>JASDDO010000022.1:846155770-851155770 GCA_030015575.1 Agapanthus africanus | reverse complement strand
GCCACCACGATTCATTAAAAAAGTTTAAATGAGTACACCAATACCCCATATAGGCCAAGATTAGCTAACATACATACTCCACACAAACATTATAACCATCTGGCCACCCAACCTAAAAACAACAACCGACTCCCACGCAAATTTCAAAAAGCACCGTAGGATCCTGACATCACCACCGCGTCGTCTTCCCAAGCAGAGCATCCAATTAAGGGATGTCTTCGTAGTCAACTCCCTCCTTGCCCCCGCTTTTGTCGTTGTTTCCTGCACTTCCTTCCTTCTCCGGGATCCTCTTCCGAATCTTCCGCTTATAATTTTCTTTCGCATGACCGTAGTTTTTCCTCTCAGTGACACAAGCCAGCAAGCGTGCCAGATTAAGTAACTTCCCTTCGTATCTCGAGCTCCTCATGAGCCGGGAGGCTCTAACCTATTCTCGTTACTTGTTGCAGAGACGATCTCCTTTGCTTCTTCGCTACACCAAGCGAATCGAGGTCCATCAAATTGGTTTCCTCTCCACTCTGAGGCCGGGAACTCTCTCAATTTTGCCAATCAAGGAAATAAAAAAACGCCAAACAAACACTACACTCCATTTTCACTTCTTCAAAAATTTCGTGACTTCTTACACAGAGTTCAATCAATTTTTTTGGGACTCAATTTGCCAAACACGCCCTTGACTCTTTTTGGCCTTGAAACTTACTACTCAAGAGTTTACTCAATGAACTCCCTTAAACAAACAAAGAACTCCCCTCAAGTTTTCTACTCAATTAAACAAACACTAAACTTCATACTCAATGGACAACAATTTCTTGACTCGTGACACAAAAGCACAATCAGTTTTTTGAAGTCATTTTACCAAACAGGTCCTAAGCACAAACAAAAACGATGCTCCCTCCGTTTCAATTTATTTGTCAACATTTAAACTTTCACAGCTATAAAAAAAATTTAGGCCGATTCCAACAAGTTAATGAAAACATGAATGCAAAAACTCCATTTTAATCCTGTTAAATGTCCATCCATGCATGTGGGATAGCATGAGTATAATCGAGGATTAATTTGGGCATGAATCGAATCGAATCGATTAAAAGTGGGCAAATAAATGGAAACGGAGATGGTACCGTCTTCCATAGGTGTCAGAAACAATGCCCCAAGAGTAAGCACCCAGCAACATCCCGGCGAAAACCACGCTTGTGATCAAGCTCTCCTGACCCGAAGACAGCTCCCATTCCAACTGAACAGGCGTCCCTATAAACGAAAGAAGCATCACCTCCATGGCCTCGGCGGCGTACCCGATACCGCTGTAGGCGAGCGCCAGGGCTTGGAATCTCCCAAACCCCATGGATTCAAGCGCCTCCTCCACCGTGTACGATTCCCCATCTTCATCTCCCATCTTGATACGCTTTCAAGAAGAAAAGAAAAATGAGCTAATCATTATTGAATCGCCTTCTTCTTTCCTTTTCTTTTTCTTTTTGGTTTTGTTTTGTTTGGATGGAGATTGATTGGTGCACGGCACCGCCCCGATTACGCAACACAACTGATGTGTTCGAACCTGCTATCAAGAATCTGAACCGTTGGTTTCATTAACCTTTCAATCCTCACCCCGCACATCACATAAATCAACCACGAGGGGGACCGCTTGACAAAACCCTCCATAACGAATTCTTCTCGCCCATGCTCGATTCTTATTGTTTTTGCACGTACGATTATGCGTTGCGCGTGTATATACTTCAGACAACGTATATATATACATTATCCCAGCAAAGACGTGCGTTTGTAAGGATTTTTTACCGATAAACATTGCATATAAATTTCTAAAGATATCCATAGAATTTAAATTAAATGAATGTGGTTAGCCGGCGATAGTCTTAGAATCGAGAAATTTATCAGTCATATAAATCAGCAAAGATATAGGGCTCATATATAAATTTATAAGATGTGCCTTTCTTTTTAAATTTTGAAGCATTAGAGAGAGAAAGAGAGGGAGAGGGAAAGGGAGAGGGAAAGAGAGGGAAAGGTTCTATTCTCAACTTTGGTTATAGGAGCTTCGTTATTATTATTTTTTTTTTGCAAATTAGTGACATTATCTAAGAGACTTCTAGTTATAATAGTAAATATACTTTTACAAAAGCGTATTTTGAGAATAAAAATTTGGCTTTTTAAAGACAAACTATGAAATCAAAAAAAAAAAAAGAGGGGGCGAGGTTTCTCTGTAATTTTTAACCTTAAACTTTAATTATGAATGATAAAAATAGAGAATATATTGGTCGAAAAGACCTCTAGAAGTATGTAGGATATATTATTGCTTTACATTAAATAAATATCTTAATAAAAGTCTTATAAGATGAGCAATAGCGGATATTGATTGGAGGTTAACTAAGTAAGGGCTTCATTGGGAAGTGATGGATCTCTGGATCTCCTTCAAATGTTACCTTCCGTTGATCTGCAGCGAGCGCTGATGGATGGCTGAGATTGGATTTGAGCGTTGTCTCTTAATGTGTGTGGATCTCAGTGGGCTTGATATGGTTGAGGCCGAGCTACCTGCAAGGAAGTCCCGGGGTGGTTGTGCCACTGAGGACCCTCCGACGATCAAGTTAGTCGAGATATTTTGGCAGAGTAACGGCCTATTGGGGTCAAGTTAGCTTACCTGAGTCGTCTGAGAGAGAGATTTATATAGTGGCATCCATGAGCAGGTGGGTGCGAGATTCACGCCGGCCGGTACGCCCCTGGCGTTACGCCCGCGTGAAAGGCGGGGTTCCTCATTAATGACGAGATATACTCGTTAATGGGGGAACGCGGGATCGTGGGCGGCGGATATCTCGTGTCTGGCGAGATTCGCGGAGCCGTGGCGGAGACGTCTATGATCAGTGCTGTGGGTCGGTCGAAGAGACCAGGAAATATAAGCTCGGCGGGAGGCTCGGGAACGAACGGGAGGCCGAGGCATTTTGGATATGCGATAGCTCGGAGGCGAGCTGGAGGGCCGAGGGAACTCAGCGTTCGGGAGGGCTCCAAGGCGAGCCGATGGTTGTTTGTAAGGTGCCACCGAAGGTCGGGCTCACCCTCGGGTCGGAGGCCCGGGGTGTGCTTCCAACGTACCAATCTTGATCCTTTCTTGTAAGCTCTATGACACGTCATATGCCACATGTCATGATCTGGGGAATCACCGGTATCGAGCATCATCATTAGCCCCCCACTCTCGTCTCGACCCTTTCATGGGTCGGGTCGAGAGTGGTCTGACCGGTCACCCGGGGTAAGCTCTTATTTGAAGATATCGTCGGTGTGTATTCCCGGGCAGTTAGTTGTATTTTCTTGGTGACGTCGGCAGATTAGGGGAGAGATCTCGCATTAAAGAAGAGGCGCTGATTCTTGCGTACGTTCATCGAAGCGCCAGCCCACGTGTTTGACGCTGGTTGGCTAACACGACGGGCCGCTGGTGTTCTCGCGCCCGATGGGACGCGCCCAATCTGCGTGCGACAGGTGGAGCGCCGATGGCCGTTGAATGCGAAGTGTTGTTTTGGCGGGAGACGATCGACGCCGTAGGATGTGTACACCGGCTGCCATAAATAGAGGTGGGATCCTCTTCAGGGTCCATACCTCACCATAATTTCCTCGTCCCTTCGCGTGTTAGCTCGGCGCTCTTCCTTTTAGGTCGGGATCCTTGCTTTTTCTCTTCCGAGGACTCATCCTTTTGACCAGGTTAGATGTCTTCTACCGAGGAGTCTGTAGAAATAGTCCGGGTAGAGTCTAGGGAGTCTTCTGCAGCTTCCTCTTCTGCCTCTTCCTCGTCTGAGTCGGAGTCCCCTCGGGAAGTTAGGGTTAGTCATGCTCCCTAGGGTCGTGCGGCGGGGGTGGTCCCCAGAGCGCAGGTTAGGGGCGTCTGTGACGCGTCTTCCATACTGAGTCATGCGGACGAGCTTGCCACCATCCGGGCTCGCTTCCATATCCCTCCGGCTACTCGTTTCGTCTGGCCGGGGAGGGGGAGAGGGCAGACCAGGTACGGGGAAAAGAGATTGTCTTGTACCTGGAAGCCAGGCCCTCAGTTGGGCTGGGATCAGCCCCGCTCCGTTCGCGGGTAAGTTAGGAGTTTTTAGGCGACCTGTTTAGACTTGTGTATTCTTCCACTTTTTCTGGCATTGCTGACTCCTTATTTGTATTTTCGTCTTATGCAGAACCCATGGACCCAGGTAAATTTCGGGCAGCCCTGGTCGAACAGAAGAAGGGGAGGAAGGCCGAAGGTGTCGGCCTTTCTCGCCCGTCGTCGGCTCCGGCTCACCGACGGCCGCTCCAGCCAGGCGCTCAAGCGCGCTCCGAAGTCCAGCCAAGCGCCGAGCCGAAAATGGGCTCGGGAGCAAGAGCCCAGGGCTTTAGAAGTGGGGGGTGAGACTGGTTCTCCTGCGTCTCTCCTCAAGAGGTACCATAGGACGGTGCCCCGTTCCCCGGCTTCCTCGATTATCGTGGACGAAGGGGAGCTTCGCTTTAAGGTGCCCTCGGAGCTTTCTGTCGCCGATAGCCTACTCTCGAAGATGGAAAGGTCGGCCAGGGGCAGAATCCCTTGGGGGACCCTCCGGGCCCAAATGGCGGCCATAGCCCAGGAGGCCGTGCAGATCAGTGTTCGCGCCTCACTCGGGTCTTTATTCAGTATTTTTGTTCGCAAGATTGGGTGCCCCCTTTCTCTTTTTGACCCTCCTTTGTTTTCTTCAGGTCCTCCAGCACTGCGTCCTCGTCGTCAACATGGAGGACGAGGAAATTGCCCCGGCGATGTAGGCCGCAGGCGAGCTCTCCTCGCGGGAGGAGAGCTCCAGGCTGGAGCTGCAAGCGGCAATGGAGAGGGTCGCCGCCCTCGAAGACCGGGTGGCGTCCGGAGATCGGGAGATCCCCAACTGCCGAGAGGTCGCCCGAGCCACCGAGGCTAAGCTGGAAGACTCTAGGGTGCTTTACGCCACTGTTCCCAGATTTAAAATCAGGAAAAGCTTCAGAAGAGGCATCACGTGCCTATACGTGACCCGCGGTCACGTGTTGGCACGTGACGTTTAAAGCAGCGGCAAAGAGCAAGCGCAGAAGAGAAGCCCATTCAAGGGTCACGTGCTCACACGTGACCAGGGGTCACGTGGTCGCATGTGACCGGCTTTAAAAGCCCTGCTTTTTAACAGAATTAAATTCTGAGGAGAGATCATTCAAATCTTTCTAAAATGAAGAAGAATTATGTGAAACCGTTGGATTAAAAATCCGAGGGTGATTAAATATCACCAATTTATGGAAAAATCTTGGACATGGAAAGATTTCCCACTAAATCTAACCGAAATAACAAAAGAAATATCTTTGGATTTAAAATCCAACGGCGAATAAAATTCACCTAATAATTTAAAGGACCAGATTAATGATGAAGATAAATTAAATCTCTCAATCAACAAATCAAATCTTTCAATGAAAGATTCACTAAAACAGATTGATTCTTTTCCTTCTCCTATAAATAGGAGCCAAAAGAGAGAGTTATAAAAAATATATACAGAAGGAGAGAGATAGAGCCTTGGAATCTTGAAAATTCAGAAAGAAGAATTTGATTCTCTGCAAAAGAAAAACCCTAGGTAAGAAAAGAGAGGCTTCAAAAAGAGAATTTAATTCTCAAAAGAGTTTAACTCTTATATAAAGAAAAGAACTTAGTTCTTTCTCTGGTTGAGAATCTGCAAAGTGCACATCTCCTCATGAATTGAGAATTTAATTCTCATTGGGTTGAGATCTTGCCATGCAGATCTAAAATACAGAGGAGGAACTGAGTTTTGAGAATTTAATTCTCACAGAATTATAAGAATTTAATTCCTTTGAAGTAAAGTTAGGGTTTAACCCTATATTATATGAATTTAATTCCTTAAAAATAGACAGAACCAGGGTTTAACCCTAATTGAGAACTTAACTCTCTCAAACTCACAGGAATTTAATTCCCTTAAAAAAGGAATTAGGGTTTCACCATATACCAGAATTTAATTCTTTACAAAAAAGAAATTAGGGTTTAACCCTATCTAAGAATATAATTCTTCAGAAGAAAACAGGAATTTAATTCCTCTAAAGTTTATTGCTAAGGTTTAATCCTATGAAGAATTTAATTCTTAAAAGATGAACAGATCTTTAAAATATGCAAATGACCAGAGTCACGTGCTACCACGTGACCTCTGTAAAGATCCACAGAAAAGGGCTTTGAGGCAACGCCTCACGTGCCCCATGTGATCCCTGAAGCACACAGAGAAAAAGGCAAAAGAAACAGAAAAGAGCTCTAGGGTGCCCTCACGTGACACCACGTGACCCCTAATGAGCATTCTAACAGACCAGAGCGTGGGCCTCCATCACGTGCTCACACGTGATGGCCGTAAGAATTAAAAGTGTTAAACACTGATCTGCAGAATAAAATAAGGGGAATCAGGGCGCTCTCATGTGTCCACACGTGACCCCTCTCTCTTTAGTGTTTAACACTAATCTGAAGACTTTAACACTGATTTTCTCTGTTCCCAGTGTTTGACACTGATTTTCTTAGTGTTTAACACTAATTTGGAAAACTCTATTCCCAATGTTTAACACTGATTTTCTTAGTGTTTAACACTAATTTGAAAACTCTGTTCCCAGTGTTTAACACTGATTGGCTTTGGTGTTTAACACTAATTTGAAATCTCTGTTGCTAGTGTTTAACACTGATTTGCTTTAGTGTTTAACACTAATTTAAAAGCCCTGTCGCTAGTGTTTAACACTGATTATTTTTTAGTGTTTAACACTAACTTGCTAATCTTATTCCCAGTGTTCAACACTGTTGGTCTTTAGTGTTTAACACTAACTGTAGCCCAATTGGCTAACTTTCTAGAGGTAAAGCCTCCCCTTCAATGGACCAACAGAGGGCCAATATTCTAAACTTGATTGGACTTAGCCCAAGTTGGCCATAAGTCCTCAATTCAGACTTAATTGAACCAATGGGCTCATAACATAATTAACTGGTCTTGGTTCCAAATTGGACTACAGATCACTTAATCTACCTTGGTTCGAGGGTACATCTCTTCACTCCTTTGATATTTGTCGTTGTAATTCCTCAACATCTTCAAAGAGGTGACGGGTCCCAACAACCATACATTTCACGGACTGTGGGGTCCCTAAACTCATGGACTATGATGTCCTTAACCTTAACCGGTATGTCTTAAAACTAACAACGGACTATGATGTCCTTAACCTTGACCGTGATGTCTTAAAACTAACGCCGGACTGTGGAGTCCTTAAATCCTCGGACGTCCTTAACCTTGACCGGGATGTCTTAAAACTAACAACGGACTATGATGTCCTTAACCTTGACCGCAACGTCTTAAAATTAACATTGGACCGCAATGTCCTTAAACTACCTATCGACCGCAATGTCACTAAACTAAACAACATGGCTCCCTTAATTGCTCTCTTGCTGGATCTAAACAATCCTGTTAAGTCGATCTTAGTCTAAAACTAGACTAACGTATCCTTAACAAACATTTAAGTCGATCCCAGTCTCAAATGAGGCTAATGTATCCTTAAACCCAAACCCCCAAACCCAAATCTAAGATAATACGGATTTGGACTAGTCCACGCCCTACGGGCGACGACATAACTCAGTTTCCGTATACAATCTACGGGCAACCACAAACAAAACAAACACCCACAACACGAAGTGACCATTTGGAGAAGGAGAAAGTTGTTACCGCGATACGGTAGCATAATTAACTGCAAGGGCTTGCGCCTGCAGGGAAGAGCGTCCCCACAATCAAAACCCCCTCGAACGAGGGGGAATTTGAAGAAGTCTGCTACATCGGCCGCATCCGTTTAAATCTTCGATACATGGTGCCATAAATCAACTTGGCATCTTCGGAGAGGTGGACGGATAGCACCAATTAGCATCTGCCCTGAATCTCAGGCAAGACGTCAGTCTTGCGCCGTCTTTCGGAGGGGAACAGCCACCCTGAAGAAGACGGCAAACACCCTCCGGAGGGAGAGCGAGGCGGCGAAGGAAGGAGTGAGGCGTGCCGACCTCCGAGCGTCGAAGGCGGTGGAAAGCTATAAGAAGTCGGACCAGTTCTACGCCAACCTGGCTCAAGCCGCTGCCCTCGTTTGGCATGAGACCCTCAACGCCGTCAAGGCCCTGATGCCGGAGTTTCCTGACGGCGAGCTCTGGGGTGAGTACCCCCTTGGGGATGAGACGCAGGGGAATGGAACAGGTGGGATGAGCTCCCACCGGGTCCCTTCTCTTGGATGCAATCCAAACAGGTCCATTCCCCTTCAATTTAACCTAATATTAGAATCTTGCTAGGGTTAGGTTTAGGTTAAGTTTGGAAATTGAAGATTTCCTCACCGCTTTCAATGCCCTAATTTAGATCTCTTTAGGTGTTATGGTAATAATTAATAAAGGGGATTAGTACCATCGGAAAGAAACATCGTTTCTTCCTCTAGGTTCTTGTCCTTCCTTTCTTAATTATTACCCTAACCTCCATGGAAAACATACGAAATCGGTCGTTTATACTACGGTATCACCGCTATCTCATGGGATAGGGTGCCGTAGGGAACGGTGTATTTATGTATGCATGGAGTCCTATTAATTATATGTGATGGGCAAGAAAGGGGTGAGAGATTTTCATCTCTCAAGCCTTCTCTATTCCTAACCCTAACAAGTGAGGAATTACTCACTCATTAGGGAATTGATTAACATTTTCTAACTATCTAACTAGGGCAGATAAGAAAAATTATACTAAGGCAGAATGAAAATTAAGTAGGGCAATAAAATAAAAAACCTTACTTTATTTGATGGCTCTCTCCAAACATTTACACCGAATTTAGAATTCTGAATAGATGAAATAAAAAGAGGTTTAGGGCTTCTATTTATAGATTCATAGAAACCCTAGGGCTACAATCGATTCACATCTGCATTTACAATTTTACCCCTTAAGAAACCTAGTCAATGCACCGCCACGCCGCCACAGAAATTTCCACCGACCCGGGCTCAACATGGCCACGGAACCGCTGCCAAGTGCCATGTTTGGCCGTGGATCCGCGGCCAAAAAGGAGGCTTGTTGTCTGCTTTTTGCTGTGCTGCTTCTGGTTGCATTTGTCTTCCTATTTCTTCAGTTGGTTCTTCAGAATATCTTCTAGTTTTCTTCCAGTTTTTCTCAGTGCATAATGTCGTGGACTTTTACCGTTTGCTTCGTGTCGAAGTCTTGAACCTTGCGCTGCCTTTGTGCTTTGTGAACTTGTTCATTGATCTTCATTGTCCCTCAAAATGTAGGCTTGATCAAGATTCCACCATTTATCAGTCGTAGTCTCGCTTTTGTATCATTTTTTCATCAATTTCACTGTTTTTGTTCCGAGAACCTGTAACCTGCAACTATGTAGCAGACATGGATCAAAAGTATCTGTTTATTTGTAAAATGACTAAGAATGGGAAATATAATAATGCATAATTATGATATGAACAAATACCCCAAACTTATCTTTTGCTCGTCCTCGAGCAAACCTAGTTTTATTCTCGAAAAATACCTAACCTCACTTTCGCAGGGAAACGCGTTTGCACTGAGCTCGTGTAACAAGCCGTTAAACCTCTAGGTATCCCTAGTAGGAGGAGTGTTTTCTTCTGAGGGTTTTCAGCGGATACTACCCACAAAATCCTATCAATTCGGCCTCTTGACTTTTATTCTCCAATTAGGTTTTCTAACAAGAAACTCTATTATCTTCGACCTAGAAATTATCCACCCGTATTTTTCACGCTTCCTTATCATTTAACTTAAGATTATATATGTTTTGTAGATTTACTTAGCTTTTAGCATCTTTTGAATTTCCTTCTAAGGTTCCATTTCAACTTAGGAATTTTTATCATCTCTACTAAAGATATAAGTCATATTTTTCATTCCTATCTCTTATCTAAACCCCAATCACATACCCCTACGTGTGTGTATGTATCACCCCTACACTTGGAAATTCAAATCAAGCTATTATACTCTTGTCCATCGTCCAAAGTACTTTTAGTTAGTGAATTTTAGATGAAATTGCTCACACATTCTTCATGCGACCGTTAATACTTCTTGAGGTACCAACGACCGATTACGAAATATGTTTGCACATTAAGCCGTAATTCCTAGTCTTGTAACGCCTAAGGCTTTAGCAGTGACTCCCAAACCAGTTGGTCTAAGGCACTAGGTGATAAAGCACCCTCGCTAAATATTTTTTTACTTTTTATGCAGCCTTAAGTAATTACAAAACCAGTGTTCATTTTTTTTTATCTCTTTATTCACACTTGCATTTTTATTTTATTTCCCTTCATACTAAAGACTTTAGACAAGAGCATTTCAAGGTCTCTTCTACTCTTCCAAGTTTCAAGGTTCGTGTTTGTGCAATTTGTAAGGTATATATTTTCAGAATTTAGACTTAAGCTTAGGGATTATTTTTCAGACTTATACTTTAATAAAAAATTCAATACTCTTCCCTTATTTTGACTTAGCCCAAGAAGTGAACTCGAAATTTGCCTATTTCTAAATAAACTACAAAAACATATATTTTCTACCGTTAAACTTTTAGAAAGGTTATTTTTAGGGTTTTTAATTTACTAAGTCTAGGATCTAGTTTTTCCTAGCTAGTTAACCGTCTTGTCAAACTTAAGTCAATTATGGTCAAAATCGAACTTTTCAATTTTTTCAATTTTTATGTGTTTTAAAATAAGCATGCAAATGCAAAAATATACACATGGATGCGAAGGAAGAAAGCTTACCGAGCACACCCCCAAACTTAAACTTGACAGTGTCCTCACTGTCAGGCTACACCAAGAGGGTCAAAATTGTCGGCACTCTCCTGTTTATTTTTTTATAGTTTTTTTTATTGTTAAAAGAAAAAAAAATATATATATACAAAAAGGTCCCCCCCCCCCAAATTTAAGTTAAACGATATTACAAGTCAATGCCAAACTTTGCAAAGACCAAAAGTCAACACCAACAAGTTGAAAAAATTATCAGTGTAGAGTATCGGTCAGTGGAAAAACATGTTGTACCGAGCCAGGAAGAATTGGGGAAGAGATAAGTAGTGGTATGGAAAGTGCCTGTATGTACGTGGAAGTGAAGAGATAGGAGGTGATGATGAATCAAAACGAGAATGTGAATGATCAGAAATCAGTGGAATATTGGCATTCTTGTAGCTTATTACAAGAAAAGGGGGTAGTTCAACTTCTAAAGGAGGAGGTTGATTATCCACACAATCCCCGAGATGTTTCAGTGGATCCTTTATTGACTTGGCATTATCTATCATATATGCATATGATATTTAATTATGAGGGAACTAATCTCCTCGATGTCCGCCATAGTCCAGCCGAAAGCTTGCCGGTTATCTTGTAAGATCATTAAAAGGGCTTTCTCTTGCTCGAGAGGTAGAGATGCCGATATGATAACGGGAAATGTCTCTTTCTCACCTAGATAAGCGTATTTAAGGTGAGACGGCAAAGGCTTGAGTTCGAGTTTCGGAAGCGAAACAATTGAAGGTAAAATTGGGGAGGCTATCTCGAACTCAAAGGATTCCAACAATGGTTCGAAATCACTGCAAAAAATCGAATCGGATGGTTCAACTAACTCATCCAAAAATTCAAAGGACTCATATTCGGGCGGTGAGTCATCAAAATCGTCCGAAAAAGTGAAACATTCATAATCAATATCGGTTGTGCCAACTGTGTTAGATTCAAGGAGGGACGCACTAGTGGCGTCAAAACTGTTGTCATCAAACAGAAATTTTTCAAGCTCCCAGTCCTCCTGCGTGATTTCGTGAATCGAAAAAACTTCTCGTGTACTAGCTTTAGGCACGGAGGGTAGAATTCCTATCTTGTAAATATTGAACTCACCAGACATCTTCCCGAAGGATAGAGTTATAGAGCCATTGCGATAATTTATTACGGCATTGGAAGTGGCCAAAAACGGTCGATCGAGGATCACCGGAATTTGGTTCCGTGGGTTATCAACAGATTGCGTGTCCATAACAATAAAATCAACGGGGAATATGAAGTCCCCTACTTTGATCAACATATCCTCTAACTCACCCCTAGGATGGGTGATTGATCGATCATCCATTTGGAGAGTACGACGAGTGGGTTTCAACTCTCCAGCACCTAATTGCTCGTACACGGAGTAGGGAAGCAGGTTAACACTAGACCCAAGATCTAAAAGTGCGCGATTGATGTTCTTATCCCCAATTGTTATTGAAATTGTAGGACAGCCAGGGTCCTTTCGTTTTTGGGGCAAGGGTTGAGGTTGGTTAATAGTATTGCTCACGGCACTAGCTACTAGCACTTTCTTGGGTATCTGAGACTTTCTCTTCGAGATGCATAAGCCCTTTAAGATTTTCGCGTAAGAAGGGACCTGTTGGATTGCATCCAAGAGAGGTATGTTTATGCTAACCTGTTTAAACAACTCTACAATCTTCTCCATTTGTGGAGTTGGTTTATTGGATCTCAACCTGTTTGGAAATGGAACATTTTGAAAATCTGTTGAGTCCAATTTTTATGGATTAGATTGCGGAGTTGGAACGGATCCCAGTGTGGGTGTATTCGTGAAGTGAGAAGTGGGTCCGTTCGAAGTAGAAGAAGTAGAACCCTGTGAAGAATGAAGAATAGGCTCTAACAAAGAAGATGAAGACGAAGAAGAAAAAGATGAAGAAGAAGAACCATCGGCAGGGGTGTCATTACTAATACCCACGTTATTTTGCAACACTCTTCCAGATCTCAACGTGGTCACAACATTTACATTATGATTTTGGTGTTCGTATTGCATGTGTGTGACCGGGATTTGGCAATGGTTGAGATAGAAGCTTTCCCTTTTCTCGTTCGCTCAACGCAGCAGTTAGTTATGCAATTTGTGCCCCAATAGATTTGATGCTTTGATCGTGTGAAGCATTGTTGTGCACCAAAGACTGAATGGAGGTCTCCAACCTTGCTGCGGATTGTGTAGATTGTTTTAGGAATGCATCTAGACTTCTTTCTAGCGAGGTAACCTTATCATCATTTGGTTGAACAAAATTGTTTGGAGGGTAAAAGTTGTTGGGCACAAAATTGTTCATTTGGTTTGGGTAAGGTTGTGGTTGAAAAGGTTGCTGGTATTGAGTTTGTTGTGGTGCTTGTTGTTGTGGAGGAGGAGGCCTTTGAATGTTGTTGTTTCCTTGGAGTTGTTGATTTTGATTCCAAGCAAAATTTGGGTGACTCCTCCAACCCGGATTATAAGTCGAAGAGTATGGATCATTTCTTTATCTGTGCTGAAAGGCAGCATTGACTTGATCTTGTCCTTGAACAGGTGGATTGTAAGGACACTCTTGGGTAAGATGTGATGGATCCGAACAACAAGCACAAACAGTTCGTGGGGGTAAAGCTGGGGCAGGAGAAGGCGATGAGATTTTGGTCTCAATTGCTTCTAGCTTTTTCGTAAGTGCGACCATTTCGGCCTTCATTGCTATCGACATATCTAATTGATGTATGCCTGCCCTAGACTGACCAACAGAAGAAGATGAGGTGGTCTTAGTGCTTTCCCACTGAAGTGTTTGTTCAGCAAGATCGTCGAGAAACTGCCAAGCTTCCTCGCTTGATTTTGTAAGAAAGTGACCTTGACAAATGGTTTCCAATAACTGTTTAGTTGCTGGGTTCAATCCTTCGTATAAAGTTTGGCAAAGTTGCCAATTCTCGATACCGTGGTGAGGGCATTGAACAAGTAGGTCTTTAAATCTTTCAAAACACTTCCAAAAGGGTTCGGAAGGAAGCTGGGAAAATTAAATGATCTCATTGCGAATTCTCGCGGTCTTGTGATGTGGATAAAACCTTTTTAGAAAAGTTTTAACAAACTCTTCCCAACTTTTAATCGAGTGTGATGCTGTGCTATACAACCATTTCTCGGCTAGGTCACATAAGGTGAATGAAATGACACGTAGCCTTATAGCATCATCAGACAGTTGTGTTGTCTTCATCATTGCGCAAACGTTTTGGAATTTGTTTATGAAGATATAGGCATCTTCGGATTCCAGTCCATGAAATTTTGGCAACATGTTGATGAAGTGGGGTTTGATCTCAAAGTTATCCCCATTTTCCGGTGGAAGTGAAAGACAAGTAGGTAAGGCGGTGCGAATAGGGTAGAAATGATCCTGGAGCACGATTCGTTGGGGCGCTTCAACAGGCGGGTGTTGTGGGATATTCGCACCTAACGGACGTGGAATCGGTCCTATGGGTAAGGTGTTGTTAGGATTAAATCCCGACATCTCCCTAGAAGACGAAGAATGTGAAGGTGAAGATAAGGAAGTGGAAGGAATTTCGACTTCGGAGTCGAAAGCGTCGTTAGTCGGTACCAACGAGACACGGACTAATCAGGCACTAGTGTCCCTAGTCCAACCGGACATACACTAAAGAGGTAGTGTAGTAAAAAAAATTGAAAAACAGAAGGTGGGGGTAAGAAAACGTCAATGGAAAGAAAGTGGGTATAAGTATGGTGCACGGATTTCTTAGCGACAAGTTGCAAGTTTTTGTAAAAAAAATTCTTTTTTTTCTTTTTGTTTTTTATTATGTGGAGCTTTTTTGCAAAATTTTTTTTTGATAAAAGGCTTAGACACACGTTTAATCAATCACAAATGCATAATCAAGTCTAGATCTAGGGTCACCTAGGTCAGCTAGACAGCTCCTAACTGTTCCAAAGGGCAAGAAGTAGGACCTCAAACCGCCTCTTCACCGCCAATTGTAGCCAGGTAAGCACAAGTAGAGAAAGGAGGGATCCGCTCACGAATCACCGTGAAACGGGCCTTTTAAAGTTACTTTTCACTACCTGTCTAGCCTAGGCACCACAAAGTCAGGTTATGATCAACGGTCGATGCTTATAACTATTCCTTTGTCCTATTGAGCGCGAAGTCCTTAGGGCTGAGTCTAATCTTTTTTAATTAATTGATGGTCAATGCAATATGCTTTATGTGATTTTTGGGGTCCTAGGAAGGGTAATGAAATCCCCACCCAATCTGGATTAGTGTAAAAGTCCCTTAAAGTCAATTTAAAATATGCAAAGCAGTAAACACAATCACTTGCAAACAATTTTTTTTAGCGCGGCGCAAAGAATCCTGCACAAGATCAAGTTATTGGAGAAGGGGGAGAAATTTTTGCGCAAAGAACCCTGCAGGAAATTTTTACAGAGGAGATATCAGGGGGTTCAGAGAAGAACAGAAGACTTACAGTAGAGATTTGGTCAACTGATGACGTCAGAAGATAGCGGCGGATCCGCGACAATATGTAGCTCCTGGCGGCGGTTCCGCGGTCAGATGTGCGGTTCAGTTCCCTAATTTTCTTCTGTTGTTCTGTTGTGATTTTCCTCTGTTGTTCAGATCTGTTGTTTTCTGTTTCGAGCTTTGGATTTTACCAGATCTGAATCCATTCGTCGATCCTACACAATTCAAACAAAACACCCTTCAAAGAATAACAAGATGATAAATTTTTTTATTTTTTTTATTTTTCAGTTTTTATGATTTTTTCAATTTTATATTAACCCGAAATTACAAAAAGAAAATAACAACGCCATCCCCGGCAACGGCGCCATTTGATTGAAAGAGATTTTTAGATCAAAGAATTGTTAACCGCAATCAAGAACGGCGTCGCTTGGTAGCTAGCCAGTGAGTACGGGTCGGATTAGAATCTTGCTAGGGTTAGGTTTAGGTTAAGTTTGGAAATTGAAGATTTCCTCACCGCTTTCAATGCCCTAATTTAGATCTCTTTAGGTGTTATGGTAATAATTAATAAAGAGGATTAGTACCATCGGGAAGAAACGATGTTTCTTCCTCTAGGTTCTTGTCCTTGCTTTCTTAATTATTACCCTAACCTCCATGGAAAACATACGAAATCGGTCGTTTATACTACGGTATCACCGCTATCTCATGGGATAGGGTGCCGTAGGGAATGGTGTATTTATGTATGCATGGAGTCCTATTAATTATATGTGATGGGCAAGAAAGGGGTGAGAGATTTTCATCTCTCAAGGCTTCTCTATTCCTAACCCTAACAAGTGAGGAATTACTCACTCATTAGGGAATTGATTAACATTTTCTAACTATCTAACTAGGGCAGATAAGAAAAATTATACTAAGGCGGAATGAAAATTAAGTAGGGCAATAAAATAAAAAACCTTACTTTATTTGATGGCTCTCTCCAAACATTTACACCGAATTTAGAATTCTGAATAGATGAAATAAAAAGAGGCATACCTCAAAAAGAGGTTTAGGGCTTCTATTTATAGATTCATAGAAACGCTAGGGCTACAATCGATTCACATCTGCATTTACAATTTTACCCCTTAAGAAACCTAGTCAATGCACCGCCACGCCGCCACAGAAATCTCCACCGACCCGGGCTCAACATGGCCGCGGAACCGCTGCCAAGTGCCATGTTTGGCCGTGGATCCGCGGCCAAAAAGGAGGCTTGTTGTCTGCTTTTTGCTGTGCTGCTTCTGGTTGCATTTGTCTTCCTATTTCTTCAGTTGGTTCTTCAGAATGTCTTCTAGTTTTCTTCCAATTTTTCTCAGTGCATAATGTCGTGGACTTTTACCGTTTGCTTCGTGTCGAAGTCTTGAACCTTGCGCTGCCTTTGTGCTTTGTGAACTTGTTCATTGATCTTCATTGTCCCTCAAAATATAGGCTTGATCAAGATTCCACCATTTATCGGTCGTAGTCTCGCTTTTGTATCATCTTTTCATCAATTTCACTGTTTTTGTTCCGAGAACCTGTAACCTACAACTATGTAGCAGACATGGATCAAAAGCACCTGTTTATTTTTAAAATGACTAAGAATGGGAAATATAATAATGCAAAATTATGATATGAACAAGGCTCCTGCGATGGGTGCCGACCTTCAAGACGCCACCCCGGTTGTGGTGGTGGATGCGGAGCTCATCAAGGTTCTCCCCGGCCCCGAGGCATGAATCTCCTCGCTTCAATATTTTCTTTTGTGCTGAAATTTTGTAAACCTCCGGGCGTTTTTGTAAGGCTGGGGAGCCCATAATACCTCTGTAAAGACTTCCGGCTTTGTGAATAAAATCTTTTTGCAGTGTTCTTTGCGTACATATTTTCCCTTTGTTTGTGGTAATAAATTTATTTGCGCGGTACTGCTTTCATGATGCGTTTAGCTGGAGATCGGTTTTTGATCTAGCGATCGCCCGTCGAGTTGAATTCAACCATTTGCCAGGTGCGCAAAGACCGGTGTAAGGTCGGTATCTCCATGGCCCCGAAGTCGAGGTGGGGATCGCTTATTAAAGATGTGCAGGAAGTTTGAGCAGGGAAGCTGCTTGATGGCCTCTTGATGAGAGCTTTGATCCTTGGCATCGTTGGGTAAGAGATTTCTGTTCTCCTCCGAACACAAAGACGCGACCACGTAGGTTTGTCTTGCCTGAATTTGGGGGCAGATGCTATTTGGTTTTATCTGTCTACCTCTCCGAAGATGCCAAGTTGATTTATAACACCATGTATCGAAGGTTTAGACGGATGTGGCCGATGTAGCAGACTTCGTCAGATTCCCCCTCGTTCGAGGGGGTTTTGATTATGGGGACGCTCTTCCCTGCAGGCGCAAGCCCCTGCAGTTAATTATGCTACCGCATCGCGGTAACAACTTTCTCCTTCTCCAGATGGTCACTTCGTGTCGTGGGTGTTTGTTTTGTTTGTGGTTGCCCGTGGATTGTATACGGAGACTAATTTATGTTGTCGCCCGTAGGGCGTAGATTAGTCCAAATCCGTATTTTCTTAGATTTGGGTTTGAGGTTGGGTTTAAGGATGTGTTAGTCTCATTTGAGACTAAGATCAACTTAAACGTTTGTTAAGGATACGTTAGTCTAATTTTAGACTAAGATCTACTCAACAGGATCATTTAGATCCAACAAAAGAGCATTTGGGCTCTATTGTTTTAGTTTTAGGGACGTTGCGGTCCAGTTTAAAGACGTCATAGCCTGTAAAGGTTAAAAACATCATAGTCTATGAGTTTAAGGACCTCACAGTCCATAGTAGTTTAGAGACCTCATAATCTTTAAAGTTTAAGGACATCATAGTCCATGAGGTTAAGGACGCCACAGTCCGTAAAGTTTAAGGACATCATAGTCCATGAGTTTAAGGACCCCACAGTCCATGGAATGTCTGGTTGCTGGGACCCGTCATCTCTCTAAAGACGTTGAAGGATTACAACAACAAATATCAGAAGAGTGAAGAGATGTACCCTTGAACCAATATTGGTTGGGAGATCTGTAGTCCAATTTGGGACTAAAATCAAAGATTTATGAGCATATGGGCTCAATTAATCTGAATGAGGGATTTATGTCCAACTTGGGCTCGGCCCATTCAGTTAAAATGTTAAACATTTAACAATGCTGGTCATTGGTTTGAATTCTGACAATTATTTTTGTCTTTTACTGAATGCTGAGCACTCATTATAGCTCTGGGGCCCTTTTTTTATAGAACAGTTTATGTTCTCTTAGCGCACACGTGAGGAGCACGTGGCGCGCTTGGCGCTGTGCGCCAGACAATGAGCGCTTCTTATGATGTAGCGCACATGTGAGGAGCACGTGGCGCGTTTGGCGCAGTGCGCTTCTGTTTAAGTAGCGCACACGTGAGAAGAACGTAGCGCGCTTGGCGTTGTGTGCCAGACAATGAGCGCAGAGTGCTTCTGGTGAAGTAGCGCACATGTGAGGAGCACGTGGCACGCTTGGCACTGTGCGCCAGACAATGAGCGCAGTGCGCTTCTTTAAATTTGGAGCGCTAAAGCTCTGCAGCGCTGTGCGCTAGATTTGGAGCGCTGAGGCTCTTTTAAGCAGCTCTGCTTTCTGAGAATTAAATTCTCTTTTATAATAGACTTTGTCTCATGGATTTAAGAACAAAGTTCTTATTTTATAATAGATTTTTTCAATCTCTTATATTTTTGGTGAAAGGCTTTGCCTTTATGGATCTGTGATCCTAAGAGAATTGAATTATTCTCCTCCCTTTTATAATGAGATGTTATGATCCTTTTTGTGCAAGAAAGTTTGTCTTATAGATCTATGATCTGGCAAAAGAATTAAGTTCTTTTTCTGATGAGATGCTTTGATCTCTTTGTTTTACCTTAAAGAAATTCTTCTTCTGCAGAGAGCTTGTTCTTCTCTTTTAACTTTTTCAAAATTTGTGTGTGTGTGGGGGGGGGGGGGGTTCCTCTATATGAGACTTCAAGTCTTGGGGCCGTTATATAGGGCAAGCTGATTTGTTGAATCGGTTGAAAAGATCTTTTCTCTAATTGATTTGGGGATGTTTCCCCCGTTGGATTTTTGATCCTAAGGCTTCTGTTTTACAGAAGACAATCTTCTTGTTTTTAACAAGATTGAGAAATCTTTTCTCATGAAGAATTTATTCTGCACCATTGTGATTTTTAATCACCATTGGATCATTGATCCAACGGTGCTATGATTTATAGAGCAAAATCTTTTTGTTTGGAAAGATTCTGAAGAATGTTTTCTTAACAGAATTTTATTCTGGTAACTTGATGATCTATCATCTTCGTTGGATTTTTGATCCAACGGTGGGGAACATTTAGTTCTAGCGCTAGCGCACTTATGCTTTGCACGTGAGCGCTGCTTCAGAGCGCCGGCGCTCTTAGTGCGAGCGCACTCGTGCTTTGCACGTGAGCGCTGCTTCAGAGCGCTGGCGCTCTTTGCGCGAGCGCACTCGTGTTTTGCACTTGAGCGCTGGCGCTCTTAGCGCACCCTTGCTTTGCACGTGCGCGCTGCTTGCTGGCGCTTTTATGAAGCGCTGCTTCATTTCAAATTTTGAAAATTTGAACAGGGTTTTGCTCTGATTGGGGGAAACAAATGCCTCCCACCGTTTCGCTCACGTGGCTTACACGTAAGTGCAGCGGTGGCAGCATCTGCGCCTTTAGATCAACTTAGAAGTTGAAACGGCTCTCAGTGCCTATAAATAGGGCCTTTAGCCCTTGAGATGACTTCTGTTCATATCCTTTCTTATTTTTCTGAGAATTAATTCTCTTTTAGAGCATAGCTCTTTTCTTTAAGAAATTTCTTAAGAGTCAAAACTCTGCCTAACTTAGGAAAAAATTGAACTTTTTAACAGAGCTTTGCTCTCCTTAGATCATAGATCTAAAAATATATTTTTAGGGTTTTACCCATTAACAGAGCAATGCTCATTTCCAAGATATAATCTTTTTTGGGTGATTTTAACCCATGAACTGGAATATTGTTCATGAAGTACTTAAGGGTTTATTCACAGATCTTGAAGATCTTGGAGTTTTTACTCTGTAGAAGCTTTGCTTCTTAGGGTTTCTTGATGGATTGTTTCATCTTCCTTACAGAGCATTGCTCTTTAGAAATTTTTGGGGGAATTTTATTCCCCTCATGATTAATTATGACAGATGTTTGTCTGTTGCAGAGTACTGCTTTTAATGGGAGATTTACTCCTTGGCCTGAGGGATCCTCATTAAATGAGAATCCTTTGAGAATTTCCTCGTTTAATGACAGTCTCATCAAATGATGAGACTGTTTTATTAATGGTGAGTTATTATCTAGATTGTGTGGGTCCCCTTTGGCCCCTTTTTACTGCATTGCAGTGCGGTACGGATTTAAAGTACCAAGTACCGAACTTGACTTATAGCATTGACGGCTAACTTTGTTCTCTTTCACGCAGGTACCCTGTCTTTCGATACTTCGTTTCTCTTTTTCCGTTCAGAAAGCGGGTTTCCTACAGCGCCAGTGGATAGGGATGTCTTCGCGCTGATAAAAGATCACGACCCAGAGCACAAGAATCTTCATCTATTGGGAACATGGTACAATCAAATTATCAGGGCCGATGGTGCTTTTCTTGCGCGACACCCTCGGAGCCCATTTCAGTGATCTCTTACGTCGACCCACCCCTTGTGAACTACACTGTGGAGGAGGTCAATTGGACTTCAGATGGTCTCCTTCAGCCTTCTTTGGCTGCGATACCTGTACAGCCTCCGATGGCGTTGGATATCTTGGGGCGACGTATATGTCAAGGGGAGTCATGCACTTGGGGACAGCCTTATAACATAGGATTAACTCCCCGTCACCCGGCTCGATATTTGCAGTGGGCCCGGTACATTTTGTCCGCCAAGAGGTTGCAGTTGCCGAGGCTCAGGTTGTATCCCGCGATTTACGTTTCTCTCTTTCAGTACTCCACACCTCCTACATGGTGGGTAAAAGCCTTTTTGGAATAATGGAACGTTCCAACTCACACCTTCCTTTTGTTGGATCGGGAAGTCTCAATCTCTCTAGAGGAGTTCGCGGAGATCTCTGGCTTGCCTGTCAGAGGGGAGCATTATGAGGAACTACTTCCTCATGATGAGTACGTCTTTGCTGCCAGGTCGGTGATGATGGGCTTTACCCCGAAAAATGCCATTCAACATCAATCTCCAAGTTTGATTAAGGTGTTGAATATCTACGAGGGCTTATTTCTTTAATCTGGTAGCCGTGGGGTTAATTTCACAGACTTCATCGCTCGTTTTCTCCGCCTGGAAGTCCTGTCGAAGGAAGCCGCGAAATTCGCCAAACTCGACGATCCTTTTGGCTTAAGCTTGGGCAACCTGTTGACGGCGGAGACGGATCAGAAGAGTTTCTTTCTCCCCGACACCCCGGTCGTCTCTTTTGCAGAGCTTGCAGCTCATGGGATCGACGAAGAAGCGTTCTTTTTGGGGGGTTTCGGGCTATGGCTAAGCTAGTTTGCGCTTCCGATGCACCCTCGCTGTATGAGGCCGTCCGTCTTCTACCCAGCTCACCGAATGGTTATTGGGGTGAAAGTGGCCGTCGGGGTCGCTGGGTTAGCCCATTTGTATCACGGCCTCAGCCTAGCGGCGGATACTACCCAACCGGGGGTGCAGCCCGTAAACTTCTCGATGCATTATTTCACCTCGTGGCTCGAGTTGCATGTGCTTAGTGCCTTTGGAGTTCACAAAAGGCCCCCTTTTATGAAAGATATAACTTTCCTCGCCTGCTGTGGCTAGTTGACGCTTCCATTTTGGAACCGACTCCGCGAGAGGCTCGGGGCTTACTCCTTCACCCGCGTACCGTCAGGGATGGCATGACCTTCGTTGATAAGGTCTTAAATATCGGTAAAGAATCCGCAAAGACGATGCAGCCGCTGCGGGACACCTTTAAAGACGGCGCCTCTACCTTGAAAGCTCGGGAGGTTCTTCATCTATATTCAATCAGGCCGGGCTTTCTGGTGTTTAGGCAGAATGATGCGGCGTTGTTTATGAGATACAACCCGCATCGTTTCGCCCAAAAATCTGGCTATAATCAGGGTGTTCCGCTCGAGTCCTTTCTAGCTGAGCCGATTGCCACAGAAAAAGGCATCCGCAACGTGCTACACCATTTCATGAGGCTCAACACCGGGTCTAACTTCTTTATCAGTGAGCCAGGCTGCATCCCGAGGGTGTTGAACGTGTACGTAGCGTGGTACCAGCACGCGATGGGTGCCGTCATCAGGGAGGAAAAGAAGTTGTTGCTTAATCGTAAGGGTGCAGCCCCTGCTGGTAATCCAGCTATTCCTTTGAAGCAACGGACCGTCGTTCATCCTCCTTTGAGAGAGGTTGCTGTGGTTGTGGTACCACGTGAGATGCCCGAGATGCTGCTACCCCGTGCTCCCGTCGAAGTGGCAGCTGTGGCGTCTCCTGAGTCTGGCTTGGGTGCAGAGATCGGGACTCGCCGCCCGAAGTTGCCTGCTAAACGCAAGCTCGTGTTACCGGCGGCCGGTACTCGCTCGCAGAAGAAGAAGAAGTCGATTCTTTCTGCAGACGTCGCATTCGACCAGGAGCCCCATGCTCCTTATAGCGAAGGCTTAAGCGAATACGGGACCAACGAGGGTTTATTCATGACGCCAGATGATACCGATCTGGAGGCTTCAATCGCAGCTTCCAAGCAACCAGCTAGCAACAAAGCAGGACTGATCATCCTCACACAGTCAGGTATACTTCCGCCGTATCTTTGCGTGGTTACATCACACACATTTTTTATTATTATGCTTTGACTTACACTTCTTCTTCAACAGGCATCTCCACTGAAAAGGCTCTCATGGCTTCTCTCAAGATTTTTGAAGAGGAGGAAAGGCTTCATGCTTCCTTAGGCATCGGTACATTTCGGCTCACCGCGCCTCCATTCTCATTTTTATGGGTAAACTAATTCTTCTTTTTCATCTTACTGCAGGGACTAACTCGACCCAGGTTATCCCGAGTGCAGTGCCAATCCTGCAAGGCGGCGCTGCAACGCTTCCAGAGCCGACTGCCGAAGTCCCAGTTCCCTCGGTATCGCCGAAATAAGCTTCGCTTAAACAGCCGATGACGGACGCCGTAGAGGTTTTAGAGGCAGAATTTGGTTCGGACGATGACGTCTCCTTGACGGAGGTCTTGAGGAGGTCGGCTCTGGCTGAAAGGAAGCGCAAGAGGCGTGCAGTGAAAGAACGTGATGCCGCCTTAGCTGTAGGTGCAGGCTCGAGCGCTGCTTCCCCTGTCCCTATTTCTCCAGAGTGTGCTCCGGCTGCTCAGTCTACCGCTCATAGACAGGCTGTACGCGCAGCTCGGGAGGGAATTGAAAGGCCGTCCCAAGGTAACGTAACACTGGGTCTTTTTATTAAAGTTTGATCTTCAGATTCTCATATATCATACCCTGCAGGGCAAAGTCCTTATGAAGAGGTGGTAGGTGAGATAACGGTAATCACCGAACCCGAAGTGGCCACTTTTTCTCAGGAGTCCGAGACTGCCCCGACTGTCACTCTTTCCCCTCGCGGTTCTCTGCCATTGCCTGGCATTGCGAGTGTCACAACGGCTTTCGTAGAATCGGGGGATGAAGCCACGGGCGTCGAAACCATTCCAATGGGGGAGAGCGAAGCAGTTGCTGTGCCTGGTGATGCTCTTGTCGCAGTTTCGATTGGCGACTCATCAGGTAGATTTTGAGTCATTGTTTTCTTTTTTATTCCGCAATCCCTTTCAATCCCTTCTGACGGCATTTCTTTTGTTTCTAATGCAGGTGTGGTGAGCATTGAGGTCGTTCCACCCGAAGAAGCGTCGCCGGTTACCGCTCTGGCGGTCGCCGACCCTTCGCCTTCTCTCGCGTCCTCTCAAATGCTGGAAGGTATGGGTTTGTGATTTAATTTAAATTGAGGATAGCATCTTTCATGTACTGACCATGTATCATCGTAACCTTGCAGGAGTTCTCTTTGATCATTTGTATCCAGTGCTGAACCTGCACTTCTCCTTCCAGTCGGAAATTAGTCTGCCTGTTGGTGCCGGTAAGTATCTTTTCTAACCGACGTCTTTTTTTTTCTTTAATGGATGACCCTGTTTCCCCCAATCAGAGCAAAGCTCTGCTGGAAATTCAAAATTCAAATTTTGAAGCAACGCTTCAAATCCCGGGCGCAACGCGCCACGTGTCCGGCGCTGATACGTCAGCGCAGCGCCTAAGAAGGCGCGCCCAATCAGAGCAAAGCTCTATTAAAGGAAGCAACGCTTCAGTTGCGCTAGTGCTGCGCTGTGCGACACGTGTCAGCGCAGTTGCGCTGCGCGACACGTGTCAGCGCAGATGCGCTAGCGCTGCGCGACACGTGTCAGCACAGATGCGCTCGCGCAGTTGCGCTGCGCTGTGCGCTGCGCGACACGTGTCACGCGCTGGGGGATCTGCGCCAAACAGAATTAAATTTCTAAGAAATATTTTCTGTTCTTGTTAAAACAAGAAGATTTTCTTCTGCAAAGCAGAAGCCCTTGGATCAAAGATCCGACGGTGGGGAAAAATTCCCCAAATCACTCAGAGAAAGATCTCTTTAACAAATTTAACTAATTTATGGGCACTATAAAAAGGACCCTAGGCCTCAATTCAAAGGAATCAACATTTCTTGAAAAAAAATCAAGAGCTTTAAACAGAGAGAAGTCTGAGAAAATTTCAAGAAAAAGGTAAAGAACCTTCATGAAGTAGAAGAAATTCCTTCTAATAGATCATTGATCTAAAAACAAGATCAATGATCTTTACATAATAAACAGTGCTTTGCACTTCTTATGAACCTCTGGTTCTTTAAAACAATAAAACAATAAAAATAAAAAATAGTGCTTTGCACTTTTATGAACCTCTGGTTCTTCAAACAAAAGAAAATTTTTATTTTTCTTTGATCTAATTTAGATCAAGAAATCAAATAGTGCTTTGCACTTCTGTTCTTGAATCTAAAAGATTCTTAGTGCTCTGCACTTCCAAACTGCGCTGTTGCGCTCTTAAGAGAGCGCCACGTATCAGCCACAGAACAACTTGCGCTACGCGCTCTTGAAACAGAGCTTTGCTCTCTGGAATTGGCGCAACTCGCCAGGGCGCGCCACGTGTCAGCAGCGTAACAGCGCAGCGCACTAGCGCAGCGCACTAGCGCAGTGCACTGCGCTGTTGCGCTTGCGCTCACCGGAGCGTGACACGTGTCCTCACCACAAGCGCTTGCGCTCAGTGATTGGCGCAAAGCGCCTGACAAATGCGATGCATTTCACTTCCTGAAGGGCCAAGCCCAATTAAAATGCTTAACAGGCCTAATAAATAAAATGCTGTACATTATTTGAAAGGGCAGAGCCCAATTGAAAGGTCCAATAGACCAAAATAAATGATCTGCATCATAATAAAAAGGGCAGAGTCCAGTCAAAATGGGCATAAATGGCCTGAAGTAATGCAATGCATTATTTAAGTGTGGGCAAAGCCCTAGCACAGGTCTAATAGACCAAAAATAAATAAGGGTGTTGAATATTTTCAACTGGACTTAGCCCAATTTTGGCCGTAAGTCCTCAAATTAAATTGACTGAGCACGGCTGCTCCCTAAATCAATTTATATCTGGTTCGAGGGTACATCTCCGAACTCCTCTGACATCTGTCGTTGTAATCCTTCAACGACGTCAGAGAGGTGACGGGTCCCGACGACCACACATCAATATGGACTGCGGGGTCCTTAAACTCGACGGACCGAAACGTCCTTAAACTAATAGTGGACCGAAACGTCCTTAAACTAATAGCGGACCGAGACGTCCTTAAACTAATATTGGACCGAAACGTCCTTAAACTAATATCGGACCGAGACGTCCCTAAACTAATAATGGACCACCATGTCCCTAAACTGGAATATGGACCACCACGTCCCTAAACTGGCGATGGACCACTACGTCCCTAAACTGGAAAATGGACCACTACGTCCCTAAAACTGGAACAATAGAGCCTCCAAATGCTCTTTTGCCGGATCTAAACGGTCCCGTTTAAGTTGATCTTAGCCCCAAATACGGCTAACGTATCCTTAGACATTTAAAATGAATGATAAGACTCCAAATCAATTTCGGCACAAGGGCGCATCTCTGAACTCCTCTGACACCTGTCGTTGTAATCCTTCAACGACGTCAGAGAGGCGACGAGTCCTGACGGCCATATATTAAATGAATCATTACGTTAAGTTGATCTTAGTCTAAAACAGGACTAATGTATCCTTAACGAACGTTTAAGTTGATCTTAGCCGCAACGCGACTAATGCATCCTTAAACTAAAAAACACCAAACCCAAATCTAAGTAAATACGGATTTGGACTAATCCACATCCTACGGGCGACGACCTTACTCAGTCTCCGTATACAATCCACGGGCAACCACAAACAAAACAAACACACACGACACGAAGTGAAATTCTGGAGAAGGAGAAAGTTGTTACCGTGATGCGGTAGCGTAATTAACTGCAGGGGCTTGCGCCTGCACGGAAGAGCGTCCCCACAATCAAAAACCCCTCACCCTGAGGGGGAATCTGACGAAGTCTGCTACATCGGCCGCATCCGTCTAAACCTCTGATACACGGTGCCATAAATTAACTTGGCATCTTCGGAGAGGTAGACGGATAAAACCACATAGCATCTGCCCCGAATCTAAGGCATAGACGCAAAGTTGTCGGCCGCCGTTCGGAGGGGAACAGATTCTGGCACGCCCGGTGGGACCTTTTCCTCTTTCCACTCCACACTTCGTGTGTCGTCTTCGCGAACCAATCGTGGTTTGTTAAATGGTTGCCTTTGGATTTTCAAGTTACTAAGGTTTGGTCTTTTTCCTGGCGCAGAACTCAAGATTCAATGGCCTCCAATTGCACCAACTACTCGAAATGCCACTGCAACGGACGCTCCACCTCACCGGGAGGTGTAGCATATGGGCCCTAAGCGGCTTCCTTCCTCGCCCTGCCGGTAGACTAGGTGACCCAGGCCACCACTGGCCTGTTCTTCGGGACCATGATCCCACCTACAAGCTGCTCTATGCCAATACTTGCACCGGAGGTGAACAAGAAGTCGGTCTTCAACCGGCTCACTGCCACGACGGCCCCTGTTAACGGGTCACCCGCTACCAAACCGACAGCCTCTGTTTTCACCAGGCTAAATCAGAACTCTAAATTGGCTGTCCTAAAGAGGGCAACGACCGCTGTTCCGGAAGTCGTTAAGGCGGCTTCTCCCGCCAAAGAGTCAGTCTTTTCAAGACTGATGATTCCTGCTCCTGCCCCTGCACGAAGATCTGTCTTTGACAGATTGGATATTACCCCGCAAGGGACAACCTCAGTTTTTAAAAGGTCAACACCGGCGGTGCCTCATTCAGACAGGGGGCAAAAAGAAGTTATCTCTATCTCTGAGCCAATCCCAACGGCTCGTCGTGCTCGACGTCGCCATTGGCAACGAGTGAGGAAGGCAGGGGGCAACTCCCCCTCAGGGCTAACTCCACCGGCTCCAGTGGTGGATGTCAACGCTACTGTTCCAACTGGGAACAACTTTGAATTGTTGAGGAGGGTACGGAAGAACTCTCCAACCGCTACATTGAAAAGATCTCCCCCACCTGCGGAGAGAGTTCCGGAAACAAAACAGGAACAGCCCCCTCAACGGCTGTCCTCAAGAATTTATAAAGTTTGGCGAAGGGTTCAAGACTCCGTGATCGACACGGATCACTCCCGTCAACGAAGGAAGATGAAGGTGCAAAAAGAAAAAGACCATCCAATTAAACAGCAGGGGACATCAGCTGCTAGGATGCCTACTTCAACGGCCCCTTCCACCTCAACGGCCCACAAAAGAAGGAGGCCAGAGAAAACTCCCATGTCAGCGGCAAAAGTTAAAAATGGTGAACCTAAACGCCCCAAGTCAGGGGGCATAACAGTTCATACGGTTTACATGGCATCGGGGAAAGAAGATAGCCGTATATCAACAGGTCATAGACCGCACACGAGGTCAGTGACCAAGGCTCAGGAGCAGCAGCAGAAGCTCCAAGAAATGATGAACGCTATGGCCGCACTTACAGGGCCAAAAGAAACCCCTGAAACATCCTCGGACGAGCGTCAAGAACAAGAAACGGACGCTGAATTCCTTCGTCGCGTACTAGAGAAGAAAGATAAAGAAGCTGCGGAGCAGGCAGCCAACATAAAGAAAATGGCCCTCCTATTCCAGGATATGGTGGGTATGATGATTCAACAAGATCCACCTGCTGAAGATCCCCCGATCATTCTTAAAGACGATAGGGGAGAGATGTCGAATCCTCCACCAGCTCTGTCCACGGTTAAAGAGGATACAATCTCAAAAACTGAGTTGGATGAATACATCGCCCAGCAAATAGGGTGCATCATGCGATCGAAGCGGCCGGTCAGGTCGTAAAAACGGGGAGGCCATATCCAAGTTGGTACGATCAAATCAAGTACCCGCCAGGTTACACAATTCCCAAGTTCCATGTCTACAAGGGGACGGGCAATCCTCATCAGCATGTTGCCCAGTTCAGGGCACTCTGCGGCAATACCGGCGGTGATGATAAGCTTTTACTGCGCCAGTTTGTTGGAAGTTTATCGGATACGGCGTTTGAGTGGTACTCTGAACTCCCGAATGACTCTATCAAAACCTTCACGGAGATGGAACTACTGTTTACTCAGCGTTTTGCAAGTGCCAGTGAGCGTACCCCGATGACGGCCCTGATTAATGCCAGGGTAAAACCCGGCGAGACGTGGGTTCAGTACGCTATACGATGGCGGAATTTATGGTCGAAGTGCGAGCAGCGCATTGAAGAAGCTCCCGCGGTGGGTATGTTTGTGGGGACCCTCGATCCACAAGCAACCATCTTACAATTCATGATGTTTTTCAAGCCAACTACCTTCCAGGCCTTGATCGACAAATTAGCACAGATGGATCAGATGGGCCATAAATCTCCTCTTCCAAGGCCGGACTCCCGAAATGACAAAGGGAAGGGAAAAGCGATCGTCGTCGCTAATGCTCAACAACAACCAAGCGACCCGAAGCCAGTGGCTCGTCAAAATAATATACGCCCGTACGTACCCCTTGAGGATAGGATGGGACATCCTTATTCCTTTCCCCGCGATAAAACGAAGAGGTTATTCGAGCTGGCGTTGCGCAACAGGCTCATAAATCTTCCGGATCCAAAACGTCTGTTGCAACCAAGTGACGTCAACGAGCCCAACTACTGTCCTTATCATCGAGTACTAGGCCATCCGATCGAAGATTGCTACGTTTTCAAGAATTGGCTTGAAAACCAGTACCGACAGGGCAAGTTCGCGTTATCTGACAAATGGAAGGTGAATCCCCCGCAGCCCCACACCTCTAAGGGGACGAATACGCCGGGGGCAACATGCTCCGTCATTGAAGAAGCTCCTTGGGAGGTTGTATTATCACCCAAGACAAAGAGAATGCTAAACGATCTTCAGGCATGTCCAGCAATCAAGTGGAAGAACCCGTTAGAACCGCAGGTCATTGAAGGGATGTTGAAGCCACGTCCAACTCCAAAGACCGATGGTGGTGGTTCAAGCACTTGCAGCCAGCCGTCAAAATCTTCGAAAAAGAAGAAGAAGAAATCTAAGAAGCCCGTGAATCCTAGCGACAAGCGCACAGACTTACAAAAGCAAATTGACGCGCTGGATGAATACAACCAGAAGGCACGGACTCCTATTACGCTCCAAGAGTTCCTCGATCACGTCTTTCAAGAAGAAGATGAGGGAGAAAGTTCATCAGATGAATCCGAGGAATATGTAGCGAGCTGTCATATGATCTCCCATTCGATCACGAATGATGAAGAGACTTCCGGTACTAAAGCGCTGGGGGCAGATACTGAATCAAAAATTCCGGAACTATCAGTCGAAATGATTGACGCGTTCCTTAACAAAGCTCGACTGAAAAGTAAAGCCGATCGAGAACGCGAAATGGCTATATTTGAAAGGGCCAAGCGCCAGCGACTTGATGAAAGAGCTGAGGCGATCCCGCTGGAGCAAAACACCTTCACTACCGACAAAAGCCAATTCAAGATAAAGAAAAGGTTTGCTAAGGCCACATCAATGGGCATGAAACTACCATCCTCGGAAGAAAAAATTACTGGTGAAATAGAAATGCACCCCTCCTTTTGCTTATATCATCAGAAGGTTTCGCACCCCACTCAAGAATGCAAAGCTTTCGATAAATGGTGGCAAGGATATGTTGCTCGTCAACAACGCTTCAAACGGGAAAAGCGTAAAACTCGTCGAGAGCAAAGAAATACGACCGAAGGGCTTGAAAGAAATACCGGCGATTGTCGCATGGTTAACACTGGCGGGTCACAAGTGCCTACATTCGGGAGCGATTCTGATGAGGAGCTGGAACTCGCCCCTCTCTTTAAAGAGTCAACTTCGGGAAAGAAGAAGAGCCAAAGGTTTGCGAAAATATACAGCTACGCAATCTGACGTTACCTGAAAAGAATCTCGGACCCTTAAACAAGAAAAATAAAGGGAAAGAAAAGGTCTCTGAGGATATTACTCTAGATGACCAAGTTGCAGAAGAGCTAACCGCCAAGAATCCGCCGAAAAGAAATAAGGTGGATTACAATGTCTTGGCGCATCTGAGGAAGCTGCCCTCACAACTCAGCATTCTTGATGCCCTGTTACTATCAAAAGAGGCGAGGAATTCTTTGATTAAAGCGCTACAAGATCCGGACCAGTTCCAAGCCTTTCTAGCCGAAGAAAAGATGAAGAATGAGTTGGATGAGGTGCACACGGCTGACGTTGCTTTTGGCGATGAAGACCTTCTCCTTGGGACACGCGAACACAATCGCCCTCTCTATGTCTCAGGATACTGCCATGATATAAAGATAGGCAAAATCCTGATCGATAATGGATCGTCTGTTAATCTCCTCAACGTGCGAGTGTTGAAGGAAATCTGCATGAGCGTCCAGCACCTTGCTCGAGACAAGATCACCATCTCCGGGTTCGACTCCCAATCGTCAAAACTCTTAGATCTGTGATATTGACGTTACGCTTTGGGTTGCTCGTCACAGATATTAAATTCCATGTCATAGGCGCCAAGACATGCTACAATGCTCTGCTCGGTCGACCATGGTTACACGAGTACAATATTATCCCTTCTACACAGCATCAATGTATGAAATATTGTAAGGATGGTCTCGAGTACACTGTGGCAGGAGAATTAAATCCGTTTTCCGTGAATGAAGTTCGTAAATATGAAGATGCCAAATACTTCTTGTCGAGTTTCGAAGACACGGAAAGGTGTCACAAGCCTGAGAACAAAATTAACTCCACCATTTTTGTCTTCGGCAGCGATACCGAGGAGGAAGAGGATATAGTTTATTCGGGTCCGCCTCAACACAATAAGCCAGGGCCGTCCACTCCTACGTTGGTCTTTGGTAGTGACTCGGAGAATGAGATCCATGCTGTATTCTCTGCTCGACCTTCAATACGAACGTCCGCTGATGAAGAACAAAGTCTACAAGTCGCCATGGTGCCGCTTAAACACCGTAAAGAACTGGATGCGCTTGATATTTACAATGTAGAAGAGCTGCAAACGTTCTATATCCCTCCCAGCCGAGAAAGCGAAAAAGCAATTCTGTTCTACCGCTCGGAAGAAACCAAGGTGGAAAAGGAAATCTGGCATGGTGCAGATCCTACGCTCGACAGGCTTCAGCCTATCCGTCTTCCCAGATATTATACGGAAGGTTTGAAAAAGCTGCTGAAACGCCAGGGGATGTCCTTCAAGCAGACCGTTCGAAAAGCCAAGTTCTATGACAAAGTCTGGAACGTTCCCAGGACTCAACGCAAACTGCCTAATGGAAAAATGGAGACAATCGGGCTTGGATACATCCGGTCAAAGAAACGGGAGCTACTAAACAGCTGCTATGTCATGTATGACTTCAATGAAGAAGCGGATGCTCAATGGGAGGATGCTAATCCTGAGCCAATAAAAGTGCCAGATGCAAAGGAGCCCAGTCCGTCGTTCGAAGAACAAATGGACAAGCTTATAAGGGAAGCGGGTCAAAAAGTCCGGGACGACCATAACCGTGAAATGGACATCTACGAGAAAGCCAGAACGCAACGCCTTCTCCAACAAGCTGTAACGTCTTCAAAATAATAAAATATAATTTTTGGGAAATTTTATAATTTAATATTATTTTAATGAATATTTTAATATTCTGGTATAATTAAAAACAGATAAATGGGGAAAAATTATGGAAAATTCTAAAATAAGGTATTTTAAGGAATTGCTTCGTTTTCTGTGCATGCCCCCATTTCCTCTAGTTTTGACCCTGAGTATGTCTAGTTTTGACTGATTCCATCTAGGGTGAAATCTGGGTTGATTTTCCTATGTTGGTGTATAATTTGGGACTTGTTTTAGCATGGATTTTGGTATTTGGTGATTCATTCCTGTCGGGTGGCGTTTGGACGTCAACGACAAGTGGATTTTGATTGTGTTTACATGCGAGTCGATAGGTTTTTACCTATGCGGGTAGCGTGTGCTATTTTGGTTTCCGATGTGATTTTCATGTGCTTTAGCATTGTGATATACTTGTAGGTACCCCGCGTGATGTTGAGGCAAAGGAGGTGAAGATAGCGACATCGGCTTTGGAATACGAGAAGCAATGTGAGTAGATTTATATCTGTGGGGAGAAGTCGGGTGGATGGCGTATAGCACCCCCGCAGTCCGTGGTGATGTATACGAATACGTATACACACGAATATTTATTATGTGTTGTTTAGGGTTATTGATGGTAATAATGATATTTTGATGATAAGAATATATTGGTTTAGTTTAGTGCGAACCCTAGAGTAGTGGTTGCACTCACACATACATTTACACACATACTTGCATTCATTCTTTCATTTATTAGAGTGCATATGATGGTGCGTATATCTACACATGGGTAGGGGACTATGTGTTTATATACTGGATTTGAGGATAGTATTTGGGATTTGAGATGAGTCGATGAGATTGGGCTTGAGGCCAGGAGATCGGTGATGTGATTTGGTTCGTATTGAGATACGACACGATGTTTTAGCGGGTCTTTTGACGTAGTGATTCTTACACCTGCATGCATACATAGAGGGTATCAATATTGTACTAGACGTAGATCAGTACCCCGATCATGACATTTGATAAAGAGGATACCAGATAAATAGTATGATGAATGTGATATTGACCCGTACCCAGATTTGGGATGCCGTACGACGGATTTACGTACAAGCTATATTTTGATGATTGATCCGCACTCTTGACTTGGGATATCTGATTATAGATAGGGTATCGGATATGATATTATTGAGGCGGGATCACCGACTAATATATATACATGTATCGACTCAGATGTTAGGCGGTTTCCTCACCCATAGCTCTACTTGTTAGTTCAGCCGTATAGTTTAGGATGGTTGTTAGATTAGATTAGACTCCTACCTATTTCAAAAACTAACGAATCGTGGGTATTTTAAAAGACAGCCCAAGGGATCCTACGGATATTTCAAAAGACGTATCTTTTCATAAAAACACCGTAGCCCCTATTTTCAAAACCCCATGATTCGTGTTATTTCAAAAGGCACCAATTGTAGAGGTTATTTTAGATTAATGCAGATTAGTTATAGTTGCGTCTAGTATTCAGCTTCCGCTCATTATTGTGGTTCGCATCGCATCGCATGCTTATATTATGTTTCATACTCCATTATTGATGTTATGCTGTTAGGACACCAGCACCATTACCGATGATGCGTATGTACCACGTACACTTACTTGCCGGCTCACACACATCTTCATCGGTAATTGCCATGTCACGTACACCTTAGAAAATATTATTGCATCGACATAGGTTGTTAGCTAATAATTTAGACATGATATTAGTGTACTTGCCTTATATGCTAGATTAGACATTGTAATTATTAGTTGTTACATCATGCATGTTATTATTCATGGATTTTTATGCCTGTATGCACTGTTTACATGCTATTGAGGATTGGATTCGGATTTCCATGAGATTTTCTGGATTTGGGGGAAAACCGCAAAACTTATATAAACTTCTTTTCTCTCTTTAAAATAAAAAGTGCGGTTTTCCCATGATGTATGAGTCGTCCACCATGAGTTTGCTGATGGATTTGGAAACCCGATTCGAGGAGACGGATGAACCGTTTCGGGTACATGGTGGACCCGGTAAGGTACCCCGGGGCAAGAAGCGCGTGGTGATGACGATGTGAGCCTGGCAGGGGAGCACTACCTACCGGTGATTTTACCCGACGCGTCGGATATCCGGAGGATACCGTCGTGGTCTTGAGATGGATGGTAGGGGCCGGTCTGGACTGACGGCGCCCTAGATATTATGATTGAGACATTGGGATTTCGAGATTTCGAGGTACAGAGACTGTGATACAGAGATATCGAGATATTGGGATTACGTTTTGTGCCGATGCTAGGCACTGTTTTATGCTGATTTCATTATGATACCTCAACTAAAAATACAAGGGAAATCTCACTAAATTATGAAAACAGTTTCTTCATTTACATGTATTCTGCTTTCATGCATTCATACCTCATATTCATGACATACTATTACCTGAGGCACTAGCACGAGCACTTGGCACTACATTCACGTATAGAGATTACATTGCCAGTTTAGCATGCTTCAGCTTTATTCATATTGAGGTTTCTTTATATCTGATCGTATTGACCTAGGTTGGGTCATGCATTCGATCTCTGCTTGTAGATATCTTTCTATTCACGAGTTGGCAACTCACCCCCGTTGTGCCCCAGTTCTTGCAGGTTTGCCGTACAGTTCTATAGCGACATTTCTGGCACACTGCTTCCTTTTGGGTGATTTGCTTGGATAGGTGGGTTCTTTTGTATCAGAACCGCCGTTGTATTTATATTATTCATTGTATCTAGAATATCCATCAACCAAAACTCGTATATTGTTCAGACCTAGACTAGTGATGTATTATTCGACCATAGAGTCGCGCTTAGTAGTGTTGCGGTTTTCTTGTTGCTTTTGAGCTTTTTTTTGGATTTGATCCTCGCCACTTGGCGTTGTATATTATTGTTGCATGTGTGGTGGTGACCGTCGATTGACGAAGAGCTAGCTCCCGCTTGGGGATGCCTTTATCATTGCATATATTGTTATCCTTGTTATACCCCATTCGGGGCCAGTTTTACAAAAGAAACTCTGCCGAAATTTTTAGAAAAGACTGTACTGTTTTTAAAAATGCATATTCGGCTTAGTTATTTAAAAACCTTGATTTCAAACATGTTTTTCTTCACTTCTTTAAACCAGTTTCTTTACTTATTCTTAAAAATGTTTTTAGATTTCTGGGCTTTTGGCTTACTTGGATCAGATGGAGTCCTATAGACTTCATATGGTTTAAGGGCCAGTCACGTGCTCTTTCGGGTCGTGACACAAGCCGTAAAAGATGAAAAGGCTGCTCCCTGTCAACCTGTTATAAAGAAGGCTCGGCGCAAAAGCAGAAATAAGTCGAAAAGCCAAAAAGGCGCTCAACAACAAAGCAGGGCTAAGAAGCCACGCAAACGGGAGTCGAGCGTTATTGATCTATCCTTTATGAAGAAAATGGGACGAGCATACTCGTTTCCTCGGGACAAAACGAAGAAGATACTTGACCTCGCTCTAAAACATCAGATGCTTACACTGCCGGAGTCCAAACACCCCGAACAAGCAGGCGAAGTCTCACACCCAGACTATTGCTCTTATCATCGAGTAATAGGGCATCTTCTCGAAGATTGCTTCACCTTCAAGAATTGGATCGAAAATCAATACCATCTTGGCAAATTCGCTCTGTCCGACAACTGGAGGATAATGCCGCCACAAAAGCACGAGCCTAAGGCCACGGAAGAAAAACCAGTTCCACATTGGGATTGGAAGCGGATTTGCACCTGTCACATGATCACAATACTAAAAGAAGAACCCGAGGACATAGATGAGATCCCTTGGTGCTTCGAAAACAGCAACGACGAGATAATCTCAGAATTCCCACCAGCGCCAAAAGAGCTGGAAGATGGAATCCATACCACTGCAGATAATCTCAAGAAAATTGAGTTGGGGACAACAAATGACCCGCGACCAACATTCATCAGCGAGCTGCTATATGAAGAAAGGGTGGCTGCGTTAAAGGATGTTCTTCTACAGCATAAAGATTGCTTCGCATGGAACTATTCCGAAATGCCGGGACTAGATCCAGAAATTGCTGTGCACAGATTGGCGATATCTCCGAACGTCAAACCAGTCAAACAGGCGCCGAGAAGAATGCGGCTCGAGCTTGAGATGAGCATCAATGCTGAGGTCAAGAAGCTGATTGATTCTGGCTTCATCCAGGAAGTTCAATATCCGGAGTGGATCGCCAACATCGTCCCGGTGATGAAGAAAAATGGGACAGTGCGTATATGCGTAGACTTCCGGGATCTTAATAAGGCTTGTCCGAAAGACGATTTCCCAGTGCCAGTCACCGAACTGATGATAGAGAATACGTCCACTCATGAGGTTTTCTCCTTCATGGACGGCTCATCAGGGTATAATCAAATAAAGATGCATCCCGAAGACCAGAAGCACACCGCCTTCAGGACTCCTCTAGGAATATTTTGTTACAAGGTGATGCCATTCGGTTTAAAGAACGCCGGTGCCACCTACCAAAGGGCCATGACGAAGATCTTCGATGGCCTTATACACGAAATCGTCGAATGCTATATCGACGATCTCGTGGTTAAAAGCAAATCATATGAAGAACATCTCGAACATCTGAAGACCGTATTTCAACGCCTTCGGCAATACAACTTGAAGATGAACCCGCTCAAGTGTGCATTCGGAGTTTCCTCAGGCAAATTCCTGGGATTCATTGTTCGACACCGAGGTATTGAAATAGATCCGTCAAAGATCAAAGCGATCATGGAAATGCCTCCGCCAAGAACTCTTAAACAGTTGCGATCTCTCCAAGGGAAGCTCGCGTACATACGGCGATTTATAGCCAACCTTTCAGGAAAGTGCCGTCCTTACAGCCACCTGATGAAGAAGGGAACCCCGTTCGTCTGGGACCAAAAATGCCAAAGCGCACTAAACGAGATCAAGCAATACCTGCAGAACCCGCCGGTGTTGGCTGCTCCAGTTAAGGGAAAGCCTCTCATTCTCTACACGACCGCCCTCGAAGGTTCCTTAGGCGCATTATGGGCACAAAAGAACGATCAAGGGAAAGACAGAGCATTCTACTACTTAAGTCGAGTTCTGCTGGGGGCAGAAAGCAACTACTCCCCCATTGAAAAACACTGCCTGGCGTTGATCTTTGCGATAACAAAGCTCAGGCACTATGCGTTGGCGCATGAAGTCCGTCTCATTTCAAAGATGGACCCCCTTAAATACTTGATGTCAAAGGCCATATTGACGGGACGACTCGCTAAATGGGCCCTGCTCTTGACGGAGTTCTCGATAACGTATCAACCTCTCAAGGCAGTGAAAGGCCAGGCCATCGCCGATTTCCTCGCTGAACATCCGATACCGGCCGACTCTCCTCTGAATTGCGATCTTCCAGACGAACATGCGTTTGATGCGATCGACGGTGATGATACCCGATAGGAGCTTTATTTCGACGGAGCATCCTCCGTGAAGAAGCGCAAACAAAGTACCCCTATAATTAAATCGGGGGTAGGACTCATCTTTATAACTCCACAAGGAGGGATAATGCGCTATGCGTTCTCCCTGACGGAGCCGAGGACAAACAACGAAGCCGAATATGAAGCTCTGATAGCAGGCCTCGAGATCGCCATTGACATGGGAATTGAAGACCTCCTCATATACGGGGATTCTCAACTGGTCGTTAGTCAAGTAAACGGCGACTACCAGACATGCAAACCAGAATTGGTGAAGTATGGCGAAAAAGTGCAACAGCTGTTGACCCAAATTCCCTCCTATACTTTGGAAAACATACCGCGTGCGGAAAATAGCAAAGCAGACGCGTTGGCCAAACTTGCTAAAGAACTGGCTGATGAGAACCTCGACGACGTTAGAATCGTGGTACAAAGCCGTCGAGTGCTTGCCCCAGCAGAAATATCTCCGGAATCATCCGAAGAAAAAGGAGCGAACGAGCAGACAACCCTGCAAGTAAAACATTGGGAAAATACCGAGGATTGGAGGGAAGTCTTCATAGATTACTTTAAATTCCACCGAATGCCTGAAGAAGCGTCCGCAAGACATCAGCTCATGAAACGAGCTCTGTCTTTTGCCTTCGTCAATGATACTCTATACAAGAGGTCATTCGATTCTCTGTGGCTAAGATGCTTAGGACCTGACGAAGCGAAAAGGGTCGTCAAGGAAGTTCACGACGGACTCTGCGTTCACACCAAGCAGGCCCTAAGATGAAGTTGAAGATAAAACGGATGGGCTACTACTGGCCCACGATGATTCAGGACTGCATCGAATATGCGAAGCAATGCCACTCATGCCAAATTCATGGAGACTTCATCCACCAGCACCCAAATCCACTACATCCAACGGTGGCTAGCTGGCCATTCGAGATGTGGGGGACTGATATAGTCGGCCCCATCGAACCAGCATCGTCTAGGGGACATCGTTTCATCTTGGCGACGACTGACTACTTCTCCAAATGGGCAGAAGCAGTACCGTTAAGAGAAGTTAAGACGGAGAATATCCTCCATTTCTTCAAGACGCACGTCATATATCGGTTTGGAACTCCGCGACGGATCATATCCGATAACGGGCCAGCTTACAGAAGCCACAAGATCAGTCGCTTTGCGCAACAGCATAATATAGACTGGAGATATTCCTCGGTTTACAATCCGCGAGCCAACGGACTAGCTGAAGCCTTCAACAAGACCTTAACAAAGATCATAAAGAAAACGGTGTCCCGAAATAAGAAAGATTGGCATGAAAGACTGCAAGAAGCTCTTTGGGCATATCGAACAGCGTTCAAGACGGCCACAAACACAACGCCGTATGCGTTGGTGTTCGGTACAGAAGCAGTACTCCCCCTCGAGATAGAGTTACCCTCTCTACGAGTGGCAGTCCACTACGAGTTGACGGACGAAGAAAATGCTCACCTTCCGCTTGAGGAGCTTGACGCCCTCGATGAAACCCGGCTCATAGCGCAACAAAATCTGGAGGCTTATAAAGCAAAGATGACGCGCTCATATGAAAGATTGACCCGACCGAGGACATTCCGCCAAGGCGAGCTTGTGCTAGTGGTCAAAAGGCCTATGATCCCCAATCGCGCCAAGCGGGGAAAATTCGAGCCAAAGTATGAAGGCCCGTACATCATAGATAAAGTCTACCAGGGTGGAGCCTATCTACTCATGGATATGCACGGTGAAAGGCCTTTCAGGCCAATAAACGGTCGATTCCTAAAGAAATACTACGCTTAATGAGCCATGGCCTAAGTCAATGATAGATGACGACGACTATGTCCACTCACTATCTTCCTAAGCTCAAGCTTTATAAGCAGTAGCCGGCCTTCTCAATGCCGGACCGAAATGTCCTTAAACTAATAGCAGACCGAAACGTCTTTAAACTGCTACCGCAGCATCTTTAGGCTGACAAGATAAAAAAAAATATATATAAAAATAAAAAAATAAATAAAAAAAACAAAAAAATAAAAAAAAAACGGTATGTCCATAAGCAAAAAAGGGCACGGATGAAAACCCGAAAGGGCTCCGTGAGTAAAAACAGCAGAACTACCGGCGAGTGTTTGTGAAAACCTGAAAGGGCGCAACCTCGTCAAAAGACACTTACAGGGTCCCCTCGACCTTGTAAGGAAAAACCACCCGCGTAAGATCCTTACGACTCACAAGGGAGCAACACACTTAGGGATCCTCACGATTCCTAGGGAGAAAATACACTCGCGAGATCCTCACGACTCGTGAGGAGAACTCTCTTATGGGACCCTCACGGCTCATAAGATTTGAAAGTCTTAAGTTACAGAGACCTAAACCTGTGCTTAAGCAAACCCCCACAAACTTCCAATACTGCCCTACAAGTGGTCTTATATTGGCCCTTGTATACAATCCACGGGCGCGAATAAATATTTCCCTAAACAAGTCTCATCCGTGACTGGGGATATGTTCGCATGACAGACAACCCTTGTAAATCCTCTCGATTTATGAGGAGAAGACCCTCCTGTAGGATCATTACGACTTACAGAGGAAACAAACACTCAGGAATCCTCACGATTCCTAAAGAGAAAATGCACCTACAAGATCCTCACGACTTGTAGGGAGAAATAACTTCGCAAGACCCTTACGGCTTATGAAGTCAAAAGCCTTAGTCGACAGGACCCTAACCCTGGTCGCTAAGCCACCTTTGTTCGACATTGACAGAGGTAGATGATGATTCGCTCCTGGCAATATCCCAGTTGTAGCGATGCTGATGCCGAAATCGGTGTTTAATTTCAGGCTTACGGCGGAAAGCCAATAGGCCGCACATGCATATGAAATAGCCGAAATGATGGGGCAACTTACAATAAAAAGCAGCAAGTAAAAATGTATGCATGCAAAATGGCTGAAATGATTGGGCGACTCGCAATAAAAAGCAGCGAGTGAAAATAAAATAAATAGCCGAAATGATTGGGCACCGCGAAAAATAGCCGAAATGATTGGGCAGTCGCGATCTTCGCGATATAAAAAGATGAAATGATAGAGCATCGCGGAAATAAAATAAAATAAAAAGAAGAGATGATAAAACTTTGGCCCTACAGTTAAGATCACATCGATCCCTGTATACAATCCAAGGGCGTAAACAAAGAGGGAATCATACTTTCCCGGCAGGCTCCGCCAGAAGACGAAGCTAAATCTCGACGGTTCAGTCTAACTCCGAAGAAACCAGTATCTTCATCAAATTCCTCGACTCACGGATACAAACACTCCTTGACGAGAGCCTCCTGATCCGCGTCGACTCGCAGAGCCACCAGTGCCTCCGTGGGAATCTTCGACTCGTTTCAAACCCCAAGGAAACAAATAATCCTTGGCGCTTGGGAAACAAATAATCCCTAGCAAACTCCTCGACTCACGGATACAAACACTCCTTGACGAGAGCCTCCTGACCCGCGTCGACGCGCAGAGCCACCAGTGCCTCCGTGGGAATCCTCGACTCGTTTCAAACCCCAAGGAAACAAATAATCCTTGGCGCTTGGGAAACAAATAATCCCTAGCAAACTCCTCAACTCACGGATACAAACACTCCTTGACGAGAGCTTCCTGATCCGCGTCGACTCGCAGAGCCACCAGCGTCTCCGTGGGAATCCTCGACTCGTTTCAAACCCCAAGGAAACAAATAATCCTTGGTGCTCGGGAAACAAATAATCCCTAGCAAACTCCAAGACTCACGGATACAAACACTCCTTGACGAGAGCTTCCTGATACGCGTCGACTCGCAGAGCCACCAGTGCCTCCGTGGGGAATCCTCGACTCGTTTCAAATCCCAAGGAAACAAATAATCCTTGGCGCTTGGGAAACAAATAATCCCTAGCAAACTCCTCGACTCACGGATACAAACACTCCTTGACGAGAGCCTCCTGATTCGCGTCGGTTCGCAGAGAAACCAGTGTCTCCACGGGAAATTCCCGATTCGTCTCAACATGCAAATGAAGCCTCAGGCAGCAGGAACTAAAAAACTTGCTTCCTGAACAATGGGACCCTGCAAGTCAATCCAAAATGGTCTCTTGCATACTATTCACGGGTCTCACTCTCCAAAGTCGAATTTCGACGAGGAGGGAAACAACCGCTTGTGGGTCCTCTCGACTCATAAGAGGGAAAAATTCTCTTATAGGATCCCTACGACTTATAAGAGAAAACCACACTTAGGAATCCTCACGATTCCTAAGGAGAAAACCCACCTACGAGATCCTCTCGATCGGTAGGGAGAAAAGTCTCTATGAGACCCTCACGGCTTATAGAGTTGAAAAGTCTTCGGCAGCAGATTCGAACCTGCGGCCTAAGCCATCGCTATTTCTTGAGAAGGTCAGGATACTCGTTCTAATCATCCGTCAACCATGGTTACTAAGGTGGCATGCTGATAATGAAAGAAAGAAAAGACGGAGAAAATGACACATTACAAAAAAAGGGTGTATTTTTTATTCATAAACTTGATTGGATACATGATACATTATGTCAAAGAAAAAAAAAAAATATATATATATATACATTCTTTTATCTACAAACACGAACGATACAAAGATGGATAGCTACTGAGGAGGAAGTGTCTTTAGTAAGTTCACAAGCTGCTGTCGCACTTCCTTCAGCGCTTCCTCTCGAGTGACAGCCGCGGCCACCTCCGCCTCCACCTGGTCCCGCTGCTGTAAGAAGGATGAAAGTTGCTCCTCCGCCGCCTTCTGGGCTGCTTCCTGGCTGGGTGCAGCTCGCTCGACAACGTCAAGTTTTTGCCTCAATGATAACCCTTCGGAGAGACATTGCAGAAGGCCCTCAAAGATGACCTTCAGCCGTGCGGCGTTGGCCTCCACCCGAGCATGCAGTTGAGCAGACTTGCTCGAAGTCTCACCACGCTCCTTACGCCTTGAAGTGACTTCTTGTTCGAGATGGCGAAAGTAAGGAGCGCTCTGCTCAATCCACGCTGTTTTTTGATTACTGGCAGCCAAGGTCTCGGGAGCGGGACGCAGCGACTCCAACTGATATAGGCGACCCTCGATCTCCTTACAATGGTTAACCCAGGATGCAATGATGCCCTCATCATGAAAGTTCACGAGTATTGCTAGCATCGGGTTAACCACCATAGCGAAGTCTGCGGCAGATGTAGGAGTTTCAACGTCGAGTTTCTCGACGTAGTCACTCAACATGCGCAGACTATTCGCGGCGCCTTTTGAAGACAGACTCCTCAGATAAGGACCCGCCGGCATTGTAATGCGAGGCTCGAAGGGCGCCGAAGCCAGAGCGACATCTGAAAAGAAACATGATGCGATCAGATAACAGTACGGAAAATAAATAGAGGAAAGTTACCAATGTGATGGTCACTGTACCAGTTGAGACAGATGGCAAGGTCGGAAGGACTGGTGGCGCAGCTGATCTTTTATCCCCTCCTTCAATCTGTAGCACTGCAGTTGAGATGAGAAAAAGAGGTTAGAGGTAATTCCATCAATAAGAAAAAAGAGAGGAAGGATGTCAACGGAAATCATACTCACCAACGCCATCAGAGGAAGAAGTAAGCTCAGATGGAAAGGAAAAGTGTGGGAGCAACATCTGATATACATGATCAAAAAGCACTCCTGAAAACACAACAGTGTGGCTTTAGTACACGAATTATATGTCTGGAAAACAAGATTAATAAATCGTAAACACATACCTTCTAACATCTTCGAGGGTATGTGATCAGTCGAAAATACTGCATATTTTAACCGGCAATTTCCTTGTCATCTGCATACATATAGGAGAGTACGGTATTCATAATTCACATTTTAGCTAATTGGTCGCAAAATATCAAATTACATGTATTCGACCTTAAAACCGGAAATTCTAGGGAAATTAACTGCATTGCATTACATAGCATATTTTCTATATCTTGCAACCCCTATTTTGAAGTCTATGCAGGAAAAGAGATACTTGCTCGATCAATACATTGCTCGACCATTACAATTGCTCGTAAACTCATTGAAAGCAAATCTGGTATCAACATAGAAGGGCAACTGCAATTCTGAACATCAAAGAATAACCCATACAGTAGTACAAAGCAACTGCAGAAAGCACCAATCCCGAGGCCACCAAGGCGCGGCGGAAGCGCGGCCCAAAGCCACCTCACGCGGCAGATCCGCGGCGGACCCAGGGAATCAACTTCTCAAACTTCATTACAACTCCTGTTTCAGTGCCCTCAGATCATAAATGTACACAAACTTCCAGAAGATTCCAGATACTTTCACCAGATCAGCAAATTCCCAAACTACCCTAATCTTTCTAGAACTTTCCTAAACCCTTGCTTAAACCCTAAGCTAAACCCCAACAAACTTGTCAACAAACTTTGGGAGGGAAAGTCTAATTCAAACCTAAACCTAGTTCTATAAATAGGACCCTAGGCTCTCTCATTTCTCATCTTGGAAAATCTTGATTCAATCTTGGAGAGTGATAGATTCAACCCATTTTTAGTTTAGCCACTCTCTTTCTCCATCTTCTTCTTCCTCAAGATTAGTGAGAAATCTTGTAGGAAACCCTAACCCTAAATCCATCCACAATTCAAGATCTTGAGTGCAAGCCAAGCAAGATTCCTTCAACCCTTTTATGAGCCGAGCCGATCTTCCATCGGGCAAGAGATCAAAAGTAGATCCACGATCCACGGAGTCGAGCGAAGCCGAGTCAACGATCGATTTTTCTTTCTTCTTGTAGATCTTGAAAGAATGTATTGACAATTGTTGATTAAATAAAAGGTGATATTTTCTCCATTCTTGTTTTCTTTAAAATTCCGCATCATGTTATCTTTACTGTTCTTGAATATTGTCTATGTGGTGATGCGCGAGTAAAACTCCGCTCGTTAAGGAGTCGAGAAGATCTTTAGTATGATGATGTAGCAAATTTGTAATCAATTCTTGAATCCCACGAGATTGTAAACCCTCGCAAGTTCAAGAATCGACAACCAAATTCGATGCGATGCTTTCTTGATCAACATCGCTCGAGCTTGGGGTGATCCGATCGATTCTTGAAATTGCTAGAGGCTAGAATATAAATGGTATCCTCGAAAGAGCAAGGGTTAAGAGATGAAACTTTAATTTCATCAAGAAAACCCTAATTCTCGTCGATAACCATTGATCTAGCATCAATTCTTCGAAGGACAAGAATATGAAATATTATAGACTACAACACATCTAAAGATCCTATCGATTCCTACGAGCCTCTTTATCAGTCTTGATTGTCGTTTGGAAAATACCATTGAAACCGATTCTTGTTGTTTATAGTTCTTGATTCTTTAGAAAAGATTAGTGACACATGAATACAAATCAATCAATTGAATCGTGTTTTCTCTTATTTGTTGCTTAACATTTCATTTCAAACAAATAAAAGTACAAACGAATCTCGAGATCCCTGAGGACGATCCGCACTCATTCATTAACTTCAACTGACACCGTTGTTTGATTGCGGTCAAATATTTTTGGTTGTGATTTCTTTACTATTTGATTCGATAAACACATCCACGAAAATCATCAAATCAAAATGGCGCCGTTGCCGGGGATCGCGCGCTAATTCGTTACATTTTACAGTTTGAAGTGAAAGAATTATTACGTTTCATTTCTTGAAATCAAAATTCGTACAAACTCTTATACGTGTGTTGTGAATTGATTGCAAGGTGATCTGGAGTATTCTGTGCTGTGGAAAAATTATTTGGGATATACCAGAGAGCTGGAGATAGTAAAAGGAAGCAGCTGAAGAAAAATTGTACAGTGAACCAACCAACAAGCCGCGGAAGGGCGGCGGAAACAGGCTTTGTGCGGCGGAAGCGCCGCAGTCTTGAGGGGTCTCTGGATAATTTTCCAGCAGGTGATTTCTCTCTCTCTCCTCTCTCCCTTTTTAGCTCCAACTAATCCTTTCTGCAGGATTCTTTGCAAATAATAGCTGCGCCGCAAAAGCAAATTAAAATTGTGCGTGATTTTGTTTTCTTGGTTGTTTTGCATTGCTAATACGGAAAATTAAGGGGCACGGCCAAATCCAAATTAGGTGGGGATTTCATTACCCTTCCTAGGCCCCGAAAACCACCAAACTTGCATCCACATTTACCCCCATTAACTAAAAGAAATCTAGAGATGACTCTAAGGACTGTCGCGCTCATTTAGGACAAGAGAGGGCCGTGGGTAATTCATTGCTTATCCGCGTTTTTCTGTGGTGCCTAAGGCGAGTGTGTCTAAGGCTAGTGGTTATTAATTAGGGACACTGTAGTGGTGGTTCCTTCCCACTTACCTGGCACTTATCCGGCCACAGGGGACAAAGAGGCAGTGGAGGATTGATCCCGCGACTTGTCTTTTGGCAGTTAGGAGCGGTCTAGAGCCGGACCTAGGTGACCATTAGATTCTAGGGTTTGTGTTGCTGCATTTGGTTGTCGCATCATTTTTTTCAAAATCCGTCCCTTTTCAAAAAGCAAACACCGCATTCATTTTACCCCTAATTATAAACCAACGCTGCCACTTGTACTAACCCTTTTTAGTACAAGATAGGCTGGACACGGGATTCTAGTGCCCGTTTAGTCCGCGTACCTTTTATCGACTCTGAAGTCGATAATTCTCCATTTACCTTTTCTTTACCTACTACCACACCCACACCGATGGATCCGAATCCATCAAATTTCTTTAACCCCAATCTGCCACCGTCCGTTGGTGCGCAGAATCCTCCACACATTTCTCTTCAGGAAAGATGTTATCCACTTAGAGGTCCTCTTTCGACCTGCTTATCCACACCACCAGCGAACGGGGATAACTTTGAAATAAAGCCCCAGTATATCAACCTTCTACCTAAGTATCACGGACTCGAGACCGAGGACGCTTACGTTTTCATTACCAAATTTGAAAACGTATGCGCTATGATGGGTACGTCTCAACTTTCTGTGGATGCGATGCGTCTACGACTTCTTCCTTTTACCTTGTGCGATATAGCCGAGAAGTGGCTATATAACACCACCGCACACTCCATCACTAATTGGGAAGAATTCGTCGCAGCATTCCTAAAGAAATTCTACCCAGTCCAAAGAACGGCTCGAATTCGTAGTGAATTGAACCAATTTGCCCAGCTCCCTACCGAACCATTTTCAAAGTACTTTGAACGTTTCAAGGATTTAATGGTTCAATGTCCTCATCACGGCATCCCGAGATGGGAGTTGTGCCGAATCATCTATGAGGGCAGTAACCCTAGCACGAAACAAAGCCTTGAAAATATGTGTCAGGGTACATTTATGACTAAAGACGATGGGGAAGCCTGGCGATACTTAGAAGAATTCGCTGAAAAATCACTAATTTGGGAGAGTGGAACCCAACCATTGAATAGGGGTGGCGTACACCAAGTAGATGTGTCCATAGGTGTTCGAGCAGAAATGGCAGCAATGCAAAAGAAGCTCGACGCTATGGAACACAAATTTGCAGCAGCCTCCCTAAATCCGGTGTCACTCCCCAAAACTATTTGTGGGTGCTGTTCTGATCCGTCACATTTAACGGAAGAATGTCCTTTAAACTCGGCGTTTCAAGGTCACGAGCATTCTAATGCCGCATTTCAACGACCTCGAAACGATCCATATTCTTCCACGTACAATCAGGGTTGGAGGAACCACCCGAATTTTGCTTGGAACCAAAATCAATCTCAAAACACGGTTCCAAACACAAATAACTTTCAAAGGGCTCTTCCTCCACCACAACAGCAACCCCTCCAACTCACTCAGCACCCCTACCAGTCACAAAATTTCCAAAACCAGGGCAACACTCATGCACAGTCTAATCCTATGCAGTCCTGTTCTGACGATTTCTCTCAATTTACTCAAACCATGAAATCACTTTTATCCAATTTCATGGAGGTTTCAACTGAGGTTAGATCTTCCGTCAGTGAAATAAAGAAAAACTCAGCGTCACAAGCTGAGAGTATTAGAACGATGGAAGCTGAAATCGCACGCCTCAAAGCTGAAATGAGTGCGAGAGAAAAAGGGAAACTTCCCTCTCAACCCCTACAGAATCCTGGGCATTACAATGTAAATGCCATTACCACGTTGAGATCGGGAAGAGTGCTGAATAATAATGTCGGGGAAGATATTGATAATACTGAAAATCATGTCAAAACCCCGGCTGAGACCTTTCCACATACACACACTTCTCCTTCTGATCCTTCTTCTTCTACCAAACCACCTTCGCACGAGCCTATTCTCCAGTTCCCTTTAGGCTCAACACCTTCACCCAACCCTTATAGTTCTCCACAGACGGTCCCCACACCTCTTTTGGGATCTCGTCTACCCCCCTTTCCTTCTCCTATGATGGACCCCGCGCTTATTGCGAAAGCACCTTACCCGAATCGGCTAAGGGCTAACAGAACGAGTCCTCATATGGAGAAAATTTTAGAAATGTTCAAACAAGTTAACATCAATATCCCTCTCCTAAATGCGATTCAACAAGTCCCCGCTTATGCGAAAATTCTAAAGGACTTGTGCACTAGGAAGAGGAAGACTCAGGTGCCAAAGAAGATCTTTATGGCTAATAATATCAGCACTACTTTTATTCCCCAGCTACCAAAGAAACGAAAGGACCCAGGATGTCCTACAATATCGATTTCGATTGGGGGTAAAAACATAAATCGTGCTCTTTTAGACCTTGGCGCGAGTGTTAACCTGTTACCTTATTCTGTCTATGAGCAATTAGGAATTGGAGAGCTGAAACCTGCTCATTGTACTCTCCAGATGGCGGACCGATCTATCACCAAACCAAGGGGTGAATTAGAGGATGTGTTAATAAAGGTCGGGGAATTTGTTTTCCCTGTAGACTTCATTGTGCTTGACACACATCCTGTAGCAAACCCCCGGGGCCAAATTCCGGTGATTTTAGGTCGTCCTTTCCTTGCCACTTCCAACGCTGTTATAAACTGTAGAAATGGTTCAATGAATTTATCATTTGGAAATATGACCATTGAACTAAATATCTATAGAGTTGGGAGTCAGCCATCAGAACCTAGTGCTCATATTTTAGATGTGTGTTCTGTCCATGAGATCGCTCCCGATAGTTGTGGAGCCGAGGAACTTTGCTTTAATGATCTCGATGACATTAGCACATCTCTGCTTGATCTTACACTTGATCTTAGTGAGGACACTACACTTACACTTGAGTCCTGCACTTCTGACTTTTCTCCACCCGAGTCTGTATCTTTCACAGGCTCTGAGCTTCTTTGTAAATCCAAAAATCATTCTATGATCCTCCCTTCGATCATTTCTCCGCCTGAATTAGATCTCAAGGTCTTACCTTCTCACCTAAAATATGCATATCTTGGTGAGAACGAGACTTTACCGGTTATAATTTCCACTTCTCTTGCATCAGAGCAAGAGAATGCACTTTTATCGGTATTAAGATCTAATAAAGAGGCGTTTGGTTGGAGTATGGCGGACATCAAAGGGATCAGTCCCTTGATTGTTGAACATCATATACATGTGATGGATGATGCCAGACCGACCCGAGAACCACAGAGACGGTTAAATCCCGTCATGAAGGAAGCTGTCATGAAAGAGATCGTCAAATGCTTAGATAGTGGTATTATATACCCGATCTCCGATAGCCAGTGGGTAAGTCCTATACACGTCGTTCCTAAGAAATCCGGCATCACTGTGATCACAAATGAAGCGAATGAGTTGATTCAGACACGCACCCAAACTGGGTGGCGTGTATGCATCGATTATAGAAAACTCAACGCTGCCACGAGGAAAGATCATTTTCCTTTACCATTTATTGATCAAATGCTGGAACGCTTAGCGGGACGACAATACTATTGTTTCATGGACGGTTACTCAGGCTATAATCAGGTCCCCATCGCCAAAAAGGATCAAGATAAAACCACTTTTACTTGTCCTTTTGGTACCTTTGCTTACAGTCGCATGCCCTTCGGGCTATGCAATGCTCCCGCTACCTTTCAGCGGTGTATGATGGGGATATTCTCTGATATGGTAGAGAATTTCCTGGAGATCTTTATGGACGACTTTTCGATTTTTGGAGACTCTTTTTCTGAATGCCTAGCGAATCTGGACGCTGTTCTTACTCGATGCAAAGAGAAGAACTTGACTTTGAACTGGGAAAAATGCCACTTTATGGTCCAAGAAGGAATAGTCCTTGGACATGTCATTTCACAGAAGGGCATTGAGGTTGACAGAGCTAAAGTAGATGTCATTCAAAACCTCCCTCATCCTAAAAGCGTCAAAGATATTCGCTCTTTCCTTGGCCATGCTGGATTTTATAGGAGATTTATAAAGGACTTTAGCAAAATTGCTAGACCTTTAACACTACTCCTGGCCAAGGATACGACCTTCCACTTTGACTCGGATTGCGAGACAGCTTTCGACTCACTTAAACACTCACTCACTTCAGCCCCCGTTTTATCATCACCAAATTGGGACTACCCCTTTGAGCTGATGTGTGACGCATCTGATTTTGCAGTAGGTGCTGTCCTTGGACAGCACATTGAAAAGATGCCACATGTGATTTACTATGCTAGTAAGACCCTGAATGATGCGCAAATCAATTATACAACCACAGAGAAAGAACTATTAGCGGTTGTATTCGCATTAGAGAAATTCAGGCCTTACTTAATCGGCTCACCTATTGTTGTATATACTGATCATTCCGCTTTAAAACATCTTCTGGCGAAGAAAGATGCCAAAGGTCGACTAATACGTTGGATCCTTCTTTTACAAGAATTCGATCTTGTTATCAAAGATAAGAAAGGATGTGAAAACGTAGTAGCTGACCACCTTTCACGCATCGTTTCTTCCCCTGTGACCCTGCCGATCAATGACTCATTCCCTGATGAACAACTCTTGAGCGTATCCTCTGAACCATGGTTCAGGGATATTGTGAACTATCATGCCACGGGATTGATACCGAGCGATTGGTCAAAACAGGACAAATACCGCTTTCTTTCCCAAGTAAAACACTATTACTGGGATGAGCCTTATTTGTTTAAATATTGTCCTGATCAGATCATTCGCCGGTGCGTCCCGAATGAAGAGTTCAAGAGTATTCTTTCATTTTGTCATGATCAGGCCTGTGGGGGTCACTTTGGTCCAAGAAAAACAGCGGAAAAGGTTTTGCAATCAGGATTTTATTGGCCGACCTTATTCAAAGACGCATTTGAACATTGCAAAACCTGTACACAATGTCAGTATACGGGTAGAATATCCCAAAGGAATGAAATGCCTCAGCAACCCATTCTGGTTGTTGAAATGTTTGATGTTTGGGGCATAGATTTTATGGGTCCTTTTCCCAACTCCTTTGGGAATCTGTACATATTGCTGGCGGTTGATTATGTCTCCAAGTGGGTAGAAGCCATTCCAAGTCGCACTAATGACAGGAAAGTTGTCATTAAGTTCTTGAAAGAGAATATCTTCTCGCGATTTGGACACCCACGCGCTATTATTAGCGATAATGGGACACACTTCTGCAACAGATCTTTCGAGACTCTGATGCGGAAATATTCAATCAACCACCGTCTTTCTACACCCTATCATCCCCAAACAAGCGGGCAGGCTGAGATCTCAAATAGACAAATCAAACTTATCCTGGAGAAAACTGTTGCTAAAAATAGAAAAGACTGGTCGACCAAATTGACGGATGCTCTTTGGGCATTCAGGACTGCATATAAGACCGACCTAGGAATGTCTCCATATAGGATAGTTTTTGGTAAAGCATGTCATCTACCTGTTGAGATAGAACATAAAGCATTGTGGGCTATAAAGGAAATTAATTTTGATTTAAACCTTGCTTGCAACTTTCGGAAGCTGCAACTAAACGAGCTAAGCGAACTCCGCGATGAAGCTTATGATAATGCTGTAATCACAAAGAATAGGACTAAGGTTTTTCACGATAAAAACATTGTGAGGAAAACATTTTTACCTGGTCAACAAGTCCTTCTTTATGATTCACGATTACACCTTCATGCGGGTAAGCTCCGATCTCGTTGGAAGGGACCTTTTGTTGTGCGGTCTGTATACCCGCACGGGGCAGTAGATATTGAAAATGTTAAAAATGGCACTGTTTTCAAAGTAAATGGACATAGATTAAAGCCGTATTTTTCCACTGACCCCACGGAGGAGCTCTTGTTCTTACAAGAGCCAGTTTATCTTGATTAAAATTCCTCCGTCTCACTTTCATGTCCAGTATATCATTGCATCATATTTTGAATGAAGGTGAGTAAATAAAACAAGTTTGGGGGAAGTTCTTCACTTATATTTGCCCCCACTAATAATTCCTCCCAGATTTACAGATTTTTGTAGGTATAACTGTCGGCAACAGTGAGGACACTGTTGAAAACAAGTTTGGGGGAGGTTTGTGCTTATTTTCGCATCATTTGCATATCATCTGCATAAGCACAAAAACATTTTTTTTAAAAATCTATAAAAAAAATGAAAAATTTTCAAAACCCATAAAAATTTAAAAATTTTCAAATATAAAAATAATTTTAATATTTACACTTTTTGTATATAAATAAGATAATGAAAGTTTAGACAGTGAACAATTACATCCATGAGATTGGAAAAATTTTAGAAAACTAAGAAAATTAGAAGTTTTCTTATACGAACTAGTAATAAGTAGTTATGAGCCGTTGTCCCAAGGGTTAGTAAGATGAAGGACGTCACTAATCTGAGGATAAAAATAAGTCTGAAAAATAGTTTCTATTCTGGAAGCCAAACATTTTGAACGTTGCTACCCTGCTATTCGCACTTACACACATCTTGAAGCCTGGGATAGTAGAGGATACCTTGATATGCTCTTGTCTTAAAGCCAAAAGTATGAAAAGAAAAATAGTATTTTTGAAAATGGTGAGAAAAATGGACACTGGTTTTGTTATCACCAAGGGCAAGAAAAATATATAGCAAAAGGGTGCTTCTTCACCTAGTGCCCCAAGGTCAACTGGTCTGAGAGTCACTGCTATGCCTGAGGTGGTGCAAGATTAGGAAAATACACCAAGTTAGCGAGCACATCAGTAATCGGTCGGTTAGTACCTCAAGAAGTATTAACGGTCGCATGAAAGTGTGTAAGCAATCTCGTTTGCCAAGAAGTACTGAGGTCGATGGGCAAGGGTATGATAGCTTGAATTGAATTCTCCGGGTGTAGGGATGTCTTTACACACACGCAGGGTGATATGATCGATGTTTGGAATAAAGATAGGAATGAAGAATAAGACGATGTTTTATTGAGGGAGGACGTGATTTCTGACATCTTTTCATGACCATTAAGATAGGGCTCATGACAACCGAAAAGCTAGCTTAGTTGGAAACCCTAATTTTCAAGGCTTTTCTTTTACAATTCTTTTCTTTAAATGTAATGTTCATGATCTTGCTTTTATTTTTGGATTTTGTGGGTGCAATCCGCTGAAAACCCTCAGGAGACAACACTCCTCCTACTAGGGACACCAGAGGTTTAAAGGCTTGTTGCACGTGCTCAGTGCAATCGTGTTGCCTACGAAAGTGTGCTAGTTAGTTTTTTCTCTTTCTTTGTTTTCTCCTTCTCTTTTTTATAAAACATTCTCTCGAGACGATCGAAATTAAGTTTGGGGGTATTTGATCAGTCGAAAATACTGCATATTTTAACCGGCAATTTCCTTGTCATCTGCATACATATAGGAGAGTACGGTATTCATAATTCACATTTTAGCTAATTGGTCGCAAAATATCAAATTACATGTATTCGACCTTAAAACCGGAAATTCTAGGGAAATTAACTGCATTGCATTACATAGCATATTTTCTATATCTTGCAACCCCTATTTTGAAGTCTATGCAGGAAAAGAGATACTTGCTCGATCAATACATTGCTCGACCATTACAATTGCTCGTAAACTCATTGAAAGCAAATCTGGTATCAACATAGAAGGGCAACTGCAATTCTGAACATCAAAGAATAACCCATACAGTAGTACAAAGCAACTGCAGAAAGCACCAATCCCGAGGCCACCAAGGCACGGCGGAAGCGCGGCCCAAAGCCACCTCACGCGGCGGATCCGCGGCGGACCCAGGGAATCAACTTCTCAAACTTCATTACAACTCCTGTTTCAGTGCCCTCAGATCATAAATGTACACAAACTTCCAGAAGATTCCAGATACTTTCACCAGATCAGCAAATTCCCAAACTACCCTAATCTTTCTAGAACTTTCCTAAACCCTTGCTTAAACCCTAAGCTAAACCCCAACAAACTTGTCAACAAACTTTGGGAGGGAAAGTCTAATTCAAACCTAAACCTAGTTCTATAAATAGGACCCTAGGCTCTCTCATTTCTCATCTTGGAAAATCTTGATTCAATCTTGGAGAGTGATAGATTCAACCCATTTTTAGTTTAGCCACTCTCTTTCTCCATCTTCTTCTTCCTCAAGATTAGTGAGAAATCTTGTAGGAAACCCTAACCCTAAATCCATCCATAATTCAAGATCTTGAGTGCAAGCCAAGCAAGATTCCTTCAACCCTTTTATGAGCCGAGCCGATCTTCCATCGGGCAAGAGATCAAAAGTAGATCCACGATCCACGGAGTCGAGCGAAGCCGAGTCAACGATCGATTTTTCTTTCTTCTTGTAGATCTTGAAAGAATGTATTGACAATTGTTGATTAAATAAAAGGTGATATTTTCTCCATTCTTGTTTTCTTTAAAATTCCGCATCATGTTATCTTTACTGTTCTTGAATATTGTCTATGTGGTGATGCGCGAGTAAAACTCCGCTCGTTAAGGAGTCGAGAAGATCTTTAGTATGATGATGTAGCAAATTTGTAATCAATTCTTGAATCCCACGAGATTGTAAACCCTCGCAAGTTCAAGAATCGACAACCAAATTCGATGCGATGCTTTCTTGATCAACATCGCTCGAGCTTGGGGTGATCCGATCGATTCTTGAAATTGCTAGAGGCTAGAATATAAATGGTATCCTCGAAAGAGCAAGGGTTAAGAGATGAAACTTTAATTTCATCAAGAAAACCCTAATTCTCGTCGATAACCATTGATCTAGCATCAATTCTTCGAAGGACAAGAATATGAAATATTATAGACTACAACACATCTAAAGATCCTATCGATTCCTACGAGCCTCTTTATCAGTCTTGATTGTCGTTTGGAAAATACCATTGAAACCGATTCTTGTTGTTTATAGTTCTTGATTCTTTAGAAAAGATTAGTGACACATGAATACAAATCAATCAATTGAATCGTGTTTTCTCTTATTTGTTGCTTAACATTTCATTTCAAACAAATAAAAGTACAAACGAATCTCGAGATCCCTGAGGACGATCCGCACTCATTCATTAACTTCAACTGACACCGTTGTTTGATTGCGGTCAAATATTTTTGGTTGTGATTTCTTTACTATTTGATTCGATAAACACATCCACGAAAATCATCAAATCAGTATGAGAGAGGGTTGAGAGGTGACCACCGCCAAAGCAGTCGTTGAAGGCGCTCCCTCGAGCAGTGGGGCATCGGCACTGGCTGCACCTGCATTACGAAAAGGTGAACTTGTCAGAAAAGATTGTAAAGTAAAGAAAAGCAGCCACTTGAGGTTTACCTGAGGAACTCCCGGCTGAAACCGAGGCGACTCCCTCCTCTATCGACATGAGACCACCTCCCGTGGCCTCGTCACCCGATTCGATGGGGACCATCGTTGTGCTCGCAAGACCTGGAGACGGCGGAGGGCCGTAGACGGGAAGGGCTATGATTGGAGTATTGCCAGATTCCAGAGAAGGAGCGGTTGGCTCGTCCTCGGGAATCATGGCCACTTCACCCACTACTCTCTCGGGTTCAGTAGTTCCGATTGTATCGTCCACCGTCGCCGGGGGATCGCCGGCCTCGAGCGCCTCATCCGCCACCACCCTGGACTCAGTTATAATAATCATATCATCTGCCACCACTTCAGGTTCAGTATCAATGACCTTCTCGGCGGTAGGCCCCTCGACCTCCACTTCAGGCTCCAAAGCCACAACGACATTGCCCACCGTCGGCTCGAGTTCGGTAGGTACCGCCTCCTCTGTTTCTTTGGGATCAACGGTTTCCGCTTCCCCTTCGATCGGACTTGACCCTGCAAGATAAGAGATATAAGGACCAACGACATTAAAATCCTTATAACAAAAACTCTGAGAGAAACATTACCTGAAGTGGATTTACCGTTTGCGCTCCGAACTGCGCGTGCCACCTCTCTGCGGGCAGTGGATAGGGCGACAGGGGCCTTTTCGGATGGATTATCAGCGCGGGGAACAGTGCTGGGACCCGCTCCCATAGCCAAGGCAGCCCTGCGTGCCCACGCCTCACGCCTCAGCCTCTTCCTTTCCTCCCGGGCTGTCGCGATAGACCTTTGAGACGCCTCCTTCAAGGCGTCGTCATCCTCGTTCAGGGATGCCTCCAGAGCCTTTAAGGCATCTCTCATTGGCTCTTCAAGACGAACCTCCTGCGGTGGCCCAGAGGAAGCAGGAATATCGGCGGATGGCGGAATATTTGTGTCGCTTGGTGGGAACGGCATTAAGGTTTCTGCAATAAAAAGAGAGAAGGTTAGATCGACCATAACACGAGGGAAATGGAGACTTGATGAATTAAAACTTACTAAGGCCCATAGACGCTCTAAGACGTTCCTCCTCTTGGAAAGTCTTCAAAGAAGCGGCAATGGCTTCTTCATCAGTGATGCCTGTTGAAAGAAAGGAGAGAAAGGCGTTAATCAAGGGCGATAAGGAAGATATGTTGTAATAAGGAAAATGTGACTAGTAGTTACCTGACTGCACAAGCTTAGCTAACCACGCGTCATGCCTCGCCAACCATGCCGAAGCTCTGAGAGCAGCCTCCAAGTCTGTATCGTCCGGCGGCGGCATCACTAATCCTGCGTTAGTCCCGTATTCGCGCAGACCTTCAGCATAGGGAGCATGGGGTTCCTGGCCGAATACGACGTCCGCAGCGAAGAGCGACTTCTTCTTCTTTTGACCCCCGACCCGAGGCTCGCGGGGGATTGACTTCCGTTTAGCAGCCACGTTGGGACGACGAGTCCCGATGTCCGCACCCACGCCAGACTCCGGCGAGGGTACAACCACTGTCTCCACTGGAGCACAGGGTGCGGGAGGTGCGTCTGCGATATCAGGGAGCGGCAGCTCACATGGAGGACTTCACGCACGTGATGGTCTGCCCCCGGCATCCTTTAGAGGAGGAACCACCAGGATCCTTGGCGCTAAGGGAGCGTTACGATTAGTGCCGGGGGGTACTTCTTTACGGTCGATCAACACTCGCCTCTCTTCCTTTATAACAGCCCCCGTCGCATGATTGTACCACTCTCTATATACATTGAGGAGTCGTGGAGCACAGGCCGGCGTGCTGATAAAAAAATGAGAACCCGTGTTTAGGCGCATGAAGTGATGTAACGCGTTCTCCATCCCTTCTTCATTGACAGCAGGTTCCAGTAAGAAAGCTTCCAAGGGTATCCCTTGATCGTAACCCAGTTGTTGGGCAAAACGATGCGGGTTATATCTTATAAAGACTGCTGCACCGCCCTGCCTAAAGACTAGGAAACCCGGTCTAATAGAATACAAATGGAGGATCTCCCGGGCCGTTAACACTGAAGCTCCATCCTTGAAGGAGTCCTGTAATGGTCGCACCGCAGAGGTGGACGCTTTTCCAATAGTCAATACCTTATCAATGAAGGACATCCCGACTCCAACGGTGTGAGGGCGAAGCAGTAAACCTCTGGCGTCCCGTGGTGAAGGGGTCATGATTGATGAGCCAATCAACTGTAAAATGCGAGGAAAACCGCACTTGTCAAAGAATAAAGGCCTTTTATGCATGCCGAAGACACCAGCCGTGTGTAGCTCGAGCCACGATGCAAAGTAGTGCATCGGGAAGACCACGTGCAGTACCCCGGGCTCGTTGGCATCCGCTGCTCGGCTGAGGCCATGATATAGGTGCGCCAGGCCAGCAATCCCCACGGCCACCTTTATCCCGATAACCATTCGGTGGGCTGGGTAGAAGACGGAAGGCCGCATGCGATGAGAGTGCATTGGGATCGCGAATCAACTCAGCCACAGTCCGAGAAATCCTAAGAAGAAAGCCTCCTCTTCCATTCCAGGGGCCGCAATTTCTGCAAAAGACATGGTTGGGGAGTTAGGAAGAAAAAAGTCCTTTTGGTCTATGTCTTTCGCCGGCAGGTCATCCAAACCTAAACCGAAAGGGTCATTCAGGGTGGCAAACTTGGCAGATCTCGATGAAATGACGCTTGGACGAAGGAAACGAGCAATGAAGTCCTCAAAGTTAACCCCCCGACTCCCGTGTTCGATAAAAAGGGACTCGTATATGTTCAACACCTTGATCAGGCTCGGGAATTGATGTTGAACGGCATTTTCCGGCGTGATCCCCCTTACCATCGGCTTAGCACCGAAGACGTACTCATCTGTCGGGAGAAGCTCTTCATAGTGTTCCCCCATAACCGGTAGGCCGGATACCTCCGCGAATTCCTCCAAAGAAATGGACACTTCCCGATCCATGGCAAAGAAAGTGTGGGTGGGAATATTCCATTGCTCCAAGAAAGCCTTGAACCACCAGGTGGGGAGCGTAGGATATTGGAAGAGATAGACGTAGACCGCGGTGTACAGTCCTAGTCTTATCAACTGCGACTTCTTCGTCGACAGGATGTACCGGGCCCACGACAGATAGCCAATCGGGTGACGGGGAATCAAACCAAGGTTATATGATTGCCCCCAGGGTCTCGCCTCGCCTTGACAAATACGACGTCCTAGGATATCCAACACCATAGGACGTTAGACCGGAACCGCATCCATAGCAGGATGAAGAAAGCTTTTTGACGTCCAATCCACCATCTCCATGGCGTACTGCACCGAGGGTGGGGTAGCGTAATGAATCGCCGTGATGGGTTTTGACGGCACCGCGCATGTGAAGCTGCGTCGACCCATAATGATCTGGTTATACCACGACCCCCAAAGGTGGAGACTCTTGTACTCCGGGTCGAACTCTTTAATCATGGCCAGGACTTCACGGTCCAAGGGCGCCTCGGGAAATCCCTCCTCTGAGCGGACGAACGGGAATGAAGTGTCTAGAGACATGATCCCTGCAAAAGAACAATTTAGCCGTTAGTGTTGTAATTCCAACGCTTGGCGTTAAAAAAAATGCGTTAATTAATTAATTAAATTGAAAATTAAATAAATTAAAATTAATTAATTACACCACACAGCAGTGCAGTGGGTAGGAGACCGAAGGGGGAGCCCACAAAATCTGGATGACAATACGTCAGTTAATAAGACAAGCTCATCATTGGATGAGATTGTCAGTTGGTCCCCCAGGAAAACATTCCCATTAATAAAAAAGGGAAAGAATCCCTAGAGACAAGGAGAAAATCTCCTCTTTCAGAGCAAAGCCCTGTCACAGAGTGACACTTGTCAAACTCTGGTCTCAGGGAAATAAGATTCCTTAAAAGAGCATAGCTCTATGGTAATAATAGAAAGGTCCATCAGAAAATGTTTACACCTAAGAGAATTAAAAAATTTGGAATCTTGAAAAATCCATGAAAAACTTATGAAAATTTCTTCATTTTTCAGATCTAAAAGATCTACAGATGATTCAAAGAGCAAAGCTCTGTCCATGGATTAGAACCCATGAACAAGATCTCTGCAGATCTATAAGTTTTTGAGAGCAAAGCTCTGTTTATGAAACCCCAATGGGGATCTCTTTAGATTAAAAAGATCTGTAAGAGCAAAGCTCTTTGGTTAAGGTTAATTTAAGTTAATTTGATTTAAATTAATTTTACCTAAAGTTTCTAACTTTAGAAATGAGCAAAGCTCTGAAATTCTCAAGCAAGAGCAAAGCTCTGGTAAATAAAATCTTGAAGATGGTGAAAATTTTCTAAGGGCGAAGAGTCCTATTTATAAGGCGCTTGCGCCCCTTCAGCTCACCCCTTGATCCAACGGTCAGGGGCTTGCCACCGCTGCACTCACGTGCGCGCCACGTGAGTGCAACGGTGGGGGGGCATTTGTTTCCCCCAATCAGAGCAAAGCTCTGCTGGAAATTCAAAATTCAAATTTTGAAGCAACGCTTCAAATCCCGGGTGCAACGCGCCACGTGTCCGGCGCTGATACGTCAGCGCAGCGCCCAAGAAGGCGCGCCCAATCAGAGCAAAGCTCTATTAAAGAAAGCAACGCTTCAGTTGCGCTAGTGCTGCGCTGTGCGACACGTGTCAGCGCAGTTGCGCTGAGCTTTGCGCTCCGCGACACGTGTCAGCGCAGATGCGCTAGCGCTGCGCGACACGTGTCAGTACAGATGCGCTCGCGCAGTTGCGCTGCGCTGTGCGACACGTGTCGGCGCAGTTGCGCTGCGCTGTGCGCTGCGCGACACGTGTCACGCGCTGGGAGATCTGCGCCAAACAGAATTAAATTTTTAAGAAATCTTTTCTGTTATTGTTAAAACAAGAAGATTTTCTTCTGCAAAGCAGAAGCCCTTGGATCAAAGATCCGACGGTGGGGAAAAATTCCCCAAATCACTCAGAGAAAGATCTCTTTAACAAATTTAACTAATTTATGGGCACTATAAAAAGGACCCTAGGCCTCAATTCAAAGGCATCAACATTTCTTGAAAAAAAATCAAGAGCTTTAAACAGAGAGAACTTTGAGAAAATTTCAAGAAAAAGGTAAAGAACCTTCATGAAGTAGAAGAAATTCCTTCTAATAGATCATTGATCTAAAAACAAGATCAATGATCTTTACATAATAAACAGTGCTTTGCACTTCTTATGAACCTCTGGTTCTTTAAAACAATAAAAATAAAGAATAGTGCTTTGCACTTTTATGAACCTCTGGTTCTTCAAACAAAAGAAAAATTTTATTTTTCTTTGATCTAATTTAGATCAAGAAATCAAATAGTGCTTTGCACTTCTGTTCTTGAATCTAAAAGATTCTTAGTGCTCTGCACTTCCAAACTGCGCTGTTGCGCTCTTAAGAGAGCGCCACGTGTCAGCCACAGAACAACTTGCGCTACGCGCTCTTGAAACAGAGCTTTGCTCTCTGGAATTGGCGCAACTCGCCAGGGCGCGCTACGTGTCAGCAGCGCAACAACTCAGCGCACTAGCGCAGCTCACTGCGCTGTTGCGCTTGCGCTCACCGGAGCGTGACACGTGTCCTCACCACAAGCGCTTGCGCTCAGTGATTGGTGCAAAGCGCCTGACAAATGCGATGCATTTCACTTCCTGAAGGGCCAAGCCCAATTAAAAGGCTTAACATGCCTAATAAATAAAATGCTGTGCATTATTTGAAAGGGCAGAGCCCAATTGAAAGGTCCAATGGACCAAAATAAATGATCTGCATCATAATAAAAAGGGCAGAGTCCAGTCAAAATGGGCATAAATGGCCTGAAGTAATGCAATGCATTATTTAAGTGTGGGCAAAGCCCTAGCACAGGTCTAATAGACCAAAAATAAATAAGGGTGTTGAACATTTTCAACTGGACTTAGCCCAATTTTGGCCATAAGTCCTCAAATTAAATTGACTGAGCACGGCTGCTCCCTAAATCAATTTATATTTGGTTCGAGGGTACATCTCCGAACTCCTCTGCCATCTGTCGTTGTAATCCTTCAACGACGTCAGAGAGGTGACGGGTCCCGACGACCACACATCAATATGGACTGCGGGGTCCTTAAACTCGACGGACCGAAACGTACTTAAACTAATAGCGGACCGAGATGTCCTTAAACTAATAGCGGACCGAAACGTCCTTAAACTAATATCGGACCGAGACGTCCCTAAACTAATATCGGACCGAGACGTCCTTAAACTAATATCGGACCGAGACGTCCCTAAACTAATAATGGACCACCATGTCCCTAAACTGGAATATGGACCACCACGTCCCTAAACTGGCGATGGACCACCACGTCCCTAAACTGGCGATGGACCACTACGTCCCTAAACTGGAAAATGGACCACTACGTCCCTAAAACTGGAACAATAGAGCCTCTAAATGCTCTTTTGCCGGATCTAAACGGTCCCGTTTAAGTTGATCTTAGCCCCAAATACGGCTAACGTATCCTTAGACATTTAAAATGAATGATAAGACTCCAAATCAATTTCGGCTCAAGGGCGCATCTCTGAACTCCTCTGACACCTGTCGTTGTAATCCTTCAACGACGTCAGAGAGGTGACGAGTCCTGACGACCATATATTAAATGAATCATTACATTAAGTTGATCTTAGTCTAAAACAGGACTAATGTATCCTTAACGAACGTTTAAGTTGATCTTAGCCGCAACGCGACTAATGCATCCTTAAACTAAAAAACACCAAACCCAAATCTAAGTAAATACGGATTTGGACTAATCCACGTCCTATGGGCGATGGCCTTACTCAGTCTCCGTATACAATCCACGGGCAACCACAAACAAAAAAAACACACACGAAACGAAGTGAAATTCTGGAGAAGGAGAAAGTTGTTACCGCGATGCGGTAGCGTAATTAATTGCAGGGGCTTGCGCCTGCAGGGAAGAGCGTCCCCACAATCAAAAACCCCTCACCCTGAGGGGGAATCTGACGAAGTCTGCTACATCGTCCGCATCCGTCTAAACCTCTGATACACGGTGCCATAAATCAACTTGGCATCTTCGGAGAGGTAGACGGATAAAACCACATAGCATCTGCCCCGAATCTAAGGCATAGACGCAAAGTCGTCGGCCGCCGTTCGGAGGGGAACAGACCCTGCCGTTGCTAACTGTAAACTGATTACAGCACTACAAATTGAAGGAGGGGACAAGAGAATTGTCGCGCCACCAGTACTCCCAGCTCTGCCACCTGTCGTAGCCGGTATAGTAGCCTTCACCGCTCTTGCATCTTCTTTGTCTCTTTAACCGATGTCTGACTATGATTTGTTTTGCAGCAATCACACTGACTCCAGCTCCCTTCGAGTCTCATATTCCCATGCCGGCAGGGCCTTTTGCTATGCCCTTCTTCCAGGGGTGCTGCGAATAGCCTGCGGATGTTAAGCGAGTTCGTCGATGACCTTGATGCTGAGGCTTTCGCATCTGCTGCGGATTTTGCTGCTGAGGTTAATCTCATGCTGGCGATGCTCGCGAACTTGCAGAGTGAGGGTGTTGTCGAGTCTTGGGTAAACTACTGCAGGAAGATCGAGGCCTGTCTGCATAAGATTGAGCTCAGGCGTTCTGCTCCGGAAATGTTGGCTTTGAACTCCCAGCGGGCTGATGGGTTGAGTAGAGCGTGCCCTTCCTCCGCCATTTTGAACAAGAAGCGATCTTAAGGTGGAAGGAACGCGAGGAGGCTTCAGGTGAATCTGCCCGGCTGCGCGTCCAATTTGAAGCGAATGCCGCGCAACTGAGAGCCGTCTTTGACAATTTGCAGCGATGCATTTTGGATGGGCTGGCATTGAGGCGGAAGCTCGACTTCATTGAGCGGGTTACGCAGATTCGCGAAGCTGCCCAACGGGAAATCGACGAGAAGATTTCATCGTGTTTGCATCAACGGGCTCGAGTCGAAGCGGAGCTGGCCGCAGCGGCTAACCATGAAAATGAGTTGAGAGGAGTGCGCGAGCAACTTGCTGACTTATTGAAAACGTCTCCTTCTCAGTAGCTGCCTTTGTATCCATTAACATTTGTAATCTTTGAATAACATGTATCCATTCTTCATTCTTTTATATGATTTGTCTTGTACTCAATTGAATTCATGAATAAAAGATACACATTTTTATCTCCCACTGTTGTTTTCTTCTCTTTGCTTTGCTGTCCCCATATGATTTTAGCAGGTGTGGCCCATAGATGGTAGGTAGCTGTCCATCTTGGACTCTTTGCAGGGTAGCGATGGCTTAGGAAACAGGTTCAGGTCTGCCGCCTAAGACTTTTCAATTTTATGAGTCCTAAGGGTCTTATAAAGATTTTTCTCCCTACGAGTCGAGAGGATCTCGTAGGTGTATTTTCTTCTTAGGAATCGTGAGGATTCCTAAGTGTTTTTTTCTCTTGAGAGTCGTAAGGATCTCCCAAGAGAATTTTCCCGCTTATAAGTCGAGAGGACTCGTAAGTGGTTGTTTCCCTCCTTGTCGATGTTCGTCTTCGGAGAGTGTGGCCTATGAATAGTATACAAGCGCCTACATTGATTTATAGGGCCCCAGTGCTTAGGAAACAAGTCCTTATCCTTATTTCCTAAGGCTTTTCCCTACGAGTTAAGACGAATCGAGAAGTTCTCGCAAGGACACTAATTTCCTCACGAGTCGAGACGAAACGAGAAGTTCTCGCAAGAATGTACTAAAGTCACAGTTAACCTTTGCTCTTTATGACAAAGGTCCGTTAGGGTCTGTGGTACTGGGGTTTTTGTCCGTCGTACCGTCGCGTCGGCTGATGTATTCCTTGATAGGCAATCTTGCTGTTCGAGTAGTCTCGCAACTGTCGTGTCTCTGATCCCTTCGGGGGCTGGACAAGACGTCTTCAAGCAATCTTCCTAGGCGATTTGACTGTCAGAAGAGCAAGCGTTAGGAATTTTTCCATGCCGCTTTTTACTTGAGGTTAGGCTCAGTTTGGGGAGCTCCGATGAGTCATAACCACTCCGCGCTGGTGTGGGGATGATCTCCGATAGTCTTTCAGGTTTTATATGAGTTACCGTAAAGACCCTGCAGCTAGGAATATTGCCTTCGCTTCGTTTGCTGGCATTGCATCTGCTGTATCGAGACGAATGTCGAGGTTGTCTCTAGGTTGTTGATGAACCGTCGAGACTTGGAACTAGGAATTTTGCCATGGCTCCGTTGTTGGTGTCACGTCTGCATCTTGTTGGAGGAAGAACGCTGGGGTGACATCGCGTCTACTGTATCGAGACGAACGTCGAGGTCGTCTCTGGGTTGATGGTGAACCGTCGGGACCTGGAACTAGGGACTCTGTTGTGGCTCCATTGTTGGTGTCGCATCCGCATCTTGTTGGAGGAAGAATGCTGGGGTGACATCGCGTCTGCTGTATCAAGACGAACGTCGAGGTGGTCTCTAGGTTGTTGGTGAACCGTCGGGACCTGGAACTAGGGACTCTGCCGTGGCTCCATTGGTGGTGTCACGTCCGCATCTTGTTGGAGGAAGAACGCTGGGGTGACATCGCGTCTGCTGTATAGAGACGAACGTCGAGGTGGTCTCTAGGTTGTTGGTGAACCGTCGGGACCTGGAACTAGGGACTTTGCCATGGTTACACTTTGTTGATGTTGCGTCTACTGTAACGAGACGGATGTCGAGGTGATCTCTAGGTTGTCTGTGAAATGTCGAGACCTGGCTCTCTTTCTGATGGAGCCTGGTGGGATGATATGATTCCCTCTTTGTTTGTGACCCTGGATTGTATACAGGGATCGATGTGATCTCGTCTGTAGGGCAAAAGTTTCATTTCATTTTTTTATTTCTTTCCGCGATGCTCTATCATTTCAGCTTTTTATATCGCGAAAGCCGCGATTGCCCAATCATTTCAGCTATTTTTCGTGGTGCCCAATCATTTCGGCTATTTTTTTTTACTCGCTGCTTTTTATTGCGAGTTGCCCAACCATTTCGGCTATTTTGTATACATAAGTTTTACTTGCTGATTTTGTTGCAAGTTGTCCCATCATTTCGGCTATTTCATATGCATTTTTGGCTCGCTGATCTTTATCGCGAGTGTGGAACTTGGAATCTGGTACCAATATTAGCATCAGCATCGCTACAACTGAGATATTGTCAGGAGCGAATCATCATTTGCCTTTGTCGGTTCGAACAAAGGTGGCTTAGCAATCAGGGTTAGGATCCTGTCAACTAAGACTTTTAACTTTATGAGCCGTAAGGGTCTCATAAAGGTATTTCTCCCTACGAGTCATGAGGATCTCGTAAGTGCGTTTTCTCCTTAAAAATCGTGAGGATTCTTAAGTGTATGTTCTCTTATAAGTCGTAAGGATCTTACAAGAGTGTTTTCTCCTTATAAGTTGAGAGGACTTACAAGGGTCGTTCACCGTATGAGCATATCCCTAGTCGCTGGTGGGACTCTGTTAGAGAAATGTTTATTCGTGCCCGTGGATTTTATACAAGTATCAATATTGAAATGCTTGTAGGGCGAAATTAGGGTGTATGACGGCTCAAGAACAGGTTCAGATCCCTGGAGCTTAAAGCTTTTGAATCCTATGATCCGTGAGGGTCTCAAAGGGGAATTCTCCTTACGAGTCGTGAGGATCTCGTAAGTGTGTTTTCTCTTTAGGAATCGTAGGGATTCTTAAGTGTGTTGCTCCCTTGTAAGTCGTAAGGATCTCATGCGGGTATTTTCTCCTTACAGGGTTGAGAGGACCTTGCAAGTGTCTTTTAACGAGATTGCGCCCTTTCGGGTTTTCATAAACTCGCCAGTAGTCCTGCTGTTTTTACTCACAGAGCCCTTTCGGGTTTTCATCCGTGCCCATCTCGCTTATGGACGTACCGTTTTTTTATATATATTTTTTTGCGTCAGCCTCGGAATGCTGCGGTCCGTAGAAGTTTATAGACGTCTCGATCAATAGTTAGTTTTAGGATATTTCGGTCCATCGTTAGTTTAAGGACATTTCGGTCCATCGCATGTTTTCGAGGCGAGGTTTCGTCGGATACTACTTATAGAGTTCAGGCTTGGGAAGATAGCGAGCGGACATAGGCGTCGTCATCTATCGTTGACCTCGGCCGTGACTCGTCAGGCATAGTATTTTTTCAAGAACCGGCCGTTTATTGGCCTGAAGGGTCTTTCGTCATGCATATCCATGAGCAAATAAGCCCCACCTTGGTAGACTTTGTCTATGATGTACGGGCCCTCATAGTTCGGCTCGAATTTCCCCCGTTTGGCACGATTGGGGATCATAGGTCTTTTGACCACTAGCACGAGTTCTCCTCGGCGGAATGTTCTCGGCCTAGTCAATCTCTCGTATAAGCGCGTCATCTTTGCTTTGTAAGCCTCTAAGTTTTGTTGCGCCATGAGACGCGTTTCATCGAGAGTGTCGAGCTCCTCAAGCCGAAGATGAGCATTCTCCTCGTCTGTTAGCTCGTAATGAACCTCCACTTGTAGAGAGGGCAACTCTATCTCCAAAGGGAGTACTGCTTCAGTGCCGAATACCAATGCATACGGTGTTGTGTTTGTGGCCGTTTTGAACGTAGTTCGATACGCCCAGAGAGCTTCATGCAGTCTCTCGTGCCAGTCCTTTTTATTTTTGGACACCGTCTTTTTCACGATCTTCGTCAAGGTCTTGTTGAAAGCCTCAGCCAGACCGTTAGCTTGAGGATTACAGACCGAAGAGTATCTCCAGTCTATATTATGTTGTTGTGCGAAGCGGCTGATTTTGTGGCTTCTGTAGGCCGGCCCGTTATTGGAGATAATCCGTCGCGGAGTGCCGAACCGATAGATGACGTGTGTCTTGAAGAAATGGAGGATATTCTCCGTCTACACTTCTCTTAGTGGTACTGCTTCTGCCCACTTGGAGAAGTAATTAGTCGTCGCCAGTATGAACCGATGGCCTCTGGACGATGCTGGTTCAATGGGCCCGATTATGTCAGTTCCCTACATTTTGAACGGTCAGCTAGCCACTGTCGGGTGGAGCGGATTTGGATGCTGGTGGATAAAGTCCCCGTGAATCTGGCACGAGTGGCACTGCTTCGCGTATTCGAGGCAGTCTTGGATCATTTTGGGCCAATAGTAGGCCATCCTTTTGATCTTCAGCTTCATCTTTGGCCCGGCTTGGTGAGAACCGCAGAGTCCGTCATGAGTTTCTTGGACGACTCTCCTTGCCTCTTCAGGTCCCAGGAATCTTAGCTACAGAGAGTCGAACGATCTCTTATACAGAGTATCATTGAAGAAGGCAAAAGAAAGAGCTATTTTCATGAGCTGATGTCTTGAGGACGCATCTTCAGGTGTTCGACGGGATTTGAAGTAGTCTATAAAGACTTCTCTCCAATCCTTAGCCTTTTCCTGGTCCTTTATTTGTAGGGCCGTTTGCTCAGTCGCTCCCTTTTCTTCGGACGACTCCGGAGATATTTCTGCCGGTGCAAGAACCCGACGGCTTTATATCACGATCCTTACGTCATCAAGGTTTTCATCAGCCAGTTCTTTAGTGAGTTTGGCTAACGCATCTGCTTTGCTATTCTCCACTCGCGGTATGCTTTCCAGGGGGTAGGAAGGGATCTGAGTCAGCAATTGCTGCACTCTCTCACCGTACTTTACCAACTCTGGTTTGCACGTTTGATAGTCATCGTTTATTTGACTAACAGCCAGTTGGGAGTCTCCGTATATGAGGAGGTTTTCGATTTCCATGTCGACAGCGATCTTAAGACCTGCTATCAAAGCTTCATATTCGGCTTCATTGTTCGTCCTCGGCTCTGTTAAGGAGAAGGCAAAGCGCATTATCCCTCCTTATGGAGTCACGAAGATGAGGCCTACCCCCGATTTGATTATAGGGGAGTTGTGCTTTCGCTTCTTCATGGAAGATACTCCATTGAAATAGAGTTCCCATCGGGTATCATTCTCTCTTCTCCCCCCGTCGATCGTGTCAAACGCGTGCTCATCTGGCAGTTCGCAATTTAGGGGTGAATCGGCAAGTATCAGATGCTCAGTGAGGAAGTCGGTGATGGCCTGGCCTTTCACCGCCTTGAGAAGACGATATGTTATCGAGAATTCCATTAAGAGTAGAGCCTATTTAGTGAGCCTCTCTGTTAGTATGGCTCTTGACATTAAATATTTGAGAGGATCCACCTTTGATATGAGATAGACCTCATGCGCCAACGCATAGTGCCTGAGCTTCATTACCGCGAAGATTAACGTCAGGCAGTGTTTTTCGATGGGGGAGTAGTTGTTTTCTGCCCCTAGGAGAACTCGACTCAAATAGTAGAGAGCTCTCTCTTTCCCTTGGTCATTCTCTTGTGCCCATAATGCACCTAGAGAACCCTCAAGAGCGGTTGTGTACAGAATGAGGGGCTTTCCTTTGACCGGAGCGGTCAGTACCGGCGGATTCTGCAGGTATTGCTTGATTTCGTCCAGTGCGCTTTGGCATTTGCGATCCCAAACGAACGGGTTTCCCTTCTTCATCAAGTGACTGTAGAGACGGCACTTGCCGGAAAGATTGGCTATGAACCGCCGAATATACGCGAGCTTCTCTTGGAGCGACTGCAGTTGCTTGAGAGTTCTTGGTGAAGGAATTTCCATGATCGCCTTGATCTTCGATGGATCAATTTCGATGCCTCGATGTCGTACGATGAATCCTAGGAATTTTCCCAAGGAAACTCCGAACGCGCATTTCAGAGAGTTCATCTTCAAGTTGTATTTCCGAAGACGTTGGAACACTACTTTTAGATGCTCCCAATGCTCCTCGTGCGATTTGCTTTTCACCACAAGGTCGTCGATATAGCATTCAACGACTTCATGTATGAGTTCATCGAAAATCTTCGTCATGGCCCTCTGATAGGTAGCGCCGGCGTTCTTCAGACCGAAAGGCATCACTTTGTAGCAGAATATGCCCAGAGGAGTCCGGAAAGCGGTATGCTTCTGGTCTTCGGGATGCATCTTTATTTGATTGTACCCTGATGAGCCATCCATGAAGGAGAAGACTTAGTGAGTGGACGTGTTGTCTATCATCAGCTCGGTGACTGGTACGGAAAAGTCATCCTTCGGACATACTTTATTGAGGTCCCAAAAGTCTACGCAGATGCATACTGTCCCATTTTTCTTCATTACTGGGATGATGTTGGCGATCCAGTCAGGATACTGAACCTCTTGGATGAAGCCGGAGTCGATTAGCTTCTTGACCTCAACATTGATGCTCATTTCAAGTTCGAGCCGCATTCTTGTTGGTGCTTGTTTGATTGGCTTGATGTCCAGAGATATCGCCATTTTTTGCACAACTACTTCTGGATCTAGTCCCGGCATTTCGGAGTAGTTCCATGCGAAGCAGTCTTTATACTGCATGGGCACGTCTTTGAGCGTAGCCACCTTTTCTTCAGACAACAGCTCACTGACGAACGTCGGCCGTGGGTCATTTGCCGTCCCCCAGTCGATTTTTCTAAGGTTATCTGCAGTAGTATGTATTCCATCTTCCAGCTCTTTTGGCGCCGGTGGAAACTCTGAGACCACCTCATCATCATCGTTTTCGAAGCACCAGGGGAGGTCATCCATATTCTCGGGCCCTCTTTCCTCTGTCAACGTTATTATGTGACAGGTACGAGATCGTTTCCAAAACCGATGTTGATCTGGTTCTACTCTTATTCCATACATGGTTTTTGGTTCATGTTTCTGTGGCGGGATTACCCTCCAACTGCTGGATAAAGCGAATCTGCCTTGCTGATACTGGTCTTCTACCCAGTCTTTGAACGTGAAGCAGTCTTCGAGAGGATGTCCTATCGCTCGGTGATAGGAGCAATAGTTTGGGTGATGAACCCCATTTGCTTGTTCAGGGTGCTTAGAATCCGGGAAGGTAATCATCCGATGTTTCACGACGAGGTCGAATATCTTCCTTGTCTTGTCTTGGGGAAAAGAATATGCTCGACCCATTTTCTTTATAAGAGACGGATCCCGGCTGCCCAATTCTCGATCGCATGGTTTCTTGGACCCGCTTTGCCGCCGTCGAACATTTTTTCCGTTCTTTAGTTTGTTTTTGCCTCCGCGTCGGGTCTTTTGTATGACAGGTTGACGACGAAGGGCATCGTCATTTTTCGCGGCCTGCTGAAGGAGACGCTGCGTCCTGGCTTTTTCATAGATGGTCATTTCGCGGCTATGGTCATCCCGGACCTTTTGACTCGCTTTCCTTATTAGCTTATCCATCTGTTCTTCGAATGACAGACTTGGCACATTCATGGCGGGGCTTTGTTTTAGTTCAGGGTTAGCGTCTTTTAACAGAGCATCTCCTTCTTCATTAAAGTCATGTATAACGTGGCGGCCATGGAATCGCTCCCGTTTCTTGGATTGAACATATCCAAGCCCGATCGTTTCCATTCTCCCGTTGGGCAATTTTCACTGAGTTCCGAGGACGTTCCAGATCTTGTTGTAGAACTGAGCTTGTCGAGCAGTCTGTTTGGAAGGTACGCCTTGGCGCCTCAACAGCCTTTTTAATCCTTCTGTGTAGTATCTGGGCAGATGGATAGGCTGGAGCCTGTCAAGCGTAGAATCGGCGCCATGCCAGATTTCTTTTCGCAACGTTAGTATCACAAGCGTAGAAGCGGATCGATCAAAGAGGATCGCCTTTTCATCTTTTTGCCTGGGAGGGACATAGAGCGTCTGCAGTTCTTGCACACTGTAGGTATCAAGTGCGTTGAGCTCTTTGTAATGCTCTTGCGGAACCATGACGATCTGCAAACTTTGATCATCTCCAGTGAAGGCTTACATTGATGGACGAGCCGAGAATATTGCGTTGACCTCGTCTTCAGAGTCACTACCGAAGACCAGAATAGGGGTGGACGGTCCCGGCTTGTTGTATCGGGGAGGTCCCGAATAGACTATCTCTTCTTCCTCCTCGGTATCCCTCCCGAAGACCGGAATGGTGGTGATAGCTTTTTTCTTATCCTCCGGTTTATGGCATCTTTCCGTGTCTTCAAAGTCTGGTAGAAAGTACTTTGCGTCCTTGTATTTGCGAACTTCATTCACGGAGAATGGGTTCAGCTCCCCTGTCACGGTATACTCGAGACCATCCTTGAAATACTTCATACACTAATGTTGTGTAGAAAGGATAATGTTGTACTCGTGTAACCAAGGCCTGCCGAGCAAAGCGTTGAAGCAAGTCTTGGCATCAATGACGTGAAACTTGATGTCAGTGACGAGTAGCCCAAAATGTAATGTTAGTATCACAGACCCGAGCGTCCGTGATGACTGAGAGTCGAACCCGGAGATAGTGATTTTATCCCGAGCGAGGTGTTGAACGCTCATGCATATATCCTTCAACACCCTCACATTGAGAAGGTTGACGGAGGACCCATTGTCGACCAGGATTTTGCCTATCTTGATGTCATGACAGTATTCGGTGACATACAAGGGACGATTGTGCTCGCATGTTCCGAGGAGGAGATCTTCATCGCCGCAAGTGACATCAGCTGTGTGAATTTCTTCTAGCTCGTCTTTCATCTTTTCTTTGGAGAGGAAAGCTTGAAACCGCTCGGGTTCTTGTAGTGCCTTGATCAACGAGTCTCTCGCCTCTTTAGATAGCAGAAGGGCGTCAAGAATGCTCAGCTATGAGGGTATCTTCCTCAGGTGTGCCAGAACATTGTAATCCACCTTGTTTTCCTTGGGCGGGTCTTTGGCTGCTAGCTTTTTGACGACTCGATCATCGAGGGCGATGTCCTCAGGGACCTTTTCCTTCCCCTTATCTTTTTTGTTCGATCCCTTATTTGTGGGTCCGAGATTATTTTCAGGTAGCATGCGATTGCACAGCTGAATGTTCTCGCAGGTCTTCATCTCTTCTGTTTCAGAGATGGATTCCTTGAAAAGAGGGCTGAGGGCTATTTCTTCATTAGAATCACTCCCGAAGGTGAGAACTTACGATCCTCCGGAATTAACCATGTGACATTCGCTGGCAGTTCTTTTATGCTCATCTGTCGTGCTTCTTTGTTCCCGACGAGTTTTGCGCTTCACCCGCTTGAAATGCTGCCGGTGGGCAACATATCCTTGCCAACAGTTTTTAAAGGCGTTACACTCTTCAGTAGGGTGTGTAATCCTCCGATGGTACAAGCAGTAGTTTGGATGTGCGTCTACTTCATCAAGATGTATATCACCAGGAGAATTTCCTCTGAACGAGGGCAATTTCATTCCCATTGACAGGGCTCTAGCGAACCTTTTCCTTGTCTTGAACCTGCTTTTGTCTGCGGCGAACGTGCTTCGATCTGGTTGGAGTGCTTCAAACTTTTCATTCAGTCGCCGGGGTTTGGCTTTTTCGAATATAGCCAGTTCGCGTTCTCGATTATCTTTGCTCTTCTGACGAGCTTCGTTCAGGAATGCATCAATCATCTCGTCTGACGGTTCCAAGGGTTTCGGCTCGGGATCTGCCCCCAGTTCCTCTACATCAGGAGCTTCTTCACCATCTACTGACGAGTGAGAGATCGCGTGGCAGCTATCCACATAATCCTCAGGTTCATCTGACGAGTCTTCTCCTTCATCTTTGTTTCCATTTCTGCTTTCAAGGATGTGGTTGAGAAACTCTTGGAACATGACCGGGGTTCGCGCCTTCTGGTTATATTCTTCCAGTGCGTCAATATGTTTTTGTAGGTCTGTGCGTTTGTCATCAGGCTTCACGGGCTTTTTGGTCTTCTTCTTCTTCTTCGAAGACTTTGATGGCTGGGCTTGAACGTTTTGTCCACTTTCAGCAACTTTCAGCATTGGGCGCGGCTTCAGCATCCCCTCAATAATCTCAGACTCCAGCGGAATTTTCCACCTAATCGCCGGACATGCTAGGAGATCTTTCAGCATTCTTTTAGTTTTCGCTGAAAGAACTACTTCCCATGGAGCTTCTTCTACAAAAGAGCACGATGCCCCGGGCGTGTCCACCTTTTTAAGAGCGTATGGTTGTGGCGGGCTTACTTTCCAATTCTCGGACAGTGCGAATTTGCCCTGTTGGTATTGGTCCTCAATCCAGCCTTTGAAGACGAAGCAATCTTTGATTGGATGGCAAACTGCTCGATGATAGGGGCAGTAATTAGGGTTGTTGGCGTCTTCCGGCTGCAACGGACATCTTGGATCCGGCAGATTGATGAGCCTGTTGCGCACTGCCAGCTCGAACAGTCTCCTCGTTTTATCCTGGGGAAACGAATAAGGACGTCCCAGTCTCTCCTCAAGGGATTGGCATGAACGCACGTTGCTTTGGCGAACAACCAGGTTTAAGTTGCTTGGCTGTTGTTGAGTATTGGCGATAAAGGTCGCTTTCCCTTTACCCTTTTCGTTCCGCAGCTGTCTTTGAAAAGGAAGGCTTATGACCCATCTGGTCCATTTGGGCCAGCTTATCAATCAGGGTCTGAAAGGTAGTTGGCTTGAAAAACATCATGAACTGGGATATGGTCGCCTGTGGGTCGAGAGTCCCTACGAACATGACTACCGCAGGCGCTTCTTCGATGCGCCGCTCGCACTTCGACCATAGATTCCACCACCGTATCGCATACTGCACCCATGTTTCGCCTGGCTTCACTCTGGCGTTAACTAACGCGTTGATCGGGGTGCACTCGCTAGCGCTGGTGAAACGTTGGGTGAACAACAATTCCATCTCCGCAAAATTTTTGACGGAGTCGTTGGGAAGCTCTGAGTACCATTCGAACGCCGTCTTCGCTAAGCTGCCGACGAATTGGCGAAGCAGTAGCTTATCATCCCCTCTAGTGTTGCCGCAAAGAGCCCTGAACTGAGCGACATGTTGATGGGGATTGCCTGTCCCCTTGTACACATGGAATTTAGGAATTGTGTATCCTGGCGGGTACTTTATCTGATCGTACCGTCCTGGATATGGTCGCTCAGTTCTGACAACTTGGCCGGTTGCTTCATTTGCTTGATAAGCTCGTATTTGCTGAGCTATATAATCATCGATCATGGCTTTGAAGATGGTCTCCTCCTTGGCTGCTGACAGAGCCGGCAGAGGATTTGGTGTCTCTCCTCTATCATCTTTAATTATTACTGGAGGATCTTCGGCTGGAGGGTCCAGCTGGATCATCAGGCCCACCATATCTTGGAATAAAATGGTCATTTGTTTTATGTTGGCCGCTTGTTCCACAGCCTCTTTGTCCTTCTTCTCAAGCATTCTTCGAAGGAATTCGGCATTCGTTTCCTGTTCATGACGCTGCTCCGAAGATGTCTCCGGGCCTGCTTTTGGTCCAATGAATGCGGCCATGGCCGTTAGCATCTCTTGGAGCTTCTATTGTTGTTGCTCCTGAGCCTTAGTCACAGACCGTGTAAATGGTCGATGACCCGTGGAGATACAGCTATCCTCTTTTCCGGAAGCCATATAAACAGTATGCACCACCATGCCCCCAGACTTGGGGCATTTAGATTCAGTGTCCTTGCGATTCGTTGCGGACACAGGGACTTTCTCCGGCCTCCTTCTTTTGTGGGCGGTCGAAGTTGAGGGAACCGTTGCAGCGGGCACCCAAATAGATGACATCTCTCGTGGCATGACAGGGTGGTCCTTCTCTTGCCGAACTTTCATCTTCTTCGATCGGCGGGAGTAGTCTTGGTTGATCACCGAGTTTTGGACCTGTCGCCAAACTTTCTGAATTTTAGAGGACAGCCGCTGAGGGGGCTGCTCTGGCTCTACCTTTGTAACATTTTCCATAGGTGGAGGAGATCTTTTCAGCACGGCAGTCGAAGAGTTCTTGCGGACCCTCCTGAGTAGTTCAAAGCTGTTCCCAGTTGGAACAGCAGCATCAACTTCCACCATTGGAGCTAGCAGAGTCAGTCCAGAAAGAGAGCTGCCCCCAGCCTTCCTTACTCGGTGCCAGTGACGATGGCGAGCAGGTCTTGCAGATGGGACCGCTTTTGTGGTTGGGTGAGCTTCTTCATGCCCCCCGCTCTGATGAGGGGCTGTTGTTATAGTTAGCCTATCAAAGACCGACGTCCGCTGAGAAGGGATAGTCAGTCTTGCGAAAGCCGACTTTCGACCAGAGGAAGCGGTCATAGCGATTTCGCTTGGAGCGGGAATCGGAATGGTCAGTCTTGTGAAGACCGACCCCTTAACAGGAGAAACCGCTTTGAGGACTTCAGGAGCAGGAATGGCTATCCTCTTTGGCATAGCGCCTTCTAGTATTGCAGGCTTTTTCACGGGCCCACCTGAGCTTTGGCCTAGTCTGTCGAAGACTGAGGCGCTGGATTTGGGCGACCCGTTGAGAGGGACCACGGTAGTTGTAAGCCGATCGAAGACCGACTTCTTTGGAGCTTCTTGCGACGGCATTGGGGCATTGAAGGTCATCGGTGGGAGCATAGTCCCGAAGAATAGCCCAGTGGTGGCTTGGGTCACTTGTTCCACCGGCATTGTGAAAAGGGAGGCCGCTTGAGGCCCGTAAGTCACTCCTCCTCCAGATGAGGCGGAACGGGAGTTGTTGCAATTATTGCAGTTTGAAACCATTGATCTTCTGTTTTTCTGCACGGAGCAAGATACCAAATCTTAGTACTTCACATCCAAAGGCAACCATATAAGACCACGACTCGTTCGTGAACACGACACACGAAGTGTGGAGTAGAAAGAGGAAAAGCTCCCACCGGGCGTGCCAGAATCTGTTCTCCTCCGAACACAGAGACGCGACCGTTTAGGTTTGTCTTTCCTGAATTTGGGGGCAGATGCTATTTGGTTTTATCCGTCTACCTCTCCGAAGATGCCAAGTTGATTTATGACACCATCTATCGAAGGTTTAGACGGATGCGGCCGATATAGCAGACTTCGTCAGATTCCCCCTCGTTTGAGGGGTTTTGATTGTGGGGACGCTCTTTCCTGTAGGCGCAAGCCCCTGCAGTTAATTACGCTACCGCATCGCGGTAACCACTTTCTCCTTCTCCAGATGGTCACTTCGTGTCGTGTGTGTTTGTTTTTGTTTATGGTTGCCCGTGGATTATATACGGAGACTAATTTATGTTGTCGCCCGTAGGGCATGGATTAGTCCAAATCCGTATTTTCTTAGATTTGGGTTTGAGGTTGGGTTTAAGGATGCGTTAGTCTCATTTGAGACTAAGATCAACTTAAACGTTTGTTAAGGATACATTAGTCTAATTTTAGACTAAGATCTACTCAACAGGATCATTTAGATCCAACAAAAGAGCATTTGGGCTCTATTGTTTTAGTTTTAGGGACGTTGCGGTCCAGTTTAAAGACGTCATAGTCTGTAAAGGTTAAAGACATCATAGTCTATGAGTTTAAGGACCTTACAACCCATAGTAGTTTAGAAACATCATAGTCTGTAAAGTTTAAGAACATCATAATCCATGAGTTTAAGGACCTCACAGTCTGTAAAATTAAAGGACATCATAGTCCATGAGTTTAAGGACCCCACAGTCCATGGAATGTCTAGTTGTCAGGACCCGTCACCTCTCTAAAGACGTTGAAGGATTACAACGACAAATATCAGAGGAGTGAAGAGATGTACCCTTGAACCAATATTGGTTGGGAGATCTGTAGTCCAATTTGAGACTAAAATCAAAGATTTATGAGCATATGGGCTCAATTAATCTGAATGAGAGATTTATGGCCAACTTGGGCTCGGCCCATTCAGTTAAAATTTTAAAAATTTAACAATGCTGGGCATTGGTTTGAATTCTGACAATTATTTTTGTCTTTTAATGCTGAGCACTCATTATAGCTCTGGAGTCCTTTTTTTATAGAACAGTTTATGTTCTCTTAGCACACACGTGAGGAGCATGTGGCGCGCTTGGCGCTGTGCGCCAGACAATGAGCGCTTCTTATGATGTAGCGCACACATGAGGAGCGCGCGGCGCGCTTGGCGCAGTGCGCCAGACAATGAGCGCAGAGCGCTTCTGTTTAAGTAGCGCACACGTGAGGAGAACGTGGCGCGCTTGGTGTTGTGCGCCAGACAATGAGCGCAGAGCGCTTCTGGTGAAGTAGCGCACATGTGAGGAGCACGTGGCACGCTTGGCGCTGTGCGCCAGACAATGAGCGCAGAGCGCTTCTGGTAAAGTAGCGCACACGTGAGGAGCACGTGGAGCGCTTGGCGCTGTGTGCCAGACAATGAGCGCAGAGCGCTTCTGGTGAAGTAGCGCACACGTGAGGAGCACGTGGAGTACTTGGCGCTGTGCGCCAGACAATGAGCGCAGTGCGCTTCTTTAAATTTGGAGCACTAAGGCTCTGCAGCGCTGTACGCTAGATTTGGAGCGCTGAGGCTCTTTTAAGCAGCTCTACTTTCTGAGAATTAAATTCTCTTTTATAATAGACTTTGTCTCATGGATTTAAGAACAAAGTTCTTATTTTATAGGAGATGTTTTCAATCTCTTATGTTTTTGGAGAAAGGCTTTGCCTTTATGGATCTGTGATCCTAAGAGAATTGAATTATTCTCCCCTCTTTTATAATGAGATGTTATGATCCTTTTTGTGCAAGACAGTTTGTCTTATAGATCTATGATCTGGCAAAAGAATTAAGTTCTTTTTCTGATGAGATGCTTTGATCTCTTTGTTTTACCTTGAAGAAATTCTTCTTCTGCAGAGAGCCTGTTCTTCTCTTTTAACTTTTTCAATGTTTGTGTGTGTGTTAGGGGGGTTCCTCTATATGAGACTTGAAGTCTTGGGGCCTTTATATAGGGCAAGCTGATTTGTTGAATCTGTTGAAGACATCTTTTCTCTAATTGATTTGGGGATGTTTCCTCCGTTGGATCTTTGATCCTAGGCCTTCTATTTTACAGAAGACAATCTTCTTGTTTTTAACAAGGTTGAGAAATCTTTTCTCATGCAGAATTTATTCTGCACTATTTTGATTTTTAATCATCATTGGATCATTGATCCAACGGTGCTCCGATTTACAGAGCAAAATCTTTTTGTTTGGAAAGATTCTGAAGAATGTTTTCTTAACAGAATTTTATTCTGGTAACTTGATGATCTATCATCTTCGTTGGATCTTTGATCCAACGGTGGGGAATATTTAGTTCTAGCGCTAGCGCACTCATGCTTTGCACGTGAGCGCTGGCGCTCTTAGCGCGAGCGCACTCGTGCTTTGCACGTGAGCGCTGCTTCAGAGCGCTGGCGCTCTTTGCGCGAGCGCACTCTTGTTTTGCACATGACCGCTGCTTCAGAGCACTGGCGCGCTTAGCGCACCCTTTCTTTGCACGTGAGCGCTGCTTGCTAGTGCTTTTATGAAGCGCTGCTTTATTTCAAATTTTAAAAATTTGAACAGAGCTTTGTTCTGATTGGGGGAAACAATTACCAGCTAAGGATGAACCGAGCAGGGAAGCTGCTCGGTGCCCTCTTGATGAGGGCTTTGATCCTTGGCGTCATTGGGTAAGAGATTACCAGCCAAGGATGGACCGAGCAGGGAAGCTGCTCGGTGGCCTCTTGACGAGGGCTTTGATCCTTAGCGCGGGAGGGCGTATAGTGGCCTGCTAAGGATGGGCCGAGCAGGGTTGCTGCTCGGTTGCCTCTTGATGAGGGCTTTGATCATTGGCATCGTTGGGTAAGAGATTACCATCCTAGGATGGACTGAGAAGGCTTGCTGCTCGGTTGCTTGTTGATGAGGGCTTTAATCCTTGGCGTCGTTAGGTAAGAGATTACCAGCCAAGGATGGACCGAGCAGGGTTGTTTCTCGGTTGCCTCTTGATGAGGTCTTTGATCCTTGGCGTCGTTAGGTAAGAGATTACCGGCCAGGATGGACCGAGCAGGGAAGCTGCTCGGTGGCCTCTTGATTAGGGCTTTGATCCTTAGCGCGGGAGGGCAAGGAGTTGCCTGCTAAGGATGGACCGAGCAGGGTTGCTGCTTGGTTGCCTCTTGATGAGGGCTTTGATCGTTGGCGTTGTTGGGTAAGAGATTACCATCCAAGGATGAACCAAGCAGGGAAGCTTCTCGATGGCCTCTTGATGAAGGATTTGATCCTTGGCGTCGTTGGGTAAGAGATTACCAGCCAAGGATGGACTGAGCAGGAAAGCTGCTCGGTAACCTTTTGATGAGGGCTTTGATCCTTGGCGTCGTTGGGTAAGAGATTACTAGCCAAGGATGGACCGAGCAGGGTTGCTGCTGTAAGTCTACGCTAGCGCCCCGGCCGTCTACAGACGCCAAATGCGGAACAAAAACTTTTTATCTGGCGCTATCGTATACTTTAACCCGGATCTGCCATTATTGCTAAACTAACAAACTGTAAAGAGTGCAGAAAGGTTATACCGAATGATCCGAGTCCTTCGTTCTTTAACCATCATCCCACGCTCCGTTGTGGCTGCTCCGATCTCGTCGATCTCCGATCTCCTCGTCGAGGTGGCACCACATCACCGATTCTTTAAACGGGCTCCCGCCTCTGTCTTGAGGCAACTCGATCGTCAAGTTTGCTAAAAGAGACGACCAAGAATGATGTAGAGAATGAGTAGATGACTTTGTCTCACTTCGTCCAAGTCCGTGGACGATCGGTTAATGAAGTTGCCATTTTATCGGGTGATGGAAATGAAAGAAGCAATGAAATTTCCATGCACACAAATACTATCATAATCTTTTCTCTCCAAAAATGAAATCATTCTCTCTCTCTCTCAAAGAAATGGCCGGCCACTATTTGTAGAAGAGGGAGGTGATGGTAGGAGCAAGAAGGGGGTGACCATAGAAGAATGAAACTTATCTTTATCATTAAAGCAAAGCAATGAGTCACTAAGAAACATTGAACCAAAAAACCCTTAGTCATCAAGCATTAATGACACCATTAATGCACTAATGACTCACCATGTCAAGTCACTCTCTCTAGAATCTTCTAGAAGAATCCACACTCATCTCAAGAAAAGATAACCCGTCTTTAACCAAATGTTAAAAGACGGCAGATAGAAAACTGGAAACTGGCAACTTCCAAAAGTGATCCTGAAACGAATTTCAGGACAACCCCGAAACTGTATAAATATACCCGCATTTGTATTACGACCGAATACAAATGCAACTGAGACAAAGATATTATACCTACTCAATATAATACTCGGATGCGGCTTAAACCAAAGCCGACCAGTATCATCTGCCCGAAAAATAACACGTGCGTAAACGCACGTGCATTTTCCGAACCCTGCCATAAACCATACGGCCTCTACAACGTTTCGCCCGAACTTGGGAAACTGTCTGTGGGGGACTCTAATGACTCGTCAGTACCGTGGCAGTGGGTTTAACCACAAACCGTCAGCGGCACTAGCAATGCGTAACGGCTGCCCACGGACTGATCTCAAGGGAGGCCGATGAGCACACTCAAGGGAGGCCGATGAGCGAACTCATCCAGAAACCCTACTGAGCCTAACAGTGACAATGTATATACAGTCCGGTCCGTTCGTCAATGAGTATCGCATATCCGCCTAGGGGGCTAGTAACGTCAGACCCCCAATAGCAGTATAAGTCGTGTCGGAGTGTAGCCCAATAACACCCTGAGATACTACTGGAGTACCTACCAGTAAATCTCCTGCCATGGCCATGGACTTAGTGTAATGGCTCTCCTAGACACAGCACGACCTCGCCCCCAATACCGGGAGAGACGAATCCCCTGCCGATCCGCTCACGTGCCTCCATATGGCTCGGGACTGTACCCAAAAGCTACCTGTTTGCACGACTCCTTTGAGCCGTGGTAGGGTAGAAATCAAAGCACAGTGGGAACTCACACGAGACAAATGACGACCTCAGGTCGATTAACTAACCTGTACACATGTCACCAGGGAACTGCTATCTGACGATAGGTATAGTACTAACTAGCAGATTCCCGGCGAGTCCTGTCCGGTGTACTCATAACCCAATGAGCACCTGTATACATCTTAGGTGATCCAACTGACACCAGTGGCTTGTGAGACCGGCCACCGCCCCTCGTCGGGGTCTCGACTGTACACACTAGTCTACTCCGGAGTATCGATGCCCTGTCTCGAAACTCCCACGACTAGGGACCACAATTAAGGATATGCGTATAAACTACCCAACTCTCACGTATATGATCGCCATCATACTGTTGGTAGTAAAGCAAGATCCTAAGGGCTCTATCAAAGTGTAACATGCAATCAGTCACCTGAACATGTACACGACTGATAAAGGCAAACCAGATAGCATACTATCATCTCGAGTAAGACTGTCCTACCGGTATAGGTCCTCCGCAATCATTGCAATCACGTACCCGCGATCCAATAATTGACTATGAGGGCACTATCTCCAACAATCTCCCACTTGCACTCAAGGCCAATATTGCGATGTCGACTACTCACAGCCCGTGTGAAACCGAACATCCAACTCCTCTACTAATCAGTTTCACAAAGCCCGTTTGTAAAACTATTGTGTTCGAGAAATAGCCTCAGTGAGTGGATCCGCCTAGAAGTTTCTTCCTATATCTCTCTTAATCTCAAGTTCGCGGAGAAAGCCATCTCCCGAATCGAGTAATACCTGTCTTAGAATATGTCTGGATACCTGATGGGACCTAGTTCATAAATGAACTCCAAATCCAAACTTCTTAGACTGTATCGATCACTGAACCTAATCAGTATTCGGCACCAAGCCACCCACAGTATCCTCTTGGACCACCTGTCCATAATACTGTCCCTCTTCGTCAGAGGGAAAAACTATAACTCTGATAATCACTCTGTCATCCATGTCACCTTTGAAGCCTGGAATGATAACCGTCTCCCGAAGGAGGCTGCCGTCATCAAATCCGTAGAACATGTACTTATGTTCTAAAACTGCTTCCTTATGTTTCTCCAGGATTGGATTAATACAAACTTATTGCATCTAGTGCAAAACCAACATTTGGTGTGGTACTTGACATCTCATGATTGACTCAATTGCCTAAGCAAGTGATCTGCCAATCATGCACATCCCTCTCCCCTTTAGTCTGTAAGACACCTTTAGAGAGGGTGACTCCATCACCTGCAGGTACACCACCATGCTAGGAGTCAACTATTCCAAAAACCATTAGAATATCTGTCAAAGTACCCACATTGGGAAACTACCCAAATCCAGATCTAAAACCATAGATCTAGAAACCAGAATGTTAAATATTATATCCATATCCTGTCTGGAGAAACAACTGTGTGACGACCACAGTTCAACCGATCGTAGTATAGGAATTTTACTTCCTACTATGTGTATGTCATCCAGATACCATGACATCACACCCTACTACCTCCTTAACTGATCCATCCCCTATTCTGATTGAAGTCAAACCCATGACTGTCACATCAAAAATAGATGATCTATCTCCGCTATAACTGCTCTAGTCTATAAATAGACATAAGCTACTTGCCCACCATGCTTCTGTTGCTCCCACTGACTACGACAACCCTCCTACCGGGTCTCATAACCTGGAACAACAGTAGTGTCAAGTCTGGGTAGATAAGAACCTCCCTGTCACCGTCTCTGAGGCTACCGAAGTACCTCTCGGGCGTCTGAGGTTACCTACCAAATCTGCGGAGTGGCTATTGGAATGTCAAACCTGATTGAATATATAGGTCCTATTAAATTTTCCGTAATCGTTCGCGGTTCTGGAATCACTTCCAGTTCTACCATACTCCAACTACTGTTTTCTGAAAAAGATCCATTTTTACTAAAACTGTGGCGAGTCAAGAACAATATCACTATTGATCTTCCAAATGGTAGAATATCAACCCTCGTCATAGCCAGGGTCAACCCACAAACAGCCACTACAGAAACGTGCCCTGAGTTATCCAGTGTCTGGTTTTAAGCATAAGCTGGACAACTCCCCGTACCTTAATATCTTTTAAGGTACGATCTATTCTATATCCAATATAGAAACTTTGGCACTAATTTAATTGGAACCATATTCAAATCATGCAGCTGTCTCCAGTGCATATCAACTTAATGGAAAGAGGCTAATCAGCATTACTCAACTTAGGAATGAATCCAATTATGAGTAACCTGAAAGAGAAATACGTTTCTCAAAACCATCATTATCATCTGAATACCAATCATAAGAATCTACATCTTCGATCTCTTTGAAGAATCCCGATACTTGTGACACCTGGTTCTCTACTTTATTCTTATACCCACAACTTCTCAAAACTTAGACCTTGTATTTCTACGAAACACTCGTCTAAATACTAGAGAAGTTATAAGTAAACAGAACATAGTACGAGGACCTACCCCTTTGTCCTGATGGACACTGGACAACATACAATTTTCTGTATAAGTCCGCTGAGTTAAACAACTCAAAGCCTGTGCGTCGTAGGTTGAAAACTGTACCCTGGCGATTTCCTCAAATATCACCAATTCCAACGAATTCCGATATTATGAGGATGATCACCTAATTCCCAATATCTTACTCCCACTTATCATCTGTAAAACCATACAGATATGAGAATGAAACCTGGTAAATACATACCCTTGGAGTAAGTGTCTAATCGGGAAAACAGTTTTTCCTTTAACAATGCACTGAAACATGAAAATGTTTCGTAGGGGTATCCTGGTATTCATAGCAATGCCTCTTCCATAATCCAATTCATGACTTCAACCGTATATTTTATTGCCATCTCTCTAAATCCCTTTATTTGTCTTTAGTCGTTATCTTCTGTACACCATCGTTAGGCTAAATGGTTTTCTTCCTTCCCTACCGTTCGGCACCAGCCTATGGTTTGGAAGAAGACTATCCAGTAAGCATAATAGGTGTACCCTCCTGAACCAAGAAGTACTCGCATCTCGAGAGAAGGTGATGATAAAAGACAACTGAATAATACCTTATTCTTTTAAAGGTGAAATAGAAGCGGCGATGAAGTACGCGGTTTTGGTCGTGAATGATATCAGTCGCAATTTACTTTGCCCTCTTTCTAATCCCTTTATTTTGTCTTTACATATTATCTTCTGCACACCCTACTTAGGCTAATTGGTTTTCTTCATTCCCTACCTTTCGGCACCAGCCTATGGTTTGGAATAAGACTATCCAATAAGCGTAATAGGTGTACTCTCCTAAACCAAGGAGCTCTCGCAACCTGAGAGAAGGTGATAATAAAAGACAACTGAATAAACCAATTCTATTTCTCCTGAACCTGGATCCATCCTCGAAGAAGTCCCTTCGAGTTCGTATATAACCATACGATGGATCTATCCAATGGAAGTGGATATCCGTAGTAATACGGGTGTTCTGAGAAATTCAAAGGGTAAAAGAAGGAGTGGCAATGACTTATGCAACTCAGACAATCCAAAAGCCAGTATTTTAAGAAGGTTCGGTCAACCTGGTCACTGAGTCATAGTCTAGGGTCGGTCAAAGGTCGCTGCCAAAGAGAGAGAGAAAAGAAACACTCTGCGTGCACTCTAACCTAGATCAGAATGGTCATCATTTTATCTAATCCGGAAACCTCCCACTGTCCTGTCAAATTCTCCTCCAAACCCAAAGAAGAATCAATCGGGATCACCCGAAGAGTAAACCAACTCATCAGTGGGAATCGGGATCCAACTCTCATCGCATGATAACGTGATGGAATGCATCCACGTTACTCATACTCCAGATGGTATGCGCATACTTGGCAAGTTTCAGTTTCTTTAGAAACTCCCGATCTGATTTATGCCCCATGCTCTTATGACCTTGACGTATGCCAACAAATCATAAGTCACATGTCAAGTTCTGCCCGTCATTATCTTGTTAATTTGAACCCACCCGTACTTACCCTTGACGTATGCCAACAAGGTAATACGACTGTCCCAAACCAACTCATCTATCTATGCAACAAATGAATACCCAGCAGCTACCAAACACTATGCCTTGACGTATGCCAACAAACATAGCTTGAATACTACTGACCATCCATAAGAAACGACGGAGGGCTACGGCTGGTTTTTGGCGAAAAACCTTTAACGCAGTGAACTTGATATCGCTGAAGGAACCTGATAGCTTTTTAAAATATAGTGGCGAAAACCTTTTGCTAAAGAGGTCACTCCCGGTAAAGGGATCTCGGCTCTTTCCTCGTGGAATGAGGTGCAGGATATTCCACTGAATACCGCTATGCAAAGCAACTTGTAATCGACTATAGTGAAGTTATTACTCTGACGCAAACTTCTGCCCAAGGGGTCAGTCCCGGTGAAGGGATATCGGCTCTTGCCCCGTCGAATGAGGTGCAGGATATTCCACTGAATACCGCTATGCATAACAAAAGAAACGTCTTTGTAACAACACTTTTTAAATTTGTTCCAACAACTGTAAACAGGTTTGTTTTACTTTGCATTGATCAGAATCAACGCAGTCCCATCAATAATCACACCAGAAAAGAACGAAAATAAAATGTACGTATATGCCATCCGCATTCGTCACTGGGTCCCGTCATCACCCGTTAGGTTACATAACTAACGACAGAGCGGGGACTGGACTAGCGCGGGTGTAAAACATATACAACATCTAATAGTATATAAACCAATATACAATAATCGCACCAGGCGTGATAATATGCAACATTACAGAAAAGTAATAAGCATCACAGAACAATACAGATATTTGGGATCCCCGGGTTTCACAGAGCCGCTGCTGAAACCCGACGTTCCCCTGTCGTGTGGATAGCCTGTGCAATGAAACCTAGACCCCTACGGGCGCGGCAAGTTACCCGCCAAAACCTGAAGCGAGGCAGCCCCCTACAGCATAGTGAATGGACCACCCAGCACTCCACGGAATCCGGTAATCTTGGGCACCCCTCCTTGGGTCAACCTGTACCCCCTACGAGTGCGGCGAATAGTCTGCCAATTCTAGAGTGGGGCCCCTCTGCCTCTCAAAACCATGAGATGCGGACCAGTTGCTTCTCAGAACCCGGCTATCCGTGCACTCCGTCTTGGGGTAAAACCTAGTACAGTAATGAAAAATAGTACAATAGGTACATCGACCGCAACCTGGTCGTGCCCCAAAAGAATATTATACAACAGGCAGTGACGGCAGTCCACAAGTTGGACGCTCGCCCCGCAATATCAAATGTACAAATAAACACAAACTGTACTACCATTGCACACTGCTATCCACCACGACAAATCCGCAACATCACAGCATAACACAGAACATCAACGCGAATGTCACGTTCGCAAACCCGTCTAAAAGAACTATAGCAATCAGACGCGGTTTACCGATCAAATGACATTCCCGGTCGGAGATATAATGTAAGCACTGTAAACTAACGTGTTTAAATTTCGATCGACCAAAGACCAAATATCAAAAAGTGGGCCCTACGACTTACTGGTGAACAGTAACAAAATCTGGGCCAAAACGATATTTACCAAAAACCACAAAATCCAACAGAGAACTCACTGACAAAATTTGGGAGCACGAGCTCACCACGTGGCCGCGGATGCGCGGCCAAACCATGGGTTAAGCCGCGTTTCCGCGGCGCTTTGGTGGAGACACGTGCCCAAACTTCGTCGTGGTTCTTAGAAAAGCCTGCACAGATTTTTAAGACATGTAGAATTCTTTTTTCAGACCATTTAAAATCGACAGAAACTGTTAGGCTTGGATTTTGCAATTTTCGATTTCCGGTCGGATCGATGTTTTAAACGCGTTAGCACAAGTTAGTATAGCAAAATGGTGAGGCTCTGATACCACTGTAAGTCTACGCTAGCGCCCCGGCCGTCTACAGACGCCAAATGCGGAACAAAAACTTTTTATCTGGCGCTATCGTATACTTTAACCCAGATCTGCCATTATTGCTAAACTAACAAACTGTAAAGAGTGCAGAAAGGTTATACCGAACGATCCGAGTCCTTCGTTCTTTAACCATCATCCCATGCTCCGTTGCGGCTGCTCCGATCTCGTCGATCTCCGATCTCCTCGTCGAGGTGGCACCACATCACCGATTCTTTAAACGGGCTCCCGCCTCTGTCTTGAGGCAACTCGATCGTCAAGTTTGCTAAAAGAGACGACCAAGAATGATGTAGAGAATGAGTAGATGACTTTGTCTCACTTCGTCCAAGTCCGTGGACGATCGGTTAATGAAGTTGCCATTTTATCGGGTGATGGAAATGAAAGAAGCAATGAAATTTCCATGCACACAAATACTATCATAATCTTTTCTCTCCAAAAATGAAATCATTCTCTCTCTCTCTCAAAGAAATGGCCGGCCACTATTTGTAGAAGAGGGAGGTGATGGTAGGAGCAAGAAGGGGGTGACCATAGAAGAATGAAACTTATCTTTATCATTAAAGCAAAGCAATGAGTCACTAAGAAACATTGAACCAAAAAACCCTTAGTCATCAAGCATTAATGACACCATTAATGCACTAATGACTCACCATGTCAAGTCACTCTCTCTAGAATCTTCTAGAAGAATCCACACTCATCTCAAGAAAAGATAAACCCGTCTTTAACCAAATGTTAAAAGACGGCAGATAGAAAACTGGAAACTGGCAACTTCCAAAAGTGATCCTGAAACGAATTTCAGGACAACCTCGAAACTGTATAAATATACCCGCATTTGTATTACGACCGAATACAAGTGCAACTGAGACAAAGATATTATACATACTCAATATAATACTCGGATGCGGCTTAAACCAAAGCCGACCAGTATCATCTGCCCGAAAAATAACACGTGCGTAAACGCACGTGCATTTTCCGAACCCTGCCATAAAACCATACGGCCTCTACAACGTTTCTCCCGAACTTGGGAAACTGTCTGTGGGGGACTCTAATGACTCGTCAGTACCGTGGCAGTGGGTTTAACCACAAACCGTCAGCGGCACTAGCAATGCGTAACGGCTGCCCACGGACTGACCTCAAGGGAGGCCGATGAGCACACTCAAGGGAGGCCGATGAGCGAACTCATCCAGAAACCCTACTGAGCCTAACAGTGACAATGTATATACAGTCCGGTCCGTTCGTCAATGAGTATCGCATATCCGCCTAGGGGGCTAGTAACGTCAGACCCCCAATAGCAGTATAAGTCGTGTCGGAGTGTAGCCCAATAACACCCTGAGATACTACTGGAGTACCTACCAGTAAATCTCCTGCCATGGCCATGGACTTAGTGTAATGGCTCTCCTAGACACAGCACGACCTCGCCCCCAATACCGGGAGAGACGAATCCCCTGCCGATCCGCTCACGTGCCTCCATATGGCTCGGGACTGTACCCAAAAGCTACCTGTTTGCACGACTCCTTTGAGCCGTGGTAGGGTAGAAATCAAAGCACAGTGGGAACTCACACGAGACAAATGACGACCTCAGGTCGATGAACTAATCTGTACACATGTCACCAGGGAACTGCTATCTGACGATAGGTATAGTACTAACTAGCAGATTCCCGACGAGTCATGTCCGGTGTACTCATAACCCAATGAGCACCTGTATACATCTTAGGTGATCCAACTGACACCAGTGGCTTGTGAGACCGGCCACCGCCCCTCGTCGGGGTCTCGACTGTACACACTAGTCTACTCCGGAGTATCGATGCCCTGTCTCGAAACTCCCACGACTAGGGACCACAATTAAGGATATGCGTATAAACTACCCAACTCTCACATATATGATCGCCATCATACTGTTGGTAGTAAAGCAAGATCCTAAGGGCTCTATCAAAGTGTAACATGCAATCAGTCACCTGAACATGTACACGACTGATAAAGACAAACCAGATAGCATACTATCATCTCGAGTAAGACTGTCCTACCGGTATAGGTCCTCCGCAATCATTGCAATCACATACCCGCGATCCAATAATTGACTATGAGGGCACTATCTCCAACAGCTGCTTTGTTGCCTCTTGATGAGGGCTTTGATCCTTGGCGTCGTTGGGTAAGAGATTACCAGCCAAGGATGGACCGAGCAGGGTTGCTGCTCGGTTTCCTCTTGATGAGGGCCCAGATCCTTGGCGTGTTCATCCGATGAGATTGATTTAACGAGCATGTCGTCGATGTAAACCTCCATATTCTTGCCGATCTGTGGCTTGAACATCCGATTAACCAAGCGTTGGTACGTAGCCCCGGCGTTTTTGAGGCCGATGGGCATCACCTTATAGCAGTATACCCCCGGTCCGTTGTGAATGCAGTGAGATCCTCGTCCGCCGGATTCATACGGATCTGGTTGTAGTGGGAGAAAGCATCCATGAAGCTAAGTAGGTCGTGGCCTGCCGAACTGTCGATGAGCTGATCTATCCGAGGGAAGGGATAGTTGTCTTTCAGGCAGGCCTTGTTGAGGTCGGTGAAGTCGACGCACATGTGCCACTTCCCGCTAAACTTTTTAACCATGACTACGTTCGCCGACCATTCCGAATAAGGCACGTTCCGAATGAAGTCGGCGGCGAGGAGCCTGTCCACCTCGTCCTCGATCGCTTTTTGTTTGATCGGGGCGAAGCTTCGTTTTTTCTGCCTGATGGGTCGGACCGTAGGGTCCACCCGAGCTTATGCGATATTATTTTTGGGTCGATCCCAGGCATGTAGGCGGGCGCCCAGGCGGACACTTCAGAGTTACTTCTGAGGAAGTGGACCGGGTCATCTCGCTGAGTCCCCGTTAAGAGTGACCCGATCTAGATGGTTCGCTCCTTGTCCCCCTCCGCGAGGGGGACCTCAGTCAGTGGTTCCACTGGGGTTCCTCGGACCTCTTTTTGCTCGTCTCGAGTATCCAGGGAACCCTTGATATCATTATCGCTTTCCCGGCCATTGTCTTTTCCCTCCGGCGTAGATGTTGCGGTGAAGCAAACCTTTATGGTTTGTTAGTCCTCGTAGGCCCGACCTATCCCATCTTGGTCGAGCGGGAATTTCATCGCTGGGTGGTAGGCCGATATTTGGGCCCGGAGGGAGTTCAGTGTCGGGCGACCTAGGAGGACGTTGTAGGCCGATGGGATTCTCGCGACGATAAACTCTACAGGCATGGTGCGCGTTCGTCCCGCTTCCCCGATGTTTGGAGGGTGATTACCCCTTCCGCCGGGATAGAGTGGTTAATGAACCCTGACAGGACGTGGGCGGTCGGCCTTAGGTCTGACGGGGTGAGTCCCATACGCAGAAAGCAGTCATAAAAGAGAATGTCCGCCGAGCTTCCCGAGTCGACTAATATCCTCTGCACTTCGTAGCGGTGGACCCGGGTTGTGATCACCGGTGGGTCGTTGTGTGGCAGGGATATCCCGTGGAGGTCCTCGTCGATAAATATGATCGGCTCGGCCGCTTTAGCCTTCTTCCTTGGGTGGCTGCCAGTCCCCTCGATCGGTAAGGGGTGCCGCGCCTCGTCGGTCTCCGTCACACCCCCGCTGACACGACCATGATTTGGACGATTGTCAGCTCGCCGGGAGGGGGATGGTGCTCTTGCTCACGGTCGGCCTGCCGCTTGTCTCGCAAGTACGCTGCCAGGTTCCCCAAGCGGATTAACTCCTCGATGTAGTCTCGGAGCTGCTTGCAGTTCTCGGTGGAGTGACCCTGCGACCTGTGGAAAGAGCAGTAGGGGTTCCGGATACACTTTGCCGCCTTATTCGAGACTGGGGGGAGTTTGAAGAACCTCTCGCCCTTAGCCTCCTCCAACAGTACCGTCTGGGAAACGTTGAGTGGAGTGTACTCCTGAAACTTCGGGGAGTAGGGCTTTGACCGCTCAATCTTCTTTTTCTCCTCCCTGGCCCTTTTCTTCTGATCAGCTTGCTCTGTCGGTGCAGATTGGCGTTCACCTCGGACTCAAGCTGGATCTCACGCTCAGTCCAGGCCTTTACCTCGGCCATGATCTTAGGTTGTGCTAATGCAAAGGAGCATAGCCACTCCTTGTGCCTAAGACCTGACCTAAGGGCCGTAACGACCGTCTCGTCCCGGTGCTCTGTGTAGGGTTCCGTACCGCGGCAGCAAGGTTTCGGGAGGTATCGTCCATGCCGTTTTCAAAAATTTGCCATTCTAAACAACCCTAACCCTAGAATCTTAACTAGAGATTTAAACAAACTAACATCTTAACATCTTAACATCTAAGTGAATGCAGAATACAACCTTTGTAGACCGGTCCTTCACTTCAAATGCTCCGTGTAGAAGTCCCTTCGCTGCGAGTAATGATCTCCCGAACTCTTGAGAGGCTCCACAAGGTGAAATATGCAAACTTGCTCGAAATCTTCGAAGCCGAAGATGATCTACGTCGAGGAGACTCAAGCTCATGCTACCTCTTCACTAAATTGGTGTTTAGTGAAGCAAACACCCTAAACTAAATGGCTAATAGTAGAGGATGATGAAGTAGGAAATAGGCTCTCTTTAGTTTTCTTTTTCTCACAATATTTTCTCACCTTAGAAAAAGCTAGCAAGCTTTTCATGAGGAAGAAGAAGATGAAGTAAGTGAACAAATGAAACTCATGAGGTGAGAATATGAACCATGGGTGAGTTAGTGTCATACACTAACCCTTGTAGAGACTTGACTATGGTTAGTATAATGGTTGGGTTAATAAATATCTACAAGTGAAACAAAAATGGTGGACTTGGTCAATATTTCTACAAGCTTGTATCCATGCCAAATATCCATTCATTTTTCTAATTACTTAGATAAATATAAACCATACATTATATCAAGCATGGTGTAAGTCTCGTACACCCATGTATCATGTGGCATCAAGCATGACACAAAGAAAATGTACATTAATATATATCACATATATACTATATGCACAAAATGAGAAAAAGAATACATAGTGAGAAAATATTAGTTAATGTAAGTTAAAATATCAAATATATATAATTATACATTAAATTATCAAATCAACACTTGATTTAATAATCCGGCTATATCACATACAACCGACTAATATCAAATGTAACAATCTATCGAATCAACATTTGATCCGATAATCCGGCTATATCACATATAACCGACCGATATCACATATCACGAGAATAGAATGCGGTATCACATACGCGCATCAATTTCGGTCCTGCACATATCGCATATGTTCTCCTACTCCGTTTCGCATGATCCAGGAAACCTCTGTATAGGACTCTAAAGACTCGTCAATACGCCGGCAGTAGGTGATGATCATATCAAACACCCACAAGCCGCAAGCGGTCTGCTAAACGTAACGGCCACCCGGGTATTGAGCGATCAGAAGATCAACAAGCAAGCCTGGTCATACTCCTGCGAATCCAATCAGTAACACTACTGTACAGTCTGGTCTCTTCGTCAGATATGTCTCATATCACAGCCTGGGGGTGGTAAAACGTCAGACCCCAATAGCCCGATAAGTCATGCCGATGCAAGGTCCATAACGGTTCGAGAAACTACTGATAACACTTACCAGTAAATCTCAACAACCCTAGCCAAGGATTTCATGTTATAGCCAATCGAGTATAGCACAACATCAACCCTCAATACCGGGAGAGACGAATCCCCTCCTATCGCTCATTGCCTCCATGTGACTCGGGACTGTACCCAAAAACCACCTTTTTGCACGATCTCTTGACCGTGGTATGGTGGAAATCAAAGCACAGTGGGAATCACACAAGACTCTATGACGATCTCGGGTCGACAGATTAACCTGTACCAGTGTCACCAGAGAACTGCTATCTGACGATAGGTATAATACCATCTATGAGTTCTCGGCGAGTCCGTTCAGTGTACCCAGTCTCCACTGAGCACCCGTATACCTTCTCTGATGTCAAACACCAATGGATATGGGATCATCCATCGCCCATCGTATGGGTCAAGAAGCGCATACGCTAGTCTACTCTGGAGTATCGATGCCCTGTCTCGATACTCCTACGACTAGGAACAATTATAGGGTGTACTTGTGGACTACCCTTGGCCCCACTAGTATGATCTCCATCATAGTCCTGGTAGTCAAGTACACATTGTTCCCGCCAAAAATTTCTGCGCAAAGAGCCTAAGGTATCAAATGACAGCGATACGCTTAAGAAAATGCGAACCAGTATTTTCCGAGCTGTATTTTGACAAACTCCTGAATGAGAAATAGATAAATTCTGATGGTATCGAAAGCGTCTCAAAAAATCCTTCGATTTGATATATTATGGGCCTCATAATTCATCCGGGATCAAAAGTTATGAGGCATCACGTGCCAACATGTCCCGGTCTCTGTGTTCGGAGGAGAACAGATTCTGTTCGATCCTAACGTTGGGACGTCCCGATCTCTGTGACCAGGACGTTGGGACGTCCGGGGCCTGAATTTCGAGGGCAGATGCTAATTGGTGCTATCCGTCCACCTTTCCGAAGATGCCAAGTTGATTTATGGCACCATGTATCGAATGTTTAAACGGATGCGGCCGATATAGCAGACTTCGTCAGATTCCCCCTCGTTGAGGGGTTTTTGATTGTGGGGACGCTCTTCCCTGCAGGCACAAGCCCCTGCAGTTAATTACGCTACCGCATCGCGGTAACCACTTTCTCCTTCTCCAGATGGTCACTTCGTGTCGTGTGTGTGTTTGTTTTGTTTTTGGTTGCCCGTGGATTATATACGGAGACTAATTTATGTTGTCACCCGTAGGGCATGGATTAGTCCAAATCCGTATTTTCTTAGATTTGGGTTTGGGGGTTGGGTTTAAGGATACGTTAGTCTCATTTGAGACTAAGATCAACTTAAACGTTTGTCAAGGATACGTTAGTCTAATTTTAGACTAAGATCAACTTAACAGTTTGTTAATGACACGTTAGTCTTATTTTAGACTAAGGTCAACTTAACCATTTGTTAAGGATACGTTAGTCTAATTTTAGACTAAGATCTAATTAACAGGATCATTTAGATCCAACAAAAGAGCATTTGGGCTCTATTGTTTTAGTTTAGGGACTTTGCAGTCAATTACCAGTTTAGGGACATAGTGGTCCATTGTTAGTTTAAAGACATCACTGTCGAGGTTAAGGACATCATAGTCCGTGAGCTTAAAGACATCACAGTCAAGGTTAAGGACATCATAGTCCGTGAGTTTAAAGACCTCACAGTCAAGATTAAGGACATCATAGTCCGTGGGTTTAAAGGGACCCCACAGTCCGAGGTTAAGGACATCATAGTCCATGAGTTTAAGGACCCTACAGTCCAGTTTAAAGACGTCATAGTCTATGAAGTGTATGGTTATCGGGACCCGTCACCTCTCTGAAGACGTTGAAGGATTACAACGACAAATATCAGAGGAGTGAAGAGATGTACCCTTGAACCAAAGTTGATTGGGAGATCTATAGTCCAATTTAGGACTAAGATCAATTAATTAGATTATGAGTACATTGGCTCAGTTAAATCTGAATTGAGGACTTATGGCCATCTCGGGCTAAGTCCAATTAAGTTTGAAATGTTAGCCCTTTGTTGGACTATTGAACATTTGTCTGGATTCACCCTCCATTATTTAGCAATGCTAAACAGGAGTTTGAAGGCTCTGACAACATTTTGTCTTTTATTAGGCACTGACCATTCATCATGGCTCTGAAGTTTACTTTGAATGTCATGTGAAATGATCAAATTTGGAAAAATGTAGTTGGGGTTTAACCAAAGAGAAGTCTTGACTCAGAAAGACTTAGCCAATTTGGGCTAAGACTGGCTTTAGAATAGTGTTAAACACTAGAGGATATCTGGTGGTCACGTGTCCTCACGTGATGTATCTATAACAGTGTTAAACACTGGAGACGAAATGCTCAGAATAGTGTTAAACACTAGAAAGGAAGGGGACACATGGGGGCACGTGAGGGCACCCAGAGGTGGGGCCAGATCTCCTTTACTTTGTTCTCAGGACTGTAAATAAGTGTTAAACACTTTTAGTTTTCATAGCCATCACGTGTGGGCACGTGATGGGTACTCATGCATTGATTTATTAGAATGTTTATTAGGGGTCACGTGGGGACACGTGAGAGCGCCCAAAGCCAGCATTGCCTTTTCTTTTGTTCTTAGGACTGCAAATAAGTGTTAAACACTTTTGATCTTCTGGCCATCACGTGTTGGCACGTAATGGGTATCCATGTATTGATTATTAAAGTGTTTATGAGGGACACATGAGGGCGCCCAAAATTGATTCTGCATTTGGCTTTGTTCCCTTTATCTTGAGGGTCACGTGGGAGCACGTGAGGCATTGCCTCCAAGTTTTTCTTTCTCATTTTTAGGAATCTGTTTTAGGGGTCACGTGGGGGGACGTGACCCAGCCTTGTTCTTTCTTTTCTGATCATTAAGGATGTGGGTCACGTGTTACCACGTGACCAGGTTCTGTTTTTTTTCCTTCTCATTGAGAATAGAGGTCACGTGTTACCACGTGATCAGGTTCTGTTTTGTCTTTTCTGCTCATTGAGAATTGGGGTCACGTGTTACCACGTGATCAAGTTCTTTACATGCATGGAGATCTTTCATGTCTCTTTATTTTAAGAATTAAATTTTCTGTAGGGTTAAACCCTAATTTTGTTTTAGAGGAATTAAATTCCTATGTATGTAGAAGAATTAAATTCTTATTTTGGAGAATTAAATTCTCATGTAGGGTTAAACCCTAGTTTCATTTTGGAGCAATTACATTCCCGTGAATTTGAGAGAATTAAATTCTCAATTAGGGTTAAACCCTGGTTCTGTTTTGGAGGAATTAAATTCTTATAATTTTGGGAGAATTAAATTCTCATATAGAGTTAAACCCTAGTTTCATTTGGAGGAATTAAATTCTTATGAATTTGGGGGAATTAAATTCCTAAAACTCAATTCTCCTTTTAAGTTTTGCATTTGCATGACAGAATCTCCCCGATGAGAATTAAATTCCCAACTTGTGGGGAGACCTGCTTCTGCAGATTTTTAACCAAAGGAAGAACTATGTTCTTATTCAGAAGAGTTAAACTCTTAATTTGATAATTAAATTCTCGTTTGTTTTATGGAGCTTAGATCTCTTTCCCCTTTCTCACCTAGGGTTTTTTTCCTCTTTTGAAGAAATCTTCTTTTCTCTCTTGAGAATTAAATTCTCCTCTCTTTTTTCTCTCTTGAGAATTAAATTCCCCTCTCTCTTTTTTTCTCTCTGTTCTTCTCTCAGAAAAAAGTAGACCCCTTCTCTTTTCTTTTTGGCTCCTATTTATAGGAGAAAGAAAAGAATCAAATTGTTTAGTGAATCTTTCATTGAAAGATTTTAATTGATTTTGTAACCAACATGATCTTTTAGATCACTTAGTGAATTTTATTCACCATTGGATTTTTAATCCAGAAGATATTTTATCTGTTATTCTTGGTGAATTTTAGGGAAATCTTTCCTTGTATAAAATCTTTCCATAAATTGGTGATTTTTAATCACCATTGGATTTTTAATTCAACGGTGCTCCATTTTACAGAACACCATCCTTTTTGTTTGGAAAGATTTAAAGAAATATTTTTCCGGTTAGGGTTTTTTGATTTCCCTTAATTAGAATTTAATTCTATTATTTCAGAGATTTTAGGATTACATCACGTGTTGACACGTGACCCCCTCGATAAAGCATTTAACCAGAATTTAATTCTGTTGTTTCAAAGAACTCAGGAATTATCACGTGTCAGCACGTGACCCTTGGTCACGTGTGGGCACGTGATGCCCCATTAGGATTTTTCCTGTTGTTTTATTATACTTTTTAACTCTATTTAATGAGTTTAGAGGCATATCACGTGTTGGCACGTGACCCCATTGTTTAGAATTTAATTCTTATTATTTCAGAGGGTTTAAGAGCCCATCACGTGTTGGCACGTAACCCCACTGATTAATTATTTAATTAGAATTTAATTCTATTAATTCAGAGAGCTTAGGAACCTATCACGTGTCTGCACGTGACCTTTGGTCACGTGCAGACACGTGATCCCCTATTAGGGTATTCATGATTGTTTTATTACACTTTTAATTTTCTTCAGTGAGTTTTCAAAGGCCTATCACGTGATGGCACGTGACCCCATTTAATTATTTATTTTATTCAGTGTCTACAGGCTTTACCTGTAAATGGTCACGTGTGGGCACGTGATGCCCGGTCACGTGTTGGCACGTGATGCCTCATAACTTTTGATCCCGGATGAATTATGAGGCCCATAATATATCAAATCGAAGGATTTTTCGAGACACTTTCAATACCATCAGAATTTAGCTGTTTCTCATTCAGGAGTTTGTCAAAATACAACTCGGAAAATACTGGTTCACATTTTCTTAAGCGTATCGCTGCCATTTGATATCTTAGGCTCTTTGCGCAGAAATTTTGGCGGGAACAAATGCCCCCCACTACGTTGCCCACGTAAGTATGTACGTGGGTGAAGTGGTGCAGAGTTATGTACGGCAATAGAATTGATGGCTTAGGAGACAAGTTTAGGGTTCTTGTAACCTAAGTCTTTTTCATCTTCATGAGCCGTAAGGGTCTCAAGAAGGTTTTTTTCTCCCTACAGGTCAAGAGGATCCCGTAGGTGTATTTTCTCCTTAGGGGTCGTGAGGACTCCTAAGTGCGTTTTCTCTTGAGAGTCGTAAGGATCTCACAAGATAATTTTCTCCCTTACAAGTCGAGAGGACTCATAGGTGATTGTTTCCCTCCTTGTCGATATTTGACTTCGGGGAACATGGCCTATAGATAGTTCATCTTGACTTCTATGTAGGGTAGTGATGGCTTAGGAGACAGGGTTAGGATCTGCCACCTAAGACTTTTCAACTTTATGAGTCGTGAGGGTCTCATAAAGACTTTTCTCCCTACGAGTCGAGAGGATCCCGTAGGTGTATTTTCTCCCTAGGAGTCGTGAGGACTCCTAAGTGTGTATTTTCTCTTGAGAGTCGTAAGGATCTCACAAGAGAATTTTTTCCGCTTACAAGTCGAGAGGACTTGTAAGTGGTTGTTTCCCTCTTTGTCGATGTTCAACTTCGGAGAGTGTGACCCGTGAATAGTATGCAAGAGTCTATCTTGGACTGACTTGCAGGGCCTCAGTGCTTAGGAAACAGGTTTTTTAATCCCCATTGCCTAAGCCTTTGCCTTACGAGTCGAGACGAATCGAGAAGTTCTCGCAAGGATGTCCTAACGTCACAGTTAACCTCTGCTCTTTACGACAAAGGTCCGTTAGGGTCTGTGGTACTAGGATTTTGTCTGTCGTACCGTCGCGTTGGCTGATATATTCCTCGATAAGCAATCTTGCTGTTCGAGCAGCCTTACGACTGTCGTGTCTCTGATCACTTCGGGGGCTGGACAAGACGTCTTCAAGCAATCTTCCTAGGCAGTTTGACCGTCGGAAGAGCAAGTGTTAGGAATTTTGCCATGCCGCTTTTTACTTGAGGTTAGGCTCATTTTGGAGAGCCCCGATGAGTCATAACCACTCCGCGCTGGTGTGGGATGATCTCCGATAGTCTTTCAGGTTTTATATGAGTTACCGTCAAGACCCTGAAGCTAGGAATTTGGCCTTTGCTTCATTTGCTAGCACTGTGTCTGCTGAATCGAGACGAATGTCGCGGTTGTCTCTAGGTTGTTAGTGAACCGTCGAGGCTTGGAACTGGGGATTTTTTCGTGGCTCCGTTGTTTGATTGTCGCATCTGAATCCTGTTGGAGGAAGAACGCTGTGGTGACATCGCGTCTACTGTATCGAGACGAACGTCGAGGTGGTGACCACTCCATGTGGGATGATCTTCGGTACTCTTTCAGGTTTTATATGAGTTACCATCAAGACCCTGAAGCTAGGAATTTGGCCTTTGCTTCATTTGCTTCTGGCGTTGCGTCTGCTGTATCGAGACGAACGTCACGGTTGTCTTTAGGTTGTTAGTGAACCGTCGAGGCTTGGAACTGGGGATTTTGTCGTGGCTCCATTGTTTGATTGTCGCGTCTGAACCCTGCTGGAGGAAGAACGCTGGGGTGACATCTCGTCTGCTGTATCGAGACGAACGTCGAGGTGGTGACCATTCCGCGCTGATGTGGGATGATCTCCGATAGTCTTTCAGGTTTTATTTGATTTACCGTCAAGACCCTGAAGCTAGGAGTATGGCCTTCGCTTCGTTTGCTTTGGCGTGTCCGAATCCTGTTGGAGGAAGGACGCTGTAATGACATCTCGTCTGCTGTATCGAGACGAATGTCGAGGTGGTGACCACTCTGCGCTGATGTGGGATGATCTCCGATAGTCTTTCAGGTTTTATATGTGTTGTCGTCAAGACCCTGAAGCTAGGAGTATGGCCTTCGCTTCATTTGCTTTGGGGTGTCTGAATCCTGTTGGAGGAAGGACACTGTAATGACATTCCGTCTGCTGTATCGAGACGAACGCCGAGGTGGTGACCATTCTGCACTGATGTGGGATGATCTCCGATAGTCTTTCAGGTTTTATTTGAGTTACCGTCAAGACCCTGAAGCTAGGAGTATGGCCTTCGCTTCGTTTGCTTTGGCGTGTCCGAATCCTGTTGGAGGAAGGATGCTGTAGTGACATCCCGTCTGCTGTATTGAGACGAATGCTGAGGTGGAGCTGGAATTTTTCCGTCTCCGCTCTGTTTCGACCGTGAGGTCTTTTGTTGACGTTGCGTCTGCATCCTGCTGGACTGCGAAGGAACGCCGTTGTTGACATCTCGTCTGCTGTATCGAGACGAATGCTGAGGTGGAGCTGGGATTTTGCCATCGCTCCGCTTTGTTTCGACCGTGAGGTCTTTTTGTTGACGTTGCGTCTGCATCCTGCTGGACTGCAAAGGAACGCCGTTGTTGACATCTCGTCTGCTGTATCGAGACGAATGCTGAGGTGGAGCTGGGATTTTGCCGTCGCTCCGCTTTGTTTCGACCGTGAGGACTTTTTGTTGACGTTGTGTCTGCATCCTGCTGGACTACGAAGGAACGTCGTTGTTGACATCTCGTCTGCTGTATCGAGACGAATGCAGAGGTGGATCTGGGATTTTGCCGTCGCTCCGCTTTGTTTCGACCGTGAGGTCTTTTTGTTGACGTTGCGTCTGCATCCTGCTGGACAGCGAAGGAACGCCGTTGTAGATATCTCGTCTGCTGTATCGAGACGAATGCTGAGGTGGAGCTGGAATTTTGCCGTCGCTCCGCTTTATTTTGACCGTGAGGTATTTTGTTGACGTTGCGTCTGCATCCTGCTGGACTGCGAAGGAACGCCGTTGTGGGTCTTCAGGCTGTAGATGTGGCCGTCGAGATTTGGCTCTTCTTCTGATGGAGCCTAGTGGGAAGGTATGGATCCCTTTTTTTTGTGCCTCTGGATTGTATACAGGGATCGATGTGATCATCTTACCTGTAGGGCAAAAGTTTTATTCTTTCATTTTTTTATTTCCGCGATGCTCTATCATTTCAGCTTTATACCGCGAAAGTTGCGATTGCCCAATCATTTCGGCTATTTTTCGCGATGCCCAATCATTTCGGCTATTTTTTTTACTCGCTGCTTTTTATTGCGAGTTGCCCAACCATTTCGACTATTTTGTATGCATATATTTTACTTGCTGATTTTTTTGCAAGTTTCCCCATCATTTCGGCTATTTCATATGCATTTGTGGCTCGCTGATTTTTCTCTCTCGCGAGTTTGGGATTTGATACCGATTTAGGCATCGGCATCGCTACAACTGGGATATTGCCAGGAGCGAATCATCATTTGCCTCTGTCGATGTCGAACAAAGGGGGCTTAGCAAACAGAGTTAGGATCCTGTTGACTAAGGCTTTTTGACTTTACGAACCGTAAGGGTCTCATAAAGGTATTTCTCCTTACGAGTCGTGAGGATCTCGTAGGTGTATTTTCTCCTTAGGAATCGTGAGGATTCCTAAGCGTGTGTTCTCTTATAAGTCGTAAGGATCTTACAAGAGTGGTTTCTCCTTATAAATCGAGAGGACTTACAAGTGTCTTTTGCCATATGAGCATATCCCCAGTCTCTGGTGGGACTTTGTTAGTGAAATGTTTATTCGTGCCCGTGGATTGTATATGTTTCCCCCAATCAGAGCAAAGCTCTGTTCAAATTCCAAGATGGGAAATGAAGCAACGCTTCTGTTTTCCCCAATCAGAGCAAAACTCTGTTTTAAAAATTCAAATAATAAAGGAAGCAACACTTCAGTTGACTTGCGCTCTGCGCTGCGCGACACGTGTCAGCGCGGTTGCGCTGCGCGGTGCGTGTCAGCGCGGTTGCGCTAGCGTGACACGTGTCAGCGCAGTTGCGTTGCGCTCTGCGCTGCGCGACACGTGTCAAGCGCAGGTGCGCTTGCGCCAACTGTGCCAGAATTTAAACAATAAAATTTTGGAAAGATCTTTCTAATCTTGTTAAAACAAGAAAATTATCTTCTGTAAAACAGAAGCCCTAGGATCAAAAATCCAGCGGTGGGGAAACATCCCTAAATCAATCAGAGAAAGATCTCTTTAACTGATTTAACAAATCAATTGACACTATATAAAGGCCCCTAGACTCCAAGTCTAAAACAGAGAGAGATAGAGATACAGAGAGCTCTTCTAAAAACTTTGAGAAGAATTCAAAGAGAAAGAAAAAAGGTAAACCTTTGAATAAAAGAAGAATTTCTTCTAAAAAGATCAATGATCTAAGAACAAGATCAAGATCTTGGATAAAAAAAAAGAAAGAAAAAAAGATCAAAAGAAGATCTAATTGAAAAAAGATAAAACAAAAGTAATTTACTTCATTGATTAGATCTTTTGATCTATATAAAGGCATTGCCTTTTGATGAACCATCGGTTCTTGAATCTTGAGGTAGAACCTCTAAAAAGATTCTTTTCTTTGATCTAAATTAGATCAAGATGCGCTCTGCGCTACTGTACAGTGCCCTGCACTCCTAATTTGCGCTGTTGCGCTCTTGGATTGGCGCAAGTCATCAGAACACGCCACGTGTCAGCAGCGCACTGGCGCAGCGCACTGCGCTAACAGACTTGCGCTCAGCAGAGCGTGCCACGTGTCAGCAGCGCACTGCGCTAACAGACTTGCGCTCACTAGAGTGTGACACGTGTCACCTCCACATCAGTTTGCGCCTTGCGCTCCTCAATCGGCGCAAAGCGCCTGACAGGCCACGTAGCGCGTTGTCAGACCATTGAATGCTCTGCATTATTAAAGAAAAGGGACAGAGCCCAATTAAAAAGGCCTAACAGGCCAAAATAAATGCTATGCATTTAATTAAAAAGCCCAGTGCTGTGCATTATTTTAAAAAGGGGGCAGAGCCCAAGCAAAGGCCTAAACAGGCCAATCATGAACAAAATGTTAAACATTTTCAAATGGACTTAACCCAATTCTGGCCGTAAGTCCTCAAATTAAATTGAACTGAGCACGACTGCTCTTTCAAATCAATTTACACCCGGTTCAAGTGTACATCTCTGAACTCCTCTGATATTCGTCGTTGTAATCCCTCAACGTCGTCAGAGAGGTGACGGGTCCCGACAACCATACATTGATACGGACTGCGGGGTCCTTAAACTCGTGGACTAATGCGTCCTTAAACCAATATTCGTCCCCAAAATGGGAATGTTGGACCACCATGCCCCAAAACTGGCAATGGACCACCATGTCCCTAAACTGGCAATGGACCACTATGTCCCTAAACTAGAACAATAGAGCCCAAATGCTCTTTTGTCGGATCTAAACGATCCCGTTAAGTTGATCTTAGTCTCAAATTAGACTAACGTATCCTTAACAAACGTTTGAGTTGATCTTAGCCTCAAATATGGCTAACGTATCCTCAAACTAAAACCCCAAACCCAAATCTAAGAAAATACGGATTTGGACTAATCCACGTCCTACGGGCGACGACATAAATTAGTCTCCGTATACAATCCACGGGAAACCACAAACAAAAACAAACACCCACGACACGAAGTGAACATCTGGAGAAGGAGAAAGTTGTTACCGTGATGCGGTAGCGTAATTAACTGCAAGGGCTTGCGCCTGCAGGGAAGAGCGTCCCCACAATCAAAAACCCCTCAAGCGAGGGGGAATCTGACGAAGTCTGCTACATCGGCCGCATCCGTCTACATCTTCGATACACGGTGCCATAAATCAACTTGGCATCTTCGGAGAGGTGGACGGATAAAACCAAATAGCATCTGCCCCGAATCTCAGGCAAGACGTCTCTATGTCGTGCCGTCATTCGGAGGGGAACAGATTCTGGCACGCCCGGTGGGACCTCTTCCTCTTTCCACTCCACACTTCGTGTGTCATGTTCGCGAACGAATCGCAGTTTGCTGTGGTTGACTGTGGATTCGAGGTACTTAGATTTGGTGTCTTGCTCCGTGCAGAAAACAGAAGATCAATGACTTCAAACTGCACTACCTGCAACTACAACTCTCACTCCGTCCTTGCTGGAGGAGTGACTTACGGGCCCCGAGCGGCCTCCCTTTCAAGGGGCCAGTGGAGCAGGTGACTCAAGCCACCACTGGACTATTCTTCGGGACCATGCTCCCACCGGTGAGCTTCAATACCCCAATGACGTCGTAAGAAGCTCCAAAGAAGTCGGTCTTTGATCAGCTTACAACGACCGCGGCCCCTGTCAACGGGTCGCCCAACTCCACCGCCTCGGTTTTTAACAGACTAGGCCAGAGCTCCAACGGGCCCATGAAGAAGCCTGCAATACCAGAAGGAGTTATCCCGAAGAGGATAACCAACCCTGCTCCCGTTCCAGGAGAAATCACAAAGGTTGCTTCCCCTACTTGGAAGTCTGTTTTCGATCGGTTGGCCGTCCCCATTCAACGGACGTTGGTCTTTAAAAGGCCGATAACAGCGAATTCTGACCAACACAGGGGGCATGAGGAGGTCACCCCTGCGGCTGAACCAACACCATCTACGCGACATGCTTGCCGTCGTCACTGGCGCCGAGTACGGAAGGCTGGGGCAGCTCTCCCTCTGGATTTACTCCACCAGCTCCAACGGTGGGGATCGATGTTGCTTTTCCAACCGAGAACAGCTTTGAACTGCTCAACAAGGTGGGCAGAAACTCTCCTACTGTAGTGCTGAAGAGAACCCCTTCACCTGTGGGGAATGATACAGAGAAGAAGCTGGAGCAGCCCCCTCAGCGGCTGTCCTCTAAGATTTACAAGGTCTGGTATCAAGTCCAAGACTCGGTTGTTGATCAAGACTACCTCTGCCGACAGAAAAAGATGAAGGTTCGGCAGGAGAAGGACTACTCTGTCAAGCCAGAAAAAGCAACAGCTGGCTGAGTGCCCACTGCAACAGCTCCCTCAACATCAATCGCAAAAAGCCCATGTGAACATGACGAACCGTAAAAGCGCTGAATCTAAACGCCCCAAGTCTGGGGGCATGGTGGTATATACCGTTTATATGGCTTCCGGAAAGGAGAAAGGCCGTGCTTCGACGGGTCACCGACCACTCACTCGATCCGTGACCAAAGCCCAGGAGCAACAACAGAAGCTTCAGGAAATGATGACTGCAATGGCCGCACTTACTGGGCCAAAAGAAAGCCCGGAGGCATCATCAGAGCAGCGTCACGAACAAGAAACCGATACTGACTTCTTACGCAGAGTCCTCGAAAAGAAGGACAAAGAAGCCACAGAGCAAGCTGCCAACATAAAACGAATGGTACTTCTCTTCCAGGACATGGTCGGGATGATGTTACAGCCGGATTCCCCAGCTGAAGACCCTCAGGTCATTATTGAGAACGACAGAGGAGAGACATCGAATCCTCCTCCGGCTCTTTCAGCAGCCAAGGAGGAAACTATTTCCAAGTCCGCCCTCGATGATTATATTGCTCAGTAGATACGAGTTCATCAGGCGAATGATGCGGCCGGGCAAATTGTTAGAACCGGACGGCCCTACCCGGGCTGGTATGACTAAATCAGTTACCCGCCGGGATATACGATCCCTAAGTTCCATGTGTATAAGGGGACAGGGAATCCACATCAGCACGTCGCTCAATTCAGGGCCTTATGCGGCAACACTGGAGGCGACGACAAACTGCTGCTTCGCCAATTCGTCGGCAGTTTGTCGGAGACAGCGTTTGAATGGTACTCCAAGCTTCCGAACGACTCCGTCAAAACTTTCGCGGAAATGGAGTTGTTGTTCACCTAGCGATTCGCAAGCGCTAGTGAACGCACCCTGATCACCGCATTGATCAACGCCATGGTGAAGCCGGGCGAGACGTGGGTTCAGTACGCAATCCGATGGCGGAATCTACGGTCGAAGTGCGAGCAGCGCATCGAAGAAGCACCAGCGGTGGGCATGTTCGTGGGCACCCTAGACCCTCATGCAACTATTTCACAGTTCATGATGTTCTTTAAAACGACCACGTTCCAGGCTTTAATTGATAAGCTAGCCCAGATGGATCAAATGGGTCACAGACCGTCTCCTCCGAAGCCGGAACCCCGAAACGACAAGGGTAAAGGGAAGGCGACCTTCGTTGCGAACACCCAACAGCAGCCCAGTGCTCCAAAACTAGCGGATCAACTGGAAGAGAGACAGCGGTATTATAATGAGAAAATGAAGCGCCCTTACTCATTCCCGCGGGATAAAACGAAGAGGCTGTTCGAGCTGGCGATGTGCAATAGGCTTATCTATCTCCCGAATCCAAGGAGACCACTGCAACCCAGCAAGGTGAATAATCCTAATTATTGCTCTTACCACCAAACGATAAGTCACCCGATCGAGGATTGCTTCGTCTTTAAGGGATGGATCGAGGATCAGTACCTACAAGGCAAGTTTGCGTTGTCTGAAAAGTGGAAAGTAAACCCACCATAGCCGCACACTCCAAAGAAGACGGGCATGCCGGGGGCAACTTGTTCTTTTGTTGAAGAAGCTCCATGGGAGGTCGTGTTTTCTGCCAAAACCAAAAAGATGCTGAATGATCTCCAGACATGCCCGGCGATCAGATGGAAGAACCCGTTGGAACCTGAGATCATCAAGGGGATGCTGAAGCCACGCCCAACTCCAAAGATTGGTGATAGACAAAATGCTCACACTCAGCCATCAAAATCTTCGAAAAAGAAGAAGAAGTCCAAAAAGGCCGTGAAGCCTGGTGACAAGCGCACGAGCCTGCAAAAACAGATCGACGCGCTGGAGGAATATAATCAGAAAGCGCGGACTCCCATCACGCTCCAAGAGTTCCTCAGCCACGTCATTCAGGAGGAAGAGAAAGCTCGTCGGATGAATCTGAGGGTTACGTAGCAAGTTGTCATGTGATCTCTCACTCGTTCGCAGATGATGAAAAGGCTTCTTGCACAGAGAAACTGGGGCAGGTCCCGAACCAGAACTGCTAGGACCATCAGACGAAATGATTGATGCATTCCTAAACAAAGCCCGTCAGGAAAGCAAAGCCAATCGAGAGCGTGAACTGGCTATATCCCCTGACAATATAGGTCTTGATGAAGCGGAAATACATCATAACTTCTGCCTATACCATCAGAGGATTGCACACCCCACCGAGGAGTGCATAACCTTTAAAAACTGGTGGCAGGGATATGTTGCTCATCGACAACACCTTCAACGAGTGAAGCGCAAGGCTCGTCGGGAACGGAAAAGCACAACATATGAGCGTGAAAGAGCTGCTGGAAGTTGTCACATAGCCGACACCAAGGGATCGCAGGTTATCACCTTTGGAAGCGACTCTGACGAAGAAGTCGCCCTCAGCCCTCTCTTCAAGGAGTCCACCTCTGGCACAAAACATGTGAAGATTTTCGGCAAAATTTAGCTGCGTAATCGTACGTTGACCGATGACCGAAACGTCGTTAAACTACTAACAACCCGCGGCATCCCCAGGCTGACATGGTAAAAAAAATAAAAATAAATAAATAAATAAAAATAAAAACGGTATGTCCATAAGCAAAATGGGCATGGATGAAAACCCGAAAGGGCTCCGTGAGTAAAAACAGCAGGGCTACCGGCGAGTCTTGTGAAAACCTGAAAGGGCGCAATCTCGTTAAAAAAAGAATAAAAAGAATAAAAAAAAGAAGAAGACGGTATGTCCATAAGCAAAATGGGCACGGATGAAAACCCGAAAGGGCTCCGTGAGTAAAAGCAGCAGGGCTACCGGCGAGTGTTTGTGAAAACCTGAAAGGGCGCAACCTCGTTAAAAGACACCAACAGGGTCCTCTCGGCCTTGTAAGGAGAAACCACCCGTGTGAGATCCTTACGACTCACAAGGGAGCAACACACTTAGGGATCCTCACGATTCCTAAGGAGAAATTACACTTGCGAGATCCTTACGACTCGTAAAGAGAACTCTCTTATGGGACCCTCACGGCTCATAAGATTTGAAAGTCTTAAGTTATAGAGACCTGAACCTGTTCTTAAGAAAAACCCCACAACCTTCGATGTTGCCCTACAAGTGGTTCAATACTGACCCTTGTATACAATCCACGGGCGCGAATAAACATTTCCCTAACAAAGTCCCACCCGCGACTAGGGATATGTCCGTATGGTGAACAACCCTTGTAAGTCCTCTCGACTTATAAGGAGAAAGCACTCTTGTAAGATCCTTACGACTTATAAGAGAACATACACTTCGGAATCCCCACGACTCCTAAGGAGAAAACACACCTACGAGATCCTCACGACTTGTAGGGAGAAATACCTTTGTGAGACCCTTACGGCTCATGAAGTCAAAAGCCTAAGTCGACAGGATCCTAACCCTGTTTACTAAGCCACCTTTGTTCGACATCGACAGAGGAAAATGATGATTCACTCCTGGCAACATCCCAGTTGTAGCGGTGCTGATGCCGAAACCGGTGTCTAATCCTAAGCTTGCGGCAAAAAGGCAGCAAGCCACACATGCATACGAAATAGCCGAAATGATGTGGCAACTTGCAACGAAATTAGCAAGTAAAAATGTATGCATGCAAAAACAGCCGAAATAATTGAGCAACTCACAATAAAAAGCAGCGAGTAAAAGAAAAAAAACAGCCGAAATGATTGGGCAGCTCGCAATAAAAAGCAGCGAGTAAAAAGAAAAATAGCCGAAATGATTGGGCACTGCGAAAAATAGCCGAAATGATTGGGCAATAGCGACCTTCACGATATAAAAGCTGAAATGATAGAGCATCGCGGAAATAAAATAATAATATAAAAAAATGAATGAAACTTTTGCCCTACAGGTGAGATCACATCGATCCATGTATACAATCCAGGGGCATAAATAAAGAGGGAACCATACCTTCCCAACAGGCTCCACCAGAAAGCGAAGCCAAATCTCGACGGTTCATAGACAACCTAGAGGCAACCTCAACATTTGTCGCAATAATGCAGACACAATGTCAACAATTGAAGCAAAAGAAGATCCCTAGCTTCAAGGTCTCGACGTCGATATCGACAACTTAGAGATCACCAATGGCGTTTCTTCTCACTCCAACCAGATGCAGACATGACGTCAACAACCGACCTCAGAGTCGCAACGGAATGGAGCCACAGCATAGTCCCTAGTTCCAAATCTTAACGGCAATATCTACAGCCTAAGAATCAACAATGGCGTTCCTTCGCAATCCAGCAGGATGCAGGTGCAACGTCAATGAAAGACCCCATGGTCGAAACAATGCGGAGTGACGGTAAAATCCTAACTCCACCTCAACATTCGTCTCGTTACAGCAGATGCAATGTCAACAACGGCGTTCCTTTGCAGTCCAATAGGATGTAAAGGCAACGTCAACAAAAGACCCCATGGTCAGCAAAGCGGAGTGACGGCAAAATCCCAACTCCACCTCAGCGTTCGTCTAGATACAGTAGACGCAACGCCAAAAGCAAATGAAGCAAAGGCTAAATTCCTAGCATTAGGGTCTTGACGGCAAGTCATATAAAGCCTGAAAGACAATCGGAGATCATCTCGCACTAGTGCGGAGTGGTCACCACCTCGACGTTCATATCGACACAGCAGATGCAATACCAAAGCAAATGAAGCAAAGGCCAAATTCCTAGCTTCAGGGTCTTGACGGCAACTCATATAAAGCCTGAAAGACAATCGGAGATCATCTCGCACCAGTGCGGAGTGGTCACCACCTCGACGATCGTCTCGATACAGCAGATGAGATGTCACCCCAGCGTTCTTCCCCCAGCAGGATTCGGACGCGCCAAAGCAAATGAAGCAAAGGCCAAATTCCTAGCTTCAGGGTCTTGACGGCAAGTCATATAAAGCCTGAAATACAATCGGAGATCATCTCGCACCAGTGCGGAGTGGTCACCACCTCGACGTTCGTCTCGACACAGCAGACGCAACATCACCAAGAGGAGCCACGGCAAAATCCCTAGTTCCAAACCTCGACGGTTCACCAGCAACCTAGACACAACCGCGACATTCGTCTCGATATAGAGGACGCAATGCCAGCAAACTAAGCAAAGGCCAAATTCCTAGCTTCAGGGTCTTAATGGCAAGTCATATAAAGCCTGAAAGACTATCGGAGATCATCCCACACCAGCACGGAGTGGTTATGACTCATCGGGGCTCTCCAAAATGAGCCTAACCTCAAGTAAAAAGCGGCATGGCAAAATTCCTAACGCTTGCTCTTTCGACGGTCAAACTGCCTAGGAGGATTGCTTGAAGACGTCTTGTCTAGCCCCCGAAGGGATCAGAGACACGACAATCGCAAGGCTACTCGAACAGCAAGATCGCCTATCTAGGAATACATCAGCCAACGCGAAGGTACGACGGACAAAACCCTAAGTACCACAGACCCTAACGGACCTCTGTCGTAAAGAGCAGAGGTTAACTGTGACGTTAGGATATTCTTGCGAGAACTGCTCGATTCGTCTAGACTTGTGAGGAAATTAGTGTCTTTGCGAGAACTTCTCGATTCGTCTCAACTCGTGAGGAAAAGCCTTAGGTAGTGGGGATTAAAAAACCTGTTTTCTAAGCACCGGGGTCCTACAAGTCGGTCCAAAACGGACTCTTGCATACTATTCACGGACCACACTCTCCAAAGTCGAATCTCGACAAGGAGGGAAATAACCGTTTACGGGTCCTCTCGACTCGTAAGAGGGAAAATTCTCTTATAAGATCCTTACGACTTATAAGAGAAAACTCACTTAGGAGTCCTCACGACCCCTAAGGAGAAAATACACCTACGAGATCCTTTCGACTCGTAGGGAGAAAAGTCTTTATGAGACCCTCACGGCTCATAAAGTTGAAAAGCCTTAGGTAGCAGATCTGAACCTGCTTCCTAAGCCATCACTACTCCCCAAAGTATTCAAGAAAGAATGTGCTATATCACCTACAGGCTATGCTTACTTAAGGAACATGCCAATAACAAAGCAGAAAATGAAAGGAAGGAGGCAAAAGATTTGTCATTCATACTCGGAAAATTTTTACATCAATAAAGACAATAAACAAAAGCAGCACTATCGAGATGATTACAATGGCAAAACCTCAAATCCAGGACATGAATTGAGGAACTCAAAAGTGACCTTGTCCAGAACTTTCCAAGCCTGGCGAACCATCCTGGTGTGCTTTCTTTCGCGAGCACGAGCGTCGGGATCCCCACTGATGTCCTCCACTCTCCGATAGGCAGCAAGAATGGCGGACTGTTGAAAGGCCTGGTGCAAGAGATCGACAAGATTGTCTCGCCGTCTCTTCGAGATTAGGTTCATCAGGTACACCGAGTGCACCTTATCCTCGGCGACGTCCAATGCCCCAAGTGGCACACCGGTACAGAACAAGGGAAGTGCTTCCCAGATTGCTCCCACGATAAGCTTCAAGAGAGGGGAACGCCGGGGAAGCAGTTGGCCATTATATGCGTCAAAACGACTCATAATCTCGGCACACTCGGCGTTGGTAAATTCTCGGTCCTAAGAACGACCGAGTCGGCGAATGTCTCCGTAAGAGATGATCTCATCAAGGTCATACATGTGGGCGTCCATTACTCCTGCAAAAGAAAATCATCAAAATCAACAGACAGACTGGTTAAGCAATTTCTGATTTAAGACATGCACAGAAAGTTAAACTCCTCGAGAGTAATGCTCTACAAACAGGAGTGACACCTGTCAAAGTCAATTATGAAGGGAAGTTAAAGAAGGCCCCCGAGAACATTGAGAGCCCTGCTCTAAAAAGATGATATAATTTATCAAAAATAAAATTCCATCTTAAATCTTCAAGATCCATGAAAAAAGGAGCAAAGCCCCATTAATGAATTAAGAAATTATAAATAAGATTCTTTTAGAGAGTAAAAACTCTACTAATGAAACTCTAAAGGGGCTTTCTTTAGATCAAAAGATCTATGAGAGCAAAACTCTGTTCATGGGTTAAGAAACCCTGAAACAAGATCTCTTTAGATCCATGGATTCTTGAGAGCAAAGCTCTGTATATGAAACCCTAAAGGGGTTTTCTTTAGATCAGAAGATCTATGAGAGCAAGGCTCTGTTGGTTAAAATTAATTTAATCTAAATTTTTACCTAAAAGTTTTTAGAGTTTTACTCTTGAAAAGTTCTTAAAGCCTAAGAGCAATGCTCTGAATAAGAGATAATTCTCAAGGAGAGATGAAAATCATCTAAGAGACCAAAGGTCCTATTTATAAGCATTGAGAGCCATTTCAACTTCCAAAGGATGGCACAACGGTTGGAATTCTGCCACCGCTGCGCTTACGTCTGGGGCCACGTAAGCGCAACGGTGGGGGGGCATTTGTTTCACCCAATCAGAGCAAAGCTCTGTTCAAATTCCAATGCGGGAAATGAAGCAATGCTTTTGTTTCCCCCAATCAGAGCAAAGCTCTGTTTTAAAAATTCAAATAATAAAGGAAGCAACGCTTCAGTTGACTTGCGCTCTGCGCTACGCGACACGTGTCAGCGCAGCTGCGCTGCGCTCTGCGCACGTGTCAAGCGCAGGTGCGCTTGCTCCAACTGTGCCAGAATTTAAACAATAAAATTTTGGAAAGATCTTTCTAATCTTGTTAAAACAAGAAGATTATCTTCTGTAAAACAGAAGCTCTAGGATCAAAGATCCAGCGATGGGAAACATCCCTAAATCAATCAGAGAAAGATCTCTTTAACTGATTTAACAAATCAATTGGCACTATATAAAGGCCCCTAGATTCCAAGTCTAAAACAGAGAGAGATAGAGATACATAGAGCTCTTCTAAAAACTTTGAGAAGAATTCAAAGAGAAAGAAAAAAGGTAAACCTTTGAATAAAAGAAGAATTTCTTCTAAAAAGATCAATGATCTAAGAACAAGATCAAGATCTTGGATAAAAAAAAAGAAAGAGAAAAAAGATCAAAAGAAGATTTAATTGAAAAAAGATAAAACAGAAGTAATTTACTTCATTGATTAGATCTTTTGATCTATATAAAGGCATTGCCTTTTGATGAACCATCGGTTCTTGAATCTTGAGGTAGAACCTCTAAAAAGATTCTTTTCTTTGATCTAAATTAGATCAAAATGCACTCTGCGCTACTGTACAGTGCCCTGCACTCCTAATTTGCGTTGTTGCGCTCTTGGATTGGCGCAAGTCACCAGAGCGCGCCACGTGTCAGCAGTGCACTGGCGCAGCGCACTGCGCTAACAGACTTGCGCTCAGCAGAGCGCACCACGTGTTAGCAGCGCACTGCGCTAACAGACTTGCGCTCACCAGAGTGTGACACGTGTCACCTCCACATCAGTTTGCGCCTTGCGCTCCTCAATCGGCGCAAAGCGCCTGACAGGCCACGTGGCGCGCTGTCAGACCATTGAATGCTCTGCATTATTAAAGAAAAGGGACAGAGCCTAATTAAAAAGGCCTAACATGCCAAAATAAATGCTATGCATTTAATTAAAAAGCCCAATGTTGTGCATTATTTTAAAAGGGGGCAGAGCCCAAGCAAAGGCCTAAATAGGCCAATCATGAACAAAATGTTAAACATTTTCAAATGGACTTAACCCAATTCTGGCCGTAAGTCCTCAAATTAAATTGAACTGAGCACGACTGCTCTTTCAAATCAATTTACACCCGGTTCAAGGGTACATCTCTGAACTCCTCTAATATTCGTCGCTGTAATCTCTCAACGTCGTTAGAGAGGTGACGGGTCCCGACAACCATACATTGATACGGACTGCGGGGTCCTTAAACTCGTGGACTAATGCGTCCTTAAACCAATATTCGTCCCCAAACGGGAATGTTGGACCACCATGTCCCTAAACCGGCAATGGACCACCATGTCCCTAAACCGGTAATGGACCACTATGTCTCTAAACTAGAACAATAGAGCCCAAATGCTCTTTTGTCGGATCTAAACGACCCCGTTAAGTTGATCTTAGTCTCAAATTAGACTAACATATCCTTAACAAACGTTTGAGTTTATCTTAGCCTCAAATATGGCTAACGTATCCTCAAACCAAAACCCCAAACCTAAATCTAAGAAAATACGGATTTGGACTAATCCACGTCCTACGGGCGACGACATAAATTAGTCTCCGTATACAATCCACGGGCAACCACAAACAAAAACTAACACCCACGACACGAAGTGAACATCTGGAGAAGGAGAAAGTTGTTACAGCGATGCGGTAGCGTAATTAACTGCAGGGGCTTACGCCTGCAGGGAAGAGCGTCCCCACAATCAAAAACCCCTCAAGCGAGGGGGAATCTGACGAAGTCTGCTACATCGGCCGCATCCATCTAAACCTTCGATACACGGTGCCATAAATCAACTTGGCATCTTTGGAGAGGTGGACGGATAAAACCAAATAGCATCTGCCCCGAATCTCAGGCAAGACGTCTCTACGTCGCGCCGTCATTCGGAGGGGAACAGTATACAAGGATCAATATTGAACCACTTGTAGGGCAAAAAGGAGATTATGATGGCTTAAGAACAGGTTCAGATCCCTGTAGCTTAAGGCTTTTGAATCCTATGAGCCATGAGGGTCTCATAAGAGAGTTCTCCTTACGAGTCGTGAGGATCTCGCAAGTGTAATTTCTCCTTAGGAATCGTGGGGATCCCTAAGTGTGTTGCTCCCTTGTGAGTCGTAAGGATCTCACGCAGGTGATTTCTTCTTACAGGGTCGAGAGGACCTTGCAAGTGTCTTTTAATGAGATTGCGCCCTTTCGGGTTTTCACAAAACTCGCCGGTAGCCCTGCTGTTTTTACTCACGGAGCCCTTTCGGGTTTTCATCCGTGCCCCTTTGCTTATGGACATACCGTTTTCTTTTTCTTTCTCTTTTTTTTTATTCTAACAAGGTCGCGCCCTTTCGGGTTTTCACAAAACTCGCCGGTAGCCCTGCTGTTTTTACTCACGGAGCCCTTTCGGGTTTTCATCCGTGCTCATTTTGCTTATGAACATACCGTTTTCTTTTTTTTTATTCTTTCTTTTTTTTATCAGCTTTAGGATGCTATAACCCACAGTAGTTTATCGACGTTTCGGTTAACAGCCAGTTTTAGGACATAGTGGTCCATTGTTAGTTTAACGACATTTCGGTCTATGGCTAGTTTAAGGACGTTTCGGTCCGTAGTTAGTTTAACGACGTTTCGGTCTACCGTCGCCATATTTGAGGCGAGTTTCTAGTTTACGGACTTTTCGGTCCAAGGGGTTTTCTTTATGAATAAGCACGATGCCCCCGGCATGTCCACCTTTTTAAAGGCGTAAGGTCGTGGTGGTTTTACCTTCCAATTTTCGGATAATGCGAACTTGCTTTGTTTGTATTGGTCCTCAATCCAGCCTTTGAAGACGAAGCAATCTTCGAGTGGATGACCCATTACTCTGTGGTAGGGACAATAGTTAGGATTGTTAACGTCACCCGGTTGCGACGGATGTTTTGGATCTGGCAGCGTGATGAGCCCGTTACGCACTGCCAGTTCGAACAGTCTCCTTGTTTTATCCCGGAGAAATGAGTAAGAACGTTTCAACTTCTCATCGAGGGATCGCGGCTTGTTGCTTCAACGAGCAACCGGTCTCGGGCCACTCAGTTGTTGTTGAATGTTGGCGACGACGGTCGCTTTTCCTTTCCCTTTATCCTTTTTGCTTGATCCCTTGTTTGCGGGTTCGAGATCCTTTTCACGTAGCGTGCGATTGCGTAGTGGAATGTTCTCGCAGCTCTTCGTTTCTTCCTTTTTTCTTGAGGTGGATTCCTTGAAGAGAGGGCTGAGAGTAATTTCTTCTTCAGAATTGCTCCTGAAGGTGAGAACTTGCGATCCCCTGCTATCAACCATGTGACGGTTGTCGGCAGCTCTTTCTCGTTCGTCTGTCACATTTGTCTACTGTCGACGAGCTTCACGCTTCATCCTCTTGAAGTGTTGCCGGTGAGCAACGTATCCTTACCACTAATTTTTAAAGGCGTTGCATTCTTTAGTGGGGTGTACAATCTTCTGATGATATAAGCAGAAGTTAAGATGTGCGTCCACTTCATCAAGATGTATATCGGCGGGAGAATTTCCTCTGAAAGAGGGGAGCTTCATTCCCATCGATATGGCTTTGGCGAACCTTTTTCTCGTCTTGAACCTTCTTTTACTCACGGTAGATGAAGTGCTTCGATCTGGGGGGAGTGTTTTAACCCTTTCGTCCAGTCGCTGGCGTTTGGCCTTTTCAAATATGGCTATCTCACGCTCTCGATCAGCTTTGCTTTTAAGACGGCCTTCGTTCAGGAATGCATCAATAATTTTGTCTGATGGTTCTAGAAGTTCCGGCTCAGGATCTACCCCCAGTTTCCCAGCATAAGGAGCTTCCTCATCGTCTATTGACGAGTGAGAGATCACATGGCAGCTTACCACATAATCTTCGAGTTCATCCGACGAGTCTTCTCCATTGTCATCATATCCGTCCTCAAGAATGTGGCTGAGAAATTCTTGGAGTGTAACTGGAGTCCGCACCTTTTGCTTATATTCTTCCTGTAAGTGCACGGCGGCGCACCGGCCGTCAATCCGACGCCGGAATGCGGAAACGAAAAACTTTTCAAACTAGAAAACCGGCACCACCGCGCACTATAAAACCCCGGATCGGGCCATTAACCTAACTCTAGCAAACTATAGAAAGAGTAGAGAAGCTATACCAAGTGATCCGTGTCCTTCGGTCTTCGCCTCCACTCCGATCTCCTCGTGGAATCTCCGGTCGTCGCCTCCTCGTCGAAACGGGCACCACATCACCGGGTTCTTTTACGGGCTCCCACCTCTGGACTGAGGCAACTCGGGCGCGAAGTTGGCTAGCCGACGCGTCCAAGGAATGCTGTAGACTAGTGTAGAAACCATTGTCTCATTTGGGGTTGTGAAGTTGCCATGATGATGGAGGAGAGAAGAAAAAGCTTTGGAGGAAAAATGGTGCTCTCATTTTTAGCAAGGAATGAGATGAGGAATTGCCACACATAAAAATGAACCCCCTCTCCTCTCACCCCTTAAGTGGCCGGCCCCTCTATGGAAAAAATGAGGAGCGGAAAAAAACTCAAGCATGAAGGGAGGTGAGTGTAGTAGAAGCCAAAGGGTGACCACATCCAAAAGCAAGTCTCACTTCAAAGATCCAAATCAACTCTCATCACAATCTCATCACATTAAATGCAAAACCATGATTAAAGAAAAAGCAAAGATGTTTTGAATTATCATGATAAGCCAAATGCAAATAACACCTCCACAAAAGATAATTTGCACAACTGCAAATAACCCCCTCCATCGGAAAAGTCCGGCCGGGAAGGAACAAAGGAAAACTGGCCGGAACGGAATGCAAACTGGCAACTTCAGAAAACTGATCCCATAATAAATTATAGGAAAACCCCGCGACTGCATATACATGCTCGCATTTGTATTCCCACTGAATACAAATGCAAAGAGATAAAATCTACACTGTACAATACTAGGATCCGGCTTAAACCAAATCCCGCTAGTATTATCCGTCCGATCATGATCCGTGCAATACCGCACGTATCTGATCGAACCCTGCCATATCTCCATACGGCCTCTACAGCGTTTCGCCCGAAACTTGAGAAACTGGTCTGTGGGGGACTCTAAAGACTCGTCAATACTTTGGCTGTGGATTTAACCACTAGCACGTTAGAGGTATTAGCCTATACGTGACGAGCTACCAGGTATTGACCAAAAGGGACGTCGATGAGTGAACTCATCCTGACTCCCTACTGAGCCTGTCAGTGACAATATCCGTACAGTCCGGTCCGTTCGTCTATGAGCATCGCATGGTAGGCCTAGGGGGTTGGTGAAAGTCAGACCCCCAAATGCGGTATAAGTCGTGTCGGAGTGTAGCCCAGAACACCTTGAGATACTACTGGAATACCTACCAGTAAATATCCTGCCTTGGCCAAGGACTTCGTTTAATGGCTCTCCTAGACACAGCGCGACCTCACCCCCAATACCGGGAGAGACGAACCCCTGCAGATCCGCTCACTGCCTCCATGTGGCTCGGGACTGTACCCAACTAAAACCTGTTTGCACGTCTCCTTTGAGCGTGGTAGGGTAGTAATCAAAGCACAGTGGGAACTCACACGAGACAAATGACGATCTCAGGTCGATGAACTAACCTGTACACATTTCACCAAGGAACTGCTATCTAACGTCGGGTATAAAACCAACTAGCATGTTCCCGGCGAGTCATGTCCGGTGTACTCATAACCTAATGAGCACCTGTATACATCTTAGGTGAACCAACTGACACCGGTGGCTTGTGAGACCGGCCACCGCCCCTCGTCGGAGTCTCGACTGTATACACTAGTCTACTCTGGAGTATCGATGCCCTGTCTCGAAACTCCCTCGACTAGGGACCTTTTAAGGATGTGCTTATAGACCCCAGCTCCCACGTATATGATCGCCCTCATACCGCTGGTAGTCAAGCAAGAATCCTAGGGGCTCTATCAACGTGCAATAGTGACCTGTAAGGTCACCTAAAGCAGTACACGATGATAAAGATAAACCAGATAGCATACTATCATCTTGAGTAAGACTGTCATACCGGGATAGGTCCTCCCTCAATCATCGCAATCACGTTCCTGTGATCCAATAATTGACTCTGAGGGCACTATCTCCAACAATCTCCCACTTGTACTTAAGGCTAATTATTGCGATGTCGCATACTCACAGCCCGTGTGATACCGAACACCCAACTCCTCTACTAGTCAGTCTCACAAAGCTCGTTTGTGAAACTATTGCGTTCGAGGAATAGCCTCAGTGAGTGGATCCGCTCTGATGTTTCTTTCTATGTCTCTCTTTATCTCAAGTTCGCAGAGAAACCCATCTCCCGAAATGAGCAATACCTGTCTTAGAATATATCTGGATATCTGATGGGACCTAGCTCATAAATGAACTCCAAATCCAAACATCTTAGACTGTATCGTCAACTAAACCTAATCAGTATCCTGCGCCATCCTTCCCTTAGTATCCACCTGGACCACCTGTCCAAAATACTTCCCCTCGTCAGAGGGAAAACTACAACTCTGGCAGCCACTCTGTCGTCCAGGTCACCTTGGAAGCCTGGAATGATAACTGTCTCCCGAAGGAGGATGCCGTTATCATATCCCTAGAACATCCACTTATGTTCTAAAACTGCTTCCGAATGTTTCTCCAGGATTGGATCAATATTAACTTATTGCACCTACTGCAAAAACAACATCTGGTGTGGTACTTAACATCTCATGATTGACTCAATTGCCTAAGCAAGTGATCTGCCAATCATGTACATCCTTCTCCACTTTAGTCTGTAAGACACCTTTAGAGAGGGTGACTCCATCATTTGCAGGTACACACCATGCCAGGAGTCGTCCATTCTAAATACTCTTAGAATGCTGTCAAGTACCCTGATTGGGACACTTCCCAAATCTAGATCTAAAACCATAGATCCAGTAACCAGAATGTCTGATATAATATCAAATTCCTATGTGGAGAAACCACTGTGTGACAACCAAAATATAACCGATCGTAGTATAGGAATATCACTTCCTACTCTGTGTATGTTATCCAAATATCAGGACATCACACCCTACTACCTTCTTAACAGATCCATCCCCTATTCTGATGAAGTCAAACCTATGATTGTCACATCAGAAATAGATGATCTATCTCCGCTTTATCTGCTTTAGTCTGTAAATAGACATAAGCCACTTGTCCACCATGCTTCCGCTGCTCCTACTGACTACGATAACCCTCTGGCAGAGTCATATACACGTACACTTCTAAAGCTAGTTCAGAACGACGCTATACTCATCCTCCTGCCGGGTCTCATAGTCTGGAACAACAGTAATGGCAAGTCTGGGTAAACAAGAACCTCCCTGTCACCGTCCTTGAGCATACCGAAGTACCTCTCGAGCGCCTGAGGTTACCCACCTTATCTGCGGAGTGGCCAATGGAATGTCAAACCAGATTGAATCTTTAGGTTCTTATCAAATTTTCAGTAATCGTTTGCGGTTCTGGAATCACTTCCAGTTCTACCATACTCCCACTACTGTTTTCTGAAAAAATCCATTTTACTTAAAACTGTGGCGAGTCTAGAACAATATCACTATTGATCTTCTAGATGGTAGAAAGTCAACCCTCGTCATAGCCTGGGTCAACCCACAAACAGCATTACAGAAACGTGCCTTGAGTTATCCAGAGTCTGGTTTTAATCATAAGCCGGACAACTCCCCGTACCTTAACATCGTTAAGATATGAACTGTTCTATATCCAATATAGAAACAGAGACACTAATTTAATTGAACCAGATTCAAATCGTGCGACTGTCTCCAGTGCCTGTTAACTAAATAGAAAGAGGTCGATCAGCGTTACTCAACTTAGGAATGCTTCCAATTATGAGTAACCTGAAAGAGAAGTAAGTTCTCTTAATCATTACTATTAACTGAATACCACATACAAGTATCTACATCTTCGATCACCTTGAAGAATCTCGATACTTGTAATACCTGGTTCTCTACTTTACTCTTATACCTATAACTTCTCAAAACTTAGACCCTGTGTTTCTTCGAAACACTTGTCTAAAAACTAGAGAAGTCATAAGTAAAACGAATATAGTACGAGGACCAAACCCTCTGTCCTAATGGACACTGGACAATATACAATACTTTGTATAAGTCCCCTGAGTCTAGTGACTCATTCACTGTGTGTCGTAGGTTGAAAACTGTACTTATGGTTAAGAAGAATTACACCGTTGTTCAATACTCCTTACCTAACCATCCACTGATATAGGTAAATGTCATAGACATAATTTCAAAAAAGGTATATCTCACTCTATAAAAATAGACGTACAGATATATCAATTTGAAATTGGAGCATAACAACGGATATTCAAAACCAAATATTTGCGATCCGGCAAACAACCTAGGTGACTTCCTCAAATATCACCAATTACAACGAATTCCGATATAATGAGGATAATCACCTAATTCCCAATAACTTACTCCCACTCATCATCTGTAAAACCATACAAATGTGAGAATCATACCTGGTAAATACATACCCTGGAGCAATGGCTAATTGGGAAATCAGTTTTCTTTTAACAGTACACAGTGAAACTGAAACATTGAAATGTTTCATAGGGGTATCCAGGTATTCCTAGTAATGCCTCTTCCATTATCCAGATTCATAACTGTAACCGTATATTTCTTTGCCATCTTTCCAAATCCCTTTATATGTATTTAGTCATTACCTTCTGTACACCCTCTTAGGCTAAATGGTTTTCTTCCTTCCCTACCGTTCGGCACCAGCCTATGGTTTGGAAGAAGAATATCCAATAAGCGTAATGGGTGTACTGTCCTAATCCTAGGATCACTCGCAACGCGAGAGAAGGTGAAGATAAAAGACAACTGAATAAAACCTTATTCCTATTTCTCCTGAACCAGAATCCATCCCCGAACTGGAACAAGTTCCTTTCGAGTTCATATATAACCATACGATGGAGTATCCAAATAACTGTGGATCTTCGTAGTGATACGGAGTGTCCTGGAGAAATACAAAGGTGAAGTGGGAGTGGTAATGAAATACTTGGTTTGGTCGTGAATAGCAGTCGCAGTTTACTTTGCCCTCTTACTAATCCTTTCTTTGTCTTTACTTAATACCTTCTGCACAGCTTCGTTAGGCTAATTGGTTTTCTTCATTCCCTACCGTTCGGCACCAGCCTAAGGTTTGGAAGAAGACTATCCAATTTGCGTAATAGGGGTACTATCTCTTAAACTAAGGAATACTCGCAACCTGAGAGAAGGTAAAAGGAAAAGACAATTGAATAGTCCTATCCATTTTCTCCAGAACCGGAAACCATCCTCGAATAAATTCCTTTTAGTTCGTATATAACGATACGATGGTTTTGTCCAATGGAAGTGGACGTTCGTAGTAATACGGGGTGTCCTGGAGAAAAGGGTAAAAGTAGGAGTGGCAATGAGGTTTGCAACTCTGACAATCCAAAAGCCAGTGTTTAAGAAGGTTCGGTTAATTTTGGTCACTGAGTCATAGTCAAAGGTCGGGTCATGGTCGCTGCCAAAGAGAGAGAGAAAAGAAACACTCAGCGTGCACTCTAACCTAGATCAGAATGGTTATCACTTTATCTAATCAGGAAACCTCCCACTGTAACGTCAAATTCTTCCCTAAACCTGAAAGAAGAATTAGTCGGGATCACCCGAGGAGTAAACCAACTCATCAGTGGGAATTGGGATCCAACTATCATCGCATGATAACGTGACGGAATCCGATCACATTATCACACTCTAGAAGGTATGCGCATATCTGGCAAGTTTCAGTTTCTTTAGAAACTCCCGATGTGATTTTTACCCCATGCTCTTATGACCTTGACTTTGGCCAACAAATCGTTACATGTCAAGTTCTACCCGTCATTGTCCAGGTTAATTTGAACCCACCCGTACCTACCCTTGACTTTGGCCAATAAGGCAGTACGACTGTCCCAAACCAACGCATCTATCTATGCTGCATATGAATACCCAACAGCTACCAATCACTGTGCCTTGACTTTGGCCAACAAACACAGCTTGAATACTATTGACTATCCATATGAAACGACGGAGGGCTACGAATGGTTTCTGGCGAAAACCATTAACGTAATGAACTTGATATCGTTGAAGGAACCGGATAGCTTTATAAAAATATAGTGACGAAAACCTTTACTAAAGAGGTCACTCCCGGTGAAGGGATCTCGGCTCTTTCCCCGTAGAATGAGGTGCAGGATATTCCAACTGAATACCACGATGCAAAGCAAAAGTAATCGGCTATAGTGAAGTTATTGCCCTGACGCAAACTTCTGTCCAAGGGGTCACTCCCGGTGAAGGGATCTCGGCCCTTGCCTCGTCGACCGAGGAGCAGGATATTCCAACTGAATACCACGATGCAAAACAAAAGAGAACGTCCTTGCAATAACTGCTTTTTGAAAAATGTTCCAACAACATCAGAATAGGTTTGTTTAGCTTGCATTGATCCGAATCAACGCTGTCCCATCAATTGATCACACCAATAAAGAGCGAAAATAATGATGTACATATATGCCATCCGCATTCGCTACTGGGTCCCGTCATCACCCGTTAGGTTACTTAACTAACGACAGAGCGGGGACTGGACTAGCGCGGATGCAAAACATATACAACACCTACTAGTATATATATCAATATACAATAGTTGCTCAAGGCGTGATAAAATACAACATCACAGAAATGTAATAAGCATCACAGAACAATACAGGTATCTGGGATCCCCGGGTTTCATAGAGCCGCTACTGAAACCCGACGTTCCCCTGGTCATGTGGATAGCCTGTGTAATGAAATCCTAGACCCCTACGGGCGCGACAAGTTACCCGCCAAAACCTGAAGAGAGGCAGCCCCCTTCAGCAACGTGAATGGACCACCCAGCACTTCACGGAATCCGGTAACTTGGGCACCCCTCCTGGGTCAACCTGTACCCCCTACGAGTGCGGCAAATAGCCCGCCAATTCTAGAGTAAAGCCCCCTCCGTCTCAATTCCATGAGATGCAGGCCCGTTGCCCTCTAGAACCCGGCTATCCGTGCACTCCACCGCGGGGTAATCCTAGTACAGAAAATAAAATATACAACGGGTACATCGACCTCGACCCGGTCGTGCCCCAAAAGAATAATATACAAACAGGCAGTAACGGCAGTCCACATGTCGGACGCTCGCCCCGCAATATCAAATGTACAAAATAAACCAAACTGTACTACCATTGCATCCAGGCTATCCCCCACGACCAATCCGCAACATCACAGCAAAACACAGAACATCAACGTGAATGTCACGTTCGCAAATCCGTCTAAAAGGGCTATAGCAGATAGACTGGATTTACCGATCGAATGACATTCACGGTCGCAGATATAATGTAAATACTGTGAACTAACATGTTTAAACTTTTCGATCGATCAAATTTACCCAAGTGGGCCCCAAGCACAACTGTAGCACTCTGAGAAAATCTGGGCCCAAAAAGAATATTCCAAAAACCCCAATTTCATCACAGAAAGCTACTGTAGAAATTTGGTGCAGAGAGAGGTCAAAATGGCGGCGGAACCGCGGCCCAAGCATGGGTTTGGCCGCGGTTCCGCGGTGGGATGATGACGTCATGCAACCAAATTTTTACAGAATGCTTATAATTACCTGCACGTGTTTCTGCAACAACCTGAAAAAATTTTCGAGCCTAAAAAAATTTCGACAGAAACATATGCTATGAAAATGCGGTTTTGGGATAAATGTTCGATCGAACTTGTAAACACATTAGAGCAAGCTAGACTAGGTTAATGGCGTGGCTCTGATACCATTGTAAGTGCACGGCGGCGCCCCGGCCGTCAATCCGACGCCGGAATGCGGAAACGAAAAACTTTTCAAACTAGAAAACCGGCACCACCGCGCACTATAAAACCCCGGATCGGGCCATTAACCAACTCTAGCAAACTATAGAAAGAGTAGAGAAGCTATACCAAGCGATCCGTGTCCTTCGGTCTTCGCCTCCACTCCGATCTCCTCGCGGAATCTCCGGTCGTCGCCTCCTTGTCGAAACGGGCACCACATCGCCGGGTTCTTTTACGGGCTCCCACCTCTGGACCGAGGCAACTCGGGCACGAAGTTGGATAGCCGACGCGTCCAAGGAATGCTGTAGACTAGTGTAGAAACCATTGTCTCATTTGGGGTTGTGAAGTTGCCATGATGATGGAGGAGAGAAGAAAAAGCTTTGGAGGAAAAATGGTGCTCTCATTTTTAGCAAGGAATGAGATGAGGAATTGCCACACATAAAAATGAACCCCCTCTCCTCTCACCCCTCAAGTGGCCGGACCCTCTATGGAAAAAATGAGGAGCGGAAAAAAACTCAGGCATGAAGGGAGGTGAGTGTAGTAGAAGCCAAAGGGTGACCACATCCAAAAGCAAGTCTCACTTCAAAGATCCAAATCAACTCTCATCACAATCTCATCACATTAAATGCAAAACCATGATTAAAGAAAAAGCAAAGATGCTTTGAATTATCATGATAAGCCAAATGCAAATAACACCTCCACAAAAGATAATTTGCACAACTGCAAATAACCCCCTCCATCGGAAAAGTCCGGCCGGGAAGGAACAAAGGAAAACTGGCCGGAACGGAATGCAAACTGGCAACTTCAGAAAACTGATCCCGTAATAAATTACAGGAAAACCCCGTGACTGGATATACATGCCCGCATTTGTATTCCCACTGAATACAAATGCAAAGAGATAAAATCTACACTATACAATACTAGGATCCGGCTTAAACCAAAGACCACTAGTATTATCCGTCCGATCATGATCCGTGCAATACCGCACGTATCTGATCGAACCCTGCCATATCTCCATACGGCCTCTACAGTGTTTCGCCCGAAACTTGAGAAACTGGTCTGTGGGGGACTCTAAAGACTCGTCAATACTTTGGCTGTGGATTTAACCACTAGCACGTTAGAGGTATTAGCCTATACGTGACGGGATACCAGGTATTGACCAAAAGGGACGTCGTTGAGCGAACTCATCTGACTCCCTACTGAGCCTGTTAGTGACAATATCCGTACAGTCCGGTCCGTTTGTCTATGAGCATCGCATAGCGGGCCTAGGGGGTTGGTGAAAGTTAGATCCCCAAAAGCGGTACAAGTCGTGTCGGAGTGTAGCCCAGAACACCTTGAGATACTACTGGAATACCTACCAGTAAATCTCCTGTCTTGGCCAAGGACTTCGTGTAATGGCTCTCCTAGACACAGCGCGACCTCACCCCCAATACCGGGAGAGACGAACCCCTGCAGATCCGCTCACTGCCTCCATGTGGCTCGGGACTGTACCCAACTAAAACCTGTTTGCACGTCTCCTTTGAGCGTGGTAGGGTAGTAATCAAAGCACAGTGGGAACTCACACGAGACAAATGACGATCTCAGGTCGATGAACTAACCTGTACACATGTCACCAGGGAACTGCTATCTGACGTCAGGTATAAGACCAACTAGCATGTTTCCGGCGAGTCCTGTCCGGTGTACTCATAACCCAATGAGCACCTGTATACATCTTAGGTGAACCAACTGACACCAGTGGCTTGTGAGACCAGCCACCGCCCCTCGTCGGGGTCTCGACTGCATACACTAGTCTACTCTGGAGTATCGATACCCTGTCTCAAAACTCCCTCGACTAGGGACCTTTTAAGGATGTGCTTATAGACCCCAGCTCCCACGTATATGATCGCCCTCATACTGCTGGTAGTCAATCAAGAATCCTAGGGGCTCTATCAACGTGCAATAGTGACCTGTAAGGTCACCTAAAGCAGTACACGATGATAAAGATAAACCAGATAGCATACTATCATCTTGAGTAAGACTGTCCTACCGGGATAGGTCCTCCCTCAATCATCGCAATCACGTGCCTGTGATCCAATAATTGACTCTGAGGGCACTATCTCCAACACTTCCAGCGCGTCAATCTGCTTTTGCAGGTCCATGCGTTTGCCATCAGGTTTCACGGGCTTCTTAGTTTTCTTCTTGGAAGACTTTGACGGCTGGGTGTGAGTGCTTTGGCTATTACCACCAGTCTTTGGAGTTTGGCGCGGTTTCAGCATTCCCTCGATGATCTCGGGTTTCATTGGATTTTGCCACCTGATCGCCGGGCATGTTCGGAGATTCTTCAGCATTCTTTTCTTCTTGGCTGAAAGAGCGACCTCCCATGGAGCCTCTTCTACGAAAGAACATGATGCCCCCAGTGTGTCCATCTTCTTTGGAGTGTGTGGCTGTGGTGGGTTCACCTTCCAATTCTCGGACAGGGCAAATTTGCCATGTTGGTATTGATCTTCAATCCAGCCTTTAAAGACGAAGCAATCTTCAATTGGATGGCTTACCGTCTGATGGTAAGGGCAATAATCGGGACTATTAGCCTCGCCGGGTTGCTACGATCGTTTTGGATTCGGGAGATTGATGAGCCTGTTGCGCACCGCTAGCTCGAACAATCTCCTTGTTTTGTCCTGGGGAAACGAATAAGGGCGTCCCAATCTCTCCTCGAGGGATGGACGTGGACGCACGCTGTTTTGGCGAACAACCGGCTTTAGTTGCTCGGCTGTTGTTGAGTATTAGCAATGAAAGATGCTTTTCCTTTCCCCTTTTCATTCCGAGGATCTGTCTTTGAAGGAGACGGTCTATGACCCATCTGGTCCATTTGGGCCAACTTGTCAATCAAGGCCTGGTACGTGATCGGCTTGAAAAACATCATGAATTGCGAAATAGTCGCCTGAGGGTCGAGAGTACCCATAAACATGCCAACCGCAGGCACTTCTTCAATGCGCTGCTCTCACTTTGCTCTCACTTTGACCATAGATTCCGCCACCGTATCGCGTACTGAACCCATGTTTCTCCAGGTTTTACCCTTGGATTGATCAATGCCGTTATTGGGGTGCGTTCACTAGCACTCGCGAAACGCTGGGTGAATAGTAGCTCCATTTCCGTAAAGGTTTTGACAGAATCGTTTGGAAGCTCTGAATACCACTCGAACGCCATCTCCGACAAGCTGCCGACGAATTGACGAAGCAAAAGTTTATCATCACCCCCGGTATTGCCACAAAGAGCCCTGAACTGAGCGACATGCTGGTGGGGATTGCCTGTCCCTTTGTATACATGAAATTTAGGGATCATATATCCCGGCGGATACTTTATTTGGTCATACCAGCCTGGATATGGTCGTCCAGTTTTAACGACTTGGCCGGCCGCTTCATTCGCCTGGTGAGCTCGTATTTGCTGAGCAATGTAGTCATCCAGAACAGCCTTGGAAATGGTTTCCTCTTTGGCTACTGACAGAGCCGGAGGAGGGTTCGATGTCTCCCCTCTATCGTCTTCAATGATGGTAGGAGGGTCTTCAGTTGGAGGGTCCGACTGGATCATCATGCCCACCGTATCTTGGAATAGAAGGGCCATCTTTTTTATATTGGCCGCTTGTTCTGCGGCCTCTTTGTCCTTTTTCTCAAGTATTCTCCGAAGGAATTCGGCATCAGTTTCCTGCTCATGACGCTGTTCTGAGGACGTCTCTGGGCTTGCTTTTGGTCCCGTGAGTGCGGCCATGGCTGTTAGCATTTCCTGGAGCTTTTGTTGTTGTTGCTCCTGAGCCCTAGTCACTGATCGCGTAAGCGGTCGATGAGCTGTAGAGATACGGCTATCCTCTTTTCCGGATGCCATATAGATAGTATGTACCACCATGCCCCCAGCCTTAGGGCGTTTGGTTTTACTGGTCTTGCGATTCGTCGCAGACTCAGGGAGTTTCTCCGGCCTTCTCCTCTTGTGGGCGGTCGAAGTTGAGGGGGCCGTTGCAGTGGGCACCAAAGTAGCTGTCGCCTTTTGTGGCTTGACAGAATGGTCCTCTTCTTTCCGAACCTTCATCTTTTTCTGTCGGTGAGAGTAATCTTGATCAATCACCGAGTCTTGGACTTGACGCCAAACCTTATAAATTTTAGATGACAACCGCTGAGGAGGCTGCTCCGGCTTCGCCTTCGGTCTATTCTCCATGGGCGGAGGAGATCTTTTCAGTACGGCGGTAGGAGAGTTCCTGCGCACCTTGTCCAGCAATTCAAAGCTGTTCCCGGTTGGAACAGCGGCATCGATCTCCACCGTTGGAGCTGGTGGAGTAAACCTAGACGGAGAACTGCCCCCAGCCTTTCGTACTCGGCGCCAGTGACGACGTCGAGCGTGTCGAGCTGCTGAGATTGTTTCAGCTGTGGGGATGGCTTTGTCATGCCCCCTGTTTAGGTGAGGCGCTACCGATACCGACCTCTTGAAGACCGACGTCCGTTGAGTAGCGGTATCCAATCTGTCAAAGACAGACTTCTGAGCGGGAGCCGGAACAGTCAGTCTTGTGAAGACCGACCCTTTAGCAGGAGAAGCCGCCTTGATGACTTTAGGAGTGGGGATGGCTATCCTCTTCGGAATAACCTTTTCTGGAATTGCAGGCTTCATCATGGGCCCGCATGAACCTTGGTCCAATCTAGTGAAGACTGAGGCGCTGGAGCTGGACGACCCGTTGAGAGGGGCCGCTGTAGTTGCAAGACGGTCAAAGACCGACTTCTTGGGAGCTTCTTGCAACAGCAGTGGGGCATTGAAGCTCATCGATAGGATCATGGTCCCAAAGAACAGCCCAGTGGTGGCCTGAGTTACTTGCTCCACTGGCATTGTGAAAAGGGAGGCTGCTTGGGGCCCGTAGGTTACACCTCCAGATGAGGCGGAACGGGAGTTGCAGTTGCAGCTGGAGCAGTTAGAAGCCATTGATATTATTTTTTCTGCACGGAGCAAGACACCAAATCTTAGTACCTCGAATCCACAGGCAACCATAGCGAACCGCGATTCGTTCGCGAACACGACACACGAAGTGTGGAGTGGAAAGAGGAAAAGATCCCACCGGGCGTGCCAGAATCTGTTCTCCTCGGAATTTAGGCCCCGGACTTCCTAACATCCCGGTCTCTGTGTTCGGAGGAGAACACACATCCTAAGGTCTTTATCAACATGTGAGAGCAAGACAACATCACTTATACAAGTCAACATGTTAAGATAAAGTGCAACCAGATAGCATACTATCATGTCGAGCAAGAAATTCCTCCCTATATATGTCCAAGCATCCACTACAATATACATTCCATGTACAGTAATGGTCTCTAGGGCATACATATAACTAACACTCTGGGACCTCAAGGAGGGCGTTGTAGAAGCGGGTGACGTATCCTTTGAATAATTCTTTGTCCCTGCTCTTTATGGTGAAGAGATGATCAATGGTCCGCTTTTGCCGTCTGTTCCTGACGAAATGGTCGAGGAATTGGGTAGCCATCTCATCAAAGGTAGAGATTGAGCATGGCACGAGTTCTCAGAATCAGTATCATCTAGAGAGGATGAGAGTGGCGGGGAAAGCGCGATATTGCGCGGCGTCGGAACAGTCCTGGAAACTCATCCCGGCTGTGAACGCGTCCAAATGGTCTTTCGGGTCGGACTTCCCGTCGAAGAGGGAGACCTTCGGGGGTTTGTTCCGGGAGGAGACGTGGACAGCGAGTAGCTCTTTGGTGAAGGGCTTCGTGAGCGAGTCGGCGGCATATTTAGCCCCGTCGCTCGAAGGACGACTTTCCCGATGCATGCCTTCGATCTTCTTTTCGAGGGCGTCGAGTCGGCCGTGGTATCCCGATGATTCGGCATACTCTGATTTACGATCTCCGCTGCCGGAGACCTGCGCCTGGCCACAGCCCCGATTCCATTCGATGAGGTTCCTTAGGTCCCCTGGCGAGGCTATCTTTGAGCTAACGTGGTGAGTCCCGTCCGTGCGACCCCATCGAGGGAGAGGGTGCCGGTCATGCCTGGGTGCAGACGAGCTGACCGATACCTCCTCGGAAGGGACAGGGGCACGATGGGCCTCAGGGCGAAGTGCTCTGGCGAGAGACCTCGGTGTTGAGCTGTGTGGCGCCCAGCAAGTCATCGAATTGGTTGGCCAGGGGATCTGCGGCTGCCGGAGACAGCGAGGCGGTGCTCGGTCGTGCCGACGCGAGCAGCGTCTTCTTTCCCTCTGTAGAGGTCCCGGTCCCGAGGTGGGGGATCGGCGACCTGGGGAGTTTGCCTGGCCGTTTGGACACGGACGAGCGCATCCATGATGGACGTGAGTCGATCTATCCGAGCAGATAGGGCGTGAATGGCGTTCGGGGGAGGAGGGGATCCATCCGCGCCTCCATTGTGGGGAAGACGGCGGCTAGTGCTTGGATCGTCGCGGTGATCGCTCGCCATGAAGTTGAGATCGGAAGGTGAACTTTCGTTGAGTGGAACTATATTTTCCCACAGACGGCGCCAACTGATGGATCTCTAGATCTCCTTCAGATGTTAACTTCCGTTGATCTGCAGTGAGCGCTGATGGATGGCTGAGATTGGATTTGAGGGTTGCCTCTCAATGCGTGTGGATCTCAGTGGGCTTGATATGGTTGAGGCCGAGCTACCTGCAAGGAAGTTCCGGGGTGGTTGTGCCACCGTTGACCCTCCGACGATCAAGTTAGTCGAGATATTTTGGCAGAGTTACGGCCTATTGGGGTCAAGTTGGCTTACCTGAGTCGTCTAAGAGAGGGGTTTATATAGTGACAGCCATGGGAAGGCAGGCGCGAGATTCACACCGGCCGTTACGCCCCTGGCGTTACGCCCGCGTGAAAGGCGGGGTTCCCCATTAATGACGAGATATGCTCGTTAATGGGGGAACGCGGTGGCATGGAACGCATGATCGTTGGCGGCGGATATTTCGCATCTGGCGACATTCGCGGAGCCGTGGCAGAGACGCCTGTGATCAGTGTTGTGGGTCGGTCAATGAGACCGAGGAATATAAGCTCGACGGGAGGCTCGGGAACGAGCGGGAGGCCGAGGCATATTGGATATGCGATAGCTCAGAGGCGAGATGGAGGGCTGAGGGAACTCAGCGTTCGGGAGGGCTCCAAGGCGAGCCGATGGTTGTTTGTAAGGTGATCGTAGGAGTGGTCTGGAAGGCCACCGAAGGTCGGGCACACCCTCGGGTCGGAGGTCCGGGGTATGCTTCCACCGTACCGATCTTGATCCTTTCTTGTAAGCTCTGGGACACATCATCTGCCACGTGTCATGATCTGGGGAATCACCGGTATCAAGCATCATCAGGAAGGGAGTTGTGTTTTTCAAAACTTAATTTTTAGTTTTCAGAAGAACATTAAGGTAAAAGAATGTCTTTCTCTAAATACTCCATTTACTAAATTAAACTGATTAATTATTGAGGAAACAGGGCCTAATGTGTCTTGCATAGGCTCCCAGCTGTACTGACAAAGCTCATGAAAATAGGACTGTCACCGATAAGTCCTTGTTTAATTTGTAAATAGCCTTTTGCTGGTGTCACGCCCCGCTTCCCAGAGTACGCAAGATTGGGCACGTGACATAGCCAACCATGCTACCTGTGGGTAGGAAGTATCCATCCACAGTCACATTACGGCTGTAGAGATATCAAGAACAAGATAAAGAAACTATCTAACCCATGTCCAAATCCAGAATAACAAGAGTCAATGATAAATAAGTGCGGAAGCAAATGATCCAATACAATAATAGAAAAGTATGTCCCATAATGCGGGCTCACATCTGGAAATAAGAATGCAGGAAATAAAACTAATCACTACAGAACTCACAAATCAGCCTGCTGGCTGAAGTACTCCTGCTCGGTCAGCGACAGTGGTAAAGAATCTGGGCCATGCAAAACCCAGACGTCAGCGCGTCATGTCAACCAATATATAATATGAACAGTGTAATAAGCAATGCAGAAATAAACATGAATAAAGCAATAGTATGAAACAAGCAGTGCAGGGTAGTGTACAGTGGGTAACTAAGCTGTTCTATCGGGTTTTCTATTCTAAAGTCTTTGAAATCAATTCGAGTAATCCTCCATGTAACTCAAGGATATGTCCCGTTACCCCCCGGGACCACGGATCAGGAAGATGGGAACCAATAATGGTTCTGTCCCGTTGCCCCCCGGGACCACGGATCAGGAATGTAAGAGTCACGAATGGCTCTGTCCCGTTACCCCCCGGGACCACGGATCAAGTAATACCCTTTTAAGTTACACTTTAGATTACCCGTTTGATTTTCCCATACCCCCAGGTTATATGTGTCAGCTCAGGTATTCAGTAATCAAGGACTAATGCCAACACAGGATCAGGTAACAGGTCAGGTTTGTCTGGATAGACAACAGGAATGGTCCATGAGGACTCCAAGTCAGGTTTGTTGGCATTAGGCACGAGATCAGTAACAGGTCAGGTCATAGTACATCAGGTCAAGTCGATAGTAAAGGGTACCATGTCCGGTGCATCGGTATATATATATGTCATGTGTAGCAAGGTCGGGTCAATATGTAACACAATCGAGGGTGTGCTCACAACAGGTATAAAATCGAACAAGGAATAACAGCAGGAAATAAACAATGAATTTAACAACAATAAGCAATTTATTTAATCACATTAGTGCATTGGTATAGTACAGACGTTTCATCATATTAGCAAGTTTCGAGCACCCCTTGCGGTGCAATACCGTTATATCAATATCAGAATGTAATAGAGCTACATGTGCACGGCTATCGTCCTTTAGACGGTAAAATGTGATTAACGGATAACTTCGTTATTAGGGTTAAAGTGGCAAATGTGATTTTAGGTTAACTGTATCATGATATAAGTCATATTGCGTTCAAACGATAAAATAGCTATACCTAGTTAAGTTTGCAAGTCTAATGAGTCAAAACACATTTAATTATATAGTGTAGCATGTAGCAAGTAATACTTGCCTGGACGGAACGTGAAACGGATATGTGTCCGATGTCGGCAAAGTCGCGACGCACGCACGGCACACGGAGCGGGTCCAAGCAACGCATGATGGTGATGACGCAGCCAAGGCACTTCCTCTGGGTCGTCTGGATCGTCGGCGGCGATCCCGGCTCCGGCAAACTACGGAAAACGGAGATCACGAATCCAAGAAAGAAAGAAACGAAGAGAAAAGAGAGAAGAAGAATAAGAGTAGGAGTGGGGTTTGGTTGCACTGGATTTAGAGAGGAAGACCAGGGGGTGACTGTGGGGTGAAGGTCTCCGGCGAGGAGGTGCCGGTGACGGGTTCTCATGGGGGCTCGGGTTAGAGGACGAAGAGATAGAGGGAGGTGATGATTGGTGATGGATTCAGAGAGGAAAGCTTAGGCTTATGGTCTCGGGGATGTATGCAGGTGGCCGGAGTTCGAGGCCAGGGTGCGGCAGCAGCAAGGTGTCGAGGGGTCGAGGGTTTGCGCTGGGGTTTGGCGCGAAGGTGGGGCGCCGGCGAAGGAGATGAGTGCGGTTGATGGCTGGAGAAAGGATGATGGAGATCGGGGTTGAGGCTAGAGGAGTGGCCGGCGGTGAGGGGTTGCTGGAAACTGTAGGTGGGGTGGTGACGACGGAAAGTGGAGGAGAAGGTCGGGGGCTGGTGCGCAGGTGATGAGGAGGACGAGTGGAGGAGGTTACGATGAAGGTGATGGGGTGATGGTGGCGAGGTCGGTCGGCGGCGAGGTGAGAGAGCGGCTAGGGTTTGCGTGATGTGGGTTTCTCGCGAGGGTTCTCATGAAAGAAATGGTGGAGACGAGGCGGAAATATATATGGGATAGAGAGAGAGGGGGGGCTAGAGAGAGAGAGAGAGATACAGATTAGAGAGAGAGAGATGTGAGGAAGAGAGAGATAGAGATAGAGAAAGAGAGAGGAAAAGAGGCGGGGCCCACGGGGGTTTAAACCCCTCGTGATTGGCCAGGCGAGAAAAAGAAAGAATTTTAAAAAGATTTCCCTAAAGATTAAATGATTATATGTGTAATAGATTATGGTTCAGAATATATATTATAGTTTTAGAATATTTAATTAAATTGGGATTTTGGCGCTAAATGAAACATTTCCAAATCGCGCCCGGGTTGCGCCCAAAAATTTGAAATTTAAATAATAGGATTTTAAGCGGGTTCCAAATTTTAAAATGAAATTTTTTATGATCAAAAAGCATGCCCCCAAGTCGGACACTTGCACGCGCGCGTAGCCGTCCAAACTCGGCCGTTACACCGAACGGGATGAAAACTCGACGCGCGGACGCTCCCACGCGATTAGGGGTGACGAGTAGGCCAATATGGATATTTTTAATTTTACTTTAGGTGCTAAAATTTGTTATATGCAAAAATGACTTAGCCAGTTAAAATTTTACAGTAAGACCCAAACAAGCAAGATAAATGAAATGAGTAATGTCGAACACTCAACCAGTAATAGAAATAGTAGTATTGGGCTCGGGTGTTACATCATACCCAACTACAAAAAGAATTTCGTCCTCGAAATTCCAAGAATACAAAATAGATAACTACAGGAAAAGGTGAGGAAACTTCTGCCAGATCTCGTCTTCTCGCTTCCAAGTGGATTCTCCATGCGATCGATTGCCCCAAGAAACTAGCACAAGGGGGATAACCTTGTTCTTAAGAACCTTTTCCCTCCGATCCTTGATTTCAACCAGTCGCTCCTCAAAAGTTAGGTCCTCCCATACAGTTAACTCCGAATGATCCAAGACGTGTGTTTCATCTCTAACATACCTTCGTAGTTGAGATACATGAAACGCATCGTGCGCATCTGCCAAAGACTGCGGTAACGCCAAACGGTACGCTACCTCTCCAACGCGCTCCAATATCTCGAAGGGTCCAACGAATCGAGGACTAAGCTTCCCTCGACTCCCAAAACGAATCACCCCTCTAGTCGGTGATATTTTCAAGAATACCAAATCACCCACGGCGAACTCTAGAGGTCTTCTTGACGTGTCAGCCCAACTTTTCTGTCTGTCTTGAGCTGCCTTCATATGCTTCCTGATTGTATTCACCTTCTCAACTGTCTGTACCACCAAATCTGGTCCCAGTAATCTTCGTTCACCAACATCATCCCAACAAACAGGTGAACGGCACTTACGACCATACAAAGCTTCAAACGGAGCCATCTGAATAGTTGCTTGGAAACTATTGTTGTAAGAAAACTCCACCAAGTGTAGATGATCCTCCCAAGAACCCTTGAAGTCCAACATGCATGCTCTCAACATGTCTTCAAGAGTTTGGATCGTTCTCTCCGACTGACCATCAGTTTGAGGATGATAAGCTGTGCTAAACTTCAATCGAGTCCCCAAACTTTCCTATAAACTCCTCCAGAAGTGTGATAAGAACCGAGTGTCCCGATCGGACACGATGCTCACCGGTACACCATGCAATCTTACAATCTCCTGCATGTACCGTTCTGCCAAGGTCTCCGTTGATTGACCAACCCGGAAAGGTATAAAGTGAGCTGCCTTGGTCAACCGATCGATAATCACCGATACCGCATTGTTGCCCTTTGGACTCTGCGGTAAAGCCGTCACGAAATCCATGGTTATATGTTCCCACTTCCACTGAGGAATCGGAAGTGGTTGCAACAAACCAGCAACCCTTTGGTGTCCAGCCTTGACTTGCTGACATACCAAGCACTTAGCCACGAAGCGAGCGATCTCCCGTTTCATGCCTTCCCACCAGAAATGCTGTCGAATATCTCGGTACATCTTTGTACCTCCTGGATGTACAGAGTAAGCTGAACTGTGTGCCTCCTTCATAAGCTCTTCACGCACATCCCCCTTTGGCACACACACACGGCTACCGTACCTCAGCGAACCATTTTCGTGGACCAGTAAATCTGTTCGTAGTCCAGCTTCAACCTGCTCTCTAAATCTTTGCAGTCAAGGATCCTGCGATTGTGCCACTTTAATCTTCTCAACTAAGGACGACTGTACTTGCAACTGCATCAACTGTCCTGTAGAATGTGGTAGCACAACCTCCAAGTCAAATCTTCGAAAATCCGCAATGATCTCCCTCTGCGTGGTCAACACCTGAATTACTGGTAACCCACTAAGCGCATCCGGCACAACATTAACCTTTCCCGGATGGTACTTAAGATCAAGAACGTAGTCAGCCATCAGCTCCAACCATCTGTGCTGCCTCATGTTAAGCTCCTTCTGTGCGAACACATACTTCAAGCTCTTATGATCTGTAAAAACATCGACTCTTTCGCCTAAAAGGTAGTGTCTCCAAATCGCCAAAGCGAAAATCACAGCCGCAAGCTCTAAGTCATGAGTTGGATAATTCTTCTCATGGGTCTCCAACTGTCTCGATGCGTATGCTACAACCTTCCCATTCTGCATCAAAACACATCCCAATTCCTTTTCCAGATGCGTCGCTGTGAATCACCAGTCCTCCGGAATTGTCTGGTACGGTCAGGATAGGGGCGGTTATCAACTTCTGCTTCAACGTCTCGAAAGCCAATGCACATTTATCCGTCCAAACAAAAGGTACTTCCTTGCGCGTAAGCTTGGTCAACGGTTCTGCCAAACGAGCGAAGTTCTCCACAAATCTCCTGTAGTATCCGGCTAAACCAAGGAAACTTCTTACCTCAGCCACATTTCTTGGATTTGGCCAATCACGAACTGCTGCAATCTTTTCGGGATCGACGGCGATTCCATTGCCCGACACAACATGCCCCAGAAACTTCACTTCTTCCAGCCAAAATTCGCACTTACTCATCTTCGCATACAATTTCTCCTGTCTCAATGTCTGCTGTGCGATCTTCAAATGCTCAGCATGCTCTTCCGAACTCTTCGAGTAAACCAGAATGTCGTCAATGAATACCACAATAAACTGGTCCAAGAATGGTGAAAAGATTCTGTTCATCAAATCCATGAATATTGCCGGCGCATTCGTTACTCCGAAAGGCATCACTAGATACTCGAAATGCCCATACCGAGTTCAAAATGCCGTCTTGCAAATGTCTTCTGCTTTTACTCGGACCTGATGATATCCGGATAGCAAATCCAGTTTCGAGAATACCCTCGCGCCACTAAGCTGCTCAAAAGTTCTCCAGTGCGAGGGATCGGGTACTTGTTCTTGATAGTCACCCAGTTTAATTCTCTATAGTCGATGCACATCCTTCTCGTGCTATCCTTCTTCTTTACTAGAAGGACTGGAGCTCCCCAAGGCGAGCTGCTGCTTCGAATCCAACCCTTCTCAAGCAATTCAGTAACTTGCTTCTTAACTTCTTCCAATTCCACGGGTGCCATTGGATAATAAGGTTTAGATACTGGCGCTGCACTAGGAATAAGGTCAATCGCCAACTCCACGTCTCGCTTCGGCGGTAAGCCCGATATATCTTCAAATACGTCCATAAAGTCGCGAACAACTGCCGGCTCTTCATTACTATCAACTTTCATAGCTGCAAGAACACTGTTTGTCAGTCTAGCCCTAAACTCGACTGGCCCGACAGAACTGCTTCCTTACCGCAACTGCTGTCTGCATCGTTGGCAGCTAAAGGTCCAGCGAAACTACTGAGTCTCGTCCATTCTGCTGCATGCACGTCCACGGGTGCTCCATTCTGCCTTAGTCCGATGAATTTCTCTTCCATTTCCTCCCGTGCAGTCCGCGGGAAGAATTTCCCCAGGAAACTCTTAGATAAATCCGCCCAACTGATCGGCTTGGGCAAGCGGGTCCCCTCCACAAGCCACCACTCTTGGGCGTAAACCACTAGCTGAGTGCGCACCACATCAACTCTTTTGTCATCTGGAATCTGTGCCGCAATCAGCAAATTCTCCGTATCACTAGCCACTGCTCGGCTGACAACGGCTCCTCCAAACCAGTGAATGTAGTCGGACCCAAACGTCTGAAATCTGCCACGGTCCCTACTCGGTCAACTGGTTTAGCTCCATCGTTGCTTACAGACTGCCGAACAATATGCAAACCTTCCTGAAATGAATCTGCTTGCTGCTGGATCAGCTCAGTATGCCTCTTCTGATTTTCCAGCATTCCTCTTATCACTCCAAGCATGGCGGCTTCATCCACACGCCTCTGGTACGTCTTCAAATTCTTACATGCCATAATCCTGAACTCAAAACACCCAACATTAGCATGATGATAGATTCTGAATATGGATCAAGGCTAGAACTCCAAGATACTTAAATAGAGTACCGCATTGTAACTATGCCGCGGTATCATAGCCACAATTACTTAACTCTACCCAAGTCGCCCAAGTCCTAGGGATAACAAGAAATCAGGTTTTCGAGTCGACATGCAAAGTAAGTTTGCACGTCGTAAAAGATATAATCAGGAAGAATGTGATTCAAGAATGGTAAAACGGTCAAGGTGGCAGGACATGTTTTCTAAACACGGGTATTCTGATTCGCGTATTGGGTACAATACCCAACTACAAAAGAATCAACCCAACTAACCTATGGCTCTGATACCAAAAGAACCATGTCACGCCCCGCTTCCCAGAGTACGCAAGATTGGGCACGTGACATAGCCAACCATGCTATATGTGGGTAGGAAGTATCCATCCACAGTCACATTACGGCTGTAGAGATATCAAGAACAAGATAAAGAAACTATCTAACCCATGTCCAAATCCAGAATAATAAGAGTCAATGATAAATAAGTGCGGAAGCAAATGATCCAATACAATAATCGAAAAGTATGTCCCATAATGCGGGCTCACATCTGGAAATAAGAATGCAGGAAATAAAACTAATCACTACAGAACTCACAAATCAGCCTGCTGGCTGAAGTACTCCTGCTCGGTCAGCGACAGTGGTAAAGAATCTGGGCCATGCAAAACCCAGACGTCAGCATCATGTCAACCAATATATAATATGAACAGCGTAATAAGCAATGCAGAAATAAACATGAATAAAGCAATAGTATGAAACAAGCAGTGCAGGGTAGTGTGCAGTGGGTAACTAAGCTGTTCTATCGGGTTTTCTATTCTAAAGTCTTTGAAATCAATTCGAGTAATCCTCCATGTAACTCAAGGATATGTCCCGTTACCCCCCGGGACCACGGATCAGGAAGATGGGAACCAATAATGGTTCTGTCCCGTTGCCTCCCGGGACCACGGATCAGGAATGTAAGAGTCACGAATGGCTCTGTCCCGTTACCCCCCGGGACCACGGATCAAGTAATACCCTTTTAAGTTACACTTTAGATTACCCGTTTGATTTCCCCATACCCCCAGGTTATATGTGTCAGGTCAGGTATTCAGTAGTCAAGGACTAATGCCAACACAGGATCAGGTAACAGGTCAGGTTTGTTTGGGTAGACAACAGGAATGGTCCATGAGGACTCCAAGTCAGGTTTGTTGGCATTAGGCACGAGATCAGTAACAGGTCAGGTCATGGTACATCAGGTCAAGTCGATAGTAAAGGGTACCATGTCCGGTGCATCGGTATATATATATGTCATGTGTAGCAAGGTCAGGTCAATATGTAACACAATCGAGGGTGTGCTCACAACAGGTATAAAATCGAACAAGGAATAACAGCAGGAAATAAACAATGAATTTAACAACAATAAGCAATTTATTTAATCACATTAGTGCATTGGTATAGTACAGACGTTTCATCATATTAGCAAGTTTCGAGCACCCCTTGCGGTGCAATACCGTTATATCAATATCAGAATGTAATAGAGCTACATGTGCACGGCTATCGTCCTTTAGACAGTAAAATGTGATTAACGGGTAACTTCGTTATTAGGGTTAAAGTGGCAAATGTGATTTTAGGTTAACTGTATCATGATATAAGTCATATTGCGTTCAAACGATAAAATAGCTATACCTAGTTAAGTTTGCAAGTCTAATGAGTCAAAACACATTTAATTATATAGTGTAGCATGTAGCAAGTAATACTTGCCTGGACGGAACGTGAAACGGATATGTGTCCGATGTCGGCAAAGTCGCGACTCACGCACGGCACACGGAGCGGGTCCAAGCAACGCATGATGGTGATGACGCAGCCAAGGCACTTCCTCTGGGTCGTCTGGATCGTCGGCGACGATCCCGGCTCCGGCAAACTACGGAAAACGGAGATCACGAATCCAAGAAAGAAAGAAACGAAGAGAAAAGAGAGAGGAAGAATAGAGTAGGAGTGGGGTTTGGTTGCACTGGATTTAGAGAGGAAGACCAGGGGGTGACTGTGGGGTGAAGGTCTCCGGCGAGGAGGTGCCGGTGACGGGTTCTCGTGGGGGCTCGGGTTAGAGGACGAAGAGATAGAGGGAGGTGATGATTGGTGATGGATTCAGAGAGGAAAGCTTGGGCTTATGGTCTCGGGGATGTATGCAGGTGGCCGGAGTTCGAGGCCAGGGTGCGGCAGCAGCAAGGTGTCGAGGGGTCGAGGGTTTGCGCTGGGGTTTGGCGTGAAGGTGGGGCGCCGGCGAAGGAGATGAGTGCGGTTGATGGCTGGAGAAAGGATGATGGAGATCGGGGTTGAGGCTAGAGGAGTGGCCGATGGTGAGGGGTTGCTGGAAACTGTAGGTGGGGTGGTGACGACGGAAAGTGGAGGAGAAGGTCGGGGGCTGGTGCGCAGGTGATGAGGAGGACGAGTGGAGGAGGTTACGATGAAGGTGATGGGGTGATGGTGGCGAGGTCGGTCGGTGGCGAGGTGAGAGAGCGGCTATGGTTTGCGTGATGTGGGTTTCTCGCGAGGGTTCTCATGAAAGAAATGGTGGAGACGAGGCGGAAATATATATGGGATAGAGAGAGAGAGGGCTAGAGAGAGAGAGATACAGATTAGAGAGAGAGAGATGTGAGGAAGAGAGAGATAGAGATAGAGAAAGAGAGAGGAAAAGAGGCGGGGCCCACGGGGGTTTAAACCCCTCGTGATTGGCCAGGCGAGAAAAAGAAAGAATTTTAAAAAGATTTCCCTAAAGATTAAATGATTATATGTGTAACAGATTAAGGTTCAGAATATATATTATAGTTTTAGAATATTTAATTAAATTGGGATTTTGGCGCTAAATGAAACATTTCCAAATCGCGCCCGGGTTGCGCCCAAAAATTTGAAATTTAAATAATAGGATTTTAAGCGGGTTCCAAATTTTAAAATGAAATGTTTTATGATCAAAAAGCATGCCCCCAAGTCGGACACTTGCACGCGCGCGTAGCCGTCCAAACTCGCCCGTTACACCGAACGGGATGAAAACTCGACGCGCGGACGCTCCCACGCGACTAGGGGTGACGAGTAGGCCAATATGGATATTTTTAATTTTACTTTAGGTGCTAAAATTTGTTATATGCAAAAATGACTTAGCCAGTTAAAATTTTACAGTAAGACCCAAACAAGCAAGATAAATGAAATGAGTAATGTCGAACACTCAACCAGTAATAGAAATAGTAGTATTGGGCTCGGGTGTTACAGCTGGGGCCTGTTTTCTCTTAGAGGAAATATAACTTAGAGTGTCATCGTAGGCTCCGAATTACAACAAGACTCATGAGAGTGAGAGTTTTACCGATAAGTCTCTGGCTATTTTGTAAATAGTCTTTTGGGCCCCATCCCTTATGAGTCTTGTCACTGCATTTGGGAATCTATAATAATACTATTGTTATATCTCAAAGTCCATAGGGTGTGTTTGCATTCTCACAATTAATTCAAATAAAATATTTAAAAATACGATATATAAACCAGTGATTCTTAGATTGCCTGTATAATCGATTTTATTGCACGTAAGATGCATCTGTGTACATGTTAGCACCATATAGATAAAAGTTTTGAAATTTTAAAAAGAAAACAGTTAAAATAATATGGACAGCGATATTGCCAAACATTTATTTGATATATCCACACCAAAACTTGTGTATTGAAAAAATTAACCCCAACTACAACTGCCTTTAATTTTTGTCTTTTTATACAGCTGGTTCTATCAATTTACTAACATACCACTTTTATAACTTAAAAGAATATTTTATCTCTACTTACCCCTCACGGTCATTCTTTCCTCTCAAATCACATCGCATTGTCCCTCCTCCGTCTTCGACCCTTCACCCGCTGCGTCGTCGCCCTCGACACACCCCGCTTTCTAAAAGAGCAGTAAAGTTACGTGACAAGCCCACGATATATTTATTTTAAGAAAGTCATTTCCCGAAACAAATACGCTAAGCGTATGTAAGCAATATAAAAATGACATGAAAAGAAAATCCAATTTTATATATTTGCATTCCCAATTTTACAGAGTTAAACTGACACAAGAACAAAAAATGAAAGATGTAAAGAAAATACCTGAACAAGTGGCTTACATAAACTGAAACTGAAAAGGAAATATATGAATCGGCTTATGAGTTGAGCTGGTCATAGTCCTCGGTAGTCAGTTCCATCCCTTCTGTCTCTAGATCATCCGACGAACATTCCAAAAAAACAAAGGTGGATGGAAAGCCCGTTAGCGAATTTGCGCTCGGTAAGTCCCCAAAAAAGAAATGAATATAAATGTGGTAATGGATATGCATGAAAGTAGAATATGAATGCTAATGTAGTTCAGACAGGTAAGGATGTTAATTAAACATGGCGAATATATGAGCATGACAATATAAATAAGCATGGCAATATAACACGAGCTTGGCAATATAGTATAGTATGTGTTAATCATCATAAGCATGTAATAAGTGTGTAGTGGTGAATATCAATGTATTCTAAAAGGTCTCTATAAGGGTAAACTAATATAACGTCAGTTCAAGAGTGAATGTCAACAAATCTCAAGAGTGTTCTCGAACCCAAGGGTAAGGCCTCAGGAGTAAGGAACTATGAGCCCGAATCAAGTGTTAGTAGCGGGACTTCTACCATCGTTGAAGTATTCCAAACCCATGAGTAGGGCCCCAAAGACTTGGAAATACGGGCCTTCATGATAGATTGCTTGTGTTAGTAGACATGAATTCATGAACTAAGCGAACTCCTGAGATTTTGTTGGATTCACATTTAAACTATCCCAACACCCCGTATATATTATAAGTCTATGATTAATATTACGAGTCTTGATCGAATACATGAATACAAAAAGTGATGTAATATCAAGATTGAATTCGTGTAATCATGTCAGGTGCATGTAATATCATTTGTATTTATGGTTCGAGTCAAGTTGGTTTCAGATATACTATTTGAGTTCATGTATTAATGTCAAGTGATACTCACAGTTCGAGTCAAGTCAAGGGTATTCATGTCAAATGATATTCATGATTCAAGTTAAGTCAAGTATATCATGCAATGGTTTGAGTACAAGTCTTTGTAGATGCAATAAACAAGCATTGCATAGCATGTGATGTGACAAGTATAATGTTCAAGTAACGACAAGAAACAATACTTTAAACAAGTGTTGTGTACAACTAATTGCTCAAGTCATTTGTATTCAAAATATAAACGGAAAAATAATTCTATATGTTATGCAAACATAAGTTCAAGTTTTGCCTAAATATGACTACCGGTTTGAGAGATATACCCGTTTTCTTATCGTCGCGCAGAACAAATTAGAATCTGTCCAGCACTGTCGTATATTTTTAAAACACAATTTGAGTCAATTTCCATCAGGTTTCAAAGATTATTAGTAAATTGTAGGTCTTTCGGTGTACATATCCAAACAACTAAGTTTCGCACGATTTGGATTCATGAAACTCTAATTATGGTCATTTTAACGTCAGGGTTTAAAACAGAAATTTTGATTTCTAGACAGCAACTATAGGATGTATTGCAGAGTATATATCGGGTTCTTCTATATATTTATGGGCCATTGAGTACATCATAAATTCTCTGTCTATCAATTATGCATATACACATATAAAGTTAGCCATGAACGGATATCGGAAGTTCGAGTTATGTCTAATTTAAAAACAGTGTTCGAATCATGATAAATTTTGTCCAGATTTGTCACTTAATATTGTAACGCGGTTTTCTATATTTTATGTCTATTTTCAGGAAATTAGTATAAATAATAAAATCTAATTCTTTCGATCTAGATGTTCGAAACACCTGATTTTGCTTAAGTTGGATAACGGTAGATCGAATTATGTGTTCTAAAAGTTGTTCGATAAAATCAGTTTTCATATTTTAGAAAAAACAGTGACTAAAAGTGTCGCAAGTCTCAAACCGTTGTTCGGTACGATATAAATTTTTACTGTAGACTGAAATTCTATCTAATATCTATCCTAATTTTCCTAGGATTTCCAAAAGCGAAAATTAATTTCTAAAAATTATTTTGAAGGTAAAAGTATTGATATGTCATATGTGAGAATGAGAAGACCATGGTATCTATTCGTAACTTCATTTTCTTTTATAAAATTTAAATAAAGTAATTTAAAATACGGCGACAAACGATATAATCCTAATTGGTCTTTGAAATCTTAACATTTGAATTGAGAGCAATAAAAAAAACGTATACAAACTATGTATGAGTGTGTGTTTATTATTTATATGTATCCATTTAATTAATTGTTTAGGGACTATGATACGAAGAGAGCAACATGTTCATAGTGCATGACAAGAGAAGGAGAGATAGAGAGAGACGGAGGGGGAGAGAAAAGGGATTTACATGCACAAGCCGGTATCGTCACCGGGCTTGTCTGTTCGACGATAGCTTCGCGTTACTAGCGAGGCTTTTTTTTAGAGCTTCTTCGTGTTTTTTCCCGAGGAGTTTAGATGAGAAGAGAGAAGGAGATGAATGATATTTGTGAGGAAGAATAGAAGGAGAGAAATTGTTCTTCTCTATCATTTTTTTAAAAGAAAAATAAGTAAAGAGTAAGATGAATATATAAAAAATTATGTCATATTAATTCAAATTAATATGAATTGATAATGGGAGTTAAGGAGAAAATGAAAGGGTCACCATTCATTTAGGAGTTAAAAAAAATGAAAGGTCTCATTTCTAGGTTATGAGAAGAGTATAAAAAATGATAAAAATAATTGCATGATTGGGGTTTCAAACATGCGGCCTATGGAATAACAATATAATGAGTTAACCAATAAACTAGAAAATTATTCATATATATATTTAACAAGTATTAAATATATGCTATTGCTAAAAAAGAAAGTGGGCTAAGAAAAAAGAAAAGAAAGAAATTAAATAAAACTATTTTGACTTGGGTTTTGGGCTTTAGAAATATTATAGAATAAGCAAAATAGAAAGAAAGATAAACAAATATATTTAATAGAGAAAAAAATATACGGGAATACCCAAAAACAAATAAATACTGTATTTTATAAAAAGAAGAATGATATGAAGATATATGAATTTTGGAGTCGTTACAAATATGTTGTCAATAGTATCTGATACAAATATACAATCTTTATAAAATTCATATTTGTAAGCAACCATACATGTGGATTTAGTTTACTTGGTACCAGTTTCCTCTCCAATGTAAAAGGTCGTAAGTCCGATACTGAGGGTTGGTTTAGAAAAAAAAAGTTCCACCTTCAAATAACGTAGGCTGAGATTTTCTGTTTTAGGCTGACATATTAAAACTACCAAATATATGTATATAACATATTTTTAAAAAATTTACAAAAAATCCTATCTAATGCTCTTGTTTTGATAAATCTTATCATATTAGAATAAGATCCCACGCAAAAGTCAATAAAATCTATCGCATACTCTTAATTTGATAAAACTTCAACATATTCTTTAACAAAAGGCTCGAGTCTTTTTTATATTGGAAACCATTTATGTCTTATATCCATGTATATTTTATAGTTTTTTCAATATGGGACTATATTATCCACATATCTTAACATTTTTATGATAAAGGTATTTTTATGTGGCAAATTAGACACATCCTATCATTATCATCATGAATTTTTATTATATTACTATACATCTCGAGGTATGAGAATGCTATCCTCATCGGCCTACCGAGGGCATCTATGTTGCCAAAACGATTCTTATAACACCCTAGTGCATTTATACTATTCATTTAGGGTATTTCAAATCTTACGGCAAAATTTTTTATTATTGTTGCTTTTGGGTTCCGATCGGTGCTATTAGCAGTTGCGGTTATTATCCGATCCAACCCGCATATTTGAAACCCATCATGGTTCAAGATTACATTAAATATTTGCTAGTACAGAATATCCGTGCAAATCTAGATTCTATACACATATATAATATATTTTAGTATCCGCATATGTTTTATAATACAAAATAAAAATCAAATAACATATTTTGATATCTAACATTGCATGTCATCACACCCTATATCATGTGGTTACACCCATATATCTTGTTCATACCCTAATTGTTAAAACAGACTCGTTTTGGATTATATTTACGTAGATCCGTATTTGGAGGTATATGTTTTTATTTACCGGATATCACATTAAGATTTAAACTTGTACGTATATTCTCCAGATTAAAAAACTAGATTTTTAGAAGGGATACGGGTAATATTCGAAGTAATCTGATATTAACTGTAAAATCCTATATATATAATATTTTATATAACTAAACATATAATTTCTGTTAAATATAATAAAACTAAAACCTCATTTTCTCTCTCTCTCTACTCTCTCTCTTTCCCTCTCTAATATATATATATATATATATATATATATATATAATTATTATAACCATTCTCTTTCTATAAATTATATATATATATATATATATATATATATATTATAATATAATTATTATAACCAAACTCTCTCTCTCTCTCTTCTTCTTCTCTCTTGTTCTTTTCTTTTTTTTCTTTCTTTTCTTTCTTGGCCGGTCGTCTCGTCGAAGTTGCGCTTCGCCGACGATCCATACGACCCAGTCACCGTCGTCATCTAACGCTGTCACCACATCACGCAGTTGCTCAGCCAAGTAAAGTCATGCGTGCGTAAGTTTTGCATCGTGACGTTATTCGGTGTTCGGAACGTGATATCCGTATACTCGTCATGAGATTTCAATCAGGTAAGCTTTAAACTTGCAACATACTATGTTATTATATCAATATCTATTTGATAAATTATAGTGCATGTGTTTTACTATTCAGCAGAAATTACCGATTTACAGTTTTATAGTATCCGTCTGTACCCGTACTTATAATAGTTTATCTAGTTGTATACTAGATTGTCACAATATTATTATACTACTATATCGGTACTGTATGTTATCTAGTTTGCATCATACATGGTAATAGACGTGTAATGACTATTGCAGATAGATACATATGCATCCTGACATTAGTCGTGTTTCGATATCGATTACAGTTTTACATTGGTGTCTATTTTGGTTAATATATAGTACATGACCTGTTCACGACACATTACCAGACTTGTTACTTAGATCTTATTGCTATTGCCAACAACCTCGATTGTTGTCCTGATGGACGTGACTTGTTGTCTGTATAAACAAGACCGGTACCTACTTGATCATTTGTTGGCATTATATTTATATCAGCATTACCTGATTTGAACACAGAACTTTGGGGGAAAAGGGGAAATCAAGAATGCAACCGAAACGTAACTTAAGAGTATATTATTATTGTTTGCCATGATTTCGGGTGTTACGGAATAAATCATTGTTTGCCGTGATTCTTGACGTTACGGAATAATCATTGTACCGTGGTCCCGTGGAGAACGAACGAAATATATTGTATCGTGGTCCCGTGGGAAATGAACGGGATATATACTGTTGAGTTACGATGAGAATTACATTAATTCATTTCAAAAACTTCTAGAATAGATAACCTAGACCCACAGACTTTAGGATACACATCACATGCATATAGCTCACTATTCATATTTGTGTTAGTTATTCACATTCATGTTTAATCATAGTATCATATCCTGGTTATTACGATTCTTTTGATATTATGATGCACTGGCGTCTGGGTTTTGCATGGCCCGGTTTCTCTACCTTTATTGCTGGCAGATCAGGAGTACTTTAGCAATCAAGCCGAGCAATAAGGAGCTAGCTTTTAGTTTATAGACTCTTAGTTTATTTATTTCAGCAGTTTTATTTCTTTGATGTGAGCCCATATGGGACGTGATTCAGATGCTATTGTTTTATTGGATCTTGATTCGTTTCCGCTCTTGATTTTATCTACTGTGGCAGATGGACATGTGTTAGCTAAATTATATATTTTACTATTCTTGATATCCCATAGACAGCCGTAATGTGACTGTGGAGAATGATACTTAACCACAGGTAGCATGGTTGGCTCCATCACGTATCGTAGTTACGTATTTTGGGAAGCGGGGCGTGACAGGGTTTGTTTGGTTTCAGAGCCCTCAGATTTAGGGTTAGTCAGGTTTGGTTCTTTTGTAGTTAGGTATTGGACCTAATACACTAACCAGGAAACCCAGAATTTTAGGAATATGTCCTACCACATTATTGTCTTGTCATTCAAATTCCTGAATTTTATCTTTCTCTTAACTTTTTTATCTTGACGTTATGGAAATGACTTTGCATCTCAACTTGAAATCCTCCTGATTCCTTATTGTTTCTCTCCTCTTATTCTTTAGATTCTGATAGTAGGATTTGGGCGACTTGAATGAAGTTATGTGATTGTAACTATGTACCGCGGTATGGTTATAATGCGGTACTCTATTTAGATAACCTGGAGTCCTATTTTGATTCATTTTCTTAACTTATGATCGTTGTACTACCTTATTTCCTCTTGGCGCCATTACTTATGAGTTTATGCCTTATTGCGAGCTTGAATCCAGCAATCGTGTTATATCTTTCCTCTCGAACCAATCCGTTTGCGATTCAAAGAACAAGAAGAAACACAGGAGAAGCTTTTGATGATTGCAGTAGTGCGAGATTAACCCCAGCGGGAGCTGGTACAGACCGCTTTAAGGACGATCAAATATAAGATGTTTGATTGAAGAAGTTTTGACAGACCCACCTCAAATTATCAGAATAGCGCGGCGGAAGAGAGGTGGGTTGATAACCCACAAGTTTTAGAACAAACTTGCAAATTCATGATAAAAGGAACCGTTTACTGAAGAGAGAAGTTCATAAACAAGTTGCAGATGAAGCGTTGATAGCAGTTCGGGATTTCATGGATGTGTTCAAGAACATCTCGAGTTTATCGTCTAAACGAGATGTGGAGTTCGCGATTATTCCTGGAGCAGCGCCGATTTCAAAGGTTTATTATCCAATGGTGCCGGTGGAACTAGAAGAGGTAAAGAAATAAGTTACCGAATAACTAGAGAAGGGTTGGATTCGCAGCAGTAATTCATTCTAGGGAGTTCCAGTTCTTCTAGTCAAGAAGAAGGATGGAACGCGGAGGATGTGAATCGATTATCGAGAATTGGATCGGGTGACTATTAAGAACAAGTACACAATCCCTCGCATCGGCGAATTATTCGATCAACTCAATGGTGCGAGGGTATTCTCAAAGTTGGATTTGCGATCCGGATATCATCAAGTTCGGGTGAAATCAGAAGATATTTGCAAGACAGCGTTCTGAACTCGATATGGGCATTACGAGTACTTAGTGATGCCATTTAGAGTTACTAACGCACTGGCAATATTTATAGACTTGATGAACCGAATCTTTTCACCGTACCTGGACCAGTTCGTAGTGCTGTTTATTGATGATATTATGGTCTATTCGAGGAGCAAAAAAGAGCATACAGAACATTTGAGGATCGCACTGCAAACGTTGAGACGAGAAAAGCTATATGCTAAAATGAGCAAGTGCGAGTTTTGACTCGAAAAAGTGAAGTTCTTGGGTCATGTTGGATCCGGAGATGGAATTGCCGTTGACCAAGAAAAGATTGCGGCTATTCATAATTGGCCAATTCCAAAGAACGTAGGGGAGATCAGAAATTTTCTGGGGCTTGCCGGATACTATAGAAGGTTTGTGGAGAACTTCGCTCGAATAGCAGAACCATTGATCAAGCAAACACGAAAAGAGATACCATTCATATGGACGGAGAAATGTGTGTCAGCTTTTGAAGTGTTGAAGCAAAGATTGACCACCGCTCCTATCTTGACAGCGCCAGATGGTTCCGGAGGGTTAGTTATTCACAGCGATGTATCTGGGAAAGGCTTGGGATGTGTTCTAATGCAACATGGGAATGTCATAGCTTATGTGTAGAGATAATTGAAGACTCATAAGAAGAATTACCCAACTCATGATCTGGAGTTAGCAGCAGTGATTTTCGCTCTGAAGATTTGGAGACACTACTTATTAGGCGAAAAGGTAGAAATATTTACCGATCACAAAAACCTAAAGTATGTGTTCACACAGAAAGAGCTCAACATGAGGCAGCGTAGATGGTTAGAACTGATGGCTGACTATGATCTTGATCTAAAATACCATCTGGGGAAAGTTAATGTAGTGCCGGATGTTTTAAGTCGGTTGCCAGTAATACGGATGTTGACCGCACAGAAGAAGATTATAGCTGATTTTCAGAGATTCGAATTGGAGATTGTATTACCAAATTCTTCGGGACAGTTGATGCAGTTGCAAGTACAGTCATCCTTGATCGATAACATTAAAGCAGCGCAGTCGCACGATCCAAAATTATAAAAGTTTCGAGAATAAGTAGAAGCGGGACTCCGAACAGACTTGTTAATTCATGAAGATGATTCGTTACGATATGAGAGTCGTTTATGTGTGCCTAAAGGAGATGTTCGTGAAGAAGTCATGAAGGAGGCTCACAGTTCCGCATATTCCGTACACCCGGGAGGCACAAAGATGGACAGAGATCTGCGACAACATTTCTGGTGGGAAGGTATGAAAAGGGAGATTGCTCGCTACGTATCGAAGTGCTTGGTGTGTCGGCAAGTCAAGGCTGAACATCAAAGAGTAGAGGGTTTGTTGCAACCACTTCCGATTCCTCAATGGAAGTGGGAGCATATATGTCACGCCCCGCTTCCCAAAATACGGAATACGAGGGGTTGACAAGGCCAGCCATGCTCCTACGGTCAAGGAAAAGTCCTGCCGTAGTCACACTTCGGCTTCTAGCTTTACGTGGTAATCAGTAAAAAATGCGCAAGTAATGAGAAATGCAGTAACTGAACAAATCAAATATAGAGAACTGACCTGATGGAGGTAAAAAGAGTATAACTCAGGATAGCTGATCAAGATGTCCGCGATGTGCGTCTAGTCCTGGTCCAGGCTAGATCCACTCCTCACTCTGAGCATGCATACTCAGGTCGTCAGAGCGACACAATAGCAATATAAACATATAGATGCAAGTGGCAAATCGGACAGTGATAATAGATATATAACAGTAATCAAGACGGTAAAGATATGAACATGCAGTAACCAATGAAATCTCCAAAAGATCAGGTGAACGGTAAAGCAGTAAAATAGTATGCCAGGTATGTCAACACAGTAAGTAATGTATATCAATGTCAATATCCCTATCAGTCTCTAAGTCTCACTGTCCAGGTCACTAAGCCTATCTTCAGTCCAAGTGTGAGAGTCAACCACTCGCGAGTGTCCTCCACCCAAGGGTAGGACCCAAGGGCAAGGGACCACGGGCCCAAAATGTAACTCACGGTAATAATCATGTACCCTGTAAATCTCCATATATCTCCATATATATAAGCCGGCATGGGACTCCCGAGATTCTGTTGAACTCACACTCAAACTACCCCGCACCCCGTGGTCTACATCAAACGCTAACCATAACCTCAAATACCAGTCGGTCCATGACAAGTCTGCACGAGAACTGGAGACAGGATCTCCATCAAGCACGTCCCGACTAATACCCAAGATAAATGGCAGTGTCTGGTGCCTTATCTGTGACACCCATGCAAGAGCTTCTATAAGTGTCTCATACCACTTATAGTCACACTTACACGCGTCCCACAGACGTCGACAATGCAATAAAATAATAGGGTTCACTGATTGTGTACAAGTACGTGTCACTTTCACTTATTCACTCATGCACAAACACTAACGTACTTACCACAATCATCACTAATACCTAACACTGGGTAATGCACATGATCACTAGATTATCAATGCAGTGACATATGTATGATATGATGAGGAAACAGTATGTAAAGCATGATTAAGATGTCATAAATCAGTATTCTACCACTTGCATAATTTATCATAAATCATACGTGTACAGTTTAGCGAAACGATGAACGGGGATTAAATAGTATGTTTGATTATCTATCCATTGAATTTAGTTTCACGTCAATCGGGTTTCAGTATCACTAGATGTGGCCATTTCATGTTAAGCGTTCACGGCTGGGAATCCGGTTTCAGAATCGGAAGTCCGTTTCGCAACGCATTTTAACCCCAGTAGGGATCAGAATTTAGCGACGCTACAGTTGAATGATATCTAGGGGTTTCGGTAAGGTTTCCAACGCAACAGACGTATTTTCAATCGCGTCTGTACGTCAGGAGTTACACACTGTTTATCACTAGTTTGTCACTTCTAAATCTGTTCTGGACTGTTATACGTCTAGCTCTTTTAATTTACAATTTAAATAGCGAACGACGATGAAACGGAATGAAACCACTTGTGTTATCTATCTAACAGATTCACCTTTAATAAACTGCAGAGTTCCGCAACATACGAGTTCAGGAAAACAGGTGGCACACATTATGGAACAGTAAACAGTAACCAGAGTCGCTCTGGACTGCAGTCCAGAGTCGCACTCCGATCCAAATATTGTCACAATTTAAGTACAGAAACCATTAGAAACTTGCACAGGGTTATAGTTCGTCGAGTCGGCTTTGATTTAAGTCCTCGACGCATCATTCCAGTATGTACATAATTTATGGTAATTTTAACCATTTTCGGATACGAGAAATTTCTAGTTTTACGGGTATATTTGGGGTTATCCGTTATAGTCACTAACAGTCGTATTATCCAGTGAAATTTATACATAGTATTCAAAATCACATGGGCCAGCAAATGCCCTCATGTTCCGTCAATTTAAATGAGGATTTCCATTGAGATCATGCATCGAACACTTGCGTCATATAATTTATCGAGAATTGTAAATTTGTAATCTATACGATCTAAGTTTGTAACACGAATATATTAGCATGTAAGCAAGTAAAAATACTTGCCTGGAGATGTTCTGGCGATACACGGCAGCGGCAGCGGCACGAACGCAAACACGACAAGGGTTGGCTTCGGTAGAGCTTGATCTTGTGCTTGATGGCTCGGTAAGTGCAACGGACGTGCGCTGGCGTTGTGACGGCTGCTGCGTCGACGACAGCGATGGGCACAATGATGGTGGAGATGGCTTAGACGGCGGCTGGAATAGCGGAGTTTCCGACGATTGCAGGTGTTCGATGAAATGCCGGGCTATTTGGCTTGAAGCTTGGGGGCTTGTAGCGATGGTAGTTGTGCGGTGGTTTGTAGGGGCTCGTCGGCGGTGACTTAGCGACGGTGATGTGCAGTGGGGGTTGCCAGAGGTTGTGTGGTTGCGGTTTGGTGTCGGGAGCTCGGATGAAAGGGAAGGCTCGGCTTGAAGCTTGGAGGGTAAGAGGAGGAAGGTGCTCGGTTGCTGTGGTGATGGTGGCGAGAGGATAAGTCGAGAGAGGTGAGGAGGTGAGCGGAGAGAGAGAGGAAGGCGAGGGTGGTGTCGACGGCGACGAGGCGAGCGCGGGCGCGGGTGTGGGTTCGAGGGAGGGAGCGGGAAAAGAGGAGGGAGAGAGAGTGCGAGATGAGAGAGAGTGTGAGTGTGTGGGTGTGTACGAGAGGAAGGAGGTGGTGAACTAGTGGAGGTTGTGGGTAGAGGAAGGTGGCGTAGTTAAGGTAGAGAGAGATGGGTTGCGGAGGCCGGCGGTGAGGGGACGACGGGTGTGTAGGGACCCGAGTAGGTGCAGGGGAGTGAGTCGGGGAAGTAGGTGGAGGGAGAGAGAAAGTGGAGAGAATGAAGGCGAGGAGGAGGCGAGCGGCGGTGAGGGGACGAGGGCACGGCGTGGGTTCTAGAGAAGAAGCGAGAAAAGAGAAGAATGGGAGAAAGCTAGAAAGAGAGAACGTGAGGGGGAGAGAGATAGGGACGACGAGGGGATCGCGAGTGTTGCGCGTCGCGGGGGTAACGGCGCACGAGCGTGGGCGTGGGCATGGGCGTGGGGTGCGGGTCGAGCGAGCGGGAGCGGGAAAAGAGGAGAGAGCCGTTGGGGAAGATGAAAGGGCGAAGCGGGTCGGGTTAGGGTGAGCGGGTCGGGTGAAGAGGGAGAGTGGGCTGCTGGGATGAGGAGAATGGGCCAGAGCAAATAAAAAATGATGAGGGGAAAAGAAAGGGCCGGGTGATTGATGTGGAAAAGTGTTTTTGTAGTTAACCGCAATCAATAACGGTGTCGCGCGTAGCTAGATCGAGATGAGTACGGGTCATTCTCAGGGAAACGTTGAACCTTTTACTCTTACTTTAGATGTGTTGAGAAAGAGAGGAGGAAATAAGAATTTTGTGAAAAGTTTCTAGATCTACGTTAAGCAAGAATGCAAAAATATAGATCTACATTATTTTAGAGTTGTAGATAATATAATAAGAGGGCTTGTAGGGTTCGTTAGGATTTAGTAGTTATGGACGATTAATTAAAAGTTACCCTTTTATCCTTTAATAGATTTATAACTAGAACGACGGTGATGCGTGTAGATTAGGGTTTCTGGAAGGAAAAGGAATCTCACTCTTAACCCTTATCTCGACACGGAACTCCGTTCATATCTAGGCTTTACCAAAACAATCATTAATCTAATCTCTAATCGCGGTCGAAACTAACAAAGAATTGTTAGCGCGCCCGATTAGGATGTTAATGATTCTTTTGATAAAGTTCATAAACTTTATAGGACTTAAAATGGGTTTAGGGATGTTCATCGTCCATTAGCCTACCATAATCCTACGAACCCTAACAAGCGGAGAATTACTCGCGCATGTTGGGAGAAGAAGATGAAAAGACAGAGAGGGAAGACATAATGTAAAATGCAAAAGAATTAAATAAAATAACTATCTTTATTAATCAACTTGAACAATCTACACTTTATTCCTTAGAAAATGATTACAAAACTAGTAGCTTCTCGATCTCTTCCAAGGAGGTAGATGAACCGTTGATGATCAGCCTGGATGCGTGAGCCGTCTAGGACTTCGTGATCGCGTCGGCTTGATGAGTTTTCCAAGAGGCTCTCGGTACCTTTTTATAGTCCAAAGCCATAATCTTTTGCTTGAAAACTTGGTAAAATATAGCATAGATTCATCGCCCAAGATTTCATACTGTAATCTTTTAATATTGCCGCGGATCCGCGGCATCAAGGAGCTTAGGCCGCGGATCCGCGGCCTGATGATCAGGACCGTTCATCATTTTTCCTGAGCTGTCGCGATGTGACATTTGGCGATTTTTAATATCTTCAGAATTTGGAAATCTTCTCTTCGTTGCTGCCAGACTTGGTCTCCAAGTTTTGCTTTCTTAATTAGGCAAGTCTTCTTCAACAATTTGATTTGCTTGATTCTAGTCTTTGAAAAATTCTGCACACTTGGAAAAATTCTGCACAACAACTCAAATAAGATTTAGTAGATTTTGTTCTACTAGGATTAGGTCAATGAATTTATTTGCATACATTTTCCTACCAAATGCTAATTATAATATATCAACACATGGAAAATAGTATTTTTACACATAAACCCTCATATGTATGATATATTATAATAAAGTCCTTTTTAATATGAAAATGATAGAAAAAATGTAATAACAAATGTGCAGTTTTATCAACTGAACAAATACCCCCAAACTTATCTTTGATCGTCCCGAGTAAACTAGTTTATTCAAGAGGAGAAAAAGAAAGGAGAAAACTAAGCACACTTTCGTAGGCAGACACGATTGCACTGAGCATGTGCAACAAGCCATTAAACCTCTAGGTGTCCCTAGTAGGAGGAGTGTTGTCTCCTGAGGGTTTTCAGCGGATTGCACCCACAAAATCCTATAACAAAAGAGAGATGGTGAAATTTACATATAAAAATAAGAACCATAAAAGAAAAACTTTGAAAATAAGAGTTTCCAACTACACTAGCTTTTCAGTTATCATGAGCCCTATCTTAATAGTCATGAAAAAAATGTTAGAAATCACATCATCCCTCAATAAAACATCGTCTTTATTCTTCATTCCTACCTTTCATCCAAATATCGATCATATACCCCTACGTGTATGAAATGGACATCCCTACACTCGGAGAATTCAATTTAAGCTATCATACTCTTGTCCATCTACCTCAGTACTTTTTAACTTGATGAATATTTAGATTTGCTCACAAATTTTCATGCGACCGTTAATACTTCTTGAGGTACTAACCGACCGATTACTCATGTGCTTGCTGATTAGGTGATAATAATTTCCTCGTCTTGCACTACCTAAGGCTTAGCAGTGACTCCCAGACCAGTTGGCCTTAGGGCACTAGGTGAAGAGGCACCCTCGCTATATTTTTTTATTGCTGCCTTGGCGATACAAAACCAGTGTTCATTTTTTTCTTTTCACCATTTTTATATTTTCTTCATTTTTCCATTTCCTTCATACTTTGGCTTTTAGACAAGAGCATTTCAAGGTATCCTCTATTATCCCGAGTTTCAAGACGTGTGTAAGTGCATATAGTAGTGTATCAACATTCAAATGTTTGGCTTCCAGAATAGGAACTATTTTTCAGACTTATTTTTATCCTCAGATTAGTGAATTCCTTCATCTTACTAACCCTTGGGACAACAGCTCATAACTACTTATTACTAGTTCGTTTAAGAAAATTTTTAATTTTCTTGGTTTTCTTAAACTATTCCTATCTTTTGGATGTAATTTTTCACTTTCTATTCGTTTGTTAAAAAAAAATTTAATGCCCAGTGTCAAAGATAATTTAGTTAATACAAACCTCCCCCCCAAACCTGTTTTCAGCAGTGTCCTCACTGATGTAGCCTTTTGAGAACATGGACCTATATACTAAGGGAGAGATACCAGGGGTAAAATAATAGTTAAATGAAAAATTCCCCCAAACTTATTCTTTGACACGTACAGATATTCAATCAAATCATTTTTTACTCACCTCCATTCTTAAAATGAGAAAATATTACAAAAATATGGAGGTGAGACGGAGGAAATTTAGTTTTGATAAAGCGGCTCCTGTAAAAACAGGAGCTCCTCCGCGGGGTCAGCAGAAAAATATGGTTTTAATCTATGCCCATTTACTTTAAAAATTGAACCGTTTTTCAAATTTTCGACTTCAACTGTCCCGTGCGGGTGTACATACCGCACCACAAAAGGTCCTTTTCAACGAGATTTAAGCTTACCCGGATGAAGATGGAGACGGGAATCGTAAAGAAGGACTTGTTGCCCTGATGTAAAGGTTTTTCTAGAAAGATTTTTATCGTAGAACACTTTAGTCCTGTTCTTTACTATCACCGTATTATCGTAAGCTTCATCGCGGAGTTCGCTTAGCTCATTCAATTGCAGCTTCCGATAGCTGCCTTCATGATCAAGATCAAAATTAAGCTCTTTAATAGCCCACGTTGCCTTATGTTCGATCTCGACAGGAAGGTGGCATGCCTTCCCAAACACAATGCGGTATGGAGACATACCAAGATCGGTCTTATAAGCGGTGCGGAATGCCCAAAGAGCATCCGTCAATTTGGTTGACCAATCTTTACGGTTTTTCGAAACCGTCTTCTATCTGTTTGATCTGCCTATTTGAGATCTCAGCCTGCCCGCTTGTCTGGGGATGATAGGGCGTAGAAAGCTTGTGGGTGATTGAATATTTCTGCATCAAGGTCTCGAAAGACTTATTGCAGAAATGTGACCCGTTGTCGCTAATGATAGCGCGAGGGTGTCCGAATCGCGAAAAGATATTTTCTTTAAGGAACTTAATGACAACTTTGTTGTCATTAGTGCGACACGGTATAGCTTCCACCCACTTCGAGACATAATCAACCGCTAACAAGATATATAGATTCCCAAAGGAGTTGGGAAAAGGGCCCATAAAATCAATACCCCAAACATCAAATATTTCCACAACCAATATAGGTTGGAGCGGCATCTCGTTCCTTCGTGAAATCTGACCCAAATGCTGACATCGCTGACAAGTTTTGCAATGTTCAAATGAATCTGTAAATAATGTTGGCCAATAAAAGCCACATTGCAAAACTTTCTCCGCCGTTTTTCGAGGTCCAAAGTGACCGCCGCATGCCTGATCGTGACAAAATGATAACACACTCTTGAACTCATCGTTAGGGACACACCTGCGAATGATTTGATCGGAACAATACTTGAATAGATAAGGTTCGTCCCAGTAAAAATATTTTACTTGGAATAGAAATCGAAGTTTGTCTTGTTTCGACCAATCACTAGGAATAAGTCTCGTAGCAAGATAGTTCACGATATCCACGAACTAAGGTTCGTAGGATACATTCAAGAGCTGTTCGTCAGGAAAAGAGTCATTTATCGGCACGGTCACAGTTGGCGAAGAAGTGATGCGTGAAAGATGGTCAGCTACAACGTTTTCACATCCACTCTTGTCTTTGATAACAAGATCAAATTCTTGTAACAATAGGATCCAACGTATTAGCCTGGCCTTTGCATCCTTCTTCGTTAAAAGATGTCGTAGGACGGAGTGATCTGTGTAAACCACAATAGGCGAGCCAATCAAGTAGGGCCTGAATTTCTCTAATGCAAATACAACTGCCAAGAGTTCTTTCTCGGTAGTTGTGTAATTTATTTGTGCATCATTCAAGGTCCTACTTGCATAGTAAATTACATGTGGCATCTTATCAATGTACTGTCCTAAGACTGCACCAATAGCAAAATCTGATGCGTCACACATAAGCTCGAACGAGTGGTTCCAATCCGGAGATGACAGAACGGGGGCTGTAGTGAGTGATTCTTTAAGCGATTCAAAAGCAGCCTCACAATCCGAATCGAAGTGAAAAGTAGTGTCCTTGGCTAATAGAAGGGTTAAGAGTCTAGCAATTTTGCTAAAGTCCTTAATAAATCTCCTATAAAATCCTGCATGGCCAAGGAAGGATCGTATATCTTTGACGCAGTTGGGACGAGGGAGGTTATGAATGACATCTATTTTAGCACTGTCAACCTCAATGCCTTTTCGTGAAATTATATGTCCAAGTACAATACCTTCTTGGACCATAAAATGGCATTTTTCCCAATTCAAAGTCAAGTTCTTATCCTTACAGCGGGTAAGAACCGCGTCAAGATTACGAAGGCAGTCCTCAAAGGAGTCCCCAAATATGGAGAAATCGTCCATAAAAATTTCTAGAAAATTTTCCACCATATCTGAAAATATCCCCATCATGCACCGCTGAAATGTAGCGGGAGCGTTGCATAACCCAAAGGGCATGCGTCTATAAGCAAAAGTTCCGAAAGGACAAGTAAAAGTGGTTTTATCTTGATCATTTTCGGCGATGGGGACCTGGTTGTAGCCAGAGTATCCGTCCAAGAAACAGTAGTAATCGTGTCCCGCTAATCGTTCCAACATATGGTCAATGAAAGGTAGAGGGAAGTGATCTTTCCTCGTCGCGGCATCGAGTTTCCTGTAATCAATAAATACACGCCACCCAGTTTGGGTGCATGTTTGGATTAACTCATTTGCCTCATTAGTGATGACCGTGATGCCAGACTTTTTAGGGACCACATGAATTGGACTTACCCATTGGCTATCAGATATGGGGTAAATTATTCCACTATCAAGGCACTTGACGATTTCTTTCTTTATCGCCTCCTTCATAACGGGATTTAACCGTCTTTGTGGGTCTCGGGTTGGTTTGGCTTCATCCATCAGATGTATGTGATGTTCAACAATTAAGGGACTAATCCCTTTGATGTCGGCCATTGTCCAACCAAATGCTTGCCGATTCGATCTCAACACTGCCAAAAGTGCATTCTCTTGCTCTACGGCTAGAGAAGAGGATATAATCACCGGCAAAGTCTCATTCTCTCCTAAATATGCATATTTAAGATGAGAAGGTAGCGGTTTGAGATTAAGAATTGGCGGAGAAACAATAGAAGGTGGGGTAACGAAATGATATTCGAACTCCTTAAGAGGTTCAAAACTTGCATAAGATATTGACTCGGAAAGTGCTGCTGACTTTTGCAACGAGTCAACGGGTTCAATCTCAAGGTCGGACTCATTGAACATATCCTCACTGTGAAGTGGTGCAAGATCAAACGATGTCTCATTAGTGTTGTCGAGAACATCAAAGCAAAGTTCCTCATCCATGCAGCTTTCGGAAGCTATCTCGTGGATGGAACAAACATCCAACAAATGAGCAGAAGGTTCTGATGGCTGACTTCCTAGCTTGTAAATATTAAGCTCAATTGTCATTTTCCCGAAGGATAAGTTCATAGAACCGTTACGACAATTAATTACAGCGTTAGAAGTTGCTAGGAAGGGTCGACCAAGTATCACCGGGATTTGATTGCGTGGGTTTGCCACAGGTTGTGTATCTAGAACAATAAAGTCCAGGGGAAATATGAATTCCCCGACTTTAATTAACACATCCTCTAGTTCGCCCCGAGGTTTGGTGATAGATCGGTCTGCCATCTGGAAAGTACAATGGGCAGGTTTTAACTCTCCAATTCCTAACTGCTCGTATACTGAATAAGGAAGCAAGTTAATGCTAGCGCCTAGATCGAGTAAAGCACGATTAATATTTTTACCCCCAATAGAAATAGAGATTGTAGGACAGCCGGGGTCCTTACGTTTCTTTGGTATTTGTTGGGTAAAAGCGGTGCTAACATTACTCGTCATGAAAACCTTCTTAGGCACTTGAGTTTTTCTCTTCCTAATGCACAAGTCTTTAAGGATTCTTGCATAAGATGGGACTTGTTGAATAGTATCTAGGAGAGGAATATTCACGCTAACTTGGTTAAACATTTCCACAATCTTTTCCATTTGCGGGTTAGGTCTATTGGCCCTTAATCGGTTTGGAAATGGAGCTCGATCAATAAGTTTTGGGTCCAACGTTTGTGGAGAAGACTGTGGCAACGGATTCGATCCCAAAATTGGAGTGGGAGTCGACTTAAATAGATTTGGCGAAATGTTCGAGCCTTGGGAAAAACGGAGAATAGGCTCGGATGAAGGTGGGGGACTAGACGAATTAGGGGAAGAAGAAAAAAAAGCTGGGGTATCAAATGTGTCACTAACATCAAATTGCTCACCCACTTGGTTATTCAGCAGTCTTCCCGATCTCAACGTAGTAACGGCATTCACATTATGATTTTGTGAATGGCCAGGATTAGGTAGGGGTTGAGATGGGAGTTTCCCTTTCTCTCTCGCACTCATTGCGGCGTTTAACTGTGCGATTTGGTTTTCTAATGATTTAATACTCTCACCATGGGAGGCGGAGTTTTTCGTTATGGTATCAATAGAAGACCTCATCTCAGCCGAAAATTGCATGGATTGTTTCATGAAAATATCCAAAGTTTGTGCAAGTGAGTTGTCAGTACCGGCCACTTGTGGTGTAGAAATGTTGGCCGGATTTTGGAAATTCTGTGACTGAAAGGGGGGCTGATTCTGTAGTTATGGTTCCTGTGGAGGAGGTCTTTGATAATTGCTTTGTTAGTTTTGGTTCCAAGAAAAGTTAGGATGATTCCTCCATCCTTGATTGTACGTGGAAGAATAAGGGTCGTTTCTAGGTCGCTGCTGAAAAGCAGCATTAGCTTGAAACGATGCATTCATAGGACATTCTTCCGTTAAGTGTGAAGGATCCAAACAGCAACCACAGACGGTTTTAGGAAGCGTGACCTGATTTAGGGAGAATGATGAGAACTTGTTTTCAATAGCGTCGAGTTTCTTCTGTATCGCTGCCATTTCGGTTTTTACTGCGATAGAAACATCGAGCTGGTGAATACCTCCCTTAGTTGAAGGTGGTCTTACGCTTTCCCACTGCAACGTGTGTTCAGCAAGGTCTTCCAGATATTTCCAAGCTTCACCGTCGTCTTTAGACATGAAATTGCATTGACAATTTGTTTCAAGTATCTGCTTTGTCGCTGGATTAATGCCCTCATATATAATCCGACATAAATCCCATCTATTGATTCCATGATGAGGACATTGGACAAGCAGATCCTTAAAACGTTCAAAGCACTTCCAAAATGGTTCATTGGGAAGCTGGGTGAACTGGTTGATCTCGCTTCTCACACGGGCAGTCTTATGGTTTAGGTAAAACTTCTTAAGAAATGCTATGACAAATTCATCCCAATTAGTGATAGAGTGTGCGGCAGTATTATAAAGCCATTTTTCTGCCAAGTCGCACAGTGTGAATGGGAGAAGACGTAAGCGCATAGCATCTAAAGTCAATTGTGAAGTACCCATCATTGCGCATACGTTTTCGAATTTGGTGATAAAAACGTACGCGTCTTCCGACTCAAGCCCGTGAAATTTGGGCAGCAGATTGATGTAGTGGGGTTTAATTTCGAAATTATCCCCATTAGGTGGTGGAAGAGATAGACAAGTAGGAAGAGGACCACGGATAGGATAGCATCTCTCTTGGAGAGAGATGCGCGGTGGATTCTGCGCACCTCCGGGCGGTGGCAGCGTAGTGTTATACTCTGATGGAGTGCCGTCCATCTCGGTTGATGTGGTGTGTGGTGGGGGAAAAGAAGATGAAGAAGTACCGACTTCGGCGTCGATAGCAGGAACGCGGACAAGACGGGCACTAGGATCCCGTGTCCAGCCGAGCATGCACTAAGCGGGTTTAGTGTAAGTGGCAGCGTGTGTGTGATTTAAAATTGGCTTGTTTCGAAAAAGTGGGACTCAAGACAAATCTCCCTAAGATGCACAAGCAACCCTAGAACTAAGGTCACCTAGGTCCAGTCTCTAGACCGCTCCTAGACTTCCAAAGGACAAGCCGTAGGATCAATCCTCTACCGCCTCCGTACTACCCTTGTAGCCAGGTAAGTGCCAGGTAAGTGGGAAGGAACCACGGTAGTGGGCCTAATTAAAAACCACTGGCCTTTGACACACTTGCCTAGGCACTACAAAAGTAATGCGGATAAACGATAGATTACCCACGACCTTCCTCTGTCCTTATTGAGCGCGACAGTCCTTAGAGTCTGGTCTAGATATTTTTTAAATTAATGAAGGGTTGATCTATATGCTCGGTTTGTGATTTGTGGGGCTTAGGAAGGGTGATGAAATCCCCACCTAATCTTGATTTGGTCTTTACCCCTTAAAGTCCGTATTAAAATATGCAAAACAAAACCAATCATAAAACTTTTGCAAAAAGATTTTTGAGCGGCGCTATTTTGCAAAGAATCCTGCAGAAAATAGATTTTATTGGATTTGAGAGGAGAGAGAAGGAGTTAAAAAAAAGATACCAGAGAATTGCGAACCCTTGATCTCCTGTTTTCTCGAGTCCGTGACTCCAGATCTCCTTGCAAAAATTCACGCACAAATTTTTAAATATTCAATTTGCAGTTTTGTTTTAATAATGATATGAATCGTCTAAGAATTCAACACAAATAGTAAGAATAAAAAATTACGCACGTATCCCCGGCAACGGCGCCATTTGATTGATGTGAAAAAGTGTTTTTGTAGTTAACCGCAATCAATAACGGTGTCGCGCGTAGCTAGACCGAGATGAGTACGGGTCGTCCTCAGGGAAACGTTGAACTTTTTACTCTTACTTTAGATGTGTTGAGAAAGAGAGGAGGAAATAAGAATTTTGTGAAAAGTTTCTAGATCTACGTTAAGCAAGAATGCAAAAATATAAATCTAGATTATTTTAGAGATGTAGATAATATAATAAGAGGGCTTGTAGGGTTCGTTAGGATTTAGTAGTTATGGACGATTAATTAAAAGTTACCCTTTTTATCCTTTAATAGATTTATAACTAGAACGACGGTGATGCGTGTAGATTAGGATTTCTGGAGGGAAAAGGAATCCCACTCTTAACCCTTATCTCGACACGGAACTCCGTTCATATCTAGCCTTTACCAAAATAATCATTAATCTAATCTCTAATCGCGGTCGGAACTAACAAAGAATTGTTAGCGTGCCCGATTAGGATGTTAATGATTCTTTTGATAAAGTTCATAAACTTTATAGGACTTAAAAAGGGTTTAGGGATGTTCATCGTCCATTAGCCTACCCTAATCCTACGAACCCTAACAAGCGGAGAATTACTCGCGCATGTTGGGAGAAGAAGATGAAAAGACAGAGAGGGAAGACATAATGTAAAATGCAAAAGAATTAAATAAAATAACTACCTTTATTAATCAACTTGAACAATCTACACTTTATTCCTTAGAAAATGATTACAAAACTAATTGCTTCTCGATCTCTTCCAAGGAGGTAGATGAACCGTTGATGATCAGCCTGGATGCGTGAGCCGTCTGTGACTTTGTGATCGCGTCGGCTTGATGAGTTTTCCAAGAGGCTCTCGGTGCCTTTTTATAGTCCAAAGCCATAATCTTTTGCTTGAAAACTTGGTAAAATATAGCATAGATTCATCGCCCAAGATTTCATACTGTAATCTTTTAATATTGCCGTGGATCCGCGGCATCAAGGAGCTTAGGCCGTGGATCCGCGGCCTGATGATCAGGACCGTTCATCATTTTTCCTGAGCTGTCGCGATGTGACATTTGGCGATTTTTAATATCTTCAGAATTTGGAAATCTTCTCTTCGTTGCTGCCAGACTTGGTCTCCAAGTTTTGCTTTCTTAATTAGGCAAGTCTTCTTCAACAATTTGATTTGCTTGATTCTAGTCTTTGAAAAATTCTGCACACTTGGAAAAATTCTGCACAACAACTCAAATAAGATTTAGTAGACTTTGTTCTACTAGGATTAGGTCAATGAATTTATTTGCATACATTTTCCTACCAAATGCTAATTATAATATATCAACACATGGAAAATAGTATTTTTACACATAAACCCTCATATGTATGATATATTATAATAAAGTCCTTTTTAATATGAAAATGATAGGAAAAATGTAATAACAAATATGCAGTTTTATCAACTGAACACCGGGCTTGGGAGAATTGAGAAAAGAAAATAGAGGAGTGGGCTGAGGGAGAAATGGGGTTAATTAAATAAATCCCTAATAATTTTTCGTGGGCTGAGGAAGGAATGTGGGCCGGGGATTTGTTTAAGCTAAGGAAATAAATTTGGAATTTGGGAATGGGCTGGGGGTTATTTAATGGGAAATGGGCTGGGGATTATTTGATAAAATGTGAGAGAAGAGAGGAATGGGCTGAGGGAATTTATATGGTGGTTTGGGGAATATAGGTTAAAGAAAAATGAGATTAAATATGGACTTGGGTTTATGGTTTAGGATAAATAATTAGAACTAGGGTTTTAGATTAGAATATAAAATAACTAGAGTTAGAAAACTAGAAATATAGGAATATAGGAAAATATTTTGATGAAGAATATATATATAGATTGAGTTTGGGGCTAAAAAGGGTTTTAAAATGAATTAATAATTATAAATAAAATAAAAAATTTATAAGTTAAAGAGAAATACGGATATTGGTATAAAAAGGGGCTGGGTATTACAATATAACCATGGATTTCGTGACAACTTTACCACGGAGTCCAAAGGGCAATAACGCAGTTTGGGTGATTGTCGATCGATTGACCAAGACAGTTCATTTCATACCATTTCAAGTCGATCAGTCAATTGAGACTTTAGCAGAGAAGTACATGCAGGAGATCGTGAGATTGCATGGAGTATCCATGAGCATCGTTTCGGATCATGATACTCGGTTCCTATCACACTTTTGGAGGAGTCTACAGGAATGTTTGGGAACTCTCTTGAAACTTAACACAACCTATCATCCTCAGACAGATGGCCAGTCTGAAAGAACGATCTAAACTCTTGAAGATATCACCGACTAGATAAATAATCCGATTTGGTAGTCGAGACAAGCTTAGTTCTCGATTCGCGGGGCATTTCGGTATTATCGAGTGTGTTGAAGAGATAGCTTATTGATTGGCTTTACCACCATTCTTGGCGGGTGTTCATGACGTGTTCCATGTATCTCAACTCCGCAAGTATGTTAGAGATGAGACGCATGTCCTAGATCATTCAGAACTGACAGTAAGGGAAGATTTAACATATGAAGAACGACCAATGACGATTGTGGATCGACGAGAAAAAATCCTCAAGAATAAATTTATCCCACTAGTACTTGTTTCATGGGGGAATCGTTCGCATGGAGAATCTACTTGGGAACGTGAAGACGAGATTCGACAGAAGTTTCCATGCCTCTTTCCTTAAATCCGTGTTTTCTTGTCTTTTCTTGTTCCGGAAATTTCGAGAACGAAATTATTTTGTAGTTAGGTATAATATAACACCTTAGTGCATTTATACTATTCATTTGGGGTATTTCAAATCTTGCGGCAAAATTCTTGATTATTGTTGCTTTTGGGTGCCGATTGGTGCTATTAGCAGTTGCGGTTATTATCCGACCCGACCCGCATATTTGAAACCCATCATGGTTCAAGATTACATTAAATATTTGCTAGTATAGAGTATCCGTGCAAATCTAGATTCTATAAACATATATAATATATTTTAGTATCCGCATATCTTTTATAATACAAAGTAAAAATCAAATAACATATTTTGATATCTAGCCTTATATGTCATCACACCCCATATCATGTGGTTGCACCCATATATCTTGTTCATACCTTAATTGTTAAAACAGACTCGTTTTGGATCGTTACATATATTTACGTAGATCCGTATTTGGGGTATATGTTTTTATTTACCGGATATCACATTATGGTTTAAACTTTTACGTATATTCTTCATATTGAAAAAATAGATTTTTAGAAAGGACAAGAGTAATATTCAGAGTAATCTGATTTTAGCTGTAAAATCCTATATATATATATATATATATATATATATATATATATATATATATAATATTTTATATAACTAAATATACTGTTAAATATAATATATATAATATATTAAGTAAACTAAAATCTGTCTCTCTCTCTCAAATATATATATATATATATATATATATATATATATATATATATATATATATATATATATGTTTTATAATATAATTATTATAACCAAACTCTCTATATTCTTCTTCTCTCTTGTTCTTTTCTTTTCTTTTCTTTCTTTTCTTTCTTAACCGGCCGTCTCGTCGGAGTTGCGCGTCGCCGACGATCCAGGCGATCCAATCACCGTCGTCATCTAGCCTTGTCACCACGTCACGCAGTTGCTCAGCCAAGTAAAATCCTGCGTGCGTAAGTTTTGCATCGTGAAGTTATTCGGCGTTCGGAACGTGATATCCGTATACTCGTCGTGAGATTTCGATCAGGCAAGTTTTAAACTTGCAACATGCTATGTTATTATATCAATATCTATATGATAAATTATAGTGTATGTGTTTTACCATTCAGCAGTACCGATTTACAGTTTTATAGTATCCGTCTGTATCCGTATCGATAATAGTTTATCTAGTTGCATGCTGGATTGTCACAATATTATTATACTACTATATCGGTACAGTATGTTATTTAGTTTGTATCATACATGGTAATAGACATGTAATGGCTATTTCAGATAGATACATATGCATCCTGATATTAGTCGTGTTTCGATATCGATTACAGTTTTACATTGATGTCTATTTTGGTTAATATACAGTACATGACATGTTCACGACACATTACCAGACTTGTTACTTGGAACTTATTGCTAATACCAACAATCCTGATTGTTGTCCTGATGGACGTGACTTGTTGTCTACTTAGACAAGACCGGTACCTGCTTGATCCTGTATAGGCATTAGATTTATATCAGCAATACCTGACTTGAACACAAAACTTTGGGGAAAAGGGGAAATTAAGAATGCAACCGAAACGTAACTCAAGAGAATATTATTATTGTTTGCCGTGATTCCGGGCATTATGGAATAAATCATTGTTTGCCATGATTCCGGACATTACGGAATAATCATTGTACCGTGGTCACATGAGGAATGAACGGGATATATTATACAGTGGTTTCGTGGGGAATGAACGGGATATATACTGTTGAGTTACGATGAAAATTATATTAATTGATTTCAAAGACTTCTAAAATAAATAACCTAGACGCACAGACTTTAGAATACATATCGCATGCATATAGCTCACTATTTATATCTGTGTTGGTTATTTACATTCATATTTAATCATAGCATCATATTCTGATTATTACGAATCTTTTGATATTATGACGCACTGACGTCTGGGTTTTGCATGACCCAGTTCTTCTACCTTTATCGCAGCCAGATCAGAAGTATTTTAGCAATCAAGCCGAGCAATGAGGAGCTAGATTTTAGTTTATAGACTCTTAGTTTATTTATTTTAGCAGTTCTATTTCTTTTGATGTGAGACCATATGGGACGTGATTCAGATGCTATTGTTTTATTGGATCTTGATTCGTTTCCGCTACATTTATTTCTTGATTTTATCTACTGTGGCAGATGGATATGTGTTAGCTAGATTATTTTATTGTTCTTGATATCCGATAGACAGCCGAAATGTGACTGTGGAGAGATGATTCCTAACCACATGTAACATGGTTGGCTCTGTCTCGTGCCGTAGTTACGTATTTTGGGAAGTGGGGCGTAACAATTCGTGTGAACAATACTACGTATGCAATCCTGCTACTCAGCAGTTCCAGTTGATCCCGTATCTCGACGAAAAGTTTTGTACAGACAGGACGGCGATCGATCGTAGCGACCTATGGAGTCCTTCACGTCAAGATTGTTAGGCTTTCAATTCCTTGGAAGAATCAAAAGTACATGATGTGTGAGATTTTCGACTCAGGAACAGGAACATGGAAGTTCCTCAAGGGACTGCGGCTGAGACAGGTTTGGTTGATTCAAGCCATCCGTACATGTCAATGCAGTGTCGACGAGATTCAGATTTAGGCCTTGGTTGACGGCGAGAGATGGAAAAAGATTCGATGCGAAAGTCAAAGGTTGTTTGCCTTTGGTGGGGACGCACGAAACGGATATCATGAAAGGACTTTATAGTAGTCGTTCTTGACGGAGGGGCACGGTGCACATGTAGTATGTACATATATTTTTCATTCTCATGATAATGATATATAACTTTTTGACAATCAAGATCTCTACAGTTTTAATCAATATTGATCTTTACATAAAACTTCTCAGACATTTTTTGGATGAGTTTAACATAAATAAACGCATCATATGTGATAAAATAAAGTTTGATTCAAATTTCTTTTTGTGCTTTATTTAATGCAGGGTGGATTTGAGAATAGGAGAATTGACAGGGGTGCAGTTGAATCATAAAGGGTACTTTCCTACGGAAGTTTTCAAGTATGAATCAAGCTTAATTAAGCCAACTGGAACTACCTCAATGTTCTTAAGTGTTTCCTGTTCCTTTTTTCATCAAATTTTGTAATTTCTATTTTGTACATTCAGAATTTTACTGTACATCCAGAATTTCTATCTCTGCAATATTTCGTATTTAAAAAAAAAGTTTGTTGTCGTCGTCCTTGTTGTTGTTCCTGTGTGCAATATTCCGACCTCCCCTCAAGCTTTCCCTTCTTCTTTGTAAGATTTTTATTTTTTTTCGGGATGAGGGATAAGGGTAGAATTGTCTTTTTACTCCAGGATTAATGGTTTTGGCCAGGATCCGTGAGATTATGTAGTTTTCTGCAAATCCTTAGTATAGGATAGTTTTCTGCCAACTTGACGAAACTGCAGGGAGTTTAGTGGATTTAAGCCAAGTGATTAATGATGTTGGCTGTAGATACGAGTTCTTGATGTAGACTTGGACCATAGTTTTGTAAGGATTACCCATGAGAAATATGGTCTCTAGATATGATCTTTAGCTTGAGTTTATGTAGGATGAGAATAGTAATTTAAATTATATGCATTTATATATGGATTTATTATTTATATGAATATTTTTTTCTCTTTGGGAATGACCCGTAAACGTAACCTATGCATATACAGTGGCGGAGCCAGGACATAAAGCCAGGTGGAGTGGAAGTTTTAAATGGTTATGAATTGTAGTTAAGAAGAGACCGTCACTTGAAAGATTCAATATTACACATCACATTTTAAACATCAAACTACCATTTGAGTTCATTATTCTTTAATTATTGGTTTATTAACATAAAAATAGATTTTATTATATATAAACTCTTATGAAGAATTTTAGGGAAAAAACAAGAAAGTGAAGCAAAAACCTAGCTAAACATTAACCATCAAATCATTAGTCTCCTATGGTTGTTATTTTTATACAAATAATATGAAAGAAACAAAAACTGATTATCTTCTTACTTTTATATATGAGTTTACAAGTTACACAAAAATTATTTAGATGAAATATATATATATATATATATATATATATATATATATATAATCACCTGGCTTGCTAATTCATGTAACATTATGTATGGGGATATCGTCACTTCTTGATCCTTATATTGCGGCTATCCTAATGATGTTGTTTATGTTAGGGATTGCTGTAATGCATTTAAAGAAAGGTAAAAAAATTCTCCAAAAAAATAGAAATAGAATACAGCGACTTAGCCATCAAAATTGAATATACGTGCTAACAACTCAACCGTCTGGGCGCACTACGACTTTGCTATAAACAAGTATCATATATTAATCATTCACAATTATATATATTAGAACTCGTGAGATCCAAGTAGGACGGCTGTCTAAGCTCGACAATATGTAGATCCTCCCTTGCGCATACATATAACACACACGCGTACAGAAGTCCTGCGGATTTGTGTTGAACTTGTTAAATTATAAGTTCCTTCTGGATTATTAGAGTTTTAAAGTTAGATTTTAGTATTAGACAATATGTATATCCGTCCCCCTAAGCATACATATAACACACTTTATGTTGTTATCATCTCTATTATTATAAGCATTGTGGTGCTCTCAAAATTAATTAAAATAAAATATTTAGAAAACAAAAAATATCCTTAATTCTAAAAAAGTAGGTAATAGCCTAAAATATAGATTTAATACAAAAATATTTAAGAATATTCAACAAAAATTTCAACTAATATAATAAAAATGAAATCCATGTTCAACAAAAGATCAAAATTAAAGTTCTCATAATTTTATAAAATATTTAAGAAATAATAATTACCTTCCCAAAATCTTTGAAGATAATAAATTGATAAACTTAAATCAGTAAACATCATTATTTTTCAATATCTTGTAACTTGAATCATGTTCGTCACACGTGCCAAAACACCAGTGACTTGAAAACAAAAAGGGAATGTGGCATTCTTGCATTCATTCGAAGTAAATATTGAGAAAAAAGAGAGAGGAATCTTGAATCTAAGATGATCTGCGTTATGTGTACATAACTTACATGTAATTAAAACTAATAATTGATAAGACATCAAGAATAAAAGTTCTGTTGGTTCTGTTATTTAGAAATCTGTTGCTTTATAATCAAATTTGTTATTGATTTATTATTATAATTTTTTTATCTGCACTGGCTTGTAAGCCCTAACCTATTCACACAACACACACCACATACCCACGCACACCACACAAGCACACAACACACACGCACCTAGGGACCCATGAATTTGCCCCGAAAACGTTAATTTGTGGCAACTTCGCTTCTTGGGGGTTCTAACCCCGTACTCTCCCAAGGAAGGAAGTGGCCATAGCGACTGACCTCATTGGTATTATAAAAAAAATTGATATGATTAAAAAATTTGTTATGGATGTTAAAATATTTTTTACAAATGATGAGAATTTTCATGTCCCGCCAGTCTAATAATCAATCGGCACTTTTATTTGATGTCCCCCTAGCTTTTACTTTAAAATCATTAATTTTTTTTATTAAGAAATATTTAAATTGATTATTTCAGTTACAAAAAAAATCAATAATGATTAGAAATCTAAAAACTGTGTTCATCAACAAACTCAAAAAATAGAAACGTACCTGAATTTTTTTCTTAATAAAATAACATAATTAACTTTTAGAATATTCTCAAATTTAAGAAAATAAATTAATAACAAATTAAACTAATAAAACACATTTTTTCTTCATCTCGCATTTATTTATAACTTTCCATTCAATTAAATCTATATGTTTTCTCTTTCTTTTTCTTTTTCTTTAATATTCTTGCCTATTGCTTTCTCTTCTCTCCTCATGCACATTCTCCGTGATATAATTCATGAATAAATTCGACATGAGTTTTTCGGCAAAAATGTCCGAATCAAATCAAGGAAGCCATCAATCCATCAAAAAGTGAAAGACGATGTGTCGGGATCCGGTTCTTGCTCACGGAACAAAGTGTCACGCCAAGTGTCATGCCAAGAGGACGGGGCATCTCTTGAATCCGTGGGAGCCACCTCTTGAATCCGTAGGACCCACTGTAGAACAATGAGGAATCTTCAGAATACATTGTCAAATTTGTACTATAAATGAAATGACACCACTCTTTAATACAGAGACGCCTTTAAAGTGAACCGACACTACAGGAGCTTGAGAACTCCGTAGTTAAACGTGCTCGAGTCGGGAAAGTTCTAGGATGGGTATTGAGGATAGGGCATGACACAATGTAAACTACACTGAGGAGAGAGCAGTCGCATTAGGTTTATCAAACAAATTATTCAATTGCATAAAGTGTTGATTAATATGCATTGATGAATATATCTCGTTATTTGTTTTGATTTTGGCCAGCAGCCGTATGTTTCAAACCCTTACGACCTAAATGTAAGAGCAAGAAAATTAGAATAAATTTCCACTTACCTAAAAAGAGACCAAAAACGCATTAATGAAGAGAGAATTACTGACGCGGGACGGATCCGCGCGTCAAGATGTTACCTTCCGTTGATCTACTGATGGCGGCGATGGATGGTTGATATTGGATCTGGAGGCAGGCTCCTGAAGCGTATGGATCTCAATGGGTTTGAGGTTGTGGTTGCCGAGCTGTCTGCAAAGAAGTCCCGGGATGGTTGTACCACCGAGGACCCTCCGACGGTCAAGTTAGACTAGAGATCCGAGCAGAGTAACGGCTTAGTGGAGTAAAAATGGCTTACTCGAACCGTCTGAAGAAGGGGTTTATATAACGGTGGCAGCAGGCAGGGCAGACGCGAGAATCACGCCGGCCGTTACGCTCTCGCCGTCACGCCCGCGTGATGAGCAGGATCTCCCATTAATGGCGAGACATGCTCGTTAATAGGGGATCGTGATGGCGTGGAACGTGGAATGTGACCGGCGGAAATCTCGTGCATGGCGAGATTCGCGGGATGACGGTTGCGCCTGTGAGCGGTGCCGTTGGTCGGTCGATGAGACCGAGAAAGATGACTTCGGCGAAGAGCTCGCAGATGAGTGGGAGAGCCGAGATATCTTGGTTCTGTGGTAGCCCGGAGACGAGCTGTGAGGCCGAGGAGGCCAATTGTGCTGGGTGCTCGGAGGTAAGCCAGTGCTTGTTTGTGGTACAGGCGCAGGAGTAGTCTGGTCGATTACTGTAGGTCCTTTCCTGTATGCCCTGGGACACGTCATTTGCCACGTGTCATGATCTGAGAGATCACCGATATCGAGCATCATCATTAGCCCCCCACTCTCGTCCCGACCAGCTGACGGGTTGGTCGAGAGTGGTCTGCCGGGTAACCCGAGGTGAGCTCCTTTTCGAAGATATCGTCGGGCGTGTCCCCGAGTAATCTGTTGTATTTTCTGGATGATGCCAGTGAATCAGGGCGAGATCTTTACACTAAAGAGGGTGCGCCGGATCGTGCGTACTTTTGCTGAAGCGACAGACCACGTGTCGGACGCTGGTTGGCTGACGCAACGGGCCGCAGACCTCTGGCGTCTGATGGGATCCGGCCATCGTGCGTGCGACAGGTGGAGCGATTGTGGTCGTTGAACGCGAAAAGTTGATTTTGGCGGGAGTCGACCGTCGCCGTTGGATGAGGACGCCGGTATCTATAAATAGAGGTGGGGTCCGCTTCACGGCCGATCTCCCTTCATATTTTCCTTGTTCTTGATCTTGTTAGCTCGGCGCTCTCCTCTTCAGTTCGGATCTCTGCGTTCCCGAGGATTTCTCCATCAGGTTAGATGTCTTCCTTTGAGGAGTCTGTAGGTGTCATCGGGGTAGATTCTAGGGGTTCTTTCACTGAGTCTGAGTCTTCCCGGAGAGTTAGGGTTAGATCCTCTTCCCAGGGTCACGCGTTAGGGGCGGATCCCAGAGCGGAGGTGGCGGATGCCCCTGGAGTGCCATCCTTGGTGAGGTACAAGAACGAGCTTGCCACCGCTCGGGCTCATTTCCATATCCCGTCCGGCTACACTCTTCGTTTGGCCGAGGAAGGAGAGAAGGCAAATCAGGTACGGGGTAAAGAGATAGCCTTGTACCTGGAATCTTTTTGGACCGGAATGCGCCTGCCCTTCTCTCCCGAGGTTGTTAGCGCGCTAAATTACTTTGGGTTAGCCCCGGGCCAGTTAGTGCCGAACTCATGGAGGACTCTCCTTGGATTCCTGATCCTTTTGAAGTTGCAGATGGTCCCTTTCGGTTTGTCCATTCTTACCTCCTTTCTCATTTACAAAGGACACCCCAGCAACCGCGCGGACGTCCTGGGGTGGGTTTACCTTTCCTTTAGGAAACGACGGGGGAGTGCACCCGAGTCGGGAGTCGTCGTCCTGCCTTCTTCTATCCACGATTTGAAGAAGAAGTTTTTCTTTGTTAGGCCACCAGAGGGTGAGGACTGGCCTATGCCTACTCAGTGGTCTAGGTGGTTTAGGGATAGGTGCTGTCAGGGGAGCCCGTCCAACGATCCCGATGCGGTGAGAGTGGCGGGGTGGGAGCCCATTCCCCGGGCTAACGTGCTGCTTTCTGAGCGGGCCCTGAGTTGGGCTGAGCTCAGCCCCGCCCAGTTCGTCGATAAGTTAGGAGTTTGTAGGCATTTTGATAGGCTTGCGTTTATTTTCATTTTTATTTGTGTTGCTAACTCCATTGTATCTTGTCTTGTGCAGAACCCATGGACTTGAGCCTCCTCCGAGCAGCCATGCGCAAGCCGAAGAAGGGGTCGAAGGCTGGAGGGGCTATCTCTTCCCGTCCAACGTCGGCCCCGGGTCCCCCGTCAGCCGTCGCATCCCAGCGCTCGAGTGCGGATCGTGCCCTGGAGCCCAGCAAAGCTACGAGCCGGAAGTGAGTTCGGGGACAGGGGTCCAGGCTTCGCAGATGGAGGCCGGCTCTCCGCCGTCGCCTCTCAAGCGGTTCCCCCGAATAGTTCCGCGGACCCCGGCCTCCCCGATCTTAGTGGACGAGGGGGAGCTCCGCTTTGAGGTGCCCTCGGGGCTCTCTACTACTGACAGCTTGCTGTCCGATATGGAGAGGTCGGCCGGGGGCAAGGTCCCTGGGGGACTCTGAAGGCGCAAATGGCGTCCATCGCCCTAGAGGTCGTGCAGGTTAGTGCTCGTACCTCACTCGATTTTTAACTCAGTGTCTCATCATTCGCGAGATTTGGTGCTCCTTTTTCTTTCTGACCCCCCCTCTGATTTCTTCAGGTCCTCCAGCACGTTGCTCTCGTTGTCCGAATGGAGGAGGAGGAAATAGCCTCGGCGATGCGAGCTGCCGGCGAGCTCTCCTCGCTGGAGGAGAGCTCGAAGCGTGAGCTGGAGGCGGCGATGGTGAGGGTCGCTGCCCTTGAGGGCGAGGGGCGGCCGGGAAGCAGGAGGCGGAGGCCGCGAAGCAGGAGGTGGCGGCCTCGAAGCAGGAGGTTGCCAGGTTCCACGAGGCCACCAAGGCCAAGCTTCAGGACTCCAAGGTGCTCGTCGGCACCATGAAGAAGTCAGCGAGCACCTTCCGGAATGAGTTGGAGGCCGCGGTAGAGGCGGCGAAGCGAGCCGACCTCAGAGCGGCGAAGGCGGTGGAGAACTCCAAAAGTCGGAACAGTTCTACACCGTCCTAGTCTCGGCCACCACTGCCATCTGGTACGAGGCCCTCGACGCCGTCAAGGCTCGCATGCCGGAGTTCGCTGACGAAGAGCTCCGAGCTGAATATCCTCACGGGGATAACGAGCTGAGGAACGGCCCCGAGGACGAGGTCGGGGAAGAGATACCCGGTGAGGGCGACGCCGAGGCTCCTATGGTGGGCGCTGAGCTTCCCGGGGTTGCGCCCGACCCTGAGGCCTGAAACCCCTTGTCTTCTTGTTTTTTCTTCTTTTTGTTTCATCGGGTATTTTGCAGGCCTCCGGGCATTTTGTAAGGCTGGGGAGCCTACAATACCCTTGTAAAAGTTTTGACTTTGTGAATAAAGATTTTTGTTTTTGAAGCAGTGTTTGTGCTCATATTTTCTTTTGTCGGTAAACACTTGTATTTGTACAGTTCTGCCTTCATGTTGTGTCGGTTCTTCGTCTAGCGATTACGCGTCTGATTGAATCTGATCATTTGCCCAGTGTACAAAGACGGTATCTTCATGGCCTCGAAGTCGGGGTGGAGATCGCTCAGACGTAGACAGACCGGATGCCTCGTGGTGAGGTCATGTTCCTTAGCGTGGGAGGCTCGGAGAGGCATGCTAAGGATGGGGCCGACCAGGATAGCTGCTCGGTGCCTCTTGACGAGGGCTTTGATCCCTGGCGTTGTGGGGTAGGGAGCTACCAGCCATGGATAGCCGAGCAAGGTAACCGCTCGGCTTCCTCTTCGTGAGGGCTTAGATCCTTAGCGCTGGAGGGGTCGTGGGAGGCCTGTTAAGGATGGCCGAGCAGGGTTGATGCCCGGTGCCTCTTGGCGAGGGCTTTGATCCCTGGTGTATTGGGGCAGTGAGCTACCATCCAGGGATAACCGAACAAGGACGGTCCCGGTTGCCTCTTTCGAGGGCTTTTGATCCTTAAGGATGGCCGAGCAGGGTTGCTGCCCGGTGCCTCTTGGCGAGGGCTTTGATCCCTGGCGTTGTGGAGTAGGGGAGCTACCAGCCAGGGATAGCCGAGAAAGGTAGCCGCTCGGCTGCCTCTTGGTGAGGGTTTTGAACCCTGGCGTTGTGGGGTAGGGGAGCTACCGGCCAGGGATAGCCGAGCAGGGTAGCCGCTCGGCTGCCTCTTGGTGAGGGCTTGGATCCTTAGCGCGGGAGGCTCGGAGAGGCATGCTAAGGACGGGGCCGAGCAGAGTAGCTGCTCGGTGCTTCTTGGTGAGGGCTTTGATCTCTGGCGTTGTGGGGGTAGGGAGTTACCAGCCAAGGATAGCCGAGCAGGGTAGCCGCTCGGCTGCCTCTTCGTGAGGGCTTAGATCCTTAGTGCTGGAGGGGCCGTAGGAGGCCTGCTAAGTATGGCCGAGCAGGGTTGCTGCCCAGTACCTCTTGGCGAGGGCTTTGATCCCCGGTATGTTGGGGTAGTGAGCTACCAGTCAGGGATAACCGAGCAAGGACGGGCCCGGTTACCTCTTTCGAGGGCTTTTGATCCTTAAGGATGGGCCGGACAGGGTTACTGCCCGGTTCCTCTTGGCGAGGGCTTTGATCCCTGGTGTGTTGGGGTAGGGAGCTACCAGCCAGGGATAACCGAGAAAGGGCGGGCTCGGTTGCCTCTTTCGAGGGATTTTTATCCTTAACACGGGAGGGGCCGTAAGAGGCCTACTAAGGATGGCCGAGCAAGGTTGCTGCCCGGTGCCTCTTGGTGAAGGCTTTGATCCCTGGTGTGTTGGGGTAGTGAACTACCAGCCAGGGATAACTGAGCAAGGGCGGGCTCGGTTGCCTCTTTCGAGGGCTTTTGATCCTTAAGGATAGGCCGGGCAGGGTTACTGTCTGGTGCCTCTTGGCGAGGGCTTTGATCCCTGGTGTGTTGGGGTAGTCAGCTACCAGCCAGGGATAACCGAGCAAGGGCGGGCCCGGTTGCCTCTTTCGAGGACTTTTTATCCTTAGCGCGGGATGGGCCGTAAGAGACCTACTAAGGATGGTCGAGCAGGGTTGCTGCCTGGTGCCTCTTGGTGAGGGCTTTGATCCTTAAGGATGGCCGAGCAGGGTCACTGCCCGGTGCCTCTTGGTGAGGGCTTTGATCCCTGGCGTTGTAGGGAAGGGGAGCTACCAACCAGGGATAACCGAGCAGGGTCGCTGCTCGGCTGCCTCTTGGCGAGGGCTTTGATCCGTGGCGTTGTAGGGTAGGGGAGCTACCAGCCAGGGATAGCCGAGCAGGGTAGCCGCTGAGCTGCCTCTTGATGAAGGCTTTGATCCTGACGTTGTGGGGTAGAGAGCTACCAGCTAGGGAAAGCCAAGCAGGGTAGCTGCTGGGCTACCTCTTGGTGAGGGCTTTGATCCCTGGTGTTGTGGGGTAGGGGAGCTACCAGCAAGGGATAACCGAGCAGGGTAGCCGCTCGGCTGCCTCTTAGTGAGGGCTTAGATCCTTAGCGCTGGAGGAGCCATGGGAAGCCTTCTAAGGATTGACCGAGCAGTGAAGCTGCTCGGTTGACTCTTCGTGAGGGCTTTGATCCCTGGCGTTGTGAGGTAGGGAGCTACCAGCCAGGGATAGCTGAGCAGGATAGCTGCTGGGCTGCCTCTTCGTGAGGGCTTAGATCCTTGGCGCTGTGGGGTGGGGAGCTACCAGCCAGGGATAGCCGAGCAGGATAGCTGCTGGGCTGCCTCTTCGTGAGGGCTTAGATCCTTGGCGCTGGAGGGGCCGTGGGGGGCCTGCCAAGGATGAACCGAGCAGTGAAGCTGCTCGGTTGCCTCTTAGTAGGGACTTTGGGAAGATGGACAGTCGCGAGTGACATGTGCCACGAACATGTAGAGGAGGCGAAGCATCAGTTTCGCATCGAGCGGCGTGATGTTCACCGCATGGCGGCACAGTTGCGGGTGAAACGGGCGACCGTTAAACTCCGGGGGCGTTGTGGGCTATAAAATGGAGAGACTGTTGATGACTCCTTTCCTCACACCCAAAATGCAAGAATGGAGGACTTCCCTTTCACCATCCCTGATATCATAAACTTCGAGGACGTGTACCTCTACGATCAGTGCTGTACTGATGACACAGTGCAGTTGGTGATAGGACAGATCGAGGATCATTTCGGCCTATTTCTCCCCCGGCGCTCCTCCCTACTTCAGTTGTTGACGTACTCCATCTGGAGAGCGTTGCCGGGGCTTTACAATCTCTTATCTGAGCAGCTGAAAGATGAGGCCGTTGACAAGCTGAGGTCTCTGAGACGTTTCGGCCTGATCTCTGCAAGCCGGCTAAACCGCTCGGAGGCGCTCGTCCTTGAGTGCTACCAATTGAGGCTCGATGCCGACGCTAGCGGGGGGCATTGAAGGGAGAGGTTAGACGCCACGAGGGCTCAGCTGGCGGAAATATCCTCAGAGTATCACGAGCAGTTCTCTCTGCACCCCATCCCTCCGCTGTTGTAATTTTTTTTGTACGGCTGAGGAGCGTATAACACCTTTTGAATGAATAAGATTCTTTTTCTTTTCTGCAATGCTTTATTGATCCCTTTATTATATAAACAAAAGATCTCAAGAAAGATGTACATTGCTCTGAAAAGAAAATACATGCTAGTAGATGTTCTTATTCGTGCAGCTTGAGGCCCCCGGATGTTTGTTGGCATCTATGCCCGGCATAGGGTACTGAGCTTCGTGTGCACCAGATGTATCCTCCGCTGACACTACCATGATCTGGCCGATGGTCAGCTCGGCGGGAGGGGACGCTGCTCCTGCTCGCTGTCAGCTTGCCGCTTTTCCCTCAGGTACGCTGCGAGGTGCCCCGAACGGATGGGCTCCTCGATGTAGTCTCGGAGCTGCTTACAGCTCTCTGTGGAGTGGCCCAGCGACCTATGGAACCCGCAGTAGGACCCCGGGTTCACTTTGAGGCCATTCGCGAGATCGGAGGGAGCTTGAAGAACCTCTCACCCTTAGCCTCTTTTAGTAGCACTGTCTGGGAGACGTTGAGCGGTGTGTACTCCTGTAACTTTGGGAGATAGGGCTTTTTCCGCTCAGGTCCCCTTCTCTCTTCTCTTGCCCTCTTCTTTTGGTCGGTTTGCTCTGCCCAGGGGAGATTTGCGTTCACCTCGGATTCGAGTTGGACCTCGCGCTCGGTCCAGGCCTTTACTTCGGCCATGGTCTTAGGTTGTGCTAATGCAAAGGAGCGTAACCACTCCTTGTGCCTAAGATCGTACCTTAGTGCCATGATGACCGTCTCGTCCCGGTGCTCTGGGAACTCGAGAAGGGCGTTGTAGAAATGGATGATGTATGCTATGAACGTCTCTTTGTCCCCGCTCTTGATCGTGAAGAGGTGGTTAACTGTACGTTTTTGCCGCCTGTTCCCGACGAAATAGCCGAGGAATTGGGTGGCCAGCTCGTTGAAAGTTGAGATCGAGCGCAGCTCAAGTCCTCGGAATCAGTCTCGTCCAGAGCAGATGAGAGTGGCCGGGAAAGCTCGGCACTGGGCGACATCGGAGTTGTCTTAGAAGCTCATCCCTGCGGTGAACGCATCCAAATGGTCCTTCGGGTCAGATTTGCCGTCGAAGAGGGAAACCTTTGGGGGCTTGTTGCGAGAGGGGACGTGGACAGCAAGCAGCTCCTCGATGAATGGTTTGGTGAGCGAGTCGGCGGGGTACTTAGCCCCGTCGCTCGGACGGTGACCTTCCCAATGGATACCCTCGATCTTTTTCTCGAGGGCGTCGAGTCGGCCGCGGTATCCCGATGACTCGGCCCATTCTGATTCCAGGCCTCTGCTGTTGGAGGCCTGCGACTGGCCTCAGCCCCGGTTCCTCCAAATTAGGTTCCTTAGATCCCCCGGTGAGGTGGTTTTCGAGCCGCCGTGGCGAGTCTCTTCCACGCGACCCCGTCGAGGGAGAAGGTGTCGGTCATGCCTGGTAACAGGCGAGCTGACAGACATCTCTTCGGGAGGGACATGTGAGCGAAGGATCTCGAGGCGAGGCACTCTGGCGACGGACCTCGGTATTGAACTGTGAGGTGCCCAGCGGGTCTCAGAGCGCACCGCCGACGCAGACGGAGTCTTCTCTCCCCCTGTAGGGTCCCGGTCCCTAGGCTGGGGATGTTGGATATATGTATGCCCTAGAGGCCATTTTATGTATAGCGGATGCTTGGACATGTATATATGTATATTTATATATATGACTTTCTTGCTCGACATGATAGTATGCTATCTGATTTTACTATATCTGACATGTTTACTTGATACTGTTCATTTGATACATGTTGATAAAGCCCTGAGGATATTTGCTTAACTTCCATGGCTATGATGGAGATCATACTAGTGGGGCATGTGTGGTCTGTAAGCATGTCCTTAAATGTTCCTACTCGTAGGTATATCGAGACAGTGCATCGATATTCCAGAGTATACTAGCGTATACATTTCTTGACCCATATGATGGGCGATGGATGATCCCATATCCATTGGTGTTGTGACATCGAAGATTGTATACGGGTGCTCAGTGGAGACTGGATACACTGAACGGACTCACCGAGAATTCCTATATGGTATTATATCTATCGTCGGATAGCAGTTCTCTGGTGACACTCGTACAGATTAGTCTGTAGACCCGAGATCGTCATAGAGTCTTGTGTGTTCTCCCACTGTACTTTGATTTCCACCCTATCACAACTCTACTGAGTCATGCAAACAGGTGGCTTTTGGGTATAGTCCCGAGACACATGAAAACAGTGAGCGATAGGAGGGGTTTCGCCTCTCCCGGTATTGGGAGTTGATATTGTGCAATGTGCGATTGACTCTGACTTGAAGTCCCTGGCCAAGGCTGATGAGATTTACTGATAAGTGTTATCAGTAGTTTCTCGACCGGTCATAGTTCATATCAACATGACTTATTGAGTTATTAGGGCTCGACGATTCCATCCCTAGACTTGAAATGCGGCATATCAGACGAAGAGACCGGACTGTACGGTAAGTGTTGTCAATGGCTCGACGGGAGTTTTGACGGGTTCGCTTTCTTTTCTTCTGATCGCTCAAACCGCGGGTGGCCATTACGTTTAGCTGACTGCTTGCGGCTTGTAGATGTTTTGATATGATCATCACCTACTGCCGGCTTATTGACGAGTCTTAGAGTCCCACACAGGATTTTTCTAGCTCAGGCGAAATAATGTGGTGTGCATATGTGATATGCGGGAGCTCGATTAAATACGAATATGTGATACCGTATTTTAGTCGGGCGTTCACTATTGGTTGGGTCGTATTTGATATGACCGATTTATTAAATCAAGTGTTGATTTAATATTATCTTTTAGCTCACATTTAATTAACCCTTTTTCTTTTGGATGTATGCATGTATGTTTACACATACACATGATGATGTGCATGCATACATACACACATACATATGTGTCATGGTTGATAACACAAAGGAGATGGCAATGCAAGACTTACATGGTTGATAAATATCTAGATTTTGTTAATGATTTAAAGAAAATGAAATTAGCTATAATGACACATTTTTTCTACACACTTCTTCTTTGACCATTGACTTTAACTATGGTTATGTTTCCTTTGTTCTTTAACCTATCCAAATAATATCTAGATATTTAACCAACCATGGTTATATATGAGAGTGTCTCATATATAATCTTTTCTTTTAAATTATTGAATATAAGTTTTTCATTATATTCACAAAAGATTTTGCCATCTTCATCTTCCTCCTCTCTCTAGCTTACTTGAGTTTGTTAAAAGAGTAAGGAACCAAAAGAAAGGGTTTTTTTTAAGTGAGTTTTCAAACCATATAACCATTCTACACTACCCTAGCCCTTTAGTGTAGAGTGTTTGTTTCACTTCATCTTGATTTTGTGAAGCAAAGAGCTTGACCTAGAAATCTCCAGGTGGATCATCGTAGACGACGAAGGACCTCCAGCGGAGTTGATCCAAGCTTCGAGTAAAGCCATAGGAGTCCATAAGAGTGAAGGAGTTGGCTACAAAGGTTGTATTCTCTTTTCCTTTAGCTTAGACTTCCTATATTGTTGTTATTACCCTAAACTCTAGTTACGATTCATAGTTCGTTTGTAATAGCCCTCTAAAATTTAAAAGTTCACTACTTTATGATATTGTAACCTAACTAGAGGTGCTACTACACACAAACATGGTATCAGCGCCTAGCTAGAGTTTTAGGGTAAACTAGACGATGTTTAAAAACTCAATCGAACATAAAATTTTATTTTTATACATGCTCATTGGAAATTTTTTCAAAAGCTGGAATTTTTGTTATTAAAAATATTCAGAAAATAGAGTAGGGTTTTCTGTGGATCCCCAAGAAAAACGAGCGCCTAACTCGACACAATGACCGCGGAACCGCGGCCAAATAAGGGTATTTGCGGCAGTTTTGTGGTGCCGTTGGTGATGCTTGGACCGTGCGTTCTTGCGTTGATCCGTAGGTACTATATATACTCTCTGGGAATTTTTATGCAGGTTCAAGTGTTGAGATCTATTACAACAATAGGTATTTTGATGTGTTGATTGATATATTTTAACGTCGTCTATGTTTTTCAATTGTTGATGTGATATGATGTATAGGATCGTCATGATCGAATGGCCGGAGGTTTTATGTGAGACGAGAGTTTATCTTTTCATTCATGTAAAATTCATTGTATATATTATTCTTTTATTGGGGTACATCCGGATTGAAGATGATGTCTCCATTGATTTATATTTTACTTTTCCGCATTAGGATCGACCCAAGGAGGGGAGCATGGGTGGCCGGGTTCAGGAGTTCAGTGGGAGGCCATCTCGAGGAGTCGAGACCGGGTCTCCTAAACTCCAGAATTGGAAGGGTCACTTGCCGCTCTCGTAGGGGTCTAAGGGTGTGGGCTTGGCTATTCATCACGACCGTGGAATCCATATTTTCTATCATAGGCTAAATATAAAATACGGAGTTCCTAATATATCCTATATTTTCATATATGTGTTCCTGCTGCTGATTATTCTGTGATGTGATTGCTTAATATCTGAGACAAATGTAATATTGTTACATATGTGATATGTAATGTTGTTTTTCGTTTCTTTTTGTAATGGCTTAGGAACTTAAATGATGGGAATACATTAAAGAGATTAATGTAAAAGAAAAGAAACCTAATGATGTTGTAGAATCGGATTTGAAAGCCACTCGGCTCCTTTTTATGAAAAAGCAAGTTTCAAAAGATGCGGAGCTTAAACCACTCCTTTTCTAAAAACTATTTAGATTCTATAACGAAATCAAGTTCAAAACGTTAAAGGTTTTCATAAAAACCATCCGTGGCCCTCCGTCATATTAGAAAGCAGAGTACTTAGTATTCGTGCTACGTATATTGGTCATAGTCAAGGCATAGTGTACGGTAGCTAAGTGATGTCTTCCTACAAAGCATATGATGCAATAAGTTAGGACATTCATGTGATTATGGTGATCATAGTCAAGGGTCATATGGGTGGGTCTAGTTAATCACAAAAAGACGGGTAGAACTTGACTAGTGCTTATGATATGTTGACCATAGCCAAGGTCATAAGCATCTAGGGGTAAAAACTATATCAGGAATTTCAAGTGTTGAAATTTGCAATGAGATTGCATACCATCTATATGATAGTTGGATCCCGATCCCACTATGAGTAAGAGTTACTCCCATGAGAGTTTTGCACTTTACAATTAGCTGATCCAGTAGGTGTCTAGAAAGGTGTCAACGGAGTTTGACCTCTGGGAAACGAGGTTTATTTTAATTAGGTCCGTACGAAAGCACGGGAAACCTCCCTCAAAGTACCGACACTGGCCTGGCTGACCGGTTAGCAACACTGTAGAGTGTAATTAATCCTGGCTAGTTTTCTTTTTGAGGTTGTAAAGAAAATTTGATAAAAACAGTGGGAGACGTCGATTAGAAAAGATTAACCAATCTGATCTTTCCAAGAGCATTTCGCTGAGTGTATTGTTTACCCCAATCAGAGCAAATCTTTGTTCAAATTCTAAGGTGGGAAAAGAAGCAATGCTTCTGTTTTCCTCCAATCAGAGCAAAGCTCTGTCTTGAAAATTAAAGTTAAAATAAATGAAGTAACGCTTCAGATCCCCTGCGCTGCGCGCAGAGCGCCACGTGTCAGAATCAGACACGTTAGCGCAGGGGGCGAAGCGCCCAAGACAGCGCACCCAATCAGAGCAAGGCTCTGTTTAAAATTCAAACTTTAATTAAAGAAGCAACGCTTCAGCTGGCCTGCGCTCTGCGCTGCACGCCACGTGGCAACACGGTTGCGCTAGCGCAGTTGCGCTGCGCCATACGCTACGCGCTACGTGGCAGCGCGGTTGCGCTAGCACAGTTGCGCTGCGCTGTGCGCTGCGCGACATGAGTCAGCGCAGTTGCGCAAGTGCAGTTGCGCAAGTGCAGTTGCGCTGCACTATGCGACTGCGCGACACGTGTCACGAGCTGGTGCGCTTGTGCCAAACAGAATTAAAATTCTGAAAGATTTTTCTCAATCTTGTTAAAAACAAGAAAATTGTCTTCTGTAAAACAGAAGCTCTTGGATCAAAGATCCAACGGTGGGGAAAATTCCCCAAATCACTCAGAGAATGATCTCTTTAACAAACTTTAACTAATTTGTGGGCACTATAAAAAGGACCCTAGATCTCAATTCAAAGGCATCAACATTTTGGAGAGAAATCAAAATTTTCAAGCAGAGAAAACTCTGAAGAAATTTCAAGAAGAAAGGTAAAGAAACCTTTAGGATAGAAGAATTTCTTCTGATAGATTATTGATCTAAGAACAAGATCAATGATCTTTAATAAAAAACAAAAATAAAAATAGTGCTTTGCACTTATGAACCATTGGTTCTCTGAGAATCAAGAAAGAAATAACAAAATACTTGTTTTCTTGAATCTAAATTAAATCAAGAAATCAAACAGTGCTTTGCACTTCTTTTATGAACCATTGGTTCTGGAATCTAAAAGATTCTCAAATTAATAGTGCTTTGCACTTGTAAACTGCACTGTTGCGCTCTTGGGTTGGCGCAAGCTACCAGAGAGCGCCACGTGTCCCATTTGCGCTGTGTGCTTTGAAATAGAGCCTTGCTCTCTGAAACTGGCGCAACTCGCTACAGCGCACCACGTGTCAGCAGCGCACTGCGCTTGCATGACACGTGTCATCATCATAAGCACTTGCGCTCTTTGATTGGCGCAAAGCGCCTGACAAATGCAATGCATTTCTTTTGCTAAAGGGCCAAGCCCAAATCAAAAAGGCCTAGCAGGCCAGAATAAATGCAGTGCATTATTTTAAAAAGGCAGAGCCCTAGCACAGGCCTAATAGGCCAAAAGCAAATAAAATGCTGAACTTTTTTAAATGGACTTAGCCCAATCATGGCCGTAAGTCCTCAAATTAAATTGACTGAGCACGGCTGCTCCTTAAATCAATTTACGACCGGTTCGAGGGTACATCTCTGAACTCCTCTGACACCCATCGTTGTAATCCTTCAACGACGTCAGAGAGGTGACGGGTCCCGACGACCACACATCAATATGGACTGCGGGGTCCTTAAACTCGTGGACCGAAACGTCCTTAAACTAATATTGGACCGAAACGTCCTTAAACTAATATCGGACCGAAACGTTCTTACACTAATAATGGACCACCACGTCCCTAAACTGGAACATAGACCACCACGTCCCTAAACTGGAATACGGACCACCACGTCCCTAAACTGGAACATAGACCACCACGTCCCTAAACTGGAGCATGGACCGCAACGTCCTTAAACTACCTATGGACCGCTACGTCCCTAAACAGAAACAATAGAGCCTCCAAATGCACTTTTGCCGGATCTAAACGATCCCGTTTAAGTCGATCTTAGCCCCAAACACGGCTAACGTATCCTTAAACATTCAAATGGACTATAAAACTCCAAATCAACTTTGGTTCAAGGGTACATCTCTGAACTCCTCTGACACCTGTCGTTGTAATCCTTCAACGACGTCAGAGAGGTGACAAGTCCCGATGGCCATGTATTAAATGGATCCAGACGATCCCGTTAAGTAGATCTTAGTCTCAAACATGACTAACGTATTCTTAACGAACATTTAAGTTGATCTTAGCATCAACACGGCTAACGTATCCTTAAACTAAAAACACCAAACCCAAATCTAAGTAAATACGGATTTTGACTAATCCACGTCCTACGGGCGACGGCATTACTCAGTCTCCGTATACAATCCACGGGCAACCATAAACAAAACAAACATACACGACACGAAGTGAAATTCTGGAGAAGGAGAAAGTGGCTACCGCGATGCGGTAGCGTAATTAACTGTAGCGGCTTGCGCCTGCAGGGAAGAGCGTCCCCACAATCAAAAACCCCTCAAGTGAGGTGGAATCTGACGAAGTCTGCTACATCGGTCGCATCCGCCTAAACCTCCGATACACGGTGCCATAAATCAACTTGGCATCTTCGGAGAGGTGGACGGATAAAACCAAATAGCATCTGTCCCGAATCTCAGCGTCAGGCCATCACGGTCTTGTGCGCCGTCTTTCGGAGGGGTCTTGTCCCACCGGGCGTGCCAGAATCTGTTCCCCTCCGAAAGACGGCACACAAGACCGTGATGGCCTGACGCTGAGATTCGGGGCAGATGCTATTTGGTTTTATCCGTCCACCTCTCCGAAGATGCCAAGTTGATTTATGGCACCGTGTATCGGAGGTTTAGGCGGATGCGGCCGATGTAGCAGACTTCGTCAGATTCCCCCACGTTTGAGGGGTTTTTGATTGTGGGGACGCTCTTCCCTGCAGGCGCAAACCCCTGCAGTTAATTACGCTACCGCATAGCGGTAGCCACTTTCTCCTTCTCCAGAATTTCACTTCGTGTCGTGTATGTTTATTTTGTTTATGGTTGCCCGTGGATTGTATACGGAGACTGAGTAATGCCGTCGCCCGTAGGACGTGGATTAGTCCAAATCCGTATTTACTTAGATTTGGGTTTGGTGTTTTTAGTTTAAGGATACGTTAGCCGTGTTGAGGCTAAGATCAACTTAAATGTTCGTTAAGAATACGTTAGTCCTGTTTGAGACTAAGATCTACTTAACGGGATTGTCTGGATCCATTTAATACATGGCCATTGGGACTCGTCACCTCTCTGACGTCGTTGAAGGATTACAACAACAGGTGTCAGAGGAGTTCAGAGATGTACCCTTGAACCAAAGTTGATTTGGAGTTTTATAGTCCATTTGAATGTTTAAGGATACGTTAGCCGTGTTTGGGGCTAAGATCTACTTAAACGGGATCGTTTAGATCCGGCAAAAGAGCATTTGGAGGCTCAATTGTTCCAGTTTAGGGACGTAGCGGTCCATAGGTAGTTTAAGGACGTTGCGGTCCATGCTCCAGTTTAGGGACGTGGTGGTCCATGTTCTAGTTTAAAGACGCGGTGGTCTGTATTCCAGTTTAGGGACGTGGTGGTCTATGTTCCAGTTTAGGGACGTGGTGGTCCCTATTCCAGTTTAGGGACGTGATGGTCTATGTTCCAGTTTAGGGACGTGGTGGTCCATTATTAGTTTAAGGACGTTTCGGTCCGGTATTAGTTTATGGACGTTTCGGTCTAACATTAGTTTAAGCACGTTTCGGTCCAATATTAGTTTAAGGACATTTCGGTCCACGAGTTTAAGGACCCCACAGTCCATATTGATGTGTGGTCGACGGGACCCGTCACCTCTCTGACGTCGTTGAAGGATTACAATGATGGGTGTCAGAGGAGTTCAGAGTTGTACCCTCGAACCGGTCGTAAATTGATTTAAGGAGCAGCCGTGCTCAGTCAATTTAATTTGAGGACTTACGGCCATGATTGGGCTAAGTCCATTTAAAAAATTTCAACATTTTATTTGCTTTTGTCCTATTAGGCCTGTGCTAGGGCTCTGCACTTTTCAAATAATGCACTGCATTTATTCTGGCCTGCTATGCCTTTTTGATTTGGGCTTGGCCCTTTAGCAAAAGAAATGCATTGCATTTGTCAAGCGCTTTCCGCCAATCAAAGAGCGCAAGCGCTTGTGATGATGACACGTGTCATGCAAGCGCAGTGCGCTGTGCCAGTGCGCTGTGCTTGCGCTGCTGACACGTGGCGCGCTGTAGCGAGTTGCGCCAGTTTCAGAGAGCAAGGCTCTATTTCAAAGCGCACAGCGCAAATGGGACACGTTGTGCTCTCTGGTAGCTTGCGCCAACCCAAGAGCGAAACAGTGCAGTTTACAAGTGTAAAGCACTATTAATTTGAGAATCTTTTAGATTCCAGAACCAATGGTTCATAAAAGAAGTGCAAAGCACTGTTTGATTTCTTGATCTAATTTAGATTCAAGAAAACAAGTATTTTCTTATTTCTTTCTTGATTCTCAGAGAACCAATGGTTCATAAGTGCAAAGCACTATTTTTTTTTTATTAAAGATCATTGATCTTGTTCTTAGATCAATGATCTATCAGAAGAAATTCTTCTATCCTAAGGGTTTTTTTACCTTTCTTCTTGAAATTTCTTCAGAGTTTTCTATGCTTGAAAATTTTGATTTCTCTCCAAAATGTTGATGCCTTTGAATTGAGGTCTAGGGTCCTTTTAATAGTGCCCACAAATTAGTTAAAGTTTGTTAAAGACATCATTCTCTGAGTGATTTGGGGAATTTTCCCCACCGTTGGATCTTTGATCCAAGGGCTTCTGTTTTACAGAAGACAATCTTCTTGTTTTTAACAAGATTAAGAAAGAACTTTCAGAATTTTAATTCTGTTTGGCGCAAGCGCACCAGCTCGTGACACATGTCGCGCAGCGCACAGCGCAGCGCAACTGCACTTGCGCAACAGCGCTGCCACGTGTCGCGCAGCGCACAGCGCAGCGCAACTGTGCTAGCGCAACCGCGCTGCCACGTGTCGCGCAGCGCACAGCGCAGCACAACTGCGCTAGCGTAACCGCGCTGCCACGTGTCGCGCAGCGCACACGTGTCTGATTCTGACACGTGGCGCTCTGCGCGTAGCGCAGGAGATCTGAAGCGTTGCTTCATTTATTTTAACTTTAATTTTCAAGACAGAGCTTTGCTCTAATTGGAGGAAAACAGAAGCATTGCTTCTTTTCCCACCTTGAAATTTGAATAGAGCTTTGCTCTGATTGGGGTAAACAAATTCCCCCCATCGTTGCGCTTACGTGGCCTCCTAACGTGAGCGCAGCGATGGCAGACTCCGAACCGTCGCGCCATCCCTTAGAAGCTGAAAGGGCACTTGATGCCTATAAATAGGACCTTTGGTCCCTTAGATGATTTTCATTTCTAAAATTTTACTTTCAGAACTCAGAGCCCTGCTCTTTATTTTCAAGAACCTTAAGAGTTAAACTCTTAAAACTTTTAGGTAAAAATTTTAATTTGGATTAAATTAAATTAAATTAATTTTCATTGATAGAGCCTCGCTCTCAATAGATCCCTGATCTAAAGGAAACCCATTTAGGGTTTCACTTAGCAGAGCTTTGCTCTACAGGTCTTAAATGGATCTAAAGAGAACTAAAGGGGACCCTACTAGGGTTCCATAGAGCTCTGCTCTCTGAAAGATTTTCCTTGGATTTTCTTAATTCATTAATGGAGCTTTGCTCTTCCCAAATCATATAGAAGAACTCTTAAGAATTCTTCATGGATCTTGGAAGTTAAAGATGGCATTTTATTCCTCAGTGCATTATATCGTTTTGCTTAATCAATCTTTCTGATAATTTTTGTTGATTTTCTTTTACAGAAACAATGAACGCTCACATGTACAATCTTGACGAGATCATCTCTTACGGGGACATCCGCCGACTTGGCCGTTCTCAAAATCGAGAGTTCACAAACGCGGAGTGTGCTGAAATCATGAGCCGCTTCGACGCATATAACGGTCCACTGCTTCCCCGACGTTCTTCCCTCCTGAAACTTATCGTGGGAACCATCTGGGAAGCGCCTCCCCTATTCTGTTCCGGTGTGCCGCTTAGGGCGTTGGATGCCGCCGAGGATAAGGTGCACTCGGTGTACCTGATGAAATTTATCTCGAAGAGACAGTGAGACAGTCTCGTCGATCTCTTGCACGAGGTCTTCCAGCAGTCTGCCATACTCGCTGCTTAACGGAGGGTGGAAGACATCAGGGGGGATCCTGACGCTTGTACTCGTGAAAGAAAGCACACCAGGATGGTCCGCGAGGCCTGGAAAGTCATAGATATGGTCGCTTTCGAGTTCCTCAATCCATGTCCTGGGTTCGAGGTTATACCTTTGTAATAATATTTCTCATTTATTGCTTTATGATTGTAAGAATTCTTGGCAATATTAATGGAAAAGTTTTATCCCAGCTTGTCTTATTTTTCGTTCTAAGTCTTTTGCCTATGCATGAATGAGTGTGTCTCGGACGCTTGATCAAACGTAAATCGGATGCTCCTTCTGTTGCTTTCTCCTTTCTCTTATTATTGGCATGTTGTCTTGATAAACATAGTTGACAGATAATGGCGTAGGCATCTTAGTTTCTTCAAGAGATAGCGATGGCTTAGGCCGCAGGTTCAAATCTGCTGCCTAAGACTTTTCAACTCTATGAGCCGTGAGGGTCTCATAGAGATTTTTTCCCCCTACGGATCGAGAGGATCTCGTAGGTGGATTTTCTCCTTAGGAATCGTGAGGATTCCTAAGCGTGTTTTCTCTTATAAGTCGTAAGGATCCTATAAGAGAATTTTCCCCTCTTACGAGTCGAGAGGACCCGTAAGCGGTTGCTTCCCTCCTTGTCGAGTTTCGAGTTTGGAGAGTGAGACCCGTGGATAGTGTGCAAGAGACCGTTGTGGGCCAACTTGCAGGGTCCCAGTGCTTAGGAAACAGGCTCCTTTTATGCCTGTTGCCTAAGGCTTTATCTCACAAGTCGAGCCGCATCGAAAATTTCTCGCAAAGACATCGATTTCTTCACAAGTCAAGACGAATCGAGCATTTCTTGCAAGAATATCCTAACGTCATAGTTAACCTCTGCTCTTTTCGACAGAAGTCCGTTAGGGTCTGTGGCACTTAGGGTTTTGTCCGTCGTACCGTCGCATAAGCTGATATGTTCCTCGATAGGCAATCGTGCTGCTCGAGTAGCACCGCGACTGCCGTGTCTCTGATCCCTTCGGGGGCTGGATAAGACGTCTTCAAGCAATCCTCCTTGGCAGTTTAACCGTCGGAAGAGCAAGCGTTAGGAATTTGCCATGCCGCTTTTTACTTGAGGTTAGGCTCATTTTGGAGAGCCCCGATGAGTCATATCCACTCCGTGCTGGTGTGGGATGATCTCCGATAGTCTTTCAGGTTTTATGTGAGTTGCCGTCAGGACCCTGAAGCTAGGAATTTGGCCTTTGCTTCGTTTGCTGGCATCGCGTCTGCTGTATCGAGACGAATATCGCGGTGGGAACTAGGGATTTTGCCGTGGCTCCGTTTGTTTGATGATGTTGCGTCTGCTGTGTCGAGACGAACGTCGAAGTGGTGACCATTCCGCACTGATGTGAGACGATCTCCGGTTGTCTTTCAGGCTTTATATGACTCGCCGTTAAGACCCTGAAGCTAGGAATTTGGCATTTGCTTCATTTGCTGGCATTGCGTCTACTGTATCGAGACGAATGTCGCAGCTGTCTCTAGGTCGCTGGTAAACCGTCGAGGTTTGGAACTAGGGATTTTGCCGTGGCTCCATTTGTTTGATGATGTTGCGTCTGCTGTGTCGAGACGAACGTCGAGGTGACATCTCGTCTGCTGTATCGAGATGGACGTCGAGGTTGTCTCTAGGTTGCTGGTGAACCGTCAAGGTTTGGAACTAGGGATTTTGCCGTGGCTCCATTCGTTTGATGACGTTGCGTCTGCTGTGTCGAGATGAACGTTGGGGTGACATCTCGTCTGCTGTATCGAGACGGACGTCGAGGTTGTCTCTTGGTTGCTGGTGAACCGTCGAGGTTTGGAACTAGGGATTTTGCCGTGGCTCCATTCGTTTGATGACGTTGCGTCTGCTGTGTCGAGACGAACGATGGAGTGACATCTCGTCTGCTGTATCGAGACGATTGTCGTAGTTGTCTCTAGGTTGCTAACAAACCGTCGAGGTTTGGAACTAGGGATTTTGCCGTGGCTCCATTCGTTTGATGACGTTGCATCTGCTGTGTCGAGACGAACGTTGGGGTGACATCTCGTCTGCTGTATCGAGACGGACGTCGAGGTGGTGACCATTCTGTGCTGGTGCCAGATGATCTCCGATTGTCTTTCCGGTTTTATATGAGTTACCGTCAAGACGTTGAAGCTAGGAATGTGGCCTTCTCTTAGTTTGCTTTGGTGTGTCCAAATCCTGTTGGAGGAAGAACGCTGGGGTTGACATTGCGTCTACTGTATCGAGACGAACGTCGAAATGAAGCTGGGATTTTGCCGTCGCTTCGCTTTGTTTCGACCGCAGGGTCTTTTTGTTGGCGTTGTATCTGCATCTTGATGAACTACGAAGGAACGCCTTTATTGACACCTCATCTGCTGTAACGAGACGAATGCTCAGATGGTCTCTAGGTTGTCTGTGAGCCGTCGAGATTTGGCTTTGCTTTTTTATGAAGCCTGTTGGGAAGGTATGGTTCCCTCTTTGTTTGCGCCCCTGGATTCTATACAGGAATCGATGTGATCTAACCTGTAGGGCAGAGGTTTCATTCATTTTTTTTATTATTATTTTATTTCCGCGATGCTCTATCATTTCAGCTTTTATATCGCGAAGGTCGCGATAGCCCAATCATTTCGGCTATTTTTCGCGATGCCCAATCGTTTCGGCTGTTTATTTTGTTTTTTACTCGCTGCCTTTTATTGCGAGTTGCCCAATCATTTCGGCTGTTTATTTTATTTTTACTCGCTATTTTTTATTGCTAGTTGCCCAATCATTTTGGCTGTTTATTTTATTTTTATTCGTTGTTTTTTATTGCGAGTTGCCCAATCATTTCGGTTATTTTGCATGCATACATTTTTACTTGCTGCTTTTTATTGCAAGTTGCCCCATCATTTCGGCTATTTCATATGCATGTGCGGGCTAATGGCTTTCTGCCATAAATCTGAATTTAGACATCAATTTCGGCATCAGCACCGCTACAACTGGGATATTTCCAGGAGCGAATCATCATCTGCCTCTGTCGATGTCGAACAAAGGTGGCTTAGCAACCAGGGTTAAGGTCCTGTCGACTAAGGCTTTTGACTTCATAAGCCGTAAGGGCCTCACAAAGTTATTTCTCCCCACAAGTCGTGAGGATCTTGTAGGTGTATTTTCTCCTTAAGAATCATGAGGATTCCTAAGTGTATGTTCCTCTGTAAGTCGTAAGGATCCTACAGGAGGGTTTTCTCCCTGTAAGTCGAGAGGACTTACAAGGGTTGTTCATCATGCGCACATATCCCTAATCACGGATGGGATTTGGTTAGGGAAATGTTTATTCGCGCCCGTGGATTGTATACAAGAGTCAGTATTGAGCCACTTGTAGGGCAATATTGGAAGTTATGGGGGTTGCTTAAGCACAGGTTTAGGTTTCTGTAGCTTAAGGCTTTCGAATTTTATGAGCCGTGAGGGTCTCATAAGAGAGTTCTCCTTACGAGTCGTGAGGATCTCGCAAGTGTATTTTCTCCTTAGGAATCGTAGGGATCCCTAAGTGTGCTGCTCCCTTGTGAGTCGTAAGGATCTCACGCGGGTGGTTTCTCCTTACAAGGTCGAGGGGACCTTATAAGTGTCTTTTAACGAGGTTGCGCCCTTTCGGGTTTTCACAAACACTCACCGGTAGTCTTGTTGTTTTTACTCACGGAGTCCTTTCGGGTTTCCATCCGTGCCCATTTTGCTTATGGACATACCGTTTTTTTATTCTCTCTCTTCTTTTTTTTTTACGAGGTCGCGCCCTTTCGGGTTTTCATGAACACTCTCCGGTAGCCCTGCTGTTTTTACTCACGGAGCCCCGAATCTGTTCCCCTCCGAAAGACGGCGCACAAGACCGTGATGGCCTGACGCTGAGATTCGGGGCAGATTCTGGCACGCCCGATGGAACCTTTTCCTCTTTCCACTCCACACTTCGTGTGTCGTGTTCGCGAACAAATCGCGGTTTGCTGTGGTTGCCTGTGGATTCAAGGTACTTAGATTTGGTGTCTTGCTCCGTGCAGAAAACAGAAGATCGATGGCTTCAAACTGCACCACCCGCAACTGCAACTCTCGCCCCGTCCCTGCTGGAGGAGTGACTTACGGGCCCCAAGCAGCCTCTCTTTTCAAGATACCAGTGGAGCAAGTAACTCAGGCCACCGCTGGATTATTCTTCGGGACTATGCTCCCACTGATGAGCTTCAATGCCCCAATGGCATCGCAAAAAGCTCCAAAGAAGCCGGTCTTTGATCGACTTACCACTGCCACGACCCCTCTCGACGGGTCGCCCAATTTCAATACCTCAGTTTTCAACAGACTGGACCAGAACGTCTGCAAGCCCGCGATACCCAAAGCGGACATCCCAAAGCGGATAGCCATACCGGCTCAAGTGGACGAAATCATTGGAAAGGCTTCTCCTTCCAAGAAGTCAGTTTTTACAAGGTTGGCCATTCCGGTTGCTACTCCAGGCGAGGTCATCAAAGCTGCTTCCCCTACCCAGAGCAGGGGGCATGATGAAGCTTATCTAACAATGGAGGTGACTCCATCCGCAAGACACGCTCGACGTCGCCACTGGCGCCGAGTGAGGAAGGCTGGGGGCAATTCCCCCTCTGGGATAACTCCACCAGCTCCAACGATGAGGATCGATGCTGCTGTTCCAACCGGGAACAGCTTTGAATTGCTGAATACGGTGCGCAGAAATTCTCCTACTGCGATATTGAAACGAACTCCTTCACCTATGGAGAATACTCCAGAGAAGAAGCTAGAGCGGCCCCCTCAACGGCTGTCCTCTAAAATTTACAAAGTTTGGCGACAGGTCCAAGAGTCGGTGATTGATGAAAACTATCTCCGTCGACAGAAAAAGATGAAGGTGCGGCAGGAGAAGGACTATTCTGTTAAGCCGAAAAAAGCAACAGCTGGATGGGTGCCCACTACGACGGCTCCCTCAACGTCAATCACCTAAAAGAAAAGGAGGCCGCAAAAAGCCCCTGTGAATGTGGCGAACCGTAAAAGCGCTGAGCACAGACGCCCCAGGTCTGGGGGCATGGTAGTGCATACTGTTTATATGGCTGCCGGAAAGGAAGAAAGCCGCACTTCGACGAGTCACCGACCGCTCACCCGATCTATGACGAAAGCCCAGGAGCAGTAACAGAAGCTGCAGGAAATGATGACTGTGATGGCTGCACTTACCGAACCGAAAGAAAGTTCGGAAGTATCATCAGAGTAGCGTCACGAACAAGAAACTGATGCTGACTTCTTACATAGGGTTCTCGAAAGGAGGGACAAAGAATCTGCAGAGCAAGCGGCTAACATAAAACAGATGGCGCTCCTCTTCCAAAATATGGTAGGGATGATGTTACAGCCGGACCCTCCTGCTGAAGATCCTCCGATCGTCCTTGAAGACGACAGGGGAGAAACATCAAATCCTCCGCCAGCTCTGTCAACAGCCAAGGAGGAGGCAATCTCCAAAGTTGACCTAGACGAATATATAGCTCAGCAGATCCGGGTTCATCAGGAGAATGAAACGGCTGGGCAAATTGCTAGAACCGGACGACCGTATCCGAGCTGGTACGACCAAATCAGTTACCCGCCGGGATATACGATCCCTAAATTCCATGTATATAAAGGGACAGGGAATCCGCATCAGCATGTCGCTCAATTCAGGGCCTTATGCGGCAATACTGGAGGCGATAACAAGTTGTTGCTACGCCAATTCGTCGGCAGCTTAGCAGAAACAACCTTTGAATGGTATTCAGAACTACCTAACGACTTTGTCAAAACATTTGTGGAGATGGAACTGCTGTTTACACAAAGATTCACGAGTGCTAGTGAACGCACCCCGATAACAGCACTAATAAATGCCAGAATAAGTCCTGGCGAAACGTGGGTCCAACACACAACACGATGGCGAAACCTATGGTCGAAATGCGAACAACGCATAGAGGAGGCACCTGCGGTAGGCAATGTTTGTAGGCACTCTCGATCCGCAGGCGACCATCTCGCAATTCATGATGTTCTTCAGGCCGACCACCTTCCAGGCCTTGATCGACAAATTAGTCCAAATGGACCAGATGGGCCATGGACCGTCTCCTCCAAAACCAGATTCCCGAAATGAGAAAGGAAAAGGGAAAGCGATCGTCGTCGCCAATGCTCAACAACAGTCGAACAACTCAAAGTCGGTCGTTCGCCAAAACAACGTGCGTCCACGCCCATCCCTCGAAGAGAGGCTAGGACGTCCTTACTCGTTTCCTCAGAATAAAACGAGAAGACTGTTCGAGCTGGCAGTGCGCAACAAACTCATTAATCTGCCGATTCCAAAACGTCTGTCGCAGCCAGGCGATCTTAATAATCCCAATTATTGCCCTTACCACCAAACGGTAAGTCACCCGATTGAGGATTGTTTCGTCTTTAAGGGATGGATCGAGGATCAGTACCTACAAGGCAAGTTCGCACTGTCGGAAAACTGGAAGGTAAACCCACCACAGCCGCACTCTCCAAAGAAGACGGACACGCCAGGGGCAACTTGTTCTTTCATCGAGGGTGAAAACGATGGAGAAAACTCATCAGATGAATCCGAAGACTACGTAGCGACTTGTCATGTGATTTCTCATTCACTGACGGATGATGAGGAGGCTCCTTGCGCTGAGAAATCAATGGCGAACCCTGAGCCGGAGATTCTACAGCCATCAGACGAGTTGATCGATGTCTTCCTAAATGAAATTCGTCAGAAAGCAAAAGCCAATCAAGAGCGTGAAATGGCCATACTGGAAAGAGCCAAGGCATTCCCGTCAAATCAAAAGCCATCCACTGCGGGTAAAAACAAATTCAAGACGAGAAAAAGGTTCGCCAAAGCTCTATCAGTAGGAATGAAGCTACCGCCCTCTGAAGAAAATACTCTCGCTGAGGTAGAGATGCACCCTAATTTCTGTTTATATCATCAGAAGATCATACATCCTACCGAAGGCTGCGAATCCTTTAGCTGTTGGTGGCAAGGGTATGTCGCTCAAAAGCAACACTTTGACAGGACAAAAGTTGAAGCTCGTAGACGCCAAAAAAACGCGATAGATGAGTGCAAAAGAGCCGCCGACGATTGCCATAAAGCCGACTCCAAGGGATCACAAATCATCACCTTTGGAAGCGACTCTGACGAAGAAGCTACCCCCAACCCTTCTCTCGGGGAATCTATTTCAAAAATGAAAGAATTGAGAAGTTGCGATAACGTTCAGCCGTGTAATCGCACGCTGCTTGAAAAAAAATCTCGGCCCCGCAAATAAGGGATCGAACAAAAAGGATAAAGGGAAGGGAAAAACAGCCCTCGTAGCCCATGCTCAACAGCAATCGAGTGGCCCTAGACCGGTTGCTTGCCGAAACAACAAGCAGCAACCCCTCCAAGAAAAGTTGAAACGTCCTTACTCGTTTCCGCAAGATAAGACAAGGGGACTGTTCGAATTGGCGTTGCGCAACCGACTCATAAATCTGCCGGAGCCAAAACGTCCGTCGCGACTAAATGGCGTCAATGAGCCCAACTACTGTCCCTATCACCGAGTACTGGGTCACCTGATCGAGGATTGCTACGTCTTCAAAAACTTGGTTGAAGACCAATACCTACAGGGCAAGTTCGCGCTCTCCGAAAACTGGAAGGTGAACCCGCCACAACCGCACGCTCTGAGAAAGACGGATACGCCGGGGGCATCATGCTCAGTCATAGAGAAAGCCTCATAGACCGAAAAGTCAGTAAACTAGAGATTCACTTCAAATACGGCGACAGCGGACCGAAACGTCCTTAAACTAATGATGGACCACAATGTCCTAAAACTTGCAAATGACCGAAACATTTTTAAACTACCACCGCAGCATCCTTAGGCTGACGAGATAAAAAAAAGAAGAAGAAGAAACAAAAAAAAAGAGAGAAAAGAAAAATAATTAAAAAAATGATGATGATAAAAACGGTATGTCCATAAGCGAAAAGGGCATGGATGAAAACCCGAAAGGGCTCCGTGAGTAAAAACAGCAGGGCTACCGGCGAGTGTTCATGAAAAACCCGAAAGGGCGCGACCTCGTAAAAAAAAGAGAGAGAGAGAATAAAAAAATGGTATGTCCATAAGCAAAATGGGCACGGATGGAAACCCGAAAGGACTCCGTGAGTAAAAACGGCAAGACTACCGGCGAGTGTTTGTGAAAACCCGAAAGGGGGCAACCTCGTTAAAGGACACATAGGGTCCTCTCGACCTTGTAAGGAGAAACCACCCGTGTGAGATCCTTACGGCTTACAAGAGAGCAACACACTTAGGGATCCCCACAATTCCTAGGGAGAAAATACACTTGCGAGATCTCCACGACTCGTAAGGAAAACTCTCTTATGGGACCCTCACGGCTCATAAGAGTTGAAAGTCTTAAGTTACAGAGACCAAACCTGTGCTTAAGCAACCCCCACAACTTTCGATATTGCCCTACAAGCGGCTCATACTGACCCTTGTATACAATCCACGGGCGCGAATAAATATTTCCTTAACCAAATCCCATCCGTGACTAGAGATATGTCCATATGGTGAGCAACCCTTATAAGTCCTCTCGACTTATGAGGAGAAGACCCCTTTGTAAGATCCTTAAGACTTGCAAGAGGACATGCACTTATGAATTCTCACGATTCCCAAGGAGAAAACACACCTACAAGATCCTCACGACTTGTAGGGAGAAATACCTTTGTGAGACCCCTACGGCTCATGAAGTCAAAAGCCTTAGTCGACAGGACCCTTAACCCTGTTTACTAAGCCACCTTTGTTCAACATCGACAGAGGCAAATGATGATTCGCTCCTGGTAACATGCCAGTTGTAGCGGTGCTAATACCGAAATCAGTGTCTAAAATCCAAGCTTGCAGCGAAAAAGCTAGCGAGCCATACATGCATACGAAATAGCCGAAATGATGGGGCAACTTGCAATAAAAAGCGGCAAGTAAAAATGTATGCATGCAAAATAGCCGAAATGATGGGGCAACTTGCAATAAAAAGTGGCAAGTAAAAATGTATGCATGCAAAATAGCCGAAATGATTGGGTAACTCGCAATAAAAAGCAGCGAGTAAAAACAAAATAAACAGCCGAAACGATTGGGCACCGCAAAAAATAGCCGAAATGATTGGGCAATCGCGACCTTTGCGATATAAAAGCTGAACTGATAGAGCATCGCGGAAATAAAATAATAATAATAAGAAAATGAATGAAACTTCTGCCCTACAGGTTAAATCACATCGATTCCTGTATACAACCCAAGGGCACAAACAAAGAGGGAACCATACCTTCCCAACAGGCTCCATAAAAAAAAGCGTAGCCAAATCTCGATGGTTCACAGACAACCTAGAGACCATCTCAGCATTCATCTCATTACAGCAAATGAGATGTCAAGGCGTTCCTTCGCAGTCTATCAAGATGCAGATACAACGCCAAACCCCATGGTCAAACAAGCGGAGTAACGGCAAAATCCCAGCTCCACCTCAGCATTCGTCTCGATACAGCGGACGCAATATCAACAACAGTGTCCTGTCTCCAACAGGATTCAGACGTGGCAAAGAAAACGAAGCGAATGTCAAATTCCTAGCTTCAAGGTCTTAACGGCGAGTCATATAAAGCCTGAAAGACAACTGGAGATCATCTCACACCAGTGCGGAATGGTCACCACTTCGACGTTCGTCTCGACACAGCAGACGCAACAATCATCAAACAAATGGAGCCACAGCAAAATCCCTAGTTCCAAACCTCGACGGTTCATCAGCAACCTAGAGACAACCTCGACGTCCGTCTCGATACAATAGACGAGATGTAATCCCAATGTTCGTCTCGATACAGCAGACGCAACATCATCAAACGAATGGAGCTACGGAAAAATCCCTAGTTCCAAACCTCGACGGTTCATTCGCAACCTAGAGACAACTACGGCATTCGTCTCGATACAGCAGACGAGATGTCGCTCTAGCATTCTTCCCCCAGCAGGGTTCAGACGCAACGTCATCAAACGAATGGAGCCACGGCAAAATCCCTAGTTCCAAACCTCGGCGGTTCACCAGCAACCTAGAGACAACCTCGACGTCCGTCTCGATACAGCAGACGAGATGTCACCCCAACGTTCGTCTCGACACAGCAGACGCAACGTCATCAAATGAATGGAGCCACGGCAAAATCCCTAGTTCCAAACCTCGACGGTTCGTTAGCAACCTAGAGACAACTACGACATTCGTCTCGATACAGCAGACGAGATGTCACTCCAACGTTCGTCTCGACACAGCAGACGCAACGTCATTAAACGAATGGAGCCACGGCAAAATCCCTAGTTTCAAACCTCGACGGTTCACTAGCGCGGAGTGGATATGACTCATCGGGGCTCTCCAAAATGAGCCTAACCTCAAGTAAAAAGCGGCATGGCAAATTCCTAACGCTTGCTCTTCCGACGGTCAAACTGCCAAGGAGGATTGCTTGAAGACGACTTGTCCAGCCCCCGAAGGGATCAGAGACATGGCAGTCGCGGTGCTACTCGAGCAGCACGATTGCCTATCGAGGAACATATCAGCTTATGCGACGGTACGACGGCCAAAACCCTAAGTGCCACAGACCCTAACAGACTTCTGTCGAAAAGAGCAGAGGTTAACTATGACGTTAGGATATTCTTGCAAGAAATGCTCGATTCGTCTCGACTTGTGAAGAAATCGATGTCTTTGCGAGAAATTTTCGATGCGGCTCGACTTGTGAGATAAAGCCTTAGGCAATAGGCATAAAAGGAGCCTGTTTCCTAAGAACTGGGACCCTGCAAGTTGGCCCACAACGGTCTCTTGCACACTATCCACGGGTCTCACTCTCCAAACTCGAAACTCGACAAGGAGGGAAGCAACCGCTTACGGGTCCTCTCGACTCGTAAGAGGGAAAAATTCTCTTATAGGATCCTTACGGCTTATAAGAGAAAACACACTTAGGAATCCTCACGGTTCCTAAGGAGAAAATCCACTTACGAGATCCTCTCGATCCGTAGGGGGAAAAATCTCTATGAGACCCTCACGGCTCATAGAGTTGAAAAGTCTTAGGCAGCAGATCTGAACCTGCGGCCTAAGCCATCGCTATCTCTTGAAGAAACTAAGATGCCTACGCCATTATCTGTCAACTATGTTTATCAAGACAGCATGCCAATAATAAGAGAAAGGAGAAAGCAACAGAAGGAGCATCCGATTTACGTTTGATCAAGCGTCCGAGACACACTCATTCATGCATAGGCAAAAGACTTAGAACGAAAAATAAGACAAGCTGGGATAAAACTTTTCCATTAATATTGCCAAGAATTCTTACAATCATAAAGCAATAAATGAGAAATATTATTACAAAGGTATAACCTCGAACCCAGGACATGGATTGAGGAACTCGAAAGCGACCCTATCTATGACTTTCCAGGCCTCGCGGACCATCCTGGTTGCTTTCTTTCGCGAACACAAGCGTTAGGATCCCCCCTGATGTCTTCCACCCTCCGGTAAGCAGCGAGTATGGCAGACTGCTGGAAGACCTCGTGCAAGAGATCGACGAGACTGTCTCTCCGTCTCTTCGAGATAAAGTTCATCAGGTACACCGAGTGCACCTTATCCTCGGCGGCATCTAACGCCCTAAGCGGCACACCGGAACAGAATAGGGGAAGCGCTTCCCAGATGGCTCCCACGATAAGTTTCAGGAGGGAAGAACGTCGGGGAAGCAGTGGACCGTTATATGCGTCGAAGCGGCTCATGATTTCAGCACACTCCGCGTTTTTGAACTCTCGATTTTGAGAACGGCCAAGTCGGCGGATGTCCCCGTAAGAGATGATCTCGTCAAGATTGTACATGTGGGCATTCATTGTTTCTGTAAAAGAAAATCAACAAAAATTATCAGAAAGATTGATTAAGCAAAACGATATAATGCACTGAGGAATAAAATGCCATCTTTAACTTCCAAGATCCATGAAGAATTCTTAAGAGTTCTTCTATATGATTTGGGAAGAGCAAAGCTCTATTAATGAATTAAGAAAATCCAAGGAAAATCTTTCAGAGAGCAGAGCTCTATAGAACCCTAGTAGGGTCCCCTTTAGTTCTCTTTAGATCCCTTTAAGACCTGTAGAGCAAAGCTCTGCTAAGTGAAACCCTAAATGGGTTTCCTTTAGATCAGGGATCTATTGAGAGCGAGGCTCTATCAATGAAAATTAATTTAATTTAATTTAATCCAAATTAAAAAATTTACCTAAAAGTTTTAAGAGTTTAACTCTTAAGGTTCTTGAAAATAAAGAGCAGGGCTCTGAGTTCTGAAAGTAAAATTTTAAAGATGAAAATCATCTAAGGGAACAAAGGTCCTATTTATAGGTATCAAGTGCCCTTTCAGCTTCCAAGGGATGGCGCGACGGTTCGGAGTCTGCCACCGCTGCGCTCACATTAGGAGGCCACGTAAGCGCAACGATGGGGGGGCATTTGTTTACCCCAATCAGAGCAAAGCTCTGTTCAAATTCTAAGGTGGAAAAAGAAGCAATGCTTCTGTTTTCCTCCAATCAGAGCAAAGCTCTGTCTTGAAAATTAAAGTTAAAATAAATGGAGCAACGCTTCAGATCCCCTACGCTGCGCGCAGAGCGCCACGTGTCGGAATCAGACACGTTAGCGTAGGGGGGGCGCAGCGCCCAAGGCAGCGCACCCAATCAGAGCAAGGCTCTGTTTAAAATTCAAACTTTGATTAAAGAAGCAACGCTTCAGCTGGCCTGCGCTCTGCGTTGCACGCCACGTGGCAACACGGTTGCGCTAGCGCAGTTGCGCTACGCGCCACGTGGCAGCGCGGTTGCGCTAGCACAGTTGCGCTGCGCTGTGCGCTGCGCGACACGTGTCACAAGCTGGTGCGTTTGCGCCAAACAGAATTAAAATTCTGAAAGATCTTTCTCAATCTTGTTAAAAACAAGAAGATTGTCTTCTGTAAAACAGAAGCCCTTGGATCAAAGATCCAACGGTGGGGAAAATTCCCCAAATCACTCAGAGAATGATCTCTTTAACAAACTTTAACTAATTTGTGGGCACAATAAAAAGGACCCTAGACCTCAATTCAAAGGCATCAACATTTTGGAGAGAAATCAAAATTTTCAAGCAGAGAAAACTCTGAAGAAATTTCAAAAAGAAAGGTAAAAAAACCTTTAGGATAGAAGAATTTCTTCTGATAGATTATTGATCTAAGAACAAGATCAATGATCTTTAATAAAAAACAAAAATAAAAATAGTGCTTTGCACTTATGAACCATTGGTTCTCTGAGAATCAAGAAAGAAATAACAAAATACTTGTTTTCTTGAATCTAAATTAGATCAAGAAATCAAACAGTGCTTTGCACTTCTTTTATGAACCATTAGTTCTGGAATCTAAAAGATTCTCAAATTAATATTGCTTTGCACTTGTAAACTGCACTGTTGCGCTCTTGGGTTGGCGCAAGCTACCAGATAGCGCCACGTGTCCCATTTGCGCTGTGCGCTTTGAAATAGAGCCTTGCTCTCTGAAACTGGCACAACTCGCTACAGCGCGCCACGTGTCAGCAGCGCAAGCGCAGCGCACTGGCACAGCGCACTGCGCTTGCATGACACGTGTCATCATCACAAGCGCTTGCGCTCTTTGATTGGCGCAAAGCGCCTGACAAATGCAATGCATTTCTTTTGCTAAAGGGCCAAGCCCAAATCAAAAAGGTCTAGCAGGCTAGAATAAATGCAGTGCATTATTTAAAAAGGGCAGAGCCCTAGCACAAGCCTAATAGGCCAAAAGCAAATAAAATGTTGAACATTTTTAAATGGACTTAGCCCAATCATGGCCGTAAGTCCTCAAATTAAATTGATTGAGCACGGCTGCTCCTTAAATCAATTTACGACCGGTTCAAGGGTAGATCTCTGAACTCCTCTGACACCCATCGTTGTAATCCTTCAACGACGTCAGAGAGGTAACGGGTCCCGATGACCACACATCAATATGGACTGCGGGGTCCTTAAACTTGTGGACCGAAATGTCCTTAAACTAATGTTGGACCGAAACGTCCTTAAACTAATATCGGACCGAAACGTCCTTAAACTAATAATGGACCACCACGTCCCTAAACTGGAACATAGACCACCACGTCCCTAAACTGGAATACGGACCACCACGTCCCTAAACTGGAACATAGACCACCACGTTCCTAAACTGGAATGCAGACCACCGCGTCTCTAAACTAGAACATGGACCACCACGTCCCTAAACTGGAGCATGGACCGCAACGTCCTTAAACTACCTATGGACCGCTACGTCCCTAAACTGGAACAATAGAGCCTCCAAATGCTCTTTTGCCGGATCTAAACGATCCCGTTTAAGTCGATCTTAGCCCCAAACACGGCTAACGTATCCTTAAACATTCAAATGGACTATAAAACTCCAAATCAACTTTGGTTCAAGGGTACATCTCTAAACTCCTCTGACACCTGTCGTTGTAATCCTTCAACGACGTCAGAGAGGTGACGAGTCCCGATGGCAATGTATTAAATGGATCCAGACGATCCCGTTAAGTAGATCTTAGTCTCAAACAGGACTAACGTATCCTTAACGAACATTTAAGTTGATCTTAGCCTCAACACGGCTAACGTATCCTTAAACTAAAAACACCAAACCCAAATCTAAGTAAATACGGATTTGAACTAATCCACGTCCTACGGGCGACGGCATTACTCGGTCTCCGTATATAATCCACGGGCAACCATAAACAAAATAAACATACACGACACGAAGTGAAATTCTGGAGAAGGAGCAAGTGGCTACCGCGATGCGGTAGCGTAATTAACTGCAGGGGCTTGCGCCTACAGGGAAGAGCGTCCCCACAATCAAAAACCCTTCAAGCGAGGGGGAATCTGACGAAGTCTGCTACATCGGCCGCATCCGCCTAAACCTCCGATACACGGTGCCATAAATCAACTTGGCATCTTCGGAGAGGTGGACGGATAAAACCAAATAGCATCTGCCCCGAATCTCAGCGTCAGGCCATCACGGTCTTATGCGCCGTCTTTCGGAGGGGAACATGTATTCTTTTCTCTCTCCTAATGGCAGATACTGATGGCGGGACTTAAGCTTATTTTAGAGAAAAACAAACTGACTGGACCGAATTATAAAGAATGGTTGAGGAACTTGAACATTGCACTCACATATGATAAAGTATCATATGTCCTCACGACCAAAGCCTCACCCGTCCCAGAATCTGAATCATCTGTTTCGGATAAGGAGATCCGAAAAATATGGGATATTGATTGCGACACGGCCACGTGCCTCGCGCTTGCTTCTATGGACAGTATCCATCAGAAACAGCATGAGAAGATAGATGTACAATCCATCTTTCTTCATACAAAGGAGTTGTATGAAGAGAAATCTCGTACTTTACGATACGAAGCATCTCGAAAGTTGTTTCAGATACGGATGGCCCCCGGCGCATCAGTAGGAGACCATGTTCTGAAGATGATTGGTCTTATAGAAGAACTTGAGGAACTCTGATGGACTATGGATAATGAGCAATATACAGATATTGTTCTGCAGTCTCTCTCCCCCGCCTTTGCTCCGTTCATATTGAATTTCAATATGAACGATTTGGAGAAATTATTTCCTGAACTTCTCAATATGTTGAGAAGTGCAGAGAGCACGCTTAAGATAGCGAAAACTCCCACTCTGCTTTATGGGCCATCTTCCTCTTCAGTCCCGAAAGCCAAGGCCAAGGGAAAGAAGAAGAAGAATTCCACCAAGCCGAGAGATGGAGTTGAAAAGGCGAAGGGGAAAGACAAGTCTGGGACCATGGGAAGTGGAAAAGGAGAATATTTTTTACTCCCACAAGTTGGGACATTGGAATCGCAGTTGTGCTTTGTACCTTGCTGATCTCAAGAAGAAGAAGCATACTGATGCTTCCGCTTCAGATGTGTTTGTAACTGAAAACTGTTTTTCATTAAACTCTGCATCTTAGGTATTAGATACCAGTTCTGGTTCTTGTTAGTTATGTATATGCCCTAGAGGCCATTGTTGTACATATAATGTATATTATAATGGATGCTTGGATATATATAGAGAGGACTTTCTTGCTCGACATAATAATATGCTATTTGGTTTCACTTTATCTTAACATGTTGACTTGTATTGTTATACTGTCTTACTCTCACATGTTGATAAAGCCCTTAGGATCTGTACTCGACTACTAGGACTATGATGAGATCATACTAGTGGGGCCATGGTAATCTATGAGTACATCCTATAACTATTCCTAGTCGAGAGTATATCGAGACAGGGCATCGATACATCAGAGTAGACTAGCGTATACGCATCTTGACCCATATGATGGGTGATGGATGATCCCAAATCCATCGGTGTTGGACATCAAGGATGGTATGCGGGTGCTCAGTGGAGACTGGGTACACTGGACGGACTCGCCGAGAACTCCCAGATGGTGATATACCACACGTCAGATGGCAGTTCTCCGGTGACACTGGTACAGGGTAGTCTGTAGACCCGAGATCGTCATAGAGTCTTGTGTGATTCCCACTGTGCTTTGATTTCCACCTTACCACGTCCAAGAGGGCGTGCAAAACGGTGGCTTTTGGGTACAGTCCCGAATCACATGGAGGCAATGAGCGATAGGAGGGGATTCGTCTCTCCGGGTATAGGGAGTTGATGTTGTGCTGTGTTCGATTGGCTATAACTGGAAGTCCCTGGCCAGGGCTGATATAGAGATTTACTGGTAAGTGTTACCAGTAGTTTCTCGACCCGTTATGAGCCACTCATCGACACGACTTATCGGTTACTGGGGTCTGACGTATACCACCCCTAGACTTGATATGCGACATATCAGACGAAGAGACCGGACTGTACGGGAGTGTTACTGATTGGATTCACAGGAGAACATACATGCTAGCTTGTTGATCTTCTGATCGCTCAATACCTGGGTGGCTGTTACGTTTAGCTGACCGCTTGCAGCTTGTGGGTGTTTGATATGATCATCACCTGCTACCGGCGTATTGACGATTCTTTAGAGTCCTACACAGAGGTTTCTTGGCTCAGGCAAAACAGAGTAGAGGCACATATGTGATATGCGCAGGACCGAGGATAATGCGATATGAGATACCGTATTATATTCTTGCGAACCGGGTCATCGGATCAAGTGTTGATTCGATGAATCGGTACATGATATATTAGTCGGTTATATTCGATATAACCGGATTGTCGGATCAAGTGTTAATTCGATGATTTAATGTATAATAATATATATGATATATTGTATTACATTATCTAATATTGGCTCACTTTATTATTTCATTTTCTCACAGGATAATACATTGATATATATGTGATATATGTTAATTGTATTATTTTCTTTTGTTACAAATATATAATATATATGTGATATATATTATAGTAACATGATATGATTAATAATGGAACATGTTTAGTAGAGATAAAGTAAGGTTAGGGTTTGATTAGGGTTAGCTCTTTCTTGCACATTCTAGAAAGAATTCCTTTTGTCATGAAAAAGATATTATGTTGATATTTATCCATGACTCACTCTTTAACCAAACCAAACCCTAGCCCTAGTTTATTCTCTACAAAGGTTATCCTTGTCATCCTTGATCATGGTTCCATGATTAATCATATATTCATTTCTATTATTCATCACAAAAGGATTATCTTTTTTTTCATCATCTTCTTCTCTCTTAAGCTTTGAGAAAGCTTGCTAGATTTTCCTTTTGTGATGATTTCTTATGAGAATATGATATAAAAAGAAAGCATAAATACTACTCTATCATCCTCATCTAATCTAGCCCATTAGATTAGGGTGTTCACCTCATTAGAGTGAGAGAGCTTGAATTATAGCAACTTCGACGTAGATCATCGGAGAAACGGAACACTACAAGCTAGTATGGATCGTTCGAGTCGTGGAGCCTCTCTTGAGTCCGGGAAATCATGGATCGCGGCGAAGGGACTTCTACTCGGAGCTTATGAAGCGAAGGAGCGGACTACAAAGGTTGTAATCCCTCACACTTAGTAGTAAAGATGTTTACTTGCATGTTAAACCCTAATAATCTAGCAAAGATCCCGGCTATGGGTTGTTCGGCACGTCTAAAATTTTATTCGGGCATGGTTGATGCCTTATGAATCCTCACAAGAGTGCCTAGGAACCCTACAGTGGTATCAGAGCCTAGCTAGAGTATTAGGCGACGTGTATACGAAGTTAAAACTCCGATCGAACACCGAGACGCAATTTTAGATCCCTCTCTGGATATTTTTCAAAAACTGTGATTTTTCAGAATTAAAAATAAGTAAAAAAATCAGCAGGTAAATATAAATATCACTGTGAAAAACGAGGCAGCAATACGTACATACCGCCGCGGAACCGCGGCCGTACCTTTCTTTGGCCGCAGATCCGCGGTGGGAATGTTGAACTGCGCATTCATTTTTCAACGGTAATATCCGTATCTGTATGTTATATTTTCTGGGTATTTTTAATCTGACTCAAGTGTTGAGTGTTCTGGGGTTTATTTTATAATCGTAGATTCGATCGGAATATTTAATTTTGTTATGTTTTCCGGATATTTAGAAACTGTTAAAATGTTCGAACGGATATCATTAACTAACTTTTTCCCGGCACGTAAAATTTTCAAGTGTTGAATTTTTATCGGGTTTAAATCTTTCGGAAAAACGTACAAGTAACACGATGGACCCTCTAGAAGAACACAAACCTTAACTCGATTATATGACCGTCTTGAACTGCCTCTAAACCTTAGGGTTTGGGGCAGTACGGCGTGCCACATGTGAGGCGTTGGCTTGACCCTTCTACGGCTGGATCATCGGTATTGTGACAGTTTCTGGGATTATTTGAACTCCGCTCAAGTGTTGAGCTATTTATGAAATTTTGGGTATTTGATTATTTGTTCGGAAAGTTTAATACTGTCTATTTATCTGGAATGTGATACAATCTGTGGAATTCATACAGTTAGGCATGAAATGCGAAGTATGTGATATTTCGGATTCAGATGTCTAAAGTGATTGTGGATTCCAAATGTTGTAGTTTTACAATTTCTTTTCTGTGACCGTAAGTGTAGTATGTAGTTGTATTACCGGTCTTCGTTGCTATACATCTACGACGATCGGTGTATGCATACTTACTTACGTTGATGATATGTGATATTATGTGTTGTTGTGATATGTTATATTGGATCGTCGTGTTCTGAATAGCCGGGGGTTTTATGTGAGATGAGGGTTTTTATTTTCATTCATGTAAAATTCATTTGTATGTAATATTCTTTTATTGGGGCACTTCCGGGATGAGGTTGATGTCACCAGTGTATATTATTTACTTTTCCGCATTAGGTAGACCCAAGGAGGGGAGCACAAGTAACCGGGTTCTAGGGTCCAGTGGGAGGCCATCTCGAGGAGTCGAGACCGGGTCTCCTAACCCTAGAACTGGCAGTGTTACTTGTCGCTATCGTAGGGGTCTAGGGATGTGAGTTTGGCTATTCATCGCGACCGTGGAATCCGTGTTTTATACAGGCTCGTATTAAAAACACGGACATCCTAGTATATCCAATATTTCATATATGTTCTTCTGCTACAATGTTCTGTGATGAGATCATATTACTGCCTGAGACGAATGCTTATACTATATATATATGCTGATATATAAATATTACTGCTTTCGTTTCTTCTGTGATGCTTAGGAAGCATAAGCTGATGGAATTTTATTAATGAGATTAATAAAAAGAAAATAAACCTAAAAGATGTAGTAGAATCAAATCTTTATAAAAAAAGGGTAGCTACAGTTTTGCTTTGCATAGCGGTATATATGATATACCCTGCACCTTATTCGATAAGGAAAGAGCCGAGATCCCTTCACCGGGAGTGACCTCTTTAGCGAAACTGGCAGATGCTACAAACTCACGGTTTAGTTTTTGACAGCTTATATAGTTCTTGCTTTGCACAGCGGTATATATGATATATCCTGCACCTTATTCGATGAGGAAAGAGCCAAGATCCCTTCACCGGGAGTGACCTCTTTAGCGAAACTAGAAAAGCCTAAAAAACACTCCTTTTTCAAAAACCTACGAGATTCTACGACGATATCAAGTTCATTACGCTCAAGGTTTTCTGAAAAACCTGCGTAGCCCTCCGTCATTTCAGATAAAGACTAGTTAGTATTCGTGCTACGTTTGTTGACTATGTTAAGGCGTAGTGTGCGGTAGCTAATTAGTACTTATCTGCTAAAACATGAGATGTGATTGGATTAGGGTAGTTGTACGACTTTGTTGACTATGTTAAGGGTCGTGCAGGTGGGTTTAATTCAATCGGGAAATGACGGGTTGAACTTGGCTAGCAATTATGATTTGTTGACTATGTTAAGGTCATAAGTTGCTAGGGGCAAAAGAATTATCTGGAATTTCAAGTGTTGAAATTTGCAATGAGATTGCATACCTCCTATGAGATAGTTGGATCCCGATACCCACTGCGAGTAAGAGTTACTCCTGGGAGAATTTTACACAGAACAATTAGCCGATCAAGTAGGTGTCTAGAAAAGTGTTAACGGGGTTACGCCTCTGGGAAAACGAGGTTTACTTTAATTAGGTCCGTGCGAAAGCATGAGGAACCTCCCTCAAGTACCGACACTGATCTGGCTGAAAGATTGACGAAATTGTAGGGTGTAATTAATCCCGGCTAATCTTACCTTTTCGGGTTTGAAGGAAGATTTGATAAAAACAGTGGGAGACATCCTGATTAGATAAGATAATAACCAATCTAATCTTCCAAGAGCATACGCTAAAATGTTTTCTTCTCTCTCTCCAGGTAGCGACCATGTCAGGCCATAATCAAGATAATAATATGAATGTATTGACTGAACCCGCTTATTATACTGAGCAGAGGAACGTTGGTCTCATTCTTTCTTATAAGAGTTATAAGACTGAACATGGAATAGGAGAATATCTAGATTCTCACGCCGCCCAAACGAAGAACATGCATGTTGATGCACCTTCTTCGGGTGTGTTAGTTATTGAGAACTGTTTCTCAGTTCACCCTACGTCCTGGGTATTAGATATCGGATCAAGATCCCACATATGTAAATTGTTACATGGGCTACGTAAAGGTAGAGAACTGGGAAAAGGTGATCATTCCGTTCAAGTAGGGAATGGTGCAAGTATTGCAGCCAAAGCAGTTGGCGAATATCACCTTGTATTACCAAGTCGTAATACACTGATTCTGAATGAGTGCTATTATATACCGAACATGATGTGCAACATTATATCAGTTTCTTTATTAAATAAAGAAGGATATAATTTTGTAGTACAGGATAATGTTATGAATATCTTCCTAAATCAAAAGTTGATTGCATCAGGCTCGTTACATAATGGCATATTCATTCTCAATCAAAATACAGTTCTCAATATACAAAACACACGCAAGAGGAAAAGTTCAGAAATGAACGAATCCTACTTGTGGCATTGTAGACTTGGTCATATCAATGCGACACGACTGGCTAAGTTACATAAGGATGGATATTTGAATCCGTTCGAATTATCATCTTATGATATTTGCCATTCATGTCTCAAAGGAAAAATGACCAAAGCTCCGTTTAGTAGACACGGAGAAAGAGTTACGGAACTCTTAGGACTGGTACATAGTGATGTATGCGGTCTCATGTCTACGCATGCCAGGAACGGTTCTTCCTACTTCATTACATTCACTGACGATCTCTCAAGATTCGGACATGTGTTCCTAAGGAAACACAAGTCTGAAGCTTTTGAGAAATTCAGAGAATATAAGCACGAAGTAGAGAACCAAACGGGCAAAAGTATTAAGATCCTTCGATCTGATCGAGGAGGAGAATACTTAAGCAATGAGTTCCTAGATTATCTAAAAGAGAATGGGATTCTCTCTCATCTTACTACTCCTTATACACCATAGCACAACGGTATATCGGAACGGAGGAATCGCACCCTATTAGATATGGTACGCTCTATGATGAGCACTGCTAAGTTGCCTATTTCCTTCTGGGGATATGCGCTTGAGACAGCAGTATACCTATTGAATTAAGTTCCGTCTAAATCTGTACCTACCACACCATATGAGATATGGAGTGGGAAGAGACCATATTTTAAACGAGTTAAGATATGGGGTTGTCCGGCCTATGTCAAAAGGCAAAATTCGAACAAACTCGAGGCACGATCAGTTCTTTGCAAGTTTGTGGGATATCCTAAGAATTCCCAAGGATACTTTTTCTACCACGCTGAAGAACAAAAAGTATTTGTTTCTCAATATGCCACCTTTTTGGAAAAGGAATTTCTTGCAAAAGAAATTAGTGGAAAAGAGGTAGAGCTGGAAGAGGTTCCGGCAACACAAACTGCAACTGAAGATTAAGTAAAACCAGAGGATTCAGTAGTACCCGACGAACCCCAGCCTCTCCGCCGATCTAGCAGGGTTTCTCATCCACCTGAGAGATACTACGGTTTTCTTATTGATGGTGGGAGCGAGTATTGCATCATGGAAGATGATGACCCGACTAGTTTCGAGCAGGCCATCACGAGTGGTGACTCTGTGAAATAGCTAGATGCAATGCGATCTGAGATGGAATCCATGTATACCAACAAAGTATGGACTTTGGAAAATGCTCCTGAAGGGGTAAAACCCATTGGGAGCAAGTGAATCTTTAAAAAGAAATTTGGTGTAGATGGAAAAGTTGAGACTTTCAAAGCTAGACTTGTTGCAAAGAGTTTTCGTCAACGACCAGGTGTGGATTATGACGAAACCTTTTCTCCAGTGGCTATGCTTAAGTCCATCCGGATCTTACTTGCCATTGCTGCATACCATGACTACGAAATCTGGCAAATGGATGTTAAGACCGCCTTTCTAAACGGTGATTTAGAAGAGTGCGTGTACATGACTCGGCCAGAGGGCTTCGTAGATAGTGGAAGAAGCGGAAAGGTGTGCAAGCTGCTTAAATCCATTTATGGGTTAAAGCAAGCATCGCGGAGTTGGAACATCTGTTTTGATGTTGTAGTCAAAGAGTTTGACTTCATCAAAAATATAGATGAACCTATAAAAAGGTAGCAGAGAGTAAGGTTGTATTTCTCGTATTGTACGTGGATGACATACTCTTGATAGGAAATGACATTCCTATGCTGCAATCAGTCAAGCTCTTCTTATCACAAAAATTCTCAATGAAAGATCTAGGTGATGCCTCCTGCATATTGGGAATCATGATCTATAGAGATAGATCTAAACGGATACTGGGATTGTCCCAATCCAGGTACATTGACACCATACTAAAGAGGTTTAGTATGGAAGAATCCAAGCGTGGGAACCAACCCACGATCTCTGGACTCACTCTCTCGAAAGAGATGTCTCCCAAGACTGATTTAGAAAGAGCTCGCATGCAAGGGATCTATGCTTCGGCAGTAGGCTCTATCATGTATGTGATGCTATGTACCAGACCCGATGTAGCATACTCACTAAGTGTAGTGAGTCAGTATCAAGAAGATCCTGGAGAGAGTCACTGGACAGCTGTGAAGAACATTCTCAAGTACTTGCGAAGGACTAGAGAGATGTTCTTGGTGTATGGTAACGGAGAACTCCGGGTAGAGTCCTTTACTGATTCCAGCTTCCAAAGTGATAAGGACGGCTCTAAGTCGCACTCGGGTTTTGTCTTTACCCTCAATGGAGGGGCGGTATGTTGGAAGAGTTCCAAACAGGATACCGTTGCAGACTCGACGATAGAGGCTGAATACATCGCTGCCAACGATGCTGCCAAAGAGGCTGTCTGGATAAAGAAGTTCATTAGTGAACTTGGTGTGATTCCATCCATTGAACATCCAATACCTCTGTATTGCGATAACAATGGATCTGTGGCTTTGGCCAAGGAACCCAGGTCCCATCAGAAGTCCAGACATATTCTGAGGCGGTATCACCTGATCAGGGAGATAGTTGATCGCCGGGAGATCGAGATCAGGAGAGTAGATACGAAGGACAATACTGCGGATCCACTCACGAAGGCCATTCCCCAAATACAGTTTGAGAGATTATTCGGGATGCTAGGTATGAGATACTACAGCAGCTGGCCTTAGTGCAAGTGGGAGATTGTTAGTTATGTATATGCCCTAGAGGCCATTGTTGTACATATGATGTATATTATAATGGATGCTTGTATATAGAGAGAGAGGGCTTTCTTGCTCGACATAATAGTATGCTATTTGGTTTCACTTTATCTTAACATGTTGACTTGTATTGGTTTACTGTCTTACTCTCACATGTTGATAAAGCCTTTAGGATCTGTACTCGACTACTAGGACTATGATGAGATCATACTAGTGGGGCTATGGTAGTCGATGAGTACATCCTATAACTGTTCCTAGTCGAGGGTATATCGAGACAGGGCATCGATACATCAGAGTAGACTAGCGTATACGCATCTTGACCCATATGATGGGCGATGGATGATCCCATATCCATCGGTGTTGGACATCAAGGATGTTATGCGGGTGCTCAGTGGAGACTGGGTACACTGGACGGACTCGCCGAGAACTCCCAGATGGTGATATACCACACGTCAGATGGCAGTTCTCCGGTGACACTGGTACAGGGTAGTCTGTAGACCCGAGATCGTCATAAAGTCTTGTGTGATTCCCACTGTGCTTTGATTTCCACCTTACTACGTCCAAGAGGGCGTGCAAAACGGTGGCTTTTGGGTACAGTCCCGAATCACATGGAGGCAATGAGCGATAAGAGGGGATTCGTCTCTCCCGGTATAGGGAGTTGATGTTGTGTTGTGTTCGATTGGCTATAACTGGAAGTCCCTGACCAGGGTTGATATAGAGATTTACTGGTAAGTGTTACCAGTAGTTTCTCGACCCGTTATGAGCCACACATTGACACGACTTATCGGTTACTGGGGTCTGACGTATACCACCCCTAGACTTGATATGCGACATATCAGACGAAGAGACCGGACTGTACGGGAGTGTTACTGATTGGATTCACAGGAGAACGTACAGGCTAGCTTGTTGATCTTCTGATTGCTCAATACCTGGGTCGCTGTTACGTTTAGCTGACCGCTTGCAGCTTGTGGGTGTTTGATATGATCATCACCTGCTACCGGCGTATTGACGATTCTTTAGTGTCCTACACAGAGGTTTCTTGGCTCAGGCAAAACGGAGTAGAGGCGCGTATGTGATATGCGCAGGACCGAGGATAATGCGATATGAGATATCGTATTATATTCTTGCGATATTTAGATATGAACCGGGTCATCGGATCAAGTGTTGATTCGATGAATCGGTACATGATATACCAGTCGGTTATATTCGATATAGCCGGATTGTCAGATCAAGTGTTGATTCGATGATTTAATGTATAATAATATATATGATATATTGTATTACATTATCTAATATTGGCTCACTTTATTATTTCATTTTCTCACCAGATAATACATTGATATATATGCGATATATGTTAATTGTATTATTTTCTATTGTTACAAATATATAATATATGTGTGATATATATTATAGTAACATGATATGATTAATAATGGAACATGTTTAGTAGAGATAAAGCAAGGTTAGGGTTTGATTAGGGTTAGCTCTTTCTTGCACATTCTAGAAAGAATTCCTTTTTTCATGAGAAAGATATCATGTTGATATTTATCCATGACTCGCTCTTTAACCTAACCAAACCCTAGCCCTAGTTTATTCTCTACAAAAGTTATCCTTGTCATTCTTGACCATGATTCCATGATTAATCATATATTCATTTCTATTATTCATCACAAAAGGATTGTCTTTTTTTTCATCATCTTCTTCTCTCTTGAGCTTTGAGAAAGCTTGCTAGATTTTCCTTTTGTGATGATTTCTTGTGAGAATATGATATAAAAAGAAAGCATAAATACTACTTCATCATCCTCATCTAATCTAGCCCATTAGATTAGGGTGTTCACCTCATTAGAGTGAGAGAGCTTGAGTTATAGCAATTTCGACGTAGATCATCGGAGAAACGGAACACTACAAGCTAGCATGGATCGTTCGAGTCGTGGAGCCTCTCTTAAGTCCGGGAGATTATGGATCGCGGCAAAGGGACATCTACTCGGAGCTTATGAAGCGAAGGAGCGGACTACAAAGGTTGTAATCCCTCACACTTAGTAGTAATGATGTTTACTTGCATGTTAAACCCTAATAATCTAGCAAAGATCCCGGCTATAGGTTGTTCGGCACGTCTAAAATTTTATTCGGGCATGGTCGATGCCTTATGAACCCTCACAAGAGTGCATAGGAACCCTACAGTTCTCACATCTGTAATAGTGTGTAGGGATTGAGAAACAGTAAAGTTTTGATGACTGGGGACCACACTCTGCGGATTGGAAATGGTTCCAATGTATATGCTGTATCCGTAGGAGAGTATCATCCGGGGCTGCTTTCAGGATGTATTTTGGTTTTGAACCCTTGTTATTTTGTACCTGGTATGCTATGTAATATAATATCTGTATCTTTGTTGGACAATAAAGGATATCATTTTGTGTTGCAAAATAATGTTATGAACATTAACTTGAATTAACAGTTGATTGGATATGGTACACTAAGTAACGGAATTTACGTCCTAAACCAACACACGGTTTTCAATATACAACATACAAATAAAAGAAAGATTTCAGATATAAATGAATCTTTTCTTTGGCATTGTAGACTTGGTCATATTAATGAAACAAGACTAAACAAGATACATAAAGATGGATATTTAGAATATAAATCTTATGCAACTTTTCAGTCTTGTATCAAAAATAAAATGACCAAGACTCCGTTTATAGGACACGGAGAGAGAGCTACAGAACTCTTAAGCCTCATACATAGTGATGTATGCGGACCAATATCTACACATGCTAGAGGCGGTTTTTCATACTTCATCACTTTTACTGATAATTTCTCAAGATTCGGACACGCGTTTTTATTGAAGCATAAATCCGAAGCTTTCGAGAAATTCAAAGAGTACAAACTTGAAGTAGAAAAACAAACTGGCTCGAGTATCAAGAAACTTCGATCAGATCGAGGTGGAGAGTATTTAAGCACTGAGTTTTCAGACTTCTTAAAAGAGAATGGGATTCTCTCTCAGCTCACTTCTCCTTACACACCACAGCACAACGGTGTGTCAGAACGGAGGAATCGTCCCCTATTAGATATGGTACGGTCCATGATGAGTGATGCTGAGTTACCACTTTCCTTTTGGGGACATGCATTAAAGACAACAATTTATCTATTGAACAGGGTTCCAACCAAGACCGTGTCTACCACTCCATATGAGATGTGGTGTGGGAAGAGACCATCTCTTAAAAGAGTTAGGATATGGGGTTGTCCGGCTTATGTCAAAAAGCAGAATCCGGATAAACTCGAGACACGATCGGTCATGTGTACATTTGTGGGGTATCCAAAACATTCATATGGATATCTTTTCTACCACAAGGAGGAACAAAAAGTATTTGTTTCTCAACATGCCACATTTTTGGAAAATGAAATTTTTGCAAATAATACTGATGGCAATGAGGTAGAACTAGAAGAGCTTCCAGAGACACAAATTACTCATGAAGAATTGGTTGAACCTGATGTTGCAGTAGAATATCAAGAACCCCAGCCGCTCCGGAGATCTAGTAGAACTTCTCGCCCACCGGAAAGATACTATGGTTTTCTCATTGATGGTGATAAAGAAGATTGCATCATGGATGATGATGACCCTACTAGTTTTCAACAGGCTATCACGAGTGGAGACTCAGTGAAGTGGCTGGATGCCATGAGATCTGAAATGGAGTCCATATACACAACAAAGTATGGACTTTGGACGTTGCACCTCCTGGGATAAAACTCGTAGGGTGCAAATGGATCTTTAAGAAAAAGATTGGTGTAGATGGACAAGTGGAGACCTATAAAGCAAGGCTTGTAGCGAAAGGTTTTCGTCAAAGACCAGGACTGGACTATGATGAAACTTTCTCTCCAGTAGCAATGCTTAAATCCATTCGGATCCTACTTGCCATTTCCGCCCACTACGACTATGAAATCAGGCAGATGGACATTAAGACTGCATTTCTAAATGGTGATTTAGAAGAGTGCGTTTTTATGGATCAGCCAGAGGGCTTCACAGATAGTGGGAGCAGCGAAAAAGCGTGTAGGTTGCTTAAATCCATTTATGGGTTAAAACAGGCATCTCGGAGCAGGAACATATGTTTTGATGAAACAATCAAAGAGTTTGATTTTGTCAAAAATATAAATGAACCGTGCATTTACAAGAAGATTGTAGGGAGTACTGTCACTTTCCTCATATTGTACGTAGATGATATTCTCTTGATAGGAAATGATATTCCTATGCTACAATCGGTCAAATTATTCTTATCACAAAGGTTCTCCATGAATGACCTGGTAGATGCCTCGTGCATTTTGGGCATAAGGATCTATAGAGATAGATCCAAAAGGTTATTGGGATTGTCCCAATCAAAGTACATTGATACCATGCTTAAAAGGTTTAGTATGGAAGATTCCAAGCGTGGTGTCTTGCCCACTTGCCATGGAATCACTCTCTCTAAGGACTTCTGTCCGAAGAGTGATGAAGAGAGAGCTCGCATGAGCATTATACCCTACGCTTTAGCCGTAGGATCTATAATATATGCGATGATATATACTCGTCCTGATGTAGCTTATGCGCTAGCTGTAGTGAGCAGGTATCAATCCAACCCAGGGAAGCAACACTGGATAGCCGTGAAGAACATTCTTAAGTACTTACGAAGGATTAAAGAATTGTTCTTGGTGTATGGTAATGAGGATCTCCAAATGGAGGCCTTTACCGATTCCAGCTTCCAAAGTGATAAGGATGACAATAAATCTATCTCAGGGTTTGTATTTACCCTCAATGGAGGGGCGGTATATTGGAAGAGTTCCAAACAGGATACCGTTGCAGACTCTACGATGGAAACTGAGTATATTGCTGCAAATGATGCTGCCAAGGAAGCCGTCTGGATGAGGAAGTTCGTCGTGGAGCTAGGAGTAGTTCCAACCATTATTAATCCAATACCATTGTATTGTGATAATAATGGAGCTATGGCGTTGGCCAAAGAACCCAGATCCCATCAAAAGTCCAGACACATCCTCAAGCGATATCATTTGATCCGGGAGATAGTTGATCGCCAAGAGATCGAGATTCGGAGAGTAGATACAAAGGATAATACCGCGGATCCACTCACCAAGGCCCTTCCACAGCCGCAACATGAGCGAATTTTTGAGATGTTGGATATGAGATACGCCAATAATTGGCCTTAGTGCAAATGGGAGATTGTTGGATATATGTATGCCCTATAGGCCATTATATGTATAGTGGATGCTTGGACATGTATATATGTATATTTATATATATGACTTTCTTACTCGATATGATAGTATACTATCTGATTTTACTTTATCTGACATGTTTACTTGATACTGTTCATTTGATACATGTTGATAAAGCCCTGAGGATATTTGCTTAACTTCCATGGCTATGATGGAGATCATACTAGTGGGGCATGTGTGGTCTGTAAGCATATCCTTAAATGTTCCTACTCGTAGGTATATCGAGACAGTGCATCGATATTCCAGAGTAGACTAGCGTATACGTTTCTTGACCCATATGATGGGCGATGGATGATCCCATATCCATTGGTGTTGTGACATCGAAGATTGTATACGGGTGCTCAGTGGAGACTGGGAACGCTGAACGGACTCACCGAGAATTCCTATATGGTATTATATCTATCGTCGGATAGCAGTTCTCTGGTAACACTCGTACATGTTAGTCTGTAGACCCGAGATCGTCATAGAGTCTTGTGTGTTCTCCCACTGTACTTTGATTTCCACCCTACTACAGCTCTACTGAGTCATGCAAACAGGTGGCTTTTGGGTATAGTCCCGAGACACATGGAGACAGTTAGCGATAGGAGGGGTTTCGTCTCTCCCGGTATTGGGAGTTGATGTTGTGCAATGTGCGATTGGCTCTGACTTGAAGTCCTTGGCCAGGGCTGATGAGATTTACTGACAAGTGTTATCAGTAGTTTCTCGACCGATCATAGTTCATATCGACATGACTTATTGAGTTGTTAGGGCTCGATGATTCCATCCCTAGACTTGATATGCAGCATATCAGACGAAGAGACCGGACTGTACGGTAAGTGTTGCCAATGGCTCGACGAGAGTTTTGACGGGTTCGCTTGTTTTTCTTCTGATCGCTCAATACCCGGGTGGCCGTTACGGTTAGCTGAACGCTTGCGGCTTGTAGGTATTTTGATATGATCATCACCTACTGCCGGCATATTGACAAGTCTCAAAGTCCCACACAGGATTTTTCTAGCTCAGTCGAAATAATGTGGTGTGCATATGTGATATGCGGGAGCTCGATTAAAAACAAATATGTGATACCATATTTTAGTCGGGCGTTCACTATTGGTTGGGTCTCATTTGATATGACCGATTTATTAAATCAAGTGTTGATTTAATATTATCTTTTAGCTCACATTTAATTAACCCTTTTTCTTTTGGATGTATGCATGTATGTTTACACATACACATGATGATGTGCATGCACACATACATATGTGTCATAGTTGATGATACAAACGAGATGGCAATGCAAGACTTACATGGTTGATAAATATCTAGATTTTGTTAATGATTTAAAGAAAAGGAAATTAGCTATAATGACTCATTTTTTCTACACACTTCTTCTTTGACCATTGACTTTAACTATGGTTATATTTTCTTTGTTCTTTAACCCATCCAAATAATATCTAGATATTTAACCAACCATGGTTATATTTGAGAGTGTCTCATATATAATCTTTTCTTTTCAATTATTGAATATAAGTTTTTCATTATATTCACAAAAGCTTTTGTCATCTTCATCTTCCTCCTCTCTCTAACTCACTTGAGTTTGTTAAAAGAGTAAGGAACCAAAAGAAAATGGTTTTTTAAGTGAGTTTACAAACCACATAACCATTCTACACTACCCTAGCTCTTTGGTGTAGAGTGTTTACTTCACTTCATCTTGATTCTGTGAAGCAAAGAGCTTGACCTAGAAATCTCCGGGTGGATCATCGTAGACGACGAAGGACCTCTAGCGGAGTTGATCCAAGTTTCGAGCAAAGCCATAGGAGTCCATAAGAGTGAAGGAGTTGGCTACAAAGGTTGTATTCTCTTTTCCTTTAACTTAGACTTCCTATATTGTTGTTATTACCCTAAACTTTAGTTACGATTCGTAGTTCGTTTGTAATAGCCCTCTAAAATTTAAAAGTTCACTAGTTTATGATGGTGTAACCTAATTAGAGGTGCTACTACACACTGACAGGGGAGCGGCGACCTGGGGATCTTGCCCTGCCGTTTGGACGCGGATGAGCTCCTCTACGAAGGACGCGAGCCGGTCTATTCGGCCGGTAAGGGCGCTAATGGTATTGGGCGGAGGAAGGTCGTCCGCGCCTTCGTTGAAGGGGAGGCGGCGGCTAGTGCTTGGAACTTCATGATGATCGCTCGCCATTGGATTGCGATCGGAAAGCGAACTTTTGTTTTTTGTGGAATCAAGGATTTTCCACAGACGGCGCCAGCTGACGCGGGACGGATCCGCGCGTCAAGTTGTTACCTTCCGTTGATCTACTGATGGCGGTGATGAATGGCTGATATTGGATCTGGAGGCAGGCTCCTGAAGCGTGTGGATCTCAATGGGTTTGAGGTTGTGGTTGCCGAGCTACCTGCAAAGAAGTCCCGGGATGGTTGTACCACCGAGGACCCTCCGACGGTCAAGTTAGACTAGACATCCGAGCAGAGTAACAGCTTAGTGGAGTAAAAATGGCTTACTCGAACCGTCTGAAGAAGGGGTTTATATAACGGTGGCAGCAGGTAGGGCAGACGTGAGATTCACGCCGGCCGTTACGCTCCCGACGTCACGCCCGCGTGATGAGCGAGATCTCCCATTAATGGCGAGACAGGCTCGTTAATGGGGGATCGTGATGGCGTGAAACGTGGGATATGACCAACGGAAATCTCGCGCATGGAGAGATTCAAAGGATGGCGGTTACGCTTGTAAACGGTATCGTTGGTCGGTCGATAAGACCGAGGAAGATGACCTCGGCGGGAGAGCTAGCGGATGAGCGGGAGAGCCGAGGTATCTTAGGTATCTTAGTTCTATGGCAGCCCGGAGACGAGCTGTGAGGCCGAGGAGGCCAATTGTGCTGGGGGATCGAAGGTGGGTCAGCGCTTGTTTGTGGTACGGACGCAAGAGTGGTCTGGTCGGCCACTATAAGACCTTTCCTGCATGGTCCGGGACACGTCGTCTGCCACGTGTCATGATCTGAGAGATCACCGATATCGAGCATCATCAATTTCTTATTTATTAAAAGTTTGCAACTTACGATTTAAGAGAATAATTCAATTCTTATCTGATTCAATTTCTAAGCACATTTCAAACCAACTGCTTTCATGGCTTCATAATCTTATAATCAGTATTAAATATGCAATTCATGTCATTCGTAAAAAGATGTCTTTTTTCTATAATAACCAAATTACACAACCTTCCACAAAATACATGGATTTCTGACATGACTCCCCCCAAAAGAGAGAGATTGAAACTAGGGATCAAGTTTAAAGCGAGCGATAGGAGTAATAGAAGGCGTATCATTTCTCCTCGGATCCATACCGACATTGAATATTTTCCCCTTGGATAAGTTTTTCTAACGCATCAGAAGGAAGCCCAATCATTTCAAGGGTCTTCTCCCAAATATCGTGTGAAGTTTCAAGATTGTGGGCTTCTTCCGATGGATTCATTGGTCGACAATCGAAAGAGATGTAAGGGCATACAGGCCATTCATCGGCCTTTAACACTCCACAGTAGTCTGGCACTTGAGGGTCGGTGGCAGCAAATAGAGTGCTTCTTGAACCTGTAATACGTTTTATTATGAGAAAACTCAGTGATATATATAAATAATGAAACAAAGCCACTTGGAGAGCTCAAAATATAGTGTTGCCCCTTGGTTTACCCTGCATATAAATTATCGCCCATCAAGTGATCTAATAAGCGCAAACATGCCCTCTGACGTCATGTCAGTTCAGGAACCAAAACCCTCAAATCACTCAAATTCTTCTGTAATCAATAATCATCACAACATTCTAGAGTTAAGTTAGACAATCATTTGAGTTGTTTGAAGTTGAATTTGAGCTATTTTTTTAATTAAGGGCTTTGGTGATGAGCAAAGGGAGTGTTTACGCTAAGAAATCACAAACAAGTTATAGAGTTTAAGTTAAGACAATCATTTGAGGTCTAAGTGCGAGGGAGCAATTAACCCAAAAAGCATATTTCAGAACTAGGGTCCAACCTTCTACGGCATTAAATATGAAGTAGGGAATCAAATGGTAAGCTGCTATGACAATTTTTGGTAGATCCCTGGCCTGCAAATGGTCAGTGATGCATTAGTTTCCAAGAAAATACAACAGAAATGTGCAGAGAGCCAACTAAGTTTAATGCGTTAAAGGCAAATAAGGGAAATAATGTCGAGTAATATGAGCATAAGCAATGCTGTAAGGCCAGCGGATAAAGCATAAATGGATTATACACCGCATAATTAGATTATGCGGAAGTATGCAAAAACATGTATAGAAAAATCACTAAAAATAGAAAAAGCAAAAGAGGATATATTGATAGGAGAAAAGAAAAGATAATCGAGTCTATAATAAGTGAATATTTAGTTTCAATATCATGTTTTGGATATCAGTTGGGTTGTTTCATATATATGTGTAATTAAAATGGTCATTCATCCACACATTTTGCTTAGGACCAAGTATGCTGTCATTTACCCATTTATTTGAAGCGGGTTGCAGCTAAAAACATATAAACAGAGATCTTAAACCTTGTTTTACAACACTGAGCACAACAAATGGTTGCTTGTAGTAATCATGCACAAACTAACGATCACAAGATAACAGAGTTTTACAAAAAACAAAAAAATAATTTAGTATTTTTCACACTGGAAAATAAGAGTTAAACAAGGACTTATACTACAATTGCAGCTGGCTAGCTAAACGGTTGATGCTCTATGAAAAATAGTATGCAGATTGTTGGGTGTTGAAAATGATCCAAGACAAGCAGGATGATAGGGTAATACAGTGAAATACGGTAACAAGATGAGAACTAGATAAGACAAGAATGAGTTAGATGGGGCGCAAGATTTGCATAACTGGAGGTCAATGTGATGGAGAAAAGAGGTAAAAGAGAGAACACATACATGTTACATAAGAGAGATCGGGTGATGAGAGTTATCCCTGGACTTTTCGAAAAATTAGAATCAATGAAGATATAGAAGATGATTTGGAAAAATATTGGAATGGTACATTACATCCCAATTGGATGGAATACTTGATGAAGAACTTCTAAGGCTTAATATTATACAGTTGAAATAGGGACAACAAAAGGAACATTGCCATATAAATTCTGACAGTTTAGGAGACGGAATATAATTTCTGAAGAGACTTACAACATTAGTTTGGACAATTCCGGGAGAAACACATATGACATTTATGCCAGCTTCAGCAGGTATTCTCTTTTGAAGTATGCTGCTAAATTTTACCTGAAACAAATGCATCACTATCAGTTTAACCATCGAAACTTCACGAAGCAGCAGGAAAATTTAGTGTTGAGAGTTATTATTTACTTTTCTAGGATACAAGGAAAAAGAATGCTAAAGTAATTTGGTTAGAAGCAAACATACCTGTGCCAGCTTGCTACCAGAATATCCCACTAAACTTTTGTACTTTGTTTTCCCAGAGGTCACATTCATATCATCAGTGTCGACAAACCCCACAAAGTGCATCTAAAACAAAACATACGAAATGAATCGGAGTAAAGCAATCAATTTCCTTCAACTAATTAATATTATCATACAATTTTTCAAGCTACCCTGTTTATTTCACATAATTAGATATTTTCAGATTAAGAAGAATTATAAAATAAGACAATCTACATGTAATAGTTGTTAATTATGGTAACAATGTCATTCATTAGTGATGCTGGCCTTTATCCGTTGTTATTAGTTATTACCACCACCAAAGTCAGTTGTCAAAGCAGACAATTTTTACTATATTATTGTTATTTAAATCTCGAAGAGGACGATAATGATAAGAAATGTAGCTATGTAAATCAAGTCATCCTCAAGGATAATTTCTAGCATAACAATCAGTTTTCAGTTGTCAGTAAATAAACAAGACATCAAGGTTGAATTCTTGGTTATCAGTATTGGTGTCGTTTTTAGTTGGTCACTTTTGGGATGAGAATCAACCATCTCGACCATCTTGGATTAGAATATAGAATTTCTTATCGTTTGACAATTTTTTCCCTTAAAAAATAGTCAAATTTATTAAATAAATAGTAAACAATACCAAACAATTTGGCAAATTCTTTAGCAATAAATGATGCCTAAATCAGTTGTTTAAGTACATGGTAATATGATTATAATCTTTTTGATATATATTTCAAGTAATTAGTGATGTCAAATAAACTCGTTCCTGCCATTTAGGGCGCACCCTCTTTTGGTGTGCACCATCTATAGCGCGCACTCTCTTTGGAGCGCAAGCCCCATGGAAGCTTGAAGCAAAATCTTCTGACGCACGCTTGTTCAGTGCATTACGTGCAAAGCACGTGCGCGTGTACAAGCACTGCACTACGTGTAATGCACATGCACATGTACAAGATGATACGCAAGTGCACTTCTGAAGTGTACGCTTCCGTCAGAGCGTTTGCTCTGGAGGAAGAAAATCTTCTTGATAACTTTCCTAACAAGAAATTGTTGGGATTTTTGATCTAAGGGTGTGCATGCACCCTGAATTGATATGTATCAATTCCAATCTTTTTGTTAGGGATTTACCATAACAAATCTCTCCTATAAATAGGAGCCCTGGGGGAGAAAAATCACCATCGCAATAATTATTATCATCTTCTTCATTAACCGAGAGAAAGCTCTCAAGGCCTACGCCTCTATCTTCTCCAAGAAACACTAAACTTTACTAAGTGAGGAAAATACATCAAAGAGAAAAGTCTTTACCACCTGAAGCATAGGCTTCCTTAGAGATTCGGTTCACCATGCACAAGATCGAAAGATCTTAGGATTTCTCTCTTCTAAACAAAAGCATAACCTTTTATAAAGGAATCGATTCTAAGATCCAAGACCTTGGGTAGAAAGCTCCCACCAAAATTTGTTAAAACATATGAAAACGAAGCATAGGCTTCAAGAACATCGACGAAGGTCCTAAATAGAGCCGCGCTCTAAGAAGAGAAGCATAGGCTTCATTGAAAGATATGAATTTTCACAAAACTAGGATTATCCCTAAGCTAGCGCACTCAAAAGAAAAATTAAAGCAAAGGCTTTTTTGAAAGACGATAACTTTCACAAACCAATGCGCACTACGTGCAAACACGTGTGCACCTCTCTAAAATGATCTACGCTGCGCATGCGTGCAAAACACGTGCGCAGATGCCAAATTCAAGTTGCTCCTTGAAACCACCAAGCGCTATGCTAATGCATGCGCATCATGTGGAAGACACGTAAGTCAAGGAGTACGCACCCCAAGTGCGCAAGCACATACGATGACAAGTTAAAACTTGAGACTTGGCAAAAACAGCTAAGTATGGAAGTTTATACTTCATATTTGATCCAATGATCAAGCGAGAATATATTCTCAAATATATGACTATGTTATCTAAGTTGATCTTAATCTAAAACAAGATTAACGGTTCTTCGATTATACCCCAAATAAACCCTAAGTTGATCTTAGTTCTCAAACAAGACTAACGATCCTTAGAAGAAACTTACGCTTATACCTGAACCAACGGACCTCACAAATGTGAGAAATGCTGCCTAGGTTCATTCCTGTTGACAAACCAAGATACCAACGTGGACCCAAATCACATCAAATATAAAGTACGGGTTTGGAATAATTCGTGCCCAACGGACGACGACATAAATTAGCCTCCGTATACAATCCAAGAGCAACCCAAAATAAAACCTAAACACGACACACAAAACAAAGTTTGGAGAAGCAGAAAGTTGTTATCATTCGTGATAACGTAATTAACTATAGTGGCTTGCGCCTGTAGGAAAAATACGTCCTCACAATCAATAAACCTCTCATCCGTGAAGAAAAATCTGAAGTCAACTATATTGGACGTATCTATCCAAACCACCGATATACGATGCCATAAATCAACTCGGTATCTTTTGTGAGGTGGATGAATATGTCTAAATAGGATCTGTCCCCAAATTCATGCTGGACGTGCTCCTCGCGCTCAATTCGGTTTCCGGCGATAAACATATTCTGGTACATCCGGTAGGACATATTTTCTCTTTCCATTCCACACTTTGTGTGTCGTGTTTCGCGAATCAAATCGCGGTTTTATGGTTGCTCTTGGATTTCGGGATACCAATGCCGGTGTTTCGTATCCATGAAGATCAATGGCCTCATCCTGCAACAACTGCAACAGCAATGCGGGCTCCAACAACACTCCATCCGGAGTAACCTGGTCAGGACAAACCATGGCTCATGTGCTCTGCATCACTGTAGCTCAAGTGGCCCAAGAGCTGAATGGGCTTTTCTTTGGAATGATGCTTCCATCTCCTACCCTTAGCATCCCAGCGCCGAAAAAGGAAATACAAAAGAAGTCAATCTTTAGTAAGCTGACAACCACTACTGCAGGTCCTTCTGAAAAACATGCTAAGTCTGAAGGTTCAGTCTTCAATAGGCTAAAATCAAGTTCAGTAGGTCCCTCCAAGAGGCCTATGATCTTGAAGAAGTCGGTCTTTGAAAGGCTGGCATTTTTAGCTCCTACTACTCTCGAGGCTCCAAAGAGTGCTTCACCTCCTAGGCAGTCCGTCTTCCACAGACTGGTTCCTCAAGCGTCCGTTCCTACTCTGCCTAAGATGTTAGTTTTCAAGCGCATGACGATTGCTGAAGCTCAGAAGCTACACATGGGGCAAGTCCAAGAAGCTCCCAAAGCTTAAAAAGCCCCGGCTGCAAAAGGTGCTTGGAGCCGCTACTGGCGTCGACAAAGAAAGGCTAGGGCAACTCTCCATCAGAGCTAACTCCGCCGGCTCAGACGTCTATTATCCATGCTGCTATTTCAACTGGGAACAGTTTCGAACCACTGAAGAGGGTGAGGCGTAACTCTCCCACTGCGGTGCTAAAGAAATCTCCACCGTCTATGGAGATACAAAGTGAGCCAAAGGTAGCATGTTCATCTCAACGGCTTTTCTCAACAATCTATAAAGTTTGGAAAGAAGTCAAAGGCTCTATTATCAGCAGCAACCCGTCTCTTAAAGAGAAGAAACTTAAGAGTCAACCAAAAGCCGATGACTCCCATCTCAAATCTAAGGTGGTTCCTCCCAAGATAGCCCCTCACAAAAGACAGGCCAGAGAAAGTCCAGCCGTCTAAGGCAGATCCTAAAGGTCGAGATCTCAAACGCCCCAAGCGTAGGGGCATGATAGTGCACACCGTGCGGATGGTAAATTCCGGAAGTGAAAACAACGCTTCCTCCAGTTATCGACCGGTAACAAGGTCCTTGACCCATGCTGAGAGACAATAGAAACTGCTAGAAATGGCTGCTCAAACGGCAGTGCTCGCTAGTCCTCCGCCCAAAGCAAGTTCGGAGAACGACCAAGATGAACCAACGGGGCAAGAGTCGAATATTGAGTCTCTAAAGCGCACCTGTTGGGGTCAAAAATTACACCCTGGTTGACCAAGTCAAAATCAAAGTCAACACCAAGTGAAGTGGGCCCAAGCCCAAGCCAAGTGAGCCCATATTCAAGTCGAGCCCAAACATGAAGAGGCCGGTCTCCCCATGCCAAGAAAAAAATTATGTAATAAATAATTTTAATGTAATTTTTATGAATAAATGTAAGGAAAATAGGCATAAAACCAAATTTTTGTAAAGCTCATGGCTCATGTGCAAAAAGAAATAAGCACATAAGACATGAGATGAGCAAAATGTCATTTTGTAAAGCCCAAGGGACTGTGTAAACTTGTAAGCTTATATAAGGCAACATTATGATAAAATGAAAGAAAAATTCATTCCTCTAAAAAATATCAGGGTTCTGTACCTCCTTCCTCGAGATTTTAAACCTTCTTATCTTTTTTTGAATTAAATCAAGAGTTTAACTCTTTCTTCCCCAAAAAGAAATAGTTTTTCACCATAAAACTCTCGAAGGGAAGCTCAGATCATCTATCAAATCTCTAATTAAATCAAGAGTTTAACTCTTCATTTCCCTTTTTCTCCAACAAAAAGAGAGGAAGAAGGAACTCATCTCAAAAGAACTCATTTTTGGGAAAAGTAAGGCCTGAAGAGGAAGAAAATGGATTTCTTTTCACCATCAAAGATCTAAACCCTTTGGGAGTTTAACTCCAAATCAATATTTGAGAAGCTCAACTCAAAATCAAGATCCAAATCCTCAAAAAAGTTTAACCCTGAATCCAGATCTTTTAGAATTTTAAATCCAAATAAAAATCCTTCTTTTTATAGGAGTTTAACTCTAAAGCCCCTCGGGAGTTCAACTCCAAGTCCAGGGGCTAAAGCCCTTTTTTTTTCTACCGGCGCCCCGCGTCCACGCCGGGCGCGAGACCCACCCAACAACCTCGTGCCGGACACGTGATCGCTGGCGCCCGGCGCCACGCATGACCGCTGGCACCAGCGCCCACGCGCCATCTCATACGTCCTTAGGACACACGGGGCCCTTAAATTCTGCAAGGCTCCCGATACATCCAAGACCCCTTCAAAACACAATCTAGGCATACTGCATATTGAGTTCACATGACCGGCTTTACTCATCAATCGGAAGTTCCCTCGCTCCAAAGACGATGGGTAATTAACGACAGCTTAGTCCGCGGCTGCCGGAGATTTGGATCCCCACAATCAATAAACCCCAGCCTGCCCCAGACAAGAGGAATTTGTATACGCCTGACAAGCGCGCGCATTCCTATCTCAATAGGATGATGAAAAATAATCTACAGATTCTGGCACGCCCGGTGGAACCTCTCTCCTCCCATGTTTCAGGTCAAGTGTTCATACAAGCTCAATTAATATATGTTGATTGTTTGTACTGAAATCATGTTCCTTTAGGAAGATTAACTTTCAATCTCAATCTTCGGACGCAACTAAGATGTCTCCAAGGACAAGCTCAGTTCTCGACGTAACTCCTATCTCCTACATGATGAAGATGGATGCCAGGACGGTCCTCCCGGCCAGTCTCAGGCGACAGTGGGAGAAGCCGCTGCTATAGTTCGGCTCTATTCTGTTCATGATAGCTAACACCATCATAGTTCCTCAAGCTTCGGTAACTGACAAACCGGCTTTAAAAGGCAGGAGGCCAAATGTGGTGGTCTCAAGGGTGCCCCAACCCAAACCCAATTCAGTGTTTGAACGGCTCTCCTTGGCCTTAGATGGAGGCAAACCCGTCGGAACAAAAGAAGTCGCCAGATGTCGCGGGCAACCTCAGGCGATGCCTTCGACAAGTGCGCAAACGGATGTCTTTTCAAGGCTATCTACCAGCTGAACCACGGCGGCTTCCCAAAGAGCAGAAGCCTGCCAGGCGCTCAAGACAGGGAAGCGGAGTCAAAAGCGACTCAGATATAGAGCCAACAAAAGGGCCAGGGCTCCGGCCAGGTTGAATTTTGTGAAGTTCTGTCACGCCTCGCTTTTTAAATACCAAAATTTCGGGACATAACAAAACCAGTCATGCTACCTATGGTAAGAAAACATCCTTTCATAGATACATTAAGGCTGTCAATCAGTAATCAAGAACAATAAACTATTAAGTCTATCTATCACATGTCCAATAACCACAAACTATAACAAGAACAGTAGCGGAAGCAATAAAGATCCAAAGAATAACTAACCATCAATAAGAGCTATATCAGTGAAATGGTATTCACTGATCAGCATTCTGTCAAAATACTCACGTGCTAAGTCAAATATCTGAGCCATGCAGAACCCAGACGTCAGTGTGTCATAAATATCATAATAATAAACTGAGCAATACACTATATAGGGGGTTATGTGCAAAATAATGTATGATTATCAGCAGGCTATAGATATTTCACGTGTAACCTAAAGTCTGTGTTTCTAGCTTATCTATCCTACAAGTATTTGAAACCAATTAATATAATTCTCATCGTAACTTAGCAGAACATATCCCGTTCATTCCCCACGAGACCACGGTATAATATATCCTGTTCATTTCTTACGGGACCACGGTACAATAAACAATGGCTATTCCGTTCATGCCCAGAATCACGACAAACAATAATATTCTTTTGAGTTGCGTTTCGGTTACATTCTTGATTTCCCCTTTTCCTCCAGGTTTCATGTTTAAGTCAGGTATCAGTATAATGTCTACCTAATACCAACACAGGAACAATCGTAAGCAGGTCTTGTCTAGCAAGACAACAAGTCAGATCAATTAGGATAACATGTCAATATTGTTGGCATCGGTAAGTATTACAGGTAACATGTATTAACATGATAACAAAAATAGTACAATCTGGCAGGTCACAACTATGTCAAGGATAACATAATCAAATCATGTACAAGCCCAAGATAATAGCATTAACATGAATAGCATATTCAATCTGATTAATAACTATAAAAGTGGTGTTGATTAACCATACATAAGAAAGTTCTGCTCAGAAATTCAGCATCATCCTGATTTGTAAAATAGTTTAAAAATAACAAACGTTCTCCAAAAGGGACGTGTCATATACCAAAACAAAGCTAATTCAATAAGCTTTTCATTTTTATAAGTAAAAATATCTCAGGTTGTTCCTACAAAAAGTTATGAACGTTCGAAGTTGAAATTTTGCTGCTGGAATTTCCCTGGACAGCAGTTCAGAGATGCTTTCATTTACCGTTTACGTTATTTAAATAATTTATTTTGCAAGTAAATATTTCACAGGGTTATAGTACTCTGAGCTAGCTTCGTAACGAACTAAAGAACATGTGCTAATGATTTTTATATGATTTATAATGAATTTTATAAGGTAAAATGTACAGTAAATTCTAGATTTGTCGTATCCGCTTGGCGACGACATTTCATGTGTAAACTATAATATTTTCAAACTATATTTTGCATAACGTTATAAAATGCAGATTATAAACTAATTAATGATATACGGATTATATAGATATAAACGGTATAATGATAATAATAAGATATTACGACGATATATATATTTATAGATATAATTATAGCATGTCGCAAGTTGTAAACTTGCATATGCTGTATATTATAAAACCGATTAACGTTAAATAACTACGGCGTATAAATTATATAGATATAGTTGTATGATGATGATAATAATAATAGTACGACAACGTATAAGTAAATTGCATAAACCATAACATGTAATAAGTTGTAAACTTGCGTCGAAACAAACGCGATGAACGGAACATACACGGCGCTATATAAATCAACACCAGGTTTTGATGGCTCGGTTAAGGTTTTAGGATACGATTGGAATTGCATCGGCGAGAATAGATATGGGCTTGAAAAACGAAGAAGGAGAATATATAAATTGATGAGTGAGAGATTTAGTTAGAGGAGAGAGAGAAAGAGATATTTTATGTTGAGAGAGAGAAAGTTTTCTGTTTTATACAATATAAAGTATATAATAGTATATATATAGTATAGTTTATATTAGGTTATAAATATATATGATAGTTTAATACTACTAAAATAATATCAAACTACACTTCGTCTCCATCAAAATCTCACAAAAATATATTTTGGAAAAATAATACATATACGTAACCATTTTAACCATAATATAAGAATATTATTTAAATATCTCATACCCCTATTTAAGATTTTAAAAGGATTTAAATATGTTTGAATCTAAGAAATATTTGGTATCCAGATTCTATTAGATTTAAGCGTAATAGATAAAAGTCAAAATAAAACATGGGATACTTAAGTATATGATATATATATATATATATATATATATATACTAGATTCATATGGATTTAGTTTACAGATAAATATTGATAAAATATAACCATAATAGGTTTCACACATGCGGCTCGGGTCAGATAGTCATTTCTACTATTTAAATCAATCGCAGCCCAAATAAAAAAAAAATATAAAGCAAGATTTAAAATACTGATTAGTGTTGAATGAACGTGCTAGGGTGTTACATTATACCCAACTACAAAAGAATTTCGTTCTCGAAATTCACGAAACAGGAAAAGACAAGAACAATACGGATCTAAGAAAAGAGATGTGGAAACTTTTGTCGAATGTCGTCTTCATGTTCCTAAATAGATTCTCCATGCGAACGATTCCTTCATGAAATGAGTACTAAAAGGATTACTTTATTCTTAAGAAAATTTTCTCGTCGATCCACAATAACCATCAGTTATTTTTCATAAGTCAAATCTTCTCTCACTGTCAGTTCCGATGGATGAAGGACTTGTGTCTCATCTCGAACATATTTGCAGAATTGAGATACATGAAACGCGTCATGAACACCCGCCAAAGATGGTGGTAAAGCCAATCAATAAGCCACCTCTCCAATATGCTCAATGATATCAAAAGGCCCCACGAATCGAGAACTAAACTTGCATCGACTACCAAATCGGATTACTCCCCTAGTTGGTGATATCTTCAAGAACACAAGATCACCAACAGCAAACTCCAAAGGTTTTCTTCCAATATCAGCCCAACTTTTCTGTCGATTTTGTGCCACCTTCATATGATCACGAATCAGGTTAACTTTCTCCATAGTTTGCACAATGAGTTCCGGTCCCAACAATTTTCTTTCTCCAATATCGTCCCAGCATACTGGCGGGCGACACTTACGACCGTACAATACTTTGAATGGAGTTATCTGTATAGTTGCCTGAAAACTGTTATTGTATGAAAACTCCACTAAATGTAAATGATCCTCTCATGAGCCCTTAAAGTCCAACATACAAGCTCTCAACATATCTTCAAGAGTTTGGATCGTTCTCTCGGACTATCTGAGAATGATGGGCCGGACTAAATTTCAAGCGAGTTCCCAAATTTTCTTGTAGACTCCTCCAAAAATGTGATAGGAACCGAATGTCACGATCAAAAACAATACTCACCGGAACCCCATACAATCTCACAATCTCCTGCATGTACCACTCTGCTAAAGCCTCTGTCGACTGACCAACTCGAAATGGTATGAAATGAGTTGTCTTTGTCAGTCGATCGACAATCACTCAAAATGCGTTATTACCCTTTGGACTCCGTGATAAGGCAGTCACGAAATCTATGGTTATATGTTCCCAATTCCACCGAGGAATCGGAAGTGGTTGTAACAAACTAGTCATCCTTTGATGTTCTGCCTTGACTTGCTGACACACCAAGTATCTCGATACGTAACGAGCAATCTCTCTTTTCATGCATTTCCACCAAAAGTGTTGTCGCAAATCTCTATACAATTTCGTGCCACCTGGATATACTGAATATGCGGAACTATGAGCTTCCTTCTGACTTCTTCACGAACATCTCCTTTAGACGCACACAAACGACTTCCATATCTTAACAAACTATCTTCATGAACCAATAAATCTGTTTGAAGTCCCGCTTCTACTTGTCCTCCAAATTTCTGTAATCTAAGATCATACGACTATGCTTCCTTAATACTATCAATCAAGGATGACTGTACTTGCAACTACATCAACCGTCTTGAAGAATCTGGTAGTACAAACTCTAACTTGAATCTCTGAAAATCTGTTATAATCTCCTTCTATGCAATCAACGTCCATATTGCTAGCAACCGACTTAAAGCATCTGGTACTACATTAACTTTTCCCGGATGGTACTTTAGATCAAGATCATAATCAGCCATGAGCTCCAACCATCTACGCTGCCTCACGTTGAACTCTTTCTGCTTGAACACGTACTTTTGGCTCTTGTGATCAGTAAACACCTCTACCCTTTCACCAAATAAGTAGTGTCTCCAAATCTTCAGTGCAAAAAAAAAGGCTGCTAGCCCCAAGTCATGAGTTGGATAGTTCTTCCCATGAGTCTTCAATTTCCTCGATGCATAAGCTACAGCCTTTCCATGTTCCATCAAAACACATCCCAAGCATTTCCCAGATGTATCGCTGTGAATAACTAATCCTCCGGAACCATCTGGCACTGTTAAAATAGAAGTGGTTGTCAATTTTTGCTTCAGCGCTTCAAAAGCTGACGCACACTTCCCGGCCAGACAAACGGTACCTCATTTCATGTTAGCTTGGTCAAGAGTTCTGCTATTCGAGCGAAATTCTCCACAAACCTTCTATAGTATCCAGCAAGCCTAAGGAAACTTCTGATCTCCCCTACATTCTTTGGAATTGCCAATCATGAACGGCTGCAATCTTTTTGGGTCAATTGCAATTCCATCTCCGGATACAACATGACCCAAGAACTTCACTTCTTCGAACCAAAACTCAGACATGCACATCTTAGTATATAGTTCTCCAATTCTCAACGTCTGCGGTGCGACTCTCAAGTATTCTTCATGCTCTTCATTGCTCCTTGAACACACCAGAATATCATCAATGAATACTACCACGAACTGATGTAGAAATGGTGAAAAGATCCGGTTCATTAAGTCCACAAATATCACCAGTTTGTTAGTAACTCCAAATGGTATAACTAAATACCCGTAATATCCATATCGAGTTCGGAATGCCGTCTTGCAAATGACTTCTTCTTTCACCCGAACTTGACGATACCTGGATCGCAAATCCAACTTTGAGAATACTCTCGCGCCACTGAGTTGATCGAATAATTCGCCTATACGAGTGATTGGGCATTTATTCTTAATAGTCACCCGATTTAACTCTCGATAGTCGATGAACATCCTCCGAGTGCCATCTTTCTTCTTGACTAGAAGAACTGGAAGCTCCCCATTGTGAACCACTGTTGCGAATCAAACCCTTCTCTAATAACTCCGGAACTCGTCTTTTTACCCTTTCCGGTTCTGCCGATAAAAGCCTTCGAATTGGTGCTGCTACAGGAATAAGATCAATTGCGAACTCCACATCTCGTTTTGACCGTAAACCCGAGATGTTCTTGAACACATCCATGAAATCCCGAACTACCATCAGCGCTTCATTAGCAACTTGTCCACGAATTCCACCTTTGAGTACACACAAACAGTTCCTCTTATCATGAATTTACAAGTTTGTTCTATGACTTGTGGGTTGTTAGCCTACCACACTACCACTGCGCTACTCAAATAGATTGAGGCAGGCATGTCAGAACTTCTTCAATCAAATATCTTACGCCTGATCGGCCTTGAAGAGATTTGTACCAGCTTCCGCTGGGGTTAATCTCGAACTACTGCAATCATCGTATCCTCTCTTGTGTTTCTCTTTGTTCTTCGAAATGCAAACGGACTGGTCACTAAGGGACAAGGGGAAAGATATAACGTGTTTGTTGAATTCAAGTTTGCGATAAGGCATAAATTCGTAAGCAATGAAACCGAGAGAAACAAAGTAGTACAACGAACATAAATCAAGAAAATGAATCGAATAGGACTCCGAATTACCTAAATAGAATACCGCATTGTAACCATACCGCGGTACATAGTTACAATCACATAACTCCATCCAAGTCGCCCAAATCCTAGTATCAGAATCGAAAGAATAAAGGGGAGAAACAATAAGGAATTAGGAGAATTCCAGGTTGAAATGCAAAGTCATTTCCAAATAGTCGAGATAAAAGAGTTTTAGGGAAGGATAAGATTCTAGAATTTGAATGACAAGACAATAATATGGACGTGTTTCTAAAATTCTGGGTCTTAAGGACAATGTATTAGGTACCATATCCAACTACAAATTGAACCAAGTCCAACTAACCTAAAACCTAGGCTTTGATACCAACAAAAGCTTTTCACACCCCACTTCCTAAAATACCAAAATTTCGGGATGTAACAAAGCCAGCCATGCTACCTACGGTAAGGAAACATCCTTCCATAATCATATTAAGGCCGTCAATCAGTAATCAAGAACAATAAACTACTAAGTCTATCTATCACATGTCCAATAGCCACAAACGATAACAGGAAATAGTAGCGGAAGCAATAAAGATCTAATGAATAACTAATCATCAATAAGAGCTATATCAGTGAGATTGTCCTTACTGATCGGCGATCCTGTCGAAGTACTCACGTGCTAAGTCAAGTATTCGGTCCATGCAAAACCCAGACGTCAGTGTGTCATAAATATCATAATAATAAACCGAGCAATGCACTATATAGGGGTTATGTGCAAAATAATGTATGATTATAAATAAACAATCACAGGTGATATATCGGCAGGCTATAAGTATTTCACGTGTAACCTAAAGTCTGTGTTTCTAGGTTATCTATCCTATAGGTATTTGAAACCAATTAATATAATTCTTCTCGTAACTCAACAGAATATATCTTGTTCATTCCCCACGGGACCACGGTACAATATATCACGTTCATTTCCCACGGGACCACGGTACAACAAACAATCGTTATTCCGTTCACGTCCGGAATCACGACAAACAATAAAATCCTTTTGAGTTGTGTTTTGGTTACATTCTTGATTTCCCCATTTCCCCAGGTTTCATGTTCAAGTCAGATATCAATATAATGTCTACATAATACCAACACAGGAACAATTGTGAGCAGGTCTTGTCTAGCAAAACAAAAAGGCAGGTCAATCAGGATAACGGGTCAATATTGTTGACATCGGTAAGTATTACAGGCAACATGTATTAACATGATAACAAAAATAGTACAGTTTGGCAGATTACAAGCATGTAAAGGATGATATAATCATATCATGTACAAGACCAAGATAATAGCATTAACAGGGATAGCATATTCAATCCGATTAATAACTATCAAAGTGGTGCTGATTAACCATGCATAAGGAAGTTCCGTTCAGAAATTCAGTGGCATCCTGATTTGTAAAATAACTTAAAAATAACAAACGTTCTCTAAAAATGACGTGTCATATACCAAAACAAAGCTAATCCAATAAGGTTTTCATTTTTATAAGTTAAAATATCTCAGATTGTTCCTACAAAAAGTTATGAACGTTCGAAATTGAAATTGTGCTGCTGGAATTTCCCGGGACAGCAGTTCAGGGGTACTTTCATTTACCGTTTACGTTATTTAAACAATTATTTTGCAAGTAAATATTTCATAGAGTTATAGTACTCTGAGTCAGCTTTATAACAAACTAAAGAACATATGCTACTGATTTTTCTGTGATTTATAATGAATTTTATAGAGTAACGTGTACAGTAAATTCTAGATTTGTCGTATCCGCTTGGCGGCGACGTTTCATGTGTAAACTATAATATTTTCAAACTATATTTTGCATGGCGTTATAAAATGCGGATTATAAACTAATTAATGATATACGGAATATATAGATATAAACGGTATAATGATAATAATAAGAAATATTACGACGATATATATATTTATAGATATAATTATAGCATATCGCAAATTGTAAACATGCATATCTGTATATTATAAAACTCATTAACGTTAAATAACTATGGTGTATAAATTATATAGATATAGTTGTATGATAATAATAATAATAGCACGACAATGTATAAGTAAATTGCGTAAACCATAACATGTTGCAAGTTGTAAACTTGACTCGAAACAAACGCGATGAATGGAAGCTACATGACGCTATACAAATCAACACCATGTTTTGATGGCTCGGGTAAGGTTTTAGGATACGATTGGAATTGCGTCGGCGAGAATGAATGCAGGCTTGAAGAACGAAGAAGGAGAATGTATAAATTGATGAGTGAGAGATTTAGTTAGAGGAGAGAGATATATGTTATTTGGAGGGAGAGACAGAGTTCTCTGTTTTATAAAATGTAATGTATATAATAGTATATATATATATATAGTATAGTTTATATTAGGTTATAAATATATATTATAGTTTAATACTACTAAAAATAATATCAAACTACACTCTGTTTCCACCAAAATTTTATATAAATATATTTTGGAAAAATAATACATATACATAATCTATTTAACCATAATGCAAGAATATTATTTAAATATCTCATGCCCCTTATTTAAGATTTTAAAAGGCTTTAAATATGTTTGAATCTAAGAAATATTTGGTATCCAGATTCTATTAGATTAGTAATGTAAACAGTTATATTGTCAGTAAACCATTAATTTTGCACTAACTAAATCAACGGTGAAAAAATGGTATAATCACATGAAATTTGGTGTATCCACATTTTAGATGATAAAGATAAAAGTGATGCATGCCGATCGTTCAAAAAAATCGAGCATGTATTTTTCCGACGCCATAGAAGGAAATTCCCTCATATGGCATCTTTCCTCCATTAACCTCTCTATATATACATATATATTATACTATATTCGCATAGATTTAGTTTACAGATAAATATTAATAAAATATAACCATAAAGGGTTTCACACGTGCGGGTCGGGTTGGATAACTATTTCTACTATTTAAATCAATCGAAGCCCAAATAAAAAAATAAATAAAATATAAAGCAAGATTTAAAATACTGATTAGTGTCGTGTGAACGTGCTAGGTGTTACAAGTTCCAAAGCCCGGATTGCTCCGCGATCACAGCCGTGTCAGTTGTGAAAATCCGCAATTCTTTCGAACCCTTAAAGTGGGTCCAGAAGAATGCAATGTTTGCCAAGATTAAGAGGACCGCAATTTGAACTGTGCTACGAAGGGATGTGTCCAAGCCCCAGCACAAAAGGCATGACACCCCCTCTTCAGAATTCTACCAAGCACTTCGTTTCGTGCGAAAGCAGCGGGGCAAAGCCAGAAAAGTTGTACCTGCGCCATCCGAGAACCCTGCCAGGCAGTCCGTCTTTAGTCGATTGTCCTTTCCCGAAACGGAAGGGCCACGACGACGGTCCGAGAAATCAGCCGCCAAAGATAAAAAGATGGCTCGATATGTGATCCACACTGTCTATATGGCCAGCACGAGTAGCAAGAGCAAGGACGAGGCCACCACATCTCAAGCCCAATCTAGCTTGAATGTGGCTGCCACTTCGCAAGATCAGTCTCCTCCGTAGGATGACGAAAACCCCTTCGATGAGGCTGATAAGCAGAAGGATCTCTCTGTCCATGTGAAATCAAGCTCGGATAGCGAAGAAGAGCCGATTTTCCGTTCCAGGACTGCAGAACAGGAGCTCTTCCAAGAGCTCCGAAAACAGCTCAGAAGTAAAGACAGGGAGATGACCAAATTTTACTCCAAAATTGACGACTTGACGAATGCCGTGGTGCAGCTCACGGCTCAGGTTGCCCGTGTGCCCTCCAATTAAGCGTAAGTCTTTACTCATGAGCCGTGTAACAACGACCCGAAACAGCCAATGCCCGTCTCTTTAGGTCCAAGTATGGGCGAGCCACGTGAAAGCCGGCCGCATTCCGCTTTTGGGGACGCCTTGGCCCCAAAGGAACCGTTACGTTAACGCAAGAGCGGATAATGGATTTGGTCGCCAAAAAAATCAAAACATTGGTAGCTGGAGCCAAAACGCAAAAAGATATCAACAGTAGTGGGAGACCATATCCTGCTCGGTATGATTTGGCAGAGTTTCCTGGCGGCTATATCATCCCCAAATTCGGAAGATTCGATGGGACGGAAAATGCGAATCAGCACGTCGCCCACTTTAACCCCTCATGCGGGAATACTGGGGGCAATGATGTGCTTTTCCTCCGCTAGTTCGTTAATAGCTTAATCGATGTTGGTTTCGACTGGAATGCGAGCATACTCGATGGCTCCGTTACCACTTTCGTCCAAATGAAATCTCTGTTTCGGCAAAGATTCATGAGTGTCAGCGATAAGATCCATTGCCGACCTCGTAAGGACTAAGTCAAAGAACAACGAAAACAGCACGGATTTTATAACCCAATGGCGCAATCTCTCCGTCAAATGTGAGCCACCGTTGGAACAAGACCAATCCGTCGATCTCCTCATCAGAAATATCGGCACCTGGATGAATCCTTTTCTATGCACCCCGGGTCTCAAGACGTTTCAAGAACTGACCAAGAAAGTTCAAATGTTGGAGCACTCAAAACAGGAATCATCCTCAGATTCCCAAAATAACAATAAATTCTAGAGAAACAGAAAGGACAATAATCGCAAAGGCAGAAATTCCAACGATACTGAACCTTTTAACACTTCGGCTAACCGAAATAAGCAAGAGATGAACGAGCCTAATGACAACCAGCCTCGGAAGCCAATGTTGGAAAAGGGAGGAGAATTGCCCCTGAAAGAAAAGCTGGATAAGGTCTATTCCTCCAAAAAGGACAAAGTCGGTAAAATATTCAAAGATGCCCTAAGAAACGGTCTATAATTGCCAGATTAAAAAAGATCGCAAGAACCGAACATGACTGACGATCCCAAATATTGCCCCTATCACAGAGTGATAAGCATGTTAATGAGGACCGCTTTGTTTTTAAAAACTGGGTTGAAAAAAATATAAGACAGGAGAGATAGAATTGTCTAAAAGTGTGTTAGCAAACAATCAAGCTGCGACCGCCAATTTCATACAAAAAGAGACCGAAGCCCTTCAGGAAGTTGCTGCTCTCAGTCGTCTTCCCTTCTCTGAAAGGAGCGGACCAAGACAACAAGCTAAAAGCTCAACGAGCAACATTACCGATAAGAAGGAAGTAGACGGGTATACAATCCATACGATCTACATGGTGGAGCCCAGAGGAACAAGTCCTCCTACACCTCATAACCATGACAATGACGTGGTTGTTGCCATCCAACACCGGCTCGGTCCAAATGATGAAGAGCCCGGTAAAGCTATTAAGCAAAAGGAGCCCGTGGTTCCTGCGGAATCGAGCTCAGGCAGTAAGGATAACCCGGTTATCATACCCGAAACTATAGAGCAAGCATGATTCCAATGACTGTAAAAGCAGCTTAAGAACAGGGAAGAGAAGTTGGCCCAGGACCATTCTAAAGTCGACGAGCCGGCAAACGTCGTGGCAGCTCTCACGACCCAAGTCGTCCGATTGCAATTACAGCAAAACCAAAATCTGGTTCATGAGCCTGGGATTGATATTCTGAAACAGCCAACCGATACTCCGTCCTGCCCAAGAGCTGAACACCTTTGCAAAAAACGGCCGCAATCAGCTTCCGGTCCCTCCGAGGAACAGCGTTAAGAAAGGCACCGACTCTAAACGGACAGCAGGCAAACCCAAGACTGATCGTCCTCGAGGAACAACATCAGGAAAGGCACCGACTCTAATGGAGAGAAAGAAGAAAGTATACTCCTTCAGGAAGGACGAACTCCGCAAAAAATTTAAGGATGCCTTGAACAACGGTCTACAACTGCTTATTCCAAAGAGGCCGCATGAAATGAACATAACCAACAATCCCATATACTACCCATATCATAGGATAGTGAGTCATACCATCGAAGACTTCTATGCTTTCAAAGATTGGGTAGAGAACCAATACAAAGTTGAGAAACTTTGCCTTCCTCGGATGTACCAGCAAGCCACAAAGTTACGGTCATCAACTCAGCTCTGCCAAGATCAAAGTTCGAGAAGCTCAGATAAGCAAACACAGCCGATCCCTTTGTCGTTAAACTGGAAATAATCGACCCCTACATCGATAAACTGGGATTGTAAAAAAAAGAAAAAAAAAGAAGGAATATATAAACAAATAAACAAAAAGCCGAAATGATGGGGCAACTCGCAATAAAAATCAGCGAGTAAAAAATGAAAATAAATAGTTGAAATGATAGGGTTACCACGAATAAATAGCCGAAATAATAGGGCGATCGCGACCTTCGTGATAAGAAAAGCTGAAATGATGAAGCAATCGCAGTAAATAAAATAAAAATAAGTATTTCGACCCCTCCAAAGGCGAATGATAATCGCACGTGAAACCATACTTTAGTGTTAGCGATGCAGACGCCAACAAAATTTCAAATCCCTGAATATCCCAACGGCGAATGATGAGTCGCTCCTGGTACAATTTCAGTGTTAGAGATGCAGACACCAACAAAATTCCAAATCCCCTAAATTCTCCAAACCCTACGGTCGGTCCCCAAACTGGTCACCGTATACAATCCACGGGCACAAGTGATCCCCATCCCAACCAAATTCCACTGCACTGGCCTTACGGCCAGTCTTTAAATTGACTACCATATACAATCTATAGGTATAAACAAGATAAATCACACTCATGTCCCACCGCAATCATCAGTCCCGCGGCCGGTCTCCGCCTTTGGAATTATGCTCCATTTGGGAAGACCCGCTCATGTGTTCTCACGATATATGAGGAGAACAAAACTTACGAGATCCTCTCGACTCGTAAGAAAACAGCTTCGTGGGATCCTTACGACCCATAAGGAAAAACACACTTGGGGTCCTCACGACTCGTAAGGAGAAAATATACCTACGAGATCTTTTCGACTCGTAAGGAGAAAATGCTTTTATAGATCTCTTACGGCTCATAAAATTGAAAAGGCTTGGATGATAGGGACCTAAACCTGTCTCCTAAGCCATTTCTCCCCAACAGGCAAAGGCAAATGATGAATTGATCCTGGCACTTGTGCTCCAGTGTTAGCAATGCCAATGCCGACCCCAACCCTAAAATTCTAAACTTTCGATCAAATAGACCCCTAAGTCGTTAAACTGGGAACAAATGACCTCTAAGTCGTTAAACTGGGAAGGGGAGAAATCCCCTCACGGCAAATGATGATTTGTTCCCGGTGCCATATTCCAGTGTAGCGATGTTGATACCAAACCAAACCCAAAATCCCCAAATCCTCTTATGACAAATGATCATTCGCTCCTGGTACCATATTCCAGTGTAGCGATGATGATGCTAACCAAAATCCCAAGTTCACGGCAAATGATGATTCGCTCATGGTACCATATTCTAGTGTACCGATACTGACGCCAAACAAAAAAACAAATTCCAAGTCCCAGGCTCAAAAACCCCGCTGGACGAATAAGAAACTCCAAAATCAAATCAAATCAACAAGTGAACCAACCACCACCTTGTCGGAATTATGCTTCACCTCGGAATCCAGTCAATCAACAACCTCTGCATCGGAACTATGCTCTGCCTCAGAATGTTTGCCCCTGCACCGAAATTACGTTTCTTCTCAGGATTTATTTTCCCGGTGTTGGAGTCATACTTCACCTCGGAGTATCTACATTCCCTATCGGAATTATGCTTCGCTTTGGAATCAACCTCTGCTTTGAAACTATGTTTCGTTCAGAAGGTTTACTTCTGCGTCGGAATCATGCTTCGTCTAAGAATGTGCCCTGTGTCAGAATCATGCTTCGCCTCGGAGTATATACTTTCCCTGTCGGAATTATGCTTCGCCTTGGAATGTGTCCCGTGTCGGAATCATGTTTCGCCTCGGAGTATCTGCCTTTCTTGTCGGAATTATGGTCCGTCTCGGAATCAACCTCTGAATCGGAACTATATTTCGTTCAAAATGTTTACCCCTGCGTCGGAATTATGCTTCGTCTCAGGATATATCCGTCCCGCGTCGGAATTATAGTTCGTCCCGGAACCCTGTGTCGAAACTATGCTTCGTCTCAGAATATATCATCCCTCTGGAATTATACTCCGCTCTTCGGAATGATACTCCGACCCTGGAATTATGCTCCTCAAATTATGCTTCTCTCCTTGGAATGATGCTCCGATCCTGGAATTATGCTCCTGGAATTATGCTTCTCTCCTCAGAATGATGCTCCGACCCTAGAATTATACTCCTCGGAATGATGCTCCGATCCCGAAATTATGCTCCTCGGAATGATGCTCTGATCCCGGAATTATCCCCCACAGATCGGAATGATGCTCCGACCCCTAGAATTATGTTCCGAGCATCGGAATGATGCTCTGACCCCCGGAATTATGCTCCCGGAAGGATGCTCCGCCCCCGAAATGATACTCCACCTCAAAGTCAAAACTTCCCACAGAACACGACCCATCAATTTCATGCACACAACCTATATACACGATGTGCATTTATTGATGGAGACACTTTGTTGGGGTCAAAAATTTCACCCCGGTTGACCAAGTCAAAATCAACGTCAAGTCAAGTGGGTCCAAGCTCAAGCCAAGTGGGCCCATGCCCAAGTCGAGCTCAAACATGAAGAGGCCGGCCTCCTCCATGCCAAGAAGAAAATTATGTAATAAATAATTTTAATGCAATTTTTATGAATAAATGTAAGGAAAATGGGGATAAAGCCAAAGTTTTATGAAGCCCATGGCTCAAGTGCAAAAAGAAATAAACACATAAGGCATAGGATGGGGAAAATGCCAATTTGTAAAGCTCAAGGGACTGTGTAAACTTGTAAGCCTATATAAGGCAAGATTATTATAAAATGAAAGAAGAATTAATTTCCCAAAAAAATATTAGGGTTTTGTGCCTCCTTCTCATTCCTTAAGACTTTAATCTTTCTTGTCTTTTTTTGAAGTAAATTAAGAGTTTAACTCTACATTTCCCAAAAAGAAATAATTTTTCACCATAAAACCCTCGAAAGAGAGCTCAGATCTCTCATCAAATCTCTAAAAGGAAGATTTTTAATCTTACCGTCCCCTTTTGTCCAAGATCTAACAAAAAAAGAGAAAGGAACCCATCTCAAAAGAACCCATTTTAGGGAAGATAAGGCTTGAAGAGGAAGAAAAGGGGCCTCTTTTCACCATCCAAGAACTAAACCCTTTGGGAGTTTAACTCCAAATCAATCTTTGAAAAGCTCAACTCAAAGTCAAGATCCAAATCCTCAAAGGAGTTTAATTCTAAATCCAGATCTTTTAAGAGTTTAACTCCAAATAAAAATCCTTCTTTTTTTAGGAGTTTAACTCCAAAGCCCCTCGGGAGTTCAACTTTCAGTTCAGGGGCGAGCGGCCGCCGGGCGCGTGACCCGCTGGCTCCCAGCGCGCGCGCGCGGTGCGCGTGATCCGCTGGCACCCAGTACCCATGCGCCATCTCATGCGTCCTTAGGACGCTCCTCACCCCACTTTTCCCACACGCTCCACACTCTACATCTCACGCGTCCTTAGGACGCACGGAAACCCCGTAAACTCTGCGAGGCCCCCGATACGTTGAAGACCTTTTCAAAACACAACACATGCACATTGCACATTGAGTTCGCATGACTAATTTTACCAGTCAATCGGAGGTTCACTCGCTCCAAAGGCGAGGGGTAATTATCAGTAACTTAGTCCTCATAATCAATAAACCACAGCCCGCCCCAGACAGGAGGAATCTGTATACGCCTGACAAGCGCGCGCATTCCTATTTAAATCGGGTGACGAAAAACACTTTTCAACGCCTTTGAAAAGAAAGACAAGGAAGCGGCAGAAGCGGTCGCTAACTTGAATAAGATGGCTCTCCTGTTATAGAGCATGTGCAGATTAATGATTCAACCGTCAGACCGCCGATCGAAGAACCACCGGTCGCTAACTTGAATAAGATAGCTCTCCTGTTGTAGAGCATGTGCGGATTAATGATTCAACCGTCAGACCGCCGATCGAAGAACCACCGGCGGCCCTTGATAATGAAAGAGGAGATGCTACAAGTCCACTCCAAGCCCCTCCGGTCACTAAGGATGATTTGATGTCGAAGGCCTAACTAAATGAATATATAGCTCAACAAGTCAAGATTCTTTCCGCTAATGAAGCAGCTGCCAAATTAGTGAAGACATGTCGTCCGTATCGAGCATGGTACGACCAGAAACAATACCCTCTGGGATATGTAATCCCGAGGTTCAATGCTTTCAAGAGAACCGGCAACCCTCATCAGCATATTGCACAATTCAGAGCACAATACGGTAACACCGGAGGCGAAGATCAATTACTCATTCGTCAGTAGCCTGACATATACCGCCTTTGAATGGTACTCGGGGCTTCCAGACGACTCCGTTGAAACATTCACTGAGATGGAACGGCTCTTCACTTAGAGATTCGTCAGTGCAAGCGAACGTACTACCATCTCTGCACTAATCAATGAGAAGGCAAAGCCAAAAGAAACCTTGATGCAATATGCATCATGTCACGCCCCACCCCCAATACAGAGAGTATTGTCCGCTCTGGCCGAAACTGCACGGTTTTATCCTTCCGGACGAACCGGACCCGACCAGCGTCCACTTCCCAGGAGGTCACCCATCCCAGAACTTCCCTGGCTCGAGCACGCTTAACTACGGAGTTCTCAAGCTCCTGTAGTGCCGGTTCACTTAAAAGGCGCCTCTGTATTGAAGAGGTGGCCCCTACGGATTCAAGAGGTGGCCCCCGCCCACTTAACACGACACTTGGCGTGGCACTTTGTTCCGTGTGGCACTTTGCTCCGTGAGCAAGAACCGGGTCCCGACACATCCGATGGAGGAATCTCACTTTAAAGTGTGTACAGCCCATCACTGAGCCCCCCGCCGTCGGAATGTTCGTAAGCACAGGCACTCTCGACACACGATCGAAGGTTTCCCCACTCTTGGCTTTCGCTAAGCCTACTACCTACCAAGAACTCCTCGATAAGCTAGTCCAGTTAGAGCAAATTGACCGGGTCTCCTACTCCGCAGACAGAGTTGCGTAATAACAAAGGCAAGAATAAGGCGGCGTTTGTCGCCAACACTCAACAACAGCAAAGTGGCTTCAAAGCAGCGGGTCGCCGAAATGATAATCGTCTGGGTCCCACCCTTGAAGAAAAGATGGGACGTGAATACTTCTTTCCACGTAACAAGACGAAGAAGTTGTTCGAGCTTGCCATGGTAGCGTTGCCCGAAACACGGAGGCCGGCATAAGCAAACTCGATCAACTACCCTAACTACCGTCCCTACCATCGGCTAGTAAGTCACCCGATTGAAGATTGCTTCGTCTTCAAAAACTGGGTCGAAGATCAATATAAACATGGTAAAATCAGGTTGAGGGACTGATGGAAGGTGGATCCACCACGAAGACATGTCCCTAAGAAGGCTGATGCAGCAGGAGCATCTTGTTCGAAGGTAGCAGAAGCTCCATGGGAGATGGTTCTTTCATCAAAAACAAAGAAGATGCTGAAAGAGTTATAAGCATGTCCCATAATCAAGTGGAAAAGCCCGCTTGAACCACACATTATCGAGAGGATGTTATAACCATGTTCCACTCCAAAGGTCGAAGACAAGGGAAAAAGCATCCCGAGTCCTTGTTCCAAAAAGAAGAAAGCTAAGAAACCCGTACAGCCTGACGAACATGTTGACAAGCGTACGGATCTCCAAAGATATATCGATGCGCTGGAAGAGTATAACCAGAAAGGCGCGTGTTCCAATTCCGTTAGCAACACTTCTTTGAAAACGGTAATGTTGAGGAATAAGACTTAACAGAAGAAGGGGAAGAGCATATGGAAAGCTGTCATATGGTCTCTTACTGTATCATATCAGCTAAAGATGCTCCACTAGCATCAGACGAAGATGTTCAGCCAGTAGAAGATGTGACCAAACAGGGGACAGAGACCGCGCAAAGTGCCCTGACTCGGCCGACAGACGAAGAAATTGATAGGCTGATAAAAGAAGCTATGCAAGGATAAAAGGCTACGAAGAAGCGTGAAATAGTCCTCTATGATAAAGCCAAAAGACTGCGTTATAGCAAGAAAACCCCAGAAGGGACGAGTTATGATATCTCCCAGCTGAAGCAGGTTCTAGCCATAAAGTGCAGAAGTAAGATTAAGGCCGAGAAGCATTTTGCCAAGGCTCTATTGAAGGGGGATAAAGCTATCGCCTCTCATGATGTATTGTTTCTATAATTAGTGAATTTCGCACTCCATTGTTGAATGCAATGCGTTCGAGAAATGGTGGCAATGATATGTCTTCCACCAAAGAAAGCTGAAGAAAGAGAAGGGAAAAGCCCACGACCATCAACTCAAAGATAACAAGTCCGAGACACGTGACAATGCAGAATCAACAGCAGAGAACTGTCGCATGATTCTCATAAGGCCAAGCTTCCAAAAGCAAAAGGTGGTGAAGTTCCTATTTTCGGAAGTGATTCTGAAGAAATCCTTTACAATCCCCTATTCACGAGCACCTCCTCGGGAAAAGGAGAAACGAAAGCCTGCGGCAATATTGAGCTGCGAAATCGCACCCTTCCTGAGAAAAATCTTAGGCCTGCAAATAAGAACTCAAAGAAGCAAGATAAGGGAAAATGAAAGGTTGTCGAAGAGATCGAGGTCGATGAAGTTGTCAAAGACCTCACTGCCAAGGACCCGCCTAAAAAGATCAAGGGGGATTACAACGTCCTAGCGCATCCGAAGAAGCTACCATCACACCGGAGCATATACGATGCTCTCCTCCTGTCGAAAGAACTACCGGAGTCACTAATCAAGGCTCTAAGTGAGCCGGACCAATTTCAAGTTTATTTAGCCGAAGAGAATATGAAGGATGCGCTTGCAGAAGTCCATATTGCCGATATAACTTTCAGTGAGGAAGATCTTCTATTAGGGACATTCGAGCACAATCGCGCACTTTGTCACCGGCTACTGCGAAGACGTCGGGATAAGCAAAATCCTTGTCAACAACGGGTCTTTCGTGAATCTGTTGAATGTCAGGGTGCTCAGGGAGAGGATCACGATATCCGGATTCGACTCCCAATCCTTGCAAACCCGTGGGTCCGTCGTACTTACACTTCGGTTCGGACAATTCGTCACCGACGTCAAGTTCCACGTCATTGATGCCAAGACATGTTATAAATCCCTGCTTGGAAGACCTTGGCTGCATGAGTATAACATCATCCTTTTTACACAACATCGGTGTATGAAGTATTTCAAGAATGGCAGAGAACATATCGTCAGGGAAGAGCTTAATCTTTTCTCGGTGAATGAAGTTCGTAAGTATGAAGATGCCAAGTACTTCTTACCCTACTTTGAAGATACCGAAAGATGTGGAAAACCTACATCTGATAGAAACAAGAAGAAGAAATAAGTAGCCCATACACCGGTCTTCGGAAGCGACTCTAAGAACGATGACAAGATGATATTCTCATATCAACCGTAAGTAGGAAATGATAATCAAAGCCTGTCGATCCTGATTTGGGAGCGATCAAAAGATGAAGCTAAGACAGTGTTCTCCACTCACCCTTTGTCAGAAACCCTTGGCGAAGTCGATCGAGCCTTGCATGTTTCCATTCCCCTATCTCGACATGATAAAGAGCTTGATGCAGTCAGCACCCACCAAGTGAAGGAGTTGGTGACTTTCTTCGTGCCTCCTAAGTATAAAGGTGCGAAAACAATCCTTTTCTACAAGTCCGAAGAAAGCGAAGTGGAACGGGAAATCTGGCCGGGCCTTGATCCAAATCTCGACAGGTTGCAGCCGATTCATGTGCCAAGTACTTTCGAAGAGTTTAAAAGAACTCCTCAGGCATCAAGGGGTACCTTTCGAACAAATCATTCGAGAGACCCGGTTCTACAAGAAGATCTGGGAGGTACCAAGGACTCGTAGAGTCGGCCTTAATGGTAAAGTCGATACCACCGGATTGGGATACCTCTGATCCAAGAAGTGGGAAAGAGTTCACAGCTGCCATACCATAACATATTCAAATGAAGGAGATGCTCTGCCTATAAACGATGCGGCTGAGCAGGAGGCAGGTGCCATACAAAGTGCTTCAGTTCTGCCACAAGAGGACCCGATTGACAAGCTGATAAGAGAAACCTTTCAAATGGGTGAGATAGCTTGATATGAAGCGGCTAGACGATTGCGCTTAAGCAGACAGTCTGCGGAAGAGACAAGCCATAATCCTCCTCAGGAACAGCTGCCTCCATCCTCTTCTATAGGGGGAACTTCGAAGCGACAATGTCGAGAATAAGATGACGGTCGCGGCCAACCTCCAATCACAGCAGGACGGCCTCAAAATACCCCGCCGTCGGAGAAAGTTACGTTTGCCTCCAACCCTTATAAAGAAGATAGGTTGTGAATATTCATTCCCGCGTGACAAACAAGAAAGTTGTTTGGCCTCGTCATGAACCGCCAAATGTCGAAGCTGTCTAAGTCTAAACGGCCCTCACAAGTAAATATGGTCGATGGCCTTGACTATAGCCTATTCCATCAGGTCATAAGCCACCCGATTGAAGATTGCTTTGTCTTCAAAAATTGGGTCGAAGAACAGTATAAACAAGGCAGGTTCATGTTAAGCAACAGTTGGAGAGTGGAGCCCTACAGATGCATGTACCGATGAAAGCCGATTTCACTAGATTAGGATATGTCCGATCCAAGAAGCGGAAACCATCTCATACCTGCCATATGATAAGACTCTCAAATGAGAGGAGTTGAAGATATGCATGCACTCTTCGATTGCTTCACAAATGAAGACAAGGAGATCTCCGAAATGCCGCCAGCACCGAAAGAGCTGGAAGATGGGATCCATACCATGACAGATGAACTAAAGAAGATAAATCTGGAAACGGAAGATCCTCGACCCACGTTTGTCGGTGAACTATTAAGTGAAGAACAAGTGGTTATCCTGAAGACTATACTCATGGAATACATGGACTGCTTCGTCTGGAATTACTCCGAGATGCCGGGACTCGATCCAGAAATAGCAGTGCATAAACTGGCCATAACGCCAGGAATAAAGCCTGACAAGCAGTCACCAAGGATGCAGCTCGAGCTTGAGCAGAGCATCAACACCGATGTCAAGAAACTGATCGACTATGGTTTTATCCATGAGGTACAATATCCCGATTGGATGGCGAACATTGTTCCAATGATGAACGGGACAGTGCGAATATGCATGGACTTTCGAGACCTAAACAAAGCGTGCCCGAAGGTTGACTTTCCCGTACCAGTTACGGAACTGATGATCGACAACACCTCCATCCATGAGGCCTTCTCGTTCATGGATGGGTCTTCTGGATACAACCAAATCAAAATGGATCTTGAAGATGCATGCAGCCTTTCGCACACCGTTAGGCGTCTTCTGTTATAAGGTGATGCTCTTCGGATTAAAGAAAGTCGGAGCAACTTACCAAAAGGCGATGACGAAGATCTTCGACGGCCTTATTCATGAAATTGTCGAATGATATATTGACGATCTCATGATCAAGAGCATGTCTCATGAAGACCATTGGGAGCATCTAAAGATGGTCTTCAAGCGCCTCCGGAAATACAATCCGAAAATGAATCTGCTCAAATGTACCTTTGGAGTCTCCTCTGAAGTTCCTAGGGTTTATCATCCGCTACCGATGGATTGAAATTGATCCCTCCAAAATCCAGGCAATTACAGAAATGCACCCTTCAAGAAATCTCAAGCAGCTGCGATCGCTCTAAGGAAAGCTCGTATATATCTGACGCTTCATCGCCAATCTATCAGGAAAATTCCACCCTTTTTCTCATCTCATGAAGAAAGGAACCCCTTCGTATGGGACCAAAAATGCCATTGGGCGTTGGAGAAAATCAAACGGTACTTGTAGAATCCGCCGGTTCTAGTTGCTTCAGTGACGGGAAAACCCCTCATCTTATATACAACCGCACTTGACTATTCTCTAGACGTATTATGGGCACACGAGAATGACTAAGGGAAAGAAAGAGCTCTCTACTATTTAAGTCGAGTTCTGCTGGGGCAGAAAGCAACTACTCGCCTATTAAGAAGTACTACTTGGCGCTGATCTTTGCAGTCACGAAGCTCAGACACTATACCTTAGCACATGAAGTACACTTTATATCAAGGGTGGATCATCTCAAGTATTTAATGACGAAGGCCATACCGACAGGCAAGCTCGCCAAATGGACTCTTCTGTTAATGGAATTCTCAATCACATATCGCCTTCTCAAGACGATAAAAGGACATGCCATCGCCGATTTCCTCGCGGAGCATCCCATCTCCGCTAATTCTCCACTAAATTGCGAATTGCCGGATGAATATGCATTCAATGCTGCTGCTAGTGAAAAAGAAGAGACAAAAAAGCGTCAATAGAAGCTTTATTTCTACGGAGCGTCCTTAATGAAAGTGCGAAAGAAACACATCCCAATCATCAAAGCCGAGGTGGGTCTCATCTTCGTGACTCCGCAGGTGGGATACTTCGCTATGCTATCTCGTTGACGGAACCAAGAACCGACAACGAGACGGAATATGAAGTCCTCATAACCGGTCTCGAAATCGCGATCGATATGGGCATCGAGGATCTTCTTAATATGGAGACTCTCAACTAATCGCCAGTCAAGTCAATGGCGATTACAAGACATACAAGCAAGAACTGATAAGGTATGGCGAAAAGGTATAGCAGTTGCTAACGCAGATTCTATCATATACGTTGGAGAATGTGCCGCGTGTGGAAAACAGTAAAGCGACGCGTTAGCTAAACTGGCCAAAGAGCTATCAGATGAAGATCTCGACAACATAAGGATTATTGTCCAAAGCCGTAAGATCCTAGCGCCAACAGTGTTCCCTTAGGATTTTTCAACAGAAACACCCGAAGAAAAGGAAACATCTGAAGAGAAAGATATCTTTGAATAAAATGCCCTCCAAGCAGAGGAAGAAAAAGAACAAGAGTGGCGAGAAGTCTTTGTCGACTACTTCAAGTCCCAACATGCACCGAAGACGCGTCACAAAGACATCAGCTCATAAAACGAGCTCTATCGTTTGCCTTTATCGATGGAACCCTATTCAGGAGATCTTCGATCATATATGACTAAGATTCCTAAGACCGAATGAAGCGAAGAAGGTCGTCCAAGAAATTCACGACGGACTTTACGAATCCTATCAAGCCGGTCCAAAAATGAAGCCGAAGATTAAAAGTATGGGCTACTATTGGCCCACGATGATTTAAGATTGCATCAAATATGCAAAACGATGTCACACGTGCCAAATACATGGGAATTTCATCCACCAGCATCCCAATCCGCAGCATCCGACAGTAGCTAGCTGGCCGTTCGAAATATGGGAAACAAATATCATTGGTCCCATCGAACCAGCATCATCTAAAGGGCATCGGTTCATCCTAGCCGCCACTGACTACTTCTCCAAATGGGCATAAACAGTACCACTAAGAGAAGTGGAGACAGAGAACATCTTACACTTATTCAAGACGAATGTAATCTACGGGTTTGGAGTCCCAAGAAGAAGAATCTCGGACAATGGACCAGCGTACAGAAGCCATAGAATCAGCTTCTTCATGCAACGGCATAAGATAAATTGGAGATACTCCTCCATCTATAATTCTCGAGCTAACGGTTTAGTTGAGGCATTGAACAAGACCTTTACCAAGCTCATAAAGATATGGTGTCCAAAAATAAGAAATATTGGCATGAAAGACTACATGAAGCTCTATAGGCCTACTGAACGACGTTCAAGACGGCCACGAATACAACACCATATGCATTGGTGTTCGATACAGAAGCAGTGCTCCCGTTGGAGATCGAACCCCCTCGCTAGGAATGGCGATCCAATACGAGCTTACAGATGAAGAAAATGCTCATCTCCTGCTCGAAGAACTCGACACTCTCGACGAAATTCTTCTTGCAGCGAAACAGAGTCAGGAGGCTCATAGGGCGAGGATGACTCAAGTATATGAAAGGTTAACCAGGCCAAGAACATTGGCGAACTCGTCCTGGTCGTCAAAAGGCCGATGATCCCCAACCGTGTAAAACGCGGGAAGATCGAGCCGAATTATGAAGATTCATATGTGATCAACAAGGTATACTAAGATGGAGCCTACATGCTGATGAATATGTATGGAGAAAGGCTCTTTCTTCCGATAAACGGCCGTTTTCTTAGAAGGTATTATGCTTAAAGAGTCTTGCCTTGGGTCAATGATAGATGACGACGCATATGACTGCATATCTTCCCAAATCAAGACTCTAAAAACCAAAGCTGGACCACTGTCCCTGAACTGGTATTCTACCCTGCGGCCTGTCATCAAATCGACTACCGTATACCATCCATGGGCTACCCGCAATAAAGGTTGCATCTAAAGCTTCTCTTATGGACCGCTATGTTCCTAAACTGGCATTATGTCCTGCGGCCTGTCACCAAATCGACTATCGTATGCCATCCATGGGTTACCCGCAGCAAATGCCACGTCTAAAGCTCCCCTTGTAGACCGCTATGTCCCTAAACCGGCATTCTGCCCTACGGCCAGTCTCCAAACTGGCTTCCGTATACAATCCACAGGTATAAACAAGTTATATCACCCCCTAAGTCTCACCGGCAAGCAATGCCGGACCACCACCGACGAAGCTGCGCTCAAGACCTTCTCCGTTGGCCAACCAAGGTATCAACGAGGAGAAGACTCACTCATGTATCCTCACGATTCATAGTGCGTAAAAAAATAGTACATCCAAAAGTAAAAGGGGCACAGATGAAAACCTGAAAGGGTTCCATGAGTAAAAACAGCAGAACTACCCGCGAGCTTGTGAAAACCCGTAAAGGCGCAAACTCATGAAAAGAAAGAAAAATACACTTGCGAGATCTTCTCAACTCGCAAGAAGAAAACATCTTCGTGAGATCCTTACGACTCACAAGGGAAATACACTTAGGAATCCTTATGATTCCTAATGAGAAAATGCATTTATGAAATCCTCTCGACTCGCAAGGAGAAAATACTTTTATGAGACCCTTACGGCTCATGAATATTGATAAGCCTTAGGTGACAGAGATCTAAATCTATTTCCTAAGCCATCGGTGCCCTGCGATTAGTCTCAAAATTGATTATTGTATCCATGGGCACAAACAAAAGTTGTTCAACAAAGGCCCACCAGAGGTGAGCAATACCCTCAACATGGTGAACGTCACTTGCGAGATCTTCTTAACTTGCAAGAAGAAAACACCTTTGTAAAATCCTTACAACTTACAAGAGAAAACCCACTTAGCAACCTTCATGACTCTTAAGGAGAAAATACACCTATGAAATTCTCTATACTCGTAGGGAGAAAATAACTTTGTGGGACCCTTCCGGCTCATGATGATTAAAAAGCATTAGATGCCATGGACCAAAACATGTCTTCTAAGCCATTATTGTCCAGATGGGCAACGACAAATGATGAGTCGCTCTTGAAACCGTGCTTCAGTGTTAGCGGTGTTGATACCAAACAAAACCCAAAGCCCTAAGTTTCTTAGCGGCAAATGATTAGTTGCTCCTGGCATACATGCTTCAGTGTTAGCAACGCTGATGCCGACTTGAAGTCCAAACTATCAACCCCTAAGTTTATAAACTGAGAAATAAAAAAATAAAATATAGACAAAATTATTAGGCAACTCGCAATAAAAATCTGTGAGTAAAGAAAATGAAATAGCCAAAATGATTAGGCAACCGCAAATAAATATAGCCGAAATGATTGAGCAAACACAACTTTCGGGATAAGAAAAGTTGAAATGACAGAGCAATCGCGATAAATAAAAAATATATATATAAGAAAATTTCGCCCTACAAACAGTCTGATCCCGATTCTTGTATACGATCTATGGGCATGAAAAAAAGGGAGCAATGTATTCCACCATGTTCGACTGAACGAAGAAGCTAGGTCTTGATGGCAATGTGTACAGACTAAAAACTATCTGGACATCTCCTTACCCCAGCAGAGTACAAACACGATGTCAGCAAGGACCAAAGGATCAAAATGAAAGCAGAGTGATGGCATATTCATAGCTCCATGTTTCGATGGCAGTACACACAAGCCTAAGGACCAATGGATGTCATCTCACCTCAGAAGGATGCAGTTATGACTTCTCGGGGACTTATAACAGTCTGACCTCAAGGTAAAGCGTCATGGTGACGCCTAACGCCGACGGCAATACGGATATATCAGTGTAGGAAGATTACTTGAGACGTATCCCGCCTCAGAAGGGATTGGAGATACAGCAAGTGCTCAGCTACTCGAACCGCGATCTGAGTAAACACATCTCGAGAAGAAATGGGTCAATGCAACGGTGCGACGGACTACACCAGTACCACAAACCTAACGGACTCCTACACTAGTAGGGGTATGTGTTTATGTTAGGCTGAGTTTATTCATCAAAAGAGGATAAGCTGAATGCTCCGGAACGGGTATATAAACTAAGCTAAGATATTTTAGCACCAAAAACAAAAAAAAGTGCCTATATAAGAAAACAAACAAAAGGTGTTTTGCATTCATACGTCAAAAGATAGATTACAAAAGACAAGCATTCAAAATAAAGTTCATTTCATCATTCAAAGTTTATAATGACAAGATACTAGTATCGGTACAAGGATTGATGAATTCAAAGATAAAATTGAGCAAGGCTTCATCAGTATCATCTACCATCTTGTATGCTCGTTCACGAAGACAAGCCTTGGGGTCACCACTTATATCCTTTGTCATCTCGTATGAGGATATTATCTCTTTCTGCTGATAAATCTAGTGCAGCAAAGTAGTTGTGCGGTCCCTCCGATTTTTAAAAGTCAAGCCTACCAGATAGACCAAGTGTACTTTGTCCTCGGCCTAATTAAGTACTTGGAGTGACCATGCCTCAGAAAGCCCAGGCGTAGCATTCCAGACCGCTTTAAAAATCATCTGCAATATAGAAGGATGGTGAGAGAGCAATCGCCCACAATGATCCTCGAAGCGATGCAACACGGCTTCACATTGGGCATCAATATAGCTCGACCCATAAGAGCGAATGCCAGGATAGGAGATGATGTCCCTGATGGAATACAAATGACTGTCCATGGTATCTGCAAAGAAAGGAAAAAGGATCAGCTCAAAAATACAGAAAGCACTGTAAGTTCAACATGGGGTGTCTTTAGCTTCAAGACTAAGAGACCCCATTCAGTCAAAGTTGACCCATTAAAAATTAGGACTTAAAGCAAAGGCTTTATAGAAAATCTAAAGATTTATCTAAGTGAAGCAAAGGCTTCAAACCCAAAAGAGTGCGCACGTGATAGGTGTGCTCTAAAAAAGCACATGCCCCAAAAAGGGTGCGCATGCACACTTACCCACTGATTGGATTCAAGGAAATTTTCTTGATTTGAGCTTCGTCAAGATGGAAGCAAAGGCTTCAAGAGAGCACTGCGCTCTAGAGAACTATTTCTCAAAAAAAATCAGAACGAAGAAAGAGGTGCAGGCCTTCCAAAACCTTGCACTCTATTTATAGGGATTTAAAGTTGGTTCAACTTCCCCTAATCTCAAAGCAGACCGAACGGTGCTCATAAGAGCGCCACTTCATCCACGTGCAATGCATGTGCGTGCAGTGATGGGGTACTTGTCCCCGCCATTTAGGATGCACCCTCTTTTGGTGCGCACCATCTATGGTGCGCATTCTATTTGGAGCGCAAGCCCCATAGAAGTTTGAAGCGAAACCTTCTGATGCGCACTTGTTTGGTGCGTTACGTGCAAAGCACGTACGCATGTACCGGCACTGTGCTACATGTGCATATACAAGATGATGTGCAAGAGCACTTCTGAAGCGTGCGCTTCTGTCAGAGCCTTTGCTCTGTTGGAAGAAAATCTTCTTTGATAACTTTCCTAACAAGAAATTGTTGGGATCTTTGATCCAATGGAGCGCATGCATGCCGAATTGATATGTATCAATTCCAATCTTTTTATTAGGGATTTACCATAAAAAATCTCTCCTATAAATAGGAGCCTTTAGGAAGAAAAATCCACATCGCGATAATTATTATTATCATCTCCATCATCAACTGAGAGAAAACTCTCAAGGCCTACACCTCCATCTTCTCCAAGAAACCCTAGACTTTACTAGGTAAGGAAAATATATCAAAGAGAAAAGTCTCTACCTCCTTGAAGCATAGGCTTCTTTAGAGCTTCGGTTCATCATGCACAAGATCGAAAGATCTTAGGATTTCTCTCTTCTATACAAAAGCATAGGCTTTTATAAAGGGATTGATCCTAAGATCCAAAACCTTAGGGAGAAAGCTCCCATCAAAATATGTTAAAACATATGAAAACGAAGCATAAGCTTCAAGAACATAGACAAAGGTCCAAATCAGGGCCTGCGCTCCAAGAACAGAAGCATAGGTTTCATTGAAAGCATATCTTTCATTGAAATATATGAATTTTCACAAAACTGGGGTTATCCCTACCAGGTGCGCAAGCGCACTCAGAAGAAAAATTAAAGCAAATGCTTTCTTGAAAGACGATATCTTTCACAAACTAGTGCGCACCTCTCTAAAATGATCTACGTTGCGCATGCGTGCAAAACACACGTGCAAATGCCAAATTCAAGTCGTTCCATGAAACCACCAACCGATATGCTAATGCATGTGCATCACGTGGAAGACACGTGAGTCAAGGAGTGCGCATCTCAAATGCGCAAGCGCATTTGACAGCCATGCGCACCCTTAGTGCGCAAGCAGACTTGATGACAAGCCAAAACTTGAGACTTGCAAAAACAGCCAAGTATGGAAGCCTACGCTTCATGTTTGATCCAATGATCAACAGAGAATATATTCTCAAATATATGACTATGTTATCTAAGTTGATCTTGGTCTAAAACAAGATTAACGGTCCTTAGATTATACCCCAGATAAACCCTAAATTGATCTTAGTTCTTAAACAACACTAACGATCCTTAGAAGAAACTTATGCTTGTACCTGAATCGATAGAACTCGCAAATGTGAGAAATGCTATTTAGATTCATTCCCGTTGACAAACCAAAATACCAACGTGGACCCAAAATCACGTCAAATATAAAGTACGGGTTTGGACTAATCCATACCCTACGGGCGACGACATAAATTAGTCTCCGTATACAATTCAAGGGCAACCTAAAACACGACACATAAAACAAAGTTTGGAGAAGCATAAAGTTATCATTCGTGACAACGTAATTAACTACAGGGGCTTGCACCTGTAGGAAAAATATGTCACCACAATCAATAAATCTCTCATCCATGAGGGAAAATCTGAATCCGGCTAAATCGGATGCATCTATCCAAACCTCCGATATACGGTGCCATAAATCAACTTGGTATTTTCGGCGAGATGGATGGATATGTCCAAATAGTATCTATCCCAGATTCAGGTTGGACGCGCTCCCCGCGTCTCAGTCCGGTTTCCAGCGGTAAACAAAACCGTAGTAACCAATAAACAAACAATTAACACATTAATAGACCAACTAAACCATTAATAAATCCTCAAGTCCATTACTACTTAATATTAAAGCCTCCCTGATCAAATGCCAAATAGTACTTGGTATTGGGTGGTATTTGTATAGAAACTCATACAGTCATTTTTTGCGATCGGAATTGGCCATCTTGGATCGGGATTCGGCCGAAATTTTAAACCATGCAACGCATACCATGAGGACAAGGTCAGCTTAAGATCTACTTATTATTATATAAGCTTGCTCGGATGTAGAAATATTTCCCTGAGACCAGCTTAGTAGATTATGGTTCCAACAACTTGCTTGTGCAGTTAACTGGTAAATATTTGTGAGATTCTAGAGATAACAAAGCCATCAAATGGTTGACATTGGTAAATACCAGAACCAATAAGAATGCTATCATTTATAGCAGAGAGTAACCTATAACTGATATATGCTAATGATCAACTATCACAGAGAAGAGATGTGCCACAAAGAATTACTAGAGGGAAATGGGCAAAACTACATCAAATTTGGGAAGCAGGATAATGACAAGTGGAGTGAGAGATGTCTGCTTTGAGATATTTGGGGCAAGGCTTAAATGTAGAGGTTGTGATCATAATATAATTAGCATCTAATTCTAAACCTTGTGATATGAAAGCAACCAAACCTTCAGCAGCCTAATCTCAATGAGGTTCTGACACTCTCTTGAAATTTTTCAACATGACTATCAACTCGGGAAGGGTGATTATTTAAAACAATTTCTCTTGAGGGCTTGAGGAGGAGAGCCCAGCATAGCATGGGAAAGTTACCAGAACATAAAAAACAGAAGCAGATGCCCAATAACCCCATCATATATATGAGAATAATGTAGAAAAGAGGCCATAGGAGGGAATTTCCTCCTATGGTGTCCAGAAAATACATGCTCCATCATTTTTTCCGACGATTGGCATTTATCATTTAAGATATGGATACACCAAATTTCATATGATTCTATCACCTTTTCACCGTTGATTGGTGCAAAATTAATGGTTTACCGACAATAGAACTTTTTACATTGCTAATTCAATGGTGAAAAGGTGATAGAATCACATGAAATTTGGTGTACCCACATCTTAGATGATAAAGATGAAGATGATGAATGCCGATCGTCGGAAAAAATGGTGGAGGGAGTATATTTTCGACGCCATAGGAGAAAATTCTCTCTCTCTCTCTCTCTCTCTCTATATATATATATATATATATATATATATATATATATATGGCCTGCATCCTACAACTTTCTAGCCTTCATGACACTCGACTAGTGGTGTTTTAAAATAACCATCACCCTATAGCTTATACATCTCAATGAAATTCATTTTACACTCTTAATACTTTCACTTCATGAGTGTTTGTGCTGCATAGAAGGACCTCCAGCTGGAAGATATATTGCTTGAAAATGTAAAATAGTTAGTGTAATAGATGTATTAGAATTTGACTGTTTAAGGTTTGAATCCACAACACATTGAAAAAACCTGTTGTTTTGACAACAAATCAGGCATCACTTCATCCAAAGCTTAACCAAATGGCTTATAGCCAGCATCATACATCAAGCAACCTTAAATGTGTAATATCAAAATCAACAGAAACAGAGGATAAAGATGTGAAACTGAATTGATAAAAGACTATAAAGCTTATTAATCTTATATCCTGAAAGCAGAAAAAGGTGCATCTGGCATCCACCAACTGTAAGGAAATTAGCTATAATGGCACATACCAATTCAGTTATTCACAGATATGCTATCCTAATTTACGTTAGTCCTAGGGTCTTAGGCCAGAAGATCGTATCCTCAACTAATAATTAAGTGATGTGTTCCACTAGCAAAAGTGCAGGAATCTCTTAATGGAGATGAGAAGAAAGAAAGTATCAAACTAGGATAAAGTAGCATAGGTATGGTTAGGCAGGCTATTATGAGCGTCTTGATATACAATAGTACAATATTTGGAGGTATACAAATCGGATATGGTACACATAAGAAGATATCTATAGACACTTTATACTCTATGAAACTATTAAATTCTATTTTCTATGTGCTATAAATGAAAAATGACATATCCAACTAGGATATTGAAAATTGCCTGAATTTCAAATAATAAGACATACTTAACAGTATACTAGTTTTAAGAACAAGTATAAAATGACATATATTGAAATGATGACTGTATACAAAAGTAAAATATAGAGAATTGAAGATATAACAATAACATACAGTGGAGTTCACGTTAATAATTCTACTAGGAGATCCTCGCAAAAGAGATGGCAAGAGCAACATTGATAATAATGTCGGGGCTAGATGATTCACTTGCATATGTTCTTCATATCCATCCTTTGAAAACCGTTGAGGTTCTAGAGAGAATAGCGGCTTAATTAGCTACGTTCAAGCCATCAGTTACCATTTCATTGTACTTGATCCAAGAAAATAAACTCAAGCAGTGCAACATGGTATAATTAAAATATGCAGACACTCCAGTCATAAAATATTTTGCTTCCAGAAGCTATTACTTTGCAGAGAGAACAATAATTCGGGTAATATATCTAGCAGAGAACAATACAGCTTCACTGTAAATCAATCATCCAGAAGAAACTTGACACCAACATATGCATAAAGAGCCAATGCTAAAGCATGCACACAAACAACGGGCGACCCGATATATTGGCTTATCACATACATTAACATAAAGCATGAAACTGAGTTAAATATTTGTTGCTTTGTAGCATGTGACAGTTCAAAGGAAGTTTAGTTGAAAAATATTTGAATTTTGAGTTGACTTCTCAGTAAATTATCATTTTATGTTAGCAAATATATTTTCAAGGTAATTGAGATTTAGATAGTGCCATTTTAGAAAAAAGGTTAATAGGTGAAAATTTTATAAGGCAAGAGATAAAACAGCTAACAAGAGCTACAAACTAACATAATTAAAATATTGAATATATAGGTTAGTATATATAACACAGCAAACATAAATATATGTGATTTCCCTAATCCTAAAAGTCCAAAATAGCATATATGATTACATGATACGAAGACTGTGCCCTTCAGGTCCTAACTCAGGTGTTGTAATTGACAGCTGGTCATGAAAGTTGATCGGTTCTTGTGTGGGGAACTAAAAAAAGAATTTAGGCAGCCTTTCTTGGATGCGAAACACACGCACGCACGCGTGCACATGCACGCCCTGTATGAAAGATTTGAGAATTGTAATTTCTAATGTTTCGTGCTAGTCTTGAGTTCATGGGCAATTAGTAGGTTTTAACCAAGCTAATCTAGAGAAATCCTCAGCGGTCATTGTTTAGTACCGACTTTAAATCTTTTCCTGGAAAAAAAATTAAAATATGTTTGAACAGGTTTTCACCACTGAGCATTTCTTGAAACAAATTAATAATAGAGGTTAATGGAGGAAAGGTGCCATAGGAGGGAATTTCCTCCTATGGCGTCGGAAAAATGCACCCTCCATGATTTTTTTTCGATGATCGGCATACATCACCTCCATCTTTATCATCTAAGATGTGAATACACCAAATTTCATGTGATTATACCATTTTTTTACCGTTGATTTAGTTGGTGCAAAATTAATGGCTTACCGACAATAGAACTTTTTGCATTGCTAATTCAACGGTGAAAAGGTGGTGGAATCACATGAAATTTGGTGTATGCACATCTTAGATGATAACGATAATGATGATGGATGCCGATCGTCGGAAAAAATGGTGGAGGTTGTATTTTTTCAACGCCATAGGAGGAAATCCCCTCCTATGGCCTCTTTCCTCCATTATTCTCTTAATAATAATATATATCTTTTGAAGCTAAATCTGAGAATGTGATATGCTAGTTTTCACAATGGTTATCTGTAGATATACACTAAGCTCTTTCATATTTATCGTCCAGGTTTGCTCCGGTCAGGTTTGCAAATTAACAGGTTTGCAAACTCAAAGATGTCCATACAACTGGTTATCTGCCAAAGCTGGCAAAGCAGATCAAATGACTTACACTAAAAGTAACAATAGAGTGTGGTTTAGAGTCTTGGTAGCTATAAGCTTATTTTCTAATGTTTCATAATTCTTCCCGTAAATCAGTAAGGCAACTGATGCGAAAACCCATCTTCTGTTTTAACTTACTTCCAATAACTTATTTTTTTTTGCCAGTTCAATATTTAATTTACTCTTACTCTTGAAGGATTAACTTCAATTTACACAATCCATCTTTTATTATACTGTTGTCCTGATAAATACCCTATCCAGGCTCACACCAATAAATTTCAATTCTTTGTATTGACTTCTCTCAATACCATGTCCTGCTTAATCCTCCAAAGTCCAAACTAAACAACATATCCCCCTCTCCTTTATAGTCACACTACATAATTTTGTTATACACAGAGAGAGGGCTGACCAGATATGTTAGCTTACTATATACATTAAGTCAAAGCATGAAATGGGCAAATATTTGTTACTTTGTAATATGTGACAGTTTGATCGAAGATTAGTTAAAAAATATTTGAATTTTGAGTTGAATTCACAGTAAATCATCATCTTCTATTTGCACATATATTATCAAGGAAATTGATATTTTGATAATACCGTTAAGAGCAAAGGGTAATTGTTGGACATCTTATAATGCAAGAGTAAGCAGTTGACAATAGGTACAGCCGAGCATTATTTAAGACTAGATATATATAGGCTAGCATATGTAACAAAACAAACAAAATATATAGAAATTTTTTATCCTTAAGGTCAAAGAAAGCATATATAATGATATGATACAAAAGCAATGCCCCTAACTCAGGAGTTATAACTAATATGCCAGTGGGGTATAAGGATACCGAAAATTTCTACAGACCTCCAATAGAAAAAATTCCAGCATTGTTGATGAGAGCATGCAATGGTGCATGCCGCGCATTCCAAGCTTCGGCAAATTTTACAACCGAGTCAAGAGAGAGCAGATCAAGTTCCATCACCTTGAAAAGAGCAAAATAGTAATAAAAATCAGTAATCCTTTAGTCACTATGTAGGATGAATAAGTTTCTAAGACAGTGCTAAGGGCACTTCCTGAAAGTGCATGAAGCCATGAAGTCAGTTCTTTTGAACGAATGGTAATTATCGAAGCAGTAACATTTAGGAGAGGCGGTGATCATTACTTTACAAACATGTCAAATAGCATGGACACACCTCACTTCTACGTAAAGCGAAATAAACAGTCTAGTGTACTGACATATTGGCAAGCAATCATAAATTCACCTAATATAGAACGGAGTTGACGTCAACAGTATAGGATTATTAGCTCACGATGCTTTTTATATAACCTGCCATCAAATTCATATTCAAATAACCTACCTTTATTTAAGAACTATCAGTGTTCTTTATATAGTCAGAAAATGACCGGGAAAAATGACTATTGCCACGATTGAGTCAAACATGTGGAATCACAACATAAGTAATACATAAAAGAAAAAGAATATAATAGACATAAAGTTTTTGAGTTAAATTTATATCCCGGTAAGATGCCTTAAAAAAAATCAAGCCTTCAAAACTCACCTATCGTTAGGCGTAGAACATCAACGGTGTTTACAACATATACATAGTATGGCTCACCCTTAGGATATGGAGTTGAAACCAAAAAGATAATCAAATATACATCTAATTTAGTCCTGATCTTTATGGTTTTTCCACTTATGATCAGCAAATAAGAATAAAGAAACCGAATTTCTTTATATATTTCTGCAGGTATTCCAAAGATGCACTATAATGTTTCCCATAGTTCTAATGTCATATTTTATTATTACATAACTCAATAGTTAATACTCAAAGACACTAGAAAATTGTCCAGTTAACTCGACAAACTCATGGTTTTTCAAAAAGTGTTTCTAGAAGTTGGAAATTCGATAACAATGGCTTTTTTAAGCTCATTTTGTACATTAAACACGGAAGTGATTGCCTTGCCAATAACAATTTTTATCATTTTCTATCTTCCTCCCTCTTTCGTGGAGCCATTCCAATTTGGGTCAAGCCATAAACATATAAAACATGAAACCTCAACTTTCCCCAATAGAAACAAATATACAAAAAAAAAAGCTCTTAAAATTAACAAAATACTACCTCAACATTAAGGGGCATCCCCAATCCAGCTTTCTCCTCCTGCCACTTCTGAATCAACTCCTGCGCCAACTTTATCTTCCTCACCGCCATCACCACATGCCCTCCTCCTTGCGCAAGCTGCCTATTTTTCTCACAAAATTAACCAATTTTTCTCACGGTAATTTTCACAAACACCAAATGGGCAAAGATTCAAACCTTGCGATTTCCAAGCCAATTCCACTAGTGGAGCCAGTGACGATGAAGGTGAGGCCATCGAGAGGTGGGAGATCCAATGGGTTCTCGAGATGGCTCGCCATTATCCTCTGAAACATGAACTCCTCCACGATTTTGTACCACCCTCGGCCCCATTCGATCCAACCCAGCCCTTGCTTCTTCTTCTTGCTGCTCTTTTCGTTCATCAGAGATGATGAAGCTTCGGAATTCTCAGAATCCATTTTGAAAATTTTGTTCTTGATTTTTTCGTGGATGAGATCTGTGGAGCTTGGAGTGATGAGAGAGATTTTGATGAATTTTATTTTGGTTTCTTTTTAAAATGAAAAGTTGTTATCTATATATTGCAGGAAAATTGTCAGCAAAATTTTTTTTGGTTTCTTTCGTGGATGAGATCACGTGTTCGTTATTATATGGCTTTGATGCTAAGCTAGGAGTAAAGTAGGAGTAAAGTCGCGTTGATTGTCTGCGAGATGAATAGAAAATAGAATCATCATCAGAGTATCATTGTTGCTTATTAATCTTACGGTTATTTGCACAAAACACCCCTACAGTTTACTTACCCCATGGATCACTTATATACCCCCTAAATTCAAGTGATTTATTAGCTTAAAAGCCCTTTATTCATCTACCAAGAACCACAAAAATAAAATTAAAAGGGAAAATTGTCAGCAAAAAAAAACTGACAAACTTTTGTGCTGTCGGAAAAACCATGGCACAAAGAATCTTGTCAAAATACCACTGATAAGCTTTTCCGCTGTCAAAAAACCCCTGGCTATAATATTGTATAATTTCCTACAATATCTTGTTAGCCGCGTATTCGTATAGTTTCCTGCAATATGTATGCAGCTAACTTATATGTTTGTTTAGTTTCCTGCAATATGTATCCGGCTAACTATATATTGCAGGAAACTATACATGTATTGCAGCCATGAGGGTTTTTTGATAGCGGAAGAATATGTCAGAGTTTTTTTTGACGACATTCTTTACGCGAGGGTTTTTTGATAACGGAAAAGTTTGTAAATTTTTTTTTGTTGCAATTTTCACAAAAAAAAATAAATAAACAAATTTGGGTGTTTTCCAGGGCTTTTGTCCAAGAACATGGTGGTTTTGGGGCTAACAAATAACTTGAGCAGAATTTTCTCCAGGTTCTCTCTCCATCTTTTCTCCTCCTTCAGGCATCGGTGTTTAACTATATTTTTTCGGATGTTACATGCATTGAATTACAGTCAAGCTTAGTTAATCATTGAAGCTCCTACATCCGATCGCCACTATCTAAGAACATGTAATTAACCATCTGAATCGCTCTAATTTTTATTCGATGGCCATTTTTACTTCATGAAGATTACAAGAGGTATGTCGTTGAGAAAATGTGTGCTTAGATTTAAACAAATTGAACAGATTTTAAATGAAAAAAGAAAGAAATTGAACAGATTTTGGATGGGATTGGACCGACCATGTAAATAGCCCAAACAATTCTCATAGGGGATTAAAACTCCTAATATCTCTGCTAATAATTTTTTTGCAGATACAATACACATAAAAGAATATCTTTTCTATATTAATGCCAAAGGAAAGGCATACAGAGCACATATAAAAGAAACCCCCTCTAATTTTCTGAGATGACGGTAAGGCTGACGTGTCAAAAATAATTTTGGTTTAGATTAAAATTGAAATAAAAAATAAAATATGAAGATTTTGAGGTTATTATTGCTATTAACTCATAATAAACTCCAAACAACTGAAAGATTTAGGTTCCCATCATCTCTGCAACCTCATCATTCCCACGTTCTCGTCTCTCCAGATAATTATATAAAATCTTTTCAAATTTTTTATGTCAAAATATATGCACGTGCATCGCACGTGCAACATACTAGTGTTTTCGGCTAAGAAAAAGAAACCCTCTCATTTTGCCCAAAAAGCACGACCCCTCCTAACAACGTTAATATTTTTTATTGATAAGAGCGGTAAGACTATATTTTAGGAAAAGAACTTTGGCTTGAAAATATATAAATTTTAGAGAAGAAGGGGAAGTTTTTATGGGAGAAGCAAGACTTGAAGGGGCGGAAATACACATTGGAAAAACTAACGATTTTAAATCCACAGGCTGCAGAGCTCCCGAAGCCCATTCTCTTCATGTGAATATATGCATATGATATCCCGAGACCATCCAATTCAAGATAGGAAGCCCTAAGTTGGGATGAGCTGAAGAAAAGCCACCAAAGCATATACTGTAGAAAAGTATATTGAAAAGATGTTTGATAATCATTAGCAATTTTGCGAGATGAGCTAAAAAAGCCCTAAGAAATTCGGAAGAGAGACGAAGAAGACAAGGGAATAGGAAATAAGGGTCAGTTTGATTGTAAGATTGTGTTGGATTTGGTGCTATTTGGATTAGCAAATTCAAGAACTCCATGATTTTGTGTTTGGCTGAACAAGAATTTGGGAGTTTGGATTTGCTTGTCTTTTATGAAGGGGCCACCAAAAACAAGGATGCATGAATTCTCTAAAAAATTTAGGATTTACAAGGATTTGGACTATTTTAATTGTACTTTTATTTATTTAATAACCACCTCTCTCTACCTCACTCTAAAATCCTCAAATCCAAACCCCGCTTTCTTTTCACCAACCAAATAAAGATTATAAGAATCTATAAATCCAATGCAAGGAATCCAATACCAACCAAACACAAAATTAGTTAATACAAAATTTTTCAATTGCACTATTCTGAAATCCAAATTTCACAATACTTCAACCTAACAGCCCCCAAGGGAAGAGAGGAATAGTTTTATGCATGGATCCAAAACCTTTTCGTTTTTTGCGGCTCTTCAAGTTCATGGGTGAATATTCGTGTAAAACAAAAGGATCTATGTTTGTGATTGTAAATGAAAGAAATCCAGTGACTAACATTTATAGAGAAGGGGAAAAAAAGGAGATCCTAATCTAAGCTTTATACCCATTGATGGGAAATAAGTCAGGGGAAAGGACTGCATTAGATTTATTTTTATTCATTAGGAATTTTAATTTTAATTTTAATTTATGATTTTATCGTAAGCCCTAATATTTAAATCATAAGGGTGAGAAGAAAATTTTTGCATGCATCCAAAGCCCTAAGCAGAGAATTAATTAAGAACCCCCAACAAGAAGCTGTGGAAGCCTTCAAAACATTTAAAATGGAAAAGTCCTTTGGATATCAGAAGGATAACAGAAATGTGTACTCTTTCGGCAATGCTTGCATAATGATTGTTAGACTCTCGTGCATGATTTCTAGCATGCAAGCATGTGAACCGACCACTCCTAATGACTGCAATGGAAAATATACAGCGGTATAGATAGAGATTATTGAACATCAAGCTAATATGATTGCTAAAATTATCTTAAACCAAAGTCGAAATCAAGATATAACAAGCTGGTCGAATGCGATTTTCGTCGTCGAGATTGGACCTCATCATAAAGGTCTGAATAAAGTAAGAACAAGCACGCTGAGTTACCTGCGATATATCGAGCAGAGCATTGTAGGTGGTGAGCAGGTAATGCCTGAACTTATGCAAATTACAAATAATATGTTCGTACTCAACCCATAGACTATGGACGGATTTGAGAATAATGATATGCAAGGATGTATACATTGGCCGGTTGACAATAAAGTACACATTCATTGATTAGCCTCGAAAAATTTAATCGAGTCCAGCCGTTTTGAAATGGCTTTACGCCATCACACATTGGCTAGTTTACACCAGTATAAAAGAAATGCAATAGCGAGAGAAAACATTTGCGAGACACAAATTCAAAACCCTCCCCCCTCCCTCCCCCTCCGGGCAATGTTTACACTATCAAGTGAATTTCCCTTTTGCTAATATTCTTTCAGCAATTATCTATTTCTAAGAATGAAAGAATAAACTACCGGAAAAAAGTACAAAAACGTAAATTTAATTGGGTCAAAACGTAGCGAGGCAAACATTCCCAAGAAAGATATCCCTTGGCGATAGTTGCATTAGAGACAAAAGAAATGCCAAGGGAACATGATCCATTGGCAATCTTCTCTTGACATTTCTTTTGTCGCTAATGCGTCTATTGCCAAGAGATATATCTCTCGGCAATGTTTTCCTCGCTATGTTTTGGCGCAATTAAATTTATGTTTTTTATACTTTCCTTCGGTAATTTATTCTTTCATCCTTAAAAACAGATAATTGCCGAGAGAATATTAATAAGAGGGAAAATTCGCTTGGTAGCATATACATTGCCGATCCCTTGTAAATGTCTTCCCTCGTTATTGCATTTTTTTTCCTACTGGTGTAACATGCAACCACACAAAGATTCAACATTTGATAAGGGAGACCAAAAAATATGAAATTGCCATATAAATACCTGCAACGAATTTCAGAATTAAGGATAATCCAAATATTATATATTTCGTAACTAGAAACGAGATTTAGAATTCATTAAGGGCCGAGTAGTCAAACAGTTGATTTTCAAATTCGATTTACCAATATATCATCTGCTAATCAAACCAAATGAATTGCATCCTTTTCCTTATATACTGTTGAACTTGTTGTTTCTCGTTTGTCTGCCGACGATCAAATGTCCCTTCAAATTGAGAGTCTATGCTATTATTTTTCCCGTGCTATACTATATCTTTAGATCCAATGGTGAATGGAAGAGCAAAACAGGAGGTCATTGGTATATGGTTTGTGATGCAAGATTAAGATATAATAATAGTAGCATGTTGAGGATGTGTCTCTTATCCGTTTATGCATTTATGAGCCATTTATGCCTGATCATCTATTGGTGCGGGCTACCAATAGATGCAAGGGTTTTAGTGGTATATATATCTCTTTTTGGTAAAGAGAAAGGTTGGCTTGAGTTGTAATTTGTGAGGACGAGTGTTTTGTGCCTCTCCTTTATTATGGTGTGTGAGAGAGAGAGAGAGAGGGGGGGGGGAGGATAAGCGAGAGATTATTGAGTGGTGTGAGTACTTGTAATCTTTTTCGAGAGATTATTGAGTGGTGTGAGTACTTGTAATCTTTTTCATGTGCTTAATGAGATTCTCATATTTTAGACTCATGGATGTCGGCCGAGATGGTCAAACCATATTAAATCCGGCGTACATCTTCTTTGGTGTGTTTGTGCTATTTTGTGATTATGCTGTGCGTGTGCTTGATATATTTTATGCGGGGGGTTGGAATCCCCAGCACAGCATCCCAAAGTCTGATAATTCCTCCTATATTTTGAAGTTTCTTTTCTTTAGATTTAACTGTTAAAATATTAATTATGGAGGAAAAAAATGTGTGGAGACATAACCCCTCATTATATGGACACCAAAAACAATTTATAGCTTGCTTTCAGATGGTTCCTGGGGCATGTATTTTTCCAAGTCACAATACTATCTTTGTTTATTCTACAAGATTGGCCTATGTTGGTATTGTGGAGAATATGATTTGGTGGTATGGACAAGCATGTAAATTTAGTTATAGACAAAACTTTTGGATACCAATTTTGTCCCTCACATCAAGTATTATGGAGATTTGTGCTATTTGGGTAAGCTTGTGGTTTTGCCTAAATCTTGAAGGCAATTATGGCAATCAATAGATCATTGTTTATTAACCATGCTTTCAAGGTTTTTCAAATAAAATATCATGAACTTTCAAGTTTTTTCCAAGTAAATACCATGATCGTTATTTATTAACCATGAAATTTAATCATGGCAGATACATGTCATGAACTTTCACTTTTTCTCCGTGGTGTAGAAAATATATACCATAAATATAACATAACGTTAATAAACACCACACATATTTGGGATTTAAAATTTTTACAAATAAACACCACATCTTCTGTCATCATACGAATTGAAAGCTACAAAAATATAAAAAGTAAAACAGAAATAAAAAAGAACGTACGATCAAGAAACTTTTCGGTATTTAGTTTCTATAAATTTTATCTGAAAAATGCTAAGATTGATATTTGGTGAAACTTAATCTGATTTTTATAAAATCGCATGCCGGTTTACCCCTATTTATTCTTTGAATTCAATTGAATTGCATGACCAGCACTGATATATCAAATATTACATAACATTTTCTAGTTTACTGATTTTTGGGATCGTTGATCATGTCAGGCGGAAGAACGTTTGGTTGCTGTCTACAGTGACTAAACAACGAAAGGATTTCATTCCAGATCTTAGTCATGAAGCTGATTTGATCTCATAGTTTGGATTTGCCTTCAAGTATTGCACTGTTCTTCAGATTTAGGATTTATACAGCTTTCTGCGCTTTTTACGTAGTAATTTACCTTCATATATGAAGCATCACACCACATCAGTCTATATTTGCTTGGATATGAATTTCTTCTCCGGGATCCTTCGTTTTTTCATCTGAAATGAGTTCAACAACAAATGTGGCCTGCTGATTGCATACCCCATCCAAGTCATGAACCAAGTCCAAAAATCTATGAGTTTGGTATTGGTGGAGTGATCTCCTACGGGTGCTGTCTTCCGTCGATCTTGTGATGCCGGTCTTTGACAGTTGAGATTTGGTTTGAGAGTTGTTGAGCGTGTGGATCTCAATGGGTTGGCGTTGACACCGAGCAATCTGTAAAAGAAGTCCCGAAATGGATGAGCATCGTAGGACCCTCCGACGATCAACTTAGTGCCGGAGAATAAGTACAGAGTAACGGCGTATTGGAAATGATTTCGAGTTACCTGAGTCGTCTAACAGAGGGGTTTATATAGTGGTCGCGTGGAGCAAGCGTCGCATTAATGGCAGGATACGCCCCATTAATAAGGGGACGTGCCAACGTGGGGCGCGGAACGTGGGAAGCGGATATCTCGTCCTAGCGAGATACGCGGAGCCGTTGCGGGGATGTTTGGGTTCCGCGTTCTCGGTTGATCGGGAAAGCCAAGAAAGCTTGGCTTGTCAGATGGCTCGAAGACGAGCAATGAGGTCGAGGAAGCTCGGTCTGACAGTTGGCTCGAAGACGAGCAAGAAGACCGAGGAAGCTCGAGGACAAGCCGTTGGTAGTTTGCTAGATGAATGTGGAAGGTACTCAGGAAGGTCTCCTGAAAGGTCGGACACTTCCTCGAGACGAGGTCCCGAGGAATGCCCCTAATACAACTCATTTATTCCACCTCTGTAACTTTCGAGACACGGCATCCGCCATGTGTCGTAATCTAAGAAAATATCACTTGTGAGTATCATCAGGTATTTTTCCTAAAACACTTGGAAAATATTTAAATTTATCATCTTTGTTTAATGGTGGTTGTCCCCGTTCCATCGCTTCGACCCTGTTTTGGGAGAAAGTGAAGTAAAATATTTGTCAACCTAGAATGCAATAATCTAAGCCTTTGTGATTACTTAATGACAAGCTTTTAATATATATATATATATAGAGAGAGAGAGAGAGAGAGAGAGAGAGAGAGAGAGAGTATCAACGTATTTTTTAAGTAAAATGTCAATGGACCATACAAATAATCTCTCTTTTTTGAACTTGAATATTTTATATCGTCATTCTTCAGGATTTAATTATGTTAAACTCGCTAATTAAGTTAAACCCACAATTATCGGTCCAAACTCCGGATGAGAAAGGGTGAGGGTTGTGGTAAGCTTGTGACAGCCAACGTAAAATTATATCACGTTCTATGACTCGAACCACTATAAGAATATCGTTGGGGTGTCCCGTACCCAGCGACGCCCTACATCAGATGCCGGGTATAGTGTTAAGTATGCAAAGGCTTTTAGGTCGTCGTCAGAAAACGGTGTGCTACATGGGAACCCCGGTGTAGTGTCAAATAAGTAAGGGTTTCATAGGCTCTGTCTAGCCTCTTGGAACATAGGTTTCTTTATGGTTAGATTAACAGAATTAGTGGAGGCGATAATTAGAATAAGAGTTGGTATTATGTGTTTGCAAGAAACTAAATGGGTAGGTGAAAAAGATAGAGTTATAGAGATATGGGTTATAAGCTTTGGAATACTCCTAGATATAAAAAGTGTAATAGTGAAGGTATAATCATAGATAGACGGTTACTTGAGAATGTAATTGAGGTTAAGAGAAAAAGTGATGGGATAAACTGGTTAAGTTTATTTTAGAGGGGGAGATCCTTAATATTATTAGTGTTTATGCACCACAAATAGGTCTTGATGGCGCTGGTAAATGTCAATTTTGGAAGGATTTAGATAAGATGGTGCAAAAGATATCAAGCAGAGAAAAACTATTTATTGGTGGAGATATCAATGGACATGTAGATACTAATCGTAGTGAGTTTGATATTATTCATGGAGGTTTTGGTTTGGACAGAATAACGAAAAAGGTAACTCGATTTTAGATTTTGTCTTGTCTTATGACTTGGTCTTGGTAAATACTTGGTTTAGAAAAAAGAGTCTCACTTGATCACCTTTAGGAATGGATCGAATGTTAGTCAAATAGACTTTTTTCTAACTAGAAGGATAGAAAGAGATTATAGAGACTTTACTAAGGATTTGGATGGACTTGTCATTAAATTTCAAGATATAAACCGTGATTTCATGCGTAGAATAAAATTACCCGGGGTTACAGAGGCTTTAAAGAAGATAAAATTAAGGAAAGCTGTTGGTCCAGACGGAATTCATATTAAGGTATGGAGATGCTTAGAAGAGATAAGCGTTAGATGGCTGACATACCTGTTTAATAAGATTTGCCAAATCAAAAAGATACCAAATGAATGGAGGAGAAGTACCTTCGTACCTCTCTATAAAAATAAGGGCGATATTCAAAATTGCTCAAACTACCATGAAATAAAACTTATGTCACTAGTAAAATAAGGGGTTGTCCCTACGGATATTGACATCCATTGGGGCAATTTAAGTTTGGCCCTACGGATTAATCCATAGGGCTAAAAGGTTACCCCTACGGGCATAGACGTCCAAGAATAAAAATATTAATTCTTAATTTGGTGTTTGCCCCTACGGAGCCGCAAACAAAGGACCTACGGGTATATCCGTAGGGGCAAGTAAATATCGATTTAAAAAAATCCCAGATCGATCGCCTACGCTCGCTCACTTTCTCTCTCTCTCGATCGCGCGCGAAAAAATTCCCCAATTCGCCACGCCATCGTCGCCAACGTCGTTCTCCTTGTCGCCACCGCCGGTTTCGTCGCCACCTCAGCTCTCGTCGCCACCGCGGTTCAGGTCGTCGCCCCAGCCCCAGCGCAGCAGCGGTTCAGATGAGTAAATCTTTGGATTACTTCGGGATTAGGGTTCAGGTGAGGTAAATTAAAGATTTTTGGGATTATTTTGGGCTTAGGGTTCATGGCGCGCGAGTTGGGGTTGGGCAGGGGTGGCGGTCGCAGTCGGGGTCGGGGTCGGGGTAAGGTTAGGGTTGGTGTTCGGCTGCTGTGGGGTGGGGCTGGGGTTAGGGTTTGCCTTAGGGTTGGTGTTGGGGTTTAGCTGGCCGCACTGGGTTTAGGGTTAGGGTGGGGCTGGGCTGGGGTGGGGCTGGGGGCGGGGGCTGAGGCTGGGTTGGGGTTAAGTGGTGGGGAGTTGGAAAATTATTCTAGTATGTATCCTTACACTCTAGTTAGTATAGCAAGATGCCCAGATGTGTTCTTGTGTACTGCTGTGTAAACCATTCTTTCACCAACTAATTCGTAGCAAAACTGGCTTTGGTGTTGTCAATTGATGTAGCCTTGAAAACTGGCTTTGGTGCTGGCTTTGGTGTTGTCAATTGATGTAGCCTTGAAAACATTGTTATATCATCCGATCACATTTATTTCTTGTAGATGTTGTTTGGATATTGGATGCATTGTTCATATTTGATATGTAAAAATAAAGAAATAAAAAATTGTAGTCAGATTCATATTGAAAATGGATGTTAAGTGTTCTTTGGGCTCATATCGAATATGTTGGATGATTAGTGTCCTTGGGCACATGGATTCTCAAAGTCTTAAGGTTGATTCATGAATTTATGTGTCTTTTTTGTTTGTTTTGTACCAAATGAAAATGAAAATGAAAGATGATGGTTTACGAGTTTCTTATTCTTTTGTTTGGTTGTGCCCAAATTGTGGACATGGATTTTTTTGCAAATCCTTACTTTTTTCGACGGAATGGAAAGGGCTCCAGATATCCTAGTTGCATCAATCAATCCTAAAATCAAGTTTGCAAACCAAATACAAAACTGGCAAGTTTTTATGGATTTGATATTCCAAAAATCCAACTCCAATCCAAATCCACTGAGGGGTTGTTTGTTTCATGGAATTAGAGCGTAAGTATGGAGGGAACAATTACTGTAGTAACACCAATGTCATGTTTTTAGTTTGGACGAGTATTGTTGCCGAAGGCTAGTGATTTGGTACTAAATGCTGTTGAATTGCTTGAATTATTAAGCAACTTGGGGTTAGGGTTAGGTGGATTGATGACAACAAAATACCATAATTTATAACTATATTACTCATATAATGTGTATGTCATGTGAAAGCTAGATGAAGGTCGAGGCAAGCACAACAAATTTGTTGGATGGGACAATATCAATAGGAGCTCAATGCTATTTGGAAAAATAATAATTCAAAAACATAGTGGAGTTTCCGATTGGTGGCATGGACTAGTTTGATGTATGTTGTTGGTTTGATTTATGAAAAAATAGGGAGACAACATGCATGTATGCATATAGGTAACATCTGCCAATATGCCATATCCAGACCGCAATCTATTTTTGCCTATTGGCTAATATGAAAATATCGGCCCGCGTATATGACATAATCAAAGTTGTTAAATCTTGATACGGTTTGTGTTTCGTTTTTTTATTTATCAGTTCTATCAATGTTGCGTATAACGCTTTATGATATCAGTATCCTACATTTGTAGTTTTAATTGTTGATTGTTATAGATGAATACCATTGCAATAATAGTTTTTGGTTGATGAATGCTATTGCAATGTAGGATGATCAGTTCTATCAATCTTGATCTCAATGGTTTAAAATCATGTTACACATACAACACGAATGCACAACAAACGCATAATTAGAGAGCGACTCGAGATATTCAGGTTAAAACCAATATATGATACTCGATGATAATATGAAACCTTCATATTCCCATCGATACTCATATATGAAACTAAAAGCGCCACTTTGTCCCTACGGTGCCCGACATTTTAATTTAAAAATATTAAATCTTAATTTGTTGTTTGGCCCTACGGAGCCGCAAACCAATAACCTACGGTTATGTCCGTAGGGGCATCTAAATGGGAATTTAATTAAAAAAGGCACAGAAACGCCCTACGCATCGATATCTTTCCCTCTCGTTCCCAAAATTTTCTCTCGTTCCCGTGTCTCCAATTTTCTCTTCGTCGCCACCGCGCGCCCTCCGTTCTCAGCCCGCCACCGCCTTCCGTTCTTGGCCCACCACCGCCCTCGTTCTTCCTCGTCGAGTTCCTCGTCGCCGATATTTGTGCCTACATTGATGCCTCAAGCAACGAATCAAATGATGTGGATCACAAACTAATTAAATAAATTTTGAATACCAATCTGGACTGGGATTTGAATACCAATCCTAGTTTGCTATATTTTTTTATATATAGTAGATGGTGATACTTCTTTAAGTAAAAACAACCCTACACTTAAGCGAAATCATAAATCGAAACACACATATATAGAATACAACTCATACATGGGTATCCTCAAATCTAACTTTCATTGAATTTGCACGCGCACTTAAAATAACAACCTTTATACTAAAAAATTATGTATGCCATTACTTAGTAGTTTATGGTTTTTAGACGCAAAAGCCATTTGAGAAATACTTTTCCAACCCACTATTAATCCATATTCTCCATATAGTCATTGAATTTGCACGCGTACATAATAAGAAGGAGAAGACAATAATGTGGCAGAAGAAGAAGGAGAAGACAGTAATGTGGCAGAAGAAGAAAAAAATGACATTCCCCGTTCTCTGTTTCAGCATCAATCTTCTGATATGAACTAATGATGGCTTTCACATAGGCTTTTCCCTTTAGAGACTTCTTAGTGTCCAATGGAAAGCATACATCAGATTTGTGCAGGTCGGGTTCTTCTATGACTTTCAAGAGTCTCAACTGATTCTGTAAATTACACTCTAGTTGGGTGGTACTTTTACCACTTCTCACTGCAGGTGCGCTCTCTAATATCCATTTTAAATGTAATATTATCGATATTCAAAATGGATATTAGAGAGCGCACCTGCAGTGAGAAGTGGTAAAAGTATCACCCAACTAGGGTATAATTTACAGAATCAGTTGAGACTCTTAAAAGTCATAGAAGAACCCGACCTGCACAAATCTGATGTATGCTTTCCATTGGACACTAAGAAGTCTCTAAAGGGAAAAGCCTATGTGAAAGCCATCATTAGTTCATATCAGAAGATTAATGCTGAAACAGAGAACGAGGAATGTCATTTTTTTCTTCTTCCGTCACATTACTGTCTTCTCCTTCTGCCACATTACTGTCTTCTCCTTCTTATTATGTGCGCGTGCAAATTCAATGACTATATTGAGAATATAGATTAATAGTGGGTAGGAAAAGTATTTCTCAAATGGCTTTTGCGTCTTAAAACCATAAACTACTAAGTAATGGCATACATAATTTTTTTAGTATAAAGGTTGTTATTTTAAGTTTTCCCTTATAGAGATATGATCTAACTGCATCTATAAACTATAAGTGTGCAGAAAATTATGATAAGAAACCATAAGAAAGGGTCGTAGCCATGCATAACCTTGAATCTACATACCAAATCATGCAAAAGCATGCACTTATTATCACCTTGCCTTGGAATATAAAATATCTTGGAAGACTATAAGCGAGCATTTAAATCTTGATAGCTTTTGACTTCAACATATATTTTTCTCAAGTACCATGAAATATACTTGCTCCGTATAAACCGTTTTCAGGAAGATGGATTAATAATGACAAATTATCCATTGTGGCTCACTAGGTTAGCATTTTCTCTTCTATTGACCATCTTACTAATCTGCTTGGTAAATTTATTCGGAACCGGCTGCGAATCATTAAAAGACATGCATAAGAAAGAAAGCTAAACTACAGATATATAGCATACCGATACATCGAAACTTCATAGTTGCGATGGCAATCCAGAGATATTTATTTCTACACACGTGGTGGGCGTGCGAATGCGTCAGGCATCATGGACAAATATTTCAGAACATGGAAAGTATTATTCGTATAAAGTAATTAAAACTTTTAAACACCTTGGGTAGATATTTTCTTAGTTGATGTAATCATATCATGAGGACTAAATTTAAGCTATTATACATATGCATATGTATTTTTCTAACCTAATATATCACACACACACACACACACACAGAGAGAGAGAGAGAGAGAGAGAGAGAACACCAGGTAGATAGAGAAATCAGGTAGCAGGATCCTGAAGAAATGGAGTCCATAGCATTGCTCATCATCATCATCCGTGATCCCTTTGAAAAAATATTATCAAAGGGATCATGGATGATGATGATGAGCAATGCTATGGACTCCATTTCTTCAGAATCCTGCTACCTGATTTCTCTACCTACCAGGTGTTCTCTTTCTCTCTGTGTGTGTGTGTGTGTGTGATATATTAGGTTAGAAAAATACATATGCATATGTATAATAGCTTAAATTTAGTCCTCATGATATGATTGCATCAACTAAGAAAATATCTACCCAAGGTGTTTAAAAGTTTTAATTACTTTATACGAATAATACTTTCCATGTTCTGAAATATTTGTCCATGATGCCTGACGCATTCGCACGCGCACCACGTGTGTAGAAATAAATATCTCTGGATTGCCATCGCAACTATGAAGTTTCGATGTATCGGTATGCTATATATCTGTATTTTAGCTTTCTTTCTTATGCATGTCTTTTAATGATTCGCAGCCGGTTCCGAATAAATTTACCAAGCAGATTAGTAAGATGGTCAATAGAAGAGAAAATGCTAACCTAGTGAGCCACAATGGATAATTTGTCATTATTAATCCATCTTCCTGGAAACGGTTTATACGGAGCAAGTATATTTCATGGTACTTGAGAAAAATATATGTTGAAGTCAAAAGCTATCAAGATTTAAATGCTCGCATATAGTCTTCCAAGATATTTTATATTCCAAGGCAAGGTGACAATAAGTGCATGCTTTTGCATGATTTGGTATGTAGATTCAAGGTTATGCATGGCTACGACCCTTTCTTATGGTTTCTTATCATAATTTTCTGCACACTTATAGTTTATAGATGCAGTTAGATCATATCTCTATAAGGGAAAACTTAAAATAACAACCTTTATACTAAAAAAATTATGTATGCCACTAGTTAGTAGTTTATGGTTTTAAGACGCAAAAGCCATTTGAGAAATACTTTTCCTACCCACTATTAATCCATATTCTCAATATAGTCATTGAATTTGCACGCGCACATAATAAGAAGGAGAAGACAGTAATGTGGCAGAAGGAGAAGACAGTAATGTGACGGAAGAAGAAAAAAATGACATTCCTCGTTCTCTGTTTCAGCATCAATCTTCTGATATGAACTAATGATGGCTTTCACATAGGCTTTTCCCTTTAGAGACTTCTTAGTGTCCAATGGAAAGCATACATCAGATTTATGCAGGTCGGGTTCTTCTATGACTTTTAAGAGTCTCAACTGATTCTGTAAATTACACCCTAGTTGGGTGATACTTTTACCACTTCTCACTGCAGGTGCGCTCTCTAATATCCATTTTGAATTTAATATTATAGATATTCATGCCTGTTTATGTCAAAATTACTTATATTGTCAATGTTTGATTGTCTAGTTGTTGGTGATGCGTCCATATCAGGGACAGAGGCCACTCCCGTTCCTCCAGGTATGTTTATATATTATATAGGGCATGTATATTGATTTAGAATGCTATATCATAAATATACACACATTCCTTTTGCTCTTAGTCGTCCAACTCATTATCATGGGCTGCTTGATGAGATTAGATTTGCGCCTGATGATCTACAAGAGCTTGTTCACTCCCTGTCATATGTGTAAGCAGCGCTATATGCGAGTTTACCTTGTTAGTATGTATGTACTGAAATTAATTAATATTATTCAAATTTTGATACATGCAGATACCATAGGAGCACATCTTCTATCTCTGTAGGTAAGGCTTTGAATTTGTTGATTTTGGTGTTTCTTGTCAATTTTATAGACCAGTATGTGCTAAATATAATGTTCTGACAGTTGCTAGGGGGAAGGAAACATTCGAGGCTGCTGACCCCAGTCCTGGACGCCGCACACGGACGGCACCACGGAGGTTGGGAGAGAGGCCGAGGACTGGGCTCTAGCAGGGCCCATATGAGGTTGGACTCCACCCCGGTGGTTACTTCCTCCGTCTCCAGTGAGCGACGTATCCATCATGAACTGGATAGCTTGAGGGCCAGCGTTCAGGAGTTGAAGGAGATGCTGGTATGTATACTACTTTATAGTAAAATATCATTTCATATTATATACATATCAACATATCCATAATTAGTACGTAGCTTGAGCTTATTTGGTTTTAGACTTAAGTTTGATTAATCATACATACATATGTAATTGAAATAAACAACGCTTTTCCAAACTAGATATCCAAACAGGGTTTCGAAATAACTTAATAATGATACGAATTCGAATAATAAACAGTTCTTACACGCTTCTTACACACGTTATATCCAGACACGACAGGGTAGATCGGCCGAGCCTCCACACGCAACTCCTTCGGCTGCGGCTCCGCAAGCCACTACATCGGCTGCGGTTCCGCAGACAGCTCCTGTAGCTCCACCGCCCACTCAGACTCCCGCAGCCGCGGCTCCGCAAGCGACTACCTCGACGGCGGCTGCGCAGACCACATCGCCGGCTCCACATGCCGCTCAGACTCCCGCTCGCGACAAATTGCATAGTTTATTGACCGAGGAGCAGGCGCGCGTTATTCTATCGTTATTCAGAGGTGGAGCTGGACCGAGCTAGGGTAGATTTTTGGTTTTTTTTTTTGAAACATGTATTTATTTATATCATACACATTGTACTACATTTTGAAACGATATTGTTATTGGTTTGTATTTATATCATATTCAGTTTTTGTGTTTCTTTTGTATATTATATATATGCGTGAGATGTGATTATGAATACTGCAATATATGATTTGATTGATGTATATATTATTGTGCACAGGGCGGCAAAAAATCAAACAACCCATTTTTTAAAAAAAATTTCAGACAATATGTACCTACGGATTAATCCGTAGGCAAACATGTTACCCCTACGGATATGTCCGTAGGGGCAAAATATCAGCAGTAACTGATATTTCCCCCAGATCTCAGTACCAGGGGGTTGGGAAAGCCCCTACGGATATATCCGTAGGGGCCACTGACTCTCCCCTACGGCGTTATCCGTAGGGGCAAAATATCAGGAATCCTGAATTTATGCCCTTACGGAAACGTACCTACGCATATATCCGTAGGGGGTAGTACATGCCCCTACGGGTATATCCGTAGGGCCAAGTAATTTATTAAAATAAACCGTAAATAATATAAAATCTTATACCCTACGGTTTAATCCGTAGGGGCAACATGACCTACACAAATATCCGTAGGGGCAAGAATTTGCCCGTAGGGGCAAGTTCAGGGCCTCAACTTGCACCTGCGGCCTTTGCACCTACGGGGTATTTTTTCGCCCCTACGTATATATCCGTAGGGGCAGTGGGTTGCCCCTACGGATAAATCCGTAGAGGCAACCCCTATTTGTAGTAGTGTGTGTCACATCATGAAGTTTTGGGAGAGAGTGATTGAACATAGGCTAAGACATGATGTTAAGATAACAAAGAACCAGTTTGGGTTCATGCCTGGACGATCGACGACAGAGACAATTCATTTGATTCGTCAACTTGTCAGCCGTTTTTGAGATAGAAGAAGGGAGTTGCATATGATTTTTATTGACTTAGATAAAACTTACGACAAGATACTTAGAGAGGTATTATGAGTGACAGTGATGAGGAAGGAAGTCTCAATCAGGTATATTGACATAATTAAGTACATATATGATGAAGTAGTGGTAAATGTAAGAACTTGCGGCGGCCTAACGAGTGATTTTCCAATCACAATTTGTTTGCATAAAGGATCCGCGTTAAGTCCATTCTTATTTACCATAGTGATGGATAAGCTTACTAGAGCTATCCAAGCTTTGTGTATATTATTCGCTGATGATATTATTCTAGTAAATGAGTCAAAAGCAGGGTTAATGCCAAATTGGAGTTATGAAGGCAAACGTTAGAATCTCGGGGATTTAGATTGAGTAGGTCCAAGATAGTATATATGCAATTCAAATTCAGTAAACAGAAAAGTCGAGATCACGGTGATATAACAGTGGAAGCGCAAGAGATATCACCGAGCGATCATTTAGATATTTAGGTTCCATCATCCAAAAGAATGAGAAGATCGATAGCAATATTAACTAGAGGATTCAGGTTGATTGGTTGAAATGAAGGAGTGCAACGGGGATTTTGTACGATCGTAACTTTCCGTTAAGGTTGAAAGAGAAATTTTATCGAAGCGCTATTCGGCCTGCCTTATTATATGGTACAAAATGCTGGGCTCCGAAGTAATATCATGCAGAGAAGATGCATGTAATGGAGATGCGCATGCTTCGTTGGATGTGCGACTAGAAAAGATAAGGTGCGAAATGAGAATATTCGTAATGATGTTGGTGTAGCACATGTGAAAGAAAAAGATGTGAGAAAACCGTCTAAAAATGGTTTGGTCATGTGCGATACATACGGAAGTATCGGTTCGACGAATGGATTTATTGATTTAGGCCAAGTCAAAAAAGCGAAAAAAGACCGAAAAAAACATGGATGAAGGCGATACGAAAAGATATGGATGCCAAAGGCCTTAATTAAGGTATATTGTTCGATAGGAGTGAATGGAGGCGAAGAATTCATATGCTTGGGATAAAAAAACTCAGTTGTTGTTGTTGCAGCTAATTAAGTTCAAATCTTGAAGAATAATTCTTTACATCGCCTATCGATCAAGGTGGAGTTTTTAAGGTAAATGACAAAGACAACGAATTGGTTTGGTTCTTACATATGATTTATGAACTTATTTAGAACTTCGTCGAGATTGTGCATTTTCCCTATTAATCCTAATGCAAATGTCATAGATAAGCCAGTTGGGTCCAACCTATTCCTGAAATATACAACTCGCACACACTCCTTTCGAAATAAAATCATTATACCAAGCACCATGCTTAGTTTGATTAGATTTGTTGCTAAAACACATATGCAGTAACCTTAAACTCTCCATGGATGGGCACTGACCTAAGGAAATGAAAGAATCGGTTACAATTTTTATATTTTTTCTTTTAATCGAATTCTTTGTCTAATCATATACTCGGAAGTGTGCAACTAATCTCTTACCAAACTTAATCAACTACGTCGTCTATTAAATGAATCCTTAGTGACTCTTAATGTTTTGCCTAATTCTGCCAATAGCAAAGACTGCTTTAAAAAGGTTTTCCTAGTTCTTATGTTACTGACTATAACTTCATATTATTATGTTGTTGTAACCTGAACACTCCAAGTTATGTTCACTTGTTCAAAGGCGGAGGATCCTTATAGGAGCGATGTTAGAGACGTTAGACACCCGTCCCCATCTAGATCCATGCTAAAGTGGATGCATATAAACTCTAGTATGATCCATAAACCGGCTTCGAAAACCCTATAACCCACCTAACCTGGCTTGGACCTGCATCCTCTAATTACTAACCTACTTTGCAACCAACTCCACAGCATACTTCGCAATTTCATGTTAACCAACAACGGTGACAAGAATTAAATAAAAAAGTTATGGCTCTGCTTCCTCTATTTCTCAAAACCTCCCCTTTTCTTTTCTTAAATTCTTCTCCTCATCTCTAATCTCAATTTACCTCGCCTAAGCCCTTCTTATCCCTCGATGCTCCTCGCATGATCTTTAGATTTTATTTCATGTAAGACTCATACTATGGATTCTGCTTTTATTAATGCTAAAGACTTTTTAGTTGATGCTAAAAGAAAATTTTGGTTTATAAAGTCATGCCTATATTGACTTCATTTGTGAATTATGGCTGATGTGGTGTTGCCTACTCGGACGGGCTCATGGACATGGTTGCTTTTTTTTTGTTACAAGAACGTAGAATTCACCTTCTTTCTAAATAACTAATATATTTCTTTTATGAACATAGCGATTTGATTTCTTTCCCTAAAGACAAGATTTTGAATGTGAGCATTATGAGGAAACGATATTGATGAAGTCATGTAAATGTCAAATAATAAATCTAATCTTTTTTTTTTGTTTGTTGCATTTTTTCCTTTGTTTCTGTATGGTTAATTGCATAGGGGCACTTGTACTTTTTGAACTATCATAATAAGCATTTAGACCTCTTCTTCTGGTTTAAAATTTTATTTATGATTCCTATTTTACCCATTTCGTATTCCTCTCTGCAACCCTAAAATCCCAATCTTTTGCCCTAATGTTTAAGTTCAATGACCTTATGTTGTCGTCCACCACAACGCAAAACATCTTTCATTATCCCTGATCCCTCATGTATGCCTTTTTTTTTTCTTTTTGTCAAAACATTAAACGTTTAACTTCTCCTCAGTATTTTTTGAGAGGGCAAAATAATAATAATAATTCAAGAACATTTTCAATGTCTCGAGTTTCTTTGTTAGGGATTGTGACCCTTTGTGATGATGCTCGACATTGGCGACGTCTAGGATCAGGACACGTGGAGGATGGCATGCCTCATAACTCGGAAGAAAGGGCCCACAGAGACCGACCAGGCCTCCCCTGTACCCAACCTGCAATCACAAGCTATCCCTCCTCGGGGCTCCCTGCAGATTGGCCTCCTCGGCCCCTCAGCTCGCCCTGAGCTGCCACAAGACTAAGTCTCCTTGGCCTTCTCGCTCGTCTCCGAGCCCCCGGCCGAGGCCGTCTTCCTCGGTCCTCCGACCAGCTCCACCGCTCACAGGCGTAACCGCCGCTCCGCGAATCTCGCCATGTGCGGATTCTCCGCCAACAACATCCCACGTTCCACGCCTCCGCGATCCCCATTAATGGGCGATCCGCTCTCTACGCGGACGTGACGTCGGGAGCGTAACTGCCGGCGAGATTCTCGCGCATGCTGCTGCGTGCCATCACGCTATATAAACCCCCATCACAGAGGGGTCAAGTAAGCCGTTTTTGACTCCACTTAGCCATTACGCTGCCCGGATCTAGTACTAACTTGATCGTCGGAGGGTCCTCGGTGGCGTCAAACCACCCCGGGACTTCTTTGCAGGTACTTGGCGTCCAACTCCTCCAATCACCAAATTTCCTCAAAACCCATTGAGACCCACACACAACAGGGGATCCCCTCCAGAATCCGTCGGGAGATCGACGGAAGACAACATCTGAAGGAGATCTGAAAAGAACCTCCATCAGTTGGCGCCGTCTGTGGGAACGCAAACTCCACAAAAACAAAATTGGTCTTCCGATCTCCGTCCACATGGCAAGCGACCATCCTGAAGATTCGGGTACCAGCCCCCCCTCACCGGAGGCGCGGATGGACCCCCTCCGGCGAGCATCATCCACGCCCTCGCCAGCCGAATAGATCGGCTACAGTTCCTTATGGAGGCGCTCGTCCGTGCCCAAAAGCCCGGGCCTGGGCCCCAGATCGCCGCTCCTCCACCTCCGGAATGCTCTGCCCCCGTCGGCACGGCCGACCACCGGCGGGCTGCGACTCCCGACCACGGATCCCACGGACCCATACTCCCTTAGGCCCGTTGGGCGCCTAGCGGCTCCACCCTCAGGCCCGCCGCCGCAGCACCACGCCTCGAGCCTCCTCGCGACCCTTGCCCCCCTGAGGAGATGTCGGTCACCTCGCCTGCCCACAGGCATGACCGATACTCACTCCCCCGACGGGGTCGCACAGAAGGGGCTCGCTACGACGGCTCGGGAGCCACCGCATCCGGGGATCTGAGGAACTTCATCGAGAGGAACCGGAGCCGTGCTCAGACGCAGGTCTCCCACGGCAGAGGCCAGGGATCCCGAGGCGCCGAGTCCTCGGGGTACCACGGCCGACTCGATGCCCTCGAGAAGAGGATCGAGGGCATGCGTCGGGAAGATCACCTCTCGGCCAACGGGCCGAGTACGCCGCCGACTCGCATACCAAACCGTCCACCGAGGAACTGCTCGCTGTCCACGTCTCCTCGCTCAACAAACCCTCGAAGGTCTCTCTGTTCGATGGGAAAACCGACCCCAAAGACCATTTGGATGCTTTCACCGCGGGAATGAGCTTCCAGGACCATTCCGACGCCGCCCATTGCAGGGCCTTCCCTGCCACCCTCATCCGTTCTGGTCAGGACTGGTTCCGAGGACTCGAGCCTCGCTCGATCTCGACCTTCGACGAGCTGGCTACTTAGTTCCTCGGCCACTTCGTCGGGAACCGTCGGCAGAAGCGCACGGTCGACTACCTCTTCACAATTAAGAGTGGAGACAAAGAGACGTTCAAGGCTTACATCACTCGCTTTTACAACGCCCTCTTCGAGGTTCCCGAGCACCGGGACGAGACCGTCATCACGGCGCTCAGGTCTAGCCTGAGGCACAAAGAGTGGATGCGCTCCTTTGCGTTGGCACAGCCTAAGACCATGGCCGAGGTCAAGGTGTGGACCGAGCGCGAGGTTCAGCTGGAGTCCGAGGTGAACGCGAACCTCCCCCGGGCATAACGATCCGACCAGAAGAAAAGGGCTCGGGAGGAGAGGCCGGAGCGTCAGCAGCCCTATCACCCAAAGTTCAAGGAGTACACCCCGCTCAACGTCTCCCTTGCAGTGTTATTAGAGGAGGCCCAAGGCGAGGGGTTCTTCAAGTTCCCTCCAATCCCGCGTTAGGCCTCAAAGCGGACCCGGGGCCCTTACTGCGCCTTCCACCGGACACTGGGCCACGCCACTGAGGATTGCAAGCAACTCCGGGATTACATCGAGGAACTCATCCGATCAGGGCACCTCGCCGCCTACTTAAAGGATAAACGGCAGGCCGACCGCGAGCAGGAGCAGCATCCTTCTCCCGCCGAGCTGACCATCGGCCAGATCATGCTTGCTTCCGCGGAGGGCCAGTCCGGCACCCGGAGTGCCCTGTACCCGGCGCCAGGCACGGAGACCAGCAAGCCTCCAGGAAGTTCGGGCCATGCTGATAAGGTCATCTATTAGCCTGTACTTTTCTTTCGAGACAATGTAAACTCTCCCTAAGGCCTATTGTCAATTTAATAAAGATCGGCAGAACATTGCGAAGGAAGTAGAAAAGTTCTTATTTATTAAAAAGGGGGGGCGGGTATTATGAGCTCCTCAGCCGTACATACAAAAAGAAAAATTACTATTACAACAACGGGGGAAGGGGGTGCATAGAGCACTGCTCGTGATACTCGGTGAAGATCTCCGCTAGCCGAGGCCTCACGAGATCCAACCTCTCCCCTCGGTTCCCCCCGCGCGCGTTGATCCCGAGCCTCAACTCATAGCACTCGCGGACGAGCGCCTTCGAGCGAGCCAGCCGGTTAGCGGAGATAAGGCCGAAGCACCTCAAGGACCGCAGCTTGCCCACAGCCTCGTCGTAGAGCTGCTCGGATAGGGGGTTGTAAAGCCCCGGCGACGCCTTCCAGATGGAGTACATCAGCAGCTGCAGCAGGGAAGAATGTCGGGGGAGCAACCGGCCGAAGTGGTCCTCGATGCTCCCGTACACCAACTGCACCGTGTCCTCGGTACAGTTCTGGTCATACAGGTACACATCTTCGAAATTGATGATGTCGGGGATGGTAAAGGGGAAGTCCTGCATTCTCAACGCTCTGTTTGCAAGGGAAGAAAGGACTAATACTCCTTCAGCCTTATATAGCCCGCTGTGCCCCCAGAGGAACTCAACGGTCGCCTACTCTCGTCCAAGGAGTTGCTGCCATGCGACGATCATCAAGCCTCCTCCGACGGAACCGAAGCGACGCGGCCCTAGCGCTTCACCTCCACTCGCATTCAATGCCCATGCTAACCGTTCCTGTTCCCCAGGTGTGTGGTCGGGCGAAACCTCTTGAAGATTCGACCGAGCAGCTGCCCTGCCCGGTTATCCTCAGCCGGCCTCCTCAGGCTCCCCTAGCGCTAAAGGTCAAAGCCCTCACCAAGAGGCAACCTGGCAGCTGCCCTGCTCGGTTATCCCTGGCTGGTAGCTTCCCTACCGCAACGCCGGGGATCGGAAATTCCTCCCAGAGGCAACTTAGCAGCTGCCCTTCTCGGTCATCCCCGGCGGGTAGCTCCCCTACCGCAACGCCAGGGATTAAAGCCCTCACCAAGAGGCAACCCAGCAGCTGCCCTGCTCAGTTATCCCTGACGGGTAGCCTCCCTTCCGCAACGCCGGGGACCAAAGCCCTCGCCAAGAGGCAACCTAGCAGCTCCCCTGCTCTGTCATCCCCGGCGGGCAGCTCCCCTACCTCAACGCCAAGGATCAGAAAGCCCTCCCAGAGGCAGTCGAGCCCAAGGATCCCTCGCTCGGCTATCCTTCAGGACAAAAGCCCTCGCCAAGAGGCACCGGGCAGTAATCCTGCCCGGCCAAGGGTCCTTGGTAGGCTTCTACAGCCCCTCCCGCGCCAAGTACCAAAGTCCTCCCAGAGGCAGTCGAGTCCTTGCTCGGCTATCCCCAGGCGGTAGCTTCCTACCACAACCGACAGGGAAAAAATCCCTCACCAAGAGGCAACCCAGCAGCTGTCCTGCTCGGTTATCCCTGGCAGGTAGCTTCCCTACCGCAACGCCGAGGATCGGAAAGTCCTCCCAGAGGTAACTTAGCAGCTGCCCTGCTCGGTCATCCCCGGCGGGTAACTCCCCTACCGCAACGCCAGAGATTAAAGCCCTCACCAAGAGGCAACCCAGCAGCTGCCCTGCTCAGTTATCCCTGGCGGGTAGCCTCCTTGCCGCAACGCCGGGGACCAAAGACCTCGCCAAGAGGCAACCTAGCAGCTCCCCTGCTCTGTCATCCTCAGCGGGCAGCTCCCCTACCTCAACGCCAAGGATCAGAAAGCCCTCCCAGAGGCAGTCGAGCCCGAGGATCCCTCGCTCGGCTATCCTTCAGGACAAAAGCCCTCGCCAAGAGGCATCGGGCAGTAACCCTTCCCGGTCAAGGGTCCTTGGTAGGCTTCTACAGCCCCTCCTGCGCCAAGGACTAAAGTCCTCCCAGAGGCAGTCGAGTCCTTGCTCGGCTATACCCGGCTGGTAGCTTCCTACCACAACCGACAGGGATCAAAGTCCTCTCCAAGAGGCACTGGGCAGTAACCCTGCTCGGTCCCCGTCGTGAAGGATCAAAAGCCCTCACAAGAGGCAACCGGGCAGCTACCCTGCTCGGTCCAAATAAGGCGGACAGCTCTCCGCCCACCACACGCAGACGGCCCGAGCTGCCAACCAGGGGCATCAGGTCTATCCAAGTCTCGAGCGATCCCCCTTCGAATTCGAGGCCATGGAGATGCATGGAGACGCCTTATCCTCAGCAGCGCTTGAATCAACTCGACGGACGATCGCTAGGCAGATAGCCGGCCTGACATGGAGGCCCAACAGCGCAAGAAGAAAATTTTTACAAGCATTCTTCATGAACAAAAGACAAAAGCGCAAATCAAGGAAACCAAAGAAAGAAAAAGTTTTGTTACTAAAAGGCGGTCTTTACAGAGGGTATTTTTTGGCTCCTCGGCGTAACAAAATGCCCGGAGGCTTACAAAGTTCTAGACGCAGCAAAATAAAAAGAGGAGGAAGACGGGGGCTTTAGGTCTCGGGGCCAGGAGCGACCTCGAGGCCCTCGACAACCACCACAAGGCGAGCTGGGTCCTCGGCGACTCCCTCGTCATTAATCTCCTGCCCCTGCCTGCTGGTGTCCGCGAGGGGGTACTGGGCTCGGAGCTCTTCATCGGCGAACCCCGGCACTCGGGCCTTAACAGCGTCGAGAGCGTTGTGCCAGATGAAGGTCGTGGTGACGGCCAAGTCATCATAGAAGTCTCTCGACTTCTTGTAGCCCTCCACCGCCTTCGCCGTCGAGAGGTCGGCCAACTTGGACGCCCTCAGGTCGGCCAACTTCGCCCACTGGGCCGTCGCCCCCAGCTCCTTCCGGAGGGATTTCACTGTCTTCTTCAGATTGCTGACCAGCACCTGAGCGTCCTCAAGCTTGGCCTCAGCGACCGCGGAGGCGGCGCGGTGCCGGGCGACCTCCCGCTTCCCGGCCTCCACCTCACCCTCCAGGACGACGACCCTCGCCTTCATCGCCTCCGGCTCCCGCTTGGAGCTCTCTTCCAGCGAGGCGAGCTGGCCCGCAGCTTTCATCGCGGGGGCTACCACCTCGGCCTCCATGCGCAAGGCGAGGGCGACGTGCTGAAGGACCTGAAAGGCGGAAGAGAGATCAGGAAGATGAGAGAGGCACCGAACCTCAAAGGATAATAGTAATGAAGGACAAGTGCTTACCTGCACAGACTCCTGAGCAATGGACGCCAGCTGATCCCTGAAGGTCCCCCCGGGGACTCTACCCCCGGCCGATGCCTCAATCTCATGCAGCAGGCTATCCGCCGAAGCACGGCGAACTGGAGACCGCCTTCCTCCACCGTGATCGGAGAAGACGGTCCCCGGTTAGATCTCCTCTTGAGCGGCCTCGAGGGAGAGCCGATCTCATCCTCCGAGGCCGGGTCCTCCAGAATCCGAGCCCGCCTCCGACCCGACATTCTGCTGGGCCCCGGGGAGAGATTCGCTTCCGAGCGCTCGCGGGGCACTACCGCCGGGAGAGAAGGAGCCGGGGCAGGCTGTGAACGGGAAGAGCCGGCGCCCCCAACCTTCGCAGCTGGACTCGGCTGGCGCATTGAAGCCCGGAGCGAGTCTATGTCCATGGGTCCTGCACGGAACCAAATGTAGAGGGAGTCAGCGATACGGGCAATATACGAACCAAAAAGGAAAACCTAAACTTACTGACGAACTCAACGGGGCTGAGCCCGGCCCAACTCAGAACCCTCTCAGACAACAGCACGTCGAAACGGGAGATGGGCTCCCACGACGCCACTCTCACCGCAACGGGGTCACTGGACTGGTTCCCCGGCAAGTGCTTCTCCCTTGACCACTTAGTAGGCACGGGCCAGTCCTCGCCCTCGGTAGGGGAAACGAAGAAGAACTTCTTCTTCCAGTCATGAATGGAAGAAGGCAGGGCCACAAACCCCGTCCCGGCGGGGCCCCTTGGTCGCTTTCTGAAAGAGAGATAAACCCACCTCGGGTCGCCCGCTCGACCACCGGGGTGATTTTTGAAGACGAGGGAAGAATCAAAGAGGGAAAGGCTGAAGGGGATCGCCTGTAACTTCAGGCGGACCAGGAACCCGAGGAGAATCCTCCACGAGTTTGGCACCAACTAACCGGGGGCTAAGCCGAAGAAGCTCAACGCTTCAACGACCTCAGGAGAGAAGGACAGACGCATTCCACCCCAAAATGCTTCCAAATACAGGACGATCTCCCTGCCCCGTAATTGGTCTGCCATCTCTCCCTTCTTGGCCAGGCGGAGCGTATAGCGTGAGGGGATGTGGAAGCGAGCCCGTGCGTTGGCAAGCTCGTCCTCATGCCTTATCCAACACAAAGCACCGGGGGCAGCATCTATCGCCTCCTCCCTGGGGGCTGCCCCCGCCACATGATCCCGGGAAGAGGGGCCAACCCCTGCCTCCCGGGAGGACTCAGGCTCACCTAAAGGGTTCCTAGAACCTACCCCAACGACATCTACCAACTCGACAAGAGAATACATCTAACCTTGGGAAGAATGATCCTCGGGGAACGAAAGTGGAAGGAAGAAGACGAGTGCCGAGCAACCGAGACTTGGAATGGGAAATACGAAGGAGTAGGGGCCCCGGAACGGGCCCCACCCCTATTTTATCGCCACAAGCGACCTCATCCAACGATGCCCTTCATCTCCCGCAAAGACGCATCCTCGCATCTGACGGCCCCGATTGCTCCACTTGTCGCCCCACACTGGACCGCACCCTTTCAAACGTCGCAGGTCTGCACACGTCGCGTCAGCCAACCGACGCTCGACACGTAGGCCATCACTTCAAAGACAAGATACACGAACCGACGCACCCTCCTTAAATGCGGAGATCTTGCCCTGATTCGCTGGCAGAAAAGACAGCTCGCGACCCGGGGACGCGTCCCGACGAAACCTTCTATCCCTAGGTCGGCTTCATGCAGATAGATATAGGAGGGAGCTCACCCCGGACGGCCCGGCGGTCCACTCCTGACCCGACCCACTGGCTGGTCGGGACAAGAGTGGGGGGCTAATGATGATTCTCGACATTGGCGACGTCTAGGATCAGGACACGTGGAGGATGGCATGTCCCATAACTCGGAAGAAAGGGCCCACAGAGGCCGACCAGGCCTCCCCTGTACCCGACCTGCAATCACAAGCTAGCCCTCCTCGGGGCTCCCTGCAGATTGGCCTCATCGGCCCCTCAACTCTCCCTGAGCTGCCACAAGACTAAGTCTTCTCGGCCTTCTCGTTCGCCTCCGAGCCCCCCGGCCGAGGCCGTCTTCCTCGGTCCTCCGACCATCTCCACCGCTCACAGGCGTAACCGCCGCTTCGCGAATCTCGCCATGCACGGATTCTTCGCCAGCAACATCCCACGTTCCACGCCTCCGCGATCCCCATTAATGGGCGATCCGCTCTCTACGCGGGCGTGACGTCTGGAGCGTAATTGCCGGCGAGATTCTCGCGCCTGCTGCTGCGTGCCATCACCGCTATATAAACCCCCATCACAGAGGGGTCAAGTAAGCCATTTTTGACTCCACTTAGCCATTACGTTGCCCGGATCTAGTACTAACTTGATCGTCGGAGGGTCCTCGGTGGCGTCAAACCATCCCGGGACTTCTTTGCAGGTACTTGGCGTCCAACTCCTTCAATCACCAAATTTTCTCAAAACCCATTGAGACCCACACACAACAGGGGATCCGCTCCAGAATCCGCCGGGAGATCGACGGAAGACAACATCTGAAGGAGATCTGAAAAGGTACTCCATCACTTTGAGTTAGAGTTATGGGTTTTATATTGTGAGGAAGAAGAAAAGGATAAAATAGGAATTAGAAATAGAATTATTAACCAGAGGGGGTCTAAGCGCTGTACAAGTGCTCAGCCCCCCATAGTAGAGAGGGTCTATCTGCAATTAACCTTATTTATTTATTGCGGTTTTATTTATGTTGTTGTGGGGAAAATATTGCGGTGTAAACTTCTGCCCCCAACCACACAGCAAGAGGCCGCTGGTTATGTTATGCCATAGCTTCTTGGAGTATTAATCGGAAGTCCTTGCTTTGTACTTCTTCTAACAGAAACGTAACGCTGAGTTAGAAGAGGTACAACGTCAGGAAATGACTGCAAATTCCTCGTTGTGGCAAAGTAGTAGCATCTTTTCTCTGTATGAGCGTTTAAAATGTTCTCATTAGATATACGGAATTGTTTCCATCTGGTAGTGAGTGTAAATAATCCGTTACATATTGTTGTATTATGTTCGCCTTGGAGTGATAAGGTATGTTTATGAATTACTTAGATATTGTTTGTTTTTTTCTTTCTCTTTTTGTTAATTCAGGGGTGGGATGATCCATATGTACCACGAACCCATGAAGGTCTTCTGAAGTGGAAATACCCATGAAGCGTGGCATAATTAATTCACATGACATGATCAATCATACTACCCTGTGTTTACTTGTCTATAGTTTAGCATAGTCACTGAAATCATTTTCTTGGAACTGGAGTAATTTGATCCATGGGCAAAAGATTCTACACCCGAATGATTTTACAATCTCTATCATTTTGGAGCATTGGGATATATATATGTGGTCTAAAGCAGCATTTTGTGGGTTTGAGTTATGAGAATTTGGTCCTACAACCGTAGGAAATAATGCATCAGATAGACTTTGGGTTGTCATTTATTACCTACAAGAGAAGTTCAATTGTGGATTGCTGCTTGGCTAAGGCTTTACCTCGATATATAAATTAATCCGTGATCGGTCATCATAAAACAATCAATATCAATCAATTGGGAATCCAATATAGGAGATGTCAATGAGAGAACCCTGAAGGCCTGAAGTAATAATTGTCGACTCAAATTTTGAAACAGACAAGGGTACATTGGAACCTGAACTATAATTGGAGGATTTTTAGTTTACACTATCGGTCCTGAAATAAAATCGTCGATATTTCAAGTTCATTTAATTTCTTGGTTCTGAAAATATCCGAGATAAACAAATCCAACATGGGTTCCTCTGTATCCAGAACATGCCCCAAACTCTTGGAAATGGAGTTTAGATAACTTAGATCGGATTGGAGTTGAGATAAATACAGTTATCTTAACTTCACATGTGATATCTCAACTCCAAAATGATGCCAAACAAGGTAAAGTTAGCATTTTTGGAGTTTAGTTTTTCTTAACTTTATGAAACTCCAACTCTTATTTGCATGTAGAAGAGAATATTCTTTGCAAGATTGTGCAGCTATCACACAGCTTTGCTTTAGATATAGGAGGAAAAAAATAGAGTTATCGCAAGAGTTTTTATCTTTGAATAATTTTTTCGGTCCGGGCCAATAACGAGGCATTCCGGAAAAAGAACTCGAACTCTTATTTGGGGAATCCATGCAATTTCTTAAACCAAGTGTTACTTAAAATGGTGAAAATTGATTCTGCTCTTGGATTTTTGAATGCAAATCAGAAAGGACGCATGATTTTTTTCTTTTTCACAGGTTTTCAAGCATTATTATGTTATGAGCCCACTTTATGTAAAATAAATAAGAAAGTTGAAGTGTCAGCCATATATTGATAGTTTGCATAAATGTAGAGATTAAAATCATTTAAGCTGATATTTGTTTTGTTTGTTTGGAGGAAAAAAGCAGGAGAAATATAATAAAATAAATTAAAAAATAAAACGTTTTTTTTATTAAAAAGCCTTTACATACTTTGCTAATTACTAAAACATCCTCCATACTTTATATTGACTTAACAGACACCCCCTAAGCTGTACTAAAAAAACCCTTAACATGCCAAACAGGAAAAAAAATTCGCATCTTTCATTACTCTATTAGGGGGCTAACGTTGAGCATCGAGGCAGGGTTTTAAACAGACCCTCTTCTTCTCTCAAAATTCCTAACTTTTCCCTCAATTTGGCTTTGATTTGGTTTCGATCATAGATCTGTCAAATTGATAATGAAAACCGGCCCGTCTTTCCCAACCTTCTCTAATAATGAGTTTGTTGAGTGTCGTTGTCCTTTTAATTACAACTTTATAAGTTTCGAGTTAGTGGTCTTGTATGAAAGGAGAGCGATTCTTTAGCACGCTAAATCTTAATCTTCAATTAAACTAAACGAGAATGTGGGTTTTTTTTTTGTGGAAGAAAGAATTAACTAGATACCTGGAAGGTAAGAGAGCGGTTCAAGCTCTAGCTCTATATTCTTAACTGGACACTAGCTTTGGATGAAAAATTAGTGAGTGATTTTTTTAGTGCAACTTATAGATATGGGAGGTCTTTTAAGTATATAGCGACGTATGGGGATCCTTTTTAGTAAAAGCCCCAAAAAATAAAATATTAACAAAACAAAGCATTTGTACATCGAGGTAACCAATAAGCTTTTGAACTATTATCTTATGATTTTATTTGTGGAAAAGCAACGGATCAGTATCATTGTCGTTATCTTAAGTTATTATTTTATGTATATTATAAAAAACTTAAGGTGCTTTTAGATAAAACATAAAAGAATTGTTGCTTTTGATATGGGCACTTGTTCAGTCATGAGAATGACTTATTGACTGAACTATTATTTGGTAGGACCTCTTGCTTGCTTCAACAGAAAATCATATTTATTGGACAAACGGTACAACATCCAACTTTATTCAAATCAAACCAAGGCATCACTTGGTCTACAATTGAAGCGCAAAGCATCAATCATTCTACTCCTAAATCTTGAACTCTCAATCATGGAGTTTGCTGTTATAACAGAAGAGATTTCAAAATGGATACTTATTAAAAAAAAGATAAGTATTTAGGTTAATTAAGAATAAACATTCAACGTATTTCTCTCAGGAAGGAAGTTTGCGTTATAATGTGAGATTTTAAGAGGGATATTGGTTAATACAATAGATCAATATTTAAGTTGGCTATATTTGAATAAACATTCTCTGTGTTTCTCTCCAAAGGCTTTACTGAAAATGCATGTTTGTCTCTGTCACTACTGAAATCCTTTTAAACTAGTTATATTAGCTAGAATTCAACAGATATATCGTGCAATCTAAATACGTATCTTTATGGTTCTGTAGCGTTCCTTCTGCGAGCTACAAGTTTCAAGCTCCGGCCGATTGAATCTATTCATTGTGGAAGGTGATCGATTTGCTGAAGCGGAAGAAGAAACGAATGTCAACTAATCGATCCCGATGCCATCTAATCATGGAACGCTTGGTTGGGCAAGCAAACCTCCAACAAGAAGAAATAGAGGATTTGGAGAGCAAGGAGAAGATCACATGAATAGCATTTTATGGTTCAGTAGCCATCCTTTTAGGAACAAGTCGCGTGTGATGCACAAGCATGGCATGGAAAAATACCTCTATCACTGAAGTGTCGAACGGGTCGTAGACGGATCGGGTCAGCCTTTACCTTTACCTGCCCATATACGGGTTCGGGTTGAGCCGACCACAATAAAATACGGATCGATATTTGCCGACCTGAGTAACATTGGGTCAATGCTACCCCACCCAACTTGACCCGTTTATTAATATGATCGGGTTTAACACAATCCGACCCGATCCGATCCGAATTGGAGCAATCAACACCAAATTAGTTTATAAGTATTTCTAGTCAGAGTACTCCAATTTGATAATTTTAAAAGTAGGTCTAGCTTGTTTAAAAGATTTCAGTGCTAAACTTCAAAATAATTCAAAACCCTACTTCACAAAACCCCGCAATAATAAATTTATCAACAAACAAATTAACCAAATAAGATTAAAAGTAAATAGTGAAGAAATCCTATATACCCTCATCATTTGAAATAAACTAAGAAGGGAGAAATAAGAAAAAGAGAGGAGAAATCTCATATAATTTAAATGCTTGATCCGGATTGAGACCCTTGCCTGAACCTGACCGGTTTAACAAGCGGGTCAACCCGACCTGACCCATTTAAAAAATAAACAAGTTTGGGACGGGTTCAGGTCACCGTTTTCCGTTTTCTGATAGGGTATTTGTGTTCAGATATTTTTTATTGGTCTTTTTCTGAAAATGCTTGCCTCATTTTCTCTTTGTGATTGATTCTTTGCTTGCAAGTGAATTGATAAACTCAAATGAGGAAAAGATTGACAAACAAAAGCCGAAAGATTATTCAAATTCAAGTGAAAGATTATTCAAATTCAAGTGGGAAATTGCCATACTGATCACACAAAAGCTGAAGATCTTATCAAATATTTGTAGTTTTGTTCATGCTCTCTATATGAAGATTTGATTCTTAAAAAATCGCTGCAAATGGTAAAAGATTCATCCAGATGGATCTAAGCTTAAAACTTTATTCCAAATTCCACCAATATAGGCTGGCTGTGGTCTATGCGAAGTCTGAGTAATAGTAATAATCATAAAGCTTTGCAGAATTTTTCAAGAACTATAGACTAATCAAGGTGCTCACTGCAACAAGAAGTAACTACATTCTAGTTACAAAAGGCTTGGTTTAAATCTCACTAACTCGCGGCATCTCTATTATTCCTTTCTACATACAACATTTGCTCTCATGTTCTAACTCTTTCCTCCACCTAAACGGCTTCAACAGATCGACATTTACATGTAAACTGCTATGTAATTTACACAAATCAGCTGCAAGAAACCCCAAAAGTATTTATGTATACTGATTTTGTTAATCGCTACTTTGAAGTAATGGTTGGGGTTGTATCCTTTCTTCTGCAAAAGAAGTTGGTAGTTTCTGTAGAGATCGGTACTGGAGCCGAACACTTCCTCCACTGTCTAGAATCTTGAGAAGGTACCTGGAAAGGATGGTGGAATATATAAAGAGGTGAGCACACTTGTATTTGTAGCAGAAATAATTCAGGTTATGATATGTTCTTTGTTGTAGTTTCTATATTCGTGATCCTCGAAGGAATCACAAACCACACCAAAAGTTACAGTGAAAAATCTATCAGTATCGTGTGCAAACAAACTATCCGAAAAAGACTAACTGAATAATCCACCAAAACACAAGTTATCAGAAACGCGCACCAAACAACACAAACACAAGATTTTACCCGGGTTCGGTGCAACTTGCACCAAATCCTGCAATCCGACGACGAAAGCTTTAACTATCAAAAAAGATTGCACAAAAACGCCCTCACCGATCAATACGTCCCCCCCCCCCCCGCCTCTCTTTTGCTCAGCTTCTAATGTAGCCTTTAATAACAAGGCTCTGATTATTTTTGTTGATGAATTAAACCTAAGGCATTAATTATTATTTATATAGGGGGGGGGGGGGGGGAGTTGCTAGAGATAAGATTAAAGTGAGACTGATTTAGATTAATCTAAATCCTACTCCACCTCCTATTCCTTCCAACATGCAACCCGCCTCCGCTTGATTAGCGCGATCTCGTGGGTCGAATTGGACCTTGGTTTCTTTGGGCTTTGAACCGCTTGGATTATTAATCAATAATCAACAATTTCCATCTTGATTAAAAATCCACCACAATCTCGACACTTTCTTGAAAACCTTGGAATTCCAGCTTTCGTCGTCGCCGTGCCTTCATCAATCAACTAGGCAAATCAAGTCCAAGCATGGCTCGAACTCGATATCCAGAACTATCTCTGTAAATGCAACTGTCGGACTCCTATGGATACCAACTTTCGTAAGATCTGCAACCGTCTTCCCATCCTCCAAGAAGAACACTTTTACTTTCTCTGAAACACCCAAAACCAACAATCTCCGCAAATACTTGGTCTCCCTAATCGCGTCCAAGACGGTCAACAATTCCGCCTCTAGAGTTGAGGCCGTGAGAACAATCCGAAACATTGACCTATCTAGCAATGCATCTGTGCCCTTGTAACCCATCCTCGATCTCTATCTGTACCCATCGCCGACTATACCTGATGATTACACCAATCCGAAATGCGCCATTAACTGAGAGGGTATTGTAGCGTGTTTTTCGTCACCCATTAGGATGGATGTGCTTGCCTGTCAGACGCTTTACAGATTCCCCCTGCATAGGGTAGGCGGAGGTTTATTGTTTGTGGAGATTTTAATCTCCGGCAGTCACGAACAAATCTGCCATTAATTACCCATCGCTTTGAGATAAGAAAACCTCCGATTAACGGGTTTTGATGGTCATGCGAACTCAATGTGAACTGTATTTGAAAAAATGCAGATTTTTTCATTTCATTTTTTATTTTATTTAAATGGGTCGGATGCCTCCTGGGAGGTACCCGAGCCGGCCCCCTTTAGGGGAAGCCGAGGACCGGCCGCCTAGGGGGCGGGGGTCGGCTCCCTTCTCTTGGAGGAGCGAGGGTCGGCTACCCCCTTTGGAGGGTGTTGGGGAAGCCTAGGGTCGGTTTTTCCTTCCCTTGGAGGGTCGGCGTTGAAATTTGTTTTATTTTTATTTATTATATATTATTTTATTTATCTTTTTATATTTGTTTTCTAAAAATGACTGTGCGTGAGGATTTTGACAAAAATCCTGCGACATAACAGCTAGATTTTGTCATTTTTATTTTATTGGAATAATATAGACCAAAATCTATACTTCCACGTTTGGATAAATCACGGATGGAAATCCACGTTCAAGAGAGATTACGGATCGAAATCCGCATCCCGAGGGTTTTCCCGAGGGATAAAGTCCAAAGGCCATCCCTCATGTGGGGTCACCCTCAACTTTCTTTTTATTTTAATGTCAACAAAGCTCTTCGTTCTTGAATCTTGAACTTGGGTTTTGGATGAGAGAAAAAGATGTCCATTTTCTCACTTATGCTTTTGGATCTTGAAATAAAAATGTTTTGAGAGATGAATTCGTTTTCTTGTTACTCTTTTCTTTGGATTTTTGAAGAGGAAGATGAAAGATATTCAAAGGACTCTTTGTTATGAGGGCTTGATGGAGAAAAGAGCATCCTTTAATGGGTTTGAGGGAGGTTTCTCTTTATTTTTTAGGAAGAAAATGAACATTGAAGAGAGTGGAAGCAATAACCCTAGTATTTTGTAGGAAGGGGAAAAATTTATCATTTCATCATATGTTCGGGGTTTAAATACCCCTTACACATTTGCATATTAGCCATCGGGATTTACAATTTTGGCTTTTTTCCTTACTCTTTACATCCATGTGCACACATTTTACACTTTAGCCATGGACTTTACATAATTTAGCTTTTTGCCCATTTTAATTACATTTTTCTACTTATTTACATATAAAATCTATTTATTACAATTTTATTTTATTTTCTTTCTTTCCTCTTGATTGCCAGCCGGCTTCGCTTAGGCTCAAGACGGTTTGGGCTTAGGTTCACTTGCTTGGTCCTGGGACCGGGTTGGTTAGGTTTGGTCCCACTTATTGGGCGTTGACTTTAACTTTTTAACTTTGACTAACTTTTCAATTTTAGCATCGGGGTGCGATTTTTGACCCCAACAAAATGCCCCGTCAATAAATGCACACGATATGTATGCGTCGTGTGCATGAAATTGATGGATCTTCTTTCGTAGAGAGGTTGATTTGATTTGATTTCCTTTTTTAGGAGATTGGCACTGCCCCTTTTCCGACATAGACGGTCGATACTTGGCTTGTTTCCGGCATAGGGGTCGCTGTTGCCGTGTTTTCGACATAGGGGTCGCTGTTGGAGTACTTTCAACGTAAGGGTTGCTATTACTTTCGACGTAGGGGCCGCTGCTAGCGTGCTTTCGACCTATGGGTCACTGTTGGCGTGCTTTCGACCTATGGGTCGCTGTTGGCGTGCCTTCGACATAGGAGTCTCTGTTGTTATGGTTTCCACGTAGGGGTTGCTGTTGGTACCTTCGACACAGGGGTCGCTTGTTGGCGTGCCTTCGATGTAAGCGTCACGGCTAGCGTGCTTTCGACGTAGAGGTCGGTGGTGGTGGTGTGCTTTCTACTTAGGGGTCGTTGCCTTCGAGATAAGGATCCCTTATTGGCATGCTTTCGACGTAGAGGTCGCTGTTGCTTTTGACGTAGGGATCGCTGATGACATGTTTTCGACGTAGAGGTCGTTTGTTAACATGATTGATTTGATTTGGTTGACTTCAGTCTCGTCCAACGAGACTTTTGAGCTTGGACCCCGTGCCGTTGGGGATTGGAATTTGGACTTTTGAAGTTGGTAGGGTTTGAATTTAAGCTGAGATTTGAATGGGAGTTGGATTTGGATTTGAGTTTGGAATCTAGAGTTGGATTTGGATTTGAGTTTGGAATCTCGAGTTGGATTTAGATTTTGGTTCGATATCTGCACCACTAGCACTGGAATGTGGTACCAAGAGCAACTCATCATTTGCCGTTGGAGGATTTGGATTTGGATTTTTGTTTGGCGTCAGCATCGCTAACAATGGAATGTGATGCCAGGAGCGACTCATCATTTGCCGTTTGGAGGCTTTGGGGATTTGGATTGTTGTTCGGCGTTTGCATCGCTACACTGGAGTATGGTGCTAAGAGAAACTCATCATTCGTCTTTGACGGGATTCGAGTTTGCGCCCTTTCAGGTTTTCATAAGCTCACGAGTAGTCCTGCTGTTTTTACTCACTAAGCCTTTCCAGGTTTTCATTCATGCCCTTTTGCTTATGGACTAACCTTTTTTCTTTTTTTCTTTTTCTATTTCCTAGTCTAACGACTTAGGAGTCAAAATTGTACGTGTTCTTTGTCTAGCCCTGTTGGGGCCCTTTTTACGGAGTTATTTGAGATTCTCGGATTTTGAATTTGACAGTCGAATTGATGGCCGAGACAGTAAGCCTTATTTGATTTTCTTATGTAATCACGGGCTTTGCTTGAAAAAGCTTCAGTATTTCCTTCGTCTTTTGGACAAGTGTATGTCCCATGAAGGTTGTAGCAGACCAATTCATTTCTTAGGGTGGACGATTGAGTTGTTTGCTCCTGGAGGATTTCAAGACGATTTCGGCGTTCGTTTGTGTAATGTTGGCAGTTGTGGCTTGATTGCTTGCCACCACGCTGGAAAACAGTGAAATTTTCCCAGTCTTGTATTGGTCCTCGACCCAGCCCTTGAAAATGAAAGTCTTCGCTTGTATGCCTTAATACTCTACGATATGGGCAATAGTCGAGGTTATCGGTCATTTTCGCTTCACGGTCTCTTTGGCATGGGCAGCTGCAGATCGTTGTTCATGGCATCTTTAAATATCTTGCAAACTTTATCCTTTCTGAAAGAGTAATTTTCTTCTCTCTATCAGAGTCGATTCTTCCTTTAGTACTGGCCTTCGAGGCCGACCGGTCTTTGATCTGATCGTAACTTGCTTATCCCGGTCAGCAGACGTATTAAAAGGGTTGGTATTGCTGGAACTTTCGTCTTTGCGACTATTGTCCTTCCGGTATTCGGATTTGTTATTAATCTGGAGGTCCGTGATGGTTTCGAAATTTGCACGCTCCAACATCTGGACCCTTTCAGTAGCTTTTGAAGAGTTTTGGAATCTGCCATGCATAAGGGAGAGCCATCCAGTTATCGATATTTCCCCCGATAAGGCTGACAGCTTGCTCTTGTTCTATCTGCTATTCGCATTTGGCGTTAGGATTACGTCGTCGATTTATATAACCAGCGACGCTTTCATTGTTCTCTTTTTTAATCTTCACAAGATCGGCAATAGTGATTTTATCGCTGACATTCATAAACATTTGTTTGAACAGAGATTCCATTTTAGCAAATGTCTTGACCGAATTGTTTGGTATACTTATATACCATTCGAAAGCAACGTCGATCAGGATATTGACAAACTGCATGAACAACGCATCGTTGCCCCCGGTATTTCTGCATGAGGCTGAAGTGAACGACATGTTGATTGGTGTTTCCGATGCCATTAAGCTTGTTGAACTTGGGAATAACATAGCCACTGAGATATTCCACGAGATCATATTCTGCGGTATATGGTCTCCCATTATTGGTGCAACCTTTCCGTGCTTGGGCTTCAGCTACCAATGTTTATGTTACTAGCGACCAAGTCCATGGTCTTGTCTTGTGTCAATGCGCCGCCATCGAGCGTCAAGACTTTCCTAAAGGCTGGCCACGGTTGACTTTCCTGAAGTTCCCCCATCTTTAGGACGGAGAGAATAGTAGTTTGCTGCTTCGAAATGTCAACCCCTGGTTCATGGACAGAGCCTTGTGCTTGTTGCGCTTGCACTTACACGACTTCAGTTGTGAGCTGCGTCACCACTTTATCAAATCATCGATTTTGGAATAGATCTTGGCCAACGACTTATCTTTGTCCTGAAACTGCTTTTGAAGCTCTTGAAGCAATGTCCATTCCGTGTTTTTGGGGATGAAGACTGGGCTATCATTGACATCTGACTCTTCAGGAATTATTGGTTCTTTGTTTAGTTGTCTGAGTGGAGTCTGCAGCATCGTCTACGACAACCTGGGTTTGGGATGCGGCAGTCACATCTTTATCATGATTGTGAAGCTTACGAGGATTTTTTCCGGGTCCTGCCATGTAAACTGCATGGACTGTATATCCGCCAATCGATGAGTAACGATATTTGCTGGTCTTTTGGACCATTTCCATGGTCCGCTCCTTTTAAGGAAGGACAAGCAAATGAGAGCAGTCGGTCCGACCGGAGTTTTGGATACAACGGATACCCTTTGCTTGAGCTCTTTCTTTTGATTTTGCTCGGCGAGTACAGCTTGGTATACCCTTGATGAGATCGTGCAGTGCTTTTGATTCTAGGGCTTAAGCATGTCTCTTTGCAAGACTCTCTGAATCGTCTGTTCATCTTTGCAGCCATCGCATTTTTCTGAACCGGTTTTAATGGTTCAAACGAATTATTGATCTTCAAGGCAGATTTGGTTGTTGTCATGGGGTAACTCTATTCTTGGAATTCGATGAACTCTAATGGAACATGGGCCCTTGCCCTTTTATCTGCTCTATATATGAGCCGTTTTTGTTTCAACTTTTTGGTTTTAAGGGCTTGGCGAGCATATGCTTTCTTGACGGCTGCAACATGCCGATTGACGGAGACTGGAGAAAATGCTCGAGCATGCAGTAGTCATGGGTCTTGCTTGAGCCGGCCCAAGACGCCTTATTCCCTTCTTTGAGTTGACGGCCTTGCCCTAGCTGGAGTGACGTATAGCCGATCAAACACAGACTTGTGCTTTTGATTCGATCGTGATAGCAACGATCATGTTTGGCCTTTTCCCTTTTGAGACCGGCTTGTCCGTTTGGTGCGCTGAAACCTCGCCAATAAGAGCATTGATGGCTGGAACAAATGTGATGGACCCAAATTGAAGTGGTTGCACTGTCCATTGCTGCATAATACTCGACGGAAGAGTTACCTTGGTTGTTGCCTTAAGCGTATATGCGACGGGGGTCACACCAGATGCTGAGCTTGTTTTCGAAGACATCGTCGTTGAACATTGTCGAACGTTGTTGAGAGTTGTTGGTTGTTTGTTGCTGAAGATTGATAATCTGCATGAAAGAATATGTTGAATGGGTTCGCACGACCGTTTAACCCGGAAGATGAACGAGACATATGTTCCACCGGACGTGCCAGAATCTGTAGTGTTTTTTGTCACCCATAGAGATGAATGCGCTCGCTTGTCAAGCGCTTTACAAATTCCCTCTACTTAAGGTAGACGGAGGTTTATTGATTGTGGGGATTCTAATCTCCGGCAGCCACGGACAAACCTGCCGTTAATTACCCATCGTTTTTAGACGAGTGAACCTCCGATTAACGGATCTTAACAGTCATGCGAACTTATTATGGAATGTGTATGAAAAGAAATGCAAATTTGTTTCATTTTTTTATGTTAATTATTTGTATTTTTTATTTTTTATTTATATTTTGTTAAATAGTGATTGCAACATGGGGGTACCCAGGACGGGTGCCTCCCCTCAAACTGGGTTGGATGCCTCTCGAGAGGTACCCGAGGTCGGATCCCTCTTAAGGGAAGCCGAGGGTCGCCCCCCTGAGGGTGCTAGGGGAGCCTAAAGTCGGTTTTTCCCTCCCTTGGGGGATCGGCGTTGAAATTTGTTTTGTTTTATTTTTATTTATTATTGTATTTATCTTATTTTATTTGTTTTCTAAAAATGACCAAGTTTGGATTTTGACAACAATTCGGCGGCATAACTGCTAGATTTTATCGTTTTTATTTTATTGGGATAACATAGACCGAAATTTATGCTTCCACGTTTGGATGAATCACGAATGAAAATCCACGTTCAAGAGAGGGATTACAGATCGAAATCCGCATCCCGAAAGTTTCCCCGAAGGATAAACCTAAAAGCCTTCTCTCATATGGGGTCACCCTCAACTTTCTTCTTATTTTGATGTCAAAAGAACTATCTTTGTTCTTGAATCTTGAACTTGGGTTTTGGATAAGAAAAAATGATGTCCTTTTTCTCACTTATGTTTTAGATCTTGAAATAAAGGTGTTTTGAGAGATGGGTTGTTTTTTCTTTCTCTTTTCTTTGGATTTTTGAAGAGGAAGATGAAAGAGACCCAAAAGCCATTTTTTTATGTGGGTTTGATGGAGAAAAGAGGACCTTTTAATAGGTATAAGGGATTATCTCTCTTTTCTCTGAGAAAGAAGAGCTTTTTTGAGAAAGAAGATGACCTTGAAGAGAGTGTAAAAGCAAACACCTTAGTATTTTGTGGGAAGGGGAAAAACTTTATCATTTCATCATATGAAAGGATTTAAATACATATGAAGGGATTTAAATACCCCTTACACATTTGTATATTAGGCCTTGGGCTTTACAATTTTGGCTTTTTGCCTTATTCTTTACATCCATGTACACATTTTGCGCTTTAGCCCTGGACTTTACATAATTTGGTTTTTTTTGCCCATTTTCGTTACATTTTTCTACTTATTTACATATAAAACCTATTTATTACAATTTTCTCTTCTTTTCTCTCTTTCCTCTTGATGGCCGGCCGGCTTCGCTTGGGCTCGAGACGGTTTGGTCTTAGGCCACCTTGCTTGGTCTTAGGCCCTGGTTGGTTAGGCTTGGACCCACTTATTAGGTGTTGGCTTTGACTTTTTGACTTTGGCTTCGTCTTTTCAATTTTAACGGGTTGTAATTTTTTACCCCGACAGACACAGGCTGAGTCTCCACTCTCATACGGAGCGAGAACCTGCTCGATTAACTGCTGCAACGAACGCAACTTCCCATCCATGACAATATCCATGCCACGAATCTCGTATACAGACTTTCCATCGAACTCCCAACTCCATATCCTCAGAACCTCGTCCCTAGCCTCTCCCGTGAGCTTAAATCCTATAGACCTCCGCACAACTGGCTGTACCGAACTCTCTGTTTGATCGGAGTACCGACCACCTCATTTGTATCTGTAACCTAGACTGAAGCCTCGAACACACCTGGCTCGATGGTCATGTTCTCTGCTCACCATCTGTCCGAGTCGGTTTTCTCCAAGACATCACAGACTAAACGATTATCAAATGTCGGTTGATTACTCTGCCCTTAGTACCAGGACACCATGTCCTGTACTTTTTTGCTCCGCATATAGAATCACGAAGCCCTGAGTAATTCACAGCCCCTTCAGTCCATACATCCTTAGGAATTGTCATGTCTACCCTCGTCGATGATGACCGATAGATGAGGTACTCGGCAATAGATAGAGCCTCCGCTTGAAACTCTCTCGGAACACTAGCCATAAACCGTGAATACCTATTCTTCACAAATACCGTTCGAACCATTTGCTCTACTTCGCCAATATACCTAGGATCAAAAGTGGTGTGATGCATAGTCCTTCCTGACTTGCAGAACCCTCCACCATGATCGGAACGAAGAAGCTTCGCGTGCTTCCTGAACTGCTTCTCCAAAACAGACTTCCTGAAAATCTCAACATTCTCGATCTTCGGCTTAAGAACGTACACCCACTTCCTCGAGAAGTCGTTAAAGAAAGAATGTAGATGTCTAACTCCACCTCGAAAACAAACCGGTGCCAGAACTATCTCTGTCTTCTTCCCTTGAACACGGTCCTCCCAAAGATCTCTCCTGCAGATCTACACCTCCAAGTGTCTTCCTCTTTCGAGGCCCCTCCAAAATCGCCTTGCCAATGTGGCCTAATCGTGGACGCCACATCCTGACGGAATCTGAACCACCTGAACTAGTAAAAGGTCTAACATCTCATAAGACCGTTCGTCCCTGAAGAAAATACATATTTCTCACCCTCTTCGCTTTCAAAACAATACGATCGCCCCCGGAAATCATCACGAAATCTCTATCGATCACGCACTTGCAACCGATCTCGTCCAAAGCACCTAATGAAATCAAGCTCCTCCTTAGATCCGGCATGTGCCTGACATTTGTTAATGTCCGAACTTTCCCATCATGTATGTGGATCCAAATTGTACCAATTCAAACAACTTTGCTTAGCATATATTTCTCCATAAAAACTGAACCTCTATCAACTGAACGATATGTCGTAAACCAACTCTGATTCGGAGTTACATGGAATGAACACCCTGAATCCAACATCCATGGTCCATGTGCATCTGAAGTCGCAAATACTGATAGAATCGAACCATTACTGGCCTCATCTGAGTCCTCCACCGCAACTGCAGTACCGGAAGACACATGCTTGCCTTTCTCCTTGAGCAACTGCAATCCCTTTTTCAATGCCCGCTCTCATTGCAAATAAAGCACATGTCATTCACGCAATTTCTCGATTTTCCCTTGGAGCCTCCATCTGAACGGTATCTAACAGACAACGCGTCACCCTGACTACTCTTGACACCTAACACCTTCCTCAACACCTCACTATGTAGATCCGTATTAACGTCCTCTAAGAAAAGCTTATCCTGACCATACACTATCAACTTGAAATTGCCGTACTCTGAGGTCAATGAACAAAATCGAATCATCGTCTGATCCTCATCCTCTATCTTCACCTCCACGTTCCGCATGTCCATCATAATCCGGTTGAGTTCGTCCAGATGATCTTTGATGGATGTCCCCTCCTTCTTTAACGTGTACAATCGTTGCTTGATGTAGAGACGATTTATGAGCGATTTCATGTATAGAGACCCAACTTGCTCAACCTCACTTTCGTGGTCTCTTGCTTGACCTAGCAAAAAAATTCGTCAGCCAAATGAAGCTATATTGAACTGAACGCTTTGTCCTCTATCTCATCTTTCTTATCCTTTGTAGTCGTTTTCGGAATACCGTCTTTTGCAAAGACAATCTTGTGAACCCCTGCTGTTTGAGAATAATCCTCGTATTCAACCTTCAAAAGCTGAAATTGTTCCGCCCATCAAACTTAGCCACCTTGTAATGCGTAGATTCCATCTCCCTAAATAATCTGAAAACACTGAATCTGATACTATGATACCACTTGTTGTAATTTCTATATCCGTGATCCTCGAAGGAATCACAAACCACACCAAGAGTTGCAACGGAAATCTATCAGGATCGCGTACAACCAAACTATCTGAAAAAGATTAACTGAACAATCCACCAAAACAACGCAAGTTATCAGAAACACACACTAAACAACACAAACACAAGATTTTATAAAGGTTCGGCGCAACTTGCACCTAATCCTGCAATCCAACGAATAAAGCTTCCACTATCAAAAAAGATTACACAAGAACGCCCTCACCGATCACCGCCCAATACAAAGAAATCTCTCCCCCGCCTTTCTTTTGCTTGGCTTCTAAGGCGGCCTTAAATAACAAGACTGTTTAAATTTAAGGATGCATTAAACCTAAGGCTTTAATTATTATTTATATTGGGGGGAGAGTTGCTAGAGATAAGGTTAAAGTGAGATTGTTTCAGATTAATTTAAATCCTACTCCAACTCCTATTCCTTCCAACATATAGCCAGCCTCCGCTTGATTGCCTCAATCTCGTAGGTCAAATTAGGCCTTGGCTTCTTTGAGCTTTGAACCGCTAGGATTATTAATCATTAATCAATAATCAACATTCTTGACTTGATTAGGTGATGAACTGCAACACAACCCGTTCTTCGGGGCTTAGAAATTAAATATATATTTGATCAATGTGAAGCAATATACTTAATTATCATCAAGAGCAAACTAACACTACGAAAAAGAACAAGAAAAGAAGAATCCTAAACAGAACACCATTGTCTATTGTGCTCATCATGCATGCAAACTTGATGCAATCTTTAACGATAAGGGCCATCATGTACCACGCATAAGTTCATATATTGCAAAAGTGGCAAAGGAGATAAAAGTAGGTGTTTATGGGGTGGGGTGGGGATGTTGAATTGAATAATGCTCGTGTAGCACGTACATAGAAGGGTCTTTAAAATTCTAGCATCGTAAACTTAAAAAATGTGGTATGTGTCCGTCTGAGCAAAGCAACCATAGTCGTGCCAAACTTTGGGGTTAGGCACCAGAATTAAGCGGCTCAAACACCTACGCTAGTTTTTTAAGCCAGTCAGCCCATGAAAGAGTCGACCCATGAAAGAGACGATGTAATTGTGATCCAACCATGGTTTTAAATATCGGCCATCTCAGGCGATGATATATCATTATCGGTGAGCCAATGATATGATACATCAAATTTTGCTCAAATTACGTTTTGGACCTATATCGACCAAGATGGTGTAATATCGGAAGATATCTCAGGTTTCTTGTATCACTAAATATCGAACCGAGATGGTATAAAATTGATTTGGTTTAATGGTTTAAAGTTTAAACCCGACCCGTTAACATTACCAATTAAAATATTCTCCCCAAATTCTAAAGCCATGGATTTTAGGCTCGATAGCAACCTCCTTTATGCCGCCATCTCATCCTCCTCACGCCGCCGCGATCTCCTCGTCTTCCTTTTGACGCCGTCTTCTCTCCCTCCTCTCAACTCCATTGCCCGCTCCTCTCGATGTCGCCGTCTCGTGCTCCTCTTATTGCATCATCCTCTGGATCGCTAGCTCAAGGCTTTCTTCTTCTTCCACTACTTCTTGTTTAAGTCTTAAGCTTATGTTTCTTTTTTGTTATCCGTAATTGTTACCTATTAAATAGAGTTTTATGTTTTCAAAATTAGATATACTTATATATTTGTATTTGAAAATATAATACATTACATCATTACATAATTTTGCAAGTTAATATGTCCAATATTATCGGACGATATGCTTGATATTTACATCCGATATGTCCGATATGGATATCCGATATGACCGTCCAATATGAATTCGTATCGCCGTGATATCGCCCGGTTTCCGCTATCCGCTATTGAAAACACCTACATGATATGAACCCGATATCCTATATTTTGAACCTTGGATCCAACTACGTTAAATATATTGCATCGATTTTTCTACTGTTCTTACCGCATTACAAACCATTGGATCCAAGTGTAACTGTTCTTTTCTAAACTGAATGGTTTTAAACAGAAAAAAAAACAGAAAAGGTTTTAAGAAACAGAAGGGCAGCGCAAGATTTTGTATAACTCACCAGCCGTTCAGGCATTGGGATGTGATCACTGCTTGCCTTCCGACAAATTTATCAGGAGTTCTCTTGTTTCCCTGCATAATGTTTCCTAATATCAATATATTTTAATTTATTTTACACTTAAAAATAGAACAGCTATCACAAGCAGCTTGTTATTAAACCAGGTCTATTATAAGAAAATTACCTTGATCAGCACTTTCTCACCGACTGCAAATGGATACTGAACTCCTTTTATTTGCCTGGGACTGTCACCATCAGCAGAAATCTCCCCATTTTCCTATTCACAGAAATTGAGATATCAGAAAAACTTTATTAAAAGAATCATTAATGCATCCATTTGTTCACTCACTTCTTTCCTGCGTTTCCGGAGAGCAGGATTATGGAAGAGTCTTCTGTCATCGTCGTTCTTAACAGCTATAGCGGCAGCTCTCAGAGCTACAAGAAAAATTCAACACCAGAAGGTAAAATATAAGATGGGATAAAAGCTAAACTGCCTGGAACCTCTCACTTTTGCCCGTATAGCAGGATAACAAAATACCAAACTTGGCCTATGCTTTTGACTATTGCTTTAATGCCGTTAAGGCATTTACTTTTTCCATTTCTATTAAACTCTTGTTCCGTAAATACCCTTGATAAACGTATTGGCTATGGATCACTGATGAAACAGTGGCAAAGATGACAGGAAGTTAGTGGTGTCTCAGGAATAAATAATTAACTATAGCTTGCTAATGAATTATGAAACAATTGACAGAAAAATAATAGAAAATCAGAGGTATTTCGATAATAAAAATTTGGCAGTACTGGAAAAGACAATCTTGTTAAAATCGAGAGTAAAAAGCGCTTTTATAAAAAGGGCAGATATCTGCTATACGGTAGAAAGTGAGGGAGATTTCCTGTTATTTAGCCATAAAAACAAATTAAGCCATATTTATTTTTAAAAAGATCAGAACATTAGGAATTACCAAGATTAGGAATTAAGGAGTCTGAGCTTGTTTCTATTTCTGCATTACAGAGAGTACATCTGGCCTGAATAAAAATCAGATGTCAAAGAAAGATTTCAGTTAACAGATAAAAAGGAAGTTTCCGTTACAACTAATGACTTCAGATGGCTCACACTACATAATATGATAATACAGTACACCTTTCTAGTTCTATAGTACTTGAAATAATCTATACTCTTTTATAATGCAAATAGGTTTGGTTAGAGGTCCACACTCCACTTTTTTTGGAAAAAGAAAAGGAGAAAAATCCTCCATTCTTAGGCCCTCCACATCATCAAGGAAATAGACAAAAATAGAAAAGAGACAAAAATACTAGAACCCTCCACATCTCTCTCTTCCCTCCTAATTAATCTTTTAATTAACACATGCAACGCACGTGCACAAGTTCTAGTATTGTATAAGGGCACAAGACAATATTAAAAATTTAAAATTATTCTCAGGTACCTTTAGGGCTATCTACGATCAGAATGATCAAAATCCATGACCTAAAGTTCCCCTACTTTCTACCAAATTGTGTAAGATGTTTTATATAGCACTGTGTTCACCACTCAGGACCTTTGAACTCAGCATCATTACTAAAATTCACGTCAATCTTCTTTCCTTTTCAAGAGAATTTTTGTTATCAAACCTTCTTCGCATGATGAAACTATTCCTCAGAAATATTCTTCTAATTACCCATTTAAAGGAGGATTCGATTATTAGAATAATCTTAATTCACTGACCAAATATCTCCCGTGTAACCTGAAGGCTTCACTAGATGTTACCTCTAAACCAACAGCTGGAGATACTAAATAGCCTGATGAGTATATGAAAAATAATCAAAAAGATTAGAAGCAAGTGACCGACACATACCATTTCCAAGACTTTCTTCAACAAGTGGCCCCCAAATGAATGTCCACATGATACCACCATAGCATCATCCAGGAATGCCCCACTGAACAATATAAATACAATATTACTTTGTGACAAGAGACAACAAGGGATGGGAACAAAAAATATAGATTTGTTTTAGCAAGACAACCTTAGCGTTGACCTTATGTAAGGTGAAATTGTGTATTTGTGTGTGTTTTTCTTGCGGGGGAGGGGGGAGAGACATAGAGAGAGAGGTTACTTGCATGAACATAGATTGCAATCTTACTGAAAATTACTTGATATGAACAAGGCACGAAAAAATATGACAATGGACAAAAAGATAGACTACAATCTGTACTGAAATGTACATTTCAAGTTGCCAAGTTCATCTTAGAAAAGGACAAGAAGAATACACCAATAAGCAAGGAACTAATCCCTTTTTCCTTTCTACATATATCATACTTCATATCTTTGCAGCTGAATCAAAATACCACGATTAGTGCAAATGCATGTCAGAGAATAATCAATCACTATAAAACAATCCACTATATTTTATAAGCAAGTTGGACAAAAAATGTTCAACTGGAAGGCATTGATGGGGCATTGCACTGAGGTTTGCAATTGACTAAGAATGCCTAATGGAATTAGATAAAAGTCTCATAGCCATCTAAAGGATGAATCCTTCTGGCCTTAAAAGATGTTGATGTGCTTGTTCGTTTACTTTCTTCCTTAGTAAATGAGAAAATAAAACCCCCTAATATGTAAATGCATTTACAGACAGCAAAAAAAATAAGTTTTGAGGTGGTAATTAAATTAAAAGAATTCCGCAAGGAGGGTTGTAGGGCATGAGAACTTTGATAAAGTGACAAGTGCACGGAATGCAACCAACTCAAGGGGAGAGGAGACCGATCTATCTGTATAGGCAAGGCATGGGTCCATCCCAATAGCTTTTTTTGTTGTTGAAAAAAAACAATTAACAAGTAAAAAAAGTTCAATTAAACAAACTTAATGATGCTGTATGTATGGAAGAATGAGAAACCAAAACTTACGATAAGGGGTCAGAGAGGACGCTCCTCAATGAAAATTCCCTAACGAGGTTATTTGGAGATTCCTGCAGTGTTCAAGTTTGGAAGAGCTGTCAATGACGATGTGGTAGTATCACAAGCATTTAGATAAATTGGCTTATTTTAAAAAAAGGATGCCATCCATTGAAGTTGTAGCAGAGGAAAAAGTATGGAAACAAGAAGCTATAACCTACAGTAATATTAATAAAGAGCCCATTGGCATGTCAAAACTGTGAAAATACCAGTGCATGACATAGTAAAAATCATACGATCAGAAGGGCATCAGGCATGCAATAAGCCACTAACAATTGGAATATATTTTGGGGTTTGAGAACAGCCATTTATCTAGATGCTACAAATTGTTGAATAAAACCTATTTTCTGATGCTTTATAAAACAAACTTAGACAAATATTTTTTAGCAAGGACTACATTCTCAATGAAGTCAAGCATGTCAAATTTTTACTTCATGATTTAACATGTAGGGTAGGGCTTCTTACAATTATCACACCCTTTATCGAAAGATCCATTCAATGCAGATCCCCTCTACATGTAATGTATTTCGGCTTGACTTACGATTTTGAAGCATAATCTCCAAACCACTTGATGCCAATGGAGTCCCAATCAGCCTTGCTCCAATTAAAAAGATTTTCATTTTATTTAACAATACACGATATATACCAGCAATTCACCTAATAAGAGGCTGTTATATGCAATGAATTGCATAAAATTATTATGGGATACAAAGAAGTCGTCATACATCAGCAAAATATGGAATTCCTGTCCTACAACGTACTCAGAATTGGGAAAGAATTGAAGTAATAAATAAATAATACTTTTGTTTTGAGCTAATCAATTGCCCTATCCCTACATGAGAAGTATTATCAAATCCTCTCAAACAAACACTTTAACTGGAAATTGAAATTTCTAAGAGAACAGCATCTTGGGGAGATCGATAGTGATGTTAATCAAAGGATCCAAGCTGGTTGGTTGAAATGGAGGAGTGCAACATGGATTTTGTGTGATCGTAACTTTCTGTTAAAATTGAAAGGGAAGTTTTATCGGAGCGCTATTCGGCCTGCCTTATTATATGGTTCAGAATGCTGGGCTCCTAAGAAGCATCATACACAGAAGATGCACGTAGCGGAGATGCGCATGCTTCGTTGGATGTGCAGTAACACTAGAAAAGATAAGGTGCGAAATGAGGATATTCGTGCAAAAGTTGGTGTAGCACCTGTGGAGGAGAAGATGCGGGAAAACCGGCTAAGATGGTTTGGTCATGTGCGACGCAGACCTATGGAAGCACCGGTTCGACGAATAGATACTCTCGATATGGGCAATGGCAAAAGGGCGACTGAAGAAAACATGGATGGAGGTGATACGAAACGATATGGTTGCCAAAGGACTCAATAAAAGTATATTGGTCGATAGGAGTGAGTGGAGGCGGAGGATTCATGTGCTGGACCCGGCATGATTCTCATGTTGGTTCATGTAGCCTACCCCATATGCTTGGAATAAAAGGCTCGGTTGTTGTTGTTAAGAGAACAGCATCTGTTACTTGCAAGTAAACTAAATAATTGGAATTCCTAGGAGACTACCCCTAGAAATTAATTCTTTTTTTTTTAATTCCAAGGAGCCAAACAGCACCTGAATATACAGAAACACGGAGTAAGGCTAATTGACAAATGTATATCACCAATCAGAAAATCGGAAACAAGTGCATAGAAAAACATGTCAAGAATACACCTCTAGTGTAGACTCTCGAGAATAAGGTTGTCATTATTATGATGCATGCATCTATAATGGTGCAAGTGAAAACAACACAATTGTGGGTAGCTGGAGCTGGCATGATCTTTCAAGGATATATTCCATGCTTGAATTTTCGACCCAATTACAACCCATTAGGGTTACAGGTTAAATCAGTTAATTTCCATTGCATACATTTTAAGGGCCCAAACCAGTATTGTGGACCGGACAGCTAAATAATGCATACTTGCATATGAGATTATAATGGTTGAACAAAATCTGAGACAAATCATTAATAGTATTAAGGAATAATAAAAATTAAAAGCTGATTTTAGTACAGCTTCACCCCCTATAACTACAAGTCCATAATATTTCTAACAAAATCCTGTTGTGAGCACAAAACAATCCTCTTAGAAACAGTTCTTTCAAATTGGCGAAAGTTGCTCCAATGCTCCTAAGTCCACAGGCCCCTACTACGACGAAAGATCCAAATTTAAAGTACCATCCACATAGATATCATAACTTGTTCTCACATTTCATCTTGTTTGCATTTTACCATCTGCAATATGCATTAGATATGTTGCAGAATACAGATAAATAGTTGAAATTGATGGAGATGGAAACTATGGCGAGTGCTCGATCAAGATCAAATTTTGAAGTATGGTGGTGGTTTAATTGTGCCATGGGTGTTGTTCAAAAGGCATAACAACTAGTAAGACATACTTATCAAAAACTTGAGCTTCTATAATGTGGACCTACGATGTTTATGTTTTTACAGTCCACCTACAAAGGCACGACATAAAAATGACCCACCAAAATGATTCACAAGGATATACATGATATGTGAAGATAAATAAGTATAATTTAACTTTCTTTCAATGATGAGACTTTAACAAATAAACAATTTGTCCCCAAAAAAAACTTAAGATCTCAGTTCTGATTTAATAAAACATATAAAAGCAATCTTAACAAAGCATATAAAAGCAATCTTACCAGATATAACATGTAGTAGCAAGTATAACATGACAAAACAACAACAACTGAGCCTTTTATCCCAAGCATATGGGGTAGGCTAAGTATAACATGACAAGTATACATAAATAGATCTATAGTCGAGGAGATAACCCAGCTTCTTAAAACATTCAGGTGGTGAAGTGCAAGAATTGGATAATATAAGTGCGTAGAATTAATAGAGTAAAAATGCAAAACAATGATTTTGGAAAGAAATTTTACAATGGTGTGAAATCATTTAATTTTCTACTTCATCTAATGAACACATAGTTGCTACATTAACTAAATTACTACAAATTAAGTTATTAAATAAAACTAAACACAGTCTAAATCCTTCAATCGCAGACGGATTTCGGAAATTAGGTGCTCACTGCACGTCTTTGTCATCCAGATCTGCAGTAGGTTAATTTTCAGCATTCTATGTAATAACATCTCAAATCAAAAATACTAGAAGTCTAGAAGAGGGGGGCTAAAAGATGAATTTTAAACCAGGAATTAATTTCACAATTGCTAAGTCCTGAGTTTGCTTTACATAGTTAGCCCACAATCTAATATCATATAAGAGCACAAAATTTCAAAGACCCAAAGTCAAAAACATAATCATAGATAATTTAAAATATACTTATTTACCCTCATTAATTGTATTTTTCGAAGCAAATAACGTTTTATGCTGGAAGTCTTTCCATATGGGCCATAGCCTATGTGGGATAGAGAATTATGATGTAATCTACCAGTAAAGTTTGTCAAAGAAGTACTTTCCTGAGACAATAACTACAAAATCCAGCTCGATGTAGTTGCAAAGTAAGAGATGTTAAACTCACATATGTGTTGGTAGGAAGGTCGTACATGATGTCTTCTTCAGCAGACAAGTTGTCCATAAACTGGCTTACAGATATCGGCTGATAATTTTGTGGAATTACATGGCCAGCTGCTGCGATCGGAGCACAGTCCAATATGGCATTTATCTGAGGAATGAGTCTGAATGTCAATGATGCCCTACAAAAGGAAAGAAAGTATTTATCAATTCACCTCTGTATACCAGAAGTGCACCATTTGTCCAATACCAGGTCACTCAAGGTACTAGTTTGAATTATTCCAAACCTTCCGCCATTGATGGTTCCTAAACAATAGTCAGCAGGAGTCCTATATGAAGCAGCAGGGCGAAGACCAGCTGTAGCATGACCCAGTGCTCTCCCAGTAACCAACAATAGATCCCCAGGACCAGAATTCCCATCCGCTAGGTACCAGCGACCGTTTGGGTCACAGACCTATTTAAAGAAGTGTATGAGGACACGATTTAAAAGAAACTGAGAACTACAAAATGCAAAATGTATGACATAATAATGCAAATTGTGAATGTTCCTCATCTCGGCTGAAACTCGGACTGGGGCATCATTAATTTCTAGCTATAAACAATATTACATTTTTAGTAATTAATGATGTCTAGTATCATTAATTTCTAACTATTTGATATTATATTAGGAACTAATGATGTCAAATAAACCAACCACCTATTAACCAATCAATAAACCCAATAGCCCATTAATAAACTTTATATTATAAACCCCAAAAATCAATTCGCAAACCTGGTACCAAGGTTTTATTTCACAATATCAATCTCGGTATTGGAACTCCAACGGTCATTTTTAGGATGAGCATTAGCCATTTCTAATCGAGATCGGCCAAAATTAAAAAAATGGCTTCTAACAGGGAAGATTGCAAATGCAATCTATATATTAGTGTACATGTAAGTCATCCAGCATGATTTTCTTGTATTCCATTTATGCCCTTTAAGACAAAGAACTCCATATTCTAATTAGGAAAGTTTTGAATATTATGGGCTCATTTTCTTTTTGAAAGATGACCAAATTTCAAGACCTAACGGCTGGCGGAGCACATGCTAGGCTTACTTTAAAACTCATGTTATTCATATCTTTATGCATACCTTATTTTTTTATATCTTTCAACCTCCTATTATATTTCAAACTTTTCATACCTAACAAGTGACTTAATAAATTATAGGGGTGAGAATAAGTATAATTTGCTTTGGCTAGAAGAGAAGCCCCATCATTTCTTATTACCAATTATCATCATCCTCTTCTCTCTTCTCTACCTTCTTTCGACACTGTTGAGAATGTGGTTAACATTTAATCCCACATTGGAAAAACTATGAGATGCGTGTGAGTATAAGATATAAGATGGGATAAACCTCTATAACGCTTGAGTCTTTTGGATGAAGTCCCACTGTATTAAAAGCCCATGTGCGTCCATGTGTGGGCCCATATGTTGTAGGCCCAAACCGAATTTCACATGGTATCAGAGATCGGGTGTTTGTTTGTCCACGTTACACATGAGGTTTGGCCCTCGCACGTGAAGTTTTCTTTGTCCACGTGCGTTGCACATGAGGGGAGTGTTGAGAATATGGTTAAATTTAGTCCCATATTGGTATGAGTATAAAATATAAGATGGGATAAACCTTCGTAAGGCTTTAAGTCTTTTGGATGGAGTCCGACTGTATTAAAAGCACATGTGCATCCATGTGTGGGCCCATGTGTTGTGGCCCAAACCGAGTTTCACAAACACCACTCAACTGATCATGACGCCTCTAACTGCCGCTGACCTCCTCTACCGAAGTTCTATTTTAATTCCCAAACTATTAGGTTGTGAATTGAGAATTCTTTTCGGGATTCCACATGAAAATGATGAAGGCAATCCAAATATTGGATTAGTCTTTTGCTTATTTTGAACCTTGCATTTATTTCAATTGCAAATCAACCAAAAAATAACTTTATTTCGATGTAAGTAGTTGTGAGCGTCAATTGAAAAGCATACTGATTTACTTTTTCTGGGGATGTTTTCACAATGTGTAGATGCTTTATGTATAAGGATTTATTAATTAAATGGGAGCCTCTTCTTGTTTTTTTTTGCAATTACGAAATGAAATGCATTATTCTTATCAAATATTTAACTTTACTTTCATTTTTTCATACACTATATATATGTGGGAGGGGGCATGTGTGTTTGTTGTGTTTATACACCTTTATAGCAAATAATAACCAGTTATATTCTCATGAAAACCACCTATATATTTTGATTTCAAGTGAAATTGTCATCTATTGATCTTTTGCACCATATATTCATCCGCTAATTTTTTGGTCTAAATTAAGGCCTGAGCATGATGCTTTGAATTATTTCCTAGTATAAAGCTTGGAACACAAAAGAACAAAAGCATGATTTTTGCCCATTCTTTCCCAAATTGCCCTTGGTTAAGATTTTTTGATTGTATCAAGGGTAAAGCCGGGAATTGGTTATACATTATATAGATACTTCCATTCAATTGGGTATTTAATTTAAGGCTCATTAACATTAATTGAAACAAATTTAGGTGTTGTTCCATTATGATCCAATTAAGGAGTCACGTTTACAAAATAAGGATATGGTTTTGTATAGGAGAAGAAGAGAAAAGCAAAGGCAAGAAATAACAAAATAATAATAAAATTTGCGAGACATGAGATATGGAAAAATGAGAACAAAAGCAGCAAGAATTTATATTCTATCAATAACAATGAAGATGTAACTAGCAACAACAATAAAATATATTTCTTAGAAGAACGAAATTATCCATGGAGAATCCTTATTGTTCTATCAAACCATCTGTCTTTTCATGCCTACATTATTTCTTCATGTATTTATTTAGTTTTAACATGCAAAAATATATTTATTATTTTTCATTGCAATTGATTTCTTTTTTTCTATTTTTTCTTTGGTGATTGGTTTTTTGGGCAAGGGTCAAAGTTTCCACATCATCAACTTAACTGAAGCTAATTCCAAATTATTAGTTTTTGGTTTTCTTACTTTATTGTTGATTTATATATTGTAAACATAATTTGTTAGAAATTCAAAAAAGGAAATTGGTATAATTAATTGGTAAAGTTCTATCTTTAATATTTGTCAATTTGACAAGGTTATCTTCCATAGGATTTTTTTAAAAATAATGAATATAATTTATAGGAATGTTAGAATATTGTATGAGTAGCCTTCAATAGTCGAGTATATATTCGGCTATATATTCAAAGATCAACGTTTATGTAGTCTCCTTCTGTATAGATGCTTACATCCCAGTGTCATAATGGAAGGAATTTTAATTGTTTTGTGTCAATGTGATCATGATCCATGCGAGTGCATCAAAATACCCGGCTTTCACTTTTCAATTGGAAAATTCTATTAAGATGTTTTAATAACGCGGCTTATGTTCTCTACAGCAGTAGATTATAGCATTTTACCCACTGTGACCACTTCATTTGTTACATATTCAACTCAGGACATGTTTTAATGGAAAAAGTATTGGTGATTTAAGTCTTGCTTTAATTTTACATTAGAATTGCTTTGACTACCCAAAAAACATTGGAAAGGCACTAATATACAAGGAACAAAAACATTCATTTACGATGGATTTTTAATACTTGAACAGCTGCTTATTTATCAAATTTCCTTCATATATACTTCAATTTTCATATGCAGTCACATGTAAACTTTCTATTAAGATACAAAATTCCTCTCCATGAAAGCCATGAGTTATGAGTAGGGTGACCTCCTAGTGAACCTTACACCTACCTTAAAACTCTATCAAATATTATAGAGATACAGAAGCGTCAAACTACCTGGATCCCAGGACTGTCAGAAACTATTAATGCCAATAGGCCCTTTTCAACTTCATGATTTAAAGACTTCCCTCCAATTGAACTCTTTCCGCTCTGTAACAAAGCATTAGAATGTGTAGCAACTAACACTGATGATGAAACCTCATTAGTAGGCAAAGGTGTATCGTCAAGCAAGTAGTTGAAAATGCTGCAAATGAAGAATTATTTATATGAGATACTGATAAAGCGATTCAATTTAGACCGGTCATAATATAATATCCCCAGAGATTACTCTTACTCGCTGCGCAAACGAAGATGCCTAGCTATTGCACACAATGCAGCACGTGCGACTTTTCCCAAATATCTGAATGCATCATTCATGCAGGGGGGTGATAGGTCTCCATCTTCCAAAGCCCTAACACATTAAGATTTAAAAATTGTGTATTTTTGGCTTGAAAGAAATGTCAGCTCTTATTATGATTAATCATAAGCAGTAGCGCTGATATGAACAAATGTACATGAGAATATCCAGAAATGTTCATGGCCTTTCGATTTAATTATATAAAGAGAAAATTGTTAATATGATTTAGCAGGAAAAAACAGAGAAATTTCAGGAGTTGTTAATCTAACTCTTATCCACTAAATAATTTGTTTCCCATGTGCTCATGTATATTGGATGTCATGTCCCATTACGTCTACAACATTAGCATTGTGTTTGAGTACGATTGCTGAATATAAACGGTAGCTAGACTCCATAAGCCAAACTTAGGAAGAGTGGCACCAAGATACAGATTTACATGAACGTCACTATGTCCACACTTGTGCATATACTTAAAGAAGGATCTAGAAACCGAGAGGTACCATAACACATAAAAGCAGCATGATAGCATCACTATGCCTGATCGTGCATATAACTTCAATTCCTGAAATAGGCATACCAAATTATTTTACTTTTAGAAGGTTTGGTGTGCAGGGAAAGGGGTGTGTTATTTTTTGAAGGGGGTAGGGGATGTTATTTCGAACAAGTACACTTGACAATCCTGTTTCAATACTTGTTGGCCATTAATCTACTATCCTCAAATTATATATTTCAATTTTGGGTGCTAAATCGACACTTCTTAATAATATGCTTTATTGTGAAGGAATGTGTTTTTTTTTTGCAATTGAAATGATACAGTTGGTAAAACATTAAAATAATGTCCATAACCATAATAAAAATTATAACATGTTTCAAAATAAGATATGTGACACATTAATCTCATGCATTATGCATGTGTGTGCATGTGAGTAGGTGTGTGTGGGTGTGCATGCGCGTGCGGTCGTGTGTGTGTGGGTGTGAGAGAGAATGAGAGAGAGAATGATATATCATGTTTGTGTAGCTCTTCATAGGGACTAAGAAAAGAATGAAAAATAACAAACGTGAAGTATTAGGAGAAAGAAAAGGATATGAACAAAATGGAATGACTCAGGCAATCCAATAATCCAGTTCCATCCACAGCATGCCAGAAACTCTAATGTGGAAACCTCATGAAAAATTACAGCACAGTTGTAAAACTAGGCTTCAAAGGACAATTAATCGGCGCTAAAATGTTTTCGCCTAGAAACTGCATAGTATTTAGTCGAATGACTGCATAATTGGTCATATGGAAATTATGCAGGCTAAAGGCCATTTAACTGGCAAATACAATGTGCATAACCCGCTACACATTGAAAACACAACACAAACTTAATATCCACTTAATAAAGACCTAATTTTGTTTTTCTTCTCCCATCAGCATAATTTCTATTTTCTTAATTATTATTTTAAAGTTCTTCTGCACATACGCATGTTTAAGTGTATGTTTATGTAGATTATTATGTGTAATCTGATTACAAGGCATAAAATCAGTTCAGGGGTTATGCACTAGCCAATGAAATAGAGAACGAATACATGTATAACCCGTAACTAGCATAACAAATAGGCACTTAAAATTTCACTGACCAAGATCAATTAAAAGCTCACCTCCCGGCTCGATAAGTATAAACCCCTCGCCCAAGCTTCCCACACTGCGCCCTCGCCTTGAAGAACATCCTCACCGACTCCAAAGCACACCTCATCACCACACTCTCTTCGCTCCCGGCCTCAATCACAACCGCGTTGCACCTCATCAACGACCCCGACAAGGCCTCAATGGCCTTGATGTAGCTAGGGTTAGGCGATCCTTCAAATGGTGTGAGATCATTGAGCTTCACGCGCCCAATTGAGGGATTTTCAGCTGGGATTTGGATGGGATTGTGAGGATCGGTTCGATTGAGGGAGAGGAGGCCGAGGGCGAGGGATTGGAGAGGAGTTGGCGGGGATTTCGAAGGTGGAGGAGGAGCTGGAGCCGCCATTGGAGAGAAGTGGCCGTTCATTGCTCATTTTTGGGGGGATTGGAGACGGTTAGGGTTAGGGTTAGGGTTTTGGGGCTTCGATTTGGGATCGGGGTCCATTTGAAGAACTGGGCATTTCGAAGGGATTTCTTTCGGGGGGCTTTTTTCTAGGGTATGGGGTATCGTCGAATTTGAACTTTGAGTTTTGATCTTGTCCGGTTTCGATTTTCTTTGTACTGCTAGCTAAGACGAAATGACAACGGTTTCTTCGTTTGGAAAATTTGCATAAATATCTCCCGCATTTTAAGCATAAGGGAGGAAAGGAGCCTAAAATACGAAATCTCTGGCACACAACAATCTCAATCTTATAAATTTGTTTCTTTTAATATGTTTAAAGTAGTTATAAGAAGAGAATAAGGGAGAAAAAGAGCCAAAAATAGGATTTCTTTAGTACAGGGAGTACAGGATTGGTAAATTACACCGACATGACAATGAACTATCATTGTTTTCTACTAAAAACTTTGAAACAATGTTAATTATCCTAAAATATCTTAACATAACTGAGCCAATGGAGAGTTATGCTCTACACTTCTACTTGTCATGTCAAATATCTTTTTGATATGGTAGAAGGGTTAGGAGAAATAGGGTGATGAGAATCAACTAAAAACGGCGACCTCAAGCTGTTTGGAAAGAAAGGACGAGCAACATAGGTGGCGGTGATGGAGAAGGATATAGTTGTAACATCTTGAAAATTTATTAGAGTTAATTATAGTTTAATTAGCGATATAACATATGTTAATTAATAAAACATAGTTAATAATTATCTATATATTTATATTTATATTTATATTTATATTTATATTTTTAATTTATACACATATATGTATGCTTAACCTATAACTAGTGATATGTTAAATTAGGCCAAAATACCAAATTATGTAGCCATGACAAGTAAACCTGGTTTGCTTCACTTAAACATCTAGCAAATTTAAATTGTTTTAAAATAAAAGTAAAGAAAAATAATATTAAAAAAATGGCATGAAGCGTGGAGGTATGAGCATGAGATGGTTTGTATATTAAATGAAGAAATGGCTGTGGATGGCTAATAATAGCCATTCTCTTTCTCCTTCTCATCTTCTCCTTCTTTTCCTTCCTCATCTTCCTTTCTCTATCACCCACACATAATCCCACAACACCAAATAGTCTCCACCAAAAATTATATCTTTTCTTTCAAGGACTCTTGTGGAAGCAAATGCTTCATTTTGAGGCCACTTGCAAGCTTAGGACTTCCCTTAAAACAAATCTAGAGGTAATAAGTCAATCTAATTCAAGTTTTAGCAAAACACTTTCCTTAGCACACTAGCTTAAGTTAAAGTTTATGTTTTGAGCTATTTTTTTTTAAAACTTAAATTGAGGTTTTGAGGTAGGATTTGGTCTTATGTGAATTATTTGGATGACCACAACTTAAACTGGGATAGATAAGGGTATCTTAGTGCTAATTATCCCTTGTTTTAATACCAAGACTTCACTAATCTACCATGATGTTTTAATTAGTGCCAAAACTAGTATTTTGTTGAGGTTAGGGTTTCAATTAGAATCTACTACTAATCGAGTGATCTCATAGATAAATTGTGATTGCTGGGAGTTTGTTATAGGACCTTGAGTGCACCCTCGAAACCCGAGCCCATTCTTCTCCCTCTTGGCCGCCAAAACATGCATATTGGCCGCAAATTGCGGTTTTTCTAGGGAGTTAGGGTGTGGGTTTTTGTCGGGAGCTCCTTAATCCTCAAACTAGACCTCTGGTATACATAATTTCTTTCCAGATTGTGTACACAAAAATTTGGAACCATTTTAGTTCACTTTAAGAGATGTTTTAGCGTACGATGCGGATATCTCGACTATCGATTTAGTGTTTTCGTTAGTTAACAACTATTCGGGGTAGTTCTAGGTGATTGTTGCACACGTATAGTACACTAAGATCGCACGTGTTAACTTATGAGAGTTTGGTTTTGCGTATGTGTGTACGTCGTATTGGAAATCTAGCTTCTCACGTGCGAATGTTTTATTCGATATTAGGATCGGTTGTGGGGACTTCTGAAGCGGCAAGAAAAGGGAAGGATGTGATTGGATTCGGGTAGATCGAGACCGTTTCAATGAGTAGATTAAAACTAAAATTTTATTTTTATGAAATTCATTATCTTATTTACCATTAATATAGGTCTAAACCATTTACGCGTTAGAGCATATAGCTGATGAGGGTATTGTGGCACCAGGGACTCAGCGAGCTGCTTTATGAACATCAAGTCCCTGATCAGGAGTGTGATGACGAGGCACAGATTCACACGTCCACTGGCCGTGCCTGCACCACCCGTCCCTCCGCCACCCGCCCCTGCACTACCCGTGTCTCCATCACTCGTGCTTGCACCACCCGTGCCTCCACCAGCTGTGTCTGCACCTGCCATTTTTATCACGTATGCACGAACAAGACATAGACAGGCACAGCCGGAGCCGTCTCAGCATCCCGATGAGTACGAGCATGGATCATCACAGCCAGAGTCGTCTCTGCCACCTGCCGTCGACGAAGCTGGACCGTCACTGCCTCGATGTCCTGTAGCGAAGAGAAGGACACAAGGGATGGTGCGACGACTTCGTTAGATTGCACGGAGTGTTTGTGTTGTATTGTGTTGAGATAAATTCGTTATTTATTTTACATTGTTTATTGTTTTCAGCTTATTGTTCTCGCCGTTTGGGTGTCGTATATGTTGGGGTCAAAAATTATATCCCGGTTGACCAAGTCAAAGTCAAAGTCAACTCCAAATCAAGTGGGACCAAACCCCGATCAAGTGGGCCCATGCCTAAGTCGGAATCGAACATGAAGAGACCGACCTCCCCCATACCAAGAAGAAAATTATGTAACAAATAAGTTTAATGTAATTTTCATGCATGAATGTAAAATGAGCAAAATGCCATTTTTTAAAGCCTAAGGGGCTATATGTAAATTTGTAAGCCTGTATAAGACAACATGATAATGAAATGAAAATAATAATTGAGGTATGAGATTGGAAAAATGCCATTTTGTAAAGCCTAAGGGCTATGTGTAAATTTGTAAGCTTATATAAGACAACATGATAATGAAATGAAAATAATAATTCATTCCCCTCAAAAATTAGGACTCTATGCCTCCTTCTCCTTTCTCAAGATTTTAAACCTACTTCTATTTTTGAATTAAATCGAGAGTTTAACACTTCTTTTTCCAAAAAGAAATAGTTTTCACTATAAAACCTTTGAAGGGGAGCTCAGATCTCTTATCAAATCTTAAAAGGGGGGATTTTAAAGTCTCATCCATTTTTCTCCAAGATCCAGCCAACAGAGAGGAGGAAGAAGAAGACCCATTTCTAAAAATTCCACTTTGGGAAGATCTAAGGCTCAAGAGAAGATTTAGGGCTCGAGGGAGAAGAAAGGGGTCCCCTTTCATCATCTCCGAAAATCTCTTGGGAGTTTAACTCCGAACAAGAATATTTTCTTTAGGAGTTTAACTCCAAACCAATCTCTGAGAAGCTCAACTCCAAGATACAAATTCTCGAACGAGTTGAACCCCAAAAATCCAGATCTTTTAGAAGTTTAACTCTACAAAAAGACCCCTTTTGTCACGCCCCGCTTCCCGATAGACGAAAACGGTGATGTAGTAAGCCCGCAGCATATTTATCCAGAGAAAGTCATTTCCTAAATAAATATACTAAGCATATTGAAACAATAATACACAATGCAAAAATAAATGAAGACTGCAAAATTTTTCAACAAACATCTTTATTTGCATTCAACTTCCAATATTTACAAGTACATGAGTTTCAACTGGAAAGTAAATACAATAAAGGAAAATGCCTAAACATGTGGCATACATAAGCTGAATAAAAAGTGAAGCTAGGCTAATCCTGAGGAGCGATCCGGTTGTAGTCTTCCTCTGTGGTCTCCACTTCCTCCGTTTCGACCGTATCTGACGAACATTCTAAGAAAATAAGGGTGGGTGGAATGCCCGTCAACGAACTAGTGCTCGGTAAGTCTCAGGGATAAAGTAAGAGTAAAAGAAATGACAAGTATAGAAAATATATATATATATATATATATATATATATATGACGAGTAAAAGTATATGATCATGGATAAATATGTACTATAGGTCTCTATATGGTCACTATGTTAACGTTAAATTCCAAGTGTGAATGTCAACGCAGCCGTAGAAGTATTCACGAGCTCAAGAGTGGGGCCCCAGGAGCAAGGAAACACAGGCCCATTTCATGTGTTAGCATCGGAGCTCTAGGCTGTGGATGAGTCGACCCGACTGATATTCAAGTAAAATAAAAAATAGATTAATACGGGACTCCTGAAACTCCGTTGGATTCACATAAGAAGCTATCTCAAGCACCCTGAGTATAAATAACCTATAACGGTATAATATACTTAATTAATTTGATTGATTGATTATAACATATCTTGATCGAAATCATAGATTGCAAAAGGTGTAGAATGAAGTCGAGCGAGTCGAGTAAAATGTGAGTCATGTCAATTGCAATCTTGGTTTGAGTCAAGTTAGTTCGAGTAGATTGAGTTCGAGTTCATGTTCAGGTTTAGATTCGAGTTTGTGTTCGAGTTCGAGTTCAAGTTTAGATTCGAATTCATGTCTTTTTCATATGAATTGATTTAAACTGTTAAAAATCTTATGTTGGGGAGAAATCGGCAACTGTTGCACATGGACGGCAAGATTTGTGTCTTTTTCTAAGACATTTGCCATTGATAATTCCGTTAAGTTGTCTAACCTGAATATGCAAGCAATCACTTTCTCCGGCTCCCTGGGCTCAAGAGAAATGATACTGTTTAAACCTATATTAATCTATAGGTATTAAATATTGTTTGCATATCTTGAAAGGGTTTTATGAAAAATACTTTAATATAGTTTAAAAATAAATCTCGGGAGTGATTTTAATATTTAGGATTTTCATGAATATGTATTTTAATTGTTATGGTATCTTAGTGCTAAAACCTAGCTTTTTGAAAGTTTATGGTACTTTTATAAAAACTACTGCTTTTGGAAACTTGTGGGTATTTTATTAAAAATTCCAATCTTTCATTTTAAAAATATGGGTTCATAATTTGTTTTTATTGAAAATACGGGTTCATAGTTTTATATAATTTTCCAAAGTTTAGTTTTGTTTAGAAAAGTCGTATTTCTTAAAAACCGTATTTTTATTTCTTTTCGAGACCAAATACTCCGTGAGGAGTTCTACATCTCACTCTACTATCCCAAGAATGTGCAATAATCCGCACCATCCATTAGCGGGTCCCCTAACGAGAGTTGTAGAAGCACAATTGCCAAGAATTTAAAATATCGATTAAAAGAAACCATTTTTGAAAAAATTTGGTGTTTTGATGTTGAACTTATTCTTTAAATAAACTATATATTTAGAACCTCGTGCTATGAAACCATAGTGTGCGTGTGGGGTAAGTCTTTACCCCATGAATGATCTAAAGGTATATACTCTAGTTATTAAAATTACGGTTATATTAAAGTTCATGGTATTTTAATGAAAACTTTGTTATATGATTATTTCACATAGAAAATTTTATTAAAGTAGAAGCTAAATGATTGTAAATAAGGTGACGAGTTGTGTGAGCATATTAGTTTGACCTATTTTTACTTACAAAGTGGAGTACAAATGTTGAGAAAAACATATATCGAAGCTAACAACACTTTTGTCGATATGTTTTAAAAATTATGTAGAAGTAAAAACAGAGAGAAATACAGGAAACTTACTGGTTGTGTAGTGCTAGGAAGAGCTTAAGGAAGAGAGAGAGGGTGTAACAACCCTAAAAGTCCTATACACTTTTATTGATCCAATAGTAATAAAACAGTGTATTTCTATTCTGGTTTCGAGTTATAAGTTATTTTTGATAACTTATGTACAAGAAACAATTTGCATCTCACTGGTTAAGCCTCTACACTGCTGTCCCATAGCCTGGAAGTTCGAATCCAATCAATTCCAATTATTTTTAATATTTTTCTTTTTAATTTTTTCGGAAGCCCAAGAGTTGCACGTGCATTATACGGAGAAATGAAGAGTTGCAAATAAATCAAAAAATATAAATGATACATAAATACCCTAATAAATGCACTGCACGAACCCGAGGCAATTGCCTCTTTTTCGACCGTCGGTTTCCTTGTTTTGACCGCTACCGGCGGATGGAATGGGCCCAAATCCCTCCAGTTTTTGCCCGTGCATCCCTTCGGCTCTCCACTACTCATTTTTCCTATTTGATTTTCCTACAATTATCCAGAGAACTCCAGACCCTTCATCTACCCTTTTACCCTCACTTTTAATACATTTTATTATCTTTTTTAATTCTCGCTACACCTATATTTTCCTCTATAAATACCAAGCCTATTCCCAAGTTCTTCTCTTAAAGTTATATTGAAATTATCCTCTCAAATACTCTCAAAGAAATCCTAACTCTCAAGTACCCTCAAGTTCATCTCTCTTAAGATCAAGGTGAAGCCAAACTCTCGGATTCGAAGCACTCAAAAATCCTTCCAAGGTTCCTCCACTGCTACACAACTCGCGTAGGGGACGTCCGTAGATCAAGCATACCCTCTTAGTCGCAATCTCGGTCTCGGTTCTACAAACTGAGGCCAATACTCTTCCTTCTTGAGTACGAAAGCGCAATTGTTAGTCTCCATCCCTATCTCTTCCTCTGTTCTCCTTTACACCTAGATTTGTAAGTCCCGGTCCTCTTGACTCATCCGTTTGTTGCCCCTTTTCACATCACCATCAAAATATGACTTTTGGTGGCTAACTCCACTTTTAAATTTATTGTTATAAAACTATGAATTATCCATTATAATTTCATGTTAATATTAATAAGGATTTTCACTTACCAACATACCACCATTACATGTCATGCTTCACCTTCATATCATGTGGATTTAAAATGAATTTTTGTTATTGTTAAAGCTACCCTAGAATGCATGTAACGCCAAAATACCATGAACTTTAAAAGTGTCTTTTTTATCGATACCTAGAAATATATACCTCTAGAAAACTCACGGGGTAATGACCTACCCTATCATATATACTACGGTTTCATAGCATGAAGTTTTTAGATTTATGGTTAATTTAAAGAATATGTTTTACCTTAAAATACCATATTTTTATAAAAAGGGTTTCTTTTATCGATAGTTTTAAATCCTTTGCAATTGCGCCTCTACAACTCTTTTAGGGGAACACAGCTACGGATGGTGCGGGTTATCACACATTCTTGGGATAATAGAGTGAGATATAGAGCTCCTCACGGAGAATTCGGTCTCGAAAAGAAATAAAAATACGGTTTTTAAGAAATACGATATTTTCTAAACAAAACAATTTTTGAAAAAAATAATTATATAAAACTATGAATCCATATTTTCAATAAAAATAAATTATGAAACTATATTTTTAAAATAAAAGATTAGAATTTTTAATAAAATACCATCATGTTTCCAAAAGAGCTGGTTTTCATAAAAATACCATAAACTTTCAAATAAAGCTTAGTTTTACCACTAAATTACCATAACAATTAAAATACATGTTCATGAAAACCTTAAATATTATAAATCACTCCCGAGGTTTAATTTTAAACTATATTAAAGTATTTTTCATAAAACCCTCTCGAAATATGCAAACAATATTTAAGGACTCTACATTAATATAGATTTAAGCGGTATCATTTCTCTTGAGCTCCGAGAAGCCGGAGAAAGTGAGTGCTTGCCTATTCAGGTTAGACAAGCTTAATAGAGTTTTCAAGCGGCAATTGTCTTGGGAAAAGACACAAATCCTGCCGTCTCATGTGCAGCAGTTGTCCGATTACTCCCGAACTTAAGAAATTCAAGAGCTAAATCCTTTCATGAGTATTTACTCTAACCTGAATACAAACTCAATCAGGATCCAAACTTTAATATAAACTTGAACCCTTGATCATGAACCAGAACACTTGAACTTGAATATCCCAAAACTTAAATACTAGAATACTATGACTTGACATGAACTTAACATGAATATCAGAACACAATGGCTCTTATTGAGACTGACTTGACTCGAACCATGAATACAACTTGATATGAATACATGAACACTTGACACGAATACTTGACATTGACATGAACTCAATCTTGCAACTTGATGTATTCATGGATTCGAGCAAGGCTGGTAATTTTAATTATAATGTAGAATACACGGGGTGTTGTGGTAGTTCAAGTGCGAATCCAACGAAATCTCAGGAGTCCTCCTAGATCATGAATTCATATCTACTAACATAAGCAAGCTATCATGAAGGCCCGTGTTTCCTTGCTCTTAAATTATAGCCTGTTGAGTTTGGAATACTTCAACATTAGGTTGAAGTCCCGTTACTAACAATTGATTCGGGCCTGTGGTTCCTTACCCTGTATTACAGCCTGTTGGGTTCGAGATCACTCTTGAGATTGGTTGACATTCACCCTTGAAATTACGTGTAACAACCCCAAACTTTCTGTACAATTTTTTTTCAAAAATACAGAAATGGGTACTTGAGCCTGAGCACAAGTTATAAGTTTGATTTGCTTTTGAATAGCAAGAAGGAGCTTATAGCTCATTGGTAAGACCTTGCACTGCTGAACCAAAGCACCAGAGTTCAAATCCCATCAACCATTGTTCAGTCGAAATTATTGCAATTTTTAACATAACAATTTCCTCACTTTTCTAATCATCTAAGAATGTTTGTTATAAATATAACACATATTACAAGTTCGTCTGGAAAATATTAATTACCATGTGTTATACATTATAATCGGCACTTTTGAAAGAAATTGTATGTTTATTATTTCATGCATAATATTGTATATCTTTAACATTCTTCATTGAGATCATTGTGCAGAAATTAGCTCAGGTCAGATAACGGAATCGGAAATTCGCCGATAAAACACAGGAAATCAAAGAATCAAATACTGACAGAAATTTAGAAGAGATAAAAAGATTCCAGATATCACATATAAACCCAGAGATCAACACCAGCAGACCACAGAGAATTGATGAAACGATCTCACAAATCGGCCGTGGATCCACGGCCGAGTCAGGCCGAGTCGCCGCGGATCCGCGACCGATTCAGGGCGTCGGCGATCGGGAATTCTCCAGAAATTTCTTCTCGACTTCCTAGCCTGCTGAGAACGCTTCGTTGTAACAAACTTGTTCTGGAAACTTCTCTATAACAATCTACCTTGTTGAGAAAGCTTCATAACTATCTAGCTTATTCTAGAAACCTCTCTATAACAACCTAGCTTATGAGGGAAGCTTGATTAAGGGCTATAAATAGGAACCTAAGCCTACATTAAAAAGTTGTTGATTAGTTGTTGAATTTTAGTACACAATCACAAAAACAATCCAATTCCAAATCAAGATCCAAGATCAAGAATCGTGAGAAATTCATTGAGCGAGATCATTCAAGATCCTTTACGCGAAGCCGATCGTTATCAAGAGCACGTGATCCCCGATAGATCCAAGCCTCATGGTGATCGAGCAAAGCGAAGATCGATGGAGAAATTATCTCTTCAAGGGAGTGATCGAGAGCAATTCTTCTTGTAATCTCAGATTGAAGAAGTTGTAATTTGAAATTGAATAATAAAGGCGATCATTACTTTTAATCTTGCTTTCTTTAAATTTTCACATTATGAAATCTCTATGTGTTGATTCTTCTATTTTCATAATGTGTGAGTAAATCTCCGCTTGCTAAGGATTCGAAAGAATTTGGTAGATCTAATGGTGAGAGAATTCTATATTCATCTTAAGTCTTATGAAGATTATAAACTTTAGCAAAAAGAATCATTAATTTTCAAATTGTGAGAGAGATCAATTTATTGAGAATTTCATCACAATTTGGGGATCAGATTGATGGTCTTTCTTGTTAAAGACTAGATATGAATGGCAATTAATGAAAGGATAAGGGGCAATGAAGGAGAAACCCTAGTTTCTTCAAAAGATCCCTAATTCTCATTAATAGCCATTGATCTAGTAGTAATTCTATCAATAGATAAGATAAATCATCTTGAATCATCATCATTGGCTACTAATTCCGTTCGAATCCTACAAGCATTCTTCAATTTTCTTGATAACTAAATCTTGAACATTATCTTGATTTCCTTTCTTGAAAACAATTTCTTGAATTTCTTGAAACTATTACTTCAATCAAATCTTAAAACAATTTGTTGATTTTTCATTCGACTCAACTAAAGCAAGAATTTACGAGTTTCACGAATCCCAGAGGACGACCCGTACTCACTAACGCTCGCTACACGCGACACCATTATTGATTGCGGTTATTACACGATTAAAATATTAAATCACTTCTTTACTATTACACATCTTTTCTTTAAAACCGAAGTGGTGAGAATCAAAATGATCAATCAACCACACATTTTTTAAATTAAATTTTTTTAATCTTTTAGAAGCCCAAGAGTCTACATGTGCACTACACGTAATAGGGTAAGTTACAGAATAAATAAACGGGTCCACGAGTCAAGACGAAGCGTCGGGGACACGTGGCAAGGAGACGCGGCCTGACTCCGCCGACTCGGCCGGCGCCGCTGGCCCGACTCGGCCCAAACCCTAACTTCTTTTTACTTATGTGACCCTTGAACTCGCCCTATAACTCCTGTAATATTTAATTTCCCTGCGCATTTACAGAGCAAATTAAAACACACATTTAATCCATTTTAATACAAAATTTTAATACACCCTTTCATTACGCTAAACCCTAATTTTTCCTATAAATACCACACCTAAAATCGCCCCTCCTCACTCCCAAATCCCTGCCCAAATTCTCAAGAAAATTCCTAAGACTTTTTGTGTGCAAGTGGAGTTAATAAAGGGCGAAACTCCGACGAACTTCCGACGACGATCCGAGAAGATTCCGACGACGAAATGACGCACCGGCACCTCCCATCTCTTCCTCCTTCTCTCTCCTAGTCTAATAACCTGTAAGTCCCTACTTCTTCTTTTCTCTATTCTAATAGCATTCAAAACTAAAACCCGACGGAAGCGGAGTCAATCCGACTTCCGATTTCGGTTTTTCCTTAAAAAGTTCTATTTTTTCTTAAATACAATAATACTAAACTCTTATGTCATGACCATTAAACATTAACGAAGATAATAGAATAAGTTTGGCAACAAAATAATAACCGTAGCAAGTTTTATTCCACTTTTACATTAAAATACCTTCATATTTCATTTCGACATACTTGAACTTTTTAAACTGTATTATCTTAGAAAACTCACGAGGTAATGACCCACCTCCTCACAACACACATATCTAATATAGCACGATAAAATTTGGGAACATAGATTTGGGAAAATACGACTTTACGTATAAATACCTTCAACTATTAAAATCTTTTTCTACAAGAAATGTATTTTAACAAATCTTTGCAATTGCGCCTCTACAACCCATTTGGGGAACCCGTTCGGGATGGTGCGGATTATCGAACATCCTCGGGCTCGGTAGAGTGAGATGCAGACCTCCGCAAGGAGATTACGATCTCGAAAGATTTAAAATACAATTTTCTTTTGAAAATGTGATTTCTATTATAAATAAAACTTATATTTTTAATAAATATATATATCTATATATATGTAATTAATATCAAAATATCTATTTTTAATATTTATAATATTCCATATTTCCAAAATTCAAGAAAAACATTCTATTTACAAGAAAATACCATACAACTCCAATATTACAAATAAATACCATATATTATGAAATTAGGTTTTACTCACTAGAAATATAGCATTGATAAAATATACACCCATGAAAACTCTAAAGACGATAATAAAATACTTGAAGTGTATTTTGAAAATTATACAAAATTGTTTTTACATAAAACCCCCTCAAGTTATACCAATTTACAATAAGGATCCTAGTAAACATAGGTTTAAGCGGGACCGGTCTCTTGAGCCTCAGGGAGCCGGAGATATGGGTGCTTGCCTATTTAAGGTTGACAGCTTAACAAACGGTGTTATCGACACGGTAATTGTCTTTGAAAAAGACACAAATTCTGCCGTCCATGTGCAGCAGTTACCGATAACACCAAAACCTAATTCAGGATTCAATTTCTTTTCTAATTGTCCGACTCAGACTGAGTCTCAATATAATCAATCTGATTTGAATATGATTCAAGTATCAAATTTCAATACAACATGGATCTATGAATCCGTCTATTCAATATAATCAATTTATATTGACTGAACCGAACCATGGAAATATTCCATCTACATGTTCATCCATTATATCTGTTTCATTAATGATATCATGGTTTCGGCAAGTCATCCATCTATACAATTCAATTTACAAGACAATACAATACAAACAGTACAAACAAGATATCGCGGGGTTTATAAGGGGTAGACTGGTACGGAACATGTTAAAGGTGACACGAGCTGGTCACTTAAGACGTAATTACATCCATGCCGTTGTTCCGTGGTATTATCGACGGAGCCTTATACTCATGATACCTTAGTCTCCGGGGAAAGTGAGACTCCTCTCGTATACACTGGCATTTTCTGTACCAAGCTACAAACAAATGCGCTAATATTATAATAAAACATTATAATAATTATACTCTCTCTGTCTATTCTACTTCTCCCTCCTCTTTGGAACTTACCGGACGATTTGTTCGCTGATGACATTCTCTTTCTTCTTCTTTGGAATCTCGTCAGGTGATTCGGACTCACTGGAGATCGAGCCCACCAGCGAGGATTTGGACCAGCTAGCTTTCGACCTAGAGCTTTAGATTCCTTGTACATATTTACATTCTGTATTTTCCATTTCTGTTATGCCACTGTTTAGGCATTGCTTTCCATTCCATGTATTTACTTTTCAGATGTATTGTAAAAAAAAGAATGTTAATAAATAAAGTTGCTGTTCAATTATATCTTGTCTCTTGTGCATTTTACTTATATTGCTTAGATACGCTTAGCGTGTTTACTTCAGAGTAAATACGTAGCGGCCAGTCGTGTCCCTTTCGCCGTACACACGGAAGCGGGGCGTGACAGGTTTTGTTGGCGGCCCATGCTGGTCAGAGCTGTATGGAACCCTATCATACAGTTCAGTTCTGCGTGGATGTTCATCACAGAAAACTGCATTTTATACCGCCCATTCTTATGCTCGTTTGTTTATAGGCAGGTGCTTTTAATCCGTGTTTGCTACATATTTACAGGCTACAGGTTCCTAGTCCAAAATAACGCAAATGATACAAAATCTCTACTGTTACGCCAAAATCCAGGACATCTGTTGCCAGCAGAAAAAAGCCGGGTTCCGATCATCCGTATCCGTCTAGTGCCGCGTACCTGTTCCAGAGACAAGACAAATGACAGTGGTCATTCATGTCTCCGACAAGCACAAAGCACGAGAGGGGCATCATAAAGCACGAGAGGTCAAACACAAAGCACGAGAGGGACAAGCACAGAGCACGAGAGGGTATGGTGCATTCAATGCATAAAGTGTTGATGTGATTCAAAAATTCAAAAATTCAAACTTCCCTCCAAATTTTGGATGCATTCAAATTCAAATTAAAGGAAAGGTCTTGTTCTTTTGCCTATAAAAGGAAACCATTGGGTAAGTGAGAAGGAGTCCAATTTTTGCCATACATTGTATCATTCTTTTGCTTAGCTTCCCCTTGAGGTCCTTGCCTTCTCTTGATCTTTCAACCTTTTCATTGAGCATGAAGGTTTAAGGATTGGTTATTGATCTCAAGGGTTGTATCATTATGGAATCAATAAAGCTCTTCTCTTTTTTGTGCCTTCATTCACCTTGAGTTCTTTGCCTCTTCTTGATCTTGCAACCTCTTCATTGAGCTTGCAAGTTTAAGATTTGGTTATTGAACCCATGTCTTGTTTTGGGTTCCATGGTTCTTAGTAATTTCTTTCTTGCATTTTTTCTTGTCTTTTATTACTTGCAATTTATTACCATGCACTTTAATTACTTGCTTGTAATCTTTTCTTTTCTTTGTTCTTTTCTTTTGCTCTTTTTTGTTCGTTTTGTGAATGGTTGTAATTATCGTTGTTAAGAATAAATAAGGTATTGTAAGTTAAGATTTTCTTTGCTCGTCTCCTTTTCCCGTTATTTTCCATTGAACTCCGCCCAAACGTTACGCAAGCGCTCCGTTAGACACCCTACCCTACCAAGGTAACGGTGATTCCTAACCGCGACCGGTTGCGTTCGGTTTGGCCGGAGGCGAAAGCAAGAGAGAAGAATGGAAGGACAAGGGTAAATAAGCCGGATTCCACGAATACCGTGCTTAAATCCCCTAATCCACGTTGTTGCCAATTGCTCTAGCTTCAATTGGTCAAGACTCGGCTCAAAGGTTTTGAGTACGGATTTCTTTAGCTTACAATTTCGTATCTTTTTCTTAACAACTTTATACTTGCATATAACACATAGGTTAGAATCAAACAAACATATACAAATTCTTTATTGACTCGTCTAAAACAAGAACGGACATACAACCATCTCCCTGTGGATCGACCCGTGCTCAACCGGCTAGCTGCGAAGCGACACCGTCTTGATTGCGGTTAACTTTAATTCTTTCAATCAAATGGCGCCGTTGCCGGGGAGACGGTAGCGTATTTTTCTTTCTTGTTATTCGGGTTAATATTCTTTTTGTATATATTTAAAAATTTAAAAAAAAAAATCTTTTTGTTATTTTTTGTGGGCAAGAGTGCAGATTTTTGCGGATTTGCAAACTGCGATTGTGGGGAGCAAAGTGTACGTTCAAGGCTAAGGTGTTTGCAAAGTACAGTGCCAAAGATCCGGGTAGTTTGACCCGCGCAAGCAAACTTTTCAAGCTTACCAGATTTGATTCAACGGGGGTTTCCTAACCCAAAATTTTTAACGGTACGTACTTTACTAACACCTTCTTCTCAAATCCGACGCATCCAATATACTATTCTTTGCAGGATTCTTTGCAAGTTCGCTAGCAAACGCTAAAAATTGACTAACCCGTATTTGTTACAGTGCCGCGCTTAAACTAAAAAATGATTGTTTGATTCTTTATAGAATTTTTATTGAATTGCGCATTGCATACATTAATACGGACTTAAGGGCAAGCGAACCCCATAATATATGGTAAAGAATTTCATCACCTTTTCCGTGGCCCACAAATCATGAACTTGAGCATAACGTTTACCCGCACAAATTTTAAAAGAAATTAGACTTTAAGCCTTAAGGACTTCGCGCTCACTAGGAGAAGTTAACTGTGTTTAGAACCTCGCTTAACGGTATATTGTTTACGGGGTGTCTAGGAAAGTGTTAACGGCGAAACCGCCAAAAGAGAAAGGGTTATTTAATTAAGGAACTTCGCGAAAGCGTTGGAAAACCTCCCCTTATCTCTGCACTTACCTGGCCTCGTGATCAGTGTATCTTGAGCCCGTTTCTCGACACAGTTTTACTTCGACAATCAAGTTCTCGAGCAGGTCTAGTTGACCTAGGTGAACCCTAGAACGATTAGGTGTGTGGTCTTTTTGTGTCGTGATTGTTTTTGTCCATATTTTTTTTTGTGTATATTTCATTCTTTTAATAACTATAAAAAATATTTATAAAAAAAAATCACATTCTTTCCCCCCTCCTTTTCTCTACCTTTCTTTCTCTCTCTTCATATCATGGGTACTCCACCTCGCAAAACTCTTGCCGAACTTTAGTACCCACAACCAGACATTACTTCTTACGGTTCTTGCTTTGGTCGAACATCGAATATCCCTCCATGTCCAAAGTTTCACTGAAAGATCGGATAGACGTGTCTAGGATGAACAACTGGACCCCGCAATCCACTTCGTATCAACCGTTTCAAACATTCACCCCTTCTTGCGTTGATACCCCTTTTGAAAGTCCAGTTGTAGCCACAAGACCAATGTCTATTGCTGAACGTAGTGAATAATCCCGTAGCCGATCTTTCACTCCTTTCACCACTTCAAATTCTTGGGATCAACAATTCCATTCACCTTCTTATCCAAATGTTGATCCTGCTCCCGTCCAGCCATTCAATTCCTACCAATCCTACCCTACTTTGGCACCTTCCCTAGACATTGCATCAGAACCGCCATTTGGGAGTTTTCAGTATCCAAACAACTTTGAATCTTTTACTCAAACCCCTTCACAACCCATGTCTAGTCTGGAACAGTCGTTGGAAGACTTTAGGGTAGCGTCAAGCCAACAGATGATGGATTTGAATGCGTCCATGGCCGCTCTCATACAACCTACTGACTCGGTAGCTAGTTTCCAGCTAGCTCCAAATTTTCCAATGTATGAAGAGGCGGTAGGACAGGCTGAGAATTTGAGTGGAGAAGGTGAGCTGTATACTCTTCCAAATCAAACCTACCCGTCTCAAATTGAATCCCACAACTCCTGTGTTGAAAGTCTGTCGAGTGTCCCACATGCTTTATCAATTGAAGATATAATGATTAATGAGTTGTGCGACTTTGTAGTGTTTGATTTACCTGATTGTGAAGGGTCCCTTCCAAGTGAAACCAATCCCAATCCTTTTGACCTCTACACCTCCACTCTAGAACCTGAATCGATCGAAATCCATGCTTTTGTTGAGGTGTCTGAGAATATTGATTTTCACTTGATTGAGGATATCGACGCTGGGAATATTTTGGATGATGAACCCATAGATTTGGCTGAGTTTTTCTCTTCAAATTATCATCCCGAGTCATTAAATGTTTTTCCGAACCCCATATGCGTCTGGATTTTGAAGAGAAGTGCATGGATGTGCTAAATTTTGAGGAGAATATTGAGGATAGTTTTGAGGATGAACCAGTTTTAATTGATGAGTCGGATTTTCCCATTCATCCTGTCCATGTCATTGACTGTGTACACCCTCCTGAACCTTTAACCGATACCCCTCCTCGATCACTTCCCTCCATTCTTTCCATCGTTCCGACCTTGCAAGAAACCGTCTCACTTTCATTTCGTATGTCTGGTTTACCGAGTTCGGCGTACCCATGATTTCTCACGAATCTTGAGGGATTTGACCCCATTTCTCGACGGGTAAAAATATTAGCACAATCGCTTTTCACACATCGGTCATCACAAATTGTGCTAATCTATTTACTCCATTTGCACCCTCAAGTTCGTACTCCACTTCTTTTTCCCTTTCTCCATTCTTCTTCTGATATACCGAGACCGTATCCCGCTTCTATCTCCATACGGTCTCGCGTATTCTCCATTTCTTTCCTCTTCACCTTCTTTCACCAACCCGCATCTTACAGAGATAGAATTTTTGAATGGTTGGTGCTCACTTTTGGCCTGTGTAAGGCCTTGTATAGCTTGATACTGTTCTTTCCCCCCTAATCCTGAACTTCAACGCTTAACAGTGGAAACACTGTTTTACTTAAGTTTGGGGGAGACACCTTTTTTGTATATATTTTTTGTTTTCCTTTTTGTATATAATTTGTTTTTAGGGAGAGCACCGACAATTTTGACCCTCTTGGTATAGCCTGACAGTGAGGGCACTGTCAAGTTTAAGTTTGGGGGTGTGCTCGGTAAGCTTTCTTCCTTCGCATTCATTTGTATATTTTGCATTTGCATACCTTATTAAAAACCCACAAAAATCGAAAATTTTCCAAAAATATAAAACTTTGTCGTCAAGTTAGCTAAATAGGGTAACTTAGATTTTTATTCTGAAAGTTTAGTTGATATGTTCGAAATAACTAAATTCTAGGCTTAGGAATTGAAAACCCTAAAAATAACCCTCATTATGTCTAACTTTGGTAAGTATACGTCCTTACAGTTTTTTTGAGAAATAGGTAATCTTGAGTTCAGTTCTTGAGTTAAGTCAAGATGAAGGGAAAGTATTGAAGCTTTACTGGAGGATAAGTCTGAAAAATAGTTTCTTTTCTCAAGTTCAAATTTAGAAAGTATATACCCTACAAACTGCACTTACACGCACCTTGAAACTTGAGATAGTAGAGGATACCTAAAAATACTCTTGCCTGAAAGCCTAGTATGAAAGAAAAAACGGTATTTAAAGCTAAACACCAAAAGAGCATATTGAAAAAAATATCCGGTCTTGAAAAAGAAAAAGAAAAAGAAAAAAAAAGAAAAAGAAAAAGAAAAAGAAAAATAGAATAAAGTCAAGACCTGGAAACTGCTATTTACGCTTTAAAGTTCACACATTCAGTAATCGGTCGTTAGTGCCTCAAGAAGCATTAATAGTCGCATGAAAGGTGTGTGAGCAGATCCGTCCATTCTTAATGAAAAGAAGTAGTATCAGGTATTAGGGCAAGGGTATTATAGCTTGAATTGAATTCTTGAGTGTAGGGGTGCAAATATATACACACGTAGGGGTATACAATCGATGTTTGAATAAAAGATAGAAATGAAGAATAAGACTTGTGTTTTCTGTAAAGGTGATAAAAATCCCTAATTTGAGGCCGCACTTTAGAAGGAAAACTCAGGAGAACCAACATCTTTCTAAACTTTTTTGGAACGTATATGATCTAAGGCTAAATAGATAGGAGGTGTGAAACATTAGGGTTGGATATTTCTAACTTAGAATGATAGAGTTTCTAACGTAAATACTAAACTGTAGGAGTAGAATCAATGTTAACTTACGACACTAGCTTGACGGGATTTTGTGGGTAGTATCCGCTGAAAACCCTCAGGAGACAACACTCCTCCTACTAGGGACACCTAGAGGTTTAACGGCTTGTTGCACATGCTCAGTGCAATCGCGTTCCCTGCGAAAGTGCGGTTAGGATTTTATTTTTGTGAATAATTGGTTTTGCTCGGGACGAGCAAAAGATAAGTTTGGGGGTATTTGTTCATCACAGAAAACTGCATTTTATACCGCCCATTCTTATGCTCGTTTGTTTATAGGCAGGTGCTTTTAATCCGTGTTTGCTACATATTTACAGGTTCCTAGTCCAAAATAACGCAAATGATACAAAATCTCTACTGTTACGCCAAAATCCAGGACATCTGTTGCCAGCAGAAAAAAGCCGGGTTCCGATCATCCGTATCCGTCCAGTGCCGCATACCTGTTCCAGAGACAAGACAAATGACAGTGGTCATTCATGTCTCCGACAAGCACAAAGCACGAGAGGGGCAGGACAAAGCACGAGAGGTCAAACACAAAGCACGATAGGGACAAGCACAGAGCACGAGAGGGTATGGTGCATTCAATGCATAAAGTGTTGATGTGATTCAAAAATTCAAAAATTCAAACTTCCCTCCAAATTTTGGATGCATTCAAATTCAAATTAAAGGAAAGGTCTTGTTCTTTTGCCTATAAAAGGAAACCATTGGGTAAGTGAGAAGGAGTCCAATTTTTGCCATACATTGTATCATTCTTTTGCTTAGCTTCCACTTGAGGTCCTTGCCTTCTCTTGATCTTTCAACCTCTTCATTGAGCTTGAAGGTTTAAGGATTGGTTATTGATCTCAAGGGTTATATCATTATGGAATCAATAAAGCTCTTCTCTTTTTTGTGCCTTCATTCACCTTGAGTTCTTTGCCTCTTCTTGATCTTGCAACCTCTTCATTGAGCTTGCAAGTTTAAGATTTGGTTATTGAACCCATGTCTTGTTTTGGGTTCCATGGTTCTTAGTAATTTCTTTCTTGCATTTTTTCTTGTCTTTTATTACTTGCAATTTATTACCATGCACTTTAATTACTTGCTTGTAATCTTTTCTTTTCTTTGTTCTTTTCTTTTGCTCTTTTTTGTTCGTTTTGTGAATGGTTGTAATTATCGTTGTTAAGAATAAATAAGATATTGTAAGTTAAGATTTTCTTTGCTCATCTCTTTTTCCCGTTATTTTCCATTGAACTCCGCCCAAACGTTACGCAAGCGCTCCGTTAGGCACCCTACCCTACCAAGATAACGGTGATTCCTAACCGCGACCGGTTGCGTTCGGTTTGGCCGGAGGCGAAAGCAAGAGACAAGAACGGAAGGACAAGGGTAAATAAGCCGGATTCCACGAATACCGTGCTTAAATCCCCTAATCCACGTTGTTGCCAATTGCTCTAGCTTCAATTGGTCAAGACTCGGCTCAAAGGTTTTGAGTACGGATTTCTTTAGCTTACAATTTCGTATCTTTTTCTTAACAACTTTATACTTGCATATAACACATAGGTTAGAATCAAACAAACATATACAAATTCTTTATTGACTCGTCTAAAACAAGAACGGATATACAACCATCTCCCTGTGGATCGACCCGTGCTCAACCGGCTAGCTGCGAAGCGACACCGTCTTGATTGCGGTTAACTTTAATTCTTTCAATCAGTGGACAACCTAAGTAATATAACACAAGAACCAGCAACTAAAACATTCTTTACAATTCATATTCCTTGAATCTTATCATTTCATATATTTTGAATCTATTCTAAACCAAAATTTTCTTTCAAGGTCATGAATTCTTCAAATAACACCAGCACGAATGTCAACAACACTCCCCCACCACTACCAATTACACCTGCCGTCGCTGCTACGATCAATGAGCAGACGATATTGTTTGAGGCGATCCGCAGCTTCCTGGAAGGACAGCAGCAGCAGACTGCTATTCTTTTGAACCGTCCAGAAGCGGAAGCACCCGGAGTGAAGCAATTCCGGGCACTGCACCCCAAGAAATTTTCGGGAAAAGAGAGCCTTCTGGAAGCGGAGGAATGGGCTCAAAGCGTTGAATATGACCTGGCAGCATCAAAAGTGTCAGAGGTCGCTTTGGTACGAGTTGCAAAGCTGCAGCTCACTGACAATGCACGGGTTTGGAAGGCGGAAGAAAGCCGTCTTGACCAACCTATCGAATGGAAGACTTTCCGTGACATGTTCGATGCAAAGTACTTCCCTGAGACTACCCGCTTTGATATAGAACAGTAGTTCATCCATCTGCAACAAGGTTCAATGTGGACCAAATCTATAGATGAGTATGATGCTGAGTTTACCATGCTCAGTAGGTAAGATATGTCTCAATGTTCGATTTTATATCACATACTACACAATTAACACATGACCGTAGCAGGTTTGCGGCCCATCTCATACCGACTGTTGAGATCGGAGCTAGAAGATTTTTTCAGTAAGGGTTGGACCCGGAAATCCTAGCTGCATTAGCTACAGGGGATTTCCCAACCCATGATTTGGCTTTGAAGGCTGCCCGACGATATGAGGTAGTGGTAAAGAGGAAAGGCAGACCTCAATCTGCCGGAATGAAGCGTCCTGCCAATCAGATGGCAGAAGGAGCCTCTTCAAGGCCAACTGTTGAACCCAGGAGACAGGAAGAACCCAATAAGCAGCCAAGTCCAGATTTTTGCTTCTGTTGCAAGAGGAATGGACATTCAGTGAAGGATTGTAGGCGCGCAAAAGGCCTGTGCTTAGTTTGTGGCGCATCCAATCACGGAATTGGAAACTGTCCTTATAGACGCAACCTAGATCACATACCCATCAACCACCCGCAGCGGCCAGCTATCCAGGCTCCTGCACCTTTCCTTACACTCCCAGCTCCACCAGCTACATAGCCTACTCGCCAATTCCATCAGGCACTGAGGAACATGCCTCGAGGGCAAAGAAACATGCCCCAAGGACAGAGGAATATGCCTCCAGTTAGGAGGAATGTACCACGGCCTCATGCTTTCTTTCTAGCGGCCGAAGAAACAGAGGCCGTAGACCAAGGTAACCCTGGTAATTTCCTCAACTCTTTTCAAACCTTTCGCATTCTTTCATTCCTTCACATATTTTTCATACACTACCAATAGTCCTATCACCAAACTTTTCTTGAATCCGTTACACTTTCTTTTTACAAATTTCGAGGACGAAATTTTTATAAGGAGGGTAGAATGTAACAACCCAAAACTTTCTGTACATTTTTTTTTTCAAAAATACAGAAAGGGGTACTTGAGCCTGAGCACAAGTTATAAGTTGGATTTTCTTTTGAATAGCAAGAAGGAGCTTGTAGCTCATTAGTAAGACCCTGCACAGTTGAATCAAAGCACTAGAGTTCAAATCCCATCAACCACACATTTTTTAATTAAATTCTTTTAATGTTTTAGAAGCCCAAGAGTCTACATGTGCACTACACGTAATAGGGTAAGTTACAGAATAAACAAACGGGTCCACGAGTCAAGACGAAGCGTCGGGGACACGTGGCAAGGAGACGTGGCCCGACTCGGCCGACTCGGGTCGGCGACTTGCCCGACTCGGCTGGCGCCGCCGATCCGACTCAGCCCAAACCCTAACTTCTTTTTACCTATGCGACCCTTGAACCCCCGCATAACCCCTGTATTTTTTAATTTCCCTATACATTTACAGAGCAAATTAAAACACACATTTAATCTATTTTAATACAAAATTTAATACACCATTTCATTACCCTAAACCATAATTTTTCCTATAAATACCACACCTAAAATCACCCCTCCTCACTCCCAAATCTCTGCCCAAACTCTCAAGAAAATTCCCAAGACTTTTTGTGTGCAAGTGGAGTTAGCAAAGGGCGAACCTCCGACGACGATCCGAGAAGATTCCGACGACGAAATGACGCACCGGCACCTCCCATCTCTTCCTCCTTCTCTCTCCTAGTCTAATAACCTGTAAGTCCCTACTTCTTCTTCTTTTCTCTATTCTAAAAGCATTCAAATCTAAAACCCGACGGAAGCGGAGTCAATCCGACATCCGATTCGGTTTTTCCTTAAAAAGTTCTATTTTGTCTTAAATACAAAATACTAAACTCTTATGTCATAACATTAAAAATTAACGAAGATAATAGAACAAATTTGGCATCAAAATAATAACCGTAGGAAGTTTTATTTCACTTTTACATTAAAATACCTTCATGTTTCATTTCGACATACTTGAACTTTTAAACCGTATTACCTTAGAAAACTCACGAGGTAATGACCTACCTCCTCACAACACACATATATAACATAGCACGATGAAATTTGGGAATATAGATTTGGGAAAATACGACTTTACGTATAAATACCTTCAACTATTAAAACCTTTTTTTACAAGAAATGTATTTTAACAAATCTTTACAATTGCGCCTCTACAATCCATTTGGGAAACCCGTTCGGGATGGTGCGGATTATCGCACATCCTCGGGCTTAGTAGAGTAAGATGCAGACCTTCGTAAGGAGCATACGATCTCGAAAGATTTAAAATACAATTTTCGTTTGAAAGTGTGATTTCTATTATCAATAAAACTTATATTTTTAATAAATAAATATATATCTAATTAATATCAAAATATCTAATTTTAATATTTATAATATTCTACATTTCCAAAATTCAAGAAAAACATTCCATTTACAAGAAAATACCATACAACTCCAATATTACAAATAAATACCATATATTATGAAATTAGGTTTTATTCACTAGAAATGTCACATTGATAAAATATACACCCATGAAAACTCTAAAGACGATAATAAAATACATGAAGTGTATTTTGAAAATTATACAAAATTGTTTTTACATAAAACCCCTCAAGTTATACCAATTTACAATAAGGACCCTAGTAAACATAGGTTTAAGCGGGACCAGTTTCTTGAGCCTCAGGGAGCCGGAGATATGGGTGCTTGCCTATTTAAGGTTGACAGCTTAACAAACGGTGTTATCGACACGGTAATTGTCTTTGAAAAAGACACAAATTCTGCCGTCCATGTGCAGCAGTTACCGATAACACCAAAACCCAATTCAGGATTCAATTTCTTTTCTAATTGTCTGACTCAGACTGAGTCTCAATATAATCAATCTGACTTGAATATAATTCAAGTAGCAAACTTCAATACAACATGGATTTATGAATCCATCTATTCAATCTAATCAATCTATATTGACGGAACCGAACCATAGATTTATTCCATCTACATGTTCATCCATTATATCTATTCCATTAATGATATCATGGTTTCAGCAAGTCATCCATCTATACAATTCAATTTACAAGACAATACAATACAAATAATACAAACAAGACATCGCGGGGTTTATAAGGGGTAGACTGGTACGGAACATGTTAAAGATGGCACGAGGTGGTCACTTAAGACGTAATTACATCCATGCCGTTGTTCCGTGGTATTATCGACGGAGCCTTGTACTCATGATACTTTAGTCTCCGGGGCAAGTGAGACTTCTCTCATATACACTGGCATTTTCTGTACCTAGCTACAAACAACCGCCCTAACATTATAATAAAACATTATAATAGTTATACTCTCTCTCTCTCTATTCTACTTCTCTCTCCTCTTTGGGACTTACCGAGCGATTTGTTCGCTGACGACATTCTCTTTCTTCTTCTTCGGAATCTCGTCAGGTGATTCGGACTCACTGGAGATCGAGCCCACCAGCGAAGATTTGGACCAGCTAGCTTTCGACCCAAAGCTTTAGATTCCTTGTACATATTTACATTCTGTATTTTCTATTTTTGTTATGCCACTGTTTAGGCATTGCTTTCCATTCCATATATTTACTTTTCAGATGTATTATAAAAAAAAGAATGTTAATAAATAAAGTTGTAGTTCAATTATATCTTGGCTCTTGTGCATTTTACTTATATTGCTTAGATACGCTTAGCGTGTTTACTTCAGAGTAAATACATAGCGGCCAGTCACGTCCCCTTCGCCGTACACACGGAAGCGGGACGTGACAGGTTTTGTTGGCGGCCCATGCAGATCAGAGCTGTATGGAACCCTACCATGCAGTTCAGTTCTGCGTGGACAAGCTAAGAAATATAACACAAGAACCAGCAACTAAAACATTCTTTACAATTCATATTTCTTGAATCTTATCATTTCATATACTTTGAATCTATCATAAACCAAAATTTTCTTTCAAGGTTATGGATTCCCCAAATAACACCAGCACGAATGCCAACAATACTCCCCCACCACTACCAATTACACCTGCCGTCGCTGCTACGATCAATGAGCAGACGGTATTGTTTGAGGCGATCCGCAGCATCCTGGAAGGATAGCAGCTGCAGACTGCTATTCTCTTGAACCGTCCAGAAGCGGAAGCACCCGGAGTGAAGCAATTCTGGGCACTGCACCCCAAGAAATTTTCGGGAAAAAAGAGCCCTGTGGAAGCGGAGGAATGGGCTCAAAGCGTTGAAGATGACCTGGCAGCAGCACAAGTGCCAGAGGTCGCTTGGGTACGAGTTGCAAAGCTGCAGCTCACTGACAATGCACGGGTTTGGTGGAAGGCGGAAGAAAGCCGTCTTGACCAACCTATCGAATGGAAGACTTTCCGTGACATGTTCGATGCAAAGTACTTCCCTGAGACTGCCCGCTTTGATATGGAACAGTAGTTCATCCATCTGTAACAAGGTTCAATGTGGACCAAATCTATAGATGAGTATGATGCTGAGTTTACCATGCTCAGTAGGTAAGATATGTCTCAATGTTCGATTTTATATCACATACTACATAGCTAACACAAGACCGTAACAGGTTTGCGGCTCATCTCATACCGACTGCTGAGATCAGAGCTAGAAGATTTCAGCAAGGGCTGAACCCGGAAATCTAAGCTGCATTCGCTACAGGGGATTTCCCAACCCATGATTTGGCTTTGAAGGCTGCCCGATGATATGAGGCAGTGGTAAAGAGGAAGGGCAGACCTCAATCTGCCGGAGTGAAGCGTCCTGCCAATTAGATGGCAGGAGGAGCCTCTTCAAGGCCAACTGTTGAATCCAGGAGACAGGAAGAACCCAATAAGCAGCCAAGTCTAGATTTTTGCTTCTATTGCAAGAAGAATGGACATTTAGTGAAGGACTGTAGGCGCGCAAAAGGCCTGTGCTTAGTTTGTGGCGCATCCAATCACGGAATTGGAAACTGTCCTTATAGATGCCACCCAGATCATACACCCATCAACCACCTGCAGCGGCCAGCTATCCAGGCTTCTGCACCTCGCCTTGCACTCCCTGCTCCACCACCTGCATAGCCTACTCGCCAATTCCATCAGGCATTGAGGAACATGCCTCGAGGGCAGAGAAACATGCCCCAAGGACAGAGGAATGTACCACGGCGTCAGGCTTTCCTTCTAGCGGCCGAAGAAACAGAGGCCGTAGCCCAAGGTAACCCTAGTAATTTTCTTAACTCTTTTCAAATCTTTCGCATTCTTTCATTCCTTCACATATTTTTCATACACTACCAATAGTCCTCTTACCAAACTTTCCTTGAATCCGTTACACTTTCCTTTTACAAATTTCGAGGACGAAATTTTTATAAGGTGGGTAGAATGTAACAACCATAAACTTTCTGTACAATTTTTTTTCAAAAATACAGAAAGGGGTACTTGAGCCTGAGCACAAGTTATAAGTTTGATTTGCTTTTGAATAGTAAGAAGGAGGTTGTAGCTCATTGGTAAGACCCTGCACTGCTGAACCAAAGCACCAAAGTTCAAATCCCATCAACCACGCATTTTTTAATTAAATTCTTTTAATGATTTAGAAGCCCAAGAGTTTACACGTGCACTACACGTAATAGGGTAAGTTACAGAATAAACAAATGGTTCCATGAGTCAAGACGAAGCGTCGGGGACACGTTGCAAGGAGACGCGGCCCGACTCGGGCCGGCGACTCGCCCGACTCGGCCTGCGCCGCCGGCCCGACTCAGCCCAAACCCTAACTTCTTTTTACCTATGCGACCCTTGAACCCCCTTATAACCCCTGTATTTTTTAATTTCCCTGCACATTTACAGAGCAAATTAAAACACACATTTAATCCATTTTAATACAAAATTTTAATACACCCTTTCATTACCCTAAACCCTAATTTTTCCTATAAATACCACACCTAAAATCACCCCTTCTCACTCCTAAATCCCTGCCCAAATTCTTAAGAAAATTCCTAAGACTTTGTGTGTGCAAGTAGAGTTAGCAAAGGGCGAAGCTCCGACGAACTTCCGACGACAATCCGAGGAGATTCCGACGACGAAACGACGCACCGGCACTTCCCATCTCTTCCTCCTTCTCTCTCCTAGTCTAATAACCTGTAAGTCCCTACTTCTTCTTCTTTTCTCTATTCTAAAAGCATTCAAAACTAAAACCCGACGGAAGCGGAGTTAATCCGACTTCCGATTCGGTTATTCCTTAAAAGGTTCTATTTTTTCTTAAATACAATAATACTAAACTCTTATGTCATGACCATTAAATATTAACGAAGATAATTGAACAAGTTTTGCATCAAAATAATAACCGTAGGAAGTTTTATTCCACTTTTATATTAAAATACCTTCATGTTTCATTTCGAAATACTTGAACTTTTTAAACCATATTACCTTAGAAAACTCACGAGGTAATGACCTACCTCCTCACAACACACATATTTAACATAGCATGATGAAATTTGGGAACATAGATTTGGGAAAATACGACTTTACGTATAAATATCTTCAACTATTAAAATCTTTTTCTACAAGAAATGTATTTTAACAAATCTTTACAATTGCGCCTCTACAACCTATTTAGGGAACCCGTTCGGGATGGTGTGAATTATCGCACATCCTCGGACTTAGTAGAGTGAGATGCAGACCTCCGCAAGAAGCATACGATCTCGAAAGATTTAAAATACAATTTTCTTTAGAAAATGTGATTTCTATTATAAATAAAACTTATATTTTTAATAAATAAATATATATGTAATTAATATCAAAATATCTAATTTTAATATTTTTAATATTCTACATTTCCAAAATTCAAGAAAAACATTCATTTACAAGAAAATACCATACAACTCCAATATTACAAATAAATACCATATATTATGAAATTAGGTTTTATTCACTAGAAATGTCACATTGATAAAATATACACCCATGAAAACTCTAAAGATGACAATAAAATACTTGAGGCGTATTTTGAAAATTATACAAAATTATTTTTACATAAACCCCCCTCAAGTTATACCAATTTACAATAAGGATCCTAGTAAACATAGGTTTAAGCGGGACCGGTCTCTTGAGCCTCAGGGAGCCGGAGATATGGGTGCTTGCCTATTTAAGGTTGGCAGCTTAACAAACGGTGTTATTGGCACGGTAATTGTCTTTGAGAAAGACACAAATTCTGCCGTCCATGTGCAGCAGTTACCGATAATACCAAAACCTAATTCAGGATTCAATTTCTTTTCTAATTGTCTGACTCAGACTGAGTCTCAATATAATCAATCTGACTTGAATATGATTCAAGTATCAAACTTCAATACAACATGGATCTATGAATCCGTCTATTCAATCTAATCAATCTATATTGACCGAACCGAACCATGGATATATTCCATCTACATGTTCATCCATTATATTCGTTCCATTAATGATATCATGGTTTCGGCAAGTCATCCATCTATACAATTCAATTTACAAGACAATACAATACAAACAAGACATCGCGGGGTTTATAAGGGGTAGACTGGTATGGAACATGTTAAAGGTGGCACGAGGTGGTCACTTAAGACGTAATTACATCTATGCCGTTGTTCCGTGGTATTATCGACGGAGCCTTGTACTCATGATACCTTAGTCTACGGGGAAAGTGAGACTTCTCTCGTATACATTGGAATTTTCTGTACCAAGGTACAAACAACTGCGTTAACATTATAATAAAACATTATAATAGTTATACTCTCTCTGTCTATTCTACTTCTCCCTCATCTTTGGGACTTACCGAGCGATTTGTTCGCTGACGACATTCTCTTTCTTCTTCTTTGGAATCTCGTCAGGTGATTCGGACTCACTGGAGATCGAGCCCACCAGCGAAGATTTGGACCAGCTAGCTTTCGACCCAGAGCTTTAGATTCCTTGTACACATTTACATTCTATATTTTCTATTTCTGTTATGCCACTGTTTAGGCATTGCTTTCCATTCCATGTATTTACTTTTCAGATGTATTGTAAAAAAAAAAGAATGTTAATAAATAAAGTTGCTGTTCAATTATATCTTGTCTCTTGTACATTTTACTTATATTGCTTAGATACGCTTAGCGTGTTTACTTCAGAGTAAATACGTAGCAGCCAGTCGCGTCCCCTTCGCCGTACACACGGAAGCGGGGCGTGACATTACGTTAAATTAGTTTACCCATGTAGAGACTTTTTAGGACACTTACATGCACTTCATGTTTACTATACCTACACTATACGACCATACTATACTATGTTTATGTTGGTTTGCCATGATATATATAGAACTGCATGTTAAATAGAATTGTCATGCTTATATTAAATGACATGTTTAAACACTATATCTCATAGTCCATTGCATCATGACATCCTATCTTTCTTTGTCATTATACTTTTATACTTCACATCCTTTTTCTTGGGGACTTACCAAGCGAAAGTTCGCTGACGGGCATTCCACCCACTTTTGTTTCTTGGAATATTCGTCAGATACTGTGGAGACTAAGGATGTGGACACCACAGAGAAGGAGCACGATCAGATCGCGACTCAGGCCTAGACTAGTTATCCTTTTCTTTCAGTTTATGTATACCACCAGTTTAGGCATTTATTTTCTTTTATTTTCTTTCAGTTAAACTCATGTATTGTATATGTATCAAGTTGAATATAAATAAAGTTGTTGAAGTTTAAATCTCATGTTAATTTCTTGTCATTTTATATTACTCAATTACGCTTAGCGTATTTATTCCGGGAAATAATCTTCTCAAAATAAATACGTCGTGGGCCTCGTCACGTACCTGCTTCCGTCTTTTGGGAAACGGAGCATAACAGAGGGGTCTTGGTCTCCTCGGAGATGCTCCGGTCATCGGAATTTGATCGCTACTCTTTTTGGCATGCTTAACTCCATTTGAATAGGCTTAACCCTTCTTGAACTTAGAAATTTTTTGAGGAGTTTTCAGAATAGAGGAGAGCGAGGGTATGAGGTGGTATTTATAGTGTAAAAATAAGAGAGGGTGTGAAATAAAAATGAATTAAAATGGATTTAATGGTGTTAATTAGGGATTTAAAAAGTCTCTGTTTGATTGCAGGAAAATCAAACAGTGCAGGGGAGTTGAGAAGAGCTGAAGGGATGACTGTGCAAAGCAAGGAGGCTTTTGGAGGCATCGGGACCATCGACGGCCGCCATAAGGGAGGAATGGGCAGTCGGATCTTGAGGGTTTGCCTCGAGATTTGTGCCGCGTGTCTAGTTTGATATTTACTCCTCTTTGCGCCTGTTTGATTTTTTTGAAACTTTTCGTTTCTCCCTGTTCACCACCGAAAGACGCGGCCGGGACGTTAGGACGTCTCGCCTGAATTTTGGGGACATATGCTATTTGGTTTTATCTGTCTACCTCTTCGAGGATGCCAAGTTAATTTATGGCACCATGTATCGAAGGTTTATACAGATGCGGCCGTTGTAGCAGACTTCGTCATATTCCCCCTCGTTGGCGAGGGGTTTTTGATTGTGGGGACGATGTTCCCTACAGGCGTAAGCCCCTGCAGTTAATTACATTACCGCGTAGCGATAACCACTTTCTCCTACTCCAGATGTTTGCTTCGTGTCGTGTGTATTTGTTTTATTTTTGGTTGCCCGTGGATTGTATACGGAGACTAATTTGTGTTGTCGCCTGTAGGGCGGGGATTTGTCCAAATCCGTATTTTCTTAGATTTGGGTTTGGCTTAGTTTAAGGATCATTAACCTTGTTTGAGATTAAGATCAACTTAAATATTTGTTAAGAATACGTTAGTCTAATTTTTAGACTAAGATCCACTTAATAAGGTTTTAGGATCATTTAGATCCAAAGAAAGAGCATTTGGGCACTATTATTTTAGTTTAAGGACGTCGCGATCCATTATTAGTTTAGGGACGTTGCGGTCCATGGGCTAGTTTAAGGACATTGCGGTCCACTGTTAGTTTAGGGACGTTTCGGTCCGTGGGCTAGTTTAAGGACATTACGGTCCATAGTTAGTTTAAGGACATTACAATCCATTGAATTGTTGGTTATCGGGACCCGCCACCTCTCTGAAGACGTTGAAGAATTACAACAACATATATCAGAGGTGTGGGGAGATGTACTCTTGAACCAATGTCAGTTGGGAGATCTGTAATTGGGTTTGGGACTAAGGCCAATTTAGAAAAATTATGAGCACATGGGCTCGATTGATCTGAATTAGAGACTTTTGGTCAACTTGGACTCAGTCCACTCAGTTTTGAATAAAGTGTTAAACACTTATTTAGGCTCGGTCCCTTTTATGTGCAACAATGCTAAGTATTGATATGGGCTCTGACTCTCACCCTATTTCTTTGTGTTTGTTTTTTTATATAGAGAGTGTTAAACATTCTTCGTGGCTTTGGGCTCTATGGGCAGAGCGCTTTATATTAGACTGCGCCCACGTGGGGAGGGGGCGTGGGGCGCTGGACGCCAACTAATGAGTGCAGACTGCAGAGCACTCTTTATTTCGGCAGCGTCCATGTAAGGGGCACGTGGGGCGCTTGGTGCTGGGCGCCAACCAACGAGTGCAGAGCACTCTTTATTTCGACAGCGCCCATGTGAGGGGCACATGGGGCGCTTGGCGCTGGGCGCCAACCAACGAGTGCAGAGCACTCTTTATTTCGACAGTGCCTACGTGAGGGGCACGTGGGGCGCTTGGCGCCAACCAACGAGTGCACAACACTCTTTATTTCAGCAGCGCCCATGTGAGGGGCACATGGGGCGCTTGGCACTGGGCGCCAACCAATGAGTGCAGAGCACTCTTTATATTAGCAGCACCCACGAGAGGGGCACGTGGGGGCGCTTGGCGCTATTTCCTTTTTTATGCATTTTTCTGCAGAGTTCAATTCTTTGTTCTCCCCTGGAACTTCAATCCCCAAGAACAAATTCATCCCTACGAGAATTAAATTCTCATTTATGGGAGACTTGTCTCATGGATCTCAGATCCATGGAAAGAACTATATTCTTTTATAAGGGTTAAACCCTCAGATATGCCGATGAGATACTATGATCTCTATTCTTTTATAAGGGTTCCTCTGTCTAAGACTTGAAGTCTTGGGGTCGTTATATAGTGGAGGCACATTTGTTGATTCAGTTAAGGAAACCTCTCATTGAGAGATTTCTTAATTGATTTGGGGAATTTATCCACCATTGGATTTTTGATCCAAGAACTTCTGTTTTACAAAAGACATTTTTCTTGTTTTTAACAAGATTGGGAAAATATTTTCCAATATAAAGCTTATTCTGTATCTTGGTGAGTTTTAATCACCATTGGATCTTTGATCCAACGGTAATCCTTCTTGTTTAGAAGGACTGGAAGATATTTTCCCCTGCAGAGCTTATTCTGTAGCTTGGTGATTTTTAATCACCATTGGATCTTTGATCTAACGGTGCTCTGGTTTACAGAGCACAATCTTTCTTGTTTATAAAGATTGGGAAAATATTTTTCCATACAGAGCTTGTTTTGTATCTTGGTGATTTTTAATTACCATTGGATCTTTGATCCAATGATAATCTTTATTGTTTAGAAAGATTGGGAAGATATTTTCCTCTACAGAGCATATTCTGTAGCTTGGTGATTTTTAATCACCATTGGATCTTTCATCCAACGGTGCTCTGGTTTACAGAGAACAATCTTTCTTGTTTAGAAAGATTTGAGGAGTATTTCCTCAATCAGAATTTAATTCTGTAATTTGATGATTTTTCATCTTCATTGTAGTGACAAATTATCCAGAAACGGCGCGCTACATCGGACCCCGGGTGTAGTAACAAATAAGCAAGGGTTTCATTGGATCCGTATAACTTCCTGGAAAATAGGTTCCCTTACAGGTAGATTAATAGAATTAGTGGAGGTGATGATTAGGAGGAGAGTTGGTATTATGTGTTTGCAAGAAACTAAGTGGGTAGGTGAAAAGAGTAGAGTCATAGAGCCTTGGGGTTATAAGGTTTGGTATATGGGTAGAGATAAAAATCGTAATGGGGTAGGCATAATCATAGATAGACGGTTGCTTGAGGATGTAGTTGAGATAAGGAGAAAAGGTGATAAAATTTTACTGGTTAAGCTTATTCTAGGTGGAGAGATCCTTAATATTATTAGTGCTTATGCACCACAGATAGGTCTTGATGACGCCAGTAAATGTCTATTCTTGGAGGATTTAGACGAGATGGTGCAAAGTATACCTAGTGGAGAGAAGTTATTTATTGGTGGTGATCTTAATGGACATGTAGGTACTAGTCGTAGAGGGTTTGATACTATCCATGGAGGTTTTGGTTTTGGACAAAGGAATGAAGTAGGTGACTCGATTCTAGATTTTGCCTTATCTTATGACTTGATCTTAGCAAACACCTGGTTTAGGAAAAGCAAACACCTGGTTTAGGAAAAGAGAGTCCCACCTTATCACTTTTAGGAGCGGATCAAGTGTTGGTCAAATAGACTTTTTTCTGACGAGAAGAATAGATAGAGGTTGTTGTATCGACTGTAAAGTAGTGCCAGGTGAGAGTGTAACCACTCAACATAGACTTTTAGTTCTAGATTTTCGATTTAGAAGAGGACCTAGGAAGATTAGACGTAAGGTAGAGTCTAGAATTAAATGGTGGCGATTGAAAGAAGGTAACCAAAAGGCTTTTATAGATCGTGTAGTCCAAGAAGCGGATCGGCAGTCGGAAGACGATTCAGACAGAACATGGAACAAAATGGCTAGTTGTATCAAGAAGGTAGCTAGAGATCTACTTGGTGAGTCGAGAGGTGGTACTCCACCATCTAAGGACACATCATGGTGGAATGAAGAAGTAAAGGCTGCTATTAAAACTAAAAGGGATTCTTATAAAGATTTGAAGAAAAGTAGAGATGTGGAGATATTTGAGAAGTATAAAATGGCTAAAAAGGAAGTTAAGAAAGCTGTTCGGGAAGCTAAATCTAAGGTCTACAAGGAGGTGTACGAGAAATTAGACACTAAAGAGGCTGATATATACCGGATTGCTCGGATGCGGGAAAGGAAGACTAGAGACTTATGTGCGGTGAAGTGTGTCAAAAATGAAAATCAGAAGGTTTTAGTCCGAGATGAGGATATCAAGGAAAGATGGAGAGATTATTTTGACAAATTGTTCAATGAGAGCTTTACTAAGAATTTGGATGGACTTGTCATTCAATCTCAAGATATAAACCGTGATTTCATGCGTAAAATAAGACTACCTGAGGTTAAAGAAGCTTTGAACGGAATGAGTTTAAGAAAAGCGGTTGGCCCTGACGGGATTCCTATCGAGATTTGGAGATGCTTAGAAGAAATAGGCGTTAAATGGCTGACAGATCTGTTTAATAAGATTTGGCAGACAAAAAAGATGCCAAATGAATGGAGAAAAAGTATCCTTGTACCTATCTACAAGAACAAGGGTGACATTCAAAGTTGCTCAAACTATTGTGAAATAAAACTTATGTGTCACACCATGAAACTTTGGGAGAGAGTGATTGAACACAGGCTAAGGAAGGATATTAAGATAACAGAGAACCGGTTTGGGTTCATGCCTGGACGATCGACGACAGAAGCTATTCATTTGCTTCGTCGATTTGTCGAGCGTTTTCGAGAGAGGAGAAGAGATTTGCATATGATATTTATTGATTTAGAAAAAGCGTACGACAAGGTAGAGAGGTATTATAGGGGACAATGATGAAGAAGGGGGTCTCCATCAAGTATATTGACATAATCAAGGATATGTACGATGAAGTAGTGGCAAATGTCAGAACTTGCGACGGCTTAACGAGTGATTTTCCGATTACAATTGGTTTACATCAAGGATCTGCATTAAGTCCATTCCTGTTTACCATCGTGATGGATGAGCTTACGAGAACTATCCAAGATAAGGTATCTTGGTGTATGCTATTCGCTGATGATATTGTTCTAGTAAATGAGACGAAAGCAGGGGTTAATGCTAAATTGGAATTATGGAGGCAAACATTGGAATCTCGGAGATTCAGATTGAGCAGGTCTAAGACAGCATATATGCATTGCAAATTTAGTAACCAGAGAAGTCAAAACCATATTGGTATAACATTGTAAGGGCAAGAGATATCACCGAGCGACCAGTTTAGATATTTAGGTTCCATCATCCAAAAGAATGGGGAGATCGATAGTGATGTTAATCAAAGGATTCAAGCTGGTTGGTTGAAATGGAGGAGTGCAACAGGGATTTTGTGTGATCGTAACTTTCCATTAAAATTGAAAGGGAAGTTTTATCGGAGCGCTATTCGGCCTGCCTTATTATATAGTACAGAATGCTGGGCTCCTAGAAGCATCGTACACAGAAGATGCACATAGCGGAGATGCACATGTTTTGTTGGATGTGCAGTAACACTAGAAAAGATAAGGTGCGAAATGAGGATATTCGTGCAAAAGTTGGTGTAGCACCTGTGGAGGAGAAGATGCGGGAAAACCGGCTAAGATGGTTTGGTCATGTGAGACGCAGACCTATTAAAGCACCGATTCGACGAATAGATACTCTCGATATGGGCAATGGCAAAAGGGCAAAAGGAAGACCGAAGAAAACATGGATGGAGGTGATACGAAACGATATGGTTGCCAAAGAACTCAATGAAAGTATATTGTTCGATAGGAGTGAGTGGAGGCGGAGGATTCATGTGCTGGACCCGGCGTGATTCTCATGTTGGTTCATGTAGCCTACCCCATATGCTTGGGATAAAAAGCTCAGTTGTTGTTGTTGTTGGATCTTTGATCCAAGGGTGGAGAACTTTTAGTTCTGGCGCCGACGCTCTCGTGCTTTGAACGTGAGGCGCTGCCTCAGAGTTTTTTTTAACTCTGGACGCTGGCGCTCTCGTGCTTTGCACGTGAGGCGCTATCTCAGTTCAAATTTTGAACAAAGCCTTGATCTCTTATTGGGGGAAACAAATGCCCCCCACTGTTGCGCTCACGTGGCTCACACGTGAGTGCAGCGGTGGCAACCTTTCCAACGTTGGATCATCTTGGAAGTTGGATCGTCTTCCAGCGCCTATAAGTAGGGCCTTTGGCCCTTGAGATGACTTCTGTTCATCTTCTTTCTTTCTTATTTCTGAAAATTTAATTCTCCCTTCAGAGCTTAGATTTCTGCCCAAGGAAATTCCTTTGAGTTAGAACTTATTCCAAATTTGGTATGGATCGAACCTATTAACAGAGCTTTGCTCTTCTCAGATCGTAGATCTTAAAATGGATTTTTTGGGTTACTTAACCCATTAATTAGAACGCTGTTCATCTCTATGAAGAACTCTTGGAGTTCGTTTTGTAGATCTTAAAGATCTTGGACTTTTTACTCTGCAAAAATCTTTGCTTTTTTAAGGTTCTGATGGATTACTCCATCGTTTTCACAGAGCATGGCTCTTAGAAATTTTGGGGAATTTTTATTCCCCTCATAATTAAAGTTGACAGATGTAATTTCTGTTTGTAGAGCGCTGCTCTCGAGGGGATTTTTGGAATTTAATTCCATCGCATAAAAGGAATTTAATTCCTTACCGAAGAGCTTAGCTCTGCAAGATCAGAGGGCCCTTCAGGAATTTCATTTCCTGGTGTCATTGAGCGTTTTCATAGGGTTGCACAATTTTAAATTTGTTGGATGTTCTAACAGGACTTGTTTTCTCCACGCGGATGTCAAGAGTTGTTTAAACTCCCGTGTCTGTTTAATGAGAATTTTCTTGATCAGTTTGATCACTAAACTTTCACTGATTTTTCTTTTCAGATACTATGGCCGCTCATCTGTATGATCTCGATGAAATTATTTCTTATGAAGACATTCGCGTCCAAGGCCGCTGCCAAAGCCAGGAGTTTACCAACGCCCAATGCGCCGAGGTTATGCTTCGCTTCGACGAGTACAACGGTCGACTACTTCCCCGTCGTTTCGCTCTTTTGAAGATCATTGTGGGAGTGATCTGGGAAGCACTTCCTGGATTTTAAGAGGCCATGCCGCTTAAGCCACTTGATGATGCTGAAGACAAGGTGCACTCGGTATATCTGATGGGCCTGATCTCGAAGAGGCGGTGAGATAATCTTATTGATGTCTTACATCAAGTTTTTCAATAGACGACGATAATCTCTGCTTACTAGAGGACGGATGATATCAGCGAGGATCCTGACGCTCGCATTCGTGAGAAGGTGAACACGAAAATGGTCAGAAAAACTAGAAGCATTTTAGACGGCCTCGCATCTGAATTCCTTGATCCATGTCCCGGATTTAGTGTTTTGCCATTGTAAACATTTTTTATGATTTTTTTGTTGCTACCGCTGATGTATAAATTTCTTCAAGTATGAATGACAAAATTTCCTTTTCTTTTGTACCACTGCTCATAGGTGCCTCATGTTAAATAGTAGTTACTTATATATAGAATGCCGGGCCCCCGTGTTATACGTGCAAGGCATGTGAGGAGCCGCCTTAGAGCTTTTAACTCTCGGCGCTGGCGCCCTCGTGCAAGGCACGTGAGGCGCTACTTCACTACTGCAAGGCATGTGAGGCGCTGGCTCATTACTGAAGAGGTCTTTTCACCTTCCTTCTCTATTTCCTATGGGCCAACTATTTCGTTCCTCATGCCCCCCCTTTTTCCGGCTTTTGGAATAGCTCCACCATGCACGATATTTTTTGTACATAGCTTTGAATGCGTTTCTTTATAACTCGAGGCTGCATCTTCCTTCTTCTTTTCAAAGAGAAACCTATCTTTCATTAATAGAGCTCAAACAAACCAGGAGCTATGGCCTGCAATCGCCCTTACGCTTGTCGGCAACCATGGGAGGTACCCATCGAGAAAACGATTCCTCGCTTTGCTGCGCGGCTAGTAGATCCCCTTCTCACCGACGCTCAATGTGACACGGTGATGTATGAGCTCCTGACTTGTAGGGGCTCTCCTCTTCCCATGGGCTCCATTGGCTCCGGATGATCTTTCTATCCGTGCTCGCCGACATCCCCCCTCATCCAACAGAGATGACTCCAGCGATTCTCGATGCGGCGAAGGACAAGATCGAGTACTTTCACGAGGCACGCTTGATTACCTAGTCTTTGAGGGACCGATCAGTGCATTTACCGAGTCAGATAAGAGCCCGGAGGGCCATCTTGTCCGCTTTCGCTGATGGGCACGGTGATAATCGGTGGGGAGCAACTCCTCGCGAAGACCGGCGCTTCGACATGGTAGAGAAGGCAGAGAGAGAATTGGAAAACTTTATTCATTGTTTTGTTAACCCTTGTATCTCTGATCCCATATTTGGTGATCTTTTCCCTGTAGAGTAGTATATTTAAACCGATATATTTCTCTTATTATTGACTGTTGAATGCTTTCTATTGAATCTTTCTGTTCGTCATATATTCGTACGTGCATCCCATCTGTGTATATGAGCTTTACATTTTACCCTTAGGAATTTTTGCTAAGTGCGAGCGCCCTTGTAGTGTCGTACATAAATCAGCACATTTTGGACACCATTTCCATTTAAGCAGGCACGCAGTCGTGAATGCATGCTTAGTGGGGCGTAGACCAAAGACTCTCCTTACTGCCTTGCACAGTACATGTTTGTGCATATTTTGGATTGAGTATTGTCGTCGAGTGGAGGCTTGCTTACATGGTCTTGAGCGCATATGTCTTCCTTCTGAGCTCTTGACTGCAAAGACGAGCCTGCGGAGGTTGATCAAAAGGTGCGTCGCCAACCAAGGCCACTCGTGCATACGAAATTTGGTGAGTGCTTCAAGAAGCTATCACCGAGGTGGTCGCTCTTGATAAAGTCGTCATCTTTACCCGCGAGATGGTTGAAACTCATAAAGTTGTTGAAAGGGAGCTTGAGAGTCGGTTTGCTTCTTATCGGACTCAACAGGTTCAGGCGGGGACTTATCTTACAGCCATAACGGAGCTTGAGGCCGAGGTCCAGCGGAAGACCGACGAGCTTACGAGCCTGCTGCACCGTGCACCGGCTTAAGCATCTTTTGTCGTTGTGTATTTTTTTGTATTCATTTACGAATAAGAATATCTTGTATTCATTTTGATTCATGAATAAAGGACATATTTTATCTCATACTATCGTTATCTTTTCTTTGTCGTGTTATTGGCATGTGACTTTAGCAAATGTGGCCTGTAGATGGTGGATAACGGTTCATTTTGAACTTCTTGCAGGGTAGCGATGGCTTAGGAAATAGGTTCAGGTCTGCTGCCTAAGACTTTTCAATTTTATGAGCCGTGAGGGTCTCATAAAGATGTTTCTCCCCACGAGTCGAGAGGATTTCGTAGGTGTAATTTCTCCTTAGAGGTCGTGAGGACTCCTAAGTGTGTTTTCTCTTGAGAGTCATAAGGATCTCACAAGAGAGTTTTCTTTCTACGGGTTGAGAGGTTTTCGCAGGGACACTGATTTTCCTGGGGGTCGAAACGAATCGAGAGACTTCCATGACGGAGCATTGTTCCGGCGGGGAGGTCATCGGTTGACTTGTTTCCGAGACGGAGCGTTGCTCCGGCGGGGAAGTCATCGGCTGACTTGTTTCCGAGACGGAGCGTTGTTCCGGCGGGGAGGTCATCGGCTGACTGGTTGACTTGTTTCCGAGACAGAGCATTGCTCCGGCGGGGAGGTCATTGGCTGACTTGTTTCAGAGATGGAGCGTTGTTCCGGCAGAGAGGTCATTGGCTGACTTGTTTCCGAGACGGAGCGTTGTTCCGGCGGGGAGGTCACTGGTTGTTGTTTCTGAGATGGAGCGTTGTTCCGGCTGGGAGGTCGTCGGTTGACTTGTTTCCGAGACAGAGCGTTGTTCTGGCGAGGAGGTCATCGGTTGACTTGTTTCCGAGACGGAGCGTTGCTTCGACGGGGAGGTCATTGGCTGACTTGTTTCTGAGATGGAGCGTTGTTCCGGCGGGGAGGTCACTAGCTGACTTATTTCCGAGACGGAGCGTTGCTCCGGCGGGGAGGTCATTGGCATTGTTCCGGCGGGGAGGTCATTGGCTGACTTGTTTCCGAGATGGAGCGTTGTTCCGGCGGGGAGGTCACTGGTTGACTTGTTTCCGAGACGGAGCGTTGTTCCGGCGGGGAGGTCACTGGCTGACTTGCTTCGCTTTCTGCAGTGTCGGGGTTGACTTGATCCGCTTTCTGCGGTGTCGAGAAGGAATGCCGTGTTGATCTTCTGGGATGCAGATGTTGCCGTCGAGATTCGACTCTCCCTTTGACAGAGTCTGTTGGGAAACGTAGTTCCCTTTTCGTTTATGCCCATGGATTGTATACAGGGGTTAGTATGGACTCGCCTGTAGGGCAAAAGTTTCATTCTTTCATTTTTTATTTCCTTCCGCGATGCTCTATCATTTCAGCTTTTTATATCACGATTGCCCAATCATTTCGGCTATTTTTCGCAGTGCCCAATCATTTCGGCTATTTTTCTTTTTACTCACTGCTTTTTATTGCGAGTTGCCCAATCATTTCGGCTATTTTTATTTTATCATATATATATATATATTTTGTATTTTTGGCTCGCTGATTTTGTTGCGAGTATGGACTTGAGATCTGATACCAATCTTAGGATCAGCATCGCTGCGACTGGAATATTACCAGGAGCGAATCATCACCTGCCGTGAAAGGACTTGGAATTTGTTACCGATTTAGGCATCAGTATCGCTACAACTGAGATATTGCCAGGAGCGAATCATCATTTGCTTTTGTCGATTCGAACAATGGTGGCTTAGCATACAGGGTTAAGATCCTGTCGACTAAGGATTTTGACTTCATGAGTCGTAAGGGTCTCATAAAGGTGTTTCTCCCTACGAGTCGTGAGGATCTCGCAGGTGCGTTTTCTCCTTAGGAATCGTGAGGATTCTTAAGTGCGTCTTCTCTTGAGAGTCGTAAAGATCTCACAAGAGCATTTTCTCCTTGCAGGTCGAGAGGACCTACAAGTGTTGTTCACCAGATAGGGGAATTTCACACCATTGGTGGAATTGGGCGAGGGAAGCCTTATTTATGCCCGTGGATTGTATACAAGGGTCAATATTGAACCGTTTGTAGGGAAATCTGGGGAGTGTGATGGCTTAAGAACAGGTTCAGATCCCTGTAGTTTAAGTCTTTTGAATCCTATGAGCCGTGAAGGTCTCATAAGGGGGTTCTATTTACGAGTCGTGGGGATCTTGTAAGTGTAATTTCTCCTTAGAAATCGTAGGGATCCCTAAGTGTGTTGCTTCCTTGTGAGTCGTAAGGATCTCATGCTGGTATTTTCTCTTTATAAGGTCGAGAGGACCTTGCAAGTGTGCATGAATTTCTTTTTACGAGTCCGCGCCCTTTTGGGTTTTCACAAACTCGCCGGCAGTCCTGCTGTTTTTACTCACGGAGCCCTTTCGGGTTTTCATCCGTGCCCATTTCGCTTATGGACGTACCATTTTTTTCCTTTTTTTGCCGCGTTAGCCTAAGGATGCTGCGGCTCATAGTAGTTTAGGGACGTTTCGGTCCGCTATTAGTTTCAGGACATTGCAGTCCATTGTTAGTTTAGGGACGTTTCGGTCCGTAGCTTGTTTCAGGACATTGCGGTCCATTGTTAGTTTTGGGACGTTTTGGTCCGTAGTTAGTTTTCTACGGCGAAGTTTTTCCGGATAGCACTTACAGAGTTTGGTAATCAGGAAGATAGCGAGCGGACATAAGCGTCGTCATCTATCATTAACCAGGGCTGTGACTCGTTAGGCGTAGTATTTCTTAAGGAATCGGCCATTTATTGGCCGGAAGGGTCTTTCGCCATGCATATCCATGAGCAAGTAAGCCCCACCTTGGTAGACTTTATTTATGACGTACGGGCCCTCATAGTTTGGCTCGAATTTCACTCGTTTGGTACGATTAGGGATCATAGGTCTTTTGACAACTAGCACGAGTTCGCCTTGGCAGAATATTCTCGGTCTAGTCAATCGTTCGTATGAGCGTGTCATCCTTACTTTGTAAGCTTCTAGGTTTTGCTGCTCCATGAGACGAGTTTCATCGAGGGCGTCGATCTCCTCAAGCCGAAGATGAGCATTCTCTTCATCTGTTAGTTCGTAATGAACCACCACTCGTAGAGAGGGTAGCTCTATCTCTAAGGGGAGTACTGCTTCCGTGCCGAATACCAATGCATATAGTGTTGTATTCGTAGCCGTTTTGAACGTAGTTCGATACGCCCAAAGAGCTTCATCCAGTATCTCGTGCCAATCCTTTTTATTTTTGGACACCGTCTTCTTTATGATCTTTTTTCAAGTTTTGTTGAAAGCCTCAGCTAGACCGTTAGCTCGGGGATTATAGACTGAAGAGTATCTCCAGTCTATGTTATGCTGCTGTGCGAAGCGGCTGATTCTGTGACTTCTGTAGGCCGGCCCGTTATCGGAGATAATCCTTCACGGAGTGCCGAACCGATAGATGACGAGTGTCTTGAAGAAATGGAGGATGTTCTCCGTCTTCACTTCTCTTAGCGGTACTGCTTCTGCCCACTTAGAGAAATAATCAGTTGTCGCCAATATGAACCGATGTTCTTTGGATGACGTTGGTTCTATGGGCCCAATTATATCAGTTCCCCACATTTCAAACGGCCAGCTAGCCACTGTTGGGTATAGCGAGTTTGGATGCTGGTGGATGAAGTCTCCATGAATTTGCCACGAGTGGCACTGCTTCACGTATTTGAGGCAGTCCTGAATCATCGTGGGCCAATAGTAGCTCATCCTTTTGATCTTCATCTTCATCTTCGACTCGGCTTGATGAGAACCGCAGAGTCCATCGTGAGTTTCTTGGACAAGTCTGCTTGCTTCTTCCGGTCCCAGGCATCTCAGCCATAGAGAGTCAAACGATCTCTTATATAGAGAGTATCATTGATGAAGGCGAAAGACAGAGCTCGTTTCATGAGCTGATGTCTTGAGAATGCGTCTTCCGGTGTTTGACAGGATTTGAAGTAGTTTATAAAGACTTCTTTCCAATCCTTAGCCTTTTCTTGGTCCTCTATTTATAGGGCTGTTTGCTTGGTCGCTTCCTTTTCTTCAGACGACTCCGGGGATATTTTTGCTAATGCAAGAACCCGATGACTTTGCACAACGATTCTTACATCATCGAGGTTTTCGTCAGTCAGTTCTTTAGAGAGTTTAGCTAATGCATCCGCTTTGCTATTTTCTGTACACGGTATGCTTTCTAAGACGTAGGAAGGATTTAAGTCAGCAATTGTTGTACTCTCTCTCCGTACTTTACCAACTCAGGTTTGCACGTTTGATAGTCGCCGTTTACTTGACTAACGACCAACTGGGAGTCTCCGTATATGAGGAGGTCTTCTATTCCCATGTGGACAGCGTTCTCAAAACCTGCTATCAAAGCCTCATATTCTGCTTCATTGTTTGTCCTCGGCTCTGTTAAGGAAAAGGCAAAGCGCATTATCCCTCCTTGTGGAGTCACAAAGATGAGGCCTACCCCAGATTTGATTACGGGGGAGGTGTGCTTTCGCTTCTTCATGGAAGATGCCCCATCGAAGTAGAGTTTCCATCGGGTATCACTCCCTCCTCTCTCCCCGTCGATCGTTTTAAACGTGTGCTCATCTGGCAATTCGCAATTTAGGGGTGAATCGGCAGGTATCGGATGTTCAGCGAGGAAGTCGGCGATGGCCTGGCTTTTCACTGCCTTGAGAGGTCGGTATGTTATCGAGAATTCCATTAAGAATAGGGCCCATTTAGCGAGCCGTCCCGTTAGTATGGCTCTTGACATTAAATATTTGAGAGGATTCACTTTTGATATGAGATGGACCTCATGCGCCAAAGTATAACGCCGAAGCTTCGTTATCGCGAAGATCAACGCCAGGCAGTGTTTTTCGATAGGGGAGTAGTTGTTTTCTGCTCCCAGGAGAACTCGACTCAAATAGTAAAGGGCTCTCTCTTTTCCTTGGTCGTTCCTCCTGTGCCCATAGCGCGCCTAAAGAACCTTCAAGGGCTATTGTGTATAGGATGAGGGGATTTTCCTTGACTGGAGCGGTCAGTACCGGTAGGTTCTGCAGATATTGCTGATTTCGTCCAGTGCACTCTGGCATTTACGATCCCAAATGAACGGGGTCCCCTTCTTCATTAAATGACTGTAGGGGCGGCATTTGCCGGAGAGGTTAGGTATGAATCGTCGGATTTACGCGAGCTTCCCTTGTAGAGACCGCAATTGTTTTAAAGTTTTTGGAGTGGGCATTTCCATAATCGCCTTGATTTTCGAGGGATCTATTTCGATGCCCCGATGTTGTATGATGAACCCTAGAAATTTGCCTGAGGAGACTCCAAATGCGCATTTCAGAGGGTTCATCTTCATGTTATACTTACAAAGACGTTGGAACACTGTTTTCAAATGCTCCCAGTGTTCCTCCTACGATTTTCTTTTCACTACGAGGTCATCGAAATAGCATTCGACGATTTCATGTATGAGGTCATCGAAAATCTTCGTCATGGCCCTCTGATAGGTAGCGCCGATGTTCTTCAGACCGAAAGGCATCACTTTGTAGCAGAATATGCCCAGAGGAGTCCGGAAAGCGGTATTCTTCTGGTCTTCGGAGTGCATCTTTATTTGATTGTACCCCGATGATCCGTCCATGAAGGAAAAGACTTCATGAGTGGACGTGTTATCTATCATCAACTCAGTAACCAGTACGGGAAAATCATCTTTCGGGTAAGCTTTATTGAGGTCTCAAAAATCCATGCAGATGCGCACCGTCCCATTTTTCTTCATCACTGGGACAATGTTGGCGATCCAGTCGGGGTATTGAACTTCTTGGATGAAGCAGGAGTCGATTAGCTTCTTGACTTCAGCGTTGATACTCATTTCAAGTTCGAGCCGCATTCTTCTTGGTGCTTGTTTGACTGGCTTGACGTCCGGAGATATCGCTAATTTATGCACAGCTATTTCTGGATCTAGTCCCGGCATCTCGGAATAGTTCCATGCGAAACAGTCTTTATACTGTATGAGCACATCTTTTAGCGTAGCCACCTGCTTTTTAGACAGCAGCTCACTGACAAACGTTGGCCGTGGGTCGTTTGCCGTCCCCAAGTCGATTTTTCTTAGGTTGTCCGCAGTAGTGTGTATTCCATCTTCCAATTCTTTTGGCGCCGGTGAAAATTCTGAGATCACCTCGTCTTCATCCTCATTTTGGAAGCACCAGGAGAGGTCATCCATATTCTCGCGCTCTCCTTCTTCCGACAGCGTTATCACATGACAGGTACAAGATCGTTTCCAAGACCGATGTTGATCTGGTTCTACTCTTGCTATATACATTGCTTTTGGCACATGCTTTTGTGGTGGGGCTACCCTCCAATTGTTGGATAGAGCGAATCTGCCAAGTTGATATTGGTCTTCGACCCAGTTTTTGAAGGTGAAGTAGTCTTCAAGAGGATGTCCTATCACTTGGTGATAGGAGCAATAATCCGGGTGATGAACCTCGTTTGCTTGATCGGGGTGTCGAGACTCCGGGAGTGTCATCATCTGATATTTTATGATAAGATCAAAGATTCTCCTTGTCTTGTCTTGAGGGAAAGAATATGCTCGACCCATCTTTTTCATAAAAGACAGATTCCGGCTGACCTTTTCTCGATCGCGCGGCCTCTTGGATTCGTTTTGCCGATGTTGAACGTTTTTTCCGTTCTTTAACTTATTTTTGCCTCCACATCGGGCTTTTTTCTTGTCTTGGGAATGCATGGCGGGCTGACGGTGGAGGGCATTGTCATCCTCCGTAGTCTGTTGAAGGAGGCGTTGCATCTTGTCTTTCTCATAAATGGCCATTTCACGGCTGTGGTCGTTCCGAACCTTTTGACTCACTTCCCTTACTAGCTTGTCCATTTATTCCTCAAACGACGGACTCGGCATTTTCATGGCAGGACCGCGTTCTGGTTCAAAGTCAGCGTCCTTTAAAAGAGCACCCCTTTCTTTATCGCGGTAATTTATGTCATGGCAGCCATGGAATTGCTCCCGTTTCTTGGACTGGACATATCCAAGCCCAATCGTTTTCATTTTTCCGTTGGGCAATTTTCGCTAAGTTCCGGGGACATTCCAAATCTTGTTGTAGAACTGAGCTTGTCGAGGAGTCTGTTTGAAAGGTATGTCTTGGTATCTTAATAACCTTCTCAATCCTTCCATGTAGTATCTGGGCAGACGGATGGGTTGGAGCTTGTCGAGCGCAAAATCGGCACCATGCCAGACTTCTCTTTCGACTTTAGTCTCAATGGATCGATAGAATAGGATCGCCTTTTTGCCTCTTCGCCTGGGAGGGACGTAGAATGTCTGCAGCTCTTGCACACTATATGTCTCAAGCGCATCAAGCTCTCTGTAGTGCTGCCATGGAACCATGGTGATTTGCAAACTCTGATCATCTCCAGCGAGGGCCTGCACTGATGGACGGACCGAGAACACTGCGTTGACTTCGTCTTCAGAGTCACTGCCAAAGCCCAGAATAGGGGTAGATGGTCCTGGCCTGTTGCATTAGGGTGGCCCCGAATAGACTATCTCTTCCTCCTCCTCAGTATCGCTCCCGAAGACCGTAATAGTGGTGATAGATTTTTGCTTATTCTCCGGTTTATGGCATCTTTCCGTGTCTTCAAAGTCTGGTAGGAAATACTTCGCATCTTCGTACTTTCGGAATTCATTTACGCAGAATGGGTTTAGTTCCCTCGTCACGGTATACTCGAGACCATCTTTGAAATATTTCATACACTGATGTTGTGTAGAAGGGATGATGTTGTACTCGTATAACCAGGGCCTACCGAGCAAAGCGTTGTAGCAGGTCTTGGCGTCAATGACATGAAATTTGATGTCGGTGACATGCAGCCCAAAGCGTAACGTCAGTATTACAGACCCAAGCGTCTGTGATGACTGGGAGTCGAATATGGAGATAGTGATTTTATCCCGAGCGAGGTGCTGAACGCTCATGCAGATTTCTTTTAGCACCCTCACATTTAGGAGGTTGACAGAGGACCCGTGTTCACCACAGAAAACTGCATTTTAATACCACTCATTCATTATCTGTTTTGTTATATATCGGTACTATTAACCAGTGTCTGCTCAATAATTACAGATTACAGGTGTTCGTGATAAAATACTGGAAATACATTCAAAATTACGGATATAACATTTGGGAGCCGGCACTGCAAACAGAACAGGAAACCGACCGATATCCAAAGTGTTCTTTTAGAAATAAACATGTGTACACAATTTTGGTCCAACACAATACAAGTGTACACATAACTCTTTGGCATAGACCATGATATGGTGGGGCTGCCCATGGCATATAAGAAATGACGGATTGTGCAAGTGGTGGGCACATATGGTGTGATGGGTAATAAATGCATAAAGTATTGATGTGATACATTGCTTCAAGTTCCCTCCAAATCTCTGCATGCAAACCATGTTTAAAATGATAAAACAAGCAGCACCAGAGTGATGTTGGAGTAGACACAAGACCACCAAATGAATACAAGCCACAAACGCAATGCTCACCCCCAAACCTGAGTATTCAATTATCTGTTTTGTTATATATCGGTACTATTAACCAGTGTCTGCTCAGTAATTACAGATTACAGGTGTTCATGATAAAATACTGGAAATACATTCAAAATCACGGATATAATATTTGGGAGCCGACACTGCAAACAGAACAGGAAACCGACCGATATCCAAAGAGTTCTTTTGGAAATAAACATGTGTACACAATTTTGGTCCAACACAATACAAGTGTACACACAACTCTTTGGCATGGACCATGACATGGTGGGGCTACCCATGGCACACAAGAAATGATGGATTGTGCAAGTAGTGGGCACATATGGTGTGATGGGCAATAAATGCATAAAGATTTGATGTGACGCATTGCTTCAAGTTCCCTCCAAATCTCTGCAAGCAAACCAGTCTTAAAATGATAAAACAAGCAGCACCAGAGTGATGTTAGAGTAGACACAAGACCACCACATGAATACGAGCCACAGTGCTCGGTTTTAGACTGGCCACACCCCCACAAAGACCGGCGAGATCGGCCTCCCTTTCCCCAATGTGCACCAAACTTCTGTGGACTCTCCCTTGCTGCCACGTCACTTTATTTTTATTGTTTGTTTATCTTTCTTTGGTGCCTATAAAAGCAGACCAGTGAGCAAGGGAAGGGCTCTCTCTCATATGTATATACCCTATATTTCATTTCATAGTTCTTTTGTTTAGATTGAGGGTGAGGGGGCTTCATCATTGGTTTCTTCTTCTTCTTCCCTCTTGAAGCTTTCTTTGGAAAGCTTCATTAAGGAGGTTGAATAAGTAACCAAAATCTTGTATCTCTTTCTCAAGTGTTAATAATATTGTTGTTTCTTTTATACTTGCTTTCTTTTTCTTATTTGTTTTTCTTTTATTATGCTTAACTAATCTTTCTTTGGTTGTGGTATTGGTGAGGAAGTGAGATGAAAGGCTTTGCCTCCTCCACCTCTTGTTTATGTTTAATGTGCTTGAACATGTGATTATAAACTTAGTATTGTAACTTGGAAGGGTTGATGTGGTATGTTGATTCCATGATTACTTTGTAACCTCATCACATACCATATTCTCCCCACAAACCCCATCTTGCAAGCCTAAGGTTAGAATCAATTTGGTGTTAAGTTTGCTAAACTTGGATATTGTATTTTGTTATTAATTGACTTGACAACTCTTTTGGTTTCGTATACCATATACCATCACAAACTCTTAGCACACTTAACACTGAAATCATTTACTCTCACTCACTAACTTGTGTTTTTGTTGTTGTGGTATGCTTGCTAACCCTTGTGTTTAGTGTTGATACCCCAAGCGCGGACATACAAACGGTAAGTGATCGAAACGGATCCGTTTCGTACCTTGCGGAGAATATCGAAATTTGATGACTTGTGCCTCGCAACCGCTTCGACAAGTCGTGCTTCATGCCGGGATCGAGGTAAGGGCGGACAACTCATGATCAAGGGAGCGTCGAGGGAATCGTCGCAATTCAATCTTCCAAGCTAAAGCCACAACCATTTCTTACTTGCTTGTTTTCTTGCTTTTCTTGTTTTCGTATTCTTTCATTTTATTATTTATGACAAACAACCAATTCATTAATTTGTTGAACCTTAAATCACAAAACCTAACACACAATTCTCTGTGGATCGACCCGTGCTTGCTAGCTCGCTACAACGCGCCGTGCACTTGCGGTTATAAATTTTAAAACGAGAACGATCTCGCGTGCGCATTCCGTTTCCTTCATTTCATATCCGTTTCCATAACATACGCGTTTGCGCACGCGGGTGAATTCCCAACAAGTTTTTGGCGCCGTTGCCGGGGAATTGGTAGTATTGGGTATTGTTATTTCTGGTTTTTACTAACAAAACTAATTTTTAACTCATTTTTTTCAAAACTAACAATACGACATTCTTTTCACTTTTGTTCTCTGTCCTTGCAACCTGCTAGCACTCTGTGATTACACTGAAAAATCAAGTTATACCATTGGAATACTAATATTTCCTGAAAGATCCACACAAAATTCCAGCATGAATTATCATCATTTGGCCGGCGACATCATCATAAAATCCGAGCTCGCCGGCCCAGTGAGGGAGTTTGTGATTTTTTCTTTTTGAGTTATCTCCAGTGTGTTGTCAGTGCTCTAGTGGTATTGTTTGATTTTTTCTAATTTTAAGTGTGCAGGAATTGGGGCATATATATCGCTTTTTGATACTAAATATCGTATTTTCCGACATTTGCAGATTTTTACGGATTTACGACCAGCGATCGTGCGGAGCGAGGAGCAAACTCAATTTCAAGACATTAGTGAAGTATAGTGCCAAAGATCCGAGTAGTTTGATCCGCGCAAGCGGACAATCATAGACTCGGATCACTTTCAAAGGGGTTTTCTTAAACCAAATCACATCGGTACGTATTTCCTAACACATTCCACTTGAATCCGACGCATTCCACTATTTTATCTTCTGCAGGATTCTTCGCACAAGCTTGCCGCCAATTGAACAGAGAACCACCCGTATTTTTTTGCAGCGCTTAAACTTAAACTGAAAAAGAATTACTTAAACTGCTTGATTTCTTAAATTTTTTTATTGATTGCGCATTTGCATCTTAATACGGAATTAAGGGCAAAAAGACCAAACAAGATACGGTAAACGATTTCATCACCTTTTTCCGTAGCCCATAAATCACAAAACTGCATTCTTGCATACCCCCAGTAATTTTAAAATCAATTAAGACTCTGACTTTAAGGACTTCGAACTCATTAGGAGAAGTTAACTGTGTTTAGAACACCGCTTAACGGTATATCGGTCATGGGGTGTCTAGGCAAGTGTTCAAGAGAAATGGTTATTTAATTAAGGAACTTCGCGAAAGCGTTAGAAAACCTCCCCTTCTCTCTTGCACTTACCGGGCTTCGTGATCCGTATATCTTGAGCCCGTTTCTCGACACAGTTTTATTTCGACAATCAGGTTCTTGAGCAGGTCTAGTTGACTTAGCATAACATAGACTGCTAGGGGTATGATATTCTTTATTTTTATGACATTTGTGAATTCTTGTTAATATGGGTTACACACAATTCAATTCGATTTTTCATGATTCTTATTCATTTGTTTATACTCAGTCCCAATTCATTTGTTCAAATTGCCATGATTCTTTCCACATTCATGAAAATTGTCCTTTTCTAGTGGGTAATCAACTGTCCCAAATTTTTGATAACGATCACCCACCTAACAATCTTGAACCCAGTACCATTTCAATTAGAGACTTAATGATTGAGGAATTAGAGAAAGAGATCGACAGATTGACTGCTCTAGCATCACCACCATCACAACCTCTCCATCCCGAAACAATTGAACCATCATTAGGGAATGATAGTGAGATGGATGCTAGGTTGACCACTTTAGAGAAAAGTATTGAAGTGATGACTGCGGTTGAGAATCAAATAGCTGCAACGCTAGCCCTGTTCATACAGCAGTCTGAGCAATTATTTCTTGCGCAGGCCCAAACTTTTGCTAGCATTGAGGAACAAGTGAAACATTTAGCTGAAAGGATTCTAGGGAGTGAACACAGTCAATCGGAACCAAATAGTGTTAATGTCTGTCATCTAGGAAGTCACCCGAGTGAGATAAAAGATCAGTTGAATTTTGATGATTTCATAGATGATGATACGATCGAATTGACTCAGTGTTATCAGGATACACAAGAAAAACCTCTGACTGATTTTTGCATTCCAATTTTAGAGGAGGAATCTTGTGATTTTTACGGGTATGGTTTGGATGGATTGTCAGAAGAGATCAATGATCAGGAACCTACAATTTTTGTATCACCTAGTGATATTGTGTCATGCCCCGCTTCCCGGTATACGGGCAGAGGACGCGACGAGGACGCTATGTATTTACTATGAAGTAAATACGCTAAGCGTATCTAAGCAATATAAAATTAAAGCACAAGAGACAAGATATAATAAACAACAACTTTATTTATTCACATTCTTTCTGTACAATGCATGGAAAGTAAATACAACTGAAATAAAAAGCAATGCCTAAACAATGGCATAACAGAAAAGAAGAGTACTGAAATGGAAAATATACAATGTACTAGAGCTCGGGGTCTTCACTGAACTGGTCCAAGCCTTCAGCAGAGGGCTCGATCTCTGATGTGTCCAGATCACCTGACGACATTCAAAGAAGAAAGAAAGATAATGTCGTCAGCGAACATGTCGCTCGGTAAGTCCCAAAGATAAGGGAGAAGTAGAATAGACAGAAGGAGAATGTAGCTTTTAAAGTTGTATTATATTGTTATAATGCTGTATTTAGTGTTAACGCTGTTGTTTGTAGCTTGGTACAGAAGGATGTCAGTGTATACGAGAGGAGTCTCTATATGCCAGAGACTAGAGGCAAATGGAAGTACAAGGCTCCGTTATACAACCCGAAACAACGTCAATTGGATTCAGGTTAGGTGTCTTAATCTTGCAGAAGCTCCTGACTCGAGGAAAGGTTCATCATCCGATTCTGTGCCATCTGGGCTTGGTTCCCCTTAATAAGAATAAGAAGTGGGTTAGGACTTTACAGGACAATTTACATTTACCTTCTCGATGCGAAACCTTAAATACCTAATCAAGTAGCCAAGAATCATCGATTTCGGAGCCTAATTCTATAGAGGGCCGGGGAACTTGCTGACATAAAAAGCTCAGGAGATGTGTTGGTTTGATGAATACACTCAATCCAGCTCTCGAGGAAGCGAGGGACCTAAGGGGGAGAAAAATGCTCTTTGAAAGCTTTCCCCTGCCTCTCTGACTTTCTAGTCACATAGCCAGCTGCCATTTCGCTTGCAGCCATCAAGTGAGCCACTTTTAACATCTTCCGTACCAATCTACCCTTTAAACCCCGTAGTGTTTTGATTGTATTGTTTGTCTTGTAAATTATATTGATTGTATAATTGATTGACTGACCGAAACCATGATATCAGTAAACGGATGTAACCGTAGAATCATGTAAATGGAATAACTGGAGAACCATGTAAATGGAATGTATATCAATAGTTCGGTTCAGTCAAATTGTATAGATTGATAATTGGATATATGGATTCATGTTGAATTGTAATATTGAAGATTGTAGATTATAGATTGTAACTGTAGATTGTAGATTGTACTTGAATCATATTCAAGTCAGATTATACTGAGACTCAAACTGAGTCAGACAATTAGCAAAGTAAATTGAAGTCCTGATTGTTTTATTAATTTGTCTACCTTAGATAGGCAAGCACCCACTTCTCTGGCTCCCTGAGGTTCAAGAGATTGGTTCCGCTTAAACCTATGTTTACCAGGGTCATTAGGGTAATTTATAGAACTTGAGGGGTTTTTATGTAAAAATACTTTTATATACTTTTCAAAATACACCCCAAGTGTTTATTATTCGTCTTTAGAGTTGTAATGAATGTAGATTTTATATTGTGATATTTCTAGTGGAAATATCCTAATTTCAGAAATAAGCTATTTATTTGTAATATTGATTTGTATGGAATTCATGGTATTTTAGTGTAAAATTGATTCTTGTGATTTTTAGAAAAAAGTGGAATATTTATATCATAACAAAATAGGTATTTTAATGATAAATATACATATATTTATACAAAAATAATTTTAATATATTTTTTTATATTCTAAAAATCTCATTTTCTTAAGATGTCGTATTTTAAATCTTTTGAGACCGAATGCTCCTTGCGGAGGTCTGAATCTCACACTACTAAGCCTGAGGATGTGCGATAATCCGCACCATCCCGAACGGGTTCCCCAAAATGGGTTGTAGCGGCGCTTTGCAAAGATTTGTATAAATACTAAATCTTTTAGAAAACGGTTTTATGAAGTAAATGGTATTTATTTATAAAGATGTAAATTTTCCCGTATTCTATATTCTAGGGTCTCCTAAGTCAACTAGACTGTTCCTAAATGGTCCAAAGCGACAAATTGTGAGATGCCTCAAATCGCCTCTTCACCGCCAATTGTGGCCAGGTAAGTACAAGTGAAGAAAGGAGGGATCCGCTCACGAATCACCGTGAGACGGGCCTTTTAAAGTTACCTTTCTCACTTGCTTAGCCTAGACACCACAAAGTCAGGTTTAGATAAACGACTGATGTCCACAACTTATCCTATTTTCATAATAAGTGGTATTTATTTAAAAAGTGTATCAATACTAAATCTTTTAGAATCGGTTTTATTAAGTAAAGGGTATTTAAATGAAAATGTTTGTTTTCTCGTACTCTAAGTTTTTGATAGTATCGTGTTAGGTTGTATATGAGTGTGTGAGGAGGTAGGTCATTACCTCGTGTTCTACTTTAAAGGTATAGCAAGTTTAATGGAGTTAAATATAGAATTGAAACAATGTGGTATTTAAGTGAAAAATACGATAAATTGAAATAGCCATCATTTCATGTGATGAAACTTGATCAATTTGGTTGATGAGTGTTTAATAGTCAACATGAGAGAATTTAAGTATAATTGTGTTAATGAGAAGTGGATTTTTATAAGAAATCGAATCGGAAATCGGATTTGTTCCGATTCCGTCGGGTTTTGTAAATCCGTATTTTTTGATAGAAGAGAAAGGTAGAAATTGGGACTTACGGATTTTGGACAACTATAAGAGGGATATGGTTCGTAAGGAGTCGGTGGTGCGTCGTTTCGTCGCCGGGAGTTCCTACAGACGTTGCCGGAAAATCCGCCGAAGAATTCACCGTAGCTTCGCCTTTCGCTCACTTCGATTGCACACAAAGTTTCTTGAAAATTCTAGAGAGTTGGCTCAGAGTTTGGGGTAAGAGGGTAGAGGGTAGGGGTGGTATTTATACGGTTAGGCTAGGGTTAAAGTAGGTGAAAGGTTAAAATGAAAAATGTGATAAAATGTATTAAAAATGTATTAAAAGTGGAGTAATTGGGGTTTTAAAAGAGTTCTGGAAATGGTTTGAGCCTAAAATTTTGCAGGTGCATAGGGAATGTGAAAATACACAATTTTCATGTTGGGGTCGTCGCCGGAATCGGCCGACTCGGGGGTGACTCGGCCGTGACTCGGTCGGAGGACTGAGTCGGCCGAGTCGAGGCCGATTTGGCCGATTCCCGGCCGAGTCAGGCGGCCAGGATCCCCCCAACGGTTCATCTATCCTCTGGCAATGTTACATTTTTGGGTGTAGTGGGGTTTTTTGTGACATATGCACGTGTAAACTCTTGGTATTCTAAAGGTTTTAAAAAAAATCAGTATTAAAAATAATATGGGTGTGGGATTTGAACTCTGGTGGTTTGGTTCAGCAATGCAAGGTATTACCAATGAGCTACAAGCTCCTTCTTGTAATTAAATTGCTAATTAATTACTTAAGTCTTGTGCTCAGGCAATAAATACCCCTTTATGGATTTTGAAAAAAAAATTGTAAAGAAAGTTGTATAGGAAAATTATGGTTGTTACATTTTACCATCCTTATAAAAATTTCGTCCTCGAAATTTGTAAAAGGAAAGTATAACAGATTCAAGAAAGTTTAGAGACTGAAGTACTGACAGTGTTTGAAAAAAATAACAAGTTGGTACAAGGGTTTTAAAAATGTGAAAAATGTGTGAAGGAATGAAAGAATGCGAAGGTTTTGGTAAAATTGTAAAAGAGCTGAGGAAATTTTGGGTTAGGACAGATTCAAAGTATATGATTCAAGAAATATGAAAGATAAGATTCAAGGAATATAGTTGTAAAAAATGTTTTAGTTGCTGGTTCTTGTGTTATATTACTTAGGTTGTTCAAGCAGAACAGGACCTGCATGGTAGGGTTACATACAGCTCTGACCTGCATGGGCCGCCAACAAAACCTGTCACGCCCCTCTTCCCGGTATACGGGCAGAGGCCGCGACGAGGCCGCTACGTATTTACTATGAAGTAAATACGCTAAGCGTATCTAAGCAATATAAAATTAAAGCACAAGAGACAAGATATAATAAACAACTTTATTTATTCACATTCTTTCTGTACAATGCATGGAAAGTAAATACAACTGAAATAAAAAGCAATTCCTAAACAATGGCATAACAGAAAAGAAGAGTACTGAAATGGAAAATGTATAATGTACCAGAGCTCGGGGTCTTCACTGAACTGGTCCAAGTTTTCAGCAGTGGGCTCGATCTCTGATGTGTCCAGATCACCTGACGACATTCAAAGAAGATAGAAAGAGAATGTCGTCAGCGAACAGGTCGCTCGGTAAGTCCCAAAGATAAGGGAGAAGTAGAATAGACAGAAGGAGAAGGTAGTTTTTAAAGTTGTATTATATTGTTATAATGTTGTATTTAATGTTAACACTGTTGTTTGTAGCTTGGTACAGAAGGATGCCAGTGTATACGAGAGGAGTCTCTATATGCCAGAGACTAGAGGCAAATGGAAGTACAAGACTCCGTTATACAACCCGGAACAACGACAATTGGATTCAGGTTAGATGTCTTAATTTTGCAGTCTCTTGCCACTTTTAACACCTTCCGTACTAATCTACCCCTTAAACCCCGTAGTGTTTTGATTGTATTGTTTGTCTTGTAAATTGTATTGATTGTATAATTGATTGACTGACCGAAACCATGATATCAATAAACGGATGTAACCATAGAATCATGTAAATGGAATAACTGGAGAACCATGTAAATGGAATGTATATCCATGGTTCGGTTCAGTCAAGTTGTATAAATTGATAATTGGATTCATGGATTTATTTTGAATTGTAATATTGAAGATTGTAGATTATAGATTGTAACTGTAGATTGTAGATTGTACTTGAATTATATTCAAGTCAGATTATACTGAGACTCAAACTGAGTCAGACAATTAGCAAAGTAAATTGAAGTCCTGATTGTTTTTATTAATTTGTCTATCTTAGATAGGCAAGCACCCACTTCTCCGGCTCCCTGAGGCTCAAGAGATTGGTTCCGCTTAAACCTATGTTAACTAGGGTCATTAGGGTAATTTATAGAACTTGAGGGGGTTTTTAAGTAAAATACTTTTATATACTTTTCAAAATACACCCCAAGTGTTTATTATTCGTCTTTAGAGTTGTAATGAATGTAGATTTTATATTGTGATATTTCTAGTGGAAATATCCTAATTTCAGAAATAAGACATTTATTTGTAATATTGATTTGTATGGAATTCATGGTATTTTAGTGTAAAATTGATTCTTGTGATTTTTAGAAAAAAGTGGAATATTTATATCATAACAAAATAGGTATTTTAATGATAAATATACATATATTTATACAAAAATAATTTTAATATATTTTTTTATATTCTAAAAATCTCATTTTCATAAGATGTCGTATTTTAAATTTTTCGAGACCGAATGCTCCTTGCGGAGGTCTAAATCTCGCACTACTAAGCCCGAGGATGTGCGATAATCCGCACCATCCCCAACGGGTTCCCCAAAATAGGTTGTAGCGGCGCTTTGCAAAGATTTGTATAAATACTAAATCTTTTAGAAAATGGTTTTATGAAGTAAATGATATTAATTTGTAAAGATGTAAATTTTCCCGTATTCTATATTCTAGGGTCTCCTAAGTCAACTAGACTGTTCCTAAATGGTCCAAAGCGACAAATTGTGAGATGTCTCAAATCGCCTCTTCACCGCCAATTGTGGCCAGGTAAGTACAAGTGAAGAAAGGAGGGATCCGCTCGCGAATCACCGTGAGAAGGGCCTTTTAAAGTTACCTTTCTCACTTGTCTAGCCTAGACACCACAAAGTCAGGTTTAGATAAATGACTGATGTCCACAACTTATCCTATTTTCATAATAAGTGGTATTTATTTAAAAAGTGTATCAATACTAAATCTTTTAGAATTGGTTTTATTAAGTAAAGGGTATTTAAATGAAAATGTTTGTTTTCTCGTACTCTAAGTTTTCGATGGTATCGTGTTAGATTGTATATGAGTGTGTGAGGAGGTAGGTCGTTACCTCGTGTTCTACTTTAAAGGTATAGCAAGTTTAATGGAGTTAAATGTAGAATTGAAATAATGTGGTATTTAAGTGAAAAATACGATAAATTGAAATAGCCATCATTTCATGTGATGAAACTTGATCAATTTGGATGATTAGTGTTTAATAATCAACATGAGAGAGTTTAAGTATAATTGTGTTAATGAGAAGTGGATTTTTATAAGAAACTGAATCGGAAATCGGATTTGTTCTGATTCCGTCGGGTTTTGTAAATCCGTATTTTTTGATAGAAGAGATATGTAGAAATTGGGACTTACGGATTTTGGACAACTATAAGAGGGATTATGGTTCGTAAGGAGTCGGTGGTGCGTCGTTTCGTCGCCGGGAGTTCCTACAGACGTTGCCGGAAAATCCGCCGAAGAATTCGCCGGAGCTTCGCATTTCGCTCACTTCGATTGCACACAAAGTTTCTTGAAAATTCTAGAGAGTTGGCTCAGAGTTTGGGGTGAGAAGGTAGAGGGTAGGGGTGATATTTATAAGGTTAGGCTATGGTTAGGGTAGGTGAAAGGTTAAAATGAAAAATGTGATAAAATATATTAAAAATGTATTAAAAGTTGATTAATTGGGGTTTTAAAAGAGCTCTGGAAATAGTCTGAGACTAAAATTTTGCAGGTACATAGGGAATGTGAAAAGACACAATTTTCATGTTGAGGTCGTCGCCGGAATCGGCCGACTCGGCCATGACTCGGTCGGAGGACTGAGTCGGCCGAGTCGAGGCCGATTTGGCCGATTCCCGGCCGAGTCAGGCGGCCGGGATCCCCCCGACGGTTCATCTATTCTCTGGCAATGTTACATTTTTGGGTGTAGTGGGGTTTTTGTGAGATATGCACGTGTAAACTCTTGGTATTCTAAAGGTTTTAAAAAAATCAATATTAAAAATAATATGGGGTATGGGATTTGAACTCTGGTGGCTTGGTTCAGCATTGCAAGGTATTACCAATGAGCTACAAACTCCTTCTTGTAATTAAATTGCTAATTAATTACTTAAGTCTTGTGCTCAGGCAATAAATATCCCTTTATGGATTTCGAAAATTTTTTTGTAAAGAAAGTTGTATAGGAGAATTAGGGTTGTTACATTCTACCCTTCTTATAAAAATTTCGTCCTCAAAATTTTTAAAAGAAAAGTATAACAGATTCAAGAAAGTTTAGTGACTGAAGTACTGATAGTGTATGAAAAAAATAATAAGGTGGTGCAAGGGTTTTAAAAATGTTAAAAATGAGTGAAGGAATGAAAGAATGCAAAGATTTTGGTAAGATTGTAAAAGAGGTGAGGGAATTTTGGGTTAGGACAGATTCAAAGTATATGATTCAAGAAATATGAAAGATAAGATTCAAGAAACATGGTTGTAAAGAATGTTTTAGTTGCTGGTTCTTGTGTTATATTGCTTAGGTTGTTCAAGCAGAACAGGACCTGCATGGTAGGGTTTCATAAAGCTCTGACCTGCATGGGCCGCCAACAAAACCTGTCACGCCCCGCTTCCCGGTATACGGGTAGAGGACGCGACGAGGCCGCTACGTATTTACTATGAAGTAAATACGCTAAGCGTATCTAAGAAATATAAAATTAAAGCACAAGAGACAAGATATAATAAACATCAACTTTATTTATTCACATTCTTTCTGTATAATGCATGGAAAGTAAATACAACTGAAATAAAAAGCAATTCCTAAACAATGGCATAACAGAAAAGAAGAGTACTGAAATGGAAAATGTATAATGTACTAGAGCTCGGGATCTTCACTGAACTGGTCCAAGTCTTCAGCAGAGGGCTCGATCTCTGATGTGTCCAGATCACCTGACGACATTCAAAGAAGAAAGAAAGAGAATGTCGTCAGCGAACAGGTCACTCGGTAAGTCCCAAAGATAAGGGAGAAGTAGAATAGACAGAAGGAGAAGGTAGCTTTTAAAGTTGTATTATATTGTTATAATGTTGTATTTAGTGTCAACGCTGATGTTTGTTGCTTGGTACAGAAGGATGCCAGTGTATACGAGAGGAGTCTCTATATGCCAGAAACTAGAGGCAAATGGAAGTATAAGGCTCCGTTATACAACCCAGAACAACGGCAATTGGATTCAGGTTAGGTGTCTTAATCTTGCAGTCTCATGCCACTTTTAACACCTTCCGTACCAATCTACCCCTTAAACCCTGTAGTGTTTTGATTGTATTGTTTGTCTTGTAAATTGTATTGATTGACTGACCGAAACCATGATATCAGTAAACGGATGTAACCGTAGAATCATATAAATGGAATAACTGGAGAACCATGTAAATGGAATGTATATCCATGGTTCGGTTCAGTCAAGTTGTATAGATTGATAATTGGATTCATGGATTCATGTTGAATTGTAATATTGAAAATTGTAGATTATAGATTGTAACTGTAGATTGTAGATTGTACTTAAATCATATTCAAGTCAGATTATACTGAGACTCAAACTGAGTCAGACAATTAGCAAAGTAAATTGAAGTCCTGATTGTTTTTATTAATTTGTCTACCTTAGATAGGCAAGCACCCACTTCTCCGTCTCCCTAAGGCTCAAGTGATTGGTTCCGCTTAAACCTATGTTTACTAGGGTCATTAGGGTAATTTATAGAACTTGAGGGGTGTTCCCCTTCGAAAGACGGCGCAAGACTGAACGTCTTGCCTGTGATTCGGGGCAGATGCTAATAGGTGTTATCCGTCTACCTCTTCGAAGATGCCAAGTTGATTTATTGCACCGTATATCGAAGGTCTAAACGGATGCGGCCGATGTTGCAGACTTCGTCAGATTCCCCCTCATTTGAGGGTTTTTTGATTGTGGGGACGCTCTTCCCTGCAGGCGCAAACCCCTGCAGTTAATTACGCTACCGCATCGCGGTAACAACTTTCTCCTTCTCCAGATGGTCACTTCGTGTCGTGGGTGTTTGTTTTATTTTTGGTTGCCCATGGATTGTATACGGAGACTAATTTATGTCATCGCCCATAGGACGTGGATTAGTCCAAATCCGTATTTTCTTAGATTTGGGTTTGGGGTTTTGGTTTAAGGATACGTTAGCCGTATTTGAGGCTAAGATCAACTTAAACGTTTGTTAAGGATACGTTAGTCCTGTTTTAGACTAAGATCAACTTAACGTAGTGATTAATATATGGCCGTCAGGACTCGTCACCTCTCTGACGTCGTTGAAGGATTACAACGACATGTGTCAGAGGAGTTCAAAGATGTACCCTTGAACCAAAGTTGATTTGGAGTTTTATCATTCATTTAAATGTCTAAGGATACGTTAGCCGTATTTGGGGCTAAGATCAACTTAAACGGGACCGTTTAGATCCGGCAAAAGAGCATTTGGAGGCTCTATTATTCCAGTTCAGGGACGTAGTGGTCCATTTCCCAGTTTAGGGACGTGGTGGTCCATCGCCAGTTTAGGGACGTGGTGGTCCATATTCCAGTTTAGGGACGTGGTGGTCCGATATTAGTTTAGGGACGTATCGGTCCGATATTAGTTTAGGGACTTCTCGGTCCGATATTTGTTTAAGGACGTTTCGGTCCACGAGTTTAAGGACCCCGCAGTCCATATTCATGTGTGGTCGTTGGGACCCGTCGCCTCTCTGACGTCGTTGAAGGATTACAATGATAGATGTCAGAGGAGTTCGGAGATGTACCCTCGAACCGGTAGTAAATTGATTTAAGAGAGCAATCTTGCTCAGTCAATTTAATTTAAGGACTTACGGCCAAAATTGGGTTAAGTCCAGTTGAGAATATTCAACATTTTTCTTGATCTTTGGCCTATTAGGCCTGTGCTAGGGCTTTGCCCATGTTTAATAATGCACTGCATTCTATTCTGGCCTGCTGGGCTTTTGATTTGGGCTCTGTCCCTTTATTTATGATGCAGAGCATCTATTTTAGTTTGGGCTCTGCCCCTTTTTTTTAAAAAAACAATGCATTGCATTTTATTAGACCTGTTAGGCCTTTTTGACTTGGGCCTGGCCCTTTAAGTAATGCACTGCATTTGTGCAAAGCACTAAGAATCTTTTTAGATTCAAAACAGAAGTGCAAAGCACTTTTTGATCCCTTGATCTAAACAAGTTTTTCCTTGTTTCAGAGAACCAAAGGTCATAACAAGTGCAAGGCACTATTTTTATTTTCATTTTATTTGTTTATTTATTTATTAAAGATCCATGATCTTGTTCTTGGATCCCTGATCTGTTCATAAGAGAAATTTCTCTTCTTTCAAAGGTTTTTACCTTTTTTATTCTTGAGGAGTTCTTCAGAGTCCTCTTTCTCTCTCTTTTAAAATGTTGATCCCTTTGAATTGAGGTCTGGGGTCCCTTTTATAGTGCCCATAAATTAGTTAAATTTGTTAAAAAGATCTTTCTCTGAGTGATTTGGGGAATTTTCCCCACCGTTGGATCTTTGATCCAAAGGTCTCTGTTTTACAGAAGGAAATCTTCTTGTTTTTAACAAGAACAGAAAAGATTTATTCTGTTTTGCGCAACTCCCTTAGCGCGTGGCACGCGCTTGCGCAACTGCGCAGACACGTGTCTCGCAGCGCAGCTGCGCTTGCGCAACTGCGCAGACACGTGTCGCGCTTGCGCAGCTGCGCAGACACGTGTCGCGCAGCGCAGCTTTTGCGCAACTGCGCAGACACGTGTCGCGCAGCGCAGCGCTTGCGCAACTGAAAGTTGTTTCTTTTACTTTTAGTTTTTAAAAGAGCCATGCTCTGATTGGACGCACCGCCTTGGGCGTTACGCTGTCGTATCAACTTCTGACACATGGCGCGTTGCGCGCAGCGCACGGTATTTGAAGCGTTGCTTCAAAATTTGAATTTTTTTGAAATTTAAACAGAGCCTTGCTCTGATTGGGGAAACAAATGCCCCCCACCGTTGTGCTCACGTGGCGCGCACGTGAGTGCAGCGGTGGCAAAACCTCAGCCTTTGGATCAACTGATAAGTTGAAGGGGCGCAGGCGCCTATAAATAGGACCCTTGGTCCTTAGAAAATTCTTACAACTTTTAAGAATTTTGATTCTCAGAGCCTTGCTCTTGCCTAAGAATTTTCAGAGCCTTGCTCTTGTTCTTTCCCCAAGAACTTCAAAGTTCAGAACTTAGAATCACTCTAGGTAATTTAAATTAAATTAAATTTAATTAACAGAGCCTTGCTCTTATAGATCTTTGATCTAAAGAAAAAAAAACCCCTTTAGAGTTTTATCACCAGAGCCTTGCTCTCAAAAACTTACAGATCTACAGAGATCTTGTCCATGGGTTTTAACCTATGAACAGAGCTTTGCTCTTGGATCAAATGTAGATCTTTTTAGATCTGAAAAATGAAGAATTTTTCATAAGTTTCCATGGATTTTTTCAATATTCCAAAATTTTAATTCTTTTAAGTGTGTTAAAAAAAAATTTGATGGATCTTTCCATTATTACCAAAGAGCTATGCTCTTTTGAGGAATCTTGTTCCCCTGAGACCAGAGTTTGACAAATGTCACTCTGTGACAGAGCTTTGCTCTAAAAGAGGAGATTTTCTCCTTGTCTCTAGGGATTTCCATCAATGAGGATATTCTTTGTGGATATTTTTCCATGAATTGACAGTCTCATCTAATGATGGGATTGTCTTATTAAATGATGCACCGTCATCCAGATTTTGTGGGTCCCCCTTTGGTCCCCCACCCACTGCATCACAGTGTGGAGTAAGATTTTAAAATGCCAAGCGTTAGAACACTAAACGGTTATTTTTGTCTTTCCACAGGAAACATGTCTGACGACTTGTCTTTCCCCTTTGTTCGCTCGGAAGGAGGGTTCCCTCATTCGCCAGTGGACCGGGTGGCGCTCGCTCTTATTAAGGATCATGACCCTGAGCGCAAAAAACTCCACCTGTGGGGGAGGTGGTACAACCAGATCATCCAGGGTCGCCGCAGTTTCAGTTTTGCCACGCCGTCTGAACCCATAACTCCAATCCCCTATGTGGACGAACCCCCGGCGAAGTATGCCGTGGAGGTTAAAAATTGGAATTCGGATGACCTCCTCCAACCCGCAATTGGTGCTATTCCCGTGCAGCCACCGCCGGCAATAGATATTTTAGGAAGGCGAATCTGTCAGGGTGAAGCACGCCCTTGGGGACAGGCCTATAATATTGGATTGGTGCCGCGACCGCCCGTCGGATACTTGCAGTGGGCCCGATACATCTTATCGGCAAAAAGGACTCATCTAATGAAGATTGGGTTGTATTCGGCCATCTACGTCTCGCTCTTCGAGTATCCCTCTCCTCCAACGTGGTGGATCAAAGCCTTCATTGAACAATGGAATATCCCCACCCACACTTTCTTGATGGCGGATAGGGAGGTCTCAATTTCCTTGGAGGAGTTTGCCGAGCTCTCGGGTTTACCGATGAGGGGGGAGCATTACGAGGAGTTGCTACCTCCTGACGAATACGTTTTTGTCACCAAGCCGCTGGTGTTTGACCTAACTCTGGAAAATGCCGTCCAGCATCAGTATCCGGGCCTGGTGAAGATGTTGGAGATCTACGAAGGACTCCATCTGGAATTGGGCGACCGGGGCGTCAGTTTCGCAGATTTTATTGCCCGCTTCATTCGCCCGGAGCTCCTATCAGAACGGAGTGAGAAGTTTGCCCAGCTCGATGACCCTTTCGGCTTCGGCTTAGACCGCCGACCTGTATCGGAGAATGATCAAAGGGATTTTTATCTTCCCGGCGCTGCCGTCGTCTCTTTCTCAGTAATTGCCGTCCCGGGCATGGATGAGGAGACCTTTTTTATTGGGTTCTTGGGTTTGTGGCTATGCAGCTTTGCGCTCCCCATGCACCCGCGTCACATGCGGCCCTCCGTCTTTTACCCAGCGCATCGGATGGTGGCTGGTTTACAGTTATCGGTAGGAATCACCGGGCTGGCCTACCTTTATAAAGGACTTAGCGTAGCGGCGGACGCTAGCGAGCCGGGGGTACAGCCCGCTAACTTCACGACGCATTATTTCACCTCCTGGATGGAAATGCACGTGCAAGGGGTGTTCGGTGTCCATAAGATTCCTCCGTTCTTCGAGAAATGCAGACTCTCGAGAGTCATGCGGTTGGTCGGCGCTTCAATTGTGTTTGCACCCCCACGGGAGTCTAGGGGGCTGCTCCTTCGTCTACATCTGGTCGGAGCGAAGATTTCCTTTGTGGATAAGGTTATAACCATAGGCTCAGAGACTACTAAGTCAGTAGTGCCACTGCGCGATGATTTCAAGGACGGGGCTTCCGTATTGAAGGCTCGGGAAATCCTCCACCTCTACTCCATTCAGCCGGGCTATCTAGTGTTTAGGCAGAATGAGACCGCACTTTTCATGAGGTACAACCCGCACCGGTTTGCTCAGCAATCGAGCTACAACCAAGGGATCCCGATGGAAGCTTTCTTGGAAAAGCCTGTGGTCAGCCGAGAGGGGATGAAGAATGCAATGCACCATTTCACACGGCTTAACACGGGTTCCTATTTCTTCATTAGTGAACCCAGCTGTGTCCCTAAGATGCTTAACACGTACGTGGCTTGGTATGCGCATGCGGTGGGCCCAATTATCTTAACGGAGAAGCGTATACTGGTTGACCGTAGGGGTGCGCCTCCTGGCGGTGATCGTAAGGCTCCCTTGCAACCAAGGATTCCGGTCATTCCTCCGTTGAAAGATGCCGGAGTCGACCGACCACGCGTGTTGAGCCCCCCGCGTGGATTGCCGCTGTCTGCTACGGTGAATGCACCACAGGCGCCCCGTGTTCCTACGAAGACGGTTGGTGTAATATCGCCAGAGTCCGGCGTAGGAGCGGATATCGGGACCCGCCGCCCCAAGGTGACTGCCAAGCGTAAATCAATTCCAGGTGCATCTAGAGCTGGCGGGCAGAAGAAGAAGAAGTCGATCCTTTCTCTCGACGCGATCCTCAATTTAGAGCCTGAGGCCCTTCTTACCAAAGGAATAAGTGAATATGGCAGCAATAAGGGCTTCTTGGTAGACCCTGCAGATACCAATTTGGCGGCCGCTATTGCAGCTTCTGAGCGATCAGCAAGGCTCGAAGCGATGTTAAGCAAACTCATGGAGTCAGGTGATTATTAGCCGCTTTCCTCATCATTTCATCGCATTTTTTTTAATCATTATTCTTGACTAATACTTTTCCCATTTTCAACAGGTGTCTCTACCGAAGAAGCTATTGCTGCCTCTTTGAAAACCTTCCAAGAGGAGGAGGAGAAACGTGCTCTAGCAGGCGTTGGTACGTTCCACCCCCTTTTTTTTTATAAGAAAAATTTGTTATCTCTTCTGATGGTCAACCTAACCTTCTTCCTTTGTTTCTTTGTAGGGGCTATATCAGTTGATGCGGGGATCTTTCCCAAGCCTGTTACTGACGTCCCGGTCTCGTCGGGGCTGCTGCAAGAGCCTCGACTTGACAAAACGACGAGGGATGCCTTGAAAAATTTGGAGGCATCCCTACTCACGGACGAAGACGCCTCAATGAGAGAGGCTCTAGTGAGGTCCGTCTCAACGGCCCAGGAGGATAGAAAGCAGCCGAGGAGCGAGGCGAAGGCGCGCTGGACTGCTTTGGCTATGGGAGCGGGCCCAAGCACCGTACCTCGGGCAGATACTCCTTCCGGAGAGGCCCCTGTCGCCCTATCCACTGCTCGCCGACAAGTGGCGCGCGCCGTTCGAAGCGCAAATGATAAGTCCACTTCAGGTAACATTTCTTTCAGAATTTTTATTGTGAGAGTTATAATGTCGATGGTTCTTATATCTATTATTTTGCAGGGCCAAGTCTGACCGAGGGTGAGGTGGAGACCGTTGAACCCAGGGGAACAGAGGAGGCGGTTCCTGCCGAACTCGAGCCGACATTAGGCAACATCGTTGAGGCCATGGAGCCTGATGCGGAGGTTGAGGGGCCTATAGCCGAGAAGGTCGTTGATGCCGAGCCTGAAGTGGCGGCAGATGAAACGATCATTACAACTGAGCCCGGGGTGATGGCGAACGAGGCACTTGAGGCTGGCGACCTCGTGGTGACGGTAGATGAGCCGATGGAGACAGCGGAGCCCGAGGAAGTAGCGGGTGAGATGGGTACGACTCTTGGGGAAGAGTCAGCCGCTTCCTTCTAAGAGTCCGGCAACGCTCCAATCATTGCCCTCCCCATCTACGATCTTCTGCCGTCTCCTGGTCGCGCGAGCACGACGACGGTCCCTATCGAGTCGGGTGATGAGGTTACGGGTGGTGGCCTCATGTCGATGGAGGAGGGAATTGCCTCAGTTTCGGCTGGCAGCTCGTCGGGTAAACTTCGAGTTACCATCATTCCCTCTTTTTTTACATATCTTGCGATCTTTTCTAACAATTCTGTCTTTGTTTTTAACGCAGGCGCGACCAGTACCGATGCTCCATTGCTCGAAGGAGCACCATCAACTACTGCTCTGGCGGTGGTCATCTCCCAGCCTTCCCTTGTGCCATCGCGGATGCTGGAAGGTATGGATTTACGACTCATGAGTTAGTTTTTTAAACGTGTAGCTTATGTACTAACATTATACCACTGTGTCCTTTCAGGAGTGCTCTTTGATCATCTATACCAAGTGTTGCTCCCACACTTCTCCTTTCCATCCGAATTCGCTTCTCCTTCTAGTGGTGCCGGTGAGTATACTTTTCATTTCGATGTCTTTATTCCCCCTTTTTTAGCAATGGGATGATTTCTGACTTTTCCTCTTCCTTATTGTAGTGCCACGAATTGAAGGAGGGGACGCAAGACCTGCCACGCCACCGGCCCTTCCAGCTTTACCATCTGTTGCAGCTGGTATAGTAAATTTCCTTTTTGACGATTATTTAACATCTCTTGAACCATCATCTAACCATGTTTTGTTTTGCAGCTATCGTTCCGGCTCCGATCCCTCTTGAGTCTCGTGTCCTTTCACCGGCAGGCCCTTTCTTGAAACGTCCATCTTCAAAGGGTGCTGTGATGAGTTTGGGCATGCTGAGCGGGTATATCGAAGAGCTTAACGAGGACGCTCTCCCTTCTGCCGCAGATTTCGCTGTGGAAGTTAACCCAATGTTGGCGGCGCTCGTAAACTTTCATAATGAAGGCGTCGTCGAATCTTGGGTTAAGCACTGCAGGGAGGTCGAGGCCTGCCTATATCGGCTAGAGTCGACGCGTCCTTCTCCTAAAGTTTTGGCCATAAGCACCCAACGGACAGCTTGGCTCGAGCAAAGCACTTCTTATTTCCGTCATTTGGAGCAAGAAGCAGCTTTACGGTTGAAGGAACGTCAGGAATCTTCAAGCGCAGCTGCTCGCCTACGCGCTGAAGTTAGGGCGAATGCTGCTGAGGTGAAAGTCGTCTTTGAAGGACTTCTGGAGCGTATTTCTAATGGGCTAGCACTGAAGCGGAAGCTTGATGCCGCCGAGCGTGATGCCCGAGGCCGTGAAGCAGCTCAGCGGGTCGTTGAGGAACAGCTTGCATCCTTCATGCAGCAGCGGGCCCAGGTGGAGGTGGAGGTGGCTGCGGCCGTCACTCAGGAGGAAGCGCTGAAGGAAGTGCGAGAGCAGCTTGTGAATTTATTAAAGGCACTTCCTCCTCAGTAGCTATCCATCCTTGTATCGTTTGTGCTTGTAGATAAAAGGATGTATATATATACCTATTTTTTTTCTTTGACATAATGTATCCTGTATCCAATCAAGTTTATGAATAAAAGATACACCTTTTTTTTGTAATGTGTCATTTTCTCCGTCTTTTCTTTCTTTTATTATCAGCATGCCACCTTAGTAACCATGTTTGATGGATGATTAGAACGAGTATCCTGACTTTCTCAAGAAATAGCGATGGCTTAGGCCGCAGGTTCAGATCTGCTGCCTAAGACTTTTCAACTCTATAAGCCGTGAGGGTCTCATAGAGAATTTTCTCCCTACGGATCGAGAGGATCTCGTAGGTGGGTTTTCTCCTTAGGAATCGTGAGGATTCCTAAGTGTGGTCTTCTCTTATAAGTCGTAAGGATCCTATAAGAGAATTTTTCCCTCTTACGAGTCGAGAGGACCCGCAAGCGGTTGTTTCCCTCCTCGTCGAAATTCGACTTTGGAGAGTGAGACCCGTGAATAGTATGCAAGAGACCATTTTGGATTGATTTGCAGGGTCCCATGGTTCAGGAAGCAAGTTTTTTTTTTAGTCCTTGCTGCCTGAGGCTTCATTTGCATGTTGAGACGAATCGGGAATTTCCCGCGGAGATACTAGTTTCTCTGCGAGCCGACGCGAATCAGGAGGCTCTCGTCAAGGAGTGTTTGTATCCGTGAGTCGAGGAGTTTGCTAGGGATTATTTGTTTCCCAAGCGCCAAGGATTATTTGTTTCCTTGGGGTTTGAAGCGAGTCGAGGATTCCCACGGAGACGCTGGTGGCTCTGCGAGTCGACGCGGATCAGGAGGCTCTCGTCAAGGAGTGTTTGTATCCGTGAGTCGAGGAGTTTGCTAGGGATTATTTGTTTCCCAAGCGCCAAGGATTATTTGTTTCCTTGGGGTTTGAAACGAGTCAAGGATTCCCGCGGAGGCACTGGTGGCTCTGCGAGTCGACGCGGATCAGGAGGCTCTCGTCAAGGAGTGTTTGTATCCGTGAGTCGAGGAGTTTGCTAGAGATTATTTGTTTCCCAAGCGCCAAGGATTATTTGTTTCCTTGGTGTTTGAAACGAGTCGAGGATTCCCACGGAGGCACTGGTGGCTCTGTGAGTCGACGCGGATCAGGAGGCTCTCGTCAAGGAGTGTTTGTATCCGTGAGTCGAGGAGTTTGCTAGGGATTATTTGTTTCCCAAGCGCCAAGGATTATTTGTTTCCTTGGGGTTTGAAACGAGTCGAGGATTCCCACGGAGGCACTGGTGGCTCTGCGAGTCGACGCGGATCAGGAGGCTCTCGTCAAGGAGTGTTTGTATCCATGAGTCAAGGAGTTTGCTAGGGATTATTTGTTTCCCAAGCACCAAGAATTATTTGTTTCCTTGGGGTTTGAAACGAGTCGAGGATTCCCACGGAGGCACTGGTGGCTCTGCGAGTCGACGCGGATCAGGAGGCTCTCGTCAAGGAGTGTTTGTATCCGTGAGTCAAGGAGTTTGCTAGGGATTATTTGTTTCCCAAACGCCAAGGATTATTTATTTCCTTGGGGTTTGAAACGAGTCGAGGATTCCCACGGAGGCACTGGTGGCTCTGCGAGTCGACGCGGATCAGGAGGCTCTCGTCAAGGAGAGTTTGTATCCGTGAGTCGAGGAGTTTGATGAAGATACTGATTTATTCGGAGTTGGACTGAACCGTCGAGATTTAGCTTCGTCTTCTGGCGGAGCCTGCTGGGAAAGTATGGTTCCCTCTTTGTTTACGCCCTTGGATTGTATACAGGGATCGATGTGATCTTAACTGTAGGGCCAAAGTTTTATCATTTCTTCTTTTTATTTTATTTTATTTCCGCGATGCTCTATCATTTCAGCTTTTATATCGCGAAGGTCGCGACTGCCCAATCATTTCGGCTATTTTTCGCGGTGCCCAATCATTTCGGCTATTTATTTTATTTTCACTCGCTGCTTTTTATTGCGAGTTGCCCAATCATTTCGGCCATTTTGCATGCATACATTTTTACTTGCTGCTTTTTATTGCAAGTTGCCCCATCATTTCGGCTATTTCATATGCATGTGCGGCCTACTGGCTTTTCGCCGTAAGCCTGAAATTAAACACCGATTTCGGCATCAGCACCGCTACAACTGGGATATTGCCAGGAGCAAATCATCATCGGCCTCTGTCGATGTTGAACAAGGACGGCTTAGCGACCAGGGTTAGGGTCCTGTCGACTAAGGCTTTTGACTTCATGAGCCGTAAGGGTCTCACGAAGTTATTTCTCCCTACAAATCGTGAGGATCTTGTAGGTGTATTTTCTCCTTAAGAATCGTGATGATTCCTAAGTGTATGTTCCTCTGTAAGTCGTAAGAATCCTACAGTAGGGTTTTCTCCTTGTAGTCGAGAGGACCTACAAGGGTCATGCGAACATATCCCCAGTCACGGATGAGACTTGGTTAGGGAAATGTTTATTCGCGCCCGTGGATTGTATACACAGGTCAGTATTGAGCCACTTGTAGGGCAATATCGAAGGTTGGGGTTTGCTTAAGCACAGGTTTATGTCTCTGTAACTTAAGACTTTCAAATCTTATGAGCCCTGAGGGCCCATAAGAGAGTTCTCCTTACGAGTCGTGGGGATCTCGCAAGTGTATTTTCTTCTTAGGAATCGTGGGGATCCCTAAGTGTGCTGCTCCCTTATGAGTCGTAAGGATCTCACACGGGTGGTTTCTCCTTACAAGGTCGAGGGGACCCTGTAAGTGTCCTTTAACGAGATTGCGCCCTTTTAGGTTTTCACAAACACTCGCCGGTAGTCCTGCTGTTTTTACTCACGGAGCCCTTTCGGGTTTTCATCCGTGCCCATTTTGCTCATGGACATACCGTTTTTTTTATTCTTTTTATTTTTATATATTTTCTCTTTTTTTTATCTCATCAGCCTAAAGATGCTGCGGTAGTAGTTTAAAGACGTTTCGGTCTGCTATTAGTTTAATGACATTTTGGTCCGTCGTTAGTTTAAGGACGTTTCGGTCCGTCGTTAGTTTAAGGACGTTTCGGTCCGTTATTGAGAAGGCTGGGTACTGCTTATAGAGCTTGAGCTTAGAAAGACAGAGAGCGGACATAGTCGTCGTCATCTATCATTGACCTAGGCCGTAACTCATTAGGCGTAGTATTTCTTCAGGAAGCGACCGTTTATCGGCCTGAAAGGCCTTTCACCGTGCATGTCCATGAGTAGATAGGCTCCACCTTGGTAGACTTTGTCTATGATGTACGGGCCTTCATAGTTTGGCTCGAACTTTCCCCGCTTGGCGCGATTGGGGATCATAGGCCTTTTGACCACTAGCACAAGCTCGCCTTGGCGGAATGTCCTCGGTCGGGTCAATCTTTCATATGAGCGCGTCATCTTTGCTTTATAAGCCTCCAGATTTTGCTGCGCTATGAGCCGGGTTTCATCAAGGGCGTCAAGCTCCTCAAGCCGAAGGTGAGCATTTTCTTCGTCCGTCAGCTCGTAGTGGACTGCCACTCGTAGAGAGGGTAACCCTATCTCGAGGGGGAGTACTGCTTCTGTACCGAACACCAACGCGTACGGCGTTGTGCTCGTAGCCGTCTTGAATGTAGTTCGATATGCCCAAAGAGCTTCTTGCAGTCTTTCATGCCAGTCTTTCTTATTTCGGGACACCGTTTTCTTTATGATCTTCGTCAAGGTCTTGTTGAAGGCCTCAGCTAGACCGTTAGCTCGCGGATTATAAACCGAGGAATATCTCCAGTCTATATTGTGCTGCTGTGCAAAGCGACTGATCTTGTGGCTTCTGTAGGCTGGCCCGTTATCGGAGATGATCCGTCGCGGAGTTCCAAACCGATATATGACGTGCGTCTTGAAGAAATGGAGGATATTCTCCGTCTTAACTTCTCTTAACGGTACTGCTTCTGCCCATTTAGAGAAGTAGTAAGTCGTCGCCAGGATGAAACGATGTCCCCTAGACGATGCTGGTTCGATAGGTCCGATTATGTCAGTTCCCCACATCTCGAACGGCCAGCTAGCCACCGTTGGATGTAATGGATTTGGATGCTGGTGGATGAAATCCCCATGAATTTGACATGAGTGACACTGCTTCGCATATTCGAGGCAGTCCTGAATCATCGTGGGCCAGTAGTAGCCCATCCGTTTTATCTTCAACTTCATTTTTGGGCCCGCTTGGTGAGAACCGCAGAGTCCATCATGAACTTCGTGGACGACCCTTTTCGCTTCGTCAGGTCCTAAGCATCTCAGCCACAGAGAATCAAATGACCTCTTGTACAGGGTATCATTGACGAAGGCGAAAGACAGAGCTCGTTTCATGAGCTGATGTCTTGCGGACGCTTCTTTAGGCATTCGGTGGGACTTGAAGTAATCTATGAAGACTTCTCTCCAATCCTCGGTATTTTCCCAATCTTTTACTTGCAGGGTTGTCTGCTCGCTCGCTCCCTTTTCTTCGAATAATTCCGGAGATATTTCTGCTGGGGTAAGAACTCGACGGCTTTGTACCACGATTCTAACGTCGTCGAGGTTCTCGTCAGCCAGTTCTTTAGCAAGTTTGGCCAACGCGTCTGCTTTGCTATTTTCCGCACGCGGTATGTTCTCCAAAGTATAAGAGGGAATTTGGGTCAACAGTTGTTGTACCTTTTCCCCGTATTTCACCAATTCTGGCTTGCACGTTTGGTAGTCGCCGTTTACTTGACTAACGACGAGTTGAGAATCCCCATATACGAGGAGGTCTTCAATTCCCATGTCAATGGCGATCTCGAGGCCTGCTATCAGAGCTTCGTATTCGGCTTCGTTGTTTGTCCTCGGCTCCGTCAGGGAGAAAGCAAAGCGCATTATCCCTCCTTGTGGAGTTACAAAGATGAGTCCTACCCCCGATTTGATTATAGGGGTACTTTGTTTGCGCTTTTTCATGGAGGATGCTCCGTCGAAATAAAGTTCCCATTGGGTATCACCACCGTCGCTTGCGTCAAACGCGTGTTCGTCTGGAAGATCGCATTTTAAAGGAGAGTCGGCCTGTATCGGATGCTCAGCGAGAAAGTCGGCGATGGCCTGGCCTTTCACTGCCTTGAGAGGTTGATACGTTATCGAAAACTCCATCAAGTGTAGGGCCCATTTAGCGAGTCGTCCCGTCAATATGGCCTTTGACATCAAGTATTTAAGGGGGTCCACCTTTGAAATGAGACGGACCTCATGCGCCAACGCATAGTGCCTAAGCTTTGTTATCGCGAAGATCAACGCCAAGCAATGTTTTTCAATGGGGGGGGTAGTTGCTTTCTGCCCCCAGTAGAACTCGACTTAAGTAGTAGAGTGCTCTTTCTTTCCCTTGATCGTTCTCTTGTGCCCATAATGCGCCTAAAGAACCTTCGAGGGCGGTTGTATAAAGAATGAGAGGCTTTCCCTTAACCGGAGCAGCCAACACTGGAGGGTTTTGCAGGTATTGCTTGATCTCGTCTAGTGCGCTTTGGCACTTTTGATCCCAGATGAACGGGGTTCCCTTCTTCATCAGGTGACTGTAAGGACGACACTTGCCTGAAAGATTGGCTATAAATCGCCGTATGTATGCGAGTTTCCCTTGGAGAGATCGTAACTGTTTGAGAGTTCTTGGCGGAGGCATTTCCATGATCGCTTTGATCTTTGACGGATCTATTTCAATACCTCGGTGTCGAACAATGAATCCCAGGAATTTGCCTGAGGAAACTCCGAATGCACACTTGAGCGGGTTCATCTTTAAGTTGTATTGCCGAAGGCGTTGAAATACGGTCTTCAGATGCTCGAGATGTTCCTCATATGATTTGCTTTTAACAACGAGGTCGTCGATATAGCATTCGACGATTTCGTGTATAAGGTCATCGAAGATCTTCGTCATGGCCCTTTGATAAGTGGCACCGGCATTCTTTAAACCGAAGGGCATTACTTTATAACAAAATATCCCTAGAGGGGTCCTGAAGGCGGTATGCTTCTGGTCTTCAGGATGCATTTTTATCTGATTATACCCCGATGAGCCGTCCATGTAGGAGAAAACCTCATGAGTGGACGTATTGTCTATCATCAGTTCGGTGATTGGCACTGGGAAATCATCCTTCGGGCAAGCTTTATTAAGATCCCGGAAGTCTACGCATATGTGCACTGTCCCATTTTTCTTCATCACTGGGATGATGTTGGCGATCCATTCAGGGTATTGAACTTCCTGGATGAAGCCAGAGTCGATTAACTTTTTGACCTCGGTATTGATGCTCATCTCAAGCTTGAGTCGCATTCTTCTCGGCGCCTGTTTGACTGGCTTGATGTTCGAGGATATCGCCAATTTGTGTACAGCAATTTCTGGATCTAGTCCCGGCATTTTGGAATAGTTCCACGCGAAGCAATCTCTATGCTGCAGAAGCACATCCTTTAACGCAGCTACCCTTTCTTCAGATAGTAACTCGCTGATGAATGTCGGTCGTGGATCGTTTGCCGTCCCCAACTCAATCTTCTTGAGGTTATCTGCAGTGGTATGGATTCTATCTTCCAGCTCTTTTGGCGCTGGTGGGAATTCTGAGATTATCTCGTCGCTGCTGTTTTCGAAGCACCAAGGAAGGCTGTCCATGTTCTCTGGCTCTTCTTTTAATATCGTTATCACGTGACAAGTACGAATTCGCTTCCAATCCCAATGCGGAACTGGTTCTTCTTTCGTGGCCTTGGGCTCGTGCTTTTGTGGTGGCGTTACCCTCCAGTTGTCGGACAGAGCGAACTTGCCAAGCTGATACTGATCTTCGACCCAATTCTTGAAGGTGAAGCAATCTTCGAGAGGATGCCCTATTACTCGGTGATAACAGCAATAGTCTGGGTGTGAGACTTCGCCTGCTTGTTCGGGGTGTTTGGACTCCGGCAGTGTAAGCATCTGATGTTTTAGAGCGAGGTCAAGTATCTTCTTCGTCTTGTCCCGAGGAAACGAGTACGCTCGACCCATTTTCTTCATAAGGGATAGATCAATAGCGCTTGACTCCCGTTTGCGTGGCTTCTTAGCCCTGCTTTGTTGTTGTTGAGCGCCTTTTTGGCCTTTCGACTTATTTCTGCTTTTGCGCTGAGCCTTCTTTATAACAGGTTGACAGGGAGCAACCTTTTCATCTTTCACGGCTTGTTGGAGAAGGCGTTGCGTTCTGGCTTTCTCGTAGATGACCATTTCACGGTTATGGTCGTCTCGGACTTTTTGACCCGCTTCCCTTATAAGCTTGTCCATTTGTTCTTCGAACGACGGACTGGGTTCCTTTGCATCTGGCACTTTTATTGGCTCAGGATTAGCGTCCTCCCATTGAGAATCCGCTTCTTCATCGAAGTCATATATGACATAGCAGCTGTTTAATAGCTCTCATTTCTTTGACCGGATGTATCCGAGCCCGATCGTCTCCATCCTCCCATTAGGTAGCTTGTGTTGAGTTCCGGGGACGTTCCAAACCCTGTCATAGAATTTGGCCTTCCTAACAGTCTGTTCGAAGGGTATCCCTTGGCGCTTTAACAGTCGTTTCAAGCCTTCTGTATAATATCTGGGTAGACGAATGGGTTGAAGCCTGTCCAGCGTTGGATCTGCTCCATACCAGATCTCTTTCTCCACTTTATTTTCTTTAGAGCGGTAAAGCAGAATTGCTTTCTCTCTCTTTCTCCTGGGAGGGATATAGAATGTCCGCAACTCTTCTACACTGTAGATATTAAGTGCATCCAGTTCTTTATGGTGTCTAAGCGGCACCATGGCTATCTGTAGACTTCGCTCTTCATCAGCAGAAGCTCGTATTGAAAGCCGAGCAGGGAATACAGCATGAACTTCATCCTCCGAATCACTACCGAAGATCAATGAAGGAACGGATGGTCCCGGCTTGGTGTATTGGGGCGGACCCGAATAAGTTATATCCTCTTCCTCCTCGGTATCGCTGCCGAAGACAGGGATGGTGGCGTTAGTTTTGTTCTCAGGCTTGTGACACCTTTCCGTGTCTTCGAAACTCGGCAAGAAGTATTTGGCATCTTCATACTTACGAACTTCATTCACGGAAAACGGATTCAATTCTCCTGCCACAGTGTACTCGAGACCATCCTTGCAATATTTCATACACTGATGCTGTGTAGAAGGGATGATATTGTACTCGTGTAACCATGGTCGACCGAGCAGAGCATTGTAGCATGTCTTGGCATCTATGACATGGAATTTAATATCTGTGACGAGCAACCCGAAGCGTAACGTCAATATCACAGATCCAAGAGTTTTTGATGATTGGGAGTCGAACCCGGAGATGGTGATCTTGTCTCGGGCGAGGTGTTGGACACTCATGCAAACCTCCTTTAACACCCGTACATTGAGTAAATTAACAGACGATCCGTTATCGACCAAGATTTTACTTATCTTTCTGTCATGGCAGTATCCTGAGACATAAAGGGGACGATTGTGTTCGCACGTCCCGAGGAGAAGGTCTTCATCGCCAAAAGCAACGTCGGCCGTGTGCACCTCTTCCAACTCATTCTTCATCTTTTCTTCGGCCAGGAAGGCTTGGAACTGGTCCGGATCTTGTAGCGCCTTAATCAAAGAATCCCTCGCCTCTTTTGATAGTAACAGGGCATCAAGAATGCTGAGTTGTGAGGGCAGCTTCCTCTGATGCGCCAAGACATTGTAATCCACCTTATTTCTCTTCGGCGGATTCTTGGCGGTTAGCTCTTCCGCAACTTGGTCATCTAGAGTAATATCCTCAGAGACCTTTTCTTTCCCTTTATCTTTCTTGTTTAAGGGTCCGAGATTCTTTTCAGGTAGCGTCCGATTGCGTAGCTGGATATTTTCGCAAACCTTTAGCTCTTCTTCTTTTCCCGAAGTTGACTCTTTAAAGAGAGGGGCGAGTTCCAGCTCCTCATCAGAATCGCTCCCGAATGTAGGCACTTGTGACCCGCCAGTGTTAACCATGCGACAATCGCCGGTAGTTCTTTCAAGCCCTTCGGTCATATTTCTTTGCTCTCGACGAGTTTTACACTTTTCCCGCTTGAAGCGTTGTCGACGAGCAACATATCCTTGCCACCATTTATCGAAAGCTTTGCATTCTTGAGTGGGGTGCGAAACCTTCTGATGATATAAGCAAAAGGAGGGGTGCATTTCTATTTCACCAGTAATTTTTCCTTCAGAGGATGGTAGCTTCATGCCCATTGATGTGGCCTTAGCAAACCTTTTCTTTATCTTGAATTGGCTTTTGTCGGTAGCGAAGGTATTTTGCTCCAGCGGGATCGTCTCAGCTCTTTCATCAAGTCGCTAGCGCTTGGCCCTTTCAAATATAGCCATCTCGCGTTCTCGATCAGCTTTACTTTTCAGTCGAGCTTCGTTAAGGAACGTGTCAATCATTTCGACTGATAGCTCCGGAATTTTTGATTCGGTATCTGCCCCCAGCGTTTTAGTGCCAGAAGTCTCTTCATCGTTCGTGATCGAATGGGAGATCATATGACAGCTCGCTACATATTCCTCGGATTCATCCGATGAACTTTCTCCCTCATCTTCTTCTTGAAAGACGTGATTGAGGAACTCTTGGAGCGTAATGGAAGTCCGTGCCTTTTGGTTGTATTCATCCAGCGCGTCAATTTTCTTTTGTAAGTCCGTGCGCTTGTCGCCAGGCTTCACGGGTTTTTTTAGATTTCTTCTTCTTCTTTTTCGAAGATTTTGACGGCTGGTTGCGAGTGTTTGAGCCACCACCACCGGTCTTTGGAGTTGGACGTGGCTTCAACATCCCTTCAATGACCTGCGATTCCAACGGGTTCTTCCACTTGATCGCTGGACATGCCTGAAGATCGTTTAGCATCCTCTTTGTCTTGGCTGATAATACAACCTCCCAAGAAGCTTCTTCAATGACGGAGCATGTTGCCCCCGGCGTATTCGTCCCCTTAGAGGTGTAGGGCTGCGGGGGATTCACCTTCTATTTGTCAGATAACGCGAACTTGCCCTGTCGGTACTGGTTTTCAAGCCAATTCTTGAAAACGTAGCAATCTTCGATCGGATGGCCTAGTACTCGATGATAAGGACAGTAGTTGGGCTCGTTGACGTCACTTGGTTGCAACGGACGTTTTGGATCCGGCAGATTTATGAGTCTGTTGCGCAACGCCAGCTCGAATAACCTCCTCGTTTTATCGCGGGGAAAGGAATAAGGACGTCCCATCCTATCCTCAAGGGGTACGTACGGGCGCATATTATTTTGACGAGCCACTGGCTTCGGGTCGCTCGGTTGTTGTTGAGCATTAGCGACGACGATCGCTTTTCCCTTCCCTTTGTCATTTCGGGAGTCCGACCTTGGAAGAGGAGGTTTATGGCCCATCTGATCCATCTGTGCTAATTTGTCGATCAAGGCCTGGAAGGTAGTCGGCTTGAAAAACATCATAAACTGCGAGATGGTTGCTTGTGGATCGAGGGTTCCAACAAACATACCAACTGCGGGAGCTTCTTCAATGCGCTGCTCACACTTTGACCATAAATTCCGCCATCGTATAGCGTACTGAACCCACGTCTCGCCGGGTTTTACCCTGGCGTTAATCAGTGCCGTCATCGGGGTACGTTCACTGGCACTTGCAAAACATTGAGTAAACAGTAGCTCCATCTCCGTGAAGGTTTTAATAGAGTCATTTGGGAGTTCAGAATACCACTCGAACGCCGTATCTGATAAGCTTCCAACAAACTGGCGAAGCAACAGCTTGTCGTCACCGCCGGTGTTGCCGCAGAGTGCCCTGAACTGGGCAACATGCTGATGAGGATTGCCCGTCCCCTTGTAGACATGGAACTTGGGAATTGTATAACCTGGCGGATACTTGATTTGATCGTACCAACTTAGGTATGGCCTCCCCGTTTTTACGACCTGACCGGCCGCTTCGGTCGCATGATGCACCCGTATTTGCTGGGCGATGTATTCATCCAAATCAGCTTTTGAGATGGTATCCTCTTTAGCTGTGGATAGAGCCGGTGGAGGATTCGACGTCTCTCCCCTATCGTCTTCAAGAATGATCGGGGGATCTTCAGCAGGTGGATCTTGTTGAATCATCATACCCACCATATCCTGGAACAGGAGGGCCATTTTCTTTATGTTGGCTGCCTGCTCCGCAGCTTCTTTGTCTTTCTTCTCTAGTACGCACCGAAGGAATTCAGCGTCCGTTTCTTGTTCTTGACGCTCGTCTGAGGATGTTTCCGGGGTTTCTTTTGGCCCTGTAAGTGCGGCCATAGCGTTCATCATTTCTTGGAGCTTCTGCTGCTGCTCCTGAGCCTTGGTCACTGACCTCGTGTGCGGTCTATGACCTGTTGAAATGCGGCTATCTTCTTTTCCCGATGCCATGTAAACCGTATGAACTGTTATGCCCCCTGACTTGGGGTGTTTAAGTTCATCACCTCTGGTGTTTGTCGCCGGTGCGGGGGTTTTCTCCGGCCTTCTTCTTTTGTGGGCCGTTGAAGTGGAAGGGGCCATTGCAGTGGGCACCCTAGCGATCGTTGTCCTCTGCTGTTTAATTGGACGGTCTTTTTCTTTCTGCACCTTCAACTTCTTTCGTTGACGGGAGTGATCCGTGTCGATCATGGAGTCTTGAACCCTCCTCCAAACTTTATAAATTGTTGAGGACAGCCGTTGAGGGGGCTGTTCTTGCTTTGTTTCTGGGACTCTCTCCGCAGGCGGAGGAGATCTTTTCAATGTAGCGGTTGGAGAGTTCTTTCGTACCCTCCTCAGCAATTCAAAGCTGTTCCCAGTTAGAACAGCAGCGTTGACCTCCACCATTGGAGCCGGTGGAGTTAGCCCTGAGGGAGAGTTGCCCCCTGCCTTTCTCACTCGTCGCCAATGGCGACGTCGAGCACGACCAGCCGTTGGGACTGGCTCAGAGATAGAGATAGCTTCTTTTTGCCTCCTGTCTGAATGAGGCACCGCCGGTGTTAACCTTTTAAAAACTGAGGTCGTTCCTTGCGGGGTAATATCCAATCTGTCAAAGACAGATCTTCATGTAGGGGCAGGAACAGGAATCGTCAGTCTTGAAAAGAATGACTCTTTCACGGGAGAAGCCGCCTCAACGTCTTCCGGAGCAGCGGCCGTTGCCCTCCTTGGGACAGCCATTTTAGAGTTCCTGGGCTTCTTAGCGGGCCCTTCAGAGTTTTGATCCAGCCTCGCAAAGACAGAGGCTGTTGGCTTGGTGGTGGGCGACCCGTTGACAGGGGCCGTGGTAGCAGTGAGCCGGTCGAACACCGACTTCTTGTTCACTTCCGGTGCAGGTATCGGCACAGAGAAGCTTGTAGGTGGGACCATGGTCCCGAAAAACAGGCCGGTGGTGGCCTGGGTCACCTGTTCTACCGGCAGAGCGAGAAAAGAGGCCGCTTGGGGCCCATATGCTACACCTCTAGGTGAGGTGGAGCGTCCGTTGCAGTGGCACTTCGTGCAGTTGGTGCAGTTAGAAGCCATGGATGCTTGAGTTCTGCGCCAGACAAAAGACCAAATCTTAGTAACTTGGAAATCCAAAGGCAACCGTTAACAAACCGCGATTGGTTCGCGAAGACGACACACGAAGTGTGGAGTGGAAAGAGGAAAAGGTCCCACCGGGCGTGCCAGAATCTGTTCCCCTCCGAAAGACGGCGCAAGACTGAACGTCTTGCCTGTGATTCGGGGCAGATGCTAATAGGTGTTATCCGTCTACCTCTTCGAAGATGCCAAGTTGATTTATGGCACCGTATATCGAAGGTCTAAACGGATGCGGCCGATGTTGCAGACTTCGTCAGATTCCCCCTCATTTGAGGGTTTTTTGATTGTGGGGACGCTCTTCCCTGCAGGCGCAAGCCCCTGCAGTTAATTACGCTACCGCATCGCGGTAACAATTTTCTCCTTCTCCAGATGGTCACTTCGTGTCGTGGGTGTTTGTTTTATTTTTGGTTGCCCATGGATTGTATACGGAGACTAATTTATGTCATCGCCCGTAGGACGTGGATTAGTCCAAATCCGTATTTTCTTAGATTTGGGTTTGGGGTTTTGGTTTAAGGATACGTTAGCCGTATTTGAGGCTAAGATCAACTTAAACGTTTGTTAAGGATACGTTAGTCCTGTTTTAGACTAAGATCAACTTAACGTAGTGATTAATAAATGGCCGTCAGGACTCGTCACCTCTCTGACGTCGTTGAAGGATTACAACGACAGGTGTCAGAGGAGTGCAGAGATGTACCCTTGAACCAAAGTTTATTTGGAGTTTTATCATTCATTTAAATGTCTAAGGATACGTTAGCCGTATTTGGGGCTAAGATCAACTTAAACGGGACCGTTTAGATCCGGCAAAAGAGCATTTGGAGGCTCTATTATTCCAGTTTAGGGACGTAGTGGTCCATTTCCCAGTTTAGGGACGTGGTGGTCCATCGCCAGTTTAGGGACGTGGTGGTCTATATTCCAGTTTAGGGACGTGGTGGTCCGATATTAGATTAAGGACGTCTCGGTCCGATATTAGTTTAAGGACGTTTCGGTCCATTATTAGTTTAGGGACGTCTCGGTCCGATATTAGTTTAAGGACGTTTCAGTCCAATATTAGTTTAGGGACGTCTCGGTCCGATATTAGTTTAGGGACGTCTCGGTCAGATATTAGTTTAAGGACGTCTCGGTCCGATATTAGTTTAGGGACGTCTCGGTCCAATATTAGTTTAAGGACGTTTCGGTCCACGAGTTTAAGGACCCCGCAGTCCATATTCATGTGTGGTCGTTGGGACCCGTCGCCTCTCTGACGTCGTTGAAGGATTACAACGATAGATGTCAGAGGAGTTCGGAGATGTACCCTCGAACCGGTAGTAAATTGATTTAAGAGAGCAATCTTGCTCAGTCAATTTAATTTAAGGACTTACGGCCAAAATTGGGTTAAGTCCAGTTGAGAATATTCAACATTTTTCTTGATCTTTGGCCTATTAGGCCTGTGCTAGGGCTTTGCCCATGTTTAATAATTCACTGCATTCTATTCTGGCCTGCTGGGCTTTTGATTTGGGCTCTGTCCCTTTATTTATGATGCAGAGCATCTATTTTAGTTTGGGCTCTGCCCCTTTTTTTAAAAAAAACAATGCATTGCATTTTATTAGACCTGTTAGGCCTTTTTGACTTGGGCCTGGCCCTTTAAGTAATGCACTGCATTTGTGCAAAGCACTAAGAATCTTTTTAGATTCAAAACAGAAGTGCAAAGCACTTTTTGATCCCTTAATCTAAACAAGTTTTTCCTTGTTTCAGAGAACCAAAGGTTCATAACAATTGCAAGGCACTATTTTTATTTTCATTTTATTTGTTTATTTATTTATTAAAGATCCATGATCTTGTTCTTGGATCCCTGATCTGTTCATAAGAGAAATTTCTCTTCTTTCAAAGGTTTTTACCTTTTTTATTCTTGAGGAGTTCTTCAGAGTCCTCTTTCTCTCTTTTTTAAAATGTTGATCCCTTTGAATTGAGGTCTGGGGTCCCTTTTATAGTGCCCATAAATTAGTAAAATTTGTTAAAAAGATCTTTCTCTGAGTGATTTAGGGAATTTTCCCTACCGTTGGATCTTTGCTCCAAAGGTCTCTGTTTTACAGAAGGAAATCTTCTTGTTTTTAATAAGAACAGAAAATATTTATTCTGTTTTGCGCAACTCCCTTAGCGCGTGACACGTGTCGCGCAGCGCAGCGCTTGCGCAGCTGCGCTTGCTCAGCTGCGCAGACACGTGTCGCGCCGCGCAGCGCTTGCGCAACTGCGCAGACACGTGTCGCGCAGCGCAGCGCTTGCGCAACTGAAAGTTGTTTCTTTTACTTTTAGTTTTTAAAAGAGCCCTGCTCTGATTGGACGCACCGCCTTGGGCGTTGCGCTGTCGTATCAACTTCTGACACATGGCGCGTTGCGCGCAGCGCACGGTATTTGAAGCGTTGCTTCAAAATTTGAATTTTTTTGAAATTTAAACAGAGCCTTGCTCTGATTGGGGAAACAAGGGGGTTTTATGTAAAAATACTTTTATATACTTTTCAAAACACATCCCAAGTGTTTATTATTCGTCTTTAGAGTTGTAATGAATGTAGATTTTATATTGTGATATTTCTAGTGGAAATATCCTAATTTCAGAAATAAGGTATTTATTTGTAATATTGATTTGTATGTAATTCATGGTATTTTAGTTTAAAATTGATTCTTGTGATTTTTAGAAAAAGTGGAATATTTATATCATAACAAAATAGGTATTTTAATGATAAATATACATATATTTATACAAAAATAATTTTAATATATTTTTTATATTCTAAAAATCTCATTTTCTTAAGATGTCGTATTTTAAATTTTTCGAGACCGAATGTTCCTTGCGGAGGTCTGAATCTCGCACTACTAAGCCCGAGGATGTGCGATAATCCGCACCATCCCGAACGGCTTTCCCAAAATGGGTTGTAGCGGCGCTTTGCAAAGATTTGTATAAATACTAAATCTTTTAGAAAACGGTTTTATGAAGTAAATGGTATTTATTTGTAAAGATGTAAATTTTCCCGTATTCTATGTTCTAGGGTCTGCTAAGTCAGCTAGACTGTTCCTAAATGGTCCAAAGCGACAAGTTGTGAGATGCCTCAAATCGCCTCTTCATCGCCAATTGTGGCCAGGTAAGTACAAATGAAGAAAAGAGGGATCCGCTCACGAATCACCGTGAGACGGGCCTTTAAAATTACTTTTCTCACTTGCCTAGCCTAGACACCACAAAGTCAGGTTTAGATAAACGACTGATGTCCACAACTTATCCTATTTTCATAATAAGTGGTATTTATTTAAAAAGTGTATCAATACTAAATTTTTTAAAATTGGTTTTATTAAGTAAAGGGTATTTAAATGAAAATGTTTGTTTTCTCGTACTCTAAGTTTTCGATGGTATCGTGTTAGGTTGTATATGAGTGTGTGAGGAGGTAGGTCGTTATCTCGTGTTCTACTTTAAAGGTATAGCAAGTTTAATGGAGTTAAATGTAGAATTGAAACAATGTGGTATTTAAGTGAAAAATACGATAAATTGAAATAGCCATCATTTCATGTGATGAAACTTGATCAATTTGGATGATTAGTGTTTAATAGTCAACATGAGAGAATTTAAGCATAATTGTGTTAATGAGAATTGGATTTTTATAAGAAACCGAATCGGAAATCGGATTTGTTCCGATTTCGTCGGGTTTTATAAATCCGTATTTTTTGATAGAAGAGATATGTAGAAATTGGGACTTACGGATTTTGGACAACTATAAGAGGGATATGGTTCGTAAGGAGTCGGTGGTGCGTCGTTTCGTCGCCGGGAGTTCCTACAGACGTTGCCGGAAAATCCGCCGAAGAATTCGCCGAGTTTCGCCTTTCGCTCACTTCGATTGCATACAAAAGTTTCTTGAAAATTCTAGAGAGTTGGCTCAGTGTTTGGGGTGAGAGGGTAGAGGGTAGGGGTGGTATTTATAGGGTTAGGCTAGGGTTAGGGTAGGTGAAAGGTTAAAATGAAAAATGTGATAAAATGTATTAAAAGTGGAGTAATTGGGGTTTTAAAAGAGCTCTGGAAATGGTCTGAGGCTAAAATTTTGCTGGTGCATAGGGAATGTGAAAAGACACAATTTTCATGTTGGGGTCGTCGCCGGAATCGGCCGACTCGGGGGTGACTCGGCCGTGGCTCGGTCGGAGGACCGAGTCGGCCGGGTCGAGGCCGATTTGGCCGATTCCCGGCCGAGTCAGGCGGCTGGGATCCCCCCCGACGGTTCATCTATCCTCTGGCAATGTTATATTTTTGGGTGTAGTGGGTTTTTTTGTGAGATATGCACGTGTAAACTCTTGGTATTCTAAATGTTTTAAAAAAATCAATATTAAAAATAATATGGGGTATGGGATTTGAACTCTGGTGGCTTGATTCAGCAATGCAAGGTATTACCAATGAGCTACAAACTCCTTCTTGTAATTAAATTGCTAATTAATTACTTAAGTCTTATGCTCGGGCACTAAATACTCCTTTATGGATTTTGAAAAAAAATTTGTAAAGAAAGTTGTATAGGTTAATTATGGTTGTTACATTCTACCCTCCTTATAAAAATTTCACCCTCGAAATTTGTAAAAGGAAAGTGTAACAGATTCAAGAAAGTTTAGTGACTGAAGTACTGACAGTATATGAAAAAAATAACAAGGTGGTGCAAGGGTTTTAAAAATGTGAAAAATGTGTGAAGGAATGAAAGAATGCGAAGGTTTTGGTAAGATTGTGAAAGAGCTAAGGGAATTTTGGGTTAGGACAGATTCAAAGTATATGATTCAAGAAATATGAAAGATAAGATTCAAGGAACATGGTTGTAAAGAATGTTTTAGTTGCTGGTTCTTGTGTTATATTGCTTAGGTTGTTCACGCAGAACAGGACCTGCATGGTAGGGTTCCATACAGCTCTGACATGCTTGGGCCGCCAACAAAACCTGTCACGCCCCGCTTCCCGGTATACGGGCAGAGGACGCGACGAGGCCGCTACGTATTTACTATGAAGTAAATACGCTAAGCGTATCTAAGCAATATAAAATTAAAGCACAAGAGACAAGATATAATAAAAAGCAACTTTATTTATTCATATTCTTTCTGTACAATGCATGGAAAGTAAATACAACTGAATAAAAAACAATGCCTAAACAATTGCATGACAGAAAAGAAGAGTACTGAAATGGAAAATGTACAATGTACTAGAGCTTGGGGTCTTCACTGAACTGGTCCAAGTCTTCAGCAGAGGGCTCGATCTCTGATGTGTCCAGATCACCTGACGACATTCAAAGAAGAAAGAAAGAGAATTTCGTCAGCGAACAGGTCGCTCGGTAAGTCCCAAAGATAAGGGAGAAATAGAATAGACAGAAGGAGAAGGTAGCTTTTAAAGTTGTATTATATTGTTATAATGTTGTATTAGTGTTAACGCTGTTGTTTGTAGCTTGGTACAGAAGGATACCAGTGTATACAAGAGGAGTCTCTATATGCCAGAGACTAGAGGCAAATAGAAGTAAAAGGCTCCGTTATACAACCCGGAACAACGGCAATTGGATTCAGGTTAGGTATCTTAGTCTTGCAGTCTCGTACCACTTTTAACACCTTTCGTACCAATCTACCCCTTAAACCCCGTAGTGATTTGATTGTATTGTTTGTCTTGTAAATTGTATTGATTGTATAATTGATTGACTGACCGAAACCATGATATCAGTAAACGGATGTAACCATAGAATCATATAAATGGAATAACTGGAGAACCATGTAAATGGAATGTATATCCATGGTTCGGTTCCGTCAAGTTGTATAAATTGATAATTGGATTTATGGATTCATATTGAATTGTAATATTGAATATTGTAGATTATAAATTGTAACTGTAGATTGTAGATTGTAGATTGTACTTGAATCATATTCTTGTCAGATTATACTGAGACTCAAACTGAGTCAGACAATTAGCAAAGTAAATTGAAGTCCTAATTATTTTTATTAATTTGTCTACCTTAGATAGGCATGCACCCACTTCTCCGGCTCCCTGAGGCTCAAGAGATTGGTTCCGCTTAAACCTATGTTTATTAGGGTCGTTAGGGTAATTTATAGAACTTGAGGGGTTTTTATGTAAAAATACTTTTATATACTTTTCAAAATACACCCCAAGTGTTTATTATTCGTCTTTATAGTTGTAATGAATGTAGATTTTATATTGTGATATTTTTAGTCGAAATATCCTAATTTCAGAAATAAGGTATTTATTTGTAATATTGATTTGTATGGAATTCATGGTATTTTAGTGTAAAATTGATTCTTGTGATTTTTAGAAAAAAGTGGAATATTTATATCATAACAAAATAGGTATTTTATTGATAAATATACATATATTTATACAAAAATAATTTTAATATATTTTTTTATATTCTAAAAATCTCATTTTCTTAAGATGTCGTATTTTAAATTTTTCGAGACCGAATGCTCATTGCGGAGGTCTGAATCTCGCACTACTAAGCCCGAGAATGTGCGATAATCCGCACCATCCCGAACGGGTTCCCCAAAATGGGTTGTAGCGGCGCTTTGCAAAGATTTGTATACATACTAAATCTTTTAGAAAACGGTTTTATGAAGTAAATGGTATTTATTTGTAAAGATGTAAATTTTCCCGTATTCTATGTTCTAGGGTCTCCTAAGTCATTTAGACTGTTCTTAAATGGTCCAAAGCGACAAGTTGTGTGATGTCTCAAATCCCCTTTTCACCGCCAATTGTGGCCAGGTAAGTACAAGTGAAGAAAGGAGGGATCTGCTCACGAATCATCGTGAGACGGGCCTTTTAAAGTTACCTTTCTCACTTGCCTAACCTAGACACCACAAAGTCAGGTTTAGATAAACGACTGATGTCCACAACTTATCCTATTTTCATAATAAGTGGTATTTATTTAAAAAGTGTATCAATACTAAATCTTTTAGAATTGGTTTTATTAAGTAAATGGTATTTAAATGAAAATGTTTGTTTTCTCGTACTCTAAGTTTTCGATGGTATCCTGTTAGGTTGTATATGAGTGTGTGAGGAGGTAGGTAGTTACCTCGTGTTCTACTTTAAAGGTATAGCAAGTTTAATGGAGTGAAATGTAGAATTGAAACAATGTGGTATTTAATTGAAAAATATGATAAATTGAAATAGCCATCATTTCATGTGATGAAACTTGATCAATTTGGTTGATTAGTGTTTAATAGTCAACATGAGAGAGTTTAAGCATAATTGTGTTAATAAGAAGTGTATTTTTATAAGAAACCGAATCGGAAATCGGATTTGTTCCGATTCCGTCGGGTTTTGTAAATCCGTATTTTTTGATAGAAGAGATAGGTAGAAATTGGGACTTACGGGTTTTGGACAACTATAAGAGGGATATGGTTCGTAAGGAGTTGGTGATGCGTCGTTTTGTCGCCGGGAGTTCCTACAGACGTTGCCGGAAAATCCGCCGAAGAATCCGCTGGAGCTTCGCCTTTCGCTCACTTCGATTGCACACAAAAGTTTCTTGAAAATTCTAGAGAGTTGGCTCAGAGTTTGGGGTGAGAGGGTAGAGGGTAGGGGTGGTATTTATAGGGTTTGGTTAGGGTTAGGGTAGGTGAAAGGTTAAAATGAAAAATGTGATAAAATGTATGCAAAATGTATTAAAAGTGGAGTAATTGGGGTTTTAAAAGAGCTCTGGAAATGGTCTGAGGCTAAAATTTTGCAGGTGCATAGGGAATGTGAAAAGACACAATTTTCATGTTGGGGTCGTCGCCGGAATCGGCCGACTCGGGGGTGACTTGACCTTGACTTGGTCGGAGGACTGAGTCGGCCGAGTCGAGGCCGATTTGGCCGATTCCCGGCCGAGTCAGGCGGCCGGGATCCCCCCCGACGGTTCATCTATCCTCTGGCAATGTTACATTTTTGGGTGTAGTGGGGTTCTTGTGAGATATGCACGTGTAAACTCTTGGTATTCTAAAAGTTTTAAAAAAATCAATATTAAAAATAATATGGGGTATGGGATTTGAACTCTGGTGGCTTGGTTCAGCAATGCAAGGTATTACCAATAAGCTTCAAACTCCTTGTAATTAAATTGTTAATTAATTACTTAAGTCTTGTGCTCAGGCAATAAATACCCCTTTATGGATTTTGAAATTTTTTTTGTAAAGAAAGTTGTATAGGAAAATTAGGGTTGTTACATTTTACCCTCCTTATAAAAATTTCGTCCTCGAAATTTGTAAAAGGAAAGTGTAACAGATTCAAGAAAGTTTAGTGACTGAATTACCGACAGTGTATGAAAAAAATAAAAAGGTGGTGCAAGGGTTTTAAAAATGTGAAAAATGTGTGAAGGAATGAAAGAATGCGAAGGTTTTGGTAAGATTGTGAAAGAGCTAAGGGAATTTTGGGTTAGGACAGATTCAAAGTATATGATTCAAGAAATATGAAAGATAAGATTCAAGGAACATGGTTGTAAAGAATGTTTTAGTTGCTGGTTCTTGTGTTATATTGCTTAGGTTGTTCACGCAGAACAGGACCTGCATGGTAGGGTTCCATACAGCTCTGACATGCTTGGGCCGCCAACAAAACCTGTCACGCCCCGCTTCCCGGTATACGGGCAGAGAACGCGACGAGGCCGCTACGTATTTACTATGAAGTAAATACGCTAAGCGTATCTAAGCAATATAAAATTAAAGCACAAGAGACAAGATATAATAAAAAGCAACTTTATTTATTCATATTCTTTCTGTACAATGCATGGAAAGTAAATACAACTGAATAAAAAACAATGCCTAAACAATTGCATGACAGAAAAGAAGAGTACTGAAATGGAAAATGTACAATGTACTAGAGCTTGGGGTCTTCACTGAACTGGTCCAAGTCTTCAGCAGAGGGCTCGATCTCTGATGTGTCCAGATCACCTGACGACATTCAAAGAAGAAAGAAAGAGAATTTCGTCAGCGAACAGGTCGCTCGGTAAGTCCCAAAGATAAGGGAGAAATAGAATAGACAGAAGGAGAAGGTAGCTTTTAAAGTTGTATTATATTGTTATAATGTTATATTTCGTGTTAACGCTGTTGTTTGTAGTTTGGTACAGAAGGATGCCAGTGTATATGAGAGGAGTCTCTATATGCCAGAGACTAGAGGCAAATGGAAGTACAAGCCTCCGTTATACAACCTGGAACAACGGTAATTAGATTCAGATTAGGTGTCTTAATCTTACAGTCTCGTGCCACTTTTAACACATTCCGTACCAATCTACCTCTTAAACCCCTTAGTGTTTTGATTGTTTTGTTTGTCTTGTAAATTGTATTGATTGTATAATTGATTGACTGACCGAAACCATGATATCGGTAAACGGATGTAACCGTAGAATCATGTAAATGGAATAACTGTAGAACCATGTATATGTAATGTATATCCCTGGTTCGGTTCAGTTAAGTTGTATAGATTGATAATTGGATTTATGGATTCATATTGAATTGTAATATTGAAGATTGTAGATTATAAATTGTGGCTGTAGATTGTAGATTGTACTTGAATCATATTCAAGTCAGATTATACTGAGACTCAAACTGAGTCAGACAATTAGCAAAGTAAATTGAAGTCCTGATTGTTTTTATTAATTTGTCTACCTTAGATAGGCATGCACCCACTTCTCCGGCTCCCTGAGGCTCAAGAGATTGGTTCCGCTTAAACCTATGTTTATTAGGGTCCTTAGGGTAATTTATAGAACTTGAGGGGGTTTTATGTAAAAATACTTTTATATACTTTTCAAAATACACCCCAAATGTTTATTATTCGTCTTTATAGTTGTAATGAATGTAGATTTTATATTGTGATATTTCTAGTGGAAATATCCTAATTTCAGAAATAAGGTATTTATTTGTAATATTGATTTGTATGGAATTCTTGGTATTTTAGTGTAAAATTGATTCTTGTGATTTTTAGAAAAAAGTGAAATATTTATATCATAACAAAATATGTATTTTAATGATAAATATACATATATTTATACAAAAATAATTTTAATATATTTTTTTATATTCTAAAAATCTCATTTTCTTAAGATGTCGTATTTTAAATCTTTCGAGACCGAATGCTCCTTGCGGAGGTCTGAATCTCGCACTACTAAGCCCGAGGATATGCGATAATCCGCACCATCCTGAACGGGTTCTCCAAAATGGGTTGTAGCGGCTCTCTACAAAGATTTGTATAAATACTAAATCTTTTAGAAAACGGTTTTATGAAGTAAATGGTATTTATTTGTAAAGATGTAAATTTTCCCGTATTTTATGTTCTAGGGTATCCTAAGTCAACTAGACTGTTCCTAAATGTTCTAAAGCAATAAGTTGTGAGATGTCTCAAATCGCCTCTTCACCGCCAATTGTGGCCAGGTAAGTACAAATGAAGAAAAGAGGGATCCGCTCACGAATCACCGTGAGACGGCACTTTTAAAGTTACCTTTCTCACTTGCCTAGCCTAGACACCACAAAGTCAGGTTTAGATAAACGACTGATGTCCACAACTTATCCTATTTTCATAATAAGTGGTATTTATTTAAAAAGTGTATCAATACTAAATCTTTAAGAATTGGTTTTATTAAGTAAAGGGTATTTAAATGAAAATGTTTGTTTTCTCGTACTCTAAGTTTCGATGGTATCTTGTTAGGTTGTATATGAGTGTGTGAGGAGGTAGGTCGTTACCTCGTGTTCTAATTTAAAGGTATAGCAAGTTTAATGAAGTTAAATATAGAATTGAAACAATGTGGTATTTAAGTGAAAATACGATAAATTGAAATAGCCATCATTTCATATGATGAAACTTGATCAATTTGGTTGATTAGTGTTTAATAGTCAACATGAGAGAGTTTAAGCATAATTGTGTTAATGAGAAGTGGATTTTTATAAGAAACCGAATCGGAAATCGGATTTGTTCCGATTCCGTCGGGTTTTGTAAATCCGTATTTTTTGATAGAAGAGATAGGTAGAAATTGGGACTTACGTGTTTTGGACAACTATAAGAGGGATATGGTTCGTAAGGAGTCGGAGGTGCGTTGTTTCGTCGCCGGGAGTTCCTACAGACGTTGCCGGAAAATCCGTCGAAGAATTCGCCGGAGCTTCGCCTTTCGCTCACTTCGATTGCACACAAAAGTTTCTTGAAAATTCTAGAGAGTTGGCTCAGAGTTTAGGATGAGAGGGTAGAGGGTAGGGGTGGTATTTATACGGTTAGGCTAGGGTTAGGGTATGTGAAAGGTTAAAATGAAAAATGTGATAAAATGTATTAAAAATATATTAAAAGTGGTGTAATTGGGGTTTTAAAAGAGCTCTGGAAATGGTCTGAGGCTAAAATTTTGCAGGTGCATAGGGAATGTGAAAAGACACAATTTTCATGTTGGGGTCGTTGCCGGAATCGGCCGACTCGGGGGTGACTCGGCCGTGACTCGGTCGGAGGACTGAGTCGGCCGAGTCGAGGCCGATTTGGCCGATTCCCGGCCAAGTCAGGCGGCCGGGATCCCTCCCGACGGTTCATCTATTCTCTGGCAATGTTACATTTTTGGGTGTAGTGGGGTTCTTGTGAGATATGCACGTGTAAACTCTTGGTATTCTAAAGGTTTTAAAAAAAATCAATATTAAAAATAATGCGGGGTATGGGATTTGAACTCTGGTGTCATGGTTCAACAATACAAGGTATTACCAATGAGCTACAAGCTCCTTCTTAAATTGCTAATTAATTACTTAAGTCTTGTGCTCAGGCAATAAATACCTCTTTATGGATTTTGAAAAAAAAATTGTAAAGAAAGTTGTATAGGAAAATTAGGTTTGTTACATATTGTTTCGGAAGAAATGTTAGTGTGGGAACTTACTTTTTTGGATGATATATACCTACTCATTTGTGAATGTGATGAGGGAGAAATTGTATTGGGAGAGTCTGTGAGCTATAATAATACGAATAGGATTGTGAAAAATTATAGGGAGGAAGACAACATTGAATAATATTCTTTCATGTCGAGTTTTGACGAAATTTTTGCGGATGAACTTGATATTTTAGGTGAGTTTGAGTCAGGATCAATTTGGGAACATCCTAGGAAGTTTTCTTTTGCCGAACTTTTTGCGGATGAACTCCAGTTTTTACACGAATTTGACTTTGGAACTCAACACGTGCTTTTTAAAAATTCAATTCATCCAGGAAACAATTCTTTGACCTCTTCAAAACTTCATCTTCAGAGTCTTCTGATCCTTACTTTTACACGTCCATGCCCTTCACTAATATCTAACATATACCTTTTCTTTTTCTTTTTCTTTTGTATATACATATTTTTTTACCAGCCATTGCACTATATAGACAAAATTTTTAAATGGCTGGTATTAATTTCTGGACTAACCCAATCGTTTAACATGTATATGTTGTAATTAGTCTTAGTTTTTTTCTTTTTCTTTGAATAAAATTCTCACCCTGATGTCTAAGTCTAGTTACTGGAGATGAGGGCAACGATGAGGACATCGTAAAACTTAGGTTTGGGGGTGAGCACTGCGTTTATTTTGATGTGTATATTGTATATTCTGCATTGCATACATATTAAAAACCCATAAAAATTGAAAAAATTTCCTAAAAATATAAAAACTTTGTCGTCAAGTTAGCTAGTAGGACAACTTAGATTGTTATTCCGAAAATTTAGTTGATATATTCGAAGTAACTAAATCTTAGTCTTAGGAATTGAAAACCCTAAAAATAACCCTCATTCTGTTTAACCTTGGTAATTATACGTCCTTATAGTTTTTTTTTTGAGAAATAGGTAATCTTGAATTCAGTTCTTTAGTTAAGTCGAGATGAAGGGAGAGTATTGAAGCTTTACTGAAAGATAAGTCTGAAAAATAGTTTCTATTCTTGAGTCCAAATTTAGAAAATATATACCCTTCAAACTGTACATACATGCACCTTGAAACTTGGGATAGTAGAGAATACCTAGAAATACTCTTGCCTGAAAACCTAGTATGAAACAAAAAAATGTATTTAAAGCTAACCACCATAAGAGTATCATTGAAAAATATATCCAGTCTTGAAAATAAAAATAAAAATAAAAGACAAAAATAAATAAAGTCAAGACCTGGAAACTGCTATTTACGCTTTAAGCTCATACATTCAGTAATCGGCTGTTGGTGCCTCAAGAAGTATTAATAATCGCATGAAAGATGTGTGAGCAAAACCGTCCATCCATTAATTAAAAGAAGTAGTATTAGATATTAAGGCAAGGGTACTATAATTTGAATTGAATTCTTAAGTGTAAGGGTGAAAATTTACACACATGTAGGGGTATACAATTGATGTTGGGAGGAAAAATAGGGATAAAGAATAAGACTTATCTTTTCTGTAATGATGATAAAAATCCCTGATTGGAGACCGCAATTTAGAAGGAAACTCAGGAGATACCGAGATCTTTCTAAACTGTAAAAACGTATAGGATCTGGGGTTGAATAAATAAGAGGTGTGAAACATAAGAGTTGAATATTTCCAACTTAGGATGATAGAATTTTTAACTTAGATTCTAAACTGTAGGAGTAGAATCAACGTTAACTTATGAAACTACTTGACTGAATTTTGTGGTGTAATCCGCTGAAAACCCTCAGGAGACAACACTCCTACTAGAGACACCTAGAGGTTTAACAGCTTGTTGCACATGCTCAGTGCAATCGCGTTCCCTGCAAAAGTGAGCCTAGGATTTTTTGTTTTGCTCGGGACGAGCAAAAGATAAGTTTGGGGGTATTTGTTCACCACAGAAAACTGCATTTTAATACGACTCATTCATTATTTGTTTTGTTATATATCGGTACTATTAATCAGTGTCTGCTCAGTAATTACAGATTACAGGTGTTCGTGATAAAATACTGGAAACACATTCAAAATCACGGTTATAACATTTAGGAGCCGACACTGCAAACAGAACAGGAAATCGACCGATATCCAAAGAGTTCTTTTGGAAAAAACATGTGTAAACAATTTTGGTCCAACACAATACAAGTGTACACACAACTCTTTGGAATGGACCATGACATGGTGGGGCTGCCCATGGCACACAAGAAATAATGGATTGTGCAAGTGGTGGGCACATATGGTGTGATGGGCAATAAATGCATAAAGTATTGATGTGATGCATCGCTTCAAGTTCCCTCTAAATCTCTGCATGCAAACCAGGCTTAAAATGACAAAACCAGCAGCACCAGAGTGATGTTGGAGTAGACACAAGACCACCACATGAATACGAGCCACAGTGCTCGGTTTTAGACCGGCCACACCCCCACAAAAACCGGTGAGCTCGGCCCCCTTTCCCCAACGTGCACCAAACTTCTGTGGACCCTCCCTTACTGCCACATCACCTTATTTTTATTGTTTGTTTATCTTTCTTTGGTGCCTATAAAAGCAGACCAGTAAGCAAGGGAAGGGCTCTCTCTCATATGTATATACCCTATATTTTATTTCATAGTTCTTTTGTTTAGCTTAAGGGTAAGTGGGCTTCATCATTGGTTTCTTCTTCTTCTTCCCTCTTGAAGCTTTCTTTGGAAAGCTTCATTAAGGAGGTTGAACAAGTAACCAAAATCTTGTATCTCTTTCTCAAGTGTTAATAATATTGTTATTTCTTTTATACTTGCTTTCTTTTTCTTATTTGCTTTTCTTTTATTATACTTAACTAATTTTTCTTTGGTTATGGTATTGGTGAGGAAGTGAGATGAAAGGCTTTGCCTGCTCCACCTCTTATTTATGTTTAATGTACTTGAACATGTGATTATAAACTTAGTATTGTAACTTGGAAGGGTTGATATGGTATGTTGATTCCATGGTTACTTTGTAACCTCATCACATACCATAACCCCACAAACTCCATCTTGCAAGCCTAATGTTAGAATCAATTCGGTATTAAGTTTGCTAAGCTTGGATATGTTATTTTGTTATTAATTGACTTGACAACTCTTTTGGTTTCGTATACCATATACCATCACAAACTCTTAGCATACTTAACACTGAAATCATTTGCTCCCTCTCACTAACTTGTGGTTTTGTTGTTGTGGTATGCTTGCTAACCCTTGTGTTTAGTGTTGATACCCCAAGCTCGGACATACAAATGGTAAGTGATCAAAACGGACTCGTTTCGTGCCTTACGGAGAATATCGGAATTTGACGACTTGTGCCTCGCAACCGTTTCGACAAGTCGTGCTTCATGCCGGGATCGAGGTAAGGGCGGACAACCCATGATCAAGAGAGCGTCGAGGGAATCGTCGCAATTCATCCTTCCAAGCCAAAGCCACAACCATTTCTTACTTGCTTGTTTTCTTGCTTTTCTTGTTTTCTTATTCTTTCATTTTATTATTTGTGACAAACAACCAATTCGTTAATTTGTTGAACCTTAAATCACAAAACCTAATACACAATTCCCTGCGGATCGATCCGTGCTTGCCGGCTCGCTACAAAGCGCCGTGCACTTGCGGTTATAAATTTTAAAACGAGAACGATCTCGCGTGCGCATTCCGTTTCCTTCATTTCATATCCGTTTCCATAACATACGCGTTTGCGCACGCGGGTGAATTCCCAACAACCAGCTGTCAACTAAGATCTTCCCTATCTTGATATTATGGCAGTATCCGGTGACATACAAGGGACGGTTGTGCTCGCACGTTCTGAGGAGGAGATCTTCATCGCCGAAAGTGATGTCAGCTGTGTGCAATTCTTCTAGCTCGTTCTTCATGTTTTCTTTGGCAAGGAAAGCTTGAAACTGGTCGGGCTCTTGTAACACATTGATTAGGGCATCTCATGCCTCTTTAGATAGGAGAAGGGTATCCAAGATACTCAATTGTGAGGGTATCTTTCTCAGGTGTGCCAGGACATTGTAATCCACCTTGTTCTTCTTGAGCGGGTCCTTAGCTGTGAGCTCTTCGACAACTCTATCATCGAGAGCAATCTCCTCAGGGACCTTTTCTTTTCCTTTGTCCCTTTTGCCCGAACCTTTGTTTGAAGGTCCAAGATTCTTTTCAGGCAACGTACGGTTACGCAGCTGAATGTTCTCACAGTTCTTCATCTCCTCTTCTTTTTCAGAGGTAGATTCCTTGAAGAGAGGGCCGATGGCTATTTCTTCGTCAGAGTCGCTCCCGAAGGTAAGAACTTGAGGTTTTGCTCTTGTCGGGATGGCATCAACCATATGACAGTTACCGGCTGTTCCTTCACGCTCGTCTGTCGTGCTTCTCTGCTCCCGACGGGCCTTGCGCTTTACCCGCTGGAAGTGTTGTCGGTGAGCAACGTATCCCTGCCACCACTTTTTAAAGGCCATGCATTCTTCGGTAGGGTGTGCAATCCTTTGATGGTATAAGCAGTAGTTAGGATGTACATTTGCTTCGTCAAGATGTATAGCGCCATGAGTATTTCCTTTGAAAGATGGAAGCTTCATTCCCATTGATAGGGCTTTAGCGAACCGTTTCCTTGTTTTAAGCCTGTTTTTGTCTGCCGCAGGCGTGCTTCGATCTGGTTGGAGTGCTTTGTGACTTATCCTTACCATGATTTCTTTAACTTGATGCCAACGCCTGGCCCTTTCGAATATGTCCATTTCGCGCTCTTGATCAGCTTTGCTCTTCTGACGGGCTTTGTTCAGCAGTATGTCAATCATCTCGTCTGACGGTTCTAAGGATTTTGGCACCGATTCTGCCCCCGGCTCCTCTATATTATCTTCTGACGCAGAGTGAGCTTCTTCGTCGTTTACTGACGAATGAGACATCATGTGACAACTTGCCACATAATTCTCGGGTTCTTCTGACGAGTCTTCTCCCTCATCATTGTCATTATCTCCGCTCTTAAGGATATGGTTGAGAAACTCTTGGAGTGTGAGCGGGGTTCGCGCATTCTGATTATATTCCTCCAGTACGTCAATATGCCTTTGCAGATTCGTGTGCTTGTCATCAGGCTGCGCGGGCTTCTTGGTCTTCTTCTTCTTCTTCGAAGACTTCGACGGCTGGGCCTGGGTGTTTTGCCCATCGTTACCAATTCTCGGTGTTGAGCGCGGTTTCAGCATCTCCTCAATGATCCCGGGCTCTAGCGGGCTTTTCCACCTGATTGCCGGGCATGCCTGAAGATCCTTCAGCATTCTCTTAGTCTTGTCCGAAAGAACAACTTCTCATGGAGCTTCCTTTATAAATGAGCATGATGCCCGCGGCGTGTCCACCTTTTTAGGAGCGTACGGTTGTAGTGGGTTTACCCTCCAGTTTTCAGACAACGCGAACCTGCCCTGTTGGTACTGGTCCTTGACCCAGATTTTGAAGACGAAGCAATCTTCGATTGGGTGGCCCATTATTTGATGGTAGGGGCAATAATTGGGATTGTTGATGTCACCCGGTTGCCGTGGGTGTCTCGGATCTGGTAGAGTGATAAGCCTGTTGCGCACCGCCAGTTCGAACAGTCTTCTCGTTTTATCCCGAGGGAATGAGTAAGGATGTCTCAGCTTTTCTCCGAGTGATCGCTGTTTATCGTTTTGGCGAGCAGCTGGTTTCGGATCACTCAGCTGTTGCTGAGCGTTGGCGACGAAGGTCGCTTTCCCTTTGCCCTTTTCATTTTGAAGCTCCGTTTTCGAAGAGGGCGGTCTATGGCCCATCTGGTCCATTTGGGCCAGCTTGTCGATTAAGGCTTGGAAAGTGATCGGCTTGAAGAACATCATAAATTAGGATATAGTTGCCTGCGGCTCAAGGGTCCCTACGAACATGCCCACGGCAGGAGCTTCTTCTATGCGTTGTTCGCATCTCGACCATAGGTTCCGCCACCGAATTGCATATTGAACCCAAGTCTCTCCTGGCTTCACCCTGAAATTGATCAATGCCGTGATCGGGTGCGTTCGCTGGCGCTTGCGAAACGTTGGGTGAATAGCAACTCCATTTCTGTGAATATTTTGATGGAGTCATTCGGAAGTTCCGAGTACCATTCAAATGCCGTCTCCGCTAAGCTGCCGACGAATTGGCGAAGTAGCAGTTTGTCGTCACCTCCAGTATTGCCGCATAGAGCCCTGAACTGAGCGACGTGCTGATGGGGGTTGCGTGTCCCCTTATACACGTGAAATTTAGGGATCGTATATCCCGGTGGGTATTTGATTTGATCGTACTAGCTTGGATAGGGTCGTCCAGTTCTGACGACTTGGCCAGTAGCTTCACTTGCCTGATGAGATCGTATTTTTTGAGCTATATAGTCATCAAGAACAGCTTTCGAGATCGTCTCCTCCCTGGATGCTGATAAAGCCGGAAGAGGGTTTGATGTCTCCCCTCTGTCGTCTTCAATGATTATTGGGGGATCTTTGGCTGGAGGGTCCGGCTGGATCATCATCCCTACCATATCTTAGAACAGGAGTGCCATTTGTTTTATGTTAGCCGCTTGTTCCGCGGCTTCTTTATCTTTCTTTTTGAGCATTCTCCGGAGGAACTTGGCATCGGTTTCCTGCTCCTGACGTTGATCCGACGATACTTCCGGGCATTCTTTCTGCCCAGTATGTGCGGCCATCTTTGTCAGTATCTCCTGGAGTTTCTGTTGTTGCTCCTGAGCCTTTGTTACGGACCGCGTAAGTGGTCAATGACCCCAAGAAGCACGGTTTTCCTCTTTTCCGGAAGCCATGTAGACGGTGTGCACTATCATGCCCGCAGACTTGGGGCATTTGGATCTATCATGCTCAGAATTTGTCGCCGGCGGTGGTTGATTCTCTGGCTTTCTCCTTTTATGGACAGTCGAGGTTGAGGGGGCTGCAACAGGCGCCCCTGCAGACGACACCTTTCATAGCATGGCGGTGAGATGGTTCTCCTCTTGCCGAACCTTCATTTTATTCTCTCGGTGGGAGTAGTCTTGGTCGATTACAGAGCCTTGGAATCTTCGCTAGATTCTGTGGATCTTGGAGGACAACCGCTGAGGAGGCTGTTCTGGCTTCACCTGTATAACGCTTTCAGCAGGCGGAGGAGACTTCTTCAATATAGCGGTTGGAGAGTTCTTGCGCACCCTCCTGAGCGGTTCAAAGCTATTCCCAGTTGGAATAGCAACATCGACTTCTACCATTGTAGCTAGTGGGGTAAGTCTAGAAGGGGAACTGCCCCAAGCTTTCCTCACTCGGCGCTAGAGACGACGCCGAGCATGTCGTGTAGCCGGGATCACCTCTATCGTCAGAGTAGCTTCGTTATGCCCCTTGCTTTGAGGAGAGGCTGCTATTGGCGCCAGCCTATCAAAGACTGACATCCGCTGGGAAGGAATGTTCAACCTGTCGAAGGCCGACTTTCGAGTAGGGGAAGTAGTTTGGACGACTTCACCTGCAGCAGGAGTTGGGATAGCCTTCTCCTGTATTGCGAGCTTCTTCGCGGGCCCATTTGAGCTTAGGCCCAGCCTGTCGAAGACTGAGGCAGTAGACTTGGACTACCTGTTGAGAGAGGCCGTGGTAGTTGCAAGCTGATCGAAGACCGACTTCTTTGAAGCTTCATGTGATGGCGCTAGAGCGTTGAGGCTCATTAGCGGGAGCATGGTCTTGAAGAACAATCCAGTGGTGGCCTGTATCACCTGTTCCACCAGCATTGCGAAGATGGAGGCCGCTTGGGGCTTGTAAGTTACTCCTCCAGACGGGGCGGAGCAAGAGTTGTTGCTGCAATTGGTGCAGCTGGAAGCCATGATCTTTTTTTCTCTGCACGGGAGCAAGACACCAAATCTTAGTACCTTTAATCCACATGCAACCATAGAAGACCGCGATTTGTTCGCGAAACACGACACACGAAGTGTGGAGTGGAAAGAGGAAAAGTCCCACTGGGTATGCCAGAATTTGTTCATTACCAAAAGACGCGACCGGGACGTTAGGACGTCTCGCCTGAATTTTGGGGGCAGATTCTATTTGGTTTTATCTGTCTGCCTCTCCGAGGATGCCAAGTTAATTTATAGCACCACGTATCGAAAGTTTAAACATATGCGGCCGTTGTAGCAGACTTCGTCAGATTCCCCCTCGTTGGCGAGGGGTTTTTGATTGTGGGGACGCTCTTCCTTACAGGCGCAAGCCCCTGCAGTTAATTACGTTACCGCGTAGCGATAACCACTTTCTCCTACCCCAGATGTTCACTTTGTATCGTGTGTATTTGTTTTATTTTTTGTTGCCCGTGGATTGTATACGGAGACTAATTTGTATTGTCGCTCATAGGGCGGGGATTAGTCCAAATCTGTATTTTCTTAGATTTGGGTTTGGCTTGGTTTAAGAATCGTTAACCTTGTTTGAGATTAAGATCAATTTACATGTTTGTTAAGAATACGTTAGTCTAATTTTTAGACTAAGATCTACTTAACAAGGTTTTAGGATCATTTAGATCCAAAGAAAGAGCATTTTGGGCTCTATTATTTTAGTTTAAGGACGCCGCGGTCCGTTATTAGTTTAGGAACGTTGCGGTCCATGGGCCAGTTTAAGGACATTGCAGTCTACTGTTAGTTTAGGGACGTTTCGGTCCGTGGGCTAGTTTAAGGATATTACGGTCCATAGTTAGTTTAAGGACATTACGGTCCATTGAATTGTTGGTTGTCGGGACCCGCCACCTCTCTGAAGACGTTGAAGAATTACAACAACATATATCAGAGGTGTAGGGAGATGTACCCTTGAACCAATATCAGTTGGGAGATCTGTAGTTGGGTTTGGGACTAAGACCAATTTAGAAAAATTGTGAGCACATGGGCTCGATTGATCTGAATTAGGGACTTTTGGTCAACTTGGACTCAGTCCACTCAGTTTTGGATAAAGTGTTAAACACTTGTTTGGGCTCGGTCCCTTTTATGTGCAACAATGCTAAGCATTGATATGGGCTCTGATTCTCACCCTATTTCTTTGTGTTTTTTTTTATATAGAGTGTTAAACACTCTTCGTGGCTTTGGGCTCTATGGTCAAAGCGCTATATATTAGACAGCGCCTACGTGGGGGGGGGGCATGGAGCGCTTGGCGCTTGGCTCCAACCAATGAGTGCAGAGCACTCTTTATTTCGGTAGCGCCCACGTGAGGGGCACGTGGGGCGCTTGGCGCTGGGCGCCAACCAACGAGTGCAGAGCACTCTTTATTTCGGCAGCGTCCACGTGAGGGGTACGTGGGGCGCTAGGCGCCAACCAACGAGTGTAGAGCACTCTTTATTTCAGCAGCGCCCACATGAGGGGCACGTGGGGCGCTTGGCGCGGGCGCCAACCAATAAGTGCAGAGCACTCTTTATTTTAGCAGCGCCCATATGAGGGCCACGTGGGGCGCTTGGCGCTATTTCCTTCTTTATGCATTTTTCTGCAGAGTTCAATTCTTTGTTCTCCCCTGGATCTTCTGAGATCAAATTCATCCCTACGAGAATTAAATTCTCATTTCTGGGAGACTTGTCTCATGGATCTCAGATCCAGGGAAAGAACTATGTTCTTATATAAGGGTTAAACCCTTAGGTATGCTGATGAGATACTATGATCTCTATTTACCTTGAAAAAAGTTCTTCTTCTTTTTTCTCTCTTCAAACTCTTTTTGCTTGCTCTTCTTTTTGAAATTAAAGTTTATGGGGGTGGGTGGGGTGTTCCCTCTGTCTAAGACTTGAAGTCTTGGGGTTTTTATATAGTGGAGGCACATTTGTTGATTCAGTTAATGAAATCTCTCATTGAGAGATTTCTTAATTGATTTGGAGAATTTATCCACCATTGGATCTTTGATCCAAGAACTTCTTTTTTACAGAAGAAATTTTTCTTGTTTTTAACAAAATTGGGAAAATATTTTCCCTTATAGAGCTTATTCTGTATCTTGGTGATTTTTAATCACCATTGGATCTTTGATCCAATGGTAATCCTTCTTATTTAGAAAGATCGGGAAGATATTTTCCCCTATAGAGCTTATTCTGTAGCTTGGTGATTTTTAATCACCATTGGATTTTTGATCCAACGGTGCTATTGTTTACAGAGCACAATCTATCTTGTTTAGAAAGATTAGAAAAATATTTTCCCATACAGAGGTTTTTCTGTATCTTGGTGATTTTTAATCACCATTGGATTTTTGATCCAACGATAATCCTTCTTATTTAGAAAGATTGGGAAGATATTTTCCCCTATAGAGCTTATTCTGTAGCTTGGTGAATTTTAATTACTATTGGATCTTTGATCTAACGGTGCTATGGTTTACAGAGCACAATCTTTCTTGTTTAGAAAGATTAGGAAAATATTTTCCCATACTGAGCTTGTTCTGTATCTTGATGATTTTTAATCACCATTGGATTTTTGATCCAACGATAATCCTTCTTATTTAGAAAGACTGGGAAGATATTTTCTCCTACAGAGCTTATTCTGTAGCTTGGTGATTTTTAATCACCATTGGATCTTTGATCCAACGGTGCTCTGGTTTACAGAGCACAATCTTTCTTGTTTAAAAAGATTTGAGAAGTATTTCCTCAATCAGAATTTAATTCTGTAATTTGATGATTTTTCATCTTTGTTGGATCTTTGATCCAAAGGTGGAGAACATTTAGTTCTAGCACCTGCGCTCTCATGCTTTGCACGTAAGGCGCTGCCTCAGAGTTTTTAACTCTTGGCGCTGCCTCAGAGTTTTTTCAATTCTGGGCGCTGGCGCTCTCGTGCTTTGCACGTGAGGCGCTGCCTCAGTTCAAATTTTGAACAGAGCCTTGCTCTCTTATTGGGGGGAAACACTCCCTGAATTCCACGTGCAACTCTTGATCTTCCGAAAAATTAAAAAGAAAAATCTTTAAAATTAATTAGGACTGATGGGAATCGAACACACAGGCTATGTCACAGCAGTGTAGAGGTTTTACCAGTCAGCTACAAGTTGCTTCTTACTTTTATTGAACAAAAATAACTTATAACCCCTACACAGACCGGCTAAAATACCCTTTTCTATACATTTAAACAAAAACTTATGTACATGGATTTCAGAGTCATTACACCTTTTTTTAGGAGTTTAACTCCAAAAGTCACTCGAGAATTCAACTCCCAGTTCAGTGGCTAAGCCCTTTTTCCGCGGGCGCCCAGCGCCCATGTGCGCCTTGCACGTGGCCCGCCGGCGCCCGTGTAGGGTTCCTAGGCACACTCAAGAGGTTCCACAAGGCATCTATCATGCCAAATTCAAATTTTTAGGTGCCGAGAAACCCTAACCGAGATCGTTAACTAGAGGTTAGGCGAAACTATAAGCTAGCAAACTACTTTGCTACTAAGTGAAAGGGACTACAAACTTTGTAGATCCGGTCCTCCACTTCTTTAGCTCCGTGATGACGTCCCTCCACTGCGATCAACTGGATCCCGGACTCTAGCGTTGGTTTCATCGGAGAAATGATCGGGCTAGGTCGTTGACTTCGATGCCGAAGATGATCTACGTCGAGACGACTCAAACTCAAGCTCCATCTTCACTTGGTCATGAACCTTGTGAAGAAAACACCCTATACAACATGACAAGTGGTATAGGATGAAGAAATAGGAAGTGGGTTCACTTTGGATTTGGATTTCTCACTTGATTTCAACACTTGAAATTTTTCAAGAAAGCTTTCTTCACTTCATGAAGAAGATGAAGAAGAAGCAAAAGAAAAGAATTATCTAAAAATGAATAATCAAGTGAAGACTTATCATAATGCAACCATGGTTGAGTTAAGCCCTCATGCTTAACTCATGTAGAGAATTAACCAAAGTATTAAGTTAAAGGTTGGGTTAACTAATATCCTAAACAAATGACAAAAGAGTTGACTTTGTCAATGTTTATCAAGCTTCATGAAGCTTGATAACTTTGACCAAAGTCTCATTTCTTTTGTTATTTGCTAGAAAAATAGTAAACCCTAATTTAACCTTGATTTGGTTTAGTTCTCATACACACAACTTGTATGTATCATCAAGCATGATACAAACTTGTACACTTGCATATATCACATATAAACAATATGCACATTCAAGTGAGAAAATCAATCATAAGTGAACCAATACAAGTTAATGTAAAGTAATATATCAAATATATAATTATACATTAAATCATTAAATCAACACTTGATTTAACGATCCGGTCATATTGCATATAACCGACTAATATCAATAGTAACAACTTATCGAATCAACACTTGATCCGATAACCCGGCTATATCGCATACAACCGATTAATGTCACAAATTGCGAGAATAGAATACAGTATCACATACTGGTATTATTCTCGGTCCCGCACATATCTCATATGCGCTCCTATTTCGTTTCGCTTGAGCCAGAAAACCCCTGTGTAGGACTCTAAAGACTCGTCAATACGCCGTCAGTAGGTGATGATCATATCAAACACGCACAAGCTGCAAGCGGTCTGCTAAACGTAACGGCCACCCGGGTATTGAGCGATCAGAAGATCAACGAGCAAGCCCGCTCACACTCCTGTGAATCCAACCAGTGACACTTACCGTACAGTCCGGTCTGTTCGTCTGATATGTCGCATATCTCGTCTAGGGGTGGTAAACGTCAGACCCTAATAACTCGATAAGTCATGTCGATATGAGGCTCATAACGGGTCGAGAAACTACTGGTAACACTTACCAGTAAATCCCTAAAGCAGCCTTGGCCAAGGACTTCCTGTTATAGCCAATTGAACATAGCGCAACATCAACTCCCTATACCGGGAGAGACGAAACCCCTCCTATCGCTCATTGCCTCCATGTGATTCGGGACTGTACCCAAAAACCACCGTTTTGCACGCCCTCTTAGACGTGGTAAGGTGGAAATCAAAGCACAGTGGGAATCACACAAGACTCTATGACGATCTCGGGTCTACAGACTAACCTGTACCAGTGTCACCAGAGAACTGCCATCTGATGTAAGGTATAATACTATCTGGGAGTTCTCGGCGAGTCCGTCCAGTATACCCAGTCTCCACTGAGCACCCGTATATCATCTCTGATGTCAAACACCAACGGATATGGGATCATCCATCGCCCATCTATATGGGTCGAGAAGCTACACGCTAGTCTACTCTGGTATATCGATGCCCCGTCTTGATACACCCACGACTAGGGACCTTGAAGGATGTACTTATGGACTACCATGTCCCCACTAGTATGATCCGCATCATAGTCCAGGTAGTCAAGTACACATCCTAAGGGCTTTACCAACATGTAACAGAGAGACAATCAGTGTACACGTTAAGGTAAAGAGTAACCAGATAGCATACTATCATATCGAGCAAGAAAGTCATCCCTATATATGTCCAAGCATCCACTACAATATATATCCTATGTATAGTAATGGCCTTTAGGGCATACATATAACTAACAATCTCCCACTTGCACTAGGGCCATCTGATAGCGGTGGTTGTAGTATCTCATACTCAACCATCCCATAAAAGTCTCTCTCTGGGAAAAGGACTTTGTGAATGGATCCGCCGTGTTGTCCTCTGAGTCTGCTCTCCTAACCTCGATCCCCTGGAGATCAACCATCTCCATGATCAGGTGATACTGCCTTAGAATATGTCTGGATCCCTGATGGTACGGGCGTTCCTGGGCATAAGTCACAGATCCATTGTCACACAATGGGAGGAACGAAGTTCATCTCATGAACTAATATACACCCAGACTGCCTTTTTGGTAGCATCTTTGGTAGCGATGTATCCAGCCTTTATCGTCTAGTATGCCACGGTATCTAGCTTGGAACTCTTCCAACATACCGTCCCTCCACTGAGGGTAAAGACAATGCCCGCGACTGACATTCAGTCGTCCTTATCACCCTGGAACCTTTCCAGTGATTTTCCCCTGGATCAATTGATACCATTTCACTACAACTAGTGAGTATCCTAACATCCAATTAGATCTATCTCATAGATCCAAAACCCAGGATTTAGTAGGTATCACTTTGATCCTATATGGAGAATCCTTGTGATAAGCGGAGATTGACCGAGCGTAGCATAGGAAACTCCTTCCCTATCAAGAGTATGTTATCCACGTACTCTACGGGGATCACCACCATACTCCCTACTACCTTTTTGTATATAGAAGGTTCATCTACCATTTTGATGAAGTCAAACTCTTTGACTAACTCATCAAAACAGATGTTCCAACTCCGCGATGCCTGCTTTATCACATAAAACATTTTGCACACGTTTCCGCTGCTCCCACTGTCTACGAAGCCCTCTGACTGTGTGCTTATAGACTCTCTCTTCTAAATCATTATTTAGAAAAGTAGTCATGACACCCAACCACCAGATATCGTAGTCATGGTATGTAGCCATGGTAAGTAGGATCTGGATGGACTTAAGCATATGCCCCAGAAAAGGTTTCATCATTAGCCACAACTGGTCCATGATGTGAACCTTTAACAAGTCTAGCTTTGAAAGTCTCAACTTTTTCATGTACACCAAGTAATCTTCTCAAGATATACTTGCTCCTGATGGGGATTTAACCCTTCAGATAAAGCAACCAAAGTCCATACTTTGTTGGTGTATAAGGATTCCATCTCAGATCGATAAGCATCCAGCCATTCTTACAGAGTCTCACTCCTGATAGCCTGCTCGAAACTAGTTGGGTCATCATCTCATGATGCAATCCTCGCTCCCACTATCATAGAGAAACCAAAGTATCTCTCAGGTGGGTGTGAAACCCTACCAGATCGGCGGAGAGGCTGAGGTTCGTTGGTTGCTATTGAATCCTTTGGTTCTACCAAATCATCAGCTGCAGTTTGTATAGCTGGAACTCTTTCCAGTTCTACCTCATGCCCTTAAATTTCTTCATAAGAAATTCCATTTCACAAAGGTGGCATGGTGAGTAACAAAACATCTTTTGTTCCTCGGTTAGGTAGAAGATATTCCCTTGCGTATGCTTGGGATATCCAACAAACTTCCACAGATCTGACTTTTTCTCGAGCTTGTCTGGATTTTGCTTTTCAGACATAGGCTGGACAACCCAAAATCTTAACAAACTTAAGATATGGGCTCTTCCCTTTCCATATCACATATGAAGTGGTAGGCAACTGATTTGATCGGAACCCTATTCTGTTGGAGATAGTGCCCTCATAGTCAATTATTGGATCGCAGGTACATGATTGCAATGATTGCGGAGGACCTATCCCGGTAGGACAGTCTTACTTGAGATGATAGTATGCTATCTGGTTTGCCTTTATCAGTCGTGTACATGTTCAGGTGACTGATTGCATGTTACACTTTGATAGAGCCCTTAGGATCTTGCTTTACTACCAACAGTATGATGGCGATCATATACGTGAGAGTTGGGTAGTTTATATGCATATCCTTAATTGTGGTCCCTAGTCGTGGGAGTTTCGAGACAGGGCATCGATACTCCGGAGTCGACTAGTGTGTACAGTCGAGACCCCGACGAGGGGCGGTGGCCGGTCTCACAAGCCACTGATGTCAGTTGGATCACCTAAGATGTATACAGGTGCTCATTGGGTTATGAGTACACCGGACAGGACTCGCCGGGAATCTGCTAGTTAGTATTATATCTACCGTCAGATAGCAGTTCCCTGGTGACATGTGTACAGGTTAGTTCATCGACCTGAGGTCGTCATTTGTCTCGTGTGAGTTCCCACTGTGCTTTGATTTCTACCCTACCACGGCTCAAAGGAGTCGTGCAAACAGGTAGCTTTTGGGTACAGTCCCGAGCCATATGGAGGCACGTGAGCGGATCGGCAGGGGATTCGTCTCTCCCGGTATTGGAGGCGAGGTCGTGCTGTGTCTAGGAGAGCCATTACACAAATCCATGGCCATGGTAGGAGATTTACTGGTAGGTACTCCAGTAGTATCTCAGGGTGTATTGAGGCTTCACTCCGACACGACTTATACTGCTATTGGGGGTCTGACGTTGCTAGCCCCCTAGGCGGATATGCGATACTCATTGACGAACGGACCGGACTGTATATACATTGTCACTGTTAGGCTCAGTTGGGTTTTCGGAGGAGTTCGCTCATCGGTCTCCCTTGAGTTCGCTCCTCGGCCACCCTTGAGGTCAGTCCGTGGGCAGCCGTTATGCATAGCTAGTGCCGCTGACGGTTTGTGGTTAAACCCACTGCCAGGGTGCTGACGAGTCATTAGAGTCCCCCACAGACAGTTTCCCAAGTTCGGGCGAAACGTTGTAGAGCCGTATGGTTTTATGGCAGGGTTCGGAAAATGCACGTGCGTTTACGCACGTGTCAGTTTTCGGGCAGATGATACTGGTCGGCTTTGGTTTAAGCCGGATCCGAGTATTATATTGAGTAGGTATAACATCTTTGTCTCAGTTGCATTTGTATTCGGTCGTAATACAAATACGGGTATATTTATACAGTTTCGGGGTTTTCCTGAAAGTCGTTTCAGGATCACTTTTGGAAGTTGCCAGTTTCCAGTTTTCTATCAGCCGTCTTTTAACATTCGGTTAAAGACGGATTTATCTTTTCTTCAGATATGAGTGAGTCATCATTCTAGAAGCTTCTAGAAGTGATGATGAGGCATGGTGAGTCATTAGTGCATTAATGGTGTCATTAATGCTTTTGGTGACTAGGTTATGAAAGGTTCATTGTATTTGTGACTTATTGTTTTCATTAATGAGTTTTGTTAAGCTTAGGATATTTTTGAGTGAGAAGCTTTTGCTTGTGGTCACCTCCCTCCTCCTACGGTCACCTCCCTCCATCATATAAGGAGGCCGGCCCCTCTCTCTCTCTCTCACTCTCTCTCACTTGATGTTTCGTTTCGGTTAGAAAAGATTATGATAGTATTCGGGGTGTATGGAATTTTACAGTTCATTTCATTCCATCACCCGATTTCTACGGCAACTTCATTAACCGATCATCCACGGACTTGGACGAAGTGAGACAAAGTCATCTATTCATTCTCTACATCATTCTTGGTCGTCTCTTTTAGCAAACTTGACGATCGAGTTTCCTCAAGTCAGAGGCGGGAGCCCGTTTAAAGAACCGATCATGTGGTGCCACCTCGACGAGGAGATCGGAGATCGACGAGAACGGAGCAGCCGCAACGGAGCGTGGGATGATGGTTGAAGAACGAAGGACTCGGATCGTTCGGTACAATCTTCCTACACTCTTTACAGTTTGTAAGTTTAGCAATAATGGCAGATCCGGGTTAAAGTGTACGATAGCGCCAGTTAAAAGTTTTTGTTCCGTATTTTGGCGTCTGTAGATGATTTGATGATTTTCGTGGATGTGTTTATCGAATCAAATGGTAAAGAAATCACAACCAAAAAATATTTGACCGCAATCAAACAACGGTGTCAGTTGAAGTTAATGAATGAGTGCGGATCGTCCTCAGGGATCTCGAGATTCGTTTGTACTTTTATTTGTTTGAAATGAAATGTTAAGAAACAATAAGAGAAAACACGATTCAATTGATTGATTTGTATTCGTGTGTCACTAATCTTTTCTAAAGAATCAAGAACTATAAACAACAAGAATCGGGTTTCAAATGTATTTTCCAAACAACAATCAAGAATGATAGAAAGGCTCGTAGGAATCGGTCGGATCTTTAGATGTGATGTAGTCTACAAGATTTCGTATTCTTGTCCTTCGAAATTGATACTAGATCGATGATCATCGACAAGAGTTAGGGTTTTCTCGTGAAACTTGGGTTTCATCTTATCCCTTGTTCTGTTGTCGAAATCATTCACATTCTAGCCTCTAACAATTTCAAGAAACGATCCTAACTTCCTCATTTTGAATGATGTCATTCAAGATAGCATCGAAACAAAATGAGTTGTCGGTTCTTGAATTTGCTAGGGTTTACAAACTTGTGGGATTCAAGAATCGATTACAAATTTGCTACATCATCATACTAAAGATCGTTTCGACTCCTTAACGAGCGGAGTTTTACTCACGCATCACCACATAGACAATATTCAAGAACAGTAGAGATAACATGATGCGGAATTTTAAAGAAAACAAGATAGAAGAAAATATCACCTTTTATTTAATCAACAACTTCAATACATTCTTTCAAGATCTACAAGAAGAAAGAAAATCGATCGTTGACTCGGCTTCGCTCGACTCCGTGGATCGTGGATCTACTTTGGATCTCTTGCCCGATGGAAGATCGGCTCGGCTCATAAAAGGGTTGAAGGAATCTTGCTTGGCTTGCACTCAAGATCTTGAATTGTGGTTGGATCTAGGATTAGGGTTTCCTACAAGATTTCTCACTAATCTTGAGGAAGAAGAAGATGGAGAAAAAAAATGGCTAAAACTAAAAATGGGTTGAATCTATCTATCTCCAAGATTGAATCAAGATGATCAAAGATTTTTCTAAGATGAGAAATGAGTGAGCCTAGGGTCTTATTTATAGACCTAGGTTTAGGTTTGAATTAGACTTTCCCTCCCAAAGTTTGTTGACAAGTTTGTTGGGGTTTAGCTTAGGGTTTAAGCAAGGGTTTAGGAAAGTTCTAGAAGTTCTAGGCTAGTTTAGGAGCTTGATGATCTGGTGGAAGTGTCTGGACTCTTCTGGACTTTTGTATGCATTTTTGAGCTGCAGGTACTAACACAGGAGTTGTGGTGAAGTTTGAGGAGCTCAGTCCCTGAAACCGCCGCGCAACCGCCGCGTGAGGTGCCTTTAGGCCGCGCTTCCGCCGCGCCTTGGTGGCCTCGGGATCTGTGCTTTCATCAGTAGCTTGGTACTGCTGTATGGGTTATTCTTTGATGTTCAGAATTGCAGTTGCCCTTCTGTTTTGATACCAGATTTGCTTTCAATGAGTTTACGAGCAATTGTAATGGTCGAGCAATGAATTGATCGAGCAAGCATCTCTTTTCCTGCATAGACTTCAACATAGGGGTTGCAAGATATAGAAAATATGCTATGTAATGCAATGCCGTTAATTTCCCTAGAATTTCCGGTTTAAAGGTCGAATACATGTAATTTGATATTTTGCGACCGATTAGCTAATATGTAAATTATGAATACCGTACTCTCCTATATGTATGCAGATGACAAGGAAATTACCGGTTAAAATATACAGTATTTTCGACTGATCAAATACCCCCAAACTTAATTTCGATCGTCTCGAGAGAATGTTTTATTAAAAAGAGAAGGAGAAAACAAAGAAAGAGCAAAACTAACTAGCACACTTTCGTAGGCAACACGATTGCACTGAGCATGTGCAACAAGCCTTTAAACCTCTAGGTGTCCCTAGTAGGAGGAGTGTTGTCTCCTGAGGGTTTTCAGTGGATTGCACCCACAAAATCCAAAAATAAAAGCAAGATCATGAACATTACATTTAAAGATAAGATTTGTAAAAGAAAGACTTTGAAAATTAGGGTTTCCAACTAAGCTAGCTTTTCAGTTGTCATGAGCCCTATCTTAATGGTCATGAAAAGATGTCAGAAATCACGTCCTCCCTCAATAAAACATCGTCTTATTCTTCATTCCTATCTTTATTCCAAACATCGATCATATCACCCTGCGTGTGTGTAAAGACATCCCTACACCCGGAGAATTCAATTCAAGCTATCATACTCTTGCCCATCAGCCTCAGTACTTCTTGGCAAACGAGATTGCTTACACACTTTCATGCGACCGTTAATACTTCTTGAGGTACTAACCGACCGATTACTAATGTGCATGCTAACTTGGTGTATTTTCCTAATCTTGCACCACCTCAGGCATAGCAGTGACTCCCAGACCAGTTGACCTTGGGGCACTAGGTGAAGAAGCACCCTTTTGCTATATATTTTTCTTGCCCTTGGTGATAACAAAACCAGTGTCCATTTTTCTCACCATTTTCAAAAATACTATTTTTTTCTTTTCATACTTTTGGCCTTAAGACAAGAGCATTTCAAGGTATCCTCTACTATCCCAGGCTTCAAGACGTGTGTAAGTGCGAATAGCAGGGTAGCAACGTTCAAAATGTTTGGCTTCCAGAATAGAAACTATTTTTCAGACTTATTTTTATCCTCATATTAGTGACGTCCTTCATCTTACTAACCCTTGGGACAACGGCTCATAACTACTTATTACTAGTTCGTATAAGAAAACTTCTAATTTTCTTAGTTTTCTAAAATTTTTCCAATCTCATGGATGTAATTGTTCACTGTATAAACTTTCATTATCTTATTTATATACAAAAAAAGTGTAAATATTAAAATTATTTTTATATTTGAAATTTTTTTTAAAATTTTTATGGGTTTTGAAATTTTTTCAATTTTTATAGATTTTTAAAAGAAATGTTTTGTGCTTATGCAGATGATATGCAAATGATTCGAAAATAAACACAAACCTCCCCCAAACTTAATTTCAACAGTGCCCTCACTGTTGCCATCTGCTAAATCTGAAAAACCTGTAAGCTTGGGAGGAATTTATTAGTGGGGGCAAAATATTTAAGTGAAGAACTTCCCCGAAACTTATTTTTGGCTCACAATTTTGTAAAAAATTTTCTTTTCAAGAGCCAGAAAAAATGTCCCCCCAAACTTGAGTTATGCAATGTTAATCGTTTAAAATCACAAGTGGGGGTCAAAAATCAGTGGTCGATGCCAAGCTTTACAAAGACCGAAAGTCAACACCAACCATTCAAAAATTTTATCAATGCAGTGCTCGGGTTGGTGGAAAAAGAAATGGGGAAAAGGTAAGTGGTGGAATAGAATATGTGTGCGTCTCATATTGAAGAGACGAAGCAGTGTTTGTGATGGATAACTCGCACTCTTTTTACATTTCAGAAGAAGGGGTGGAGGTTCAATTTCAGTGATTGGAAGATAATTCATCTCAACACCCGTGCTTTTTAGAAATGCGAGTTCATCAGCGAAGATCTCCTCAAAAGTTTCATCTATACCCCGAAGAATAATGTCATCACAAGGTGCGGGGTGATCTTCAGACTCTAAAAGCAGTTCATAATCCGTGTTAATTGTTGACCCGGACATCTCGGTGGAAGAGTCCGTATGTGTATGATACATAGTTGGGTCAAACAATAACGTATGAAAAGAGTCAAGATCAGTATCAGGAGGATCATTAAATTCGCTGCTGTCGACATCCATTAAGTCGACAGAACAGACCTGAGCAGTAGGTTCAGAGGGTACACTTCCTAACTTGTAAATGTTCATCTCAATTGTCCTGTTCCCGAAGGATAAGGTCATAGAACCGTTACGACAATTGATGATAGCATTGGAAGTGGCCAAAAAGGGGCGACCTAAAATCACCGGAATTTGATTCCGTGAGTTCGCTACAGGTTGTGTATCAATTACAATAAAATCCACAGGGAAGATAAATTCCCCGATTTTTATTAACACATCCTCTAGTTCACCCCTTGGTCTGGTGATTGATCGGTCAGCCATCTGTAAAGTGCATGGAGATGGTTTCAACTCTCCGATCCCTAACTGCTCATAAACTGAGAAAGGAAGCAGGTTAACACTTGCCCCAAGATCTATTAGAGCACGGTTAATGTGTTTCTCCCCAATAGAGATGGAAATCGTAGGATATCCAGGATCCTTACGTTTCCTCGGTAATTGCTGGGGGAAAGCTGTGTCTACTGTTTTTGCCATGAATATCTTCTTGGGCATTTGTTTCTTCCTTTTTCTAGTGCAAAAATCTTTAAGAACTTTTGCGTATGCAGGTACTTGTTGGATAGCATCTAGAAGAGGGATATTGATGTTAACCTGTTTAAACATCTCAGTGATCTTCTCCATCTGTGGACTTAGTGTGTTAGCCCTTAACCGATTCGGGTAAGGTGCTTTAGCAATTAGCGCTGGGTCCATGGGAGAAGGAAGTGTGTGTGGAACCGATCCCAAAATAGAAGTGGGAATCGTCCGAGGAGGGGTAAAAGAGGTGGGCTGTAATGGCGAGCCTTTTGGGAAATGGAGAATAGGCTCGGGAGAAGATAGTAGGGTAGAAGAACTGGGGTCAGAATTAGATGTGTGTGTGTGTGGAAAGGTCTCAGCCGGGGTGTTGATATGATTTTCAGTATTATCAACTTCTTCCCCAACATGATTATCAAGCACTCTTCCAGATCTCAATGTGGTGATTGCATTCACATGATGTGAATAACCAGGATTTGGTAAGGATTGAGCTGGAAGTTTCCCTTTCTCTCTTGCACTCAGTTCGGCTTTTAATCGTGCAATTTCTTCTTCCATCGATTTAATACTCTCGTTTTGGGACGCAGAGTTTTTCTTCATGTCATCGACGGAAGATTTCACTTCAGCCGAAACTTGCATGATATTTGTTAAGATCAAATTCATGTATTGTGCAAAAGAAGAGGAATCATCAGTTCCGGTCAACTGTAAAGGATTAGACAGTGTAGGTGTGTTGACCTGATTTTGAAAATTATGTGCTTGAAAGGGGTGCTGAGTGAGTTGAAGTTGTGGCTGCTGTTGTGGTGGAGGGACCCTTTGAAAATTGTTTTGGTTTGGAACCGTGTTTTGTGATTGTGATTGGTTCCAAGAAAAATTGGGGTGATTCCTCCAACTTTGATTATATGTGGAAGAAAAGGGATCGTTCCTAGGTCTTTGAAATGTGGCATTGGTATGCTCACGACCTTGAAACGGACATTCTTCCGTCAAGTGAGACGGATCAGAACAGCACCCACAAACAGTTTTGGGGAGTGATACCGGGTTTAGGGAGGCTGTTGCAAATTTGTGTTCCATAGCGTCGAGCTTCTTTTGCATTGCTGCCATTTCAGCTCGAACACCTATGGACACATCTACTTGGTGTACGCCACCCCTATTCAATGGTTGGGTTCCACTCTCCCAAATTAGTGATTTTTCAGCGAATTCTTCTAAGTATCGCCAGGCTTCCCCATCGTCTTTAGTCATAAATGTACCCTGACACATATTTTCAAGGCTTTGTTTGGTGCTAGGGTTACTGCCCTCATAGATGATTCGGCACAACTCCCATCTCGGGATGCCGTGATGAGGACATTGAACCATTAAATCCTTGAAACGTTCAAAGTACTTTGAAAATGGTTCGGTAGGGAGCTGGGCAAATTGGTTTAATTCGCTACGAATTCGAGCCGTTCTTTGGACTGGGTAAAATTTCTTTAGGAATGCTGCGACGAATTCTTCCCAATTTGTGATGGAGTGTGCTGTGGTGTTATATAGCCACTTCTCGGCTATATCGCACAAGGTAAAAGGAAGAAGTCGTAGACGCATCGCATCCACAGAAAGTTGAGACGTACCCATCATAGCGCATACGTTTTCAAATTTGGTAATGAAAACGTAAGCGTCCTCGGTCTCGAGTCCGTGATACTTAGGTAGAAGGTTGATATACTGGGGCTTTATTTCAAAATTATCCCCGTTCGCTGGTGGTGTGGATAAGCAGGTCGAAAGAGGACCTCTAAGTGGATAACATCTTTCCTGAAGAGAAATGTGTGTAGGATTCTGCGCACCAACGGACGGTGGCAGATTGGGGTTAAAGAAGTTGGATGGATTCGGATCCATCGGTGTGAGTGTGGTAGTAGGTAAAGAAAAGGTAAATGGAGAATTATCGACTTCGGAGTCGATAAAAGGTACGCGGACTAAACGGGCACTAGAATCCCGTGTCTAGCCTATCTTGTACTAAAAAGGGTTAGTACAAGTGGCAGCGTTGGCTTTTAATTAGGGGTAAAATGAATGCGGTGTTTGCTTTTGAAAAGGGACGGATTTTGAAAAAAATGATGCGACAACCAAATGCAGCAACACAAACCCTAGAATCTAATGGTCACCTAGGTCCGGCTCTAGACCGCTCCTAACTGCCAAAAGACAAGTCGCGGGATCAATCCTTCACTGCCTCTTTGTCCCCCTGTGGCCGGATGAGTGCCAGGTAAGTGGGAAGGAACCACCACTACAGTGGACCTAATTAATAACCACTAGCCTTAGACACACTCGCCTTAGGCACCACAGAAAAACGCGGATAAGCAATGAATTACCCATGGCCCTCTCTTGTCCTAAATGAGCGCGACAGTCCTTAGAGTCATCTCTAGATTTCTTTTAGTTAATGGGGGTAAATGCGGATGCAAGTTTGGTGGTTTTCGGGGCCTAGGAAGGGTAATGAAATCCCCACCTAATTTGGATTTGGCCGTGCCCCTTAAATTCCGTATTAGCAATGCAAAACAACCAAGAAAACAAAATCACGCACAATTTTAATTTGCTTTTGCGGCGCAGCTATTGTTTGCAAAGAATCCTGCAGAAAGGATTAGTTGGAGCTAAAAAGGGAGAGAGGAGAGAGAGAGAAATCACCTGCTGAAAGATGGTGCAGAGATCACCCAAGACTGCGGCGCTTCCGCCGCACAAAGCTTGTATCTGCCGCCCTTCCGCGGTCAAGTGTTGGGAACAGTGTACAAAATTTCTTCAGCTGCTTCCTTTTTCTATCTCCAGCTCTCTGGTATATCCCAAATAATTTTTCCACAGCTCAGATTGCTCCAGATCACCTTGCAATCAATTCACAACACACGTATAAGAGTTTGTACGAATTTTGAATTCAAGAAATGAAACGTAATAATTCTTTCACTTCAAACTATAAAATGTAAACGAATTAGCGCGCGATCCCCGGCAACGGCGCCATTTTGATTTGATGATTTTCGTGGATGTGTTTATCGAATCAAATGGTAAAGAAATCACAACCAAAAAATATTTGACCGCAATCAAACAACGGTGTCAGTTGAAGTCAATGAATGAGTGCGGATCGTCCTCAGGGATCTCGAGATTCGTTTGTACTTTTATTTGTTTGAAATGAAATGTTAAGCAACAATAAGAGAAAACACAATTCAATTGATTGATTTGTATTCGTGTGTCACTAATCTTTTCTAAAGAATCAAGAACTATAAACAACAAGAATCGGGTTTCAAATGTATTTTCCAAACAACAATCAAGAATGATAGAAAGGCTCGTAGGAATCGGTCGGATCTTTAGATGTGATGTAGTCTACAAGATTTCGTATTCTTGTCCTTCGAAATTGATACTAGATCGATGATCATCGACAAGAGTTAGGGTTTTCTCGTGAAACTTGGGTTTCATCTTATCCCTTGTTCTGTTGTCGAAATCATTCACATTCTAGCCTCTAACAATTTCAAGAAACGATCCTAACTTCCTCATTTTGAATGATGTCATTCAAGATAGCATCGAAACAAAATGAGTTGTCGGTTCTTGAATTTGCTAGGGTTTACAAACTTGTGGGATTCAAGAATCGATTACAAATTTGCTACATCATCATACTAAAGATCGTTTCGACTCCTTAACGAGCGGAGTTTTACTCACGCATCACCACATAGACAATATTCAAGAACAGTAGAGATAACATGATGCGGAATTTTAAAGAAAACAAGATAGAAGAAAATATCACCTTTTATTTAATCAACAACTTCAATACATTCTTTCAAGATCTACAAGAAGAAAGAAAATCGATCGTTGACTCGGCTTCGCTCGACTCCGTGGATCGTGGATCTACTTTGGATCTCTTGCCCGATGGAAGATCGGCTCGGCTCATAAAAGGGTTGAAGGAATCTTGCTTGGCTTGCACTCAAGATCTTGAATTGTGGTTGGATCTAGGATTAGGGTTTCCTACAAGATTTCTCACTAATCTTGAGGAAGAAGAAGATGGAGAAAAAGAATGGCTAAAACTAAAAATGGGTTGAATCTATCTATCTCCAAGATTGAATCAAGATGATCAAAGATTTTTCTAAGATGAGAAATGAGTGAGCCTAGGGTCTTATTTATAGACCTAGGTTTAGGTTTGAATTAGACTTTCCCTCCCAAAGTTTGTTGACAAGTTTGTTGGGGTTTAGCTTAGGGTTTAAGCAAGGGTTTAGGAAAGTTCTAGAAGTTCTAGGCTAGTTTAGGAGCTTGATGATCTGGTGGAAGTGTCTGGACTCTTCTGGACTTTTGTATGCATTTTTGAGCTGCAGGTACTAACACAGGAGTTGTGGTGAAGTTTGAGGAGCTCAGTCCCTGAAACCGCCGCGCAACCGCCGCGTGAGGTGCCTTTAGGCCGCGCTTCCGCCGCGCCTTGGTGGCCTCGGGATCTGTGCTTTCTTCAGTAGCTTGGTACTGCTGTATGGGTTATTCTTTGATGTTCAGAATTGCAGTTGCCCTTCTGTTTTGATACCAGATTTGCTTTCAATGAGTTTACGAGCAATTGTAATGGTCGAGCAATGAATTGATCGAGCAAGCATCTCTTTTCCTGCATAGACTTCAACATAGGGGTTGCAAGATATAGAAAATATGCTATGTAATGCAATGCCGTTAATTTCCCTAGAATTTCCGGTTTAAAGGTCGAATACATGTAATTTGATATTTTGCGACCGATTAGCTAATATGTGAATTATGAATACCGTACTCTCCTATATGTATGCAGATGACAAGGAAATTACCGGTTAAAATATACAGTATTTTCGACTGATCAGTAGACGGCCGGGGCGCTAGCGTAGACTTACAGTGGTATCAGAGCCTAACCATTTTGCTATGCTAACTTGTGCTAACGCGTTCAAAACATCGATCGAACCGAAAATCAAAAACGGCAAAATCCTTACTTGACAGTTTCTGTTGTTTTTAAACGGTCTCAAAAATTAATTCTACATATCTCAGAATACTGTGCAGGCTTTTTTAAGAACCACGGCAAAAGTTGGGAACGTGACCCCACCAAAGCGCCGCGGAAACGCGGTCAAACCCATGGTTTGACCGCGCAACCGCGGCCATGTGGTGAGCTCGTGCTCCCAAATTTTTCCAGTGGCTTCTCTGTAGGATTTTGGGGTTTTTGATAAATATCGTTTTGGCCCAGATTTTGTTACTGTTCACCAGTAAGCTAAGGGGCCCACTTTTTGAAATTTGGTCTTTGGTCGATCGAAATTTAAACACGTTAGTTTACAGTGCTTACATTATATCTCCGACCGGGAATGTCATTTGATCGGTAAACCGCGTCTGATTGCTATAGTTCTTTTAGACGGGTTTGCGAACGTGACATTCGCGTTGATGTTCTGTGTTGTGCTGTGATGTTGCGGATTTGTCGTGGTGGATAGCAGTGTGCAATGGTAGTACAGTTTGAGTTTATTTGTACATTTGATATTGCGGGGCGAGCGTCCAACTTGTGGACAGCCGTCACTGCCTGTTGTATAATATTCTTTTGGAACACGACCAGGTTGCGGTCGATGTACCTATTGTACTATTTTTCATTACTGTACTAGGTTTTTCCCCGCGACGGAGTGCACGGATAGCCGGGTTCTGGGGGGCAACGGGTCCGCATCTCATGGCTTTGAGAGGCAGAGGGGTCCCACTCTAGAATTGGCAGACTATTCGTCGCACTCGTAGGGGGTACAGGTTGACCCAAGGAGGGGTGCTCAATTTACCGGATTCCGTGAAGTGCAGGGTGTTCCATTCACTATGCTGTGGGGGACTGCCTCGCTTCAGGTTTTGGCGGGTAACTTGCCGCACCCGTAGGGGTCTAGGTTTCATTGCACAGGCTATCCACACGACAGGGGAACGTCGAGTTTCAGCAGCGGCTCTGTGAAACTCGGGGATCCCAGATATCTGTATTGTTCTGTGATGCTTATTACTTTTCTGTAATGTTGCATACTATCACGCCTGGAGCGATTATTGTATATTGGTTTATATACTATTAGATGTTGTATATGTTTTACACCCGCGCTAGTCCAGTCCCCGCTCTGTCGTTAGTTAAGTAACCTAACGGGTGATGACGGGACCCAGTGACGAATGCGGATGGCATATACGTACATTTTATTTTCGTTCTTTTCTGGTGTGATTAAATGATGGGACTGCGTTGATTCTGATCAACGCAAAGTAAAAAAAAACCTGTATACAGTTGTTGGAACAATTTAAAAAGTGTTATTGCAAAGGCGTTTTCTTTTGTTATGCATAGCGGTATTCAGTGGAATATTCTGCACCTCATTCGACGGGGCAAGGGCTGATATCCCTTCACCGGGACTGACCCCTTGGGCAGAAGTTTGCGTCAGCGTAATAACTTCACTATAGTCGATTACATGTTGCTTTGCATAGCGGTATTCAGTGGAATATCCTGCACCTCATTCCACGAGGAAAGAGCCGAGATCCCTTTACCGGGAGTGACCTTTTTAGCAAAAGGTTTTCGCCACTATATTTTAAAAAGCTATCAGGTTCCTTCAGCGATATCAAGTTCACTACGCTAAAGGTTTTTCGCCAAAAACCAGCCGTAGCCCTCCGTCACTTCTTTTGGGTATTTAGTAGTATTCAAGCTATGCATTTTAGCCAAAGTTAAGGCATAGTGTTTGGTAGCTGCTGGGTATTCAATTTGTTGCATAGATAGATGAGTTAGTTTGGGACAGTCGTTCTGCCGATTGGCCAAAGTCAGGGGCATGTGCGGGTGGGTTCAAATTGACAAGATAGTGATGGGTAGAACTTGGCATGTGACTTATGACACTTTGACCAAAGCCAAGGTTATAAGAGTATGGGGCAAAAATCATATCAGGAGTTTCTAAAGAAACTGAAACTTGCCGAGTATGCGCATACCTTCTGGAGTATGAGTAACGTGGATGCATTCCATCACGTTATCATGCGATGAGAGTTGGATCCTGATTCCCACTGATGAGTTGGTTTACTCTTCGGGTGATCCCGATTGATTCTTCTTTAGATTTGGAGGAGAATTTGACAGGACGGTGGGAGGTTTCCGGATTAGATAAAAAGATGACCATTCTGATCTAGGTTAGAGTGCACGCAGAGTGTTTCTTTTCTCTCTCTCTTTTTGGCAGCGACCTTTGACCGACCCTAGACTATGACTCAGTGACCAGGTTGACCGAACCTTCTTAAAATACTGGCTTTTGGATTGTCTGAGTTGCATAAGTCATTGCCACTCCTTCTTTTACCCTTTGAATTTCTCAGAACACCCGTATTACTACGGATATCCACTTCCATTGGATAGAGCCATCGTATGGTTATATACGAACTCGAAGGGACTTCTTCGAGGATGGATCCAGGTTCAGGAGAAATAGAATTGGTTTAGTCAGTTGTCTTTTATCATCACCTTCTCTCAGGTTGCGAGAGCTCCTTGGTTTAGGAGAGTACACCTATTACGCTTATTGGATAGTCTTATTCCAAACCATAGGCTGGTGCCGAAAGGTAGGGAATGAAGAAAACCAATTAGCCTAAGTAGGGTGTGCAGAAGGTAATATGTAAAGACAAAATAAAGGGATTAGAAAGAGGGCAAAGTAAATTGCGACTGATATCATTCACGACCAAAACCGCGTACTTCATCGCCACTCCTATTTCACCTTTAAAAGAATAAGGTATTATTCAGTTGTCTTTTATCATCACCTTCTCTCAGTTGCGAGTACTCCTTGGTTTAGGAGGGTACACCTATTATGCTTACTGGATAGTCTTCTTCCAAACCATAGGCTGGTGCCGAACGGTAGGGAAGGAAGAAAAACATTTAGCCTAACGATGGTGTACAGAAGGTAACGACTAAAGACAAATAAAGGGATTTGGAGAGATGGCAATAAGATATACGGTTGAAGTCATGAATTGGATTATGGAAGAGGCATTGCTATGAATACCAGGATACCCCTACGAAATATTTTCATGTTTCAGTGCATTGTTAAAGGAAAAACTGTTTTCCCGATTAGACACTTACTCCAAGGGTATGTATTTACCAGGTTTCATTCTCATATCTGTATGGTTTTACAGATGATGAGTGGGAGTAAGATATTGGGAATTAGGTGATCATCCTCATTATATCGGAATTCGTTGTAATTGGTGATAGTTGAGGAAATCGCCAGGGTACAGTTTTCCACCGACAACGCACAAGTTTTGAGTTGTTTAACTCAGCAGACTTATACAGAGTATTGTATGTTGTCCAGTGTCCATCAGGACAAAGGGGTAGGTACTCGTACTATGTTCTATTTACTTATAACTTCTCTAGTATTTAGACGAGTGTTTCGTAGAAATACAAGGTCTAAGTTTTGAGAAGTTGTGGGTATAAGAATAAAGTAGAGAACCAGGTATCACAAGTATCGGGATTCTTCAAAGAGATCGAAGATGTAGATTCTTGTGATTGGTATTCAGATGATAGTGATGGTTTTGAGAAACGTGTTTCTCTTTCAGGTTGCTCATAATTGGATGGATTCCTAAGTTGAGTAATGCTGATTAGCCTCTTTCCATTAAGTTGATATGAACTGGAGACAGCTGCATGATTTGAATATGGTTCCAATTAAATAAGTGCCAAAGTTTCTATATTGGATATAGAATAGTTCGTACCTTAAAAGATATTGAGATACGGGGAGTTGTCCAGCTTATGATTAAAACCAGATTCTGGATAACTCAGGGCACGATTCTGTAATGGCTGTTTGTGGGTTGACCCTGGCTATGACGAGGGTTGATATTCTACCATTTGGAAGATCAATAGTGATATTGTTCTTGACTCGCCACAGTTTTAGTAAAATGGATCTTTTTCAGAAAACAGTAGTGGGAGTATGGTAGAACTGGAAGTGATTCCAGAACCGCGAACGATTGCGGAAAAATTTAATAGGACCTATACATTCAATCAAGTTTGACATTCCAATAGCCACTCCGCAGGTATGGTAGGTAACCTCAGACACCCGAGAGGTACTTCGGTAGGCTCAAGGACGGTGACAGGGAGGTTCTTATCTACCCAGACTTGACACTACTGTTGTTCCAGGTTATGAGACCCGGTAGGAGGGTTGTCGTAGTCAGTGGGAGCAGCGGAAGCATGGTGGGCAAGTAGCTTATGTCTATTTATAGACTTGAGCAGTTATAGCGGAGATAGATCATCTAATTTTGATGTGACAGTCATGGGTTTGACTTCAATCAGAATAGGGGATGGATCAGTTAAGAAGGTAGTAGAGTGTGATGTCATGGTATCTGGATGACATATACAGAGTAGGAAGTAAAATTCCCATACTACGATCGGTTGTACTGTGGTCGTCACACAGTTGTTTCTCCAGACAGGATATGGATATAATATTTGACATTTTGGTTTCTAGATCTATGGTTTTAGATCTGGATTTGGGTAGTTTCCCAATGTGGGTACTTTGACAGATATTCTAATGGTTTTTGGAATAGTTGACTCCTAGCATGGTGGTGTACCTGCAGGTGATGGAGTCACCCTCTCTAAAGGTGTCGTACAGACTAAAGGGGAGAGGGATGTGCATGATTGGCAGATCACTTGCTTAGGCAATTGAGTCAATCATGAGATGTCAAGTACCACACCAAATGTTGGTTTTGCACTAGATGCAATGAGTTTGTATTAATCCAATCCTGGAGAAATATAAGGAAGCAGTTTTAGAACATAAGTACATGTTCTACGGATTTGATGACGGCAGCCTCCTTCGGGAGACGATTATCATTCCAAGCTTCAAAGGTGACGTGGATGACAGAGTGACTGTCAGAGTTTTAGTTTTTCCCTCTGACGAAGAGGGACAGTATTATGGACAGGTGGTCCAAGAGGATACTGTGGGAAGCAAGGTGCCCGATACTGATTAGGTTCAGTGATCGATTCAGTCTAAGAAGTTTGGATATGGAGTTCATTTATGAACTAAGGTCCCATCAGATATCCAGACATGTTCTAAGACAGGTATTACTCAATTCGGGAGATGGTTTTCTCCGCGAACTTGAGATTAAGAGAGATATAGAAAGATACTTCTAGGCGGATCCACTCACTGAGGCTATTTCTCGAACACAATAGTTTTACAAACGGGCTTTGTGAAACTGATTAGTAGAGGAGTTGGATGTTCGGTTTCACACGGGCTGTAAGTAGTCGACATCGCAATATTAGCCTTGAGTGCAAGTGGGAGATTGTTGGAGATAGTGCCCTCATAGTCAATTATTGGATCGCAGGTACGTGATTGCAATGATTGCGGAGGACCTATCCCGGTAGGACAGTCTTACTCGAGATGATAGTATGCTATCTGGTTTGCCTTTATCAGTCGTGTACATGTTCAGGTGACTGATTGCATGTTACACTTTGATAGAGCCCTTAGGATCTTGCTTTACTACCAACAGTATGATGGCGATCATATACGTGAGAGTTGGGTAGTTTATATGCATATCCTTAATTGTGGTCCCTAGTCGTGGGAGTTTCGAGACAGGGCATCGATACTCCGGAGTAGACTAGTGTGTACAGTCGAGACCCCGACGAGGGACGGTGGCCGGTCTCACAAGCCACTGGTGTCAGTTGGATCACCTAATATGTATACAGGTGCTCATTGGGTTATGAGTACACCGGACAGGACTCGCCGGGAATCTGCTAGTTAGTATTATATCTACCGTCAGATAGCAGTTCCCTGGTGACATGTGTACAGGTTAGTTCATCGACCTGAGGTCTTCATTTGTCTCGTGTGAGTTCCCACTGTGCTTTGATTTCTACCCTACCACGGCTCAAAGGAGTCGTGCAAACAGGTAGCTTTTGGGTACAGTCCCGAGCCATATGGAGGCACGTGAGCGGATCGGCAGGGGATTCGTCTCTCCCGGTATTGGGGGCGAGGTCGTGCTGTGTCTAGGAGAGCCATTACACAAATCCATGGCCATGGTAGGAGATTTACTGGTAGGTACTCCAGTAGTATCTCAGGGTGTATTGAGGCTTCACTCCGACACGACTTATACTGCTATTGGGGGTCTGACGTTGCTAGCCCCCTAGGCGGATATGCGATACTCATTGACGAACGGACCGGACTGTATATACATTGTCACTGTTAGGCTCAGTTGGGTTTTCGGAGGAGTTCGCTCATCGGTCTCCCTTGAGTTCGCTCCTCGGCCACCCTTGAGGTCAGTCCGTGGGCAGCCGTTATGCATAGCTAGTGCCGCTGACGGTTTGTGGTTAAACCCACTGCCAGGGTGCTGACGAGTCATTAGAGTCCCCCACAGACAGTTTCCCAAGTTCGGGCGAAACGTTGTAGAGCCGTATGGTTTTATGGCAGGGTTCGGAAAATGCACGTGCGTTTACGCACGTGTCAGTTTTCGGGCAGATGATACTGGTCGGCTTTGGTTTAAGCCGGATCCGAGTATTATATTGAGTAGGTATAACATCTTTGTCTCAGTTGCATTTGTATTCGGTCGTAATACAAATGCGGGTATATTTATACAGTTTCGGGGTTTTCCTGAAAGTCGTTTCAGGATCACTTTTGGAAGTTGCCAGTTTCCAGTTTTCTATCAGCCGTCTTTTAACATTCGGTTAAAGACGGATTTATCTTTTCTTCAGATATGAGTGAGTCATCATTCTAGAAGCTTCTAGAAGTGATGATGAGGCATGGTGAGTCATTAGTGCATTAATGGTGTCATTAATGCTTTTGGTGACTAGGTTATGAAAGGTTCATTGTATTTGTGACTTATTGTTTTCATTAATGAGTTTTGTTAAGCTTAGGATATTTTTGAGTGAGAAGCTTTTGCTTGTAGTCACCTCCCTCCTCCTACGGTCTCCTCCCTCCATCATATAAGGAGGCCGGCCCCTCTCTCTCACTTGATGTTTCATTTCGGTTAGAAAAGATTATGATAGTATTCGGGGTGTATGGAATTTTACAGTTCATTTCATTCCATCACCCGATTTCCACGACAACTTCATTAACCGATTGTCCACGGACTTGGACGAAGTGAGACAAAGTCATCTACTCATTCTCTACATCATTCTTGGTCGTCTCTTTTAGCAAACTTGAAGATCGAGTTGCCTCAAGTCAGAGGCGGGAGCCCGTTTAAAGAACCGATCATGTGGTGCCACCTCGACGAGGAGATCGGAGATCGACGAGAACGGAGCAGCCGCAACGGAGCGTGGGATGATGGTTGAAGAACGAAGGACTCAGATCGTTCGGTACAATCTTCCTACACTCTTTACAGTTTGTTAGTTTAGCAATAATGGCAGATCCGGGTTAAAGTATACGATAGCGCCAGTTAAAAGTTTTTGTTCCGCATTTTGGCGTCTGTAGACGGCCGGGGCGCTAGCGTAGACTTACATATTCAATAGGTATGCAACTTCATAAGTGCAAAACACCCTAAAAGGAAATAGGAAACTCAGTAGTACTCATCATAGAGTGCACCATATCTAATATGGTGCGATTGCTCCGCCCCGATACACCGTTGTGCTGTGGTGTATTCAGAGGAGTAATACGGAGAGAGAATCTCATTCTCCTTTAGAATAGTCCAGGAATATGCACAAGTATTCTCCTCCCTGATCTTATCATAGGACATAATACTTATACCCGGTTTTTGGTTCTCTACTTCTAACTTATATTCGGTGATTATCTCAAAAGTTTCGGACTTGTGTTTCAACAGGAACATATGTCTGAATTTTGAGAGATCATCAGAGAAGGTAATGAAGTACAAAGAACCGGTCTTGGCATGTGTAGACAGGGGACCTTCATACATCATCATGTATCATCCCAAGAGTTCATTAACTCTTTCTCTGTTTCCATTAAACAGAGCTATGGTCATCTTATCTTTGTGACATGACTGGCAAGTTTCACAAGATGTAAATTCAAACTGATTTAAATATGCATCTCAATGTAACTTAGCTAGTCGGGTCGCATTGACATGACCTAGTCTACAATACCTCAAGAAGGATTCGTTCATTTCTGAACTCTTCCTCTTGTGTGTGTTCTTTATACTAAGAACTGTAGTTTGATTTAGAACGTTAATGCTTTTAGATAACGTGCCTGAACCGATCAACTTTTGATTTAGGAAATGTTCAAAACATTATCGAATAATACAAAATTATATCCTTCTTTATCTAAATAAAGAGACTGATATGATTTTGTATATCAGGTTCGGTATCTAATGACATTTGTTCAGAATCAATGTATTCAGGTAATACAGGGTGACAGTGACCAACAGACTTGGCTGCAACACTTGCACCATTTTCTTTCTCATGAAACTTATCACCCGTTCTCAGTTCTTTACCTTTATGTAGCCCATGTAATATATTACATATGTGGGATCCTGATCCGGTATCATATACCCAGGACGTAAAGGACATTTGAGAAACAGTTCTCTGTAATGAACACACCCGAAGATGATGCATCAACATGCACTTTCTTCGTTTGGGTGGCATGAGAATTCTGGTAATCCCTAGTTTCCTGCTCTGTCTTATAACAATTATAAGTTGGAGCGGGACCAACGTTCCCCAGCTCAGTATAACAAGCGGGTTCGGTCAATATATCCGTTTTATTATCTTGGTTAAGGCGTGACATGGTCGCTACCTGGAGAGAGAGAGAAGAAAACACTCTGTGTGCGCTCTTGCAAGATCAGATTGGTTATTATTTTATCTAATCAGGATGGCTCCCACTCTTTTTATCAAATCTTCCTTCAAACCTTAAAAGGAAAGACTAGCCGGGATTAATTACACGCTACAAGTTCGCCAATATTTCAGCCAGGCCAGTGTCGGTACTTTGAGGGAGGTTCCCCGTGCTTTCGCACGGACCTAATTAAAGTAAACCTCGTTTTCCCAGAGGCGTAACCCCGTTGACACCTTTCTAGACACCTACTTGATCGGCTAATTGTAATATGTAAAACTCTCCCAGGAGTAACAATTACTCGCAGTGGGTATCGAGATCCAACTATCTCATAGAAGGTATGCAATCTCATTGCAAATTTCAACACTTGAAATTCCCGATAATATTTTGTCCCTAACGTGCTATGACCTTGATGAAAGCCAACAAACCATAGCCCGCTAGTCAAGTTCAACCCGTACATTTCTTGACTGAATTAAACCCACCCGCACGACCCTTGACGAAAGCCAACAAAGCCATATAACTACCCTAATCCAATCGCATCGTATGCAGCAGATAAGCAGCATATAGCTACCGCACACTACACCTTGACGAAAGCCAACAAATGTAGCATGAATACTATATACAACTTATCTGAAATGACGGAGGGCTACGACAGGTTTTTCTGAAAACCTATTGCGTAATGAACTTGATATCGTTGTAGAATCAAATGATTTTAAAATGGAGTGTTTTTGAGGCTTTTCTAGTTTTGCTAAAGGGGTCACTCCCGGTGAAGGGATCGTCGGCCCTTTCCTCATCGAATAAGGTGCAGGATATATCATATATACCGTTGTGCAAAGCAAGAACTATAGGAGCATTCAAAAGACAAACCGAGGGGTGTAGCATCTGCCAGTCATTGCTAAAGGGGTCACTCCCAGTGAAGGGATCTCGGCCCTTTCCTTATCGAATAAGGTGCATGATGTTCTACAAGGAACACCGCGATGCAAAGCAAGAACTGTAGCTACCTGTTTTTGAAAATTCGATTCCACAACATCTTTTAGGTTTCTTTTATTTCATTAATCATATTAATGAAGTCCCATCATTTAAATCACCTAAACATCACAGATAAATACGACGTACACTTATGCCATCCGCATTCGCCTCGATGTCCCCTCGTGCATCGTTAGGTTAGGTAACTAACGGGAGAGCGGGGCAGGGCTAGCGCGGGTGTAAAACATAAGTAACGTCTATATAATATATCATATATACTATATATAGTATCCATCACAACATATCAAATGATCACATCATAGATATCGCAGCAGAAGAAACATATGAAACATTGGATATACTAGGACGTCCGTGTTTTCAATACGAGCCTGTATAAAACACGGATTCCACGGTCGCGATGAATAGCCAAACCCACACCCCTAGACCCCTACGAGAGCGGCAAGCAACCCTACCAATTCAAGAGTTAGGAGACCCGGACTCGACTCCTCGAGTTGGTCTCCCACTGGACTCTAGAACCCGGTTACTTGTGCTCTCCTCCTTGGGTCTATCCTAGTGCGGAAAAGTAAATAATATACAAATGGTGATAGCAACCTCAACCCGGAAGTGTCCCAATAAAATAATATTATATACAATTAAATTTTACATGAATGAAAATAAAAACTCTCATCTCACATAAAACCCCCGGCTATTCAAAACGCGACGATCCAATATAACATATCCAGCAACACATAACATCACATGTCATCAACGTAAGTAAATGTGCGCATCCCAATTGTCGTTGACATATAGCAACGAAACCGGCGATATCACATATTACACTTACGGTCACAGAAAAGAAAGTGTAAAACTACAACAGTTGGAATCCGCAACCCCTTTAGACATCGCATGCCTAACCAAATGAATTCCTTAGACATCGCATGCCTAACAATTATAAACCCCGTATTTTAGTCTCATTATCGAAAACTCTTTTCAATATCAAGTCGGGGAATTCAGCAAGATTCCCGACATCCTGATCGAATGCTCGTCGCAAACTTTAGTAGACGGCCGCACCCCCGGTTGCCGTCGACGAAGTGCACCAAGGCGGAACACCGTTGCCGCGAGCACCCGAACGGATGCTTTCGGCGACGGGGTTCTCTTACAGTCACTTGGTCGGGGCTATGGGGCGTGGCTGTCTATTAAGTTTACCCGGCGAGTATCCGCGTACGCAACGTGATTGCGACGGACTTTTGATCACATCAAAATTCCGTGGCAACCGATCAAGTGAGACTAAACTGCTAGATTTATAACATTCATTCAGTTATCTCATAACTACTTGTGGATTCCAAATATTGTATCATATTCCAGATAAATGGAAAATGTTAAACTTTCCGATCTAACAATCAAACACCCAAGTTTTCCCGAAACAGCTCAACACATGAAATAAGTTTAAAAACATTCACTTCATGCCACAGTACCAACGGTCCAGCCGTAGAAGGGTCAAGCCAACGCCTCACATGTGGCATGCCGTACTGCCCCAAACCCTAAGGTTCAAAGGGCAGTTCAAGATGGTCACATAATCGAGTTAAGGTTTGTTGTCTTCTAGAGGGTCCATCGCGTTACTTGCACTACTCAGAACGTTCTTAAACTACGGAAAAATCCAACACTTGGAAATTTCCCGGCAGGGGAAAAAGTAGGTATTTATATCCGGTCGAACTTTTTAACATGTTCTAAATTACCCGGAAAAACAAACAAAGTTAAATAAACCGATCGAATCACCGAATCCCCAAAACAACCCAGAAAATTCAACTGTTGAATATAAGTTAAAAATTCCCAGAAAACACAGAACTAACATAAAGAGATTACTGTGCAAACCACGTGGCAAAATTCACTAGTATGGCCGCGGAACCGCCGCGCAAGCCAGGGTGGGGCCGCGGTTCCGCGGCGCTTTAGTCGAGTTGTGGTCACGTGTTGCACAGTAACTCTTACAAAACCCTGCTGAATTTTTTGACAATTTTTAATTAGGAAAAATCCACTGTTACAGAAAATGTACAGAGAGGGGTTGCGATTAGGGTTTCGGGGTTTGATCGGGTTTCTAACTTCGTCTACCCTTCGCCTAAAGCTCTAGCTAGGCTCTGATACCACTGTAGGGTTCCTAGGCACACTCAAGAGGTTCCACAAGGCATCTATCATGCCAAATTCAAATTTTTAGGTGCCGAGAAACCTTAACCGAGATCGTTAACTAGAGGTTAGGCGAAACTATAAGCTAGCAAACTACTTTGCTACTAAGTGAAAGGGACTACAACCTTTGTAGATCCGGTCCTCCACTTCTTTAGCTCCGTGATGACGTCCCTCCGCTGCGATCAACCGGATCCCGGACTCTAGCGTTGGTTTCATCAGAGAAATGATCGGGCTAGGTCGTTGACTTCGATGCCGAAGATGATCTACGTCGAGGCGACTCAAACTCAAGCTCTATCTTCACTTGGTCATGAACCTTGTGAAGAAAACACCCTATACAACATGGCAAGTGGTAGAAGATGAAGAAATAGGAAGTGGGTTCACTTTGGATTTGGATTTCTCACTTGATTTCAACACTTGAAATTTTTCAAGAAAGCTTTCTTCACTTCATGAAGAAGATGAAGAAGAAGCAAAAGAAAAGAATTATCTAAAACTGAATAATCAAGTGAAGACTTATCATAATACAACCATGGTTGAGTTAAGCCCTCATGCTTAACTCATGTAGAGAATTAACCAAAGTATTAGGTTAAAGGTTGGGTTAACTAATATCCTAAACAAATGACAAAAGAGTTGACTTTGTCAATGTTTATCAAGCTTCATGAAGCTTGATAAATTTGACCAAAGTCTCATTTCTTTTGTTATTTGCTAGGAAAATAGTAAACCCTAATTTAACCTTGATTTGGTTTAGTTCTCATACACACAACTTGTATGTATCATCAAGCATGATACAAACTTGTACACTTGCATATATCACATATAAACAATGTGCACATTCAAGTGAGAAAATCAATCTTAAGTGAACCAATACTAGTTAATGTAAAGTAATATATCAAATATATAATTATACATTAAATCATTAAATCAACACTTGATTTAACGATCCGGTCATATTGCATATAACCGACTAATATCAATAGTAACAACTTATCGAATCAACACTTGATCCGATAACCCGGCTATATCACATACAACCGATTAATGTCACAAATCGCGAGAATAGAATACAGTATCACATACTGGTATTATTGTCGGTCCCGCACATATCTCATATGCGCTCCTATTTCGTTTCGCTTGAGCCAGGAAACCCCTGTGTAGGACTCTAAAGACTCGTCAATACGCCGACAGTAGGTGATGATCATATCAAACACCCACAAGCCGCAAGCGGTCTGCTAAACGTAACGGCCACCCGGGTATTGAGCGATCAGAAGATCAACGAGCAAGCCAGCTCACACTCCTGTGAATCCAACCAGTAACACTTACCGTACAGTCCGGTCTGTTCGTCTGATATGTCGCATATCTCGTCTACGGGTGGTAAACGTCAGACCCCAATAACTCGATAAGTCGTGTCGATATGAGGCTCATAACGGGTCGAGAAACTACTGGTAACACTTACCAGTAAATCCCTAAAGCAGCCTTGGCCAAGAACTTCCTGTTATAGCCAATTGAACACAGCGCAACATCAACTCCCTATACCGGGAGAGACGAAACCCCTCCTATCGCTTATTGCCTCCATGTGATTCGGGACTGTACCCAAAAACCACCGTTTTGCACGTCCTCTTAGACGTGGTAAGGTGGAAATCAAAGCACAGTGGGAATCACACAAGACTCTACGACGATCTCGGGTCTACAGACTAACCTGTACCAGTGTCACCAGAGAACTGCCATCTGACGTAAGGTATAATACCATCTGGAAGTTCTCGGCGAGTCCGTCCAGTGTACCCAGTCTCCACTGAGCACCCGTATATCATCTCTGATGTCAAACACCAATGGATATGGGATCATCCATCGCCCATTTATATGGGTCGAGAAGCTACACGCTAGTCTACTCTGGTATATCGATGCCCCGTCTTGATACACCCATGACTAGGGACCTTGAAGGATGTACTTATGGACTACCATGTCCCCACTAGTATGATCCGCATCATAGTCCAGGTAGTCAAGTACACATCCTAAGGGCTTTGCCAATATGTAACAGAGAGACAATCAGTGTACACGTTAAGGTAAAGAGTAACCAGATAGCATACTATCATATCGAGCAAGAAAGTCATACCTATATATGTCCAAGCATCCACTACAATATACATCCTATGTATAGTAATGGCTTCTAAGGCATACATATAACTAACAGCCCGCGTGCGCCATACACGTGGCCCGCCGGCGCCCAGCGCCCACGCGCCGCTCACGCGTCCTTAAGACGCTCTTCACCCATCTTTTTCCCTCACGCTCCACACTTAAAACACGTCCCCCGTCAGAAAAAATTTCTAACGGAGTGCTGCCCCGCACCCCGCAAAGAGATTGCTAGCCCCCTTGACCCACAATCCGCTATCCGGATAGCAGAACCCCCATAAACTCTATGAGGCCCCCGATACATCCAAGCCCCCTTCAAAACACAACACATGCACATCACACTTTGAGTTCGCATGACCAGTTTTACCCGTCGATCGGAAATTCTCTCGCTCCAAAAGCGATAGGTAATTAACGGCAGTTTAGTCCGCGGCTGCCGAATATTCGGATCCCCACAATCAATAAACCCCAGCCTATCCTAAACAAGGGTAATCTGTATACGCCTGACAAGAGACGCGTATTCCCACCTCAACGGGGTGACGAAAAACACCCTGCAGTATATTGTGCGTGGATTGTGTCTCCGCCGTTTGAGCGTTGAGTCTCCACCGTTTGGGCGTTGAGTTAGCTTCGTCTATGGATGCTATTATTTTACTATACTTGTACATGAATTTTATTCAAAATTTACGAAGGAGGTGGTGTTCGATTTTTCCCGATTATTTCTTTACAAAATGACACTTTAATTCATTTTAATACAAACGTTGATGTTCTCTCACACAAACACATGTTCATACAGGATATATTATACACACATGGTACACACATACATGAGAATGACGCAAACAAAATAGATAGCAAGAACAGTAACAACACCATAATTCATCACTAAAATTTCAGAAATAAATCCTCTATGTTATTTAGCTCCGCAACAACAAAATTAACCCGCTTTGTACATGCATCAATGGCCTCATCACCTACCGCCGAATATCGAGTGAGTTCGAGGTGGTTCAAAATCCGACAGTGCATAAAAAGCTTGCAGAGTACTCGAAATTGCGATCTAAAAGAAAACCCATAGAATGAAAGAAATGGAGATGACGATTTACTTCCCCATGATGGTCATGGGTTGCTTCTTCAAAGGGAGATGGGAGCGCATCCAATACGGCTGAGTGCAAGAGCCGCAGGATTTCACGATCGATCTTTATCGGCCAGTTCATACCCCTCGTAATCGATAGAGAATGCCTTCGTAATCAGAGTAGTCCATCATCGTATATATAGATTTCACCACGGTGTAACGGATACACATCTTAATTTCATCGATTGATGGTAAGCCTGCAGATGAAGATCCCGACATTGAGCGAGAGTAAGACTAAGAACCGAGAGGGAGAAAGATAGAGAATGTGATAGCGATGATATCTGAGAGAGTATGAGAGAGCTCGACACAGAGAGTGAAATTCGAGATTGAGAGGAAGAGATCGAACTCTTAATATAATGAACACAATCATACACGGGCATGTGTTTTTTTGGGGCGCAGTTTGCAACTGCGTCCCAGAAAAACACATATCCGTGAATGATTGTGTTTCCCTTTAGGACGCACTTTCAAACTGCGCCATAGAAAAAACATAGATCCGTGAATAAGCATGTTTCTCTTTTGGGGCGCACTTTGCAACTGAACCCTAAAAAACACATACCCGTGAATGATTGTGTTTCCTTTTGGGGCGAACCTTCAAACTACGTATAGAAAAACACAGACCCGTGAACGAGTATATTTATTTTTGGGACGCAGTTTGCAACTGCGCACGAAAAAAAGTAAAGTCCTAGCAATGACAATGATTCATATTATTTTGCTTTTTTTAGGGGCGCAGTTTGAAACAGCGCCCACTACATTTGTATGGGGCGCAGTTTCAAACTGCGCCCAATACATTTGTATTGGACGCATTTTTAAACTGCGCCCATTTACATTTGTACGGGGCGTTGAAACTGCGCCCAATACAAATATAGTGGACGCGGTTTGAAACTGCACCCCCAAAAAAAATTATTTGACACTAGCGCTAGCGCTAGACTGATATTGACGTGGCGTCTACGAGGCAGAAAGTGGTCTCTTTTTGTAATTATTTTTTAAAATGGGTTTTTAAAAAAAAGTATTATTTAAAATTGGTTTACTAAAAAAAAATTGTCCCAGTTTTTTTATCATTCCTGCACCAAAACTCAAAGCATTCAGCTATGGAGGAAAAAATCTCAGCTTTCTTTCCAGTATTGAATTGAATTTTTTATGTGCTTCTCCCCATAAGCTTTTTGCCATGTCCCCTGTGAGAAAGACATGTTCACTGTCTTCTTAAGTTGGATTAATACGGCAGTTGAATTTGCTTGGTAGGTTAAAGCCTAGCTTTATGATAGAGGAATCAAGTGAAAGTGCGTTAGTAAACATTCTCCATGAGAAAATCCAATTTTTCTTTGGCAATTTCTTGAATGTAAGATACTTAGTAAAGTGTGCTATACTAGCTTTTTCTTTAATTAACTCCTAGATGATGCCAATGAGAAGGTACTAGAACTGTTATGCTTCCAGATTAGAGTATCAGGATTATTCTTGTATGTATAATTTTTATCCAAAATATCAGCAATTATGTGGTGATGCTCACAAGTGGTATCTCCTCAGATTACGACACGTGGCGGATGAGGCGTCTCGAAGGCTACGGAGGTGGAATAAATGAGGTGCATTAGAGGCGTTCCTCGGGACCTCGTCCCCGAGGACGCATCCGACCTTTCGGAGACTTCCCTGAGTGTCTTTCATATTCACCTAGCGAACAGTCAACAGCTCGTCTCCGAGCCTCCTGACGGGCCGAGCTTCCTCGGCCTCCCGCTCGTCTCCGAGCCCTTGACGTGCCGAGCTTCCTCGGCCTCCCGGCTCGTCTCCGAGCCCTTGACACGCCGAGCTTCCTCGACCTCCCAGCTCGTTTCTGAGCCATCTGACATACCGAGCCTCCTCGGCTCCCCCGATCAACCGAGAGCGCGGAGCCCAAGCGTCTCCGCAACAGCTCCGCGTATCTCGCCAAAGCGAGATATCCGCCGCCCCACGTTCTGCGTCCCATGCTGGCACGTCCCCTCATTAATGGGCGTATCTCGCCATTAATGCGAGGATAACGCTCGGGCGTAACTGACGGCGAGGATCTCGCACCGGTTTGCTCCACGCGACCACTATATAAACCCCTCTTTCAGACGACTCAGGTAATTCGAACTCATTCCAATACTCTGTTACTCTGCACCTATTTCTCGGTACTAACTTGATCGTCGAAAGGTCCTACGGTGGTCACCCATCCCGGGACTTCCTTTGCAGATAGCTCAACGTCAACATCAACCCATTGAGATCCACACGCTCAATAACCCTCAAACAAATCTCGACCGCTCAAAACCGCCATCACAGGATCGACGGATGACAACATTTGAGGGAGAATCCGACCTCCATCAGTTAGCGCCGTTTGTGGGAACGCTTTAGAAGTTTATCCACCCATAAAATTGATCTTCCGCTCTCGACCCGATAGAGAGCGACAACCGTGACGATCCCAATGCGAGCCGTCCCACCCTCCATAACAGAGGCAGGAGCATTTCTCCTCCCCCTCCTAACGTTGTCGGCGCCTTATCCGCCTGGATCGACAGACTCACTGCTATAGTGGATGCGCTCGCCTACGTTCAAGCAGCGGGCCCTACCCATCAAGCCGCAGTTCCCCGTCCCCGGGATAACAGAGTCCGCAGAAGGGCGGATAGGCAAGCTCGAGCCCCCGATCCCGCTCACGCTCATCTCAGTGTCACTGAGCGCCGGCGTGCCGACTCCGGCAATCATGACCCGCATGTGATGAGTGATTCCATAACCCGCTGGGCGCCGGACAGCTCCACATCCCAATCTCGAGGGAGACTAGGCCGTGCGCTCCAACACCCGCCGTGCGCTCACACCCCCTGAGGAGATGTTGGTTAGTTCTCCTGCTTCCAGGCACAACCGACGCCCCCACTCCCGTCGAGGCCGTCAAACGACGAACGTCGGGACTACTCAAGAAAGACCTCGCTCGAGAATTTAAGAAATTTGATAGAGCGGAATCGAAGCCGCACCATCGCGTAAACCCGGAGTGGGGATAACCACCCATCCGACTGTGCAGAATCCTCGGGGTACCACTTGTTCCCTCATAAAGAAGGGAGAGTAAGAAAGGGGGAAACTCCCCACGATTCGAGCCTCACGAGTTTCACCACCCATTCGAGCCTCACGTTTGATATAATATTTTTCTTACTTTTTTTAAATATCTAAAAGTGTTTATTATAAATATAGAACATATTTGGGTTTATCTGTAAAAATATCTATTGTCATATGTTTATATATTAATGTTTATATATTATAATTAATATTATAAAGGAAAATATATGCATATAATATTTATATAATATTTTTATTATACATATCATATTAAATATTTTAATCAAGATTCTTTAATAGATATAACATCATACAAATAGTTAGAATAAAATCTCTATATTACTAACATTATTCATGGAGATATTGTGCAAAATTTAGCTCAGGTCAGGAGATCGGGATATCGAAATGTCAGGAATCAAAATCTGCCGATGAAGTTAAATAAAATCGAAGAATCAATACTGGCAGAGATTCATGAAATATTTCCAAAATCTAGATATCTAGAAGATCTCTACGTGTCAATGTGAAGCCACTGAAAAAATCCCAAACTCTAACTCCACCAAACCGCGGCGGAAGGGCGACCAAATTGGGGTAAACGCGGTGGATCCGCAGCGCTTTGGTGGCCGTATGATATGAGATTTTAGGATCCTGATATTAACAGCATATTTTAACCTATGGAATCTAGGATTTCTGGATTTGGGGCTATATAAAGGACCGAGGGCTAAACTTAGAAATCATCACCTTTTACACGAAATAAATCACCGTCAAAGAACAAGTAATCTACGATAGGTCCATGATTCGACGTGATAAGGCGACGTGAGATTCGACGGAGTATCTTCTTCCTACGAGGCAGAGATCGAGAGCAACTTCTTCTTCCTCTTGTAATATAAACTCGAAGAATTTTACTTGTGAAGTTGATTAATAAAGGTAGATCATTAGGTTAATTATTTAGTATTTTAATTTCTGCATTATGATCTCTATCCGTTCTTTTTTTTTCTATCTCTATCATACGTGAGTAATTCTCCGCTTGATAGGGTTCGTAGAATTATGGTAGAACAATAGATGAGAAAATATTTTAACTTGTTTTAAGTCTTATGAAGTTTATAAACTTTAGCAAAAGAATCGTTAACATCCTAATCGGGCGCGCTATCAATTTATTGATAGTCTTGACCGCGATTTGAGATCAGATTAGCAATTGTTTTGTGAAGGGCTAGACATGAATAAAGATCAATGAAGGGACAATGATCAATAGTGTGGGAACCCTAGTTTCTTCCAAGAACCCTAATCCTCATTCATCACTATTTATCTAGTTTTAAATCTATCAAAAGATAAAAAGAGTCATTTTTATTAGTCATCCATGACTACTAAATCCTAACAAACCCTACAAGCCTTTTCCCTATAAAATCTATATGCGTATTGAAACTAGATCTTAAAACTATAAATTCTACATCCGTGTTTACCATAGATTTAGAATCTACAACTATTCTCCTTTTTTCTTCTAATCAACTCGTTTAAAGTAAGACTAGAAATTCCACGCATCCCTGCGGACGACCCGTACTCATCTCGGCTAGCTACACGCGACACCGTTATTGATTGCGGTTATTTACTACACTTTTCACAGATCAATCAACGCTGCAATTAAACTACTGATAAGTTAAATAATCTTCACGTGTTAAACACATGAGCGCCTATATGCAAAGCATATAGACGCTGCAATTTTGCATATAGGCGCTGCAATTAAATTACTGATAGATTGAACAAGCCTCACGTATTATACACGTGAGCGTCTATATGCAAAGCATATAGGCGCTGCAATTAAACTACTGATAGGCTAAACAAGCCTCACGTGTTATACACGTGAGCGTCTATATGCAAGGTATATAGGCGCTGCAATTAAACTACTGATAGGTTGAACAAGCCTCAGGTGTTAAATACGTGAGCACCTATATGCAAAGCATATAGGCGCTGCATTTAAGCAACTGATAGGCTAAACAAGGCTCATGTGTTATACACGTGAGCGCCTATATACAAGGCATATAGGCGCTGCAATTAAACTACTGATAGGCTAAAAAAGCCTCACGTGGTAAACACGTGAGCGTCTATATGCAAAGCATATAGGCACTACAATCAAACAGCTAAGAGGTCCAAATTAAGTCCCACGTGCTAAACACGTGAGGACACCTCCTTGCGTAAAATTAAATTCTACTTAATGAACCGTTGGATCAAGGACCAACGGTGATTAAATATAGAATTAAATTCTATTGGGAAGAATATTTTATGTTAAACAGAGAGTTGGTGGATCAAAGATCCAAAATATTTTCTATATCTTTTTAAACAGAGAAAGATTATACTCTGTTAAACTAAGCACCATTGGATTAAAAATCCAATGGTGATTAAAATGTCACCGCCTGATAGAATTTTATTCTATATATGGGAGAATATTCCCAATCTTGTTAAAAATAAGAACAATATTTTCTGTAAAAACAGAAGTTTTGGATTAAAGATCTAACGGTGGGTAAAATTACTCAAATCAATTCTGAGACCAATTAAATCAATTGGGATCTCTCAATAAGAGATTTTCTCAGAATTAAATAAACTTCTCTCCACTATATAAAGAACCCGAGACTTCAAGTCTCACACACATGCAGAGAGAGAGAGAGAGAGAGCTCCCCAGAGGCTTACAAAAGAATATACAGTGAGCTTTTGAGGAACAGGAGAATTTAATTCTCAAAGAAAAGACTTGCTTCCTTGAAACACCAGGTAAAAAGAAAACGCCTCTCCTTAGTATCTCTAAAGGTTTAACCTTTCATATAAGAACTCAGTTTTTTTCTCTGGTTGAGATTTGCAGAAGAAAATCTCCCCACAAGTTAACAATTTAATTCTCATTGGGGAGATTTTGCTCTGCAAGATTCAAAACCTAGGGGAAAAAACTAAGTAACATAAAAAAAATGGTGAGAAGAAGAACGGGAACATATATGAATTTAATTCCTCTAAGAATTAGGGTTTGACCCCATATAAAGAACTTAGTTCTTCAATAAAAAAAACAGTGATCCAAGATCTCCAAGGCCGAATCGTTGGTGCTTAGCATTATTTCGAAACCTCACGTGTTTCCCACGTGAGTGCTTCAAACGAACAAAGAGAACAATCAAAACTGCCTTACGTGTTTTCCACGTGAGTGTTAAAGCACCTCAGTATAAAAAAAGAGACAGCCACGTGCTTTGCACGAGAACTCCAACCAAGTGCTTAGCAATTATATAAAAAGGGGAATAAAACCCAAAGAGCAGCGCTCATATTTGTGGTGCCTCACGTATTTCACACGCGGGCGCAACAAGAACCAAGTGCTTAGCACTTATATAAAAAGGAGGAATAAAACCCAAAGAGCATCGCTCATATTTGTGGTGCCTCATGTGTTTCACACGCGGGCGCAACAAGAACTAAGTGCTTAGCACTTATATAAAAAGGGGACGGAAATAAAACCCTAAAGAGCAGTGCCCATATTTGGAGTGCCTCACGTGTTCACACGTGAGCGCCTCAAGAATTCAATATTTAACACTGATCCAGCACCTCACATGGGATACATGCGAGTGCTGCATATACCAGTGCTTAGCACTGTTGGGTAACTATGGAGACTCAATCTTAGCCCAAATTGGCTAAGTTTCCTGAGATTAAATCTCTTTGATTTTAAATCAACCGAGTCTATATTGCTCATGATTCCCCAAACTGATCTTAGTCCCAAACATGACTAATGATCTTTTAATTGAATATATCCAAAATGATATTCATCCCACATCCCATGAGGAAGTTATAGTCTCAACATACGACTAATGATTTCTAGGTTCCAAAGCAACCCTTTTCCCCTCAAATATGGGAGGGTACATCTCTCTACACTTCTGATATATGTCGTTGCAATTCCTCAACGTATTCAGAGAGGTAGCAGATCCCGACAACCAACAACTCTTTGGTGCACTTCCAAATTGACGTGCACACCTCCGTTCCCTGATTAAAAATCAGGAGTTACCTCAATGAGGTATCACGTGCTCACACGTGACCAAGGGTCACGTGTTGACACGTGATAGTTAAATTCTAATCAAGCAGAAGTGTAAACGAATGGCTAAGGAAGGACTCCAACTCCAAAGGGCGACCAAGGGTCACGTGCTGACACGTGACTAAGGGTCACGTGCTGACACGTGATAGTCTTTAGCCCAGTCATAAGAAAGAATTAAAATTCTGAATGAGGAGGGGTCACGTGATAGGCTTTGAAAGCCTTATAAATTGATAGAATTAAATTCTAATTAAGGGAAATCAAAGACCCTATCTGGGAAAGTATTTCTCCAAATCTTTCCAAACAAAAAAGGATTATGGGGGACCGTTGGATTAAAAATCCAAGGGTGATTAAAAATCACCAATTTATGGAAAGATTTTAGACAAGGAAAGATTTCCGTAAATTTCACCAAAAATAACAAACAGAATATCTTTTGAATTAAAAATCCAATGGTTAATAAAATTCACTGAGTGATCTAAAAGATCACATTAGTTACAAAAAAACAAACAAAATTTTTCAATGAAAGATTTATTAAACAAATTGATTCTTTTCCTTTTCCTATAAATAGGAGCCAAGAGGAGAAGAAATATATAGAATTTTGTGATCTTGAAATTTTCAAAAGGGCAAATAGCAGAGAGAAAAGAAAGGAGAATTTAATTCTCAAGAAAGAAAACCCTAGGTGAGAAAGGGGAAGGGGATCAAAGCTTCATAAAACAAAAAAAAGAGAATTTAATTCTCAATCTAAGAGTTTAACTCTTCTGCAAAAGAACTTAGTTCTTCCTCTGGTTGAAGATCTGCAGAAGCAAATCTCCCCACAGGTTGAGAATTTAATTCTCATCGGGGAGATTCTGCCATGCAGATCCAAAACTTAGAAGGAGAATTGAGTTTAGAGAATTTAATTCTCCTAAATTCACAGGAATTTAATTCTTCCAAGATAAAACTAGGGTTTAACCCTATATGAGAATTCAATTCTTCTAAACTCACAGGAATTTAATTCCTTCAAGATAAAACTAGGGTTTAACCCTATATGAGAATTTAATTTTCCCAAAATTATACGAATTTAATTCCTCCAAGACAGAACTAGGGTTTAACCCTATATAAGAATTTAATTCTTTTACATACATGGGAATTTAATTCCTCTAAAACATAATTAGGGTTTAACCCTACAGAGAATTTAATTCTAAAAAAATAAAGAGACTTGAAAGATCTCCATGTATGTAAAGAACTAGAGTCACGTGTCCCCAAGTGACCCCTGAAAAGATCCTCCAAAATAAGAAGGAATTAGCCCTGAGGCAATGCCTCACGTGCTCCCACGTGACCTCCAAAACGAAAAGAATAAAAGCAAAGGAAATGTTGGCTTTGGGCGCTCTCACGTGTTACCACGTGACCCCTAATAAATGCTTTAACAACCAATGCACAGATATCCATCACGTGCCAACACGTGATGGCTAGAAAATCAAAAGTGTTTAACACTTATTTACAGAACAAAGTAAATGAGATCTGGCCCCCACCTTTGGGTGCCCTCACGTGTTCCCACGTGACCTCTTCCTCTCTAGTGTTTAACACTAATTTGAGAGTTTTATTCCCAGTGTTTAACACTGTTGTCTTCTAGTGTTTAACACTACTCTGAGCATTTCATTTCCAGTGTTTAACACTGTTGTCCTTTAGTGTTTAACACTATTTTTAGCCAAATTGGCTAAGTTTCCAGAGGCAAAAAACCTTTCCTTTAACTAAATCTCAAAATTGAATAAAACTCAGAGCTATAATGTTTAATGCTCAGTCAAAGACAAAAATGTTATCAGAGCCTTCAAACTCTGGTTTAGCATTGCTAAATAATGTGGGTTTGAACCCAGACAAGTGTGTGATGGTCCAACAAAGAGCCAATATTTCTAATCTAATTGGACTTAGCCCAAATTGGCCATAAGTCCTCAATTCGGATTTAACTGAGCCAATGAGATCATAATCTAATTAATTGATCTTAGCTCCAAATTGGACTACAGATCCCCAATCAACCTTGGTTCAAGGGTACATCTCTTCACTCCTTTGATATTTGTCGTTGTAATCCCTCAACGTCTTCAAAGAGGTGACAGGTCCCGACAACCACACATTTCACAGACTATGACGTCTCTAAACTACGGACTGTGGGGTCCTTAAACTCATGGACTATGATGTCCTTAACCTTGACTGTGAGGTCTTTAAACTCACGGACTATGATGTCCTTAACCTCGACCGTGATATCTTTAAACTAACATTGGACTACGGGGTCCTTAAACTCATGGACTATGATGTCCTTAACCTCGACCGTGATGTCTTTAAACTAACATTGGACTGTGGGGTCCTTAAACTCATGGACTATGATTTCCTTAACCTCGACCGTGATGTCTTTAAACTAACATTTGACTATGGGGTCTTTAAACTCACGGACTATGATGTCCTTAACATCGACCGCGATGTCTTTAAACTAACAATGGACCGAGATGTCCTTAAACTAACATTGGACCGTAATGTCCTTAAACTAATTGACCGCAATGTCCCTAAACTAAACAATAGAGCCCAATTGCTCTCTTGGATCTAAACGATCCTGTTAAGTTGATCTTAGTTTAAAAATTGGACCAACGTATTCTTAACAAACGTTTAAGTTGATCTTAGTCTCAAATGAGACTAACGTATCCTTAAACCCAACCCCAAACCCAAATCTAAGAAGATATGTATTTGGACTAATCCATGCCCTACGGGCGACAACATAAATTAGTCTCCGTATACAATCCACCGGCAACCAAACACAAAACAAACACCCACGACACAAAGTGACCATCTGGAGAAGGAGAAAGTTGTTACCGCGATGCGGTAGCATAATTAACTGCAGGGGCTTGCGCCTGCAGGGAAGAGCATCCCTACAATCAAAACCCCCTCAAACGGGGGGGAATCTGACGAAGTCTGCTACATCGGCCGCATCCGTTTAGACCCTCGATACATGGTGTCATAAATCAACTTGGCATCTTCGGAGAGGTGGACGGATAACACCAATTAGCATCTGCCCCGAAATTCAGGCAAGACGGACCTACACGGTCGCGTCTCCGCGTTTCGGAGGGGAAAAAATTCTGGCACGCCCGGTGGGACCTTTTCTTCTTTCCACTCCACACTTCGTGTGTCGTGTTCGTGAACGAATCGCGGTTTGCTAATGGTTTCCCTTAGGTTCGAGATACTAAGATTTGGCGTTTTGCTTGGTGCAGAAAGCGAAGGATCAATGGCGTCCACTTGCGCGAAGTATTCCAGCTGCAACTGCAACTCACGTTCCGCCTCATCTGGAGGCATAGCTTACGGGCCCCAAGCGGCTTCCTTGTTCACGATGCCGGTGGAACAGGTCACTCAGGCCACCACTAGATTGTTTTTCGGGACCATGCTCCCGCCAACGAGCTTCAGCGCTCCTATACCAACACAAGAAGCTCCCAAGAAGTCGGTCTTTGATCGGCTTACAACTACTGCGGCGCCACTCAACGGGTCGTCCAACTCCAGCGCCTCGGTCTTCGCCAGATTGGGCCAAAGTTCCTGTGGGCCTATGATGAAGCCTACAATTCAAGAAAAGGTTATTCCGAAGAGAGTAACCATCCCTGCTCCCGAAGTCGTCAAGGCGGCTTCTCCTGCCAAAGGGCCGGTCTTCATAAGACTGACTGCTCCGGCTCCCGCTCCAGTCAAAGTCCTCAAAGCTACTTCCCCCACCCAGAGGTCTATCTTTGACAGGTTAGACACTGCTGCTCGACGGACGTCGGTCTTCAAAAGGCTGATACCAGCAGCGCCTCACCAGAACACGGGGCATGACGAAGTCACCCCTCAAGCTGAAACAATCCCAGCGGCTTGACACACTCGATGTCGCCACTGGCGCCGGGTAAGGGAAACTGGAGGCATCTCCCCCTCTGGATTAACTCCACCAGCCCTAACGGTGGAAGTCAATGTTGCCGTTCCAATCGGGAACAGTTTTGAACTGCTGAACAAGGTGCGCAGGAACTCTCCTACCGCAGTACTGAAAAGATCTCCTCCACCGGTGGAGAATGTTACAGAAATAAAGCCAGATCAGCCCCCTCAACGGCCGTCCTCCAAAGTTTACAAAGTCTGGCGACGGGTCCAAGAGTCGGTGATTGATCAAGACTATCCCCGTCGACAGAAAAAGCTGAAGGTCCAGCAAGAAGAGGACCACCCTGTCAAGCCACGAAGGACGATAACCACCTGGGTGCCCGCTGCAACAGCCCTCTCAATGTCAACTGCTCAAAAGAGAAGGAGGCCAGAGAAAGCCCCTTTGACTACGGCAGATCGCAAAGACGCTGAGCCCGCCCCAAGTCTGGGGGCATAACGGTGCATACTGTTTACATGGCTTCGGGAAAAGAGGAAAGCCGCACTTTGACGGGCCACCGACCGCTCACCCAATCAGTAACAAGGGCTCAGGAACAACAACAACAGAAGCTTCAGGAGATGCTGACTGCAATGGCCGCACTCACCGGACCAAAAGAAAGCCCGGAGGCGTCATCGGAGCAGCATCACGAACAAGAAACCGATGCTGACTTCCTACGCAGAGTCCTCGAAAAGAAGGACAGAGAAGCTGCGGAACAAGCTGCCAACATAAAACGAATGGCGCTTTTCTTTCAAGACATGGCCGGGTTGATGTTACAGCCGCATCCTCCAGCTGAAGACCCTCCGATCATTATTGAAGACGACAAAGAGGAGACGTCGAATCCTCCTCCGGCTCTTTCAGCAGCCAAAGAGGAAACTATTTCCAAGGCCGCTCTGGATGACTATATTGCTCAGCAAATACGAGCTCACTAGGCAAATGAAGCGGCTGGCCAAGTCGTTAAAATTGGGCAACCGTATCCAAGCTGGTATGACCAAATAAAGTACCCGCCGGGATACACAATCCCCAAATTCCATGTGTACAAGGGGACAGGCAATCCCCATCAACATGTCGCTCAGTTCAGGGCTCTTTGCGGAAACACCGGGGGTGATGATAAGCTTTTGCTCCGCCAATTCGTCGGCAGCTTTTCGGAGACGGCATTTGAGTGGTACTCCGAACTTCTAAACGACTTCGTCAAGACGTTCGCAGAAATGGAGTTGTTATTCACCCAGCGATTCGTGAGTGCTAGTGAACGCACCCCAATAACGGCATTGATCAATGCCAGGGTGAAGCCAGGAGAGACGTGGGTTCAATACGCAATCCGATGGCGGAATTTGTGGTCGAAATGCGAACAACACATCGAAGAAGTACCAGCGGTGGGCATGTTCATAGGCACCCTAGACCCTCATGCAACTATTTCACAATTCATGATGTTCTTCAAACCGACCACGTTCCAAGCTTTAATCGACAAGTTAGCCTAGATGGACCAGATGGGTCATAGACCGTCTCCTCCGAAGCCGGAGCCGCGGAACGAAAAGGGTAAAGGGAAGGTGGCCTTCGTTGCGAATACCCAACAACAGCCCAGTGCTCCAAAACTAACGGATCAACTGGAAGAGAGACGGCGATACTACAATGAGAAAATGAAGCGTCCTTATTCGTTCCCTCGGGACAAAACGAAGAGACTATTCGAACTGGCGATGCGCAACAGGCTCATCAATCTGCCAAATCCTAAGCGACCACTGCAACCCGGCGAGGCTAATAGTCCCAATTATTGCTTTACCACCAGACGGTAAGCCATCCAATCGAAGATTGCTTTGTCTTTAAGGGATGGATCGAGGATCAGTACCAACAAGGCAAGTTTGCGCTGTCTGAGAAGTGGAAAGTAAGCCCACCACAACCGCACACTCCTAAGAAGACGGACACACCGGGGCATCGTGCTCTTTTGTTGAAGAAGCTCCATGGGAGGTCGCTCTTTCAGCCAAAACTAAAAGAATGCTGAACGATCTCCAGACATGCCCGGAGATCAGGTGGCAGAATCCGTTGGAACCGGAGATCATCGAAGGGATGCTGAAGCCGCGCCCAACTCCAAAGATTGGTGATGATAGCCAAAGCGTTCACACCCAGCCGTCGAAGTCTTCGAAGAAGAAGAAGAAGATCAAAAAGCCCGTGAAGCCTAGTGACAAGCACACGGACTTGCAAAAACAGATTGACGCGCTGGAAGAGTATAACCAAAAAGCGCGGACTCCAGTCACACTCCAAGAATTTCTCAGCCACGTCCTTGAGGACAGAGATGATGGAGAAGATTCGTCGGATGAATCTGAGGGTTACGTAGCAAGCTGCCGTGTGATCTCTCATTCGTTAATAGACGATGAAGAAGCTCCTTGCACCGAGAAACTAGGGGCAAATCCTGAGCCGGAACTTTTAGGGCCATCAGACGAAATGATTGATGCATTCCTGAATGAAGCTCTCCTTAAAAGCAAAGCTACTCGAGAGCGTGAGATGACCATATTTAAAAAAGCCAAGCGCCGGCGACTGGACGAAAGGGTTGAAACGCTCCCGCCAAATCAAAGTGCATCCGCCGCGAATAAAAGCGGGTTCAAGACGAGGAAGAGGTTTGCCAAAGTCATATCAATGGGGATGAAGTGGCCACCCTCCGAAGGAAACATTCTTGGTGAAGCAGAAATGTATCCTAGCTACTGCTTATATCATCGAAAGATTGCACACCCCACCGAAGAGTGCAACGCTTTTAAAAGATGGTGGCAGGGATATGTTGCTCACCGGCAACATTTTAAGCGGATAAAACGCAAAACTCGTCGGGAGCGAAGAAGTACGACCGAAGGGTTTAGAGGAACTACCGGCAACTGTCGCATGGTTAACGCCGGAGGATCGCAAGTTCTCACCTTCGGAAGCGACTCTGACGAAGAGATGACTCTTGGCCCTCTCTTCAAAGGATCCACCTCGGGAAAAGAGGAAGAACCAAAGACCTGTGAAAATATTCAGCTGCGCAATCATACGCTGTCCGAAAAGAATCTTGGACCCACGAATAGAAAAGATAAGGGAAAAGAAAAGGTCCCTGAGGATATCATCCTTGATGAACAAGCCGTCGAAAAGCTGACAGCCAAAGACCCGCCGAAGAAGAGCAAGGTGGACTACAACGTTCTGGCACACTTGAGGAAGCTACCCTCGCAGCTAAGAATTCTCGACGCCTTTCTGCTATCAAAAGAAGCAAGAGATTCTTTGATCAAGGCACTGCAGGAGCCCGAGCAATTCCAAGCGTTCCTCGCCGAAGAAAAGATGAAGGACGAGCTGGAAGAAGTGCACACAGCCGATATCACCTTCGGCGATGAAGATCTTTTCCTCGGGACGTGCGAGCACGACCGTCCCCTTTATGTCTTCGGATACTGTCACGATATCAAGATAGGCAAAATCCTTGTCGACAATGGGTCCTCCGTTAATCTCCTTAACGTAAGGTTGTTAAAGGAAATCTGCATGAGCGTTCAACACCTCGCTCGTGATAAAATCACCGTTTCCGGTTTCGACTCCCAGTCATCACGGACTCTCGGGTCTGTGATACTGACGCTACGCTTCGAGCTACTTGTCACAGATATTAAATTTCACGTCATCGATGCTAAGACCTACTATAACGCTTTGCTCGGCCGGCCCTGGTTACACAAGTACAATATCATCCCTTCTACATAACACCAGTGTATGAAGTATTTCAAGGATGGTCTTGAGTACACTGTGACGGGAGAGTTAAACCCATTCTCCGTGAACGAAGTCCGAAAATACGAAGATGCAAAATACTTCTTACCAGATTTTGAGGATACGGAAAGATGTCACAAACCGAAGAACAAAGCCATCACTACTATTCCGGTCTTCGGGAGTGATACCGAGGAGGAAGAAGAGATAGTTTATTCAGGGCCGCCACAACGCAACAACCCGGGACCCTCCGCCCCTATGTTGATTTTCGGCAGCGACTCGGAAGACGAGGTTAACGCTATATTTTCCTCTCGACCATCAATACAAGCCTTCGCTAGCGATAATCAGAGTTTGCAAATCACCATGGTTCCACAAGAGCATTACAAAGAGCTCGATGCACTTAAGACTTATAGTGTGAAAGAACTGCAGACATTCTACGTCCCTCCCAGGCGAAAAGGTGATCCTATTCTACCGATCCGATGGAACCAAAACGGAAAAAGAAATTTGGCATGGCGCCGATTCTACGCTCGATAGGCTCCAACCCATCCTTCTGCCTAGATATTACACGGAAGGCTTGAAAAGGCTATTGAAGCGCCAAGGTGTACCCTTCAGACAGACTACTCGACAAGCTCGATTCTACAATAGGATTTGGGATGTCCCCGGAACTCAGCGCAAGTTGCCCAACGGGAGAATGGAAACGATCGGGCTTGGATATGTTCAATCCAGAAAATGGGAGCAAGTCCATGGCAGCTACGTCATACATGATTTCAATGAAGAAGGAGACGTTCTATTAAAAGATGCCAACCCTGAACCAAAACGAGATCCTACCATCAAAATGCTGAGTCTGTTGTTTGAAGAACGGATGGACAAGCTAGTAAGGGAAGCGGGTCAGAAGATCCGGGATGACCATAGCCGCGAGATGGCCATTTACGAAAAAGCCAGGACGCAGTGCCTCCTTCGACAGGCCGCGGAGAATGACAATGCTCTTCCTTATCAACCCGTCATACAAAAGGTCCGACACAGAAGCAAAAATAAATCAAGGAGCGTGAAAGGCGTTCGAAAGCGACAAAGCGGGACCAGCAAGCCACGCGATCGGGAATCGAGCAATCCGAATTCGTCTCTTATAAAGAAGATGGGTCGAGCATACTCTTTTCCCCAGAACAAAACACAGAAGATACTTGATCTTGCTATAAAACATCAAATGATTACACTTCCGGAGTCCAAACACCCCGATCAAGCAGGCGAAGTCAATCACCCAGATCATTGCTCCTATCACCGAGTAATAGGACATCCTCTCGAAGACTGCTTCACCTTCAAGAACTGGGTCGAAGACCAATATCAGCTCGGCATGTTTGCTCTATCCAGCAGTTGGAGGGTAACTCCACCACAGAAGCATGAACCGAAAGCCACGCATACAGCGAGAGTAGAACCAGATCAACATCGGTCTTGGAAGCGAGCTTGTACTTGTCATATGATAACGCTATCAGAAGAAGAGTCCGAGAATATGGATGGCCTTTCCTGGTGCTTCGAAAACAATGATGATGAGGTGATCTCAGAGTTTCCACCGACGCCGAAAGAGCTAGAAGATGGAATACACATTACTGCAGATAATCTCAAGAAAATTGATCTGGGTACGGCAAGTGACCCGCGACCGACATTCGTCAGTGAGCTGCTGTCTGAAAAAAGGGTGGCTACACTAAAAGACGTGCTTAAGCAGCATAAAGATTGCTTTGCATGGAACTATTCCGAGATGCCAGGACTAGATCCAGATATTGCGGTCCATAAATTGGTAATATCCCCGGACGCCAAGCCAATAAAACAAACACCGAGAAGAATGTGGCTCGAGCTTGAGATGAGCGTCAACGCCGAGGTCAAGAAGCTAATCGACTCTGGCTTCATCCAAGAGGTTCAGTATCCTGACTGGATCGCCAACATCGTCCCGGTGATGAAGAAAAATGGGACAGTGCGCATATGCGTGGACTTTCGGGATCTCAATAAAGCCTGTCCAAAGGACGACTTTCCAGTACCAGTCATTGAGCTGATGATGGATAACACATCCACTCACGAAATCTTCTCCTTCATGGACGGATCGTCAGGATACAATCAGATAAAGATGCATCCCGGGGACTAGAAGCACACCGCTTTTCGGACCCCTTTAGGCATATTCTGCTAAAAGGTGATGCCTTTCGATTTAAAGAACGCCGGTGCCACCTATCAGAGGTCCATGACGAAGATCTTCGATGACCTCATACATGAAATCGTCGAATGCTATATCGACGACCTCATGGTGAAAAGCAAATCATACGAGGAACATTTAGAGAATATGATAATCGTGTTTCAACGCCTTCGACAAGACAACTTGAAGATGAACCCTCTCAAATGCGCGTTCGGAGTTTCCTCGGGCAAATTCCAAGGATTCATTGTCCGACACCGAGGCATCGAGATAGATCCATCAAAGATCAAGGCGATTATGGAAATGCCCCCGCTAAGGACTCTCAAGCAATTGCGATCTCTCCAAGGGAAGCTCGCGTATATCCGATGATTTATAGCCGATCTCTCAGGCAAGTGCCGTCCCTATAGTCACCTGATGAAGAAGGGAACCCCTTTCGTCTGGGATCGCAAATGCCAGAATGCACTGGATGAAATCAAGCAATACCTGCAGAATCCGCCAGTACTGGCCGCTCCCGTTAAAGGAAAACCTCTCATTCTGTATACAACCGCCCTTGAAGGTTCCTTAGGCGGATTATGGGCACAAGAGAACGACCAAAGGAAGTGTAAGTCTATGGTAGCGCCCCGGACGTCAAACTGACGCCAAATGCGGAACAAAAACTTTTATAACTGGCGCTATCGCATACTATAACCCGGATCTGCCATTAACGCTAAACTAAAAACTTGTAAAGAGGGTAGAAAGGTTATACCGAACGATCCGAGTCCTTCGTTCTTTAACCATCATCCCACGCTCCTGTTGCGGCTGCTCCGATCTCGTCGATCTCCGATCTCGTCGATCTCCGGTCTGCTCATCCAGGTGGCACCACGTCATCGGATCTTTAAACGGGCTCCCGCCTCTGACCCGAGGCAACTCGGTCATCAAGTTTGCTAAAAGAGATGACCAAGATTGATATAGAGAATGAGTAGAACACTTTGTCTCACTTTGTCCAAAGCCATGGACGAACGGTTAATGAAGTTGCCATTTGAATCGGGAGATGGAATAAAAGGAGCTATGAAATTTCCATACACAAATCTATCATAATCTTTTCAACCAAGTGAGTGAGTGAGGAGAAGGGGAGGGGCCGGCCATGTATGAGTGAGAGGAGGGGTGAGTGTAGGAGCAAAAGGGGTGACCATAAGCAAAAGATCTTAAGCAAATACAAAGAAGAGTTAATGCAAAAGAATGAGTCACCTAAACACATCATCATCTATTTAATGCAACCAATGAATCATATAACACCTCACTAACCTAGTCACCAATTCTAGAATCTTCTAGAAGCACTCTCATGACTCACCCTCATGACTCACCCTCATGAAGAAAAGATAAATCCGCATTAAACCGAATGTAAAATACGGGTGATAGAAAACTGGAAACTGGCAACTTCCAAAAGCGATCCTGAAACGAATTTCAAAACAACCCCGTAACAGTATAAATATACCCGCATTTGTATTACGACCGAATACAAATGCAACTGAGACAAAGATATTATATCTATAAAGTATAATACTCAGATCCGGCTTAAACCAAAGCCCACCAGTATTATCTTCCCGAAATATGGCACATGCGTAAATGCACGTGCATTTTCCGAACCCTGCCATAAAACCATACGACCTCTACAATGTTTCGTCCGAACTTGGGAAACTATCTTTGGGGAACTCTAATGACTCGTCAGTACCCTGGCAGTGGGTTTAACCACAAGCCGTCAGCGGCACTAGCTGTGCGTAACGGCTGCCCATGTACTGACCTCAAGGGAAGCCGATGAGCGAACTCATCCCGAAACCCTACTGAGCCTAACAGTGACAATGTATATACAGTCCGGTCCGTTCGTCTATGAGTATTGCATATCCGGCCTAGGGGGCTGGTAACGTCAGACCCCCAATAGCGGTATAAGTCGTGTCGGAGACAAGCCCTGAACACCCTGAGAAACTACCGGAGTACCTACCAGTAATTCTCACTTGCCTTGGCCAAGGACTTGGTGTAATGGCTTTCCTAGACACAGCGCGATCTCCACCCCTAATACTGGGAGAGACGAATCCCCTGCCGATCCGCTCACGTGCCTCCATGTGGCTCGAGACTGTACCCAAAAACTACCTGTTTGCACGACTCCTTTGAGCCGTGGTAGGGTAGAAATCAAAGCACAGTGGGAACTCATACGAGACAAATGACGACCTCAGGTCGATGAACTAACCTGTACACATGTCACCAGGGAACTGCTATCTGACGATATGTATAATACTAACTAGTAGGTTCCCGGCGAGTCCTGTCCGGTGTACTCATAACCTAATGAGCACCTGCATACATCTTAGGTGATCCAACTGACACCAGTGGCTTGTGAGAACGGCCACCGCCCCTCGTCGGGGTCTCGACTGTATACACTAGTCTACTCCGGAGTATCGATGCCCTGTCTCGAAACTCCCACGACTAGGGACTACTATTAAGGATGTGCTTATGGACTACCCAACTCTCACGTATATGATCGCCCTCATACTGTTGGTAGTCAAGCAAGATCCTAAGGGCTCTATCAATGTGTAACATGTAATCAGTCACCTGAACATGTACACGACTGATAAAGGCAAACCGGATAGCATACTATCATCTCGAGTAAGACTGTCCTACCGGTATAGGTCCTCCGCAATCATTGCAATCACGTGCCTGCGATCTAATAATTGACTTTGAGCGCACTATATCCAACAATCTCCCACTTGCACTTAAGGCTAATTATTGCGATGTCGCATACTCACAGCCCGTGTGATACCGAACACCCAACTCCTCTACTAATCAGTTTCACAAAGCCCTTTCGTAAAACTCTTGTGTTCGAAAAATAGCCTCAGTGAGTGGCTCCGCCCTGATGTTTCTTTCTGTCTCTCTTAATCTCAAGTTCGCGGAGAAAGCCATCTCCCGAATCGAGTAATACCCGTCTTAGAATATGTCTGGATATCTGATGGGACCTAGTTCATAAATGAACTCCAAATCCAAACTTCTTAGACTGTATCATCAACTGAACCTAATCAGTATCCTGCACCATGCCTCCTACAGTATCCTCTTGGACCAACTGTCCATAATACTGCCCCCTTCGTCAGAAGGAAAACTATAACTCTGACAATCACTCTGTCATCCATGTCACCTTTGAAGTCTGGAATGATAACCGTCTCCCGAAGGAGGCTGCCGTCATCAAATCCGTAGAACATTCACTTATGTTCTAAAATTGCTTTCTTATGTTTCTCCAGGATTGGATTAATACAAAATTATTACATCTAGTGCAAAAACAACATCTGGTGTGGTACTTGACATCTCACGATTGACTCAATTGCCTAAGCAAGTGATCTGCCAATCATGCACATCCCTCTCCCCTTTAGTCTGTAAGACACCTTTAGAGAGGGTGACTCCATCACCTGCAGGTACACCACCATGCTAGGAGTCATCTATTCTAAAAACAATTAGAATACTGTCAAAGTACCCACATTGGAAAACTACCCAAATCTAGATCTAAAACCATAGATCTAGAAACCAGAATGTCTGATATTATATCCATATCCTGTCTGGAGAAACAACCGTGTGACTACCACAGTACAACCGATCGTAGTATAGGAATTTTACTTCCTACTCTGTGTATGACATCCAAATACCAGGACATCACACCCTACTACCTTCTTAACTGATCCATCCCCTATTCTGATGAAGTCAAATCCATGACTGTCACATCAAAATTAGATGATCAATCTCCGCTATAACTGCTCTAGTCTATAAATAGACATAAGCAACTTGCCCACTATGCTTCCGCTGCTCCCACTGATCACAACAACCCTCTGGCAGAATAATATATACGTGCACTTCTAAAGCTAGTTTAGAACGACGCTATACTTAACCTCATGCCGGGTCTCATAGTCTGGAACAGCAGTAGTGTCAAGTCTGGGTAAGCAAGAACCTCCCTGTCACCGTCCTTGAGGCTACCTGAGTACCTCTCGGGTGTCTGAGGTTACCCACCATATCTACGGAGTGGCTAATGGAATGTCAAACCTGATTGAATCTTTAGGTCCTATTAAATTTTCCGTAATCGTTTGCGGTTCTGGAATCACTTCCAGTTCTACCATACTCCCACTTCTGTTTTCTGAAAAAAAAAACCATTTTACTAAAACTCTGGCGAGTCAAGAACAATATCACTATTGATCTTCCAAATGGTAGAAAGTCAACCCTCGACATAGCCCAGGTCAACCCACAAATTGTCATTACAGAAACGTGCCCTGAGTTATCCAGAGTCTGGTTTTAAGCATAAGCTGGACAACTCCCCGTACCTTAACATCGTTAAGATATGAACCATTCTATATCCAATATAGAAACTTTGACACTTATTTAATTGGAACCAGATTCTAATCATGCAGCTGTCTCCAGTGCATATCAACTTAATGGAGAGAGACTAATCAGCATTACTCAACTTAGGAATCCATCCAATTATGAGTAACCTGAAAGAGAAACAAGTTTCTCAAAACTTTTACTATCAACTGAATACCAATCACAAGAATCTACATCTTCGATCTCTTTGAAGAATCCCGATACTTGTGATATCTGGTTTTCTACTTTATTCCTATACCCACAACTTCTCAAAAGTTAGACCTTGTATTTCTACGAAACACTTGTCTAAAAACTAGAGAAGTCACACGTAACCAGAACATAGTATGAGGACCAACCCCTTTGTCCTGATGGACACTGGACAACATACAATACTCTGTATAAGTCCGCTGAGTTGAATAACTCAAAACCTGTGCATCGTAGGTTAAAAACTGTACTTATGGTTAAGAACTACTCCGCTGTTCAATGCTCCTTACCCAATCGCCAACTGATATATAAATATCATCGACATAATATCAAAAAGTTATATCTCACTTTATAAAAAAAAACGTACAGATATATCATTTTGAAATTGGTGCACAACAACGGATACTCAAAACCAAATACATGCCGTCTGGCAAAAACCCAGGCGATTTCCTCAAATATCACCAATTACAACGATTTCCGATATAATAAGGATGATCACCTAATTCCCAATAACTTCCTCCCACTCATCATCTGTAAAACCATACAGATGTGAGAATCATACCTGGTAAATACATACCCTGGAGTAAGCATCTAATCGGGAAATCAGTTTTCCTTTAACAATGCACAGTGAAACTGAAACATGAAAATGTTTCGTAGGGGTATCCTGGTATTCCTAGTAATGCCTCTTCCATAATCCAATTCATGACTGTAACCGTATATTTCTTTTCCATCTCTCCAAATCCCTTTATTTGTCTTTAATCGTTACCTTCTGTACACCATCGTTAGGCTAAATGGTTTTCTTCCTTCCCTACCGTTCGGCACCAGCCTATGGTTTGGAAGAAGACTATCCAGTAAGCATAATAGGTGTACCCTCCTAAACCAAGGAGTACTCGCAACTTGAGAGAAGGTGATGATAAAAGACAACTGAATAATACCTTATTCTATTTCTCCCGAACTGGGGAAAAAAGCAAAGGTGAAATAGGAGTGGCGATGAAGTACGCGGTTTGGTCGTAAATGATAGCAGTCGCAATTTACTTTGCCCTCTTTCTAATCCCTTTATTTTGTCTTTATATATTACCTTCTGTACACCCTACTTAGGCTAATTGGTTTTCTTCATTCCCTACCTTTCGGCACCTGCCTATGGTTTGGAATAAGACTATCCAATAAGAATAATAGGTGTACTCTTCTAAACTAAGGAGCCCTCGCAACCTGAGAGAATGTGATAATAAAAGACAACTGAATAAACCAATTCTATTTCTCCTGAACCTTGATCCATCCTCGAAGAAGTCCCATCGAGTTCGTATATAACCATACGATGGATCTATCCAATGGAAGTGGATGTCCGTAGTAATACGGGGTGTTCTGAGAAATGCAAAGGGTAAAAGAAGGAGTGGCAATGACTTATGCAACTTAGACAATCCAAAAGCCAGTATTTTAAGAAGGTTCGGTCAACTTGGTCACTGAGTCAAAGTCTAGGGTCGGTCAAAGGTCGCTGCCAAAGAGAGAGAGAAAAGAAACACTCCGCGTGCACTCTAACTTAGATCAGAATGGTTATCACTTTATCTAATCCGGAAACCTCCCACTGTACTGTCAAATTCTCCTCCAAACCTAAAAGAAGAATCAATCGGGATCACCCGAAGAGTAAACCAACTCATCGGTGGGAATCGGGATCCAACTCTCATCGCATGATAACGTGACGGAATCCACTCACGTTATCACACTCCAGAAGGTATGCGCATGCCTGGCAAGTTTCAGTTTCTTTAGAAACTCCCGATATGATTTTTACCCCATGTTCTTATGACCTTGACGAAAGCCAACAAATCATAAGTCACATGTCAAGTTCTACCCGTCATATTCTTGTCAATTTGAACCCACCCGTACATACCCTTGACGAAAGCCAACAAGGTAATACGACTGTCCCAAACCAACACATCTATCTATGCAACAAATGAATACCCCAGCAGCTACCAAACACTATGCCTTGACGAAAGCCAACAAACATAGCTTGAATACTACTGACCATCCATAAGACATGACGGAGGGCTATGGCTGGTTTTTGGCGAAAAACCTTTAACGTAATGAACTTGATCTCGTTGAAGGAACTTGATAGCATTTTATAAAAATATAGTGGCGAAAACCTTTTGCTAAAGAGGTCACTCCCGGTGAAGGGATCTCGGCTCTTTCCTCGTGGAATGAGGTGCAGGATATTCCAAATGAATACCGCGATGCAAAGTAACTTGTAATCGACTATAGTGAAGTTATTACCCTGACGCAAACTTCTGCCCAAGGGGTCACTCCCGGTGAAGGGATATCGGACCTTGCCTCGTCGAATGAGGTGCAGGATATTCCAACCGAATACCACTATGCAAAACAAAAGGAAACGTCTTTGTAATAACACTTTTTAAAACTGTTCCAACAGCATCCAAACAGGTTTGTTTTCCTTTGCATTGATCAGAATCAACGCAGTCCCATCAATTAATCACACCAGAAAAGAAAGAAAATAAAATGTACGTATATGCCATCCGCATTCGCCACTGGGTCCCGTCATCACCCGTTAGGTTACTTAACTAACGACAGAGCGGGGACTGAACTAGCGCGGGTGTAAAACATATACAATATCTACTAGTATATATAACAATATACAATAATCGCTCCAGGCGTGATAAATGCAACATTACAGAAAAGTAATAAGTATCACAGAACAATACAGATAATCTGGGATCCCCGGGTTTCACAGAGCCGCTGCTGAAACCCGACGTTCCCCTGGTCGTGTGGATAGCCTGTGCAATGAAACCTAGACCCTTACGGGTGCGGCAAGTTACCCGCCAAAACCTGAAGCGAGGCAGCCCCCAACAGCAAAGTGAATGGACCACCCTGCACTTCACGGAATCCGATAACTTGGGCACCCCTCCTTGGGTCAACCTGTACCCCCTACGAGTACGGCGAATAGTCTGCCAATACTAGAGTGAGGCCCCTCTGCCTCTCAAAGCCATGAGATGCGGACCCATTGCCCTCCAGAACTCGGCTATCCGTGCACTCCGTCGCGGGGTAAAACCTAGTACAGAAATGAAAAATATGTACAACGGGTACATCGACCTCAGCCCGGTCGAGCCCCAAAAGAATATAATACAAACAGGCAGTGACGACAGTCCACATGTTGGACGCTCGCCCCGCAATATCAAATGTACAAATAAATCCAAACTGCACTACCATTGCAAACTGCTATCCACCACGACAAATCCGCAACATCACAGCACAACACAGAATATCAACGCGAATGTCACGTTCGCAAACCCGTCTAAAAGGACTATAGCAATTAGACGCGGTTTACCGCTCGAATGACATTCACGGTCGGAGATATAATGTAAGTACTGCAAACTAACAAGTTTAAAATTTCGATCGACAAAACTTGCCGAAGTGGGCCCCACGTTCATCTGCTGTACAGTAAAAACACAGGGCCCAAATGAACCATTCCAAAAACCACAATTTCCCATGTAGAAGCTACTGTAGAAATTTGGTGCACTGTGGCCACAGTACGGCGGCGGATCCGTCGCCAAAACGTGGTTTTGGCCGCTGATCCGCCGCTCTACAGTAAAATCAGCCCACCAAATTTTCACAGTTTTCTTAGAAAAGCCTTCTCGAATTTATGAGATGCTCAAAATGATTTTTAGGCCTGTTTTAAAATCGACAGAAACTTTAGACTTGGAAATTGCGATTTTGAAAATTCCGCTCGATCGATATTTTAAACGCATTAGAACAAGTTAGTAAAGCTTAATGGCGTGGCTCTGATACCAGTGTAAGTCTACGGTAGCGCCCCGGCCGTCAAACTGACGCCAAATGCGGAACAAAAACTTTTATAACTGGCGCTATCACATACTATAACCCGGATCTGCCATTAACGCTAAACTAACAAACTGTAAAGAGGGTAGAAAGGTTAACCATAAGCCGTCAGCGGCACTAGCTGTGCGTAACGGCTGCCCATGTACTGACCTCAAGGGAAGCCAATGAGCGAACTCATCCCGAAACCCTACTGAGCCTAACAGTGACAATGTATATACAGTTCGGTCCATTCGTCTATGAGTATCGCATATCCGGCCTAGGGGGCTGGTAACGTCAGACCCCCAATAGCGGTATAAGTCGTGTCGGAGACAAGCCCTGAACATCCTGAGAAACTACCGGAGTACCTACCAGTAATTCTCACTTGCCTTGGCCAAGGACTTGGTGTAATGGCTTTCCTAGACACAGCGCGATCTCCACCCCCAATACCGGGAGAGACGAATCCCCTGCCGATCCGCTCAAGTGCCTCCATATGGCTCGGGACTGTACCCAAAAACTACCTGTTTGCACGACTCCTTTGAGCCATGGTAGGGTAGAAATCAAAGCACAGTGGGAACTCACACGAGACAAATGACGACCTCAGGTCGATGAACTAACCTGTACACATGTCACCAGGGAACTGCTATCTGACGATATGTATAATACCAACTAGCAGGTTCCCGGCGAGTCCTGTCCGGTGTACTCATAACCCAATGAGCACCTGTATACATCTTAGGTGATCCAACTGACACCAGTGGCTTATGTGACCGGCCACCGCCCCTCGTCGGGGTCTCGACTGTATACACTATTCTACTCCGGAGTATCGATGCCCTGTCTCGAAACTCCCACGACTAGGGACCACTATTAAGGATGTGCTTATGGACTACCCAACTCTCACGTATATGATCGCCCTCATACTGTTGGTAGTCAAGCAAGATCCTAAAGGCTCTATCAATGTGTAACATGTAATCAGTCACCTGTACATGTACACGACTGATAAAGGCAAACCGGATAGCATACTATCATCTCGAGTAAGACTGTCCTACCGGTATAGGTCCTCCGCAATCATTGCAATCACGTGCCCGCGATCCAATAATTGACTTTGAGGGCACTATATCCAACAGGAAGGAGAGAGCCCTCTACTATTTGAGTCGAGTTATACTGGGGGCAGAAAGCAATTATTCTCCCATCGAAAAACACTGCCTGGCATTGATCATCGCGATAACAAAGCTCAGGCACTATGCGTTGGCGCATGAAGTCCGTCTCATATCGAAGGTGGATCCTCTCAAGTATTTGATGTCAAAGGCCATATTGACGGGGCGGCTTGCTAAATGGGCCTTGCTCTTGATGGAGTTCTCGATAACTTATCGGCCTTTTAAGGCAGTGAAAGGACAGGCCATCGCCGACTTCCTCGCTGAGCATCCGATACCCGCCGATTCTCCTTTGAACTGCGAATTGCCAGACGAACATACGTTTGACACGATCGACGGGAAGAGAAGAGAGAATGATACCCAATGTGAACTCTACTTCGATGGAGTATCTTCCATGAAGAAGCGCAAACAAAGCACCCCTATAATCAAATCGGGGGTAGGCCTCATCTTCGTAACTCCACAAGGAGGGATAATGCGCTTCGCCTTCTCTTTGACAGAGCCGAGGACGAACAACGAAGCCGAATATAAGGCTTTGATAGCAGGTCTCGAGATTGCCATCGACGTGGGAATTGAAAACCTCCTCATATACGGAGACTCCCAACTGGTCGTTAGTCAAGTAAATGGCGACTACCAAATGTGCAAACCAGAGTTGGTAAAGTACGGCGAGAGAGTACAACGACTGCTGACTCAAATTCCTTCCTACGCCCTGGAAAGCATACCGTGTGCAGAAAATAGCAAGGCGGATGCATTAGCTAAGCTCGCTAAAGAATTGGCCGACGAGAACCTCGATGATGTAAGAATCGGGTACAAAGCCGTCGGGTTCTGTCACGCCCCGCTTCCCAGTGTACGGTGAAGGGGACGCGACGAGGTCCGCTATGTATGTACTCAGAAGTACATACGCTAAGCGTAGCTAAGCAATATAAAAATACACAAGAGTCAAGAGTATAAAAAGAACAACAACTTTTATTTATTAACATTCTTTGTACAATACATGGGAAAGAAAATACAACTGAAATAAGATGCCTAAACAGCGGCATAACAGGAAATGGAAAAGTACTGAAAAGAAAAGTGTACAATGAAATTATACTGCAGGGTCTTCGGCAAATTGCTCCAAGTCTTCTTGCGTTGGCTCCACTTCTGCCGGGTCCAGGTCACCTGACGACATTCAAAGAAGGGAGAAACAGAATGTCGTCAGCGAACAGATCGCTCGGTAAGTCCCAAAGGTAAGAGGAGAATAGATAGAGAGGGAGTAAGAGAGAGAGAGAGAGAGTAGCTTTTACAGTTGTATTATATTGTTTTAGTGCTAATGCTGTTGTTATCGTAAGTTCAAGGGTGAATATCAACTAATCTCAAGAGTGTTCTCAAACCCAACAGGCTGTAATCCAGGGGTAGGGAACCACGGGCTCAAAAGATATGTTAGTAGCGGGACTTCGACCGTCGCCGAAGTATTCCAAACTCAACAGGCCATAATCCAGGAGCATGGAAACACGGGCCCTCATGATTGCTTGCTTGTGTTAGTAGACATGGATTCATGATCTAGGGGGACTCTTGAGATTATGCTGGATTCACGAATGAACTACCCCAATACCCCATGTAGTTATGTTATTGATAGTACTATATTGCATTGAATTGTCTTGTAAATTGAATTGTGTAATTGGATGACTGATCAAAACCATGATATCAGTAAATGGATGTAACTGTATAATCATGTAAATGGAATAACTGGATAATAGATGTATATCCATGGTTTGATTCAGTCAAGTTATATAAAATGTTAACTGGGTTCTGGGATTCATGTATTCATATTGAGTTGGAATATTAAGAATATAGAATGACTTGAATCATATTCCAGTCAGAAATAGTCAGACTCAAACCCGAGTCAGACTAAAAGAAAGGCAATTTGAAGTTCTGTACTTGTTAGGGGCCTTATTGTAATTTATAAAACTTGAGGGGGTTTTATGTAAAAAGTACTATTGTATAGTTTTCAAAATACACCCCAAGTATTTATTATTCGTCTTTATAGTTATAATGAGTGTAAATTTTATTTGTGTTATTCTAGTGAATATATCCTAATAAAAGTATTAATTGATTCATTTGAAATTCATGGTATTTTAATGTAACTTTTAATCTTGTAATTTTAGAAAAATGTGGAAACTTTATCTTATAATAAAATAGGTGTTTAAATGATAATTAAATATATATTAATACAAGAATAATTTTAAATAATATTTTATTTTCCAAAATCTCATTTTTTTCTTAAATGCCGTATTTTAAACCTTTCGAGACCGAATGCTCCTTGCGGAGGTCTGAATCTCGCACTACTAGCCCGCGGGTGCACGATGAACCATACTATCCCTAACGGGTTCCCCAAAGGTGGGTTGTAGCGGTGCTTTGCTTTGGTTTAATAAATACTATTCATTTAGAAAAACGGTTTTATAAAGATAAGGTATTTATTCGTAAAAGGGTATAGATTTCCGTATTTTAGTTTCTAGGGTTTCCTAAGCCAACTGGCCTATTTCTAAGGTCTAACGACAAGTCATTAGAAGCCTCAAATCGTCTCTTCACCGCCAATTGCGGCCAGGTAAGTGCCAGGTAAGTGGGAAGGAACCACAATAGTGAGCCTAATTAAAAACCACTAGCCTTGACACACTTGCCTAGACACCACAAAGTCAGTTTAGATAAACGATCGATGTCCATGACAAATCGTACTTTCATTTTAAAAGATTTTATTTAGAATTATGTACAACTTAAAGCTTTCAAGAAAGGTTTATAAAGATGATGGCATTTTAGTGAAAAGTCTTGTATTTTCGTATTCTATGTTTTGACGTTTATCAATTAGTGTTATATTGGTGTGTGTGTGTAGAGGTAGGTCATTACCTCGTGACTTATTTTAAGGTTTAATGAAGTTTAGAGGTTAAATATGATATATTAAACATGAAGGTATTTAAGCGTAAGAATACGGTATTTGTAAAAGTTATCATTTCATGTGTGAAAACTCATTCAAATTGATTTTTACAAGTTTAGTGATCAAGATGAACATGTTTAGGTATGAGGGAATTGATTAGAACAAGAAAAATAAACTTTATGGTATTTTTGTGATAAGAATACGATTTTACAAGAAAGCTATCATTTCATGTGAGAAACTTTATTTAAATTGGTTTCTATGTGATTAATAGTCATCATGGATATGTTTAGGTATTATAGATTAGGTGACAAGTGGAATTTTGTAGAAAAAACCGAATCGGAAATCGGTTTGTTCCGATTTCCGTCGGGGTTCGTAATTCCGTATTTTAAGAAATGGAAAAGAGAGAAGGATGGGACTTACGGGTTTCAAACTCTTCTAAAGAGTAAAGAGGACTAGGGAGAAAGACCAAGATGTGGTTTGGTCGCCGGTTGCTTCAAAGCACGTCGCCGGAATCCGTCAGGGCTTCGTCGTGCACTCGATTTCAACACACACTTTCTTGTGGAATTTTCAAGAGAGTAAATCTAGGGTTTTGGAAGGAGAAGGTAGAGGGTAGGGGTCTATTTATAGGGTAGCTAGGGTAGGGTAGGTGAAGGGTTTTGTAAATTAAAAAAAAATTATAAAAATTTAAATAAAAAGCATTAAAATTTGTATTAATTTGATTGTTTTTAACATTTGAAAACCGATCAAATAAATTGGAGTTAACAGGGAGTTATAGAATGCCAAAAGCCACACTTTTCATATTGGGACCCCGGCCATCGGCCCAACTCCGGCCGGCGGCGCCGGCCGATTCGGCCGGTCGGCCGGCCGAGTTGGCCGATCCCGGCCGGGTTTGGCCATCGTCGGGTGCGGGGTTCTCTGACGTAGACTATGGCATACTTCATTTTTGGGGTTCGGTTCAATATTTAGGAGTTATGGCCTGTGGACTGTTGGGCTTCCAAGAATTTTTAAAGAAAAATAAACTAAGAATAATGTGGGGCAGGGGATTCGAACTCTGGTGGCTTGGTTCAGCAATGCAAGGTATTACCAATGAGCTACAAGCTCCTTCTTGTAATTATTGTAGGAAAATAGATACTTAAAGTGATATCAGCAACATTAAATACTCCAAGTATACTTCAAATTTAAATCAAATTTATGTATACAAAAATTGGAGTTATTTAAAAACAAAATAGTTACTTATATATATATTGTGCTCAGGTTTAAATACTCTTTTAAAGATTTAAAAAAAAATTGAATAGAAAAGTGTATAGGAAAATTAGGATTGTTACAGGTTCTTGCAGCGGCAGAAATATCTCTAGAGTCGTCTGAAGAAAAGGGAGCGACTGAGCAAGTGGCTCTGTAAGTAAAAGACCAGGAAAAGGTTGAGAATTGGAGAGAAGTCTTTATAGACTACTTCAAATCCCGTCGAACACCCGAAGATGCGTCCTCAAAACATCAGCTCATGAAGCGAGCCCTATCTTTCGCCTTCGTCAATGATACTCTGTATAAGAGGTCATTTGATTTTCTGTGGTTAATATGCCTGGGACCTGAAGAAGCAAAAAGAATTGTCCAAGAAACTCACGACGGACTCTGCGGTTCTCACCAAACCGGCCCGAAGATGAAGTTGAAAATCAAAAGGATGGGCTACTATTGGCCCACGATAATCCAAGACTGCCTCGAATACGCGAAGCAATGCCACTCGTGCCAGATTCACGGGGACTTTATCCATCAACATCCAAATCTGCTGCATCAAATGGTGGCTAGCTGGCATTTTGAAATGTAGGGAACCGACATAATCGGCCCTATCGAACCAGCATCGTCCAGAGGACATCGATTCATTTTGGCGACAACTGATTACTTCTCCAAATGGGCAGAAGCAGTACCGCTGAGGGAAGTGAAGACGGAGAATATCCTCCATTTCTTCAAGACACACGTCATTTATCGGTTTGGAACTCCGCGACAGATCATCTCCTATAACGGGCCGGCCTACAGAAGCCACAAGATCAGCCACTTCGCACAACAGCACAACATAGACTGGAGATACTCCTCAGTCTATAATCTCCGAGCTAACGGTCTAGCTGAGGCTTTCAACAAGACTTGACAAAGATCATGAAAAAGACGGTGTCCCGAAATAAGAAGGACTGGCACGAGAGACTGCATGAAGCTCTCTGGGCGTATCGAACTACGTTCAAAACGGCAACGAATACGACGCCGTACATATTGGTATTCGGTACAGAAGCGGTACTCCCCCTCGAGATAGAGCTACCCTCTTTACGAGTGGCAGTTCATTACGAGCTAACGAACGAAGAGAATGCTCACCTTCGGCTTGAGGAGCTCGATGCCCTTGATGAAACCCGGCTCATAGCGCAACAAAATCTGAAGGTTTATAAAGCAAAGATGACTCGCTCATATGAAAGATTGACTAGGCCGAGGACATTCCGCCAAGGCGAACTCATGCTAGTGGTCAAAAGACTTATGATCCCTAATCGTGCCCAAACGAGGGAAATTCAAGCCGAACTATGAAGGCTCGTATATTATCGACAAAGTCTACCTGGGTAGAGCCTATCCACTCATAGACATGCATGGTGAAAGACCTTTCAGGCCAATAAACGGTCGCTTCCTGAAGAAATACTACGTCTGACGAGTCATGGCCTAGGTCAATGATAGATGACGACGCCTATGTCCGCTCGCTATCTTCCTAAGCCCAAACTCTATAAATAGTAGCTGAACCACGGACCGAAACGTCCTTAAACTAACGATGGACCGAAACGTCCTTAAACTAACAATGGACCATTATGTCCTAAAAACTAGCTGTTGACCGAGACGTCGATAAACTACTGTGGATTGCAGCATCCCAAGGCTGACAGAAAAAAAAGGATTAAAAGAATAAGAATAAAAAAGAAAAAGAAAGAAAAACGGTATGTCCATAAGCGAAATGGGCACGGATGAAAACTCGAAAGGGCTCCGTGAGTAAAAACAGCAGGGCTACCGGCAAGTTTTGTGAAAACCCGAAAGGGCGCAATCTCGTTAAAAAACATTTGCAAGGTCCTCTCGACTTTGTAAGGAGAATCCACCTGCGTGAGATCCTTACGACTCACAAGGGAGCAACACACTTAGGGATCCCACGATTCCTAAGGAGAGATTACACTTGCGAGATCCTCATGACTCGTAAGGAGAACCCTCTTATGGGACCCTCACGGCTCATAAGATTCAAAAGTCTTAAGCTACAGGGATCTGAACCTGTTCTTAAGCAGCCCCCCACAACCTCCAATACCGCCTTACAAGCAGCTCAATGCTGACCCTTGTATACAATCCACGGGCGCGAATAAACATTTCCCTATTGAAGTCCCATCCGTGACTAGGGATATGTCTATACGATGAACACCCCTTGTAAGTCCTCTCGACTTATATGGAGAAAACCATCTTGTAAGATCCTTATGAATTATAGGAGAACATGCACTTAGGAATCCTCACGATTCCTAAGGAGAAATTACACCTACGAGATCCTCACGACTCATAGGAAGAAATACCTTTACGAGACCCTTACGGCTCTTGAAGTCAAAAGCCTTAGTCGACAGGATCTTAACCCTGTTTACTAAGCTACCTTTGTTTGTCATCGACAGAGGCAAATGATGATTCGTTCCTGGCAATATCCCAGTTGTAGCGGTGCTGATGCCGAAATCAGTGTCTAATTCCAAGCTTGCAGCGAAAAAAGCTAGCAAACCACACATGCATACGAAATAGCCGAAATGATGGGGCAACTTGCAAACAAAATCAGCAAGTAAAAATGTATGCATGCAAAATAGCCGAAATGATTGGGCAGCTCGCAATAAAAAGCTGCGAGTAAAAATAAAAAAAATATATAGCCGAAATGATTGGGCACCGCAAAAAATAGCCGAAATGATTGGGCAATCGCGACCTTCGCGATATAAAAGCTGAAATGATAGAGCATCGCGGAATAAAATAAAAAAAATGATGAAATTCTTGCCCTACAGATGATATCACATCAATCCCTGTATACAATCCAGGGGCGCAAACAAAGAAGGAATCACACCTTTCCTCCCCAGGTTTCATCAGAAGAAAAAGCCAAATCTCAATGGTTCACAGATAGCCTGGAGATCATCTCAACATTCGTCTCATTATAACAAACACAACTAAAGCAAAGCGGAATAGTGGCAACCCCCAGTTCCATGACTCGGCGGTGCACAGATGGCCGAGAGTCAAACCCCGACTTCGTGAAATGCGGATAAAGTCAACTCTTCCTAGTTACGTGGAACGTGGCTTATGTTAATCCTGACCCAATGGGAAACGTCCAGAGCGGATCCTGGTCCTCGCAGAGCACGACAATGACCTCGTGTGAAGCATTCAGAGCGGAGTCTGGTCCTCGCAGAACACGGCAATGACCCCGTGGGAAGCATCCAGAGTAAAATTCCTGGTTACGTGGAACGCGGCTTATGTCAATCCTGACCTCGTGGGAGCCTGGTCCTCGCAGAACACGGCAATGACCCTGTGGGAAGCATCCAGAGCAAAATTCCTGGTTACGTGGAACGCGGCTTATGTCAATCCTGACCCCGTGGGAAACGTCCAGAGCGGATTCTGATCCTCACAGAGCACGGCAATGACCCCGTGTGAAGCATCCAGAGCGGAGCCTGGTCCTCGCAGAACACGGCAATGAACCCATGGGAAGCATCCAGAGCAAAATTCCTGATTACGTGGAACGCGGCTTATGTCAATTCAGACCCTATGGGAAACGTCCAGAGCGGATCCTGGTCCTCGCAGAGCACGGCAATGACCCCGTGTGAAGCATCCAGAGCGGAGCCTGGTCCTCGCAGAACACGGCAATGACCCCATGGGAAGCATCCAGAGCAAAATTCCTGGTTACGTGGAACGCGGCTTATGCCAATCCTGACCCCGTGGGAAACGTCCAGAGCGGATCCTGGTCCTCGCAGAGCACGACAATGACCCCGTGTGAAGCATCCAGAGCGGAGCCTGGTCCTCGCAGAACACGGCAATGACCCCGTGGGAAGCATCCAGAGCAAAATTCCTGGTTACGTGGAACACGGCTTATGTCAATCCTGACCCCGTAGGAAACGTCCAGAGCGGATCCTGGTCCTCGCAGAGCACGGCAGTGACCCCGTGTGAAGCATCCAGAGCGGAGCCTGGTCCTCCCAGAACACGGCAATGACCCCGTGGGAAGCATCCAGAGCAAAATTCCTGGTCACGTGGAACACGGCTTATGTCAATCCTGACCCCGTGGGAAACGTCCAGAGCGGAGCCTGGTCCTCGCAGAACACGGCTATGACCCCGTGGGAAGCATCTAGAGCAACCCCTGATTCCGTGAAATGCGGATGATGATAACTTCACCCATCACTTACGGGTCCTCACGACTCGTAAGGGAGCAAACTCTCTTGTGAGATCCTTACGACTTTCAAAAGAAAACACATTTAGGAATCCTCACGATTCTTAAGGAGAAATTACACCTACGGGATCCTCTCGACCGGTAGGGAGAAAATTCTTTATGAGACCCTCACGGCTCATAAAGTTAAAAAGTCTTAGGAGACAGATCTTAACCCTGAATCCTAAGCCATCGTTTTCCTGCAAAGAAATCGAGATAGACTATCCACAGAATACATTTAATAAAAGGGACACACCATCGTGAAGAAAAATATGTCTTTTATTCATGAATCAAAATGAATACAAAGTACAATTCGTGAAAGAACAAAAATATACTATCATTCAGGAGTATGTACAAAGGAAGAATAAAAAATATATATATATATATACGATTCTTCAGGTCGGCGGGCGATTCAGTAGGTTGACCAGTTCACCCCTTTGTCGTTGGACTTCGGCTTCATGATTTAGTATCGTCAAAAGACGGGCCTCCGCTTGAGCCTGCTGGGCCTGGTAGGAAGCAAGCCGGCCTTCAAGCTCTTTTTCAGTGACTTTATGGGCTTCGACCATTTCATGAGTGAACACGGCGGCTTTATCGATGGATACAACCTCCTTGATGGCCTATTGAAGCACTCGCCATAGTTCATATGCTTTATTGGCCTTGGCCGTAAGGTTGGCTTGAAGTTCCCTCAGCGCTTTAGAAGCCAGCTCCCTCTCTGAAAACTTGCGGCCGAGCCTCTTCTCACATGATATCATATTCGCCGCACACCGCTCAATTAGACCCCGTAAGCTCGCCTTCGCAGCCACAACCTCCGAAGAAAGGCGTGTACATTCAAGCACATGCAAGCAAGTCTCCACTTGCCGACAAAACTCAACCCAGACTTGCACCACTGTATCACTATGATAGGTGGAAAGAAAGGAAAGAGAGCCGTTAGCTTTAGCAGCAAACGCTTCGGCCGTGATTAGACTGCCAGCACGAAGTTCCTCAATCAGGGATGACAGGGAGTCAAGGCTTAATTTGGCCATCCGTTCCGAGGCTCGCAGGGCATAGGGGCCGGGTGGCATGGCGATGCGTGACTCCAGAGCGGTGAGAACTGGTAGAGCTGTTCAGATTTATAAACAATCAGCTGAACGTGTAAGCAAAAGAACAAATGGAACAACGTTGGTACTTTACTTACCCACAGTCATGCAAGAGGGATCTGAAGGCTCCCCAGGCCCTTCAAGAATCTCAACCTCGTCGTCGGCCTCCAGAACTGTAAAAGACATCAATATCATTTTATGAAATAGTAACAATGATGTGAAAAGAGGGTAAACAACACTAACCTTGCCCGGAAGAAGGGACGATGCGCTGAGGAGATATCGCTTGCGGAGTAGCCATCTCCAACAGGCGCTGAAAAGACTGCCTGGGAGACAGATCAGCGATAGAGGCCGCCAATCCGCGCAATTCTGAAAAGACAGAAGGGTTCAGATAATGGAAAGATTACTAATTTAAAATATAGAAAGCTACCTTCGACGCTCCTCCCATTCTGAGCCGGAGGGATAGTAGCTTCAACGGCCTCCTCCATGGCCTCGGACACATCATCGGGGATGCGGACTAGTGTAGCGGCCTCTGAGCAAGGAGCAGCGGCTGCCACTGCAGACTCCAACGAAAGGACGGTAGCCTCGACTACTTATGCCCTAGTCTCCGAGTCACCCTCAGGAAGATCCATTGGAGCAGCGACCGACAAAGGTGCCTCCCCCGAGGGAGCAAGTGCTTTGGGAGCGGGAACCGCCGAGGGAGACTCTATCGCAAGAGCAACAGTTGCATCGACCCCCTCCACACCGATTGGTGTTTCACTAGGGATATCAGCAGAATCTATAGTCAAAGCGTGACTTAGAGCCTCCGCCGCCGCCGAAGTCCCTGCAAAGTTGGTACAGGGATAAGGATAAATATATGCAAGCAATATGAAATATTACAAAGAAATACATGAACATACCAATGCGCAAGGGAGCTTCTAGTATGGCTTGTTCAAGCCGACGCTCCTTCCTAAGGAGGTGTGCTCGCCGAGGTCCGAGGGTAGACTCATGGCCACCGGTCCACAATGAAAGCGCGTCCTCGGCGTCGGCCGAAACAGCCTGTTTAAGGGCCCTTTCGCCCCATTCTTCCAAAGGGCCTATGAATCGTCGCCGTATCCACGGAGGGTCTTTGTAAAAGATAACGGCAGGGTAGGGCTTCTTCGAAATCCTTACGTTCTCCGATTCATCTTGCGAACGTCTTATAGCCTCAGCCAATTGCGTGGCTTCCTCGGCAGATGAACTCGGGAAAAGTAGGCCACCATCCAATTCTTGCATAGCCAACGGTTCATCCTGAAGAATAGGCTCAGACTCTATTAAAGAGTCGAGAAGATTGGTAGCCGTCTTCCTCCACCTCTTGGACCCAGAACCAACCGCCGAAGACGATCGTTTCCTCCCTCGTGGAACTTTGGCACGACGCTGACCCACTTCACCTTCAACGCCCTCGCTTGGCGGTGCTACCGAGGACAACACGGCCATTGTCGATGCTGCGGACGATGATACTGCTACCAGCGCCCTATTAGCCCTCGATTGAGCCCGAGTACCCAGTGGCATACCAGCTGTGGGAGTGAAGTCCACTTCCGCCGCCTCCGGAATAAGCGCAGCACTGGCGTTCCTCAGGGGAAAGCGAACCGGTGCACGCGGTCGCGGCGGAACTCCCGTGGCTTGAACCGGAATAAGAGCGCTGTATCCAAGAAGCACCCTCTTCTCTTCAGCAATAATTGGACTGACCCGATGAAGGTACCAGCCCGTGAAGGACCCCACACATCGGGCAATATGGTCAGCTTCAGGAATCATGATGCGAGAACCAGTGTTCAGCCTCACAAAATGATGAGCAGCGTCACGAACAACTTCAGGTGATGGGATGGGTGCAACTGTAAATGCCTCGAAAGGGACGTCCTGATCATATCCAAGTTGCCGGGCAAAGCGGTGTGGGTTATACCGCATAAAAAGGGCCGCGCTGTTCTGACGAAATACCAGATAACCTGGTCTGATTGCATACAGGTGCATGGCTTCCCTGGGCTTCAGAGAAGGTACCTCCTCTTTCGACAAGTCATAGAGTTGTTGAATCGGACCTGAAGGAGCAGATATGGACCGATCAATGAATACCATTCTGCCCGTCTTAGCATAGGGAGCGATCAACATGCGAATAGCCCCAGATTGAGTCGGGTCAAGAGCAGAAGTGTCCACCAGCCGCATGAGTCGCGGAAAAGTGTAGGCATCATAAAATTTGGGTCTCTAGTGCGCAGCAAAGGCCCTCAACACGTGCATCTCAATCCAAGATGTGAAGTAATGAAGAGAGAAATTTACCACATCTATACCTGGAGTTGAGGTATTAGCCGCGGCGCCTAACCCATGATAAATATGCGCTAGCGCTGGCATGCCTACAGCTAGCCGTGTTCCCTCAGCAATACGATGAGCAGGGTAGATAACCGAAGCTCTCATGAAACGACGATGCATGGGAATGACGAACCAGCTAAGCCAAACGCTGATGAAGCCCACAAAGAAAGTCTCCTCATCCATGCCAGGAGCTGCAATCGATTCGAATGATACCGCCGACATGATAGGAATGTAATACTGTGGCAAGTCCTCTTCCTTAGTCGGTCGCCTGTTTAAACCAAACCCAATGGGGGTCATTAATGTTCGCGAACTTCGGAGCCGTCTTCAATAGGACACCCTCGCGAAGGAAGCAAGCAATAAAACTTTTAAAAGTGACGCCCTGCTCCTCTGACTCTGTGAACAGTTTGTCAAAAATACCTAGGGTCTTGATCAAACTCGGGCGCTTGTGACGGACGGCGTTCTCGGTAGACAGGCCGTCAAGCATTGCAGGCTCGGTTTCAAAGACATACTCATCGGGATGAAGCAATTCTTCATAAAGTGCCCCCCTGACTGGCAGCCCCGAGATCTTGCGAAATTCTTCTAAGGAAATCGAAACTTCGCGGTCCCCTAGAAGGAAGGTGTTGGTGGGAATATTCCATTGGTTCAAGAAGGCCTTAACCCACCAGACATGAGGAGATTGGTAGTGGAAGAGGGACGCATATATCGCCTGATAAAGCCCAACCCTCTGCAGTTGCGCACGATGGGCGGACAAGATGTAACGAGCCTAAAGAAGGTAGCTCGTGGGGTGTCGAGGGGTAAGCCCTATCTTATAAATCTGCCCCCATGGCTGGGCTTCGCCCTGGCAAATGCGGCGCCCCAAAATATCTATAGCCGGTACCGGATGGTTCGGAATACCAGTTGTTGAAGGCTCAAGCCGTCCCATAGGGGTCCAATTCGGCATCTCCACAGCAAAGACAGTCCATGGAGGATCCATCAGCAGGAATGGATAGGTAGGCTCCGTCAGTGTCTCACAAAGAAAACTGTGGCGGCCGCGGATGATGTGACCGTACCAGGTCCCCCACAGAAGCAAGTTGGTGCGGTTCGGGTCATGAGCCCTGATCATAGCCATTACTTCCTCATCAGACGATGACTGAGGAAGAGCAACTTCCGAGCGAGTGAAGGGGAAGTATGGAACAGAAGTCATTGTGCCTGAAATAAAAGAAGGGGAAACTGTTAAAGCAAAACCAACAGTGTATATATATATATGTTTGTAAATGTATATATATAAAAAGATAGTGGAAGAAAGCGACATGGGACTTATTTTATGGGACCATTGGTTACAAAACACATGGGTCCCATAAAATCAAGATGGCGGCTTGCTAATGATGAGGCAAGGCAATTACAAGGAGACAAAAAGAAGATTCTCAATAAATGAACAGTGGATTTTAAATTGAAAGGTTCCTAGACACTCTAGTAAGGTCTCACAAGGCATCGGACATGCCAATTTAAAATTTTTGTGCCGAGAAACCCTAGACTACGGATCTTTAGACTAGATGTTTAGGCGAAACGGAAAAACTAGTTAACTATTTAACTATGGGTTAGATGCTACAACCTTTGTAGATCCGGATATCCACCTCCACGGCTCCGCAACGAAGTCTCCTCGCTGTCCATCATGAATCCTCGACTCATTCGTCGGCTTCATCGGAATAATATGCGGAATAGTTCGTCGGCTTTGTGTCAAAGACGATCTACGTCGAGGTTGCACTAATTCAAGCTCCGACTTCACAAACTTGTGAAACTTGTGAAGTAAACACCCAAAACAACTTGGCAAGAGGTAGAGGGTGAAGAAATAGGAGGTGGGTTCACTTTAGAATTGGATTTATCTCACTAGATCTCAAGTTGCCATTGTTGTAGCAAGCTTGAAGAAGAAGAGGAAGATGAGCTCAAGAAAAGAATATGATAAGTCTTGTAATAAAAATAAATTTAAATCAAAATACTTATCATAACTTGAACTAGGGTTAAGTGTAGAGAATTAACCATGGTCACTTGGATGGGTTAGGGTTAAACATGAAGATAAGGATGGTTAGCAAAGTCAAAGCTTCATGAAGCTTCAATATAAAACAAATAAAGCCACCATTCTCATCTTAATCCATTTCAAATAAATAAATAAACAAATAAATAAATAAATGAATATGCAAAACCCTAATTATCAAATTAACCATGGATTAATTCTACACACTTAACTAAATGATCAAGTATCATCAAACATGATACAAAAAAGTGCACGAAAGCATATCACATATACAATGTGCATCAAGTGAGAAAAATCCGTTTAAAGTGAACCAATACTAGTTAATGCAAAGTAATATATCAAATATATAAATATACATTAAATCATTAAATCAACATTTGATTCAATGATCCGGTCATGTCGCACATAACCGACTAGTATTCTATGCATCGATTTATCGAATCAATGATTCGATAACTAGGTCATATCGAATATAACCAATCGAAACATATATCGCGAGAATGAAATGCGATATCACATACACGCATTATTCTCGGTCCTGCACATATCTCATATGCGCTCCTATTTCATTTCGCTTGAACCAGGAAACCTCTGTGCAGGACTCTAAAGACTCGTCAATACGCCGGTAGCAGATGATGATCATATCAAACACCCACAAGCCGCAAGCGGTCGGCTAAACGTAACGGCCACCCGGGTATTGAGCGATCAGAAGATCGACGAGCTAGCCCGCTCACACTCCTGCGGATCCGACCAGTAACACTTACCGCACAGTCCGGTCTCTTCGTCTGATATGTCGCATATCAAGTCTAGGGGTGGTAAACGTCAGACCCCAATAACCCGATAAGTCGTGCCGATGTGAGGCTTGTAACGGGTCGAGAAACTACTGGTAACACTTACCAGCAAATCTCTGATCAGCCCTGGCCAGGGACTTCCCTGTTACGGCCAATCGAGCACAGCGCAACATCAACTCCCAATACCGGGAGAGACGAAACCCCTCCTATCGCTTATTGCCTCCATGTGACTCGGGACTGTACCCAAAGACCACCGTTTTGCACGCCCTCATAGACGTGGTAAGGTGGAGATCAAAGCACAGTGGGAATCACACAAGACTCTTTGACGATCTCGGGTCTACAGACTAACCTGTACAAGTGTCACCTGAGAACTGCCATCTGACGTGAGGTATAATACCATCTGGGAGTTCTCGGCGAGTCCGTCCAGTGTACCCAGTCTCCACTGAGCACCCGTATACCATCTCTGATGTCAAACACCAATGGATATGGGATCATCCATCGCCCATCACATGGGTCGAGAAGCGTATACGCTAGTCTACACTGGTATATCGATGCCCCGTCTCGATACACCCACGACTAGGGACCTTGAAGGATGTACTTATGGACTACCATGTCCCCACTAGTATGATCCACATCATAGTCCAGGTAGTCAAGTACACATCCTAAGGGCTTTACCAACATGTAACTATAAGACAGTATAAAGAGACTAGTTTACATGTTAAGATAAAGAGTAACCAGATAGCATACTATCATATCGAGCAAGAAAGTCATCTCTATATATGTCCAAGCATCCAATATAATATACAACATCTGTACAATACTGGCCTCTAGGGCATACATACAACTAACAATCTCCTACTTGCACTAGAGCCAGCTGCTGTAGTATCGCATACCGAGCATCCCGAAGAGTCTCTCAAACTGTATCTGGGGAATGGCCTTCGTGAGTGGATCCGCCGTGTTATTCTTCGTGTCAACTCTCCTGACCTCGATCTCCCGGCGATCAACTATCTCCCGGATCAGGTGATACCGCCTCAGAATATGCCTGGATCGCTGATGGGACCTGGGTTCCTTGGCTAAAGCCACCGCTCCATTGTTATCGCAATACAAAGGTATTGGATGCTCAATGGATGGAACCACACCAAGTTCAGTAATGAACTTCTTGATCCAGACAGCCTCTTTGGCAGCATCGTTGGCAGCGATGTATTCAGCCTCCATCGTCGAGTCTGCCACGGTTTCCTGCTTGGAACTCTTCCAGCTAACCGCCCCTCCGTAAAGGGTAAAGACAAAGCCCGACTGCGACTTAGAGTCGTCCTTATCACTCTGGAAGCTCGAATCGGTAAAGGACTCCACTTGGAGTTCTCCGTTACCATACACCAAGAACATATCTCTAGTCCTTCGTAAGTACTTGAGAATGCTCTTCACAGCTGTCCAGTGACTCTCTCCAGGATCAGCTTGATACCTGCTCACTATACTTAGTGAGTATGCTACATTGGGTCTGGTACATAGCATCGCATACATGATAGAGCCTACTGCCGAAGCATAGGGTATACCTTGCATGCGAGCTCTCTCCAAATCAGTCTTGGGAGACATCTCTTTGGAGAGAGTGACTCCAGAGATCGTGGGTAAGTTCCCACGCTTGGACTCTTCCATACTAAACCTCTTTAGTATGGTGTCAATGTACCTGGATTGGGACAATCCCAAAATCCGTTTGGATCTATCTCTATAGATCCTAATTCCCAATATGCAGGAGGCATCACCAAGATCTTTCATTGAGAATCTTTGTGATAAGAAGAGCTTGACCGATTGCAGCATAGGAATATCATTTCCTATCAAGAGTATGTCGTCCACGTACAATACGAGGAAGACAATCTTACTCTCTGCCACCTTCCTGTAGATACAAGGTTCATCTGGATTTTTGACGAAATCAAACTCTTTGATAACGACGTCAAAGCAGATGTTCCAACTCCGCGATGCTTGCTTTAATCCATAAATGGATTTAAGCAGCTTGCACACCTTCCCGCTGCTCCCACTGTCTACGAAGCCCTCTGGCTGAGTCATGTACACGCACTCTTCTAAATCACCGTTTAGAAAGGCGGTCTTAACATCCATTTTCCAGATTTCGTAATCATGATATGCAGCGATGGCAAGCATGATCCGGATGGATTTAAGCATAGCCACTGGAGAAAAGGTCTCGTCATAGTCCACACCCGGTCTTTGACGAAAACCCTTTGCTACAAGTCTAGCTTTGAAAGTCTCCACTTTCCCATCTACACCATGTTTCTTCTTGAAGATCCACTTGCTCCCAATGGGTTTTACCCCTTCAGGAGCAACTTCCAAAGTCCATACTTTGTTGGTGTACATGGATTCCATCTCGGACCGCATAGCATCCAGCCATTTCACTGAGTCCCCACTCGTGATGGCCTGCTCGAAGCTAGTTGGGTCATCATCCTCCATGATGCAATCCTCGCTCCCACCATCTATGAGAAAACCGTAGTATCTCTCAGGTTGGCGAGGAACCCTACTAGATCGGCGGAGAGGCTGAGGTTCGTCGGAAGCTACTGAATGCTCTGGTTCCACTAAATCTTCTGTTGTGTTTTGTTCAGCTGGAACCTCTTCCAGTTCTACCTCAGAGCCACTAATTTCTTTTGCAAGAAATTCCTTTTCTAAAAAGGTGGCATGTTGAGCAACAAATACTCTTTGTTCCTCACTGTGGTAGAAGATATACCCTCGCGAATGTTTGGGATATCCAACAAACTTACACAAAACAGATCTTGCCTCGAGTTTGTCCGGTTTTTGTCTTTTGACATAAGCCGGGCAACCCCATATCTTTATAAAATTAAGATATGGTCTCTTCCCTTCCCATATCTCATATGGTGTGGTAGGCACAGATTTGGTGGGAACCCTGTTCAGTAGGTATGCTGCTGTTTCCAGTGCATATCCCCAGAAGGAAATAGGTAACTCAGCTATACTCATCATAGAGCGCACCATATCTAATAGGGTGCGGTTTCTCCGCTCCGATACACCATTGTGTTGTGGTGTATATGGAGGAGTTACCTGAGAGAGAATCCCATTCTCTTTTAGGAAGTCCAGGAATTCAATACTTAAGTATTCTCCTCCTCGATCAGATCGTAGGATTTTAATACTTTTTCCGGTTTGGTTCTCAACTTCTTGCTTATATTCCCTAAATTTCTCAAAAGCTTCTGATTTGTGTTTCATCAGGAACACATACCCGAACCTAGAGAGATCGTCAGTGAATGTAATGAAGTATGAAGAACCATCCCTGGCATGTGTAGACATGGGACCGCATACATCACTATGTATCAGTCCCAAGAGTTCGGTAACTCTTTCTCCGTGTCCCGTAAACGGAGTTTTGGTCATCTTTCCTTTGAGACATGACTGGCAAGTGTCATAAGATGAAAATTCAAACGGATTTAAATATCCATCTTTATGCAACTTAGCTAGTCGTGTCACATTGATGTGACCTAGTCTACAATGCCACAAGAAGGATTCGTTCAGTTCTGAACTTTTCCTCTTGTGTGTGTTTGTTATGCTCAGAACTGTTGATTGATTTAGAACATAAATGCCATTGCATAACGTGCCTGATCCAACCAACTTTTGGTTTCGGAAAATGTTCATAACATTGTCCTGTAATACAAAATTATATCCCTCTTTACTTAATAAAGAAACCGATATAATGTTGCATATCAGGTTCGGCATGTAATAGCATTCGTTCAGAACCAATGTATTACCAGTTGGTAATACAAGGTGATATTCCCCGACAGTCTTAGCTGCAACAATTGCACCATTTCCAACTCTAATGTCTTTATCACCTTCTCCAAGTTCTCTACCTTTTCTTAGCCCATGTAACTGATTACATATATGGGATCCCGACCCGGTATCCAATACCCAGGACGTAGAGCAAATAGAGAAACAGTTCTCAGTAACGAACACACCCGAAGAAAATGCATCAACATGTACTTTCTTCATTCGGGTGGCATGGGAATCCTGGTATTCCCCTATATCCTGTTCATTCCTATAACTCTTATAGGAAAGAACGGAACCAACGTTCCCCAGCACAGTATAACATGCGGGTTCGGTCAATACATCCATATTATTATCTTGATTAAGGCATGAACTGGTCGCTACCTGGAGAGAGAGAGAAGAAAACACTTTAGCGTATGCTCGTGCAAGATCAGATTGGTTTTTATCTTATCTAATCAGGATGGCTCCCACTGCTTTTTATCAAATCTTCCTCCAAACCCTAAAAGGAAAGACTAGCCGGGATTAATTACACACTACAAGTTCGCCAATCTTTCAGCCAGGCCAGTGTCGGTACTTTGAGGGAGGTCCCCCGTGCTTTCGCACGAACCTAATTAATGTAAACCTCATTTTCCCAGAGACGTAACCTCGTTAACACCTTTCTAGACACCTACTTGATCGGCTAATTGCACTGTGTAAAACTCTCCCAGGAGTAACTCTTACTCGCAGCGGGTATCGGGATCCAACTATCTCATAGAAGGTATGCAATCTCATTGCAAATTTCAACACTTGAAACTCCCGATAATATTTTGCCCCAAGCATCCTATGACCTTGACGGAGGTCAACAAACCACAGGGTGCAAGTCAAGTTCAACCCGTCATTTCTTGATTGAATCAAACCCACCCGCACGACCCTTGACGGAGGTCAACAAGGTCGTACGACTACCCTAACCCAATCTGCATCATATGCATAAGCAGACAAATACTAGTTAGCTACCGCACACTACGCCTTGACGGAGGTCAACAAACGTAGCACGAATACTAAGTAGGATTTATCTGAAATGACGGAGGGCTACGCAGGTTTTCATAAAACCATGAGCGTAATGAACTTGATATCGTTGTAGAATCAAATGAAGTTTTGAAATGGAGTGATTTTGAGGCTTTTCCCAGTTTTGCTAAAGGAGTCACTCCCGGTGAACGGATCTCGGTCCTTTCCTCGTCGAATGAGGTGCGGGATATATCATATATATCACTGTGCAAAGCAAAAACCCAAAAGCAATCAAAAGCAAACCGAGTCTGTAGCATCTGCCAGTTATTGCTAAAGGAGTCACTCCCGGTGAAGGGATCTCGGTCCTTTCCTTATCGAATAAGGTGCGGGGTATATCATATATACCGCTGTGCAAAGCAAGAACTGTAGCTACCTGTTTTATTTAAAATCTGATTCTACAACATCTTAGGTTTCTTATCTTTCATTAATCACATTAATGAAGCCCATCATTTAAATACCTAAACATCACAGATAGATATGACGTACACTTATGCCATCCGCATTCGCCTCGATGTCCCCTCGTGCACCGTTAGGTTAGGTAACTAACGACAGAGCATGGCAGTGCTAGTGCGGGTGTAAAACATAAGTAACGTCTATATAATATATCATATATACTATATATACTATATCCATCACAGAGTCACAACACAGATATCGCAGCAGAATAAACATATGAAATATTGGATATACTAGGACGTCCGTGTTTTCAATACGAGCCAGTATAAAACACGGATTTCACGGTCGTAACGAATAGCCAATCCCACACCCCTAGACCCCTACGAGAGCGGCAAGCAACCCTGCCAATTCTAGGGTTAGGAGACCCGGACTCGACTCCTCGAGTTGGTCTCCCACTGGACCCCAGAACCCGGTTACTTGTGCTCCCCTCCTTGGGTCTATCCTAATGCGGAAAAGTAAATAATATACAAAAGGTGACATCTTCCGCTACCTGGAAGTGCCCCAAATAAAAGAATATTACATACAAGTTTTTACATGAATGAAAATGAAAAACACTCATCTCACATAAAAACCCCCGGCTATTCGAATACGACGATCCAATATAACATATCCAGCAACACATAACATCACATGTCATCAACGTAAGCAAGTATGCATACCCCAATTGTCGTTGACGTATAGCAACGAAACCGGCGATATGAACATACTACACTTACGGTCACAGAAAAGAAAGTGTAAAACTACAACAATTGGAATCCGCAACTTCTTTAGACATCGCATGCCTAACAGATATAAATCCCGCATTTTAGTCTCATTATCGAAAACTCTTTTCAATATCATATGGGACTAAACTGCTAAATTCATAACATTCATTCAATTATCACATAACTTTTGTGAATTCCAATTATTGTATCCCATTCCAGATAAACAGAAAATGTTAAACTTTTCGATCGAACAATCGAACACCCAAGTTTTCCCGATACAGATCAACACATGAAACAAGTATAACAACATTCCGTTCGTGCCTCAGTACCAACGGTCCAGCCGTAGAAGGGTCAAGCCAACGCCTCACATGTGGCACGCCGTACTGCCCTAAACCCGAAGGTTCAAAGGGCAGTTCAAGACGGTCACATAATCGAGTTAAGGTTTGTTGTCTTCTAGAGGGTCCATCGCGTTACTTGCACTACTTAGAACGTCGTTAAACTTCGGAAAAATCCAACACTTGGAAATTTTCCGACAGGGGAAAAATTGGGTATTTATATCCGGTCGAACTTTTTAACATAGTCTAAAATTTATCCGGAAAGCCATACAGACAAAATTTGATATTCCGATCGAAACTACGAATCCCCAAAACAACTGCAGAAAATTCAACTCTTGAAAAATTATTAAAAATTCCCAGAAAAAGAAGCACTGGAATTAAAGAATTACTGTACAAAATTGGATGCCTGAAGAGACAAGACGGCCGCGCTTCCGCCGCACGAGCCATGCTCGTGCCGCGGAAGGGCGGTGGGAAAGTGGAATCAGGTCCACGAAATTTACAGTAATTCCTAGAAAACCCTGCTTGATTTTCTGGATATTTTTAATCTTGAAAAATCCACAATTTTAAAATCTGGACAGAGAGCAAGTTTGATTCGGGGTTTCGGATTCGTTCGGACTTCAAATTCCGTCGGGACTTCGCCTAAGGCTCTAGCTAGGCTCTGATACCAGTGAAAGGTTTCTAGGCACTCTAGTAAGGTCTCACAAGGCATCGGACATGCCAATTTAAAATTTTTGTGCCGAGAAACCCTAGACTACGGATCTTTAGACTAGATGTTTAGGCGAAACGGAAAAACTAGTTAACTATTTAACTATGGGTTAGATGCTACAACCTTTGTAGATCCGGATATCCACCTCTACGGCTCCGCAACGAAGTCTCCTCGCTGTCCATCATGAATCCTCGACTCATTCGTCGGCTTCATCGGAATAATATGTGGAATAGTTCGTCGGCTTTGTGTCAAAGACGATCTACGTCGAGGTTGCACTAATTCAAGCTCCGACTTCACAAACTTGTGAAACTTGTGAAGTAAACACCCAAAACAACTTGGCAAGAGGTAGAGGGTGAAGAAATAGGAGGTGGGTTCACTTTAGAATTGGATTTATCTCACTAGATCTCAAGTTGCCATTGTTGTAGCAAGCTTGAAGAAGAAGAGGAAGATGAGCTCAAGAAAAGAATATGATAAGTCTTGTAATAAAAATAAATTTAAATCAAAATACTTATCATAACTTGAACTAGGGTTAAGTGTAAAGAATTAACCATGGTCACTTGGATGGGTTAGGGTTAAACATGAAGATAAGGATGGTTAGCAAAGTCAAAGCTTCATGAAGCTTCAATATAAAACAAATAAAGCCACCATTCTCATCTTAATCCATTTCAAATAAATAAATAAACAAATAAATAAATAAATGAATATGCAAAACCCTAATTATCAAATTAACCATGGATTAATTCTACACACTTAACTAAATGATCAAGTATCATCAAACATGATACAAAAAAGTGCACGAAAGCATATCACATATACAATGTGCATCAAGTGAGAAAAATCCGTTTAAAGTGAACCAATACTAGTTAATGCAAAGTAATATATCAAATATATAAATATACATTAAATCATTAAATCAACATTTGATTCAATGATCCGGTCATGTCGCACATAACCGACTAGTATTCTATGCATCGATTTATCGAATCAATGATTCGATAACTAGGTCATATCGAATATAACCAATCGAAACATATATCGCGAGAATGAAATGCGGTATCACATACACGCATTATTCTCGGTCCTGCACATATCTCATATGCGCTCCTATTTCATTTCGCTTGAACCAGGAAACCTCTGTGCAGGACTCTAAAGACTCGTCAATACGCCGGTAGCAGATGATGATCATATCAAACACCCACAAGCCGCAAGCGGTCGGCTAAACGTAACGGCCACCCGGGTATTGAGCGATCAGAAGATCGACGAGCTAGCCCGCTCACACTCCTGCGGATCCGACCAGTAACACTTACCGCACAGTCCGGTCTCTTCGTCTGATATGTCGCATATCAAGTCTAGGGGTGGTAAACGTCAGACCCCAATAACCCGATAAGTCGTGCCGATGTGAGGCTCGTAACGGGTCGAGAAACTACTGGTAACACTTACCAGCAAATCTCTGATCAGCCCTGGTCAGGGACTTCCCTGTTACGGCCAATCGAGCACAGCACAACATCAACTCCCAATACCGGGAGAGACGAAACCCCTCCTATCGCTCATTGCCTCCATGTGACTCGGGACTGTACCCAAAGACCACCGTTTTGCACGCCCTCATAGACGTGGTAAGGTGGAGATCAAAGCACAGTGGGAATCACACAAGACTCTTTGACGATCTCGGGTCTACAGACTAACCTGTACAAGTGTCACCTGAGAACTGCCATCTGACGTGAGGTATAATACCATCTGGGAGTTCTCGGCGAGTCCGTCCAGTGTACCCAGTCTCCACTGAGCACCCGTATACCATCTCTGATGTCAAACACCAATGGATATGGGATCATCCATCGCCCATCACATGGGTCGAGAAGCGTATACGCTAGTCTACACTGGTATATCGATGCCCCGTCTCGATACACCCACTACTAGGGACCTTGAAGGATGTACTTATGGACTACCATGTCCCCACTAGTATGATCCACATCATAGTCCAGGTAGTCAAGTACACATCCTAAGGGCTTTACCAACATGTAACTATAAGACAGTATAAAGAGACTAGTTTACATGTTAAGATAAAGAGTAACCAGATAGCATACTATCATATCGAGCAAGAAAGTCATCTCTATATATGTCCAAGCATCCAATATAATATACAACATCTGTACAATACTGGCCTCTAGGGCATACATACAACTAACATAAATAACCCTACGTATTCCCCAAAAAGAAATCCATCTTGGACTCTGCAACAAATCAAGCAGAAGCTAGGGAATTAAATTCCCAGAAAACACTACTGCAAATCTCTTCTTCTTGGTCACAAAGAAACAACTCAGGGCAAGAAAACCCCAAGAAGTTCTCTGGGAAGAACTAAGTTTTTCATAGGAATTAAATTCCTTTTGAAAAGGGGAATTAAATTCCCAGAAAACATTTTTTCAGAGCTGAAGCACTTTGAGGTGGAATTAAATTCCACAGAAAATACAAGCGCAGCCATTGATTCCTTAAGAACAGAGAAACCTTAGCAAAAGGGGTTTATTCTTTAAAAAAATTGGACATCTCTGAAGAACTCAGAAAGATGGTTTCGTTAAAGGGAAAAACCCTTAGTGTGGATTTAAAATCCAAAGAGTTTTTTTTATACGTATGAAAGTTCTTCGATCGTTCAAAGCCATTACTTGAAGAAAAGATTCTTTCTTGAACAGAGTTAAACTCTGAAGATTTTGGAACAGAGAACTAAGATCTGAGAAAGAGAATTAAATTCTCAAAGAAAATGAACAAGGAAGAAGATGAAAGAGTGGAGACGCTTCTAAAGAGACCCCTACATTTATAGGATGTGATGGGAAACGTTTCATCTCCCCTGTTCTCTAGACAGATCCAACTGTCACAAAAGTGATAGCGTTGCACTCATGTGCAGACATGTGAGAGCAACGCTGTGGAGGAATTTGTTCCCTGATTAAAAATCAGGAGTTACCTCAATGAGGTATCATATGCTCACACGTGACCAAGGGTCACGTGTTGACACGTGATAGTTAAATTCTAATCAAGCAGAAGTGTAAACGAATGGCTAAGGAAAGACTCCAATGGGGCGTCACGTGCTCACACGTGACCAAGGGTCACGTGCTCACACGTGATCAAGGGTCACGTGCTCACACGTGATGGTCTTTAGCTCAGTCATAAGACAAAATTAAAATTCTGAATGAGGAGGGGTCACGTGCCAACACGTGATAGGCTTTGAAAGCTTTATAAATTGATAGAATTAAATTATAATTAAGGGAAATCAAAGACCCTAACTGGGAAAGTATTTCTCCAAATCTTTCCAAACAAAAAAGGATTATGGGGGACCGTTGGATTAAAAATCCAAGGGTGATTAAAAATCACCAATTTATGGAAAGATTTTAGACAAGGAAAGATTTCCCTAAATTTCACAAAAAATAACAAACAGAATATCTTTTGGACTAAAAATCCAATGATGAATAAAATTCACTGAGTGATCTAAAAGATCATATTAGTTACAAAAAAAAAATCTTTCAAAGAAAGATTTATTAAAAAAATTGATTCTTTTCCTTCTCCTATAAATAGAAGCCAAGAGGAGAAGAAATATATAGAATTTTGGGATCTTGAAATTTTCAAAAGGGCAAATAGCAGAGAGAAAAGAAAGGAGAATTTAATTCTCAAGAAAAAACCCCTAAGTGAGAAAGGGGAAGGGGTTCAAAGCTTCATAAAACAAAAAAAGAGAATTTAATTCTCAATCTAAGAGTTTAAATCTTCTGCAAAAGAACTTAGTTCTTCCTCTGGTTGAAAATCTGCAGAAGCAAATCTCCCCACAGGTTGAGAATTTAATTCTCATCGGAGAGATTCTGCCATGCAGATCCAAAACTTAGAGGGAGAATTGAGTTTAGAGAATTTAATTCTCCTAAATTCACAGGAATTTAATTCTTCCAGGATAAAACTAGGGTTTAACCATATATGAGAATTCAATTCTCCCAAACTCACAGGAATTTAATTCCTTCAAGATAAAACTAGGATTTAACCCTATATGAGAATTTAATTCTCCCAAAGTTATAGGAATTTAATTCCTCCAAGACAGAACTAGGGTTTAACCCTATATAAGAATTTAATTCTTTCACATACATGGGAATTTAATTCCTCTAAAACATAATTAGGGTTTAACCCTATAGAGAATTTAATTCTAAAAAAATAAAGGGACTTGAAAGATCTCCATGTATGTAAAGAACTAGAGTCACGTGTCCCCACGTGACCCCTGAAAAGATCCTCCAAAATAAGAAGGAATTAGCCCTGAGGCAATGCCTCACGTGCGTCCACGTGACCTCCAAAACGAAAAGAATAAAAGCAAAGGAAATGTTGGCTTTGGGCGCTCTCACATGTTACCACGTGACCCCTAATAAATGCTTTAACAACCAATGCACAGATATCCATCACGTGCCAACACGTGATGGCTAGAAATCAAAAGTGTTTAACACTTATTTACAGAACAAAGTAAATGAGATATGGCCCCCACCTTGGGTGTCCTCACGTGTTCCTACATGACCTCTTCCTCTCTAGTGTTTAACACTAATTTGAGAGTTTTATTCCCAGTGTTTAACATTGTTGTCTTCTAGTGTTTAACACTACTCTGAGCATTTCATTTCCAGTGTTTAACACTGTTGTCCTTTAGTATTTAACACTATTTTTAGCCAAATTGGCTAAGTTTCCAGAGGCAAAAAAACTCTCCTTTAACTAAATCTCAAAATTGAATAAAACTCAGAGCTATAATGTTTAATGCTCAGTCAAAAACAAAAATGTTATCAGAGCCTTCAAACTCTGGTTTAGCATTGCTAAATAATGTGGGTTTGAACCCAGACAAGTGTGTGATGGTCCAACAAAGAGCTAATATTTCTAATCTAATTGGACTTAGCCCAAATTGGCCATAAGTCCTCAATTCAGATTTAACTGAGTCAATGAGCTCATAATCTAATTAATTGATCTTAGCTCCAAATTGGACTACAGATCCCCAATCAACCTTGGTTCAAGGGTACATCTCTTCACTCCTTTGATATTTGTCGTTGTAATCCCTCAACGTCTTCAAAGAGGTGATGGGTCCAGACAACCACACGTTTCACAGACTATGACATCTCTAAACTACGGACTGTGGGGTCCTTAAACTCATGGACTATGATGTCCTTAACCTTGACTGTGAGGTCTTTAAACTCACGGACTATGATGTCCTTAACCTCGACCGTGATGTCTTTAAACTAACATTGGACTGTAGGGTCCTTAAACTCATGGACTATGATATCCTTAACCTCGACCGTGATGTCTTTAAACTAATATTGGACTGTGGAGTCCTTAAACTCATAGACTATGATGTCCTTAACCTCGACCGTGATGTCTTTAAACTAACATTGGACTGTGGGGTCTTTAAACTCATGGACTATGATGTCCTTAACCTCGACCGTGATGTCTTTACACTAACATTTGACTGTGGGGTCTTTAAACTCACGGACTATGATGTCCTTAACCTCGACCGCGATGTCTTTAAACTAACAATGGACCGAGATGTCCTTAAACTAACATTGGACCGTAATATCCTTAAACTAATCGACCGTCATGTCCTTAAACTAAACAATAGAGCCCGATTGCTCTCTTGGATCTAAACGATCCTGTTAAGTTGATCTTAGTCTAAAAATTGGACTAACGTATCCTTAACAAACGTTTAAGTTGATCTTAGTCTCAAATGAGACTAACGTATCCTTAAACCCAACCCCCAAACCTAAATCTAAGAAGATACGGATTTGGACTAATCCACGCCCTACGGGCGACAACATAAATTAGTCTCCGTATAGAATCCACGGGCAACCAAACACAAAACAAACACCCATGACACGAAGTGACCATCTGGAGAAGGAGAAAGTTGTTACCGCGATGCGGTAGCGTAATTAACTGCAGGGGCTTGTGCCTGCAGGGAAGTGCGTCCCCACAATCAAAAACCCCTCAAACAAGGGGGAATCTGACGAAGTCTGCTACATCAGCCGCATCCGTTTAGACCTTCGATACATAGTGCAATAAATCAACTTGGCATCTTCGGAGAGGTGGACGGATAGCACCAATTAGCATCTGTCCCGAAATTCAGGCAAGACGGACCTACGCGGTCGCGTCTCCGCGTTTCGGAGGGGAACAACCTCAAATCGGATCGTGCCCCAAATTGGGCACATTCCATATCTCCATTTTTCACTTCGTCACGTAACAATTACACGTGCACGCAAGATGAATAATGGACCGAAATGTCCTTAAACTAATATTCGCCTCCAAAATGACAATAAAGGACCGAAATGTTCCCAAACTAATAGCCTTCTCCAAAATGACGATAATAGACCGAAATGTCCCTAAACTAATATTCGTCTCCAAAATGGCGATAATGGACCGAAACATCCTTAAACTAAAATAATAGAGCCCAAATGCTCTTTTGTTGGATATGAAATAAAAATGATCCTAAAAAATGTTAAGTGGATCTTAGTCTCAAATTGGACTAATGTATCCTTAACAAAAACAAATCGAGCCCTAAATACTCGCATACATTTAAGTCGATATTAATCTCAAAATAGATTAACGGTCCTTAAATAAAAACCCCAAATCTAAAATATACGGATTTTGACTAATCTACGCCCTACGGACGACGACATAAATTAGTCTCCGTATACAATCCACGGGCAACCCAAAAAAACAAAAGCATACACGACACGAAGTGAACTTCTGGAGCAAGAGAAAGTGGTTATCGTGACGCGGTAATGTAATTAACTGCAGGGGCTTGCGCCTGCAGAGAAGAGCGTCCCCACAATCAAAAAACCCCTCGCAAACGAGGGGGGATCTGATAAAATCTGCTACAATGGTCGCATTCGTCCAAACCTCCGATATAAGGTACCATAAATCAACTTGGTATTTTCGGAGAGGTGAACGGATAAATCCAAATAGCATCTGCCCCCAAACACAGGCAAGACGATCTATCCCAGTCCGTCTCTGTTTTCGGCGGTAAACAGATTATGACACGCCCGATGGGACCTTTTCCTCTTTCCACTCTACACTTCGTGTGTCGTGTTTCGCGAACAAAATCACGGTTTGATATGGTTGCCCCTGAATTCGAGGTACTAAGATTTGGTATCTTGTTTCTGTGCAGAAGAAGAGAGATCATTGGATTCTAGCTGCACAAACTGCAACAACAACTCCTTCTCCGTCCTAACTGGAGGAGTGACATACGGGCCCAATGCGTCCTCCATCTTTTCAATGCCGGTGGGGCAGGTGACTTAAGCCACCACTGGATTTTTCTTCATGACCATGCTCCCACCAGTAAGCTTCAGCGCCCCAGTGCTACCATAGGAAGCTCCCAAGAAGTCGGTCTTCGATTGAGTTGCAACCACCATGACCTTTCTCAATGGGTCGTCTGAGTTTGCCAACTCAGTCTTCAACAGGCTGAGCCAAACCTCAAGCGAGCCAGCAAAGAGGCTCGTGATACCTGAAGGGGCTATCCCAAAACGGATAGCCGTTCCAACTCCTACTAATGGTGAAGCCGTCAAAGGTTCTTCTCTTACCAAAAAATCGGTCTTTGAAAGATTGGTCATTCCTTCTCAAAGGATGTTGGTCTTCAACCGATTGACGGCAACGGTAGCACCTCACCAAAGCATGGGGCACGATGGAGCCACTTCCACAACTAAGGTGGTCCCGTCTGCAAGGCACTTTCGACATCGCCACTGGCGCCGAGTGAGAAGAGTTGGGGGCAACTCCCCCTCTGGATTCACTCCGCCAGCTCCAATGGTGGAAGTTGACGCTGCTGTTCCAACCGGGAACAGCTTTGATCTGCTTAGGAGGGTGCGCAAGAACTCTCCAACCGCGGTGCTGAAGAAATCTCCCCTGCCTGCAGAAGCCACAGTGCAGGAAAAACCGGAGCAGCCCTATCAACGGCTCTCCTCCCAAATTCACAGGGTCTGGCGGAAAGTCCAAGACTCTGTAATCAACAAGAACTACTCTCGTCGACAGAAGAATTTGAAGGCTCTCACAACACGTTGATGACGACAATCTCTAACCCATGTGCGCGCGCCAACAACTGATTCTCGGTCAAATCTTACTTATTAACAACTCCTAGAAGGAATCCATCAAGTCTCTTGCTGATCTCAGTTATTTAGCCTGCCCGGAACTAGCACTCATTCCTGAATCCACTTTCTCTTTAGTAAGCACTGTCATTTCCTTTTGATTTCCTCCTTAAAGTGTAGTTGTACACGTCTCAGTATATGCATCAAATCTTCAATATCAACGGTGAAGAACGGTTCTCTGAAATTTTGCACCAATTTCCTGTTCCATGAATCTCCAATATCAACCACTTAAGGAGCGTATCACGATAATCATGCGAATTGCAAGTCATACTTGGTTATGACCGTGCCCGGAGCCTTACAAGACTCTAAAACATAAATCTGGCATCTCTGATACTCTGTAGAAGAATCTGTCTAAGCTCATCTTCGAGAACTCGTCTTAATCCGTCGGAGGAAAACTTACTACACGATCTTTTTCTCAAGCGACTTGCATCTGGTCTGAGTAAGACCCATCGGAAGAAGCTAACTAACTTCCTCGACTTCACATCGGAGCGCCACAACGGATTAAAAGTCCTAACCATCCCACATCTGAACGGCTGCGACTCCTTCTGATCCATCTATACTTGTAAACATCGTCAACTTTTACCTTCATGAACTCTGGAAGCAATATCTTGATAACCTCGGCAATTATTGGTACCGCTGTCTGAACAGTACGCAACACCACAATCTTCGGAGAGGAAAAAACATCACGCCTCAAGTCCGGCTAATCTCTAGCAATTATCCTACCATCTGGTGCGGATCCCGAAGAAACTCGCTTCAATATTAGAACTCGATCAAATATAAATAAACGACGTGTCTCTATATCATCGGAATGTCATCCTGGTCAGTCCTTGTCCCAGACAAGTCTGCTCTGACCGTACCTCTAACTGCAGCCTTCTCGGCTCCCATAAACATGGTGACCGAAATAATTAACATGCATCGACGAGGATAGATCAACGGAATGAATAGAAGGGAGATCTCAAGATATACATCCTAAGGTAACTTAGGCGGAGTATCATATCGTAAATATGTCGCGGAACATATGTACGGTACATCACTCAACTTAGTACCTACTCCATCAACCAAGGTCATCCTACATAATGAAATTTCGGATATAAGACCCCCAAAGTCAAGTCTAAGCCTTATAAAGTCAAGCCTAGGTAACAAAATGTATGCCCAGACTCCATATAGTCAAATCTAGACTCGAACCAAGGTTAAACCAAACGCTCTGATACCAACTTTGTCACGACCCAAATGTGGCACGTGACCGGCACTTAAATCACGTGACACCTAAAGACGTCGACGCTGTTCAAGTAAGCCGAAACCCGGAATTTAAACCCTTTTGAAAATATTGGAGGTGAAGTTTAAAATAGTCATTAGATGGAATCAGTTTAAAATAACATTTAAGTTTAACTAAGTATATTTGAAAAACATCTATGACGTTTTGAAATTCGACAGCACCTCCTTTGCATTTTTGTATAACCCGATACGACATAATAATATAAATAGAATCTCAACGGGAGCTAGCTTCCACTCCCAAACAGTAGAGTAACCAAGCAAACAATATAGGACGCACAATGGCAAAGAAAAGAAAAGCGAAACAAAATCAACAATTTAAAATGGTCGACTCCAATGAGTGCGACATCACAACACACAAACTCTAAGTCTCGTTTCTAAGTCCACCATATACCCTTTCTAAATTGATGGAGTTTTACTAGATACAAGAAGATATGAATATACAATTGTGAGTACGATACAATAGTAACCCACTTATCAATCAATCACCGAAAGGAATGTGTGCCCAAGCCACTGATAATCCAAGCGGTAAAACCTGCAAGAAACTGTGGCACAACGGGGATGAGTTGCCAACTCAGTGAATAAAAGCACATCTAAAAGTAGAAATCGAAATGCACGACGATACCTAGGTCATAAATAAAGTACTATCATTATCTGTTCTAATATAATATGATATACATATGTATCATAAGGCAACACTAACTATCATGCAATCCCAAGTAGAATATATCAAATGCAAATGATCTGTATCTAGGTATAAGCCCAATGTAACCGAATATATATATATATATATATATATATATATATATATATATATATATATATATATATATATATATATATATATATATATATATATATAAACCTCTTCTTTAAAATAGCCGTAGAATAGATATGTCATGGCATAAAGCAGACGTGATAGTATGAAATATAATAGATATCTTATTTAAGATATACGTCATGTTATTTTAATGAATAGTGTTAAGAGGTTTACAATTTAAAAGATTTCAGTGTCATATCAGACATATCAAAATAATGAGACAATAGCTCGTTTTTGAATTCCCTTTTTATATGCAAATGCCTGTAAAATAATAGGCAGGTACTGTCCCCCGGATCAGTCCTGGTCGGCTACAATAATTATAATCTAACTGTGTACCTCATGATAACAACATTTCAATATATCTGTATGGATGTCCAGCATCGACACCCGAAATCAGAAATCTCTCGTGTCCATCACCGACACGTAAATCCTCAATCTCTCGTGTCCAACACCGACACGTAAATGCAGATATCGTCGACACCATCTCAACAGATGATCGCCACCCGATATTCCTGGCCCCGGTCGGTATCCCCTGGATATCCGCCGTGCTCGAATCTAGTCCCGGTCAGTATCCCCTGGATATCTGCCGTGCTCATCTCTATCTCCGGTATCGAGTATCCTCGCTAGGATCCCCGCCTCAATGCGGCTTTCCTGCCCCTCGGTCTCGACTCGAGTCCACCATGTATCCGACTGTATATTTCCCCCACTCAGTCTGGATAATAACAAGTCCGAAACCGTATAACCCATCCACTCGGTTCGGAATAAACACTCAGAAAACATAAAGCTCATGGTAGACACCAACTCATCATATACAAAGATATCAAGTAAAGAATGAGAATACTTGCATAGATCATCTGATGATATATTATATATATACATATATAACAGTGTCCCATACCACCGATATATATCATCAGGAGTAAAATATCCGAAAAACCATAAGAATCAAATACAATATCTATAGTACTGATATTCGTAATTTACAACAGGAAATAAAGAAAGACTGCTTAATTAAATCATATAGGCATAATGATATCAATTCTACTATGTCATGACACTACTAATGATGTGTAGTGTAGCATACGCGTCTGTGCTCGTGCAGCATGGCAATCATTAGTATTTGTGCAAGTGTTCTAAAAGTGTAATAGCCTACTCATATCGACATCTACATATGCAATATATCATAACAGTCCTACGGTGGCATGGCAGTACCAATGAGGTGTAGTGTAACATAGGTTTACGTGTTTGTGCAGCATAGTACTCATTGGTAGTTGTGCAGTGTTCTATCAGAGTGTTCGTATTACAGAAACGTATAATATCATTAACTATAATGCGAACAAGTACAGTAATTCTAAGCATAACTAATAATTTACGAGTCTAAAGGTAACCTGGCCGTTATTCGGCATATTAATCTCATCATCATCAATACAGTATAATATCTCGTACAATACCTCACATTATCACTATATCTCAAATCATCTCTAGTACGGCATGATCTTTCGTACCAATTTACCAAAAAATTCGTAAACTATATGCAAATGAATATCACGCTAGATGCAAATTAATTCCAATATCCATGTCTTGAATAATTACTAAAACTACTATATATCATACTACTATTTATAAGGTTGCGGGGGTGCTATACGCCATCTATCCGACTTCCCCCGTAAACATAAATCTACTCACCAACTTGATAAGCTTGCTGAAATCCACGCTGCTATGTCCGCCAACTCTGTCCCGGAAATCTTCGCGATTGCACCTATAATCGTATTTAAAATCATTTCGAAGTGCCGAAAACTTTAATAAAATCCAAACTAAACATTCTCAGATTCTCTGTATAAATATTGGGACAAAACAAACAATACTATAAATCTTAAATTACCTATACAAAGCCACAGAAGAAAAACCAACACCAAAAACCCAAGGGGGCCGGCGAGCTCGGAAATTTTGGGGTATGTCGCCGGATTAAGTAGGGAGTTTGGGGCTAGGGTTTTAAGTGTAGTCTCCTAGTGGTCTCAAGATACTTATGGTGTTACTAGTTGTTCTATTGGTTACACCTATTGGTTTCAGATTCAATATTAGTATGCTAAATATCACAAATATCCTAGTTTATGATATTGCACATACTAAACATGCTACGTGAGGATATCGTGAGTTAACTGAACTTAAGTTAATCTGAGCTAACCCTATTCTGGTCGTAACAGGTAAAAACAGAACTCATGATACGATATATCCATGTCGTATAAAGAATTTTAACTCCAAAATTGATATTAGCTTCCAGATTTTACACACTGAATAATTAATATAAACTAACAATATCATACACCCTATAATACATACAGAGAGATACCCTAGAAAAAACTAACACCTAACTCCATTGAAAAACCGGCGAGCTCGGATTTGTAGCATATGTCGCCGGCCATTTGTTCAGGGAATGGGTTCGTGTTTCAGGTGTGTATGCTAGGTCCAATCATTATGGCTAAGGTACTATTTGATTTTGTTATAATCTATCTAGACTATAGCAGATTCACAACAGAGTCTAAATTATCCAAATATGATATTTCCGATATTCTACTTTTATACTAAAACAGAATTAAACTAAAAGAACCGCAGGGTGGGAAATTATACCAATCTAGATAATCAACTGAAATTTTTCTTCAAAGATGTACAAGCTTGATTCATCCTAGTTTGATGGTTGAGGTAAGAGCACAACACTTAGCCTTTCATGCCATTTCTCTTTCTTTTTCTTAAGTAAGGTTTAGGACTTTGTTTTTTAGCTAGGAATTTCTTTTAAATCTCAATACATCAACTGGACAAATAAGAAGAGATAAGATTATAGAGTGATAAGGCTAGGAGGTGGTGTTAACATAATGGATGGTGTGTTATTCATGCAAGGAGGAGGTGTGGGCTTGATGTGCATCCTAAGGTGTTGTGTCTATGAGGTTTAATATAACTATAACCCTAATTCAACACATTTACATAATAACCCTCATCTAAAATTAATTTACATAAGGATGCTAACATTTCACTAAAACCCCTCATGACGTTTCTTATTGTAAAAACAAACTATTTCTTTACTAAACTATTCTACCACATATTTAAAAGGACTTTTTATTACAAACAAAATTAAAATAAAATAATTTAATTAAATAAATAAAATAATTAGTTATCTAAAATATTTCAAAATGTTACACAGTCATTTAATGAAGAAGGGGACCCCGTTCTTTTGGGATCAAAGATGCCAAAACGCACTGGACAAGATCAAGCAATACCTACAAAATCCGCCAGTGTTGACCGCTCTGGTTAAGGGAAAGCCTCTCATCCTGTACATAACGGCCCTTGAAGGTTCTCTAGGTGCGTTATGGGATCAAGAAAAGGAGAGAGCTCTGTACTATTTGAGTCGAGTTCTCCTGGGGGCAGAAAAAAACTATTCCCCCATCGAAAAGCATTGTCTGGCGCCGATCTTCACGATAACGAAGCTCAGACACTATGCCTTGGCGCATGAGGTCCATCTCATATCAAAGGTGGATCCTCTTAAATATTTGATGTCAAGGGCCATACTAACAGGAAGGCTTTCCAAATGGGCCCTCCTCTTGATGGAATTCTTGATAACGTATCGATCTCTCAAAGCAGTGAAAGGCCAGGCCATCGCCGACTTTCCCGCCGAGCATCCGATACCCACCGATTCCCCCATAAATTGTGAGTTACCGGATGAACATACGTTCGACGCAAATGAAGAAGAGAATGATGCCTGATGGGAACTCTACTTTGATAGAGCACCTTCCATGAAAAGGCGGAAGCATAACACCCCCATAATCAAAGTTGGGGTGGGTCTTATCTTCGTGACTCCGCAAGGAGGGATACTGCGTTACGCCTTCTTCCTGACGGAGCCGAGGACTAACAATGAAGCTGAATATGAAGTTTTGATAACAGGTCTCGAGATCGTTGTTGACATGTGAATTCAAGACCTCCTCATATATGGAGACTCCCAGCTCATTGTCAGCAAGGTAAATGGCGACTATCAGACATGCATGCCAGAACTGATTAGGTATGGTGAAAGAGTGCAGCAACTGCTGACACAAATCCCCTCCTACATCTTGGAGAGTATACCGCGTGCGGAAAACAACAAAGTGGATGCATTGGCTAGATTGGCTAAAGAATTGGCCGACGAAGACCCCAATGACGTAAAGATTATCGTGCAAAGCCGTCGGGTTCTCGCACCAGCAGAGATACCTTCGGAGGATTTAACAGAGTAATCTGAAGAAAAGGAAACGACCAATCAAGCAGTCTTCCAGATAGAAGATGAAGAAAAGATCAAGGATTGGAGGGAAGTCTTCATAGACTACTTCAAATCCCATCGAGTGCCCGAAAATGCGTCGTCAAGACATCAGCTCATGAAACGAGCTTTGTCTTTCGATTTCGTCAATGATACTATACAATAGATCGCTTGACGGTTTGTGGCTAAGGTGCTTGGGACCAGGAGAAGCAAAGAGAGTCGTTCAAGAAACTCATGACGGACTCTGCGGTTCTCATCAAGCCGGGCAAAAGATGAAATTGAAGATCAAAAGAATGCGTTATTATTGGCCCACAATGATACATGACTGCCTCAAATATGCGAAACAATGTCACTCGTGTCAGATTCACGGGGACTTCATCCACCAATATCCAAATCCGCTACATCCAATGGTAGCTAGCTGGCCGTTCGAAATGTGGGGAACTGACATAATTGGCCCTATCGAACCAGCATCATCCAAAGGATATCAGTTCATACTAGCAACGAACGATTACTTTTCTTCAAGACACATGTCATCTACCGGTTCGGCACTCCGCAACGGGTAATCTCGAATAATGGACGAGCCTATAGGAGCCATAAAATCAGTCGCTTCGCAGAACAGCATAAAATAGACTGGAGATATTCTTCCGTTTATAATCCCCGAGCTAACGGTCTAGCTGAAGCTTTCAAGAAGACCTTGACGAAGATTATAAAGAAAACGGTGTCCAGAAACAAAAAAGACTGGCACGAAAGGCTGCACGAAGCTTTCTGGGCGTACCGGATGACATTCAAAACAGCCACGAATACGTCCCCATACGTATTAGTATTCGGCACGGAAGCAATACTTCCCCTGGAAATAGAACTCCTTTCTTTGTGAGCAGCGGTTCGATACGAACTGACAGATGAAGAAAACACCCATCTCCGGCTTGAGGAGCTCGACACCCTAGACGAAACTCACCTTATAGCACATCAAAATCTGGAGGCTTATAAGGCAAGGATGACACGGTCATACGAAAAACTGACCAGGCCGAGAACATTCCGCCAAGGCGAACTCGTGCTAATCGTCAAAAGACCTATGATCCCCAATCGTGCAAAACGGAGAAAGTTCGAGCCAAACTATGAAGGCCCGTACATCATAGACAAAGTCTACCAAGATGGAGCCTACCTGCTCATGGATATATGTAATAACTCTAATTTTAGTGTACAAAAATTTGTTTAAAAATTAATGTATACTTGGGGTATTTGCATTTACAGAGATTGCTGTAAGTAATTAATTTGCTTTTTAATAGCAAGAAAGAGCTTGTAGCTCATTGGTAATACCTTGCACTGCTGAACCAAGCCACCAGAGTTCAAATCCCATACCCCACATTATTTTTAATATTATTTTCTTTTTAAAATTTTAGAAGTTCAAGAGTTTATACGTGCTAAACCCGTAAAACCCCACTACACTAAATAAACAAACTGGACCAGAGGGATAATGAAGTGATGGGGGACACTCCGAGCACCGGACTTGGCCGGGATCGGCCGAATCGGCCGGTGACTCGGCCGACTCGGCCGGCGCCGCTGGCCGGACTCGGCCGGACCGCCGAGTCCCCAACATGAAAAAGTTTCCTCTTGGACTCCCCTGCACCCCTGTACACTTTAAATGTGCAGACCAGTACCAGAACTCCTTTAAAACCCTAATTACTCTATTTTAATACATTTTATTACATTTTTTCAATTAAACCTTTCACCTACCCTAAACCCTAACCTTACCCTATAAATACAACCCCTAAACACACCCCCCTCACTCCATAATTCTGATCAAAACTCTCAAGAAATCTCCAGAAATTTTAATGTACTTTTGGAGTTAGCAAAAGGCGAAAGCTTCGGCGATTTTCCGACGACAACCCTAGGAGCCCCCGGCAACGAAACGACGCACCGGCGCCTCCTACCGTTTCCTCTCTCTCTTTTTTAAGCTCTAAACCCGTAAGTACCATCTCTCTCTTCTCTTTTCTTTTCTAAAAATACGAAATTCCAAAACCCGACGGAATCGGAGTTAATCCGATTTCCGATTCGGTTCTTTCTAAAAAAATTCAACTTTTTCTTAAAATCAATCATACTAAACCTTTATATGTTGACTATTAAATATTAATGAATCATATTGAACAAGTTCCATATGAAAAGGATTTCCATTTCAATTTTTATCGCTTTTTTCAGTATAATACCATGTAGTTTCATTTCGACTTTAAAACAACCTTAAACTTGCTAACCTTTAAGTAGATCATGAGGTAATGACCTACCTCCTCACAACACTCATATGCAACATAGCACAATACTTTTGAGAACCTAGAATACGGGAAAACGAAACCTTTCAAATAAATACCATTTACTAATAAAACCGTTTTCTAAAACAATTAAGTATTTTACAAATCTTTGCAAAGCGCCGCTACAACCCATTTTGGGGAACCCGACTGGGATGGTGCAGATTATCGCACATCTCTGGGCTTAGTAGTGTGAGATGCAGACCTCCGCAAGGAGCATTCGGTCTCGAGAGATTTAAAATACACAAATTTTAAGAAAATGAGATTTCTAGAAATATAATATATATTAAAATAATTTTATTATAAATATATATATATGTATCATTAAAATATCTATTTTGTGATAATATAAATATTCCATTTTTTTTCTAAAAATCACAAGAATCACTTTACATTAAAATACCATGAAATCCATACAAGTTCAATATTACAATTAAATACCATGTATTATGAAAAATATGTTATTTTCACTAGAAATACCACAAATATAAAATCTACATCTATGATAAATCTAAACATGATAATTAAATACTTGGGGTATATTTTGAAAATTATACAAAAGTATTTTTACATAAAACCCCCTCAAGTTCTATAAATTACCCTAAGGACCCCAGTAAATATAGGTTTAAGCGGGATCAATCTCTTGAGCCTCAGGGAGCCGGAGAAGTGGGTGCTTGCCTATTTAAGATAGACAACTTAACAACGGTGTTATCAACACGGTAATCGTCTTTGATAAAGACACAAATCCTGCCGCCCATGTGCAGCGGTTACCGATAACATCAAAACCTAATTCAGGACTTCAATTTCTTTTCTAATTGTTCTGACTCAGACTGAGTCTCATTATAAATAATCTGACTTGAATATGATTCAAGTACAATCTACAATCCAAAATGAATCCATGAATTCGTATATTCAATCTATTCAATCTGCATTGATTGAACCGAACCATGGATATACTTCCATTTATATGATTCTCCAGTTACATCCATTTACTGATATCATGGTTTCGGCAAGTCATCTATCTATACAAGACAATACAAGTTACAATACAACACAAACAATACAGACAAGACATCGCGGGGTTTAAGGGGTACATTGGTACGGAAGGTGTTAGAAGTGGCACGAGACTGCACGATTAAGACACCTAACCTGTATTCCGTTGCTGTTGTACCGTGGCATAACGGTTCGTTGTACTTCCGTTTGCTCTAGCCTCTGGCATATAGAGACTCCTCTCGTATATACTGGTATCCATCTATACCAAGCTACAAACAACAGTGTTAACACTAATATAATATAATACAACTTTAAAAACTACTCTCTCCCTCTATCTATTCTATTTCTCTCTTATCTTTGGGACTTACCGAGCGATTGTTCACTGACGACATTCCTTTTCTTTCTTCTTTGGAATGTTGTCAGGTGATCTGGACACTCAGGAGATCGAGCCTACAAGCGAGGAGTTGGACCAACTTGCATACGATCCAGAGCTCTAGCCACATTGTACACTTTTATTTCAGTACTTTTCTTTTCTGTTATGCAATTGTTTAGGCATTGCTTCCATCGGATGTATTTACTTTCCATGCATTGTACAAAAGAATGTGAATAAATAAAGTTGCTGTTTTATTATATCTTGTCTCTTGTGCATTTATATTTATATTGCTTAGATATGCTTAGCGTATTTACTTCAGAGTAAATACGTAGCGGCCTCGTCGCGTTTTCTGCCCGTATATTGGGAAGCGGGGCGTGACAGGTTTTGCTGGTGGCCCATGCAGGTCCGAGCTGTATGGAACACTACCATGCAGTTCTGTTCTGCGTGAAAAACCTAAGCAATATAACACAAGAACCAGCAACTAAAACATTCTTTACAATTCATATTCCTTGAATCTTATCATTCCATATACTTTAAATCTGTCATAACTTAAAATTTTCTTTCAAGGTTATGGATTCCCCGAACAACACCAGCACCAATGTCAACAACACACCTCCACCACAACCATCCACACCTGCCATCCCTGATCCGCTCAACGAGCAAACGGTTCTGCTTGAGGCAATCCGTAGCCTCCTCGATGGATAGCAGCAGCAGACTGCTCTTTTAATGAACCGTCCCGAGGCAGAAGCACCTGGGTGAAGCAATTCAGGGCTTTGCACCCCAAACAGTTCTCAGGAAAGACGAGCCCATTGGATGCTGGGGAATGGGCTCAGAGTATCGAAGATGATCCAGCAGCAGCACAAGTGCCAGAAATAGCTTGGGTCCGTGTTGCAAAATTACAGCTCATGGACAATGCACGGAACTGGTGGAAGGCGGAAGAAAGCCGTCTTGAAAAACCCATCGAATGGAAGACTTTCCGCGACATGTTCGACGCTAAGTACTTCCCTGAAACTGCCAGGTTCGACATGGAATAGCAGTTCATTCATCTGCAACAAGGTTCGATGTAGACCAAGTCGGTAGATGAATATGACGCTGAGTTCATCATGTTTAGTCGGTAAGATATGTCTCAACAATTCGAATTGTTCAATATATCACATACTACATAGCTAACACAATACTTTAAACAGATTTGCGGCACACCTGATATCGACGGATGAGATCAGAGCCCGTCGATTTCAACAAGGTTTGGATTCGGAGATCCAGGCTGCACTGGCCACAGGAGATTTTCCGACTCATGAATCTGCTCTGAAAGCTGCCCGCCGATATGAGGCAGTGGTAAAGGCGAGGGGCAGACCTCAGCCTGCAGGAGTGAAGCGCCATGTCAACCAGATGATAGGAGGAGCCTCGTCAAGGCTACCTTTTGTTCCAAGGCGACTCGGAGTACCGAACAACCGTCCTAGCCCAGCCTTTTGTACATATTGCAAGAGAACGGGACATATGATGAAAGACTGCCGGTGAGCCAACCGTCTTTGCTTTGTCTGCGTCTCAGCTGCTCATGATATTGGGTCTTGTCCCCAAAGATAAAACCCAGTTACTGCACCCAGGCCGGCAATCACTTACCCGCAGCGACCAGCCCTTCAGGCACCTGCTCCAAGACTTGCACTACCTGCTCCACCACCTAAAGGACTACAAACTGCACCTCCTCCTCGTTAGTTCTATTAAGCTCAAAGGAACGTTTCGAGTAATGCTCCTCAGGCAAGGAGGAATGTACCACGGCGCCAGGCTTTCACGATGACCGTGGAAGAAGCTGAGGCCACTGGCCAAGTTATCACTGGTAACCTTTCTTTCTCAAATTTTCTTTCAGTCTTACTACCTATCTACATAATTTTACCTACACCTAAAACATATCCCACATATCTTAGGTACAATCTTAGTAGTCTCACTCCCTGCACCAGCACTCTTTAATACTGGAGCATCTCATTGCTTTATGTCGCAATGGTTCGTCCGAACTCACGCGATTCCAGTCACATCGCTTGTATCCAGCTGGAATGTCAGTTCAGGGAATGGCGTTATAAAAGCAACAATGGGATACAACTTGTGTTCAGTAGTCGTCTGCAGCAGAGAATTCTACGCTAACTTCAAAGTACTGGACATACGGAACTTCGATGTGGTTCTAGGTATGGATTGGCTCGGAACTTTTTATGCTACCATCGACTGTCGTCAAAAGAGGGTAGTATTCGAGATTCCAGACCATCCGGTCTTCTATTTCAAAAGTGGAGACTGTACCCTGGAGCCAAGTACATACAAAGCGAACCCAAGGGAAGCAGTGATTGCAGCAACTCAAGCAGAGGAAGAATCAAGGCCAGAAGTGGTTCGAGAGTTCGACGACGTGTTTCCTGACGATATATCAGGTTTGCCTCCCGATCAAGCTCTTGAATTCAGCATTGATTTAGTACCAGGGGCACAACCGGTGATCAAAGCACTTTATCGATTAAGTCCGGAAGGTTTGAAGGAAGTCCGAACACAGTTGGACGAATTATTGGCGAAAGGATGGATTCGTCCCAGCACTTCAAGTTGGGGATCACCAGTACTACTTGTGAAGAAGAAGGAAGGTTCATACAGAATGTGCATTGATTACAGAGCCTTGAACGAAGTCACGATAAAGAACAAGTATCCACTCCCGCACATCGACGATTTATTCGATCAGCTAAGTGGATCTTGTGTTTTCTCTAAATTAGATCTTCGTTCAGGTTATCATCAGGTGAAGGTCAACGAAGCTGATATTCATAAAACGGTTTTCAGAACTCGCTATGGACATTACGAATTTCTAGTGATGCCATTTGGAGTGACCAACGCTGCAGCAATATTCATGAACCTGATGAATCAAGTTTTCCGAGAGTACTTAGACAGGTTTGTTGTCATCTTCATCGACGACATCCTGGTATATTCCAAGAGTCGGAAAGAGCATGCCGAACACCTACGAATTGTCCTGGAAACTCTATGACAACATCAATTATATGCCAAGTACAGCAAATGCGAGTTTTAGCTAAATCAAGTTGGTTTTCTTGGACATATCGTATCGGGCGATGGAATCTCTGTGGATCCAGCGAAAGTTTCAGCAGTAAGCGAATGGCCGACACCAAAGTCAGTGAAGGACATTCGATTTTTCTTGGGTTTAGCTGGATATTACAGAAGGTTCATTGAAGGCTTTTCAAAGATAGCAACACCCCTGACCAAGCTCACACGTAAAGATGAAGAATTTGTGTGGTCAGAAGCATGCGAACAAGCTTTCGTAGAACTCAAGTCAAGGTTGACGTCAACGCCTATTCTCGTCATAGCGGATCAATCTGGAGGTTTCGAAGTGCACTGTGATGCATCCGGTAAGGGATTAGGATGTGTTCTACATCAGCATGGTAAGGTTGTGGCTTATGCTTCAAGACAGCTGAAGACTCATGAGCGTAATTATCCGACGCATGATTTGGAGTTGGCAGCCGTCATCTTTACTCTCAAGATTTGGCGCCGTTATCTTCTTGGTGAACAAGTGAACATATACACAGATCACAAGAGTCTGAAATATGTGTTTACTCGGAAGGAGTTGAATATGCGGTAGAGACGATGGTTAGAACTCATGGCAGACTTTGACATCAACCTGCAATATCACCCAGGGAAGGTGAATGTGGTTCCAGATGCTCTTAGTCGCCAACCATTAGCAATGCATCTCACCGCTCAGTGGAAGCTTCAACAAGACTTGCATCAGATGGAGATTGAAGTAGTCATGTCAGGTAATGCTTCAAGTTTGATGAATTTATAAGTTCAATCAACAATTGTCAATCAGATCAAAGCAGCTCAAGCAAGTGATGCTAAGTTGCAAAAGATCAGAGAACAAGTGAAGAATGGACTCAGAACAGACTTCATCATCCATGAAGACGGATCTTTGAGATACAGCAGCAAATTATGTGTACCAAAAGGTCTTGTTCGGGAAGAGTTAATGAAAGAAGCACACAGCTCTCCCTACTCAGTACACCCTGGAGGTACAAAGATGTACAAAGATCTACGTCAGAATTACTGGTGGCATGGAATGAAGCGTGAAGTAGACAGAAGCGTCGCTAAATGCTTGGTATATCAGCAAGTAAAGGCTGAACATCACAGGACTGCTGGACTACTTCAACCGTTACCAATCCTAGAATGGAAGTGGCAACACATCATGATGGATTTTATGACTGCTTTTCCTCGCAGCACAAAGGATAACGATGCGGTATGGGTCATTGTGGATCGACTCACAAAGTCGGCTCACTTTATCCCATTTCGAGTTGGTCAATCAATTGAAACACTAGCAAAGAAGTACATGGAGGTAAGAATCTACTTACGATTTAAAACACTTCATAATGTACTATCTCTGATACTCATGAACTCATACAGGAAATTGTGAGACTTCATGGAGTACCGGTCTGCATTGTCTCCGATCGCGACACCAGGTTCCAATCACAATTTTGGCAGAGTCTGCAAGCAAGCTTGGGAACAAGTCTGAACTTCAGCACGGCTTATCATCCACAAATAGATGGTCAGTCTGAGCAAACTATTCAGATCTTGGAGGATATGCTCAGAGCATGTATGTTAGACTTTGGAGTATCGTGGGAAGATCACCTACATCTTGTGGAGTTTTCGTACAACAACAGCTACCAAACAAGCATAGGAATGACACCTTTTGCAGCACTATATGGAAGGAAGTGTCGATCGCCATTGAGTTGGGACGACATTGGAGATAGGGAACTTCTTGGACCTGAGATGATAATAGCAACTGTTGATGTGATTCGTACTATCAGAGAAAGAATGCGCATAGCCCAAGATCGACAAAAGCACTGGGCTGATGCAAAGAGATGACACATGGAGTTCCAGCCAGGAGATCACGTATTATTAAAGATATCTCTGAACCGCGGAGTGATCCGATTTGGAAGACGGGATAAGCTAAGTCCGAGATACATTGGACCGTTCGACATACTCGAAAGAGTCGGTGAAGTGGCATACCGCTTAGCACTTCCACCTTCATTGGAGGGAGTGCATAATGTGTTCCACATATCCCAACTCAGAACGTATGTGAGTGACTCCAGCCATGTGCTTGATCATTCCGAGCTCACTATACAACCCGACTTATCCTTTGAGCAACAACCTGTCGAGATCCTGGACAGGAAAGTAAAGTCACTTCGGAACAAGGAAGTCAACTTGGTTCGAGTGATGTGGAGAAAAGACACTCCAGGAGAATCAACTTGGGAAAGGGAAGATGAGATGCGTGCAAGATATCCTCACTTCTTTGTAAATTAGTCCTTAAAATAAAAGTTGTAAATTTCGAGGACGAATTTTTTGTAAGGAGGGTAGACTGTAACAACTCCAATTTTAGTGTACAAAAATTTATTTAAAAATTAATGTATACTTGGGGTATTTGAATTTACTGTGATTTCTATAAGTAATTAATTTGCTTTTAATAGCAAGCAAGAGCTTGTAGGTTATTGGTAATACCTTGCACTGCTGAACCAAGCCACCAGAGTTCAAATCCCATACCCCATATTATTTTTAATATTATTTTATTTTTAAAATTTTAGAAGTTCAAGAGTCTACACGTGCTAAACCCGTAAAACCCCACTATACTAAATAAACAAACTGGACTAGAGGGATAATGAAGCGACGGGGGACACTCCGAGCACCGGACTCGGCCGGGATCGGCCGGACCGCCGAGTCCCTAACATGAAAAAGTTGCCTCTTGGACTCCCCTGCACCCCTGTACACTTTAAATGTGCAGACCAGTACTAGAACTCCTTTAAAACCCTAATTACTATATTTTAATACATTTTATTACATTTTTTTCAATTAAACCTTTCACCTACCCTAAACCCTAGCCTTACCCTATAAATACAACCCCTAAACACACACACCTCACTCCAAAATTCTGATCAAAACTCTGAAAAAATCTCTAGATATTTTAGTGTACTTTTGGAGTCAGCAAAAGACGAAAGCTTCGGCGATTTTCCGACGACAACCCTAGGAGCCCCCGGCGACGAAACGACGCACCGGCGCCTCCTACCGTTTCATCTCTCTCTTTTCTAAGCTCTAAACCCATAAGTCCCACCTCCCTCTTCTCTTTTATTTTTTAAAAATACGAAATTCCAAAACCCAACGGAATCGGAGTTAATCCGATTTCCGATTCGGTTCTTTCTAAAAAAAATCCAACTTTTTCTTAAAAACAATCATACTAAACATTTATATGTTGACTATTAAACATCAATGAATCATATTGAACAAGTTCCATATCAAAAGGATTTCCATTTCAATCTTTATCGCTCTTTTTCAGTATAATACCATGTAGTTTCATTTCGACTTTAAAACAACCTTAAACTTGCTATACCTTTAAGTAGATCACGGGGTAATGACCTACCTCCTCACAACACTTATATGCAACATAGCACAATACTTTCGGGAATCTAGAATACGGGAAAACGAAACTTTTCAAATAAATACCATTTACTAATAAAACCGTTTTCTAAAAAGATTAAGTATTTTACAAATCTTTGCAAAGCGCCGCTACAACCTATTTTGGAGAACCCGACTGGGATGGTGCGGATTATCGCACATCCCTGGGGTTAGTAGTGCGAGATGCAGACCTCCGCAAGGAGTATTCGGTCTCGAGAGATTTAAAATACGAAAATCTTAAGAAAATGAGATTTCTAGAAATATAATATATATTAAAATCATTTATATATATATATATATCATTAAAATATCTATTTTGTGATAATATAAATATTCCAACTTTTTTTCTAAAAGTCACAAGAATCACTTTACATTAAAATACCATGAAATCCATACAAATTCAATATTACAATTAAATACCATGTATTCTGAAAAATAGGTTATTTTCACTAGAAATACCACAAGTATAAAATCTACATCTATGATAACTCTAAAGACGATAATTAAATACTTGGGGTGTATTTTGAAAATTATACAAAAGTATTTTTACATAAAACCCCCTCAAGTTCTATAAATTACCCTAAGGACCCTAGTAAATATAGGTTTAAGCGGGACCAATCTCTTGAGCCTCAGGGAGCCGGAGAAGTGGGTGCTTGCCTATTTAAGGTAGACAACTTAACAACGGTGTTATCAACACGGTAATCGTCTTTGATAAAGACACAAATCCTGCCGCCCATGTGCAGCGGTTATCGATAATATCAAAACTTAATTCAGGACTTCAATTTCTTTTCTAATTGTTCTGACTCAGACTGAGTCTCTTTATAAATAATCTGACTTGAATATGATTCAAGTACAGTCTACAATCCAACATGAATCCATGAATACGTATATTCAATCTATTCAATCTCTATTGACCGAACCGAACCATGTATATACTTCCATTTACATGATTCTCCAGTTACATCCATTTACTGATATTATGGTTTCGGCAAGCCATCCATCTATATAAGACAATACAAGTTACAATACAACACAAACAATACAAACAAGACATCGCGGGGTTTAAGGGGTAGATTGGTACGGAAGGTGTTAGAAGTGGCACGAGACTGCAAGATTAAGACACCTAACCTGTATTTCGTTGCTGTTGTACCGCAGCATAACGGTTCCTTGTACTTCCGTTTGCTCTAGTCTCTGGCATATAGAGACTCCTCTCGTATACACTGGCATCCTTCTTTACCAAACTACAAACAACAGCGTTATCACTAATACATTATAAAACAACTTTAAAAGCTACTCTCTCCCTCTGTCTATTCTATTTCTCTCTTATCTTTGGGACTTACCGAGCGATTATTCGCTAACGACATTCCTTTTCTTTCTTCTTTGGAATGTTGTCAGGTGATCTGGACACTCAGGAGATCGAGCCTACCAGCGAGGAGTTGGACCAGCTTGCATACGATCCAGAGCTCTAGCCACATTGTACACTTTTATTTTAGTACTTTTCTTTTCTGTTATGCCACTGTTTAGGCATTGCTTCTATCAGATGTATTTACTTTCCATGCATTGTACAAAAGAATGTGAATAAATAAAGTTGATGTTTTATTATATCTTGTCTCTTGTGCATTTATATTTATATTGCTTAGATATGCTTAGCGTATTTACTTCAGAGTAAATACGTAGCGGCCTCGTTGCGTCCTTTGCCCGTATACTGGGAAGCGGGGCGTGACAATATACATGGCGAAAGACCCTTCTGGCCAATAAATGACCGATTCCTCAAAAAATACTATGCCTAACGGGTTACGACCTGGGTCAATAATAGATGACGCGCTTGTGTCCGCTCGCTATCTTTCTGAGTCAAAACCCTGAATGTAGTATCCAGAAAATCTGTTGCCTCGAAAATGGTAACAATGGACCAAGATGTCCCTAAACTAACAATGGACCGAAATGTCCCTAAACTAGTGTGCCGCCTCAAACATGGCGCATCGCCCCAAATACGGCGATATCCACCCTTGAGATCTGTGTTGCAATCGAAGTCTCAATAGCAGCTTAAGTCCTATCGGCTACACAGCTACCGTAGCAATGAAGCCACTTCCTAAGTCCCACTAACAAACAGATGGGTCACATGCAGCGAAACTACTTTCGAGATTCCCACTTCTAAAAAAAATGGTACGTCCGCAAGCGAAGTGGGCACGGATGAAAATCCGAAAGGGCGCCGTGAGTAAAAACAGCAGGGCTACCGGCAAGTTTGTGAAAACCCGGAAGGGCGTGATCTCGTTAAAAAAATGCTATGTCCATAAGAAAAATAGGCATGCATGAAAACCCGAAAGGGTGCCGTGAGTAAAAACAGCAGGGCTACCGGCGAGTTTGTGAAAACCCTGTTTACCGCTGAAAACCGGGAAGACATACGTCTTGCCTGCATTTCTGGACAGATACTATTTGGTTTTATCTGTCCACCTCTTCGAAGATGCCAAGTTGATTTATGGCACCGTGTATCGAAGGTTTAGACAGATACGGCTGTTGTAGCAGATTTCGTCAGATTCCCCCTCGTTGTGAGGGTTTTTTTGATTATGGGGACGCTCTTCCCTGCAGGCGCAAGCCTCTGCAGTTAATTACATTACCGTATCGTGGTAACCACTTTCTTCTGCTCTAGAAGGTCACTTCATGTCGTGTGTGTTTGTTTTATTTTTGGTTGCCCGTGGATTGTATACAGAGACTAATTTGTGTTGTCGCCCGTAGGGCGTGGATTAGTCCAAATCCGTATTTTCTTAGATTTGGGTTTGATTTGATTTAAGGATCGTTAATCTCGTTTGGGATTAAGATCAACTTAAATGTTTGTTGAGAATACGTTAGTCTAATTTTAGACTAAGATATACTCAGCAAGGTTTTGGGATCATTCTGACCCAACAAAAGAGCATTTGGGCTCTATTGCTTTAGTTTAAGGTCGTTACGGTCCGTAGATCACAATTTTTGGTATGAGGGTTTAGTTTAAGGACGTTGCGGTCCGCAGCTAGTTTAAGGACATTACGGTCCATTGGGGTATGCTCATGGGTTTGGGAGTGCATCCAAGAGCTGTTGGTTGTCGGGACCCTCCACCTCTCTGACATCGTTGAAGAATTACAACGACATGTGGAGAGATGTATCTTTGAACCGAACTCCAGATTGAAGGGAGAGACCATGATGGAACGAATATCATTTTAGATGCCATGTGTCACGGGATCATTGGTCATCTTTGGAACTAAGATTGATTTGGGGGGACCTGAGTATAGGGGGGCTTGGTTGATTGATGGTCAAAAGGTTTTGGCCCCGGGAGACTTGGCTAATTTGGGCTAAGGTTGGCCTCTCACAGTTTTAAACACTAATATCGGCTTGGCACTCACGTGCTCCCACGTAAGGCTCTAAAGTAGTGTTAAACACTGAAATTTGGAGCGCTCACATGTGGCACGTGAGGCGCCTGAGAATTGGGCACTGCTTTTTTGGGTTTATTCCCTTGTTCTTTAATCAGTGCTAAGCACTATTGGGGGGTCACGTTGGATCACGTGAGGCGCCCCAAAAATGGGAACTGTCTGAATTTATTCCCCTTTTCCTTTTACAAGTGCTAAACACTATTAAGGGGTCACGTGGAATCACGTGACTCGATCTCTGTCGTTCCTTTTTTTTCCTTAGAGGTGCTCACGTGGGAAAACGTGATCTGTCGTTATAGCGTTATACGCTAATCGTTTCTTTTATGTGCATGGAGATCTTGATCTGAGTTTTGAGAATTTCAGGTCTTTTGTTTTATAAGAATTAAATTCTTATATAGGGTAAAACCCTAATTTTATCAGAGGAATTAAATTCCTATATCTTTTGGAAGAATTAAATTCTACAAACTTAGTTCTTTCCTCTGAGTTTTGGGACTGCATAACAGAATCTCCCCGATGAGAAATAAATTCTCAACTTGTGGGGAGATCTGCTTCTGCAGACCTCAACCAGAGGAAAAACTAAGTTCTTTTTTTTGGAAGAGTTAAACTCTTGTAAGAGGAGATAAAATGATTTTTAGGTCTTTTTTCTTACCTAGGGTTTCTTTTCTTCGAAGAGAACTCTTCTTCTTCTTTTTTTGTTTTTCAAATCTTATGGGAGGGTCTCCTCTTTTAGACTTAAAATCTTGGGTCCTTTATATAGTAGAGGCAAGTTTGTTAATTTAGTTAAGGAAATCTCTCATTGAGAGATTTTTTAATTGATTTGGGGATTTTATCCACCGTTAGATCTTTGATCTAAGGACTTCTGTTTTACAGAAGATATTTTTCTTATTTTTAACAAGATTGGGAAAATATTTTCCTATACAAAACTTATTCTGTAGCTTGGTGATTTTTTATCACCATCTGATCTTTGATCCAAGGTCAGGAGTTTACGAATACCCAATGCGCTGAGGTGATGCGTCGCTTCGATGAATACAACGGCCGACTACTCCCTCATCGTTCCGCTCTTTTTAAAATTATCGTAGGGGAGATTTGGGAAGCACTTCCTGAATTTAACGAGGCCATGCCGCTTGAGGCACTTGATGATGCCGAAGACAAGGTGCACTCAGTATATCTAATGGGCCTGATCTCGAAGAGGCAGCGAGATGATCTTGTCGATATTTTGCATCAGGTCTTCCAACAGAAGACGATAATCTCTGCTTACCAGAGGACGGACGATATCAGCGGGAATCTCGATTCTTGCATTCGTGAGAAAATGCATAAGAAAATGGTCAGAGAAGCCAGAAGCATTTTACTCGGACTCGCTTTTGACTTCCTAAATCCATGTCTAGGATTCAGTGTCTTGCCATTGTAAACATTTTGATGATATTTTTTTTGTTGTTATCACCGATGTATAAATTTTTCCAAGTATGAATGGCGAAACCTCTCTTTCTTTTATACCACTGCCCAGAGGTGCCTCATGTGAAGTAGTAGTTACTCATATATTTATACATGCGAGGTATGTGAGGCGCTGCCTCGTCACTGAAGGTGTCTTTTCGCATTCTTTCTCTGTTTTTCCCGAGTCAAACTTCTCTTCAACCTTTTCTGTGCCTAGGATTAAATGTCTCCCTTCGTAATCTGAAGCCATGCCTCTTTTCTCTCTTTTTCTTTACTCATTCCTGAATGAGAGTATCTTGTATTCATTTTGATTCTTTTATGAAATGTACCTTGTATTCACTCGAATTCATGAATAAAAGACATTTTATTTCATATTGGCATATAATTCTGGCAGATGTGGTCCGTAGATAGTCCATCTTGATTTCCTTGCAGGGTAGCGATGGCTTAGGAAACAGGTTCAGATATGTTGCCTAAGACTTTTCAACTTTATGAGCCATGAGGGTCTTATAAAGACTTTTCTCCCTACGAGTCGAGAGGATCCCGTAAGTGTATTTTCTCCTTAGGAGTCGTGAGGACTCCTAAGTGCTTTTTTTCTTGAGAGTCGTAAGGATCTCACAAGAAAGTTTTCCCCCTTACAAGTCGAGAGGACTCGTAGGTGGTTGTTTCTCTCCTTATCGATATTCGACTTTGGAGAGTGTGGCCCGTGAATAGTATGCAATAGTCCATTTTGGACCGACTTGCAGGGCCCCAGTACTTAGGAAACAAGTCCTTATCTCCATTGCCTAAGGCTTTTCCCTACGAGTCGAGACGAGTCGAGAAGTTCTCGCAGGAACATTATTTTCCCCACGAGTCGAGACGAATCGAGAAGTTCTCGCAAGGATGTCCTAATGTCACAGTTAACTCATACTAATAGAAGTCTGTTAGGGTCTATGGTACTAGGTTTTTTTACCCGTCGTACCGTCGTGTTGGCCGGTGTATTCCTCGATACGCAATCTTGCTGTTTGAGTAGCCCCACGGTTGTCGTGTCTCTGTTCCATTCGGGGGCTGGACAAGACGTTTTCAAGTAATCTTCCAGCTGATATTACCGTCGAAAGAGCAAGTATTAGGAATATTCCATGTCGCTTTTTACTTGAGCTTAGGCTCAGTTTGGGAGCCCTGATAAGTCATGACTACTCCGCGCTGGAGTGGGATGATCTCCGATAGTCTTTCAGGTCTCATTTGAGGTGCCGTCAAAACCCTGAAGCTAGGGATCTTCCTTTGCTTCGTTTGTTGACATCATGTCTGCGATATTGCGACGAATGTCGAGGTTGTCTCTGGGTTGTCTGTGAACCATCGAGATTTGGAACTAGGGGACTTTGTCATGGCTCCGTTTGTTGATTTCGCGTCTGCATCCTGCCAGGGGGGAGGAAGAACGCTGTTGTTGATCTTTAGGCTGTGGATACTGCCGTCGAGACTTGGAACTAGGGACTTAGCCATGGCTCCGAGGTAGTCTCTTGACTGTCTGTGAACCGTCGAGATTTGGAACTAGGGGACTTTGCCGTGGCTCCGAGGTAGTCTCTAGGCTGTCTGTGAACCGTCGAGATTTGGAACTAGGGTACTTTGCCATGGCTCCGTTTGTTGACGTCGTATCTGCTTCTGGTTGGAACGAGAAGGAACGCCGTTGTTGATTTCTAGGCTGTAGATGTAGCCATTGAGATCTGGCTTCCCTTTGATGAAGCCTGGTGGGACAATATGGTTCCCTTTTTCGTTTGTGCCTATGGATTGTATACATGGGTCGATGTGATCTCACCTGCAGGGCAAAAATTTCATTTCATTTTTCTTCTTCTTCCGCGATGCTCTATCATCTCAGCTTTTTTATCGCGAAAGTCGCGATATAAAATCATTTCGGCTATTTTTTCGCGGTGCCCAATCATTTTGGCTGTTTTTTCTTTTTATTCGCTACTTTTTATTGCGAGTTGCCCAAACATTTCGGCTATTTTTATATGCATATATTTTGCTCGCTGATTTTTATTGCGAGTTGCTCAAACATTTCGGCTATTTCATATGCATTTTTGCTCGCTGATTTTTATTGCGAGTATGGAACCCGAGGTCTAATACCAATCTTAGCATCAGCATCGCTGCGACTGGAATATTGCCAGGAGCGAATCATCATTTGCCGTGAAAGGGCTTGGAATTTGATACCGATCTAGGCATCAGCATCGCTACCACTGGGATTGTTGCCAGGAGCGAATCATCATTTGCCTTTGTCGATTTGAATAAACGGTGGCTTAGCAAACAGGTTTAGGATCCTATCGACTAAGGCTTTTGACTTCATGAGCCGTAAGGGTCTCATAAAGGTGTTTCTCCCTACGAGTCGTGAGGATCTCGTAGGTGTGTTTTCTCTTTAGGAGTCATGAGGGTTCCAAAGTGTATGTTCTCTTATAAGTCGTAAGGATCTTACGAGAGTGTTTTCTCCTTATAAGTCGAGAGGGCTTACAAGCGCCATCCACCATATGAGGACATTCCTCGTCGTTGGTGGGACTTGGTGGGGGAAACGTTTATTTGTGCCTGTGGATTGTATATAAGGGTCTATATTGAACCGCTTGTAGGGCAATCTGGGGGATGTGATGGTTTAAGAACAGGTTCAGATCCCTGTAACTTAAGGTTTTCGAATCCTATGAGCCGTGAGGGTCTCATAAGGGGGATTCTCCTTACGAGTCGTGAGGATCTCGTAAGTGTAATTTCCCTTTAGGAATCATGAGGATCCCTAAGTGTGTTTCTCTCTTGTGAGTCATAAGGATCTCACGCAGGTATTTTCTCTTTATAAGGTCGAGAGGACCTTGCATGAATTTTTTTTACGAGTCCGTGCCCTTACGGGTTTTCACAAACTCGCCGGCAGTCCTGCTGTTTTTTACTCACGGAGCCCTTTCGGGTTTTTATCCGTGCCCATTTCGCTTGTGGACGTACCGTTTTTTTATTTACGATGAAACTCTCGAGAATAGTTTTGCCGTATGTGACCCATCTGTTTGCCGGTGGGATTTGAGTTGCAGTCCTCACCGCTGAGACTTGTGGACTTGCATTCCACTATCGCCGTGTTAGAGGCGACGTATTTAGTTTAAGGACATCATGGTTCATCGTTAGTTTAAAGATATCTCGGTCCATCGTTAGTTTAAGAACATCTCGGTCCATTGTTAGTTTAAGGACATCTCGGTCCATAGCTAGTTTAAGTACGTTGCGGTCCGCTGGGATTTTGAGGCGAGGTTTCACCGGATACTACTTATAGAGTTTGGACTTAGGAAGACAGCGATCGGACACGAGCATCGTCATCCATCATTAACCTGAGCCGTGACTTGTCAAGCATAGTATTTCTTAAGGAACCAGCCGTTTATTGGCCGGAAGGGTCTTTCGCCATGCATATCCATGAGGAAGTAGGCCCCACCTTGGTAGACCTTGTCTATGATGTACGGGTCCTCATAGTTCGGCTCGAATTTCCCCCGTTTAGCACGATTGGGGATCATAGGTCTTTTTACGACTAGCACGAGTTCGCCTTAGCGAAATGTTCTTGGCCTAGTCAATCTTTCGTATGAGCGCGTCATCCTTGCTTTGTAAGCTTCTAGGTTTTGCTGCGCCATGAGATGAGTTTCATCGAGGGCATCGAGCTCCTAAAGTTGAAGATGGGAATTTTCTTCATCCGTCAGCTCGTATCGAACCGCTACTCGTAATTAGGGTAGCTCTATCTCCAAGGGAAGTACCACTTCCGTGCCGAATACCAACGCAAATGGCATGGTATTCGTGGCTGTTTTGAACGTGGTTCGATAAACCCAGAGAGCTTCATGCAATCTCCCGTGCCAGTCCTTTCTGTTTCTGGACACCGTCTTCTTTATGATCTTCGTCAAGTTCTTGTTGAAAGACTTAGATAGACCGTTAGCTTGGGGGTTATAGACTGAAGAGTATCTCCAATCTATTTTATGTTGCTGTGTGAAGCGGATGATCTTATGGATTCTGTAGGCCGGCCCATTATCCGAGATGATCCGTCGCGGAGTGCCGAACCGGTAGATGACATGTGTCTTGATGAAATGGAGGATGTTCTCCGTCTTCACATCTCTTAACGGTATTGCTTCTGCCCACTTAGAGAAGTAATCGGTCGTTGCTAGTATGAACCGATGTCCCTTGGATGATGCTGGTTCGATAGGCCCAATTATATCGGTTCCCCACATTTCGAATGTCCAACTAGCCAATGTTGGGTGTAACGGATTCGAATGCTGGTGGATGAAGTCCTCGTGAATTTGGCATGAGTGACATTGCTTCGCATATTCAAGGCAGTCATGAATCATCTTGGGCCAATAGTAATCCATTCTTTTGATCTTCAGCTTCATCTTTGGCCCGACTTGATGAGAACCGCAGAGTCCGTCATGAGTTTCTTGGACGACTCTCCTTGCTTCTTCTGGCCCCAGACACCTTAACCACAAACAATCGAATGATCTCTTATATAGAGTATCATTGACGAAGGTGAAAGACAGAGCTCGCTTCATGAGCTAATATTTTGATGATCCGTTTTCGGGCGTTCGATGGGATTTGAAGTATTCTATGAAGACTTCTCTCCAATCCTTTGCCTTTTCTTCATCCTCTAGTTGGAAGGCCTCTTGTTCGGTTGCTTCCTCTCCTTTAGACATCTTCGGAGATATCTCTGCTGGTGCGAGAATCCGGCGGCTTTGCACAATGATCCTTACGTCATTGAGATTTTCGTCGGCCAGTTCTTTAGCGAGCTTGGCTAACGCATCTGCCTTGCTATTTTCCGCACCCGGTATGCTTTCCAGGGTGTAGGAGGGGATTTGCGTCAGCAATTGCTGCACTCTCTCACCATATTTTACCAATTCGGGTTTACACGTCTGATAGTTGCCATTTACTTGGCTGACGACCAGTTAGGAGTCTCCATATATGAGGAGGTTTTCGATCCCCATGTTGACTTCAATCTCAAGACCTGCTATCAAAACTTCATACTCAGCCTCATTGTTTGTTCTTGGCTCTGTTAAGGAAAGGGCAAAACACATTATCCCTCCTTGTGGGGTCACGAAGATAAGGCCCACCCCGGCTTTAATCATGGGGGTGTTTTCCTTTCGTTTCTTCAAGGAGGACGCTCCATCGAAGTAAAGTTCCCATCGGGTATCACTCCATTCTTTCTCCCCATCGATTGTGTCAAACACGTGTTTGTCCTGCAATTTGCAGTTTAAGGGAGAGTCGGCGGGTATTGGATGCTCAGCGAAAAAGTCGGCGATGGCCTGGCCTTTTATTGCCTTGAGGGATCGATATACTATCGAGAACTCCATCAAGAGGAGGGCCCATTTGGCAAGCCTTCCTGTTAATATGGCTCTCGACATCAAATACTTAAGAGGATCCACCTTTGATATGAGATGGACTTCATGTGCCGGTGCATAATGTCGGAGCTTCGTTACTGCAAAGATCAGTGCCAGGCAATGCTTTTCGATGGGGGAGTAATTGTTTTCTGGCCTTAGGAGAACTCGACTCAAATAATAGTGAGCTCTCTTCTTGCCCTGGTCGTTCTCCTGTGCCCATAATGCGCCTAAAGAACCTTCAAGGGATGTTGTGTACAGGATGTGGGGCTTTCTCTTGACTGGAGCGGTCAGTACCGGTGGGTTCTGTAGATATTGCTTGATTTTGTCCAGTGTGCTGGCATTTGCGATCCCAAACGAATGGGGTCTCTTTCTTCATTAGATGACTGTAGGGGCGGCATTTGCCGGAGAGGTTAGCTATGAACCGCCGGATATACGCGAGCTTTCCTTGGAGAGACCGCAGTTGCTTGAGAGTTCTTGGCGAAGGCGTTTCCATAACCGCCTTGATCCTTGACAGGTCTATTTCGATGCCCCGGTGTCGTACGATGAATCCTAGAAATTTGCCTGAGGAAACTCTAAACACGCATTTCAGAGGGTTCATCTTCAGGTTGTACTTCCGAAGGCGCTGGAACACTATCTTTAGATGCTCCCAGTGCTCCTTGCACGATTTGCTTTTCACCACGAGGTCGTCAATATAACATTCGACAATCTCGTGAATAGGGTCATCAAAGATCTTTGTCATGGCCCTCTGGTAGGTGGCGCCAGCGTTCTTCAAATCGAAGGGCATCACTTTGTAGCAGAATATGCCTAGCGGGGTCCGGAAAGCAGTGTGCTTTTGGTCTTAAGAATGCAACTTTATTTGATTATACCCGAAGATCCATCCATGAAGGAGAAGACTTCATGGGTGGATGTGTTATCGATCATCAGCTCGGTAATAGGAACTGGGAAGTCATCCTTCGGACAAGCTTTGTTGAGATCCCGAAAATCTACGCAGATGCGTACTGTCCCATTTTTCTTCATTACCGGAACGATATTGGCGATCCAGTCAGGGTATTGAACTTCTTGGATAATGCCGGAGCCGATTAGCTTCTTGACTTCGACATTGGTACTCATCTCAAGCTCGAGCCGCATTCTTCTTGGCGCCTGTTTAACTGGCTTGACGTACGACGATATCGCCAGTTTATGCACAGCTATCTTTGGATCTAATCCCGGCATTTCGGAATAGTTCCATGCGAAGTAGTCTTTATACTGCATAAGCACGTCTTTTAACGTAGCCACCTGTTTCTCAGACAGCAGCTCACTGAAGAACGTTGGCCTTGGCTTGCCGTCCCCAAGTCGATTTTTCTTAGGTTGTCTGCTGTGGTTTGTATTCCATCTTCCAGCTCTTTTGGCGCCGGTGGAAATTCTGAGATCATCTCGTCCTCATCTTCATTTGTGAAGCACTGGGAGAGGTCGTCCATATTCTCATGCTCTCCCTCCTTTGAGAATGTTATCATGTGGCAGGTACGAGCTCGTTTCCAAGTTCGTTGTTGATCTGAACTTCCCTTCGCAGTGTAAGTTGCTTTTGGCTCATGCTTTCATGGTGGGATTACCCTCCAACTTTCGGATAGAGCAAACCTACCTTGCTGATACTGGTCTTCGACCCAGTCTTTGAAGGTGAAGCAGTCCTCAAGAGAATGTCCTATTGCTCGGTGATAGGAGCAATGATCTGGGTAATGGACCTCGTTTATCTATTCAGGGTACCGAGACTCCGGGAGGGTCATCATTTGATGCTTCATGACAAGGCTGAATATTTTCCTTGTCTTTTCTTGAGGGAAAGAGTACTCCCGACCCATCTTCTTCATAAAAGACAGGTTCCAGCTGACTTTCCCTCGCTCGCGTGGCTTCTTAGATCCGCTTCGCTGTTTTCGAGCGTCATTCTCATTCTTGATCTTATCATTGCTTCCACGTCGGACTTTTCCCTTGCCGCCAGAGCGCATAGCAGGCTGAGGGTGAAGGGGATTGTCATCCTCCGTAGCCTGCTGAATGATACGTTGCGTCCTGGATTTTTCATAAATGGCCATTTTGCAGCTGTGGTCATCCCGAACCTTTTGACCCGCTTCTCTCATTAGCTTGTCAAGTTGTTCTTCGAATGACGGGCTTGGTATTCCCATGACTGGATTTCACTCTGTTTCAATATCAGCGCTATCTAGAAAGGCATTCTCTTTTCCACCGAAATCATTTATAACATGGAAGCCATGGAATCACTCCCGTTTCTTGGATCGAACGTATCCAAGGCCAGTCGTCTCCATTCTCCCGTTGGGCATCTTTCGCTGAGTCCGGGGAGTGTCCCAGATCGTATAGAACTGGGCTTGTCGAGCAGTCTGTTTGAAGGGTACGCCTTGGCGTCTCAATAGCCTTTTCAGTCCCTCTGCATAGTATCTGGACAGACGGATTGGTTGAAGCCTATCGAGCGCAGGTTCGGCACTGTGCCATACTTCTTTATCTGTTTTAGTCTCCGTGGATTGGTAGAAAAGGATCGATTTTTCACCTCTTTGCTTAGGAGGGACGTAGAAGATCTGCAGCTCTTGCACGCTGTATGTATCAAGTGCATCAAGTTCTTTATAATGCCGTTGCAGAACCATGGTAATTTGTAAACTCTGGTCAGCTCCAGCAAAGGTCTGTATTGACGGGCGGACGTAGAACACTGTGTTTGCCTCGTTCTCAGAGTCACTGCCAGAGACCAGAATAGGAGTAGATGGTCCTAGCCTGTTGCCTTGGGGTTGTCCCGGGTAGACCATCTCTTCATCCTCCTCGGTATCGCTCCTAAATATCGGGATAGTGGCGATGGCTTTTTGCTTATTCTCGGGTTTGCGACATCTTTCCACGTCTTCGAAGCCTGGTAAAAAGTACTTGGCGTCTTCATATATGCGGACTTCATTTACGGAGAATGGGTTCAGCTCCCCTATAATTGTGTACTCGAGGCCATCCTTGAAGTACTTCATACACTGATTTTGTGTAGAAGGGATGATGTTGTACTCATGTAATCAAGGCCTACTGAGCAAAGCGTTGTAGCAAGTCTTGGCGTCAATAATATAGAACTTGATGTCAGTGACGAGCAGCCCGAAGCGTAATGTCAGTATTACAGAACCGAGCGTTTGTGATGATTGGGAGTCAAAACCGGAGATGGTAATTTTATCCCGAGCTAGGTGCTGCACATTCATGCAAATCTCCTTCAACACTCTTACATTGAAAAGGTTGATGGAGGGCCCGTTGTCGACCGGGATCTTCCCTATCTTGATATCGTGACAATACCCGGTTACATACAGCGGACGGTTGTGCTCACACATTCCGAGAAGGAGGTCTTCATCGCTGAAGGTGATGTCAGCCGTATGGACTTCTTCCAGCCCGTCCTTCATCTTTTCTTCAGCAAAGAAGGCTTGAAACTGGTCGGGCTCTTGTAACGCCTTGATCAGGGAATCTCGTGCCTCTTTAAACAGGAGAAGGGCATCCAAGATACTCAATTGTGAGGGTATCTTTCTCAGATATGCCAGGACATTGTAATCCACCTTGTTCTTCTTGAGCGGGTCCTTGGCTGTGAGCTCTTAGACGACTCTATCATCGAGAGCAATCTCCCCAGGGACTTTTTTCTTCCCTTTGTCTCTTTTGCCCGAACCTTTGTTTGAGGGTCTGAGATTCTTTTCAGGCAACATACGGTTACGCAGCTGAATGTTCTCACAGTTCCTCATCTCTTCTTCTTTTCTAGAGGTGGATTCCTTGAAGAGAGGGCCAAGGGTCATTTCCTCGTACGAATCGCTCCTGAAGGTAAGAACTTGAGACTTCCCTTTTGTTGGGATGGCATCAACCATATGACAGTTACCGGTTGTTTCTTTATGCTCATCTGTCGTGCTTCTCTGCTCCTGACGGGCTTTGCGCTTCATTCGCTTGAATTGTTGTCGATGGGCAACGTATCCCCGCCACTACTTCTTGAAGGCATTGCACTCTTCGGTAGTGTGCGTGACCTTCCGATGGTATAAGTAGTAGTTCGGATGTACATTCGGTTCATCGGGGCACGTACTCCCGGAAGTATTTTCTTTGAAAGGTGGTAGCTTCATTCCCATTGACAGAGCTTTGGCAAACTGCTTCCATATCTTGATTCTGCTCTTGCTGGTGGCAAGGGTACTTTGATCCGGTTGAGGTACTTTATGGCTTCTCATCACCTGAGCTTTTTTGGCCTGACACCGACGCTTGGTCTTTTCGTAAATGGCCGCTTCACGTTCTCGATCAGCTTTGCTCTTTTGAAGAGCTTCGCTCAGCAGCTTGTCGACGAGGTCATCTGACGGTTCCATGGATTCTGGTTCTGGATCTGCCCCCAGTTTCTCTATGTCAGGAGCTTCTTTGCCATTTATCGACGAGTGAGAGATCATGTGGCAACTCGCTACATAATCCTCGGGTTCTTGCGAAGAATCATCTCCTTAATCAATGTCACTATTTCCGTTCTCAAGAACATGCTTGAAGAACTCTTCCAATATGACTGGGGTCTGTGCCTCTTCGTTGTATTCCTCTAGTGCATCGAGGTATTTCTACAAACCCATACGATTGCCGTCAAACTGGACGGGCTTCTTATCCTTCTTCTTTTTCTTTGAAGACTTCGGAGGCTTGGCCTGGAGGTTTTGTCCATCGTTACCAACTTTTGGCGTTGGACGCGGTTTCAGCATTCCGTCAATAATTTCAGGCTCCAGCGGGCTTTTCCACCTAATCGCCGGACATGATTAAAGATCCTTCAGCATTATTTTAGTTTTAGTTGAAAGGACCACTTCCCACGGAGCTTCTCCTATAAATGAGCATGATGCCCCCGGCGTATCCACCTTTTTAGGAGCGTGCTGCTGCGGCGGGTTTGCCTTCCAGTTTTCGGACAGCGCGAACCTTCCTTGTTAGTACTGGTCTTCGACCTAGTTTTTAAATACGTAGCAATCTTCGATTGGGTGGCCCACTATTCGATGGTAGGGGCAGTAATTGGGATTGTTGACGTCGACCGATTGCAGTGGACATCTCAGATCCGGCAGAGTGATGAGCCTTTTGCGCACCGCCAGTTCGAATAGTCTCCTCGTTTTATCCCGGAGAACGAGTAAGAGCGTCTCAACTTTTCTTCGAAGGATCTTGGTTTGTTGTTTTGGCGAGCAACCAGTTTCGGGTCACTCGGTTGTTGTTGAGCATTGGTGACGAAGGTCACTTTCCCTTTCCCCTTTTCATTCCGAAGATCTGTCTTTCAAGTGGACGGCCTATGGCCCATCTGATCCATTTGGGTTAGTTTGTCAATCAAGGCCTGGAAGGTGGTCGGCTTGAAGAATATCATAAACTGGGATATAGTTGCCTGAGGATCAAGGGTCCCCACGAACATGCCCACAGCAGGAGCTTCTTCTATGCGTTGTTCACACTTTGACCATAGGTTACGCCACCGAATTGCGTATTGAACCCAGGTCTCTCTCGCCTTCACTCTGGCATTGATTAATGTCGTGATTGGGGTGCGCTCGCTTGCGCTTGCGAACCACTGTATGAACAGTAGTTCCATCTCCGTAAATGTCTTGACAGAGTCATTTGGGAGCTCGGAGTACCATTCAAATGCCGTCTCCGACAAGCTGCCAACAAACTGGCGAAGCAACAGTTTGTCATCGCCCCTGGTATTACCGCACAAAGCTCTGAATTGAGCAACGTGTTGATGCGGATTGCCCGTCCCCTTATACACATGGAATTTTGGGATTGTATATCCTGGCGGGTACTTAATTTGGTCGTACCAGCCTGGATAAGGTCGCCAAATTCTGACGATCTGGCATGCCGCTTCATTCGCTTGATGAGCTCATATTTGTTGAGCTATATAGTCATCAAGGGTAGCTTTGGAGATCGTCTCCTCCCTGGTTGCTGATAAAACCGGAGGAGGGTTTGATATCTCCCCTCTGTCGTCTTCAATGATTTTTGGAGGGTCTTCGGCTGAAGGATCTGGCTGGATCATCATCCTAACCATGTCTTGGAACAGAAGCGCCATTTGTTTTATATTAGACGCTTGTTCCGCGGCCTCTTTATCTTTCTTTTCAAGCACCCTTCGTAAGAATTCGGTGTCGGTCTCTTGCTCCTGGCGTTGTTCCGACGATACTTCCGGGCTTTCTTTCTGCCCAGTGAGTGCGGCCATCCTTGTCAACAACTCCTGGAGCTTTTGTCACAGACCGTGTGAGTGGTCGATAATCCATGGAAGTACGGCTTTCCTCTTTTCTGGATTCCATGTAGATGGTATGCACAACCATGCCCCCAGACTTGGGGCGTTTGGGTCCACTGCCTTTGAAATTTACCGCAGGCATGGGGATCTTTTCCGGCCTTCTCCTCTTATGGGAGGTCAAAGTTGAGGGGGCCGTTGCGGCAGGCACCCATGCAGATGATACATTTCATGGTATGGCGGAGAGATGGTCCTCCTCTTGCCGAGACATCGTCTTCTTCAGCCGGCGAGAGTAATCTTTGTCAATTACAGAGTCTTGGACTTTCCGCCAAACTCTGTGGATCTTGGAGGACAATCGCTGAGGAGGCTGTTCCGGATTCACCTGTGTTGTGTTTTCGACAGGCGGAGGAGACTTCTTCAGTATGGCGGTTGGAGAGTTCTTGCGCACCCTCCTGAACAGCTCGAAGCTATTCCCAGTTGGAACATCAGCATTAATTTCCACCATTGGAGCTGGTAGGGTAAGTCCAGAGGGGGGACTGCCCCCAGCTCTTCTCACTCGGCGCCAGTGGCGAAGTCGAGCATGTCGTACAGATGGGACCATCTCTGTTGTCGGAGCGACTTCGTCATGCCCTCTGCTCTGATGGGGTGTTGTTGGTGTCAGCCTATCGAAGACCGACGTCCGCTGAGAGGGAACAGTCAATCTTGCAAAGGACGACTTTTGGGCAGGGGAAGCAGTCTTGGTGACTTCGCCCGCAGCGGGAGTCGGAATTTCCAGTCTTGTGAAGACCGATCCTTTAAAAGGAGGAGCCCCTTTGACGACTTCGTCTACCGGAGCTGGAATGACTATCCGCTTCAGGATAACCCTTTCAGGTATCGCGGGCCTCTTTGCGGGCCCACTGGAGCTTTGGTTCAGCCTATCGAAGACTGAGGTGGCAGACTTGGTTGACCCGTTGAGAGGGGCCGTGGTGGTTGCGAGCCGATCAAAGACCGACTTCTTTGGAGCCTCTTGTGATGGCATTGAGGCATTGAAGCTTATTTGCGGGAGCATGGTTCCAAAGAACAGCCCAGTGGGGGCCCGAGTCACCTGTTCCACCGGCATTGCAAAGATGGAGGTCGCTTGGGGCCCATAAGTTACTCCTCCAGCAAAGACGGTGTGGGAGTTGCTGTTGCAATTGGTGTAGTTGGAAGCCATCGATGTCATCTTCTCTTCTGCATGGAGCAAGACACCAAATCTTAGTACTTCGAATTCATGGGCAATCATATTAAACCGCGATTCGTTCGCGAACACGACACACGAAGTGTGGAGTGGAAAGAGAAAAAGGTCCCACCGGACATGCCAGAATCTGTTTACTGCCGAAAACTGGAAAGAAATATGTCTTGCCTGCATTTGGGGACAGATGCAATTTGGTTTTATCTGTCCATCTCTCCGAAGATACCAAGTTGATTTATGGCACCGTGTATCGAAAGATTAGAGAGATGCGGCCGTTGTAGCAGACTTCGTCAGATTCCTCCTCGTTGTGAGGGGTTTTTTGATTGTGGGGACGCTCTTCCCTCCAGGCGCAAGCCTATGCAGTTAATTACGTTACCGTATCGCGGTAACCACTTCTCCTGCTTCAGAAGGTCACTTCATGTCGTGTGTGTTTGTTTTATTTTTGGTTGCCCGTGGATTGAATACGGAGACTAATTTGTGTTGTCGCCCATAGGGCATGGATTAGTCCAAATCCGTATTTTCTTAGATTTGAGTTTGGTTTGATTTAAGGATCGTTAATCTCGTTTGGGATTAAGATCAACTTAAATGTTTGTGGGGATCCGTTAGTCTAATTTTAGACTAATATCTACTCAGCAAGGTTTTGCAATCATTCTGACCCAACAAAAGAGCATCTGGGCTCTATTGTTTTAGTTTAAGGACGTTACGGTCCCTAGATCACCATTTTTGGTATGGGGGTTTAGTTTAAGGACGTTGCGGTCCACAGCTAGTTTAAGGATATTACGGTCCATTGATGATGTAAATCCCCAGTTCCGAATATAATTTTCCGTATTTTTCAGATTTTATTCTGAATTTATTTCATTTTTATACATATTTTATTATTTTATTTAATTAATCCTAAAACTAAAACCCATTCCTATTCTACCCGACCTATGCCCGACCACGACCCGACCCGCTTTCCCCTCTCCTTCTTCCTCACACTCTCTCTTTTCCCGCCACTTCCTCGTAACGTCTCTTCCCTCGACTCCCCGCTTCTCGCGCCTACGCCTGCCTCTCGCGCTCGCCACGATGACCACGCCCCTCGCATCACCCCAACGACGCCCCCTTCTCACGCTCGACCAGCTCACTCCCCAACGGCTCCAAGTTCCCAATGGCACCCCCACGACTCCCCGCTCTTCGTGCTTGCGTACGAACCGACCATCTCCAACAACCACGACTCCCCTATTCTCTTCAACACCTCTTTCTCCATCTGCATCTCTATCTCCTTGTCTTTCCCTCTACTTCTCTTTACCCCCCATCCCAAAAATCGCCGAGCTCCTCACTGCACTCACCGCCTCTTTTCTCCTCTGCCCACCGTCTCGAGCCACGAGCTCCGAACACCCCAACAACGAACACAACTCCTTCGCCTGAGCACCGCCTTGACCGAGCTCCCCAACACACCACAACACCTCTCTCTATCGACCCCATCTTCAACCCCGACTCCATCAACACCGACCGCAGCCGCCTCGCCCAACGACCCGTAGCCATCGATCTTCCTCCTCCCGCTCCATCTCGCCGACCTCTCTGAGCCACTTCCCTGCTCACCATCTCCGAGCACCAACCCCGAACCCAAGCCGCTGCACCCAATTGGAGCTCCCCGATTCACCAGCTCCAATCCCCAGAGCCGCCTGAGCTCACCGCCGACAGCCCCTCTGCATCCGAGCACTTCAATGGAGTCGCAGGAAACCCCCTGTCGTGGCCGCCTCCACGCCAGTGCTGAGCCGAGTACCCCGATCTAGCCAAGTCTAGCGCATCGTGCCCGTGTCGCGCCGTTCTGCATCGTCCACCGTCGTATCGTCGTCTATCGCTAGGCAAGTGGAACCCTTTTCCCTTGCTTATTCATGCTAAAAACTGTAGTAGTTGATTAAATTAACAAGGTTACATACTCCGGTGTAAATGTTTATGTGTATAGCGACATCGATATCTAATCGTCAATTTAGTTTTGTAGCCGACCATGTCGTTCAATTATATTAACAGATACCATCCCTTATCATACCATTATAACATTCAAATCGAATAACTTTAGTTAGATCAGTTAATGAGAGCGGATACTTCATTTGATGCCTATACATAATGACACGACATCCTAGATGAAAAACCCTACTTAAAATAGCAAAATTTACGAGCTTCGAAACCCTACTTAAAATAGCAAAATTTACGAGCTTCGAAACCCTTTTAGGATAAAAGATAGCTCATGAGAATTCGAGGGAAAATAATTGTTTCCACCACTATGAATGATACCCCCGCCTATCGGTTACGTCAAATCTGAAAATCACCGCAACCATCACATTGTAAAATTAGTAGCTAATTAAATATAAATCTAATCATGGTGTTCCAGGGCTCGTATCGAACCTAACAAGATAACCTATAACCCCATGTAATTAGTTTTGGAATAATGCAATTTCATGACCCTGAAAAGTGAGGAGGAACGCAATTCTGGACTGCAGTCCGGGGTAGCATTCTACGAGAGAAACTGAATTCTAAGCACCTGTACATACCTGCTTAAAACTGTAAATGCGCGGAGCCCCATATGGTCGCGTAGATAACTTAATTATCTAACCTCTGAAATTGGTCCGGTGCATTTTTACGGTCGTTTGATATTTAAATTGTATTTTGGAATGTCATTGTGTTCTGCAGTTTCTGCAGAAATGTTCATTACATTGTCACATTAATCTGAACATAACTTCTGACGTAGAGGTGCGATTGGTAATCTGTTTGGTGCGTTGGAAACTTAACTGGCAGACCTAGATTTTATTCAGCTAGGGAAATACCTGAATCTGAACATAATCACTGGTAAAATGCGCGCGAAGTTGGGCTTCCAGTTCTGAAACTGGAATCCCAGAAATCGATCGCTGCCTTCAAATGAGGATAATTCCCTAACCTGAACTCCGATTGGCCTGAAATAAATTTTACTGTTTAGATAATCAAGTATGCTTCATACGCTCTTTATATTATTTTGGTCGATTCTATGCGTATGATTTACCGTAAATTTTACAAGTTATATGGCATTGGTCGTTATAGAATAATGAATACCTGTTCAGTGCATTTCTGCATATTTTCATGCTTGAGTTATACCTGCTGCATGGTGATCATATACATTGTCGATATATTAATGTTAGTGATTGACTTGTGGCAAATACGACAGTAATATTGATAAGTGGAAAAGTGATTGAAAGCGACATTGATACGTATTTGTCTACAACCTATTCAATACATGAATGCATACCATAACCTGAGGAATGGGAAAATTAAGATGGAATTGAACTCGTATTTAGCGAGGTACAGTGATTTAGAGGATGAGCATTCACTATCAGTGATATTTACATATATATACATACTTTAGGCCGTGGGCCTAGCTGCACGGCTGACAGGGTTATGTCCCGGGCACAGTGGACCGTAGTCTCGGACATGCACGATACCCTTGTTAAACACGAGTGTCCTCTCTACCATTTGATTTCATAGACTTAGTGACCGTTAAGTAGTGACATATGTATTGCTTAGTTCACCGACATGATGCTCATAGTGCACTATTCATATTCAGTTGATGTTATTATATACATGTTCTGCAATTCATTGTACTCCTCATGTTTAATAATACTGCACGCCCATTATATATATTTGTTGCTATATGTGTCGCCCTGACGACCTGAGTGTGCATGCTCAGAGAACGAAATGGATCCAGCCCAGGAGCAGGACTTATCTTTCGAGATTGCGGAGATCTAGACTGCATCACCAGCGCTACTTTCTTTGATTTCAGCATTTGTTTTATTGGTTAGTTGTTTATTCTGTGAAATAAATGTACATCGAACTCTTTTAAATTGCAATGTAATAAAGTTATGAACTGTGATTTTCCTTTACTCAAGTACTGTTTACTGACTATCATGTAATGTTAGGAGCCGAAGTGTGACTACGGCGGGATTATTCCCTGACCGTAGGAGCATGACTGGCCTAGTCACCCCTCATATCACGTATTTTGGGAAGCGGGGCGTGACATGGTTTTGTTGGTATCAAATCCAGGTTTTGGATGAAATTACAGTTCCGTGGAGGGACCTCTAGATTGAGTTACACCCTTAGCGTATGACTTATTGCATTCTTCCTCACTTCCTAATCATCGTTGAATCATTATGTAGCCTTGCATGAATTTGATTTCTTTTGATCTTTTTAGGAATATGGACTCCTCAGGCAACTCCTCAGGTGCCGGTCACCACGATCGTACCGAGAAGATCCTTAGCACTGACGTCCCTGGCCCAAGCTCAAGAGAGAAAGACCGATCTTCTGGCCGAGAGATTGAAGGCGGTACAGGAGACCGCAATTACCGCCCTGGAGAGATCTACGGCTGTTCCCGCCGTCCCCGAGGGTGCGCTCGTACCGACTACACATGCTAGGGTTGGTACTGTTTCAGATTTCAGGAGGCTTCATCTAGCAGTGTTCACGGGATCAGCAAGTCCACTTGAGGCCGAACAATGGCTCATCAACGTCCGCTCGAATTCCTGATGACGACAGGGTAAACGTAGTGAAGATTCAACTGGAGGACGAAGCTCGCACGTGGTAGTCCGTAGAGGAGAGCTGGTTAGAGAAACCTATTGGATGGGACACGTTCTCCGCGTGCTTCCTGGATCATTACTTTCCGGCTACTGCCAAGGCCGAGATGGAGGAAAAGTTTATTATGTTGAAGCAAAATGGACACTCGGTGGATGTCTACGCCGCAGAGTTCAATCGACTGAGTCGCTTCGCACCGTACATGGTAGCCACCGAATCCGCCAGGGCAAGACGTTTCCAGCAAGGGCTCGATATTGAACTGCAACAACTCATCGCGTTTCTCGACCTACCAATCTTCGCCCAAGTTTTGAATGCTGCCTGAGTACAGGAAAAGTTGGCAGAGAAGGCCAAGGGCCAACGATCAATGGACAGGAGACCCCACGAAGTTCCGGCACGGCCTACCATTCCGCCCCGTGGAGCCATCCCAGTTCACAGGCCAGGTGTCACACAGATGAAGCGTACCTTTTCACCTCAGCAGCCGCAGCGAAGGGCCCTGTTTTGTGATTATTGCCAGAGGCCAAGACACATGCAGAGAGATTCCCACAGAGCTAAGGGGCAGTGTCTGATTTGCGGATCCAGCGAGCATAGGGTCGGCGGGTGTCCCCAGAGATCTGAGCTACAGGGAGGGTTCGAGCAACAACAACCGTCGTATGGCATTTCAGCTTAGAGGGGTCCACCTCGGGTGCCCCAGCAGCGGTCCTTCGATCAGAGGCAGACTATTACAGGTCGGATTTGAACAAGGCCTGCCCCAAAAACAACTATCCACTTCCTTGGATAGACCAGCTAGTGGACAGTTCGGCCAGACATGAATTACTGAGCTTCATGGACGCTTTCTCCGGTTATAATCAGGTCAGGATGAACCCGGCCGACGAAGAACTTATCGCCTTCACCACTGATTGGGGGGTGTACTGCTACAAAGTGATGCCCTTCGGACTCAAGAATGCTGGAGCCATGTATCAGTGACTGGTCAACAAGCTGTTCAAACCGCAGATTGGAAGAAATATGGAAGTCTGCGTCGACGATATGCTCGTAAAATCCACCTCGTCAGTTGAGCACACTAAAGACCTCGGCGAGTCATTCGATGTCCTGCGCAAGTACAAAATGAAGCTGAATCCAGTTAAGTGTGCGTTCAGAGTCACAAGTGGAAAGTTCCTCGGGTTCATGGTTACCCACCGAGGAATCAAAGCGAACCCCGAAAAGATCAGCGCCATCCTCAATATGGCAACACCCAAGAGCAATGTCGACTCATGCGACTCACGGGGAGGGTCGCTGTCCTGAGTCTCTTTATGTCCAGATCCGGAGAGAAGTGCCTCCCATTTTTTAGGGCGCTTAGGAAAATTCCTAAGTTCGAATGGTCTGAGAAGTGCCAGAATGCTTTCGAACAACTCAAGGCGCACCTAGCGAACCCATTGCTACTCACCCGATCGGTCGAGGGCGAAGAACTATTGCTATATCTGTCCGTCTCCGACCAAGCCGCAGGCTCAGTGCTCGTAAGAGAATTCGAAGGATACAGTGACCGGTCTACTACGTGAGCCATGTTTTCAAAGACGCGGAAATGAGATATCTGACCATAAAGAAAATAGTCCTGGCGCTTGTCGTCGCCTCCAGAAAACTACGACACTATTTCCAAGCGCACACAATCCTCGTCCTCACCGAGCAACCTTTAGGGTCTATTCTCGCCTCCCCCGAGACGTCAGGTTGTCTGGAGAAATGGAGGTGGGCATTGTCCCAATTCGATATCAAATACCGCCCGCGACAAGCTATCAAAACACAGGTCTTAGCGGATTTTGTTGTTGAATGCACCATCCCCACTAAAGAAGAAATGACGGCACGGGGCCCCAAACCACGTCCCTCGGTCGAAGAGGTGCCTGACCCCATCCCGGATTGGGTGCTCTACGTGGACGGATCCTCTACTAAGGAGGGGAGCGGGGTTAGCCTGATCATTCGCGGCCCGGATGAAGCGAAAATGGAATACTCTTTAAAGCTCAGGTTCAAAGCGTCAAACAACGCAGCGGAATACGAGGCTTTTTTGGCAGGACTGCGAATTGCCTTCGGGGTAGGGCTGAAGACCATCAAGGTTCGCAGCGACTCTGTACTAGTCGTCGGCCAAGTGACCGGGCTTTCGAGGCCCGGGAGCCACTCATGATAAAATACTTGGCCGAAGTAAAAAGGCTTCGGAAAAATTTCGACGAAGTCCAAGTGGAGCAGATTCCCAGGAACTTGAACATCCAGGCCGACGCCTTAAGCAAACTCGCTTCTTCCTATTCGGCCAACCATAAAAGAAATATCCTTTTCGAAGTCTTGCCACGGCCCGGCGTGGAAGACGGAAAGGTAACACTCCAGATATACACAACTCAGGAAGAAGGCCGAGATTGGAGAAAGCCCCTTATGGAATTCCTAAAGGACGGTGTACTTCCCGAAGACCGAGGAGAGGCTCGTCGGCTACGGGCCAAAGCACTCTATTTCGTTTGGAGAAACGAAAACCTATACAAGAAGTCATACACTCAGCCTCTGCTCCGGTGCATCGACCCCCACGAGGCAGACTACGTTCTGTGAGAAATATACGAAGGGGTCAGGGGAGTGCATCAAGGGGCCTGCACCCTGGTCCAGAAGACGCTGCTCAAAGGATACTATTTGCCGAGGATACACCAGGATGCCGAGAAGCTGGTTAGACGATGCAAGAACTGCCAACTTTTCGGCAGCATACCTTGTCTCCCCGCCACCGAACTAACGCCCCTCAGTTCCCCTTGGCCGTTTGTACAATGGGGGATGGATATGGTGGGTCAACTCCCCACCGGTATGGGCGGACACAGATACATCCTTATCGCTGTGGACTACTTCACGAATGGATAGAGGACGTACCTATCAGGAAACCAGACGCCGCCTCTACGATAAAGTTCCTACAGAACAACATAATTTCTCGATTTGGAATCCCGAGGTGCATAATTACCGACCATGGGACCAATTTCGAAAACGATAAGGTCAAAGAGTTTTGCAGCGATTACCACATACTGATGAAATTCACCGCGGTCGCACATCCACAATGCGATGGGCAGGCTGAGGTAGCAAACCGAGGTGTCATCCACGGTCTCAGAGCCTGTTTGGAAGGAAGGCAATGCAGATGGGTCGAGGAATTACCGCGGGTGCTATGGGCGTTGCGGACGTCGAAAAAAACACCCACAAGAGAAACCCTATTCAGCCTTTGCTACGGTACCGAGGCAATGGTTCCTGCAGAAATTGGACTGCCCAGTTATAGGGTCTAGCACTTAGACGATGAAGCCAACACCTCAGCTCTCCGAAACAACTTGGACATCTTGTTGGAAAAGCAGGATCGAGCGCAAATCAGGGCAGCCGCCTATCAGCAGCAGACCGCTCGCTACTACAACGCCCGAGTTAAACATCGGGTCATCAAGATGGGAGATTTGGTCTTACAAAGAAACGAGTTCATAGACCAAGAAAGACTACATAAGTTCTTCCCGAAGTGGGATGGACCATTTCTCATGACAGAAGCATTGTCCTGTGGAGTGTACCGCCTGCAGGATGCCGGGGGCCGTAATTTTCTTCGGCCTTATAATGCAGAAAAACTTAAGTTGTATAAATAAGCATGTACTTTTTTTAAATAATGTAATCCCTTTCAGCATTAAATTAAGTCTTCCGAGTTAGGTCCTCTCACAGAAGAGACCTTTTTTGCACCATTGTGGGGCTGCGGCCCTTTGTTCATTTTCTCGGTTCCGAGACTCCGAAGTATTTTAGGAAAAATATAAACCAAGGAGAGGAAAATAGACAGCACACTGCAATCAAAGACAAATTTATTTATTTCAGAGGTATTAGGGGCTCCCCAGCCTTACAACGATTACAGAAAAGGAGGGCGAGGATTGAGGAAACATTGTCGGTGATACTCAGAAGAAATCTCCTCCAGCCGGGCCCAAGCAGCCTCAGCCCGCTCCCTCTGACGCTACCCATGGACTTTAGAAGCCACGGATTCGCCGGGGACTCCATCCACCGAGCAAGTTGCAATTACCAACCTCTGCTGGAAATTCTCAAGCAGAAGGTCCACCGAGCGGTCCCGCCTGCTCTTCGAGATGAGACCGAGATCGTGAATCATATGCATCTTGTCAAACGCCTCGTCTATCAACCGCGGAGATAGGGTGTTGCACAGACTCGGGGAATTCCTCCATATCGCATAAATTAACACTTAAAGGAGAGGAGATCGCCGAGGAAGTAAGCGCCCACAATGGCCCTCCAAGCGGCCTATCACCGCCTCGTACGTCTCCTCGGAATGATCAAGATGATAAAAGTACACATCGTCATGAGAAACGATCTCCCTGATGGTCTACACGCGGCCGATCATCTTTGGGGAATGTAAGACTAGGAAGAAACCGATGCACCTTCGGTATTTATAGCATCAGCAAATATCTCCCCACGGTCGAGATCTACTCGCGCAGTGACATAAATCTCGGAGTATCGCACTTTCCCGATATAGATTTGCCACTTGTCTTCTATGACGGTCATCATTCCCACCTATATGGACCACGGAAGGCTGAATGACGCACCACGAAGGCACTAAGGAGTTCAGAAAGCCCTCATCACGAGGCCACCGTGCAACTTCCTGCTCGGCTCATCCACAGTGGGTAGCTTCCTGCCCAACAACGCTGTGGATTCAAAGCTCTCATCACGAGGCGACCGGGTAGTTTTCTGCTCGGCTCATCCACAATGGGTAGCTTCCTGCCCAATAACACTGTGGATCCAAAGCCTTTATCACGAGGCCACCAAGTAGATTCATGCTCGGTCCATCCGCTAAGGGTAGCTTCCTGTCCTACGAAAAAATGGATCCAAAGCCCTAACCACGAGGCCACCGAGTAGATTCCTGCTCGGTCCATCCGCTAAGGGTAGCTTCCTGCCCTACGAAGAAGTGGATCCAAAGCCCTCATCACGAGACCACCGAGCAGCTTTCTTCTCGGTCCATCCACAACGGGTAGCTTCCTGCCCTATGAAGACATGGATCTAAGACCCGCAATAAGGAGGAATCGAGAGACGACGATCTATTCAAACTTGGCTATCGTTTGATTCATTCTAGATGCGCGATCGTCATCTAGACTCTGGGGAAAGGGAGGGTACCGACCTTCCTACACTGTTCGATTCAATCTAAATGCGCGATCATCACCTCGACTCCAGTGAAAAGGAGGATACCGACCTTTCTACACTTGGCTATCGTTTGACTCATACTCGAGACGTAACCGCCACCTAGAAAGGGTGGACATCGGCCTAACACTAGCAAGATAAAAATACTTGCAAGCTAAAAGCTCTTGCAAATTGAAGACACTTGAGCAAAGAAAAATGTATGTGCTTTATTTACGATCAACATTATATACAAGGTATTGTGGGCTCTTCAGCCTTACAAAAATGCCCCCAGACTTACAAAAATTCTAAAAAGAGGAAAAGAAGATGGAAGAATAGCTCAGGCTGCCTGCTCGGCCACCCACCTCTCCTGGCTTTGCGCCTCCATCGGGGGCCACAACGGTGACCTCGGGATCGGCGCTTCCGCCAGCCCCCGCGGACTCTACGTCAAGCCCGGCGTCATCCCCTGTGGTGCCTCCTCGGTGAGGGGGTACTTCGCGCGGAGCTCGCGGTCAACAAACTCGGGCATAGCCTCTTTGACGGCGTCGGGGGCATTGTGCCACCCAACGGCCGTGGAGTCGGCGAGATCGAGGTAAAACTGATCAGACGCCATGTACTCCTCCACGGACCTCTCCGCCCTGCTCTCAGCGAGCTTCGCCGCATCTAAAGCCTCCTGAGCCTCCTTCTTGATGGCGTCCCTCGATCTTTTCATGGCGTTGAAAAGGCTGTTCGTCTCCTCCATCTGGGCTTGGATAGCCCGGTTAGATTCGTTTAGAACCCGATGGGACTCCTTCATCTTGGAGACCACCGGCCTCTTGGCGACCAATCTCCAGATAAGGAGGGCCGCCGTCTCTTCTGCTTGTTGCAATTGAAGAAGAAACTCTTCCTCTTGCGAGGAGGATTCGCCCGCCTTCTTCATTGCTGGGGCCATCTCCTCGGACTCTATGGCAACAAGGAGAGCGCAGTGCTGAAGGACCTGAGGAAAACATCAAACGTGTTAAAGAACTGAAACTGAGAAAATAAAGCTTTAGAAATTTTTGTAAGAAAGAAGCTGCCGACCTGAACCGTCTCCTGAGCTATTGCGGCCACTTGGGCCTTCATGGTGCCCCGGGGAATCTTGACCCCAGCCGCCTTCTCTATGTCCGCCAGCAGGCTGTCCGCCACAGATAGCCCCGAGGGCACCTCGATGCAGAAGTCACCCTCCTGCACTTGAATCCCGATGGGGGGTGGCCGAGAAACCACCCGCTTCTGTCTCTTGAGGGGGGATTCGGCGGGAGGACTCACCTCCACCCTAACTCGAGGCGATGGGTCCCGTGCTTGTTTCTGTCACTCCCCGCGGTGTTCCTCCGGGACGGGTAGTGCTGCGGGAGTCTTGGCCGGAGGAGTTTTCCTAGGGGCCACGCTTGGACCGGGTCGGGACGAGCTTGCGCCACCGGTCTTTCTCCCCTGGGCCTTGGCAGCCATAATTTTTTATCGGTCCATGGGCTCTGCAAAATCGAGAAAAGGGTCAGCAACACCGAAACGACAAAAGAATTTTTGGCGAAGTCTAAACAGATAGTCAAAAATCCTAAATTTACCCAGAAAACGCGGAGGACTGAGCCCATCCCAGCTCAGTACCTGCTCGGAGAGCAGGACATCATCCCGGTAAATCGGTTCCCACTGGGACACCACCTTCGCCTCAGGGGCGTTCAACTGCCTCACCCTCGGGCAGTCGGTCCTGTGCCACTGGGTAGGCACAGGCCAATCCTCGCCCTCCGGTGGCCCGACGAAAACGAACTTCTCCTTCCATTCATGGATGGAAGAAGGGACAACCATTACTCCCGACCCGGCCGTCCATCCTTGCGTTTTTTAAACGACAAGTACACCTAGCTTGGCTCTTGCTTACTAGTACCAGGATGATTTTTGTAACAAAGAAAAGACAGTAGGAGGCTCAAATCGAAGGGGATGCGATCAAATTTTAACCGGACCAGAAACCCGATAAGGATCCTTCACGAGTTCGGCGCTAGCTGGCCCAGGGCAAGACGAAAACAATGGAGCACTGCACAAATCTCGGATGAGAAGGGCAGACGCATCCTTGCTCGGAATGCTTCCAGATACAGAGCAATCTCCTTGTCCCGCACCTGGTCTGCCCACTCACCCTTTCTGGCCAGACGGAGTGAATAGCTAGAGGGAACATGGAATCGAGTCCGAATGTTGGAAAGCTCGACCATACGATTCAAGATGAAAGGCGCATCGCGGGTATTCCCGATGCGCACCTTCGGAGCCCTTGTCGCCGCTTGATGGCGAGCGACACGAGCGGCCCTGACTCTGGGGGGCGAACCCGACACAGAAGACGCAGTAGAAGAACCCTCTCGTCTATCTGAAGCCGAGGAGGAGGAAGACCCACTGGACTCGGCCCGGCAACTGGAGCCTCATCGCCCGACTCTACCCGTACTACAACTACAGACACCTCGGAGGAAGACATCTAACCTGATTCAAAGGAAGGGTTTGCCGAGGAAAATTCAACAGAAGATCTGACCTAAGCGGAGGTGTGCCGAGCAATCTTCAAACAACGAAAGAGAATTGAGGCAAGGTTTCGGCCCTAGGATGGCCCCCTTCTATTTATACACTCCAAAAGGAACATCGTACGGCCTAGATCGATTCCCGCCAAAACGAAGCGTCGCGCCTAGCGGTAGTCGAGACTCCACGTCGCGATCGACCATTAGGGACGTCTCTTCGTTGCAGGAGTCAGAGACAGCCTGTCGCTCCCGCCAAGCAACGTCAGACACGTGGCCCGTAGCCCAACCGACGATCGAGTGAAACGGCGCCCCCTCTTTAAAGCACAATCATTTCACTGATCCGCTGACGCCATCGGGGATATGCACGAAAATTTAGGTGCACGGCGAGACACCACGTGGACTCAAAGACCGAAACGACGCAACCGCCAAACGCCATGTCGTTCCCGGACAATCCACCACAAAGAATTCTCGGCTCCAAGCTGAGCAGAGAAAACCTAGCAGACCACCCTCGACCAAATAGGTCGGAACGAGAGTGGGGGGCAAATGATGATGCTCACAAGTGGGAATTCCTCATATTACGACACGTGGTGGATGGCGTGTCCCAAAAGCTACGGAGCTGGAATAGATAGATGCATTGGGGATATTTCTTGGGACTTCGTCTCCGAGGATGCATCCGACCTTTCGGAGACCTCCCTGAGTACTTTCCATATTCACATAGCAAACATCTATCAGTTCACCTTCGAGCGATCCTACAACCAAGCTTCTACGGCCCCTGTTCGTCCCCGAGTTGTTGCAAGGCCGAGCTTCCTCGGCCTCCCGGCTCGTCTCCGAGCCATCTGACGGGACGAACTTCCTCGGTCTCCCGGCAAGTCTCCGAGCCATCTGAAGGGCCGAGCTTCTTCGGATTCCCCGATCAATCGAAAGCGCGGGGCCCATGTGCCCCCGCGTATCTCGCCAACGCGAGATATCTGCCGCCCCACGTTCCGCGTCCCACACTGTCGCGCCCCCCTATTAATGAACGTATCTCGCCATTAATGGATGGATCCCGCCATCAATGCGAGCATAACGCAGGGGCGTAACTGGCGGTGATGATCTTATGCCGGCTCGCTCCATGTGACCACTATATAAACCCATATTTCAGATGACTCAGGTAACTGGAATTCACTCCAATAGGTCGCTACGCTGTTCTAATTCTCCGGTACTAACTTGATCGTCGGAGGATCCTACGGTGGTTTCCTACCCCAGGACTTCCCTTGCAGGTAGTTCGGCCTCAGCAACATCCAACAACCCAATGAGATCTACACACTCAACAACCTCCAAAACAAATCTCGACCGCTCAAAACGGCTCGCTACCAGAACGACGGAAGACAACATCTGAGAAAGATTCCGACCTCCATCAAATCTCAATTTTGTATCAATTCTGCGGCCACTTTGCAAGTTAAAAGCTACAATGAAACAAATAAAATATAGCTCCATTTTCCATTTCTTTCTACAACTTTGAATTTCCACTTCAAACACAACAAATTTCAGTCTACAGCCCCCAGAATCAGAAGATTTCAAGCAGTATCCTTCTATTTACCCTTGTTACTCCCAATTTTAAATCCCTGAAGCGCCGTGTTCCTCGCACACAGCGCCGCTCTAAACGCCCCGTTCACTGCGTTATCCAAACGGTCCAATCCCTCCGTCAACTCCTCCGTCCTTTTCTCCGCCTCCTCCGTCAAATCTTTCAACCTTGCCACGTCACCACTAGCAGCCGTCAACTCCGTCACGCTCAGACCCACCGCCTCGATCTCCGCCGCTAAACTTCCCTTCTTCCATCCAACCTCCGTCAAAACGGCGTTAACCTCGCTCGGCACACTAATGCTTCCAAGATCCGATTTTTCTCCAAGAAAAGAGAAGACGATCCCGATCACGAGGGCGGAAACCGCCTCCGCGCAATCTATCGCGCGCTGGACGGCGGTGGCCCTGCCACGTGGCGGCTCTCGGACGATCAGATCCGCCGCTCCTTTCACTGGCGTCGTCACGGCCTCGCTCCACTCGGCGAGGGAGTTACGCGCCTTGCGCGTGAGCTCGGCGCGTTGGCGGAGGAGGTGGAGAGCGAAGGAGAGGTGGAGGCGGCGGCGGGAGAGGGCGGCGATGAGGGCGGAGAGGGAGTTGACGGCGTCGAGGAGGGGGAGGGAGGAGTCGAGGTACGAGGCGAGGGCGGCGATGTCGGGTTCGGATCTGGAGAGGGCCGGATCCGACAAGAGATTGGAGAGGGATGTCAGTGTGGAGGAGAGGAGGTCGACGGCGCCGGCGAGGGCGGAGAGGGAGAGCAACGGAGAGGAGTTGAGGAGGGAGGTGAGACGTTTCAGGGTTAGGGTTTCGTCGATGGGTTTGGAGAGTTTGTTAAGGTTAGGGTTTGGGAAGGGGGAGATTTGGGAGTATTTTTGAGTGAGAAACATTTGATACAAATGCTAGAGAGAGAGATGAAGAAGGTGGAGAATGAGGATGAGGTATTTAATGGTGCGGGGAGACGGCTATTTCTGAGAAGGAGAAGAAAGCGTGTAGTATTGGAGAAGACGAGAGAAGTGCCGTTGGTGTTGGTGGTTTCGAGGTTGCGTTGACTAGACAAGGCCAAAGGAGTCTGCGGGAAGCTCGTGGTGTGTTTCAGGGTATGTTGCTGGTTGTTTTGCTGTTCCATTTTTAAAAAATATAAGTTTTTAAATCAAGTTGCAGATAGGGGTGATAACAGAGCTTTATGTCGGCGGCTCCATAAGTGCCTGTTCGGTTGCAGGATTATGGATTTGGATTTTGGATTGTGGAATCCTGAGATTCCATAATTTTGCGTTTGGTTGCAGAATTTAGATTTTTAAGATTCCTTTGTTTTTTATGAGGGACCACCACAAAACAAGGATTATGGAATCCAAAAGAATTTCAAGGATTTTTAAGGATTTGACACTATTCATTGTACTTTTAGATGGGACTCGTGTACTTTATTTATTTAATAATCCCCTCTCTATCTATCTCTCTCTAAAATCCTCAAATCCAAATCCATTTTTTCTCACCAACCAAACAAAGATTACAAGGATCAACAAATCCAATACTAGGAATCCAAAACCAACCAAACAACAAATTACCAAATTCAGAAATTTCAACCGTACTATTTTGGAATTCAAATTCCATAATCCTGCAACCAAACAAGCCCTAAATTAAACGGACTTGAGTTTGATATACGATTTGGACTAACAAGAACATGCTACATCCATTTCACAATATATAACTCTTTTTTGCTTCACATATTAACAAAATTGAATTTTCCTAGCCCTGTGATTTTATAAATATAAAATTTTCCATTTTAATCTTATTAATTTTTTGATATTTGAACAATTTCTTGAAATTTGAACAAGTACAAAGACAGTCATGAATTCTTGATACTACTTATTAGTATAAAAATATTAGAGATGGATACATTTTTTTTGGGTTGATTGAGAAAGAGTAGAAAGAGCATCGGAAAACATGCAGTCAAGCTCATTAAAAAAAAGTGAACCAACAAAATTACCGTTTCACAGCTTGATGGAGTTCGGAATCTCCCTCAGATGTTGTCCTCCGTCGATTTTGTGGCCAGCGAGGCTGAAGGACTGAGATTTGTTATGGAAGATTTGAGTGTGTGGATCTCTTTGGGTATGCTGGTTAATATTGACGCCGAGAAGTTCCGGGATGGAAAACCACCGTAGCACCCTCCGACGATCAAGTAAGTACCGGGGAATATTTAGGCAGAGTAGCGGCGTATTGGACTGAGTTCGAGTTACCTGAATCGTCTGGATGAAGGGTTTATATACGGTTACACTGGAGCGAGCCGATACGAGATTCTCGCCGCCCGTTTCGCCTATACGTCACGTCCGTATTGATGGCGAGATGTGCTCATTAATGGCAAGATACACTAGTGTGGGATACGGGACGTGAAGCGGCGGAGATCTCGTCGTGGCGAGATACACGGAGCTGTTACGGAGACGCTCGTGCTCCATGCTTTGGCCAAACATGGACGCTGAAAAATCTCAGCTATAGAGTATCTTAGAGACAAGCAAGGAAGCTTGGTAAAGGGAAGTTGAGGAAGCTCAATCCGAGAAAGCTCGGGTTTTGTACTACCGGTCCCGAGCTGGTCGGGACGGCAAAGGGGCTGAGGAAGCTCAGCTCTAGGATGGCTCGAAGACGAGCTATTGGCTGATGGTTAGACGAAGAGGGAACGCACTCAGGGAGGCCTCTAAAGATCGGGTGATACTTCGGAGGTGAGACTCCGAGGAATGTCCCCCTTGCATGGTACTTATCTCAGCTCCGTAGACTTCAAATATCTAGCTGGTGCACGTGGGAAACTTACCATCTGCCACGTGTCTTGATCTGAGGAATCCTTACTGTGAGCATCATCATTAGCCCCACACTCGTTCTGATCTATTTATGGGTGGATTGCTCAGTCTTCTATCTTCGGCTTTTTGTCGAAGGATCTACGCGGTGGATCGTCCTAGAACTACGTGGTCACGTGGTGATCCTCGAACGCTTTAATCGTCGAGAGTATTTTCGGATGATGTCAGCAGATCACTGATGGGACGACATCATTAAGACTACATCGTTTCGCCAGACCGGATCGTCGTGGCGCCAAGCTGGCCGTCAATCTCTTGCCACGCGGCTGCATCCGGACGGTGGATGCGAGACGTCGCTTTAGCCGATCGGATCCGTGTGAGGGGAAGACATCCAATGGTTGGATGTCGCGTGGCACCACATGGATCGTTCGGTGTGACGCTTCGTTTTGGCGGGAGAGAATCTGGGCTGCAGGATGGTCTTCGCTGAGGGTATAAATAGGGACGGTCTGTCCCAGGAAACACCTTTGCACACTTGCTCTTCTGCTGTCTTTGGATTGCTCGGCGCTCCCGCTTTTAGGTCGGCTTTGCAGTTCAAAAACCTCCTTCAGCCCTTTCCTCCTTTGAATCAGGTTAGATGTCTTCCTCTGATCTTCTAGTTGATGTAGTTAGGGTAGAGTTCGGCGATGAGGGCTCATCCTCTGAAGCCGAGTCTAATAGGTTTTCTTCGTCTTTCTCGGCTTCTGATAGTCGAGAAAGCTCTTTTTCTGCCGTGTCGGGTTCGCCCCGAAGGGGTGACCATTCCCTTGTTCCCCGATGCTGAAAGGCCAAGAAGGCACTTAAGGTGAGCATCGAGAATACTCATGACGCTACCTCGGTGCTGAACAGGTTGGGCGAGCTTCCCGACATACGGGCTCGCTTCCACATTCCCTTTGGTTACACGCTTCGTTTGGCCAGGGAGGGTGAACATGCCGACCAGGTACAGGGTAATGAGTTGCCCTGTACCTGGAAACGTTCCGAACATAGACGCGACTTCCTTTTTTATCCGAAATTTGTGCAGTTTTCAACTCACCCCGGTCTAGCTAGCATCGAATTCGTGGAGGATTCTCCTCGGGTTCCTGATCCGGTTCAAAATCGATCGAATCTATTTTAATATAGGGCTCCTCTTGGCCTTTCTCTGCTACAAGAACCATTCGTGCACCCGTAAGGACGAGTTGAGTTAGGTATATTTTTCCTTTAAGAAGCACAAGGGTAAGGCAACTGGGTCAGGGGTTGTGGTCGTCCTTTCTTTCATCTACGAGTGGAAGGAGAAACTTATCTTCGGCGGTCCTCCAAAGGGAGAAGACTGGCCGATGCCCACCGAGTGGCATAGGACGGATTGCTCGAAGTCCAAGTTGTCGAAAGCCATAGAGGTGGGGCTCATGTCCCAATAGTAGCCTATCCAGCGTGCCCACGCCTTACTTTCCAAGCGGGCCCTGAGCTGGGCGGGACTCAGTCCCGCGCGTTTCCTAGGTAAGTTAGGTCCCAGCCGCTCAATTTAGACTTAACATATTTTGTTGTTTTCGTTACTAACCCTTTCTTGTTCTTTCTCACAGAGCTCATAGACCGTTCAAATATTATGGTCGCCAAGGCATAGAACAAGAAGGACGGCATCGCAAGCTCGTGTAAGCCCGAGCCGAACGGGGGGCTTCACCAGGGCCTTCTGCAAAGACTGTAACAACCTAAACTTTCTGTACGAAATTTTTTCAAAAAATACAGAAATGGGTACTTGAGCCTGAGCACAAGTTATAAGTTTGATTTGCTTTTGAACAGCAAGAAGGAGCTTGTAGCTCATTGGTAAGACCTTGCACTGCTGAACCAAATCACCAGAGTTCAAATTCCATCAGCCATATTATCTTTTTAAATTGATTTCTTTTAATCTTTTTAGAAACTCAAGAGTCTACACGTGCACAACCCGTAAAACCAAGAGTTACAGCTTAAACAAACGGGTCCACGAGTCAAGTCCAAGCGTCAGCTACACGTGGCGAAGAGATGGACCCCGACTCGGGCCGGCGGAACGGTTGACTCGGCCGGCGCCGCCGGGTCAACTCGGCCCGATCCCATTTTTTTCTTTCCTCTGAAATCTTTGGCCTACCCCATAACCCCTGTATTATTTAATTTCCCCGCACATTTACAGAGCAAATTAAAACCCCCATTTAATCCATTTTTAATACAAAATTTTAATACACCCCTACATTACCCTAAATCCTAATTTTTCCTATAAATATCACACCTCAAATCACCCCTTCACTCACAAATCTCTACCCAAACTCTCAAGAAAATTTCCTAGACTTTTTGTATGTAAGTGGAGTTAGCAAAGGGAGAAACTCCGGCAAACTTCCGACGACGATCCGAGGAGTTTCCGGCGACAAAACGACGCATCGGTGTTTTCCTAATTTTCCTCTTCCTCTTCTTTTGACCCTAATCCAGTAAATCGCTCTTCTTTCTCTCTTTTGCTATTATCAAATTCTTAATCCTTAAAACGTGTCGGAAGCGGAGTTATCCGGCTTCCGATTCTCTTTTTTTTTTCAAAAATACAACATTTTCTTAATAAAAAATCTACAATTTTTGATATATATTGTTTAATACTCATTAACTAAGACAATAGAATAAGTTTGACATTAAAATGATAATCATAGCAAGTTTTATTCCACATTTACAGTAAAATACTTTTATGTTTCATATCGACATGTTTATACCTTTTAACCATGCTAGTTTTAGAAAATTCACGAAGTAATGACCTACCTCCTCACAATACTCATATGTAATATAGCATGATGGAATTTGGGAACATAGACTTGGGAAAAATATGATTTTACACATAAATACCTCCGACTTATAAAAACATTTTTCTACATGATGTGTATTTTTAACAAATCTTTGCAATGTGCCGCTACAACCCATTTCGGGGAACCCGTTCAGGATGGTGCGGATTATCGCACATCCTCGGGCTTAGTAATGTGAGATGCAGACCTCCGCAAGGAGCATACGATCTCGAAAGATTTAAAATACAATTTTCTTTAGAAAATGTGATTTCTATTATAAATAAAACTTATATTTTTAATAAATAAATATATATGTAATTAATATCAAAATATCTATTTTTAATATTTATAATATTCCACATTTCCAAAATTCAAGAAAAACATCTCATTTACAAGAAAATACCAAACAATTCCAATATTACAAATAAATACCATATATTACGAAAATAGGTTTTATTCACTAGAAATGTCACAATGATAAAATATACATCAATGAAAACTTTAAATACGACAATAAAATACTTGAGGTGTATTTTAAAAATTATACAAAATTATTTTTACATAAAACCCACTCAAGTTATACTAAATTACAATAAGAACTCTAGTAAACATAGGTTTAAGCGAGACCAGTCTCTTGAGCCTCAGGGAGCCGGAGATATGAGTGCTTGCCTATTTAAGGTAAACAACTTAACAAACGGTGTTATCAACACGGTAATCGTCTTTGAAAAATACACAAATTCTGCCGTCCATGTGCAGCGGTTACCGATAACACCAAAACCTAATGCAGGATTCAATTTCTTTTCTAATTGTTTGACTCAGTGTCACGCCCCGCTTCTCGGTGTACGGCGAAGGGGACGCGACGAGGTCCGCTATGTATTAGCGTATCTAAGCAATATAAATTAAATCACAAGAGACAAGTGATATAAAAATAACAACAACTTTATTAATAACATTCTTTTGTACAATACATGAAAAATAAATACATCTGAAATAAAAGCGATGCCTAAACAATGACATAACAGGAAATGAAAATACTGAATAGAACAAGGTACAATGTCTAGAGCTCGGGGTCTTCGTGAAACTGATCCAAGTCTTCACCGGTGGGCTCGATCTCTGACGGGTCCAAAACACCTGACGACATTCAAAGAAGAAAGAAATAGAATGTCTTCAGCGAACAGGTCGCTCGGTAAGTCCCAAAGATTAGAAAAAGACAGAATAAGAAGTATCTTCTAAAGTTGTATAATATTGTAGAATATTGTGTTTACGCTGTTGTTTGTAGCTTGGTACGGAAGGATGCCAGTGTATACGAGAGGGGTCCCAGTATGCTAGAGACCAGGGCAAATGGAATGTACAAGGAACCGTTAAGCCACGGTACAACAGCAACGAAATATAGGTTAGGTGTCTTAATCTTACCGTCTCGTGCCACTTCTAACACCTTCCGCACCAATCTACCCCTTAAACCCCGTAGTGTTTTGATTGTATTGTTATATTGTATTGTATAAGTTGGATGACTGACCAAAACCATGATATCAGAAAACAGATTGTAACTGCATAATCAGGTAATGGAATAACGGAATAATGGATGTATATCCATGGTTTGATTCAGTCAAGTTGTATAGATTGATAACGGGATTCTGGGATTCATGTGTTCATATTGAGTTGGAAAATTATAGATTTATATAGTACTTGAATCATATTCAAGTCGGATTATGATTAGACTCAAACCCGAGTCGGACAGAAGAAATGTAAATCGAAGTCCTATAATTGCTAGGGTCCTTAGGGTACTTTATAAAACTTGAGGGGGGTTTATGTAAAAATACTTTTGTATAGTTTTCAAGATACACCCCAAGTATTTATTATTCGTCTTTATAATTATGATGAGTGTAATTTCATTTTGTGATATTTCTAGTGAAAATATCCTAATTACATAAATAAAGGTATTTATCTGTAATATTGATTTATTTGAAATTCATGGTATTTTAATGTAAAATTTATTCTTGTGATTTTTAGAAAAAGTGGAATATTTATATTATAACAAAATAGATCTTTTAATGATAATATACATATATTTATACAAAAATAATTTCAATAAATATTTTATATTTTAAAAGTCTCATTTTCTTAAGTTGTCGTATTTTAAACCTTTCGAGACCGAATGCTCCTTGCGGAGGTCTGAATCTCGCACTACTAAGCCCGAGTGTGCACGATAAACCGTACTATCCCTAACGGGTTCCCCAAAGGTGGGTTGTAGTGGCGCTTTGCAAAGATTTTAGAAATACTAACCCTTAGAATACGGTTTTATTAAAGTAAAAGGTATTTATTTGCAAAAGTCGATTTTTCCGTATTTTAGGTTTTAGGGTTTTCTATTTCAACTAGACTAATTCTAAATGATCTAAACAACAAGTTGTTAGAAGCCTCAAATCGCCTCTTCACCGCCAATTATGGCCAGATAAGTACAAGTGAGGAAGGAGGGATCCGCTCACGAATCGTGAGACGAGCCTTTTAAAGTTACCTTTGCTCACTTGCCTAGCCTATATACCACAAAGTCAGGTTTAGATAAACGATCGATGTCCACAACTTATCGTATTTTCCTATTAAAAGATATTTGTTTTAAAAGTGTAGCAACCTAAAACTTTTAGAAAATGTTTTATTAAGAAAATGGTATTTAATTGTAAAATCTTGTTTTATCGTATTCTAAGTTTTCAAGATAGCGTGTTATGTTTGCATATAAATATGTGAGGAGGTAGGTCATTACCTCGTGATCTATTTTAAGGTTTAGCAATGTTAAGGGGGTTAAATGTGAAAACGAAACGTTGTGGTATTTAAGTGGAAAAAAAATACGATAAATGGAAACGTTATCATTTCATGTGATAAAACTTGTTCAAATTATTTGTTAAATGATTAATAGTCAACATAAAAATGTTTAAGCATGATGGAATTGGTGATAAGTGGGATTTTATAGAAAACCGAACCGGAAATCGGATTTCTTCCGATTCCGTCGGGTTTTGTAAATTTGTATTTTTATGAGAGAAAAGAAAGATAAAAAGGGAGACTTACGGGTTTGGACAACACTAGAGAGTGAGAGAGAAGTAGGGGGTTTGCCGGTGCGTCGAATCGTCGTTGAGAGCTTCTAGCACGATCACCGGAATTTCGCCGTCGATTTCGTCAGCGCTTCGCCTTTCGCTCGTTTCCAACGTACCAAAGTTATCTTGAAATTTTGAGAGAGTGGACTCAGAAATTTAGGATGAGAGGGTAGAGGGTAGGAGGTGTATTTATAGGGTTAGGTTAGGGTTAGGGTTTTTAATTAAAAAATGTAAAAAATTATATAAAAATCATTAAAATTTGGAGTAAAAGAGGTTTAATGTGCTCTCTGTAACCGATCTGGAAATTTAGTGTGTGCAGGGGGGTTGACTAGGTCAAGATGCTCATCTTCGATGTTGGCAACTCGGCCGGTCCGCCGGCCGACTCGGCCGAGTCGGAGGGTCGATGGGTGGGGGGTCTCCTGGGGTGATTTATGCTGCATATAACTTTTTATATGTAGAAGGAATTTTGTGAGAAACGCACGTGTAACGGTTGGTATTCTAAAAAATTAAAAACAAAATAATATTAAAAATAATGTGAGGGCATGGGATTTGAACTCTGGTGGCTTGGTTCAGCAGTGCAAGGTATTACCAATGAGCTACAAGCTCCTTCTTGTAATTATGGAGTGAAATAAATACTTAAAGAGATATCAGCAACAATAAATACTCCAAGTATACATTGAATTTAAATTAATTCTTTGTACATTAAAAATGGAGTTGTTACAGTTTACCCACCTTACAAAAATTTCGTCCTCGAAATTTACAACTTTTTTTTTAGGACTAGTTTACAAAGAGGTGTGGATATCTAGTACGCATTTCATCCTCTCTTTCCCAAGTGGACTCGCCTGGAGTGTTTTTCCTCCACATCACTCGAACCAAGTTAACTTCCTTGTTCCGAAGTGTCTTCACTTTCCTGTCCAGGATCTCCATAGGCTGTTGCTCACAAGACAAATCGGGCTGTATCGTGAGCTCGGAATGATCGAGAACATGACTGGGGTTACTCACATACCTTCTGAGTAAACACGTACTTCTGGCTCGTATGATCTGTATAGATGTTCACTCGTTCACCAAGTAGATAATGGCGCCAAATCTTGAGAGCAAAGATGACGGCTGCCAACTCCAGATCATGCGTCGGATAATGGCGCTCATGAATTTTCAGCTGTCTTGAAGCATAAGCCACAATCTTACCGTGCTGATGTAGAACACATCCTAATCCCTTACCGGATGCATCGCAATGCACTTCAAATCCTCCAGATTGATCTGATATGACGAGAATAGGTGCCGATGTCAATCTTGACTTGAGTTCTACGAAAACTTGTTCGCATGCTTCTGGCCACACAAATTCTTCATCTTTACGTGTAAGCTTGGTCAGGGGCGTTGCTATCTTTGAAAAGCCTTCAATAAACCTTCTGTAATATCCAGCTAAACCCAAGAAACTTCAAATATCTTTCACTGACTTTGGTGTAGGCCATTCGCTAACTGCTGAAACTTTCACTGGATCCACAGAGATTCCTTCTCCTGATACGATATGTCCAAGAAAACCAACTTGCTTTAACCAAAACTTGCACTTGCTGTACTTGGCATAAAGCTGATGTTGTCGAAGAGTTTCTAGAACAATTCGTAGCTGCTCTGCATGTTCTTTCCGACTCTTAGAATACACCAGGATGTCGTCGATGAAGATGACAACAAACCTGTCTAAGTACTCCCGGAAAACTTGATTCATTAGGTTCATGAATATTGCGGGTGCGTTGGTCACTCCAAATGGCATCACTAGAAATTCGTAATGTCCATAGCGAGTTCTGAAAGCTGTTTTGTGAATATCAGCTTCCTTGACCTTCACTTGATGATAACCTGAACGAAGATCCAATTTAGAGAAAACACAAGATCCACTTAGCTGATCGAATAAATCGTCGATGCGCGAAAGTGGATACTTGTTCTTTATAGTGACTTCATTCAAGGCTCTATAATCGATGCACATTCTGTATGAACCTTCCTTCTTCTTCACAAGTAGTACAGATGATCCCCAACTTGAAGTGCTGGGACGAATCCATCCTTTCGCCAGTAATTCGTCAAACTGTGTTCGGACTTCCTTCAAACCTTCCGGACTTAAACGATAGGGTGCTTTGATCACCGGTTGTGCTTCTGATACTAAATCAATACTGAATTCAAGAGCTCGATCGGGAGGCAAACCTGATATATCGTCAGGAAATACATCGTCGAACTCTCGAACCACATCTGTCCTTGATTCTTCCTCTGCTTGAGCTGCTGCAACTACTGCTTCTCTTGGCTTCGCTTTGTAGGTACTTGGCTCCAGTGTACGGTCTCCGCTTTTGAAATAGAAGACCGGATGGTCTGGAATCTCGAATACTACCCTCCTTTGACGACAGTCGATGGTAGCATAAAAAGTTCCAAGCCAATTCATTCCTAGAACCACATCGAAGTTCGGTATGTCCAGCACTTTGAAGTCAGTATAAAATTCTCTACTGCAGACGACGACTGGACACAAGCTGTATCCCATGGTAGCCTTTAGAACGCCATTTCCTGAACTGACATTCCAGCTGGATACAAGCGGTGAGACTGGAATCGCATGGGTTCGAACAAACCGTTGCGACATAAAGCAGTGTGATGCTCCAGTATCAAACAGTGCTAGTGCAGGGATTGAGGATACTAAGATTGTACCTAAGGTATGTGGGATATGTTTTAGGTATAGAAAATATGTAGCTAAGTAGCAGGATAGAAAAGCAAAGTTTGGAAAGAAAAGTTTACCAGTGATGACTTGGCCAGTGGCCTCAGCTTCTTCCACGGACATTGTGAAAGCCTGGCGCCTTGGTACATTCCTCCTGGCCTGAGGAGCTTTCCTCGGAACGTTCCTTTGAGCTTGATGGAACTGACGAGGAAGTGGTGCAGCTTGTGGTGTTCTGGGTGGTGCAGGTAGTGCTGGTCTTGGAGCAGGTGCCTGAAGAGCTGGTCGCTGCGGATAGGTGATTGCTGGCCTGGTTGCAGCAACTGGGTTTTGTCTTTGGGGACAAGACCCAATATCATGAGTAGCTGAGCCGCAGACTAAGCAAAGACGGTTGTCTCGACGGCAGTCTTTCATCATATGTCCAGTTCTCTTACAGTAGGTGCAAAAGGCTGGGCTGGGACGATGGTTCGGTACTCCAGGTCGCCTTGGCACGAAAGGTGGCCTGGACGAGGCTCCACCTGCCATCTGATTGGTAGGGCACTTGACTCCTGCAGACTGAGGTCTGCCCCTTGCTTTTATCACTGCCTCATAACTGCGGGCAGCTTCCAGAGCATCCTCATGAGTCAGAAATTTTCCCGTGGTTAGGGCAGCCTGAATCTCCGTGTCCAGACCTTGTTGAAAGCGACGGGCTCTGATCTCGTCCGTCGGTATCAAGTGTGCCGCAATCTGTTTAAGGATTGTGTTAGCTGTGTAGTATGTGAGATTTAAAAATTGAACTGTTGTGACATATCTTACCGGCTTAGCATGGTGAATTCAGCGTCGTACTCATCTATTGATTTGTCCCACATCGAACCCTGTTGTAGATGAATGAACTGCTGCTCCATGGCAAACCTGGCAGTCACAGGGAAGTATTTCGCGTCGAACTTCTCACGAAAAGTCTTCCATTCAATAGGCTGTACCAAACGGCTTTCTTCCGCCTTCCACCAGTTGCGAGCATTGTCCGTGAGTTGTAGTTTCGCCACACGGACCCAAGCTGTGTCTGGCACTTGAGCTGCTGCCAGATCGTCTTCTATGCTTTGTGCCCATTCTTCAGCTTCAAGAGGGCTTTCTTTTCCGGAGAACTGCTTGGGATGTAAAGCCTTGAATTGCTTTACCCCCGGTGCGTTGGCCTCAGGACGGTTCAGGAGTTGTTGATGTCTCTCAAGAAGGCTGCGGATCGCCTCAAGTAGCACTGTTTGCTCGGTGGGTGGCGCAGGAACAGCTGGTGTGAGAGATAGTGCTGGAGGTGTGTTGTTGACGTTGGTGCTGGTGTTGTTCGGGGAATTCATAACCTTGAAGAAAAATTTGGGTTAGGACAGATTCAAATACATGAAATGATAAGATTCAAGGAATAGAAACTTGTAAGATTCAAGAAACATGAATTGTAAAGAATATTTTAGTTGCTGGTTCTTGTGTTATATTGCTTAGGTTGTTCACGCAGAACAGAACTGCATAGTATGGTTCTATACAGCTCTGACCTGCATGGGCCACCAACAAAACCTGTCACGCCCCGCTTCCCGGTGTACGGCGAAGGGGACGCGACGAGGTCCGCTACGTATTTACTGTGAAGTAAATACGCTAAGCGTATCTAAGCAATATAAGTTAAATCACAAGAGACAAGAGATATAAAAATAACAGCAACTTTATTAATAACATTCTTTTATACAATGCATGAAAAGTAAATACATCTGAAATAAAAGCGATGCCTAAACAATGGCATAACAGGAAATGAAAATACTGAATAGAACAAGGTACAATGTCTAGAGCTCGGGGTCTTCGTGAAACTGATCCAAGTCTTCACCGGTGGGCTCGATCTCTGACGGGTCCAAAACACCTGACGACATTCAAAGAAGAAAGAAATAGAATGTCGTCAGCGAACAGGTCGCTCGGTAAGTCCCAAAGATTAGAAAAAGACAGAATAAGAAGTATCTTCTAAAGTTGTATAATATTGTAGAATATTGTGTTTACGCTGTTGTTTGTAGCTTGGTACGGAAGAATGCCAGTGTATACGAGAGGGGTCTCAGTATGCTAGAGACCAGGGCAAATGGAATGTACAAGGAACCGTTAAGCCACGGTACAACAGCAACGGAATATAGGTTAGGTGTCTTAATCTTACCGTCTCGTGCCACTTCTAACACCTTCCGCACCAATCTACCCCTTAAACCCCGTAGTGTTTTGATTGTATTGTTATATTGTATTGTATAAGTTGGATGACTGACCAAAACCATGATATCAGAAAATAGATTGTAACTGCATAATCAGGTAATGGAATAACGGAATAATGGATGTATATCCATGGTTTGATTCAGTCAAGTTGTATAGATTGATAACGGGATTCTGGGATTCATGTGTTCATATTGAGTTGGAAAATTATAGATTTATATAGTACTTGAATCATATTCAAGTCGGATTATGATTAGACTCAAACCCGAGTCGGACAGAAGAAATGTAAATCGAAGTCCTATAATTGCTAGGGTCCTTAGGGTAATTTATAAAACTTGAGGGGGGTTTATGTAAAAATACTTTTGTATAGTTTTCAAGATACACCCCAAGTATTTATTCTTCTTCTTTATAATTATGATGAGTGTAATTTCATTTTGTGATATTTCTAGTGAAAATATCCTAATTACATAAATAAAGGTATTTATCTGTAATATTGATTTATTTGAAATTCATGGTATTTTAATGTAAAATTTATTCTTGTGATTTTTAGAAAAAGTGGAATATTTATATTATAACAATATAGATCTTTTAATGATAATATACATATATTTATACAAAAATAATTTCAATAAATATTTTATATTTTAAAAGTCTCATTTTCTTAAGATGTCGTATTTTAAACCTTTCGAGACCGAATGCTCCTTGCGGAGGTCTGAATCTCGCACTACTAAGTCCGAGTGTGCACGATAAACCGTACTATCCCTAACGGGTTCCCCAAAGATGGGTTGTAGTGGCGCTTTGCAAAGATTTTATAAATACTAACCCTTAGAATACGGTTTTATTAAAGTAAAAGGTATTTATTTGCAAAAGTCGATTTTTCCGTATTTTAGGTTTTAGGGTTTTCTATTTCAACTAGACTAATTCTAAATGATCTAAACAACAAGTTGTTAGAAGCCTCAAATCGCCTCTTCACCGCCAATTATGGCCAGATAAGTACAAGTGAGGAAGGAGGGATCCGCTCACGAATCGTGAGACGAGCCTTTTAAAGTTACCTTTGCTCACTTGCCTAGCCTATATACCACAAAGTCAGGTTTAGATAAACGATCGATGTCCACAACTTATCGTATTTTCCTATTAAAAGATATTTGTTTTAAAAGTGTAGCAACCTAAAACTTTTAGAAAATGTTTTATTAAGAAAATGGTATTTAATTGTAAAATCTTGTTTTATCGTATTCTAAGTTTTCAAGATAGCGTGTTATGTTTGTATATAAATATGTGAGGAGGTAGGTCATTACCTCATGATCTACTTTAAGGTTTAGCAATGTTAAGGGGGTTAAATGTGAAAACGAAACGTTGTGGTATTTAAGTGGAAAAAAAATACGATAAATGGAAACGTTATCATTTCATGTGATAAAACTTGTTCAAATTATTTGTTAAATGATTAATAGTCAACATAAAAATGTTTAAGCATGATGGAATTGGTGATAAGTGGGATTTTATAGAAAACCGAACCGGAAATCGGATTTCTTCTGATTCCGTCGGGTTTTGTAAATTCGTATTTTTATGAGAGAAAAGAAAGATAGAAAGGGAGACTTACGGGTTTGGACAACACTAGAGAGTGAGAGGGAAGTAGGGGGTTTGCCGGTGCGTCGAATCGTCGTTGAGAGCTTCTAGCACGATCACCGGAATTTCGCCGTCGATTTCGTCAGCGCTTCGCCTTTCGCTCGTTTCCAACGTACCAAAGTTCTTTTGAAATTTTGAGAGAGTGGACTCAGAAATTTAGGATGAGAGGGTAGAGGGTAGGGGGTGTATTTATAGGGTTAGGCTAGGGTTAGGGTTTTTAATTAAAAAATGTAAAAAATTATATAAATTTCATTAAAATTTGGAGTAAAAGTGGTTTAATGTGCTCTCTGTAACCGATCTGGAAATTTAGTGTGTGCAGGGGGGTTGACTAGGTCAAGATGCTCATCTTTGATGTTGGCGACTCGACCGTCCGGCCGAGTCCGGCCGGCGGCGCCAGCCCGAGTCGGGCGGAGTCGGAGGGTCGATGGGTGGGAGGTCTTCTGGGGTGATTTATTGTGCATCTAACTTTTTATGTGTAGAAGGAATTTTTTGAGAAACGCACGTGTAACCGTTGGTATTCTAAAAAATCAAAACAAAATAATATTAAAAATAATGTGGGGCATGAGATTTGAACTCTGGTGGCTTGGTTCAGCAGTGCAAGGTATTACCAATGAGCTACAAGCTCCTTCTTGTAATTATGGAGTGAAATAAATACTTAAAGAGATATCAGCAACAATAAATACTCCAAGTATACATTGAATTTAAATCAATTCTTTGTACATTAAAAATGGAGTTGTTACACTCAGACTGAGTCTCAATATAATCAATCTGACTTGAATATGATTCAAGTATCAAACTACAATTCAACATGAATCTATATATTCAATCTGTTCAATCTAATCAATCTATATTGACCGAACCGAACCATGGATATACCTCCATCTACATGATTCTTCAGTTACATCCATTTACTGATATCATGGTTCCGGCAAGTCATCAATCTATACAATCTATAATATAAGACAATACAATTTACAATTCAAATTACAAGACAATACAATCAAGACATCGCGGGGTTTATAAGGGGTAGATTGGTACGGAAGGTATTAGAAGTGGCATGAGACTGCAACCATTAAGACACCTAATCTGAATTCAATTGCCGTTGTACCGTGGATGAACGGTTCCTTGTATTCCGTCCACCGTAGTCTCTGGTCTATTGAGACTCCTCTTGTATATACTGGCCTCTTCTGTACCAAGCTACAAACAACAGCGTTAACACTAAATACAACATTATAACATTATAATACAACTTTAAAAGTTACACCCTTTCTCTGTCTATTCTATTTCTCCCTTATCTTTGGGACTTACCGAGCGATTTGCTCGCTGACGACATTCTGTTTCTTTTTCTTCTTTGAAATGTCGTCAGGTGATTCGGACTTACTGGAGATAGAGCCCACCAGTGAGGATTTGGACCAGCTAGCTTTCGAACCAGAGCTCTAGTTATTTGTACACATTTACGTTCTGTATTTTCTATTTCTGTTATGCCACTGTTTAGGCATTGCTTTCCATTCCATGTATTTACTTTTCAGATGTATTGTAAAAAGAATGTTAATAAATAAAGTTGTTGTTTCTTTTACATCTCGTCTCTTGTGTATATTTTACTTATATTGCTTAGATACGCTTAGCGTGTTTATTTCAGAGTAAATACGTAGCGGCCCGTCGCGTCCCATTCCCGTACACCGGGAAGCCGGGCGTGATAGGTTTTGTTGGCGGCCCATGCAGGTCAGAGCTGTATGGAACCTATCATGCAGTTCAGTTCTACGTGGACAACCTAAGCAATATAACACTAGAACCAGCAACTAAAACATTCTTTACAATTCATATTTCTTGAATTTTACTATTTCAAATTCCTTGAATCTTATTCTTTGAATCTATCCTAACCTACTTTTCATTCAAGGTTATGCATTCCCCAAACAACATCAGCACGAATGTCAACAACACTCCCCACCACTACCACTCACACCTGCCGTCACTGTTATGATCAACGAGCAGACGGTTCCGTTTGAGGCAATCCGAAGCCTCCTGGAAGGAAAGCAACAGCAGACTGATATTCTCTTGAACCGTTCAGAAGCGGAAGCACCCGGAGTGAAGCAATTCCGGGCACTGCACCCCAAGAACTTTTCGGGAAAAGAGAGCCTTCTGGAAGCAGAGAAATGGGCTCAAAGCATCGAAGATGATATGGCAGTGGCACAAGTGCCAGAGATAGTTTGGGTTCGAGTTGCGAAGCTGCAGCTCACCAATAATGCACGGGTTTGGTGGAAGGCGGAAAGCCGTCTTCATCAGCCTATCGAATGGAGGACTTTCCGTAACATGTTCGATGCAAAGTACTTTCCTGAGACTGCCCGCTTTGATATGGAACAACAATTTATCCATCTGCAACAAGGTTCAATGTGGACCAAATCAGTAGATGAGTATGATGCTGAGTTTACCATGCTCAGCAGGTAAGATATGTCTCAATGTTCGATTTTATATCACATACACACAGCTAACACAAGACCGTAACAGATTTGTGGCCCATCTCATACCGACTGCTGAGATCACAGCTAGAAGATTTCAGTAAGGGTTGGACCCGGAATCCAAGCAGCATTAGCTACGGGGGATTTCCCAACCCATGATTTGGCTTTGAAGGTTGTCCGACGATTTGAGGCAATAGTAAAGAGGAAGGGCAGACCTCAATCTGCCGGAGTGAAGCGTCCTGCCAACCAGATGGCAGGAGGAGCCTCTTCAAGGCTAACTGTTCAACCCAGAAGACCGGAAGAAACCAATAACCAGTCGAGTCCAGGTTTTTGCTTTTATTGCAAGAGGAAGGGACACTTGTGGAAGGACTGTAGGCGCGCAAAAGGCCTGTGTCTAGTTTGTGGCGTATCCAATCACGGAATTGGAAATTGTCCTTATAAAAGCAACCCAGCTCACACACCCACTAACTACCCGCAGCGGCTAGCTATCCAGGCTCATGCACCTCGTCTTGCACTCTCAGCTCCACCACCTGCACAGCCTACTCGCAAATTCCATCAGGCTCTGAGGAACATGCCTCGATGACAGAGAAACATGCCCCAAGGACAGAGGAATGTACTCCCAGCTAGGAGGAATGAACCACAGCGTCAGGCTTTCCTTTTAGCTGCCGAAAAAGCAGAGGCTGTAGACCAAGGTAACCCTGGTAATTTCCTCAACTCTTTTCAAACCTTTCGCATTCTTTCATTCTTTCACATATTTTTCTTACACTACCAATAGTCCTATCACAAAACTTTCTTTGAATCCGTTACACTTTCCATTTACAAAATTCGAGGACGAAATTTTTGAAGGAGGGTAGAATGTAACAACCCTAAACTTTCTGTACGAAATTTTTTCAAAAAATACAGAAAGGGGTACTTGAGCCTGAGCACAAGTTATAAGTTTAATTTGCTTTTGAACAGCAAGAAAGAGCTTGTAGCTCATTGGTAAGACCTTGCACTGCTGAACCAAATCACCAGAGTTCAAATCCCATCAGCCACATTATTTTTTTAAATTGATTTCTTTTAATCTTTTTAGAAGCCCATGAGTCTACACATGCACAACCCGTAAAACCAAGAGTCACAGCTTAAACAAACGGGTCCACGAGTCAAGTCCAAGCGTCAGCAACACGTGGCGAAGAGATGGACCCCGACTCAGCCGACTCGGGCCGGCAGAACGGTTGACTCGGCCGGCGCCGCCGGGTTAACTCATCCTATTTTTTCTTCTTTCCTCTGAAACCTGTGGCCTACCCCATAACCCCTGTATTATTTAATTTCCCCGCACATTTACAGAGCAAATTAAAACCCCCATTTAATCCATTTTTAATACAAAATTTTAATACACCTCTTCATTACCCTAAACCTTAATTTTTCCTATAAATACCACATCTCAAATCACCCCCTCACTCACAAATCTCTGCCTAAACTCTTAAGAAAATTTCCTAGACTTTTTGTGTGCAAGTGGAGTTAGCAAAGGGGGAAGCTCCGGCGAACTTCCGACGACGATCCGAGGAGCTTCCGGCGACGAAACGACGCACCGGTGTTTCCCCAATCTTCCTCTTCCTCTTCTCTTGACCCTAATCCAGTAAGTCCCCCTTCTCTCTCTCTTTTGTTATTCTCAAATTCTTAATCCTTAAAACGTGTTGGAAGCGGAGTTATCCGGCTTCCGATTCTCTTTTCTTTAAAAAACACAACATTTTCTTAATAACAAACCTACAACTTTTGATATATATTGTTCAATACTCATTAACTAAGACAATAGAACAAGTTTGACATTAAAATGATAATCGTAGCAAGTTTTATTCCACCTTTACAGTAAAATACCTTTATATTTCATATCGACATGTTTATACCTTTTAACCATGCTAGCTTTAGAAAACTCACGAGGTAATGACCTATCTCCTCACAACAATTATATGTAATATAGTACGTTGGAATTTGGGAACATAGATTTGAGAAAAATACGATTTTACACCTAATTACCTCCAACTTATAAAAACCTTTTTCTACAAGATGTGTATTTTTAACAAATCTTTGCAATGTGCCGCTACAACCCATTTCGGGGAACTCGTTCAGGATGGTGCGGATTATCGCACATTCTCGGGCTTAGTAGTGTAAGATGCAGACCTCCGCAAGGAGTATACGATCTCGAAAGATTTAAAATACAATTTTCTTTAGAAAATGTGATTTCTATTATAAATAAACTTATATTTTTAATAAATAAATATATATGTAATTAATATCAAAATATCTATTTTTAATATTTATAATATTCCACATTTCCAAAATTCAAGAAAAACATCTCATTTACAAGAAAATACCAAACAATTCCAATATTACAAATAAATACCATATATTATGAAAATATGTTTTATTCACTAGAATTGTCACAATGATAAAATATACATCAATGAAAACTTTAAAGACGATAATAAAATACTTGAGGTGTATTTTAAAAATTATACAAAATTATTTTTACATAAAACCCACTCAAGTTATACTAAATTACAATAAGGACCCTAGTAAACATATGTTTAAGCGGGACCGATCTCTTGAGCCTCAGGGAGCCGGAAATATGGGTGCTTGCCTATTTAAAGTAGACAACTTAACAAACGGTGTTATCGATACAGTAATCGTCTTTGAAAAAGACAAATCCTGCCATCCATGTGCAGCGGTTATCGATAACACCAAAACCTAATGCAGGATTCAATTTCTTTTCTAATTGTTTGACTCAGACTGTGTTTCAATATAATCAATCTGACTTGGATATGATTCAAGTATCAAACTACAAGTCAACATGAATGCATGAATCTATATATTCAATCTGTTCAATCTAATCAATTTATATTGACCGAACTGAACCATGGATATACCTCCATCTACATGATTCTCCTGTTACATCCATTTACTGATATTATGGTTCCGGCAAGTCATCCATCTATACAATCTATAATATAAAACAATACAATTTACAATTCAAATTACAAGACAATACAATACAAACAATACAATCAAGATATCACGGGGTTTATAAGGGGTAGATTGGTACGGAAGGTGTTAGAAGTAGCACGGGACTGCAACCATTAAGACACCTAATTTGAATTCAATTGCCGTTGTACCGTGGCTGAACGGTTCCTTGTATTCTGTCCACCGTAGTCTCTGGTCTTTTGAGACTCCTCTCGTATATACTGGCATCTTCTGTACCAAGCTACAAACAACAGCGTTAACACTAAATACAACATTATAACAATATAATACAACTTTAAAGTTACACTCTCTCTGTCTATTCTATTTCTCCCTCATCTTTGGGACTTACCGAGCGATTTGTTCGCTGACGACATTCTCTTTCTTCTTCTTCTTTGGAATGTCGTCAGGTGATTCAGACTCACTGGAGATCGAGCCCACCAGCGAGGATTTGGACCAGCTAGCTTTCGACCCAGAGCTTTAGTTATTTGTACACATTTACATTCTGTATTTTCCATTTCTGTTATGCCACTGTTTAGGCATTGCTTTCCATTCTATATATTTACTTTTCAGATGTATTGTAAAAAGAATGTCAATAAATAAAGTTGCCATTTCTTTTACATCTCGTCTTTTGTGTACATTTTACTTATATTGCTTAGATACGCTTAGCGTGTTTACTTCAGAGTAAATACGTAGCGGCCTGTCGCGTCCCCTTCCCGTACACTGGGAAGCGGGGCGTGACAAAGACCGTCGTACCTCCGCCAGTCCCCGAGGAGTGTAGGGGTAGCGGGCAGAAATAAGCCCGGGAACAGATTCCCTGGGTGAGGCCGGAGGTGCCTTCTTCCGCCGAGTCTCCGGCCAAGAGGCTCAAGAAGGAGATTTTCCGACCGTCGTTGGCTGGGGTACATATTCAGGAGGGCGACTTTCGTCTCGAGGTGCCGTCGGAACTATCTGTGGTCAACAGCCTCCTGGCGGACATAGAAAAAGCGACGGGGGCCAAAATACCTCGGGGAACCATGAAAGCCAAGGTCGCCGCGATAGTCCAGGAAGCTGTCCAAGTTAGTGAGCTCTCCGCAGTTTATTTCAAGGAATCTTTCCCCTGTTCAGCCCCTGATGGATAATGTTTGCTTCCTTCTGCAGGTTCTCCATCATTGGCCCTCCTGCCTGCCATGGAGGTTGAAGAGCTTGCCCCGGCGATAAAAAGGACGGGGTAGATTTCTTCACGCGATTAAGAAATCCTCGCCAAGCTGAAGGAGGCCGAGAACAACATCGCCTCCCTCTAGTCGCGGTTGGTCTCGGATGAGCTGAAGGCCGCAAGGCTGATTGAAGTCCGCAAGGCTGACTGAGTCCAACCGGGCTCTGACTGAGTCCAACCGAGCTCTCCAGGCCCAGGTCGACGATGTCAACGAGCTCTTTGACGCGATTAAGAAGCAGATAAACTCGTCCAAGAAGGATGCCCAGGCGGCCAATGAGTCGGCAAAAAAGGCTGAGGAGAAGGCGGAGAGGGCTATGGAGGATTATAAAGTGTCCGACTAGTTCTACATCGACCTCGTCGACTCTGTGGCCGTTGGGCGGCATAATGCCCTTGACGTTGTTACGGAGATTGTGCCCGGGCTCGATGACCAGGAGCTCTGCGCGAGATACCCCCTTCCCGAGGAAGAGCCAAAAGGGAGGCACCGGGCAGACGGGCGGCGATAAGACCTTGGGCGAGAAGACGACTTGAAGCCACCACTCTCCTCATCTTTTTTTGTTTTTCTTTGTAAGCCTTCGGGCAATTTGTAACAATTTTTTGAAGCTGAGGATCTCATAATACCTTGTACATCAGTTTTGAAATTAATGAAGTACTTTTGCTTGTCTGTAATATGTCTGATCGAAAAATTATCGTTTTATTTTTCCAAGAGTAGATAGATCGGTGTCCCCTCTTCACCCCGGAGGCGAGATAATGTGAGTCGAGCGAACACTAAGCAAACTCAGGATAAACTTTCCAAGTTTATATAGCCCGGTATCCCCTTGGAAACTCTAGAAACTTTGCAAAGCTCGGTATTAGCCCCTCTAGACAGATCAGTGTCCCTTCTTCACCCCGTAGACGGGGTAATGTGAGTGGAACGAGAGTTTGATCTGCTGTCGATTGTAGACGAGCTTTCCTTACTTGGGTTACGCAGGAGTCTGTCTACTTCAACCATGCGTGCAGGATAGGAGTCTGCCCGATGGCCTCCCGGGAGGTCTTAGGATTCACAGGTCAGGCTAAGCAGGAATTTTCTCGCTGTGAATTGGCCGGGCAGGAAGTTGTCCAGCGGCCTCGTGAGAGGGCTTCAGACCCATAATCTGGGCCAAGCAGGAACTTGCTCACTATGGATGGGTGTGCCTTAGGGACGAGTAGGAATCTACCTGCGCGAGAACTTGGGATTCACAGGTCAGACCGAGCAGGAATCTACTCGCTGTGAATTGGCCGGGAAGGAAGCTGCCCAGCGGCCTCGTGAGAGGGCTTAGGATCCATAGTTCGGGCCGACCGGGAATCTACTCTCTGTAAATTGGCCGGGCAGGAAGCTACCCAGCAGTCTTGTGAGAGGGCTTAGGATCCATAGTTCTGGCCGAGCAGAAATCTGTTCGCTATGGAGGGGTGTGCCATGGCAGCGGGCATGAATCTACCCGCATGAAGACTTAGGATTCACAGTTTAGGCCGAGCAGGAATCCACTCGCTATGAATTGGCCGGGCAGGAAGCCACTCAGCGACTTCGTGAAAGGGCTTAGGTCCATAGTTCGGGCCGAGCAGGAATCTACTCTCTATAAATTGGTCGGGTGGGAAGCTACCCAGCGGTCTCGTGAGAAGCTTCAGATCTATGGAAGGTCGGATCGCCGTGACGTGGACATTTGCACTTCCCCGATTCTTGGGACCACGTGGCGCCTGACAGGTATCTTAAAATCCGCAGGTATCTTTTGGCGGCGGCGTTCAATCTGCCCGTATCCGCGTGAAAGGGAGGCAGCCAATGACCGGAAACCACATGACGACGCCTCATCCGATGGATGCGATGCTCCGTAATTTGCGCCTTAGCGGGAGAGAATCTCGTTCGTAGAGGAATTTTCGCTGAGGCTATAAATAGAGAAGTCTCAACCTCCTCTTAGGCACTTCCACTCATTTGCTTTTAGTTGTTCTACACTCGCTCGGCTCCTCTCCTTGTTCTCCTTTCGCCCTTCGTAATCGATCATTTTCTGATGGCCGGCAAGACGTACAATATTTGAGAGATTATTTCTCGCGACGACGTCTATTATTACGACCACAACGGCTCCGTTGACACATACGAGGCTGTGATAGGTCGGCTGCAACACCATTGTGGGCGGTTACTTCCACGCCGATCCTCTCTCCTGCATGTGCTTGTCCATGCGATTTGGAGGTCCTCGCCCGGCCTTTTTAGGGCGTTGTATCAACAAGCGCTGGACGAAACCGTCGATAAGATGTGCATAGCCCATGTGTTGGGCCTGATCTCGAAGAGCAGACGAAATCACTCGATAGGTCGCATGCGCTGATCTTTCCAACATAGATTGATCATAGTTTCATGTGCGACGGCAAGAGTCCCCGACGACACTATAACTGCTCGGGTCCATGGACATAAGCAGGGGGAGTGATGGGATGCTTTCTGGGATCGGATGGCGGACCTTTGTTTCGAGTACCACGATAGTTGTGTTCAAGAGCCTCTTCCTCCTTTGTTGTGATTGTTAAGTGACAAAATAATGATTTCTTTTGCAAGCCCCTGGGCACTTTTGTAAGGCTGAGGAGCCGATAATACCTCTTGTTAATGAATTTTTCTTTGCTCAGAATGTTAGAATATCGAAAAAATTTATTTCTGTTTTCTAATTGTAGGTAGACTGGTGCCCCTCTTTGACCCCGGAGTCAAGGTAAGATGATCGGTGTCTGCGTTTTATTTACTTGAGTAAAGGACTTGTCTGGGATACTTTACTTGCCTCCGAGCCGGGCAGGAAACAGCCTATAGGCTCGTGAGAGGGCTTCAGACTCTCAGTTTAGGTCAGGCAGGAAACTACCCGCTGTGAATGGTCATGACGGGCAGGATGCTTCCTGCCGGCCTTGCGCGGTGTCTTAGTTAGGAAATGAGAAAAACAGTTCGGATTGCAGAGAAGCAAGAATTTTTATTATTAAAGGGAGTACAAGTTTAACAATACAATTTAAGTTTTTCTGCATTATATGGCCGTGGAAGGTTACATCCCCAGGAATCTTAGAGTTGGTACGCTCCTCCAGGCAATACTTTGGTCCCGAGTAAGGGGTCTTCCCACTTCGGGGAGAATTTGTGCAGCTTCCCTTGGTCCTCGAATTCGTTGCGTTGGAGAACTAAGTCTCCCGATTTGAACGTTCAATGTTTGACCCGAGCATTGTAGTACCGATCGGTCTGTTGCTGATATGCGACCATCTTTATTTGTGCGTGGTCTCTCTTCTCTAGCAGGGTGTCCAGGTTGCTTCGAAGGGCCAAGATGTTGGGTTCGTCGTCGAAGTGTTTGACTCAGTAACTGGGTAGATAGATTTCAGCGGGGACCATTGCCTCGGTGCTATAACAGAGACTGAACGGGGTTTCCTCCGTGGGTGTCTTCCTCGACGCTCACAATGCCTAGAGCACCCGGGGAAATTCTTCAACCCATCCGCCTTGCCTCCCTTCCAGGAGGGCTCTAGCCCCTAGATGACACCTCAGTTTGCCATCTCAGCTTGTCCGTTGCACTGGGCATGAGCGACCGCAGAGAATTTCATCAGTATGTGGTAGTCGTTGCAGAACTCTCTGACTTTGTCGTTCTCGAAGTTGGTTCCGTGGTCGGTGATGATACACCTCAGAATTCCAAATCGTGTAATTATGTTGTTCTGCAGGAACTTTACTTTGGGGGCAACATTTGGCATTCTGATCGGCGTGGTTTCGATCCATTTTGTAAAATAGTTTACGGCGACGAGGATATATTTATGTTCCCTGTGCCCGTGGGGAGCTGGCCGATCATGTCCATTCTCCACTGGGCGAATGGCCAAGGGGATCTCTGTGGCGTTAGCTCAGTGGCCGGTAGCCGAGGAACGCTGCCAAAGAGTTGACATACCTTGCACCTCCGTACGAGTTTTTCTGCATCAGCGTGGATCGTCGGCCAATAATAACCCTATAGCAACATCTTTTGGATCAGATTGAGGGCTTCCTTATGTGCACCGCCAACTCCTTCGTGTATCTCGCGAAGAACGTACTCATTTTCATCGAAATTGACGCATCTGAGCAGAGGTTAGGTATACGACTTTTTATATAAGTTGCCTTTGCTTTACACGAAGTGACGAGCTTTCATGCGGAGCCTGCGTGGTTCTGCTCGGTCCTCGGGGAGTGTTCCTTCCTTGAGGAATTCCATTATGGGCTTTCTCCAATCCGGGGTATCTACCTGAGCAGCGTAGATCTTGTGTATCACTTATGTATTTTCGACGCTGGATCGTGACATGACTTCGAATAGGATATTCCTCCTATGGTTGGCCAAATAGGAAGAGACGAGCTTCCTCAAGGCGTTGGCTTCGATGTTCATACAGGAACCTGCTCCACTTGGACTTCGTTGATATTTTTCCTTAGCCTTTTCATCTCGGCAAGATATTTCATCTTGAGGGGTTCTCGGGTTTTGAATCGTTCGATCACTTGGCCGACGACCAATGCAGAATCGCTGGGGACTTTGATTTTCTTTAGCCCTACCCCGAGGCAATTCGTAGGCCGGCCAATAAGGCTTCATACTTCGTGGCGTTTTTCGAGATCTTGAAGTCGAACCATAAAGAATATTCCATCTCTGCCTTGTTAGGACCGCGGATGACCAGTCTAGCTCCACTTCTTTTCTCTGTGGAGGAACCGTCCACGTAAAGTACCCAGTTAGGGTTCAAACCGAGCTTTTCTTCGACTGAGTTTTGTGGGCCTGGATCTTGTTCCGGCGCTTCTTTGTTGGGAATGGTGTATTCAACCACAAAATCGGTTAGGGCTTGTGCTTTAATAGCTTGTCTTGGTCGGTACTGGATGTCGAATTGCGATAACTCTCAACTCCATTTTTCTAAACGACCCGATGACTGGGGAGAACCGATAATGTTCCCTAGGGGTCGGTCGGTGAGGACGATGGTCGTATGAGCCTGGAAACAGTAGCGAAGCTTCCTGGAGGTAACGATGAGCGTCAGGACTATATTTTCGATGGTTGTGTACCTTGTCTCCGCATCTTTGAAAACATGGCTGACGTAGTAAACCGGTGTATGTATTCCTTTGGATTCTTTGATGAGTATCGAGCTAGCTGCTTGGTCGGAGACGGCCTGGTACAGCAGTAGCTCGTCTCTTTCGGCTGGTCGGGTAAGTAGTGGTGGCGTCAACAGATGCGACTTGAGCTGCTCAAAGGCGACTTGGCACTCCTCAGACCACTCGCACCTTGGGATCTTCCTCAAAGTCTTGAAGAAAGGTAAGTATCTCTCCGGATCTGGACATGAAACGACTCAGAGCAGCAATTCTGCTTATGAGTCGTATGATTTCCACATTGTTCTTGGGCGTCGTCATGTCAATGATGGATTTGATCTTCTATGGGTTTGCTTCGATTCCTCGGTAGGTGACCATGAACCCGATGAACTTACCGCCATTGACGCCAAAAGCACGCTTAATTGGATTCAGCTTCATTTTGTACTTTCGCAGGACATCGAAAGTTTAGCCAAGGTCCGTGGTATGCCCGACTGACTGGTTGGACTTCACAAGCATGTCATCGACGTAGACTTCCATGTTCTGCCCAATCTGTGGCTTGAACAGATTGTTGACCAGCCGTTGATAAGTTGCCCCAGCATTTTTGAGGCCAAATGACATTACCTTGTAACAATAGATCTCTCGATCAGTGGTGAAAGCGGTGAGCTCTTCGTCGACCGGTTCCATCCGGATTTGATTGTAACTGGAGAATGCGTCCATGAAGCTCAACAGCTCGTGACCGGCTGAGCTATCCACCAGTTGATCTATCCGAGGAAGCCGATAGTTGTCTTTTAGGCATATCTTATTCAGAAAGGTAAAGTCGACGCACATGCGCCACTTCCCGTTCATCTTCTTGACCATGGCTACGTTGGCCAGCTAAGCCGAGTATTCCAAGTTTCTGATGAAGTCTGCCGCGAGCAGTCGGTCCACTTCCTCCTCAATCGCCTTCTGCTTGACAGGCGTGAATCTCCTTTTCTTTTGCCGGACCGGCCGGGCTTGTCACGCCCCGCTTTCCAGAGTGCGCAAACTACGGCATGTGATAAAGCCAACTATACTACCTGTGGGTAGGAAGCATCCCTCCATAATCACACTACAGCTGTCCATAGGATATCAAGAACAGTAAAACATAAAAATTAGTTAGTACATGTCCATTTGCCATAATAAAAAGAGTCAAGAAAATGTATAAGCGGAAATAAATCAATATCTAATAAACAACATCTGAAAATACGTCCTAATATGGGCTCACATCAAGAAATAAAGCCGCGGAAAATGATTAAACTAAACATCTCTAACCTTAATTCCTCACTGCTTGGCTTGACGGTTAAAGTACTCATGTTCAGCCTGCGATAAAGATAGAGGAACTGGGTCATGCAAAACCCAGACGTCAGTGCATCATAATATCAAAATATTAGTAATAACCAGGATGTAACAAGATATGTAAACATGGATATAAATCACAACATAAATATAAACAGTGAGGTAGTGTGTATATGTGATGTGTAACCTAAAACTGGGCTTCTAGGTTATCTATACTATAAGTCTTTGAAATCAACTAATGTAATTCTCATCATAACCCATCAGTCTATGCCCCGTTCGTTCCCCACGGGACCACGGTAACAGGATTATTCCGTAACGCTCGGAAAAACGGCAAACAAGATTATTTCGTAACGCCCGGAAAAACGACAAACATGATTATTCCGTAACGCCCGGAAAAACGGCAAACATATAATAATAGCCTTTTGAGTTACGTTTTAGTTACATTCTTGATTTTCCCTTTACCCCCAGGTTTGGTTCAAGTCAGGTATTACCAATATAGATTTAATACCAACACATGATCAAGCAGGTACAGGTTTTCGTCTATGCAGACAACAAGTAACGTCCGTCAAGACAACAAGTCAGGATTATTGGCATTAGTAACTAGATCCAAGTAATGAGTCATGTAGTGTGTCGTGAACATGTCATGTGATGCATATGTATCAGATAGATACCAAATATAATACTGTAACGAATATCTGAACACGGTAAGTACGATGGATATCAGGATGCATATGTGTCTATCTATAATAGCCTGTATACATATTCATGACTACGTGTGATGCAACTAGACAGCATATTGCACTAATATAAAGGTAATATGATATAATGAGGTTCCGTCATGCAACTAGATATGCAATTCTCAGTACGGATACGAACGGATATCGAAAAACGGTAAATATATAACATTGGATGTGTAATACCACACATGTATTATTTTTATTCATATATAAATAGATATATTATTCCATAGCATGTTGCAAGATAAATTTGCCTGATCGGATCTCACGTCGGGGTACGTACGTCACGTTCGACGTCGGGTAAACGTCGCGATGCAACCACGCACATACAGGACTGAACTTGGCTACTAAAGAACTGTTCACCGCCGAAAGACGCGACCGGGACGTTGGGACGTCCGGCCTGAATTTTAGGGGCATATGCTATTTGGATTTATCCATCCACCTCTCCGAAAATGCCAAGTTGATTTATGATACCGTATATCGGAGGTTTGGACGGATGCGGCTGTTGTAGCGGACTTCGTCAGATTCCCCCTCGTTTTATGAGGGGTTTTTGATTGTGGGGATGCTCTTCCTTGCAGGCGCAAGCCCCTGCAGTTAATTACGTTACTGCATTGCGAAAACCACTTTCTCCTACTCCGGACGTTCACTTCGTGTCGTGTGTGTTTTTGTTTGTTTTGGTTGCCTGTGGATTGTATACGGAGACTAGTTTATGTCGTTGCCCATAGGGCGCGGACCAGTCCAAATCCGTATATTTTAAATTTGGGTTTGGTTTATTTAAGACCGTTAATCTGGTTTGAGATTAAGATCAACTTAAATATATATGAGCATTTGGGGCTCGGTTTGTTTTAGTTTAAGGACGTCACGGTCCGTTATCGTCATGTTTGGGGCAAATATTAGTTTAAGGACATTTCGGTCTAACATTCCCATTTTGGGGACGAATGTTGGTTTAAGGACATTTCGGTCCCTTATCGCCGTATTTTGGGCGAATATTAGTTTAAGCACATTTCGGTCCATTATCGCCATGTTTGAGGCGAAGTTTAGTTTATGGACGTCTCAATCCATTATTCATCTTGCGCACATGTGTATTTGTTACGTGGAGAAGTGAACAATGTTGATATGAAATGTACCCAATTGGGGGCACGATCCGATTTGAGACATGCACGTCAATTTGGAAGTGTATCAACGAAAGAAGTTGTTGGTCGTCGAGACCCGCCACCTCTCTGAAGACGTTAAGGAATTACAACGACATGTATCAGAGGTGTGAAGAGATGTACCCTTAAAAAAAATCCCGTATTTGAGGGAAAAGGGATTGATGGTCCTAAGAATCGTTAGTCGTATTTGAGACTAAGATTACTTTAGGAGATATGAAATGAATATCATTTTGGATATCATCCATGAGAGATCATTAGTCATGTTTGAGACTAAGATCAGTTTGGGAGATCATGAGCAACATGGGCTCGGTTGATTTTAAATCAAAGAGGTTTAATCTCAGGAAACTTAGCCAACTTTGGGCTGAGATTGAGCTTCTATAATACCTAGTAGTGTTAAATACTAGAATATGCAGTGCTCACGTGTATTTCACGTGGGGCACTAGAGTAGTGCTGAGCACTGATTTTTCTTTAGCACTCACGTGTTTTTCACGTGAGGCGCTATTAAAGTGCTAAGCACTTAGTCGTTTTGATTGAACATGGAGTGTTAAGTACTTTTCATGGTACTCACGTGGGAAACACGTGAGCCTTGGGTTTCATTTGTTCCCTTCCCATCTGTTTACTGAAGTGCTAAGCACTTGGCTGTGGATCACGTATGAAGCACGTGAGACGCCAGATTTTGTGTTTCTAAAAGTGTTTCACGTGTATTTCACATGATTGCTTTTTTGGGGATGTTGGGTTGCTTTATTTGGTGGCTGTCTAATCAACACAAAGGGGTTTTCCTTTGCTCTTTGGACGCTCACGTAGGAAGCACGTGAGGCTGTTTTAACTTTGTTTTTTGCTTATTTTGAGCACTCACGTGGGAAACACGTGTGGCTTCATATCAGTGTTGAGACGCTAAATTATTCTTGTTGTTTGTTTTAAGAGATATTTGATCTCTTTTAATGACATTTTTAGTCATTGATGATCATCTTGGATCATTATTATTGTTTGTATTGAAGAACTAAGTTCTTTTTGTAGGGTTATACCCTAATTCTTGGAGGAATTAAATTCCCATATGCTCATGTTTTTTCCCTTCCTTTTTTCTTTTCAACTTAGTCCTTTTCCTCTAAGTTTTGAATCTGCAGAGAAAAATCCTTCCGATAAGATTTAAATTCTCAACTTGTGGGGAGATTTGCTTATGCAAATCTCAACCAGAGGAAGAACTAAGTTCTTATGTGAAAGGGTTAAACCCTTAGATAAACAAATGAGAAATGATATGATTTCTATATTTCTTTACCTAGGGTTTCAACGAGAAACGTCTTCCGCTTTGAGAATTAAATTCTCCTTTTTCTCAAGAGCTTACTATATTTTTTTTAGATACTTATGGAAAGTTCTCTCTTCTCTCTCTTTCCTTTTCTTTTTTCTTTTTTTTGTTTTTCATCTCTCTGCTCCTATTTATAGAAGAAGAGAAAAGATCAACTTGTTAAGAAAATCTCTGATTGAGAGATAATGATTGATTTCATAATCAATCCATAATGATCTTTTAGATCACTTGGTGAGTTTTATTTACCATTGGATTTTTAATCCAAAGGCTCTCTGTTTAACATAGAAGTTTTCTTATTTATTTAACAAGATTAGGAAATATTTTTGCTAAGATAGAATTTTTATTCTATCAGATGATCGGTGGGTGATTTTATAATCACCGTTGGATCTTTGATCCAAGGGTCCTCTGTTTAACAGAGAAGATCTTTCTAGTTTGAGAAAGATCAGGGAAATATTTCCCACATAGAATTTAATTCTATCAAATGGTTTAATTAGTGATATTTTATCACAATTGGATTTTAAATCCAAGATTCTCTGTTAGAGAAAAATCTTTCTATATTAGAAAGATCAGGGAAATATTTCCCAAATAGAATTTATTTCTATCATATAGAATCGGATGTGAGTATTTTAAAATTGTGGCGCTCACGTTCTTTTCATGTGAGCGCTGCCAAAGAAAGTGGTAAGAGAACTCACGTGTTTAACACGAGACCCCTAGTGTGAGTTTTAGCTTGTTTATTTTCAGCGTTCATATACTTTGCATATGAGCGCTCACGTGTTTAACACGTGAGGCCTGTTTGGCCTATCAATTGTTTAATTGCAGCGCTTATATGCTTTGCATATAGGTTTGGCCTATCAATTGTTTGATTGCAGTGCATATATACTTTGCATATAGACACTCACGTGTTTAACACGTGAGGCTTATTTAGCCTATGAGTTGTTTTAACTGCAACACCTATATGATATGCATATAGGCGCTCACGTGTTTAACACGTGAGGCTTATTTAGCCTATGGTTGTTATAGCTGCAGCGCCAATATGCTTTGCATATAGGCACTCACGTGTTTAACACGTGAGGCTTATTTAGCCTATTAATTGTTTGATTGCAGCACCTATATGCTTTGCATATAGGCGCTCACGTGTTTAACACGTGAGGCTTATTTAGCCTATGAGTTGTTTTAAGTGCAGCGCTTATATGCTTTGCATACAGGTGCTCACGTGTTTAACACGTGAGGCTTATTTAACCTATGAGTTTTTTTAACTGCAGCGCTTATATGCTTTGCATATAGGTGCTCACGTGTTTAACACGTGAGGCTTGAGTAGTGTGGAATTTTTCTCCCTTTCCTTTTTTTTATGAGGGAACAAATGCCCCCAGCGTTGCTCTCACGTGGCTTGCACGTGAGTGCAACGCTGTCAATCTTTATCACCTTTGGATTGCCTAGGGGAATGGGAAGCTGAACTGCTTCCCATCACGTCTCATAAATGGGGCCTTTGGCTCTTAAGATGATCACTATTTCTTCATCTTCTTCCTTCATCTTTTCTTGAGAATTTAATTCTCCTCTCAGTGCTTAGCTCTCTGTCCATAGAACTTTTAGAGTTAAACTCTGCAAAAACTCCCTTTTTTTGGGTAAGGATCATGAACGCCATTTAGCTCTCAGGAAAAACCCCCTTTTATTTTTTTCCCTCTGGATTTTAAATCCATCAACAGAGCTTTGCTCTTTTCTGGAACCGATCTCTTAGAGATCCAGTAGACTTAGGGGTCTTGAGGATTGTTAGTTCTCCTCTTAGGGTTTACCCTATCACCGATCTTTAAGGATCCTTGGAATTTAATTCCATTTTCTTTGTTTCCCCACCATGAGGGTTTCTGGGATTTAATCCCATTATTAAAGGAATTTAATTCCATCTTACAGAGCTTAGCTCTGAGAGATCCAGAGACTTGTGAGAATTTTACGCCCCTTCTGTTCTCGAGCATTTTTCTTTTTAGGGTTTTAATACCCTTATAACAGATTTGAATCTGCTGTGCATTTTAACATAACTCGCTTTTCGAGAATGTTAAGAGTTTTTTAAACTTCACTGTTTATGTAATGAGAATTCTTTGGGATTCTCACAATGATTATCTTGCCTTATCATTGGCGAGCCACAATTTTGATTATGTGGGACCCACTGGCTTTGTAGTTAGTAATCTAATGAGACAAACTCATATATATATTTTTTATTAATGGGTCCCCTCCCTTTTTTTAAGTACGATGGCATCACTTCCCTATTTTCCTTACACACGCTTGGAGGCCTCTTTTCCACAATCGCTGACAGACGAGGAAGTTATGGCGATGAATAGGGCACATGATAAGGACAATAAGAGCCTTCTCCTATGGGGAGTTTGGTACGGCCACATTATCAGGGGTCGACGTAGTTTCACATGCGAAGTACCAACAGAACCCATCCGTTCAATTTCATTCACGGAACGTCCGGGTACTGCTTAAGCGGTGGAGGCCGCTAATTGAACCCCCGAGTGTCGGCTTGAGCCATCAACAACAGGTATACCTAATCAACCCATGATGGATATCGATATCTTGGAACGCCGAATATGTCAGGATGAAGCTCGACCCTTGGGGCAGGTTTATAAGATAGGTGTTACCCCGCGCCATCCAGTGGGCTATCTTCCTTGGGCCCGGTACATTCTTTCGTCCGAACGCTCACGACTGCAGAAAGTTAGGCTGTATCAAGCGGTATACGTGTCACTGTTCTACTACCACGCTCCCCACGTCTGGTGGGTCAAGGCCTTTTTGAACCAGTGGAACCTTCCAATGAATACTTTTCTGCTAGGGGACCACGAAGTCTCTATTTCACTGGAGGAGTTCCGGGAAATTTTAGGGCTGCCGATTAGGGGAGAGCACTACGAAGAACTATTGCCTCCTGATGAGTACATATTTGCTATAGTGCCAGCTGTACTTGAAGGTTTATCAACCGAGAACGTTGTTCAGCACAAGCACCCGAGTCTAATCAAGGCCTTGGGCATTTTTGAGAGACTATTTATGGCATCGGAAGGACAAGATGTCACTTTTGACGCTTTCATTGCTTGCTTTCTCCGTGAAGATATTCTATCCAAGAAAGCTCCGAAATTCGCGAAGGTCGAGGATCCCTTCGGATTCGGCTTGAATAAATTGCCGGCGAAAGAAGAAGACCTGCCGCAGTTTTACATTCCAATTTCATCGGTCGTGACCTTTGACGCAATCGCTGCCCCTGGAATAGACGAAGAAACTTTCTTTGTCGGCTTCATTAGTCTCTGGCTTTGCTGGTTCTCCATGCCGATGCGTCGCCGTTTAATGAGAGCCTCCGTCTTCTATCCTGCCTATTGCATAGCCGAAGGAGCACGATTGGCTGTTGGCGTTGCAGGATTATCACACATAAACCACAGTTTAAGTACTGTCGCCAACATTTCAGACCCAGGTGCGGACACCATGAGTTTCTCCCTTTACTACTTCACGTCATGGATTCAAATGCATGTGTTAGGCGCATTTGCTGCACATCGGCGTCCTGCTTTCTATGAAGCGTACACCTTCCCACAGGTCATAAGACTAGTCGATGCTTCCGCTCCTGATCTGACTCGGTTAGGGGCTCTACGGGTATTGCTTAATCCGTATTCGAAAGAAGGCGGGATGGTTTTTAGTGATCGAGTCCTTTCTGCTCCAGTGGGGCCAGTTCAACAGTTGATTGATTTGTCGAAGAATGGAACTCCGGCTTTAAAGCCCAAAGAGATCATGCATTTATATTTGATCAGGCCGGGTTACTTAGTGTTCCGCCGAAACGATACCGCTCTCTTCATACGGTACAATCCGCATCGCTTCGCCCAGCAGCTAGGTTACAACCAGGGCGTCCCCCTCGAAGCTTTTGTAGTTGAGCCTACTCTCTCACTGGAAGTCGCCCGCGATGTTATCTATCATTTCATGCGGTTAAATACGGGTTCCCTCTTCATGATCCCAGAGCCCAACTATCTTCCAAGGCCCGTGGGATCCTTTAAGGGCTGGTATCGCCACCGGGTTAGTCCCATCATCGCAGAGGAGAGAAGGGTGCTCTTCGAATGCAAAGCCCCTGTTCAGGTTCAAGCCATCTGATTGATCTGTTTTAAAGAAGTGTTTGTAGAATAACCGCAATCAATAACGGTGTCGCGTATAGCTAGACCGAGATGAGTATGGGTCGTTCTCAGGGAAATATTGAATCTTTCAATCTTACTTTAAACGTGTTGAAAGGGAGGAAGAATAAAAGAATAAAGAATAGTTGAGAATGGTTTTTAGATCTACATCAAAATACGGATGTAGAAAATAGATCTAGTTTAAATAAAGATGTAGATTTTATGTCAGAAGAGGGCTTGTAGGGTCGTTCGGATTTAGTAGTAATGGATGACTAATAAAGATGACTCTTTTTATCTATTGATAGATTTAAAACTAGAATGATAGTGATGAATGGTGATTAGGGTTCTTGGAAGAAACTAGGGTTTCCACACTATTGACCCTTGTCCTTTCATTGATCTCTATTCATGTCTAGCCCTTAACAAAATATTTGTTAATTTAATCTCAAATCACGGTCAAGACTATCAATAAATTGATAGCGCGCCCGATTAGGATGTTAACATTTATTTTGCTAAAGTTTATAAATTTCATAAGATTTAAAAGAAGTTAAGAAATTCTTAATCTTCCATTGATTTACCATAATCCTACGAACCCTATCAAGCGGTGAATTATTCGCGCATGATGGAGATAGAAGAACGGATAGAGATCATGATGCAAATAAAGAAAATAAATGCAATAAGAATAAAACAACTATCTTTATTAATCAATTACACTTTTTGTTCCTTTAGAAAGTGGAATACAAAACCTTAATTTGCTTCTCGATCTATCTTGAAGGAGATAAATGAATAGCCGATTGATCGACTTGGATGCATGAGTTAACTTGAAGTTCATTATCTTTTCGGTTTGATGAACTTCCAAGAGGGGCTCTGGGTTCTATTTATAGTCACAGAAGTTGCAATCCCTAGATTTCATAAATTAGGGTTTGTTGAGACGATCCTGCACAAAAAATCCTACATCCCAACTCTCCCATTTAGCCGCGGATCCGCCACAATAATGTGCGTTTGGCCGCGGAAGCGCCGCTTGTTGGTGGCATCTTGACTTCAAAACTCTAGGGCTTCTTCTTTGTGACACGTGGTGATCTTTTGAATATCTGGATTTTGGAATTCTTCTCTAAGTCTGCAAGAATTGATTTTTTCGATTTACTTTAATATTTCGACAGATTTGATCTCGATATCTCGGATTTCCTTGATTCCAGTCCTGATGTAATTTCTGCATAATATCTCAACAAATAATGTTAGTAGTATTTTGTTTTTTTGAGATATTATCCTAACCATTTTATATGATATTATATTTTAAGAATATTGATTAAGGATATTTGATATGATATGCATATTTAAATTATCAAAATATTATATAAATATTATATGCATACATTTTCCTTCATAATGTTAATTATAATATATAAACATATGAAAATAGTATTTTTACAGATAAACCCTCATATGTGTCATATTTATAATAAACATCTTTAGATATTTAAGAAAGGTAAGGAAAATGTCATATCAAAAGTGCAGTTTTATCGATTGAACAAATACCTCCAAACTTAACTTTGATCGTCCCGAGCAAACTAGTTATTCAAGAGAAGGAGAAAAAGAAAAAGAAAAACCTAAGTAGCACACTTTCGTAGGCAACACGATTGCACTGAGCACGTGCAACAAGACGTTGAATCTCTAGATGTCCCTAGTAGGAGGAGTGTTGTCTCCCGTGAGTTTTCAGCGGATTACACCCACAAAATCACATAATAAAAGAAAGATGGTGAAAGTTACATATAAAGATAGGAACTATAAAAGAAATAACTTGAAAAGAAGAGTTTAAAACTACACTAGCTTTTCTGTTGCTATGAGCCCTATCTTAATGGTCGTGAAAAAATGTTGGAAATCACATCATCCCTCAATAAAACATCGCATTTAGTCTTCCTTCCTATCTTTCTTCCAAACATCGATCATATACCCCTACGTGTGTGTAAAAGACATCCCTACACTTAGAGAATTCAATTCAAGCTATCATACTCTTGTCCATCTTTCTTAGTACTTTTTAGTTGGTGAATATTTTAGATGGAATTACTCATACATTCTTCATGCGACCGTTAATACTTTTTGAGGTACTAACCGATTGATTAAAAAATGTGCTAGGGTTATTAAGACGTAATTCCTTGTCTTGCAACACCTAAGGCTTAGCAGTGGCTCCCAAACCAGTTGGTCCAAGACACTAGGTGATAAAGCACCATCGCTATATTTTTTTATACTGCCTTGGTAATTGCAAAACCAGTGTTCATTTCCCCCCCACCATTTATATTATCATTTTCCTTCATACCAAGGATTTTAGACAAGAACATTTCAAGCTATCCTCTACTATCCCAAGTTTCGAGATGTGTGACAGTGCGTATAGTAGGATATCAACGTTCATATATTTGGCCTAAAAAATATGGACTATTTTTCAGACTTATTTTTATCCTCAGATTAGTAATTTCCTTCATCTTACCAACCCTTGGGACAACGGCTCATAACTACTTATTACTAGCTTCGTTTAAGAAAATATCTAATTTTCTTGCTTTTCTCAAACTATTCCTATCTTTCATATATAATTTTTCATTTTCTAATCTTTTATTATCAAAAGAAAATTTTGTATAGTGCCTAGTGCCAAAAGATAGTTCAGAGAATACAAACCTCCCCCAAACCTGTTTTCAGCAGTGTCCTCACTGATATTGTTCTTTGAGCGCATAGTCCTGTAGACTTGGGAAGAGAAAGTAATAGGGGTATAATAATAGTTAAATGAAAACTACCCCTAAACTTATGCTTTGACACGCACAAATATTCAGTTAAGTCCTTTTTCACTCACCTCCATTCTTAAAATGAGACAATATTACCGAAACATGGAGGTGAGGCGGAGGAAATTTAGTTATGATAAAGCGGCTCCTGTAAAAACAGGAGCTCCTCCGCTGGGTCAGCAGAAAATACGGTTTCAATCTATGCACATTTACTTTAAAAATTGAACCGTTTTAAACATTTTCAACTTCTACTGCCCGTGCGGATATACATACCACACCACAAAAGGTCCCTTCCAACGAGATTTTAGCTTACCCGGATGAAGATGAAGACGAGAATCGTAAAGAAGGACTTGTTGTCCCGGTGTGAAAGTTTTTCTGAAAAGGTTTTTATCGTGGAACATTTTAGTCCGGTTCTTTACTATAACCGCATTATCGTAAGCTTCATCGCGGAGTTCGCTTAGCTAATTTAATTACAGCTTCCGATAGCTGCTGGCTTGATCAAAATTGAAGTTAAGCTCTTTAATGGCCCACATTGCTTTATGTTCGATCCCGACAGGAAGGTGGCATGCATTTCCAAGCATTAGGCGGTATAGAGACATACCAAGATCGGTCTTATAAGCGGTACGAAATGTCCAAAGAGCATCCGTCAATTTGATTGACCAATCTTTACGGTTTTTTGAAACCGTCTTCTCCAAAAAATTTTTGATCTGCCTATTGGAAATCTCAGTTTGCCCGTTTGTTTGGGGATGATAGGGCGTATAAAGTTTGTGGTTGATTGAATATTTCCGCATCAAAGTCTCAAAAGACCGATTATAGAAATGAGTCATGTTGTCGCTAATTATAGCGCGAGGGTGCTCGAATCGTGAAAAGATATTTTTTTAAGGAACTTAATAACAATCTTGTTGTCATTAGTGCGACATGGTGTTACTTTCACCCATTTTGAGATATAATCAACTGCTAACAAAATATATAAATTCCCAAAAGAGTTGGGAAAAGGGCCCATAAAATCAATACCCCAAATATCGAATATCTCCACAACCAAGATAGGTTGGAGCGGCATCTCATTTCTTCGCGAAATCCAACCCATGTGTTGACACCGATGACAAATTTTGCAATGATCATATGCATCTTTAAATAATGTTCTCCAATAAAAGCCATATTGCAAAACTTTCTCCGCCGTTTTACGTGGACCAAAGTGACCGCCACATGCCTGATCATGACAAATAGACAATGCACTCTTGAATTCATCGTTAGGGACACATCTGCAAATGATTTGATCGGAACAATACTTAAACAAATAAGGTTCATCCCAGTAAAGGTGTTTTACTTAGGATAGAAATCAAAGATTGTCTTGTTTCAACTAATCACTAGGAATAAGTCCCGTCGCTAGATAATTCACAATATCCACGAACTAATGTTCGCAGGATACGGTCAAGAGCTGTTCGTCTGGGAAGGAGTCATTTATTGTCACGGTCAACGTTGGTAAAGAATTGATGCGTGAAAGATGGTCGGCTATAACGTTTTCACATCCACTTTTGTCTCGTATGACAAGATTAAATTCTTGTAACAACAGGATCCAACGTATTAGCCTGGCCTTAGCATCCTTCTTCGATAAAAGGTGTCGTAGGGCAGAGTGATCGGTGTAAACCACTATTGCCGAGCCAATCAAGTAGGGCCTGAATTTTTCTAATACAAATACAACTGCCAAGAGTTCTTACTCGGTAGTTATGTAATTAATTTGAGCATCGTTCAAGGTCCTACGTCCATAGTAAATTTCATGTGGCATCTTATCAATGTGCTATCCTAAGACCGCACCAATAGCAAAATCTGATGTATCACACATAAGCTCGAACGGGTTGTTCCAATCCGGAGATGATAAAATGGGGGCTGTAGTGAGAGATCTTTTAAGCGATTCAAAAGTAGCCTCACAATCCGAATCGAAGTGAAATGTTGTATTCTTGGCCAAGAGAAGAGTTAAGGGTCTAGCAATTTTGCTAAAGTTCTTAATGAATCTCCTATAAAATCATGCATGATGAAGGAAGGATCGTATATCTTTGACGCATTTGGGAGGAGGAAGGTTATGGATGACATCAATTTTAGCTCTTTCTACCTCAATGCCTTTTCGTGAAATGATATGTCCAAGGACAATACCTTCTTGGACCATGAAATGACATTTTTCCCAATTCAATGTTAAGTTCATATACTTACAGCGGGTAAGAACCGCGTCAAGATGACGTAGGTATTTCTCAAAGGAGCCCATAAATATAGAGAAATCGTCCATAAATATCTCCAGAAAATTCTCGACCATGTCTGAGAATATCCCCATCATACACCGCTGAAATATAGCGGGAGTATTGCATAACCCAAGGGCATGCGTTTATATGCAAAAGTACCGAAAGGACAAGTAAATGTTGTTTTATCTTGATTCTTTTCGGCGATAAGGATCTGGTTATAGCCGGAGTATCCATCCAAGAAACAATAGTATTCATATTCAGCTAATCGTTCTAACATCTGGTCAATGAAAGGTAGAGGGAAGCGATCTTTTCTCGTTGCGGCATTGAGTTTTCTGTAATCAATACAAATGTGCCATCCAGTTTGGGTGCGTGTTTGGATCAACTTATTAGCCTCATTAATTATGACCGTGATGCCCGACTTTTTAGGGACCACATGAATATGACTTACCCATTGGCTATCATATATTGGGTAAATTATACCACTATCTAGATACTTGACGATTTCTTTCTTTACCGCCTCATTCATAACGGAATTTAACCATATTTGTGGGTCTCGGGTTGGTTTGGCTTCATCCATCAGATGTATATAATGTTCAACAATTAAGAGACTAATCCTTTTGATGTCAGCCATTGTCCAACCAAATGCTTGCCGATTTGATCTCAATACCGCCAAAAGTGCGTTCTCTTGCTCTAAAGATAGAGAAGCGGATATGATCATGGGCAAAGACTCATTCTCACCTAAATATGCATATTTAATGTCATGCCCCGCCCGCTATGTGTTTACTCAGAAGTAAACACGCTAAGCGTATCTAAGCAATATAAACTAAAGTACACAAGAAAATGACAATATATGTAATTGAACAACAACTTTATTTATTTAAACATTCTTTTACAGTACAACTGAAATGTAAATACATGGAATGAAAGAAATGCCTAAACAATAGCATAACAGAAATGAAAATGAAATATGTACAAATATCTAAAGCCCCGGGTCGAATGCTAACTGCTCCAAGTCCTCGCTGCTGGGCCCGATCTCCAGTAAGTCCGAAACACCTGACAACATTCCAAAGAAAGAAGAAATGAATGTCGTCAGCGAACAATCGCTCGGTAAGTCCCAAAGAAAGAGAGAAGTGGAATTGAAAAGAGGGTATAACTAATATAAGATTGATTGTTAGGTTAACGTAGTGTTTGTAGCTTAGTATAGAAGATGCCAATGTATACGAGAGTATATCCATGGTTCGGTTCAGTCAATATAGATTGATATAGATTGAGTAGACGGATTCATAGATTCTTGTTGAATTGTAGTTTATATACTTTAATCACATTCAAATTAGATTGATTAGTTTGAGACTCAGTCTGAGTCAGACACTTTAAAAAGAACTTGAAATCCTGAATTAGTTTTGGTGTTATCGGTAACTGCTGCACATGGACGACAGGATTTGTGTCTTTTTCCAAGACAATTACCATGTTAATAATACCATTTGTTAGATTGTCTACCTTAAATAGGCAAGCACGGCTCCCCGAGGCACAAGAGACTGGTCCCGCTTAAACCTATGTTTACTAGGGTCCTTGGTGTAATTTAGTATAACTTGAGGGGTTTTATGTAAAAATAGTTTTGGCATAATTTCAAAATACACCTCAAGCATTTAATTATCGTCTTTAGGGTTTTCATAGATGCATATTTTTATACAAGTGAAATTTCTAGTGAGTAAAGCCTAACTTTATAATATATGGTATTTTCTTGAAATATTGGAATTGTGTTGTATTTGGATGGTATTTTCATGTAATAGTGATTCCTTTGATTTAGAAAACTTGGAATATTTATATAATTAAAATAGATATTTTGATAATCGATATATATATATATATTTAATGAAATTAATTAATTTATTTTCTTGTAGAAATCTCATTTTTCTAAAGAAAAATGCATAAAAATTCTATCGAGATCGAATGCTCCTTTCAGAGGTCTGTATCTCACTCTACTAGGTCCGAGGATGTGCGATAATCCGCACCATCCCGAACGGGGTCCCCAAAAGTGGGTTGTAGAGGCGCAATTGCATGGAAATGTTTAATACATATTTTTATAGAAATGGTTTTATAAGCTAAAGGTATTTATTTGCAAAGTCGTTTTATCCCAAAAATAAATTCCCAAAACTTCATCGTGCTATGATTGAGATGTGTTGTGATGAGGTAGGTCATTACCTCGTGAACTATCTAAAGGTAATATGTTGTTTATGTCGGAAACTAAAGTATGTGGTATTTTACTGTAAATCCACGATAAAAATTTCAATATAAATTCTTTTGATATGAAACTTTTTAAATATGTTTGTTAATATTTATTGAACATGATATGAAAATTTGGTATTTTCTTGTTTATGAAAAATAAGAATTTTAAAGAAAAACCGAATCAGAAGTTGGATTGACTCCGCTTCCGTCGGGTTTTAGTATTTAAGATTTTTAGAATAGAGAAAGAGACGGGAAGAAGGGACTTACTGGCTATTTAGGAAGAAGAGAGGTAGGAGAAGAATAGGGAAGCGTCGGGATGTCGTTTTGTCGCTGGATTCTCCTCGGAACTTCATCGGATCTTCGCTCTTCGCTAACTCCACTTGTACACAAAAGAGACTTGGGAATTCTTGAGGGTTTTGGCACGAATTTCTGGGTGAGGATGTGAATTGGGGTATGGTATTTATAGGAAAAACTAGGGTTTGGTGTATTGAATGGGTGAATTAAAATTTGTATTAAAAATGGAATTAAAGAGGTATTTTAAATTCTCTGGTTAATTATAGAGAAGATAAACAGCCTAGGTGGAATGGGGTAGCTGAAAGGGTGTAGGGGGCAACTTTTGGGGGCTTTACCCACTGGCATGCCCGGCGGTGCCGGCCAAATGGAGCTTTTCACCGGGCCAACACCGATAGAGGGGGTTGGGTTTTGGCGCCACGTGTCGTGTCGTTTGGTTTTCTTCAGTGCACATGTTTAAATAATCAGTGTCTTTTCAGTTTACGTGTAGTGCATGTGTAGACCCTTGGTCTTATAAAAAGATTAAAACAAAATTAAATAAAATAATGTGTGGCTGATGGAATTTGAACTCGGGTGCTATGTCTCAGCTGTGCAAGGTCTTACCAACGAGCTACAAGCTCTTTCTTGCTGTTCAAAAGTAAAACAAACTTATAACTCGTGCTCAGGCTTAGGTTTCCCTTACTGTATTTTGAAAAAAAAATCGTACAGAAAGTTAGGGTTGTTACATTCTACCCTCCTTATAAAAATTTCGTCCTCGAAATTTGTAAAAGGAAAATGTAACAGATTCAAAACAATTTGGTGATCGTGAATGTGAAATGAATACTGGTATTGCATGAAAGTAACAGGATGATACAAGGATTTGAAAATGTTGAAAGGAATTACTAGGGTTACATTGGTCTACGGCCTCTGCTTCTTCAGCCGCTAAAAGGAAAGTTTGACGCCGTGGTTCATTCCTCCTAGTTGGAGGCACATTCCTTTATCCCTGGGGTATGTTTCTCTGCCCTCGAGGCATGTTCCTCAGTGCCTGTTTGAATTGGCGATTAGGCTGTGCAGGAGGTGGAGCAGGGAGTGCAAGACGAGGTGCAGGAGCCTGGATAGCTGACCGCTGCGGATAGTTGGTTAGTGAGGGAGCCGAGTTGCATCTATAAGGACAGGTCCCAATTCCGTGATTGGATGCGCCACAAACTAAGCACATGTCTTTTGCGCGCCTACAGTCCTTCCACAGGTGTCCATCTTTCTTACAATAGAAGCAAAAATCTGGACTTGGCTGGTTATTATTTTTTTTCCGGTCTTCTGGGTTCAACAGTTGGCCTTGAAGATACTTCTCCTGCCATCTGAGTGGCAGGGCGCTTTACTCCGGCAGATTGAGGTCTGTCCTTCCTCTTCACTACTGCCTCGTATCTTCGGGCAGCCTTCAAAACCAAATCATGGGTTGGGAAATCCCCTGTAGCCAATGCAGCTTGGATTTCCTGATCCAACCCTTGCTGAAATCTTCTGGACCTGATCTCAGCAGTCGGAATCAAGTATGCCGCGTCTTGTGTCAGCTGTGTAATTCGTGATTTTAGAAAATCGAATATTGAGACATATCTTACCTACTGAGCATGGTAAACTCAGCGTCATATTCATCCACGGTCTTAGTCCATATTGAACCCTGTTGTAGATGAATAAATTGTTGCTCCATGTCGAATCGGGCAGTCTCTGGAAAGTATTTCGCGTCGAACATGTCGCGAAACGTCCTCCATTCGATCGACTGGGTGAGACGGCTTTCTTCCGCCTTCCACCAGACCCGTGCATTGTTAGTGAGCTACAGCTTTGCAACTCGAACCCAAACTATCTCTTGCACTTGTGCCGCTGCCAGATCATCCTCTACACTCTGAGCCCATTCTTCAGCTTCCAGAGAGCTCTCTTTTCCCGAAAACTGTTTTGGGTGCAATGCCCGGAATTGCTTCACTCCGGGCGCTTCCGCTTCTGGATGGTTCATCAAGATAGCAGTCTGCTGTTGTTGTCCTTCCAGGAGGCTGCGGATCGCCTCAAGCAGTACCGTATGCTCATTGATCGGAGCAGCTACGGCAGGTGTAAGCAGTAGAGGTGGAGGTGTGTTGTTGATATTTATGCTGGTGTTGTTTGGGGAATTCATATCCTTGAAAGAAAAATTTGGGTTACGACAGATGAAATTGGAAGATTCAAGGAATATGAATTGTAAAGAATGTTTTTAGTTGCTGGTTCTTGTGTTATATTGCTTAGGACTTCATGCAGAATTAACCCGCATGTCCATGCAGAACTGACATGCATGTCCATACAGAGCTGACGTGCATGAGCCACCAACAAAACCTGTCACGCCCCGCTTCCCAGTATACTGCGAGGGGACGCGACAAGGCCCGCTACGTATTTACTCAGAAGTAAACACGCTAAGCGTATCTAAGCAATATAAAGTAAAGTACACAAGAAAATGACAATATATGTAATTGAACAACAACTTTATTTATTTAAACATTCTTTTACAGTACAACTGAAATGTAAATATATGGAATGAAAAAAATGCATAAACAATGGCATAACAGAAATGAAAATGAAATATGTATAAATATATAAAGCTCCGGGTCGAATGCTAACTGCTCCAAGTCCTCGCTGCTGAACCAGATCTCCAGTGAGTCCGAAACACCTGACAACATTCCAAAGAAAGAAGAAATGAATATCGTCAACGAACAATCGCTCGGTAAGTCCCAAAGAAGGAGAGAAGTAGAATTGAAAAGAGGGTATAACTAATATAAGATTGATTGTTAGGTTAACGTAGTGTTTGTAGCTAAGTACAGAAGATGCTAATGTATACGAGAGGAGTCCAACTTACACCGTGGACTTTGGTAACCCGTAGCACAAGGCTCCGTCGAAAATACCACGGAACAACGACATGGATGTAATTACGTCTTAAGTGACCACATCATGCCACCTTTAACATATTCCGTACCAGTCTACCCCTTTATAAACCCCGTAATATCTTATTGTATTGATTGTATTGTTTGCATTGATTGTATTGTATTGTCTTGTAGTAAATGGAAGACTTGCCGAAACCATGATAACAGTAAATGGAAAAGATGTAAAATGGAGAGTGATGTAAACGGAGTATATCCATGGTTCGATTCAGTCAATATATATTGATATAGATTGAGTAGACAGATTCATAGATTCATGTTGAATTGTAGTTTATATACTTGAATCACATTCAAGTTAGATTGATTAGGTTGAGACTCAGTCTGAGTCAGACACTTTAAAAAGAACTTGAAATCCTAAATTAGTTTTGGTGTTATCGGTAACTGCTGCACATGGACGGCAGGATTTGTGTCTTTTTCCAAGACAATTACCGTATTGATAACACCGTTTGTTAGATTGTCTACCTTAAATAGGCAAGCACCCATATCTCCGGCTCCCCAAGGCTCAAGAGACTGGTCCCGCTTAAACCTATGTTTACTAGGGTCTTTATTGTAATTTAGTATAACTTGAAGGGGTTTTATGTAAAAATAGTTTTGGAATAATTTCAAAATACACCTCAAGTATTTAATTATCGTCTTTAGGGTTTTCATAGATGTATATTTTTATACAAGTGAAATTTCTAGTGAGTAAAGCCCAACTTCATAATATATGGTATTTTCTTGAAATATTGGAATTGTGTTGTATTTGGATAGTATTTTCATTTAATAGTGATTCATTTGATTTAGAAAATTTGGAATATTTATATAATTAAAATAGATATTTTGATAATCGATATATATATATATATATATATATATATATTTAATGAAATTAATTAATTTATTTTCTTGTAGAAATCTCATTTTTCTAAAGAAAAATGCATAAAAATTCCATCGAGATCGAATGCTCTTTTCGGAGGTCTGCATCTCGCACTACTAGCCCCGAGGATGTGCGATAATTCGCACCATCCCGAACGAGTTCCCCAAAAGTGGGTTGTAGAGACGCAATTGCATGGAAATATTTAATACATCTTTTTATAGAAATGGTTTTATAAGCTAAAGGTATTTATTTGCAAAGTTGTTTTATCCCAAGAATAAATTCCCAAAACTTCATCGTACTATGATAGAGATGTATGTTGTGATGAGGTAGGTCATTACCTCGTGAACTATCTAAAGGTAATATGTTGCTTATGTCGGAAACTAAAGTATGTGGTATTTTACTGTAAAACCGCGATAAAATTTTCAATATAAATTCTTTTTATCTGAAACTTGTTTAATATTTTTGTTAATGTTTATTGAACATGGTATGAAAGTTTGGTATTTTCTTGTTTAAGAAAAATAGGATTTTTAAATAAAACCCGAATCGGAAGTTGGATTAACTCCGCTTCCGTCGGGTTTTAGTACTTAAGATTTTTAGAATAGAGAAAAAGAGGGGAAGAGGGGACTTACTGGCTATTTAGGAAGAAGAGTGTTAGGGGAAGAATAGGGAAGCGTCGGGACATCGTTTTGTCGCCGGATTCTCCTCGGAACTTCGTCGGATCTTCACCCTTCGCTAACTCCACTTGTACACAAAAGAGACTTGGGAATTCTTGAGAGTTTTGGCAGGAATTTTTGGGTGAGAATGTGTGAATTAGGGTGTGGTATTTATAGGAAAAACTAGGGTTTGATGTATTGAATGGGTGAATTAAAATTTGTATTAAAAATGGGATTAAAGAAGTATTTTAAATTCTCTGGTTAATTGCAGAGAAGTTAAAACAGCCTAGGAGGAGTGGGGTAGCTGGAAGGGTGCAGGGGGCAAAGTTTGGGGGCATTACCCATGGGCAAGCCCGGCGGTGCCTGCCAAATGGAGCTTTTCACCCGGCCAACACCGACGGAGGGGGTTGGGTTTTGGTGCCACGTGTCATGTCGCTTGGTTTTCTTCAGTGCACATATTTAAATAATCAGTATCTTTTCAGTTTACGTGTAGTGCACGTGTAGACCCTTGGGCTTCTAAAAAGATTAAAAGAAAATTAAATTTAAAGAATGTGTGGCTGATTGGATTTGAACTCGGGTGCTATATCTCAGCAGTGCAAAGTCTTACCGATGAGCTACAAGCTCTTTCTTGCTGTTCAAAAGTAAAACAAACTTATAACTCGTGCTCATGCTTAGATGACCCTTTCTGTATTTTGAAAAAAAAAATCGTACAAAAAGTTAGGGTTGTTGCATTTAAAATGAGAAGGTAGCGGTTTAAGATCTAGTGTCGGTGGAGAGACGATAGAAGGCAGAGTAAGGGAATGATACTCGGACTCCCTAAGAGGTTCATAACTTGCGTAGGATATTGACTCGGTAAGCGCTACTGACTTTTACGACGAGTCAAAGGATTCAAATTCGGGGATGGACTCATCGAAGGTATCCTCACTATAATAATTTGCCAGATCAAACAATATCGCACTAGTGTTGTAAGCTATCTCGTTGATGGAACATATATTGATTAAATAAGAAGAAGGTTCAGATGGTTGACTTCCTAACTTGTAAATGTTAAGTTCAATTGTCATCTTCCCGAAGGATAAGTTCATAGAACCGTTACGACAATTAATGACAGCGTTGGAAGTTTCTAGGAAAGATCGACCGAGTATCACCGGGATTTGATTACGTGGGTTCGCCACAGGCTGTGTATTTAAAACAATAAAGTCCACAGGGAATATGAATTCCCTGATTTTGATTAACACATTCTCAAGCTCACCCCTAAGTTGAGCGATAGATCGATCTACCATCTGGAAAGTGCAGTGGGCAGGTTTCAACTCTCCTATACCTAGCTCATAGACGGAATGTGGAAGAAAGTTAACACTAGCGCCGATGTCAAGTTGAGCACGATTGATGCTTTTCCCCCCAATAGTTATAGATATTGTAGAACAACCGGGATCCTTACGTTTATTAAGTAATTGTTGGGTAAACGCTGTGCTCACTTTACTTGTCATGAATACTTTTTTCGGCACTTAAGTTTTTCTCTTCCTAGTGCACAAGTCCTTAAGGATTTTTGTATAAGACGGAACTTGTTGAATAGTATCTAGGAGAGGAATATTTATGTTAACTTGCTTAAACATTTCCACAATCTTCTCCATTTGTGCGTTAGGTTTGTTGGCCCTCAACCTGTTTTGAAATGGCGCTTTATCAATAAGTTTTGGGTCCAACATTTATGAAGAAGTTTGTGGGGATAGAATCGATCCCAGAATTGGAGTGGGGATCGTTTTAGGTTGACTCGAGGAAGTGGGCAAAGGGTTCGAACCTTGGGGAAAACGGAGAATAGGCTCGGAAGAAGGTGGGAGACTAGACGAATTAAGGGAAGAAGTGGAAGCCGGGGTTTCAATTGATTCCTCATCATCAATCTGTTCACCCACTTGATTGTTCAACACTCTTCCCAATCTCAACGTGGTAACGACACTCACATTATGACTTTGTGAGTGGCCAGGATTCGGTAAGGGTTGAGATGGATGTTTCCCTTTTCTCTCGCACTCATTGTGGCATTTATTTGTGTAAGTTGTGCTTCTATCGATTTTATACTTTCACCGTGGGAGGTGGTGGTCTGTGTTAATGCTCGAATAGAAGACTTTATATCATTCGTAGATTGCATGAAATGTTTAATAAACATATCTACACTTCGTTCGAGTGCAAATGAGTTTTCGTTATTGGCTGTTGGAAAGAATTATTATAAGGTGTAGAATTGTTGGCCGGATTTTAAAAAGGTTGCGATTGAAAGGGGTGCTGACTCTGTGGGTGTGGTTGCTGCTGCTGTGGAGGAGGTCTTTGATAATTGCTTTGGAAATGGTTTTGATTTTGGGTTTGGTTTTGGTTCCAAGCAAAATTAGGATGATTCCTCCATCCTTGATTGTACGTGGAAGAATAAGGATTGTTTCTAGGTCGTTGCTGAAAAGTAGTATTAGTGTGTTCTTGACCTTGAAACGATGCATTCACAGGACATTCTTCCGTCAGATGTGATGGATCGGAACAGCAACCACACATGGTCTTGGGAAGCATAACCTGGTTTAGGGAGATTGATGAGAATTTGTTCTCCATAGCGTCGAGTTTCTTTTTCATTGTTGTCATTCGGCTTTTACTTCGATGGAAATATCGAGCTGATGGATACCTCCCCTAGATGATGGTTTAACGCTTTCCCACTGCAAAGTGTGTTTAGCGAGATCTTCCAGAAATTTCTAAGCTTTACCATCGTCTTTGGACATGAAATTGAATTGATACATGGTTTCAAGCATCTGCTTTGTTGCTGGAGTAATGCCCTCGTATATAATTCGGCACAGGTCCCATATATGTATTTCATGATGAGGACATTGGACAAGCAGATCCTTAAACCGTTCAAAGAACTTCCAAAATGGTTCATTGGGAAGCTGGGTAAACTGGTTGATTTCGCTCCGAACACGGGCGGTCTTATGATTGGGGTAAAATTTCTTAAGGAATGCTATCACGAATTCATCCTAATTGGTAATAGAGTATGCAGCAGTATTATAAAGCCATTTTTCTGCTAAATCGCACAAAGTGAAAGAGAGAAGATGTAAGCGCATTGCATCCACAGACATTTGTGACGTACCCATCATTGCGCATACGTTTTCGAATTTGGTGATAAAAACATATGCGTCTTCAGACTCAAGCCCGTGAAGTTTGGGCAACAGGTTGATGAAGTGGGGTTTAATTTCAAAATTATCCTCATTGGTTGGTGGAAGGGATAGACAGGTAGGAAGGAGACCGCGTATAGGATAGCATCTCTCTTGGAGAGAAATGCGAGGTGGATTCTGTGCACCGACGGGTGGTGTTATAATCTGATGAAGAACCGTCCATCTCGGTCGATGTGGTGGATGGAGGGGAAAAAGAAGATGAAGAAGTACCAACTTCGGAGTCGATAACATAAACGCGGACAAGACGGGCACTAGAATCTCGTGTCCAGCCAAGCATATACTAAGCGGGTTTAGCGCAAGCAGCAGCGTGTGTGTGATTTAAAGTTAGTTTCTTTTGAAAAATGTCGGACGTGAGACAAATCACAAAAAATGCACAAACAACCCTATAACTAAAGTTACCTAGGTCAAGTCTCTAGACCGCTCCTAGACTTCCAAAAGACAAGTCGCATGATCAATCCTATACCACCTTTTTATCTCTCTTATGGCCATGTAAGTGCGAGGTATGTGGGAGGTATCTGCTATACGAATCACCGAAAATAGCAGGCCTAATTAAGTAACCACTTACCTAGACACACTTTCCTAGACACCACAAAAGAAATACAGATAAGCGATAGATTATGCACGACCTTCTTCTGTCCTAAATGAGCGCGACGGTCCTTAGAGTCTTAGTCTAGATATTTTTTAATTAATGTAGGGTGATGCGGATGCTCGTTTTGTGATTTGTGGGGCTTAGGAAGGGTGATGAAATCCCCACATAATCTGAATTTGGTCTTTTCCCCTTAATGTTCGTATTAAAATATGCACAAACCAATTACAAAACACGTAAAAATATTTTTTTTAAGCGGCGATATTTTGCAAAGAATCCTACAGAAAATATATTATTGGATTTTTCAGAGGAGAGAGAAATATGTAGGAAGGTTACCAAAGAATTTTGGATGCACTATCCCTCAAGACCGTCGCGGTTCCGCCGACAAAATGACCTTGTTGCCGTGGTTCCGCCGCTACTTGGTGGGATCGTTTGAAAATAATTGCTCCTGTGCTCTCCTATACTCCTCTGGTCCTCTCTGAAAGTCTCTGAATCTTGATTTGCTCGTTCTATTGTCTTCAGATTCCCTCACAAAAATCACACACTAATCGTTAAATACACAATTTCATGTTTTGTTTTATTTATGATATTGATCGAATAAAAATTCAACACGAATAGTAAGAAAAAAATATTACGCACGTATCCCCGGCAACGGCGCCATTTGCTTGATCTGTTTTAAAGAAGTGTTTGTAGAATAACCGCAATCAGTGTTGCGTTTAGCTAGACCGAGATGAGTACGGGTCGTACTCAGGAAAACGTTGAATTTTTCAATCTTACTTTAGACGTGTTGAAAAGGAGGAAGAATAGAAGAATAAAGAATAGTGGAGAGTAGTTTCTAGATCTACGTCAAAATACGGATGTAGAAAATAGATCTAGTTAAAATAAAAATGAAGATTTTATATTAGAAGAGGGTTTGTAGGGTTCGTTCGGATTTAGTGGTAATGGATGATTAATAAAGATGACTCATTTTATCTATTGATAGATTTAAAACTAGATTGATAGCGATGAATGAGGATTAGGGTTCTTGGAAGAAACTAGGGTTTCCACACCATTGACCCTTGTCCTTTCATTGATCTCTATTCATGTCTAACCCTTAATAAAACAATTGTTAATTTAATCTCAAATCGTGGTCAAGACTATCAATAAATTGATGGTGCGCCCGATTAGGATGTTAACATTTATTTTGCTAAAATTTATAAACTTCATAAGACTTAAAAGAAGTTAAGAAATTTTTCATCTTTCATTGATCTAGCCTAATCCTACGAACCCTATCAAGCGGTGAATTATTCGCGCATGATGGAAATAGAAGAACGGATAGAGATCATGATGCAAATAAAAAAAATAAATGCAATAAGAATAAAATAACTATCTTTATTAATCAACTTGATCAATTACACTTTTTGTTTCTTTAAAAAGTGGAATACAAAACCCTAGTTTGCTTCTCGATCTATCTTGAAGGAGGTAAATGAACAGCCGATCGGTCAACTTGGATGCGTGAGTTAACTTGAACTTCGTGATCTCTTCGGCTTGATGAACTTCCAAGAGGGGCTCTAGGTTCTATTTATAGTCACAGAAGTTGCAATCCCTAGATTTCATAAATTAGGGTTTGTTAAGACGATCCTGCACAAAAATCCCACATCCCAACTCCCCATTTTGCCGCGGATCTGCCGCAATAATGTGCGTTTGGCCGTGGAAGCGCCGCGTGTTGGTGGCATCTTGGCTTCAAAACTCTGGGGTTTCTTCCTTGTGACACGTGGTGATCTTTTGGATATCTGGATTTTGGAAATCTTCTCTAAGTCTCTGCCAGAATTAATTTCTTCGATTTACTTTAATATTTCAGCAGATTTGATCTCGATATCTCGGATTTCCTTGATTCCAGTCCTGATATAATTTCTTTACAATATCTCAACAAATAATGTTAGTAATATTTGGTATTTTTGAGATATTATCCTAACCATTTTATATGATATTATATTTTAAGAATATTGATTAAGGATATTTGATATGATATGCATATTTAAATTATCAAAATATTATATGCATACATTTGCCTTCATAATGTAATTATAATATATAAACATATGAAAATAGTATTTTTACAGATAAACCCTCATATGTGTCATATTTATAATAAACACCTTTAGATATTTAAGAAAAGTAAGAAAAATGTCATATCAAAAGTGCAGTTTTATCTTCTGAACACCATCAGCGCCCCATTGCGGCTACAATCGATTGTTCACCCTCCTTTGAGGGACAGTGATTCGGTGCTTATTCCTAAAGCCGCTCGGGCGGAATCAGTCCCCCGCACTGCTGGTATGCCGGTTCGCACTAGAGCTGGGGCAGAGATTCCTGGTAAAGTACCAGCAATGACGTCACCCAAGACGGATACCGAAGGCGAGGTTAGACAGCGCCGCGCAAAAGAGCCGAAGGGGAGGAAGCGCCCTTCTAGTAGTGTTAGCTCAGGCTCTAAAAGGAGAAAGAAATCGGTCGCCGGTCTACTTGATGCTTTGCTTGAGTCCGGGCCCCTTATTCAGGATGAACCGATGCCTCTTATTCAGGAGGAGCCGATATCTGCGCATGAACCGGACAACGATCTTCTCTTTCCTAGTTTATCCACTGAGGAGGTCGCTCAGTTGGCCGAGGTTTTAAAGCGTTCACAGGATGAAGCTGAAAACGTGCGCCCCAGGAAAGGATGTCTTCTTGCTGTTGAATTTCGTGATGTCGATCCGGCTCCAGCCATGTTAACGATAACCCCTTTGACGCTGAAAGATGAACGGGCCCTCAAACAGCTTGTATCGGACGCCTCTGAAGATGAGGTGTTCCCCTCAATAAGAGAGCAAGGCTCTGTTCAAAATTTGAACGGAGGCAGCGCCTCACGTGTAAAATACGAGAGCGCCAGCGCCCAGAATTAAAAACTCTGAGGCAGTGCCTCACATGCAAGGCATGAGAGCGCCAGCGCCAAGAGTTAAAAACTCTGAGGCAGCACCTCACGTGCAAAGCACGAGAGCACCAGCGCCAGAACTCAAAATTCTCTACCATTGGATCAAAGATCCAACGAAGATGATAAATCATCAGAGCACAGAATTAAATTCTGATTGAGGAAATACTCCTCAAATCGTTCTAAACAAGAAAGATTGTGCTCTGTAAATCAGAGCACCGTTGGATCAAAGATCCAATGGTGATTAAAAATCACCAAGCTACAGAATATGTTCAGTATGGGAAAATATTTTCCCAATCTTGTTAAAAACAAGAAAAAATGTCCTCTTTAAAACAGAAGTCCTTGGATCAAAAGATCCGACGGTGGATAAATTCCCCAAATCAATTAAGAAATCTCTCATTGAGAGATTTACTTAACTGAATCAACAAATCAGCCTCTCCTATATAAAGGACCCAAGACTTCAAGTCTTGTATAGAAGAACCCCCCATAAACTTCAAGTTCAAAAGGAAGAGCAAGCAAAAAGAGCTTGAAGAGAGAAGAAAGAAGAAGAACCTTTTTCAAGGTAAATAGAGATCATAGTATCTCATCGGCATACCTGAGGGTTTAACCCTTATAAAAGAACATAGTTCTTTCTCTGGATCTGAGATCCATGAGATAAGTTTCCCACAAATGAGAATTTAATTCTCGGAGAGATGAATTTGTTCTCGGGGATTGAAGATCCAGGGGAGAACAAAGAATTGAACTCTTCAGAAAAATGCATAAAGAAAGAAACAGCGCCAAGCGCCCCACGTGGGCGCTTCTAAAATAAAGAGTGCTCTGCACTCATTGGTTGGCGCTCAGCGCCAAGCGCTCCACGTGCTCCTCACGTGGGCACTGCTAAAATAAAGAGTGCTATGCACTCATTGGTTGGTGCCCAGCGCCAAGCGCTCCACGTGCTCCTCACGTGAGCACTGCTAAAATAAAGAGTGCTATGCACTCATTGGTTGGTGCCCAGCGCCAAGCGCTCCACGCGCTCCTTACGTGGGCACTGCTAAAATAAAGAGTGCTCTACACTCAATGGTTGGCGCCCAACGCCGAACGCCCCACATGCTTCTCACGTGGGAGCTGTTTAACATAAAGCGCTCTGTAAATAAAGCTCAGCGTCATAAAGAGTGTTTAACACTCAATAAAAAAAACCAAAAAAAAGGTGTGCATCAAAGCCCATATCAATGCTCAGCATTGTTGAACAAAAGGGACCGAGCCCAAACAAGTGTTTAACACTTTATTCAAAAATTGAGTGGGCTGAGTCCAAGCTGACCAAAAGTCCCTAATTCAGATCAACCGAGCCCATGAGCTCACAATTTTTTAAAATTTGATCTTAGTCCTAAACCCAACTACAGATCTCTCAACTACATTGGTTCAAGGGTATATCTACCCACACCTTTGATATATGTCGTTGTAATTCTTCAACGTCTACAGGGAGGTGGCGGGTCTCAATAACCAATAACTCTTGGCGCACCCTCAAACTGATGAGCCAAAACACTACGGACTATGATGTCCTTAAACTACGGACTGTGATGTCCTTAAACTACGGACTATGTTGTCCTTAAACTAAAAACCCTATGGACTATGATGTCCTTAAACTACGGACTATGATGTCCTTAAACTATGGACTTTGATGTCCTTAAACACGGACTATGATGTCCTTAAACTAAAAACCCTATGGACTATGATGTCCTTAGACTATGGACTATGATGTCCTTAAACACGGACTATGATGTCCTTAAACTAAAAACCCTATGGACTATGATGTCCTTAAACCTAATGGACCGCAACGTCCCTAAACTAAACTCTATGGACTATGATTTCCTTAAACATGGACTATGATGTCCTTAAACCCAATGGCAGCAACATCCCTAAACTAAACTCCCTGGACTATGATGTCCTTAAACCCAAAACTCTATGGACTATGATGTCCTTAAACATGGACTATGATGTCTTTAAACCTAATGGATCGTAATGTCCGTAAACTAAAATGATAGGGTCCAAATGCTCTTTCGTTGGATCTAAATGATCATAAAACCTTGTTGAGTAGATCTTAGTCTAAAATTAGACTAACGTATCTTTAACAAACATTTAAGTTGATCTTAATCTCAAACGAGATTAATGATCCTTAAATCAACCAAACACATAAGACAATATGGATTTGGACTAATCCCCGCCCTACGGGCGACAACACAAATTAGTCTTCGTATACAATCCACGGGCAATCTAAAACAAAACAAATACACACGACACGAAGTGAACATCTGGAGAAGGAGAAAGTGGTTATCGCTACGCGGTAACGCAATTAACTGCAGGGGCTTGCGTCTATAGGGAAGCGCGTCCCCATAATAAAAAAAAACCCTCGCAAACGAGGGGAGATCTGACGAAGTCTGCTACAACGGCCGCATCCATCCAAACCTCCGATACACGGTGCCAAAAATCAACTTGGTATCTTCGGAGAGGTGGACAGATAAATCCAAATAGCATCTGTCCCCCCAAATTCAGGCAAGACGTTTGTCTTCCTGGTTTCCAGCGGTAAACAGATTCTGGCATGCCCGGTGGGACCTTTTCCTCTTTCCACTCCGCACTTCGTGTTTCGTATTCACGAACGAATCGCGGTTTAATATGGTTGCCCTTGGATTCGAGGTACTAAGATTTGGTGTCTTGCTCCATGCAGAAAAAGAGATAACATCGATGGCCTCCAGCTGCACTAACTGCAACAGTAACTCCCACTCTGTCCTTGCCGGAGGAGTAACTTACGGGCCCCAAGCGGCCTCCATCTTTGCAATGTCGGTGGAACAGGTGGCACAGGCTACCACTAGATTGTTCTTCGAGACCATGCTCCTGCCAATAAGCTTCAACGCTCCAGTGCCGTCATAGGAAGCTCCAAAGAAGTCGGTCTTCAATCGGCTTGCAACTACCATGGCCCCTCTCAACGGGTCACCCCAGTCTACTGCCTTAGTCTTCGACAGGCTGAGCCTAAACTCAAATGGGCCATCGAAGAGACTCGCAATACCGGAGAAGGCTATCCCAACTCCTGCTGTAGGTGAAGTCGTCCAAAGTAATTCCCCTACTCGAAAGTCGGCCTTTGACAGGATGACCATTCCTTTCTAGCGGATGTCAGTCTTTGACAGGCTGGCGCCAATAACGGCCTCTCCTCAAAACAGGGGGCATGACGAAGCTAATCCGACGATAGAGATGAACCCGGCTACGCGACATGCTCGACGTTGCTACTGGCGCCGAGTGAGGAAAGCTGGGGGCAGTTCCTCTTCTGGACTTACCCCAATAGCTCCAATGGTGGAAGTTGATACTGCTGTTCCAACGGGAAATAGCTTTGAGCCGCTCAGGAAGGTGCGCAAGAACTCTCCAATTGCCGTACTAAAAAGGTCTCCTCCACCCGATTAAAATGTTACTAAAGCAAAGCCGGAATAGACCTCTCAGCGGCTGTCCTCCAAAATCCACAGGGTCTGGCGAAGAGTCCAAGACTCTGTGATCGACAAAGGCTACTCCCGCTAACAGAAGAAATGAAAGTCCGGCAAGAGGAGGATCATCGCGTCGTCGTACCAGGGAAAGTATCATCTGCAACAGCTTTCTCAACTTCGACCGCCCATAAAAGGAGAAGGCCGGAGAAGATCCCTATGTCTACGACAAATCTCAAGGGCATTGAATCCAAACGCCCCAAGTCTGGGGCATGGTAGTGCACACCGTCTACACGGCTTCCGGAAAAGAGGAAAACCGTGTTTCTGAAGGTCATCGACCACTTACACGATCAGTAACTAAGGCTCAAAAGCAACAACAGAAACTCCAAGAGATGCTGACAAAGATGGCCGTACTTACTGGGCAGAAAGAAGGTCCGGAAGTATCGTCGGATCAACGCCAGGAGCATGAAACTGACGCCGAGTTCCTCCGAAGAATGCTTGAAAAGAAAGATAAAGAAGCTGCGGAACAAGCGGCTAACATAAAACAAATGGCGCTCATGTTCCAAGATATGGTGGGGATGATGATCCAGCCGGAACCTCCAGCTGAAGACCCCCAATAATCATTGAAGACGACAGAGGGGAGACATCAAACTCTCTTCTGGCTTTATCAGCAGCCAGGGAGGAGACGATCTCGAAAGTTGCGCTTAATGACTACATAGCTCAACAAATACGAGCTCATCAGGCAAGTGAAGCTACTGGCCAAGTCGTCAGAACTGGGCGACCCTATCCAAGCTGGTACGATCAAATTAAGTACCCATCAGGATACACGATCCCTAAATTTCATGTGTATAATGGGACGGGCAATCCCTATCAGCACGTCGCTCAGTTCAAGGCTCTATGCGGCAATACTGGAGGTGACGACAAACTGCTGCTTTGCCAATTCGTCGGCAGCTTAGCGGAGACGGCATTTGAATGGTACTCGGAGCTTCTGAATGACTCCATCAAAACATTCACAGAAATGTAGTTGCTATACACCCAGCATTTTGCAAGTGCCAGCGAACGCACCCCGATCACGGCATTGATCAATGCCAGGGTGAAGCCAGGAGAAACTTGGGTTCAGTATGCAATTCGGTGGTGGAACCTATGGTCGAGATGGGAACAATGCATAGAAGAAGCTCCTGCTGTGGGCATGTTCATGAGGACCCTGGATCCGCAAGCAACTATATCCCGATCCATGATGTTCTTCAAGCCGACCACTTTCCAAGCCTTGATCGACAAACTGGCCCAAATGGACCAGATGGGCCATAGACCGTCCTCCTCGAAAACGGAGCTTCGAAACGAAAAGGCTAAAGGGAAAGATACCTTCGTCGCCAACGCTCAGCAGCAACAGAGTGATCCGAAATCAGCTACTCTCCAAAACGATAAACAGCGATCACTCGGAGAAAATCTGAGACGTCCTTACTCATTCCCTCGGGATAAAACAAGAAGACTGTTCGAACTGGCAGTGCGCAACAGGCTCATCACTCTGCCGGATCCGAGACGCCCACTGTAACCAGGCGACGTCAATACTCCCAATTACTGCCCCTACCACCGAATAGTGGGCCACCCAATCGAAAATTGCTTCGTCTTCAAAAACTGGATTGAGGACCAGTACCAATAAGGCAAATTCGTATTGTCTGAGAACTGGAGGGTAAACCCGCCACAACCGCACGCTCCTAGAAAGATGGACATGCCGGGGGCATCATGCTCATTTATAGAGGAAGCTCCATGGGAAGTTGTTCTGACGGCTAAAACTAAAAGAATACTGAAGGATCTTCAAGCATGTCCGGCGATTAGATGAAAAAACCCGCTGGAGCCCGAGATCATTGAGGGGATGCTGAAACCGCACCCAATACCGAGAGTTGGTAGCAATGGGCAAAATACCCAGGCCCAGCCATCAAAGTCTTCAAAGAAAAAGAAGAAGACCAAGAAGCCCGCGCATCCTGATGACAAGCGCACGGACCTGCAAAAGCATATTGACGTGCTGGAAGAATATAACCAGAAGGTGCGAACCCCGGTAACACTCCAAAAGTTTCTCAACCATATCCTTGAGAGCGGGGATAATGACAATGACGACGGAAACGACTCGTCAAAAGAACCCAAGGATTATGTGGCAAGTTGTCACATAATCTCTCATTCACCAATATATGACAAAGAAGCTCACTCGGCATCAGAAGATAATATAGAGGAGTTAGGGGCAGGATCGGTGCCAAAATCCTTGGAACCGTCAGACGAGATGATTGGCATGTTGCTGAACGAAGGCTGTCAAAAGAGCAAAGATGATCAAGAGTGTGAAATAGCCATATTCGAAAGGGCCAGGCATCGGCATCAAGTTGAAGAAGTCATGGTAGGGATGAGTCGCAAAGCGCTCCAACCAGATCGAAACACGCCTACGGCAGACAAAAGCAGGCTTAAGACAAGGAAACGGTTCGCTAAAGCTCTACTAATGGGAATGAGGTTGCTATCTTTCAAAGGAAATACTTCTGGCGGTATACACCCTGACGAAGCTGATGTACATCCTAACTACTGCTTATACCATCAGAGAATTGTGCACCATACCCAAGGATGCAATACCCTCAAGAAGTGGTGGCAGGGATACGTTGCCCATCGACAACAATTCAAGTGAATGAAACGCAAAGCCCGCCAGGAGCAAAAAACGCAACGGATAAACATAAAAGAATTGCCGGCAACTGTCACATGGTTGATACCAAGAGATCTTAAGTTCTCACCTTCGGAAGCGATTCCGACGAAGAAATAGCCCTTGGCCCTCTCTTCAAAGAATCCACCTCAGGAAAAGAGGAAGAGATGAAGAACTGTGAGAATATTCAGCTGCGCAATCGTACGTTGCCCGAAAAGAATCTCGGACCTACAAACAAGGGATCGAACAAAAAAATAAGGGGAAGGAAAAAGTCCCTGAGGATATCTCCCTCGATGATTGAGTCGTCGAAGAACTTGCAGCCAAAGACCCGCCTAAGAAAGACAAAGTGGATTACAATGTCCTGGCACACCTGAGGAAGATACCCTCATAATTAATCATTTTGGATACCCTTCTCTTGTCTAAAGAGGCACGGGATTCTCTGATCAGGGCATTACAAGAGCCCGAGCAGTTTCAAGCTTTCCTTGTCGAAGAAAAGATGAAGGACGAGCTGGAAGAAGTGCACACAGCTGACATCACTTTCGGCGATGAAGATCTCCTCTTCGGAACGTGCGAGCATAACCGTCCCTTGTATGTCACCGGGTACTGCCATGACATTAAGATAGGGAAGATCTTGGTTGACAACGGGTCCTCTGTCAACCTTCTAAATGTGAAGGTGCTAAAAGAAATTTGCATGAGCGTTTAGCACCTCACTCGGGATAAAATCACCATCTCCGGGTTCGACTCCCAGTCATCACGAACGCTCGGGTCTGTAATACTGAAGTTATGCTTTGGGCTGCTCGTCACTGACATCAAATTTCATGTCATTGACGCCAAGACCTGCTACAACGCTTTGCTCGGCAGGCCTTAGTTATACGAGTACAACATCATCCCTTCTACACAACATCAGTGTATGAAGTATTTCAAAGATGGTATCGAGTACACCGTGGCGGGGGAACTAAACCCATTCTCCGTAAATGAAGTCTGCAAATACGAAGATGCCAAGTATTTCCTACCAGACTTCGAAGACACGGAAAGATGTCATAAACCGGAGAACAGACAAAAAGCTATCGCCACTATCCCGGTCTTCGGGAGCGATACTGAGGAGGAAGAAAGGATAGTCTATTCGGGCCCGCCCCAATGCAACAGGCCGAGACCATCGACCCCTATTCTGGTCTTTGGCAGTGACTCTGAAGACGAAGTTAACACAGTGTTCTCGATCCGTCCATCAATGCAGGCCCTCATTGGAGATGATCAGAGTTTTCAAATCGTCATGGTTCCACGGCAGCACTACAAAGAGCTTAATGCGCTTGAGACTTATAGTGTGCAAGAGGTGCAGACATTCTATGTCCCACCCAGGCGAAGAGGTGAAAAGGCGATCATATTCTATCGATCCACGGAGACTAAAGTCATAAGAGAAGTCTGGCATGGTGCAGATTTTGCACTCGACGGGCTCCAATCAATCCGTCTGCCTAGATACTACGCAGAGGGATTGAGAAGGCTATTAAAATGCCAAGGTGTACCTTTCAAACAGACTGCTTGGCAAGCTCAGTTCTACAACAGGATTTGGAACGTCCCCGGGACTCAGCGAAAATTGCCCAACGGAAAAATGGAAGTGATTGGGCTTGGATATGTCCAGTTCAAGAAACGGGAGCAATTCCATGGCTGCCATATCATAAATGACCTCGATGAATAAGGGGATGTTCTTTTAAAAGACCCTGACGCTGAACCAGAACGAGGTCCTGCCAAAAAAATGTCGAGTCCGTCATTTGAAGAACAGAAGGAAAAGCTAGTGAAGGAAGCGATTCAAAAGGTTCGGAACGACCACAGCCGCGAAATGACCATTTACGAGAAAACCAAGACGCAACGCCTCCTTCAGCAGGCTACAGAAGATGACAATGCCCTTTACCGTCAGCCCGCCATGCGTTCCCAAGACAAGAAAAAGGCCCGCCGCGGAGGCAAAAATAAGTTAAAGAACGGAAAAACATTCGACAGCGGCAAAACAGATCCAAAAGGCCACGTGATCGAGAAAAGGCCAGCCGGAATCCGTCTCTTATGAAAAAGATGGGTCGAACATATTCTTTTCCTCAAGACAAGACAAGGAAAATCTTTGACCTTGTCATGAAACATCAGATGATGACACTCCCGGAGTCTCGGCACCCCGATCAAGCAAATGAGGTTCATCACCCGAATTATTGCTCCTATCACCGAGCGATAGGACATCATCTTGAAGACTGCTTCACCTTTAAAAACTGGGTCGAAGACCAATATCAACTCGGCAGATTCGCTCTATCCAACAGTTGGAAGGTAGCTCCACCATAAAAGCATGTGCCAAAAGCAATATATATAGCGAGAGTAGAACCAGATCAACATCGGTCTTGGAAACGATCCCGTACCTGCCACGTGATAACGCTGTCAGAAGAAGGAGAGTGCGAGAATGTGGATGATTTCTCCTGGTGCTTTGAAAATGAGGATGAAGACGGGGTGATCTCAGAATTTCCACCGGCGCTAAAAGAATTGGAAGATAGGATACAGACCACGACGGACAACCTGAGAAAAATCGACTTAGGGACGGCAAACGACCCGCGACCAACGTTCGTCAGTGAGCTGCTATCCAAATAGCAGGTGGCTACGCTAAAAGATGTGCTCATGCAGTATAAAGACTGCTTCGCATGGAACTATTCCGAGATGCCGGGGATAGATCCAAAAATAGCTGTGCATAAATTGGCGATATCTCTGGACGTCAAGCCGGTCAAATAAGGACCAAGAAGAATGCAGCTTGAACTTGAAATAAGTATCAACGCTGAAGTCAAGAAGCTAATCGACTCTGGCTTCATCCAAGAAGTTCAATACCCCGACTGGATCGCCAACATTATCCCAGTGATTAAGAAAAATGGGACGGTGCGCATCTGCGTGGATTTTCGAGACCTCAACAAAGCCTGCCCGAAGGATGATTTTCCCGTACCGGTTACCGAGTTGATGATAGATAACACGTCCACTTACGAAGTCTTCTCCTTCATGGATGGCTCATCAGGGTTCAATCAAATAAAGATGCATCCTGAAGACCAGAAGCATACTGCTTTCCGGACTCCTCTGGGCGTATTCTGCTACAAAGTGATGCCTTTCGGTCTGAAGAACGCCGGCGCTACCTATCAGAGGGCTATGACGAAGATTTTCGATGACCTCATACATGAAATCGTCGAATGCTATATCGATAACCTCGTAGTGAAAAGCAAATCGTACGAGGAACACTGGAAGCATTTGAAAACAGTGTTCCAACGTCTTCGTAAGTATAACCTAAAACCATCTGAAATGCGCATTCGGAGTCTCCTCGGGCAAATTTCTAGGGTTCATCATACGACACCGGGGCATCGAAATAGATCCATCGAAGATTAAGGCGATTATGGAAATGCCCGTTCCAAGAACTTTAAAACAATTGCGGTCTCTACAGGGAAAGTTCACGTATATCCAACGGTTCATAACCAACCTCTCCGGAAAATGCCGTCCCAACAGTCACCTGATGAAGAAGGGAACCCCGTTCGTTTGGGATCGTAAATGCCAGAGTGCACTAGACGAAATCAAGCAATATCTGCAGAACTCACCGGTACCGACCGCTCCAGTCAAGGGAAAGGCCCTCATCCTGTACACAAGCGCCCTCGAAGGTTCCTTAGGCGCACTATGGGCATAGGAGAACGACCAAGGGAAGGAGAGAGCCCTTTACAATTTGAGTCGAGTTCTCCTGGGGGAAGAAAACAACTACTCCCCTATCGAAAAACACTGCCTGGCGTTAATCTTCGCGATAACGAAGCTTCGGCATTATGCTTTGGCGCATGAGGTCCATCTCATATCAAAAGTGGATCCTCTCAAATATTTGATGTCAAAAGCCATTCTAACGGGACGGCTCGCTAAATGGGCCTTACTCTTAATAGAATTCTCGATAACATACCGACCTCTCAAGACAGTGAAAGGCCAGGCCATCGCCGACTTCCTCGTTGAGCATCCGATACCTGCCGATTCACCCCTAAGTTGTGAATTGCCAGATGAGCACACGTTTGACACGATCGACAGGGAGAGAGGAGGGAGTGATACCCGATGGGAACTCTACTTCGATGTGGCATCTTCCATGAAGAAGCAAAAGCACAGCTCCCCCATAATCAAATCTGGGGTAGGCCTCATCTTCGTGACTCCATAAGGAAGGATAATGCACTTTGAATTTTCCTTAACGGAGCCAAGAACAAACAACGAAGTGGAATATGAGGCCTTGATAGCAGGTCTTGAGATTGCTGTCGACATGGGAATCGAACACCTCCTTATATATGGAGACTCCCAGCTGGTCGTTAGCCAAGTAAATGGTGACTATCAGACGTGCAAACCAGGGTTGGTAAAGTATGGAGAAAGAGTGCAACAATTACTAACTCAAATTCCTTCCTACGCCCTGGAAAGCATACCGCGTATAGAAAATAGCAAAGCGGACGCATTAGCCAAACTCGCTAAAGAACTGGCTGACGAAAACCTCGATGACATAAGGATCATTGTACAAAGCCGTCAGGTTCTTGCACCGGCAGAAATATCTCCGGAGTCGTCTGTAGAAAAGGAAGCGACCAAGCAAATAGCCTTACAAATAGAAGGCCAAGAAAGGGCTAAGGATTGGAGAGAAGTCTTTATAGACTACTTCAAATCCCGTCGAACACCTGAAGATGCATCCTCAAGATATCAGCTCATGAAATGAGCTCTGTCTTTCGCCTTCGTCAATGATACTCTATATAAGAGGTCGTTCGACTCTCTGTGGCTGAGATTCCTGGGAGCGGAAGATGTAAGGAAAGTCGTCCAAGAAACTCACGACGGACTCTGCGGTTCTCATCAAGCCGGGCCAAAGATGAAGCTGAAAATTAAAAGAATGGGCTACTATTGGCCCACGATGATTCATGGCTTCCTCGAATACGCGAAGCAGTGTCACTCATGCCAAATTCATAGAGACTTCATCCACCAGCATCCAAACCCACTACACCCAACAGTGGCTAGCTGGCCGTTTGAAATGTGGGGAACCGACATAATCGGGCCCATCGAACCAGTGTCATTCAAAGGACATCGGTTCATTTTGGCGACAACTGATTATTTCTCCAAGTGGGCAGAAGCAGTACCGCTAAGAGAAGTGAAGACAGAGAATATTCTCCATTTCTTCAAGACACACGTCATCTATCGGTTCGGAACACCGCGACGGATTATCTCCGATAACGGGCTAGCCTACAAAAGTCACAGAATCAGCCGCTTCGCACAGCAGCATAACATAAACTGGAGATACTCTTCGGTCTATAATCCCCGAGCTAACGGTCTAGCTGAGGCTTTCAACAAAACCTTGATAAAGATCATAAAGAAGACGGTGTCCAAAAATAAAAAGGACTGGCACGAGAGACTGCATGAAGCTCTCTGGGCCTATCGGACCATGTTCAAAACCGCCACAAATACAACGCCATTCGTGTTGGTATTCAGTACAGAAGCAGTACTCCCCATCAAGATAGAGCTACCCTCTCTACGAGTGGCGGTTCATTACGAGCTAACAGACGAAGAGAATGCTCATCTTCGGCTTGAGGAGCTTGACGCCCTCGATGAAACTCGTTTCATTGCATAGCAAAACTTGGAGGCTTACAAAGCAAAGATGACACGCTCGTACGAAAGATTAACAAGGCCGAGAACATTCCGCCAAGGCAAACTCGTGCTAGTTGTCAAAAGACCTATGATCCCCAATCGTGCCAAACGGGGGAAATTCGAGCCAAACTATGAGGGCCCGTACATCATAGATAAAGTCTACCAAGGTGGGGCTTACTTGCTCATGGATATGCATGGCGAAAGACCCTTCCGGCCAATAAACGACCGATTCCTTAAGAAATACTACACCTGACGAGTCATAGCCCAGGTTAATGATAGATGACGACACTTGTGACCGCTCGCTGTCTTCCTGAGTACCAAACTCTGTAAGTGCTATACGGCAAACTTTCGCCGCAGAAAACTAACGGACCGAAACGTCCTTAAACTAACAACGGACCGAAACGTCCATAAACTAATGACGGACCGAAATGTCCTGAAACTAGCTACGGACCGTAACGTCCTTAAACTACTACGAATCGCAGCATCCTTAGGCTAACGCGGCAAAAAAAAACGATGCGTCCATAAGCGAAATGGGCATGGATGAAAACCCAAAAGGGCTCCGTGAGTAAAAACAGCAGGGCTATCGGCGAGTTTGTGAAAACCCGAAAGGGCACAGACTCGTAAAAGAAATTCATGCACACTTGCAAGGTCCTCTCGACCTTATAAGGAGGAAATACCTGCTTGAGATCCTTACGACTCACAAGGGAGCAACACACTCAGGGATTCCCACGATTCCTAAGGAGAAATTATACTTACGAGATCCTTATGACGCGTAAGGAGAATTCCCTTATGAGACCCTCACGGCTCATAGAATTCAAAATCTTTAAGCTACAGGGATCTGAACCTGTTCTTAAGCCATCATATTCCCCAGATTACCCTACAAACGGTTCAATATTGATATTTGTATACAATTCATGGGCATAAATAAACGTCTCTCCCACCAAGTTCCACCAATGGCGCGAAATGTCCTCATATGGCGAATGACACTTGTAAGTCCTTATTCCCCTCCAAAAGACGGCGCACAAGACTGAGAGTTCCTGACGCTGAGATTCGGGGCAGATGCTATTTGGTTTTATCCGTCCACCTCTCCGAAGATGCCAAGTTGATTTATGACACCGTGTATCGGAGGTTTAGACGGATGCGGCCGATGTAGCAGACTTCGTCAGATTCCCCTCGCTTGAGGGGTTTTTGATTGTGGGGACGCTCTTCCCAGCAGGCACAAGCCCCTGCAGTTAATTACGCTACCGCATCACGGTAGCCACTTTCTCCTTCTCCAGAATTTCACTTCGTGTCATGTGTGTTTGTTTTGTTTGTGGTTGCCCGTGGATTGTATACGGAGACTATTTATTTCGTCGCCCGTAGAACGTGGATTAGTCCAAATCCGTATTTACTTAGATTTGGGTTTGGTGTTTTTAGTTTAAGGATACGTTAGCCGCATTGAGGCTAAGACCGACTTAAACGTTCGTTAAGGATACGTTAGTCCTGTTTGAGACTAAGATCAACTTAACGTGATGATCCATTTATTATGTGGCCGTCAGGACTCGTCACCTCTCTGACGTCGTTGAAGGATTACAACGATAGGTGTCAGAGGAGTTCAGAGATGTACCTTTGAGCCAGAGTCGATTTGGAATTTTATAGTCCATTTGAATGTTTAAGGATACGTTAGCCGTGTTTGGGGCTAAGATCAACTTAAACGGGACCGTTTAGATCCGGCAAAAGAGCATTTGGGGGCTCTATTTTTCCAGATTAGGGACGTAATGGTCCATGTTCCAGTTTAGAGACGTGGTGGTCCGTATTCCAGTTTAGGGACGTGGTGGTTTATATTCCAGTTTAGGGACGTGATGGTCCGTATTCCAGTTTAGGGACGTGGTGGTCTATATTCCAGTTTAGGGACGTGGTGGTCCAACATTAGTTTAAGGACGTTTCGGTCCAACATTAGTTTAAGGACGTTTCGGTCCACGAGTTTAAGGACCCCGCAGTCCATATCGATGTGTGTGGTCGTCGGGACCCGTCACCTCTCTGACGACGTTGAATGATTACAACGACATGTGTCAGAGGAGTTCAGAGATGTACCCTTGAACCGGTTTTAAATTGATTTAGGAGAGCAATCTCGCTTAGTCAATTTAGTTTGAGGACTTACGGCCATGATTGGGCTAAGTCCAGTTGAAAAATATTCAACGCTTTTATTTGTTTTTGGTCTGTTAGACCTGTGCTAGGGCTTGGCCCATTTTTAAATAACTCATTGCATTATTTTCTATTTTTTGTTTGGGCTCTGCCCATAAAAGATGCAGAGCATCAATTTATTCTGGGCTCTGCTCATTTATGAATGATGCAAGGCATCTACTTTGTTTAGGCTCTGCCCCTTTTAAAATGCATAGCATTTTTATTATTTTGTTTGGGCTCTGCCCATTTATAAATGATGCAGAGCATCAATTTAATTAGGCCTGCTTGGTCTTTTTGATTTGGGCCCGGCCCTTTAAGAAATGTCTTGCATTTATCAGGCGCTTTGCGCCAATCAGAGAGTGCAAGCGCTTGTAGTGTTGACACGTGTCGCGCAAGCGCAGTGCACTGCGCTAATGCGCTGCGCCTGCGCTGCTGACACGTGGCGCGCTCTGGTGGATTGCGCCAATCCAGGAGCGCAACAGCGCAGTTTGCAAGTGCAAGGCACTATGATTTAAGAATCTTTTAGATTCAAGAACCAATGGTTCATAAAAGAAGTGCAAAGCACTATTCGCTTCCTTGATCTAATTTAGATCAAAGAAAAACAAGTTTTTCTTTTTATTTCAGGAACCAAAGGTTCATAAAAGTACAAAGCACTGTTCTTTATTATTTATTTATTTTTTTGCTTTTTAAAGAACCAGTGGTTCATAAGAAGTGCAAAGCACTGTTTATTATGTGAAGATCATTGATCTGGTTTTTAGATCAATGATCTATTAGAAGAAATTTCTTCTCTTTTGTGAAGGTCTTTACCTTTTTCTTGAAACTTTTTCAGAGCTCTCTCTGTTTGAAGCTTTTGATTTCTCAATAGTGTTGATGATTTTGAATTGAGGTCTAGAGGTCTTTTTATAGTGCCCATAAATTAGTTAAATTTGTTAGAGAGATCTTTCTCTGAGTGATTTGGGAAATTTTCCCCACCTTTGGATCTTTGATCCAAGGGCTTCTGTTTTACAGAAGAAAATCTTCTTGTTTTAACAAGAACAGAAAGATTTCTTTGAAATCTTAATTCTGTTTGGCGCAAATGCCCCAGCGCGTGACACGTGTCGCGCAGCGCAACTGCGCTAGCGCATCTGCGCTGACACGTGTCGCGCAGCGCAACTGCGCTAGCGCATCTGCGCTGACACGTGTCGCGCAGCGCAACTGCGCTAGCGCATCTGCGCTGACACGTGTCGCGCAGCGCAGTGCTTGCACAACTGAAGCGTTGCTTCCTTTAATTTTTCCTTAAATAGAGCTTTGCTCTGATTGGGCGCGCCTTCTTGGGCGCTGCGTTGATGCATCTGCGCCTGACACGTGGCGCGTTGCGCCCGAGATTTGAAGCGTTGCTTCAAAATTTGAATTTTGAATTTCAACAGAGCTTTGCTCTGATTGGGGAAACAAAAGCCCCCCCACTGTTGCGCTCACGTGGCGCGCACGCGAGTGCAGCGGTGGCAAACTCTTGACCGTTGGATCAAGGGGTGAGCTGAAGGGGCGCAAGCGCCTTATAAATAAGACTTATGGCCCTTAGAAAATCTTCACCATTTCAAGATTTTGATTTTCCAGAGCTTTGCTCTCACTTAAGAACTTCAGAGCTTTGCTCATTTCTAAAGTCAAAAACTTTAGGTAAAAATTAATTTAAATTAAATTAGTTTAAATTAATCTTAACCAAAGTGCTTTGCTCTCACAGATCTTTTGATCTAAAAAGATCCCCATTGGGGGTTTCATAAACAGAGCTTTGCTCTCAAAACTTATAGATCTGCAGAGATCTTGTTCGTGGGTTCTAACCTATGAACAGAGCTTTCCTCTTGAATCAACTGTAAATCTTTCAGATCTGAAAAATGAAGAATTTTTTATATGTTTTTCATGGACTTTTTTCAAGATTCCAAATTATTTTTATTTAAGTATTAAAATTTTCTGATGGGTCTTTCCATTATTATCACAGAGCTATGCTCTTTTAAGGAATTCTATTCCTTTGAGATCAGAATTTGACAAGTGTCATTCTGTGACAGAGCTTTGCTCTGAAAGAGGAGATTTTCTTCTTGTCTCTAGGGATTCCCTACTGATGATAATATTCTCTTGGGGATCTTTTCTTTAACTGACAGTCTCACCCAATGATGAGGCTGTCTTATTAAATGAGGCATTTTCATCCAGATTTTGTGGGTCCCCATTTGGTCCCCTACCCACTGCACTGCAGTGTGATTAATTTTAATCTAATTAATTTTTAAATTCATTTAATTGAAGATTTTTAAACGCCAAGCGTTGGAATTGTAGCACTGACGGCTATTTTGTTCTTTTGCAGCGATCATGTCTCTCGACACCTCGTTCCCGTTTGTTCGTTCAGAGGAGGGATTTCCCGAGGCGCCCTTGGACCGTGAGGTCCTGGCCATGATTAAGGAGTACGACCCAGAATACAAGAGTATCCACCTTTGGGGGTCATGGTATAATCAGATCATCATGGGCCGACGGAGCTTCACATGCGCGGTGCCGTCAGAGCCCATCACGGCGATTCACTATGCTACCCAACCCTCGGTGCAGTATGCCGTGGAGATGGTGGACTGGACATCGAAGGGTTTTCTTCATCCGGCCATAGATGCAATCCTGGTCCAGCGTCCCATGGTTTTGGATATCCTAGGACGCCTATCTGTCAAGGCGAGGCGCGACTTTGGGGGCAATCATATAATATCGGTCTGATCCCCCGCCACCCAATCGGCTATCTGCCGTGGGCCCGGTATATCCTGTCGACGAAGAAGTCGCAGTTGATAAAGTTAGGATTGTACACCGCAGTGTACGTCTCTCTGTTCCAATATCCCACGCTCCCCACCTGGTGGTTCAAGGCCTTCCTGGAGAGGATTGTACACCGCAGTGTACGTCTCTCTGTTCCAATATCCCACGCTCCCCACCTGGTGGTTCAAGGCCTTCCTGGAGCAGTGGAATATTCCTACCTACACTTTCTTCGCCATGCATCAGGAAGTGTCAATCTCTTTGGAAGAGTTTACGGAGGTATCCGGTTTACCGATCATGGGGGAACATTATGAAGAGTTGCTCCCGACGGATGAGTACGTCTTTGGTGCTAAGCCGGTGATAAGGGGGCTCACGCCGGAGAATGCTGTTCAACACCAGTTCCCAAGCTTGATTAAAGTGTTGAACATATATGAGTCTCTTTTCATCGAACATGGGAGTCGAGGGGTTAACTTTGAGGATTTCATTGCTCGGTTTCTTCGTCCAAGCGTCCTCTCATCAGAGGCTGCTAAGTTCGCTACCCTGGATGACCCTTTCGGTCTAGGTGTGGATAACCTGCCGGAAAAAGAGATAGATCAAAAGGGTTTTTTCCTTCCGGAATTCCCGACTATGTCTTTTGCAGAAATCGCGGCCCCTGGAATGGATGAGGAAGCCTTTTTCTTAGGATTTCTCGGGTTATGGTTGAGTTGGTTTGCAATTCCAATGCACTCTCACCGCATGCGGCCCTCTATTTTTTACCCAGCCCACCGGATGACTATCGGGGTAAAGGTGGCCGTTGGGATCACCGGCTTGGCGCACTTATATCATGGCCTCAGCCGAGAAGCGGATGCTAATGAGCCTAGGGTACTGCACGTGGTCTTCCCGATGCACTACTTTATGTCGTGGCTCGAGCTACATACATCGGGTGTTTTCGGCATGCATAAAAGGCCTTCATTCTACGAAAGATGCAGCTTCCCTCGCATCATACAGCTGATTGGCGCATCAATTGTGAATCCATCGCCACGAAATGCCAGGGGTTTACTCCTTCGCTCCCACACCGTTGGAGCCGGTATGTCTTTCGTTGACAAGGTGTTGACTATTGGAAAAGCGTCTATCACTGCCGTGCGGCCATTGCAAGACACTTTCAAGGATGGAGCTTCGGTTTTAACGGCCCGGGAGACCCTTCACTTATATTCCATCAGACCGGGCTTCTTGGTGTTTAGGCAGAACGGGGCAGCGATCTTCATGAGATATAACCCACATCGTTTCGCCCAGCAGCTGAGCTATAATCAAGGGGTACCGCTGGAGGCTTTCTTATCGGAACCTGCTGCGACCGAAGAAGGGATGGAGAGAGCGCTGCATCATTTCATGCTTCTAAACACGGGCTCCCACTTCTTTATCAGTGAGCCGGCTTGCGTCCCACGACTCCTCAGGGTATATACAGAATGGTACAGTCATTTGACGGGAGCGGTCATAAAGGAGGATAGGCGGTTGCTGATCGACCGTAAGGGTGCACCTCCAGGTAGCGATCACAACGCTCCTTTGGTGCCAAGGACCCCGGTAATCCCCCCTTTAAAAGATGCCAGAGCCGGACCCTCGCGTGAGCAGAGTCCTCCACGCGGATTGCCGCTCCCTGATATTGCGGATGCACCACCAGCGTCCTGTGCTCCAGTGGAGACAGTGGTTATAGCCTCGCCGGAGTCTGGCGTGGGTGCAGACATCGGGACCCGCCGTCCCAAGGTGGCTGCTAAACGGAAGTCGATCCCATGTGCACCTAGGGTCGGAGGGCAGAAGAAAAAGAAGTCGCTCTTCGCTGCGGACGTCGCGTTCGGTCAGGAACCCCACGCTCCCTATGCCGAGGGCCTGAGTGAATATTGGACTAACGAGAGATTAGTCATGCCACCACCGGATGATACGGACTTGGAGGCAGCTCTCGAAACTTCAGCGTGGTTGGCAAGGCGTGACGCATGTCTAGCTAAGCTTGCGGATTCAGGTAATCACTAGTCGGATTTCCTATTGCATCATATCTTTATTATTACCTTTGACTAAACGGGGAGTACGCAGCCGAACAACCGCTGGGGCTTCCAATATTTTCCTTCTTTTCTTCCAACAGGCATCACCACTGAAGAAGCCATCGCCGCTTCACTCAAGAACTTCCAAGAGGAGGAATGCCTTAGAGCGTCTTTAGGCCTCAGTAAGTTTCAATTCATCAAGTTTTTATTCTCCTTGTGTTATGGTTAATCTAATCTCTTCCTTTTTTATTGCAGAAACCTTAATGCCATTCCCGCCAAGTGACGCAACTGCTCTGCCAGCTGCCGATGTTCCTGCTTCCTCTGGTCCACCGCAGGAGGTCCGTCTTGAAGAGCCGATGAGAGACGCCTTAAAGGCTCTGGAGGCATCTCTGAACGAGGACGACGACGCCTTGAAGGAAGCGTCGAAGAGATCCATCGCGACAGCTCGGGAGGAGAGGAAACGGTCAAGGCGTGAAGCTAAGGCACGCCGGGCTGCTTTGGCTACGGGAGCGGGCCCCAGCACCGTCCCTCGTGCTGATACTCCCTCCGAAGAGGCCCCTGTCGCCCTATCCACTGCTCGCAGACAAGTGGCGCGCGCAGTTTGGAGCGCAAATGATAAATCCACTTCAGGTAATATTTCTCTCAAAATTTTTTTATAAGAGTTATAATGCTATCGGTTCTTATATATTTTATCTTACAGGGCCAAGTCCGACCAAGGGGGAGGCAGAGACCATTGAACCCAAGGAAATAGGGGAGGCGGCATCTGCCGAACCTGAGCCGACGGTGGGCAACGTCGCTGAGGCTTCAGAGCCTGAGATGGAGGTTGAGGGGTCTGCAGCCAAGAAGGTCATTGATGGCGAGCCTGAAGTGGCGGCAGATGAAATGATCATTACAACTGAGCCCAGGGTGGTGGCGGACGAGGCGCATGAGTCCGGCGATCTCGTGGTGACGGCGGATGAGCCGATGGAGACCGCGGAGCCCGTAGAAGTAGCGGGTGAGATGGGTACGACTCTTGGGGAAGAGTTAGCCGCTCTCTCCCAAGAGTCTGGAAACGCTCCAATCATTGCCCTCCCTGTGTACGATCTTCCGCCGTCTCCAGGTCTTGCGAGCACGACAACGGTCCCTATCGAGTCGGTGATGAGGCCACGGGCGGTGGCCTCATGTCAATGGAGGAGGGAGTCGCCTCCGTTTCAGCCGGCAGCTCATCAGGTAAATCCCAAGTTGCTGTCTTTCTTTACCTTACAATCCTTTCTGACAAGTTCACCTTTTTTCGTAACGCAGGTGCAGCCAGTGCTGGTGCCCCATTGCTCGAGGGAGCGCCTTCAACGACTGCCTTGGCGGTGGTCACTTCTCAACCCTCTCTCATACCGTCGAAGATGTTGGAAGGTATGGGTTTGCAATTTATTAATCTTATCTTCCAAACGCATAATTTGTGTACTAAAGTCGCACTGTTATGTCTTTTCAGGAGGGCTCTTTGATCATCTATATCAAGTGTTGCTCCCACACTTCTCCTTCCCATCTGAACTCACTTCTCCCTCTGGCGGTGCTGGTGAGTATAGTCCCCCACTGATACCTTTTCTTTTTCGGTGATAGAATTATTTCTAACTCTCTCTTGTCCTGACTGCAGTGTTACAAATCGAAGGGGGAGAAGAAAGATCGGTCGCGCCACCGACCCTTCCGGCCTTGCCACCTGCTTCAACCGGTATAGTAAACTATCTTATCAATGAATTTTTCCATATCTATTAAATCATCATCTAATCGCATTTTGTCTTTTCAGCTGTCGTTCCAGTCTCGGCACCTTTTGAGTCTCATATTACAATGTCGGGCGGCCCTTCCCAGAGACGTCCGTCCTCAAAAGGTGCGGCGAATAGTCTGCGCATGTTGAGCGACTACATCGAGGAACTCAACGTCAAGACTCCTACGTCCGCTGAGGACTTCGCTACGACGGTTAACCCGATATTGGTGATATTTGCCAACTTCCATGACGAGGCCATTGTCGCCTCTTGGGTTAATCATTATCGGGAGATTGAGGCTCGCTTTCATCAGTTGGAGTCGATGCGTCTCTCCCCCGTGACTTTGGCTGTGAGTACTCAACGGGGAGCATGGCTCGAGCAAAGTACTTCTCATTTCCGTCATTTGGAACAAGAAGCAGCTTTGAGGCTGAAGGAGTGCCAGGAGTCGTCAAGCGAAACTGCTCGCCTGCGTGCTGAAGTTGAGGCGAACGCCGCTGAGGTAAAGGCCGTCTTCGAGGGCCTTCTGGAGCGCATCTCAAATGGGCTAAAACTGAAGCGGGAACTTGATGTAGCCGAGCGTGATACCCCAGGCCGCGAAGCTGCTCATCAGGCCGTCAGGGCTCAGCTTGTATCTGTCTTGCAGCAATGGGCCCAAGTGGAGGCGGAGCTGGCAGTGGTGGCTGATCAGGAGAAAGTGGGGAAGGAAGTGCGCGAACAATTGCTAGAGCTATGCAGGACGCTTCCTTCTCAGTAACTCTCCTTGTATCGTTTGTATTTGTATATATATATTTTTTATTCTTTAGCACAATGTATCCTGTACTCAATCAAGTTTATGAATAAAAGATACACATTTTATGTAATGTCTTGTGTCATTTCTCCGCCTTTTCTTTCTTTTATTATCAGCATGCCACCCTAGTAAACATGGTCAACAGATAATAAAGCACGCATCTTAACTTTCTTAAGAAATAGCGATGGCTTAGGCTGCAGGTTCAGATCTGCTGCCTGAGACTTTTCAACTCTATGAGCCGTGAGGGTCTCGTAGAGATTTTTCTCCCTACGGATCGAGAGGATCTCGTAGGTGGGTTTTTCTCCTTAGGAGCCGTGAGGATTCCTAAGTGTATTTTCTCTTATAGGTCGTAAGGATCCTGTAAGAGAATTTTTCCCTCTTACGAGTCGAGAGGACTCGTAAGCGGTTGTTTCCCTCCTTGTCGAAACTCGACTTCGGAGAGTGAGACCCGTGGATAGTATGCAAGAGACAGTTTTAGATCGACTTGCAGGGTCCCATTGTTCAGGAAGCAAGTTTTTTAGTCCCCGCTGCCTGAGGCTTCATCTTGCAAGTTGAGACGAATCGGGAATTTTTCCGCGGAGACACTGGTTTCTCTGCGAGCCGACGCGAATCAGGAGGCTCTCGTCAAGGATTGTTTGTTTTCTTGAGTTGAGGTATTTGCTAAGGATTATTTGTTTCCCTAGCGCCAATGATTATTTGTTTCCTTGGTGTTGAAACGGATCGAGAATTTCCCACGGAGGTACTGGTTGCTCTGCTAGTCGACACGAATCAGGAGGCTCTCGTCAAGGATTGTTTGTTTCCTTGAGTTGAGGTATTTGCTAAGGATTATTTATTTCCCTAGCGCCAAGGATTATTTGTTTCCTTGGTGTTGAAACGGATCGAGAATTTCCTACGGAGGCACTGGTTGCTCTGTGAGTCGACGCGAATCAGGAGGCTCTCGTCAAGGATTGTTTGTTCCCTTGAGTTGAGGTATTTGCTAAGGATTATTTATTTCCCTAGCGCCAAGAATTATTTGTTTCCTTGGTGTTGAAACGGATCGAGAATTTCCCACGGAGGCACTGGTTGCTCTGCGAGTCGACGCGAATCAGGAGGCTCTCGTCAAGGATTGTTTGTTTCCTTGAGTTGAGGTATTTGCTAAAGACACTGGTTTCTTCGGAGTTGGGATGAACCGTCGAGATTTGGCTTCGTTTTCTGGCGGAGCCTGTTGGGAAAGTATGGTTCCCTCTTTGTTTGCGCCCTTGGATTGTATACAGGGATCGATGTGATCTTAACTGTAGGGCAAAAGTTTTATCATCACCATTTTTTTTGTTTTATTTCCGCGATGCTCTATCATTTCAGCTTTTATATCGCGAAGGTCGCGATTGCCCAATCATTTCGGCTATTTTTCACGGTGCCCAATCATTTCGGCTGTTTATTTTGTTTTCACTCGCTGCTTTTTATTGCGAGTTGCCCAATCATTTCGGCTATTTTGCATGCATACATTTTTACTTGCTGCTTTTTATTGCAAGTTGCCCTATCATTTCGGCTATTCCGTATGCATGTGCGGCCTACTGGCTTTCCGCCGTAAACCTGGAATTAGACACCGATTTCGGCATCAGCACCGCTACAACTGGGATATTGCCAGGAGAGAATCATCATTTGCCTCTGTTGATGTCGAACAAAGGTGGCTTAGCGAACAGGGTTAAGGTCCTGTCGACTAAGGCTTTTAACTTCATGAGCCGTAAGGGTCTCGCAAAGGTGTTTCTCCCTACAAGTCGTGAGAATCTTGTAGGTGTATTTTCTCCTTGGGAATCGTGAGCATTCCTAAGTGTGTGTTCCTCTGTAGGTCGGAAGGATCCTACAAGAGGGTTTTCTCCTTGTAAATCGAGATGACCTACAAGGGTTGTTTATCATGTGTACATATCCCCAATCACGGATGAAACTTGGTTAGGGAAATGTTTATTCGCGCCCGTGGATTGTATAAAAGGGTCAGTATTGAGCCACTTGTAGGGCAATATTGGAAGTTGTGGGGGTTGCTTAAGCACAGGTTCAGGTCTCTGTAACTTAAGACTTTCAACTCTTATGAGCCGTGAGGGTCCCGTAAGAGAGTTCTCCTTACGAGTCGTGAGGATCTCGCAAGTGTATTTTCTCCTTAGGAATCATGGGGATCCCTAAGTGTGCTGCTCCCATGTGAGTCATAAGGATCTCACGCGGGTGGTTTCTCCTTACAAGGTCGAGGGGACCTTATAAGTGTCTTTTAACGAGGTTGCGCCCTTTCGGGTTTTCACAAACACTCGCCGATAGTCCTGCTGTTTTTACTCACGGAGCCCTTTCGGGTTTTCATCCGTGCCCTTCTTGCTTATGGACATACCATTTATATATATATATATATATATATATATATATATATATATATATTTATTCATCTCGTCACCCTAAGGATGCTGCGACAGTAGTTTAAAGACGTTTCGGTCCGCTTTTTATATATTTTTTTTAATTTTGTCAGCCTACGGATGCTGCGGTATTAGTTTAAGGACGTTTCGGTCCGCTTTTTATATTTTTTTTTATTTTGTCAGCCTACGGATGCTGCGGTATTAGTTTAAGGACGTTTCGGTCCGCCATTAGTTTAAGGACGTTTCGGTCCGCCATTAGTTCAAGGACGTTTCGGTCCGTCATTAGTTTAAGGACGTTTCGGCCCGCCATTAGTTTAAGGACGTTTCGGTCCGCCCAGGAAACGGCTGGCTACTGCTTATAAAGTTCGAGCTTAGGAAGATAGAGAGCGGACATAGTCGTCGTCATCTACCATTGACCTAGGCAGTAACTCGCTAAGCGTAGTATTTCTTTAGGAATCGACCATTTATTGGCATGTAAGGCCTTTCACTGTGCATATCCATGAGTAGATAAGCTCCACCTTGGTAGACCTTGTTTATGATGTACGGGCCTTCATAGTTTGGCTCAAACTTTCCCCGCTTGGCGCGATTGGGAATCATAGGCCTTTTGACCACTAGCACAAGTTCGCCTTGGCGGAATGTCCTCGGTCGGGTCAATCTTTCATATGAGCGCTTCATCTTTGCTTTGTAGGCCTCCAGATTTTGCTGCGCTATGAGCCGGGTCTCATCGAGGGCATCAAGCTCCTCAAGCTGAAGGTGAGCATTTTCTTCGTCCGTCAGCTCGTAGTGGACTGCCACTCGTAGAGAGGGTAATTCTATCTCGAGGGGGAGTACTGCTTCTGTACCGAATACCAACGCATATGGCATTGCGTTCGTGGCCGTCTTAAACGTAGTTCGATACGCCCAGAGAGCTTCTTGCAGTCTTTTGTGCCAGTCTTTCTTATTTCGTGACATCGTTTTCTTCATGATCTTCGTCAAGGTCTTGTTGAAGGCTCAGCTAGACCGTTAGCTCGCGGATTATAAACCGAGGAATATCTCCAATCTATGTTGTGTTGTTGTGCGAAGCGACTGATCTTGTGGCTTCTGTAAGCTGGCTCGTTATCGGAGATGATCCGGCGCGGAGTTCCAAACCGATATATGACGTGCGTCTTGAAGAAATGGAGGATATTCTCCGTCTTCACTTCCCTCAGCGGTACTGCTTCTGCCCATTTAGAGAAGTAGTCGGTCTTCGCCAGGATGAAACGATGTCCTCTAGACGATGCTGGTTCGATGGGGCCGACTATGTCAGTTCCCCACATTTCGAACGGCCAGCTAGCCATCGTTGGATGTAATGGATTTGGATGCTGGTGGATGAAGTCCCCATGAATTTGGCACGGGTGGCATTGCTTCGCATATTCGAGCAATCCTGAATCATCGTGGGCCAGTAGCAGCCCATCCGTTTAATCTTCAATTTCATCTTCGGGCCCGCTTGATGAGAACCACAGAGTCCGTCGTGAACTTTCTGAACGACTCTTTTCGCTTCGTCAGGTCCGAGACATCTCAGCCATAGAGAATCAAACAACCTCTTGTACAGAGTATCGTTGACGAAGGCGAAAGACAGAGCTCGTTTCATGAGCTGATGTCATGTGGATGCTTCTTCAGGCATTCGGTGGGATTTAAAGTAGTCTATGAAGACTTCTCTCCAATCCTCGGTATTTTCCCAATCTCTTACTTGCAGGATCGTCTGCTCGCTCGCTCCTTTTTCTTCGGATGATTCCGGAGATACTTCTGTTGGGGCAAGCACCCGACGGCTTTGTACCACGATTCTTACGTCATCGAGGTTCTCGTCGGCCAGTTCTTTAGCGAGTTTGGCTAGTGCATCTGCTTTGCCGTTTTCCGCGCGGTATGCTTTCTAAAGTATAGGAGGGAATTTGGGTCAACAGTTGCTGCACCTTTTCGCCGTACTTCACCAATTCTGGTTTGCACGTTTGGTAGTCGCCGTTTACTTGACTAACGACCAGTTGGGAATCTCCATATATGAGGAGGTTTTCAATTCCCATGTCGATGGAGATCTCGAGGCTTGCTATCAGAGCTTCGTATTCGACTTCATTGTTTGTCCTCGACTCTGTTAAGGAGAAAGCGAAGCGCATTATCCCTCCTTGTGGAGTCACAAAGATGAGTCCTACCCCCGATTTGATTATAGGGGCACTTTGTTTGCGTTTCTTCACGGAAGATGCTCCGTCGAAATAAAGCTCCCATCGGGTATCATTATCGTCTTTCGCATCAAACGCATGTTCGTCTGGAAGATCGCAATTCAGAGGAGAATCGGCAGGTATCGGGTGCTCAGCAAGGAAGTCGGCGATAGCCTGGCCTTTCACTGCCTTGAGAGGTTGATACGTTATCGAGAACTCCATCAAGAGCAGAGCCCATTTAGCGAGTCGACCTGTCAATATGGCTTTCGACATCAAATATTTAAGAGGGTCTACCTTTGAAATGAGACGGACCTCATGCGCCAACGCATAGTGCCTGAGCTTTGTTATCGCGAAGATCAACCCCAGGCAGTGTTTTTCAATGGGGGAGTAGTTGCTTTCTGCCCCCAGCAGAACTCGACTTAAGTAGTAGAGTGCTCTTTCTTTCCCTTGGTCGTTCTCTTGTGCCCATAATGTGCCTAAGGAACCTTCGAGGGCGGTTGTATAAAGAATGAGGAGTTTTCCCTTGACCGGAGCAGCCAACACTGGCGGGTTCTGCAGGTATTGTTTGATCTCGTCTAGCGCGCTTTGGCATTTTTGGTCCCAGACGAACGGGGTTCCCTTCTTCATCAGGTGGCTGTAAGGACGGCACTTGCTTGAAAGGTTATCTATAAATCGTCGTATATACGCGAGCTTCCCTTGGAGAGACCGCAGCTGTTTGAGAGTCCTTGGCGGAGGCATCTCCATGATCGCCTTGATCTTTGACGGATCTATCTCGATACCCCGGTGTCGGACGATGAATCCCAAGAATTTGCCCGAGGAAACTCCGAATGCACACTTGAGAGGGTTCATCTTCAAGTTGTATTGCCGAAGGCGTTGAAATATGGTCTTCAGATGCTCGAGATGTTCCTCGTATGATATTCTTTTAACCACGAGATCGTCGATATAGCATTCGACGATTTCGTGTATAAGGTCATCAAAGATCTGCGTCATGGCCCTCTGATAGGTGGCACCGGCATTCTTTAAACCGAAGGGCATTACCTTGTAGCAGAATATACCCAAAAGAGTCCTGAAGGCGGTGTGCTTCTGGTCTTCGGGATGCATCTTTATCTGATTATATCCTGACGAGCCGTCCATAAAGGAGAAAACCTCATGAGTGGACGTGTTGTCTATCATCAGTTCGGTGACTGGCACTGAGAAATCGTCCTTCGGGCAGGCTTTATTGAGATCCTGGAAGTCCACGCATATGCGCACTGTCCCATTTTTCTTCATCACCGGGACGATGTTGGCGATCCATTCCGGATATTGAACCTCCTGAATAAAGCCAGAGTCGATCAGCTTCTTGACCTCGGCGTTGATACCCATCTCAAGCTCGAGCCGTATTCTTCTTGGCGCCTGTTTGACTGGCTTGACGTTCGGAGATATCGCTAATCTATGCACAACAATTTCTGGATCTAATCCCGGCATTTCGGAATAGTTCCATGCGAAGCAATCTTTGTGCTGCATAAGCAGGTCTTTTAATGAAGCCACCTTCTCTTCAGATAGCAGCTCGCTGATGAATGTCGGTCGCGGGTCATTTGCCGTTCCCAACTCAATTTTCTTAAGGTTATCTGCAGTGGTATGAATTCCATCTTCCAGCTCTTTCGGCGCTGGTGGAAATTCTGAGATTACTTCGTCGTTGCTGTTTTCGAAGCACCAGGGAAGGTCATCCATGTTCTCGGGCTCTTCTTTTGATACCGTTATCACGTGAAAAGTATGAATTCGCTTCCAATCCCAATGTGGAACTGGTTCTTCTTCCGTGGCCTTGGGCTCGTGCTTCTGTGGCGGTGCTACCCTCTAGTTGTCGGACAGAGCGAACTTGCCAAGCTGATACTGATCTTCGACCCAATTCTTGAAGGTGAAGCAGTCCTCGAGAGGGTGCCCTATCACTCGGTGATAAAAGCAATAGTCCGGGTGTGAGACCTCGCCCGCTTGTTCGGGGTGTTTAGACTCCGGCAGTGTAAGCATCTGATATTTTAAAGCGAGGTCGAGTATTTTCTTCGTCTTGTCCCGAGGAAAAGAGTATGCTCGACTCATTTTTCTCATGAGGGATAGATCGGAGCCGCTTGATTTTCGCTCGCGTGGCCTCTTAGCCCCGCTTTGTTGCTGTTGAACGCCTTTTTCGCGTTTCGACTTGTTTCTGCCTCTGCGTCGAGCCTTCTTTATAACAGGTTGACAAGGAGCGGCATTTTCATCTTTCACGGCCTGTTGGAGAAGGCGTTGCGTTTTGGCTTTCTCGTAGATGACCATTTCGCGGTTATGATCGTCCCGGACTTTTTGACCCGCTTCCCTTATAAGCTTGTTCATTTGTTCTTCGAACGACGGACTGGGCTCTTTTGCATCTGGAACTTTCACTGGCTCAGGATTAGCGTCCTCCCATTGAGCATCCGCTTCTTCATCGAAGTCATACATGACATAGCAGCTGTTTAGTAGCTCTCGTTTCTTTGACCGGATGTATCCAAGTCCTTTTGTCTCCATTTTCCCATTAGGCAGTTTGCGTTGAGTCCCAGGAACGTTCCAGACTTTATCATAGAACTTGGCTTTTTGAACGGTCTGCTTGAAGGATATCCCCTGGCGTTTCAGCAGCTTTTTCAAACCTTCCGTATAATATCTGCGAAGACGGATAGGCTGAATCCTGTCGAGCGTAGGATCCGCGCCATGCCATATTTCTTTCTCCACTTTGGTTTCTTCAGAGCGGTAGAACAGAATAGCTTTTTCGCTTTCTTTCCTGGGAGGGATATAGAACGTTCGCAGCTCTTCTACATTGTAGATATCAAGCGCATCCAGTTCCTTACGGTGTTTAAGCGGCACCATGGCGACTTGTAGACTTTGCTCTTCGTCAGCGGACGTTCGTATTGAAGGTCGAGCAGAGAATACAGCATGGATCTCATCTTCCGAGTCGCTACCAAAGATCAACGTAGGAGTGGACAGTCCTGGCTTGTTGTGTTGGGGCGGACCCGAATACACTATCTCCTCTTCCTCCTCGGTATCACTCCCGAAGACAGGGATGGTGGCATTAGCTTTGTTCTCCGGCTTGTGACACCTCTCCGTGTCTTCGAAATCCGGTAAGAAGTATTTGGCATCTTCATATTTGCGGACTTCATTCATAGAGAACAGGTTCAGTTCTCCCGCCACGGTATACTCGAGACCATCCTTAGAATACTTCATACACTGATGTTGTGTAGAAGGGATGATGTTGTACTCGTGTAACCACGGTCGGCCGAGCAGAGCATTGTAGCATGTCTTGGCGTCTATGACGTGGAACTTAATGTCTGTGATGAGCAGCCCGAAGCGTAGCATCAGTATCACAGACCCAAGAGTTCTTGATGACTGGGAGTCGAATCCGAAGATAGTGATCTTGTCTCGAGCAAGATGCTGGACGCTCTTGCAGATTTCTTTTAACACCCGCACATTAAGGAGGTTAACTGAGGATCCATTGTCGATCAGGATTTTGCCTATCTTTATATCGTGACAGTATCCTGAGACATAGAGGGGGCGATTGTGTTCGCACGTCCCAAGGAGAAGGTCTTCACCACCAAAAGCGACATCGGCCGTGTGCACTTCCTCCAATTCATCCTTCATCTCTTCCTCAGCCAGGAACGCTTGGAATTGTTCCAGATCTTGTAGTGCCTTGATCAACGAATCTCTCGCCTCCTTTGATAACAAAAGGGCGTCAAGAATGCTGAGCTGTGAGGACAGCTTCCTCAGATGTGCTAAGACGTTGTAATCCATCTTATTCTTCTTCGGCGGGTCCTTGGCACTTAGCTCCTCCACCACTTGGTCATCTAAGACGATATCTTCAGAGACCTTTTCTTTCCCTTTATCTTTTCTGTTTGAGGGTCCGAGATTCTTTTCAGGCAGTGTCCGATTCCGCAGCCGAATATTTTCGCAGACCTTCGGCTCTTCTTCTTTTCCCGAAGTGGACTCTTTAAAGAGAGGGGAAAGTTCCAGCTCCTCATCAGAATCGCTCCCGAATGTAGGCACCTGTGATCCCCTGGCGTTAACCATGCGACAATCACCGGTAGTTCTGTTAAACCCTTTGGTTATATTTTTCTGCTCCCGACGAGTTTTACGTTTCTCCCGCTTAAAGCATTGTCGATGAGCAACGTATCATTGCCACCATCTATCGAAAGCTTTGCACTCTTCGGTGGGGTGCGAAATCTTCCGATGATATAAGCAATAGGAGGGGTGCATTTCTATTTCACCAGTAATTTTTCCTTCGGAGGATGGTAGCTTCATGCCCATTGATATGGCCTTAGCAAACCTTTTCCTCATCTTGAATTGGCTTTTGTCGACGGTGGAGGCATTTTGCTCTAGCGGGATCGTCTCAGCTCTTTCATCAAGTCGCTGGCGCTTGGCCCTTTCAAATATAGCCGTCTCGCGTTCTCGATCAGCTTTACTTTTCAATCGAGCTTCGTTAAGGAACGCGTCAATCATTTCATCTGATGGCCCCAGAATTTTTGATTCGGTATCTGCCCCCAGCGTTTTAGTACAAGGGGTTTCCTTATCGTCCATGAACGAATGGGAAATCACATGACAGCTCGCCACGCATTCTTCAGATTCATCAGATGAACTTTCTCCCTCATATTTCTCTTGAAAGACGTGATTGAGGAACTCTTGGAATGTAATGGGAGTCCGTGCCTTCTGGTTATATTCCTCCAGCGCGTCAATTTGTTTTTGCAAGTCCGTGCGCTTGTCGCCAGGCTTCACGGGCTTCTTAGATTTCTTCTTCTTCTTTTTCGAAGATTTTGACGGCTGGTTGCGAGTGCTTGAGCCACCACCATCGGTCTTTGGAGTTGGACGTGGCTTCAGCATCCCTTCAATGACCTGCGGTTCCAACGGGTTCTTCCACCTAATCGCTGGACATGTCTGAAGATCGTTTAGCATCCTCTTTGTCTTGGCTGATAATAGAACTTCCCAAGGAGCTTCTTCAACGACGGAGCATGTTGCCCCCGGCGTATTCGTCCCTTTAGAGGTGTGGGGCTGCGGGGGATTCACCTTCCATTTGTCAGATAACGCGAATTTACCCTGCCGGTACTGGTTTTCAAGCCAATTTTTGAAAACATAGCAATCTTCGATCGGATGGCCCAGTACTCGATGATAAGGACAGTAGTTGGGCTCATTGATATCACTTGGTTGCAACGGACGTTTTGGATCCGGCAGATTTATGAGTCTGTTGCGCAACACCAGCTCGAATAACCTTTTCGTTTTATCGCGGGGAAAAGAGTAAGAACGTCCTAACCTCTCCTCAAGGGCTACGTACGGACGCATATTATTTTGACGAACAACCGACTTCGAGTCGCTCGGTTGTTGTTGAGTATTAGCGACAACGATCGCCTTTCCCTTCCCTTTGTCATTTCGGGAGTCCGGCTTTGGAAGAGGAGGTTTATGGCCCATCTGATCCATTTGCGCTAGCTTGTCAATCAAGGCCTGGAAGGTAGTCGGCTTGAAAAACATCATAAATTGCGAGATGGTTGCTTGCGGATCAAGGGTTCCTACGAACATACCCACCGCGGGAGCCTCTTCAATGTGCTGCTCGCACTTCGACCATAAGTTCCGCCATCATATAGCATATTGAACCCATGTCTCGCCTGGTTTTACCCTGGCGTTAATCTGTGCCGTCATCGGGGTGCGTTCACTGACGCTTGCAAAACGTTGAGTAAACAACAGCTCCATCTCCGTGAAGGTTTTGATAGAGTCGTTCGGGAGCTCAGAGTACCACTCGAACGCCGTATCTGATAAACTTCCAACAAACTGGTGAAGCAAAAGCTTGTCATCACCGCCGGTGTTGCCGCAGAGTGCCCTGAACTGGGCAACATGCTGGTGAGGATTGCCCGTTCCCTTGTAGACATGGAACTTGGGAATTGTGTAACCTGGCGGGTACTTGATTTTATCGTACCAACTTGGATACGGCCGTCCTGTTTTTACGACCTGGCCAGCTACTTCGGCCGCATGATGAACCCGTATTTGTTGGGCTATGTACTCGTCCAAATCAGCTTTGGAGATTGTATCCTCCTTAGCCGTCGACAGAGCTGGCGGAGGATTTGATGTCTCTCCCCTATCATCACCAAGGACGATCGGGGGATCCTCAGCCGGAGGATCTTGTTGTATCATCATCCCTATCATGTCTGGGAAGAGGAGGCCCATACGCTGTATGTTGGCTGCTTGTTCAGCAGCCTCTTTGTCCTTGTTCTCCAATATTCGACGAAGGAATTCGGCGTCGTTTTCTTCCTCCTGGCGTTCATCCGAGGACGTTTCAGGGTTTTCTTTTTGCCCTGTAAGTGCGGCCATAGCGTTCATCATCTCTTGGAGCTTCTGCTGCTGCTCCTGCGCTTTGGTCACTGATCGCGTAAGCGGTCGATGACCCGTAGATATGCGACTGTCCTCTTTACCAGAAGCCATATAGACGGTATGAACTACAATGCTCCCTGACTTAGGGCGTTTGGGTTCACCACCTCTGATATTTGTCGCCGGCGCGGGGGTTTTCTCCGGCCTCCTTCTTTTATGAGCCGTTGAAGTTGAAGGGGCCGTTGCAGTGGGCACCCTAGCGATTGTTGTCCTTTCTTGTTTGATCGGGCGGCCTTTTTCCATTTCCACTTTCGTCTTTTTCTGTTGACGAGAGCGATCTAGGTCAATTACGGAGTCTTGAACTCTCCGCCAAACCTTGTATATTTTTGAGGACAGCCGTTGAGGGGGCTGTTCTTGCTTCGTTTCCGGAACTCTCTCCGCGGGCGGAGGAGATCTTTTCAATATAACGGTTGGAGAGTTCATACGTACCCTCCTCAACAGTTCAAAGCTGTTCCCAGTTGGAACAGCAGCGTTGACTTCCACCACTGGAGCCGGTGGAGTTAGCCCTGAGGGGGAGTTGCCCCCTGCCTTCCTTACTCGTCGCCAATGGCGACGTCGAGCATGACGAGCCGTTGGGACTGGCTCGGAGATTGAGACAGCTTCTTTTTGCCCCCTGTCTGAATGAGGCGCCGCTGGTGTTAACCTCTTAAAGACTGAAGTTATCTTTTGAAGGGTGATATTCAACCTGTCGAAGACGGATCCTCGAGCAAGGGCAGAAGCAGGGATCGTCAGTCTTGAAAAGACTGACTCTTTGACAGGGGAAGCCGTCTTGACGACTTCTAGAACAGCAGTTATTGTCTTCCTTGGGACAGCCAATTTAGAGTTCTGATCCAGCCTGGTGAAAACAGAGGCTGTTGGTTTGGTAGTGGACAACCCGTTGACAGGGGCCGTCGTAGCAGTGAGCCGGTCGAAGACCGACTTCTTGTTCACTTCCGGTGCAGGTGTTGGCATAGAGAAGATTTTAGGTGGGATCATGGTTCCGAAAAACAGGCCGGTGGTGGCCTCGGTCACCTGTTCTACCGGCAGAGCGAGGAAGGAAGCCGCTTGGGGCCCATATGCTACACCTCCGGGGGAGGTGGAGCGTCCGTTGCAGTGGCACTTCGAGCAGTTAGTGCAGTTAGAGGCCATTGATGCTTGAGTTCTGCGCCAGGCAAAAGACCAAATCTTAGTAACTTGAAATCCAAAGGCAACCATTTAACAAACCACGATTGGTTCGCGAGGACGACACACGAAGTGTGGAGTGGAAAGAGGAAAAGGTCCCACCGGGCGTGCCAGAATCTGTTCCCCTCCGAAAGACGGCGAACAAGACTGCGAGGTCCTGACGCTGAGATTCGGGGCAGATGCTATTTGGTTTTATCCGTCCACCTCTCCGAAGATGCCAAGTTGATTTATGACACCGTGTATCGGAGGTTTAGACGGATGCGGCCGATGTAGCAGACTTCGTCAGATTCCCCCTCGCTTGAGGGGTTTTTGATTGTGGGGACGCTCTTCCCAGCAGGCGCAAGCCCCTGCAGTTAATTACGCTACCGCATCACGGTAGCGTCTTTCTCCTTCTCCAGAATTTCACTTCGTGTCATGTGTGTTTATTTTGTTTGTGGTTGCCCATGGATTGTATACGGAGACTATTTATTTCGTCGTCCGTAGGACGTGGATTAGTCCAAATCCGTATTTACTTAGATTTGGGTTTGGTGTTTTTAGTTTAAGGATACGTTAGCCGCATTGAGGCTAAGACCAACTTAAACGTTCGTTAAGGATACGTTAGTCCTGTTTGAGACTAAGATCAACTTAACGTGGTGATCCGTTTATTATGTGGCCGTCAGGACTCGTCACCTCTCTGACGTCGTTGAAGGATTACAACGATAGGTGTCATAGGAGTTCAGAGATGTACCCTCGAGCCAGAGTCGATTTGGAATTTTATAGTCCATTTGAATGTTTAAGGATACGTTAGCCGTGTTTGGGACTAAGATCAACTTAAACGGGACCGTTTAGATCCGGCAAAAGAGCATTTGGGGGATCTATTTTTCCAGATTAGGGACGTAATGCTCCATGTTCCAGTTTAGAGACGTGGTGGTCCGTATTCCAGTTTAGGGACGTGGTGTTCTATATTCCAGTTTAGGGACGTGATGGTCCGTATTCCAGTTTAGGGACGTGGTGGTCTATATTCCAGTTTAGGGACGTGGTGGTCCGACATTAGTTTAAGGACGTTTCGGTCCAACATTAGTTTAAGGACGTTTCGGTCCACGAGTTTAAGGACCCCGCAGTCCATATCGATGTGTGTGGTCGTCGGGACCCGTCACCTTTCTGACGACGTTGAATGATTACAACGACATGTGTCAGAGGAGTTCAGAGATGTACCCTTGAACCGGTCGTAAATTGATTTAGGAGAGAAATCTCGCTTTGTAAATTTAGTTTGAGGACTTACGGCCATGATTGGGCTAAGTCCAGTTGAAAAATATTCAATGCTTTTATTTGTTTTTGGTCTGTTAGACCTGTGCTAGGGCTTGGCCCATTTTTAAATAACGCATTGCATTATTTTCTATTTTTTTATTTGGGCTCTGCCCATAAAAGATGCAGAGCATCAATTTATTCTGGGCTCTGCTCATTTATGAATGATGCAAGGCATCTACTTTGTTTGGGCTCTGCCCCTTTTAAAATGCATAGCATTTTTATTATTTTGTTTGGGCTCTGCCCATTTATAAATGATGTAGAGCATCAATTTAATTAGGCCTGCTTGGTCTTTTTCATTTGGGCCTGGCCCTTTAAGAAATGTCTTGCATTTATCAGGCGCTTTGCGCCAATCAGAGAGTGCAAGCGCTTGTAGTGTTGACACGTGTCGCGCAAGCGCAGTGCACTGCGCTAATGCGCTGCACCTGCGCTGCTGACACGTGGCGCGCTCTGGTGGCTTGCGCCAATCCAGAAGCGCAACAGCACAGTTTGCAAGTGCAAGGCACTATGATTTAAGAATCTTTTAGATTCAAGAACCAATGGTTCATAAAAGAAGTGCAAAGCACTATTCGCTTCCTTGATCTAATTTAGATCAAAGAAAAACAAGTTTTTCTTTTTATTTCAGGAACCAAAGGTTCATAAAAGTGCAAAGCACTGTTCTTTATTATTTATTTATTTTTTGCTTTTTAAAGAACCAGTGGTTCATAAGAAGTGCAAAGCACTGTTTATTATGTGAAGATCATTGATCTGGTTTTTAGATCAATGATCTATTAGAAGAAATTTCTTCTCTTTTGTGAAGGTCTTTACCTTTTTCTTGAAACTTTTTCAGAGCTCTCTCTGTTTGAAGCTCTTGATTTCTCAAAAGTGTTGATGATTTTGAATTGTGGTCTAGGGGTCTTTTTATAGTGCCCATAAATTAGTTAAATTTGTTAGAGAGGTCTTCCTCTGAGTGATTTGTGGAATTTTCCCCACCGTTGGATCTTTGATCCAAGGGCTTCTGTTTTACAGAAGAAAATCTTCTTGTTTTAACAAGAACAGAAAGATTTCTTTGAAATCTTAATTCTGTTTGGCGCAAATGCCCCAACGCGTGACACGTGTCGCGCAGCGCAAAGCGCAGCGCATCTGCGCCTGACACGTGTCGCGCAGCGCAACTGCGCCAGCGCATCTGCGCTGACACGTGTCGCGCAGCGCAACTGCGCTGACACGTGTCGCGCAGCGCAGTGCTTGCGCAACTGAAGCGTTGCTTCCTTTAATTTTGCCTTAAATAGAGCTTTGCTCTGATTGGGCGCGCCTTCTTGAGCGCTGCGTTGATGCATCTGCGCCTGACACGTGGCGCGTTGCGCCCGAGATTTGAAGCGTTGCTTTAAAATTTGAATTTTGAATTTCAACAGAGCTTTGCTCTGATTGGTGAAACAGTCCTTTCGACTTATAAAGAGAAAACACTCTTGTAAAATCCTTACGACTTATAAGAGAACACGCACTTTGGAATCCTCACGATTCCTAAGGAGAAAACGCACCTACGAGATCTTCACGACTCGTAGGGAGAAACACCTTTATGAGACCCTTACGGCTCATGAAGTCAAAAGTCTTAGTCGACAGGATCCTAACCCTGTTTGCTAAGCCACCTTTATTCGAATCGACAAAAGCAATGATGATTCACTCCTGGCAATATCCCAGTTGTAACGATGCTGATGCCTAAATCGGTAACAAATTCTAATTCCTTTCACGACAAGTGATGATTCGCTCCTGGCAGCGATGCTGATGCTAAGATTAGTATTAGATCTCATGTCCATACTCGCAACAAAATCAGCGAGCCAAAAATACAAAAAAAAATTAGCCGAAATGATTGGGCACCTCACAATAAATAGCAGCGAGTAAAAAGAAAAATAGCCAAAATGATTGGGCACCACGAAAAATAGCCGAAATGATTCGGCAATCGCGACTTTCGCGATAAAAAAAGATGAAATGATAAAGCATCGCGGAATGAAATAAAAAAATGAAAGAATGAATCTTTTGCCCTACAGGTGAGTCCATACTGACCCATGTATACAATCCAAGGGAATAAACGAAAAGGGAAACCACATGTCCCAACAGACTTTGTCAAAGGGAGAGTCAGATCTCGACGGCAACATCTGCATCCCAGAAGATCAACACAGCGTTCCTTCCCGACAACGCTCCGTCTCGGAAACAAATCAACCAATAATCTCTCGACTCGTCTCGACCCCCAGGTAAATCAGTGTCCCTACGCAAACCTCTCAACCCGTAAAAAGAAAACTCTCCTGTGAGATCCTTATGACTCTCAAGAAAAACACACTTAGGAGTCCTCACGACCCCTAAGGAGAAATTACACCTACGAGATCCTCTCGACTCGTGGGGAGAAACGACTTTATGAGACCCTCACGGCTCATAAAGTTGAAAAGTCTTAGACAACAGACCTGAACCTGTTTTCTAAGCCATCGCTACCTTACAAGAAGTTCAAGATGAACTGTTATCTATCATCTACAAGCCACATTTGCTAAAGTCACATGCCAATGACACGACAAAGAAAAGAAGACGATAGTATGAGATAAAATATGTCTTTTATTCATGAATTCAAATGAATACATGATACATCGCATAAAAGAATCAAAAGTGAATGCATGTTATTCACCAATTACAAATTTTCAGTCAAAAAAATATACAAAAACGGCTGCTAAGGAGGAGGCATCTTCAATAAGTCAGCAAGCTGCTCGCGCACTCCTCTCAATCCTTTCTCGTGGTCAGCCACCACGGCCAGCTCCGGTTAAATTTGAGTTCACTGTTACGAATAGGACGAAAGCTTTTGGTCAGTTTCTAGCATGGCAGCTTCGCAGTCCTGTACAACCTGCTCCGTAAAGTCAAGCGCCCGTCTCAGCGTCAACCCATCCGAAATGTATCGCTGGAGATTTTCGAAGACAGTTTTTAACTGTGCAGCATTCGCTTCAACATGGGTGCGCAACTGGGCAGATTCGCTTAAAGCTACTTCATGTTCCTTTCGCCTCAGGGTCGCCTTTTGTTCAAAGTGGCGGATGAAAGGAACACTACTCTTGACCCATGCAGCCCGTTGAGAGTTCAAAACTAATACTTCGGGAGAAAGACGCTTGAGCTCAATCTCGTACAGGCAAGCCTCGATATTTCTGCAGTAATTAACCTAAGACTCAACGACACCTTCATCATGGAAGTTCACGAGCGTCGCCAGCATAGGATTAACCTCAGCAGCAAAATCTGCAGTGGATGCGAGGGCCTCGGCGTCAAGATCCTCAACGAATTCGCTCAACATTCGTCGGCTATTCGCAGCACCCCTGGAAGATGGGCATTTAGCAAGGGGCCTTGCCGGCATTGGGATGCAAGATTCAAAAGGAGCTGGAGCCGGTGCGATTTCTGCAAAACAAATTATGGTCAAAAGTCGACTCGGGAGGTAAATAAAATACACAAGCGATGGAGTCTACTATACCGGCTGTGGCAGGTGGCAAAATTGGGAGTACCGGAGGCGCGACTATTCTCTCATCCCCTCCTCCGATCCGTGACGCTGCGATCAATGCAAAGAAGACTTAGCAACAATATGACTATTCATAAAAGAAAGAAGGAGACAATAGCTGAAGGATATACTAACCAGTACCAGGAGGCAGAATGACTTGCGACTGGAAGGAGAAATGCGGATTCAACACCTGGTATAGATGGTTGAAAAGGACTCCTGCAGAGTTGCGACAATATACTGTCAATACAAGGAAGATGGTGTCCACAGTTAAACTAAATAAATCACAAACCTATACCTTCCAGCATTTCGGAGGACATAGGAGAAGGCAAGGGAACAACAACCATCATGGCGGCGACCGGAGGCGCTTCATGTAGCACAATCTCAGCGTTCACTGCATCTACAAACAAAATATCGTCAGAAGAAGCTGAACGGGATTGAGAAACAAAAAGAGAACAGTGACTCAAGACTTACCTGACGAGTCATCAACCAAAACCGCGACAGAAGCATCACCAGGCGTAGCGGCTTCTTCGCTCTCCCTCAGAGGAGTAGGTTCTGTGCCCATGGCTTCATCCCCTGATTCGACGAGGGCCGTCGTGACGCTTACGACGCCCGTCGATACTAGGGAGCCACACGGGGAAAGAGCAGCGGTCTGGACGGTGCCAGATTCTAGAGAAAGGGTAGCAATTTCGGGCAGGTAACCGCCAGGCTTTCACCCGTCATCCCATCGCCAAGACTTGGCCTTGCAGAAAATGCATATGTCAAAATTCGAAGATTTAGTTCTAATAAAAAAAACTCAGCGGTACGTTACCTTGGAGCAGCTTTTCGGTTTCTTCCCGAGCTACGCGTGCAACCTGTCTACAGGCGGTACACAACGCAGGGGGAACATCCGCCGAAAGAGTATCAACAAGGGGGATGCTGCTTGAACCTGCACCCATGGCCAAACTGGCATCGCGTTCCCTCGCCATACACTTCCTACGCTTCTTTTCAGTCTGATCAGTGAGAAACGATCTCCTCAAGACCTCTGCCAAAGGGACGTCATCGTCCGAACCAAGCTCTGCCTCCGGAGCCGTTACGGCGTCTGTCATCGGCTGCTTTAGAAAAGCCTCCTGCGGTAATGTTGGGGGAGCTGGAGCCATGATAGATGGCTCTGGAAGCGTCGCTGCATCACCGCTCGGGATCGGTACCGCACTCGGAATAACCTGAGTCAAGATAGTCACTGCAATAAAATAAGGGAGAGGGTCAGAGCACAAATAAAAAAAAGGAGAATGAAGGCACAATGAGCTGAATTATACCAAGACCCAAAGAAGCGCAGAGTCTCTCTTCCTCCTCGAACGTCTTGATGGAAGCCGCGAGAGCCTCTTCGACAAAAATACCTGTTTAAGAAAAGGACATTAGTAAAAGCATAATAATAAAGAAGGAATGAACGCGGAAAAATACAACTGAAGTATACCTGACTTCGCGATGGTAAGCAGCGCCGCTTCTTCGTGAGCCAGTCGCTCGGAGACTAAAAGGGTAGCCTGTAGATCGGTGTCAGTCACAGGCGTGTCTAACAAGCCATCGTTAGTGCCATACTCACACAAGCAGAAAAGAGTGACTTCTTCTTTTTCTGTGAGCGAACGCCGGCGGCCAATGACATGAGCTTGCGCATGGCGGGCATTTTTGGACGACGAGTCTCGATTTCTGTACCCACTCCAGATTCCGAGGACGCTGCAGCTGTCGTTTCTACAGGAACACGGGATAGTGGCTTCTCAGGAAAGGCACACGGGACCACAACCGCAACAGCTTCTCTTAAGGAAAGACGAACAATGGTCCGTCGCTTTAAGGGAACAACTGGATTACCAGCAAGGGCTGCACCCTTGCGATCGAGCAGTAACCGTTTTCTTCCCTAATAACAGCACCCGTCGCATACTAGTACCACACCACGTATGCGTTCGAGGCTTTCGGAACGGAGCTTGGCTCACTGATAAAAAAGTTAGACCAGGTGTTTAGCCGCATGAAATGGTGCAGCACGCTGTGGATACCCTCTTCCGTAGCAACTGGCTCAGCTAAAAAAGCCTTAAGCGGGACACCCGATCGTAACTCGACTGTTGTGAAAAACGGTGTGGGTTGTACCTCATGAACAGCGCCGAGTCGTTCTGCCTGAACACTAAAAAGCCCGGCCTGATTGAATACAAATGCAGATTCTCCCGATCCTTTAATGTAGGAGCCCTGTCTTTGAAGGTATCGCGCAGCGGCTGCACCGTTTTAGTAGATTCCTTGCCGATAGTTAAGACCTTATCGACGAAGGTCATGCTATCCCCGACCATACGGGGGCGAAGGACCAGACCCCGAGCCTCTCGCTGTAACGGATCTAAAGCAGAAGCGTCAACTAGGAACATAACCCGAGGGAAATATAACTGTCATAGATACGGGGCTGTTTGTGGACTCCAAAAGCGCCGAGCACATACAGCTCGATCCACGACGTGAAATAGTGCAGCGGGAGATTTACGGGATGTACCCCCGGCTGAGTGGTGTCTGCCGCTAAACTGAGGCCATGATACAGGTGAGCCAGCCCAGCGATCCCGACGGTTCGTGTCCCGGCAACCATTCGGTGAGCCAGATAGAAGATGGATGGTCTCATATAGCGAGGGTGCATTGGGAGCACAAAACAGCTCAACCATAGGCTGAGGAACCCCAAAAAGAACGTCTCTTCGTCGATGTCTGAAGCTGCGAGCTTTGCAAAAGGGACGACCGGGGTGTCTGGGAGGAAGAAATTCCTTTGATCTGCTTCCGCGGTCGGCTGGCTGTCCAAGGCAAAACCAAAAAGATCGTCAAGCTTGGCGAATTTCGTGGTTTGTCTTGAAAAGGCTTCCGGGCGAAGAAAGCGGGCGATGAAATCCGTGAAGCTGACTCCGTGCCCTCCGGACTCGAGAAACAGACTCTTGTAAATGTTCAACACCTTGATTAGATTCGGGAATCGATGTTGAATAGCATTCTTCGGAGTAAGACCCATCACCACTGATTTGGTGGCAAAGATGTATTCGTCAGGGGGAAGAATTTCCTCGTAATGTTCCCCTCTGACGGGTAGGCCCGAAATTTCTGCAAATTCCTCCAAGGAAATCGAAACCTCCTGGTCCGATAAAAGAAAGGTGTGAGTCGGGGTATTCCACTGTTCCAAGAAAGCCTTGACCCACCATACGTGAGGCGTAGGATACTGGAAAAAAGACGCGTAGATAGCAAGGTACAACCCGAGCTTCAGCAGCTGCCACTTTTTGGCCGACGAGATGTATCGAGCCCACTGCAAGTATCCGGCTGAATGGCGAAGAGTCAAGCCTATCATGTATGCCTGCTCCCAAAGGCACGATTCGCCTTGACATATGCGCTGTCCCAGAATATCTAAAGCCATTGGTGGCTGTACAGGTATCGAGCCCATAGAGGGCTGAAGGCTTCCATCCGTAATCCAGTTAACCTTCTCCACAGCGAAATTCACCTGGGGCGAGTCAGCATAATGAATGGCGAAAATTGGCTCTGAAGGCGCGGCACAAGAGAAACTGCGTTGACCCCGAATAATTTGGTTGTACCACAACCCCCAAAAGTGAAGAGATTTCTACTCCGAATCATGATCTTTAATCAGTGTAAAAACTTCTCGATCCACAGGTGCGTCGGCGTACGCACTCTCTGGGCGAACAAATGGGAAAGAAGTGTCAAAAGACATAGTACCTGCGCGAAAAGAAACGAGGGTTAAATGTCAATACTACATTACAAATTCTGACATTTGGTACTTTAAATTTGTGCCACACTGCAATGCAGGGAAAAGGGACCAAGGGGGACCCACAAAATCAAAATGACGGCTCATCATTGATGAGACAGTCAATTATTAAGGAAGAAATACTAAAAAGATTCTCTCATTTAATGAGAAACTCATTGGGCCAAGGAGTTAAACTCCCTCAAGAGTAGTGCTCTGCAAACAGAAATTATATCTGTCAACTTTAATTATAAGGGGAATAAAAATTCCCCAAAATTTCTAAGAGCCATGCTTTGTGAAAACGATGGAGTAATCCATCAGAACCCAAAAAAGCAAAGCATTTTGCAGAGTAAAAACTCCAAGATCTTTAAGATCTACAAAACAAACTCTAAGAGTTCTTCATAGAGATGAACAATGTTCTAATTAATGGGTTAAGTAATCCTAAAAATCCATTTTAAGATCTACGATCTGAGAAGAGCAAAGCTCTGTTAATAGGTTCGATCCTTACCAAATTTGAACAGAGTTCTAACTCTAAAAATAATTTCCTTGGACAGAGATCTAAGCTCTGAAGGGAGAATTAAATTCTCAGAAACAAGAAAGAAAGAAGATGGACAGAAGTCATCTCAAGGGCCAAAGGCCCTACTTATAGGCGCTGGAAGACGATCCAACTTCCAAGATGATCCAACGGTGGAAAGGTTGCCACCGCTGCACTCACGTGTGAGCCACGTGAGCGCAACGGTGGGGGGGCATTTGTTCCCCCCAATAAGAGAGCAAGGCTCTGTTCAAAATTTGAACTGAGGCAGCGCCTCATGTGCAAAGCACGAGAGCGCCAGCGCCCAGAATTAAAAACTCTGAGACAGCGCCTCACGTGCAAGACACGAGAGCGCCAGCGCCAAGAGTTAAAAACTCTGAGGCAGCGCCTCACGTGCAAAGCACGAGAGCGCCAGCGCCAGAACTAAAAGTTCTCCACCCTTGGATCAAAGATCCAACGAAGATGATAAATCATCAGAGCACAGAATTAAATTCTGATTGAGGAAATACTCCTCAAATCTTTCTAAACAAGAAAGATTGTGCTATGTAAATCAGAGACCGTTGGATCAAAGATCCAATGGTGATTAAAAATCACCAAGCTATAGAATAAGTTCTGTATGGGAAAATATTTTCCCAATCTTGTTAAAAACAAGAAAAAAATGTCTTCTTTAAAACAGAAGTCCTTGGATCAAAAATCCGACGGTGGATAAATTCCCCAAATCAATTAAGAAATCTCTCAATGAGAGATTTCCTTAACTGAATCAACGAATCAGCCTCCCCTATATAAAATACATAAGACTTCAAGTCTTGTACAGAAGAACCCCCTCCCCCCCTAAACTTCAAGTTCAAAAGGAAGAGCAAGCAAAAAGAGCTTGAAGAGAGAAGAAAGAAGAAGAACCTTCTTCAAGGTAAATAGAGATCATAGTATCTCATCGGCATACCTGAGGGTTATCCCTTATAAAAGAATATAGTTCTTTCTCTGGATCTGAGATCCATAAGACAAGTCTCCCACAAATGAGAATTTAATTCTCGGAGGGATAAATTTGTTTCCGGGGATTGAAGATCCAGGGGAGAACAAAGAATTGAACTATTCAGAAAAATGCATAAAGAAGGAAACAGCGCCAAGCGCCCCACGTGTTCCTCACGTGGACGCTGCTAAAATAAAGAGTGCTATGCACTCATTGGTTAGCGCCCAGCGCCAAGCGCTCCACGTGCTCCTCACGTAGTCACTGCTAAAATAAAGAGTGCTCTGCACTCATTGGTTAGCGCCAAGCGCACCACGTGCTCTTCACGTGGGCACTGCTAAAATAAAGAGTGCTCTGCCCTCATTGGTTGGCGCCCAGCACCAAGCACTCCACGTGCTCCTCACGTGGGCATTGCTAAAATAAAGTATGCTCTGCACTCAATGGTTGGCGTCCAACGCCGATTGCCCCATGTGTTTCTCACGTGGGCGTTGTTTAACATAAAACGCTCTGTAAATAGAGCCCAGCACCATAAAGAGTGTTTAACACTTAATAAAAAAAACAAAAAAAGGGGTGAGCATCAAAGCCCATATCAATGCTCAGCATTGTTGAACAAAAGGGACCGAGCCCAAACAAGTGTTTAACACTTTACTCAAAAATTCAGTGGGCTGAGTCCAAACTGACCAAAAGTCCCTAATTCAGATCAACCGAGCCCATGAGCTCACAATTTTTCTAAATTTGATCTTAGGCCTAAACCCAACTACAGATCTCTCGACTGACATTGATTCAAGGGTATATCTCCCCACACTTCTGATATATGTCGTTGTAATTCTTCAACGTCTTCAGGGAAGTTGCGGGTCCCAATAACCAATAACTCTTGGCGCACCCTCAAACTGATGAGCCAAAACAATACGAACTATGATGTCCTTAAACTACGGACTATGATGTCCTTAAACTAAAAACCCTATAGACTAGATGTCCTTACACTACGGACTATGATGTCCTTAAACACGGACTATGATGTACATAAACTAAAAACCCTATGGACTATGATGTCCTTAAACTACGAACTATGATGTCCTTAAACACGGACTATGATGTCCTTAAACTAAAAACCTTATGGACTATGATGTCCTTAAACATGGACTATGATGTCCTTAAACCTAATGGACCGCAACGTCCTTAAACTAAACTCTATAGACTATGATGTCCTTAAATATGGACTAAGATGTCTGTTGGGGTTGAAAATTGCACCCCGATTGACCAAGTCAAAGTCAAGGTCAACCCCAAGCCAAGTGGGCCCAAGCCCAGATCAAGTGGGCCCATGTCCAAGTCGAGTCCGAACATGAAGCGGCCGGCCCCCCTCCATGCCAAAATAAAAATCATGTAATAAATAATTTTGATGTAATTTTTTATGCATGAATATAAGCAAAATGGGCATAAAGCCAAATTTTTGTAAAGCCCGTGGCTTATGTGCAAAAGAAATGAGCACATGAAGCATGGGATGGGCAGAATGCCATTTTGTAAATCCTAAGGGGCTATGTGTAATTTTGTAAGCCTATATAAGGCATCATGATGATGAATAAAGGAGACACTTTTCATTCTCTCAAACTCTAGGGTTTTCGTGCCTCCTTCTCCTTCCTCAAGGTTCTAAACCTTCTTCAATTAAATCAAGAGTTTTACTTTTCCTTTTCCAAAAATAAATAGTTTTCCACCACAAAACCCACCAAAGGGAGCTCGGATCTTCCATTAGATCACAAAAAGGGGAGATTTTTAAATCTCACCCCCTCTTGTTCTCCAAGATCCGGCCGACAGAAGAGGAAGAAGGAGACCCATATCTAGAGATCCCATTTTGGGAATGATCCAAGGCTCAGGGGAGAAGAAAGGGGCCCCCTTTTGAGCATTTACAAGGATTTCTTAGAGCTCAACTCCACAAATCAAAGCTTCTGGGAGTTTAACTCCATAAAAAAGTCTTTCTTTCTAGGAGTTCAACTCCATAAGTCAAATCGGGAGCATAGCTCCCAGTGCAGGGACTAAGACCCTTTTCTTGCTGACGCCTGGCGCCCGCGTGCCAAGCACGTGGGGCGCTGGCGCCCGGCGCCCGCGTGCCACGTATGTCAGGCGCAGGCGCCCTGCGCCCGCGTGCCATGCACGTGGGGCGCCGGCGCCTAGCGCCAGTGCCCATGTGCCAAGCACGTAAGGCGCCATCGCCAAGCGCCAGTGCCCACATGACAAGCACGTAAGGCGCCATCGCCCAGCGCCTGCGTGCCACGCACGTGAGGCCCTGGCCCCCACGCGTTCTTTGGATGCTTTTTTCCCCTTTTTATATATATGTGTGTATACAGACACACACACACACATTCTACGACACTGTCCCTATTAAAAACTCTGCGGGGTCCCCGATATATCCAAAACCCCTTCAAAACACAACACTGCACATTGAGTTCGCATGACCTGTTTGACCCGTCAATTGGAGGTTCTCTCGCTTCAAAGGCGAGGGGTAATTAATGGCAGCTTAGTCCGCGGCCGCCGGAGATTCGGATCCGCACAATCAATAAACCCCAGCCTACCCTAGGCAAGAGGAATCTGTATTGCGCCTGGCAAGCGCGCGCGTATTCCCATCTCATTGGGGTGACGAAAAACATCCTACAGATTCTGGCACGCCCGGTGGGACTTGTCTCTCCTCCCATATCTCGGGTCAAGCGTTCATGCGAACTCATTTAACATATATACATATCTATATTTATACAAAAATAATGCTCTTTCATGCAGGTTTTCAAGCAATCAATTTTCAGCAATATCTCCAAAGATGAACTCAGCTCTCATCTCCTACATGATGAAGATGGACGCTAGGACGGTCCTCCTGGCCAGTCTTGGGCGACGGTGGGAGGAGCCGCTGCTACAGTTCTATTCTGTTCGTGCCAGCTAGCATCATCCCAGCTTCTCAAGCTCCGGTAACAGACAAACCGGTCTCAAAAGGGAAAAGGACGAATGTCATGGTCGCGAGGGCACCTCTGCCCAAGCACAAATCCGTTTCCGAACGACTCTCCATCGCTCCAGCTGGGGGAAAGGCCATCAACGTCAATGAAGCAACGGGGCATCTCGGGCAACCTCCAGCGGTACCCTCGACAACTGCTCGATCGGGTATCTTCTTTAAGCTCCCTATCAATCGACTCATGGTGGCTTCCCAGAAAACGGTTGCCCGCCAAGCCTTCAAAATCAAGAAGCTAAGAGATAAAAGGCTCAGATACAGAGCCAACAAAAGGGCTAGGGCTCATGCTAGGCTGATCTTCATGAGGCTCCAAGAACGGGGTTTTACCCCGCCAAAGATAAAGAGACGGCTGGATATGTGGTCCACACTGTCAACATGGTCGGACAAGAAGAAACGAACCCTCCTATGCTTCACAGCCATGGTGATGATATGGTGGACGCTACCCAATGTCGATTCGGTCTAAATGATGAAAAGCACGCTCAGGTCGATAAGCCAAAAGAGCCCGGGGTTCCTGCGGAATTGAGCTCAGGCAACAAGGATGACCCGGTTTTCATAACCGGAACTACAGAACAAGCATTATTCCGATGGCTTCAGAGGCAGCTTCAGGACAGGGATGAGAAGTTAGCCAAGATACAGTCTAAGGTCGACGAATTGGCAAACATCGCGGCAGATCTCGCGACCCAAGTCGCCCGATTGAAATTACAGCAGAATCAAATTTTGGTTCATGAGCCAAGGATTGATATCCGGAGGCAGCCAACTGATACCCCCTTCAGCCTAAGAGCGGAGCGCCTTCGCGAAAAACGGCCGCGATCAGCCTCCAGTCCCTTCGATACATACACCGAAGGGGAATCTCCTCTGAAAGAGAAACTGGATAAGGTCTATTCCTTCAAAAGGGACAAAGCCCACAAGATATTCAAGGACGCCCTAAGAAACGGTCTACAACTGCCAGAATCAAAGAGACCGCAAGAAACGAATATGACCGACGACCTAAAATATTTCCCCTATCATAGAGTGATAAGTCATGCCATTGAGGATTGCTACGTCTTCAAAGATTGGGTCGAAAAGCAATACAAGACGGGAGAGATAGAATTGTCTAAAGGCGTGTTAGCAAACAGTCAAGTTACGACCGCCGATTTCATACAAATAGAGACCGGGGCCCTTCGGGAACTTGATTCTCTCAGACATGTGCCATTATCTGAAAAGGGCGAAGCAAAGACTGATCGGTCTCAAGGACCAGCATCAGTAAAGGCACCTACTCCAATGGAGAGAAAGAAGAAGGTATACTCCTTCAGGAGGGATGAAGTCCGCAAAATATTCGCGGACGCCTTGAACAACGGTCTGCAACTGCCTGTTCCAAAGAGGCCACATGAAATGAACATGACCGGCAATCCCATATACTGCCCATATCATAGAATGGTGAGTCATACCATCGAAGACTGCTATATTTTCAATGATTGGATGGAGAACCAATACAAACTTGGGAAAGCCCCACAGTCGTCAAATGTACCGAAAAGCCACGGAGCTACGGTCATCAACACAACTCCGCCAAGATCAAAGTTCGAAGAGCTGGGATAAGCAAGCTGACTTAAACTAGGAACCGCTGACCACCACGTCGTTAAACTGGGAATCGCTGACCACCAAGTCGTTAAACTGGGTACAATCAACCTCTAAGTCGCTAAAATGGGAATGTAAAAATGTGTAAATAAAACAAAAATAAAAAGCCAAAATGATGGGGCAACCGCGAATAAATAGCCGAAATGATAGGGCAATCGCGACATTCGCGATAAGAAAAGCTGAAATGATAAAGCAATCACGGCAAAAAAAAAACCTCCTCTAATTGGCGAATGTTGAGTCGCTCCTGGTACCATATTCCAGTGCAGCGATGAAGACGCCGTCCAAAACTCAAATCCCCAACGGCGAATGATGAGTCGCTCCCGGTACCATATTCCAGTGCAGCGATGCAGACGCCAACCAAAATCCAATTTCCTAAAATTCTTCCCGCCCTACGGTTGGTCCCCAAGTTGACTACCGTATACAATCCACGGGCTCAAATAATTCTCATCACACTCATGCCCCACCGCAATCACCAGTCCAGCGGCCGGTCTCCGCCCTCGGAATTATGCTCCATTTGGGAAGACCCGCTCATGTGTCCTCACGATACATGAGGAGAACAAACTTACAAGATCCTCTCGAGTTGTAAGAAATCACCTTCGTGAGATCCTTACGACTCACAAAGGAAAAACACACTTGGGAGTCCCCACGATTCCTAAGGAGAAAATACACCTACGAGATCCTCTCAACTCGTAGGGAGAAAATGCTTTTATGAGACCCTTACGACTCATAAAATTGAAAAAGTCTTAGGTGATAGGGACCTAAACCTGTCTCCTAAGCCATTTTTCCCCAACAGGGAAAGGCAAATGATGAATTGCTCCTGGCACCTGTGTTTCAGTGTTAGCAACGCTGATGCCGACCCCTACCCTGAAATTCTAAACTTCCGATCCAATAGACCCCTAAGTCTTTAAACTGGGAACAGATGACCTCTAAGTCGTTAAACTGGGAACATATGACGTCTAAGTCGTTAAACTGGAAACATATGACCTCTAAGTCGTTAAACTGGGCACAACAGACTCCTAAGTCTTTAAACTGGGAACAGATGACCTCTAAGTCGTTAACTGGAAACAGATGGCCCCTAAGTCATTAAACTGGGAACGAGGGAAATCCACCTATGTGTCCTCACGATGCATGAGGAGAACAAAACTTGCGAGATCCTTACGACTCGTAAGAAAACGCCTTCGTGGGATCCTTACGACTCACAAAGAAAAAATACACTTGGGGGTCCTCACGACTCCTAAGGAGAAAATACACCTACGGGATCCTTACGACTTGTAGGGAGAAAATGCTTTTATGGGACCCCTACGGCCCATAAAATTGAAAGCCTTAGGTGATAGGGATCTAAACCTGTCTTCTAAGCCATCGCTTCCCAATAGGCAAAGGCAAATGATGAGTTGCTCCTGGCATTATTCCAGTGCAACAATGCAGATGCCGACCCAAAAAACCAATTCCCAAGTCCTCGCGGGGCAAATGATGAGTTGCTCCTGGCATTATTCCAGTGTAGCAATACAGATGCCAAACCAAAACCAAAATCCCCAATTCCTCTCATGGCAAATGATGATTCGCTTCTGGTACCATATTCCAGTGTAGCGATGCTAATGTCAACCCAAATCAAACCAACAAGCTCTGCGGCGGAATCATGCTTCGTTCCAGAATGTACCCCGTGTCGAAATCATGCTTCGCCTCGATGTATCTGCCTTCCCTGTCGGAATTATGCTTCGACTCGGAATCAACAAGCGACACTCCGTGCCGGGGACAAGTTGAACAGCAACACTCCGTGCCGGGGACAAGTCGAACAGCCAGCGACACTCCGTACCGGGGACAAGTCGACTAACGACACTCTGTGCCGAGGATAAGTTGAACGGCCAGCGACACTCCATGCTAGGGATACGTCGAACAGCGACACTCCGTGCCGGGGACAAGTCGAACAGCGACACTCCGTGTGGGGGACAAGTCGAACAGCGACACTCCGTGTCGGGGACACGTCGACCAGCGACACTCTGTGCCGGGGACAAGTCGAACAGCGACACTCCGTGCCGGGGACAAGTCGAACAGCCAGCGACACTCCGTGCTGGGGACAAGTCGACCAGCCACACTCCGTGCCGGGGACAAGTCTACCAGCGACACTCTGTGTCGGGGACAATTTGAACGACCAGCGACACTCCGTGCCGGGGAAAAGTCGAACAGCCAGCGATACTCCGTGCTGGGGACAAGTCGACCAGCTACACTCTGTGCCGGGGACAAGTCGACCAGCGACACTCTATGCCGGGGATAATTTGAATGACTAGCGACACTCCGTGCCGGGGACAAGTCGACCAGCGACACTCTGTGTCGGGGACAAGTCGACCAGCGACACTCCATGCCGGGGACACATCGAACAGCGACACTCCGTGCCGGGGACAAGTCGAACAGTGACACTCCGTACCGGGGACAAGTCGAACAGCGACACTCCATGCCGGGGACAAGTTGAACAGCCAGTGACACTCCGTGCCGGTGACAAGTCGACCAGCGACACTCCGTGCCAGGGACAAGTCGAACGCCAAGCGACACTCCGTGCCGGGGACAAGTCGACCAACGACACTCCGTGCTGGGGACACGTCGAACAACGACACACCGTGCCGGGGATAAGTCGAACAGCCAGCGACACTCCGTGCCGGGGACAAGTCGACCAGAGACACTCCGTGCCGGGGAAAAGTTGACCAGCGACACTCCGTGCCAGGGACAAGTCGAACGACCAGCGACACTCCGTGCCGTGGACAAGTCGACCAGCGACACTCTGTGCCGGGGATAAGTCGAACAGCGACACTCCGTGCCGGGGACAAGTCGACCAGTGACACTCCGTGTCGGGGACACGTCGAACAGCGACACTCCGTGCCGGGACAAGTGAAATAACCAGCGACACTCCGTGCAGGGGAAAAGTCGAACAGCGACACTCCGTACCGAGGAAACGTCAAGAAGACACTCCGTACCGGGGACAAGTCAACCAGTGACACTCCGTACCGGGGACACGTCCACCAGCGACACTCCGTAACGATGAAACGTCAAACAGACACTCCGCGTCAGGGATACGTCATACACCGACACTCCGTCTCGGAGACACGTCAAGCATCGACCGTCCATGTCGTAAAAAAGATAATGCAGGCTTCCTACAAAGCATGAACCAAATTACTCCATGCCGGGGAAACTTCTACTACGGGCACACCGTCTCGGAGATGCATCAAGCGTCGACCGTCCATGTCGTAAAAAGGGCAGTGCAGGCTTCCCACAAAGCGGGAACCAAATCACTTCGGGCCAAGGAAACGTCTACCACGGACACTCCATCTCGGAAGACGCGTCAAGCGTCGACCGTCCATGTCGTAAAAAGGGCAGTGCAGGCTTCCTACAAAGCGGGAACCAAATCACTCCGTGCCGGGGAAACGTCTACTACGGACACTCCGTCTCGGAGACGTGTCAAGCGTTGACCGTCCATGTCGTAAAAAGGGCAGTGCATCCCAAAAATTGGGAACCAAAGCTAGTCGCTTCCATGCGAAAGATCCATCAATTTCATGCACACGACCCACATATGTGGTGTGCATTTATTGATAGGAGGCACTTTGTTGGGGTCGAAAATTGCACCCCGGTTGACCAATTCAAAGTCAAGGTCAACCCTAAGCCAAGTGGGCCCAAGCCCAGATCAAGTGGGCCCATGCCCAAGTCGAGTCCGAACATGAAGCGGCCGGCCTCCCTCCATGCCAAAATAAAAATCATGTAATAAATAATTTTGATGTAATTTTTTATGCATGAATATAAGCAAAATGGGCATAAAGCCAAATTTTTGTAAAGCCCGTGGCTTATGTGCAAAAGAAATGAGCACATGAGGCATGGGATGGGCAGAATGCCATTTTGTAAATCCTAAGGGGCTATGTGTAATTTTTTGTAAGCCTATATAAGGCATCATAATGATGAATAAAGGAGACACTTTTCATTCTCTCAAACTCTAGCGTTTTCGTGCCTCCTTCTCCTTCCTCAAGGTTCTAAACCTTCTTCAATTAAATCAAGAGTTTCTCTTCCTTTTCCAAAAATAAATAGTTTTCCACCACAAAACCCACCAAAGGGAGCTCGGATCTTCTATTAGATCTCAAAAAGGGGAGATTTTTAAATCTCACCCCCTCTTGTTCTCCAAGATCCGGCCGACAGAAGAGGAGGAAGGAGACCCATCTCCAGAGATCCCATTTTGGGAAAGATCCAAGACTCAGGGGAGAAGAAAGGGGGCCCCTTTTGAGCATCTACAAGGATTTCTTGGAGTTCAACTCTACAAATCAAAGCTTCTGGGAGTTTAACTCCATAAAAAAAGTCTTTCTTTCTAGGAGTTCAACTCCATAAGTCAAATCGGGAGTACAGCTCCCAGTGCTGGGACCAAGTCCCTTTTCTTGCTGACACCTGGCGCCCAGGTGCCAAGCACGTGGGGCGCTGGCGTCCAGCGCCCGCGTGTCATGCACGTGGGGCGCTGGCGCCCAGCACGCTAGCGCCTACGTGATAAGAACGTGAGGTGCCAGCGCCCAGCACCTGCGTGCCACGCACGTGAGGCGCTGGCCCCCATGCGTCCTTTGGATGCTTTTTCCCCTTTTTATATATATACAGATACACACACACTCCACGACACTATCCGGGTAGTGGGACACCCGTAAAAACTCTGCGGGCCCCCCGATATATCCAAAACCCCTTCAAAATACAACATTGCACATTGAGTTCGCATGACCTGTTTGACCCGTCAATCGGAGGTTCTCTCGCTCCAAAGGAGAGGGGTAATTAACGGCAGCTTAGTCCGCGGCTGCCGGAGATTCGAATCCCCATAATCAATAAACCCCAGCCTATCCTAGGTAGGGGGAATCTGTAATGCACCTGACAAGCGCGCGCGTATTTCTATCTCAATGGGGTGACGAAAAACACCCTACAATGTCCTTAACCCCAATGGACCGCAACGTCCCTAAACTAAACTCCCTGGACTATGATGTCCTTAAACCCAAAACTCCATGGACTATGATGTCCTTAAACCCAATGGATCGTAATGACCCTAAACTAAAATGATAGGGCCCAAATGCTCTTTCGTTGGATCTAAATGATTATAAAACCTTGTTTAGTAGATCTTAGTCTAAAATTAGACTAACGCATTCTTAACAAACATTTAAATTGATCTTAATCTCAAACGAGATTAACAATCCTTAAATTAACCAAACCCAAATCTATGAAAATACGGATTTGGACTAATCCCCGCCCTACGGGCGACAACACAAATTAGTCTCCGTATACAATCCACGGGCAACCTAAAACAAAACAAATACACACGACACGAAGTGAACATCTGGAGAAGGAGAAAGTGGTTATCGCTACGTGGTAACGTAATTAATTGCAGGGGGCTTGCGCCTGCAGGAAAGAGCGTCCCCACAATCAAAAAACCCCTAGTAAACGAGGGGGAATCTGACGAAGTCTGGTACAACGGCTGCATCAATCCAAACCTACGATACACGGTGCCATAAATCAACTCGGTATCTTCGGAGAGGCGGACGGATAAATCAAAATAGCATCTGCCCCCTCCCCCCCAAATTCAGGCAAGACGTTTGTCTTATCAGTTTCTGGCGGTAAACATGAGGCTGCTCTGAAAGCGGGCAGGGATTCATTTTTGATTGAAGCCCAACGAGCGCATCTGAACAGAAAAGTGCAGCGGCTCGAGAAAACCATCTTTCAGGCTTCCTGGCGTATCGGTATGTATATTTTTCGTCTGTTTCAACACATAATTTGTATTACTTTCACATCGCATTATCTTTACAAAAGAAAATTTGTAGGGCCTTCTGCAGCGGGCGTAGTTTCGAGCCCGGATCAAGCCTTGGAGCCTCCGGTGATGGCTTTTATTCTTCCAGTGGAGATTACCAACCCGGCCATAGATTCTATGAATATCTCTAGTGACAAACCAGAGGGTGTAGAGGAGATTACCGAAGCTGCCATCCCCGCCTTGGAGTCTCCAGCAACGGCTTCTATTCTTCTAGCGAAGACTGCCACACCGGTCACGGCTTCTGTGAATATTTCCAATGACGCACCGGAAGGTGTAAAGGAGATTACTGAAGCTTCCATCCCTCCAGTTCAAAGTGGACGAAATATCGAAGGTAATCTTATATACATCTACATTTTGTTTAACGACCCTTCCATATATCTGAACTTTTCTTTCTCTCGGAATTGCGGGATGTGACTTCTTCCATTGTAGATCTTTCTCCGGAGAAAACCTTCCTGCGTTTACTTGACATGGCGGCCCCGCAAGCGATACCTCCACAGAGTATAGTCCTTTCCTCTGGCCAAGGTCGGTATTCCTTTGCTTTTCCGTTTAATATTTTCATAATGATGTAGATGTGCCATTTATTTTAAAACACGGTCTTAGAGGCCGACGACAAAGTTGAAGATCTCGATGGGCCTGGGGATCTCTCAAATCCGCCTTCTATAACCATGCATAAGTGACGCCTTAGCATTGGCATTCTTTTACTTATTTTATGTTCGATAAGGCGACTAACCATATATGTATTTTCACAGTTTTTCCCACCCTGACTCTATTAGAGTCCCGTATTTCCATGCTGCCAGGCCCTTACGCCCGACGCGTGTCTGAGAGGATGGTAAAACAGAGCGTTCATTCACTGGCGACTCTTATTGAAGATCTTCGCGCTGGCACTTCCATCACGGCTGAAGAATTTGCTGTTGAAGACAACGCTTGTTTGTCTGTTCTTGCCACCTATCACGACGAGGCGCTGGTGCATACTTAGGCCGAGTATTGCCGTCAAGTGGAGTCTTCCCTACACGGAGTTGAATGCGTATGCCTCCCTTCTGATATCCTATCCGTAAAGGCCAGCTTGGGTGGGTGGATCGATCGGTGCGCGGACAATCTCCAGTCTTGCGAGAAAAGGATCAACCGGAAGTTTTCAGCAAGGTATTTGGCTTCGAAGGCTTTGGGGGAACTTCAAGCCCAGCTCACCACCAAGACTACTCGGACCTATGAAATTTGCGGGTCCTACAGGAGGTCATTACGGAGGTGATGTCTCTTGATAAAGCCGTCATTTTTACACGCGAGATAGTTGAGACTCATAAGACTGCCGAGAAAAAGCTTGAGAATCGGTTTTCTTCATACCAAAAACAACAGGCTCAGGCAGGGACTCAGCTTGCAGCATTTCTAGAACTTGAGGTGGAAGCCCGGCGGAAAAATGACGATCTAGTTGGCTTATTGAACCACCCGCCGTCCTAAATACCCTGTCGTTGTATATCTTTCTTTCTTCTTTTCTTTTCCTCTTTTTTGTATCTTGTATTCATTTAGATTTATGAATAAAAAACATATTTTATTTCATGTTTGAGCCTCGATATCCTTTGATGTATTGATTTAGCGTAAAGTAGTTTATATACTCATTTCGGAGTTTGTAGTTTATTCACTCATTTCGGAGTCTCTCGTTTATGTACTCATTTCGGAGTTGGTAGTTTATTCACTCATTTCGGAGTCTCTAGTTTATATAATCATTTCGGAGTTTGTAGTTTATTCACTCATTTCGGAGTCTCTAATTTATGTACTCATTTCGGAGTCTCTAATTTATGTACTCATTTCGGAGTGTTTTTAGTTTACCTCCTTTGGGTTTACAGGCAAACTTGTCCTAACGTTATATGCAGATAACCCCTATTCTTTACGACAGAGGTCCGTTAGGTTTTATGGTACTAAGGCTGATGTATTCCACGATATACGGTCTTTAAGTCGTTCGGGTAGCCCCTCCACTTCCGTGTCTCTGATCCCTTTGGGGGCTGGACAAGACGTCTTCAAGTAATCTCCTTAGGCTATATCACCGTCGGAAGAGCAAATGTTAAGAATTTTCCATGATGCTCTTTACTTGAGGTTAGGCTCAATTTGGAGCCCCGATGAGTCATAACCACTCCGCATTGGTGTGGGATGATCCCCGATAGTCTTTTAGGCTTTATATGAGTTGCCGTCAAGACCCGAAGCTGGGAATATGTTGTCGCTTCATTTTTTGACAATGTCATACCGATTCTTTGCTGAAGTAGGGTAGACATCTGTAGGAGCTCTATGCAATATGTATTGCAATTGAAGTTCAGAGCTAGGAATATGCCATTGTTCCATTTTGTTTCAACTCTTGGGTCTTTTGTTGATGTTGCATCTGCATCCTGCTGGAGTGAGAGGGAACGCCGGGATAGTTTCTGGGTTGTATATGAACCATCAAGACTTAGAGCTAGAATTTTTTTGTGACTCCATTTTTTGTTTGACCTTTGGGTCTTTGATGACGTTGCGTCTGCATCCTGCTGGAGTGAGAGGGAACGCCGAGACACTCTCTGGGTTGTATATGAACCGTCAAGACTTGGAGCTAGGATTTTATTGTGACTCCCTTTTTTTGTTTGACCCTTGGGTCTTTGATAACGTTGCGTCTGCATCCTGCTGGATTGAGAAAGAACGTTGGGCTGGAGTTAGGATTTTGACATCACTCCTTTTTTATTTAGCTCCTTGGAGCCTTTGTTGACGTTGCATCTGCACCGAGAAGGAATGAGAAGAACGTTGAGATAGTCTCTGGGTTGTGTATGAATCGTCAAGACCTGGCTCTCCCTTTGACGGAGCCTGGTCTGAAAATATGGTTCCCTTTCTTTCATTTGTGCCAATGGATTGTATACAAGAGTCAATATGGACATACTTGCAGAGCAGAAGAAATTCTATTTTATTTCATTTTTTTTATTGCCGCGATGCTCTATCTTTTCAGTTTTTAAGTCGCGATTACCCAATTATTTCGGCTATTTATCGCGGTGTCCAATCATTTTGGCTATTTCATTTTTTTTTATTTTTACTCGTTGTTTCTAATTGCGAGTTGCCCAAATATTTCGGCTATTTCATATGCATGTTTTTTTGCTCGCTGATTTTTGTTGCGAGTTAGGGACTTAGTCCCGATACCCATTGTGGCATCAGCATCGCTGCAACTGGAATATTCTTAGGAGCGAATCATCATTTGCCAGGAGCAGACTTGGAGTTTGATACCTTTTTAGGCATCAGCATTGCTACAACTGGGATATTGCTAGGAGAAAATCATCATTTGCCTTTATTGATTTGAACAAAGATGGCTTAGCAAACATGGCTAAGATCCTGTTGACTAAGACCTTTGACTTTATGAGCCGTGAGGGTCTCATAAGGGTATTTCTCCCTACGAGTCGAGAGGATCTCATAGGTGTATTTTCTCCTTAAGAGTCGTGAGGATTCCTAAGTGCGTTTTCTCATGTAAGTCGTAAGGATCTTCCAAGAGTGTTTTTTTCCTTATAAGTGGAGAGGACTTACAAGTGTCGTTCACCATATGTGGACATTTCTCGCCATTGGTGGAACTTGATGGGGAAATGTTTATTTATGCCCATGGATTGTATACAAGAGTCGGTATTGGACCACTTGTAGGGCAACTTGGAGGATATGAAGGCTTAAGAACAGGTTCAGATCCCTGTAGCTTAAGGCTTTTGAATCTTATGAGCCGTGAGGGTCTCATAAGGGGAATTCTCCTTACGAGTCGTGAGAAACTCGTAAGTGTAATTTTTCCATAGGAATCGTGGGGATTCCTAAGTGTGTTGTTCCTTTATGAGTCGTAAGGATCTCACGCGGGTATTTTATCCTCACAAGGTCGAGAGGACCTTGAGAGTGCAGATGATTTTTTTATTTTACAAGTTTGCGCCCTATTCGGGTTTTCACAAACTCGCCGGCGGTCCTGCTGTTTTTACTCACAGCGCCCTTTCGGGTTTTCATCCGTGCCCATTTCGCTTGTGGACTTACCATTTTTTTTAATGTGATCGCGCCCTTCCAGGTTTTCACAAACTCGCCGATAGCCCTACTGTTTTTACTCACGGCGCCCTTTCGGGTTTTTATCCGTGCCCATTTCGCTTGTGGACATACCTTTTATCGTGCCCTTCTGGGTTTTCACAAACTCGCCGGTAGCCCTGCTGTTTTTACTCGCAGTGCCCTTTCGGGTTTTTATCCGTGCCCATTTCGCTTGTGGACATACCTTTTTTTTTGCGAACGATGAAACTCTAGAAAGCAGTTTCACCGCGAGTGACCCATCTATTTACTGTTGGGATTTGGGGGTAGCTTCATCACTAAAATAGCTGCGTAACTAGTGGGACTTGTGTTACAATCTCTGCCGTTAAGACTTCGATTGCAATATAGATTCAAGGAAGCGTATCACCATTTTGGAGGCGATGTGCTAGTTTAGGAACATCTCGGTCCGTTATCGCCATGTTTTGAGGCAAATAATTAGTTTAAGGAATTCTCGGTCCAGTATAGCCGTTTTTGAGACGAAGTTACAGTTTAAGGACATCTCGGTCCAATGTCGCCATATTTGAGGCGAATTTTTAGTTTAAGGACATCTTGGTCCGTTATCGCCATGTTTGGGGGCGACGAAATATCTTTGCATACTACTCTCAGAGTTTTTGACTCAAGAAGATTGAGAGCGGACACAAGTATCGTCATCTATCATTGATCTAGTTCATGACTCGTTAGGCGTGGTATTTTTTGAGAAATCGGCCGTTTATTGGCCAGAAGGGTCTTTCGCCATGCATATCCATGAGCAGGTAGGCTCCACCTTGGTAGACTTGGTCTATGATGTACGGGTCTTGTTTCCCCCAATCAGAGCAAAGCTCTGTTCAAATTTTGAAATTTGAAATGAAGCAGCGCTTCATAAATGCGCCGGCGCTAAATGCGCCAGGGCTAAGAGTCAAAGACTCTGATGCAGTGCTCACGTGCAAAGCATGAGAGCGCTCGCGCTCGCAGCGCCAGCGCTAAGAATCGAAGACTCTGATGCAACGCTCACGTGCAAAGCACGAGAGCGCTAGCGCTAAGCGCGCTAGCACCAAGAATCAAAGACTCTGATGCAGCGCTCACGTGTAAAGCATGAAAGCGCTAGCGCTAGCAGCGTCCGCGCTAAGAGTTAAAGACTCTGATGCAGCGCTCACGTGCAAAGCACGAGAGCGCCAAGCACTAGAACTAAATGTTCTCCACCATTGAATCAAAGATCCAACTAAGATGAATAAATTATCAAATTACCAGAATGAAATTCTGTTGAAACTTTCCAAACAGGAAAGATCGTTCTCTGTAAATCAGAGCACCGTTGGATCAAAGATCCAATGGTGATTAAAAATCACCAAGATACAGAACAAATTTTGTATGGGAAGATATTTTCCCAATCTTGTTAATAACAAGAAAACTATCTTCTGTAAAACAGAAGCCCTCGGATCAAAGATCCAACGGTGGATAAATTCCACAAATCAATTGGAGATTTCTCAATAAGAGATTTCCTTAACTGATTCAACAAATCAGCATCCCCTATATAAAGGACCCAAGACTTCAAGTCTTGTACAGAGGAAACCCCCCCAACAAATTTTGAGAAATTTCAAAGAGAAGAGCAAGCTCTCGGAAGAAGAATTTCTTCAAGATAAATAAAACAGAGAGATCAAAGCATCTTGTCAAAAAGAAGAAGAACTTAATTCTTTTTCTAGATTATAGATCTATAAGACAGAGGTCTTTCACAAAAAGAGATCATAGCATCTCATCATGAAAAGGGGGGAGAAGAATTCAATTCTCTTCAGATCATAGATCCATAAAGACAAAGTCTTTCACAAAAAAAAACATAAGGATTATAACATCTCCTATAAAATAAGAACTTTGTTCTTAGAGCTACGAGACAAAGTCTCTAAATGAGAATTTAATTCTCAGAGCGCAGAACAGATCAAAGCTACCTACAAAGAGCATTAGCGCTCCAATTTAAAGAAGCGCCTTAGCGCTCCAAGACTGGCGCACAGCGCCGCAGCGCTCCTAGTGCTCCAATTTAAATAAGCACCTTAGCGCTCCAAGACTGGCGCACAGCACTGCAACGCTCCTAGCGCTTCAATTTAAAGAAGCGCCTCAGCACTCCAAGTCTGGCGTTCAGCGCACAGCGCTCCAAGCGCTATTTTAAAAGAAGCGCCCAACGCTCCCAGCGCTATTTTAAAAGAAGCACTCAGCGCTTCAAGGTTGGCGTTCAGCTCCAAGAGCACCACGTGCTCCTCACGTGGGCGCTATTTTATAAAGAGCGCTCCGCACTCATTGGCTGGCACTCAGCGCCAAGCGCGCCACGTGCTCCTCACGTGTGCGCTATCTCACAGGAAGCGCCTTAGCACTCTAAGTCTGGCACTCAGCTCCAAGCGCGCCACATGCTCCTCACGTGTGCGCTGAGAGAACATAAACTGTTCTTTACATAAATCCCCAGAGCCATAATGAGTGCTCAACACTCAACAAAAAGACAAAAGTTGTCAGAACCCAAACCAATGCTCAGCATTGTTAAATAAAAAGGTTGAGCCCAAACAAATGTTCAGCATTTTAACTGAGTGGGCCGAGCCCAAGTCGGCCACAGGTCCCTAATTCAGATTAATTGAGCCCATATGCTCATAAGTCATTTTAACCGATCTTAGTCCCAAACTTCACTACATATCTCCCAACCAACATTGGTTCAAGTGTACATCTCTTCATACCTCTGATATATGTCGTTGTAATTCTTCAACGTCTTCAAAGAGATGGAGGGTCCCAATAACCAATAACTTTTGGCGCATCCCCAAACGGTTGAACCAGAACCACATAGACTATGAAGTCTTTAAACTGGACTATGAAGTCTTTAAACTGGACTATGATGTCCTTAAACTTTACGGACTATGATGTCCTTAAACTTATGGACTGCAACGTCCCTAAACTACAACAATAGAGCCCAAATGCTCTTTTGTTGGATCTAAATGATCCTATTGAGTAGATCTTAGTCTAAAATTAGACTAACGTATCCTCAACAAATGTTTAAGTTGATCTTAGTCAAAACAAGACTAACGATCCTTAAACCCAATCCAAACCCAAATCTAAGAAATTACGGATTTGGGCTAATCCACGCCCTATGGGCGACAACATAAATTAGTCTCTATATACGATCCACGGGAAACCGAAAATAAAACAAACACATACGACATGAAGTGACCATCTGGAGAAGGAGAAAGCTGTTACCGCGATACGGTAGCGTAATTAACTGCAGGGGCTTACGCCTGAAGGGAAGAGCGTCCCCACAATCAAAAACCCCTCACAACGAGGGGGAAGCTGACGAAGTCTGCTACATCGGCCGCATCTGTCTAAACCTCCGATATACGGTGCCATAAATTAACTTGACATCTTCGGAGAGGTGGAAGGATAAATCCAAATAGCATCTGCCTCTAAAATTCAGGCCAGACGTCCCAACGTCCCTGTCGCGTCTTTCGACGGAGAACAGATTCTGGCACGCCCGGTGGGACCTTTTCCTCTTTCCACTCCACACTTCGTGTATCGTGTTCACGAATGAATCGCAGTTTGATATGGTTGCCCTTGGATTTGAGGTACTAAGATTTGGTGTCTTGCTCCCGTGCAGAGAAAATGGCTTCCAACTGCACTAGCTGCAACAACAACTCCCACTCCGTCCTCACCGGAGGAGTGACTTATGGGCCTCAAGCGGTCTCCATTTTCACGATGCCAGTGGAACAGGTGACTCAGGCCACCACTGAACTGTTCTTCGGGACAATGCTCCCACCAATGAGCTTTAACTCCCCAGTGCCATCGCAAGAAGCTCCAAAGAGGTCAGTCTTCGATCGTCTTGCAACTATCGCGGCCTCTCTTAACGGGTCGCCCAAATCCAACGCCTCAGTTTTTAACAGACTGGGCCAAAGCTCCCATGGGCCCATGAAGAAGCCCGCATTACCTGAAGGGGCTATCCCGAAATGGATAGACATCCCTATTCCAGTAAATGAAATTGTCGGAGAGGCTTCTCCTGCTAAGGGGTCGGTCTTCACAAGACTGGCCGTGCCAACTCCCGCTCCAGGCGAAGTCACCAAAGCCGCTACCCCTGCTCGAAAGTCTGCCTTCGACAGGTTGACCATCCCTTCTCAACGGACGTCAGTCTTTGATAGGCTGGCACCAGCAGCAACCCTTCACCAAAACCGGGGGTATGATGAAGCAACCCCCGTAACTGAGCCAGTGCCATTTGCAAGACATGCTCGACGTCACCACTAGCGCCGAGTGATGAAAGCTGGGGGCAGTTCCCCTTCTAGATTGACTCCACCAGCTTCGATGGTTGAAGTCAATGATGCTGTTCCAATTGGGAACAGTTTTGAACCACTCAAGAGGGTACGCAAGAATTCTCCGACCGATGTATTGAAAAGATCTCCTCCACCTTTGGAGAATGTTACAAAGTCGAAGCTGGAGCGGCCCCCTCAGCGTCTGTCTTCTAAAATCCACAAGGTCTGGCGGAGAGTCCAGGATTCTGTGATCGACAAGGACTATTCCCGCTAACAGAAGAAGATGAAGACTCAACAGGAAGAGGACCATCCCTCTGCCATGCTGCACAAAGTATCGTCTGCTCAGGTGTCTACTGCAACAACCTCCCCAACTTCAATCATCTATAAAAAGAGGAGGGCGGGGAAAATCCCTATGCCTGCGATGAATCTCAAGGGCACTGAACCCAGACGCTCCAAGTCTGGGGGCATGGTGGTGCATACTGTTTATATGGCTTCCAGGAAGGAGGAGAGCCATGCCTCTGGGGGCATCGACCACTCACCCGATCGGTAACAAAAGCTCAGGAGCAACAACAGAAGCCCCAGGAGATGTTAACAAAGATGGCTGCACTCACGGGACATAAAGAAAACCCCAAAGCACCGTCGGATCAGCGCCAGGAACTGGAAACCGATGCCGAGTTCCTCCGGAGGATGGTAGAAAAGAAAGATCAAGAGGCAGCGGAACAAGCGGCCAATATAAAACAAATGGCGCTATTGTTCCAGGATATGGTGGGCATGATGATTCAGTCAGACCCTCCAGCCGAAGATCTGCCAATAATAATTGAAGACGACATAGGGGAGACATCAAATCCTCTTCCGGCCTTTTCAGCAGCAAAGGAGGAAACAATCTCTAAAGCTGCGCTCGATGATTATATAGCTCAACAGATATGAGCTCATCAAGCGAACGAAGCTGCCGGCCAAGTCGTCAGAACGGGACGACCATATCCCAGCTGGTACGATCAAATTAATTACCCGCCTGGATACACAATCCGTAAATTTCATGTATATAAGGGGACAGGCAACCCCCACCAGCATGTCGCCCAATTTAGGGCTCTGTGCGGCAACACTGGAGGTGACGATAAGCTACTGCTTCGCCAATTCGTCGGCAGCTTGGCGGAGATGGTGTTCGAATGGTATTCAAAGCTTCCCAACGATTCCGTCAAAACTTTTACAGAGATGGAGTTGTTATTCACCCAGCGTTTCGCAAGCACTAGAGAACGCACCCCAATCACGGCATTGATCAAGGCCAGGGTGAAGCCTGGAGAAACATGGGTTCAGTACGCGATACGGTGGCGGAACCTATGGTCGAAATGCGAACAACGCATCGAAGAATCTCCTGCAGTAGGCATGTTCGTGGGTACCCTCGATCCGCAGGCGACCATATCCCAGTTCATGATGTTTTTCAAGCCGACTACCTTCCAGGCCTTGATTGACAAGCTGGCCCAAATGGATCAAATGGGCCATAGACCGTCTTTCTCGAAAATGGAGTCTCGAAACGAGAAAGGGAAAGGGAAAGCGACCTTCATCGCCAATGCTCAGCAGCAGCCTAGCGGCCCAAAACCAGCTGATCGCCAAAACGATAGACAGCGATTCTTCAACGAGAAACTAAAACACCCTTATTCGTTTCCCCAGGATAAAACGAGGAGACTGTTCAAGCTGGCGGTGAGCAACAGGCTCATCAATCTGCCAGATCCAAGACGTCCACTGCAGCCCGGCGACGCCAATAATCTTAATTACTGCCCCTACCACCGAGCAGTAGGCCATCCAATCGAAAATTGCTTCATCTTCAAAGGCTGGATTGAGAACCAATACCAACAGGGCAAATTCACGATGTCTGAGAATTGGAAGGTAAGCCCGCCCCAGCCACACGCTCCTAAAAAGGTGGACACACCGGGGGCATCGTGCTCTTTTATAGAAAAAGCTCAATGGGAGGTCGCTCTTTCAGCCAAAACGAAAAGAATGCTGAAAGATCTCCATGCATGTCCGGCGATTAGGTGGAAGAGCCCGTTGGAACTCGAGATTATTGAGGGGATGCTGAAGCCGCGCCTAACGCTGAAAGTTGGTGAAGGTGGACAAAACATTCAGGCCAAACCTCCAAAGTCTTTAAAGAAAAAAAGGCTAAGAAGCCCGTCCAACCCGAAGACAGCCGTACAGGTCTGCAGAAATACATCGATGCACTGGAAAATATAACCAGAAGGCTCGGACCCCAATCACGTTCGATGAATTCTTTAAGCATGTTCTTTAGAATGAAGCCAATGACGCTGATGAAGGAGACAATTCTTCAGAAAAGCCCGAGGATTACGTGGCAAGCTGCCACATGATCTCTTACTCATCAATAAAGGGCAAAGAAGCTCCCGATGCAGAGAAACTGGGGGCAGATCCAGAACCGAAACCAAAATCCCTGGAGCCATCGGACGAATTGATTGACAGACTGCTGAGCGAAGCTCTTCAGAAAAGCAAATCTGACCGAGAGCGTGAAACGACTATATATGAAAGGGCCAAACGTTGGCGTCGCGTTGAAGAAGCTCCGGTATTGATAAGTCATAGAATACCCCAACCGGAAAGAACTACTTCTGCCGCCAGCAAAAGCAGGTTTAAGACAAGGAAGCAGTTCGCCAAAGCCCTGTCGATGGGAATGAAGTTGCCACCTTTCAAAGAAGACACTTCAGAAAATACGTTCCCTGACGAACTAGATGCACATCCAAACTACTGCTTATACCATCGAAGGATCACACACCCTACCGAAGAGTGTAACTCCTTTGAAAATTGGTGGCAGGGATACATTGCTCATCGACAGCATTTCAAGAGGATGAAGCGCAAAAATCATCGAGAGTAGAGAAGCACGACAGAGGAGCGCAGAAGAACTGCCGGCGACTGTCACATGGTTAATTCCGGGGAATCGCAATTCCTCACCTTCGGGAGCGATTCTGATGAAGAAATAACCCTTGGCCCTCTTTTCAAGGAATCCATCTCCGAAACAGAAGAGGTGAAGACCTATGAGAACATTCAGCTGCGTAATCACACGTTACCCGAAAAGAATCTCGGACCCATAAGCAAGGGAAAGAACAAAAAAGATAAGGGGAAAGAAAAATTCCCTGAAAATATCGCCCTCAATGACCGAGTCGTCGAAGAGCTGGCAGCCAAGAACCTGCCAAAGAAAGACAAGGTGGATTACAATGTTCTGGCACACCTGAGGAAGATACCCTCGTAGCTAAGCATTCTCTATGCCCTTCTGCTATCTAAAGAGGCGAGAGATTCGTTGATCAAGGCACTACAAGAGCCCGAGCAGTTTCAAGCCTTCCTTGCCGAAGAAAAGATGAAGGACGAGCTGGAAGAAGTGCACACAGCTGACATCACTTTCGGCGATGAAGATCTCCTCCTCGGAACGTGTGAGCACAACCGTCCCCCATATGTCTCCGGGTATTGCCATGACATCAAGATAGGAAAATCCTAGTTGACAATGGGTCCTCTGTCAATCTCCTAAATGTGAGGGTGCTAAAAGAAATCTGCGTGAGCGTTCAACACCTCGCTCGGGATAAAATCACTATCTCCGGGTTCGACTCTCAGTCATTACGGACGCTCGGGTCTGTGATACTGACATTACGCTTTGGGCTGCTCTTCACTGACATCAAATTTCATGTCATTGACACCAAGACTTGCTACAACGCTTTGCTCGGCAGGCCTTGGTTACACGAATACAACATCATCCCTTCTATACAACATCAGTGTATGAAGTATTTCAAGGATGGTCTTTAGTACACCGTAACGGGGGAGCTAAACCCATTCTCCATGAATGAAGTCTGCAAATACGAGGACGCAAAGTACTTTCTGCCAGACATTGAAGACACGGAAAGATGCCATAAATCGGAGAATAAGCAAAAAGTTATCACCACTATTCCGGTCTTCGGGAGCGATACCGAGGAAGAAGAAGAGATAGTCTATTCGGGGCCGCCCCAATGTAACAAGCCGGGACCGTCTACCCCTATTCTGGTCTTTGGCAGTGACTCTGAAGACGAGGTCAACGCAGTGTTCTCGGTCCGCCCATCGATGCAGGCCTTCACCGGAGATGATCAGAGTTTGCAAATCGCCGTGGTCCCGAGAAAGCATTACAAAGAACTCGACACTCTTGATACCTATAGTGTGCAAGAACAACAGAAGTTCTACGTCCCTCCCAGGCGAAAAGATGAAAAGAAGACCCTCTTTTATCGATCCGCGGAAACCAAAGTGGAGAAAGAAATCTGGCATGATGCCGATTCTACGCTTGACAGGTTCTAGCCCATCCGTCTGCCCAGATACTACACAGAAGGATTAAAAAGGCCGTTGAGGTGCCAAGACGTACCCTTCAAACAGACTGCTCGACAAGCTCAGTTCTACAACAGGATCTGGAACATCCCCGGAACTCAGCGAAAATTGCCCAACAGGAGAATGGAAACGATCGAGCTTGAATATATTCAATCTAAGAAACGGGAGCGATTCCATGGCTACTACGTTATACATGATTTCGATGAAGAAGGAGACGCTCTGTTAGAAGACACTGCAATTAAACCAAAACGAGATCCCGCTGTAAAAATGCCAAGTTCGTCGTTTGAAGAACAGATGGACAAGCTAATAAGGGAAGCGGGTCAAAAGACCCAGGATGACCACAACCATGAAATGGCCATTTACGAGAAAGCCAGGACGCAGCGTCTCCTTCAGCAGACTACGGAGAATGACGATGCCCTTCATCGCCATCCCGTCATACAGAAGACCCAACACGGAGGCAAAAACAAACTAAAATGGAAAAAAACGTTCGATGGCGGCAAAACGGAGCCAAAATACCACGCGATCAAGAATTGAGCAGCCATGATCCGTCTCTTATAAAGAAGATGGGTGGAGTATATTCTTTTCCCTAAGACAAGACAAGGAAGATATTCGATCTCGTCATAAAACATCAGATGATGACTCTCCCGGAGTCTAAACACCCCGAACAAGCAGACGAGGCCTCTCATCCGGATTATTGCTCCTATCACCGAGCGATAGGACATCCTCTTGAAGTCTGCTTCACCTTCAAAAACTGGGTTGAAGACCAATATCAACTTGGCAAGTTCGCTCTATCCAACAGTTGGAGGGTAGCCCCACCACAAAAGCATATACCAAAAGCAACGTATATGGCGAGAGTAGAACCAGATCAACATCGGTCTTGGAAACGATCTTGTACCTGTCACGTGATAACGCTGTCAGAAGAAGGAGTGCCCGAGAACATGGATGACCTGTCTTGTTGCTTCGAAAACGAGGGTGAAGAGGAATTGATCTCGGAATTTCCACCGGCGCCAAAAGAATTGGAGAATGGAATCACACCATGGCGGATAACCTAAGGAAAATAGACTTGGGGATGGAAAACGACCCGCGGCCTACGTTCGTCAGTGAGCTACTTTCTAAAGAACAGGTAGCTACGCTAAGAGATGTGCTCATACAGTATAAAGACTGTTTCACATGGAACTACTCCGAGATGTCGGGGCTAGAGCCAGAGATAGCTATGCATAAATTGGCGATATCTCCGGACGTCAAGCCAGTCAAGCAAGCACCAAGAAGAATGCGGCTCAAACTTGAAACGTTGAAGTTAAGAAGCTGATCTACTCCAGCTTCATCCAAGAAGTTCAGTACCCTGACTGGATCGCCAATATCGTCCCAGTGATGAAGAAGAATGGGACGGTGCGCATCTGCGTAGATTTTCGGGACCTCAACAAAGCTTGCCCGAAAGATGACTTTCCCATACCGGTTACCGAGTTGATGATAGACAACACGTCCACTCATGAAGTATTCTCCTTCATGGACGGCTCATCGGGGTACAATCAAATAAAGATGCATCCCGAAGACCAGAAGCATACCGCTTTTCGGACTCCTCTGGGCATATTCTGCTACAAAGTAATGCCTTTCGGCCTGAAGAACGCCAGCGCTACCTATCAAAGGGCCATGACGAAGATTTTCGATGACCTCATACACGAAATCGTCGAATACTATATTGACGACCTCGTGGTAAAAAGCAAATCACACGAGGAGCATTGGGAGCATCTGAAGGTAGTATTCCAACGTTTTCGGAAATACAACCTAAAGATAAACCTTCTCAAATGCGCATTCGGAGTTTCCTCGGGCAAATTTCTAGGGTTCATCATACGATATCGAGGCATCGAAATAGATCCATCGAAGATCAAGGCGATTATGGAAATATCTTCGCTAAGAACGCTCAAGCAACTGCGATCTCTCCAAGGAAAGCTCGCATGTATCCGACGATTCATAGCCAATCTCTCCGGCAAGTGCCGCCCCTACAGTCATCTAATGAAGAAGGGGACTCCTTTCGTCTGGGATCGCAAAGTCAAAGCGCGCTGGAAGAAATCAAGCAATACATGCAGAATATGCCCGTACTGACCGCTCCGGTCAAGGGAAAGCGTCTCATCCAGTACACAACAACCCTTGAAGGTTCTTTAAGCGCGCTATGGGCACAGGAGAACGACCAAGAGAAGGAGAGAGCCCTCTACTATTTGAGTCGAGTTCTCCTGGGGGCAGAAAACAACTACTCTCCCATTGAAAAACACTGCCTGGCGTTAATCTTTGCCATAAAGAAGCTCCGGCATTATGCTTTGGCGCATGAGGTCCACCTAATATCAAAACTGGATCCTCTCAAATATTTGATGTCAAGAGCCACACTAACAGGACGGCTCGCTAAATGGGCCCTCCTCTTGATGGAGTTCTCGATAACATACCGATCTCTCAAGGCAGTGAAGGGCCAGGCCATTGCCGACTTCTTCGCTGAGCATCCGATACCTGCCGATTCACACCTAAATTGCGAATTTCCAGACAAGCACGCATTTGACACGATCGACAGGAAGAAAGGAGAGAGTGACACCCGATGGGAACTTTACTTCGATGGGGCATCTTCCATGAAGAAGCGACAACATAACACCCCTATAATCAAATCTGGGGAAGGCCTTATCTTCGTGACTCCACAATGAGGGATAATGCGCTTTGCCTTTTCCTTAACAGAGCCGAGGGCAAACAATGAAGCCGAATATGAAGCTTTGATAGCAGGTCTTGAGATCGCTGTCGACATGAGAATCGAAGACCTCCTCATATACGGAGACTCCCAGCTGGTCGTTAGTCAAGTAAAGGACGACTATCAAACATGCAAACCAGAGTTAGTGAAGTACGGCGAGAGAGTGCAACAATTACTGACTCAAATCCCCTCCTACATGTTGGAGAGCATACCGCGCACGGAAAATAACAAAGCCGATGCACTAGCCAAGCTCGCTAAAGAATTGGCTGATGAAAATCTCGATGACGTAAGGATCGTTGAGCAAAGCCGTCGGGTTCTTGCACCGGCAGAAATATCTCCGGAGTCGTCCAAAGAAAAGGGAGAGACCAAGCAAACGGCCCTATAAATAAAAGACCAGGAAAAGGCTAAGGATTGGAGAGAAGTATTTATAGACTACTTCAAATCTCGTCGAACACCTGAAGATGCGTCCTCGAGACATCAGCTAATGAAAAGAGCTCTGTCTTTCGCTTTCGTCAATGATACTCTGTATAAGAGATTGTTCGACTCCCTGTGGCTAAGATGATTGGGACCGGAAGAAGCAAGGAGAGTCGTCCAAGAAACTCATGACGGACTCTGCGGTTCTCATCAAGCTGGGCCAAAGATGAAGCTGAAGATCAAAAGAATGGGCTACTATTGGCCCACGATAATTCAAGGCTGCCTTGAATACGCGAAGCAATGCCATTCATGCCAGATTCATGGACACTTCATCCACCAGCATCTAAACCCGCTATACCCAACGATGGCGAGCTGGTCATTCGAAATGTGGGGAACCGACATAATTGGGCCCATCGAACCAGCATCATCCAGAGGACATCGGTTCATATTGGCGACAACCGATTACTTCTCTAAGTGGGCAGAAGCAGTACCGCTAAGCGAAGTGAAGACAGAGAATATCCACTATTTCTTCAAGACACACATCATCTATCAGTTTGGCACTTTGCGATGGATTATCTCCAATAACGGGCCAGCCTACAGAAGTCACAAAATTAGCCGCTTCACACAGCAGCATAATATAGACTGGAGATACTCTTCGGTATATAATCCTCGAGCTAATGGTCTAGTTGAGGCTTTCAACAAGACCTTGACGAAGATCATAAAGAAGACGGTGTCTCGAAATAAGAAGGACTGGCACGAGAGACTGCATGAAGCTCTCTGGGCGTATCGGACCACGTTCAAAACGGCCACGAATACAACGCCGCATGCATTGATATTCGGCACAGAAGCAATACTCCCCTTGGAGATAGAGCTACCCTCTTTACGAGTGGCGGTTCATTACGAGCTAACAGACGAAGAGAACGCTCATCTTCAGCTAGGGGAGCTCGACGCCATTAACGAAACTCGTCTCATGGCGCAGCAAAACTTGGAGGCTTACAAAACAAAGGTGACGCGCTCATATGAGAGATTGACTAGGCCGAGAACATTCCGCCAAGGCGAGCTCGTGCTAGTGGTCAAGAGACCTATGAGCCCCAATCGTGCCAAACGAAGGAAGTTCGAGCCGAATTATGAGGGCCCGTACATCATAGACGAGGTCTAACAAGGTGGGGCTTACTTGCTCATGAATATGCATGGCGAAAGACCCTTCAGGACAATAAACGGCCGGTTCCTGAAAAAATACTACGCCTGATAGATAAAGACACCCATGGCCGCTCGCTATCTTCCCAAACCAAAGCTCTGTAAGCGGTATTCAGCGAAGTCGTTGTGTCCACAAAGGACCGAAATGTCCCTAGAGGACCGGAACGTCCCTAAATTAATAGTGGACTGTAATGTACTAAAACTAGCTATGGACCGAAATGTCCTAAAACTAACTACTGACCGAAACGTCTTTAAACTACTACAAACCCGCAGCATCCTTGGGCTGACTCGTAAAAAAATGGTACGTCCACAAGCAAAACGGGCATGGATGAAAACCCGAAAGGGCTCCGTGAGTAAAAACAGCAGGGCTACCGGCGAGTTTGTGAAAACCCAAAAGGGCACAGGCTCGTAAAAAAAAGGGGTACGTCCACAAGGAAAATGGGCATGGATGAAAACCCGAAAGGGCTCCGTGAGTAAAAACAGCAGGGCTACCGGCGAGTTTGTGAAAACCCAAAAGGGCGCAATCTCGCTAAAAGACACTTACAAGGTCCTCTCGACCTTATAAGGAGAAAACTACCTACGTGAGATCCTTATGACTTACAAAGGAGCAACACACTTAGGGATCCCCACGATTCCAAAGGAGAAATTACACTTACGAGATCTTCACGACTCGTAAGGAGAACCCTCTTATAAGACCCTCACGGCTTATAAGATTGAAAAGCCTTAAGCTATAGGGATCTGAACCTGTTCTTAAGCCATCACCTTTTCCAAATTGCCCTACAATCGGTTCAATGCTGACCCTTGTATATAATCCACGGGCACGAATAAACATTTCCCCAACAGAGTCCCACCAGCGACAAGGGATATCCTCACATGGTGAACGACCCATGTAAGTCCTCTCGACTTATAAGGAGAAAATACCCTTGCAAGATCCTTACGACTTACAAGAAAACACTTAGGAATACTCACGATTCCTAAAGAGAGAATACACCTACGAGATCCTCACGAATCGTAGGGAGAAGCAACTTTATGAGACCCTTACGGCTCATGAAGTCAAACGCCTTAGTCGATAGGATCTTAACCCTATTTGCTAAGCCACCCTTGTTCGAACCGACAAAGGCAGATGATGATTCTCTCATGGCAATGTCCCAGTGGTAGCGATGCTGATGCCTGAATCGGAATCAAATTCCAAGTCCTTTCACGGCAAATGATGATTCGCTCCTGGCAATATTCCAGTCACAGCGATGCTGATGCTAAGACTGGATGTCACGCCCCGCTTCCCAGAGTACGCTAAGGTGGGCACGTGACATAGCCAACCATGCTACCTGTGGATAGGAAAAATCCTTCCGCAGTCACATTACGGTTGTAGAGATATCAAGAACAGGAAAGTAAACTAACCATCTAGTACATGTCCATAAGCCAGAGTAAAAGATTCAAGAACTAACAATATGCGGAAGCCAAAAGATACAATAAATGAATCACCTGGAAGTGAAACTACATACCGACAGGAACTTCACCGCTCGTTTAACAGCGGCAATACTCCTGATCAGTCTGCAATAAGGTAGAAGAATCTGGGCCATGCAAAACCCAGACGTCAGCGCGTCACGTCATCAAGCAATAAAATATAAACAGGGTAACAGGCAATGCAAATATAATCATGAATGAAAAGCAGATGTAACAGTAATGTAAATCAGAGCACTGAAGGGTAGTGTGCAGTGAGTACACTAAACTGTTCTATTGGGTTTTCTACTCTAAAGTCTTTGAAATCAAATTGATGAATCATCGATGTAACTCAATAGTATCCCGTGCATGCCCGGGACCACGGTCTACAGACTCTCGGGCTGAAACCGAGACGTGCCGCTAGGCAGTAAAAGGTAGCAGGTACAGACGAGTGATGTCAACATCATCACTCCGGGGCTGGCCTAGCCCGTAAGACTAATCAGAACAGGTATCGAACTGTTGAGTTACAAGTCAGGTTTCATTATTGATTTCCCCATACCCCCAAGTTATAAGTGTTCAAGTCAGGTATTCAGTAATCAAGAACTAATACCAACACAAGATCAGGTAAGAGCAGGTTTGTCTGGATAGACAACAGGAACGGTCCGTGAGGACTACATGTCAGGTTTGTTGGCATTAGACACGAGATCAAGTAACGGGTCACGCCATGGTACATCAGGTCGAGTCAAGTATTGTACGGTACCATGTCGGGTCAGGTAATATGTGTAACAAGTCATGTCAGGGTATACCAGATATCATGTGGGTGCTCATAATCAACTAGCATAATCATGGTTATAAATAAACAACCATGGTTACTATCACAACAATAAACTGGCACATGTCATATGATATGCAAATAGTTACCGGTTTGATTACTTGGATGCACGGTTAGCAGTTTGGGTTTAAGAGATAGTTCTATCATTTCATGCATACAGTATGACCTTTATGGATGTTAAATTCATGTTGAAGTGTACTAAATAATCTAAAGATATAATTGAATATAAATCAGGTGAGTTGTATGGACACGGTTGTCCGACAGGATAAAAATATGAAAGGGTACCGTGGGTCATGCAAATAAGTGTTACAAGATTTAAATATGAATGCGAGTACTATGCATAACAGAACTAATAGCAAACGGGAATATTTCGAGCCATGATTCTAAAATGATACAATGGGACGTCGACAAGTAAAAAAAGAATTCTGGTATTAAAATGGAACTACAGATCTAAAGTGCACTCTAACAGGTACATAGTAATTTAAATAGCATAAGTAGTAGTTTAAATAGCATGTAGCAAGATTAACTTGCCTCGATCGGAAAGTGAAACGGATCTGCACGGTACGTCCCACGTCGGCGAACTGTCACGACGTGTCCACGCGAGCACAGGATGGAACCAGGTAAGGCAAGAACTCGACCGTGCTATCTGGGAACGTCCTCAGGGTCGTCGGGAACGGCAACCATGGTCACGGCTCCGACGAAGTAATCGGAAAACACTAATCCACGAAGCAAAGAGAAGAAAAGAAAGCGAGAAGAAGAAAGGTGAAGAAGAATAAGGATGGGGTGTTGATGATTTGGGGTTTAAAGTTTCTGGAGTCAGAAGAGGCGATGGGGTGTGATAACGAGTCGAGGGTTTTCTGGCGATAGGTTTGCCGGCGATAAGGCAGTGAGGGTTTCTTAAGTTGGTCGGGGTTGCTGTTGGGGTCGGGGATGTAGGGTTGATGGTGGTGGTGGTGTTGGGAGTTGAAGAGGGAAGTGAGGAGACGGAGGAGGTGACGGTGGTGATGGCGACGAGGTCTCCGGCGAGGTTGGGTTTTCTGCAGTTGCTCAGGTTGTGCAGGGTTGGTTGTTGGGTTCTTGGGGATGGAGAGGAAGTGGAGGCGGGGATGGTGACGAGGGAGAGGAGATAGAGGCGACGACGAGGCGAGATCGGCGGCGATGGAGAGGGCAGGTTAGGGTTCTCGTGGCGAAGAATGGGTCGCGGTATGCAGGGTCGTGGTCGGGGGAAAGGAGGAGAGGGGTTTGGGCTCTGGGTTTTCGTGGCAGGGAAGAAGAAAAGAGGAGAGGTGCGTCGAAGAAGAAGAAGATGACGATGGGGCTGAAGAGAGGACGGAGACGAGATCGGGTGAAGCGTGACGGCGACGGCGAAGTCGTCGGCGGTGGCAACCCAGGGGTAGGGTTTCTCCAGGATCTCATGGGCGCTCGTTCTGGAGAAGAAAAGGAGGAATGAAGGGAGGTAACTATAGTGGGGAGGCGGTGACCAGAGTCGAGGAATACACAGTGATTCCGAGAGGTGAGAGAAAGAGCGAGATGAGAGAGAAAGGGGGAGAGAGAAAGTGAGCTGCGGAAAGGAGAGAGAGAAAGAGAAAGGGAAGAAAAGAAACAGAGGGGGGAGAGGGGGGGAGAGAGAGAGCGCTCTCGCGGGGCCCAGAAAAGTAAGGGGGTTTTGATTGGCTCAGAGGAAAGATACGGGGAAGGGTGTTAGGAAAGATTTTTAAAAAAGATTTTAACAGTTTAAAAATAATTCTGTTTGCTGTACAAGATCTCGTCTGCTGTTTAAAAAAAAATATTAAAAGGATTTTAAAATATTTAAAATAGTTAGAATTTTGGCGGGATATAAAATAATTCAGAAAAATGCCCGGGTCAGATCCAAAAGTTTGGATTTGAAATATGAAAATTATTGGCAAGTTCCAAAAATTGAAATGAAGGATTTTGTAACAGAAAAACATACCCCCAAGAACGATCGCACGCGCGTGCGCGTAGCCGTCCAAACACGTCTGTTTCACTGAACAGGATGAGAACACGATGCAAGGACGCTAGCACAAGGTTAGGGGTAACAAGCAGGCCATGAAATGCAATTTTAATTTATTTTACATGATTTAAACTGTTATATGCAAAAGATGCGACGTAGGATAAAATACCAGTATACACTAAATCATGAGATGCACTAGTCCATGCAACAAGTCCAGATAATGTATAATAAGAGTCAAACAGGTTCTAGCAAGCGGGTTGGGTTGAATGCCCAGTGACATGCAAAATACTATTCGCATCCAAACACGCTAAATCAGGAATAGACCATGGATAAGTAAAATACTGAAACTGGAATTGGTATAAATGAACTCGGGTGTTACACTGGAACTAGATTCCAAGTTCCATACTCACGATATAAATCAGCGAGCAAAAAATGCATATGAAATAGCCGAAATGATGGGGCAACTTGCAAAAAAATTAGCAAGTAAAATATATGCATACAAAATAGCCGAAATGGTTGGGCAACTCGCAATAAAAAGCAGCGAGTAAAAAAAACAGCCGAAATGATTGGGTAATCGCGACTTTCGCGATATAAAAAGCTGAAATGATAGAGCATCGCGGAAAGAAATAAAAAAAATGAAATAAAACTTTTTGCCCTACAGGCGAGTCCATACTGACCCCTGTATACAATCCATGGGCATAAACGAAAAGGGAACCACATGTCCCCCACCAGATCCTGTCAAAAGGAAAAGTCAGATCTCAACAGCAACATCTGCATCTCAGAAGACCAACAACGACGTTCCTCCTCCTGCCAGCAGAGCACGGACACGACACCACCAATCAGAGCCACGGCGAAGTCCCCAGTTCCAAGACTCTACGGTTCACGGACAACCTAGAGTTACCCACGACACCGCAGAAAACGGAGCACGTCATCCAATGACCCCATCGTGGAAATATGCCATACAATAACCCCGTCACGGAAATACGTCAACACGTGACCCCGTCGCGGAAATACGTCAGCACATGACCCTGTCATAGAAATACGTTATCCAATGACCCCGTCGCGGAAATACGTCAGCACATGACTCCGTCGCGAAATTACGTCATCCACATGACCCCGTCGCGGAAATACGTCAGCACATGACCCCTTCGAGGAAATACGTCATCCAATGACCCCGTCGCGGAAATACGTCACATGACCCCGTCGCGGAAATACGTCATCTAATGACCCCGTCGCGGAAATACGTCAACACATGACCCCTTCGCGGAAATACGTCAGCACATGACCCCGTCGCGGAAATACGTCAGCACATGACCCCGTCGCGGAAATACGTCAGCACATGACCCCGTCGCGGAAATATGTCATCCAATGACCCCGTCGCGAAAATACGTCAGCATATGACCCCGTCGCGGAAACAAGTCAGCACATGACCCCGTCGCGGAAATACGTCAGCCATGACCCCGTCGCGGAAACAAGTCAGCCAACGCCCTCCCCGTCAGAGCAATGCTTCTACTCGGAAACAAGTCAACTCACCAACCACTTACGAGTCCTCTCGACTTGTAAGGGGGAAGATTCTCTTATGAGAACCTTACGACTCTCAAGAGAAAGCACACTTAGGAATCCTCACGATTCCTCAAGAGAAAATACACCTACGAGATCCTCTCGATTCGTAGGGAGAAAAATCTTTATAAGACCCTCACGGCTCATAAAGTTGAAAAGTCTTAGGCAGCAGACCCGAACCTGTTTCCAAAGTCATCACTACCCTACAAAGAGTTCAAGATGAGTTGTTATCTACAGGCTACACTTACTAGAGTAACATAACAACAACACAGCAATGAAAAGAAAGCGATATAAGATAAAACATGTCCTTTATTCATGAGTTCAATTGAATACAAGATACATCATAAAAAAATGTAAAAAAATGAATATATGTTATTCATGAATTAAAAATGTTCAACTGATACAAAAAACAGCTACTGAGAAGGAGGCGTCTTCAATAAATCAGCCTGCTGCTCGCGCACTCCTCTCAACTCCTTCTCATGATCAGCCGTCGCGGCCAGCTCCGCTTTGATTCGATCCCACATTGCGAACACGAGGAGACCTTCTCATCGATCTTCCGTTGGGCAGCTTCACGACTCTGCATAACCTTCTCAATGGAGTCAAGCTTTTTCCTCAGTGCCGGCCCATCCGAAATGCATCGCTGCAGAGTATCAAAGGCAACTCTCAGATGAGCAGCATTCGCTTTGACCTCGGCTTGCAACTGGGAAGATTCGCTTAAAGCCTCCTCGCGTTCCTTCCGCATAAAGGTCGCCTCTTGTTCGAAATGGCGGAGGAAGGGAACGCTCTGCTCAACCTATGGGGCCCGCTGGGAGTTCAAAGCTAACATTTCCGGAGCAGGACGCCTAAGCCCAATCTCGTACAGGCAGGCCTCAATTTTCCTGCAGTGATTAACCCAAGACTCAATGACGCCTTCGCTATGAAAGTGCACAAGCGTCGCCAGCATGGGATTAACCTCGGCAGCGAATGCGGGAGCCTCGGGGTCAAGATCCTCAATGAACTCACTCAACATTCGTAAGCTATTCGTAGCACCCCTGGAAGATGGGCGTTTGGCAAAGGACCCTGCCGGTGTTAGGATTCGAGACTCGAAGGGAGCTGGATTCGGTGCGATTGCTGCAAAAAAATTATGATCAAATGTCGGCTCGAGAGATAAAGAAAATGCACAAGCAGTGGAGTCTACTATACCGGCTGCGGCAGGCCGCAAGGTTGGGAGTACCGGAGGCGAGGCTATTCTCTCGTCCCCTCCTCCGATCCGTGGCACCGCGATCAATACATGGAAGGTTTAGTAACATCACGGCTATTCGTAAAAGAAAGAAAGAAACAATAGCTGAAGGATATACTAACCAACACCAGCGGGCGAAGTGACTTCCGACTGGAAGGAGAAATGTGGGTTCAGCACCTGATACAGATGATCAAAGAGGACTCCTGCAGAGTAGCGACGATACATGTTCAGTACAAAGAAGACGGTGTTCATAGTTCAACTAAGTAAATCGCGAATCTATACCTTCTAGCATTTGAGAAGACATAAGAGAAGGTAAGGGAACAACAACCGTCATGGCGGTGATCGGAGGTGCTTCAGATGGCACGATCTCAGCATTCGCTGCACCTACAAACAAAACATTGTCAGAATAAGCTGAGCGAGGTTGTGAAAAAAAAATAACGGTGATTCAGGACTTACCTGACGGGTCGCCAACCAAAACCGCAACGGAAGCATCACCGGGCGTTGCAGCTTCTTCGCTCTCTTTTAGAGGAGTAGTCTCTGCGCCCATGGTTTCGTCCCCTGATTCAACGAGGACCGTCGTGATACTCGTGATGCCCGCCGATAGCAAGGGACCACAAGGGGAAAGAGCGGCGGTCTGGCCAGTCCCAGACTCCCGAGAGGGAGTAGCCGCTTCGGGCTCTCTGGTCGCCATCATCTCGCCTGCCATCTCATCGTCAGGACTCGGCCCTACGGAATATGATGTATGAGAATTTGCAGATCGACTTCTAATAAAAAAAAACCATGCATTACGTTACCTTGCGAAAGATTCTTGTCTGCCTCCCGAGCCATATGCACGACCCGTCTATGAGCGGTAGACAGGGCAGCTGGAGCATCCTCTGGAGGAGTAGCTATAGATGGGGTGGTGCTTGAACCTGCACCCACAGCCAAGATGGCATCACGCTCCCTCGCCACACGCTTTCTATGCTTTTTGTCGGCCTTGGCAGTGAGAAACGATCTCCGCAAGACCTCCGTCAGAGTGACGTCATCGTCCGAACCAGGAGCCGCTTCTGGAGCTGTTACGGCGTCCGTCATCGGCTACTTAAGCGAAACTTTTTAAGGCAATACTGGGGGAGCTGGGGACTCAACAGCCGGCTCTGGAAGCGTCGCCGCATCACCGCTCGGGATCGGCACCGCACTTGGGATAACCCGCGGTAAGGTCCTTCCTGCAAAACAAAAGGGAAAGGTCAAGTCACGAATAAAGAAAAAAGGGATGAATGCACAATGAGCCGAAGTATACCAATGCTCAAAGAGGCGCGGAGCCTCTCTTCCTCTTCAAAAGTCTTGAGGGAAGCCGCGGGAGCCTCTTCGGTGAAGATGCCTGTTGAAGAAGAAAGCGTCAGTCAAAGCATAATAATTAAAAATATAGCCGCGGAAAGATATGACCGATGTCTACCTGATTGTGTGATGGTGATTAGAGCTGCTTCATCGCGAGCTAATTGCTCTGAAACCGCAATAGCAGCCTCTAAATTGGTATCATCCAGAGCAATGAATAGACCCTCATTGGTCCCGTACTCACTTAATCCTTCTCTATAGGGAGCATGGGGCTCCTGACCGAATGCAACGTCCGTAGCAAATAGCGACTTCTTCTTCTTCTGCGAACGAGTGCCGGTAGCCGCTAACACGAGCTTGCGCTTGGCGGGTACTTTTGGGCGACGAGTCCCGATCTCCGAACCTACCCCAGAATCCGAAGACACTACATCCACCGCTTCCATGGGCACACGGGGGAGGGGAAGCTTAAGTATAGCGCGCGGGACCACGACCGCAGCAGCTTCTCTCATGAGAGGACGAACGATGGTCCGCCGCTTTAAGGGAATGACTGGATTACCAGCAGGGGCTGTACCCTTACGATCAAGCAAGAGCCGTCTTTCTTTCCTAATAATGGCGCCCACCAAATGCTGATACCACGCCACATATGCGTTCAAGATTCGCGGAACGCAACTTGGCTCACTGATAAAGAAATTGGAGCCGGTGTTCAACCGCATAAAATGGTGTAATGCACTGCGGATACCTTCTTCTGTAGCAACTGGCTCAGCTAGGAAGGCCTCGAGCGGGATGCCCTGATTATAGCTTGATTGGTGGGCGAAACAGCGCGGGTTGTACCTCATGAACAACGCCGATTCATTCTGCCTAAACACGAGAAAGCCCGGCCTGATTGAATATAAATGAAGAATCTCCCGAGCTTTCAAGGTAGAAGCCCGGTCTTTAAAAGTGTCCTGCAGTGGCTGCACCGCCTTAGTGGACTCTTTGTCGATGGTTAAAACCTTATCAACAAAGTTCATGCCGTCTCCGACCATACACGGACGAAGGACCACACCCCTAGCCTCCCGCTGTGTCGGAGTTAAAACGAAAGCGTCAACTAGGCGCATAATCCAAGGGAAGTTGTAGCTGTCGTAGAAACGAGGCCGTTTGTGAGCATCGAAAGCGCCAAGTATGTGAAGCTCGATCCATGACATAAAATAGTGCAGCGAGAAAGTCACTGGCTGTACCCCCGGCTCGGTGGTGTCCGCCGCTAAGCTGAGACCATGGTACAGGAGTGCCAACCCAGCAATCCTGATAGCCACTTGCATTCCCGCAACCATACGATGGGCTGGGTAAAAGACTGATGGCCTCATATAACGAGGGTGCATTGGAAGCACGAACCAGTTTAGCCATAATCCAATGAACCCCAGCACGAACGTCTCTTTATCGATGCCCGGAGCAGCAAGCTCCGCGAAGGGAACAACAGGAGCAGCCGGAATAAAGAAACTTTTTAAATCCGCCTCCGCCGTCGGTCGGTTATCCAAACCAAAACCAAACGGATCGTCAAGCTTGGAGAACGGTGCAACTTGCTTCGATAAGACTTCCGGACGAAGAAAACGAGCGATGAAGTCTACATAGCTGACTTCGTGCCCTCCGGACTCTAGAAATGGACTTTCGTAGATATTCAACACCTTGATCAAGCTCGGGAATTGGTGTTGAATGGCGTTCTCCGAGGTAAGACCCATTACACTGATTTGGTGGCAAAGATGTACTCGTCTGGAGAAAGCAGCTCTTCGTAGTGTTCTGCCCTAACGGGTAAGCCAGAGATCTCCGCAAACTCCTCTAAAGAGGTCGAGACTTCTCGATCCGACAGAAGGAAGGTGTGGGTCGGAATATTCCCTTGCTCCAGAAAAGCCTTAACCCACCAAGCAAGGGAAGTGGAATATTGGAAGAGAGACAAATAAACGGCGGGCTACAACCCAAGCTTCAGCAACAACGATCTCTTGGCCGACAAAATGTAGCGGGCCCACTGCAAATACCCAGCTGGATGACGAGGAGTCAAGCCTATGATGTACGGCTGTCCCCAAGGGCGCGACTCGCCTTGACATATGCGCCGCCCCAGAATATCCAAAACCATCGGCGGCTGCACGGGTATCGCGGCCATAGAAGGCTGAAGGCAACCCTCTGAGGTCCAGTTGACCTCCTCCACAGCATAGTTCACCGGATGTGCGTCAGCATAATGGATCACCGAAATAAGCTCTGAAGGTGCTGCGCAAGAAAAGCTACGCCGACCCCTGATGATCTGATTGTACCACGTTCCCCATAAATGAAGATTCTTCCGCTCTGGGTCGTGATCCTTGATCAGTGCAAAGATTTCCCTATCCACAGGCGCTTCAGGGAACCCGCTTTCTGAATGAACAAACAGGAAGGAAATGTCGAAAGACATAGTATCTGCGCGAAAAAGAACAAAAGTTAGCCGTCAATGCTACGGTTTAAGTTTTGGCACTTGGTACTTTAATTTCATGCCACACTGCAATGCAGTGGAAGGAACCCAGGGGGACCCACACAATCTAGATGATGGCTCATCATTAATAAAACAGTCTCATCATTTGATGAGACTGTTTTAAATGAGAAAATCCAAAAAAGATTCTCATTTAATGAGGGCCCCTCGGGCCAGGGAGTAAATCTCCCTTGAGAGCAACACTCTACAACAGATACGACATCTGTCATAATTAATGATGAAGGGAATAAAATTCCCCCCAAAATTTCTAAAGAGCAATGCTCTGTGAAGAAGATGGAATAATCCATCCAAAAACCCTAAAAGCAAAGCTTTGCTGAGTTAAAAACTCTGAGATCTTTAAGATCTGCAAGATGAATTCTAAGAGTTCTTCTTTAATGGGTTAAGAGACCCTAAGAAAGATCTCTTTAGATCTATGATTTCAAGAGAGCAAAGCTCTGTTAAGAAAACCCTAAAAATTTCTTTAGATTTATGATCTGAAAAGAGCAAGGCTCTGTTAATGGGTGAAACCCTAGATTATGAAGTAATCCCTTCAAAGATTTAATTTTTACCTAAAATTTTTGACAGGGTTCTGTCTCTAAGAGAGTTCTTAAGATAAAGAGCTATGCTCTGAAAGAGAAATAATTTTCAGAAAAACAGGATAGAAGATGAACAGAGGTCATCGCAAGGGCCAAAGGCCCTATTTATAGGCACTGAGAGCCGTTTCAACTTCTAAGTTGATCCAATGGCGGAGATGCTGCCACCGCTGCACTCACGTGTAAGCCACATGAGCGCAACGGTGGAGGGGCATTTGTTTCTCCCAATCAGAGCAAAACTCTGTTTAAATTTTGAAATTTGAAATGAAGCAGCGCTTCATAAAAGCGCTAGCGCTAAATGCTCCACCGCTAAGAGTCAAAGACTCTAATACAGCGCTCACGTACAAAGCACGAGAGCGCTAGCGCTAGCAGCGCCGGCCCTAAGAGTCGAAGACTCTGATGCAGTGCTCACGTGCAAAGCACGATAGTGCTAGCGCTAAGCGCGCTAGCACCAAGAGTCAAAGACTCTGATGCAGCGCTCACGTGCAAAGCACGAGAGCGCTAGCGTTAGCAGCGCCGGCGCTAGCAGCGCCGGCGCTAAGAGTCAAAGACTCTGATGCAGCGCTCACATGCAAAGCACAAGAGCGCCAAGCGCTAGAACTAAATGTTCTCCTCCATTGGATCAACGATCCAACTAAGATGAATAAATCATCAAATTACCAGAATGAAATTCTGTTGAAACTTTCCAAACAGGAAAGATCGTGCTCTGTTTTACCGTTGGATCAAAGATCCAATGGTGATTAAAAATCATCAAGATACAGAACAAATTCTGTATGGGAAAATATTTTCCCGATCTTGTTAATAACAAGAAAACTATCTTCTATAAAACAGAAGCCCTCGGATCAAAGATCCAACGGTGGATAAATTACATAAATCAATTGGAGATCTCTCAATGAGAGATTTGCTTAACTGATTCAACAAATCAGCCTCCCCTATATAAAGGACCCAAGACTTCAAGTCTTGCACAGAGAAAAACCCCCACAAACTTTTAAAAATTTCAAAGAGAAGAGTAAGCTCTCGGAAGAAGAATTTCTTCAAGGTAAATAAAAGAAAGAGATCAAAGTATCTCGTCGAAAAGAAGAAGAACTTAATTCTTTTTCTATATCATAGATATATAAGACAGAGGTCTTTAACAAAAAAGAGATCATAGTATCTCATCATAAAAAGGGGGGAGAAGAATTCAATTCTCTTCAGATCATAAATCCATAAAGACAAAGTCTTTCACAAATATCTCCTATAAAATAAGAACTTTGTTCTTAGAGCTACGAGACAAAGTCTTTTATAAATGGGAATTTAATTCTCAAAGCGCAGAACTGATCAAACCTGCCTAAAAAGAGCATTAGCGCTCTAATTTAAAGAAGCGCCTTAGCGCTCCAAGACTGGCGCACAGTGCCGCAGCGCTCCTAGCACTCCAATTAAAAGAAACGCCTTAGCGCTCCAAGACTGGCGCACAGCGCCGTAGAGCTCCTAGCACTCCAATTTAAAGAAACGCCTTAGCGCTCCAAGTCTGGCGTTCAGCGCCCAGCGCTATTTTAGAAGAAGCGTCCAGCGCTCCCAGCGCTATTTTAAAAGAAGCACTCAGCGCTTCAAGGTTGGCGTTCAGCGCCAAGCGCACCACGTGCTCCTCACGTGGGCGCTATTTTATAAAGAGCACTCCGTACTCATTGACTGGCGCTCAGCGCCAAGCGCGCCACGTGCTCCTCACGTATGCGCTATCTCACAGGAAACGCCTTAGCATTCTAAGTCTGGCGCTCAGCACCAAGCGTACCACGTGCTCCTTACGTGCGCGTTGAGAGAACATAAACTGTTCTTTAAATAAAGCCCCAGAGCCATAATGAGTGCTCAACACTCAACAAAAAGACAAAAAAGTTGTCAGAACCCAAACCAATGCTCTGCATTGTTAAATAAAGAAGGTTGAACCCAAACAAATGTTCAGCATTTTAACTAAGTGGGTCGAGCCCAAGTCGGCCACAGGTCCCTAATTTAAATTAATTGAGCCCATATGCTTATAAATCTTTTTAACCGATCTTAGTCCGTGTAATGCCTTGAAAAGTCGTTTTGGTGTTTTCCCGAAAATCGGTGAAAATTTGGTATTTTTCCGTAAATCGTCTCTTTTGTTATTTTGCAGTTTAGGCCTAATTATACCTAATTTGGATAGGTAATTGTTAGTTTTTAGTAGCTAATGAGTTACTTATAAATTTCTGGTCATTTAAAAAAATTTCCCTATTTTTCAATTTTTAATATTATTTTAAGCCGGTAAAAATACATTAAATTAGCGATAAATACAAATTTTAAATGGGCTAATTTTAATCTTTAAAATCATGTTAATTAAAATCTAGTTTGTAATATAATTTTTTAGTATTTTATTTCAAGTTTTAATTGGTTTTTATTATGGAAAACAAAAATATAATTATTTTGAACTAAAACTTGCAAATATGGTATTGTGGGGGGTCTTTTTGCATAGAATTTTTTTATAAACTCTCTCACAACCTCACCCCTCATATTGGCCGGCCCCATCCCAAGGCAGCAGCCCATGAATTTCCCCCCCCCCCTCCAATATGGGTTATTTGGCTCTTTTAAAGTGTTTTAAATAGGGGTTTTAGTATATTATTTGGGTATGGGCTTTGGGTGATTGATATGGGCTTTGACCTTTGACTTTTTTCCACCATTTCCTCACAACTCCCCACCTCCCTCCTACTGGCCGACCCTGAACTGTTGTTGTCCCCAATTTCCCTTCTCTTTTTCTCTTCAAAACTCATCTCAAATTCCATCAAAATCCAAATCAAACCTCAAAATTTCAAGCTCATCCTTCATCCATTCTTCTTAACCTTTCTTGCATGGATCTTGGATGCTAGGAGGCCATCTTTGGAGTCAAAAATTCTTGCTAGATCTTTAGATCTAGAGGTATAATCCTTACCCATTTAAATTCTTTTGGTTAGGTTTCTTTAATTGAGCTGTTTTAGTGTAAATATTAGTGTTAATTTCTAGTTTAGGTTTTAAAGTTCATGGCTTTAATTTTAACTAGGGTTTAGAAAACCATTATTAGGTTAATTAATTTATTTTGCTTTCTAGTGTTTCACTAACCTAATCAATGGGGTTACTTTGCTTATGTGGCTTCAAATTATGCTAATCTAAGTTAATTTAGTGTGAAATTTTGATTGCAATTGCTATTTAGAAAAATCAAGAAAGGGTTTGCTTATGGAAAATAGGTTTTGAAGCATGGTTAATGTGTTGAAAATTAGTGTAGTGGCTATCTATGGTTAACTTGGGTGTTTGCGCGATGTTGTGTGCACTTTATCGCAAATCCGCGAAGTTTGCACGAATTTGGAAGTCTTTTGTGCTTACTAGGTTTTTATTAAAATATTGTGGTGATGTATTTGTGATATCTTGATGATATTTTTAGCATATCCTGTGACATTTAGGATGTGTGAGTGCGGAGTTTTGTGTGTTCGGGTTTTAGTTTTGCTGGGCACCCCAAAACGACGATTATAATTAGTTTTTGTGATTTTCGTGTGTGTTCCGCGCACCTTGTGCACGTTGTGCCTAACTCGTGAACGTTGATGTTTTCGTTTGGGATTTGCGTCGTTTCATGATATGTAACCTTATGTTTTGTATTGGTGCAAATTCCAGGTTCGGTCGCGGAGACTTCGGACGCGGCACGAAAAGGAAAGGCGGTGATTGGACATAGCTGGTTGGGGATTCCGGTAAGTAGATATAACATCTACGGGGGACTATCGTTCGGATGGCGCAAGTCGCCCGATAGTTTAAGTAGTTTAAAGATTTCTATGGATATTAGTAATTAGGAGTAAATGCTTGCGTAACATCTTGCTACATCCATGCTTTATATTGTCATACATATGCGAACCCATTCTATAGGACACCTGCACCATTGCTAAGGTTTTTATATGCAGCACGAGCTCTATTCATGCGTACACACACGCCCAGGTAATTGCCATGCCACAATACTAGATAACCTATAATCTGAAACATGTTATCAATTGATGCTTATAACCTGTGCTATTGCATTAAATCCTTAAAATGAAATTGTAAAATTGCTATTCATTTGCATGTACCCCATTACACCATTTGTTCATGCATAGTCTGTAAATCATACATTGCAACTTGATTATTGATACCATATGCATTCATTATCGTTGGCGCATGCACTTATGATGATTCTTGAGATTTATGATATTTCTGGACATCGGGGGAAAGCCGCAAGATTTACAAACTTATTACTTTTTCTAAAATATGAAAAGTTGCGGTTTTCTAGTGATGTAAAGTGTCGTCCACCATGAGTTTGATGTGGTTTTTGAGACCCGTTTCGAGGAGTTGGATGAACCGTCTCGGGTACATGGTGGGTCCGGTAAGGTACCCCGGGGCAAGAGGATCGCAGATGATGGCGTTGAGCCTGGCAGGGGATGGATTACCTACCGGTGACTGTTTTGGCGCGGCGAATATCCAGAGGATACCGACTGTGGCCGCGAGATGATGAGATATTGATATTTGAGATGGGTCAGCCGGACGGCTGAGGCCAGAGATACTACGATATGGATATATGAGATTTGAGACAGTTTTGAGGTGTCGTTGCTGGACACAGATTCTGGTTGATTCTATTGGTATTGTGCTGATATTTCAAAAGAGATTCCTAAAGGAAAAAGATGATTTCTTATACTTACACATGCAGATCACGAGTTGATTCATATTGCATACATACCTGCTAGTATATTCATGTTGCATACATACCTGCTAGTATATTCTTGTTGCATACATACATGCTAGTATATCCTGCCATACCTGTATTATAGATGCTAGGATGCTTGTGTGCATGCTTGCGATAGCCTCTATAGATGTTATTTATTACTCACGAGTTGGCAACTCACTCCCGTTGTGCCACAGTCTTTTGCAGGTCCGCTCCGTCAGCACAGTAGCGGCGGGCGCACTTGTTTCTTTTGCCTCTTTTGCCTGGACTCGAGGCTTTTTCTCGTAGGTGGGTTGTATTATTATTTTTGTACCACCTTGTATATTCTTTGTATCTAGAGTACTCCATCTACTGTATCTACCAGTACTATTGTAGATTGACCTAGAGACGAGACTGTGAGATTTGTGGGCTTTTTATGCTGTATTTTGGGGTCGAGCTCACTTGAGTTGACATGATGTTTTACTTGTGCTTCTTATGTTTATTTATGCACATTGCTGATTTACATTGCGTGGGATTTGTGACCGCCTTGTGGCGAAGAGCTAGCTCCCGCTTGGGGATGCCCTTTTTGTTGTATTTATATATATTCTTGTTGTACCCATTTTGGGGGCCAGTATTTACAAAGGAGACTCTGCCGAAATTTTCGGAAAAATTGGACATTGTTTTTGTTTTAAAAAAAGGGCTTGATATGACTTATTTGATAAACTCGCTTTCAATTGATTGGTTTTCCTTCTCTCTTCTGCTTATTTGGTTTTGATTTCTGGGCTTTGGTTTACTTATTTTACGGACGCCTTGAGACATTTCGTAACTTAAGTGCCAGTCACGTTCCGTACCCTGCGGGTCGTGACAAAGTTGGTATCAGAGCGATAGCTTTTACCTTTCTAAGTGTAGGATGACCATTGGTAGATGGAGTAAGTGACTTAAGCAGGGTAACGTAGCGTGTGTATGTCCGCGGCATACTTGCGATACGGTACTCCGCCTAAGTGACTTTAGGATATACTTGCTTGAAAATTCCTTCTTCAATTCCGTGTATCCTATGATTCTATTGCATTGTTCTTATTATCCTGTTTCCTGTACCAGCCACTATGCCGCCGAAGGCTACGAGGGCGCAGAGGGCTGCCGCCCGAGATGAGATCCGAGCAGGCTCGTCCGAGACGAGGACTGAGCAGGGCGGCGTACCTACGCCTCAGGGACAGACTGATCCGCATTCCCCAGGCCGCATGGACAGGCTAGAGTCTGGTATGGAGGAGCTACGACAGATGATGGGAGGTATGCAGGAGCTACGACAGATGGTGGGATCCTTAGTAGAGGTCAATCGAGCGCAGAGATCGGATACTACTCCCCCACGGTCGTTTTGAGACCGAGTCGGATTCGCACTGATATGTTAGCACCTAGGCGTGTTCGCAGAGGCCGTGGCGGATTCTTTAGGGGCCAGTTGTATCGCCTTCACCTATATGGTCAGCAGCCGTGGTTGGGATGTTTTTGGTGTGGTAGCCTGCATCATCGTATCGGAGACTGTCTGGTGAGATGACAGGGAGCGGCGAAAGTTTTACATGTGACCCTACCACCATCACCACCTCCTCCTCAGAGAGCCCTACTTCTTACCACAGGCGATGCTCCACGACAGTTCGATGCACCCAGAGGCCGTGGACGTGGCAGTCCGATTCAGAGAGGACGAGGAGGCAGAGGCCGAGGCCGAGGTCAGCCCGCTATTGGTGGAGGACAGGCCCGAGTATTTGCTTTGACACCGTAGGATGCACAGGCATCCATTGTCGTTGTGACAGGTACCCTATCGGTATGTTCTGTTGACGCACACGTGTTGTTCGACCCAGGTTCCACACATTCGTACGTATCTACACACTTTGCACTGATGTTGTGCCGTGAGTCGTCATCGTTAGATCAGCCGCTTGTTGTTATTACTCCGGTAGGCGAGTCGTTTATCGCTCGTTTTGTGTTTCATTTGTGTTCCGTTCGTATCGGGGAGAGGGATTCATTGGTAGATTTGATTCTCCTTGATATGTTGGACTTTGATGTGCTTCTGGGCATGGATTGGCAAGCCACTTGTTATGCTTCTGTGGATCGCCGTGAGAAGGCAGTCAGATTTAGCTTTCCAGGAGAGCCAGTCCTTGTTATTCAGGGAGACCGCAGTGTCACCCTTCCCAGCTTGATTTCGTCTCTTCGCGCTGGTCGGCTACTACGGAGGGGATGTCAGGGATTCTTAGCTTATGTCTATGATACTCGAGCTGCAGAGGTTCCGTTGGACCGGGTCCCGATTGTTTGTGAGTTCCCTGGTGTTTTCCCTGATGAGCTGCCTGGGCTACCGCCTGAGCTCGACGTTGAGTTCTGCATTGACTTGATTCCCGGCTCGGGGCCTATTTCGATACCGCCTTATCGGATGGCCCCGGCAGAGCTTAGAGAGCTGAACGATCAGTTGCAGGATTTGTTAGATAAAGGGTTTATTCGACCTAGTGTGTCTCCGTGGGGTGCTCCGGTCCTGTTTGTCAAGAAGAAGGACGGCAGTTTGTCTTTGTGTATCGACTACCGCCAGCTGAACAAAGTTACCGTACGGAACCGGTATCCCTTACCACGTATTGACGATTTGTTCGACCAGCTTCATGGGGCAGGATATTTCTCGAGGATCGATTTGCGATCAGGATACCATCTGCTACGGGTTCAACAGGAGGATATACCGAGGACAGCTTTCCGCACGCGCTACGGCTACTATGAGTTTTTGGTGATGTCGTTCGGACTCACCAACGCCCCAGCAGCATTCATAGAGTTGATGAACCGTATATTCAGGCCGTATCTCGACTTGTTCATCATAGTGTTCATTGATGATATTTTGGTGTATTCCCGGAGCCGAGAGGAGCACGAGCAGCACTTGCGGATTACGTTGCAAACTTTGAGGGAGCACCGGCTTTTCGCAAAATTTTCCAAGTGTGCATTCTGGCTGGACAGCGTTGGTTTCTTGGGTCACATGATTACGAGAGATGGCATATGTGTGGACCCGAAGAAGATCGAGGCCGTTCAGCAGTGGCCCAGACCAACATCAGTTACGGAGATCCGCAGTTTCCTAGGCCTGGCTGGCTACTACAGGCGATTCGTTCAGGATTTCTCCCGTATTGCTGCACCTTTGACCGGATTGACCCGGAAGGGAGTTCCTTTCGATTGGACGGAAGAGTGCGAGCACAGTTTCCAGCAGCTACGGACTTGTTTGACTACGGCGCCGGTGTTATCTTTGCCTTCAGGATCAGGCGGATTCGTTGTTTATTGTGACGCTTCACGAGTGGGGCTAGGGTGCGTATTGATGCAGCATGATAGGGTGATCACGTATGCTTCACGGCAGTTGAAGAAACATGAACAGAACTACCCCACTCACGATTTGGAGATGGCTACAGTGGTCTTTGCACTTAAGATCTGGCGACATTACCTATACGGCGAGTCGTGTCAGATATTCACTGATCACAAGAGCTTAAAGTATATATTTCAGCAGCGAGACCTGAATCTCAGACAGCGCCGTTGGATGGAACTAGTAAAGGACTATGATTGCGAGATTTTGTATCACCCAGGCAAGGCTAATGTAGTGGCGGATGCTTTGAGCGGGAGGCCCGGGGGTAGTCTATCTTGTTTGCGCGCAGTGCAGAGGCAGTCGTCAGCAGATTGGCAGATTTTATGCGACAGCCGAGTTGAGTTCGAGTTCACTCCGACAGGGGGACAGCTTGCGCATGTTCGTGGACGTCCGCAGTTACTTGACCGTATTCGAGAGGCACAGCCCAGTGATGACCGTCTTTCAGAGATCATGGAGCAGATCAGGCAGGGCAGAGATTCCGGGTTCGTGATCGATGATCAGGGAGTACTGCGATTTGGGACTCGACTGTGCGTACCAGATTCTAAGGGACTGCGGCGTGAGATTCTTGAGGAGGCACATAGATCGACATACAGCGTTCATCCGGGTTCCACCAAGATGTACCGCGATTTGAGAGATGTCTATAGGTGGGACGGGATGAAGAGGGACGTCACAGACTTCGTATCGAGATGCCTGACTTGTCAGCAAGTCAAGGCCGAGCACCAGAGGCCCGCGGGAGAGTTGCTGCCTTTGCCCATTCCGGAGTGGAAATGGGAGCAGATTTGTATGGACTTCATTGTGGGTCTACCCAGGACCAGTTGAGGGTACGACTCCATTTGGGTGATCGTGGATCGATTGACGAAAGCGGCTCACTTCCTGCCAGTGAAGACGACTTTCGGTTTTGCTCAGTATGCCCAGATATACATCGACGAGATTGTACGACTGCATGGAGTCCCGACGTGTATCGTGTCCGACAGAGGCACCCAGTTTACCAGCCGACTATGGCAGGGACTTCAGGAGGCATTGGGCACCCGTTTGAGTTTCAGCACTGCATTTCATCCGCAGACCGACGGCCAGTCAGAGTGGACTATTCAGACTCTCGAGGACATGCTTGGAGCGTGCGTTTTCGACTTTGGTGGTAGCTGGGATCGTCATTTACCTTTAGTGGAGTTCTCCTACAACAACAGCTTCCAGGATACTATTCAGATGGCACCTTTCGAGGCTTTGTATGGGAGGATATGTAGATCGCCCGTCTGTTGGACTGAGCTGAGCGAGAGCAGTATTTTGGGGCCGCAGATCGTGCAGGAGACGACCGAGAAAGTACAGTTGATTTGAAACCGAATGAGAGCGGCTCAGAGCAGGCAGAAATCGTATGCGGACAGACGCCGTCGCAGGCTAGAGTTCGCAGTTGGCGATCATGTTTTTTTAGGGTCTCTGCGATGAAAGGTGTGATGCGATATGGGCGAAAAGGAAAGCTTAGTCCCAGATTTGTGGGTCCCTTCGAGATTCTCGAGCGTGTCGGCGCAGTTGCATATCGTTTGGCTCTTCCACCCAGCTTTCCCGATCTTCACCCCGTCTTCCATGTTTCGATGCTCCGCAAGTACCTTCACGACCCTTCGCATGCGATTCAGCACCCGACAGTCCAGCTAGAGCGCGACCTTTCTTTTGCAGAGCAGCCGGTGGTCATCCTTGATCTGCAGGTGAAGAAATTGAGATCGAAAGTTATACCGACCCTCAAGGTTCTTTGGCGTGGCCCGAGCAGCGAGGAGATCACCTCGGAGACCGAGGACGATATGAGGAAGAAATAACCCCATCCCTTTGAAGGTACGCGTAGCTATATTTTTAAATTCGGGGACCGAATTTTTTTAAGGGGGGAAGATTGTAACGCCTTGAAAAGTCGTTTTGGTGTTTTCCCGAAAATCGGTGAAAATTTGGTATTTTTCCGTAAATCGTCTTTTTTGTTATTTTGCAGTTTAGGCCTAATTATACCTAATTTGGATAGGTAATTGCTAGTTTTTAGTAGCTAATGAGTTACTTATAAATTTCTGGTCATTTAAAAAAATTTCCCTATTTTTCAATTTTTAATATTATTTTAAGCCGATAAAAATACATTAAATTAGCGATAAATACAAATTTTAAATGGGCTAATTTTAATCTTTAAAATCATGTTAATTAAAATATAGTTTGTAATATAATTTTTTAGTATTTTATTTCAAGTTTTAATTGGTTTTTGTTATGGAAAACAAAAATATAATTATTTTGAACTAAAACTTGCAAATATGGTATTGTGGGGGGTCTTTTTGCATAGAATTTTTTTATAAACTCTCTCACAACCTTACCCCTCATATTGGCCGGCCCCATCCCATGAATTTTTCCTCCCTCCAATATGGGTTCTTTTGCTCTTTTAAAGTGTTTTAAATAGGGGTTTTAGTATATTATTTGGGTATGGGCTTTGGGTGATTGGTATGGGCTTTGACCTTTGACTTTTTTCCACCATTTCCTCACAACTCCCCACCTCCCTCTTGCTGGCCGACCCTGAACTGCTGCTGTCCCCAATTTCCTTTCTCTTTTTCTCTCAAAACTCATCTCAAATTCCATCAAAATCCAAATCAAACCACAAAATTTCAAGCTCATCCTTCATCCATTCTTCTTAACCTTTCTTGCATGGATCTTGGATGCTAGGAGGCCATCTTTGGAGTCAAAAATTCTTGCTAGATCTCTAGATCTAGAGGTATAATCCTTACCCATTTAAATTCTTTTGGTTAGGTTTCTTTAATTGAGTTGTTTTAGTGTAAATATTAGTGTTAATTTCTAGTTTAGGTTTTAAAGTTCATGGCTTTAATTTTAACTAGGGTTTAGAAAACCATTATTAGGTTAATTAATTTATTTTGCTTTCTAGTGTTTCACTAACCTAATCAATGGGGTTACTTTGCTTATGTGGCTTCAAATTATGCTAATCTAAGTTAATTTAGTGTGAAATTTTGATTGCAATTGCTATTTAGAAAAATCAAGAAAAGGTTTGCTTGTAGAAAATAGGTTTTGAAGCATGATTAATGTGTTGAAAATTAGTGTAGTGGCTATCTATGGTTAACTTGGGTGTTTGCGCGATGTTGTGTGCACTTTATCGCAAATCCGCGAAGTTTGCACGAATTTGGAAGTCTTTTGTGCTTACTAGGTTTTTATTAAAATATTGTGGTGATGTATTTGTGATATCTTGATGATATTTTTAGCATATCCTATGACATTTAGGATGTGTGAGTGCGGAGTTTTGTGTGTTCGGGTTTTAGTTTTGCCGGGCGCCCCAAAACGACGATTATAGTTAGTTTTTGTGATTTTCGTGTGTATTCCTCGCACCTTGTGCACGTTGTGCCTAACTCGTGAACGTTGATGTTTTCGTTTGGGATTTGCGTCATTTCATGATATGTAACCTTATGTTTTGTATTGGTGCAAATTCCAGGTTCGGTCGCGGAGACTTCGGACGCGGCACGAAAAGGAAAGGCGGTGATTGGACATAGCTGGCTGGGGATTCCGGTGAGTAGATGTAACATCTACGGGGGACTATCGTTCGGATGGCGCAAGTCGCCCGATAGTTTAAGTAGTTTAAAGATTTCTAGGCATATTAGTAATTAGGAGTAAATGCTTGCGTAACATCTTGCTACATCCATGCTTTATATTGCCATACATATGCGAACCCATTCTATAGGACACCTGCACCATTGCCAGGGTTTTTTTATGCAGCACGAGCACTATTCATGCGTACACACATGCCTTGGTAATTGCCATGCCACAACACTGGATAACCTATAATCTGAAACATGTTATCAATTGATGCTTATAACCTGTGCTATTGCATTAAATCCTTAAAATGAAATTGTAAAATTTCTCTTCATTTGCATGTACCCCATTACACCATTTGTTCATGCCTAGTCTGTAAATCATACATTGCAACTTGATTATTGATACCATAAGCATTCATTATCGTTGGCGCATGCACTTATGATGATTCTTGAGATTTATGATATTTCTGGATTTCGGGGGAAAGCCGCAAGATTTACAAACTTATTACTTTTTCTAAAATATGAAAAGTTGCGGTTTTCTAGTGATGTAAAGTGTCGTCCACCATGAGTTTGATGTGGTTTTCAAGACCCGTTTCGAGGAGTTGGATGAACCGTCCCGGGTATATGGTAGGCCCGGTAAGGTACCCCGGGGCAAGAGGATCGCAGATGATGGCGTTGAGCCTGGCAGGGGATGGATTACCTATCGGTGACTGTTTTGGCACGGCGGATATCCAGAGGATACCGACTGTAGCCGTGATATGATGAGATATTGATAATTGAGATGGGTCAGCCGGACGGCTGAGGCCAGAGATACTACGATATGGATATATGAGATTTGAGACAGTTTTGAGGTGTCGTTGCTGGACACAGATTCTGGTTGATTCTATTGGTATTGTGCTGATATTTTAAAAGAGATTTCTAAAGGAAAAAGATGATTTCTTATACTTACACATGAAGATCACGAGTTGATTCATATTGCATACATACCTGCTAGTATATTCATGTTGCATACATACCTGCTAGTATATTCATGTTGCATACATACCTGCTAGTATATCCTGCCATACCTGTATTATAGATGCTAGGATGCTTGTGTGCATGCTTGCGATAGCCTCTATAGATGTTATTTATTACTCACGAGTTGGCAACTCACCCCCATTGTGCCACAGTCTTTTGCAGGTCCGCTCCGTCAGCACAATAGCGACGGGCGCACTTGTTTCTTTTGCCTCTTTTTCCTGGACTCGAGGCTTTTGCTCGTAGGTGGGTTGTATTATTATTTTTGTACCATCTTGTATATTCTTTGTATCTAGAGCACTCCATCTACTGTATCTACCAGTACTATTGTAGATTGACCTAGAGACGAGACTGTGAGATTTGTGGGCTTTTTATGCTGTATTTTGGGGTCGAGCTCACTTGAGTCGACATGATGTTTTTTGTTTATTTATGCACATTGTTGATTTACATTGCGTGGGATTTATGACCGCCTTGTGGCGAAGAGCTAGCTCCCGCTTGGGGATGCCCTTTTTGTTGTATTTATATATATTCTTGTTGTGCCCATTTTGGGGGCCAGTATTTACAAAGGAGTCTCTGCCGAAATTTTCGGAAAAATTGGACATTGTTTTTTTTTTTGAAAAGGGCTTGATATGACTTATTTGATAAACTCGCTTTCAATTGATTGATTTTCCTTCACTCTTCTGCTTATTTGGTTTTGATTTCTGGGTTTTGGTTTACTTATTTTACGGACGCCTTGAGATGTTTCATAACTTAAGTGGCAGTCACGTTCCGTACCCTGCCGGTCGTGACGGTCCCAAACTTGACTACATATCTCCGAACCAACATTGGTTCAATGGTACATCTCTTCATACCTCTGATATATGTCGTTGTAATTCTTCAACGTCTTCAGGGAGATGGAGGGTCCCAATAACCAATAACTTTTGGCGCATCCCCAAATGGTTGAACCAGAACCACATAGACTATGACTTCTTTAAATTAGACTATGATGTCCTTAAACTTTACGGACTATAATGTCCTTAAATTTATGGACCGCAACATCCCTAAACTAAAATAATAGAGCCCAAATGCTCTTTGGTTGGATCTAAATGATCCTGTTGAGTAGATTTTAGTCTAAAATTAGACTAACGTATCCTCAACAAATGTTTGAGTTGATCTTAGTCTAAAACAAGACTAACGATCCTTAAACCCAACCTAAACCGAAATCTAAGAAAATACGGATTTGGACTAATCCACGCCCTACGGACGACAACATAAATTAGTCTCCGTATACAATCCACGGGCAACCGAAAATAAAACAAACACATACGACACGAAATGACCATCTGGAGAAAGAGAAAGTTGTTACCGCGATGTGGTAGCGTAATTAACTGCAGGGGCTTGCGCCTGCAGGGAAGAGCGTCCCCACAATCAAAAACCCCTCACAACGAGGGGGAATCTGACGAAGTCTGCTACATCGGCCGCATTTGTCTAAACCTCCGATATACGGTGCCATAAATCAACTTGGCATCTTCAGAGAGATGGACGGATAAATCCAAATAGCATCTGCCCCCAAAATTCAGGCCAGACGTCCCAACGTCCCGGTCGCGTCTTTCGGTGGAGTACAGGCCTTCATAATTCGGCTCGAATTTCACCCGTTTGGTACGATTGGGAATCATTGTTCTTTTGACGACCACCACAAGTTCGTCTTGGCGGAATGTTCTCGGCCTGGTCAGTTTTTCGTAGGACCGTGTCATCCTTTCCTTGTAAGCATCTAGGTTTTACTATGCTACTAGGCGAGTTTCGTCGAGAGCGTTGAGTTCTTCAAGCCTAAGATGAGCATTTTCTTCATCTGTCAGCTCGTATCGAACTGCTACTCGTAGAGAGGGGAGCTCTATTTCCAGTGGGAGCTCTACTTCCGTGCCGAACACCAATGCGTACAGTGTTGTATTCGTAGCCGTTTTGGACGTTGTTCGGTACGCCCAGAGAGCTTTATGCAGCCTTTCGTGCCAGTCTCTTTTGTTTCTGGACATCGTTTTCTGTATAATCTTTTTCAAGATCTTATTGAAAGCTTTAGCTAGACCGTTAGCACGAGGATTATAGTCTGAAAAGTATCTCCAGTCTATTTTATGCTGTTGTGCGGAGCGACTGATTTTATGGCTCCTGTAGGCCGGCCCATTATCCGAAATAATTCGTCGCGGAACGTCGAACCGATAGATGACATGTGTCTTGAAGAAATGAAAGATATTCTATGTCGTCACTTGCCTTAGTGGTACTGCTTCTGCCACTTAGAAAAGTAGTCGGTCGTTGCCAATATGAACCGATGTCCTTTGTACGATACTGGTTCAATGGGGCCAATTATATCGGCTCCCCACATTTCAAACGACCAGCTAGCCACTGTTGGGTGTAGCGGATTTAGGTGTTCATGGATGAAGTCCCCGTGAATTTGGAACGAGTGACACTGCTTCGCATATTTGAGACAGTCCTGAATCATTGTGGGCCAATAATAACCCATTATTTTGATCTTCAGCTTCATCTTTGGCCCAGCTTGGAGAACCGCAGAGTCCGTCGTGAGTTTCTTGGACGACTCTCTCCGCTTCTTCTAGCCCCAGGCATCTTAACCACAGACAGTCGAACGATCTCTTATATAGAGTATCATTGACGAAGGCGAAGGACATAGCTCGTTTCATGAGCTTATGTCGAGATGATGCATTTTCGGGCGTTCGTCGAGATTTGAAGTAGTCTATAAAGACTTCTCTTCTGTCGATGACCTTTTCTTCGTCCCCTATTTGAAGGGCTACTTGTTCGGTCGTTTCTTTTCTTTTCGATGGCTCTGTTAAGTCTTCCGAAGATATATCTGTTAGCGCGAGGATCCTGCGACTTTGCACGATGATCTTTACGTCATCGTGGTCTTCGTCGGCTAATTCCTTAGCCAATTTAGCCAACGCATCCGCCTTGCTGTTTTCTGCACGCGCTATACTCTCCAGGATGTAGGAGGGGATTTGTGTCAGCAGCTGCTGCACTCTTTTGCCGTACTTTATCAGTCTGGCTTGCACGTCTGATAGTCATCATTTACTTGGCTAACGATCAGCTGGGAGTCTCCATATATGAGGAGGTCTGTGATTTCCGGTGTCGACAGTGATCTCGAGACCTGCTATCAAAGCTTCATATTCAGTTTCGTTATTAGTCCTCGGCTCCGTTAAGGAGAGGGCGTAATGCAATATCCCTCCTTGCGGAGTCACGAAGATAAGGCCTACCCCGGCTTTGATTATGGGGGTGTTTTGCTTTCGCCTCTTCAAGAAAGATGCTCCATCGAAGTAGAGTTCTCATTGGGAATCATTTTCTTCTCTCTCTCCTTCGATTGTGTCGTACGCATGTTCATCCAGCAACTCACAATTTAAGAGGGAGTCAGATGGTATCAGATACTCGGCGAGAAAGTCAGCGAAGGCCTAACATTTCACTGCTTTGAGAGATCGATAAGTTATCAAGAACTCCATCAAGTGGAGGGCCCATTTGGCAAGCCTTCCTGTTAATATGGCCCTTGACATCAGATATTTGAGAGGATCCACCTTTGATATAAGATGGACCTGATGTGCCAAGGCGTAATGTCTGAGCTTCGTTATCGCGAAGATCAGTGCCAGGAAATGCTTTTCGATGGGGGAGTAGTTGTTTTCTGCCCTCAGAAGAACTCGACTCAAATAGTACAAAGCTCTCTCCTTTCCTTGATCGTTTCTTATGCCCATAACGCAACTTGAGAAACCCTTAAGGGCTGTTGTATATAAGATAAAGGGCTTTGTAACTGGAGCGGTCAATACCGGCGCATTTTGCACATATTGTTTGATTTCGTCTAGTGTGTTTTGGCACTTTTGATCCGAGACGAACGGGGTCCCCTTCTTCATCAAATGACTGTAAGGACGGCATTTTCCGGAGAGGTTGGTTATGAACCGTCGGATATATGCGAGATTTCCTTAAAGGGATCGCAACTGTTTGAGGGTCCTTGGCATGGGCATTTCCGTAATTTCCTTAATCTTTGAGAGATCGATTTCGATACCCCGGTATCGTATGATGAATCCTAGGAATTTTCCTGAGAAGACTCTAAACGCGCATTTCAGAGGATTCATCTTCAGATTGTATTTCCGAAGACGTTGGAACACTATGTTTAGATGTACCCAATGTTCCTCGTAAGACTTGCTCTTCACCACCAGGTCGTTGATGTAGCATTCGACAATCTCATGGGTGAGGTCATCAAAGATCTTCGTAATGGCCCACTGGTAGGTAGCGCCAGCGTTCTTTAAACCGAAAGGCATCACCTTATATCAGAATATGCCCAGCGGGGTCCGGAAGGCGGTATGTTTTCGGTCTTTAGGATGCATTTTTATTTGATTGTATCCTGAAGATCCATCAATGAAGGAGAAGACCTCATGAGTAGACGTGTTATCGATCATCAGCTCGGTTACAGGTACTGGAAAGTCATTCTTCGGGAAAGCTTTGTTGAGATCACGAAAGTCCACGCAGATGCGAACTATTCCATTTTTCTTCATCACTGGGACGATGTTGGCAATCCAGTTAGGATATTGAACTTCTTGGATGAAACCGGAGTCGATTAGTTTCTCGACCTCAGCATTAATACTCATCTCAAGTTTAAGCCGCATTCTTCTTGGCGCATGTTTGACTGGATTTATGTCCGGCGATATGGCCAGTTCATGTACTGCTACCTTTGGATCTAGACCTGGCATTTCGGAATAGTTCCATGCAAAGCAGTCTCTATATTGCATGAGCACGTCTTTTAACGTGGCTACCTGTTTTTTAGATAGCAGCTCACTGACGAACGTTGGTCTCGGATCGTTTTCCGTCTCTAAGTCAATTTTCCTTAGGTTGTCCGCTGTAGTGTGTATCCCGTCTTCCAGCTCTTTTGGTGCTGGTGGAAATTCTGAGATCACCTCGTCCTCGTCTTCATTTGTGAATAACCTGAAGAGGCCATCTATAGTCGCATGCCCTTCCTCTTTTAAAAGTGTTATCACATGACAGGTATGAGTTCGCTTCCATTCGTAACGTTGAGCTGGTCCTGTCCTCACGGTATAGGTCCTCTTTGACTCATAATCTTGCGGTGGGGTTACCTTCCAGTTGTCGGATAAAGCGAACTTGCCTTGTTGATACCGGTCTTCGACCCAGTCTTTGAAGGTGAAGCAGTCTTCAAGGGGATGACCTATTGCTCGGTGGTAGGAGCAATAATCCGGGTGATAGACCTCATTTATTTGTTCGGGGTGTCGAAACTCCGGAAGCGTCATCATTTGGTGCTTCATGACAAGGTTGAATATTTTCCTTGTCTTGTCTTGAGGGAAAGAGTATCCCCGCCCCAACTTCTTTATAAAGGAAGGGTTCCAACCAAGTTTTTCTTGATAGCGCGGCTTCTTAGATCTGCCTTGTTATTTGCAAACGTTGTTTGTGCTTTTTTGTCCTTTTTTGCCTCTATTTTGGGATTTTTCATTTTTACGAGGACATACAGCGAGCTGGGGATAAAGGGCATTGTAGTCTTCTTTCTCCACAGGTTGCTGATTAAGACGTTGCGTCCTGGATTTTTCATAGATAGCCATTTCGCGGCTGTGGTTGTCTCGACACTTTTGACAAGCCCCTTCTATTAGTTTATCTATTTGTTCTTCAAGTGACGGACTCAACGTTCTTAAAGCGGGATTTCGCTCTGTTTCAACGTCACGGCCATTTGGAAGAGCATTTTCCTCTTCTTTAGAGTTGTTTATGACGCGGTAGCTGTGGAAATGCTCCCGTTTCCTGGACCGAATGTATCCGAGCCCAGTTGTCTACATCTTCCCGTTAGGCATCTTTCGTTGAATCCCGGGAATATCCCAAATCTATTTGTAGAATTGAGCTTGTTGAACAGTTTGTTCAAGAGGTACACCTTGGCATTTTAATAGTATTTTCAATCCCTCCGCGTAGTATCTTGGAAGACGGATTGGTTGAAACCTGTCGAGTGCAAAATCGACACCGTGCCAGACTTCTTTCTCTACTCTAGTCTCCGTAGATTGGTAGAAGAGGATCGCCTTTCACCTCTTCATCTGGGAGGCACGTAAAAAGTCTGTAGTTCCTGTACGCTGTATGTATCGAGCACATCAAGTTCCTTGTAATGCCGAGACGGAACCATTATGATTTGCAGGCTCTGATCGGCTCCGGCGAGGGTTTGCACTGACAGGCGGATAGAGAACACTGCGTTGGCCTCGTCCTCAGAGTTACTGCCAAAAACCAAAATAGGAGTAGATGGTCCGGGCCTGTTGTTTTCTTTGTAGGGTTGCCCCGAGTAGACTATTTCTTCATCTTCCTCGGTATCGCTTCCAAAGATCGGGATGGTGGCGACGGACTTCTGTTTATCTTTCGGCTTATGACACATTTCTGTATCTTCGAAGTCTAGTAGGAAGTACTTTGCATCTTCATATTTCCAGACCTCGTTTACGAAGAACGGATTCGGCTCCTCTGTTACGGTGCATTCTAAACCATCCTTGAAATACTTCATACACTGATGTTGTGTAGAAGGGATGACGTTGTACTCATGCAGCCAGTGCCTGCCGAGCAAAGTGTTATAGCAAGTCTTGGCGTCAATGGCGTGAAATTTAATGCCAGTGATGAGCAATCCGATGCGTAACGTCAGTATTATGGACCCAAGCATCCGTGACGACTGTGAGTCGAACCCGGAGATGGTAATTTTGTCTCGGGCCAAGTGCTGAACGTTCATGCAAATCTCCTTCAGCACTTTCACGTTGAGAAGGTTGACGGAGGATCTATTGTCGACAAGGATTTTCCCTATCTTGATGCCGTGACAGTACTCGGTGATGTATAACTGGCGGTTATGTTCGCACGTACCGAGGAGGAGGTCTTCATCGCCGAATATAATGTTAGCTGTGTGAACCTCCACCAGCTCATGCTTCATCTTCTCTTCCACAAGGAAAGTTTGGAATTGATGGGGCTCTTGTAATGCCTTGATCAGAGACTCCTGTGCTTCTTTGGACAAAAGGAGAGCATCCAATATGCTTAACTGTAAGGGTATTTTCCTCAGATGTGCTAGGACGTTGTAATCCACCTTGTTTTTCCTAAGCGGGTCCCTAGCGGCGAGCTCTTTGACAACTCCATCATCAAGGGCAATTTGCTCAGGGATTTTTTCTTACGCTTTGTCTTTTTTGCTCGAACCTTTGTTGGTAGGTCCGAGGTTCTTCTCGGGCAGCGTGCGGTTACGCAGCTGAATATTCTCACAGTTCTTCTCCTCCTCTTCTTTTTCGGAGGTGGAGTCTTTGAAGAGAGGGCTAAGGGTTATTTCATCCTCAGAATCGCTCCCGAAAGTAAGAACCTGGGGGTTTTTCCCTTTCCGGTCTGGTATCAACCATATGACAGTTTTCAGTCGTTTTTTCATTTGCATTTGTCGTACTTTTTTGCCGTCGACGAGTTTCGCGCTTCATCCTCTTAAAGTGTTTTTGATGGGCAACATATCCTTGCCACCACTTTTTGAAGGTACTGCATTCTTCAGTGGGATGGGTAACCCTCCGATGATATAGGCAGTAGTTTGGATGTGAATCCTCTCCGTCGAGGCATACGACCCCGGGAGCGTTTCTTGCGAGAGGTGGCAGCTTCATTCCCATGGACAGGGCTTTGGCGAACCGCTTCTCTATCTTGATCCTGCACTTATTTGTGCCAGATGTGCTTTGGTTTGGTTGGAGTACTTTATGACTCATTTCGCCACGGCTTTTTCATCTTGACGCTGACATTTAGCCTTTTCGTATATGGCTGTTTTGCGTTCTCGGTCAGCTTTGCTTTTTTGAAAGGCTTCGTTTAACAGCCTATCGATCGGGTCTTCTAGCAGTTCCAGGGATTTTAGCGCCGATTTTTCCCTCGCTGTTTTCTGACGCTGGGGGAGCTTCTTCGCCATTTAATGAAGAATGGGAGACTATATGGCAACTTGCTACGTAGTCTTCGGTTTCTTCTGATGAGTCATTTTCCTCATCGTTGTCACTGTCTTCGTTCTTAAGAATATGATTGAGGAATTCTTCGAGGGTGACTGGTATCAGCGGAGTCACTCTTTGTGCCTAAGGCCAGATCTCAGGATGGTAATGACCGTCTCATCCCGGTTCTCGGGTATCTCCAAGAGAGCATTGTAGAACTAGGTAATGTAGCCTTTGAAAGATTCCCTGTTCTCGCTCTTGATAGTGAACAGGTAGTCGACCGACCTTTTCTGCCGTCGGTTTCCGATGAAATGGCTAAGGAACCGAGTGTCCAATTCGTCGAAAGTTGAGATTGAGCGTGGAGTCAGGCCATGAAACTAATCTCACCCCGCCCGTATGAAAGTGGTAGGGAATGCTCGGCACTGAGCCGCGTCCGAGTTATCTTGAAGGCTCATGCCCGCGGTGAACGTGTCCAAGTGGCCTTTTAGGTCGGACTTCTCGTCGAAAAGAGACACTTTGGATGGCTTGTTCCTGGAAGAGACCCACTCTCTCAGTAGTTTCTCAGTGAAGGGATTCATGAGAGAGTCCGCGGAATACTTTGCCGACCCGCCGGGCGAACGGGTGGCAAGCTGCATGTCCTCGATCTTCTTCTCGAGGACCTCAATTCGCTGTTGGTACCCTGAGAATTCTCCATAATTGGAGTTCCTATTGTCCCTGCTTCGGTATTGGGCGGTGGAACGGCTCCGGCTTCGCTCTATCACGTTCCTCAGATCATTGGAATGAACCTTTTATGGCTCTTCCGGGCGAGTGTCATGCGCACGGCCTCGGTGGTTACGGTGACGTTGGTCTTCCCTGAAATCAGGCGACCTAACTGACGTCGTCTCGGAGGGCGAGGGGGCGTGGCGAGCGTTGAAGCAATAGTTTGGTTGGTCCTGAGAGCTCGGCGTTGCACTGTTCAGCGCCAAATGAGTTCTAGAATTATTTCTCGTATGGAAGTCATGACTGCCGGAATTGGCACGCCGGTGTCCCGTGGTGTCAGGATTGACACGAGCGAGGCCGAAGACTTGAGCGCGTCCGTCTGCCGTCTCATGTCCGCCTCCGTTCTGGGGAGCAGAGGCGGCGGCTTGAACACGAGCAAGCGAATCCACCATCATCGCTAGTCAATCGATCCGTTCCGTTAGGGTTTCGACGATGTTGGGAGGAGGGGTGGATCAGCCCCTGCCTCCGTTGCGAAGCATGGGATGGCTCATATTAGGATTTTCGTTGCGATGATCGTTGGCCATCGAATCGAAGGCGGAAGATCAATTTTTTGTTGGAAAAATTTCTTAGTTTCCACAGACGGCGCCAACTGATAGAGTTCGGAATCTCCTTCAGATATTGTCCTCCGTTGATCTTGTGTCCAGTGAGGCTGTAGGGTTGAAATTTTTTATAGAAGATTGAGCGTGTGGATCTCAATGGGTTTGCTGGTTGATATTGATGCCGAGCTACTTACAAAAGAAGTCTCAGGGGGGAAACTATCGTAGGACCTTCCGACGATCAAGCAACTACCGGGAAATATTTAGGCAGAGTAGCGGCGTATTGGAATGAGTTCGAGTTACCTGAATCGTCTGGAGGAGGGGTTTATATAGGGGTCGTATTGGAGCGAGCTGATGCGAGATTCTCGATGCCCATTTCGCGCATAAGTCACGTCCGCATTGATGACAAGATACGTTTATTAATGGCGAGATATGCTAGCGTGAGATGCGGGACGTGGAGCGGCAGAGATCTCGTCGTGGTGAGATACACGGAGCCGTTACAGGGACACTGAGGAATATCAGCTATAAGATAGCTCGGAGACGAGCAAGGAAGCTTGGTAAAGAGAAGTTGAGGAAGCTGAAACTGAGAAAGATCGGGCTTTGTGATACTGGTCCCGAGCTGGTTGGGGCGGCAAAAGGGCCGAGGAAGCTCAGCTCTAGGATGGCTCGGAGACAAGGTATTGGCCAATGGTTAGACGAAAAGAAAACGTACTCACGGGAGGCCCCAAAGGTCGGGTGATACCACGGAGGTCAGACGTCGAGAAATGTCCCCCTTGCATGATACTTATCTTAGATCCGTAGACTTCAAATAGCTAGCTGGTGCATGTGGGAGACTTGTCATCTACCACGTGTCTTGATCTGGGGAATCCTTATTTGTGAGCACCATCACAGCTTTTTTGCCTAATAACCAACACGGTAATTAAGAAGATTTATCAAGGGTTAGTTAAGGAAATTTAGTATTGAAAATATATCCATGACCAAAGTTTCTTTTTGATATCGTAAACAGACTAATATTTTAATGAAAAAGACCTATATAGTACATATTCCAACACACCTTGTTTATAGCTCTTCTTGCGCTTTCCGTTTGTATTTATATAGCTCGTTCATTTATTATATAATAGCAAAAACCCAAGAAAAGAATTATGGATAAAAAATAAAGTTTAAGTGTGAAATTTTACAATAGTTTGATTAGATATTGAAAAGAATTTAGGCTGTAATATCAAAACAAATCGTAGATTTAAGAGTAAAAATTAAAAAAAATTACTGAAATAGTGGAGTTATTAAGAAATAAAAATGGTTTTTAGGTGTGATATAGAGAAGGGGGGCCTTTCTGGTCGTGGTGTGTTTTAATTTGTCTTAAGTGACAAGTAAATAATGTTTCCGTGATGACACTTAATCCTTGGTTACATACGGATACTATGATTTGTTGATTGTTCGAGATATATATGATGCTACCGTAGAATAAACAAAGGGAAATGAAATTCTTCAAGAACAACCTATAATAAAAGGATACCAAACAGTTGGTCGGTACACAAATGGTACACAAATGGGACGTCACACAGGTAGTTTTCACGTCTTGTATTGATATATATTTCCAACATGTTTGAATACCTCTTGATGGTGGTCAGGATCTCCTTCAAATGTTATCCTCCATCGATCTGTCGTGAGCGTTGATAAACGGCTGAGATTGAGTTTGAGGGTTGCCTCCTGAAGCGTGTGGATCTCAGTGGGCTTGATTTGAAGTGAAGTCGAGCTATCTGCAAAGAAGTCCCGAGGTGGTTGTACCACTGTGGACCCTCCGACGATCAAGTTAGCCGATGTGTTTGGGCAGAGTTGCGGCCTATTGAAGTAAAATCGCCTTACCTGAGTCGTCTGAGAGAGTGTTTATATAGCGGCTTGCCATGGGCTAGCTGGCACGAGATACCCGTCGACCGTTATGCCCCTAGCGTTACACCTGCGTGAATGGCGGGACCCCCCATTAATGACGAAATATGCTCGCTAATAGGGGGATCCGAGGGCGTGGAACGCGGGATCGTGGGGCGGCGGATATCTCGCGTCTGGCAAGATTCGCGGAGCCGTGGCGGAGGCGCATGTGACCCGTATTCTAGGTCGCCCGATAGAACCAAAGAGGCCTAGCTCGGCGAGAGGCCTAAAAAAGGGCGGGAGGCCGAGCTAGTTCGGTTCCTTGATAGCTCGGAGGCGAAGGGACGAGGAGCTCGGCGTGTAGGAGGGCTCGGAGATGAGCCAATTGTCGTTTACATGGCGAGTATAGGAATGTTCAGGGAATTCTCGGAGGTCGGGTCCACGGAGCGGGAAGATAGCCCAAGGGGCACCTCCAATGTGTGGTTCTTACCCTGTTTCCGTGTGGCTCGGGACACATCATCTGCCACGTGTCATGAGTTGCGGAGTTCCCACTTATGAGCATCATCATTATCCCCCCACTCTCGTCCTGACCTATTTATGGGTCGGGTCGAGAGTGGTCTAATCGGTCTCCCGGGCTCAGCTCATAGTTAAGGACCTCGTCAGCGCAGATTTCCGAGACGGTTAGGCATATCTTATGATGACGTCAGCGGATCAGAGAGAAGATCGCGCATTAAAGATGGAGAGCCGATTCGATCGTACGTTCGTTGAGGCGCAGGCCACGTGTTCGATGCCGGTTGGCGGACGTGATGGGTCGTCGCTGTCTTCTGCGTTCGAAGGGACGTTTCCAATGGTCATGCGACACGTGGAGCGTCGACGGCTGGCGGGCACGAAGTGTTGTTTTGGCGGGAAACGATCTGAGCCGTTGGATGCGTTGCCAAGGCACTATAAATAGAGGTGGGATCCCCCCCAGGGTCCACACTTTCGCCATCATTTCTCTATTGCTGCGAGAGATAGCTCAACGCTCTTTCCTTTAGGTCGGATCTCTCGCGCCCTTTCCTTAGAGAAATCCTTCTTTGAATCAAGTTAGATGCCTTCCTTTGAGGAGTCTGTTGAGATAATTAGGATAGAGTCTAGGGAGTCTTCTTCTGCTTCCTCATCTGCCCCATCCGAGTCGGATTCCCCTCGTAGAGTTAGGGTTACCCGCGTCGCTCGTGGTCAGGCGACAGGAAGGGTCCCCAAAACACACATCGGGAATGCTCGCGATGCGCCCTCCCTCCTAAGGAATGTGGACGAGCTCACAATGATCCGGGCCCATTTCCATATTCCCCCTAGCTATTTGCTTCGTTTGGCGAGGGAGGACAAGAAGGCGGATCAGGTGCAGAGAAAGAAGATCGCCTTGTATTTGGATGCGTTCTGGGCTGGACTCCGTCTGTCCTTTTCTCCCGAGATATGTGGGGCGCTACATTGCCTTCAACTAGCCCTGGGCCAGCTAGTGCCGAACTCATGGAGAATTCTCCTCGGATTCCTGGTTCGGTTGAGACTTGAAGAAATCCCCTTCAGCTTGACCCTTTCTCCTTTCCTCTCTTTGTTATAAAAATCATCCTGGCACCCGTAAGGACAAGCCGAGCTGGGTGTACGTTTCCTTTAGAAAACGTAGGGGGGGCGGCCGGGTCGGGGGTCATAGTAGTTCCTTCTTCCATCCATGAATGGAAGGAAAAGTTCGTATTTATCGGGCCACCCGAGGGTAAGAAGGAAAAGTTCCTTCTTTATATCTTTAAATTAATAATGGGTTTAAGAGGTACCAATTCTATAGGCCTCAGGAGCAGGAGAAAATGGGTGCTTGTCTATCTAGCCTAGATAACATTAAAGAAATTATCAATGACAACCGTTTTTGAAAAAAACTCAAATCCTGTCGTCCATATATTGCGGTTGATGATTATTCCCAAACTTAAGATATGAAAAAGTTAAATTTTTTTAATAAGATATGTCTAAAATCTGAACTCAAATTCGAACTTGACTTGAATTCCTAGCGAACTTAAACTCGAACTCGAACTTACACTCAAACTCGAACCTAATCTTGAATTTGAACATTTGAACTTGACTTGACCTGAACTATGAATATGAGTTGACATGAATACTGAACACAACCTGAACCTGAACTTGTATTTCTTATAATCATGGAATCGATCAAGACCTGCAAACTTGAACTATACAATAAAATACGCGGGGATAAGGGGTGGTTGGTGAGAAACGTATGTCGTGGAATGAGAGGTCATTTTAAAAGACACATCTTGAATATGCTTTTGCCGTTATTCCGTGGGGTTTGACGGAGCCTTATACTCTCTTGTACCTTTGGTCCACGAGATAAACTAGACTACTCTTGTATACACGCATACCTTTATGATCAAACTACAAATAATCACGTTAGAATATCTAACCTTATATATATAAATTTCATGCTTAAGTTACTTTTACATACAACCTTACATGTTCATTACTTCTTGGTTTTCTGTTCATTTTACATACCTTCAGTCCTCAGTACTTTTTCTTTTAGAGACTTACCGAGCGCTAGTTCGCCGACGACATTTCTTTCCGTTTCTTTTTCTTGGGATGTTCGTCAGGTGAACAGAAGACCAAGGAGATAGAACCAAGCCAGGAGAACTTGAACCAATTCACAGTCCATCTCGACTACTAGTTTTTCTTTTTTGCAGTTATTTCCTATATAGCACTGTTTAGGCACCTTATCGCATTTGCACTTTTTATTTTAGTTATCTTGTATCTAAACTTTGAAAGTGAATGTAAATAAAGTTGCCGTTAAATTTTAATTACTCTTGTCAATTCTTGCATATTGTTATATTGCTTTCATACGCTTAATGTATTTATTAAGGAAAATGATTTTCTCCTATTAAATACGTTACGGGTCTCATCACGTGTTGTCACCGTCATTTGGGAAGCGGGACGTGATAAAAGGTGTATTTTTGGACGCCATAGGAGGAAATTTCCTCCTATGGCGCCTCTCTCTCTCTCTCTCTCTCTCTCTCTCTCTCTCTATATATATATATATATATATATATAGGGAGTGAGAGTAATGTAGGAAAGAGGCCCTCGAAGGGTTTTTCGTTAGGTGGCATTGAAAAGATACACCTTATGACATTTTATTCGACGATCGGCACACATCATCATTTTTATCATATAAGATGTGAACACACTAAATTGCATTTGATTCTACCCTCTTTTCTCCGTTGGATTAGCAATGTAAAAAGTTATATTATCGGCAAACCGTTAATTTTGCACCCACTAAATCAATGGTGAAAAAGTGGTAGAATCACATGAGATTTGGTATGTCCACATCCTAGATGATAAGCATGAATATAATCGGTGCCGATTGTTACGCCCCGCTTCCCGGTGTACGGGCAGAGGGCGCGACTGGCCGCTACGTGTTTACTCTGAAATAAATACGCTAAGCGTATCTAAGCAATATAAATATAAATGCACAAGAGACAAATGTAATGATTGAACATCAACTTTATTTATTCATATTCTTTTTGTACAATGCATGGAAAAGTAAATACAACTGAATGAAAGCAATGTCTAAACAGTGGCATAACAGAAATGAAAAGTGTTGAAATAAAAGTGTGTATAATGAAGCTAGAGCTCTGGGTCGTAGGAAAGCTGGTCCAAGTCCTCACTAGTAGGCTCGATCTCCTGAGTGTCCAGATCACCTGACAACATTCTAAATAAGAAAGAGAAGGAATGTCGTCAGCGAACAATCGCTCGGTAAGTCCCAAAGATAAGAGAGAAATAGAATAGACAGAAAGAGAAGGTAGCTTTTAAAGTTGTATTATATGGTTAACGTTGTTGTTTGTAGCTTGGTACAGAAGAATGCCAGTGTATACGAGAGGAGTCTCTATATGCCAGAGACTAGAGGCACATGTAGTACAAGGAACTGTTTATGCCATGGGACAACAGCAACGGAATATAGGTTAGGTGTCTTAAATGTTACAGTCTCGTGTCACTTCTAACACCTTCCGTACCAATCTACTCCTTAAACCCCGCGATATCTTGATTGTATTGTTTGTATTGTATTGCAACTTGTATTGTCTTATAATATAGATTGTATAATGGGATGACTTGCCGAACCCATGATATCAGTAAATGAATGTAACTGGAGAAATGTAAATGGAAATATATCCATTGTTCGGTTCAGTCAATACAGATTGAATAGATTGAATATATGTTCATGGATTCATGTTGGTTTATAAATTGTACTTGAATCATATTCAAGTCATATTATTATAATAAGACTCGGTCTGAATCAGAACAATTAGAAAATAAATTGAAGTCCTGATTGTTTTGGTGTTATCGGTAACCGCTATACATGGGCGGCAGGATTTGTGTCTTTTTCAAAGACGATTACCGTGTTGATAACACCGTTGTTAAGTTGTCTACCTTAAATAGGCAAGCACCCATTTCTCTGACTCCCTGAGGCTCAAGAGATTGGTCCCGCTTAAACCTATATTTACTAGAGTCCTTAGGGTAATTTATAGAACTTAAGGGGGTTTTATGTAAAAATACTTTTGTATAATTTTCAAAATACACCCCAAGTATTTAATTATCGTTTTTAGAGTTGTCTTAGATGTAGATTTTATATTTGTGATATTTCTAGTAAAAATAACTTATTTATCATAATACCTGGTATTTAATTGTAACATTAAAGTTGTATGAAATTCATGGTATTTTAATGTAAAGTGATTCTTGTGATTTTAGGAAAAAGTTGGAATATTCATATTATCACAAAATAGATATTTTAATGATCCATATATACATATTTATATAAAAATAATTTTAATATATATTATATTTCTAGAAATCTTATTTTCTTAAGATATTTGTATTTTAAATCTTTCGAGACCGAATGCTCCTTGCGGAGGTCTGCATCTCGCACTACTAAGCTTAGGGATGTGCGATAATCCGCACCATCCCAGTCGAATTCCCCAAAATGGGTTGTACCAGCGCTTTGCAAAGATTTATAAAAAATACGTATTCTTATAGAAAACGGTTTTAATAGTTATTGGTATTTATATGTAAAATTTCGTTTTCCCGTATTCTATGTTTTCGAAAGGTATTTTGCTATGTTGCATATGAGTGCGTGAGGAGGTAGGTCATTACCTCGTGATCTACTTAAAGGTATAGCAAGATTGTGATGTTTTAAATGTCGGAATTAAACTACATGGTATTTTAGTGAAAAAAATACGATAACAATTGAAATAGAAATCCTTTTGATATGGAACTTGTTCAGTATGACTTGTTAATCTTTAATAGTCAACATGTAAGAGTTTAGTATGATTGTATTTAAGAAAAAGTGAGATTTTTAGGAAGAACCGAATCGGACAACGGATTAACTCCGATTCCGTCGGGTTTTATTAAAAGAAGTTTTAAGACTAGAGAATAGAAGAAGGAGGTGAGACTTACGGGTTTAGAGATTAGAAGAGAGGAAGAGGGAACGGTAGGAGGCGCCGGTGCGTCGTTTCATCGCCGGGAGCTTCTAGGGTTGTCGTCGGAATTTCGCCGAAGCTTTCGTCTTTTGCTAACTTCAATTGCACACTAAACTTCTAGGGATTTTCTTGAGAGTTTTGATCAGAATTTTGGAGTGAGGGGTGTGTGTCTAGGGTTTGTATTTATAGGGTAAGGCTAGGGTTTAGGGTAGGTGAAATGGTGAAATGAAAATTGTATTAAAATGTATTAAAATAGAGTAATTAGGGTTTTAAAGGGGCTCTGTTACTGATCTAAGAAACTTAAGTGTGCAGTTGTACTGGGGATATGAAAAGACGCAACTTTCAGTTGACGACTCGGCGGTCCGGCCGAGTCCGGGCGGCGGCGGCGGCCCGAGTCGGCTGAGTCGCCGGCCGATTCTGGCCGAGTCAGGTGTGTTATGGATGCCTCGTCGTCTCATCTACCCCCTGGGCCATTTAGTTTTACAGGTGTAGTGGGGTTTTACGAGTTTAACACGTGTAGACTCTTGGACTTCTAAAAATTCAAAATAAAATAATATTAAAAATAATGTGGGGGATAGAATTTGAACTCTGGTGGCTTGGTTCAGCAGTGCACGGTCTTACCAATGAGCTACAAGCTCTTTCTTACTATTAAAAGACAAAACAAACTTATAACTTGTGCTCAGGCAAAAATACCTCTTTCTGTAATTATTTGTACAGAAAGTTGTACAGGAAATTTAGGGTTGTTACACCGATCGTCGGAAAAAATCATGGAGAATGTATTTTTTCAATACCATAGTGGGAAATTCCTTCCTATGACATGTTTCCTCCGTTATCTCATATGTATATATGAGAATAATGTAGGAAAGAGGCCATAGGTCCTACTATGGCGTCGAAAATGTATAATCTCCATCATTTTTTTCGATGACAGGCACCCATCATCATTATCTTTATCATTTAAGATGTGGGTACACCAAATTTTATATGATTTTATCACTTTTTCACCGCTGAAGTAGCAATGTAAAATGTTTTATTGTCGGTAAACCGTTAATTTTGCACCCACTAAATCAACGGTGAAAAATTGGTAGAATCAAATGAAATTTGGTGTATCTACATCTCAGATGATGAAGAAGATGATGATATGTGCCGATTGTCGGAAAAAATCGTGAATGACGTATTTTTTCGACGCCGTAGGAGGAAATTCCCTCCTAAGCCACTTTTCTTCCATTACTCTATATATATGTGCGCGTGTGTGTGTGTGAGAGAGAGAGAGAGAGGATAATAAAGGAAATGTGCCATAAAAGGGAATTTCTTCTTACGGCGTCGAAAAAATATACTCTCCGTGATATTTTTTGACAATCAGCATCCATCATCCCTATCTTTATCTTCTAAGATGTGAATACACCAAATTTCATTTGGTTCTATCACTTTTTCACCTTTGATTTAGTGGATGTAAAATTAACGGTTTGTTGACAATAGAACTTTGACATTACTAATTCAACAGTGAAAAAATGAATCACAAGAAATTTGTTGTATCCACATCTTAGAAGGTAAAAATGATGAAGATGAGTGCCGAACATCGAAAGAAATCGTGGATGGTGTATTTTTTTGACACTACTTAACCAAAAAGCCTTCCAAGGCCTTTTTTATAGATGGATGCCGATCATCGAAAAAAATCACGGCGGGTGTATTTTTTTGACGCCGCTTAACCAAAAAGCCTTCCGGGCCTTATATATATATAAGAATAATGTAGGAAAGAGACCATAGGAGGGAATTTCCTCCCGCATCATCGAAAAACCCTCAATGAATTTTTTCGGCGATCGTCATTCATCATCTTTATTTTTATTATCTAAGATGTGGATACGCCAAATTCCACATGATTCTTTCATTTTTTCACCGTTGAATCATCAATGTAAAAATTTCTATTGTCGGTAAACTGTTAATTTTGCACCCGCTAATCAACGGTGAAAAGGTGGTTGAATCACATGAAATTTGGTGTATGCACATCTTAAATGATAAAGATAAAAATGATGAATGCCGATCGTCGAAAAAAATCATTGAAGGTGTATTTTTCGATGTCTTAAAAGAAAATTCACTCTTTTGAGATATTTCCAATATATATATATATATATATATATATATATATATATATAGAGAGAGAGAGAGAGAGAGAGAGAGAGAGAGAGAGAGAGGAAATGTGGCATAGAAGAGAATTTTCTCCTATGGCGTCAAAAAAATACGTTCTTCATGATTTTATCCGATTAATCGGCACCTATCATATTCATCCTTATCATCTAAGATGTGGATACACCAAATTTCATGTGATTCTACTACTTTTTCACCGTTGAATTAGTAATGTAAAATGTTCTATTGTCGGTAAACCGTTAATTTTGCACCCACGAAATCAACGGTGAAAAAATGATAGAATCGCATGAAATTTGATGTATCCACGTCTTAGATGATAATGATGAAAATAATGGATGCCGATTATCGGAAAAAATAGAGGGTGTCTTTTTTCAACGCCATAGAAGAAAATTCCCTCTTATGGTTTCTTTTCTACATTATTCTCTCTCTCCCAGGGGTAAACTCCCATTGGATACGTTCGATTTTCAGAAAATCAGATTAAATTTCACCAAATATTGATCTTAGTATTTTTTAGATAAATATTATAGAAACTATATAGCAAAAAAATTCTTGGATGCAAAAATAGACAAAATTGCTGGTTCTTTTTTTATTTTACTTTTTTTTATTTTTATAGCTTTCAATTCATATAATGATAGAAAATATGGTAATTATTTGCAAAAATTTTAAAACCCAAACATTTGTGGTATTTACTAACGCTATGCTACATGTATGGTATATATTTTTTACACCATGGAGAAAAGAGGTGAAAGTTCATGGTATTTATTTGCCATAATTAAGTTTTATGGTTAATAAACAATGATCCATGATATTTATTCGAAAAACTTTGAAAGTTCATGGTTAATAAACAATGATCCGTAGGATTGCCATAATTGCTCTCAAGATTTGGGAATAATCACAAGTTTACCAACATAACTCATATCTCCACAATACTTAATGTGAAGGGGAAAATGAGCATTCAAAAGTTGAGCTCATAACTAAATTTACATGTTTGTCCACACCACCGAACCATATTCTCTATAATACCAATATAATCCAGATTTCATGGAAGAGAGAAACGACAAAATCGAAAAAAATCTCAAAATTTCACATCTTTACTCCACTTTCACTCCACATTATTAAAGATATAAAGAAAAGAAAGATTGTATGTGCAGATACAGTTACATTTCTATTTCAAGGCTATTTTGTTGTTTTCTAGATCGTTTAGTTTTAAGGATTAAGCAATCTAGTATGCGATCATGATTCCAAAAAGTTTTACTGCTGTGCTATGCAATTATTTTGTTTAGAGCCTTAGACCTTGCCAAATTAATAAACAGTTTGTTTGGGTCAATCCACATACTCGATTTCTATGCTATTATAACTAGAATACAAGAAGATATAAGTCGTTTACAATTTCAATTTGAAGTAAAAATTGGAGAGAGAAATAATCCTCAATTCTTCAACCATCCACCTCATCATTTACCTTTTGATAATTTCACTAAGAACCATCCCTCTTAAAATTGCCTTAAAAATGGTGGTTTACTGGAAAAAAATATTTAAGCAAAAATATTAGAAATCCCAACTATTACAGATGATTTTATCCCATTTCACATGCATGGCAACATGCTAAATAAGTAGAGGTTTTTAAATATATTTGAAAAGTGTAGAATTAGCGTTTACAACTCCTGTTTAAAGTCAAATCAAAATATGTTGCAATGTGTTACGCTGTGAAATGGTTGGACGGTTACAAATTGATATAAAACAAAATAAGGTTATTTTTTTTCCATTAGCCCCCTCTATATTTCAATATTTTCTATGTTCCCCCATAGTTAGTATTTAGCTCTGACCCTCCTATACTTATAAATTACTTCTGCAGCTCCTACTTCACTTTTGAATATGATTGCTCCTCTTCCTTTCCGACCACTGCCGCCATCCCCCCGCCGCCGCCATCTTTCTCCTTCTCTTCTTCTTCTACCGATTAACACCTCCTTCTTTCTCCTCCTTCTCTTCAACACCACTGCCATCACCATCACCATCAATACCATATTTTTTTTTCTCTTTTTCTTCTACCCACAACCGTCGCCGCCGCCGTCCTTCTTCCTTCTCCTCCTCTTCAACCCGCCACCGCCGCTGCCTCCTTTTTCCTCCTCTCTGGACATCAATGCTTGGAGAGGAGGAGGAAGGAGACAGCGGCGGTGGCGGTGGCGGGTTGAAGAGGAGGAAGAGGAAGAAGGGCGGCGGCGGCGGCGTGTTCTTGATGATGGCGGCGGCGGTTGTGGGTTGAAGAAGAGGAAGAAGGTGATTGTGTTGATGATGGTGACAGCGGCAGCGGTGTTGAAGAAGAGAAAGAGGAAGAATGAGGTGTTGATGGGTTGAAGAAGAAAAGGAGAAGGAGAAAGATGATGGTGGTGGTGGCGAAGAAAAGGAGGAGAAGGTGGCGGCGGTGGCTGGAAAGGAGGGAGAGGAATCATATTCAAAAGTAAAGTAAGGGGCTGCAGATAATTTATAAGTATAGAAGGTTAGAGATAGATACTTACTATGAGAGGCGGATAGAGAAAAAATATTGAAGTTTGGAAGAGGGGGCTAACTGAAAAAAAAAACCCACAAAATAAATGTTGAAGCTGCTGAAAACTTACAAGTTTGATAAAGATTCAAATACTCTCCATTGCCTAGGTGGCGATGGAGAGTACAATAATAAATCTGAACCGTTAGTTTAAATCTCAGCTCTGAGAGATATCCAATAAAATTAAATGAGAGCCCATCTTGTCAAGTTGAGCACCCATCACAAGCTTTATTATGTTCTTTCATTCCATCACCATGCAATATTTTTTCCCAATTTAAATTGGAAAAAAGGACGAATCGATAGTCTTTGAGATCTTTGAATCTACCGAAATCAAAATCTTGCAATATTTCTTCTGATAATTTTCCTCAATTTCAATCTCTCATCATCTTTCTATCTCAATCTTATTTCTCAATTTAAATTGTATGATTTAGAAGTAGGGCATGATTGTTTCAAAATGTGGTTAAACATAAAATTTTCAAGCTTGACAACAAAGAGGATATCATGCTTTCAAATTTTGAATTTGCTCTTTGTTTAACAAAAACGTAACAACGGCTTGATGGATCTTCTCACAAAAAAAGAAAAAGATAAGAATAAGAGAAAGAAAAAAAGAAGAAGAAGAAAAAACCCTTAAGTGAAATCAATAGGATGAAGTCATGTGCCTGATCACATATTTGATATGTTTAAAATTCCATTTACGGTGAATAGCAACTTTTCATGATGCTACTGATGAATAGAGTTTCTATAGAAAAATATGGAGAGAGGAGAGATGGGTGGAAGACAGATCTGGGTAAGGGCCTGTGCCGATGAGTTTATTTTTAAGTGCATAATCACTTATAAGTGATTATTTCTAAAAAAATTGAAAAGATTCCATATAAGTGCTTAGGCAATTAAGTTGTTTAGTGTTTAGATGATTTTGTATGAAAAGTAATTATAAGTATATAGTATGTTTGGATGTAAAGATAAATAAGTGATTGAGTGTAAAATGACCAAAAAGATGTATCGGTAATACCATCTTAAAATTTTGATGAAAAGACAATGGGATTATGGTATTTTACTTAATCAACTCTACTATTTCATAATCACTTATGGAATAAACTAGGAATTCCTAACTTATTTTTAAGTAGGAAAAAATATCATTTTTAAGCTAGCTATGGCGGGACCCATGGTAAAATAATCATTTATTTAATAGTTAAAGAGAGATACAAACACACTATCTATTTGGGGCCACCTTGATATCGTTTTTAATCACCTGTTGACAAAAAATAATCCGATGCAAGACTAACTTAACAAGATGAGACCTCTCTTAATTCTTGTTGACTGATTCTCAGCCCTTGGATTTAAACCGACAGTTCAGATCTATTCCTGGACTCTCCAGGATTTGAATCCGTTTGGTAATTGATAGCAGTCCATCACAAATTGAAGCAATCACGGCTGTCAATTTGAATTTATGGACGGATAGGATTTGATGGGCCAGTAACTTCAATCCTCTATCACACGCTTTTGTTGCGTGTACAATTAGGATTATTAGAATGTAATGATTCTATTAAATTGCGTGATTTTAACTAGTAGCCCAATGATTCTCAGCCACGTCACCAGTTTTCTGTGTGATTGTGCCAGGTGAACTTTGTTATTTAATTTGAGGAGTCATATAAAGCACAGAGAATTGTTGGCTTTCATCGAGCGAATAAATAGTTGGATGTAATCGGTGCAACTCTGTTATGAAAGAATCAGAACAAAATATTATATAGAGTACGACGATGAGGAGATAAGGCTTTTGTGACAACCTAGCTAGAATGAGACGGTTGTCGATTAAGACAATGAAGCCAACTTGCTCTATTTTTTATTTTATATTATAACAAGAGAAAAGGATAGAGCGGCAGGAAAAACACCCTTCAATGTGTTGTTTAGAAATGAAAGATAACATTGTAACCACTACTACAAAAATGGATTGTTCCTGCGGATTTAGCCGTAGGGGCAAACCACTGCCTCTACGGATATAGCCGCAGCGACACGAAATTACCCCGTAGGTGCAAGTGTTCGCCCTGAACATGTCCCCACGGAGTAATAATTGCCGCTACGTCTTACTCCATAGGGACAATTACTCCTACGGATTACTCCGTAGGGACATAATATTTTTTTAATTTATTATTTTATAAAATAAATTACTTGTCCCTACGGCATTATCCATAGGGCCTATTAAATGCCTCTACGGATACATCCGTAGGTCCGGATGAATGTCCCTACGGATAAATGCGTAGGGGCACATTTTAACCTCTATTGCTGAGTCCATAGGGATAAAATATCAGGTATCCTGATATTTTGTCCCTACGGCGAATTATGTAGGGGAAAACTTTACACCTACGGGTTAATTCGTAGGGGCAACAGATGGCCCCACAGATTAATCCGTAAGGACAAAATATCAGGGTTTAGTTTCCTTTTTTTCTCGTACTGTGCAAAAGAATATATGCATCATATAACCAAATACAAAAATATTTATAACCAACATCTCACTTATAATATATAAAAGAAATAAACAAACAGAATACGATATCAAACTAAATCATCGTGAAAACAACCACCAATATCGTTCAAAATTTATACAATATGTATCAAATAAGTACATACATCCTCAAAAATATAAATAAAGCTACCATAACTCGGTCCAGCTCCTCCACCTCTGATAATCGCCGTAATCTGGCGTATCTGATCCTCGGTACAGCCCTGAGTCGTCAAAAACTCGACTAATGAAGGAGCGGACTGTGCGGGAGTCTGAGCGAGCTGTGGAGCTGCAGGAGTGGTCTGCGCAACCGCAGCCGAGATAGTGGCTTGCGGAGCCGCAGCTGAAGGAAATGCATGTGGAGCCGCAGCTGAAGTAGCTTGTCGCATCTGTTAAAGTTTGTGTATAATAAACGAGTAAGAACGGTGTATTTGATTTTAGTCGAGTTCGTATCATTATCAGATTATTGCAAAACCCCAATCTAAGAATACTTAGAGACTTAGGCCTCGTTTGGGTATCTAGTTTGGAAAGCCATAGTTTATTTTAATTAGATAGTTTTATGTAAGTATGATTAATCAAAACTAAATCTACAACCAAATAAGCTCAGGCTACTAATATTGCATATGTTACTATCTATAATGTGATATAATATTTTCCTATTAAGTAGTATACGTACTATCTCTTTCAACTCCTCGACGGTGGTCTTCAAGGCGGCAACATCATGCTCTAGACATCGCTCACGGGGGTAGGGGAAGTAACCGCCAGAGTGGAGTCCAACCTCGTATGGGCCCTGCTAGGACTCAGTCCCCGGCCTCTCTCCCAACCTCCGTGTGCGGCGTTAGGACTGGGGTCAACAGCATCGGATCGGTCTGTCCAGTAAAATCGATCCCCAATAACTCCGCCTGCTCCACCACCGGCTCCTACACCCACATTAACCATTAAAATATAAATATATCATTTAAATTTGAACTTTTCGAAACAAAAATTTCAAACTTGTTGGAATAAATATTAACACTTACGCAATACTCTTGGGTAGCGGTGTCAGGGAATCGAAGCTCGCTCGTGGCGGGATCTGTCGAGGTGTCGTGGACGGCAAGATACGCGGTCGGTACGTTCGGTGTACCACCCTGAGCCAGGGTCTGAGCTCTCTGCAATTCGCAAAAAAATTACATATATTATAAAATAACTCTTAATATTACATTATACCAAAATAGATCTATTGTAATTTACCGATGCGTCCATGGCACGAGTAATGTTCCTCGAGCCACCTGTATAGATGGGGCGACCTCTCTTCGCCGACTTCCTATTCTCTTTATTTTGATCGGTCTGTTTCTGCACAACACATTCAGATTTAGTTTTCTAATTAAGCAACACAAAAAAATAAATTATATACTAAACAATGAATTACATTTAAATTACAAACCTGTTTGCGCTGAGAGTCAAAATATTGGCACAAGAGAGGCCAGGTCTCTACGTCGATTCTCGCAAAGACCGGAGTATGTAGGAGAGCCGCTCTCTCTGCCTCGGGGGTCGCCATCCACAGGGAATTGCAGTCGATCTTCAGCTCGTTCCTATTGTATCAGACCTTTGATTGCATGTTCTTCATCAGGCCATTGTACAAAGCGTGAAGATCGAGCACTCTTTCAGGGTGATCAGGGTCGGGTACAAGCTGAAAGTCGTAATCCAACTGCAAATACAAAAAAACAATGTAATTAAATTGCAAGTGTTAAATAATAATAAATATATTGGATAAGTCAAATGAAAATATATATCAATACCCGAGCCTGATCCCAGAAGAGGGCAAATGAGCGCCGGTGTTGATCGCTCCACTCAACGTGAAGTGGATACTTCTTCACGAGGAGGCTCTCATCCCCTATATACCGGGCGAACCTCTTGGTATAATCGCCGGTATAGCGATAATCGGGGGTAAAGAAGAGAGGGAATGCTGCCTCCCTCCTAGCTCTGTCGTGCCTCAGTCTGTGGGACTGATTCGGCCCTCGAGTCCCTCTCTCATGATGGGGCTGCCCTGCATCTACAAGAAATATCAAGACAATCAATATTAAGAAAAAGTGGTATTAAGAAATCAAGATTTAACGAAAATTGAAGTGCGATATATACCTCCGGCGACAGCAATACGAGCCTGGGCCTGGACAACAGCACGAGCGGGACGATAATTCCTCCGGTGAGGAACAGCCGGTGACCCGGATATTGACGCATCCCCTCCAACTAGAAAATAAACATTGACGCTAAATTTCCATGAGGTTCATGTTTATTCTTAAAGAATATGTAAAATGAATAAATATTTTATATTTATTCATACTAACCTGCAGACTGAGCGGAGGGTACGGAAGTGGCGGGAGTGGCCCCTGCGCCAGATGTGGACGCACCACCTATAATTAGACAATTAAAAATAGATTATATAAGTAATTGCAAAAAGAATGTGTAGATTTATAATATAACATTCTAAATCAATATGCATGCACTATAGAATATATAAACATACCCGCAAGTGCGGTGGTGGCCTCTGCTCGAGATGTGGAGGCACCACCTACAGCTAGACAATAAAAAATGATTATCTAAGTAAGAGCAAAAAGAATGTGTGTATATTTATGATATAACATTCTAAATCAATATGCATGAACTATAGGATATATAAACATACCTGGAGGTGCTGGAATGGCCTCTGCCTCTGATATGGACGCACCACCAACAGCTAGACAATTAAATATTGACTATATAAGCAATTTTGAAATAAATATGCATGTATATCTATAATATTACATTCAAAATGAATATGCGTGCAATATACCTGGAGGTGTGGAAAAATCTACATGAAAGGAGTCATCCGAAGGGGTCTCTGATTGGGGTGCAACACCGGCCCTCTGAAGCTCATTACATAGCTCTTCGGGCGGCAGAACCGCTCTGCCTCTGCCTCTGCCGCGGCTGGTGCTCCTGCCGCCCCTCGCTACTCCGGTCGTCGTCATCAAATCTAGACAAAAGTACAATCATTACATATGCATGCTATATATGTATAGATCGTAAAAATATGAAGTAATAATATAACATTACTGATAACTTTTTTCGTTTCGTGGACGCATTAGACATATCTACTTGGATTTCATCATCGATATCATTTCTAACCCACTTAACTTCACGATCAGCCGAAGATAATCCGTCTTTCGAAACAGACGGTCGGAGCACTCTAAGTCTTCTCTCTTCTTCGTCCTCATCGTTGTCCTCCATACGATCCTCAAATTCTGGAACATCGTAAACATCCCTGGGTTTTCAACGACATAGGACACTCCATCCCGGATGCTTCAAGCACTGTGAGTAGTTACTCGGAATGCTTGGTTCGGAAAGATATATGGATCGTCCTGACCGTAAAATCGAAGTGTGTTCATACTAGTCAATCCATATTCATCTTTTCAAGTCCCGAGATTGTTTCTCTACTTATCCTTATCGGTTCGTGTATTGTACCAAATACATTGAAATATATAAAACGGTTCTGATCGTCCGGGATATTGGATGCCAAGTATGCAATTTAAGTATTCATAATAAATCACACCATCCGATCCTACCGTCGCAATCCCACTATTCTCAGTGGTTCGACATGTTTCTATGTTCTTAACTTCAAATTTGTATCCAAGGACACCGAATCCTTTATAATATGCAATCTCCATACTAGGAAACTGAGCTAAACATCTTGAATCACTCTCTAATGATGCAGAAAAGTTCGGATCGTGGATCTGACAAAATAAATTTTACGACAAATACATAACGATATAAGTTTAGAGTAAGACTGGTAGCAATAACATATTATTCGAACAACTTACATGATCTGCAACCCAATCGCAAAAATTATCCTGATGATATTTTTTCAATCGTTCATCATTCCAATCAGGATGCCCCTCACATACCTCGTTAAAATGATTTATGTTCTCAACAATAAATTATGCATTAATATTATACCGTTTCATACACACACAAACACAAATATAACAATTAATCCAAAAAAACTTACTCTCTAATTTCTTCAAGACATGCGCTATTGAGGAGGATAAACCGATATATCTTCTTGATAAATATAGTGTCTACTCTCTTATAATTAGCTTTACCATATGGCCCGTCCTGAATTCTCCGAGGCCGGTTAAGTTTCGTCTCAATGTTCTCATCCAGATAGCTAGAACAAAATGTGGTCGCTTCATCTAGAAGATAACCTTGCATGATAGAACCCTCTGGTCGATTTCTATTGCGTATATACTTTTTTAGAGTGTAGAGGTACCTAAAGAAAAATATGTTAAATAAATAAATATGGGCATATAGGACAACAATAATTTTACAAATTGCGTGAAACGAAAAATTCCACGTACTTTTCGACGGGATACATCCATCGATATTGTACCGGTCAAGCTACCTTAGCCTCGGTTGCAAGATAAATCGTCAGGTGTATTATGATATCGAAGAATGACGGTGGGAAAATACGCTCAAGTTTGCAAAATATCAACGAAATAGAATTTTCTAGATTCTCCAGCGTCACAACATCCAGGGTTTTAGCACACAATTCTATATAAAAAAAGGTCATTAATTACTAGACCAACCGATTCGGGAAGAGAAGTCCTGAGGGCTAATGGGAGAAGGTGCTCCATAATAGCATGGTGATCATGACTTTTCAGCCCATCGATCTTGCCTTTCACAATTTTTATCTTTTTGCTAAATGATCCTGAGAAGTCTGTGGGAACTTTCAAATCATGCAACACCTGCAGAAATATTTTCTTCTCCGGTTATAACATATGATACGCGGCATTGGGAAGTACAAACTTGCCTGGTTTACCCGCTATCGGTTTAGCATACAATTCACTTCTAATTTCCCAGTCCTGAAGATCCATCCGAGCACGGAAGTTGTCTTTCGATTTTCCTTCTTTATAAAGAAGCAAGTTGAGTACGTGCTCGGATACTCCCTTCTCTATGTGCATGACGTCCAGAAAATGACGCACTAAATTTGTTGACCAGTACGGAAGCTCGAAAAAGATGCTTAATTTGTTCTAGTATGGTGGTTTGACATTGTTCCCCTCCGAAAGACGGCGCACAAGACTGCGATATCCTGACGCTGAGATTCGGGGCAGATGCTATTTGGTTTTATCCGTCCACCTCTCTGAAAATGCCAAGTTGATTTATGGCACCGTGTATCGGAGGTTTAGACGGATGCGGCCGATGTAGCAGACTTCGTCAGATTCCCCCTCGCTTAAGGGGTTTTTGATTGTGCGGACACTCTTCCCTGCAGGCGCAAGCCCCTGCAGTTAATTACGCTACCGCATCGCGGTAACAACTTTCTCCTTCTCCAGAATTTCACTTCGTGTCGTGTGTGTTTTTTTTGTTTATGGTTGCCCGTGGATTGTATACGGAGACTGAGTAATGCCGTCTCCCGTAGGACGTGGATTAGTCCAAATCCGTATTTACTTAGATTTGGGTTTGGTGTTTTTAGTTTAAGGATGCATTAGTCGCGTTGCGGCTAAGATCAACTTAAACGTTCGTTAAGGATACGTTAGTCCGGTTTGAGACTAAGATCAACTTAACGGGATCGTTTAGATCCGACAAAAGAGCGTTTGAGCCCTATTGTTCCAGTTTAGGGACATAGTGGTCCAACATTCCCATTTTGGGGGCGGATATTAGTTTAAGGACGCATAAGTCCATGAGTTTAAGGAACCCACAGTCCGTATTAATGTGTGGTTGTCAGGACCCATCACCTCTCTGACGACGTTGAAGGATTACAACGACAAATATCAGAAGAGTTCAGAGATATACCCTTGAACCAAAGTTGGTTGAGAGATCTATAGTCCAATTTGGGACTAAAGTTTGTTTGAAGGTTTGATTTAAGGACACGTTAGCCATATTTGAGGCTAAGATCAACTTAATCGTTTGTTAAGGATACGTTAGTCCAATTTGAGACTAAGATCAACTTAACGGGATCGTTTAGATCCGACAAAAGAGCGTTTGGGCTCTATTGTTCCAGTTTAGGGACATGGTGGTCCATGTTCCAGTTTAGGGACATGGTGGTCCATATTCCAGTTTAAGGACGTGGTGGTCCATAGGTAGTTTAAGGACTTTGCGGTCCATTGCCAGTTTAGGGACGTGGTGGTCTATATTCCAGTTTAAGGACGTGGTGGTCCGTATTCCAGTTTAAGGACGTGATGGTCCGATATTAGTTTAAGGACGTCTCGGTCCGACATTAGTTTAAGGACGTTTCGGTCCAATATTAGTTTAAGGACGTTTCGGTCCAATATTGATGTGTGGTCGTCGGGACCCGTTACCTCTCTGACGTCGTTGAAGGATTACAACGATAGGTGTCAGAGGAGTTCGGAGATGTACCCTTGGACCGGATATAAATTGATTTAGGAAAGCAGTCTTGCTCAGTCAATTTAATTTGAGGACTTACGGCCATGATTGGGCTAAGTCCAGTTGAAAAATATTCAACGCCTTTTATTTGTTTTTGGTCTGTTAGACCTGTGCTAGGGCATGGCCCATTTTTAAATAATGCATTGCATTATTTTCTTTTTTTTTTGTTTGGGCTCTGCCCATAAAGATGCAGAGCATCAATTTATTCTGAGCTCTGCTCATTTATGAATGATGCAAGGCATCTGTTTTGTTTGGGCTCTGCCCCTTTTAAAATGCGTAGCATTTTTATTATTTCGTTTGGGCTCTGCCCATTTATAAATGATGCAGAGCATCAATTTAATTAGGCCTACTTGGTCTTTTAACTGGGCCTGGCCCTTCAGGAAAAGAAATGCATTGCATTTGTCAGGCGCTTTGCGCCAATTACTGAGCGCAAGCGCTTGTCGTGAGGACACGTGTCATGCTCTGGTGAGCGCAAGCGCAACAGCGCAGTGCGCTGCGCTGTTGCGCTGCTGACACGTGGCGCGCTCTGATGAGTTGCGCCAATTCCAGAGAGCAAAGCTCTATTTCAAGAGCGCGTAGCGCAAGTTATTCTGTAGCCGACACGTGGCGCTTTCTTAAGAGCGCAACAGCGCAGTTTGGAAGTGCAAAGCACTAAGAATCTTTTAGATTCAAGAACAGAAGTGCAAAGCACTATTTTATTTCTTGATCTAAATTAGATCAAAGAAAAATAAATTTTTCTTTTTTGTTTCAAGAACCAGAGGTTCATAAAAGTGCAAAGCACTATTTTTTTGTTGTTGTTGTTTTCTTGTTTTTTAAAGAACCAGAGGTTCATGAGAAGTGAAAAGCACTTTTTATTATGTGAAGAACATTGATCTGATTTTTAGATCAATGATTTATTAAAAGAGATTTCTTTTTCTCTCGTGAAGATTTTTACCTTTCTTTTCTCTGAGCTTTTCTCAGAATTCTCTCTCTGTTTGAAGCTCTTGGCTTTTTTCCAAAAATAAAATGTTCCTCCTCTGTATTAAGGCCTAGGGTCCTTTTTATAGTACCCATAAATTAGTTAAATTTGTTAAAGAGATCTTCCTCTGAGTGATTTGGGGAATTTTCCCCACCGTTGGATCTTTGATCTAAGGGCTTCTGCTTTGCAGAAGAAAATCTTCTTGCTTTAACAAGAACAGAAAAGATTTCTTAGAAATTTAATTCTGTTTGGCGCAGATGCCCCAGCGCGTGACATGTGTCGCGCAGCGCACAGCGCAGCGCAACTGCGCTAGCGTCTCTGCGCTGACACGTGTCGCGCAGCGCAACTGCGCGTGCGCTGACACGTGTCGCGCAGCGCACAGCGTAGCGCAACTGCACGAGCGCATCTGCGCGAGCGCATCTGCGCTGACACGTGTCGCGCAGCGCAACTGCGCGAGCGCATCTGCGCTGACACGTGTCGCGCAGCGCAGTGCATGCGCAACTGAAGCGTTGCTTCCTTTAATTTTGTTTAAAACAGAGCTTTGCTCTGATTGGGTGCGCTGTCTTGGGCGCTGCGCTGATGCATCTGCGCCCGACACGTGGCGTGTTGCGCAGTGCAAAGAATTTGAAGCGTTGCTTAATTTATTAAAGTTTAAATTTTCAAAGCAGAGCTTTGCTCTGATTGGGGGAAGATGAAGCGTTGCTTCATCTCCCGCCTTAGAATTTGAACAGAGCTTTGCTCTGATTGGGGTAAACAAATGCCCCCCCACCGTTGCGCTTACGTGGCCTCCAAACGCAAGCGCAACGGTGGCAGAATCCCAACCGTCGCGGCAGTTTTTGGAAGTTGGAAAGGCACTTGGTGCCTATAAATAGGACCTTTGGTCCTCAACAGATGATTAGCATCTTTTAAGAATTTTACTTTCAGAACTCAGAGCTCTGCTCTTACCTTTAGGAACTCTCAGAGTTAAATTTTCCTCAAAGGAAACTTTTTAGGTAAAATTAACCTTGAATTAAATTAATTCTAATTAATAGAGCTTTGCTCTCATATATCTTGCATCTTTGGCAAAACATAGATCCCTTGATCTAAAAAAGATGAACTCTTAATAGTTTGAGTATGGATAATTAAAAAATGGAGTTTTGTATTTTAATGTATTATATCATCTTTTAATAATAATGATCTCAGAATTTTGGGACTTCTTTAAATTTCCCCTATTAGGATTTTGATAGTCACTCCTGTTCATAGAGCATTGCTCTCGAGGGGTTTAACTCTTCGTGCTCGTTTTTTAACAAGAATTCGCTTAATCAGTCGGTCTGCTAATTCTGTTGATCCTCTTTCATAGGAACAATGGATGCCCATATGTATGCTCTTAACGAGATCATCTCTTACGGGGACATCCGCCGACTTGGCCGCTCTCAAAATCGAGAGTTCACAAACGCGGAGTGTGCTGAAATCATGAGCCGCTTCGACGCGTACAACGGTCCTCTGCTCCCCTGGCGTTCCTCCCTTCTTAAGCTTATCGTGGGACCATCTGGGAAGCGCTTCCCCTGTTCTGTTCCGGTGTGCCGCTTAGGGCGCTGGATGCCGCTGAGGATAAGGTGCACTCGGTGTACCTGTTGAACTTTATCTTAAAGAGACGGCGAGACAGTCTTATCGATCTCTTGCACGAGGTCTTTCAATAGTCTGCCATACTCGCTGCTTATCGGAGGGTGGAAGACATCAGGGGGGACCCTGACGCCTGTGCTCGCGAAAGAAAGCAAACTAGGATGGTCCGCGAGGCTTGGAAATTCATAGATAGGGTCGCTTTTGAATTCCTCAATCCATGCCCTGGATCTGAGGTTATTCCATTGTAATTTTCGTTTTTTTTATGACTGTAAGAACTTCGGGCAATATTAATGGAAATTTTTTTTCCCAGCTTGTCTTTATTATATATCTTTTGTCCTCAGTCTTTTTGCCCATGCATGAATGAATGTGTCTTGGACGCTTGATCAAATGTAAATCAGATACTCTTTCTGTTGCTTTATTCTTTCTCAGCATGTCGTCACAATTAGCAGGTAATAGAGTAAGCTTCTTGATTTCTTCACGAGATAGCGAGGGCTTAGGCTGCAGGTTCAGATCTGCTGCCTAAGACTTTTCAACTCTATGAGCCGCGGGGGTCTCGTAGAGATTTTTCTCCCTACGGATCGAGAGGATCTCATAGGTGGGTTTTTCTCCTTAGGGATCGTGAGGATTCCTAAGTGTGGTTTTCTCTTATAAGTCGTAAGGATCCTATAAGAGAATTTTTCCCTCTTACGAGTCGAGATGACTTGTAAGCGGTTGTTTCCCTCCTTGTCGAAGTTCGATGTTGGAGAGTGAGACCCGTGGATGGTATGCAAGAGACCGTTTTGGGCCAACTTGCGGGGTCCCAGTGCTTAGGAAACAGGCTTCTTTTATGCCCACTGCCTAAGGCTTTATCTCACGAGTCGAGTCGCCTCAACAATTTTTTCGCAAGTCGAGACGAATCGAGCGTTTCTCGCAAGAACATCTTAACGTCGCATTTAACCTCTGCTCTTTACGACAGAAGCCCGTTAAGGTTGGTGGTACTTAGGGTTTTGGCCATCGTACCGTCGCATAAGCTGATATAGTCCTCGATAGGCAATCGTGCTGTTCGAGTAGCCCTGCGACTGCCATGTCTCTGATCCCTTCGGGGGCTGGACAAGACGTCTTCAAGCAATCCTCCTTGGCAGTTTGACCGTCGGAAGAGCAAGCGTTAGGAGTTTGCCATGTCGCTTTTTACTTGAGGTTAGGCTTATTTTGGTAAGCCCCGATGAGTCATAACCACTCCGCGCTGGTATGGGGATGATCTCCGATAGTCTTTCGTGCTTTATGTGAGTTGCCGTCAAGATCCTGAAGCTAGGAATTTGGCCTTTGCTTCGTTTGCTGGCATTGCGTCTGCTGTATCGAGATGAATGTTGCGGTGGGAACTAGGGATTTTGCCGTGGCTCCGTTTGTTTGATGACGTTGCGTCTGCTGTGTCGAGACGAACGTTGGGGTGACATCTCGTCTGCTGTATCGAGACGGACGTCGAGGTTGTCTCTAGGTTGCAGGTGAACCGCCGAGGTTTGGAACTAGGGATTTTGCCATGGCTCCACTCGTTTGATGACGTTGCGTCTGAAGTGTCGAGACGAACGTCGGGGTGACATCTCGTCTACTGTATCGAGACGGACGTTGAGGTTGTCTCTAGGTTGCTGGTGAACTGTCGAGGTTTAGAACTAGGGATTTTGCCGTGGCTCCATTCGTTTAATGGCGTTGCGTCTGCTGTGTCGAGACGAACATTGGGGTGACATCTCGTCTGCTGTATCGAGACGGACGTCGAGGTGGTGACCATTCTGTGCTGGTGCGAGATGATCTCCGATTGTCTTTCCGGTTTTATATGAGTTACCGTCAAGACGTCGAAGCTAGGAATGTGGCCTTCGCTTCGTTTGCTTTGGTGTGTCCAAATCCTGTTGGAGGAAGAATGCTGGGGTTGACATTTCGTCTGCTGTATCGAGACGAACGTCAAGGTGGTGACCACTTTGTGCTGGTGCGAGATGATCTCCGATTGTCTTTCCGGTTTTATGTGAGTTTCCGTAAAGACGTTGAAGCGAGGAATGTGGCCTTCGCTTTGTTTGCTTTGTCACGTCCGAATCCCTGCTGGAGGAAGAACGCTGGGGTGACAACTCGTCTGCTGTATCGAAACGAACGTCGAGGAGGTGACCACTCCATGTGAGATGATCTCCGGTGGTCTTTCAGGCCTTATATGACTTGCCGTTAAGACCTTGAAGCTAGGAATTTGGCCTTCGCTTCATTTGCTCACACTGCGTCTGGTGTATTGAGACGAATGCTGAGGTAGAGCTGGGATTTTGCCGTCACCTCGCTTTGTTTCGACCATGGGGTCTTTTGTTAACTTTGCATGTACACCCTGCTGGACTGCGAAGGAACACCATTGTTGACATTGCGTCTGCTGTAACGAGACGAATGCTAAGGTGGAGTTGGGATTTTGCCGTTACTCCGCTTTGTTTAGACCGTGAGGTCTTTTGTTGACGTTGCATCTACCTCCAGCTGGACTGCGGAGGAACGCTGTTGTTGACATTGCGTCTACTGTATCGAGACGAATGCTGAGTTGAAGCTGGGATTTTGCCATCGCTCAACTTGTTTCGACCGTGAGGTCTTTTGTTAACTTTGCATGTACACCCTGCTGGACTGCGAAGGAACGCCGTTGTTGACATTGCGTCTGCTGTAATGAGACGAATGCTAAGGTGGAGTTGGGATTTTGCCATCGCTCCGCTTTGTTTCGACCATGAGGTCTTTTGTTGACGTCATGTCTGCATCTAGTTGGAGTGAGGAGAAACGCCGTTGGTGATCTCTAAGTTGTCGATGTTGACGTCGAGACCCTGAAGCTAGGGATCTTCCTTTGCTTCATTTGCTGACATTGTGTCTGCAATATTGCGACAAATGTCGATGTTGTCTCTATGTTGTCTATGAACCGTCGATATTTGGCTTCGCTTTCTGATGGAGCCTGTTGGGAAGGTATGGTTCCCTCTTTGTTTGTGCCCCTGGATTGTATACAGGGATTGATGTGATCTCACCTGTAGGGCAAAAAGTTTCATTCTTTCATTTTTTTTATTCTTTCCGCGATGCTATCATTTCAGCTTTTTATATCGCGAAAATCGTGATTGCCCAATCATTTCGGCTATTTTTCGCGGTGCCCAATCATTTCGGCTATTTTTCTTTTTACTCGCTGCTTTTTATTGCGAGTTGCCCAATCATTTCGGCTATTTCGCATGCATATATTTTACTTGCTACTTTTTATTGCAAGTTGCCCCATCATTTTGGCTATTTCGTATGCATGTGCGGCTTATTGGCTTTTCGCCGTAAACCTGAAATTAGACACCGATTTCGGCATCAGCACCGTTACAACTGGGATATGGCCAGGAGCGAATCATCACCTGCCTTTGTCGATGTCAAACAAAGGTGGCTCAGCGACCAGGGTTAAGGTCTTGTCGGCTAAGGCTTTTGACTTCATGAGCCGTAAGGGTCTCACAAAGGTATTTCTTCCTACAAGTCGTGAGGATCTTGTAGGTGTATTTTCTCCTTAGGAATCATGAGGGTTCCTAAGTATTTTGTTCCTCTGTAAGTCGTAAGGATCCTACAGGAGGGTTTTCTCCTTTTAAGTCGAGAGAATTTACAAGGGTTGTTCACCATGCAAACATATCCCTAGTCTCGGATGGGACTTGTTAGGGAAATGTTTATTCACGCCCATGGATTGTATACAAGGGCCAATATAAGACCACTTGTAGGGCAATGTCGAAAGTTGTGGGGGTTGCTTAAGCACAGGTTTAGGTCTCTGTAACTTAAGATTTTCAAATCTTACGAGCCGTGAGGGTCCCATAAGAGCCTTCTCCTCACGAGTCGTGAGGATCTCGCAAGTGTAGTTCCTCCTTAGGAATCATGGGGATCCCTAAGTGTGCTGCTCCCTTTGTGAGTCGTAAGGATCTCACGCGAGTGGTTTCTCCTTACAAGGTCGAGGGGACCTTATAAGTGTCTTTTAACGAGGTTGTGCCCTTTCGGGTTTTCACGAACACTCGCCGGTAGCCCTGCTGTTTTTACTCACGGAGCCCTTTCGGGTTTTCACGAACACTCGTCGGTAGCCCTGCTGTTTTTACTCACGGAGCCCTTTCGGGTTTTCATCCGTGCCCGTTTCGCTTATGGACATACCGTCTTTTTTTTTTATTTACGAGGTCGCGTCCTTTCTGGTTTTCACGAACACTCGCCGGTAGTCCTGCTGTTTTTACTTACGGAGCCCTTTCGAGTTTTCATCCGTGCCTGTTTTGCTTATGGACATACCATTTTTTACTTTTTTTTTATTTACTTTTTTTTATTTTATATATATATATATATATATATATATATATTTTTTTTGTCAGCCTAAGAATGCTGCGGTAGTAGTTTAAAGACATTTCGGTCATTTGCAAGTTTCAGGACATTGCGGTCCATCATTAGTTTAAGGACATCTCGGTCCGCCGTCGTCGTATTTGAGGCGAATATCTAGTTTATTGACTTTTCGGTCTATGAGTCCTTCTCCATGAATGAACATGATGCCCCCGGCGTATCCATTTTCTTCGGAGCGTGCGGTTGTGGCGGACTCACCTTCCAGTTCTCAGACAGCGCAAGCTTGCCCTGTTGGTACTGGTCTTCAACCCAGTTTTTTAAGACGTAGCAGTCCTCGATCAGGTGACCTACTGTTTGGTGGTAAGGGCAATAATTAGGATTATTAACATCGCCTGGCCGCAACGGACGTTTTGGACCCGGCAGATTGATGAGTCTGTCGCACACTGCCAGCTCGAACAGTCCCCTTGTTTTATCTTGCGGAAACGAGTAAGGACGTTTCAACTTTTCCTGGAGGGGTTGCCGCTTGTTGCTTTGGCAAGCAACCGGTCTAGGGTCACCTGATTGTTGTTGATCGTTGGCGACGAGGGCCTTTTTTCCTTTTCTTTTATCCTTTTTGTTCGCTCCGTTGTTTGCGGAGCTGAGATTTTTCCCAAGTAGCGTGTGATTGCACGGCTGAACGTTCCCGCAGCTCTTCAATTCCTTTATTTTTGAACTAGATTCCTCGAGAGAAGGGTTGGGGGTAGCTTCTTCGTCAGAATCGCTTCCAAAGGTGATAATTTGCGATCCCTTGAAGTCGGCTATATGACAGTCGTCGGCGGCTCCTTTGCGCTCATATATCGCATTTTTCCGATGTCCACAAGCTTCACACTTTGTCCTGTCGAAGTGTTGCTTTTGAGCGACATACCCTTGCCACCAATAGTTAAAGGATTCGCAGTCTTTGGTAGGATGTATGATCTTCTGATGATATAAACAGAAGTTAGGGTGCATCTCTACCTCAGCGAAAGTATTTTCTTGAGAGGGCGGTAGCTTCATTCCTACTGATAAAGCTTTGGCGAACCTTTTCCTCGTCTTGAATTTGTTTTTATCCGCAGTGGATGGCTTTTGATTTGACGGGAATGCCTTGGCTTTTTCCAGTATGGCCATTTCACGCTCTTGACTGGATTTTGCTTTCAGAAGAATTTCATTTAGGAAGACATCGATCAACTCGTCTGATGGCTGTAGAATCTCCGGCTCAGGGTTCACCATTGATTTCTCAGCGTAAGGAGCCTCCTCATCATCCATCAGTGAATGAGAAATCACATGACAAGTCACAACGTAGTCTTTGGATTCATCTGATGAGTTTTCTCCATCGTTTTCATCCTCGACGAAAGAACAAGTTTCCCCCGACGTGTCCGTCTTCTTTGGAGAGTGCGGCTGTGGTGGGTTTACCTTCCAGTTTTCCGACAGCGCGAACTTGCCTTGTAGGTACCGATCCTCGATCCATCCCTTAAAGACGAAACAATCCTCAATCGGGTGACTTACCGTTTGGTGGTAAGGGCAATAATTGGGATTATTAAGATCGCCTGGCTGCGATAGATGCTTTGGACTCGGCAGATTAATAAGTCTGTTGCGCACTGCCAGCTCAAACAGTCTTCTCGTTTTATTCTGCGGAAACGAGTAAGGACGTCCCAGCCTCTCTTCGAGGGATGGGCGTGGGCGCACGTTGTTTTGGCGAACGACCGGCTTTGAGTTGTTCGACCGTTGTTGAGTATTGGCAACGAAGGTTGCCTTCCCTTTGCCCTTTTCATTCCAAGGCTCTGTCTTTGAAGAAGAAGGCCTATGGCCCATCTGGTCCATTTGGGCCAGCTTGTCAATCAAGTCCTGGAATGTGGTCGGCTTGAAAAACATCATGAACTGGGAGATGGCCGCTTGCGGATCGAGAGTGCCCACAAACATGCCTACCGCAGGTGCCTCTTCTATGCGTTGTTCGCATTTCGACCATAGGTTTCGCCATCGTGTTGCGTATTGGACCCATGTTTCGCCTGGCCTTATTCTGGCATTTATTAGTGCTGTTATCGGGGTGCGTTCACTAGCACTCGCGAATCTTTGTGTGAACAGTAGCTCCATCTCCGCAAATGTTTTGACAGAGTCGTTAGGTAGCTCCGAATACCATTCAAAGGCTGTTTCTGCTAAGCTGCTGACGAATTGACGTAGCAACAATTTGTCATCGCCTCCAGTATTGCCACATAAGGCCCTGAATTGAGCGACATGCTGATGCGGATTCCCTGTCCCTTTATATACGTGGAATTTAGGGATCGTATATCCCGGCGGGTAACTGATTTGGTTGTACCAGCTCGGATACGGTCGTCCGGTTCTAGCAATTTGCCCAGCCGCTTCATTCACCTGATGAACCCGGATCTGCTGAGCTATATAGTCGTCAAGCGCGGCCTTGGAAATGATTTCTTCCTTGGCTGCTGAGAGAGCTGGAGGAGGATCAGATGTTTCCCCTCCATCATCTTCAACAATGATTGGAGGGTCTTCAGCTGGAGGGTCCGGCTGTGACATCATCCCTACCAAATCTTGGAAGAGGAGGGCCATTTTCTTTATGCTGGCTGCTTGTTCCGCAGCCTCTTTATCCTTTTTCTCTAATATCCGGCGAAGAAACTCAGCGTCAGTTTCTTGTTCTTGACGCTCATCCAAGAACGTTTCAGAGCTTTCTTTTGGCCCAGTGAGTGCAGCCACTGCAGTCATCATTTCCTGAAGCTTTTGTTGTTGCTCCTGGGCTTTCATCACGGATCGGGTGAGCGGTCGGTGGCCCGTAGAAGTGCGGCTTTCCTCCTTTCCAGAAGCCATATAAACAGTGTGCACCACCATGCCCCCAGACTTAGGGCGTTTGTGTTCGGTGTCTTTGCGATTTGCCGAAGACACAGGGGCTTTTTGCGGCCTCCTTTTTTGAGTGATTGGAGTTAAGGGAGCCGTTGTAGTGGGCACCCAAGTAGCTTTTGCTTTTTGTGGTTTGACAGAGTAATCCTTCCCCTGCCGAACCTTCATCTTTTTCTGTCGTCGGAGGCAGTCTTGATCGATCACCGACTCTTGGACCTGTCGCCAGACTTTGTAAATTTTAGAGAACAGCCGTTGAGGGGGCTGCTCTAACTTCTTCTCTGGAGTATTCTCCCCAGGTGAAGGAGTTCGTTTCAACATCGCAGTAGGAGAGTTTCTGCGCACCGTATTCAGCAATTCAAAGTTGTTCCCGATTGGAACAGCAGTATTGATTCCCACCGTTGGAGCTGGAGGAGTAAATCCAGAGGGGAAGTTGCCCCCAGCCTTCTTTACTCGGCGCCAGTGGCGACGTCGAGCATGTCGTGCTAATGGAGTTATTTCAGCTATAGGGTGACCTCCTCTTGCCCCCTGGGTTGGTCAGAATATGTTGGTACCAGCCTTTTAAAGATCGACGTCTGTTGAACGGGGACGGCCAACCTGTCAGAAGCGGACTTCCGAACATGGGAAGCAACCTTGGTGACTTCGCCAAGAACGGGAGCTGGGATGGCTATCCGCTTCGGGATAACGCCTTCTGGTATGGCAGGCTTCTTCATGGGCCCGATGGAGCTCTGGCCTAATCCATTAAAACCTGAAGCAGTGGAGTTGGGCGACCTGTTGAGAGGGGTCGCGGCAGTGGTAAGTCGATCGAAGACCGACTTCTTTGGAGCTTCTTGCAATGTCATTGGGGCGTTGAAGCTCATTGGTGGGAGCATGGTCCCAAAAAATAGTCCAGTGGTGGCTTGAGCCACCTGCTCCACCGGCATTTTGCAAAGGGAGGCCGCTTGGGGCCCATAAGTCACTTCTCCAGTAATGACGGAGCGAGAGTTGTTGCTGCAGGCGATGCAGTCCGAAGCCATCGATCTTTTGTTTTCTGCACGGAGCAAGACACCAAATCTTAGTACCTTGAATCCACAGGCAACCACAGTAAACCGCGATTAGTTCGCGAACACGGCACACGAAGTGTGGAGTGGAAAGAGGAAAAGGTCCCACCGGGCGTGCCAGAATCTGTTCCCCTACGAAAGACGGCGCACAAGACTGCGATGTCCTGACGCTGAGATTCGGGGCAGATGGTATTTGGTTTTATCCGTCCACCTCTCCGAAGATGCCAAGTTGATTTATGACATCGTGTATCGGAGGTTTAGACGGATGCGGCCGATGTAGCAGACTTCGTCAGATTCCCCCTCGCTTAAGGGGTTTTTGATTGTGGGGACACTCTTCCCTGCAGGCGCAAGCCCCTGCAGTTAATTACGCTACCGCATCGCGGTAACAACTTTCTCCTTCTCTAGAATTTCACTTCGTGTCGTGTGTGTTTGTTTTGTTTATGGTTGCCCGTGGATTGTATACGGAGACTGAGTAATGCCGTCGCCCGTAGGACGTGGATTAGTCCAAATCCGTATTTACTTAGATTTGGGTTTGGTGTTTTTAGTTTAAGGATGCATTAGTCGCGTTGCGGCTAAGATCAACTTAAACGTTCGTTAAGGATACGTTAGTCCGGTTTGAGACTAAGATCAACTTAACGGGATCGTTTAGATCCGACAAAAGAGCGTTTGGGCCCTATTGTTCCAGTTTAGGGACATAGTGGTCCAACATTCCTATTTTGGGGGCGGATATTGGTTTAAGGACGCATAAGTCCATGAGTTTAAGGACCCCACAGTCCGTATTAATGTGTGGTTGTCAGGACCCATCACCTCTCTGACGACGTTAAAGGATTACAACGACAAATATCAGAGGAGTTCAGAGATGTACCCTTGAACCAAAGTTGGTTGAGAGATCTATAGTCCAATTTGGGACTAAAGTTTGTTTGAAGGTTTGATTTAAGGACACGTTAGCCATATTTGAGGCTAAGATCAACTTAATCGTTTGTTAAGGATACGTTAGTCCAATTTGAGACTAAGATCAACTTAACGGGATCGTTTAGATCCGACAAAAGAGCGTTTGGGCTCTATTGTTCCAGTTTAGGGACATGGTGGTCCATGTTCCAGTTTAGGGACATGGTGGTCCATATTCCAGTTTAAGGACGTGGTGGTCCATAGGTAGTTTAAGGACTTTGCGGTCCATTGCCAGTTTAGGGACGTGGTGGTCTATATTCCAGTTTAAGGACGTGGTGGTCCGTATTCCATTTTAAGGACGTGATGGTCCGATATTAGTTTAAGGACGTCTCGGTCCTATATTAGTTTAAGGACGTCTCGGTCCAAGAGTTTAAAGACGTTTCGGTCCGACATTAGTTTAAGGACGTTTCGGTCCATTATTAGTTTAAGGACGTTTCGGTCCAATATTAGTTTAAGGACGTTTCGGTCCAATATTGATGTGTGGTCGTCGGGACCCGTCACCTCTCTGACGTCGTTGAAGCATTACAACGATAGGTGTCAGAGGAGTTCGGAGATGTACCCTTGGACCGGATATAAATTGATTTAGGAAAGCTGTCTTGCTCAATCAATTTAATTTGAGGACTTACGACCATGATTGGGCTAAGTCCAGTTGAAAAATATTCAACGCCTTTTATTTGTTTTTGGTCTGTTAGACCTGTGCTAGGGCTTGGCCCATTTTTAAATAATGCATTGCATTATTTTCTTCTTTTTTTTTGTTTGGGCTCTGCCCATAAAGATGCAGAGCATCAATTTATTCTGAGCTCTGCTCATTTATGAATGATGCAAGGCATCTGTTTTGTTTGGGCTCTGCCCCTTTTAAAATGCGTAGTATTTTTATTATTTCGTTTGGGCTCTGCCCATTTATAAATGATGCAGAGCATCAATTTAATTAGGCCTACTTGGTCTTTTAACTGGGCCTGGCCCTTCAGGAAAAGAAATGCATTGCATTTGTCAGGCGCTTTGCGCCAATTACTGAGCGCAAGCGCTTGTCGTGAGGACACGTGTCATGCTCTGGTGAGCGCAAGCGCAACAGCGCAGTGCGCTGCGCTGTTGCGCTGCTGACACGTGGCGCGCTCTGATGAGTTGCGCCAATTCTAGAGAGCAAAGCTCTATTTCAAGAGCGTGTAGCGCAAGTTGTTCTGTAGCCGACACGTGGCGCTTTCTTAAGAGCGCAACAGCGCAGTTTGGAAGTGCAAATCACTAAGAATCTTTTACATTCAAGAACAGAAGTGCAAAGCACTATTTTATTTCTTGATCTAAATTAGATCAAAGAAAAATAAATTTTTCTTTTTTGTTTCAAGAACCAGAGGTTCATAAAAGTGCAAAGTACTATTTTTTTTTGTTATCTTGTTTTTTAAAGAACCAGAGGTTCATGAGAAGTGCAAAGCACTTTTTATTATGTGAAGAACATTGATCTGATTTTTAGATCAATGATTTATTAAAAGAGATTTCTTTTTCTCTCGTGAAGGTTTTTACCTTTCTTTTCTTTGAGCTTTTCTTAGAATTCTCTCTCTGTTTGAAGCTCTTGGCTTTTTTCCAAAAATAAAATGTTCCTCCTCTGAATTGAGGCCTAGGGTCCTTTTTATAGTGCCCATAAATTAGTTAAATTTGTTAAAGAGAACTTCCTCTGAGTGATTTGGGGAATTTTCCCCACCGTTGGATTTTTGATCCAAGGGCTTCTGCTTTGCAGAAGAAAATCTTCTTGTTTTAACAAGAACAGAAAAGATTTCTTAGAAATTTAATTCTGTTTGGCGCAGATGCCCCAGCGCGTGACACGTGTCGCGCAGCGCATCTGCGCTGACACGTGTCGCGCAGCGCACAGCGCAGCGCAACTGCGCGAGCGCATCTGCGCTGACACGTGTCGCGCAGCGCAGTGCATGCGCAACTGAAGCGTTGCTTCCTTTAATTTTGTTTAAAACAGAGTTTTGCTCTGATTGGGTGCGCTGCCTTGGGCGCTGCGCTGATGCATCTGCGCCCGACACGTGGCGTGTTGCGCAGCGCAAAGAATTTGAAGCGTTGCTTCATTTATTAAAGTTTAAATTTTCAAAGCAGAGCTTTGCTCTGATTGGGGGAAGATGAAGCGTTGCTTCATCTCCCGCCTTGGAATTTGAACAGAGCTTTGCTCTGATTGGGGTAAACAGACATGTTTTGCCGGATCTATCCCGAAGGTCACATTATTGTAACCATCCCACTGAGTAGTCACGTCCTCTTCGGACAATGAGGTTGGAGGCCCAAGAAGCTCCTGATGACAATCAAAATGAGCAGCGTCTAATCTGTAGGGATGGTCCAGTGGCAGGAAACGTCGATGACCGCAATAAAAAACCTTCCTGCTAAAATTCAAGAATTTCGATGTTGTATATTGATGGGAATAAAGGCATGCTTTGTGACCATGTACGGACGAACTTGATAGCATTCCATACGTAGGAAATTCATTAATTATCCACATTAAAGCCGCACACAGTGTGAATGTTGTATCTGTGTTTGCATCGTAAGTCTCTACACCATCAATGAATAAAGATTTTAACTCATCGATCAGAGGTTAGAGATAAACGTCGATATTGTTTCCCGATGAGTTTGTTCCGTCGATAAGAAGAAGCATCATAAAGTAGGATTGACTCATAGCCAACCAAGACGACAGATTATAAACTATCATTACAACGGGCCATGTGCTGTGGCTTCCAGCCATATAGTTGAATGGGCAGAAGCCATCACTAGCGAGTCCGAGCCTGACATTGCGAGGATCACTACTGAATATTTCGTGCCTCTTATCGAAATCCTTCCATACCGGTGAATCTCTTGGATAACTCATTTTTCCATCTTCACTTGGAGGAGCACGGTGATGCCAGATCATTGCCTCGGCTATTTTCTTGCACCTGAATAGCCTTTGCAGCCTCTGTGTTATGTGAAAGTGTAGTGCTATTTTGACAGGTATATCGGGCTTCTTATCAGAATCTTTCGGTTTATACCTGGCCTCTCCGCATGTTGGACACTCTTTCAAATCTGAATTCTTTTTCCGGTACAACACGCAATTTTTGGGACATGCTTGAATCTTCTCACAGTTTAGACTCAAATCATACATTATCCTCTAGGCTCCGTACCAGCTATCGGGCACGTTATTTTTCGGGGGCATAGAATCTTTCAAGAACTTCAGAAGTATCGTGAATGAGTTGTTGCTATATCCATTTAGGCACTTAATCTGGAAAATTTGGATGAATCATGATAGGGTGGAATACTTTGCATTCTCATAAATTGGTCTTCTAGTATCATTCATGAACTTTTCATGCTTATCCGCATGCGGTCCTTGGACGGAAAGAATGTCATCTTCGGTTGCAATACTATCACCTAGGGCACCCTTTACCATATCCTCCATTTCTTCTCCTGGTAAGAAGTTATCGTGTTCTTTTCCTGCCGCATTACCGTCTTCTCCTTCTTCTTCCGCTGCATTACCGTATTCTTCTTGTCTTTCCCCGTGATATAGCCAAATTGTATAAAGTCTTGTAAAACCATGTTTAATGATATGAAGCTATACGAATTCTACATTCTGCCAGTACTTATTCCCACATCTATCGCACGGGCAGAGAATCTTCTCTAACACGATCTTATTATGTGCGCGTGCAAATTCAATGAAAGCAGCAACTCCTGCGACAAACTTAGATTGCATACGTTGTTGCCAATCCACGTACATCCAGTCATTAACTCTGATGTACTCATGGGCAATGTTAGACTGTATAACATATAAATTATAGGTTATGATGACTATATTGAGAAATCTTAGAACGGGATGGTTACTGACAAAGAAGAAAATCCGTAAATACAAGTTTGTCGTTGAAAAGAATAAATTATCGATAAACAAAATTAGATTTGAAAATACACAAGTATGGGTTGTACTCTGTGTATCTGTGTTTCAATTTATGATTTCGCTTAAATTTAGGGCTGTTAGTGTGTATGTGCTTTGTGTAGGATTGAAAAGAATAAATCATCATTTTTTTGAAGAACTAAGTTCTTTATATAGGGTTAAACCCTAATTTTTGGAGAAATTAAATTCCCATATGTTCCTGTTATTTTTTTATAACTTAGTTCTTTTCCCTTAAGTTTTGAATCTGCAGAACAAAATCTCCCCGATAAGAATTAAATTCTCAACTTGTGGGAAGATTTGCTTCTGCAAATCTCAACCAGAGAAAGAACTAAGTTTTTATATGAAGGGTTAAGTTTACGGTAAAATTGTGCGTTTACGTTATCATCGAGTATTCTACTGAAGGAACTAGTGCACCCTAAACCCTAACCCTAATTTTTGGAGAAATTAAATTCCCACATATTCCTGTTATTTCTTTTTAATTTAGTTCTTTTCCCCTAAGTTTTGAATCTGCAGAACAAAATCTCCCCGATGAGAATTAAATTCTCAACTCGTGGGGAGATTTGTTTCTGCAAATCTCAACCATAGGAAGAATTAAGTTCTTATATGAAAGGTTAAGTTTACGGTAAAATTGTGCGTTTACGTTATCATCGAGTATCCTGCTGAAGGAACTAGTGCATCCTAAATCCTAACCCTAATTTTTGGAGGAATTAAATTCTCATATGTTCATGTTATTTATTTTTAATTTATTTCTTTTTCCCTAAGTTTTGAATCTGCAGAACAAAATCTCCCCGATGAGAATTAAATTCTCAACTTGTGAGGAGATTTGCTTTTGCAAATCTCAAACAGAGGAAGAACTAAGTTCTTATATGAAAGGTTAAGTTTACGGTAAAATTGTGCGTTTACGTTATCATCGAATATCCTACCGAAGGAACTAGTGCATCCTAAACCTTAACCCTAATTTTTGGAGTATTTAAATTTCCATATGTTCATATTATTTCTTTTTAAGTTAGTTCTTTCTTCCTAAGTTTTGAATCTGCAGAACAAAATCTCCCCGTTAAGAATTAAATTCTCAACTTGTGGGTAGATCTGCTTCTGCAAATCTCAACCAGAGTAAAATCTAAGTTCTTATATGAAGGGTTAAGTTTACGGTAAAGTTGTGCGTTTACGTTATCATCGAGTATTCTACTGAAGGAACTAGTGCACTCTAAACCCTAACTCTAATTTTTGGAGGGATTAAATTCCCACATGTTCATATTATTTTTTTATAACTTAGTTCTTTTCTCCTAAGTTTTGAATCTGCAGAACAAAATCTCCCCGATGAAAATTAAATTCTCAACTTGTGGGAAGATTTGCTTCTGCAAATCTCAACCAGAGTAAGAACTAAGTTCTTCTATGAAAGGTTAAGTTTACGGTAAAGTTGTGCGTTTACGTTATCATCGAGTATCCTACTGAAGGAATTAGTGCACCCTAAACCCTAACCCTCATTAACCCAAATTAAACCCTAATCATCATCCTAACTCAAATTATCCCTAATTAACCGAAAATTAAGCTAATTAACCCAAACTAATCCTAACCCTAACCCAAATAAACCCTAATCAACCCAAATAAACCCTAATCAACACCCTAACACAAATACACTCTATTTTACCTAATTAACCCAAATTAACCATAGCCCAAACCCTAACCCAAATCAACCTAATCCTAATCATCACCCAAACCCCAACCCAAATTAACTCTAGCCCAAACCAAAATTAACCCTAATTAATCTAACTAACCCTAACTCTAACCCTAATCATCACCAACCCAATTTTACCTAATTAACCTTAACCCTAACCCTACCTAATTAACCATCACCCTCACCCTCACCCTAACCCTAAACCGAACCCTAACCCTACTTAATTAGCCCAAACCCTAGACCGAACCCTAACTCTTAGCTCTAGTAGTAACCCTAAAATCAACAATAACACAAATAAGAGCATAATTATAAGTTAAAAATTGAAATTAACTCACCTTAGGCTGGCGATTCTACTGTCGACGAGGTGGAGGAAGCCGGAGATTCCATTGTCGACGAGACACAGTCGATGGCGCGAGCGATGGTGTACCGGCGACGAGAAAGTCGACGATGGTGTACCGGCGATGAGGAGGCGCGTGCGGGTGTGGTGGCGAGAATGCACGCGCAGGAGATCGGTGACGAGAGAGAGTTGGGAAATTTTGGCAACGATGGGGAAATTTCTGGGCTTTATTTTTTTTATAAATAACCCATTAATGCCCCTACGGATTAATCCGTAAGGTCTTCTTTTGCGGCTCCGTAGGATCAAATAAAAAATTACATTTTAATATTTTAAAATTAATCCGTAGGGCACCGTAGGGACAACCATCTGGCCCTACGGATTTCTGTAGCCGTAGGGGCAACCCTTTATTATTGTAGTGAACTCATGCAAAGCTACGGAAATTGTCTGAATATCGTCATCTCTCTTTTTTTGTACTGTTATATTGCAACCGACCGAGCCTAATAATTTGTCCAATAGAGAAACCACATAATGCTTCCCGATAGCATTGTATCTGACATAGCATCTTATTTTTCTTATTTCACCTAGCTAGGATATTGACAATTTGCAGCCTCTTGAATACCATAAGTTTGCTAGCAATGTTTTCTAATGGATTACCATTAATTACATTTTTGTTTTTCAATTTCATTCATTTTTTTCCAAACCAAATAAATCTTGAGAGGAATTAACTGAATCCTAGTTCAAAAATATCATTGCATGCTGCTCCATTTTTAGTGAGACAAACAGCTCCATGAGCCTAACCTTCTTTCTTAATAAGGTTTTATTTGTTTAGGCTACATGTATCGATCATATTAATTATTCATATATTATTAGATCAAGACTTGGGGCCATTGCTTATTATATGCAGGCAATCTAAGATATCTATCTATCAATGAAAATATCTTTTCCTCCACTTCCAAACGAAGAGACAAAAGAGCTTAGATATGCAACATATACCGAATGCGATGAGAATTTAAAGCCATGAAATTAGTATACTTGCTTAGATTTAATTTTTTCTTAATTCTTGCAATGAAAACTTAGCTAAGATATTTAGAATTAAAGCATGAAAAGCTTTGGATAGCCGATGTTTTTTGCCGGAAGGAACATCTTGATTTTGAAGAATTGTTCAAATGTTTGAGAAAATTGTTCCAATGTTATGGAATCCATCAAGTATTTTGTTGAAATAGCCAGAAGAACATTTATTATGTATTGTTTGCTATCTTGCTGGATTTCTACATACATACGGCTACATTAATAATGAATGTGTATACGAAGATGATTAACTGATGGCAAAAATCTTGTCTTCCATCTATAGTTTATATATTATATCTAAAGATGTAAGGGGAGCCAAAAAATATCCAGCTTGGTTCTATGCCAAAATGATATCAATCCAAATTTACATCTAGTTTATGTCGAAGTAATTTAAAAAACATGAGGGTAAATTAGAAATTCATATTCCATCTGGATAAATTTCATAGAGATTAGCATTTATAAATTCTTGCTAAAAACTATCATTATCTTTGGGCTTGTACCATTACCTTTGAAAACTACTGAAAACTATCATGGCTTGACGATTAAGATTGTTCATCTCAAATAGTGTTAGTCTGTTCATATCAAATGACCGTTTTGTTTTTTTCATATATACAAACGATTAATTATTTTATTAATAATTTTAAATAATTGTTAGATATGGGTTAGTTAATGATAGTTGCGGGTGGAGGAGTAGATCGGTGACCGTGGCGACAGTTGAAAGAAGTCGCTGACAGCAAGAGAAGAGATGACAAAGGCGATGAAAAGAAAGATGGTGAAGATGATTGAATATAAGGAAGAAGATGATAATTGTTAGATATTGAGATATTTGAATAAAACTGTATTAGATATTATGGTTATCATAAATCAGATAAATTCTGATTTATTTTATTGAGATTATGATTAGTGTGTTACATTGTTAGGATGATTAGTTATCAATTAGTTAGGTTATGGGTGTATAAATTGAGATAATTTATCTATTAATAAAATTGATCGAGGCTTCGACTCGATCCAAAATTTATCTTCATTTATATTTTTAGTTTGTTATTTCAAAATAAATAAAGTTTATTTTATTATTTATATTCAAATATTTCATAATATAACGATAATGATGATGAACAGATGAAATTGGAGAGATTTGGGGGGAAGGGGGACCAAGGGCCTAGGGTGGAGGAGGGACCGAGGAGAGAGGCGAAGGAGGTAGGCAGGGGAGGAGTTGGAGAAGGGAAGGGCAAGGTAAAGGACCGAGACAATCAGGGTTGGTGGGAAACGGGGTGAGGATGAGAGGGAGGTGGTTTTGGAGGTGGAGATGGAGAAAGAAGAAAATAGAGATTGAGTGCAGATTTAGGGATTTGGAGGTTGGGTGGAGGAGGAGGAGAAGGATGCTAGATGAAGGAGGAGAAGAAAAAGGATGGCGGTGACGACTGAAGAGAGGCAGCGCCATCGTCGATGATGGTTGCGGGTGATATTTTTTATTTTTGGAAGTTTTAGTTGACCTGGCATCTTAAATGACGTAGCGTTGATGTGATATTGTTATCAATGGTTGTGAACTGTGGTTTTGAAAGTTATTGATAGTTTTAGGTCACATGGTCAATGGTGTTGATAGATTTTAAAAGCAAGCAATAAATATATATAATATTATTTTTTTGTTTTGCATAAAAAACTTAGAAATTAATTTGTTATAAAAATAAGCAGTTTCATTGTTTTTATGTCGTTAGAGAGCAACACCATGCAAAATGAATGGTCATATCATGTTTTTCATATTTCAATGGGTAATAACTGTAGGGTAAACGCTAAATGTCTGCCTTCTTTTGTTGGATTGTTATTTGTACTAGTCAGGGTTTTGTGAATTATTGTGAAGCTAAATAATTATTATAATAGGAATTTATCAGAAAATAATAGAAAAACAATTCAAAAAGACTAAGAAGCTCAAAAGAAACTGGAAATGCAAACTGATATGAAAACATACTACACTTTCATCAATTTAAATAACTAGCATCACTCTAATTGCACCCAAAAAAGAAGTAATTGTGGCTACAAAAGGACTTTGGTTTCAATCTTCCTTGAATACTGCTCTTGTGGGAACCCAGTAAAACATATTTTGAAATATAATAATTGACTCATCTATTTTAAGTTACCTGTAATTATTTTTTTGTCATAATACATTAATTTATTTTCTTTTCCTGCCGTTACAATATTGATCTAATTGTAAAATTTAAAATTTTAAAAAATCTATATTGCAAGAAATTAAGTAATGATTCCATAATTAAGTCATACAATAGTGTCCAGAGCTGAAAAAACGGAATATTCGGTTGAATATTCGGCCATGGTAAACCGAACAAATACTGCAATATTCGGTCAAACCGAATACTCGCAGTACAAAACGCATTTTCTGACGAAAAACGCGAATGTTCTATCGAATTAACCTAATAGGTCCAAAACAAATAAAATCCACAGCTAAAAAATAGCTGTGAGATCCACAACTTAATTAAAAAACAAGTGAGTTCCACACTTATTATTTCACTCTCTCCTTATTTTTATATCCTTAATAATTTGGATGCCTTTATATTGGTTTTCTTTATCCTTATTTTTTTTCAATTTTTTAAATGCAATATTTATAAGAAAATATTGATGCTTGTGTAGCTTAGCATCCCAAAAAAATTTAAAATTGCATGCTTGATACTTGTGTAGACCTTGTGGTGGTGCTAAAACAAACTTTCATGGTATCAGAGCCAGATTACTGCATTAGGCGATGTCTAGACGACGTTAAAATGTTCAGTCGAACTTCGAAACCCGCATTTTACCAAGTTTTTGTCTATTTTTCAAAAGTTGAAAATTTTCAAATTAAAAATATACAGAAATTTGTGCAAGTTATTTTATGGAGCCTCAAGAAGTACGAGGACCCAATTCATTTAAACCACCGCGGCCTAACCCTTAGTTTGGCCGCGGTTCCGCCGCAATTTTGAGTGATTGTGGGATCGTCCTTCTTGTGCTACTCCATTGTGATATTTGGCACATTCTGGGTATTTTTAGTGAGGCTCAAGTTGTTGAAATCTCTGTGATTTGTGGGTGTTTGATAATTCGATCGAAACGTTTAATATCGTCTAGATTATTATGATATGTGATACAATATTGGGAATCCACAATAATTAGTTTTGTGAAAACTAGTTAGTATTTAGTAAATCTAGCGGTTTAGTCTCGTTTGATCGATTGCCACGGAGTTTTGATTTGGATCAAAACTCCGTCGCAATCTCGTATTGTACGCGAACACTCGCCGGAAAACACTACTAGATAGCCACTCTCCATAGCCCCGACCAAGTGACTATAGGAGAACCTCGTTGCCAAAAGCATCTATACGGGTGCTCGCGGCTGCGGTGTTCCGCCTAAGCGCACTTCGTCGACGGTATCGAGGGTGCGGCCATCTACTAAAATTCCCGACGAGTATTCGATCTTTTTTATCGGAAATCCTGTTGAATTACCCAACTGGTTATTAAAAAGTGTTTTCAATCCGAGACTAAAATGCAAGGTTTATAGGTTAGGCATGAAATTCGGAATATGTGATATTCCGGGTTTATGATGTCTAAGGAATATGTGGATTCTAATTATTGTAGTTTTTCATTTCTTTTATGCGACCGCAAGTGTAATATGTGGTGTATTCCCGATCTCGTTGCTATACGTCAACGACATTCGGGATACGCATATTTACTTACGTTGATAACATGTGATGTTATGTGTTGCTGTAATATATTATATTGAATCGTCGTGATTGAATAGCCGGGGGTTTTTGCATGTAAAATTATATGTAATATTCTTTTATTGGGACACTTCCGGGTTGAGGTTGATTTCACCATTGATGTATATTATTTACTTTTCCGCATTAGGATAGACCCAAGGTAGGGAGCACAAGTAACCGAGTTCTAGAGTCCAGTGGGAGACCATCTCGAGGAGTCGAGACCGGGTCTCCTAACTCTAGAATTGGCAGGATTGCTTTCCACTCTCGTAGGGGTCTAGGGATGTGGGTTTGGCTATTCATTACGACCGTGGAATCCGTGTTTTTCATTACTGGCTTAATTTAAAACACGAACCTCCTAGAATATCCAATATTTCATATGTTGACTTCTGCTGCTTGAGTTCTGCGATATGATCATATAACTGTGTGAGACGAATGCTATATTTATATGATATATATAATAAACGTTGCTTATGTTTTGCACCCGCGCTAGTCCAGCTCCCGCTTTGCCGTTAGTTAAGTAACCTAAGGGTGCATGACGGGGCCCCGTGGCGAATGTGGATGGCATAAGCGTACGTTCTATTTTCGTTTCTTCTGTGATGTTTAGGAAACATAAATGATGGGACGTCATTAATGAGATTAATGAAAAGATAAGAAATCTAAAGATGTTGTAGAATCAAATTTTTCAAAAAGGTAGCTCTAGTTCTTTCTTTGCATAGCGGTATTCTTTTATGAATATCCAACACCTCATTCGATGAGGAAAGAGCCTAAATCCCTTCACCGGGAGTGACCTCTTTAGCAAAACTAGCAAATGCTACAACCCACTCGGTTTGTTTCAAAAAGGTAGCTCTATTTCTTACTTTGTATAGTGGTATTCTATTATGAATATCCAGCACGTCATTCAATGAGGAAAGAGCCAAGATCTCTTCACCGAGAGTGATCTCTTTAGAAAAACTAGCAAATGCTACAACCCACGTGGTTTGTTTTGAAAACTAATCGATTTTAAAAGTGGAGCTTAAACCACTCCTTTTCAAATCACTAGATTCTAAAACGATATCAAGTTCATTACGATAAAGGTTTTCTTCAAAACCAGTCGTAGCCCTCCGTCATTTCAGATAAGTGCTATTTAGTATTCGTGCTGCGTTTTTGACCATAACCAAGGCGTAGTGTACGGTAGCTGATTAGTGCTTATCTGCAGCATGTGATGCCATTGGATTAGGGTAGTCGTACGGCTTTATTGACCTTAGTCAAGGGTCGTACGGGTGGGTTTAATTCAATCACGAAATGACGGGTTGAACTTAGCTAGCGCTTATGATTTGTTGACCATAGCTAAGGTCATAAGTCTCTAGGGGTAAAAACAGATATCGGGAATTTCAAGTGTTGAAATTTGCAATGAGATTGCATACCTTCTATGAGGTAGTTGGATCCCGATACCCACTGAGAGTAAGTGTTACTCATGGGAGAGTTTTTCACTTTATAATTAGCTGATTTAGTATGTGTCTAAGAAAGGTGTTAACGGGGTTATGGCCCTACGGAAACGAGATTATTTAATTAGTTCCATGCGGAAGCATGGGGAGACTCCCTCGGAGTACCAATACCTTCCTGGCTGACCGATTGGCGAATTTGTAGGGTGTAATTAATCCCGGTTAATCTTACCTTTTAGGGTTTGAATGAATATTTGATAAAAACAGTATGAGCCATCATGATTAGATAAGATAATAACCAATCTAATCTTGCAAAGAGCGCACGCTAAAGCGTTTTCTTCTCTCTCTCTCCAGGTAGCGACCATGACACGCCTTAATCAAGATAATAATATTGATGTATTGACCGAACCCGCTTATTATACTGAGCTGGGAAACGTTGGTTCCGCTTTATCTTATGACTGTCATAAGTCTGAGCAAGGAATAGGGGAATACAAGGATTCCCACGCAACCCGAACGAAGAAAGAGCATGTTGATACATCTTCTTCGGGTGTGTTCATTACCGAGAATTGTTTCTCAGTCTGCTCTACGTCCTAGGTATTGAATACCGGATCAGGATCCCATGTTTGTAATTTGTTACATGGGTTAAAGAGAAGTAGAGAACCGGGAAAGGGTGATATGTCTCTCAAAGTAGGGAATGGATCAATTGTTGCGGCCAAAGCAGTTGGCGAATATCACCTAGTATTACCAAATAGTAATACATTGATTCTGAACGACTGTTATTACGTACTAAAAATGATGTGCAATATTATATCAGTTTCTTTATTATATAAAGAAGGGTATAACTTTGCATTAGAGAATAATGTTATGAATATTTTCCTAAATCAAGTGTTGATTGGGTTTGGTACGTTATGTAACGGTATATACGTTCTAAATCAAACTACAGTTCTAAACATATAGAACACACACAAGAGGAAAAGTTCAGAAATGAACGAAGTCTTCTTGTGGCATTGTATACTAGGTCATATCAATGCGACAAGACTAGCCAAGTTGCATATGAAGGGTTCCTAGGCACGCTAATGAGGTCTCACAAGGCATCAACCATGCCAATTTTAAATTTTATGGGTGCCGAGAAACCCTAATACGGATCGTCGACTAGAATTCTAGGCGAAAAACGAAACTAGTTAACAACTTAACTAAACGAGAGAGGCTACAACCTATGTAGATACGTTTCTCCACTTCCTTAGCTCCATGTAGGCGTCCTCTCACTGTCCATCTCGAATCCCGAACTCAATCGTCGGCTTCATCGGAGAAATGGGCGGGCTAGGTCGTCGGCTTCGTGCCGAAGATGATCTACGTCGCATCACAAGTTCAAGCTCCAACTTCACCAAGTTGTGAAACTTGTGAAGAAAACACCCTATACTACTTGGCAAGAGGTAGAGGGTGAAGAAATAGGAGGTGGGTTCACTTTAGAATTGGATTTCTCACACTTTTGCTCAAGTTGTCATTGATGAAGGCAAGGTTTTTCTTGAAGAAGAAGAAGGAGAAGATGAAGAATATGATAAGTCTCTTATTTAAAAAAGAAACTAATATGAATGCTTATCATATCCTAACCATAGTCAAGTGTAGAGAGTAAACTAGGGTTAGTTGGAATGGTTAGGGTTAAGGATGAGATAAGAATGGTAGACTTTTTCAAAGCTTCAAGAAGCTTCAACATGCAAACAAAATAAGCCACCATTCTCTTTTATTTTCCAAAATGAATAAATAAATAAATAAATAAATAAGTAAATAAACAAAACCCTAACCATTCATATAACCATGGTTTAATCTTTACACAAACCCAAGTGAGCAAGTATCATCATACATGATACAAACAAGTGCACAAAAATATATCATATATACAATGTGCATCAAGTGAGAAAATCCTTTTAAAATGAACCAATACTAGTTAATGCAAAGTAATATATCAAATATATAATTATACATTAAATCATTAAATCAACATTTGATTCAATGATCCGGTCATGTCGCACATAACCGACTAGTATCCAATGTATCGATTTATCGAATCAATGATTCGATAACTAGGTCATATCGCATACAACCAATCGAAACATTCATCGCGAGAATGAAATGCGGTATCACATACACGCATTATTCTCGGTGCCGCACATATCTCGTATGCGCTCCTATTTCGTTTCGCTTGAGCCAGGAAACCTCTGTGTAGGACTCTAAAGACTCGTCAATACGCCGGTAGCAGATGATGATCATATCAAGCACCCATAAGCCGCAAGCGGTCTGCTAAACGTAACGGCCACCCGGGTATTAAGCGATCAGAAGATCGACGAGCTAGCCCGCTCACACTCCTGTGAATCCAACCAGTAACACTTACCGTACAGTCCGGTCTGTTCGTCTGATATGTCGCATATCTAGTCTAGGGGTGGTAAACGTCAGACCCCAATAACCGATAAGTCATGCCGATGTGAGGCTCATAACGGGTCGAGAAACTACTGGTAACACTTACCAGCAAATCTCTGATCAGCCCTGGCCAGGGACTTCCCTGTTACGGCCAATCGAGCACTGCGCAACATCAACCCCCAATACCGGGAGAGACGAAACCCCTCCTATCGCTCATTGCCTCCATGTGACTCGGGACTGTGCCCAAAAACCACCGTTTTGCACGCCCTCATGGACGTGGTAAGGTGGAGATCAAAGCACAGTGGGAATCACACAAGACTCTATGACGATCTCGGGTCTACAGACTAACCTGCACAAGTGTCACCTGAGAACTGCCATCTGACGTGAGGTATAATACCATCTGGGAGTTCTCGGCGAGTCCGTCCAGTGTACCCAGTCTCCACTGAGCACCCGTATACCATCTCTGATGTCAAACACCAATGGATATGGGATCATCCATCGCCCATCTCATGGGTCGAGAAGCGTATACGCTAGTCTACTCTGGTATATCGATGCCCCGTCTCGATACACCCACGACTAGGGACCTTGAAGGATGTACTTATGGACTACCATGTCCCCACTAGTATGATCTGCATCATAGTCCAGGTAGTCAAGTACACATCCTAAGGGCTTTACCAACATGTAACCATAAGAAAGTTTAAAAAGACTAGTATACATGTTAAGATAAAGAGTAACCAGATAGCATACTATCATATCGAGCAAGAAAGTCATCTCTATATATGTCCAAGCATCCAATATAATATACATCATCTGTACAATACTGGCCTCTAAGGCATACATACAACTAACAATCTCCCACTTGCACTAGGGCCAGCTGCTGTAGTATCGCATACCGAGCATCCCGAAGAGTCTCTCAAACTGTATCTGGGGTATGGCCTTCGTGAGTGGATCCGCCGTGTTGTTCTTCGTGTCAACCCTCCTGACCTCGATCTCCCGGCGATCAACTATCTCCCGGATCAGGTGATACCGCCTCAGTATATGCCTGGATCGCTGATGGGACCTAGGTTCCTTGGCCAAAGCCACCGCTCTATTGTTATCGCAATACAAAGGTATTGGATGCTCAATGGATGGAACCACTCCAAGTTCAGTAATGAACTTCTTGATCCAGACAGCCTCTTTGGCAGCATCGTTGGCAGCGATGTATTCAGCCTCCATCGTCGAGTCTGCCACGGTTTCCTGCTTGGAACTCTTCCAGCTAACCGCCCCTCCGTAAAGGGTAAAGACAAATCCCGACTGCGACTTAGAGTCGTCCTTATCACTCTGGAAGCTCGAATCGGTAAAGGACTCCACTTGGAGTTCTCCGTTACCATACACCAAGAGCATCTCTTTAGTCCTTCGTAAGTACTTGAGAATGCTCTTCACAGCTGTCCAGTGACTCTCTCCAGGATCAGCTTGATACCTGCTCACTACACTTAGTGAGTATGCTACATCGGGTCTGGTACATAGCATCGCGTACATGATAGAGCCTACAGCCGAAGCATAGGGTATCCCTTGCATGCGAGCTCTCTCCAAATCAGTCTTGGGAGACATCTCTTTGGAGATAGTGAGTCCAGAGATCGTGGGCAAGTTCCCACGCTTGGATTCTTCCATACTAAACCTCTTTAGTATGGTGTCAATGTACCTGGATTGGGACAATCCCAATATCCGTTTGGATCTATCTCTATAGATCCTGATTCCCAATATGCAGGAGGCATCACCAAGATCTTTCATTGAGAATCTTTGTGATAAGAAGAGCTTGACCGATTGCAGCATAGGAATATCATTTCCTATCAAGAGTATATCGTCCACGTACAATACGAGGAAGACAACCTTACTCTCTGCCACCTTCTTGTAAATACAAGGTTCATCTGGATTTTTGACGAAATCAAACTCTTTGATAACGACGTCAAAGCAGATGTTCCAACTCCGCGATGCTTGCTTTAATCCAAAAATGGATTTAAGCAGCTTGCACACCTTCCCGCTGCTCCCACTGTCTACGAAGCCCTCTGGCTGAGTCATGTACACGCACTCTTCTAAATCACCATTTAGAAAGGCGGTCTTAACATCCATTTGCCAGATTTCGTAGTCATGATATGCAGCGATGGCAAGCATGATCCGGATGGATTTAAGCATAGCCACTGGAGAAAAGGTTTCGTCATAGTCCACACCTGGTCTTTGACGAAAACCCTTTGCTACAAGTCTAGCTTTGAAAGTCTCCACTTTCCCATCTACACCAAGTTTTTTCTTGAAGATCCACTTGCTCCCAATGGGTTTTACCCCTTCAGGAGCAACTTCCAAAGTCCATACTTTGTTGGTGTACATGGATTCCATCTCGGACCGCATAGCATCCAGCCATTTTACCGAGTCCCTACTCGTGATGGCCTGCTCGAAGCTAGTTGGGTCATCATCCTCCATGATGCAATCCTCGCTTCCACCATCCATGAGAAAACCGTAGTATCTCTCAGGTTGGCGAGGAACCCTACTAGATCGGCGGAGAGGCTGAGGTTCATTGGGAGCTACTGAATCCTCTGGTTCAACCAAATCTTCTGTCGTAGTTTGTATTGCTGGAACCTCTTCCAGTTCTACCTCCTTGCCACTAATCTCTTTGTCAAGAAATTCCTTTTCTAAAAAGGTGGCATGTCGAGAAACAAACACTTTTTGTTCCTCGGTGTGGTAGAAGATATACCCGCGCGAATGTTTGGGATATCCAATAAACTTACACAGAATGGACCTTGCCGCGAGTTTGTCCGGATTTTGCGTTTTTACATATGCCGGACAACCCCATATCTTAACATAATTAAGACATGGTCTCTTTCCTTTCCATATCTCATATGGAGTGGTTGGCACGGATTTGGTGGGAACCATATTCAATAGGTCTGCAGCTGTTTCCAGTGCATATCCCCAGAAGGAAATAGGTAACTCAGCTGTGCTCATCATAGAGCGCACCATATCTAATAGGGTGCGGTTCCTCCGTTCTGATACACCGTTGTGCTGTGGTGTATATGGAGGAGTCAGCTGAGAGAGAATCCCATTCTTTTTTAGGAAGTCCAGGAATTCATTGCTCAAGTATTCACCTCCTCGATCAGATCGAAGGATTTTAATACTTTTTCCGGTTTGGTTTTCGACTTCTTGTTTATATTCTCTAAATTTCTCAAAAGCTTCTGATTTGTGTTTCATCAGGAACACATATCCGAATCTAGAGAGATCGTCAGTGAATGTAATGAAGTACGAAGAACCATTCCTGGCATGTGTAGACAAGGGACCGCATACATCACTATGTATCAGTCCCAAGAGTTCGGTAACTCTTTCTCCGTGTCCCGTAAACGGAGTTTTGGTCATCTTGCCTTTGAGACATGACTGGCAAGTGTCATAAGATGAAAATTCAAACGGATTTAAATATCCATCCTTATGCAACTTAGCCAGTCGTGTCGCATTGATGTGACCCAGTCTACAATGCCACAACTAGGATTTGTTCAGTTCTGAACTCTTCCTCTTGTGTGTGTTTGTTATGCTCAGAACTGTTGATTGATTTAGAACATAAATGCCATTGCACAACGTGCCTGATCCAACCAACTTTTGGTTACGGAAAATGTTCATAACATTGTCCTGTAATACAAAATTATATCCCTCTTTACTCAATAAAGAAACCGATATAATGTTGCATATCAGGTTCGGCATGTAATAGCATTCGTTCAGAACCAATGTATTACCAGTTGGTAATGCAAGGTGATATTCCCCGACAGTCTTAGCTGCAACAATTGCACCATTTCCAACTTTAATGTCTTTATCACCTTCTCCAAGTTCTCTACCTTTCCTGAGCCCATGTAACTGATTACATATATGGGATCCTGACCCGGTATCTAATACCCAGGACGTGGAGCAAATGGAGAAACAGTTCTCTGTAACGAACACACCCGAAGAAAATGCATCATCGTGTACTTTCTTCATTCGGGTGGCATGGGAATCCTGGTATTCCCCTATATCCTGTTCAGTCCTATAACTCTTATAAGAAAGAACGGAACCAACGTTCCCCAGCACAGTATAACATGCGGGTTCGGTCAATACATCCATATTATTATCTTTATTAGGGCATGACATGGTCGCTACCTGGAGAGAGAGAGAAGAAAACACTTTAGCGTATGCTCGTGCAAGATCAGATTGGTTATTATCTTATCTAATCAGGATGGCTCCCACTGGTTTTTATCAAATCTTCCTTCAAACCCTAAAAGAAAAGACTAGCCGGGATTAATTACACCCTACAACTTCGTCGATCTTTCAGCCAGGCCAGTGTCGGTACTTTGAGGGAGGTTCCCCGTGCTTTTGCACGGACCTAATTAAAGTAAACCTCGTTTTCCCAGAGGCGTAACCCCGTTGACACCTTTCTAGACACCTACTTGATCGGCTAATTGTAATGTGTAAAACTCTCTCAGGAGTAACTCTTACTCGCAGTGGGTATCGGGATCCAACTATCTTATAGAAGGTATGCAATCTCATTGCAAATTTCAACACTTGAAATTCCCGATAATATTTTGCCCCTAGCGTCCTATGACCTTGACGCAGGCCAACAAACCATAGTGCGCTAGTCAAGTTCAACCCGTCATTTCCTGATTGAATTAAACCCACCCGCACGACCCTTGACGCAGGCCAACAAAGTCGCACGACTACCCTAATCCAATCTGCATCATATGTATAAGCAGATAAATACTAGTTAGCTACCGCACACTACGCCTTGACGCATGCCAACAAACGTAGCACGAATACTAACTACTACTTATCTGAAATGACAGAGGGCTACGACAGGTTTTTCTGAAAACCTATTGCGTAATGAACTTGATATCGTTGTAGAATCAAATGAAGTTTTGAAATGGAGTGATTTTGAGGCTTTTCTAGTTTTGCTAAAGGGGTCACTCCCGGTGAAGGGATCGTCGGCCCTTTCCTCGTCGAATGAGGTGCGGGATATATCATATATATCACTGTGCAAAGCAGAAACTATAGAAGCTATCAAAAGACAAACCGAGTGTGTAGCATCTGCCAGTTATTGCTAAAGGAGTCACTCCCGGTGAAGGGATCTCGGTCCTTTCCTCATCGAATAAGGTGCATGATATATCACATATACCGCTGTACAAAGCAAGAACTGTAGCTACCTGTTTTATTTAAAATTTGATTCTACAACATCTTAGGTTTCTTTTCTTTCATTAATCACATTAATGAAGTCCCATCATTTAAGTCACCTAAACATCACAGATAAATACGACGTACACTTATGCCATCCGCATTCGCCTCGATGTCCTCTCGTGCACCGTTAGGTTAGGTAACTAACGACAGAGCAGGGCAGGGCTAGTGCGGGTGCAAAACATAAGTAACGTCTATATAATATATCATATATACTATATACTGTATCTATCACAGAACATCACATGATCACATCACAGATAAAGCAGCAGAAGAAACATATGAAATATTGGATATACTAGGACGTCCGTGTTTTCAATACGAGCCAGTATAAAACACGGATTCCACGGTCGTGATGAATAGCCAATCCCACATCCCTAGACCCCTACGAGAGCGGCAAGCAACCCTGCCAATTCTAGGGTTAGGAGACCCGGACTCGACTCCTCGAGTTGGTCTCCCACTGGACCCCAGAACCCGGTTACTTGTGCTCCCCTCCTTGGGTCTATCCTAATGCGGAAAAGTAAATAATATACAAAAGGTAACAACTTCCGCAACCTGGAAGTGCCCCAAATAAAAGAATATTACATACAAGTTTTTACATGAATTAAAATGAAAAAACACTCATCTCACATAAAAAACCCCGGCTATTCGAACACGACGATCCAATATAACATATCCAGCAACACATAACATCACATGTCATCAACGTAAGTAAATATGCGCATCCCAATTGTCGTTGACATATAGCAACGAAACCGGCGAAATCACATATTACACTTACGGTCACAGAAAAGAAAGTGTAAAACTACAACAGTTGGAATCCGCAACCTCTTTAGACATCGCATGCCTAATCAAATGAAATACTTAAACATCACATGCCTAACAATTATAAACCCCGCATTTTAGTCTCATTATCGAAAACTCTTTTCAATATCAAGTGAGACTAAACAGCTAGATTTATAACATTCATTTAGTTATCTCATAACTGTTTGTGAATTCCAATTATTGTATCCCATTCCGGATAAATAGAAAATATTAAACTTTCCGATCGAACATTCGAACACCCAAGTTTTCCCGAAACCGTTCAACACATGAAATAGGTTCAAAGACATTCACTTCATGCCTCAGTACCAACGGTCCAGCCGTAGAAGGGTCAAGCCAACGCCTCACATGTGGCACGCCGTACTGCCCCAAACCCGAAGGTTCAAAGGGCAGCTCAAGACGGTCACATAATCGAGTTAAGGTTTGTTGTATTTTAGAGGGACCATCGCATTACTTGCACTACTTAGAACGTCCTTAAACCACAGAAAAATCCAACAATTGGAAATTTTCCGGCAGGGGAAAATTTGGGTATTTATATCCGATCGAACCTTTTAACATATTCTAAAATATCCGGAAAGCCACATAGACAAGGTTTGATAATCCGATCGAATCGTCGATTCCCAATACAACCCCAGAACACACAACTTTTGAGTCAAATTAAAAAATTCCCAGAAAATTCAGCATAATAAAATAGGAATTACTGTGCAAGAATGGACAGATGATGTCATCAGATGGCCGCGGAACCGCCGCAGAAGCCAAGCTTCTGCCGCGGTTCCGCCGCGCCCTTAGCAGATCATGGGATAAATTTTGCATCGTAATTCTTAGAATTCCCTGCTGAATTTTTTAAGCATTTTTAATATGGAAAAATCCCAGATTTTAGAAAAAGTCCAGAGAGCATATCGGGAATTAGGGTTTGGGTTCGATCGGGTTTCAAACGTCGTCTAGACTTCGCCTAAGGCTCTAGCTAGGCTCTGATACCACTGAAGGGTTCCTAGGCACGCTAATGAGGTCTCACAAGGCATCAACCATGCCAAATTTAAATTTTATGGGTGCCGAGAAACCCTAATACGGATCGTCGACTAGAATTCTAGGCGAAAAACGAAACTAGTTAACAACTTAACTAAAGGAGAGAGGCTACAACCTTTGTAGATCTTTTTCTCCACTTCCTTAGCTCTATGTAGGCGTCCTCTCGCTGTCCATCTCGAATCCCGAACTCAATCGCCAGCTTCATCGGAGAAATGGACGGGCTAGGTCGTCGGCTTCGTGCCGAAGATGATCTACGTCGAGGCATCACAAGTTCAAGCTCCAACTTCACCAAGTTGTGAAACTTGTGAACAAAACACCCTATACTACTTGGCAAGAGGTAGAGGGTGAAGAAATAAGAGGTGGGTTCACTTTAGAATTGGATTTCTCACACTTTTGCTCAAGTTGCCATTGATGAAGGCAAGGTTTTTCTTGAAGAAGAAGAAGGAGAAGATGAAGAATATGATAAGTCTCTTATTTAAAAAAGAAACTAATATGAATACTTATCATATCCTAACCATAGTCAAGTGTAGAGAGTAAACTAGGGTTAGTTGGAACGGTTAGGGCTAAGGATGAGATACGAATGGTGGACTTTTTCAAAGCTTCAAGAAGCTTCAACATGCAAACAAAATAAGCCACCATTCTCTTTTATTTTCCAAAATGAATAAATAAATAAATAAATAAGTAAATAAACAAAACCCTAACCATTCATATAACCATGGTTTAATCTTTACACAAACCCAAGTGAGCAAGTATCATCATACATGATACAAACAAGTGCACAAAAATATATCACATATACAATGTGCATCAAGTGAGAAAATCCTTTTAAAATGAACCAATACTAGTTAATGCAAAGTAATATATCAAATATATAATTATACATTAAATCATTAAATCAACATTTGATTCAATGATCCGGTCATGTCGCACATAACCGACTAGTATCCAATGTATCGATTTATCGAATCAATGATTCGATAACTAGGTCATATCGCATACAACCAATCGAAACATTCATCGCGAGAATGAAATGCGGTATCACATACACGCATTATTCTCGGTGCCGCACATATCTCATATGCGCTTCTATTTCGTTTCGCTTGAGCCAGGAAATCTCTGTGTAGGACTCTAAAGACTCGTCAATACGCCGGTAGCAGATGATGATCATATCAAGCACCCACAAGCCGCAAGCGGTCTGCTAAACGTAACGGCCACCCGGGTATTAAGCGATCAGAAGATCGACGAGCTAGCCCGCTCACACTCCTGTGAATCCAACCAGTAACACTTACCGTACAGTCCGGTCTGTTCGTCTGATATGTCGCATATCTAGTCTAGGGGTGGTAAACGTCAGACCCCAATAACCGATAAGTCGTGCCGATGTGAGGCTCATAACGGGTCGAGAAACTACTGGTAACACTTACCAGCAAATCTCTGATCAGCCCTGGCCAGGGACTTTCCTGTTACGGCCAATCGAGCACTGCGCAACATCAACCCCCAATACCGGGAGAGACGAAACCCCTCCTATCGCTCATTACCTCCATGTGACTCGGGACTGTGCCCAAAAACCACCGTTTTGCACGCCCTCATGGACGTGGTAAGGTGGAGATCAAAGCACAGTGGGAATCACACAAGACTCTATGACGATCTCGGGTCTACAGACTAACCTGCACAAGTGTCACCTGAGAACTGCCATCTGATGTGAGGTATAATACCATCTGGGAGTTCTCGGCGAGTCCGTCCAGTGTACCCAGTCTCCACTGAGCACCCGTATACCATCTCTGATGTCAAACACCAATGGATATGGGATCATCCATCGCCCATCTCATGGGTCGAGAAGCGTATACGCTAGTCTACTCTGGTATATCGATGCCCCGTCTCGATACACCCACGACTAGGGACCTTGAAGGATGTACTTATGGACTACCATGTCCCCACTAGTATGATCTGCATCATAGTCCAGGTAGTCAAGTACACATCCTAAGGGCTTTACCAACATGTAACCATAAGAAAGTTTAAAGAGACTAGTATACATGTTAAGATAAAGAGTAACCAGATAGCATACTATCATATCGAGCAAGAAAGTCATCTCTATATATGTCCAAGCATCCAATATAATATACATCATCTGTACAATACTGGCCTCTAGGGCATACATACAACTAACAGCATAAAGATTGATATTTAAATCCGTTTGAATTTACATCTTATGAAACTTGCCAGTCATGTCTCAAAGGCAAGATGACCAAAACTCCATTTACAGGACACAGAGAGAGAGCTACTAAACTCTTGGGACTGATACATAGTGATATATGTGGTCCTATGTCTACACATGCCAAGAATTGTTCCTTGTATTTTATCACATTCACGGATGATCTCTCAAGATTCGGACACGTGTTCTTGTTGAAACACAAATCTGAAGATTTTGAGAAATTCAAGGAATATAAGTACGAAGTTGAGAACCAGACGGGTAAAAGTATTGAAATCTTTCGATCCGATCGGATAGGAGAATACTTAAGCGCGGAGTTCCAAGACTATTTAAAAGAGAATGAAATTCTCTCTCAGCTTACTCCTCCGTATACACCACAGCACAAAAGAGTATCGGAGCGGAGAAATCACACCCTATTAGATATGGTGCGCTCTATGATGAGTATTGCTGAGTTACCTATTTCCTTTTGGGGTTATGCACTTGAGACAGCTGCATACCTAGTGAATAGGGTTCTGACCAAATCCATGCCTACCACTCCATATGAGATATGGAATGGAAAGAGACTATTTCTTAAACGAGTTAAGATATGGGGTTGTCCGGCCTATGTTAAAAAGCAAAATCCGGACAAGCTTGAGGCAAGGTATGTTTTGTGCAAGTTTTTTGGATATCCAAAGGATTCATATAGATATATCTTCTACCATAATGAGGAACAAAAAGTGTTTGTTTCTCAACATGCCACCTTTTTAGAAAAAGAATTTCTTGTAAAAGAAATTAGTGGTAATGAGGAGAACTGGAAGAAGTTCCAGCTACACAAACTATAACTGACAATTTGGTAGAACCGGAGGATTCAATAGTCCCCGACGAATCTCAGCTACTCCGCAGATCTAGTAGGGTTCCTCATCCATCTGAGAGATACTACGGTTTTCTCATAGACGGTGGGAGCGAGAATTGCATCATGGAAGATAATGACCCAACTAGTTTTGAGCAGGCTATCACAAGTGGAGACTCTATGAAATGGCTGGATGCTATGCGATCTGAGATGGAATCCATGTACAACAATAAAGTATGGACTTTGGAAGTTGCTCCTAAAGGGGTAATGTTGGCTATAGTGCCCTCAAAGCAATTATTGTAATCACAGGCATGTGATTATGATGATTGAGGGAGAACCTATACGGATAGAACAGTCTTACTCAAAATGATAGTATGCTATCTGGTTTGTCTTTATCATCATGTACATGCGTTATGTTGTATTACAGATCACTATAACATGTTGATAGAGCCCATAGGATTCTTGCTTGACTACCAGTATTATGATGGCGATCATATACGTGGGAGCTGGATGGTCTATAAGCACATCCTTAAATGTCCCTAGTCGTGGGAGTATCAAGACTGGGCATTGATACTCTAGAGTAGACTAGTGTATACTTATCGAGACCCCGACAAGGGGCGGTGGCCGGTCTCACAAGCCATGTCTGTCACCTAAGATATTATGCAGGTGCTCATTGGGTTATGAGTACACTGGATGGACTTGCCGGGAACATACTAGTTGGTATTATACCTATTTCCATATAGCAGTTCCCAGTTGACATGTGTACAAGTTAGTCTGTCGACCTGGGATCGTCATTTGTCTCGTGTGAGTTCCCACTGTGCTTTGATTACTACCCTACCATGGCTCAAAGAAGTCATGCAAACAGGTTTTAGTTGGGTACATCCCGAGCCATATGGAGGCAGTGAGCGGATCGTCAGGGATTTGTCTCTCTCGGTATTGGGGGTTGATATCGCGTAGTGCACGGGTGACCATCACCAGAAATCCTTGGCCAAGGTAGTCGAGAATTACTGATTTGGATTAGTAGTTTCTCAGTTGGTGATGGGCTTCATACCGACACGAAATGTCGCGTTATTAGGGTTCTGACTTTATCCAACCCCCTAGACTCGATATGCGATACACTTAGATGAATGGACCGGACTGTATGGATATTGTCACAGATAGGCTCAGTAGGGGTTCAGATGAGTTTGCTCGTCGGCCTTCTTTTCGCTCAATACCTGGGTAGCCGTTACGTACAGGTAGTGCTGCTGACGTGCTTGTGGTTAAACCCACTACCAGCGTATTGACGAGTATTTAGAGTCCCACACAGAGAGTTTCCCTGCTTCAGGCGAAACGATATAAAGGCCGTATGGTTTTACGACAGGTTCGATCATATACGTGCACTTGTGCACGTATCATGATTCGGATGGATAATACTAGTGGGCTTTGGTTTAAACCGGATTCTAGTATTATATTATTTGATTATTTTCGTCTCTTTGTATTCGTATTTTTTGGAATACGGATACAAGTATGTATATACGGTTGAGGGGTATTCTTGTAATTTATTATAAGGTACTTCTAAAAGATGCCACCTCATTTTGTTAAAAACCATTTAGGATAAATGGTTAATGAGGTGGAGGGATGAGGTGTTCTTTTTAGTGTTGTGAGATATTTTCTTGAATTGAGGCTTCATGATTCATACACAACACTTAGCCATTTTTCCTTGGTCGCTTCATGCTTGCTACACTCTCATCCTCAAGCTTCTTCTTCTACCTCCACCCTTCAAGTCTCATGTGTTGAGAAACCTAGGGTGTTTAGAGACAAATTAATCCATCATTAGATTCTACATTCTCTAGGCTATCTAGTTTAGCGAACTAGGTACTCTAGTTACCTCGGTTATGAGGTTGGAGCTCGAACTACAAATCCTCAGGTGGATCATCATCGATGGAGGGAGACCGGCGATTAAGCTTGGCCTCTAGGAGCTTAGGAAGATAGTAGAAGACCGAAGGACTCGGATCATACGGTATAACCATTCTAAACTCCTCTTTGGTTTGCTATCTTTAGGTTTATGGTAGATCCGGGTTATAGGGTTGTTCTAGCGCCAGTTTTATAAAAATTTTGTTCTGCATTCGGTCACGGTAGATGGCCAGGGCACTGGCATAACCCAACATGGTATTAGAGCCAACCCATAAACCCTTAGATAGTAGTTTAAATGATGTATAAAGTAACGAAACCGAAACAACTCCGAAACAATACGGAAAATATTCATGTTGCTGTCGAATTTTCAGAGTCTTCTAAAATTTTTTTAAACAATTTTAGAAGACTATTTATCTTGTAACTAGAAAACATTTTAAAACGAGCTCCAAAATCCTTAGTACGGCCAGCGAGAACGGGAAAAATACCGGCGTCGCCGAATTTAGTGTGGAATTGGGTCTTGAATTTTTTGGTGTGTTCTGGGATCTTGAATATTGGATTTCTGGTATTGTTTGTTTTTACCCAGGTTTCATATTATGTTATCTTTGGTTTGGGGGCAATATGGAGTCTTTCGAAGTCGCTATTTTTAACACCGTTTAAAAGTTTTCAGTACATACATTACTATCTGCGACCGTGAATGTCATTAGAGCGGTATAACTCGTCTAACTGCTATATGTTCTTTTAGACGGGTTTGCGAACATAACATTCACGTTGATGTTCTGTGTTGTGCTGAGGTTGTGGTTGGATTGTCGTGGTGGATAGCCATTGGTGCAATGATGGTTGTACAGTTCAGATTCATTTGTACATTTGATATTACGGGGAGAGCGTCCGACATGTGGACTGCCGTCTCTGCCAGTTTGTATATTATTTGTTTGGGGCACGACTGGGTTGAGGTCGTTGTCACCCTTGTACATATATTTCATTTTCTGTACTAGAATTATCCCGCGGTGGAGTGCTCGAATAGCCGGATTCTAGAGGGCAACGGGCACGCATCTCATGGTGTTGAGACGGAGGGGGGCTCACTCTAGAATTGGCGGGCTACTCGACGCATTCGTAGGGGGTACAGGTTGACCCACGGAAAGGTGCTCAAGTTACCAGATTCCGTGAAGTGTTGGGTGGCCCATTCACTTTGTTGATTGGGGTTGCCTCACTTCTACGATTGGCGGGTAACTTGCCGCACTCGTAGGGATCCAGGTTTTCATGGCACAGGATATCCACATGACAGGGAACGTCGGGTCTCATTTGCGGCTCGAATGAAACCCGAGACTCCAAGATTATCCACCATTCTGTGTTGCTTGCTGAGATTCTGTGATGTTGCTTATATCATGCCTGGGACGAATGTTATATATATTTATATATATACTAGTAGACATTGTATATGTTTTGCATCCGCGCTAGTCCAGCCCCTGCTCTGCAGTTAGTTAAGTAACCTATCGGTGTATGACGGGACCCCGTGGCGAATGCAGATGGCATATACGTACATTGTATTTTCGTTCTTTTCTGGTGTGATATAAATTAATTGATGGGACTGCATCAATTCCTATTAATGCAAGGAAAACAAGCCTATATGATATTGTTGGAACCAAGTTTTTAAAAACTGACATTACTGATGTTCTATTTTTCTTTGCACGGTGGTATTCGGTTATGAATATCCAGCATCTCATTCAACGAAGCAATAGCCGAGATCCCTTCATCGGGAGTGACCTCTTGAGCAAAAGTTTATGTTATCGTAATAACTTCACTATAGTCAATTCTTTTGCTTTGCATCATGGTATTCAGTTTAGAATATCCTACACCTCATTCGATGAGGAAAAAGCCGAGATCCCTTCACAGGGAGTGACCTCTTTAGCAAAAGTTTGTGCCACTATATATTTGTAAAACCACTCGGTTCCTTCAACGATATCAAGTTCATTACGTTAAAGGTTTTTCGCCAAAAAACTAGCCGTAGCCCTCCGTCATTTCAGACAAGTGGCAGTTAGTATTCGTGCTATGTACGTTGGTCTCTATCAAGGCATAGTGAACGGTAGCTAAATGTTAGTTATCTGTTGCATCTTAGAATGCGATTAATTAGGACAGTCGCATAGCCACTTTGGTCTCTATCAAGGGCTTATGCGGGTGGGTCTAAGTTAATTCAGGACAATGACGGGTTGAACTTTACTTGCGACTTATGGTACGTTGGTCTCTATCAAGACCATATGACGATTGGGGTAAAAACCACATCGGGAGTTTCAAACATACGGGAAACTTGTCAGGCATGCGCATACCTTTTGGAGTGTGGTGACTTGAGTGGATTCCATCAAGTTATCATGCGATGATAGTTGGATCCCGATTCCCACTGATGAGTAGGTGTTACTTCTCGGGTGATTTTAGATGATCCCGACTAATTCTCCTTTTAGGGTTTGAAGGAGAATTCGAGAAAACAGTGGGAGCCATCCTGATTAGATAAAGTGATTAACCAATCTAATCTAGGTTAGAGTGCACGCTAAGTGTTTCTTTTCTTTCTCTCTTTGGCAGCGACCATGGCCTGACCCTAAACTAAAACTCATGAACCAAGTTAACCGAACCTTATTAAAACACTTTGGCTTTTGGATTGTCATTTAGTCACATATATCATTGTCGCTCCTACATCCCCTTTGCATTTCTCCAAAACACTCCGTATCACTACGAAAATCCATATTTCTTGGATATTCCATCGTATGGTTATATACGAACTCGAAGGAACTTGTTTAAATTCAAGGATGGATTCTGGTTCTAGAGAAATTGTATAGGATTATTCGGTTGTCTTTTCCATTTACCTTCTCTCAGGTTGCGAGAGCTCCTAGTGTAAGGAGAGTACACCTATTGTGCTTATTGGATAGTCTTCTTCCAAACCTTAGGTTGGTGCCGAAAGGTGGGAAAGGAAGAAAACCAATTAGCCTAAGTGTGGTGTACAGAAGGTAATAAGTACAGACATATAAAGGGATTAGAGTAAGAGCAAAGGAAATTGCAACTACTATCATTCACGACAAAAACCGCGTATACCCCTGCCAATCCTACTTCACCTTTGGATTTCTACAGAACACTTCGTATCAATACGAAGATCCATATTGCTTGGATATGCCATCGTATAGTTACATACAAACTCGAAGGAATTTGTTCCAGTTCGAGAATGGATTCAGGTTCGGGAGAAATAGAATAGGATTATTCAGTTGTCTTTTCCCTTTACCTTCTCTCAGGTTATGAAGGCTCCTGGTATTAGGAGAGTACACCTATTGCGCTTATTAGATAGTTTTCTTCCAAATCTTAGGTTGGTGCCGAAGGGTAGGGAAGGAAGAAAATCAATTAGTCTAAGTGTAGTATACAGAAGATAATAAGTAAAGACATATAAAGGGATTGGAGTGTGGGAAAGGAAGTATACGATTACAGTCATGAATCTGGATAGTGGAAGGGGCATTACTATAAATACCCCCTTACCCTTTCGAAACATTTTCATGTTTCAGTTTTATTGTGAGGTGTTAAGTGAAAACTGTTTTCCCAATTAGATTCTGACTCCAGGGTATGTATTTACCGGACTCGATTCTCATATCTGTATGGCGTTACAGATGATGAGTGGGAGTAAGATATTGGGAATTGGGTGATTAGATCCTCAATATATATCAGAATTCTTTATAATTAGTGATATTTGAGGAAATCACCTGGGTTTTGCCTGACGGCAAATATTTGGTTTTGAATATCCGTCGTTATGCACTAATTTCAAACTGATATATCTGTACGTTTATTTTATAAAGTGAGATATAACTTTTTGAAATTATATCTATGATATTTATCTATATCAGTTGATAGTTAGGTAAGGTGCATTCAACAATGGTGTAATTCTTCTTAACCATAGTATAGTTTTCAAGCTACGACGCACAGGGTTTAAGTTATTAAACTCAGTGGACTTATACAGAGTATTGTATGTTGTCCAGTGTCCGTTAGGACAAAGGGTGATTGTTAGTGTATATGCCCTAGAGGCCATTACTGTATCATACTAGTTTGTATATTATTTAATGGAAGCTTGGGATATTCACAGTTGTATAGACAATCTTGCTCAAAATGGTAGTATGCTACTTGGTTTGTTTCTACTTTAATATATGCATGTGTTTCTTTTAGCATATCGCTTATACATATTAGTGGAGCCCTTAGGATCTTTGCTTGATTACCAGCGTTGTGATGGCAGTCACACTTGTGGGGGCTGGGTAATCTACAAGCACATCCTTATACAGGTCCCTAGTCGTAGGATTATCGAGATGGGACATCGATACTCCGGAGTAGACTAGCGTATGCGCTTCTCATCCCAGCAGAGGAGATGGTCTGTCCCACAGCCATCAGTACGTCGTACTGGAGATAGTATGCGGGTGCTCGTTAGGTTACGAGTACACTGGACAGGACTCGTCGGGAACTGTTGGTTGGTACTATACCTATCGTCAGATAATAGTTCCCAGGTGACAGGAGTACAACTTAGTCCGTCGACTTGATACTGCTACTTCGCCTCGAGTGTGTTCCCTCTATACTTTGATTACTACCCTACCACGGTTCAAAGGAGTCGTGCAAACAGGTAGTAGTTGGGTGCAGTCCCGAAGCACTTGGAGGCAGTAGCGGTTAGATAGGATTCGTCTCTCCCGGTATTGGGGGTTGATATCGCGCTGTGTCTAGGAGAGCCATTACACAAAGTCCCTGGCCAGGGCAAGCGAGAATTACTGGTAGTGTTTCCAGTAGTTTCTCAGGGTGTTCTGGGCTACACTCCGGCACGACTTGTACCGCTATTAGGGGTCTGACGTTTACCGCCCCCTAGGCCCGACATGCAATACTCATAGACGAACAGACTGGACTGTACGGAGATTGTCACATTCAGGCTCAGTAGGAGTTCGGATGGGTTTACCTCATCGGCCTTCTTATCGACATCTACCTGGGGACCGTTACGTACAGCTAGTGCCGCTTGCGGTCTGTGGTTAAACCCACTGCCAGCGTAGTGTCGAGTCTTTAGAGTCCCACATAGAGAGTTTCCCTGCACTGGGTGAAAGGTGTAGAGGCCGTATGGTTTTACGGCAGGGCTACGATCACTTACGTGCACTTGTGCGCGTATGCTGTTCGGGCATAAAATGCTAGTGGGTTTTGGTTTAAGCCGGATCCTAGTATTGTATGGATGGATTAGTTTTGTCTTCTGTGCATTCGCATTCTACGGAATGCGGATGTGGGTGTGTATGCATGGTTGTGAGGAGCGAAGAAGAAGGAGGTGCCTCATTAGGGTTTTGACCGTTGGTTCGGTCAAAACCATTATGAGGTGAGGAAAATATTTACTAATCTTTTTAATGATAATTGTGTTATGGCTAATTGCTTTGACCATTTGACCATGCTTGACCATTTGACCTAGTTGACCATTGTTGACTTGGACTTTTCTTGAGAGCACTAGATCCTTCTTTTGCTTTTGGCTTTGGATTTGATTTGAGATGATAATGGTCAAATCAATGTAACCATCACACTTTATCATGATACGAGATTAGTAATTATTTTGGATATGGATCATTATTTTCTTCTCATTCTCTCTCTTCAAGTGAGAGCTCCCATGGTTCCTCCTTCTTCTTCCTCTCTTGATTTTTCTATAGCTCTCATGTGTTGAGAAAAATAGAAACAAAATAGACAAACATATCCACCATCATCTTCTACACCACCTAGGACTTCAAGAATAGAAAACTTGTTGCCTTAGTTACCTCGGCTTGAGGTGGAGCTCGGACTACAGACTCTCGGGTGGATCGTCTTCGACTCTAGGAGGCCGCGGAGGTGACCAAGATCCGGATCGATCCTCGGAGCTTGCATGGACGAGGAGGACAGCGGAAAGAAGACCCGAAGGACTTGTTGCATGAGGTATAATCTCCTAAGCATAGTAGATAGAACCTCTTGTTGTTTGTCAGCAATGGTTTGGCAAAGATCCTCAAGTTTTAGTCCATGTTACCTTGTGTTAAAAATTTGATTTTTACCTATTCCGCCTCCCCGTAAGCACCGGGGTGGGTAACGTGGACTTACAGTAGTATCAGAGCCTCGCTAAACCATTACTAACTTGTTAGCAAACTGTTAGAAATTCGATCGCCGAAAAAAATCGCAAAATACGTCAAAAATTGCACTTTTCTGTCGATTTTAAAATCTGGTCCAAAATTTTTTCCACGGACCTTAAAAATACGTGCAGGCATTTTAGAGAATACTGTAGAAATTTGGGCGCCTGAGTCGATCAGAGGACCACGGATCCGCGGCCGATCCAAGCGATCCGCCGCGGATCCGCGGCCGAGTCAACTCGGCTGCGCACCAAATTTCTTCTAGGGTTCTCTGAGTTGGTTTTATGATTTTTAAGATACTTTGTTTCTGCCTAGATTCTTCTGAGAACAATGTTGTGCTTGAGGTAGTTTCAAATCAAGTTTTCGATCGAAATTCTAAGTACTTTAGCTAATCGGATCTTCTGTGATGTGATATATGTATTGAACGTCTACTAATCGCTATACGTCGATTAGTGGGGGTTATACATATCTGTGATCCGTGATGTTGGTTTGTGTATATGAACTTGTTGGATTGTCGCGGATGAATAGCCGGGGATGTGAGATTAGAGTTTTCATTTTTCATTCAATGTAAAATTTGTAATTTGATGTAATATTATTTTATGGCCGCACATCCAGGTTGAGGTTGTAGCCGCCATTGTATATTATTTCTTTTACTGTTTTTGCTCCTAGGATAGACCCAGGATGGGGTGCACAAACTACCGGGTACTTTGAAGTGCCGAGTGGCCTACTCACGTTGTTGAGGGAGGTTGCTTCACTTCGGGTACTTGGCAGGTAGTTTACCGCACCCGTAGGGGTCTAGGGTGGGGTTTGGCTATTCATCACGACCGTGTAATCCGTCTTTCGTTGCAGGCTCGAACGAAACATGCATTCCTAGCATATCCAATGTATTCATCTGTGATCTGGAATGGCTATCATTGCATCTGACGAATGTATATATCTATATATGATATCTAGTAGGCGTTGCTTATGTTTTGCATCCGCGCTAGTCTAGCCCCCGCTCTGTTGTTAGTTAAGTAACCTAACGGGTGATGACGGGGCCCAGTGGCGAATGCGGATAGCATAAGCGTACGTCATATTTTCGTTGTTTTCTGCAATGGTAGGATTAATTGATGGAACGCATTATATTAATGCAAAGAAAATAAACCAAAGCTGAATCGTTGGAACAATTTCAAAACCACACGGTTTTTTCAAAAACAGAAAACTTTTAAAACGCGGAGCTTAAACCACTCCTTTTAAAAGCTACCAGGTTCCTTCGATTATATCAAGTTCACTACGTTCACGGTTTTGCCGAAGCCATTCGTAGCCCTCCGTCATTTCGTATGAATATTCAATAGTATTCAAGCTATGTTTGTTGGCCTTAGTCAAGGCATAGTGATTGGTAGCTACTGGGTATTCATATGTTGTATAGATAGATGCGTTGGTTTGGGACAGTCGTATTACTTTGTTGGCCATAGTCAAGGGTATATACGGGTGGGTTCAAATCAACCTGGACAATGACAGATAGAACTTGACATGTGACTTATGATTTATTGGCCTTAGTCAAGGTCATAAGAGCATGGAGCAAAAATCCATATCGGGAGTTTCTAAGGAAATTGAAACTTGCTAGTGCCGCATACCATTTGGAGTTTGATAATGTTGGTAGGATTCCTTCAGCATTATCACACAATGATATTTGGATCCCGATTCTACTGTGAGAATCCGCTACTCCTCGGGAGACTTTTCACTTAACGATCAATGCTATAAACCAAGTAGGTGTCAAGAAAGGTATTAGCGGGGCTACGCCCACAGGGAAAAGAGGTTATTTAATTAAGGAACTTCGCGAAAGCGTCGTAAAACCTCCCTCGAAGTACCGACACCAGCCCGGCTGAACGGTTAAGCAAGTATTGTACGGTGAGATCAATCCCGACTAATTCTTCTTTTATGGTTTGAGGAAGGATTCGAGAAACAATGGGAGCCATCCTGTTTAGATAAACTAAAAACCAATCTAAACTTGCAAGAGCATCATTCTAAGTGTTTTCTTCTCTCTCTCTTAATTGTAGCGACCTAGTGACCAGACATAGATTACATCTATATAATAAAATGACTGAATCTGACTGTTATGACTGGCAAAGGTCTGTCCAGATGTCCATTACCCATGACAAGCTGGGACACCTCTTAACTAATCAAACCCATGTCGTCTCAGGACCAGTTTCCCCTGTCACGGATATTGATATCCGTAAGACATCGGAAAAAGACTGTGCGAATGCCAAGTGCCTCGTGTTGGCCTCAGTTGATGGTGCATACCAGAGGCAGCACGAGAAGATGAACTTAGTTTCTATCTTCCTCCATAACAAAGATTTATATGGAGAACAATCTCGTATCGCAAGATATGAGACCTCGAACGAATTGCTTCAAGCGAGGTTGGCTGTCGGGTCATCTGTAGGGGACAACGTCCTTACAGAGACTAGCTATTTTGATGAGCTCACGGACCTGAAGACCACGTTGAAAAACGGGTCAAATACTGACTTGATTCTACGGTCTCTACCCTCTGCTTGTACCCTGAAAGAAACCAGGGAAGTAGAAGGAAAGGGAAGGGCAAAAGTTTCGGGACTGGATATAGTAAAGGAGGGACGTTCCTATTGTTACGGGAAAGGACATTGGCAGAAAGATTGCAGGGCTAGCGAAGCCAGTAACCAGGATTCAAAGCATGTTGTGGCTTCGGCTTCGGGTGTGTTTGTAATAGAAAACTGTATGTCAATTAACCCTACTTCCTGGGTATTGGATACCGGATCAAGATCTCACATCTGTAATTCATTACAGGCTCTGAGAAACCGTAGAGTTATCGGGATAGGTGATATGACTCTCAGGGTTGCCAACGGAATGAGTGTGGACGCTGAATCCGTAGGGGAATATCATCTTGGATTGACAAGTGGGCAGATATTGATTCTGCGTAACTGTTTGTATGTACCTAGTATGGTTTGTAATATCATATCTGTATCCATACTTTCTAAGGAAGGATATGATTTTACTTTTGTAAGCGATGTGGTCCACATCCACCTAAATCAAGTTCTGATTGGGTCAGGTACATTAGAAAACGGAATATACGTACTGAATCAAGCTCAGGTTTTCAGTGTCCAGAACACACTTAAAAGAAAGTCTCCGGAAACAAATCAGGCTTTCTTATGGCATTGTAGACTGGGTCACATTAATGAGACACGGTTGACAAAGTTACATAAAGAGGGATACTTGAATCCGTTCGAGTATCAGTCTTATGCTACTTGTGAATCTTGTCTCATGGGAAAGATGACAAAGACTCCGTTCACTGGACACGGAGTAAGAGCGAGTGAGCTCTTGGAACTCATATACAGTGATGTGTGTGGTCCAATATCTACACATGCGTGAAGTGGTTATTCATACTTCATTACTTTTACAGATGATTTCTCTTGGTATGGACATGTCTTCCTGATGAAGCATAAATCCGAGGCCTTTGAGAAATTTCGAGAATACAAGAATGAAGTTGAAAAACAAACAGGAAAAAGTATCAAGACACTGAGATCTGATCGAGGTGGTGAATACTTGAGTGCCGAGTTTCTGGGCTACTTAAAAGAGAATGGAATTCTCTCTCAGCTTACTCCTCCATACACACCACAACACAACGGTGTATCGGAAAGGAGGAATCGAACTCTATTGGATATGGTTCGTTCCATGATGAGTAAGGCTGAGTTACCGCGATCTTTCTGGGGTTATGCACTAGAAACAGCAGCATATCTTTTGAACCAAGTTCTTACTAAGTCAGTGCCTACCACACCATATCAGATGTGGAGTGGGAAGAAACCCTGTCTTAAACACTTTAAGACATGGGGATGTCCATCTTTTGTTAAAAAGCAGCATGCGGACAAGCTCGAGGCACGCTCAGTACAGTGTAAGTTTGTAGGATACCCAAAGAACTCCAAGGGGTATGTTTTCTGTTACGCAGAGAAACAAAAGGTCTTTGTTTCTCGTTATGCCCACTTCTTGAAAACTGAGTTTTTAGAAAATCAGATAAGTGGGAGCGCAATAGAACTGGAAGAAATTCCAGAACCACAAGCTATTACTGAAAGCTTGGTAGAACCAGAAGTTTCAGGAGAACCGGACATCCCAGCGCCACTCCGCAGGAGTAGTAGGCAGTCTCATCCGCCCGAGAGATACTATGGTTTTCTCATAGACGGGGATCGAGAGGATTGCGTCATTGAAAATGATGAGCCTACTAGCTTCGAGCAAGCCATTCAGAGCGGTGACTTAGTAAAAGGGCTGGATGCAATGCGGACCGAGATGGAGTCCATGTACACCAACAAAGTTTGGACTTTGGACATTGCTCCAGAAGGGGTAAAACCCGTAGGCTGCAAATGGATCTTCAGAAAGAAGATTGGTGTAGATGGGCAGGTTGAAACCTATAAAGCTAGACTTGTTGCAAAGGGTTTTCGTCAAAGACCTGGTTTGGACTATGACGACACCTTTTCTCCAGTGGCTATGCTCAAATCCATTTGGATCCTTCTTGCCATTGCTGCCTTCCGCGATTATGAGATCTGGCAGATGGACGTAAAGACGGCTTTTCTAAATGGAAATTTGGAAGAGTGCGTCTATATGGATCAGCCGGAGGGTTTCATTCAGAGTGGGAGCAGCGGTAAAGTGTGCAAGATGCTTAATTCCATTTATGGACTGAAGCAGGCATCGCGGAGTTGGAACATCTGCTTTGATGATACTATCAAAGAATTCGACTTTATCAAAAATCCGGATGAACCATGCATTTACAGTATGATTGTAGGAAGAACTGTGGTATTCCTCGTCTTATACGTGGATGGCATTCTCCTAATAGGAAATGACATTCCTATGCTACAGTCAGTCAAAGGATTCTTGTCACAGAGGTTCTCCATGAAGGACCTGGGCGATGCCAACTATATTCTGGGGATCCAGATCTATCGTGATAGATCTAAAAGAATGTTGGGACTTTCGCAGTCCAGGTACATCGACACCATACTGAAACGATTCAGTATGGAAGATTCAAAGCGCGGTAATCTACTGGCTTGTCACGGAATCACCCTCTCCAAAGAGATGTCTCCCAAGACTGATTTGGAAAGGGCTCGCATGTCATCTATACCCTACGCATCTGCGGTAGGCTCTATAATATATGCGATGTTGTGTACCGGACCAGATGTAGCATACGCATTAAGCGTTGTAAGCCGGTATCAGTCGGACCCAGGGGACAAACACTGGATAGCAGTAAAGAACATTCTCAAGTACCTGAGAAGGACTAAGGAGATGTTCTTGGTGTATGGCGGAAAAGACCTCCAGATCGAGGCCTTTGCTGACTCCAGCTTCCAGAGTGACAAGAATGACTCCAAGTCCATGTCGGGTTATGTTTTTACCCTCAATGGAGGGGCGGTTTGCTGGAAGAGCTCCAAGCAGGAAACCGTTGCTGACTCAACTATGGAAGCAGAGTACATAGCTGCTTGCAATGCCGTAAAGGAAGTTGTCTGGATGAAGAAGTTCCTCACGGAGCTTCAGGTGGTTCCTACCATTATTGATCCAATACCGCTGTATTGTGACAACAACGGCGCTATAGCTTTAGCGAAGGAACCCAGGTCCCATCAGAAGTCCAGACACATTTTGAGGCGGTACCACCTGATCAGGGAGATCGAGGTGAAGAGAGTAGATTCGGAGAATAACACTGCAGATCCATTCACGAAGGTCATACCCCAGACTCAGTTCGAGCGGCTGATCGAGATGATAGGTCTTCGATACGCCAGTACATGGCCCTAGTGCAAGTGGGAGATTGTTAGTGTATATGCCCTAGAGGCCATTACTGTATCATACTAGTTTGTATATTACTTAATGGAAGCTTAGGATATTCACAGTTGTATAGACAATCTTGCTCAAAATGGTAGTATGCTACTTGGTTTGTTTCTACTTTAATATGTGCATGTGTTTCTTTTAGCATATTGCTTATACATATTAGTGGAGCCCTTAAGATCTTTGCTTGATTACCAGCGTTATGATGGCAGTCACACTTGTGGGGGCTGGGTAATCTATAAGCACATCCTTATACAGGTCCCCAGTCGTAGGATTATCGAGATGGGGCATCGATACTCCGGAGTAGACTAGCGTATGCGCTTCTCATCCCAGCAGGGGAGATGGTCTGTCCCACAGCCATCAGTACGTCGTACTGGAGATAGTATGCGGGTGCTCGTTAGGTTACGAGTACACTGGACAGGACTCGTCGGGAACTGTTGGTTGGTACTATACCTATCGTCAGATAATAGTTCGCAGGTGACAGGAGTACAACTTAGTCCGTCGACTTGACACTGCTACTTCGCCTCGAGTGTGTTCCCACTGTACTTTGATTACTACCCTACCACGGCTCAAAGGAGTCGTGCAAACAGGTAGTAGTTGGGTGCAGTCCCGAAGCACTTGGAGGCAGTAGCGGTTATATAGGATTCGTCTCTCCCGGTATTGAGTGTTGATATCGCGCTGTATCTAGGAAAGCCATTACACAAAGTCCCTGGCCAGGGCAAGCGAGAATTACTGGTAGTGTTTCCAGTAGTTTCTCAGGGTGTTCTGGGCTACACTCCGGCACGACTTGTATCGCTATTAGGGGTCTGACGTTTACCTCCCCCTAGGCCCGACATGCGATACTCATAGACGAACAGACCGGACTGTATGGAGATTGTCACATTCAGGCTCAGTAGGAGTTCGGATGGGTTTACCTCATCGGCCTTCTTATCGACATCTACCTGGGGACCGTTACGTACAGCTAGTGCCGCTTGCGGTCTGTGGTTAAACCCACTTCCAGCGTAGTGTCGAGTCTTTAGAGTCCCACATACAGAGTTTCCCTGCACTGGGCGAAAGGTGTAGAGGCTGTATGGTTTTACGGCAGGGCTACGATCACTTACGTGCACTTGTGCGCATATGCTGTTCGGGCAGACAATGCTAGTGGGGTTTGGCTTAAACCGGATCCTAGTATTGTATGGATGGATTAGTTTTGTCTTCTGTGCATTCGCATTCTACGGAATGCAGATGTGGGTGTGTATGCACGGTTGTGAGGAGCGAAGAAGAAGGAGGTGCCTCATTAGGGTTTTGACCGTTGGTTCGGTCAAAACCATTATGAGGTGAGGAAAATATTTACTAATCTTTTTAATGATAATTGTGTTATGGCTAATTGCTTTGACCATTTGACCATGCTTGACCATTTGACCTAGTTGACCATTGATGACTTGGACTTTTCTTGAGAGCACTAAATCCTTCTTTTGCTTTTGGCTTTGGATTTGATTTGAGATGATAATGGTCAAATCAATGTAACCATCACACTTTATCATGATACGAGATTAGTAATTATTTTGGATATGGATCATTATTTTCTTCTCATTCTCTCTCTTCAAGTGAGAGCTCCCATGGTTCTTCCTTCTTCTTCCTCTCTTGATTTTTCTATAGCTCTCATGTGTTGAGAAAAATAGAAACAAAATAGACAAACATATCCACCATCATCTTCTACACCACCTAGGACTTCAAGAATAGCAAACTTGTTACCCTAGTTACCTCGGCTTGAGGTGGAGCTCGGACTACAGACTCTCGAGTGGATCGTCTTCGACTCTACGAGGCCGCGGAGGTGACCAAGATCCGGATCGATCCTTGGAGCTTGCATGGACGAGGAGGAAAGCGGAAAGAAGACCCGAAGGACTTGTTGCATGAGGTATAATCTCCTAAGCATAGTAAATAGAACCTCTTGTTGTTTGTTAGCAATGGTTTGTCAAAGATCCTCAAGTTTTAGTCCATGTTACCTTGTGTTAAAAATTTGATTTTTACCTATTCCGCCTCCCCGTAAGCACCGGGGTAGGTAACGTGGACTTACAAAGGGGTTGGTACTCGTACTATATTCTGTTTACTCATGACTTCTCCAGTTGTAGACAAGTATTACGTTGAAATACAAGGTCCAGATATTGAGAAGATATATGTATAAGAATAAAGTAGAGAACCAAATGTTGCAAGTATCAGGATTCTTCAAGGTGATCGAAGCTGTAGATACTTGTGTTTGGTATTCCGTTATAAGTAATAGTTTTAAGAACCTACTTCTCTTTCAGGTTACTCATACGTGGATGTATTCCTGGATGAGTAATGTTGTATGGCTTTCTTCCATTTGGTTGATATGCACTAAAACGGCTGCATGTTTTTTTAATCTGGTTCCAATTAAATTAGTGCCTTTGTTTCTATATTGGATATATAGAATGGATTCATATCATAACGATATTAAAGTATATGGAGTTGTCCGGCTGATTCTTAAAACCAGAATCTGGACAAACTCAAGGCACGTTTCAGTAATGGCAGTTTGTAGGTTATCCGGGCTTTGACGAGAGTTAACATTCTACCATCAGGAAGATCAATATTTATATTGTTCTTGACTCGCCACAGTTTTAATAAAATGGATTCTTGTCAGAAAACATTAGTGGGAGTATGGTAGAACTGGAAGTGATTCCAGAACCATAAACGATTACTGAAAATTTATTAGAACCTGAAGATTCAAATGGTTTTGATGATCCATTAGCCACATCGCAGATTTGGTGGGTAACCTCAGGCACCCGAGAGGTACTTCGGTTTCCTCAAAGACGGTGATGTTTCCTGATTTAAAATCAGGAAAGCTTCTGGGAAAAGCTTCAGAGGAGAGTCACGTGCTTACACGTGACTAGCGGTCACGTGTTGGCACGTGACACCTTAAAAGCATCATCAAGTCGAGTTCAGTCTCCTGACTACACTGAAGAAAATGGGCTTCAGAAAGAGTCACGTGCTCCCACGTGACCAGGGTCACGTGGCGACACGTGACATTTAAATACAAGCGTCGAAGACACACAAGTTCTCTGATCAAGTCAAGAAAAAGGCTTCAGAAGAGGTCACGTTCTTCCACGTGACCAGGGTCACGTGTTGGCACGTGACGTTCAAGACAGTAGACTCGTTCTCCAGACGAACCAAGGAAAAAGAGTTCAAACAAGGGTCACGTGCTCACACGTGACCAAGAGTCACGTGGTGGCACGTGACGCTTAAGCAACAATCAGAAGAAAGGAAAAGGCTCATTCCAAAGGGGGTCACGTGCTCACACGTGACCATAGATCACGTGGTCACACGTGACCGGCTTTCAAAGCCCTTTTTGTCAACAGAATTAAATTCTGAGAGAAATGCAAATCTTTCCAAAGGAACGCAACTATATGCATCCAATCAAATTAAAGATTCAGAGGTCATTTATTTATGGAAAATCTCGGGTTTGGAAAGATTTCCCCCTTAAATCTAACCAAAATAACAAGGGAGAATCTCTGGATTTGAAATCCAACGGTGAATAAAACTCACCTAATAATCCAAAGGTCCAGAATGAATAATGGATGCAAATCAAATATCCCATGAAGGATTTACCAAAACTAATTGATTCAGCTGCTTCTCCTATAAATAGGAGCCAAGAGACACAAAAAGAGAGATGCACGCGCAGAGAAAGAAAAAAGGAGAAAAGCTTTGATACTTGGAAAAGACTTGGATCTTCTGCAAAAACCCTAGGTAAGAAAGGGAAGGCCTTTTGAAAGAGGGGGAATTTAATTCCCAACAGAGTTTAACTCTGATACATAAAACAGAAGAGCACATTTCTTCTCTCTTTGATAGAGGATCTGCAAAGTGCACATCTCCCCTTTAGGTTGAGAATTTAATTCTCAATGGGTTGAGATCCTGCCATGCAGATCCAAAATATAGAGAGGGAACGCAAGCATGAGAATTTAATTCTCGCAGAACTATAGGAATTCAATTCCTTTAAAAAAATAAAATTAGGGCTTGACCCTGTATCATGGGAATTTAATTCCTTCAAAACAAAAGAAACAGGGTTGAACCCTAATTAAGAATGTGGTTCTGTGGAAATAGCAGGAATTTAATTCCCTTAATTATAATTCTTTAAAATGGGAAGTATAGTTCCTTGAAAGCTTTTATTAAGGGTTGAACCCTCTTCAGTTCTCCACATAAACGAGGAATTTAATTCCTACAGAAAATTCAGAGTTCAACTCTACAAGTCTTCAAAAGGAAATAGGAATTTAATTCCTCTGCAATTTAAAGTTCGAGGAATTTAATTCCTGAAAGAAAGAGTAACAGATCCTCTAAAAACTACATAGAGGTAGGGTCACGTGCTACCACGTGACCCCCCCAAAGCCCTACAGAAAGACCCTTTGAGACAGCACTCCACGTGACCCACGTGACCCTCAGCAGAAACCTTAACATATAAGCATTTGAATGCCCGTCACGTGATGGCACGTGACGCCTTGAAGGAGATGATAATTTCAGCAGAACAAAAGAAGGGAGGATGCTCTCACGTGCTGCCACGTGACCCTTCCTGCCATAGTGTTTAACACTAAATTTAAAACTCTTGAACCCAGTGTTAAAACACTGTCGGGCCTTAGCATTCAATGCTGATTAAAAAAGCCTTATTGGCAGGGTTCAACACTGATCTGTTTTAGTGTTTAACACTAATTGGAAAAAGCCCTATTGCTGGTGTTTAACACCAATTATCTCTTAGTGTTGAACACTAACTTAACAACCTTATTCCCAGTGTTCAACACTGATTGCTCTGAAGTGTTTAACACTAGGCTTTGGCCTAATTGGCTAAAGGGATAGAGGTAAACATTCTCCCTCAATGGACCAACAAAGAGTCAATATTCCAGACCTGACTGGACTTAGCCCAAGCTGGCCATAAGTCCTCAATTTGTGATTAACTGGGCCGATGGGCTCATAACATAATTGATCAATCTTGACCCAAATTGGGCCAAGGACTATTTAATCCACCCCGGTTCTAGGGTACATCTCTTCACTCCTTTGATATTTGGCATTGTAATCCCTCAATGTCTTCAAAGAGGTGACGGGTCCCGAAGACCATTCATGACATGGACTGTGGGGTCCTTAAACCCATGCATGATACAAAATTCCTGGTTACGTGGAACGTGGATAACGTCACTCTTTGACCCCGCGGAAAACGTCCAGAGCGGATCCTGGTCCTCGCAGAGCACGGCAGTGAACCCGTGTGAAGCATCCAGAGCGGAGCCTGGTCCTCGCCTAGCACGGCAGTGAACCCGTGTGAAGCATCCAGAGCATATACCGGACTGTGGAGTCCTTAAACCCATGGACTATGACGTCCTTAACCTTGACCGAGATGTCTTAAAACTACCAACGGACCGCAATGTCCTTAAACTACCCATTGACCGAGATGTCTTTAAACTACCCACGGACCGCAATGTCCTTAAAACTACCCACGGACCGCAATGTCCTTAAACTACCCACGGACCGCAATGTCCTTAAAACTACCCATGGACCTCGATGTCCTTAAACTAGAACAATAGAGCCCCTATATGCTCTTTTGTCGGATCTAAACGGTCCTGTTTAAGTTGACCTTAGCCTCAAAGATGGCTAACGCGTCCTTAAACCTTCAAGCAGACTGGACTACGAATCCCCCTAATTAACTCTGGCTCGAGGGTACATCTCTGAACTCCTCTGACATCCGTCGTTGTAATCCCTCAACGTCGTCAGAGAGGTGATGGGTCCCGACGGCCACACATACGACGGACCGAAACGTCCCTAAACTGGAACATTAGAGTCCAAACACTCTTTTGTAGGATCTAAATGATCTCGTTAAGTTGATCTTAGTCACAAAGTTAGACTAACGTATCCTTAACAAACGTTTGAGTTGATCTTAGCCTCAAGTATGGCTGACGTATCCTCAAACCAAACCCCCAAACCCAAATTTAAGATAATGCGGATTTGGACTAGTCCACGCCCTACGGGCGACGACATAACTCAGTCTCCGTAAACGATCCACGGGCAACAAAACATAAAACAAACACACACGACACGAAGTGACCATCTGGAGAAGGAGAAAGTTGTTACCGCAATGCGGTAGCGTAATTAACTGCAGGGGCTTGCGCCTGCAGGGAAGAGCGTCCCCACAATCAAAAACCCCTCAACGAGGGGGAATCTGACGAAGTCTGCTACATCGGTCGCATCCGCTCAAACCTTCGATACATGGTGCCATAAACCAACTTGGCATCTTCGGAGAGGTGAACGGATAGCACCAATTAGCATCTGCCCCGAATCTCAGCGCCAAGACATCGCAGCCTTGCGTGCCGTCCTTCGGAGGGGAACAGATTCTGGCACGCCCGGTGGGACCTTTTCCTCTTTCCACTCCACACTTCGTGTGTCGTGATTCGCGAACCAATCGCGGTTCGCTAACAGTTGCCCTTGGGTTTCAAGATACTAAGAATTGGCGCCTTGCCTATTGCAGAAAACGAAGGATCGATGGCTGTTACTTCCGCGAAATCCTCCAACTGCTCAAACTGCAATTGCGACCAACGCTCTGCCTCGCCGGGAGGTATAGCCTATGGACCCCAAGCTGCTTCGTTGTTCACAATGCCGGCGGACCAGGTGACTCAGGCCACTACCGGATTGTTCTTTGGGACTATGCTCCCCTCATCAAGCTTCGTGGCGCCAGTGCTGACAAAGGAAACTCTCAGGAAGTCGGTCTTTGATCATCTTACCCCTGCCGCGGTTCCTCTCAACGAGTCGCCCAACGTTAACGCCTCGGTCTTCTCTAGATTGGGCCAGAAATCTTACGAGCTCATCATGGGGCCTACAATCCCAGAAAAGACTGCTTCTAAGAAAGCGGCCGCTCCTGCCTCCGAAATCGCCAAGGCGGTTTCCCCAGTCAAGAAATCGATCTTCACGAGATTAACAGCTTCGACTCCCGCTCCCGCTGCACAAAGGACATCGGTCTTTGACAGGCTAACACCAACAACGACCCCCTACCCACGCAGGGGGCAAGATGAAACCATTCTTATATCTGACTCTACGCCGTCTGCTCGACGCGCTCGACGTCGTCATTGGCGCCGAATAAGGAAGGCTGGGGGCAACTCCCCCTCTGGATTGACTCCACCAGCCCCGGCGGCAGAAGTTAATGCTGCTGTTCCAACTGGAAACAGCTTTGAAATGCTAAATAAGGTGCGAAGGAATTCCCCTACCGCAGTGCAGAAGAGGTCTCCTCCCCCATCAGAAAAGGTTGTGGAAATAGAATCAGAACAGCCCCGATCTCCTCAACGGCTGTCTTCCAAAATCTATAAGGTTTGGCGGCAAGCCCGAGACTCGATCATCGATCCAAACTTCTCCCGCCAGCACAAGAAGCCGAAAATCCAACCGAAAGCTGGTCACCAAGCGAAAACCCAAAAGGCTGTTTGGACGCCCACCTCGACGGCCCCCTCAACCTCCATGGCTCATAAAAGGAGGGAGCCCGAGAAGATCCCTCAACGTGCAACGACGGTTAAAAGCAACAAGCCCGGACACCCTAAGTCTGGGGGCATGATGGTCCACACCGTATACATGGCCTCTGGAAAGGAGGAGAGCCGCACTTCTACAGGCCACCGACCGCTAACCCGATCCGTAACGAAATCCCAGGAGCAGCAACAAAAGCTCCAAGAAATGATGAATGCTATGGCCGCACTCACCGGGCCAAAGGAAAACCCAGAAGCGTCCTCAGACGCACGCCGGGAGGAAGAAACCGACGCTGAATTCCTTCGCCGGACACTGGAGAAAAGGGACAAAGAGGCTGCTGAACAAGCGGCCAACATACAACGGATGGGCCTTCTCTTTCAAGATGTGATAGGAATGATGATCCAGCAGGACTTACCCGCCGAAGATCCTCCGATTGTTCTTGAAGATGACCGAGGAGAGACGTCAAATCCACCACCAGCCCTCTCAACAGCCAAGGAAGAGACGATCTCTAAGGCTGACTTGGCTGACTATATAGCCCAGCAAATCCGGGTCCATCATGCAACTGAGGCAGCTGGTCAAGTCGTGAAAACGGGGCGGCCGTATCCAAGCTGGTACGATCAAATCAAATACCCGCAAGGCTATACGATACCGAAATTCCATGTGTATAAGGGGACCGGCAATCCTCATCAACACGTCGCCCAGTTCCGGGCCCTCTGCGGTAACACCGGCGGTGACGATAAACTGTTACTCCGTCAGTTCGTTGGCAGCTTATCAGAAACAGCATTCGAATGGTATTCAGAACTTCCGAACGATTCCATCAAAACGTTCACTGAAATGGAGTTGTTGTTCACTCAGCGGTTCGCAAGTGCCAGCGAGCGCACTCCAATTACTGCTTTGATTAACGCCAGGGTAAAGCCAGGCGAAACCTGGGTCCAGTACGCTATACGCTGGCGGAATTTGTGGTCGAGATGCGAGCAACGCATTGAGGAAGCACCCGCAGTGGGTATGTTCGTGGGAACCCTAGACCCCCACGCAACTATCTCCCAGTTTATGATGTTCTTTAAGCCAACCACATTCCAAGCTCTAATTGACAAGTTGGCTCAGATGGACCAGATGGGTCATAGGCCACCTCCCCCGAAGTCGGAGCCTCGGAATGATAAGGGTAAAGGAAGAGCCACCTTTGTCGCGAATGCCCAACAGCAACCTGACGCCCCGAAATCGGCAGATCAATTGGAAGAAAGACGCCGATATTATAATGAAAAGATGAAGCGTCCCTACTCGTTCCCACGAGACAAGACGAGACGGTTATTTGAGCTGGCAATACGCAACAGACTTATTAACCTCCCGAATCCAAGGCGACCGCCGCAACCCACCGAGGTGAATAACCCCAACTATTGCCCTTACCATCAGACGGTAAGCCATCCGATTGAAGACTGCTTCGTCTTCAAAGGATGGATCGAAGATCAATACCTCCAGGGGAAGTTTGTACTGTCCGAAAAGTGGAAGGTGAACCCGCCACAACCACATACTCCTAAAAAGGCAGACACACCGGGGGCAACCTGCTCCTTTATTGAAGAAGTTCCATGGGAGGTCGTGCTATCAACGAAGACCAAAAGGATGCTGAGAGACCTTCATGCGTGCCCTGCAATCGAATGGAAAGACCCTCTTGAACCTCGAATTATCGAAGGAGCAGTGAAGCCCCGCACGACTACGAAGACTACTGATAAGGGCCCAAATACTCATACCCGGCCGTCAAAAGCTTCGAAGAAAAAGAAGAAGAAATCCAAGAAGCCCGCGAAGCTTGGAGACGAGCGCACGAACTTGCAGAAGCAAATCGACGCACTGGAAGAATACAATCAAAAGGCACGAACTCCTGTCACACTGCGAGAGTTCCTCAACCACACCTTTCAAGACGAAGATGATGAAGAGAGCTCATCGGATGAATCCGAAGAGTACGTGGCAAGTTGTAACGTAATCTCCCACTCGCTTACCGATGGCAAGAAAGCTCCTGACACCAAGAAGCCAGAGGCGGAACCCGAACCAGAGCGTGCGAGGCTGACAACTGATATGATCAATGCCTTTCTAGACGAGATTCGTCTAAAAAGTAAAGCAGATCAGGAGCGTGAGATGGCGGCATCAGGAGGAACCCAATGCGGGCGACCGAACGAAGGAGTTGGACTACCCCTGCCAGAGCGAAAGGCATCCGAGATGGACAAGAAGATATTCAAGACGAGGAAAAGGTTCGCCAAAGCCATGTCAATGGGAATGAGGCTACCCCCCTCGGAAGGAAACACGCACGATGGGGCGGAGAAACACCCCGATTACTGCGCATACCATCGGAAAGTCTCACACCCCACAGAGGAGTGCGACGCCTTTAAGATATGGTGGCAAGGATATGTTGCTCGTCGGCAACATTTCAAACGCATGAAACGCAAGAGCCGTCAGGAGCAAAGAAGCACTGTTGACGGGCCCAACAGAATTACTGGCAACTGTTATATGGCTCATACCGAGGGGTCGCAAGTCCTCACCTTTGGGAGCGACTCTGATGAAGAAGTGACTCTGGGCCCTCTCTTTGAAGAATCCGCGCTAGGGAAAGATGAGGAATCAGAAGCCTGCGGAAACACTCAGCTGCGCAATCGCACACTCCCGGAAAAGAATCTCGGGCCTACGAACAGAAAAGACAAGGGAAAGGAAAAGGTCACTGAAGATATCACTTTGGATGACCAAGTCGCGAAGGAACTGGCGACTAAAGACCTTCCTAGGAGGAGTAAAGTGGACTATAACATCCTCGCGCATCTAAGGAAGCTACCTTCTCAGCTTAGCATTCTCGACGCCCTCCTATTATCAAAAGAAGCACGGGACTCACTAATTAAGGCACTACAAGAACCTGAGCAATTCCAAGCCTTTCTCGCCACCGAAAAGATGAAGGACGAACTGGAAGAAGTGCATACGGCCGACGTCACTTTCGGTGATGAAGACCTCCTTCTCGGGACGTGCGACCATAACCGTCCCCTGTATGTCTCCGGATACTGCCATGATATCAAGATAGGCAAGATCTTGGTGGATAATGGATCCTCTGTCAATCTCCTTAATGTTCGGGTGTTGAAGGAAATCTGCATGAGTGTGCAACATCTCGCTCGTGACAAAATCACTATCTCCGGTTTCGATTCACAATCGTCACGGACTCTCGGGTCCGTGATATTAACGTTACGCTGCGGGCTTCTCGTCACAGACATCAAATTCCATGTCATTGACGCCAAGACCTGTTACAACGCCTTGCTCGGCCGTCCTTGGTTACACGAGTACAACATCGTCCCTTCTACACAACATCAGTGTATGAAGTACTTTAAAGATGGTTTCGAGTATGCTGTAACGGGTGAGCTGAACCCATTTTCCGTGAACGAAGTCCGCAAATACGAGGATGCGAAATACTTCTTGCCAGACTTTGAGGATACAGAAAGGTGTCACGACTCGGAGAACAAGGCCGCCGCCACCATCCCTGTTTTCGGAAGCGATACCGAAGAAGAAGAAGAGATAGTTTATACGGGGCCATCTCAACGCAACAACCGGAGGACGCCCACCCGCATACTGGTCTTCGGAAGTGATTCGGAAGATGAGGTCAACGCCGTATTCTCCAATCGGCTTTCAATGCAAGCACCTCCGGGCGATGACCATAACCTGCAAATCACCATGGTACCGCGAGAACACTACAAGGACCTCGACACGCTTCAAGCTCACAGTGTGCAAGAGCTGCAAACGTTTTGCGTCCCCCCCAGGCGAAAGGGTGAGAAGATGATCCTATTCTACCGATCCTCAGAGTCGAAAATAGAGAAAGAGATTTGGCATGGCGCAGATGCTACATGCGACAGACTCCAACCCATCCGTCTGCCTAGATACTATACGAACGGATTAAAGAAGCTATTGAAGCGCCAAGGAGTACCCATAAAACAAACTGTTCGACAGACTCGGTTCTACAACAGGATTTGGGATGTCCCTGGAACCCAACGCAAATTGCCCAACGGGAAAATGGAAACACTTGGGCTTGGATACGCGAGAACCGGAAAACGGGAGCGGGCCCACAGCAGCTACGCTATATATACCTTTGATGAAGAAGAGGACACACTGTCAGGAGATGCCGATCCCTCATCAAAACTAGACCCCGCGATTGAAGCGCCAAGTCCGTCGTTTGAAGAACGAATGGGCAAGCCTATCAGGAAAGTGGGTCAGAAAGCTCGGGAAGACCGTAGCCGCGAAACGGCCATCTATGAGAAGGCCAGGACGCAACGTCTATTTCAACAGATTGCAAAAGACAAAGACGTTCATCCTTGTCAACCCATCATACGAAAGACCCAATGCGGAGACGGAAATAAGTCGAAAAGCGGGAAGAAGAGCCGACAACAACGACGCAGGATTAGAGGGTTACGTAATCGGGTGTTGCACAGCTCGGATTCGTCCTTCATAGAAAAGATGAGTCGAGCGTACTCCTTCCCCCGAGACAAGACAGAAAGGTTACTCAGACTCGCCCTAAAGCATCGAATGATCGCGCTCCCGGAGTCTAGGCATCCTGAGCAAACTAGCAAGGCCTCTCGCTCGGGCTATTGCTCTTATCACCGGGCCGCAGGACATCCTACCGAAGACTGCTTCATCTTCAAGAACTGGGTCGAGGACCAGTACCAACGGGGCAGATTCGCTTTATCCAACAGCTGGAGGGTAACGCCGCCACGAAAGCACGAGCCCAAGGCCACAAGAGCAGAGCCAGATCCGCCTCGGCCCCGGGAGTGGATTCGCGCCTGTTATATGATTACGGTAGACAACCCTCCCCGGTGCTTCGAAAACAGCGATGATGAGGTTATCTCGGAATTCCCGCCCGCTCCAAAAGAACTGGAAGACGGTATACATACTACCGCAGATAACCTCAGAAAGATTGAGTTGGGATCGGCAGAGGACCCGCGACCAACATTTGTCAGCGAGCTACTCTCTGAAGAGAGGGTGGCCGCGTTAAAGAACGTGCTTCTACGGCATAAAGACTGCTTCGCGTGGAACTACTCTGAGATGCCAGGATTAGATCCGGAGGTCGCTATGCATAGATTAGCAATATCCCCAGACATCAAGCCAGTCAAGCAGGCACCAAGAAGGATGCGACTCGAGCTTGAGATGAGCATCAACGCCGAAGTCAAGAAACTGATCGATTCTGGATTTATCCAAGAAGTCCAATATCCCGACTGGATCGCCAATATCGTCCCGGTGATGAAGAAGAATGGGACGGTGCGTATATGCGTGGATTTCAGGGATCTCAACAGGGCCTGTCCAAAGGATGATTTCCCAGTACCGGTAACCGAGCTAATGATAGATAACACATCCACTCACGAGATCTTCTCCTTTATGGACGGTTCCTCAGGATACAATCAGATAAAAATGCATCCCGAAGACCAGAAGCACACCGCTTTCCGGACCCCTTTGGGTGTATTTTGCTACAGGGTTATGCCCTTCGGTCTAAAGAACGCCGGCGCTACCTATCAAAGGGCCATGACAAAGATCTTCGACGACCTCATACATGACATCGTCGAGTGCTATATCGACGACCTCGTAGTAAAGAGCATGTCATATGAAGATCACTTAAAGCACCTAGAGACTGTATTTCAACGCCTTCGGCAATATAATTTGAAGATGAATCTCCTCAAATGCGCGTTTGGAGTCTCCTCGGGAAAATTCCTGGGATTCGTCATCCGACACCGAGGTATTGAGATAGATCCGTCAAAGATTAAAGCGATCATGGAAATGCCCCCGCCAAGAACCCTCAAACAGTTGCGGTCTCTCCAAGGGAAGCTCGCATACATCCGGCGATTTATCGCAAATCTTTCAGGCAAATGCCGCCCCTACAGTCACCTGATGAAGAAGGGAACCCCATTCGCCTGGGATCAAAAATGCCAAGGTGCACTAGACGAGATCAAGCAGTACCTGCAGAACCCGCCGGTATTAGCTGCGCCGGTCAAGGGAAAACCCCTCATTCTTTGTACAACCGCCCTCGAAGGTTCCTTGGGCGCACTATGGGCGCAAGAGAACGATCAGGGGAAAGAGAGAGCACTCTACTACTTAAGTCGAGTTCTACTAGGGGCAGAAAGCAATTACTCTCCCATTGAAAAACATTGCTTGGCGTTAATCTTCGCGATAACAAAGCTCAGGCACTATGCGTTGGCACACGAAGTCTGCCTCATCTCGAAAGTGGATCCTCTTAAATACTTGATGTCAAAAGCCATATTGACGGGACGACTCGCTAAATGGGCCCTGCTCTTGATGGAGTTCTCGATAACATATCAACCTCTCAAGGCAATGAAAGGCCAGGCCATTGCCGATTTCCTCGCTGAGCACCCGATACCGGCCGATTCTCCTTTGAATTGTGACTTGCCGGACGAGCATGCATTTGATGCGATTAGCGGTGGAAGCACCCGATGGGAACTCTATTTCGATGGAGCGTCCTCTATAAAGAAACAAAAGCAAGGTATCCCAATGATCAAGTCAGGGATAGGCCTCATCTTTGCGACTCCACAAGGAGGGATAATGCGCTTCGCCTTCTCCTTAACAGAGCCGAGGACAAACAATGAAGCTGAATACGAAGCCCTGATAGCAGGTCTCGAGCTTTCCATTGACATGGGAATTGAAGACCTCCTTATATATGGGGATTCTCAGCTGGTCGTTAGCCAAGTTAATGGTGACTACCAAACGTGCAAACCGGAGTTGGTGAGATACGGCGAAAAGGTGCAACAACTGTTGGCCCAAATTCCCTCCTATACTTTGGAGAACATACCGCGCGCGGAAAACAGCAAAGCAGACGCGTTGGCCAAACTCGCTAAAGAACTGGCTGACGAGAACCTCGATGACGTCAGAATCGTGGTACAAAGCCGTCGAGTGCTCGCCCCGGCAGAAATATCTCCGGAATCATGCAAAGAAAAGGGAGCGACTGAGCAGATGACCCTACAAATAAAGGACCATGAGAAGGCCGAAGACTGGAGGGAAGTCTTCATAGACTACTTTAAGTCCCGCCGAATGCCCGAAGAAGCGTCTTCAAGACATCAGCTCATGAAACGAGCTCTATCTTTCGCTTTCGTCAACAATACCCTATACAAGAGATCGCTCGATTCTCTATGGCTGAGATGCTTAGGACCTGACGAAGCAGAAAAAGTCGTTCAGGAAGTTCATGACGGACTTTGCGGTTCTCACCAAGCAGGCCCAAAGATGAAGTTAAAGATTAAACGAATGGGCTACTACTGGCCCACAATGATCCAGGACTGCCTCGAGTATGCGAAGCAATGCCGTGCCAGATTCATGGAGACTTTATCCATTAACATCCAAATCCGCTACACCCAACGGTGGCCAGCTGGCCATTCGAGATGTGGGGGACTGACATAGTCGGCCCCATTGAACCAGCATCATCTCGGGGACACCGTTTTATCCTGGCGACAACTGATTACTTCTCCAAATGGGCAGAAGCAGTACCACTGAGGGAAGTGAAGACGGAGAATATCCTCCATTTCTTCAAAACGCACGTCATCTATCGGTTTGGAACCCCACGGCGGATTATCTCCGATAACGGGCCAGCCTACAGGAGCCATAAGATTAGCCGCTTCGCGCAGCAGCACAATATAGACTGGAGGTATTCTTCAGTTTACAACCCGCGAGCCAACGGTCTGGCCGAGGCCTTCAATAAGACCTTGACGAAGATCATAAAAAAGACCGTCTCCCGGAATAAGAGAGACTGGCACGAGAGGCTGCAAGAAGCCCTTTGGGCTTATCGAACTACATTCAAGACGGCCACAAATACAACGCCATACGCGTTGGTATTTGGGACGGAAGCAGTACTCCCCCTCGAGATAGAGTTACCCTCTCTACGAGTGGCAGTCCACCACGAACTGACCGACGAAGAAAATGCCCACCTTCGACTTGAGGAGCTTGATGCCCTCGACGAAACCCGACTTATAGCGCAACAACATCTAGAAGCCTACAAAGCAAAGATGACGCGCTCGTACGAAAGATTGACCGGGCCAAGGGCATTCCGCCAAGGCGAACTCGTGCTGGTAGTCAAAAGACCTATGATCCCCAATCGTGCCAAGCGGGGAAAATTCGAGCCAAACTATGAAGGCCCGTACATCATAGACCAGGTTTACCAGGGTGGAGCCTATCTACTCGTGGACATGCACGGTGAGAGGCCTTTCAGGCCAATAAATGGCCGCTTCTTGAAGAAATACTATGCCTAGTGAGCCACAGCCTGGGTCAACGATAGATGACGACGACTATGTCCGCTCGCTATCTTCCTAGGCTCAGACTTTACAAGCAGTAGCTGGCCCTCCCCTAACGACGGACCGAAACGTCCTTAAACTAACAAGGGACCGAAACGTCTTTAAACTATGAACGGACCGAAACGTCCTTAAACTATCGACAGACCGAAACGTCTTTAAACTAACGGTGGACCGAAATGTCCTTAAACTAACGACGGACCGAAACGTCCTTAAACTAGCGACGGACCGAAACGTCCTTAAACTAACGACGGACCGAAACGTCCCTAAACTACTGCCGCAGCATCTTTAGGCTGGCAAGATGATGATACAAAAATAAATAAAAAAAAAAAGGGGGTATGTCCATAAAGCAAAATGGGCACGGATGAAAACCCGAAAGGGCTCCGTGAGTAAAAACAGCAGGGCTACCGGCGAGTGTTTGTGAAAACCCGAAAGGGCGCAACCTCGTTAAAAGACACTTACAGGGTCCTCTCGACCTTGTAAGGAGAAACCACCCGCGTGAGATCCTTACGACTCATAAGGGAGAAACACACTTAGGGATCCCCACGATTCCTAAGGAGAAATTACACTTGCGAGATCCTCACGACTCGTAAGGAGAATTCTCTTATGGGACCCTCACGGCTCATAAGATTTGAAAGTCTTAAGTTACAGAAACCTTAACCTGTTCTTAAGCAACTCCCACAACCTTCGATATTGCCCTACAAGCGGCTCGGACTGACCCTTGTATACAATCCACGGGCGCGAGTAGACATTTCCCTAACAAAGTCCCACCCGTGACTAGGGATATATCTACATGGTGAACAACCCTCGCAAGTCCTCTCGACTTATAAGGGGAAAATCCTCTTTGTAAGATCCTTACGACTTACAAGAGAACATGCACTTAAGAATCCCCACGATTCTTAAGGAGAAAACACACCTGCAAGATCCTCACGACTTGTAGGGAGAAACACCTTTGTGAGACCCTTACGGCTCATGAGGTCAAAAGCCTTGGTCGACAGGACCCTTAACCCTGTCTGCTAAGCCACCTTTGTTCAAACGTCGACAGAGGCAAATGATGATCCGCTCCTGGCAACATTCCAGCTGTAGCGGTGCTGATGCCGAAACCCGTATCCAAGAAATCCGAGCTTGCCGCAAAAAGCTAGCAAGCCACACATGCATGACAAAATGGCCGAAATGATGGGACAACTTGCAATAAAAAGAAGCAAGCAAAATCTCGGCGGTTCACAGATAACTTAGTGATCGCCACCGTGGCATTCGTCTCGATAAAGCAAACGCAATACCGGCAGATGAAGCAAAGGCCAAATTCCTAGCTTCATTGTCTCGACGACACAACGTCAAGCGAAACGGAACAGCGGCAGCCTCAAGTTCCATGACTCGGCGACACATATCGCCAAGAGTCAACCCCCATCCCGGGAAATGCGGATACAATCAGCAAACTTCCTGGTTACGTGGAAAGCGGATAACGTCACTCTTTGACCCCGTGGAAAACGTCCAGAGCGGATCCTGGTCCTCGCAGAGCATGGCAGCGAACCCATGTGAAGCATCCAGAGCGGAGCCTAGTCCTCGCCTAACGCGGCAGTGAACCCGTGTGAAGCATCTAGAGCAAACTTCCTGGTTACGTGGAAAGCGGATAACGTCACTCTTTGACCCCGTGGAAAACGTCCAGAGCGGATCCTGGTCCTCGCAGAGCATGGCAGTGAACCCATGTGAAGCATCCAGAGCGGAGCCTAGTCCTCGCCTAACACGGCAATGAACCCGTGTGAAGCATCTAGTGCAAACTTCCTGGTTACGTGGAAAGCGGATAATGTCACTCTTTGACCCCGTGGAAAACGTCCAGAGCGGATCCTGGTCCTCGCAGAGCATGGCAGTGAACCCATGTGAATCGTCCAGAGCGGAGCCTAGTCCTCGCCTAACGCGGCAGTGAACCCGTGTGAAGCATCTAGTGCAAACTTCCTGGTTACGTGGAAAGCGGATAATGTCACTCTTTGACCCCGTGGAAAACGTCCAGAGCGGATCCTGGTCCTCGCAGAGCATGGCAGTGAACCCATGTGAAGCATCCAGAGCGGAGCCTAGTCCTTGCCTAACACGGCAATGAACCCGTGTGAAGCATCTAGTGCAAACTTCCTGGTTACGTGGAAAGCGGATAATGTCACTCTTTGACCCCGTGGAAAACGTCCAGAGCGGATCCTGGTCCTCGCAGAGCACGGCAATGAACCCGTGTGAAGCATCCAGAGCGGAGCCTAGTCCTCGCCTAACGCGGCAGTGAACCCGTGTGAAGCATTTAGTGCAAACTTCCTGGTTACGTGGAAAGCGGATAACGTCACTCTTTGACCCCGTGGAAAACGTCCAGAGCGGATCCTGGTCCTCGCAGAGCATGGCAGTGAACCCGTGCGAAGCATCCAGAGCGGAGCCTAGTCCTCGCCTAACGCGGCAGTGAACCCGTGTGAAGCATCTAGTGCAAAATTCCTGGTTACGTGGAACGTAGATAACGTCACTCTTTGACCCCACGGAAAACGCCCAGAGCGGAGCCTGGTCCTCGCCAAGCACGGCAGTGAACCCGTGTGAAGCATCCAGAGCAAACACCGGACTGTGGAGTCCTTAAAATCCACGGACTATGACGTCCTTAACCTCGACCGCGATGTCTTAAAACTAACGACCAACCACCCCTATTCCTCACAGATTTTTGCCTCGGTTTAAGGGTACATCTCTTCACTCCTTTGATGCCCGGCGTTGTAATTCCTCAACGTCTTCAAAGAGGTGACGGGTCCCTGTAACCAAACATCGGACTGTGGAGTCCTTAAATCCACGGACTATGAGGTCCTTAACCTTGACCGTGATGTCTTAAAACTAACATCGGACTGTGGAGTCCTTAAATCCACGGACTATGAGGTCCTTAACCTTGACCGCGACGTCTTTAAACTACAATATCCGGAGAAACCCCTGACTCCGTAAAACACGGACAAGGGTAACCGTATCCGGCGCTTACAAGTCCTCACGGCTGGGAGAAAAACTCTTTATGAGATCCTCGTGGCTCATAAAATGTAAAAGTCTCAGGAAGCAGATCTTAACCCTGAAACCTGAGCCATGGCTGCCCTGCAAGGAAATCAAGATAGGATATCTGCAGAATGCATTCAATAAAAAGGAGACACACCATTGAGAAGAAAAATGTATCTTTTATTCATAAACCAAAAAGGATACAAGGTACAATTCAAGAAACAAAAATGAAGATACTCTTATCCATGAGTAGGTACAAAAAGGGGAGAAAAGATACAGTCCTCAAGCCGGTGGCCGGTGTAGTAATTTCAGCAGCCCGTCGTTTTGTTGCTGAGCCACGGCTTCATGACGCAAGATCTCCAGAAGGCGAGCCTCCGCCTGAGCTTGTTGGGCCTGATATGAAGCGAGCCGAGCTTCAAGCTCTTTTTCAGTGGCCTTGTGAGCCTCAACCCTCTCGCGAGTAAACGTGGCAGCTTTATCAAGAGCCACCACCTCCTTGATGGATTCCTGAAGCACTCGCCAAAGGTCATACGCTTGTTGGCTTTAATTGTGAGGCTGACCTGAAGCTCGCCCAACGCTTTGGAGGCTAGCTCTCTCTCAAAAATTTTTACGACCGAACCCTTTTCTCACACAACAATATGTTCGCTACGTGGCCACGAAAGCCCGCACTCACAACCACAGCCTCGAACACGAGACATTTACAAGACCATATAAATGAGCCCCCGGTCGACAGAGATGATCGATCTGAAACGTGTTCACATCACCCGGTATGAAAAGCAATGAGAAAATTTCCAGTGTTTATCCTATCAAGCATGTGTTCACGATTATATAAGCATCCGAAGAAGAAATAAAGTTTGAGGCATTAATTTGCATGCGACATAATGACAATGTTGATAATTAGAAGAAGCTTGCATAAGAAGAACACAATGTTTATTCAGACAAGCGAAAACATGCATACGAGTACCAAGCCTACATAGGGATTCAGCATAAAGCATACAAAAGAAGAGGACTAATTTAAAAACACTACGCTAATGGAAAAGATCACCAAACACCGGATCAATGGCACAAGGGTTCACAAAGCAAAGAACAAAATTCTCCATCTCTCTCTCTGCTGTCTCCAGCACGTCAAAGCGACGGTTCTCACGAGGAGTCGCCCCCCATCGATTGGTGCCGTGTTCGTCTGCAAAAGCGAACATAATAGCTCGCCGGGCCCTAATCTGGCCCAGCAGGTGAATCGAGTAATCCTTCAAAGCCTGAGTAATCAGGCACGCTTCATGGAAGCCCTCGAGCTTTTCTTCTGCCGCGTCGAGCATCGCCAGGGTCATCTCCGCCGGGTGAGGAGGAATGTCGGCAAGCACGGCCGTGAGAGTCATCCGGAGCCAGAGAGAACCCATCGGGAGGGGAGACCCTCTACGGATCGAGAGCTCGTGCATGGCCGAGTCACATTCGTTGTCAGAAAGGAGGGGGTCCACTAACCGAGCAGCAAAGCGGGGGATCATCTCCTCAAGAGGAACTTCCCACGGTTGTCGACGAGCATGAGGGCGATTGCAAGCCATGGCACTCGTTTCTCTCTTAAATATATATATATATATATATATATATATATATATATATATATATATATATATATATATATATATGTATATATGATATGAATCCCTCTGAGAAAGGAGAAGAAGGTTATAGCCTCATATATAATGAAGCGCATTAAGTGCTATGCGCAGAAAATCTTGCATGGTGAATCTGTTTTCAGGGCCTAAAAATGGAAAGGTACCGAAAGTCAAGGAGATGAAACGATTCCCAAGCCCCTTTTTCAGCACCTAATATTGTGCACTGAAAATATGGCATGAGGAAAATCTTGTGAACCGTCGCATCAAGAGATCTCACGCGTAGAACACGTGAGGCCCAAACCTGCAGTGTATTTAAAAGGAAGAATATGGAGTATTACCATGCATATTAAAGGCACCAACAGCAACAATAGTGAAATGATAAAATTCCAGAAAAAGGGCATGCAAGCATAGAAAAAAAAACACATAATAAAACTTGTCACTCATACTTCAAGAGGTTCATACAAAATCTAAAAGACACTTTTACAATGGTAAGGTTTCAGACGCGGGGCATGGGTTAAGAAACTCAAAATTGACTTTATTCAAGATCTTCCAAGCATTTCGAACCTCCCGGGTATGCTTTCTCTCACGGTCACAAGCATCGGGGTCCCCTCGGATGTCCTCTACCCTCCGGTAGGCACCCAATATGGCTGACTGCTGAAAGATCCGATGAAGGAGATCGATGAGATCATCCCTCCTTCTCTTTGAGATCAAACCCATAAGATATACCGAATGCACCTTGTCCTCAGCAGTGTCCAAGTCCCCGAGTGGTATGCCGGCGCAAAAGAGAGGAAGGGCCTCCCGGATCGCCAGCACGATCAGCCTCAGAAGAGAAGAGCGACGGGGAAGTAGCCGATGATTGTACTCGTTGAAGCGGCCCATGATCTCGGCACACTGAGCATTAGTGAACTCCTGGTTCTGACTGCGGCCCAGCGCACGAATATTCCCGTACGAGATGATCTCGTCAAGACGATACAGATGGGCATCCATGATACCTGAAATAAAAGTCACGAGAATTATTACAAGATCCCCCTCGCATTAATTACAGAAGAACAGCCTCGGGCCAAGAGACCCCAAGGAGCCTCTGGGTGAAGAAACTGAGTTCTTCATAAGAATTAAATTCCTTATCAGGAAAAAGGGAATTAAATTCCCAGGAATAATTTTGATGGACTTAAAGTCCAGGGAGTTGAAACGCTGTCATCATCTCCCCGAAGATCGCCTAAACTCTAAGAGATCTACAGTTCGAAGGTTCCCTGTTCTTAAAAAAAAAACTTGAAGAAAAATGGGTTCTTTGCGAAACCCTTAATACAGATTTGAAATCCAAAAAGTGCTTTTAAAGACGAAGGCGCTTTGGCCGTTCAACACCATTACCTGAGAAAAAAGGTTCTTTGCGAACAGAGTTAAACTCTGGGAAATGTTCAAGACAGAGAACTAAGCTCTGAAAAACGAGAATTAAATTCTCAAAGAAGAAGTTCTCAGGAGAAGAAGATGAACAAAGTGAAGGCTTCTATGAAGAGACAGCTATTTATAGAAGACAATAAAAACGTTTCGTCTCCCCAGATCCCTAGAGGAATCCAACGGTCATAAGAGGTGACAGCGTTGCACTCACGTGCAGACACGTGAGAACAACGCTGTGGGGGCATTTGTTTCCTGATTTAAAATCAGGAAAGCTTCTGGGAAAAGCTTCAGAGGAGAGTCACGTGCTTACACGTGACTAGCGGTCACGTGTTGGCACGTGACACCTTAAAAGCATCATCAAGTCGAGTTCAGTCTCCTGACTACGCTGAAGAAAATGGGCTTCAGAAAGAGTCACGTGCTCCCACGTGACCAGGGTCACGTGGCGACACGTGACATTTAAATACAAGCGTCGAAGACACACAAGTTCTCTGATCAAGTCAAGAAAAAGGCTTCAGAAGAGGTCACGTGCTTCCACGTGACCAGGGTCACGTGTTGGCACGTGACGTTCAAGACAGTAGACTCGTTCTCCAGACGAACCAAGGAAAAAGAGTTCAAACAAGGGTCACGTGCTCACACGTGACCAAGAGTCACGTGGTGGCACGTGACGCTTAAGCAACAATCAGAAGAAAGGAAAAGGCTCATTCCAAAGGGGGTCACGTGCTCACACGTGACCATAGATCACGTGGTCACACGTGACCGGCTTTCAAAGCCCTTTTTGTCAACAGAATTAAATTCTGAGAGAAATGCAAATCTTTCCAAAGGAACGCAACTATATGCATCCAATCAAATTAAAGATTCAGAGGTCATTTATTTATGGAAAATCTCGGGTTTGGAAAGATTTCCCCCTTAAATCTAACCAAAATAACAAGGGAGAATCTCTGGATTTGAAATCCAACGGTGAATAAAACTCACCTAATAATCCAAAGGTCCAGAATGAATAATGGATGCAAATCAAATATCCCATGAAGGATTTACCAAAACTAATTGATTCAGCTGCTTCTCCTATAAATAGGAGCCAAGAGACACAAAAAGAGAGATGCACGCGCAGAGAAAGAAAAAAGGAGAAAAGCTTTGATACTTGGAAAAGACTTGGATCTTCTGCAAAAACCCTAGGTAAGAAAGGGAAGGCCTTTTGAAAGAGGGGGAATTTAATTCCCAACAGAGTTTAACTCTGATACATAAAACAGAAGAGCACATTTCTTCTCTCTTTGATAGAGGATCTGCAAAGTGCACATCTCCCCTTTAGGTTGAGAATTTAATTCTCAATGGGTTGAGATCCTGCCATGCAGATCCAAAATATAAAGAGGGAACGCAAGCATGAGAATTTAATTCTCGCAGAACTATAGGAATTCAATTCCTTTAAAAAAATAAAATTAGGGCTTGACCCTGTATCATGGGAATTTAATTCCTTCAAAACAAAAGAAACAGGGTTGAACCCTAATTAAGAATGTGGTTCTGTGGAAATAGCAGGAATTTAATTCCCTTAATTATAATTCTTTAAAATGGGAAGTATAGTTCCTTGAAAGCTTTTATTAAGGGTTGAACCCTCTTCAGTTCTCCACATAAACGAGGAATTTAATTCCTACAGAAAATTCAGAGTTCAACTCTACAAGTCTTCAAAAGGAAATAGGAATTTAATTCCTCTGCAATTTAAAGTTCGAGGAATTTAATTCCTGAAAGAAAGAGTAACAGATCCTCTAAAAACTACATAGAGGTAGGGTCACGTGCTACCACGTGACCCCCCCCCAAAGCCCTACAGAAAGACCCTTTGAGACAGCACTCCACGTGACCCACGTGACCCTCAGCAGAAACCTTAACATATAAGCATTTGAATGCCCGTCACGTGATGGCACGTGACGCCTTGAAGGAGATGATAATTTCAGCAGAACAAAAGAAGGGAGGATGTTCTCACGTGCTGCCACGTGACCCTTCCTGCCATAGTGTTTAACACTAAATTTAAAACTCTTGAACCCAGTGTTAAAACACTGTCGGGCCTTAGCATTCAATGCTGATTAAAAAAGCCTTATTGGCAGGGTTCAACACTGATCTGTTTTAGTGTTTAACACTAATTGGAAAAAGCCCTATTGCTGGTGTTTAACACCAATTATCTCTTAGTGTTGAACACTAACTTAACAACCTTATTCCCAGTGTTCAACACTGATTGCTCTGAAGTGTTTAACACTAGGCTTTGGCCTAATTGGCTAAAGGGATAGAGGTAAACATTCTCCCTCAATGGACCAACAAAGAGTCAATATTCCAGACCTGACTGGACTTAGCCCAAGCTGGCCATAAGTCCTCAATTTGTGATTAACTGGGCCGATGGGCTCATAACATAATTGATCAATCTTGACCCAAATTGGGCCAAGGACTATTTAATCCACCCCGGTTCTAGGGTACATCTCTTCACTCCTTTGATATTTGGCATTGTAATCCCTCAATGTCTTCAAAGAGGTGACGGGTCCCGAAGACCATTCATGACATGGACTGTGGGGTCCTTAAACCCATGCATGATACAAAATTCCTGGTTACGTGGAACGTGGATAACGTCACTCTTTGACCCCGCGGAAAACGTCCAGAGCGGATCCTGGTCCTCGCAGAGCACGGCAGTGAACCCGTGTGAAGCATCCAGAGCGGAGCCTGGTCCTCGCCTAGCACGGCAGTGAACCCGTGTGAAGCATCCAGAGCATATACCGGACTGTGGAGTCCTTAAACCCATGGACTATGACGTCCTTAACCTTGACCGAGATGTCTTAAAACTACCAACGGACCGCAATGTCCTTAAACTACCCATTGACCGAGATGTCTTTAAACTACCCACGGACCGCAATGTCCTTAAAACTACCCACGGACCGCAATGTCCTTAAACTACCCACGGACCGCAATGTCCTTAAAACTACCCATGGACCTCGATGTCCTTAAACTAGAACAATAGAGCCCCTATATGCTCTTTTGTCGGATCTAAACGGTCCTGTTTAAGTTGACCTTAGCCTCAAAGATGGCTAACGCGTCCTTAAACCTTCAAGCAGACTGGACTACGAATCCCCCTAATTAACTCTGGCTCGAGGGTACATCTCTGAACTCCTCTGACATCCGTCGTTGTAATCCCTCAACGTCGTCAGAGAGGTGATGGGTCCCGACGGCCACACATACGACGGACCGAAACGTCCCTAAACTGGAACATTAGAGTCCAAACACTCTTTTGTAGGATCTAAATGATCTCGTTAAGTTGATCTTAGTCACAAAGTTAGACTAACGTATCCTTAACAAACGTTTGAGTTGATCTTAGCCTCAAGTATGGCTGACGTATCCTCAAACCAAACCCCCAAACCCAAATTTAAGATAATGCGGATTTGGACTAGTCCACGCCCTACGGGCGACGACATAACTCAGTCTCCGTAAACGATCCACGGGCAACAAAACATAAAACAAACACACACGACACGAAGTGACCATCTGGAGAAGGAGAAAGTTGTTACCGCAATACGGTAGCGTAATTAACTGCAGGGGCTTGCGCCTGCAGGGAAGAGCGTCCCCACAATCAAAAACCCCTCAACGAGGGGGAATCTGACGAAGTCTGCTACATCGGTCGCATCCGCTCAAACCTTCGATACATGGTGCCATAAACCAACTTGGCATCTTCGGAGAGGTGAACGGATAGCACCAATTAGCATCTGCCCCGAATCTCAGCGCCAAGACATCGCAGCCTTGCGCGCCGTCCTTCGGAGGGGAACAGGTGACAGGGAGGTTTTTGATTACCTAAACTTGACACTACTGTTATCCTAGACTATAAGTTCTGGCAGGAATATGAGTATAACGTCGTTCTAAATTAGTTTTAGAAGTGCACGTATATATGACTCTGCCAGAGGGTTGTTGTAGTCAGTGGGAGCAGCGGAAGTATGGTGGGCAAGTTGCTTATGTCTATTTATATACTAAAGCAGGTATAGCGGAATAGATCATCTAGTTTTGATGTGATAGTCATAGAGTTTGACTTCATCAGAACAACAGATGGACCTGATAAGAAGATAGTAGGGAGAGATGTCCTGGTATTTGGATGACATGCTCTTAATAGGAAGTGATATTCCTATACTACAATCGGTTATACTGCGGTTGTCACAAGGATTTTATCCACATAGGATCTGAATAAAATATCAGGGATTCTGGTGACTAGATCTATGGTTTTAGATCTAGATTTGGGAAGTGTCCCAATTCGGGTACTTAACACTATTCTAAAGTATTTTAGAATGGACTGCTCCTGGGTGGTGGTGTACCCGCGGGTGATGGAGTCACTCCCTCTAAAAAGATGTCTTCTAGACTGATGAGGAGAGGGATTTGCATGATTGGCATATCACTTGTTTAGGAAATTGAGTCAATCATGAGATATCAAGTACAACATCAGATATTGGTTTTACATAGGCTGCAATAAGTATATATTAATCCAATCCTGGAGAAACATCGGGAAAGAGTTATAAACATAAGTGGATGTTCTTGGTATATGGTAATGGCAGCCTCCTTCGGGAGGTGGTTATCATTTTAGGCTTCCAAGGTGACCTGGATGACAGAGTGACTGTCAGAGTTATAGTTTTCCCCTTTTTCGAGGGGCAGTATATAGGACAAGTGGTCCTAACAAATACTGTGGAAGGCATGGCGCAGGATACTGATTAAATTCAGTGGCTGATACAGTCTAAGAAGTTTGTTAGTGTACACCGCCGAAAACAGAGACGAAACTGGGATGGATCGTCTCGCCTGAATTTGGGGGTAGATACTATTTGGATTTATCCGTCCACCTCTCCGAAGATGCCAAGTTGATTTATGGCACCGTGTATCGGAGGTTTGGTAGGATGCGGCCGTTGTAGCAGATTTCGTCAGATTCCCCCTCGTTTGCGAAGGGTTTTTGATTGTGGGGACGCTCTTCCCTGCAGGAACAAGCCCCTGCAGTTAATTACATTACTGCATCGCGATAACCACTTTCTCCTGCTACGGATGTTCATTTCGTGTCGTGTGTGTTTTTATTTGTTTGGGTTTCCCGTGGATTGTATACGGAGACTAATTTATGTCGTCGCCCGTAGGGCGCGGATTAGTCCAAATCCGTATGTTTTAGATTTGGGCTTGGGTTGATTTAAAGATCGTTAATCTGGTTTGAGATTAAGATCAACTTAAACATATGAGCATTTGGAGCTCGACTGGTTTTTTATTAAGGATACGTTAGTCCAATTTGAGACTAAGATCTACTTAACAAGGTTTTAGAATCATTTTTTTCTTCAGATCCAACAAGAGAGCATTTAGACTCTGTTGTTTTAGTTTAAGGACGTTTTGGTCCATTGTCGCCATTTTGGGAGGCGAAGTTCTAGTTTGAAAACATCTCGGTCTGTTGATCACCATTTGGAGGTGAGGTTTAGTTTAAGGACATCTCGGTCCGTTGTTAGTTTAGGGATATCTCGGTCCATTGTCGCCATTTTAGGGTGATGGTTTAGTTTAAGGATGTCTCGATCCGTTGATCATCATTTTTGAGGTGAGGTTTTAGTTTAAGGACGTTGCGGTCCGTTGTTAGTTTTGGGACATCTCGGTCCATTGTCGCCATTTTGGGGTGACGGTTTCGTTTAAGGACGTCTCGGTCCGCTGATCACCATTTTTGAGGTGAGGTTTTAGTTTAAGGACGTTACGGTCCGTTGTTAGTTTAGGGACATCTCGGTCCATTGATCATCTTGCACGCACATTTATTTGTTACGTGACGGGATGAGCAACGATGATATGGTATGCACCCAGTTTGGGGTGTGGTTTGATTTGGGGTGTGCACGTCAGTTTGGGCAGTGCACCAAAAAGCTGTTGGTTGTCGGGACCCGCCACCTTTCTGAAAACGCTGAGGAATTACAATGACATGTATCAGAGGTGTAGAGAGATGTACCCTTGAACCAATTCCTGTATTTGAGGGAAAAGTTCATGGTGGATCATCTGAGAATCATTAGTCATTTTTGGAGACTAAGATTAACTTAGGAGATATGGGATGAACATTATTTTGAATATCATCATTTGAAAGATCATTAGTCATGTTTGGGACTAAGATCAATTTTGGGAATGATGAGTGCATAGGGGCTCAGTTGATTGGAAGAATTTAGTCAATTTGGGCTAGATCTCGGTCTCCATAATTACCCAACAGAGCTAAGTGCTGAGGCATACAATGCTCACGTTCATTTCATATGAGGCACCTGATTAGTGTTAAACACTAAAGTTCTGTAGCGCTCACGTGACACATGTGAGGCACCGGATTAGTGTTAAACACTAGAGTTCTGTGGCGCCCATGTGACACACGTGAGGCACCGGATTAGTGTTAAACACTAGAGTTTTGTGGCGCCCGCGTGACACACATGAGGCACCGGATTATGGGCACTGCCCACTTTTTCCCCCGCTTTTTATATAAGTGCTGAGCACTTGGTTCTTGTGGCGCTCACGTGTGAAACACGTGAGGTGCCCCAAAGTTGGATTCTGCCTTTTGGGTTTTATCCCCTCCTTTTTTTTATAGGTGCTAAGCACCTGATTGGAGATCGCGTGCAAAACACATGACTGCCCCAGGAGGCACTTCTTGTTCTTCTTTTAAGCGCTTGCATGGGAAACACGTGCGGTCCTCGTTATAGTGTTTAAACAATAATGAATTATCAGTTTTTCCTTCTTTCTGGATGTTTGGAGATTTTGATCTCTTGTTGATGACCTTAGGGTTTTGAGGATCTCATGTTTCTTTGTTCGTAACAATTAAATTATTTTTATAGGGTTAAACCCTAGTTTTCATGTGTTTGGTAAGAATCAAATTCTTTGAACTCAATTCTTTCCCTTAGGTTTTGAATCTGCATAACAGAATCTTCCCGATGAGAATTAAATTCTCAACTTGTGGAGAGATCTGTTTCTACAGATCTCAACCAGAGGAAGAACTAAGTTCTTGCATGAAGGGTTAAACCCTTAGAGAGGCAAAAGAAAGACAGGATGATCTTTAAGTTTTGTTTTCTTTTTACCTAGGGTTTTAATGAAACAAATCTTCATTTGTGAGAATTAAATTCTCTGTTTCTTTTGAATTTTTTTTTCTTCTTCTCTTAAGCTTCTCTCTTTTTTCTAAGCTTCTGAGGGGATTCCTTTGTTTACTCTCTCTCTATCTTTCTTCCCTCTCCGTCCTCCTGAGACTGGAAGTCTCTGGTCCCTTATATAGTGGAGAGAAGTTTGTTTAATTCTGAGAAAATCTCGCATCGAGATATCCTAATTGATTTAATTGGTTCCAGATTTGACTTGGGGAATTTTGCTCACCATTGGATCTTTGATCCAAGGGTTTCTGTTTTACAGAACATATTTTTCTTGTTTTTAACAAGATTGGGGAAATATTTTCCCATATGCAAATCTTATTCTGTAAAATAATAATTTTTTAAACCATCATTGGATTTTTAATCCAAGGGTGCTCGGCTTAACAGAGCACAATCTCTCTTTGTTTAGAAAGGTATGGAAAATATTTTCCATCTCATGGGATCTTTGATCTGCCAACTTTCCGTTTAACAGAAAATATCACTTCTCACTTAAAAAGATCAATAGAATTTAATTCTATATTTAATCACCATTGGATCTTTGATCCAACGGTTTCTTGTTGAGTAGAATTTAATTCTACGTTGGGAGGTGCTCTCACGTGTTCAACACGTGAGACTTATTTATTTTTTCAGCTGTTTGATTACAGCGTCTATATGCTTTGCATATTGGCGCTCACGTGTTTAACATGTGAGGATTATTAGCCTATAGTTTGTTTGCATTGCAGTGCCTATATGCGTTGCATGTAGGCACTCACGTGTTAAACACGTGAGGCTCCATTAGCCTAGTAGTTGTTTTAATTGTAGTGCCTATATGCGTTGCATATAGGTACTTACATGTTAAACACGTGAGGCTGTTTTAGTTTAACAGTTTCTTTGATTGCAGTGCCTATATGCGTTGCATATATGTGCCCACGTGTTTAACACGTGAGGCTTTGAATAGTAGGGAACATTCCCTTACCCTTTTTTATAAGGGAACAAATTCCCCCCAGCGTTGCTCTCACGTGGCTTGCACGTGAGTGCAACGCTGTCTGCCCTTACAGCCGTTGGATTCCCTAGGGGAATGGGAAGATGAACCTCTCCCCATCATGTCTTATAAATGTGGGGGTTTTGGCCTCTGGGATGACCACTGTTCTTTCATCTTCTTCCTTGCTTATTTTCCTTGAGAATTTAATTCTCTTCTTCAGAGCTTAGTTCTCTGCCCGCTGAAATTTCAGAGTTAAACTCTGTTAAAACTTTTTCTTTGGTAAGGATTATGAACAGAACCCTTTTTTTGTTTTTGTCCTGGATTTTAAATCCATCGACTGAGCGCTGCTCTTTTCTTGAATTGATTTCTTAAAGATCCAAATCAAACACTTTTTTTTGTAGACTCTGAGGTCTTGAATTAATGGGGATTGTTAATCCTCCTCTTAGGGTTTTACCCTGTCACCGATCTTTAAGGATCTTTGGAATTTAATTCCATTTTCTTTGCCTCCTTGCCATGGGGGTTTTCAGGGATTTAATCCCTTTATTAAAGGAATTTAATTCCGTATTTACAGAGCTTAGCCCTGAAAGACTCAGACACTTTTGGGAATTTTATTCCCTATTGTTCTCGAGTATTTTAGGGTTTTAATGCCCCAAATACAGATTTGAATCTGTCGTGCATTTCAACATAACTCGTTTTAAGAGTCGTTTAAACTTCACTGTTTACTTGATGAGAATCCTTTTTTATTCTCGCAATGATTATTTTGCCTCATCATTGGTGAGCCACTATTTAGATTTTTTAGAGTTCATTGGTTTTGCAGGCAGTGGTCCCGTGAAACACAAATCATGGTTTTCTTTTCTTTTATTTTATTTTACCTTATTATTTATTATTATTATTATTTTATTGTCATTTATTATTATTATTATTATTATTATTATTATTTTTAATGGGTTTTTCCTTTCCTCTTATTTCAGGAACGATGGCCCCACTTCTCGACTTCCCATACACTCGCTCAGAAGTCGTTTTTCCGCAATCGCCATCCGACGAGAAGGTTATGGCGATAATCAGGGCACATGACAGGGACTATACTAGTCTTCTCTTGTGGGGGCGTGCTACGGTCATATCATTAGGGGCCGCCGTAGTTTTACCTGCGAAGCACCGGCAGAACCCATCCGCCCTATATCATTGATGAAACGCCCACGGACTGCTTATGCAGTGGAGGCAACTAACTGGACTCCCGCGGGCCGACTCGAGCCGTCAACGACCGGGATACCCAACCAACCCATGGTGGCCATTGATATTCTGGGACGCCGAATATGTCAGGGTGAAGCTTTACCCTGGGGGAAGGTTTACAAGGTAGGCGTTACCCCCCGCCACCCAATGGGCTACCTTCCCTGGGCTCGATATATTCTCTCCTCTCAACGCGCACGTCTGCATAAGGTTGGGCTATACCAAGCAGTGTATGTGTCATTATTTTATTATCACGCCCTCACGTCTGGTGGGTTAAGGCTTTCTTGAATCAATGGAATCTTCCTACCAACACGTTCTTGCTAAGGGATCGTGAGGTTTCGATTTCACTGGAAGAGTTTCGTGAGATATCCGGGTTGCCGATCAGAGAAGAACACTACGAAGAGTTACTGACTCCTGATGAGTATATGTTTGATACGGACGACTGAGAACGTCGTTCGTCATAAGTACCCGAGTCTAATCAAGGCCATGGGTATCTTTGAAAATCTATTCGTGACATCGGAAGGGAAAGGTGTCACTTTTGACGCTTTTATTGCTTGCTTCCTTCGCGAGAATGTCTTATCCAAAAAGGCTAAAAAATTCGTGAAAATTGAAGACCCTTTTGGATTCGGGCTGAGGAAAATGCCGGCCAAAGAGGAAGACCTGCGCAGTTCTATATTCCAAACTCGTCGACCTTAGTTTTCAATGCGATCGCGGCCCCTGGCATGGATGAAGAAACTTTCTTCATCGGCTTTATCAGCCTTTGGCTCAGCTGGTTCGCCATGCCGATGCATCGCCGCTTTATGAGAGCCTCCGTTTTTTATCCTGCTCATCGCATTGCTGGAGGAACACGATTAGCTATTGGCATCGCGGGGTTGTCGCATTTATATCACGGGTTAAGCGTTGCCGCTAATAATTCAAACCCGGATGCGAATACCGTGAATTTCTCCCTCCACCACTTCATGTCGTGGATCAAGATGCATGTGTTGGGATCGTTTGCTGCGCACCAGCGATCCGATTTTTATGAATCATATACATTCCCGCGGATCATGAGGTTGGTTGATACTTCCGCCCCCGATCCGACCCAGTTAGGGGCTCTCCGCGTACTGCTGAATCCGTACTCAAATGAAGGCGGAATGGTTTTCAGTGATCGAGTCCTTTCTGCTCCAGCGGGGCCCGTTCAGCAATTGTTTGATTTGTCGAAGGATGGGGTCCCGGCTTTAAAGCCTAAGGAGATTATGCATCTATACTCGATCTGGCCGGGTTATTTGGTGTTCCGCCGGAATGACATTGCTATCTTCATGCGGTGTAATCTGCATCGCTTCACCCAGCAGTTAGACTACAACCAGGGCGTTCCTCTAAAGGCATTTTTAGTTGAGCCTGCCCTCTCCCTGGAGATTACTCGCGATGTCATTCACCATTTCATGCGGTTAAACACTGGCTCCCTCTTCATGATCCCGAAGCCCGACTATCTTCCGAGGCCTGTGGGGTCCTTCAAGGGTTGGTATCGCCATCGGGTCGGCCCTGTCATTGCAGAGGAGAGAAGGGTGCTTTTCGAGTGTAGAGCTCCCGTTCTGGCTCAGGTCACCAGCTCCCCATTGCGGCCGCGGTCGGTGGTTTGCCCTCCTCTGAGGGATAGCGGTTCGGTGTTTATCCCTAAAGTCGCAGAAATAGAATCAACCCCTCGCATTTCTGGTATGCCGGTGAATACTAGAGCCCAGGCAGAAGTTCATGATAAAGCACCCGCGGTGGTGTCACCAAAGGGTGATACTAAAGGCGAAGTTGGGCAACGCCGCGCCAAAGCACTAAGGGGGAGGAAGCGCTCTTCCGCTAGCGTTAGCACAGGCTCCAAGAGGAGAAAGAAATCGGTCGCTGGCCTACTTGACGCTTTACTTGAATTCGAGCCCTTTATTCAGGACGAGTCGATATCTATGTATGAGCCGGACGACGGTCTTCTCTTTCCTGGTTTGTCTGCTGAGGAGGCCGCGCAGTTGGCCGAGGCTTTAAGGCACTCACGAGATGAGACTGAAAACGTGCACGCCCAGAAGAAAGCTTATCCCCTCCGTTGTATTCTACGACGTTGACCCATCATTACGGAGGATACACATGGGTCCTCTGTTACTGGAAGAAGAACGGGCCCTCAAACAGCCCATCTCGGTTGCTTTTGAAGACGAGCTTGCACTAAAGACGGGTAGTCATTTATTTGCGCTTGAAGCCCGGCGAGCGTATTTAATCAGAAAAGAACAACGGCTCGAAAAACCCATACTTCAGGCTTCCTGGCGTATTGGTATGCGTATTTTTCATGTCGTTCTTTTGGCAAGTAATTTGTATTACTTTTATGCCTTCTTATTTTTGCGAAAACTTTGCAGGGACTTCTGCAGCGGGAGTGGATTTGAGTCCAGATCGAGCCATGGCTGCGGATTCTACGAATATCTCCCGTGACGCACCGGCGGGTGTAGAGGAGATTACTGAAGCTGTTACCCTTGCTGTGAAGTTCCCAGTGGTGGATTTTGTCCCTTCAGCATCTACTCCTCCGGTAGAGGTGGTCTTGCCAGCCATAAGTCCCATGACTATTTCTAGTGACGCACCGGAAGGTGTAGAAGAAGTTGCCGAAGCTGCTATCCCTCCAGTTCACGGCGGGCGAAGCATCGAAGGCAATCTTCCACACATACACGTTTTGTTTAACGACCTCTCCTTTATCTGTAGAAGAAGTTGCCGAAGTTGCTATCCCTCCAGTTCAGGGCGGGCGAAGCATCGAAGGTAATCTCCCACACATATCGAAGGTAATCTTCTACACATACATGTTTTGTTTAACTTTCCCTTCCTTCAGAATTGTGGGAGCTGGCGGCTTCCATCGTGGATCTTTCCTCAAGGGAAACCTTCTAGCAATTGCTTGACATGGCGGCCCCACAAGCAATTCCTCCACAAAGCATAGTACTCTCTTCTGACCAAGGTCGGTATTCTTTTACCCTTTTTGTTTTATATTTTTATAATGATGCTAATATGCCCTTCATTTTAAACCACAGTTCTGGAAGCCGACGACGAAGTCGAGATTCTTGATGGCCTGGGGATCTCTCAAACCCACCTTACATGACTGTGGGTAAATGACGCTTTATCTTTGGCATCATTCTGTTTACTCTATGTTTGGAAATACAACTGACCGTACATAAATCTTCACTGCTTTGCCAGCCCTGACCCTATTAGAGTCTCGGATCCCCATGCCACCAAGCCCTTACGCCCGGCGTATATCTGAAAGGATGGAAAAACAGAGCATTTACTCACTGGCGGCTTTTATTGAAGATCTTCGCGCCGGTTCCTCTGTCGCGGCCGAAGAATTTGCTACTGAAGCCAACGCTTCCTTATCTGTTCTCGCTACCTATTATGACGAAGCATTGGTGCGTACTTGGGTTGAGTATTGTCCCCGAGTGGAGGCTTGCTTACATGGGCTTGAGTGCATACGCCTTCCCTCCAACATCTTAACTGTAAAAGCGAGCCTGCGGGGATGGATCGAACGGTGTGTAGCCAATCTTCAGTCATGCGAGAAGAGGCTCAACCGAAAGTTTTCAGAGAGGGAGTTGTCTTCAAACTCTTTGGGGGAACTTCGGGCTCAGCTTACCGCCAAGACCACTCGTGCGTACGAAATTTGGCGGGTGATTCAAGAAGTCATTACAGAGGTGGTGGCTCTTGACAAACCCGTTATTTTTACCTGTGAGATGGTTGAAGCCCATAAGGTCGCCAAGAAGGAGCTCGAGAGTCGGTTTGCTTCATACCAGAATCAATAGACCCAGACAGGGACTCGTCTTGCAGCACTGATGGAGCTTGAAGCCGAAGTCCAGCGGAAGAACGACGAACTTGCTGGCCTATTGAACCGTCCGCCAACTTAAATATTTTTGTCGCTGTATATTCTCCCTCTTTCTTTTGTATTCATTCATAAATAAGAGTATCTTGTATTCATTTTGATTCATGAATAAAAGACATATTTCATTTCATACTAGCGCTTTTCTTTCTTTTGCTGTCTTGACTTGGCATAAAGTAGTTTATATATTCATTGCGGAGTTTGTAGTTTATTCACTCATTTCGGAGTCTCTAGTTTATGAACTCATTTCGGGGCTTGTAGTTTATTCACTCATTCCGGAGTCTCTAGTTTATGAACTCATTTCGGAGATTGTAGTTTATGGACTCATTTCGGAGTTTGTTTAGTTTACCTCCCTTGAGCTTGTAGGAAAACTTATCCTAACGTCATAGATAACCCCTGCTCTTTACGACAGGTCCGTTAGGCTTTGTGGTACTAAGATTTAGGTCCGTAATACCGTCGCGTTGGCTGATGCATTCCCCGATATGCAGACTTTACACTGCTGTTCGAGTATCCCTACGACTGTCGTATCTCTGATCCCTTCGGGGGCTGGACAAGAGGTCTTCAAGTAATCTCCTTAGGAAGTTTGACCGTCGGAAGAGTAAGCGTTAGAAATTTTGCCATGTCGCTTTTTGCTTGAGGTTAGGCTCAGTTTGGGAGCCCCGATGAGTCATAACCACTCCGCACTGGTGTATGATGATTTCCGATAGTCTTTCGGGCTTTATTTGAGTTGTCGTCAAGACCCTGAAGCTAGGAATTTGGCCTTCGCTTCCTTTGTCGACACTGCATCTGCTGTAATGAGACGAATATTGAGGTGATCTCTAGGTTGTTTTGTGAACCGTCAAGACTTGGAACTAGGGACTTTTCTATGGCTCCGTTTTGTTTTGACCCTGGGGTCGTTTGTTGACGTTACGTCTGCATCCTGCTGGAGTGAGAAGAAACGCCGTTATTGACACTATGTCTGCTGTAACGAGACGAGTGTCGAGGTGGTCTCTAGGTTGTTTGTGAACCGTCGAGACTTGGAACTAGGGACTTTTCCATGGCTCCGTTTTGTTTTGACCCTGGGGTCGTTTGTTGACGTTGCGTCTGCATCCTGCTGGAGTGAGAAAAAACGTCGTTGTTGACACTATGTCTACTGTAACGAGACGAGTGTCGAGATGGTCTCTAGGTTGTTTGTGAACCATCGAGACTTGGAACTAGGGACTTTTCCATGGCTCCGTTTTGTTTTAGACCCTGGAGCCTTTGTTGACGTCACGTCTGCATCCTGCTGGAGTGAGAAGGAACGCCATTGTTGACATTGCGTCTTCTATAACAAGACGAGTGTCGAGGTGGTCTCTAGGTTGTTTGTGAACCTTTGAGGCTTGGAACTAGGGACTTTGTCGTGGCTCCGTTTTGTTTTGACCCTAGGGTCGTTTGTTGACGTTGTGTCTGCATCCTGTTGGAGTGAGAAGAAACGCCATTGTTGACACTATGTCTGCTATAACAAGACGAGTGTCGATGTGGTCTCTAGGTTGTTTGTGAACCGTAGAGACTTGGAACTAGGGACTTTTCCATGGCTCCGTTTTGTTTTTGACCCTGGATTCTTTGTTGACATCGCGTCTGCATCCTGCTGGAGTGAGAAGGAACGTCGTTATTGACATTGCGTCTGCTGTAACGAGACGAGTGTCGAGATGGTCTCTGGATTGTTTGTGAACCGTCAAGACTTGGCCCTCCCTTAAACGGAGCCTGGGGGAAAATATGGTTTCCCTTTCGTTTGTGTCCATGGATTGTATACAGGGGTCGGTGTAGACTCACCTGCAAGGCAAAAGTTTCATCATTTTTTTATTTCTTACCGCAATGCTCTATCATTTCAGCTTTTCATATCGCGAAAGTCGCGATTGCCCAATCATATCGGCTTTTTATCGCGGTACCCAATCATTTCGGCTAGTCTATTCTTTTTACTCGCTGCTTTTTATTGCGAGTTGCCCAAACATTTCGGCTGTTTTTATATGCATATATTTTGCTTGCTGATTTTTATTGCGAGTTGTCCTATTATTTCGGCTATTTCATATGCATTTTTTGCTCGTTGATTTTTGTTGCGAGTATGGAACTTGAGATCTGATACCAATCTTAGCATCAGTACCACCGCGACTGGAATATTGCTAGGAGCGAATCATCAGTTACCGTGAAAGGACTTGAAAATTTACACCTGTTCAGGCATCAGCATCGCTGCGACTGGAATATTGCCAGGAGAGAATCATCATTTGCCTTGAAAGGAGTTAGAATTTGATACCAATTTAGGCATCAGCATCACTGCCACTGGGATGTTGCCAAGAGCGAATCATCATTTGCTTTTGTGGGTTTGAACACAGGTGGCTTAGCAAACAGGGCTAAGGTCCTGTCAACTAAGGCTTTTTGACTCTATGAGCCGTAGGGGTCTCATAAAAGGTTTTCTCCCTACGAGTCGTGAGGATCTCGTAGGTGTATTTTCTCCTTAGGAATCGTGAGGATTTCTAAGTGTGTGTTCTCTTATAAGTCGTAAGGATCTCATAAGAGTATTTCTCCTTATAAGTCGAGAGGACTTACAAGTGGCGTTCACTATATGAGGACATTTCTCGTCATTGGTGGAACTTGGTGGGGAAATCGTTTATTTGTGCCCGTGGATTGTATACAAGGGCCGGCATTGTACTGCCTGTAGGGCAACTTGGGGGATACGACGGCTTAAGAACAAGTCCAGGTCCCTTTAGCTTAAGGCTTTGAATCTTATAAGCTATGAGGGTCTCATAGGGGGGGGGTTCTTCTTACGAGTCGAGAGGATCTCGTAAGTGAAAATTTTATGAGATTGCGCCCTTTCGGGTTTTCACAAGTTCGCCGGTAGCCCTGCTATTTTTACTCACGGCGTCCTTTCGGGTTTTCATTCGTGCCCATTTCGCTTGTGGACGTACCGTTTTTTTTCTAACAACGAGATTGCGCCATTTCAGGTTTTCACAAGCTCGCCGGTAGCCCTGCTGTTTTTACTCACGGTGCCCTTTCGGATTTTCATCCGTGCCCATTTCGCTTGTGGACGTATCGTTTTTTTAGTGAGATTGTGCCCTTTCAGGTTTTCACAAGCTCGCCGAAAGCCCTATTGTTTTTACTCACGGTGCCCTTTCGGGTTTTCATCCGTGCCCATTTCGCTTGTGGACGTACCGTTTTTTTTAACTTGGGTTGCAGTCTTTGCCGTTGGAGCTTTGATTGCAAAATAGATCCCAAGAGAAGATATCGCCGTATTTGGGGCGATGCGCCATGTTTGAGGCGGAGTACCAGTTTAGGGATATTTCGATCCATTGCCAGTTTAAAGACGTAGTGGTCCATTGTCAGTTTAAGGACGTAGTGGTCCACTATCACCATTTTGAGGTGAGGTTCTAGTTTAAGGACGTTTCGGTCCGTTGTTAGTTTAGGGACATCTCGGTCCATTATCGCCGTATTTAAGGCGACATTTTAGTTTAAGGACATTACGGTTCGTTGTTAGTTTAGGGACATCTCGGTCCATTATCGTCGTGTTTGAGGCGACGTTTTAGTTTAAGGACATTACGGTCTGTTGTGGCCATTTTGGAGGCAACGGTTAGTTTAAGGGCATTTCAGTCCGTTGTCGTACTTTGTGACTCTTCCTTGCCGCGTCTTCTTCATCCCGACGCCGACACTTAGCCTTTTCGTATATGACCGTTTCACGTTCTCGGTCAACTTTGCACTTTTGAAAGGCTTCATTTAGTAGCCTGTCAATTGGGTCTTCTGACAGTTCCAGGGATTTTGGCGCCGATCCTGCTCCCAGGTCCTGTGTGTTGCTTTCCGACGCTGAGAGAGTTTCTTCGTCATTTAACGATGAATGAGAAACCATGTGGCAACTTGCTACATAATCATCGGGTTCTTCTGACGAGTCATTTCCCTTATCATCGTCACTATCTCCGTTCTCAAGGATATGGTTGAGAAACTCTTCTAGGGTGACTGGGGTCCGCGCTTCCTGGTTGTACACTTCCAACGCATCGATATACCTTTGCAGGTCCATGCGCTTGTCGTCAGGTTGCACGAGCCTCTTGGTATTCTTCTTTCCCTTCGAAGACTTTTAAGGCTTGACCTGGGTGTTTTGCCCATCGTTAGCAGTTTTCGGTATGGGACGCGGTTTCGGCATCCCTTCAATGATCTCGGGCTCCAGCGGGCTTTTCCATCTGATCGACGACCACGTCTGAAGATATTTCAGCATTCTTTAGGTTTTAGCTGAAAGGACGACTTTCCACGGAGCTTCTTCCACAAATGAGCATGATGCCCCCGGCGTGCCCACCTTTTTAGGAGCGTGCCTCTATGGCGGGTTCACCCTCCAGTTCTCAGAAATCACAAAGTTCCCCCGTTGATACTGGTCCTCGATCCAGTTCTTGAAGACATAGTAATTCTCAATGGGGTGGCTCACCATTCAGTGATAGAAGCAGTAGTTGGGAATATTGACGTCACCGGGCTGCAGTGGACGTCTCGGATCTGGCAATATGATGAGTTTTTTGCGCATTGCCAGTTTGAACAGTCTCCTCGTTTTATCCCGGGAAAATGAGTAAGCACGTCCTACCTTCTCTTCCAGGGATTGGCACGGGCGCGCGTTATTTTGATGAGCAACCGGTTTCAGGTCACTCAATTGTTGTTGAGTATTGGCAACGAAGGCTGCTTTCTCTTTACCCTTTGCATTTCGAGGGTCCATTTTTGAAGAGGAAGGTTCGTGGCCCATCTGGTCCATTTGGGCCAACTTGTCGATCAAAGCCTAGAAGGTGGTCGGCTTAAAGAACGTCATGAACTGGGACACGGTCACTTGAGGATCGAGAGTCCCTATGAACATGCCCACGACCGGAGCTTCTTCGATGCGTTGTTCGCATTTTGACCAGAGGTTCCGCCATCGGATTGCGTATTGAACCCAGGTCTCTCCTGGCTTCACCCTAGCATTGATTAATGTTGTGATCGTGATGCGTTCGCTTGCGCTTGCGAACCGCTGTGTGAATAGTAGCTCCATTTCCGTGAATGTTTTGACGGGGTCATTCGGGAGCTCCGAGTACCGTTCGAATGTTGTTTCCGACAGGCTGCCAACGAACTGGCGAAGCAGCAATTTGTCATCGCCTCCAGTATTGCAGCATAAAGCTCTGAACTGAGTGATGTGCTGATGCGGGTTGCATGTTCCTTTGTACACATGGAATTTGGGAATCGTATATCCCGGCGGGTATTTGATTTGATCGTACCAGCCTGGGTACGGTTGCCCGGTTCTGACGACTTGGCCAGCCGCTTCACTTGTCTGATGAGCTCGTATTTGTTGAGCTATATAATCATCAAGGGAAGCTTTGGAGATCGTTTCCTCCCTGGCTGTCGATAAAGCTGGAAGAGGGCTTGATGTTTCCCCTCTGTCGTCCTCATAATTATCGGTGGGTCTTCAGCTGGAGGTTCTGGCTGGATCATCATTCCAACCATGTCTTGGAACAGGAGCGCCATCTATTTTATATTAGCAACCTGTTCCGCGGCCTACTTATCCTTTCTTTCTAGCATCCTTCGCAGAAACTCTGTATCGGTCTCCTGCTCCTGGCGCTGTTCTGATGCTGACTCCGGGTTTTATTTTTGTCCGGTGAGTGCTGCCATTTTCGTCAGTATCTCCTGAAACTTTTGTTGTTGCTCCTGAGCTTTTGTCATTGACCGAGTTTGCGGTCGATGATTCACAGAAGCACGGATATCCTCTTTCTCGGAAGCCATGTAAACCGTGTGCACGATCATGCCCCCAGACTTGGGGTGTTTGGATCCATCACCTTTGGGATTTGCCGCCAGTGGTGGTATTTTCTCCAACCTCCTCTTTTTGTGGGAGGTCAAAGTTGAAGGAGCCATTGTAGCAGGCGCCTGTGTGAAAGAAGTCCCTTGTTGTATGCTAGAGGGATGATTTTCCTCTTGTCGAACCTTCATTTTCTCCGGTTGACAATAGTAGTTTTTGTTGATTATAGAATCTTGGATTTTCTGCCAGACTTTATGGATTTGGGAGGACAGCCGCTGAGGAGGCTGCTCCGGCTTTGCCTGCGCCATATTTTCAGCAGGAAGTGGAGATTTCTTCAACACTGCTGTCGGAGAGTTCTTTCGCACCCTCCTAAGCGGTTCAAAGTTGTTTCCGGTTGGAACAGCAGCATCAACTTCCACCATTGGAGCCGGTGGAGTAAGTCCAGCAGGAGAGTTAACCCCAGCATTTCTCACTCGGCACCAGTGGCAACGTCGAGCGTGCCTTGCAGATGGGATCACCTTAGTTGTGGAAGCGGCTTCGTAATGCCCCTGCTTTGGTGAAGGGTTACTGCTGGTGCCAGCCTGTTGAAGACTGACGTCCGTTGAGAGGGGACGTCCAATCTTTCGAAGGCCGAATTTCTGGTAGGGGAAGTTCTTTTGATGACCTCGCCCGTAGCAGGAGTGGGCAGAACTATCCGTTTTGGAATAGTCCCTTCAGGTATCGCGAGCCCCTTTGCAAGCCCACTTAAGCTTTGGCTCAGCCTATTGAAGACTAAGGTGGCAAACTTGGACGACCTGTTGAGAGGGGCCGTGGTGCTTGCAAGTCGATCGAATACCGACTTCTTGGGAGCTTCCTGTGGTGGCACTGGGGCACTGAAACTCGCTGGCGGGAGCATGGTCCCGAAGAAAAATCCAGTGGTGGCCTGAGTCATCTGCCCCACCGGCATAGAAAAGATGGAGGCCATATTGGGCCCGTATGTCACTCCTCCAGTCGGGGTAGAGCGGGAGTTACTGTTGCAGTTTGTGCAGCTAGAAGCCATTGATGTTCACTTCTTCTTTCTGCACAGGAGCAAGACACCAAATCTTAGTACCTCGAATCTAAGGGCGACCATAGCAAACCGCGATTTTGTTCGCGAAACACGACACATGAAGTGTGGAGTGGAAAGAGAAAAAGGTCCCACCGGGTGTGCCAGAATCTATACACCGCCGAAAACTGAGACGAAACCGGGATGGATCGTTTCGCCTGAATTTGGGAGCAGATGCTATTTGGATTTATCCGTCCACCTCTCCGAAGATGCCAAGTTGATTTATGGCACCGTGTATCGGAGGTTTGGACGGATGCGGCCGTTGTAACAGACTTCGTCAGATTCCCCCTCGTTTGCCAGGGTTTTTTATTGTGGGGCCGCTCTTCCCTGCAGGCACAAGCCCCTGCAATTAATTACGTTACCGCATTGCGATAACTACTTTCTCCTGCTCCGGAAGTTCACTTCATGTCGTGTGTGTTTTTGTTTGTTTGGGTTGCCCGTGGATTGTATACGGAGACTAATTTATGTCGTCGCTCGTAGGGTGCGGATTAGTCCAAATCCGTATATTTTAGATTTGGGCTTGGGTTGATTTAAGGATCGTTAATCTGGTTTGAGATTAAGATCAACTTAAACATATGAGCATTTGGAGCTCGACTGGTTTTTTGTTAAGAATACGTTAGTCCAATTTGAGACTAAGATCTACATAACAAGGTCTTAGGATCATTTTTTTTTTGCTTCAGATCTAACAAGAGAGCATTCGGGCTCTGTTATTTTAGTTTAAGAATGTTTCAGTCCATTGTCGCCATTTTGGAAGGCGAAGTTCTAGTTTGAGGACATATCGGTCTGTTGATCACCATTTGGAGGTGAGGTTTTAGTTTAAGGGACGTCTCGGTCCGTTGTTAGTTTAGGAACATCTCGGTCCGTTGTCGCCATTTTGGGGTGACGGTTTAGTTTAAGAACGTCTCGGTCCGTTGATCACCATTTTTGAGGTGATGTTTTAGTTTAAGGACGTTACGGTCCATTGTTAGTTTAGGGACATCTCGGTCCATTGTCGCCATTTTGGGGTGACGGTTTAGTTTAAGGACGTCTCGGTCCGTTGATCACCATTTTTTAGGTAATGTTTTGGTTTAAGGACGTTACAGTCCGTTGTTAGTTTAGGGACATCTCGGTCCATTGATCATCTTGCGCGCACGTGTATTTTTTACATGACGGGATGAGCAACGATGATATGGGATGCACCCAGTTTGGGGTGTGGTTTGATTTGGGGTGTGCACGTCAATTTGGGGAGTGTACCAAAAAGCTGACCCGCCACCTCTCTGAAGACGCTGAGGAATTTCAACGACATGTATCAGAGGTGTTGAGAGATGTACCTTTGAACCAATTCCCGTATTTGAGGGAAAAGATCATGGTGGATCATCTAAGAATCATTAGTCATTTTTGGAGACTAAGATTAACTTAGGAGATGTGGGATAAACATTATTTTGAATATCATCAATTGAAAGATCATTAGTCATGTTTGGGACTAAGATCAATTTGGGGAATGATGAGTGCGGAGGGGCTCAGTTGATTGGAAGAATTTAGTCAAATTGGGCTAGATCTTGGTCTCCATAATTACCCAACAGAGCTAAGTGCTGAGGCATACAATGCTCACGTGCATTTCATGTGGGACACCTGATTAGTGTTAAACACTAGAGTTCTGTGGCGCCCGCGTGACACACGTGAAGCACCAGATTAGTGTTAAACACTAGAGTTCTGTGGCGCCCGCGTGACACACGTGAGGCACCGGATTAGTGTTAAACACTAGAGTTCTGTGGCGCCCACGTGACACACGTGAGGCACCGGATTATGGGCACTGCCCACTTATGTCCCCGCTTTTTATATAAGTGCCGAGCACTTGGTTCTTGTGGCGCTCACGTGCGAAACACGTGAGACGCCCCAAAGTTGGATTCTGCCTTTTGGGTTTTATCCCCTCTCTTTTTTTATAGGTGCTAAGCACCTGATTAGAGATCGCGTGCAAAACACGTGATTGCCCCAGGAAGCACTTCTTGTTCTTCTTTTAAGCGCTTGCGTGGGAAACACGTGCGGTTCTCATTATAGTGTTTAAACAATAATGAATCATCAGTATTTCCTTCTTTCTGGATGTTTGGAGATTTTGATCTCTTGTTGATGACCTTAGGGTTTGGAGGATCTCATGGTTTCTTGGTTTATAAGAATTAAATTCTTTTTATAAGATTAAACCCTAGTTTTCATGTGTTTGGTAAGAATTAAATTCTTTGAACTCAAATCTTTCCCCTAGGTTTTGAATCTGCATGAAAGAATCTCCCCAATGAGAATTAAATTCTCAACTTGTGGGGAGATCTGCTTCTGCGGATCTCAATCAGAGGAAGAACTAAGTTCTTGCATGAAGAGTTAAACTTTTAGAGAGGCAAAAGAGAGACAAGATGATCTCTGGGTTTTCTTTTCTTTTTACCTAGGGTTTTAATGAAACAAATCTTCCTTTGTGAGAATTAAATTCTCTGTTTCTTTTGAAACTTTTCTTTCTTCTTCTCTTAAGCTTCTTTCTTTTTTCTAAGCTTCTGAGGGGATTCCTTTGTTTACTCTATCTATCTTTCTTCCCTCTCCGTCCTCCTGAGACTTGAAGTCTCTGGTCCCTTATATAGTGGAGAGAAGTTTGTTTAATTCTGAGAAAATCTCTCATTGAGAGATCCTAATTTATTTAATTGGTTCCAGAATTGACTTGGGGAATTTTACCCACCATTGGATCTTTGATCCAAGAGTTTCTGTTTTACAGAACATATTTTTCTTGTTTTTAATAAGATTGGGGAAATATTTTCCCATATGTAGAATCTTATTCTGTAAAATAATAATTTTTAAAACCGTCATTGGATTTTTAATCCAAGGGTGCTCGACTTAACAAAGCACAATCTCTCTTTGTTTAGAAAGATATGGAAAATATTTTCCATCTCATGGGATCTTTGATCCGCCAACTTTCTGTTTAACAGAAAACATCACTCCTCACTTAAAAAGATCAATAGAATTTAATTCTATGCTTAATCACCATTGGATCTTTGATCCAACGGTTCTTTGTTGAGTAGAATTTAATTCTACGTAGGGAGGTGCTCTCACGTGTTCAACACGTGAGGCTTATTTATTTTGTCAGCTGTTTGATTGCAACGCCTATATGCTTTGTATATAGGCGCTCACGTGTTTAACACGTGAGGATTATTAGCCTATAGTTTGTTTACATTGCAGTGCCTATATGCATTGCATGTAGGCACTTACGTGTTAAACACGTGAGGCTCCATTAGCCTAGTAGTTGTTTTAATTGCAGTGCCTATATGCCTTGTATATAGGTACTCACGTGTTAAACACGTGAGGCTGTTTTAGTTTAACAGTTTCTTTGATTGCAGTGCCTATATGCATTGCATATAGGTGTCCACGTGTTTAACACATGAGCCTTTGAATAGTGGGGATCTTTCTCTTACCCTTTTTTTATAAGGGAACAGTTAGATTTGGAGTTCATTTGTGAACTGGGTCCCATCAGATATCCAGACAAATTCTAAGACAGGTATTGCTCATTTCGGGAGATAGTTTTTCTCCGCGAAGTTGAGATATAGAGAGATAAAGATAGAAACACAGGAGCGGATCCACTCATTGAGGCTATTTCTCAAATGCAATAGTTTCACAAATGAGCTTTGTGAGACTGATTTGTAGAGAAGTTGGGTGTTCAGTATCACACGAGCTGTGAGTACGCGACACCGCAATTATTAGCCTTAAGTGCAAGTGGGAGATTATTGGCTATAGTGCCCTCAAGGCAATTATTGTAATCACAGACAGGTGATTATGATGATTGAGGGAGGACATATACGGATAGAACAGTCTTACTCAAAATGATAGTATGCTATCCAGTTTGTCTTTATCATCATGTACATGCATTATGTGGTATTACAGATCACTATTACATATTGATAGAGCCCATAGTATTCTTGCTTGACTACCAGCATTATGATGGCGATCATATACATGGAAGCTGGGTGGTCTATTAGCACATCCTTAAATGTCCCTAGTCGTGGGAGTATCAAGACTGAGCATTGATACTCCAGAGTAGACTAGTGTATACTTATCGAGACCTCGACGAAGGGTGGTGGCCGGTCTCACAAGCCATTGGTGTTAGTCAGTCACCTAAGATAGTATGCAGATGCTCATTGGGTTATAAGTACACTGGACGGACTCGCCGGGAACATGCTAGTGTTTACCTCAATCAGAGCAAAGCTCTGAAGTAACGTACTAAAAAAAAAAAAAAAACGCATTACGCAACTGCGCGCCGCGCAGCGCGCAGTGCGCATCTGCGCGCTGCGCAGCGCGCGCAGTGCGCAACTGCGCGCGCAGTGCGCAACTGCGCGCGCAATAAAAAAAATAAAAAAATAAAAAAAAATAAAACTTTTTTTTATTGTAAAAACAGAATAAAGATTTGAGAAAATCTTTTCTGTTTTTGTTAAAACAATAAGATTTCTTCTGTAAAACAGAGACTCTTGGATCAAAGATCCAACGGTGGGGAAAATTCCCCAAATCACTCAGAGAAAGATCTCTTTAACAACTTTAACTAATTTATGGGCACTATAAAAAGGACCCTAGACCTCATTTCAAAATCATGAACATCTTGCTAAAAAGAAAAGAGAAGAGAACTCTTGAAGAATAAAAAAAAAAGGTAAAAACCTTTTAAAGAAGAGAAAATTCTCTTATGAACAAGATCATAGATCTTTAACGATAAATAAATAAAAAAAATAAAAATAGTGCCTTGCACTTGTTTTATGAACCATCGGTTCTTGAACCTAAAAGGTTCTTAAATTAATAGTGCTTTGCACTTTCATGAACCTCTGGTTCTCAGATAAATAAAAATAGTGCTTTGCACTTGCTATGAACCTCTGGTTCTCAGATAAATAAATAAATAAAAATAGTGCCTTGCACTTGCTATGAACCTCTGGTTCTTTGAGATAGAAAGAAAGAAAAGATTTTCTTTTCTCTTCTTTGATCTAAATTTAGATCATTAAAAAGTGCTCTGCACTCATTTTCTTGAATCCAAAAGATTCTTGGTGCTTTGCACTATTTGAAGGGCCAGGCCCAAATTAAAATGACCTGACAGGCCAAAATAAATTGCAAGGCAATAAATGGGCAGAGCCCAAATAAATTGATGCTTTGCATCCTTTATACAAGGGCAGAGCCCAAATAAAATTGATGCCTTGCATCATTCCTAAAAGGGCAGAGCCCAAAACAAATTGATGCTCTGCATCCTTTCTGGGTAAGGCCCAAATAAAAATAAAAAAATAAATGCAATGCAAAAACAAATAAAATGTTGAACATTTCAACTGGACTTAGCCCAATTTTGGCCATAAGTCCTTAAATTAAATTGACTGAGCAAAATTGCTCTTCTAAATCAATTTACATCCGGTTCGAGGGTACATCTCCGAACTCCTTTGACATCCGTCGTTGTAATTCCTCAACGACGTCAAAGAGGTGACGGGTCCCAACGACCACACAGCGAAATGGACCGAGATGTCCCTAAACTAATATTGGACCGAAACGTCCTTAAACTAATATCGGACCGAGACGTCCCTAAACTAATATCGGACCGAGACGTCCCTAAACTAATATCGGACCGAAACGTCCCTAAACTAATATCGGACCGAAACGTCCCTAAACTAATGATGGACCGAAACGTCCCTAAACTAATATCGGACCGAAACGTCCCTAAACTAATGATAGACCGAAACGTTCCTAAACTAATATCGGACCGAAACGTCCCTAAACTGGAATATGGACCACCACGTCCCTAAACTGGCGATGGACCACCACGTCCCTAAACTGGAATATGGACCACCACGTCCCTAAACTGGAATATGGACCACCACGTCCCTAAACTGGCACAATAGAGCCCAAATGCTTTTTTGTCGGACCTAAACGATCCCGTTAAGTTGATCTTAGTCTCAAACTGGACTAACGTATCCTTAACAAACGTTCGAGTCGATCTTAGCCTCAAAAATGGCTAACGTATCCTCCAAACAGACTTTAGTCCCAAATTGGACTATGAATCTCCCAAACTGGAACAATAGAGCCCAAACGCTCTTTTGTCGGATCTAAACGATCACGTTAAGTTGATCTTAGTCTCAAATAGGACTAACATATCCTTAACGAATGTTTAAGTTGATCTTAGCCGCAACGCGACTAACGTATCCTTAAACTAAAAACACCAAACCCAAATCTAAGTAAATACGGATTTGGACTAATCCACGTCCTACGGGCGACGGCATTACTCAGTCTCCGTATACAATCCACGGGCAACCACAAACAAAACAAACACACACGACACGAAGTGAAATTCTGGAGAAGGAGAAAGTTGTTACCGCGATGCGGTAGCGTAATTAACTGCAGGGGCTTGCGCCTGCAGGGAAGAGCGTCCCCACAATCAAAAACCCCTCACCCTGAGGGGGAATCTGACGAAGTCTGCTACATCGGCTGCATCCGTCTAAACCTCCGATACAAGGTGCCATAAATCAACTTTGCATCTTCGGAGAGGTGGACGGATAAAACCAAATAGCATCTGCCCCGAACCCCAGGCAACAGACGTCCTAACGTCTCGGCCGCCGTTCGGAGGGGAACAGATTCTGGCACGCCCGGTGGGACCTCTTCCTCTTTCCACTCCACACTTCGTGTGTCGTGTTCGCGAACAAATCGCGGTTTGCTGTGATTGCCTGTGGATTCAAGGTACTAAGATTTGGTGTCTTGCTCCGTGTAGAAAACAGAAGATCAATGGCTTCGAACTGCATCGCCTGCAGCAACAACTCTCGCTCCGTCATTGCTGGAGGAGTGACTTATGGGCCTCAAGCGGCCTCCCTTTTCAAAATGCCGGTGGTGCAGGTGGCTCAAGCCACGACTGGACTATTTTTTGGGAATATGCTCCCACCAATGAGCTTCAACGCCCCAATGATATTGCAAGAATCTCCAAAGAAGTCGGTCTTCGATCGACTCACCACTGCTGCGACCCCTCTCAACGGGTCATCCAACTCCACTGCTTCAGGTTTTAATGGATTAGGCTAGAGCTCCATTGGGCCCATGAAGAAGCCTGCCATACCAGAAGGCGTTATCCCGAAACGGATAGCTATCCCAGCTCCCGTTCTTAGCGAAGTCACCAGGGTCGCTTCCCATGTTCGGAAGCCCGCTTCTGACAGGTTGGCCGTCCCCGTTCAACGGACGTCGATATTTAAAAAGCTGGTACCGGTATATTCTGACCAACACAGGGGGCATGAGGAGGTCACCCCTATAGCTGAAACAACTCCATCAGCACGACATGCCCGACGTCGCCACTGGCGTCGAGTAAGGAAGGCTGGGGGCAACTCCCCCTCTGGGATAACTCCGTCAGCTCCGATGGTGAGGATCGATGCTGCTGTTCCAACCAAGAACAGCTTTGAACTGCTCAACAAGGTGCGCAGAAACTCTCCTACTGCGATGTTGAAACGAACTCCTTCACCTGTGGAGAATACTCCAAGGAAGAAGTTAGAGCAGCCCCCTCAACGGCTGTCCTCTAAAATTTACAAAGTCTGGCGACAGGTCCAAGAGTCGGTGATCGATCAAGACTGCCTCCGACGACAGAAAAAGATGAAGGTTCGGCAGGGGAAGGATTACTCTGTCAAACCAAAAAAAGCAAAAGCTACTTGGGTGCCCACTACAACGGCTCCTTTAACTCCAATCACTCAAAAAAGGAGGCCACAAAAAGCCCCTGTGAACATGGCGGAGTATAAAAGCGCCGAACACAAACGTCCCAAGTCTGGGGGCATGGTGGTGCACACTGTTTATATGGCTTCTGGAAAGGAGGAAAGCCGCACTTCTACAGGTCACCGACCGCTCACCCGATCCGTGATGAAAGCCCAGGAGCAACAACAAAAGCTTCAGGAAATGATGACTACAATGGCTGCACTCACTGAGCCAAAAGAAAGCTCTGAAACGTCTTCGGATGAGCGTCAAGAACAAGAAACTGACGCTGACTTTTTACGCAGAGTCCTCGAAAAGAGGGACAAAGAAGCTGCAGAGCAGGCGGCAAACATAAAACAGATGGCGCTCCTCTTCAAAGATATGGTAGGGATGATGTTACAGCCAGATCCTTCTACTGAAGATCCTCCGATTGTCTTTGAAGATGACAAAGGAGAGACATCGAGTCCTCCTTCGGCTCTTTTAGCTGCCAAGGAAGATACCATTTCTAAGGCCGCACTGGATGACCATATAGCTCAGCAAATACGAGCTCACCAGGCAAATGAAGCGGCTGGGCAAATTGCTAGAACCGGACGACCCTACCCGGGCTGGTATGACCAAATTAGTTACCCGCCGGGATATACGATCCCTAAATTCCATGTATATAAAGGGACAGGGAATCCGCATCAGCACGTCGCTCAATTCAGGGCCTTATGTGGCAATACTGGAGGCGATGACAAATTTTTATTACAACAATTCGTCGGCAGCTTAGCAGAAATAGCCTTTGAATGGTATTCGGAGTTACCTAACGACTCTGTCAAAACATTTGCAGAGATGGAACTGCTGTTTACACAGAGATTCGCGAGTGCTAGTGGACGCACCCCGATTACAGCACTGATAAATGCCCGGATAAGGCCCGGCGAAACGTGGGTTCAATACGCAATACGATGGCGGAACCTATGGTCGAAATGCGAACAACGCATAGAAGAGGCACCTGCGGTAGGCATGTTTGTGGGCACTCTCGATCCGCAGGCGACCATCTCGCAATTCATGATGTTCTTCAGGCCGACCACCTTCCAGGCCTTGATCGACAAATTAGCCCAAATGGACCAGATGGGCCATAGACCGTCTCCTCCAAGACCCGATCCCCGAAATGAGAAAGGAAAAGCGATCATCGTCGCCAACGCTCAGCAACAGTCGAGCAACTCAAAGCCGGTCGCTCGCCAAAACAACGTGCGTCCACGCCCATCCCTCGAAGAGAGGCTAGGACGTCCTTACTCGTTTCCTCAGAATAAAACGAGAAGACTGTTTGAGCTGGCAGTGCGTAACAGACTCATCAATCTGCCAAGTCCAAAGCGTCTGTCGCAGCCAGGCGATCTTAATAATCCCAATTATTGCCCTTACCACCAAACGGTAAGTCACCCGATTGAGGATTGTTTCGTCTTTAAGGGATGGATTGAGGATCAATACCTGCAAGGCAAGTTCACGCTGTCTGAAAGCTGGAAGGTAAACCCCCCACAGCCGCACTCTCCAAAGAAAACGGACACGCCGGGGGCAACTTGTTCTTTCGTCGAGGATGAAAACGATGGAGAAAACTTATCGGATGAATCCGAAGACTACGTAGCGACTTGTCATGTGATTTCTCATTCACTGACGGATGATGAGGAGGACCCTTGCGCTGAGAAATCAACGGCGGACCCTGAAACAGAAATTCCGCGGCCGTCAGACAAGTTGATCGATGCCTTCCTAAATGAAATTCGTCTGAAAGCAAAAGCCAATCAAGAGCATGAAATGGCCATACTAGAAAGAACCAAGGTATTCCCGTCAAATCAAAAGCCATACCCTCCGGGTAAAAACAAATTCAAGACGAGGAAACGGTTCGCCAAAGCTCTATCAGTAGGAATGAAGCTACCGCCCTCCGAAGAAAATCCTTTCTCTGAGATAGAGATGCACCCTAACTTCTGTTTATATCATCAGAAGATCATACATCCTACCGAAGACTGCGAATCCTTTAACTGTTGGTGGCAAGGGTATGTCGCTCAAAAACGACACTTCGACAGGACAAAGTGTGAAGCTTGTGGACATCGGAAAAATGCGATAGATGAGCGCAAAAGAGCCACCGCCGACTGTCATATAGCCGACTTCAAGGGATCACAAATTGTCACCTTTGGAAGCGACTCTGACGAAGAAGCTAGCCCTAACTCTTCCCTCGGGGAATCTATTTCAAAAATAAAGGAATTAAGAAGCTGCGAGAACATTCAGCCATGCAATCGCATGCTACTCGGAAAGAATCCCGGCCCTGCAAACAACGGAGCGAACAAGAAGAACAAAGGAAAAGGAAAAAAGGCCCTCATCGCCAGCACTCACCAACAATCAGGTGACCCTAGACCGGTTGCTTGCCAAAGCAACAAGCGACAATCCCTCCAGGAAAAGTTGGAACGCCCTTACTCGTTTCCGCAAGATAAAACAAGGGGACTGTTCGAGCTGGCAGTGCGCAACAGACTCATTAATCTGCCGAATCCAAAACGTCCGTTGCAGCCAGGCGACGTTAATAATCCTAATTATTGCCCTTACCACCAAACAGTAGGTCACCTGATCGAGGACTGCTACGTCTTCAAAAACTGGGTTGAAGACCAATACCAACAGGGCAAGTTCGCGTTGTCCGAAATTTGGAAGGTGAACCCGCCACGACCGCATGCTCCGAAAAATATGGACACGCCGGGGGCATCATGCTCATTCATAGAGAAAGCCTAACGGACCACTACGTCCTAAAACTGGATAACGGACCGAAACGTCCTTAAACTAACAACGGACCGAGATGTCCTTAAACTAATGATGGACCGCAATGTCCTAAAAACTTGCAAATGACGGAAACGTCGTTAAACTACTCCCAACCCGCAGCATCTTCAGGCTGACGTTAAAATAAAAAAATAAAAAAAATATATATAATAATAACGGTATGTCCACAAGCAAAATGGGCACGGATGAAAACCCGAAAGGGCTCCGTGAGTAAAAACAGCAGGGCTACCGGCGAGTGTTCGTGAAAACCCGAAAGGACGCGACCTCGTAAAAAAAATAAAAAAAAAAAAAAGAAAAAGAAAATAAAAATAAAAAGAATTAAAAAAAACGGTATGTCCATAAGCAAAATGGGCACGGATGAAAACCCGAAAGGGCTCCGTGAGTAAAAACAGCAGGACTACCGGCGAGTGTTTGTGAAAACCCGAAAGGGCGCAACCTCATTGAGAAACACTTATAGGGTCCTCTCGACCCTGTAAGGAGAAACCACCTACGTGAGATCCTTACGACTCACAAAGGAACAACACACTTAGGGATCCCCACGATTCCTAAGGAGAAAATACACTTGCGAGATCCTCACGACTCGTAAGGAGAACTCTCTTGTGGGACCCTTACGGCTCATAAGATTTGAAAGTCTTAAGTTACAGAGGCCTAAATCTGTGCTTAAGCAACCCCCACAACTTTCGACATTGCCCTACAAGTGGTCCGATATTGGCCCTTGTATACAATCCATGGGCGCGAATAAACATTTCCCTAACCAAGTCCCATCCGTGACTGGGGATATGTCCACACGGTGAACAACCCTTGTGAGTCCTCTCGATTCATAAGGAGATAACACTCTTGTAAGATCCTTACGACTTATAAGAGAACATACACTTAGGAATCCTCACGATTCCCAAGGAGAAAACACACCTACAAGATCCTCACGACTCGTAGGGAGAAATACCTTTGTGAGACCCTTACGGCTCATGAAGTCAAAAGCCTTAGCCGACAGGACCCTTAATCCTGTTTATAAGCCACCTTTGTTCAGGATCGACAGAGGCAAATGATGATTCGCTCCTGGCAATATTCCAGTTGTAGCGATACTGATGCCTACATCGGTATCAAATTCCAAGTCCTTTCATGGCAGATGATGATTCGCTCCTGGCAATATTCCGGTTGTAGCGATGCTGATGCTGAGATTGGCACCAGATTCCAAGCTCTACGCTCGCGATAAAAATCAGCGAGCTAAAAACGCATATTATACAGCCGAAATGATTGGGCAACTCGCAATAAAAAGCAGCGAGTAAAAATAAAATAAACAGCCGAAATGATTGGGCAACTCGCAATAAAAAGCAGCGAGTAAAAATAAAATAAATAGCCGAAATGATTGGGCAACTCGCAATAAAAAGCAGCGAGTAAAAAGAAAAAATAGCCGAAATGATTGGGCACCGCGAAAAATAGCCGAAATGATTGGGCAATCGCGACCTTCGCGATATAAAAGCTGAAATGATAGAGCATCGCGGAAAGAATAAAAAAAATGAAAGAATGAAGCTTTTTGCCCTACAGATGAAATCACATCGATCCCTGTATACAATCCAGGGGCACAGATAAAAAGGGAACAATACCTTCCCAACAGGCTCCACCAGAAAACGAAGCCAAATCTCGATGGTTCATAGATAACCTAGAGACCTTCTCGACATTTGTCGCAATATTACAGACACGATGTCAACAAATGAAGCAAACGAAGACCCCGAGCTTCAGGGTCTCGACGTCAACGTCTACAGCCTAGAGACCAACAACGGTGTGCCTCCTCATTCCAACAGGACACAGATGTTACACCATCAAGCGGAGCGATGGCAAAATCCCAGCTTCACCTCAGCATTCGTCTCGATACAGTAGACGCAATGTCAACAACAACGTTCCTCCCTAGTCCAGCTGGAGGCAGATGCAACGTCAACAAAAGACCTCACGGTCGAAACAAAGCGGAGTGATGGCAAAATCCCAGCTCCACCTCAGCATTCGTCTCAATACACCAGACGCAGTGTAAGCAAATGAAGCGAAGGCCACATTCCTAGCTTCAACGTCTTTACGGTAACTTACATAAAACCGGAAAGACAATCGGAGACCATCTCACATGAAGTGGTCACCTCCTTGACGTTCGTCTCGATACAGTAGACGAAATGTCAACCTCAGCGTTCTTCCTCCAGCAGGGATTCAAACATGATAAAGCAAATGAAGCGAAGGCCACATTCCTAGCTTCAACGTCTTTACGGTAACTCATATAAAACCAGAAAGACAACCGGAGATCATCTCGCGCCAGCACAGAGTGGTCACCACCTCGACGTCCGTCTCGATACAGCAGACGAGATGTCGACCCCAGCGTTTTTCCTCCAGCAGGGATTCAGACATGACAAGGCAAATGAAGCGAAGGCCACATTCCTAGCTTCAGCGTCTTTACGGTAACTCACATAAAACCGTAAAGGAAATTGGAGATCATCTCGCATCAGCACAGAGTGGTCACCACCTTGACATTCGTCTCGATACAGCAGACGAAATGTTAACCCCAGCGTTCATCCTCCAACAGGATTTGGACACACCAAAAAAAAAAAACGAAGCGAAGGCTACATTCCTAGCTTCGACGTCTTGACGGTAACTCATATAAAACCGGAAAGACAACCGGAGATCATCTTGCACCAGCACAGAGTGGTCACCACCTCGACGTCCGTCTCGATACAGCAGATGAGATGTCGCCCCAACGTTCATCTCGACACAGCAGACGCAACGTCATCAAACAAATGGAGCCACGGCAAAATCCCTAGTTCCCACCATGACATTCGTCTCGATACAGAGGACGCAATGCCAGCAGTTCCCACCATGACATTCGTCTCGATACAGAGGACGCAATGCCAGCAAACGAAGCAAAGGCCAAATTCCTAGCTTCAGGGTCTTAACGGCAAGTCATATAAAGCCTGAAAGACTATCGGAGATCATCCCACACCAGCGCGGAGTGGTTATGACTCATCGGGGCTCTCCAAAATGAGCCTAACCTCAAGTAAAAAGCGGCATGGCAAATTCCTAGCGCTTGCTCTTCCGACGGTCAAACTGCCAAGGAGGATTGCTTGAAGACGTCTTGTCCAGCCCCCGAAGGGATCAGAGACACGGCAGTCGCGGGGCTACTCGAACAGCACGATTGCCTATCGAGGACTATATCAGCTTATGCGACGGTACGATGGCCAAAACCCTAAGTACCACCGACCTTAACGGGCTTCTGTCGTAAAGAGCAGAGGTTAAATGCGACGTTAAGATGTTCTTGCGAGAAACGTTCGATTCGTCTCGACTTGTGAAAAATTGTCGAGGCGGCTCAGCTCGTGAGATAAAGTCTTAGACAGCAAGGATTGAAAAGCTTGCTTTTTGAGCAATGGGGCCCTGCAAGTCAATCCAAACTGGTCTCTTGCATACTATTCACGGGTCTCACTCTCCGAAGTCGAATTTCGACGAGGAGGGAAACAACCACTTACGAATCCTCTCGATTCGTAAGAGGGAGAATTCTCTTATAAGATCCTTACGACTTATAAGAGAAAACCACACTTAGGAATCCTCACGATTCCTAAGGAGAAAATCCACCTATGAGATCCTCTCGATCTGTAGGGAGAAAAGCCTCTATGAGACCCTCACGGCTCATAGAATTGAAAAGTCTTAGGCATTAGACCTGAACCTGCGGCCTAAGCCATCGCTATTTCCTGAGGAAGTCAGAATACTCGTTTTAGACATCCATCAACCATGGTTATTAAGACAGCCTGCTGATTTTAAAAGAAAGAAGATGACAGAGAGAATATCCGGTCTACATTTGATCTGGCATGCGTGACGCATTCATTTATGCATGGACAGAAAACTCAGGACGGGAAATAAGAGAAGCTGAAATAAAAAGTTTCCATTCATATTGGCAAAAATTCTTACAATTTTGAAAAGCGGTAAAAGGAAAACATTATTACAATGGAATAACTTCAGACCCGGGGCAGGGATTGAGGAATTCAAAAGTAAGGCCGTCCAAACTTCTTCTGGCCTTTCTAATTATTCTTATGCGCAGCCTCTCGCGCTCCTCGGTGTCAATATCATCGGCAAGCCCCTCCGGCCTTCGATAAGCAGCAACGATTGTCGTCTGCTGAAAGATTTGATGTAGGATGTCAACGAGATTGTTTCGCCGTTTCTTCGAAATCAGCCCCGTCAGGTACACTGAATGCACCTTGTCTTCGGCATCATCTAGCGCATTGAGCGGTAAAGCCTCGTGAAGACCTAGGAGTGCTCTCCATATTGACCCCAGCACGACTTTCAAAAGGGCCGAACGACGAGGTAGCAGCCAGCTACCGCTGGCATTCAGGCGACCCATGACCTCTGCACATTGAGCGTCCGTAAACTCCTGGTTCTGTTGACGGCCCTGTACACGGATATCCTCATAAGTGGTGAACTCGTGCAAGCTGTATAGACGCACCGCCATAATACCTGAAGAAAACAATACAGGGATATTAATAAACAAGAAAATACAGAAAGTTAAAAGTTAAACTCCTCGAGAGCAATGCTCTGCAGACAGAAGCGACACCAGTCAAAATCAGTTATGAGGAGAATTTGAGGAAAATTCCCTGAAAATATTGAGAGCTCCGCTCTGAAAAAAATGATATAATAATAATAATATTCTCGAGTGCCATATAAGTTGGGAGGAGCAAAGCTCCATTAATTAAGAAGATATAAGAAAAATCTTTTATAGAGCAAAGCTCTATTAATGGAACCCTAACAGGATTCTCCTGAGTTCTCTTTGGACCTCTTTAGAGCAAAGCTCTGAAAATTCTTAAGCAAGAGCAAGGCTCTGAGTCAAAATTCTTGAAATGGTAAAAAAAATTTCGAGGACCAAAGGTCCTATTTATAGGTATCAAGTGCTCTTTCAGCTTCCAAAAGATGGCGCGACGGTTCGGAGTCTGCCACCGCTGCGCTCACGTTAGGAGACCACGTAAGCGCAACGGTGGGGGGCATTTGTTTACCTCAATCAGAGCAAAGCTCTGAAGTAACGTAAAAAAAAAAAAAAGCATTGCGCAACTGCGCGCCGCGCAGTGCGCGCAGTGCGCAACTGCGCGCCGCGCAGTGCGCAACTGCGCGCGCAAGCAACTGCGCGCGCAGTGCGCGCGCAGTAAAAAAAATAAAAAAATAAAAAAATAAAAAGAAATAAAACTTTTTTTTATTGTAAAAACAGAATAAAGATTTGAGAAAATCTTTTCTGTTTTTGTTAAAACAATAAGATTTCTTCTGTAAAACAGAGACTCTTGGATCAAAGATCCAACGGTGGGGAAAATTCCCCAAATCACTCAGAGAAAGATCTCTTTAACAACTTTAACTAATTTATGGGCACTATAAAAAGGACCCTAGACCTCATTTCAAAATCATGAACATCTTGCTAAAAAGAAAAGAGAAGAGAACTCTTGAAGAATAAAAAAAAAAGGTAAAAACCTTTTAAAGAAGAGAAAATTCTCTTATGAACAAGATCATAGATCTTTAACGATAAATAAATAAAAAAAATAAAAATAGTGCCTTGCACTTGTTTTATGAACCATCGGTTCTTGAACCTAAAAGGTTCTTAAATTAATAGTGCTTTGCACTTTCATGAACCTCTGGTTCTCAGATAAATAAAAATAGTGCCTTGCACTTGCTATGAACCTCTGGTTCTCAGATAAATAAATAAATAAAAATAGTGTCTTGCACTTGCTATGAACCTCTGGTTCTCTGAGATAGAAAGAAAGAAAAGATTTTCTTTTCTCTTCTTTGATCTAAATTTAGATCATTAAAAAGTGCTCTGCACTCATTTTCTTGAATCCAAAAGATTCTTGGTGCTTTGCACTATTTGAAGGGCCAGGCCCAAATTAAAATGACCTGACAGGCCAAAATAAATTGCAAGGCAATAAATGGGCAGAGCCTAAATAAATTGATGCTTTGCATCCTTTATACAAGGGCAGAGCCCAAATAAAATTGATGCCTTGCATCATTCCTAAAAGGGCAGAGCCCAAAACAAATTGATGCTCTGCATCCTTTCTGGGCAAGGCCCAAATAAAAATAAAAAAATAAATGCAATGCAAAAACAAATAAAATGTTGAACATTTCAACTGGACTTAGCCGAATTTTGGCCATAAGTCCTTAAATTAAATTGACTGAGCAAAATTGCTCTTCTAAATCAATTTACATCCGGTTCGAGGGTACATCTCCGAACTCCTTTGACATCCGTCGTTGTAATTCCTCAACGACGTCAAAGAGGTGACGGGTCCCAACGACCACACAGCGAAATGGACCGAGATGTCCCTAAACTAATATTGGACCGAAACGTCCTTAAACTAATATCGGACCGAAACGTCCCTAAACTAATATCGGACCGAAACGTCCCTAAACTAATATCGGACCACCACGTCCCTAAACCGGAATATGGACCACCACGTCCCTAAACTGGCGATGGACCACCACGTCCCTAAACTGGAATATGGACCACCACGTCCCTAAACTGGCACAATAGAGCCCAAATGCTCTTTTGTCGGACCTAAACGATCCCGTTAAGTTGATCTTAGTCTCAAACTGGACTAACGTATCCTTAACAAACGTTCGAGTCGATCTTAGCCTCAAAAATGGCTAACGTATCCTCCAAACAGACTTTAGTCCCAAATTGGACTATGAATCTCCCAAACTGGAACAATAGAGCCCAAACGCTCTTTTGTCGGATCTAAACGATCACGTTAAGTTGATCTTAGTCTCAAATAGGACTAACGTATCCTTAACGAATGTTTAAGTTGATCTTAGCCGCAACGCGACTAACGTATCCTTAAACTAAAAACACCAAACCCAAATCTAAGTAAATACGGATTTGGACTAATCCACGTCCTACGGGCGACGGCATTACTCAGTCTCCGTATACAATCCACGGGCAACCACAAACAAAACAAACACACACGACACGAAGTGAAATTCTGGAGAAGGAGAAAGTTGTTACCGCGATGCGGTAGAGTAATTAACTGCAGGGGCTTGCGCCTGCAGGGAAGAGCGTCCCCACAATCAAAAACCCCTCACCCTGAGGGGGAATCTGACGAAGTCTGCTACATCGGCTGCATCCGTCTAAACCTCCGATACAAGGTGCCATAAATCAACTTTGCATCTTCGGAGAGGTGGACGGATAAAACCAAATAGCATCTGCCCCGAACCCTAGGCAACAGACGTCCTAACGTCTCGGCCGCCGTTCGGAGGGGAACAGCTAGTTGGTATTATATCTATTGTCAGATAGCAGTTCCCAGGTGACATGTGTACAGGTTAGTCTGTCGACCCGAGATCGTCATTTGTCTCGTGTGAGTTCCTACTGTGCTTTGATTACTACCCTACCACGGCTCAAAGGAGTCGTGCAAATAGGTTTTAGTTGGGTACAGTCTCGAGCCATATGGAGGCAGTGAGCGGATCGTCGGGGATTCGTCTATCCCGGTATTGGGGGTTGATGTCGCGTAGTGCACGGGTGGCCATCACCAGAAATCCTTGGCCAAGATAGTCGAGAATTACTGATTTGGATCAGTAGTTTCTCGGTTGGTGATGGGCTTCATATCGACACGAAATGTTGCATTATTAGGGGTCTAACTTATCCACCCCCTAGACTCGATATGTGATACTCTTAGACGAACGGACCGGACTATACGGAGATTGCCACGGACAGGCTCAGTAGGGGTTCGAATGAGTTTGCTCGTCGGCCTTCCTTTCGCTCAATACCTGGGTAGCCATTATGTACAGCTAGTTCCGCTGACATGCTTGTGGTTAAACCCACTACCAGCGTATTGATGAGTCTTTAGAGTCCCACACAGAGAGTTTCCTTGCTTCGGGCGAAACGATGTAGAGGCCGTATGGTTTTACGGAAGGGTTCGATCATATACGTGCACTTGCGCACGTATTATGATTCGGACGGATAATATTAGTAGGCTTTGGTTTAAACCGGATTCTAGTATTATATTATTGGATTATTTTCGTCTCTTTGTATTTGTATTTTTCGGAATACTGATAAGGGTATGTATATACGGATTATTCTTGTAATTTATTAAAAGGTGCTTCTAGAAGATGCCACATCATTTTGTTAATAACCATTTAGGATAAATGGTTAATGAGGTGGAGGGATGAGGTGTTCTTTGGCTTTATGTGAAGCATGACTTTGTGGTGACTCATGGGGGTGACTCATGGTGGCACCATTGAGACATGCTTGATGTTTTAGTGTTGTGAGATATTTTCTTGAGTTGAGGCTTCATGATTCATACACAACACTTAGCCATTTTTCCTTGGTTGCTTCATGCTTGCTACATTCTCATCCTCAAGCTTCATCTTCTACCTCCACCCTTCAAGTCTCATGTGTTGAGAAACCTAGGGTGTTTGGAGACAAATTAATCCATCATTAGATTCTACATTCTCTAGGCTATCTAGTTTAGCGAATTAGGTACTCTAATTACCTCGGCTATGAGGTTGGAGCTCAAACTACAAATCCTCAGGTGGATCATCTTCGATGGAGGGAGACCGGCAATCAAGCTTGATCATGGCGGCCTTTAGGAACTTAGGAAGATGGTAGAAGACCGAAAGACTCGGATCATTCGGTATAACCATTCTAAACTCCTCTTTAGTTTGCTAGTTTTAGGTTTATGGTAGATCCGGGTTATAGGGTTGTTCAAGCGCCAGTTTTATAAAAAAATTATTCCGCATTCAGTCACGGTAGATGGCCAGGACGCTGGCATAACTCAACAGGTAAAACCCATCGGGAGCAAGTGGATCTTTAAGAAGAAAATTGGTGTAGATAGAAAGGTTGAGACCTTCAAAACTAGACTTGTAGCAAAAGGTTTTCGTCAACGACCAGGTGTCAATTATGATGAAACCTTTTCTCCAGTCGCTATACTTAAGTCCATCAGGATCCTACTTGCCATTGCTGCATACCAAGACTACGAAATCTGGCAGATGGACGTCAAGACCGCTTTTCTAAATGGTGATTTAGAAGAGAGCGTGTACATGACACAGCCAGAGGACTTCGTAGACAGTGGGGGCAGCAAAAAGGTGTGCAAGCTACTTATATCAATCTATAGATTAAAGCAGGCATCGGGGAGCTGGAACACCTGTTTTGATGTAGCGGTCAAAGAGTTTGACTTCATCAAAATCGTAGATGAACCTTGTATATACAAAAAGGTTGTAGAGAGTAAGGCTATCTTCCTCGTATTATACGTGGATGACATATTCTTGATAGGAAATGATGTTCCTATGCTACACTCGGTCAAGCTCTTCTTATCACAAAAGTTCTCTATGAAAGATCTAGGTGATGCCTCCTACATCCTGGGGATTATGATCTATAGAGATAGATCTAATAAGATGTTGGAATTGTCCCAATCCAGGTACATTGACACCATACTAAAGAAGTTTAGTATGGAAGATTCTAAGCATGGTAATTTACCCGCTTGTTCAAGAATCACTCTCTCCAAAGAGATGTCTCTCAAGACTGATTTGGAGAGGGCTCGCATGCAAGGGATTTTCTATGCTTCTGCAGTTGGGTCAATCATGTATGCGATGTTATGCACCAGACCGGATGTAGTTTACGCACTTAGTGTGGTAAGTAGGTATCAATCAGATCCTGGGGAGATATACTGGACAGCTGTGAAGAACATTCTTAAGTACTTGAGAAGGACTAAAGAGATATTCTTGGTGTATGGTAATGGAGAACTCCAGGTGGAATCCTTTACCGATTCGAGCTTCCAGAGTGATAAGGACGACAGCAAGTCGGTCTCGGGTTTTGTCTTCACCCTCAATGGAGGGGCGGTATGTTGGAAGAGTTCCAAGCAAGATACCGTAGCAGACTCGACGATAGAGGCTGAATACATCGCTGCCAACGATTCTGCCAAAGAGGCTGTCTGGATAAAGAAGTTCATTGCTGAACTTGGTGTGGTTCCATCCATTGACCATCCAATACCTTTGTATTGTGATAACAATGGAGCTGTGGCTTTGGCTAAGAAACCCCGGTCCCATCAGCGATCCAGACATATTCTTAGGCGGTATACATGATCCAGGAGATAGTGGATCGCCAGGAGAACGAGATCAGGAGAGTTGACACGAAGGAAAACACAGCGGATCCACTCACGAAGGCCCTCCCCCAGACGCGGTTTGAGAGAATTTTTGGGATGTTGGGTATGAGATACCACAACAACTGGCCTTAGTGCAAGTGAAAGATTGTTAGGAATATGTATGCCCTAAAGGCCATTATTGCATGATATAGTGGATGCTTGGACACACACACACACACACACACACACACACACATATATATATATATATATATGACTTTCTTGCTCGACATGATAGTATGCTATCTGGTTGCTCTTTATCTTAACATGTACACTTATATTATTATACTGTCTCTCTGATACATGTTGATAAAGCCCATAGGATGTTTGCTTAACTACCAGGACTATGATGTGGATCATACTACTGGGACTTGTGTAGTCCACAAGCATATTCTTTAACTGTTCATAGTCGAGAGAGTATCGAGACAGGGCATCGATATTCCAGAGTAGACTAGTGTGTATGTTTCTTGACCCTGTAGGGGGCGATGGTTGATCCCATAACCATTGGTGTTTGACATCAAAGATTATGCACAGGTGCTCATTAGAGAATGGGTACACCGAACAGGACTCGCCGAGAACTCCTAGATGGTACTATACCTATCGTCAGATAGCAGTTCTCTGGTGACACTGATACAGGTTAGTCTGTAGACCCGAGATCATCATAGTGTCTTGTGTGGTTCTCACTGTGCTTTGATTTCCTCCCTACCACGGCTCAAAGGAGTCGTGCAAACAGGTGGATTTTGGGTACAGTTCCGAGCCATATGGAGGCAGTGAGCGATATGAGGGGTTTCATCTCTCCCGGTATTGGGAGTTGATGTTGCGCTATGCTCGATTGGCTATAACAATAAGTCTCTGGCCAGGGCTGATGTGATTTACTGGTAAGTGTTATCAGTAGTTTCTCGAACCGTTATGAGCCACACATCGGCATGACTTATCAAGTTACTGGAGTCTGGCGATTCCACCCATAGACTCGATATGCGACATATCAGACGAAGAGACCGGACTGTACGGTAAGTGTTACTTATAGGCTTTATGGGAGTTTGGACAAGCTTGCTTGTTGATCTTCTAATCGCTCAATACATGGGTAGTCGTTACGTCCAGCTAGTACCGCTGACGGCTTGTGGGTAACTGATGTGATCATTACCTACTGCTGGCGTATTGACGAGTCTTTAGAGTCCCACATAGAGCTTTCATAGTTCAAGCGAAACGAAATAGTGCACATATGCTGATGTGTGCGGGAACCTGATTAAATACAAGTATGTGATACCGTATTCTAATCTGGCAATATTTGATATCGGTTAGGTTATATGTGATATAACCGGATTATTGAATCAAGTGTTGATTTAATAATTTGATATATTTATACATTAACTAATATTAAGCTCGCTTAGGAATCTCTCACTTATTGAAGCATCCTTTATTTCACAATAGAAAAAATGAACCATACTTCAATAGTGATCACAAACGATTAAACTAATAATGGAAGTATAATCCAAATAAACCGAATATTCACCGAATAAACTGGATGTTCTTTATTCGCTTGTCAACCGAACAAACTCCGGATTCGTTATTTACAACATTGATATGGTTTATATTATAAGGCTTAATTCTAAGAAACTACCAAATTCTTAATTTTAGTTAAGAGAAACTATCAAATTCTCTCAAAATTACAAAAAAACTACCGTACTTTGAAAGTTTTGTTGTAGTTCTTGCAATTATAACGGACATGGCGTCTTATTTATGATAGTTTTTTTTGTAGTTTTTGAAAGTTTTGGGTAGTTTCATATATTTTTTAAAAGTTGTGGTAGTTTCTTATTTATTTAACAAGAATGTAGTAGTTTCTCGTAATTAGACTAAAGTATTTGGTAGTTTTTTTAGAGTTAAGCCATATTATAAACTAGTTTGAATTAATATATTATTATTATATACATGATTATTCTTTTTTTTTGTTTATTTAATATAACATTAAGTCGAGATAAAAAATAAAGAATGGATCAATCAAAGAACAAAGATTTCTTAATTATTGGACACCTTCCTAAACTATTAATTGGACGAACCCAACTATTCTCTCTTTTGCAAAACTAAAATTGATAGGTAAAAATGAGATTATGTTATGTATTATTAAATTTGGAAAAAATTCCTTTCAAATGCTTCTTGCACGAGGACTTTGATCGTTCATGAAATAAATGGCGGAGATAGTCATTCTTCAAAAGATTTGAAAGTCGTTTAAGGGATTGTAAATTTATTATTTTTGTAACCGTGATATATTAATGTAATTTTCCGTTTCTACTTTTACAACATATTCAAATATTCAATTGTGAGGATGCATATTTTTTATTACATTGTTCGAAATATTATAACCTTTCATAATTAAGTCATTTAATAGGGTTATATTACCGTGATTTATTAATGCAATTTTCCTTTTCTACTTTTCTGCATAAACTAAAATTGGTAGGTAAACTGAGATTATATGTGATGTATTATTAAATTTGAAAATAAATATTTTTCCTTGCTCTTGTACCAACACTTTGCTCGATCATGAAATCAACGCAGAGATAGTGCCTTTCTTGAAAACATTCGAAAGTTTTAAGGTATTGTAAATTAATTTAATAAAAGATAATAAAGGAGTAGATATAAATATCAAAAGGCAAGGGTTATTGAAACTTTCTTGTCGAAGAGTTGCAGTAGCAATAAATAACTAAATAAAATTCAAGCATATAAATCTGGGTTTTCAATTTCATTATTTTATATATTATATCAATTTAATCACATCTATCGCTCATACCATAACCATAACGGTAGTTAGATATAATCCATAGCTAGGTTTGCAAAATATCATTTGTTTGTTTAAGGATTAAACCATTAAGGTCTTTGAAAGGATAACTAAAGTACAAATTTTTTTATATAATCTAAATATATTTATGTTTTATTCCTTTAATATTTTTACTAATCTATTATATTTATTGATTTGAGAAGATTTGAGAAATCAGTTACGATTTTATAAATATTTTTAAAAGGCAAAAAAAATTTGTTTGCTATTGATAATTAATCACTTGGAAATATATAGTGTGATATGCCGTTGAAAAACTTATTATCCCTAAAAAAAATTATTTTTTTATTTCTTATAAAAGTTTGTCATATATAGGTTTTCTATTTATAATAATAATTCTTAAATTTTTTGTCAACTTTAATCATCTCCTTAAAATATTTTTTTTGTTTGAATCTATATATAATGGTTTAAATCTATGTTTCTTAATGAAAATTCACACGCCCCCTAATAATATATAGTAGAGATTAATGGAGATATGGTCTTGAACAGGCTGAGGTTTTTCAGACTACTCCACTAGCTCTAAGGACGCGTGCTTGCCGACTATTGGCTGCAAAGGCTGCTCTAGCAGCGAGAAGGAATACAGTTAGAGGGGATCCAACAGGGAAATGCGGTAGGTTCTTTCGAGAAGAAATCCGTAAAAGGGTTGAGAATTGGCAGGAGCCGCCCCCTGCGATGCGACGGAAACCTCTTCCGGTTCCAGATTCTGAACCTAAGAAAAAGAGAGGTGGTCATAGGCTGCGGAAAAGGAAAGAAAGATATGGGATCTCTGATATGAGGAAGCTAGCAAACCGGATGCAATTCGTAGTAGTGCCGGAGGGAGTTCGCTAGGTGATGGCTTGGGCGAGGGGTACGGAATGCGCGGTCAAGCAGGAAGCGGGAAGTTGCGTGTCTCTGCTGTTCGAAGTAAACTCGCTGCGAAAGCTACGAAAAAGTTTAAGGCAAAGCATTATGGAAGCAGTCGTGCCGTCTCAGGATTGACATCGAGTCTGGCGTTTACTCTTGCACAAGGATTAGAGCTGACAAATATCTATCCCACATTCATTCGTGAGGGTACTCCTAATGGGTCATGGGCACGCCGCCTTTGGTAGTGGTACTCGGAGCACATACTTCTCCGAGGCCGGGTCTTTTTGATGATGAAGAGGACCTAAATATTATGTAAAATCCGAGCAACTTAACCGCTAGTTTCATTATTGATCATTATCCTTGTCCCTATGATTTATGTATATTAAGATTGATGCTCCCAAGATATGTATCTTGTTTACGTCTCATTTTATGAACAAATTTCTTGAAGCTTTTATCCTTGTCCTGTAACCTCTGGTTGCTGGTGATTAGTTCTGATTAAATCTTAAGTAAGTTTTTATTTCTGAAATGTTTTGCGAAGATGAACAACTGTAGAAGGTTTACACCAGGACACGACTCATGAAATTCAGAATGTCCATGAGAGTTTATGCAAGTAGTATGATATCTAGAAATAGAAATTTTGATGAAAGATTTGATTCTAGGATTCAACATTTGAACCTTGTGCTGATGCTTTGGATTTCTTGTTATCAGTTATATGTTTCACTAGAAAGTTCATGAGAATTTAATCTGAACGCATTTGTGCAATAAGCATCATTGACTAGAAAGTTTCAGCATATAGATTTCCTGATGCAGAAAAAGTAGTTGTAATGTTGAATCTTGCCCCCCAAAAGAGACATATTGCGACTTGTGGGTCCCCCCCTCTCAATTCCCTTCTTTTTAACCGTCAAATGATTCAGTTATTTGTTCTTATTTTATACCTTTTACGTTGGACTATAAGATCGCTTCCCATGTCACGCCCTGGTAAAACAAGAGTTACCATGTTGACGGCAAGTTAGAGAACTTTGACAAACATTTGAAATAATAAAAGCGAAAAAATTCACCCAAAATTCTCGGAATGCTGGTCATGAATACTTGCTGGTTAGAAATAGAAATCGAAGGAGTTCCAAAGGGCAAGAGACAGGGACGATGTGTGATGTCAAATTCTATTCTCTTGAAGCTTATGTATGAACATTCATCGTATCACATCTATTGATTGCCAGATGAAGAATAAAAATTAAAAGAGCAATACACTGCACACATTATTAATTCAAGAAATCTATAATCTTCAACAACATATTCAAAACAAAATCTACAATGTACAAAACTAATCACAAACAATCAATACATACGAAGCATTCAAATTGCTAACTAGAATCAGAAGAGGACGACGACCAAATTGCTAGACATTCAAATTACTTATTCAGATCCCGGAATTATCTATTGAAAAAATGGGCACCCTACAAGTAAAGTTATATGGTACAACTGCTTTGGGTAAAAATGCAATTATATACAATTTCTTTTATGTAAGTTTCCCAACTTTTTCAAAGGAAAAAATTACAGCATACTACTATATTTCAAATCCTAGACTTCTTGCACTTCAACAGTGTAGCTTCATTTTCATGAACTTTTCGTTGGGCAAGGAGGAGAAAGCTGCAACTCGAATTAAGTGCTCTATTTGTTTCTCCATCTCTTGCAGACAACCAAAAAGACACAGCTCAATGCTCTTTTAGTGCAAAAATTTATCGGTCAAAGAGTACATGGACAAGAATAAATACAAAAGGTATTAAGAGCATAGGGAAGAACAAAACTGCCACTATAAGGGCTTCCTCTGATAGAAACCAGTATACGACCATCGCAAATTGAAGATGAATGGTATAAGCTATCTTGAAATAGAAATTATACTCCTGAAGCTGTAAAAGGAAAATACATGAGATGTGGAAGAAGTCTACTGATCACTAAAAACGACTATCGGTATGAAAAACAAAAAACAGAAAACGTGTACATGAAAGGCAAGCCTTCTTAAATAAAATCTTTAGATGACAGGTTAGCATGTACATGGTTTCTCTCAAAGCATAAATATACCTGTATGGGGCTTGTTGCTGACATCATGGATTGAAGAAACTTGACCCGGCCATGTTAATAGAAATCAGCACAACGATACTTGTTACCGCAGCAAGCCATATTAATGTAGAATCTATAAACAAAAGAGTTGCATAAATATGGCTGATTATATCTGATCTGATAGGGTTACTAAAAGGAGCCTATAAAAAATAATTACCTCCAGATCCTCCAGAACTGGTCTCAGATTCAAGAGAGTTCTCAGCGTTACGAGCTTGTGTTCTTGAAACTTTAGATTCTGTATTTTTTGAGTCCTCAAACGTTCTGGAAAATCCTGTTTCAGATGCCACTATGCCTTGAAATTCCTCACTTACCAGCAAAGCTGCTAGGACGTCCATAAATGATTCCCTTTCTTTTGCAAATTCGCTTTCAACAGAGACGTTTTCTTCTTCATCATCAGAGGCATCAGCATCTACTTCCTTTTCTACTGCATCTTCTTCATCCTCAACATATGCCTTATATGTAAGACGGACTAATATTTCTCCAGACGACTTGTTCCTGAAAAATCCCCAACCACCATGCAAAGCCACAATTTTATCCGTCGGCACAGTATCTTGAAGGGGTCCAAGTTCAATCTAAATAGAAAAGAACAAGTATGAAACATGTTACTACGTGTACCAGACAAAATAAAGCAATTACAAGACATAAATTTAACCATTCTGTTCGTGGTCTAGAAGCCTTGAAACCTTATTTGGTCGTTCGGATCGTTTAGAGTAGTAAATAAGCCTGATTATATCAAAAAAGTAACAAGGGCCCCGTTTCTCTGGTACTTCCTATCTAAAACAAATCCCGACAACACAAGATATGTAATTGATGTCAAGTTTCAGTTAGTTGCTAAGATTTCCAGTCTACTGACCGTTTCGCCATGAGATATGGATAGTATGGGTTTTTTATCAGCTATGAATAAACGTGTTTTTCTTTCTCCAAGAAATGAAATGATGAAAGATTTTCTTAGATAAAACTCTTCAGGAATGTCATGAAAGATAAGAAACCACTTCATTTAGGCTGTAAAACCAATATGCGATTTTCTCCCCTTGTGTTTGCAAGGGGATATGGTAGGAACATTTCCAGGAATGAGATTGAAATCGAACACCAATACTTCTATAATAAAGAAAAAACATAGCTATATAGCTTGCAGGTTAACCATTCAAAAATAGCATCAGACTTTTTTAAGTAATTGACAAGGCTCCTAACTCAAGTTAATAATCGGCCTGCAAATCAAATTCATGCCGTCCGAAACTGAAAAGCTATAATATGAATATCCTTCTCTAAGAATGAGCATGGAGGCAGGCTAGTACACCCAGAAATAAAATGTGTAAAATTAGAAATATCTCTACTGCAAGTAATTTTGTTCCTCTCCATGAGGTGAATTTTGTCCTCCAATGAACTCCTGCAATAGGATTGTACTTTGCCAATAAATTAATTCAGATTTTAAAAAAAAATTCATTATCTAATCAGTTGTATTCATTATCTAATCAGTTGTAGTACATGGCTCCTCTCTAGGTTAAACCCAGTTCGCATTCGTTACTGTAGAAAAAGCTTAGAAAGATCAAAGGTCAACTATAATCCAGATGGACAAAGGCTAGTTCAAGCTTGTTAGCCGACCATAAAACGAAGCTTGATAAACAACCATGCGCAGATTGAGCATACATGTCTGAACTCGTTTAAGGCTTGTATGGGCTCAAGCTAATTTTATGTTCTAGCTCCACTTGAATCATCATCTATGAGGGCTCGTGTAGGCTTCTTTAGCCTTGTGGTGGAAGCCTGGAACTAGGCTCATTACATTACCGAATAAAAATAAGCCTACTTAATGACACTAATAGAATTAAATTGTCTTGCTTATCTAGATAGTACAATTTGGAGCATTGATTTTCAAGGTTTGTTTTGTTACAGGAGTTGCATTTCTGCTTCATGTTATCTAGTTGTATGTCGAATTTACTAAATTTTGATTCCAAACTTGGTTAATAAACATTGGATTATAAGAAGTTCAAAATGTTATATATTAGGCAATTTACAAACTACATTTTAATCCCTATTTGCAACTTTAGATATAAAGAAACTACCAACTCCTTAAATATAAACGTTTCAAAAAATGAAAAGACGACGATTATCCGTCTGTGTAGTGAGGTACAAGGGAGGCAAGGGGAACAAAGGGCCTAGGGGTGTAGCAAAATAGAGCAAGTTGATAGCACGTAGAGAAAATAGGCGATAATAATAAAGTTGGCACCTATAGATGGATTTCGAGAATTGGAATTCATTCGTAGATACGAGTGAACTCCAATTCTCCCCTTTGATTGATTTTGTGAATTTGGAATTCTCTAATATTATGATTGGGTACCAATTCACCGAGGAATTGGAATTCCTCAACTCTAAGGCTATGTTTGGATATCCATATTCAAATGGGAAAAAACCCTAGATTCCTTTTTTCTATTGGACTGGGCAAATCCAAAAAAATTGGGTGTTTGGATAAAATTTTTAAGAATTCCAATGGAAAAAGACCCAAAAATATCGCTAATCCATTGGATTCTAAAAATTGACAAAGACCTAATTTTTCTAATCCAACACCTCTCTCTTGAAATGTCACATCAATATCTTTTTTCTTTCTCATTCTCACTTTAATGCCATCCTTATCCAACCATCCAAACATGCATTATGTTACCAAAATGCATTGGAATTTTACTTTTGGAATGCACATGCATTCCAACACATTTTAATCTTAAAGTCATTCCCTATGAAGCATAGACACGGACATGGATACGAAAGCGGACATGGGCATGGGACACGGCAAATTTGTAAAAATGTGGACACGGAGACACCACTATATTATTATTATTATTATTATATATTAAATTATATATCTAAAAAAATATAACACGCTACGAGAGAAACATATACTACTTTATCATTAAAAGCACAATAAAAATAAAAACAATGTTATAATTTTCATTCATAAGTGTCGAACAGGTCCACATAAAATACAATCCATAAGTGTCGAACACGTCCAATATGGGTCGACACGGCCCAAGTGTGTCGGACATGTGTCGGGCGAAGTGTCTGATATGTGTCGAACACGAACACGGCAAGCAAGTAGAAATGTTCGTGCTTCATAGGTCATTCCTATGGACTTTAACCCTAACTATCCAAACATGGCCTAACTACTATTTAAAACCAAGATTGCAATTCAGGGGTAGCCAGACATGAATTCTCTGTCAGCTTGTCTCCAACTGTGCGCTTCTAAAAAGTGTTTGAATGTAATAACTAGTTAGCTATAGATTTATGATGCCTGATATTTTTTTAATGCAAAATTAAATCCTTGTGTCTAAGCCTCCTTTTTGTTCTGGTTTTTTTTGGGGGTTTTGGGGGAGGGGGGGCGGCATAAATAAGGACCAGTCTCAAACATAACCTTAAATCAAGACTGAACAAAGCTTTTCAGCAAAAAGCTCAAACCGGAATCTAATTGAGCTGATTGAAATGAGATGGGAATAGGAGCAAACCAAGCCGAGATAAGCTTCAAATAACAATATAATTCTAAACAAAATTAACCCAAGCTTGATCACATGCTTTATAAACATGTCTTAACATGAATACTCTTAAAACCTTAACTTGTTCATCGTGTGTAACTACTTTTAATTATTCCAACCAATAATCACAATCACAAAGGACCGCAAATCATACAGTGAGAAACAAAAGGGAAAGAAACACAACACAACATATAACTAGATATAACATTTACAAAAAGAAGCCTTTTTTTTCAAAATTTCCACACATAATTGACTTTGGTCCCTTGGACCTCACCCTTGGCTTTGTTTGTACCTTAATGAACATGATTTTACTTTTTCTTATACTCTTTCTTCCCTAGTCTACTAGTATTTGGAGTCTTGGACGGCACTATCAAGACATTTAGAATTGTTGCAAACCCCACTCTCATCCATAGTCAGTCAGGAATTTGGCATTCATTAAGAGAGGGACATCAAGTCCAATCCTACAACTCTGTCAAATTTTTCGTGGAGCATCAGTTGATAGTGCACCCCTAGTGTTGATGAAAATGGCTATCAGAACAGGACCGAGCACATAGTTCAATCAGAATTCCTGCCAACTAGACAATTTACAGTAGTTGCATAACTTCTTCAGCTGGAAAAAGTAAAGGGATGAGATGGTAATTCCAGCTAGTGCAGGTTGTGGAGAGGGAGAAGAAAAGTATCTAGGAATGCAAACTACCATTTCAAAGTGAGAGTCAACTAAGGGTCTGGATGCTTTGAAAGGAAGAAGATTCACCAAAAGGTTTTTACTGATCTATAGAACCAGGACAATATTTTATCAAATACAATGACAGAAGCATTAACAGCATTTGATGTTTGAGACTACTCGTGATGACATTGGAGGTATATATGAAATGGCGCAAGAATGCCAAAGGCCGCTGCTGTAAGCACCTCTCCAATGAAGAGTCCTGAGTGCCACTCTTATCGCATAAAATTGGAGTCTACCATGAAGCTTTAAGCGTGACAGGAATGCATTTTTACAACAATCACAAAAGCAGTAAATTTTCTATGGAAGAATATTAAGATATGATTCGCAAGAATCTCAATTTTCATTTTAGTGTACTCTATTTTCTTTTTCTTTTTTTCCAGGCATGCAACTGTGATCATCATATTTGATAGTTTCTATCTAATAATATTGCAATAAGCAAACTGTACCTCTCCCATGCCAATAGTGAAATCTGCAAAACCAAAAGAGTCCTTCACTTGGATAGATAATCTCTGTTTTCTAGGGTTCACAACAAGTAAATGGAAATCCTGTCCATAGGAGGAAATATATCAATCTACAACTGGAGTAGATATAAACGGATGTAAATAAAGATAGTCATTTGAATTGTCTGAAACCAAAAATAAAGAACTAAAGCATACAAGTAAGCTGGAGAATGTTCACCTGGTTCCATATTGGTTCTCCAGGTGGCCCAATAACTGTTGTCTGGCTATTCTTTTTACTACGGATTACTTGATCCCCTACACTTAGAACAACATATGGATCTGTCTTCCCTGCCAACATATGTATTGGTGTTACTATTTATTACTATAAGGAAACAAGTAATTGTTGTGAGAGAATATATCAAATCGTGTTTCATCTAAAGCCATAGCAATACAAGGTGTGTGCTCCACATTACCATAAATTTAACGAAGTAAAACAAAATGAACCACTTTAACATATAAAATATCCGTAGTTAAATAATGCAATTAAAGGCAGCTCTGTATAAGAAAGAGAGGACCCTTTTACTTTCTTTTTTTCATGGAACCAACTAGCAAACAATGAACAAGATACTAAAGCAAATAGGAGAAATCAGAACAGTACCAAATATAACATAAGCAAGTTTTCGAGCATCAACCAGTGTGACCGACAACTCCCCAACAAAATCTTTATTTCCTTCCTGGATCACATCAGTTTTAAAGTCATCTGAGATAGGACCCAAAGTTTGCCCCTTTTGAAAGTCAAGGACAATCTTTTTTGGACGTACAAAGAGTCGAGGCAAATCTTCAGTGAGAAGTTTCTTCAAGAACCTAGTAGAAAGGAAACGGTTAGAACAATAAGATTAAGAAACGACAAGTATCCAAGAACCTACTTGGAATAAGAATGTGATTTCAAGGGATCAGAAAAATAACCATGTTTCCTGAAGGAAGTAAATGATACAATACACAAGGATTCACACTGAGGGTGAAACAAAATGTGAGGAAACATGCAACCTAGCATAGCCAAACCTAACTGAATTCATTAACAATCATACAACTGTTTGTTTCCAAAGATTAACACTGTGGCATACACCATTAAAAATATAGTTTGAAATCTCGGCCAACCCCGATCTGAGACAGCTGATTTCGATCCCAAAGCTGGCCATCCGTGTTCCAAGACCGATACCGTCAAATACCAAGTTATATTGTGTTTACCATTTTATAATAAGGTTTTCATATTAAGTTTATTAATGGTTAGTGGGTTTACTAACGAGTTAACGGGTTCATTAATGGTTTAATGGGTATTTGGGTTAAGTTGGCATCATCAATATAACATCATTAATTACAAAAGAATTTGACAAATTGTTTATAGTTACTTTAAAATTTTAGTTAAAAAATTTCCTAGTTCATAAAAAAATTCTATTTCTCAAATAAAATGCAATAGTATGACTTGATATGGCCGAGATTGCCGATTCCGATCCTAAAATTGACCGTCCGGTTCCTATGATATCAAGATTTTAAACCTTGGTTAAAAGCATGATTCATGGGTTGATAATATTTAGAAGATTGCCTGCCTATTAAGATTACTTAATAAATATTAATAGCCCTGAAGCCATAACTTGGTTTAACATTAAGTATGATAATGCAATATAGCTTGGTACAACACCAAGTTTAAAGAGATCATTAAGTTCATTACAAAACATAGAGAAATATTGTTTATTCATGTAACGACCACAAAATCCATGTACTTTTTCTTTATAATGAAATCCTTTCTTTTGAAACTCGGTGTATATTCATTTATATTTGAATATATGCATATTCATTACTTATATCCTATTGGTTGGGACGCTGCATCGCTACTCCACAGGTCGTGTGTTCAAATTCAGACTGAATTATTTTAATTTTATTTTAAATCCCCAAGTTTTAAAATAATATCATATTTTTGTTATAGCTAAATATTTATTAATATTTTAAGAGAAGAGAAAAGATTTTCTTTTAAGTGAGAATAAAATATATTTGTTTATTTTAATTTATTTATTTGTTATTTAGATATATTTGTTTTGACTGTTTTTTGTTTTAATTTTGGGAGATTGATAGGATTTTAAAAAATCCTAACCTCCTAACCTTTTTTTCTTTTCTGCCGTAACTCTAAAGGAAAAGAAAAACACTGTGACTCTGAAATTCTTCTCTTCCCTCGTTGTCATCTCCGATCTGAAGCCCGACGAAGAGAGAATCGAACGAAGAGAGACGAAGGCCCACCCCTTGTCTCGATCTAATCGAGATATCTTTCGCTTGTCAAGAAATGATCTTAGATCGTCCCTTTATTTATAAATCCCCTCCTTTTTCTTCATCGATCTTTATCGTCAAACTTTAATTTTTAAATATTTTTACCATATAAAAAATAAATCTAATTTTTATCTTATATACGTTGTTTAAAGACTTTTCACTTGGTATAACAAATTATTAATGTAAAATAAATAGTTTGAATGATGTACAGATGCCTAGCTATATCATCACAACCCTGATTATAATAGATAATATAAACATAAAATATATACTGTTATCTTTACTATTACTGTTTATTGATGTATAAAAATAAAATAATGCTGTAAAACAACATCTACTAACTATATTTCTCCTCATTCTCCCTTCTTTTTTTTTTATCTTTTTATCATTTTGACACCGCATCACCAATGTTAAATACTATATTATTATATACAACTTATATATTAACACTTGCTAATTCCAAATCATTAAATAAATAAGTGCAAAAAAATTACTTATTTACTTGTAATATTATTTATCATTACATTCCTTCATCATTGTAATATCCTATTATTTACATTAAGATCAGTTACTGATATGTAACTCAATAAAACCGAACTATATATTATAATTCACATGCAATAAATTTCTATTATTTATACCCATGTACACTTTTCTTCTCTTCTATGTGTGTTGTATAACTCATACACATTATCAATTATTAATGTATGAAATAATGATACAGTATAGTAATATATTATTAACATATAACATAAACTATGCTCATTAAATCATATATACCATTTTTTGCATACTATAAAATATATGTAACACTTGTATACTAATACTAATATTATATATCTCTTATATGAAAATATTAACAATTATTTTTATATTTTAATTATTATATTTATGACCATGATTGTTAACTCACGATATAAATATAACAATTTATTGTAGTTATGCAGTTGTGTATTTTTAATGATTTGTTTTTAAGTTGCTCATTTATTATTAGTTTAAAAGTTATCTAGTTATTTATGAAGCTTAGTATGATGGTCTAATTTGTATCACAAATAAGTATATATTACTACGGTCATATAGTTACATACAAATATTTGCTATAAACTAGTTAAAAAATAATGACTCACGTTTACATAACACCTAGGGTTACCTTTCTCGTGTTGGCATTGATTTTATAAGAGTTTGCTATCTATTGGTTTCCTGATCTTGTTTATACTACTGCTATTCTGAATTCGACTATTTGCATTCATATTGTTTGACATGAACCGCTTGAATAATTGAAACTCTTGAATCTTGTGAACATGACATATATAATAAACACTAGTGTTATTGGATATATATCATGGAGATGGGGTAGCTCAAAGAATGCAGGTATTTATGTGTAATAAAGGATCATACTTATTTCTCGTGGTACCGAAGAATATGATACATTGCATTACATGAATCTCGTGAATCTCGTGTTATTGTTCCGTTGGAATATCCTAGTTACATAATAAAACTCCTACAAATCGAATTTATACTTATAATTAATAACACTGAAATATCGAATATCGTGATATTTTAGTTACCTTGCACTGATTAACACATGTTATTTATTTGACATGCATACTACCGTTTACCGTTTACAGTTATTCTCATGTCTAATATTATGTATACAATGTTTCATTTCAAATATTTTTTTTTATAAAATGGGACCTTACCGAACTTTAGTTCGCTGACGGCATTCATGTTTTCTGTTTTCTTTTCTGGGGAATGTTGTCAGACGATAGTGGGGCAAAAAACAAGGCTAGATACGAAATGATACCAACTAAGAACTTCGATCACTTCACTCAGGCAGAACTTTAGGTTGTTTCCTTCATATTTCTGCATGTTTTCTGTTTCGAAATATCAGACTGTTATTTTCTAATTTGGACTCTGTAACACCCTTGTACGTTTATACAATATAATTTGGTGTTTTAAATCTTCTTTAAAATTCTTTTATTCTTTTTGCTATTGGATTGCGAATGATTCAAGTAGTAGTGGTCGTTATCCGACCCGACTCGCATGTTTGAAACCCGATATGGTGCGAGCTTATATCAAATATTTACTAGTACAGTGTATCTACATGAATCGAGTACTATATATACTTTATATATGTTTAAATCTTTACATATCTATTTATAGTACAAGATATAAATAAATAATATTTTTTCAAACTGACTTTGCATGGTATATCACCCCATATCTTATTGTTGTTCTTATCTATTATGGTCAAATCCTAAAATATAGACAATAAAATATTTAGTAAATCTTTATATATATTTATTTGGGGTATATGTATTTAACACTAGATTATTGCATTATGGCCAAAATCTTTACGTATGTATTTTATTCTCAAAACTATATTTTTGACTAGATTCGGGTAACATTTGGAGTGATTTGATATTATCTAGTTACCCTAATATTATATGTATATATATATTATATACTTATAATATTTCTCATATAACTCTCTCTGTTCCCGTCTCTAACTCTCTCTTCTCTCGTTCTCAATCACATCACCGTGCCATTACCGTGCCGCCGCCAGACCTCCACTGTGCCACCACCATGTCACCAGCAGACCACCACTGTGCCATCACCGTGTCCCCACCAGACCACTACCATGCCGCCACCATACCCAGACCAAACCACCACCAGACCATGCACCATACCCAGACCAGACCATGCACCGTACCCAGACCGTGTCACGCCATGTGCCCTGCTCCCGTGTCACACCATGCCCGCTTCGTGCTCAACTCATGCCACTTGTGTGCCACCATCACATCAGCACCATGTCACCATAAGGCCCAACACCATGTCGTGCCGCTTCATGCACCGTGTCGTGTCGTGTCGCATCGAGCCGCTGCACACCTTCATCATTGCCGATGTCAATTGTCTTTTGATTTTTTGTGTAGCAATAGTCGATCAACCTATTGACGTCATCGTCTGCACATCAACCGTTGTTTCCGAGACAAGTTTCTAAACTTGCAACATGCCACATTACATATTCTAATATATAGTTATTTATTAATATATGTATGTTAATAGTTAGCAAATTATTTTCAATATACAATTTTACAGCATTAATCCGTATTTATAACAATAACAGCTTTATCCCGTTGCATGCTAGTTCATTATAATTTTATTATAATTTTCACTGTCGTTTCATTATCCTTTAGCTAGACTACAGTATATCTAGTAGCAAACGTAAAACGTTATTACCAACAGGTGTACATATATATATATGAATAGATTAATTATACCTTACAAAATAGATAATATACATTAGTTATTTCTACAGTGTTTTAATAAACTGCTTACTGTTTTCTGTTAAGTATTTATTCTGATAACACACTGCCTGACATGTTCACGACACGTTGCTAGACCTGTTACTTAGATTATTACTAATACCGACAATCCTGACTTGTTGTCCTGATGGACATGACTTGTTGTCTAGATAGACAAGGCATGTACCTGCTTAATCTTGTATTGGCATTAAGTAGATATCAATACCTGACTTGAACACAAAACCTGGAGGAAAATGGGAAATCAATAATGAAACCTGAATTGAATTGTAACTCAACAATTCAATACTTTCCAAAGACTTGATACGGACTTCGATCCCCGGAATGATGATGCTGACATCATTCGTCTGTACATGATACCATGTTTTTACTGCTTAGCGGCACGTCTCGGGTTCAGCCCCGAGGGTCTTGACCGTGGTTCCGGGCACGCACGGGATACTATTGAGTTGTATCGACGATTCTATTAATTGATTTCAAAGACTTGTAGAATAGATGGCCTACAAGCACAGACTTTAGGATACACGTGACATATTTATATAGCCCACTGTTTTACACCTGTGATTATGGTTTATACTCATATCTTCTTTATAGCATTCTATTCTGATTACATTATTATTTTGATATTTATGACGCTCTGACGTCTGGATTTTGCATGGCCCAGATACTTGACATAGCATATGAGTATTCAACAGGATTGTCGATGTCCACCTTATTGATATAGCTCTTATGCGGATTAGTTATTCCTTGGATTTTTATTGCTTCTGCTACATTTTCCAGTTATTGTTCTTGTAACTATTGGACATGTGATAGATAGATTAGTAGTTTGTTGTTCTTGATATCTGATTGACAGCCGTAATATGACTATGGAAGGATTTTTCCTCGCCATAGGTAGCATGGTTGGCTTTGTCACGTACCGTATTTACGTATTTTAGGAAACGGGGCGTGAGACTCTTTTTGTTAAAGTTGTAAATAAATATTGTTAGATACTTTATAACCTTTAAAGTCTTATACTATAATTTCCTTTTACTGCTTATACAGACGTTTAGTATATCTATATTGGGAATGTATGCTTCTTGATATAGATACGTCACGGGTATGGTCACGTCCTCGCTATTTTATTATATTTATTTTAGGAAGCGGGGCGTGACAAGTTTTTCTGGTAGCCCATGCATGTCAGTTCTGCATGACTATCGTAAACAAATAATATAAAAATTTAAAAATCCAACATTTAGGTTTTTCTTTGAATCTCATACCATTCTTTGAATCCATCTTGAACATCAATTTCAACTTTCTTATAGATCATATCTTGATATATCTTGTAACTTTTGGTTTCTTAAATTTTTGTCGGTTCCTTTCTTCCTTACTTCACTTTTATCGTCTTTCATGCATCTATTCTATTGAATAGATCATTGACACACAGGAGCGCGAAGACGACAGGAGCACGAAAACGACTTGCGACGGTGTTATCCTTATTTTTCCTTGCCCTGTTACAACACTCCTTGAGAGAATTTTGAGAACGAAATTTATTTTAAGAAGGATAGAACGTAATGACCGTAAAATTTATGTACTTTTTTTATAATAAAATCATTTCTTTTGAAATTCGGTGTATATTCATTAATATTTGAATGTTTGCATGATCATTACTAGTATCCTATTGGATGAGACGCTGCATCGATATTCCACAGGTTGCGTGTTCGAACCCCGACTGAATTATTTGAATTTTATTTTAAATCCCCAAGTTTTAAAATAATATCATATTTTTGTTATAGCCAAATATTTATTAATATTTTCAGAGGAGAAAAGATTTTCTTTTAAGTAAAAATAAGATTTATTTTTTATTTTAATTTATTTGTTTTTTATTTGGATATAATTGTTTTGACTATTTTTTTGTTTTGATTTTAGAAGATTGATAGGATTTTAATAAATCTGAACCCCTTAACATTTTTTATTTTCAGCCGTAACTCAAAAGGAAAAGAAAAATATCGCGACTCTGAAATTCTTCTCCTCCGTCCTCTCTGTCATCTTCGATTTTAAGCCCGATGACGAGAGAATCGAACGAAAGAAAACGAAAACTCACCCCCTAGCCTTGATCTAATCGAGGCATTTTTCGCCTGTCAAGAAATGATCTTAGACCGTCCCTTATTTGTAAGCCCCCTCTTGTTTTTTCTCATCGATCTTCATCATCAAACTTTAATTTTTAAATCTTTTTACCATATATAAAAAATAAATCTAGTTTTTACCTTATATATGTTAAAGACTTTTCACTTGGTATGACAAATTATTAATGTAAAATAAATTGTGTAAATGATGTATAAATACCTAGCTATATCATCACAACTCTGATTACAATAAATAATATAAGCATAGAATATATACTGCTATCTTTACTATTACTGCTTATAAATGTATAAAAATAAAATAAAGTTGTAAAACAACATCTACTAACTACATTTCTTCTCATTCTCCCTTTTTTTTAATCTTTTTATCATTTTAACACTGCATCACCAATGTTAAATACTATATTATTATATACAACTTATATATTAACACTTTACTAATTCCAAATCATTAAATAAATACGTGCAAAAAAATACTTATTTACTTGTAATATTATTTATCATTACATTCCTTCATCATTGTAATATCCTATTATTTATATTAAGGTTAGTTACTGATATGTAACTCAATAAAACTGAACTATATATTATACTTACGCATGCAATAAATATATATTATTTATACCCATGTATATTTTTCTTCTCTTCTATGTGTGATGTATAACTCATACATATTATCTATTATTAATGTATGAAATAATGATACAGAATAGTAATATATTATTAACATATAACATAAACTATGCTCATTAAATCATATATACCATTTTTTGCATACTAAAAAATATATACAACACTTGTATGCTAATACTAATATTATATCTCTTATATGAAAATATAAACAATTATATTTATAGTTTATTTCATATTATATTTATGACCACGATTATTAACTCACGACATAAATGTAATGATTTAGTGTAGTTATGCAGTTGTGTATTTTTAATGATAATGTTTTTAGGTTGCTTATTTATTATTAGTTTAAGAGTAATCCTGTTATTTATGAAGTTTAGTGTGATAGTCTAATTTGTGTCATAAATAAGTATATATTACTATGGTCATATAGTTATATACAAATATTTGTTATAAATGGTTAAAAAATAACAATGACTCACGTTTACCTAACACATAGGGCTACTTTTCTCGCGTCGACATTGTTTTCATAGGAGTTTGTTATCTATTGGTTTCCTGATCTTGTTTATACTACTGCTAATCTGAATTCGGCTGTTTGCATTCATATTATTTGACATGAACCACTTGAATACTTGAATCTCGTGAACATGACATTATAATAAACACTAGTGTTATTGGATATATATATATATATATATATATGATGGGGATGGGATAGTTTGAAGAATGGGGGTATTTATGTATAACAGGGGATCATACTTGTTCCTTGTGGTACCGAAGAATACGGTACTTTGCATTACATATAAATCTTGAATCTCGTGTTGTTGTTCCGTGGAATTACGGAATATCCTGGTTACATAATAAAACTTCTATAAATCGAGCTTATATTTATAATTAATATTACTGAAATATCGAATATCGTAGCTCTAGTTACCTTACACTGATTAGCACATGTTACTTATTTGGCATGCACATTGTTGTTTACTGTTCACAGTTATTCTCATGTCTAATATTATGTCTAGTATTATGCATACCATGTTTCGTTTCAAATACCGCTTTTTAATAAAATGGGAACTTACCGAACTTTAGTTCGCTGACGGCATTCATGTTTTCCGTTTACTATTCTGGGGAATGTCGTCAGACGACAGTGGGGCAAGAGACGAGGTCAGGTACAAGGTGATACCAACTGAGGAGGACTTCAATCACTTCTCCATCCAGGCAGAACTTTAGGTTGTTATTTCTTTCAGATTTCCGCATGCCCTGTTTCGAAACATCATACTATTATTTTCTAATTTTGACTCATTTTGTTAAAGTTGAAAATAAATATTGTTGGATACTTTATAAGCTTTAAATTCTTATACTATAATTTCCATTTACTGCTTATACATACGCTTAGCGTATCTATGTCGGGAAGGTATTCTTCTTGATATAGATACATGCGGGCCTCGTCACGTTCTCGCTATTTTATTATTTATTTTATTTGGGGAAGCGGGTCTTGACAATTTGTGTTAATTTTAGTGGTCCATACAATGTGATCATTCTGCATGGGGTTTACACTGTTCAAAGTGGGGTAGTTACAAGGTTACTTGATATAGTGGTACATGCTAACATGTGTCCAACATGAACATGAGGTGATGCTAGCAGTTTGCATTGATTCATTACATTATGGGTCCAAAACAATCAGCTTATAGTTTTGTGGAAGTGGTCATCTAACCCTATCAACCTCATCATGCTAATACTAATAATATGGAAGCAAGTAGAGCAACAGGCCCTGTCCCCATTAATTCCATCCCCTCTTCATTCTGTATGAGTTGATTGTTGCGTGTGGATCTGTCAGTCGAGACACAGTTGCTCACCTCCAATTACACGGGGAAAAAACAAATAAAAACCTTCCACACACAAAGTGATATCCTTCGTCTAATGACGATGTATAAAATGTGTAAACAACTACAGAGTTCAACATGTTTGCAAGAACCATAATATGTATTTCCAGAATATAATGCACAGCCATCCACCCCAATATAAGTAGCACTGTTGTCTCCAAGCTCTTGCTGAAGAAACAAACAGCATTGACCGTATTCAGAGAGATGATTAAACCTGAAGTTCAATTGTCCATGAGATCTACTTATTTACATAATCCCGCCTATTGGGAAGACGGCCATCTGGATATTTAATTAGAAGCAATAATCAGGATTGTGTTGGCTGATTAATTTGGTCTGTGTTGTAAATTGCAAATAAGATCTCATTGAGGAATTAATTAAACCAAACACACAGCCCCATTATCTTTCCCATCAAACACTTCAATCACTAACCTTGCAGCAATCAATGACTTCCGGTAAATTGCAATATAGTTGCTTATCACATGAGTATTTAACAGCATCTTCAAAACAGTTGAGCCATTTAAATTGTAAATTGTTTTTTTTCTAAATAAAAAAGAAGAGAGAACTTAACATATGAAAATTAACATGTAAGTTTGGGGTATTTCCTGCAATTTTTAGGGAGAAAGATGGCTTTTATAAGATTAAACCATATTAGGAGGATTTACCCGCATTTAATTCGATATAAGGCATTTTCAGAACACCAATGACAAATAATTGTAATATTGAAGAAATGACATGGGGATATTTTTTTTAAAATACTTAAATGAAGAGCATTTTAAAAACAAATTAAAGTTGAGGGGGAAAAGTGCAGGTTTTGAAGTTTGGGCTGTACCCTGCTATCAGGACAAAAGTTTGCAATTTAGCCTAAAGTTCATAAACATAGGTATGGGAACCAAGTGTTTGCATAAGGTGTCGCACACTGTAAGATACCATATATGCATAATATATAATGAATTATTTCATACACAAAGTTGAAAGCTTACATGGATGCCTAACAATTTAAGAATTTTTACAGGTTGTTATCCCAAGAAATTTCTAGATTGGCTAATTTTACGGAAATTAAGAGGCTAAAACTGTGGTTATTGTATAATGTTAACAAGAAAAGGATGGATCTACAACTCTCCTTAGAGTAAAAATATGTCTTTTCAAAAGAAGATATCTTATTAGAATGGCTTATGGGGAACAAAAAAAAACTAAAGATAAAGAGAGAAACTGCTCACTCACATTGAGAGTACAGGAATCGCTGATGGTGATCAAAAACAGCCATGTACATGCAAAAGAAACGTTAAAACAAATATCAGAGAGATATATATTGTGATTTAGTTGTTAATAATGTAACTGTGTGTGTGTGTTTGTACATGCTGTCACAAGATCGAAGGTGTATCTATGTGGAATAGAACGGGCAGCAAAAAGAAACAAGATAAAACATAACATGTAGCCTATGCAACCCAAAGATACACTATACTTTATTGGGTTTCTGACTGGAAATACTAAGAAAGAAACATACATTGAGTCTGAATATTATTCTCGTATGTTCTCAGATATGTCAAGCTGTCACATACGTGTCATTGTAATAAACTAACAATGCTAGTCTACAAAAATGTCATATAATAGGTCAAAATAGTATTTCAGAACAATGGCCAGAAAATTGAACAAGGTGTGTCAAAGTGCTCAACTTAGTGCCCCCCTACTAACCATCAGCAAGCATATCCTATACAAACTCACTGGTGAACTTCCATTTTACAAATTGAACAAGAATACATGGTCCCCCAAAACCACTATTCTCAAGAACCACTTTAACCCAAAAATTTAAGATATTGGGTTATGGGATAGAAATGCATAAGCTACACCATGTGTGGGTTTTTTGGGCCACAAGAAGAGGCCTCCAGTACAAACACTCTCCTGTAAAGGCTGGATATATTAAGGAATGAAGACAAGATGGTTATTTTTAAGATGAATTTGATGATCTTGGAACCCAAGACCTCTTGAAACCTGGTGCTCTAAAAAACGATGTCAAGAACAGCTTTACCCAAAAGCTTAAGCTATTGGGTTATGTGATAACGCGAATATCAAGCTATCATCACACTTGACAAATAATTGTTGAAGGTGCTTCCCTTGTTATGGAGCACAATGTAAAGTACTAGCAGCTATGATTATGTTCCGAATTTTTGGCCAAGCTATCTAAGAACAAAGATGGTAACTAGACAGAAATTAACATTGAGTTTTGCAAGTGCACTGACCAAGTGCTATGTCATGTTTAAGCTCAAGGTACAAGCTTCAAAAATATAACTAAACTGTATGTATTTTCCGCTGCAACTGATTACTGAAAAATAAAAGAGGTACGTTGAAAATTTTATACGCGCAGTTTTAACATGAAATAAATGACATGAGGATATCTATAACATACCCATAAGATTGAACAGACGAAATGGTGCTAGCTCAAACTTGATCTTTGGAAGAGAAACAAATGCCCATTGAACTGCCCCCACCCAGGGCTCTGTTGGTATCAATCTTAGTTTCACCCATAGTTCCCCATCAATATCAAAATCACGGATCCCAACTGGTACTACTATGGGGATGATACCAAATTTTAAAGATAAGGACAACAACATGCGAGCGCCACCTGTATAACGAAGGCCAATTTGATACCTGGCATAAGGGGGGGATATGTACTTCCAGGGTCAGCTATGCACAAAATATTTCAAGCGTAGAGCAACATCCACTTTAAAATCTAGTGGTCAAGATTATTATTTTTTAAATACTGATTTATATAATGAAGTGCAAGTTCCTAAATAACTAAAATTTTAACTATAAGGAGATCAACAACCAACTGCAAACAAATATTGAATTCATTGTTGTTTCATAATCTTGTCAATGTTTCAAGATTCTATAAACAAGAAGAATAATAGATACTTTTAATATAAAGATGCTGACAAGTAAAAAAATAAAACTCCCAAACTCCTGCATGGCCCTTCATAAAAGCGTTCGCAGCATTTTCTTAACCTATTCACACATCTTTCCTTGTTTTCGCTTTAATTACTTTTGCCTCACATCTCACAAATTTGAAAAGATCAAAAGATCAATTTAGGATAATGAGAACAAACTATCTAGGTCGGTCAGGGTTCAGGATCTGGGCATTCATTTTCTTAGGGTCTAATTTTAGACCCATCTGCGACTATCACAGAGCGAGGTCCCCTACGTGGTGCGTAAAAAGAATGTGGATTTTACAGGTTTATAGAAACAGCGTTAGGTGAGGCCCTTATTTATCTTACTTGTTGGAAAATAGTAGGGTGATGGGGGTGGATCAGTTGTGTGGGTGAGTGGGGTGTCAAACTGGCAGGCCAAATGTATCTTGATTTCTGGTGTGGTTCAGTTACACACTGGTTAGCAGCTTGGCACAAATTCATACTGCAGCCCTCACACCCATTTTTAAGATCTCTTCACCTCAGGAACTCAGACAAGAAATTATGGCAATAACTTGATGCTAAAGTTAAAATTCCACATTTGTTAAAATATTTATTTGATAAAAAGCATGGCACAAAGGAATGTGAAGATTTGAACTCGAATCCCAGCAACCAACAAACTTATTAAGAATCACAAGTGGTGTAGTGGTAGAAAAGTATCCTGACAACCATAAGGCTCAAACATTTGTACGCATGTATGCATGTAGGATGAAGGTAATGTAAACGAGAATAACCAAACACATGACACCTCACCTGATAAGGCAACCACTTACCCTTTTTAAGAACCCAATTACAGTGTGATAGTATAACAGAATATTTTCTCAGCTCGCAGTTGGATATTCAGAGTGTACAACTGTCTATAAAGTCACGTCATCATGAACATGATTATGAGAATTCACCCTAACTCTATCATATTGCCCAATGTCATTCAGATATGTCCAAAGGTACTACCTTCAAGCCAAATGTCATAACACCAATGGTGATTTACTAGTTGATAATCCATAGCTTTGGAAATATTGCTAACTGGTACTACACTTATTAAGTCCTTTCTATAATAATAATATTAAGACATCTTCCCGTTCGCAAGAATGGAACTGTGTCAGTGTGATTGGTCTTTCCATGTAATACATGATTCTTAAGTTTTCTTATTACCTATTCTATTACTTCGCTCATTTATTGTTTTATCTTCTCGAATTACAAGAATAATAACAACAAGTCTTTATTCCGAACTTTCGGAGTCTCTAATCTTCTTGCTCAGCTCTTCTACTCATAATGTATAGTCATCTCGTTAACTCAATCTTTTCCATTTTCTTCATGTTAATTGAATATATTTTAATAAAACGGGTAAATGTCATCAGAATCAAACAAAACGTATTGCTTCAGATTTAATCTGAACCAAAATATCAATCCTAGAACTGGTTTTGAAGGGAGCTGAAAGTAGGTATCATATAGGCTTAAAGCAGTGAATCTGGGTGTAGCATACAAAGAACTTAATTAAGGTAGCATCACACCATTCTCAAAGCAAACAACAACATGTATTGATTCTAGTCTATAAAATAACTAACATATCATGACATGCCGTGATGCCAAGTGATCATATGGGAAATCCATTAGGTAAATTTGGCATCCATTGGAGGTGCAACAGTATGCCAAGTAACATCCATACAGTTTTAAACTTCCATGGAATCAGACAGTTAACTAATAATGGTTAATTAAGTGAGTGGAATTTGAATTTGAAAGAGGAAGAAAAATTATGCATGTCAACCATAGGTACTCGTCAAGGTCGCCGAGACTCTAATTTTTTTCATGCATGTCAGCCATAGGTACTTGCCAAAGTCGCCGAGACTCTGATTTTGTCATTGCCTGCCCTAGGGTAGTTGTCTCAGCCATCAATAGCCACTAAAAATGCCACCAAAGATGCGGGAAGGTAAAGAACCAAAAGGGGAGCAAGTAGCATACCAATTGAAAGCATGGTAAATGTAGCTAACATAGTTTTCAGAGTTTGATATTTAGGACTTGCTTTCTATTCTCACCATAAAACAATTTTACGTACACTTTTTAATAAGCTTTATTATAGATGAACACTCAATTACAACGGTTATGCCCTTTAAACTATATGCTATTTAGGAAATAATGAGTATACCGAAGTTTATAAAGGTTAACTATATAAGACCACTTGTGTGGCTCTAAGCAAAGCTCCGAGTGCCTTGCTATTTGCTTAAGCAGACGCTTCATGCTTAGGCAACTATTTTGTAAAACACTGATCATCATGCATTCATTCTAATCACAAATTTGTCATACTCTAGATACCATTCAAACAAATAATAGAAACTTTTCAAGTAAGCCAGCAAACCTTCCATCAATACTTACTGCAAATCATTAACACGGCGAGAAGTCCTGCGCTCAACATTCCTCACCGACAGCGGCTCCTCCCCAAGCGAGAACTGCTTAATCTCGACCCTCTGCACATAGTCAGGCTTCTTAAGATTGTCAATCACCGGCTGCAGCAACCCAATAAGCCAATTCTCGATCCCACCCCTATACACCTTCCACAACTTCCCCAACACCATATTAACCCATTCCACCGACTCTTTCCTCTGAAGATCCTTCTCAAGAAACAGAGAGAAACTCGTCGGCACCTGAGGCCAAGTCCCCGGCTGCACGTCCCTACCCGACTTGTTCCTCTTCCTCGACGTCCAAAGCTTATCGAAAACAACCCCTACGAAGAAAAAGAACACAAAGAAACCCACGATGTTCCGATTAATCGGCGGAGAAGGGAGAGGGTGAATCGCGCCAAGCTGCGTCCTGAGCTTATCTACCAAAGGATCTTCTTGATAATTCGTGAACCTCGAAGCCATCGTTTCCGATTCGGCTTCCTCATAGCCTAGCTCATCAGATACCAAAATTTTCTGCGCCTTCTTCACGCTTCCAAACCTCCATCTTCTGCTTCGATGGAGATTGTCGCTAACTAAAAACCCAAAACACGATCCTTTTCTTCTGCGATTAAACCTACGAAGAAATCGAGCTCCATTTTCTAGCTTACAGGGACCAATGAGAGGGGAGAAGCGCAGGCTCACCGAATCTTGCAGCGCCGACATTAGAGGCAGCGGAAGCGACCATAGCAGTTAGGGTTTAGGGTTTTGGGAGCTCCGCATGAGGAGGAAGAAAGGATTAGGGTTAGGGTTTCGAAGAGGGGAATTGAGAGGGATTGAAATGGGCAGCTGAGGATTCGCCATAGAAGGAAGAAATCGAGCGATGTTTTATTTCTGGTGGAAATGGGGAATTTGGATACGCTGGAGACAGAGGGGTGGGTCTGGAGGCATGTCCACGTAGGACTGCGCCGTCCATGGAAAAAATTTCATCTTGTTGACTCGGAAGTGGGTTGCAGGGAAAATGGAAATCATCATATGGTGCAAATTGCAAGGAAGGGGAGGAAATTGGTGTGAAAACATGTGGTATCTATTTGAATCTTGGACTTTTTAAGTTTCATGAAATGCCAGACACATTTTTGAAAATGACAATGGTTCCATTTTGTTGTAGTTGTTGTTACAGGTGACTTTAATTTATTGTTATTAGAAGAGCAATTGTAGTGTCATCGAGGCAATTATTGTAATTGCAGAAAGACAATTATGGTAATTGAAAAGGACCTATACAGGTAGAACAGTCTTGCTCGAGATGATGGTATACTATTCGATTTGTCTTTATCATTCATGTATACGTTTTATCTGCTATTACGTGTCGCTAATACATAATGATAAGACCCGTAGGATACTTGTTTGACTACTAGGATTATGATGGCGATCATACCTATGGGACATAGGTAGTCGATAAGCACATCTTTAAATGTTCCTAGTCGTTGGAGTGTCGAGACTGGACATTGATATTCCAGACTAGACTAGTGTATAGTTTCTTGATCTCGACGAGGGGCGGTGGCCGGTCTCACGGCCATTGGTGTATGACATCAAAAATTGTATACGGGTGTTCACTGGAGGTGAATACACCGAACGAATGCAACGACCATAAAATTGTTGTGCACTTTTATTAATCCAATATTAATAAATAAGTGTATTTCTGTGCCGATATCAAGTTATAAGTTATTCTGGTTATATTTGAGCAAGAAACTTCTTATAGCCCGATGGTTAATACTCTTCACTGTTATTCCGTAGTTTGTGTGTTTGAATCCCCATATCACAATTATTTTATTTTGGATTTCTTTTTGGCGTTTTAGAATCCTGTACAGAAATTTCTTGTTATTTTACAGTAAATGGTATTACAGTCTGTATAAGAGTTATAAATTAGATTTGTTTAATAAAACCAAGAAACAACCTGTAGCACACTGGTAAAACCTCTACATTGCCGTGACATAGCCTGTGTGTTCGAATCTTATCAAATCTAATTATTTTTTAGATTTTTCTTTTCGGAAGTCCAAGAGTTGCACGTGCAATTCACGGAGAAACGAAAAGTTTCAGAAAAATCAAGTATGCGCAAATAGGAGCAAACGCCCAACTTGACATGTGGCATAAATTTCAAGACAGACCCATCAAATCCGACCGTCCATTTTCTTGATATGGCCGGCGCCGACGGTCGATATAGCTCCACATCACCTCGTGCTTTGCACACTTGACTCTTCAACTTCCCTGCACTGTTTAATTTTCCTGTAATCAAACAGACTCTTCAATTCACCATTTAACGCCATTTAAATCCTTTTAATCCACATTTTTAATTCACAAACACTAATTTTTCACTATAAATACCATCTCATGCCCTAACTCTCCTCCATTCTGAAAATTTCTATCAAAATCATCCCAAAAGTTTTTAACTGCAAGTGGAGTTAGCAACCAAGATTTTTCCATCGAAACCGTTTCCGGAACTTCCGCGACGCCACGGGAATCCCCATCTTTTCTTTAACCTCTTTCCAACGCTACACAGCGAGTAAGTCCTTCTTCTCGCTTCTTCTATCATCTCAAAACCATTTTCTAAAAACATATCGGAAAAGTGGAGTTAACTCCAATATATATAGTTTTAACCTTTGTATTCCCCTTTTGAAAGCCATATAGATCAAAATAACTTTCTCACACTACTTGTAACTTTGCTTACAATGTTTTAGCTTTGAATTTATCCAAAACTTCCATGTGAAATTATCATATAATGAACTTTTCATTAAAATACCATGAACTTTAGTATAACCCATTTTCAATAATTGTTAAAAATATACTTTTAGGAAAACTTCACGGGGTAACGACCTACCCCACATGCACACTATAATTTCATAGCACGGCATTCTAAACTCATGACTAATTTAAGGAATAACTTTTACATTAAAATACCACACTTTTACAAAACGGAGTTCTTTTTACAAAATGGGTTTCTTTTAATCGGTATTTTGAAATTCTTGGTAATTACGCCTCTATAACTCTCGTTAGGGGATCCACTAATGGATGGTGCGGATTATCGCACATTCTTGGGATAGCAGAGCGAGATGCAGAACTCCTCGCGGAGTATTCGGTCTCGAAAGAAAAAAAATACGGTTTTAAGAAATACGACTTTTCTAAACAAAACTAAATTTTTGAAAAAATTATATAAAAACTATGAAATCGTATTTTCAATATAAATATATTATGAAATTATATTTTTAAAAATGGAAGATTAGAGTTTTAATAAAATACCATCAAGTTACCAAAAGAGCTTGTTTTCAATAAAATACCATAAACTTTTAAAAAGGCTAAGTTTCATTACCAAAATACAATTTTAAATTAAAATACATATTCATGAAAACCCTAAATATTATAAATCACCCTCAAGATTTATTTTTAAACTATATTAAAGTATATATTTTCATAAAACCCCGTCGAGATATGCAAAACAATATTTTAAGGACTATAGATTAATATAGGCTTAAGCGGTGTCATTTCTCTTGAGTCTCGGGGAGCCGGAGAAAGTGAGTGCTTGCTTATTCAGGCTAAACAACTTAACGGAGTTATCAATGGCAATTGCCTTAGAAAAAGACACAAATCTCGCCGTCTATGTGCAGCAGTTACCGATTACTCCCTAACCTAAGAAAAATTCAAGAGTTAAATCCATTCGCAAGTTTCTGACTTAATCTGAGTCCAAACTCAACCAGAATCCAAAATCAAACACGAACTTGAATACTTGATCATGAACCTGAATATTCGAATTCAAATATCAAACTCAAACTTGCATACTTGACTCGACTTGACTGAAATATGGTTATAACTTGACATGAACTTGATATGAATACCTGAACACATGCTTACATCTTGAACATGAATCTGTACATTTTTATATCCATGGATTTGGCTAAGACCTGTAATCTTAATCTATACAATACAATACGCGGGGATAAAGAGGTAGATTGGTACGGAATGTATATTGTGGCGCGAGATGTCACTTTAAAAGATACCTATATGAATTCACGTATCGTTGTCCAGTGGGTTATGACGGGGCCTTGCACTACATGTTACCATAGTCCACGGGGTAAGATGGGGTCCTCTCATATACATGAATACTTTCTTTATTAAACTACAAATAACCACGTTAGAATAACTCTCTTATACTTGTGAATGATCATATACAATTTTACCTATCCTTTGTCCATTTGGTTTCTATCCACATTATTTACTATCTTCTCTTTCTTCTTTTGGGACTTATCGAGCACTGGTTCGCTAATGACATTCATTTCTGTTTTCTTTCTTTGGACGTTCGTCATGAGGACCGGACTCTGAAGACATAGAGCCGAGCCTGGAGGACTTAGACCAGTTTAATGCTCAGCCAGACTACTAGCTCCTTCCAGCCTGCACTTATTTTCAGTATGCCATTGTTTAGGCATTTGCTTTATCATTTTATGTTTTCATTACAAACAGTTGTATGTAAATTTGAATGTAAATAAATTTGCTGTTTCATTTTATTACTTTTGTTATTCTTGCACATTGTTATATTGCTTAATTACGCTTAACGTATTTTCTTAGTAAATACGTTGCGGGCTTGCCACGTCACCGTTTCCGTCTACTGGGAAGCGGGGCGTGACAGGTTTTGTTGGCGGCCCACGTAGGCCAGTTCTGCATGAAGTCTTAAGCAATATATCACAAGAATTATAAGAATCGGCAATTGTACATTCCTTGCAATTCAAATTTCTTGAATCTATCATAACCTTTCCTTTTCTATCAAGGTGATGAATTCTCCCAACAACACTAGTACCAACGTCAATGGCAACACACCACCACCTACTTTACCACCTCCTACTACTGTTGCTGCTCCAATTAATGAACAAACGGTGCTTCTAGAAGCCATCAAAAGTCTTCTGGAGAGCCAGCAGCAGCAGACCGCTATTCTCATGAACCGTCCTGAAGCCGAAGTACCTGGAGTAAAGCAATTTCGTGCATTGCATCCAAGAAACTTTTCAAGGAAAGAGAGTCCTCTTGAGGCTGAAGAATGGGCCAAGAGTATAGAGGACGATCTTACTGCAGCACAGATACCAGACATAGCTTGGCTTCGTGTGGCCAAGCTCCAGCTCACCAACAATGCAAGGGTCTAGTGGAAAGCCGTCTCACACGATCGATAGAGTGGAAAACGTTCCGTGATCTGTTTGATGCGAAGTTTTTCCCCGAGACTGCTCGATTTGAGATGGAGCAACAGTTCATCCACCTGCAACAAAGTTCCATGTGGGTAAAATCGGTGGATGAATATGATACCGAATTCATCATGCTTAGCAGGTAAAGAATTCGTATCAAATTCTGTTCCGTAAAACACATCACTATCCTGACACCAACATCTTATCAGGTTTGTGGCACACTTAATTCCGACCGATGAGATTCGGGCTAGACGATTCCAACAGGGCTTAGACCCGGAGATTCAGGCGACATTAGCCACAGGCGACTATCCAACTCATGAACTCACTCTGAAGGTAGCACGTCGTTATGAGGCTGTGGTCAAGAAGAAGGGTAAGCCCCAAACAGCCGAAATCAAACGCCCTTCTACACAGATGACAGGAGGAGCCTCTTCTAGGCCGACCTTTACAACCAAGAGGCCAGGAGGATCGTTTAACCAGTCCTGTCCAGATTTATGTTTCTACTGTAAGAGAACTGGATACTTGGCGAAGGACTTCAGGCGTGCAAATGACATGTGTTTGATTTGTGGCGCATCTACTCATTCGATAGGAGCATTCCCATATCGTATTAACACAGCACTGGCACTCAGACCCGCAATTACAGTTCCGCAGAGGCTGGCCATTCAGGCACTTGCACCTCGTCTAGCTCTTCTTGCACCAATTCTATATGGATCACCTGCACAACCTCATCGTCAATTCCACCAGGCACAGAGAAACGTGCCTCAAAGGCAGAGGAATGTGCCTCTGGCAAGGAGGAATGTACTGAGACAACAAGCTTTTACAATGACGGTCGAGGATGCCGAAGCCACAGGACAAGTCATCACCGGTAAAATCCCCCATCCTTTCAACCTTTCAATTCTTGTGTATCGTTATACTTCCCTATATCTAAATACGATCTCACACAACTTAGCTACTGTTAGTGATATATGCCCTAGAGACCATTATTGTGTCATACTGGATTGTATATTACTTAATGGGAGCTTAGGATTGTTTACCGCCGAAAACCGGGAAGACAAACGTCTTGCCTGAATTTAGGAGGGAAGATACTATTTGGATTTATCCGTCCACCTCTCCGAAGATGCCAAGTTGATTTATGGCACCATGCATTGAAGGTTTAGACGGATGCGGCCGTTGTAGCATATTTCGTCAGATTCCCCCTCGTTGTGAGGGGGTTTTGATTGTGGGGATGCTTTTCCCTGCAGGCATAAGCCCCTGCAGTTAATTATGTTACCGTATCGCGGTAACCACTTTCTCCTGCTCCAGAAGGTCACTTCGTGTCGTGTTTGTTTGCTTTATTTTTTGTTGCCCGTGGATTGTATACGGAGACTAATTTGTGTTGTCGCCCGTAGGGCATGGATTAGTCCAAATCCATATTTTCTTAGATTTGGGTTTGGTTTGATTTAAAGATCGTTAACCTTGTTTGAGATTAAGATCAACTTAAATATTTGCTAAGGATACGTTAATCCGAGATTGGACTAAGATCTACTTAACGGGGGTTCGGGATCATTTTTGATCCAACGAAAGAGTATTTGGGCTCTATCGTTTTAGTTTAGGGACGTTACGGTCCGTAGATCACCATTTTAGGGTGAGGGTTTAGTTTAAGGACGTTGCGGTCCATAGCTAGCTTAAGAACATTATGGTCCATTGGGGTGTGCTCATGAGTCTGAGAGTGTACCAAAAGAGCTGTTGGTTGTTGGGACCCTCCACCTCTCTGAAAACGTTGAAGAATTACAACGACATGTATCAGAGGTATGGAGAGATGTACCCTTGAACCGAAAACCAGGGAGAGATCATGGTGGAACGAACATCATTTTATATGCCATGTGTCAAGAGATCATTAGTCATCTTTGGAACTAAAATCGATTTGGGGAGACCTGAGTATAGGAGGGCTAGGTTAATGGTCGAAAGGTTTTTGGCCTCAAGAGGCTTGGCTAATTTGGGATGAGTGTTGGGGTCAAAATTTGCATCCCGGTTGACCAAGTCAAAGTCAAGGTTAACCCCAAGCCAGGTGGGCCCAAGCCCAGGTCAAGCGGGCCCATGCCCAAGTCGAGCCCGCGGCCAGCCTTCCCATGCCAACATAAAAATCATGTAATAAATAATTTTAATGTAATTTTTTATGCATGAATGGGCATAAAGCCAAATTTTTGTAAAGCCCATGGCTTATGTGTAAAAAGAAACGGCACATGAGCCATGGGATGGGCAAAATGGTATTTTGTAAAGCCCAAGGGGCTATATGTAAATATGTAAGCCTATATAAAGCAACATGATGATGAATAAAAAACATACTTTTCATTCTCCCCAAAAACTAGGGTTCATGTGCCTCCTTCTCCCTCCTTAAAGTTCCAAAACCTTCTTCTTTCTTTTGAATTAAATCAAGAGTTTTACTCTTTCTTTTCCAAAACTAAATAGTTTTTCACCATAAAACCCACAAAGGGAAGCTTGGATCTTCCATCAGATCTTAAAAAGGAGAGTTTTTTATTCTCTCACCCCTCTTGGTATCCAAGAGCCGGCCAACAAAGGAGGAAGAAGGAGATCCATCTCCAAAGACCCTGCTTTGGGGAAGATCCAGGGCTCCAGGGGGAGAAGCCCCTTCATCAGCTTCAAAATATCCTAGAAGTTTAATTCCTCATATACACACACACACACACACACAAAATAATAAGTGTTCCTTTCTAGGAGTACAACTCCCATTGCAGGGACCAAGTCTCTTCTGCCTCACGAGCGCCCGAGCGCCCACGTGCCTGGCACGTGAGGTGCTAGCGCCCAAAGCGCTAGCGCCTGAGTGCCCATGTGCCTGGCACGTGAGGCGAGGCGCTAGCGCCCTAGCGCTCAAAGCACTAGCTCCCAAAGCGCTAGCGTTCGAGTGCCTACGTGCCTGGCACGTGAAGCGCCAGCGCCCTAGCGCTCGAAGCGCCAGCGCTCGAAGCGCTCACGCCCAAGTGCCCACGTGCCTGGCATGTGAGGCGCTCGCGCCCAAAGAGCTAGCGCTCGAAGCGCTAGCGCCTAAAGCGCCGGCGCCTGAACGCCCACGTGCCTGGCACGTGAAGCGCTAGCGCCTAAAGCGCTAGCGCCCTGGCGCTTTCTCCCACGCATCCTTTGAATGCCCTTTTCTCTTACACACACACACACATACTCCACCACACCGTTTCCGTTAGAAAAAATTTCTAACGGGGCGCTGCCCCGCACCCCGCAAGGGGGCTGTTAGCCCTCTTGACCCCCAGCCCGCTATCCGGGTAGCGGGACCCCCGTAAAAACTCTGCGGGGATGCCGATATATCCAAAACCCCTTCAAAACACAACACTGCACATTGAGTTCGCATGACCTGTTTAACCCATTAATCTGAGGTTCCTTCACTCCAAAGACGAGGGGTAATTAACGGCAGCTTAGTCCGCGGCTGCCGGAGATTCGGATCCCCACGATCAATAAACCCCCGCCTACCCTAGGCAGGGGGAATCTGTAGTATGCCTGACAAGTGCGCGCGTATTCCCATCTCAATGGGGTGACGAAAAACACCCTGCAAATTCTGGCACGCCCGGTGGGACCTTTCTCTCCTCCTATAGTTCGGGTTAAATGTTCATACGAACTCAATCAATATACATATCTATATTTATACTAAAATAATGCTCTTTCATGTAGGTTTTCAAGCAATCAATTTTCAACAATGTCTCTAAAGATGAACTCAGCCCCCATCTCCTACACGATGAAGATGGACGCTAGGACGGTTCTTCCGGCCAGTCTCGGGCGACGGTGGGAGGAGCCGCTGCTACCATTTGGCTCTATTCTGTTCGTGCCAGCTAGCGCCATTCCAGCTCCTCAAGCTTCGGTAACAGACAAACCGGCCTCGAAAGGCAAGAGGCCAAATGTGGTGATCTCGAAGGCATCACTACCCAAACGCAAGTCGGTGTTTGAACGACTTTCCTTAGCCCCAGCTGGGGGCAAGGCCATCAACACCAACAAAGCAACAAGGCATCTCGGGCAAGCTCCAGCGGCGCCCCTGACAACTGCTCAATTGGGTATCTTCTCTAAGCTCCCCTCTAATCGGCTCACGATGGCTTACTGGACGATGGATGCCCACCAAGCCCTCAAAATCAAAAAGTTAAGACAGAAAAGGCTCAGATATAGAGCCAACAAAAGGGTTAGGGCTCCAGCTAGGCTAAACTTCATGAGGTTCGAAGAACAGGGTTACCCCACCAAAGATGAGGAAATGGATGGATATGTGGTCCACACTGTCTACATGGTGGGCACACGCAGCAAGAGCAAGGACGGGGCCACTACATCTCAACTCCAATCTGGCTTGAATGTGGTTGCCGCTTCCCAAGAACAGCCGCCTCCGCTGGATGATGTAAACCCTTTCGATGAGGATGATAGGCAGAAAGACCCCTCAGTCCATGTAGAGTCAAGCTCGGACAGCGAGGAAGAGCCGACTTTCCTCCCCAGGACCGCGGAGCAAGAGCTGCTTCAAGAGCTCCGAAAATAGCTCAGAAGCAAAGACAAGGAGATGGCCAAGCTTTACTAAAAAATTAACAACTTGACAAACGTCGTCTTACAGCTCACGACCCGACTTTCCTCTCAGCCGCCCAATCAAGCGCAGGGCCCTGCCCATGAGCCGGGAAACGGTGTCCCAGGGCAGCCGACGCCTATTCCCTCAAATCCAAAGGTGGGCGGACCGCATGAAAGTCAGTCACATCCTATTTCGGGAAATATCTTGGCTACCGATGACAGTAGCCCGCTAACTCAAGATCAAATTATGGATTTGGTTGCCAACAAAGTCAAAACATTGGTAGCTGAAGCCGAAGCACAAAAAGATATTAGCAGTAGTGGGAGACCATATCCTGCTCAGTATGATCTGGTAGAATTTCCCAGCGGCTATGTCATCCCTAAATTCGGAAGATTTGATGGGACGGGAAATGCGAATCAGTACATCGCCTACTTCAAAGCCTCATGCGGGAATACTGGGGGCAACGATGTGCTTCTCCTCCGCCAGTTCGTTAACAGCTTGACCGATGTTGCTTTCGACTGGTACGCGAGCATACCGGATGACTCCGTCACAACTTTCGTCCAAATGGAGTCTCTGTTTCGGCAGAGGTTCATGAGTGTTAGCGATAAGATCACCATTGCCGACCTCATAAGGACCAAGCCAAAGGACAACGAAAGCAGCACGGATTTTATAACCCGATGGCGCAATCTCTTCGTCAAATGTGAACCGCCGATAGAGCAGGACCAATCTGTCAGTCTCCTTGTCGGAAATCTCAACAATTGGATGGCCCCGTTTCTATGCACCGCGGGTCTCAAAACATTCCAAGAGCTGACCAGGAAAGTTCAGATGCTAGAGCGCTCAAAGAAGGAGTCCTCCTCGGATTCCCAAAATAACAATAGGTCCTGGAGAAACCGAAAAGACGATAATCGTAAAAGCGGAAAGTCCGACGATTCTGAATCTTTTAACGCTTCGGCTAACCGAAATAAGCAAGGGATGAGCGGGCCTAATGCCAACCAGCCTCGGAAGCCAGTGTTCGGAAAGGGAGGACAATCTCCACTGAAAGAGAAACTGGATAAGGTCTATTTCTTTAGAAGGGACAAAATCCGCAAAATATTCAAAGACGCCCTAAGAAACGGTCTACAAATGCCAGAGTCGAAAAGACCGCAGGAAGCGAATATGACCGACGACCCCAAATACTGCCCCTATCACAGAGTGATAGGTCATGCCATTGAGGACTGCTTCGTCTTCGAAGATTGTGTCGACAAGCAATACAAGGCAGGAGAGATAGAACTGTCCAAAGGCGTGTTAACAAACAGTCAAGCCGCGACCGCCAATTTCATACAAACGGAGACCGAAGTACTTCGTGAAATTGATTCTCTCAGACATCTGCCTTTCTCTGAAAACAATCGACCACCACATCATTAAACTGGGAACAGTCGACTTCTAAGTCGTTAAACTGGGGATGTAAAAATGTGTAAATAATATATATATATATATATATGTATATAAATAAAAAGCCGAAATGATTGGGCAACCGCGAATAAAAAGTCGAAATGATTGGGCAATCGCAACCTTCGCGATAAGAAAAGCTGAAATGATAGAGCAATCGCGGTAAAAAAAAAAGGAAAAAACGGTGAATGATGAGTCGCTCCTGGTACCATATTCCAGTGTAGCGATGCAGACGCCAACCAAATTCCAAATCTCAAAACGGCGAATGATGAGTCGCTTCTGGTACCATGTTCCAGTGTAGCGATGCAGACGCCAACCAAAATCCAATTTCCCAAAATTCTTCCAGCCCTACAGTTTGGTCTCCAGGTTGAATACCGTATACAATCCAAGGGCTTAAATAATTTTCATCATACCCATATCCCACTGCAATCACCCGTACAACGGTCGGTCTCCGCCCTTGGAATTATGCTCTATTTGGGAAGACCAACTCATGTGTCCTCACGATACGTGAGGAGAAAATCCCCACGTGTGATCCTTACGACTCACAAAGGAAAAACACACTTGGGGGTCCTCACGACTCCTAAAGAGAAAATGCACCTACGGGATCCTTACGACTCGTAGAGAGAAAATGCTTTTATGGGACCCTTACGGCCCATAAAATTGAAAAGCCTTAGGTGATAGGGATCTAAACCTGTCTTCTAAGCCATCGCTTCCCAATAGGCAATAGCGAATGATGAGTCGCTCCTGGTACCATATTCCAGTGCAGCGATGCAGACACCGGCCAAAATCCAAATCCCCAAGTGGCGAATGATGAGTCGCTCCTGGTACTATATTCCAGTGCAGCGATGCAGACGCCAACCAAATTCCAAATCCCATACCCTAATGGCGAATGATGAGTCGCTCCCGGTACCATATTCCAGTGCAGCGATGCAGACGCCAACAAAGTCCCGAAATTTTTCCGACCCTACGGTCTGGATCACACATCCTGCAAAACCGTATACAATCCACGGGCGTAAAACAATCCCAATCTCTCCCAAGTCCTACCGGTGAGACCACGTTCAAAGTCCCACCAAAAATAAAATAAAATAAAATAAAATAAAAATGGTATGTCCACAAGCAAAATGGGCACGGATGAAAACCCGAAAGGGCTCCGTGAGTAAAAACAACAGGACTGCCGGCGAGTTTGTGAAAACCCGAAAGGGCGCAAACTCGTAAAAAAGAGATGAAATGCACTCGGAAAGTTCTTTCGACTTTGTGAGGAGAAAATTCCCGTGTGAGATCCTTACAACTCACAAAGGAGCAACACACTTAGGAGTCTCCACGACCCCTAAGGAGAAAATACACCTACGAGATCCTTTCGACTCGTAGGGAGAAAATACTTTTATGGGACTCTTACGGCCCATAAAATTGAAAAGCCTTAGGTGATAGGGATCTAAACCTGTCTCCTAAGCCACCAATTCCCAAATCCTCCCGGGGCAAATGATGAGTTGCTCCTGGCATTATTCCAGTGCAGCAATACAGATGCCGCCCAAAAAATCAAATCCCCAAATCCTCTCATGACAAATGATGATTCGCTTCTGGTACCATATTCCAGTATAGCGATGCTGATGTCAACCCAAATCAAATCAAATCAACAACCTCTGCGGCAGAATCATGCTCCGTCCCAGAATTTACCCCGTGTCGAAATCAAGCTTCGCCTCGGGATATCTACCTTCCCTTCCGGAATTATGCTCCGACTCGGAATCAAGTCAACCGGCAAGCTCTGCGTCGGAATCATGCTTCGTCTCAGAATGTGCACCCCGTGTCGAAATCAAGCTTCGCCTCGGTGTATCTGTCTTCCCTGTAGGAATTATGCTTTGGCTCGGAATCAACCAACAAGCTCTGCGTCGGAATCATGCTTCGTCTCAGAATGTGCACCCCGTGTCGAAATCATGCTTTGCCTCGGAATATTTGCCTTCCCTGTCAGAATTATGTTTCTCCTGGGAATCAACCTCTTCATCGAAATTATGCTTCGGTCAGAATGTCTGCCGCTCTTCGGAATTATGCTCCGATCCCTGGAATCATGCTCCACTCTTCGGAATGATGCCCCGATGCCTGGAATCATGCTCCGATCCCTGAAGTTATGCTCATCGGAATCATGCTCCGATCCCTGGAATCATGCTCCGATCCCCGAAGTTATGCTCATCGGAATCATGCTCCGATCCCTGGAATCATGCTCCCCTTTTCGGAATGATGCTCCGATCCTCGGAATTATGCTTCGACTCTTCGGAATGACGCTCCGACTCTTCGGAATGACGCTCCGACCATGGAATTATGCTTCGCAAATCGGAATTATGCTCCGACTCTTCAGAATGATGCTTCGACCCTGGAATTATGCTCCGCAAATTGGAATGATGCTCCGATCCCCGGGAATCATGTTCCCCGAGGGATGCTCCGCCCCCGAAATGATGTTCCACCTCGAAGTCTAACTTCAAGATCCATCAATTTCATGCACACGATTCATATGTGCGGTGTGCATTTATTGATGGGGGGCACTTTGTTGGGGTCAAAATTTGCACCCCGGTTGACCAAGTCAAAGTCAAGGTCAACCCCAAGCCGGGTGGGCCTAAGCCCAGGTCAAGCAGGCTCATGCCCACGTCGAGCCCGCGGCCAGCCTCCCCATGCCAATAAAAAAATCATGTAATAAATAATTTTAATGTAATTTTTTATGCATGAATGGGCATAAAACCAAATTTTTGTAAAGCCCATGGCTTATGTGCAAAAAGAAATGGCACATGAGCCATGGGATGGGAAAAATGCCATTTTGTAAAGCCCAAGGGGCTATATGTAAATATGTAAGCCTATATAAGACAACATGATGATGAATAAAAAACATACTTTTCATTCTCCCAAAAAACTAGGGTTCATGTGCCTCCTTCTCCTTCTTCAAGGTTCCAAAACCTTCTTCTTTCTTTTGAATTAAATCAAGAGTTTTACTCTTCCTTTTCCAAAACTAAATAGTTTTTCACCATAAAACCCACAAAGGGAAGCTTGGATCTTCCATCAGATCTTAAAAAGGAGAGATTTTTATTCTCTCACCCCTCTTGTTATCCAAGAGCCGGCCAACAAAGGAGGAAGAAGGAGACCCATCTCCAAAGACCCCACTTTGGGGAAGATCGAGGGCTCCAAGGGGAGAAGCCCCTTCACCAGCTTCAAAATATTAGGAGTTTAACTCCTCATACACACACACAAAAAAAAATAATAATAATAATAATAAGTGTTCCTTTCTGGGAGTACAACTCCCATTGTAGGGACCAAGTCCCTTTCGCCTCGCGAGCGCCCTAGGGTTCAAAGTGCTAGGGCCCGAGCGCCCAAAGCGCTAGCGCCCGAGTGCCCACGTGCTTGGCACGTGAGGCGCTCGCTCCTAAAGTGCCAGCGCCCGAAGCGCCAGCGCTCGAGTGCCCATGTACCTGGCACGTGAGGCGCTCGCGCCCAAAGCGCCGGCGCTCGAAGCGCTGGCGCCTGAGCACCCACGTGCCTGGTACGTGACGCGCTAGCGCCCTGGCGCTTTCTCTCACACATCCTTTGGATGCCCTTTTCCCTTATATATATATATAAACACACACACACACACATACTCCACCACACTGTTCCCGTTAGAAAAAATTTCTAATGGGGCGCTGCCCCGTACCCCGCAAGGGGGCTGTTAGCCCCTTTGACCCCCAGCCCGCTATCCGGGTAGCGGGACCCCCGTAAAAACTCTGCGGGGACCCCGATATATCCAAAATCCCTTCAAAACACAACACTGCACATTGAGTTCGCATGACCTGTTTAACCCGTCAATCAGAGGTTCCCTCGCTCCAAAGGTGAGGGGTAATTAACGGCAGCTTAGTCCATGGCTGCCGGAGATTCGGATCTCCACGATCAATAAACCCCTGCCTACCCTAGGCAGAGGGAATCTATAGTACGCCTGACAAGCGCGCGCGTATTCCCATCTCAATGGGGTGACGAAAAACACCCTACACTGAGGTTGGCCCCATCATGATGTTAAACACTGATAATTGTTTACCGCTCACGTGCTCCCACGTGAGGATCTTAAGCGGTGTTAAAAACTGAAATTTGGAGCACTCACGTGTGACACCTAAATATTGGGCACTGCTTCTTTAGGCTTATTCCCTTGTTCTTTGATAAGTGCTAAGCACTATTGGGGGTCACGTGGGATCACGCGAGACGTCCCAAAAATGGAATCTGTCTGAATTTATTCCCCTTTCCTTTTACAAGTGATAAGCATTATTAGGGGTCACGTGGCTCGATCTCAGTCGTTCCTTTTTGTTCCTCAAAGGTGCTCACGTGGGAACACGTGATCTGTTGTTATCGTGTTGTACGCTAATCGTTTCTTCTATGTGCATGGAGATCTTAATCTGAGTTTTGAGAATTTCAGGTCCTTTGTTTTATAAGAATTAAATTCTTATGCAGGGTTAAACCCTAATTTTATCAGAGGAATTAAATTGCTATATCTTTGGAAGAATTAAATTCTTCAAATTTAGTTCTTTCCTCTAAGTTTTGGGACTGCATAACAGAATCTCCCCGATGAGAATTAAATTCTCAACTTGTGGGAAGATCTGCTTCTGCAGACCTCAACCAGAGGAAGAACTAAGTTTTTTTTTGAAGAGTTAAACTCTTGTAAGAGGAGATAAAATGATCTCTTGGTCTTTTTTTCTTACCTAGGGTTTCTTTTCTTCAAGAAGAAATCTTTTTTTTTTTGTTTTTTTTTCAATCTTATGGGGGGGTCTCTTCTCCCTTAGACTTGAGTAGAGGTAGATTTGTTGATTCAGTTAAGGTAATCTCTTATTGAGAGATTTGTTAATTGATTTGGGGATTTTATCCACCGTTGGATTTTTGATTCAAGGACTACTGTTTTATAGAAGATATTTTTCTTGTTTTTAACAAGATTGGGAAAATACTTTCCCATACAGAGCTTATTCTGTTACTTGGTGATTTTTAACCACCATTGGATTTTTAATCCAACGGTGCTCTGCTTTACAGAGCGTAATATTTCTCGTTTAGAAAGATTGGGGAAATATTTTCCCATACAGAGCTTATTTTGTAGCTTGGTGATTTTTAATCACCATTGGATTTTTAATCCAACGGTGCTCTGCTTTACAGAGCGTAATCTTTCTCGTTTAGAAAGATTGGGGAAATATTTTCCCATACAAAGCTTATTCTGTAGCTTGACGATTTTTAATCACCATTGGATCTTTAATCCAATGGTGCTCTGTTTTACAGAGCGTAATATTTCTTGTTTAGAAAGATCTAAGAAAATATTTTCCAAATAGGGCTTTAATCCCTCCTATTTAGAATTTAATTCTATCGACTCAGAAGGCATTAGGAACCCTCACGTGTAGCACGTGACCCCATAGCATTAAACCGGTTTGCTTAGATGCAGCAGTCCCCGGGAAAAAAAAGAAAAAAAAAGCATCACGTGTTGGCACGTGAGCTGATGTTCAGGAATGTCACATGTGGCACGTGGCCCCCGCGAAGTTAAGCCCAACATAGAGCATCACGTTCTGAGCTTTTCTGGCCTGTCATTTGTTTTAGGAAGGCTCCTCAGTTTCAGCCTTATTTGTTTAAGCGCAATGCTTATAATCTTTGCTCCAAGGCGCATCACGTGTGGACACGTGATGCTCCATTTGGGGAATTCTTTTCCATCGCTTTTTCTTTATTATTTATTTTTCTTTTTTATAAGGGAATAGGGATATACACGGATATAGTAACAGTCTTGCTCAAAATGGTAGTATGCTACCTGGTTTGTTTCTATCTCAATATGTGCATGTATTTTCTTAGCATATCGTTTATACATATTGGTAGAGCCCTTAGGATCTTTGCTTGATTACCAGCATTGTGATGGCAGTCACACTAGTGGGGGCTGGGTAATCTATAAGCACATCCTATACAGGTCCCTAGTCATAGGATTATCGAGACGGGGCATCGATACTCCACAGTAGACTAGTGTATACGCTTCTCATCCCAGCAGAGGAGATGGTCTATCCCACAACCATTAGTACGTCGTACTGGAGATAGTATGTAGGTGCTCATTAGGTTATGAGTACACTGGACAGGTCTCATCGGGAACTGCCGGTGGGTATTATACCTATCGTCGGGTAGCAGTTTCCAGGTGACATGAGTACAGCTTAGTCCGTCGACTTTACACTGCTACTTCGCCTCGAGTGTGTTCCCAATGTACTTTGATTAATACCCTACCACGGCTCAAAGGAGTCGTGCAAACATGTAGTAGTTGGGTACAGTCCTGAAGCACTTGAAGGCAGTGGCGGTTAGATATGATTCGTCTCTCCCGGTATTGGGGGTTGATATCGCGCTGTGTTCGAAAGGCCATTACACAAAGTCCTTGGCCAAGGCAAGTGAGATTTACTGGTAGGTATTCCAGTAGTTTCTCAGGGTGTTTTGGGCTATACTCCGACATGACTTATTGCGCTATTAGGGGTCTGACGATTACCGCCCCCTAGGCCCGATATGCGATACTCTTAAACAAACAGACCGGACTGTATGGAGATTGTCACATACAAGCTCAGTAGGAGTTCAGATGAGTTAGCTCACCGATCTTCTTATCGACACATACCTGGGTAGCCGTTACGTGCAGCTAGTACCGCTTGCGGCTTGTGGTTAAACCCACTGCCAGCGTAGTGTCGAGTTTTTAGAGTCCCACATAGAGAGTTTCCCTACGCCGGGAAAAAGGTGTAGAGGCCGTATGGTTTTTACGGCAGGGTTTCGATCACGTACGTGCACTTGTGCGCGTATGATGATCGGGCGGATAATACTAGTGGGCTTTGGTTTAAGCCGGATCCTAGTATTATATTGATTGATTATTTGGTCTCTTAGTATTCGTTTTCTTCGGAATACGGATGCGGGTATGTATATACGGATGAGGGGCATTCTTGTAATTCCGTGGGATTGGCTTCTAGAAAGGGGACACCTGTTAGGGTTTTATTTCTTTTGGATTGAACTAAATAGGTGGAGGAAATGAGGTGGATTTGAACATTGAACCTAGCATGGCTACTTGGTGACTCATGGTCATGAGTCACTACAAGATATTTTTGAGGGTTTGTTGATATTTTATTGGGATATTTTATCTCATAAAATATCTAATATTCTTTATTCTATCTTGAGAGGGCAGCCAAGCCTAGTTCAATGAACACAACTCCTCTCTCATTTTCTCAAGCCTCTTCTTCTTCCCTCACAGCCCTAAACCTCTCATGAGTTGAGAATTCTAGAGTTCCAAGAGACAAAGCACTCCATCTTCACACTCTACACCCTCCCGGACTTCTAGTTTAGTGAACTAGAAGCCGTAGTTACCTCGGATTTGAGGTAGGAGCTCGGACTATAGGCTCTCGGGTGGATCGTCTTTAATTCGAGGAGGCCGTCGAGGTTTGTTACGATCCGTTACGATCCTTGGAGCCGACGATGAGTGGAGGACAGCGATGAAGACCTGAAGGACTTGAATCGTGAGGTATAATTTGTATCCGAGTAGTTAAACCTCAAGTTGTTTGCTAGCTAGGCTTTGTGATCGATCCTTGGATCAAGTCGGTGTTGCGAAGCCCGTAAAAATCATTTTTTGCCATTTTCGTCTCCCCGAGAACACATGGGGTGCGAGAAATTGACCTACAGTGGTATCAGAGCCTCTCATAAACCTTAGATAGCTTGTAGCGACGTTAGAAATCCACCGTTTTTGTCGCGCAAAAAATGCCGATAAAAACAGTTCCCAAAAATGATGTTTTGAAATGTTTGCACACCCCGCGGGTTCACGGTTTGAACTGAGAAGCCGCGGGGTGGTGCATAGGTACCCCCAGTAATCCCCGGGGGGACATAACGGCTGGGCCCACTCCCCAAGACCACCACAAGGTGGTCTTGGCGGTGGGGACCCGAAACTGCCCCACCTTAGGTGGTTTCGGGTCTGCCTCACCCTCTGGCCATCTCGTGGTGGCCTCGGGGGTGGGGTACCCCCTCTAGGCCCTCCAACTCGAAGTTAATTTCTTGATCTAACTCTCCGCGAAGGTTCGGGTGTGTTTCGTTTTGATTCGGACTTCTGAATTGGCTTAAAACCATCGTTTTTGGAACTTTAGCTCACGGGATTTTCAAGTTTTGGAAAATTGGTTAAGTTTGCTAATTGCGTGCGGAATTCTAATGTCGCGGTTACTTTACAAGCTTTGTGATGTGTATATGTGTTTGGAAGCATCGACTAATTGCTATACGTCGATTAGTCAGGGTTGCACATATCGGTGCTGATGTTATGTTGGTTTGTGTATATGAACTTGTTGGATCGTCGTGAATGGATAGCCGGGGATGTGAGATGAGGGTTTTCATTCTTTCATTTGATGTAAATTTGTAAAGTGATGTAATATTATTTTGCAGGGTACATCCGGGTTGAGGTTGTAGCCACCGTTGTATTATTTCTTTTACTGTTTTTTGCTCCTAGGATAGACCCAAGGTGGGGTGCACAAACTACCGGTTACTTTGAAGTGCCGAGTGCCCTACTCACTTTGCCGAGGGAGGTTGCTTCACTTCGGGTATTTGGCGGGTAGTTTGCCACACCCGTAGGGGTCTAGGGTGGGGTTTGTCTATTCATCACGACCGTGGAATTCGTCTTTCGTTACAGGCTTAAACGAAACGCGGAATTCCTAGTATATCCAATATGTTCATCTGTGATCTGGAATGCCTATTATTGCATGTAACAACTCCAATTTTTGTATACATAAATTTGATTTAAATTTGAAGTATACTTGGGGTATTTAATGTTGCTGTTACCATTTTAAGTATTTATTTTCCCACAATAATTACAAGAAGGAGCTTGTAGCTCATTGGTAACACCTTGCATTGCTGAACCAAGCCACCAGAGTTCAAATCCCATGCCCCACATTATTTTTAGATTATTTTTCTTTTAAATTTCTTGGAAGCCCAACAGTTCACAGGTCATAACTCCCAAAAGTTGAACTCAACCCTAAAATCTAAATATACCAGAGCCTTGACCCCGAGCCTCCCCACCCAACGGCATCCCGACTCGGTCCGACTCGGGCTGGCGCCGCCAGCCGGACTCGGCCGGACGGCCGAGTCGCCAACACGAAAAATGTGGCGTTTCGTTTTCTCAACTCTCCTGCATACACCATTTTATTAGATCGGTTTCCGAGTGTTAATTACACCCTATTTACTATAAATTTTAATGATTTTTCTTTAATTTTTACAATTTTTTAAATAAAAACCTTTCACCTACCCTATCCTAGCCTACCCTATAAATACACCCCCTACCCTCTACCCTCTCATCTCAAAACCCTAGGTTTACTCTCTCAAAATTTTTCCAAGAAGGGTGTACTTTGAAATCAAGATTCATGGCGAAGCTCTGACGAAATTCCGGCGGGAATTCCGGCAACGATTTTAGAAACAACCGGCGACGAAGCAATGCCTCGGCAACTTCTTTAGTTCCCCTATACTCTTTAGTATAGATCGAAACCCGTAAGTCCCATTCTATCTCCTTTTCTATTTCTCAAAAATACGAAATTACGAAACCTGACGGAATCGGAACAAATACGATTTCCGACTCGGTTTTCTATAAAATTTCACTTCTAATCAATTCAATCATGCCTAAACATCTTTATCTTGACTATTAAACTTGTAAAAATCAATTTGAACAAGTTTTCTCATATGAAATGATAACCTTTCCAATTTACCGTATTTTTTTTACTTTAATACCATCATATTTCGATTTCACATTTAACCTCTTAACATTGCTATACCTTAACGTAGATCACGAGGTAATGACCTACCTCTTCACACACTCATATGCAATCATAACACGCTACCTTGAAAACTTAGAATACGATAAAAACAAGATTTTACATTAAAATACCTTTTTCTTTATAAAACCTTTTCTAATAGTTTTAGGTTGATACGTTCTTAAAACAATATCTTTTAATAGGAAATACGATAAGTTATGGATATCGATCGTTTATCTAAACCTGACTTTGTGGTGTCTAGGCAAGTGTGTCTAAGACGAGTGGTTACTTAATTAGGGCCACTACTTGTAGTGGAGAGCCTCCCACTCACCTGGCACTTACCTGGCCGCAATTGGCGGTGAAGAGACGATTTGAGGCTTCTAACGATTTGTCGTTTAGACCATTTAGAAACAGGCTAGTTGGCTTAGGAAACCCTAGAATCTAAAATACGGAAAACTACACTTTGCAAATAAATACCTTTTACTTTATAAAACCGTTTTCTAAAGGATTAGTATTTTACAATCTTTGCAAAGTGCCGCTACAACCCATCTTTGGGGAACTCGTTAGGGATAGTATGGTTTATCGTGCACCCTTGGGCTTAGTAGTGCGAGATTCAGATCTCCGCAAGGAGCATTCGGTCTCGAAAGGTTTAAAATATGACATCTTAAGAAAATGAGATTTTTGGAATATAAAATATTTATTAAAATTATTTTTGTATAAACATATGTAAATTTATCATTTAAATATCTATTATAATATAAATTTTCCACCTTTTCCTAAAAAATCACAATAATATATTTTACACTAAAATACCATGAACTTCAAATAATCAATATTACAGATAAATACCTAAAACTAGGATATTTTCACTAGAAGTGTCACAATATAAAATCCACCCTCATTACAACCCTAAAGACGAATAATAAATACTTGAGGTGTATTTTGAAAAATATATAAGAGTATTTTTACATAAAACCCCCTCAAGTTTTATAAATTATCCTAAGGACCCTAGCAACTATAAGACCTCGATTCACAATTCTGATTGTCTGACTCGGGTTTGAGTCTGATTAATCTGACTTGAATATGATTCAAGTCAACCTATAATCTACAAGATTCCAATGCAAAATGAACACATGAATCCATGAATACAATTATCCATTTATACAACTTGACCGAACCGAACCATGGATATATATATTCCTTTACATGATACTCAGTATTCCATTTACATGACTTTACGGTTATAACCGTTTTCTGATATCATGGTTTCGGTCAATCAGTCAATCAATCTTACAATCAATACATTTTACAAGATAACAATACAAACAAGACATCGCGGGGTTTAAAGGGTAGATTGGTGCGGAAGGTGTTAAAGGTGGCACGAGGTGATCAGATTTAACACACCTAATATGAATCCAGTTGCTGTTGTACCGTGGCATAAACGGTTCCTTGTACTATACGTGCCCCTAGTCTCTGGCATATAGAGACTCCCCTCGTATACACTGGCATCCTTCTGTACCAAGTTACAAACAACAACGTTGACATAATATTACAACAATAGTATACAATTTTTAAAATGTATCTTCTTATTCTGTCTTTTTCTACTTTCCTCTTACCTTTGGGACTTACCGAGCGACCTGTTCGCTGACGACATTCTGTTTCTCTCTTCTTTGAATGTCGTCAGGTGATTTGGACCCGGCAGAGGTTGAGCCATCGCAAGAAGACTTGGAGAAGTTTACTGAAGACCCTGCACTGTAGTTTCATTGTACACTTTTTCTTTCTGTACTTTTCATTTCCTGTTATACCACTGTTTAGGCATCTTTTTATTTCAGTTGTATTTCCTTTCATGCATTGTACAAAGAATATTAATAAATAAAAGTTGCCGTTCTTTTTATTTCTTGTCTCTTGTATATTTATTTTATATTACTTAGATACGCTTAGCGTATGTACTTCTGAGTATATACGTAGCGGATCTCGTCGCGTCTCCTTCGCCGTACACTGGGAAGCGGGGCGTGACATTGCGTCAGACGAATGGTTATTATATATATGTAACAACCCTAATTTTCCTATACAAAATTTTTCAAATATTTTTTTCAAAATCCATAAAGGGGTATTTTAGCCTGAGCACAAGATATAAGTAATTATTTTGCTTTTTAATTTCAAGTTACAAGAATGTAACAACTGCATTTTTAGTGTACAAAAATTTGCTTTAAAATTAATATATACTTGGGGTATTTACATTTTCTGTTGCTATTTTAAGTAATTAAATAGCTCCATAATTATAAGAAGGAGCTCGTAGCTCATTGGTAATACCTTGCACTGCTGAACCAAGCCACCAGAGTTCAAATCCCATACCCTACATTATTTTTAATATTATTTTGTTTTAAATTTTTTAGAATTCCAACAGTCAACACGTGATAACTCCCAAATTTTCCACTACACATGAAAAACCAAATATACCAAAGGCTACACCAGACGATCCCCCACCTTCCTGACCTCCGACTCGGTCCGACTCGGCCGACTCGGGACGGCACCGCCGGCCGGACTCGGCCGGACGGCCGAGTTCCTTTCACAAAAATTCTGCCTCTTCACCTTCTCAACATCCCTGCACACTACATTTATTTGGATCGTTTACAGAGAGCCCATTAACCACCATTTACTCCATTTTTTAATGATTTTCAATACATTTTTACATTTTTTAATTAAAAACCCTTCATCTACCCTAACCCTATAAATACCACCCCTACCCTCTACCCTCTCACCCCAAACTCTGAGCCAACTTTAAAAAATTTCCAACAAACCTTATGTACTTTGAAATCGAGCACGAGGCGAAGCTGCGGCAAAATTTTCTGGCAAACTTCCGACGATCATTCTACGAGCTCCCGGCGATAAAGCGACGCACCGGCGACTCCTCCCGATCCACCTTCCTCGTATCTTTGATCGAAACCCGTAAGTCCCCTTTTCTATCTCTCTTTTCCATTCTTAAAATACGAAATTACAAAACCCGACGGAATCGGAACAAATCTGATTTCCGATTCGGTTTTCTATAAAATTCCACTTCTCACCAATACATTCATGCTTAAACATCTTATTATTGACTATTAAACATTTAACAAATAATTTGAATAAGTTTCATCACACGAAATGACAGCCTTTCCAATTTATCGTATTTTTCACTTAAATACCACAATGTTTCGATTTCACATTTAACCCCCTTAACCTTGCTATACATTTAAAGTAGAGCACGAGGTAATGACCTACCTCCACACACACGCATATACAATCCAAAACGATATCATCAAAAACTTAGAATACGATAAAACAATACTTTCATTTAAATACTATATTCTTAATAAAACCATTTCTAAAAGTTTTAGCTTTGACACACTTTTAAATAAATACCACTTATTAGGAAAACACGATAAGTTGTGGACATCGGTCGTTTATCTAAACCTGACTTTGTGGTGTCTAGGCTAGGCAAGTGAGAAAGGTAATTTTAAAAGGCCCGTCTCACGGTGAATCGTGAGCGGATCCCTCCTTTCCTCATTTGTACTTACCTGGCCATAATTGGCGGTGAAGAGGCGATTTGAGGCATCTAACGGCTTGTCGTTTAGACCATTTAGAAATAGACTAGTCGACTTAGGAAACCCTAGAATCTAAAATACGGAAAATTGACATTTTTACAAATAAATACCATTTACTTCATAAAACCGTTTTTTAAAGGATTTAGTATTTACAATCTTTGTATAGCGCCGCTACAACCCACTTTAGGGAACCCGTTCAGGATGGTGCGGAATATCGCACATCCTCGGGCTTACTAGTGCGAGATTCATACCTCCGCAAGGAGCATTCGGTCTCGAAAGGTTTAAAATACGACAGCTTAAGAAAAATGAGATTTCTGGAATATAAAATATTTATTAAAATTATTTTTGTATAAATATATGTATATTTATCATTTAAATATCTATTTTATTATAATATAAATGTTCTATTTTTTTTCTAAAAATCACAAGAATAAATTTTTCATTAAAATACCATGAACTTTAAATAAATCAATATTAAAGATAAATACCTTTATTTATAAAAACTAGGATATTTTCACTAGAAATGTCACAATATAAAATCCACCCTCATTACAACTCTAAAGACGAATAATAAATACTTGGGGTGTATCTTGAAAACTATACAAAAGTATTTTTATATAAAACCCCTCAAGTTTTATAAATTACCCTAAGGACCCTAGCAATTATAGGACTTCGATTTACATTTCTACTGTCTGACTCGGGTTTGAGTCTGATCATAATCCGACTTGAATATGATTCAAGTACCGTATAAATCTACAATATTACAATTCAACATAAACACACGAATCCACGAATCCAGTTATCAATCTATTCAACTTGACTGAACCAAACCATGGATATACTTTCCATTTACATGATTCCAGTTTACATCCATTACATCCGTTACTGATATCATGGTTTCGGTCAGTCGTCCAACTATACAACTTATACAATACAATATAACAATATAATCAAAACACTACGGGGTTTAAGGGGTAGATTGGTACGGAAGGTGTTAAAAGTGGCACGAGACAGTAAGATTAAGACACCTAACATGAATCCTGTTGCTGTTATACCGTGGCATAACGGTTCCTTGTACTTTCAGTTTGCCCTGATCTCTAGCATATAGAGACCCCTCTCGTATACACTGGTATCCTTCTGTACCAAGCTACAAACAACAGCGTTAATACAATAATACAACAATATAATACAACTTTAAAAGATACCTTCTTATTCTGTCTATTCTACTTTCCTCTTATCTTTGGGACTTACCGAGCGATCTGTTCGCTGACGGCATTCTCTTTCTTTCTTCTTTGAATGTCGTCAGGTGATCTGGACACTTCAGAGATCGAGCCCAGCGCTGAAGACTTGGATCAGTTCAGTGAAGACCCCGAGCTCTAGTCATTGTACACTTTCCATTAGTACTTTCATTTCTGTTATGCCATTGTTTAGGCATTGCTTTTTATTCAGTTGTATTTACTTTTCATGCATTATACAAAAGAATGTTAATAAATAAAGTTGCTGTTTTATATCTCTTGTCTCTTGTGCTTTACTTTTATATTGCTTAGATACGCTTAGCGTATTTACTTCAGAGTAAATACGTAGCGGACTAGTCGTGTCCCCTTCTCCGTATACCGGAAAGCGGGGCGTGACAATATATATATATATATATATATTATATAATAGACGTTGCTTATGTTTTGCATCCGCGCTAGTCCAGCCCCCGCTCTGGCGTTAGTTAAGTAACCTAACGGTGTTAGATGGGGCCCAGTGGCGAATGCGGATGGCATAAGTGGACGTGGTATTTTTGTCTTTTTCTGTGATGATAGGTGTAAATGATGGGACTGGATTACATTAATGCAAAGCAAATAAACCAAAGTTGAATCGTTAGAACAGATTTTTAAAACCACTTGGTTATTTTAAAACAGGAGACTTTTAAATGCGGAGTTTAAACCACTTCTTTTAAAAGCTATTAGGTTCCTTCGATTATATCAAGTTCACTACGTTCACGGTTTCGCCAAAACCATTCGTAGCCCTCCGTCATTTCATATGAATGTTCTGTAGTATTCAAGCTATATTTGTTGGCCTTCATCAAGGCATAGTGATTGGTAGCTGCTGGGTATTCATATGTAACATAGATAGATGCGTTGGTTTGGGACAGTCGTATTACTTTGTTGACCTTCGTCAAGGATATATATGGGTGGATTCAAATTAACCTGGACAATGATGGGTAGAACTTGACATGTGACTTATGATTTGTTGGCCTTCGTCAAGGTTATAAGTGTATGGGGAAAAAATCCACATCGGGAGTTTCTAAAGAAACTGAAACTTGCTAGTGCTGTATACCATTTGGAGTATGATAATGTTGGTAGGATTCCTTCAGGATTATCACACAATGATATTTGGATCCCGATCCTACTGTGAGTATCCGGTACTCCTCGGGAGATTCTTCACTTAACGATCAATGCTATAAACCAAGTAGGTGTCTAGAACAGTGTTAACGGGACTACGCCTCTAGGGAAAAGAGGTTATTTAATTAAGGAACTTTGCGAAAGCGTCGTAAAACCTCCCACGAAATACCGACACTAGCCTGGCCGAATGGTTAAGTAAGTATTGTACGGTGTGATTAATCCTGACTAATTCTTCTTTTATGGTTTGAGGAAGGATTCGAGAGACAGTGGGAGCAATCCTGTTTAGATAAATTAAAAATCAATCTAAACTTGCAAGAGCATCATGCTGAGTGTTTTCTTCTCTCTCTCCTAATTGCAGCGACCGGGTGACTAGATTAGGTTACAGATAGATAATAAAATGACTGAGTAATACTATATTGACTGGAAAAGGTTTGTCCAGATGTCCATTACCTATGACAAGCTGGACCACCTCATTACTACTCAAGTCGTCCCAGGTCCAGTTTCCACCGTCGCAGATGTTGATATCCATAAGACAAGGGAATAAGACTGTGCGAATGCCAAGTGACTCGTGTTGGCCTCAGTTGATGGTGTATACTAGAGGCAACACGAGAAGATGGACTTAGTTTCTATCTTCCTCCATAACAAAGTTTTATATGGAGAGCAATCTCGTATCACAAGATATGAGACCTCGAAGGAATTGCTTCAAGCGAGGTTGGCTGTCGGGTCATCTGTAGGGGACCACGTCCCTGTAATGATTAGCTATATTGAAAAGCTCACGGACCTGGAGACCACGTTGGAGAACGAGTCATGTACTGACTTAATTCTACAGTCCCTACCTCTTACTTACGCCCAGGGGAAGAAAGTTATACTTCCAGTTGAGGGCACCATGAAGGAAACCAGGGAGATACCCGCTCTGCTTATTGGGGAATCTTTCTATTTTGGATCTAAGGCGGATGCCAAGGGTGAGAAGAAGAAGACCTCCACAAAGCCGATAGGCGGTGTCAGTAAGGTAGATGGAAAAGGTAGGGCAAAAGTTTCGGGGTTAACAGTAGGGAAGGAGGGATATTCCTATTGTCACGGGAAAGGGCATTGGCAGAAGGAATGCAGGGCTTGGAAAGCCAGAATCCAGGATCCGAAGCATGTTGTGGATTCGACTTTGGGTGTGTTTGTGATTGAAAACAATTTGTCAATTAACTCTACTTCCTGGGTACTAGATACCAGATCAGGATCTCATATTTGTAATTCATTATAGGCTTTGAGAAACCGTAGAGTTATCAGGGCAGGTGATATGACTCTCAGGGTTACTAACGGAATGAGCGTGGGCGCTGTATCCGTAGGGTATATTACCTAGAATTGACAAGTGGACAGATATTGATTCTACATAACTATTTGTGTGTATCTAGTCTAGTTTGTAAGCGATGTGGTTCACATCCACCTAAATCAAAGTTTGATTGGGTCAGGTACACTAGAGGACAATATATACGTGTTAAATCAAGCTCAGGTTTTCAACGTCCAAAACACACTTAAAAGAAAGTCTCCAGAATCAAATAGGACTTTCTTATGGCATTGTAGACTGGGTCACATTAATGAAACACGGTTGTCGAAGTTACATAGAGAGGGATATTTGGATCCGTTCGGATATCAGTCTTATGCAACTTGTCAATCTTGTCTCATAGGAAAAATGACAAAAACTCCGTTCACTGGATACAGAGTAAGAGCGAGCGAGCTCTTGGGACTCATACACAGCGATGTGTGTAGTCTAATATCTACAAATGCACGAAGTGGTTATTCCTATTTCATTACTTTTATGGATGATTTCTCTAGGTAAGGACACGTCTTCTTGATGAAGCATAAATCCAAGACCTTTTTGAGTTATTCCGAGAATTTAAGTATGAAGTGGAAAAACAAACAGGAAAAAGTATCAAAACACTGAGATCTGATCGATATGGTGAATACCTAATTGTTGAGTTCCTGGATTACTCAAAAGAGAATGGAATTCTCTCTCAGCTTACTCCTCCATACACACCAAAACACAACGGTGTATAGGAAAGGCGGAACAGAACCCTATTGGATATTATTCATTTCATGATGAGTAACGCTGAGTTGCCGCAATCCTTCTAAAGTTATGCACTAGAATCAGCTGCATATCTTTTAAATAAGGTTCCTACCAAGACTGTGCCTACCACACCATATCATATGTGGAGTGGGAAGAAACCCTATCTTCAGTATCTGAAGATATAAGGATGTCCAGCTTTTATTGAAAAGCAGAATGCGGACAAGCTCGAGGCACGCTTAGTACTGTAAAGGTTTGTAGGATACCCAAAGAACTCCAGGGGATATCTTTCCTATTACACAGAGGAACAAAAGGTTTTTTTGTTCCTCGTCATGTCCATTTTTTAGAAAATCAATTTTTTTAAAAGGAAATAGTGGGAGCGCAATAGAACTGGAAGAAATTCCAGAACCACAAACTATTACTCAAAGTATGGTAGAACCAGAGGTTTCAAAAGAACCAGACATCCCTACGCCAATCCGCAGGATCAGTAGGCAGTCTCATCCGCCCGAGAGATACTACGGTTTTCTCATAAATGGAGATCGAGAGGATTTCATCATTGCCAATGATGAGCCAACTAGCTTCCAGTAAGCCATTCAGAGCCGTGACTCGGTAAAATGGCTGGATGCAATGCGGACCGAAATGGAGTCCATGTACACTAACAAAGTATGCACTTTGAACATTGCTCCAGAAGGGGTAAAACCCGTAGGCTGCAGATGGATCTTCAGAAAGATGATTTGTGTAGATGGATAGGTTGAAACTTATAAGGCTAGACTTGTTGCAAAAGGTTTTCGTCAAAGACCTGTTTTGGACCATGATGAAACCTTTTCTCCAGTGTCTATGCTCAAATCCATTCGGATCCTTCTTGCCATTGCTGCCTTCCAAGATTTTGAGATCCGGCAGATGGACGTAGAGACGGCTTTTCTTAATGGTGATTTGGAAGAGTGCGTTTATATGGATCAGCCAGAGGGTTCAATCAGAGTGGAAGCGGCGGGACAGTGTGCAAGTTGATTAAGTCAATTTATGGACTAAAGCAGGCATCGCGAAGTTGGAACATCTGTTTTTATTGAGACAGTCAAAGAGTTTGACTTTATCAAAAATTCAGATGAACCATGCATTTATAGTAAGATTGTAGCAAGAACTGTGGAATTCCTCGTTGAGTACGTGGATGACATTCTCTTGATAAGAAATAGCATTCCTATGTTACAATCAGTCAAAGGATTCTTGTCACAGAGGTTCTCCATGAAAGATCTGGGTGATACCAACTACATTCTGGTGATCCAGATCTATCGTGATAGATCAAAGAGGGTGGTGGGACTTTCACAGTCAAGGTACAACAACACCATAATGAAAATATTTAGTATGAATGATTCTAAGCACGGTAGTCTACCGGCTTGTCACGGAACCACCCTCTCCAAAGAGATGTCTCCAAAGACTGATTTAGAAAGGGCTCGCATCACATCTATACCCTACGCTTCTGCGGTAGGTTTTATAATGTATGCGATGTTGTGTACAGACCAAATGTAGCTTACGCACTGAGCGTGGTAAACCGGTATTAGTCAAACCCAGGGAAAAAACACTGGGAAGTAGTAAAGAACATTCTCAAGTATCTTCTAAGGAGATGTTCTTGGTGTATGGCGGAAAAGGACCTCCAGATCGAGGCCTTTGCTAACTCCAGCTTCCAGAGTGATAAGAATGACTCCAAGTCCATGTCAGGTTATGGCTTTACCCTCAGTGCAGGGGCGGTCCGTTGGAAGAGCTCCAAGCAGGACACTATTGCAGACTCGACGATGGAAACGGAGTAGTTCACTGCATGAGACGCCGCAAAAGAGGCAGTCTGGATAAGGAAGTTCTTAATTGAACTTCAGGTGGTTCCTTTCATTGTTGGTCCAATACTTTAGTATTGTGACAACATACGGCGCTATAGCTTTAGGGAAGGAACCCAGGTCCCGTCAGAGATCCAGACATATCTTGAGGCGGGTACCACCTGATCAGGGAGATCGTTGATCCCCAGGGGATCGAGGTGAGGAGAGTAGATACGGAGAACAACACTGCAGATCCACTCATAGAGGCCATCCCTCAGACAATGTTCGAGAGGCTATTCGAGATCTTCGGTCTACGATATGCCAGTATATGGCCTTAGTGCAAGTGGGAGATTATTAGTGATATATGCCCTAAAGGCCATTATTGTATCATACTGAATTGTATATTACTTAATGGGAGCTTGGGATATACACGGATATAGCAATAGTCTTACTCAAAATGGCAGTATGCTGCCTGGTTTGTTTCTACCTCAATACGTGCATGTGTTTTCTTAACATATCACTTATACATATTAGTAGAGCCCTTGGGATCTTTGCTTGATTACCAGCGTTGTGATGGAAGTTACACTAGTGGGGGCTGGATAATCTATAAGCACATCCTATACAAGTCCCTAGTCGTAGGATTATCGAGACGGGGTATCGATACTCCACAGTAGACTAGTGTATACGTTTCTCATCCCAGCAGGGGAGATGGTCTGTTCCACATCCATTAGTTAGTCGTACTGGAGATAGTATGTAGGTGCTCATTAGATTATGAGTACACTGGACAGGACTCGTCGGGAACTGCTGGTGGGTATTATACCTATCGTCGGGTAGCAATTCCCAGGTGACATGAGTACAGCTTAGTCCGTCGACTTGACATTGCTACTTAGCCTCGAGTGTGTTCCCACTGTACTTTGATTACTACCCTACCACGGCTCAAAGGAGTCGTGCAAACAGGTAGTAGTTGGGTGCAGTCCCGAAGCACTTAGAGGCAGTGACGGTTAGATAAGATTCGCCTCTCCCGGTATCAGTGGTTGATATCGCGCTATGTTCGGAAGGCTATTACAAAAAGTCCTTGGCCAAGGCAAGCGAGATTTACTGGTAGGTATTCCAGTAGTTTCTCAGGGTGTTTTGGGCTACATCCCGACACGACTTATTGCGCTATTAGGGGTCTGACGATTACCGCCCCTAGGCCCGATATGCGATACTCTTAGACAAAGAGACCGGACTGTACGGAGATTGTCACATACAGGCTCAGTAGGAGTTCGGATGAGTTAGCTCATCAGCCTTCTTATCGACACATACCTGGGTAGCCGTTACATGCAGCTAGTACCGCTTGCGGTTTGTGGTTAAACCCACTGCCAGCGTAGTGTCGAGTCTTTAGAGTTCCACATAGAGAGTTTTCCTGCACCGGGCAAAAGGTGTAGAGGCCGTATGGTTTTTACGGCAGGTCTTCAATCACGTACGTGCACTTGTACGCATATGATGATCGGGCGGATAATACTAGTGGGCTTTGGTTTAAGCCGGATCCTAGTATTATATTGATGGATTGTTTCGTCTCTTAGTATTCGTTTTCTTCGGAATACGGATGCGGGTATGTATATTCGGATGATGGGCATTCTCGTAATTCCGCGGGATTGGCTTCTAGAAGGGGGATACCTATTAGGGTTTTATTCTTTTTGGATTGAACTAAATAGGTGGAGGAAATGAGGTGGATTTGAGCATTGAACCTAGCATGGTTACTTGGTGACTCATGGTCATGAGTCACTACAAGATATTTGTAGGGTTTGTTGATATTTTATTGTGATATTTTATCTCATAAAATATCTAATATTCTTTATTCTATCTTGAGAGGGCAGCCAAGCCTAGTTTAATGAACACAACTCCTCTATCATTTTCTCAAGCCTCTTCTTCTTCCCTCACAACCCTAAACCTCTCATGAGTTGAGAATCCTAGGGTTCCAAAAGACAAAGCACTCCATCTTCACACTCTACACCCTCTAGGACTTCTAGTTTAGTGAACTAGAAGCCGTAGTTACCTCAGATTTGAGGTAGGAGCTCGGACTATAGACTCTCGGATGGATCGTCTTTGATTCGAGGAGGCCGTCGAAATTGCTACGATCCGTTACGATCCTTAGAGCCAACGACGAGTTGAGGACAGCGATGAAGATCCGAAGGACTTGAATCGTGAGGTATAACTTGTATCCGAGTCGCTAAACCTCAAGTTGTTTGCTAGCTAGGGTTTGTGATCAATCCTTGGTTCAAGTCGGTGTTGCGAAGCCCGTAAAAATTAGTTTTTGCCATTTCCGCCTCCCTGCGAACACGTGGGGTGCGCGACATTGACTTACATGTACTATACTAGCAGCCACCCTTCCTGTACTCGTACTTTTCAACACTGGAGTTTCACACTGCTTTATGTCACAACGATTCGTGAGAACGTACACGATTCCAGTAAAGCCTCTCATTTTAAGCTGGAATGTCAGTTCCGGGAATGGGGTCTTGAAGGCAACTTTGAGATATGATCAGTGCCCAGTTGTAGTTTGCGGTCGAGAATTCTACGCAAATTTCAAAGTACTGGACATACTAAATTTCGATGTTGTGTTGGGAATGAATTGGCTGGGTGTATTCTATGCTACTATTGAATGCCGTCAAAGAAGGGTAGTATTTGAGATACCAGATCACCCCGTCTTCTATTTCAAAAGTGGAGATAGAACCTTGGAGCCAAGAAGCTACCGTACTAAACCGAAGAATACAGAAGTGTTCCCACTACCAGCTGAAGAAGAAAAACCTGAGGTAGTTCGAGAGTTCGAAGATGTGTTCCCTAAAGACATATCAGGTTTGCCTCCCGATCGAGCTTTTGAATTTAGTATTGATTTACAACCTGGTGCATAACCTGTAATCAAAACTCCATACTGATTAAGTCCGGAGGGATTGAAGGAGATCCGCATTCAGTTGGATGAACTACTCAAGAAAGGTTGGATCCATCCCAGTACTTCAAGTTGGGGATCTCTGGTGTTACTTATGGAAGTCGTTTATGCGTGTCAGTTGGACCTGTTCGAGAAGGGCTGATGAAAGAAGCTCACAACTCTCTGTATTTGGTATACCCCGGCAGTACAAAGATATATAAGGATCTACGACAACATTACTGGTGGCATGGAATGAAGCGAGAAGTAGCAAGGAGTGTAGCAAAGTGTCTAGTATGTCAGCGAGTAAAAGCTGGACATCACAGAATTGCTGGGCTACTTCAGCCGTTACCAATCCCAGAATGGAAATGGCAGCACATTACCATGGACTTCGTGACTGCTCTCTCTCGCAGCACGAAGGGTAACGACACAATTTGGGTTATTGTGGATCGACCCACCAAGTCGGCTCACTTTATTCCATTTCGAGTTGGCTACTTAACCGAGACGTTAGCAAGGAAGTATATGGAGGTGAGTATAAATCTAAAGTAAGATCTGATACCTTTATGATGTGCCATACTTGATACCCATTAACTCATGCAGGAGATTATGAGATAACATGGAGTACCTGTTTGCATCATCTCCGATTGTGATACGAGATTCCGATCACAGTTCTGGCAGAGTCTGCAAGCTAGCCTGGGAACGAGTTTTGTTCATCACAGAAAACTGTACTTTAATACCTCTCATCCGTTATCTATTTTGCTATATATCAGTATTATTAATCAGTGTCTGCTCAGTAATTACAGTTTACAGGTATCCGTGATAAATACTGGAAAACACATTCAAAATCACAGATATAACGTTTGGGAGCCGACACTGCAAGCAGAACAAAAAACCGACAGATAGCCCAAGAGCTCTTTTGGAAATAATGCATGTGTACACACTTTTTGTCTAAATTGGTCCAACATATACAAGTGTGCACATAGCTTGGACCAAGTGGGGGCTGCCATGAGCAAGTGGGGAACAAGAAGTGGGCACAAGGTGTGATGGGCAATAAATGCAATAAAGTATTGATGTGATATGAACCTTTGCACTTGATCTCCTCTCTTTGATTTAGCTCCAGATTGCACATATGTGTTAATTAAAAAGAATTGCAATTACAGAGAGATGCCCAAGAGACTAGAAGACTACTGAAGAAAGGTGAGCCCCAGAATCCAACTTGAGGCTGCAAATTTAATCATTTTGGCCGCAATTTGCGGCCAAGTTATGGCCAAATTGCCTCGTGCTCTTTCGGTGGGTCCCTTGTTGTCATGTCAGTCCAGTGTCATATGCAACATTTTATTTTGGGTTGCCTATAAAAGCAGAACCAGTGAGCAGGGGATCTCTCTCTCATTCTCATATATTCTCATAGTTTTTCTTAGTTTCTTTGTTTTTGGTTTAGTTTGAGTGTTGAGTGGGCTTCAATTGATTTCTTCTTCTTCTTCTTCTTCTCTCTTGAAGCTTTCTTTGGAGAGCTTCATTAAGGAGGTTGAATAAGTTACCAAAAATCTTGTATCTCTTCTGTCAAGTGTTAATATATTGCATTGTTGTTTCTTTTCTTTACTTGCCTTGTTTTTCTTTTATTCATCATGCTTAACTAATCTTTTCTTTGGTTGTGGTATTGGTGAGGAAGTGAGATGAAAGGCTTTTGCCTCCTCCACCTCTTGTTTATGTTTAAATGTGCTTAATTATATGATTCTAACTTAAAGATTGCTTATGTTTAGATGTGATATAGTATTTTGACATATGGTTACTTTGTAACCTCCTCATATACCATATTCACTCCCTTTCCCCATTTCAATGTTTAAGTTAAAATCAATTTAGTTTTTAGGTTGCTAGGTTTGGATATCGTATTTTGTGATCAAGTGCTCGACAATCTTTTGGTTTCATATACGATATACCATCACAAACAGGTAGCAAACTCAACACTAAAATCATTTGCTCTCACTCACTAATTGTGTTTTTGATGTTGTGGTATGCTTGCTAACCCTTGTGTTTAGTGTTGATACCCCAAGCTTGGACATACAATGGTAAGTGAACAAAATGGACTAGTTTCGTGATTGCGGAGAATATCTGAATTTGACGACTTGTGCCTCGCAACCGCTTCGACAAGTCGTGCTTCATGCTGGGATCAACGTGAAAACAGACAACTCATGAACAATGGAGCGTTGAGAGAATCGTCGCGATTCAACCTTCCGGACCAAAGCCACGGCCAACTTCTTCCTTAACCTATCTACTTGTTTTCTTGCTTTTCTTTGTTTTTCGTATTCTTTTCTAATTTTTATGACAACCATCCCAATTCATTAATTTGTTGAACCTTAAATCACTATCCCTAATACACAATTCCCTGTGGATCGACCCGTACTTGCCGGCTCGCTACAACGCGCCGTGCACTTGCGGTTTATAAATATTTAAAACGAGAACGATCTCGCGTGCGCATTCCGTTTCCTTCATTTCATATCCGTTTCTATAACATACACATTTGCGCGCGCGGGTGAATTCCCAACAAGTTTTTGGCGCCGTTACCGGGGATTTGGTAGTCATTAGGTATTGTTATTTCTGGTTCGTACTAACAAACTAACTACTAACTCAAAATTCTTTCAAAACTAACAAAACTAACTTTTCTAACTTTTGTTCTCTGTGTTTTTAATCTGTTGTCACTCTGAGTTTAAGTATAAAATTTTGCATATAATATTGGGACTCTACTAAGACTATAAACACACTGTAAAAGTTTGGAGCACCAACTCATAGAGTTGGCCGCCGAAATATTAAAATTGGCCGCAAATTGCGGCCAGTTTTCACCCGTTTGCTCTAAATTTTTTTAGGTTTGTTTCTTTGACCTATTTTTGATCCATTTTTATATGCAAAATTTCATAATTTTATGTGTGCAGCTAATTGGCCAGATATATCGCTTTGGGTACTAAATATCGTATTTTCCGACATTTGCAGATTTTTACGGAATTACGACCAGCGATCGTGCGGAGCGAGGCTCAAATTCAATTGCAAAATGTTTGTGAAGTATAGTGCCAAAGATCTGGGTAGTTTGACCCGCGCAAGCGAACATTCAAGTACCCGTAATCACTTCAAAGGGGTTTCTTAACCCAAATCGCATCGGTACGTTATTTCCTAACACATTCTTCTTGAATCCAACGCATTCCAATATTTCTATCTTCTGCAGGATTCTTCACACAAGCTTGCCGCCAATTGAACAGAGAACTAACCGTATTTTTTGCAGCGCTTAAAATTAAAACGAAAAAAGAATTGCTTAAATTGCTTGATTTTTTTGGAATTCTTTTATTGATTGCGCATTTGCATCTTAAATACGGATATTAAGGGCAAAAAGACCAAACAAGATACGGTAAAGGATTTCATCACCTTTTCTCCGTAGCCCACAAATCACAAAAACTGCATTCTTGTATACCCACAGTAATTTAAAATCAACTAGAATTTTGACTTTAAGGACTTCGAGCTCATTAGGAGAAGTTAACTGTGTTTAGAACACCGCTTAACGGTATATCGTTCACGGGGTGTCTAAGCAAGTGTTCAAGAGAAAAGGTTATCTAATTAAAGAACTTCGCGAAAGCGTTGGAAAACCTCCCCTTCTCTCTTGCACTTACCTGGCTTCGTGATCCGTATATCTTGAGCCCGTTTCTCGACATAGTTTTATTTCGACAATCAGGTTCTTGAGCAGCTCTAGTTGACTAGCATACCATAGACTGCTATGGGTGTGATATTCTTTATTTTTGTGATATTTGTGAAATTCTTGTTAATATGGGTGATACATGATTCAATTCTATTTTTCACGATTCTTATTCATTTGTTTATACTCAGTCCCAATTAATTTGTACAAATTGCCAAGATTCTTCCCACATTCATCACAACTGTCCTTTCTTAGGGAGTGACCAATCGTCCCAGATTTTTAATAATGGTCACCCACCTAACACTCTTGAAACCAGTCCCACTTCAACCATAGACCAACTGATTGAAAATTTAGAGAAAGAGGTCGACAGACTGACTGCTTTAGCATCACAACCCCTTCAACTCGAAACAGTTGAACCATCATTAGGGTATGATAGTGAGATGGATGCTAGGTTGACCGCTTTAGAGAAAGGTATTGAAGTGATGACTGCGGTTGAGAATCAATCAGCTTCGATGCTAGCCCTGTTCATATAACAATCTGAGCAATTGTTTCTTGCTCAAGCTCAATCATTGGCTAGAATCGAGGAATAAGTGAAATATTTAGCTGAAAGGATTCTAGGGAGTGAACACAGTCAATCGGAACCAAATAATGTTAATGTCTGTCATCTAGGAAGTCACTCGAGTGAGATAAAAGATCAATTGAATTTTGATGATTTCATAGATGACGATACAATTGAATTGACTGAGTGTTACCGGGACATACAAGAAAAACCTCCGACAATTTTTGCAGTCCAATTTTAGAGGAGGAACCTTGTGAATTTTTCGGGTATGGTTTGGATAGATTGTCAGAAGAAATCAATGATCAGGAACCCACAATTTTTGTACCACCTAGTGATATTGTTTTGGAAAAAACGTTAGGGTGGGGACCTAATTTTTTAGATGACATATACCTATCCATTTATGAATGTGATGAGGTAGAAATGGTATTGGGAATTGTGAGTTGTAGCAATAAGAATAGAATTGTGGAAGATCCTAGGGAGAAGGTGTAAGTCCATGCTACCCTTCCCCGGTACTTACGGGGTTGCGGAAGTGGTGAAAAACGATTTTCAAGAGGGTGGTAACATGGACTCATAATACGGATCTTTGTTAAACGACTAACTAACAACCTTACAAGAGTTTACCTACTCAGTTAGGGGGCTATAACTTTCTTGAACTCCCTCGTCTTCAACTCCTCCCGGTGTTCGGATCGGCCTCACCTCGTCGTCTCCTTGCGCCGAAGATGGATCCACCCGAAAGCTTCTATCTTTGGCTTCTTCTTCGAACTTTGAAGAAACTAGATCACTTGGCTTGCTAGGCCTTGTGAATTAGAATGAGTAGAGGAATGTTTTGGTGTCTTTTTATCTCTAAGGCAATGAGTCTCAACACATGAGAATGGTTTGCCTTGAGCTAGAGAGAGCAAGAGGAAGAGGGAGAGCTTGAGAAGAGAGAGCTCAAGAGAGAGAATGCTAATGAAAGAATGAGCCTCACTTTTCTCATACCCCCTCTCATAATCCAAAAGCATCATGAGCCATAATGATAATCAAGTATTATGTGATGGTTATCATTTCACAAAAGGCAATATCATTTCATGCACTCATTTTGCAAACCACAACAAGCAAGCAAAAGTCTTTGCATGAAAATGACAACCATTATAATGATGATGGTCAACTAGTCCAACCTAGTCAACCGGTCAACTAAGTCAACCGGTCAACAAAGTCAACCCCTCAACAACCATGTCACTATAATACTTAATTAATATTATTGCTAATCATATTTCTTATTCTCATTAGTGTTTAACAAAAAGTCAATGGTCAACAGTCAACAACCCTAATGAGAATCCTCTGCCTCTGTCTCTATGTCAACTGTGCATACACACCCGCATCCGCGTTCCGAGGAACACGAATACAAATGAGATAAAACCAATCCCAAAATGTACACTAGGATCTGGCTCAAACCAAAGCCCGCTAGTGTTAACTGTCCGGATATTGAACGTGCACAAGTGCATGGATGTGAACCATGCGACCTGTCGCAAAACCATGCGACCTCTACTCTTTTGCCTAAAGGCGAATAGCTCTCTGTATGGGACTCTAAAGACCCGACACTACGCTGGCAGTGGGTTTAACCACAGACCGCAAGCGGCACTAGCTGTGCGTAACGGCCCCCAGGTAGATGCCGATAAGAAGACGGACGAGGTGAAACCCATCTTAACTCCTACTGAGCCTGAATGTGACAGTCTCCGTACAGTCCGGTCCGTTCGTCTGATACATCGCATGGCGGGCCTAGGGGCGGTAAACGTCAGTCCCCTAATAGCAGTACAAGTCGTGTCGGAGTGAAGCCCAGAACACCCTGAGATAACACTGGAAACCTACCAGTATATCTCGCTTGCCCTGGCCAGGGACTACTCGTGTAATGGCTCTTCTAGACACAGCGCGATGTCAACCCCCAATACCGGGAGAGACGAATCCTGTCTAACCGTCACTGCCTCCAAGTGCTTCGGTACTGCACCCAACTACTACCTGTTTGCACGACTCCTTTAAGCCGTGGTAGGGTAGTAATCAAAGTACAGTGGGAACACACTCGAGGCGAAGTGACAGTGTCAAGTCAGCGGACTAAGCTGTACTCATGTCACCTGGGAACTGATAACTGACGATCGGTATAATACCAACCAATCAGTTCCCGAAGAGTCCTGTCCAGTGTACTCGTAACCTAACGAGCACCCGCATACTATCTCAAGTACGACGTACTGATGGCTGTGGGACAGACCGTCTCCCCTGCTGGGATGAGAAGCGCATACGCTAGCCTACTCCGGAGTATCGATGCCCTGTCTCGATAGTCCTGCGACTAGGGACCTGAATAAGGATGTGCTTGTGGATTACCCAGCCCCCACGAGTGTGACTGCCATCACAACGCTGGTAATCAAGCAAAGATCCTAAGGGCTCCACTAATGTGTATAGGTGATATACTAAAAATAAACACATGTACACATTGAAGTAGAAACAAACCAAGTAGCATACTACCATTTTGAGCAAGATTGTCTATATAACTGTAAATATTCCAAGCTTCCATTAAGTAATATACAAACTAGTATGATATAGTAATGGCCTCTAGGGCATATACACTAACAATCTCCCACTTGCACTAAGGTCATGTACTGGCGTATCGAAGATCTATCATCTCGATCAGCCGCTCGAACTGAGTCTGGGGTAAGGCCTTCGTGAGTGGATCAGCAGTGTTATCTTCTGTATTTACTCTTTTCACCTCGATCTCCTGGCAATCAACGATCTCCCTGATCAGGTGGTACCGCCTCAAAATGTGCCCGGACTTCTGATGGGACCTGGGTTCCTTCGCTAAAGCTATAGCGCCGTTGTTGTCACGATACAACGGTATTGGATCAACACTGGTAGGAACCACCTGAAGCTCCGTGAGGAACTTCTTCATCCAGACAGCTTCCTTTGCGGCATCGCAAGCAGCTATGTACTCCGCTTCCATAGTTGAGTCAGCAGCGGTTTCCTGCTTGGAACTCTTCCAGCAAACCGCCCCTCCATTGAGCGTAAAGACATAACCCGACATGGACTTGGAGTCATCCTTGTCACTCTGGAAGCTGGAGTCAGCAAAGGCCTCGATCTGGAGGTCTTTTCCGCCATACACCAAGAACATCTCCTTAGTCCTTCTCAGATACTTGAGAATGTTCTTTACCGCTATCCAGTGTTTCTTCCCTGGGTTCGACTGATACCGGCTTACAACGCTCAATGCGTATGCTACATCTGGTCTGGTACAAACATCACATACATAATAGAGCCTACCGCAGATGCGTAGGGTATTGATGACATGCGAGCCCTTTCCAAATCAGTCTTAGGAGACATCTCTTTGGAGAGGGTGATTCCGTGACAAGCCGGTAGATTACCGCGCTTGGAATCTTCCATACTGAATCGTTTCAGTATGGTGTCGATGTACCTTGACTGTGAAAGTCCCAACATCCTTTTAGATCTATCACGATAGATCTGGATCCCCAGAATGTAGTTGGCATCGCCCAGGTCCTTCATGGAGAACCTCTGTGACAAGAATCCTTTGACTGACTGTAGCATAGGAATATCATTTCCTATTAGGAGAATGTCATCGACGTACAAGACGAGGAATACCACATTTCTCCCTACAATCTTACTGTAAATGCATGGTTCATCTGGGTTTTTGACAAAGTCGAATTCTTTGACAGTATCATCAAAGCAGATGTTCCAACTCCGCGATGCCTGCTTCAGTCCATAGATAGACTTGAGCAACTTGCACACTTTACCGCTGCTCCCACTCTGAATGAATCCCTCTGGCTGATCCATATAGACGCACTCTTCCAAATTTCCATTTAGGAAAGCCGTCTTTACGTCCATCTGCCAGATTTCATAATCGTGGAAGGCAGCAATGGCAAGAAGGATCCGAATGGATTTCAGCATAGCCACTGGAGAAAAGGTTTCGTCATAGTCCAAACAAGGTCTTTGACGAAAACCTTTTGCAACAAGTCTAGCTTAATAGGTCTCAATCTGCCCATCTACACCAATCTTCTTTTTGAAGATCCATTTGCAGCCTACGGGTTTTACCCCTTCTGGAGCAAAGTCCAAAGTCCAAACTTTGTTGGTGTACATGGACTCCATCTCGGCCCGCATTGCATCCAGCCATTTTACCGAGTCACCGCTCTGAATGGCTTGCTGGAAGCTAGTAGGCTCACCATAATCCATAGTGCAATCCTCTCTATCCCCGTCTATGAGAAAACCGTAGTATCTCTCGGGCGGATGAGACTGCCTACTACTCCTGCAGAGTGGCGCTGGGATGTCCGGTTCTCTTGAAACTTCTGGTTCCTTCAAGCTTTCAGTAATAGCTTGTGGCTCTGGAATTTCTTCTAGTTCTATTGCGCTCCCACTTATCTGATTTTCAAAAAATTCAGTTTCCAAGAAGTGGGCATGCTGAGAAACAAAAACCTTTTGTTCCTCTGCGGAATAGAAAAGATACCCCCTGGAGTTCTTTAGGTATCCCACAAACTTACACAGTACTGAGCGTGCCTCGAGCTTGTCCACATGCTGCTCTTTTACAAAAGCTGGACATCCCCATGTCTTAAGGTACTTAAGACAGGGTTTCTTTCCACTCCACATCTGATATGGGGTGGTAGGCACAATCTTGGTTGGAGCCTTGTTCAAGAGATATGCAGCTGTTTCTAGTGCATAACCCCAGAAAGATCACGGCAACTCAGCCTTACTCATCATGGAACGAACCATATCCAATAGGGTTCGAATCCTCCTTTCCGATACACCATTGTGTTGTGGTGTGTATGGAGGAGTACGTTGAGAGAGAATTCCATTCTCTTTTAAGTAGTCCAGAAACTCGGCACTCAAGTATTCACCACCTCGATCAGATCTCAGTGTCTTTATACTTTTGCCTGTTTGTTTTTCAACTTCATTCTTGTATTCCTGAAATTTCTCAAAGGCCTCGGATTTGTGGTTCATTAAGAAGACATGTCCATACCTAGAGAAATCATCTGTGAAAGTAATGAAGTATGAATAACCACTTCGCGAATGTGTAGACATTGGACCACACACATCACTGTGTATGAGTCCCAAGAGCTCGCTCGCTCTTACTCCGTGTCCAGTGAACAGAGTCTTTGTCATCTTTCCCATGAGACAAGATTCACAAGTGGCATAAGACTGATACTCGAACGGATTCAAGTATCCTTCTTTATGTAACTTAGTTAATCGTGTCTCATTAATGTGATCCAGTCTACAATGCCATAAGAAAGCCTGATTTGTTTCCGGAGACTTTCTTTTAAGTGTGTTCTGGACACTGAAAACCTGAGCTTGATTTAACACGTATATTCCGTTTTGTAATGTACCTGACCCAATCAGAACTTGATTTAGGTGGATGTTTACTACATCGCTTACAAAAGTAAAATCATATCCTTCCTTAGAAAGTAAGGATACAGATATGATATTACAAGTCGCACCTGGTACATAAAAACAGTCGCGTAGAATCAATATCTGCCCAGTTGTCAGTCCAAGATGATATTCCCCTACGGATTCAGCGTACATGCTCATTCCGTTAGCAACCCTGAGAGTCATATCACCTTTCTTGATAACCCTACGGTTTCTCAGAGCCTGTAACGAATTACAGAGATGAGATCCTGATCCGGTATCCAATACCCAGGAAGTAGGGTAAACTGACATACAGTTCTCTATTACAAACACATCCGAAGCCGAAGCCACAGCATGCTTCGAATTCTGGCTACTGGCTTTGCAAGCCCTGCAATCCTTCTGCCAATATTCATTCCTGTAACAATAGGAACATCCTTCTTTCTCTACATCCAGTCCCGAAACTTCTGCCCTTTCCTTTCTTTCTACTTCCCTGGTTTCCTTCAGGGTAGTAGGTAGAGAATGTTGAACTAAGTCAGTATCTGACCCGTTCTTCAACATGGTCTTCAGGTCCGTGAGCTCAAAAGTGCTGGTCTCTGTAAGGACGTTGCCCCCTACAGAAGACCCGATAGCCAACCTCGCTGGAAGCAATTCGTTCGAGGTCTCATATCTTGCGATACGAGATTGCTCTCCATATAAATCTTTGTTATGGAGGAAGATAGAAACTAAGTCCATCTTCTCGTGCTGCCTCTGGTATGCACCATCAACTGAGGCTAACACGAGGCATGAAGGGTTACCCTAGCGCCCCGGCCATCTCACGTGGCCAAATGCGGAACAAAAATTTTCTTACGAATGAAACTTGGCGCTAGAATAAACCCTAAAACCGGATCTTTCCATAAAACTCACTAGCTACACTAAGGGAGCTATCTACTATGATAGAAACCTCACCAAATGAACCAAGTCCTTCGGTCTTCTTTCTTCATCCTTAGCTCCTAGCAAGCGCCTTGAACATGCTTGAACTTGTTTCCTTGCTCCATCGGTCCTCCGGGATCGAGCTTGTTCTCCGGCCTCCTTTTGTCGTAGATGATCCACCCGGGGAGTATGATCCATGGCTTTAGCTCCTAAATATGTAACTAAAGGAGCAACTAGAGAACTTGGTTTGCTAAACCAAGTAGTCTAGGATGTAGTGGAGGGTGTCTTAGTGTATAGCTATCTCTTTCTTGCCTCTTCACTTGATTTTCAACACATGAGAAAGTAGTGAAGAGGAAGAATACGAAGGTGGAGGAAACTTGAGAGCAAAGAGGAGATGAGAGCAAAAGAGAGCTCAAGGAAAATAATGAATCAACCATGAAAGAGAAAAATATACACAATGGTTTTGTATATCAATTCTTTCATTAAACAATTAGCAACCATACTTCAATAGTAAACCCAAAATGAATTATAAATTCATTTGTTCACTATTGAAGCATGGTTACTCCCATTCCTCTCACTTTACACCTCATTTCCAATTATCAAATAAATGGAAAATACATAATGAGGTGGCTACCTTCTAGAAGGAAAACTGTAATAAATACGGATTTCCAACTACTGTACAAATATATCGGCAATCAGATAAAAATCCGAACGCCCAAAAGAGATAGAATAACACGAAGAACGTAATACTAGAATATATATATCGAAATACATATATGCAAATTATTAAATCAATACCTGACTTAATAATCCGGCTCAGACCCGAGCCGGCTAGTATTACAAACTGTCCGATCAAAAAACCGAGTACCAAGTACATCAATCGATCGAACCCTGCACGTATCGAATACGGCTACTACATCGTTTTGCCTGGATCAGGGAAACCCTCTGAGTGGGACTCTAAAGACTCGACAGTACTCTGGCAGTGGGTTTAACCACAAGCACGTCAGCGGTACTAGCTGTACGTAACGGCTGCCCAGGTACCTGTCGAAAAGGAAGGCCGACGAGCAAGCTCGTCCGAACTCCTACTGAGCCTATCCGTGACAATATCCGTACAGTTCGGTCTCTTCGTCAAAGAGTATCGCATACCGGGTCTAGGGGATGGTGAACGTCAGACCCTAATAACCTGATAAGTCGTGCCGATGTGGTTCAGGACCAATCCGGGAAACTACTGATCAGCCTATCAGTAGATTCTAACTGCTTTGGCCAAGGTCTTATGGTCCTGACCAATCGAATCACAGTGCGATATCGACTCCCTATACCGGGAGAGACGAATCCCCGACAATCGCTCACTGCCTCTATGTGGCTCGGGACTGAACCCAACCAAAACCTGTTTGCACGACTCAGTAGAGCCGTGGTAGGGTAGTGATCAAAGCTCAGTGGGAACTCACACGAGACAAATGCCGATCTCGGGTCCAAAGACTAACCTGTACACATGTCACCTGAGAACTTCCATCTGACGATAGGTATAGTACCACACGGAAGTTCTCGGCGAGTCCGTCCAGTATACTCACACCCTAGTGAGCACCTGTATACGATCTTAGGTGCATCAGACCAATGCTGCGGGACCAACCATCCCCCGACGGGGTAGAAACATATACACCAGTCTACTCTGGAGTATCAATGCCCAGTCTCGATACTCACGCGACTAGGGACCATTAAAGGATGTGCTTATAGACTATCCTGCTCCCACAAGTATGATCGCCATCACAACGCAGGTAGTCAAGCAAGATCCTAGGGGCTTTATCAACATGTAACCGCAATATGTAATAACGAGTATGACATATGCCATGTTAAGATAAAGACAAACCACAATAGTATACTGCCGTATCGAGTCTTTATCAATATATGCAAACCAGATATATCAACAATACAAATAAATACACATATCCTGACAAAGACAAGTCGAATAATATACTATAAAACTGAGCAAGATTGTTCTGTACATACATCTCCCTAGTATCCATATGTATACATATACAAAACTGGCCTTTAGGGCATATCATCCAACAATCTCCCACTTGCACTAAAATATACGGACTTGAATACTTGATCATGAACCTAAATACTCGAATTCAAACATCAAACTCAAACTTTCATACTTGACTCGACTTGAACGAACCATGATTATAACTTGACATGAACTTGACATGAATACCCAAACACATACTTACATCTTGAACATGAACCTGTACATTTTTATATCTATGGATTCGGCCAAGACCTGTAATCTTAATCTATACTATACAATACGCGGGGATAAAGGGGTACATTGATGCGGAACATATATCGTGGTACGGGATGTCACTTTAAAAGATACCTACATGAATTCACATACCGTTGTCCCGTGGGTTATGACGGGGTCTTGTACTACATGTTACCATAGTACACGGGGTAAGATGGACTCCTCTCGTATACATGAATACTTTCTTTATCAAACTACAAATAATCATGTTAGAATAACTCTCTTATACCTGTGGATGATCATATACAATTTTACCCATTCTCTGTTCATTTGGTTTCTATTCATATTATATACTATCTTCTCTTTCTTCTTTTGGGACTTGCCGAGCGCTAGTTCGCTGACGACATTCCTCTCTGTTTTCTTTCTTTGGAATATTCCTCAGGAGGACTGGACTTTGAAGACGTGGAGCTGAGCCCGGAAGACTTGGACCAATTTGCTGTTCAGCCAGACTACTAGCTCCTTCCAGCCTGCACTTACTTTCAGTATGCCATTGTTTAGGCATTTGCTTTATTATTGTCAATTGTATATAAATTTGAATGTAAATAAAGTTGCTGTTTCATTTTATTACACTTATTATTCTTGCACATTGTTATATTGCTTAATTATACTTAACGTATTTTCTTAGTAAATACGTTGCGGCTTGCCACATCATCATTTCCGTTTACTGAGAAGCGGGGCGTGACACAGAACCCCAAACCCCGACCCCTGGAGCTGACCGGGGGCAATTTAGGGCGGCCTGGTTGAGTCCAATCGACTCCATCCAGTGCGCGTGCGACCTTTAACCTCCTATCTCTTCATTTTCTTATCCCGAAGCTCCTAATTCAATTCAGAAACTTTCAGACCCCTCATTTCTCCATTAAAATCTATTTTAATTTCTCTTTAACACTATTTTCCTACTTTATTCTTCTTTACTTCTTCCCTATAAATACCCAACCTAATCCTAAGTTTTTCCCTCAAAACTATACTGAAATAATTCATCTCAAACATCTCTCTCTTAAGTCCAAGGTTAAGGCAAGCTCTTGAACGTCGGCACTCCGTGCAACCTTGCAACTGGCGAAGCTCCATTCCGCCGCAACTATAATGTACCTTGACTAAGCATCCCCTAGCTCCTTCTCATCATCACCAACGACGTCGCCGCCATCCAAATTGAAGACCGACCGTCTGGGAGGGGAAGCACTTTTATCGGCTCCACCTGCAGCAGGAGTAGGGAGGGCTAGTCGTTTTAGGATAGCTCCTTCAGGTATCATGGGCTTCTTTACGGATCCGCTCGAGTTCTTGTTCAGTCTGTTGAAGACTGAAGCATCAGATTTGGGCGGCTTGTTGATAGAACCCGCTAGGGTTGTCAGTCGATCAAAGACCGACCTTTTGGGAGATTCTTCTTATGGCGTTGAAGCGCCGAAGTTCACAAGCGAGAGCATGGTCCCGAAGAATAGTCCGGTAGTGGCCTGCGTGACCCGCCCCACAGTCATTGAGAAAATGGAGGCCGCGTTAGGCTCGTATCCAGCCGGGGTGGAAAGAGACTTGTTGATGCAAGAAGTGCATTGAGAAGCCATTGATTTTCTGCACAGAAGCGAAGCACCAAGTTTTAGTATCTCGCATCCAAGGGCAACCATGAATATAGCGAACCATGATTTTGTTTGCGAAACACGACACACAAAATATGGAGTGGAAAGAGGAAGAGGTCCTACCGGGCGTGCAAGAATCTATTTACCGCCGAAAACAGGGACGAACTGGGATTGAACATCTTGCCTGAATTTGGAAGCAGATGCTATTTGGACATATCCATCCACCCCTCCGATGATACCAAGTTGATTTATGACACCGTATATCGGAGGTTTGGATAGATGCGACTAATGTAGCAGACTTTATCAGATTCCCCCTCGTTTGTGAGAGGTTTTTTGATTGTGGGGATGCTCTTCCCTGCAGGCACAAGCCCCTACAGTTAATTACATTATCGTGTTGCGATAACCACTTTCTTCTTCTTCAGTAGTTCACTTCGTGTCGTGTGTTATTTTGTTTGTTAAGATTGCCCGTGGATTCTATACGGAGACTAATTTATGTCGTCGTCCGTAGGGCGTAGATCAGTCCAAATCCGTATATTTATGAATTTGGATTTTGAACTTAGGTTATTTGTTCCTTTAGTTCAAAGAATATTTTATTTTATTTAAGGACCGTTAATCTATTTTTAGATTAAGATCAACTTAAATATATGAGCATTTGGGCTAAATTTATTTTAACTAAGGATACATTAGTCCTATTTGAGACTAAGATCAACTTAGATGTATTTTAAGGATCATTAAATTTTAGTTAAGATCCAATAATTGAGCATTTGGTCTCAGCTGCAAGTAACTTCAGAGACTTAGTCAATTTGGGCTCAGTCTTAGGCTTTCTCCATTTATTCAAAAGTGTTAAACATGCTGTTGCTCTGGCGCTCACGTGGGAAGCACGTGAGGCGCTCAAACAATGGGCGTTGCCCAATTAGTGCTAAGCCATTTTGACTAAATATATAGTGCTGAACATTTTGTACAGCGCTCACGTGGGAAGCACGTGAAGCGCTGAGTATTTGTTTTTGGGCGCTCACATGTGTTTTACGTGAGGCGGCGAGTTCTTTGTTTTGGGCGTTCATATGGGAAGCACGTGAGGCACTGGGCTGTTTGTTTTGGGCGCTCAGGTGGGGAACACGTGAGGCGCTGAGCAGTTTGTTTAGGGCGCTCACGTGGGAAGGACGTAAGGCGCTAAGTTTATTTCTTTTAGAGATTTAATCTCTGTTAATGGCGTTTTGGACCTTAATGATCACTAAGATCTCTGTTTTGAAGATCTGAGATCGATTTTATTGGATAACTAAGTTCGTCTGTTCATTTAATAAGAACTAAGTTCTTTTGTGTAGGGTTAAATCCTGCTTTTTAGAGGAATTAAATTCCAAGAATATATGTTATTTTTCTCTCTTTTTCTTTTAATCTAGTTCTTTCCCCTAAATTCTGAGTCTGAAGAACAAAATCTTCCCGATGAGAATTAAATTCTCAACTTGTGGGGAGATCTGATTTGCAGATCTCAGATTAGAGGAAGAACTAAGTTCTTTCTGTGAAGGGTTAAACCCTTATTTTTTATTTTATATTAGGTAAAGGAGATATGTTAATCTCTACTTTTCTTTACCTAGGATTTGGAATAAGCGATGATCTTCTTTGAGAGAAGAATTGAATTCTCAGTTTTGTAGCTTCTTTTTTTTTTGCAGAAGCTTGGAGGGTCGATCTTCGATATGAGACTTGAAGTCTCGGTTCCTTTATATAGGAGAGACAGGTTTGTTGATTAGTTTGAAGAAATCTCTCATTTGAGAGATACCAATTGATTTAATTAGCTTCAAAAATTATTTGGGGGATTTTATCCACCGTCGGATTTTTGATCCAGAGAATTTCTGTTTTTTACAGAATATATTTTCCTGTTTTTAAAAAGATTAGGGATATATTTTCCCATAGATCGAATTTAACGATGATTTTTAATCACCATTGGATCTTTAATCCAAGGGTGTTCTGAGTATATCTTTCTCATTTGGAAAGATTAGGAAAATATTTTCCCAAATCTAGAATTTAATTCTATTATTGGATCTTTGATCCAACCGTTCTCTGTTTAACAGAGAAGATCTTTTTCATTTAAAAACAAAGATTAGGGAAATATTTCCCCCTAATAGAATTTAATTCTACCATCGAATTTTTAATCCAATAGATCTGTTTAACAGAGAATGTCCCCGGTTTTTAGGGAAATATTTCTCATATAGAATTTAATTCTACCTTTTTTAATTTGGGCGCTGACGCTCACGTTTTATGCACGTGGGCGCCGTCTAAGAATTTAATTCTTACATAACAGGGGGTTAAGTGCTTTGCACACCGGCACTCACATGTGTTTCATATTAGGCGCCGGTATAGGATTTTATAATCCTACTAAATACTGGCGTTGGCGCTCATGTGGGAAACACGTGAGGCGCTGCCCGACTGATTTCTAATTAAAAAGCAATTTTTTTATGAGGGAACATCCATCTTGTCTTCAAACATCTGTCGTGTGCTTAAACTACTTGTCCCCACTTGATTTTGAGTTTTTTTTTCTTCTTTAGGCTATGAAAGGGTTTTGGATTGGTTTTTTCTTGTCATCACTTACTCAATTTCTTGAACTTTTCTATTGCAAATATCCAAGTGATCTTCAAAAGAAAAATCCCACATCTTATGAGAGTTTAAAGAGATTTTCATTTGCTTATCCAATCGCTCTCACATATAAAAGATCCAAGAGCTTCTAATTGATTATCCATACTTGCTAGAATATTAGTTTGAGCTTGAAAGAAACTCTCAGAGAGTATTGTGCTTAATTGTAACCCTCTTCTTTTCTTTGTGTGAGAATGCTTAAGTGCAAGGGTGCTTTTTTAAGAAAGAAGAATGGGAGAAGTTTTTTTTTTCTTCTTATGAGGATCCTTGAGTACAAGGGTGCCTTTGTAAGAGAGGAGAGCTTGTAATCGAGAAGAGTCACTCGTATGTCGAGTGACATATTGTTGTGGGTGCGCAACGTGTTTATCTCATCGGAGACGTGATTAAGTGGAACGGGCTCGTACGCCTTAAGAAAGTGGACTAGAGGATCTTCCGAGCCACTCTAAAAACCTTTCATGTTTGCGATTGATTGTGTTTGTAATTTCTTACTCTCTGGTTTTAGTTTCATAACTTGGAAATTGCTCAATTACTTGCTTGTTCCTTATATGCTCTATTTTCTAATTGCTCATACTTGATATTGCTTTTACTTGCTATTTGTTTAGTTTGTCATAATTATAGTTTACTTAGCCACTTATCATATTGATATATCTTTTGCTAAGTTATTCAATTGTGTTCTCTTTTAGCAACTGCAGTATAAATTTTAATTTGGGCATATAGTTAGTATAGTCCTATTCATCTCCCTTTAGGACTATTTGGTGTGAGCTTCCATGGTATTTCAATTGGTATCGGACCATGGTACTTATATCTTGTTAGGACTTACATCCTAGAGTGATCATATGGCATCGGATTTACTTTCTTGTTCTTACCATGATGAATTATCTATTCATAACCTTCCATATTTTAATGGTTCAAAATTTGATGTTTGGAAAATAATGATACAATGTTTTTTAGAATCTCTTGGTAGAATTATATAGTTAATTGTTGATCGTGAGTATTCTATTTTTACTATTGCTAAATCTAAATGGAGTACTCATGAAAAAGTTTTTTTTTTTGAACTTTAAAGCTATTAAAATTCTTCATATTGCTTTAAATGTTGATGTTCTAAACAATGTCTCTTCTTGCAAGACGGTACATGACTTGTGGTTCTCCTTGGAGAATATCTATAAAGAGCAAGCCGTTTGAAATAAAGAAGAAAATGCCAAGAGAACGACTCAAATAACGACTTTGGAGGTGTCTCAATAAAATGTGAATCAAAAGAGACGATCCAACTCTATGGAGTTGGATAAGAGGTGTCTTGATTTTGGGATTATAAGTAATCCATCTTTTGATTATCATGTACTTACTCATGATCAATTGCTAGTAGCTTTCAATATTATTCATTGTAGTTTTAATTTGATAGATTCTTGAAATTTTTGTTAGATGAGCCAAATTCTTCTCTCATTTATGAGAAAAATGATTTGATTTCTTTTTTGCAATTCCTTTGAGACTCTGAACAAAAGAGTGCTTTTACCTCTACTCATGATTCTTAAAAATCTTTGATTGATAAATTAGAAATCGAGAAGAATGAGCTACTTTCAAAACTTGATTTACAATGTGTTTCTTTTGATGCTTTGAAGGTAGAAAATAAAATTTTGGTTTTATCTTGTAATGTCTTGAGAAAGAAAAACAATGACATGATTTCTAGTTTTAAATATGAAATTGATTTATTGAAATCTTCTCTTGATTCTCATGATACATTGGTTTGTGATTTTAATTCTCTTAGAAAGGAAAACGGGAACTTGTTTTTAACTTGCAAGATTTTGAGAAAAGAAAACCATGAAACGATTTCAAATTTTAAATTCAAGATTAATCTTTTAAAATCGTCTATTTATGTCAAGAATCTCTTGTTTTGGAAAATGCTTCTCTCAAATCTCAAAATAAGAGTTTAAATGCTTCCCTTGCTAAATTTTCGAAGGTTGAATTTTACTTAGCAAGAAGAAGAGTATTCTAAATCGAAGAGAGATTGGTTTTAAATCTTCAAACTTTCAAAAACCCTATTCATCTAGATTTTTCAAACATGCTTCACATTTAGCTAAATCATATACTCATAAACATGCATATCTTTTTAGATTTAGTTCAAGACCATCCTCCAAGAAGCACGTGCATCATAAACTTGCCATATCTCATGCTTGCATCGACACTTTTAGATCCACTCGTGCACACACTCACACTTGCAATTTTTATGGTGCACATGGCCATTTGGTATTTGCTTGTTCCTTAAAGAAAAATATTTCTTTACATGCCAATTTGGTTTGGGTTCCCAAACTTAAGCCATATGGATTCAATAAAGTTTGGATACCGAAATCTCCTTCCATAGCTTTTTTTGTAGGTATGGATAAATCGACGTAGTGAGTGATTCGAGTTCGTGATGAGCAAGAGAAACTCAATGGAATTATTTGCTTGGCTCATCAATTGTGGGGTATCAAATTTCGTTGCAACATTCTTTAAAATGTTGCCTATTAACTTGTGTGCTTAAATATTGATATTTTAGAAGTGTATGTTTATTTTATATACCCTTGTGATGCACTAGCTTTAACTTAACTATCTTTTTGTGCTTTTGATTCATGTATGAGATGCTATTCATAGGATATTTCAATTGGTATTTACAATTGGTATCATTCGTTTGCTCATATGTGATTTCTTATACCCATTTACTTTAAACTTGCAATATTTTTAAACTTGAGTACAATTTGGTTTGAAAACTAGCATTAGATTTGCATATCCTTCTTAGTTTTTCTTACCATAAACCACTCTCACTTGCTTTTAATGTGTGTTTAATCTTATCAGTGAGAGTTTGTATCCATATAGCTTTAAATTGTTTAAATCTTTTTCATATGGATGTAATTTGGCACTTGTTTTAACTTGAACCAATTTTTCAATTGGTATTTTTGCTTTGTGTCTTGTTAATGTGTGTTTATGCTTAAACTTGCCTAATTGATGCACACATTTCTTTCATGAGTAGAATTATTCATTGGTATTGAATTCTTAGCTTATCTAGCCAAATGGCTTCTGCAACCTTTTTAGAGGACCCACTTATGGATTTCGTTAATTACAACGAATCCTATGGATATAGCGAAGAGAATTAGAGGCCCCTCACCGGGTAGTCGATACTTATGATGAGACAGTTACTCATATTTGCACCCACATGCGGCTCTCAATTATTTCCAATTAGTTTCATATTGTTTTCAATTAGTATCTATTTATGTGAGTTGATTTCACATTTTAACCTTCCATTGGTTTCTTCTTGGTTCCTTGTGCATAGCTTGATCTATTCATGAGTTAGTATCATTAAATTCTATCACTTGTGTTCCATTATATAGTATTTTTGAGCTCTAATGGTTTGGTATTCAAGTGATTGTAAGATAGGACTCATGAATGAATCGTTTGGGCTTGCTTCTCGTACTTAGACGATTCAAGCATTTAGGAGAGGTAAATCTTACGCTTATGGTATTATTTTTTATTTTTACTTTCCCTATCTCGTGTTGTGCACACTTTTTAAATACATGATTCAAGCGATATATTCTATGTTTTGTTTTTATGAATCGTATTCTATTCATGTATTCTAACTTATACTTTTCAAAACTTATTTTTATTTGTTATGAGTTAGCGCATGTTTTTGAGCTTTTCATTATATATCGTTTTCAAAACATGTTTCTATGTATGAGTTGAGCTCTATTTTTCAAATTGTTCATTTTCAATTGGTATCAATTCATATTTGCCTCCACATGCATTAGAACTTGCCTATCTTTCTCATGTGGTTATTTGTTGCATGTATCCTTCATTTACTTTGCATATCTTTTATATACACGCTTTTGGATACAAGTTGAACTTTATTTTCAAAATTTGCATTTTACTTGTACTCGTATCTATTTCCTAGCATTCTCCTATGCATACATTTAGGGGGAGTGATTTAAACGTGTGAATCGCTTTAAATGTATTCATATGTTTAGGGGGAGCGGTTCAAATGCTCTAGTTTCCCTAAATACCCTTTTTGATTATGTTAAAAGGGGGAGAATAATAGAAGTTTTTAGTATATCGATATCAGATATTTAGTTTTATTTGATATAGATATATTATTTCCTATTCATGTTTTGTCATCATAAAAAAGGGGGAGATTGATAGTTTATGGATTTCGATGATCCATTTATTTAGTTTTGATGATACCTTAAACATGAATAGTTCGTTTAGTGTCACTTGCTTATCGTGCCTATCATATCGACACTAAATTCGTATACACTTGATATTTAACTTACATATCCTATATCTTATATATATCGAGTAATATATCGACATCGACATACTTTACTTGTGCTATATCTTTTGATATCGATATATTATTCACATTCGTTATTTTGGTAATTCACAATATGGATATGTATATACATGTGATCTATATCCTGCTTCTCATATACCATGTATATATATTTAGTATATCAATATCTCATGCTTTGGGTTTGAGTTATATCTTGATATTGATATACTATTTATGATTGTGATATTAAAACAATGAATGTTTCATATACTTGTGTTTCTATAACTTGTTTATTTCATAACACTGTATATGAAAAGCTTGGTCGGTTTGAGATTGCTTTTCAGGATATCGGATATTTCACGACACAAGCGTATAATGGAGGATAGAAGAAAAACGAACTTAAACGATATATCTAATGGAGATTGGAGGAATATGGACAAGAGCTTCTCAAATTGAAAATTCAAGCTTCATGAGTTCAACCTATGTAGCCGAGAAATAAGAGTTCAAGAATTCAAGCTACGAATAGTTAAGAAGCTAGAAGCCAAGTCCAAGTTCAAGCGTCAAAGTCAAGTTCGAGATTTGAAGATCAAAATATCAACTTCAAGACACAAGTGAGTGGAATTGCGTGTTCGAGTTTGAAACGTCAAGTGTCGAAGCTAATTGAATATCAATCGACCAATGCAAAGTTCAAACGAAGTGCTAAAGTTTCAAGAGCTCGAGTCAAGACGTCAAAGATTCAAGATTTTGAAGATTTGCGATACCGACATATGAATCTTTGTAAGTACTCTATAGAATATGGTTTATATCAATTAGAGCTCTTGAACACTCATACATGGTTGCAACAATGTTTTACATTGCATGAACTTTGGGGTTTCGATTTAAAATTGATTTTTCATTACAAAACACAAGTTTCTGAGTTTTTACACTTCAGACGTCTATCCCCATGTACTTCAAACCTCTGTCGTCTTTCAGTGTGTTTACAAAACCCCCAAATATCAGATATATCAGTTTTCGTACTATTTGTGCTTCAGACGTCTGTCTCGTGCTTATTCAGACGTCTATTTATTCTCTGTGTTTTCATTGGGATGAAACTTTTTAAAGAACAAACGTCTGGTTGTTCTTTGTACTTTCATTGCCTTAAGGCTTTTGACAGAACAAACATCTGTCAATACTTCTTCAGACATCTGTTTGCTTTCTGTGCTTTCATTAGAATGAATTTATTTAAGGAACAAACGTCTGAAGATATAGGCAACAAAAGTCTGCAGTTCAAAATATTTGAAAATCTTTTCTTGTTCAGACGTTTATAACTTGTTGTTCATACGTCAGTTTGTTCTCTGTACTTTCTTTGGCCATCTTTGAAAAACCACGGCAGACGTCCAAACCTATATTTGACGAACGTATACAGTGTTAAATGTTCGAAAAAGTAGTTGTTTATAGCCGTTGGGATTTTGTTTTATTTGAGGCTAGACGTCAGTCCATCTTATCTTCAGATGTCTGTCGTGTGCTTAAACTGCTTGTCCCTACTTAATTTTGAGTTGTTTTTCTTTGGACTATAAAAGGGTTTTGGGTTGGTTTTTTCTTGGCATCACTGTTTACCGTCGAAAACAGAGAGGAACTGGGATAGAATGTCTTGCCTGAATTTGGGGGCAGATGCTATTTGGAACATATCTGTCCACTTCTCCGAAGATACCAAACTGATTTATGGCACCATATATCAGAGGTTTGGACAGATGCGACCAATGTAGCATGACTTTATCAGATTCCCCCTCATTCGTGAGGATTTTTTTATTGTGGGGACGTTCTTCCCTGTATGCGCAAACCCCTGCAGTTAATTACGCTATCACGTTGCAATAACAACTTTTACCTGCTCCAGTCATAGTCACAAATTCGTGATTTGGGTATAATTCGGTGAGGTCGAAAATTCGGATTCGGAGAACTATTTGGAAAGATTCGGCAGGTGTTCGGGAAAGATTCGGCAAGTGTTCGGGAAATGTTCGGGAAGGATTTCGAGTAAGAAATTAATATATGAGACGCTAGGTTTTGATTTTGTGAATTATTCGCTGTTTTTGAATTTTTCGCTGTTTTTTCGAATAATTCACGAATTATTCGGCCCGTTCGGCAACAACGATTAAATCAGAGATTTAATCAGCTGTTCAAAAAGTCGCGAATTATTTACGAATTCGCCGAATAATTCCCGAATTATGTGACTATGGCTCCAGTAGGTCACTTCGTGTCGTGTCATATATATTGTTTATTATGGTTGCCCATGAATTATATACGGAGACTAGTTTATGTCATCGCCCGTAGGGTGCAGATTAGTCCAAATCCATATATTAGATTTGGGGTTTTGAAGTTAGGACGCAGATCTCATATAAATGAGGTCCATCAGTTCATGAGATATATAGGTTTGATCTAAAAATCGTTAGTCGTATATCGGACTAAGATCGACTTAGAAACAGTGAGCATATGGGCTCAACTGATTATCAGATCATATATGAATAGCCCATAGATAGTATACGGTAGTTAATATGGAGACAGTTCGCAGGGCAAAATATATTAGTTTAAAAACATCGCAGTCCATCGGAGACATGGATGGAATATGACTTGTTTGTGCCCGTGGATTGTATTAAGGATCAATATGGACATCAGCAGCAGGGCCAAACATATATTAGTTTAGGAACGGTGCGGTCCAATATTAATTTAGGGATATTTTGGTCCAACATTCTCATGTTCGGGACGAAATATTAGTTTATAGACGTTTCGGTCCAATATTAGTTTAGGGACATTTCGGTCCAATATTAGTTTAGGGACATTTCCGTCCAACATTTCCGTGTTCGGGACGAAACATTAGTTTAAGCATGTTTCGGTCCATCTTTCATCTTGCACGCACGTGTATATTTTACGTGGAGAAGTGAACAATGGTAATATGGGATACGCCCAATATTTTGATGCGATTGAATTTGAAGGCATTTATATTTGCCTCAAAGATATACATATACATATATGTATAAGCCAGAGCTCAATATGAGATTTGCATCTATATGAGATGCGTGTCAATATGAGGTGTGCACATCAATATGGAAGTGCATAAATATGGGGCGTATCAATATGAAGATTAGAACATTCCCTGTCTTGATGAAATTTCATATTTTTCATCAAGTTGGGACGAGGAGTTGTTGGTTGTTGGGACCCGCGACCTCTATAAAGACATTGAGGAATTACAACGACATATATTCATGTTTCAATCATGTACTTAATAATACCTCATACCTCCAGCTCATTATCCATTTAACTAAATGGATTAAACCATAAATGAGGTGTCTTCTTCTAGAAGCACTCTTGTAAACTTACAAGAATACCCCTCACCGTATATACATACCCGTATTCGTATTCCGAAAAATATGAATACAAAGAGACGAAATAAATCCAATAATATAATACTAGGATCCGACTTAAACCAAAGCTCACTAGTATTATCCGTCCGAACATCATCCGTGTAGCCAGTATACGTATGTGATCGAAACCCTGCCGTAAAACCATACGGCCTCTACATCATTTCGCCCGCAGGGAAACCCTCTGTATGGGACTCTAAAGACTCGACGGTACGTTGACAGTGGGTTTAACCACAAGCACGTCAGTGGTATTAGCTGCACGTAACGGCTACCCAGGTATCTGTCGATAAGAAGGCCGATGAGCAAACTCATCCGAACTCTTACTGAGCCTGTGACAATTTCCGTACAGTCCGGTCTGTTCGTATAAGAGCATCACATATCGGGCCTAGGGGGCGGTAACCGTCAGACCCCTAATAGCGCAATAAGTCGTGCCGGAGTAGAGCCCAAAACACACTGAGAAACTACTGGAGTACCTACCAGTAAATCTCGCTTTCTTTGGCCAGGGACTTTGTGTAATGGCTTTCCGAACACAGTGCGATATCAACCCCCAATACCGGAAGAGACGAATCCTATCTAACCATTACCGCTTCCCAGTGCTTCGGGAATGCACCCAATCACTACCTGTTTGCACGACTCATTTGAGTCGTGGTAGGGTAGTGATCTAAGTACAGTGGGAACACACTTAAGACGAATAGTGATGTCAAGTCAACGGACTAACCTATACTCATGTCATCTGGGAACTGCTACCTTACGATAGGTATACTACCAACTAGCAGTTCCCAACGAGTCATGTCCAGTATAACTCATAACCCAATAAGCACCTGTATACTATCTCCAGTACGACGTACTAATGGCTGTGGGACAGACCATCTCCCCTGCTGGGATGAGAAGCGTATACACTAGTCTACTCCGGAGTATCGATACCCCGTCTCGATAATCCTATGACTAGGGACCTATATAAAGATGTGCTTATAGAATACCCAGCCTCTACTAGTGTGACTGCCATCACAACGCTGGTAGTCAAGTAAAGATCCTAAGGGCTCTACCAATATGTATAAGCGATATGCTAAAAGAAACACATGCACATATTGAGGTAGAAACAAACCAAGTAGCATACTACCATTTTGAGCAAGACTGTTATTATAACTGTGAATATTCCAAGCTTCCAATATGTAATATACAATCCAGTATGATACAATAATGGCCTCTAAGGCATATATCACTAACAATCTCCCACTTGCACTAAGGCCATGTATTGGCATATCGCAGACCTATCATCTCGATTAGCCTTTCGAACTGTGTCTGAGGAATGACCTTTGTGAGTGGATCTACAGTGTTGTTCTCTGTCTTTACTCTTCGCACCTCGATCTCCCGGCGATCAATGATCTCCTTGATCAGGTGGAACCGCCTCAAGATGTGTCTGGACTTCTGATGGGACCTTGGTTCCTTCGCTAAAGATATAGCGCCATTGTTGTCACGATACAGTGGTATTGGATCAATAATGGACGGAACCACCTGAAGTTTTGTCACGAACTTCCTGATCCAGACTGCTTCTTCGTGGCGTCACATGCAGCGTATACTCCGCTTCCATCGTCGAGTCAGCAACGATGTCCTGCTTGGAGCTCTTCCAAAAGACTGCTCCTCCATTGAGGGTAAAGACATAACCCGACATGGACCTGGCAAAGGCCTCGACCTGGAGGTCTTCTCTGCCGTACACCAAGAACATCTCCTTAGCCCTTCTCAGGTGCTTGAGAATGTTCTTCACTACTATTCAGTGCTTCTCCCCTGGGTTTGACTGATAGCTGCTTACAACGCTCAGTGCGTAAGGTACATCTGGTCTGGTACACAACATCACATACATTATAGAACCTATCGCAGAAGCGTAGGGTATAATACTCATGCGATCCCTTTCCAAATCAGTCTTGGGAGACATCTCTTTGGAGAGGGTGATTCCGTGACAAGCCGGTAAATTGTCGCACTTTGAATATTCCATACTAAATCTTTTCAGTATGGTGTCGATGTACTTTGACTGTGAAAGTCCCAACGTCCGTTTAGATCTATCACGATAGATCTGGATCCCCAGAATGTAGGAGGCATCACCCAGGTCCTTCATGGAGAACCTTTATGACAAGAATCCTTTGACTGCTTGTAGCATAGGAATGTCATTTCCTATCAGGAGAATGTCATCCACGTATAAGACGAGGAATACCACAGTTCTTGCTACAATTTTACTATAGATGCATGGTTCATCTGGATTTTTGATAAAGTCGAATTCTTTGAACATTTCATTAAAATAGATGTTCCAACTTCGCGATTCATGCTTTAATCCATAAATGGACTTAAGCAACTTACACACTCTTCCGCTGCTCCAACTTTCTATGAAACCCTACGGCTGATCCATATAGACACACTCTTCCAAATTTCCATTCAGAAAAGCGGTCTTTATGTCCATCTGCCAAATTTGATAATCGTGGAAGGCAACAATGGCAAGAAGGATCCGAATGGATTTGAGCATAGCCACTGGAGAAAAGGTTTCATCATAGTCCAAACCAGGTCTTTGACGATAACATTTTGCAACAAGTCTAGCCTTATAGGTTTCAACCTGTCCATCTACACCAATTTTCTTTCTGAAGATCCATTTGCAGCCTACGGGTTTTATCCCTTCTGGAGCAATGTCCAAAGTCCATACTTTGTTGGTGTACATGGACTCCATTTCAGTCCGCATTGCATCCAGCCATTTTACCGAGTCTCTGCTTTGAATGGCTTGCTGGAAGCTAGTTGGCTCATCATCGTCGATGATGCAATCCTATCTATCCCCGTCTATGAGAAAACCGTAGTATCTCTCGGGCGGATGATACTCCCTACTAGTCCTGCGGAGTGGCGCGGGGATGTCTAGTTATTTCGAAACTTCTGGTTCCACTATGCTTTCAGTAATAGCTTGTGGTTCTGGATTTTCTTCCAGTTCTATTGCACTCCTACTTATTTCTTTTTCAAGAAATTGAGTTTCCAAAAGTGGGCATGCCGAGAAACAAAGAACTTTTGTTCCTCCACGTAATAGAAAAGATACCCCTTGGAGTTATTTGGGTATCCCACAAACTTACACAGTATGGAGCGTGCCTCGAGCTTGTCTGCATGCTGTTTTTTTACAAAAGCTGGACATCCCCATATCTTCAGATACTTAAGATAGGGTTTCTTCCTACTCCACATCTGATATGGTGTGGTAGGCACTGACTTAGTAGGAACCTTGTTCAAAATATATGCAGCCGATTCTAGTGAAAACCCCCAAAAGGATCGCGATAACTCGGCGTTACTTATCATGGAACGTCCAATATCCAATAAGGTTCGGTTCCGCCTTTCCGATATACCGTTTGTTGAGGTGTGTATGGAAGAGTAAGCTGAGAGAGAATTCCATTCTCTTTTAAGTAATCCAGGAACTTGGCACTTAAGTATTCACCACCTCGATCAGATCTAAATGTCTTGATACTTTTGCCTGTTTGTTTTTCTACTTCATTCTTATATTCCTGGAATTTCTCAAATGCCTCAGATTTATGTTTCATCAAGAATACATGTCCATACCTTGAGAAATCATCCGTAAAAGTAATGAAGTAGGAATAACCACTTCTTGCATGTGTAGACATTGGACTACACAGTGTTAGTTATATGTATGCCCTAGAGGCCATTACTGTACATAGGATGTATATTGCAGTGGATGCTGGGACATATATAGGGAGGACTTTCTTGCTCAACATGATAGTATGCTATTTGGTTACTCTTTACCTTAACGTGTATACTGATTGTCTCTCTGTTACATGTTGGTAAAGCCCTTAGGATGTGTACTTGACTACCTGGACTATGATGCGGATCATACTAGTAGGGACATGGTAGTCCATAAGTACATCCTTCAAGGTCCCTAGTCGTGGGTGTATCGAGACGGGGCATCGATATACCAGAGTAGACTAGCGTATACCTTCTCGACCCATACAGATGGGCGATGGATGATCCTATATCCATTGGTGTTTGACATCAGAGATGATATACGGGTGCTCAGTAGAGACTGGGTACACTGGACGGACTCGCCGAGAACTCCCAGATGGTATTATACCTTACGTCAGATGGCAGTTCTCTGGTGACACTGGTACAGGTTAGTCTGTATACCCGAGATCGTCATAGAGTCTTGTGTGATTCCCACTGTGCTTTGATTTCCACCTTACCACGTCCAAGAGGGCGTGCAAAACGGTGGTTTTTGGGTATAGTCCCGAATCACATGGAGGCAATGAGCGATAAGAGGGGATTCGTCTCTCCCGGTATAGGGAGTTGATGTTGCACTGTGTTCGATTGTCTATAACTCGAAATCCCTGGCCAGGGTTGCTGAGATTTACTGGTAAATGTTACCAGTAGTTTCTCGAACTGTTATAGACCTCATATCAACACGACTTATCGAGCTACTGGGGTCTCGTTTACCACCCCTAGGCGAGATATGCGACATATCAGACGAACAGACCGGACTGTACGGTAAGTGTTACTTGTTGGATTCTGTCACGCCCCGCTTCCCAGAGTACGCAAGATTGGGCACGTAACATAGCCAACCATGTTACTTGTGGGTATGAAGTATCCATCCACAGTCACATTACGGTTGTAGAGATATCAAGAACAGTATAAATAAACTAATCTAACACATGTCCAAATCCATAATAACAAGAGTCAATAAACAATAGTGCGGAAGCAAATGATCCAATACAATAAATAAACAGTATGTCCCATAATGCGGGCTCACATCTGGAAATGAAATGAAATAAATAAACTAATCACTAAGGAACTCACAATTCAGCCTGCCGGCTGAAGTGCTCCTGCTCGGTCGTCGACAGTGGTAAAGAATCTGGGCCATGCAAAACCCAGACGTCAGCGCGTCATGTCAACCAAATAATGTAATATAAACATGGTAATAAGCAATGCAGGTATGAACATGAATAAAGCAGTACTAAGAAATAACAGTGCAGGGTAATGTGCAGTGGTAACTAAACTGTCCTATCAGGTTTCTACTCTATAGTCTTTGAAATCAATTGATGAATCGTCGATGTAACTCAATAGTATCCCGTACATACCCGGGACCACAGCCACAATATTCTCGGCTGCAGCCGAGACATGCCGCTAGGCACAAAACAGGAAAGTGTACACTCGGTAGTACCCCATACATACCCGGGATCACGGCCACAATATTCTCGGCCGAAACCAAGACATGCCGCTAGGCACAAAACAGGAATGTGTACACTCGAACAGGTAGTGAACTGTCGAGTTACAAGTCAGGTTCATCTTTAATTTCCCCATACCCCCAAGTTATGTATGTCAGGTCAGGTATTCAGTAGTCAAGGACTAATGCCAACACTGGATCAGGTAAAAGCAGGTTTGTCTGGACAGACAACAGGAATGGTCCATGAGGACCCCAAGTCAGGTTTGTTGGCATTAAGCATGAGATCAGGTAACAGGTCAGATCATGTTTCAACAGGTTGAGTCGATATGTATGTATGTGTCAGGTGCAGCAGAGTCAGGTCAATATGTAATGTGATCGAGTGGGTGCTCTCAACCGGTATACAATCGAATAAGTAACAGCAGCAAGAATCTAAAGTAAACAGCAATAACAGTTCATTTAATCACAATGGTACATGAATATGATGCAGTTGTATTATACTAGCGGGTTCGAGCACCTTTGGGGTGCAATAGTCACAAGGTGAACCAATAACAACAACATAAAGTAATGAAGCTACATGAATTTAAACTAAAGCATAATAATTGTCTCATGGGTGATTTAACAAATGAAGCAAGGACGATCTAATTGGTTTAGTTAGTAAAGTGTGGATTGATAGCAGACCGATTAATTGCAAGAAACTACTATACCGATTCAATGTTAAGAATAATTGTAACCGTCAATTCTAAGTTATAAAATAGTATCGATATTACCAATAGCTGTGTGGTTATAATAAATAACATGATAATCAAGGGTAAAGCAAGACTTGATCTTGTGTACTAGCATGTTAAAGCAAGTATTCAGATACTTGCCTCGACGGTTTCGCAAACCGGAAAGCACGGATGTAATGTCGGCGGAAAACACGAGACGGTTGCACAGACTACGGATCGAGTCCTAATAGCGAACAGCGAGACCACATGGACCAGAGCACTTCGAGGGAGAGTCGGGTCCAAACGACGGCACGGCCGGAATCCGGCAAAAGTCAAAAGGCGATGAAGTTAGCAAAACACGATATACGTAAACAAAGACCAGCGAGGGGGTTTTTACATGAATGGAAAGCTAAAGGGATGCTTACAGGGAAGAACCAGGGGGCAACTATGACGGCTCGACGACGATGGGCGCGCCGGCGGCGAACAGGGGATGCGGCGAGGGCTTGGAGGTGGCTGGATCGAGATGCAGCGAGTAGGGGATAGGCAAGGGCTTGGTCTGGGTTGCAGGAGGAAGAGGAGGTGGCTGTCGGTGTTCTGGCGACGACGAGGGGGTCGACGGCGACCCTTTTCCGGTGAACCAGAGGGTTAGGTGATGGGGTTTGGGCTCGGGTTAGTGGTGGTCCGGCGAGGGGAGGAGGAAGACGACGACGAGGTCGGGACGAGGGTGAAGGGAGGAGGATTCTGGTGTCGTCGGCGATGGGAGGCGGCGGCGACGGCAAGATCTGCGGCTGGTGGTGGCTTCGGGGGTTGGGTTGCAGGCACGGAAAGAGAACGGAGGAAGGAGGTAGGGGCGCGGTTAGGTTGTGGAGGCGAGAACGGCAACGGCGAGGTCGCAGGGAGGTCGACGGCGATGGCCCGAGGGAGCTAGGGTTAGGGTTCGGTGAGATTTCCTCGATGAGTTTTCTCGTGGGTTTTAAAACGAGGAACAGTGGAAGAATAAATATATTGAGAGAGAGGGTTTGTTAGAGAGAGAGGGTTTGTTAGAGAGAGAGAGAGAAGGAGATTAGAGAGAGACAGAGAGAGACGGAGAGAGAGAGATGGTGAGGCGGGGCCCACGAGGGTTTCAGCCCTCGTGATTGGCTGGAAGTTAATCTCGTGATAAATTTTTTTAAAGATTGAAAATGATTGATACGTTAAAAAATAGTAACAGAAATATATTATAGTTTATAATATATTAAATTAAAATGGGTATTTCGGCGCTAAATGAAACATTTCCAAATCGCGCCCGGGTTGCGCCCAAATGTTTCAAATTCAAATTATAGGATTTTAAGCGAGTTCCAAATTTTGAAAAGAGGTGTTTTATGATTAAAATGCATGCCCCAAGTCGGACACTTGCACGCGCGCGTAGCCGTCCAAACTTGCCCGTTTAGCCGAACGGGAAGAAATCTCGACACGCGGACGCTACCACGCGACTAGTGGCGACGAGTAGGCCAACATGGATATTTTTAATTTCATTTTAGGTGTTCAAATTTGTTACGTGCCAAAAATGACTTAACCGGTTAGAATTTATCAATAAACACCAAACAAACAGGATAATTGGAATGAGCAAAGTATAACACTCAACTAGCAATAGAAATAGTATTACTGGGCTCGGGTGTTACATCATGCCCAACTACAAAAGAATTTCGTCCTCGAAATTCCAAGAATACAAGATAGCTAACTTACAGGAAAAGGTGAGGAAATTTCTGCCGGATCTCGTCTTCTCGCTCCCAAGTGGATTCTCCATGCAATCGATTACCCTAAGAAACTAGCACAAGAGGGATAACTTTGTTCTTAAGAACCTTTTCTCTTCGATCCTTGATTTTAACTGGTCGCTCCTCAAAAGTTAGGTCCTCTCGTACAGTCAACTCCGAATGATCCAAGACGTGAGTCTCATCTCGGACATACCTCCGTAGTTGAGACACATGAAACACATCGTGCACTCCTGCTAAAGACTGTGGTAACGCCAAACGGTACGCTACCTCTCCAACACGCTCCAATATCTCGAAGGGTCCAACGAATCGAGGGCTAAGTTTTCCCCGACTTCCAAAGCGAATCACCCCTCTAGTCGGTGATATCTTCAGGAATACCAAATCACCCACGGCGAACTCTAGAGGTCTTCTTGACGTGTCAGCCCAACTTTTCTGTCTGTCTTGAGCTGCCTTCATATGCTTCCTGATTTTATTCACCTTCTCAACTGTCTGTACCACCAAATCTGGTCCTAGTAACCTTCGTTCACCAACATCATCCTAACAAACAGGCGAACGGCACTTACGACCATACAACGCTTCAAACGGAGCCATCTGAATAGTCGCTTGGAAGCTATTGTTGTACGAAAACTCCACCAGGTGTAGATGATCCTCCCAAGAACCTTTGAAGTCCAACATGCAAGCCCTCAACATATCTTCAAGGGTCTGGATTGTTCTCTCCGATTGTCCATCAGTCTGAGGATGATAAGCTGTGCTAAACTTCAATCGAGTCCCTAAACTTTCTTGTAAACTCCTCCAAAAGTGCGACAAGAACCGAGTGTCCCGATCGGACACGATGCTCACCGGTACTCCATGCAATCTTACAATCTCCTGCATGTACCGCTCTGCCAAAGTCTCTGTCGATTGACCAACCCGAAAAGGAATAAAGTGAGCTGCCTTGGTCAACCGATCGACAATCACCCAAACGGCATTGTTGCCCTTTGGACTCCGCGGTAAAGCCGTCACGAATCCATGGTGATATGTTCCCACTTCCACTGAGGGATTGGAAGTGGTTGCAACAAACCAGCAACCCTTTGGTGTTCCGCCTTGACTTGCTGACACACCAAGCACTTAGCCACGAAGCGAGCAATCTCCCGTTTCATACCTTCCCACCAGAAGTGCTGTCGAATATCTCGGTACATCTTCGTCCCTCCTGGATGTACAGAGTAAGCTGAACTGTGTGCCTCCTTCATAAGCTCTTCACGTACATCCCCTTTTGGCACACACACACGGCTACTATATCTCAACGAACCGTCTTCGTGGATCAGTAAATCGGTTCATAGTCCGGCTTCAACCTGCTCTCGAAACTTTTGCATTCTAGGATCCTGCCATTGCGACGCTTTAATCTTCTCAACTAAGGACGACTGTACTTGCAACTGCATCAACTGTCCCACAGCATGTGGTAGCACAACCTCCAAGTCAAATCTCTGAAAATCCGCAATGATCTCCCTTTGTGCGGTCAATATCTGAATTGCTGGTAACCGACTTAGCGCATCCGGCACGACGTTAACTTTTCCCGGATGGTACTTAAGGTCAAGGTCGTAGTCGGCCATCAGCTCCAACCATCTGCGTTGCCTCATGTTCAACTCCTTCTGAGTGAACACATACTTCAAACTCTTGTGATCTGTAAAGACTTCGACTCTCTCGCCTAAAAGGTAGTGTCTCCAAACCTTCAAGGCGAAGATCACGGCCGCAAGCTCCAAGTCATGAGTCGGGTAATTCTTCTCATGAGTCTTCAGTTGTCTCGATGCGTATGCTACAACCTTCCCATGCCGCATCAAAACACATCCCAATCCCTTTCCAGATGCGCCGCTGTAAATCACCAGTCCTCCTGAATTATCCGGTACGGTTAGGATAGGGGCGGTTATCAACTTCTGCTTCAACTTCTCGAAGGCCAATGCACAACCATCCGTCCAAACAAAAGGTACCTCCTCGCGCGTGAGCTTGGTTAACGGTTCTGCCAAACGAGCGAAGTTCTCCACAAATCTCCTGTAGTATCCGGCTAATCCAAGGAAACTTCTTATCTCAGCTACATTCCTTGGAATAGGCCAATCTCGAACTGCTGCAATCTTTTCGGGATCGACGGCGATTCCATCGCCCGACACAACATGCCCCGAAAACGTTACTTCCTCCAGCCAAAACTCGCACTTACTCATCTTCGCATACAATTTCTCCTGTCTCAACATCAGCAGTGCGATCTTCAAATGCTCAGCATGCTCTTCCGAACTCTTCGAGTAAACCAGAATATCGTCAATGAATACCACAATAAACTGATCCAAGAACGGTGAAAAGATTCGGTTCATCAAGTCCATGAATACTGCCGGCGCATTCGTTACTCCGAAGGGCATCACTGAGTACTCGTAATGTCCATACCGAGTTCGGAACGCCGTCTTGCAAATACCTTCTGTTTTCACTCGGACCTGATGATATCCGGATCGCAAATCCAGTTTCGAGAATACCCTCACGCCACTAAGCTGCTCAAAAGTTCTCCAATGCGAGGGATCGGGTACTTGTTCTTAATAGTCACCCGGTTCAATTCTCGATAGTCAGTGCACATTCTACTCATCCATCCTTCTTCTTTACTAAAAGAACTGGAGCTCCCCAAGGCAAGTTGCTGCTTCGAATCCAACCTTTCTCGAGTAATTCACCAACTTGTTTCTTAACTTCCTTCAATTCCACTGGTGCCATCGGATAAAAGATTTTGATACGGCACTGCACCAGGAATAAGGTCAATCGCGAACTCCACATCTCGCTTTGCCGGTAAGCCCGGTATATCTTCAAACACATCCATAACGTCGCGAACAACTGCCGGCTCTTCATTCCTATCAACTTCCATAACTGCAAGAACAATGTTTGTCGGCCTAGCCCTAAACTCGACTGGCCCGACCGAACTGCTTCCTTACCGCAACTGCTGTCTACATTGTTGGCCGTGAAAGGTCCAGCGAGACTACTGAGTCTCGTCCACTCTGCTGCATGTACATCCACAGCTGCTCCATTTTGTCTCAGCCCAATAAATTTCTCCTCCATTTCCTCCCGTGCAGTCCGCGGGAAGAACTTCTCTAAGAAACTTTTAGAAAAATCCGCCCAACTGATTGGCTTGCGCAAGCGGGTCTCCTCCACAAGCCACCACTCTCGGGCGTAATCCACTAGTTGAATCAACTCCTTTGTCCTCTACAATCTGTGCCGCAAATAGCAAATTCTCCGTGTCACTAGCCTCTGCTCAGCTGGTAACAGCTCCTTTAAACCAGTAAATGTAGACGGACCCAAAAGTCTGAAATCCGCTACGGCCCTTACTCGTTCGACCGGTCTAGTTCCATCGTTGTTTACAGACTGCTGAACGATCTGCAAACCTTCCTGAAACGAATCTGCTGTTGCTGGATCAGCTCAGTCTGTCTCTTTGATTTCCAGCATTCCTCTTATCACTCCAAGCATGGCGGCTTCGTTCACACGCCTCCGGTACGTCTTCAACCTCTTACTTGTCATAATCCTGAACTCAAAACACCCAACATTAGCATGATGATAGATTCTGAATGTGGATCAAGGCTAGAACTCCAAGATACTTAAATAGAGTACCGCATTGTAGCTATGCCGCGGTATCATAGCCGCAATTACTTAACTCCACCCAAGTCGCCTAAGTCCTAGAGATAACAAGAAATTAGGTTTTCGAGTTGACAATGCAAAGTAAGTTTGCATGTCGACATGATCCGGAAGAATGATTCAAGGATGGTAAAACGGTCAAGGTGGCAGAACATGTTTCCTAATCACGGGTATTATGATTCGTGTATCGGGTGCAATACCCAACTACAAAGAATCAACCCAATTAACCTATGGCTCTGATACCAAAAGAACCATGTCACGCCCCGCTTCCCAGAGTACGCAAGATTGGGCACGTAACATAGCCAACCATGTTACCTGTGGGTAGGAAGTATCCATCCACAGTCACATTACGGTTGTAGAGATATCAAGAACAGTATAAATAAACTAATCTAACACATGTCCAAATCCATAATAACAAGAGTCAATAAACAATAGTGCGGAAGCAAATGATCCAATACAATAAATAAACAGTATGTCCCATAATGCGGGCTCACATCTAGAAATGAAATGAAATAAATAAACTAATCACTAAGGAACTCACAATTCAGCCTGCCGACTGAAGTGCTCCTGCTCGGTCGTCGACAATGGTAAAGAATCTGGGCCATGCAAAACCCAGACGTTAGCGCGTCATGTCAACCAAATAATGTAATATAAACATGGTAATAAGTAATGCAGGTATGAACATGAATAAAGCAGTACTAAGAAATAACAGTGCAGGGTAATGTGCAGTGGTAACTAAACTGTCCTATCAGGTTTCTACTCTATAGTCTTTGAAATCAATTGATGAATCGTTGATGTAACTCAATAGTATCCCGTACATACCCGGGACCACGGCCACAATATTCTCGGCTGCAGCCGAGACATGCCGCTAGGCACAAAACAGGAAAGTGTACACTCGGTAGTACCCCGTACATACCCGGGATCACGGCCACAATATTCTCGGCCGAAACCGAGACATGCCGCTAGGCACAAAACAGGAATGTGTACACTCGAACAGGTAGTGAACTGTCGAGTTACAAGTTAGGTTCATCTTTGATTTCCCCATACCCCCAAGTTATGTATGTCAGGTCAGGTATTCAGTAGTCAAGGACTAATGCCAACACTGGATCAGGTAAAAGCAGGTTTGTCTGGACAGACAACAGGAATGGTCCATGAGGACCCCAAGTCAGGTTTGTTGGCATTAGGCATGAGATCAGGTAACAGGTCAGATCATGTTTCAACAGGTTGAGTCGATATGTATGTATGTGTCAGGTGCAGTAGAGTCAGGTCAATATGTAATGTGATCGAGTGGGTGCTCTCAACAGGTATACAATCGAATAAGTAACAGCAGCAAGAATCTAAAGTAAACAGCAATAACAGTTCATTTAATCACAATGGTACATGAATATGATGCAGTTGTATTATACTAGCGGGTTCGAGCACCTTTGGGGTGCAATAGTCACAAGGTGAACCAATAACAACAACATAAAGTAATGAAGCTACATGAATTTAAACTAAAGCATAATAATTGTCTCATGGGTGATTTAACAAATGAAGCAAGGACGATCTAATTGGTTTAGTTAGTAAAGTGTGGATTGATAGCAGACCGATTAATTGCAAGAAACTACTATACCGATTCAATGTTAAGAATAATTGTAACCGTCAATTCTAAGTTATAAAATAGTATCGATATTACCAATAGCTGTGTGGTTATAATAAATAACATGATAATCAAGGGTAAAGCAAGACTTGATCTTGTGTACTAGCATGTTAAAGCAAGTATTCGGATACTTGCCTCGACGGTTTCGCAAACCGGAAAGCACGGATGTAATGTCGGCGGAAAACACGAGACGGTTGCACGGACTACGGATCGAGTCCTAATAGCGAACAGCGAGACCACACGGACCAGAGCACTTCGAGGGAGAGTCGGGTCCAAAGGACGGCACGGCCGGAATCCGGCAAAAGTCAAAAGGCGACGAAGTTAGTAAAACACGATATACGTAAACAAAGACCAGCGAGGGGGTTTTTACATGAATGGAAAGCTAAAGGGATGCTTACAGGGAAGAACCAGGGGGCAACTACGACGGCTCGACGGCGATGGGCGCGCCGGCGGCGAACAGGGGATGCGGCGAGGGCTTGGAGGTGGCTGGATCGAGATGCAGCGAGTAGGGAATAGGCAAGGGCTTGGTCTGGGTTGCAGGAGGAAGAGGAGGTGGCTGTCGGTGTTCTGGCGACGACGAGGGGGTCGACGGCGACCCTTTTCCGGCGAACCAGAGGGTTAGGTGATGGGGTTTGGGCTCGGGTTGGTGGTGGTCCGGCGAGGGGAGGAGGAAGACGACGACGAGGTCGGGACGAGGGTGAAGGGAGGAGGATTCTGGTGTCGTCGGCGATGGGAGGCGGCGGCGACGGTGAGATCTGCGGCTGGTGGTGGCGTCGGGGGTTGGGTTGCATGCGTGGAAAGAGAACGGAGGAAGGAGGTAGGGGCGCGGTTAGGTTGTGGAGGCGAGAACGGCGACGGCGAGGTTGCAGGGAGGTCGACGGCGATGGCCCGAGGGAGCTAGGGTTAGGGTTCGGTGAGATTTCCTCGATGAGTTTTCTCGTGGGTTTTAAAACGAGGAACAGTGGAAGAATAAATATAGAGAGATAGAGGGTTTGTTATAGAGAGAGAGAGAGAAGGAGATTAGAGAGAGACAGAGAGAGACGGAGAGAGAGAGATGGTGAGGCGGGGCCCACGAGGGTTTCAGCCCTCGTGATTGGCTGGAAGTTAATCTCGTGATAAAATTTTTTAAAGATTGAAAAGGATTGATACGTTAAAAAATAGTAACAGAAATATATTATAGTTTATAATATATTAAATTAAAATGGGTATTTCGGCGCTAAATGAAACATTTCCAAATCGCGCCCGGATTGCGCCCAAATGTTTCAAATTCAAATTATAGGATTTTAAGCGAGTTCCAAATTTTGAAAAGAGGTGTTTTATGATTAAAATGCATGCCCCCAAGTCGGACACTTGCACGCGCGCGTAGCCGTCCAAACTTGCCCGTTTAGCCGAACGGGAAGAAATCTCGACACGCGGACGCTACCACGCGACTAGTGGCGACTAGTGGGCCAACATGGATATTTTTAATTTCATTTTAGGTGTTAAAATTTGTTACGTGCCAAAAATAACTTAACCGGTTAGAATTTATCAATAAACACCAAACAAACAGGATAATTGGAATGAGCAAAGTATAACACTCAACTAGCAATAGAAATAGTATTACTGGGCTCGGGTGTTACAGATTCACAGGAGTGTGAGCGGGCTTGCTCGTTGATTTTCTGATCGCTCAATACCCGGGTGGCCGTTACGTTTAGCAGACCGCTTGCGGCTCGTGGGTGCTTGATATGATCATCACCTGCTGCCGGCGTATTGACGAGTCTTTAGAGTCCTACACAGAGGTTTCATAGCTCAAGCGAAACAAAATAGGAGCGCATATAAGATATGTGCGGGACCGAGAATAATACCAGTATGTCATACTGTATTCTATTCTCGCGATTTGTATCATTGGACGGTTATATATGATATAGCCGGGTTACCGAATCAAGTGTTGATTCGATACATTGATACACTTGATATTAGTCGGTTATATGAGATATGACCGGATCATTAAATCAAGTATTGATTTAATGATTTGATGTATAATTATATATTTGATATATTACTTTACATTAACTAATATTGGTTTACTTAAGATGTTTTTCTCACTTTATTGTGCACATTGTATATGTGATATATTTTTGTGCACAAGTTTGTATCATGTTTGATGATACATGCAAACTTGGGTGTGTATGATTAAACCATGATTGGGTTAATGGTTAGGGTTTGGTTTACTTATTTATTTATTTCTTTTCATTTATTTTTAATTGGCAAGAAAAGAAATGGTTGCTTCTTTTGGATTTACTTTGAAGCTTCATGAAGCTTTGAAAAGTTCAACCATTTTTGTTTCTTTTGCCTAACCTAACCATTCACCTAACCCTAGTTTATTCTCTACACTTAACCATGGTTGCATTATGATAACCATCACTTGAATTTTCTATTTATTCTTAGGTCCTTTCTTGGCAATTTTTTATGGGAATTTTTTAATTCCACTCAAGTGTTGAGTTTTCTAGAGCTTTAGGCGAAGTGTAGACGAAGTTAGAAGTCCGATCGAACCCGCTGTAGGGTTCCTAGGCACACTAATGAGGTCTCCCTGCCGGGAAATTTCCAATTGTTGGACTTTTCCGTAGTTGTGAGACCTCATTAGTGTGCCCAGGAACCCTACAGCGGGTTCGATCGGACTTCTAACTTTGTCTACACTTCGCCTAAAACTCTAGAAAACTCAACACTTGAGTGGAATTAAAAAATTCCTATAAAAAATTGCCAAGAAAGGACCTAAGAATAAATAGAAAATGTTAAACTTTTCGATCGAACATTCAAACACCCAATTTTTCCCGAAACCGCTTAACACATGAAATAAGTTTCAAAACATTCACTTCGTGCCTCAGTACCAACGGTCCAGCCGTAGAAGGGTCAAGCCAACGCCGTACTGCCCCACTTAGAACGTCATTAAACTACGGAAAAAATCCAACAATTGGAAATTTCCTGGAAGGGGAAAAAGTGGGTATTTAGATTCGATCGGATTGTCTAATTTTGTCCGTGTGTTTTTCCGGATAAACTCTTTTCAATATCAGGTCGGGCAATTCAACAAGATTCCCGACATCCTGAACGAATGCTCATCGCAAACTTTAGTAGACAGTCGCACCCCCGATACCGTCGACGAAGTGCACTAAGGCGGAACACCGCTGCTGCGAGCACCCGAACGGATGCTTTCGGCGACGTGGTTCTCCTACAGTCACTTGGTCGGGGCTATGGGGTGTAGCTGTCTATTAAGTTTATCCGGCGAGTATCCGTGTACACTACGCGATTGCGACGGACTTTTGATCGCATCAAAATTCCGTGGCAACCGATCAAGTGAGACTAAAGTGCTATATTTATAACATTCATATCAGTTATCTCATAACTACTTGTGGATTCCAAGTATTGTAGTTTTACAATTTCTTTTCTGCGACCGTAAGTGTAATATGTGATATCGCCGGTTTCGTTGCTATATGTCAACGATAATTGGGATATGCATACTTACTTACGTTGATGATATGTGATGTTATGTGTTACTGGATATGTTATATTGGATCGTCGTGTTTGAATAGCCGGGTTTTTTTTATGTGAGATGAGTGTTTTTCATTTTCATTCATGTAAAAACTTGTATGTAATATTCTTTTATTGGGGCACTTCCAGGTTGCGGAAGTTGTCACCGTTTGTATATTATTTACTTTTCCGCACTAGGATAGACCCAAGGAGGAGAGCACAAGTAACCGGGTTCTGGAGTCCAGAGGGAGACCAACTCGAGGAGTCGAGTCCGGGTCTCCTAGCTCTAGAATTGGTAGGGTTGCTTGCCGCTCTCGTAGGGGTCTAGGGGTGTGGGATTGGCTATTCATCACGACCGTGGAATCCGTGTTTTATACTGGCTCGTATTGAAAACACGGACCTCCCAGTATATCCAATATTTCATATGATATTTTCTGCTGCGTTATCTGTGATGTGATCATGTGATATGTTCAGATAGATATAGTATATAGTATATATGATATATTATATAGACGTTGCTTATGTTTTACACCTGCGCTATCCCTGCCTCGCTCTGGTGTTAGTTACCTAACCTAATGGTGCAGACGGGACATCGAGGCGAATGCGGATGGCATAAGCGTACGTTATATTTATCTGTGATGTTTAGGTGGACTTAAATGATGGGACTTCATTAATGTGATTAATGAAAATAAAAGAAACCTAATTGATGTTGTGGAATCGAATTTCAAAATAAAAACATGTAGCTACAGTTCTTGCTTTGCATCGCGGTGTTCCTTGAAGAACATCTTGCACCTTATTCGATGAGGAAAGGACCGAGATCCCTTCACCGGGAGTGACTCCTTTAGCAATAACTGGCAGATGCTACACACTCGGTTTGTCTTTTGATTGCTTCTATAGTTTCTGCTTTGCACAGTGATATATATGATATATCCCGCTCCTCATTCGACGAGGAAAGGGCCGACGATCCCTTCACCGGGAGTGACCTCTTTAGCAAAACTAGAAAAGCCTAAAAAACAATCCATTTAAAAACCATTTGATTCCGCAACGAGATCAAGTTCAAAGCGTTAAAGGTTTTCATAAAAACCATCCGCAACCCTCCGTCATTTTAGGAAGTAGAGTACTTAGTATTCGTGCTGTGTTTATTGACCTTAGTTAAGGCACAGTGTACGGTAGCTAAGTGATGTCTTCCTACACCGCATATGATGCGATTAGTTAGGACAGTCGCGTGACTTTGTTGACCTTAGTTAAGGGTCATGTGGGTGGGTCTAATTAATCACGAAATGACAGGTAGAACTTGACTAGTGCTTATGATTTGTTGACCATAGTTAAGGTCATAAGCGCTAGGGGTAAAAATCTTTATTGGGAGTTTCAAGTGTTGAAATTTGCAATGAGATTGCATACCTTCTATATGATAGTTGGATCCCGATACCCACTGCGTGTAATCGTTACTCCTGGGAGAGTTTTGCACTTTACAATTAGCCGATCAAGTAGGTGTCTAGAAAGGTGTCAACGAGGTTACGCCTTTGGGAAAACGAGGTTTACTGTAATTAGGTCCGTGCGAAAGCACGGGGAACCTCCCTCAAAGTACCGACACTGGCCTGGCTGAACGATTGACGAATTTGTAGAGTGTAATTAATCCCGGCTAGTCTTTCCTTTTAAGGTTTGAAGGAAGATTTGATAAAAACAGTAGGAGCCATCCTGATTAGATAAAATAAATAACCAATCTAATCTTGCAAGAGCGCACGCAGAGTGTTTTCTTTTCTCTCTCTCCAGGTAGCGACCATATCATGCCTTAATCAAGATAATAATATGGATGTATTGACCGAACCCACTTGTTATACTGAGCTGGGAAATGTTGGTCCCGCTCCCACTTATAATTGTTATAAGACAGAGCAGGAAATAGGGGAATATCAGAATTCCTATGCTGCCCAAACGAAGAAAGTGCATATGATGCATCTCCTTCGGGTGTGTTCATTACAAAGAACTGTTTCTCAGTATCCTCTGAATCCTGGGTATTTGATACCGGATCAGGATCCCAGATATGTAATCTGTTACATGGGCTACAGATAGGTAAAGGACTGAGAACAGGTGATAAGTTTCATGAGACAGAAAACGGGGCAAGTGTTGCAGCCAAGTCTGTTGGTCACTGTCACCCTGTATTACCAATACATTGATTCTGAACAAATGCTATTAGATACCGAACCTGATATACAAAATCATATCAGTCTCTTTATTTATTAAAGAAGGATATAATTTTGTATTGTTGGATAATGTTTTGAACATTTCCTATATCAAAAGTTGATCGGTTCAGGCACGTTATCTAAAAGCATTGACGTTCTAAATCAAACTACAGTTCCTAATATACAAAACACACACAAGAGGAAGAGTTCAGAAATGAACGAATCCTTCTTGAGGCATTGTAGACTAGGTCATATCAATGCGACCCGACTGGCTGAAGTTACATTTAGATGCATATTTAAATTAGTTAGAATTTACATCTTGTGAAACTTGCCAGTCATGTCACAAAGATTAGATGACCATAGCTCTGTTTAATGGAAACAGAGAAAGCGTTAGTGAACTTTTGGGATTGATACATGTTGATGTATGTAAGGTCCCCTGTCTACACATGCCAAGACCGGTTCTTTTTACTTCATTACATTCTCTGATGATCTTTCAAGATTCAGACATATGTTCCTGTTGAAACACAAGTCCGAACCTTTTGAGATATTCACAGAATATGATTTAGAAGTAGAGAACCAAAATACGGGTATAAATATTATGTCCTTTGATGAGATCAAGGAGGAGAATACTTGTGCATAGAATTCTTGGACTATTCTAAAGAAGAATGAGATTCTCTCTCAGCATTATTCCTCCGTATACACCACAGCACGTCGGTGTATCGGGGCGGAGCAGATACACCCTATTTGATATGGTGTGCTCTATGATGAGTACTACTGAGTTACCTTTTTCCTATTGGGTGTTATGCACTTGAGAAGCTGCATACCTATTGAATAGGGTTCGAATCAAATCAGTGCCTACCACTCCATATAAGATATGGTATGGGAAGAGCCTATCTCTTAAGTAAGTTAAGATTTAGGGTTGTCCGGCCTATGTCTAAAGACAAAATCTGGACAAGCTTTAGGCAAGGTCAGTTATATAGAACTGGAATGGTTCCAGCTAAACAAACTACAACAGATGATTTGGTAGAACCAAAGGATTCAGTGTATTCCAACGAACTTCAGCCTCTCCGCCGATCTAATAGGGTTCCTCACCCACCTGAGAGATACTTCGGTTTCTCTATGACAGTGGGAGCGAGGATTCCATCATGAGATGATGACCCAACTAGTTTCGAGCAGGCCATCGAGAGTAGGGACTCTGTAAGAATGGCTGGATGCTTAGTGATCTGAGATGGAATCCTTATACACCAACAAAGTATGGACTTTAGTTGCTTTATCTGAAGGGTTAAATCCCCATCAGGAGCAAGTATATCTTGAGAAGATTACTTGGTGTACATGGAAAAGTTGAGACTTTCAAAGCTAGACTTGTCAAAAGTTTTCATCACTGACCAGGTATGGATTATGATGAAACCTTTTATAAGTAGCTATGCTTAAGTCCATCCAGATCCTACTTGCCACTGCTACATACCATGACTACGATATCTGGCGGTTGGGTGCCATGACTGCTTTTCTAAGTGATGTTTTAGAAGAGTGCGTCTATAAGTACACAACCAGAGGGCCTCATAGACAGTGGGAGCAGCGGAAACGCGAGCAAGATGTTTTATGTGATAAAGCAGGCATCACGGAGTTGGAACGTCTGTTTTGATGAGTTAGTCAAACAGTTTGACATCATCAAAAAGGTAGATGAACCTTGTATATACAAAAAGGTAGTAGGGAGTATGGTAGTGATCCTCGTAGAGTACGTGGATGATATACTCTCGATAAGAAAGGAGTTTCCTATGCTACGCTCGGTCAATCTCCGCTTATCACAAGGATTCTCCATATAGGATCAAGGTGATACCTCCTAAATCCTGAGTTTTGATCTATAGGAAAGAAGTAAATGGATGTTAGGATTCTCACTAGTTGTAGTGAGAAGGTATCAATTGATCCTGGGGAGAATCACTGGAAAGGTTCCAGGGTGATAAAGACGACTGAATGTCAGTCACAGGCATTGTCTTTACCCTCAGTAAAGGGACGGTATGTTGGAAGAGTTCTAAGCTAGATACCGTGGCATACTAGACGATAAAGGCTGGATACATCGCTACTTAAGATGCTACCAAAGAGGCAGTCTGGATCTATATTAGTTCATGAGATGAACTTCGTTCCTCCCATTGTGTGACAATGGAGTTGTGGCTTATGCCAAGGAACGCCCGTCCCATCAGTGATCCAGACATATTCTAAGGCAGTGTCACCTGATCGTGGAGATGGTTGATCTCCAGGGGATCAAGGTTAGGAGAGTAGACTCAGAGGACAACACGGCGGATCCACTCACAAAGGCCTTTTCCCAGAGAGAGACTTTATGGGATGGTTGAGTATGAGATACTACAACCACTGCTACAGATGGCCCTAGTGCAAGTGGGAGATTGTTAGTTATATGTATGCCCTAGAGGCCATTACTGTATATAGGATGTATATTGTAGTGGATGCTGGGACATATATAGGGAGGACTTTCTTGCTCAACATGATAGTATGCTATCTGGTTACTCTTTACCTTAACGTGTATACCGATTGTCTCTCTGTAACATGTTGGTAAAGCCCTTAGGATGTGTACTTGACTACCTGGACTATGATGCGGATCATACTAGTGGGGACATGGTAGTCCATAAGTACATCCTTCAAAGTCCCTAGTCGTGGGTGTATCGAGACGGGGCATCGATATACCAGAGTAGACTAGCGTATACCTTCTCGACCCATACAGATGGGTGATGGATGATCCCATATCCATTGGTGTTTGACATCAGAGATGATATACGGGTGCTCAGTGGAGACTGGGTACACTGGACGGACTCGCCGAGAACTCCCAGATGGTATTATACCTTACGTCAGATGGCAGTTCTCTGGTGACACTGGTACAGGTTAGTCTGTAGACCCGAGATCGTCATAGAGTCTTATGTGATTCCTACTGTGCTTTGATTTCCACCTTACCACATCCAAGAGGGCGTGCAAAATGGTGGCTTTTGGGTACAGTCCCGAATCACATGGAGGCAATGAGCGATAGGAGGGGATTCGTCTCTCCCGGTATAGGGAGTTGATGTTGCGCTGTATTCGATTGGCTATAACCGGAAATCCCTGGCCGGGGTTGCTGAGATTTACTGGTAAATGTTACCAGTAGTTTCTCGAACTGTTATAGACCTCATATCAACATGACTTATCGAGCTACTGGGGTCTGACGTTTACCACCCCTAGGCGAGATATGCGACATATCAGACGAACAGACCGGACTGTACGGTAAGTGTTACTTGTTGGATTCACAGGAGTGTGAGCGGGCTTGCTCGTTGATCTTCTGATCGCTCGATACCCGGGTGGCCGTTACGTTTAGCAGACCACTTGCGGCTTGTGGGTGCTTGATATGATCATCACCTGCTACCGGCGTATTGACGAGTCTTTAGAGTCCTACACAGAGGTTTCCTGGCTCAAGCGAAACGAAATAGGAGCGCATATGAGATATGTACGGGACCGAGAATAATACCATTATGTCATACTGTATTCTATTCTCGCGATTTGTATCATTGGACGGTTATATATGATATAGCCGGATTACCGAATCAAGTGTTGATTCGATACATTGATATACTTGATATTAGTCGGTTATATGAGATATGACCGGATCATTAAATCAAATATTGATTTAATGATTTGATGTATAATTATATATTTGATATATTACTTTACATTAAGTAATATTGGTTCACTTAAGATGTTTTTCTCACTTGATTGTGCACATTGTATATGTGATATATTTTTGTGCACAAGTTTGTATCATGTTTGATGATACATGCAAACTTGGGTGTGTATGATTAAACCATGATTGGGTTAATGGTTAGGGTTTGGTTTACTTATTTATTTATTTCTTTTCATTTATTTTTAATTGGCAAGAAAAGAAATGGTTGCTTCTTTTGGATTTACTTTGAAGCTTCATGAAGCTTTGAAAAGTTCAACCATTTTTGTTTCTTTTGCCTAACCTAACCATTCACCTAACCCTAGTTTATTCTCTACACTTAAACATGGTTGCATTATGATAACCATAACTTGAATTTTCTTTTAGGGAATAATTCATTTTTGATTTTCCTTCTTCTTCTTCTTGATGAAGAAAGAAATAGCTTGCTTGAAAATTTACAAGTGATGATTCCAAGTGAGAAATCCAAATCCAAAGTGAACCCATTTCCTATTTCTTCATCCTCTACCACTTGCCATGTAGTATAGGGTGTTTTCTTCACAAGTTTCATGACTTGGTGAAGTTGGAGCTTGATCTTGAGTTGCCTCGACGTAGATCATCTTCGGCATCGAAGTCGACGACCTAGCCCGATCATTTCTTCGACGAAACCATCGCTAGAGTCCGGGATCCGATGATCGCAGCGAAGGGACATCGTCATGGAGCTAAGGAAGTGGAGGACCTGATCTACAAAGGTTGTATTTCCTTTCACTTAGTACTAAAGCAGTTTAGTAGCTTGCATGTTTCGCCTTTACTCTAGTTAACGATCTATATTAGGGTTTCTCGGCACCGGAAAAATTTGAAATTGGCATGGTTGATGCCTTGTGAGACCTCTTGAGCGTGCATAGATACCCTACACACACGTCGCTGTGTATGAGTCCCAAGAGCTCGCTCGCTCTTACCCCGTGTCCAGTGAACAGAGTCTTTGTCATCTTTCCTTTGAGATATGATTGACAAGTTGCATAAGACTGATATTCAAACGGATCCAAATATTCCTCTTTATGTAACTTCGTCAACCGTGTTTCATTGATGTGACCCAGTCTACAATACCATAAGAAAGCCTGATTTAATTATGGAGACTTTCTTTTAAGTGTATTCTAAATGTTGAAAACCTGAGCTTGATTTAATACGTATATACCGTTATCTAGTGTACCTGATCCAATCAAACCATGATTAAGGTGGATGTGGATGACATCGCTTACAAATGTAAAATCGTAACCTTCTTTAGATAGTAAAGATACAGAGATGATATTACATGTCAAACTAGATACAGACAAACAGTTATACAAAATCAAAATCTGTCCACTTGTCAATCCTAGGTGATATTCCCCTACGGATACAGCATCCACGCTTATTCCATTAGCAACCCTGAGAGTCATATCACCTGCCTTGATAACTCTACGGTTTCTCAGAGCCTGCAATGAATTACATATATGAAATCCTGATCCGGTATTTAGTACCCAGGAAGTAGAGTTAATTAACAGACAATTTTCAATCATAAACACTCCTGAAGTCGAACCACAACGTGTTTCGAATCCTAGTTACTGGCTTTCTAAGCCCTGCAATCCTTCTTCCAATGACCTTTCTTTTGACAATAGGAACATTCCTCCTTCCCTACCGTCGGCCCCGAAACTTTTGCCCTGCCCTTTCCCTCTACCTTACTGACACCGTCTTTCGGCTTGGTGGAGGCTTTCTTATTCTCTCCGTTGGTTTTCGCCTTGGATCTAGAAGAGGAAGATTCCCAAATAAGCAGAGTGGGTGTCTCCCTGAATTTCTGCAGGGTGCCCTCAGCGCTCCTCAACATGTTGAGGAGTTCTGGAAGTGAAACTTCCTTCCCTTGAATGTTGAAATTCAAGATAAACTGGGCGTAGGTGGAAGGGAGATACTGTAGAATCAAGTCAGTATAAAACTCGTTCTCTAACGTGGTCCCAAGGTCCGTGAGTTGTTCAATCAAGCTGATCATCTTAAGGATATGGTCCCCTACAGATGACCCGACAGCCAATCTCGCCTGAAACAATTTCTTCGAGGTCTCATATCTTGCGATACGAGATTGCTCTCCATATAAATCTTTGATATGGAGGAATATGGAAGCTAAGTCCATCTTCTCATGCCGCCTCTGGTGTTCATTATCCATTGAGGCCAACACGAGGCACTTGGCACCCGCACTATCTTTTTCCCATGTCTTACGGATTTCAACATCCGCGACAGCGGAATCTGGACCCGGGGCGGCGGGGGATTTGGTAGTAAGGAAGTAGTCCAACATGTCATAGGTAATGGCCATCTGGACATTCCTTAGCCAATCTTTATAGTTTGGCCCAGTCAATTTGTTTTTATCTAGCAGTAACTTAAGCCCAGTCATTTTCGTCGCTGTAGTCAAGAGAGAGAGGAGAAACACTCAGCATGATGCTCTTGAAAGTTTAGATTGGTTATTAGTTTATCTAAATATGATGGCTCCCACTGTTTCTCAAATCCTCCTTCAAACCATAAAAGAAGAACTAGTCAGTATTAATCTCACCCTACAATTCTTGCTTAACCGTTCGGCCAGACTAGTGTTGGTACTTTGAGGGAGGTTTTCCAACGCTTTCACGAAGTTCTTTAATTACATAACCTCTTTTCCCTGGAGGCGTAGCCCCGCTAACACCGTTCTAGGCACCTACTTGGTTTATAACATTGATTGTTTAGTGAAAAAATCTTTCGAGGAGTAGCGGATACTTACAGTAGGACCGAGATCCAAATATCATCATGTAACAAGTTTGAAGGAATCCTACCAAAATCATCACACTCCAAATGGTATGCAACACCAGCAAGTTTCAATTTCCTTAGAAACTCCCGATGTGGATTTTTGCCCCAAGCTTTTATGACTTTGACGAAGGACAACATATCATAAGTCGCAAGTCAAGTTCTACCCGTCATTGTCCAGGTTAATTTGAACCCACCCGTACATACCCTTGACGAAGGCCAAAATAGTAGTATGACTGTCCCAAAACAACGCATCTATCTATGCTACAGATGAATACCTAGCAGCTACCAATCACTATGCATTGGCGAAGGTCAAAATACATAGTTTGAATACTACCGAATACCCATCTGAAATGACAGAGGGCTATGAATGGTTTTGGCGAAACCGTGAACGTAATGAACTTGATATAGTCGAAGGAACCATGATAGCTTTTAAAAGGAGTGGTTTAGGCTCCGCATTTAAAAGTTGCTTTTTGAAGAAAACCGAGTGGTTTTGAAACTGTTCCAACGATTTAAGCTTTGGTTTGTTTTCTTTGCATTAATCAATATTAATGCGGTTCCATCATTTAATCCTATCATTGCAGAAAAAAACGAATATACAACGTACGCTTATACCATCCGCATTCGCCACGGGGCCCCGTCATGCACCGTTAGGTTACTTAACTAACGACAAAGCAGGGACTGGACTAGCGCGGGTGCAAAACATAAGCAACGTTTATTATATATCATATATATATCTATTCGTCTCACGCAATAATAGACATTCCAGATTACAGATGAACATATTGGATATACTAGAAATTTCGCGTTTTGTTTAAGCCCAGAACGAAAGACGGATTCCACGGTCGTGATGAATAGCCAAACCCTACCCTAGACCCTTACAGGTGCGGCAAACTGCCCGCCAAATTCCCAAAGTGAAGCAACCTCCCTCAATAAAATGAGTAGGCCACTCGGCATTTCAAGAACTCGGTAGTTTGTGCACCTCACCATGGGTCTATCCTAGGCGCAAAAACAATAAATGAAATAGTACAACGGTGGATACAATCTCAATCCGGATGTGCCCCGCAAAAAAATATTACATCACATTTACAAATTTACATGAATGAAAGAAAAGAAAACACTCTTCTCACATCCTCCGGTTATTCATCCACGACGATCCAATACTCCATATACACAAACCACAATCACAATACTGATATATGCAACCCCCCACTAATCGACGTATAGCAATCGGCGGACGTTTCAAAACACATATACAAACTGAAACAAGTAAACGATATTAAAACCGCAACTTCGAAATACTCCGTATTGCTACAATATAAAGATAACAGTACATGAAATCTTGGCAAAATCAAACAGCGCCTGAAACCCTAAATCCAAGACTCCAGAACACCAAACAAAACACGAGACAAAACTTGTAAAGAGGGCCAGGCCGGGAAAATCAAGGATGTGGCCGGCCAAACTTTGGTCATTTGGGCTCGTTTTTCTATGGTGTTCAATCTACAATATGAAGAGCACTCTGCAACTGTTTAAATAATTTTTAGAGCCTCTGAAAAAATCGACAGAAACTTGGATTCTAGTTTCGATGTTTCGGAGTTATTTCGGTTTCGTAATTCTATACATCGTCTAAACTGCTAGTTAAGGTTTAGTAGGCTCTGATACCACTGTAAGTCGATGCCGCGCACCCGGGGAGGCGGAATTTACAAAAAGCGATTTTTGCAAAGCTCACAACACCGACTAAACTCCAGGATCTTTACAGAACCTTAACTAGCTAACTACTTGGTGGTTTAGCTACTCGGTAAGAGTTTTATACCTCCGTGTACAAGTCCTTCGGGTTTTCTTATCCGCTTCTTGATCTCTTCAAGTGTACGGATTGAGCTTGCAACGTCGGCCTCCTCGTGTCAAAGACGATCCATCCGAGAGTATGTACTTCAAGCTCCAACCTCTAAACCGAGGTAACTAGGGTATCTAGTTTGCTAAGCTAAGTAGTCAAGAAGATGTAGAGAATGACAATGGATTAATTTTTCTCAAGAACCCTAAGTTTCTCAACACATGAGAGCTTTTAGGGTTGAGGAAGAAGAAGAGAAGCTTGGAGGCGAGAGAGTGTTGAAGAGATAATGATATGATAAGAATGGCTAAGGGTTGATGATAATGAAGCATATAATAATTCAATAATGAATCAACCATGCTTCAATAGTCATCAAAACAATGAGTCACCCAAGTAGCCATGCTTCAATCATGTACTTAATAACACCTCATACCTCTACCTCGTTATCCATTTAACTAAATGGATTAAACCATAAATGAGGTGTCTTCTTCTAGAAGCACTCTTGTAAACTTACAAGAATATCCCTCACCGTATATACATACCCGTATTATTCGTCTGAACATCATCCGTGTAGCCAGTACACGTATGTGATCGAAACCCTGCCGTAAAACCATACGGGCTCTACATCGTTTCGCCCGAAGCAGGGAAACCCTCTATGTGGGACTCTAAAGACTTGATAGTATGCTAGCAGTGGGTTTAACTATAAGCACATCAGCGGTACTAGCTGCACGTAACGGCTACCCAGGTATCTGTCGATAAGAAGTCCGATGAGCAAACTCATCCGAACTCCTACTGAGCCCATCTGTGACAATCTCCGTACAGTCCGGTCTGTTCTTCTAAGAGTATCGCATATCAGGCCTAGGGGCAGTAACCGTCAGACCCCTAATAATGCAATAAGTTGTGCCAGAGTAGAGCCCAAAACACCCTGAGAAACTACTGGAGAGAGTATATAGGTGCTACGACTAGGGACCTATCTAAGAATGTGCTATCCCACAGAGATTAAAGAGCCGTGGTAGTCTGTAAGCACATTCTTAGATAGGTCCCTAGTCGTAGGATTATCGAGACGGGGCATCGATACTCCAGCAGGGGAGATGATAGTAAAGGAGATATTTTTATCTCTGTATTTTCTTTACCTAGGATTTGAGAATAGAAAGATCTTCTTCTTCGAAGAGAATTAAATTCTCTGTTTTTTGTGGAAGCTTATGGTCAGCCTTCTGTATTTTTACAGAAGCTTCTAGGGGGTCTCCTTCTTTCGAGATTTAATCCATTTACTCCTATTTATAGGAGAAGAGAAAGATCAATCTATATTGAGAAAATCTCTCATTGAGAAATCATGATTGATTTCATAATCAATCAAATTGATCTTAAAGATCAACCGGTAAATTTTATTCACCGTTAGATTTTTAATTCAAAGGCTCTCTGCTTAATGGATAAAATTTCTTGTTTTTTTAAAAGATTAGGAAAATAGTTTCTTAACATAGAATTTAAATCTATCATATGATAAATTGGTAATTTTATATTCACCGCTGGATCTTTAATCCAAGGGTTCTCTGTTTAACAGAGAAGATCTTTCTTGTTTAAGAAAGATCAGGGAAATTTTCCCACAAAGAATTTAATTCTGCATAGAATTTAATTCTATCAAAAAGAACACTCATGTGCATTGCATGTGAGGCGCTACCCAATAGGTTGGCAAGTGCGCCAAGTGCTTTGCATGTGAGACGTTGGCCCAAATCACTCACGTGGACATCACGTGAGAGTTGCCAAGCGGTTGCACCAGTGCTCATGTGGATATCACGTGAGACGCTACTAAGATACTGGCCTAACGCTCACGTGGATATCATGTGAGATACTCACATATTTGTCATGTGGGTGCCAAGAGGCTACACTAGCGCTCACGCGGATATCGCGTAAGATGCTGCCAAGATGCTAGCATGTGCGTTCATGTGGATATCGCGTGACACGCACTGGTGAGAGGCTGTACTAGCGCTCACGTGGATATCACATGAGACGCTCACATGTTTAACATGTGAGGCACTGCTGTTCATCACAGAATTTTGTATATTTGTACCGCCCATTCTTAATCACATTGCATACAGGTAGGTGCTTTTTATCCGTATTTGCTGCATGTTTACAGATTACAGGTTTCCAGTCCAAGAGAGCACAAATCCGACAAAATCTCTACAATTACGGCAAAATCCAGAACATCTGTCACAAACAGATAAAAGCCGGGTTCCAGCATCCGTCCAGTATCCGTCCCGTACCAGTTCAGAAGAGGGGACGAAAATAATCGTCATTTGTGACTAAATTCAAGAGTTGAAGTCAAAGGAGGTAAAAGTCAAAAGAGAAGAAATGAAGCAATCTTGGATCAGAAATCTGGAGATCCTCTGGAGAAATTATTGCAGTCTAAAGTTTTCAAGAACCAGGAAAAAATAGCACAAGACCAGAGAAAAGAAGCAAAGTGGGTTTGGCCACCAACAAGCCGCGGATCCGCGGCCAAACCCCCACTATGGCCGCGGATCCGCGGCTGACACGTGGCATCACCTGGTGCAATTTTGGGGTGTTTTCTGTAATTATGTGTAGGGTTGTGTTTTACTGCTAAACTCTCAGAATCAGGCCTATAAATAGCCCAGAGCAGAACCAAGAGTGTGTGCTTAATTTCATGTGTAATTTTTGTATTAGATTTATTTAGTTTATAATAAAAGTCTATTTTCCTCCATCTTCTTCCATTAAAGCTTGTGAGAGGTTTTATTGAGTGTGAAGCATGCAAGAAGTGTTCTTTTTCTATATGTGTAATTTGTAATTCGGTTTCTTATGTTGCTTGTATTTTCAATTGTTAAACGTAGTTGTTGTTATTTATTAAAATTGTCGTTTTAATTTTCTTCCATTTTCGGTTATCCTTACAACCATGATGCTTAGTGTGATCCTTGCCTAAGTGAGGTCCCGAATAGCTAGTTGTGACTTTCTACCTCAATTCTTATTACCCTCTTTCTTTGTTTTATTTCATCTAACTTTTCTAATGGGTGAGTAATTTCTCACTTGTTAGGATAGGAAACGGAAAGTTTGAAAGACGGAAACCTCCCTCACTTTTCTCTTTGACAACTATCTTAATTTGAACTCCCTTTAATTAATCCACAATCCGCTCCCTACGGCACCCTATTCTTCATAATAGCGGTGATACACTAGTGAGACCGGTTGTGGTTGAATCAACTTGAGGTTGTGGCTAAGAGCCAAGAACGGACGGACAAGGACCAAAAAGAGGAAACGAAGTGTTGGAAAGTCTAGCTTATACTCGCAAGTTTTCTCTTAGTCGTGCTAATCCCCGTTGTTGCCGATTACCATAACATCGATATTAAGAAGTGGCAAAAGAATCAAGTGAGCGATCCTCCTGACCCAAACCAACCAAATCCTACCCTTAACAAGTTCTCTTATCATTCATTTTCAATTAGCTAAACTCAAACAAACCCAACATATTTAGACTTAACTCGTCAAGACATTAAGAAAAAGACTCCCATCTCTCTGTGGATCGACCCGTACTCATCCGGCTAGCTGCAAAGCGAAACCGTCCTGATTGCGGTAATTAAACTAGAACACGCAGAAACTCTGTCAATCAAATGGCGCCGTTGCCGGGGAGACGGTAGTTTATTTTTTTGTGTAATTTCGGGTTAATTTGTGAATATAAATATAACCAAAAACAAAACAAAAAAATATACTGTACAAAATCATTTTTTTATTCTTTGTGCAAGAGTGCAGAAAAAGGAGAACTTCAAGTTCAGTGCCAAAGTCGTGGGGAGTTAGACCCATATCTCGCGGCTACACCGCGGCGGATCAAGGCGAAAACCAAAAATCCTCTGTGAGTATCCCAACCATCTTCTCAACTCCTCTAAACTCCACTAAACTGTGTTTTCTGCAGCATTCTTTGCGCCGCGCTGAAATAAAAATTGTTTGCAGTTGATTTGTTACTGCTTTGCATTGATTAATACGGACTTTAAGGGGCTTGAAACCAATTCAGATTGGGTGGGGATTTCATCACCCTTCCCAGGACCCCAGAAATCACAAAAGCATATGCATTGACCATTGTTAATAAAAAAATACTAGACTCAGCCCTAAGGACTTCGCGCTCATTAGGAGAAGTTAAACCGTGTTTAGAATCTCGCTTAACGGTATATTGTTTAAGGGGTGTCTAGGAAAGTGTTAACGGCGCAACCGCCAAAAGAGAAAGGGTTACATAATTAAGGAACTTCGCTAAAGCGTTGGAAAACCTCCCCTTATCTCTGCACTTACCTGGCCTCTTGATCAGTGTATCTTGAGCCTATTTCTCGACACAGTTTTGCTTCGACAATCAAGTCTTGGAGCAGGTCTAGCAGACCTAGGTGACTCTAGATCTAGGTGTGAGTGTGCATATCTTGTTTGTGATTGCGTAAAGCCGTAAATCTATACATATCTCTGTAAACTCTTTCTAAAATAAAAAAAGGGAAAAAAATCAAAAAACTTTTATAAAAACTTGCCCTTTGTCGCCACGTTCCATTTTTCACTCCACCACCCATTGCCTTTCTCATTGACGTTTTCTTACCCTCACCTTCTTCGCTTTGACTATACTAAACTCGTTTAGTATATGTCCGCTTGGACTCGGGACACTAGCGTCCGCTCAGTCCGCGTTTCGTTAGTCGCCACCGACTGCACGATCGACTCGGAAGTCGATACTCCATCACCAACCTCTTCTTCCGCGATGTCAGGATTTAATCCGAACATCTCTTTGACTACCCCTGGATTGGCTCCACCTCCTATGGAGACCAATAACACACCACCACCGCCTGTTGTAGCGCCGCAGCGAATTGCGCTCCAGGATCGTTTCTATCCCACCCGTTCTGCACTCCCCACCTGCCTTTCACTTCCACCGGCCAATGGGGATAATTTTGAAATTAAGCCCCACTTCATCAACATGCTTCCACGATTTCACGGGCTCGAATCTGAAGATGCTTATATCTTCATTAATAAATTTCAAATCGTGTGTGCCATGATGAAAACCACCCAACTGTCGGACGATGCTATACGTCTACGAGTCATTCCATTCACTTTATGCGATCTTGCGGAAAAATGGCTGTATAGCACCGCTTCCCACTCCATAACCAGTTGGGACGAGTTTGTTAAGGCGTTTCTCAAAAAGTTCTATCCAAATCATAAAACCGCAAGGATTCGCAATGAAATCAATCAATTCTCCCAGCTTCCTTCTGAACCCTTCTGGAAATGCTTTGACCGGTACAAAGACCTTCTTGTTCAGTGTCCTCACCATGGTATAGAGAGATGGCAACTTTGCCAAACCTTATACGAGGGCCTGAACCCAGCAACCAAACAGTTGTTGGAAACCATTTGTCAGGGCCACTTCCTATCAAAATCTGACGAGGAAGCGTGGCAGTTTTTCGACGACCTTGCGGAGCAAACGCTACAGTGGGAGAGCACCAGACCGACTTCTTCATCTTCTTCTACATCCAATTCTACCGGTCAGTTTAGGGTAGGGATTCACCAACTTGACGTCTCTATTGCGATGAAAGCTGAAATGGCTGCAATAACGAGAAAGCTTGAAGCGATAGAGAGCAAATTTTCTTCCCCTGCCCCTAGCCCTGTTCTTCCCCTTCGAACCATCTGCGCTTGTTGTTCTGATCCCTCTCATTTAACCGAAGAGTGTCCCTACAATCCACTATCTCAGGGACAGGATCAGGTTAATGCTGCATTTCAGCAAAGACCAAGGAATGATCCATACTCTTCCACGTACAATCCCGGCTGGAGGAACCATCCCAATTTCGCCTGGAATCAGAATCAGAATCAATTCCAGGGCAACAATTTCCAGAGGCCCCCTCCGCCGCAGCAACAAGCGCAACAACAAACTCAACATCAATTTCAGCAGCCCTTCCAACCCCAACCTTTCCAAAATCAGACGAACAACTTTGCACCCAACAATTCATTTCCACCAAACAATTTTGTTCCGTCAAACAACGATAAGGTTTCCTCGCTCGAACGAAGTCTGGAGGCTTTTGTTAAACAATCGACACAATCCACCGCAAACATTCAGTCTTCCATTCAGTCCTTAGTGCAACACACTGCCACTCACGGGCAAAGCATCAAGACCATCGAGGCCCAGATTGCACAGCTGAATGCAGCCTTAAGCGAGCGAGAGAAGGGGAAGCTCCCATCCCAGCCATTTCCAAATCCCGGTCACCCACATAATGCACATGTTGCTCTTGAACAACAGAACCATAATGTGAGTGCCGTGACCACATTGAGATCGGGGAGGATGCTGCAAAACAACATTGGCACACGGACCAACAATGACACCCCGGCCGCTTCTTCTTCTCCTACTTCATCATCTTCTGAGCCTATTCTCCGTTCTTCACAAGGCTCTTCTTCTACTTTGAATGGACCCACTTCTCACTCCACGAAAACACCTGTTCTGGGATCCGTTCCAACTCCACAATCTCCTCCTCAAGTTTTAGACTCAACCAATTTTCAAAACGTTCCATTTCCAAACCGGTTGAGGTCTAATAAACAAAATCCTTAAATGGAGAAGATTCTGGAGTTATTTAAGCAGGTTAACATTAACATTCCTCTTTTAGATGCCGTCCAACAAGTCCCATCCTACGCGAAAATCTTAAAGGACTTGTGCACGAAAAAGAGGAAGTCTCAGGTACCAAAGAAAGTTTTCTTGGCCAGTGCTGTGAGTGATGCCCTTACCCAATCTTTACCACAAAAACGGAAGGACCCTGGCTGTCCTACTATTTCTATTACTATTGGGGATAAGAACATCAACCGCGCACTATTAGATCTTGGTGCCAGTGTTAACCTGCTTCCGTACTCAGTATACGAGCAATTAGGCATAGGAGAGCTGAAACCTACGCATTGTACTCTCCAAATGGCCGACCGATCGATCACCCATCCTAGGGGTGAGCTAGAGGATGTGTTAATAAAAGTCGGGGACTTCATCTTCCCCGTTGACTTCATTGTATTAGACACACAACCTGTAGCTAACCCCCGGAATCAAATTCCTGTGATACCCGGTCGCCCATTCCTCGCAACCTCAAATGCTGTGATCAATTGTCGCAATGGTTCTATGAACCTATCTTTCGGAAATATGACGATTGAACTCAACATTTTTAGGTTGGGGAATCAGCCCTCTGAACCTAATGCTCATATACTGGACGTCTGCTCGATCCAGGAGATCACCTCAGAAGAGTGTGAATTCGAGGAGTTTCTGTTTGATAATGATAATCTTGACGCCACTAGTGCGTTCCTCTTCGAACCTGCTGCTGTTTCTGCGCTCGAAAACGACTACGAGTGTTTCACGTTCTCGAACGATCTTAGCCGCGCAGAACCCGAGTTTGAATCTTTCAAATTTCTGGATGAGTTACAGGAACCATCCAACTCGGTCGCTTACACTCATTTCGAACCTTTGCTGGAGTCCTTTGAGTTCGAGACCTTTTCTCCAATCCTGCCTTCAATCGTTTCACCTCCAGCACTCGAACTCAAGACTTTGCCTTCTCACCTCAAGTACGCTTACTTGGGTGACGACGAGACCCTCCCTGTCATCATCTCAGCTTCTCTAGCTCCTGAGCAAGAGAAAGCCCTTCTTGCGGTCTTGCACAGAAATAGGCAAGCTTTTGGCTGGTCCATGGCGGACATCAAGGGGATTAGTCCCCTGATCGTTGAGCATCATATTCATCTGATGGATGATGCCAAACCAGCCCGCGACCCACAAAGACGTCTTAACCCAGTCATGAAGGAGGCTGTGAAGAAGGAGATCGTCAAATGTCTGGATAGTGGTATCATTTACCCTATCTCCGATAGCCAGTGGGTTAGCCCCATTCACGTTGTCCCCAAGAAATCAGGTATCACGGTCATAACCAACGAGGCGAACGAGTTAATCCCTACTCGCACCCAAACTGGGTGGCGAGTATGCATCGATTACAGAAAACTCAACGCCGCAACACGGAAAGACCACTTTCCGCTACCTTTCATTGACCAGATGCTTGAACGATTGGCTGGACATGAGTACTACTGCTTTCTTGATGGCTACTCTGGCTATAATCAAATTCCCATCGCCGAAAAAGACCAGGACAAGACCACTTTCACTTGTCCTTTCGGCACGTTTGCATATCGTCGCATGCCTTTTGGGTTATGCAATGAGCCCGCTACCTTCCAGCGGTGTATGATGGGAATATTCTCAGACATGGTGGAGAAATTCTTGGAGATCTTCATGGACGACTTCTCCATCTTCGGCGACTCCTTTGACGAGTGTTTGCTGCATCTTGACGCTGTTCTTACCCGATGTAAGGACAAGAACCTCACTTTGAATTGGGAGAAATGCCACTTCATGGTACGAGAAGGTATTGTCTTAGGACATATCATTTCGCAAAATGGCATAGAGGTTGACAAAGCAAAGATTGAGGTCATTTCCAATCTTCCTCCTCCCAGTTGCGTCAGAGATATCCGAGCCTTCCTTGGCCATGCCTGTTTCTATAGACGGTTTATCAAGGACTTTAGCAAGATTGCTAGACCCTTGACTCTTCTACTGGCCAAGGACACGCCATTCGATTTCAACTCGAGCTGTATGACTGCGTTCGAGTCATTGAAAAGCTCACTCACTTCTGCTCCCGTTCTTTCTTCCCCTGACTGGACGCACCCATTTGAGATTATGTGTGATACATCTGACTTTGCCATCGGTGCTGTTCTTGGACAACACATCAACAAGATGCCGCACATAATCTATTACGCCAGCCGAACCCTGAACGACGCCCAACTCAATTATACAACAACTGAGAAGGAATTCTTGGCTGTTGTATTTGCTTTAGAAAAGTTCAGGCCCTACCTCATCGGCTCTCCAGTCATTGTCTACACTGACCATTCTACTCTGCGCCATCTTTTTGCGAAGAAAGATGCCAAATCTCGGCTTATACGTTGGATCCTCTTGCTTCAAGAGTTTGACCTTGTCATTAAGGACAAACGAGGATGTGAAAACGTCGTTGCCGACCATCTCTCACGACTTCCTTCTTCGCCGTCGCTTCAAATCCCGATCAATGACGTTTTCCCGGATGAGCAGCTCTTGATGGTATCTTGCGAACCCTGGTTCGCAGATATTGTGAACTATTTGGCCACAGGGTTACTACCTACTGAATGGTCAAGTCAGGACAGACTTAACTTCTTATCCCAAGTGAAACATTTTTACCGGGACGAACCCTATCTGTTCAAGTACTGTCCTGACCAGATTATTCGTCGGTGTGTTCCTGATAAGGAATTCAAGAGTGTGCTGTCGTTTTGCTACGATCAAGCGTGTGGCGGGCATTTTGGCCCCAGAAAGACAGCCGAGAAGATCTTGCAATGTGGTTTCTACTGGCCACAACAATTCAAAGACGCTCATGACTATTGCAAGACTTGCTCCCGGTGCCAACACATGGGCCGGATATCCCGGAGGAACGAAATGCCGCTCCAACCAATCTTGGTTGTGGAGATTTTCGATGTTTGGGGGATAGATTTCATGGGGCCGTTTCCCAGCTCTTTCGGGAACTTGTACATCCTTCTAGCTGTTGATTACGTCTCTAAATGGGTCGAGGCTGTGCCCAGCCGGACTAACGACAACAAGGTTGTCGTTAGGTTCCTTAAAGAAAACATTTTCTCCCGTTTTGGGCACCCCCGAGCAATCATTAGCGACAATGGAACTCATTTCTGCAATAAGACTTTCGAAGCCTTGATGCGGAAGTATTCCATTAATCATAAACTATCCACGCCCTACCACCCCCAAACAAGCGGGCAAGCCGAAGTTTCAAATCGGCAGATCAAGCAGATATTGGAGAAGACGGTTTCCAAGAACCGTAAGGATTGGTCTTTAAAACTCACTGATGCCCTTTGGGCCTTCCGAACCGCTTATAAGACTAATCTTGGCATGTCTCCTTATCGGCTTGTATACAGAAAAACTTGCCACCTTCCTGTCGAAATAGAGCATCGCGCATTTTGGGCGATAAAAGAGCTAAATCTGTCTCTAGAAGATGCGGGCAGCAATCGGAAGCTGCAACTGAACGAACTGAGCGAGCTTAGGGATGAAGCTTACGATAACGCGGTTGTCGTTAAGAATCGAACGAAGGTGTTTCATGATAAACACCTTGTGCGCAAAACCTTCGTACCTGGTCAGCAGGTACTGCTTTACGACACCCGGCTACACTTCCATCCAGGAAAGCTCAGATCTCGCTGGAAAGGGCCGTATTTTGTGCGGAATGTGTATCCGCATGGCGCTGTGGATTTGGAGAATCTAAAGGACGGTTCATTTTTCAAAGTAAACGGACATCGACTTAAACCGTACCTTAGTACCGACCTAACAGAGGAGCTCCTGTTTTTACAGGAGCCGGTTTATCCTGCATAATCTTCCTCCCCCTACACTCGAACTTCGATAATACAGCCAAAAACAGTGGAAACACTGTTTCAAATAAGTTTGGGGGTATGTAAATACAATTTTGTTTTTGCGTGCCTGGAAAATTTTCACTAATAAATAAACAAAAAGAAAAAAAAATTAAAAACAAATAAAAAATAAAAATAAAAAAAATATAAAAATTTTCAGAAAAAAAATAAATAATAAATATGTAAATACATATTTGTACATAATTTTTTTTTCTCATGAGGCTATTTATAGGGGTTTAAGTGTAAATAATCAAAAACCTCTATAAATACCTCTCTAACCCTTCAGCCCTTTCTTCTGCCTCACACAAATCCCCAACATCAAACCCTAGCCGCCACCGCAGTTTGCGCTGTCGATCCGCTCCCGCCGCCGCCGATCCGCCGCCGGCAACCGCTCCCCTCCGCGCTTCCGCCGCCGCCTAGCCGCTTCACCCTCTGGAATTTTTTTCAGAGGAGGTTTGCACTATTCTGACTCTCACATGATCTGTAAAAATCTGAAATTTTGTTAATGGCTTCACATTTTCAATATGAGAGAAATTTTTCGCAAGTGTTTGAACATAACGTTTATGGAAGCTATTTCGGCGACGAGATCCAGAAACGCGGATGGAATTATCTTTTGTATAACCATCCGAATGCATTCGCGCTTCCGGATCTAGTCGAACAATTCTATGATAACATGGAGGAGGGTAGTTTTCAAAAATACGGATTTATTCGTTTATTTTGGGGAGATCAAGAAATACGAATAGATAGGGACTTCATTCATGAAGTCACGTTGATTCCACGAATACCCGCTCATGACCAACCCTCCCAGTTTGAGGATTACACCCCGTTGATGGGAAAGGATTGTTATAGGGAGCCACGTAAATGGATTCAGGCGCGTACACTTTACGCGAATGTGCTGACTGTGTGCCGATGGGTACAAAATAACATCTTTGGCAGCTCACATAATACGACCTTTTTCACACCCTCACTACACATCGTGCACACATTAATGACCAAAAACGCAAGTTATGACATGTGCACGGTGCTACTTCAGTCGATTGATGTTGGCAAGAGTTCAGCCAACCATCCATGCCCTATGTTGGTGACACAACTGTGTCGCCATTTCATCCCTTCTGACGAGTTTGCGATACACATGCATGCTGGCACACCCATTCGACCAGTTCTTGAGGGTGTTTCGACATCCTACACTAGACTTCATGATATATGGTCGCGCACCGAGCCGGCCGAGCATGTAATAGCCAAAACACCCAGCTCGAGCTCCACAGCGAGCGATGAAGAGCTTACCCCCGCTGAGCAAGCACGCTTACTTAGACGGACACATAGGGGGGTAGAAAGAATGATGGGAATGATGACAAACTTCGATCAGAGATTGACACACCTAGAACAGGGAATAGCTACCCTATTGGCACGAGAGGACAGATCGAGGTCGAGATCCAGGGCCCCTAGGGCAGATACGGGTGAACCAGGGACGAGTGACGCAGCGTCTAGGAGACGACGCAGGGGGCAGTGAGGACACTGCCATCAATAAGTTTGGGGGAGGGATTAGATTGTAAATAGTTATCCTTGCATTGCATCTGCATGTTTTATTTATCTTTTATGTAAATATTTGTTTTTAATTTTCATGTTTAAATTCTGCACTGCATTTTTAATAAAAAATTTAAAAAAATATATAAAAAAAGAAATTGAAAAAATACAAAAATATTGAAAAACTCGAAAATGAAAACAAAAATTTAAAAAAAAAAAAACAAAAATATTTATTGACCGTTTCTGACTCAAGTCTAATATGACAGTTGACTAGTTAGAAGCTACTAGATCTTAAACTTAGTTAATTATGAACCCTATAAATAACCTTCCTTGAAGTATAACTATAGAAAATATACGCTCCAGTGGTTTGTTTTGAAATAAGCAAATTTTGAGTCTAGTTCTTAGGCTAAGTCAAAATGAGGGAAATTTATTGAAGCTCTATTTGAAGAATAATTCTGAAAAATAATTCTAAATCTTAAGACCAAATTTTTGAAAGCATATACCCTACAAAATGCACATACACCACCTTGAAACTCGGAATAGTAGAGGATATCTAGAAATACTCTTGCCTGAAAGCCTAGTATGAAAGAAAAAAACGGTATTTAAAGCTAAACACCAAAAGAGCATATTGAAAAAAAAATATATCCGGTCTTGAAAAAGAAAAGAAAAATAGAATAAAGTCAAGACCTGGAAACTGCTATTTACGCTTTAAAGTTCACACATTCAGTAATCGACCGTTAGTGCCTCAAGAAGCATTAATAGTCGCATGAAAGATGTATGAACAAAACCGTCCATCATTAATAAAAAGAAGTAGTGCTAGGTATTAAGGCAAGGGTATTATAGCTTGAACTGAATTTCCAAGTGTAGGGTGACAATTACACACACGTAGGGGTATATAATCAAGAGTTTGGAGGAAAGATAAGGAATGAAAGATAGGGTTTATTTCTTCAGTAGAGTGAATAAAAATTCCGGATTTGAGATCGCGTTTAAGAAGGAAAACTCGGGAGATGCTGAAAGCTTTATAAACTGGCTAGGCGTATAGGATCTTAAGTTAAATAAAAAGGAAGTGTGAAGAATACGGGTTAGTGATTTCTAAGTTTATGATAATAGAGTTTTTGGCTAGGAAGCTGAAATAGAGGATTAGAGTCGACGGCCAATTGATCGGATTTTGTGGGTGTAATCCGCTGAAAACCCTCAGGAGACAACACTCCTCCTACTAGGTACACCTAGAGGTTTAACGGCTTGTTGCACGTGCTCAGTGCAATCGCGTTCCCTGCGAAAATGAGGTTAGGAATTTTTATGAATAAAATGGTTTTGCTCGGGACGAGCAAAAGATAAGTTTGGGGGTATTTGTTCATCACAGAATTTTGTATATTTGTACCGCCCATTCTTAATCACATTGCATACAGGTAGGTGCTTTTTATCCGTATTTGCTGCATGTTTACAGATTACAGGTTTCCAGTCCAAGAGAGCACAAATCCGACAAAATCTCTACAATTACGGCAAAATCCAGAACATCTGTCACAAACAGATAAAAGCCGGGTTCCAGCATCCGTCCAGTATCCGTCCCGTACCAGTTCAGAAGAGGGGACGAAAATAATCGTCATTTGTGACTAAATTCAAGAGTTGAAGTCAAAGGAGGTAAAAGTCAAAAGAGAAGAAATGAAGCAATCTTGGATCAGAAATCTGGAGATCCTCTGGAGAAATTATTGCAGTCTAAAGTTTTCAAGAACCAGGAAAAAATAGCACAAGACCAGAGAAAAGAAGCAAAGTGGGTTTGGCCACCAACAAGCCGCGGATCCGCGGCCAAACCCCCACTATGGCCGCGGATCCGCGGCTGACACGTGGCATCACCTGGTGCAATTTTGGGGTGTTTTCTGTAATTATGTGTAGGGTTGTGTTTTACTGCTAAACTCTCAGAATCAGGCCTATAAATAGCCCAGAGCAGAACCAAGAGTGTGTGCTTAATTTCATGTGTAATTTTTGTATTAGATTTATTTAGTTTATAATAAAAGTCCATTTTCCTCCATCTTCTTCCATTAAAGCTTGTGAGAGGTTTTATTGAGTGTGAAACATGCAAGAAGTGTTCTTTTTCTATATGTGTAATTTGTAATTCGGTTTCTTATGTTGCTTGTATTTTCAATTGTTAAACGTAGTTGTTGTTATTTATTAAAATTGTCGTTTTAATTTTCTTCCATTTTCGGTTATCCTTACAACCATGATGCTTAGTGTGATCCTTGCCTAAGTGAGGTCCCGAATAGCTAGTTGTGACTTTCTACCTCAATTCTTATTACCCTCTTTCTTTGTTTTATTTCATCTAACTTTTCTAATGGGTGAGTAATTTCTCACTTGTTAGGATAGGAAACGGAAAGTTTGAAAGACGGAAACCTCCCTCACTTTTCTCTTTGACAACTATCTTAATTTGAACTCCCTTTAATTAATCCACAATCCGCTCCCTACGGCACCCTATTCTTCATAATAGCGGTGATACCCTAGTGAGACCGGTTGTGGTTGAATCAACTTGAGGTTGTGGCTAAGAGCCAAGAACGGACGGACAAGGACCAAAAAGAGGAAACGAAGTGTTGGAAAGTCTAGCTTATACTCGCAAGTTTTCTCTTAGTCGTGCTAATCCCCGTTGTTGCCGATTACCATAACATCGATATTAAGAAGTGGCAAAAGAATTAAGTGAGCGATCCTCCTGACCCAAACCAACCAAATCCTACCCTTAACAAGTTCTCTTATCATTCATTTTCAATTAGCTAAACTCAAACAAACCCAACATATTTAGACTTAACTCGTCAAGACATTAAGAAAAAGACTCCCATCTCTCTGTGGATCGACCCGTACTCATCCGGCTAGCTGCAAAGCGAAACCATCCTGATTGCGGTAATTAAACTAGAACACGCAGAAACTCTGTCAATCAACTGCCAAGATACTAGAATGTGCGTTCACGTTGATATCACGTGACACGCAGTACCAAGAAACTGCACTAATGCTCACGTGGATATCACGTGAGACGCTCACATGTTTAACACGTGTGAACCAATATTGGATTCGATCCTTTCTGAAGTGGCACTCACATGCTTTGCAAGTGGGTGCGCACATGTTTAACACATAGGGCTTCCCTTGATTTTTATAAGGGAACAACAAGCTCTGGGCCAAATTTTTTTGGCGGGAACAAATGCCCCCACTACTTTGCCCACATAACTATGTACGTGGGTTAAGTAGCACAAAATTATGCATCACCATAAAATTGATGGCTTAGGAGACGGGTTTAGAATCCCTGCCAGCTAAGGTTTTGTTCATCTTCATGAGCCGTAAGGGTCTCAAGAAAGTTTTTCTCCCAATGAGTCGTGAGGATCTCATAAGTGCATATTCTCCCTAGAAACCGTGAGGATTCCTAAGTGTCTATCGTCTCCGTGAGTCATAAGGATCTCACTTGGGAATTTTTTTCCTTAAGAGTCGTGAGGACCCATAAGTGGCTTCTTCACTTCATTGGCATGCAACTTTGACGAATGTGGCCCGTGGATAGTATACAAAAGTTATTATTGACTTCCTCGTAGGGCAGAGATGGCTTAGGAAACAGGTTTAAATCTATCGTCTAAGGCTTTTCAACTTTATAAGCCGTGAGGGTCTCATAAAGATATTTCTCCCTACGAGTCGAGAGGATCTTGTAGGTGTATTTTCTCCTTAGAAGTCGTGAGGACTCGCAAGTGTGTTTTCTCTTGAGAGCTGTAAGGATCTCACAAGAGTATTTTCCCCTTACGAGTCGAGAGGACCAGTAAAAGGCTTCTCTCCTCATTGGATGCAACTTTGTCGAATGTAGCCCATAGATAGTATACAAGAGTCAGTCTTGACCTCTTTTTAAAGCTATAGTGGCTTAGGAAATAGGTTGATATCCTCGTCGCCTAAGATTTTTCAACTTTATGAGCCGGGAAATTCTCATAAAGGTGTTTCTCCCTACGAGTCGAGAGGATCTCGCATGTGTATCCTAACGTGAAATATAAATAACCCCTTTCGGTAAAGGAGTTCGTTAAGTTTGTGGTACTGGGTTAAGTCCATTATACCGTCATGTTGGTTGATATATTCTCGACATGCAGTCTCTTAGGTTACTGCTCGAGTAGCCCCGCGTTTGTCATGTCTCTGATCCCTTCTGAGGTTAAACAAGACGTCTTCAAGTAGTCTTCTCAGGTTGGAATATTCACATTACCATTAGAAGATCCAGTGTTAGGTATTTCGTGGCGCTTTACTTGAGGTTAGGCTCGATTTGGATCCCCGATGAGTCATAACCGCACCCTTCTGGGGTAAGATGACATCCAATGGTCTTTAGGCTTGTTACGTCCCGCTTCCCAGTAAACGGAAACGGTGACGTGGCAGGCCACAACGGATTTACTATGAAATAAATACGTTAAGAATAATTATGCAATATATAAACATGAACAAGAATGACAAGAGAATAAAATGAAACAACAACTTTATTTACATTCAACTTTATATACAATCGTTTGAAATAAAAGATACAATATCAAAAGCAAATGCCTAAACAATGGCATACTGAAAGTAAGTGCAGAGGAACTAGTAGTCAGGCTGAGCGGTAAGTTGGTCCAAGTCCTCCTGGCTCGACTCTATCTCCTCAGAGTCCGGTCCTCCTGACGAACATTCCAAAGAAAAAAACAGAAAGGAATGTCGTCAGTGAACTAACGCTCGGTAAGTCCCAAAAGAAGAAATGAAAGATAGTAGATAAAGTGAAAAGAATAGGTAAAGTTGTATATGATCGATTACTGGTATATGATAGTTATTTTAACATGGTTGTTTGTAGTTTGATAAGGAAGGTATTCATGTATACGAGAGGAGTCCATCTTACCCCGTAGATTATGGTAACATGTAGTACAAGGCCCCGTCATAACCCACGGAATAACGGCATGTGAATTCATGTAGGTGTCTTTTAAGTGACCTCTCATGTCATGATATACGTTCCATACCAATCTACCTTTTTATCCCCACGTAATATTTTGTATAGATTAGGTTTACATATCTTGGCCGAAACCAAGGATACAAAATGTTCAGGTTCATATTCAGGATATAATCATGTATTCAAGTAGTCATGTCAAGTTCATGTCAAGTTATAACCATGGTTCGGTCAAGTCAAGTCAAGTATACATGTTTGCATTTGATGTTTAAATTCGGGTATTCATGTTCATGATCAAGTATTCGAGTTCGAGTTTAATTTTGGATTCAGGTTGAGTTTGGACTCAGATTGAGTCAGACACTTATAAACCGATTTAATTCTTGAATTCTTAGGTTCGGGAGTCATCAGCAACTGCTGCACATGGACGGCAGGATTTGCGTCTTTTTCCAAGACAATTGCCATTGATAACTCCGTTAAGTTGTCTAACTTAAATAGACAAGCACTCACTTTCTCCGGCTCCCTGGGGCTCAAGAGAATTGATCCCGCTTAAACCTATATTTACTAAAGTCCTTAAAATATTGTTTTGTATATCTCGAGGGGGTTTTATGAAAAATATTTTAATATAGTTAGAAATAAAACCTCGAGGGTGATTTATATTACTTAGGGTTTTCATGAGCATGTGTTTTAAGTATTGATGTATTTTAATGATAAATACCTCGCTTTTATAAGTTTATGGCATTTTATTGAAAACTAGTCTTTTTGGTAACTTGATGGCATTTTATTAACATTTTAATCTTTCATTTTTAGAAGAATATAGTTTCATAATATATTGAAAATATGGATTTATAATTTTATATAATTTTAAAATTTTAGTTTTATCTTGAAAATTCGTTTTTCTTAAAAACCGTATTTATATCCTTTCGAAATCGAATACTTCGTAAGGAGTGCTGCATCTCGCTCTACTATCCCCAGGATATGCGATAATTCGCACCATCCATTAGCGGGTCCCCTGACAAGGGTTGTAAATGCATAATTGCAAAGGAATACGAAATACCGCTTTAAAAAAAATCCAGTTTTAAAGTATGCGGTATTTTATTGTAAAGATTATTCTTCGAAACAAATATACATACAAATAGGCATCGCGCTATGGAACCAAAGTGTACGTGTGGGGTATGTCTTTAACCCATGAAGTTTTTCCTAAAGGTATAGTTTTAACAAAAACGAAAAGAGGAGATAATAAAGTTCAAAATATTTTAATGAAAAAGTTCAATTATGGATGTTTCACATGAGATTCTTGGTTAAACTTGATTCTAAACAATGGTATTTAAGGTTACAAGTAATGTGAAAAATTAGGTTGGCCAATATATAAAGGAAAAAATGGAGTTTCTAGGGTTTAAAAGAGAGTCGGTAATAACTCCACTTTACCGATATAAGATTTAAAAATGAATTTCAATGAGAAGGAGGAGAGTTGGGAGGGACTTACGATTTGAATATATCAAGGAGAGGTTACAGAAAAGGGGATGAACTTTGTGGTGTCACGGGAGCTCCTGAATCGGTTTCGATCTTCGACGGAAGAAGCTTGCTCGCTAACTCCACTTTACTCCACTTGTACTTAGGACTTTTTGGGAGAGCTTTTGCTAGAATTTTCAGAATGGTGCTGAGCCAAAATATGAGGTGGTATTTATAGTGGAGAATTAGGATTTGAGTATTAAAATTTTGGATTAAAAAACATTAAAATGATGTTGATTGGTGAAATGAAATGTCTCTGTTTGATTGCATGGAAATCAAACAGTGCAGAGGAGTTGAGGAGAGTTGAAGAGAAGAGTGTGCAAAGCACGGAGCTTATTAGAGCAAATCCGACCGTCCCCGCCGACTTATTAGGCATATCCGTCGGTCGATTTTGAGGCAAATGCCTAGAGATTCGTGCCACCAGATTAACTCTGTGTTTACACCATTTTTCACATGTTTGATTTTTCTGAACTTTTCATTTCCCCGTGTATTGCATGTGCAACCTTTTGGGCTTCCAAAAAGTTAAAAAGAAAAATCAGAAAAATAATTGTGTCTGATGGGAATCGAACACACAGGCTACGTCACAGCAGTGCAGGGGCTTTACCAGTGAGATACAAGTTGTTTCTTGCTGTTATTTAACAAATGTGACTTATAACTCATACACAGCCTGTCAAACTCTTCCTGTATATTAACAGAAAAAATTCTGTACAGAGATTTCAGAGTCGTTACATTCTACCCTCCTATAAAAATTTTGTTCTCGAAATTTACATTTACATAGGGGCTAATTTTCAAATAGATAAGGGTATCGTGCACGCATATTTTCTTCTCGTTCCCATGTTGACTCTCCTGGCGAATCCTTTCTCCACATCACTCAGACCAAATTTACTTTCTTATTCCGTAGTGTCTTCACCTTTCGGTCCAGGATCTCAACCGTAACACCGGAGATCCTTCTTTCTTCTTTCTTCTTCACGAGTAACACCAGAGATCCCCAACTTGAAGTACTGGGTCGGATCCAACTTTTCTTTAGCTGTTCGTCCAACTGAATACGGATCTCCTTCAATCCTTCCGGACTTAACATGTATGGAGCTTTGATTACAGGTTGTAAATCAATACTAAACTCAAGAGCTCGATCGGGAGGCAAACCTGATATGTCTTCAGGGAACACATCCTCGAACTCTTGAACTACCCCAGGCTTTTCTTCATCCGCCGGTAGAGAGAATACTTCTGCATTCTTCGGTTTAGCACGGTATCTTCCTGGCTCCAAAGTTCTATCTCCACTTTTAAAATAGAAGACTGGGTGATCTGGTATCTCAAATACTACCCTTCTTTTACGACAGTCAATAGTAGTATAGAATACTCCCAGCCAATCCATTCTTAACACAACATCAAAATTTGGTATGTCCAGTACTTTGAAATTTGCGTAGAATTCTCGACCGCAAACTACAACTGGACACTGATCATACCCCATAGTTGCTTTCAAGAATCCATTCCCGGAACTGACATTCCAGCTTGAAATAAGTGGCTTCACGGGAATCGCATGCGTTCTCACGAATCGTTGGGACATGAGGCAATGTGAAGGTCCAGCGTCGAAAAATGCGAGTGCAGGAAGGGTGGCTACTAGTATAGTACCTAAGTTGTGTGAGTTTGGGTTTAGATATAGAAAAATATAGTGATACACAAGGATTGAAAAGTTGAAAGGATGGGAAGTTACCAGTGATGACTTGTCTGGTGGCTTCGGCCTCCTCGACCGTCATTGTAAAAGCCTGACGTCGTGGTACATTCCTCCTTGTTGGAGGTACATTCTTCTGTCCTTGGGGCACGTTTCTCTGCCCTTGAGGTACGTTTCTCTGTACCTAATAGAATTGACGTTGAGGCTGTGCAGGTGGTCTACATAGAGCTGGTGCAGGGAGAGCTAGGTGGGGTGCAGGTGCCTGAATGGCTGGTCTCTCCGGGACTGTGATTGCGGGTCTGGGTGCCGGTGCTGTGTTGAAGCGATATTGGTATGCTCCTATAGAGTGAGTAGATGCGCCACAAATCAAACACATGCCATTTGCACGCCTGAAGTCCTTCGCCAGGTGTCTAGTTCTTTTGTAGTAGAAACAGAAAACTATACAGGACCGGTTAAACGATCTTCCCGGTCTCCTGGGTGCAAAGGTTGTCTTAGAAGAGTGATTTGTCTGATTTATGTGTAGTAACCGCAATCAATAACGGTGTCGCGTGTAGCTAGACCGAGATGAGTACGGGTCGTCCTCTGGGAAACATTGAATCTTTTAATCTTACTTTAGATGTGTTGAAAAAAGAAGGAGGAAGAATAAAGAATGGCGAAGAATGGTTGTAGGTTCTAGATCTACGTCAAACACGGATGCAGAATATAGATCTAGATTAACTACGGATGTAAGTTTAATATTAAAAGGGGGCTTGTAGGGTTCATTGGGATTTAGTAGTTATGGATGATTAATTAAAGATTACTCATTTTATCCTTTAATAGATTTAAAACTAGAACGACAGTGATGCATGTAGATTAGGGTTTCTGGAGGGAAAAAAGGGTTCCCACTCTTAACCCCTATCTCGACATGGAACTCCGTTCATATCTAGTCTTTACCAAAACAATAGTTAATCTAATCTCTAATCGTGGTCGCGATTATCAATGAATTGATAGCGCATCCAATTAGTATGTTAACTATTCTTTTGATAAAGTTTATAAATTTTATAAGACTTAAAAAGAGTTTAAGGATCTTCATCATCCATTAACCTACCCTAATCCCATGAACCCTAACAAGCGAAGAATTACTCGCGCATGTTATAAGAAGAGACGGAGAGAGAAATCATATTAAAAACTACAAAGAGATAGAATAAGAAAACTACTACCTTTATTAATCAACAAAAATCATTTACACTTTGTTCCCTTAGAAAATGATTACAAAATGCTAGTTTGCTTCTCGATCTCTTCTAAGGAGGTAGATGAACCGTTGATGATCAGCCTGGATGCGTGAGCCGTCATGGACTTCGTGATCGCGTCGGTTTGATGATTTTCCCATGAGACTCTCGGTCCTTATTTATAGTCACAGAGCCAGAACCCTAGTTTCCTAATATAGAAACTAGTTGTTAGGATCCTAACCACCAAAATCCCATATCTCAACTCCTCAAATCCGCAGCGGAACTACGACCATTGGATAGGTTTGGCCACGGATCCGCCCCCTTTTGGTGAGATCATGGCCTCTAATTTTTGTAGCTTCATATCTGTAACACTTGGTAATCTTTTGAGTAACTAGACTTTGAAAATCTTTTCTACATTTCTTCCAGAATTAGTTTCTTCAATTTACTTGAATATCTTCGGCAGATTTGATCTTGCCAACTCGGATTTCCTTGATTTTAGTCATGATATAATTCCTGCACAATTATCTCAGTAAATGATGTTAGTAGAATTTGTTTTTAATGCGATATTATCTTTAACCATTTGCCATGATATTTTAGTTTTAAGAATTGGTCAAAGGTATTTAATAAGGTAAGCATATTTAAATGGGCCAAATGTTATATGCATATTGTATGCTTACTTTTTCCTACATAATGTTAATTATAATATATAAACATATGAAAATAGTATTTTTGCAGATAAACCTTCATATGTGTCATATTTATAATAAACACCTTTTATTATATAAAAATAGTAGGAAAAATGTCATATTAAATATGCAGTTTTATCAACTGAACAAATACCCCCAAACTTATCTTTGATCGTCCCGAGCAAACTAGTTATTCAAGAGAAAGAGAAAAAGAAGAAGCTAAGCACACTTTCGTAGGCAACACGATTGCACTGAGCACGTGCAACAAGCCGTTAAACCTCTAGGTATCCCTAGTAGGAGGAGTGTTGTCTCCTAAGGGTTTTCAGCGGATTACATCCACAAAATCCTATAATAAAAGAGAGATGGTGAAAGTTACATATAAAGATAAGAACTATAAAAGAAAGAACTTGAAAATAAGAGTTTTCAACTACACCAGCTTTTCGGTTGTCATGAGCCCTATCTTAATGGTCGTGAAAAGATGTTAGAAATCACATCATCCCTCAATAAAATATCGCCTTTATTCTTCATTCCTACATTTCCTCCAAACATTGATCATATACCCCTACGTGTGTGTAAAAGACATCCCTATACTTAGAGATTCAATTCAAGCCATCATACTCTTGTCCATCTTCCAAAGTACTTTTTAGTTGGTGAATTTTTTTATGAAATTGCTCACACATCCTTCATGCGATCGTTAATACTTCTTGAGGTACTAAACGACCGATTATAAAATGTGCTTGCGTATTAAGGTGTAATTTCTCGTCTTGCAACATCTAAGGCTTAGCAGTGGCTCCCAAACCAGTTGGTCTAAGGCACTAGGTGATAAAGCACCCTCGCTATATTTTTTTATGCCGCCTTGGTAATTACAAAACCAGTGTTCATTTTTTTCTTTCTTCACTACTTATATTTTATTTTATTTTCCTCCTTCATACTAAGGCTTTTTAGACAAGAGTATTTCAAGGTATTCTCTACTATCCCAAGTTTCAAGATGTGTGTAGGTGCGTAAAGTAGGGTATCAACGTTCAAATGTTTGGCCTTAAGAATAGGGACTATTTTTCAGACTTATTTTTATCCTCATATTAGCAATTTCCTTCATCTTACTAACCCTTGGGACAACAGCTCATAACTACTTATTACTAGTTTTGTTTAAGAAATCTAATTTTCTTGTTTTTCTTAAACTATTCCTATCTTTCATATATAATTTTTCACTTTCTATTCTTTTAATATAAATTTTTTTAATTTTTTTTGAGAATGCTGTGCTTATGCAAAGTATGATGCAAATTGATGTGTAAATAAGCACAAACCTCCCCCAAACTTGTTTTCAACAGTGTCCTCACTGTTGTCATCTTTAAATCTCAAAAACCTGTAAGCTTGGGAAGAAAAATTAATGGGGACAAGAATATATGGATGTGAAAATCTCCCCCAAAGTTATTTTTGGCTTACCATTTTGAGTAAAAATTTTATTTTCAAGAGCCAAATTATACCCCCCCAAACTTGAGTTAAATAATTTTAAGCTTTTAAAATCACAAGATGGGGGTCAAAATTACTGGTCAATGCCAAGCTTTGCAAAGACCAAAAGTTAACATTAACCATTCGAAAATTTTGTCAGTGAAACGCACCGGTTGGTGGAAGAACATGTTGTAGGGAGCGAGGAAGAAGAGGGGAAGAGATAAGTGGTGTAAAAGAAAAGGATTGCGTCTCAATTTGGAGAGACGGCACAGTGATAGTGATGATGGATTACTCGCATTATCGTGATTGTCCAGAAGAAGGGGTGGAGGTTCAATTTCTTTATCTTGGAGTTGATTCATCTCAACACCCGTGTCTTTTAAAAATGCGAGTTCATCAGCGAAAATTTCCTCAAAGCTTTTATCGATACCCCGAAGAATAATCTCATCAGAAAAAATGGGGTGATCGTCAGACTCTATGAAAGGTTCATAATCAGTGTTAGATGTTGACCCGGACAACTCAATGGAACAGTCCGTATGTGTATAATATATAATTGGGTCAAACAACAACATATGAAAAGAGTTTAGATCAGTATCATGAAGCTGATCAAATTCGCTGCTGTCGACATCCATTAATTCGACAGAACATGCTTGAGCAGAAGGTTTGGAGGGTATACTTCCCAACTTGTAAATGTTAAGCTCTATTGACATCTTTCCGAAGGATAGGGTCATAGAGCCATTACGACAGTTGATTACAACATTGGAAGTGGCCAAAAAGGGTCGACCGAGAATCACCGGAATTTGGTTCCGTGGGTTCGCTACAGGTTGTGTATCGAGAACAATAAAGTCCACAGGGAATACAAATTCCCCGACTTTTATTAACACATCCTCAAACTCACCCCTAGGTTTGGTGATTGATCGGTCGGCCATCTGGAGAGTTGTGTTCGAGGGCTTTAACTCTCCGATCCCTAACTGCTCATAAACCGAGTAAGGAAGCAGGTTAACACTTGAGCCAAGATCAAGTAGAGCACGGTTAATGTGTTTACCCCCAATAGAAATAGAAATTGTAGGACAGCCAGGGTCCTTACGTTTTCTAGGTAATTGTTGGGGAAAAGCTGTGTCTACAGTACTCTACATGAACACCTTTTTTGGCACTTGAGTCTTCCTCTTCCTAGTGCACAAGTCCTTAAGAATTTTCGTATAAGCCGGAACTTATTGTATAGCATCTAGAAGAGGGATATTGATGTTAACCTGTTTAAAAATTTCAGTGATCTTCTCCATTTGCGGACTTGGTCTGTTTCCCCTTAACTGATTTGGATAAGGAGCTTTAGCAATAATCGCTGGGTCCAACATTGGAGAAGATCGTGTGGGTAGGAAAGATCCAAGAATAGGAGTGGGGATCGTCTTTGGTGAACTAGAAGAAGTGTGCTGAGGGTTCGAGCCTTGAGGAAAACGGAGAATAGGCTCGGAATAAAATGGTGGGGTAGACGACCTGGGGTCAGAAGGAGAAGTAGAAGTGGAAGGAAAAGTCTCAGCCGGGTATCATCGATTGATTCTTCATTATTATCAATCTCTTCACCAACATGGTTGTCAAGCACTCTTCCAGATCTCAACGTGGTGATAGCGTTCACATGATGTGAATAGCCAGGATTGGGTAAAGGTTGAGCCGGAAGTTTCCCTTTCTCTCTAGCACTCAATTCGGCATTTATTCGGGCAATTTGTGCTTCCATCGATTTAATACTCTCACTTTAGGAGTCAGAGTTTTTTTGGATTTTATCGACGGAAGACTTCATCTCAGCCGAAACTTGCATGAAATTTGTCAGAAGCAAATTCATGGTTTGTTCGAGTGAAGAGGAGTTATCAGTACCGGTCAATTGCAAAGAATTGTTGTGCGGTGCAGAACTGTTGACCGGATTTTGAAAATTTTGTGATTGATAGGGGTGCTGACTTATTTGAAGTAGTTGCTGTTGTGGTGGAGGACCCCTTTGGAAATTGTTTTGATTTGGAACCGTGTTTTGAGTTTGTGATTGCTTCCAAGTAAAGTTAGGGTGATTCCTCCAACCCTGATTATAAGTGGAAGAATAAGGATAGTTTCTAGGTCTTTGTTGGAAAACAGCATTGGTATGCTCTTGACCTTGAAACGGGGAATTTAAAGGACATTCTTCCGTAAGATGAGATGGATCAGAACAGCATCCACAGACAGTTTTGGAGAGTGACATCTGATTTAGGGAGGCTGCTAAAAATTTATGTTCCATAGCTTCGAGCTTCTTTTGCATTGCTGCCATTTCAGCTCTAACTCCTATAGAAACATCAGATTGGTGAATACCACCCTTAGACGATGGTTGGTTTACACTCTCCTACTGTAAAGTTTTTTCAGCGAAATCTTCTAAAAATCTCCAGGCTTCACCATCATCTTTAGTTATGAAGGTGTCTTGACACATGGATTCAAGTATCTATTTTGTTGTAGGATTAATGCCCTCATATACGATTCTGCACAGATCCCATCTAGGGATTCCGTGATGAGGACATTGAACTAACGGATCCTTGAAGCGTTCAAAACACTTCGAAAATGGTTCATTGGGAAGCTGGGTAAATTGATTTATTTCGTTACGGACTCGAGTTTTCTTATGATTAGGGTAGAATTTCTTTAGGAAAGCTGTGACGAATTCTCCCAAGTTTGAAATAGAATGTGCGGCTGTGTTATAAAGCCACTTCTCAGCTATATCGCACAAAGTGAATGGGAGAAGACGTAACCTCATAGCATCCACAAAAAGCTGTGAAGTACTCATAATAGCGCATACATTTTCAAATTTGGTAATAAAGACGTATGCGTCTTCAAACTCGAGACCATGATATTTTGGTAAAAGATTGATGTAGTGGGGTTTAATTTCAAAATTATCCTCGTTGGCTGGTGGAATAGATAGACAAGTATGCACTAAGCGGTTTAGCGCAAGCGGCAGCGTGCGTGTTATTTAAAAATTGGTTTGTTTTTGAAAAAGTGTGTCGGACTTAGATAAATCACACAAAAATGCACAAACAATCCTGAAACTAAACTTACCTAGGTCAAGTCTCTAGACCGCTCCTAGACTTCCAAAGGAAAAACCGTAGGATCAATCCTCTACCACCTCTTTACTATTCTTGTGGCTAGGTAAATTCCAGATAAGTGGGAGGTATCCGCTATACGAATCACCGAAAATAGCGAGCCTAATTAAGTAACCACTTACTTAGACACACTTTCCTAGGCACCACAAAAGTAATGCGGATAAGCAATAGATTATCCACGTCCTTCCTCTGTCCTTATTGAGCTCGACAGTCCTTAGAGTCTTGTCTAGATATTTTTTAAATTAATGTAGGGTTGATACTGATGCTCGTTTTGTGATTTGTGGGGCTTAGGAAGGGCGATAAAATCCCTACCTGATCTGAATTTTGGTCTTACCCCTTAAAAATCCGTATTAAAATATGAATTAACAAACCAATTACAAAACTTTGCAAAAAGATTTTTGAGCGGCGATATTTTGCAAAGAATCCTGCAAGAAAGATATTTTATTGGATTTTAGAGGAGAGAGAAAGAGTTGAGAATATTACCAGAGAAGTTTGGAGCCCTAAGCCCTCTCTTACGCCGCGCTTCCGCCGCTATTTGTGCTACTTGTGCCGCGATTCCGCCGCAAGGAAGAAGGATCAGTTGATGAATTTTTGCTCCGTGGCCTTCTGTACTCCTCTGGATCTCGATGAATGTCTCTGTCTTTCTGTTTCCTCAAGTCTGTGACTCCAGATCTTCTAGCAAAATTCACACACAATTCGTTAAATATACAATTTGCAGTTTTGTTTTAATTATGATATAGATCGAATAAGAATTCAACACAAATAGTAAGAATAAAAAATTACGTACGTATCCCCGGCAACGAAGCCATTTAATTTGTCTGATTTATGTGTAGTAACCGCAATCAATAACGGTGTCGCGTGTAGCTCGACCGAGATGAGTACGGGTCATCCTCTGGGAAACGTTGAATCTTTTAATCTTACTTTAGACGTGTTGAAAAAGGAAGGAGGAAGAATAAAGAATGGTGAAGAATGGTTGTAGGTTCTAGATCTACGTCAAACATGGATGCAGAATATAGATCTAGATTAACCACGGATGTAAGTTTAATATTAAAAGGGGGCTTGTAGGGTTCATTGGGATTTAGTAGTTATGGATGATTAATTAAAAATTACTCTTTTTATCCTTTAATAAATTTAAAACTAGAACGACAGTGATTCATGTAGATTAGGGTTTCTGGAGGGAAAAAAGGGTTCCCACTCTTAACCCCTATCTCGACATGGAACTCCGTTCATATCTAGCCTTTACCAAAACAATAGTTAATCTAATCTCTAATCGTGGTCGCGATTATCAATGAATTGATAGCGCGCCCAAGTAGGATGTTAACTATTCTTTTGATAAAGTTTATAAACTTTATAGGACTTAAAAAGAGTTTAAGGATCTTCATCATCCATTAACCTACCCTAATCCCATGAACCCTAACAAGCGAAGAATTACTCGCGCATGTTAGAAGAAGAGATGGAGAGAGAAATCATATTAAAAACTACAAAGAGATAGAATAAGAAAACTACTACCTTTATTAATCAACAAAAATCATTTACACTTTGTTCCTTTAGAAAATGATTACAAAATGCTAGTTTGCTTCTCGATCTCTTCTAAGGAGGTAGATGAACCGTTGATGATCAGTCTGGATGCATGAGCCGTCGTGGACTTTGTGATCGCGTTGGCTTGATGATTTTTCCAAGAGGCTCTCGGTCCTTATTTATAGTCACAGAGCCAGAACTCTAGTTTCCTAATATGGAAACTAGTTGTTAGGATCCTAACCACCAAAATCCCATATCTCAACTCCTCAAATCCGCGGCGGAACCGCGGCCATTGGATAGGTTTGGCCACGGATCCGCCCCCTTTTGGTGAGATCATGGCCTCTAATTTTTGTAGCTTCATATCTGTAACACTTGGTAATCTTTTGAGTATCTAGACTTTAAAAATCTTTTCTACATTTCTGCTAGAATTAGTTTCTTCAATTTACTTGAATATCTTCGGCAAATTTGATCTTGCCAACTCGGATTTCCTTGATTTTAGTTAGGATATAATTCCTGCACAATTATCTCAATAAATGATGTTAGTAGAATTTTTTATTGAGATATTATCTTTAACCATTTGCCGTGATATTTTAGTTTTAAGAATTGGTCAAATGTATTTAATAAGGTAAGCATATTTAAATGGGCCAAATGTTACATGGATATTATATACTTACTTTTTCCTACATAATATTAATTATAATATATAAACATATGAAAATAGTATTTTTGCAGATAAACCTTCATATGTGTCATATTTATAATAAACACCTTTTATTATATAGAAATAGTAAGAAAAATGTCATATTAAATGTGCAGTTTTATCAACTGAACAAAGAGTCTCCTCCTGATATCTGTGCGGCAGGGCGTTTGATTCCAGCTATTTGGGGCTTACCCTTCTTCTTCACCATAACTTCATAACGGCAAGCTGCCTTCAGGGAGAGTTCATGAGTCGGGTAATCGCCTGTGGCTAACGCTGCCTGAATCTCCGGGTCTAAGCCCTGTTGAAATCGTCTAGCCCGAATCTCGTCAGTCAGGATCAAATATGCCGCGGTCCTGATAAGATGTTGATGTTAGGATAGTGATGTGTTTTAACGGAATAGTATTTGATACGAATTCTTTACCTGCTAAGCATGATGAATTCGGCATTATATTCGTCTACCGATTTTACCCATATAGAACCTTGTTATAGATGGATGAACTATTGTTCCATCTCGAAACGGGCAGTCTCAGAAAAGAACTTCGTATCAAACAGATCGCGAAACGTCTTCCACTCTATGGGTTGGGTGAGACGACTTTCCTCAGCCTTCCATCAGACTCTTGCATTGTCGGACAGTTGCAACTTAGTAACTCTCACCCATGCAATATCTGGCACTTGAGCTGCTGCCAGATCATCTACGATTGCTTGAGCCCATTCTTTTGCCTTAAGTGAGCTCTCTTTTCCCGAGAAGTGTTTTGGGTGCAGTGCCCGGAACTACTTGACTCCGGGTTCCTTGGCTTCGGGGCGGTGCATGAGGATAGCAGTCTGCTGCTGCTGACCCTCCAATATGCTCTTAATAGTCTCAAGCAGTACCGTTTGCTCATTTATAGGATCTGCAACGGTAGGGAGAGGTGGTAGAGTAGGCGGTGGAGTATTGCCGTTGACGTTCGTGCTGGTGTTGCTGGGAGAGTCCATTACCTTGATAGAAAAGGAATGATTAGAATAGATTCAAGAAATTTGGAATGTAAGGAATGTATAGTTGCTGATTCTTATAATTCTTGTGATATAATGTTTAAGACTTCACGCAGAACTGACCTGCACGGGCCGCCAACAAAATTTATCACGCCCCGCTTCCTAGTAGACGGAAACGCTGACGTGGCAGCCCGCAACATATTTACTATGAAATAAATACGTTAAGCGTAATTAAGAAATATATAAATATGAACAAGAATGACAAGAGAATAAAATGAAACAACAACTTTATTTACATTTAACTTTGCATACAACTGTTTGAAATAAAAGATGCAATAATCAAAAGCAAATACCTAAACAATGGCTTACTGAAAGTAAGTCTAGAGGAATTAGTAGTTAGGCTGAGCGGTAAGCTGGTCCAAGTCCTCCTGGCTTGGCTCTATCTCCTCAGAGTCCGGTCCTCCTGACGAACATTCCAAAGAAAAAAAACAGAAAGAAATGTCGTCAGCGAACTAATGCTCGATAAGTTCCAAAAGAAGAAAGGGAAGATATTATATAAAGTGAAAAAACGGGTAAAGTTGTATATGATCGATCACTGGTATATAATAGTTATTCTAACGTGGTTATTTGTAGTTTGATAAGGAAGGTATTCATGTATACAAGAGGAGTCCATCTTACCCCGTAGACTATGGTAACATGTAGTACAAGGCCCCGTCATAACCCACGGGACAACGGTACGTGAATTCATATAGGTGTCTTTTAAGTGACCTCTCATACTACGATATACGTTCCGTACCAATCTAACCCTTTATCCCCGCGTAATGTTTTGTATAGATTAGGTTTACATGTCTTGGCTGAAACCATGGATACAAAATGTTCAGGTTCATATTCAGGATGTAATCATGTATTCAAGTAGTCATGTCAAGTTATAACCATGGTTCGGTCAGGTCAAGTCAAGTATACATGTTTGAATCTGATGTTTGAATTCGAGTATTCATGTTCATGATCAAGTATTCGAGTTCATGTTTGATTTTGGATTCGGATTGAGTTTGGACTGAGATTGAGTCAAAAACTTGTAAACTGATTTAACTCTTGAATTCTCAGGTTCGGGAGTTATCGACAACTGCTGCACATGGACGACAGGATTTGTGTCTTTTTTTAAGACAATTTCCATTGATAACTCCGTTAAGTTGTCTAACTTAAATAAGCAAGCACTCACTTTCTCCGGCTCCCTAAGGCTTAAGAGAATTGATTCCGCTTAAACCTATATTTACTAAAGTCCTTAAAATATTGTTTTGTATATCTCGAGAGGGTTTTATGAAAAATATTTTAATATAGTTAAAAATAAAACCTCGAGGGTGATTTATATTACTTAGGGTTTTTATGAGCATGTGTTTTAAGTATTAAGGTATTTTAATGATAAATACCTAACTTTTAAAAGTTTATGGTATTTTATTAAAAACTAGTCTTTTTGGTAACTTGATGGTATTTTATTAACATTTTAATCTTTCATTTTTAGAAGAATATAGTTTCATAATATATTGAAATATGGATTTATAATTTTATATAATTTTAAAATTTTAGTTTTATCTAGAAAATTCATTTTTCTTAAAAACCGTATTTATATCATTTCGAGATCGAATACTCCGTGAGGAGTGCTGCATCTCACTCTACTGTCCCCAAGATGTGCGATAATCCGCACCATCCATTAGCGGATCTCCTAACGAGGGTTGTAGATACATAATTGCAATGGAATACGAAATATCGCTTTAAAAGAAACCCGGTTTTAAAATATGTAGTATTTTATTGTAAAGATTATTCTTCGAAACAAATATACATACAAATAGGCATCGTGCTATGGAACCAAAGTGTACTTGTGGAGTGGGTCGTTGCCCCATGAAGTTTTTCCTAAAAGTATAGTTTTAACAAAACGAAAAGAGGCGATAATAAAGTTCAAGGTATTTTAATGAAAAAGTTCAATTATGGTTGTTTCACATAAGATTCTTGGTCAAACTTGATTCTAAACATTGGTATTTAAGGTTACAAGTAATGTGTAAAATTAGGTTGACCAATATATAAAGGAAAATGGGAGTTTCTAGTGTTTAGAAAAGAGTATTGGTAATAACTCCACTTTACCGATATAAAATTTAAAGATGAATTTTAATGAGAAGAAGGAGAGTTGGGAGGGACTTATGGTTTGAGTATATTAAGAAGAGGTTACGGAAGAGGGGATGAACTTCCTGGTGTCGCGGGAGCTCCGAAATCGGCTTCGATCTTCGATGGAAGAAGCTTGCTCGCTAACTCCACTTTACTCCACTCGCACTTAGGACTTTTTGAGAGAGATTTTCTTTTTGAGAGAGATTTTGCTAGAATTTTCAGAATGGTGCTGAGCCAATGGATGGGGTGGCATTTATAGTGGAGAATTATGGTTTGGGAATTAAAATTTTGGATTAAAAAGCATTAAAATGTTGTTAATTGGTGAAATGAAATGTCTCTATTTGATTGCAGGGAAATCAAACAATGCAGAGGAGTTGAGGGGAGTTGAAGAGACGAGTGTGCAAAGCATGGAGCTTATTGGAGCAAATCCGACCGTCCCCGCCGGCCTATTGGGCATATCCGCCTGTCGATTCTGAGGCAAATGCCTCGAGATTCGTGCCACCGGATTAACTCTGTGTTTACACCATTTTTCACATGCTTGATTTTTCTGAACTTTTCATTTCCTCGTATATTGCACGTGCAACCTTTTGGGCTTCCAAAAAGTAAAAAAGAAAAATCAGAAAAATAATTGTGTCTGATGGGAATCGAACACATAGGCTACGTCGCAGCAGTGCAAGGGCTTTACCAGTAAGCTACAAGTTGTTTCTTGCTTTTATTTAACAAAAGTGACTTATAACTCATACACAGTCTGTCAAACTCTTTCTGTATATTAACAGGAAAAATTATGTACAGAGATTTCAGAGTCGTTACAAGGCTTGGTATCAAGACTCGAAGCTAAGAATATGCCGTTACTTTGCTTTTGCTTTGATGATGTCGTGTTGATTCTTCGCCGAAATAGGGTAGACATTCATATGACCTCTAGGTCGTATATATTGCCATTGAGATCTGAAGCTAGGAATATGCCATCACTTCGTTTTGATTTGACCCTTTGATCCATATTGACGCCACGTCTGCACCGAGAAGGAACGTCGAGCTGGAGCTAGGATTTTTCCATTACTCCACTTTCGCTTTGGCTCCTTTGAGCCTTGTCTACACCACGTATGTACTTTGCTGGTATAAGAGAGACGTTGAATTGGTCTTTAGGCCGAATACATTGCCATCGAGACCTGGAGCTAGGACTTTGCCATTACTCCGTCTTTTATTTGACCCTTTGGTCTATGTTGACATCGCGTCTGCACCCTGCTGACGTCGAACTGAGCTTGGAATTTGCCATTACTCTGCTTTGGTTTGACCCTTTGGTTTTTGGTGACGTTGCATCTGCAACGAGAAGGAAAGTCGAGATGATATCTAAGTCATAGATGTTGCCATCGAGATCAGGAGGTAGGATTTTGCCATTACTCTACTTTTATATATTTGACCTTTAGTCTTTATTGACGTTACGTCTATACCCTGCTGATATTAGAAGAACGTTGGGATGATCTCCAGGCTGTAGATGTTTCCATTGAGATCTGGAGCTAGGATTTTGCCATCACTCCACTTTTATTTGACCCTTGGATCCTTGTTGATGTCGCGTCTGCACTGTGAAGGAACGTCGAGTTGGAGCTAGGATTTTGCCATTACTCCACTTTTGTTTTGGCTCCTTGGAGCTTTGTCGACACCACGTCTGTACTTTGCTGAAGTAAGAGGGACGTACAAATAGTATCTAGGCTGTAAATGTGCCATCAAGGCTTGGTTCTTCTTTTAACGAAGCATGGTGGAAAAATATGGTTCCCCTTTTTTTTTATTTGTGCTCATGAATTATATATAAGAGTCAGTACGGACCTACTTGCAGGGTAGAATTTTTTTATTTTATTATTTTTTTATATTTCCGCGATGCTCTATCTTTTCAACTTTTCATATCGCGAAAGTCGTGATTGCCCATTTGGCTATTTTTTGGCGGTGCCCAATCATTTCGACTATGTCATTTTTTATTTTTCCCCGCTATTTTTTATTGCGGGTTGTCCAAACATTCCGGCTGTTTCATATGCATATATTTTTGCTCGCTGATTTTTATTGCGAGTTGCCCAATCATTTCGGCTTCATATGCATATTTTTCTTTACTCGCTGATTTTATTGCTAGTTGGGGATTTCGAATCTGATACCAATCTTGGTCTCAGTATCGCTACAACTAGGATATTTCCGGGAGCGACTCATCATATGCTTTTGTTAATTTGACCAAGGTGGCTTAGCAAGCAGGGTTAGGAACCTGTCGACTAAAGCTTTTGACTTTATGAGCCGTAAGGGTCTCATAAAGGCATTTCTCCCTACAAATCAAGAGGATCACATATGTGTATTTTCTCCTCAGGATTCGTGGGGATTCCTAAGTGGTATTCTCTCTTGCAATTCATAAGGATCTTACAAGAGAGTTTTCCCCTTACAAATCATATGGACTTACAAGTGTTGTTCATCATATAGGGACATTTCTCGCCATTGGTGGAACTTTATGGGAACATATTTTGTTCGTGGCCGTAGATCGTATACAAGTGTCAGTATTGAACTACTTATAAAACAACTTGGGGGATATGATGGCTTAAGAACGGGTTTGAATTCCTGTAACTTAAGACTTTTGAATCCTATGAGTCACGAGGGTCTCATAGGGGAAATTCTCCTTACGAGTCGTGAGGATCTCGCAAGTGTAATTTCTCCTTAGAAATCATTTGGATTCTCAAGTGTGTTTCTCCTTATGAGTCGTAAGGATCTCACACGGGTATTTTCTTCTCACAAGGTCAAGAGGACCTTGCAAGTGCACATATTTTTTTTTCATTTAACGGGTTTGCGTCCTCTCGGTTTTTCACAAACTCGCCGGCAGTCCTGCTGTTTTTACTCACGGTACCCTTTTGGGTTTTCATCCATGCCCATTTCGCTTATGGACATACCGCTTTTTTTGCGAACGATGGAACTCTCGAAAGTAGCTCCGCCGCAGATGACCCATCTTATTTGCCGATGGGACTTGGGGGTGGCTTCATCACTAGAGTAGCTATGTAGCCGATGGGGTTTGAGTAGCAATCTTCGCCGGTAGGACTTCAATTGCAATGTCGATATCAAGGAGCATATTAGTTTAGGGATATTGCGGTCTATTATAGCCGTATTTGGGGCGACGCGCTAGTTGAAGGTTATTTCGGCCTATTATTAGTTTAGGGACATTTTAGTCCAACATCCCCGTGTTCGGAGCGACGTGCTAGTTTAGGGATATTTTGGTCCAACATCCCCGTGTTCGGGGCGACGAGCTAGTTTAGGGACATTTCGGTCCAGCATCTCCGTATTCAGGGCGACGTGCTAGTTTAGGGATGTTCCGGTCTAACATTTCCTTATTTGGAGCAAAATGCTAGTTTAGGAACGTTTCGGTCCAATATCTCCATGTTCGGAGTGAAATTCTAGTTTAGGGACATTTCGGTCCAACATCTCCGTGTTCAGAGCGAAATGCTAGTTTAGAGATGTTTCGGTCCAACATTTATCTTTCGGTCGGGGAGTTACATAACCCATCCGTTCCGATGCTTGCTTGCTTAAGATGTTGCCTGGTCGTTGTATGAGTGGCGACTTCACGCCTTAGGCTATCTTCACCCTCTTGGACTGCTTCATTTATCATCGTAACGATCGGGTTGTTTTTGCGGGAAATACCGGGAACTTTACATGGCACCTGCCCCCTGCTTATTAATGTCACTTTCTGACGCTAACGGGGCATTTTCTTCATATACGAAAGAACAAGATATCACGTCACTCTTTCTGCCGAGTCTTCTTCCTTCTTGGAAGAATGAACTTGACATGAGAGCTTTTGCCCTCATCATCCATTTTAGAAGTGGGAGATGGCTTCTACGTCCCTTCCATGATTTCTGGTTCAAGTGGGCTATTCCAATTGATTTGCAGGATCGGCTTTTAGGCCTTTCAATATCTTTTCTATTCTTTGAAGAAAGGACCACCTCCAGATAGAGATTCCTCTGCCAGCGAGCAAGATGCCCCTGCGTATATTTCGCGAGAGCGACTATTCGCGTCCCAATCTTTTCAAGGATTGTACCCACGCTGTCGCTATTTTGAGGACATGTTGCTTCAGAGCCGCTCATTTTTTATCGGTGAGCATTTGCAACAAACATCGTTGTGCCTCTGCTTTTCATATATCTTCATCGGAAGAGGATAGGTCTTTACCCATCTGATTCAATCGAGCTATTTTATCTATGAGCTCTTAGAAGGTCGTCGGCTTAAAGAATGCCATATATGGGAACACGTTTGAATTTGGGTCAAAAGTGGCTATGAACATTCTCACGGCTGGAGTTTCGTCAATGCGCTGTTCGCATTTTGACCATAGATTTCGCCATCGGGCAATATATTGAACCCAAGTCTCGTTTGGTCTAACCCTTTCATTGACCAACGTCGTCACGGTAGTGCGTTTATTCACACTGGCGAATCACTGACAAAAGAGCATCTCTATCTCGTCGAAGATCTTCATGGAGTCATTTGGGAATTCCGTATACCATTCGAATGCAGTGCCCGCCAGACTGCTGACGAACTGTCGGGCGAGCAGTATATCATTTCCTCCTGTATTGCCGCCCTGGATTTAATACGCGTGTGTTCCCGCAAAAATTTAAACAATATAGAAAGAGCAAAGCTCTGTTGAAAGCTAATGGGGTAGCGCCTCAAGTGTTTCTTACGAGGGCGCCAGCGCTAGCACCAATTTTATGGTGGCGCCGCACATGCTCCTCATGCCGGCGCTAATATGCAAGCACAGAAATGCTTTCTGAATAAGAATTAAATTCTTATATGGCGCCGCACGTGCTCATCACGCGAGCGCCAATGTGCAAAGCACAGGAGTACCCATCATAAGAATTAAATTCTTAAGTGGCGTGCACAATACGTGAGCGCCAATGCCCAAGTCAAGATCAAGAGAACTAAATTTTACATGAGAATTTGGGATACTCTCTGTTAAACAGAGCCGTTGGATCAAAAATCCAATGGAGATGATAAATTATCAAAATATATAATTAAATTCTATTAGGAGAAAATATCTCCTAAATCTTTCTAATAAGAAAGATACTCTCGGGTGGATCAATGATCCAATAATAGAATAAAATTCTATTTTAGAAATATATTCTCTCAATCTTTCTAAAAAAAGATTGCTCACTGTAAAACAGAGAACGTTGGATTAAAAATCTAATGGTGATTAAAAATCACCATTTTACAGAATAAATTTTGTATACGGGAAAATATTTTCCCAATATTGTTAAAAACAAGAAAACATATTCTGTAAAACAGAAAACTTGGATCAAAGATCCAACGGTAGGTAAAATTCCCCAACTCAATTTTGAGACCAATTAAATCAATTGGAATCTTTTGATGAGAGATTTTTTCAAAACCAATTAACAATTTGCCTCCACTATATAAAGAACCCGAGACTTCAAGTCTCAAAAGGAGGAGACGACCCTATAAGTTTCTGTAAAAAAATATATATATACAGAAAGCTCCCAAAACCTCCCACAAAACAACAAAGAATTTAATTCTCAAACAAGATCTTCTTCCTCAAAACCCTTGGTAAGGAAAATATCGAGATCAAAACATCTCCTTTACTTATCATATCATATCATATATAAGGGTTTAACCCTTCTCAAAAAACTTAGCTCTTTCTATGGATCTGAGATCCGCAAGAAAAATCTTTCACAAGTTGAGAATTTAATTCTTATCGGGAAGATATTGTTCATGAGAATAAAAAATTCATTGAAGAACAAAATTGAAAAGAAAGAAGATGGGGTTCATAATACTCCAGGAACTTAGTTCCTTCATATCAAGAACTTAGTTCTTTAAAGAACCCGATCCAAAATCCTCAAAATAGTGATCTTGATGATCCTTAATAGTCAAAACACCATTAAAAAAGGTTTAACCTCTCTGAAAACATGAACATGGAAAACATGGAGTTCATAATACTCCAGGAACTTAGGTCCTTCAAATCAAGAACTTAGTTCTTAAAGAACATGATCCCAGATCCTCAAAATAAGGATCTTGGTGACCGTTAATGGTCAAAATACCATTAGCAGAGATTTAAATTCTCTAAAAATATCAACAGAAATTAAATCTCCATAAGAACTCAGCGCTTTACGTGAAAAGCACGTGAGCGCTCAAGGCCAAGTTACATAGCGCCTCACGTGAAACGCACGTGAGCGCCTGAAAAACTTAGAGCGTAGCACTAGTGCAGCGCCTCACGTGAACACACGTGGGCGCCATAAAAAGCCAATGCTTAGCACTAGTGCAGCGCCTTACGTGAAACATGTTAGGTCCACGTTACCTCTCCCGGTACTTTCGGGGTTGCGGAAACGGTAAAACAAAAAATTTTCTGGACTTTGTAACATGGACCATAAAAGCCGGATCTTTGCTAAACAATATACCAGCATCCTAACATGAGATGTATCTACTCGGTTAGGGGTTATACCTCAACTTGAACTCCTTCTCTTCTTGTTGTTGTTCTTCTTTGATGTTCTTCTCTTCTTGTTGTTCTTCTCTTTTCTTGCTCAATGGTTGATCCGGACTTCGGTCACCTCCGCGGCCTCCTTGAGTCAAAGACGATCCACCCGAGAGATGTACACCGAGCTCCACCTCAAGCCGAGGTAACTAGGGCAAGGAGATTGCTAATCTAGAAGCCCTAGGATGTGTAGAGAAGATGTATGGATGTGTTTGTCAAGTGAAATCCTTTTTCTCTCAACACATGAGATCAAAGGAGAAATCAAGAGGAGGAAGAAGAAGGAGTTTTTCTAGCAACCATGGAGCTTCTCATTTCAAGAGAGAGAATGAGAATAAGCAAATGAAAAGCTTAACCAAGAGAAAAGCTAACCATGGTTGCAATAATGCACAAACACTATGATTACTAATCCCATCAAGATAAAGGTGATGGCTACAAATGACATGACCATTATCATAACAAAAGAAAAAGAAAACCAAAGAATACTTTAGATCTTCTAAGAAGATCCAAGTCAACTTTGGTCAAATGGTCAACAAAGTCAAGATGGTCAAATGGTCAATGTAATTAGCCATAACAAAATTATCAATGAAAGGATTAGTAAATAATGTCCCCGGCTCATAATGGTTTTGACCAAACGAACTGTCGAAACCCTAATGAGTCCGCCTCAAAATGGTTTTGACCGAATCAACTGTCAAAACCCTAATGAGCCTGCCACATAGCGGTTTTGGCCGAACCAACTGCCAAAACCCTAATAAGGCACCTCCTCCTTCATCGCTCCGGAAAACTGTGCATACACACCTGCATCCGTATTCCGTAGAATACGGATGCGCAGAAGACAAAACAAATCCATCCATGCAATACTAGGATCCGGCTTAAACCAAAGCCCACTAGTATTGCCTGCCCGAACACTATACGCACACAAGTGTACGTAAGTGATCACAGCCCTGCCGTAAAACCATACGGCCTCTACACGTTTCGCTCAGTGCAGGGAAACTCTCTGTGTGGGACTCTAAAGACTCGACACTACGTTGGAAGTGGGTTTAACCACAGACCGCAAGCGGCACTAGCTGTACGTAACGGTCCCCAGGTAGATGTCGATAAGAAGGCCGATGAGGTAAACCCATCCGAACTCCTACTGAGTCTGTATGTGACAATCTCCGTACAGTCCGGTCTGTTCGTCTGATACATCGCATGGCGGGCCTAGGGGGGCGGCAAGCGTCGGACCCCTAATAGCGGTACAAGTCGTGTCGGAGTGAAGCCCAGAACATCCTGAGATAACACTGGAACCTACCAGTATATCTCGCTTGCCCTGGCCAGGGACTACTTGTGTAATGGCTCTCCTAGACACAGCGCGATGTCAACCCCCAATACCGGGAGAGACGAATCCTGTCTAACCGTCACTGCCTCCAAGTGCTTCGGGACTGCTCCCAACTACTACCTGTTTGCACGACTCAGTAGAGCCGTGGTAGGGTAGCAATCAAAGAACAGTGGGAACACACTCGAGGCGAAGTGACAGTGTCAAGTCAGCGGACTAAGCTCTACTCATGTCACCTGGGAACTGATAACTGACGATAGGTATAATACCAACCATCAGTTCCCGACGAGTCCTGTCCAGTGTACTCGTAACCTAACGAGCACCCGCATACTATCTCAAGTACGACGTACCGACGGCTGTGGGACAGACCGTCTCCCGTGCTGGGATGAGAAGCGCATACGCTAGTCTACTCCGGAGCATCGATGCCCTATCTCGATACTCCCACGACTAGAGACGTGTATAAGGATGTGCTTGTAGATTACCCAGCCCCCACGAATGTGATCGCCATCACAACGCCGGTAATCAAGCAAAGATCCTAAGGGCTCTACTAATGCGTATAGGTGATATAATAAATAAACACACAAGTACACATTAAAGCAGAGACAAACCAAGTAGCATACTACTATATTGAGCAAGATTGTCTCTACAACTGTGAATATCCCAAGCTTCCATCAAGTAATATACATACTAGTATGATACAGTAATGGCCTCTAGGGCATATACACTAACAATCTCCCACTTGCACTAAGGCCATGTACTGGCGTATCGAAGACCTATCATCTCGATCAGCCGCTCGAACTGAGTCTGGGGTAAAGCCTTTGTAAATGGGTCCGCAGTGTTGTCCTTTGTGTCCACTCTTCGCACCTCGATCTCCTGTCGATCAATGATCTCCCTGATCAGGTGATACCGCCTTAAGATGTGCCTGGATTTCTGATGGGACCTTGGTTCCTTCGCTAAAGCTATAGCCCCATTGTTATCGCAATACAAAGGTATTGGGTCAACAATGGACGGAACCACCTGAAGTTCACTAATGAACTTCTTTATCCAGACCGCCTCTTTTGCTGCATCGCTAGCAGCAATGTATTCAGCCTCCATCGTCGAGTCTGCGACGGTATCCTGCTTGGAACTCCTCCAACATACCGCCCCTCCGTTGAGGGTAAACACAAAACCCGAGACAGACTTGCTGTCATCTTTGTCACTCTGGAAGCTTGAATCGGTAAAGGACTCGACCCGGAGGTCTCCATTACCGTAAACCAGGAACATCTCCTTAGTCCTTCTCAGGTACTTAAGAATGTTCTTCACTGCTGTCCAGTGGTCCTCCCCTGGGTCTGACTGATACCGGCTTACCGCGTTCAGCGCGTAAGCTATATCTGGTCTTGTACATAGCATCGCATACATTATAGATCCTACCGCCGAAGCGTAGGGTATAGTGCTCATGCGAACCCTCTCCTCGTCAGTCTTAGGAGACATCTTCTTGGAGAGGGTAATTCCGTGCAATGCGGGTATGTTACCGCGCTTGGAACCCTCCATACTAAATCTCTTTAGTACGGTCTCTATGTACCTGGACTGCGAAAGTCCCAATAGTTTCTTGGATCTATCTCTATAGATCTTGATCCCCAAAATGTACGAGGCATCTCCCAGGTCTTTCATGGAGAACCTTTGTGACAAAAATAGCTTGACCGATTGTAGCATAGGAACATCATTTCCTATCAAAAGAATGTCGTCCACGTACAAGACTAGGAATACGACAGTTCGTCCTACAATCTTCTTATAAACACAGGGTTCATCTTCGTTCTTGATAAAATCAAATTCCTTGATTGCCTCATCAAAACAGATGTTCCAGCTCCGCGATGCCTGCTTTAATCCATAAATGGATTTAAGCAACTTGCACACCTTTCCGCTGCTCCCACTGTCTACGAAACCTTCTGGTTGATCCATGTAAACGCACTCTTCCAAACAACCGTTTAGGAAAGCCGTCTTAACATCCATCTGCCATATTTCATAGTCATGGAAGGCAGCAATGGCAAGTAGGATCCGAATGGATTTGAGCATAGCCACCGGAGAAAAAGTCTCGTCATAGTCCAAACCAGGTCTTTGACGAAAACCTTTTGCAACGAGTCTAGCTTTATAGGTTTCCACCTGCCCATCTACACCAAGTTTCCTTTTGTAGATCCATTTGCATCCAACGGGTTTTACCCCAGGTGGAGCAATATCCAAGGTCCACACTTTATTGGCGTACATGGACTCCATTTCGGATTGCATTGCTTCCTGCCACTTATCAGAGTCCCTACTGATAATGGCCTGCCTGAAACTGGTAGGGTCATCTTCTTCCAAGATGCAATCCTCTCGATCCCCATCTATGAGAAAACCGTAGTATCTCTCGGGCGGATGAGAAATCCTACCAGATCTGCGGAGTGACTGAGGTTCGTTTGGGGTTATTGAATCTAGCGGTTCCACCAAATCTTTTGTTAAAGTTTGTGTTTCTGGATTTTCATCCAGTTCTACCATGCTGCCACTAATGTTTTTAACAAGAAATTCTTTTTCTAAAAATGTGGCATTTCTTGAAACAATTATCTTCTGTTCCTCTGCATGGTAGAACAGATACCCACTTGAATCTTTTGGGTATCCCACAAACTTACACAAAACTGCCCGTGCCTTAAGTTTGTCTGGGTTCTGCTTTTTGACATAAGCTGGGCAACCCCAAATCTTAACACGTTTAAGATACAAACTCTTACCACTCCATATTTCATACGGAGTCTTAGGCACGGATTTGGATGGAACTTGATTCAATAGATGTGCTGCAGTTTGAAGTGCATATCCCCAGAATGAAAGAGGTAACTCAGCACTACTCATCATGGAGCGAACCATATCCAATAGGGTACGATTCCTCCGCTCCGATACACCGTTGTGCTGTGGTGTGTAAGGAGGAGTAAGCTGAGAGAGAATACCATTCTCTTTTAAGTAATCTAGGAATTCCGTGCTTAAGTACTCCCCCCCTGTCAGACCGAAGGATCTTGATACTTTTGCCTGTCTGGTTCTCTACTTCGTTTCTAAATTCCTTGAATTTCTCAAAAGCTTCAGATTTGTGTTTCATCAGATACACATATCCGAACCTAGAGAGATCGTCAGTGAATGTGATGAAGTACGAGAACCCACCCCTTGCATGTATAGACATCGGACCACATACATCACTATGTACGAGTCCCAAGAGCTCTGCTGCTCTTTCTCCATGTCCGGTGAACGGAGATTTGGTCATCTTCCCTTTGAGACAAGACTGACAAGTTTCATAAGATGAAAACTCGAACGCATCCAAGAGTCCATCTTTATGCAACTTACTCAGTGTTTTCTCTCCGACATGACCAAGTCTACAATGCCACAAGTAGAATTCATTCGTATCTGAATTCTTCCTCTTGCGTGTGTTTTGTATATTGAGAACTGTATTCTGATTTAGAACGTAGATACCATTACACAGTGTACCCTCTGCAACCAGTACCTTATCAAGGTAAATGTTCATGATATTCTTTTCAAGAACAAAGTTATATCCATCTTTATCGAGTAAAGAAACTGATATGATGTTGCAAACCATGGAGGGTACATAGTAGCAATCGTTCAAAATCATAGTCTTGCCATTTGGCAATACTAGGTGATATTCACCGACGGCTGCCGCATTAACTTGTGCTCCGTTCGCTACTCTGAGCGACATATCACCCGGTGCAACTTTCCTACTTTTTCTCAGTCCCTGTAATAAATTACAGATATGAGATCCTGATCCGGTATCAAGTACCCAGGAGGTAGGGCTGACCGTAAAACAGTTCTCAATTACAAGAACACCTGAAGTAGATGCAAAACCATGCTTCTTCTTCAACTGGGTATCCTGGAAATCCATACAATCCCCTTTCCCTTTCTCATACTCATGACTGTTGTCACAAGTTAGAGCTGAACCAACTTTCCCCAGTCCCGAATAAGAATTCGGATCGATCAAGCGATACATTTTATTATCTTGATTAGGGCGTGAAAAGGTTGCTGCCTGGAGAGAGAGAAAAGAAACACTCAGCGTATGCTCGTGCAAGATTAGATTGGTTTATTAATTTATCTAACCAGGATGTCTCCCACTGTTTCCTCAAATTCTTCTTAAAACCTTTTTAAAAGAAGAACTAGTCGGGTTTTAATTCACGTCACAATACTTGCTTAACCTTTCAGCCAGGCTAGTGTCGGTACTTCGAGGGAGGTTTTCCAACGCTTTCGCGAAGTTCCTTAATTAAAGAACCTCTTTTCCCTGGGGGCGTAACCCCGCTAACACCTTTCTAGACACCTACTAGGTTTATAGCATTGATCGTTAAGTGAAATAATCTCCCGAGAGTAAACCAACTCATCAGTGGGATCGGGATCCAACTGTCATTGTGTGATAACCTAGATGGAATCCACTCTAGTCACCACACTCCAGAAGGTATGCTAAATCTACAAGTTTTAGTTCTTTTGAAACTCCCGATGTGGCTTTTGCCCCTAGGACCCAAGTGATCTTGACACAGTCAACAAATCAAAGAGTCCTAGTCAAGTTCATCCCGTCGTTGTCTTGATTGCATTAAACCCACCTGCATAACCCTTGACACAGTCAACAAGGTTACACAAATGTCCTAACCAATCACATTGTATCCAGAAAATAAGCAACACTTAGCTACCGTTCACTGCGCCTTGACACAGTCAACAAACGCAGCACGAATACTAAGTATAACTTATAAGAAACGACGGAGGGCTACGGCTGGGTTTTTGGCGAAAAAACCGTTAACGTAATGAACTTGATATCGTTGAAGGAACGTGATACACTTTTTGAAAATATAGTGGCGAAAACTTTTGCTAAAGAGGTCACTCCCCGTGAAGGGATCTCGGCTCTTTCCTCGTCGAATGAGGTGCAGGATATTCCAAATTGAATACCTCGATGCAAAGCAAGAATCATCGACTATAGTGAAGTTATTACCCTGACGCAAACTTTTGTCCAAGGGGTCACTCCCGGTGAAGGGATCTCGGCCCTTGCCTCGTCGACTGAGGTGCTGGGCATTCACAACCGAATACCATGATGCAAAACAAAAATGAATGTCCTTGCAATAACAGCTTTTTGAAAAATTGTTCCAACAATGTCTTTTAGGTTTATTTTCTTGCATTAGTTCTTTTAATGCGTCCCATCATTTAAATCCTACCATTGCAGAAAACAACCAAAATATGACGTACGCTTATGCCATTCGCATTCGTCACTGGGCCCCGTCATCACCCGTTAGGTTACTTAACTAACGACAGAGCGGGGGCTGGGCTAGCGCGGCTGTAAAACATAAGCAACGCCTAAATAGTTATTATATAGAAACACTGCAATGATAACCAATCCAGATCACAGATGAACACTTTGGATATACTAGGAACCCGCGATTCGTTCGAGCCTGCAACGAAAAGCGGATTACACGGTCGCGATGAATAGCCAATACCCCACCCAAGACCCCTACGGGTGCGGCAAACTACCCGCCAAGTACCCGAAGCGAAGCAACCTCCCTCAATGCCATGAGTAGGCCACTCGGCACATCGAGATACCCGGTAGTTTGTGCACCCCCTCCATGGGTCTATCCTAGGAGCAAAAACAGTAAAAAGAATTATACAATGACGGCTACAACCCCGACCCGGTTGTGCGGCCAAACAAATAATATTACATCAATTTACAAATTTATTACATGAATGAAAGAAAAAGAAACTCTCATCTCACATCCACCCCGGCTATTCATCCGCGACAATCCAACGAGTTCATATACACATTCCAATATCAAACACAGATCACAGAGATGTATAACCCCGACTAATCGACTTATAACGATTAGCCGACGTTCAATACATACAAACATCACAGATATAACCAACATAGTCAAAGTATATTGAAGTTCGGAAAAATACGGATTTATAGGCCCCCAAAAACAAATTTCTATTCTGGCAAATCTGGGCACATATAATATATCTGAAAAATCCTAAAACCACGTCAGAAACAAACTGCACCAAAAACGACACAGTAACTCACCAAGTTGGCATCGTTTCCACGGCAATAGCTTGCTATTGCCGCGGAAACGCGGCGCCTTGGTCGATTCGCTGTCTCGTTTTTGGTGGCTTTCTTCTAAAAACCCTGAGATGAATTTTGGAGTATAACAAATTTTGTTTTGACCAGAAAAAATTTTAACAGAAACTCAGGTTTTTATAACTTGGTTTTTTCGATTTTTCCGTTTCGAACTTCGATACACTTTACTACCAAGCTAGTTTATGTTTAGTTAGGCTCTGATACCACTGTTAGCTCCACGTTACCTCTCCCGGTACTTTCGGGGTTGCGGAAACGGTAAAACAAAAATTTTTCTGGACTTTGTAACATGGACCATAAAAGCCGGATCTTTGCTAAACAATATACCAGCATCCTAACATGAGATGTATCTACTCGGTTAGGGGTTATACCTCAACTTGAACTCCTTCTCTTCCTATTGTTGTTCTTCTTTGATGTTCTTCTCTTCTTGTTGTTCTTCTCTTTGCTTGCTCAATGGTTGATCCGGACTTCGGTCACCTCCGCGGCCTCCTTGAGTCGAAGACGATCCACCCGAGAGATGTACACCGAGCTCCACCTCAAGCCGAGGTAACTAGGGCAAGGAGATTGCTAATCTAGAAGCCCTAGGATGTGTAGAGAAGATGTATGGATGTGTTTGTCAAGTGAAATCCTTTTTCTCTCAACACATGAGATCAAAGGAGAAATCAAGAGGAGGAAGAAGAAGGAGTTTTTCTAGCAACCATGGAGCTTCTCATTTCAAGAGAGAGAATGAGAATAAGCAAATGAAAAGCTTAACCAAGAGAAAAGCTAACCATGGTTGCAATAATGCACAAACACTATGATTACTAATCCCATCAAGATAAAGGTGATGGCTACAAATGACATGACCATTATCATAACAAAAGAAAAAGAAAACCAAAGAATACTTTAGATCTTCTAAGAAGATCCAAGTCAACTTTGGTCAAATGGTCAACAAAGTCAAGATGGTCAAATGGTCAATGTAATTAGCCATAACAAAATTATCAATGAAAGGATTAGTAAATAATGTCCCCGGCTCATAATGGTTTTGACCAAACGAACTGTCGAAACCCTAATGAGTCCGCCTCAAAATGGTTTTGACCGAATCAACTGTCAAAACCCTAATGAGCCTGCCACATAGCGGTTTTGGCCGAACCAACTGCCAAAACCCTAATGAGGCACCTCCTCCTTCATCGCTCCGGAAAACTGTGCATACACACCTGCATCCGTATTCCATAGAATGCGGATGCGCAGAAGACAAAACAAATCCATCCATGCAATACTAGGATCCGGCTTAAACCAAAGCCCACTAGTATTGCCTGCCCGAACACCATACGCACACAAGTGTACGTAAGTGATCGCAGCCCTGCCGTAAAACCATACGGTCTCTACACGTTTCGCTCAGTGCAGGGAAACTCTCTGTGTGGGACTCTAAAGACTCGACACTACGCTGGCAGTGGGTTTAACCACAGACCGCAAGCGGCACTAGCTGTACGTAACGGTCCCCAGGTAGATGTCGATAAGAAGGCCGATGAGGTAAACCCATCCGAACTCCTACTGAGTCTGTATGTGACAATCTCCGTACAGTCCGGTCTGTTCGTCTGATACATCGTATGGCGGGCCTAGGGGGCGGCAAGCGTCAGACCCCTAATAGAGGTACAAGTCGTGTCGGAGTGAAGCCCAGAACACCCTGAGATAACACTGGAACCTACCAGTATATCTCGCTTGCCCTGGCCAGGGACTACTTGTGTAATGGCTCTCCTAGACACAGCGCGATGTCAACCCCCAATACCAGGAGAGACGAATCCTGTCTAACCGTCACTGCCTCCAAGTGCTTTGGGACTGCTCCCAACTACTACCTGTTTGCACGACTCAGTAGAGCCGTGGTAGGGTAGCAATCAAAGAACAGTGGGAACACACTCGAGGCGAAGTGACAGTGTCAAGTCAGCGGATTAAGCTGTACTCATGTCACCTGGGAACTGATAACTGACGATAGGTATAATACCAACCATCAGTTCCCGACGAGTCCTGTCCAGTGTACTCGTAACCTAACGAGCACCCGCATACTATCTCAAGTACGACGTACTGACGGCTGTGGGACAGACCGTCTCCCGTGCTGGGATGAGAAGCGCATACGCTAGTCTACTCCGGAGCATCGATGCCCTATCTCGATACTCCCACGACTAGGGACGTGTATAAGGATGTGCTTATAGATTACCCAGCCCCCACGAGTGTGATCGCCATCACAACGCCGGTAATCAAGCAAAGATCCTAAGGGCTCTACTAATGCGTATAGGTGATATAATAAATAAACACACAAGTACACATTAAAGCAGAGACAAACCAAGTAGCATACTACTATATTGAGCAAGATTGTCTGTACAACTGTGAATATCCCAAGCTTCCATCAAGTAATATACATACTAGTATGATACAGTAATGGCCTCTAGGGCATATACACTAACAAAACACACGTGGGCGCCACAAAAAAAAAGTGCTTAGCACTATTTCAGGGCCTCACGTGAAACACATGTGAGTGCTGTATAACTGAGTGCTTAGCACTGCTGGGTAGTACAGAAACCCGGTCTTTGCCCAAATTGGCTAAGTTTCATGAGTTTACACCTCTTTGATTCTTCAAGCGAGCCTATATGCTCGTGGTTTCCAAACTGATCCTAGTCTCAAACATGACTAATGATCTCTCATTGATGATATCCAAAATGATATTCATCTCATATCACCTAAGGTAATCTTAGTCTCAAATAAGGCTAATGAATTTTAGATGATCCACTATGATCTTTTCCCTCAAATACGGGATTTGGTTTAAGGGTACATCTCTCCACACCTCTGATATATGTCGTTGTAATTCCTCAACGTCTTCAGAGAGGCGGCGGGTCCTGACAACCAACAACTCCTTCCATCCCATATTAATGCACTTCCAAATTGATGTGCCCACTTCAAATCAAACCGTACCCCAAATTGGGTGCATTCTATATCATCATTGTTTACTCCGTCACGTAACAAATACATGTACACGCAAGATGAATAATGGACCGAAATGTCCTTAAACTAACATTCGTCTCCAAAATGGAAATGTTGGACTGAAATGTCCTTAAACTAATACTCGTCCCCAAAATGGGAAGGTTGAACCGAAATGTCCTTAAACTAATATTCGCCCCAAACATGGCGATAATGGACCGAAACATCCTTAAACTAATATTCACTCCAAACACTACGATGTTAGACCGTGATGTTCTTAAACTAATATAATTGAGCTCATATGCTCACTTGTTTCTAAGTTGATTTTAGTCTCAAATATGACTAACGATCCTTAGATCAAACTAAAATATCCCATGAACGGATGGACCTCACAAATGTGAGAAATGCATCATAAGTTCATTCCCGTTGGCAAACTAAGCTACCAACGTGGACCCCGTCAAGAAAATCCTTGACCCAAACCCAAATCTCAAATATACGGATTTGGACTAATCCGTGTCATACGTTCGACGACATAAATTAGTCCCCATATACAATCCACGGGCAACCCAAAATAAAACAAACACAACACGACACGAAGTGAACTGCTGGAAAAGGAGAAAGTGGTTATCGCAATGCGATAATGTAATTAATTGCAGGGGCTTGTGCCTGCAGGGAAAAGCGTCCCCACAATCAAAAACCCCTCACAAACGAAAGGGAATATGATAAAATCATGCTACAATAGCCGCGTCTGTCCAAAACTCCGATATATGGTGCCATAAATCAACTTGGTATCTTCGGAGAGGTGGATTGATAAGTCCAAATAGTATCTGCCCCTAAATTTAGGCCAGACGTCCCAACGTTTCGGTCCCTATTTTCGGCGGAGAACAGATTCTGGCACGCCCGGTAGGACCTCTTCCTCTCTCCACTCCACACTTCGTGTGTCGTGTTTTTCCGCGATCAAATAATCACGGTATATATATTTGTAGTTTCCCTTGGGTGATGAGATACTAAAGCTCGGTGTTTCGTCTCTATGCAGAATGGCGTTTGCTTCCACCCATATCAACTCAGGCTCTGTCACATCTGGTGGAGTCAAATATGGGCCACTTGCAGTCCCAAATCTCTGCAATCCAGCTTTTCAAGAAATCAATGGGCTTATCTTTGGGTTTATGCTCCTACCTCCCACCCTCGGTACCTCAACACCGAAGAAGGAAGCCCAGAAGAAGGTCGTCTTCCACAGGATGGCTCCTCAAGCTTCTGCTTTGCCGACGGAATCAGTCTCTAAACAACTGGTGCCTTCCAAAGGCCAAGGTCGACGCACGGGGCAAAATACTCAAGATCTCAAAGAAAACAGGGGGCGGGCATAGCAAAATCTTAAGGCTAATCAAATTCTGGTCGCAAGACATCACCGACGTCGATATCGGCGTTAAATAAAACAAGCTGGGGGCAGTTCTCCTTATGGTCCTGTTTCAACCCCAGTGGTGAATGCTGTTGTTCCAACCGGGAACAGTTTCGAACTGTTGTGAAGGGTCAGACAAAATTCTCCCACCGCAATATTGAAGAAATCTCCGCAGCCCATAGAGATTCTACGAGAGCAGAAACTAGTTCGCTCCCTAAAAGAACTTTTCTCATCTATATATAAGGTGTGGAAGCAGGTGAAAGACTCAGTCGTCAACCGCGGCACTTCCCCTAAACGTCAGCCAAATTTTGACAAATCCCCTTTCAAATACCAAGGGATTCATCTCAAGATGGTTCCTGATACAATGGTTCCTCCTAAAGCAGCTTCTCATAAAAAAGAGATGCCTGATAAAGCCCAAGTGCCCGAGGCAAACTCCGAGGGTCAAAGCTCTAAATGCCCCAAGCCTGGGGGCATAGTAGTTCACACAGTCTATATGATGAACTCCAAAGACGAATGTCACACTTATACTGGTCTCGGACCGCATACTCGGTCCCTGACTAAGGCTCAACTACAACATGAAAAGCTGCAGGAGATGCTTGCTCAGGCGGCAGCACTCGCTAATCCATCGACTAAGGAAAATCCCGACGACGCACCAGAAGAAAGAGTAGGGAAGGAGTCGGATATAGATTTCCTCAAGCGCTCTCTCAAAAAGAGATATGAAGAAGCGGCAAAAATGTCCACTAAAATGAACCAGATGGCCCTTCTAATCCAGAATATGGCTGCAATGATGGTCCATTCGGAACCACTAGCAGATGAAATGCCGGTAGTCGCTTTTAAAGACAATGGTGACATTTCAAATCCTCTGCAAGCCTCATCAACGGCTGAGGAAGAAATGATCCCAAAAGTAAAACTGGACGCATATAGCGCTCAGCAAATCAAAACTCGTTATGCCAGTGAAGCCGTAAATAGGTCAATCAAGACTGGTCGACCGTATCCGGCGTGCTACGATCAAATATAGTATCCGCCAGAATATATACTTCAGACGTTCCACATATACAAAGGAACCCGAAACCCTCGCTAGCACATCGCACGATTTAAATCCATATGCGGCAATACTGGAGGAAATGATATACTGCTCCTTCGACAGTTCATCAGCAGTCTGGCAGGCACTGCGTTTGAATGGTATACGGAACTCCCAAATGTCTCCGTGAATACCTTCGATGAGATGGAGATGCTGTTCAGTCAGAGATTCGCTAGTGTGAATAAACGCACTACCGTAACAACATTGGTCAATGAAAGGGTTAGACCGAATGAGACCTGGGTTCAATATGCTACACGATGGCGAAATCTCTAATCAAAATGTGAGCAAAGCATTGTTGAAAATGCAGCCGTGGGAATGTTCATAGCCATCCTTGACCCAAATTCAAAGGTGTTCCCATATTTGGCCATCTTCAAGCCGACGACCTTCCAAAAACTCATGGATAAAATGGCTCGATTGGATCAGATGGGTCAAGACTCTTCCTCATCCGATGAAGATGTATGAAAAGCAAAGGTAAGGTGGCATTTGTTGCCAACTCTCAACAAAGAATAAGCGGCTCCGAAGCAACCTGTCGCCAAAACAGCGACAACACGGATTCTACCCTTCAAAATATTGGGGCACGGATACTCGCTCCCCCGGGATATATGCAGGGGGCATATTGCTTACTGGCGGAATAATCTCTACGCCAGATGGTCTTTTTAAAAAAAAAACAGGAAGGATATTAAGGGACCTCCAAATGGGTCCTACAATCAAGTGGAATATCCCGCTTGAAACAAAAAAAAACATGGGAGGGATGTGAAATTCATGTCCCACTCTGAATCAGACGATGAGGGGAAAAACCCTAAAGTCAAGTTCATTCTTCCAAGAAGGTGGAAGACTCGGCAAAAACAATGACGTGATATCTCGTTCCTTCGTATATGAAGAAGACGCTCCATCAGTATCGGATAGCGACATTGATGAGCAAGGGGCAGGTGCCGTTTAAAATACCCAGTATTTCCTGCAAAACAACCCGATTGCTGCGATGGTAAAATAAGTAGTTCAAGAGAGTGAAGATAGCCTAAGGCGTGAAGTGTCCTGTTCATATCATAATTTTGCATTATTATATTCCCCATTCTTAATCATTTTACAAATAAATAGGTGCTTTTGATCCATGTCTGCTAAATAGTTGCAGGTTACAGGTTCTCGGAACAATACAGTGAAAATGGTGAAAAGACGCTACAAAAGTGAAACTACGACCAACAAATAGAAGAATCTTCATCATGCCGCCTACAGTTTGAGGGACAAACGAACATCAGCAAACAATTTGATTTCACAAAGCACGAAGGAAGCATAAGATTCAAGACTTCAACACGAAGCGAACGGTAAAAGTCCACAACATTCTGCACTGTGGAAATCTGAAAGAAACTAGAAGACATTCTGAGAAACCAAGTGAAGAAACCAGAAGGAAAAAGCAACAGAAAGCAACCCCAGAAAAATGAGCCAGCAAGCCCATCAAGTGGCCGCGGATCCGCGACCAAACAAGGCATATGGTCGCGGATCTGCGGCCATATAGGACACGTGTCGGTGGAGTCGGCGCGTGTCGGTGGAGTCGGTGCATTGACCTGGTTTTCTTAGGGTATTTTTGTAATTCTAGATATGGATCAGATGTAAACCTTAGGTTTTCTATTATCTATAAATAGGAAACCTACAGCTCTTTTTTGGAGCATGCCTCTTTTTATTTCTCTAGTTTAGAATTTTTATTCCCTGCAATTGTCGAAGAGTGCATCAAATAAAAAAGTAAGTTTCTTTTCTGCCCTAGTTATTTCTCTAGCAATTTTATTTCTCCGCCGTAGTTATTTTCCGCAATTTTTTATCTGCCGTAGTTGTTAAATTAAAACCATAAAAAATGAACCCGTTTATCAATTTCCTAATGAGTGAGTAGTTCCTCACTTGTTAGGGTTAGGTTTGGGGAAGGTTTGAGAGATGAAAATCTCTCACCCCTTTCTTGCCCGTTATACATTTTAAAGTAGGACTCTATGCATAAATACACACACCGCTCACTACGGCACCCTATCTCACGAGGTAGCGGTGATACCATAGTTAAAGATCGGTTGTGTATGATTTCCATCGAGGTTAGGGCTAAGAGTTACGAAAGGACGGACAAGGATCAAAGGGAAGAAACCTAGTTTCTTCCCGATCATGCTAATCCCCTTTGTTAACTCTTACCTTAACACCTAAAAGTTCTTAATTAGGGCAAAGAAAGCGGTGAGAATAATTGACTTTCCAAACTAACCTAATCCTAACCCTAGCAAGGTTTTAATCCTAATCAAACTCAACTTCAGTTTTATTGAAAATCAAACCTACCACAATAGGAATTGACTCGTTAGAACAACTAGAAAATACACGTAATCCCTGTGGACCGACCCGTACTCAACCGGCAAGCTACCAAGCGACACCGTTCTTGATTGCGGTTAACTTAACTTTGATCTATCTTTTAAAACACATAAGCGAAATCTCTTCCAATCATGTCCATGCGTACAAAAGACATGCAGCAGTGCCTCGACAAGCAAGCGTTGGAAAGAATGAGTTATGTAACTCCCCAACCAAATGATAGATGATGGAGCGAGAAGTCACTAAACTAGAGCGTCGCCAAAAAATGGCGACTCTGGACCGAAACGTCCCTAAACTAACGCGTCGCCCTAAACACGACGCGTCGCCTCAAACACGGCGATAATGGACTGAGAAGTCCCTAAACTAACAATCCGCCTCAAACATGGCGATAATGGAGCGAGATGTCCTTAAACTAAAACTTCGCAATAATGGACTGAGACGTCCCTAAACTAATAATGGACCAAAACGTCCTTAAACTAATGTTCGTCCCAAAAATGGGAATGTCGGACCGAAACGTCCCTAAACTAATAATGGACCGAAATTTCCTTAAACTAATGTTCGTCCCCAAAATAGGAATGTTGGACCGAAAAGTCCTTAAACTAGAAATTCACCTCAAACATGGCGATAATGGACCGAAATGTCCCTAAACTAGAGCATCGTCTCAAATATTGCGATATTGAACCGAAACATTCCTAAACTAGTGTGTTGTCTCAAACACGATGCGTCGCCTAAAAAATGACAATGTTGGACTGAGATGTCCCTAAACTAGCATTTCGTCCTGAACATGGCGATAATGGACCGAGAAGTCCCTAAACTAGAGCGTTGCCTCAAACAAGACGATAATGGACCGGAACGTCCCTAAACTAGCGCGCCGCCCCAAACACGACAATGTTGGACCGAAACATCCCTAAACTAGTGCATCGTCTCAAACACGGCACGTCGCCTCAAAAATGGCGATAATGGACCGGAACATCCCTAAACTAGCGCATCGCCCAAAAAACGAAGATATGCTCCCTTGAGATCTATATCGCAATTGAAGTCCTAACGGCGAAAGTTGCAATTCAAGTCCTACCGGCTACACAGCTACTCCAGCGATATAGCCACCCTAAGTCCTACCGGAAAACAGATGGGTCACCTGTGGCAAACCTACTTTCGAGAGTTCCATCGTTTGGAAAAAAAAGAGTATGTCCACAAGAGAAATAGGCATGGATGAAAACCCGAAAAGGTGCTGTGTGTAAAAACAACAGGACTGCCAGCAAGCTTCGCGAAAACCCGAAAGGGTGCGATCTCTAAAAAAACGGTATGTCCATAAGCGAAATGGGCACGGATGAAAACCCGAAAGCTCGCCGCGAGTAAGAACAGTAGGACTGCTGACGAGCTTCGCGAAAACCCGGAAGGGCGCAGTCTCATAAATAATAATAATAATAATAATAATAATAATAATAATAATAATAATAATACACTTGCGAGATCCTCACGACTCGTAAGGAGAATTGCCCCCATGAGACCCTCACGGTTCATAGGATTCAAAAGCCTTAAGCTAAAGGGATCTAAACATGTTCTTAAGTCGTCATATTTCCCTAATATTGCCCTACAGGGGTCCTATATTGACCCTTGTATACATTCCACGGGCATAAATAAATATTCTCTCACCAAGTTCTACCAATGGCGAGAAATGTCCCCATATGGTGAACGACACTTGTAAGTTCTCTCGACTTATAAGAAGAAAACACTCTTGTAAGATCCTTACGACTTATAAGAGAAAACACACTTAGGAATCCTCACGATTCCTAAGGAGAAGATGCATCTACGAGATCCTCTTGACTTGTAGGAAGAAATGTTTTTATGATACCCTTACGGCTCATAAAATTAAAAAGCCTTAGTCGACAGGATCCTAACCCTGTTTGCTAAGCTATCTTTGTTTAAACCGACAAAGGTAGATGATGATTCGCTCCTGGCAATATTCCGTTTGTAGTGATGCTGATGCCTAAATAAGTATCAAATTTCAAGTCCTCTCACGGCAAACGATGATTCGCTCTTGGCAATATTCCAGTTGCAGCGATGCTGATGCCAAGATTGGTATCAGATCTCAAGTCCCTGACTCGCAATAAAAATAAGCAAAAAAATGCATATGAAATAGCCAAAATGATAGGGCAACTTGCAATAAAAATCAACGAGCAAAAAAATATGCATATAAAATAGACGAAATGTTTGGGCGACTCGCAATAAAAAAATAGCGAGTAAAAATAAAAAAAAATGAAAATAGCCGAAATGATTGAGCACCACGAACAAAATAACCGAAATGATTGGGCAATCGTGACTTTCGTGACATAAAAAGCTGAAAAGATATAGCATCGCAGAAAGAAAAAAAATGAAAATGAAATTTTTCTGCCCTGCGAGTATGTCCATATTGATTTTTGTAGACGATCCATGGGCACAAATGAAAGAAAGGGAACCATATTTTCCCACCAGGCTCCATCAAAGAAAGAGCCATATCTCGACGGTTCATATACAACCTAGAGACCAATTCGGCATTCTTCTCATTCCAACAGAGTGCAGACGTGACGTCAACAAAGCTCCAAGGAGCCAAATCAAAAAGGAGTAATGGCAAAATCCCTACTCCAGTTCGACGTTCTTTCTCGGTGCAGATGCAACGTCAACAAAGACCTAAGGGTCAAAAAAAAGTGGAGCAATGGCATATTCCTAGTTTCAGATCTCGATGGCAACATCTACAGTCTAGAGGTCAGCTCGACGTTCCTTCTCGGTGCAGATGCAACATCAACAATGACCCAATGGTCAAATAAAAGAGGAGTAATAGCAAAATCCTACCTCCAGCTCAACGTTCTCCTCATTTCAGCAGGATGCGGACGCAGCTATCAAATGAAATTGGAGCGATGGCATATTCCTATCTCTGGACTTCAATTGCAATACATACAACATAGAGATCCTACAAATGTCTACCCTACTTCAGCAAATAATCGGCGCGATATCGTCAAAGCAAAAAACAAAGTGATGGCATATTCCTAGCTTCGGGTCTTGACGGCAACTCATATAAAACCAAAAAGACCATTGGAGATCATCCCACCCCAGAAGGGTGCGGTTATGACTCATCGGGGCTCCAAATTGGGCCTAACCGAAAAAAAAGCGTCATGGCAAATTCCAAACGTTTGCTCTTCTAACGGTAATATAATCTAAGGAGATTACTTGAAGACGTCTTGTCCAGCCCTCGAAGGGATCAGAGACACGACAGTCGCTGGGCTACTCGAAAAACGGCTTAAAGACTGCATATCGAGGAATATATCAGCCAACGAGATGGAACCATGGACTAAAACCCTAGTACCACAAACCTAATGGATCTCTATTCTAAAAGAATTGGGGTTATCTATATTTCATGTTAGGATACACCTGTGAGATCCTCTCGACTCGTCTCGACTCATAGGGAAAACCATCTTTATGAAACCCTTGCGGTTCATAAAGGTGCAAAGCCTTAGGCGACGAGGATATCAACCTGTTTCCTAAGCAATGTGACCCTACAAGTAGGTCCAAACTGACTTTTGTATACTATCCACTGTCCACATTCTCCAAAGTCGCATACCGATGAGGAGGAAAAACCTTACGAGTCCTCTCGACTCGTAATGGGAAAATTCCCTTATGAGATCCTTACGAATCTCAAGAGAAAAATTACTTAGGAGTCCTCACGACTTCTAAGGAGAAAATACACCTACGAGATCCTCTCGACTCGTTGGGAGAAACATATTTATGAGACCCTCATGGCTCATAAAGTTGAAAAGCCTTAGGCGACAGATCTAAATCTGTTTTTTAAGCCATCGCTGCCCTACAAGAAGGTCCAAACTGACTCTTGTATACTATCCAGGGCCACATTTATTGATGAAGTGAAGATACCACTTACGGGTCCTCTCGACCCGTAAGGAGAAAATAGCTACGTGAGATCCTTACGACCCACGAAAGTGAAAGACACTTAGGAATCCCCACGATCCCCAAGGAGAATATGCACCTGTGAGATTCTCAAGACTCATAGGGAGAAAAACCTTCTTGAGACCCTTATGGCTCATGAAATTAAAAAAAAGCCTTAGGCTACAAGGATCCTAAACTTTTCTCCTAAGCCATCAATTTTATATCCATGCATAACTTTGCCCTACTTCACCCACGTACATACTTACGTGGGCAAAGTACTGGGGGGCATTTGTTTCCGCCAAAATTTAAACAATATAGAAAGAGAAAATCTCTGTTGAAAGCTAATAGGGCAGCGCCTCACGTGTTTCTTATGAGGGCGCCAGCGCCAGCACCAATTTTGTGGTGGCACCGCACGTACTCCTCACGCCGGCGTCAATGTGCAAAGCGTAGAAATACTTTCTGAATAAGAATTAAATTCTTATATGGCGCCGCACGTGCTCATCACGCGAGTGCCAATGTGCAAAGCACAGGAGTACCCATCATAAGAATTAAATACTTAAATGGCGCCCACGGGCACAACACGTGAGCGCCAGCGCCCAAATCAAGATCAATAGAATAAATTCTACATGAGAATTTGGGATACTCTCTATTAAACAGAGCCGTTGGATAAAAAATCCAATGGAGATGATAAATCATCAAAATATAGAATTGAGTTCTATTAGGAGAAAATATCTCCTAAATCTTTCTAAATAAGAAAGATACTCTAGGTTGGATCAATGATCCAATAATAGAATAAATTCTATTTTTGGAATATATTCCTTCAATCTTTCTAAAAAAAAGAGTGCTCTCTGTAAAATAGAGAACCCTTGGATTAAAAATCTAATGGTGATTAAAAATCACCAGTTTACAGAATGAATTATGTATATGGAAAAATATTTCCCCAATCTTGTTAAAAACAAGAAAACATATTCTGTAAAACAAAAACCCTTGGATCAAAGATCCAACGGTGGGTAAAATTCCCCAACTCAATTTTAAGACCAATTAAATCAATTAGAATCTCTCGATGAAAGATTTTCTCAAAACCAATTAACAATTTGCATCCACTATATAAAGGACCCGAGACTTCAAGTCTCAGGAGGAGGAGACGACCCCATAAGCTTCTGTAATACACACACACACACACACACACACACACACAAAAGACTCCTAAAACTTCCCACAAAACAACAGAGAATTTAATTCTCAAACAAGATATTCTTCCTCAAAACCCTAGGTAAAGAAACATTGAGATCAAAACATCTCCTTTACCTATCATATCATATCATATATAAGGGTTTAACCCTTCTCAAAGAACTTAGTTCTTTCTATGGATCTGAGATCCGCAAGACAAATCTCCTACAAGTTGAGAATTTAATTCTCATCGGGAAGATCTTGTTCTTGAGAATCAAAGATTCAGGGAAGAACAAAATTGAAAAGAAAGAAGATAAAGTTCATAATACTCTTGGAACATAGTTCCTTTAAATCAAGAACTTAGTTCTTTAAAGAACCCGATCCAAGATCCTCAAAATAGTGATCTTGGTGATCCTTAATGGTCAAAACACCAATAAAAAAGATTTAACCTCTCTGAAAACATGAACATGGAAAACATGGAGTTTGTTTCCCTAATTAGAGCAAAGCTCTGTTTAAAATTCAAAATTCGAATTAAAGCCGCGCTTTTATAAAAGCGTAACGCTACAACTAGCGTACCCCGTGCAAAGCGCATAGGCGCTAGCGCTAGATGCGCTGCGCTCCAAGTAGTGCACCACATGCAAAGCACGTGTGCGCTAGCGCTAAGAGCGCTGCGCTCCAAGTAGCGCACCATGGGCAGAGCGCATAAGCGCTAGCGCTGGAACTAAATGTTCCTCACCGTTGGATCAAATATCCAACAGATATGATTAAATCATCAATTAACAAGAATGAAATTCTGTTGAATCTTTCCAAACAGAAAAGATTGTGCCCTAAATTTCGAACACCGTTGGATCAATGATCCAATGGTGATTAAAAGAAAATCACCAAAATACAGAATAAATTCTGTTTGGAAAGATTTCCCAATCTTGTTAAAACAAGAAGTTTATCTTCTATAAACCAGAAGCCCTTGAATCAAAGATCCGACGGTGAGGAAATTCCCAAATCAATTAGAGAATAAATCTTTTTAACTGATTCAACAAATTAGCTTGCCCTATATAAAGGCCCCAAGACTTCAAGTCTTATAGAGAGGAACCCCCCCATAAACTTTGAGAAAATCTCAGAAAGAAGAGCCAAGCTCTCAAGAAAGAAGATTTTTTTTCAAGGTAAAAAGAATGATGATAAATAAAGAGATGAAATCATCTCATAATTAAAAAGAAGAATTCTCTTCTTAAAAAATCATAGATCTACAAAGACCAAAGTCTTTTATAAAGAGATCAAAAAGATCTCATCATAAAACAAAGAAGTACTTACTTCTTTCACAGATCATAGATCTATAAGACAAATTGTCTTTCACAAAAGAGATTATGAACATTTCATTATAAAGGAGGGGAGGGAGAATTATTCAATTCTCTTAGGATCGCAGATCCATAAAGGCAAAACCTTTTATCAAAAAGAGATTGAAATATCTCCTATAAACTAAGAACTTTTGTTCTTAGAATCTTGAGACAAAGTCTCTTATTAAAAAGAAGATAATCTTCAGAGCGCAAAGTTAACCTAAGAAGAGCCTTAGCGCTCCAAATTTAAAGAGCCTTAGTGCTCTTCATCTAGCGCAAAGCGCTGCAGTGCCATAGCACTTCAAACACAGCGCACTGCGCTCATTGGCTAGCGCTCAGCGCTAAGCGCGCCATGTGCTCTTCACGTGTGCACTACATTACTAAAAGCGCTTTGCGCCCATTATATGGCACCAGCGCCAAGAGCCTCAACACTTCAACTGTAGCGCATCAGCGCTCTACATCTAGCGCAAAGCGCTAAGCGCATCAGCGCTTTTCATTTAGTGCTAAGCGCATTAGCGCTTCATATCTGGCGCAAAGCGCCAAGCGCACTGGCGCTTTAACCATAGCGCACTACGCTCATCGACTGACGCTAGTGCCAAGCGCCCCACATGCTTTTATGTGCGCTTGGGCAGAACATAAATTGTTCTTTGAATAAGCCCCAAAGCTATGATGAATGCTCAGCATTCAGTAAAAGACAAACATTATCAGAAGCTAAATCAATGCTCAGCATTGTTAAAAGGGCCGAGCTCAAACAAATGCTTAACAGCCCAAAATAAATGATAAACATTTTTGGACTTAGCCCAAGATTGGCCATAAGTCCTCAATTTAGATTTAACTGAGCCCATGTGCTCATAATTGATCTCAGTCCCAAATTGGACTACAGATTTCCTAACCAACTTGGTTCAAGGGTACATCTCTTCACTCCTCTGATATTTGGCGTTGTAATTCTTCAACGTCTTCAGAGAGGTGACGGGTCCCGATAACCAAATAACTCATGGACTATGATGTCCTTAACCTGGACTGTGGGGTCCTTAAACCCATGGACTATGATGTCCTTAACCTTGACTGTGAGGTCTTTAAACTCACGGACTATGATGTCCTTAACCTTGACCGAGATGTCTTTAAACTAACAATGGACCGTAATGTCCTTAAACTAACATTGGACCACCATGTCCCTAAACTGGTAATCGACCGCAATGTCTCAAAACTAAACAATAAAGCCCAAATGCTCTTTTGTTGGATCTAAATGATCCTGTTAAGTTGATCTTAGTCTAAAATTAGACTAACGTATCCTTAACATACGTTGAAGTTGATCTTAGTCTTAAATCAGACTAACGTATCCTTAAACCCAACCCCCAAACCCAAATCTAAGAAAATACGGATTTGGACTAATCCACGTCCTACGGGCGACAACATAAATTAGTCTCTGTATATAATCCACGGGCAACCAAAAACAAAATAAACACACATGACACGAAGCGATCATCTGGAGAAGGAGAAAGTGGTTACCGCGATGCGGTAGCGTAATTAACTGTTGGGGCTTGCGCCTGCAGGGAAGAGCGTCCCCACAATCAAAAACCCCTCAACGAGGGAGAATCTGACGAAGTCTGCTACATCGGCCGCATCCATTTAAACATTCGATACATGGTGCCATAAATCAACTTGGCATTTTCGGAGAGACAGATAGCACCAACTAGCATCTGCCCCGAATTCAGGCAAGATGGACCTGCGCGGTCCCGTCTCCAAGTTTCGGAGGGGAACAGATTCTGGCACGCCCGGTGGGACCTCTTCCTCTTTCTACTCCACACTTCGTGTGTCGTGTTTGCGAACGAATCGCAGTTTGATATGGTTTCCCTTGGGTTCGAGGTGCTAAGATTTGGTTTTGCTCCCGGGCAGAAAAAAGAACATCAATGGCCTCTAACTGCTCTAGCTGTAATTGCAACTCCCGTTCTGCCTCATCTGAAGGTGTAACCTACGGGTCCCAAGCGGCCTCCCTGTTCAAGATGCCGGTGGAGCAAGTAACTCAGGCTACCTTTGGGCAGTTCTTTGGGACCATGCTCCCACCGATGAACTTCAGTGCCCCAATGCCGTTGCAGGAAGCCCCAAAGAAGTCGGTCTTCGATCGACTTACTACTACCGTGGCCCCTCTCAACGGGTCATCCAGCTCCAATGCCTCAGTTTTTGATAGACTGGGCCAAAGCTCTAACGGCCCCAAGAAGAAGCCCGCAATACCGGAAAGGGTTATCCCAAAAAAGATAGCCATTCCTATTCTCGAAGTCGTCAAAGTGGCTTCTCCTGCCAAGAGGTCAGTTTTCAAAAGACTGACTGTGCCGGCTCCCACTCCAGGCGAAGTCCTTAAAGATGCTTCCCCTGCCCAGAGGTCTGTCTTTGACAGATTAGACATTGCTTCTCAACGGACATCAGTTTTCAATAGGTTGGCACCAACAGCAACCCTCAGCCAAAACAGGGGCCAGGAGGAATTCTCCCCCGTAGCCGAGACAATCCCAACGGCTCGATAAGCTCGGCGTCGCCACTGGCGCCGAGTAAGGAATGATGGGGGCAACTCTCCTTCTGGACTGACTCCGCCGGCTCCGACGGTGGAAATCGATACTGCTGTTCCAACTGGGAACAGCTTTGAACCACTCAGGAGGGTGCACAAGAACTCTCCGACAGCCGTGCTGAAAAGATCTCCTCCATCCATGGAGAATGCTACAAAGGTGAAGCTAGAGCAGCCCCCTCAGCGGCTGTCCTCTAAAATTTATAAAATTTGGCGATAGGTTCAGGACTCGGTGATTGATCAAGATTACTCTCGTCGACAGAAAAAGGTGAAAGTTCAGCGAGAAGAGGACCATCCTGTCAAGACACAAAAGGCGACAGCTACTTGGGTGCCCACTGCAACGGCCCCCTCAACCTCGATCGCTTACAAGAGGAGAAAGCTGGAGAAAATCCCAGTGTCTGCGACAAATGTCAAGGGCACTGAGCCTAAACGCCCCAAGTCTGGGGGCATAGTGGTGCATACCATCTATATAGCATCCGGAAAAGAGGATAGCCATATCTCCACAGGTCATCGACCGCTTACGCGATCAGTGTCTAGGGCTTAGGAGCAACAGCAATAAAAGCTCCAAGAAATGCTAACAGCTATGGCCACACTTACGGGACCAAAAGCAAGCCCGGAGACATCCTCGGAGCAGCGCCGCGAGCAAGAAACTGATGTCGAATTCCTTCGGAGAATGCTTGAGAGGAAGGACAAAGAGGCCGCGGAACAAGCAGCCAATATAAAACAAATGACCCTTCTATTCCAAGATATGGTGGGCATGATGATCCAGCCGGACCCTCCAGCCGAAGATCCTCCAATAATAATTGAAGATGATAGAGGAGAGACATCAAATCCTCTGCCGGCTCTTTCAGCAGCCAAAGAGGAAACCATCTCAAAAGCAGGCTTGGATGATTACATCGCTCAGCAGATACGAGTTCATCAGGCGAATGAAGCGGCAGGGCAAATTGTTAAAACTGGACGACCCTATCCAGGTTGGTATAACCAAATAAAGTACCCACCGGGATACACGATTCCCAAATTCCACGTATACAAGGGGACGGGAAATCCACACCAGCACGTTGCTCAATTCAGAGCCTTGTGCGGTAATACTGGGGGTGACAACAAACTGCTGCTTCGCCAATTTGTTGGCAGCTTGTCGGAGACAGTGTTTGAATAGTGCTCTGAGCTGCCGAATGACTCCGTCAAAACGTTTTCAGAGATAGAATTGCTGTTTACTCAGCGTTTCGCAAGCGCTAGCGAACGCACCTCGATCACGGCATTGATCAACGCCAGAGTGAAACCGGTAGAAACCTGGGTTCAATACGCCATTCGGTGGCGGAACCTATGGTCAAAGTACGAACAGCGCATAGAGGAGGCTCCTGTCGTGGGCATGTTCGTAGGGACCCTTGAACCTCAGGCAACCATCTCCCAATTCATGATGTTCTTCAAGCCGACCACTTTCCAGCCCTTGATTGACAAGATGGCCCAAATGGACCAGATGGGCCATAGACCGTCCTCCTCAAAGACAGATCCTCGGAATGAGAAGGGGAAAGGGAAAACAACCTTCGTCGCCAACGCTCAACAACAACCGAGTGGCCCGAGACCGGTTGTTCGCCAAAGCAACAAGCGACAATCCCTCGATGAGAAATTGAGACGTCCTTATTCGTTTCCCCGGGATAAAACAAGGAAACTGTTTGAACTGGCAGTGCGCAATAGGCTCATCATTCTACCGGAGTCGAGACACCCAACGCGACCGAACGACGTCAACGATCCTAATTACTGCCCCTACAACCGAGTATTGGGTCATCCGATCGAAAACTGCTACGTCTTCAAAAACTGGGTTGAAGACCAATACCAACAGGGTAAGTTCGCGCTGTCCGAAAACCGGAAGATGAATCTGCCACAACCACATGCTCCGAAAAAGATGGACATGCCGGGGGCATCATGCTCATTCATAGAGAAAGCCCCATGGACCACCATGTCTTAAAACTAGCTACGGACCGAAACATCCTTAAACTAACGATGGACCATTATGTCCTAAAACTAGCTACGGACCGAAACGTCCTTAAAACTAATGATGGACTACTATGTCGTAAAACTGGCTATTGACCGAAGCGTCTTTAAACTACTACAAACCTGCGGCATCCCCAGGCTGACGTGGTAAAAAAAACGGTATGTCCATAAGAAAAATGGGCACGGATGAAAACCCGAAAGGGCTCCGTGAGTAAAAACAGCAGGGCTACCGGCGAGTTTTGTGAAAACCCGAAAGGGTGCAATCTCGTTAAAAGACACTTGCAAGGCCCTCACGACCTTGTGAGGAGAAATACCTGCATGAGATCCTTACGACTCACAAAGGAGCAACACACTTAGGGATCCCCACGATTCCTAAGGAGAAATTACACTTACGAGATCCTCACGACTCGTAAGGAGAACTCCCCTTTGAGACCCTCACGGCTCATAGGATTCAAAAGCCTTAAGCTACAGGGATCTGAACCTGTTCTTAAGCCATCACAATCTCCTATGCTGCCCTACAAGTGTCTCGACCCTTGTATACAATCCACGGGCACGAATAAGCATTTCCCTAACAAAGTACCACCAGAGACTGGGGATATGCTCACACGGTGAACAACCTTTGTAAGTCCTCTCGATTTATAAGGAGAAAACACTCTTGTAAGATCCTTACGACTTATAAGCGACCATACACTTGGGAATCCTCATGATTCTTAAGGGGAAAACGCACTTACGAGATCCTCACGACTCGTAAGGAGAAATACCTTTATGAGACCCTTACGGCTCATAAAGTCGAAAGCCTTAGTCGACAGGATCCTAACCCTGTTTACTAAGCCACCTTTGTTCGACATCGACAGAGGCAAATGATGATTCGCTCCTGGCAATATTCCAGTTGTAGCGATGCTGATGCTTAAATCGGTATCAAATTCCAAGTCCTTTCATGACAAATGATGATTCGCTCCTGGCAATATTCCAGTCGCAGCGATGCTGATGCTGAGATTGGCACCAGATTCCAAGTTCCACACTCGCAATAAAAAATCAGCGAGCCAAAAATGCATATGAAATAGCCGAAATGATGGGGCAACTTGCAACGAAATCAGCAAGTAAAAATGTATGCATGCAAAATAGCCGAAATGATTGGGCAACTCGCAATAAAAAGCAGCAAGTAAATAAAACAAATAGCTGAAATGATTGGGCACCGCGAAAAATAGCCGAAATGATTAGGCAATCACGACTTTCGCGATATAAAAGCTGAAATGATAGAGCATCGCGGAAAGAATTAAAAAAATGAAAGAATGAAACTTTTTGCCCTGCCGGTGAGGTCACATTGACCCCTGTATACAATCCATGGGCACAAACAAGAAGGGAACCATATCGTCCCACCAGGCTTCGTCGAAGCGAGGCCAAATCTCGACGGTTCATAGACAACCTAGAGACAACCTCGACATTTGTCGCAATATTGCAGATACAATGTCAACAAACGAAGCGAAGGAAGATCCCTAGCTTCAGGGTCTTGACGTCAACATCGACAACTTAGAGATCAACACCGGCATTCTTCCTCCCTCCAATCGGATGCAGACGCAACATCATCAATCGGAACCACGACAAAGTTCCCTAGTTCCAAATCTCGATGGTTCACAAAAAGCCTAGAGATCACCAACGACGTTTTTCCTTACTCCAGCAGGATGCAGATGCGACGTCAACAAATGACTTCAGGGTCAAAATAACGAAACCATGGCAAAGTCCCCTAGTTCCAAATCTCGACGGTTCACAGATAGCCTAGAGATCACCAATGGCGTTTCTCCTCATTCCAGCAGGACATAGATGCTACACCATCAATCGGAACCACGACAAAGACCCCAGTTCCAAGACTCTATGGTTCACAAACAACCTAGAGTCATCCAATGACCCTGTCTCGGAATCAAGTCAACTCAAAAAACCTCGATTCAGGGAAATCAGCGTCCTTGACGAGAGCATCTCGATTCGCATCGACCCGCAGAGAAATCAGCGTCTTTGTAGGAATACCTCGATTCGTCTTAACTCCGAGGAAATCAGTGTCCTTGGCTAAACCTCGATTCAGGAAAATCAGCGTCCTTGGCGAGAGCATCTCGATTCGCATCGACCCGCAGAGAAATCAGCGTCTTTGCAGGAATACCACGATTCGTCTCAACTCCAAGGAAATCAGTGTCCTTGGCTAAACCTCGATTCAGGGAAATCAGCGTCCTTGGCGAGAGCATCTCGATTAGCATCGACCCGCAGAGAAATCAGCGTCTTGCAGGAATACCTCGATTCGTCTCAACTCCGAGGAAATCAGTGTCCTTAGCTAAACCTCGATTCAGGGAAATCAGCGTCCTTGACGAGAGCATCTCGATTCACATCGACCCGCAGAGAAATTAGCGTCTTTGCAGGAATACCTCGATTCGTCTCAACCCCAGGGAAATCAGTGCCCTTGGCAAAAACCTCGATTCAGGGAAATCAGCGTCCTTGACGAGAGCATCTCGATTCGTGTCAACCCGCAAGGAAATCAGTGTCTTTGCAGGAATCTCTCGATTCGTCTCAACTCCGAGGAAATCAGCGTCCTTGGCAAAAACCTCGATTCAGGGAAATCAGCGTCCTTGACGAGAACATCTCGATTCACGCCGACCCGCAGAGAAATCAGTGTCTTTGCAGGAATACCTTGATTCGTCTCAACCCCAGGGAAATCAGCGTCCTTGGCTAAACCTCGATTCAGGGAAATCAGCGTCCTTGGCGAGAGCATCTCGATTCGCATCGACCCGCAGAGAAATCAGCGTCTTTGCAGGACTACATCGATTCTTCTCAACTCCAGGAAAATCAGTGTCCTTGGCAATCTCCTCGATTCAGGGAAATCAGCGTCCTTGACGAGAGTATCTCGATTCGCGTCGACCCGCAGAGAAATCAGCGTCTTTGCAGGAATACCTCGATTCGTCTCAACCCCAGGGAAATCAGTGTCCTTGGTTAAACCTCGATTCAGAGAAATCAGCGTCCTTGACGAGAACATCTCGATTCGCATCGACCCGCAGAGAAATCAGTGTCTTTGCAGGAATACCTCGATTCGTCTCAACCCCAGGGAAATCAGTGTCCTTGGCTAAACCTCGATTCAGGGAAATCAGCGTCCTTGGCGAGAGCATCTCGATTTGCATCGACCGGCAGAGAAATCAGCGTCTTTGCAGGAATACATCGATTCGTCTTAACTCCGAGGAAATCAGTGTCCTTGGTTAAACCTTGATTCAGGGAAATCAGCGTCCTTGACGAGAGCATCTCGATTCACATCGACCCGTAGAGAAATCAGCGTCTTTGCAGGAATACCTCGATTTGTCTCAACCTCGAGGAAATCAGTGTCCTTGGAAAATACCTTGATTCAGGGAAATCAGCGTCCTTGACGAGAACATCTCGATTCGCGCCGACCCACAGAGAAATCAGTGTCTCTGCAGGAATATAAAACATCAGCAAAGCGGAACCGCAACAATTCCCAGTTCCATGACTTGGCGGTGCACAGACAACCGAGAGTCAATCCCCTACTCCGTGAAATGTGGATAAAGTCAACCCTCGACTTTCCCGTTAAAACAATTCTTTGATTCGGGAGCAAGTCAATTAAACAATCACTTATGAGTCCTCTCAACTTGTAAGGGAGAAAATTCTCTTGTGAGATCCTTACGACTCTCAAGAAAAAATTCACTTAGGAATCCTCACGATTCCTAAGGAGAAAATATATCTGCGAGATCCTCTCGACTCATGGGGAGAAAAGTCTTTGTGAGACCCTCACGGCTCATAAAGTTGAAAAGTCTTAGGCGACAGACCTAAACCTGTTTCCTAAGCCATCATACCCTACGAAAAGGTCAAGATGGACCATATACAGGCCACATTCGCCGAAGTTACATGCCACTGAAATGAAGAAGCTACTTACGGGTCCTCACTATTCGTAAGGAAAAATACCTGAGTGAGATCCTTGCGACTCACGGAGGAGATAAACACTTAGAAATCCTCACGATTTCTAGGGAGAATAGGCTTTCCCGACGGTAATGTGACCTGGGAGATCCTTGGAAGACGTCTTGTCCACCCCCGAAGGGATCATGGACACGACAGTTGCGCGACTACTCGAACAACAAGACTGCATATCAGGGAATGCATCAGCCAACAGGACGGTACGACAGACAAAAAACCCTAGTACCACAGACCCTAACGGACCTCTGTTGTAAAGAGCAGGGGTTAACTGTAACGTTAGGACAAGTTTGCCTACAAGCCTAAGTGAGGCAAACTACAAGCTCCGAAATGAGTTCATAAACTAGAGACTCCGGGATGAGTGAATAGACTACAAACTCTGAAATGAGTACATAAACTACTTTGCGCCAGATCAATACATAAAGAAACAGAAGGGTGCAGCTCATGGACCTCATGGTTTGGAACTATATCCATTAAGAGTTGAGATTTGAGTCAATGATAGATGACGACGCTTGTGTCCGCTCGCTATCTTCTCAAACCAAGATTCTAAAGATTATATACCAACCCAAAACTGGTTATACGCTGTGAAATACTCTGCACTACTTCACCCATGTACATACTTACGTGGGCAAAGTAGTGGGGGGCAGAGTTCATAATATTCCAGGAACTTAGTTCTTAAAGAATATGATTCCAGATCCTTGAAATAATGATCTTGGTGACCGTTAATGGTCAAAATACAATTAGCAGAGATTTAAGTTCACTAAAAATATCAACATAAATTAAATCTCCAAAAGAACTCAGCGCCTCACGTGAAAAGCACATAAGCACTTAAGGCCAAGTTACATAGCGCCTCACGTGAAACGCATATGAGCGCCTGAAAAAGTTAGTGCTTAGCACTTGTGCAGTGCCTCACGTGAAACACACGTGGGCGCTACAAAAATCTAGTACTTAGCACTAGTGCAGCACCTCATGTGAAACACACGTGGGTGCCACAAAAAAACTAGTGCTTAGCACTATTTCAGCACCTCATGTGAAACACACGTGAGTGCTGAATAACTGAGTGCTTAGCATAGCTGGGTAGTACAGAAACCCAGTCTTAGCCCAAATTGGCTAAGTTTCCTGAGGTTAAACCTCTTTGATTTTTCAAGCGAGCCCATATGCTCGTGATTTCCAAACTGATCCTAGTCTCAAACATGACTTATGATCTCTCATTGATGATATCCAAAATGATATTCATCTCATATCTCCTAAGGTAATCTTAGTCTCAAAAAGGCTAATGATTCTTAGATGATCTATTATGATCTTTTTCCTCAAATAGGGGATTTGGTTTAAAGGTATATCTCTCCACACCTCTGATATATGTTGTTGTGATTTCTCAACGTCTTCAGAGAGGTGGCGGGTCCCGACAACAAACAACTCATTCCATTCCATATTAATGCACTTCCAAAATGACATGCACACTTTAAATCAAACCGCACCCCAAATTGGGTGTATTCCATACATCATTGCTTTACTCCGTCGCGTAACAAATACACGTACACACAAGATGAATAATGGACAGAAATGTCCTTAAACTAACATTCGTCTTCAAAACGGGAATGTTGGACCGAAATGTCCTTAAACTAATACTCGACCCCAAAATGGAAAGGTTGGACCGAAATGTCCTTAAACTAATATTCGCCTCAAAAACGGCGATAATGGACCGGAACGTCCTTAAACTAATATTCGCTCCAAACATTGCGATGTTGGACCGTGATGTGCTTAAACTAATATAATTGAGCTCATATGCCCACTTGTTTCTAAGTTGATTTTAGTCTCAAATATGACTAACGATGCTTAGATCAAACTAAAATATCCCATGAACGGATGGACCTCACAAATATGAGAAATGCGTCCTAAATTCATTCCCGTTGGCAAACCAAGCTACCAACGTGGACCCTGTCAAGAAAATCCTTGACCCAAACCCAAATCTCAAATATACAGATTTGGACTAATCCGTGTCTTATGGGCGACGACATAAATTATCCCCCGTATACAATCTACGGGCAACCCAAAATAAAACAAACATGACACGACACGAAGTGAACTGCTGGATAAGGAGAAAGTGGTTATCGCAATGCGATAACGTAATTAACTGCAAGGGCTTGCGCTTGCAGGGAAGAGTGTCCCAAAAATCAAAAACCCCTCACAAACGATGGGGAATATGATAAAGTCACGCTACAACGGTCGTGTCTGTCCAAACCTCCGATATATGGTGCCATAAATCAACTTGGTATCTTCGGAGAGGTGGATAAAATAAGTCCAAATAGTAACTGTCCCCAAATTCAAGCCAGAGGTCCCAACGTCTCGGTCCCTGTTTTCGGCGGAGAACAGATTCCGGCACACCCGGTGGGACCTCTTTCTCTTTCCATTCTACACTTCGTGGGTCGTGTTTTTCCGCGATCAAATAATCGCGGTATATATGTTTGTAGTTGCCCTTGGATGATGAGATACTGAAGCTCGGCGTTTCGTCTCTATGCAGGATGGCGTTTGCTTCCACCAAGAGCAACTCAGGCTCTGTCTTATTTGGTGGAGTCAAATATAGGCCACTTGCAGTCCTAAATCTCTACAATCTAACTCTTCAAGAAATCAATGGGCTTATCTTTAGGTCTATTCTCCCACCTCCCACTCTCAGTACCTCAACACCGAAGGAGGAAGCCTAGAAGAAGTCCGTTTTCCACAGGCTGGCTCCTCAAGCTTCTGCTTTGCCGACGGAATCGGTCTCTAAACAACTGGTGCCTTTCAAAGGCCAAGGTCGATGTAGGGGGCAGAATACTCAAGCTCTTAAAGAAAATAGGGGGCAGGCTCAGCAAAATCCTGAGGCTAATCAAATTCCGGTCGCAAAATATCACCGACGTCGATATCGGCGTCAAATAAGACAAGCTGGGAGTAGTTCTCCGTATGGTCCTATTTCAACCCCAGTGGTGAATGCTGCTGTTCCAACCAGGAACAGTTTCGAACTGTTGCGAAGGGTCAGACAAAATTCTCCCACCGCAATATTGAAAAAATCTCCGCAGCCTATGGAGATCCCACGAGAGCAGAAACCGGTTCACTCCCTAAAAGAACTTTCCTCATCTATATATAAGATGTGGAAGCAGGTGAAGGACTCAGTCGTCAACAGCGGCTCTTCCCCTAAACCTCAGCCAAATTCTGAAAAATTCCCTTTCAAATACAAGGGGACTCATCCCAAGACGGTTCCTGATACAATGGTTCCTCCTAAAGCAGCTTCTCATAAAGAAGAGAGGCCTGCTAAAGCCCAAGTGCCCAAGGCAAACTCCGAGGGTCAAAGCTCCAAATGCCCCAAGCCTGGGGGCATAGTAGTTCACACAGTCTACATGGTGAACTCCAAAGACGAATGTCACACTTATACTAGTCACGAATTGCATACTCGGTCCCTGATAAAGGCTCAACTACAATGTGAAAAGCCGCAGGAGATGTTTGCTCAGGCGGCAACACTCGCTAATCCATCGCCTGCCCGAGGACGCACCCGAAGAAAGAGTAGGGAAGGAGTCGAATATTGTTTTCCTAAAGCGCGCTCTCAAAAAGAGAGATGAAGAAGCGACAGAAATGTCTACTAAAATGAACCAGATGGCCCTTCTAATCCAAAATATAGCTGGAATGACGGTCCATTCGAAACCACTAGTAGATGAAATGCCGGTAGTCGCTTTTAAAGACAATGGTGATATTTCAATTCCTCTGCAAGCCTCATCAACGGATGATGTGGAAATGATCCCAAAAGTAAAATTGCACGCATATATCGCTCAGCAAATCAAAGCTCATTATGCCTGTGAAGCCGAAAATAGGTCAATCAAGACTGGTCGACCGTATCCGGCATGCTATGATCAAATACACTACCCGCCAGAATATATACTTCCGACCTTCCACATATACAAAAGAGCCGGGAATCCTCGCCAGCACATCGTACAATTTAAATATATGTACGGCAATACTGGAGGAAATGATATACTGCTCCTTCGACTATTTGTCAGCAGTCTGGCAGGCACTACGTTCGAATGGTATGCGGAACTACCAAATGACTCCGTGAATACTTTCCATGAGATGGAGATGCTATTCTGTCAAAGATTTACTAGTGTGAATAAACGCACTACCATAACGATGTTGGTCAATGAAAGGGTTAGACCGAATGAGACCTGGGTTCAATATGCTACCCGATGACGAAATCTCTGGTCAAAATGCGAGCAACGCACTGTCAAAACTGCAGCCGTGGGAATGTTCATAGCCACCCTTGACCCATATTCAAAGGTGTTTCCATAAATGTCCCTCTTCAAGCCGACGACCTTCTAAGAACTCATGGATAAAATGGCTCGATTGGATCAGATGGGTCAAGTTTTAGCCGCATTCTTCTTGGCCCCTGTTTGACTGGCTTTACGTCCGGCAATATGGCCAGTTTATGTACTGCCGCCTTTGGATCTAGACCTGGCATTTCAGAATATTTCCACGCGAAGCAGTCTTTATATTGCATGAGTATGTCCTTTAACGTGGCTACATGTTTTTCAGATAGTAACTCACTAAAAAACGTTGGCCTCAGATCATTTTCCGTTTCTAAGTCAATTTTCTTTAAGTTTTCCGCCGTATATCCCATCTTCCAACTCTTTTTGTGCTGGAGGAAACTCAGAGATCACCTCGTCCTCGTCTTCGTTTGCGAAGCACATGTGGAAGTCATCCATAGTCTCGTGCCCTCCGTCATTTGAGAGTGTTATCATATGGCAGGTAAGAGTTCGCCTCCATCCTTGATGTTGAGCTGGTCCTATCCTCAAGGTGTAGGTCCTTTTTGGATCATGCTTTTACGGCAGGGTTACCCTCCAGCAGTCGGATAAAGCGAATCTGTCTCGTTGATACTGGTTTTCTATCCAGTCTTTGAAAGTGAAGCAGTCTTTGAGGGGATGACCTATTGCTCGTTGGTAAGAGCAATAATCCAAATGATGGACCTTATTCATTTGTTCGGAATGCCTAGACTCCGGAAGTATCATCATTTGGTGCTTCATGACAAGGTTGAATATTTTCCTTATCTTGTCTTGGGGGAAAGAGTCTTCCCGACCCATTTTCTTTATAAAGGACGGGTTCCAATCGACATTTTCTTGATTGCGCGGCTTCTTGGATTCGTTTCGTTGTTTTCGAACATTGTTTGCGTTCTTTACCCTATTTTTGCCTCTATTTTGGGATTTTCCCCTATCATGAGGACATACAGCAGGACGGGGATGAAGAGCATTATAGTCTTCTTTCTCTGCAGATAGCTGATTGAAGCGTTGCGTCCTGGCCTTTTCATAAATGGCCATCTCGCGACTGTGATCGTTTTAGCTCCTTTGACAAGCTTCTTTTATTAGCTTGTATATTTGTTCTTCGAGTGATGAACTTAACGTTCTTAGAGCGGGATTTTGCTCTGTTTCAACGTCACAGCCATTCGGAAGAGCGTTTTCCCCTTCGCTGGAGCTGTTTATGACACGGCAGTTGTGGAACTGCTCCTGTTTCGTGGACCGGACGTACTCGAGCCCAGTTGTCTCCATCGTCCTATTGGGCATCTTTCGCTGTGTCCCGAGAATATCCCAAATCTTTTTTTAGAATTGGGCTTGCCGGACAGTTTGTTCGAGGGGTACACCTTGGCGTCTTAACAGACTTTTCAATCGCTCCGCGTAGTATCTTGGCGGACGGATTGGTTGAAGCCTGTCGAGTGCAAAATCGGCACAATGCCAGACTTCTTTTTCTATTCTGGTCTCCGTAAATCGGTAGAAGAGGATCGCCTTTTCACCCCTTCTCCTGGGAGGGACGTAGAAAGTCTGTAATTCTTGTACGCTGTATTTATCGAGCGCATCAAGTTCCTTGTAATGCTGAGGCAGAGCCATTATGATTTGAAGACTCTGATCTACTTCGGCGAGGAGTTTGCACTGACGGGCGGATGGAGAACACTGCGTTGGCCTCGTCCTCAGAGTCGCTGCCAAAGACCAGAATAGGAGTAGATGGTCTGGGCTTGCTGTTTTCTTTCTGGGGTTGCCCCGAGTGGACTAGTTCTTCATCTTTCTCTGAATCACTTCCATAGATCGGGATAGTGGCGATGGGCTTCTGTTTATCCTCCGGCCTATGACACCTTTCCGTATTCTCGAAGTCTGGTGGGAAGTAATTTGCGTCCTCGTATTTTTGGATCTTGTTTACGGAGAATGGATTTAGCTCCCCTGTGATGGTGTACTCCGAGCCGTCCTTGAAATACTTCATACACTGATATTGTGTAGAAAGGATGACATTGTACTCATGTAACCAGGGCCTGCCGAGTAAAGCGTTATAGCAAGTCTTGGCATCAATGACATGAAATTTGATGTCAGTGATGAGCAACCCGAAGTGTAACGTCAGTATTACAGACCCAAGCATTCGTGATGACTATGAGTCAAACCCGGAGATGGTAATTTTTTCTCGAGCCGGGTGCTGAACGTTCATGCAAATCTCTTTCAGCACTCTCACATTGAGAAGGTTGATGGAGGATCCGTTGTCGACAAGGATTTTCCGTATCTTGATATCGTGGCAGTATCCGGTGATGTATAACGGGCGATTATGTTCGCACGTATCGAGGAGAAGATTTCCATCACTGAATGTAATGTCAGCCGTATGGACTTCTGCCAGCTCATCCTTCAACTTCTCTTCTGCGAGGAAAACTTGGAACTGATCAGGCTCTTGTAATGCCTTGATCAGATAATCTCGTGCCTCTTTAGACAGGAGGAGAGTATCCAATATTCTCAGTTATGAGGTTATTTTCCTTAAATGTGCCAGGACATTGTAATCCACCTTGTTTTTCCTAGGCGGGTCTCTTGCTGCGAGCTCTTTAACAACTCCACCGTCGAGGGCAATTTCCTCAGGAATTTTTTTCCCTTTGTCCTTTTTACTCGAAACTTTGTTTGTAGGTTCGAGCTTCTTTTCAGGAAGCATGCGATTACGCAGCTGAATATTCTCGCAGTTCTTCTCCTTCTCTTCTTTTTCGAAGGTGGGGTTTTTGAAGAGAGGGCTGAGGGGTATTTCGTCCTCAGAATTGCTTCCGAAAGTAAGAACTTAAGGTTTTTCCCCTTCCGAACAGGTATCAACCATATGACAGTTGCCAGTCGCTTTTTCATGCGCATCCGTCGCACTATTTTGCCGACGAAGAGCTTCGCGCTTCACCATCTTGAAGTGTTTTTTATGGGCAACGTATCCTTGCGACCACTTCTTGAAGGCACTACATTCCTCGGTGGGGTGGATAACCCTCCGAAAATACAGACAGTAGTTTGGATGTGAATCCTCTCTGTCGAGGCATAGGACCCCGGGAGTGTTTTCTACGAGAGGTGGCAGCTTCATTCCTATTGACAGGGCTTTGGCGAATCGCTTCTCTGCCTTGATCCAGCTCTTATTTGTCGCAGGTATGCTTTGGTTTGGTTGGAGTACTTTACGACTCATCCTTGCCGCAGCTTCTTCATCCTGACGTTGACGCTTAGCTTTTTTGTATATGGCTGTCTCGCGTTCTCGGTCAAGTTTGCTTTTGTGAATAGCTTCATTTAACAGCCTATCGATTGGATCTTCTGGCAGTTCCGGGGATTTTAGCGCCAACTCTGCTTCCAGTTCCTTCGCGTGGTTTTTTGACGCGGAGAGAGTTTCTTCGTCTTTTAACAACGAATGGGAGATCATAGGCAACTTGCTACATGGTCTTCGGTTTCTTCTTATGAGTCATTTTCCTCATCATTGTCACTATCTTTGTTCTCAAGAATATGCTTGAGGAACTCTTCGAGAGCGACCGGTATCCGTACCTTCTGGTTGTACTCCTCCAGTGCATCAATGTATTTTTGTATGTCTGTGCGCTTTTCGTCATACTCGACAGACAGGCTTCTTTCTCTTCTTCTTTTTCTTCGAAGACTTCGAAGGCTTGACTTAGGAGTTTTGCCCTTTGTCAACAATCTTTGGTACGGGACGCGGTTTCAGCATCCCTTTAATGATTTCAGGTACAAGTAGGCTTTTCCACCTGACCACCGGACATTCCTGTAGATCCTTCAGCATTCTTTTGGTTTTAGCTGAAAGAACGACTTCCCATGGAGTTTCTTCTACGAGTGAGCATGATGCCCCTGACGCATCCACCTTTTTGGGAGTGTACTTCTGTGGCGGGTTCACCCTTCAGTTCTCAGAAAGCGCGAACTTCCCCTGTTGATACTGGTTCTCGACCCAGTTCTTGAAGACATAGCAATGCTCAATTAGGTGGTTCACCATTCTGTGATAGGAGCAGTAGTTGGGGCTGTTGACGTCACCGGGTTGCGGTGGACGCTATGGGTCTGGCAATGTGATGAGTTTGTTGCGCACTGCCAGCTCAAATAATCTTCTCGTCTTGTCGCGGGAAAACGAGTAAGCACTTCCTAGCCTTTCTTCCAGGGATAGGCATGGACGCGCGTTGTTTTGGCGAGCAGCCGGTTTTGGGCCACTCGGTTGTTGTTGAGTGTTGGCAACGAAGGCTGCTTTCCCTTTACCCTTGGCATTTCGAGGGTCCTTACTTGAGGAGGAAGGCCCATGGCCCATCTGGTCTATTTGGGCCAGTTTATCTATCAGTGCCTGAAGGTTGTTGGTTTGAAGAACGTCATGAACCGGAACACAGTCGTTTTAGGATCAAGGGTCCCGATGAACATGCCCATGGCAGGGGATTCTTCGATACGCTGTTCAGACTTTAACCATAGGTTCCGCCACCGGATCGCATATTGGACCCAGGTTTCTCCTGGCTTTACCCTGGCATTGATTAATGCCGTGATCGGGGTGCGCTCGCTTGCGCAGACGAACCGCTATGTGAACAGCAGTTCCATCTCTGTGAATGTTCTTACGGAATCATTTGGGAGCTTTGAGTACCATTCAAAGTCCGCCTTTGACATGCTGCCAACGAACTGGCAAAGCAACAGTATGCTGTCACCTCCAGTGTTGCCGCACAGAGCTCTGAACTGCGCGAGTATGGGTTGCATGTCTCTTTGTACACATGGAACTTGGAGATCGTATATTCCGGCGGGTATTTAATTTGGTCATACCAGCCTGGATACGGTCGCCCAGTTCTGACGATTTGGCCTACGACTTCATTAGCTTGATGAGCTCGTATTTGTTGAGCGATATAATCATCAAGAGCAGCCTTAAAGATTGTTTCCTCTTTGGCTGCCGATAAAGCCGGAAGAGGGTTTGATGTTTCTCCTCTGTCATCCTCGATGATTATCGGTAGATCCTCGGCTGGGGGTTCTGGCTGGATCATCGTTCTAACCATATCCTAGAACAAGAGAGCCGTCTGCTTTATTATAGTAGCTTGCTCAGCAGCTTCCTTGTCCTTTCTTTCAAGCCCCTTTCGTAGGAACTCTGTATCGGTCTCTTGCTCCTGACGTTGTTCGGCTGTTGTGTCCGGGCTTTCTTTCTGCCCGGTAAGTGCTGCCATTTTGGTGGGGCTTCTGTTGTTGCTCCTGAGCTTTAATCAGCGACCGAGTTTACGGTCAGTGACCAACGGAAGCACGGCTTTCTTCTTTCCCAGAAGCCATGTAGACCGTATGCATGATCATGCCCTCAAACTTGGGGCGTTTGGGTCAATCACCTTTGGTATTTTCCACAGGCGGCGGGATTTTCTCCGGACTCATCCTTTTATGGAAGGTCGAAGTTGAAGGATCCGTTATAATAGGCTCCTGCGCAGAAGAAGGCCCTTGCTGTATGACGGAGGGATGGTCTTTCTCTTGCCGCACCTTCGATTTCTTCGGTCGATGAGAGTAGTCTTTGTCGATCACAGAGTCTTGGACTTTCCGCCAGACTCTATGAATTTGGGAGGAGAGTCGCTGATGGGGGCTCTGGTTCTGCCTGAGCAATGACGTCTGCAGGTAGGGGCAATTTCTTTAGCACCACCGTTGGAGAGTTCCTGCGCACCCTCCTGAACAGATCAAAGTTGTTCCCGGTTGGAACAGCAGCATCAATTTCCACCATTGGAGCTGGTGGGGTAAATCCACAGGGGGAGATGCCCCCAGCTTTCCTCACTCGGCGTCAGTGACGACGTCGAGCATGTCTTGCAAAAGGGACCGCCTCAGTTTTGGAAGCGGCTTCGTCATGGCCCCAGCTTTGGTGAGGGGCTGCTGTTGGTGTCAGCCTGTTGAAGACTAACGTCCTGATTAGAGTTTGGGGAGGGCCGGCTAATCTTTCGAAGACCGTCTTTCTGATGGGGGAAGCGCTTTTGACAGCTTCACCTGCAGGAGTTGGGAGGGCTATCCGTTTTGGGTTAACCCCTTCAGGTATCACGAGCTTCTTTGCGAGCCCGTTTAGGTTCTTGCCCAGCCTGTTGAAGACTGAGACGCCAGCTTTTGATGGTCCGTTGAGAGGGGTCGTTGTGGTCGCCAGTCGGCCGAAGACCGACCTCTTGGGAGCTTCCTCTTGCGGTGCTGAGGCATCGAAACTCACCAGTGGGAACATGGTCCCGAAGAATAGTCAAGTAGTGGCTTGCGTAACTTGCCTTACCGGCATTGAGAAAATTGAGGCCGCGTTGGGCTCATAGATCACTCCTCCAATTGGGGTGGAGCGAGAGTTGCTATTGCAAGAGGTGCAGTTGGAAGCCATCGATTTTCTTACACAGGAGCAAGACACTAAATTTTAGTACCTCGAATCCTAGGGCAACCATAGCAAACCGCAATTTTGTTCGCGAAACATGACACACGAAGTATGGAGTGGAAAGAGGAAAAGGTCCCACCGGGTGTGCCAGAATCTGTTTACCGCCGGAAACAGTGACGAACTGGGATGGATCGTCTTGCCTGAATTTGGGGACAGATGCTATTTGAATTTATCCGTCCACTTCTCCAAAGATACCAAGTTGATTTATGGCACCGTATATCGAAGGTTTGGACAGACGCGACCGTTGTAGCAGATTTTATCATATTACCCCTCATTTTATGAGGGTTTTTTTTATTGTGGGGATGCCAGCCCCTGCAGTTAATTACGTTACGGCATTGCGATAACCACTTTCTCCTTCTCCAGCAGTTCACTTTATATCGTGTGTGTTTTTGTTTGTTTTGGTTGCCCATGGATTGTATACGTAGACTGGTTTATGTCGTCGCCCGTAGGGCGCGGATCAGTCCAAATCCGTATATTTCAAATTTGGGCTTAGGTTTATTCAAGGACCATTAATCTGGTTTGAGATTAAGATCAACTTAAATATATGAGCATTTGGGCTCAATTTATTTTAACTAAGGATATGTTAGTCTAATTTGAGACTAAGATCAACTTAACAAAATTTCAAGGATCATTTTTATTTCAGATCCAACAATAGAGCATTTGAGTTTAGTAGTAAGAAAACCTCAGCAACCTAGCTAATTTGGGCTTAGTCTGCTTAGTCTTTTCTTTTTGTTCATTTAAAAGTTCTAAGCTCTTATTTGGGCTCTGTTTGTTCAGCCCTTTTCTTTTTTATGTAAAAGTTCTAAGAACTTATTTGAGCTATGACGCTCACATGTATATCATGTGAAGCATTCATTCATGGGCGCTGCCTAATGAGTGCTGGAACACTTTAGTCGTTTGGCTAATCATAAAGTACTAAGCACTTTTTATGGCGTCCACGTGAGGTGCACGTGCGGCGTTGGGCGATGCCCAATCAGTGCTAAGCACTCAGTCGTTTTGGCTGCATATGGAGTGTTGAGCACTTTTTATATGGTGCCCACGTGAGAAGCACGTGAGGCGCTAGGCGCTGCCCAGTCAGTACTAAGCACTCAGCCGTTTTGGCTATTTATGCAGTGTTAAGCACTCTTATTATTTTTTTTGTGGCGCCCACGTGAGGAGCACGCGAGGCGCTGGGCGCTGCCCAATCAGTGTTAAACACTCATCCGTTTTGGCTATTTGTGGAGTGCTAAGCACTCTTATTATTTTTGTGGCACCCACGTGAGGCGCTGTGCTTCTGCTTTGGGCGCCCACGTGATTTTCACGTGAGGCGTTGGGCGTTTTTGGGAGGGATGCACACGTGGGAAGCACGCGAGGCGCTAAGTTCTTTTCTTTTTCAAAGATTGAGTCTCTGTTAATGGTATTTTGACCATTAATGATCACCAAGATCTTTGTTTTGAAGATCCGAGATCAAGTTTTCTTTTAAGAACTACGTTCTTTTTCAAGAACTAAGTTCTTTTATAAGAACTAAGTTTCTTTTAGGGTTAAACCCTATTTTCTGAGGAATTAAATCCCCAAAGGATATGTTATTTTTCCTAGTTCTTTTCTGAATCTTTGATTCTCAAGAACAAGATCTTCCCGATGAGAATTAAATTCTCAACTTGTGGGAAACTTGTCTTGTGGATCTCTGATCCAGAAAAAGAACTAAATTCTTTGAGAAGGGTTAAACCCTTAAATAGGTAAAAGAGATATTGTTATCTCTGTGTTTTCTTTACCTGGGTTCTTTTTTTTGAAGAGGGAAGCCTTCTTCTTTGAGAATTAAATTCTCAGTTCTTTTGAAAGCTTTCTGCCACTTTTTTTGTAGAAGTTTATGTGGGGGGGATTTCTCTATCTGGGTGCGTTTCTCCCTGCGTGTCTCTGTCTCTGTGTCTCCCTATGAGACTTGAAGTCTCGGGTTCTTTATATAGTGGAGGCAGATTGTTAACCTGTTTTGAGAAAATTTCGCATTGAGAGATTCCAATTGATTTAATTGGTCTCAAAGTTGATCCAATATGATTTCTTATTTCTAACAAGATTGGGAAAATATTTTCACCTATACAGAATTTATTCTGTAAAATGATGATTTTTAATTACCATTGAATTTTTAACCCAAGAGTTCTCTGTTTTACAGAGACCATTCTTTTTTGTTTAGAAAGATTGAGCAAATATATTCCAAAAATATAATTTTATTCTATTATTGGATCATTGATCCAACCAAGAGTATCTTTCTTATTTAGAAAAATATGGGAGATATTTTCTCCTAAAAGAATTTGATTCTATATTTTGATGATTTATCATCCTCATTGGATTTTTGATCCAACGGCTCTGTTTAACAGTGAGTATTATAGAATTTAATTCTACCTGGGCGCTGGCGCTCACATGTTGTGCACATAGATTCCACTTAAGAATTTAACTCTTAAGATATGTATTCATGTGCTTTGCACATTGGCGTCCTGTTCATATCATAATATTGCATTATTATATTCCCTATTCTTATGCATTTTACAAATAAACAGGTGCTTTTGACCCATGTCTGCTATATAGTACAGGTTACAGGTTCTCGGAACGAAGACAGTGAAAAAGATAAAAGACGATGCAAAAGTGGGACTACGACCAACAAATAGAAGGATCTTGATCAAGCCTACATGAAGATCAAGGCATCACAAGGTCCAAGACTTCGTCACGAAACAACGGTAAAAGTCCACTGCAATTGTTCACTGTGGAGATCTGGGAGCGAAAAAGACAACATTCTGAAGAACCAACCAAATAAATAGGAAGCCAAAGACACCAAGAAGCAGTACAAGAGAATTCAGCACACGAGCCCATCTTTTGGCCGTGGAACCGTGTCCAAACCTGGCCTATGGCCGCGGTTCCGCGGCCGGGTAGAGCATGTAAAGGTTAAAAATTTTACCAAAACGTGAGGCGGAGCTGACTAGTCTTTCTAGGGGTATTTTTGTAAAAGCATACATGCGGCTATTGTAAACCTAGGGTTTTCTATGTCCTATAAATAGAGACCCAAATTCTTGTATTAGGCCATGCCTCCTTTCAATTAATAAAATTCAGATTTCTCTTGAAGTTTTGGAGTGTATCATTTGTAAGTAGTTTTTATTTTCTGTCTTAATTCTTAGTTTTAATTTCTGCCCTAGGTTAAATTTATTCTCTGCCTTAGTTTAATCTAGAATAGAATTTTTATTAATCTGCAGTAGATCATTAATCTTTTAACCCTAAAACAAAATAAAAATCATGTCTTTCGTAGATCTCTCAATGAGCGAGTAGTTTCCTCGTTTGTTAGGGTTAGGATAGGGAAAGGTTTGAGAGATGAAGATCTCTCATCCCTTTCTTGCCCAATCACTTATGAATAATTAGGACTCCATGCATACTTTCATATTCCGCTTCCTACGGCACCCTACCTACTAGGTAACGGTGATACCGTAGTATAAAAGACCGGATATGAATGTTTTCCATAGAGGTCAGGGTAAGGATTAAGAAAGGACGGACAAGGATCTAGAGGAAGAAATATAGTTTCTTCCTGATCATCCTAATCCCCTTTATTAATAATTACCATAACACCTAAAGATATCTAATTTGGGGCATTGAAAGAGGTGGAGATCTTTATTTTACTAAACTTTATCTAAACCTAATCCTAGCAAGTCTCCTCATCCTAGTATAACTCAAATTAGTTTTTGTGATAAAAGATCCAAACACCCTTTGGAATTAGCTCATAAGAACAACTAGGAAATTAACACCATCCCTGTGGACCGACCCGTATTCACCTGCTAGCTACCAAGCGACGCCGTTCTTGATTGCGGTAACATATATTTTTGATCGTAAAATCTCTCTAAATCAAATGGCGCCGTTGCCGGGGATGGCGTAAAATTTCCATTTTGCAATTTCGGGTTAATATAAAATATAAAAATCATAAAAAACTGAAAAAATAAAAATTCTATCATCTTTTATTGTTTGAAGGGTTTCTTGTGTGAATCTTTGCAGGATCGACGGATCTGGAAAAATCCAGAGTGCGAAACAGAAAACGGGAGATCAGAACAGAAGGGGATTTCAACAGCAGAACCGCAGCAAAAATCTCGGGAGCTGAACCGCCGCTGCTGCCGCCCTTCCACCGCCGCAACCTGTCTCCGACCGCGGATCCACAGTTCCCTGCTGTCGTCAGCATGCGCAATTTGCACTGTTTGTTTCCTCTTTCTCTCTTCTGCAAATCCCCATATATCTTCTGTCAAATGTTCTGCAGGATTCTTTGCGCTTAAAAATCTCCCCCTTCCAATAATTGATTTTCTGCAGGATTCTTTGCGCCGCGCTAAAAATTGATTGCAAGTGATTTTTTTTTTTCTGTTTTGCATATCTTTAATCGGACTTTAAGGGGCTTGAGACCAATTAAGATTGGGTGGGGATTTCATCACCTTTCCCAGGACCCCAGAAATCACATAAGGCATTTGCATTGACCATTTTTAATTAAAAAATACTAGACTCAGCCCTGAGGACGTCGAGCTCAATAGGACAAAGGACTAGTTGTAGGCATCGGCCGTTAATCCTAACCTGACTTTGCGGTGTCTAGGCAAGTGTGTCTAAGGAGAGTGGTTACTTAATTAGGGCCACTACTTGTAGTGGAGAGCCTCCCACTCACCTGACACTTACCTGGCCGCAATTGGCGGTGAAGAGGCGATTTGAGGTCCTATTTCTAGCCCTTTGGAACAGTTAGGAGCTGTCTAGCTGACCTAGGTGACCCTAGGTCTAGGCCTGATTGTGCATTTGTTGTTGATTGCATTTGTGTCAAAATCTCTTATTGAAAATCTTTTTGCAAAAAGCTCCACATAAAAAAAAAGATAAAAAAGGAAAAATTTAAAAAAAAAACAAATTTGCAACTTATCGCTAAAGAAATCCTTGCACCTCACTTACACCACTTTCTTCTCATTGACGTTTTCTTACTTCCACATTCTGTCTTTCACCTTTTTGACTACACTACCTCTTTAGTGTATGTCCGGTTGGACTAGGGACACTAGCGCCCAATTAGTCCGTGTTTCGTTGGTATCGACCGACGAACCTTTCGACTCCGAAGTCGAAATCATTTCCACTTCTTCACTTTCACCTTCAAATTCTTCTTCCGAAGGTATGTCGGGATATAATCCTAACAACACCTTACCGACGGGATTGATTCCACCTCCATTAGGTGCGAATAACCCGAATCACCCGCTTGTTGAAGCGCCCCAACGAATCGCGCTCCAGGATCTTTTCTACCCAATCCGCACCGCCCTACCTACTTGTCTTTCACTCCCATCGGCAAATGGGGACAATTTTGAGATCAAACCCCACTTCATCATTATGCTACCAAAGTTTCACGGATTGGAACCCGAAAATGCTTATATCTTTATCAACAAATTCCAAAACGTTTGCGCTATGATGAAAACAACCCAATTATCCGACGATGCTAGAAGGCTAAGGGTCATTCCTTTCACCTTATGTGACTTAGCCAAGAAGTGGTTATACAGCACAGCGTCACATTCAATTAAGAATTGGAAAGAGTTTGTGAAAGCTTTTCTTAAATTGTTCTATCCTCATCACAAGACTGCTAGAATACGCAACGAGATTATACAATTTTCCCAGCTTCCTTCCGAACCATTTTGGAAGTGTTTTGAAAGATTCAAAGACCTACTTGTTCAATGCCCTCACCATGGGATCGAAAATTGACAACTTTGCCAAACATTATACGAGGGATTGAACCCGGCAACAAAGCAGTTGCTAGAAACCATTTGTCAAGATCACTTTCTAACCAAATCTAGTGAGTAAGCGTGGCAGTTTCTTGAGGATCTTAGTGAACAAACAATTCAGTGGGAGAGCACCAAGACCACATCATCTTCTTCTATTGGTCAGTCTAGGACAGGCATACATCACTTAGATATGTCGATTGCTATGAAGGCCGAGATGGGCGCACTTACAGAAAAGCTAGAAGCGATTGAGACTAAAATCTCATCGCCTTCTCCTGCCCTTGTTGTGCCCCCACGAACTGTTTGTGCTTGTTGTTCGGATCCATCACATCTCACTGAAGAGTGTCCTTACAATCTGTCTACTCAAGGACATGATCAAGTCAATGCTGCCTTTCAGCAACGACAAAGAAACGATCCATACTTTTCGACATACAATCCGGGTTGGAGGAGTCATCCAAATTTCGCTTGGAACCAAAATCAACAATTCCAAAGAAACAACAATTTTCAAAGGCCTCCTCCTCCACAACAATAAGCACCTCCACAAACTCAATTCCAGCAACCTTTCCAACAGCAACCTTACCGTAACCAAATGAACAATTTTGTGCCCAACAATTCTTACCCTCAAAACAACTTTGTTCAACCTCATAATGATAAGGTTAACTCGCTCGAAAGAAGTCTAGATGCGTTCCTAAAGCAATCTACATAATCCGCAGCAAGGTTGGAGACTTCTATTCAATCTTTGGTGCAAAACAGTGCCTCACACGATTAAAGCATCAAATCTATTGAGGCACAAATTGCACAACTCAATGCTGCGTTGAGCGAGCGAGAAAAAGGAAAGCTTCCATCTCAACCACTACCAAATCCCGATCATGCACATGTTGCATATGAACAGCAGAATCATAACGTAAATGCTGTAACCACGTTGAGATCCGGAAAAGTGTTGCAAAATAATGTGGGTATTAACAATGACAACCCTGCCGGTGGGAGTGAATCATCTTCTTCACCTTCTTCTTCTTCTTCTTCTTCGTTAGAGCCTATTCTTCATCCTTCACAAGGCTCTAATTCTTCTAGCTCGAACGGACCCACTTCTCACAACACGAACACATCTACACGGGGATCCGTTCCAACTCCACAATCTGATCCACAAAAATTGAACTCAACAAACTTTCAAAATGTTCCTTTTCCAAACCGGTTGAGATCCAATAAACCAACTCCACAAATGGAGAAGATTTTAGAGTTGTTCAAACAGGTTAGCATAAATATCCCTCTCTTGGATGCAATCCAACAAGTTCCTTCATATGCAAAAATCTTAAAGGACTTATGCACCAAAAAGAGGAAGTCACAAGTACCAAAGAAAGTTTTTGTGGCTAGTGCTGTTAGCGATGCTCTTGTCCAATCTTTACCCCAAAAGCACAAGGACCCCGGTTGTCCTACTATTTCGATAACAATTGCGGACAAGAACATCAATAGAGCATTATTAGATCTTGGTGCTAGTGTCAATTTGCTACCTTATTCTGTGTACGAGCAATTAGGCGTGGAAGAGCTTAAGCCCACTCATTGTACTCTCTAAATGGCCGACCGATCCATCACCCATCCTAGGGGAGAGTTGGAGGATGTGTTAATTAGAGTAGGGGATTTCATTTTCCCCGTTGACTTTATTGTTATGGATACACAACCTGTAGCTAACCCCCGGAGTCAAATTCCGGTGATACTTGGCCGACCATTCCTTGCGACTTCTAATGCGGTGATCAATTGTCATAATGGTTCAATGAATCTATCTTTCGGCAATATGACAATTGAACTCAACATTTTTAAGTTGGAAAATCAGCCTTCCGAGCCTAATTCTAGCATACTTGATGTTTGCTCGATCAATGAGATCGCGGAGGAGGACTGTGAGTTTGAAAATTTTATGTTTGATCACAGCAGTGTTGACGCCTCTAGTGCGTTCCTCCTAGAATCCGACACAACTTTCACGGCGGACAACGATTATGAGTGTTTCACCTTTGTAGACGATTTTGAAGACTCACCACCCGAGTTTGAGTCTTTTGCTTTTTCAGATGAGTTAGTTGAACCATCCGACTCGGTTGCGTACACTCGATTTGAACCGTTGATGGAATCCTTCGAGTTTGAAACAGTTACACCATTGTTACCATCAATTGTTTCACCTCCTAAACTCGAACTAAATCTTTTGCCGTCGCACCTTAAATATGCTTATCTAGGTGAGAATGAGACCCTACCTGTCATCATATCAGCCTCTCTAGCTCTCGAGCAAGAGAAGGCCCTTTTAATGGTCTTACAAAATAATCGGCAAGCTTTTGGCTGGTCTATGGCGGACATCAAGGGGATTAGTCCCCTCATTGTTGAACATCATATACACTTGATGGATGATGCCAAGCCGGTAAGGGATCCTCAAAGACGCCTCAACCCCATAATGAAAGAGGCTGTTAAGAAGGAGATTGCTAAATATCTTGATAGTGGTATCATTTACTCTATCTCGGATAGCCAGTGGGTTATCCCCATTCATGTTGTGCCAAAGAAATCGGGCATCACGGTCATTACCAATGAGGCAAATGAGTTAATACCCACTCGCACCCAAACTGGGTGACGAGTTTGCATCGACTATAGAAAACTCAATGCCACGACAAGGAAAGACCACTTTCCTTTACCTTTCATTGACCAAATGCTAGAACGATTGGCTGGGCACGAGTTCTATTGCTTTTTGGATGGCTATTCCGGCTATAACCAAGTCCCCATCGCCAAAGAGGATCAAGACAAGACCACATTTACTTGTCCTTTTGGCACTTTTTCTTATCATCGCATGCCCTTTGGGTTATGCAATGCACCCGCTACATTTCAGCGGTGTATGATGGGGATCATTTCAGACATGGTTGCAAAGTTTTTAGAGATCTTTATGGATGATTTCTCCATTTTTGGTGACTCCTTCGACGAGTGTTTGCTACACCTTGACGCAGTTCTTATCCGCTGTAGGGATAAGAACCTAACTTTAAATTGGGAGAAGTGCCACTTTATGGTATGAGAAGGCATTGTCTTAGGACATGTCATCTCGCAAAACGGCATAGAGGTTGATAAGGCCAAAATTGAGGTCATTTCTAATCTTCCTCCTCCTAAATGCGTCAAAGACATCCGAGTTTTCCTTGGCCATGCCGGTTTTTATAGACGGTTCATCAAGGATTTTAGCAAGATTGCTAGACCCTTGACTCTCTTATTGGCCAAATACACAACATTTGATTTTGACTCAACTTACATGGAAGCGTTCGAGTCATTGAAACACTCTATCATTTCTACGCCCATTCTTTCATCTCCAGATTGGACGCATCCTTTCAAAATTATGTGCGACGCATCAGATTTTGCCATTGATGTTGTTCTTGGACAGCACATTAATAAGATGCCGCACGTAATTTATTACGCTAGCCGTATATTAAATGAGGCTCAACTAAACTACACAACAACAGAAAAGGAGTTTTTAGCAGTTGTGTTTGCACTTGAAAAATTCCGGCCTTATTTAATCGGCTCTCCAGTTATTGTGTATATGGACCATTCAGCTCTTCGCCACCTTTTTGCGAAGAAAGATGCTAAATCAAGGCTAATATGTTGGATCCTCTTGCTACAAGAGTTTGACCTTATCATAAGGGACAAAAGAGAATGTGAAAACGTAGTGGCCGATCACCTTTCACGACTACCTTCTTCGCCTACACTCGAAATTCCAATCAAAGATATTTCCCGATGAGCAACTCTTAACCGTGTCTTGCGAACCATGGTTCGCTGATATAGTAAACTAATTGGCCACCGGCTTGATACCTAAAGATTGGTCGAAACAGGATAAACTACGATTCTTGTCCCAAGTAAAGCATTTTTACTGGGATGAACCTTATCTTTTTAAATATTGTTCCGACCAAATCATTCGTCGGTGTGTGCCGGAAAATGAGTTTAAGAGTGTGCTGTCTTTTTGCCACGATCAAGCGTGTAGCGGACATTTTGGCCCAAAGAAGACAGCCGAGAAAATCTTGCAGTGTGGTTTCTATTGGCCACGACTCTTTAAGGATGCATATGAATACTGCAAGACATGCTCCCGATGCCAACACTTGGGCCGGATATCGCGGAGAAACGAAATGCCGCTCCAACCAATTTTGGTTGTGGATGTTTTTGATGTTTGGGGAATAGACTTCATGGGACCATTTCCTAATTCTTTTGGGAATTTGTATATTCTTTTGGTTGTTGACTACGTGTCAAAGTGGGTCGAGACTGTGCCTAGACGAACGAATGATAACAAGGTTGTCGTTCGATTTCTTAAAGAACATATCTTTTCTCGATTTGGGCACCCTCGAGCGATTATAAGTGATAATGGATCTCACTTTTGCAATAGGACTTTTGAGTCCTTAATGCGCAAATATTCTATTACTCACAAGCTGTCAACGCCATACCATACTCAAACATGTGGGCAAGCCGAGGTTTCGAATCGGAAAATTAAGCAAATCTTGGAGAAAACGGTTTCTAAAAACCGTAAAGATTGGTCACTCAAACTGATTGATGCACTATGGGCCTTCCGTACTGCATACAAGACCGATCTTGGTATGTCTCCATACCTGCTTGTTTACGGGAAGGCTTGCCATCTCCCAGTAGAGATTGAGCATAAGGCATTTTGGGCGATCAAAGAGTTGAATTTATCATTAGGAGATGCGGGCAGCAATCGAAAGCTGCAATTAAATGAACTAGAAGAGCTGCGGGATGAGGCTTATGATAATGCCGTAATTGTTAAAAACCGAACTAAGGTGTTCCATGATAAACACCTTCTGCGAAAAACATTTAAACCTGGTCAACAGGTTTTACTTTATGACACTCGGTTACATTATCACCCCGGCAAGCTCCGTTCTAGGTGGAAAGGGCCATTCGTAGTTCGCACCGTTTATCCTCACGGTGCGGTCGATCTTGAAAATCCTGAGGACGGTTCTTTATTTAAAGTAAACGGACATTGATTGAAACCGTCCTCACAGCGGACCCATCGGAGGAGCTCCTGTTTTTCCAGGAGCCGATTTACACCGATTGATTCTCCTCCAGTTTTACTCCCAAATTTTCGTTCTTGCCAAAACTTTGTTTCAAATAAGTTTGGGGGTGTGTATCATTTGTAAATACATAAATCCAAAACAACATAAAAAATAAATTTTTCTAAAAAATAAAAAAAAAATTGGAATTTATTTTTTACAAAACAAAATTAAAAAATGTTGCAGAATAATTTTTTATTTGCAGATAAATTCCTCTTTTTAGGGGGGTTTAGTTGCAAATTCCCATCATTTCTCCCTTTATAAAGAGCCCGAGCCCCCCTTCTCTGTTCTAACCCTCATTTTCACCCCTTCTCAAACCCTAGCCGCCGGAAGCCTTTTTTGCAGCAGCGATTCTCCCTTGCCGCCGCGGAACCGCCGCCCGAGCACGCTCCAGCCGCCGATCCGCCGCCGCTTAGCCACTTCGCCCCCTGAAACTTCAGGGGAGGTACATTCTGATCATTTCCTCTCTGTTTCTCAATTACTATATCTGTACAAAACACCATGTCGCACAGCATGCAATTAGAGAGGGATTTTTCACAGGTTTTCTCACACGAGGTTTATGGTAGCTATTTCGCGAACGAAATCGCGCGGAGGGGTTGGAATTTTCTGATCTATAACCACCCTTCTACATTTGCATTACCGGACTTAGTTAACCAATTTTACGAATCTATGGAGGATGGGTGTCTGGCTGTATTAAGTTATATAAAACTGCACTGGGGAGATCGCGAAATAAAAATTTATAGGGATTTAATTCACGAGGTCACAATGATACCTTACATACCTGCACACGACCAACCCCTACAATTCGAAGACTACATGCCCCTGATGAGCACCGATTGCTCGCGGGCGCCACGACAGGGTATTCAAGCTCGATACCTTTTCACGAATGTTTTGACCGTGTGCCGGTGGGCACAAAATAATATTTTTGGCAGCTCCTATAACACAACTTTTTTCACCCCCTCCTTACATATTGTGCACACACTTATGACGAAGAACCCACGTTTCGATATGTGCATAGTATTGCTTAATTTTATAGGTGCGGGAAAACGAGCCTCAAATTTCCCATGTCCTATGTTGGTCACACATCTTTGCTGATATTTCCTCCCCGTTGAGGAATTTGAGTTTTACATGATGGGAGGAATTCCGGTTCGACCACTTATTGAGGGTGTTTCTACGTCCTACTCTAGATTGACTGATATATGGTCGAGAACCGAACCGGCGGAGAATGTACCCGCCCGAACACCTAGCTCTAGCTCGACATCGAGCGAGGGCGAAATGACACCTCAAGAGCATGCACGATTAATGAGGAGAGCTGTGAGGGGAATTGATGCATTAAGGGAGGAGTTTAGGGCGACGGCAAGGGAGCACGACCGTCGACTGACGGAGGTTGAGAGGGGTATTCAAACCCTGTTGGCTAGGGAAGAGCGATCACGTTCACGTTCGAGAGCGCGACGTGGGGCCGGGCAGTGAGGGCACTGCTTTGCTTAAGTTTGGGGGAGATGGTGGTGTATATAGTTATCCTTTGCATTGCATATTTTAATTTTTTGTATATATTTCTTTTGCATATTTAAATTCTGCATTGCTGATCGCACGCTTTTGGCGTGTCGGATGTTCAAAGTTCTAAAGTATAACCGCGATCAGGACGGTGTCGCTATGCAGCTAGCCGGTTGAGCACGGGTCGATCCACAGGGAGATGGTTGTATGTCCTTCCTTGTCTTAGACGAGTCAATAAAGAATCTGTATGTTTGTTTGATCTAACCTATGTGTTTATTTGCAAGTATAACGTTGTTAAGAAAAAGATACGAAATGATAAGCTAAAGAAATCCGTGCTCGAAACCTTTGAGCCGAGTCTTGACTAATTGAAGCTAGAGCAATCGGCAACAACGTGGATTAGGGGATTTAAGCGCGGTATTCGTGGAATACGGCTTATTTACCCTTGTCCTTCCGTTCTTGTCTCTTGCTTTCGCCTCCGGCCAAACCGAACGCAACCGGTCGCGGTTAGGAATCACCGTTACCTTGTCAGGGTACGGTGCCTAACGGAGCGCTTGCGTATGGTTTGGGCGGAATTCAATGGAAAATACAGGAAAAGGAAATGGGCAAAGAAACGTTAACTTATAATACCGTATTTCTTCTTAACAATAATAATTACATTCATTCACAAAAGAGAACAAAAAAGAGAGAACAAAAATAAAAGAACAAAGAAAAGAAAAGATTACAAGTAAGTAAGTGCATGAAATGAAATGCAAGAAAGAAAAGCAAGGTAATAAAAGCAAGTAATAAATAAGCAAATAAAAAGAACAAGAAAGTAATTACAAGAACATAGAACTCAAGACAAGCATGTGATCAATAGCCAACCCTTAAACTTGCAAGCTCAATCAAGAGGTTGCAAGATCAAGGGAAGGGTAGAGAACGCATGTGAAATGAAGAACTAGTCCCGAGAGAAAATACGGCCCTTGAGATTAATAACTAACCCTTAACCATTCAAGCTCAATGAAGAGGTTGAATGATCAAGAGAAAGCAAGAATCTCAAGGGGAAGAAGAAACAAAAGAGAATGATACAAAACCCTCATCTTCATTAATCTCCCACTCAAAAAGCTCTCACTACAATTTTCATGGAACAAGAATGAAGAAGAAGAAGAAAAAGAACTAAAACTACAAAAGAAAGAAGAACAAAAGAATGACCCTTGGCTTGGCTCAGTTCTGCTGTATTTATAGGCTGGAGAATGGAAATCTAGGGCAACCACCAGAGCACATGGGAAGTTACAAAAAAGCCCCAGAAAAACGACAAAATGAGGCCACAGTACGGCCGCGTTTCCGCGGCCAATACCCCCTATTGGTCGCGGAAACACGGCAGTATAGGGGAGTTGGGCAGTGTATTTTGGTTGGAGTCCCTGGTTTGCTGTGCCCTGTTTTCTGGTACATGTATTTTCTGAAAATACATTCACATTTCTTCCAGAATTTCTGCTGAGGAAAGGTGGACTTTTTGTGGATGTTTTTGTCATGATTGCCTCGAGCTCCGCGTAGATTTCTTGGAACTTGTTGTTGCCATTGAGCCTTGTGCATGAAGGTGACATTGATTTGACATTTTGTCTTCCTAAACTGGTATCTGGCAACATACGGATGACGAGCGGAGACCGTGTTTTCTCAGTGGTTGGTAGGAACCCGGATTTTGTCGTGTTTTCCATGAATTTCACCGTTTTAGAACCGAGAACCTGTATCCTGCAAATATGTAATAAACACGGATTAAAAGCACCTACCTATAAACAACCGAGCGTAAGAATGGGCGGTATAAAATGCAGTATTCTGTGATGAACAATTGCATCCTTATATAAAAATCATAAAAATTGAAAAATTTGAAAATGAAAAAAATATATATAGAAAAAGAAAAACCCATAAAAAAATTGAAAATTTCAAAAATTATAAAAATTAATTCAATTTTGGCCGTATTTGACTTGAGTTTGACAAATAGGTTAACCAGCTAGGAACAACTAGATCTTAGACTTAGTAAATTAAAAACCCTAAAAATAACCTTTCTTTTAGTTTAACAGTAGAAAGTATATGTCTTTGTAGTTTATTTAGAAATAGGAAAATTTTGAGTTCACTTCTTCGGCTAAGTTAAAACGAAGGAAAAGTATTGATATTTTTAGTAGAGTATAAATTTGAAAAATAATTCCTAGCTTAAGTCTGAATTCTGAAAATATATACCCTACAAATTGCACAAATACGAACCTTGAAACTTGGAATAGTAGAAGAGACCTTGAAATGCTCTTGTCTAAAGTCCTTAGTACGATGAAAAATGAAAAATAAAAAAATATACAAGTGTGAATAAAAAAAAATGAACACTGATTTTTGTAATTACTTAAGGCTGCAAAAATAGAAAAATATTTAGCGAGGGTGCTTCATCACCTAGTGCCTTAGACCAACTGGTTTGGGAGTCACTGCTAAAAGCCTTAGGTGTTACAAGACTAAAAATTATGCTTTAATGTGCAAACACATCTTGTAATCGGTTGTTTTGTACCTCAAGAAGTATTAACGGTCGCATGAAGGATGTGTGAGCGAAATTCATCTAAAAATTCACCAATTAAGAAGTGCTTTGGACAACGGACAAGAGTATGATTGCCTGATTTGAATTTCCAAGTGTAGGGGTGATTTATACACACACGTAGGGGTATGTGATTGGGGTTTAGATAAGAGATAGGAATGAAGAATATGACTTATATCTTTAATAGAGATGATAAAAATTCCTAAGTTGAGATGGAACTCTAAAAGGAAAACTTAAGAGATGCCGAAAGCTAAGTAAGTCTATAAAACATATATAATCTTAAGTTAAATGATAAGGAAGAGTGAAGAATACGGGTGGATAATTTATGAGTCGAAGATAATAGAATTCCTTGTTAGAAAACCTAATTGGGTAATAAAAGTCAATGGGCCGAATTGATAGGATTTTGTGGATAGTATCCACTGAAAACCCTTAGGAGACAACACTCCTCCTACTAGGGACACCTAGAGGTTTAACGGCTTGTTGCACGAGCTCAGTGCAATCGCGTTTCCCTGCGAAAGTGAGGTTAGGATTTTGTCGAGAATAAAACTAGGTTTGCTCGAGGACGAGCAAAAGATAAGTTTGGGGGTATTTGTTCATATCATAATATTGCATTATTATATTCCCCATTATTATGCATTTTATAAATAAACAGGTGTTTTTGACCCATGTCTGCTACATAGTACAGGTTACAAGTTCTCGGAACGAAGACAATGAAAAAGATAAAAGACGATGCAAAAGTGGGACTACGACCAACAAATAGAAGGATCTTGATCAAGCCTACACGAAGATCAAGGCATCGCAAGGTCCAAGGCTTCGTCACGAAGCAACGGTAAAAGTCTACTGCAATTGTTCACCGTGGAGATCTGGGAGAGAACAAGACAACATTCTGATGAACCAACCAAATAAATAGGAAGCCAAAGACACCAAGAAGCAGTACAAGAGAATTTAGCACACGAGCCTATCTTTTGGCAGCGGAACCGCGGCCAAACCTGGCCTATGGCCGCGGTTCCGCGGCCGGGTAGAGCACGTAAAAGTTAAAAATTTTACCAAAACGTGAGGCGGCGCTGACTAGTCTTCCTAGGGGTATTTTTGCAAAAGCATACATGCGGCGATTGTAAACCTAGGGTTTTCTATGTCCTATAAATAGAGACCCAAATTCTTGTATTAGGCCATGCCTCCTTTCAATTAATAAAATTCAGATTTCTCTTGAAGTTTTGGAGAGCATCATTTGTAAGTAGTTTTTATTTTCTGCCTTAGTTCTTAGTTTTAATTTCTGCCCTAGGTTAAATTTATTCTCTGCCTTAGTTTAATCTAGAATAGAATTTTTATTAATCTGCGGTAGATCATTAATCTCTTAACCCTAAAACAAAATAAAAATCATTTCTTTCGTAGATCCCTCAATGAGCGAGTCGTTTCCTCGCTTGTTAGGGTCAGGAATAGGGAAGGGTTTGAGAGATGAAGACCTCTCACCCCTTTCTTGCCCAATCACTTATGAATAATTAGGATTCCATGCATACTTTCATATTCCGCTCCCTACGACACCCTACCCACGAGGTAACGGTGATACCATAGTATAAAAGACCGGATATGAATGTTTTCCATAGAGGTTAGGGTAAGGATTAAGAAAGGACGGACAAGGATCTAGAGGAAGAGACATAGTTTCTTCCCGATCATCCTAATCCCCTTTATTAATAATTACCATAACACCTAAAGATATCTAATTTAGGGCATTGAAAGAGGTGGAGATCTTTATTTTACCAAACTTTACCTAAACCTAATCCTAGCAAGTTTCCTAATCCTAGTATAACTCAAATTAGTTTTTGTGATAAAAGATCCAAACACCCTTTAGAATTAGCTCGTAAGAACAACTAGGAAATTAACACCATCCTTGTGGACCGACCCGTATTCACCGGCTAGCTACCAAGCGACGCCGTTCTTGATTGCGGTAACATATATTTTTGATCGTAAAATCTCTCTAAATCACCTCCGTGTGAGGAGCACGTTTGGCGTCATATAAGAATTTAACCTTTATTCAGGAAGCACTCTTATGCTTTTTACATTAGCGCCCTGATTGATACGAAAGAGTGTGTTTGTAGTTTAACCGCAATCAATAACGGTGTCGCGTGTAGCTAGACCGAGATGAGTACGGGTCGTCCTCTGGGAAACGTGGAACCTTTTACTTTTACTTTAGATGTGTTGAGAAAGGAGGAAGAAATAAGAATGTTGTAGAATGGTTTTTAGATCTAAGTTAAACAAAAATGTAAAATATAGATCTAGATTATTTTAAAGATGTAATTAATATAATAAGAGGGCTTGTAGGGCTCGTTAGGATTTAGTAGTTATGGACGATTAATTAAAAGTTACCCTTTTTATCCATTAATAGATTTAGAACTAGAACGACGGTGATGCGTGTAGATTAGGGTTTCTGGAGGGAAAAGGAATCCCACTCTTAACCCTTATCTCGACACGGAACTCCGTTCATATCTAGCCTTTACCAAAACAATCATTAATCTAATCTCTAATCGCGGTCGGAACCAGCAAAGAATTGCTAGCGCGCCCGATTAGGATGTTAATGATTCTTTTGATAAAGTTCCTAAACTTTATAGGACTTAAAAAGGGTTTAATTATTTTCATCGTTCATTAGCCTACCCTAATCCTACGAACCCTAACAAGCGGAGAATTACTCGCGCATGTTTGGAGAAGAAGATGAAAATAAAGAGAGGGAAAACATAATGTAAAATGCAAAAGAATTAAATAAAATAACTACCTTTATTAATCAACTGAACAATCTACACTTTTATTCCGTAGAAAATGATTACAAACTAGTTGCTTCTCGATCTTTCCTAAGGAGGTAGATGAACAGTTGATGATCAGCCTGGATGCGTGAGCGTCAGGGGCTTCGTGATCTCTTCGGCTTGATAACTTTTCCAAGAGGCTCTCGGTGCCATTTTATAGTGCAAAACCAGAATATTTTAGTTGGAAACTTGGTAAAACTCAGCAGAAATTTACGCCAAAAAATATTTGCTCCCAATTCCATAGAAGTGCGGTGGATCCGCGGCCCAAGAGTGGGTTTGGCCGCGGATCCGCGGTCAAAGGTTGAGATCTCTCGACTGAAATTTTTGGGCTTGCATCTTATGACATGTGGCAATCCTAGGCACCTTCAGAATTCAAAAATCTTTTCTCGGTTGCTTCCAGACTTGGTCTCCAAGTTTTGCTTCTTAATTAGGCAAGTCTTCTTCAACAAATTGATTTGTTTGATAAATTCTGCATAACAACTTGAAAAATTCTGCACAATAATCTCAAATAAGATTGAGTAGACCTAGTTCTACTAGGATTAGGTCAATGAATTTATTTGCATACATTTTCCTACCAAATGCTAATTAAAATATATTAACACATGGAAAATTGTGTTTTTACACATAAACCCTCATATGTATAATATATTATATTAAATTCCTTTTTTTAATATGAAAATGATAGGAAAAATGTAATACAAATGTACAGTTTTATCAACTAAACAAATACCCCCAAACTTATCTTTGATCGTCCCGAGCAAACTAGTTTATTTAAGAGGAGAAAAAGAAAGGAGAAAACTAAGCACACTTTCGTAGGCATACACGATTGCACTGAGCATGTGCAACAAGCCGTTAAACCTCTAGGTGTCCCTAGTAGGAGGAGTGTTGTCTCCTGAGGGTTTTCAGCGGATTACACCCACAAAATCCTATAACAAAAGAGAGATGGTGAAATTTACATATAAAGATAAGAACCATAAAAGAAATACTTTGAAAATTTAGAGTTTCCAACTACACTAGCTTTTCAGTTGTCATGAGCCCTATCTTAATAGTCATGAAAAAATGTTAGAAATCACATCATCCCTCAATAAAACATCGTCTTTATTCTTCATTCCTACCTTTCATCCAAACATCGATCATATACCCCTACGTGTGTGAATAGAACATCCCTACACTCGGAGAATTCAATTCAAGCTATCATACTCTTGTCCATCTACCTCAGTACTTTTTAATTTGATGAATATTTAGATTTGCTCACACATTTTCATGCGACTGTTAATACTTCTTGAGATACTAACCAACCGATTACTCATGTGCTTGCTGATTAGGTGATAATATTTTTCTCGTCTTGGACCACCTAAGGCTTAGCAGTGACTCCCAGACCAGTTGGCCTTAGGGCACTAGGTGAAGAGGCACCCTTGCTATATTTTTTTATTGCTGCCTTGGCGATAACAAAACCAGTGTTCATTTTTTTCTTTTCACCATTTTTATATTTTCTTCATTTTTTTTCATTTCCTTCATACTTTGGCTTTTAGACAAGAGCATTTCAAGGTATCCTCTACTATCCCGAGTTTCAAGACGTGTGTAAGTGCATATAGTAGGGTATCAACTTTCAAATGTTTGGCTTCCAGAATAGAAACTATTTTTCAGACTTATTTTTATCCTCAGATTAGTGACTTCCTTCATCTTACTAACCCTTGGGACAACGACTCATAACTACTTATTACCAGTTCGTTTAAGAAAACTTCTAATTTTCTTGGTTTTCTTAAACTATTCCTATCTTTTGGATGTAATTTTTCACTTTCTACTCTTTTGTTATAAAAGAAATATTTTTTTTAAATTTTTTGAAAATGTTGTGCTTATGCAAAATATGATGCAAATTGATGTGTAAATAAGCACAAACCTCCCCCAAACCTGTTTACAGCAGTGACCTCACTGATGTCATCCATTAAGCACAAAAACCTGTAGACTTGGGAGGAAATTATTAATGGGGCTAAGAATATATGAAAGTGAAAATCTTGGTTTCCAATGGGATTGGGCTGGGTTTCTAGCTCTAGGGTGCTCATACGATCTCCATTGAACTCAAATTTCTCATCACAACTCACAATTCCCTCAAACCCTAACTAGTTTTCACCAAGTCCACAAATTCATCCGATATCGATTCTAAACTTGCATAGGGGTATAGGAAATGCTAAAACTAAGATCATGGTTCAGAAATTACCTCACAAGAGACTCATGGATCCTCAACAGCACCAAAACACCATCTTTCTTGGTTCATCCTCTAGCTTATGATCTTGTGTGCATGTTTTGTGAAATGAGGCAAGGGTTTTGAGATAGTTTTAGAGGTGTAAATCTTGGGGGATTGAAGAAGGAGGAAGAGGAAGAAGGGAGCAGCAGCAGCTCAAGAAATGGAGAGGGAAATGGTGAAGGAATGGTGGTTGAAGCCAAGTCAAAGCAACCCCCCTCTCTCTCTCTCTCTCACCCATACCTAATATAAAACTCCTTTCTCTTTTCTTTTCTTTTTTTCCTTTTCCTTTTAAATCAAAACCTTCTCATGAGAATAGTAACCCCAAAAGAAATCCATGGCAACAAAAATGTACAAGTGTAGAAAAAAGAGATATGTGCAAGTTTTGCACAAAATTACCGAAAAAACCCGATTAGCGATTTTAATCGCGATTAGCACTAAATTAGTGTCAAACTAATCACAAAAACTTAATAATGTCAAAATTCACTAATTTATCCTATTTTAGAATTTTCCATAATTTTTCATAATTTTTCTAACATTTTTCCTATTTATTTGCATTTAATATTAAAATAATCAATAAAATAATGTTAAATTATAAAAATTCCCAAAATTAATATTTTATATTTTTGAAAATGTTACACTCTACCCCCCTTAAAGAAATTCGGTCCCCGAATTTAAATTTAAACCCCCAATACTAAAAACATCTCAGTAATAAACCAAAGTCGTCGGGGCTCCGAAATCATCAACACATAGAACGTCACAGCGCAAAGCATGCGCAAGGGTACTGAGCAGATAACTCGAAAACAAAACTCCGTCAAGCATCCCGCAATCATCGGAGTCGAGGTAAAAACACAATGTCAAATCCAATACAAAACCGATATGATATGGATCGAAACTACACATGTAGACATCCAATCCATACATGAAAAAAAAAAGAAACTGATGTAAAAGTATATCCAGGTACCGTCTACTGACTAGTCCTGCTCAGCATGAAAGCAAAAATCCACATCATAAAAGGTACTGCTCCAAAAGGAATAAATCCCGAAAATATACATAACCCCATCCTGTGCGTCCGGTGCGCACGGAATCAAAATCCATAACTGTGTCAAACAGATGTACAAAACAACATCTAGGTGCAACGGGTGTGCACAAAACATCTGTCGTAGACAACGTGTGTGCCTGACAGAAAGATAAGTCAGGTGCATGTGACATGCACGAAGAATCCCGATTTAGTGCATCTGGCGTGCACCAAAATCGTATCTAAAAACATGCGCCCAACATGCGCGAAAATCCAAATCGGTGCATCCATCGTGCACGAATGAAAATCTAAACCCTGCGCACTCAACATGCACGAAATCACGAAATCCAATAGCAAACACCGAACAGGTGTAAAGCACATCACCAGCACGGAGTGCAAAAATCCACCATCAAAATCCGGGTCAAAATCAACGATATAATGCGTCTCAAACCAAAATCAGGTGTACCTCAAAGGAAAGTCTCACAATCGTGTGCATCAGCGTGCACGAATCAAAGCATAACACTAAAATGCATGAAAACTCTGCGCAAAATATATAAATATCCAGTGGGTGCATGAAACCAACATCATGAAACTCAGTCACCAAAACTAAATCATGCAAACAGAACGCCCAAAATACCGAATCCAAAATGACGGATACGTGATAATCGAATCACAAAATCACAAATCACAAATACCGTCTTCGGTAGTTTCTCCTTCAAGGTCGAGAAGGAGTCGGTGAATCCACTGCTAGTAGCGCAGGATATCTAACTGCCTCTTGCTCACGGTCTGGCATCTTCTGGCTCTCGGGGTCCTTACCTTCTCTGCGGATTACCTATCACGCGGTCAATCGGCTCATCGGCCCTGTCAGGTGTGCTAACGGGGACGATTCCGTTCTGGCACTTCTCGGTCAAACCTCACGACCACTCGTAAGGAAGCATATCACTGGCGTCGGCCTCTGGCTCTCTGAATGCACGCCACACATCTGATCCTGGGTGCAAACATCATTGCAGCAACGCCCTGGAAGGAATCCTGCTCAAGGTCTCTTCCAATCATGCCTATGCCGATCTGTACGGAGGCTGGCTTTCCTGCACAACCTCTTTTCGCTCAAAAGACACCTGTGTCCTCAGCACAATGTTTCTCCAGAAACTGGTCACATCGCAACGTCTCTGTAAGCATCTCAGGTCTCTAGTCTCGACGGGAAGCAATGACAGCTCGTCGGGGTCTCACACGAACTTCTGTTCCAACTGTCTCTATCGTCGTCCACTATGACGTCACGCCAAGCTACTATGCACTGCACTGTCTCGGCCACGGTCAATCTGAAGTCTCTCACACGGACTCGAATCACGTATTCTGTAGCTTCATCACTCTGTAGCAGATGTCAGGCCGAACTGGTCCTCGGGAACACGTCCCAACCATCGGAGGATAACTCATCACTCGTCCGTCCTTGATCAATTTGCAACGCATCTGGGTAGGTTCCTTTATCCGAACCTGGCCAACTACCTCGTCGACAATGCCGAACTCTGGTCTGCTGGGTGTGCGCAAAACGACCACTCCTGGTCTAGGTCTCCTCGTATCGTACTCCAGAAAGGTCCTGTCGAGGTTCCTTTCTCAAATCTCAATCCTGCCGAAATGCCCGGACGTCATCATCCAATGCTGAAACGAAAGCTTATTCCGGAACGGCTGCCTACTTATCGCGCTTCTTTCTGGACGATATATCCATATACCACGCCTCGGGGTGTGTATCACATCTCTAATGTCAGCGGAGTGGGATGTCATCTCGTCGAAATACCTCGCGAACTCTTTTCTTCACTCTGCGTCAATGTCGACTGATTCGGACTCGTCTCATCATGGCTACACAAACTGCGCTCCGACGGCTATCCTCGCATCTGGAGTCTCCCAAGCAGTGTCCCATCACAATGTCCGAAAGATGTCGAACCATCCGATCGACTCGTCAGATCCTCATAATCCCCTAAGAGCTCACATCTCGGGTACAGTTTAATAGTATCGAGTACATGCCACAGCGTCGGTGGTCCAGCCGTAGAAGGGCAAACCCAAGCCTCACTAATGGCGCCGCGGAACCGCCGTAAACCCTAAGGTTCAAAGGCTGTCACACGGTCATTAAGTCGAGTTAGGGTTTCATTCTTCTAGAGGGTCCATAGAATCACCTGCATGTCTTTCCATATACTTTAAACTTGGAAAATGGCTCCTGACATTCGATCGTCTCAATCGACTCTCAACGAACCTGCGTGAAGTCGTCTCTATCTGGAATCAATCCGCCTGATGACCTCGCATCGGGGTAAGCGAACTCACCACACGTCCTAGTCATTCATCCTCGGTGACTAGCGACTCGCTATCATATCTCCAAGAACATGCTCATGCTGCAGTAGCTCCAATCATCTGGGCGATGTCTCATCATTTGCAGCAACAACTGGCTCATATGCCTGTACGCCGAACAACGCCTCAATCCTCCAGGAAAGGCAATACATAAGCGGTCATCTCTGAGTCGGTCTGCTCTAGATCTGAGTAAGACTCTTCATAATGGAAATCTTCAACTCAACTGGGCCCGCTCTGGCGCAACCTCGGACGAATCACCTTCGTCTCTCAAATCGGGTAGACTAGCTATCATCTGTCGCATATCTTCCTGAAAGCTCCGGCAATCTCAGCTCGTAAGCTTCGGAAGCAACATCCTGTCAATCTCAGCAACAGCTGGTATATCTGTCTGCACGGTAGCCGACATCACAATCCCTGAGGTATGCTGTACATCAACAGTCCTCTCTCAGCTGGCAGCTCTAACAAAGGCTCGATCATCCGGTGCAAGACCAAGCACTCGCCTCCACCAGAGGTCACAAACACCAACACTAACTCGAGACGTTCCCATGTCACCAGAAAACACAAAGGTCGGCCCTCGTACCAAACGAGCTCACACCGGCCGTAACCCTAGCAGCAGCCCAAACTGCGCTCAAACATGGTGACAGGAATCTCAATCGAGTATCAAAAGAGCACATCAAAGGCAAGAAGGGAAACAACAGATCCAAAGTGGATACATGATCATAGGAAGGAACAGCATCAATGAAGGTATGATCATGAAACTAATAGAATCGGGGATCTCAAATGGATGTATAATCCAGGATATGAAGAGAATCACTAATCTCAAATGTATGTACATCCTAAGGTTCCTTAAGCGGAGTGGCGTGTCGTAAGTATGCCGCGGAACATACCAACGGTACGTCACTCTACTTTAGTCACCTAATCCATCAACCAAGGGTCATCCTAAAACGACGAAAGTTCGGGTTTACACCCCCTCGACCAAGTCTAAGTTCCGTAAGGTCAAGCCTAAGTTCCGTATAAAAACAACTCCCTAGGCTCCACATAGTCAAACTTAGACTCGAACCAAGGTCAACCTAGCGCTCTGATACCAACTTTGTCACGACCCGAAAGAGCACGTGACTGGCACTTGAACCATAGGAAGCCTATAGGACTCCATCTGATCCAAGTAAGCCAAAAGCCCAGAAATCTAAAACCATTTTGAAGAATAAATAAAGAAAACTGGTTTAAAGAAGTGAAGAAAATACAGGTTTGAAATCAAGGTTTTTAAATAACTAAGCCGAAGGTGCGTTTTGAAAACAATAAGTCTTTTCTAAAAATTTCGGCAGAGTTTCCTTTGTAAAACTGGCCCCGAATGGGGTACAACATGAATAACAATATATGCAAATGATAAAGGCATCCCCAAGCGGGAGCTAGCTCTTCGTCAATCGACGGTCACAACCACGCAAGATATGATAATATACAACGCCAAGTGGCGAGGATCAAATCCAAAAGAAAGCTCAAAAGCAACAAGGAAATCCGCAATACAACTAAGCGCGACTCTAAGGTCGAAATAATACAACACTGTCTCTAAGTCTGAAAGAATATACAAGTTTTGGTTGATGGACATTTTCTAGATACAATGAAATAAATAAATACAAAGGTGATTCCTGATACGAAAGAATCCACCTACCAAAGCAAATCACCCGCAAGAAGGTAGTGTGCCAGAAATGCCGCAATAGGACCTGTACGGCAAAACCTGCAAGAACTGTGGCACAACGGGGGTGAGTTGCCAACTCGTGAATAGAAACATCTACAAGGATAAATCGAATGCAAGACATAATCCTAAGTCAACGATCAATAAAATATCCACAAGAGTACATCTGAGTGTAATAAGGTGGCAAGGTAACATCTAATCATGTATATAGTGCCAGGTACTCAGGTAACAACATGTCATCAGTGTAAGGTATGTCTGCATGAAGTATCAATGAAGAAATATCAATAATATCAATACACATATATTAGCGTCCCATACCACTAATATTGGTGTAAGATAAGTGTAAATCCAGTCTGTATATGATCCATATCTGTATATCTGTGGAACCCGTCCACCTGTCACCCACTGACAGCGAGCATCATGTATGCAATGTGAGGATATAACCAAAATCATGGAAAACTCATCATGAAACCCGTGCCAAACACCGACACGTAAATCCTCATCCGTATGGGGCTCCGTCTGCGGATATCGGCCCTCGGCCCCGGCAGTATGAGCCAACCCATGTCCATCTCTGGGCTCCGTCTGCGGATATCGGCCCGTCGGCCCCAGCAGTATGCCCATCTCTCGGCTCCAGGCGGTATCCCCCGGATATCCGCCGAGCTCAGGTAAAATCACCGGTAGGTACTCGCCCGCCTCCAGGCTCAATCGGCATAACCCATCGATCATCTCGCCGAGGGGAACCATACCGGGCCCACCACGAACCCGCAAACGGTACATCACCTCCTCGAATCGGGTTTCAAGCACACGTCTCAGCACCGAGAAAACGCGTGGTGGACGCACCGAAATATCATATCACGAGGTACCGGGTTTTCATAAAGTGCCTCTTTTCTTAAATAACCCCACGGTCCTCAAAAACCAGAAATCACATGAAAATCCAACATCCAGCAGTAAATCCAATGCGATGTACTATGCAATCAACCCATGATATATGCGACATGTAAAGCGAGTAATCATATCGGAAATCATGCAACATGGAATAGGAATGCGCATATGTCAAAGGAAGCATCATATCACGAATGTAATAGTACTACTGTGTAGTGACATGGCAATTATCGATGATGAAGTGTGTGAGCCGGCAAATAGTGTACGTGAACCATACGCATCATCGATAATGGTGCTGGTGTCCTAACAGCATGATAAAAACATGGTAATGAACATATGCCAGCAATGCGAATAGTATGAATATGCGGAAATCTAGTAATCAACAGCACAGTGAAGTATCTACTATGCAACTACATCAAGTATCAGGTCGAATCAGGAGGGGTAGGTGTGGAAACCACCTAAATCTGAGTCAATGTATATAGATATATAGTCGGTGATCCCGCCTCAATGTCATATCGTAAGATATCCTCGAGTTATGAGTGCGGATCTATCATCAATGTCGGCTCGTACGGTAAATCATCGTACGGCATTCCCAAAAGCTGGGTACAAGTCAACATCTCACTATCTCGTCACATAACAAATATCACCATCATCAGATCATATAGTCTGGGTGTACTACTCTATATCTAGTACAAACGGTAACATCGGTAAGGTATGCATGCGGGGGTAAACACCATCCCAAGCCCGCAAGAATCACAAGTCATATCCCACATATGAATCGTATCAAATCACCGATCCCAGGGCACCAAGCCCACAATATCGACTCATCTCCAAAGTCGTCACATATCATCAATCACAGTGTAAGTACATGTGAAAAGCAAGGGTATGTGTATAGGTGTAACTCTATCCTAGGGTTCGCGACTATGAACTACACTAGTCACTTCTAACCCTACCTTCCAAAATACACCTAATATCACAATACTGTATAATAAGCTATCTACGGACTGCGGGGGTGCTATACGCCATCCACCCGACTTCCCCCTGTAGATATAATCTACTCACCTGAATCCTGCGTGTCGGTGTCGATGTCTCCGTCATCTTCCGCATCGTCTCGGATCGTCGCGGTGTACCTACACACATCACACGTTTCGCATCGCATCAAAACCAATTCAATACTTGAAATGACACACAACACACCAATACGATACGCTAAAACCGACACGACACGCCAAAAGGCTTATAGGTTAGAACCTACGGTTAGCCTCCGCAAAACAACTCGAAATCACTCGATATAGACGTACAAACGTCACACGATCGAGATAACACAATAATACCAAAATCTTGAATTCAAAATACATAAAACCAATTCACAATTTAAGGCAGCAACCCAAGAAAATGCTCCCAGATTTCATCTCATGTCAAACTAGATCAATTCAACAACTCCAGGGTGCTATGCAGGGTACAAAGGAGGTACAGAAGCAAAATGGGAGAATTCCATCACAGTGGGGCCGGCCACATCCCCTGTTTGGCCGGCCTCGCCGGCCCTAGTGGGGAATTGGGTGCTCGTATTCCTGAGGTGGCCTCCTGTGGTCCCAATTAGGTCTCTGGTATCACTACTTTTGTCTAAAAATGTCCCGGTATACTCCAGATTTTCCTGCACACCCAAACCGACATAAAGTCCCGAAATTCCGTATTCTTGGTTTCCAATGGGATTGGGCTGGGTTTCTAGCTCTAGGGTGCTCATACGATCTCCATTGAACTCAAATTTCTCATCACAACTCACAATTCCCTCAAACCCTAACTAGTTTTCACCAAGTCCACAAATTCATCCGATATCGATTCTAAACTTGCATAGGGGTATAGGAAATGCTAAAACTAAGATCATGGCTCAGAAATTACCTCACAAGAGACTCATGGATCCTCAACAGCACCAAAACACCATCTTTCTTGGTTCATCCTCTAGCTTATGATCTTGTGTGCATGTTTTGTGAAATGAGGCAAGGGTTTTGAGATAGTTTTAGATGTGTAAATCTTGGGGGATTGAAGAAGGAGGAAGAGGAAGAAGGGAGCAGCAGCAGCTCAAGAAATGGAGAGGGAAATGGTGAAGGAATGGTGGTTGAAGCCAAGTCAAAGCAACCCCTCTCTCTCTCTCTCTCACCCATACCTAATATAAAACTCCTTTCTCTTTTCTTTTCTTTTTTTCCTTTTCCTTTTAAATCAAAACCTTCTCATGAGAATAGTAACCCCAAAAGAAATCCATGGCAACAAAAATGTACAAGTGTAGAAAAAAGAGATATGTGCAAGTTTTGCACAAAATTACCGAAAAACCCGATTAGCGATTTTAATCGCGATTAGCACTAAATTAGTGTCAAACTAATCACAAAAACTTAATAATGTCAAAATTCACTAATTTATCCTATTTTAGAATTTTCCATAATTTTTCATAATTTTTCTAACATTTTTCCTATTTATTTGCATTTAATATTAAAATAATCAATAAAATAATATTAAATTATAAAAATTCCCAAAATTAATATTTTATATTTTTGAAAATGTTACAGTATAGCACCCCCGCAGTTTCGTACTGCAAAATACGAATACGTTATATTATATATATAGATATGTGTATTGTGATACGTGGATGATTATCAGATAGGTTTTAGATGTTCATGAGTTAGTTTTAGTGTGTTAGAAGTAACTTAGTTTAGCTTCTTAGTCGCGAACCCCAAAGTAAAGTTTTGCATACACGCATACACACGTATACATTTGTTTTACTTATGCGTATATGGGGATATACATATATACATATATGTATGTGAATATGTGTGTGTGTGTGTGTGTGTGTACATATATGTAGCATTCTGAAATTTTAGAAATAAATAAAAGTAATTAATTAAATAATAAAGAGCCAAATTAAAAAGTTAGTAAAACCAAATTAGATAATTTCATAAAATGTTTGTAAAATAAAGTAAATTAAAATTTTTATATGTAACATAAATAAGTTATAAGGGTTTTAGTGATAATTTTAGCTTCATTTTAAGAAAAAGGGTGTTTTGTAATAACATAAGTTGTGAAGGGTTTCTAGGTAAAGTTTAGGATTTTATGCAAATAGGAAATTGTTAAGGGTATAAATGAAAAAGGGGTAGAAAATTATTTAGTTCATAATTTTATTGCATATTAAAACAAAATTAGGAGATAATGCAAGGACACCTCTCCCTTACATGCACTCACACACACCTACACCTCCTCCTTGCATGAAGAGGGTGCATCTAATTCCTTGACACCTCCTCCTACCACCTCCTTCTTCCCATCACCATATATATAAACTTTGTTCAGATCATTTAGCAAGTTTAAATTCTGAAAATTGAAAGAAGGAAAGGAAAAAAAAACAAGAACAAATATAGAAGAACAAAGGAAAGAAGAAGAACTAGGCAATGATTTCATCATCATCAAGCTAGAACAAGGGGCTTAGCATCTTGGAGGGGTTATTCCAACAAATTGTTGTGGGTAATATTCTTAATCACAATAGGAGTTTAAGTTCTGTAGCTACTTAGTTTAAAATGAACAAGTTCTATAATATCGTATTTTAGTCAAATTTAGGCTCTGTTGAAATCTGCTTTAAATTGAAGAAATGTTTACTCAACTAAACAAGACTTAAATGATGTATGTAGCACCTAGAGAAAACTATAGGAGAACGAACCAGAGGCATTGGATTGTGGCCGGCGACCAATAAGGAAATTCCGGCGACGCCGGTTTTGTAGGATGCTAGGTGGTTTTGGATGGTTGGGTGGGTTTCAGTGTATAATTTTGGCCATTTTGGTGTTATTTAAACAAGTTAGTTTCACTGAATTTAGAATCTGGAAACTAATATCGGAAAAGATATCTAAAAACACAATATACGACACGGTTAAAACGCATCGCGATTTAAATTCTGTAGCGAGGCAGGTTAGGGTTAAAATCCAGTAAGGTTAAGTGTTTAATAGCTCGATATAGTCGTATACAATATAACTAGTACGTGGGAACGGGTGTTTTTCATTTCCGTCATGTCGGAGTAGCCGTTTCCTTATATAAGTTAAATTGTGATGTTAGATTCGAATACGGGATTTTCAGAGGCAGCGAGGAAAGGGAAAGGATTGGCAATTCCTGAGTAGATTCGACGTTTTCCGGTGAGTAGACTAAACATCTACCGGGAAATTTTGTAAAGATGGCGTGTTACGCCCGTAGTTTTATTTAACTTAATACTTTATTTTGTTTTGCTAAATTGACAATATGCATTCACAATTCACATATATTTTGCTTAGTTGCTAGTACACTACACAAGTATCGACGAGTCATGCCACGTGCACATCTTACATATTACACACACCCCGTCGATATTGCTATGTCACTTTTTACACTTAGTAAATTTCTTGTTAAAAATGATTCATATCATATCTTAAATACCAATAACAGTAGTAAATTGCATCATTAATATCATGTTTAGTATTTGAGTACTTTATATTGATATAAGAGGTAGATGTATTATTGAGGATTTATGGTTTTGAGTTTTGAATACTATTACATAAATCCAGTGATTTCATGATTTATATGTCATGTCCACCATGAGATGTTTTATGATTTGGTTTTATTCTGGACCGAGTGGGGGAGATATACGGTCGCGGATTTTACGTTATCCATACTGAGTGGGGGAGATATACAGTTGGATACATGGTGGACCCGGTCGAGACCGAGGGGCAGGATAGCCGCAGTTGAGGCGGGGGAGCCTAGCGAGGTTACTCGATACCGGAGATAGTGGTAAAAATACGGCGTATATCTAGATGATAACGACTGGTATTGTTGATTTCAGGATCATTCGAGGAATGATGCCTGTGAGAAATGGAAGTTTTGTGTCGATGATGGACACGGAGAAATGAATTTTTATTGGAAATAAATGAAGAGATTTCAGTTTTGATTATGAGATTCGTATTATAGATTCATTATTTCCATAGATAATTATACATCATAATTGTTCACATTTCAGTTAGTATGATCGTCATATTTACATTATTAACCGTTATATGTTAGTTATATTCACTGAGTTGGCAACTCACCCTCGTTGTGCTACAGTTCCTTGCAGGGGTAGAGTGGACGGTTAGCAGCGGTGCAGATCTACTCTTTCCGCTTTTATCGCATCTTTTGATAGGTGGGTTACATATGTAGTAACCTTCTCTTTTGGGTATTGTATTTTGTATCTAGAAGATCTCCATCAGACCTGTATTTTGACCTAGAGTGAGAGATGGTTATATGTATATTATTTGACAGTTGAGATCGTTTAGTTCTATCAATTGTTATTTCTTTTCTTTATGTCCGGGATTCGTATTGATGTCCTATATACTGAGATGTTATTTTCCGCTGTTGATATTGTTGATCCCAACTAGGGATGCAACCAAATTTAACACTTTATACTTGTTTAATATCTTAACTTCATAAACTGTGATTTTTACTCAAACCTAAATTTCTATATAAAGAATTCCGCAAAAAGGATTTTGATCTTGGTTTTCGGCTTACTTGGACTGTGTGCATATCTTTAGATATGATACAATCTAAGTGCCAGTCACATCCAAAGTTTGGGTCGTGACAAAGTTGGTATCAGAGCCTAGGATTAATCTTACGGAATCGAGTAGGAAATTAAAATAGGTTGACGTGAGTCCGTGAGTTAGGATGACCTTTGGTTTGATGGAGTAGGTGATTTAGGATGAGTGCAGTACCGTACGTATGTTCCGCGGTATATTTACGTTACCGTACTTAGCCTAACTAACCTTAGGATGTATATCTTGATCTATTCTTCCGTTGATTCTCCGTTATTGATTGTTTCTATTCATAAGCCTTATCAACTCTCGTTTCTTGTTCCAGTTGCCATGGCTACGCGGGCTAGGCGAGCCGCTGCCAGAGATGCAGCTAGGGCGAGTCCCTCTGTGACGGCGATTGGTACACCGGACGTTCCGGCGGTGCATGAGCATATTGATCCTCCTCCTCCAGATCGCATGACTAGGAGTGAGGAGGGTATGTTGGGATTGCAGCGAGTGGTAGGACAGTTAGCTGAGGCCACTCGAGTGCTGAGACAGGATCCGGCACCGACCGTAGCAGAGTCCGAGGTACAGCCTACGCAGACGGTAGCACTTATAGATACGAGGGTGATGGAGGTATCACTTGCAGAGTTTATAAGATTGAGACCTCCGGTATTTACAGGGCCCATGTAGCGGAAGATCCTCAGTACTTTCTTGATAGGATGGCGAGGATTGGCAGATCATTGCGATGTTCTGATGCGAGGTCAGTCGAGCTGACTAGCTTTCGTTTGGAGGGACTTGCACAGGAGTGGTGTGAGTCGATGGAGAGAGGGCGAGCTACGGGTCTTCCTCCGACGTCGTGGACCGAGTTTTCCGAGGTCTTTCTTGCCAGATTTCTTCCACAGAGTGTGAGGGACGCTAGAGCTAGCAGTTTTGAAGCATTGCGGAAATCGGCAAGTATGTCGGTGGCAGATTATGATTTACGATTCACCCAGCTGTCGCGCTATGCCCCATACTTAGTACCTACGGAGGAGCTTCGGGTGAAGAGGTTCCTAAGGAGTCTGGACACATAGTTATATCTGGCTATAGGTTCCCAGCATTTTGATACGTATGCGCAGGCCATGGATGCAGCGATACGAGTGGAGGAGTATTTGAGCGAGGCAATGGTTGTTCCAGAGCCGAAGAGGAGTAGACCGATCGGGCCAATGACTAGACAGTTTGGCAGAGGTAGAGGCAGATATACTCCAGGCCGCAGTTTCGGACGAGGTTGGACCCAGGGCTAGATGTTCAGTTCTTATCCCGATGATCAGAGACCCCTATCTACATGTTTTAGTTGTGGACTTCCCGGACACTTTGTGCGGGATTGTAGATCCCAGGGAGGGACCGTTGTTCCACGGGCTGCCTTACCCCTTCCACCTTCTACGTCGATGGCTTTACTTCCTCCCCCAGTTGGCACTACAAGCCAGGCAGTTGCACCACAAGGTCGAGGCTTTGCAGGACGCTCTCAGAGAGGTCGAGGAGATAAAGGTAGAGGACGACAGGATGCAGGCAGGGGCCAGGCACGGGTTTTTGCGCTGACTCCACAGGATGCCCAGGCATCAAATGCAGTCGTGACAGGTACTCTTGAAGTATGTTCGTTAGAGGTACATGCTTTATTTGATCCCGGTTCTACACATTCTTATGTATCTTCACGATTTGCACTTTCTTTGGGGAAAGAGTCGTCGTTGTTAGAGTTACCATTAGTAGTGATTACCCCGGTGGGAGATTCTTTTGTAGCTCGGCACGTATTCAGGTCATGTTTTGTACGTATTGGTGATAGAGATACACTAGTTGATCTGATTCTCCTGGATATGTTAGATTTCGATATACTTCTCGGTATGGATTGGTTGGCCGCTTGTCATGCCTGTGTAGATTGTCGGGGGAAAGCGGTTAGATTTTGTTTTCCAGGTGAACCGGTTTTTGTTGTGCACGGGGACGGGAATATTACTCCTGCCAACATGATTTCTGCTCTTTGTGCAGGACGACTCTTGAAGAAGAGTTGTTGTGGGTTCTTGGAATTTGTTCAGGACTTAGGAGTCGCTGAGATTTCATTGGACCAGGTTCTGATCACACGAGAATTTCCGGAGGTGTTTCCTGCTGAGTTACCAGGATTACCGCCTGATCGTGACATTGAATTCTGCATTGACTTGATTCCGGGTGCGGGGCCTATTTCTATACCACCATATCGTATGGCACCGACAGAGTTGAAAGAACTCAAAAGTCAGTTGCAAGAGTTGTTAGATAGAGGACTTGTGCATCCTAGTGTATCTCCGTGGGGAGCTCCTGTTTTATTTGTAAAGAAGAAGGATGGTAGTATGAGACTGTGCATCGACTACCGACAGCTGAATCGCGTCACTGTGCGAAATAGGTACCCATTACCTTGTATCGATGACTTGTTCGATTAGTTGCAGGGAGCTGGTTACTTCTCGAAGATTGATTTGCGGTCAGGGTATCACCAGTTGAGGGTTCGGAAAGACGATATTCCGAAGACTGCGTTTCGCACAAGATATGGGCACTATGAATTTCTGGTGATGTCGTTCGGACTCACCAACGCTCCAGCAGCTTTTATGGATATGATGAACTGTATCTTCAGGCCCTTTCTTGATCAGTTTATTATAGTATTCATTGATGATATTCTCGTTTATTCCCAGAGCCGAGAGGAGCACGAGCAGCATTTGCGTATCACGTTGCAGACATTGAAGGAGCATCAGCTATTTGCAAAATTCTCCAAGTGTGCTTTTTGGCTAGACAGTGTGGAGTTCTTGGGTCACGTGATCACGAGAGAGGGTATACGTGTGGACCCAAAGAAGATCGAAGCAGTGCAGCACTGGCCCAGACCTGAGTCAGTTACAGAGATTCGCAGTTTCTTAGGTCTGGCAGATTATTACCGATGCTTTGTGCAGGATTTTTCTCGGATAGCTGCACCGTTGACTGGATTGACTAGGGAGGAGGTTCCCTTTCTTTGGACAGATGCATGTGAGCAGAGTTTCCAGCAGTTGAAGACTCGCTTGACGACTGCACCTGTATTATCATTACCTTCTGGGTTAGGTGGCTTTGTTGTGTATTGTGATGCCTCTAGAGTGGGTTTAGGCTGTGTGTTGATACAGCACGGTAGAGTTGTAGCTTATGCTTCTCGACAGTTGAAGAGGCACGAACAAAACTACCCTACTCATGATCTAGAAATGGCTGCTGTGGTATTCGCATTGAAGATTTGGAGACATTACTTGTATGGAGAGTCGTGTCAAATCTTCACAGATCATAAAAGCTTAAAGTATATTTTTCAGCAGAGGGATCTGAATCTAAGGCAGCGTAGATGGATGGAACTGGTGAAAGATTACGACTGTGAGATCTTGTATCATCCAGGTAAGGAGAATGTAGTAGCAGATGCTTTGAGTCGGAGACCTGGGGGTAGCTTATCTCATTTACGCATCTTGCAGAGACAGTCTTCTACAGACTGGAAGATTTTATGTGATAACCGTATACAGTTTGAGTTCACCTCGGCAGGAGGACAGTTAGCACATGTTCGCACCCGACCTCAGTTATTGGATCGTATTCGAGAGACACAATCCGCAGATGCTCGTATATCAGAGATTATGGATTAGGTTAGACAGGGCAGGGGATTGGAGTTTGTGATTGATGATCGTGGAGTATTACTCTTTAGGACTCGTCTTTGTGTACTAGATTCTGACGGATTGAGACGTGAGATCTTAGAGGAGGCTCATAGATCAGCATACAGTGTTCATCCTGGTTCCACCAAGATATATCATCATCTGAAGGATGTTTATTGGTGGGAAGGAATGAAGAGGGATGTTGTGAAGTTTGTGTCGAGATGCTTGACTTGTCAGCAAGTCAAGGCAGAACACTAGAGGCCAGCCGAAGAGTTGCAACCCTTGCCCATTCCAGAGTGGAAATAGGAACAGATTTCCATGGATTTTATGGTGGGTCTACCCAGGACTAGCAGAGGGTATGATTCCATTTGGGTGATTGTAGATAGATTGACAAAGGCAGCACATTTTCTTCCAGTGAAGACGACGTATGGGTTTGCACAGTATGCTCAGATTTATATCGATGAGATTGTACGTCTGCATGGAGTTCCGACGTGCATAGTTTTAGATAGGGGTACCCAGTTTACTAGTAGGCTATGGTAGAAACTTCAAGAAGCTCTTGGCACACGATTGAGCTTTAGTACGACTTTTCACCCACAGACAGATGGTCAGTCGGAGCAGACCATTCAGATACTAGAGGATATGCTTCGCGCTTGTAGTCTTGATTTTAGTGGTAGTTGGGACCGTCACCTACCTTTGATAGAATTCTCGTACAACAACAGTTTTCAGGAGACGATCCAAATGGCACCCTTTGGAGCTTTGTATGGGAGGAAATGTCGATCACCTGTTTGCTGGACGGAACTGAGCGAGAGTAGCATTTTGGGACCGCAGATAGTACAGAAGACTACAGAGAAGATTCAATTGATACGGGATAGAATGAAGGCGGCCCAGTGCAGAAAGGAATCCTATGCAGATCGACAACGTCGTAGACTCGAGTTTCAGGTGGGAGATCATGTGTTTCTTCGTGTGTCTCCGATGAAAGGTGTGATGCGCTTCGGAAAGAAGGGGAAGCTCAGCCCCAGATATGTCGGACCTTACGAGATTCTGGAGAAGGTGGGTGCTGTAGCTTATCGTTTAGCACTTCCACCGAGTTTTCCCGACGTGCATCCGGTGTTTCACGTTTCGATGCTTCACAAGTATCTTCACGATCCTTCTCATGGGATCCAGCATCAGACCTTACAGCTTGAGCCGGATTTATCCTACACAGTGCAGCCAGTCGCTATTCTTGACATTCAGGCAAAGAGACTACGATCAAGGATACTTCCATCTGTAATGGTTCTTTGGCAAGGAAAGAATCGCGAGGAAATTACTTGGGAGACCGAGGATGCGATGCGAAAGAAATTTCCACATCCTTTTGAAGGTATGTTTAGTTAAATTTAAATTCGGGGACCGAATTTTCTTAAGGGGGAATATTGAAGCATTCTGAAATTTTAGAAATAAATAAAAGTAATTAATTAAATAATAAAGAGCCAAATTAAAAACTTATTAAAACCAAATTAGATAATTTCATAAGATGTTTGTAAAATAAAGTAAATTAAAATATTTATATGTAATATAAATAAGTTATAAGGGTTTTAGTGATAATTTTAGTTTCATTTTAAGAAAAAGAGTGTTTTATAATAACATAAGTTGTGAAGGGTTTCTAGGTAAAGTTTAGGATTTTATGCAAATAGGAAATTGTTAAGGGTATAAATGAAAAAGGGGTAGAAAATTATTTAGTTCAGAATTTTATTGCAAATTAGAACAAAATTAGGAGATAATTCAAGGACACCTCTCCCTTGCATGCACTCACACACACCTACACCTCCTCCTTGCATGAAGAGGGCACATCTAATTTCTTGACACCTCCTGCTACCATCTCCTTCTTCCCATCACCATATATATAAACTTTGTTCAGATCATTTAGCAAGTTTAAATTCTGAAAATTGAAAGAAAGGAAAGGGAAAAAAAAACAAGAACAAACATAGAAGAATAAAGGAAAGAAGAAGAACTAGGCAATGATTTCATCATCATCAAGCTAGGACAAGGGGCTTAGCATTTTTGAGGGGTTATTCCAACAAATTGTTGTGGGTAATATTCTTAATCACAATAGGAGTTTAAGTTCTGTAGCTACTTAGTTTAAAATGAACAAGTTCTATAATATCGTATTTTAGTCAAATTTAGGCTCTGTTGAAATCTGCTTTAAATTGGAGAAATGTTTACTCAACTAAACAAGACCTAAATGATGTATGTAGCACCTAGAGAAAACCATAGGAGAACGAAACAGAGGCATCGGATTGTGGCCGGCGACCAATAAGGAAATTCCGGCGACGCCGGTTTTGTAGGATGCTAGGTGGTTTTGGATGGTTGGGTGGGTTTCAATGTATAATTTTGGCCATTTTGGTGTTATTTAAACAAGTTAGTTTCACTGAATTTAGAATCTGGAAACTAATATCGGAAAAGATATCTAAAAACACAATATACGACACGGTTAAAACGCATCGCGATTTAAATTTTGTAGCGAGGCAAGTTAGGGTTAAAATCCAGTAAGATTAAGTGTTTAATAGCTTGATATAGTCGTATACAATATAACTAGTACGTGGGAACGGGTGTTTTTCATTTCCGTTATGTCGGAGTAGCCGTTTCCTTAAATAAGTTAAATTGTGATGTTAGATTCGAATATGGGATTTTCGGAGGTAGTGAGGAAAGGGAAAGGATTGGCAATTCCTGAGTAGATTCGACGTTTCCCGGTGAGTAGACTAAATATCTACCGGAGAATTTTGTAAAGATGGCGTGTTACGCCCGTAGTTTTATTTAACTTAATGCTTTATTTTGTTATGCTAAATTGACAATATGCATTCACAATTCACATATATTTTGCTTAGTTGCTAGTCCACTACACAAGTATCGACGAGTCATGCCACATGCACATCTTACATGTTACACACACCCCGTCGATATTGCCATGTCACTTTTTACACTTAGTAAATTTCTTGTTAAAAATGATTCATATCATATCTTAAATACCAATAACAGTAGTAAATTGCATCATTAATATCATGTTTAGTATTTGAGTACTTTATGTTGATATAAGAGGTAGATGTATTATTGAGAATTTATGGTTTTGAGTTTTGAATACTATTACATAAATCCAGTGATTTCATGATTTATGTGTCATGTCCACCATGAGATGTTTTATGATTTGGTTTTATTCTGGACCGAGTGGGGGAGATATACGGTCGCGGATTTTACGTTATCCATATTGAGTGGGGGAGATATACAGTTGGATACATGGTAGACCCGGTCGAGACCGAGGGGCAGGATAGCCGCAGTTGAGGCGGGGGAGCCTAGCAAGGTTACTCGATACCGGAGATAGTGGTAAAAATATGGCGTATATCTAGATGATAACGACCGGCATTGTTGATTTCAGGATCATTTGAGGAATGATGCATGTGAGAAATGGAAGTTTTGTGTCGATGATGGACACGGAGAAATGAATTTTTATTGGAAATAAATGAAGAGATTTCAGTTTTGATTATGAGATTCGTATTATAGATTCATGATTTCCACAGATAATTATACATCATAATTGTTCACATTTTTGTTAGTATGATCATCATATTTACATTATTAACCGTTATATGTTAGTTATATTCACTGAGTTGGCAACTCACCCCCGTTGTGCCACAGTTCCTTACAGGGGTAGAGTGGACGGTTAGCAGCGGTGCAGATCTACTCTTTCCGCTTTTATCGCATCTTTTGATAGGTGGGTTACATATGTAGTAACCTTTTCTTTTGGGTATTGTATTTTGTATCTAGAAGATCTCCATCAGACCTGTATTTTGACCTAGAGTGAGAGATGGTTATATGTATATTATTTGACAGTTGAGATCGTTTAGTTCTATCAATTGTTATTTCTTTTCTTTATGTCTGGGATTCGTATTGATGTCCTATATACTGAGATGTTATTTTCCGCTGTTGATATTGTTGATCCCAACTAGGGATGCAACCAAACTTAACACTTTATACTTGTTTAATATCTTAACTTCATAAACTGTGATTTTTACTTAAACCTAAATTTCTATATAAAGAATTCCGCAAAAAAGATTTTGATCTTGGTTTTCGGCTTACTTGGACTGTGTGCATATCTTTAGATATGATACAATCTAAGTGCCGGTCACATCCAAACTTTGGGTCGTGACAATATACATGGATATTTAGGATAGTACATGGTACTTGAAGATGAGTCGATGTGATTGGGCATGATGCCACGAGATCGGTGATGTGACTTGGTTCGTATTATGAGATACGACATGATGTTATAGCGGGTCTTTAGGTGATGTGTTTTCATACACTCGTATATATATATATATATATGTTGATGGTATCAGAATGTAGGGTTCCTAGGCACACTCAAGAGGTTCCACAAGGCATCAACCATGCCAAAATCAAATTTTTCTTGTGCCGAGAAACCCTAATGCTAGATCGTTAACTAGAGGATAGGCGAAAACGATATAAGTTAACAACTTAACTAAGAGTGAACGGAAAATACAACCTTTGTAGATCCGGTCGTCCACCTCTATAGCTCCATGACGATGTCCCTTCGCTGCGATCATCGGATCCCGGACTCTAGCGTTGGTTTCATCGGAGAAATGGTCGGGCTAGGTCGTTGACTTCGATACCGAAGATGATCTACGTCGAGGCAACTCAAACTCAAGCTCCACCTTCACCAAGTCATTAAACTTGTGAAGAAAACACCCTATACTACATGGCAAGTGGTAGAGGATGAAGAAATAGGAAGTGGGTTCACTTTAGATTTGGATTTCTCACTCTTTTGATCATTGCGCCATTGGAGGTAGCAAGGTTTCTTCTTCTTGAAGAAGAAGAAAAAGAATATGATGATAATAATAAAATCAATTGATGAATAATAATAAATCAAGTGATCTTATCATAATGCAACCTTGGGTTAGTTTAATAAGTGTAGAGAATAAACTAGGGTTTAGTTAAAGGGTTAGGGTTAAGGACAAAACAAAAATGGTAGACTTTTTCAAAGATGCTAGAAAAGCTTCATGAAGCTTCAAGCATAACAACAAAGAAAGCCACCATTTCTTTTTTGCCAAAAATAAATGAATAAATAAATATGTCAAATGAAACCCTAACCATTTACTAAACATGGTTTAAAACAAACATACACCCAAGTTTGCATGTATCATCAAATATGATACAAACTAGTGCACAAAAATATATCATATATACAATGTGCACAATCAAGTGAGAAAATCCATCTTAAGTGAACAAATACTAGTTGATGTAAAGTAATATATCTAATATATAATTATACATTAAATCATTAAATCAACACTTGATTTAATGATCCGGGCATACTGCATATAACCGACTAATATCAAGTGTATCAATGTATCGAATCAACACTTGATTCGGTAACCCGGCTATATCTTATATAACCGTCCAATGATACAAATCGCGAGAATAGAATGCGGTATCACATACAAGCATTATTCTCGGTCCCACACATATCTCATATGCGCTCCTATTTCGTTTCGCTTGAGCCAGGAAACCTCTGTGTAGGACTCTAAAGACTCGTCAATACGCCGGCAGCAGGTGATGATCATATCAAACACCCACAAGCCGCAAGCGGTCTGCTAAACGTAACGGCCACCCGGGTATTGAGCGATCAGAAGATCAACGAGCAAGCCCGCTCACACTCCTGTGAATCCAACCAGCAACACTTACCGTACAGTCCGGTCTGTTCGTCTGATATGTCGCATATCTTGCCTAGGGGTGGTAAACGTCAGACCCCAGTAGCTCGATAAGTCGTGTCGATACGAGGTCTATAACTGTTCGAGATACTACTGATAACACTTACCAGTAAATCTCAGCAACCCTGGTCAGGGATTTCCGGTTATAGCCAATCGAACACAGCACAACATCAACTCTCTATACCGGGAGAGACGAATCCCCTCCTATCGCTCATTGCCTCCATGTGATTCGGGACTGTACCCAAAAACCACCGTTTTGCACGCCCTCTTGGACGTGGTAAGGTGGAAATCAAAGCACAGTGGGAATCACACAAGACTCTATGACAATCTCGGGTCTACAGACTAACCTGTACCAGTGTCACCAGAGAACTGCCATCTGACGTAAGGTATAATACCATCTGGGAGTTCTCGGCGAGTCCGTCCAGTGTACCCAGTCTCTACTGAGCACCCGTATATCATCTCTGATGTCAAACACCAATGGATATGGGATCATCCATCGCCCATCTATATGGGTCGAGAAGGTATACGCTAGTCTACTCTGGTATATCGATGCCCCGTCTCGATACACCCACGACTTGGGACCTTGAAGGATGTACTTATGGACTACCATGTCCCCACTAGTATGATCCGCATCATAGTCCAGGTAGTCAAGTACACATCCTAAGGGCTTTACCAACATGTAACAGAGAGACAATCAGTATACACGTTAAAGTAAAGAGTAACCAGATAGCATACTATCATGTCGAGCAAGAAAGTCTTCCCTATATATGTCCCAGCATCCACTACAATATACATCCTATGTACAGTAATGGCCTCTAGGGCATACATATAACTAACACAGAATGTACTAGACTTACATCAGTACCCCTAATTCAGGATATGATGATAAGGATACTAGATGAATAATGAGATAAATGTGATATTCGACCCGTATCCAGATTTGGGATTCCGTACGATGGATTTACCGTACGAGATATAATTATGATGATGGATCCGCACTCTGGACTCGATAATGTCATATGATATATTGTATCGTACGTGATACTATTGAGGTGGGATCACCGACTACTAGATATGGATATCGACTCAGATTTAGGTGGTTTTCCTTACCCCTTTCGATTAGTCTGTTAGTTTAGTCCTGTAGTTTACTTAGTAGATGTTAGACTGAGCTCGAGTCATACCTATTTCCAAAACTAACGAATTGTGGGTATTTTAAAGACAGGCCAAGGAATACTACGGATATTTCAAAGGACGTACATTTTCTTAAAAACACCGTAGCCTCTATTTTCTAAACACCACGATTCGTGCTATTTTAATGCCAAACGGTATGACTTGTGTATATTAATGTAGATTCCTTATTGTTGCGCTTATTATTCATTTTCCGCATATTCTTGCTATTCGCATCGCATTGCATGTTTAAATGTGTTTTTATTGTTATATTGAACCCATGTTATCAGGACACCAGCACCATTACCGATGATGCGTATGTCTACGAACACTTACTTGCCGACTCGCACACATCATCATCGGTAATTACCATGTCACGTACACATTACAAAACACTATTTCATTAGTATAAATTGCTAGCTGTTAATTTCGACATAATACTAGTACGCTTGCTTTTATATGATAGCTTAGACATTGCATTTATTACAGTGATATCTCATGCATGTGTATTTTCATTTGTCATGCAATATTATAGAACTTATTACCGGTATTTCATTGTTTATTACCCTTGAGATTGGGATTTCGGATTTCAACGAGATTTCTGGATTTGGAGAAACCGCAAAGATTTTATAAACTTATTATCATTTTAAAGATAGAAAATTGCGGTTTTCTCATGATATGATTTGAGAGGAGTCCACCATGAGTTTTCTCGGCTCTTGAGCGATATCATACACCCGATTCGAGGAGGAGGAGGAACCGTCTGTGGGTGCATGGTGGACTCGGTGCGGTACCCCGGTGAAAGATGGTCGCAGATGATGGCGTTGAGCCTGACAGCGGAGCACTACCGACCGGTGATTTTATGTGACTCGACGGATATCCGGAGGATACCGATCGGAGTACAGGCCAGTCCGGATAGCCGGAGCCTGAGATATTGAGATTTGAGGATACATGCCAGTCCGGATAGCCGGAGCCTGAGATATTGAGATATTGAGATATATATTTTGTGTCGATGCTTGACACTGATTCTCTGTTGATTTCATTGATGATACTCAATTTTTATACAGAAATCTCACTGAGATAGGAAAACAGTTTTCTCATTTAGATGTATTCTATTTTCATTCATTCATACATCATATATATGATATGTTGTTACCTGAGGCACTGACACGAGCACTTGGTATTACACTTTTGTATAGATGTTTACCTTTGCCATTATTATATGCTTCAGGCTATATTATTTGAGGATATTATTATCGTATGACCTAGAATTGAGTCATACATGCAATTTCTGCTCGGTGATGTTTTCTACTCACGAGTTGGCAACTCACCCACGTTGTGCCACGGTTTCTTGCAGGTTTTGCCGTACAGGTTTTCTTGGCGGTTTTGCTGGCACACTGCTTCTTTCTGGGTGATTGCTTTGGTAGGTGGGTTCACTTGCATCGTGACCACCATTGTACTTTATTTACATTCAGTTGTATCTAGTAAAACTCCATCAACCAGACTTGTATATTTATTAGACCTAGAAGACCAGTTGTATATTCTTTCGACCTTAGAGTCGCGCTTGTATTATTATGGTTTTCTTGATATTATTGGTTTCCTTTTGAGTTTTGATCCTCGCCCTTCATCATTGTATATTATATTGCTTGCGTGGTTAGGTCCGCCAATTGGCGAAGAACTAGCTCCCGCTTGGGGATGTCTTTATATTATGCATGTTGTACCCGTTTGGGGCCAGTATTTCCAAAGGAAACTCTGCCGAAATTTTCAGAAAAGACTTGAGGTTTTAAAAATACATACTTCGGCTTATTTTGTTAAACCACTCGCTTTAAAACTAAATTTTTCCTTCACTTTCTCCTTTAAATGGTTTAGATTTCTGGGATTTCGGCTTACTTGAATTAGATGGGGTCCTATAGACTTCATATGATTCAAGTGCCAGTCACGTGCCATTTCGGGTCGTGACAATTTTGATGATGTCTCTTTTTTTTATCACCCTTATCACCAATGTATAAATTTGTTTGAAGTATGAATGGCAAAGCTCTCCTTTTCTTTACGCCAATGCTCGTTTGAGGTATTATTACATATAAAAAAACGCCGGCGCCCACATGTCATGCATGTGAGGCGCTATTGCAAGACTTAATCCCGAAAAGAACTAGTGCCAGCGCTCACATGTCATGCACGTGAGGTGCTTCTCTAATCCCAGAAAGAATCAGCGCCGATGCTCACGTGTCAGGCACATGGGGCACCACTGAGGGAATCGTTTCACCTTCTTGCTCTGATTCCCATAAGCCAACTCTTTCGTTTCCCATGCCCTTTTTGCAAGGCCTTGGAAAGAGTTCCACCATGCACAAAGTTTTCCGTGCCTAAATTTAAATGCTTCTCTTTATATTCTGAAGTGATGATCTTCTTCTTCTTCACAAGAAGAAAGCCATTTTTTTATAGACCAAGAGTTATGGCTTGCAATCGTCCCCATGCTCGTCGGAAACCATAGGAGGTACTTATCAAGGGAATTGTTCCCCCTTTTACTGCGTGATTAGTGGATCCCGTTCTCACTGATGACCAGTGTGATATGGTGATGTATGAGCATCTGGCTCGTAAGGGCTCTCCTCTTCCTATCGGCTCCATTTGGCTCCGAATGATCTTCCTATCCGTACTTGCTGACATCCTCCTCATCTAGCAGAGATGACACCGGCGATGCTCAATGCAGTGGAGGACAAAATCGAGTTCTTTTATGAGGCATATTTGATTTCCCAATCTTTGAAGGACCGTTCTGTTCAGTTGCTAAGTCAGATGTGGGCTCAGCGGGCCGTCATGTCCGCCTTCGTTGATAGGCATAGCGCTGACCGATGGGGAGCGACCTCTCACGAAGATTGCCGCTTCGATATGGTAGAGAAGGTAGAAAGGGAGTAAGAGAATTTTTTTGTTTTACTAATCCATGTATCTCTGATCCCATATTAGGTGATCTTTTTTCTATGGAATAAATAAATAAAAAATTTGTTGACCGCTGAACGTTTCACCCCCAGCACATATCCATTCGGGCATCTTGCCTCTGCACATATACTTTGTTTTTTAACCTTAGAAGTTTCTGATGCATACATCTAGACATAGGTGAGTAATGGACTGATGTGAACAAAATCTTCGCCTTGCCACCTTGCTCTTGGTGGTATACCCGTGAGTGAAGTATAATATATGGCTGGTTTCGGGCTGGCATGTCATTTAGAATTTTGAAAGCAGATGGACACAAGCGTCGTCATCCATGATTAACTCAGGTCTTGATCCTTAAGAAACGTAATTCCGAGCCCTGGGGTCTATGAGTTGCGCCTTTCTATTTCTTGATGCCTTAATTTAGCGCCAATTAGTTTATTCACTCATCTCGTAGTCTCTAGTTTATTCACTCATTTAGGAGTTTGTATTTTATTCACTCGTCTCGTAGTTGAAGGGGTTCCTAAAGCACCACTACAAGGGTTTGGTGGCATCGCACATGCCATATTTAAAATTTATATGGTGCTAGAGAAACAAGCCTAAGGATCATGCTAGAAAAGCTAGGGTAACAAAAAAATAACACAAACACAAGCAGTAAAAGCTAGGGTTTTAAGAGTACAACCTTTGTAGCTCCCTACGCTAGACTCCTTGGCTACTTGAGGGTTGGAAAAGGCTCACTTGAGATCCTCTAGGTCCACGATGATCCACCCGGAGTCCTCTTTGTCCAAACTTGAAGCTCCACTAGATCAAGAGAAGAAGTAGAAGCTAACACTCTACACTAATGGGCAAGACTAGTGTAGAATGGTGATGTGGTTTGTTTTCTCACTTCAAAACCCTAACTTGATGACTCTTTTGCTCACAATTAAAAGCTAGAGAGCAAGAGAAAGAGGAGGAAGAAGATGATGGCTTATGAAGAGCTCAAGATAATGATAAGCTTATGTTAAAACTGAGAAATAAAAATATATATATTTTCTCTTTCTCATTCTTAACCATAGTTATAAAATATCTAGATATTTATTTTGGATCAAAAATGGCCATAGAAAATAAATCATGGTTAAAGCAAAGGGTCAGTGCATGAATAAAATATTAAACCATGATAACAATTTCCATTTCCATTTTTCTTTTCCAAAAAAGAAATATCCATATATTTATAAATGGTGTGAGTCTTATATTGCCACCATCCACTATATCAACAACCATGATAGAATTATGTATGCATGTATGTGTGCATGCACATCCATATGTGCATTAATAAGAATAAATGCATACATACAACAAAAAGATAAGAAAGGGTTTAAAATGAAAAACTAATGGTCAATGATAAATCAACACTTGATTTAGCAAACCGGTCATATCTCATACGACCCGACCAAAAGCAAACCGCCCGATTAATATACGGTATCTCATACGCTCATTTTAACCGGGTCCATGCGCATATCTCATATGTGCACCGCATCGTTTCGCCTGGATGAGATAACTCCATTGTGGGACTCTAAGGCTCGTCAAGACGCCGGCAGTGGGTGATGATCATATCAAGCACCCCAAACCGCAAGCGGTCAGCTAAACGTAACGGCCACCCGGGTATTGAGCGATCAGAAGAAAACAAGAAAACCTGTCACAACTCTCGTCGATCCAACCGGCAACACTACCGTACAGTCCGGTCTCTTCGTCAGATATGCTGCATATCGAGTCTAGGGATGGTAACGTCGACCCCAATAACTCAATAAGTCGTGCCGATGAATGGTCTATAACAGATCGAGAAACTACTGATAACACTTATTAGTAAATCTCAACAGCCCTGGCCAGGGACTTACTGATATAGCCAATCGAGCACAGCATAGCATCAACTCCCAATACCGGGAGAGACGAAACCCCTCATATCGCTCATCTCCTTCGTGTATCTCGGGACTGTACCCAACGGCCACCTGTTTGCACGACTCAGTAGAGCCGTGGTAGGGTGGTAATCAAAGTACAATGAGAGAACACACATGACTCTATGACAATCTCGGGTCTACAGACTAACCTGTACCAGTGTCACCTGAGAACTGCTATCCGACGATAGATATAATTCCATATAGGAGTTCTCGGCGAGTCCGTCCAGTGTACCCAGTCACCACTGAGCACCCGTATACGATCTCAATGTCAAACATTGATGAATGTGGGAACATCCATCGCGCATCATATGGGTCAAGTATCATGTACGCTAGTCTACTCTGGTATATCGATGCCCCGTCTCGATACACCTACGACTAGGGACATTTCAGGATATGCTTATAAACTACAGATGTCCCACTAGTATGATCTCCATCATAATCACAGTAGGCAAGCCAATATCCTCAGGGCTTTATCAACATGTGTAAATGAATAAAAGCATGATAAAGTCAACATATCAGATAAAGAAGAACCAGATGGCATACTATCATGTCGAGCAAGAATGTACACTGAATATATATACACACACACACACACACATGTATAAATACATCCACTATCATATAATGGCCTCTAGGGCATACATATATCCAACAGTAGTCTCTAGTTTATTTACTCATTTCGGAGTTTGTAGTTTATTCACTCGTTTCGGAGTTTCTAGTTTATGTAGTCATTTCGGAGTTTGTAGTTTCTTCACTCGTTTCGGAGTTTCTAATTTATGTACTCATTTCGTAGTTTATAGTTTATTCACTCATTTCAGAGTCTCTAGTTTATATACCCGTTTCGGAGTTTGTAGTTTATTCACTTATTTCGGAGTCTCTAGTTTATGTACTCGTTTCAGAGTGCTTTTAGTTTACCTCCCTTGGATTTATAGGCAAACTTGTCCTAACGTTATATGCAAATAACCCCCATTCTTTTCGACAGAGGTCCGTTAGGTTTGTGGTACTAGGGTTTTAGTCTGTGGTACCGTTGCCTTGGCTGATGTATTCTTCGATATGCAGTATTCAAGCTGTTGTTCGAGTAGCCCCACGACTATCATATCTTTGATCCCTTCGGGGGATGGACAAGACGTCTTCAAATAATCTCCTTAGGTCATATTACCGTCAGAAGGGCAAGCGCTAGGAATTTGCCATGACTCTTCTTACTTGAGGTTAGGCTTAATTTGGATCCCCGATGAGTGATAACCACTCCGTTTTGGTGTGGGATGATCTCCGATAGTCTTTTAGACTTTATATGAGTTGTCGTCGAGACCCAAAGCTGGGAATATTCCGTCACTTCATTTTTTTTCTTTGACGATGTCACTCCGATTCTTTGCTGAAGTAGGGTAGACATCTGTAGGACCTCTATACTGCATGTATTGCAGTTGAAGTTCGGACCTAGGAATATGCCATTGCTCCAATTTCATTTGATAGCTGCGTTCGTATTCTGCTGAAATGAGGGGGAACGCTAGGATAGTCTCTAGGTTGTATATGTACCGTCAAGACTTGGAGTTAGGATTTTGCCATGGCTCTATTTTTGCTTTGACCCTTGGATCTTTTGTTGATATTGCATCTGCATCCTGCTGGAATGAGAAGAACATCGGGGTGATCTCTGGGCTTTAGATGTTTCCATTAAGACCTGAAGTTAGGATTTTTCCGTCACTTCACTTTTATTTGATTGTCGTGTCTGCCCCTGCTGGAATGAGGAAGGAGGGGCCACAGGGATAGTCTCTAGGTTGTATATGTACCGTCAAGAACTAAAGCTAGGATTTTGCCATGGCTCTATTTTTGCTTTGACCCTTGAGTCTTTTGTTGACGTTGCGTCTGCATCCTGCTGGCATAAGAAGAAACGTCGAGCTGGAGTTAGGATTTTGCCGTTACTCCACTTCACTTTGACTCTTGGGCCCTATTTTTTTTATGATGACGTTGTGTCTGCATCTTGCTGGCATGAGAAGAAACGTCGAGCTGGAGTTAGGATTTTGCCGTTACTCCACTTCGCTTTGACCCTTGGGCCCTATTTTTTTTATGATAACATTGAGTCTGCATCCTGCTGGCATGAAAAGCACATCAAGCTAAAGTTGGGATTTTTTCATCACTCATTTTTTGTTTGACCCTTGGGTCCTTAATGACGTTGCGTCTACATCCTGTTGGCATGAGAAGCACGTCAAGCTGATCTCTGGTCTGTAGATGTTGCCGTCAAGATCTGGCTTTCCTTTTGACGGAGCCTGGTGGGACAATATGGTTCCCTTTTCATTTGTGTCCATGGATTGTATACACGGGTCAGTGTGGACTCACCTGTAGGGCAGAGAAAAATTTATTTTATATTTTATAATTATTTTTCCGCAATGCTCTATCTTTTCAGCTTTTCATATAGCGAAAGTCGCGACTGCCTAATCATTTCGGCTAATTTTCATGGTGCCCAATCATTTTAGCTATATATTTTTTTATTTACTCGCTGCTTTTTATTGCGAGTTGCCCAAACATTTCGGCTTTCTCATACGCATTTATTTTTGTGACTTACTGAGTTTTATTACAAGTTAGGAACTTGGGATCTGATACCAATCTTGGCATCAGTATCGCTGCAACTGGAATATTGACAGGAGCGAATCATCATTTGCTGTAAGAGGACTTGGAGTTTGACACCTGTTTAGGCATCAATATCGCTACAACTGGGATATTGCCAGGAGCGAATCATCATTTGCCTATGTTGATTTGAACAAAGATGGCTTAGCAAATAGGGTTATGATCCTGTCGACTAAAGCTTTTTGACTTTATGAGCCGTAAGGGTCTTATAAAGATATTTCTCCTTACGAGTCGAGAGGATCTCGTAGGTGTATTTTCTCCTTAGGAGTCGTGAGGATTCCTAAGCGCGTATTCTCTTGTAAGTCATAAGTATCTTATAAGAGTGTTTTCTACAAGAGTCGCTCCCCATATGGGGACATTTCTCGCCATTGGTGGAACTTCATGGGAAATTGTTTATTTATGCCCGTGGATTGTATACAAGGGTCGATATTGGACTACTTGTAGGGCAACTTGGGGAATATGACGGCTTAAGAACAGGTTTAGATCCCTGTAACCCAAGACTTTTGAATTCTATGAGCCGTGAGGGTCTCATAGGGGGATTCTCTTTACGAGTCGTGAGAATCTCGTAAGTGTATTTTCTCCTTAGAAATCGTGTGGATTTCTAAGTGTGTTGCTCCTATGTGAGTCGTAAGTATCTCACGCAGGTATTTTCTCCTCACAAGATCGAAAGGACCCTGCAAGTGTATTTTTTTCTACGAGATTTTGCCCTTCCGGGTTTTCACAAACTCGCCGGTAGCCCTGCTGTTTTTACTCACGGCGCCCTTTCAGGTTTTCATCCGTGCCCACTTCGCTTGTGGACGTACCATTTTTTTTAACGAAACTCTCGAAAGTAGCTTCGTCGTAAATGACCCATCTGTTTGCTGGTGGGATTTGGGAGTGGCTTCATTGCTAGAGTAGCTGTGTAGCCGGTAGGACTTGAGTTGCAACCCTCGCCGTTGAGACTTCGATTGCAATATAGATCTCAAGGAAGGATATCGCCGTATTTGGGACGATGCGCCATGTTTGAGACGACATACTAGTTTAGGGACGTTTCGGTCCATTATCGCCATATTTGAGGCGAATTTCTAGTTTACGGACATTTTGGTCCATTGTTAATTTAGGGAAATCTCGATCCATTGTTACTTTAGGGACATCTCGGTCCGATGTCGTCATGTTTGAGGCGGATAATTAGTTTAAAGACTTCTCGGTCCTATATCGCCATATTTGAGGCGAGGTACCAGTTCAGGGACATCTCAGTCCGTCATCACCATTTTTGAGGCGACGGAGCTTTTGGATACTACTTTTAGGGTTCTGACTCAGGAAGATAGCGAGCGGACACAAGTATCGTCCTCTATCATTGACCTAGGTCGTGACTCGTTAGGCGTAGTATTTTTTGAGGAATTGGTTGTTTATTGGCCAGAAGGGCCTTTTACCATGCATATCTATGAGCAGGTAGGCTCCACCTTGATAGACTTTGTTTATGATGTACGGGCCTCCATAGTTCGGCTCGAATTTCCTCCGTTTTGCACGATTGGGGATCATTGGTCTTTTGACGACCAGCACGAGTTCACATTGGCGAAATGTTCTCGGCCTGGTCAGTTTTTTGTATGACCTTGTTATCCTTGCCTTATAAGCCTCCAGATTTTGCTATGCTATAAGTCGAGGGTATCAAGCTCCACAAGCCGAAGATGAATGTTTTCTACATCTTCCAGCTCGTATCGAACCGCTACTCGTAGAGAAGGGAGTTCTATTTTCAGGGGAAGCACTGCTTCCGTGTCGAATGCCAACGCGTGTGGTGTTGTATTCGTGGCCGTTTTGAACGTTGTTCGGTACGCCCAAAGAGTTTCATGCAGCCTTTCGTGCCAGTCTTTTTTGTTTCTGGACACTATTTTCTTTATAATCTTTGTCAAGGTCTTGTTGAAAGTTTCAGCTAGACCATTGGCACGAGGATTATAGATTGAAGAGTATCTCCAATCTATTTTATGTTGTTGCACGAAGCGGCTGATTTTATGGCTTCTATAGGCTGGTCCATTATCCGAGATAATTCGTCATGGAGTACCGAACCGATAGATGACATATGTTGTGAAGAAATGGAGGATATTCTCCGTCTTCACCTCCCTTAGTGGTACTGCTTTTGCTCACTTAGAAAATTAGTCGGCCGTTGCAAGTATGAACCGATGTCCTTTGGACGATGCTGGTACAATGGGGCCAATTATATCGGTTCCCCACATTTCGAACGACCAGCTAGCAATTGTTGGGTGTAGCGGACTTGGATGCTGGTTGATGAAGTCCCCGTGAATTTGGCACGAGTGACACTGCTTCACATATTCGAGGCAGTCCTGAATCATTGTGGGCCAATAATAACCCATTCTTTTTATCTTCAGCTTCATCTTTGGCCCAGCTTGATGAGAACCGCAGAGTCCGTCGTGAGTTTTTTGGACGACTCTCTTCGCTTCCTCCGGCCCTAGGCATCTTAGCCACAGACAGTCAAACGATCTCTTATATAGAGTGACATTGACGAAGGCGAAAGACGGAGCTTGTTTCATGAGCTGATGTCTAGAAGACGCATTTCTGGGCGTTCGTTGAGGTTTAAAGTAGTCTATGAAGACTTCCCTACAATCCTTGACCTTTTCTTTGTCCTCTATTTGAAGGTCTACTTGTTCGGTCATTTTTTTCTTTCGGGTGGATCTATTAAGTCTTCCAAAGATATATCTGTTGGCGCGAGAACCATGCGGCTTTGCACAATGATTTTTACATCATCAAGGTCTTCATCTGCCAGCTCCTTAGCCAATTTGGCCAATGCATCCGCTTTGTTGTTTTCTGCACGCGGTATACTCTCCAGGATGTAGTAGGGGATTTGTGTCAGCATTTGCTGCACTCTTTCGCCGTACTTTATCAGCTCTGGCTTGCACGTCTAATAGTCGCCATTTACATGGCTAACGATCAGCTGGGAGTCTCTATATATGAGGAGGTCTTTGATTCCTATGTCGACAGCGATCTCGAGGCCTGCTATCAAACCTTTATATTCATTCGTTATTAGTCCTTGGCTCCGTTAAGGAGAGGGCGTAACGCAATATCCCTCATGTTCTCTCATAAAAAGAAAGAAAGGGGGAGAAAATTCCCCACTACTCAAGCCTCACGTGTTAAACACGTGAGCACCTATATGCAAAAGCATATAGGCATTGCAATCAAACCAAATAATGGGCTAAATGAGCCTCACGTGTTAAACACATGAGCGTCTATATGCAAAGCATATAGATGCTTTAATCAAACAATTGATAGGCCAAACAAGCCTCACGTGTAAAACACGTGAGCACTCATATGCAAAAGCATATGAGTGCTGCAAATAAACGGACTAAAACCCACGATAGGGGCCACGTATTAAACACGTAAGTTCTCTTGCTGCATTCTTTGGTAGTGCTCACATGCAAAGCATGTAAGCGCCCCAATCTTAAAATACTCACATCTGATAGAATTAAATTTTATGGGATAGAATTATATTCTATTTGGGAAATGTTTTCCCTGATCTTTCTAATATGGAAAGATTTTTCACTAACAGAGAATCTTGAATTTATAACCCAATTGTGATAAAATATCACCAAATGAACCATCTGATAGAATTAAATTCTATGTAGGAAATATTTCCTTGATCTTTCTCAAACTAGAAAGATCTTCTCTGTTAAACAGAGGACCCTTGGATCAAGGATCCAACAGTGATTATAAAATCACCCACCGATCATCTGATAAAATAAAATTCCATCTTAGAAAAAATATTTCCTAATCTTGTTAAATAAACAAAAAACTTCTCTGTTAAACATAAAGCCTTTGGATTAAAAATCCAACGGTGAATAAAATGCACCTATTGATCTAAAAGATCATTTTTCTGATTGATTATGAAATCAATCATGATCTCTCAATCAGAGATTTTTTCAACAAGTTAATCTTTTTTTTCTCCTATAAATAGGAGTAAGAAGACAAAAGAGGACACACAGAGAAAAGGAAGAACACAGAGAGAAGAAAGAACTTTCCACAAGCCTCTGCAAAAAAAAATACAGTAAGCTCTTGAGAAAAGAGAATTTAATTCTCAAAGGAGAAGACTTTCCTTGTTGAAACACTAGGTAAAGAAACACAGAGATCATATCATCTCTCCTTTATCTATTTAAGAGTTTAACCCTTCACATAAGAACTTAGTTCTTCCTCTGGTTGAGATTTGCAGAAGCAAATCTCCCAACAAGTTGAGAATTTAATTCTCATCGGGGGGATTTTGCTCTGCAGATTCAAAACTTAGGGGAAAAGGACTAAGTTAAAAAGAAAAAAAGAGGGAAAGAACAGAAGCATATGGGAATTTAATTACTCCAAGAATTAGGGTTTAACTCTATAAAAAGAACCTAGTTCTTCAATACAAACAATAATGATGATCTAAGATGATCATCAATGACTAAAAATGTCATTAACAGAGATCAAATATCTCTGAAAAACAAACAACAAGAATAACTTGGCGTCTCAACACTGTTATGGAGCCTCACGTTTTTCCCACGTGAACGCTCAAAATAAGCAAAAGCAAAGCTAAAACTGCCTCACATGGATGTGAGTGCTCAAAATAAGCAAAAACAAAGCTAAAATTGCCTCACATGTTTCCCACGCGGACGCCTGAAGAGCAAAGAAAACTCATTTGTATCAATTGGGCAGCCACCAAATAAGAAAGCAGTCACGTGAAATGCATGTGAAACACTCCTGGAAACCCAAAATTCAGCGTCTCATGTGCTTCACACGTGAGCCAAACCCAAGTGCTCAGCACTTCTGTAAAAAGTAGGGAATTGAACAAATAAAACCCAACACTCAGCACTCGCGTGCTTCCCACGTGAGTATCATGTAAAGTGCTCGGCACTCTATGTTAGTCAAAATGACTAAATGCTTCGCACTGATAGGGGCAAAGCTCATATCTGAGCACCTCACGTGTTTCACATGTGAGCGCCACGGGACTCTAGTGCTTAGCACTATTCCAGCGCCTCACGTGTTTCACACGTGAGCGCTGTATGCCCCAGTTCTAAGCACTTTTGGATAATTATGGAAACTCAATCTCAGCCTAAAATTGGCTAAGTTTCATGAGGTTAAACCTCTTTGTTTTTAAATCAATCGAGCCCATATGCTCTTGATTTCCAAGATCTCAAATATGACCAAAAATTCTTAAGTCCACAACAACCCCTTTTCTCTCAAACACGGGATTTGGTTTAAGGGTACATCTCTTCACACCTCTGATACATGTCATTGTAATTCCTCAACATTTTCAGAGAGGTGGCAGGTCCCGACGACCAATAATTTCTTTCGTTGATGCACTTCCAAATTGACGTGCATGCCTCAAATCGGATCGTGCCCCAAATTGGGCACATTCCATATCAACATTGTTCACTTCGTCACGTAACAAATACGCGTGCGCGCAAGATAAATGTCGGACCGAGATGTCCTTAAACTAAAAATTCGCCCCAAACATGGCGATGACGGACCGAGAAGTCCTTAAATTAATTATTCGCCTCAAACATGGCGATAATGGACAGAAATGTCCCTAGACTAACATTCGTCCCCAAAATGGGAATGTTGGACCGAAATGTCCCTAAACTAGCATTCGTCCCCAAAATGGGAATGTTGGACCGAAATGTCCCTAAACTAATATCCGCCTCAAACATGGAAATAATAGACCTTGATGTTCTTAAACTAAAATAATTGGGCCCAAATGCTCATATGTTTAAGACGACCTTAATCTCAAATTAGATTAACGGTCCTTGAATAAACCAAACCTAAATCTAAAAATATACGGATTTGGACTAATCCGCACCCTACGGGCGACGACATAAACTAGTCTCCGTATACAATCCACGGGCAACCAAAACAAACAAAAACACACACGACACGAAGTGAACTTCCGGAGTAGGAGAGTGGTTATCGCAATGCGATAACTGCAGGGGCTTGCGCCTGTAGGGAAGAGCGTCCCAATAATCAAAAACCCTTCATAAACGAGGGGGGATCTGATAAAGTATGCTATAACGGCCGCATCCATCCAAACCTCTGATATACGTGCCATAAATCAACTTGGCATCTTCGGAGAGGTGTGCAGATAAATCCAAATAGCATCTGCCCTCAGATTCAGGCAAGACGATCCATCCCGGTTCGCCTCCGTCTCCGGCGGTGAACAGATTCTGGCACGCCCGGTAGGACTCTTTTTCTCTTCCCACTCCACACTTCGTGTGTCGTGCTTGTGAACAAAATCGTGGTTCGCTATAGCTGTCCTTGGATTCGAGGTACTAAGATTTGGCGCCTTGCTCCTGTGCAGAAGAAGAAAAAAATCGATGGCTTCCAGCTGCTCAACCTGCAACAGCAACTCCCGCTCCGCCCCAACTGGAGGAATGACTTATGGGCCCAATGCGACCTCCATCTTTTCAATGCCAGTGGGGCAAGTAACTCAAGCCACTACCGGATTGTTCTTCGGGACCATGATCCCACCAACGAATTTCAGTGCCCCAGCGCCGCAAGACGAAACTCCCAAGAAGTTGGTCTTCGATCGACTTGCAACCACAACGGCACCTCTCAACGGGTTGTCCAAATCCGATGCCTCAGTCTTCAACAGGCTGAGCCGAAGCTCAGACATCTCAGTCTTCAACAGGCCGAGTTAGAACCAAAACGGGCTTGCAAAGAAGCTCGTCATACCTGAAGGGGATGCTCAAAAACGGATAGCCTTCCCAACTCCTCCAGCAGGTAAAGCCGTAGAAAGTGCTTCCCCTACCAGAAGATCGGTCTTCGGAAGATTGGTCGCTCCTCCGCAAGCCCTACCAAGGACGTCAGTCTTCAATAGGCTGACACCAGCAACAGTCCCTCACCAAAGCCAGGGACATGAAGAAGCCGCTTCTAAAAATGAGGCGGTCCCCTCTGCAAGACACACTCGACGTCGCCACTGGCACTGGATGAGAAAAGCAGGGGGCAACTCCCCCTCTGGACTTACTCCGCCAGCTCCAATGGTGGAAGCTTATGCTATTGTTCCAACCAGGAACAACTTTGATCTTCTTAGGTGGGTGCGAAAGAACTCTCCAACGTGCTAAAGAACTCACCCTCGCCTGCAGAAACCACAGTGCAGGCAAAACTGGAGCAGCCCCGTCAATGGCTCTTGTCACGCCCCGCTTCCCAGTGTACGGGCAGAGGGCGTGACGAGGCTACTACGTATTTATTCTGAAGTAAATACGCTAAGCGTATCTAAGCAATATAAATATAAATGCACAAGAGACAAGATTTAATAAAACAGCAACTTTATTTATTCACATTCTTTTTACAATACATGGAAAAGTAAATACAACTGAATGAAAGAAATGCCTAAACAGTGGCATAACAGAAATGAAAAGTACTGAAATAAAAATGTGTACAATGAAGCTAGAGCTCTGGGTCATAGGAAAGCTGGTCCAAGTCCTCACTAGTAGGCTCGATCTCCTGAGTTTCCAGATCACCTGACAACATTCCAAAGAAGAAAGAGAAGGAATGTCGTCAGCGAACAATCGCTCGATAAGTCCCAAAAATAAGAGAGAAATAGAATAGACAGAAAGAGAATGTAGCTTTTAAAGTTGTATTATATGATTATTTGGTATTAACGCTGTTGTTTGTAGCTTGGTACAGAAAGATGCCAGTGTATACGAGAGGAGTCTCACTTGCCCCGGAGACTAAGGTATCAGGAACTCAAGGAACCGTTTATGCCACGGTACAGCAGCAATGGAATATAGGTTATGTGTCATATGGTTACAGTCTCGTGCCACTTCTAACACCTTCCGTACCAATCTACCCCTTAAACCCCGCGATGTCTTGATTGTATTGTTTGTATTGTATTGCAACTTGTATTACCTTATATGACTTGCCGAAACCATGATATCATTAAATGAATGTAACTGGAGAATCATGGATGTAACTGGAAAATCATGTAAATGGAAGTATATCCATGGTTCGGTTCGGTCAATATAGATTGAATAGTTTGATCTGATTGATTATATGGATTCATGGATTCATATTGAATTGTAATATTGTAGATTGTACTTGAATCATATTCAAGTCAGATTATTATAATGAGACTCAGTCTGAGTCAGAACAATTAGAAAAGAAATTGAATTCATGAATTAGGTTTTGATGTTATCGGTAACCGCAGCACATGGGTGCCAGGATTTGTGTCTTTTTTAAAGACGATTACCGTATTGATAACACCGTTGTTAAGTTGTCTACCTTAAATAGGCAAGCACCCACTTCTCCGGCTCCCTGAGGCTCAAGAGATTGGACCCGCTTAAACCTATATTTACTAGGGTCTTTATTGTAATTTATAAAACTTGAGGGTTTTTTTTGTAAAAATAATTTTTTATACTTTTAAAAATACACCCCAAGTATTTAATTATCATCTTTAGAGTTTTCATAGATGTAGATTTTATATTTGTGATATTTCTAGTGAAAATAACCTATTTTTCATAATACATGGTATTTAATTATAGCATTGAACCTGTATGGAATTCATGTTATTTTAATGTAAAGTGATTCTTGTGATTTTAGGAAAAAGTTGGAATATTTATATTATCACAAAATAGATATTTTAATGATACATATACATATATAATTTTAATATATATTATATTTCTAGAAATCTCATTTTCTTAAGATATTTGCATTTTAAATCTCTCAAGACCGAATGCTCCTTGCGGAGGTCTGCATCTCGCACTATTAAGCCCAGGGATGTACGATAATCTGCACCATCCCAGTCGGGTTCCCCAAAATGGGTTGTGGCGGCGCTTTGCAAAGATTTATAAAAAATACGAATTCTTATAGAAAATGGTTTTAATAGTTAGTGGTATTTATATGTAAAGTTTCATTTTCCCGTATTCTATGTTCCCGAAAGGTATTGTGCTATGTTTCATATGAGTGTGTGAGGAGGTAGGTCATTACCTCGTGATCCACCTAAAGGTATAGCAAGATTGTGATGTTTTAAATGTCGAATTAAACTACATGGTAATTTAGTGAAAAAATACGATAACAATTGAAATAGAAATCCTTTTTGATATGGAACTTGTTCAATATGACTTGTTAATGTTTAATAGTTAACATGTAAGGGTTTAGTATGATTGTATTTAAGAAAAAGTTGAATTTTTAGGAATAACCGAATCGGAAATCGGATTAACTCCGATTCCGTCGAGTTTTATTAAGAGAAATTTTAAGACTAGAGAATAGAAGAGGGAGGTAGGACTTACGGGTTTTCATATTATAGGAGAGGAAGAGAGAACGGTAGGAGGCGCCAGTGCGTCGTTTCGTCGCCGGGAGCTCCTAGGGATGTCGTTGGAATTTCGCCGGAGCTTCGCCCTTCGCTAACTCCAAATATATACTAAACTTCTAGGGATTTCTTGAGAGTTTTGATCAGAATTTTGGAGTGAGGGGTGTGTGTTTAGGGTTTGTATTTATAGGGTAAGGCTAGGGTTTAGTATAGGTGAAAGGGTGAATTAAAAAATGTATTAAAAAATATTTAAAATGTAATAAAATGGAGTAAATAGGGTTTTAAAGGGGCTCTGTTATTGGGTAGTATATTTAAAGTATACAGGGGTACAGGGGAGGTGAAGAGGCCCAACTTTCATGTTGGGGACTCGGCGTTCCGGTCGAGTCCTGCCGGCGGCGGCGGCGGCCCGAGTCGGCCGAGTCAGGCGTGCGTTGGGTTCCTCGTCGTATCATCTACCTCCTGAGACAGTTTGTTTTATTAGTGTAGTGGGGTTTTTACGAGTTATGAACGTGTAGACCCTTGGACTTCTAAAAATTCAAAATAAAATAATATTAAAAATAATGTGGGTGATGGGATTTGAACTCTGGTGGCTTGGTTCAGCAGTGCAAGGTCTTACCAATGAGCTACAAGCTCCTTCTTGCTATTAAAAAGCAAAACAAACTTATAACATGTGCTCAGGAAAAGTACCCTTTTCTTGATTTTTGAAATTTTTTTACAGAAAGTTGTACAGAAAATTTAGGGTTGTTACAGCTCTCCTCCCAAATTCATAGAGTCTGGCGAAAAGTCCAGGACTCCGTGATTTATCAAAACTACTCTCGTCGATCGAAAAAATCGAAAGTTCGGCAAGAAAAAGACCGTCTCTTCGTCATACAACAAGGGACTTTTCCCACACGGGTGCCTGTTACAACGGCTTCTTCAACTTCGATCTCCAACAAAACGATGAGGCCATAGAAAATCCTGCCGCCGACGGCAAACTCCAAAGGCGATGGACCCAAACTCCAAAAGCTGGGGGCAACTCCCCCTCAAGCACGTCAGCGGCACTAGCTGTACGTAACGGCTACCCAGGTATTGAGCGAAAGGGAGGCTGACGAGCAAACTCATCCCGAAACCCTACTGAGCCCGACAGTGACAATATCCGTACAGTCCGGTCCGTTCGTCTATAGATATCGCATATCGAGTCTAGGGGGTGGATAAAGTCAGATCCCTAATAACGCGGCATTTCGTGTCGGTATGAAACCCATCAGAAACTACCGATCCTAGATCAGTAATTCTAGACTACCTTGGCCAAGGATTTCAAGTGATTGACACCTGTGTACTGCGCGACATCAACCCCCAATACCGGGAAAGACGATTCGCTCACTGCCTCCATATGGCTCAGGACTATACCCAACTAAAACCTATTTGCACAACTCCTTTGAGCCGTGGTAGGGTAGTAATCAAAGCACAGTGGGAACTCACACGAGACAAATGATGATCTTAGGTCGACAGACTAACCTGTACATATGTCACCTGGAAACTGCTATTTGACAATAGGTATACTACCAACTAGCAGGTTCCCGGCGAGTCCGTCCAGTGTACTCATAACCCAATGAGCACCTATATACTATCTTACGTGAACAAACTAACACCAATAGCTTGTGAGACCTGGCCACCGTCCCTCGTCGGGGTCTCGATCAGTATACACTAGTCTACTCTGGAGTATCGATGCCCAGTCTCGAAACTCCTACGACTAGGGACATTTAAGGATGTGCTTATAGACCACCCATCTCTCACGTATATGATCGCCATCATAATGCTGATAGTCAAGAAAGAATCCTATGGGTTCTATCAACATGTAATAGTGATCTGTAATACCACATAAATCATGTACATGATGATAAAGACAAACCAGATAGCATACTATCATCTTGAGTAAGACTGTTCTATCCGTATAGGTCCTCCCTCAATCATCGCAATCGCGTGCCTGCGATTCAATAATTGACTTGAGGGTACTATAGCCAACAATTTCCTACTTGCACTTAAGGCTAATTATTGCGGTGTCACATACTCACAGCTCGTGTGATACCGAACACCCAACTTCTTTACTGATCAGTTTCGCAAAGCTCGTTTGTGAAACTATTGTGTTCGAGAAATAGCCTCAGTGAGTGGATCAGCCCCAATGTTTCTTTCTATATCTCTTTATATCTCAACTTCGCGGAGAAAGACCATCTCCCAAAATGAGTAGCACCTGTCTTAGAATTTTTCTGGATATTTGATGGGACCCAGTTCACAAATGAACTCCAAATCCAACAAACTTCTTAGACTGTATCATCCATTGAATTTAATCAGTATCATGCGCCATGCCTTCCACGGTATCCGCTTGGACCACCTGTCTAATATACTGTCCCTCAAAAGAGGGAAAACTATAACTCTGACAGCTACTCTGTCATCCAAGTCACCTTGGAAGCCTGAAATGATAACCGTCTCCCGAAGGAGGCTACCGTTACTATATCCCAAGAACATCTACTTATATTCAAAACTGCTTCCCAATGTTTCTCCAGAATTGGATTAATATATGCTTATTGCAGCTAGTGCAAAAGCAATATCTGATGTTGTACTTGACATCTCATGATTGACTCAATTGTCTAAGCAAGTGACATGTCAATCATGCAAATCCCTCTACCCATCAGTCTACGAGACATCCTTTAGAGAGGGTGACTCCATCACCTGCGGGTACTACCACCTCGCCAGAAGTCGTCCATTTTAAAACACCTTTAGAATAATGTCAAAATACCTAAATTGGGACACTTCCCAAATCTAGATCTAAAACCATAGATCTAGTAACCAGAAACCCTGATATTATATCCATATCCTATGTGGAGAAACAACTTTATGACAACCACAGTATAACTGATCGTAGTATAGGAATTTCACTTCCTATAAAGTGCATATCATCCAAATACCTGGACATCACACCCTACTACTTTCTTACCAGATCCATCTCCTATTCTGATGAAATCAAAACCTATGACTGTCACGTCAAAAATAGATGATCTATTTCCGCTATACCTGCTTTAGTCTATAAATAGACATAAGCTACTTGCCCACTATGCTTCTGCTTCTCCCACTGACTCCAACAACCCTCTAGCAGAATCATATACACGTACACATCCAAAGCTAGTTTAGAACGGCGTTATACTCATCCTCTCTCCGGGTCTTATAGTATAGAACAACAGCAATGGCAAGTCTGGGTAAACAAGAACCTCCCTGTCACCGTCTCTGAGAAGACTGAAGTACTTCTCTGGTGCCTGAGGTTACCCACCAAATCTGTAGAGTGGCTAATGGAATGTCGAAACCAATTGAATTCTCGGGTTCTATTAAATTTTCAGTAATCGTTTGTGGTTCTGGAATCTCTTCCAGTTCTACCGTACTCCCACTAATGTTTTCTGAAAAGAATCCATTTTATTAAAACTGGTGGTGGGTAAAGAACAATATAACTATTGATCTTCCTGATGGTAGAATGTTAACCCTCGTCGAAGCCCGGTACAACCCACAAACTGCCATTACCGAAACGTGCCTTAAGTTCGTCCAAATTCTGGTTTTAAGCATCAGCCGGACAACTCCTTATACCTTAATATCGTTAAGATGTGAAACCATTCTATATACCATATAGAAACAAAGGCACTAATTTAATTAGAACCGGATTCAAAAAAATGCAGCTTTCTTCGGTGCATATCAACCAAATGGAAAGAACCCAATCAGCATTACTCAACCAGGAGTGCATCCATATATGAGTAACCTGAATCAAAACTATTACTATCAACGGAATACCAAACACAAGTATCTACATCTTCGACTACCTCGAAGAATCCTGATACTTCCAACAAATGGTTCTCTAATTTATTCTTATACCTATAACTTCTCAATATCTGGACCTTGTATTTCAACGAAATACTTGTCTAGAACTGGAGAAGTCATGAGTAAACAGAATATAGTACGAGTACCAACCCCTTTGTATTAATGGACACTGGAAAACATACAATACTTTGTATAAGTCCCCTGAGTTCAACAACTCAAACTCTATGCGTCGTAGGTTGAAAACTGAGTTATGGTTAAGAAGAATTACACCGCTGTTGAATGCACCTTACCTAATCACCAACTGATATAGGTAAATGTCATATAAATAATTTCAAAATGTTATATCTCGCTTTATAAAATAAATGTACAGATATATCAGTTTGAAACTGGTGCATAACAATCGGATATTCAAAACCAAATATTTGCCATCAGGCAAAAACCCAGATGATTTCCTCAAATATCACCAATTACAACGAATTCTGATATAATGAGGATATAATCACCTAATTCCCAATATCTTACTCCCACTCACCATCTGTAACACCATACAGATGTGAGAATTAAATCTGGTAAATACATACCCTGGAGTCAGAATCCAATTGGGAAACAGTTTTTAATTAACATTGCACAGTAAAACTGAAACATGAAAATGTTTCGAAGGGGTAACCTGGTATTCCTAGTAACGCCTCTTCTATTATCCTGATTCATGACAGTAACTGTATACTTCCATGTCCTCACTCCAATCTCTTTATTATGTCTTTACTTATTACCTTCTGGACACCACCTTTAGGCTAATTGGTTTTCTTCCTTCCCTACCCTTCGGCACCAGCCTAAGGTTTGGAAGAAGACTGTCCAATAAGCGTAATAGGTGTACTCTCCTAATACCAGGAGCCATCGCAACCTGAGAGAAGGTAAGGGAAAAGACAACTGAATAATCATATTCAATTTCTCCTGTACCGAAAACCATTCTCAAATCTGGAACAAGTTCCTTCGAGTTCGTATGTAACTATACGATGGCTTATCTACACATTATGGACGTTCATAGTGATACGAAGTGTTCTAGAGAAATCCAAAGTGGATGTAGGAGTGGCATGGGTATACGAGGTTTTGTCGTGAATGATAGCAGTCGTAATTTCCTTTGCCCTTACTCTAATCCCTTTATATGCCTTTACTTATTACCTTCTGCACACCACACTTAGGCTAATTGGTTTTCTTTCTTCCCTACCATTTGGCACCAGCCTATGGTTTGGAAGAAGACTATCCAATCTGAGCAATAGGTGTACCCTCTCCTAATCCTAGGAGCCCTCGCAATCTGAGAGAAGGTAAAGGAAAAAGACAATCGAATAATCCTATTCAATTTCTCCTGAACCAGAATCCATCCTCGAACTGGAACAAGTTCCTTCGAGTTTGTATGTAACTATACGATGGATTATCGAATAAATGTGGATCTTCGTAGTGATACGGGGTGTTCTGGAGAAACACAAAGGTGATGTAGAAGTGGCAATGATATATGCGACTCCCTGACAATCCAAAAGCCAAAGCGTTTTAAGAATCTTCGGTTAACTAGGTTCATGAGTTTTAGTCTAGGGTCGGCCCATGGTCGCTGCCATAGAGAGAGAGAGAGAAAAAACACTCAGCGTGCACTCTAACCTACATCAGAATGGTTAATCACTTTATCTAATCAGGATGTCTCCTACTGATTCCTCGAATCCTCCTCCAAACCCAAAAGAGAATTAGTCGGGATCATCTAAAATCACCCGAGGAGTAAACTTACTCATCAGAGGGAATCGGGATCCAACTATCATCATATGATAACTTGGTGGAAGCTACTAGAGTTACCACATTCCAGAAGGTATGCGCATGCCTGGCAAGTTTCCTGTATGTTCGAAACTCCCGATGAGATTTTTACCCCAAGTGGTTTATGACCTTGACTAGGTCAACAAACCATAAATCACTAGTCAAGTTCAACCCGTCATTATCCTGGATTGCATTAAACCTACCCGCACGTGCCCTTGAATAGATCAACTGTTGGGTTATGGGCAGCGCCCCGGCCATCAATCCGTGACCAAATGCGGAACAAAAATTTATAAAACTTGGCGCTACCACAACCAATTACCCGAATCTACCCATAAGTCCTTGATAACAAAACATGCAAAGGAGTTAGAATCGTTATACCGAATAGATCCGTGTCCTTCGGTCTTCAACCTCTGTCCCAAGCTCCTCGCGGCTTCCTTGATCAAGTTTGATCTCCGGTCTCCCCACATCGAAGAAGATCCACGTCGAGGGTTAGTAATACGGGCTCCGACCTCAAAACCGAAGCAACTCGGGTATCTAGTTTGCTAACCTAGATAGCCAAGATGAAGTAGAGAAAGTTTGTGATTACTTTGACTCAATACACCTAAGGATTCTCAACTCATGAGAGACTTTGGGTGGAGGTTGAAGAAGATGCCAAGTGAAGAAAGTGTGAAGCATTGAAATGGCAAAAGAAAAAGGCAACGCAAGAAAGAGGGGCTACTGCCTTTTTCTAGTGTGTTGTGTGTGTGAGTTTTTGTTGTGAGCAATATATATATGTAGAGTGCAAGCAACTCAAGAAAACAACTCAAGAAAAAATATCTCCTTTGCTCACAACAAATATCCCACACCACAAACAAAACAACATCATGCCACCATGACCCACCACCATGAGTCACCAAGTGCATGCATGAACCATTCCAAAACAATGAGTCACACTTTTCACACAATAAACATTTAAACCAAAATGTTTAATAGAAAAGAAATGACATTATCTAAAGTAATATTGTAATGAATTACAAGAATACCCCTCATCCGTATACATACCCGCATCCGCATTCCGACTGAATACGAATACTACGAGACGAAAATAATCCAACAATATAATACTAAGATCCGGCTTAAACCAAAGCCCAGTAGTATTATCCGTCCGATCATGATCCGTGCACAAGTGCACGTATATGATCGAACCCTGCCATAAAACCATACGGCCTCTACAATGTTTCGCCCGAAGCAGTGAAACCCTCTGTGTGGGATTCTAAAGACTCGTCAATACGCTGGCAGTGGATTTAACCACAAGCACGTCAGTGGCACTGGCTGTACGTAACGGCTACCCAGGTATTGAGCGAAAGGGAGGCCGACGAGCAAACTCATCCTGAAATCCTACTGACCTGACAGTGACAATATCCGTACAGTCCGGTTCGTTCTTCTATGAGTATCGCATATCGAGTCTAAGGGGTGGATAAAGTCAGACTCCTAATAACACGACATTTAGTGTCGGTATGAAGCTCATCACCACCTAAGAAACTACTGATCCGAATCAGTAATTCTCGACTACCTTGGCCAAGGATTTCTGGTGATGGCTACCCGTGCAATCCGTGACATCAACCCCCAATACCGGGAGAGACGAATCCCCTGACGATCTGCTCACTGCCTCCATGTGGCTCGGGACTGTACCTAACTAAAACCTGTTTGCACGACTCCTTTGAACCATGGTAGGGTAGTAATCAAAGCACAGTAGGAACTCATATGAGACAAATGACGATCTTAGGTCGATAGACTAACCTATACACATATCACCTGGGAACTTCTATTTGACAATAGGTATAATACCAACTAGCATGTTCCCGGCGAGTCCGTCCGGTGTACTTATAACCCAATGAGCACCTGTATACATCTTAGGTGAACCAATTAACACCAATGGCTTGTGAGACCGGCCACCGCCCCTCATCAGGGTCTCGATCAGTATACACTAGTCTACTCTTGGAGTATCGATACCCAGTCTCGAAACTCCTACGACTAGAGACATTTTAAGGATGTGTTTATAGACCACCCAGCTCTCACGTATATGATCGCCATCATACTGCTGGTAGTCAAGCAAGAATCCTATAGGCTCTATCAACATGTAATAGTGATCTTTAATTTCACCTGAAGCATGTACACGATGATAAAGACAAACCAGATAGTAGACTATCATCTCGAGTAAGACTGTTCCACAGGTATAGGTCCCCCCTCAATCATCGCAATCATGTGCCTGCGATCCAATAATTGACTTGAGGGCACTATAGCCAACAATCTCCCACTTGCACTTAAGGCTAATTATTGCGGTGTCGCATACTCACAGCCCGTGTGATTCCGAACACCCAACTACTCAAAGCTCGTTTGTAAAACTATCGCGTTCGAGAAATAGCCTCAGTGAGTGGATCCACTCCAATGTTTCTTTCTATATCTCTCTTTATCTCAAGTTCGCAGAGAAAACCATCTCCCGAAATGAGCAATACCTGTCTTAGAATATGTCTGAATATCTGATGGGACCCTAGTTCACAAATGAACTCAAAATCCAGCAAACTTCTTAGACTGTATCGTCAACTGAATTTAATCAGTATCCTGCGCCATATCTTCCTCAGTATCCGCTTGGACCACCTGTCCAAACTACTGCCCCTCAAAAGAGGGAAAACTATAACTCTGACAGTCACTCTGTCATCCAGGTCACCTTGGAAGCCCGGAATGATAACCATCTCCCGTAGGAGGCTGTCGTTATCAAATCCCTAGAACATCCAATTATGTTCATAAACTGCTTCCGAACGTTTCTCAGAATTGGATCAATATATAAACTTATTGCAGCTTGTGCAAAAACAACATTTGGTGTGGTACTTGACATCTTATGATTGACTCAATTGCCTAAGTAAGTGATATGCATCATGCACATCCCTCTCCCCTTTAGTCTGTAAGACACCTTTAGAAAGGGTGACTCCATCATCAGCAGGTACACCACCATGCCAGGAGTCGTCTATTCTAAAACACCTTTAGAATAGTGTCAAAGTACCCAGATTGGAAAACTACCCAAATATAGATCTAAAAACATAGATCTAGTAACCGGAATGCCTCATATTATATCCATATCCTATGTAGAGAAACAACCGTGTGACAACCACAGTATAACCGATCGTAGTATAGGAATTTCACTTCCTACAAAGTGCATGTCATCCAAATAACAGGACATCACACCCTACTTCCTTCTTAACAGATCCATCTCCTATTCTGATGAAGTCAAAACCTATGACTGTCACATCAAAAATAGTTAATCTATCTCCGCTATACCTACTTTTGTCTATAAATAGACACAAGCTACTTGTCCACTGTGCTTCCGCTGCTCCCACTGACTACAATAACCCTCTGACAGAGTCATATACATGTGCACTTCTAAAGCTTGTTTAGAACGACGCTATACCCATCCTCTTGCCGGGTATCATAGTCTAGAACAGCAATAATAGCAAGTCTGGGTAAATAAGAACCTCCATGTCACCGTCTTTGAGGATACCGAAGTACCTCTCGGGCGCCTGAGGTTACCCACCATATCTACGGAGTGGCTAATGGAATGTCAAACCCGATTGAATCTTTAGGTTCTATTAAATTTTCAATAATCATTTGTGGTTCTAGAATCACTTCCAGTTCTACCATACTCCCACTACTGTTTTCTGAAAAAGTTCATTTTACTAAAACCATGGCGAGTCAAGAACAATACCACTATTGATCTTCCAGATGGTAAAAAGTTAACCCTCGTCATAGCCCGGGATAACCCACAAACTGCCATTACAGAAACGTGCCTTGAGTTATCCAGAGTCTGGTTTTAAGCATAAGCCGGACAACTCCATATATCTTAACATCGTTAAGATATGAACCATTCTATATTCAATATAGAAACAGAGGCACTGATTTAATTGGAACCAGATTCAAATCATGCAGCTGTCTCCAGTGCATGTCAACCAAATGGAAGGAGGCCGATCGGCATTACTCAACTAGGAGTGCATCCAGATATGAGTAACCTGAAAGAGAAGCAGGTTCTCAAAAACCATTACTATCAACTGAATACCAAACACAAGTATCTACATCTTCGATCACCTCGAAGAATCTTGATACTTGTAACACATGGTTCTCTACTTTATTCTTGTACCTATAACTTCTCAAAACTTGGACCTTGTATTTCTACGAAATACTTGTTTAAAACTGGAGAAGTCACAAGTAAAAAGAATATAGTACGAGCACCAACCCCTTTGTCCTAATAGACACTGGACAACATACAATATTTTGTATAAGTCCCCTGAGTTGAATAACTCAAACCCTATGTGTCGTAGGTTGAAAACTGTATTATGGTTAAGAAGAATTACACTGCTGTTTAATGCTCCTTACCTAATCATCAATTGATATAGGTAAATGTCATGGACAAAATTTTAAAAAGTTATATCTCACTTTATAAAATAAACGTACAGATATATCAGTTTGAAATTGGTGCATAACAACGGATGTTCAAAACCAAATATTTGTCATCGGACAAAACCCTAGGTGATTTCCTCAAATATCACCAATTACAACTAATTCCGATATAATGAGGATATAATCACCTAATGCCCAATAACTTACTCCCACTCATCATCTGTAAAACCAAACAGATGTGAGAATCAAACCTGGTAAATACATACCCTGGAGCAAGGATCTAATTGGGAAATCCGTTTTCAATTAATAACGCATAGTGAAACTGAAACATGAAAATGTTTCGAAGGGGTAGCCGGGTATTCCTAGTAATGCCGCGTCCATTATCCAGATTCATGACTGTGACCGTATATTTCCTTGCCATCTCTCCAAATCTCTTTATTTGTCTTTACGCATTACCTTCTGTACACCGCCCTTAGGGTAAATGGTTTTATTCCTTCCCCACCGTTCAGCACCAGCCTATGGTTTGGAAGAAGACTATCCAATAAGCGTAATAGGTGTACTCTCCTATTCCTAGGAGCCCTCACAACATGAGAGAAGGTAAAGATAAAAGACAACTGAATAATCCTTATTCTATTTCTCCTGAACCAGAATCCACTCTCGAACTGGAACAAGTTCCTTCGAGTTCGTATGTAACTATACGATGGATTATCCAATAAATATGGATCTTCGTAGTGATACGGGGTGTTCTAGAGAAATTCAAAGGTGAAGTAGGAGTGGCGATGATATACGCGGTTTGGTTATGAATGATAGCAGTCGCAATTTACTTTGCCCTCTTTCTAATCCCTTTATTTGTCTTTACATATTATCTTCTGTACACCACACTAAGGCTAATTGGTTTTCTTCCTTCCCCATCTTTCGGCACCTGCCTATGGTTTGGAAGAAGACTATCCAAAAAGCTCAATAGGTGTACCCTCTCCTAATCCTAGAAGCCCTGACAACCTGAGAGAAGGTAAAAGGAAAAGACAACTGAATAGTCCTATTCAATTTCTCCAAAACCGAAAACCTTTCTCGAATCTGAAACAAGTTTCTTCGAGTTTGTATGTAACTATACGATGGTCATATCCAATAAATGGGGATCTTTGTAGTGATACAAAATGTTCCGGAGAAATGAAAAGGGTAAAAGTAGTAGTGGCAGTGAAGTATGAAACTCTGACAATCCAAAAGCCAATATGTTTTAAGAAGGTCCGGTTATCTTGGTTACTGAGTTAAAGTCTAGGGTCGGACCATGGTCGCTGCCAAAGAGAGAGAGAAAAGAAACGGTCAACGTGCACTCTAATCTAGATCAGAATGGTTAATCACTTTATCTAATCAGGATGTCTCCCACTGCATCCTCAAATTCTCCTCCAAACCCTAAAGAAGGATACTGAAGCCGGTGTTTCGTCTCTTTGCAGAATGGTGTTTACTTCCACTCACCGCAACTCAGGCTCTGTCACATCTGGTGGAGTCAAGTATGGGCCACTTGCAGCCTCAAATATCTTCAATCCGGTTCTTTAAGAAATCAGTGGGCTTTTTTTTGGGTCGATACTCCCACCTCCTACTCTCAGTGCTTCAATGCCGAAGGAGGAAGCCCAGAAGAAGTCTGTCTTCCACAGGCTAGCTCCTCAAGCTTCAGCTCTGCCGATGGCATCGGTCTTCATATGACTGGCTCCTGCCGAGGAACAAGGTCGACACAAGGGGTAGAATAATCATGCTCTCAAAGAAAACAGAGGATAGGCTCGGCAAATCTCCAAGACTGATGAAACTCCGGTCGCGATATATCACCGACGTCGATATCAGCGTCAAATAAGACAAACTGGGGGCAGTTATCTGTCCGGGTTGTTTCCAACTTTGATGGTGAATACTGCTATTCCAACTGGGAACAACTTTAAACTGCTGCGAAGGGTCAGAAAAAATTCCCCCACTGTAGTATTCAAGAAATCTCCGCAGCCCGTGGAGATCCAAGAAGAGCAGACGCCAGTACGCTCTTCGAGAAATTTTTCCTCATCTATATATAAGGTGTGGAAGGAGGTGAAGGACTCGGTCGTCGTCTGCGGCTCTTCCCCTAAGCGTCATCTGAACTCTGACAACTTCCCTTCCAAATAAAAGGGGACTCATCCCAAGACGGGTTCCTGCTCTGACGGTTCCACCTAAAACGGCTTCTCACAAAAAAGAAAGGCCCGATAAAGCCCAAGTGCCCAAGGCAAACTCCGAGGGTCAAGTCTCTAAATGCCCCAAGCTTGAGGGCATGGTAGTTCACAAAATCCATATGGTGAGCTCCAAAGATGAAGGTCGAGCCTCTACTAGTCACGGACTGCATACTCGGTCTCCGAGAAAAGCTCAACTGCAACTCACGGGTATATGTGAACAATCATGGATGACGACGCTTGTGTCCATCCGCTTTCAAAATTATAAATGACATGCCAGCCCAAAACCAGCCATATATTATACTTCACTCACGGGTATACTACCGTGAGCAAGGTGGCAGGACGAAGAATTTGTTCACATCAGTCCAGTACTCACCTATGTCTAGATGCATGCATCAGAAACTTCTAAGGTTAAAATACAAAGTATACGTGCAGAGGCAAGATGCCCACATGGATATGTGCTGGGGGTGAAACGTTCAGCGGTCAACAAATTATTTATTTATTTATTCCAGAGAAAAAAGATCACCAAATATGGGATCAGAGATGCAGGGATTAGTAAAACAATAAACAAAATTCTCTAACTCTCTCTACCTTCTCTACCATGTCGAAACGGCGATCTTCATGAGTAGTCGCTCCCCATCGGTCAGCGTTGTGCTCATCAGCGAAGGCGGACGTGACGGCCTGCTGAGCCCGCATCTGACTTAGCAACTGAATAGAACGGTCCTTCAGAGGATGGGAAATCAAATATTCCTCATAAAAGCACTCGATTTTTTCCTCCGCTGCATCGAGCATTGCCGGAGTCATCTATGCTGGATGAGGGGGGATGTCAACAAGCATGGACAGGAAGATCATCCGGAGCCAAATGGAGCCGATAGGAAGAGGAGAGCCCCTACGATCCAGAAGCTCGTACATCACTGTGTCATACTGGTCATCAGTGAGAACGAGATCCACTAATCGCGCAGCAAAACGGGAAACAATTCCCTCGATAGGTACCTCCCATAGTTGCCGACGAGCATGGGGACGATTGCAAGCCATAATTCTTGGTCTGTAAAAAAATGGCTTTCTTCTTGTAAAGAAGAAGAAGATCATCACTTCAAAATATAAAGAGAAGCATTTAAATTTAGGCACAGAAAACGTTGTGCATGGTGGAACTCTTTCCAAGGCCTGGAAAAAAGGTCATGGGAAAAAAAGAGTTGACTCATGGGAATTAGAGCAAGAAGGTGAAACGATTCCCTCAGCGTCGCCCCACATGCCAGACACATGAGCATCAACGCTGATTCTTTCTGGGATTAGAGCAGCGCCTCATATGCATGACATGTGAGCGCTGGCGCTAGTTCTTTTCGGGATTAAGTCCTGCAATAGCGCCTCACTTGCGTGACATGTGGGCGCCGGCGTTTTTTTTATATGTAATAATACCTCATACGAGCATTGGCGTAAAGAAAAGGAGAGATTTGTCATTCATACTTCAAAGAAATTTATACATTAGTGATAAGGGTGATAAAAAAGAGCCATCATCAAAATGTTTACAATCACAAGACGCTGAATTTCGGACACGGATTCATGAACTTAGAGGCAAGTTTGAGTAAAGTGCTTTTGACTTCGTTGACCATCTTCTTATGAATTTTCTCACAAATGCAAGTGTCGGGATCCCCGCTGATGTCATCCATCCTCTGGTACATGGATATTATCGTCTTCTGTTAGAAGACGCGATGCAAAACAACGACAAGATCATCTCTCCACTTCTTTGAAATCAGGCCCATCAGATATACTGAATGCACCTTGTCTTCAGCATCATCAAATGTCTCAAGCGGCATAGCCTCATCAAGCTCGGGAAGTGTTTTCCAAATCAACCCAACGACAATCTTCAAAAGAGCAGAACGGCGGGAGAGCAATCGATCGTTGTAATCATTAAAACGACGCAGCACCTCAACGCATTGGGCGTTAGTAAACTCCTGCCCTTGACAGCGGCCTTGGATACGAATCTCCTCATAAGAGATAATCTCTTCAAGATCATACAGATGAGAAGCCATAGTATCCGAAAAGAAAAACCAGTAAAGGGTTAGCAATCAAAATACCAAAATTATTACAATCTAGAAGAAAAACAGTGGTCCCTACAAAATCAAGGTGATGCCTCATCAATGATGAGGCAGGCACTCATTGTAAGAATCCAAAAGGATTCTCATTTAATGAAAAATCTCATTGAACTGTGGAGTTAAACTCACAATATTCTCGAAAAACGAGTTCTACGGCAGATTCAAATCTGCAAGAAGAACCCTAAAAAGAAAATAAGAAAAGAGAATAAAATTCCCAAAAGAAATTTTCTCAGAAATCCCCAAGGGAAATGGAATTAAATTCCAAACAACCCACAAAGATCAAAGTCACTAACAGGGTAGGAACCCTAAGATCTTTAAGACTCATGGTCTATCCAAATAAAAGTTTTTTTAAGATCTTTAGGAGATTGTTCCAAGAGAAGAGCAAAGCTTTGTTAATGGGTTAAAAATCTAAAAACGAGAAGAGATTCTTTTAAGTGTTTCTTTAAGAGTTAAATCGTGGTCATAATTCTTACCAAATTTTGACAGAGTTTAACTTTGAGAAAGTTCTGGGAACAGAGATCTTGGCTCTGAGGAGAGAATTAAATTCTCAAGAAAGAAGAAGATTCAAGAAGATGATGGAACAACAGTCATCTCAAGGGCAAAAGGCCTTATTTATAAGACATGAAGAGACGGTTCAACTCTCCGGAAGATCGAACGGTAGAAAAGGTGACACCGTTGCACTCACGTGTGAGCTATGTGAGCACAACGGTGGGGGGCATTTATTTCTCCAATATTTAACCTAATTAAAGAGTAAAGCTCTGTTGGAATGAGACAGCGCCTCATGTGCTCTCTATGAGGGCGTCAGCGCCAGAACCAATCTTATAAGATTAAATCCTAGGTGGTGCTTCACGTGCTCCTCACGTGGGCGTCAATGTGCAAAGCACAGGAGTGCTTCCTGAATAAAGGTTAAATTCTTATATAACGTCGCACGTGCTCCTCACAAGGGCGCCAATGTGCAAAACACAAGAATACCTATCTTAAGAATTAAATTCTTAAGTGGCGCCCACGTGCACAACATGTGAGCGCTAGTGTCCAGGTAGAATTAAATTCTACAATACTCTCTGTTAAATAGATCCGTTGGATCAAAGATCCAACGGGGATGATAAATCATCAAAATATAGAATCAAATTCTATTAGGAAAAAATATCTCCAATATCTTTCTAAATTAGAAAGATACTCTCGGTTGGATCAATGATCCAATAATAGAATAAAATTATATTTTTGGAATATATTCTCTCAATCTTTCTAAACAATAAAAGACCGCTATTTGTAAAACAAAGAACTCTTGGATTAAAAATCCAATGGTGATTAAAAATCAGCATTTTACAGAATAAATGCTGTATAGGGGAAAATATTTCCCCAATCTCGTTAGAAACAAGAGATCATATTGGATCAACTTTGAGACCAATTAAATCAATTGGAATCTCTCAATGAGAGATTTTCTCAAAACAGATTAACAATCTACCTCCACTATATAAAGAACCCGAGATTTCAATTCTCACAGGGAGACACAGAGACAGAGATACACAGGGAGAAACGCACCCAGATAGAGAAACCCCCTATAAGCTTCTAAAAAAAGAGAGGCGGAAAGCTTTCAAAAGAACTGAGAATTTAATTCTTAAAGAAGAAGACTTCCCTCTTCAAGAAAAAGAACCTAGGTAAAGAAAACACAGAGACAAAAATATCTCTTTTATCTAATTAAGGGTTTAACCCTTCTCAAAGAACTTAGTTCTTTTTCTGGATCAGAGATCCACAAGACAAGTTTCCCACAAGTTTAAGAATTTAATTCTCATCATGAAGATCTTGTTCTTAAGAATCAAAAATTCAGAAAAGAACTAGGAAAAAGAACCTATCCTATGGGGATTTAATTCCTCGGAAAATATGGTTTAACCCTAAAAGAAACTTAGTTCTTAAAAGAAAACTTGATCGCAGATCTTCAAAACAAAGATCTTGGTGATCATTAATGGTCAAAATACCATTAACAGAGACTCAATCTCTGGAAAAGAAATGAACTTAGCGCTTCACGTGCTTCCCACGTGTGCGTCCCTCCTAAAAGCGCCCAGAGCCTCACGTGAAAAACACGTGGGAGCCCAAAACAGAAGCACATCGCCTCACGTGGGCGCCACAAAATAATAAGAGTGCTTAGCACTCCACAAATAGCCAAAACAGCTGAGTGCTTAGCCCTGATTGAGCAGTGCCCAGCGCCTCGCGTGCTCCTCACGTGGGCGCCACAAAAAATAATAAGAGTGCTTAGCACCCCATAAATAGCCAAAACGGATGAGTGCTTAGCACTGACTGGGCAGCGCTCAGCGCCTCACGTGCTCCTCACGTAGGTACCATATAAAAAGTGCTCAAACACTCCATATGCAGCCAAAATGGCTGAGTGCTTAGCACTGATTGGGCAGCGCCCAACACCGCATGTGCACCTCACGTGGGCGCCATAAAATGTGCTTAGCACTTCATGATTAGCCAAACGACTAAAGTGTTCCAACACTCATTGGGCAGCGCCCATGACCGAATGCTTCACATGATATACATGTGAGTGTTAAAGCTCAAATAAGTGCTTAGCACTTTTACATAAAAAGAAAAGGGCTGAACAAACAGAGCCCAAATAAGTGCTTAGAACTTTTGAATGAACAAAAAGAAAAGACTAAGCAGACTAAGCCCAAATTGGCTAGGTCTCTGAGGTTTCCTTATAACTGAACCCAAATGCTCTGTTGTTGGATCTGAATAAAAATGATTCTTGAAATTTTGCTAAGTTGATCTTAATCTCAAATTAAACTAACGTATCCTCAGTTAAAATAAATTGAGCCTAAATGCTCATATATTTAAGTTGATCTTAATCTCACACCAGATTAACGGTCCTTGAATAAACCTAAGCCCATATCTAAAATATACGGATTTAGACCGATCCGCGCCCTACGGGCGACGTCATAAACCAGTCTCCATATACAATCCACGAGAAACTAAAACAAACAAAAACACACACGACACGAAGTGAACTGCTGGAGAAAGAGAAAGTGGTTATCGCAATGCCGTAACGTAATTAACTGCAGGGGCTTGCGCCTGTAAGGAAGAGCGTCCCCACAATAAAAAAAATCCTCATAAAATGAGGAGGAATCTGATAAAGTCTACTACAATGATCGCGTCTGTCCAAACCTCCGATATACAGTGCCATAAATCAACTTGGTATCTTCGAAGAGGTGGACGGATAATCCAAATAGCATCTGCCCTCAGATTCAGGCAAGACGATCCATCCTATTTTGTCAATGTTTCCGGCGGTAAACAGATTCTGGCACGCCCGGTAGGACCTTTTCCTCTTTCCACTCCACATTTCGTGTGTCGTGTTTAGCGAACAAAATCACGGTTTGCTATGATTGCCCTTGGATTCGAGGTACTAAAATTTGGCGTCTTGCTCCTGTGTAAGAAAATCGATGGCTTCCAACTGCACCTTTTGCAACAGCAACTCTCGCTCCACCCCAACTGGAGGAGTGATCTACGGGCTCAACGCGGCCGCAATTTTCTCAATTCCGGTAGGGCAAGTTACGCAAGCCACTACTGGACTATTCTTCGGGACCATGTTCCCACCGGTGAGTTTCGGTGCCTCAGCGCCGCAAGAGGAAGCTCCTAAGAGGTCGGTCTTCGACCGACTGGCGACCACAACGGCCCCTCTCAACGGGCCGTCCAAAGCCGATGTCTCAGTCTTCAACAGGCTGGGTAAGAACCCGAACGGCCCCGCAAAGAGGCTCGTGATACCTGAAAAGGCTGCCCTAAAATGGATAGCCCTTCCCAACTCCTGCAGGTGAAGCCGTCAAAAATGCTTCCCCTATCAGAAGGATGGTCTTCGAAAGATTAGCGGACCCTCCCTAAACTCCAATCAGGACGTCAGTCTTTATCAGGCTGACACCAACAGTAGCCCCTCACCAAAGCTGGGGGCACGACGAAGCCGCCTCAAAAACTGAAGCGGTCCCTTTTGCAAGACATGCTCGACATCGTCATTGGTGCCGAGTGAGGAAAGCTAGGGCAACTCCCCCTCTAGAGTTACCCCGCTAGCTCCAATGGTATAAATTGACGCTGCTGTTCCAACCGGGAACATCTTTGATTTGCTCAGGAGGGTGCACAAGAACTCTCCAACGGCGGTGCTAAAGAAATCGCCCCTACCTGCAGTGGTCATTGCTCAGGAAGAACCGTAGCGCCCCCATCAACGGCTCTCGTCCCAAATTCATAGAGTCTGGCGAAAAGTCCAAGACTCTATGATCGACAAAGCCTACTCTTGTCAACCGAAGAAATCAAAGGCGCGGTAAGAGAAAGACCATCCCTCCGTCATACAGCGAGAGGCTTCTTCTACGCAGGAGCCTGTTACAACGGCTCCTTCAACTTTGACCTCCTAGAAAAGGATGAGGCCGGAGAAAATCCCGTCGCCTGCGGCAAATCCCAAAGTTGATGGACCCAAACGCCCCAATTCTGGGGGCCTGATCGTGTATACGGTCTACATGGCTTCCGGGAAAAAAGAAAGCCGTGCTTCCATAGGTCACCGACCATAAACTCGGTCACTGACTAAAGCTCAGGAGCAACAACAGAAGCTCCAGGAAATGCTGACCAAAATGGAAGCGCTTACCGGGCAGAAAGAAAGCCCGGACACAACAGCCGAACAACGCTAGGAGCAGGAGACCGATACAGAGTTCCTACAAAGGGTGCTTGAAAGAAAGGACAAGGAAGCTGCTGAGCAGGCTGCTAACATAAAGCAGATGTCTCTCTTGTTCCAGGATATAGTTGGAATGATGATCCAGCCAGAACCCCCAGCCGAGGATCCACCGATAATCATCGAGGATAACAGAGGGGCAACATCAAACCCTCTTCCGGTTTTATCGGCAGCCAAAGAGGAAACAATCTCCAAGGCTGCTCTTGATGATTATATCGCTCAACAAATACAAGCTCATCAAGCTAATGAAGCCGCAAGCCAAATCGTCAGAACTGAGCGACCGTATCCAGACTGGTATGACCAAATTAAATACCCGCCGGGATATACGATCCCCAAGTTCCATATGTACAAAGGGACAGGAAACCCACACCAGCACGTCGCGCAGTTCAGAACTATGTTCGACAACACTGGAGGCGACGACAAACTGTTGCTTTGCTAGTTCGTTGGCTGCCTGTCAGAGACGGCCTTTGAATGGTACTCGGAGCTCCCAAATTACTCCGTAAGAACATTCATAGAGATGGAACTGCTGTTCACACAACGGTTCTCCAGCGCAAGCGAGCGCACCCCGATCACGGCATTAATCAATGCCAGGGTAAAGCCAGGAGAAACCTGGGTCCAATATGCGATCCGGTGGTGGAACCAATGGTCAAAGTGCAAACAGCGCATCGAAGAATCCCATGCCGTGGGCATTTTCATCGGGACCCTTGATCCTCAAATGACCGTGTCCCAGTTCATTACGTTCTTCAGACCAACAACCTTCCAGGCTTTGATAGATAAACCGACCCAAATGGACCAGATGGGCCACGGGCCTTCCTCCTCAAGTAAGGACCCTTGAAATGCCAAGGGTTGTTCCCCGCCGAACACAAAGACGCGAGCACGCAGGTCCGTCTTGCCTGAAATTCAGGGCAGATGCTAATTGGTGTTGTCCGTCCACCTCTCCGAAGATGCCAAGTTGATTTATGGCACCATGTATCGAAGGTTTAAACGGATGCGGCCGATGTAGCAGACTTCGTCAGATTCCCCCTCGTTTGAGGGGGTTTTGATTGTGGTGACGCTCTTCCCTGCAGGCGCAAGCCCCTGCAGTTAATTAAGCTACCGCATCACGGTAACAACTTTCTCCTTCTCCATATAGTCACTTCGTGTCGTGGGTGTTTGTTTTGTGTTCGGTTGCCCGTGAATTGTATACGGAGACTAAGTTATGCTGTCGCCCGTAGGGCGCGGACTAGTCCAAATCCGTATCTTTCTTAGATTTGGGTTTGAAGGGGTTGTGTTTAAGGATACATTAGCCTTATTTGAGGCTAAGATCAACTTAAACATTTGTTAAGGACACGTTAGTCTAATTTTAGGCTAAGATCAACTTAACGGGATCGTTTAGATCCGACAAGAGAGCAATTAGGCTCTATTGTTTAGTTTAATGACATTGCGGTCGACAATTAGTTTAAGGACATTGCGGTCCATTGTTAGTTTTAAGACGTCACGGTCGAGGTTAAGGACATTATAGTCCGTGAGTTTAAGGACCTCACAGTCCAGTGTTAGTTTTAAGACATCACGGTCGAGGTTAAGGACATCATAGTCCGTGAGTTTAAGGACCTCACAGTCCGATGTTAATTTTAAGACATCACGGTCGAGGTTAAGGACATCATAGTCCGTGGATTTAAGGACTCCACAGTCCAATGTTAGTTTTAAGACATCACGGTCGAGGTTAAAGACATCATAGTCCGTGGATTTAAGGACTCCACAGTCCAACGTTAGTTTTAAGACATCACAGTCGAGGTTAAGAACACCATAGTCCGTGGATTTAAGGACTCCACAGTCCAATGTTAGTTTTAAGACATCACGGTCAAGATTAAGGACATCATAGTCTGTGGATTTAAGGACTCCACAGTCCAACGTTAGTTTTAAGACATCACGGTCGAGGTTAAGGACATCATAGTCCATGGATTTAAGGACTCTATAGTCCGTAGTAATGTGTGGTTGTCGGGACCCGTCACCTCTTTGAAGACTTTGAGGAATTACAACGAAAAATATCAAAGGAGTGAAGAGATGTACCCTCGAACCGGGTGTAAATTGATTGGAAGAGCAGATAAGCTCAGTTCAATTTAATTTGAGGACTTATGGCCAAAATTGGGCTAAGTTCAGTTAAAAAAAATGTTTAACATTTTTATTTTTTGTTCTGCCTGTTAGGCATTTATTTGGGCTCTGCCCTTTTAATAATGCCAAGCATTGAGCCCTAACATTTTTTGTCATATATGGAATGCATAGCATTTATCAGAACAAGGCATGTTCTGACAGCGCGCCACGTGGCGCACTAGGTGCTTTGCGCCAGTCAAAGAGCGCGTTGCGTTTCTGTCGGTTAGCGCATACGAGGAGGACACGTGTCGCTTAGCGCTAAGCTCTAGTTTGTTAGCGCACTGCGCTTTTAATTTATGAGCGCGCTTGGCGCTGAGCGCCAACCCAAGAGCGCAGTGCGCTGTTTCAAGATCGCAAAGCGCAGATCGTGTCTATGGTTGACACGTGGCATGTTTTGACGCCGAGCGCCGATCCAAAGAGCGCAAAGACACGGTTCATGAGTGCAAAGCACTTTCCAATAGTGGAAAGCGCATTTTGATCAATTTTAAGATCAAAGAACAAATTTATGTTCTTCAAAGAGGGCCTTGCCTCAAGATCCAAGAACAAAAGTTCTTGTTTTTATTAAAAGGCTCTGCCTTTATAGATCAGAAGATCTGTGAAGTAAAAATACTCCTTTTTATATTTTTATGATTAGGTATTTTGATCTTTTCTTTTTAATCAAAGACCTTGGCCTTTTTTTATAGATCTAAGACCTTTTTAGAGGACGTTTCTTTTTTTTATGAGATGATTTCATCTCTGTTGTTCAAGAAATAATTCTTTACCTTTAAAGATGAAGAAATGGTCTTCTTTTTTTCTAAAGGGTTGCCTTTCTTCTCTTCGAGTTCTTCTCAAAATTTGCAGAGGGTTTCTCTCTCTCTTTTTTTCTATATTCTCTATATTTTAGACTTAAAGTTTAAGGTCCTTTATATAGGGCCAAATGATTTGTTAAGTCGGTTTAAGAAATCTTTCTCTAATTGATTTGGGATATTTCCCACCGTTGGATCTTTGATCCTAAGGCTTCTGTTTTACAGAAGATAATCTTCTTGTTTTAATAAGATTGAAAAATCTTTCCATAACAGAATTTTAATTCTGATTAATTAATAATTTATTATTATTAGACCTTTTGATCTAACGGTGGGGAATTCATTTAATTCCAGCGCTAGCGCACTTAGCATTAGCGCACCTACGTTCGACACGTGGCGCGCAGCGCAGAGCGCAGCGCAACTGCATTAGCGCACCTACGTTCGACACGTGGCGCGCAGCGCAGAGCGCAGCGCAACTACGCTAGCGCATCTGTGTTAGACACGTGGCGCGCAGCGCACAGCGCTGGATCTGAAGCATTACTTCAACTTTTAAATTTTGAATTTTAAAACAGAGCTTTGCTCTGATTGGGGGTGCGCTTCCTAGGGCGCAGCGCTCCTGGCGCTGGCGTGTCTACTTTTGACACGTGGCACGCAGCGCGCAGCGCACGGGATCTGAAGCGTTGCTTCAATTTTTGAATTTTGAAATTCAAAATAGAGATTTGCTCTGATTGGGGGAAACAAATGCCCCCCCACCGTTGCGCTCACGTGGCGCACACGTGAGTGCAACGGTGGTAACATCTCAGTCGTTGGATCAACTTTTGGAAGTTGAAACGGCTCTCAATGTCTATAAATAAGACCTTTGGTCCCTTAGATGATTTTCATCTCCTCCTTTAGAATTATCTATTCGTCAGAGCATTGCTCTCCTATTAAAAAAAACTTTTAAGAGTCAGAACTCTGCTAAAATTTAGGTCGAGTTTAAAACTTTCACTAGATTAGGGTTTTACTCATTAACAGAGTTTTGCTCCATAGGTCTAAAGAGATCTAAAGAGAACCCTATTAGGGTTCCATTAATAGAGCTCTGTTCTCTAAAAGGATTTTACTTATGATTTCTTAATTCATTAATGGAGCTTTGCTCCTTTCAAATCATATAGAAGAACTCTTAAGAGTTTGTTCATGGATCTTGAAGATCAACAAATGAAATTTTATTTTTGATGAGTTATATCATCTTCTTAGAGCAAGGCTCTCAGCGTTCTCGGGGAATTTCTTTAAATTCTCCTCATAACTGATTTTGACAGGTGTCACTCCTGTCTGCAGAGCATTGCTCTCGAAGAGTTTAACTCCTTGTGTCTGTTTTTCCTCATTGCTAATCTTCTAATGACGTTTCTTTCAGGCATTATGGCCGTTCATTTATACAGTCTGAATTAGTTCATTACTTATGAGGATATCCGCGTACAGGGCCGTCATCAAAACCAAGAGTTTACAGATGCCCAGTGTGCGGAGATTATGGGTCGTCTGTATGCACGCGTTGGTTGGTTGCTTCCTCGCCGTTCTGCTCTCTTGAAATTCGTACTGGGAGCAATTTGGAAAGCACTTCCGGGGTTTCACGAGGCCATGCCGCTTAATGTGCTGGATGACGCCGAAAACAAGGTGCATTCAGTGTATCTGTCGGGGCTGATCTCGAAGAAACGACGAGATAGCCTCATCGATATTTTGCATCAAATTTTTCAACAGACGACGATAATTGCTTCATATCAAAGGGTGGAGGGCATTGCCAAAGATCTTGACACGCGTGAGCGCGAGAGGATGCACACGAGAATGGTTAGAAAGGCCAGAAAGACTCTAGACGGCCTTACTTTCGACTTTCTCAATCCATGCCCTGGATCCGAGGTCATACCCTTGTAAACATTTCAATAATGCTACTTTTGTTTATTGTCTTTATTGATGTAAGAATTTTCCGAGTATGAATGACAAATCTTTTGCCTCTTTCCTTTTATTTTCTGCTTTGTTGTTGGCATATTCCTTAAGTACGCGTAGCCTGTAAGTGATATAGAACATTCGGTCTTGAATACTTCAAGGAGTAGTGATGGCTTAGGAAGCAGATTCAGATCTGCTACCTAAGGCTTTTCAACTTTATGAGCTGTGAGGGTCTCATAAAGACTTTTCTCCCTACGAGTCGAGAGGATCTCGTAGGTGTATTTTCTCCTTAGGGGTCATGAGGACTCCTAAGTGCGTTTTCTCTTGAGAGTCGTAAGGATCTCACAAGAGAATTTTCTCCCTTACAAGTCGAAAGGACTCATAAGTGATTGTTTCCCTCCTTGTTGATGTTCGACTTCGGAGAGTGTGGCCTGTAGATAGTCTATCTGGACCTCCTTGTAGGGCACCGATGGCTTAGGAAACAGGGTTAGGATCTTCCACCTAAGACTTTTCAAATTTATGAGCCGTGAGGGTCTCATAAAGACTTTTCTCCCTACGAGTCGAGAGGATCTCGTAGGTGTATTTTCTCTTTAGGGGTCGTGAGGACTGCTAAGTGTGTTTTCTCTTATAAGTCGTAAGGATCTTATGAGAGAATTTTCCGTCTTACAAGTCGAGAGCACTCGTAAGTGGTTGTTTCCTTCCTTGTCGAGATTCGACTTTGGAGAGTGTGGTCCGTGAATAGTATGCAAGAGTCCGTTCTGGACCGACTTGCACGGCCCCAGTACTTAGGAAACAGTTTTTTTTATATCCCCGCTGCTTAAGGCTTTTCCTCACAAGTCGAGACGAATTGAGCATTTCTCGCAAGAATATCCTAACGTCACAGTTAACCTCTGCTCTTTACGATAGAGGTCCGTTAGGGTCTGCGGTACTAGGGTTTTGTCCGTCGTACCGTCGCGTTGGCTGATGTATTCCTCGATAGGCAATCTTGTTGTTCGAGTAACCTTGCGACTGTCATGTCTCTGATCCCTTCGGGGGCTGGACAAGACGTCTTCAAGCAATCCTCCTAGGCAATTTGACCATCGGAAGAGCAAGCATTTGGAATTTTGCTATGCCGCTTTTTACTTGAGGTTAGGCTCATTTTAGAGAGCCCCGATGAGTCATAACCACTCCGCGCTGGTGTGGGATGATCTCCGATAGTCTTCCAGGTTTTATATGAGTTGCCGTCAAGACCATGAACCTAGGAATTTGGCCTTCGCTTCGTTTGTTGGCATTGCGTCTGCTGTATCGAGACGAATGTCGCGGTTGTCTCTAGGTTGCTGGTGAACCGTCGAAGTTTGGAATTAGGGATTTTGTCGTGGCTCCGTTGTTTGATTGTCACGTCTGAATCCTGCTGGAGGAAGAACGCTGTGGTGACATCTCGTCTGCTGTATCGAGAAGAACGTCGAGGTGGTGACCACTCCGCGCCGGTGTAAGATGATCTCCGATAGTCTTTCAGGTTTTATATGAGTTGCCATCAAGACCCTAAAGCTAGAAATTTGGCCTTTACTTCGTTTGCTGGCATTGCGTTTGCTGTATCGAGACAAATGTCGCGGTGGAGCTGGGATTTTGCCGTCACTCCGCTTTGTTTCGACCATGGGGCCTTTCACTGACGTTGCATCTGCATCGTGCTGGACTGTGGAGGAACGCCGTTGTTGACATTGCGTCTGCTGTAATGAGACGAATGCTGAAGTGGAGCTGGGATTTTGCCGTCACTCCACTTTGTTTCGACCATGAGGTCTTCCGTTGACGTTGCATCTGCATCCTGCTGGATTGCGGAGGAACGCCGTCGTTGACATCTCGTCTGCTGTATCGAGACGAATGCTGAGGTGGAGCTGGGATTTTGCCGTCACTCCGCTTTGTTTCGACCGTGAGGTCTTCCGTTGACGTTGCATCTGCATCCTGCTAGACTGTGGAGGAACGCCGTCGTTGACATATCGTCTGCTGTATCGAGACAAATGCTAAGGTGGAGCTGGGATTTGGCCGTCACTCCGCTTTGTTTCGACCATGAGGTCTTTCGTTGACGTTGCATCTGCATCCTGCTGGACTGCGGAGGAACGCCATCGTTGACATCTCGTCTGCTGTAACGAGACGAATGCTGAGATGGTCTCTAGGTTGTCTGTGAACCGTCGAGATTTGGAACTAAGGACTATGTCATGGCTCCGTTTGATGGTGTAACATCTGTGTCCTGCTGGAATAAGGAGGCACACCGTTGTTGGTCTCCAGGCTATAGATGTGGCCATTGAGATTTGGAACTAGGGACTTTGCCATGGCTCCGTTTCGTTGCGACTCTGAGGTCAGTTGTTGACGTCACGTATGCATCTGGTTGGAGTGAGGAGAAACGCCGTTGGTGATCTCTAAGTTGTCGATATTGACGTCGAGACCTTGAATCTAGGGATCTTCCTTTGCTTCGTTTGTTGACATTATGTCTGCAATATTGCGACAAATGTCGAGGTTGTCTCTAGGTTGTCTATGAACCGTCGAGATTTGGCTTCGCTTTCTGGTGGAGCCTATTGGGAAGGTATGGTTCTCTCTTTGTTTGTGCCCCTGGATTGCATATAGGGATCGATGTGATCTCACCTACAGGGCAAAATGTTTCATTCTTTCATCATTTTTTTTATTCTTTCCGCGATGCTCTATCATTTCAGCTTTTTATATCATGAAAATCGCGATTGCCCAATCATTTTGGCTATTTTTCGCGGTGCCCGATCATTTCGGCTATTTTTCTCATTTTTACTCGCTGTTTTTTATTGCGAGTTGCCCAAACATTTCGGCTATTTATTTCATTTTTACTCATTGCTTTTTATTGCGAGTTGCCCAATCATTTCGGCTATTTATTTTATTTTTACTCGCTGCTTTTTATTGCGAGTTGCCTAATCATTTCGGCTATTTGGCATGCATACATTTTTTTTACTTGTTGATTTTGTTGCAAGTTGCCCCATCATTTCGGCTATTTCGTATGCATGTGTGGCTTGCTGGCTTTTTGCCGCAAGCTTGGAATTAGACACTGATTTCGGTATCAGCACCGCTACAACTGGGATATGGCCAGGAGCGAATCATCATTTGCCTCTGTCGATGTTGAACAAAGGTGGCTTAGCGAACAGGGTTAGGGTCCTGTCGACTAAGGCTTTTGACTTCATGAGCCGTAAGGGTCTCATAAAGGTATTTCTCCCCGCGAGTCGTGAGGATCTCGTAGGTGCGTTTTCTCCTTAGGAATCGTGAGGACTCCTAAGTGTATGTTCTCTTATAAGTCGTAAGGATCTTACAAGAGTGTTTTCTCCTTATAAGTCGAGAGGACTCACAAGGGTTGTTCACCGTGCAAACATATTCCTAGTTGCGGATGGGACTTTGTTAGGGAAATGTTTATTCGTGCCCGTGGATTGTATACAAGGGTCAGCATTGAGCCGCTTGTAAGGCGGTATCGTAGGTTGTGGGGGCTTCTTAAGAACAGGTTTAGATCCCTGTAGCTTAAGACTTTCGAATCTTGTGAGCCGTGAGGGTCTCATAAAAGGGTTCTCCTTACGAGTCGTGAGGATCTCGCAAGTGTAATTTCTCCTTAGGGATCGTGGGGATCCCTAAGTGTGTTGCTCCCTTATGAGTCGTAAGGATCTCACGCAGGCGGTTTCTCCTTACAAAGTCGAGAGAACCTTGCAAGTGTCTTTTAAAAAGATTGCGCCCTTTCGGGTTTTCACAAAACTCGCCGGTAGCCCTGCTGTTTTTACTCACGGAGCCCTTTCGGGTTTTCATCCGTGCCCATTTAGCTTATGGACGTACCGGTTTTTTTTTAACGAGGTTGCGCCCTTTCGGGTTTTCACAAAACTCGCCGGTAGCCCTGCTGTTTTTACTCACGGAGCCCTTTCGGATTTTCATCCGTGCCCATTTTGCTTATGGACATACCTTTTTTTATCATCACGTCAGCCTGAGGATGCCGCGGGTAGGTAGTAGCTTAACGATGTCTCGGTCATTTGCAAGTTTTAGGACATTGCGGTCCATTGCCAGTTTTAGGACATAGTGGTCCATTGTTGCCGTATTTGAGGCGAATCTCTAGTTTATGGACTTTTCGGTCCACGGGGCTTTCCTTATGAATAAGCATGATGCCCCCGACATATCCATCTTTTTCGGAGCATGTGGTTGTGGCGGGATCACCTTCCAGTTTTCAGACAGCGCGAACTTGCCCTGTTGGTATTGGTCTTCAACCCAGTTTTTGAAGACGTAGTAGTTTTCGATCGGATGGCCCAATACTCAGTGGTAAGGGCAGTAATTAGGATTGTTGACATTGTTCAGTTGTAGTGGGTGTTTCGGCTCTGGTAGAGTGATAAGCCTGTTGCGCACTGCTAGTTCGAACAGTCTCCTTGTTTTATCCAGGGGAAATGAGTAAGGACGTTTCAACTTCTCATCGAGGGGTTGCCGCTTGTTGCTTTGGCGAACAACCGGTCTAGGGCCACTCGATTGTTGTTGAGCGTTGGCGACGAAGGCCGTTTTTCCCTTCCCTTTATTCTTTTTGTTCGATCCCTTGTTTGCGGGTCCGAGATTCTTTCCGGGTAGCGTGCGATTGCACGGCTGAATGTTCTCGCAACTCCTCAGTTCTTTCGTTTCAGGGATGGATTCCTTGAAGAGAGGGCCGAGGGCTACTTCTTCTTCGGAGTCGCTCCCGAAGGTGAGAACTCACGATCCCCCGGGATCAACCCTATGACAATTGCCGGCAATTCTTTTACGCTCATCTGTCGCATTTTTCTGCTGTCTACGAGCTTCACGCTTTGTCCTCTTAAAGTGTTGCCTGTGAGCGACATACCCTTGCCACCAACACTTAAAGGAGTTGCAGTCTTCAGTAGGGTGTGCGATCTTCTGATGATACAAGCAGAAGTTAGGATGTACGTCCGCTTCATCAAGATATATACCACCAGGAGAATTTTCTCTGAAAGAGGGCAGCTTCATCCCCATCGATATGGCTTTGGCGAATTACTTCCTTGTCTTGATCCTGCTTTTATTTGCGGCGGATGTACTTTGATCTGTTGGGAGTGTGTTGACCCTTTTGTCCAGTCGCCGGCGTTTGGCCTTTTCAAATATGGCCATCTCGCGGTCCCGATCAGCTTTGCTTTTTAGACGGGCTTCGTTCAGGAATGCGTCAATTGTTTCGTCTGATGGCCCTAGAAGTTCCGGCTCGGGATCTGCCCCCGGATTCTTTGTGTCAGGAATTTCTTCACTGTCTATCGACGAGTGAGAGATCATATGGCAGCTTGCCACATAATCCTCAGGTTCATCAGACGAGTCTTTGTCATCATCTCCATCCTCAAGGACGTGGCTGAGGAATTCTCGGAGTGTGACTGGGGTCCGCGCCTTCTGATTATATTCTTCCAGTGCGTCAATATGTTTTCGTAGATCCGTGTGCTTGTCATCAAACTGCGCGAGATTTTTGGTCTTCTTCTTTTTCTTTGAAGACTTTGACGACTGTGCCTGGGTGTTTTGCCCACTGCTATCAATTCTCGGTATTGGGCATGGTTTCAGCATCCCATCAATGACCTCGGGCTCCAGTGGATTTTTCCACCTGATTGCCGGGCACATTTGGAGATCCTTCAGCATTCTTTTAGTTTTGGCTGAAAGGGCGACCTTCCACGGAGTTTCTTCTATAAAAGAGCACGATGCCCCCGGCGTGTCCACTTTTTTAGGAACATGAGGTTGTGGCGGGTTCACCTTCCAGTTTTCGGATAATGCGAACTTGCCTTGTTGGTATTGGTCCTCAATCCAGCCTTTGAAAACTAAGCAATCTTCGATTGGATGGCTTACTGCTTGATGGTAAGGGCAGTAATTAGGATTGTCGAGATTGTCTGGCTGCAACGGACGTTTTGGACTCGGCAGATTGATGAGTCTGTTGCACACTGCCAGCTCGAACAGTCTTCTCGTTTTATCCTGAGGTAACGAGTAAGGGCGTCCTAGTCTTCCCTCAAAGGATGGGCGTGGACACATATTGTTTTGGCGGACAACCGGCTTTAAGTTACTCGGCTGTTGTTGAGTATTGGCGACGAAAGTTGCTTTTCCTTTCCCCTTTTCATTCCGAGGATCCGTCTTTGAAGGAGATGATCTATGACCCATCTGATCCATTTGGGCCAACTTATCAATCAAGGCCTGGAAAGTAGTTGGCTTGAAGAACATCATCAATTGCGAGATGGTCGCTTGCGGATCAAGAGTACCCACGAACATGCCTACCGCAGGTGCTTCTTCGATGCGTTGTTCGCACTTCGACCATAAGTTTCACCACCGTATTGCGTATTGAACCCACGTTTCGCCTGGCCTTACCCTGGCGTTGATCAATGCGGTGATCGGGGTGCGCTCGCTGGCGCTTGCAAATCTTTGTGTAAACAGCAGCTCCATCTCCGCAAATGTTTTGACAGAGTCGTTAGGTAGCTCCGAATACCATTCGAAGGCCGTTTCTGCTAAGCTGCCGACGAATTGGCGAAGTAACAACTTATCATCGCCCCCGGTGTTGTCGTAAAGAGCCCTGAACTGAGCGACATGCTGATGTAGATTCTCCGTCCCTTTATATACATGGAACTTAGGGATCGTATATCCCGGCGGGTAACTTATTTGGTCATACCAGCCCGGATAGGGTCATCCAATCTTGACAATTTGGCCAGCCGTTTCGTTTGCCTGGTGAGCTCGTATTTGCTGAGCTATATAGTCATCGAGTGCAGCCTTGGAGATGGTTTCCTCCTTGGCTACTGAAAGAGCCGGAGGAGGATTAGATGTCTCCCCTCTATCGTCTTCAACAATGATCGGAGGGTCTTCAGCTGGAGGATCTGGCTGTAACATCGTCTCTACCATGTCTTGGAAGAGAAGCGCCATTTTTTTTATGTTGGCAGCTTGTTCTGCCGCTTCTCTGTCCTTCTTTTTGAGGACTCTGCGTAAGAAGTCAGCGTCAGTTTCTTGTTTGTGACGTTGATCTGATGATGCCTCCGGGCTTTCTTTTGGCACGATAAGTGCGGCCATTGTAGTCAGCATCTCTTGAAGCTTCTACTGTTGCTCGCGGGCTTTTGTCACGGATCGGGTGAGCGTTCGGTGACCCGTCGAAGCGCGGCTATCCTCTTTCCCGGACACAATGTAAATAGTATGGACCGTTATGCCCCCAGACTTGGGGCGTTTGTTCTCGGTGTCTTTACGTTCTGCCGTATTCATAAGGCTTTCCTTGGCCTCCTTCTCCTTTGAGCAGTTGATGTTGAGGAGGTCGTTGCAGCGGGCACCCAGGCAGTTGTCATTTGTGGCTTGCCAGGACGGTTCTCTTCCTGCTGAACCTTCACATTTTTCTGTCGGCGAGGGTGATCTTGCTCAATCACCGACTCCTGGACCTGTCGCCGGATTTTGTAAACTTTGGAAGACAGCCGTTGAGGGGGCTACTCCGGTTTTATTTCTGTAACATTCTTTACCGGTGGAGGAGATCTCTTCAGCACGGCGGTAGGAGAGTTCCTGCGCACCTTGCTCAGCAGCTCGAAGCTATTCCCAGTTGGAACAGCGACATCAACTTCCACCATTAGAGCTGGCAGAGTCAGTCCAGAAGGGGAATTGCCCCCAGCTTTCCTCACTCGGCGCCAGTGGCGACGTCGAGCATGTCGTGTGGCCGGGATTACCTCTACTGTTGGATCAGCTTTTCCATGCCCCCTGTTCTGATGAGAGTCTGTTGTTGGCGTCAGTCTGTCAAAAACCGATGCTCGCTGAGAGGGAACGGCCGATCTTGAGAAGGCCGATTTTCGTGTAGGGGAAATGGCCTTGGTTACTTCACGCGGAGTGGGAGCTGAGACGGACAGTCTTGTGAAGACCGACCCCTTAGCCGGAGAAGCCGCCTTGGTGACTTCAGGAGTAGGAATAGCTATCCGCTTCGGGATAACGCCTTCTGGTATTGCGGACTTCTTCATGGGTCCACTTGAGCTTTGGCCCAGTTTGCTGAAAACTGATGCATTGGACTTGGGCGACCCATTGAGAGGGGCCACGGTAGTTGTAAGCCGATCAAAGACCGACTTCTTTGGAGCTTCTTGCGACGACATTGGGGCATTGAAGCTCATCGGTGGGAGCATAGTCCCGAAGAATAGCCCAGTGGTGGCCTGAGTCACTTGTTCCACCGGCATAGCGAAGATGGAGGCCGCTTGAGGCCCGTAAGTCACTCCTCCGGACGGGACGGAGCGAGAGTTGCAGTTAGTGCAGTTTGATGCCATTGGTCTTCTGTTTTCTGCACGGACCAAGACACCAAATCTAAGTACCTCGAATCCATAGGCAACCATAGCAAACCGCGATTCGTTCGTGAACACGACACAGGAAGTGTGGAGTGGAAAGAGGAAGAGGTCCCACCGGGCGTGCCAGAATCTGTTCCCCGCCGAACACAGAGACGCGACCGCGCAGGTCCGTCTTGCCTGAAATTCGGAGCAGATGCTAATTGATGCTATCCGTCCACCTCTCCGAAGATGCCAAGTTGATTTATGACACCATGTATCGAAGGTTTAAACGGATGCGGCCGATGTAGCAGACTTCGTCAGATTCCCCCTCGTTTGAGGGGGTTTTGATTGTGGGGACACTCTTCCCTGCAGGCGCAAGCCCCTACAGTTAATTACGCTACTGCATCGCGGTAACAACTTTCTCCTTCTCCATATAGTCACTTCGTGTCGTGGGTGTTTGTTTTGTGTTCGGTTACCCGTGAATTCTATACGGAGACTAAGTTATGTTGTCGCCCGTAGGGCGCGGACTAGTCCAAATCCGTATCTTTCTTAGATTTGGGTTTGGGGGGGTTGTGTTTAAGGATACATTAGCCTTATTTGAGGCTAAGATCAACTTAAACGTTTGTTAAGGACACATTAGTCTAATTTTAGGCTAAGATCAACTTAACGGGATCGTTTAGATCCAACAAGAGAGCAATTGGGCTCTATTGTTTAGTTTAATGACATTGCGGTCGATAATTAGTTTAAGGACACAGCGGTCCATTGTTAGTTTTAAGACGTCGCGGTCGAGGTTAAGGACATTATAGTCTGTGAGTTTAAGGACCTCACAGTCCAGTGTTAGTTTTAAGACATCACGGTCGAGGTTAAGGACATCATAGTCCATGAGTTTAAGGACCTCACAGTCTGATGTTAGTTTTAAGACATCACGGTCGAGGTTAAGGACATCATAGTCCGTGGATTTAAGGACTCTACAGTCCAATGTTAGTTTTAAGACATCACGGTCGAGGTTAAGGACATCATAATCCGTGGATTTAAGGACTCCACAGTCCAACGTTAGTTTTAAGACATCACGGTCGAGGTTAAGGACACCATAGTCCGTGGATTTAAGGACTGCACAGTCCAACGTTAGTTTTAAGACATCACGGTCGAGATTAAGGACATCATAGTCCGTGGATTTAAGGACTCCACAGTCCAACTTTAGTTTTAAGACATCACGGTCGAGGTTAAGGACATCATAGTCCATGGATTTAAGGACTCCATAGTCCGTAGTAATGTGTGGTTGTCGGGACCCGTCACCTCTTTGAAGACTTTGAGGAATTACAACGAAAAATATCAAAGGAGTAGAGAGATGTACCCTCGAACCGGGTGTAAATTGATTGGAAGAGCAGATGAGCTAAGTTCAATTTAATTTGAGGACTTATGGCCAAAATTGGGCTAAGTTCAGTTAAAAAAAATGTTTAACATTTTTATTTTTTATTCTGCCTGTTAGGCATTTATTTGGGCTCTGCCCTTTTAATAATGCCAAGCATTGAGCTCTGACATTTTTTGTCTTATATGGAATGCATAGCATTTATCAGAACAAGGCATGTTCTGACAGCGCGCCACGTGGCGCACAAGGTGCTTTGCGCCAGTCAAAGAGTGCGTTGCGCTTCTGTCGGTTAGCGCATACGAGGAGGACACGTGTCGCTTAGCGCTAAGCGCTAGTTTGTTAGCGCACTACGCTTTTAATTTATGAGCACGCTGCGCCAGTTTATGGGTGCGCCAGTGAGTGACACATGGCGCGCTTGGCGCTGAGCGCCAACCCAAAAGCGCAGTGCGCTGTTTCAAGAGCGCAAAGCGCAGATCGTGTCTATGGTTGACACGTGGCATGTTTTGGCACCGAGCGCCGATCCAAAGAGCTCAAAGACGCGGTTCATGAGTGCAAAGCACTTTCCATTAGTGCAAAGCGCATTCTGATCAATTTTAAGATCAAAGAACAAATTTATGTTCTTCAAAGGGGGCCTTGCCTCAAGATCCAAGAACAAAAGTTCTTGTTTTTATTAAAAGGCTCTGCCTTTATAAATCAGAAGATCTGTGAAGTAAAAATACTGCTTTTTATATTTTTATGATTAGGTCTTTTGATCTTTTCTTTTTAATCAAAGACCTTGGCCTTTTTTATAGATCTAAGATCTTTTTAGAAGACGTTTCTTTTTTTTTATGAGATGATTTCATCTCTGTTGTTCAAGAAATAATTCTTTACCTTTAAAGATGAAGAAATGATCTTCTTTTTTTCTAAAAGGCTGCCTTTCTTTCTCTTCGAGTTCTTCTTAAAATTTGCAGAGGGCTTTCTCTCTCTTTTTTTCTATATTCTCTATATTTTAGACTTAAAGTTTAGGGTCCTTTATATAGGGCCAAATAATTTGTTAAGTCGGTTTAAGAGATCTTTCTCTGATTGATTTGGGATATTTCCCACCGTTGGATCTTTGATCCTAAGGCTTCTGTTTTACAGAAGATAATCTTCTTGTTTTAATAAGATTGAAAAAACTTTCCATAACAGAATTTTAATTCTTATTAATTAATAATTTATTATTATTAGACCTTTTGATCTAACGGTAGGGAATTCTTTTAATTCCAGCGCTGACGCACTTTGCATTAGCGCACCTACGTTCAACACGTGGCACGCAGCGCAACTGCGCTAGCGCACCTACGTTCGACATGTGGCGCGCAGCGCAACTGCGCTAGCGCATCTGTGTTAGACACGTGGCATGCTGCGCACAGCGCTGGATCTGAAGCATTGCTTAACTTTTAAATTTTGAATTTTAAAACAGAGCTTTGCTCTGATTGGGGGTGCTCTGCCTAGGGTGCAGCGCTCCTGGCGCTGGCGTGTCTGCTTTTGACACGTGGCACGCAGCACACGGGATCTGAAGCATTGCTTCAATTTTTGAATTTTGAAATTCAAAACAAAGCTTTGCTCTGATTGGGGGAAACAAGGGTAAAGGGAAAACAGTCTTCGTTTCCAACACTCAACAACAACCGAGCCCAAAATTGGCAGCTCGCCAAAACAATGCGCGTCCACGCCTATCCCTGGAAGAAAGGCTAGGATGCGCTTACTTGTTTCCCCGCGACAAGACGAGGAGATTATTTGAGCTGGCAGTGTGCAACAAACTCATCACATTGCCAGACCCACGGCGTCCACCGCAACCCGGCGACGTCAACAACCTTAACTACTGCTCCTATCACAGAATGGTGAGCCACCCAATTGAGGATTGCTACGTCTTCAAGAACTGGGTTGAGGACCAGTATCAACAGGGGAAGTTCGCGCTGTCTGAGAACTGGGGGGTGAACCCGCCACAGAAACACGCTCCTAAAAAGGTGGATGCGCCGGGGGCATCATGCTCACTCGTGGAAAAAAACTCCATGGGAAGTCGTTCTTTCAGCTAAAACCTAAATAATACTGAAGGATCTGCAGGAATGTCCGGCAGTCAGGTGGAAAAGCCCACTTGAACCTAAAATCATTGAAGGGATGCTGAAACCACGTCCCGTACCGAAAATTGTTGACAAAGGGTAAAACTCCCAAGTCAAGCCTTCGAAGTCTTCGAAGAAAAAGAAGAAGACCAAGAAGCCTGTGCAGTCTGCCGAGTATGACGACAAGCGTACAGACATACAAAAATACATTGACGCGCTGGAGGAGTACAACCAGAAGGCATAGATACCGGTCACTCTCGAAGAGTTCCTCAAGCATATTCTTGGGAAAAAAGATAGTGACAACGATGAGAAAAATAACTCATCAGAAGAAACCGAAGACTGTGTCGCCACATGATCTCCTATTCATTGTTAAAAGAAGAAAAAACTCCCTCGGTGTCAGAAAACCACACGGAGGAACTGGGGGCAGAGTCAGCGCTAAAATCCCTAGAACTGCCAGAAGATCCAATCGATAGGCTGTTAAATGAGGCCTTTCACAAAAGCAAACTTGACCGAGAACGCGAGATAGCCATATACGAAAAAGCTAAGTGTCAGCATCAGTATGAAGAAGCCACGGCAAAGATGAGTCGTATAGTACTCCAACCAAACCAAAGCATACCTGCTACAAATAAGAGTTGGATCAAGGCAGAGAAGCGATTCTCCGAAGCCTTGTCAACAGGAATGAAGCTGCCACCTCTCGTAAGAAACACTCATGGGGTCATATGCCTCAACGTAGAGGATTCACATCCAAGCTACTGCCTGTATCATCGGAGGGTTATCTACCCCACCGAGAAATGCAGTGCCTTCAAAAAGTGGTAGCAAGGATACGTTGCCCATAAAAAACACTTGAGGAGGGTAAAGCGCGAAGCTCATCGTCGGCAAAATAGTGCGACAAATGTGCATGAAAAAACGACAGGCAACTTTCATATGGTTGATACCAGTTCAGAAGGGTAAAACCCCCAAGTTCTTATTTTCAGGAGCGATTCTGAGGACAAAATACCCCTCAGCCCTCTCTTCGAAAACTCCACCTCTGAAAAAGAAAAGGAGGAGAAAAACTGCAAGAATATTCTGCTGTGTAACCGCACGCTGCCTGAAAAGAACCTCGGACCTGCAAACAAAGGTTCGAGCAAAAAGGACAAAAGGAAAGAAAAAATTCCTGAAGAAATTTCCCTCAACGGTGGAGTTGTCAAAGAGCTCGCTGCAAGGGACCCGTCTAGGAAAAACAAAGTGGATTACAATGTCCTGGCACATTTGAGGAAAATACCCTCATAGAGCATATTGGATGCTCTTCTCCTGTCCAAAGAGACACGAGATTCTCTGATCAAGGCATTACAAGAGCCAGATCAATTTCAAGCTTTCCTCGCAGAAGAGAAGATGAAGGATGAGCTGGCAGAGGTCCACACAGATGACATTATATTCAGCGATGAAGATCTCCTCTTCGGTACGTGCGAACATAATTGCCCGTTATACGTCACCGGGTACTGCTACGATATCAAGATAGGAAAAATCCTTGTCGACAACGGATTCTCCATCAACCTTCAACGTGAGAGTGCTAAAGGAGATTTGCATGAACGTTCAGCACTTGGCTTGAGAAAAAATTAAAATCTCCGGGTTTGACTCACAGTCGTCACGAACACTTGGGTCCGTAATACTGACATTACGCTTCGGGTTGCTCGTCACTGACATCAAATTTCATGTCATTGACGCCAAGACTTGCTATAACGCTTTGCTCGGCAGGCCCTGGTTACATGAGTACAACGTCATCCTTTTTACATAACATTAGTGTATGCAGTATTTCAAGGACGACTCAGAGTATACCGTCACAGGGGAGCTAAATCCGTTCTCCGTAAATGAGGTCTGAAAATATGAGGATGCAAAGTACTTCCTACCAGATTTCGAGGATACGGAAAGGTGTCATAGGCCGGAGGATAAACAAAAGACCGTCGCCACTATCCCGATCTTTGGGAGCGATTCCTAGGAAGATGAAGAAATAGTCTACTTGAGGCAACCCCAGAAAGAAAATAGCAAGCCCAGACCATCTACTCCTATTCTGGTCTTTGGTAGCGACTCTGAGGACGAGACCAACGCAGTGTTCTCCATCCGCTCGTCAGTGCAAACCCTCGTCGGAGCCGATCAGAGTCTGCAAATCACAATGGCTTTGCCTTGGCATTACAAGGAACTTGATGCGCTCGATAAATACAGCGTACAAGAATTACAGACTTTCTATGTCCCTCCCAGGCAAAGGGGTGAAAAGGCGATCATCTTCTACCGATCTACGGAGACCAGAATAGAAAAAGAAGTCTGGCATGGTGCCAATTTTGCACTCGACAGGCTTCAACCAATCCGTCCTCCAAGATACTACGCGGAGGGATTGAAAAGGCTGTTAAGACGCCAATGTGTACCCCTCAAACAAACTGTCCGGCAAGCCCAATTCTATAAAAAGATTTAGGATATTCCTAGAACTCAGCAAAAGATACCCAATGGGACAATGGAGACAACTGGGCTCGGGTACGTCCGGTCCAAGAAATGGGAGCAATTCCACAACAGCCATGTCATAAACAGCTCTAGCGAAGGGGAAAACGCTCTTCCGAATGGCCTTGACGTTGAAACAGAGCGAAATCCCGCTCTAAGAACGTTAAGTTCGCCACTCGAAGAATAAATAGACAAGCTAATAAAAGAAGCTTGTTAAAGAAGCCGAGACGATCACAGTCGCGAGATGGCCATTTATGAAAAGGCCAGGATGCAGCGCTTCAATCAGCTATCTGCAGAGAAGGAAGACTATAATGCTCTTCATCCTCGGCCTGCTGTATGTCTTCGCAAAAGGGGAAAATCCAAAAATAGAGGCAAAATCAGGGTAAAGAATGCAAACAACGTTCGAAAACAATAAAGCAGATCCAAGAAGCCGCGTAATCGAGAAAAGGTTGATTGGAACCTGTCCTTTATAAAGAAGATGAGTCGGGAATACTCTTTCCCCCAAGACAAGACAAGGAAAATATTCAACCTTGTCATGAAGCACCAAATGATGATGCTTCCGGAGTCTAGGCATTCCAAACAAATGAATGAAGTCCATCATCCGGATTATTGCTCCTACCACTGAGCAATAGGTCATCCCCTCGAAGACTGCTTCACCTTCAAAGACTGGGTAGAAAACCAGTATCAACGAAGCAGGTTCGCTTTATCCGACAGCTGGAAGGTAACCCCGCTGCAAAAGTATGAGCCAAAGAGGACCTACACCTTGAGGATAGGACCAGCTCAATATCAAGGATGGAAGCGAATTCGTACCAGCCATATGATAATACTCTTAAAAGAGGGAGGGCACGAGACTATGGATGACTTCCACATGTGCTTCGCAAATGAAGACAAGAAAGAGGTGATCTCCGAGTTTCCTCCAGCCAAAAGAGCTGGAAGACGGGATACACACTACAACGAACAACGTAAGGAAAATTGACTTAGGAACGGAAAATGATCCGAGGCCAACGTTCGTCGGTGAGATACTATCTGAAAAATAAGTAGCCACGTTAAAAAATGTGCTCATGCAATATAAAGACTGTTTTACTTGGAACTATTCCAAAATGCCAGGTCTAGATCCGAAGGTGGCAGTACATAAACTGGCCATATCGCCGGACGTAAAGCCAGTCAAACAGTCACCAAGAAGAATGCGGCTCGAACTTGAGATGAGTATCAACGCCGAGGTCATGAAAATAATCGACTCTGGTTTCATTCAAGAAGTTCAATATCCTAACTGGATCGCTAACATCATTCCAGTGATGAAGAAAAATGGGACAGTGCGCATCTGCGTGGATTTTTAGGACCTCAACAAAGCGTGCCTGAAGGATGATTTCCTAGTACCTGTTACCGAGCTAATGATCGATTATACATATACCCATGAATTCTTCTCCTTCATGGATGGATCTGCAGGATACAATCAAATAAAAATGCATCCTGAAGACCAAAAACATACCGCCTTCCGGACTCCGCTGAGCATATTCTGCTATAAGGTGATGCCCTTCAATTTAAAAAACGCTGGCGCTACCTACCAAAGGGCCATAACAAAGATCTTCGATGACTTCATACATGAGATCGTCGAATGATACATTGACGACCTTGTGGTAAAAAGCAGATCTCACGAGGAGCATTGGGAACATCTAAAAATAGTGTTCTGACGTCTTCGGAAGTATAATCTGAAGATGAATCCTCTAAAATGCACGTTTGGAGTCTCCTCAAGCAAATTCCTAGGATTCATCATACGACACTGGGGCATCGAAATTGATCCCTCAAATACTAAGGAGATTATGGAAATACCCCACGCCAAAAACTCTCAAACAATTGCGGTCTCTTCAAAGAAAGCTCGCATATATCCGGCAGTTCATAGCCAATCTCTCCAGAAAATACCGTCCTTACAGTCATTTGATGAAGAAGGGGAACCCGTTCGTCTGCGATCAAAAGTGCCAAAATGCACTAGACGAAATCAAGCAATACCTGCACAAGCCACTGGTATTGACCGCTCCGGTTAAGGAAAAAACCCCTATCCTATATACAACGGCCCTTGAGGGTTCTCTAGGCTCATTATGGGCATAAGAGAACGATCAAGGAAAGGAAAAAGCTCTCTACGATTTAAGTCGAGTTCTCCTGGGAACAGAAAATAATTATTCCCCCATCGAAAAACATTGCTTGGCTCTGATCTTCTCGATAACAAAACTCAGACATTATGCCTTAGCACATGAGGTTCATCTCATATCAAAGGTGGATCCTCTCAAATATCTTATGTCAAGGGCTATACTTACAGGAAGGCTTGCCGAATGGGCTCTCCTCCTGATTGAATTCTCGGTAACGTATCGACCCCTCAAAGCAGTGAAAGGCCAGGCCATTGCTGACTTTCTCGCGGAGCATCCGATACCAGCCGACTCCCTTTTAAATTGTGAGTTGCCGGATGAACATGCGTTCGACACAATCGAAAGAGAAAAGGAAGAAAATGATTCCCAATAGGAACTCTACTTTGACGGAGCATCTTCCATGAAGAGGCAAAAGCAAAATACCCCCATAATCAAAGCCGGGGTGGGCCTTATCTTCGTGACTCCGTAAGGAGGTGTTCACCGCCGGAGACGGAGATGAACCAGGATGGATCGTCTTGCCTAAATCTAGGGGCAGATGCTATTTGGATTTATCCGTCCACCTCTCCGAAGATACCAAGTTGATTTATGGCACCGTATATCGGAGGTTTGTATGGATGTGGCCGTTGTAGAAGACTTTATCAGATTCCCCCTCGTTTATGAAGGGTTTTTGATTGTGAGGACGCTGTTCCCTGCAGGCGCAAGGCCCTGCGGTTAATTACGTTACCGCATTGCGATAACCACTTTCTCCTACTCTGGAAGTTCACTTCGTGTCGTGTGTGTTTTTGTTTGTTTTGGTTACCCATGGATTGTATACGGAGACTAGTTTATGTCGTCGTCCATAGGGCGCAGATTAGTCCAAATCCGTATATTTTTATGTTTGGATTTGGTTTATTTAAGGACCGTTAATCTGATTTGAGATTAAGGCCGTCTTAAACATATGAGCATTTGGGCCCAATTATTTTACTTTAAGGACATCAAGGTCCATTATTGCCATGTTTGAGGAAGATATTGGTTTAGGGACATTTCGGTCCAACATTCCCATTTTGGGGATGAATGTTAGTTTAGGGACATTTCGGTTCAACATTCCCATTTTGGGGATGAATGTTAGTTTAGGGACATTTCGGTCCATTATCGCCATATTTGAGGTGAATAATTAGTTTAAGGACTTCTCGGTCTGCCATCGCCATGTTTAGGGTGAATTTTTAGTTTAAGGACATCTCGGTCTGACATTTATCTTGCGCGCACGCATATTTGTTACGTGACGAAGTAAACAATTTTGATATGGAATGTGCCCAATTTGGGGCATGATCCGATTTTAGGCATGCACGTTAATTTGGAAGTGCATCAACGAAAGAAGTTGTTGGTCGTCGGGACCCGCCATCTCTCTGAAGACGTTGAAGAATTACAATGACATATATCAGAGGTATGAAAATATGTACCCTTAAACCAAATCCCGTATTTGAGGGAAAAGGGGTTGTTGTGGACTTAAGAATTTTTGGTCAAATTTGAGACCTTGGAAATCAAGAGCATATAAGCTCGATTGATTTAAAAACAAAGAGATTTAACCTCGGAAAACTTAACCAATTTTGGGCTGAGATTGGGTTTCCATAATTGCCCAAAAGTGCTAAGCACTGGGGCATACAGCGCTCACGTGTGAAACACGTGAGGCGCTGGATTAGTGCTAAACACTAGAGTCCCGTGGCGCTCACATGTGAAACACGTGAGGCGCTCAGATATGAGCGTTGCCACAATCAGTGCGAAGCACTTTAATCATTTTGACTAATCATAGAGTGTTGAGCACTTTACTTGATACTCACGTGGAAAGCACGTGAGTGCTGAATGTTGGGTTTTATTTGTTCAATTCCCCTCTTTTTACAGAAGCGCTAAGCACTTGGGTTTGGCTCACGTGTGAAGCACGTGAGACGTCGAATTTTGGGTTTCCAGGAGTGTTTCACGTGCATTTCACGTGACTGCTTTCTTATTTGGCGGCTGCCCAATTGACACAAATGAGTTTTTCTTTGCTCTTCAAGCGCCCATGTGGGAAACATGTGAGACAATTTTAGCTTTGTTTTTGCTTATTTTGAGCCCTCACGTGGGAAACACGTGAGGTAGTTTTAGCTTTGCTTTTGCTTATTTTGAGCATTCACGTGGGAAAAACGTGATGCTCCATAATAGTGTTAAGACGCCAAGTTATTCTTTTTGTTTGTTTTTCAGAGATATTTGATCTCTGTTAATGATATTTTTATTCATTGATAATCATCTTGGATCATCATTATTGTTTATATTGAAGAACTAAATTCTTTTTATAGGGTTAAACCCTAATTCTTGGAGGAATTAAATTCCCATATGCACTTGTTCTTTCCCTCTTTTTTTCATTTTAACTTAGTTCTTTTTCCCTAAGTTTTGAATCTGCAGAGCAAAATCCCCCCGATGAGAATTAAATTCTCAACTTGTGGGGAGATTTGCTTCTACAAATCTCAACCAGAGGAAGAACTAAATTCTTATGTGAAGGGTTAAACCCTTAGATAGACAAAGGAGAGATGATATGATCTCTGTATTTCTTTACCTAGGGTTTCAACGAGGAAAGTCTTCTTCTTTGAGAATTAAATTCTCTCTTTTCTCAAGAGCTTACTGTATTTATTTTTTTTGCAGAGGCTTGTGAAAAGTTCTCTCTTCTCTCCGTGTTCTTCATTTTCTCTGTGTGTTCTCCTCTGTCTTCTTACTCCTATTTATAGGAGAAGAAAAAAGATTAACTTGTTAAGAAAATCTCTGATTGAGAGATCATGATTGATTTTATAATCAATCAAAAAAATGATCTTTTAGATCAATTGATGAATTTTATTCACCGTTGGATCTTTAATCCAAAGGCACTTTGTTTAATAGAGAAGTTTTCTTGTTTATTTAACAAGATTAGGAAATATTTTTCCTAAGATAGAATTTTATTCTATCAGATGATCGGTGGGTGATTTTATAATCATCGTTGGATCCTTGATCCAAGGGTCCTCTGTTTAACAAAGAAGATATTTCTAGTTTGAGAAAGATTAAGGAAATACTTTCCATATAGAATTTAATTCTATCAGATGGTTCATTTGGTGATATTTTAGCACAATTGGGTTTTAAATCCAAGATTCTCTGTTACAGAAAAATCTTTCCATATTAGAAAGATCAGGGAAAACATTTCCCAAATAAAATATAATTCTATCACATAGAATTTAATTCTTTCAGATGTGAGTATTTTAAGATTGGGGCGCTCACAAGCTTTGCATGTGAGCGCTGCCAAAGAATGCAGCAAGAAAACTCACGTGTTTAACACGTAACCCATAGTGTGGGTTTTAGTTCATTTATTTTCAGTGCTCATATGTTTTTGCATATGAGCGCTCACATGTTTAACACGTGAGGCCTGTTTGGCCTATCAATTGTTTGATTACAATGCCTATATGCTTTGCATATAGGCGCTCACGTGTTTAACACGTGAGGCTCATTTAGCCCATTATTTTGTTTGATTGCAATGCCTATATGCTTTTGCATATAGGTGCTCACGTGTTTAACACGTGAGGCTTGAGTAGTGGGGAATTTTCTCCCCATTTCTTTCTTTTTATGAGAGAACAAATGCCCCCCAGCGTTGCTCTCACGTGGCTTGCACATGAGTGCAACGCTGTCCATCCTTACGACCATTGGATTGCCTAGGGGAACGGGAAGCTGAACCGCTCCCCATCAAATCTTATAAATGGGGTGTTTGGCTCTTTAAATGATCACCGTTTCTTCATCTTCTTCCTTAACCTTTTCTTGAGAATTTAATTCTCCTCTCAGAGCTTAGCTCTCTGTCCATAGAACTTTCAGAGTTAAACTTTGCAAAAACTCTCTTTTTGGGTAAGGATCTTGAACGATATTTACCCCTTAGGGAAACCCCCTTTCATTTTTTCCTCTGGATTTTAAATCCATCACCAGAGCTTTGCTCTTTTCTGGAACTGATCTCTTAGAGATCCAAAAACACTCCCCCTTTTTAAGCTGACCTTGGTGTCTTGAGGATTGTTAGTTCTCCTTCTTGGGTTTACCCTATCACTGATCTTTGAGGATCCTTGGAATTTAATTCCATTTTCTTTGTTTCCCCACCGTAGGGGTTTCTGGGATTTAATCCCATTATTAAAGGAATTTAATTCCATCCTACAGAGCTTAGCTCTGAGAGATCTAGAGACTTTTGGGAATTTTATTCCCCTTCTGTTCTTGAGTATTTTTTATAGGGTTTTAATACCCTTTTCACAAATTTGAATCTGTGGTGCATTTTAACAGAACTCGCTTTTCGATAATGTTAGGAGTTTTTTAAACTCCACTGTTTATTTAATTAGAATCCTTTTGGATTCTCGTAATAATTATCTTGCCTCATCATTGGTGAGCCGCCATTTTCATTTTGTGGGGCCCACTGGCTTTGTAGTTAGTAGTCCCATGAAACAAACTCACACTTTTCATTAATTGGTTTTTCTTCTTTCATTTTTTAGGTACAATGGCCTCACTTCCCTACTTCTCTTACACACACTCGGAGGTCACTTTCCCGCAGTCGCCATCAGACGAGGAAGTTATGGCAATGATTAGGGAACATGATAAAGACAATAAGAGCTTTCTCCTATGGGGAGTTTGGTATGGTCATATTATCAGGGGCCGCCGTAGTTTTACATGCGAAGCTCCAACAGAACCAATCCATTCAATGTCATTGACAGAGCGTCCGCATACTGTTTATACGGTGGAAGCGGCTAATTAGACCACAACGGGCCGGCTTGATCCATCAACAACCGGGATATTCAATCAACCCATGATGGCCATCGATATTTTGGAACGCCGAGTATGTCAGGGTGAAGCTCGACCCTGGGGGCAGGTTTATAAGGTAGGTGTTACCCCGTAAGCTACCTTCCTTGGGCCTGGTACATTCTCTCCTCCCAACGCTCACGGTTGTAGAAAGTTGGGTTGTATCAAGTGGTGTACACGTCACTGTTCTACTACCATGCTTCCCACGTATGGTGGGTCAAGGCCTTTTTGAACCAGTGGAATCTTCCCACGAATACATTTTTGCTAGGGGACCGTGAAGTCTCTATCTCGCTGGAGGAGTTCTGAGTAATTTCAGGGTTGCCGATTAGGGGAGAACACTACGAAGAATTATTGTCCCCTGACGAGTATATATTTGCTACAGTGCCACCTATGCTTGAGGGCTTGACAACCGAGAATATTGTTCGGCACAAGCACCCGAGTCTAATCAAGGTCTTGGGTATTTTTGAGAAACTATTCGTGGCATTGAAAGGGCAAGGTGTTACTTTTGATGCTTTCATTGCTTGCTTTCTCCGTGAAGATGTTCTATCCAAGAAAGCTCCGAAATTCATGAAGGTCGAGGATCCCTTCGGATTCGACTTGAAGAAATTGCCGGCCAAAGAAGAAGACCTGCCACAGTTTTATATTCCGAATTCGTCGGCCGTGGCCTTTGACGCAATCGTTACCCCTGGAATAGACGAAAAAACTTTCTTTGTCGGCTTCATCAGTCTCTGGCTTAACTGGTTCGCCATGTCGATACATTGCCGTTTCTTGAGAGCCTCCGTCTTGTATCCTGCCCATCGCATAGCCGAAGGAGCGCGATTGGATGTTGGCGTTGCAGGATTATCACATCTATATCACGGTTTAAGTACTGCTGCCAACACTTCAAACCCCAGTGCGGACATCGTGAATTTCTCCCTCCACTACTTCACGTCATGGATTGAGATGCATGTGTTGGGTGCATTTGCTGCACACCGACGTCCTGCTTTCTATGAAGCATATACCTTCCCATGGGTCATGAGGCTGGTCGATGCTTCTGCTACTGATCCGACTCAGTTAGGGGCTTTACGAGTATTGCTTAATCCGTATTCGAATGAAGGCAGGATGGTTTTTAGTGATCGAGTCCTTTCTGCTCCAGCGGGGCCCGTTCAACAGTTGTTCGATTTATCGAAAAACGGAGCTCCGACTTTAAAGCCCAAAGAGATCATGCATTTATATTCGATCAGGCCGGGGTTTAGTGTTCCGCCTAAACGATACCGCTCTCTTCATGCGATACAATCCGCATCGCTTCGCTCAGCAGTTAGGTTACAACCAGGGCATCCCCTTCGAAGCCTTTTTAGTTGAGCCCACTCTCTCACTGGAGGTCGCCCGTGACGTTATCCACCACTTCATGCGGTTGAGTATTGGTTCCCTCTTCATGATTCCCGAGCCCGATTCTCTTCCGAGGCCCGTGGAACCTTTCAAGGGCTGGTATCACCATCGGGTTAGTCCTATCATTGCAGAGGAGAGAAGAGTGCTCTTTGAATGTAAAGCCCTTGCTTTCGCTCAACCCGTCAGTGCCCCATTGTGGCCACGGTCGGTTGTTTTCCCTCCTCTAAGGGATAGCGATTCAGTTCTTATTCCTAAAGCCGCTCGGGCGGAATCAGTCACCCGCACTACTGGTATGCCGATTCGCAGTAGGGCCGGGGCAGAGATTTCTGAGAAAGTACCAGAAGCGGCATCACCAAAAGCAAATACCGAAGGCGAGGTTGGGCAACGAAGTGAAAAATGCCAAAGGGGAGGAAGCGCCTTTCTTCTAGTGCTGGTTCGGGCCCTAAAAGGAGGAAGAAATCGGTCGCCGGTTAACTCGATACCTTGCTTGAGTCTGGGCCTCTTCACGATGAGCCTATATCTGTGCATGAACTAGACGACGGTCTCCTCTTTCCTCACACATCCGCCGAGGAAGCCGCTCAGCTAGCTGAGGCCTTGAAGCGTTCACAGGATGAAACTGAAAACGTGCGCCCAAAGAAGGGATGCTTTTCCCATGTTGAATTCCATGATGATGATCCGGTACCAACTAGGTTACCGGTGGTTCCTCTGACGCTGGAAGAAGAACTGGCCCTCAAACAGCCAATCTCGGCTACTTCTGAAGACGAGGCTGCTCTGAAGGCAGGCAGAGATTTACCTTCAATCAAAGCCCGATGAGCGATATTAAATAGAAAAGAGGAGCGGCTCGAAAAGGCCATACTTCAGGCTCCCTGGCGTATTGGTATGCATCTTTTATGTTCTTCTCAGCAGATTAGTTTTATATTGTATTAGTCTTTACAGATTTTTCCTTTGTAGGCCTTCTATGGCGGACGCAGCTTCGAGTCTAGACCGTGCCTCAGATCCTCCGGTAACGGCCTTTATTCCTTCAGCGGAGGTCACTGGACTGGCCAGACTCTATGAATATTTCCAGTGACGCACCGGAGGGTGTAGAAGAGATTACTGAATCTGCTATCCCTCCAGTCCAAAATGGACGAAGAATCGAAGGTAATCCTATATATATATATATATATATATATATATATATATATATATATATATATTTCCCAATGAGCCTTCCATTTGTCTAACCCTTTCGTTTTCTCAGAATTGCGGGAGTTGGCGGCTTCCATTGTAGATTGTTCTCCGGAAGAAATCTTCCGGCATCTACTTAATATGGCGGCGCTGCACGCGATATCCCCCCAAAGCCTCTTCCTTTCCTCCGGTCAAGGTTATTATTCCTTTGCTTTTCGTATCATATTTTCATAATGATGCTAATATGCCCTTTTTTATTTTAGTCCACAGTCCTAGAGGTTAACGACGAAGTTAAAGTTCTCGATGGGTCTGGGGATCTCTCAAATCCACCCTCTATGGCCGTGGGTAAGTGTGCCTTAGCATTAGCATTCTTTTACTTATTCTATGTTCGAAAAGGTGACTAACCATACATATATTTTCACAGTTTTGCCCACCCTGACTCCATTAGAGTCCCGGATTTCCATGCCGCCAGGCCCTTACGCCCGACGCGTGTCTGAGAGGATGGAAAAACAGAGTGTTCATTTACTGGAGACTCTTATTGAAGATCTTCGTGCTAGCACTTCCATCACGGCTGAAGAATTCACTGTTGAAGCCAACGCTTCTTTGTCTGTTCTTACCACCTATCACGACGAGGCGCTGGTGCGTACTGAAAGTCTACCCTAGCACCACCATGTGGTTTAAACGGGCATCAAGCATGCAATTTTAAAAATTTCTAGGTGCTAAGCTAGACTAACTAAGGATCAAACTAGAATATTAGGGTTAAACATGATATATAAAAATTTTTACACTAAGGGAGGAATGATACAACCTCTGTAGACCGTGTCCTTCTCTTCTAAAACTCCGGGCAGTAGTCCACGCGACTCTACTAGGCTCCACTTGATGTTGGATCGAGCTTCCTACGTGACCTTCGTGCCGAAGATGATCCACCCGAAACTCCGCTAATCCAAGCTACTTCTTCACTAAACTTACTTTAGTGAAGGAAACACACTACACCTAAGTGTAGGGTGGTGAAGTAGGGGTTCTAAGCTCACTAGGATTTATCTCAAAACCCTATGATTCACATCACATGTGAGGGTTACGGTTTTATAGAAGAGGAATAAGAAGATGGAAAAATGGAGAGAGCTCAAAAATGGCTAAGGCGTGAACTAATACAAGTGAGTGAAGAAGGAAAAATGAGTGTAGAATGGCTACACATTTGACCTCACATATTCAAGGATGGAATAAATTGCAATAATAAATTGCAACCATGCTTGAATAGTGAGTCAAGAGTAATAAACAAATGATAAAAGCCATGCTTTGTCCATCCCTCAAAAGTCTCCCCATTTTTCCACCTCATTTTCTATTTTCATAAAATAGAAAATCAACCATGCTTCATATAATATATATATACATATATCAAATATATATATATATATATTAAGAAAATAATTTGTGAGCAATAATATTAGTTAACCTATAATTATATCAAATATAAATATATATATATCAAATTATTAAATCAACACTTGATTTAATAATCTGATTATATCACATATAACCAACTAATATCATTTATCTGTATATCACATTATCAAATCAACACTTGATTCAATAATCAGGTTATATCACATATAACCTAACCGATATTAAATAACCGCCAGATTAGAATACGGTATCACATACTCGTATTTAATCGGGACCCCGCACATATTAGCATATGTGCCCTACTTCGTTTTGCCTGAACTAGGAAACTTCTGTGTGGGACTCTGATAACTCGTCAATACACCAGCAGTAGGTAATGATCACATCAGTTACCCACAAGCTGTCAGTGGTACTAGCTGGACGTAACGACTACCCAGGTATTGAGCGAATAGAAGATCAACAAGCAAGCTTGTCCAAACTCCCATGAAACCTATAAGTAACACTTATCGTACAGTCCGGTCTCTTCGTCTGATATGTCACATATTGACTCTAGGGGTGGAATCGTCACACCCCAGTAACTTGATAACTCATGCCGATGTATGGCTCATAACGGTTCGAGAAACTACTAATAACTCTTACTAGTAAATCTTATCAGCCCTGGCCAGGAACTTACTGTTATAGCCAATCGAGCATAACGCAATATCAACTCCCAATACCGAGAGAAACAAAACCCCTCCTATCACTCATTGCCTCTATGTGACTCGGGACTGTATCCAAAATCCACCTGTTTGCACGACTCCTTTCAGCCGTGGTAGGGAGGAAATCAAAGCACAATGGGAACCACACAAGACTCTATGACGATCTCGGGTCTACAGACTAACATGTACCAGTGTCACCAGAGAACTGCTATCTGACGATAGGTATAGTACCAACTAGGAGTTCTCGGTGAGTCCTGTTCAGTGTACCCATACTCTAATGAGCACCTATGTACAATCTTTGATATCAAACACCAATGGTTATGGGATCAACCATCGCCCCATACAGGATCAAGAAACGTACACACTAGTCTACTTTGGAATATCGATGCCCTGTCTCGACACTCCCTCGACTAGGAACAATTAAAGGATGTGCTTGTAGATTACACAAGTTCCAGTAGTATGATCCGCATCATAGTCTTGGTAGTCAAGAAAACATCCTGAGGGCTTTATCAACATGTATCAGAGAGACGGTATAATAATACTAGTATACATGTTAAGATAAAGAGCAACCAGATAGCATACTATAATGTTGAGCAAGAAAGTCCTCTATATATATGTCCAAACATCCACTATATCATACAATAATGGTCTCTTGGGCATACATATTCCTAACACGTACTTGGGCCGAGTATTGCCGTCAAGTGGAGGCTTCCCTATATGGAGTTGAATGCGTACGCCTCCCTTCTGATATCCTATATGTAAAGGCCAGCTTGCGTGGGTGGATCCATCGGTACGCGGCTAATCTCCAGTCTTGCGAGAAAAGGCTCAAACGGAAGTTTTCAGCAAGGGAGTTGGCTTCGAAGGCTTTGGGGGAACTTCAAGCCCAGCTCACCACCAAGACTACTCGGGCCTATGAAATTTGGCAGGTCCTTCCGGAGGCCATTACGGAGGTGGTGGCTCTTGCCAAAGCCGTCATTTTTACACGCGAGATGGTTGAAACCCATAAGACTGTCAAGAAAGAGCTTGAGAATCAGTTTTTCTTATACCAAAAACAACAGGCATAGGCAAGGACTCAGCTTGCGGCATTGCTAGAACTTGAGGCGGAAGCCTGACGGAAAAATGACGATCTACCTGGCTTAGTGAACCGCCCGCCGTCTTAAATACCCTGTCGCTGTATATCTTTCTTTCTTCTTTTCTTTTCCACTTTTTTGTATCTTGTATTCATTTGGATTTATGAATAAAAGATATATTTTATTTTATGCTTGAGCCTCTATATCCTTTGATGTCTTGATTTGGCGTAAAGTATTTTATATACTCATTTCGGAGTTTGTAGTTTATTCACTCATTTTGGAGTTTGTAGTTTATTCACTCATTTCGGGATTGTTGGCTATAGTGCCCTCAACGCAATTATCATAGTCGCAGGCATATGATCATGATGATTGAGAGAGGACCTATACCGATAAAATGGTCTTACTCGAAATGATAGTATGCTATCTGGTTTGTCTTTATCATCATGTATATGTTGATAAAGCCCTTAGGATCTTGCTTGACTACCAGCATTGTGATGGCGATCACATACGTGGGAGCTGGGGGTCTGTAAGCATATCCTTAAATGTCCCTGGTCGTGGGAGTATCGAGACTGGGCATCGATACTCCAGTGTAGACTGGTTTATACTTATCTAGACCCTGACGAGGGGCGGTGGCCGGTCTCACAAGCCATTGGTGTTAGTTGTTCACCTGAGATAGTATACAGGTGCTCATTGGGTTATGAGTACACTAGACGGACTCGCCGGGAACATGCTAGTTGGTATTATACCTATAGTCAGATAGCGGTTCCCTGGTGACATGTGTACAGGTTAGTCTGTCGACCTGATATCGTCATTTGTCTCGTGTGAGTTCCCACTGTGCTTTGATTACTACCCTACCACGGCTCAAAGGAGTAGTACAAACAGGTTTTAGTTGGGTACAGTCCCGAGCCACATGGAGGCAGTGAGCGGATCGTCAGGGATTCGTCTCTCCCGGTATTGGGGGTTGATGTCGCGCAGTGCACGGGTGGCCATCACTAGAAATCCTCGGCCGGGGTATGTGAGAATTACCGATCCAGGATCGATAGTTTCTCGGGTAGTGAAGGGTATCATACCGACACGAATTATCGCGTTGTTAGGGGTCTGACTTTATCCACTCCCCTAGACCTGATATGCGATACTCTTAGACGAACAGACCGGACTGTACGAATATTGTCACTGACAGGCTCAGTAGGGGTTCGGATGAGTTTGCTCGTCGGCCTTCCTTTCGCTCAATACCTGGGTAGCCGTTACGTACAGCTAGTGCCGCTGACGTGCTTGTGGTTAAACCCACTGCCAGCGTATTGACGAGTCTTTAGAGTCCCACACAGAGGGTTTTCCTGGTTCTGGCGAAATGGTGTAGTAGCCGTATTTGATACGTGCAGGTTTCCGATCGATTGATGTACACAGTACTCGGACTTTCGATCGGACAGCTGATAATACTAGCCGGCTCGGGTTTGAGCCGGATTATTAAATCAGGTATTGATTTAATAATTTACATATATATATTTCGATACGTATATTCTAGTATTATATTCTTTGTGTTATTCTATCTCTTTGGTATTCGTATTTCAGTACGGATACAGGTATATATATACAGTAGAATGTAATCCATATTTTTTGCCGGATAAAATTCTAGAAGGTGCCACCTCATTTTGGATTTGACCATTTTATTAAAATGGATAATGAGGTGGAAAATAGCATGAGAAGGTATGGTGAGAACCATGCTTGGAATAGTGCTCACAAATGAATTGTTAATTCATTTGTGTGCACTATTCAAGCATGGTAGGATTTTTAAAATGGAAAAATGGCTTTCACAAAACCATGCATGCTTGATTTTATCTTTCCTAGGTCTTCATTTTTTGTGAGCATGCTAAGTTTTTCCTTTTGAGCTTGAGCTTCTCTCCTCACCATTTTGTTCTTCACCTCCTCTAGCTATCATGCTTGCTTCCACCTTCTTCATGATATGAGATAGCAAAAAATAAGAATACATACACACTACATCCTGGGCTCTCTATAGTAGCATCCTAGAGACCCTAGTTGCTCCACTAGCATCTTAGCATGGAGCTAGAGCCGGAATTACATCCCTCGGGTGGATCATCGGAGATGGCGAAAGACCAGCGACCAAAGTCGATCCGTATCACTAGGAGCTTGGAAATGGTTGAAGATCCGAAGGACTTGGTTCATTAGGTATAACCAATTCTATCTCCTTTTGTTAGCATGCTAATTTTAGGGTTAATGGTTTCGATCTTAGAAATCGGGTAATGGTAGCGCCGGATTTTAGAAAAATTTTGTTCCGCATTTGGCCATGGTTCGATGGCCGGGGCGCTCCCATAACCCAACATGGTATCAGAGCCACCCATTAAACCTTACTAGCTAGTTTGCACAAGCTTAAAATCCCGATCGATCAAAATTTCCAAATCAATTTTCCAATTTGCCTATTTTCTGTCGATTTCTGAAAGTGCTCCAAAAATGTTTAAGTATAGCTTAAAAATCCGTGTAGGCAAAACTAAAGCTAAAAAAAACTTTGGTGACCTAACTCCAAAATTCCACAGCAGAACCGCCGCAAAATGTCACATTTGGCGGCGCTTCCGCGACCCTTTTTGGGCTACAGTGACCAAATTTTTTTCTGGAGCTCTAGTTGGTGGAAAAATGATTTTTGTGATATATAGTTTTGGCCCAGATTCATTTGAGTACTGGTTTAGCACATGGGGCCATTTTGGGAAAGTTTAGTCAATCGAAATTTTAATTGTGTGATTTCAGTACATTACATTTCTATCTGCGACCGTGAATGTCATTTGATCGGTAAATCCCGTCTAATTGTTATATATTCTTTTAGAAGGATTTGCAAACGTGACATTCACATTGATATTCTGTGTTGTAGTGTGATATTGCGGATTTGTCGTGGTGGATAGCTTGCGTGCAATGGTAGTGCAGTTTGGATTTATTTGTACATTTGATATTGCGGGGCGAGCGTCCGACATGTGGACTGTCGTCACTGCCTGTTTGTATATTATTCTTTTGGGGCACGACCGGGTTGAGGTCGATGTCACTCTTGTATATTATTTTCTTTTCTGTACTAGGATTACCCCGCGGTGGAGTGCACGGATAGCCGGGTTCTAGAGGGCAGCAGATTCGCATCTCATGGCTTTGAGACGGAGGGGACCTTACTCTAGAATTGAAAGGCTATTCTCCACACTCGTAGGGGGTATAGGTTGACCCAAGGAGGGGTGCCCAAGTTACCGGATTCCGTGAAGTGCTGGGTGGTCCATTCACTTTGCTGAAGGGGGCTGCCTCGCTTCAGGTTTTGGCGGGTAACTTGCCGCGCTCGTAGGGGTCTAGGAGTTCATTGCACAGGCTATCCACACGACCAAGGGAACGTCGAGTTTTCAGTTGTGGCTCGAAGGAAACCGGGGGCTTCCAGATTATCTGTATTGTTCTGTGATGCTTATTACTTTTCTGTGATGTTGCATTTATCATGCCTGGGACGATTTGTTATATATATACATATATACTAGTAGATGTTGTAGATATTTTGCACCCGCGCTAGCCCAGACCCCACTCTGTTGTTAGTTAAGTAACCTAACGGGTGATGACGGGACCCAGTGGCGAATGCGGATGGCATATACGTACATTTTATTTTCGTTCTTTTCTGGTGTGATTATTTGATGGGACTGCGTTGATTCTTATCAATGCAAGGAAAACGAACTTATATATATTTGATGTTGTTGGAACCAAGATTTTAAAAACTGACATTACAGACGTTGGCTTTTGCTTTGCATCGTGGTATTCAGTTTGGAATATCCTGCACCTCATTCGACGAGGCAAGGGTCGAGATCCCTTCACCGGGAGTGACCCCTTGAGTAAAAGTTTGCGTCAACGTAATAATTTCACTATAGTCGTTTACTTTTTACTTTGCATCGTGGTATTCAGTTTGGAATATCCTGCACCTCATTCGACAAGGAAAGAGCCGAGATCCCTTCACCGGGAGTGACCTCTTTAGCAAAAGTTTTCGCCACTATATATTTATAAAACCACTTGGATTCCTTCAACGATATCAAGTTCATTGCGTTAAAGGTTTTTCGCCAAAATCCAGTCGTAGCCCTCCGTCATTTCAGAAAAGCAGCGCCTAGTATTCGTGCTATGTTTGTTGGCTTCCGTCAAGGCATAGTGTGCGGTAGCTATGTGTTACTTTTCTGTAGCATGGATATGCATTAATTTAGGACAGTCGTGCAGCCTTGTTGGCATCCGTCAAGGACGAGTACGGGTGGGTCTAGATTAATCAGGACAATGACGGGTAGAACTTGACTTGCAACTTATGATTTGTTGGCATCCGTCAAGGTCATAAGCTGCTTAGGGTAAAAATAATATCGGGAGTTTCAAACATACAGGAAACTTGCCAGGCATGCGCATACCTTCTGGAGTGTGGTGACTTGAGTGGCTTCCATCAAGTTATCATGCGATGATAGTTGGATCCCGATTCCCACTGATGAGTAGGATTACTCCTTGGGTTATTCCGACTAATTCTCCTTTTAGGTTTGGAGGAGAATTCGAGAAAACAATGGGAGCCATCCAGATTAGATAAAGTGATTAACCATTCTAATCTAGGTTAGAGTGCACACTGAGTGTTTCCTTTCTCTCTCTCTCTCTTTGACAGCGACCATGATCCGACCCTAGACTATAACTCAGTAACCAAGTTAACCGAACTTTCTTAAAAACACTGGCTTTTGGATTGTCTGAGTTGCATACAACATTGCCACTCCTTTTACCCTTTGCTTTTCTCCAGAACACCCCGTATCACTACGAACATCCACTTCCATTGGATAAAACCATCGTATGGTTATATACGAGCTCGAAGGAACTTTTTCGAGGATGGTTTCTGGTTCTGGAGAAAATGAATAGGACTATTCAGTTGTCTTTTCCTTTTACCTTCTCTCAGGTTGTGAGGGCTCCTAGGATTAGGAGACAGTACACCTATTACGCTTATTGGATAGTCTTCTTCCAAACCATAGGCAGGTGCCGAACGGTAGGGAATGAAGAAAACCAATTAGCCTAAGTGTGGTATACAGAAAATAATAAGTAAAGACAAATAAAAGGATTAGAAAGAGGGCAAAGTAAGATGCGACTGCTATTCACGACCAAACCAAGTCTTTCATCGCCACTCCTACTTCACCTTTGTATTTCTCCAGAACACTCCATATCACTATGAACATCCAATTTCATTGGATAAATCCATCGTATGGTTATATACGAACTCGAAGGAACCTTTTTTCGAGGATGGATTCTGGTTCAGGAGAAATAGAATAAGGATTATTCAGTTGTCTTTTATCATCACCTTCTCTCAAGTTGCGAGTACTCCTAGGATTAGGAGAGTACACCTATTACACTTATTGGATAGTCTTCTTCCAAACCATAGGCTGGTGTCGAACGGTAGGGAAGGAAGAAAACCATTTAAGCCTAACAAAGGGTGTACAGAAGGTAACGACTAAAGACAAATAAAGGGATTTGGAGAGATGGCAAAGAAATATATGGTTTCAGTCATGAATCTGGATAATGGAAGAGGCATTACTAGGAATACCAGGATACCCCTACAAAACATTTTAATGTTTCAGTTTCACTATGCGTTGTTAATTGAAAATTGATTTCCCAATTAGATCTTTACTCCAGGGTATGTATTTACCAGGTTTGATTCTCACATATGTATGGTTTTACAGATGATGAGTGGGAGTAAATTATTGGGAATTAGGTGATCATACTCATTTTATCGGAATTCATTGTAATTGGTGATATTTGAGGAAATCGCCTGGGTTGTTTACCGGACGGCAAGTATTTGGTTTTGAATATCCGTTGTTATGCACCAATTTCAAACTGATATATCCGTACGTTTATTTTTATAAAGTGGGATATAACTTTTTGAAATTATATCCATGATATTTACCTATATCAGTTGATGGTTAGGTAATGAGCATTCAACAGCGGTGTAAGTCTTCATAACCATAGTACAGTTTTCGACCTACGACGCACAGGGTTTGAGTTTTTCAACTCAGGGGACTTATACAAAGTATTGTATGTTGTCCAGTGTCCATTAGGACAGAGGGGTTGGTACTCACACTATATTCTGTTTACTTGTGACTTCTCCATTTTTAGACACATGTTTCGTAGAAATACAAAGTCTAAGTTTTAAGAAGTTATAGGTAAAAGAATAAAGTAGAGAACCAGGTGTTGCAAGTATCGGGATTCTTTAAGGTGATCGAAGATGTAGATACATGTGTATGGTATTCAGTTGATAGTAATGGTTTTGAGAAACTTGTTTCTCTTTCAGGTTACTCATAATTGAATGCACTCCTAAGTTGAGTAATGCCGATCGGGCTCTCTCCATTTGATTGACATGCACTGGAGACAGCTGCATGATTTGAATCTGGTTCCAATTAAATTAGTTTCTTTGTTTCTATATTTGATATATATAGAATCAATTTATATCTTAACGATGTTAAGGTATAGGGAGTCGTCCGGCTGATGCTTAAAACCAGAATCCGGATAAACTCAAGGCACGTTTCTGTAATGGCAGTTTGTGGGTTAACCCGGGCTTTGACGAGGGTTAACTTTCTACCATCTGGAAGATCAATAGTGATATTGTTCTAGACTCGCCACAGTTTTAGTAAAATGGACTTTTTCAGAAAAAACAGTAGTAGGAGTATGGTAGAACTGGAAGTGATTCCAGAACCACAAACGATTACTGAAGATTTAATAAGAACCTAAAGATTCAATCAGGTTTGACATTTCATTAGCCACTCCGCAGATATGGTGGGTTACCTCAGGCACCCGAGAGATACTTCGGTAGCCTCATGAACGATGACAGTGAGGTTCTTGTTTACCCAGACTTGACACTACTGTTGTTCCAGACTATGAGACCCGGCAGGAGGATGCGTATAGCGTCATTCTAAACTAGCTTTAGAAGTGCACGTATATATGACTCAGCCAGAGGGTTGTCGTAGTCAGTGGGAGCAGCGGAAGCATAGTGGACAAGTAACTTGTGTCTATTTATAGACTAAAACCGGATATAGCGGAGATAGATCATCTATTTTTGATGTGACAGTCATAGGTTTTTGACTTCATCAGAATAGGGGATGGATCTGTTACTAAGATAGCAGGGTGTGATGTCCTGGTATTTAGGATGACATTCTCTTTGTAGGAAGTGAAATTCCTATATTACGATCGGTTATACTTTGGTTGTCATACAGTAGTTTCTCCACATAGGTTATGGATATTATATCAGACATTCTGGTTACTAGATCTATGGTTTTAGATCTAGATTTAGGAAGTGTTCCAATCTGGGTACTTAGACAGTATTCTAAAGGTGTTTTAGAATGGACGACTCCTGGCATGGTGGTGTACCTGCAGGTGATGGAGTCACCCTCTCTAAAGGTGTCATACAGACTAAAGCGGGGAGGGATGTGCATGATTGGCATATCACTTGCTTAGGCAATTGAGTCAATCATGACATGTCAAGTACCACACCAGATGTTGTTTTTGCACTAGATGCAATAAGTTGATATATTAATCCAATCCTGGAGAAAAACGAATGGAAGCAGTTTATGAACATAAGTGGATGTTCTAGGGATTTGATAGCGGCAGCCTCCTTCTGGAGACGGTTATCATTTCAGGGTTCCAAGGTGACCTGGATGACAGAGTGACTGTCAGAGTTATAGTTTTCCCTCTGACGAGGGGCAGTAGTTTGGACAGGTGGTCCAAGCGGATACTGAAGAAGGCATGGCGAAGCATACTGATTAAGTTCAGTAGTCGATACAGTCTAAAAAGTTTGCTGGATTTGGAGTTCATTTATGAACTGGGTCCCATCATATTCCAGAAATATTCTAAGACGGGTATTGCTCATTTCGGGAGATAGTTTTCTCCGCGAAGTTGAGATAAAGAGAGACATAGAAAGAAACACTGGAGCGGATCCACTCACCGAGGCTATTTCTCGAACGCAATAGTTTTACAAACGAGGTTTGTGAAACTGATTAGTAGAGGAGTTGGGTGTTCGGTATCACACGGGCTGTGAGTATGCGACATCGCAATAATTAGCCTTAAGTGCAATTGGGAGATTGTTGGCTATAGTGTCCTCATTGCAATTATCATAGTCGCATGCATGTGATCATGATGATTGAGGGGGGACCTATACCGATAAAACAGTCTTACTCGAGATGATAGTATGCTATCTGGTTTGTCTTTATCATCATGTATATGTTGATAAAGCCCTTAGGATCTTGCTTGACTACCAGCATTGTGATGGCGATCACATACGTGATAGCTGGGGGTCTGTAAGCACATCCTTAAATATCCCTGTTCGTAGGAGTATCGAGACCAGGCATCGATACTCAAGTGTAGACTGGTGTATACTTATCTAGACCCTGACGAGGGGCGGTGGCCGGTCTTACAATCCATTGGTGTTAGTTGTTCACCTGAGATAGTATACAGGTGCTCATTAGGTTATGAGTACACTGGACGGACTCGCCGGGAACATGCTAGTTGGTATTATACCTATAGTCAGATAGCGGTTCCCTGGTGACATGTGTACAGGTTAGTCTGTCGACCTGATATCGTCATTTGTCTCGTGTGAGTTCCCACTGTGCTTTGATTACTATCCTACCACGGCTCAAAGGAGTCGTGCAAACAGGTTTTAGTTGGGTACAGTCCCGAGCCACATGGAGGTAGTGAGCGGATCGTCAGGGATTCGTCTCTCCCGGTATTGGGGGTTGATGTCGCGCAGTGCACGGGTGGCCATCACTAGAAATCCTCGGCCGGGGTATGTGAGAATTACCGATCCAGGATCGATAGTTTCTCGGGTAGTGATGGGTATCATACCGACACGAATTATCGCGTTGTTAGGGGTCTGACTTTATCCACTCCCCTAGACCCGATATGCGATACTCTTAGACGAACAGACCGGACTGTACGGATATTGTCACTGACAGGCTCAGTAGGGGTTCGGATGAGTTTGCTCATCGGCCTTCCTTTCGCTCAATACCTGGGTAGCCGTTACGTACAGCTAGTGCCGCTGACGTGCTTGTGGTTAAACCCACTGCCAGCGTATTGACGAGTCTTTAGAGTCCCACACAGAGGGTTTCCCTGGTTCTGGCGAAATGGTGTAGTAGCCGTATTTGATACGTGCAGGGTCCGATCGATTGATGTACATAGTACTTGGACTTTCGATCGGACAGCTGATAATACTAGCTGGCTCGGGTTTGAGCCGTATTATTAAATCAGGTATTGATTTAATAATTTACATATATGTATTTCGATACGTATATTCTAGTATTATATTCTTTGTGTTATTCTATCTCTTTGATATTCGTATTTCGGTACGGATACAGGTATATATATACAGTAGAATGTAATCCATATTTTTTGCCGGATAACATTCTAGAAGGTGCCACCTCATTTTGGATTTGACCATTTTATTAAAATGGATAATGAGGTGGAAAATAGCATGAGAAGGTATGGTGAGAACCATGCTTCGAATAGTGCTCACAAATGAATTGTTAATTCATTTGTGTGCACTATTCAAGCATGGTAGGATTTTTAAAATGGAAAATGGCTTTCACAAAACCATGCATGCTTGATTTTATCTTTCCTAGGTCTTCATTTTTTGTGAGCATGCTAAGTTTTTCCTTTTGAGCTTGAGCTTCTCTCCTCACTATTTTGTTCTTCACCTCCTTTAGCTATCATGCTTGCTTCCACCTTCTTCATGATATGAGATAGCAAACAGTAAGAATACATACATACTACATCCTAGGCTCTCTAGAGTAGCATCCTAGATACCCTAGTTGCTCCACTAGCATCTTGGCATGGAGCTAGAGCCGGAATTACATCCCTCGGGTGGATCATCGGAGATGGCGAAAGACCGGCGACCAAAGTCGATCCGTATCACTAGGAGCTTGGAAATGGTTGAAGACCCGAAGGACTTGGTTCATTAGGTATAACCAATTCTATCTCCTTTTGTTAGCATGCTAGTTTTAGGGTTAATGGTTTCGATCTTGGAAATCGAGTAATGGTAGCGCCGGGTTTTAGAAAAATTTTGTTCCGCATTTGGCCATGGTTCGATGGCCGGGGCGCTCCCATAACCCAACAGAAGTCTCTAGTTTATGTACTCATTTCGGAGTATGTAGTTAATTCACTCATTTCAGAGTCTCTAGTTTATGTACTCATTTCGGAGTTTATTTAGTTTACCTCCCTTGGGTTTACAGGAAAACTTGTCCTAACGTTATATGCAGATAACCTCCATTCTTTACGACAGAGGTTCGTTAGGTTTGTGGTACTAGGTTTTTGGGTCTGTGGTACCGTCGCGTTGGCTGATGTATTCCTCGATATGCAGTCTTCAAGCTGTTGTTCGAGTAGCCCCGCGACTGTCGTGTCTCTGATCCCTTCGGGGGATGGACAAGACGTCTTCAAGTAATCTCCTTAGGTCATATTACCGTCAGAAGGGTGAGCATTAGGAATTTTCCATAACGCTTCTTACTTGAGGTTAGGCTCAATTTGGAGCACCGATGAGTCATAACCACTCCACACTGGTGTGAGATGATCTCCGATAGTCTTTTAGGCTTTATATGAGTTTCCTTCAAGACCCGAAGCTGGGAATATACCATTGCTTCATTTTTTGTTTTGACGATGTCATGCCGATTCTTTGCTGAAGTAGGGTAGACATCTGTAAGACTTCTATACTGTATGTATTGCAATTGAAGTCCGGAGCTAGGAATATGCCATTTCTCCAATTTCATTTGATATTCGCGTCCGTGTCCTGCTGAAATGATGATGAGCGTCGAGATAGTCTGTGGGTTGTTTATGAACCATCAAGACTTAGAGCTAGGATTTTTTCATGACTCCATTTTTTGTTTGACCCTTGGGTCTTTGATGACGTTGCGTCTACATCCTGCTGGAATGAGAAGCACGTCGAGCTGGAGTTAGGATTTTTTCGTCACTCCTTTTTTATTTGGCTCCTTGGAGCCTTTGTTGACGCCGTATCTGCATCGAGAAGGAACGTCAAGCTGGAGCTGGGATTTTTCCATTAATCCATTTTTTGTTTGACCCTTGGGTCTTTAATGACATTGCGTCTACATCTTGTTAGTATGAGAAGCACGTCGAACTGGAGTTAGGATTTTGCCGCCACTCCTTTTTGATTTAGCTCCTTGAAGCCTTTGTTGACATCATGTCTGCACCCTGTTGGAACGCGAAGAACGTCGATATTGTCTCTGGGTTGTATTTGAACCGTCAAGACATAGCTCTCCCTTTGACGGAGCCTGGTGGGAAAATATAGTTCCCTTTCTTTCATTTGTGCCCATGGATTGTATACAGGGGTCGGTGTGGACTATCTGCTGTGCAGAGGAAATTTTATTTTATTTTATTTTTTATTGCTGCAATACTCTATCTTTTCAGCTTTTCATATCGCGAAAGTCGCGATTGCCTAATCATTTCAGCTTTTTGTCCGCGGTGCCCAATCATTTCGACTATTTTTTTATTTTTACTCGTTGTTTTTTATTGCAGGTTGCCCAAACATTTCGGTTGTTTTTATACGCATGTTTTTTGCTACTCGCTGCTGATTTTTTATTGCGAGTTTGGAATCTGATACCAACCTAGGCATCAGCATCGCTATGACTAGAATATAGCCAGGAGCGAATCATCATTTGCCGTGAAAGTACTTAGAGTTTGACACCTATTTAAGCATCAGCATTGCTACAACTGGGATATTGTCAGGAGCGAATCATTATTTGCCTTTGTTAATTTGAATAAAGGTGGCTTAGGAAACAGGGTTAGGATCCTGTCGACTAAGGCTTTTTAACTTTATGAGCCGTAAGGGTCTCATAAAGGTATTTCTCCCTGTGAATCGTGAGAATCTCGTAGGTGTATTTTCTCTATAGGAATTGTGGGGATTCCAAAGTGATATTTTCTCTCGTAATTCGTAAGGATCTTCCAAGAGTGTTTTCTCCTTATAAGTCGAGAGGACTTACAAGTGTCGTCCACCATATGGGGACATTTTTCACCATTGGTGGAACTTGATAAGGGAATATGTATTCGTGCCTGTTGATTGTATACAAGGGTCAATATGGACCGCTTGAGGGCAACATAGGGGATATGACGGCTTAAGAATAAGTTTAGATTCCTGTAGCTTAAGGCTTTTGAATCTTATGAGCCGTGAGGGTCTCATAAGGGAAATTCTCCTTACGAGTCATGAGGATCCCGTAAGTGTAATTTCTCCTTAGGAATCATGAGCATTCCTAAATGTGTTGCTCTTTTATGAGTCATAAGGATCTCGCGCAGGTATTTTCTCTTCACAAGGTCAAGAGGACCTTGTAAGTGCCCATGAATATTTTATTTTACGAGTTCGCGCCCTTTCGGGTTTTCACAAACTTGCCGGCAATCCTGCTGTTTTTACTCACGGTACCCTTTCGGATTTTCATCCATGCCCATTTTGCTCGTGGACATACCTTTTTTTTTACGAGATCGCACCCTTCAGGGTTTTCACAAACTCGCCGGTAACCCTGATGTTTTTACTCACGGCGCCTTTTCGGATTTTCATCCGTGCGTATTTCGCTTGTGGACATACCCCTTTTTTCGAACGATGGAACTCTCGAAAGTAGTTTCACCGTGGGTGACCTATCTATTTACTAGTGGGATTTAGGGGTGGTTTCATCGCTAAAGTAGCTGCGTAGCTAGTGGGACTTGAGTTGCAACCTCTGCCGTTGAGACATCGATTGCAATATAGATTTTAAGGAAGCATATCACCGTTTTGGAGGCGATGTGCTAGTTTAGGGACATCTCGGTCCGGTATCACCATTTTTTAGACGAAGTTTTAGTTTAAGGAAATCTCGGTCCGATGTCGACATATTTGAGGTGAATTTTTAGTTTAAGGACATTTCGGTCCGTTGTTGCCATGTTTGAGGCAAATTTTTAGTTTAAAAACATTTTGGTCCGTTATTGCCATGTTTGAGGCAAGTTTTTAGTTTAAGCACATTTCGGTCCGTTGTCGCCACGTTTGAGGCAACGGAGCTTCTTTGTATACTACTCTAAGAGTTTTTGACTTAGGAAGATAGCGAGCGGATACGAGGGTCGTCATCTATCATTGACCTAGGTCATGACTCGTTAGGCGTAGTATTTTTTGAGGAATCGGTCGTTTATTGGCCGGAAGGGTCTTTCTCCATGCATATCCATGAGCAGGTAGGCTCCACCTTGGTAGACTTTGTCTATGATGTACCGGACTTCATAGTTTGGCTTGAATTTCCCCCATTTTGCACGTTTGGGGATCTTCGGTCTTTGGACGACTAGCACAATCTCGCTTTGACGGAATGTTCTCGACCTAGTCAGTCTTTTGTATGACCGTGTCATCCTTACCTTATAAGCCTCCAGGTTTTGCTGTGCTTTAAGACGAGTTTCGTCGAGGGCATCGAGATCCTCAAGACGAAGATGAGCGTTTTCTTCATCTCTCAGCTCATATCGAACCGCTACTCGTAGAGAAGGGAGTTCTATTTTCAGAGGAAGCACAGCTTCCGTGCCGAATATCAACACGTATGATGTTCTATTTGTGGCCGTTTTGAACGTTGTTCGGTATGCCCAGAGAGCTTCATGCAGCCTTTCGTGCCAGTCTTTTTTTTCTGGACACTGTTTTCTTTATAATCTTTGTCAAGGTCTTGTTGAAAGTTTCAGCTAGACTGTTGGCACGAGAATTATAGACTGAAGAGTATCTCCAATCTATCTTATGTTGTTGTGCGAAGCGTCTGATTTTATGGCTTCTGTAGGATGGCCTATTATCCGAGATAATTCGTCGTGGAGTACCGAACCGATAGATGACATGTGTCTTGAAGAAATGGAGGATATTCTCCGCCTTCACTTCCTTCAGTGGTACTGCTTCTGCCCACTTAGAAAAGTAGTCGGTCATTGCCAGTATGAACCGGTATCCTTTGGTTGGTGCTGGTTCAATGGGGCCAATTAAATCGGTCCCCCACATTTCGAATGGCCAGCTAGCTACAGGTTTGGATGCCGGTGGATGAAGTCCTCGTGAATTTGACATGAATGACACTGCTTCGCATATTCAAGGCAGTCCTGAATCATTGTGGGCCGATAATAACCCATTCTTTTGATCTTCAGCTTCATTTTTGGCCCAGCTTGGTGAGAACTACAAAGTCCGTTGTGAGTTTTTTGGATGACTCTCTTCGCTTCTTCTGGTCCCAGGCATCTTAGCCAGAGATAGTCAAACGATCTCTTATATAGAATATCATTGACGAAGGCGAAAGGCATAGCTCGTTTCATGAGCTGATGTCTAAACGACGCATTTTTGGGTGTTCGTTAGGATTTGAAGTAGTCTATGAAGACTTCCCTCCAATCCTTGACCTTTTCTTCGTCCTCTATTTGGAGGGCTACTTGTTCGGTCGTTTCTTTTCCTTCGGATGGCTCTGTTAAGTCCCCAGAAAATATTTCTGTCGGCGCTAGGATCCTGCGACTTTGCGCAATGATATTTACGTCATCGAGGTCTTCGTCGGCTAATTCCTTAGCCAATTTGGCCAACGCATCCGTCTTGCTGTTTTCCGCATGCGGTATACTCTCCAGGATATAGGAGGAGATTTGTGTCAACAGCTGTTGCACTCTTTCGCCATACTTTATCAGCTCCGGCTTACACGTCTGAAAGTCGCCGTTTACTTGGCTAACGATCAGCCGGGAGTCTCCATATATGAGGAGGTCTTTGATTCCCATGTCGACAGCGATCTCAAAACCTGCAATCAAAGCTTCATATTCGGCTTTGTTATTAGTCCTTAGCTCTGTTAAGGAGAGGGCGTAGTGCAGTATCCCTCCTTGCGGAGTCACGAAGATAAGGCCCACCCCGGCTTTGATTATGGGGGTGTTTTGCTTTCGCTTCTTCAAGGAAGATGCTCCGTCGAAGTAGAGTTCCCATCGGGGATCATTTTCTTCCTTCTCTCTTTCAATTGTGTCGAACGCATGTTCATCCGGCAACTCGCAATTTAAGGGGGAGTCGGCTGGTATCGGATGCTCGGCGAGAAAATCGGCGATGGCCTAGCCTTTCACTGCTTTGAGAGGTCGATACGTTATCGAGAACTCCATCAGGAGGAGGGCCCATTTGGCAAGCCTTCCTGTTAGTATGGCTCTTGACATCAGATATTTGAGGGAATCCACCATTGATACGAGATGGACCTCGTGTGCCAAGGCGTAATATCTGAGCTTCATTATCGCGAAGATCAGTGGCAAGCAATACTTTTCGATGGGGGGGTAGTTATTTTCTGCCCCCAGGAGAACTCGCCTCAAATAGTATAGAGCCTTCTCTTTTCCTTGATCGTTCTCTTATGCCCATAGCGGGCCTAGAGAACCCTCAAGGGCTGTTGTATATAAGATAAGGGGTTTTCTCTTAACTAGAGCGGTTAATACCAGTGGATTTTGCAGATATTGTTTGATTTCGTCTAGTGCATTTTGGCACTTTTGATCCCAGACGAACGGGGTCCCCTTCTTCATCAAACGACTGTAAGGACAGCACTTTCCGGAGAGGTTGGCTATGAACCACCGGATATATGCGAGCTTTCCTTGAAGGGATCGCAACTGTTTGAGTGTCCTTGGCGTAGGCATTTCCGTAATCGCCTTGATCTTTGAGGGATCAATTTCGATACCCCGGTGTCATATGATGAATCTTAGGAATTTGCCTAAGGAGACTCCAAACGCGCATTTCAGAGGATTCATCTTCAGATTGTACTTCCGAAGATGTTGGAACACTATGTTTAGATGTTCCCAATGTTCCTCGTAAGAATTGCTCTTCACCATCAGGTCGTCGATGTAGCATTCGACAATCTCATGGATGAGGTCATCGAAGATCTTCGTCATGGCCCTCTGGTAGGTAGCGCCAACGTTCTTTAAACCAAAAGGCATCACCTTATAGCAGAATATGCCCAATGGAGTCCGGAAGGCGGTATGTTTTTGGTCTTCAGGATGTATTTTTATTTGGTTGTATCCTGAAGATCCATCCATGAAGGAGAAGACCTCATGGGTAGACGTGTTATCGATCATCATCTCGGTAACAGGTACTGGGAAGTGATCCTTCGGACAAGCTCTGTTGATGTCCCGAAAGTCCATACAGATGCGCACCGTCCCATTTTTTTCATCACCGGAACGATGTTAGCGATCCAGTCGGGATATTGAACTTCTTGGATGAAACCGGAGTTTTATCTCAGCATTTATACTCATCTCGAGTTCGAGCCGCATTCTTCTTGGCGCCTGTTTGACTGGCTTTATGTCCGGCGATATGGCCAGTTTATGTACTGCTACCTTTGGACCTAGACCCGCCATTTCGGAATAGTTCCATGCGAAGCAGTTTTTATACTGCATGAGCACGTCTTTTAACGTGGCTACCTATTTTTTAGATAGCAGTTCACTGACGAACGTTGGCCTCAGATCGTTTTCCGTCCCTAAGTCAATTTTCCTTAGATTGTTCGCCGTAGTGTGTATCTCGTCTTCCAGCTCTTTTGGTGCTAGTGGAAACTCTGAGATTATCTCATCCTCGTCTTCATTTGCGAAGAACTTGAAGGGGTCATCTATAGTCTCGTGCCCTCCCTCCTTTGAGAGTGGTATCACATGGCAGGTACGGGTTTGCTTCCATCCTTGATGTTGAGCTGGTCCTATCCTCACGGTATAGGTCCTCTTTGGCTCATGCTTTTGCGGTGGGGTTACCCTCTAGCTGTCGGATAAAGCGAACCTGTCTTGTTGATATTGGTCTTCGACCCAGTCTTTGAAGGTGAAGCAGTCTTCAAGAGGATGACCTATGGCTTGATGATTGGAGCAATAATCCGGGTGATGGACCTCGTTTATTTGTTCAAGATGTTGAGACTCCGGAAGTGTCATCATTTGGTGCTTCATGATAAGATTGAATATTTTTCCTGTCTTTTCTTGGGGGAAGGAGTATTCCCGGCCTATCTTCTTTATAAAAAATGGGTTCCAACCGAGTTTTTCTTGATAGCGCGGCTTCTTAGATCTGCCTTGTCGTTTGCGAACGTTGTTTGCGTTCTTTGTCCTGCTTTTGCCTCTATTTCGGGATTTTTCCCTTTTGCGAGGACATACAACGGGCCGGGGATGAAAGGCATTGTGGTTTTCTTTCTCCGCAGATTGCTGATTGAGGCGCTGCAACCTGGCCTTTTCATAAATGGCCATTTCGCGACTGTAATCGTCTCGGCTCCTTTGACAAGCTTCTTTTATTAGCTTGTCTATTTGTTCCTCGAGCGATGGACTTAACGTTCTTAGAGCGGGATTTTGCTCTGTTTCAACGTCACGGCCATTTGGAAGAGCATTTTTCTCTTCTCTGGCGCTGTTTATGACGCGGCAGTTATGGAACTGCTCCCGTTTTCTGGAACGAACGTATCCGAGCCTGGTTGTCTCCAACTTCCCGTTGGTCATCTTTCGCTGGGTCCCAGGGATATCCCAAATCTTTTTGTAGAATTGGACTTACCGAACAGTTTGTTCGAGGGGTACACCATGACATTTTAACAAACTTTTCAATCCCTCCGCGTAGTATCTCAGCAGACGGATTAGTTGAAACTTGACGAGTGCAAAATCGGCACCTTGCCAGACTTCTTTCTCTACTCTGGTCTCCGTAGATTGGTGAAGTGGATCGCCTTTTTCCTCTCTTCGCCTGGGAGGAACGTAGAAAGTCTGTAGTTCCTGTATGCTGTATGTATCGAGCGCATCAAGTTTCTTATAATGCCGAGGCGGAACCATTGTGATTTGCAGGCTCTAATATGCTTCGTCGAGGGTTTGCACTGACGGGTGGATGGAGAACACTGCATTAGCATCGTCCTTAGAGTCGCTACCAAAGACCAGAATAGGGGTCGGTGGTCCGGACCTGTTGTTTTCTTTCTGGGGTTGCCCCGAGTAGACTATTTCTTCATCTTCCTCAAAATAGCTCCTAAAGATCGGGATAGTGGAGACGGACTTCTGTTTATCCTTCGACTTATGACATCTTTCCGTGTCTTCGAAGTTTGGTAGGAAGTACTTTGCGTCTTCATATTTTCGAACCTCATTTACGGAGAATGGATTCAGCTCCCCTGTGATGGTGCAATCCAAATCATCCTTGAAATACTTCATACACTGATGTTGTGTAGAAAGGACGACGTTGTACTCATGCAGCCAGGGCCTACCGAGCAAAGCGTTATAGCAAGTCTTAGCGTCAATGACGTTAAATTTGATGTCAGTGATGAGCAACCCGAAGCGTAACGTCGGTATTACGGACACAAGCGTCCGTGACGACTGTGAGTCGAACCCGAAGATGGTAATTTTGTCTCGGGCTAAGTGTTGAACATTCATGCAAATCTCCTTCAGCACTTTCACGTTGAGAAGGTTGACGGAGGATCCGTTGTCGACAAGGATTTTCCCTATCTTGATGTCGTGGCAGTACCCGGTGACGTATAATGGGCGGTTATGCTCGCATGTACCAAGGAGGAGGTCTTTATCGCTGAATGTAATGTCAGCTGTGTGAACATCCACCAGCTCATCCTTCATCTTCTCTTCTGCGAGAAAAGCTTGGAACTGATCGGGCTCTTATAATGCCTTGATCAGAGACTCTCGTACTTCTTTGGACAAGAGGATAGCATCCAATATGCTCAGTTGTGAGGGTATTTTCCTCAAATATGCCAGGACGTTGTAATCCACCTTATTTTTCTTAGACGGGTCCCTCACCGCGAGCTCTTTGATAACTCCACCGTTGAGAACAATTTCCTCAAGGATTTTTTCTTTCCCTTTGTCCTTTTTGCACGAACCTTTGTTTGTAGGTCCGAGGTTCTTCTCAGGCAGCGTGCGGTTACGCAACTGAATATTCTCGCAATTCTTCTCCTCCTCTTCTTTTTCAGAGGTGGAATCTTTAAAGAGAGGGCTGGGGGGGTTTTCATCCTCAGAATCGCTCCCAAAAGTAAGAACTTGGGGCTTTTCCCTTTGCGAACTGGTATCAACCATATGATAGTTGCCAGTCGTTTTTTCACACGCATCTGTCGCACGCTTTTGCTGTTGACGAGCTTCGCGCTTCATCCTCTTGAAGTGTTTTTGATGAGCAACGTATCCTTGCCACCACTTCTTAAAGGCACCGTATTTCTTGGTGGGATGGGTAACCCTCCGATGATATATGCAGTAGTTTGGATTAGAATCCTCTCCGTAGAGGCATATGACCCCGGAAGCGTTTCTTACGAGAGGTGGCAGCTTCATTCCCATTGACAGGGCTTTGGCGAACCGCTTCTCTGCCTTGATCCTGCTCTTATTTGTTGCAGGGGTGCTTCGGTTTGGTTGGAGTACTTTACGACTCATCCTTGCCGCAGTTTCTTCATCCTGACGCTGACACTGGTTGTTTCACATTCTCGGTCAGTTTTGCTTTTTCGAAAGGTTTCGTTTAACAGCCTATCGATCGGGTCTCCAGGCAGTTCCGGGGATTTTAGCGCTGATCCTGCCCCCAGTTCCTCTACACTGTTTTCTGGCGCTGAGGGAGCTTCTTCGCCATTTAACGATGAATGGGAGACCATGTGGCAACTTGCTACATAGTCTTCGATTTCTTCTGATGAGTCATTTTCCTCATCATTGCCACTATCTTCATTCCCAAGAATATGCTTGAGGAACTCTTTGAGGGTGAACGGTGTCCGTGCCTTCTGGTTGTACTCCTCCAACGCATCGATGTACTTTTGTAGGTTTGTGTGCTTGTCGTCATACTCGGCAGGCTGCACAGGCTTCTTGGTCTTCTTCTTTTTCTTCGAAGACTTTGAAGGCTTGACTTGGGGTTTTTGCCCTTTGTCAACAACTTTCGGTACGGGTCGTGGTTTCAGCATCCCTTCGATGATTTCGGGTTCAAGTGGGCTTTTCCACCTGACTGCTGGACATACCTGTAGATCCTTCAGTATTCTTTTGGTCTTTGCTGAAAGAACGACTTCCCATGAAGTTTCTTCCACGAGCGAGCATGATGCCCCCGGTGCATCCACTTTTTTGGGAGTGTGCTTCCGTGGCGGGTTCACCCTCCAGTTCTCAGAAAGCGTGAATTTCCCCTGTTGATACTGATCCTCGACCCAGTTCTTGAAGACGTAGCATTCCTCAATTGGGTAGCTCACCATTCTGTGATAGGATCAGTAGTTAGGGTTGTTGACATCGCCGGGTTGTGGTGAACGTTGTGGGTCTGGAAATGTGTTGAGTTTGTTACGCAGTACCAACTCAAATAGTCTCATCGTCTTATCACGGGGAAATGAGTAAGTGCGTCCTAGACTTTCTTCCAGGGATAGTCATGGACGTGTATTGTTTTGGTGAACCGCCTATTTTGGGTCGCTCAGTTGTTGTTGTATGTTGGCGACGAAGGCCGCTTTCCCTTTACCCTTGGTGTTTCGAGAGTCCTTATTTGAGGAAGAAGACCCATGGCCCATCTGGTCCATTTGGGCCAGTTTATCGATCAGAGCCTGGAAGGTCATCGGCTTGAAGAACGTCATGAACTGGGACACGGTCGTTTAAGGATCAAGGGTCCTGATGAACATGCCCACAGCGGGAGATTCTTCAATGCGCTGTTTGCACTTCGACCATAGGTTCCGCCACCGGATCGCATATTGGACCTAAGTTTCTCCTGGCTTCACCCTGGCATTGACTAATGTCGTGATTGGAGTGCGCTCGCTCGTGCTGGCGAACCGCTGTGTGAAAAACAGCTCTATCTCTGTGAATGTTCTCACGGAGTCATTTGGGAGCTCCGAGTACCATTCAAAAGCCGTTTCTGACAAGCTGCCAACGAACTGGCAAAGCAACGTTTGTCATCGCCTCCAGTGTTGCTGCACAGAGCTCTGAACTGTGCGACATGCTGGTGTGGGTTGCATGTCCTTTTGTACACATGGAATTTGGGGATCGTATATCCCGGCGGATACTTGATTTGGTCATACCAGCCTGGATACGGTTGCCCAATTCTGACAGTTTGGCCGGCCGCATCATTTGCTTGATGAGCTCGTATTTGTTAAGCGATGTAATCATCAAGAGCAGCCTTGGAGATCATTTCCTCCTTGGCCACTGATAAGGCCGGAAGAGGGTTTGATGTTTTCCCCCTGTCATCCTCGATGATTATCGGTGGATCTTCGGCTGGGGGTTCTGGATGGATCATCATTCCAACCATGTCCTAGAATAAGAGAGCCATCTGCTTTATGTTATCAGCTTGCTCAGCAGCTTCCTTGTCCTTTCTTTCAAGCACCCTTCGCAGGAACTCCGTATCGGTCTCCTACTCTTGGCGTTGTTCAGATGCTGGTTCCGGACTTTCTTTCTGTCCGGTGAGTGCTGCCATTTTGGTCAACATTTCTTGGAGCTTTTGTTGTTGCTCCCGAGCTTTTGTTAGCGACCGGGTTTTGTTGGCTATAGTGCCCTCAAGTCAATTATTGAATCGCAGGCACGCGATTGCGATGATTGAGGGAGGACCTATACGGATAGAACAGTCTTACTCAAGATGATAGTATGCTATCCGGTTTGTCTTTATCATCATGTACATGTTTTATGTGGTATTACAGATCACTATTACATGTTGATAGAGCCCATAGGATTCTTTCATGACTATCAGCATATGATGGCGATCATATGCTGGAGAGCTGGTTGGTCTATAAGCACATCTTTAAATGTCCCTAGTCGTGGGAGTTTTGAGACTGGGCATCGATACTCCAGAGTAGACTAGTGTATACTGATCGAGACCCCGACGAGGGGCGGTGGCCAGGTCTCACAAGCCATTGGTGTTAGTTTGTTCACGTAAGATAGTATACAAGTGCTCATTGGGTTATAAGTACATTGGACGAACTTGCCGGGAACCTGCTAGTTGGTAGTATACCTATTGTCAGATAGCAGTTCCCAGGTAACATGTGTACAGGTTAGTCTGTCGACCTGAGATCGTCATTTGTCTCGTGTGGGTTCCCACTGTGCTTTGATTACTACCCTACCATGGCTCAAAGGAGTCGTGCAAACAGGTTTAGTTGGGTACAGTCCCGAGCCACATGGAGGCAGTGAGCGGATCGTCGGGGATTCTACCAACTCGCCGGGAACCTGCTAGTTGATGTCGCGCAGTGCACGGGTGGCCATCACTAGAAATTCTTGGCCAAGGTAGTCGAGAATTACTGATCTAGGATCGGTAGTTTCTCAGGTGGTGATGGGTTTCATACCGACACAAAATGCCGCATTATTAGGGGTTTGACTTTATCCACCCCTAGACTCGATATGCGATATCTATAGACGAACGGACCGGACTGTACGGATATTGTCACTGTCAAGCTCAGTAGGGTTTCAGGATGAGTTTGCTCTTCGACCTCTCTTTCACTCAATATCTGGGTAGCCGTTACGTACAGCTAGTGCCGCTGACGTGTTTGTGGTTAAACCCACTGCCAGCGTATTGACTAGTCTTTAGAGTCCCACACAGAAGTTTTCCTTGCTTCGGGCGAAACGATGTAGAGGCCGTATGGTTTTACGACAGGGTTCGATCATATACGTGCACTTGTGCACGTATTATGATTCGGACAGATAATACTGGTGGGCTTTGGTTTAAGCCAGATTCTAGTATTATATTGATGGATTATTTGCGTCTCTTTGTATTCGTATTTTTCGGAATGCAGATGCGGGTATGTTTATACGGATGAAGGGTATTCTTATAATTCTTTACAAGATTACTTCTAGAAGATGTCACCTCATTTATGACTTAACCATTTAGGATTAAATGGTTAATAAGGTGGAGGATGAGGTGATTAGTGGCATTAATTAGAGCATGACTCATGAGGTGACTCATGGGGGCATGTTAGACATTTTGTTTGGGTTGTAAGATATTTTGGAGATATTTTCTTGACTTGAGGTATTTATTATGGATGCTTGAAAATATCTCACAACACAACACTTGACCATTTTTTTCTATCTTGAGTTGCCATGCCTCTCTCTCTCTCTCTCATCTTTATGCTTCATCTTCTACCTCCACCCTACAAGTCTCATAAGTTGAGAAACCTAGGGTGTCTTGAGACAAATTAATCCTTCACTACTCTCTACTTCTCCTAGGCTATCTGGTGTAGCGATCTAGGTACCCTAGTTACCTTGGCTATTGAGGTAAGAGTTCGTTTCATAAATCCTCGGATGGATCATCTTCGATGAAGAGAGACCTGAGATCAAGCTTGATCATGGTAGCCTCTAGGAGCTTGGGAAGTTGGTTGAAGACCGAAGGATACGGATCAATTTGGTATAATCATTCCAATCTCTTTATTGATTGCTAGTCTAGGGTTAATAGTAGATCCGGGCATCGGGTTCTGTTAGCGCCAGTTTTTAAAAAATATTGTTCCGCAACCGGCCACGGTTTGATGGCCAGGGCGCTGCCGAAACCCAACATGGTATCAGAGCCAACCCATTAACCCCATTACTAGAAGTTTAGACAATGTTAAAGTATCAAAACCGAAACAACTCCGAAACAATACCCCAGTTATTCCAGTCTCTGTCGATTTTACAGAGTCTTCTAAAAAAATTTAAACAGTTGCAGAAGGCTATTTTTGTGACAACTAGAATACACCCCAAAAACGAGCCATATCCACTTGTTTTGGACCGGCCAAACATGGAATAAAACCGGCTCCACCGGTTTTTTTGTGGTGGTTTTGGCTTGGGTTTTTGGTATACTTTGGGTTCTGGAATATTGGTTCAATGGTATTGTTTGTTTTTCCCAGTTTGGATATAGTGTTATCTTTAGTTCATGGGCAATTCAGGATGCTTCGAAGTCGATATTTCTAACACTGTTTAAATGTTTACAGTGCATACATTACTATCTGCGACCGTGAATGTCATTAGAGCGGTACAACTCGTCTAATTGCTATATGTTCTTTTAGATGGGTTTACGAACGTGACATTCACGTTGATGTTCTGTGTTGTACTATGGTTGTGGTTGGATCGTCATGGTGGATAGCTTAGGTGCAATGTTAGTACAGTTTAGATTCATTTGTACATTTGATATTGCGGGGCGAGTATTCGACATGTGGACTGCCGTCACTTCCAGTTTTTATATTATTTGTTTGGGGCACGACCGGGTTGAGGTCGATGTCACCCTTGTACATATTCTTTTCTTTTCTGTACTAGGATTACCCCAAGACGGAGTGCATGAATAGCCGGGTTCTAGAGCACAACAGGTCCGCATCTCATGGCGTTGAGACGGAGGGGACCTTATTCTAGAATTGACGGTCTATTCGCCGCACTCGTAGGGGGCATAGGTTGACCCACGGAGGGGTGCTCAAGTTACCGGATTCCGTGAAGTGCTGGGTGGCCCATTCATGTTGTTGATTAGGGTTGCCTCACTTCTAGAATTGGCGGGTAGCCTGCCGCGCTCGTAGGGGTCTGGGTTTTCATTACACAGGCTATCCATATGATAGAGAACGTCGGGTCTCATTTGCGGCTCAAGTGAAACCCAAGGCTCCAGGATTATCCGCCACTCTGTGTTGCTTGGCTGTGATTCTGAGATGTTGCTTTATATCATGCCTGGGACGATTATTATATATATATATATATATATATACTAGTAGATGTTGTATATGTTTTGCACCCGTGCTAGTCCATCCCTCGCTCTGTTGTTAGTTAAGTAACCTAACGGGTGATGACGAGGCCCAGTTGCGAATGCGGATAGCATATACGTACATCATATTTTCGTTCTTTTCTGGTGTGATATGTTTAATTGATGGGACTGCGTTGATTCTGATCAATGCAAGGAAAGAAAACCTATATATATGATGTTGTTGGAACCAAGTTTTTAAAAAACTGACATTACAGACGTTTCCTTTTACTTTGCACGGTGGTATTCAGTTTGGAATATCCTACACCTCATTCGATGGGGCAAGGGCCGAGATCCTTTCATCGGGAATGACCCCTTGGGCATAAGTTTACGTTATCGTAATAACTTCACTATAGTCGATTCTTTTGCTTTGCATCATGGTATTCGATTGGGAATATCCCGCATCTCATTCGATGAGGAAAGAGCCGAGATCCCTTCACCGGGGGTGACCTCTTTAGCAAAAGTTTGCGCCACTATATATTTGTCAAACCACTCGGTTCCTTCAACGATATCAAGTTCATTACATTAAAGTTTTTTCGCCAAAAACCAGCCGTAGCCCTCCGTCATTTCTTACAAGTATTATTTAGTATTTGTGCTGCGTTTGTTGACCTAGTTAAGGCATAGTGTTCAGTAGCTAAATGGTGCTTGTTTGTTACATTTTAAATGCGATTGGTTAGGACAGTCGTGCGGCTTTGTTGATGTTGGCTATAGTGCCCTCAAGTCAATTATTGGATCGCAGGCACATGGTTGCGATGATTGAGGGAGGACCTATACCGGTGGAACAGTCTTACTCGAGATGATACTATGCTATCTGGTTTGTCTTTATCATCGTGTACATGCTTCAAGTGAAATTACAGATCACTATTACATGTTGATAAAGCCCATAGGATTCTTACTTGACTACCAGCAGTATGATAGCGATCATATACGTGAAAGCTGGGTAGTCTATAAGCACTTCCTTAAAATGTCCCTAGTCGTGGGAGTTTCGAAACTGGGTATCGATACTCCAAGAGTAGACTAGTGTATACTGATCGAGACCCCGACGAGGGGCAGTGGCCGGTCTTACGATCCATTGGTGTTAGTTAGTTCACCTAAGATGTATACAGGTGCTAATTGGGTTATGAGTACACCGGACGAACTCGCTGGGAACATGCTAGTTGGTATTATACCTATTGTCAGATAGCAGTTCCCAGGTGACATGTGTAAAGGTTAGTCTATCGACCTGAGATCGTCATTTGTCTCGTGTGAGTTCTCACTGTGCTTTGATTACTACCCTACCACGGCTCAAAGGAGTCGTGCAAACGGGTTTTAGTTGGGTATAGTCCCGAGCCACATAGAGGCAGTGAGCAGATCGTCAGGGGATTTATCTCTCCCGGTATTGGGGGTTGATGTAGCGGAGTGCACGGGTGGCCATCACCAGAAATCCTTGGCCAAGTTAGTCGAGAATTACTGATTCGGATCAGTAGTTTCTCTGGTGGTGATGGGCTTCATACCGACACTAAATGTCGCGTTATTAGGGGTCTGACTTTATCCACCTCCATAGATTCAATATGCGATACTCATAGACGAACGGACCGGACTGTACGGATATTGTCACTGTCAAGCTCAGTAGGGTTTCAGGATGAGTTTGCTCGTCTGTCTCCCTTCCGCTCAATACCTGGGTAGCCGTTACGTACAGCTAGTGCCACTGACGTGCTTGTAGTTAAACCCACAGCCAGCATAATGACGGGTCTTTAGAGTCCCATACATAGGGTTTCACTGCTTCGGACGAAACATTGTAGAGGCCGTAAGGTTTTATGGCAGGGTTCGATCATATATGTGCACTTGTGCACAGATCATGATCGGACGGATAATACTAGTGGGCTTTGGTTTAAGCCGGATCCTAGTATTATATTGTTGGATTATTTTCGTCTCATTGTATACGTATTCAGTCGGAATGCGGATGCGGGTATGTATATACGGATGAGGGGTATTCGTGTAATTCGTTACAAGATTACTTTAGATAATGCCATTTCTTTTCTATTAAACATTTTGGTTTAAATGTTTATTGTGTGAAAAGTGTGACTCATTGTTTTAGCATGGTTCATGCATGCACTTGGTGACTCATGGTGGTGGGTCATGGTGGCATGATGTTGTTTTGTATGTGGTGTGGGATATTTGTTGTGAGCAAAGGAGATATTTTTTCTTGAGTTGTTTTCTTTAGTTGCTTGCACTCTACATATATATTGCTCACAACAAAAACTCACATACACAACACACTAAAAAAAGGCAGCAGCCCCTCTTTCTTGCGTTGCCTTTTTCTTTTGCCATTTCAACGCTTCACACTTTCCTCACTTGGTATCTTCTTCAACCTCTACCCAAACCCTCTCATGAGTTGAGAATCCTTGGGTGTATTGAGACAAAGTAATCACAAACACTCTCTACTTCATCTTGGTTATCTAGGCTAGCAAACTAGATACCCGAGTTGCTTCGGTTTTGAGGTCGGAGCCCGTATTACTAACCCTCGACGTGGATCTTCTTCGATGTGGGGAGACCGGAGATCAAACTTGATCAAGGAAGACGTAAGGAGCTTGGGATAGAGGTTGAATACCGAAGGACACAGATCTATTCGGTATAACCATTCTAACTCTTTTGCATGTTTTATTATCTATGGCTTATGAGTAGATCCGGGTAATTGGTTGTGGTAGCGCCAAGTTTTATAAATTTTTGTTCCGCATTTGGTCACAGATTGATGGTCGGGGCACTGACCATAACCTAACATGGTATCAGAGCCACTCTATAAGCCTTAGTTAACTCATTGCGATATTAGAAATCCGCCGTTTTTGTCGTGCAAAAACTGCCGACAAAAATAGTTCCGAAAACTGAAAGTTTGAGATGTTTGCACACCCCGCGGGCTTACGGTTTGAACTGAGAAGCCGCAGGGTGGTGAATGGGTACCCAAGGGAATCTTCGGGGGGGACCAAATGGCTGGGCCCACTCCCCAAGACCACCACAAGGTGGTCTTGGCGGTGGGGACCCGAAACTGCCCCACCTTGGGCAGTTTCGGGTCTGCCTCACCCCCTGGACACCTCGTGGTCGCCTCGGGGGTGGGTTACCCCCCTAGGCCTCCGACTCGAAGTTAATTTCATGCTCTAACTCCCTACAAAAGTTCGGGCGCGTTTCGTTTTGATTCAGACTTCCGAATTGGCTTTAAACGGTCGATTTTTAGAACTTTAGCTCACTGGTTTTTTCATGGTTTTGGAAATTGGTTTAGTTTGCTAATTGCGTGCGGAATTCTAATGTTTTATTTTTCAGTACATACATTACTATTTGAGGCCGTGAATGTCATTAGAGCGGTACAACTCGTCTAACTACTATATGCTCTTTTAGACGGGTATTCGAACGTGACATTCACGTTGATGTTTTGTGTTGTGCTGTGGTTGAGGCGGGATCGTCGTGGTGGATAGCTTGGATGCAATGTTAGTATAGTTTAGTTTCATTTGTATATATGATACGCGGGGCGAGCATCCGTCATGTGAACTGCCGTCACTTCCTGCTTGTATATTATTTATTTGGGGCACGACCGGGTTGAGGTCGATATCACCATTGTACATATTTTTCTTTTTCTGTACTAGGATTACCCCGCGATGGAGTGCACGGATAGCCAGGTTCTAGAGGGCAACAGGCCCGCATCTCATGGCGTTGAGATGGAGGGGGCCTCACTCTAGAATTGGCGGGCTATTTGCCGCACTCGTAGGGGGTACAGGTTGACCCAAGGAGGGCTGCTCAAGTTACCGGATTCCGTGAAGTGTCGGGTGGCCCATTCACGTTGAAGAAGGGGGTTGCCTAACTTCTGGTCTTGGCGGGTAACTTGCCGCGCTCGTAGGGGTCTAGGTTTTCATTGCACATGCTATCCATACGACCAAGGGAACGTCGGGTTTCACTTGCGGCTCAAAGGAAACCCGGGGCTCCCAGATTATCTGTATTGTTCTGTGATATTTATCGCTTATCTGTGATGTTGCATTTATCATACCTGGAGTGATTATTATATATTTATATATATATACTATTAGATTTTGTATATGTTTTTCATCCGCGCTAGTCCAGCCCCCGCTCTGTCGTTAGTTAAGTAACTTAACGTGATGACGGGGCCCAGTGGCGAATGCGGATGGTATATACGTACATCATATTTTCATTCTTTTCTGGCGTGATTAATTGATGGGACTGCGTTGATTCTGATCAATGCAAGGAAAACAAATCTATTCGATGTTGTTGGAACAAATTTTCAAAAGCTGTTATTACAAGGACGTTTTCTTTTGTTTTGCACAGCGGTATTCGGTTATGAATATCCAGCACCTCATTCAATGAGGCAAGAGCTGAGATCCCTTCACCGGGAGTGACCTCTTGGGCAGAAGTTTGTGTCAGGGTAATAACTTCACTATAGTCGATTACTTTTTGCTTTGCATCGCGGTATTCAGTTGGAATATCCTGCATCTCATTCCACGAGGAAAGAGCTGAGATCCCTTCACCGGGAGTGACCTCTTTAGCAAAGGTTTTCGCCACTGTATATTTGTAAAAATCTATCTGGTTCCTTCAATGATATCAAGTTCATTACGTTAAATGTTTTTTGCCAAAAACCATTCGTAGCCCTCCGTCATTTCAAACGGGTAGCACTTAGTATTCATGCTATGTTTGTTGACCTTCGTCAAGGCATAGTGTATGGTAGTTGTTTGTTACTTTTCTGTTGCATAGATATATGCGTTGGTTTGGGACAGTCGTACTACTTTGTTGGCCTTCATCAAGGGTATGTACGGGTGGGTTCAAATTAACCTGGACAATGACGGGTAGAACTTGACATGTGACTTATGATTTGTTGACCTTCGTCAAAGTCATAAGAGTATGGGATAAAAATCACATCGGGAGTTTCAAACATACAGGAAACTTGTTAGATATGCGCATACCTTCTAGAATATGATAACTTGAGTGGATTCCATCAGGTTTTCATGCGATGATAGTTGGATCCCGATTCCCACTGATGAGTTGGTTTACACCTCGGGTGATTTTAGATGATTCCCACTGATGTGTTAGAACGTCTTACCTGAATTTGGGGGCAAATGCTATTTGGAACATATCCGTCCACCTCTCTGAAAATACCAAGCTGATTTATGGCACCGTATATCGGAGGTCTGGACAGATGCGACCGATGTAACATGACTTTATCATATCCCCCCTCATTTCTGAGGGGTTTTTTTATTGTGGGGATGCTTTTCCCTACAGGCGCAAGCCTCTGTAATTAATTATGCTATTGCATTGTGATAACAACTTTCACTTGCTCCAATAGGTCACTTCGTGTCGTGTTATATATATTGTTTATTATGGTTTCCCATGGATTGTATACGGAGACTAATTTATGTCGTCGCCCGTAAGGTGTGGATTAGTCTAAATCTGTATATTAAATTTGGGGTTTTGAACTTAGAACGCAGATTTTATATAAATGAGGTCCATCAGTTCATGGGATATATGGGTTTGATCTAAGGATCATTAGTCGTATATCGGACTAAGATCAACTTAGGAACAGTGAGCATGTAGGCTCAACTGATCATCAGATCATATATGAATAGCCCATGGATAGTATACGGTAGTCAATATGAAGTCCGTAGGGCAAAACATATTAATTTAAGGACTGTAGGGTGTTTTTCATCACCCCATTGAGATGGGAATATACACGCGCTTGTCAGGCGTACTACATATTCCCCCTTGCTTAGGGTAGGCGGGGGTTTATTGATTGTGGGGATCCGATTCTCCGGCAGCCGCGGACTAAGCTTCCGTTAATTATCCCTTGCCTTTGGAGCGAAGGAACCTCCGATTGACTGGCCAAACTGGTCATGCGAACTCAATGTGCAGTGTGCGTGTGTTGTGTTTTGAAAGGGGTTTTTGGATATATCAGGGGCCTCGCAGAGTTTACGAGTGTTTTGGATATATCGGAGGCCTCGCAGGGTTTATGGTAGATCCGGTTTAGTGTTATTCTAGCGCCCAATTTTCGTTCGTAGAAAAAATTTTGTTCCGCATTTGGTCACGGTAGTTAGCCGGGGCGCTAGCGTAACCTTTCAGAAAGATAAGGAAAATATTTCCCACATAGAATTTAATTCTGCTTAGAATTTAATTCTATCAAAAAGAACACTCACGTGCATTGCACGTGAGACGCTGCCCATTGGGTTGGCAAGTGCGCCATGTTCTTTGCACGTGAGACGTTTTCCCTAATCACTCACATGGACATCATATGAGAGTTGCCAAGCAGTTGCACCAGTGCTCACGTGAATATCACGTGAGAAAATGCCAAGATACCAGCCTAGCGCTCACATGAATATCATATGAAATGCTCATGTATTTGTCACGTGGGTGCCAAGAGGCTACACTAACGCTCACGCGGATATCACATGAGATACTGCCAAGATGCTAGCATGTGCGTTTACATGGATATTACGTGACACGCACTACCAAAAGGCTGCACTAGCGCTCATGTGAATATCACGTGAGACGCTCACGTGTTTAACACGTGAGGCATTGCCAAGATGCTAGCACGTGCGTTCACGTGGATATCACGTGACACGCATTGCCAAGAGGCTGCACTAACGCTCACGTAGATATCACGTGAGACGCTCACGTATTTAACACGTGCGAACCAATATAGGATTTGATCCTTTCTGAAGAAACACTCACATGCTTTGCATGTGGGTGCGCACGTGTTTAACACGTGGGGGCTTCCCTTTATTTTTATAAGGGCTTCCCTTTATTTTTATAAAGGAACAATAAGCTCTAGGCCAAAATATTTTGGCGGGAGCAATCACTTATTCAATTTCTTGAGATTTTCTAGTGCAAATATCTAAGCGGTCTTCAAAAGAAAAATACCGCATTTTGTGAGAGCTTAAAGAGATTTTCATTTGCTTATTCAATCACTCTCACATACAAAAAATTCAAGAGCTTCTAACTGATTATCCATATTTGCTAGAGTATTCGTTTGAGCATGAGAGAAACTCCTAGAGAGTGTTGTGCTTAATTGTAACCCTCTTCTTTCATTGTGTGAGGATCTTTGAGTGCAAGGGTGTCTTTGTAAGAGAGAAAAGTGAGAAAAGTTTTTCTTTCTTTGTGTGGGGATCCTTGAGTGCAAGAGTGCATTTATAAGAGAGGAGAGCTTATAATCGAGAAGAGTCACTCGTGTCTCGAGTGACTTGTTGTTGCGGGTGCGCAACATGTTTGTCTCATTGGAGACGTGATTAAGTGGAACAGGCTCGTACGCCTAAAAAAATGCTGGGGGTCTCCCAAACCACTCTAAAAACCTTGCGTGTTTGCGATTGATTGTGTTTACAATTTCTTACTCTCTAATTTTAGTTTCATAACTTAGAAATTGCTGAAGTGCTCGCTTGTTCCCTATTTGCTCTATATGCTAATTGCTCATACTTGATATTGCTCTTGTTTGTAATTTGTTTAGTTTATCATAAGCTTACTTAGCCACTTATCATATCGATATATTTTTTGCTAAGTTATTCAATTGTATTATCTTTTAACAAGCGTAGTATAAATTTTAATTTGGGCATATAGTTAACATAGTCATATATACCTCTATGACAATTGTATTGTCTTATCATATCGATATATCTCTATGACTATTTGGTATGAGCTTCCACGGTATTTCATAGAGCTCTAAAAATGCTAAAGTTTTGCAAAGTCCCAAGCCGTTCTCTTTTCTAAACCTTATTTTAAAACAAAACCTTAGTGTCAAGTTTATTTACTAAACAACCTTAAACTTTGCGAAATTTTATCTTTACTTTCACAAAATCGTGCAAAGTGGGTTTAGGAAACCTCATAACAAACTAGGCCTAGATCTCACATTCTCATTCAAGATCATGGAGCAACAACTCAGTTGGTATGACACTTCCTCTTCTGGGTAGAGTGCGGTGTTCAATCTCTAGAAGAGAAAGTGGTCATACCTCAACATTTTCAAGGCAAATTCATGGATTCCCTAGATGCACTAGTGTTGTGTGTGTTTTGTGCATGGGTATGTTGTATGCATGGATATGTTAAGACTTATAGGCCGGTCTAAAATGAAAGAAGGGCAAATTGTCAAAATCCCAAAGCACTTTTTCCAGCAGTCAAACCCCCCTCCCGACTCGAAGCGGTACCCCAATGGAATTTTTTGTTGCAGTATATACATAGTACCATACTATATCTAATCTATTCATACAAACTATTTAGATATCGCAGTGAACGGTTTCGATATCATAAGCAACTGTTAGGCATGAGAGGTAAGGATTTTTTGACAACTAAAATCTTTTTGAGAGGGTTTTTACTACTGCTTTGGTTTATGTGTGTGGAGGGCGACAAAGGGAAAATGTGCTTGTTTTTTTTGTTTTTTTGTTTTTACAATTTACCCAGAAAGAAAGATCAACGGGCCTATCTGTAAATCGACTCTAAGATGCATCGGATACCTACAGTAGCGGCCTATCCCCTGAAACCGCCTAACGTGCTCCGGCCCTGAATTCCTCATGCCAAATCTTCTTCTCCCTCCTCCTCTGAAACCCTAATCCTCCCCCGAAAGGAAAAAAAATCAAAATCAAAATCAAAATGGAGAAGCTTCCCTCCATCAACAAATCCCAACACCAATACCAGCACATCCCCCAGCTCTCCATCCAAGAGCTCGAAACCCTAATCGACGACTTCAACTCCCAATCCCCCCTCCGCTTCTCCCGCCACCTCCCCCTCCCCCTCCTCGACATCCTCCTCCACTCCCTCCTCCACCGCCGCGACCTCCCCTCCTCCCTCAAGCTCTCCCTCCTCCTCCTCCTCGAATCCCTCTCCTCCCTCTCCCCCCTCCCCCTCTCCCCCTCTTCTCTCTCCTCTCTCTCCTCCTCATTCCACTCCCTCTCCTCCGACCTCAAGGACCAGTTCCTCATCTCCGTCACCGCCGTCCTCATCAGCCAAGAAGAAGAACTCGAGAATCTCGAGCCCTTCTTGGAGCTACTGCTTTCCGTTATTAATCGCCCGAACCACGGCCCTGACAGGCAGACGCGGGCCATTGCCTGCGAGTGCCTCCGCGAGCTCGAGCTCGCGTGGCCGCGCCTCCTCTCGGAGGTCGCCGGGCATGTATGGGCCCTCGCGCAGAGCGAGCGAACCCACGCGTCGCAGAGCTATCTGCTGCTCCTAGCTGCCGTTGTGAAGAATGTCGTTAAATTCGGGCTCTTGGGCTCGGTGCTGACGACGTCGGTGCCTATGGTGCCGTTCAGCGTGCCGCGCTGTTTGTCTGAGGAGCGGACGGATGCTGTGAAGCCGCCGACGGAGCAGAGCTTGAGAGAGATTAGGAGGGTGATGGCGTTTTTGCTGGAAAGGCCGCAGGGGCTGACCCCGCAGGGGACGATGGAGCTTGTCTCTATGCTGGTTGAGATCGCGGGCGCGTTGGAGCAGCATATCCCCGCGGTGGCGGCTCTGCTGAAGGTGCAGTTCTCTGGGATGATATACTCGTATGATCCGGTCCTGTGCCATGTGGTGCTTATGTTGTATTCTAGGTTTTCGGATTCGTTTGCGGGGGATGAGGAGGTGGAGATTGGTCGGAGGCTTGCTTTGATAGCAAAAGACGCTCACCATCCGCTTGTGTTCCGGCTTTTAGCGTTGCACTGGCTTTTGGGCTCGCCAAGGCTTGCGGGAAAGGGGTCTCTTGATCATTTAGCGTCAAGTTTTTATCCCACCGTGTTTGATCCGCTCGCGTTGAAGGCTGCTAAGTTGGATGTGATGGCTTGTGTTGCTGCTCATGAGGAGGGTGGAGGAGATGGCGGTCGTGCAGTGAAGCTGTTTGAGGATGGGCTGGTTTGTGTTTCGGCTTTTAAGTGGTTGCCACCATGGAGCACCGAGACTGCTGTTGCTTTCCGGACCCTTCACAAGTTCTTGATTGGAGTCACACCGCTCAGTAGTGATGGGATTGGCATTCTGGCAGGCTCTACGATTTTCCGTACATTAAAGGTACTAGATTGTTAGCTAAAACCCTTACATTCGCTTGCTAGATACTCCATCCATTTCAGTTTACTTGTACTTTTGGCCACCATTTTTTTGTTTTAAATTACTTACCCGAAGATTAAGAAAATTGTTTGAGAATCTTCCCTTATAGTCAATGAACTTTAGATTTAAATTTCCGAAAACTAACCCTAAACCTTTTGGAACAAAAAAACACTCTTCATAGTTCTAATGAGCGTATCATATTAGCTTTAAAATTTCAAACTCTTTTCGTTTAAATAGTGTGCAATAGGCCAAAAGGACAAGTAATTTTAAAAAGAGAGTATATATTTTGGACATGAAACCTTAATTAGGATGTATAGCACTGTCAAACTGTCTGCAGAGCATGCTAGTGAAGCTGGCATTGGAGCACCGTGGATTGGTTCCGGTGATTGCCACGTTTGTCGACAGGCTGCTACAATGTAAGGCCCATAGAGAGGTAGGAGAGAGATTGCTTCAAACATTCGATGAGCAGTTGCTTCCTAAGCTTGAAACTAACTACCATCTGACTTCATATTTCCCGATATTTGAGAGGATTGCTGCGAGTGAGGCCGTACCCCCTCGTGGTCTGTTGGAGTTACTCACTAAGCAAATGGTTTCTCTTACAAAGAAGCATGGTCCTGACACTATGATGCGTTCATGGTCACAAGGAAGCAAGGTGTTAGGCATTTGTAGGTTGATGTTTAAACATCATCACAGTTCTAGAGTGTTTAATGGTCTTTCTCGCCTCCTTGCATTCACTTGCCAATTCTTTCCTGACTTGGAGGTTCGAGACAATGCAAGGTAATGATTGACAGTGCTGTTTTCCTCCCAAAAAGCTACTAAATAATTTTCGGTTAAATTCCAGAGCAACTCCCTCACTTTTACCAGTATACCAGTATAGTGGATCGCCTTTGGTTTTCAAGATCTGCACTTTGCCCCTGGTTTAACCACCATTAACTTTTTACCATTCTGTATTCCCATAGTACCCTAGTAAATGTATGTATTTGATTATGAGTTGCTAATAAAAAAGTGGCAGAAAAATGATAGAAAATAGGGGTACTTTAGGAATAACAATTTTATAGAAATAGAAAACCTTACGTGCAGACCGCAGGTCTTAAGACAAAGGCGGTATCCTAGTCAACAGGTAAAAGGGGTTTTCTGCAATTTAGATATAATTTTATTCTCATCTTACTTCTTTCATATTGAATCCAGAATTTACATGAGAATGCTTCTTTGTATTCCTGGGAAGAAGCTAAGGAACATACTTAGTCTCGGAGAGCAGACTCCAGGAGTGGCTGCACCTCACCCAGGTTCATTCTTCCAGGTTCCTTCTCCTCGGCCTTCTCAAGATCTCAAGAAGTCATCAGGTCTTTCTTCATACATTCATCTCGAAAGGGTTGTTCCGTTACTTGTGAAACAATCCTGGTCATTAACATTACCTAATTTGAACTCTGGAAACGGCGAGGCCAGTTACATTGATAGCATAATAGACATCACTGCTGCTGCTGCTGCTGAATCAGGAGAAATTGTTAGCTCTTCTTTTATAGAATCTGAAAGGGAGAATGAATTCAGTACCAAGAGCATAACCATGCCTCATGAGCCATTGAGAGTGATGGATTCAAACGTTGCAGAAATATTACGAGTCCTAAGGAGGCATTTTGCATGTATCCCTGACTATCGACACATGGCCCCTATCAAAATAAAGATACCCTGCATACTAAGATTCGATTCCGAGCAGTTTATTTGCGTATGGGGAATCGATGCATCTTCCCTAAGTTCAGACGAGGTTGAAGGATTGCCTGCTTTATATGCAACCACCCTCACGTTTTTATCTTCAGCAAAGTACGGATCAATTCCCAAATGTCGGGTCCCGTTCCTTCTCGGCGAGCCTCCAAAGACCGGATCCGAGATTGTGCCAGTTGGAAATGATTCAGCTGAAAATCCAAGCTTTAGAGCTCCAGTAACCATTGAATTGGAACCTCATGAACCTATGCCTGGCATTGTTGATGTTGTGATCGAGGCAAATGTTGAGGACGGACAAATTATTCGCGGTTCCCTTCAGAGTATCTCTGTAGGCATCGAAGATATGTTTCTCAAGGCTTGCATGCCTTCTGATGTAAATGAAGACGGGATTGTTGAATACTATGTGGATCTCTTTCATGCTTTATGGGAAGCTTGTGGGAACTCTTCAAACACGGGAAGAGAAACATTTTTAATGAAAGGGGGAAAAGGGGCTGCAGCAATTAATGGGACGAGATCTGTTAAGCTTCTTGAAGTGAGCCCTGATTCTGTGATCAATGCTCTTGAGCAATATCTAGCTCCTTTTGTTGTTAGCGTTGTTGGTGAGCCGCTCGTGAATAGAGTAAAGAATAACGGGGTTATTAGATATGTGAGTTGGGGGGACGACTCTGATACCGGCAGTTCTTCCTCTTCTGAAATTGATGCTTTGGTGCCGTTCTCAGAGCCCAGCGCTTTAGTACCGTATTCAGAAAATGCCCCTCTTCAGCTTCAGTATGTGCAAGATGAAAGTGTTCGGCCTATTAGGAGGAGGAGCATGGGGATTGTTCTTGTTTTAATTTTCCTGCCACCAAGGTTTCATTTACTTTTTCAGATGGAAGTCGGTGAAATTACGACACTGGTTCGAATCAGAACAGATCATTGGCCATCCCTTGCTTATGTGGATGATTACTTGGAATCTCTGTTTTTGATGTAGAAGGATTCACATTGAAGGCAATTCTAAATGTTCTTTCTTGGATATTTTTTCCTTTCAATCTCTGTTTCTGCACAGTTTTGTTATTTGTTGTTCTTAATGTTTTCTGTCACCATGTATCTTTTTCCCATATATTTCAAACAATCAAACTTGTACATGAGTTCCTGATGAAGAAAGAAAATGGCGCCTCTCATATACAATGCATGTTCCAAAAGCTTCAAAGTTCTATCATTGCTAAAAATTCTCAAATCGCCTATATCACACTTTGCGTAGTGCATACTTTCGTCTTCCTTAACTCCATATAATTATTGTTACACATAATTGTGTTTCCATATAATTGTCAAAATAACTCTTGTATATGCAAGACTTGGGCTTCTTCAATGGCTAGGTTCATTTGAAGATTTTGCTATGTAATTATCTATGATACCTGATGCTTTAGCATCGTGAAATGCAATTCCTGCTAGATTACGGCTATAATTGCAGCATTTGGCAATGAGGGTGTTGTATGCAGCATCAACTTCTTTGACTTTTTTGTTCTCCTTAAAAGCAAAATCGTGGTCTGCTATGCTCATGTAGATGTTGAGAAAGCGGTCTTTGAAGGATGCCGACAAATCCCAAGTTTGCCTTTCTGAAGGGCTGTCACAGTTAATGTTGTAAATATCGGATATCGGTATCGTATTTGTCCTAAGATTTTCATATTGCCCCTTGGCGAGGGCATTGATCCCTGGCGGTTGTGGTAGGAAGCTACCAGCCTGGGATAGCCGAGCAAGGACTCGACTGCCTCTAGGAGGACTTGGTTCCTTACGGTTTGGGAGGATGTAAGAAGCCCACTAACGATGACCGAGCAGGGTAGCTTTCCGGTTGCCTCTTGCGAGGGCTTTGATCCTCAGCGTTGGAGGGGCCGTAGGAGGCCGGCCGAGGATATCCGGGAAGTGAGGCTGCACGGTTGCCTCTTAGCGAGGGCTTTGATCTTTGGCATCGTGGGTAAGCAACTACCATCCTGGGGCGACCGAGCGGGGTAGCCGGTCGGGTGCCTCTTGCGAGGGCTTCGATCCCTGGCGTCATGAGTAGGGAGCTACCAGTCGGAGATGACCGAGTAGGGTAACTGCTCGTTTGCCTCTTACGAGGGCTTTGATCCTTCAGGATGGGGACCGAGCAAGGTTACTGCCCAGTGCCTCTTGGTGAGGACTTTGATCCCTGTCGGTTGTGGTAGGAAGCTAACAGCCGGGGATAGCCGAGCAAGGACTCGACTGCCTCTGGGAGGACTTTGGTCCTTAGCGCGGGAGAGGCTGTAAGAAGCCTACCAATGACCCTTGGCCGGGCAGGGTTACTGCCCGGTGCCTCTAGGCGAGGGGTTTTGTCATGAAGGATAGCCGAGCGAGGGATCCTCGGGCTCGACTGCCTCTGGGAGGGCTTTTGATCCCTGGCGTTGCGGCAGGGAAGTTGCCCGCCAGGGATAGCCGAGCAGGGAAGCTACTCGGTTGCCTCTATAGAGGGCTTGGATCCTTAGCGCTGGAGGGGTCGTATGAGGCCTGCTGAGGATATCCGGGCAGTGAAGCTACGCGATTGCCTCTTAGGTAAGGGCCTTGGATTGCAAAGACAGGACTCTACTTGCAATGTCTCAACGTTTCTTCATTCGAACGGAAAAGATTTTAGCAAGAGTTTACATCGTCCTTGTGAAAGAAGGGGTACACACTTGTTAGCCTTGGCCTCATTGGTATAGCTTGAGCTTCTCGACGTTGTAAGGCCGCGGGAGCTTGCGTCTGTCTGCATCTGGCAGGTGGTAGGCCCCGCCGGGGAGTACCTCAGAGACGAGGAAGGGGCCATCCCACCTCGGGGAGAACTTGTGTAGCCTGCCTTGACCAATGAACTCGTTTCGCCGTAGGACCATATCCCCGGTCCAGAAGGAACGGTGCCTGACCCGGGTGTTGTAGTATCGGGTCGTTTGCTGTTGATAGGAGGCAGCCCTGATCTGAGCCCGGTCTCTCTTCTCCAACAAGATGTCCAAGTTGGTCCGTAGTGCCGAGGTGTTCGCATCGTCGTCGAAGTGCTCGACCCGATGACTGGGTAGCCCGATCTCCGTTGGGACAATTGCCTCGGTCCCGTAGCAGAGACTGAAGGGGGTTTCCTCGGTGGGGGTCTTATTCGACGTGCACAGGGCCCATAAGACCCGGGGCAGTTCTTCGACCCAACTGCCCTGTCACCCTTCCAGGCGGGTCCGAAGACCTCGGCGGACGTCTCGGTTAGCTACTTCGGCCTGCCCGTTGCATTGGGGATGCGCGACCGCGGCGAATTTCATGAGGATGTGGTATTCTTTACAGAAGTCCTTTACTTTCTCGTTCTCGAAGTTCGTCCCGTGGTCGGTGATGATACATCTCGGGATGCCGAACCGGAATATCAGGTTGTTTTGCAGGAACTTGATCGTTGTGGCGGCGTCTGGTTTCCTGATGGGGACGGCCTCGATCCATTTGGTGAAGTAGTCCACTGCGACGAGGACGTATTTGTGCCCGCCTGTGCCGGTGGGGAACTGGCCGATCATGTCCAATCCCCACTGGGCGAACGGCCATGGGGACATTAGGGCAGTCAGCTCGGTGGCAGGGAAGCAAGGGATGCTGCCGTGGAGCTGACAACTCTTGCATCTCCTGACTAACTTCTGGGCGTCCCCATGAATAGCGGGCCAGTAGTACCCCTGGAGCAATGCCTTTTGGACCAAGGTTCGGGCCCCTTGGTGCGCACCGCCGACCCCCTCGTGGATTTCCCGGAGGACGTAGTTGGCTTCGTGGGGGTCGACGCATCGGAGCAGGGGCTGAGTGAAGGACTTCTTATAAAGGTTCCCATTGCTCCAGATGAAGTGTCGGGCTTTGGCCCTGAGATGGGGGGCGGCTCCCCGATCTTCGGGGAGCGTACCGTCCTTCAGGAATTCCACGAGGGGCTTCCTCCAATCTTGGTCGCCTTCCTGCGCCACATATACGTGGAGTGTTGCCGCTCCGTCTTCCACGCTGGGCTGATGCAAGGTCTCGAAGAGGATAGACCGCTTATTGTTGGCCGAGTATGATGAAGCCAGCTTGCTCAGGGTGTCGGCTTGGGCATTCGGCTGCCTGGGTATTTGTTCTACCTGGACCTCGTCAAAGTTCTTCCGGAGTTTCCTCACTTCGTCAAGGTACTTCATCATCAGAGGTTCCCGAGCTTCAAAGCGGCCGGTCACTTGACCAACGACCAGGGCTGAGTCGCTGCGGATTCGAATTATTTTCAGTCCTAGTTTGGCGGCCATGCGCAGCCCAGCCAGGAGGGCCTCGTACTTCGCCGCGTTGTTCGAGTCTTTGAAATCGAGCTTCAAAGAGTACTTCATTTCCACCTCGTTCGGACCCCGGATAATGAGGCCGGCGCCACAGCCTTCCTCGGTTGAGGATCCGTCGACGTAGATGATCCACTCAGGAGTCGAGCCAGGCCTCCCCGCGATGGGACACTGAGTTGCGAGGGGCGGCGTGGACTCCGGTTTCTTGTTAGGGATGGTGCATTCAACGATGAAATTGGCCAGGGCCTGTGCTTTGATGGCCTGTCTCGGGAGATATTTTATGTCAAACTGAGATAGTTCCCACCTCCATTTTTCTAAGCAGCACGAGGATTCTGGTGATGCAAGGATAGCCCCCAACGGGCGTTCTATGAGGACGATAATGGCGTGTGCTTGGAAGTAGTGCCGCAGCTTCCTTGAGGCCACCACGAGGGCTAAGACAATCTTCTCTATGACTAGGTACCTCGTTTCTGCGTCCTTAAATACGTGGTTCACATAATACAACGGCTTCTGCGCTCCATCGACCTCCCGGACGAGCACCGAGCCTGTTGCTTGGCTGGATACCGCCAGATACAGCGACAGCTCGTCTCCTTCAACTGGTCGGGTGAGCAGCGGTAGCGTCGCGATGTGCTTCTTCAATTGGTCGAAGGCCGCTTGGTACTCCTCCGACCACTCGAACCTCGGGAACTTCCTCAGGGCCTTAAAGAACGGGAGACATTTCTCCCCCGACCTGGACATGAAATGGCTCAGAGCGGCGACTCGCCCCGTGAGCCTCATGATCTCGACGTTGGTCTTGGGTGCGGCCATGTTGAGGATAGCGTCGATTTTCTCTGGGTTAGCTTCGAATCCACGGTGAGTGACCATGAAACCGAGGAACTTTCCCCGGTGACCCCGAATGCGCACTTAGCGGGGTTTAGCTTCATCCTAAACTTGCGGAGCACATCAAAGGCCTCGCCCAGGTCCCTGGTATGGTCGGCCGACGAGACTGATTTGACGAGCATGTCGTCAACGTAGACCTCCATATTCTTGCCGATCAGCGGCTTGAACATGCGATTGACCAGCCGTTGGTACGTGGCCCCGGCGTTCTTGAGGCCGAAGGGCATCACCTTGTAGCAATATACCCTCCGGTCCATTGTGAATGCGGTGAGATCTTCATCTTCCGGGCTCATACGGATCTGGTTGTAGCCGGAGAAAGCATCCATGAAGCTCAACAGCTCGTGGCCGGCTGAGCTGTCGATGGGCTGATCTATCTGAGGGAGCGGATAGTTGTCCTTGGGGCAGACTTTATTGAGGTCGGTGAAGTCGACGCACATGCGCCACTTCCCGCTTGACTTCTTGACCAGAACCACGTTCGCCAGCCACTCCGAGTAGAGTACATTCCTGATGAAGTTGGCAGCGATGAGTCGATCGACCTCCTTTTCGATAGCCTTCTATTTGATCGGGGCGAAGCTCCGCTTCTTCTGTCTGATGGGTTATGCCGCGGGATCAACCCCGAGCTTGTGGGAGATGATTTTGGGGTCAATCCCAGGCATGTCTGCAGGCGCCCAGGCGAAGAAGTCGGAATTATTTATGAGGAATTTGACCAGGTCATCTCGCTTAGTCCCTGTCAGGAGTGATCCGACCTGGACGGTTTTTTTCTTGTCCCCTTCTGTCAGGGGAACCTCGGTCAGTGGTTCGACCGGCGTCCCTCGAACCTCCTTTCACTCGTCCCGGGTGTCCAGGGAACCCTTGATGTCGTCGTTTACCTCAGCGTCTTCGGCCGACCGCTTGGATGAAGACGTTTCGCTTAGGCATACCTTTGCGATCCGCTGGTTCCCGTAGACCCGACCTATCCCGCCTCGATCGAGAGGGAACTTCATTGCCAGGTAGTAGGTCGATATCTGGGCCTGGAGGGAGTTTAGCGTTGGACGGCCAAGGAGGACGTTTTAGTTCTTTTGAAACTCCAGAAGGTATGCGCATATCTGGTAAGTTTCAGTTCTTTTGAAACTCCCGATGTGATTTTTACCCCATGCTCTTATGACCTTGGCGTGAGGTCAAAATATCATAAGTCACATGTCAAGTTCTACCCATCATTGTCCAGGTTAATTTGAACCCACCCGTACATACCCTTGACGTAGGCCAAAATAGTAGTACGACTGTCCCAAACCAACGCATCTATCTATGCAACAGATAAATACCCGGCAGCTACCAAACGCTATGCCTTGGTGTGAGGTCAAAATACATAGCTTGAATACTACCGAATATTTAACTGAAATGATGGAGGGCTACGAATGGTTTCTGGCGAAAACCTTTAACGTAATGAACTTGATATCGTTGAAGGAATGGATAGCTTTTTAGAAAATATAGTGACGAAAACCTTTACTAAAGAGGTCACTCCCGGTGAAGGGATCTCGGCTCTTTCCCCGTAGAATGAGGTGCAGGATATTCCAACTGAATACCACGGTGCAAAGCAAAAGTAATCGGCTATAGTGAAGTTAATGCCCTGACGCAAACTTCTGTCCAAGGGGTCACTCCCGGTGAAGGGATCTCGGCCCTTGCCTCGTCGACTGAGGAGCAGGATATTCCAAATGAATACCACGATGCAAAACAAAAGTGAACGTCCTTGCAATAACAGCTTTTTGAAAAGTGTTCCAACAACATCAGATTAGGTTTGTTTAACTTGTATTGATCCGAATCAATGCAGTCCCATCAATTGATCACACCACAAAGAACGAAAATATACTGACGTACGTATATGCCATCCGCATTCGCCACTGGGTCCCGTCATCACCCGTTAGGTTAGCTAACTAACGACAGAGCGGGGACTGGACTAGCGCGGATGTAAAACATATACAACATCTACTAATATATATACCAATATATTATATTTGCTCAAGGCGTGATAAGAAATGCAACATCACAGAAATGTACAGCATCACAGAACAATACAGATATCTGGGATCCCCGGGTTTCACAGAGCCACTACTGAAACCCGACGTTCCCCTGGTCGTGTGGATAGCCTGTGCAATAAAATCCTAGACCCCTACGGGCACGGCAAGTTACCCGCCAAAACCTAAAGCGAGGCAGCCCCCTTCAGCTCCGTGAATGGACCACCCATCACTCCACGGAATCCAGCAACTTGGGCACCCCTCCTGGGTCAACCTGTACCCCCTACGAGTGCGGCGAATAGCCCGCCAATTCTAGAGTGAAGCCCCCTCCGTCCCAATGCCATGAGATGCGGGCTTGTTGCCCTCTAGAACCCGGCCATCCGTGCACCCCACCGCGGGATAATCCTAGTACAGAAAGTAAAATATACATACACCGGGTACATCGACCGCAACCAGGTCGTGCCCCAAAAGAATAATACAAACAGGCAGTGACGGCAGTCCACATGTCGGACGCTCGCCCCGCAATATCAAATGTACATAATACAACAGCACTGTACTAGCATTGCATCCAGGCTATCCCCCACGACCAATCCGCAACATCACAGCATAAACACAGAACATCAACGTGAAAGTCACGTTCGCAAATCCGTCTAACCGGGCTATAGCAGTTAGACTGGATTTACCGATCAAGTGACATTCACGGTCGCAGATATAATGTAAATACTTTGAAAAATGTGTTTAAAATATCCGATCGATCAAAAATTAACAAGTAGGCCCCCAAGCAATACTGTAGTACTCACAGAAATTCTGGACCCAAAATTAATATTCCAAAACCCCTAAAATAAGCCCAGAAGCCCACTGGAAAAATACGACGCAGTGAAGACACCAATGTGCGGCGGAACCGCGGCCCAAGGGGGGTTTGGCCGCGGTTCCGCGCTTAGGTGGTCGACTGAATGTGTCGAATTTTCCCAGTAGTCTTAGAATTTCCAGTACATTAGTTTTCTTCAACCTGAAAAATTTTTCGAGCAAGAAAAAATTCAATAGAAAACTGATGTGAGGAAAAATGTAGATTTTGGAATTTTGGTCGATCGGAAATGCAAAACACATCAAACGAAGCTAGATGAAGTTAATGGCGAGGCTCTGATACCACTGTAAGTGCACGGCGGCTCCCCGACCGTCAATCCGACGCCGGAATGCGGAAGCGGTGATAAACTTTAATTTTGCGGACTTAGCAAACCGGCACCACCGCGCACTAAACCCCGGATCGGGCCATTAAACTAGATCTAGCAAAGTACAAGAAGGGGAAGAGATATACCGAATGATCCGAGTCCTCCGGTCTTCTTCTCGTCGTCCCGATCTCCTGCGGAAACTCCGGTCGTCGCCTCCTCGCCGGAAGGGCACCACATCGCCTGTATCTTTTACGGGCTCCCACCTCAATACCGAGGCAACTCGGGCGCGAAGTAGGCTAGCCGACGCGTCCAAGATTTGCTGTAGAATGTGTAGGGGCTATGTCTCACTTGGGTTTTGTTGCCATTTGAAGATGATGGAGGAAACAAGATAAGAAAAATGGTGCTTGCATTTTTCTAGCATGAAATGAGATCAAGAAAATGAAACTCTCAAGAATGAAAACTCTCATCTTTTTCTTTCTCTCAACCATGAAAAAACTTATTCTCTTAGAAATGGTGGAGGAAAGAATATGAAGCATGAAGGGAGGTGATGGTAGGAGCACAAGTAGTGACCACATCCAAAACATCATCATAACCATCTCACATCAAACTCTAATCACTTCTAATCAACAAAAAGCAAGTGATAATGATGGATAAGAATGGTATCAAAAGATACTTTCATAATAAATACATTTGCAAGAAAAACCTCCACAATGTGTTATTTGCAAACTTGCAAATAACCCCCTCCATCGGAAAAGTCCGGCCGGGAAAGAACAAAGGAAAACCGGCCGGAACGGAATGCAAACTGGCAACTCCAGAAAACTGGTCCCGTAATAAATTACAGGAAAACCCCCATACTGTGCATACACACCCGCATCTGTATTCCGTCCGGATACAAATGCAATGAGACAAAATCTAAACTGTACTATACTAGGATCCGGCTTAAACCAAAGCCGGCTAGTAATATCCGTCCGATCCTGATCCGTGCAATACCGCACGTATCTGATCGAACGCTTCCATATAACCATACGGCCTCTAGTACAAACCGTCCGATCCTGATCCGTGCAATACCGCACGTATCTGATCGGACCCTGCCATATCTCCATACGGCCTCTACAGCGTTTCGCCCGAAAGCTTGAGTAACTGAAAGTGTGGTGGACTCTAAATACTCGTCAATACTATGGCTGTGGATTTAACCACTAGCACGTCAGAGGTATAAGCCAATACGTGACGGGCCACCAGCTATTGACTAAAAGGGACGTCGATGAGCGAACTCATCCTGACACCCTACTGAGCTTGTCAGTGACAATATCCGTACAGTCCGGTCCGTTCGTCTATGAGCATCGCATGTCGGGCCTAGGGGGTTGGTAAAAGTCAGACCCCCAAAAGCGGTACAAGTCGTGTCGGAGTGTAGCCCAGAACACCCTGAGATACTACTGGAATACCTACCAGTAAATCTCCTGCCTTGGCCAAGGTCTTCGTGTAATGGCTCTCCTAGACACAGCGCGACCTCACCCCCAATACCGGGAGAGACGAACCCCTGAAGATCCGCTCACTGCCTCCATGTGGCTCGGGACTGTACCCAACTAAAACCTGTTTGCACGACTCCTTTGAGCCGTGGTAGGGTAGTAATCAAAGTACAGTGGGAACTCACACGAGACAAATGACGATCTCCAGGTCGATGAACTAACCTGTACACATGTCACCAGGGAACTGCTATCTGACGTCAGGTATAAGACCAACTAGCATGTTCCCGGCGAGTCCTGTCCGTTGTACTCATAACCCAATGAGCACCTGTATACATCTTAGGTGAACCAACTGACACCAGTGGCTTGTGAGACCGGCCACCGCCCCTCGTCGGGGTCTCGACTGTATACACTAGTCTACTCTGGAGTATCGATGCCCTGTCTCGAAACTCCTACGACTAGGGACCTTTTAAGGATGTGCTTATAGACTCCAGCTCTCACTTATATGATCGCCCTCATACTGCTGGTAGTCAAGCAAGAATCCTAGGGGCTCTATCAACGTGCAATAGCGACATGTCAGGTCATCTAAAGCAGTACACGATGATAAAGGTAAACCAGATAGCAAACTATCATCTCGGGTAAGACTGTCCTACCGGGATAGGTCCTCCCTCAATCATTGCAATCACGTGCCTGTGATCCAATAATTGACTCTGAGGGCACTATCTCCAACAGATATTTTATGTCAAACTGAGATAGTTCCCACCTCCACTTTTCTAAGCAGCACGAGGATTCTGGCGATGCAAGGATAGCCCCCAACGGGCGTTCTATGAGGACGATAATGGTGTGTGCTTGGAAGTAGTGCCGCAGCTTCCTTGAGGCCACCACGAGGGCTAAGACAATCTTCTCTATGACTGGGTACCTCGTTTCTGCGTCCTTAAATACGTGGTTCACATAATACACCGGCTTCTGCGCTCCATCGACCTCCCGGACGAGCACCGAGCCTGTTGCTTGGCTGGATACCGCCAGATACAGCGACAGCTCGTCTCCTTCAACTGGTCGGGTGAGCAGCGGTAGCGTCGCGATGTACTTCTTCAATTGGTCGAAGGCCGCTTGGTACTCCTCCGACCACTCGAACCTCGGGAACTTCCTCAGGGCCTTAAAGAACGGGAGACATTTCTCCCCCGACCTGGACATGAAATGGCTCAGAGCGGCGACTCGCCCCGTGAGCCTCATGATCTCGACGTTGGTCTTGGGTGCGGCCATGTTGAGGATAGCGTCGATTTTCTCTGGGTTAGCTTCGAATCCACGGTGAGTGACCATGAAACCGAGGAACTTTCCCCCGGTGACCCCGAATGCGCACTTAGCGGGGTTTAGCTTCATCCTAAACTTGCGGAGCACATCAAAGGCCTCGCCCAGGTCCCTGGTATGGTCGGCCGACGAGACTTATTTGACGAGCATGTCGTCAACGTAGACCTCCATATTCTTGCCGATCAGCGGCTTAAACATGCGATTGACCAGCCGTTGGTACGTGGCCCCGGCGTTCTTGAGGCCGAAGGGCATCACCTTGTAGCAATATACCCTCCGGTCCATTGTGAATGCGGTGAGATCTTCATCTTCCGGGCTCATACGGATCTGGTTGTAGCCGGAGAAAGCATCCATGAAGCTCAACAGCTCGTGGCCGGCTGAGCTGTCGATGGGCTGATCTATCTGAGGGAGCGGATAGTTGTCCTTGGGGCAGGCTTTATTGAGGTCGGTGAAGTCGACGCACATGCGCCACTTCCCGCTTGACTTCTTGACCAGAACCACGTTCGCCAGCCACTCCGAGTAGAGTACATTCCTGATGAAGTTGGCAGCGATGAGTCGATCGACCTCCTCTTCGATAGCCTTCTGTTTGATCGGGGCGAAGCTCCGCTTCTTCTGTCTGACGGGTTATGCCGCGGGATCAACCCCGAGCTTGTGGGAGATGATTTTGGGGTCAATCCCAGGCATGTCTGCAGGCGCCCAGGCGAAGAAGTCGGAATTATTTATGAGGAATTTGACCAGGTCATCTCGCTGAGTCCCTGTCAGGAGTGATCCGACCTGGACGGTTTTTTTCTTGTCCCCTTCTGTCAGGGGCACCTCGGTCAATGGTTCGACCGGCGTCCCTCGAACCTCCTTTCACTCGTCCCAGGTGTCCAGGGAACCCTTGATGTCGTCGTTTACCTCAGCGTCTTCGGCCGACCGCTTGGATGAAGACGTTTCGCTTAGGCATACCTTTGCGATCCGCTGGTTCCCGTAGACCCGACCTATCCCGCCTCGATCGAGAGGGAACTTCATTGCCAGGTAGTAGGTCGATATCTGGGCCTGGAGGGAGTTTAGCGTTGGACGGCCAAGGAGGACGTTTTAGGCCGATGGGACTTTCGCTACGATGAAATCCACAGGTAACGTGCGGGTTTGTCCAGGCTCCCCGACGTTGAACTGCAGGGTGACCACCCCTTGCGCTGGGATGGAGTAGTTGGTGAACCCCGAAAGGACATGGGGAGTCGGTTTCAAGTCTGCTGAGGTGAGCCCCATGCGCAGAAAGCAGTCGTGGAAGAGGATGTCTGCCGAGCTGCCCGAGTCGACAAGTATCCGGTGGTCCTCGTACCGGTGGATTCGGACCGCGATCACCAGAGGGTCGTTGTGGGGTACGGATATGCCGTGGAGGTCTCCGTCGTCAAAAGTGATAGGCTCGTGGCCCCTGGCCCTTTTGCTCGGGCGGCCATTGGAGTTTGTTGCCGGCGCAGGGCGCCGAGTTTCGCAGGCGCTCGACTGGGCCCCAGCCGTCATGACCATAGTTCTTGACGAGCCTCGGTTCCTCCCGGCGAGGTTCTTTGGGCCTCGCTGTTGGGGTCCACCCGCTCCTCCGTTGAAGGGGAGGTGGCGGTTGGTACCCGAATCTTCAGGGTGATTGCTTGCCATGTAGATGGAGATCGGAAGGCCAACTTTGTTTTTGTGGAGTTTGCGTTTCCCACAAACGGTGCCAACTGATGGAGGTCCTTTTCAGGTCTCCTTCAGATGTTGTCTTCCGTCGATCTCCTGGTGGATTTTGGAGGTGATCTCCTGTTGCGTGTGGACCTCAATGGGTTTTGAGGAGATAGGTGGTTTGGAGGAGTTTGGCGCTGAGTACCTGCAAAGAAGTCCCGGGGTGGTTTGTACCACCGAGGACCCTTCGACGATCAAGTTAGTACTAGATCCGAGCAGAGTAACGGCTAAGTGGAGGAAAAAAATGGCTTACTTGACCCCTCTATGATGGGGGTTTATATAGCGGCGGTAGCTCGCAGCAGCAGGCGCGAGAATCTCGTCGGCAGTTCCGCTCCCGATGTCACGTCCGCGTAAAGAGCAGATCGCCCATTAATGGGGATCGTGATGGCGTGGAACGTGGGGCATTGCTGGCGGAGAATCTGCGCGTGGCGAGATTTGCGGAGCGGCGGTTACGCCTAAGAGTGGTAGAGTTGGTCGGCCGGAAGGGCCGAGGAAGACGGCCTCGGCTGGGGAGCTCGGAGACGAGCAGGAGGGCCGAGGAGTCTTGGTCTTGTGGCAGCTCGGGGCGAGCTGAGAGGCCGAGGATGCCAATTTGCAAAAGGGGCTCTCAGGAGAGCCAGCTTGTGCTTGCGGGCCGGGTACAGGGGTGGCCTGGTCGGCCCCTGTGGGCCCTCACTTCTGAGTTCTAGGACACGTCATCTGCCACGTGTCCTAATCTTGGAGATCGCCAATATTGAGCATCATCATATGCCAAATATTGAATACAGGAAACATCATTCATATTTAATTTAGCGGAAGAACTGCATTGCAGACAGACTCTCTTCATCCTAGAAGCTAATCTAGGTTGCACAGGCACTTCCGATGGGTTGTCGTATCCGTGTCCGACATATATTGGACACCGACATTTGCACGATATGTATCAGACATGTCGTATACATGCCATATGCGTGCAGTATGTGTCCTATATAGACGCATCAGTATCTATTTTATACACATCTTTAGTGTGTTATTAATGTATATGTCAAATGGATGTTTAAATTTTTAAAAAAGACTTGTTATTCATTTATCAAATCATTTATATTTTGGATATTATTGGGGTTAAATTGAAGAAATACATGTGGTTGTATGTTGTTATTATGACGTATCAGTTTAAATGTCAGACTTGCTATTTTTTCTTGATTAATGTTATCTATGAAGCACGGACACGGGCATGAGTACGGATGCAGACCGGAAACGAATACGGATGCGAACACGGACATAGATACGTTGCACGGTAAATTTGTAAGAATAAGGGCACGGGACACGACTATATTATTATTATTATTATTATTATTATTATTATTATTATAACAAAATATAAATAAACTATGAAAAAGCTTAAGAAAAATAATTCAAGGCTATATTTTTCATTATAACTATAAGTTTTTTTAAGCATAAATAAATATATATAAAACACACAAGATGTCACGATCCAGAAATGGCACGTGACCGGCACTTGGATCACATGAAATCTATAGGAACCCATCGTAACCCAAGTAAGCCGAAAACCCAAAAATCTAATCCTTTTCAATAAAATATTGGAGGTGAAGTTTTGAAATAAAGTTACACTGAAATCAAGTTCTTTCTTTTAAAATATATATAAAGTTCGTATGAAATGCAAGTGGATTATATACTATAACTTGAAAATATTTTTCGTCAGCTGAAATTTGGGCAGCACCTTCTTTGTAAATTTTGATCTAAAACCAGTTAATATCAAGAATAATATATAGGTATCCCCAAGTGGGAGCCAGCTCTTCCCCAATTGGTGGAATCACAACCATGCAATATGAAATATACGACGTCCAAGACGAAGATCAATCACAGAAAAGTATAAAGAAAATCAAAACATTATCAAATCCAATATAAGAATATACAAGTCTCGACCCTAAACCCAAAGTATATACAACTGGTCTCTAAGTCTACCAAATATATATAGTCTGGTTGATAGAGCATTTAACTAGATACAATGAATATAACAGTAAACAATGGTGGTTACGCTCTGAACTATAACTTACCTATGAATACAAATCATCCAGGAAGGAACAATGTATCAGTAAGCCGTTACTGAATCCGAGCGGTCGATCCTGCAAGAAAAATATGGCACAACGGGGTTGAGTTGCAAACTCGTGAGTAGAAAATATCAGCAGGTAGAAATCAAATGTACAACGATCTCCTAGGTCATACTGTAATATAATAATATCATATCGTGTGATAACAATGGTGATCGTGTATACACAAGTATAAAAATATAATAATATCGTGTTTGTGTCAATATATAGTATCATGTTATATATATATATATATATATATATATATATGCGTGTGTGTGTGACATCCAACGTGTGTCCATCAACGACACATCAAATCATCATAAAATCCTGAGTGCCCAGTATCGACACTCGAAATCATCATAAATCCTGCCACGCCCCGCTTCCCAGAGTGCGCTAAGATCGGCACGTGACAGAGTCAACCATGCTACCTGTGGCTAGGAAACATCCCTCCACAGTCACATTATGGCTGTCTAGAGATATCAAGAACAGTAGAAATAAAATAAACTATCTAGTACATGTCCATGAGCCAGAATAAACGAGTCAAGAAATAATATGCGGAAGCAATAAATCCAATAAACAGTAACATCTGGAAAGTACGGAAATAACTAAACTAACTGGATACTAACAGGATCCTCACTGCTCGGCCTGACGGCGGAAATACTCCTGATCAGCCTGCGACAAGGGTAGCGGATCTGGGCCATGCAAAACCCAGACGTCAGAGCGTCATAATATCAACAATAATATAATCAAGGGGTAACAAGTCATGCAGGCATGAGTATAAACAGTAATAAAAGTATAACAGTAACACGAATAAGAAACAGTGAAGGGTATAAGCACATGTGTTGTGCGGTGAGTAATCTGAACTAAACTACTGGGTAACTACTCTCAATTCTGTGAAATCAATTTAATGAATCGTCGATATAACTCAATAGTATCCCGTGCATGCCCAGGACTACGGTCAAGACTCTCGGGCTGAATCCGAGACGTGCCGCTAGGCAGTAAACAGGTAACATGTACAGACGAATGATGTCAGCAGCAGCATCCCGGGGCTGGCCTAGCCCGTAAAACTGATCAGTATAAATATCAAACTGTCGAGTTACAAGTCAGGTTTCATCAATGATTTCCCCATACCCCCAAGTTATGTGTTCAAGTCAGGTATTGATAAATATGAAACTAATGCCAACACAGGATCAAGCAGGTACAGGTTTGCCTATGTAGACAACAGGATACGTCCGTCAGGACAACATGTCAGGATTGTCGGCATTAGAAACAGGATCAGGTAACATGTCAAGTAGTGGTGTATCAGGTCATGTTAAGTAGTGCACAGTGTAACAATGAGTGTCCAACAGTAAAATGTAGCAAGTATTGAATCATGGTAAAAGTACGGATGTACGATAAAAGCATGGATGCATAAATATCTATCAGGGGTTGCATCATGACTATGTAGGATACACATTATCAAGCATAGGGTACTAGTGTAACAATAATATGAATTAATATAATATGGCATGCAACTACATATGTAGAATTAATGGTATGGATACACAATAAAACATGGATGCACAAATATCTATCAGGGGTTACAACTACAGCTCCAAGGCTATGTAGGATGCACATTATTAAGCATGGGGTACTAATGTATAATATGAATTAATATAATCTGTAGATGCAGCTACATATATAATAGATGATATGGATGCATACGGGTATCCGAAAACAGTAAAACATTAATATGGATGTATAATGCAATCAACATGTAATATTTTTATTCATATGGATGCAAGATAAGATGCATAGCATGTAGCAAGATAAACTTATCTCGATCGGATCACACGACGGGTACGTACGGCACGTCCGATGTCGGATAAACGTCGCAAAACCACACGCGCGCATGGGACGGGTCCAGGAAAGGCAAGAGCATGACCACGCTGGCTGGGGTTGCTCACTGGATTATTCGGATCGTCGGGGACAAGTACGGCTCCAGCGGGTGATCACCGGAAAAGAAGTAAGATCAAGAAAAGAAAGATAAAGAAGAAGAAGAAAAAGAAGAGGAAGAGACTAGGGTTTGGTGTTCTGGGTTCAGAAGGGTGGTGAGGCGAGGCAGGGAACATGACGACAACGACGGGCCGTCGACGGCAAGGTGCAGGCGGGGTTTTTCTGGCGAGGCAGTGGGTTTTAGGATTTGCAGGGATGAGAGTTGCAAGCTCGGGCTCGTCGAGGGAAGAAGGGAAAGGGAGTTGATGGAAGAGAAGGAGAAGAGGAGAGGTCGGTGAGAAGGTGAGGATGGCGACGACGAGGGATCGCCGACGATGGAGGTACAGGTGAGGCCGGGCTAGGGATTCAAGGGCTCGGTTCTTGCAGGGTTCTTAGGGTGTGCAGTGTTCTTGCAGTGGTCGGGGTTAGTAAGAGGAGATGAGGCCGACGGCGAGGGATCGGAGGTGACAACGGCGACGAGGCGGAGGTGGGGTCATGGGTTAGGCGTCGGGTCTAGGGTTCGTCGCAGTGGGTGTGCAGGGGGGAGTGAAGGCGACGACAAGGAGGTGGTAGAGGAGAGGGGACAAGGAGACCGAGGGTGGAGACGAGGGGTTGCCGGCGCGAGGGCGACGGCGAGGCAGGGGATGGGTTCATGGGTTGTGCAGGGTTGAGTCGGGAATGAGGGGAGAGGAAGGTGATTGTGGAGGTGAAGGAGGAAGAGGAGGTGGAGATGAGAGAGGAAATGGGATGGTGACGACGAGGCTGGGACGGGCGGCGTCGAGGGCTGAGGTGAGGGTGGAGGAGAGGAAATTTTTTTTGAGAAGATGATGGAGGGGAGAAGGAGAGAGGACGTGGGTATTAATAATAGGAAAGAAAAAGAAAAGAAATATATATATTATAAGAGAGAGAGAAAGAATTCTGAGAGAGAGAGATCGAGAGGAGAGAGAGAGGGAAAGAGAAAGAGTGCGAGAGGAAGAGAATTTTGTTGTTTTGTTAGGATTTAGTTTAAAATATCTTTTAGTTAATTAAATTTTAAATCGTTTAAAATATTTAAAATATTGTGTTAATAAAATTTGATATTCTGGTAAATCCAAACTTACTCCAAAATATGCCCAGGTCGGATCTAAAAATTCAGTTGCAAAATATGAAAAATATACACGTCGACCAAAACTAAAATTAGATATCCGGGTAACAAAAATTCATACCCCCAAGAACGGATGCACGTACGTACGCGTAGCCATACAAACAAGTCGGTTTCACTGAACGGGACGAGAACAAGATGTGCGGATGCTCCCACAGGGTTAGGGGTATCATGCAAGCCATGCAATGTATTTTTAAAATATTTTATGTGACTTTAAAATGTTATATTTTAAAATGCAGATGCCAGATATAATGCGAGTATGCAAGATGTATAAATTAAAATGAAAGTGCACGAGTCTACATAACAAGTCAGGGTAGATCATAATCATGAATCAAGACAGGTTTCAAGCATGCGGGTCGGGTCGGATGCAATACAATGTCAAAACACTATCCGTACCCAAAACACGGTAAAACTGGAAAATACCATAAATAAAGAAATGCATGAACTAGAACTGGTATAGATGAACTAGGGTGTTACATTATACCCAACTACAAAAGAATTTCGTACTCGAAATTCCCAAGACAAGAAAAGGTAAACAACATGAATCTATAAGAATAGGTGTGGAAACTTCTGTTGAATCTCGTCTTCTTATTCCCAAGTTGATTCTCCGGGCGAGATATTTCCCCAAGAAACAAGTACGAGAGGGATAACCTTGTTCTTAAGGACCTTTTCTCTTCGATCAACAGTCGACATCGGTCGTTCCTCAAAGGTCAAATCCTCTCTTATAGTCAGCTCCGAATGATCCAACACGTGTGTTTCATCTCGAACATACTTACGGAGTTGAGATACATGAAACACGTCATGAACACTCGCCAAAGATTATGGTAAAGCCAATCGATAAGCCACTTCTCCAACACGCTCCAAAATCTCAAAAGGCCCCACGAATCAAGGACTGAGCTTACCTCGACTCCCAAAATGAATCACTCCTCTAGTCGGTGATATCTTCAAGAATACCATATCACCAACAGCGAACTCTAGAGGTCTTCTCGATGTGTCGGCCCAACACTTTTGCCGATCTTGTGCTGCCTTCATGTGATTCCGGATAGTATTAACTTTCTCTACTGTTTGCACGATCAAATCCGGTCCCAACAATTTTCGTTCTCCAACATCATCCCAACAAACAGGTGAGCGACATTTGCGACCATACAATGCTTCGAATGGAGCCATCTGAATAGTCGCTTGAAAACTTTTGTTGTACGAAAACTCCACCAAGTGTAGATGATCCTCCAACGAACCCTTGAAGTCCAACATGCAAGCTCTCAACATATCTTCAAGAGTTTGGATCTGTAACAACTCCATTTTTAGTGTACATAAATTTGCTTTAAATTTAAAGTATACTTGGAGTATTTAATGTTGTTGTTACCACTTTAAGTATCTATTTCACTCCATAATTACAAGAAAGAGCTTGTAGCTCATTGGTAATACCTTGCACTGCCGAACCAAGCTACCAGAGTTCAAATCACATGCCCCACATTATTTTTTATATTTATTTGTTTTAAATTTTATAGAAGCCCAACAGTCCACACGTGATAACTCCCACATTTCACACTACACATGAAAATGTTAAAGTACCAGAGGCTTATTCAGGCGACTCCCCAACTCCCGACACATCGACTAGGCCGGGATCGGCCGAGTCGGCCGGCGGACCGGCCGGACTCGGCCGGACCGCCGAGTCGTCAACTTGGGAAAGTTGTCTCTTGGTATTCTCTACCCCCTGCACACTTCAATTCCCCAGATCGTTTCCAGAGAGCTCTTAATACCCCATTTACTCCATTTTATTATAATTTATCACATTATTTTTACATTTTTTCAATTTAACTCTTCACCTACCCTAACCCTAGTCTAACCCTATAAATACACCCCTACCCTCTTCCCTCTCACCCCAAAACTCTGAGCCAACTCTCTAAAATTATCAAGAAAACTTGTGTACTTTGAAAACGAGCACGAAGCGAAGCTACAGCGAAATTCCCGGCGAACTTCCGGCGGTCGTTCTAGGAGCTTTCGGTGACGAAGCGACGCACCGACGATTCCTCTCCTTCCCTCTCACTCTCGTTAATTTCCAAAATCCGTAAGTCCCATTTTTACCTCTCTTTTCTTTTCTAAAAATACAGATTTACAAACCCAACGGAATCGGAACAAATCCGATTTCCGATTCGGTTTTCTTATAAACTTCACTTCTCGTAATTTCAATTATGCTTAAACACTCTCATGTTGACTATTAAACACTAATCAACTAAATTGATCAAGTTTCCATTCATAAAATGATAGCTATTTCCATTTATCGTATTTTTTCACTTAAATACCATATTGTTTCAATTATACATTTAACTCCATTAAACTTGCTATACCTTTAAGTAGATCATGAGGTAACGACCTACCTCCTCACACACTCATATGCAAACATAACACTACATCTCGAGAACTTAGAATACAGGAAAACAAACATTTTCATTTATATACCCTTTACTTAATAAAAACAAATTCTAAAAGATTTAGTATTGATACATCTTTATGAATAAATAACTTTTGAACTAATAAAAAAATATCTAGACTCAGCCAATTAAGGACTGTCGCATTCATTAGGACAAAGGAAGGTTGTGGGCATTCAGTCGTTTATCTAAATCTGACTTTGTGGTGCCTAGGCTAGACAAGTGAGAAAGATAACTTTAAAAGGCCCGTCTCACGGCGATTTGTGAGCGGATCCCTCCTTTCTTCACTTGTACTTACCTGGCCACAATTGACGGTGAAGAGGCGATTTGAGAGATATCTCACAACTTGTCGCCAGCTAGGAGCAGTCTATAACATAGAATACGGGAAATCGACATCTTTGCAAATAAATACCATAACTCAATAAAACCGTTTTTCTTTAAAGATTAGTATTTAAACAAATCTTTGGAAAGCGCCGCTACAACCCATTTGGGGAACCCGTTCGGGATGGTGCGGATTATCGCACATCCTCGGACTTAGTAATGCGAGATGCAGACCTCCGCAAGGAGCATTCGGTCTTGAAAGATTTAAATACGGCATCTTAAGAAAAATGAGATTTTAGATTATAATAAATATATAACAAAAAAAATTATTTTCATATAAATATATGTATACGTAACTCAAAAATATCTAATTTGAATTATTATGAATCTTCAACCTTTTTCTAAAAATAGCACAAGAATTGGTTTACACTAAAATACCATGAATTCAAAATAATCAATATTTCCACATAAATACCTTTATTTATGGAATTAGGTTATTCTCATTAGAATTATCACCAATATAAAATCTACAATTATTACAACTCTAAAAACGATAATAATTACTTGGGGTTTATCTTGAAAACTATATAAAAGTATTTTTACATAAAACCCCCTCAAGTTTTATAAATTACCCTAAGGACCCTAGTATATATAGGTTTAAGAAATAATCAGAACTTCGATTTACATTTCTAATTGTTTGACTCGGGTTTGAGTCTCATTATAATCTGACTTGAATATGATTCAAGTACAACGTACAATCTCCAATCTCCAATCTCCAATATTTCAATGCAATATGAATCCATGAATCCAGTTGTCAATCTATACAAGTTGACTGAACCGAACCATGGATATACATTCCATTTACATGATTCTACAGTTATTCCATTTACATGATTATTCAGTTACATCCGTTTACTGATATCATGGTTTTGGTCAGTCACCCAACTATACAATCTATGCAATACAATACAATACAACAATACAATCAAAACACTACGGGGTTTAAGGGGTAGATTGGTACGGAAGGTGTTAGAAGTAGCACGAGAAAGTAAGATTAAGACACCTAACCTATATTCCATTGCTGTTGTACCGTGGCTTAACGGTTCCTTGTACATTCCGTTTGCCTGGTCTCTAGCATACTGAGACCCCTCTCGTATACACTGGCATTCTTCTGTACCAAGCTACAAACAACAGCGTAAACACAACATTATATCAATATAATATAACCTTAAAAGATACCTATTATTCTGTATTTTATATTTCTCCCTTATCTTTAGGACTTACCGAGCGACCTGTTCGCCGACGACATTCTATTTCTTTCTTCTTTAAATGTCGTCAGGTGATCTGGACACAGCAGAGATTGAGCCCACCAGTAAAGACTTGGATCAGTTCCTCGAAGACCCCGAGTTCTAGACATTGTATCTTTTTCTATTCAGTATTTTTCATTTCCTGTTATGTCATTGTTTAGGCATCGCTTTTATTCCAGATGTATTTACTTTTCATGCATTGTATAAAAGAATGTTAATAAATAAAGTTGTTGTTTTTATTATACCTTGTCTCTTATGTATATTTTCTTTTATATTGCTTAGTTACGATTAGCGTATTTGTTTCTGAGTAAATACGTAGCGGACCAGTCGTGTCTCCTTCGCCGTATACCGGAAAGCGGGACGTGACAGGTTTTGTTGGTGGCCCATGCAAGTCAGAGCTGTATGAAACTCTATCATGTAGTTCTGTTCTGCGTGAACAACCTAAGCAATATAACACAAGAACCAGCAACTAAAACATTCTTTACAATTCATGTTCCTTGAATCTTATCATTTCATGTACTTTGAATCTGTCATAACCCAAATTTTTCTTCAAGGTTATGGATTCCCTGAACAACACCAGCACCAATGTCAATAACACACCTCCACCACTACCACTCACACCTGCCGTCCCTGCTTCGATCAACGAGCAGACGGTTCTACTGGAGGCAATCCGAAGCCTCTTAGAAGGACAACAGCAGCAGACTGCTCTCTTAATGAATCGTCCCGAGGCAGAAGCACCTGGGGTGAAGCAATTCAGGGCTTTGCACCCCAAACAGTTCTCAGGAAAGGAGGGCCCACTGGAATCTGAGGAATGGGCTCAGAGTATCGAAGATGATCTGGCAGCGGCACAAGTGCCAGAATTAGCTTGGGTTCGTGTTGCAAAATTACAGCTCACGGATAATGCACGAAACTGGTAGAAGGCGAAAGAAATCCGTCTTGAACAACCCATCGAATGGAAGACTTTCCGCGACATGTTAGACGCTAAGTACTTCCCTGAGACTGCTAGGTTCGACATGGAACAACAGTTCATTCATCTGCAACAAGGTTCGATGTGGACCAAGTCGGTAGATGAATATGACGCTGAGTTCACCATGCTTAGTCGATTCGCGGCACACTTGATACCGACGGACGAGATCAGAGCCCGTCGATTTCAACAAGGTTTGGATTCGGAGATCCAGGCCGCACTGGCCACAGGAGATTTTCCGACTCATGAATCGGCTCTGAAAGCTGCTCGCCGTTATGAGGCAGTGGTAAAGGCGAGGGGAAGACCTCAATCTGCTAGATTTAAGCGCCCTGCCAACCAGATGATAGGAGGAGCCTCGTCCAGGCCACCTTTTGTGCCAAGGCGACCCGGAGTACAGAACCATCGTCTCAGCCCAGCCTTTTGTACCTACTGCAAAAGAACTGTATATATGATGAAAGAATACCGGCGAGCCAACCGTCTTTGCTTAGTCTGTGGCTCAGCTGCTCATGATATCGGGTCTTGTCCCCAAAGACAAAACCCAGTTGCCGCACCCAGGCCAGCAATTACCTACCCGCAGCGCCCAGCCATTCAAGCACCCGCTCTAAGACTTGCACTACCTGCACCACCCAAGGACCACAAGCTGCACCACTTCCTCGTCAGTTCCATCAAGCTCAAAGGAACGTTCGGAGGAATGCTCCTCAGGCCAGGAAGAATGTACCAAGGCGTCAGGCTTTCACGATGACAGTGGAAGAAGCTGAGGCCACTGGCCAACTTATCACCGGTAACCCTTTCTTTCTCAAAATTCTTTCAGTCTTGATATTTATCCTACATACTTTCCCTATACTTAAAACATATCCCACATACCTTAGGTACAATATTAGTATCCTCAATCCCTACACTAGCACTGTTTTTCACCCATTCTAATCGCGCGTAAGTCTTTTCTTTCTTCCATCTCTCTCCTTCCATGCCTCTATTATGACTTCACTAAACCCATCTTATTTTCCCCATCGATCTTTGTTGTAAAGTTAAATTTTACATTTTTTTATGTTTATACTTCTTGTATCGGTTAAATTCTGTAAAGTTGAGAATGTAAATATATAAAATGGTTGGATTTTTTTCCACTTGTCTATTCTTGTCATTGTTATACTGCTTACATTACGCTTAGCGTATTTATTTTGAGAAATGACCTTCTCGAAATAAATACGTCGCGGGCTTGCCACGTCACCGTTTCCATCTACTGGGAAGCGGGGCATGCAGAGAGTTTTATGCTGACTTCAAAGTGCTAGACATACCGAACTTTGATGTGGTTCTAGATATGGATTGTCTTGGAACTTTTTATGCTACCATTGACTGTCGTCAAAGGAGGGTAGTATTCGAGATTCCAGACCATCCGGTCTTCTATTTCAAAAGCGGAGACCGTACCCTGGAGCCAAGTACCTACAAAGCGAAGTCAAGGGAAGTAGTAGTTGCAGCAGCTCAAGCGGAGGAAGAATCAAGACCAGATCTGGTTCGAGAGTTCGACGATGTGTTTCCTGACGATATATCGGGTTTTCCTCCCGATCGAGCTCTTGAATTCAGCATTGATTTAGTACCAGGAGCACAACCGGTGATCAAAGCACCTTATCGACTAAGTTCGGAAGGTTTGAAGGAAGTTCGAACACAGTTGGACAAATTACTGGTAAAAGGATGGATTCGTCCCAGCACTTCAAGTTGGGGATCACCTGTACTACTTGTGAAGAAGAAGGAAGGTTCATACAGAATGTTCATCGATTACAGAGCCTTGAACGAAGTCACTATAAAGAACAAGTATCCACTTCCGCGCATCGACGATTTATTCGATCAGCTAAGTGGATCTTGTGTTTTCTCTAAATTGGATCTTCGTTCAGGTTATCATCAGGTGAAGGTCAAGGAAGCTGATATTCATAAAACAGCTTTCAGAACTCGCTATGGACATTACGAATTTCTAGTGATACCATTTGGAGTGACCAACGCACCGGCAATATTCATGAACTTAATGAATCAAGTTTTCCGGGAATACTTAGACAGGTTTGTTGTCATTTTCATCGACGACAATCTGGTGTATTCCAAGAGTCGGAAAGAACATGCAGAACACCTACAAATTGTCCTGGAAACTCTGTGTCAACATCAGTTATATGCCAAGTATAGCAAGTGCGAGTTTGGCTACAACAAGTTGGTTTTCTTGGACATATCGTATTAGGAGAAGGAATCTCTGTGGATCCAGCGAAAGTTTCAGCAATTAGCGAATGGCCTACACCAAAGTCAGGGAAGGACATTCGGAGTTTCTTGGGTTTAGCTGGATATTACATAAGGTTTATTGAGGGCTTTTCAAAGATGGAAACACTCCTGACCAAGCTCACACGTAAAGATGAAGATTTTGTGTGGTCAGAAGTATGCGAACAAGTTTTCGTAGAACTCAAGTCAAGGTTGACATCAGCGCCTATTCTCGTCATACCGGATCAATCTGGAGAATTCGAAGTGCATTGCGATGCATCCAGTAAGGGATTAGGATGTGTTCTATATCAACACAGTAAAGTTGTGGCTTATGCTTCAAGACAGCTGAAGATTCATGAGCACAATTATCCGACGCATGATCTGGAGTTAGCAGCCGTCATTTTTGCTCTCAAGATTTGGCGCCATTATCTACTTGGTGAACGAGTGAACATCTACACAGATCATAAGAGCCTGAAGTACGTGTTTACTCAGAAGAAGTTGAATATGCGGCAGAGAAGATGGTTAGAACTCATGGCGGACTTTGACATCAACTTACAATATCACCCAGGGAAGGTGAATGTAGTACCTAATGCTCTTAGTCGCCAACCTTTATTGATGAATCTCACCGCTCAGTGGAAGCTTCAACAAGACTTGCATCAGATGGAGGTTGAAGTGGTCATGCCAGGTAATACTTCAAGTTTGATGAATTTACAAGTTCAATCAACCATTGTTAATCAGATCAAAGCAGCTCAAGCAAGTGATGCTAAGTTGCAAAAGATCAGAGAACAAGTGGAGAATGGACTCAGAACCGATTTCATCATCCATGAAGACGGATCTTTGAGATACAGCAGCAGATTGTGTGTACCAAAAGGTCATGTTCGGGAAGAGTTAATGAAAGAAGCTCACAGCTCTCCCTACTCAGTACACCCTGGAGGTACCAAAATGTACAAAGATCTACGTCAAAATTATTGGTGGCATGGAATGAAGCGTGAAGTATCCAGAAGCGTCGCAAAATGCTTGGTGTGTCAGCAAGTAAAGGCTGAACATCACAGGACAGCTGGACTACTTCAACCGTTACCAATCCTAGAATGGAAGTGGCAACACATCACGATGGATTTTGTGACTGCTCTTCCTTGCAGCACAAAGGGTAACGATGCCGTATGGGTCAATGTGGATCGACTCACAAAGTCGGCTCACTTTATCCCATTTCGAGTTAGTCAATCAACTGAGACACTAGCAAAGAAGTACATGGAGGTAATAATCTACTTAAAGATTTAAACTCTTCATAATGTACTATCTCTGATACCCATGAACTCATACAGGAAATTGTGAGACTTCATAGAGTACCGGTCTGCATTGTCTCCGATCGTGACACCAGATTCCGATTGCAATTTTGGCAGAGTCTGCAAGCAAGCTTGGGAACAAGTCTGAACTTCAGCACGGCTTATCATCCACAAACCGATGGTCAGTCTGAGCGAACTATTCAGATCTTAGAGGATATGCTCAGAGCATGTATGTTAGACTTCAAAGGATCGTGGGAAGATCACCTACATCTTGTGGAGTTTTCGTATAACAACAGCTACCAAGCAAGCATAGCAATGGCACCTTTTGCAACATTGTATGGAAGGAAGTGTCGATCGCCATTAAGTTGGGAGGACATCGGAGATAGGGAACTTCTTGGACCAGAGATGATAGTAGCGACTGTTGATGTGGTTCGTACTATCAGGGAAAGGATGCGCATAGCCCAAGATCGACAGAAGCACTGGGTTGATGCAAAGAGACGACACTTGGAGTTTCAGCCAGGAAATCACGTATTCTTGAAGATATCTCCGAACCGCGGAGTGATCCGATTTGGAAGACGGGGTAAGCTAAGTCCGAGATACATTGGACCGTTCGACATACTCGAACGAGTCGGTGAAGTGGCATACCGCTTAGCGCTTCCACCTTCATTGGAAGGAGTGCATAATGTATTCCACATATCCCAACTCAGAAGGTATGTGAGTGACCCCAACCATGTTCTTGATCATTCCGAGCTCACTATACAGCTCGACTTGTCTTGTGAACTACAGCCTGTGGAGATCTTGGACAGGAAAGTAAAGACACTTCGGAACAAGGAAGTTAACTTGGTCCGAGTGATGTGGAGGAAAGACACACCAGGAGAGTCCACTTGGGAAAGGGAAGATGAAATGCGTTCAAGATATCTAGTCCTCAAATAAAAGTTGTAAATTTCGAGGACGAAATTTTTGTAAGGAGGGTAGACTGTAACAACTCCATTTTTAGTGTACATAAATTTGCTTTAAATTTGAAGTATACTTGGAGTATTTAATGTCGCTGTTACCACTTTAAGTATCTATTTCACTCCATAATTACAAGAAGGAGCTTATAGCTCATTGGTAATACCTTGTACTGTTAAACCAAGCCACCAGAGTTCAAATCTCATGCCCCACATTATTTTTTTATATTTATTTGTTTTAAATTTTATAGAAGCCCAATAGTCCACACGTGATAACTCCCACATTTCATACTACACATGAAAATGTTAAAGTACCAGAGGCTTATTCAGGCGACTCCTCACCTCCCGACACCTCGACTCGGGCCGGCGCCGCCGGCCGGACTCGGCCGGACCGCCGAGTCGTCAACTTGGGAAAGTTGTCTCTTGGTATTCTCTACCCCCCTGTACACTTCAATTCCCCAGATCGTTTCCAGAGAGCTCTTAATACCCCATTCACTCCATTTTATTATAATTTATCACATTATTTTTAAATTTTTTCAATTTAACTCTTCACCTACTCTAACCTTAGCCTAACCCTATAAATACACCCCTACCCTCTACCCTCTCACCCCAAAACTCTGAGCCAACTCTCTAAAATTCTCAAGAAAACTTGTGTACTTTGAAAACGAGCACGAAGCGAAGCTACGGCGAAATTCTCGGCGAACTTCCGGCGATCGTTCTAGGAGCTCTCGACGAAGAAGCGACGCACCGACGATTCCTCTCCTTCCCTCTCACTCTCGTTAATTTCCAAAACCCGTAAGTCTCATTTCTACCTCTCTTTTTTTCCTAAAAATACGGATTTACAAACCCAACGGAATCGGAACAAATCCGATTTCCGATTCGGTTTTCTTATAAACTTCATTTCTCGTTATTTCAATTATGCTTAAATACTCTCATGTTGACTATTAAACACTAATCAACTAAATCGATCAAGTTTCCATTCATAAAATGATAGCTATTTCCATTTATCGTATTTTTTTCACTTAAATACCACATTGTTTCAATTATATATTTAACTCCATTAAACTTGCTATACCTTTAAGTAGATCACGAGGTAACGACCTACCTCCTCACACACTCATATGCAAACATAACACTACACCTCGAGAACTTAGAATACGGGAAAACAAACATTTTCATTTAAATACCCTTTACTTAATAAAAACAAATTCTAAAAGATTTAGTATTGATACATCTTTATAAATAAATAACTTTTGAACTAATAAAAAAATATCTAGACTCAGCGAATTAAGGACTGTCGCATTCATTAGGACAGAGGAAGGTTGTGGGCATTCAGTCGTTTATCTAAACCTGACTTTGTGGTGCCTAGGCTAGATAAGTGAGAAAGGTAACTTTAAAAGGCTCGTCTCACGGCGATTCGTGAGCGGATCCCTCCTTTCTTCACTTGTACTTACCTGGCCACAATTGGCGGTGAAGAGGCGATTTGAGAGATATCTCACAACTTGTCGCCAGCTAGGAGCAGTCTAAAACATAGAATACGAGAAATCGACATCTTTGCAAATAAATACCATAACTCAATAAAACCGTTTTTCTTTAAAGATTAGTATTTAAACAAATCTTTGCAAAGCGCCGCTACAACCCATTTGGGGAACCCATTCGGGATGGTGCGGATTATCGCACATCCTCGGGCTTAGTAGTGCGAGATGCGGACCTCCGCAAGGAGCATTCGGTCTCGAAAGATTTAAATACGACATCTTAAGAAAAATGAGATTTTAGATTATAATAAATATATAACAAAAAAAATTATTTTCATATAAATATATGTATATGTAACTCAAAAATATCTAATTTGAATTATTATGAATCTTCAACCTTTTTCTAAAAATGGCACAAGAATCGGTTTACACTAAAATACCATGAATTCAAAGTAATCAATATTTCCACATAAATACCTTTATTTATGGAATTAGGTTATTCTCATTAGAATTATCACCAATATAAAATTTACAATTATTACAACTCTAAATACGATAATAATTACTTGGGGTTTATCTTGAAAACTATATAAAAGTATTTTTACATAAAATCCCCTCAAGTTTTATAAATTACCTTAAGAACCCTAGTATATATAGGTTTAAGAAATAATCAGAACTTCGATTTATATTTCTAATTGTTTGACTCGGGTTTGAGTCTCATTATAATCTGACTTGAATATGATTCAAGTACAACCTACAATCTACAATCTCCAATCTACAATATTTCAATGCAACATGAATCCATGAATCCAGTTGTCAATCTATACAACTTGACCGAACCGAACTATGGATATACATTCCATTTACATGATTCTACAGTTATTCCAATTACATGATTATTCAGTTACATCCGTTTACTGATATCATGGTTTTGGTCAGTCACCCAACTATACAATCTATACAATACAATACAATAATACAATCAAAACACTACGGGGTTTAAGGGGTAGATTGGTACGGAAGGTGTTAGAAGTGGCACGAGACAGTAAGATTAAGACTCCTAACCTATATTCCGTTGCTGTTGTACCGTGGCTTAACGGTTCCTTGTACATTCCGTTTGCCCTGGTCTCTAGCATACTGAGACCCCTCTCGTATACACTGGCATCCTTCTGTACCAAGGTACAAACAACAGCGTAAACACAACATTACATAAATATAATATAACCTTAAAAGATACCTCTTATTCTGTCTTTTCTATTTCTCCCTTATCTTTGGGACTTACCGAGCGACCTGTTCGCCGACGACATTCTATTTCTTTCTTCTTTGAATGTCGTCAGGTGATCTGGACACAGCACAGATCGAGCCCACCAGTGAAGACTTGGATCAGTTCCTCGAAGACCCCGAGTTCTAGACATTGTACCTTTTTCTATTCAGTATTTTTCATTTCCTGTTATGCCATTGTTTAGGCATCGCTTTTATTCCAGATGTATTTACTTTTCATGCATTGTACAAAAGAATGTTAATAAATAAAGTTGTTTTTATTATACCTTGTCTCTTGTGTATATTTTCTTTTATATTGCTTAGTTACGCTTATCGTATTTGCTTCTGAGTAAATACGTAGCAGACCAGTCGCGTCCTCTTCACCGTATACCGGGAAGCGGGGCATGACAGGATCGTTCTCTCCGACTGGCCATCTGTCTGAGGATGATAAGCTGTGCTAAACTTCAATCGCGTCCCCAAACTTTCCTGTAAACTCCTCCAGAGGTGCGATAAGAATCGGGTGTCACGGTCGGACACGATACTCACAGGTACTCCATGCAATCTCACAATCTCCTGCATGTACCGTTCTGCCAAAGCTTCCGTTGATTGACCAACCCGAAATGGTATAAAATGAGCTGCCTTGGTCAATCGATCAACAATCACCCAAACTGCATTTTTGCCCTTTGGACTCCGCGGTAAAGCTGTCACGAAATCCATGGTTATATGTTCCCACTTCCATTGAGGTAATCGGAAGTGGTTGCAATAAACCAGCAACCATTTGATGTTCAGCTTTAACTTGCTGACACACCAAGCACTTCGCTACAAAGCGAGCAATCTCCCTTTTCATACCTTCCCACCAGAAATGCTGTCGTAGATCACGGTACATCTTCGTGCCTCCTGGATGTACGGAATATGCGGAACTGTGCACCTCCTTCATAATTTCTTCGCGAATGTCTCCTTTCGGCACACACAAACGGCTACCATAACGCAACGAACCATCTTCATAAATCAACAAGTCTGTTCGAAGTCCCGCTTCAACCTGTTCTCGAAACTTCTGCAATCTTGGGTCCTGTGACTGCACTGCTTTAATATTCTCGATCAACGATGACTGTACTTGCAGCTGCATCAACTGTCCCGAAGAATGCGGTAGCACAATCTCCAACTCGAATCTCCGAAAATCTTCGATAAACTCCTTCTGTGCAGTCAACATCCGAATTGCTGGCAACCGACTAAGCGCATCCGGCACAACATTAACTTTCCCCGGATGGTACTTAAGATCAAGATCGTAGTCAGCCATCAGCTCCAACCATCTACACTGCCTCATGTTAAGCTCTTTCTGCGTGAACACATACTTTAGGCTTTTGTGATCGGTGAATACTTCGACCCTTTCGCCCAATAAGTAGTGTCTCCAAATCTTCAAAGCAAAAATCACTGCTGCAAGCTCCAAATCATGAGTTGGGTAATTCTTCTCATGGGTTTTCAACTGTCTCGATGCGTAGGCTATAACCTTCCCATGCTGCATCAAAACACATCCCAAACCTTTCCCAGATGCGTCGCTATGAATCACCAATCCTCCGGAATCGTCTGGTACAGTCAAAATAGGAGCAGTTATCAACCTTTGCTTCAATAGCTCAAAAGCTGACGCATAACCATCCGTCCATACGAACGGTATCTCCTTACGCGTAAGCTTAGTCAAAGGCTCAGCCAAACGAGCAAAATTCTCCACGAATCTTCTGTAATACCCGGCAAGTCCAAGAAAACTTCTGATCTCTCCTACATTCTTCGGAATCGGCCAATCTTGAACTGCTGCAATCTTCTCAGGATCAACGGCGATTCCATCTCCGGATACGACATGCCCCAAAAACTTTATTTCTTCAAGCCAAAACTCGTACTTGCTCATCTTTGCATATGATCTTTCTTGCCTCAACGTCTGCAGTGCGATCTTCAAGTGTTCTGCATGCTCATCTTGGCTCCTCGAGTAGACCAGAATATCATCGATAAACACCACTATAAACTGGTCCAAGAACGGTGAAAAGATTCGGTTCATCAAGTCCATAAATATCGCTGGTGCATTCATGACTCCGAATGGCATCATTAAATACTTGTAATGTCCATACCGAGTTCGGAACGCAGTCTTGCAAATATCCTCTGATTTAACTCGGACCTGATGATATCCGGACCGCAAATCCAGCTTCGAGAATACCTTCGCACCACTAAGTTGCTCGAATAATTTGCCAATGCGAGGGATCGGGTACTTGTTCTTAATAGTCACCCGGTTTAATTCTCGATAATCGATGCACATCCTCTTTGTGCCATCTTTCTTCTTGACTAGAAGAACGAGAGCTCCCCAAGGTGAGTTGCTGCTGCAAATCCAACCCTTCTCAAGTAATTCGGCAACCTGCTTCTTGACTTCTTCCAACTCCACTGATGCCATCGGATAATACGCCTTTGAGATTGGCGCTGCACCAGGAAAAAGATCAATTGCGAACTCCACATCTCGTTTTGGAGGTAAACCTGAGATGTCTTCGAACACGTCCATAAACTCTCAAACTACAGCTGGCGCTTCCTCCTTATCAACTTCCATTGACGAAAGAACATTGCTTGTCGGCCTAGCCCTAAACTCGACTGGCCCGACAGAACTGCTTCCTCCAGGAAAACAAACTCTGGATGTTCGGAAATCCGGAAAATCACTTTCTTTGCCCTACAATCAATGTGAGGGTGGAAAGTGCCGAGAAAATCCATTCCCAAGACAACATTATAACTGCCGGTATCGATCACCAAGAAATCTGCAAATAACACCCTTCCGCAAATAACAACAGAACAATCCTTGCATTCGCTACTAGATATGATCTTCCCATTTCCAGTGTGTATGTCCTAACAACTAGACAGGGTCGTGCAAGAAATCGAGTGTGCAGCAATAAACTTGGACGACATAAAACAATGGGATACACCAGAATCGAATAATGCTAATGCTGGAAAATCATGAACAAGTAGGATACCGGAAACAACTGCATATGAAGCCAAGATATTGAAGAAGATAAGCATGGTAAACATGATTCAAGCTGGCGATAAAACATGAACTGGTAAGCAATGAAACCGAGAGAAGCAAGGTAATATAATGACCATGAAACAAGGAAATGAATCAAGACTAGGACTCCAAGTTACTTAAATAGAGTACCGCATTGTAACCATGTTGCAGTTCATGGGTACAATCACATAATTTCGTTCAAGTCGCCCAAATCCTAGTATCAGAATCAAAGGAACAGGGAGAAACAATAGGAAACCAAAAGGTTTCAAGCCGAGATGCAAAGTTGCATTCATATCGTCAAGACAAGGGTCAAGAGAAAGATAAGATTCAAGAATCACGATAACAATGTGGCAGGACATGTTCGTAATTACAGGTTTTCTGTTTCGTGTATTGGGTTCAATACCCAACTACAAAAGCATGAACCCGATAACCTAAATCCTGTGGCTCTGATATCAAACAAACCCTGTTACGCCCCGCTTCCCAGAGTGCGCTAAGATCGGCACATGACAGAGCCAACCATGCTACCTGTGGCTAGGAAACATCCCTCCACAGTCACATTACGGCTGTCTAGAGATATCAAGAACAGTAAAAATAAAATAAACTATCTAGTACATGTCCATGAGCCAGAATAAACGAGTCAAGAAATAATATACGGAAGCAATAAATCCAATAAACAGTAACATCTGGAAAGTACGAAAATAACTAAACTAACTGGATACTAACAGGATCCTCACTGCTCGGCCTGACGGCGGAAATACTCCTGATCAGCCTGCGACAAAGGTAGCGGATCTAGGCCATGCAAAACCCAGACGTCAGAGCGTCATAATATCAACAATAATATAATCAGGGGGTAACAAGTCATGCAGGCATGAGTATAAACAGTAATAAAAGTATAACAGTAACACGAATAAGAAACAGTGAAGGGTATAAGCACATGTGTCGTGCGGTGAGTAATCTGAACTAAACTACTGGGTAACTACTCTCAATTCTGTGAAACCAATTTAATGAATCGTCGATGTAGCTCAATAATATCCCGTGCATGCCCGGGACCACGGTCAAGACTCTCGGGCTGAATCCGAGACGTGCCGCTAGGCAGTAAACAGGTAATATGTACAGAAGAATGATGTCAGCAGTATCATCCCGAGGCTGGCCTAGCCCGTAAAACTGATCAGTATAAGCATCGAACTGTCGAGTTACAAGTCAGGTTTCATCATTGATTTTCCCATACCCCCAAGTTATGTGTTTAAGTCAGGTATTGATAAATATGAAACTAATGCCAACACAGGATCAAGCAGGTACAGGTTTGTCTATGCAGACAACAGGATACGTCCGTCAGGACAACATGTCAGGATTGTCGGCATTAGAAACAGGATCAGGTAACATGTCAAGTAGTGGTATATCAGGTCATATCAAGTAGTGCACAGTGTAACAATGAGTGCCCAACAGTAAAATGTAGCAAGTATTGAATCATGGTAAAAATACGGATGTACGATAAAAGCATGGATGCATAAATATCTATCAGGGGTTACATCATGACTATGTAGGATGCACATTATCAAGCATGGGGTACTAGTGTAACAATAATATGAATTAATATAATATGGCATGCAACTAGATATGTAGAATTAATGGTATGGATACACAATAAAATATGGATGCACAAATATCTATCAGGGGTTACAACTACAGCTCCAAGGCTATGTAGGATGCACATTATTAAGTATGGGGTACTAATATAACAATAATATGAATTAATATCATCTGCAGATGTAGCTACATATATAATAGATGATATGGATGCATACGGGTATCCGAAAACAGTAAAACATTAATATGGATGTATAATGCAATCAACATGTAATATTTTTATTCATATGGATACAAGATAAGATGCATAGCATGTAGCAAGATAAACTTGCCTCGATCGGATCACACGACGAGTACGTACGGCACGTCCGACGTCGGGTAAACGTCGCAAAACCACACACGCACACGGGACGGGTCCAGGAAAGGCAAGAGAATGACCACGCTGGCTGGGGTTGCTCACTGGATTACTCGGATCGTCGGGGACAAGTACGGCTCCGGCGGGTGATCACCGGAAAAGAAGTAAGATCAAGGAAAGAAAGAGAAAGAATAAGAAGAAGAAGAGGAAGAGACTAGGGTTTGGTGTTCTGGGTTCAGAAGGGAGGTGAGGCGAGGCAGGGACCATGACGCAACGACGGGCCGTTGACGGCAAGGTGCAGGCGGGGTTTTTCCAGCGAGGCAGTGGGTTTTAGGGTTTGCAGGGATGAAAGTTGCAATCTCGGGCTCGTCGAGGGAAGAAGGGAAAGGGAGTTGATGGAAGAGGAGGAGAAGAGGAGAGGTCGGCGAGAAGGTGAGGATGGCGACGATGAGGGATCGCCGACGATGGAGGTGCAGGTGAGGCCGGGCTAGGGATTCAAGGGCTCGGTTCTTGCAGGGTTCTTGGAGTGTGTAGTGTTCTTGCAGTGGTCGGGGTTGGTAAGAGGAGATGAGGCCGACGACGAGGGATCGGAGGTGACTACGGCGACGAGGCGGAGGCGGGGTCGTGGGTTAGGCGTCGAGTCTAGGGTTCGTCGCAGTGGGTGTGCGGGGGGGAGTGAAGGCGACGACGAGGAGAGGGGACGAGGAGACCGAGGGTGGAGACGAGGGGTTGCCGGCGTGAGGGCGACGACGAGGCAGGGGCTGGGTTCATGGGTTGTGCAGGGTTGAGTCGGGAATGAGGGGAGAGGAAGGTGATTGTGGAGGTGAAGGAGGAAGAGGAGGTGGAGATAAGAGAGGAAATGGGATGGTGACGACGAGGCTGGGACGGGCGGCGTCGAGGGCTGAGGTGAGGGTGGAGGCGAGGACAAAATTTTTGAGAAGATGATGGAGGGGAGAAGGAGAGAGGACGTGGGTATTAATAATAGGAAAGAAAAAGAAAAGAAATATATATATTATAAGAGAGAGAGAGAGAATTCTGAGAGAGAGAGAGATCGAGAGGAGAGAGAGAAAGAGTGCGAGGGAAAGAGAATTTTGTTGTTTTGTTAGGATTTAGTTTAAAAAATCTTTTAGTTAATTAAATTTTAAATCGTTTAAAATATTTAAAATATTGTATTAATAAAATTTGATATTCTGGTAAATCCAAACTTACTCCAAAATACGCCCAGGTCGGGTCTAAAAATTCAGTTGCAAAATATGAAAAATATACACGTCGACCAAAACTAAAATTAGATATCCGGGTAACAAAAATGCATACCCCAAAGAACGGATACACGTACGTGCGCGTAGCCATCCAAACAAGTCGGTTTCACTGAACGGGACGAGAACAAGATGTGTGGATGCTACCACAGGGTTAGGGGTATCATGTAGGCCATGTAATGTATTTTTAAAATTTTTATGTGACTTTAAAATGTTATATTGTAAAATGCAGATGCCAGATATAATGCGAGTATGCAAGATATATAAATTAAAATGAAAGTGCACGAGTCTACATAACAAGTCATGGTAGATCATAATCATGAATCAAGACAGGTTTTAAGTATGCGGGTCGGGTCGGATGCAATACAATGTCAAAACACTATCCGTACCCAAAACACAGTAAAATAGGAAAATACCATAAATAAAGAAATATATGAACTAGAACTGGTATAAATGAACTAGGGTGTTACAAATCCCGTGTCCAGCATCGACACGTAAATCCTCATATCTCATGCGCCATCTCATCGGATCGGCCCCCATATCTCAGGCACCGTCTCATCAGATCGGTCCTCATATCCATTTGTCTCAAATCACTCCGGTCGGTATCTTCCGGATATCCGCTAAGTCCACTACTGTCACCAGTAGGTAGTGTTCCCCTGTCAAGCTCAACGTCTTTCTATACGATCTTCTTGTCTCGGGGTACCGTACCGGGTCCACCATGTACCCGCAGACGGTGACTCCTCACTTCTCGAATCGGGTAATCATCATAGCTCAGCATCGAGAAATCTTATAGTGGACATCGGAATATCGTATCAAGAGAAACCGCGTTTTTAGAACAATCATAAATTTTTAAATAATGTCTACGGTTTCTCAAATTCAGAAATCTCATGAAAACAGAATTTCATAAAAGCATAGTAGTAATGAAATAATATGTACATGCATAGAATAATACTGTAATGCATAGCAAGTGTGTTCATATGAGCATGTTGTGTAGTAAGGTAAAGAAAGTGCAATAGCTGAATGATTGTTTGAATTCGGATTGTGTAGTATGAAAATTGTATAGAAATCACAACCAAAAATTATTTGACCACAATCAATAACGGTGTCGAATGTAGCGCGTTAGTAAGTGCAGATCGTCCACAGGGAAAGTGTAATCGTTCGTGTTTCGATTTAGATGAGTTGAAACTTTAAAGAAAAGAAAACAAACAACAATTCATGATTTGTAAATTGAAGTTCAAGAATTAGGAAAATCTAGTCTAAATCAAGAAACGATAAAATCAAGGATTGAGAATTTGATGATTTCCAAACCAAATATCAAGAATCAAAATGAGCCTCGTAGGAATCGATCGGATCTATAGATGTGATGAAATCTAGCGATTACGTATTCTTATTCTTCGATGAATTGATACTAGATCGATGATGATCGACGAGAATTAGGAATTTCTTGTGAAACTAGGGTTTCATCATCTATCCCTTGTTCCTTCGTTGATATCATTCATATTCTAGCCTCTAGTAAATTCAAGAATCGATCGTGGATCCCTAATTTCGAGCGATCACAATCAAGAAAGCATCGCAACGAAACTAGATTGTCGATTCTTAAATTTGCTAGGGTTTACAAAACTCATAGGACTTAAGAATCGTTTTAAGATTTGTTACATCATCATTCTATTGATCGTCTCGACTCCTTTACGAGCGGAGTTTTACTCAAACATCACAACAAGAACCACAATCACAAATTGAGATCGAATCATGATGCAAGAATTTAAAGAAAGCAAGATTAAAGAATTTCACCTTTTATTTATATCAACAATTCCGTTACAAATCGCTCAAGAACTACAAGAGGAAGAACTCGATCATCGATTTGGCTTCGCTCGTCTCCTTGAGTCGCGGATCGGCTTAGATCACTTACTCGATTGAAGATCGGCTCCGCTCCTAAAAGGTTGAAAGCTTCTCGCTTGAATGGTACTCGGGATCTTGAATTTGGCTTGGATTTAGAATTAGGGCTACAAGATGCGTCACTCAACTTATAGATGGAAATGGGGGAGATGAAGAACTAAAGATTGATTAGCCATTAACCCTAGATCTAGGCTCCTTTTTATAGACTTCCAAAACCCTAGATCTAGGATTCAAAATTTGAATTTCCCTCCAAAAGTTTGTTAGCTAGAGAGGCTTCTAGAAGTAGTTATTTAGAGGGAGCTTCTAGAACTAGTTTGTTAGGAGCTTAATCAAGATTAGCTTGCTTAATGATCTTTGCTGATCTGGCAGAAGTTTCGAGAGTAATCTGGAATTTGATGTGTCTTGATGAGGTGTACCCACTGAGAGAAGAATTATACACTGAAATCTAAGTGATGACGTGGCAGAGCTGCCGCGGTTCCGCGGCTTTTGTATAGCCTTAGGGCTTGGTCTCTCTAGTACTTCTTTGGGCTGATATTTGGGCCTTTTTCTGATATGTTGAATTTTATTTGTATTTCTGTATCACTACCAGATCTCAAATCTTGGAGTTGGTGTAATTTTGATCAGCTCTTTTCCCAATTTTGGCTCTGTTCCTCTGGAATTTCCTGCACAGACTTCGAAACAAGTGTTGCGCAATATAGGGATGATGCGATGCCATGATAAACAGTCAATTTCCCTAAAAGTGCCGGTTTTAAATTCTAACACATGCAATCTAGTATTTCAGAGATGTTTTGCTAATATGTGCAATATGAATACCGAATACCTCTAGATGAATGCAAAAGGTAGGGAAATTGTCGTGTTAAAAATGCATTATTTTCGACTGATCACTGAACTAGTATATGGTACTGGGTACTAAACAGTAACTAGAATACTAACAGGCTATAAGGTGATACGGTAACATAGCGAGTTCTAATGTGTACGTGGCATAGCAATTACCGATGATGTGTGTGTGAGCCGGCAAATATGTGTACGTGCAACATGTGCATCATTGATAATGGTGCATGTGTCCTGGCAAACGAAGTCACGTAAAGATAATGGTATGAAGCGTAGTATATATATCGAAAATGAAAATAATGCGAGTGTATGCAGAATAGAGAATCGTAAACGTGAACGGTATTGATTGAATGTTTTCTCTGTGTGTCGGTAGAAAATGTATAGAAATCACAACCAAAGAAATTTTTTACCGCAATCAATAACGGTGTCGATTGTAGCACGTTAGCGAGTGAGGATCGTCCACAGGGAAAGTGTGATCCGTTCGTAATTGAATTAGATGAATTGAAGATTAAAGAAAGAAAAGAAAAGACAATTCAATTCAAGATTTAAAAGTGACTTCAAGAATTATCTAGATCTAGATCTAATTAACAAGAAAACATTAAAAATCAAGAATCAAGAATTGATGATATCCAATCCAAATAGTAATCAAGAATCGAAATGAGGCTCGTAGGAATCGATCGAATCTATAGACGTGATGAAAACTAGTGATTACGTTTTCTTATCCATTGATGAATTGATACTAGATCGATGACGATCAATCGAGGTTTAAGGATATCTTGAAGGAACTAGGGTTTCTTCATCTCATCATTTGTCCTTTCGATGAATCTCATTCACACTCTAGCCTCTGGTAAATTCAAGAATCGATCGTAGATTACTAATTAAGAGCGAACGCAATCAAGAAAGCATCGCTCGAAACTAGGTTGTCGATTCTTCAATTTACTAAGGTTTACAAAACTTATAGGAATTAAGAATCGTTTCAAGATTTGTAACATCATCATCTATTAATTCTCTCGACTCCTTCATGAGCGGAGTTTTACTTAAACATCATAACAAGAAACACAATCAAGAATTGAGATCGAATCATGATGCAAGAATGTAAAGAAAGCAAGATTAAAGAATTTTCACCTTTATTATTCAACAATTCGTTACACTTCGCTCAAACACTACAAGAAATTGAGGAAGGAACTCGATTGTCGATTTAGCTCTGCACCGTCTCCGTGAGTCGCGGATCGTCTTGGATCACTTGCTCGGTTGAAGATCGGTGTCGCTTCTAAAAGGTTGATGGCTTCTTGCTTGATTCGGCACTCGATAGATCTTGATTTCGATCAAATTGTGCCACTCAATTTGATTTGAATTTTATTTGGATCTATAATTTTCCCTCCACTTTCAACAACTATTCAACAACCTCAAACCCTAGATCTAGATCTCTTTTTATAACCACCTCTCCTTTTCAATTCAAATTCAAATTTCCCTCCAAAATGAACAACTTTTCCCTCCAAAATGAACCACCTCATTTGAATTTTCCCTCCAAAATGAGGTTGTTAGAAAGAATCTTCTAGAAGAAGTTTATTGGAGGGAATATTCTAGAATGAGGTTGTTACAAGGAGGCTTCTAGAAGAAGGTTGTTATAAGGAGGCTTCTAGAAGAAGGTTGTTGGAGAGAGCCTTCTAGAAGAAGGTTGTTGCAAGGAATATTCTAGAGTGGGTTTGTTATGCAGAGCCTTCTGGAAGAAGCCACGTGGTCTTTGAGAGTCTTCTAGAAGCAAGGGTTGTTACAAGAAGCCACGTAGAGAATGGTGAAGCGCTGACATGTCAATTACGCCGCGGATCCGCGGCGGATAGGCCAACTTAGCCGCGGATCCGCGGCCATGTGGTTGATTTGCTGCATGGCTGTTCTTTGTTTGCTTTTTGGGTCTTTATCTGATGTCTGGAATCCTATGTTTCTTTCTTGATTTCTCTCAGGTCAAAGACTTGACGTATTTATATTAGCACTTTTCACAGTTTCGGCTCTTTTACCTGGAATTTCCTGTACACATTCTTGAGACAAGTGTTGCGCTATACAAAGATTATGCGATGCAATGATAAACACTCAATTTCCCTCAAAATATCGGTTTTAAAGTATAACACAGGTAATTTGGTATTTTACGGCTGTTTTGCTAATATGTGCTATATTTATACCGAACACCTATAGATGAGTGCAAATGGTAGGGAAATTGATGTGTTAAAAATGCAATATTTTCGACTGATCAAATTCCCCCAAACTTATTTTTTGTCGTCTCGAGCGAACTGTTTTATTAAAAAGAGAAGGAGAAAATAAAGAAAGAGAAAAACTAACTAGCACACTTTCGTAGGCAACACGATTGCACTGAGCACGTGCAACAAGCCTTTAAACCTCTAGGTGTCCCTAGTAGGAGGAGTATTGTCTCTTGAGGGTTTTCAGCGGATTGCACCCACAAAATCCAATAATAAAATGAAGACCGTGAAGATTACATATAAAGATAAGAATTGTAAAAGAAATACTTTGAAAATTAGAGTTTCCAACTATGCTAGCTTTTCGGTTGTCATGAGCCCTATCTTAATGGTCATGAAAAAATGTTAGAAATCACATCATCCCTCAATAAAACATCGTCTTTATTCTTCATTCATATCTTTCTTCCAAACATCGATCATATAACCCTACGTGTGTGTAAAGAACATCCCTACACCTGGAGAATTCAATTCAAGCTATCATACTCTTGTCCTTCTGCCTCAGTACTTTTTAATTAATGGATATTTAGATGAATTTGCTCACACACTTTCATGCGACCGTTAATACTTCTTGAGGTACTAACCGACCGATTACTCATGTGCTTGCTTATTAGGTGTATTTTCCTCGTCTTGCACCACCTAAGGCTTAGCAGTGACTCCCAGACCAGTTGGTCTAAGGCACTAGGTGAAGAGGCACCCTCGCTATATTTTTTTATTGCTGCCTTGGCGATAACAAAAACCAGTGTTCATTTTTCTCACCATTTTATATTTTATTCACTTTTTTATATTTTATTTCCTTCAAACTTTTGCTTTTAGACAAGAGCATTTCAAGGTATCCTCTACTATCCCGAGCCTCAAGACGTATGTAAGTGCGTATAGTAGGGTATCAACGTTCAAATGTTTGGCTTCCAGAATTGGAACTATTTTTCAGACTTATTTTTATCCTCAGATTGGTGACTTCCTTCATCTTACTAACCCTTGGGACAACGGCTCATAACTACTTATTACTAGTTTCGTTTAACAAAACTTCTAATTTTCTTGGTTTTCTTAAAATTTTCTAATCTTTTGGATGTAATTTTTCACTATCTAATCTTTTATTATCTTATTTATGTACAAAAAATATTTTTATTTTTTTGAAAATTTTTAAATTTTTATAGTTTTTAAATATTTTGTACTTATGCAAAGTGATATGCAAATGATGCGTAAAATAAGCACAAACCTCCTCCAAACTTGTTTTCAACAGTGTCCTCACTGTTGCCATCTGCTAGATCTCAAAAACCTGTAAGCTTGGGAGAAAATTCATTAACGGGGGCAAAATATTTAAGTGAAAATCCTCCCCCAAACTTATTTTTGGCTCATCATTTTGTAAAAATTTTCTTTTTACAAAAACCAAATTATACCCCCCCCCCAAAACTTGAGTTAAACAATGTTAAACTTTGAAAATCACAAGAGGGGGTCAAGATTATTGGTTGATGCCAAGTTTTGCAAAGACCGAAAGTTAACACCAACCATTCGAAAATTTTATCAATGTAGTGCATCGGTTGGTAGAAGAAGAGAGCCAGAAAGAATTGGGGAAAAAGTAAGTGGTGGAATAGAATGTGTTTGCGTCTCGTTTTGGAGAGACAACTCAGTGTATGTGATGGATTACTCGCATTCTTTTTACAGTTCAGAAGAAGGGGTGGAGGTTCAATTTCTTTGTATTGAGGTGGATTCATCTCAACACCCGTGTCATTCAAAAATGCGAGTTCTTCAGCGAAGATTTCCTCAAAAGTCTCATCAATACCCTGAAGAATAATGTCATCACAAAGTGCGGGGTGATCTTCAGACTCTAAAAATGGTTCATAATCAGTGTTAGTTGTTGACCCGGACAACTCGGCGGAAAAGTCTGTATCTGTATGATACATAGTTGGGTCAAACAACAACATATGAAAAGATTCAAGATCAGTATCATGAGGATCGTGAAATTCGCTGCTGTCGACATCCATTAATTCGACAGAACAGACTTGAGCAGTAGGTTCGGAGGATACACTTCCCAACTTGTAAATATTCAGCTCAATTGATCTATCCCCGAAAGATAGGGTCATAGAGCCATTACGACAGTTGATTATAGCATTGGAAGTGGCCAAAAAGGGGCGGCCAAGAATAACCGGAATTTGGTTCCATGAGTTCGCTACAGGCTGTGTATCAATTACAATAAAGTCCACAGGGAATACAAATTCCCCAATTTTTATTAACACATCCTTCAGTTCACCCGTAGGTTTGGTGCTTGATCGGTCAACCATCTGGAGAGTGCAATGGGCTGGTTTCAACTCTCCGATCCCTAACTGCTCGTATACTGAGAAAGGAAGCAGGTTAACACTTGCGCCAAGGTCAAGGAGAGCACGGTTAATGTGTTTTTCCCCGATAGAAATGGAAATAGTAGGATAGCCAGGATCCTTACATTTCCTCGGTAATTGCTGGGGAAAAGCCGTGTCTACAGTTTTTGTCATGAATATCTTCTTGGGCACTTGAGTCTTCCTCTTTCTAGTGCACAAGTCTTTAAGAACTTTCACATAAGCGGGGACTTGTTGGATAGCATCTAGAAGAGGGATGTTGATGTTAACCTGTTTAAACATTTCCGTGATCTTCTCCATTTGTGGACTCAATGTGTTTCCCCTTAACCGATTTGGATAAGGAGCTTGAGCAATAAAGTCGGGGTCCAACACTGGAGAAGATCGTGTGGGTGGAAACGATCTAAGAATAGGAGTGGGGATCATTTTCGGTGGACTAGAAGAGCTGTGCTGAGGTGTCGAGCCTTGGGGAAAACGGAGAATAGGCTCGGAAGAAAATGGTGGGGTAGACGAACTAGGGTCAGAATTAGAAGTAGAAGTGGAAGGAAAGGTCTCAGCCGGGGTATCATCGATAGATTTTTCAGTATCATCAATCTCTTCCCTAACGTGATTGTCAAGCACTCTTCCAGACCTCAACTTGGTGATATCATTCACATGACGTGAATAGCCAGGATTGGGCAAAGGTTGAGCTGGAAATTTCCCTTTCTCTCTTGCACTCATTTCATCTTTTAATCGTGTAATTTCATCTTCCATCGATTTTATAGTCTCATTTTGAGAGACCGTATTTCTTTTCATGTCATCGACAGAAGACTTCATTTCGGCCGAAACTTGCATGATATTTGTTAGGACCAAATTCATGTATTGTGCAAATGAAGAGGATTCATCAGTCCCGGTCAACTGCAAAGGACTACACGGTGCAGGTGTGTTGACCGGATTTTGGAAGTTTTGTGCTTGGAAGGGGTGCTGACTCAATTGAAGTGGTTGTTGTTGTGGTAGAAGAGCCCTTTGGAAATTGTTTTGGTTTGGAACCATGTTTTGAGTTTGTGATTGGTTCCAAGCAAAGTTAGGATGATTTCTCCAACCTTGATTATAAGTGGAAGAAAATGGATCGTTTCTAGGTCTTTGAAAAGCAGCATTAGTATGCTCATGACCTTGAAACAGAGAATTTAATGGACATTCTTCCGTTAAATGAGAAGGATCATAACAACATCCACATACAGTTTTGGAGAGTGACATTTGATTTAGGGCGGTAGCTAAAAATTTGTTTTCCATAGTCTCGAGTTTCTTGTGTATAGCTGAAATTTCAGCTCTAACTCCTATGGAAATATCAGATTGGTTATTGCCACCCCTAGACGATTGACTCACACCCTCCCACTGTAAAGATTTTTCAGCAAAATCTTCTAGGAATTTCCAAGCTTCCCCATCATCTTTGGTCATGAAGTTGCCTTGACACATGGATTCAAGGGTCTGCTTTGTATTAGGATTAATGCCCTCATATATAATTCGGCACAGATCCCATCTGGGGATTCCGTGATGTGGACATTAAACCAACAGATCTTTAAAACGTTCAAGACATTTTGAGAATGTTTCATTTGGAAGCTGGGTGAATTGATTTATTTCGCTACGGACTCGAGCTATTTTGTGATTAGGGTAGAACTTCTTTAGGAATGCTTTTACGAATTCTTCCCAGTTTGAAATGGAATGTGCGGTAGTGTTATGCAGCCACTTCTCGGCTATATCGCACAAGGTAAATGGGAGAAGACGAAGACGCATAGCATCCACAGAAAGCTGTGAAGTACCCATCATAGCGCATACATTTTCAAATTTGGTAATAAAGACATATGCGTCTTCAGACCTCAAACCGTGATATTTGGGTAGAAGATTGATGTATTGGGGTTTTATTTCAAAATTGTCCCCGTTGGCTGGTAGAATGGTGAAACAGGTCGAAAGAGGACCTCGCATAGGATAACATCTCTCTTGAAGAGAGATGCGGGGTGGATTCTGCACACCTGCGAACGGCGACAGAGTAGTGGTAAAGAAGTTCGATGGAGAAGCGTCCATCGAAGTGGGTGGGGTGGTGGGTAAAGAAGAAGTAAATGTAGAAATACCGACTTCGGGGTCGATCGGGAGAACACGGACAAGTCGGGCACTAGAATCCCGTGTCCAGCCAAGCTTGCACTAAAAGGTTTAGCACAAGTGGCAGCATTAATATAATTAGAGAAAATGATGTGATTGGTGTTTATTTTGAAAAATATACGGATTTTTGAAAAAAAATGATGCAAATCACAACAAATACACAAGAAAAACCCTAAGTCTAGAGGTCACCTAGGTCAAGGCACTAAACCGCTCCTAACTGCCAAAAGACAAGTCGCAGGATCAATTCCCCACTGTCTCTTTATCCTTCCTGTGGCCAGGTAAGTGTCAGGTAAGTGGAAGGTTCTCCACTACGTAAGTAGTGGGCCTAATTAAGTAACCACTTGCTTTAGACACACTTGCCTTAGATGCCACAAAAGAAACGCGGATAAGCAATAGATTACCCACAACCTTCTCCTGTCCTAAGTGAGCGCGACGGTCCTTAGAGTCAAGTCTAGATTTCTTTTAATTAATGAGGGTAATGCGGATACAATTTTGTGATTTTCGGGGCTTAGCAAGGGTAATGAACTCCCCACCTAATCTGAATTTGGTCTTTGCCCCTTAATTTCCGTATTAAAAAATGCAAACAAGCAAGATCAAACACGCACAATTTTTTTATTTTTGCGGCGCTGCGAATTTTTGCAAAGAAACCTGCATAAAATTTGTTATTGGAGCAGACGAGGGAGAAGATAAGAAAGTCAGAGAGTCACCAAGCGAATTTGGTACAGCGAAGACCTATCCCCGCCGCGGAAACGCCGCGGATGCACACTAATGCCGCGGAAACGCGGTCGAAAAGTTTGATCACTACACAAAAATTTCAGGCTCTGTTCCTGTTCACCTCCTGAGCTCTCTGGAATATTCAAAATATTTTTCCTTAAGCTCCACAGATTCCAGATTTTCTCGCAACAAATCACAACGAATCGTTTAGTGTTTACGCGAATTTTGATCTAAAAATTCTTATGGAATAAATTTTTCAAATCAAATTTCAAAAACGAACAAATTAGCACACTATCCCCGGCAACGGCGCCATTTGATTGAATGAATCTTTGTGTGTCGGTAGAAAATGTATAGAAATCACAACCAAAGAAATTTATAAACCGCAATCAATAACGGTGTCGATGTAGGTTCGTTAGCGAGTGCGGATTGTCCACAAGGAAAGTGAGATTTGCTCGTATTTGTTTTAGTTGAGTCAAAAATTAAAGAGAAAAGAAAAGGCAATTCAATTCAAGATTTATAAAAGTGAATTTCAAGAATTAGCAAAATCTAGATCTAATATCAAGAACACTAAAAATCAAGAATCAAGAATCATCCAATTGAGTTAGTTATCAAGATTTGTAATGAGGCTCGTAGGAATCGATCGAATCGATAGTGAGGATGAAGACTTGTGATTACGTATTCTTATCCTTTGATGATTTGTTGCTAGATCGATGACGATCAACGAGAATTAGGAATCTCTTGCGGAAACTAGGGTTTCATCATCTATCTCTTGTCCTTTCGTTGATTTTCATTCAAATTCTAGCCTCTAGGAAATTCAAGTATCGATCGTTGATCACTAATCAAGAGCGAAAACATTCAATAAAGTATCTCGCTCAAAATTAGGTTGTCGATGATTTAATTTTCTAGAGTTTACAAAACTCTTAGGACTTAAGAATCGTTTCAAGATTGTAATCATCATCATCTATCTATTCTCTTGATTCCTCCACGAGCGGAGTTTCTACTCAAGTATCATAACAAAGAAATCAATCAAGAATCGAAAACTCATCATAATGCTCAAATATAAAGATAAGCAAGATTAAAGAATTTTCACCTTTATTATTCAACAATTCGTTACACTTCGCTCAAACACTACAAGAAATTGAGGAAGGAACTCGATTGTCGATTTAGCTCTGCACCGTCTCCGTGAGTCGCGGATCGTCTTGGATCACTTGCTCGATTGAAGATCGATGTCGCATCTAAAAAGTTGATGGCTTCTTGCTTGATTCGGCACTCGATAGATCTTGATTTCAATCAAATTGTGTCACTCAATTTGATTTGAATTTTATTTGGATCTATAATTTTCCCTCCACTTTCAACAACTATTCAACAACCTCAAACCCTAGATCTAGATCTCTTTTTATAACCACCTCTCATTTTCAATTCAAATTCAAATTTCCCTCCAAAATGAACAACTTTTCCCTCCAAAATAAACCACCTCATTTGAATTTTCCCTCCAAAATGAACCACCTCATTTGAATTTTCCCTCCAAAATGAGGTTGTTAGAAAGAATCTTCTAGAAGAAGTTTGTTGGAGGGAATATTCTAGAATGTGGTTGTTACAAGGAGGCTTCTAGAAGAAGGTTGTTATAAGGAGGCTTCTAGAAGAAGGTTGTTGGAGAGAGCCTTCTAGAAGAAGGTTGTTGCAAGGAATATTCTAGAGTGAGTTTGTTATGCAGAGCCTTCTGGAAGAAGTCACGTGGCCTTTGAGAGTCTTCTAGAAGCAAGGGTTGTTACAAGAAGCCACGTAGAGAATGGTGAAGCGCTGACATGTCAATTACGCCGCGGATCCACGGCGGATAGGCCAACTTGGCCGCGGATCCGCGGCCATGTGGTTGATTTGCTGCATGGCTGTTCTTTGTTTGCTTTTTGGGTCTTTATCTGATGTCTGGAATCCTATATTTCTTTCTTGATTTCTCTCAGGTCAAAGACTTGACGTATTTATATCAGCACTTCTCACAGTTTCGGCTCTTTTACCTAGAATTTCCTGCACACATTCTCGAGACAAGTGTTGCGCTATACAAAGATTATGCGATGCAATGATAAACACTCAATTTCCCTCAAAATGTCGGTTTTAAAGTATAACACAGGTAATTTGGTATTTTACGGCTGTTTTGCTAATATGTGCTATATTTATACCGAACACCTATAGATGAGTGCAAATGGTAGGGAAATTGATGTGTTAAAAATGCAATATTTTCGACTGATCGGGTATAAAAAAAATACACAACCACGCATGAGCCATACAGTTATAATTTAAAACAGTACGAATCGTTATTTTTGGAAAATAGGGGCTGGGATATTTTTGAAAAAGATACCATTTTGAAAAGTCATAGCATCACTTGAGGTTATCATTTAAAAGTGCGTAAAGATTTGTTAGTTTTGAAAACAGGTATGGCTCTAAACATATCATAATATCTACTATATGAATTTAAACAAGCTTTTCTCGAGTCGATATATAAGTCGGCGATCCATCCTCGTCATATCACGTACGGAATATCTATTGTACGATATCATCACATCAATAATACGGATCTATAGTCACGTACATCATCATCTCGTATCATCATATATCATCTCATATTCTCATATATCATATCATATCGCCTCATATCATCATATCAAATTATATCGACTTGTATCATCATATCGGATCATATTCTCATCTTATCGTATCATATTGTAAATATATGTATTTATATCCTTTCATAAGTAGGTATAGTTCATAGGCTAAGAGATAGTACAGGGGTGTGTCTTTCTACTAAGTATACTATTATCATATATGATATTCTAGAAACCCTATTACCTAGGTATTCTTATCCTATGCGCGCGCGCGCGCGCGCACACACACACACACACATACATATATACCCTAATGCTACGGTTGCGGGGATGTTATACGCCATCCACCCGACTTCCCCCATATATATACATCAACTCACTTATAACGTCTCGCTCTAGTCGATCCCGACGGATGCATTTCCCTCCTTCGTCATCTCGGAAGTCCACACGCTTGTAACTACAATTCAAAGCGTATCGTATCTGTTCATTTGATAAAACTGCGCATTTATTATGACATTTTTCCTACTATTTCTATATTAGAAAAGGTGTTTATTATAATATATGATACATATGAGGGTTTATCTGTAAACTTCCTATTTTCATGTGTTGATATATTATAAGTAACATTTGGTAGGAAAATATATGCAAAAATACCATTGACCAAATCTTAATGGTAAAATTAATATCTCAATATAACAAACTCTACTAAATATTATTTGTTGAGTTATTGTGCAGAATTTGCAGGGCTAAAATCAAGGGAATCAAAGTTGTTAGAGCAAACCTGCCTAATTAAGAAAGCGAACTAAGAAATCAAGTCTGGCAGTAACTACGAGAAGATTTTCAGTTTCCTGAGATTCAAAAGATCGCCACATGTCACGCAGATGAAGCCCCAGAAAAACCAACATGAGATCTCGCTGTTTGGCCGCGGATCCGCGGCCAAACCCACCTGCTGGCCGCGGATCTGCCGCAAGAGAGAAAACTTGGGAGTTGGGATTTCTTCTGTTGGATCTTAACTACTAGTTTCCAATTTAGGAGACTAGGGTTCTGGCTTTGGGACTATAAATAAGAACTGAGAGCCTCTTGGAAAAATCATCAAGCTGAAGAGATCACGAAGTCCAAGACGGCTCATGCATCCAGGCTGATCATCAACGGTTCATCTACCTCCTTAGAAGAGATCGAGAAGCAAACTAGTATTTGTAATCATTTTCTAAGGGAACAAAGTGTAAATGAGTTTTGTTGATTAATAAAGGTAGTTCTTTCTCTTATTCTATTTCTTTGTAGTTTTAATATGATTTCTCTTTCCATCTCTTCTTCTCCCAACATGCATGAGTAATTCTCCGCTTGTTAGGATTCGTAGGATTAGGATAGGTTAATGGATGATGAAGATCCTTAAACTCTTTTTAAGTCCTATAAAGTTTATAAACTCTACCAAAAGAATCATTAACATCCTAATCAGGCGCGCTACCAATTTATTGTTAGTCTCGACCGTGATTAGAGATTAGATTAATGATTGTTTTGGTAAAGGCTAGATATGAACGGAGTTCCATGTCGAGATAGGGGTTAAGAGTGGGAACCCTTTTCCCTCCAGAAACCCTAATCTACATGCATCACCGTCGTTCTAGTTTTAAATCTATTAAAGGATAAAAAGGGTAATCTTTAATTAATCATCCATAACTACTAAATCCTAATGAACCCTACAAGCCCCCTCTTTATATAAACTTACCTCCGTAGTTAATCTAGATCTATAATTTGCATCAGTGTTTAACGTAGATCTAGATCCTACACCCATTCTTCAATATTCTTTATTCCTTCCTCTCCCTTTTCTCAACACATTTAAAGTAAGATTGAAAGGTTCCACGTTTCCCAGAGGACGACCCGTACTCACCTCGGTCTAGCTACGCGTGACACCGTTCTGATTGCGGTTATAACTACGAACACTAAAACAGATCAATCAGTATCGCATAAAAATCAAATTCGAAAACCGACACAACGAGCGTAGCGCACATAGGTTAGAACTTATGATCAACGCGTGCTAAAATAACAAAACAGCTCCCGGCGTCGACGTACGAATGTCAAACGACCGAGTCAAAACTCAAATATCAAAAATCGAGTTTTCAAATATCGTAAAATACTGATAGAAACTTAGTAAAATACTCCCAGATTTTTCTTAAGACGATTTTAGACTTTTTTGCATATAGGATAGGCCAAGTTATCTAGTGAATGAGCTACAAAACAAGATTCACAACCTAACTCCACACACGACTTGCAAATTACGGCCAATTTGATTAAATTTGCGGCCAAGACTTGAGGGTTTGGGCTCGGGCTTTTGGGGTAGCTTCCTATAGGTCTGTACATCTCACAATATGCTCTATTTAATTTTCAGAGTTCCCAAGTAATACGAGATTTTATTTGATCACCAAAAGTTCCACAAAACCGACATTGGAAATTTCTAAACTCATTTAGACCAGGGGTTCTATCACTAAAAGGCTAGCAGTCACTCTCTAAACCCTCTGCTGTATCACTACTACTCGTATTATCCACCACTACTCACATTTGAAAACATAAATTTTCAAAACCTACTCTAAAAGCCTTAAAACAAACTCTAGCTAATATATAAGGTTAGGAAACTTAAAGACTTGGTCTAAAATTAGAATATTACCTTGTAAAGACAACTCAAGAAAATTCCTAAATGACCAAAGAAGCTCAAAACTATAACTTGATCCCACCATGATGTGTAGGATGAGGTGAGGAACAATTTTTGTGATGGTTATATGATATTTTGAGATGATTTGGAGGTGTTTATGGTGGTGGTAAAGAGGATGGAGGAGGAGTTGGAGAAACATGAAGGAGGAGAGGAAGAAGAGGAACAGGAAATGAAGGATGAAGGCAACAAGTTGTTGATGCAACCATAGCTCCTCATACTCTCTCTCATACTCTCTCACATCCATACCTCTTTGTCTTCTTTGTCACCTCTCATCCTATACCTTTTTTTTCTTTTTCTTTTTTCTATCTCATTTTCGTTTCTTTTTTTAAAACAAAATCAAAACCATGATTAAAACAAAAATGAAGTGCTAACATGCAATCAACACGTCAAGCACACAAAACATGATTTAACAAAATGAAGATAGGTTTAGTGCACAATTAGTAAAATACTAATCAAGTTTAACATAAACTTGTATGTAAAAATTTGTATATAGATTTATAAAGGCCTAAATCAATTTAAATGCTTTCATAAACAATAATTTATTTTAATTCCCAGTTATTTTCCAAAATATAGGTATATAATCGTACCAATCTACGAAAACTCAAATCTATATTCGTATAATATCCGAAAAATTTATTATTTTATTATTTAAATTCCAAAAATATTATTTTTTATTTTATGAAATGTTACACAAGAATAAAATTACTATAGTAAAAACAAATAAAAAAATAAGCCCTTTTAATTAGAGCCGACTTTCATAAAGCTAACTTCATCATTTGCATTAATTTGAATCTGTACTCCGAGATCTAGTCCGACATGAAAGATATTGAAATTTTTTATATTCTTGTATCTTAGGTGTCAAAGTATTCCACACATAAACGTTTTTATTTCTCAACTCCTTACATTATGTTAAAGTGTCGGGCGTGTCTAATTTGGATGGACACGGCGCCCAACAGAGCGTTCAAGTGTCCAATACATGTCGGACGTGGATATGGCGAGCAAATAGAAGTGTCAATACTTCCTACGTTATAGTAGTTTGATATCTTTTTTACATATGATTATGTTATACCGGCTTGATATATATATATATATATATAGAGAGAGAGAGAGAATAATGGAGGAAAGATGTCATTGCCATATGAGAAAATTTTCTCCTATGGCGTCAAAAAAATACACCCTCCCTCATTTTTTCCGGCCAATCGGCATCCACCATCTTCATCGTTATCATCTAAAATGTTGGTACACCAAATTTCATGTGATTCTACAACCATTTCATCGTTGATTTAGCAATGTAAAAAGTTCTATTGTTGGTAAACCGTTAATTTTGAACCCACTAAATCAACGGTGAAAAAGTTATAGAACCACATGAAATTTGGTGTACCCACATCTTAGATGATAACGATGAAGATGGTGGGTGCCGATCGTCGGAAAAAATGAGTGAAGGTGTATTTTTTCGACGCCATAGGAGGAAATTCCCTCCTATGGCCTCTTTCCTCCATTATATATATATATATATATATATATGAGAATGATGAAAAGAGGTCCTAGGAGGTTTTTACGCTAAGGGGCGTCAAAAAACTGCACTCTCCATTTTATTCGACAATCGGCACCTATCATCTTTATCATGTAAAATATGGATACACCAAATTTCACGTCATTCCACCACCTTTTCACCGTTGACTTAGCAATATAAAAAGTTATATTATCGGTAAACCGTTAATTTTGCACCCACTAAATTAACAGTGAATAAGTAATGGAATCACATGAAATTTGGTGTGTCCATATCTTAGATAATAAAGATGATGATGATGGACGCCGATCGTCGAATAAAATCGTGGAGGGTGTATTTTTTTAACGCCATAGGAGAGAATTCTCTTCTATGATACATTCTCTCTCTCTCTCTCTCTCTTTCTATATATATATATATATATATATATATATATATATATATAGAAAGAGAGAGAGAGAGAGAGAGAGTAATGGAGAAAAGAGGCCATGGGAGCCTTTTTCGTTAGGCAGCGCTGAAAACCTATACGCTTTACCATTTTTCCGAAGATCGGCACAGTCCATCTTGACCTTCATACACCAAATTTCATGTGATTCTTACATCTTTTTTATTGATTTAGCAATATAAAAAATTATATTGTTTTGCACCCACTAAATCAAAGGTAAAAAAGTATTAGAATCATTTGAAATTTGGTGTATCGACATATTGGACAATGAAGATTAAGATGGACAATACTGATCGTCAAATAAAATAAAGGGTATAGTTTTTTACGTTATCCGGCGAAAATGGCTTAGGACTTCTTTCCTCAATTATTCTCATACATACACATACCATCTCAAATTCATTTATGAGTTGTATCAATTACTGAAACATTTCCGCTTGGCATCCATATTTGTCTTATCTTTAGGGATGGTAATTGAACGAGCCAGCTCGGGTTCGATTAAGGTTCGGCTCGGTATCAGCTCGTTCAAATTCGGTTCATTTATTAATGAGCCGGACATGAGCCAGAAAGCCTGGCTCGTTTATTAAACGAGCCGGACTCGAGCTCAGCCGGGCTCGTTCGGTATTGACTCGGGTTCGGTTGGGTTACACTGTTTGAAAAAAAAACAGTAATATGTAATATATAGCAGATTCTATACAACTCTCAGAACACTTAATTCAATTAAATGACAGTATATAAAGTGTACTGAGATAAATATAAAACCCAGCACTTAGACCCATTCAATGCCCTAGATGTTAATGTTTTTTAATTTTTCCATATCTCAAAATCCTGAGTTTTAAGCATTATTGTTAATTATGTTTTTTTCTTGGAAGATACTATTAATATGTGTAAATGAGCTGAAAACGAGCCGAGCTCGGCTCGTGAACTCGGCTCGTTTAGTTAATGGGCTACAAATGAACCGAACACGAGCTGGGCATGTTTAATCGAGCCGGACTCGAGCCGAGCATCTCTAGCTCGATTAACTAAACGAGCCGGACTTGGGCCGACAAAAAGAACCACGAGCCGAACTCGAGCCGAGCTTGGCTGGCTCGAGTTCGGCTCGTTTACACCCCTACTTATCTTGTATCTCATCTATACCCAGATATCTGATTCATATCAATATCATTCTCTTCATCAATACTGGCTTCGTATCCTTGTCCAACCTATCTATATTATACATATAAAAAAGCCATATGAGAGCATATAAATATTCCCACTACATTTTGGACTCAGTTACTGTAAATTTAAATCCGCCTCCTGATATCTTTGCAATTTTCAATTGGACCCTTCGCTTTATTGGTAGGCCCCTTGGTTTCTTTGCAATTTACATTTAAACCCTTCGCTTTATAGGTAGACGAATCTTTGAGGACATAAAGAAATTTAGGAAATGGGTTGAACAAAATTTTCTAGTAAAATTGGGAGTATTTATTGTGGGAAAATTTTACATTCGGCTCCGAATATGGTAATTTGGGTACAGTTTGGAATCTTTTAACTTTTATTCAAATTCTCAAGCACTTGATTTATTTTTCCTGTTCCGATATATTGTTCATGGCATGATGACAGAAATTGCAAGTATAAGATTTATTTTTCTGCTCTTGTTTTTGGCATAGCAAGAAGAAAAATAGAAATATTCTATTATTCCCTCTTCTTTAATTTGTTTCTCATTATTATGTTGTATATATGAATTGTGATGGAGGTCCTTTTCGGGTCTCCTTCACATGTCTTCCGTCGATCTCCCGATGGATTTTGGAGGTGATCTCCTGTTGCGTATGTGTCTCAATGGGTTTTGAGGATATTGGTGATTTGAGTAGTTTAGCGCCGAGTACCTGCAAAGAAGTCCCGGGATGGTTAAGTACCACCGAGGACCCTCCGACGATCAAGTTAGCACGAGATCCGAGCAGAGTAACGGCTAAGTGGAATAAAAATGGCTTACTTGACCCCTCTGTGATGGGGGTTTATATAGTGGCGGCAGCACGCAGCAGCAGGCGCGAGAATCTCGCCGGCAGTTACGCTCCCGACGTCACGCCCGCGTAAAGAGCGGATCACCCATTAATGGGGATCGTGATGGCGTGGAACGTGGGACGTTGCTGGCGGAGAATCTGAGCGTGGCGAGATTTGCGGAGCGGTGGTTAGGCCTGTGAGTGGTGTAGTTAGTCGGTCGGAGGACCGAGGAGGATGGCTTCGGCTGGGAAGCTCGGGGATGAGCGAGAGGGCCGATGAGTCTTGGTCCTGTGGCAGCTCAGGGTGAGCTGAGAGGCTGAGGAGGCCAATTTTCAGGGGCTCTGAGGAGAGCCAGCTTGTGCTTGCAGGTCGGGTATAGGGGTGGCCTGGTCGGCCCGTGTGGGCCCTTTCTTCTGAGTTCTGGGACACGTCATCTGCCATGTGTCCTGATCTTGGAGATCGCCAATATTGAGCATCATCATTAGCCCCCCACTCTTGTCCCAACCAGCTAGCAGGTCGGGTCAGGAGTGGACTGCCGGGTTGCCCGAGGTAAGCTCCTTCCTAAGGTTCTGTCGGGACGCATCCGGGCAGACAGCTGTCTTTTCTGCCAGCGAATCAGGGCGAGATCTCTGCATTTAAGGAAGGTGCACCGGTTCGTGCATCCTGCCACTGAGGCGACGGTCCACGTGTCAAGCGTCGGTTGGCCGACGCGACGTGTGCAAACCTACGGCGTCTGATGGGGTGCGGTCCAGTGCGGGAACGACAAGGGGAGCAATCGGAGCCGTTGGACGTGAGGAGGCATTTTGGCGGGAGATGAAGGGCGCCGTTGGATGAGGTCGTTTGCGGTGATAAGTAAAGGTGGGACCCACTCCAAGGCCCCTACTCTTTCAAACTTCCTTTCTTCTAAGTCTTGGCTGCTCGGCGCTCTTCTTCTTTTGGATACATGGTTCATTCCCACTTTTTGGGTCGCTCGTTCCAGAGGGAGGCCAGCGGCACGGCCGTGCCCCTGGTTGGCTCATGCCCTGCGTCGAATGTTTTCCCAGTGATAGGGTCATCCGCTTCGTTGAAGGCTCCTGGTAATTGTTCCGGCGGTGGCCAGAGACGTCCACGGTCATCCGAGCCCTAGACGGGAGACAGAGGGGAGGGCGAGGACGGGGCCCCCCTTAAGAGAAAAAGGACCATTTCTCGTGCGCCGCCGTCGATAGTTCCTAAGGGGATTCCCGTGCAGGAGGGTGATGCCGTCTTCATGGTTCCATCTGGGATTTCCGTCACTGCCGGCCTGCTCGCCGGGATGGAAGAGTCGGCCGGGAGAAAGATTCCGCATGGTACCCTGAGGGCCCAAATGGAAGCCATAGCCCAAGGGGCGGTCCAGGTACGAACTCCTCTACGCGTTGTTTTTTGGCCTTCCTTTCTTTGGCTCGAGTGCCTCCCAGTTTCTCATCCGCTTCCCGTCAGGTCCTTCAACACTGCGCCCTCGCTACTCGTATGGAGGCCGAGGGGGCGTTCCACGCACCGAGGCCCGTAGAAGCATTTCCTTCGGAGGTCGAGGTCCTGCGGCGTGACCTGCGTCTGGAGAGGGCGAGGCCGACGTCCTGGCAGCCCGTGCGGAGGCTGTGGAGCTCGCCAATTCAACGAATCAGGGTGTCCATCGTCACCTGAGTGCATCCCACCGGGTTGCCGAAAGGAAGCTGGAAGATCTGGCCGATCGCTTCGCGGCCATGGAGTAGGAGAGAAACGCCAGCAGGGGGATGCCAAGGCGGCTCTTCTGGCGGCCCAGACTGCCGAGGTTCGGGCTAGGAAAGCTGTGGCCGATTACAAGATGTCAGAGCAGTTTTACGCCGAGCTTGGTGAGTATTCCACCGTCGCGTGGAATAAGGCTCTGGATGCCGTGAAGGAGCAGTGATTGATGTAGGTTTTTGTATGCGTTTAAAAAATTAAGAATACTGCAATCAAGACGGTGTCTCTTGATAGCTAGCCGGTTGAGTACGAGTCGATCCACAGGGAAATGGTATTCCTTTCTTTAAGTTCTAACGAGTTAAGTCCTATTTTTGGTAGGTTTTGTTTTACGATCTAAGAATGAGGATAAATTGATTTAAAGGCTTGCTAGGGTTAGGATTAGGTTAGTTCGAAAAAGGGATTCTTCTCGCTTCTAACAATGCCCTAGTTAAGAATGTAGATATTAGGGTAATAGTCAATGATTGATCGTCTTAGTTGTGATGAAATGTAAAGTGTTCATAATCAAAGGAATTTATACCGCAATCAATTAACGGTGTCGATGTAGCGCGTTAATGAATACGGATCGTCCACTGAGATGTGTGTTTTGATCGATTTTGTTTTAGATGAATTGAAATGAAAATATAAAAGAAAATGCAAGAAAATTGATTCAAGATTTGAAATATTTGATTTCAAGAAACATAAAGAAACTAGATCTAGAATCAAGAATCAAGAATTTTCCCAATCACTTTGATTTATCAAGATAATGAAGAATAGCTTGTAGGATTCGATTGAGTTAATAGTTAATGATGAATCTAATAATTCATAATCTTATCTATTAATAATTTGTAGCTAGATTGATGAAGATGAATGAAGATTAGGGATCTATTGAAGAAACTAGGGTTTCTCCTTCTATCCCTTGTCTTTTCAATCATGATCATTCGGATCTAGCCTCTAGCAAAGAAAATTATCAATCATTTGATCCCTAATTTGCAACGAAATTCGCAAGAATGTGATCTCGATCCAAATTAGGTCATTAATGATTCTTTTTCCTAAAGTTCACAAATCTCATAAGACTTAAAATTAGTATTGAGATTTGATCATCATTAGATCTATCGATTCTCTCGAATCCTCCACAAACGGAGAATTTACTCAAGCATCATGAAAATAAATGAATTAAAGATCAAGAAATTTCACAACGCAAGAATGTAAAGAAAACAAGAATTTCAATTATCACCTTTATTAAATCGACGACTAATTACACATTCCCTCAATTCGAGGTTACAAGATGTTGCTCTTTATCGCTCATTTTGAAGAGGTAACTAGATCCGTCGATTTTCGCTCCGCTCGATCTCCGTGAGTCGCGGATCGTCGTGGATCTCTTGCTCGGATGAAGATTGGCTTCGCGGATAAAGGATCGATGGTTGCTTGCTTGATTTGCTTCTCAAAACGATCTTGATTTTTGCTTGGATTTGAATTTGGGCTAGGGTTTTGGTATCAAGTTATGTCACTCAACTTGAATTTGAATTTTGGCTCCAAATGTGTAACTAACTCACTACTAATTGTCTAACCTCTTGTCTAACCCCCAAACCCTAGATCTAGATCCCCTTTTATAACCACCTCATTTGAATCTTCCCTCCAAAACTTGGTTGTTAGAGAGAGCCTTCTAGAATGAGTTTATTATAGGGAATATTCTAGAATGAGCTTGTTGGAGGGAATCTTCTAGAATAAGGTTGTTACAAGGAGGCTTCTAGAAGAAGGTTGTTACAAGGAGGATTCTAGAATAAGATTGTTGGAGAGAGTCTTCTAGAATGAGTTTATTATGCAGAGCCTTTTGGAAGAAGCCACGTGGTAATTGAGAGTCTTCTGGAAGCTAGGGTTGTTACAGGGAATATTCCAGAGGATTTTGGAGCGCCAAGGAGCTAACCAGGCCGCGGAACCGCGGTGGATCAGCCAACTCGGCCGCGGATCCGCGGCCATACAATGGGCTCACTGCATGAACTTTCTGCGGTCTTCTTCTAACAATGTTGAGATCTTCTTCTGATACCTGGAATCTGACATTTCCTTTTTGGTTGCTGCCAGATCTCAAGTCTTGTACTTGTTGCATTTTATCGGCACTTTTGTGATTCCGGCTCTTTAACCTGAAGGATTTTCTGCACACAATCTTGATACAAGTGTTGAGATATACAAAATCATGCGTGTAGTAATAAACACTCAATTTCCCTCATAATGTCGGTTATAATGTATAACACGTGTTATTTGATATTTCGCAGACGAATTGCTAATATGTGCTATATTTATACCAAACACCTTTAGATGATTGCAGAGGATAAGGAAATTGATGCATTAAAAAATGCAATATTTTCGACTGATCAAATTCCCCCAAACTTAATTTTGGTCGTCTCGAGCAAACATATTTTATTTTTAAGAGAAGGAGAAAATAAAGAAAAAGAAAAACTAACTAGCACACTTTCGTAGGCAACACGATTACACTGAGCACGTGCAACAAGCCTTTAAACCTCTAGGTGTCCCTAGTAGGAAGAGTGTTGTCTCCTGAGGGTTTTCAGCGGATTGCACCCACAAAATCCCATAATAAAAGGAAGACCGTGAAAGTTACATATAAAGATAAGAATTGTAAAGAAAGACTTTGAAAATTAGAGTTTCCAACTAATACTAGCTTTTTAGTTGTCATGAGCTCTATCTTAATAGTCATGAAAAAATGTTAGAAATCACATCATCCCTTAATAAAACATCGTCTTTATTCTTCATTCCTACCTTTCTTCCAAACACCGATCATATACCCCTACATGTGTGTAATAGACATCCTTACACTTGGAGAATTCAATTCAAGCCATCATACTCTTTTCCATCTACCTCAGTACTTTTTAATTGATGAATATTTAAATGAGATTGCTCACACATTTTTCATGCGACCGTTAATACTTCTTGAGGTACTAACCGACCGATTACTCATGTGCTTGCTGATTAGGTGTATTAGTATTTTTCTTGTCTTGCACCACCTAAGGCTTAGCAGTGACTCTCAAACCAGTTGGTCTAAGGCACTAGGTGATGAAACACCCTCGCTATATTTTTTTATTGTTGCCTTGGCGATAACAAAACCAGTGTTCATTTTTCTTTTCACCATTTTATATTTTCTTTATTTATTATTTCCTTCATACTTTGGCTTTTAGACAAGAGCATTTCAAGGTATCCTCTACTATCCCGAGTTTCAAGACGTGTGTAAGTGAGTATAGTAGGGTGTCAACATTCAAATGTTTGGCTTCCAGAATAGGAATTATTTTTCAAACTTATTTTTATCCTCACATTAGTGACTTCCTTCATCTTACTAACCCTTGGGACAACGGCTCATAACTACTTATTACTAGTTTCGTTTAAGAAAACTTCTAACTTTCTTGGTTTTCTTAAATTTTTCCAATCTTTTGGATGTAATTTTTCACTATCTAATCTTTTATTATCTTATTTATGTACAAATTTTTAATTTTTTTTTATATTTGTTTTGTGCTTATGCAAAGTATGATGCAAAATATGCGTAAATAAGCACAAACCTCTCCCAAACTTGTTTTCAACAGTGTCCTCACTGTTGCTATCTGTTAAACCTCAAAAACCTGTAAGCTTGGGAGGACATTATTAATGGGGGTAAAAATATATGAAAGTGAAAATTCTCCCCCAAACTTATTTTTGGCTCACAATTTTGAGGACAAAAGTTATGTTCAAGAGCCAAAAATATACCCCCCCCCCTTTAAACATGAGTTAGACAATATTAAGCATTTTAAGAGGGGGTAAGTCATTTGGTCAAAATAAGACTTTACGAAGACAAAAAATTAATACCAATCATTCAAAGATTTTATCAGTGTAGCGTATAGGTCGGTGGAAGAACATGTTGTATCGAGTCAGGAAAAAGTGGGGAAGAGATAAGTGGTTGTTTGGAAAGGGTTTGAGTTTTAAATTAGAGAAATGAAAGAATGAATGTGAATGATTAGGAAGAAAGAGTGGTGGCGGTTCAACTTCTATAGGTTGAGGTTGATCAATCACAAAATCCGTATCGTTTAGGAATGCAAGTTCGTCAGCAAAAAGTTCTTCAAAACTTTCATAAATGGTGTGATCGAACATTTTGCCGTCAATAAGTGTTGTGCCAGAATTTATAATACTTGATTCGTCAAAAATTATGGAGGTAGAAGACTCGAAAAACTCATCTAACTCATTTTCAAAAGTATCCAAATCAAGTTGACTTTCTGGTATTATTGAACTTGAATTAACAGATTGTGATTCATCAAAACTCACTGCAACTATAGGAACAGAAGAAGAACCGGAGAAAGTAGAAGGTGAAATGGGTAAACAAATTGGTGTGTCGAGGATCGCTAAACCAGATGTGGAAGATGGAGGCTGAATTTCGGTCTGCTCTTCAGTTATACGATTATCATCAACTTCAATACGTATTTGGGGTTCGGGAAGAATTAAAGACTGAAGATGATGACCACAATGAAGTGAAAGGATCTGATGAATTGGTGGGACAAACTCATCCAAAATTTCGGGTTCATCAATCAATATATCCCCAACGTCAATCACCTCATTCAAGTGAAGGTTAAAATTCTCAAACACCTCATTCAAATTATGGTTTTCAATCAATTTTGGTTCAAGAGTGGAGGTGTAGAGATAACAAGGGTTTGGTATGGTTTCACTTGAAATGGACCCTTCACAGTCGGGTAAATCAAACACTGCATTATTACACAACTTCTCATACATTCTATCGTCCATTGGTGAATCATTTGATGTACTCGATGAATCTATGAAACTGGAGTTATGGATTTCATTTTGGAAAGGGAAGGTTTGATTGGAAGGGTGTATAATTCTGTCTCACTACCCAAATTCTCATTTTGTCCTATACCCGTATTGTATACTGAAAATTTTTGGGCTGGTTTGAAATTATTTGCTTGCATCCACTCTGTCATTTCCTTCCTCATTTGGTTCGACATTTCCAAATATTTTTCTATTGTCTGTTCAAGACTAGACTTGGGTCGATAAGGGGTTTCAGCATCAGATTGATATTCTTGTGGATAATTAAAACTCCTAAATGACTGATTCGAAGGACTGTCTCGAGAAGGTGGAAAAGTCGGATTGGATTGATAGGAATAGAATGGTTGCGAAAATTGGATAGGAGCCGGATCAATATTATGATAAGAAGAATATTGATATTGGTTGGTCGGTTGGCTATTGGACATCATACATGCCACAAACTGATTATGAAATTCTTCTTTGGAAAGTGGAGGTGATGGTTGATATTGGTCCGGGTTGAAACTTTGGCCTTTAGCCCTAGCTATATGCTCAGCAATGGACATGCGTCTAGGGGAATTTTCACTCGGAGTATCAACAGAAACAGATATAGAATTAGGATATGATTGATATTGGTTAGGATTGAAACTTTGACCTTTAGCCCTAGCTATATGCTCAGCAATGGATATGCGTCTAGGGGCATTTTCACTCGGAGTATCAACAGAAACAAATGTAGAATTAGGATATGGTTGATATTGGTCTGGATTGAAACTTTGGCCTTTAGCCCTAGCTATATGCTCAGAAATGGACATGCGTCTAGGGGCATCTTCACTCGGAGTATCAACAGAAACAGATGTAGAATTAGAATACTGTTGATAGGACATGGACTGAGGTAGCCAACTGTTTCTACCTGCTTGTTCTATCCGATCTCTTAAGGACATGGGAGAGTCTGACGGTATACCGAAGGGATTACGAAAATAAAAAATATTTGGTTGTGGACAGCAAAGCTCGGCAAGAGTTCTTCTGTTTGGATCACCCATCATAAGAAGAGAAAAGGGGGAAAAGGGTAAAAAGGGGAGAAAATAATCGGTTTGTTTTAAAAAAGGACGGATTTATGAAAATTCACACAAACATGCACAAGCAACCCTATATCTAATGGTCACCTAGGTCAAGTCTCTAGACCGCTCCTAAACTTCCAGAAGACAAATCGCAGGATAAATTCTCTACTGTCTCTTTATCCTTTCTGTGGCCAAGTAAGTGCCAGGTAAGTGGGATGTTCTCCGCTACGTAAGTAGTGGGCCTAATTAAATAACCACTTGCTTTAGACACACTTGCCTTAGACACCACAAAAGAAACGCGGATAAGCAATAGATTATCTACGACCTTCTTCTGTCCTAAATGAGCATGACGATCCTCAGAGTCTTGTCTAGATATTTTTTAATTAATGAGGGTGATGCGAATGCAAATTTCATGATTTTTGGGGCTTAGGAAGGGTAATGAAATCCCCACCTAATATGAATTTGGTCTTTGCCCCTTAATTTCCGTATTAAAAATATGCAAACAACCAATTTCAAGAAACGCAACAAATTTTTCTTTAGTGGCTCTGCGAATTTTGCAAAGAATCTTGCAGAAAATGGTTATTGGAGAAGATCAGAGAGAAGAAGAAAGAACAGAGAGTATACCACAGAAACTTGAATCTCTGAAACGCCTAAACGGCGGCGGAACCACCGCAAAACCGCACCATTCGCCGTGGATCCGCGGTTTGATGATGGAACTAGGGTTTCGAAATTTTTCTGCAACCTCCTGTGCTTCTCTGGATTCTGTAGATCTTCTCTGAATCTTGATTTCCTCAGTAAAATGATTCCAGATTCCCTCGCAAAATTCACAACAAATCGTTAAGCGCTTGATGCAAATCTTGAATTAAAATTGGATGGAATAATAATTTTTCAACTCAAATAACAAAAACGAACAAAATAGCACACATCCCCGGCAACGGCGCCATTTGATTGATAATTCTTCGTGTGTATGGAAAATGTTAAGTGTTCACAATCAAAGAAATTTATACCACAATCAATTAACGGTGTCGATGTAGCGCGTTAATGTTAGTAATATGTATGCCCTAAAGGCCATTATATGGATAGTGGAAACTTGGACATGTAATCTATGGAGATAGATGACTTTCTTGCTCAAACATGATAGTACGCTATCTGGTTTACTTTATCTGGACATGTAGATTTAATCATTTACACATGTTGATAAAGCCCAAAGGATATTTTCTTGACTACTGTGATTATGATGCGGATCATACTAGTGGGGCACGTATAGTCTATAAGCATATTCTTGAACTGTTCCTAGTCGAGGGTGTATCGAGACAGGGCATCGATATTCCAGAGTAGACTAGCGTATACCATTCTTGTCCCATTTGATGGGCGATGGATGATCCCATATCCATCTGGTGAGGAGACACCAAAGACTGTATGCGGGTGCTCAGTGGAGACTGGGTACACTGAACGGACTCGCCGAGAACTCCTATGTGGTATTATATCTATCGTCGGATAGCAGTTCTCAAGGAACACTGGTACAGGTTAGTCTGTAGACCCGAGATCGTCATAGAGTCTTGTGTGTCCTCCCACTATACTTTGATCTCCACCCTACCACGGCTCTACTGAGTCGTGCAAACAGGTGGTCTTTGGGTACAGTCTCGAGGCACATGGAGGCAATGAGCGATAGGAGGGGTTTCGTCTCTCCCGGTATTGGGGGTTGATGTTGTGCTATGCTCGATTGGCTATAACATGAAGTCCCTGGCCAGGGCTGCTGAGATTTACTGATAAGAGTTATCAGTAGTTTCTCGATCTGTTATGAGCCATACACCAGCATGACTTATTGAGTTACTGGGGTCGACGATTCCATCCCTGGACTCGATATGCAGCATATCTGACGAAGAGACCGGACTGTACGGTAAGTGTTGCCAGTTGGCTCGAGGGGAGTTTTTACAGCTTCGCTGGTTTTCTTCTGATCGTTTCAATACCCGGGTGGCCGTTACGTTTAGCTGAGCTCTTGCGGCTTGTAGATGTTTGATATGATCATCATCTACTGCCGGCGTATTGACGAGTCTTAGAGTCCCACAATGAAGTTTTCTGGCTCAGGCAAAAAGATGTGGTGTGCATATGAGATATGCGCGGGACCCGATTAAATACGGTTATGTGATAACGTATATTAATCGGGCATTTTCTATTTTTCGGATCGTATGTGATATGACCGGTTTGCTAAATCAAGTGTTGATTTAATAAATTACATTTAGATTAATTCTTTAATTAAATCCTTTTGTATGCATGCATGCATGCACATGATGATGTGCATGGACACATACATACATACATAGTATCATGGTTGATGATACAAGAATGGTGGCAATGCAAGACTTATATTGAAGCTTTTATTTATATTTATCATTTTAAGTTAATGTAAAGAAAACCCACACATGCTCCTTTATTCTTTAGTGGGTAAGCTTTATTTAACTTAATGAAAAGAATTTCCATCCATGCTTAATTCTTTATGAAAAGAATTTCCACCCATAATTATAGTGGTAATGGAATAATGATGATTATTCCTTCTCATCACTATAAATAGCTTCATATGTGATATGAAACAAAATGCACACAACAAGGGAAAAATTGTGAACAAGGGTGTGAAAACAAGTTATCATATGTGATATGATAGAAAGCTCAAGCTTAGCCACCATAATCTTCTTCTTCCTCTCTTGATGTTTTTCTAGAGTGAAGGTGATAAAAGAAAGGGTTTCAATTGTTGAATACAAACCACATCATCATACTATACACATCTAGCTGATTTGTATACGGTGTTTGCTCTACTTCGTTTGCGAAACAAGTAAGGCAAGGAGCTTTGGGCAAAGGGACTTCGGGTGGATCATCGTAGACAAGGAAGGCTTCCATCGATCCGTTTCAAACTCTCATAGTGCCAAGGAGTCACCGAGGGAGATCTACAAAGGTTGTAATCTCTACTCTTAGTGATAGTTTTACATTTGCATGTAATGCTTATTTGTATGAATCCCTAAAACTTTTAGTTTCGATTCTTGTCGAGTTAACTTAGCACCTCTAAAATTTTGATTATGGCATATGTGATGCTACCGAACCCTTGACGAGGTGCTAGGCTAACCCTTCAGTGGTATCAGAGCCAGGCTAAAGCTTTAGGCGATGCGTAGGCGATGTTAAAAGTCCGATCGAACCACGAAACACCAATTTGGACCGCTCTCTGGAAATTTTTTTGAAAATTGGATTTTTCCAAATTAAAAGTTCTTAAAAAATTCAGCAGGCTTTGATAAGAATTACCATGTAAAAATTATTCAACGATCTCTCCAAAGCGCCGCGGTTCCGCTGCCGTACAGAGGGTTCAGGGGATCATTTTGCTACAGTGCACCCGTATGTGTTAGTATCTGCTTCTGGAATATTTTAAACTTACTCAAGTGTTGAGTTTTCTGGAGATCTATTGTATTTGGTGATTCGATCGGAAAGGTTTAACTTCGTTCAGATTTTCAGATTTTTAGAACGTGTTAAAATGTTTGAACGAATATTAGGAACACAATTTTTTCCCGTATTGGAAAAATTCCAAGTGTTGGATTTTTCCCGAGTTCGAAACTTTCGAAAAACATGCAAGCGTATCTGTGGACACTCTAGAAGAACATAACCTTAACTCGATTATGTGACCGTCAAAACTATCACTGAACATTAGGGTTTGTGGTAGTTTAGCGTTGCCACATGTGAGGCGTTGGTTTGGCCCTTCTACGGTTGGTCCATAAGGGGCTGCGGCATGTTCTAGAAATTTTTGAACTCGGCTCAAGTGTTATGCAATTAGGGAAATCTAGGGTGTTCATTTATTCGATCGAAAAGTTTAACATTGTCTATTTTATCTGAAATGTGATACAATATGTGGAATTCATAAAGTTAGGCATGAAATACGAAGTATGTGATATTTCGAATTTACGATGTCTAAGGTGATTGCGGATTCCAAATGTTGTAGTTTTTCATTTTATTTTCTGCGACCATAAGTGTAGTATGTGGTGTATCGCCGTTTTCGTTGCTATACGTCAACGACAATCGGGATACGCATACTTGCTTACGTTGATGATATGAGATATTATGTGTTGCTGAGATATGATGAGTAGGATTGTCGCGACTGAATAGCCGGGGGTTTTTATTTGAGATGAGAGTTTTATTTTCATTCATGTATAAATCAATTGTATATTATTTACTTTTCCGCATTAGGATAGACCCAAGGAGGGGAGCACAAGTGACCGGGTTCTAGGGTTCAGTGGGAGACCATCTCGAGGAGTCGAGACCGGGTCTCCTAAACTCTAGAATTGGCGGGATCACTTGCCGCTCTCGTAGGGGTCTAGGGGTATGGGCTTGGCTATTCATCGCGACCGTGGAATCCGTATTTTCTATTGTTGGCTCGATACAAAATACGGACATCCTAGATATCCTTTTATGTGCTTCTGCTGTTGATATTCTGTAATGTGATTACTTAGTATCTGAGACGAATGAATTATTATTATATATATGATATATAATAAACGTTGCTTATATTTTACACCCGCGCTAGTCCCGCCCCGCTATGCCGTTAGTTAAGTAACCTAACGGTGCATAACGGGACACTGTGGTGAATGCGGATGGTATAAGTATACGTTCTATTCTGTGATGGCTTAGGAACTTAAATGATGGGATCACATTAATAAGATTAATATAAAGAAAAGAAACCTAATGATGTTGTAGAATCAGATTTGAAACAAACTCGGCTTTTTATGAAAAATGCAAGTTTCAAAAAGATGCGGGGCTTAAGCCACTCCTTTTCTTAACTGTTTTGATTCTACAACGAGATCAAGTTCAAAGCGTTAAAGGTTTTCTTAAAAACCATCTGCAACCCTCCGTCATTTTAGGAAGCAGAGTACTTAGTATTCGTGCTGCGTATGTTGATTATAGTCAAGGCGTAGTGTACGGTAGCTAAGTGATGTCTTCCTACAAAGCATATGATGCGATTAGTTAGGACATTCATGTGATTATGTTGATCATAGTCAAGGGTCATATGGGTGGGTCTAGTTAATCACGAAATGACGGGTAGAATTTGACTAGTACTTATGATATGTTGACCATAGCCAAGGTCATAAGTGACTAGGGATAAAAACCATATCGGGAATTTCAAGAGTTGAAATTTGCAATGAGATTGCATACCATCTATATGATAGTTGGATCTCGATCTCACTGTGAGTAAGTGTTACTTCCAGGAGAGTTTTACACTTTACAATTAGCTAATCCAGTGGGTTTCTAGATAGACTGACCGATTAGCGAAACTGTAGAATGTAATTATTCCTGGCTAGTTTTCTTTTCAGGTTTTGAAAGAAAATTTGATAAAAGTAGTGGGAGACATCGATTAGATAAAATAATAACCAATCTAATTCTTTGCTAGAGCATTTCGCTAAGTGTATCCTTTTCTCTCTCCGAATGGCAGTTACCGATGTCAGGACTTAAGCTTCTACTTGAGAAAAATAAACTGACAGGACCAAATTATAAAGAATGGTTGAGGAACTTGAACATTGCACTTTCATATGATAAGGTATCATATGTCCTCAATACCAAAGCCCCACCCGTCCCAGGACCTGAATCATCTGACTCGGATAGGGAGATCCGAAAAACTTGGGAAAATGACTGCAACACGGCCAAGTGCCTCACGCTCGCTTCTATGGACAATGTCCATCAGAAGCAACACGAGAATATGGATGTGCAATCCATCTTTCTTCACACAAAGGAGTTGTATGAAGAGCAATCTCGTACTTTGAGATACGAGACATCTAGAAAGCTGTTTCAGATGCAAATGGCCCCTGGTGCATCAGTTGGAGACCATGTTTTGAAAATGATTGGTCTTATTGAAGAACTTGAGGAACTGGGATGGACTATGGATAATGAGCAATATTCGGATATTGTTCTACAGTCTCTCCCCCCTGCCTTTGCTCCGTTCATAGTGAATTTCAATATGAATGATTTGGAGAAATCATTGCCTGAACTTCTCAATATGTTGAGAAGTGCAGAGAACACGTTGAAAACGGCAAGGACTCCCGCTCTGCTTGCTGGGCCATCTTCCTCTTCATTCCCAAAAGCTAAGGCCAAGGGAAAGAAAAAGAAGAAGTCCATCAAACAGAAAGGTGGAGTTAGAAAGGCAAAGGGGATAGACAAAGACGGGGCTGTGGGAAGCGGAAAAGGAGAATGTTTTTACTGTCACAAGTCAGGACATTGGAAACGCAACTGTGCTGCATATCTTGTTGATCTCAAGAAGAAGAAGCATGCTGATGCTTCCACTTCAGGTGTGTTTGTAACTGAAAACTGTTTTTCTTTAAACTCTGCATCCTGGGTATTGGATACCGGTTCTGGTTCTCACATCTGCAATTGTATGCAGGGATTGAGAAATAGTAGAGTTTTAAAGATTGGAGATCATACTCTGCGGGTTGGAAATGGTTCCAATATACATGCTGTATCCGTGGGAGAGTATCATCTAGGATTACCTTCAGGAAGTATTTTGGTTTTGAACCCGTGTTATTTAGTACCAAGTATGCTGTGTAACATAATATCCATTTCTTTGTTGGACAATGAAGGATATCATTTTATATTGCAAAATAATGTTATGAACATTAACCTGAATCAAGAGTTGATTGGGTATGGTACACTAAATAACGGTATATACGTCCTGAACCAACACACAGTTTTCAATATACAACATACTAGTAAAAGAAAGTTTTCAGATATAAATGAAGCTTTTCTTTGGCATTGTAGACTTGGTCATATTAATGAAACAAGACTAAACAAGCTACATAAAGATGGATATTTAAATCCGTTTGAATATAAATCTTATGCGACTTGCCAGTCTTGTATCAAAGGTAAAATGACCAAAACTCCGTTTAGTGGACACGGAGAGAGAGCTGGTGAACTCTTAAGCCTCATACATAGTGATGTATGCGGACCAATGTCTACACTTGCAAGAGGTGGTTTTTCATACTTCATCACTTTTACTGATGATTTCTCAAGATTCGGACACGTATTTTTGATAAAGCACAAATCCGAAGCCTTTGAGAAATTCAAGGAGTATAAACTTGAAGTAGAGAAACAAACAGGCATGAGCATCAAGAAACTTCGATCGGATCGAGGTGGAGAATATTTAAGTACAGAGTTTCTAGACTTCTTAAAAGAGAATGGGATTCTCTCTCAGCTCACTCCTTCTTACACACCACAGCATAATGGTGTGTCAGAACGGAGGAATCGTACCCTATTGGATATGGTACGATCCATGATGTGTGATGCTGAGTTACCGCTTTCCTTTTGGGGACATGCATTGGAGACAGCAATATATCTATTAAACAGGGTTCCAACCAAGACCGTCCATATGAGATGTGGAATGGAAAAAGACCATTTCTTAAAAGGTTTAGGATTTGGGGTTGTCCAGCTTTTGTTAAAAAGCAGAATCCAGACAAACTCGAGACACGATCGGTCATGTGTAAATTTGTGGGGTATCCAAAACATTCGTATGGATATCTATTCTACCACAAAGAGGAACAAAAGGTGTTTGTTGCTCAACATGCCACATTTTTGGAAAATGAGATCTTTACAGAAAGTACTAATGGCAATGTGGTAGAACTAGAAGAGGTTCTAGGGAGACAAATTACTCAGGAGGAATTGGTTGAAACTGATGTTGCAGTAGAACTTCAAGAACCTCAGCTGCTCAGGAGGTCTAGTAGAACTTCTCGCCCACCAGAAAGATACTATGGTTTTCTTATAGATGGTGATGGAGAAGATTGCATCATGGATGATGATGATCCTACTAGTTTTCAGCAAGCTATCACGAGTGGTGACTCAGTGAAATGGCTGGAAGCAATGAGATCCGAAATGGAGTCAATGTACACCAACAAAGTATGGACTTTGGACGTTGCGCCTCCTGGGATAAAACCCGTTGGGTGCAAATGGATCTTTAAGAGAAAGATTGGTGTAGATGGACAGGTAGAGACCTATAAGGCAAGGCTTGTAGCGAAAGGTTTTCGTCAAAGACCAGGCTTGGACTATGATGAAACTTTCTCTCCAGTAGCAATGCTTAAATCCATTAGGATCCTACTTGCTATTGCTGCTCACTATGATTATGAAATCTGGCAGATGGACGTGAAAACTGCATTTCTAAATGGTGATTTAGAAGAATGCGTTTTTATGGATCAGCCAGAGGGCTTCATTGATAGTGGGAGCAGCGGGAAAGCATGTAGATTGCTTAAATCCATTTATGGATTAAAGCAGGCCTCAAGGAGCTAGAACATCTGCTTTGATGATACAATCAAAGAGTTTGATTTTATCAGAAATGAAGATGAACCATGTATTTATAAGAAGATTGTAGGGAGTACTGTCACATTCCTCGTATTGTACGTAGATGACATTCTCCTGATAGGAAATGATGTTCCTATGCTACAATCGGTCAAACTATTCTTGTCACAAAGGTTCTCCATGAAGGACCTGGGTGATGCCTCGCGCATTTTGGGCATTAGGATCTATAGAGATAGATCCAAGAGGTTATTGGGACTGTCCCAATCAAAGTACATAGACACCATTCTAAAGAGGTTTAGTATGGAAGATTCCAAGCGTGGTGCCTTGCCTGCTAGTCATGGAATCACTTTCTCCAAGGACTTCTGTCCGAAGACTGATGAAGAGAGAGCTCACATGAGCGTTATACCCTACGCTTCAGCCATGGGATCTATAAAGTATGCGATGTTGTGTACTCGCCCTGATGTGGCTTATGCACTGGCTGTAGTAAGCAGGTATCAATCCAACCCAGGGGAGAAACATTGGATAGCAGTGAAGAACATTCTTAAGTACTTGCGAAGGACTAAAGAATTGTTCTTGGTGTATGGTAATGGGGATCTCCAGATGGAGGCCTTTACCGATTCCAGCTTCCAAAGTGACAAGGATGACAGCAAATCAATCTCAGGGTTTGTATTTACCCTAAATGGAGGAGCGGTTAGTTGGAAGAATTCCAAACAGGACACCGTTGCAGACTCCATGATGGACCCTGAGTATATTGCTGCAAGTGATGCTGCTAAAGAAGCCGTCTGGATGAAGAAGTTCATTGCGGAACTAGGAGTAGTTCCAACCATTCTTGATCCAATACCATTGTATTGCGATAATAATGGAGCTATAGCATTAGCCAAAGAACCAAGGTCCCATCAGAAATCTAGACACATCCTAAGGCGATATCATCTGATCCGGGAGATAGTAGATCGCCAGGAGATCGAGATTCAGAGAGTAGATACAAAGGATAACACAGCGGATCCATTCACCAAGGCACTTCCAGAGCCGCAGCATGAGCGACTGTTTGAAATGTTGGGTATGAGATACGCCAATAATTGGCCTTAGTGCAAGTGGGAGATTGTTAGTAATATGTATGCCCTAAAGGACATTATATGGATAGTGGAAACTTGGACATGTAATCTATGGAGATAGATGACTTTCTTGCTCAAACATGATAGTACGCTATCTGGTTTACTTTATCTGGACATGTAGATTTAATCATTTACACATGTTGATAAAGCCCAAAGGATATTTGCTTGACTACTGTGATTATGATGCGGATCATACTAGTGGGGCACGTATAGTCTATAAGCATATTCTTGAACTGTTCCTAGTCGAGGGTGTATCGAGACAGGGCATCGATATTCCAGAGTAGACTAGCGTATACCATTCTTGTCCCATTTGATGGGCGATGGATGATCCCATATCCATCTGGTGAGGAGACACCAAAGACTGTATGCGGGTGCTCAGTGGAGACTGGGTACACTGAACGGACTCGCCGAGAACTCCTATGTGGTATTATATCTATCGTCGGATAGCAGTTCTCAAGGAACACTGGTACAGGTTAGTCTGTAGACCCGAGATCGTCATAGAGTCTTGTGTGTCCTCCCACTATACTTTGATCTCCACCCTACCACGGCTCTACTGAGTCATGCAAACAGGTGGTCTTTGGGTACAGTCTCGAGGCACATGGAGGCAATGAGCGATAGGAGGGGTTTCGTCTCTCCCGGTATTGGGGGTTGATGTTGTGCTATGCTCGATTGGCTATAACATGAAGTCCCTGGCCAGGGCTGCTGAGATATACTGATAAGAGTTATCAGTAGTTTCTCGATCTGTTATGAGCCATACACCAGCATGACTTATTGAGTTACTGGGGTCGACGATTCCATCCCTGGACTCGATATGCAGCATATCTGACGAAGAGACCGGACTGTACGGTAAGTGTTGCCAGTTGGCTCGACGGGAGTTTTTACAGTTTTGCTGGTTTTCTTCTGATCGTTTCAATACCCGGGTGGCCGTTACGTTTAGCTGAGCTCTTGCGGCTTGTAGATGTTTGATATGATCATCGTCTACTGCCGGCGTATTGACGAGTCTTAGAGTCCCACAATGAAGTTTTCTGGCTCAGGAAAAAAGATGTGGTGTGCATATGAGATATGCGCGGGACCCGATTAAATACGGTTATGTGATAACGTATATTAATCGGGCATTTTCTATTTGTCGGATCGTATGTGATATGACCGGTTTGCTAAATCAAGTGTTGATTTAACAAATTACATTTAGATTAATTCTTTAATTAAATCCTTTTGTATGCATGCATCCATGCACATGATGATGTGCATGGACACATACATACATACATAGTATCATGGTTGATGATACAAGAATGGTGGCAATGCAAGACTTATATTGAAGCTTTTATTTATATTTATCATTTTAAGTTAATGTAAAGAAAAGCCACACATGCTCCTTTATTCTTTAGTGGGTAAGCTTTATTTAACTTAATGAAAAGAATTTCCACCCATGCTTAATTCTTTATAAAAAGAATTTCCACCCATAATTATAGTGGTAATGGAATAATGATGATTATTCCTTCTCATCACTATAAATAGCTTCATATGTGATATGAAACAAAATGCACACAACAAGGGAAAAATTGTGAACAAGGGTGTGAAAACAAGTTATCATATGTGATATGATAGAAAGCTCAAGCTTAGCCACCATAATCTTCTTCTTCCTCTCTTGATGTTTTTCTAGAGTGAAGGTGATAAAAGAAAGGGTTTCAATTGTTGAATACAAACCACATCATCATACTATACACATCTAGCCGATTTGTATACGGTGTTTGCTCTACTTCGTTTGCGAAACAAGTAAGGCAAGGAGCTTTGGGCAAAGGGACTTCGGGTGGATCATCGTGGACAAGGAAGGCTTCCATCGATCCGTTTCAAACTCTCATAGTGCCAAGGAGTCACCGAGGGAGATCTACAAAGGTTGTAATCTCTACTCTTAGTGATAGTTTTACATTTGCATGTGATGCTTATTTGTATGAATCCCTAAAACTTCTAGTTTTGATTCTTGTCGAGTTAACTTAGCACCTCTAAAATTTTGATTATGGCATATGTGATGCTACCGAACCCTTGACGAGGTGCTAGGCTAACCCTTCAGTTAATGAATACGGATCGTCCACTGAGATGTGTGTTTTGATCGATTTTGTTTTAGATGAATTGAAATGAAAAAATATAAAAGAAAATGCAAGAAAATTGATTCAAGATTTGAAAGATTTGATTTCAAGAAACATAAAGAACCTAGATCTAGAATCAAGAATCAAGAATTTTCCCAATCACTTTGATTTATCAAGATAATGAAGAATAACTTGTAGGATTCGATTGTGTTAATAGTTAATGATGAATCTCATAATTCCTAATCTTATCTATTAATAATTTGTAGCTAGATTGATGATGATTGTAGGGTGTTTTTCGTCACCCTATTGAGATGGGAATACGCGCGCGCTTGTCAGGCGTACCACAGATTCCCCCTGCCTAGGGTAGGCCGGGGTTTAATGATTGTGGGGATCCGAATCTCCGGCAGCCGCGGACTAAGCTGCCGTTAATTACCCCTCGCCTTTGGGGCGAGGGGACCTCCGATTCACGGGTTAAACCGGTCATGCGAACTCAATGTGCAGTGTACGTGTGTTGTGTTTTGAAAGTGGGGTTTTGGATATATCGGGAGCCACGCAGAGTTTTTACGGGGGTCCCGCTACCCGGATAGCGGGCTGGGGGTCAAGGGGCTAGCAGCCCCCTTGCGGGGTGCGGGGCAGCGCCCCGTTAGAAATTTTTTTCTAACAGGGACAGTGTCGTAGGGTACATGTGTGTGTAAATTTGTATACATATGTATAGATATATATATATATATATGTATGTATGTATATATATATATAAAAGAAAGAGGGGGAAAAGGCATCCAAAGGATGCGTGGCGCCAGCGCCTTGAGCACTGTGCGCTTAGGTGCTGTGCGCTCAGGAGCAAGCGCGCCACGTGTCATCACGTGGGCGTTTTGCGCTTGAGCGCAGTGCGCTTGAGCGCAAGCGCGCCACGTGTCGGCACGTGGGCGCTTTGCGCTCGAGCGCAGTGCGCCTGAGCGCAGCACGCCACGTGTCGGCATGTGGGCGCTTTGCGCTCGAGCGCAGTGCGCCTGAGCGCAAGTGCGCCACGTGTCGGTACGTGGGCGCTTTGCGCTCGAGCGCAGTGCGCCTGAGCGCAAGTGCGCCACGTGTCGGCACGTGGGCGTTTTGCGTTCGAGCGCAGTGCGCCTGAGCGCAGCACGCCACGTGTCGGCACGTGGGCGCTTTGCGCTAGAGCGCAGTGCGCCTGAGCGCAAGCGCGCCACGTGTCGGCACGTGGGCGCTTTGCGCTCGAGCGCAGTGCGCCTGAGCGCAAGCGCACCACGTGTCGGCCCGTGGGCGCTTTGCGCTCAAGCGCGGTGCGCTGGCGAGCCAAAGGGACTTTTAGTCCCAGAACCAGAAGCTATGCTTCAGAAAGGAAATATTTATTATATATATATATATATGTAAATATATGGAGTTAAACTCCTAAAATGTTTTGGTTGATGAAGGGGGTTCTTCTTCTTCCTCCTCTGTTGGCTGGATCTTGATGATCAAAAGATGTGAGATCTAAAAATCTCTCCTTTCTGAGATCTAATGGTAGATCCAAGTTCCCCTTTATGGGTTTTGTGGTGGAAGACTTCTTAGTTTTTGAAAAGAAAGAGTAAAACTCTTGATTTAATTCAAAAGAAATGAGAAGGTTTAGAACCTTGGAGAAGGAGCAGGAGGCACAAAGAACCCTATTTTTGGGGGAATGAAAAGTTGTTCTTTTTTTATTCATCATGTTGCCTTTTATAGGCCTACATATTTACATATAGCCCCTTGGGCTTTACGAAATGGAATTTTGCCTATTCCATGGCTCATGTGCCATTACATTTTTGCACATAAGCCATGGGCTTACAAAATATTGGCTTTATGCCCATTTTACATGCATTCATGTATAAAAAATTACATAATAATTATTTATTACATGATTTTGTCGTTGCCATGGGGAGGCTGTCCGTGGGCTTGACTTGGGCATGGGTCCGCTTGACCTGGGCTTGGGCCCACCTAGCTTGGGGGTTGACCTTGACTTTGACTCGGTCAACCGGGGTATAAATTTTTACCCCAACAAATTGCCCCCCATCAATAAATGCACACCACATATGTGGGTCGTGTGCATGAAATTGATGGATCTTCTTTCACGTGGAGGCGACTTGATTTGGTTCCCACTTTTTAGGATGCACTGCCCTTTTTACGACATGGACGGTCGACGCTCTGATCCGGAGCAATTTGGTAAACGTGTCCCCGGCACGGAGTGTCGCTGGTCGACGTTTCCTCGAGGCGGAGTGTCTGTTGTCGATGTGCCCCCGGCACGGAGTGTCTGCTTGACATTTCCCCGAGGCGGAGTATCGGCTGGTTGATGTGTCCCCGAGACGGAGTGTCTGTGTTGGGCGTTTCCCTGATGCGGAGTGTCTGTATTGGACGTTTCCCCGATGCAGAGTGTCGCTTGCTAACGTGTCCCCGGCACGGAGTGATCTGGTTCCTGCTTTGTAGGAAGCCTGCACTGCCATTTTTACGACGTGGACGGTCGACGCTTGACGCGTCTCCGAGACGGAATGTCCGTGGTAGACGTTTCCCTGGCCCGGAGCGATCTGGTTCCTTCTTTGAACGAAGCCTGCACTGCCATTTTTGCGACGTGGATGGTCGACGCTTGACGCATCTCCGAGATGGAGTGTCCGTGGTAGACGTTTCCCTGACCCAGAGTGGTTTGGTTCCCGATTTGTGGGGAGCCTGCACTGCCCGTTTTGTGACATGGACGGTCGACGCTTGACGCGTCTCCGAGACGGAGTGTCCGTGGTAGACGTTTTCCTGGCCCGGAGCAATCTGGTTCCTGCTTTGTAGGAAGCCTTCACTGCCCTTTTTGTGACATGGACGGTCGACGCTCTGATCCGGAGCGATTTGGGTTCCCAATTTGCGGGAGCCTACACTGCCCTTTTTGCGACATAGACGGTCGACGCTCTGATCCGGAGCGATTTGGGTTCCCAATTTGCGGGAGCCTGCACTGCCCTTTTTGCGACATAGACGGTCGACGCTCTGATCCGGAGCGATTTGGGTTCCCAATTTGCGGGAGCCTGCACTGCCCTTTTTGCGACATAGACGGTCGACGCTCTGTTACGAAGCGATTTGGGTTCCCAATTTGCGGGAGCCTGCACTGCCCTTTTTGCGACATAGACGGTCGACGCTCTGATCCGGAGCGATTTGGGTTCCCAATTTGCGGGAGCCTGCACTGCCCTTTTTGCGACATAGACAGTCGACGCTCTGTTACGAAGAGATTTGGGTTCTCAATTTGCGGGAGCCTGCACTGCCCTTTTTGCGACATAGACGGTCGACGCTCTGTTACAAAGCGATTTGGGTTCCCAATTTGCGGGAGCCTGCACTGCCCTTTTTGCGACATAGACGGTCGACGCTCTGATCCGAAGCGATTTGGTAGACGTGTCCCCGGCACGGAGTGTCGCCGGTCGACGTTTTCCCGAGGCGGAGTGTCTGTTGTCGATGTGCCCCCGGCACGGAGTGTCTGCTTGACGTTTCCCTGAGGCGGAGTATCGGCTGGTTGACGTTTCCCCGGCACGGAGTGTCGCTGATCGACTTTTCTCCGGCGCGGAGTGTCGGGTTGACTTTTTCCCGGCACGGAGTGTCGCTGATCGACTTTTCCCCGGCGCGGAGTGTCAGGTTGACTTTTCCCCGGCACGGAGTGTCGCTGATGGACTTTTCCCCGGCGCGGAGTGTCGCTGATCGACTTTTCCCCAGCACGGAGTGTCGCTGATGGACTTTTCCCCGGCGCGGAGTGTCGCTGGTTGACTTTTCCCCGGCACGGAGTGTCGCTGATGGACTTTTCCCCGGCGCGGAGTGTCGGGTTGACTTTTCCCCGGCACGGAGTGTCGCTGATCGACTTTTCCCCGGCGCGGAGTGTCGCTGGTTGACTTTTCCCGGGCGCGGAGTGTCGCTGGTTGACTTTTCCCGGGCGCGGAGTGTCGCTGATAGACTTTTCCCCGGCGCGGAGTGTCGCTGGTTGACTTTTCCCCGACACGGAGTGTCGCTGATGGACTTTTCCCCGGCGCGGAGTGTCGCTGGTTGACTTTCCCCTGGCACGGAGTATCGCTGATGGACTTTTCCCCGGCGCGGAGTGTCGCTGATGGACTTTTCCCCGGCGCGGAGTGTCGTTGGTTGACTTTTCCCCGGCACGGAGTGTCGCTGATGGACTTTTCCCCGGCGCGGAGTGTCGCTGGTTGACTTTCCCCCGGCACGGAGTGTCGCTGATGGACTTTTCCCCGGCGCGGAGTGTCGCTGGTTGACTTTTCCCCGGCACGGAGTGTCGCTGATGGACTTTTTCCCGGCGCGGAGTGTCGGGTTGACTTTTCCCCGGCACGGAGTGTCGCTGATCGACTTTTCCCCGGCGCGGAGTGTCGCTGATCGACTTTTCTCCGGCGCGGAGTGTCGCTGGTTGACTTTTCCCGGGCGCGGAGTGTCGCTGGTGGACTTTTCCCCGGCGCGGAGTGTCGCTGGTGGACTTTTTCCCGGCGCGGAGTGTCGGGTTGACTTTTCCCCGGCACGGAGTGTCGCTGGTCGACTTTTCCCGGGCGCGGAGTGTCGCTGGTTGACTTTTCCCGGGCGCGGAGTGTCGCTGATGGACTTTTCCCCGGCGCGGAGTGTCGCTGGTTGACTTTTCCCCGGCACGGAGTGTCGCTGATGGACTTTTCCCCGGCGCGGAGTGTCGCTGGTTGACTTTTCCCCGGCACGGAGTGTCGCTGATGGAATTTTCCCCAGCGCGGACTGTCGCTGGTTGACTTTTCCCCGGCACGGAGTGTCGCTGATGGACTTTTCCCCGGCGCGGAGTGTCGGGTTGACTTTTCCCCGGCACGGAGTGTCGCTGATCGACTTTTCCCCGGCGCGGAGTGTCGCTGGTTGACTTTTCCCGGGCGCGGAGTGTCGCTGATGGACTTTTTCCCGGCGCGGAGTGTCGCTGGTTGACTTTTCCCCGGCACGGAGTGTCGCTGATGGACTTTTCCCCGGCGCGGAGTGTCGCTGGTTGACTTTTCCCCGGCACGGAGTGTCGCTGATGGACTTTTCCCCGGCGCGGAGTGTTGGGTTGACTTTTCCGAGGTGGACCATAATTCCGACAGGGAAGGTTGATATCCCGAGGCGAAGCATGATTTCGACACGGGGTAAATTCTGGGACGGAGCATGATTCCGCCATAGAGGTTGGTTTGATTTGATTTGGGTTGACATCAGCATCGCTACACTGGAATATGGTACCGGGAGCGAATCATCATCTGTCTTAAGAGGATTTGGGAATTGGTTTTCTGTCGGCATCTGCATTGCTGCACTGGAATAATGCCAGGAGCAACTCATCATTTGCCCCGGGAGGATTTGGGGATTTTTTTTGTTGGCATCTGCATTGCTGCACTGGAATGATGCCAGGAGCAACTCATCATGTGCCCCGGGAGGATTTGAGGATTTTTTTTTGTCGGCATCTGCATTGCTGCACTGGAATGATGCCAGGAGCAACTCATCATTTGCCCCGGGAGGATTTGGATTTGGTTGGTTTGGCATCTGTATTGCTGCACTGGAATAATGCTAGGAGCAACTCATCATTTGCCCCGGGAGGATTTGGGAATTGGTGGCTTAGGAGACAGGTTTAGATCCCTATCACCTAAGGCTTTTCCATTTTGTGAGCCATAAGGGTCTCACAAAGCATTTTCTCCCTATGGGTCGTGAGGATCCCGCAGGTGTATTTTCTCCTTAGGAGTCGTGGGGACTCCTAAGTGTGTTACTCCTTTGTGAGTCATAGGGATCTCACGGGGGAATTTTCTCCTCACAAAGTCGAGAGGACTTTGCGAGTGCATTTCTTTTTTTTACGAGTTTGCGCCCTTTCGGGTTTTCACAAACTCGCCGGCAGTCCTGCTGTTTTTACTCACGGAGCCCTTTCGGGTTTTCATCCGTGCCCGTTTTGCTTGTGGACATACCGTTCTTCTTTTTTTTCTTTTTTTTTTGGAGAGATGGGGATTGTTTTACGCCCGTGGATTGTATACGGTTTTGCAGGATGTATGATCCAGACCGTAGGGCCAAAAACATTTTGGGACTTTGTTGGCGTCTGCATTGCTGCACTGGAATATGGTACTAGGAGCGACTCATCATTCGCCGTTTGGGTATGGGAGTCGGAATTTGGTGGCGTCTACATCGCTGCACTGGAATATGGTACCAGGAGCGACTCATCATTCGCCGCTTGGGGATTTGGATTTGGAATTTGGTTGGCGTCTGCATCGCTACACTGGAATATGGTACCAGGAGCGACTCATCATTCGCCACTTGGGGATTGGGGAGCGGTGGCTTAGGAGACAGGTTTAGATCCCTATCGCCTAAGGCTTTTTAATTTTATGGGCCGTGAGGGTCCCATAAAAGCATTTTCTCCCTGCGAGTTGTAAGGATCGCGCAGGTGTATTTTCTCCTTAAGAGTCGTGGGGACTCCTAAGTATGTTTTTCCTTCGTGAGTCGTAAGGATCCCACGAAGGTTTGTTCTCCTCATGTATCGTGAGGACACATGAGTGGATTACTCTCGTTCCCAGTTTAACGACTTAGAGATCGACTGTTTCCAGTTTAACGACTTAGAGGTCATCTTTTTCCAGTTTAACGACGTGGTGGTCATCTGTTTCCAGTTTAACGACGTGGTGGTCATCTGTTCCCAGTTTAAAGACTTAGAGGTCTGTTGTTTCCAGTTTAAAGACTTAGTGGTCATCTGTTTTCAGTTTAAAGACTTAGAGGTCTATCTGTTTCCAGTTTAATGACTTGGACGTCATCTGTTTCCAGTTTAAAGACTTAGAGGTCTACTGTTTCCAGTTTAACGACTTGGAGGTCATCTGTTTCCAGTTTAACGACTTGGAGGTCATCTGTTTCCAGTTTAACGACTTGGAGGTCATCTGTTTCCAGTTTAAAGACATAAAGGTCATCTGTTTCCAGTTTAAAGACTTAGGGGTCTACTGTTTCCAGTTTAAAGACTTAGTGGTCATCTGTTTTCGGTTTAAAGACTTAGAGGTCATCTGTTTCCAGTTTAAAGACGTAGAGGTCATCTGTTTCCAGTTTAACGATGTAGTGGTCATCTGTTTCCAGTTTAAAGACTTAGAGGTCTACTGTTTCCAGTTTAACGACTTGGAGGTCATCTGTTTCCAGTTTAACGACTTGGAGGTCATCTGTTTCCAGTTTAATGACTTGGAGGTCATCTGTTTCCAGTTTAAAGACGTAGAGGTCATCTGTTTCCAGTTTAAAGACTTAGGGGTCTATCTGTTTCCAGTTTAACGACTTAGAGGTCGTCTGTTTCTAGTTTAAGACTTAGTGGTCATCTGTTTCCAGTTTAACGACTTAGAGGTCATCTGTTTCCAGTTTAACGACCTGGTGGTCGTCTGTTTCCAGTTTAACGATGTAGAAGTCGTCTGATTCCAGTTTAACGACTTGGTGGTCATCTGTTTCCAGTTTAACGACTTGGTGGTCATCTGTTTCCAGTTTTACGACGTAGAGGTCTGTTGTTTCCAGTTTAACGACTTGGTTGTTATCTGTTTCCAGTTTAACGACTTGGTGGTCATCTATTTTCGGTTTAACGACTTGGAGGTGATCTGTTTCCAGTTTAAAGACTTAGAGGTCTATGGATGGCGAGCTTGGAATTTTGGGGTAGGGGCCGGCATCAGCGTTGCTAACACTGAAGCAGAGGTGCCAGGACACATAAGCGGGTCTTCCCAATGGAACATAATTCCGAGGGCGGAGACCAACCGCTGGACTGGTGATTGCGGTGGGGCACGGCTATGCTGAGAATTATTTGAGCCCGTGGATTGTATACGGTGGTCAATTTGGGGACTAACCGTAGGGCCAAAAGAATTTTGGGAAACTGGATTTTGGTTGGCGTCTGCATCGCTACACTGGAATATGGTACCAGGAGCGACTCATCATTCGCCGCCGTTTTTTTTTTGTTTTACCGCAATTGCTCTATCATTTCAGCTTTTCTTATCGCGAAGGTCGCGATTGCCCTATCATTTCGGCTATTTATTCGCGGTTGCCCCATCATTTCGGCTTTTCTCTATTTTTCTTTTATTTACACATTTTTTTTGTTTATTTACACGTATATATATGTATATTTTTACATTCCCAGTTTAACGACTTAGAGGCCGACTGTTCCCAGTTTAACGACGTGGTGGTCATCTTTGCTTATCCCAGCTCCTTGAACTTTGATCTTGGCGGAGCTGTGTTGATGACCTAGCTCTGTGGCTTGCCGACACATCCGAGGATTGTGAGGTTTTTCCCAGCTTATATTGGTTCTCTGCCCAATCTTTGAAAATATAGCAATCTTCGATGGTATGACCTACCATTCTATGATATGGGCAGTATACGGGATTGCCGGTCATGTTCATTTCCTGTGGCCTCTTTGGAACAGACAGTTGCAGACCGTTGTTCAAGGCGTCCATGAATATTTTGTGGACTTCATCCCTCCTGAAGGAGTATACCTTCTTCTTTCTCTCCATTGGAGTAGGTGCCTTTACTGATGCTGGTCCTCGAGGCCGATCGGTCTTTGGTTCGCCCTTTTCAGATAATGGCACATGTCTGGGAGGATTAGGTTCCCGTAAGGCTTCGGTCTCTATTTGCATGAAATCGGCGGTCGTAGCTTGACTGTTTGCTAACGCGCCTTTAGACAGTTCTATCTCTCCCGCCCTGTATTGCCTTTCGACCCAATCTTTGAAGACGAAGCAGTCCTCAATGGCATGACCTATCACTCTGTGATAGGGGCAATATTCTGAGTCGTCGGTCATATTTTCTTCTTGCGGTCTCTTTGATTCTGGCAGTTGTAGACCGTTTCTTAGGGCGTCCTTGAATATCTTGTGGACTTTTTCCTTTTTGAAGGAATAGACCTTTTCCAGCTTCGCTTTCAGAGGCGATTCCCCCCCGGCGTATGTATCGGAGGGACTGGAGGCTGATTGCGGCCGTTTTTCTCGAAGGCGCTCCGCTTTTAGGTTGGAAGGGATATCAGTTGGCTGCCCTCGGGTATCAATCCCTGGCTCATGAGCCAAAATTTGATTCTGCTGTAATTGCAATCGGGCGACTTGGGTCGCGAGATCTGCCACGACGTTTGCCAGCTCGTCGACTTTGGAATAGACCTCGACCATCTTCTCATCCCTGTCCTGAAATTGCCTTTGAAGCCATTGGAATAATGCTTGTTCTGTAGTTCCAGCTATGACAACCGGGTAATCTTTATTGCCTGAGCTCAATTCCGCAGGAACCACGGGCTCCTCTGGCTTATCGGTCTGAGCGGACTCTTCAACATTTAGATCGAGCCGATACCGGGTAGCGTCAACCATATCATCACTGTGGCTGTGAAGCGTAGGCGGGTTCGTTTCTTCATGTCCGACCATATAGACAGTGCGGAACACATACCCAGCCATTCTTTCATCACTGGCAGCTGGTTTCGCGGAGCGGTCCGGGCTTTGGAAATTCATAAATTTTAACATGGCCAGAGCCCTAGCCCTTTTGTTGGCTCTATATCTGAGCCGCTTCTGCCTCAGCTTCTCTGCCTTAAGCACTTGGCAGGCTTCTGCTCTTCGGGAAGACGCCATAGGCCGAGTGATGGGGAGGCTTGAGAAGACACCCAATCGAGAAGTTGTCGGAGGCGCCGCTGGAGCTTGCTCGAAACGCATTGCAGCTTTTTTGGTGTCGATGGACTTGCCCCCGGCCGGGGCCATGGAGAGTCGTTCGGGAACGGACTTGCGCTTGGGCTGAGGTGCCCTCACGACAACCACATTTGGCCTTTTGCCTTTCGAGACCGGTTTGTCTGCCACCGGGGCTTAAGGAGCTGGGATGGCGCCAAGTGGCATGAACATAATAGAGCCGAAAGGTAGCAGCGGCTCCTCCCATTGTCGCCCGAGACTGGCTGGAAGGACCGTCCTGGAGTCTATCTTCATCGTGTAGGAGACGGGAGCTGAGTTCATCATCGAAGACATCGTCGGAAGGTGATTGCTTGAAAATCTGCACGAAAAAGTATTATTTTAGTATAAGTATACACATGTAAATTGATTGAGTTCGCATGAACGTTTAACCCGAGGTATGAGAGGAGAGATTGGTCCCACCGGGCGTGCCAAAATCTGTAGGGTGTTTTTTGTCACCCCATTGAGATGGGAATACGCGCGCGCTTGTCAGGCGTACCACAGATTCCCCCTGCCTAGGGTAGGCCGGAGTTTAATGATTGTGGGGATCCGAATCTCCGGCAGCCGCGGACTAAGCTGCCGTTAATTACCCCTCGCCTTTGGGGCGAGGGAACCTCCGATTCACGGGTTAAACCGGTCATGCGAACTCAATGTGCAGTGTACGTGTGTTGTGTTTTGAAAGTGGGGTTTTGGATATATCGGGAGCCACGCAGAGTTTTTACGGGCGTCCCGCTACCCGGATAGCGGGCTGGGGGTCAAGGGGGCTAGCAGCCCCCTTGCGGGGTGCGGGGTGCGGGGCAGCGCCCCGTTAGAAATTTTTTTCTAACAGGGACAGTGTCGTGGGGTACATGTGTGTGTAAATTTGTATACATATGTATAGATATATATATGTATGTATGTATATATATATATAAAAGAAAGAGGGGGAAAAGGCATCCAAAAGATGCGTGGGGCCAGCGCCTTGAGCACTATGCGCTCAGGCGCAAGCGCGCCACGTGTCGGCACGTGGGCGTTTTGCGCTTGAGCGCAGTGCGCTTGAGCGCAAGCGCGCCACGTGTCGGCACGTGGTCGCTTTGCGCTCAAGCGCAGTGCGCCTGAGCGCAGCACGCCACGTGTCGGCATGTGGGCGCTTTGCGCTCGAGCGCAGTGCGCCTGAGCGCAAGTGCGCCACGTGTCGGTACGTGGGCGCTTTGCGCTTGAGCGCAGTGCGCTTGAGCGCAAGCGCGCCACGTGTCGGCACGTGGGCGTTTTGCGCTCGAGCGCAGTGCGCCTGAGCGCAGCACGCCACGTGTCAGCATGTGGGCGCTTTGCGCTCGAGCACAGTGCGCCTGAGCGCAAGCGCGCCACGTGTCGGCACGTGGGCGCTTTGCGCTCGAGCGCAGTGCGCCTGAGCGCAAGCGCGCCACGTGTCGGCCCGTGGGCGCTTTGCGCTCGAGCGCAGTGCGCTGGCGAGCCAAAGGGACTTTTAGTCCCAGAACCAGAAGCTATGCTTCAGAAAGGAAATATTTATTATATATATATATATATATGTAAATATATGGAGTTAAACTCCTAAAATGTTTTGGTTGATGAAGGGGGTTCTTCTTCTTTCTCCTCTGTTGGCTGGATCTTGATGATTAAGAGATGTGAGATCTAAAAATCTCTCCTTTCTGAGATCTAATGGTAGATCCAAGTTCCCCTTTATGGGTTTTGTGGTGGAAGACTTCTTAGTTTTTGAAAAGAAAGAGTAAAACTCTTGATTTAATTCAAAAGAAATGAGAAGGTTTAGAACCTTGGAGAAGGAGCAGGAGGCACAAAGAACCCTATTTTTGGGGGAATGAAAAGTTGTTCTTTTTTTATTCATCATGTTGCCTTTTATAGGCCTACATATTTACATATAGCCCCTTGGGCTTTACGAAATGGCATTTTGCCTATTCCATGGCTCATGTGCCATTACATTTTTGCACATAAGCCATGGGCTTACAAAATATTGGCTTTATGCCCATTTTACATATATTCATGTATAAAAAATTACATAATAATTATTTATTACATAATTTTGTCGTTGCCATGGGGAGGCTGTCCGTAGGCTTGACTTGGGCATGGGTCCGCTTGACCTGGGCTTGGGCCTACCTAGCTTGGGGGTTGACCTTGACTTTGACTCGGTCAACCGGGATGTAAATTTTTACCCCAACAATGATGAATGAAGATTATGGATCTATTGAAGAAACTAGAGTTTATGTATCTATCCCTTGTCTTTTCAATCATGATCATTCGGATCTAGCCTCTAGCAAAGAAAATCATCAATCATTTGATCCCTAATTTGCAACGAAATTCGCAAGAATGTTGTTTACCGCCGGAAATCGGAAAGACTGAACGTCTTTCCTGAATCTGGGGACAGATAGTAATTGGTGCTATCCGTCCACCTCTTTGAAGATGCCAAATTGATTTATGGCACCATGTATCGAAAGTTTAAACGGATGCAGCCGATGTAGCAGATTTCGTCAGATTCCCCCTCGTTTAAGGGGGTTTTGATTAAGGGGACGCTCTTCCCTGTAGGCGCAAGCCCCTGCAGTTAATTACGCTACCGCATCGCGGTAACAACTTTCTTCTTCTCCATATAGTCATTTCGTGTCGTGGGTGTTTGTTTTGTGTTTGGTTGCTCGTGGATTGTATACGGAGACTAAGTTATGTTGTCGCCCGTAGGGCGTGGACTAGTCCAAATCCGTATTTTTCTTAGATTTGGGTTTGGGGGTTGTGTTTAAGGATACGTTAGCCTCATTTGAGACTAAGATCAACTTAAACGTTTGTTAAGGATACGTTAGTCTAATTTTAGACTAAGATCAACTTAACGGGATCGTTTAGATCCGACAAGAGAGCAATTGGGCTCTATTGTTTAGTTTAATGACATTACGGTCGATAATTAGTTTAAGGACATTACGGTCCGATGTTAGTTTTAAGACATTGCGGTCAAGGTTAAGGACATCATAGTTCGTGAGTTTAAGGACCTCACAGTCCGGTGTTAGTTTTAAGACATCACGGTCAAGGTTAAGGACGTCATAGTCCATAGATTTAAGGACTCCACAGTCCAGCGTTAATTTTAAGACATCACGGTCGAGGTTAAGGACGTCATAGTCCATGAGTTTAAGGACCCCATAGTCCGGTATTAGTTTTAAGACATCACGGTCGAGATTAAGGACGTCATAGTCCATGAGTTTAAGGACCCCACAGTCCGGTATTAGTTTTAAGACATCACGGTCGAGGTTAAGGACGTCATAGTCCATGAGTTTAAGGACCCCACAGTCCGGTATTAGTTTTAAGACATCACGGTCGAGGTTAAGGACGTCATAGTCCATGAGTTTAAGGACCCCATAGTCCGTAGCAATGTGTGGTTGTCGGGACCCATCACCTCTCTGATGACGCTGAAGGATTACAACGACAGATGTCAGAGGAGTAAAGTGTTATACCCTTGAACCGGGTGTAAATTGATTGGGAGAGCAGTTGTGCTCAGTTCAATTTATATTGAGGACTTATGGCCAGAATTGGGCTAAGTCCAGTTGAAAATGTTTAACATTTTATCCATGTTCTGCCTATTAGGCTTTTACTTAGGCTCTGCCCTTTTATAATGCATAGCATTGGGCTCTGTAATTAAATGCATAGCATTTATATTTGGCCTGTTAGACCTTTACTTGGACTCTGCCCTTTTTAATAATGCATAGCATTTATAGTGGCTTGTCAGGCGCATTGCGCCAATCAAAGAGCGCAATGCGCTAGCGCATGCGAAGGTGACACGTGTTACGCTCTGCGCTAAGCGCAAGTCTGTTAGCGCACTGCGCTTTCTGAGTGCGCTGCGCCGGTGAATGACACGTGGCGCGCTCTGGCGCAGTGCGCCAGTTCAAGAGCGCAGTGCGCTACTTTTAGAAGCGCAAAGCGCAAACCGTTCTGTGGTTAACACGTGGCGCGTTCTGGTGACGTGCGCCAGTCCAATAAACGCAAAGGCGCAATTCAAGAGTGCAAGGCACTGTCCAATACCGCAGAGCGCATTTTGTTCAAATTAAGATCAAAGAACAAGTTCTTTTTGTTCTCTTAAAAGAGGTTTTACCTCAAGATTCAAGAACCAAAGTTCTTTCTCTCATCAAAAGGCTGTGCCTTTATAGATCAAATGATCCATGAATGAAGTAAATTACTTCTTTAAATCTTTTATACTTAGATCTTTCGGATCTTTTTCTTTTTTATTGAAAATTTTGATCTTGTTCTTAGATCTTTGATCTTTTTAGAAGAGGATTCTTCTTTTTGTGAGATATTTTCATCTCTGTTCTTCAAGAAATTAAATTCTTTACCTTTAAAGATGAAGAAAATGATCTTCTTTCTTCAAAGGCTTGCCTTTCTTTCTCTTTTGAGTTTTTTCTCAAAGTTTGCAGAGGATTCTCTCTCTTCTGTCTCTCTATGAGACTTGAAGTCTAGGGGCCTTTATATAGGGCCAATTGGTTTGTTAAGTTAGTTACAGAGATCTTTCTCTGATTAATCTGGGGATATTTCCCCACCGTTGGATCTTTGATCGTAGGGCCTCTGTTTTACAGAAGATAATCTTCTTATTTTAATAAGATTGGAAAGATTTTTCTAGAATTTTAATTCTGATTAATTAATAATTTATTATTTAAATTCCAGTGCTGGCGCAATTGGCGCTAGCACACCTGTGTTTGACACGTGGCGCGCAGCGCAGAGCGCAGCGTAACTGTGCTAGCGCGCCTGTGTTTGACACGTGGCACTCAGCGCAGAGCGCAGCACAACTGCGCTAGCGTGCCTGTGTTTGACACGTGGCGCGCAGCGCAGAGCGCAAGGAATCTGAAGCGTTGCTTCATTAAAATTTGAATTTTGAAAGAGCTTTGCTCTGATTGGGGGTGCGCTGCCTTGGGCGCAGCGCTCCTGGCGCTGGCGTGTCTGCTTTTGACATGTGGCGTGCAGCGCAAGGAATCTGAAGCGTTGTTTCAATTTTTGAATTTTGAAATTCAAACAGAGCTTTGCTCTGATTGGGAGAAACAAATGCCCCCCCACCGTTGCGCTTACGTGGCGCACACGTGAGTGCAGCGGTGGCAACATCTGAGCCATTGGATCAACTCAGAAGTTGAGGAGGCACTTCAGCGCCTATAAATAGGACCCTTGGTCCTTAGATGATTATCATCTCCTTCAAGAATTTTTATCTCAGAGCCTTGCTCTCATTTCTAAGAACTTCAAGAGTTAAAACTCTAGAAAATTTTAGGTAAAAATTAAATTTAATTAAATTAATTTTAATTAACAGAGCCTTGCTCTTATAGATCTTTTGATCTAAAGGAATCCCTTTTGGGGTTTCATAAACAGAGCTTTGCTCTCAAGAACCCATAGATCTAGATAGATCTTTCCTTAGGGTTTCTTAGCCCATGGGTCAGAGCTCTGCTCTTTTAACAATGTATAGATCTTTTGATCTTTTGATGAAGAACTCTTAAGAGCTTTTTCTTTTATGGATCTTTAAGATCCTAGAATTTTAATTCTTGGGAATTAATTTTCATTAACTTTTGATGGATTTTCTATCATCATTACAGAGCTAGGCTCTTTAAGGAATTTTATTCCCTCGTGACCAGAGTTTGACAAGTGTCACTCTGTTGTAGAGCTTTGCTCTGAAAGGGAGATTTTCTCCTTGTCTCGAGGGGTTTCTCATTCAATGAGAATATTCTTTGAGGATTTCCTCATTAATTGACAGTCTCATCCAATGATGAGGCTGTCTTATTAACTGATGCATTGTCATTTGGATTTTGTGGGTCCCCTTTTGGTCCCCTCTCCACTGCATTGCAGTATGGTACAAATTTTAAAGTACCGAGCGTCGGGATTTTTTAAAATTAAATTATAATACTGATAATTGAATTTCACTTTTTCTTGCAGGCAACATGTCTTCTGATCTCTCGTTCCTGTTTTTCCGTTCAGAGGGAGGATTCCCTGAGGCACCGGTAGACTGGGAGGTTCTTGCTCTCATTAAGGACTACGACCCGGAGTACAAGAACCTTCACCTGTGGGGTAGGTGGTACAACGAAATTATCAAAGGTCGCCGAAGCTTCTCTTGTGCGACGCCGTCAGAGCCGATCTCATCGATCTTATATGCAGATGTACCCCCGGTGAACTATGCCATGGAGGTCGTAAATTGGAATTCGGAGGGTCTTCTTCAACCTTCGATTGCTGCCATACCCATGCAACTGCCGGCAGCCTTGGATATTTTGGGACGGCGCATATGCCAGGGTGAGTCACGCCCTTGGGGACAACCCTACAACATCGGGTTGACCCCTCGACACTCGGCAAGGTATCTGCAGTGGGCCAGGTACATTTTGTCAGTGAAGAAAGTGCATCTACTGAAGATCGGTCTATATCTTGCAGTTTACACCTCGCTGTTCGAGTATTCTGCTCCTCCGACATGGTGGATTAAGGCGTTCGTGGAGCAATGGAACATCCCCACCCATACCTTTCTTCTAATGGACAGGGAAGTTTCCATCCCTCTAGAAGAATTTGCTGAGATTTCCGGTCTGCCGGTGAGGGGGAAGCACTATGAAGAGCTACTTCCTCCGGACGAGTACGTTTTTGCCACCAAGCCATTGGTGATGGGCTTAACGCCGGAGAACGCTATTCAGCACCAGTTTCCGAATCTGGTAAAGGTGCTGAATATGTATGAAAGTCTTTTCCTGGAATCGGGAGGCCGGGGAGTTAGTTTCGCAGACTTCATTGCCCGTTTTCTTCGACCGGAAATTCTATCGCAACAGGGCAAAAAATTTGCCAAGCTCGACGACCCCTTCGGCCTCGGTTTAGATCGTCGACCAGCATTGGAAGCCGATCAAAAAGGCTTTTATTTCCCCGATGCCGCAATCATCCCTCTGTCGGAAATCGCTGCTCCAGGCATCGACGGGGAGACTTTCTTTCTCGCGTTTCTAGGGCTATGGCTGTGCTGGTTCGCGCTCCCCATGCACCCTCGCTATATGAGGCCGTCCGTCTTCTACCCAGCACATCGAATGGTGGCTGGCATACAATTGGCCATCGGAATTGCCGGGTTGGCCCATCTGTACCATGGTCTTAGCGTGGCGGCGGACGCAACTGAACCGGGGGTGCAACCTGCTAACTTTCCGATGCACTACTTTACTTCATGGATGGAGATGCACGTGCTCGGGGTATTTGGTATTCATAAAAGACCCTCATTTTACGAGAAGTACAATTTCCCGAGAGTTATGCGGCTGATCGGCGCTTCTATCGTGAATCCGCCTCCATGGGAGGCTAGGGGGTTGCTTCTTCGTCCGCGCACGGTCGGAGTGGGTATTTCTTTCACGGACAAGGTCATGACAATCGGCCCAGAGACCTCCAAGGCGGTGTTGGCGTTGCGTGATAATTTCAAGGACGGGGCCTCCGTATTGAAAGCTCGGGAGATTCTACATCTGTACTCCATCCAGCCGGGCTTCCTCGTGTTCAGGCAGAATGAGGCGGCGCTTTTTATGAGGTACAACCCCCATCGCTTCGCCCAGCAGTTAAGTTATAACCAAGGGGTCCCACTGGAGGCATTTTTGGAAGAGCCTGTGGCCACCAGGGAGGGGATACGGAGTGCACTACATCATTTTATGCGGCTGAATACGGGCTCCCACTTCTTCATTAGCGAGCCGAGTTGCATTCCAAGGGCCCTCAACGTATATGGGGCCTGGTATCAGCACGCGATGGGCGCTGTTATCAGGGAAGAGAAGCGGCTGCTGCTTGATCGCAAGGGTGCGCCCCCCGCCAGCGATCGCAACATCCCTTTGAAGCGAAGGACCTCTGCCCCTCCTCTACTAAGAGGAGATGCTGGAGATGAGCCTCCACGTGTGCTAAGCCTTACGCGTGGATTGCCCCGTGATCCTGTGGACGTGCCTTCGGCGTCCCGTGCTCCCGTGGAAACGGTAAACGTGGTTTAGCCCGAATCCGGTGTAGGCTCGGACATCGGGACCCGTCATCCTAAGGTGCCCACGAAGCGTAAGCTGATTTTGGGTGCGGCCGAAACTCGCGTACAGAGAAAGAAGAAGAAGTCGGTCCTTTCCCTCGATGCCGTACTCAGCTTAGAGCCTCAGGCTCCTCTTACCGAAGGCTTAAGTGAATATGGAACCAATGAGGGTTTCCTCGTAGCGCCAGAAGATACTGATCTCGACGCCGCTATTGCTGCTTCTGCGTAACTTGCGAGCCACCAAGCGAAAATAGCCGCCCTCACGCAATCAAGTAAATATTAGTCATACTTTTTGTCATTGCGTTATATTTTATTATAATGTCTTGACTGACATTCTTCTTTTTGTAACAGGCTTCACTACTGAGGAGGTTCTGGCGGCTTCCTTCAGGACTTTCGAGGAGGAAGAGAGGAATCGCGCTCTATTGGGCATCAGTATGTTTCGGTTTGCTATGTCTATGCTTCCATTTCTTATGAGTAATCTGACCCGCTCTTTGTCTTATCGCAGGGACCACAAGACTTGCCTCACAAACCGATGCAAGAATTCTCCCTGGGCCAGCTACCGAAGTCCCAGCCTCTTCGGGATTGCCGCAAGAGGCCCTTCTTAAAAGGCCGATGATGGAAGCCTTGACGGCTCTAGAGGCAACCCTGAATGTGGACGACGACGCCTTGCTGAAGGAGGCTTCCAAAAGGTCTGTCGTGACGGCCCTGGAGGAAAGGAAGCGTCTGAGGCGTGCAGCAAGAGAGCGTAGCGCTGCTTTGGCTACGGGAGCAGGCTCAAGCACCGTTACTCCCGCTGCTACTCCTTCAGAGGAGCTTCCGGTCGCCTTGTCTACTGCTCATAGACGGGCGGCACGTGCAGCTCAGGAAGCCAACGGTAAATCTGCCTCAGGTAATGTGTTTTTGAGGCTTTGTTGTCAAAGTTTTAGACTATCAGTTCCTATATATCTTGTCCTGCAGGGCCGAGTCTTACTGAAGGAGTGGTGGCGACCATCGAGCCTGAGGGGACGGTAGAGGAGGTAGCCGCTGAACCCGAGACGACGGTAGGCGATATAACTACAGTTGTCGGGCCCGAGATAGTGGCTGACGAGACAGTCATGACTGCTGGGCCCGAGACGGCTACCAATGCCGAGCCCGAAGAGGCGGCGAGTGAGACGGCCGCTATGGCCGGGCCTGAGGCAGCAGTGGATGGAACGGCTGGTACGGACGAGCCTACGGTAGTGATGGACGAGACGACTGCGACCACTGAGCCCGAAGTGGTAACAGGCGAAACGGGCATGGTCGCTGAGCACGAGATGGCCGCTCTTTCTCAAGAGTCGGGCACCACTCCGATCATCGCTCTCCCTGCTTACGGTTCCTTGTCGTCTCCCGGCGTCGCGAGCGTGACGACGGCTCCTATAGAGTCGGGCGATGAGGCTACGGGAGGTGAGACCATCCCAATGAAGGAGGGAGACGCCACCGTTGCATCAAGTGACGCCCTCGTTAAGGCTCCGGCCGGCGACTCTTCGGTTAAATCTTGGGTCACCGCCTTTCTTTCTTTATTCTGCAATCTTTCCTAATAAAGTTTATCTTGTTTCTAATGCAGGTGTGGTTAGTGCTGAAATTGAGCTGCTCGAGACAGCGCCGCCAGTTACCGCCCTAACGGTGACCACCCCTCTGCCTTCTCTCGCACCGTTGCGAATGCTGGAAGGTATGGATTTGTAACCCATTATTCTTATCCCTCGGGCGTATAATTCATGTACTAACGTCGAGTCATCGCGTTTTTGCAGGAGCTCTTCTTGACCACCTGTACCAGGTGTTGCACCCACACTTCCCCTTCTTGTCCGAGACGAGACCGCCTACTGGTGTCGGTGAGTGTTTTCTCTAACCGATGTCCTCTTATTTGACGGGTAGTCGCATTGTTGCTAACTCTTCTTTATATTGCTTGTAGCCTTACGAATCGAAGGAGGGGACGAGGCTGTCGTTGCGTCACCAGCACTCCCAACTTTGCCCCCTGCTGTAGCCGGTATAATAGACTCTACTTTTGCATGTTTTCTTTACTTCCTAAGCCGGCCTCTGATTATGATCTATTTTACAGCAATCACATCGACTCCAACCCCGTTTGAGTCTCGTATTATAATGCCAGCCGGGCCCTTTTTAAGGCATCCATCATCCAAAGGTGACGTGACCAGCCTACGCATGTTAAGCGAGTATATCGAGGAGTTCGACGCAGAGGCTCCTACATCTGCCACGGATTTTGCCGCAGAGATTAACCCTATGCTGGCGACGCTCATGAACTTTTACGGTTAGGGCGTCATTAAGTCTTGGGTTAATCGCTGCCGGGAGGTCGAGACTTGCTTGCATGAGCTTGAGCTTAAGCGTCCGGCACCTAAGATTCTGGCCATGAGCACTCAACGGGCGGCATAGATCGAGTAGAGCGCTTCTTACTTCCGCCATCTCGAACAAGAAGTGGTTTTAAAGCGAAGGGAATGCAAAGAAACTTCAAGCGAGTCTGCTCGACTGCGTGCTGAGGTTGACGCGAACGCTGCCCAGGTGAAAGTTATCTTCGAGGGCCTTCTGCAACGTATCTCTGATGGGTTAATATTGAAGCAGAAGCTCGATGTTACTGAGCGTGATGCAAAAAATCATGAAGTAGCTCAGTGAGCCGTCGAGGAACAACTCTCATCTTACTTGCAGCAGCGAGCCCAGGTCGAAGCAGAGTTGGCCGCGGTAGCCGATCAGGAAGAGGGACTGAGGGAAGTGTGCGAGCGGCTGGTTGGACTACTGAAAGCGCTTTCCTCTCAATAGAAATTTTATACCATTTGTAATTTTGAATAAATGTATTTGTTCTTTTATTCTTTAATACGATGTATTTTGTATCCAATCGAATTCATGAATAAAGATACACGTTCTTCATAATGTCTTGTGTCAATTCTCTGCTTTCTTTTTTTCTTGCTGTGTTGTTTGCCATGTGACTTTAGTCAGTGTGGTCTGTAGATAGCGTATGGTAGTCAGTCTTAGGCTCTTTGTAGAGTGGCGATGGCTTAGAAACAGGGTTGTGATCTGTCACCTAAGACTTTTTAAACTTTATGAGCCGTGAGGGTCTCATAAAGAATTTTCTCTCTACCGGTCGAGAGGATCCCGTAGGTGGAATTTTCTCCTTAAGAATCGTGAGGATTCCTAAGTGTGTTTTCTCTTGAGAGTCATAAGGATCTCACAAGAGAATTTACTTCCTTACGAGTCGTGAGGACTCACAAGTGATGGACGAAGTTGCCCTTATCCGCATTTCACGGAGTCAAGGGTTACTCTGGATGCTTCCCACGGGTTCACTGCCGTGTTTGGCGAGGACCAGGCTCCGCTCTGGACATTTTCCAGGATACCGTAGTTTAAAGACATCGCGGTCGAGGTTAAGGACATCATAGTCTGTGGATTTAAGGACTCCACAGTCCGTTGTTAGTTTTAAGACCTTACGGTCGAGTTTAAGGACATCATAGTCCATGGATTTAAGGACCCCATAGTCCGATGTTAGTTTTAAGACATCACGGTCGAGGTTAAGGACATCATAGTCCATGAGTTTAAGGACCCCACAGTCCGATGTTAGTTTTAAGACATCACGGTCGAAGTTAAGGACATCATAGTTCGTGAGTTTAAGGACCTCACAGTCCGATGTTTGCTCTGGATGCTTTCCACGGGTTCACTGCCGTGTTTGGCGAAGACCAGGCTACACTCTGGATGCTTCACACGGGTTCACTGCCGTGCTCTGCGAGGACCAGGATCCGCTTTGGACGTTTTCCACGGGGTCAAAAGTGACGTTATCCACGTTCCACGTAACCAGGAATTTTTCTCTAGATGCTTCCCACGGGTTCACTGCCGTGTTCGGCGAGGACTAGGTTCCGCTCTGGATGCTTCACACGGGTTCACTGCCGTGCTCTGCGAGGACCAGGATCCGCTCTGGACGTTTTCCGCGGGGTCAGAAGTGATGTTATCCGCGTTCCACGAAACCAGGAATTTGCACTAGATACTTCCCACGGGTTCACTGCCGTGTTCGGCGAGGACTAAGCTCCGCTCTGGATGCTTCACACGGGTTCACTGCCGTGTTCTGGGAGGACCAGGATCCGCTCTGGACGTTTTCCACGGGGTCAGAAGTGACGTTATCCGCGTTCCACGTAACCAGGAATTTTCTCTAGATGCTTCCCACGGGTTCACTGCCGTGTTCGGCGAGGACTAGGCTCCACTCTGGATGCTTCACACGGGTTCACTGTCGTGCTCTGCGAGGACCAGGATCCACTCTGGACGTTTTCCACGGAGTCAGAAATGATGTTATCCGCGTTCCACGTAACCAGAAATGGTTGACTTTATCCGCATTTCACGGAGTCGGAATTTGACTCTCGGTCATTTGTACACCGCCGAGTCATGGGACTGGGAGTTGCCGCTGTTCCGCTTTGCTTGATGTTGTGTCTGCTGCAATGAGACGAACGTCAAGATGATCTCTAGGCTATCTGTGAACCGTTGAGATTTGGCTTCTTCTTCTGATGCAACCTGGGGAGGAGGAGTGTGAATCCCTCTTCGTTTGCGCCCCTGGATTGTATACAGGGATTGACATGATATCACATGTAGGGCATAAATTTCATTTTTTTTATTTCATTCCGCGATGCTCTATCATTTCAGCTTTTATATCGCGAATGTTGCGATTACCCAATCATTTCGGCTATTTTTCGCAGTGCCCAATCATTTCGGCTATATATATATATATTTTTACTCGCTGCTTTTTATTGCGAGTTGCCCAATCATTTCGGCTATTTTGCATGCATACATTTTTACTTGCTGATTTTGTCGCAAGTTGCCCCATCATTTCGGCTATTTCGTATGCATGTGTGGCTTGCTAGTTTTTCGCTGCAAGCTTGGGATTAGACACCGATTTCGGTATCAGCACCGCTACAACTGGAATATTTCAAGGAGCGAATCATCATTTGCCTCTGTCGATTATTGAACAAAGGTGGCTTAGCGAATAGGGTTAGGATCTTGTCGACTAAGGCTTTTGGCTTCATGAGCCGTAAGGGTCTCATAAAGGTATTTCTCCCTGCGAGTCGTGAGGATCTCGTAGGTGTGTTTTCTCCTTAGGAGTCGTGAGGATTCCTAAGTGCATGTTCTCCTGTAAGTCATAAGGATCTTACAAGAGGGTTTTCTCCTTATAAGTCGGGAGGACCCATAAGGGTTGTTTACCGTGTAAACATATCCTTAGTCACGGATGGGACTTGGTTAGGGAAATGTTTATTCGCGCCCGTGGATTGTATACAAGGGTCAGCATTGAGCAGCTTGTAGGGCAGTATTGAAGGTTGTGGGGGCTGCTTAAGAACAGGTTCAGGTCTCTGTAGCTTAAGACTTTCAAATCTTATGAGCCGTGAGGGTCTCATAAGAGGATTCTCCTTACGAGTCATGAGGATCTTGCAAGTGTAATTCTTCCTTAGGAATCGTGAGGATTCCTAAGTGTGTTGCTCCCTTGCGAGTCGTAAGGATCTCACGCGGGTGTTTTCTCCCCACAAGGTCGAGAGGACCTTGTAAGTGTCTTTTAACGAGGTTGCGCCCTTTCGGATTTTCACAAGCCGGTAGCCCTGCTGTTTTTACTCACGGAGACATTTCGGGTTTTCATCCGTGCCTATTTTGCTTATGGACATACCGTTTTTTTTTGTTTATTCTTTTTTTTTATTCTAACGAGACTGCGCTGCTGTTTTTTACTCACAGAGCCCTTTCGGGTTTTCATCCGTGCCCATTTTGCTTATGGACTTACCGTTTCCCATTTTTTTTATTCTTTTTTTTTGTATCAGCTTTGGGATGCTGCAATCCACCGTAGTTTCTCGATGTCTCGGTCAATAGCTAGTTTTAGGACATAGTGGTCCGTCGTTAGTTTAAGGACGTTTCGGTCCGCTGTTAGTTTAAGGACGTTTCGGTCCGTTGTCAAAGAAAGCCGGTTATTACTTGTAGAGTTTGGGCTTAGAAAGATAGAGAGCGGACATAGTCGTCGTCATCTATCATTGACCTAGGCCGTGACTCGTCAAGTATAGTACTTCTTCAGGAAGCGACCGTTTATTGGCCTGAAAGGTCTTTCACCATGCATGTCCATGAGTAGATAGGCTCCACCCTGGTAGACCTTGTCTATGATGTACGGGCCTTCATAATTCGGCTCAAATTTCCCTCGTTTAGCACGATTGGGGATCATAGGTCTTTTGACCACCAGCACGAGTTCGCCTTGGTGGAATGTCCTTGGCCTGGTCGATCTTTCATATGAGCGCGTCATCTTTTCTTTATAAGCCTCTAAATTTTGTTGCGTTATGAGCCGGGTTTCATCAAGGGCATTGACCTCCTCAAGCCGAAGGTGAGCGTTCTCTTCGTCCGTTAGCTCGTAATGAACTGCCACTCGCAGAGAGGGTAACTCTATCTCGAGGGGGAGTACTGCTTCTGTACCGAATACTAACGCGTATGGCGTTGTGTTCGTGGCCGTCTTGAACGTAGTTCGATATGCCCAGAGAGCTTCGTGCTGTCTTTCGTGCCAGTCCTTCTTGTTTCGGGACACCGTCTTCTTTATGATCTTCGTCAGGGTCTTATTGAAAGCCTCCACCAGACCGTTGGCTCGGGGATTGTCACGCCTCGCTTCCCAGAGTACGCTAAGGTAGGCACGTGACATAGCCAACCATGCTATCTGTGGTTAGGAATTATCCTTCCACAGTCACATTACGGCTGTAGAGATATCAAGAACAATACTAAACTATCTAGCACATGTCCATAAGCCAAAATAAAATGAGTCAAGAATAAATAATGCGGAAGCAAAAGATCCAATACAAGAATAACTGGAATGTATGTCCCATAATGCGGGCTCACATCAGGAATAAAATACTGAAAGTAAAAGAACTAACTACTAATGAGTCCTCACTGCTCAGCCTGCTGACTGAAATACTCCTGCTCGGACTGCAGCAAAGGTACGGAATCTGGGCCATGCAAAACCCAGACGTCAGCGCGTCATAACATCAAGCAATAATATATAAACAGAGTAGCAAGACATGCAAGTATGATCATAAATAGTAAAGCAGGTGTGACAACAATATAAATCAGGGCAGTGAAAGGTAATGTGCAGTGAGTAATCTAAACTGGTCTACTGTGTTAACTACTCTCAAGTATTTGAAATCAATTTGATGAATCATCGATGTAACTCAATAGTATCCCGTACGTGCACGGGATCACGGTGAAGATTCTCGGGCTGAAACCGAGACATGCCGCTAGGCACTAAAGGAAAAGGGGTAATGATGAATGATGTCCATGGCATCATCCCAAGGCTGGCCTAGCCTCTAAAAAAGGTAATGGATAACGATGGATGATGTCAGCAGCGTCATCCCAAGGCTGGCCCAGCCTCTAAAACTGATCGGTCAAGGTAGCGAACTGTCGAGTTACAAGTCAGGTTTCGTCATTGATTTCCCCATACCCCCAGGTTGTGTATTCAAGTTAAGTATTTAAATAATCTGGAGCTAATACCAACACAGGATCAGGCAGGTACAGGTTTGTCTGGATAGACAACAGGAACGGTCCGTAAGGACAACAGGTCAGGTTTGTTGGCATTAGACACAAGATCAGGTAACAGGTAATACCATGGTACATCAGGTCAAGTCAGGTAATGTATAAAAGTGTCATGTCATGTCAAGAGGTGCACGGTACCATGTCGGGTCAGGTAGTAGGTGTAACAAGTCATGTCAGGGTGTACAAGATATCATGTGGGTGCTCATAATCAACTAGCATAAGCATGGGTATACAAAACAAGCATGGGTACTAAAAAAACAATAAACTGGAACATGTAATATGATATGCGAATAGGTACAGTTTAAACTATATGGATGTACGGTTACGATTAGAGCTAGGGTTATGGTTCCAACATTAAGTATCATACACTTAAATGAAGATGGGATATTAAAATCTCGTTAACATGTATTAAATGGCCTAGGGATGCAATTATATATAAAACAGGTTAGATGGATGCAAATGGGTGTTGAACAGTTATACACTATTTAAAAGGGTAGTATGGCTATGCGACCAAGAACTATGTTATAAAATATAGGCATGGGCATACGATATTGTGATCTAACATGCAACCGGGTGTATTTTCATAATTAACTCAAAAGTGATACAAACGGATATCGGATGGTAAAATGTGATATAGACACCAATTCAAACTTCATGTTTAAAATATATATATATATATATATATATATGCGAATAAATATGGAATACTGTAAATAGCATGTAGCAAGTTTCACTTGCCTCGACGGATCACGAAGCGGTAAACGGAACGTCACGCGTCGGCGGGAAAAGTCGCGACGCGCGCACGGTACACGGAATGAGTCCAAATAACGCATGATGGGATCGCTCGAGTCAGAAATCCTCGCTGGGTCGTCGGGATCGTCGACGCCGCGGCCGGATTCCGGCGATCACAGAAAAACAGTGAACACTAAAAATAAAAGAAATGCATGAAAGAAAAGAAGAGAAGAAGAGAAGGAGGATGGAGGAGAGGAAGCTCATAATGGTCTGTGGAGGGGTCGTGAGGGTTGACGGCGTCGACGGAGCTCCGGCGAGATACCTGCAGAGGCCACCGGCGATCAAGAAATTAAAACAGAACTGAAAAGAAAGGAAAGAAGGAGAAAGAAGGAGAGGAGAGGGAGCAACGCTTACTGGGGGCGCACAAGGGCCAGGGACACGGGGACAAGTCACCGGCGGCGATCACCCCGGCGGTGAAAATGTGTGCAGGGGTGCACGAGCCTGGGTTGGGAGGTGTGTAGGCTCGGGAGGAAAGAGATGGAAGCGAAAGTGATGAGGGTGAGGAGATGACGAGGTCGGGAGTCGTGTCGTCGGCTGTCGGGGACGGCGTGAGGGGAGACGGCGGCTAGGGTTAGCTGGTGATGGGTTTCGTGTTTAAAGAAATGAAGAAGGAGAGAAAAATATATAAAGAGGGGAGAGAGAGCGATACGGAAGAGAGAGAGAGAGAATCGAGAGGAGAGAGAGGGGAGATCGAGAGGAGTGAGAGAGAGAGGAAGGAACAGTGACGAGAGAGAATCTTGGCTTTTTCTGCGGAGAGAGAAAGGGAGAATAGAGAGAAGAGAAAGAGAGAGAAGGAGAAAGGTGAGAGAGAGAGAGAGACATCGAAGGGGGAAGAGAGAGAGGGTTGTGGGGCCTAGTGAAAATAGAAAGGAGGGTTTTGATTGGTTCGGGGGATTAGGAAAATTTGTTTTGGAAAAATTTATAAATGATTTATTGGTTTAAAAAATAACTTCGTTAGCTGAAAAATATTGTAAGCTGTAAAAAATATTTTTAAACTGATTAAAGAAATTTAAAAATAAATAGGATTTGGCGGGATACAAAATATTTCAGAATTGCGCCCGGGTTGGGTCCAAAATTTTGGATTTGAAATACGAAAATTATTAGCAAGTTCCAAAATTTGAAATGAAGGATTATGTAACAGAAATGCATACCCCCAAGAACGGACGCACGTACGTGCGCGTAGCCATCCAAACACGTCCGTTCCACTGAACGGGACGAGAACACGATGCAAGGACGCTACCACAGGGTTAGGGGTATCAAGCAAACCATGTCATGTATTTTTAAATTATTTTAAATGACCTAAATTGTTATATGCAAAACATGTGAGGTTAGAGTATTCTATAACTATGAAACAACAAGCTCAAACAAGCGGGTCGAATATATAGAGTGAACTACCATTCGCATCCAAACACGGCAATTGAAATAAACACCGCAAACAAACACATATGGCAACAGAAATTGGTATAATTGGACTCGGTTGTTACATTATACCCAACTACAAAAAGAATTTCGTCCTCGAAATTCTAAGAACACAAAAGGATAAACGACCAACAAACTACAAGAAAAGATGGGGAAACTTCTGCCGGATTTCATCTTCTCGTTCCCAAGTTAACTCCCCATGTGAGCGATTACCCTAAGAAACAAGTACAAGGGGGATAACTTTGTTCTTAAGAACGTTTTCCCTTCGATCCACAATCGCAATCGGTCGTTCCTCAAAAGTCAAGTCTTCTCGGACAGTCAGCTCCGAATGATCCAACACATGTGTTTCATCTCGAACATATTTACGGAGTTGAGATACGTGAAACACATCATGAACATTCGCCAAGGATTGCGGTAACGCCAATCGATACGCCACCTCACCAACACGCTCCAAAATTTCAAAATGTCCAACGAATCGAGAACTGAGCTTTCCTCGACTTCCGAAACGAATCACCCCTCTAGTCGGTGATATCTTCAAGAATACCAAATTGCCGGGCGAATCACCCCTCTGTACGGACGTCACTTTCCAGAGAGATTGGCTATAAATGCCGGATATACGCGAGCTTCCCTTGGAGAGACCGCAATTGTTTGAGAGTCCTTGGCGGGGGCTTCTCCATGATTGCTTTGATCTTTGACGGATCTATCTCGATACCTCGGTGTCGGATGATAAATCCCAGGAATTTGCCTGAGGAGACCCCGAATGCGCATTTGAGAGGGTTCATCTTCAAGTTGTATTGCCAAAGCCGTTGAAATACGATCTTCAGATGCTCAAGATGTTCCTCGTATGATTTGCTTTTCACCACGAGGTCGTCGATATAGCATTCGACGATTTCATGTATGAGGTCATCGAAGATCTTCGTCATGGCCCTCTGATAGGTAGCACCGGCATTTTTTAGACCGAAGGGCATCACCTTGTAGCAGAATATACCCAAAGGGGTCCGAAAAGCGGTGTACTTCTGGTCTTCGGGATGCATTTTTATCTGATTATACCCTGATGAGCCATCCATGAAGGAGAAAACCTCATGAGTGGACGTATTGTCTATCATCAGTTCGGTGACCGGTACTAGGAAGTTGTCCTTCGGGCAGGCTTTATTAAGATCCCGAAAGTCTACGCAGATCCGCACTGTCCCGTTTTTCTTCATCACCGGGACGATGTTAGCGATCCAATCAGGGTACTGAACCTCTTGGATGAAGCCGGAGTCGATCAGCTTCTTGACCTCAGCGTTGATGCTCATCTCAAGCTCGAGCCGCATTCTTCTTGGTGCTTGTTTGATTGGCTTGACGTCCGGGGATATCGTCAGTTTGTGGACCGCAATCTCTGGATCTAATCCTGGCATTTCGGAATAGTTCCATGCGAAGCAATCTCTATGCTGCTTAAGCACGTCTTTTCGCGCAGCCACCCTCTCTTCAGACAATAGCTCACTGACGAATGTCGGCCGCGGGTCACTCGTCGTCCCCAAATCAATTTTCTTGAGGTTATCTGCAGTGGTGTGTATTCCATCTTCCAGCTCTTTTGGCGCCGGTGGAAACTCTGAGATCACCTTTTCATCATTGTTTTCAAAGCACCAGGAAAGGTCATCCATATTCTCAGGTTCTTCTCTTGATATCGTTATCATATGACAAGTACGAGCTCACTTCCAAGACCGATGTAGATCTGGTTCTACTCTCGTGGCTTTGGGTTCATGCTTCTGCGGCGGAGTTATCCTCCAACTATCGGATAGAGCGAACTTGCCGAGCTGATATTGATCTTCGACCCAGTTCTTGAAAGGGAAGCAATCTTCGAGAGGGTGTCCTATTGCTCGGTGATAAGAGCAATAGTCTGGGTGAGAGACTTCGCCTGCTTGCTCGAGGTGTTTAGACTCCGGAAGTGTAATCATTTGATATTTTATAGCGAGGTCAAGTATCTTCTTTGTCTTGTCTTGAGGAAAAGAGTATGCTCGACTCAACTTCTTCATAAGGGACAAATCCGGACCACTCGATTCCCGCTCGCGTGACTTCTTGGTCCCGCTTTGTCGTTGCTGAATGCCTTTTTCGCTCTTTGACTTGTTTCTGCCTCTGCGTCGGGCCTTTTGCACAACAGGTTGACAGGGAGGAACATTTTCATCTTTCGCAGCCTGTTGAAGAAGGCGTTGCGTTCTGGCTTTCTCGTAGATGGCCATTTCACGATTGTGATCGTCTCGAACCTTTTGACCAGCTTCCCTTATAAGCTTGTCCATTTGTTCTTCGAACGACGGACTGGGCATTTTCACGTCGGGGGCTCTTTCTGGTTCAGGGTTAGCATTCTCCCATTGAGCATCTCCTTCTTTATCAAAGTCATGTACGACGTAGCAATCGTGGAGTAGCTCCCGTTTCTTGGACTGAACATATCCAAGCCCGATCGTTTCCATTCTCCCGTTGGGCAACTTGTGCTGAGTTCCAGGAACGTTCCAAATCCTGGCATAGAACTTAGCTTTCCGAGCGGTCTGTTTGAAGGGTATCCCTTAGCGATTCAACATCCTTTTCAAGCCTTCTGTATAATATCTAGGAAGACAGATGGGCTAAAGCCTGTCAAGTGTAGGATCCGCACCGTGCCAGATTTCTTTCTCCACTTTGGCTTCTCCGGAGCGGTAGAATAAGATCGCCTTTTCGCCTTCTCGCCTGGGAGGAACATAGAACGTCTGCAGCTCTTCTACACTGTAGGTATCAAACGCGTCTAATTCTTTATGATGTTTGGGCGGAACCATGGCAACTTGCAAACTTTGCTCTTCATCAGCGAATATTTGTATTGAAGGCTGAAGGGAGAATATAGCATGGACCTCATCTTCCGAGTCGCTGCCAAAGATCAACATAGGAGCGGACGGTCCCGGCTTGTTGTACTGGGGTGGGCCTGAATAAATCATTTCTTCCTCTTCCTCGGTATCACTCCCGAAGACTGGAATGGTGGTGATAGCCTTGTTCTCTGGTTTGTGACATCTCTCCGTGTCCTCGAAATCTGGCAAGAAATATTTTGCATCTTCATACTTACGGACTTCATTCACGGAGAATGGGTTCAGCTCTCCCGTTACGGTATACTCGAGACCATCCTTAAAGTATTTCATACACCGATGTTGTGTAGAAGGGATGATGTTGTACTCGTGTAACCAAGGTCGGCCGAGCAAAGCATTATAGCATGTCTTGGCGTCAATGACATGAAATTTAATATCCGTGACAAGTAGCCTGAATCTTAATGTCAATATCACAGACCCGAGAGTTCGCGATGATTGGGAGTCAAAACCAGAGATGGTAATTTTATCACGAGTGAGATGCTGGATGCTCATGCAAATTTCCTTCAACACTCGCACGTTGAGAAGATTGACAGAAGACCCATTATCGACCAGGATTTTGCCTATCTTTATATCGTGGCAGTATCCTGAGACATAGAGGGGACGGTTGTGCTCGCACGTCCCAAAGAGGAGGTCTTCGTCGCCGAAGATGATATCGGCTGTGTGTACTTCCTCTAGCTCGTCCTTCATCTTTTCTTCGGCAAGAAAAGCTTGGAATTGCTCTGGCTCTTGTAGCGCCTTGATCAATGAATCTCTCGCTTCTTTGGATAGTAAAAGGGCGTCGAGACTACTGAGCTGGGAGGGTAACTTCCTCAAGTGTGCCAGAACGTTGTAGTCTACCTTACTTTTCTTTGGCGGATCCTTGGCAGTCAGCTCTTTCATGACTTGGTCATCCAGGGCGATATCCCCAGAGATCTTTTCTTTTCCCTTATCTCTTCTACTTGTGGGTCCGAGATTCTTTTCTGGAAGCGTACGGTTGCGCAGCTGAATGTTTTCACAGGCCTTCGGTTCTTCCTCCTTCCCCAAGGTGGATTCTTTAAAGAGTGGGCCCAGAGCTATTTCTTCATCAGAATCGTTTCCGAAAGTGAGAACCTGCGATCCCCCGGTGTTGACCATACGGCAGTTGCCGGTATTTCTTTTATACTCCTCAGTCGCGCTTCTTTGCTCCCGCCGAGTTTTGCGTTTCATCCGCTTAAAATGTTGCCGGTGAGCAACATATCCCCGCCACCATCTTTTAAAAGCATTGCACTCCTCAGTGGGGTGCGAAATCTTTCGATGATATGAGAAGTAGCTAGGATGCATCTCTGCTTTGCCGGTAGTGTTTCCTTCGGAGGGTGGTAACTTCATTCCCATTGATATGGCTTTAGCAAACCTTTTCCTCGTCTTGAACTTGTTTTTATCCGTGACGGCTGTTCCTTGATTCAGCGGGAGTGTCTCGACTCTTTCATCTAGTCGCCGGCGTTTGGCTCTTTCAAATATGGCCATCTCACGCTCCCGGTCAGCTTTACTTTTCAGGAGAGGTTCGTTTAGGAATGCGTCGATCATTTCATCTGACGGCCCCAGAAGTTCCGGTTCAGGCTCTGCCCCCAGTCTCTCTGTGCAGGGAGCTTCTTCATTGTCTAGCGATGAATGAGAGATCACATGGCAGCTTGCTACGTAATACTCAGATCCATCCGACGATTCTTCTCCATCATCTTCGTCCTCAAGGACGTGGCTGAGGAATTCTTGGAGCGTGATCGGAGTCCGCACCTTCTGGTTATACTCTTCCAGTGCGTCAATCTGCTTCTGTAGGTCCGTGCGCTTGTCGCCAGGCTTCACGGGCTTCTTGGATTTCTTCTTCTTTTCTGAAGATTTCGGCGGCTGGGTGTGAGTACTTTGGCTATCACCACCAATCTTTGGAGTTGGGCGCGACTTCAGCATCCCTTTGATGATCTCAGGTTCCAGCGGGTTCTTCCACCTGATTGCCGGACATGTCTGAAGATCATTCAGCATCCTTTTGGTTTTGGCTGAAAGCACGATTTCCCATGGAGCTTCTTCAACAAAAGAGCACGTTGCCCCCGGTGTCTCCATCTTCTTAGGAGTGTGCGGTTGTGGTGGGCTCACTTTCCACTTTTCAGACAGCGCAAACTTGCCTTGTAGGTACTGATCCTCGATCCATCCCTTAAAGACGAAGCAATTTTCGATCGGATGGCTTACCGTTTGGTGGTAAGGGCAATAAGTGGGATTATTCACTTCGCTGCGCTGCGACGGTCGCCTGGGATTCGGCAAATTGATAAGCCTGTTGCGCATAGCCAGCACAAACAGCCTCTTCGTTTTATCCCGCGGGAATGAGTAAGGATGCTTCGTTTTCTCATTGTAATAGCGCCGTCTCTCCTCCAGTTGATCCGCCAGCTTTGGGGCACTGGGATGCTGTTGGGTGTTCGCAACGAAGGTTGCCTTCCCTTTACCCTTGTCGTTCCGCGATTCTGGCTTCAGGGGAGACGGTCTGTGACCCATCTGGTCCATCTGGGCCAGCTTGTCGATTAGAGCCTGGAACGTGGTCAGTTTAAAGAACATCATGAACTGTGAAATAGTTGCATAAGGGTCTAGGGTGCCCACGAACATGCCTACTGCTGGTACTTCTTCGATGCGTTATTCACACTTTGACCACAGGTTCCGCCATCGGATTGCGTATTGAACCCAAGTTTCGCCCGGCTTCACCCTTGCATTGATCAACGCCGTTATTGGGGTGCGTTCGCTGGCGCTCGCGAATCGCTGGGTGAACAGCAACTTCATCTCTGCGAAAGTTTTAACGGAGTCGTTTGGAAGCTCGGAGTACCACTCAAACGCCGTCTCCGCTAAGCTGCCGAAGAATTGGCGAAGCAAGAGCTTATCATCGCCGCCGGTGTTGCCACAAAGAGCCCTGAACTAGGCGACATGTTGATGGGGATTGCCTATCCCCTTGTAGACATGGAATTTCGGGATTATGTAGCCCGGCGGGTACTTTATCTGATCATACCAGCTCTGATATGGTCGTCCCGTTTTGACGACTTGGCCGGCCGCTTTATTTACCTGGTGAACTCGTATTTGTTGAGCAATATAATCATCCAGGGCTGCCTTAGAGATTGTTTCCTCTTTGGCTGTTGAAAGAGCCGGCAGAGGATTCGATGTTTCTCCTCTATCATCTTCAAATATTACTGAAGGATCTTCGGCTGGGGGATCTGGCTGGATCATCATGCCGACCATGTCTTGGAAGAGAAGAGCCATTTGCTTTATATTGGCCGCTTGTTCTGCAACCTCCTTGTCCTTCTTTTCGAGCATTCTCCGAAGGAATTCAGCATCAGTCTCGTGTTCACGACGTTGTTCTGATGACGCCTCCGGGCTTTCTTTTGGTCCGGTGAGTGCGGCCATGGCAGTTAGCATCTCTTGAAGCTTCTGCTGCTGCTGTTCCTGGGCTCCTGTGATGGATCGAGTGAGTGGTCGGTGGCCCGTAGAAGCGCGGCTATCCTGCTTCCCAGATGCCATGTAAACGGTATGGACCGTTATGCCCCCAGACTTAGGGCGTTTGGGTTCAGTGCCTTTGACATCTATCGCAGGCATGGGGGTCTTCTCCGGCCTCCTTCTTTTCTGAGTGGTTGACGTTGAGGGGGCCGCTGCAGTGGGCTCCCAAGTAGTTGTCATCTTTTGTGGCTTAATAAGACGGTTTTCTTCCTGTCGGGCCTTCAGCTTCTTCTGCTGGCGGGGGTAGTCTTGATCAACCACTGAGTTCTGGACCTGCCGCCAGACTTTGTAGATCTTGGAGGACAGCCGCTGAGGGGACTGTTCTGGCTTTACTTCAGCAACCTTCTCCAGTGGAGGAGGAGATATTTTTAGTACGGCGGTAGGAGAATTCCTACGCACCTTATTTAGCAGCTCAAAGCTGTTCCCAGTTGGAACAGTAGCATTAATTTCAGCCGTCAGGGCTGGTGGAGTTAGCCCAGAAGGGGAGTTGCCTCCGGCCTTCCTCACTCGGCGCCAGTGGCGACGTCGAGCATGTCGAGCTGATGGAGTTGGCTCGGTGACGGGGATGGCCTTATCTTGCCCCCTGTTTAGGTGAGAGGCTGTTGCCGGTGTCAGCCTGTTAAAGACTGAGGTTCTTTGAGTAGCAGGAGCGGGAGTGGGAGTTGGGACGGTCAGTCTTGTAAAGACCGACCCCTTAACAGGAGAAGCCGTCTTGACGACTTCAGGAGCAGAGTTGGTTACTCTCTTCGGAATAACCTTCTCTGCGATTGCAAGCTTCACCGTAGGCCCACAGGAATTTTGGCCCAATCTGGAGAAGACCGAGGCGCCGGTGCTGGACGACCCGTTGAGAGGGGCCGCAGTAGCTATAAGTTGATCGAAGACCGACTTCTTGGGAGCTTCTGGTACGGGCACGGGAGCATTGAAGCTTGTTGGCGGGAGCATGGTCCAGAAAAACAGCCCTGTGGTGGCCTGGGTGACCTGTTCTACCGGCATCGTGAACAGGGACGCCGCTTGAGGTCCATAAGCTACACCTCCAGGTGAGGCGGAGCGTAGGTTGCTGTTCCAGTTGGAACATCTTGCACAAGTGGTCGCCATTGATTCTTTGCTTTCTGCAGCAAGCAAAACGCCAAATCTTAGTACCTTGAAACCCAAGGGCAACCATTAGCAAACCGCGATTGGTTCACGAACACGACACATGAAGTGTGGAGTAGAAAGAGGAAAAGGTCCCACCGGGCGTGCCAGAATCTGTTTACCGCCGGAAACCGGGAAGACTGAACGTTATTCCTGAATCTGGGGGCAGATACTAATTGGTGCTATCCGTCCACTTCTTCGAAGATGCCAAGTTGATTTATGGCACCATGTATCGAAGGTTTAAACGGATGCGGCCGATGTAGCAGACTTCATCAGATTCCCCCTCGTTTGAGGGGTTTTTGATTGTGGGGACGCTCTTTCCTGTAGGCGCAAGCCCCTGCAGTTAATTACGCTACCGCATCGCGGTAACAAATTTCTCCTTCTCCATATGGTCACTTCGTGTCGTGGGTGTTTGTTTTGTGTTTGGTTGCCCGTGGATTGTATACGGAGACTAAGTTATGTTGTCGCCCGTAGGGGTGGACTAGTCCAAATCCGTATCTTTCTTAGATTTGGGTTTGGGGGTTGTGTTTAAGAATACGTTAGCCTCATTTGAGACTAAGATCAACTTAAACGCTTGTTAAGAATACGTTAGTCTAATTTTAGACTAAGATCAACTTAACGGGATCGTTTAGATCCGACAAGAGAGCAATTAGGCTCTATTGTTTAGTTTAATGACATTGCGGTCGATAATTAGTTTAAGGACATTACGGTCTGATGTTAGTTTTAAGACATTGCGGTCAAGGTTAAGGACATCATAGTCCGTGAGTTTAAGGACCTCACAGTCCGGTGTTAGTTTTAAGACATCACGGTCAAGGTTAAGGACGTCATAGTCCGTAGATTTAAGGACTCCACAGTCAAGCGTTAGTTTTAAAACATCACGGTCGAGGTTAAGGACGTCATAGTCCATGAGTTTAAGGACCCCACAGTCCGGTGTTAGTTTTAATACATCACGGTCGAGATTAAGGACGTCATAGTCTATGAGTTTAAGGACCCCACAGTCCGGTATTAGTTTTAAGACATCATGGTCGAGGTTAAGGACGTCATAGTCCATGAGTTTAAGGACCCCACAGTCCGGTATTAGTTTTAAGACATCACAGTCGAGGTTAAGGACGTCATAGTCCATGAGTTTAAGGACCCCACAATCCGGTATTAGTTTTAAGACATCACGGTCGAGATTAAGGACGTCATAGTCCATGAGTTTAAGGACCCCATAGTCCGTAGCAATGTGTGGTTGTCGAGACCCGTCACCTCTCTGACGACGCTGAAGGATTACAACGACAGATGTCAGAGGAGTAAAGAGATATACCCTTGAACCGGGTGTAAATTGATTGGGAGAGCAGTTGTGCTCAGTTCAATTTATATTGAGAACTTATGGCCAGAATTGGGCTAAGTCCAGTTGAAAATATTTAACATTTTATCTATGTTCTGCCTATTAGGTTTTTACTTGGGCTCTGCCCTTTTATAATGCATAGCATTGGGCTCGTAATTAAATGCTTAGCATTTATATTTGGCATGTTAGACCTTTACTTGGACTCTGCCCTTTTTAATAATGCATAGCATTTATAGTGGCTTGTCAGGCGCTTTGCGCCAATCAAAGAGCGCAATGCGCTAGCACATGCGAAGGTGACACGTGTCACGCTCTGCGCTAAGCGCAAGTCTGTTAGCGCACTGCGCTTTCTGAATGCGCTGCGCCAGTGAATGACACGTGGCGCGCTCTGGCGCAGTGCGCCAGTTCAAGAGCGCAGTGCGCTACTTTTAGAAGCGCAAAGCGCAAACCGTTCTGTGGTTGGCACATGGCGCGTTCTGGTGACGTGCGCCAGTCCAATAAGCGCAAAGGCGCAATTCAAGAGTGCAAGGCACTGTCCAATAGCGCAGAGCGCATTTTGATCAAATTAAGATCAAAGAACAAGTTCTTTTTGTTCTCTTAAAAGAGTTTTTACTTCAAGATTCAAGAACCAAAGTTCTTGCTCTCATCAAAAGGTTGTGCCTTTATAGATCAAATGATCCATGAATGAAGTAAATTACTTTAAATCTTTTATAATTAGATCTTTCTGATCTTTTTCTTTTTTATTGAAGATTTTGATCTTGTTCTTAGATCTTTGATCTTTTTAGAAGAGGATTCTTCTTTTTGTGAGATGTTTTCATCTCTGTTCTTCAAGAAATTAAATTCTTTATCTTTAAAGATGAAGAAAATGATCTTCTTTCTTCAAACGCTTGCCTTTCTTTCTCTTTTGGGTTTTTTCTCAAAGTTTGCAGAGGATTCTCTCTCTTCTTTCTCTCTATGAGACTTGAAGTCTAGGGGTCTTTATATAGGGCCAATTGGTTTGTTAAGTTAGTTACAGAGATCTTTCTTTGATTGATCTGGGGATATTTCCCCACCGTTGGATCTTTGATCCTAAGGCCTCTGTTTTACAGAAGATAATCTTTTTATTTTAATAAGATTGGAAAGATCTTTCTAGAATTTTAATTCTGATTAATTAATAATTTATTATTTAAATTCTAGAGCGCAGGGCAACTGCGCTAGCGCGCCTGTGTTTGACACGTGGCGCTCAGCGCAGAGCGCAGCGCAACTGCGCTAGCGCGCCTGTATTTGACACGTGGCGCTCAGCGCAGCGCAACTGTACTAGCGCCTCTCTATTTGACACGTGGCGCGCAGCGCAGAGCGCAAGAGATCTGAAGTGTTGCTTCATTAAAATTTGATTTTGAAAGAGCTTTGCTCTGATTGGGGGTGCGCTGCTTTAGGCGCAGCGCTCCCGGCGCTGGCGTGTCTGCTTTTGACACGTGGCGCGCAGCGCAAGGAATCTGAAGCGTTGCTTCAATTTTTGAATTTTGAAATTCAAAAAGAGCTTTGCTCTGATTGGGGGAAACAAATGTGATCTCGATCCAAATTAGGTCATTGATGATTCTTTTTCCTAGAGTTCACAAATCTCATTAGACTTAAAATTAGTATTAAGATTGATCATCATTAGATCTATCGATTCTCTCGAATCCTCCACAAGCGGAGAATTTACTCAAGCATCATGAAAATAAATGAATTAAAGATCAAGAAATTTCATAACACAAGAATGTAAATAAAACAAGAATTTCAATTATCACCTTTATTAAATCGACGACTAATTACGCATTCCCTCAATTCGAGATTACAAGATGTTGCTCTTGATCTCTCCTTTTGAAGTGGTAACTAGATCCGTCGAAGTTAACTCCGCTCGATCTCCGTGAGTCGCGGATCGTTGTGGATCTCTTGCTCGGATGAAGATTGGCTTCACGGATAAAGGATCGATGGTTGCTTGCTTGATTTGCTTCTCAAAATGATCTTGATTTTTGCTTGGATTTGAATTTGGGCTAGGGTTTTGGTATCAAGTTGTGTCACTCAACTTGATTTTGAATTTTGGCTCTAAATGTGTAACTAACTCACTACTAATTGTCTAACCCCTTGTCTAACCCCCAAACCCTAGATCTAGATCCCCTTTTATAACCACCTCATTTGAATCTTCCCTCCAAAACTTGGTTGTTAGAGAGAGCCTTCTAGAATGAGTTTGTTATAGGGAATATTCTAGAATGAGGTTGTTGGAGGGAATCTTCTAGAATAAGGTTGTTACAAGGAGGCTTCTAGAAGAAGATTGTTATAAGGAGGATTCTAGAATAAGGTTGTTGGAGAGAGTCTTCTAGAATGAGTTTGTTATGCAAATCCTTCTGGAAGAAGCCACGTGGTAATTGAAAGTCTTCTGGAAGCTAGGGTTGTTACAGGGAATATTCCAGAGGATTTTGGAGCGCCAAGGAGCTAACCAGGCCACGGAACCGCGGTGGATCAGCCAACTCGGCCACGGATCCGCGACCATATAATGGGCTCACTGCATGAAATTTCTGTGGTCTTCTTCTGACAATGTTGGGGTCTTCTTCTGATACCTGGAATCTGACATTTCTTTCTTGGTTGCTGCCAGATCTCAAGTCTTATACTTGATGCATTTTATCGGCACTTTTGTGATTCCGGCTCTTTACCCTGAAGGATTTTCTGCACACAATCTTGATACAAGTGTTGAGATATACAAAATCATGCGTGTAGTAATAAACACTCAATTTCCCTCATAATGTCGGTTATAATATATAACACGTGTTATTTGATATTTCGCAGACGAATTGCTAATATGTGCTATATTTATACCAAACACCTTTAGATGATTGCAGAGGATAGGGAAATTGATGCGTTAAAAAATGCAATATTTTCGACTGATCAGTCAACAACGGGGATTAGCACGTCTAAGAAGAAACTTAGTTTCTTCCTTTTGGTCATTGTCCGTTCGTTCTTGTCTCTTAGCCATAACCTCCGGTTAATTCAACCACAACTGGTCTAAGTAGGGAATCACCGCTATCTTGTAGGATAGGGTGCCGTAGTAAGCGGTATGTGGTTGAATTAAATATAGTCATTTTAATTAAAATTATATGGGCAAAGAAAGAAGTGAGAGAGATTTCCTTCTCTCAAACCTTTCCTATCCTAACCCTAACAAGTGAGGAATTACTCACTCATTAGGAAAGTGACAATAAAATTCATTTTTATATTTTTTTTATATTAGACAAACTAAATTGCAGATAAATAAAGAACAGATAAAAAAATTGCAGGAATTAAATTCAGATAATAAAAGAATGCGAGATAAAAATAAAAAGACTTACTTTTATGATGACCTCTCAACGATTCATTACAAAACTGAATTAAAATTTTAAATCTAAGAATTAAAAAAAGCATGCCTTCATTTGGCTTTTGGCTTTTCTATTTATAGATAGAAAAAACCCTAGGTTACATTCTGATCCACACTTGAATTTACAAGACTACCCTAAAAAAGCCGGGCCAAAGCACCGACACCCACCGACACATGCACCGACACGTGCATCATACGGCCGCGGAACCGCGGCAGAAAGGCCTGTTTGGCCGCGGTTCCGCGGCCATATTATGGGATCTCTGGCTCGATTCTTCAGGGTTGCTTCATGTTGCTTTTAACTTCTATTTTCTTCACTTGGTTCCTCAAAATCTCTTCTACTTTCTTCCAGATTTCCAACAGTGCAGAAAGATGTGGACTTTTGCCGTGAGCTTCGTGTTGAAGTCTTGAATCTTGTGCTGCCCTTGTACTTTGTGCATTGAACTGTCAACTGATTTTCATTTGTTCCTTGAACTGGTACGCGGCACCATACGGATTCATCTATTGTTGGTCGTAGTCTCACATTTGTAGCGTCTTTTCATGAATTTCACTGTAATGATCTGAGAACCTGTAACCTGCAACTATTTAGCAGACATGAATCAAAAGCACATATTTATATGTAATGTGATTAAGAATAGGCGATATAATAATGCAAAATTCTGATATGAACAAATACCCCCAAACTTATCTTTTGCTCATCCCGAGCAAAGCCAATTTATTCTTGAAAAATCCTAACCTCATTTTCGCAGGGAACGCGATTGCACTGAGCTCGTGCAACAAGCCGTTAAACCTCTAGGTGTCCCTAGTAGGAGGAGTGTTGTCTCCTGAGAGTTTTCAGCGGATACTACCCACAAAATCCGATCAATTTGGCCTGTTGACTCTCATTCTTCAATTCGGTATTCTAGGAAGAAATTCTATTATCTTCAACTTAGAAATCATCAACCCGTATTGTTCACACTCACTTTTCATTTAACTTAAGATCGTATATGTTCTGCAAATTTATTAAGCTTTCAGCATCTTTTGAATTTTCCTTCTAAGGTTCCATCTCAACTTAGGAATTTTTATCATCTCTACTGAAGGTATAAGCCCTATCTTTTCCTATCTCTCATCCAAACCCCAATCATATACCCCTACATGTGTGTAATTATCACCCCTGCACTTGGAAATTCAATTCAAGCTATCATACTCTTATCCATCGTCCAAAGTACTTTTAGTTGGTGAATTTTAGATGAAATTGCTCACACATCCTTCATGCGACCGTTAATACTTCTTGAGATACGAAACGACCGATTACAAAATGTGCTCGTGCATTTAGGCGTAATTCCTCATCTTGCAATACCTAAGGCTTAGCGGTGACTCCCAAACTAGTTGGTCTAAGGCACTAGGTGATAAAGCACCCTCACTATATATTTTTTATGCGGTCTTAAGTAGTTACAAAACCAGTGTTCATTTTTTTATCTCTTTATTCACACTTGTACTTTTATTTTATTTTCCTTCATACTAAGGATTTTAGACAAGAGCATTTCAAGGTATTCTCTACTATCCCAAGTTTCAAGGTGCGTGTATGTGCAAGTTGTAGGGTATATATTTTCAGAATTTAAACTTAAGATTCAGAATTATTTTTCAAACTTACACTTCAAATAAAAATTCAATACTCTTCCCTTATTTTGACTTAGCCCAAGAACTGAACTAAAAATTTGCCTATTTCTAAATAAACTAAAAGGACATATATTTTCTAAAGTTAAACTTTAAGAAAGGTTATTTTTAAGGTTTTTAATTTACTAAGTTTAGGATCTAGTTTTTCCCTACTATTCAACCGTCATGTTGAACTTAAGTCAAATATGACCAAAATTGAATTTTTCAATTTTTATAATTTTTAAAATTTTTCAATTTTTTTTATTGATTTTATTTTTTTATATATATATTTTTTCATTTTCTTTTTAGTTTTTATATATATATTTTTTATTTTTTTTATAAAGATGCAATGCGGAATTAAATATGCAAAGAAAGAAGAAACAAATATGTACAAAAAATTAAAATATGCAAATGCAATGCAAAGATAACTATTTACAAACCACCTCCGCCCCCAAACTTATCAAAAGCAGTGCCCTCACTGCTCATGGCCTCGACGTCCCCTCGAACGTGAACGGGAACGTTCCTCTCTCGCCAGCAGGGTGGTCATGAATAGGTAATCTAGGTATTAAGGTGACTTCATGGATGAAGTTCCTATCGATTATTATTTCCCTATCCTTCCAAATTAACCTAATGTAACCGTGTTGTGAGAGGCAACCATCCTCCATGCACTCGTAAAATCGGGTGACGAGATCTGGAAGCGCGAAGGAGTTTGGATGGTTACAAAGTAAGAAGTTCCACCCACGCCTTCGGATCTCATCACCGAAATAGCTACCATAGATCGTGTGTGCAAACATTTGTGAGAAATCTCTTTCGAATTGCAAAGTGGGTGCCATCACAGAGAGCTAAATACATATATATGAAATTGACAGAGAGGGAAAAGAAGTGCAAACCTCCTCTGAAATTTTCAGAGGGCGACGACGACGACAGGCGGCGGCGGTTGCGCGGTCGAAAAGGACTTGGGCGGCGGTTCCGCGGCGGCGTGGGGAGATCTCTCTGCGCGATCTTCAGCGGTGGCTAGGGTTTTCTGAAGTTGGAAATTAGGGTTTGGTAAAAATTGTGGAGGGGTTGGATTCTATTTGTAGGGGTTGTTTTGGTTATTTGCAAAAAGGACCTCTTAAAAGAGGAATTTATTTGTAAAATTTTTATTTTATTTTATTTTTATTTATTAATTATTAAAACTGAATTTTACAAAAATACCCCTAAAAATTGGAATTTTTTTATTTTTTATTTTTTATTCTCATTTTTTATTTTGTTTTTATATAATTACAAATGTGACATACCCCCAAACTTAATTGAAACAGTGTTTCCACTGTTTATAGCTGGATAACCAAAATTTGGGGGTAGATGGAGGAAGATCAGTCAATATAAATCGGCTCCTGCAACAGCAGGAGCTCCTCCGAAGGGTCCGCGGTGAGGAATGGTTTAAGTCTATGTCCGTTCACTTTAAATAGTGAACCGTCCTCCGGATTTTCTAAATCGACCGCACCGTGCGGATATACGGTGCGTACAAAAAATGGCCCTTTCCATCGAGATCTAAGCTTGCCGGGATGGAAATGTAGCCGGGTGTCGTATAATAAAACCTGTTGACCAGGTTTGAATGATTTGCGCATAAGGTGTTTATTGTGAAACACCTTCGTTTGTTTTTTGACGACAATCGCGTTCTCGTAAGCTTCATCCCGAAGCTCGTTTAATTCATTTAATTGCAGCTTTCTATGGCTGCCCGCATCTCCGAGAGATAGATTCAACTCTTTTATCGCCCAAAATGCGCGATGCTCAATTTCAACTAGAAGGTGGCAAGCCTTTCCATAAATAAGTCTATACGGAGACATGCCAAGATCGGTCTTATAGGCAGTTCGAAATTCCCAAAGGGCATCAGTAAGTTTTAGAGACCAATCTTTACGGTTTTTGGAAACCGTTTTCTCCAATATCTGTTTAATTTGCCGATTTGAAATCTCGGCTTGCCCACATGTTTGGGGATGATAGGGCGTTGATAGCTTGTGGTTAATGGAATATTTCCGTATTAAGGACTCGAAAGTCCTATTACAGAAATGAGTTCCATTGTCACTGGTGATTGCGCGGGGGTGCCCAAACCGAGAAAAAATATTTTCTTTGAGGAATCTAACGACAACCTTGTTATCATTAATCCGGCTGGGCACAGTCTCGACCCACTTAGAAACATAATCAACAGCGAGGAGAATATAAAAGTTCCCAAAAGAATTGGGAAACGGTCCCATAAAATTTATCCCCCAAACATCAAAAATTTCCACAACCAATATTGGTTGGAGCGGCATTTCGTTTTTCATAGATATCCGGCCCAAGTGTTGGCACCGGGAGCATGTCTTGCAGTAATCATGTGCGTCTTTAAAAAGTTGTGGCCAGTAGAAGCCACACTGCAAGATCTTTTCGGCTGTCTTTTTAGGGCCAAAATGCCCGCCACACGCTTGATCGTGGCAGAATGACAGAACGCTCTTAAATTCTTGTCGGGGACACACCGACGAATAATTTGGTCGGGACAGTATTTGAATAAATAAGGTTCATCCCAGTAAAAATGTTTTACCTGGGATAGGAATCGGAGTCTGTCCTGATTCGACCATTCATTTGGTATAAGTCCGGTGGCCAAATAATTCACAATATTTACGAACCAAGGTTCGCATGATATAGTCAAGAGCTGCTCATCTAGAAAAACGTCTTTTATAGGAAATTGAAGCGTCGGCGAAGAAGGGAGGCGTGAAAGATGGTCGGCGACTACGTTTTCGCATCCTCTTTTGTCTCTGATGACAAGGTCAAACTCTTGTAATAAGAGGATCCAACATATTAGCCGAGATTTAGCGTTCTTCTTCACAAAAAGATGGCGAAGAGCTGAATGGTCACTGTATACGATGACTGGAGAGCCGATTAAGTAGGGCCTGAACTTTTCTAATGCAAATACAATAGCTAAGAATTCCTTCTCGGTTGTTGTGTAATTTAATTGGGTCTCGTTCAAGGTTCGGCCAGCGTAATAGATCACATGCGGCATCTTATCGATGTAATGTCCAAGGACAGCACCAATGGCAAAATCAGATGCATCGCACATAATTTCAAATGGATGCGTCCAGTCAGGAGACGAAAGAATTGGAGCAGAAGTAAGTGAGTTTTTCAATGACTCGAACGCCTTCATACAGCTCGAGTCGAAATCAAATATGGTGTCCTTGGCCAACAAAAGAGTCAAGGGTCTAGCTATCTTGCTAAAATCCTTGATGAACCGTCTATAGAAACCGGCATGGCCAAGGAAGGCTCGAATGTCTCGGACGCATTTGGGAGGAGGGAGATTGGAAATGACTTCAATCTTCGCTTTATCTACCTCAATGCCATTTTGCGAGATAATATGTTCTAAGACAATACCTTCTCGTACCATGAAGTGGAACTTCTCCCAATTTAAGGTAAGGTTCTTATCCTTACACCGGGTAAGGACTGCGTCTAGATGTGGCAAACATTCATCAAAGGAGTCGCCGAAAATGGAGAAATCATCCATGAAGATCTCCAAGAATTTTTCCACCATGTCTGAAAAAATACCCATCATACACCGCTGAAAGATAGCGGGTGAATTGCATAACCCAAAGGGCATGCGACGATATGCAAACGTGCCGAAAGGACAAGTGAATGTGGTCTTGTCTTGGTCTTTTTCGGCGATGGGAATTTGATTATAGCCGGAGTAGCCATCCAAAAAGCAATAGTATTCATGCCCAGCCAATCGTTCTAGCATTTGGTCAATGAAAGATAATGGAAAGTGGTCTTTCCGTGTCGCGGCGTTGAGTTTTCTATAATCGATGCATACTCGCCACCTAGTTTGGGTGCGGGTAGGTATTAACTCATTCGCCTCATTAGTTATGACCGTTATGCCCGATTTCTTTGGGACAACGTGAATGGGGCTAACCCACTGGCTATCAGAGATGGGGTAAATGATACCACTATCAAGACATTTTACGATCTCCTTTTTAATAGCCTCCTTCATGACTGGGTTGAGTCGTCTCTTTGGATCCCTTACTAGCTTGGCATCATCCATCATATGAATATGATGTTCAACTATTAGGGGACTAATCCCCTTGATGTCTGCCATAGTCCAGCCAAAAGCTTGTCGATTGTTGTGCAAGACCGTCAAAAGGGCTTTCTTTTGCTCGGGGGCTAAAGAAGCCGAGATGATAACAGGAAGGGTCTCATTCTCACCTAAGTAAGCATATTTTAAGGTGAGATGGCAATAGCTTGAGTTCGAGTCTTGGAGGTGAAACAATTGAAGGTAAAATCGGTGAAATTGTCTCAAACTCGAAGGATTCCAACAGAGGTTCAAAACGAGTGTAAGCAACCAAGTCGGATGGTTCAGCTAACTCATCCGAAAATTCAAAGGATTCAAACTCGGGTGGTGATGGTTCAAGATCGTTCGTGAAAGTGAAATACTTGTAGTCATTATCAGGCGTGAAAGCAGTATCAGATTCAAGGAGGAACGCACTAGTGGCGTCAAAATTGTTGTAATCGAACAGAAATTTTTCGAGCTCACAGTCCTCCTGGGTGATCTCTTGGATCGAGCAAACATCAAGTATATTAGCATTAGGTCCGTAGGGCTGATTCCCCAATTTAAAAATGTTGAGTTCAATTGTCATGTTTCCAAAAGATAGGTTCATCGAACCATTTCGACAATTGATCACAGTATTCGAAGTCGCAAGGAATGGTCGACCGAGTATCACCGGAATTTGATTCCGGGGGTTAGCTACAGGCTGTGTATCAAGAACAATAAAATCAACGGGGAATATGAAGTCCCCTACTTTAATCAACACATCCTCTAACTCACCCCTAGGATGGGTGATAGATCGGTCGGCCATTTGGAGAGTACAATGTGTGGGTTTCAGCTCTCCAACGCCTAGTTGCTCATATACCGAATAAGGAAGCAGGTTAACACTGGCACCAAGATCTAAAAGTGCGCGGTTGATGTTCTTATCCCCAATATTTATTGAAATTGTAGGACAGCCAGGGTCCTTTCGTTTTTTAGGTAAAGGTTGGGTAAGAGCATCACTTACTGCACTAGCCAAGAAAAATTTCTTAGGTACCTGTGATTTCCTCTTCTTGGTGCATAAGTCCTTCAAGATTTTAGCGTAATAAGGCACTTGTTGGATTGCATCCAAGAGGGGGATGTTAATGCTAACCTACTGAAATAACTCCACAATCTTCTCCATTTGTGAATTTTGTTTATTGGATCTCAACCTGTTTGGAAATGGAACATTTTGAAAATTGGTTGAGTCCAATGCTTGTAGAGGAGATTGCGGAGTTAGAACGAATCTCAGTGTTGGTGTTTTCGTGGAGTGAGATGTGGGTCCATTCGGAGTAGTAGAAGAAGTAGAGCCTGGTGAAGAATGGAGAACAGACTCTGAAGATGAAGAAGATGAAGATGAAGAAGAAGAAGAAGCGGTGGCCGGGGTGTCATTATCAGTGCCAACATTGTTGTGCAACATCCTTCCAGATCTCAATGTAGTCACGGCACTCACATTATGGTTTTGTTGTTCAAGAGCAACATGTGCATTTTGTGGGTGACCAGGATTTGGCAGTGGTTGAGATGGAAGCTTCCCCTTCTCTCGCTCGCTTAAAGCTGCATTCAGTTATGCAATCTAGGCTTCAATGGTTTTGATGCTTTGCCCATGTGATGCAGTGTGTTGCACCAAAGAATGGAAGACTGGATGTTGGCTGAGGATTGAGTTGATTGTTTTAAAAACGCCTCCAGACTTCGTTCTAGCGAGGAAACCTTATCGTTATTTGGTGGAACAAAATTGTTTTGAGGAAAAGAGTTGTTAGGTGCAAAATTGTTCGTTTGATTTTGGTAAGGTTAGGGTTGGAAAGGTTGCTGATATTGAGTTTGTTGAGGAGCTTGTTGTTGAGGAGGAGGCCTCTGGAAATTGTTGTTGCCTTGGAATTGTTGTTGATTTTGATTCCAAGCAAAATTGGGGTGGTTCCTCCAACCAGGATTGTAAGTTGAAGAGTATGGATCATTTCTTTGTCTTTGCTGAAAGGCAGCATTGACTTGATCCTGTCCTTGAGCAGGTGGGTTGTAAGGACACTCTTCAGTCAAATGGGACGGATCCGAACAACAAGCGCATATAGTGCGAGGGGGTAAAGCAGGGGAAGGAGAAGGCGATGAGAATTTGCTTTCAATTGCTTCTAGTTTTCGTGTAATTGAGGCCATTTCGGCTTTCATTGCAATTGACATATCAAGTTGATGAACGCCTGCCCTAGACGGACCGGAGGAAGTAGATAAAGTAGACGAAGTGGTCTGTCTAGTGCTTTCCCACAGAAGAGTTTGTTCAGCAAGATCGTCGAGAAATTGCCAAGCTTCCTCGTCAGATTTGATAAGGAAGTGACCTTGACAAATGGTTTCCAGCAACTGCTTAGTTACTGGGTTCAGTCATTCGTATAAAGTTTGGCAAAGTTACCATCTCTCAATACCGTGATGAGGGCACTGAACAAGAAGGTTTTTGAATCGTTCGAAACACTTCCAAAAAGGTTCGGAAGGAAGCTGGGAAAATTGGTTAATTTCATTACGAATTCTCGCGGTCTTGTGATGTGGGTAAAACATTTTAAGAAACGCTTTAACAAATTATTCCTAACTGTTTATGGAATGCGATGCGGTACTATATAGCCACTTTTCAGCTAGGTCACATAATGTGAAAGGAATGACTCGTAGCCTTATAGCATCATCGGACAGTTGGGTGGTCTTCATCATTGCACAAACATTCTGGAATTTGTTAATGAAGATATAAGCATCTTCGGATTCCGGCCCGTGAAATTTGGGCAACATATTGATGAAGTGGGGCTTAATTTCGAAATTATCCCCATTTGCCGGCAGGAGTGAAAGACAAGTAGGAAGTGCGAAGCGGGTGGGATAGAAACGATCCTGGAGCGCGATTCGTTGTGGCGCTTCAACAGGAGGTTGTTGAGGGTTATTCGCACCCAGTTGAGGTGGAATCTGTCCCGAGGTAGGTAAAGGGTTGTTATGATTGAATCCTGACATCTCCTTCGAAGATGATGAAGGTAAAGATGAAAAAGGAGTGGAAAGAGTTTCGACTTCGGAGTCGAACGCGTCGTCAGTAGCGACTAACGAGACACGGACTAAGCGGACGCTAGTGTCCCTAGTCCAACCGGACATACACTAAACGAGTTGTAGTGTAGTCAAAACGTAGAATGTGAGGGTAAGAAAACGTCAATGGGGAAATGTGAATGAAGGTTGGGTGCAATGGAATTCTAGCGACAAATAGCAAGTTTTTGTAAAAGTTTTGTTTTTTGATTGTTTTTTTTTTATTTATAAAGAGTTTTGCAAAAAAAAAAATTGTATGAAACTACGACACACTTTCAAACAATCACAATTTAAGCATGCACAATCAAGCCTAGAGCTAGGGTCTCCTAAGTCAACTAGACTGCTCCTAACTGGTCCAAAGCGACAAATTGTGAAATATCCCTCAAATCGTCTCTTCACCGCCAATTGTGGCCAGGTAAGCACAAGTGAAGAAAGGAGGGTTCCGCTCACGAATCACCGTGAGACGTGCCTTTTAAAGTTACCTTTCTCACTTGTCTAGCCTAGGCACCACAAAGTCTGGTTTAGATAAACGACTGAATGCCCACAACCTTCCTCTGTCCTAATGAGCGCGACAGTCCTTAATTGGCTGAGTCTAGATATTTTTTAATAAGCTCGAGGGTGATGCATATGCTTTTAGTGATTTATGGGGTCTTAGGAAGGGTAATGAAATCCCCACCCAATCTTAATTGGTGTTATAGCCCCTTAGATTCCGTTTTAAATATGCAAAGCAGTAACACACAAAATCTAAAAAACTTACCAAAATTTTTTATTTTTATCTGCGGCACAAAGAATCCTGCATAAAATGATTTATTTGGAGAGGGAGAAGAAGTTTTTGCGCAAAGAACCCTGCAGAAAAAAATTTTCAGTGGAGTTCAGGGGAGGAGAAAAAAATACTCACAGAGAGTTTTTAAAACGATGGCGTCACCTGTCTGACCGCGGTCCCCCTGCTTTAGCCGTGGTTCCGCGGTGGTTCAATTGGTTTAGGCCTCTAAAATTTTTCTGTGTGCTGTTATGGTTCTCCTCTGTCTGTTCAGATCTTCTGTTTCTTGATTTGTTCACTGGGTTTGCTCCAGATCTGAATCAGTCCGTTTTCTTTTCCTGCACAATTCACACAAAACCAATCAAAAATAACAAGATGATTTTTTTATGTATTTTTTTATTTTTCAATTTTTCAAATTTTCATTTAATTAACCCGAAATTAAAAAAAGAAATAAACTACCGTTTTCCCGGCAACGGCGCCATTTGATTGATGGAGTTTTTATGTATGCGTTTTAAATTTAAGAATACCGCAATCAAGACGATGTCGCTTGGTAGCTAGCCGGTTGAGTACGAGTCGATCCACAGGGAAATGGTGTTCCTTTTTTTAAGTTCTAACGAGTTAAGTCCTATTTTTGGTAGGTTTTGTTTTACGATCTAAGAATGAGGATAAATTGATTTAAAGGCTTGCTAGGGTTATGATTAGGTTAGTTCGAAAAAGGGATTCTTCTCGCTTCTAACAATGCCCTAGTTAAGAATGTAGGTGTTAGGGTAATAGTCAACAACGGGGATTAGCACGACTAGGAAGAAACTTAGTTTCTTCCTTTTGGTCCTTGTCCGTCCGTTCTTGTCTCTTAGCCCTAACCTCCGGTTAATTCAACCACAGCTGGTCTAACTAGAGAATCACCGCTATTTTATAGGATAGGGTGCCGTAGTGAGCGGTGTGTGGTTGAATTAAATAGAGTCCTTTTAATTAAAATTATATGGGCAAAGAAAGAAGTGAGAGAGATTTTCTTCTCTCAAATCTTTCATATCCTAACCCTAACAAGTGATGAATTACTCACTCATTAGGAAAGTGACAATAAAATTCATTTTTTATATTTTTTTATATTAGACAAACTAAATTGCAGATAAATAAAGAACAGATAAAAAAATTGCAGGAATTAAATTCAGATAATAAAAGAATGCGAGATAAAAATAAAAAGACTTACTTTTATTGATGACCTCTCAACGATTCATTATAAAACTGAATTAAAATTTTAAATCTAAGAAGTAAAAAGAGGCATGCCTTCATTTGGCTTTTGGCTTTTCTATTAATAGATAGAAAAAACCCTAGGTTACATTCTGATCCATACTTGAATTTACAAGACTATCCTAAGAAAGCCGGGTCAAAGCACCGACACCCACCGACACATGCACCAACACGTGCATCATACGGCCGCGGAACCGCGGCAGAAAGGCCTATTTGGCCGCAGTTCCGCGGCCATATTGTGGGATCTCTGGCTCGATTCTTCAGGGTTACTTCATGTTGCTTTTAACTTCTATTTTCTTCACTTTTAACTTCTATTTTCTTCACTTGGTTCCTCGGAATCTCATCTACTTTCTTCCAGATTTCCAACAGTGCAGAAAGATGTGGACTTTTGCCGTGGACTTCGCGTTGAAGTCTTGAATCTTGTGCCGCCCTTGTACTTTGTGCATTGAACTGTTAACTGATTTTCATTTGTTCTTTGAACTGGTAGGCGGCACCATACGGATTCATCTATTGTTGGTCGTAGTCTCACATTTGTAGCGTCTTTCCATGAATTTCACTGTAATGATCTGAGAACCTGTAACCTGCAACTATTTAGCAGACATGGATCAAAAGCACATATTTATATGTAATGTGATTAAGAATGAGCGATATAATATTGTGAAATTCTGATATGAACAAGCAGCTTCCCGAGTTCGCCGATGGCAAGCTCCATGCTCGGGTGATATAATAATGCAAAATTAAGAATGGGCGAGGGCTTTTGTCCTGAAGGACAGCCGAGCGAGGGATCATCGGGCTCGACTGCCTCTGGGAGAGCTTTGTGATCCCTTTCGGTTGTGGTAGGAAGCTACCAGCCGGGGATAGCCGAGCAGGGTTGTTGCTGAGCTGCTTCTAAGGAGGACTTCGATCCTCAGCGTTGGGAGGGCCGCAGGAGGCCTGCTGAGGGTAATCGGGCAGTGAAGCCGCGCGGTTGCTTCTTGGCGAGGGCTTTGATCCCTGGCGTTGAGCGCAAGGAAGCTGCCGGTCAAGGATAGCCGAGCAGGGTAGCCGCCCGGCTGCCTATAGGGAGGACTTTGATCCTCAGCGTTGGAGGGGCCGCAGGAGGCTTTCTGAGGATAACCAGGCAGTGAAGCCGCGTAGTTGCCTCTTTGGTGAGGTCTTTGGATCGCAAAGACAGAACTCTATTTGCAATGTTTCGACGTTTCTTTATTCGAATGGAAAGGATTTTTTAGAAAGCGTTTACATCATCTTTGTGAAAGGAGGGGTACACACTTGTTGGCTTTGGCCTCATTGGTATAGCTTGAGCTTCTCGGCGTTGTAAGGCTGTGGGAGCTTTCGTCCGTCTGCATCTTGCAGCTGACAGGCCCCGCCGGGGAGCACCTTAGAGATGAGGAATGGGCCGTCCCACCTCGGGGAGAACTTGTGTAGCCTGCCTTGATCAATGAACTTGTTTCGCCGTAGGACCAGATCCCCGGTTTGGAAGGAGCGGTGCTTGACCCGAGTGTTGTAGTATCGGGCCGTTTGTTGTTGATAAACGGCAGCCCTGATCTGAGCCCGGTCTCTCTTCTCCAACAAGATGTCCAGGTTGGTCCGTAGCGTCGAGGTGTTCGCATCGTCGTCGAAGTGCTCGACCCGATGACTGGGTAGCCCGATCTCCGCTGGGACCATTGTCTCGTTCCCGTAGCAGAGGCTGAAGGGGGTTTCCGCGGTGGGGGTCTTCTTTGACGTGCGCAGGGCCCGGGGCAGTTCTTCGACCCAACTGCCTTGTCGCCCTTCCAGGCGGGTCCGGAGACCTCAAAGGACGTCTCGGTTAGCGACTTCGGCCTGCCCGTTGCATTGGGGATGCGCGACCGCGGCGAACTTCATGAGGATATGGTATTCTTTGCAGAAGTCCTTCACTTTCTCGTTTTCGAAGTTCGTCCCGTGGTCGGTGATGATACATCCCGGGATGCCGAACCGGAGTATCAGATTGTTTTGCAAGAAATTGATGGTTATGGCGGCGTCCGGTTTCCTGATGGGGACGGCCTCGATCCACTTGGTGAAGTAGTCTACTGCGACGAGGACGTATTTGTGCCCACCTGTACCGGTAGGAAACTGGCCGATCATGTCCAATCCCCACTGGGCGAACGGCCATGGGGATGTTAGGGCGGTCAGCTCGGTAGCGGGGAGGCAAGGGATGTTGCCGTAGAGCTGGCAACTCTTGCATCTGCTAACTAGCTTCTGGGCGTCCTCATGAATAGTGGGCCAGTAGTACCCCTGGAGCAGCGCCTTTTGGATCAAGGTTCGGGCCCCTTGGTGCGCACCGCCAACCCCCTCATGGATTTCCCGGAGGACGTAGTCGGCTTTGTGGGGGTCGATGCACCGGAGCAGGGGCTGAGTGAAGGACTTCTTGTAAAGGTTCCCATTGCTCCAGATGAAGTGGCGGGCTTTGGCCCGGAGACGGCGGGCGGCTCCCCGATCTTCTTGGAGCGTACCGTCCTTCAGGAATTCCACGAGGGGCTTCCTCCAGTCTTAGTCGCCTTCCTGCACTGCATATACGTGGAGTGTTGTCTCTCCGTCTTCCACGCTGGGCTGAGGCAAGGTCTCGAAGAGGATAGACCGCTTATTGTTGGCCGAGTATGATGAAGCCAGCTTGCTCAGGGCGTCGGCTTGGGCATTCAGCTGCCTGGGTATTTGTTCTACTTGGACTTCGTCAAAGTTCCTCCGGAGTTTCCTCACTTCGTCAAGGTACTTCATCATCAGAGGTTCCCGAGCTTCAAAGCGGCCGGTCACTTGACCGACGATAAGGGCCGAGTCGCTGCAGATTCGAATTATTTTCAGTTCCAGCCCGGCGGCCATGCGCAGTCCAGCCAGGAGGGCCTCATACTCTGCCGCGTTGTTCAAGGATTTGAAACCGAGCTTCAGAAAGTTCTCCATTTCTGCTTCGTTCGGGCCCCGAATAATGAGGCCGGCACCACAGCATTCCTTGGTTGAGGACCCGTCGACGTAGATGATCCACCCAGGAACCGAGCCAGGCCTCTCCGCGATGGGACACTGAGTTGCGAGGGGCGGCGTGGACTCCGGTTTATTGCTAGGGATGGTGCATTCAACGATGAAATCAGCCAGGGCCTGCGCTTTAATAGCCTGTCTCGGGCGATATTTTATGTCAAACTGAGATAGTTCCTACCTCCACTTTTCTATGCGGCCCGAGGATTCTGGTGATGCAAGGATAGCCCCCAACAGGCGCTCGGTGGGGACGATGACGGTGTGTGCTTGGAAGTAGTGCCGTAACTTCCTTGAGGCCACCACGAGGGCTAAGACAATCTTCTCTATGGCCGGATATCTCGTTTCTGCGTCCTTAAATACGTGGCTCACATAGTATACAGGCTTCTGCGCTCTACCGACCTCCCGGACGAGCACCGAGCCTGCTGCTTGGTCGGATACCGCCAGATACAGCGACAGCTCATCTCCTTCAGCTGGTCGGGTGAGCAGTAGTGGCGTCGCGAGGTGCTTCTTCAATTGGTCGAAGGCGGCTTGGCACTCCTCCGACCACTCGAACCTCGGGATCTTCCTCAGAGCTTTAAAGAACGGGAGGCATTTCTCCCCCGACTTGGACATGAAACGGCTCAGAGTGGCGACTCGTCCCATGAGCCGCGTGATCTCGACGTTGGTCTTGGGCGCGGCCATGTTGAGGATAGCATTGATTTTCTCTGGGTTAGTTTTGATTCCACGATGAGTGACCATGAAACCGAGGAACTTTCCCCCGGTGACTCCGAATGCGCATTTGGCGGGGTTTAGCTTCATCTTGAACTTGCGGAGCACTTTGAAGGCCTCGTCCAGATCCCTGGCATGGTTGGCCGATGAGACGGATTTGACGAGCATATCGTTAACGTAGACCTCCATATTCCTGTCGATCTGTGGCTTGAACATGCGATTGACCAACCGTTGGTACGTGGCCCCAGCGTTCTTGAGGCCGAAGGGCATCACCCTGTAGCAATATACCCCCCGGTACATTGTGAATGCCGTGAGATCTTCATCTTCCGGGTTCATACGGATCTGATTGTAGCCGGAGAAAGCATCCATGAAGCTCAACAGCTCGTGGCCGGCCGAACTGTCGACGAGCTGATCTATCCGAGGGAGTGGATAGTTGTCCTTGGAGCAGGCCTTATTGAGGTCGGTGAAGTCGACGCACATGCGCCACTTTCCGCTTGACTTCTTGACCAGAACTACGTTCGCCAGCCACTCCGAGTAGGGTACATTCCTGATGAAGTTGGCGGCGAGAAGTCGATCGACCTCATCCTCGATAGCCTTCTATTTGACCGGGGCGAAGCTTCACTTTTTCTGTCTGACAGGTCGGGCCGCAAGATCGACCCCGAGCTTGTGGGAGATGATTTTGGGGTCAATCCCAGGGATGTCAGCAGGCGCCCAGGCGAAGACGTCGGAGTTATTTCTGAGGAATATGACCAGGTCATCTCGCTGAGTCCCTGTCAGGAGTGATCCGACCTGGACGGTTTTTTCCTCGCCCCCTTCTGTCAGGGGCACCTCGGTTAGTGGTTCGACCGGCGTCCCCCGGACCTCCTTCCGCTCGTCTCGGGTGTCCAGAGAACCCTTGATGTCGTTATTTACCTCAGCGTCTTCGGCCGGCTGCTCGGACGAAGCTGTTTCGGTAAGGCATACTTTCACGACCCGCTGGTTCCCGTAGACCCGACCTACCCCGTCCTGATCGATAGGGAACTTCATCGCCAGGTGGTAGGTCGATATCTGGGTTTGGAGGGAGTTCAGCGTCGGGCGGCCGAGGAGGACGTTGTAGGCCGATGGGACCTTTGCTACGATGAAGTCTACAGCCAACGTACGGGTGCGGCCGGGCTCCCCGACGTTGAACTGCAGGGTGACCACCCCTTGCGCCGGGATGGAGTGGTTAGTGAACCCTGAAAGGACGTGGGAGGTCGGTTTCAAGTCTGTTGGGGTGAGCCCCATGTGCAGAAAGCAGTCGTGGAAGAGAATGTCTGCCGAGCTTCCCGAGTCGACAAGTATCCGGTGGACTTCGTACCGCCGTGATCACCAAATGGTAGTTGTGGGGCATGGATATACCGTGGAGGTCCCCGTCGCCAAAGGAGATAGGCTCATGGACCCAGGCCTTTTTGCTCGGGTGGCCGTTGGCGTTTGTTGCCGGCGTGGGGTGCCGAGTTTCGCAGGAGCTCGACTGGCCCCCTGTCGTCATGACCATAGTTCTCGATGGGCCCCGGTTCCTTCCGGCGTGGTCCCCTGGGCCCCGCGGTAGGGTGGTCCTCGAGTTGCCTCGGCGGGCTTCGTGGGCGCGACCCCGTCGAGGGAGGGGATGCCGGTCATGCCTGGAAGCAGGCGAGCTGGTTGCCATCGCCTTGGTAGGGACAGGGGGACGACAAGGCTCGAGGCGAGGCTCTCCGACGTGGGACTTCGAGGTTGAATGGGAAGGGTCGAGGGGTCTGCGACCGCTGGAGTCCGTGAGGCGGTGGCCGGCGGTGGCGTCGACGACATTCGGTGGATCTTCAGGGTGGCCGCTTGCCATGTGGATGGAGATCGGAAGGCCAACTTTGTTTTTTTTTGTGGAGTCGTTTCCCACAGACGGTGCTAACTGATGGAGGTCCTTTTCGGGTCTCCTTCAGATGTTGTCTTCCGTCGATCTCCCGATGGATTTTGGAGGTCATCTCCTGTTGCGTGTGGGTCTCAATGGGTTTTGAGGAGATTGGTAATTTGAGGAGTTTAGCGCCGAGTGCCTGCAAAGAAGTCCCGAGGTGGTTTGGTATCACCGAGGATCCTCCGACGATCAAGTTTGCACAAGATCCGAGCAGAGTAACGGCTAAGTGGAATAAAAAATGGCTTACTTGACCCCTCTGTGATGGGGGTTTATATAGTGGCGGTAGCACGCAGCAGCAGGCACGAGAATCTCGCCGGCAGTTACGCTCCCGACATCACGCCCGCGTAAAGAGCGGATCGCCCATTAATGGGAATTGTGATGGCGTGGAACGTGGGACATTGCTGGCGAAGAATCTGCGCGTGGCGAGATTTGCGGAGCGGTGGTTACGCCTGTGAGTGGTGGAGTTGGTCGGTCGGAGGGACCGAGGAAGATGGCCTCGGTTGGGGAGCTCGGAGACGAGCAGGAGGGCCGAGGAGTCTTTGTCCTGTGGCAGCTCGGGGCGAGCTGAGGGGCCAAGAAGGCCAATTTGCAGAGGGCTCCGAGGAGGGCCAGCTTGTGCTTGCGGGTCGGGTACAGGGGTGGCCTGGTCGGCCCTTGTGGGCCCTTTCTTCTGAGTTCTGGGACACGTCTTCTGCCACGTGCCCCGATCTCGGAGATCGCCAATATTAAGCATCATCAAATTGACTTTGGAAATTTTATCATCCTTCTAAGGTTATACATAAATTCTATAGATGAAAATAATTGCTTAAGATTTCAACCCATAACATCTCTTATAGAACAAGGTTTAGAAGTCTCATATTGGATATCTAATATATTTTGTATTTAATGGGAAAAAAAAAAAGCATGAGCCAATGGAATTCTTGAACTTCCTCGTATATTTAGATCAAATTCTTGAACTTCATCAAATTGAGAATGATGTACTTGGTATACAGAGTGTACTTTTTTTGTCCCAACGTATTTTTTTGTCCCAATGTATACGATATGTGTACATACCAATATACTAATATCTTATATTTTATTAATATATTAAATTATATTATTTTAAATAGTTAATTTGTATGTTCAAAATATCTAAATGAATTATATTTACTATTATTTTATGCTGGCATATCAGTAGGGTTGCATCCGGATCGGATATGTGAATTACCATATCCGTATCTGCTTTCTAATTTCGGATAGGGATATATATACAGATATCGGTAACAAATATTCATATCCGTATCCGGAAAAAACAGATACGCATATGAAGCAGATATTGAAGAAACAGATATGGATACAAAGCGGATACAGATACGGATTTTTTTAATCATATCTGTAAATGTGAAGCCATACTCATAAGAGGATTTTTGGGCAACAAAGGAAAATTCAAGCATTCTTAAATTTTGAAATGCTATCAGCTTTTATGTCTTTAACATCGATGCTTAAAAATAGAGATATGAAAATAATCCTTGCACTTTTGTTTTGTTCTTGGGTTGAATAATTATCAAATTAATACATTTTTTCGATGATATAATTATAATGTACTTCACTCCTTTAATACATTTTTTCGATGATTTAATTATAATATACTTCACTTCTAAATCTGGAAGAATTCTTATATGAGAAAAATTATTCCTATCACAACAAAAATGATCAATATTTGATCTTGAACAGACAGGTAACAGTATCTACATCAATTAATCTCAACAATTAAAATTTCATAGACCAAAAGTTTTGTAATTTCTAGCTTTTGATCTGTATAACGATAGTAATGGAGGTTGATATAATTGGGTAACGTATAACTTAACAAGTTTAAGATTTCATGCAATTTTTAAGTTTCAGAACAATTTAGATGTATTTAAAGAACAATAAACTTCTGTATTTTGTTTGGGTCGATATATTGACTCAACAAATTTGAAAATATTTGATAACTAATATTAAATTATTAAATTATTTGTCAAAATATGTAACTATACATTAATACTAAATTGTTATTATCAATTAGTATAAAAAAATGAAAATGAATGAATATCGATTCACCAACCTTCATCAATATTATTAATTAATATACTGATGTTTTACTTATATTTAATTGCTTAATAATTTTTATTATAGTAACCACAATCTGCAATATGTTATAACCGCTTTCAATAATTTCATGAACAACCCCGGGCATAAGCATAGGGGGGCACTTGCTAGTAATGACAAATATGGGTATGATATTTTATCACTGAACTATAACCGTAGCTCTCACTAGCAAACAAATTCGGTTATGATAATGCTCATATCCGCATTGTGACTGATCCGAATGCAACCGTAATTATCATAGAGTTTTGGGTTTTATGAAGAACTATCATTATCCTAATACTTAAGGCTAAAATGCAGCAAAAAAACGCCTTTATTTTTGGCTAAAATGCAGGAAACTCCCATAAACTTGAAAAACATGCACTTTATCCATAAATCTACCTCCATCATTTTTTTGTGTATATCTTTCTTTATAATGCAAATACCCCTTGGTGAGGTCGACACTCTCTCCTTTCACCAAAATTCAAAGAAAAAGGAGAAAAATCCTCTTTTTCTAAGGCCTCCATCTCATCCTCCTCTTTTTCTGAGGCCTCCACCTCACTAAGAGGGAAAAAAAAATAGTGTCTTGCAATGTAAACTTACACATAAACCCTCAATATTTACAAATTTACATTTATGCTAATTCTCATTTATATGAAATGCACATTTACAAATAAACTCTCATTATTTACAAATATATATACACCCTCATTATTTACAAAAATATTACATTTGACACATGCAATGCACGTGCATATATTCTAGTTTCCTATAATGCCCAAGCCTTTCTTCCTCAAACCTCTTGTCCCTCTTCTTTAAATTTTCCCCCTCCAAATTTCTTTCCTGAAATCTCTAATTCAAAAACATCATCTGCCTTCTCTTTACTCCTCTAAAGAGCGATTCAAAAGTGTATGGATTTGAAAATGATGAAGAAAAATAGAAAATATTATGAGAGGGACATTTTTTGTATAGAAAAGTTCTATGGATGAAAAAGTTAAAGATTGTTGGGGTTTTTGAGGTAATGCGAACATTTTTCAAGATTAGCCATTTCAGAATCATTGCCCGTTCCTGCCTCAATTAGTTGCATATAAATTTAATTGGTATAATTCAAAGCATCTGTTGGTTCTAGGGGAAAGAAATTTCTGTAATCAACATGGCAATGTATGCTATGGCCATACCTACATGTGACGCCAAACACAGAATTTCATTGAGCATCCTTTAGACGATAGATTTATTATGAAAAGCTAAAACCATCTCATGCTGTGATGTATTAAGCACAATAATGCAAAGATGACTTATATTAGCACAAGGGGACACACAAATGGAATTGAGTATCATCACTTTACATTTCGCTTTGATTTGCATTGCAGGAGCCGTATAAAACATGCAATAAAGCTGCCTACAACAACAGTATGAAAGCTTGCGGAAGTTGTAATTGTACCGTGTTTCCGAATAAGAGTTTGAAAAGGGAATTCAACATGCATATATACATGTCAAAGTAGATGAAACAAAAAGATACCAAAAAGAATGCACTGCAGGAGAGAAAATCGCTTGAACTAATTATTTACATGAAGATAGGAAGAGGATGGCCAAAGAGGATGCAAGCTATCATTCTCTTTGTGCAGGTAAAGATGTTTTCCATCCCTTTGTTTCAAACATTTTGCAGCATTAGGTGAAAGAGGCTTTTGTGCAGCAGTGCTTGTAAATTTTGTGAGAGGATGCTGAATTAATTTTGAGCTTGTGACGAACTAATATTTTGTTACAAAATCTTGTAATAAACGAGCAGGAGCAAGCATGCATTTCTTCACCTGTTGTCAAATTGGTGTCCTCTGGGTGATCAATAATGCCAGCATGGCATTTGTTATCGACTAATCCTGAGTAAAATTAATATTGTAAACTATCGGATGCTTGTAAGAATCGACAAATTTCAGATTTACAAATTTCTCAATGGATCAAAGTCTTCTAATGACTCATTATTATTGTTATTGTTGTTGGGAATACCTTATGCAAGCGGTATTTGAACCAAGATTTATTGCTTAACTGAGAAGAGGCTATAGCGGAATACAACAATGTTATCTAAGTTGAACTCAATAGTAGTTTGTTGCCTTTTCTGTTCTGTTTGGTCATCCTTAACCCTGCTAGCATATCTTGCATGATTGGGTTGGTAATGCGCGTTGAGCGACAGCAAAGGCCTCCGACAAACTTACATTCTTCGATTTATGTGCAATGTATTGTACCATATGCAGGACCATGCGGATAGTTGATGGAGGCAGCCAACATAGGCTTCTTATAGATTTTTATTTTCTTCCAAATAGAGCTTAGGCTCTCCTATTTTTTCATTTTTTCCTCTAAAGGTTATCGATGGAATTCTTAGCGGCTCAAGGAGTGCGCCAAGCTTACTCCCTTCTTTATCACTGCGATTCCATTTATTGGGAAAGAGCTAAATTTAGGTATGTATTTGCAATCTAGAAAGTATATGGTATTTATCCGAAATATGTTGAAAGGTCATGTTTTAATTTTATTTAGAAAAAAATACCCTTATTAAACCTTTAGGGTTGTTTTGATCTTTCCTTTTATTTTAAAGAGAGTGAATGAAAAGAAAAGATTATAAAATCAATTCAAACGACAATTCTTTTGGTAAGAACATCAAGTCTCTCATTTTCCTTTATTTTTCCTTGCTTCAAGCCCTTTTGCAGAAACCCACTTGGATTCAAGTTTTTAAACGGCATAAAATGTCCAGCTCCAAAAATAAAATGGCTTTCCCAGGAAAATTACCCTTCGGTGGTTTTTCACTGAACTACCATAAGATTTTCTATTACCAATTATGGTTTTCAAATAATTTAGTGAAAAGCCACTGTAGTTAAGGGTATTTTAGTGTAAATCACCCAAAAATAAAATTCGATCCCAGACCTTTTTCTCCACTCTCCCTCTCTCTCACCTCATAAACCCTAAACCTCTGTCTCAATCTCCAATGGCGGCGGCGGCGCTCACGAAATCCCCAAAACCCCAAAAAACCATCGCCTCCCTCTCGAAACTCCTCACCAAACCCTCTCCCATCTCCTCCTCCTCCATATCGGATCCGGATCCCATCGCCCGCATCAAATCCCAAATCCGCTCCGAGCCCGACCCGGACCGCCTGGCCTCGCTCTTCCTCTCCTCCTGCTCCGCCCCCAAGTTCCACGGTGACCGCTCCATCTACAAGTTCTCCATCCAGAAGCTCGACCGCTGCAACCGCCGCGACCTCATCGAGCGGATTCTCGAATATCAGCGATCCGACCCGGCCCTCCCCAGGTCCGAGGGCTTCCTCATCCGCATCCTGACCCTCTACTCTGAAGCGGGCATGGTCGATCACGCGCTTCGCACCTTCGAATCCATCCCCGACGCCGGCCTCAAGCACTCCGAGCGCACCCTCTGCGCGCTGCTCACCGTCTTCCTCAAGAACCGAAAATTCCAATCTCTGACGGTTTCTTTCACTGAGCTCCCCGAAAAGATCAAGGTCTCGCCCGGGATCACCGCTCACAACATCATGCTGCAGGGGTTTTGCGATAATGACGATGTCGATGCTGCACGCAGCCTGTTCGATGAAATGGTCGAGAAGAAGAAGATTAAACCAGATGTCGTCACTTACAACGCAATGTTTAATGGGTATCTAAAGAAGAAGGACGAGGAGGGGTGCGATTGGGTCTTGAAGGAGATGAGTGCGAATGGGTTGGAGGCGAATGTGGTGACGTTTAACTGTCGGGTGGCGCTGTTGTGTGGGAAAGGGAGGAGCTTTGAGGCCGAGGAATTACTGGATGTGATGGGTATGAAGAAAGTGAGGCCGAATAGGAATACCTTTAATATGGTTATTGAAGGGTTTTGTAAGGAGGGGAATGTGAAGAAAGCGATGAGGGTTTTTGAGAGGATAAAGAATCAGAAGGAGAACGATGAGAATGGGGCGTCACCGAGTTTTGAGACTTACATTATGTTGGTTAGGAGTTTGGTTGAGAATGGGGAGTTTGGTAAGGGGTTGGAGGTAGTGAAGGAGTGTCTGGAGAGGAAGTGGGCCCCGCCATTCGGAGCGGTGAGGGCGTTGGTCGAGGGTTTGAAGAAGGATTCTAAGGTCAATGAGGCGAAGGATGTGGTTGCGAGGATGAGGAAGGTTGTTAAAGGTGATGCCATGGAGGCTTGGAAGAATATTGAAGCTTCGATTTCTTTCTAAGGAATGCCAAATATCTCATCGAGTGGTGATCTTTGGGGGATGTTTGAAACAGAGAAAGAATATTATGATAGCTTGGAAAAATATCTTTAAATATCAATAATCAATAGTCGTGGTTTTAGAAGAGTAACTAGTTTGAGACGGCTTGGAAAAAAATGATACCATTACCATGGATGCTTGAAAGAATAAGTTTGAAGCTGCAATTTTGCCAGGTACGCCAAATATCTCACAAAGAGTATTTAGGGCTTTTCTTGTAATTATTGCTTGCTATGAAGATGAGAGAGCTTTATTCTAGAAATCTAATTTATTTGTTGTTAATGGAGGCGATGTGTTCTCATAATCTTGAATTCACATTTGAACTCATTATCCTTGTATTCCATGTAATTTTTCTCAAGAATTGTTAGTGTGATTTTGATTCTTGTTAATGTACTTGAGGTCCTCAAACTTGCGAATTCACCTTGTTCTAAATCATCGTAGTTTATATGCGAATTTGCGACGTGTATATTCTAGCAATTCTTGGTTTTAGTGTTTCATTTTAAGGAACTCTAAGTATCTCATTCACTAGTGATCTCCAGGGGTATCTTTGAATTAAATCTCAATAAGTAGTAGTTATATTCTTGTATGTGGTTTATTTTATATTTACGAAATGCTATGAAATCGAGGGAGTTATTGTTGTTAGTGTTAGCCATTGGGCCCGATCCGACCCAATATCCACCCATATGAGTGGGTATCCTATATTGGGGGCTAGGATTTTATATGAGACATATGATAGATATGCATGCAATATAGAGAGTTTTTCAAGAGAGAAAAACAAAGAGCCGTCATCTCCTTTCCTCTTCCTTTTCTATTTTAGGTTGGCTTGCGGGGTGATCAAGAGAGAGATTCTCGCTTTCTACCAAAGTGTGATTTCCCTCGTGGTAAAGATCAGATTTTCTACGTGATGTAGGCTAGATGATCAATTTAATCAATCAGATCAGATATATCGTAAACCTTTAGAGTAGATACATAGTTTTATCGCTGCGCATGGTTGTGTATTTTGTATCTACGTTACCTAAAGTGAACATTGGTATCAGAGCCATGCATGCCTACATTCGTAGATAATGTAAATCCGTGATTTTAAATTTTTGCAACTTAGAAGTTGTGTTTTTTTTTATCTAAACATAGATCAAATTTTTTTAAAATTATTTTATGACAGATATATGCTATTAGGGTTATCGTTTGATGGATCTTTTAAGATTTATCTATTTTGCAACATTATGTGTCACCATATATTAGATCTATTTTATTTATGACGCTTTAATGTAGTTTTTTTAGTTCGTTGATGCGAAATAACCCATGGAACAAAGCTGAGATAAATTTTTGTAAAGATTGGATCTTTTGTGTGAAAAGAAAATTTTAATTTTTTTTTCTTTCTTTTGGTGAGCATTAATGGCGGCTAGGTCGCAATTTTTCCTAAAACCCTAAACTTATTTTTTTTTGGATAAAAGAAAACTTGTGGGATTTTTGGATTTTAGTTTGGAACCAAATATATTTTGGGATTTCGGTGATAGCACCAAATATTTTTTTTGGATTTTGGTTTGGAACCAAATAATTTTTGGGATTTTGGTTGGGAACCAAATATTTTTTTTGGAATTTTTTCTAGAAAATAAAAACCATTTTTTGATTTTGATTTTATTTTATTTTCGGATTTTCTAGGAAAATCAAGAAAATAACTTTTTTTAAAAAAGGGAATTTTTTTTAAAAATAAAAAATTATTTCTGGAAATTTTATTATTTTTGGATTTTTTTTTAAAAAAATATTTCAGCCCGCCAGCCCCTGACATTTAAAAAAAAATCATTCTTTTTGAAAATTCCAGAAAATCCAGGAAAAATTCCTGAAAATCCGAAAAATTCCAGAAAGTTTCTAGGAAAATCCGAGAAAATTAAGATTTTTTTTTGAGTTTTCTTGTTTTTGGGGAGTTTCTCACTCAAGTTTTGAGTTATTTAAGAGTTTTGCTCTTAACTCTAGGAGTTATATTTTTTTTCGAAAATTCTGTTTGCTCACCAAAAGTTTCAAATTTTTACTCACATAAAATCTTGGAAATTTACTGAGTAGTTGTTCCAGTGGGAGCGTCTGGGATGCATATTAATTTTACGAATAAGACGAAAACCCTAATAGAATTGACAAGATTAGATAGGGTAGTTTATATGAAAATGAAATTTGTTAGATTGATTGTTGCATTTTGTGTTGTGCATGATATATATATATATATATATATATATATATATATATATATAGACGCATACTACATTACTCTAATAAATTTCAAGTGGAAGATTTCGAGAGGAGACGGGAGTATACATTCAACTACCTAGTTTACTCCATTTTTAGGAAATCTATGATATGTTTTTCAATCATTTTAACAAAATTTTAATTTATATATTTTTGAAAGATATAGTTGGGGCCATAGGCCTTTTTATCTTTCTTCGTGATGTAGCTTTATTATTGTTATTAAAATGGGTTGAAGACGAAGCGTTCTTTGGAAAAGAACGATACTCCATTATATACCGTAGTCTTAACGCATCCATAATAAAGTTAAGATATCGTTAGTCTCACCAGGGGTAAGATGATAAATGACAATAACATAAAAAAATAGAAACATTAATTTAATGTTACATGAACAAGCTAAAAGACTTGGACGCTAATGACAAGGTGGTAGCAATGTAGTAGGGCTATACGACGTAGCACCATCGAGGTGGCTGCGATGCAGCGGGGCTATATGACGCAGAAGCTTGAGGTGGCAGCGATGCAGCGGGGCTACACGACGTAGCACTATGGTGATGCAGCGATCTTAGGAGGATTGACACATCTAGGATCGCTCTACGCGTTGGACGTAATGAAGAGCGATATCATTAGTGATCATATGATTTATTGCCAAGCACTCGCAATTTATGCTAAGCGGTAGTTACAGGGTACCTACGCACCAAGAGATAAGTTGTGCGATAATTACGGGGTAATCTATGCGACGTGGCAACACCATATTATTTTTCGGTTTTGATATTATTTTCATATAAAGGAGTCGAATCACGTAATGTGGATACACTTAAGAGTTATATCTTCATCGACCCGGGCTCTGAAGAGTGCTGCTCCAGTTAGACTGTCGAGCGATAGCAGTGGACGGTTACATATTTTTTACTCGATCCATGAAGCAGTTAGTTATGTGGAAAGCGAATGTGTTGACGTTTGCTAGTACGTTTGAGTAACCAAGGCTTAAGGTTTAATCGTCAGAGGCGATAGAACCAAGAGCGCTGCTGATATGTTGACGAGGTTAACAATACGCAAGGGCAGGTGTCCTAGCGTAAGAAGAATTCAATCGAGCTACGAAAACAGAAATAACACGCCAACAACTTAAGTGATTTGACATGGAGAAATGTGCGGGTAATAATGAATATAATAAGTCCAACGTTTGACTGGAATTTGAACAGATCCACCCGTCAAGGTACTGAGTGGAAGTAGGTTTTCTGCTTGGAGCAGAAAAATTTATGGAAGCAAATCATATGTCGAGAACATATGAGTCAATTCTGCATCAAGAATGCAGATAGCTATCTATAAATTATCGTCCCGTCGGCTTAGGATATTTGGATAGTTTAATGGAACAATGTGTCTTTTGAGATTTTTTTATGGTTTTGAGGGTTGACCTTTTTATAAATGTCATGAGTGGTATGGTATATTAAGTCAACAGATAGATGAGATGACTTAATCACCTGGAGTTGATGAGTTGGCATTTGAGCCAAAGTCAAAACATTTACTTGTGAGAGTTGCCTTAGAGGCAAAACTACCAAAGGAAAACCATTTGGATATCCATTGCAAATAATTCACTCCGATAAATATGGACCAATAAACATGAAGACACATAGAGAGTTTCCTAATTCAACACCTTCATTAATAGTTACTCCATAGGCTACTGATCTCACATGGAACTGAAGCATTGATTTGTATCAAGCGTTGTATCAGTAAAGTATAGATCCAGCTCACACAAACAGGGTTGTGTGTGTTTCTTTCGGAACAGTTCTGGGAACTGTAAGTAAGCCATGGGTATTTATTTTAGCAGTTCAAGAAACTGAATGAAAGAAAGGAAATCATCAGACGGCTGATGAAACCGTAAACTCTACAACAAGATGTTGTGGAGAGAAGAATTAGAAAACCGCTAGATATGATAAAGAAATATGATGGTAAAGACCAACCTTCCATATTGTATGGGAGATGCACTGTTGACAGATGCTTATGTTCTTTGTCATGTGTTTTCAAAGATAGTACAGTCAACACCTTATGAGTAGTGGACGAACAAGAGACCTGCGAGGTCACTTGTGTCCATGAGTATGCGATAGGACTGTGACTAACATTTGGTCGTGCGACGTTAATTTTCTAGGAGAGAAAACAACGAACGATTTTCTCAGGGAGGAAACATCGAGTGATTTTCTCAGGGAGGAATTTTTGCAAAAGGCAGAAGTAGGTCAGGATTTGGGGTTCTACGAGATTGAGAAGACTTCTGGTCGGTCAACGATACAGAAGGAATTAGTTTCTTCAGCGGATGGCGACAGTAGGAGCGATATTTCCGCTGATAGCTCGGAGCCAATCACGGATCCTCAAGAGACTTGTAGATAGTGCTGTGTATTAACACCTCAACGATGTTTCTATATCGAAGGGGAGATATCTATGGTAACTCCACATTGATTGCGGAACCCAAGTCACATAAAGACGCTATTTAGCCTATTGCAAATGAATGAATAATGAAAATGGAAGAGATACAAGAGTCAACGTTAGAGAATCAAGTCTGGAAAGTGGTCAAATTATCCTACCAGAAGCAAGACTATCGATAAAATCGGGTTTTTCTAAGTCTTGCGAAAGGAGGACGCTATTGTAGAGATATACAAAGCACACTTATTGACGAAGGGATACACCTAACGTAGATGGACAACGAATAGACACTTTTTATCCGGGATGATGATTGCGTCTATTTCGCCTTTCTTTACGTATCGTTGCACATAAAGATCTTGAGCTAGTTCTGGAAACTTAGATCGTATTGTCAATGGGAATTTGGATAAGAAGATCAGGGAGATCTGCCTACGAGTTTCAAAGCCAAGGCGACTCGAGTTGTCTCAGAGAGTCTATTTATGGCTTGAAACACTTATCCAAGCAGTTATTGGTTCGATATAATCAATCTATATTGGATATGGATTGACGATAATTAAATGTGACAACTGTAAGTTCAGAGATCTTGTTGTGAATAATGTTGTGATGACCAGAAGTGACTCGGAGACAATAAGTGCCACTTGAAATGGTTGTTCTCACTATAGAGGATACATGAGATGTTGAGTTTGTACTTAGAAATTGGATTAAAGAGGAGTCGTTTCAAGAGCATCCTATGTTTGTCTTTGGAGACTCACATGATGTCATGCCCCGCTTCCCAAAATTCAGAATGCGGAGAGCGACGAAGGCCAGCCGTGCTACCTACGGTAAGGAAAGATCCTTCCATAGTCACATAAGGCTGTCTAGATTAACCTGTCAAAAATAAAATCCAATACCAAAAGGAATAATACTGATAATCATGCTGCAATGAAACCACAAGAAATACTAAAAATGGGTCCACTAGATAATTGATGCAATTAAAGATCTGATACAATAGGTTCGAAATAAAATAAGATCCAAAAGAGATACATAAGTCATAATGTCTCATAAGGGCGCACATACTAAATACTAGCAGAAAAGGAAAATAAACCTACGGGTTACTGATTTTCGGAAAGTTCTGATAGCAGCTGCAGTCCTGCTCAGCCTGAAAATCTATCTCTAAACCTGAGATGGCAAATTTCAGGGATGTCAGAACATCCCAGTAAGTACTCAACATATAAAGTGTATGTGTGATATGATAACATGAATATATATGAATGTAGTGAAGCCCGTGTGCGCAAGTAAAAACATATATATAAATAGATGCATTAATACTAAGAAACCAACATATAAAGAGGTCAAATCATAACCTAACTGGTCACTAAAAGGTAAATTATCCTATCGTAAGCTCGAGTGTGTGCGTCAACCTCTGCAGGAGTATTCTTAATCTAAGAGTGGTGCCCCAGAGGCTAGGAAACACGGGCCCAACTGTGGAATGAACAAGCGACCGATATAGCCCGGTACGAGCTGTAAACATGAGACCGATATAGCCCGGTACGAGCTGTAAACATGAGACCGATATAGCCCGGTACGAGCTGCCGGCATGGGACTCTTGAGATCCTGTTGTACGAACGCACACTCAAACTACCCCAACACCCGCGTATTTATAGCTACTATGGTAATGACTAAAGCATTAATTAAGAATGCTGAAAAGACTGGAATTGTGGTATGGTAATTGTATAGAGATGAAACTGATAAATAGTAGTGTCATATCATGTTGTTCAGCATCCTAATCAGCGATCTCGTTCATAGAGACTAGGGTAGTGAATAGTCAGGGCTTGTCAGTGGTAATAGTTATCAGGTAATAGTAACTGCATAAAGGTGGTGTACAAGCTGGTATGAGTCATAATTGTTATCTTTACCGTTAACCTTAATATGGGTATATTAATCACAATCTGACTAGAAACATATAAATGTGAGATAAGTTAACAACTTTCGAACTTTATTTGTAGTTAAAATAAATCTCCTTTTAAAACCACACTTGCTAATTATTCTCACTTGCTACATAAAAATTTGCCTATATATATATTTTGTATGATATAACGAAAAATAGATACCAACACATTTCCCATTTATTCTAACAGTGCATATATATACATATGACCACAAAGGAATGCCGATGTACATCGACCAAAAATAAAGCAAGAGTACTTGCCTCGGAGACAGATAAACACGACGACACGAAGAACAATTCCAAGGTTTGATTGCTCGGCTAATTTTGAAGAAGAAGAAAATATTGTGATGGGAAAAAGAGAAGGTTGATTTATATGAGAAGGGGAGAGATTTATATGAGAAGGGGAGAGATGATAATAATTGGGTTGTTATTTATAGGGAAGAGAGATGTTAAAGATTGGAGGGATTATTATAATTGGAGAGAGAAATATTCTGATGAGATGAGATTTGGATCTGATTTTATAAAAGAGAAATATGATGGGTTGTTATATATTTCTATAACATATTAGAAAAGTTGTATATATACATATTAGTTTGTATATAGTTAGAATAATAGAAAAGTATATGTATATATACATATTAGTATATAGTGAAAATATATGTAGATATGTATATGGTTATGGGTTAATGAAAATAAATATAATTAGTTATATATATAGGATTTTATGATATCAAACAACTAAAATATATTTTCAGTTAAACTATCATAACAAAATATCTTCAATTATATATATGTATGTATATAGGTTTGTAGAAAAATAATTAAAGAGAGTAGATTTGAGAAAAAGAATCTGCTGAGAGAGATTAGATTAGATTAGATTGGAGAGAGAGATTTTGTTAGGGAATATATATAGAAAAAGAGAGCGGGAGTTTGGTGAAATATAGTTAGTGATATAGAAAAATATATGTAGATAGAATAAAATATGAGGAGAAAAAAATCTGTTGGAAAAGATATTTGTTTGGAGGGAGAGAATAGTATTTGTTTTAAAAGAATAAAGTTATCAGGTGAGACATATATGTTGATTGGAGAGAGAAAATTGAGTTGTTAGATTAGGAAAAATATTTATATGGTTAAAAGATTTAACAAGGGCTCTCATGACTTTTCAAAATTAAATATTTTAACCAAATAAATATCGTAAGACAAAATATCTTATAAATAGAATTTAAAAAGGGGTAAAATCTTATGTTTATGTATTGTTTAAAGAAATACCAAATAAAATATCTTTTGTTTAAACTATGATACTAAAATATAAATATGGTTATAAAATAGTGTTAGACAAATAAATATTTAAATACTAATAATATGCATATTTAACAAACTTGAAAAACCATAATTATATGTATATATCTTGATTAAAAGTATTAAACTCCAAGTTATAATAATAAAAATAAAACAAAACTCAATATATCCAAAAGAAAAAGAAACATATGATCGAACTAGGATGTTACACATGAGGTATGTAAAACGGTTCAGCTCGCACAATCACTCCAATTTATTACTCTAGTTATTAATGGACATATTTTTAGCCTTGATCTTTGCTATAAGACTCTTGACGAAGGATATATTTTATGGGTTCCATTTTGCATAGTCAGTAGTCTAATGTATACATAGTGTGTACTTGACCGGACGTATAACCCTTGCTGACTGGACTTAGTATTAGGGTCTGTTTGTTGGGATGAAGTGACGAGGATTTTCAGGTATTTATGTGGGACGACTCACAATACCTAGTGCTATGAGGAATCAGGTTTGCAGTCATGTGGACATATAAATGCTAACTGGGCCGACAATCTGGGTATGCGTACATCCATATTTGCACGTGCTTTTTTACAGAATGGCAGGGCTATCACTCAGAATGGCAAGAAGCAAATTGTTTAGCTTTTTCACTATGGAGCTGGAATATGTGGCTACCTCAGTAGTGCCAAAGAGGCTGCTAGGCTGAGGTGAATCCTCTGGAGTTTGCGCGTGATTTCGCACGCAAGAGAAACATGGCTTCTCTTTATCGTGACATCATGTCAATGATAGCATACTCAAATAATCCCATATATATGGAAGTTAAAGCACTTACAGATTTAGCGACACTTCATCAAGAAATAAGTGACATGAGAAGGTGGTCTAAGATATAGGGTTTTTCCTTCAGGTCATACGATCGGGGATCCGATGACGAAGGAAATAGTTGAGTAACGCTATGTGCGTTTGGGCTTCGTCCTGAGTGACATATTACATTTCAGATAGCTTGATAGACCTTACTCTTATATTTTGCATTATTATTATGGATGTCGACTTTTTATAGATGTATATTTTTTGATTGATTGTGTGTTGCTTTCTTTCTTTATGATCTGAGATGGAAATGTATATATTTTTGTTTGACTGTTTTAGACATGGAGTACAGGTATACAGTTTACAAGATGTGTGCAGCGCACACATTTAATAAAAATACATCAGCAGATAGGAACTCTCCCTCACACGAGATATCCCCTTTATGCTGGAGAAGCATATAAAGGTGAGACTAAGTGCTAGACGTCATCTGCTCGGAGCAGTGACTGTGATGTTGCATACTGAGTATGGTGACAGTGGGAGCACTTAAATAGAGTCGTCCTGACTGGGTCAGGATGAGGTTGCCATGTGCTGTAGGTCGAGCGACCGAAGTGGTTATCCTATGGCCACTTTTATTTGTTCGTGTATAGTCGGACTAGGGGTCTGACTTGTTGCATAGGGTGCGAGCTTGTCGGGAGATCCCATGCATATTGCAGAGCGATATGTCCGGGCAAATCAATCACAGGATGATTGGACTTGGATCCGTACGGTATAACCTTAATGGCGTATGCTCTCAGTGATAGAATTTTATACCGTAACACGTTGCCATACGACTTGCGTTTGGATCGTGCACATAAGGAAGTTGAGGGCTGGATCCCATCTTCCTTACTGTGTGAGCCCTTATGAAACCTCCTGAAGGATGGGCAGTCTATACCCTTGGCAAGTCTGGGTAGGCTTGTTATAAGCGTCTGCTAGTTTGGCTGCTGTTTCCTGCTGCGATGACAATATACCGCACATACGGGACAGTGTCAAGAAAGCGGGTGAATAGCAGACCTAACTATTCAGAGCCGGAGGAAGATCGATTGGAATGTCTTATGATTGTATCGCATGGTCGGCTCTTATTGACACCATGGTGGCAGAGTTTAAGAGTGCGATGAATCGAGAGGTATATCTAGGTGTTCAAGTACGCTTCTTAGAGGGATCGAAGGTATTTGAGCAGACATGTCTGATCGGATCTGAGGTATGAGATTTTGCGAGCTTAACATATTTTTGGTTTATGCTGTTTTCTTTTAGGAAGATTTTTGTGTCGGTCCTACCGTCCTAACAGATCTGGCTGGAAGGCTACCTGCTTGCAGGTTCTCAATGGTCTATGCCGCACCAACATATACATGTATTGGTAAGAATGAGGAAGAGAAGAAGGAGATTCTCAGGGAGAATTGATTCAGGGAATCAATGGTTCAGAGAGCTATGGACAACACCAACTCGAATGTGCGAATGAGAGTATGTTAGCCATTGGGCCCGATCCGGCCCAATATCTGTCCATATCATATATGAGTGTGTATCCTATATATTCATATATAGGGGGATAGAGTTTCATATGAGACATATAATAGATATGCATGCAATATAAGGAGTTTTTCAAGAGAAAAACAGGAAAGACGTCATCTCCTTTCCTCATTCTCTTCTATTTTGGGTTGGCTTGCGGGGTGATCAAGAGAGGGATTCTGGGATTCTCGCTTTCTACCAAAATATTGTTTCTTTCTGGTCGTTACTTGGATGCGCTAAAGATCAGATCTTGTACGTGATGTGGGCAAGATGATCAATCTAATCAATCAAATTAGGTATATCGTAAACCTTTATGGTAGATACATAGTTTTTCCGCTGCGCATGATTGTATATTTTGTATCTACGTTACCTAAAGTGAACAGTTAGGAAGTTGGTAGCAAGCTGAATATGCCAACTACTCAGAGCTTTATGGCCAAGTGTTGTCAAGGTATCAATATGTGGGATCAGATTGGAGGGGGATTTCGATGGTTGTTACACTGGTATGCATATGTATAAAGGCTTTGAATCACTTAGCTGAGCTTCTGTAAGTCTGAATTTCTCTGTTTACTTATTACTTCATCTCTGGTAATGCAGCTGAATGTTTCGGTTTCAATTGTATTTTTTGTTTTACATCTAATGCAAGGTGGCACTTAATTTATCTTCTGGTAAGGTAAGCATCAGGCTGCTTGACATTTTATTCTTTTTTCTTCCTGCTGTAATCGATGTTATGTTAAAGTTTTGATCTTTGTGTGAAAATTTTGTAAAAAGGTCACATTTTGTTTAAATGAAAATGGGCATTATTAAGAGAACTTTTATATCAACAGCAATTTTTTAGTTCTAAATGCATAGGTATGGCGAAATAACATGGCTATTTAGACTGTAAACTACGTGTACATGTCTAGTATGCTATTGATTTTACATATTCTAGTCCTGAATCATTATTTACTACTATTATTAATCCATGCCTTAAACCAGAGTGGCTTGTTTGTTAGACACTTCCAATCAAAGAAAACCTTAACACTAGCTTTTTAAAATTCTTTGCCAAGGGCATCTATTTTGGAAAAGAAGGCTTAATTCCTAAAAACTACCAAAAACTTAGAGGTTGTGGCAAATAACTATCAAATTCTTTGAAAATTACAGAAAACTATCAAAATGTACAAACATCCTTAAACTAGTTTGGTAGCTTATTGAATATTTAGTAAACAAGTTTGGTGGTTTATTGGATATTAACAAGTTTGGTAGTTTATTTGAACATTTACTAAACAAGTTTGGTGGTTTATTGTTTATTAATTTTACAAGTTCCCGTATACTTGTAGCTTCTTGTAATTTTCAAAAGCATTTGGTAGTTAGTTGCCGGAGCCCCAAAGCTTTTGGGAATTAAGCCAAATAATAATATCGTGGACTAAGTTTGGAGTAAAAGTTGAAATTTAATTGATATCCTTCATTTTGTGATACATATTGGTTTCAAAAGCTAAAAGTCTTGTGTAATGCTACTCTGAACACAATTCAATTTACAATATATATGATAAAGAATGAGAACTAAATGAAAAATAATTCACTTTAACAAGTGATAGTTTTAGCTGATAATATATTTTATGGGTTGGCCCTTGCCATGTTTACATGCCATCTTCACTGAAAATGCTTTTTGAATTTCGACTAAATTTAAGGTGCTTTTCCTTTATAAATTTCATGATGAAGAATTATTAGATGCATGGCAAGTTATGCATTAGGAAATTCACTGCTTACCATGTTTACTATTTGGATATATACTTTTTTTTTGAAATCCTAACCAGGATGTTAAATATACAGCCAATGTTATTAGGTGGCATAACACAGAGCTCTGATGTCTAAAACATAGTTTTCTTATAATTGTTTGTGGAAGTTGGGAATAATGAAAAGTTTTAAGATTATAATTAGCACAGAACAGAAATATATTAGGATCAGTAAGTTTGAATGGATTTGTACCTGAAACCGGGAGGGCTTTTGAGAAGATTTGAGTTTGGGTTTGCTTGCAGTTTCATGTTTACGTCAGGTCTTTTTCTTTAAAAATGGTTCTACCTGCACCAACTGACTCATCTTTAATCGGCCATTCAAAAGATTGGTTCATCGCTTGCCTCCTGTGCGCGTCCTAGCTCCAACAATCTGAAACCAAAAGCTGAATTCCAAGGCAGAGAAGACCCAAAGCCAAACCAGACGGCATTTATCAGTTTATGGGATCAGATTGATCAAAGATTGTTGCTCGTCTGGCGCAAAGAGGTATAAACACCTTGCATCACCAATCTAGCTTTTTTCCATCACTTTATCTATAATAATGAAGCCGAATGCTTTTGTATTGTATTGCACTTTGCCTGCATTTATTGCAATGTGGTAATGAAATTGTCTCTTAAGAATGTGAGCATCATGCTAACTTGTGCTAGCCCGTTATCAAAATTTATGAAATCATTATTAAATCCAGGGGCAAGTTACGCATTAGAATTTGTATTGCTTATTTAGTTTGATGTTTAGTTTGATACTTCCACCTAATAGCATCCGAAGATGTATTGCCAATTGTAATCGGTGCAGTAATGGAAAGGCCCAAAAGGTAGAAATCTTATATATATTGGTTACGTGTAGGACCTATGAAATTTTAAGAAAATAAATTGGCAGAAAATGGAAGATTAAGAAATCATAGGTGAACATAAATACAAAGATAAACATCATCTAAGCCGTTTCCATCAAATTTGACAAAATTTTATCACTTGTTATTAACTAAATGTCAATCCTGTCAGAATTCTTTGATTTAGAGCCAACTCTTAGTGAAGGAAATTATAGACAAGAGGGGTATTCTGTAATACTATATGCTAACTGACCGTGTTTTGATTGTTTAGGTTCTTAAGCTGTTCACATCACTTATACAGTTTCTGGTGTCTCCTTAATCCCAACGCCTATTCTCACCTTGTTATATTCTGATATTCATAATTTGACGCCTTCACGTCATTTTCAGATGTGTGCATTCAAAATAATAAGCTCGTTATTATTAGCATTCAGTCTCTCATTTCTATATGCCTTGATAAGTGTTATGCAGAGAGCAATGAGATTGTGCTATAAGTAAATAACTATATATGACTTTTAAGGTAGGGCCATGTCTAACACAGTAACGCTATCGGCGCCAACTTGGTTCCGACATACACCATACATCTTTTTTCAGTTACATTTTCCTTTCTTTGCGAGATCTTTTCTGTCCTTTCCTTTCCTTTTTTCTTTCTTGTTTTTAAAAATTTTCTTCTTGTAATCCATCTTTCTCTGGTGTTCTTTTTCTCTTCCCACCTCTATTTTTTTTCTCATCTTTCTCATTAAGCCTTTATAAATGATTTTTTATGATTTGGGAATTAAGGCTAGTTTAGAGTGGGGGGAAAAGGATAAGAATATGATTGTTTAAGTTTAGGAGGGAGATGGCTTGGTTTGGAGTTTTAATTGAACTAAAGGTTGATGAAAGTGAAATGGTTTGGACATGAGTTATTGTGGAGTTCGAGGTTGAGGATGGTATGGCAAGGAGTAAATTGCAATGTTGTGACCTGTTTGGTTGAACTATACTAAGCACAAGTCTTAAATTGCCATTAACCTAAATGAATATATGGGCCTAAGGAATTATTAAGGTTTCAGTATTCATAGCGAATCATGTGGGGACTTCTATAAACCCCATTTTACACACACACACATGCGAATAATGGAGGATTTTCTTCTATGGCGTTGCAAAAAGTCTGGCCTCCAACATTTTTCTCGCCGATCGGAGGGTCCTCACATGGCCTTTGTCCTTCATTATTCTCTCTCTTTATTGTGTGTGTATACATGCATGTGTAAATATATGCATGTGTGCGTGTGTGTTTGTGTGTGTATGATACGACGACGACAACAATAATCAACTCCTAACCAAAGTTGTCAAATCGTGACATGTATAATATATCGATTTCTTATATATCGCGTATATCGTATCATATCGTATACCGTAAGATATGTTGTTCACCGGTGCAAAAGCTAAAGTGTTAAGCATATAATTATTTATTTCATAAAAAATGATTAAATTAGCTATATAAACAACACATATAATATTTAAAGCATTTGCTACACACAAATGGCACAATAAAAATGCAAACACAAGATGCTCGAGTCTACCAAAGTTGCACAAATAGTCATAATAAACACCTCAAGAGCATTGAAGTCTTCAATAATGAACTGCAACAAGCCAAGGATGATGACCCAAAAGATTTTGAGATGAATATATGTAATTTTTTTGTAAACATAAAGTGATTGTATCAGTATCTTAATAAATTTTTCGTAAACAAGCCAAGGGTCTCAGCAAGAAAGCAGGGAGCTCTCATGGAGTTTTTGATAAAGGGAAGCAAATCTCATAGAGAACCTACTTCCATCCGATACGATCCCGACATTCGATATTTGATTCTATAGTAGGCCGATGACTAGGATTCTCGAAATGAAGCGCACCGATAATTCACGGCGCATTAACACTCATGTTTAGAAATTTCGTAGAGTTAAATGTTGAACATGTTTTAAGAGAAGGGAATTAAATGTTCCTGTTAGAATACCCGTATTATACACGGGTCTCTTATATGTAATTAGATACTTAATAGGGTGTAATAGTATAATGACATTGCCTATATAAAGATGAGAATCATGCTTAGTCCTATCCTTATCCTGTAATATTTCTCTCATGATTTCCCCCCCACTAATTCTTCATATGGTATGAGAGTTAATCTGAACCACTCATCACAGCATATCTAATCTTAGCCATTCATCACATATCCAAACACCAATCTAGCCCTAACCCTAGCCTCCACTGTCGCCGCATCACCGCTGCCGTTACCATAGCCATCGACCACGCCTCGCCTTCGCTCAAGAGTCTCACTGAAGTCTTCTTGAAGCCGATCGACCTCGCCACGACCTCTAGAAGCCCATTGATGGCTGCCTTCGACTAGATTCAGATCTGAAGCTTGTTGATCTCGGCGATGGCGGCCTTGATGGCAACGTGGAGCACTTCCTCAGTGTCTACTGTGACCTAGATCCCTTCCTCACCATCAACTTCATCTGAGATCACTCAGATCTCAGATCTCGACTTCGAAGACCTTGATTTGGTGATCCCTGACCTCGACGACATCGACTTGGTGTCCTGGAGCAGTTTAAGGCATCGACTTGGCCGGAGGAACAGTGATGAAGTCTTGAGGTTCGGTTCTTCGATCTCCAGAGCTTGTTTTCGATATCCAGTGCTTGTTTCTTGAGTCGATTTGGGATCGGGTCTATTTGAAGCTACCGTTTACTGTTGTTTTTGTTATGTGGAGTTGATTTGAGGAATTCTTGAGGGGTGTGTGGTATTGATCTGAGGATTTTAGGAGTTTTTTTCATGATGATATTCTCGATTGGTTTTGTTCCAAAGTGATTGTGTTATCGGTATTCGAGTTTGGATCCGTTTGATTTGCTTTGGTGGTTGGTTGATTGCGGATCGGATCTTGATAGATCGATCGTATCTCATTGGGTGGAATCTATAGATTCCTTTCTTTGTTCTTGATTAAGGAGTGGTTCTTGGAGATGATGATGGCGAGCAAATCCGAGAGCAAATCGATCTCCTCCACCGATGTTTTAGCTACCAAGATGGTGGACTTTAAACTTGATGATCAGAATTTCCATAGCTGGAAGCTTATGGTTGAGAGGTATATCAAGGGGAGGAAGAAGGTGATCACTTGACGAAGCCTCCCCCTGATCCGATGACTGTTGATTGAGAGGCAGATGACGCACAACAGAGTCATCTCATGCTCAGTTCGATAGAGCGACGCATTATGCGTGGCCTTTTTCACTTAGGATCCGTGAAGACGATTTGGGATCGGCTTCATGATCTCTATTCTTCCCAGCAGAGCCTCTCGAAGGTCTATGATTTAGTACATCAGCTGTATAAGATTCAGTAAGGAACTCGCTCATTGCATCAGTATTACTCAGAGTTTCGGCGTCTTGCTCAGCTTGTATCAGAGGAGTTCCTGATTACTACTGATGTTATAGAGACGAGGAGGCGACATGAGGCTCTTCTAGTGATCATTTTTCTCTGTGGGCTATGACCTGAATATCAATAAGCACGTCCAGCTTTGCATGGGAAGGCATATATTACTCTTGCGACCATATATCATACGCTTCACCAAATATTTCAGTCGGAGATCACTGATGAGCAGCATCATGCATCTGGCGAACACAATGTACTTATTAGGCCGGAGAGTTCTCCTACATATTACTCTCCATGAGAGAGAGGGGGAGCAGATCGTATGGGCGGTAGAGCTGGAGGCAGAGGCCGTGGAGAGTCTCGTTTTTGCGACTACTGCTGTCAGGAGGGACATATTCGCAGTACCTGCTGGAAGTTGAATAGGAGGCCTCCTAAGCCTTCTCAGCCTTCTTGCCCTGCTACCCGTGCACATGTGGGCACCGCATCTCCTGCATCTTCCACCACTTCGACGAATTCAGCATCATCCGAGAGTTCTGTCAAGTCCTTGGAGGAGATTGCTCAATTAAGGCTTCTTGTGATCTCGTCTGCTTCAAGTAGCCAGGCTGGATCGGCTACATCTCGAGCTTCAGCTGTGACTACCTTGGGTCTTACGCGAGGTAACCATACAACCTTTATTACTTCAACTTCTGTATGTCGTCCTTAGATCGGACGCGACACATCATAGGACAGGAGAGAGGCATATTGTCTTTATATATTATCTCTCTTTACTGTCTTATACTTGCCTGACTTTTCTTTCAATTTACTCTTTATGAGCCAGCTCACTCGAGATTTGAACCGTGACGCAACTTTTTTTTCTGGTGGATGTGTTTTTCAGGAGCTTAGGACAAGGCGGACGATTGGCACATGTACTGAGGTTGATGGGTTGTACCATCTCGATGAGCATCCATACCCTATAGTCTACCCAATGACATCTACATATGCTTTCGATGCCCATTGTCGGTTTGGTCACCCTTCTCTACAGACCTTGAAGAGAATTGTTCCATCTCTTGGCACTTTGTCTAGCTTAGAGTGTGAGTTTTGTGAGTTGGGTAAGCATCATCGCGCTAGCTATCCATCTTGTATTAATAAGAGAGCTGAAAAACTTTTTGATTTAGTTCATTCTGATGTTTGGGGGCCGTGCCCTGTTGTTGCCTAAGAGGCTTTCGCTGCTTTGTGACTTTTATTGATGATTTATCTCAAGTCTCGTGGTTATATTTGATGAAATCTAGGAATGATGTGTTTTCTCATTTCCCGACCTTTTGTTTTTAAGTTAAGACTCAATTTGCTGTGAGTACCTTGAGGAGTGATAATGCCAAGGAGTATCTTAGTACACCCTTTAGGACATATATGGAGAAACTTGGCATTATTCATGAATTTTCTTGTCTCTATACCCCCAACATAATGGGATGAAAGAAAGGAAGAATAGGCATTTGCTAGAGATCGCTCAAACCTTTTTGTTTCATATATAAGTGTCTAAATCCTTTTAAGGGGATGCAGTTCTTACTGCTAATTACTTGATCAATCGTATGCCCTCCTTTGTCCTAGATGGATAGGTTCCTCATTCTATATTGTTTCCGTCGGTGGTCTCTTTTCCTGTCCCTCTGCGGGTCTTTAGATGTATTTGTTTTGTCCATGATCTACAACCTGAGAGTTCTAAACTAGACTATAAAGCTATTAAGTGCGTTTTTTGGGTATTCTCGGACTTAAAAGGGATATCGTTACTATAGTCATGGGTTATGTCATCGGTTTATATCGGTTGACGTGATTTTTCATGAGTCCACCCCATACTTTTCTACATTTCACACTCCTGTAGACATTGACAGTGATTTTCCTTTAGATATCTTGTATTTTTTGTCACATGACACCCCTTCTCAGTCGTTTGATTTTCCACCTCCTGTGTTGGAGGTCATCCGTACTGTTCCTATTGATCCACCTCCCATTCCTAATTCCCCACTGTTGGGTCCTCCACCACCGGTTACAAGGATGTATGATCGTCGAGCCCGTACGGCTCCTATATTTCAGCCTCCTGCTGCTGATCTCCCAGGCTCCACCGGAGGTTGACATTGATCTCCCTATTGCGTTATGCAAAGACACTCGTAGCTGCACTTCTCATCTATAGCTAATCATGTGGCGACTTCTCATTTATCTCCGACATATAGGGCGTTTCTCTCATTCTCCGATTCTCATGCTTTGCCTAAGTCCCTCTCTGATGCGTTGTCATAAAGGGTGGACCAAGGCTATGATTGATGAGATACTTGCCCTCGAACAGAATCATACTTGGGATCTGTTTCCTCTTCCGGCGGGGAAGAAGTAAGGTGCCGATGGGTATATACTGTGAAGCTTCATCCTGATAGGACCCTTTCTCGTTTGAAAGGCCGTTTAGTTGCCAAAGAGTATTCACGGACTTACGCCATTGATTATGAGGAAACCTTTTCTCCTGTGCCCAAGATGACCTTTGTTCGTCTTCTTATGTCTCTTGCGGCTACCTATCATTGGTCACTGCATCATCTTGATGTGAAGAATACATTTCTTCATTGTTTTTTGATCGAGAAGGTCTATATGGAGTAACCGCATGGTTTTTTTTTGCTCAGAGAGTCTGGTCTAGTTTGTCGATTAAAAAAGTCATATAGATTGAAACAGTCTCCTCGAGTATGGTTTGGGAAATATACTGAGGTGGTTGTTTCGTTTGGACTAAGACGATGTGCTTATGACCATTCGATGTTCTACCGTAATAACACCAATGGCCTTCGCATTCTATTGGTGGTATATGTTGATGACATAGTAATTACCGGCGATGATGTAGCCAGTATTGCACAGCTTAAGCATCACATTCAAACGAAGTTTTCAGACTAAGGGCCTCGAAAACCTTAAATACTTTTTGGGTATCGAGGTTACTTGATCGAAGGATAACATTTACATCTCCCAGCGGAAGTATGTGCTAAATATGCTGATTGAAGCTGAGAGGTTAGGGTGCAGACCCATAAAGACTCTAATGGATCCTAACACTAAGCCGCTTCCAGGACAAGGTGACTTGGTTGAAGATCTCAAAAGATACCGTCGATTGGTCGGTAAGATGAATTACCTCACAGTCATCCGAACTGATATCACATACCCAGTTAGTGTTGTGAGCCAGTTCATGACCGATCCTCAAGTGGCTCATGGGATGCTTTGATTCGGATACTTCGCTATTTGAAGAATGCTTCAGGGAAGGGTCTACTGTACTCAGATGATGGACATTCTCTGGTAGCAGGTTTCACTGATGCAGATTGGGCCGGGTCTCCATTCGATCGCAGATCTATTACAGGGTATTGCGTGTTTGTAGAATGTAACTTGGTCTCCTGAAAGAGTAAGAAGTAGAGTGCAGTGTCTCGTTGCAGCGCTGAGTCAGAATACTGATCCATGACGAATACCCCTTGTGAACTTATATGGATTCGCTTTTTGCTTGGAGAGCTTGGCTTTAAGCGCACTTCCTCTATGCGGTTATATTGTGATAATACGACTGCAATCTATATCGTCTCTAATCCTGTATTTCATGAGCGAACGAAACATATTGAGGTGGATTACCACCTCGTGAGGGAGAAGATTGAAGATGGGATCATCAATACTTATTATGTTCAATCTGCTCATCAGTTAGCAGATCTTTTCACAAAACCTTTAGGAAGGAATAGAGTACATTTTATTTGTAACAAGTTGGACATGTATGATATGTTTGCTCCAGCTTGAGGGGGAGTGTTAGAATATCCGTATTATACATGGGTCTGTTATATGTAATTAGATGTTTAATATGGGTATAATAGCATAATGACATTGCTTATGTAAAGAGGAGGATTAGGTTTAGTTCTATCCATCCATTACATTACCCTAAAACATTTCTCTCATAATTTCTCTCTCTCTCTCTCTACTATTTCTTCACACCATTGTGTTGCTAATAATGGTCAGAATATCAATTTTGCACCTAGATGGATAGTTTTCCTTATGTCACGGTTGTAAATATTCAGACACTTTTCTTAAATATTAGATGTTATAACGTGGCCTTAGTTAGATCAAAGATTATTATAAGGAACAAAATAATTAGGGAAATGCCAAGTGCGTCCACTTTTGATATTGTAAGTGTGACCACTTTCGATTCAGCGGATCGTTGTACGCATCTCCTATGCAACTTTGGGTTTGTATTGGGACCATGATCATGTGGACTATGGAACACTCTCCAACTTAGTAGTTGAGTTGAAACAAACAACTCCTATAGTGTAGAATTAGGTTGTTTCTATTCGAATTTAAATATTGTAATTTAGGAATTATAAAAGAGGTAATTTTTAAATTTTTAGAACCTTATCCTACAAAAATTAGGAGAATATTGAGGCTATAAAATAAGGTTAATGGTTCCGTTGTAAAAACAGGTTTTGAAGTTTGTAGTTTTAGTACTCTAACCTAGTAGGTTAAGAGAATAAATAAAAGCCTTTGGAGAAGAAGTCGTTCTTCTCTCTATAAAAAAAACCATCGTCTTCTTTCTCCTTTTCTGTTTCCCATAATTCAAGACCTTCACAGGAATCACAACTCCACTTTCCGTTTATTGGATCCGGGTTCTCCACCCGTTTCGGCAGGAATCAACTTTGATCATTTATGGGTGTCTCTTGTGAGATTATATGGTGCATTTTGAGGTCCCATGACGTATGCTCTTTGCTGCTAATAATGCACCAGTTCATGAGATTATAGAAGGCATTATTTGTAAAGTAGAATAGACAATTTCATTTAAAAGTAGAAATTTGGTAAAGGGGATATCGAATTGGCAAGATATTATATATTAAATAAGTTATCAGTAAAAGTTGAAGAAGGGAGAGTAATGGTCAATAAATAGTAAGATTGATCTTTTTTTGTTAGTATGGTTACCATATATTTGGGAGGATATTCTTTTCATTCATACGATGATGGAATATGGAGGATCTTGTTCATAGAATAAAAGAAAGATGATTAGAAAAAAGATGGGGGTACTACGTGACAATAGAATTTCCATGAACTTAAAGGAAGTTATTACTAGAAGTGATAAACAACCGGCCATCCTTTTTGAATCGGAATGTGTGATTAAGGAGTGACGTAGATGGAACGATAGATATTTAATCTAAGGACATGAGATGTTCACCAAAATATCCAATTTGTATTTTATCACATGCAAAGCTTGGACCGTTTTCTGTTGGTGGGGTGTTGTTTCTTCGAATCTAAACCTATTGGTTGAGGTTGGTTGAGGACCACAGATTAGCTGTTCTCTACCCTTTAAGAATTAATTGTGTTTATAGACTGGATAGCACAGAAAAAGAAAAAATGGACAAAAAGTTTGATGTTGAAGCATAACTGCAGGATGAATAGTGTCATTCTGAGTGGATCAGGCAGAACATATAGTCTTATGTTCTGGCTAGTGGTAGGCTCATTTTAAGGATAATGAAATAGACAAAAATAATGTTAATTATCTTTCATGAGTTAGTTTTATTCTCAATCCAACTCATTCTTCCTTTAGTAATTTTGCTATGTTTACTCATTCTGACGAAGGTAGAAAAGTACAAACCTTGGGTGATAACATGGATAAATGGAATTTCTTGGAATTATTGGTTGATTGTTAAATTTGGGCTTTGGAGTATCGAACATTGATCATTACATCCTACTTTAGGTGAAAGAACCCTGGGGCAAAAATTTACATCCTACCTTAACCCGGGGGCAAAAATTAAGTATTGCCGTCCGTAAATTCGTAAGGACAAACTGTTAGATTCATTAAGTACTCAATTTTTTTGGATTTGTTAGATATTTCCCACCGGAGCCTCCTAACTTTAACACGTTGCGATTTTGAATAGCACCTTCAAAACTTGGATTATTTATTTTAAGAAAATTTTCCCTATTTATTCAACGGCAAATTCGAGGAAATAGTCCGTCCATGCCTGCCTAAGATTACAAAGCTAGCAACTAAACTATATGTTTCCTGACTTTTACTGTATATGACTAACAGCTTTTTGGTTAAATGAAATAATTTCAGGTTTTGAGGGTTCTACTGAATTGCGAATAAACTGAGAGCAACCAAATGGCTTAATTAATCCTATATGCTTACTAAAAATTGCCTTCATATTCTTTATAGGTGTTGGCTGAAGCAAATATCAAGACAATTTCAGTCCCAGAATTGATGAAGCTAACTGAGGTAAGGGTACCAGCTACAGCAAATCTTGGTATTCAGTGGAAAAAGAGATGCTTTGTATAGTGTCATTCTACCATTGGTGCTCAATTAGAGGAAAAGTTTGAGGAAACATGTTGGTGATGATACTATTGCTTCATCACTACATTTGTGCTCTTCTGTTTGTAGCCTCTCTATTGTTGTAATTTTATTTTTTCAAGATCTAGTTTTTAGATCTCTCAAGGTCCCATGGTGCATGATTCTGGGTTTGTCCGTGGTCGATACTGTGGATAATTTAAATAGATACTTCACTACGAATGTGTCCCTAACTTGTAACTTGTACGGTTCTTCAGATTGTGTGTACGTTACATCTGATATTTTTAAGTGAATGGATTAGCAATAGATACAAAGTGCAAAATACAAGTTGGAGCATGTATTATTATGCAATTATTTAGAAATAATGGAGACTGTCTTAACCGAATCTCTCTTGATTTTAAATGCAGTTGGATCCTAGGCATCTGATTTTATAATGTTCCGGGATCTAATGTAGCACGTTTGAGTCGTGCTGCTCTTTTGTATATTGATTCGTGCATTTACTTTATAATTTTATAGGATTTTCTTTACATGCTAGCAGTTGTAGTCTAATTCCATGGCTTACTAAATACCTGATTTTTACTGTTATTAATGTTATCTCTTTTATTACTACAGTTCATTTCGATGCATTTCCATTTCTCATATAATTTCCTCAATTGCGAAAATAAAATCTCATGGGGTACAGATTATTTTTTTTCTGATAAAGAGAACCCCGGCTATCCCGGGTTCCCAAACACACCCACGCATCTAGGATCGAGTCTTGGGATATACATTTAAAGGGGGGGGGGGGGATAGGGGGAAGGCACGGGAACACGCGACCTCATCCTCCACAGAGCCATGTGTGCACCAGATGTGCTTCATCACCTCGGCTTCATGGGGTACAGATTATGTACACTTTCTGATAATTGAACAGTTTTATTTTTGTTGCTGGCAGTTGATGAACAGGGAACCAACCTGCAACTTGAAAAATACTTTGTTCTGCTATATTTGTTATTTCCCAATGACTACGAGCAATCTAGCCTTGCAATGGGGGCCATGTACAGTTCCAGGTAATCTGCTCTTGTTTGTTTCGAAAATCTCAATATAATTCTGATTTCAGTGTTATATCAGCCCTCAGCTGCTGGCTACATCTTTGGACTGTCGGTAGCATGATGTGCTGAGAGCCCATAGGAAGGTAAGGTCTTTGATGGAGGTCTGGATCTTCTTCAGATGTTGTCTTCCGTTTGATCTGTAGCAAACGTTGATGAATGGCTGAGATTGGATTTGAGGGTTGCCTCCTGAAGCGTGTGGATCTCAGTGGGCTTGGTTTGGGGTGAGGCCGAGCTACCTGCAAGAAAGTTCCAGGATGGTTGTACCACCGTGGACCCTCCGATGATTAAGTTAGTCAAAGGATTTGGGCAGAGTAGCGGCCTATTCAAATAGAATTGCCTTACCTGAGTCGTTTGAGAGGGGGTTTATATAGTGGCAGCAATGGGCTGGCAGGCACGAGATTTACGCCGGCCGTTACGCCCCTGGAATCACGCCTGCACGAATGGCGGGATCCTCCATTAATGACGAGATATGCTCGTTAGCGGGGGAACGCGATGGCGGGGAACACGGGATCGTGGGGCGGCGGATATCTCGCCCCTGGCGAGATTCACGGAGCCATGGCGGGAACGCTCGCGATCTGTGCTCTGGGTCGATCGGTGAGACCGAGGAAGCTGAGCTCGGCGGAAGGCTTGGGGACGAGCGGGAGGCCGAGGAAGCTTGGTTCTGTGATAGCTCGGTGGCGTGCTAGGAGGTCTAAGGGAGCTCAGCATGCAGGAGGGCTCGGAGGCGAGCCAATGGTTATATATTAAGACGAGCATAGGAATGGTTTGGAAGGCCATCGAAGGTCGAGACAGGCCTCAGGGCGAAAGCCCGAGGTATGCCTTAAATGTACCGTCCTCGCTTCTTTCCCGTAAGCCTTGGGACACGTCACACGCCATGTGTCATGATCTGGGGTGGTCTCAGTATTGAGCATCATCATTAGCCCCTCACTCTCGTCCCGACCTATATATGGGTCAGGTCGAGAGTGGTCTGATCGGTCACCCGGGCTAAGTTCTTAGTTGAAAACATCGTCGGCGCGGATTCCCGGGCAGTTAGTCGTATTTTTTTGATGACGTCAGCGGATCAGAGAGGAGATCGCGTATTAAAGGGGAAGCGCCGATTCGATCGTACGTTCGTTGAGGTTCTAGGCCACATGCCCGACGCTGGTTGGCTGACGTAACGGGCCACCGGTGTCCTTTGCGCTTGAGGGGACGTGTCCAATGCTCTTGAGACACGTGGAATGTCGATGGTCGTCGAATGCGAAGTATTGTTTTGGGGGGAAACGATCGGCGCCGTTGGATGCGCTTGCCAAATGCTATAAATAGAGGTGGGATCCTCCTAGGGTCCACACTTTGCTATAATTTTCTCATCACTGTGTGTGTTAGCTCGGCGCTCTTCCCTTTAGGTCGGATTTCTCGCTCCTTTTCCTCGGAAGACTTCTTCCTTTGCTCAGGTTAGATGTCTTTCTCTGGGGAGTCCGTTGAGATAGTTCGGGTAGAGTCTAGGGAGTCTTCTGCTGCTTCTTCCTCTGTCTCATCCGAGTCGGATTCCTCCCGGGGGGTTAGGGTTAGACATGCTTCCCGGGGCCGTACGACGGGGATGGTTCCCCAGGAGCGTATCAAGAGTGCTCGTGACGTGCCTTCTCTCCGGAGGAATGTGGACGAGCTCACCACAATCCGGGCTCGTTTCCACATTCCCCCTGGCTACTCGCTTCGCTTGGCCGGGGAAGGAAAGAGGGCAGACCAGGTGCGGGACAAGGAGATTGCCTTTTACCTGGATGCCTTTTGGGCTGGAATGCGTCTGCCCTTCTCCCCCGAGGTGAGTGCAGCGCTGCGCTGTTTTCAACTAGCTCCGGGCCATCTAGTGCCGAACTCGTGGAGGATTCTTCTTGGGTTCCTGGTCTGGTTGAGATTACAAGAAATCCCCTTCATCCCGACCCTTCTCCTTTCTTCCCTCTGCTATAAAAATCACCCCGACACCCGTAAGGACGAGCCAAGATGGGTATACGTTTCCTTTAGAAAACACAGGGGAGGGGCGGCCGGGTTGGGGGTCGTAGCAGTTCCTTCCTCCATCCTCGGGGTTCCTGGTTCGATTGAGATTACAAGAAATCCCCTTCAGCCTGACCCTTCTCCTTTCTTCCCTCTGCTATAAAAATCACCCTGACACCCGTAAGGACGAGTCGAGCTGGGTATACGTTTCCTTTAGAAAACACAGGGGAGAGGCGGCCGGGTCGGGGGTCGTAGCAGTTCCTTCCTCCATCCATGAATGGAAAGAGAAATTCTTATTTGTCGGGCCGCCCAAGGATGAGGATTGACCTGTGCCTGTTCAGTGGAACAGGGCCTACTGCCCACGGGTGAGGCGGTCGTCCAATCCCGAAACGAGGGCAGTGTTGGCATGAGAGCCCGTCCAATGGGCCGATGTATTGCTTTCCGAGCAGGCCCTCAATTGGGTCGGGTTCAGCCTCGCTCAGTTCGTGGGTAAGTTAGGAGCCTAGGCGACCCGTTTAGACCCTCATACTCTTCTTCTATTCTTTCTGGCATCGCTAACCCCCTTTGTGTATTTTCCTCCTTTGCAGAACTAAAGGACCGCTCCAAATTTATAGCTGCGATGGCTGAGAAGAAGGGAAAGAAGGCCGTAGGCGCCGGCTCATCACGCCCCGCTTCGAGTTATCGCAGTGTCGGCGACCGCTTCGGCTAGGCGTTCCACTACGCCCCGGGCTCCGGAGACCAGCCACAGGAAGAGCTGCAAACACGCTCGGGAGCAGGAACCCCGGGTTGTGGAGGTGGCGGATGAGGCCGACCCTCCCGTGGCCCCCCTTAAGCGGCGCAAGAGGACGGTGTCCCGAGCCCCGTCTTTCCCGATCTTCGTGCAGGAGGGGGATCTTCGCTACGAGGTGCCCTCAGGGCTTTCTGTCACCGATAGCTTGCTCTCGGAGATGGAGCGGTCGGCTGGGGGTGGAATCAACTGGGGGACCCTCAAGGCCCAAATCGCGGCCATAGCAGGTTAGTGTTCGCCTCCCGTTCAGGTTTTCATTAAGCCTTTTTGTTTGTAGGATTGGGTACCTTTTTAACCCCTCCTTTCGTTTTCCTCAGGTCCTCCAGCACTGCGCCCTCGGTACCAACATGGAGCATGAGGAAATCGCCCCGGCGCTGCAGATAGCGGGCAAGGCTTCCTCACGGGAGGAGAGCCTGAGCCGGGAGCTGCATCAGGCGAGGGAGAGGATCGCCACCCTTGAAAACCGAGTGGTTGCCGAGAAAGGGGTGAACGCCAACTGTCGGGAGTCCATCCGAGCTTTGAGGGAGTCCAACAAGGTCGCTGAGGCCAAGTTGGAGGATGCCAGGGTGCTCGCCGCCACTCTGAAGTAGACGCGGGACACCCTAAAAAGGGAAAACGAGGCGATGAAGGAAGGAATGACGCGTGCCGACCTCCGGGTTGCGAAGGCGGTGGAAAGCTACAAGACGTCGGATCAATTCTACGTCGACCTTGCTGATGCCTCGGCCCTAGTCTAGCATCAGGCCCTCGACGCCGTCAAGGCGGTGATGCCGAAGTTCCCGACGGTGCGCTCCGGCTCGAGTACCCCCTCAAGGATGAGACGCAGGGGAATGCCGCCGGAAGTACAGCCGGGGGGAAGGCCCCCGGTGGGGGCGTTGGGGATAAGGCGATCACCCCGGCTCCCAGTGTCGAAGCTCCTGCTGTGGGCGTCGATCTTCAAGCCGCCACCCCGGCTTTCGATGTTGGCGTGGAGCACGTTGAGGTCCTCCCCAGCCCCGAGGCCTGAGCCTCTCTGCCTTCTTCTTTTTTTTTGTTTTTGTTTTGGAATTTTGTAAGCCTTCGGGCGATTTTGTAATGCCGAGGAGCCTACAATACCTTTGTAAAGACTCCCGAGTAGTAAATAAAGCCATTTTGCCGAAATTTTTGTGTGGTTCTTGTGTGGTAATGTTAGCGTTTTCCTCGCCTGACGAGCCATATGCTAGGTCGGCGATAGGTCCTTTAGTTGGCGATCGCGCGTCGAGTTGAATCCAATCATTTGTCAAGGGTACAAAGGCCGGAATTAGGTCGGCGTCCTTATGGCCCTGAAGTCGAGGTGGCGATCGCTTGCTGAGGGTATGTCGGTTGGCACCTTAGAATGAGCCAGACAAGAACCTAGTTCGGATTGGTCGGTGTTTGCCGAGATCGAGGGCTTCTGATCCTTAGCGTAGATGGGTAAGGAGTTACCCACTATGGATAGACCGAGTAGTGGAACTTCCCGGTGGCCCCTTGAGGAGGGTTCGGATCCTTGGCGTCGGTGGGTAAGAAGTTACCCGCCAAGGATGGACCGAGCAAGGAAGCTGCTCGGTGGCCTCTTGGTGAGGGCTTTGGATCCTTGGCGTCGTTGGGTAAGAAGTTACCCGCCAAGGATGGACCGAGCAGGGAAGCTACTCGGTGGCCTCTTGATGAGGAGGGCTTTGATCCTTAGCGTAAGTAGGTAGGAGCTACTCGCAAAGGATGGAACGAGCAGTGAAGCTGCTAGGTGACCTCTTGATGAGGGCTTTGATCCTTAGCGCAAATGGGTAGGAGCTACCCGCTAAGGATGGACCGTGCAGGGAAGCTGCTCGGTGGCCTCTTGATGAGGGCTTTGCTCCTTAGCGTAAGTGGGTAGGAGCTACCCGCTAAGGATGGACCGAGCAGTGAAGCTGCTCGGTGGCCCTTTTGATGAAGGCTTTGATTTTTAGCGCAGATGGGTAGGAGCTATCCGCTAAGGATGGACCGAGCAAGGAAGCTGCTCGGTGGCTTCTCGATGAGGGCTTTGGATCCTTGGCGTCGGTGGGTAAGAAGTTACCCGCCAAGGATGGACCGAGCAGTAAAGCTGTTCGGTGGCCTCTTTATGAGGGTTTTGATCTTTAGCGTATGTGGGTAGGAGCTACCCGCTAAGGATGGACTGAGTAGTGAAGCTACTCGGTGGTCTCTTAATGAGGGCTTTGATCCTAAGCGCAGATGGGTAGGAGCTACCCGCTAAGGATGGACCGAGCAGTGAAGCTGCTCGGTGGCCTTTTGATGAGGGCTTTGATCCTAAGCGCAGATAGGTAAGAGCTACCCGCTAAGGATGGACCGAGCAGGGAAGCTGCTCGGTTTTGCGAGGCGTCGACCGACCTCCCCCGACGTGTGAAAATCTGGAAGAGTGACCGCCGCGGGCGGCACATGGCAGAGACGCATAGGTGAAGCGAGGCGTTCTAAGATCCGCGTCGTTCCGTCTTCGATTCACCGAGAATTACGGGATGTTCGTCACGTGGCGGTACAGTATTGGAAGAATTGGGCAAATCCCAGGATTCTCGCAAATTTGCACGCGCAAATTTGGGCCCAAATACCGGGGTGTGGTCCTGCGCATCGAGGACCGCATCAACCGTCTTCTTCCTCGTCGGTCGTCCCTCCTCCAATTGCTGATGTACGCAATCTGGAGGAAGTCCACGGGGTTGTACAACCCCCTCTTCGAAGAGTTGCTGGACGAGGCGCTCGATGAGATGCGTTCGATCTATGTACTTGGCCTCATCTCGAAGAGCAGGCACGACCGATCTTTGGCCCTTATTTTGGAGTGCTTCTAAAAGAGACAAATCGCAAGCCAGGGCTCGACAGATGGAGGGCCCGGCGTTTCCGTGGCGTCCTAAGTTCGTGGGCAGCATCAGCGGGAGCGGGCTGAAGAGGCAAGGGCTCGTCTGGCGGAGATCTCCATGGAGTATCACCAGCAGTGCTTCCTTGACCCCGTTCCCCCTCTTTTGTAATTTCAATTTTTATGTAAGGCTGAGGAGCCCACAATACCTTTTGATAAATAAATAAAGCTCTCTCTTCTGCTATGTTCTATTGTTTCCTTTTTGTTTTCTGGGTGCATTTGAGTATTTTTGCGAAACGAAAATCCGTGAGTTTTGAACCGAGGAAGAGGAAAACATATAGGGGAAATTCTTTCTTATTATTAAAAAACTTAGAAAAATTTACATCGCTTCGTCAAAGGAGAAACATGTATTCATAGATATACTTTTCAAAGGTACAACTTGAGCTTCTCGGCGTTGTAAGGCCGTGGAAATTTGCGACCCGCGGCGTCTTGTAGGCGATAGGCCCCACCGAGCAAGACTTCGGAGACAAGGAATGGGCCGTCCCAATTCGGAGAAAACTTGTGCAACTTGCCCTGATCAATGAACTCGTTCTGCCTTAGGACCAAATCTCTGGTTTTGAAGGCGCGATGCTTGACTCGTGCGTTGTAGCAGCGGACAATCTGTTTTTGGTAAGCGGCAGCCCTGATCTGTACCCGATCCCGCTTCTCCAGCAAGATGTCCAAATTAGCCCGGAGGGCCGAGGTGTTTGCTTCGTCGTCGAAGTGCTCGACCTCGTAACTGGTAAGCCCGATCTCTGCTGGGACCATCGCCTCGGTGCCGTAGCAGAGGCTGAAAGGGGTCTCTCCAGTGGGGGTCTTCTTCGATGTGCGCAAGGCCCATAAGACCCGGGGTAATTCGTCGACCCAACTGCCCTGTCGTCCCTGTAAGTGCACGGCGGCGCCCCGGCCGTCAATCCGACGGCCAAACGCGGAAACGGTGATAAACTTAAATTTTGCGAACTTAGCAAACCGGCACCACCGCGCACTAAACCCCGGATCGAACCATTAACTAGTCTAAGCTAACAAGAGGATGGGTTAGAGATATACCGAATGATCCGAGTCCTTCGGTCTTCGTCTCCACTCCGATCTCCCGCGGATGCTTCGTCCTTCATCTCCTCGTTGTCGCCTCTTCGCCGGAAGGGCACCACATCGCCTGCATCTTTTACGGGCTCCCACCTCAATACCGAGGCAACTCGGACGCGAAGCTGGCGGTCGACGCGTCCAAGATTTGCTGTAGGAAGTGTAGTGTACAACCTATGTCTCATTTGGGGTTTGTTGCCATTTGTAGATGATGGAGGAATCAAGATAAGAAAAATGGTGCTTGCATTTTTCTAGCATGAAATGAGATGAACAAATTTTTCCCTCTTCAAAAATGATCCTCTCCTCTTCTTCTCTCTTTTCTAATGAAAACCTTATCACTTTTGAAAATGGTGGAGCAAAGAATATGAAGCATGAAGGGAGGTGATGGTAGTGTAAAGGTGGAGGGTGACCATAACCAAAACATTATCATTACCAAAACTCAAATCAACCTCAAATCCATTCTTATCACAATAAATGCATGAAAAGCAAAGATGCTTTCATAATCAAACCTTATGCAATAAACCCCTCCACAAAGTGTTATTTGCAAACTTGCAAATAACACCTTCCATCGAAAAAGTCCGGCCGGGAAAGAACAAAGGAAAACCGGCCGGAACGGAATGCAAACTGGCAACTCCAGAAAACTGGTCCCGTAATAAATTACAGGAAAACCCCGATACTGTGCATACACACCCGCATCTGTATTCCGTCCGGATACAAATGCAATGAGACAAAATCTACACCGTACTATACTAGGATCCGGCTTAAACCAAAGCCGGCTAGTAATATCCGTCCGATCCTGATCCGTGCAATACCGCACGTATCTGATCGAACGCTGCCATATAACCATACGGCCTCTAGTACAAACCGTCCGATCCTGATCCGTGCAATACCGCACGTATCTGATCGGACCCTGCCATATCTCCATACGGCCTCTACAGCGTTTCGCCCGAAAGCTTGAGTAACTGTAAGTGTGGTGGACTCTAAAGACTCGTCAATACTATGGCTGTGGATTTAACCACTAGCACGTCAGAGGTATAAGCCAATACGTGACGGGCCACCAGCTATTGACCAAAAGGGACGTCGATGAGCGAACTCATCCTGACACCCTACTGAGCCTGTCAGTGACAATATCCGTACAGTCCGGTCCGTTCGTCTATGAGCATCGCATGTCGGGCCTAGGGGGTTGGTAAAAGTCAGACCCCCAAAAGCGGTACAAGTCGTGTCGGAGTGTAGCCCAGAACACCCTGAGATACTACTGGAATACCTACCAGTAAATCTCCTGCCTTGGCCAAGGACTTCGTGTAATGGTTCTCCTAGACACAGCGCGACCTCACCCCCAATACCGGGAGAGACGAACCCCCGAAGATCCGCTCACTGCCTCCATGTGGCTCGGGACTGTACCCAACTAAAACATGTTTGCACGACTCCTTTGAGCCGTGGTAGGGTAGTAATCAAAGCACAGTGGGAACTCACACGAGACAAATGACGATCCCCAGGTCGATGAACTAACCTGTACACATGTCACCTGGGAACTGCTATCTGACGTCAGGTATAAGACCAACTAGCATGTTCCCGGCGAGTCCTGTCCGGTGTACTCATAACCCAATGAGCACCTGTATACATCTTAGGTGAACCAACTGACACCAGTGGCTTGTGAGACCGGCCACCGCCCCTCGTCGGGGTCTCGACTGTATACACTAGTCTACTCTGGAGAATCGATGCCCTGTCTCGAAACTCCTACGACTAGGGACCTTTTAAGGATGTGCTTATAGACTCCAGCTCTCACTTATATGATCGCCCTCATACTGCTGGCAGTCAAGCAAGAATCCTAGGGGCTCTATCAACGTGCAATAGCGACATGTCAGGTCACCTAAAGCAGTACACGATGATAAAGGTAAACCAGATAGCGTACTATCATCTCGAGTAAGACTGTCTTCCCGGGATAGGTCCTCCCTCAATCATTGTAATCACGTGCCTGTAACCCAATAATTGACTCTGAGGGCACTATCTCCAACAATCTCCCACTAGCACTCAAGGCTAATTATTGCGATGTCGCATACTTACCGCCCGTGTGATACCGAACACCCAACTCCTCTACTAGTCAGTCTCACAAAGCTCGTTTGCGAAACTATTGCGTTCGAGGAATAGCCTCAGTGAGTGGATCCGCTGTGATGTTTCTTTCTATGTCTCTCTATATCTCAAGTTCGCGGAGAAAACCATCTCCCGAAATGAGCAATACCTGTCTTAGAATGTCTGGATGTCTGATGGGACCTAGTTCATAAATGAACTCCAAACCCAAACTTCTTAGACTGTATCGTCAACTGAACTTAATCAGTATCCTGCGCCATGCCACCCTCAGTATTGCCTTGGACCACCTGTCCAAAATACTGCCCCTCGTCAGAAGGAAAACTATAACTCTGACAACCTCCTTGTCGTCCATGTCACCTTGGAAGCCTGGAATGATAACTGTTTCCCGAGTGGGGCTTTCGTTATCATATCCCTAGAACAGCCACTTATGTTCTAAAACTGCTTCCGACTGTTTCTCCAGGATTGGATCAATGTCAACTTATTGCATCTAGTGCAAGAACAACATCTGGTGTGGTACTTGACATCTCATGATTGACTCAATTGCCCAAGCAAGTGATCTGCCAATCATGCGTATCTCTCTCCCCTTTAGTCTGTAAGACACCTTTAGAGAGGGTGACTCCATTACCTGCAGGTACACTACCGTGCCAGGAGTCGTCCATTCTAAATACTCTTAGAATGCTGTCAAAGTACCCTGATTAGGAAACCACCCAAATCTAGATCTAATAACCAGTATGTCTGATATAATGTCCAAGTCCTTTTGTGGAGAAACCACTGTGTGACGACCAAAGTATGACCGATCGTAGTATAGGAATATCACTTCCTACTATGTGTATGTCATCCAAAACCCGGATGTCATACCCTACTACCTTCTCAACAGATCCATCCCCTATTCTGATGACGTCAAACCTATGACTGTCACATCAGAAACAGATGATCTATCTCCGCTACATCTGCTTTAGTCTACAAATAGACATAAGCCTGATGTCCACCAATGCTTCCGCTGCTCCCACTGACCACGACAACCCTCCGGCAGAGTCATATAGACGTGCACTTCTAAAGCTAGTTTAGAACGATGCTATACTCATCCTCCTGCCGGATCTCGCAGCCTGGAACAACAACAATGACAAGTGTGGGTAAACAAGAACTTCCCTGTCACCGTCCTTGAGGCTACCGGAGTACCTCTTGGGTGCCTAAAGTTACCCACCTTATCTGCGGAGTGGCCAATGGAATGTCAAATCAGATTGAATTTTTAGGTTCCTTATCAAATCTTCAGTAATCGTTTGCGGTTCTGGAATCACTTCCAGTTCTACCATACTCCCACTACTGTTTTTGAAAAAAATCCATTTTTAGTGAAACTGTGGCGAGTCTAGAACAATATTTCTATTGATCTTCCAGATGGTAGAAAGTCAACCCTCGTCATAGCCAGGGTCAACCCACAAACAGCCATTACAGAAACGTGCCTTGAGTTATCCAGAGTCTGGTTTTAATCATAAGCCAGACAACTCCCCGTACCTTAACAATGTTAAGATATGAACTGTACTATATCCAATATAGAACCAGAGGCACTGATTTAATTTAACCAGATTCAAATCATGCAGCTGTCTCCAGTGCATGTCAACTAAATGGAGAGAGGCCGATCAGCGTTACTCAACTTAGGAATGCTTCTAATTATGAGTAACCTGAAAGAGAAGCAATTTCTCTTTATCATTACTATCAACTGAATACCATACACAAGTATCTACATCTTCGATCACTTTGAAGAATCCCGATACTTGCTACACCTGGTTCTCTACTCTATTCAAATACCTGTAACTCCTCAAAACTTAGACCCTGTGTTTCTATGAAACACATGTCTAAGAACTAGAGAAGTTGAAAGTAAATAGAATATAGTATGAGGACCAACCCCTCTGTCCTAATAGACACTGGACAACATACAATACTCTGTATAAGTCCGCTGAGTCTAACAACTCTTTCACTGTGTGTCGTAGGTTAAAAACTGTACTTATGGTTAAGAAGAATTACACCGCTGTTTAATACTCCTTACCTAACCATCCACTGATATAGGTAAATGTCATCGACATAATATCAAAAGGTATATCTCACTCTATGAAAATAGACGTACAGATATATCAATTTGAAATTGGTGCACAACAGCGGATATTCAAAACCAAATATTTGCCGACCGGCAAACAGCCCAGATGATCTCCTCAAATATCACCGATTACAACGAATCCCGATATAATGAGGATGATTACCCTATTCCCAATAACTTACTCCCACTCATCATCTGTAAAACCATACAGATGTGAGAATCAAACCTGGTAAATACAAACCCTGGAGCAAGTGTCTAATCGGGAAATCAGTTTTCTTTTAACATTACACAGTTGAACTGAAACATTGAAATGTTTCGATAGGGTATCCTGGTATTCCTAGTAATGCCTCTGCCATTATCCAGATTCACAACTATTGTAACACCCTAGTTCATGTATACCAATTCCAGTGCACGTATTTCTTTATTTATGGTATTTTCCTGATTTACTGTGTTTTGGGTACGAATAGTGTTTTTGACATTATTGCATCCGACCCGCATGCTCGAAACCTGTTTGATTCATATTTATAAATTACCCTGACCTGTTACGTAGACTGTGCACTTTCATAAATACCGCATACTGGCATTTTATCTGACATGCGCATTTTACAATATAACATTTTTTTAAGTCACGTAAAATATTTTAAAATACATTGCATGGCCTGCATGATATCTCTAACCCCGTGGTAGCATCCGCGTATCTTGTTCTCGTCCCGTTCAGTGAAACGGACATGTTTGGATGGCTACGCGCACGTATGTGCATCCAATCTTAGGGGTATGCATTTTCGTTATCCGGGTCTTCATTTTGAAATTTGGACGCCGCATATATTTTTCATATTTTAAATCTGAATTTTTAGACCCGACCCGGGCGTGTTTTGGAGTAAGTTTGTATTTCCCAAAATCTCAAAACGGGCTAATATTATATTATATTTCTAAATATTATAACGGTTAAAATTTCAAAAAAAATAAAATAAAATAATAAATAAATAAAATAAAATCATTCGTTTGGATCTGAGATCCAAACTCTCTCTCCACTCATCATCCTCACCCCTCACTGACACTCTCCTCTCTTTACACCTCACACATTCAACTTTCTCTCTTCTTAACACATTAATCCATCCCTATATAAATCTTACGCATCCTTTAATCCCCACTCACTCTCTCTGTCACACCTTCTTTCCTACATAATATATTATTTATATATATTAATTTCCATACACCATCTCACTTTCACTCTCCCTATATATACATCCTAATTCTATTCTAACAATCACAGACTCTCTCTCTCCGCACTGCCTCTCTCTCTTTCTCTCGTTCTTTCTCTCCCTCCCTCTCACACTCTCTTTCCTGCTCTCAAACCCACGCCCACGCCGACGCCTGCTCGCCTCGTCGCCGTCGCCAGCTTCGCCGGCGCACTCGTCGGCCTCCTCTCCTCGCCTCCACCACCTCACAACCTCCCTCACTTTCCCCAACTGCAACCTTCGTCCCCGACGAACCCGAACACCCACGCACCCATCACTAAACCACCAGCTTCGCCGAGCAACTACCTCACTGCCGACGACTTCGCCGGTGCCTCCTCCGCTCATACCCACGACCACCTTCTCTTCTACTTTCCTGCATCACCACCGTCACCTGCAACCCATTTACAATTTCACACCGGTGACCCCATCGCCGACGTTGCCTCCGTCACCTCTCACCCCCTCTCTCCTCCTGCCCGACTCTTTCCCTGCAGAAACCCTACAACCACCTAGCACCTGCAGCCTCGGCCCATCGCCGGAAAATCCACTGCCTTGCCGTCGTCGACGACCTATCGTCGTCATCACCCCTCGCCTCGCCTGCACGCCTCACCGGAGCTCCGACCCCGTCGTGAGATCTGATCAGGCAAGTCATCTTGCTGCATGCTATAATGTATATTTTCATCCATTAATTTGCATTATATTTGCTAATGTTAGTTACTTTGTTTTTATGTTAATTTGTATTTTTTTGATAAACCGCATTAGCGTTTTCAGAAAATTGCTAGCACATAGTTTTTTTTTGAAGGCATGACGTGTCAATAATTTCCAGGGTTTGGCTGCCTTCACTCCACTTAAGCATTAGAATATAAAACAATCATCTTCATAGTTATGGATGCTGGAAAAATTCAATAAAGATATCTTCAGCATGCCCTTTTCAATAACTTCACAAGCATGAAACCTTCATTTCAGAGAATATCATTAACACAAACCAATGGGTTTTATCCCATCTCTATTATTATGAATTAGTGCTAACTTTCTGGCGAGTCATCCTTATTTATGATAGCAGTCTATTTGTGACTTAAATTATCTTGGATTGAAGGTCCACCAAATTCTTCTAGGTTTAGATATAATCTAGAAACGGGGTAGAAAGGCAACCATTCCGCCTATGATTATGGGATGCCTATTCCACGTTTCATTTGAAATTATATTACATGTTGTTTGGTTATGCATCCCATATTACCATTCTACTGTTTTACAATATCCGTCCGCATCCGTACAATGTATTAATTGTTTCATCTCTAATTACCCGCCATATCACATTATATCATGTTACTGCTATATTAATATACCCTACATGATAGTGTACATCATATGACTCTTGACTCATGTTAGGATATCACCGCTTATTACTTGTGCGTCCGTGCTTTTACTGTAATTCGACACTTACTACAGATTTACTATGAGCATCCTTGTGATACCTGTGCACTACCTGACATGACCTGATATACCACTGCTTGATACCTGATCCGGTTAATAATGCCGACAATCCTGACTTGTCCTGACGGACGTATCCTGTTGTCTATATAGACAAACATGTACCTGCTTGATCCTGGTTGGCATTAGCTCCATATTATCAATACCTGACTTGAACACATAACTTTGGGGGTATGGGGAAATCAAAAGTGTAACCGATGTGTAGTTTAAAAGGGTATTACTTGATCCGTGGTCCCGGGGGATAACGGGACAGAATCATTCGTGATTCTTACTTGATCCGTGGTCCCGGGGGATAACGGGACAGAGTCATTCATGACTCCCACTACCTGATCCGTGGTCCCGGGGGATAACGGGACATATTCTTTTAGGTTACATGGAGGAGTACACTAATTGATTTCGATAACTTTAGAATAGATAACCCTATAGCATCGTTTAGACTACTCACCGCACTTCACCTGTTTATATATATCTTGTTCACTAATCTATATTCATGTTACTGTTTACTTGTTATTGATGACTTGTTACTGTTCATACTTCATGCTTGCATATTTCGTTTTCTTAGAATTATTGATATTATGACGCACTGACGTCTGGGTTTTGCATAGCCCAGATCCCTTATCTTTATCGCAGGCTGATCAGGAATACTTCAGCCGACAGGCCGAACAGTGAGGATCTTGTTAGTTTAGTTTGGTTTTATTTCCGCACTTTCTTTTCCTGATGTGAGCCCGTGTTTGGGACGTACATTCCAGTTTATTATTGTACTTGGATATTTTGCTTCCGCATTTATTTCATGACTCTTTTATTCTGGCTTATGGACATGTATTAGATACTTTATTACTGTTCTTGATATCTCTAGACAGCCGTAATGTGACTGTGGAGGGATGCTTCCTAGCCACAGGTAGCATGGTTGGCTCTGTCACGTGCCGATCTTAGCGCACTCTGGGAAGCGGGGCATGACAGGGTTTGTTTGGTATCAAAGCCATAGGTTTTAGGTTTATCGGGTTGATTCTTTTGTAGTTGGGTATTGGACCCAATACACGAATCAGAGAACCCGTAATTAGGAACATGTCCTGCCACATTTATATTCTTGAATCTATAACTATCATGTTTCTTGAATCCTGTTTACCTTGCTAATCCCCTTCCGTATTGTGGCATCAGAACCATGGCTGATGAAGATTTACGAACGTACCAGAGGCGTGTTGATAATGCCGCACTGCTTGGAGTGATTCGTGGAATGCTCGAGAACCAGAAGCGGCAAACCGAGCTGAATCAGCGGCAAGCCGAAGCTTTCCAGGAGGGTCTGCGGACAGTCCAGCAGTCCGTAGACGCAGTTGCAGCCAAACCAGCACAGCGTGTAGGTACCGTGGCAGATTTCAGGAGACTTGGTCCGTCTACCTTCACTGGTCTGGAGGATCCGTTGCCAGCGGAGCAGTGGCTGGTTGATACGGAGAATTTGCTCGTTGCGGCGCAGATTCCAGAGGACAAGAGAGTGGATGTCGTACGTATCCAATTGGTAGACTATGCCCGTGAATGGTGGCTTGTGGAAGAGACCCGCTGGCCCAAGCCGATCAGTTGGGCGAATTTTTCGAAGAGTTTCTTGGAGAAGTTCTTCCCGCAGACTGCACGGGAGGAAATGGAAGAAAAGTTTATCAGTTTGAAGCAGGACGGCGTACCCGTGGATGTACATGCGGCTGAGTGGACACGGCTCAGTAGATTCGCTGGACCTTTAGTTGCCAATGATGCTGATAGGGCACGAAGGTTCATGCGTAGTTTGGATGTGGAAATTCAGAGGCACATCATATCTCTGGGATTGACCACTTTCTCTCAAGTTCTTAAAGCAGCCCGAGAGCAGCAGAGCTTGTCAATGAAGACTAAAGGTACGCAGCAGCAGGCAGTTGTGGTGCGGAAGCCGGTATTTACGCCAAACCGAGCGCCTATACACAGAGGTATACCAGTAAACCGACGCGGAGTAGTACCGATGAAGAAGCCCATCGTACACGAGCAGAAGGGAAGGACGTTTTGTGAGTTCTGTCATCTCCCTGGGCACCTGCAGAAGGATTGTCGAAGGAAGCTTGGACTCTGTTTAGTTTGCGGGTCAGGTAATCATACTCTCAATGCTTGCCCGTCGAAGCTTCGGTCGAGAGAAGATGCCCAGAGGCCACCGCAGAAGCCGATTCAGGGGCAGAAACAGATAACTCAGGGACCCAATCAAGCTCGAGCCTTCACCCTGACGGCTGATGAGGCCAAGGCTTCAGAAGAAGTCGTTTCAGGTATCATACTTGTCCACGACTTTCCCGCATTAGTATTATTCGATTCTGGTGCATCCCATTGTTTTATGTCGTCCAAGTTTATTACCGCACACTCGATTTCTTGCACAACCCTATCTTGTTGTTGGGACATACACACTGGGAACGGGAAAATCATATCTAGTAGTGAGTGCAAGAATTGTTCAGTTATTATCTGTGGACGAGAGTTATTCGCGGATTTCTTAGTGATCGATACTGGCAGCTACGATGTTGTCTTGGGAATGGACTTTCTCGGCACTTTCCACGCTCACATTGATTGTAGAGCAAAGAAAGTGATTTTCCAGATTCCCGGACACCCGGAGTTTGTTTTTGCCGGAGGTAGCAGTTCTGTCGGGCTAGTCGAGTTTAGGGCTCGGCCGACAAGCGTCGTTCTTTCGTCGATGGAAGTCGATAAGGAGAAAGCGCCAGCTGTAGTCCGAGAGTTCATGGACGTGTTTGAGGACATCTCGGGCTTACCACCAAAACGAGATGTGGAGTTCGCGATCGATCTTGTTCCTGGTGCAGCGCCAATCTCAAAAGCGTACTATCCGATAGCACCAGTGGAGTTGGAAGAAGTAAAGAAGCAGGTTGCCGAATTGCTAGAGAAGGGTTGGATTCGCAGCAGCAATTCACCCTGGGGAGCTCCAGTTCTTCTAGTCAAGAAGAAAGATGGCACAAAGAGAATGTGCATCGATTATCGAGAATTAAACCGGGTAACTATTAAGAACAAGTACCCGATCCCTCGCATCGGCGAATTATTCGAGCAACTCAGTGGCGCGAGGGTATTCTCGAAGCTGGATTTGCGATCTGGATATCATCAAGTTCGAGTTAAATCAGAAGACATTTGCAAGACTGCGTTCCGAACTCGATATGGGCATTACGAGTATTTAGTGATGCCATTTGGAGTAACGAATGCACCGGCGATATTTATGGACTTGATGAACAGAATCTTTTCACCATTCTTAGACCAGTTTATAGTGGTGTTTATCGATGATATTCTGGTTTATTCAAGAAGCTTAGAAGAGCACGCAAAACACTTAAAGATCGCACTGCAAACGTTGAGGCAAGAAAGATTGTATGCGAAGATGAGCAAATGCGAATTTTGGCTCGAAGAAGTAAAGTTTTTGGGGCACGTCGTATCCGGAGCTGGAATCGCTGTTGATCCTGAAAAGATTGCAGCAGTTCAAAATTGGCCGATTCCGAAGAACGTAACAGAGATTAGAAGTTTTCTTGGACTTGCCGGGTATTACAGAAGGTTCGTGGAGAATTTTGCTCGTTTAGCTGAGCCTTTGACCAAGCTTACACGAAAAGAGACACCGTTCGTATGGACGGATAGATGTGCGTCAGCTTTTGAGGCGTTGAAGCAAAGGTTGATAACCGCACCTATTTTGACCGTACCCGACGGTTCCGGAGGATTGGTGATTCACAGCGACGCGTCTGGGAAAGGTTTGGGATGTGTTTTGATGCAGCACGGGAAGGTTATAGCCTACGCATCGAGACAGTTGAAGACTCATGAGAAGAATTACCCAACTCATGATTTAGAGCTGGCAGCAGTGATTTTCGCCTTAAAAATTTGGAGACACTACTTATTGGGCGAAAAGGTCGAAGTATTCACCGATCACAAAAGCCTAAAGTATGTGTTCACGCAGAAAGAGCTCAACATGAGGCAGCGTAGATGGTTAGAACTGATGGCTGACTATGATCTCGATCTCAAGTACCATCCGGGGAAAGTAAATGTAGTTCCGGATGCGCTTAGTCGGTTGCCAGCAATACGAATGTTGACAGCACAGAAAGAACTTATCAAAGACTTTCGAAGATTCGAGTTGGAGATTGTGCTACCACATTCTTCGGGACAGTTGATGCAGCTGCAAGTACAGTCGTCGTTGATCGAGAATATTAAAGCAGCGCAATTACATGACCCTAGATTGCAAAAGTTTCGAGAACAGGTTGAAGCTGGACTTCGAACGGACTTGTTGATTCATGAAGATGGTTCGTTGCGATATGGTAGCCGTTTGTGTGTGCCGAAAGGAGACATTCGCGAAGAAGTTATGAAGGAGGCACACAGTTCCGCATATTCCGTACATCCAGGAGGCACGAAGATGTACCGTGATCTACGAAAAAATTTCTGGTGGGAAGGCATGAAAAGGGAGATCGCCCGCTTTGTAGCAAAGTGCTTGGTGTGTCAGCAAGTTAAGGCTGAACATCAAAGGGTGGCTGGTTTATTGCAACCACTTCCGATTCCTCAATGGAAGTGGGAACATATAACCATGGATTTCGTGACAGCTTTACCGCGGAGTCCTAAGGGAAATAATGCAGTTTGGGTGATCGTTGATCGATTGACCAAGGCAGCTCATTTCATACCGTTTCGAGTTGGTCAGTCGACGGAAGCGTTAGCAGAACGATACATACAGGAGATTGTGAGATTGCATGGAGTGCCTGTGAGCATCGTTTCCGATCGTGATACCCGATTCTTATCACACTTCTGGAGGAGTTTACAAGAAAGTTTAGGGACGCGATTGAAGTTTAGCACTGCTTATCATCCCCAGACAGATGGCCAGTCGGAGAGAACAATCCAAACTCTTGAAGACATGTTGAGAGCTTGCATGCTAGATTTTAAGGGTTCATGGGAGGATCATCTACACTTGGTGGAGTTTTCTTATAATAACAGCTTTCAGGCGACTATTCAGATGGCTCCATTCGAAGCACTATATGGTCGCAAGTGTCGCTCACCCGTCTGTTGGGACGATGTTGGAGAACGAAGATTGTTGGGACCAGATCTTATCGTGCAAACAGTAGAGAAGGTTAATATTATCCGGAACCACATGAAGGCAGCACAAGATCGGCAGAAAAGTTGGGCCGATACAGCAAGAAGGCCTTTAGAGTTCGCAGTTGGTGATTTGGTATTCTTAAAGATATCTCCGACCAGAGGAGTAATTCGTTTTGGGAGTCGAGGCAAGCTTAGTCCTCGATTCGTGGGGCCTTTCGTTATCATCGAGCGCATTGGAGAAGTAGCGTACCGATTGGCTTTACCACCATCTTTGGCGAGTGTTCATGACGTGTTTCATGTATCTCAACTCCGTAAGTATGTTCGAGATGAAACACACGTGCTAGATCATTCGGAGTTGACAGTAAGGGAGGACTTGACCTATGAAGAACAGCCAATGTCGATTGTTGATCGAAGAGAAAAGGTTCTTAAGAAAAGGGTTATCCCTCTCGTACTTGTTTCATGGGGGAATCGCTCGCACAGAGAATTGACTTGGGAACGAGAAGACGAGATACGACAGAAGTTTCCACACCTATTCTTGTAGGTTCTTGATTGTTTATATTTTCTTGTCTTGGGAATTTCGAGGACGAAATTCTTTTGTAGTTGGGTATAATGTAACACCCTAGTTCATGTATACCAATTCCAGTGCACGTATTTCTTTATTTATGGTATTTTCCTGATTTACTGTGTTTTTGGTACGAATAGTGTTTTTGACATTATTGCATCCGACCCGCATGCTCGAAACCTGTTTGATTCATATTTATAAATTACCCTGACCTGTTACGTAGACTGTGCACTTTCATAAATACCGCATACTGGCATTTTATCTGACATGCGCATTTTACAATATAACATTTTTTTAAGTCACGTAAAATATTTTAAAATACATTGCATGGCCTGCATGATACCTCTAACCCCGTGGTAGCATCCGCGTATCTTGTTCTCGTCCCGTTCAGTGAAACGGACATGTTTGGATGGCTACGCGCACGTATGTGCATCCAATCTTAGGGGTATGCATTTTCGTTATCCGGGTCTTCATTTTGAAATTTGGACGCCGCATATATTTTTCATATTTTAAATCTGAATTTTTAGACCCGACCCGGGCGTGTTTTGGAGTAAGTTTGTATTTCCCAAAATCTCAAAACGGGCTAATATTATATTATATTTCTAAATATTATAACGGTTAAAATTTCAAAAAAAATAAAATAAAATAATAAATAAATAAAATAAAATCATTCGTTTGGATCTGAGATCCAAACTCTCTCTCCACTCATCATCCTCACCCCTCACTGACACTCTCCTCTCTTTACACCTCACACATTCAACTTTCTCTCTTCTTAACACATTAATCCATCCCTATATAAATCTTACGCATCCTTTAATCCCCACTCACTCTCTCTGTCACACCTTCTTTCCTACATAATATATTATTTATATATATTAATTTCCATACACCATCTCACTTTCACTCTCCCTATATATACATCCTAATTCTATTCTAACAATCACAGACTCTCTCTCTCCGCACTGCCTCTCTCTCTTTCTCTCGTTCTTTCTCTCCCTCCCTCTCACACTCTCTTTCCTGCTCTCAAACCCACGCCCACGCCGACGCCTGCTCGCCTCGTCGCCGTCGCCAGCTTCGCCGGCGCACTCGTCGGCCTCCTCTCCTCGCCTCCACCACCTCACAACCTCCCTCACTTTCCCCAACTGCAACCTTCGTCCCCGACGAACCCGAACACCCACGCACCCATCACTAAACCACCAGCTTCGCCGAGCAACTACCTCACCGCCGACGACTTCGCCGGTGCCTCCTCCGCTCATACCCACGACCACCTTCTCTTCTACTTTCCTGCATCACCACCGTCACCTGCAACCCATTTACAATCTCACACCGGTGACCCCATCGCCGACGTTGCCTCCGTCACCTCTCACCCCCTCTCTCCTCCTGCCCGACTCTTTCCCTGCAGAAACCCTACAACCACCTAGCACCTGCAGCCTCGGCCCATCGCCGGAAAATCCACTGCCTTGCCGTCGTCGACGACCTATCGTCGTCATCACCCCTCGCCTCGCCTGCACGCCTCACCGGAGCTCCGACCCCGTCGTGAGATCTGATCAGGCAAGTCATCTTGCTGCATGCTATAATGTATATTTTCATCCATTAATTTGCATTATATTTGCTAATGTTAGTTACTTTGTTTTTATGTTAATTTGTATTTTTTTGATAAACCGCATTAGCGTTTTCAGAAAATTGCTAGCACATAGTTTTTTTTTGAAGGCATGACGTGTCAATAATTTCCAGGCTTTGGCTGCCTTCACTCCACTTAAGCATTAGAATATAAAACAATCATCTTCATAGTTATGGATGCTGGAAAAATTCAATAAAGATATCTTCAGCATGCCCTTTTCAATAACTTCACAAGCATGAAACCTTCATTTCAGAGAATATCATTAACACAAACCAATGGGTTTTATCCCATCTCTATTATTATGAATTAGTGCTAACTTTCTGGCGAGTCATCCTTATTTATGATAGCAGTCTATTTGTGACTTAAATTATCTTGGATTGAAGGTCCACCAAATTCTTCTAGGTTTAGATATAATCTAGAAACGGGGTAGAAAGGCAACCATTCCGCCTATGATTATGGGATGCCTATTCCACGTTTCATTTGAAATTATATTACATGTTGTTTGGTTATGCATCCCATATTACCATTCTACTGTTTTACAATATCCGTCCGCATCCGTACAATGTATTAATTGTTTCATCTCTAATTACCCGCCATATCACATTATATCATGTTACTGCTATATTAATATACCCTACTTGATAGTGTACATCATATGACTCTTGAATCATGTTAGGATATCACCGCTTATTACTTGTGCGTCCGTGCTTTTACTGTAATTCGACACTTACTACAGATTTACTATGAGCATCCTTGTGATACCTGTGCACTACCTGACATGACCTGATATACCACTGCTTGATACCTGATTCGGTTAATAATGCCGACAATCCTGACTTGTCCTGACGGACGTATCCTGTTGTCTATATAGACAAACATGTACCTGCTTGATCCTGGTTGGCATTAGCTCCATATTATCAATACCTGACTTGAACACATAACTTTGGGGGTATGGGGAAATCAAAAGTGTAACCGATGTGTAGTTTAAAAGGGTATTACTTGATCCGTGGTCCCGGGGGATAACGGGACAGAATCATTCGTGATTCTTACTTGATCCGTGGTCCCGGGGGATAACGGGACAGAGTCATTCATGACTCCCACTACCTGATCCGTGGTCCCGGGGGATAACGGGACATATTCTTTTAGGTTACATGGAGGAGTACACTAATTGATTTCGATAACTTTAGAATAGATAACCCTATAGCATCGTTTAGACTACTCACCGCACTTCACCTGTTTATATATATCTTGTTCACTAATCTATATTCATGTTACTGTTTACTTGTTATTGATGACTTGTTACTGTTCATACTTCATGCTTGCATATTTCGTTTTCTTAGAATTATTGATATTATGACGCACTGACGTCTGGGTTTTGCATAGCCCAGATCCCTTATCTTTATCGCAGGCTGATCAGGAATACTTCAGCCGACAGGCCGAACAGTGAGGATCTTGTTAGTTTAGTTTGGTTTTATTTCCGCACTTTCTTTTCCTGATGTGAGCCCGTGTTTGGGACGTACATTCCAGTTTATTATTGTACTTGGATATTTTGCTTCCGCATTTATTTCATGACTCTTTTATTCTGGCTTATGGATATGTATTAGATACTTTATTACTGTTCTTGATATCTCTAGACAGCCGTAATGTGACTGTGGAGGGATGCTTCCTAGCCACAGGTAGCATGGTTGGCTCTGTCACGTGCCGATCTTAGCGCACTCTGGGAAGCGGGACGTGACAGGGTTTGTTTGGTATCAAAGCCATAGGTTTTAGGTTTATCGGGTTGATTCTTTTGTAGTTGGGTATTGGACCCAATACACGAATCAGAGAACCCGTAATTAGGAACATGTCCTGCCACATTTATATTCTTGAATCTATAACTATCATGTTTCTTGAATCCTGTTTACCTTGCTAATCCCCTTCCGTATTGTGGCATCAGAACCATGGCTGATGAAGATTTACGAACGTACCAGAGGCGTGTTGATAATGCCGCACTGCTTGGAGTGATTCGTGGAATGCTCGAGAACCAGAAGCGGCAAACCGAGCTGAATCAGCGGCAAGCCGAAGCTTTCCAGGAGGGTCTGCGGACAGTCCAGCAGTCCGTAGACGCAGTTGCAGCCAAACCAGCACAGCGTGTAGGTACCGTGGCAGATTTCAGGAGACTTGGTCCGTCTACCTTCACTGGTCTGGAGGATCCGTTGCCAGCGGAGCAGTGGCTGGTTGATACGGAGAATTTGCTCGTTGCGGCGCAGATTCCAGAGGACAAGAGAGTGGATGTCGTACGTATCCAATTGGTAGACTATGCCCGTGAATGGTGGCTTGTGGAAGAGACCCGCTGGCCCAAGCCGATCAGTTGGGCGAATTTTTCGAAGAGTTTCTTGGAGAAGTTCTTCCCGCAGACTGCACGGGAGGAAATGGAAGAAAAGTTTATCAGTTTGAAGCAGGACGGCGTACCCGTGGATGTACATGCGGCTGAGTGGACACGGCTCAGTAGATTCGCTGGACCTTTAGTTGCCAATGATGCTGATAGGGCACGAAGGTTCATGCGTAGTTTGGATGTGGAAATTCAGAGGCACATCATATCTCTGGGATTGACCACTTTCTCTCAAGTTCTTAAAGCAGCCCGAGAGCAGCAGAGCTTGTCAATGAAGACTAAAGGTACGCAGCAGCAGGCAGTTGTGGTGCGGAAGCCGGTATTTACGCCAAACCGAGCGCCTATACACAGAGGTATACCAGTAAACCGACGCGGAGTAGTACCGATGAAGAAGCCCATCGTACACGAGCAGAAGGGAAGGACGTTTTGTGAGTTCTGTCATCTCCCTGGGCACCTGCAGAAGGATTGTCGAAGGAAGCTTGGACTCTGTTTAGTTTGCGGGTCAGGTAATCATACTCTCAATGCTTGCCCGTCGAAGCTTCGGTCGAGAGAAGATGCCCAGAGGCCACCGCAGAAGCCGATTCAGGGGCAGAAACAGATAACTCAGGGACCCAATCAAGCTCGAGCCTTCACCCTGACGGCTGATGAGGCCAAGGCTTCAGAAGAAGTCGTTTCAGGTATCATACTTGTCCACGACTTTCCCGCATTAGTATTATTCGATTCTGGTGCATCCCATTGTTTTATGTCGTCCAAGTTTATTACCGCACACTCGATTTCTTGCACAACCCTATCTTGTTGTTGGGACATACACACTGGGAACGGGAAAATCATATCTAGTAGTGAGTGCAAGAATTGTTCAGTTATTATCTGTGGACGAGAGTTATTCGCGGATTTCTTAGTGATCGATACTGGCAGCTACGATGTTGTCTTGGGAATGGACTTTCTCGGCACTTTCCACGCTCACATTGATTGTAGAGCAAAGAAAGTGATTTTCCAGATTCCCGGACACCCGGAGTTTGTTTTTGCCGGAGGTAGCAGTTCTGTCGGGCTAGTCGAGTTTAGGGCTCGGCCGACAAGCGTCGTTCTTTCGTCGATGGAAGTCGATAAGGAGAAAGCGCCAGCTGTAGTCCGAGAGTTCATGGACGTGTTTGAGGACATCTCGGGCTTACCACCAAAACGAGATGTGGAGTTCGCGATCGATCTTGTTCCTGGTGCAGCGCCAATCTCAAAAGCGTACTATCCGATAGCACCAGTGGAGTTGGAAGAAGTAAAGAAGCAGGTTGCCGAATTGCTAGAGAAGGGTTGGATTCGCAGCAGCAATTCACCCTGGGGAGCTCCAGTTCTTCTAGTCAAGAAGAAAGATGGCACAAAGAGAATGTGCATCGATTATCGAGAATTAAACCGGGTAACTATTAAGAACAAGTACCCGATCCCTCGCATCGGCGAATTATTCGAGCAACTCAGTGGCGCGAGGGTATTCTCGAAGCTGGATTTGCGATCTGGATATCATCAAGTTCGAGTTAAATCAGAAGACATTTGCAAGACTGCGTTCCGAACTCGATATGGGCATTACGAGTATTTAGTGATGCCATTTGGAGTAACGAATGCACCGGCGATATTTATGGACTTGATGAACAGAATCTTTTCACCATTCTTAGACCAGTTTATAGTGGTGTTTATCGATGATATTCTGGTTTATTCAAGAAGCTTAGAAGAGCACGCAAAACACTTAAAGATCGCACTGCAAACGTTGAGGCAAGAAAGATTGTATGCGAAGATGAGCAAATGCGAATTTTGGCTCGAAGAAGTAAAGTTTTTGGGGCACGTCGTATCCGGAGCTGGAATCGCTGTTGATCCTGAAAAGATTGCAGCAGTTCAAAATTGGCCGATTCCGAAGAACGTAACAGAGATTAGAAGTTTTCTTGGACTTGCCGGGTATTACAGAAGGTTCGTGGAGAATTTTGCTCGTTTAGCTGAGCCTTTGACCAAGCTTACACGAAAAGAGACACCGTTCGTATGGACGGATAGATGTGCGTCAGCTTTTGAGGCGTTGAAGCAAAGGTTGATAACCGCACCTATTTTGACCGTACCCGACGGTTCCGGAGGATTGGTGATTCACAGCGACGCGTCTGGGAAAGGTTTGGGATGTGTTTTGATGCAGCACGGGAAGGTTATAGCCTACGCATCGAGACAGTTGAAGACTCATGAGAAGAATTACCCAACTCATGATTTAGAGCTGGCAGCAGTGATTTTCGCCTTAAAAATTTGGAGACACTACTTATTGGGCGAAAAGGTCGAAGTATTCACCGATCACAAAAGCCTAAAGTATGTGTTCACGCAGAAAGAGCTCAACATGAGGCAGCGTAGATGGTTAGAACTGATGGCTGACTATGATCTCGATCTCAAGTACCATCCGGGGAAAGTAAATGTAGTTCCGGATGCGCTTAGTCGGTTGCCAGCAATACGAATGTTGACAGCACAGAAAGAACTTATCAAAGACTTTCGAAGATTCGAGTTGGAGATTGTGCTACCACATTCTTCGGGACAGTTGATGCAGCTGCAAGTACAGTCGTCGTTGATCGAGAATATTAAAGCAGCGCAATTACATGACCCTAGATTGCAAAAGTTTCGAGAACAGGTTGAAGCTGGACTTCGAACGGACTTGTTGATTCATGAAGATGGTTCGTTGCGATATGGTAGCCGTTTGTGTGTGCCGAAAGGAGACATTCGCGAAGAAGTTATGAAGGAGGCACACAGTTCCGCATATTCCGTACATCCAGGAGGCACGAAGATGTACCGTGATCTACGAAAAAATTTCTGGTGGGAAGGCATGAAAAGGGAGATCGCCCGCTTTGTAGCAAAGTGCTTGGTGTGTCAGCAAGTTAAGGCTGAACATCAAAGGGTGGCTGGTTTATTGCAACCACTTCCGATTCCTCAATGGAAGTGGGAACATATAACCATGGATTTCGTGACAGCTTTACCGCGGAGTCCTAAGGGAAATAATGCAGTTTGGGTGATCGTTGATCGATTGACCAAGGCAGCTCATTTCATACCGTTTCGAGTTGGTCAGTCGACGGAAGCGTTAGCAGAACGATACATACAGGAGATTGTGAGATTGCATGGAGTGCCTGTGAGCATCGTTTCCGATCGTGATACCCGATTCTTATCACACTTCTGGAGGAGTTTACAAGAAAGTTTAGGGACGCGATTGAAGTTTAGCACTGCTTATCATCCCCAGACAGATGGCCAGTCGGAGAGAACAATCCAAACTCTTGAAGACATGTTGAGAGCTTGCATGCTAGATTTTAAGGGTTCATGGGAGGATCATCTACACTTGGTGGAGTTTTCTTATAATAACAGCTTTCAGGCGACTATTCAGATGGCTCCATTCGAAGCACTATATGGTCGCAAGTGTCGCTCACCCGTCTGTTGGGACGATGTTGGAGAACGAAGATTGTTGGGACCAGATCTTATCGTGCAAACAGTAGAGAAGGTTAATATTATCCGGAACCACATGAAGGCAGCACAAGATCGGCAGAAAAGTTGGGCCGATACAGCAAGAAGGCCTTTAGAGTTCGCAGTTGGTGATTTGGTATTCTTAAAGATATCTCCGACCAGAGGAGTAATTCGTTTTGGGAGTCGAGGCAAGCTTAGTCCTCGATTCGTGGGGCCTTTCGTTATCATCGAGCGCATTGGAGAAGTAGCGTACCGATTGGCTTTACCACCATCTTTGGCGAGTGTTCATGACGTGTTTCATGTATCTCAACTCCGTAAGTATGTTCGAGATGAAACACACGTGCTAGATCATTCGGAGTTGACAGTAAGGGAGGACTTGACCTATGAAGAACAGCCAATGTCGATTGTTGATCGAAGAGAAAAGGTTCTTAAGAAAAGGGTTATCCCTCTCGTACTTGTTTCATGGGGGAATCGCTCGCACAGAGAATTGACTTGGGAACGAGAAGACGAGATACGACAGAAGTTTCCACACCTATTCTTGTAGGTTCTTGATTGTTTATATTTTCTTGTCTTGGGAATTTCGAGGACGAAATTCTTTTGTAGTTGGGTATAATGTAACACCCTAGTTCATGTATACCAATTCCAGTGCACGTATTTCTTTATTTATGGTATTTTCCTGATTTACTGTGTTTTTGGTACGAATAGTGTTTTTGACATTATTGCATCCGACCCGCATGCTCGAAACCTGTTTGATTCATATTTATAAATTACCCTGACCTGTTACGTAGACTGTGCACTTTCATAAATACCGCATACTGGCATTTTATCTGACATGCGCATTTTACAATATAACATTTTTTTAAGTCACGTAAAATATTTTAAAATACATTGCATGGCCTGCATGATACCTCTAACCCCGTGGTAGCATCCGCGTATCTTGTTCTCGTCCCGTTCAGTGAAACGGACATGTTTGGATGGCTACGCGCACGTATGTGCATCCAATCTTAGGGGTATGCATTTTCGTTATCCGGGTCTTCATTTTGAAATTTGGACGCCGCATATATTTTTCATATTTTAAATCTGAATTTTTAGACCCGACCCGGGCGTGTTTTGGAGTAAGTTTGTATTTCCCAAAATCTCAAAACGGGCTAATATTATATTATATTTCTAAATATTATAACGGTTAAAATTTCAAAAAAAATAAAATAAAATAATAAATAAATAAAATAAAATCATTCGTTTGGATCTGAGATCCAAACTCTCTCTCCACTCATCATCCTCACCCCTCACTGACACTCTCCTCTCTTTACACCTCACACATTCAACTTTCTCTCTTCTTAACACATTAATCCATCCCTATATAAATCTTACGCATCCTTTAATCCCCACTCACTCTCTCTGTCACACCTTCTTTCCTACATAATATATTATTTATATATATTAATTTCCATACACCATCTCACTTTCACTCTCCCTATATATACATCCTAATTCTATTCTAACAATCACAGACTCTCTCTCTCCGCACTGCCTCTCTCTCTTTCTCTCGTTCTTTCTCTCCCTCCCTCTCACACTCTCTTTCCTGCTCTCAAACCCACGCCCACGCCGACGCCTGCTCGCCTCGTCGCCGTCGCCAGCTTCGCCGGCGCACTCGTCGGCCTCCTCTCCTCGCCTCCACCACCTCACAACCTCCCTCACTTTCCCCAACTGCAACCTTCGTCCCCGACGAACCCGAACACCCACGCACCCATCACTAAACCACCAGCTTCGCCGAGCAACTACCTCACCGCCGACGACTTCGCCGGTGCCTCCTCCGCTCATACCCACGACCACCTTCTCTTCTACTTTCCTGCATCACCACCGTCACCTGCAACCCATTTACAATCTCACACCGGTGACCCCATCGCCGACGTTGCCTCCGTCACCTCTCACCCCCTCTCTCCTCCTGCCCGACTCTTTCCCTGCAGAAACCCTACAACCACCTAGCACCTGCAGCCTCGGCCCATCGCCGGAAAATCCACTGCCTTGCCGTCGTCGACGACCTATCGTCGTCATCACCCCTCGCCTCGCCTGCACGCCTCACCGGAGCTCCGACCCCGTCGTGAGATCTGATCAGGCAAGTCATCTTGCTGCATGCTATAATGTATATTTTCATCCATTAATTTGCATTATATTTGCTAATGTTAGTTACTTTGTTTTTATGTTAATTTGTATTTTTTTGATAAACCGCATTAGCGTTTTCAGAAAATTGCTAGCACATAGTTTTTTTTTGAAGGCATGACGTGTCAATAATTTCCAGGCTTTGGCTGCCTTCACTCCACTTAAGCATTAGAATATAAAACAATCATCTTCATAGTTATGGATGCTGGAAAAATTCAATAAAGATATCTTCAGCATGCCCTTTTCAATAACTTCACAAGCATGAAACCTTCATTTCAGAGAATATCATTAACACAAACCAATGGGTTTTATCCCATCTCTATTATTATGAATTAGTGCTAACTTTCTGGCGAGTCATCCTTATTTATGATAGCAGTCTATTTGTGACTTAAATTATCTTGGATTGAAGGTCCACCAAATTCTTCTAGGTTTAGATATAATCTAGAAACGGGGTAGAAAGGCAACCATTCCGCCTATGATTATGGGATGCCTATTCCACGTTTCATTTGAAATTATATTACATGTTGTTTGGTTATGCATCCCATATTACCATTCTACTGTTTTACAATATCCGTCCGCATCCGTACAATGTATTAATTGTTTCATCTCTAATTACCCGCCATATCACATTATATCATGTTACTGCTATATTAATATACCCTACTTGATAGTGTACATCATATGACTCTTGACTCATGTTAGGATATCACCGCTTATTACTTGTGCGTCCGTGCTTTTACTGTAATTCGACACTTACTACAGATTTACTATGAGCATCCTTGTGATACCTGTGCACTACCTGACATGACCTGATATACCACTGCTTGATACCTGATCCGGTTAATAATGCCGACAATCCTGACTTGTCCTGACGGACGTATCCTGTTGTCTATATAGACAAACATGTACCTGCTTGATCCTGGTTGGCATTAGCTCCATATTATCAATACCTGACTTGAACACATAACTTTGGGGGTATGGGGAAATCAAAAGTGTAACCGATGTGTAGTTTAAAAGGGTATTACTTGATCCGTGGTCCCGGGGGATAACGGGACAGAATCATTCGTGATTCTTACTTGATCCGTGGTCCCGGGGGATAACGGGACAGAGTCATTCATGACTCCCACTACCTGATCCGTGGTCCCGGAGGATAACGGGACATATTCTTTTAGGTTACATGGAGGAGTACACTAATTGATTTCGATAACTTTAGAATAGATAACCCTATAGCATCGTTTAGACTACTCACCGCACTTCACCTGTTTATATATATCTTGTTCACTAATCTATATTCATGTTACTGTTTACTTGTTATTGATGACTTGTTACTGTTCATACTTCATGCCTGCATATTTCGTTTTCTTAGAATTATTGATATTATGACGCACTGACGTCTGGGTTTTGCATAGCCCAGATCCCTTATCTTTATCGCAGGCTGATCAGGAATACTTCAGCCGACAGGCCGAACAGTGAGGATCTTAGTTTGGTTTTATTTCCGCACTTTCTTTTCCTGATGTGAGCCCGTGTTTGGGACGTACATTCCAGTTTATTATTGTACTTGGATATTTTGCTTCCGCATTTATTTCATGACTCTTTCATTCTGGCTTATGGACATGTATTAGATACTTTATTACTGTTCTTGATATCTCTAGACAGCCGTAATGTGACTGTGGAGGGATGCTTCCTAGCCACAGGTAGCATGGTTGGCTCTGTCACGTGCCGATCTTAGCGCACTCTGGGAAGCGGGGCGTGACAACTATAACCGTATAATTCTTTGCCACCTCTCCATATCCCTTTATATGTCTTTAGTCATTACCTTCTGCACACCCCTTAGGCCAAATGGTTTTCTTCCTTCCCTACCGTTCGGCACCAGCCTATGGTTTGGAAGAAGACTATCCAATAAGCATAATGGGTGTACTGTCCTAATCCTAGGAGCACTCGCAATGCGAGAGAAGGTGAAGATAAAAGACAACCGAATAAATCTTATTCCTATTTCTCCTGAACCAGAATCCATCCCCGAACTGGAACAAGTTCCTTTCGAGTTCGTATATAACCATACGATGGAGTATCCAATAAACCGTGGATCTTCGTAGTGATATGGAGTGTCCTGGAGAAATACAAAGGTGATTCAGGATTGGCGAAGAAATACTTGGTTTGGTCGTGAATATCAGTCGCACTTTACTTTGCCTTCTTACTAATCCCTTGCTTTGTCTGAACTTAATACCTTCTGTACACCGTTTAGGCTAACTGGTTTTCTTCATTCCCTACCGGTCGGCACCAGCCTATGGTTTGGAAGAAGACTATCCAATTTGCGTAATAGGTGTACTACTCCTAAACCAAGGAGTACTCGCAACCTGAGAGAAGGTGAAAAGAAAAGACAACTGAATAATCCTATTCGTTTTCTCCAGAACCAGAAACCATCCTCGAATTCCTTCGAGTTCGTATCTAACCATACGATGGTTTTGTCCAATGGAAGTGGACGTTCGTAGTAATACGGGGTGTCCTGGAGAAAAGGGTAAAAGTAGGAGTGGCAATGAGGTTTGCAACTCTGACAATCCAAAAGCCAGTGTTAAGAAGGTTCGGTCAATTTTGGTCACTGAGTCATAGTCTTAGGGTCGGGTCAATGGTCGCTGCCAGAGAGAGAGAAAAGAAACACTCAGCGTGCACTCTATCCTAGATCAGAATGGTTACCAATTTATCTAATCTGGAAACCTCCCACTGTACCTCAAATTCTCCTCCAAACCTAAAAGAAGAATTAGTCGGGGTCACCCGAGGAGTAAACCAACTCATCAGTGGGAATCGGGATCCAACTATCATCGCATGACAACGTGACGGAATCCGCTCACGGTATCACACTCCAGAAGGTATGCGCATATCTGGCAAGTTTCAGTACTTTTGAAACTCCCGATGTGGATTTTTGCCACATGCTCTTATGACCTTGACTTTGGCCAACAAATCATAAGTCACATGTCAAGTTCTGCCCGTCATTCTCCAGGTTAATTTGAGCCCACCCGTACAAGCTCTTGACTTTGGCCAACAAGGCTATACGACTGCCCCAAACCAACGCATCTATTTATGCTGCATATGAATAACCAACAGCTACCAAACACTGTGCCTTGACTTTGGCCAACAAACACAGCTTGAATACTATTGACTACCCATATGAAACGACGGAGGGCTACGAATAGTTTCTGGCGAAAACCTTTAACGTAATGAACTTGATATCGTTGAAGGAACGGATAGCTTTTTAGAAAATATAGTGACGAAAACCTTTACTAAAGAGGTCGCTCCCGGTGAAGGGATCTCGGCTCTTTCCCCGTAGAATGGGGTGCAGGATATTCCAAATGAATACCACGATGCAAAGCAAAAGTAATCGGCTATAGTGAAGTTAATGCCCTGACGCAAACTTCTGTCCAAGGGGTCACTCCCGGTGAAGGGATCTCGGCCCTTGCCTCGTCGACTGAGGAGCAGGATATTCCAAATGAATACCACGATGCAAAACAAAAGTGAACGTCCTTGCATTAATAGCTTTTTGAAAAGTGTTCCAACAACATCAGAATAGGTTTGTTTTAACTTGCATTGATCCGAATCAATGCAGTCCCATCAATTGATCACACCACAAAGAACGAAAATATACTGACGTACGTATATGCCATCCGCATTCGCCACTGGGTCCCGTCATCACCCGTTAGGTTAGCTAACTAACGACAGAGCGGGGACTGGACTAGCGCGGATGTAAAACACATACAACATCTACTAATATATATACCAATATATTATATTCGCTCAAGGCGTGATAAGAAATGCAACAACACAGAAATGTACAGCATCACAGAACAAAACAGATATCTGGGATCCCCAGGTTTCACAGAGCCACTACTGAAACCCGACGTTCCCCTGGTCGTGTGGATAGCCTGTGCAATGAAATCCTAGACCCCTACGGGCGCGGCAAGTTACCCGCCAAAACCTGAAGCGAGGCAGCCCCCTTCAGCGCCGTGAATGGACCACCCAGCACTTCACGGAATCCGGTAACTTGGGCACCCCTCCTGGGTCAACCTGTACCCCCTATGAGTGCGGCGAATAGCCCGCCAATTCTAGAGTGAAGCCCCCTCCGTCCCAATGCCATGAGATGCGGGCTTGTTGCCTTCCAGAACCCGGCTATCCGTGCACTCCTCCGCGGGGTAATCCTAGTACAGAAAGTAAAATATACATACAACGGGTACATCGACCGCAACCAGGTCGTGCCCCAAAAGAATGATACAAACAGGCAGTGACGGCAGTCCACATGTCGGACGCTCGCCCCGCAATATCAAATGTACATAATACAACAATACAGTACTAGCATTGCATCCAGGCTATCCCCCACGACCGATCCGCAACATCACAGCAAAACACAGAACATCAACGTGAAAGTCACGTTCGCAAATCCGTCTAACCGGGCTATAGCAGTTAGACCGGATTTACCGATCGAGTGACATTCACGGTCGCAGATATAATGTAAATACTGTGAAAGATGTGTTTAAATTATCCGATCGATCAAAAAATTAACAAGTGGGCCCCAAAGCAATACTGTAGCACTCACAGAAATTCTGGGCCCAAATTTAATATTCCAAAACCCCTAAAATAAGCCCAGAAGCCCACTGGAAAAATACGACGCAGTGAAGACATCAATGTGCGGCGGAACCGCGGCCCAAAGGGGGGTTTGGCCGCGGTTCCGCGCTTAGATGGTCGACCGAATGTGTCGAATTTTCCCAGTAGTCTTAGGATTTCCAGTACATTAGTTTTCTTCAACCTGAAAAATTTTTCGAGCAAGGAAAAATTCAACAGAAAACTGATGTGAGGAAAAATGTAGATTTTGGAATTTTGGTCGATCGGAAATGCAAAACACATCAAACGAAGCTAGACGAAGTTAATGGCGAGGCTCTGATACCACTGTATGTGCACGGCGGCGCCCCGGCCGTCAATCCGACGGCCAAACGCGGAAACGGTGATAAACTTAAATTTTGCGAACTTAGCAAACCGGCACCACCGCGTACTAAACCCTGGATCGAACCATTAACTAGTCTAAGCTAACAAGAGGATGGGTTAGAGATATACCGAATGATCCGAGTCCTTCGGTCTTCGTCTCCACTCCGATCTCCCGCGGATGCTTCGTCCTTCATCTCCTCGTTGTCGCCTCTTCGCCGGAAGGGCACCACATCGCCTGCATCTTTTACGGGCTCCCACCTCAATACCGAGGCAACTCGGGCGCGAAGCTGGCGAGTCGACGCGTCCAAGATTTGCTGTAGGAAGTGTAGTGTAGAACCTATGTCTCATTTGGGGTTTGTTGCCATTTGTAGATGATGGAGGAATCAAGATAAGAAAAATGGTGCTTGCATTTTTCTAGCATGAAATGAGATGAACAAATTTTTCCCTCTTCAAAAATGATCCTCTCCTCTTCTTCTCTCTTTTCTAATGAAAACCTTATCACTTTTGAAAATGGTGGAGCAAAGAATATGAAGCATGAAAGGAGGTGATGGTAGTGTAAAGGTGGAGGGTGACCCTAACCAAAACATTATCATTACCAAAACTCAAATCAACCTCAAATCCATTCTTATCACAATAAATGCATGAAAAGCAAAGATGCTTTCATAATCAAACCTTATGCAATAAACCCCTCCACAAAGTGTTATTTGCAAACTTGCAAATAACACCTTCCATCGAAAAAGTCCGGCCGGGAAAGAACAAAGGAAAACCGGCCGGAACGGAATGCAAACTGGCAACTCCAGAAAACTGGTCCCGTAATAAATTACAGGAAAACTCCGATACTGTGCATACACACCCGCATCTGTATTCCGTCCGGATACAAATGCAATGAGACAAAATCTACACTGTACTATATTAGGATCCGGCTTAAACCAAAGCCGGCTAGTAATATCCGTCCGATCCTGATCCGTGCAATACCGCACGTATCTGATCGAACGCTGCCATATAACCATACGGCCTCTAGTACAAACCGTCCGATCCTGATCCGTGCAATACCGCACGTATCTGATCGGACCCTGCCATATCTCCATACGGCCTCTACAGCGTTTCGCCCGAAAGCTTGAGTAACTGTAAGTGTGGTGGACTCTAAAGACTCGTCAATACTATGGCTGTGGATTTAACCACTAGCACGTCAGAGGTATAAGCCAATACGTGACGGGCCACCAGCTATTGACCAAAAGGGACGTCGATGAGCGAACTCATCCTGACACCCTACTGAGCCTGTCAGTGACAATATCCGTACAGTCCGGTCCGTTCGTCTATGAGCATCGCATGTCGGGCCTAGGGGGTTGGTAAAAGTCAGACCCCCAAAAGCGGTACAAGTCGTGTCGGAGTGTAGCCCAGAACACCCTGAGATACTACTGGAATACCTACCAGTAAATCTCCTGCCTTGGCCAAGGACTTCGTGTAATGGTTCTCCTAGACACAGCGCGACCTCACCCCCGAAGATCCGCTCACTGCCTCCATGTGGCTCGGGACTGTACCCAACTAAAACCTGTTTGCACGACTCCTTTGAGCCGTGGTAGGGTAGTAATCAAAGCACAGTGGGAACTCACACGAGACAAATGACGATCCCCAGGTCGATGAACTAACCTGTACACATGTCACCTGGGAACTGCTATCTGACGTCAGGTATAAGACCAACTAGCATGTTCCCGGCGAGTCCTGTCCGGTGTACTCATAACCCAATGAGCACCTGTATACATCTTAGGTGAACCAACTGACACCAGTGGCTTGTGAGACCGGCCACCGCCCCTCGTCGGGGTCTCGACTGTATACACTAGTCTACTCTGGAGAATCGATGCCCTGTTTCGAAACTCCTACGACTAGGGACCTTTTAAGGATGTGCTTATAGACTCCAGCTCTCACTTATATGATCGCCCTCATACTGCTGGCAGTCAAGCAAGAATCCTAGGGGCTCTATCAACGTGCAATAGCGACATGTCAGGTCACCTAAAGCAGTACACGATGATAAAGGTAAACCAGATAGCGTACTATCATCTCGAGTAAGACTGTCTTCTCGGGATAGGTCCTCCCTCAATCATTGTAATCACGTGCCTGTAACCCAATAATTGACTCTGAGGGCACTATCTCCAACAGTCCCTCCAGGAGAGCTCGAAGACCTCGAATGACGTTCCGATTAGCGACTTCGGTCTGCCCGTTGCACTAGGGATGCGCAACCGCAGTGAACTTCATTAGTATATGGTATTCACTGTAGAACCCTTTAACTTTTTCGTTTTCAAAATTCGTCCAACGGTCGGTGATGATACACCTCGGGATCCCGAATCGGAATATTATGTTGTTCTGCAGGAACTTGATGGTAGTGGTGGCGTCTGGTTTTATGATGGGGACGACCTCAATCCACTTCATAAATTAGTCCACCGCGACGAGGATGTATTTTTACCCGCCCGTACCGGTAGGGAATTGGCCAATCATGTCCATTCCCCACTGGGAAAACGGCCAGGGGGAGGTTAGGGCCGTTAGCTCGGTAGCTGGAAGGCGGGATATGCTACCATGGAGTTGGCAGCTCTTGCACTTTCTTACGAGCTTCTGAGCGTCCTGATAGATGGTCGGCCAATAATACCCTTGGAGGAGTGTCTTCTGGGCTAAGGTGCTGGCCCCTTGATGTGCTCTGCCGACTCCTTCGTGAACCTCACGGAGGACATAGTCGGTTTCGTGGGGATCGACGCACCGAAGCAGGGGTTGAGTGAAGGATTTATCGTAGAGGTTCCCTTTGCTCCAGACGAAATGGCGGGCTTTGGCTCGGAGGCGGTGGGCTTCCCCTCGATCTTCTGGGAGCGTATCCTCCTTAAGGAATTCCATGAGGGGCTTCCTCCAATCCCGGACTTCTTCCCGGGCCGTATAAACTTGTAGTGGCGTCGCTCTATCTTCCACGCTGGGCCGTGGCAGGACCTCGAAGAGGATATTTCGCTTGTTGTTGGCCGCGTAGGAGGAAGCTAGCTTGCTCAGGGCATCGGCCTGGGCGTTCAGGTGCCGGGGGATCTGCTCCACTTGAACTTCGTCGAAGTCCTTTCGTAGTCTTCTTATCTCGGCTAAATATTTCACCATCAGAGTTCCCGTGCCTCTAAATGGACGGTCACTTGGCCAACGACCAGGGCGGAGTCACTGCAGATTCAGATCGTCTTCAGCCCCACTCCGAAGGCGATTCGCAGTCCAGCGAGCAAAGCCTCATACTCCGCGGCGTTGTTTGAGGCTTTGAACCCGAGCTTTAAGGAATACTCCATCTCTGCCTCGTTCGGGCCCTGAATGATGAGGCAGGCACCACAGCCTTCCTCGGTTGATGACCTGTCGACGTAAAGGACCCGGTCGGGAATGGAGTCGGGCCCCTCTTCGGTCAAAGGTTGAGATCCGGGGGCCGGCACGGACACTGCCTCTTTGTTGGGGATAGTGCATTCGATGATAAAATCGACCAAGACCTGTACCTTAATAGCCTGCCTCGGGTGGTACTTGATGTCGAACTGGGACAACTCCCACCTCCACTTCTCCAAACGACCAGAAGACTCGGGGGAGACGAGAATAGCCCCTAAAGGGTGCTCGGTGAGAACAAGGATGGTGTGTCCCTGGAAGTAGTGTCGTAGTTTCCTTGAGGCCACTAAATGCACCAGGACAATCTTCTCTATAGCCGGGTAACTTGTTTCCGCGTCCTTAAAGATGTGGCTTACATAGTAGACCGGCCTCTGGACTTCTTCGACCTCTCGGACGAGCACCGAGTCTGCAGCTTGATCGGACACCGCTAGATATAGCGATAGCTCGTCTCCTTCAACTGGCCGGGTGAGCAGTGGGGGAGTCGCCAGGTGCATTTTCAATTGCTTGAAAGCGATCTGACACTCCTCCGACCATTCGAACCTTGGGATCTTCCTCAAGGCTTTGAAGAATGGGAGACACTTTCCCCCGGATCTTGACGTGAAACGACTCAGGACGGCTACCCTCCCCGTGAGCCTCATGATTTCGACGTTGGTCTTTGACGCGGCCATGTTGAGGATGGAACTGATTTTCTCCGGGTTAGCGTCGATACCTCGGTGGGTAACCATGAATCCGTGGAACTTTCCACCAGTGACCCCGAACGCGCACTTGGCGGGATTCAGCTTCATTTTGTATTTGCGGAGGATATCGAAAGTCTCGCCAAGATCTTTGGCGTGCTCCTCTGACGAGGTCGATTTAACGAGCATGTCATCGACGTAAACCTCTATGTTCCTCCCGATCTTTGGTTTGAACATCCTGTTGACCAAGCGTTGGTATGTAGCCCCGGCATTTTTGATGCCGAAGGGCATCACTTTATAGCAGTATACCCCCTGGTCCGTTGTGAATGCGGTGAGTTCTTCGTCTGCCAGATTCATACGGATCTGGTTGTAACCGGAGAAAGAATCCATGAAGCTGAGTAACTCGTGGCATGCCAAGCTGTCGACGAGCTGATTTATCCTAGGGAGGGGATAGTTGTCTTTCGGGCAGCCTTGTTGAGATCTGTGAAGTCGACGCACATGCACCACTTCCCGCTCGCCTTTTTAACTATTACCATATTCGCCAGCCATTCTGAGTAGGCCACATTTCGAATGAAGTTGGCTGCGAGCAACCTGTCAACATCGTCTTCGATCGCCTTTTGTTTGATCGGAGCGATCGTTTCTTCTGCCTGACGGGTCGGACCGTCGGGTTGACCCCGAGCTTGTGTGATATCACTTTGGGGTCTATCCCGGGCATGTCGGCGGGCGCCCAAGCGAACACGTCCGAGTTCCCTCTGAGGAAGCGGACCAGGTCATCGCGCCGAGCCCCTGTTAAGAGCGACCTGATTTGGACGGTTCGTTCATTGCCCCCTTCGACGAAGGGAACCTCCGTTAGCGGCTCCACCGGGACCCCTCAGATTTCTTTTTGCTCGTCCCGAGTATCCAAGGACCCCTTGAAATCCTCCGTGCTTTCAAGCTCATCGCTTTGTTCCTCGGGCATAGATGTCGCTGTGAAGCAAATCTTTGCAGTTTGCTGGTTCCCGTAGGCCTGGCCTATTCCGCCTTGGTCGAGTGGAAACTTGATCATGAAGTGGTAGGTCGATATCTGGGCCCGGAGGGAGTTTAGCGTCGGGCGTCCCAAGAGGATATTGTAGGCCGATGGAATTCTGACGACGATGAACTCGACAGGCACGGTACGTGTACGGCCTGCCTCCTGGATGTTAAGTAGGAGGGTGACCACTCCTTCCGCCGGGATGGAGTGGTTAGTAAACCCCGACAGAATGTGCGCGGTCGGCCTCAGGTTCGACGGGCTAAGCCTCATACGTAGGAAGCAGTCGTAGAAGAGAATGTCTGCCGAGCTCCCCGAGTCGACCAGTATCCTTTGAACCTTGTAATGGTGGACCCATGCTATAATCACCAGGGGGTCGTTGTGAGGCAAGGATATCCCGTGGAGATCCTCGCCGGTAAAGGCGATGGGCTCGGCTGCTTTGGTCCTTTTCATGGGCTGGCTGCTTGTCCCTTCGACTGGCAGGAGGTGTCGAATCTCGCCGGCTCCAGGCACACCCCCCGCTGATACGACCATGATTTGGCCGATCGTCAACTCGCTGGGAGGGGGACGTTGCTCTTGCTCTCGATCTGCTTGTCGCTTTTCCCTCAAGTATTTTTCCAGGTGCCCCGAGCGAATTAACTCCTTGATGTAGTCTCGGAGCTGTTTGCAGTTCTCGGTGGGGTGTCCCTGTGACCCGTGGAAAGCGCAGTAGGGGCCTCGTGTCCGTTTGGCTGCCCTATTGTTGACCGGGGGGAGTTTGAAAAATCTCTCGCCCTTCGCCTCCTCCAACAGCTCTGTCTGAGAGATATTGAGTGGGGTAAACTCCTGGAACTTCGGGGAGTATGGCTTTGGCCGGCCAATCTTCTTTTTCTCTTCCTCTTCTCTGGCTCTCTTCTTTTGATCGGCCTGGTCGGTCTGGGGTAGGTTCGCGTTCACCTCGGACTCGAGCTGGATCTCTCGCTCGATCCAGGCTTTTACCTCGGCCATGGTCTTAGGTTGCGCTAATGCAAAGGAGCGGAGCCACTCCTTGTACCTAAGACCCGACCTGAGGGCTATGATGATCGTCTCGTCCCAGTGCTTTGGGACTTCAAGAAGAGCATTGTAGAAGCGGGTGACGTATCCTTTGAAAGATTCCTTGTCCCCGCTCTTTATAGTGAAGAGGTGGTCGACAGTCCGCTTCTGCCGTCTGTTCCCGACGAAATGGCTGAGGAATTGGGCGGCCATCTCATCGAAGGTAGAGATGGAGCGTAGCGTGAGTCCTCGGAACCAATCTCGTCCAGCGTGGATGAGGGTGGCAGGGAACGCTCGGCATTGGGCGGCATCAGAGTTATCCTGGAAGCTCATCCCAGCCGTGAACGCGTCCAAGTGGTCTTTCGGATCGGACTTTCCGTTGAAAAGGGACACCTTTGGAGGCTTGTTCCTGGAGGAGACGCGGACAACGAGCAGCTCTTCGGTGAAGGGCTTCGTGAGCGAGTCGGTGGCATATCTAGCCCCCTTGCTTGAAGGGAGACTCTTCCGATATATACCCTCGATCCTCTTTTCGAGGGCATCGAGTCGGTCGTGGTATCCCGAGAATTCGGCATACTCGGAGTGATGGCCCCCCTACCGGCGGCCTGCGCCTGGTCGCGGTTCCGGTTCCGTTCTATGGGGTTCCTCAGGTCCCCTGGCGAGGTTGTCCTCGAGCTACCGTGGTGAGCGCGCGACCCTGTCGAGGGAGAGGGCGCCGGCTATGCCTGAGAGCAGGCGAGCAGACCGACACCTGCTCGGGAGGGACATAAGCACAATGGGCCTCAGGGTAGGGTGCTCTTTCATGAGACCTCGGCGTAGAGCTGTGTGGCGCCCAGCGTGTCATTGAATTGGTCGCCACGGGGGATCTGTGGCCGCTAGAAATAGCGAGGCGCTGTTCGGTCGTGCCAGCGTGGGCAGTGTCTTTTCCCCCCTGTGGAGGTCCCGGTCCCGAGGTGGGGGAACGGCGACCTGTGTGGCTTGCCCAGCAGTCTGGACACGGACGAGGGCATCTAAGATGGACGCGAGCCTGTCGATCCGTGCAGACAAGGCATGAACGGCATTTGGGAGAGGAGGAGATCCGTCCGCGCCCCCGTTGTGAGGAGGGCGGCGGCTAGTGCTTGGATCGTCGTGGTGATCACTCGCCATGAATTCGAGATCGGAAGATCAAGTTTCGATGAGTGAAACTTTTCTTTCCCACAGACGGCGCCAACTGATGGAGGTCCGGATCTCCTTCAGATATTGACTTCCGTTGATCTGTCGCAAACGTTGATGAATGGCTGAGATTGAATTTGAGGGTTGCCTCCTGAAGCGTGTAGATCTCAGTGGGCTTGGTTTGGGCTGAGGTCGAACTACCTGTAAGGAAGTCCCGGGGTGGTTGTACCATCGTGGACCTTCCGACGGTCAAGTTAGTCAAAGGATTTGGGCAGAGTAGCGGCCTATTCAGATAGAATTGCCTTACCCGAGTCGTTTGAGAGGGGGTTTATATAGTGGCAGCAATGGGCTGGCAGGCACGAGATTTACGCCGGCCGTTACGTCCCTGGAATCACGCCTGCGCGAATGGCGGGATCCTCTGTTAACGACGAGATATGCCCGTTAGCGGGGGAACGCGATGGTGTGGAACGCGGGATCGTGGGGCGGCGGATATCTTGCGCCTGGCGACATTCGCGGAGCCATGGCGGGAACGCTCGTGATCTGTGCTCTGGGTCGGTTAGTGAGACCGAGGAAGCTGAGCTCGGCGGGAAGCTCGGGGACGAGCGGGAGGCCGAGGAAACTTGGTTCTGTAATAGCTCGGTGGCATGCTAGGAGGGCTGAGGGAGCTCAGCGTGCAGGAGGGTTCGAAGGCGAGCCAATAGTTATTTGTAAGACAAGCATAGGAGTGGTCTGGAAGGCCATCGAAGGTCGAGACAGGCCTCGGGGCGAAGGCCCGGGATATGCCTTAAATGTACCGTCTTCGCTTCTTTCCCGTAAGCCTTGGGACACGTCATCTGCCACGTGTCATGATCTGAGGTGGTCTCAGTATTGAGCATCATCAGTCTTTTTCTGCTTCCATCAGTTAATAGTTTATATGTGGTACTCCCTCCATTTCTTTTTGCTAGTCTTTTGTGCTCTTTTATTTTTTTCTTTTAAATTACTAGTCCCTTTTAGAATATCAAGAACCATGTTATATATACTAGCTCCATGCTTCTAAAGTCGATGCATTTTATATACGAAGTCCCAAATTTATCCTTGACCGGGTCAATACGTGAACATAGCGTTAAATTAGGGATTTCTCATATATGACTTTTTAGATTTTAGAGCAGATATACTTTTTTAATGAATGTGCAAAAGGACTTTCATAAAAAACCCTGAGGGAGTAGTTATTTTATAGCTTTTATATTTCGAGCTTTTATATTTCATGCCCACATAGTTTATTGTGCTTATGGGGCGAATGCGTGTTTTTGTCCGCTCTTGGCTTTAATCGAAGAAGATCGCATTTCTCTTTCAATTTAGATTATCTTGCGGATTCTTGGCCATACTTTTCCGTCAATAATTTGGATCTAAGAAAGCTTATATGATTATGATGGTAATGTTTGTTATTGGCTTTGCATTGTAAATTCATGTTTGATAGATGGCATGATAATTTGGCAACATTCATATATACATATGAAGTCTTCAGAGATGGTCTGAGTGTGTGTTTCATTTTGCTCTTTCTGTCACGGATATCACTGTTTCAGTAGGGCCAGCGTCTGCTGGTGGAGAAAAGTTTAAAAGTTTAGCAAGGTTGCTGTATATCCAATGAATTTTTTGGACCCAATAGAGAGAGAGAGAGAGAGAATAACGAAGGAGAGATGCCATAGGAGGGAATTTCCTCCTATGGCGTCGAGAAAACACACCCTCCATCATATTTTCCGACGATCGGAATGCATCAACTTCATCGTTATCATCTAAGATATGGGTACACCAAATTTCATGTGATTCTACAACTTATTCACCGTTGAATTAGTGGGTTCAAAATTAACGGTTTACCGACAATAGAACTTTTTACATTTCTAAATCAACGGTGAAAAAGTTGTAGAATCACATGAAATTTGGTGTATCCACATCTTAGATGATAACGATGAAGATGATACATTCCGATCGTTGGAAAATACGATGGAGGGTTGGAAAAAACGATGGAGGGTGTGGTTTTACGACGACATAGGAGGAAATTCCCTCCCATGGCCTCTTTCCTCCATTATTACACACACGTGAGTGTGTGTGAAAGAGAGAGAGAGTCACAGGTTCTAAACTATGCTTGCATTTTGCTCTGGCTCATGCTAGCCGTGTCACCGAAATCATTCCATGAATTGAACTGTTTTGTTCAAACCTTTTTTTTTGTGGTGATGCAAGGTAGATAAGAGAGAGAATTTTCAAGCAGAAGGGTGCGAATATGAAATTTTAACTTTAGCAAAACTATAGATACAAAAGTGGATGGGTAAGGAATGTTAAGGGTTTGTTAGGTAAGCGCAAAGTTAATGATAACATTAGCACCAAACTGTATTGGTCTTATTATTATAATTTGTGTTGTTTTGTTTCATCAGCTTAAAGCTACACCCTGTGATATTAATATATCCTCTCTCCAAGGAATAAGCATTTTTAGTAAATAAAATAAAGCATTCTCCTAACAGCAAAAACCATGTAGCTAATCCGTTATACTTCTCATGTGATTGATAAAATAATGGTCCCATTTTGACATTATTTTATATGCTAATTATACTATTATTTAAATTGTCCTAACCACTTGATTATTACAAGTGTCTCTTTTTGTCTGTACCGATGTGATTTGTGAAAGAAACAATCCTTGGCTCTATGTACTAAAAACACAGATCTTGCTTTGGAGGGAATCACTTGGTTTTGTAAGGATTACTTCTCCTTTTATTCCCTCTCTCTCTCTCTCTTTTATTGAAAAATAGTAGAACGTAGAATGGTAACATTATGCAAGTGGGGTTTGAACCCCAGACCTCTTACTCAACTGCAAGAGACTTTATCATTATGCGTTAGAATTTTTTTCTATCTGACACTATTCCTGCCGGCATCTCACCAAGGAGAAGTTATTTGGTGTGCCGGTTGTATTACACCCGATCAAGAGAGAGAGATATTGAAAATTTTGAGCATACTTCGGACAGCTTGGTATGGTCCGTGTTCTTATTTCTTTCTTTATCATGACTGCGCATATTTATCCGGCGTACTGTAGATTTTTTTCCTCACGAAAATACGGGGAGTGCTTGATTGATGGGTTGGAGGTACCCACCAATCACAAACTATCCCTATAAGCTGCATGATGGGATGCTTTGTAGGGAATCACTTGGTTTTTCAAGGATTATTTCGCTCTCTCCTCTGGCTCTCCCTCTCCCTCTCAAAATAATATACCGCAAAATGGGAACATGATGCGGCTGGGGGTTTATATCCTGAACTTCTTACTCAATTGCAAGAGATTTTACCGTTGGACCTTAAGCAAAATCTTTTTCTACCTGACTTTGTCCTTTCCAGCATCAGTGCTCGTAGATGGAGTGCTTGATTGATGGGATGAAGAGTCTCAACAATTAGAGACTCTCCCTCCTAATACCCTGATGGATGTTGTATATAGGGGAAATAGGCTGGTAGTAAAAGTCGAACTTTAGATTATACAACTTGTTTTTGAAGGGCCTTATTCATAATTACTCTATATTAGTTTTAAAATAGGACCACTAATTTTTTGATTGGACCACCCTTAACAGTTGTGAGACGGTGCTGTGGAAAGGGAAATGGATGTGAAGTTTCATATCAGCATTACTGAAATCTTGAGTATTTATTGAGATAATATAATCCCATGATCAAAAGAAAGTTTGGATCAAGACTTGGCATCTCAAGGTTTTGGGTCTTAAAGCCTATTATATTAATTTCAAGCAGCCAAAGTTTCTTGCCAACCCTAATGCAGGTAAAGGAGCAGGGGTTGATGCAGATACGGCAACAAATCTTTAGGAATATGAAAAACTTTTGAGCATTGGGTTATGTTTAAGATTTGAAATTGCCAACAAATTATTTTTGCCTCCTTCACCAGAGGCAACAGATTTCAAGGCTTGGTTATACATTTCATCCAAGTGGTACCAGAAATGGTAAAATTTATGACATATTGAAAACAAATCAATCTTTATACAAAGCTGAAGGATATGGTACACAACAAAGGAGGAAATTTAAATTTGAAACTTCACAAGCCTCCCAAATTTCCTATACTCGTCACACAACACAACAATCATAAAAACAAAGAAAAAGACATATAGTATACTATATGAAACAGAAATCTAAAAAACATAAAAAAGGAAATTAAAAAGAAGAATGAAAAATCAACAAAGCTTAGTCATTCCCCTCCCTTGATGTGCACCCTTGGATATTATGGCCCTTCCTTTAAACATCTTTGACATTTGGCCCCTCATCTCCAAACAAACCTTCTCCAACTCCACAACCCTATTCTGCATTTTCCGCAGGTTGAGCTTCAACTCTTCTTTCTCATCAGAACCCTGGGAAGACGACGATGCCGCCGTATCGTTTTCATCACTCGAACTTTTCGCCGCATGTCTCGGGGTATTATTCGAATCCGACGACGAAACTGAAATCAATCTGTTGTGCTTCGATTGTTGAGAGACCATTGCTTGAATTGCTGTTGCCGGTGGGATTTTCGGGTTTTTGGCGAGGTCTTTGCAGGCTTCGAGTGTGAGTTTCTCAAAGTTGAGGCATCTGCAGAGTCTGCTTCGATCTTCCGATGGCAACGTCGGATGTGACTGTAGAATTATTAACAAAGCAATCAGACAACAAAAATAATTTGATGAAAATCTATGGAAAAACAAAATGATTTAAGAGTTGAAGAGCAAAGAAAATTACTCAAACACAGATTTCAAGTTAAGGAATATACCGTTATAGTTTCAAAGGCACAGCTTGTTTCATTAAAACTTTAAGCAGCAAATATACTCAGGAAAAAAAAGGGATTGCAGGGAATAATGGAGGAGAAAGGCCCTAAGAGGAACTCCGCTGTGGCGTCGAGTATATCCTCTATCATTTTTTCGACGATCGGCACAGTGCATCTTGTTCCTTATCATCTAAAATGCAGATAAATTCAATTTCATGTGATTGTAACACCTTTTCACCATTGATCTAGTAATACAAAAAATCTAAAAATGAGTTATTCAAAGAAAACCGGTAGTTTTGCATCTACTAAAACAGCGGTGAAAAAATGTTAGAATCACATGAAATTTTGTGTAACTATATCTTAGCCGAATTATTTTTGTGTATCTGCATCTTAGCTGACAAATATGATCGTCGAAACAAAAGGAGAAGGAGGATCTCTATGTGAACAAACAAGTAAAGCAACCCTGTAACTAACTGCTAACAACCAATCACAAAGTGTAGCAAAAAAAGAGAGAGAAAAAAGGACAACTGTTAGATTTATTGCCTCAAGATAGATCTCCAAAGCTCTGTAAACCCCATCAAAACAATCTCTAGCAGAATCAGGCAAGCTCTCAGCAACTGCAAGAAACTTGGAGACCTTCAAGCTTTGATCAGGTGAGATCTCACCCAGATACATATCAAGCAACCTCCCCAATCTCTTCATCTTCTCCAATTGAACCCCCCCTTCCTCTTCAGCAACAAACACCCTCACCAATCTCAACACCAAGCTCACATCATAAACCCCTTCACCCTTCCCTGCAGAGATCAACAGATCGTCGAGCTTCGCTTGATCCAAGCTCAACCCAATCACACTCTCAAGCTTATCCCTGCACTCTTTCCCAACCTCAAAACCAGAAACAATCCTCAAAACCCAGAAAAGCCCTCTGCATGAAAATGCTGTTCTCCCCATCAAAACCACCCCATGAACCGCCGTCTCAGCCAAACCGCCGCATTCCGATCTCTTGGCTGCCGTCGTCCTCCGCTTCTTCAAGTAATGCAGCAAGAATCTAGTGAGTATCAAGTTCTTGTTGTCATTGCCATACGCCCCAAGCGCCTTCAAAACTTTTGAGATCATGTTAGGTGCCAAGATGCTCAGGTCATCAAACCACCATTCCTTCATGAATGAGTTCCTGATCGAGTCCGCGGTCTTGGTCGCCGACGTGTCGGGAGACGAGGAGGGAGAAGGTGAGTAAGGGAACGTGAGTGGGGATTCTGAGTTGTCTGAAATCTTTGAGAGGAGAGATGAGATGAGCTTTTGTAATAAGCCGGAGGAGTCGGCGATTCGAAAGAAAGGCTCACAAGTTTTGAGACAGGTTAAGAGATCGTCCCAAGTCCAGTAGAAGAGGCCATCAAGGAAAGTCTCTGCGTGGTTCAAGAGATCGTTCATTTCCAAGAGAATGGCTGAGGAGTGAAGGGCGCAGATGTTTGAGGGGCTGATTGGGAATTTGCCATGGCTGTAGCAGAATCTTGAGACCATCTCAAATGCATAGGGGCCATTGGGGAGATCCATGATCTTGATCTCTGTTATGATGTTCTTTAAGCTTCTTCTCTTCTTTTCTTGCTTGCTCACCATTTTCTTTAATTTTGCAGAGTATGAACAGATGGCTCTCTAAAGAGAATAACCAGCACACTTTAGATTTTCTTGAAACAACGCGAGAATTGAGATGGGAATGATTGAAGAGACAGTACCTGATGGAGGAAGAAAGTGTGTTGGCCATTGATGTGAACCTTGAGATCACAGAGCTCCTTCTCCATTGATTATGCTTGTTAGATGAAGGATTTGTATTCCTTTTTTCTAAAGGGAAGAGGTAAGGTTGAGAGAAGAAGGAGATGCTCAAAGGTTATTATAAGATTTCTGGCCAAGAATATGGTATAATTTGTTATATCATAGGTATATTTATATATGGATGCATGAAAAATATAGCGAGTGGCTCAGTTATCTTTTAGGGCTCAGGATTCTTGTAACAGAGTAATGGCCTGCCTCTGTTTTCCATTTCCTTTTCTATCTGCCCTCTTTTTTTTTTTTGCCATGTACATAATAATATTTGTAAATTGTCAAAAAAAAAAAAAAAACCAAGCAGTTTTTCCCAATTTCAAAATTTCTGCTGGAAATTTTTCGGTCGTCAAAAAAACCTTTGGCTACGATATCTGTATAATTGACTGCTATGTCTAGTTATTATACGATATGTATACAGTCGCCTGCGATATCTATGCTATATATGACCTATTTAGATACAGTAGATAACAATACAGGTACTGTATGAGAAATTTTGAAGGGGGTTTGACGCTCCTTCAACACCAAAGGTTTTTGACAGCCGGATAATCTTTTTCGACAATTTACCCTAATAATAATACTATTAATTATAGGGTTGTATCAGGAAAGATAAAATTTGTAAGGAAGAAAAGTATTATAGGTTTTGTCTGGAGCTAATGACATCCTCTGCAGGTCAAGTGTTCACACTTGTACAACTTTTTTTTTTGTAGATTTTATTTGTCATTATTGGATTTTAGACCATTTTGAACCTCTTGCCATGTGGGAGCTGTTTGGTGGAGGGGCTCATGATGCATGAAAGGATGGAAATACGAAGCCACTTGATAACCAGAGTATACTTTTTGAGTGGAGATGGAGGATATTCAGACATCGGTTTGCATGAAGCTACTTTCATTTTAAATCTAAATTTTTTTTGGAGTGTTTGGCTTTTGGGAAGTACCTAACCTTTCGAAATGTTGTTTTAAAGTCATCTAAACTATAAAATCGATGTTTTCTTTGCAAATTTTAGAGTTCAGATAACTTTGGTCGGGTTGAAATTTTGTGAACTTTTGTTATCTCGAATTTGGACTTTAGATGACAAGATATAGTTAGGATTGGAAGTAAAGTTTAGATTGCTTTATGATACTCTGATGATCCTAACCGAACTCAATTCCCGAACAGGTCTTTAAAGTTTCTAAATCTTCTAGAGTAGTTGAAAACATCTTCTTTTTTTTTAATCTTTTTTTTATGGGACGAAATCGGACATAATATTCCTGAGTATCTGCTTTAAATGTTAGTTAAATTTAATTCTAAATGTGTATTATAGTCGAATCGATTCCGAATGATTGATCCTTGCATCTAAACTCTGCATCCAGGGATCCATCGCTGATTATAGAGATAAAAGTTATATATTAAATGAGTAGGATGCCTTGCTCTACTTCTCATTAAAAAAAATTGAGTAAAGGATCATTGCCGACATAAAACTTTTTTTCTTTCTGAAACCAACCCCTTTGAAAATCGAACTTGGAAACCTCTTATATTGGAGAGAAAATTGATATCAACTGAGCTAAGGCACAGTTGGCTTGCCAACAAACCAACATAAACTTTGGTAGGCTTATTTAGAGTTTTTAAAGCTATATAAACATTAAGAACCATTCTTTTTATCCATGATAATATCTAAAATTCTACCCTAAATCTGTGTCCGATCAACTTTAAACATTCATTTTACACGTTCATCCAACTGGATTTGTATCATCTGAGTGGTTGTTTCTAGCATCCAAGTTCCGAGGCTTGTGGTACAATTTGAGAAAAGCAGAATGTTTTGTGTTTTGGCAATATTAAAGAGAGAGAGAATAATTTTATATATAGCTGATGAGAGAGAGAGAGGAGCATTGTTTTGGGAGATTATTACACAAGAAAAAACGACACAAGGGGTAGATTTTGGAGTTGGCTGTTCTGCTTGGTACAAAAGTTGAGAGATGAGCTCGATTGATGATCTTGGTAAAAGTGTTGTAGAGCCGGGACAGATTGTAATAATAGGAGTGAGCTTAGCTTAGCTTTGGGAGTTTGGGAAGGAAAAGGACGAAGGAAAAAGCCTCATCTTCAGAGCAACTCAAAGTTAATTGGTGGATGGAGAATGACTGAAATCTTCTTTTGATATCTTTGCCCACCTCCTTCCATATATTTGCTCAATTTCTTGCAATGGACTTTTGCATTTTCATATTAACATTAACTAGCTTCTCTTTCAATAATTTGTCATGTTTAGGGCAGATTGTCATAAAGCCCCCCGGGTCCACTGTTGAGTTGTCTAAAATCCCGTTTACAAAATCGTACCACTGTTCAAAATCTTTGTGAAAAAACACTTAAACTTTATTTCATTTAGCCTTTGTATTTTCTCAACTGTTTGGATATTGCATGCAGCTGCTTGGATATTACAAACAGCTGATATACATGAGGTTTTGATTAGGCCCAGGGTTTTTTATTACACAAGTTTGGAGCAGCCCAAGGGCTCTTTGACAATTTACCCTAATATTTTTTATGTAAGAAAAATCCGCTCAACTCTTGAAAAAACCATGCCCGTTCGGGAGGATATATACGTATTTTTAATCTTACACATCATATGAAACTGACCGTCCAAATTGAAATTGCCGTATCTTCCATCTTTATCATCTAAGATGTGGATACACTAAATTTCATGTGATTATACCATTTTTTCACCGTTGATTTAGTTGATGCAAAATTAATGGTTTGCCGACAATAGTACTTTTTACATTGCTAATTCAACGGTGAAAAAGTGGTGGAATCACATGAAATTTGGGATATGTACATCTTAGATGATAAAAATGATGATGATGGGTGCCGATTATCGGATTAATCCGTAGGGGCAATAAAAAGTTGCCTTACGGATTTTTATACCCATAGGGACAATCCCTTATTGTAGTAGTGATTAGTTGAATAATCGCAACCCGGTTGGGCTTTTGTCCATGCATAATAATACAATGAAATGGTTCTCAAATCTCAAAATTGGGATTAGTTTTGGAAGCAGCCCATAGCAGTTTTATTCTCGTCTTCTTGGAGTTTATAATGTGAATTTCCTTTCATTATTTTTCAAAAATGAAATATTCGACAAACTAATGGTGATTTTTTGGAGGGAAATGATTATCGGTGTTTTTTCTTTCGAGGATTTAATGCTTTTCTGAGTGTTTATTGAAACTGAAAGATACAATCAGAAAGTTTTAAGTCTGATAAGCATTAGATGGGATATGATATGCTCGACCTTTTGCTACCTACATTCTAAGTTCATTCGAAGGAAACAAAACAAGGGCTTATGGTGTATCTCTTCTTGAAGGGTTGCTATGCCCGAAACGGTAAAGATGTACCGCGTTACTTTTAATTTAGCGAAGCCATGGGATTCTCTCGAAACTCTTTTTGGGATGCTTGTGAAGCGAATTCACACGCGTATTAATGCATCTACACAATTAAATTCAACATGACTTCGCTGAATCCACATCACAACATGTATAAGGGATTGTTTCCGGACATTTTTTTAACTTAAACACCGTCTGTATTGCAAGCACTGTTTTTATGATCCTTGTGACATTAAATTTGAAGAAATGTTTTTTGGACCATGCATGCATGCATTAAATCGGTTGAATTTGTCGCAGGGAATCCAAATCCTTCAACATCAAATTTGAAGAAACTCCTCACATTTTGGTTTTTCTTTCAACTGCATGTGGGTCGATCATCCAAAGAGTCTATCCACATGTCCACTTCTAGGGTTCACGGGCATCTACATTTTTCTTTGATCCAAAATCATTGGTCTTTTGCGGCTACCCACGCATATACATCACCAGATATTGCTTCATGGCAAGGGTTTATAAATAATATAGGTGGATATATATCAGAATCGTGTTGGACATATATTTTATGTATTATATATGTCCTATATCGATTGGTCCATCGTGCAGCGGGTGGTCTCGGTATAATATGTTGGTAGATATGACCTATATTCGATTATTGAATAACTGTTTAGATTATGAATATATTCGTATAACCACTATATTAAATATTGTAGTTGATTTATTTATTTTGGATTGATACACTAAAACTATAATTGAATATACCATGATATATGAAACAATAAATGAACTTGATCATTTTATTACGTGAGTAATCATCTTTATTTATACAACTTTCAATCCAACTAACAATAACAAATAGCCCCAACAGTTTATCTAAACTATAATTTTTCAATATCTAAATCAACTACAAAATATATATATATATATATATATAGTTATAAACTGTGCATGTGCGATGCACGTTTTATAGAGAATAAAGTATATTTAACAATTCATTGGTTCATTTCAAATGTTGCATTCTTTTTCTTCCAATTGATTCAATTTATGGAGATAAATAAAACATTATCAAATTATTAAATAATTTATAAAATTCATAAGATTAAAATGCGTAAGAGATTATAATTTATAAAATTCATAAGCTTAAAATATGTATATATTCTTTCTTTTACTTTTATTTCTTTTCTTCTTCTTTCATTTGCAAACAATGTTACTTGTATCAACAAATAGTTATAAAAAATATTACCACTGTCCTTTATATAAAATCATTGCATATTAAAATGAAAAGCAATAAGTTGAGAAAGAAAGAGAGAAATCACCCACTTTCTTCTTCTTTCAATTGATTCAACCTATTGGAAAAATAAAATATCAAATAAAAAAAATAAAGAAAATGAATTGAGAAAGAAAGAGTAATCATCCATCTCTTCTTCTTCCAATTGATTCAACATATGGAAAAAAACATCTATACACTTCATACTAATATGGGAAGGATAAAATACCTTTATTTATCTCATCCATTTTCAAATGGTTTTCTTGTAGTTTGATTAACAATATTAAAAGATGCAGATGGTTTTTCTTTTTCTTCTTCTTTTTTCAAATCATGAGTAATTCGGTGAGATGTTGCGATGTGGTCACGACGTGAGGAAATATGTGGAGTTGTTGATGGAGATGGGAAGTTCCAAATTTGTTTTGATTTTTAATTTTAGTTTAAATTAAACAGAAAAATTCTCATATTGTGACACATCAGCATTAATTCTGAGATGGCAGAAAATTAGAGGGGTTTGTTTTACACGTGCCCCGTACATGTACCCCTCCTTTGGGTTAATATAGTAGAGATATATTCATAATCCAACACAATGATAGCTCATTAAGTTGTTCGTCATTTGCATAAGCAACTGAACAGTTGCCATTATTTGGTTATCTTTATTCCTTTTATTTGAACATGTGCGAATTTTCTGAAGATACTTCATACTCAGAAAAATGTCGACTCAGCCATAGCTTTTGGAATCAATGCCATCAATCTTTATTCCTTTTATTGAGTAGCATTGATGTAATTTGATGAAACTTAGGCACATTCTGAATACTGAAGGGAAAAGAGACATTTCATAATTTCTTCTCCCACGGAATTATTCCCTATGCCGTCCGTATACATCCGGACAAGAAAAAGAAAAATTAGAAGTGCGGGTCCCATATGTTGCCTAAGGTTGCCGAAATTCTCCTCTCTCTCCGCCCTTACCACGAGAGGCGACATCTCAATTGAACCCCACGGGCAGGATCTTCTAAACTTTCTTCTTAGTTTTTATTTTATTTAAACACTCTTGTTTTAAAAATAACTAGTGTCGACCCCATGCGTAACGCGTGGGACTGAAATTGATCCAATGGAACCGAAAATAAAAATAATTCAAAGAATACAATTTTTAACTAATTATTGCATTTACGCTGCTATGTTTAGTTGCTATTTAATTTTATATAATAGATAACTTGGTATAAATGATATAAATGATGTTTTGACAATTGTTCGTCGGTAAAATTTAAAAACCAGAAAAACATTCCTGACTGATTCAAATGAGTTTGTATGTATATTTGTGGGTCTTTTCATATATTTATATTTTGATAGTTAATATAAAACTAAAAAAACCTTTACAAACTAATTTCTTATGTAGTTTAACATTTTTTTGGATGCCATGTAGTTAACATTAGATGCAAATGTTGATTTTGTGAAGCGTATTCTTGCCCAAGAATAGGCCCGTGAGCCCAATAGGAGTCCAAGTGCTAAGGAGGCAGCTCATGCAAGGATTCTACTTTATCTTCAGGTTGGAGTCAAGTTTAAATTAATCAAATTAATTTAAATCTAACCTTATCACTGTCTAAACATATATCTTTATATATTTATTAATCAATAGATCCATCGAGTCTTCTTGAAATCTGCGGAGCCTTTAGAGAAAAATCCACAGAGAGCCGAAGTCTTTGGATGTGGCATAATAATTAATCCAGAGGTTTTATTTTATGGTGGCTGCGGCTAATTGAAGCCGGAGATGAGATAGAGAGGTTTAGAAAGAGCTTTGAGAGATTGTATTTGGGTAAGATCGAGGCAAATTTCTCTTGTAATTCTTCATTGAATGGTGCAAGCAATTCGTCGTCGTTTTGCAGGATTAGGTGCAGGTGCGCACCGAACATGGGTAATATCTTGTGTCCTTTGCTTGGTGTGTTTTCATTTTATTACTTATTGCTGTATAGTTGTTGTGTTGGATTTTTTACATTAGTTCCGATTCACGCGTATCGATCATTCTTTGAGTACTTTGGTGCCTATTTTCATAACAAGTGGTATCAAAGCTTTTGTTATGGTGATTCGGATTATTGGGAAAATGGCTTCTGCACATTATAAGATCGATAAATTTGACAGAAGAAACAATTTCAGTTTATAGAAATTGAAGATGACGGCGATTCTAAAACAACAAAGAGTTTATAAGATAGTTTTCGAAAAAGAGAATTCTTTCGACGACCATGGATATTCAGAAAAGAGATATGGAGGATAAGGCTTTTAATTCGATGCAGCTGAGCTTGGCAGATGAGGTTTTATGTGAGATGTGCAAGAGACAACGACAGCAGGTTAATAGAGCAGGCTAGAATCCTTCTACATGAACAAATATTTAACAAATAGTTTCTATTTCAAACAGCGTCTATACACATTGAAGATGAAAGAAGGTACATAAGTCAAAAACCACCTGAATGAACTCAACCAAATCATTATGGACTTGCTCAACGTAGAGGTGAAGATTGAATACGTAGACCAAGCTATGATCCTGCTTTGCTCTTTGACTTCTGAATATATCTAGTTCGTGAAATCGATGGTGTATGACATAAATAAAATTTCTTGAGAAGATATTAAAGCGGGCCTACACAGTGAGGTGTTAAGTGAGAAGGTATCGGATGATAAGGGTGGTCAAGACAGTGCGTTGGTTTCTAGAGGCCTTTTTGAGAAGCAGTCACATGATGGTTCTAAGAACAGAGCGGGGTTCAAATCGAGAAATCACACTAATGCCAAGTGCAATTATTGCAAGATGAAAGGCTATTGGAAGATGGACTGTCAGAAATTCAAGAAGAATACTAAAAAGGAGTTTTCTTGTACCGCAGTTGTCATAGATAATTCAAATGACGACAACGATTGTTCTGTATTATCAGTTTGTGCAGTCGGCGACATACATGATCTATGGATACTAGATTCGGGAAGATTGTTCCACATGACTCAATATCGGAATTGGTTTGTGACGTTTCGTTTTCTTGATAGAGGTTCAGTCTTGACGGGGAATAATGCGGCGTGTAAGATTGAGGGAATTAGCTTTGTTCGGATATGCATGTTTGATGGGGTAGTGCGGACTTTGACAGATGTCAAATGTGTGCCATGTTCCCGCCAAAAATTTTGGCTCAAAACTTGATGTTCCCTTATAAAAATAAAGGGAAACCTCCATGTATTAAACACGTGCACCAACATGCAAAGCATGTAGATACCACTTCAGATAGGATTAAATTCTTGAACGCCTCACGTGTTTTCCACGTGAGCGCCAGCGCCAGCTTCTGTTAGGATTAAATCCTATAGTGGCGCCTCACAAGGAATACACGTGAGCGCCGGCATGCAAAACACAAGAGTGACTATTTATAAAGCAATTAAATTTTTAGGCGACGCCCACGTGCATAGCACGTGAGCGTCAGCATCCAAATTAAAGAAGATAGAATTAAATTCTACTCTCTGTTAAACAGAGCCGTTGGATCAAAAATCAAACGGAGATGATAAATCATCAAAAATACAGAATTAAATTTCGTCGGGAGAAAACATCCCCCAAATTTGATTATAGAATAAAATTCTATTTTGGGATATATTCTCTCAATCTTTCTAAATAAGAAAGATTGCCCTCGGTAAAACAGAGAACCGGTGGATTAAAAATCCAACGGTAATATAAAAAATTACCGTTTTACAGAATAAATTCTGTGTAAGGGAAAATATTTTCCCAATCTTGTTAGAAACAAGAAAATATGTTCTGTAAAACAGAAACCCTTGGATCAAAGATCTAATGGTGGGTAAAATCCACAAATCAATTAGGATCTCTTAATGAGAGATTTCTTCAAAAACTAATTAACAAACTTGCCTCTACTATATAAAGGACCCAAGACTTCAAGTCTGAGAGGGAAGAACCCCCCAGAAGCTTCTAAAAAAAATTAAAGCAGAAAACTTCAGAAAGAAATAGAGAAGAAGATCTCCCTCCTCAAGAAACTCTAGGTAAATAAAAAAAAGATCAAAACATTTCATTTACCTATTGAAGGGTTTAGCCCTTTTAAAAGAACTTAGTTTTTTCTCTAGATCTGAGATTCACAAGACAAGCCCCCCACAAGTTGAGAATTTAATTCTCATCGGGAAGAACTTGTTCTTGAGAATCAAACATTCAGAAAAGAACTAGGAATTGAGTTCCTCAAAACAAAGCATATAAGAAAAAAACCTAGTGCCCATCGCCTCACGTGTCCCTCACGTGGGTGCTACAGAAGAAAAGAGTGCTTAGCACTCATTGGGCAGCGCCCGGCGCCTCACGTGTCCTTCACGTGGGCGCCACATAAGAAAAGAGTGCTTAGCTGTCACAACCCGAAATAGCACGTGACTGGCACTTGAATCATGTGAATTCTATATGACCCCACCTAATTCAAGTAAGCCAAAAGCCCAGAAATCTAAACCATTTTTAAAGAAAAGAGTGAAGGAAAACTTGTTTAAAAGCAACATCATATTTTCCCGAAAATTTCGGCAGAGTCTCCTTTGTAAATACTGGCCCCAAACGGGTACAAACATGCATATACATAAGAAATGAATAAAGGCATCCCCAAACGGGAGCTAGATCTTCGCCAATTGGCGGAAACAACCACGCAAGCAGTATAATATACAACGCCGAAGGACGATGATCAAAACTCAGAAGAAAACCAAACATCCTCAAGAAAATCAGAGAAGAATCATAATATATAAGCGCGCGACTCTAAGGTCGAAAGAATAAACAACTGGCCTTCTAAGTCTATCAAAATAATACAAGTCTGGTTGATGGAGTTTACTAGATACAATTGAAGTAAATAAGGTACAACAGTGGTCACGATGCAAGTGAACCCACCTACCAAAGCAATCACCCGGAATGAAGCAGTGTGTCAGCAAGCCGCAACGAAACCTGTACAGCAAAACCTGCAAGAAACTGTGGCACAACGGGAGTGAGTTGCTAACTCGTGAGTAGAAAACATCACCGAGAAGAAATCGCATGTATGACTCTCTCCTAGGTCATACAATAATAATATCCTCAATATAAAACTTGAAACATCTAAACATAAGTGTAATATCAAGTGCTCGTATCAGTGCCTCAGGAAGCAACATGTCACATATATGATGTACGGATGCACAAAAATGAAAGCAGAATACATCATGAATGAGAAAGCTGTTTTCTTATCTCAGTGAGATTTTGTATAAAAACCGAAGTATCATCAATGAAATCAACAGAGAATCCGTGTCAAGCATCGACACAAAACATATATCTTAATATCTCGGGCTCCGGCAATCCGGACTGGCCCATATCATAAAATCTCAATATCTCAATGTCTCAATATCTCGGGCTCCGGCAATCCGGACTGGCCCATATCATCAAATCTCAATATCTCGGGCTCCGGCAATCCGGACTGGCCCCGGGCTTCGGCAATCCGGACTGGCCCAAATCATTAAATCTCACGACTACGTCGGTATCCTCCGGATATCCGCCGCATCACAAATAACCGGCCGGTAGTGCTCTCCTGCCGGGCTCAACGCCATCATCTGCGACCATCTTGTCCCGGGGTACCGCACCGGGTCCACCATGCACCCGCAGACGGTTCATCCTCCTCCTCGAATCGAGTGCATGATACCGCTCAAGAGCCGAGAAAACTCATGGTGGACACATCTCACATCATATCACGAGAAAACCGCAAATTTCTATCTTTTGAAATGAAAACGAGTTTATAAAATTCTTGCGGTTTCTCCAAATCCAGAAATCTCATGGAAAATCCGAAATCCCAAACTCGAGAGTAAATAACAGTGAAATACCGGCATAAAGCCCCATAATATGGCATGACAAATGAATATATATATATATATACATGCACGGGTGTCGAAGTAAAGAATGCAATATCTAAACTAGCATAGTAATAACATATTGGAACTATCAGCTAGCAGTTATATCCATGAAGTAATATTCTCTAAAGTGTCTGTGGCATGACAATTACCGATGATGATGTGTGTGAGCCGGCAAGCACGTGTACGTGGAGCATACACATAATGGTGCTGGTGTCCTGACAACAGGAGTCATAATAACTAAAGAAACACAGGTATAAGCATGCAATACGATGAGAACGACATGAATTAAATGGAGAATGAATAGTAATCGCAACAATGAAGAATATACACTTTATATACGAGTCATACAGTGTTGACATTTGAAATAGCACGAATCGTGGTTTTTAGAAAATAGGGGCTACGGTGTTTTTAAGAAAATGTACATCCTTTGAAAAATCCATAGTATCCCTCGGCCCGTCTTTAAAATACTTACGATTCGTTAGTTTTGTAAATAAGTATGACTCGAGCCCATACATCTACCAAATAAACTACAGGACGAAGCTAAGAGACTAAACAAAAAGGTAAGGCAATCCACCTAAGTCAGAGTCGATATATCTAGTAGTCGGTGATTCCGCCTCAATAGCGTCACGTACGATAAAATATATAATGCGACATCCTCGAATCAAGAGTGTGGATCAATCATCATATATATATCTCGTACGGTAAAATCCATCGTACGGCATCCCAAAAATCAGGGTATGGGTCAATTATCACATTTACCTCATTATTCACATGGTATCATTATCATAATATCATGAACTAGGGGTACTGATCTAAAGTCTAGTACATTCCGATACCATCAACATATATCCACGTGTGTATGGAAACACATCGCCCATCGATCCGCTATAATATCATGTCGTATCTCATATCACGACCGAAGCACATATCGAAATCTCACGGCATTCTGCCCGATCATATCGGTTCATCTCCAAGTATCATACACTATCTTCATCACCCATATGTGTGTGTGTGTGTGTGTGTACACACACACACACACACCAACGCATCCACACACACACACACACACACACACACACACATAAACATATACACTCAAAACCATATCACGTGTGTGCATGTGTGTGTGTGTCAACCTTACTGTCACGCCCCGCTTCCCAAAATACGGAATACGAGGGGTAGACAAGGCCAGCCATGCTCCTACGGTCAAGGAAATGTCCTGCCGCAGTCACACTTCGGCTTCTAGTTTATCATGGTAAACAGTAAATGATGCGCAGGTAATGGGAAAATGCAGTAACTGAAAGGAACAATGTAAAGACTGACCTGAAGTGGAACAAATGAAAGTAACTCGGGAAGGCGAGTCAAGAAGTCTGTGAAGCACGTCTAGTTCTGATCCAGGCTAAATCTTCTCCTCACTCTGAGCATGCATACTCAGGTCGTCAGAGCGACACAATAGCAATATAATGCATATAATCAAGTAACAGTTCTAACAGTGGTGAAGGATATGAATAACAGTAAATCAATAACATCATGAATATAAATGAGCAGAGATAAATGCAGCGGAGCAGTAAAGCAGTATAACGATACGTCATGTATGCCAACACAGTATATAAGGAATGTAAACGTCAGTAACCCTATCAGTCTCTAAGTCTCACTGCACAGGTCAATAAGCCTATCGTCAGTCCAAGTGTGAGAGTCAACCACTCGCGAGTGTCCTCCACCCAAGGGTAGAACCCAAGGGCAAGGGACCACGGGTCCAACATGTAACGAGTGTATCACGGTGATATAGCACATACCCTGTAAATCTCCATATAACTCCCTAAATATATAAGCCGGCATGGGACTCCCGAGATTCTGTTGAATTCACACTTGAACTACCCCACACCTCGTGGTCTACATCAAACGCTAACCATAACCCTAAATACTAATCGATCCGTGACAAGTCTGCGCGAGAACTGAAGGCAGGACCTCCATCAAGCACGTCCCGACTAATACCTAAGATAAATGGCAGTGTCGGATGCCTTATCTGTGACATCCGTGCAAGCGCTTCCATAAGTGTCCCATACCACTTATAGTCACACGTACACGCATCCCACAGACGTCGACAATGCAATAGAATAAAAGGGACACTGATTGTGCACAAGTACGTATCACTTTCACTTAATCACGAATACACGAACACTGACGTACTTGCCACAATCAACACTAAAATCTAACACTGGGTAATTGCACGACATCACTGGATAATCACTACAATGATATAAATATGATATGATGCATGAACAGTATAAGAAGCACAACTAAGGTATCATAGAAACAACAGTCTATCACTTGCACGATTTATCATGAAACATATGTATATAATTTAGCGAAATGATAAACAGGTAGTAATTAATATGTTCAGTTATCTATCCTTAGAATTTTGTTTCAGGTCAAACGGGTTTCAGGATCATTAGTTATAACTGTTTCATTTTAAGCGCACACGGCTGGAAATCCAATTTCAGAATCAGGAATCCATTTCGCAACGCATTTTAACCCCAGTTGGGATCATAATTTAGTGACGCTACAGTTGAATGAATTCTAGGGTTTTCAGTAAGGTTTTCAACGCAATAGACGGATCTTCAATCGCGTCTGTACTTTAGCAGCTATAACCTGTTTAATATTAACATGTCAATTCTGATTCTGCTGGGACTGTTATGTGTCCCGATCTTCTAAATTACAGATTAAATATCAAATGGTAACGAAACAGGATGAAATCAAATGCGTTGTCTAGCTAACAGACTTATCTACAATAAGCAGCAGAGTTCCGCAACCTACGAGTTAAGGAAATCCTATGGTATCCATTACGGGACAGCAAGCACAATTTGAGTCGCTCTGGACTGCAGTCCAGAGTCGCACTCCGATATGAATATCATCGCCATTTAAGTACAGGAATGTCTGGAAAATAGTATAGAATTAAAGTTCGTCGAGTTAGCTTCGATCTGAGCCCTCGAACGCACCATTCTAATATGTGTATGATTTATGATGAATTTAACGGTTTTCAGGTGCAACAGAATTACAGTTTTACGGTTAAACTTGGGGGCAGTTGTTTTAGTCGTAAATGATCAAGTTATCCAACAAAATTCATACACAAAGTTCACAGCCCTACGGGCCAACCTACACCATCGAGTTCCGTCAAATTTGATAATGTTTTTCTAAGGGAACAAACATCGAACAGTTACGGCACATAAATTAACTAATCTTGCAACTTTAATATCTCTATAATTAGCAATCGTATCATAAGCAATTAGCATGTAAGCAAGTAAAAACTTGCCTGGAGACGTTATGGCACACGGCAGCGACACGACACACGTGCGGCACGTCAGCGACACACGCGCGAGCGGCAACGTCAAGGCTTGGCCTCGGCTTGAACCGGTTGGCACGGGCTTGGTTCGAACTAGAGGGGGTTGTAGCGAGCCCAGGCGGTGTCGGGCTAGGGATCGCTGAAGTTGTCGAGGCCAAGTGTGAGGGATTTGTAGGGGAGAGAGTATGTGACAGAGAGAGAGAGAGGTTTAGAGAGAGTGAGAAAATAGAGAGTGAGAGAGGGAAAGACAGAGGGAGTGAGAAAGGCAGTGAGAGAGAGAGAGAAGAGTTAGAGAGAGAAAGAGAGAGAAAGGCAGAATGAGAAAGAGAGAGACAGAGGGAGTTGCAGAGAGAGAGAGAAACGAGAGAGAGAGAGAGAAGTGAGAGAGAGAGAGAGAGAGAGAGGCAAAGAGAGAACTCGGGGAGAGAGAGGGAAGTGAGAGAGAGAGAGAGAGGCAGAGAGAGAACTCGGGGAGAGAGAGGGAAGTGAAAGAGAGAGAGAGAGACAGAACTGGGAGTGGTGAGGATGATGATGATGACGACGATGATGGTGATGACGAGGCGGTCGCCGAGAGACGAGGAGCTCGTCGGCGTTGGGGCACGGTGGTCGAGTTCGGGTGCAGGGGGTTCGAACTTGGCAGTGGGTTTGGGGGTACTGGGTGATGGAGGGAGGTGGTCGGAGACGAGGTTGGCGAGGGGATTGAGCTCGGATGACGACGAGGAGGTGGGGTGCTCGGATGACGACGAGGAGGTGGGTCGGTTGCGGTTGTCGTCGACGTCGTCGGCGTTGGTGAGGAAAGGAGCAGGGGAGGCGATGGTGATGGGTTGCGGTCGGTGATGGGTGTAGCGAGAAGAGGGGGAAATGAGAACGGGGAGTGAGCGAGCGAGGAAGAGAGGGTAGAGGAGAGAGGGTCGTGGGGGAAAAACGCGCGCGTCGTGGGGTAACGGCAGCGTGAGCGAGGGCGGAGGCGGAGGCGCGAGAAGCGCGCACGCGAGCGGAAAGAGCCGTTGCGAGATTTGAAGGAGAAGGATGAACAGGAGTGGGGGTCGGGTCGGGTAAGGAGGAAGCGGGCGCGGGAGTGGAGAGGGAGCACGGGCTGAAGGCAGTGGGCCGGGCCAAACGAATTTTGGAAAAAATATTAGGGAATAAAAGGAGTGGGCTGGGCCGATAAAATAAGGAGAATTTAAATGGAAAGGTTATGGGATGGGCCGGGAAACAATTTAAAGAAAAAGGGAATAAATGTTACAGAGGCTGGGGTCTGAAATTAAAGGGAATCTTTTGTTGAAAATTTTTATAGGATTAGGGTTCAAATTTTGTTAAGGAAATTGGGCTGGGGCTTAGGATTTAAGATTAATAAAGAGAATGAAGTTTATTAACTGTGGAATGGTTTGGGTTTAATCTAAATAAAAGAAATGTGCTGAGTGAAATAAAATATAGCTTGGTTTAGAATTTGGGTTTATAAAAGGACTTATAATAAATAAATAATTTTTATAAATAAAACACATAGAATTATAAATAAAATATATGGAATTCTAAAGTAACAAAATACGGACTTGGTATAAAAAGGGGCCGGGTGTTACATCATACCACCCTTACAAAAATTTCGTCCTCGAAATTTAAAGGAAACTATATAATAAGCGAAGAGTCATCATATCGAACACTAATACGTGCTGATTTACTTTAAAACGGTAGATAAAGTTTTGAAGGTACATACATATATATAAACCATATACAAAAATAGGCTTACAAGGTATAATGCATGAAAACTATACGGGCAAGTACAAATATACAAGAATATAGATAACAATTACCGAATAATATTAATCAAAGTGTGCTCGGTAGACGTCGAAACCAAATGTGTGCGCATCTAAATATACCATAGTAGCAAACGGAAATAATAAACATAAGGCTCAACTACTTATAATAGTAATCATAGGCACAAATCCTCAAAGTAAATTGACGACATTAAAGCAGTGAAAACTAGTCGGTAGGCTAAAACATTTTAGGAAAGATATCGATAGGATAGGCTAAAAAATAATTTAGAAAACTTGTATAGTGAAATAAAAAAAATATAGACCAAAAGTATGCGCGGTGTAAGGTTACACTACTGAAAATGAAAATAATAATAGTTGTACTTAAAATACAAAAATGGGGTAATCAAATACACGAACTAAAATAATGAAAACTAAATTTTGAATAACACTGTCCCTATATATAGTTAGGGTAATAGGAAGAACACAAATATGTATGGGGCTAGCTAGGGTAACGATTACAAGGGAAGGTAGCTCATTCAGAAGGTCGGAGTATGGCGGCTTTAGGCTGAGGATCAAGGGAATTGGGATCGGGTCAGCACAGGAAGTACGGATGAGCACAAAGGGATACAAAAGAAAAGTGTAGGGGGAAGCAACAGTCGGTACAACACACGAATCAAAATTTGAAGAGTCGGTGAATTTGGGAGTTTCACAGGAACTGTTCTCCTCCCAGAAGGATCTCAAACGGGGCACAGACGAGAGATGAAGGGTGGCTCATTCCAAGGATCAGGGTGCGGCACTTTCTAATCTAAACGAGAGTGAAAACTATACAATGAGTAGGGGTGGACAGTCCGGGAACTCGGCAGACAATAAATGGATATGGGCAATGAACAAGTATCAAGCAAACCAATAATCAAAAGGTTTACGACTTCAGAAGATTTATTTCATTAAAGAAAATTTGAAACAAGGCACTCTCCAAGACTAAAAGTGGCCCTAAACTATACACATTTTATTTGGCCAGAAAGACAACATCAAAAGAAATTCCGTCAGCCGCGGTTGTGGAGATTCAGCAGGTTGCGGTAGGCTCGCGCGCTCAGGTAGGGGCGTCCATTTCCATAGAGCCTCGCAGGTATCGCTAAAGAAAGTTCTCCCATGGCAGGGTCTTGATTCTCTGGTCCTTCATACTCGGGTAGTACTTCTTCATCGAGGTCCGATCCCATGTGATTTTCTTCTTCTGGGTTTTCTTCCGCTGGATTTTCTCCTATCGGTTCTTCCTCGGGGTCTTCCTCTACCGGGTCTTCCCCTATAGGGTTCTCTTCAGGATCTCCTTCTTCTTCGTCAGGATCAGCTATCATGTCAAACTCTGGGGCGTCCGCTTCTTCGTCCTCTGAATCATTGTTTTAGAAGTTGACCTGGGGACCGTTGATCTCATCGTCGGAATCCATCAGTGTGCGGTCTAAGGAAACGCATGATTGTATATCCTCATCTAGGTGCGGCGCTGCTCCAGGGTGGGCCATGTCTGAAAGAAAAGAGTCATGATTAAACAATGGAATACATCAAGGAAGGCTCAGGGTACGAAATATAGGAAAATATGCGGTTGCAGGAATTGAAAGCTCAGAGTTAAAAATGCTGTGATAATGAATAGAATTTGATATAGAAAAGCATGAGAATGATGCATGTATTATGATTCAAATTTTATTTCATTCAACTAAAGTTCGACGGATACAAAGGTTCAAATGGAAGAAAATATTCATAAAAGATGACAACATTATTATTGAAATTGGAAAATCATAGAATTCTTCTCCGATAGCCAGAACGCTGCATCATCGTTACGCGAGTTGAATCCTGCGTTAGATCCGCCTTATGGTCGAAGTTCAAACTACGCGATGATCCTCACTTGGTAGAAGTGGGGAGTGTGGACGAGTTTCCTCCTTGTAGTTCTTTCCTTTCTGTGCAACCGTTGATGAGATGTTTGTCGGAACCGCATATCAGACATTTCCATTGAGCACGGCGACAATCCCTCTGAAGGTGTCCTGGCCTCTTACAATATCCACAGCAGGGGTTCTTCTGGTACTTCTGTTGCGGGGAAACAAATTTGCGTTTCATCTTCTTCCCTTTTCCTCGTCCAAAAGAGATCCCTGTATGATAGGAGACTCCCGCTGGGGTCTGACTCACTTGTCTTCTCAGCCCTTCAGCTAATAGGTCGTTTGTTCGCTCCTGGGCTTCCTTTAAACCTTGTAGTACACTAAGGATCTCAACAGTCTGATTCTGGGGAGCGGACAAAGATGAAGAGTCGTTGGAAGACATGATCCTGAAACAACCATTTGAGGATGATATAAGTCACAAGCTAAATGAATCAAAATATAATATGGATAGAACAAGGATTCAAGAATATCAGAGATGATGAATATCATTACAAGTAGGGAATCAATGGTATCACTTTAAGTCACTTGAATAGAGTACGGTAGTGCAATTGCCACCACGTACCCTTGTCAATTCATCCGAAACCATAGTGAATGGATAGCTGAACACATGATGTGAATATGGATCAAGAATGGCAAGTTTACAATCTAGACCGAGTGATGTCTTAGATTGCCAAACTTTACACGGAAAACTGCAATCTCAATCTATGCAAAACCTGGCTCTGATACCAACTAAACCATGTCACGCCCCGCTTCCCAAAATACGGAATACGAGGGGTAGACAAGGCCAGCCATGCTCCTACGGTCAAGGAAATGTCCTGCCGCAGTCACACTTCGGCTTCTAGTTTATCATGGTAAACAGTAAATGATGCGCAGGTAATGGGAAAATGCAGTAACTGAAAGGAACAATGTAAAGACTGACCTGAAGTGGAACAAATGAAAGTAACTCGGGAAGGCGAGTCAAGAAGTCTGTGAAGCACGTCTAGTTCTGATCCAGGCTAAATCTTCTCCTCACTCTGAGCATGCATACTCAGGTCGTCAGAGCGACACAATAGCAATATAATGCATATAATCAAGTAACAGTTCTAACAGTGGTGAAGGATATGAATAGCAGTAAATCAATAACATCATGAATATAAATGAGCAGAGATAAATGCAGCGGAGCAGTAAAGCAGTATAACGATATGTCATGTATGTCAACACAGTATATAAGGAATGTAAACGACAGTAACCCTATCAGTCTCTAAGTCTCACTGCACAGGTCAATAAGCCTATCGTCAGTCCAAGTATGAGAGTCAACCACTCGCGAGTGTCCTCCACCCAAGGGTAGAACCCAAGGGCAAGGGACCACGGGCCCAACATGTAACGAGTGTATCACGGTGATATAGCACATACCCTGTAAATCTCCAAATAACTCCCTAAATATATAAGCCGGCATGGGACTCCCGAGATTCTGTTGAATTCACACTTGAACTACCCCACACCCCGTGGTCTACATCAAACGCTAACCATAACCCTAAATACTAATCGATCCGTGACAAGTCTGCGCGAGAACTGGAGGCAGGACCTCCATCAAGCACGTCCCGACTAATACCTAAGATAAATGGCAGTGTCGGATGCCTTATCTGTGACATCCGTGCAAGCGCTTCCATAAGTGTCCCATACCACTTATAGTCACACGTACACGCATCCCACAGACGTCGACAATGCAATAGAATAAAAGGGACACTGATTGTGCACAAGTACGTATCACTTTCACTTAATCACGAATACACGAACACTGACGTACTTGCCACAATCAACACTAAAATCTAACACTGAGTAATTGCACGACATCACTGGATAATCACTACAATGATATAAATATGATATGATGCATGAACAGTATAAGAAGCACAACTAAGGTATCATAGAAACAACAGTCTATCACTTGCACGATTTATCATGAAACATATGTATATAATTTAGCGAAATGATAAACAGGTAGTAATTAATATGTTCAGTTATCTATCCTCAGAATTTTGTTTCAGGTCAAACGGGTTTCAGGATCATTAGTTATAACTGTTTCATTTTAAGCGCACGCGGCTGGAAATCCAATTTCAGAATCAGGAATCCATTTCGCAACGCATTTTAACCCCAGTTGGGATCATAATTTAGTGACGCTACAGTTGAATGAATTCTAGGGTTTTCAGTAAGGTTTTCAACGCAACAGACGGATCTTCAATCGCGTCTGTACTTTAGAAGCTATAACCTGTTTAATATTAACATGTCAATTCTGATTCTGCTGGGACTGTTATGTGTCCCGATCTTCTAAATTACAGATTAAATATCAAATGGTAACGAAACAGGATGAAATCAAATGCGTTGTCTAGCTAACAGAGTTATCTACAATAAGCAGCGGAGTTCCTCAACCTACGAGTTAAGGAAATCCTATGGTATCCATTACGGGACAGCAAGCACAATTTGAGTCGCTCTGGACCGCAGTCCAGAGTCGCACTCCAATACGAATATCATTGCCATTTAAGTACAGGAATGTCTGGAAACTAGTATAGAATTAAAGTTCGTCGAGTTAGCTTCGATCTGAGCCCTCGAACGCACCATTCTAATATGTGTATGATTTATGATGAATTTAACGGTTTTCAGGTGCAACAGAATTACAGTTTTACGGTTAAACTTGGGGGCAGTTGTTTTAGTCGTAAATGATCAAGTTATCCAACAAAATTCATACACAAAGTTCACAGCCCTACGGGCCAACCTACACCATCGAGTTCCGTCAAATTTGATAATGTTTTTCTAAGGGAACAAACATCGAACAGTTACGGCACATAAATTAACTAATCTTGCAACTTTAATATCTCTATAATTAGCAATCGTATCATAAGCAATTAGCATGTAAGCAAGTAAAAACTTGCCTGGAGACGTTATGGCACACGGCAGCGACACGACACACGTGCGGCACGTCAGCGACACACGCGCGAGCGGCAACGTCAAGGCTTGGCCTCGGCTTGAACCGGTTGGCACGGGCTTGGTTCGAACTAGAGGGGGTTGTAGCGAGCCCAGGCGGTGTCGGGCTAGGGATCGCTGAAGTTGTCGAGGCCAAGTGTGAGGGATTTGTAGGGGAGAGAGTATGTGACAGAGAGAGAGAGAGGTTTAGAGAGAGTGAGAAAATAGAGAGTGAGAGAGGGAAAGACAGAGGGAGTGAGAAAGGCAGTGAGAGAGAGAGAGAAGAGTTAGAGAGAGAAAGAGAGAGAAAGGCAGAATGAGAAAGAGAGAGACAGAGGGAGTTGCAGAGAGAGAGAGAAACGAGAGAGAGAGAGAGAAGTGAGAGAGAGAGAGAGAGAGAGAGAGAGAGGCAAAGAGAGAACTCGGGGAGAGAGAGGGAAGTGAGAGAGAGAGAGAGAGAGAGGCAGAGAGAGAACTCGGGGAGAGAGAGGGAAGTGAAAGAGAGAGAGAGAGACAGAACTGGGAGTGGTGAGGATGATGATGATGACGACGATGATGGTGATGACGAGGCGGTCGCCGAGAGACGAGGAGCTCGTCGGCGTTGGGGCAGGGTGGTCGAGTTCGGGTGCAGGGGGTTCGAACTTGGCAGTGGGTTTGGAGGTACTGGGTGATGGAGGGAGGTGGTCGGAGACGAGGTTGGCGAGGGGATTGAGCTCGGATGACGACGAGGAGGTGGGGTGCTCGGATGACGACGAGGAGGTGGGTCGGTTGCGGTTGTCGTCGACGTCGTCGGCGTTGGTGAGGAAAGGAGCAGGGGAGGCGATGGTGATGGGTTGCGGTCGGTGATGGGTGTAGCGAGAAGAGGGGGAAATGAGAACGGGGAGTGAGCGAGCGAGGAAGAGAGGGTAGAGGAGAGAGGGTCGTGGGGGAAAAACGCGCGCGTCGTGGGGTAACGGCAGCGTGAGCGAGGGCGGAGGCGGAGGCGCGAGAAGCGCGCACGCGAGCGGAAAGAGCCGTTGCGAGATTTGAAGGAGAAGGATGAACAGGAGTGGGGGTCGGGTCGGGTAAGGAGGAAGCGGGCGCGGGCGTGGAGAGGGAGCACGGGCTGAAGGCAGTGGGCCGGGCCAAACGAATTTTGGAAAAAATATTAGGGAATAAAAGGAGTGGGCTGGGCCGATAAAATAAGGAGAATTTAAATGGAAAGGTTATGGGATGGGCCGGGAAACAATTTAAAGAAAAAGGGAATAAATGTTACAGAGGCTGGGGTCTGAAATTAAAGGGAATCTTTTGTTGAAAAATTTTATAGGATTAGGGTTCAAATTTTGTTAAGGAAATTGGGCTGGGGCTTAGGATTTAAGATTAATAAAGAGAATGAAGTTTATTAACTGTGGAATGGTTTGGGTTTAATCTAAATAAAAGAAATGTGCTGAGTGAAATAAAATATAGCTTGGTTTAGAATTTGGGTTTATAAAAGGACTTATAATAAATAAATAATTTTTATAAATAAAACACATAGAATTATAAATAAAATATATGGAATTCTAAAGTAACAAAATACGGACTTGGTATAAAAAGGGGCCGGGTGTTACATCTACTCTAGGGTTCGCGACTAAGAAACTAACTAAAATCACTTTCTTTCAATTACACTAAAACCAACCCATGTCTCCTAAAGTCTTTCTTACTAAATATTCATATCTCGCTGTTTCCCCCAATCGGAGCAAAGCTCTGTTCAAAATTCAAATTTTAAAATGAAGCAACGCTTCAGATCTAGCACCCAGTGCGCTGCGTCCTAGGCACCGCACCACGTGCAAAGCACGTGTGCGCTAGCGCCAAGTGCGCTGCACCCTGAGCAGCGCACCACGTGCAAAACACGGGTGCGCCAGCATTGGAATTAAAAACTCTCCACCGTTAGATCAAAAAATCTAATAATAATGATAAATCATTAATTAATCAGAATTAAATTCTGTTATGGAAGGATTTTCCAATCTTGTTAAAAATAAGAAGATTGCCTTCTGTAAAACAGAAGCCCTAGGATCAAAGATCCAATGGTGGGGAAACATCCCCAAGTCAATCAGAGAAAAATCTCTTCAACTTATTCAACAAATCAGCTTGTCCTATATAAAGGCCCCTAGACTTCAAGTCTGGGAGATACAGAAGCATAGAGAGAAACCCCCCCATAAACTTTGAGAAACTCAAAAATAAAGAGCAAGCTCTTGCAAGAAGATCTTTCTTCATGGTAAAAATGATAATGATGAACAAAGAGATGAAATTATCTCATAAAAAGAAGAATTCATTTTCTTTACAAAGATCATAGATCTACAAAAGACAAAAGTCTTTCACAAAAAAGATCAAAAGATCTCATCATAAAATAAAAGAAGAAGAACATAATTCTTCTCACAGATCATGGATCTATAAAGGCAAAGCCTTTAATCAACATAAGAGATTGAAAATATCTCCTGCAAAAACAAGAACTGTTGTTCTTAGATCTTGAGACAAAGTCTCTTTTAAAGGAACATAAATTTGTTTCCCAGATCATAAAATTGATCAGATGCGCTTTGCGCTCTTGAACTGCGCTTCTGCGCTCTCTAGAACGGCGCTCAGCGCCAAATGCGCTACGTGTCAACCATGTATGCGCCAATTGACAACTTGAGCTTTGCGCTTCTGAAATAGCGCACTGCGCTCATGGGCTGGCGCTCAGCGCCAAGCGCGCCACGTGTCACTCACGTGTGCGCCACTAAACTGAAAGCGCAATGCGCTCATGAACCAGCGCAATGCGCTCATGAACCAGCGCTCTGCGCTCATAAACCAGCGCAATGCGCCCATCATCTGGCGCTTAGCGCCAAGCGCGCCACGTTTCCTTTACGTATGCGCCACGTGGCAGAAGCGCACTGCGCTCTTTGACTGGCGCAAAGAGCCAAGCGCACCATATGTTGCGCTGACAGAACATAAATTGTTCTTTAATAAGCCCAGAGCTCTGATGAATGCTCAGCATTCAATAAAAGACAAAAACATTGTCAAGATATAAATCAATGCTCAGTATTGTTAAAGGGGCCAAGCCCAAATAAAGGCTCAATAGCCCAAAATAAAATGTTAAACATTTTAACCTGATTGGACTTAGCCCAATATTGGCCATAAGTGCTCAACTTATATTAATTGAGCCCATCTGCTCATAAATATTTTAACAGATCTTAGTCCCAAATTGGACTACAGATCTTTCAACCAACTCACATCGGTTCGAGAGTACATCTCTTTACTCCTCTGATATTTGTCGTTGTAATCTTTCAACGTTTTCAGAGAGGTGACGGGTCCCGACAACCAAACATTCTACGGACTGTGGGGTCCTTTAAAACCCATGGACTATGATGTACTTAACCTTGACTGTGAGGTCTTTAAACTCACGGACTATGATGTCCTTAACCTTGACTGTGAGGTCTTTAAACTCACGGACTATGATGTCCTTAACCTTGACTGTGAGGTCTTTAAACTCACGGACTATGACGTCCTTAACCTTGACCGTGCGGTCTTTAAACTAATGGACCACTATGTCCTTAAACTGGTATTGGACCACTATGTCCTTAAACTAGTAATCGACCGCAATGTCCCTAAACTAAACAATTGAGTCCAAATGCTCTCTTGTTGGATCTAAACGATCCCGTTAAGTTGAGCTTAGTCTGAAATGAGACTAACGTATTCTTAACAAACGTTTAAGTTGATCTTAGTCTCAAATGAGACTAATGCATCCTTAAACCCAACCCCCAAACCCGAATTTAAGAAAGTACGGATTTGGAATAATCCACGTCCTACGGGCGACAACATAAATTAGTCTCCGTATACAATCCACGGGCAACCAAAAACCAAAACAAACACCCACGACACGAAGTGACCATCTGAAGAAGGAGAAAGTGGTTACCGCGATGCGGTAGCGTAATTAGCTGCAGGGGCTTGCGCCTGCAGGGAAGAGCGTCCCCATAATAAAAAACCCCTCAATGAAGGGAAATCTGACGAAGTCTGCTACATCGGCCGCATCCATTTAAACCTTCGATATATGGTGCCATAAATCAACTTGGCATCTTCGGAGAGGTGGACAGATAGAACCAATTAGCATCTGCCCCGAAATTCAAGCAAGACGGACCCGCGCGGTCGCGTCTCCATCTTTTCTGCGGGGAACAGATTCTGGTCGCGGGTCCGTATTTTCGGCGGGGAACACTCGCAATAACACATACGTATATATATCATATCACATCATATCCTACGAAATTGCGTGGGTGCTATACGCCATCCACCCGACTTCCCCCGTAGATATACATCTACTCACCTGATGCCTCGGCTAATCTGATCCGATTCCAGCTCTGCCATCTCCGCGCCACATCCGAAGCCTCTGCATCCGATCCTAGAAACATACACAAGTAAAAAGAGAATAAATATATAATTAGTCGCGGAATACAAGTCAACCACACGCACTAACTAAACGCGCACACACTTGCTGCACGAAACGCGCCGCGACAACGCCACAGATCACCACTAGGGTCGCAATACGTGAAAACCACTAATCCTAGTACCCACTCGTACCAATTGCACACTCACAACACACTAATATAATATGAAATAGGTTGTAATTCATCCAAACCTCAAACTCGAATAAACGCTATTTTTTTCCGAAAACCTAGTAAGCAACAATTACCCGTTTTAATACTAATCTAGATGTTTTAGCAATTTTAACGGCCACATAGCTCACTTAATATCTCAATTAGGTCACACAAACCCTAACTAAATTTCAGTTTCATCTAATTACATTTTAATTAAAAACCTAGTTTGCAAAGTTATATAATTAGGACAAATTAAATTTAATAATTAACAATTTAGCAACGAGACTAGGTTTTGCATATCTTAAGATGCTAGACTACATATTGTAATCAAGATTAAGTGATAAAACCCTAACCTTAATTTAACCCTTCTCTTGAATATTTAAATCTTGATATAAAACCCATAATTAAACACCAAATTAGACTAGATTAAGTAATTAATCGACAATTAACCAATGGGTTAGGATTTATACCTCACAAATTTTGAGATTAACTTGCAACTTCTAGGCCTCCAAAGTGACTTCCTTGCTCCAAGATCCATGCTAGATCGGCCAAGGAAAAATGGGTAAGGATTAAATTAGGAATTTAGTAAGGTTTTATTTGATTTTTCATGGAATTTTTGTGGCTTTTTTGGAGAAGAGATGAGATGAGGAAATGAGAGGAGGGGGGCTGCAGAAATTCGGTAGTGAGAGGTAAGAGGCAAAGTGTGAGTGTGTGTGGTGAAAGTCAAAGTCAAACTCTCCCCATTCCTTAATATATTAAGCCCATGCTTCTTTTCTTTCTTATTTCCGTTTTAAATTCCTTAATATATAAGTGCAACGGGTGTGCACGAAAACACCTGTCAAGGGCAACGGGTGAGCCTGACAACAAAATCAGGTGCATGTGATATGCACGAAGAATCCCGGTTTAGTGCATCTGGTGTGCACCAAAATCGCATCAAGCACCCCAAGTATGCGCAAGAATCCAAATCAAGTGCACAAAGTGCACGAAAACAAATATCGAATATCATAATCGAAATCGACGGTATACAACATACCTCAATCCAAATCAGGTATACCGTGGTACAAAATCTCACAACTACGTGCATCAGCGTGCACAAAATCGAATCAAGGTACTAAAAGTGCATGAAAACTACGCCGAAGGCACAAGTCAAATCACATATATACCATAGGTATGAAATCGAAATCAAATATCTCAAACGATATCAAATCGAAATCGAGTGCAACTGTGGTGCACGAAAACTCAATCGTGCAAATAAATCGCCTAAAATACCGAAATCCAAAATGACGTACACGTGATATTCGAATCACCAAATCGCAAATCATAAACACTGTCGTCAATATGTCCTTCCTTCAAGGTCGAGAAGGTGTCAGTGCATCCAAAGCTAGCAGAGCAAGATATCTCCTTGCCTCCTGTTCATGGTCTGGCGCCTTGTGCCCTTAGGCTCTCGTCTCTCACTGCGGATTTGCCAGTTACATAACTCCTCGGCTCAACGGCCCAACATGGAAATGGTGACGGAAACAGTTCCGCTCTAGCACATCCTCTAAAGATCTCTGGCCAACTATCATGGTCCCTCATAACATGCTTCGTCGACGATGCCGAACTCTGGCCTACTGGGTGTACGTGATACGACCGATCCTGGGTCCAAGTCTTCTCGCTTAGTATTTCAGAAAGATTCTGTCGGGGTCTCTTCCAAATCTCGTTTCTGCCGAACTGCCCAGAAGTTATCACCCTTTACTAAATCCATTTCTTATTCCGGAATAGCTGCATACTCATCACGACTCCTTCTAAAAGATAGGTCCATATTCAACGCCTCTGCATGCGTGTCACATCTCTGATATCAACGGAGTGGAACGTCATCTCGTCAAAATCTCGTACGAACCTCTTACTCAATTTTTCTATGATGTGGACTGATTCGGACTCGTCTCTTCATAGCTGTATGGACTGCGCTACAACGGCTATACTCATATCTGGAGTCTCCCTTCCGAAACTACGAACTCGACAGCTCAATATTTGGTGGTAGGTATCTTTTCAATTACCTTCTCGGGAACTCACTCAATTTATCGGAGTGATGCGCTTACGCTCTTCCTCTCTCGATCGACGCACAACGTGCCTGTATGAAGTCTTCTCTAGCTGAAATTAATCAATCTGACGACCTCGCATCGGGGTATGCAAACGAACCATACGTCCTAGCCATTCATCCTTAGGTGACTAGCGATCTTCTATCATATCCCTAAGTGCAAACTCGTGCTGCCATAACTTCAAACATCTAGGATGATATCTTGTCAGTCGCAGCAACAACCGGCTCATCCGTCCATATGATAAACAATGCCTCAATCCTCAAGAATAGATGATACATTAACGGTCATCACATTCTAGCCGACCTCTAGCAGTGGCCCAATCCTCTGGTGCTGATCTGAACGTTCGAGAAATCTCAGTAAAAACAATCTATCAAGACGCTTAAGTCACGAAAACACAATAAAATGACACATCTATACAATCGTGTCTCACTGGAATTACGCCCTGGTCAGTCCTCGTCCATGACGAGCTCATGCTGACCGCAACTCTAGCCGCAACTCTCTCTGCCCGTGCAACCGTGGTAACAGAAACCACAATCCGATATCGATGAGGATGGATCATAGGAACGAATAGAATACGGTGTAAAGAAATGTACATTCTAAGGCTTCTTAAGCGGAGTAGCGTATCGTAAGTATGCCGCGGAACATACACACGGTACGTCATTCTACTTAAGTCACCTACTCCATCAAACAAGGTCAACCTACGCGACGAAAGTTCGGGTCTAATACCCACTCGACCAAGTCTAAGTTCCGTAAGGTCAAACCTAGGTTCCGAATACACACGCGCGCGCGCGCGCGCGCGCCCTAGACTCCCTCGAACCAAGGTTAAACCTAGCGCTCTGATACCAACTTTGTCACGACCCGAAATAGCACGTGACTGGCACTTGAATCATGTGAAGTATATAAGACCCCACCTAATTCAAGTAAGCCAAAAGCCCAGAAATCTAAACCATTTTTAAAGAAAAGAGTGAAGGAAACCTTGTTTAAAAGCAACATCATATTTTCCCGAAAATTTCGGCAGAGTCTCCTTTGTAAATACTGGCCCCCAAACAGGTACAGACATGCATATACATAAGAAATGAATAAAGGCATCCCAAGCGGGAGCTAGCTCTTCGCCAATTGGCGGAAACAACCACGCAAGCAGTATAATATACAACGCTGAAGGGCGAGGATCAAAACTCAGAAGAAAACCAAACATCCTCAAGAAAACCAGAGAAGAATCATAATATACAAGCGCGCGACTCTAAGGTCGAATGAATAAACAACCGGTCTTCTAAGTCTATCAAAATAATACAAGTCTGGTTGATGGAATTTACTAGATACAACTGAAGTAAATAAGGTACAATGGTGGTCACGATGCAAGTGAACCCACCTACCAAAGCAATCACCCGGAAGGAAGCAGTGTGCCAGCAAGCGCAACGAAACCTGTACGGCAAAACCTGTAAGAAACTGTGGCACAACGGGGGTGAGTTGCCAACTCGTGAGTAGAAAACATCACCGAGAAGAAATCGCATGTATGACTCTCTCCTAGGTCATACAATAATAATATCCTCAATATAAAACCTGAAACATCTAAACATAAGTGTAATATCAAGTGCTCGTGTCAGTGCCTCAGGTAGCAACATGTCACATATATGATGTACGGATGCAAAAAAAAATGAAAGCAGAATACATCATGAATGAGAAAGCTGTTTTCTTATCTCAGTGAGATTTTGTATAATAACCTAAATATCATCAATGAAATCAACAGAGAATCCGTGTCAATATATTTCAATATCTCGGGCTCCGGCAATCCGGACTGGCCCATATCATAAAATCTCAATATCTCAATGTCTCAATATCTCAGGCTCCGGCAATCCGGACTGGCCCATATCATCAAATCTCAATATCTCGGGCTCCGGCAATCCGGACTGGCCCAAATCATCAAATCTCACGACTACGTCGGTATCCTCCGGATATCCGCCGCGTCACAAATAACCGGTCGGTAGTGCTCCCCTGCCGGGCTCAACCCCATCATCTGCGACCATCTTACCCCGGGGTACCGCACCGGGTACACCATGCACCCGCAGACGGTTCATCCTTCTCCTCGAATCGGGTGTATGATACCGCTCAAGAGCCGAGAAAACTCATGGTGGACACATCTCACATCATATCACGAGAAAATCACAAATTTCTGTCTTTTGAAATGAAAATGAGTTTATAAAATTCTTGCGGTTTCTCCAAATCCAGAAATCTCATGGAAAATCCGAAATCCCAAACTCGAGAGTAAATAACAATGAAATATCGGCATAAAGCCCCATAATATGGCATGAAAAATGAATACACACACACACACACACACACACACACATGCACGGGTGTCGAAGTAAAGAATGGAATATCTAAACTAGCATAGTAATAACATATTAGAACTATCAGCTGGCAGTTATATCTATGAAGTAATATTCTCTAAAGTGTCCGTGACATGGCAATTACCAATGATGATGCGTGTGAGCCGGCAAGCAAGTGTATGTGGAGCATACGCATCATCGGTAATGGTGCTGGTGTCCTGACAACATGAGTCATAATAACTAAAGAAACACAGGTATAAGCATGCAATGCGATGAGAACAACATAAATTAAACGGAGAATGAATAGTAATCGCACCAATGAAGAATATACACTTTATATACGAGTCATACAGTGTTGACATTTGAAATAGCACGAATCATGGTTTTTAGAAAATAGGGGCTACGGTGTTTTTAAGAAAAGATACATCCTTTAAAAAATCCGTAGTATCTCTCGGTCTGTCTTTAAAATACCCACGATTCGTTAGTTTTGTAAATAAGTATGACTCGAGCCCAGTCTTACATCTACCAAGTAAACTACAGGACGAAGCTAAGAGACTAAACGAAAGGGTAAGGCAATCCACCTAAGTCCGAGTCGATATATCTAGTAGTCGGTGATCCCGCCTCAATAGCGTCACGTACGATAAAATATATAATGCGACATCCTCGAATCAAGAGTGCGGATCAATCATCATATTTATATCTCGTACGGTAAAATCCATCGTACGGCTTCCCAAAATTCGGGGTACGGATCAATTATCACATTTACCTCATTATTCACATGGTATCATTATCATAATATCATAAACTAGGGGTACTGATCTAAAGTCTAGTACATTCTGATAACATCAACATATATCCACGTGTGTATGGAACACATCACCCATCGATCCACTATAATATCATGTCGTATCTCATATCACGACCCAAGCACATATCGAAATCTCACGGCATCCTGCCCGATCATATCGGCTCATCTCCAAGTATCATACACTATCCTCATCACCCGTGTATACGTATATGTATATATATATGTACCAACGCATCCACATATAATCATATACACTCAAAACCATATCATGTGTGTGCATGTGTGTGTGTGTGTCAACCTTACTCTAGGGTTCGCGACTAAGAAACTAACTAAAATCACTTTCTTTCAATTACACTAAAACCAACCCATGTCTCCTAAAGTATTTCTTACTAAATATTCGTATCTCGCAATAACACATACGTATATATATATATCATATCACATCATATCCTACGAAATTGCGGGGGTGCTATATGCCATCCACCCGACTTCCCCCATAGATATACATCTACTCACCCGGATGCCTCGGCTAATCTGATCCGATTCCAGCTCTTCCATCTCCACGCCACATCCGAAGCCTCTGCATCCGATCCTAGAAACGTACACAAGTAAAAAGAGAATAAATATATAATTAGTCGCGGACATAAACAATACAAGTCAACCACGCGCACTAACTAAACGCGCACACATTTGGTGCACGAAACACGCCGCGACAACGCCACAAATCACCACTAGGGTAGCAATATGTGAAAACCACTAATCTTAATACCCACTCGTACCAATTGCACACTTACAACACACTAATATAATATGAAATAGGTTGTAATTCATCCAAATCTCAAACTCGAATAAACGCTATTTTTTCCGAATACCTAGTAAGCAACAATTACCCGTTTTAATACTAATCTAAATGTTTTAGCAATTTTAATGGCCACATAGCTCACTTAATATCACAATTAGGTCACACAAACCCTAACTAAATTTTAGTTTCGTCTAATTACACATTAATTAAAAACATAGTTTGCAAAGTTATATAATTAAGACAAATTAAATTTAATAATTAACAATTTAGTAACTAGACTAGGTTTTGCATATCTTTAGATGCTAGACTACACATTGTAATCAAGATTATGTGATAAAACCCCAACCTTAATTTAACCCTTCTCTTGAATATTTAAATCTTGACATAAAACTCATTGTTCGCCGCCGAAAGACGTGACCGAGACGTTGGGACGTCCGGCCTGAATTTTAGGGGGCAGATGCATTTTGGTTTTATCCGTCCACCTCTCCGACAATGCCAAGTTGATTTATGACACCATGTATCGAAGGTTTAGACGGATGCGACCGATGTAGCAGACTTCGTCAGATTCCTCCTCATGATGAGGGTTTTTTTTTATTGTGGGGACGCTCTTCCCTGCAGGCGCAAGCCCCTGCAGTTAATTACGCTACCGCATCACGGTAACCATTTTCTCCTTCTCCAGATGGTCACTTCATGTCGTGGGTGTTTGTTTTGTTTTTAGTTGCCCATGGATTGTATACGGAGACTAATTTATGTTGTCGCCCGTAGGGCGTGGATTAGTCCAAATCCGTATTTTCTTAATTTGGATTTGGGTTGGGTTTAAGGATCGCTAATCTCATCTGAGACTAAGATCAACTTAAACATTTGTTAAGTATACGTTAGTTTAATTTTAGACTAAGATCTACTTAACAGGATCATTTAGATCCAGCAAAAGAGCATTTGGGCTCTATTGCTTTAGTTTAGGGACATTGCGGTCTATAAGTTTAAGGACATCATAGTCCATGGAGTTTAAGGATATCGTAGTCCAGTTTAGAGACATCATAGTCTGTAGGGGTTTAGTTTAGGGACGTTGCGGTCCATAAGTTTAAGGACATCGTAGTCCATGAGTTTAGGACCTCATAGTCCATAGAGTTTAGTTTAGGGACGCTGCGGTCCGTAGTTAGTTTAAGGACATTACGGTCCAAAGTTTAGATGCAAACATGGGTTTGGAAATGCACCAGATAGTTATTGGTCATCGGGACTCACCACCTCTCTGAAGACGTTGAAGAATTACAACGACATGTATCAGAGGTGTGAAGAGATATACTCTTGAACCAAATGCCAGATTGAGAAGCAATAGGATGAACATTATTGTAAATGCCATCTGAGATGATTAATTTTGGAAGAGCTGAACATAATTAGGGCTTGGTTAAAAAAACAAGGTTTTGGCTTTGGGAGACTTAGCTAACTTAGGCTAAAATTGGCCTATCATAATGTTAAACATTAGCATATGTTCGGCGCTCACGTGCTCCCACGTGATGTCTTAAAGTATTATTTAAGCACTGAAGATTTGAAGCGTTCACGTGGGGTCATGTGAGGCGCTTGAAGTAGTGTTAAACACCGACGATTTGAAGCGCTCACGTAGGGTCACGTGAGGCGTTTGAAGTAGTGTTAAACACTGAAAGTCTGAGGCGCTCACGTGAAGTCACGTGAGGCTCCTGAGAATTGGCACAGCTTCTTTGAATTTGTTCCGTTTTTCTTTTCTGAGTGCTGAGCACTATTGGGTCACGTGGGATCACGTGAGGCGTCTCCAAAGACTGAAAGCTGCCTCTGTTTTATTCTCTTTTGAAAATTGCTAAGCACTATTAAGGGGTCACGTGATGTCACGTGAGGCGTCCTAAAATAGAAACTGCCTTGGGTTTATTCCCCTTTTTTTCTTCTGAAGGGCTTGTTCAGGGGTCACGTGGGAGCACGTGACCTGATCTCATTTGTTTTCTCTCGTTCAACACGGGTGCTCACGTGAGAACACATGATCATGTTTGGGTGCTAATCTTCTTTTTTTACGTGCATGGAGATCTTGAGTTAAGTCCCCTGTTTGATAAGAATTAAATTCTTATATAGGGTTGAACCCTAATTTTATTTATAGGAATTAAATTCTTATATGTTGTAAGAATTAAATTCTTTGAACTCAATTCTCCCCCCAGGTTTTGAATCTGCATAACAAATCTTCTCGATGAGAATTAAATTCTCAACTTGTGGGGAGATCCGCTTCTGTAGATCTTCAACCAGAGGAAGAACTAAGTTCTTTTTATAAGAGTTAAACTCTTATGAAGGTGAAGAAGAGATAAAATATTCTCTGTGTTTTTCTTCCTTTCCTTACCTAGGGTTTCTTTTTCTCTGAGGGGATCTTCCTCTCTCCGGAGAATTCAATTCTTTTCTTTTGGCTTACGAAGGGTTTTCTCTCTCTCTTTCTGTCTCCCCTTTTTTCTGTCACCTTGCTCTTATTTATAGGAGAAAGAAAAGAATCAATTTGTTCAGAAAATCTCTCATTGAGATATGTTGATTGATTTTATAATCAACCAAAATGATCTTTTAGATCAATCGGTGAATTTTATTCACCGTTGGATTTTTAATCCAGAGATTTCTGTTTTACAGAAATTGTTTCTCTTGTTTTTAACAAGATTAGGGAAATATTTCCCTGTACATAATCTTTTTCTGTCAATTGGTAATTGTTAATCACCATTGGATTTTTAATCCAACGGCGCTCTGCTTTGCAGAGCGCAATCTTTCTTGTTTAGAAAGATCTAGGGAAATGTTTTCCAAATCGGGTTTTGACCTTTTTTGTTTAAGAATTTAATTCTATCGGTTCAGAAGGTATATGAGCCCATCACGTGTATCACGTGACGCTTCACAGAATTATCTTGATTTGTTTGTATGCAGCAGTCTAAACAGAGGGAAGGCATCACGTGGTAACACGTGAGCTTCTTTGTTCTTTATTTATTTTATAACTAGGTCCCACACGTTTTGTGTGAAAGCCGATCACGTGCTTGCACGTGAGGCTTTAGTTGCCGCTTACTAAGTGGAGCCGCTTACTCTGCATAGCTAGTTTTGAGGCGAAGTTTCGCCGGATACTCTATGAACAAGTAGGTTTCCCCTTGATAGACCTTGTCACATAATCCAATGATTTTGGCACTGCTCATGGAGCTTCTTCTATGAATGAGCACGATGCCCCCGGCATGTCCATCTTTTTCGGAGCATGTGGTTGTGGTGGGTTCACCTTCCAGTTTTTAGACAACGTGAATTTACCTTACTGGTATTGGTCTTCAACCCAGTTTTTGAAGACGTAGCAATTTTCGAGTGGGTGACCCATTACTTGATGGTAGAGACAATAATTATGATGGTTGGCGTCACCGGGTTGCGATGAGTGTCTCGGCTCCGGCAAAGTGATGAGCCCATTGCGCATTGCCAGTTCGAGCAGTCTCCTTGTTTTATCTCGGGAAAACGAGTAAGGACGTCCCCGTTTCTCCTCGAAGGATTGGCGTGGGCCCACGTTGCTTTGGAGAACAACTGGTTTTAAGTTGCTCGGCTGTTGTTGAGTATTGGTGACAAAGGTCGCTTTCCCTTTTCCCTTTCCATTCCGTGGCTCTGACTTTGAAAAGGAAGGCTTATGACCCATCTGGTCCATTTGGGCCAGCTTGTCAATCAAGGCCTGGAAAGTGGTTGTCCTGAAAAACATCATGAACCGGGATATGGTCGCCTGCGGATCGAGGGTTCCTGCAAACATGCCCACCGCAGGAGCCTCTTCTATGCGTTGTTCGCACTTCGACCATAGATTCCGCCACCGTATCGCGTACTGAACCCATGTTTCGCCTGGCTTCACCCTGGCGTTAATTAGTGCGGTGATCGGGATGTGCTCGTTAGCGCTTGCGAAACGTTGGGTGAACAGAAATTCCATCTCTGTAAAAGTTTTGACGGAGTCGTTGGTAAGCTCTGAATACCATTCGAACGCCGTTTCCGCCAAGCTGTCGACGAATTGGCGAAGAAGTAGCTTATCGTCACCTCCAGTGTTGCCGCACAGAGCCCTGAATTGAGCAACATGCTGGTGTGGATTCCCCGTCCCCTTATATACATGGAATTTTGGGATCGTATATCCCGGCGGGTACTTTATTTGGTCGTACCAACCCGGATAGGGTCTTCCAATCTTAATAATTTGGCCGGCCGCTTCGCTCGCCTGATAAGCTCGTATCTGTTGAGTGATATAGTCATCCAGAGCTGCTTTGGAGATGGTCTTCTCTTTGGCTGCTGATAGAGCCGGAAGAGGGTTCGATGTCTCCCCTCTGTCGTCTTCAAGGATAATCGGGGGATCTTCAGCTGGAGGATCCGGCTGTATCATCATCCCGACCATATCTTGGAATAAAAGCGCCATTTGTTTTATGTTGGCCGTTTGTTCTGCGACCTCTTTTTCTTTCCTCTCGAGCATTCTTCGGAGGAATTCGGCATCGATTTCCTGCTCTCTGCGCTACTCTGACGATGCCTCCGGGTTTGCTTTTGGCCCAGTGAGTGCGGCCATGGTTGTCAGCATCTTCTGGAGCTTTTGCTGTTGTTGCTCCTGAGCCTTTGTCACAGACCGTGTAAGTGGTCGATGACCCGTGGAAATACGGCTATCCTCTTTCCCGGAAGCCATGTAAATAGTGTGCACCACCATGCCCCCAGACTTAGGGCGTTTAGGTTCAGCACCCTTTAGATTCGTCGCATACGCGGGAATTTTCTTCGGCCTTCTCCTTTTGTGGGCGGTCGAAGTTGAGGGGGCCGTTGCAGCGGACACCCAAGTAGATGACACCTTCTGTGGTACGACAGGGTGGTCCTTCTCTTGCTGAACCTTCATTTTCTTCGGTTGGCGAGAGTAGTCTTGGTTAATCACAGAGTCTTGGACCCTTCGCCAGACCCTATGGATTTTAGAGGACAGCTGCTGAGGGGGCTGTTCCAGCTTCGCATTTGTGATCTTTTCAGCAGGCGGAGGGGACCTTTTCAGCACGGCAGTTGGCGAATTCCCGCGCACTCTGTTAAGTGGTTCAAAGTTGTTTCCAGTTGGAACAGCAACATCAATTTCCACCATCGGAGTTGGTGGAGTCAATCCAGAGGGGGAACTGCCCCCAGCTTTCCTCACTCAGCGCCAGTGGCGACGTCGAGAATGCCTTGCAGACGGTATTGATTCAGCTATGGGGGTGGCTCTCTCATGCCCCCTGTCCTGGTGAAGGGTTGCCGTTGGTGCCAGCCTATTGAAAACTGGCGTCCGTTGAGTGGGGAAGGCCAACCTGTCGAAGGCAGACTTCCGAGCAGGGGAAGCAGCCTTAGCTATTTCGTTTGGAGCGGGAATCGGAACGGCCAGTCTTGTGAAGACCGACCCTTTAACAGGAGAAGCCGTTTTGAGGACTTCAGGAGCAGGAATGGCTATCCGCTTCGGGATAACCCCTTCTGGTATTGGAGGCTTTTTCACAGGCCCACCTGAGCTTTGGCCTAGTCTGTCAAAGACTGATGCGCTGAATTTGGGCGACCCGTTGAGAGGGGCCACGGTAGTTGTGAGCCGATCAAAGACCGACTTTTTCTAAGCTTCTTGCGATGGTACAGGGGCGTTGAAGCTCATTGGTGGGAGCATGGTCCCAAAGAACAGCCCAGTGGTGGCTTGCGTCACCTGTTCCACTGGAATCGTGAAAACGGAGGCCGCTTGAGGCCCAAAGGTCACTCCTCCCGCAAGGACGGAGTGGGAGTTGTTGCAGGTTGTGCAGTTGAAAGCCATTGATCTTTTGCTTTCTTGAAGAAGCAAGACACCCAATCTTAGTATCTCGAATCCAGGGGAAACCATAGCAAACCGCGATTTGTTCGCGAAACACGACACATGAAGTGTGGAGAGGAAAGAGAAAAAGGTCCCACCGGGCGTGCCAGAATCTGTTCGCCGCCGAAAGACGCGACCGGGACGTTGGGACGTCCGGCCTGAATTTTGGGTTGCAGATGCTATTTGGTTTTATTCGTCCACCTCTCCGACAATGCCAAGTTGATTTATGGCACCATGTATCGAAGGTTTAGACGGATGCGGCCGATGTAGCAGACTTCGTCAGATTCCCTCTCATGATGAGGGTTTTTTTATTGTGGGGACGCTCTTCCCTGCAGGCGCAAGCCCCTGCAGTTAATTACACTACCGCATCGCGGTAACCACTTTCTCTTTCTTCAGATGGTCACTTCGTGTCGTGGGTGTTTGTTTTGTTTTTGGTTGCCCGTGGATTGTATACGGAGACTAATTTATGTTGTCGTCCGTAGGGCGTGGATTAGTCCAAATCCGTATTTTCTTAGATTTGGGTTTGGGTTGGGTTTAAGGATCGTTAATCTCATTTGAGACTAAGATCAACTTAAACATTTGTTAAGGATACGTTAGTCTAATTTTAGACTAAGATCTACTTAACAGGATCATTTAGATCCAACAAAAGAGCATTTGGGCTCTATTGCTTTAGTTGAGGGACATTGCGGTCCATAAGTTTAAGGACATTATAGTCCATGGAGTTTAAGGACATCGTAGTCCAGTTTAGAGACATCATAGTCTGTAGGGGTCTAGTTTAGGGACGTTGCGGTCCATAAGTTTAAGGACATCATAGTCCATGAGTTTAAGGACCACATAGTCCATAGAGTTTAGTTTAGGGACGCTGCGGTCCGTAGTTAGTTTAAGGACATTACGGTCCAAAGTTTAGATGCAAACATGGGTTTGGAAATACACCAGATATTTATTGGTCATCGGGACTCACCACCTCTCTGAAGACGTTGAAGAATTACAACGACATGTATCAGAGGAGTGAAGAGATGTACTCTTGAACCAAATGCCAGATTGAGAAGAAATGGGATGAACATTATTGTAAATGCCATCTGAGATGATTAATTTTGGAAGAGCTGAACATAATTAGGGCTTGGTTAAAAAAACAAGGTTTTGGCTCTGGGAGACTTAGCTAACTTGGGCTAAGATTGGCCTATCATAATGTTAAACATTAGCATATGTTCGGCACTCACGTGCTCCCACGTGATGTCTTAAAGTATTATTTAAGCACTGAAGATTTGAAGCGCTCACGTGGGGTCACGTGAGGCGCTTGAAGTAGCGTTAAACACTGACGATTTGAAGCGCTCATGTGGGGTCACGTGAGGCGTTTGAAGTAGTGTTAAACACTGAAAGTTTGAGGCGCTCACGTGAGGTCACGTGAGGCTCCTGAGAATTGGCACAGCTTCTTTGAATTTGTTACCTTTTTTTCTTTTCTGAGTGCTGAGCACTATTGGGTCACGTGGGATCACGTGAAGCGTCTCCAAAGACTGAAAGCTGCCTCTGTTTTATTCTCTTTTGAAAATTGCTAAGCACTATTAAGGGGTCACGTGAGGCGCCCTAAAATTGAAACTGCCTTGGGTTTATTCCCCCTTTTCCTTCTGAAGGGCTTGTTTAGGGGTCACGTGGGAGCACGTGACCCGATCTCATTTGTTTTCTCTCGTTCAACACGGGTGCTCATGTGGGAACACGTGATCATGTTTGGGTGCTAATCTTTTTTTTACGTGCAGGGACATCTTGAATTAAGTCCCATGTTTGATAAGAATTAAATTCTTATATAGGGTTAAACCCTAATTTTATTTAGAGGAATTAAATTCCTATATGTTGTAAGAATTAAATTCTTTGAACTCAATTCTCCTCCCAGGTTTTGAATCTGCATAACAAATCTCCCCGATGAGAATTAAATTCTCAACTTGTGGGGAGATCTGCTTCTGCAGATCTTCAACCAAAGGAAGAACTAAGTTCTTTTTAGAAGAGTAAACTCTTATGAAGGTGAAGAAGAGATAAAATATTCTCTGTGTTTTTCTTCCTTCCCTTACCTAGGGTTTCTTTTTCTCTGAGGGGATCTTCCTCTCTCTGGAGAATTCAATTCTTTTCTTTGGACTTACGAAGGGGTTTTCTCTCTCTCTTTCTGTCTCCCTTTTTTCTGTCCCCTTTCTCTTATTTAAAGGAGAAAGAAAAGAATCAATTTGTTCAGAAAATCTCTCATTGAGAGATGTTGATTGATTTTATAATCAACCAAAATGATCTTTTAGATCAATCGGTGGATTTTTTTCACCGTTGGATTTTTAATCCAGAGATTTCTGTTTTACAGAAGTCGTTTCTCTTATTTTTAACAAGATTAAAGAAATATTTCCCCGTACAGCATCTTTTTCTGTCAATTGGTAATTGCTAATCACCATTGGATTTTTAATCCAACGGCGCTCTGCTTTGCAGAGCGCAATCTTTCTTGTTTAGAAAGATCTAGGGAAATGTTTTCCAAATAAGTTTTTTACCCTTTTTATTTAAGAATTTAATTCTATCAGTTCAGTAGGCATAGGAGCCCATCACGTGTAGCACGTGACCCTTCACAGAATTATCTTGGTTTGTTTGTATGCAGCAGTCCAAACAGAGGGAAGGCATCACGTGGTAACACGTAAGCTTCTTTGTTTATTTATAACTGGGTCCCACACGTTTTGTGTGAAAGCCAATCACGTGCTTGCACGTGAGGTTTTAGTTGCCGCTTACTAAGTGGAGCCGCTTACTCTGCATACAGATGTATCACGTGCTTGCACGTGATACTCCATTAGCGGGAACTTTTTTCGTTTTCTGTAACAACTCTAAATTTTCTGTACAATTTTTTTTCAAAATCCAGAAAAGGGGTATTTTAGCCTGAGCACACAATATAAGTAATTATTTTGCTTTTTAATTACAAGTTAAAAGAATGTAACAACTCCATTTTTAGTGTACAAAATTTGCTTAAAAATTGATGTATATTTGGGGTATTTATATTTGCTGTTATTACTTTAAGTAATTAATTAGTTCCATAATTACAAGAAGGAGCTTGTAGTTCATTGGTAATACCTTGCACTGCTGAACCAAGCCACCAGAGTTCAAATCCCACACCCCACATTATTTTTAATATTGTTTTATTTTGTATTTTTAGAATACCAACAGTTTACACGTGCATTTCTCACAAAAACCCCACTACCCTAGGAAAGTTAAATATACCAGTGAGCATACCAAACGACAGCCACCCCCTGACGCCCTGACTCGGCCCGACTCGGGCCGGATCAGCCGGCCGGACTCGGGCCGGATCAGCCGGCCGGACTCGGCTGGACGGCCGAGTCCCCAACACGAAGTTTGTGGCTTTTTGTCTTCTATACCCCCCTGCACACTTCTTTTTACCAGATCGGTTCCAGAGAAGTCATAAAGCCCTATTTACTCTATTTTATTACAATTTATCACATTTTATTACATTTTTATTATTTAACTCTTCATCTACCATAACTCTAGCCTAACCCTATAAATATCACCCCTACACTCTACCCCTTCACCCCAAAACTCTGAGTCAACTCTCAAGAAATCTCTAAAAACCCTAGCGTGCAATCGAAATGAGCGAAAAGCGAAGCTCCGGCGGATTTTTCCAGCGACATCCGTAGGAACTCCCGACGATGAAACGACGCACCGTCGATTCCTCTTGTCTCCCTTTCCTCTCCTTTAAAGTCCTAAACCCGTAAGTCCCAATTCCACTCCTTTACTCTTTTCTAAAAATACGGAATTACAAAACCCGACGGAATCGGAGCAAATCCGATTTCCGATTCGGTTTCTTTATAAAACTCTCACTTTTCTTTAATACAATCTTGCTAAAACCAATTCATGTTGACTATTAAACATTAACTAATCATATTGATCAAGTTTCATATCAAATGTAATTGCTATTTCCATTTTATTGTATTTTTTTCATTAAAATACCATATAGTTTCTTTTCTACATTTAAACCATCAAAACCTTGCTATACCTTTAAGTAGATCACGAGGTAATGACCTACCCCCTCACGCACTCATACGCAACATAGCACAATACCTCGGGAACATAGAATACGGGAAAACGATACCTTTTCAAATAAATACCATTACTAATAAAACCTTTTTCTAAAAAATTTAGAATTTTACACAAATCTTTGCAAAGTGCCGCTACAACCCAATTTGGGGAACCCGATCGGGATGGTGCGGATTATCGCACATCCTCGGGCTTAGTACTGCGAGATGCAGACCTCCGCAAGGAGCATCCGGTCTCGAAAGATTTAAAATACGACATCTTAAGAAAATGAGATATTTTAGAAATAATAAATATATATTAAAATTATTTTTATATAAATATATATATATATATAAGTAACATTAAAATATCTATTTTGCAAATAATATAAATATTTCAACTCTTTTCAGAAATCATAAGAATCACTTTACATTAAAATACCATGAATTCCATGCAAGATCAATATTACAAGTTAATACCATATATTATGGAAATTAGGTCATTCTTACTAGAAATGTCACATGTATAAAATCTACATTCAAGATAACTTCAAAGACGATAACTAAATATTTGGGGAGTATTTTGAAAAGTATATAAAATTATTTTTACATAAAACCCCCTCAGGTTCTATAAATTACCCTAAGGACCCTAGTAAACATAGGTTTAAGCGGGACCAATATCTTGAGCCTCAGGGAGCCGGAGAAGTGGGTGCTTGCCTATCTAAGGTAGACAACTTAACAACGGTGTTATCAATACGGTAATCGTCTTTGAAAAAGACAAAAATCCTGCCGCCCATGTGCAGCGGTTACCGATAACATTAAAACCATCAGGACTTCAATTTACTTTTCTAATTGTCTGACTCAGATTGAGTCTCTTTATAATCTGACATGAATATGATTCAAGTACAATCTACAATCTACAATCTATAATCTACAATATTACAATTCAACATGAATCCATGAATCCATTTATTCCATATATTCAATCTATCAATCTATACAACTTGACTGAACCGAACCATGGATATACTTCCATTTACATAATTATCCAGTTACATCCATTTACATGATTCTCCAGTTACATCCGTTTACTGATATCATGGTTTCGGTAAGTCATTCAATTATACAATCTATATTGCAATACAACATAATATATTTCAATACATTCAATATAATAAACACTACGGGGTTATAAAGGGATAGACTGGTACGGAATATGTTAAAGGTGGCACGAGGTGGTCACTTAAGACGTAATTACATCCATGCCATTGTTCCATGGTATTATCGACGGAGCCTTGTACTACGGGTTACCAAAGTCTCCGGTGTAAGTAGGGCTCCTCTCGTATATACTGGTATCTTCTGTACCAAGCTATAAACAACAGCGTTAATACTAAAACAATATAATAAAACTTTAAAAGCTACCTTCTTATTCTGTCTATTCTATTTCTCCCTTATCTTTGGGACTTACCGAGCGATTTGTTCGCTGACGACATTCTCTTTCTTTCTTCTTTGAATATTGTCAGGTGTTTCGGATCTTCCAGAGATCGAGCCCAGCGCTGAAGACTTGGATCAGTTTGCTGAAGACCTAGAGCTTTAGTTTCATTGTACACATTTCCTTTCAGTACTTTACATTTCTGTTATGCCACTGTTTAGGCATCGCTTTATTCCATGTATTTGCTTTTCCATGTATTGTAAAAAGAATGTGAATAAATAAAGTTGCTGTTTTATTATAATTTGTCTCTTGTGCATTTACTTTTATATTGCTTAGATACGCTTAGCATATTTACTTCACAGTAAATATGTAGCGGCCTCGTCACGTCCCCTGCCCGTATACTGGGAAGCGGGGCGTGACAGGTTTTGTTGGTGGCCCGTGCAGGTCAGAGTTGTATGGAACACTGCCATGCAATTCTGTTCTGCGTGAACAACCTAAGCAATATAACACAAGAACCAGTAACTAAAACATTCTTTACAATCATGTTCCTTGAATCTTATCATTTCATATTCTTTGAATCATATACTTTGAGTCTGTCCTAACCTAAGTTTTTCATTCAAGGTTATGGATTCCTCAAACAACACCAGCACCAATTTCAACAACACTCCACCTCTACTACCAATCACACCTGCCGTTCCTGCTCCACTCAACGAGCAAACGGTTCTGCTTGAGGCAATCCGCAGCCTCCTAGAGGGACAACGACAGCTCTTGAACCGTCCCGAGGCTAAAGCACCTGGGGTGAAGCAATTCAGAGCTTTACATCCCAAACAGTTCTCAGGAAATGGGAGCCCACTGGAAGCTGAGGAATGGGCTCAGAGTATCGAGGATGATCTGGCAGCAGCATAAGTGCCAGTTATAGCTTGGGTTCGTGTGGCAAAATTACAGCTCACGGACAATGCACGAAACTGGTGGAAGGCGGAAGAAAGCCGTCTTGAACATCCCATTGAATGGAAGACTTTTCGCGATAGGTTCGACGCGAAGTACTTCCCTGAGACTCCCAGGTTCGACATGGAACAACAGTTCATACATCTGCAACAAGGTTCGATATGGACCAAGTCAGTAGATGATATGACGCTGAGTTCACCATGCTCAGTCGATAAGATATGTCTCAAGGTTCGATGTTATATCACATACTACACAACTAACAAAATACTTTAAACAGTTTTGTGGCACACTTGATACCGACGGACGAGATCAGAGCCCGTCGATTTCAACAAGGTTTGGACACGGAAATCCAGGCTGCACTAGCCATAGGGAAATTTCCGACTCATGAAGAAGCTCTGACAGCTGCCCGCCGTTATAAAGCAATGGTAAAGGCGAGGGGAAGACCTCAGTCTGCTAGATTTAAGCGCCCTGCCAATCAGATGGCGGGAAAAGCCTATTCAAGGCCAGCTGTTGAACTCAAAAGACTGGAAGAAGCCAATGATCAGCCAAGTCCCAATTTTTGTTTTTATTGCAAGAGGGAAGGACACTTGTAGAAGGACTGTAGGCGCGCTAAAGGCTTATGTTTAGTTTGTGGCGCATCCAATCACGAAATTGGAAGCTGTCCTTATAGACGCAACCCAGCTCACACACCCGTCAACTACCCGCAGCAGCGAGCTATCCAGGCTCCTGCAACTCGTCCTGCACTCCTAGCACCACCTCTACGTGGATTTCCTGCACAGCCAAATCGCCAATTCCATCAGGCACTGAGAAACATGCCTCGAGTACAGGGGAATATGCCTCCATCTAGGAGGAACGTGCCACGGCGACATGCTTACATCTTAGCAGCCATAGAAGCCAAGACAGTTGACCAAGGTAACACTAATAAGCCTTCTTCATATTTTTAAACCCTTGCATCATCTTGTTATACACTATCTATACTCCAGTCTTCAAACTTTTCTTAAAACTGTTGCACTTTCTTTTTTACAATTTTCGAGGACGAAATTTTTACAAGGAGGGTAGAATGTAACAACCCTAAATTTCCTGTACAACTTTCTGTACAATTTTTTTTCAAAATCCAGAAAAGGGGTATTTTAGCCTGAGCACAAGATATAAGTAATTATTTTGCTTTTTAATTACAAGTTAAAAGAATGTAGCAACTCCATTTTTAGTGTACAAAATTTGCTTAAAAATTGATGTATACTTGGGGTATTTACATTTGCTGTTATTACTTTAAGTAATTAATTAGTTCCATAATTACAAGAATGAGCTTTTAGCTCATTGGTAATACCTTGCACTGCTGAACCAAGCCACCAGAGTTCAAATCCCACACCCCACATTATTTTTAATATTGTTTTATTTTGTATTTTTAGAATACCAACAGTTTACACGTGCATTTCTCACAAAAAACCCCACTACCCTAGGAAAGTTAAATATACCAGTGAGCATACCAAACGACCAGCCACCCCTGACCCCCTGACTCGGCCCGACTCGGCCGGCGGACCGGCCGACTCGGGCCGGCGCCGCCGGCAGGACTCGGACTAGTCCCCAACACGAAGTTCGTGGCTTTTTGTCTTCTATACCCCCCTGCACACTTCTTTTTCCCAGATCGGTTCCAGAGAAGTCATAAAGCCTTATTTACTCCATTGTATTACAATTTATCACATTTTATCACATTTTTATTATTTAACTCTTCATCTACCCTAACCCTAGCCTAACCCTATAAATACCACCCTTACACTCTACCCCCTCACCCCAAAACTCTGAGCCAACTCTCAAGAAATCTCTAAAAACCCTAGTGTGCAATCGAAGTGAGCGAAAGGCGAAGCTCCGACGGATTTTTCCGGCGACAACTGTAGGAACTCCCGACGACGAAATGACGCACCGTCGACTCCTCTCGTCTCCCCTTCCTCTCCTTTAAAGTCCTAAACCCGTAAGTCCCAATTTATCTCCTTTACTCTTTTCTAAAAATACGGAATTACAAAACCCGACGGAATCGGAGTAAATCTAATTTCCGATTCGGTTTCTTTTTAAAACTCTCACTTTTCTTTGATACAATCTTGCTAAAACCAATTCATGTTGACTATTAAACATTAACTAATCATATTGATCAAGTTTCATATCAAATGTAATTGCTATTTCCATTTTACCGTATTTTTTTTCATTAAAATACCATATAGTTTCTTTTCTATATTTAAACCATCAAAACCTTGTTATACCTTTAAGTAGATCACGAGGTAATGACCTACCTCCTCACGCACTCATACGCAACATAGCACAATACCTCGGGAACATAGAATACGGGAAAACGATACCTTTTCAAATAAATACCATTACTAATAAAACCTTTTTCTAAAAGATTTAGAATTTTACACAAATCTTTGCAAAGTGCCGCTACAACCCAATTTGGAGAACCCGATCGGGATGGTGCGGATTATCGCACATCCTCGGGCTTAGTAGTGCGAGATGCAGACCTCCGCAATGAGCATTCGGTCTCGAAAGATTTAAAATACGACATCTTAAGAAAATGAGATTTTTTAGAAATAATAAATATATATTAAAATTATTTTTATATAAATAAATATAAGTAACATTAAAATATCTATTTTGCAAATAATATAAATATTCCAACTCTTTTCAGAAATCATAAGAATCACTTTACATTAAAATACCATGAATTCCATGCAAGATCAATACTACAAGTTAATACCATATATTATGGAAATTAGGTCATTCTTACTAGAAATGTCACATGTATAAAATCTACATTCATGATAACTTCAAAGACGATAACTAAATACTTGGGGAGTATTTTGAAAAGTATATAAAATTATTTTTACATAAAACCCCCTCAGGTTCTATAAATTACCCTAAGGACCCTAGTAAAATAGGTTTAAGCGGAACCAATCTCTTGAGCCTCAGGGAGCCGGAGAAGTTGGTGCTTGCCTATCTAAGGTATACAATTTAACAACGGTGTTATCAATACGGTAATCGTTTTTGAAAAAGACACAAATCCTACCGTCCATGTGTAGCGGTTACTGATAACATCAAAACCATCAGGACTTCAATTTATTTTTCTAATTGTCTGACTCAGATTGAGTCTCTTTATAATCTGACATGAATATGATTTAAGTATAATCTACAATCTATAATTTACAATATTATAATTCAACATGAATTCATGAATCCATTTATTCCATCTATTCAATCTATCAATCTATACAACTTGACCGAACTGAACCATGGATATACTTCCATTTACATGATTATCCAGTTACATCCATTTACATGATTATCCAGTTACATCCATTTACATGATTCTCCAGTTACATCCGTTTACTGATATCATGGTTTCGGTAAGTCATTCAATTATACAATCTATATTGCAATACAACATAATATATTTCAATACATTTAATACAATAAACACTACGGGGTTATAAAGGGGTATACTGGTACAGAATATGTTAAAGGTGGCACGAGATGATCACTTAAGACGTAATTACATCCATGCCATTGTTCCGTGGTATTATCGACGGAGCCTTGTACTACGGGTTACCAAAGTCTCCGGTGTAAGTGGGGATCCTCTCGTATACACTGGCATCTTCTGTACCAAGCTATAAACAACAGCGTTAACACTAAAATAATATAATACAACTTTAAAAGCTACCTTCTTATTCTGTCTATTATATTTCTCCCTTATCTTTGGGACTTACCGAGCGATTTGTTCGCTGACGACATTCTCTTTCTTTCTTCTTTGAATGTCGGCGGGTGTTTCGGATCTTCCAGAGATCGAGCCCAGTGCTGAAGACTTGGATCAGTTTGCTGAAGACCCAGAGCTTTAGTTTCATTGTACACATTTCTTTTCAGTACTTTACATTTCTGTTATGCCACTGTTTAGGCATCGCTTTATTCCATGTATTTACTTTTCCATGTATTGTAAAAAGAATGTGAATAAATAAAGTTGCTGTTTTATTATAACTTGTCTCTTGTGTATTTACTTTTATATTGCTTAGATACGCTTAACGTATTTACTTCACAGTAAATACGTAGCGGCCTCGTCGCGTCCCTTGCCCGTATACTGGGAAGCGAGACTTGACATTTTCCCTCTCTGAGTTTTATTTATAAGGAATTGATGATCACGTGCTCATACGTGATGTTTTCATTAATGGGGAATTTTCCTTTTTCCTTTTTCTTTTGATTTTTTATAAGGGAACACCCATAATTAAACACCTAATTAGACTAGATTAAGTAATTAATCGACAATTAACCAATGGGTTAGGATTTATACCTCACAATTTTTGAGATCAACTTGCAACTTCTAGGCCTCCAAAATGACTTCCTTGCTCCAAGATCCATGCTAGATCGACCAAGGAAAAATGGGTAAGGTTTAAATTAGGAATTTAGTGAGGTTTTATTTGATTTTTCATGGAATTTTTGTGGCTTTTTTGGAGAAGAGATGAGATGAGGAAATGAGAGGAAGGGGGCTGCAGAAATTCGGCAGTGAGAGGGAAGAGGCAAAGTGTGAGTGTGTGTGGTGAAAGTTCAAGTCAAACTCTCCCCATTCCTTAATATATTAAGCCCATGCTTCTTTTCTTTCTTATTTCCTTTTTAAATTCCCTTTTATTGATGAGATGAGAAAGTGAAATGGGTGGAGAGGGGGGCTATGTTGCGGCTTGGTGTGGGGCTCGGCCACTTGGGGAGAGGGGAGAGAAAGAGTGTGGGGTGTTAGTGAAGTCAAGAAAAAGTCCCATTTTCACTTATATTAGTTAAAATCTTAATTAATTCATTTTCTACTTAACCCAAGAATAGTTTAGAACCATGGAAACAACTAGAGAAGAAAGGAGCATGCTACAAACTAAATTTTGTGTTGTCATGGTTCACATTTGTCCAATTAACCCATTCCAATTTGTAATTTACACTAATTTAATGTATTAGTGAAGACTTAAAATAATATTTAAAATAATTAATTACGGAAATATTTTAGTAAACTAGAAATTTTATAAGTGACCCATTAAATACCAAATACTAGCAATTACATAGCTAGAATATGTATAATTAAGTCTATGTTGAAAAATAATTATATCTTGGTTTTTACGGAAAACACCATTTATTTTACCGATTATCGGAATTTTCACCTAAACGATTTTTCAGAACGTTACATTAGCACTCATTGGGCAGCGCCCGGCGCCTCACATGTTCCCCACGCGGGCGCTATAAAGAGCGCCTAGCACTCCATATAAAGACAAAAGGAGTAAAGTGTTTTACACTTATTGGGTAATTCCTCATGACTGAAAGCTTGCCATGATCATATGTGGGCGTCAGAACTTATATAAGTGCTCAGCACTGTTTGCATAAAAAGGGGACTGATTAAACAGAGCCCAAGCAAGTGCTTAGTACTTTTCAATAAAAAAAATACCACCGAGCAAATCAAGCCCAAAATTGGCTAGGCCCTCTGAGGAAAGAACCTTCTTGATTCAAATCAACCGAGCCCATATCCTCATGATTGCCCAAACTAATCTCAGTCTCACATATGATTATTGGCCTTTCAATTGATGATATCCCCAAATGATATTCATCTTATATCTCCTAAGATAATTTTAGTCTCAAACATGATTAACGATTCCTAGGGTCACCATAACCCATTTCCCTCAAATATGGGATTTGGTTTAAGGGTACATCTCTCTACACCTATGATATACGTCGTAATTCTTCAACGTCTTCAGAGAGGTGGCGGGTCCCGACAACCAACAATTCTTCAGTGCATTCCCAAACCGTCCAAACCGACGTGCACACCTCAAACCAGACCGTATCCCATACTGGGTGTATTCTATATCACCTCTGTTCATTCCGTCATGTAACAAATATACGTGCGCGCAAGATGAACACACTGGACTACTACGTCCTTAAACTGGCAAGAGACCGAAATGTCCTTAAACTAATATTCGCCTCCAAAATGGCGATAAGGGACCGAAATGTTCTTAAACTAATATTCGTCTTCAAAATGGAGATAATGGACTGAAACGTTCTTAAACTAAAACAATAGAGCCCAAATGCTCTTTTGTTAGATCTGAAATAAAAATGATCATAAAACCTTGTTAAGTGGATCTTAGTCTCAAATTGGACTAATATATCCTTAACAAAAACAAATCGAGCCCCAAATGCTCACATACATTTAAGTCGATCTTAATCTTAAAATGAATTAACGATCCTTAAATAAAAACCCTAAATCTAAGATATACGGATTTGGACTAATCCACGCCCTACGGACGATAACATAAATTAGTCTCCGTATACAATCCATCGGCAACCAAAACAAAGAAAAAACACACGGCACGAAGTGAACTTCCGGAGCAAGAGAAAATGGTTATCATGATGCGGTAACGTAATTAACTGCAGGGGCTTGCGCTTGCAGGGAAGAGCGTCCCCATAATAAACCCCCTCATAAACGAGGGGGAATCTGACGAAATCTGCTACATCGGCCGCATCCGTCCAAACCTCTGATATACGGTGCCATAAATCAACTTGGTATTTTCGGAGAGGTGGACGGATAAATCCAAATAGTATCTGCCTCCAAATTCAGGAAGGACGATCCATCCCGGTTCGTCTCTGTTTTCGGTGGTGAACAGATTCTAGCACGCCCGGTGGGACTTTTTCCTCTTTCCACTCCACACTTCATATGTCGTGTTTCGCGAACAAAATTGCAGTTTGCTATGGTTGCCCATGGGTTTGAGGTACTAAGATTTGATGTCTTGCTCCTATGCAGGAAGAAGAAGAAAAAAAGATCAATGGCTTCAAGTTGCACAAACTGCAACAGCAACTCCCGCTTCGCCCCAACTGAAGGAGTGACATATGGACCCAATGCGGCCTCCATATTTTCAATGCCGGTGGGGGTAGGTAACTCAAGCCACCACTGAATTGTTCTTCGGGACCATGCTCCCGCCAGCAAGCTTCAACGCCCCAGTGCCATCACATGAAGCTCCCAAGAAGTCGGTTTTCGATCGACTTGCAACCACCACGGCCCCTTTCAACGGGTCGTCCAAGTCCGCCACCTCAGTCTTCAGCAGGCTGAGCCGAAGCTCAAATGGGCCTGCAAAGAGGCTCGCGATACCTGAAGGGGCTATCCCAAAACGGATAGTCCATCTAACTCCCCCGGCGGGTGAACTCGTCAAAGGTGCATCGTCTACTAAAAGACCGGTCTTTGATAGATTGGCCATTTCAACTCTTACCGTGGGTGAAGTCATCAAAAGTGCTTCCTCTACCAGAAAATCGGCCTTCGAAAGGTTGGCCGTTCCCTCTCAACGGACGTCAATCTTCGACAGGCTGGTATCAACAGTAGCCCCTCATCAAAGACGGGGGCATGACGGAGCCACTTCCACAACTAAGGTGGTCCCGTCTGCAAGACACGCCCAATGTTGCCATCGGCGTCGAGTGAGAATGGCTGGGAGCAACTCCCCCTTTGGACTTACCCCACCAGCTCCAATAGTGGTGTTCCCGTCAAAAATTTCTGCGCAAAAGGGCCCAAGGCATCAAATGGCAGTGATACGCTTAAGAAAATACGAACCAATATTTTCCGGGCTGTTTTTTGACAAACTCCCAAATGTGAAACAGCTAAATTTTGATGGTATCGAAAGTGTCTCGAAAAATCCTTCGATTTGATATATTATGGGCCTCATAATTCATCCGGGATCAAAAGTTATGAGGCATCACGTGCCTACACGTGATCGGGGGTCACATGCAGACACGTGATGGGTTCCTGGAACTCTGTTGTAATAGAATTAAATTATAGCTGTAGGGTGTTTTTCGTTACCCCATTGAGATGGGAATACACGCGCGCTTGTCAGGCGCACTACAGATCCCCCTGCCTAAGGTAGGCCGAAGTTTATTGATTGTGGGGATCCGAATCTCCGGCAGCCGCGGACTAAGCTGCCGTTAATTACCCCTCGCATTTGGAGCGAAGGAACCTCCAATTGAAGGGTTAAACTGGTCATGCGAACTCAATATGCAGTGCGTTGGTGCGTGTGTATTTTTTTGTTTTGTTCCACTTGTAAAAAGAGATATATACATATATATATATTTTTTCTATATATATAAAAACAAAAATAAATAAGAATTTTTTTTAATTTTAAAATATTATTTATAATTTAATTTTATTTATTTAATATTTTTTTAAATAAAAAAAGGGATTAAATAAAGAAAAGAAGAAAAGAAAATAATTATGTTTTTTTTAAATTTTTAAATATTATTTATAATTTATTTAATATTTATTTATTTTTATTTTAAATAAAAAAAAGAAGGAAGAAAGAAAGAAGAAAAGAAGAAAAGAAAATAATTGTTTTTTTTTTTTAAAAAGTGGGGTCACATGTTAGCATGTGACCCCTCATATGAGGGGGGTCACATGCTAGCATGTGACATGGAGGGTCACATGTTAGCATGTGACCCCTCATGTGAGGGGGGGGGGGTCACATGCTAGCATGTGACCCCTCACATGCTCAGGGGGAGTCACATGCTCAACATGTGACCCGTCACATGCTCAGCATGTGACGCCCGTCACATGCTCAGCATGTGACCCACGTCACATGTTAAACATGTGATGGGGCAGCTTTAGCATGTGACCCGTCACATACTTAGCATGTGACCCGTCATTTTTTTTTTGAAACGTGGAGTTCAACTCCAAAAGAATTTTATATGGCTAAAAAAATATAATGTGGAGTTAAACTCCCCCAAAAAAAGATTTTTACTGTAGAGTTAAACTCCAAAAGAATTATATTTGTGGAGTTGGACTCCAAAAGAATTTTATTTGTGGAGTTGAACTCCAAAAGATTTCTGTGGTGGAGTTAAACTCCAAGAGAATTTTATTTGTGGAGTTGAACTCCAACAGATTTTCTCCTTTCTCTTTTGAGAAGAAACCCAAAATGGGTTCTCTTGGAACTCCAAGATCTAGATCTTGGATGATAAAAAAAGAGACCCTTTTTCTTCTCTTGATGGAGTTTTGGGAGATGGATTTATGGTAAAACTTTATTTAGTTTTTTTAAAAAAAAAGAGAGCTAAGCTCTTGATTTATTTGGAAAATGAAAAGAAAGAGAATGAACTTGAAAAAGAGAGAGTGGAGGCACAGACCCTAGTTTTTTTGAGAGAATGAAAAAGTGTATTCTTTATTCATCATCATGTTGCCTTATATAGGCTTACACATTTACATATAGCCCCTTGGGCTTTACAAAATGACATTTTGCCCATCCCATGGTTCATGTGCCATTTCTTTTTGCACATAAGCCATGGGCTTACAAAAATTTGGCTTTATACCCATTTTGTTTACATTCACGCATAAAAAATTACATAAAAATTATTTATTACATGATTTCATTTTGGCATGGGGAGGGTCGGCCGCTTCATTTTTCGGACTCGACCTGGGCATGGGCCCATTTGACCTGGGCTTGGGCCCACCTGGCTTGGGGTTGATCTTGACTTTGACTCGGTCAACGGGGGTGTAAATTTTTACCCCAACAAAGTGCCCCCATCAATAAATGCACACCGCACATTTGAGTTGTGTGCATGAACTTGATGGATCTTGAAGCTGAACTTCGAAGTGGAACATCATTCCGGAGGCGATGCATTATCCCGAGGAGCATGATTCCCGGGGATCGAGCATCATTCTGACTCGCGGAGCATAATTCCAAGGTCGGAGTATCCCTCGGGGAGCGTGATTCCCGGGGATCGGAGCATCATTCTGATTCGCGGAGCATAATTCCAAGGTCGGAGTATCCCTCGGGGAGCGTAATTCCCGGGGATCGGAGCATCATTCCGAAATGCAGAGCATGATTCCAGGAATCGGAGCATCATTCCGATGAGCGGAGCATGATTCCAGGGGATCGGAGCATCATTCCGATGGGCGGAGCATGATTCCAGGGTATCGGAGCATCATTCCGAAGGGCGGAGCATGATTCTAGGGATCGGAGCATCATTCCGATGAGCGGAGCATGATTCCAGGGGATCGGAGCATCATTCCAATGGGCAGAGCATGGTTCCAGGGATCGGAGCATCATTCCGATGAGCGGAGCATGATTCCAGGGGATCGGAGCATCATTCCGAAGAGCGGAGCATAATTCCAGGATTCGGAGCATCATTCCGAAGGGCGGAGCATGATTCCAGGGTATCGGAGCATCATTCCGAAGGGCGGAGTATGATTCCAGGGATCGAAGCATCATTCCGATGAGCGGAGCATGATTCCAGGGGATCGGAGCATCATTCCAATGGGCAGAGCATGGTTCCAGGGATCGGAGCATCATTCCGATGAGCGGAGCATGATTCCAGGGGATCGGAGCATCATTCCGAAGAGCGGAGCATAATTCCAGGATTTGGAGCATCGTTCCGAAGGGCGGAGCATGATTCCAGGGGATCGGAGCATCGTTTCGAAGGGCGGAGCATGATTCCAGGGGATCGAAGCATCATTCCGATGGGCGGAGCATGATTCCAGGGGATCAGAGTATCATTCCGAAGGGCGGAGCATGGTTCCAGGGATCGGAGCATCGTTCCGATGGGCGGAGCATCGTTCCGAAGAGCGGAGCATGATTCCAGGGGATCGAAGCATCATTCCGATGGGCGGAGCATAGTTCCATGGATCGGAGCATCATTCCGATGAGCGGAGCATGATTCCAGGGGATCGGAGCATCATTCCGAAGAGCGGAGCATAATTCCAGGATTCAGAGCATCATTCCGAAGGGCGGAGCATGATTCCAGGGTTCGGAGCATCATTCCGATGAGCGGAGCATGATTCCAGGGGATCGGAGCATCATTCCGAAGAGCGGAGTATAATTCCAGGATTCGGAGCATCATTCCGAAGGGCGGAGCATGATTCCAAGGATCGGAGCATCGTTTCGAAGGGGCCGGAGCATCGTTCCAAAGGGGCCGGAGCATCGTTCCGAAGGGTGGAGCATGATTCCAGAGGATCGGAGCATCGTTCCGAAGGGCGAAGCATGATTCCAGGGGATCGAAGCATCATTCCGATGGGCGGAGCATGATTCCAGGGGATCGGAGCATCATTCCGAAGGGCGGAGCATGGTTCCAGGGATCGGAGCATCGTTCCGATGAGCGGAGCATGATTCCAGGGGATCGGAGCATCATTCCGAAGAGCGGAGTATGATTCCAGGGGATCGGAGCATCATTCTGATGGGCGGAGCATGGTTCCAGGGATCGGAGCATCATTCCGATGAGCGGAGCATGATTCGAGGGGATCGGAGCATCATTCCGAAGAGCGGAGCATAATTCCAGGATTCGGAGCATCATTCCGAAGGGCGGAGCATGATTCCAGGGATCGGAGCATCATTCCGATGAGCGGAGCATGATTCCAGGAAATCTGAGCATCATTCCGAAGAGCGGAGCATAATTCCAGGATTCGGAGCATCATTCCGAAGGGCGGAGCATGATTCCAGGGATCGGAGCATCGTTCCGAAGGGCGGAGCATCGTTCCGAAGGATCGGAGCATTATTCCGAAGGGGCCGGAGCATCATTCCGAAGAGCGGAGCATGATTCCAGGGATCAGATCATCATTCCGATGAGCGGAGCATGATTCCAGGGGATCGGAGCATCATTCCAAAGAGCGGCAGGCATTTTGACCAAAGCATAATTTCGATGCAGAGGTTGATTCCCAGGCGAAGCGTAATTTCGACAAGGAAGGCAGATATTCCGAGGCGAATCATTGATTTTGACACGGGATACATTCTGAGACGGAGCATGATTCCGGTGCAGAGCTTGTTGGCTGACTTGATTCCAAGACGAAACATAATTTCGACAGGGAAGGCAGGTACACCGAGGCGAAGCATCATTTCGACACGGGGTGCATTCTGAGACGAAGCATAATTCCGACGCAGAGCTTGCTGGTTGACTTGATTCCGAGGTGGAGCATAATTCCGACGAGGAGGTCGTTGGTTGATTCCGAGCCGAAGCATAATTCCGACATGGAAGGCAGATACACCGAGGCGAAGCATCATTTCGACACGGGGTGCATATTCTGAGACGAAGCATGATTCCGACGCAGAGCTTGTTAGTTGATTTGATTCCGAGGCGGAGCATAATTACGGCAGGGAAGGTAGATATCCCGAGGCGAAGCATGATTTTGACACGGGGTAAATTCTGGGACGGAGCATGATTCCGCCGTAGAGGTTGTTGGTTTGATTTGGTTTGGGTTGACATCAGCATCGCTATACTAGAATATGGTACCAGAAGCGAATCATCATTTGCCATGAGTGGGTTTGGGGATTTTGGTTTTGGTCGGCATCTGCATTGCTGCACTGGAATAATGCCAGGAGCAACTCATCATTTGCCCCGGAAGGATTTGGGAATTGGTTTTTGTTTGGCATCAGTATCGCTACACTGGAATATGGTACCAGGAGCGAATCATCATTTGCGCTTGCTTATCAGGAAGCGATGGCTTAGGAGACAGGTTTTAGGTCCCTATCACCTAAGACTTTTCAATTTTGTGAGCCGTAAGGGTCTCACAAAGCATTTTCTCCCTACGGGTCGTAAGGATCCCGTAAGTGCATTTTCTCCTTGGGAGTCGTGGGGACTCCCAAGTGTGTTGCTCCTTTGTGAGTCGTAAGGATCTCACGCGGAAATTTTCTCCTCACAAAGTCGAGAGGACTTTGCGAGTGCATTTCATTTCTTTTTTACGAGTTCGCGCCCTTTCGGGTTTTCACAAACTCGCCGGCAGTCCTGCTGTTTTTACTCACGGAGCCCTTTCGGGTTTTCATCCGTGCCCATCTTGCTTGTGGACATACCTTTTTTTTAAATTATTTTTGGAGAGATTGGGATTGTTTTACGCCCGTGGATTGTATACGGTTTTGCAGGATGTATGATCCAGACCGTAGGGCCAAAAATATTTCGGGACTTTGTTGGCGTCTGCATCGCTGCACTGGAATATGGTACCAGGAGCGACTCATCATTCGCCGTTGGGGTATGGGAGTCGGAATTTGGTTGGTGTCTGCATCGCTGCACTGGAATATGGTACCAGGAGCAACTCATCATTTGCCACTTGGGGACTGGGGAGCGATGGCTTAGGAGACAGGTTTAGATCCCTATCGCCTAAGGCTTTTCAATTTTATGGGCCGTGAGGGTCCAATAAAAGCATCTTCTCCCTACGAGTCGTAAGGATCCCGCAGGTGTGTTTTCTCCTTAGGAGTCGTGAGGACTCCTAAGTGTGTTTTTCCTTTGTGAGTTGAAAGGATCCCACAAAGGTTTGTTCTCCTCGTGCATCGTGAGGACACATGAGTGGATTTCCCTCGTTCCCAGTTTAATGACTTAGAGGTCGACTGTTTCCAGTTTAACGACCTAGCGGTCATCTGTTTCCAGTTTAACGACGTGGTGGTCATCTGTTTCCAGTTTAACGACGTAGAGGTCATCTATTTCCAGTTTAAAGACTTAGAGGTCCACTGTTTCCAGTTTAACGACTTAGAGGTCATCTGTTTCTAGTTTAAAGACTTAGAGGTCTACGGATGGCGAGCTTGGAATTTTGGGGTAGGGGCCGGCATCAACGTTGCTAACACTGAAGCAGAGGTGCCAGGACACATAAGTGGGTCTTCCCAATGGAGCATAATTCCGAGGGCGGAGACCAACCGCTGGATTGGTGATTGCAGTGGGATATGGATATGATGAGAATTATTTGAGCCCGTGGTTTGTATACGGTAGTCAATTTGGGGGCTAACCGTAGGGCCGGAAGAATTTTGGTAAATTGGATTTTGGTTGGCGTCTGCATCGCTGCACTGGAATATGGTACCAGGAGCGACTCATCTTTCGCCACTTTTTTTGTTTTTTTTTGTTTTACCGCGATTACTCTATCATTTCAGCTTTTCTTATCGCGAAGATCGCGATTGCCCTACCATTTCGGCTTTTATTCGCGGTTGCCCCATCATTTCGGCTTTATTTCATCTTTATTTTACTCGCTGATTTTTATTGCGAGTTGCCCCATCATTTCGGCTTTATTTCATCTTTATTTTACTCGCTGATTTTTATTGCGAGTTGCCCCATCATTTCGGCTTTTCTTTATTTTTCTTTTATTTACACATTTTTTTACATTCCCAGTTTAACGACTTAGAGGTCAATTGTTCCCAGTTTAACGACGTGGCGGTCGATTGTTCCCAGTTTAATGACGTGGCGGTCGATTGTTCCCAGTTTAATGACGTGGCTGTCGATTGTTCCCAGTTTAATGACGTGGCGGTCGATTGTTCTCAGTTTAACGACGTCGTGGTCATCTGTTTCCAGTTTAGAGACTTAGAGGTCTACTGTTTCCAGTTTAACGACTTGGAGGTCATCTGTTTCCAGTTTAACGACTTGGAGGTCATCTGTTTCCAGTTTAACGACTTAGAGGTCATCTGTTTCCAGTTTAAAGACGTAGAGGTCATGTGACGAGGAGCTCAGAGAAGATACCTAATTGAGTAGCTGAAAGGGGCACCGCTGGAGTTTGCCTGAGATGCCTTATTACTTTGTCAGTGTTGATGGCCTTACCCCCAGTCGGGGCCAAGAAAAATCGTTCAAATACCGACTTGCATCGAATATGGCAATTGGAAATTGTTAACCTGCAAATAGAAACATTATTTCAGTATAGGCAATCAATATGTATACTGATTGAGTTCGCATGAACATTTAACCCGAATATGGGAGGAGAGATGGTCCCACCGGGCGTGCCAGAATCTGTAGGGTGTTTTTCGTCACCCCATTGAGATGGGAATACGCGCGCGCTTGTCAGGCGCATTACAGATCCCCCTGCCTAGGGTAGGCCGTGGTTTATTGATTGTGGGGATCCGAATCTCCGGCAGCCGCGGACTAAGCTGCCGTTAATTACCCCTCGCATTTGGAGCGAAGGAACCTCCGATTGACGGGTTAAAACTGGTCATGCGAACTCAATATGCAGTGCGTTGGTGCGTGTGTATTTTTTTGTTTTGTTCCACTTGTAAAAAGAGATATATACACATATATATATATTTTCTATATATATAAAAACAAAAATAAATAATTTTTTTTTTTAATTTTAAAATATTATTTATAATTTTATTTTATTTATTTAATATTTATTTAATATTTTTTTTAAATAAAAAAAAGGGATTAAATAAAGAAAAGAAGAAAAGAAAATAATTATTGTTTTTTTTTAATTTTTAAATATTATTTATAATTTATTTATTTTTATTCTAAATAAAAAAAAGAAGGAAGAAAGAAGAAAAGAGAATAATTGTTTTTTTTTTTAAAAGTGGGGTCACATGTTAGCATGTGACCCCTCATATGAGGGGGTCACATGCTAGCATGTGACATGAAGGATCACATGTTAGCATGTGACCCCTCATGTGAGGGGGGGTCACATGCTAGCATGTGACCCCTCACATGCTAAGGGGGAGTCACATGCTCAGCATGTGACCCGTCACATGCTCAGCATGTGACCCGTCACATGCTCAGCATGTGACCCGTCACATACTCAGCATGTGAGAAGGCCATCACATGTTTAGCATGTGACCCGTCACATGCTTTGCATGTGACCCACGTCACATGTTAAACATGTGATGGGGCAGCTTTAGCATGTGACCCGTCACTTTTTTTTTTGAAACGTGGAGTTCAACTCCAAAAGAATTTTATATGGCTAAAAATATATAATGTGGAGTTAAACTCCTCAAAAAAAGGATTTTTACTGTGGAGTTAAACTCTAAAAGAATTTCTGTAGTGGAGTTAAACTCCAAAAGAATTTTATTTGTGGAGTTGGACTCCAAAAGAATTTTATTTGTGGAGTTGGACTCCAAAAGATTTCTGTGGTGGAGTTAAACTCCAAGAGAATTTTATTTGTGGAGTTGAACTCCAAAAGAATTTTATTTGTGGAGTTGAACTCCAACAGATTTTCTCCTTTCTCCTTTGAGAAGAAACTCAAAATGGGTTCTCTTGGAACTCCAAGATCTAGATCTTGGATGATAAAAAAAGAGACCATTTTTCTTCTCTTGATGGAGTTTTGGGAGATGGGTTTATGGTAAAACTTTATTTAGTTTTTTTAAAAAAAAAAGAGAGCTAAGCTCTAGATGTATTTGGAAAATGAAAAGGAAGAGAATGAACTTGAAAAAGAGAGAGTGGAGCCACATACCATAGTTTTTTTGAGAGAATGAAAAAGTGTATTCTTTATTCATCATCATGTTGCTTTATATAGGCTTACACATTTACATATAGCCCCTTGGGCTTTACAAAATGGCATTTGCCCATCCCATGGTTCATGTGCCATTTCTTTTTGCACATAAGCCATGGGCTTACAAAAATTTGGCTTTATACCCATTTTGTTTATATTCATGCATAAAAAATTATATAAAAATTATTTATTACATGATTTCATTTTGGCATGGGGAGGGTCGGCCGGTTCATGTTTCGGACTCGACCTGGGCTTGGGCCCACCTGGCTTGGGGTTGACCTTGATTTTGACTCGGTCAACGGGGGTGTAAATTTTTACCCCAACAATAACCAAGCAGGCAATTAGTGGAGTCACGTGCCACCACGTGATGGGCCTTTAAACCCACTGAAAGGGATTAAAAAATATAATAAAAACTAAGGAAAAACCCCAATGGGGCATCACGTGCTCACACGTGACCAAGGGTCACGTGCTAACGTGTGATGATTCCTTAGTTCTTTAAAAACAACAGAATTGAATTCTGGTTAAAATGCTAATCAAGGGGGGTCACGTATTAACACGTGATGGGATCCTAAACTCTTTAACTGATAGAATTAAATTCTATTTAAATGCTCAAACAATTGGATCACGTGCCAACATGTGATAGGCTTTTAAGCCTTCAGAACAAATAGAATTAAATCCTAATTAAGGGAAATCGAAGACCTTAACTGGAAAAAGATTTCTCTAAATCTTTCCAAACAAAAAGATTCCGCTCTGTAAAGAGGAGCACCGTTGGAATAAAAATCCAATGATGATTAAAAATCACCAATTTATAGAAAGATTTTATACAAGGAAAGATTTCCCTGAAATTCACCAAGAATAACAGAAAAATATCTTTTGGATTAAAAATCCAATGGTGAATAAAATTCACTGAGTGATCTAAAAGATCATGTTGGTTACAAAATCAATTAAAATCTTTCAATGAAAGATTCATTAAACAAATCGATTCTTTTCTTTCTTCTATAAATAGGAGCCAAGAAGAGAAGAGAAGAGAAGAGAAGAGAAGAGAGGGGATCGATTTTCTGATTTTTGGAGAAAATACAACAACAGGGAGAAAAAAGAGTGGAGAATTTAATTCTCAAGGGAGAAAGAAAATTTCTTCAGAAGAAAAAAGAAACCCTAGGTGAGAAAGGGGAAAGAGATCTAAGATCCATAAAACAAAAAGAGAATTTAATTCTCAATTTAAGAGTTTAACTCTTCTGAACAAGAACTTAGTTCTTCCTCTGGTTGAAGATCTGCAGAAGCAGATCTCCCCACAAGTTGAGAATTTAATTCTCATCGGGGAGATTCTGCCATGCAGATCCAAGACCTAAAGGGAGAATTTGAGTTTAGGGAATTTAATTCCCCCAAATTCATAGGAATTTAATTCCTCAAAATAAAACTAGGGTTTAACCCTATATGAGAATTTAATTCTCCCAAATTCATAGGAATTTAATTCCTCTAAAAAGAACGGAATTAGGGTTTAACCTTATACGAGAATTTAATTCTCCCAAATTCATAGGAATTTAATTCCTCTAAAAGAACAGAACTAGGGTTTAACCCTACATAAGAATTTGATTCTTCCACATAGGAATTTAATTCCTCTAAAAAAGAATTAGGGTTTAACCCTACCAGAGAATTTAATTCTTAAAACAAGAGACTTAAAGTTCCCCATGCACGTAAAGAACTTGGTTACGTGGTGACACGTGACCCCTATCCTCAATGATCAGAAAAGAAGGAACAGAACTGGGTCACGTGCTCCCACGTGACCCCCTGAAACAGATCCCTTAAATGAGAAAGAAAAACTTGGAGACAATGCCTCACGTGTTCCCACGTGACTCTCATAATAAAGGGAACGAATCCAAAGGCAAAATCGATTTTGGGCGCCCTCACGTGTCCCCACGTGACCCTTAGTAAAACACTTTAATAAATCTGTGCATGGGTGCCTATCACGTGCCCACATGTGATGGCCTGAAGACTAAAAGTGTTTAACACTTATTTGAATATTCTAAGAACAAAATAAATGAGGTTTGGCCCAATTCTCAGGCGCCTCACGTGACCCCACGTGACCACCCTACTTTTAGTGTTTAACACTATTTTGAGCATTTTGTCCCCAGTGTTTAACACTGTTTTAAAGCGCATCACGTGGGAACACGTGATCGCCAAATATATGTTAGTGTTTAACACTATTCTCAAACCGGTCTTAGCCCAAATTGACTAAGTCTTTTCTGAGTCAAGACTCCCATTTGATTAAACCCCGACTACATTCTTTCAAATTTGATCATTTCATATGACATTTAAAGAAAACTCCAAAGCCATGATGAATGGTCAATGCCTAATAAAAGACAAGGTGTTGTCAGAGCCCTCAAACCCCTGTTTAGCATTGCTAAATAATGGGGGGGTTGAACCCAGACAAATGTTCAATAGTCCAACTAAGGGCCAACATTCCAAACTTAATTGGACTTAGCCCAAATTGGCCATAAGTCCTCAATTCAGATTTAACTGAGCCAATGTGCTCATAATCTAATTAATTAATCTTAGTTCCAAAATTGGACTATAGATCTCCCAATCAACTTTGGTTCAAGGGTACATCTCTTCACTTCTTTGAGATTTGTCGTTGTAATCCTTCAACGTCTTCAAAGAGGTGACGGGTCCCAATAACCAATCATTCCACGGACCGTGGGGTCCTTAAACTCATGGACTATAATGTCCTTAAACTTTATAGACTATGATGTCTTTAAACTACGGACTGTGGGGTCCTTAAGCCATGGACTATGATGTCCTTAACCTTGGACCGTGGGGTCCCTTTAAACCCATGGACTATGATGTCCTTAACCTTGGACTGTGGGGTCCCTTTAAACCCATGGACTATGATGTCCTTAACCTTGGACCGTAATGTCCTTAAACTAACAATGGACCGTAATGTCTCTAAACTAAACAATAGAGCCCGATTGCTCTTTTGTTGGATCTAAATGATCCCGTTAAGTTGATCTTAGTCTGAAATTAAACTAACGTATCCTTAACATACGTTTAAGTTGATCTTAGTCTCAAATGAGATTAACTTATCCTTAAACCCAACCCCAAACCCAAATCTAAGAAAATACGGATTTGGACTAATCTACGCCCTACGGGCGACAACATAAATTAGTCTCCGTATGCAATCCACAGGCAACCAAAAACAAAACAAACACACACGACACGAAATGACCATCTGGAGAAGGAGAAAGTGGTTACCGCGATGCGGTAGCGTAATTAACTGCAGGGGCTTGCGCCTGCAGGGAAGAGCGTCCCCATAATCAAAAACCCCTCAACGAGGGGGAATCTGACGAAGTCTGCTATATCGGCCGCATCCTTTTAAACCTTCGATACATGGTGTCATAAATCAACTCGGCATTTTCGGAGAGGTGGATGGATAGCGCCAATTAGCATCTGCCCCAAAATTCAGGCAAGACGGACCTACGCGGTCGCGTCTCTGTCTTTCGGCGGGGAACAGATTCTGTTACGCCCGGTGGGTCCTTTTCCTCTTTACACTCCACGCTTCGTGTGTCGTGTTCACGAACGAATCGCGGTTTGATATTGTTGCCCTTGGGATTCGAGGTACTGAGATTTGGTGTCTTGCTCCGTGCAGAAAGCAGAAGATCAATGGCTTCAACCTGCACTAGCTGCAACTGCAACTCCCGTTCCGCCCCATTTGGAGGTGTAACTTACGGGCCCCAAGCGGCCTCCTTGTTCAAGATGCCGGTGGAGCAAGTGACTCAGGCCACCACTGGTCTATTCTTCGGGACAATGCTCCGACCCATGAACTTCAATGCCACAATGCCGTTGCATGAGGCTTCAAAGAAGTCGGTTTTTGATCGGCTTACAACTACTGCGGCCCTTCTCAACGGGTCGCCCAAATCAAGCGCCCCAGTCTTTAACAGATTGGGCCAAAGCTCTAGTGGGCCCGTAAAGAAGCCTGCGATACCAGAAAGGGTTATCCCAAAAAGGATAGCCGTTCCTGCTTTAGAAGTCTTCAAGGCGGCTTCTCTTGCCAAAGAGTCGGTCTTTGCAAGACTGGCTGTTTCGGCTTCCGCCCCGAACGAAGTCGTCAAAACTTCTCCTCCTGCGTGAAGGTCTGCTTTTGATAGGTTGGCTGTCTTCACTCAACGAACGTCGGTCTTCAAGAGGCTGATACTGGCAGCACCTGACCAGAACAGGGGGCACGATGAAGCCATCCCCATAGCTGACCAACACCATCCGCACGACACGCTCGCCGTCGTCATTGGCGCCGAGTAAGAAAGGCTGGGGGCAGCTCTCCGTTTGGACTTACTCCACCAGCTCCAACGGTGGAAATCAATGATGTTGTTCCAACTGGGAACATCTTCGAACCGCTTAGGAGGGTTCGCAAGAACTCTCCGACTGCCGTGCTGAAGAGATCTCCTCCACCCATGGAGATTACTACAGAAAAGAAGCCGGAGCAGCCCCCTCAGGGGATATCCTCCAAAATTTATAAAGTCTGGCGACAGGTCCAGGAATCGGTGATCGACCAGGACTACTCTCGCCGATCAAAGAAGCTTAAAGATCGACAAGGAGAAAACCATACTATCAAGCCGCAAAAGGCGACAGCCGTCTGGGTGCCCGCTGCAATGGCCCCCTCGACTTCAAATGCTCACAAGAGAAGGAGGCCAGAGAAAGCCCCTGTGACCGCGGCGAACCGCAAGGACGCTGAACTTAAACGCCCTAAGTCTGGGGGCATGGTAACACATACCGTTTATATGGCTTCCGGAAAAGTGGAAAGCCGTGCTTCCACGGGTCATCGACCGCTTACCCGATCGATAACGAAGGCTCAGAAACAACAGCAGCAGAAACTTCAGGAGATGCTGACTGCAATGGCCGCACTCACTGGGCCAAAAGAAAATCCAGAAACCTCGGAGCAGCGTCGGGAACAAGAAACTGTTACCGAGTTCCTCCTAAGAATGCTCGAAAGGAAAGAAAAAGAGGCTGCAGAGCAGGAAGCCAATATAAAACGAATGACTCTTTTGTTCCAAGACATGGCTGGCATGATGTTACAACCGGAATCTCCAGCTGAAGACCCCCCGATCATCGTTGAAGACGACAGAGGGGAGACATCGAACCCTCCTCAGGCTTTTTCAGTAGCTAAAGAGGAGACCATCTCCAAGGCCGCTCTGGATGATTACATTGCTCAGCAAATACGAGCTCACCAGGAAAACGAAGCGGCTGTACAGATCGTTAAAACGGGACGACCCTATCCGGGCTGGTATGACCAAATAAGGTACCCGCCGGGATATACGATCCCCAAATTCCACGTATATAAGGGGATGGGAAATCCGCATCAGCACGTCGCTCAATTCAGAGCCTTGTGCGGCAACACTGGAGGTGACGACAAACTGCTATTTCGCCAGTTCGTCGGCAGCTTGTCAGAGACAGCGTTCGAATGGTACTCTAAACTCCCAAACGACTCTGTCAAGACATTTGCAGAGATGGAGCTGTTATTCACCTAGCGTTTCGCGAGTGCTAGTGAACGCACCCCAATAACGGCATTGATCAATGCCAGGATGAGGCCAGGTGAAACGTGGGTGCAATACGCAATACGATGGCGAAATTTATGGTCGTAGTGTGAGCAGCGCATCGAAGAAGCGCCTGCGGTGGGCATGTTCGTGGGCACTCTTGACCCTCAAGCGACCATCTCCCAATTTATGATGTTTTTCAAGCCGACCACTTTCCAGGCTTTGATTGACAAACTGGTACAAATGGACCAGATGGGTCACAGGCCTTCCTCTTCGAAACCGGAGCCTCGAAACGAAAAAGGGAAAGGGAACGCGACTTTTGTCGCCAATACTCAACAACAGCTGAGCAACTTAAAGCCAGTTGTTCGCCAAAACAACGTGCGTCCACGCCCATCCCTCAAAGAGAGACTGGGACATCCTTACTCGTTCCCCCGCGATAAAACGAGGAGACTGTTCGAGCTGGCAGTGCGCAACAGACTCATCAATCTGCCGGATCCAAAATGTCCGTTGCAGCCAGGCGATATCAACAATCCTAATTACTGCCCTTACCACCAATTAGTAAGCCATCCAATCGAAGATTGCTTCGTCTTCAAAGGCTGGATTGAGGATCAATACCAACTGGGCAAATTCGCGCTGTCCGAAATATGGAAGGTGAACCCGCTACAACCACATGATCTGAAAAAGATGGACATAGCGGGGGCATCGTGCTCATTCATAGAGAAAGCCCCATGGACCGAAAAGTCCGTAAACAAGAAACTCGCCTCAAATATGGCAACGGCGGACCGAAACGTCGTTAAATTAACAATGGAACACTATGTCCTAAAAACTGGCGACGGACCGAAACGTCCTTAAACTAACAATTGACCACTATGTCCTAAAACTGGTTGTTGACCGAAACGTCGATAAACTACTACGGACCGCAGCATCCCAAGGCTGACAAAAAATAAAATAAAATAAAATAATAAAAAATAAAAAAAAAAGAGAAGAAAACGGTATGTCCATAAGCAAAATGGGCACAGATGAAAACCCGAAAAGGCTCCGTGAGTAAAAACAGCAGGACTACCGGCGAGTTTTGTGAAAACCTAAAAGGGCGCAATCTCGTTAAAAGACACTTGCAAGGTCCTCTCGACCTTGTGAGGAGAAACCACCTGCGTGAGATCCTTACGACTCACAAGGGAGCAACACACTTAGGGATCCCCACGATTCTTAAGGAGAAATTACACTTGCGAGATCCTCATGACTCGTAAGGAGAACCCTCTTATGAGACCCTCACGGCTCATAAGATTCAAAAGCCTTAAGCTACAGGGATCTGAACCTGTTCTTAAGCCATCACAACCTCCAGCTTTGCCCTACAAGCGTCTCGATATTGACCCTTGTATATAATCCACGGGCGCGAATAAACATTTCCCTAGCAAAGTCCCACCAGAGACTGGGGATATGCTCATATAGCAAAAGACATTTGTAAGTCCTCTCGACTTATAAGGAGAAAATACTCTTGTAAGATCCTTACGACTTATGAGAAGCCATACACTTGGGAATTCTCACGATTCCTAAGGAGAGAACGCACCTACGAGATCCTCACGACTCGTAGGGAGAAATACCTTTATGAGACCCTTACGGCTTATGAAGTCAAAAGCATTAGTCGACATGATCTTAACCCTGTTTGCTAAGCCACCTTTGTTCAATATCGACAGAGGCAAATGATGATTCGCTCCTGGCCATATCCCAGTTGTAGCGATGTTGATGCCGAAATTGGTATCCAATCCCAAACTCGCAGCGAAAAGCCAGCGAACCACAAATGCATATGAAATAGCCGAAATGATTGGGCAACTTGCAAATCAGTAAGTAAAAATATATGCATGCAAAATAGCCGAAATAATTGGGCACCATGAAAAATAGCCGAAATGATTGGGCAATCGCGACTTTCGCGATACAAAAAGCTGAAATGATAGAGCATCACGGAAAGAAAAAAATATAATACATATAAAATGAAAATTTTGCCCTACAGGTGAGATCACATCGATCACTGTATACAATCTAGGAGCGCAAACAAAAGAGGGAATCGTATAATCCTACCAGGCTCCATCAGAAAGAGAGCCAAGTCTCGATGGTCACATCTGCATCCTAGAATGTCAACAACGGCGTTCCTTCACAGTCCAGCAGGATGCAGACGCAACGTCAACAAAAGACCTCATGATCGAAACAAAGCGGAGTGACGGCAAAATCCCAGCTCCACCGCAGCATTCGTCTCGTTACACCAGACGCAATGTAAACAACGACGTTCTTTCGCAGTCCAGCAGGATGCAGATGCAACGTCAACGAAAGACCTCACGGTCGAAACAAAGCGGAGTGACGGCAAAATCCCAGCTCCACCTCAGCATTCGTCTCGTTACAGCAGACGCAATGTCAACAACGGCGTTCCTTCGCAGTCCAATAGGATGCAGACACAACGTCAACAAAAGACCTCATGGTCGAAACAAAGCGGAGTGACGGAAAAATCCCAGCTCCACCTCAGCATTCGTCTCGTTACAGCAGACGCAATGTCAACAACGGCGTTCCTTTGCAGTCTAGCAGGATGTAGATGCAATATCAACGAAAGACCTCACGGTCGAAACAAAGTGGAGTGACGGCAAAATCCCAGCTCCACCTCAGCATTCGTCTCGTTACAGTAGACGCAATATCAACAACGACGTTCCTTCGCAGTCCAGCAGGATGCAAATGCAACGTCAACAAAAGAGTTCGTGGTTGAAACAAAACGGAGTGACGGAAAAATCCCAACTCCACCTCAGCATTCGTCTCGATACAGCAGACGCAATGCCAAAGTAAACGAAGCGAAGGCCAAATTCCTAGCTTCAGGGTCTTGACGACAACTTATATAAAACCTGAAAGACAATCGGAAATCATCCTACATCAGCGCGGAGTGGTCACCACCTCGACGTTCGTCTCGATACAGCAGACGCAACGCCAAAGCAAATGAAGCAAAGGCCAAATTCCTAGCTTCAAGGTCTTGACGGTGTTCCCCCAATCAGAGCAAAGCTCTGTTTGAATTTTGAAAATTCAAAATTGAGAAGCAACGCTTCAGATCCCGTGCGCTGCGCGCAATTTGCCACGTGTCAGAATTTGACTCGGCAGCACAATGCCCAAGGCAGTGCGTCCAATCAGAGCAAGGCTCTTTAAAAAGCAAAAGCAACGCTCAACTGCGCAAGCGCACCGCTGCGCGACACGTGTTTGCGCAGTTGCGCAAACGCTGTTGCGCAAGTGCATCACAGCGCGCCACGTGTCTGCGCAGTTGCGCAAGCACAACTGCGCAAGCGCACTGCTGCGTGACACGTGTCTGCGCAGTTGCGCAAACACTGTTGCGCAAGTGCACCTCAGCGCGCCACGTGTCTGCGCAGTTGCGCAAGCACAACTGCGCAAGCGCACCGCTGCGCGACACGTGTCTGCGCAGTTGCGCAAACACTGTTGCGCAAGTGCACTGCAGCGTGACACGTGTCTGCGCAGTTGCGCAAACACTGTTGCGCAAGTGCACCGTTGAGTGACACGTGTCTGCGCAGTTGCGCAAGCTCAGTTGCGCAAGCGCTTCACTGCGCGACACGTGTCTGCGCAGTTGCGCAAGCACAGCTGCGCAAGCGCCTTACTGCGCGACACGTGTCACGCGCTGGTGAGTTGCGCAACAACAGAATGAAGATTTAAGGAAATATTTTCTGTTCTTGTTAAAACAAGAAGATTTCTTCTGTAAAACAGGGGCCTTTGGATCAAAGATCCAACGGTGGGGAAAATTTCCAAAATCATTCAGGAAAAGATTTATTGAACAAATTTAACTAATTTTTGAGCACTATAAAAAGGACCCCAAACCTCATTTCAAAGGAGGATCTGGTTTTAAAAAAAAAAAGAGAAGAAAGAAGAGAACTCTTGAGAATTTCTGGAGAACACAAAAAAGAAGGTAAAAACCTTGGAGATAAGAGAAAATTCTCTCAAAGAATAGATCATTGATCTAGAAAACAAGATCAGTGATCTTCAATAAATAGATAAATAAATAAATAAATAAATAAAAATAATAAAAATAGTGCCTTGCACTTGCTATGAACCTTTGGTTCTCTGAAACAGAAAGAAAGAAAAGATTTCTTTCTTTTCTTTGATCTAAATTTAGATCAAGTGCTCTGCACTTCTTTTCTTGAATCTAAAAGATTCTTGGTGCTCTGCACAAATGTAATGCATTTCCTAAAGGGCCAGGCCCAAATCAAAAAGACCTAGCAGGCCAAAATAAATTGCAAAGCAATAAAAGGGCTGGGCCCAAATCAAATTGATGCTCTGCATCATTTATAAAGAACAGAGTCCAAATAAAATTGATGCTCTGCATCCTTTCTGGGCAAAGCCCAAATAAAAGTAAAAAGAAATGCAAAAGCAATGTCGGACATTTTCAACGGGACTTAGCCCATTCGTGGCCATAAGTCCTTAAATTAAATTGACTGAGCAAAATGGCTCTCCTAAATCAATCTACATCCGGTTCGAGGGTACATCTCCGAACTCCTTTGACATCCATCGTTGTAATTCCTCAACGACGTCAAAGAGGTGACGGGTCCCAACGACCACACACCCATAGCGGACCGAAACGTCCCTAAACTAATATCGGACCGAAACTTCCCTAAACTAATATCGGACCGAAACGTCCCTAAACTAATATCGGACCGAGACGTCCCTAAACTAATATCGGACCGAGACGTCCCTAAACTAATATTGGACCATCACGTCCCTAAACTGGAGTACGGACCGAAACGTCCCTAAACTAATATTGGACCACCACGTCCCTAAACTGGAATATGGACCACTACGACCCTAAACTGGCGACGGACCACCACGTCCTTAAACTGGAACAACAGAGCTTCCAAACGCTCTTTTGCCGGATCTAAACGGTCCCGTTTAAGTTAATCTTAGCCCCAAACACGGCTAACGTATCCTTAAACATTCAAATGGATTATAAAACTCCCAATCAACTCTGGTTCGAGGGTACATCTCCGAACTCCTTTGACATCCGTCGTTGTAATTCCTCAACGACGTCAAAGAGGTGACGAGTCCCGATGGCCATACATTAAATTAATCACTACGTTAAGTGGATCTTAGTCTAAAACAGGACTAACGTATCCTTAACGAACGTTTAAGTTGATCTTAGTCGCAACGCGACTAATGCATCCTTAAACTAAAAACATCAAACCCAAATCTTAGTAAATACGGATTTGGACTAATCCACGTCCTACGGGCGACGGCATTACTCAGTCTCCGTATACAATCCACGGGCAACCACAAATAAAACAAACACACGTGACACGAAGTGAAATTCTGGAGAAGGAGAAAGTTGCTACCGTGACGCGGTAGCGTAATTAACTGCAGGGGCTTGCGCCTGCAGGGAAGAGCGTCCCCACAATCAAAAACCCCTCAAGCGAGGGGGAATCTGACGAAGTCCGCTACATCGGCCGCATCCGTCTAAACCTCCGATACAAGGTGCCATAAATCAACTTGGCATCTTCGGAGAGGTAGACGGATAAAACCAAATAGCATCTGCCCCGAATCTCAGTGTCAGGACATCGCGGTCCTGTGCGCCGCCTTTCGAAGGGGAACGGATTCTGGCACGCCCGGTGGGACCTTTTCCTCTTTCCACTCCACACTTCGTGTGTCGTCTTCGCGAACCAATCGCGGTTTGTTAAATGGTTGCCTTTGGATTTCAAGTTGCTAAGATTTGGTCTTTTGTCTGGCGCAGAACTCAAGCATCCATGGATTCTAACTGCACCAAATGCGCGAAGCACCACTGCAACGGACGCTCCACCTCACCGAGAGGTGTAACATATGGGCCCCAAGCGGCCTCTTTCCTCGCTCTGCCAGTAGAACAGGTGACCCAGGCCACCACCGGCCTGTTTTTCGGGACCATGGTCCCACCTACAAGCTTCCCTATGCCAGTACCTGCACCGGAAGTGAACAAAAAGTCGGTCTTCGACCGGCTCACTGCTACCACGACCCCTGTCAACGGGTCGCCCGCTACTAAACCGACAGCCTCCGTTTTCACCAGGCTAGGTCAGAACTATAAAGTGGCCATCCCAAAGAAGGCAATGGCCGCTGCTTTGGAAGTCGTTAAAGCGGCTTCTCCCATCAGAGAGTCGGTCTTCACAAGATTGACGGCTCCCACTCCTCCCCCAGCTGGTCAAAAGGCATCAGTCTTCGATAGGCTGACATCGGCAATTACCCCACACTCAAACAGGGGGCAACAAGAAACCATCTCGATTTCCGAGCCAGTCCCAACGGCTCGTCCTGCGCGACGTCGCCATTGGCGACGAGTAAGGAAAGCAGGGGGCAACTCCCCCTCAGGGCTAACCCCACCTGCTCCAGTGGTGGAGGTCAACGCTGCTGTTCCAACTGGGAACAGCTTTGAATTGCTGAGGAAGGTGAGAAAGAACTCTCCAATTGCTATATTGAAAAGATCTCCTCCGCCTATGGAGAAAGCTCCGGAGACAAAGCAGGAACAACCCCCTCAACGGCTGTCGTCAAAAATTTATAAAGTTTGGCGGAGGGTTCAAGACTCCGTGATTGACCCAGACCACTTTCATCGCCAGAAAAAGGCAAAGGTGGAAAAGGACAAAAACCGCCCCATTAAACAGTAGGGGGCAACAAATGCTAGGATGCCCACTTCAACGGCTCCTTCAACATTAATGGTCCACAAAAGAAAAAGGCCAGAAAAAGCTCCCGTGACACTGACAAAGTTTAAAAGCGGTGAACCTAAACGCCCCAAGTCAGGGGGCATAATAGTTCATACGGTTTATATGGCTTCTGGAAAGGAAGAAAGTCATACTTCTACGGGTCACCGACCGCTTACCCGATCAGTGACCAAGGCTCAGGAGCAGCAACAAAAGCTCCAGGAGATGATGACTACAATGGCTGCACTCACGGAGCCAAAAGAGAACCCTGGGACGTCCTTAGATGAACGCCAAGAGGAAGAGACCGACGCCGAGTTCCTCCGCCGAGTACTGGAAAAGAGAGACAAAGAGGCTGCTGAACAAGCAGCCAATATACAGCGTATGGGCCTCCTCTTCCAGGACATGATAGGGATGATGATACAACAAGATCCCCCGACTGAAGAACCCCCGATCGTCCTTGGGGATGATAGGGGAGAGACATCAAACCCTCAGCCCGTTCTATCAACGGCTAAAGAGGATACAATCTCTAAAACTGATCTGGACGAATATATAGCCCAGCAAATAAAGGTTCATCACGGGGCCGAAGCAGCCGGCCACGTCGTAAAAACGGGGCGGCCATATCCGGGCTGGTATGACCAAATCAAATACCCGCCGGGTTACACAATTCCCAAGTTTCATGTCTACAAAGGGACCGGCAATCCCCATCAACATGTTGCCCAGTTCATGGCGCTTTGCGGTAACACCGGCGGCGACGACAAGCTTCTGCTTCGCCAGTTTGTTGGAAGCCTATCAGATACGGCGTTCGAATGGTATTCTGAGCTCCCCAACGACTCTATTAAAACCTTTGCGGAGATGGAGCTGCTCTTCACCCAACGTTTTGCAAGTGCCAGTGAGCGTACCCCGATGACGGCACTGATTAATGCCAGGGTAAAACCCGGCGAGACATGGGTTCAGTACGCTATACGGTGGCGTAATCTATGGTCGAAGTGCGAACAACGCATAGAAGAAGCTCCGGCGGTGGGAATGTTTGTTGGAACCCTTGATCCACAAGCAACCATCTCGCAGTTCATGATGTTCTTCAAGCCGACTACTTTCCAGGCTTTGATCGACAAACTAGCGCAGATGGACCAGATGGGCCATAAACCCCCTCTCCCGAAGCCGGACCCCCGAAACGACAAGGGAAAGGGAAAAGCGATCATTGTCGCTAATGCCCAACAACAACCGAGCGACTCGAAGCCGGTTGCTCGTCCAAACAATACGCGCCCATACGTGCCTCTTGAGGACAGGATGGGACATCCTTACTCCTTCCCCCGTGATAAAACGAGGAGGCTATTCGAGCTGGCGTTGCGCAACAGACTCATAAGTTTGCCAGATCCAAAACGCGTTGCAACCGAACGACGTCAACGAGCCCAACTACTGCCCTTACCATCGAGTGCTAGGCCATCCCATCGAGGATTGCTACGTTTTCAAGAATTGGCTTGAGAATCAGTACCGTCAGGGCAAATTTGCGCTATCTGACAAATGGAAGGTGAATCCCCCGCAGCCCCACACCTCTAAGGGGACGAATACTCCGGGGGCAACATGCTCCGTCATTGAAGAAGCTCCTTGGGAGGTTGTATTATCAGCCAAAACGAGGAGAATGCTAAATGATCTTCAGACCTGTCCAGCGGTCAAGTGGAAGAACCCCTTGGAACCGCAGGTTATTGAGGGGATGTTGAAGCCACGACCGACTCCGAAGACCGATGGTGGTAGTTCAAGCATTCATAGTCAGCCGTCAAAATCTTCGAAAAAGAAGAAGAAGAAATCTAAGAAGCCCGTGAAGCCTGGCGACAAGCGCACGGACTTACAAAAGCAAATCGACGCACTGGATGAATACAACCAAAAGGCGCGGACTCCCATTACGCTCCAAGATTTCCTTGATCACGTCTTTCAAAAGGAAGATGAGGGAGAAAGTTCATCGGATGAATCCGAGGAATATGTGGCGAGTTGTCATATGATCTCCCATTCGACCACGAACGATGAAGGGACTTCTGGCACTAAAATGCTGGGGGTAAATACTGGGTCAAGGGTTCCGGAGTTATCGATCGAAAGGATTGACGCGTTTCTTAGTGAAGCTCGATTGAAAAGTAAAGCTGATCGAGAACGCGAGACGGCTATATTCGAAAGGGCCAAGCGCCAGCGACTTGAGGAAAGAGCTGAGATGATCCCGCTGGAGCAAAATGCCTCCACCGCTGACAAAAGCCAATTCAAGATAAAAAAAAGAGGTTTGCTAAGGCCATATCGATGGGCATGAAGCTACCGTCCTCTGAAGGAAAAATGACTGGTGTGGTAGAAATGCACCCCTCTTATTGCTTATATCATCAGAAGGTCTCGCATCCCATTCAAGAATGCAAGGCTTTCGATAGATGGTGGCAAGGATACGTCGCTAATCAACAACACTTTAAACGGGAAAAGCGTAAAATTCGTCGGGAGCAAAGAAACACGACCAAAGAACTTGAAAGAACTGCCGGCAATTGTCACATGGTTAAAGCTGCCGGGTCACAAGTGCCTACATTTAGGAGCGACTCTGATGAGGAGCTAGAACTTGCCCCTCTCTTTAAAGAGTCAACTTCGGGAAAAGAAGAAGAGCCAACGGTCTGTGAAAATATCCGGCTGCGGAATCGGACGCTACCTGAGAAGAATCTCGGACCTCTAAACAAGAAAGACAAAGGGAAAGAGAAAATCTCTGAAGATATCGCCTTGGATGACCGAGTCGCGGAAGAGTTAAACGCCGAAAACCCACCGAAGAGAAATAAGGTGGATTACAATATTCTGGCGCATCTGAGGAAATTGCCCTCTCAGCTCAGCGTCCTTGATGCCTTGTTACTATCAAAGGAGGCGAGAGACTCTTTGATTAAGGCGCTACAAGATCCGGATCAGTTCCAAGCCTTCCTAGCCGAAGAAAAGATGAAGGACGAATTAGAAGAAGTGCACACAGCCGACGTTGCCTTTGGTGATGAAGACCTTCTCCTCGGGACGTGTGAACACAATCGTCCCCTTTATGTCTCAGGGTACTGCCATGACATAAAAATAGGCAAAATCCTGGTCGATAACGGATCATCTGTCAATCTACTTAATGTGCGGGTGTTAAAAGAAATTTGCATGAGCGTCCAACACCTCGCCCGGGACAAGATCACTATCTCCGGTTTTGACTCCCAATCCTCAAAGACTCTTAGATCTGTGATATTGACGCTGCGCTTCGGGTTGCTCGTCACAGACATCAAATTCCATGTTATAGACGCCAAGACATGCTACAATGCTCTGCTCGGTCGACCATGGCTACACGAGTACAATATCATCCCTTCTACACAGCATCAGTGCATGAAGTATTCTAGGGATGGCCTCGAGTACACTGTGGCAGGAGAGTTGAATCCGTTTTCCGTGAATGAGGTTCGCAAGTATGAAGATGCCAAATACTTCTTACCGAGTTTCGAAGACACGGAAAGGTGCCACAAACCGGAGAACAAAACTAACGCAACCATCCCTGTCTTCGGCAGTGACACCGAGGAGGAAGAGGATATAATTTATTCAGGTCCATCCCAATCCACCAGGCCAGGACCATCCATTCCTTCATTGATCTTCGGCAGTGATTCAGAGGATGAAGTTCATGCTGTATTCCCTGCTCGGCCTTCAATACGGGTTTCCGCTGATGAAGAGCGAAGTCTGCAGATAACCATGGTGCCGCTTGAACATTACAAAGAACTGGATGCACTCGACACTAACAGCGTAGAAGAATTGCAGACATTCTATATCCCTCCCGGACGAAAAGGCGAGAAGGCAATCCTATTCTACCGTTCTGAAGAAAACAAGGTGAAAAAAGAAATTTGGCATGGTGCGGATCCAACGCTGGACAGACTCCAGCCCATCCGTCTACCTCGATATTATACGGAAGGCTTGAGGAGACTGTTGAAGCGCCAGGGAATACCTTTCGAACAAACCGTTAGAAAGGCCAAATTCTATGACAGGGTTTGGAACGTCCCCGGAACTCAGCACAAGCTACCTAATGGGAGGCTGAAGACGATCGGGCTCGGATATATTCGCTCCAGGAAACGAGAGCTGCTCCGCGATTGTTACGTCGTGCACAATTCTGATGAAGAAGCAAATGCTCAAGAGGAAAACGCTAATCCTGAGCCAGCAAAAGTTCCTGATGCAAAACCACCCAGTCCATCGTTTGAAGACCAGATGGGCAAACTTATAAGGAATGCGGGTCAAAAAGCCCGAGATGATCACAATCGTGAAATGGCAATCTATGAGAAAGCCAAGACACAACGCCTTCTCCAACAAGCCGTGAAAGATGAAAATGCCGCTCCTTGTCAACCTGCTACAAAAAAGGTTCGACGCGAAAGCAAAAACAAGTCGAAAGGCAAGAAAGGCGCTCAACAGCCACAAAGCAGAGCTAAGAAGCCACGCATCCGAGAGTCGAGCGTTATTGACCTAGCCCTCATGAAGAAAATGGGTTGAGCATACTCATTTCCTCGGAACAAGACAAGGAAAATACTTGATCTTGCTCTAAAACATCAAATGCTTACACTGCCAGAGTCTAAACACCCTGAGCAAGCAGGCGAAGTCTCCAACCCAAATTATTGCTCTTACCATCGAGTAGTAGGGCATCCGCTTGAAGATTGCTTCACCTTTAAGAATTGGGTTGAGGACCAATATCAGCTTGGCAAATTCGCGTTGTCTGACAGCTGGAGGGTAGCGCCGCCGCAAAAGCACGAACCCGAAAACACAAGGATAGAACCAACTCCGCATTGGGATTGGCAGAAAATTCGCACCTGCCAGGTGATAACAATATTAAAAGAAGAGTCCGAGGACATGAACAACCTTCCTTGGTGCTTTGAAAACAGCAGCGATGAGGTAATCTCAGAATTTCCACCAGCGCCAAAAGAGCTGGAAGATGGAATCCATACTACTGCAGATAACCTCAAGAAAATCGAGTTGGGGACAATAAATGATCCGCGACCGACATTCGTCCGCGAGCTGCTGTCTGAAGAGAGGGTGGCTGCGTTAAAAGACGTCCTTGTGCAGCATAAAGATTGCTTCGCATGGAACTATTCCGAGATGCCGGGACTAGATCCAGAAGTTGCTGTACATAGACTAGCAATATCCCCGAACATCAAGCCAGTCAAACAGGCGCCGAGAAGAATGCGACTTGAGCTTGAAATGAGCATAAATACCGAAGTCAAAAAGTTAATCGACTCCGGCTTCATCCAGGAAGTTCAGTACCCTGAATGGATCGCCAACATCGTCCCAGTGATGAAGAAAAATGGGACAGTGCGCGTATGCGTAGACTTCCGGGATCTTAATAAAGCTTGTCCGAAGGATGATTTCCCAGTGCCAGTCACTGAATTGATGATAGACAATACATCCACTCATGAGGTTTTCTCCTTCATGGACGGCTCATCGGGGTATAACCAGATAAAAATGCATCCAGAAGACCAGAAGCACACAGCCTTCAGGACTCCTCTTGGTATATTTTGTTATAAAGTAATGCCCTTCGGTTTGAAGAATGCCGGCGCTACTTATCAGAGGGCCATGACAAAGATCTTCGACGACCTTATACACGAAATCGTTGAATGCTATATCGACGATCTCGTGGTTAAAAGCAAATCATACGAGGAACATCTCGAGCATCTGAAGACTGTATTTCAACGCCTTCGGCAATACAACTTGAAGATGAATCCTCTTAAATGTGCGTTCGGGGTTTCCTCGGGCAAATTCCTGGGGTTCGTTGTTCGACACCGAGGTATTGAAATAGATCCATCAAAGATTAAAGCGGTCATGGAAATGCCTCCGCCGAGGACTCTCAAACAGCTGCGGTCTCTCCAAGGGAAACTCGCATACATACGGCGATTTATAGCCAACCTTTCAGGAAAGTGCCGTCCTTATAGTCACCTGATGAAGAAGGGAACCCCATTCGTTTGGGATCAAAAATGCCAAGGCGCACTGGACGAGATCAAGCAATACCTGCAGAACCCGCCGGTGTTGGCTGCTCCGGTTAAGGGAAAGCCTCTCATTCTTTACACGACCGCCCTTGAGGGTTCTTTAGGAGCATTATGGGCACAAGAGAATGACCAGGGGAAAGAAAGAGCACTCTACTACTTAAGTCGGGTTCTGCTGGGGGCAGAAAGCAATTACTCCCCCATTGAAAAACACTGCCTAGCGTTGATCTTCGCAATAACAAAGCTTAGACATTACGCATTAGCGCATGAAGTCCATCTCATTTCAAAGGTGGACCCTCTCAAATATTTAATGTCAAAGGCCATCTTGACGGGACGACTCGCTAAATGGGCTCTGCTCTTAATGGAGTTCGCGATAACATATCGACCCCTCAAGGCAGTGAAGGGTCAGGCCATAGCCGACTTCCTCGCTGAGCACCCGATACCTGCCGATTCCCCTCTGAATTGCGATTTGCCAGACAAACATGCGTTTGACGCAATCGACGGTGGTGATACCCGTTGGGAGCTTTATTTCGATGGGGCGTCTTCCATGAAAAAGCACAAACAAAATACGACAATGATCAAATCGGGAGTAGGCCTTATCTTCGTAACCCCACAAGGAGGAATAATGCGCTTCGCCTTCTCCTTGACAGAGCCGAGAACGAATAATGAAGCTGAATACGAAGCTTTGATAGCAGGCTTGGAGATTGCCATCGACATGGGAATTGAAAACCTCCTCATATATGGGGACTCCCAGCTAGTCATCAGTCAAGTGAACGGAGATTACCAAACATGCAAACCGGAATTGATAAAATACGGTGAAAAGGTGCAACAACTGCTAACCCAAATTCCCTCCTATACTTTGGAAAGCATACCGCGCGCGGAAAACAGCAAAGCGGACGCACTGGCCAAACTTGCTAAAGAGTTGGCTGACGAGAACCTCGATGACGTTAGAATCGTGATACAAAGCCGTCGAGTGCTCGCCCCAGCAGAAATACCTCCAGAATCATATAAAGAAAAGGGAGCAACTGAGCAGGCGACCCTACAAATAAAAGATCATGAGAAGACCGAAGACTGGAGAGAAGTCTTCATAGATTACTTCAAGTTCCACCGAATGCCTGAAGAAGCGTCCATAAGACATCAGCTCGTGAAACGAGCTCTGTCTTTCGCTTTCGTCAACGATACTCTATACAAGAGGTCATTCGATTCTCTGTGGCTGAGATGCCTAGGACCTGACGAAGCGAGAAGGGTCGTCCAAGAAGTTCACGACGGACTCTGCGGTTCCCACCAAGCAGGCCCTAAGATGAAGTTGAAGATAAAACGGATGGGCTACTACTGGCCCACGATGATGCAGGATTGCCTGGAATACGCGAGGCAATGTCATTCATGCCAAATTCATGGGGACTTCATCCATCAGCATCCCAATCCACTGCATCCAACAGTGGCTACTTGGCCATTCGAAATGTGGGGAACTGACATAGTCGGCCCCATCGAACCAGCATCGTCCAAGGGACATCGTTTCATCTTGGCGACGACTGATTACTTCTCCAAATGGGCAGAGGCGGTACCGTTGAGGGAAGTGAAGACGGAGAACATCCTCCATTTCTTCAAAACGCATGTCATATACCGGTTTGGAACCCCGAGAAGGATCATCTCTGATAATGGGCCAGCCTACCGAAGTCATAAAATTAGCGGCTTCGCACAGCAGCACAATATAGATTGGAGATATTCCTCAGTTTATAATCCGCGAGCTAACGGTCTAGCTGAGGCCTTTAACAAGACCTTGACGAAGATCATGAAGAAAACAGTGTCACGAAATAAGAGAGATTGGCACGAAAGATTGCAAGAAGCTCTTTGGGCATATCGAACTACATTTAAAACGGCCACAAACACAACGCCATACGCGTTGGTATTTGGGACGGAAGCAGTACTCCCTCTCGAGATAGAATTACCCTCTCTACGAGTGGCAGTCCACTACGAGCTGACTGACGAAGAAAATGCTCACCTTCGGTTTGAAGAGCTTGACGCCCTTGATGAAATCCGGCTTCTAGCACAATAAAATCTGGAAGCTTATAAAGCAAAGATGACGCGCTCATACGAAAGATTGACCCGACCGAGGACATTCCGTCAAGGCGAACTCGTGCTAGTGGTCAAAAGGCCTATGATCCCCAATCGCGCCAAGCGGGGAAAATTCGAGCCGAATTATGAAGGCCCGTACGTCATAGATAAAGTTTACCAGGGTGGGGACTATCTACTCATGGACATGCACGGTGAAAGGCCTTTCAGGCCGATAAACGGTCGCTTCCTAAAGAAATATTACGCTTAATGAGCCATAGCCTAGGTCAATGATGGATGACGACGACTAAGTCCGCTCGCCATCTCCCTAAGCTCAAGCTTCATAAAGAATATCCAACCTTCTCAACAATGGACCGAAATGTCCTTAAACTAATAGCAGACCGAAACGTCTTTAAACTAATACCGCAGCATCCTTAGGCTGACGAGATATATAAAAAAAAACATATAAAAATAAAATAAAATAAACGGTATGTCCATAAGCAAAAAGGGCACGGATGAAAACCCGAAAGGGCTCCGTGAGTAAAAACAGCAGGGCTGCCGGCGAGTGTTCGTGAAAACCCGAAAGGGCGCGACCTCGTAAAAAAAAGAGAGAAAAAAAAAATAAGAAGAAAAAAAAAACGGTATGTCCATAAGCAAAATGGGCACGGATGAAAACCCGAAAGGGCTCCGTGAGTAAAAAACAGCAGGACTACCGGCGAATGTTTGTGAAAACCCGAAAGGGCGCAACTTCGTTAAAGAACCCTTATAGAGTCCTCTCGACCTTGTAAGGAGAAACCACCTGCGTGAGATCTTTACGACTCACAAAGGAGTAACACACTTAGGGATCCCCACGATTCCTAAGGAGAAAATACACTTGCGAGATCCTCACGACTCGAAACGAGAACTCTCTTATGGGACCCTCACGGCTCATAGGATTTGAAAGTCTTAAGTCACAGAGACCTAAACCTGTGCTTAAGCAAACCCCCACAAACTTCCAATATTGCCCTACAAGTGGTTCAATATCGACCCTTGTATACAATCCACGGGCGCGAATAAACATTTCCCTAACTAAGTCCCATCTGAAACTAGGGATATGTTTGCATGGTAAACAACCCTTGTAAATCCTCTCGACTTACAAGGAGAAAGCCCCCCAGTAGGATCCTTACGACTTACAGGGAAACAAACACTTAGGGATCCTCACGACTCCTAAGGAGAAAATACACCTACAAGATCCCCACGACTTGTAGGAAGAAATACCTTCACGATACCCTTACGGCTCATGAAGTCAAAAGCCTTAGCCGACAGGATCCTAACCCTGGTCGCTAAGCCTCCTTTGTTCGACAACGACAGAGGCAAATGATGATTCGCTCCTGGTAATATCCCAGTTGCAGCGGTGCTGATGCCGAAATCGGTGTCCAATTTCAGGTTTACGGCGAAAGCCAGTAGGCCGCACATGCATACGAAATAGCCGAAATGATGGGGCGACTTGCAATAAAAAAGCAGCAAGTAAAAATATATGCATGAAATAGCCGAAATGATTGGGCAACTCGCGATAAAAAGCAGCGAGTAAAAATAAAATAAACAGCCAAAATGATTGGGCACCGCGAAAAATAGCCGAAATGATTGGGCAATCGCGACCTTCGCGATACGAAAGCTGAAAAGATAAAGCATCGCGGAAATACAACAAAAAAATGATGATGATGATAAAACTTTGGCCCTACAGTTAAGATCACATCGATTCCTGTATACAATCCAAGGGCGTAAACAAAGTGGGAACCATACTTTTCCAGCAAATTCCTCGACTCACGGATACAAACACTCCTTGACGAGAGCCTTCTGATCCGCGTCGACCCGCAGAGCCACCAGTGCCTCCGTAGGAATCCTCGACTCGTTTCAAACCCCAAGGAAACAAATAATCCTTGGCGCTCGGGAAACAAATAATCCCTAGCAAACTCCTCGACTCACGGATACAAACACTCCTTGACGAGAGTCTCCTGATCCGCGTTGACCCGCAGAGCCACCAGTGCCTCCGTAGGAATCCTCGACTCGTTTCAAACCCCAAGGAAACAAATAATCCTTGGCGCTCGGGAAACAAATAATCCCTAGCAAACTCCTCGACTCACGGATACAAACACTCCTTGACGAGAGCCTCCTGATCCGTGTCGACCCGCAGAGCCACCAGTGCCTCCGTAGGAATCCTCGACTCGTTTCAAACCCCAAGGAAACAAATAATCCTTGGCGCTCGGGAAACAAATAATCCCTAGCAAATTCCTCGACTCACGGATACAAACACTCCTTGACGAGAGCCTTCTGATCCGCGTCGACCCGCAGAGCCACCAGAGCCCCCGTGAGAACCCTCGACTCGTTTCAAACCCCAAGGAAACAAATAATCCTTGGCGCTTGGGAAACAAATAATCCCAGCAAATTCCTCGACTCACGGATACAAACACTCCTTGACGAGAGCCTCCTGATCCGCGTCGACCCGTAGAGCCACCAGAGCCTCTATGGGAACCCTCGACTCGTTTCAAACCCCAAGGAAACAAATACTCTTTGGCGCTTGGGAAACAAATAATCCCTAGCAAACTCCTCGACTCACGGATACAAACACTCCGTGATGAGAGCTTCTTAACTCATGTCAACTGTTCCGCTACAACTGCAAACAGATCCCCGATTCGTCTCAATTTGTAAGAAAAAGTCTCAGACAGCAAGGATTGAAAAGCTTGCTTTTTGAGCAATGGGGCCCTGCAAGTCAATCCAAACTGGTCTCTTGCATACTATTCACGGGTCTCACTCTCCGAAGTCGAATTTCGACGAGGAGGGAAACAACCACTTACGAATCCTCTCGACTCGTAAGAGGGAAAAATTATCTTATAAGATCCTTACGACTTATAAGAGAAAACCACACTTAGGAATCCTCACGATTCCTAAGGATAAAATCCACCTATGAGATCCTCTCGATCCGTAGGGAGAAAAGCCTCTATGAGACCCTCACGGCTCATGGAATTGAAAAGTCCTAGGCGGCAGATCTGAACCTGCAGTCTAGGCCATCGTTATCTCTGGGAGAAATGAATTTATCTGCCAATAAGGTGCATTAAAGATGTCATGCTGAAAAGAAAGAAAAAGCGAAGAAGTGACACAGGGAATTACAAAAATGTGTATCTTTTATTCATAAATATTGATCGGGTACAGGATACATTGTACTAAAGAATAAAAAAAATATACATATATTTTACAAATACATTGATACAAAGGCAGCTATTGGGAAGGAAGCGTCTTAAGTAGCTCTAACAATTGCTCGCATACTTCCTTCCACGCCTTCTCTTGATCGGCTACCACCGCCAGCTCTGCCTCCGCTTGGGCTCGCTGCTGCAAGACCGACGCAAGCTGCTCCCTGATGACCTGATAGGCAGCTTCCCGACTTGGGATATTGCGCTCAGCTACGTCAAGCTTCCGCTTCAAGTTTAGCCCATGGGAGATGCGCTCCAAGAGACCCTCAAAAATAATCTTAACTTGGGCAGCATTTGCCTCAACCTCAGCGCGCAGATGGGCCGTTTCGTTCGAGGTCTTTTGGCATTCCCTTAGTCTTGAAGCTGCTTCTTGCTCCAAGTCGCGGAAGTGCGAAGTGCTTTGCTCGAGCCAAGTGGTGCGTTGGGTGCTCAGGGCTAAAACTTCGGGAGAAGGGCGCGTCGACTCCAGCCGATATAGACAGGCCTGGATTCCCCTGCAGTGATTAACCCAAGATTCGACGACGCCTTCGTTATGAAAATTTACGAGCGCCACCAACATCGGGTTAACCTCCACAGCGAAATCTACGGCAGAAGGGAGGGCGTCCATGTTGAGCCCTTCGATGTACCCGCTCACCATGCCCAAACTCATCACGGCGCCCTTTGAAGACGGATGTCTCAAAAAAGGGTCTGCCGGCGAGAGGACGCGAGCCTCGAAGGGGACCGGAGCCGGAACAATAGCTGCAAAACAAAACAGGGTTAAACGATGGTTCAAAAGATGTTGAGGGGTTACCAAAAAGGAAATTTACTATACCAGCTGCAACGGACGGCAAAGCCGGAAGGGCCGGTAGCGCGGCAGGTCTTGCATCCCCTCCTTCGATTTGTGGCACTGCAATAAAGAAAAGGAAAAGTCAGAAATTATCCCATTGCTAGAAAAAAGGGGGTAAATAAAGATATTATGGTGAAAGTATACTCACCGGCGCCACTAGAGGGAGAAGCGAGTTCGGATGGGAAAGAGAAGTGTGGGAGCAACACTTGATATAAATGATCAAAAAGCACTCCTGCAAAGGCACAATGGTATAACGTTAGTACTAAAGCCACATTTATGAAAGATTAATGCATGAGTCTTGAATCCATACCTTCCAACATCCGTGATGGTACAAGGGAAGGCGGGGAGGTGACCACCGCCAAAGCAGTAGTTGACGGTGCTCCTTCGAGCAATGGAGCGTCAACACTGGCCGCACCTGCAAAGACAGACTTGTTAGAAGAGATCGTGAGATATATAAAAAAAAAAGGAAGAACGCTGGTGACTAAAAATTTACCCGACGAGCTGCCAGCAGAAACTGAAGCAATCCCCTCATCCATTGACATGAGACCACCGCCCGTAGCCTCATCACCCGACTCGATGGGAACCGTTGTCGTGCTCGCGAGCCCGGGAGACAGCAAGGAACCATACGCGGGGAGGGCTATGATCGGAGTATTACCAGATTCCTGAGAAAGAGCGGTTCGCTCCTCCTCAGGAATCGTGGCCGCCTCACCCGAAACTCCCTCAGTTTCTGCGGTCGCGGTGGTCTCGTCCATCGGCACCGTAACGTCTCCAGCCTCAAGCGCCTCAACTTCTACTGCTTTCGGCTCCACAATCATCTCATCTGCCGCCGCTTCAGATGCGGCATCAATGACCTTCTCGGTGGCGGATCCTTCAACTTCTGTTTCAGGTACCGTAGCCCTGACGACGGTGCTCGTTGTCGGCTCGGGTTCGGCAAGTGCCGTTTCCTCCATTCCCCTGGGTTCGACGGTCTCCGCCTCCCCCTCAGTCGGACTTGGCCCTGAAAGTTGGAATGCATATGAGCCAATGGCTTGATAATTCTTACAACAAGGTTCTGAAAGAAATGTTACCTGAAGAGGACTTGTCGTTTGCACTCCGAGCCGCACGCGCCACTTGCCTCTGAGCAGTAGACAGGGCGGCAGGGGCCTCTTCGGAAGGAGTGTCAGCTTGAGGAATAGTGCTAGGGCCCGCTCCCGTGGCCAAAGCAGCTCTGCTCGTCTCTGCTTCGGAAGGAGTGTCGGCACAAGGAATAGTGCTAGGGCCCGCTCCCGCGGCCAAAGCAGCTCTGCGCGCCCTTGCTTCGCGCCTCAACCGCTTCCGCTCCTCTCGAGCCGTTGAGACGGATGCCACTAAGGCTTCCTTGAGTGAGGCTTCCTCGTCCGTATATAGGGATGCCTCTAGATTCTTCAAGGCACCCCTCGTCGTTTTGTCAAGCCGAGGCTCTTGCGGCAACTTCGACGAAGCCGGGATTTCGGTAACGGGCTCGGGAAGGATCCCCGCGTCAACTGATATAACCTCTGCAAAGAAACAAAAGAAGGTTAGGTTAACCGTCAAAGAAGATGACAAACTTTCCTTATGAAAGGGAAAAGGGTGGGACATACCAATGCCTGCTGGGACACGCTTCTTCTCCTCCTCCTGGAAGGTCTTCAAAGAGGCAGCAATGGCCTCTTCAGTAGAAATGCCTGTTGAGAATGAAGCAAATATTAGCTAAAGATAATAATAAAAATGCAGTAAAATGACAAATAAAGCGTCTGATGATTACCAGACTCAGCGAGTTTGCTTAACATCGCCTCAAGCCTCGCCGATCGCTCCGAAGCTGCAATGGCGGCAGCTAAATTGGTGTCCTCAGGGTCCACCACAAAGCCCTCATTGCTGCCATACTCACATATGGCCTCGGCAGGAGAAGCCGAAGGCTTTGAGCTGAGGATCGCATCGAGGGAAAGGGCGGACTTCTTCTTCTTCTGCTGTCCACCAGCTTTAGATCCACCCGGAGCGGATTTGCGCTTGGCAGCCACTTTAGGGCGGAGAGTCCCGATCTCTGCCCCTCCGCCAGATCCTGGTGATACCACATTAACCGTCTTCGTAGGAGCACGGGGCGCCGGCGGTGCATCCACCGTAGTGGGCAATGGCAATCCACGCGGGGGGCTCAACACGCGCGGTCGGTCAGCGCCGGCATCTTTTATCGGGAGGGTGACCTGGATCCTTGGCTGCAAGGGAGCCTGGCGATCACCGCCAGGAGGCGCACCCCTACGATCAACCAGCAAGCGTTTCTCCATTAAAATGATTGGGCCCATAGCATGCGCATACCAGGCTACATACGGATGGATTATTTTAGGAGCACAGCTAGGCTCACTGATAAAAAAATAGGATCCCGTATTAAGCCGGACGAAATGATGCATCGCATTCCTTATCCCCTCTGGGCCGACCGCGGGTGTTTCCAGAAAGGCTTCCATCGGGATCCCTTGATTGTAACTCGATTGTCGGGCAAATCGATGTGGGTTATACCTCATAAAGAGAGCCGTCTTATTCTGCCTAAATACTAGGTAGCCCGGCCGAATGGAGTAAAGGTGGAGGATTTCCCGAGCCTTCAGTACAGAAGCCCCGCCCTTAAAGTCATCACGCAGTGGCACCACTGACTTAGTGGTCTCTGAGCCGATGATGATGACCTTATCCACAAAAGAAATCTTCGCTCCGACTAGATGTGAACGCAGGAGCAGTCCCCTAGAATCCCGCGGGGATGCAACCACAATTGAAGCCCCGACCAACCGCATGATTCTTGGGAGTCTGTATTTCTCAAAGAACGGAGGAGTCTTATGGGCACCAAACACCCCTCGCACATGCAGCTCCATCCAAGAAGTGAAGTAGTGCAGCGGAAAGTTAGCAGGCTGTACCCCAGGCTCATTAGCGTCCGCCGCTACGCTAAGTCCATTATAAAGGTAAGCCAGCCCGGCAATCCCTACCGATAGCTGCAAACCAGCCGCCATTCGATGCGCCGGGTAAAAGACGGAGGACCGCATGAGGCGTGGATGCATGGGAAGCGCGAAGCTGCATAGCCATAGACCCAAGAACCCTATGAAAAAAGTCTCCTCGTCCATGCCAGGAACGGCGATCTCTGAGAAAAGGACACTGGCAGTGCCGGGGAGATAAAAATCCCGCTGCTCATTTTCCGATGAAGGTCGGTGGTCCAAGCCGAAACCAAAAGGGTCAACAAGCTGAGCGAACTTCTCGCTCTGCTCTGATAGGAACTCCGGGCGAATAAAGCGGGCAATGAAATCCGCAAAACTGACGCCCCGGTCGCCCGATTCCAAATGGAGTTCCTCATAAATCTCCAACACCTTCACCAAGCCCGGATGCTGATGTTGAATGGCGTTCTCCGGAGTTAAGTCAAATACAAGCTGCTTGGTGGCAAAGACGTACTCATCAGGAGGAAGCAGCTCTTCGTAGTGCTCCCCCCTCACTGGTAGACCTGAAATCTCAACAAATTCTTCCAAAGAGATGGAGACTTCCCTATCCGCTGTCAAGAAGGTGTGGGTGGGGATATTCCATTGTTCAATAAAGGCCTTTATCCACCACGTTGGAGGAGAGGGATACTCGAAAAGCGAAACGTAGACGGCCGAATATAAACCAATCTTCGTTAGATGAGTCCTTTTCGCCGATAAGATGTACCGGGCCCATTGCAGGTATCCGGCAAGCGGTCGCGGGATCAGTCCAATATTATAAGCCTGTCCCCAAGGGCGTGCTTCACCCTGACAGATTCGCCTCCCCAAGATGTCTATCGCCGGCGGCGGCTGCACTGGGATGGCACCAATGGCAGGCTGGAGGAGATCGTCAGAATTCCAATTTTTAACCTCCACGGCATACTCCACCGGGGGCTTGTCCGCATAAGGGATCGTAACTATGGGCTCAGAGGGCGAAGCGGAGCTGAAGCTGCGGCGGCCTTGGATGATTTGGCTGTACCATCTTCCCCACAGGTGAAGTCTCTTGCACTCAGGATCGTGATCTCTAATCAAGGCGAACACCACCCGGTCCACTGGTGCATGTGGGAACCCTCCTTCTGAGCGAACAAAAGGGAAAGACAAATCTTCAGACATGTTTCCTGTAGAAAAAAAAAACATAACCGTTAGTGTTCCAATGCTTCACATTTCAAAGGCCTACATCACACTACAATGCAGTGGGTAGGGGACCAAAGGGGGACCCACAAAATCAAGATGACGGCGCATCATTTGATAAGACAGTCCCATCATTGGATGAGACTGTCAGTCAATAAAAAAGACCCCCAAGAGAATATCCTCATGGGGGGGAATCCCTAGAGACAAGGAGAAAATCTCCTCTTTTTAGAGCAAAGCTCTGTCACAGAGTGACATTTGTCAAACTCTGGTCTCAAAGGAATAAAACTTCTTAAAAAAGAGCCTAGCTCTGTAGTAGTAATAAAAAATTATAACTCCTAAGAATTAAAATTTTTGGGATCTTAAAGATCCATGAAAACTTTTAGAAGTTCTCTATTTGATCTATGAGCAGGGCTCTGTTCATGGGTTAAAACCCAGGAACAAGATCTCTGTAAATTTTTGAGAGCAAGGCTCTATGGATGAAACCCCAAAGGGGTCTTCTTTAGATCAAAGATCTATGAGAGCAAGGCTCTGTTGAAGAAACCCCAAAGGGTTTTTTCTTTAGATCAAAGATCTACAAGAGCAAGGCTCTGTTAATTAAAATTAATTTAAATTAATTTAAATTTCTACCTAAGAGTGATTCTAAGTTCTGAACTTCAAAGTTCTTGGGAAGAAGCAAGAGCAAGGCTCTAAGAGTTTTTAAGCAAGAGCAAGGCTCTGAGCAAAAGTTCTTGAAACGGTAAAAAATTTTAAGAACCAAGGGTCCCATTTATAGACGCCTGCGTCTCTTCACCTGACCTCCATGATCCAATGGTCAGGATCTTGCCACCGCTGCACTCACGTGCGCGCCACGTGAGCACAACGGTGGGGGGGCATTTGTTCCCCCAATCAGAGAAAGGCTCTGTTTGAATTTTGAAAATTCAAAATTGAGAAGCAACGCTTCAGATCCCGTGCGCTGCGCGCAATTTGCCACGTGTCAGAATTTGACTCGGCGGCACAATACCCAAGGCAGTGCGTCCAATCAGAGCAAGGCTCTTTAAAAAGCAAAAGCAACGCTCAACTGCGCAAGCGCACCGCTGCGCGACACGTGTTTGCGCAGTTGCGCAAACGCTGTTGCGCAAGTGCATCACAGCGCGCCACGTGTCTGCGCAGTTGCGCAAGCACAACTGCGCAAGCGCACCGCTGCGTGACACGTGTCTGCGCAGTTGCGCAAACACTGTTGCGCAAGCGCACCGCTGCGCGACACGTGTCTGCGCAGTTGCGCAAGCACAACTGCGCAAGCGCACCGCTGCGCGACACGTGTCTGCGCAGTTGTGCAAGCACAACTGTGCAAGCGCACCTCTGCGCGACACGTGTCTGCGCAGTTGCGCAAACACTGTTGCGCAAGTGCACCGTTGAGTGACACGTGTCTGCGCAGTTGCGCAAGCTCAGCTGCGCAAGCGCCTCACTGCGCGACACGTGTCTGCGCAGTTGCGCAAGCACAGCTGCGCAAGCGCCTTACTGCGCGACACGTGTCACGCGCTGGTGAGTTGCGCAACAACAGAATGAAGATTTAAGGAAATCTTTTCTGTTCTTGTTAAAACAAGAAGATTTCTTCTGTAAAACAGGGGCCTTTGGATCAAAGATCCAACGGTGGAGAAAATTTCCCAAATCATTCAGGAAAAGATTTATTGAACAAATTTAACTAATTTTTGAGCACTATAAAAAGGACCCCAAACCTCATTTCAAAGGAGGATCTGGTTTTAAAAAAAAAAGAGAAGAAAGAAGAGAACTCTTGAGAATTTCTGGAGAACACAAAAAAGAAGGTAAAAACCTTGGAGATAAGAGAAAATTCTCTCAAAGAATAGATCATTGATCTAGAAAACAAGATCAGTGATCTTCAATAAATAGATAAATAAATAATTAAATAAATAAAAATAATAAAAATAGTGCCTTGCACTTGCTATGAACCTTTGGTTCTCTGAAACAGAAAGAAAGAAAAGATTTCTTTCTTTTCTTTGATCTAAATTTAGATCAAGTGCTCTGCACTTCTTTTCTTGAATCTAAAAGATTCTTGGTGCTCTGCACAAATGTAATGCATTTCCTAAAGGGCCAGGCCCAAATCAAAAAGACCTAGCAGGCCAAAATAAATTGCAAAGCAATAAAAGGGCTGGGCCCAAATCAAATTGATGCTCTGCATCATTTATAAAGAACAGAGTCCAAATAAAATTGATGCTCTGCATCCTTTCTGGGCAAAGCCCAAATAAAAGTAAAAAGAAATGCAAAAGCAATGTCGGACATTTTCAACGGGACTTAGCCCATTCGTGGCCATAAGTCCTTAAATTAAATTGACTGAGCAAAATGGCTCTCCTAAATCAATCTACATCCGGTTCGAGGGTACATCTCCGAACTCCTTTGACATCCATCGTTGTAATTCCTCAACGACGTCAAAGAGGTGACGGGTCCCAACGACCACACACCCATAGCGGACCGAAACGTCCCTAAACCAATATCGGACCGAAACTTCCCTAAACTAATATCGGACCGAAACGTCCCTAAACTAATATCGGACCGAGACGTCCCTAAACTAATATCGGACCGAGACGTCCCTAAACTAATATTGGACCATCACGTCCCTAAACTGGAGTACGGACCGAAACGTCCCTAAACTAATATTGGACCACCACGTCCCTAAACTGGAATATGGACCACTACGTCCCTAAACTGGCGACGGACCACCACGTCCTTAAACTGGAACAACAGAGCTTCCAAACGCTCTTTTGCCGGATCTAAACGGTCCCGTTTAAGTTGATCTTAGCCCCAAACACGGCTAACGTATCCTTAAACATTCAAATGGATTATAAAACTCCCAATCAACTCTGGTTCGAGGGTACATCTCCGAACTCCTTTGACATCCGTCGTTGTAATTCCTCAACGACGTCAAAGAGGTGACGAGTCCCGATGGCCATACATTAAATTAATCACTACGTTAAGTGGATCTTAGTCTAAAACAGGACTAACGTATCCTTAACGAACGTTTAAGTTGATCTTAGTCGCAACGCGACTAATGCATCCTTAAACTAAAAGCATCAAACCCAAATCTTAGTAAATACGGATTTGGACTAATCCACGTCCTACGGGCGACGGCATTACTCAGTCTCCGTATACAATCCACGGGCAACCACAAATAAAACAAACACACGTGACAGGAAGTGAAATTCTGGAGAAGGAGAAAGTTGCTACCGTGACGCGGTAGCGTAATTAACTGCAGGGGCTTGCGCCTGCAGGGAAGAGCGTCCCCACAATCAAAAACCCCTCAAGCGAGGGGGAATCTGACGAAGTCTGCTACATCGGCCGCATCCGTCTAAACCTCCGATACAAGGTGCCATAAATCAACTTGGCATCTTCGGAGAGGTAGACGGATAAAACCAAATAGCATCTGCCCTGAATCTCAGTGTCAGGACATCGCGGTCCTGTGCGCCGCCTTTCGGAGGGGAACAGACGGTAACTCATATAAAACCTGAAAGACTATCGAAGATCACCCCACACCAGCGCGGAGTGGTCACCACCCCGACGTTCGTCTCGATACAGCACACGCAACGCCAAAGCAAACGAAGCAAATGCCAAATTCCTAGCTTCAAGGTCTTGACGACAACTCATATAAAGCCTGAAAGACTATCGGAGATCATCCCACACCAGCGCGGAGTGGTCACCACCTCGACGTTCGTCTCGATACAGCAGACGCAATGCCAAAGCAAATGAAGCAAAAGCAATATACCTAGCTTCAAGGTCTTGACGGCAACTCATATAAAACCTGAAAGACAATCGGAGATCATCCCACACCAGCGCGGATTGGTCACCACCGTGACATTCGTCTCGATACAGCAGACGCAATGCCAGCAAACGAAGCAAAGGCCAAATTCCTAGCTTCAGGGTCTGTCACGCCCCGCTTCCCAAAATACGGAATACGAGGGGTTGACAAGGCCAGCCATGCTCCTACAGTCAAGGAATTATCCTGCCGTAGTCACACTTCGGCTTCTAGCTTTACATGGTAATCAGTAAACGATGCGCAGGTAATGAGAAATGCAGTAACTGAAACAAAACATATACAAAGAACTGACTTGATGGAGGTAAAGAGTATAACTCTGGATAGCTGATCAAGATGTCCGCGATGTACGTCTAGTCCTGGTCCAGGCTAGATCCACTCCTCACTCTGAGCATGCATACTCAGGTCGTCAGAGCGACACGATACCAATATATATAAAGATGCAAGTGGCAACTCGAACAGTAATAACGGATATATAACAGTAAATCAAGACAGTAAAGATATAAACATGGAGTAATCAATGCAGTGGAACAGTAAAAGCAGTAAACTAGTATGCCAGGTATGCCAACACAGTAAGTAATGTATATCAATACCATTATCCCTATCAGTCTCTTAGTCTCACTGTAGAGGTCACTAAGCCTATCGTCAGTCCAAGTGTGAGAGTCAACCACTCGCAAGTGTCCTCCACCCAAGGGTAGGACCCAAGGGCAAGGGACCACGGGCCCAACATATAACTCACAGTAATAATCATGTACCCTGTAAATCTCCATATATCTCCATATATATAAGCCGGCATGGGACTCCCGAGATTCTGTTGAACTCACACTCAAACTACCCCACACCCCGTGGTCTACATCAAACGCTAACCATAACCTCAAATACCAATCGGTCTGTGACAAGTCTGCGCGAGAACTGGAGACAGGATCTCCATCAAGCACGTCCCGACTAATACCTAAGATAAATGGCAGTGTCTGGTGCCTTATCTGTGACACCCATGCAAGAGCTTCCATAAGTGTCACATACCACTTATAGTCACACGTACACGCGTCCCACAGACGTCGACAATGCAATAGAATAATAAGGTTTACTGATTGTGTACAAGTACGTGTCACTTTCACTTATTCACTCATGCACGAACACTAACGTACTTGCCACAATCATCACTAATACCTAACACTGGGTAATGCACATGATCACTAGGTTATCAATGCAGTGACATATGTATGATATGATGAGGAAACAGTATCTAAAGCAATGATTAAGATGTCATAAAACAGTATTCTACCACTTGCATAATTTATCATAAATCATACGTGTACAGTTTAGCGAAATGATGAACGGGGAATAAATATTATATTTGATTATCTATCCAGCGAATTTAGTTTCACGTCAATCTGGTTTCAGGATCACTAGTTATGGCCATTTCATTTTAAGCGTTCAAGGCTGGAAATCCGGTTTCAGAATCGGAAGTCCGTTTCGCAACGCATTTTAATCCCAGTTGGGATCAGAATTTAGTGATGCTACAGTTGAATTAAATCTAGGGTTTTCAGTAAGGTTTTCAACTCAATAGACGGATCCTCAATCGCGTCTGTACGTCAGGAGTTATGCACTGTTTAACACTAGTATGTCACTTCTGAATCTGTTCTGGACAGTTATACGTCCAGCTCTTTTAAATTACAGATTAAATAGCAAACGATGATGAAACAGAATGAAACCACTTGTGTTATCTATATAACAGATTCGTATTTAATAAACAATGGAGTTCCGCAACCTACGAGTTAAGGAAACAAGGTGGTACCCATTACAGGACAGCACACAGTAACCAGAGTCGCTCTGGACTGCAGTCCAGAGTCGCACTCCGATCCAAATATTGTCACCATTTGAGTACAGAAATCATTAGAAGCTTGCATAGGGTTATAGTTCATCGAGTCGGCTTCGATTTAAGCCCTCGAACGCATCATTCCAGTATGTACATAATTTACGGTGATTTTAACCATTTTCAGATACGAGAAATTTCTAGTTTTACGGGTATACTTGGGGTTATTCGTTATAGTCACTAACAGTCGTATTATCCAGTGAACTTTATACATAATATTCAAAATCACATGGGCCAGCTAATGCCCTCCTGTTCCGTCAATTTAAATGAGGATTTCCATTGAGATCATGCATCGAACACTTGCGTCATATAATTTATCGAGAAATGTAAATTTGTAATCTATACGATCTAAGTTTGTAACACGAAAATATTAGCATGTAGCAAGTAAAATACTTGCCTGGGGACGTTCTGGCGATGCACGGCAGCGGCAACGGCGATCTCTATAGGTGTTCGACGAAATGCCGGGGCTCGCCCGCGGCAGCTAGGGATGCAGTGAGGGGTATCGGGGCTGGGGGTCGTTGGTGCTGTCGAGGCCGATGGAGAGGGATTGCAGAGGGAGAGAGAGAGATTTAGAGAGAGAGAGAGAGAGAGAGAGGGAGAGATGTAGAGATTGAGAGGGAGAGAGAATTAGAGGGAAAGAGAGAGAGACACAGAGAGATGATGGCGACGATGATGACGACGACGATGATGATGATGATGCGGTCGACGATGGTGCGGGGGAGTCGACGAGATGCAGTGGGGGCTCACCGGCGAGAGGGCGCAGGGGCTCGAGCTCGGGTGTGCAGGGGGTTGGGTGTGCAGGGGAGTTTGGTTGGTGGGTGCAGTGGAGTGGGAGAGAGGAAGTGGGGTGCTCGGGTGTGGATTTATGGGGTGATGGTGGTGCTGCTGACGACGAGGAGGGTGCGGCGGAGTCGACGAGACGGCTCGGGGCAGTGGGGAGCTCGTCGACGTCGATTGCAGGTGGGGGTTGAGATGGGTGCAGGGCTCGTCTCGAGCTCGATTGAGGGGTGAGGTAGCGAACGGAGTTCTGTTGGTGAAGAGGAGTGAGCGAAGGAGGAGGGTGAGCGGAGAGAGAGAGGAAGGCGAGGGTGGTGTGGACGGCGATGAGGCGAGCGCGGCCGTGGGTTCGAGAGAGGGAGCGGGAAAAGAGAAGGGAGAGAGAGTGCGAGATGAGAGAGGGAGTGTGTGGGTGTGTACGAGAGGAGAGATAGGGAAGACGGGGGATCGCGAGGGTTGCGCGTCGTGGGGTGTAACGGCGCACGAGCGAGCGTGGGCGTGGGCGAAGGAAGTGGGTCGAGCGAGCGGGAGAAGAGGAAGTAGCCGTTGGGAAGATGGAGGGGTGTAGAAGACGGGTCGGGTTAGGGTGAGCGGGTCTGGTGAAGAGGGAGAGTGGGCTGAGGAGAATGGGCCGGGGTTAAAATAAGATAAATAGAATTATAAGAGAAAGGAAAAAGAGGCTGGGCTGCTGGGTTTTAAGGAAAAAGTTTAATTAATTAATTTGGGGAAAAGGGGATGGGCCGAAAGAAATAAAATAGGGAATGGGCTGGGGGGTTTTAAGAGAAAGGATTAAGTTTATAAAAAGAAAATGGGCTGAGGGAATTAGTTGGAAAAATAAGATATAATAGGGTTTGGGTTTTAGGGTTTTATTGATAAAAGGAAAATGGGGGTTTAGAAGAAATAAAATTATAAATAAAATAAATAAAATTCAAGAGTAACAAGATACAGATATTGGTATAAAAAGGGGTTGGGTATTACAGGATCTTGACGGTAACTCATATAAAACCTGAAAGATAATCGGAGATCATCCCACACCAGCGCGGAGTGGTCACCACCTTGACGTTCGTCTCGATACAGCAGACGAGATATCACCACAGCGTCCTTCCTCCAACAGGATCCGGACACGCCAAAGCAAACGAAGCGAAGGCCAAATTCCTAGCTTCAGGGTCTTGACGGTAACTCATATAAAACCTGAAAGACTACCGGAGATCATCCCACATGGAGTGGTCACCACCTCGACGTTCGTCTCGATACAGCAGACGAGATGTCAGCACAGCGTTCTTCCTCCAGCAGGATTCAGATGCGACAATCAAACAACGGAGCCACGGCAAAATCCCTAGTTCCAAACCTCGATGGTTCATCAACAACCTAGAGACAACCGCGACATTCGTCTCGATACAGCAGACGCGATGCCAGCAAACGAAGCAAAGGCCAAATTCCTAGCTTCACGGTCTTGACGACAACTTATAAAAAACCTGAAAGACTATCGGAGATTATCCCACACCAGCGCGGAGTGGTTATGACTCATCGGGGCTCTCTAAAATGAGCCAAACCTCAAGTAAAAAGCGGCTTGGCAAAATTCCTAACGCTTGCTCTTCCGACGGTCAAACTATCTAGGAAGATTGCTTGAAGACGTCTTGTCCAGCCCCCGAAGGGATTAGAGACACGGTCGCGAGGCTACTCGAACAGCAAGATTGCCTATCGAGGGATACATCAACCAACGCGACGGTACGACGGGCAAAACCCTAGTACCACAGACCCTAACGGACCTCTGTCGTAAATAGTAGAGGTTAACTGTGACGTTAGGACATTCTTGCGAGAACTTCTCGATTCGTCTCGACTCGTGAGGAAATTAGTGTCATTGCGAGAACTTCTCGGTTCGTCTCGACTCGTAGGGAAAAGCCTTAAGCATTGAAAAAAAAACTGTTTCCTAAGCACTGGGGCCCTGCAAGTCAGTCTAAGATAGGCGCTTGCATACTATTCACGGGCCACACTCTCCGAAGTCGAACATCGACAAGGAGGGAAACAACCACTTACGAGTCCTCTCGACTTGTAAGCGGGAAAATTCTCTTGGGAGATCCTTACGACTCTCAAGAGAAAATACACTTAGGAATCCTCACGATTCTTAAGGAGAAAATACACCTAAGAGATCCTCTCTACTCGTAGGGAGAAAAATCTTTATGAGATCCTCATGGCTCATAAAGTTGAAAAGTCTTAGGTGGCAGATCTAAACCTGTTTCTTAAGCCATCGCTACCTTACAAAGAGTCTAAGATGAACTGTTATCCACCATCTATGGGCCACACTTGCCAAAGTTACATGCCACTGAAATGGAGAAGTTACTCATGAGCATATAAACTCCTTCACACCAGAGTAAAACATAAAGAAATAGAAGGGTGCGGCTCATGGGGCTGAGAGTTTGGAACTATATCTCTTAAGAGTTGAGATTTGAGTCAATGATAAATGACGACGCTTGTGTCCGCTCGTTATCTTCTCAGATCAAGATTCTGAAAGTTATATACCAACCCGAAATGGGTCATACGCCATGCATAACTCTGCACTACTTCACCCACGTATATACTTACGTGGGCAAATTAGTGGGGGGCATTTGTTCCCGTCAAAAATTTCTGCGCAAAAGAGCCTAAGGCATCAAATGGCAGTGATACGCTTAAGAAAATGCGAACCAGTATTTTCCGGGCTATTTTTTGACAAACTCCCGAATGTGAAACGGCTAAATTTTTATGGTATCGAAAGTGTCTCGAAAAATCTTTCGATTTGATATATTATGGGCCTCATAATTCATCCGGAATCAAAAGTTATGAGGCATCACGTGCCTACACGTGATCGGAGGTCACGTGCAGACACGTGATGGGTTCCTGGAACTCTGTTGTAATAGAATTAAATTATAACCAAGCAGGCAATTAGTGGAGTCACGTGCCACCACGTGATGGGCCTTTAAACCCACCGAAAGGGATTAAAAGATATAATAAAAACTAAGGAAAAACCCCAATGGGGCATTACGTGCTCGCACGTGACCAAGGGTCACGTGCTAACACGTGATGATTACTTAGTTCTTTAAAAACAGCAGAATTGAATTCTGGTTAAAATGCTAATTAAGGGGGGTCACGTGTTAACACATGATGGGATCCTAAACTCTTTAACTGATAGAATTAAATTCTATTTGAATGCTCAAACAATTGATCACGTGCCAACATGTGATAGACTTTTAAGCCTTCAGAACTAATAGAATTAAATCCTAATTAAGGGAAATCGAAGACCCTAACTGGAAAAAGATTTCTCTAAATCTTTCCAAACAAAAAGATTACGCTCTGTAAAGAGGAGCACCATTGGATTAAAAATCCAATGGTGATTAAAAATCACCAATTTATGGAAAGATTTTATACAAGGAAAGATTTCCCTGAAATTCACCAAGAATAACAGAAAAAATATCTTTTGATCTCCCTGCGAGTCGAGAGGATCTCCTAGGTGTATTTTCTCCTTAAGAATCATGAGAATTCCTAAGTGTGTTTTCCTTTGAGAGTCGTAAGGATCTCCCAAGAGAATTTTCCCGCTTACAAGTCGAGAGGAGACCCTCATGGCTCATAAAGTTGAAAAGTCTTAGGCGGCAGATCTGAACCTGTTTCCTAAGCCATCGCTACCTTACAAAGAGTCTAAGATGAACAGTTATCCATCCTCTATGGGCCACATTTGCCAAAGCTACATGCCACTGAAATGGAGAAGTTACTCATGAGCATATAAACTCCTTCACACCAGAGTAAGACATAAAAAATAGAAGGGTGCGGCTCATGGGGCTGAGGGTTTGGAACTATATCCCTTAAGAGTTGAGATTTGAGTCCATGATAAATGACGACGCTTGTGTCCGCTCGTTATCTTCTCAGATCAAGATTCTGAAAGTTATATACCAACCCGAAACTGGTCATATGCCATGCATAACTCTGCACTACTTCACCCACGTATATACTTACGTGGGCAAAGTAGTGGGGGGCATTTGTTCCTGTCAAAAATTTCTGCGCAAAAGAGCCCAAGGCATCAAATGGCAGTGATACGTTTAAGAAAATGCGAACCAGTATTTTCCGGGCTGTTTTTTGACAAACTCCCGAATGTGAAACAACTAAATTTTGATGGTATCGAAAGTGTCTCGAAAAATCCTTCGATTTAATATATTATGGGCCTCATAATTCATCCGGGATCAAAAGTTATGAGGCATCACGTGCCTACACGTGATCGGGGGTCACGTGCAGACACGTGATGGGTTCCTGGAACTCTGTTGTAATAGAATTAAATTATAACCAAGCAGGCAATTAGTGGAGTCACGTGCCACCACGTGATGGGCCTTTAAACCCACTGAAAGGGATTAAAAGTTATAATAAAAACTAAGGAAAAACTCCAATGGGGCATCACGTGCTCACACGTGACCAAGGGTCACGTGCTAACACGTGATGATTCCTTAGTTCTTTAAAAACAGCAGAATTGAATTCTGGTTAAAATGCTAATCAAGGGGGTCACTTGTTAACACGTGATGGGATCCAAAACTCTTTAACTGATAGAATTAAATTCTATTTGAATGCTCAAACAATTGGATCACGTGCCAACATGTGATAGGCTTTTAAGCCTTCAGAACTAATAGAATTAAATCCTAATTAAGGGAAATCGAAGACCCTAACTGGAAAAAGATTTCTCTAAATCTTTCCAAACAAAAAGATTGCGCTCTGTAAAGAGGAGCACCGTTGGATTAAAAATCCAATGGTGATTAAAAATCACCAATTTATGGAAAGATTTTATACAAGGAAAGATTTCCCTGAAATTCACCAAGAATAACAGAAAAAATATCTTTTGGATTAAAAATCCAATAATGAATAAAATTCACTGAGTGATCTCAAAGATCATGTTGGTTACAAAATCAATTAAAATCTTGCAATGAAAGTTTCATTAAACAAATTGATTCTTTTCTTTCTCCTATAAATAGGAGCCAAGAAGAGAAGAGAGGGGATCGATTTTCTGATTTTTGGAGAAAATACAACAACAGAGAGAAAAAAGAGAGGAGAATTTAATTCTCAAGAGAGAAAGAAAATTTCTTTAGAAGAAAAAAGAAACCCTATGTGAGAAAGGGGAAAGAGATCTAAGCTCCATAAAACAAAAAGAGAATTTAATTCTCAATTTAAGAGTTTAACTCTTCTGAACAAGAACTTAGTTCTTCCTCTGGTTGAAGATCTGCAGAAGCAGATCTACCCACAAGTTGAGAATTTAATTCTCATCGGGGAGATTCTGCCATGCAGATCCAAGACCTAAAGGGAGAATTTGAGTTTAGGGAATTTAATTCCCTCAAATTCATAGGAATTTAATTCCTCAAAATAAAACTAGGGTTTAACCCTATATGAGAATTTAATTCTCCCAAATTCATAGGAATTTAATTCTCCCAAATTCATATGAATTTAATTCCTCTAAAAAGAACGGAATTAGGGTTTAACCCTATACGAGAATTTAATTCTCCCAAATTCATAGGAATTTAATTTCTCTAAAAGAACAGAACTATGATTTAACCCTACATAAGAATTTGATTCTTCCACATAGGAATTTAATTCCTCTAAAAAATAATTAGGATTTAACCCTACTAGAGAATTTAATTCTTAAAACAAGAGACTTAAAACTCCCCATGCACGTAAAAAACTTGGTCACGTGGTGAAACGTGACCCCTATCCTCAATGATCAGAAAAGAAGGAACAAAACTAGGTCACGTGCTCCCACGTGACCCCCTGAAACAGATCCCTTAAATGAGAAAGAAAAACTTGGAGACAATGCCTCACGTGTTCCCACGTGACTCTCATAATAAAGGGAACGAATCCAAAGGCAAAATCGATTTTGGGCGCCCTCACGTGTCCCCACGTGACCCATAGTAAAACACTTTAATAAATCAGTGCATGGGTGCCTATCACGTGCCCACACGTGATGGCCTGAAGACTAAAAGTGTTTAACACTTATTTGAATATTCTAAGAACAAAATAAATGAGGTTTGGCCCAATTCTCAAGCGCCTCACGTGACCCCACGTGACCACCCCACTTTTAGTGTTTAACACTATTTTGAGCATTTTGTCCCCAGTGTTTAACACTGTTTTAAAGCGCATCACGTGGGAACACGTGATCGCCAAATATATGTTAGTGTTTAACACTATTCTCAAACTGGTCTTAGCCCAAATTGACTAAGTCTTTTCTGAGTCAAGACTCCCATTTGATTAAACCCCGACTATATTCTTTCAAATTTGATCATTTCATATGACATTTAAAGAAAACTCCAGAGCCATGATGAATGGTCAATGCCTAATAAAAGACAAGATGTTGTCAGAGCCCTCAAACCCCTATTTAGCATTGCTAAATAATGGGGGAGTTGATCCCAGACAAATGTTCAATAGTCCAACTAAGGGCCAACATTCCAAACTTAATTGGACTTAGCCCAAATTGGCCATAAGTCCTCAATTCAGATTTAACTGAGCCAATGTGCTCATAATCTAATTAATTAATCTTAGTCCCAAAATTGGACTATAGATCTCCCAATCAACTTTGTTTCAAGGGTACATCTCTTCACTCCTTTGAGATTTGTCGTTGTAATCCTTCAACGTCTTCAAAGAGACGACGGGTCCCAATAACCAATCATTCCACGGACCGTGGGGTCCTTAAACTCATGAACTATAATGTCCTTAAACTTTATAGACTATGATGTCTTTAAACTACGGACTGTGGGGTCCTTAAGCCCATGGACTATGATGTCCTTAACCTTGGACCGTGGGGTCCCTTTAAACCCATGGACAATGATGTCCTTAACCTTGGACTGTGGGGTCCCTTTAAACCCATGGACTATGATGTCCTTAACCTTGGACCGTAATGTCCTTAAACTAACAATGGACCGTAATGTCTCTAAACTAAACAATAGAGCCCGAATGCTCTTTTGTTGGATCTAAACGATCCCGTTAAGTTGATCTTAGTCTGAAATTAGACTAACGTATTCTTAACATACGTTTAAGTTGATCTTAGTCTCAAATGAGATTAACTTATCCTTAAACCCAACCCCAAACCCAAATCTAAGAAAATACTGATTTAGACTAATCCACGCCCTACGGACGACAACATAAATTAGTCTCCGTATACAATCCACGGGCAACCAAAAACAAAACAAACACACACGACACGAAGTGACCATCTGGAGAAGGAGAAAGTGGTTATCGCGATGCAGTAGCGTAATTAACTGCAGGGGCTTGCGCCTGCAGGGAAGAGCATCCCCATAATCACAAACCCCTCAACGAGGGGGAATCTGACGAAATCTGCTACATCGGCCGCATCCTTTTAAACCTTCGATACATGGTGTCATAAATCAACTCGGCATTTTCGGAGAGGTGGACGGATAGCGCCAATTAGCATCTGCCCCGAAATTCAGGCAAGACGGACCTACACGGTTGCGTCTCTGTCTTTCGGCGGGGAACAGGTGGAAGTTGACGCTGCTGTTTTAACCGGGAACAATTTTGATCTACTTAGGAGGGTGCGAAAGAAATCTCCAACCGCGGTGCTGAAGAAATCTCCCCTACCTGCTGAAAACATGACGCAGGCAAAGCCGGAGCAGTCCCCTCAACGGCTCTCCTCCCAAATTCACAGGGTCTGGCGGAAAGTCCAGAACTTTATGATCAACAAAGACCACTCTCGTCGACCGAAGAAATCGAAGGTTCGACAAGAGGAAGACCATCCCCCCACCATACAGCGAGGGACTTACTCTACACAGGCGCCTGTTACAACGGATCCTTCAACCTCGACCTCCCACAAAAGGAGGAGGCCGGAGAAAATCCCATTGCCTGCGGCAAATTCCAAAGGCGCTGGATTCAAACGCCCCAAGTTTGGGGACATGATCATCCATACGGTCTACATAGCTTCCGAGAAAGAGGAAAGCCGTTCTTCCGTGGGTCATCGACCGCAAACTTGGTCGTTGACAAAAGCTCAGGAGTAACAACAAACGCTCCAGGAGATGCTGACGAAAATGGCAGCACTCACTGGACAGAAAGAAAGTCCAGAATCAGCAAGTGAACAACGCTAAGAGCAGGAAACCGATACAGAGTTCCTGCGAAGGGTGTTAGAAAGAAAAGACAAGGAGGCCGCGGAACAAGCTGCTAATATAAAGAAGATGGCGCTTCTGTTCCAGGACATGGTTTGAATGATAATTCAGCCAGAACCTCCAGCCGATGATTCACCGATAATCATCGAGGACGACAGAGGGGAAACATCGAACCCTTTTCCGGCTCTATCAGTGGACAGGGAGGAAAAGATCTCCAAAGCCGTCCTTGACGATTACATAGCTCAACAAATACGAGCTCATCAAGCCAACGAAACAGCTGGCCAAGTCGTTAGAACCGGGCGACCGTACCCAGGCTGGTATGATCAAATCAAGTACCCGTCGGGATATACGATCCCCAAGTTCCATGTGTACAAAGGGACAAGCAATCCTCATCAGCACGTTGCTCAGTTCAGAGCTTTGTGCGGCAATGCTGGAGGCGACGACAAATTGCTGCTTCGCCAGTTCGTTGGCAGCCTGTCGGAAACAGCATTCGAATGGTATTCGGAGCTCCTAAATGACTCAGTCAAAATATTCATAGATATGGAATTGCTGTTCATACAGCGGTTCGCAAGAGCAAGCGAACGCACCCCGATCACAACATTAATCAATGCCATGGTGAAGTCAGGAGAGACCTGGGTCCAATACGCGATCCGGTGGCGGAACCTATAACAGCGCATCGAAGAATCTCCTGCCGTGGGCATGTTCATCGGGACCCTTGATCCTCAAGCGACCATGTACCAGTTCATAACGTTCTTCAAGCCGACCACCTTCCAGGCCCTGATCGACAAACTGACCCAAATGGACCAGATGGGCCACGGGCCTCCCTCCTCAAAAAATACTACGCCTAACAGGTTACGACCTAGGTCAATGATAGATGATGACGCTTGTGTCCGCTCGCTATCTTCCTGAGTCAGAACCCTAAAAGTAGTATCCAAAAGATCCGTTGCCTCGAAAATGGTAACAATGGACCACTACGTCCTTCAACTGGCCATGGACCGAGATGTCCCTAAACTAACAATGGACCGGAATGTGCTTAAACTAGTGCGCCGCCTCAAACATAGCGCATCGCCCCAAATACGGCGATATCCACCTTTGAGGTGTGTGTTGCAATTGAAGTCTCAACAGCAGAAGTTGCAACTCAAGTACTACCGACTACACAGCTACCGCTGCCATGAAGCCACTTCCTAAGTCCCGTTGGCAAACAGATGGGTCGCAAAAAAAAACCGGTATGTCTATAAGAAAAATGGGCACGGATGAAAACTCGAAAGGCCGCCGTGAGTAAAAATAGCAGGGCTACCGGCGAGTTTGTGAAAATCCGGAAGAGCGCGATCTCGTTAGAAAAAATGGTATGTCCACAAGCAAAATGGGCACGGATGAAAACCGAAAGGGTGCCGTGAGTAAAAACAGCAGGACTACCGGCGAGTTTGTGAAAACCCGGAAGGGCGCGATCTCGTTAATAAAAAACGGTATGTCCACAAGAAAAATGGGCACGGATGAAAACCCGAAAGGGTGCCGTGAGTAAAAACAGCAGGGCTACCGGCGAGTTTGTGAAAACCCGGAAGGGCGCAATCTCGTAAAACTTTTACTTACGAGATCCTCTCGACTCGTAAGGAAAACTCCCCCTATGAGACCCTCATGGCTCATAGAATTCAAAAGCCTTAGGCTACAGGGATCCTAACCCGTTCTTAAGCTATCACATTCCTCGAGTTGCCCTACAAGCGTTCCGATATTGACCCTTGTATAAAATCCACGGGCACGAATAAATACTCCGTTATCAAGTTCTACCAATGGCGAGAAATATACCATATGGTGAATGCCACTTCTAAGTCCTCTCGACTTATAAGGAGAAAACACTCTTGTAAGATCCTTAGGACTTGCAAGGGAAAACACCGCTTAGAAGTTCTTACGACTTCTAAGGAGAACATACACCTACGAGATCCTCACGACTCGTAGGGAGAAAAACCTTTATGAGACCCTTACGGCTCATAAAGTCAAAAAGTCTAAGTCGACAGGATCCTAATCCTATTTACCAAACCATCTTTGTTCAAATCGACAAAGGCAAATGATGATTCGCTCTTGGCAATATTCCAGTGGTAGCGATACTAATGCCTAAACATGTGTCAAGCTCCAAGTCCTTTCAAGGCAAATGATGATTCGCTCCTGGCAATATTCCGGTTGCAGTGATGCTGATACCAAGATTGGTACTGGATCTTAAGTTCCATACTCGCAACAAAAAATCAGCGAGCAAAAAATACATATAAAATAGCCGAAATGATGGGGCAACTCGTAATAAAAATCAGCGAGCAAAAAAAAAGCATATGAAATAGCCGAAATGTTTGGGCAACTCGCAATAAAAAGCAGCGAGTAAAAATATAAAAATAGCCGAAATGATTGGACACCGCGATAAATAGCCAAAATGATTGGGCAATCGCGACTTTCGCGATATGAAAAGCTAAAAAGATTGAGCATCGTGGAAATAAAAAATAAAATAAAATAAAATAAAATTTCCTCTGCCCTGCAGGTGAGTCTACACTGACCCCTGTATACAATCCATGGGCACAAATGAAAAAAGGGAACCATATTTTTCCACCAGGCTCTGTCAAAGGGAGAGCCAGATCTCGATGCCAAGATTAAAATACATGTTCATAAAAACTCTAAATATTATACATCACCCTCGAGATTTATTTTTAAACAATACTAATATATTTTTCACAAACCCCCCTCGAGAAATGCAAATAATATAAATACAAAGTAAACAATAAAAAAATAAATATTTAAGGACTCTAGATTAATATAGGTTTAAGCAGTATCATTTCTCTTGAGCCCCAGGGAGCCAAAGAAAGTGTGTGTTATGCCCCGCTTCCCGGTGTACGGATAAGAAGACCTGACTAGGCCCGCGACGTATTTACTCAGAAGTAAACACGTTAAGCGTAAATAAGCAATATAATATAAATGTACACAAGAAAGACATGAGATGGAAATGAACATCAACTTTTTTATTTATTAAACATTCTTTACAATACAACTGAAAAGTAAATACAATGTGGAAAACAATACCTAAACAATGGCATTAACTGAAAGTAAAAATATATACAAGTGACTAGAGCTCGGGGTCCTCGATGAACTGCTCCAAGTCTTCTGAGCTGGGCTCGATCTCCAGAAAGTCGGGTCCTCCTGACAACATTCCAAAGAAAGAATAGAAAAGAAATGTCGTCAGCGAACAATCGCTCGGTAAGTCCTAAAAAGATAGAAATAGAATAGACAGATAAGAGAGAATATAACCGTATAATGTATGTTGGTTATACTAACGTAGTTGTTTGTAACTTGGTACAGAATATGCCAGTGTATACGAAAGGAGTCCAACTATTCCGTGGACTAAGGTATACGGAGCACAAGGAACCGTTAAGCCATGGAACAACAGCAACGGATATTCAGGTTAGGTGTATTAAAGTGACCATTATCGTGCCACTTTACACATTCCGTACCAATCTACCCCATAGAAAACCCCGTAATGTTTATTATATTGTTTATAGCTGTAAGACTTGCCGAAATCATGATATCAATTGCTCATGTAAACGGATAAGGATGTAAATTGATAATCATATGATCAAGTCAATATATATCCATGGTTCGGTCAGTTCAAATCATGTTGATATAGATGGTATTTTAGTATTCATGTTGCATTGGAGTTATATTTGAATTGTATTCATGTATGGATTGTTTTCAGATTAGACAGAGACTCCGTCTGAGTCAGACACTTAAACAGAATTTGATTCCTGAATTAGGTTTTGGAGTTATCGGTAACTGTTGCACATGGACGGTAAGATTTGTGACTTTTTCCAAGCTAATTACCATTGATAACCCCGTTTTAGTTTTCTACCTTAAATAGGCAACACCCATTTTCTCCGGCTCTCTGAGGCTCAAGAGAATTGGTCCCGCTTAAACCTATATTTACTAGGGTCCTTATTGTAAATTAATAAACTTGAGAGGGTTTATAAAAAATAGTTTTGAAATAATTTCAAAATAAATCTCAAGTATTTATTAGTCGTATTTAGGGTTTTCATGGATGTAATTTTTAAAAATGAAGTATTCTAATGATTATAAATCTAGATTGAATAGTATATGGTATTTTAGTGTAAATTGGAATTGTATGGATTTGCGATGGTATATTCATGAAATTTGTGATTCCTTTGTTTAGAAAATATGGAATTTATTATATATATTTAAAATAGATATTTTGATAGTATATATATTAGAATTTATTTATTAAATAGAAAATCACATTATTCTTAAAAATTGTATTAAAAATTCCATCGAGATCGGATGCTCCGTGAGGAGGTCTGCATCTCGCTCTACTAGTACCGAGGATGTGCGATAACCCGCACCATCTAAATCGGGTTCCCCAAAATGGGTTGTAGAGGCTTAATTGTAAGGAATTTAATTAAACAATCTTAAAGAATATGGTTTTATTAGTTTAAGGTATTTTATTGTAAAATTGTATCTATCCCACAAAATATTGTTCCAAAAGCCATTATGCTATGTCGTGATGTGTTGTGATGAGGTAGGTCATTACCTCATGAGTTTTCTAAAGGTAATATGAGCATATATGATGAAAGATGTCGAATAGAAAGTTTGTGGTATTTAACCGTAAAAGTGAAATAAAAGTTGCATAGCATTGTATTTTGAATTGAAACTTGCTCTAAATGTTTGTTTATGATTACTAAATAAGTTGTAACAATATGGGTGTTTGGTTATTAAGATAAGTTATGTTTTTAACAAGATTAAAATCGGAAGTCGGATTAACTCCACTTCCGACGAGTTTTGAAAAGAGATCTTTTTAGAATAGGAAGAGAGGAAAGTAGAGGGGACTTACTGGATTAGATGAGAGAGGTCAGGCAGAGGAAAGGTTTGAGAGTTTCGTGGAGTCGCGGTGTCGCCGGATGTTTCCCGAGCCGTCGCCGGAAGATGGCCTTGGGCTAACTCCACTTGTACAACTAATTTGACTTGGAAAAATTTGAGACTTTTGATGATAGATTTCAGAATGGAGAGGGATAGAGTGTGGGGTTGTATTTATAGGATAGAATTAGGGTTTTGTGAGTGAAGAGAGAATTAAAATGTATTAAAAATAGAATTAAAGAGATGAATTAACACTCTCTGGATAAATACAGAAAAATCAAACAGTATGGAGGTAATAGGGTAAGCCAAGGGGTGTAGTGTTAAAAATTTGGAGGCATTTCCTTAGGGGGGCCTGGCGCCGCCGGCCCTTAGGCTAATCTCGTCGGTCCATCAAGTGAAGTGGGGTGTGGGATTGGTGCAACGTGCTGTTCATATAACATTTTCCACATGTTTGTTTTCAATGACTTTTCATTTTTACGTATATTGCACGCATAAACTTTTGAGCTTCCAAAGAGTTTAAAAGAAAAATCATTAAAAGTAATGTGTGGCTGGGGGGATTCGAACATATGGGCTATGTCACAGCAGTGCAAGGCTTTACCAGTGTGCTACAAGTTGTTTCTTACTGTTCTGAATCAAATTAAATTTATAACTTGTGCTCAGGCTAAGGTATTCCTTTCTGTACTTTACAAAAATTTTGTACAGAAAGTTTATGGTTGTTAGAGAGTACTTGCCTATTCAGGTTAGACAAGTTTAACAGAGTTATCAATGGCAATTGTCTTGAAAAAGATATAAATTCTGTCGTTCATGTGCAGCAGTTGCCCGATTACTCCCAAACTTAAATAATTCAAGAATTTAATCCTTATATAAGATACTGACTCCAATCTAAATCCAAACTCGAACCAGAATCCAAAAATAAGCACAAACTTGAATGCTTGATCATGAACCTGAACACTCGAATTCAAATATCAAATTTGAACTTGAATACTTGGCTCGACTTGACCGAACCATGGATATAACTTGACATGAACTATACATGAATACTTGAACACATGATTATATCTTGAACATGAACTTGTACTTTGTATATTCTTGAATTCGGCCAAGACCTGTAATTTTAATCTATACAATATAATACGCGGGGATAAAGGGGTAGATTGGTACGGAACATATATCGTAGCACGAGAGGTCACTTTAAAAGACATCTATATGAATTCACGTGCCGTTGTCCAATGTGTTATGACGGGGCCTTGTACTACATGTTACCATAGTCCACGGGATAAGATGGACTCCTCTCGTATACATGAATACCTTCTTTATCAAATTACAAATAACCACGTTAGAATAACTATCTTATACCTGTGAATGATCATAAACAACTTTACCTGTTCATTGTTCATATGGTTTCTATTCACATTATATATTATCTTCTCTTATTTCTTTTGGAACTTACCGATCGCTAGTTTGCTGACGACATTTTTCTCTGTTTTCTTTCTTTGGAATGCTCGTCAGAAGGACCGGACTCTGAGGACATAGAGCCGAGCCAGGAAGACTTGGACCAGTTTGCTACTCAACCAGACCACTAGGTTCTTCCTACCTGTACTTTCTTTCATTATGCCATTGTTTAGGCATTTGCATTATTATTGTATATTTTATTTTCAGACAATTATATGTAAAGTTGAATATAAATAAAGTTGCCGTTTCATTTTATCACTCTTGTCATTCTTACTCATGGTTATGTTGCTTAATTACGCTTAACGTATTTTCATAGTAAATACAATGTGGGATTGCCACGTCACCGTTTCCGTCTACTGAGAAGCACGGCGTGACAGGATAGGTTTGGAAGTAATACAGATGCTAGGGTGTGTTCCTTCGTTGAACTTTGGAGTCAACGAAGGCAGGTTTTGGACCTACGCTTTCATGGGATATGCGATATAGTTAAGTCGGTTATTTGTTGGGGTATTTGGGTGGAGAGAAATAATAGAATTTTTAATAATTCAAAAAATTCTATTTTGCATACGATTAATGGTATTAAACGAATATTGCATTTTGGTCATGGATAGCTGCGACGAAGGCAAAGAGAAAAGCAAACACAAGCAAGGAGCACGAGAAGCCTGTGGATAAAACCCTTGGGAGGCAGGAGCTGGCATGTACTATGTAGGTCGTAGAAGACACTTCGGCTTAAAATCAAATGTTGGTTTTGGTTTTTCGAGGGAGGTATCTTTTATTAAGCACAAAGAGATTCGGTTGATGTTTATGTCTTGAGACTTTGTTTTATGTTTTTATTTCTTTATCTTACTTTTTGCGAATAATGTGTAAGTTTCGTTAAATTTTTTATTTAATAAAATGTGGGGGATCGGTCCTTCGTTTTGCTTCAAAATAACATGGGAATCATTAATTTTTTTCCTTCCAAATATAACCTTTCTAAGCCAAAATCCTTTTTGGGAACAAATTGGGAAATATGTCTCTTCAAGAATTTGATTTTTCAAAAATACTCTTAAGGAATATTGTTAAATTCAAATCTATAAGGGCATTTTGGGGAAAACTTGCCAAAAATAGTATTTTTGGCAAAAGATTCCATCCTATGCAAAAAATTCCATTCTCATAACCCAACTTTATATTAGTTAATTAGATATATATATAGATAGACAGACAGACAGACAGACTAATGATTGTATGATGTGAAATGAATAACTTACTATTTTTCACAATACCTATAATGATAATGTAATAAAAATCTCGCTCTTGAGGTCGATATAGGTATATGTGTCGAACTATGTTAAATATATAGGTTGTATTTTATCTCTTCTTTGTTGCTATTTATAGTTTGTTTAACGGTTATAGTTCATTTTCATCGATCTTGAAATCAGATTCATTTTCTTACTTGGTCGACAGGCTGAATTTATGAAGGTTATCTTTTTGTGTATACCCTTTTGAAGTCTTTCATGTTTACATACACTTTCCGTAATCTTTGTCCTTGTATATACTCCTCAATCTTACATGTTGTCTTTAGCTCTAGAGTGGATATACATAAAAAGAATATTAGCTTAGTCAATGCTAGTCTATAATTTATCATATAATTTTTAATTTAATCATTTAATTTTATTGCCAAACAATGTCTCTTATGTTTTAACCAAAATTAATCTTCAAAATTGATTATTCAAACCTTAATAAATATGATATAAGGAAATATATGATAAAAATATTAAATTAATATAAGACAAGACTAATTAATAAAAGGTTTTTAAAAAAGTGTTATCTCTACTGTTGTAATATTATTAACTTGATGGGTGTACCTAAACCATCAATTGGTGCTCTCTACCTTTTTATAAAAGAATTTAAAAATTAATGAGAAAGGCTCTCCAATCTTTTTCTCATATAAAGGCATCCAAGTCGTCAACTTATTAAGTATTTAAACATTAAATTCAAATTTTCCTCTCTCTACCCCCTCTGTCTCACTATTTGTGGCACCAATATTCATGTCATCCTGTCCATTTCTAGAAATATCGAGTGTGTGTGTGTGTGTGGGGGGGGGGGGAGCGGGGCGAGGGGGTTACATTTTAGAAAGGTTTTGGGAGTTTCTTGCTAAACAGTGAAGCTTGAGAGGTGTTTTCCTAAATTTTAGCCTTACTTATATGAGCTTGAGATGCGCATGCTTCGTTGGATGTGCGGTAACACTAGAAAAGACAAGGTGCGAAATGAGGATATTCGTGCAAAAGTTGGTGTAGCACCCGTGGAGGAGAAGATGCGGGAAAACCGGCTTAGATGGTTTGGTCATGTGCGACGCAGACCTATGGAAGCACCGGTTCGACGAATAGATACTCTCGATATGGGTAATGGCAAAAGAGCAAAAGGGAGACCGAAGAAAACATGGATGGAGGTGATACGAAACGATATGGTTGCCAAAGGACTCAATGAAAGGATATTGTTCGATAGAAGTGAGTGGAGACAGAGGATTCATGTGTTGGACCCGGCGTGATTCTCATGTTGGTTCATGTAGCCTACCCCTTATACTTGGGATAAAAGGCTCAGTTGTTGTTGTTGTTGTTGTTGTTGTTATATGAGCTTGAGCTTTTGAGATCATAGTAGTAATCGATCGCCTCAATGGCAACTTTCAATTAACTAGAGCTTAGATCAAGACCTTTATTCTTATTCTCTGCTATTTTTCTATCATTATTAGATTTTGGTCTTTCATCACAGATAAAAAGAAAACACAAACCCATACGCCTCCTATTTTATCCACCGCAGACCTTTGGAGCTACTAGAACCTAGATAGTAGAGGGGTGTTAACAATGGGCACTCCGAATTAGGAGCTTAGCGGTTTAATATGTTTTGCTCATGTTTTCTTCTTTTCATTTCTTTTCTTTTTTCTTTTTTCTTTTTTCTTTTTTCTTCTTCTGGATATAATCCTTTTTCAGAATCAACAACCTTTTTCTTTGAAAATAAAAGGTTTACCCCAAGTGCTTTATATATGCTCCTTGTTCAATATGAATCTACATGATATATTCAGGCAATTTTATTGAGCTATGTGAGCAACCAACAATTCCTTGAGGTTGGTGCATTAAATGTTCAAATTTGTAACTCATATTCTTGCTTCGTAAACTAATTAAAATTTTACATAAACTGTACTGCCTTATTGTTTGAACAACCCGCCGCTAATTGAATGATACTCTTAGATAATTTCTTTGAAGCTCACGGGCCCGGGAAGCTCCCTAGCTAGTCCCCATGCCTGCGAACGCAGGCACAACGGAGCACGGATAGGTTCCACCCACCGGCTAGGGACGGGCCTGGGGAGCTCGCGAGTTCCATTTTTGTCGATATCTTTGTATTCTTGAGCAAACTATTACATCATGTTGGAATCATATCTACCGTTATCCGACCATGTGTTATTATCAACAAATTTTTTCTCAGTGAGATTGAATGATTTGAATATCTACGGGATACATATTATCGGATTATTCACAATAAACTGCTCTAGAATTGCAACCCAAGGAAAAAAACTATTCAAATCACATAGCCAATTTTTTTATTAAAGCAGCCAGATAGCTAGCCAACATAAAGAAATCTTGATAAATTTTCAATTCTAACCTTATCTACAATTCCTACTCGAACCAATAATACATATGTGCACGCACATGAAAAAGAAAGGAGATTGAGGGAAAAAAACCGACAAACTTTCCTGCCGTCAAAAACACCCTTAGCCAAAAGAATCTTGTCAAAAAAATCCTGACAAACGTTTTATCTAGTTAGCTTCATATCTATATAGTTTCTTGCAATATGTATGCAACTAATATAGTTTCCTGTAATATGTATATAACAAGTTTACATATCAATATAGTATTTTGCAAATAGTTTATGGTATTTCAGTGTGATTTGCCGATAAAAATAGGACAATCTTTTAATAAAATCCTCATTTAATAATTGATGATGCTCGATATCGGTGATCTCCCAGATCAGGACACGTGGCAGATGACGTGTCCCAGGGCTCACAAGAAAGTACCTACGGTGGCCGACCAAACCACTCATGTGCCCGTCCTACAAGCAAACGCTGACTCACCTCCGAGCCCCCAGCACAATTGGCCTCCTCGGCCCCACGGCTCTTCTCCGAGCTATCACAGGCTCGAGCCTCCTCAGCCCTCTCAGCTCGCCTCCGGGCTTGAGCAGAACCAAGATACCTTGGCTCTCCCGCTCCTCCGCGAGCTCTCCCTCCGAGGTCATCTTCCTCGGTCTTATCGACCGATCAACAGCACCGCTTGCAGGCGTAACCGCCGTTCCGCGAATCTCGCCATGCGTGAGATCTCCGCCGGCCACATCCCACGTTCCACGCCACCACGATCCCCCATTAACGAGCCTGTCTCGCCATTAATGGGAGGTCCCGCTCATCACGCGGGCGTGACGTCGGGAGCGTAACGGCCGGCGTGATTCTCGCGCTTGCCTCGCCTGCTGCCACCACTATATAAACCCCTTCTTCAGACAGTTCAAGTAAGCCATTTTTTACTTAACTAAGCCGTTACTCTGCTCGGATCTCTAGTCTAACTTGATCGTCGGAGGGTCCTCGGTGGTACAACCATCCCGGGACTTCCATGCAGGTAGCTCGGCAACCACAATTTCAAACCCATTGAGATCTACACGCTTCAGGAGCAACAACTTCCAGATCCAATCCCAGCCACCCATCGCCACCATCAGCAGATCAACGGGGGGCAACATCTGAAGGAGATCAACGCCTCTATCAGTTGGCACCGTCTGTGGGAACTCCTTGATTCCAAAAAAATGAAAGTTCGCCTCCCGATCTCAACCTAATGGCGAGCGATTATCACGACGATTCAAGCCCCAGCCGTCGCCTCCCCCGCAACGGAGGCGCGGACGAATCTCCTCTGCCGAATACCATCAACGCCCTCGCCGGCCGGATAGACCGACCCGCGTCCATCATGGAACCACTCGTCCGCGTCCAAACGGAAGGGCAAGATCACCAAGTCGCCTCTCTCCCGCCTCGGGGCCAGGACCCCTACAGGGAGAGAGAAGGCTCCGTCCGTGTCGACACTGCCGACCGTCGCCTCATCATTTCCGGCAACCGCGGTTTTCTCGGGCAGACGTACTCGAAAACTCGGTGGGCACCGCTAAGTTTGGCTCCGAGGTCTTACGCTAGAGAGTTTCTGTCACGACCCGAAAGTACGGAACGTGACCGGCACTTAGATTACGAAGCGTCTAGAGGCGCCACATAACCTAAGTAAGCCGAAGCCCAGCAATCTAAACCATGAAAAAGGAGAAGAAGCAGTAAAAGAAAACATGAAGGAACAAGTTTAAAACATCAGCAAATTTTCCCAAAAATTTCGGCAGAGTCTCCTCTATAAAAACTGGCCCCCAAACGGGTACAACAAGTATAACATACATAAACAACAATAAAAAACATCCCCAAACGGGAGCTAACCCAACGCCAACAGGCGGAAACAACCACAACAAGCACAATAATATACAACGCCAAAGGGCGAGGCTCAAAACTCAAAAGAAAACAAAACCACCAGATCAGAATAATACATGCGCGACTCTAAGGTCGAAATAAAAGACTGGTCCAATAAACTTATCAAGTAATACAAATATGGTTGATGGAGCTTACTAGATACAAATTAATGAATAAAAGTACAATGGTGATTCGGATACAAGTGAACCAACCTACCGTGCAAATCACCCTGAAGAAAAGATGTGCCAACAAACTGCCACGGAAACCTGTACATCGAACCTGTAAAATAATTTGGCACAACGGGGGTGAGTTGCTAACTCGTGAGTAGAAGACATCTACGAAAAGAAATCGAATGCACGACGCTATCCTAGGTCATAATAATACACTACTAAGTCTCAAACCTCAAGTAATAGCAGGGTAATAATACGTGTAAGTGCAAATACTCCGTGCTCGTGTCAGTGCCTCATATAGTACTATGTCATATGAATGGATATGCATGCACCATGAATGTAAAATAAGCAATCCTGAAATCCAGGTATATCTGTATAAGAAATCTTTGGCTGTTATCATAGTAAAATGTGTATAAGAATCTGAAATCTCAACAATGAAATCCATGGAAATCCGTGTAAAGCATTGACACAAATATGTAAATCTCAAGTCTCATAGTCTCAATACCTCGGGCCCCGTCAGTCCGGATTGGCCCATATCATCAAATCTCACGACAACGGTCGGTATCCTCCGGATATCCGCCGCGCCAGACATCACCGGTAGGTAGTCTTCCCCTGCCTGGCTCATCGTCTACAACTCGATCTTCTTGCCCCGGGGTACCATACCGGGCCCACCATGTACCCGAGACGGTTCATCCACTCCTCGAATCGGGTCTCGAAATCCAACAGAAAACATGAAATACCCATGGTGGACGACACATACATCACGAGAAAACCGCATCTTATTTTAAAAATGAGAAGAGGAGAGAGAGAGAAGTTTTTATATATTTTTGCGGTTTTCCCCAAAAATCCAGAAATCTCAGAGAAATCCAAATCTCAAAATCATGAGTAAGTATATGATAAGTGTCGGCATATGCCCATACTACTGTGCGATAACATGAAAATATGAATGCATGAATGTCTAAGTAATAAATATCATGTCTTATACTAACATCAGAGAGTAATCACAATATTATATCGGTTTAGTTGTTAACTGATTCTATCAATAAAAGATAATATGATCTAAAGTGTACGTGACATAGCAATTACCGATGACGATGTGTGTGAGCCGGGAAATAAGTGTGCGTGGAATATGCGCATCATCGGTAATGGTGCTGGTGTCCTAACAGGTAAGGTTTATACTGATTATAGCAACATATGTAAGAACATGCATCATGATGATTACAGTATGAATGTAATACAGGTGTGCATTATCCACTCCTCCGTGATATACGAGTACAACTACCAGTATGTGAGTCGAACCTAAACTAGTGTCCATCTAATATCCTAAGGAACTACCTAAGAAACTAGTCAATAAGAAACAAGCATCTACCTAAGGTCTGAACCAATATCTCTAATAGTCGGCGATCCCGCATCAATAGCGTCACGTACGTAGTACGGCTTCCTCGAATCAAGAGTGCGGATCAATCATCATATCTAAGCCTCGTACGGTAAAATCCATCGTACGGCATCCCAATATCGGGGTACGGTCAAGTATCTCCTAGGTGTCTCATTATTCGTAAAGTGTCATCATCAACACATCTCATGATCAAGGTGCTAAACTATAATCGCATACATCAATCATATATCATTGCCATCATGGAATAATCATTACTTTATCCTCAGAAATATCATGTCACATGTATCATATTGTGATTAAGTCATACCAATATCTTATCGTCATCAAGTCACAAGCTACAGCCCAGGTACTATTTTAGCGTCCCATGTACCTCAATATCACCACCACCCTTCATAATTTATATATTCATGTTCATTATCTCATTCTCTAATGATCCGCTAACACTTTAATACGACTGTATAGTCAAGAATCACGGCATCAAGCCCAGTTATACTGTTTCATCATACCTCAGATATCATATCACATCAATGTATCCCATATACGTGTTGTATATATATATATACCTATACCTCGTCCTATATATATATATACACATGAACGTATACACCATGTCGTGTTTCAGTGTGTGAGTGTGTATGTTTCTACCTGAAACCTACGAACCTCTTCCAAGGTATTCATCTTCTGATATGTCTTTCTAAATCATTCTAATCCAGCCTAGGGTCATTACTAGGGTCCTACTCATTAAGAATATAGGGTCACATCTGGTTTCCTAATGACAACAAATACTATTCCTATTCTACGTTGCGGGGGTGCTAAACGCCATCCACCCGACTTCCCCCCGTAGATATACATCTACTCACCTGGTCCATGCCTGCCGAAGACGGTGTCGCCATCCTCCTCTTCATCGCCCGCAGTCCACGTGAGGGGTACCTAAACGCAAACATATAAATAGCATCGTAAACCGAATCACATACAAAAGTCAAACGATACAAGGAACAAGCATAGGTTAAAACCTATGTCTCGTCCACGCAAAAGAACCAAATGCCGCTCGATATCGGCATACAAACTCCGATGGATCGAGATAACATCAACAAACAACTTGTAGTTTTAAAACACATTACTTATACTATAAAACATGATTAAATCCATCGAAACCCGAAAATCTATCAAACCGTCCAATTTCGCAAAACCCGAAAATGCCAGTTTACCGTTTTTCATCAAAACTTAACATTTAAATGAAACCAATGGTCATAAAACCCATTAAATAGCATAACTAGACTATACAAACTATCACTATATTTTTATTACACATATTTGTAGTAATTTGAAATTTCTAGTTTGCACCTTTTAACAATTTTCAACATTTTCCAAGAAAAATACCACAATTCCACCTCAAAACATGATTTTGCATAAATTAATGACTTAAGCCACAATTTATGATTATAATGATATAATGAAACCATAATTATATTTTTAATCTCATTTATATAGGAATTTCTAAAATCTAGTTTACAAAATTAGCTATTTTTTTATCACAATTTATCAATTATCCATTGAAACTAGCAATCAAACTAAGTTTTTCTTTCCATTAACATGCTAACATTTCCACTAAAACTATAATCCAATGATAACAACCCAAATTAGAATTTTATATTAACCACAAACACATTTTGCAAAAACCTAGTTAACTAAATTCCTAATTTAAAACAATTTTAAATGAAAATTTTACAATTCAACAACCATGCAATATTTTCCAATTCTAAAAGTGTTAAACTAACTATTATAACCCTAAATAATTAACAAAAATCATAACTTGAATTTACAAACCCTAACTTGAATTTTTTTAAAAAAACATAGAATTAATTCATTAAATCTAATTAAGCTTAAATGAACATCTAAAACAATAAATCAAAAGAAAGAAATTATACCTCCCAAAATATGAAATCCAAACAAGAAATGAGCCTCCAAAATGCATGCCTTCCATCTCCAAATTTCATATAAAAATGAGCAACGAATAAAGAGTATGAAATAGATAGGATTTTGTGGAATTTTAATGGAATTTTTGATGTATTTTTAATGAATTTTGACTAAAAATGAGGTGGTAAAAAGGGGGGGGGCAGCCATGGGGGTTGTGGCCGGCCTAGAGGGAGGTGAGGGAGAGAAAGAAGAGAGTGTGATGTTGTGTAGAAGTTTCAAGAAGAGAAACAACACTAAAAGTCTTTTCATGCTTTATTTATTTATTTATTTATTTATTTACTATAGCAACTCAAGAAAGCTCTAGAAAATAGGAAAAATTTGAAAATAATTTTTGCATGATACATAATAAATTCTAACATGCCATGGTTCATTTTTACAAATAAAAACCATTTAAATTTGTAATTTACACTAATTTAGTGTAAAAATAAAGCTTATGTTAATATTTAAAATAATTAATTTAGGAAAAATATTTTATTAAACTAAAAATTTATAAGTGGCTAAATAAACACCATTTACTAGTAATTTCATGATTAAAATAGATATTTTAAAAATTATAATGAAAACAATCACGGTTTGGTTTTACGAAAAATACATTTTACTTTACCGAAAATCCTAAAATTCACTTAAACACTTTTATTCATTTAATTATTTATTTAATCATTTTTAACACGTTACAATCTTCCCCCCTTTTAGAAATTCGGTCCCCGAATTTAAATTAAAACTCCCCCTCCAAATACTAAAACGTTTAGCAAAACATTCAAATCGTCGGGGCTCCGAAATCATCAATACATAACAAAAATCAACTCCGTCAAGCATAACGCAATCATCGGAGCTATGGCGAGAATAAAATATCATAACCCAATGTGAAAACCATCATAATATATATCAATCTATAACTTATATATAGTTCGCATCTTAGTAAAATCGCCGAATCATCATAATAAAGAAGCATACAAAACCCCTCTTGAAAATCGCCGTGCAATGCACGTGTCACGGCATAAGTAGCGGACGTTTAATTTAAAAAAAATTACTATATATATATATATATATATATATATATATATATATCGTTTATTTAACATACACGTCCCGCCTGGTTACTAAATCAATAATAATAATTAGGAAAACATACTGCTCAAACTAAAATCAATCCCAATCTCATCAATAAAAAGTCAGGTGCATCCGGTGCGCACTGAAATCGAAAACAATTACAGATACCATGAATACCCACAAAACAAAACTAAGTGCAACAGGTGTGCACCAAAAACATCTGTCAAGTGCAACGGGCGTGCACGACACAATACCAGGTGCATCTAATCTGCACAAAACCCCGATTTAGTGCATCTGGTGTGCACAAAATCGCATCAAGTGCGCCAAGTATGCGCAAGAATCCTAATCAGGTGCACATGGTGCACGAAAACATACATTGAATATCAAAATCGAAATCACAGTACAAAAATGCATGAAAACTAGGTCGAAACATATGTAAAAATCATGTGTAACCCCTATGCACGAAATCAATCAAAAATCCCAAAATATATATAAAACCAAATCAAGTGTACTGGGTGTGTACTAAACAACATCAATACAACTGATATATGAAACACAACTAGAATGTAATGAAGGTACACACATGAAATACCAATCGTAAAACGAACTCCTCAAAATGCCAAAATCCAATAACAGAATATATGAAATTCAAATCACTAAATCACAATTGTAAACACCATCGTCAATGTGCGTCTCTTTCCTCTGATGTCGACTGCTTCGAACTCGTTCTTTCATAGGTGTGCTGACTGCGCAACCAACGGCAATACTCATGTCTAGAGTCTCCCACATAGTCGATCCCTTCACTTGATATCCGGACTACATTAAACTTTTCGATCGATCCATCACAATCCCATAATTCCCCGAGAGCTCAACACTCAAGTACAGTTTAAAAATATCCGGTACATACCCCAGCATCGATGATCCAGCCGTAGAAGGGCAAACCCAAGCCTCACTAATGGCACCGCGGAACTGCCGTAAACCCTAAGGTTCAAGGGCGTTCTCGTGGGCATTATGTCGAGTTAGGGTTTCATTCTTCTAGAGGGTCCATCAAAATACCTGCATGTTCTTCCGAATACTTTAAACTTGGGAAAATGGTTTTCTGATAATCGTTCGAACCCTTTAACTTCATCCGGACGGCATGTGAATACCCTTCATCCGCACGCTAAACAATGATTCAATCCTCAAGAATAACCAATACTCTAATGGTTATCGCATTCGAGCCGCAGCTCCCTCTGCCCGTGCGCCCGTGGTAACAGAACCACCCTCCGACATCGACGAAGATAGATCAAAGGAACGAATGAAATACGGTGCAAACAAATGTACATCCTAAGGCTCCTTAAGCAGAGTAGCGTATCGTAAGTATGCCGCGGACCATACCCAAGGTACGTTACTCTACCTAAATCGCCTACTCCATCAACCAAGGGTCACCTAGACTTATACAGGGTTAAACCTAGCGCTCTGATACCAACTTTGTCACGACCCGAAAGTACGGAACGTGACCGGCACTTAGATTACGAAGCGTCTAGAGGCGCCACATAACCTAAGTAAGCCGAAGCCCAGCAATCTAAACCATGAAAAAGGAGAAGAAGCAGTAAAAGAAAACATGAAGGAACAAGTTTAAAACATCAACAAATTTTCCTAAAAATTTCGGCAGAGTCTTCTCTATAAAAACTGGCCCCCAAACGGGTACAACAAGTATAACATACATAAACAACAATAAAAAACATCCCCAAACGGGAGCTAACCCAACGCCAACAGGCGGAAACAACCACAACAAGCACAATAATATACAACGCCAAAGGGCGAGGCTCAAAACTCAAAAGAAAACAAAACCACCAGATCAGAATAATACATGCGCGACTCTAAGGTCGAAATAAAAGACTGGTCCAATAAACTTATCAAGTAATACAAATATGGTTGATGGAGCTTACTAGATACAAATTAATGAATAAAAGTACAATGGTGATTCGGATACAAGTGAACCAACCTACCGTGCAAATCACCCTGAAGAAAAGATGTGCCAACAAACTGCCACGGAAACCTGTACATCGAACCTGTAAAATAATTTGGCACAACGGGGGTGAGTTGCCAACTCGTGAGTAGAAGACATCTACGAAAAGAAATCGAATGCACGACGCTATCCTAGGTCATAATAATACACTACTAAGTCTCAAACCTCAAGTAATAGCAGGGTAATAATACGTGTAAGTGCAGATACTCCGTGCTCGTGTCAGTGCCTCATATAGTACTATGTCATATGAATGGATATGCATGCACCATGAATGTAAAATAAGCAATCCTGAAATCCAGGTATATCTGTATAAGAAATCTTTGGCTGTTATCATAGTAAAATGTGTATAAGAATCTGAAATCTCAACAATGAAATCCATGGAAATCCGTGTAAAGCATTGACACAAATATGTAAATCTCAAGTCTCATAGTCTCAATACCTCGGGCCCCGTCAGTCCGGATTGGCCCATATCATCAAATCTCACGACAACGGTCGGTATCCTCCGGATATCCGCCGCACCAGACATCACCGGTAGGTAGTCTTCCCCTGCCTGGCTCATCGTCTACAACTCGATCTTCTTACCCCGGGGTACCATACCGGGCCCACCATGTACCCGAGACGGTTCATCCACTCCTCGAATCGGGTCTCGAAATCCAACAGAAAACATGAAATACCCATGGTGGACGACACATACATCACGAGAAAACCGCATCTTATTTTAAAAATGAGAAGAGGAGAGAGAGAGAAGTTTTTATATATTTTTGCGGTTTTCCCCAAAAATCCAGAAATCTCAGAGAAATCCAAATCTCAAAATCATGAGTAAGTATATGATAAGTGTCGGCATATGCCCATACTACTGTGCGATAACATGAAAATATGAATGCATGAATGTCTAAGTAATAAATATCATGTCTTATACTAACATCAGAGAGTAATCACAATATTATATCGGTTTAGTTGTTAACTGATTCTATCAATAAAAGATAATATGATCTAAAGTGTACGTGACATAGCAATTACCGATGACGATGTGTGTGAGCCGGGAAATAAGTGTGCGTGGAATATGCGCATCATCGGTAATGGTGCTGGTGTCCTAACAGGTAAGGTTTATACTGATTATAGCAACATATGTAAGAACATGCATCATGATGATTACAGTATGAATGTAATACAGGTGTGCATTATCCACTCCTCCGTGATATACGAGTACAACTACCAGTATGTGAGTCGAACCTAAACTAGTGTCCATCTAATATCCTAAGGAACTACCTAAGAAACTAGTCAATAAGAAACAAGCATCTACCTAAGGTCTGAACCAATATCTCTAATAGTCGGCGATCCCGCCTCAATAGCGTCACGTACGTAGTATGGCTTCCTCGAATCAAGAGTGCGGATCAATCATCATATCTAAGCCTCGTACGGTAAAATCCATCGTACGGCATCCCAATATCGGGGTACGGTCAAGTATCTCCTAGGTGTCTCATTATTCGTAAAGTGTCATCATCAACACATCTCATGATCAAGGTGCTAAACTATAATCGCATACATCAATCATATATCATTGCCATCATGGAATAATCATTACTTTATCCTCAGAAATATCATGTCACATGTATCATATTGTGATTAAGTCATACCAATATCTTATCGTCATCAAGTCACAAGCTACAGCCCAGGTACTATTTTAGCGTCCCATGTACCTCAATATCACCACCACCCTTCATAATTTATATATTCATGTTCATTATCTCATTCTCTAATGATCCGCTAACACTTTAATACGACTGTATAGTCAAGAATCACGGCATCAAGCCCAGTTATACTGTTTCATCATACCTCAGATATCATATCACATCAATGTATCCCATATACGTGTTGTATATATATATATACCTATACCTCGTCCTATATATATATATACACATGAACGTATACACCATGTCGTGTTTCAGTGTGTGAGTGTGTATGTTTCTACCTGAAACCTACGAACCTCTTCCAAGGTATTCATCTTCTGATATGTCTTTCTAAATCATTCTAATCCAGCCTAGGGTCATTACTAGGGTCCTACTCATTAAGAATATAGGGTCACATCTGGTTTCCTAATGACAACAAATACTATTCCTATTCTACGTTGCGGGGGTGCTAAACGCCATCCACCCGACTTCCCCCCGTAGATATACATCTACTCACCTGGTCCATGCCTGCCGAAAACGGTGTCGCCATCCTCCTCTTCATCGCCCGCAGTCCACGTGAGGGGTACCTAAACGCAAACATATAAATAGCATCGTAAACCGAATCACATACAAAAGTCAAACGATACAAGGAACAAGCATAGGTTAAAACCTATGTCCCGTCCACGCAAAAGAACCAAATGCCGCTCGATATCGGCATACAAACTCCGATGGATCGAGATAACATCAACAAACAACTTGTAGTTTTAAAACACATTACTTATACTATAAAACATGATTAAATCCATCGAAACCCGAAAATCTATCAAACCGTCCAATTTCGCAAAACCCGAAAATGCCAGTTTACCGTTTTTCATCAAAACTTATCATTTAAATGAAACCAATGGTCATAAAACCCATTAAATAGCATAATTAGACTATACAAACTATCACTATATTTTTATTACACATATTTGTAGTAATTTGAAATTTCTAGTTTGCACCCTTTAACAATTTTCAACATTTTCCAAGAAAAATACCACAATTCCACCTCAAAACATGATTTTGCATAAATTAATGACTTAAGCCACAATTTATGATTATAATGATATAATGAAACCATAATTATATTTTTAATCTCATTTATATAGGAATTTCTAAAATCTAGTTTACAAAATTAGCTATTTTTTTATCACAATTTATCAATTATCCATTGAAACTAGCAATCAAACTAAGTTTTTCTTTCCATTAACATGCTAACATTTCCACTAAAACTATAATCTAATGATAACAACCCAAATTAGAATTTTATATTAACCACAAACACATTTTGCAAAAACCTAGTTAACTAAATTCCTAATTTAAAACAATTTTAAATGAAAATTTTACAATTCAACAACCATGCAATATTTTCCAATTCTAAAAGTGTTAAACTAACTATTATAACCCTAAATAATTAACAAAAATCATAACTTGAATTTACAAACCCTAACTTGAATTTTTAAAAAAAAACATAGAATTAATTCATTAAATCTAATTAAGCTTAAATGAACATCTAAAACAATAAATCAAAAGAAAGAAATTATACCTCCCAAAATATGAAATCCAAACAAGAAATGAGCCTCCAAAATGCATGCCTTCCATCTCCAAATTTCATATAAAAATGAGCAACGAATAAAGAGTATGAAATAGATAGGATTTTGTGGAATTTTAATGGAATTTTTGATGTATTTTTAATGAATTTTGACTAAAAATGAGGTGGTAAAAAGGGGGGGGGCAGCCATGGGGGTTGTGGCCGGCCTAGAGGGAGGTGAGGGAGAGAAAGAAGAGAGTGTGATGTTGTGTAGAAGTTTCAAGAAGAGAAACAACACTAAAAGTCTTTTCAGGCTTTATTTATTTATTTATTTATTTATTTACTATAGCAACTCAAGAAAGCTCTAGAAAATAGGAAAAATTTGAAAATAATTTTGCATGATACATAATAAATTCTAACATGCCATGGTTCATTTTTACAAATAAAAACCATTTAAATTTGTAATTTACACTAATTTAGTGTAAAAATAAAGCTTATGTTAATATTTAAAATAATTAATTTAGGAAAAATATTTTATTAAACTAAAAATTTATAAGTGGCTAAATAAACACCATTTACTAGTAATTTCATGATTAAAATAGATATTTTAAAAATTATAATGAAAACAATCACGGTTTGGTTTTACGAAAAATACATTTTACTTTACCGAAAATCCTAAAATTCACTTAAACACTTTTATTCATTTAATTATTTATTTAATCATTTTTAACACGTTACAGTTTCGCCCCGAGTCTCTTCGCACTCCTGTCTTTCCCAAGGAGGTGGCGGTCAGCTCGCCTGTTTACAGGCACGACCGGCACCCCCTCTCTCGAAGGGGTCACGCACGCGAGACTCCCCACGGCAGCTCAAAAACAACCCCACCAGGGGGTGTAAAGAACCTCGCCAAAGGGAACCAAGGCTCGTTGAAAATCATGGTCATGACTGTCGGGGGTACGTCGGGCGCATACGAGACCCAACACCGAGGACCAGCCGCGGAGGCCGACAGCCGACCGACGAAGAAGCCAAGGAAGACCGAGCTGATCACTTTTGACGACGGGGACTTTCACGGCATATCCTTGCCCCACAACGACCCCCTGGTGATTACGGCTCGAGTCCATCAATATGAGGTGCACAGGATCCTGGTCGACTCGGGAAGCTCGACGAACATTCTCTTCCACGACTGCTTCCTGCACATGGGGCTCGCCTCGACGGACCTGAGGCCGACCTCCCACGTCCTCTCAGGATTCACCAACCACTCCATCCCAGCGGAAGGGGTAATCACTCTACAGTTCAACATCGGGGAGGCCAACCGTACGCGGACTATGCTGGTGGAATTCATCGTAGCGAGAATTCCATTGGCCTACAACATCCTTCTCGGCCGCCCCACGCTGAACTCCCTCTGGGCCCAGATATCGACCTATCACCGGGCGATGAAGTTCCCCCTCGACCAGGGCGGGATAGGTCGGGTCTATGGAGACCAACGAATTGCAAAGGTCTGCTTCACCACAACAACCTCATCGGAGAGACCGGTCGACGATGCCGAGGGTGAGGGAGACATCAGGGGTTCTCTAGACACTCGAGACGAGCGAACCGAGGTCCGAGGGACCCCGGTGGAGCCTCTGACAGAGGTCCCCCTCGTAGAAGGGGACAACGAAAAACTCGTTCAGATCGGGTCGCTTCTGACTGGAACTCGGCGAGATGACCTGGTCCATTTCCTCAGAAACAACTCCGACGTGTTTGCTTGGGCGCCTGCTGACATGCCTGGGATCGACCCCAAAATTATATCTCACAAGCTCGGGGTTGATCCTACGGCCCAACCTGTTAGACAGAAAAAGCGAAGCTTCGCCCCAATCAAACAGAAGGCTATCGAGGACGAGGTAGATCGGCTCCTCGCTGCCAACTTCATTCGGAATGTGCCCTATTCGGAGTGGCTAGCAAACGTAGTCCTGGTCAAAAAATCAAGCGGGAAGTGGCGCATGTCCGTCAACTTCACCGACCTCAACAAGGCCTGCTCCAAGGACAACTGTCCCCTACCTCGGATTGATCAGCTCGTCGACAACTCGGCAGGCCACGAGCTGTTAAGCTTCATGGATGCCTTCTTCGGCTACAATCAGATCTGTATGAATCTGGCAGACGAAGATCTTACCGCATTCACAACGGACTGGGGGGTATACTGCTACAAGGTGATGCCCTTCGGCCTCAAGAACGCTGGGGCTACATACCAACGGTTGGTCAACCGCATGTTCAAGCCACAGATCGGCAGGAACATGGAAGTTTACGTCGACGACATGCTCGTCAAATCAGTCTCGTCGACCGACCACGCCAAGGACCTGGACGAGGCCTTCAAGGTGCTTCGCAAGTTCAAGATGAAGCTAAACCCCGCCAAGTGCGCATTCGGGGTCACCGGGGGAAAGTTCCTCAGTTTCATGGTCACCCACCGTGGGATCGAGGCCAACCCGGAAAAAATCGACGCTATCCTCAACATGGCCGCGCCCAAGACCAACGTCGAGATCATGCGACTAACCGGGGGGGTGTGGCCGCTCTGAGTCGTTTCATGTCGAGGTCTGGGGAAAAGTGCCTCCCATTTTTCAAGGCTCTGAGGAAAATCCCAAGGTTCGAGTGGTCAGAAGAGTGTCAGACAGCCTTCGACCAGTTAAAGAGGCACCTTGCGACACCGCCGCTGCTCATCCGACCAGTTTAAGGAGACGGGCTATCGTTGTACCTGGCGGTATCCGACCAAGCGGCAGGCTCAGTGCTCGTCCGGGAGGTTGACGGAGTGCAGAAGCCGGTATACTACGTGAGCCACGTCTTCAAAGACGCAGAAACGAGGTATCCGACCATAGAGATGGTAGTCATGGCCCTCATAGTGGCCTCAAGGAAGCTACGACACTACTTCCAGGCGCACACTATCCTAGTCCTTACCGAGCGCCCGCTGGGGGCTATCCTCGCCTCACCCGAATCCTCGGGCCGCTTAGAGAAGTGGAGGTGGGACCTGTCCCAGTTTGACATAAAATACCTCCCGAGGCAGGCCATCAAAGCACAAGCCCTGGTCGACTTTATTGTCGAGTGCACCATCCCCAGCAAGGAATCGGAGCCCGCGCCGACCCTCGCTGATCAACGCCCGATCGTGGGGAGACCCGATTCGGTCCCTGAGTGGGTGATCTACGTCGACGGGTCCTCAACCGAGGAAGGCTGTGGCGCCGGACTCATCATTCGAGGCCCGAACGATGCAGAAATGGAGTATTCTCTAAAGCTCGGATTCAAGGCTTCAAACAACGCGGTAGAGTACGAGGTCCTGCTGGCTGGACTGCGCATGGCCTTCGGGCTGGGGCTGAAAACAATTCGAATTCGCAGTGACTCAGCTCTAGTTGTTGGCCAAGTGACTGGCCACTTCGAGGCTCGGGAACCTCTAATGGTAAAGTATCTAGCCGAGGTACGAAAACTTCGGAATAACTTCGATGAGGTCCAGGTAGAGCAGATACCCAGGAAGCTCAATGCCCAAGCCGACGCCCTGAGCAAGCTGGCTTCATCCTACTCAGCCAACAACAAGCGATCTATCCTCTTCGAGACCTTGCTGCGGCCCAGCGTGGAAGACGGGGCGACAGTACTCCATGTGTACACAGCGCAGGGAGACGACAAAGACTGGAGGAAGCCCCTCGTGGAATTCCTAAGGGATGGTACGCTCCCAGAAGATCGGGGAGCAGCCCGCCGTCTACGGGCCAAAGCCCGTCACTTAGTCTGGAGCAATGAGAACCTTTACAAGAAATCCTTCACTCAGCCCATGCTCCGGTGCGTCGACCCCCACTAAGCCGACTACGTCCTCCAAGAAATCCATGAAGGGGTCGGCGGCACACACCAAGGGGCCCGAACCTTAATCCAAAAGGCATTGCTCCAGGGGTACTACTGGCCAACTATTCATGAAGACGCCCAGAAGCTCGTCCGGAGATGCAAAAGCTGCCAACTCTACGGAAGCATACCTCGCCTCCCAGCCACCGAGCTGACCGCGCTGACCTCCCCGTGGCCGTTCTCCCAGTGGGGGTTGGACATGATAGGCCAGTTCCCTACCGGTGCGGGCGGACACAAATATGTCCTCGTCGCAATAGATTACTTCACGAAGTAGTCGAGGCCGTCCCTATCAGGAAACCGGATGCTGCTACGACCATCAAGTTCCTGCAGAACAACCTGATACTCCGGTTCGGCATCCCGAGGTGTATCATCACCGACCACGGGACGAACTTCGAAAACGAGAAAGTGAAGGAGTTTTGCAGCGAGTACCATATCCTCATGAAGTTTGCCGCGGTCGCACACCCCCAATGCAACGGGCAGGCCGAAGTCGCCAACCGGGATGTCCTCCGGGGTCTCCGGACTCGCCTAGAAGGACGCAAAGGCAGTTGGGTCAAGGAATTACCCGGGGTTCTATGGGCCCTGCGCACGTCAAAGAAGACCCCTACCGGGAAAACCCCTTTCAGCCTCTGCTACGGGACTGAGGCAATGGTCCCGGCGGAGATCGGGCTACCCATTCATCGGGTCGAACATTTCGACGATGAAGAAAACACCGCGGCACTACAGACCAACCTAGACATCTTGCTGGAGAAGCGGGACCAGGCTCAAATCAGGGCTACCGCCTACCAGCAGCAAACTGCCCGGTACTACAACGCGCGGGTCAAGCGTCGTTCCTTCAAGACCGGAGACCTGGTCCTACGGTGAAACGAGTTCGTCGATCAAGGCAGGCTACATAAATTCTCCCCGAAATGGGACGGTCCTTTCCTCATTTCTGAAGTACTTCCCGGCGGAGCCTACCGCTTACAGGACGCGGACGGCCGCAAGTTTCCACGGCCTTACAACGCTGAGAAGCTTAAGCTATACCAATGAAACGGAGGGGAGCGCCGGAGCATTGCAAAAAGAGGAATCTTATTAATTCAAAAAGGTACTCTGAGCTTCTCAGCCTTACAAAAAGGAACTGCTATATCCTTGGCCGGTAGCTTGCCTACCCCACAACGCCAGGGATCAAAGCCCTCACCAAGAGGCAGCCCTGCAGCTACCCTGCTCGGCTGTCCCTGTCCGGTAGCTTCCCTACCCCACAACGCCAGGGATCGAAGCCCTCGCAGAGGCAGCCCAGCAGCTACCCTGCTCGGCTATCCCTGGCCGGTAGCTTCCCTACTACACAACGCCAGGGATCAAAGCCCTTGCAAGAGGCAGCCCAGCAGCTACCCTTCTCGGCTATCCCTGGCTGGTAGCTTCCCTACCCCACAACGCCATGGATCAAAGCCCTCATCAAGAGACAGCCCTGCAGCTACCCTGCTCGGCTATCCCTGGCTGGTAGCTTCCCTACCCCCACAACACCAGGGATCAAATCCCTCGCCAAGAGGCACCGGGCAGCAACCCTGTTCGGCCATCCTTAAGGACAAAAAGCCCTTGCCAAGAGGCACCGGGCAGTAACGCTACTCGGCCATCCTTAGTAGGCCACTTACGGCCCCTCCCGCGCTAAGGATGAAAAGCACTCGCAAGTGGCAACCGAACTCGCCCTTGTTCGGTTATCCCTGCCTGGTAGCACCCTACCCCCAACAAACCAGGGATCAAAGTCCTCCCAGAGGCAACCGGACCCGCCCTTGTTCGGTTATCCCTGGCTGGTAGCTCCCTACCAAACCAGGGGTTAAAGCCCTCGCCAAGAGGCACCGAGCAGTAACCCTGTTCGGCCCGTCGTTAAGGATCAAAGCCCTTGCAAGAGACAACCGGGCCCGCCCTTGCTCGGTTATCCCTGGCTGGTAGCTCCCTACCCCAACAAACCAGGGATCCAAGCCCTCGCCAAGAGGCACCAGGCAGCTACCCTGCTCGGCCATCCTAAGCAGGCCACTCACGGCTCCTCCCGCGCTAAGAATCCAAGCCCTCGCCAAGAGGCACCGAGCAGCTACCCTGCTCGGCCATCCTTAGCAGGCCACTCACGGCCCCTCCCGCGCTAAGGATCAAAGCCCTCGCCAAGAGGCACCGAGCAGCTACCCTGCTCGGCCCCATCCTTAGTAGGCCACTCACGACCCCTCCCGCGCTAAGGATTAAAGCCCTCGCCAAGAGGCACCGAGCAGCCACCCTGCTCGGCGCCATCCTTAATAGGCCGCTCATGGCCCCTCCAACAACTAAGGAGCATGAACTCAACAAGAGGCATCCGGTTCTACGTCTAAGTAATCTCCACCTCGACTTTGGGGCCATAGAGATACCGTCTTCGCACCGGTCTTTGCACACTCGGCAATCGAACAGATTCAACTCGATGTGTGACCGCTAGACAAAGAACCGACGCAAAATGAAGGCAGTCTGTGCAAATGCAAGTATCTACCAACAAAAGGAAGTACAAGCACAAACACTGTTGCGAAAACAAAAAATCTTTATTCACAAAGTCTAAAGTATTTACAAGGGTATTATGGTCTCTCCAGCTTTATCAAATTACCCGAAGGTTTACAAAAGGGAAGTTCTGGCCGCAAGCACGGCCTAGACCTCGCTTCCCTCATCACTGTCGACCGGGGGCATGACCACTGAAAGTGGGACCCGAGCTCGAAGCTCACCGTCGGTAAACTCCGGGAGCTGCTCCTTGACGGCATCAAGAGCTTTGTTCTATGCAACGGCAGAGGCCTCGCCGAGGTCGACGTAAAATTGGTCCGACCGCTTGTAATCAGCCACCGCCTTTCTATCTTGGATATCGGCAAGCTCCGCCGCCTGAAGCGCCGCCACGGCATCCCGCCTTCTTGCATCCCTCTCCCTCTTCATGAGCGCAAAGCGATCGGCCAGTTCCACCAACTTCGCCTCGACGACCCGGTGGGACTCGCTCAGGCGACGATAGGACTTCCGACACTTTGAAATGGTGAGATCCGCGGCTTCGGACCGGGCCTTGAAGACGATCGACCTCTCCCTCTCCAGACGCAGCTCGAGTCGCAGACCCTCAACCTCCGAAGAAGACTCTTCTGCTGACCCCACAGCCCGAATAGCCCCCTCGGCTTCCATACGAGTAACAAGGTCACAGTGCTGAAGAACCTGGCGAAAAATGGCAGAGAAACTTAAGGACGCCCGAGCTAAGAAATGTCGTTCGAAGTAACACATGAGGGAGTACATACCTGAACCGCCACCTGTGCGATAGCCGCCATTTGGTCCCTCAAGGTCCCCCGCGGCATCTGTCCTCCGTCCGACTCCTCCATATCAGCGAGAAGGCCGGTGGCAACGGAAAGCCCCGACGGGACCATGAACTGGACGTCCCCTTCCTGCACGGGAGTCCCCTCCGGAACCTCCGTCGGCGGCGCACGAGAGACCGTCCTCTTCCGCTTAAGGGGAACCCCGTCTTCGCCCTCTCCTGCATCCCTCGTCTGAGATTCGGAAACCCGTGTACGCCTTTGGCCGCCGCCGGAACAATCGTCAGGAGCTCGTGACGGGGCAGGTAGCCCCGCCGTCGGGGGCACATCCGGCGCAGGGCTCGAGTCAGTCGGAGGCACGGCCGCACCGCCGGCCCCCCTCCAGGACTGAACGCCGAAGGTACCAAGAGTCTGGGATCGAACCATCTGTCCTGCCAAAAGGGAGAAGAAGCTCGACTCAGAAGGAGAAGAAGCAGGAGAAAGAAGAAGCAAGACATCTAACCTGATGGGAGGAAATCCTCGAGAAGAGAGAACGCTGAGATCCGACCTAAAGGGAAGAGCGCCGAGCTAACAAGACTCAGAATGAGGAAAGTGGGAAGAGAGAGAGAGACCCCGAATCCGGCCTCCCCTCGATTTATACTACCGGCGTCCTCGTCCAACGGCGACGGTTGACTCCCGCCAAAACGATTCAATGTACTCGACGGCCACGATCGCCCCACCTGTCACAAGCTCATTGGAAGCATCCCATCGGACGCCAGAAGCTTGCGGCACGTCACATCAGCCAACCGGCACTCAACACGTGGCCTGTCGCTTCAGCAAAAGTGCATACGATCCGGCGCACCCTCTTTAATGCGAAGATCTCGCCCTGATCAGCTGACATCACCCGGAAAAACAACCGATCGCCCACGGACGCGCCTGACGATATCTTCGAAAAGAAGCTCACCTCGGGTGACCCGGCAAACCACTCTCGACCCGACCCGTCAGCTGGTCGGGACGAGAGTGGGGGGCTAATGATGATGCTCGATATCGGTGATCTCCCAGATCAGGACACGTGGCAAATGACGTGTCCCAGGGCTCACAAGAAAGGACCTACGGTGGCCGACCAGACCACTCATGTGCCCGTCCTACAAGCAAACGCTGGCTCACCTCCGAGCCCCCAGCACAATTGGCCTCCTCGGCCCCACGGCTCATCTCCGAGCTATCACAGGCCCGAGCCTCCTCGGCCTTCTCAGCTCGCCTCCGGGCTCGAGTAGAACCAAGATACCTCGGCTTTCCCGCTCCTCCGCGAGCTCTCCCGCCGAGGTCATCTTCCTTGGTCTCATCGACCGACCGACAGCACCGCTTGCAGGCGTAACCGCCATCCCGCGAATCTCGCCATGCGCGAGATCTCCGCCGGCCACATCCCACATTCCACGCCATCACGATCCTCCATTAACGAGCATGTCTCGCCATTAATGGGAGGTCCCACTCATCACGCGGGCGTGACGTCGGGAGCGTAACGGCCGGCGTGATTCTCGCGCCTGCCTCGTCTGCTGCCACCGCTATATAAACCCCTTCTTCAGACGGTTCAAGTAAGCCATTTTTTACTCAACTAAGCCGTTACTCTGCTCGGATCTCTAGTCTAATTTGATCGTTGGAGGATCCTCGGTGGTACAACCATCCCGGGACTTCCTTGTAGGTAGTTCGGCAACCACAATTTCAAACCCATTGAAATCCACACGCTTCAGGAGCAACAACTTCCAGATCCAATCTCAGCCACCCATCGCCGCCATCAGCAGATCAACGGGAGGCAACATCTGAAGGTGATCAACGCCTCCATCAATAATTAATTAGCAAAATTAACCTGGTTTAAATTTAATTATGAAAACCGACCTCTTCTTGCTTAATGACGCACTAGAGCATCAAATTTTCATTTCAATTATCATTAACACAAACCCGGAGTTCGCAAGGCCTGTTTCTTCTTTATTCTTTATTATAATGTCCCCGCTGTGGCATTGGCCCAACCACAGTAGCATTTTCTATTTTGTAGAGAAGTAATTGCCTGCACTACATTGTGGAAAATGTGACATCAAAACTTGGTTCAACTTTAAAAGGCTTTTCTGGTTTTTGGGTTGATCGAAATGCATTAGCCTAGTCCAAATTCTTTCTTTCACCCCCAACAGATCCAGCCCCTTTCTCATGGCCATCGAACCTAATTAAATCTCATATGAGCATTCAGATACTATCATTGTCAAACACTATATATATGATGCTAGTAGCAACTGCCAACTTTGGAGACACATAGTTAAGTGTACACCATGACCAACTGACGTACACATCACACGCACGCAAGACCAATGGGATATGTGTTGTTCCACAGATAGCGGCATCGTCGAGCACTGCCGTCAGTACCACGTCCTGTGAGGCAACATGGTATGAGATAGAGGACGGTCGCACATATGACATGGTACGTAGTTGGTGACATTTTGCAATGCGAGTTGGTAACATTTTGCAATGAGAGGGCAATGGGGGCGACGAGACCATATTTGTTTGAATTGATCAACCTGTGTGTGTTGGAGGGAGGAGAGAGCTGTAGAGAGAGAGAGAGAAAAGGTCCGTAAACATAAGTCCGGGACAAAATTTAACCCAAGGTAAAGTGAAGTGGTCAAAATGTGAAGCCTTTTATGAAACCGGGTTTGGCAACCCTGGTTTAATTAGTGAACGATTAAAAATGAAATTTTATGGTTAATGTGATTGTAAAAAGTAACAAGGTCGGTTCTCACAATTAAAATTAAACGAGGTCGATCTTACTAATTAAATATTAAACGAGGCCATAAAAATATCCACCAATTTATCTTCAACCGAAAAGCTGAGGACCCATTAATGGAGGCAACAACCGTCGCGATAAACAACTGTCTACTATCATCATCTCCTCCTCATCTAACAAAAATCAAAGGATCAAAGCGAAGAAGAAGAATCAAAACCCTCAAACTAATCTCATCATCATCGAATCCAAAGGAGGTCGAGATCAGGGTCTGCGTCAACCGCAGCTGCAATCGCCAGGGCTCGAGATCGATCCTCAACGTCCTCTCCAGCATCTCTCCGCCCTCCATCGCCGTCGCTTCGTGCGGATGCCTCGGCCGCTGCGGCGCCGGCCCCAACCTCGCCGTGCTCCCCTATGGATCCATCATCGGCCACTGCGGCACCGCCGCACGCGCCGCGCGCGTGCTGGAGGAGATCTGCGGGCGGGGGTTTGATGCCACGAGGAGCCTCGAGGCGCTGGCGCTGAGGAAGAAGGGGGAGGATGAGCTTGAGATGGGGAATTTCGAGGAAGCTGAGGCGCTGCTCTCGCAGGTGCTAAACAAAATTGAAGTTTGTGTTGTTATTTTTTTTAGAGGTGAAAATTTGATTTTTTAGGGTTTTTTTTATTGGTTGCAGGCAATTGAAATTGAGCCAGCCGGAGGTTTGCATTTCATATACAGATCCAGGTTTTGATTCTATTGATTGATTTCGTCTAGGTCTTTTAATTGGTTTTGTGCAGTAAATTTATTTTTTTTCTCTTTTCTTCTTTAAGGTCTGCAGCAAGATTAGGGAAGGGAGATAATGAAGGTGCGCTTGAGGATGCTGAAGAAGCATGTCGAATTGCTCCCAGATTTCCGCAGGTATTTTTACTCATGCAGTTTCTTATCTTGGGAAAGTGTTGTTGGTAGAGAGAGCAGGATTTCCATCCTTTGTAGATAGCAAGGCAGAGTAGTGTTGCATTTCATAAATTATCTTTTGCGGGATAGAGATAGAAAAGAGGAGGAATTAGACATGATAATTAGCAACTTCTGTTTTGTGAATTGTATAAGAATAATTCAAATAATTTAAAGCGGCTGGGGTTGCAGTATGTGGGATGGGTGCTGCCAACTTAAACTCCAATTAACCAACAGGCCATAGCTACATATAGCCCTAGTGCAAATTGTAAAACATATATACATAATACACATAACATTTTTCATTTATATGCACTCTAAAGATAAATGTGAGAGTGCAGTGCATGCAAGTTTATTGAGAAATCTAAAGAACCGAAATCCCAAATCCTTGTGGGATTCCCACTTTGTTAAAAAACAGAGCTTGGAAATCCATCGATCGGAATCGTGGATAACACGTGAACTCATAACACACAAAATAAATTAATAAAAGAAATATATTCATTAAAATTCCAACATTATTTGATTTAACAAATATAATACTCAAACGAGTAAAAAACCGCTCTTACCTCTCAACTTATGGCACACTGAATATAGAGATGTTTTTGCATGGTCTATATCATAAATACAACTTTGGCCATCATTCCCTAAGTGTTACTTAAGTTTATGGTTTATGCATTTATTAATCAAAAGCAAACTATAATTATTCAAATTTCCCTCCTTTCTGCAATAGAAGATTATGTGATTAATGAGTAATCTGTTTTTTTTATTTCTCTTCTATTTCATTAAATTTTCATGGATGCATTATGCCAAAAATTAGACTATTAATATATTACTCTTATAATTCATTCACGTTCTTCAATTATTCGTAATAATTAGTTTGCTCCCATATCTCAGTCATGATCCACAAAAATATTTGCAAGATATGAAAAAATATCGGCAATATAAGATTTAAGTCATTTAACCTATTTGTGGTTCATGCTGAATGAAATCATTTATATAATATTAGCTAAAATGAGAAGAAAAAAAACATGGCGTAGCCATTCTTTTAACATGGTATTGCTCTGAAACAACATGAAAACAATCAGATTGCCTACTTAAAAATTTATAATTCTTATAATAATTATAAAGATATACTTTTTGTTATTAAGAGTTTGTATGCAAAACAAAATAGATTATGCAACACTTTATCAAAATTTTTGAACATATGAAATTATACATGCGGGAAAAAGTTTCAAAATACTGTGTTTTAAGAGTGTCAAGTGACAAAAAGAAACTCTAGATATGAAGCATGCAAAAATGCCTAGGATAAATGCTTGTTGTAACTTGTAAGAGAAGTATTGCTTGTATCCAGAGTGTGTACCCAAGCAGACTTGAATTTGAATACTTGGGACCGTGGATGTAATAAGAACATGTTTATCCTTTTTCTCCTATGGGTGTATGAACAGCATCACTTTGTGAAGAAAAGAAAATGGTTAAATTAATAGTTAGTCTATCTAATTTCTAGTCTCTCAATGAGTTTGGTTTATTTTTCTCAAGTAAATTGAATTTTGGAATAATGCTAAATTCATACATAATAATAATCCGGTGTTTGATATAATTTTAACTAGGATTCCGAAGGTATTTATTCGGGAAAAAGATGCATGCTCGTAAAACTTAAACTGATATTATGCTACAAGTTGATTTTATTTTATTGTTTCCCGGTGTAGATACACTGATATAATCGGACCATTCATCATTTATCAGAACCAACCGCACATATATGCATAATGCTACAAAATCCTGAACTTAATCAGTGCATGAGATCCGTATTCTATCAGTCGAGCAAATCTATGAAGTACAAATTGTGCTACATGGGCTTAATATTTGGTTCCAGCTTATGTCCATAATGCCAAAATTCTAGATCAACTACATGTTTAAATAAACACGGTACACAACTGTAATGTGTTCTATAGATTTTGCTCGATGCATCTGATCAACTACTTTCTGGACAGAAAGTTAACTTTGTTGACTATTGGTCAACTACATAATTATCATGCATGATTGTTGGTAGCATATGTGTCTTGATAATCACATTGTGTCTGTATTTCATCGTTGCATGCGAATTCATCTCCTAAATTTGCATGCACCGTCTAGTGCACCATTGGTAAAATTTTCATCTTCTTATAACATTATGCAAATTCTTTGAGCCTGAGAAGATTACCATAAACACGGATTGTCGTTCTTATCGTGAAACTTTTCAAAATCGATTCATTTCCTCTTACAAACCCAAGAAAAAAAAACACCAGCTTATTATCATTGATTGATGCTAACATGCACCCTGCGGAATTGGAAATCATCTTGTTTTTCACACACAACAAAATTAAGATGTAAGTGAATTGATAGTAAAGAAGTTGCTTGTAATTCGATTGTATAAAAGGTGAAAGTATTCTGCATTTAATTTGACATGGCATGTCAACTTGTTCGATTTTGATGTAGATAATATTGAAATTTGTATCATGTTGGTATTTTCAACACAGAAGATGGAACATTTTTCATTTTTAGCTACACAGAATATTGTAACATGTGCTTATTAATGATATGGCATAGGCTTATATATGTCAAGGAGATGCTTTATTGGCGATGGAGGAGTACACATCCGCTGACAAGGCATATTCAAATGCTTTGCTGATTGATCCATCCATTCGCAGATCAAAATCATTCAAGGTAATTTATCCACCCCTTGCTTGTTCAGCTTTTGATATTAAGAGGCCTATTTTTTAATTGATTTCCTTATGCTACAGGCTCGGGTTGCAAAACTTCAAGAGAAACCCGTTCTCTTAGATGCTTCGCCTTGAGTTGATTCAGACAACTGTAGTATATTGTGAATATAGTCCGGAGAAACTCTGTATCAATCCGAACGCTCGAAGTTGCTATTGATGACATTAGATTGCTGACAACTTTGAAAAAACGGCAGAACGTAAAAAAGAAAAAAAAAATTTGTACCTACACCAAGATCTGTATGATTATTGACTTGAAATATGGGTTTCTGGACAGAAAACGTATATTGATGTTCGAGATTAAAGTCATGTTTCACTACTGCATACAAAGAAGATTTGTCTGCATTGACATATCCGTGACTTCATTATACCAGGAAAACATGCACATTCAAGAAGAATAATGTTGGCCAAGTTGGTAAAATTATAAATTAAAGAAGAAAAAAGCACGGAGAAAAACGCCTTCTCCATTGTGCGTGAGTTGCGATCAAACTCCAAACATTGAATCTGACCTAAAATAATTTGATGAATTTGATATCAGGGTTTTAAATCTCGACAGTAAAGTCTCAACATTATGTTCGCCTTGTCCTCTGCCCTTTGGCACTCCTCTCAGTTTACTTTTATAACCTACATTTAATTATGGGTGGCATGCTGAGATTATTAAGGGATCTTTCAACTTTTAATAATCCAGATTTTGCAGCAACCAATCAAGCATGGACAAAGAGATTGTATGCCCTTCTCTTCATAATTTCTCTAATTAAATTCCAATGCATAATCAACTGGTAAACTATTCACATATTATATGGAATGAGTACAGATTATCAGTAGCTGATATTGAATTTAACCGGATAAAAAATCGAATTAGTCTGGGACTACTTTTATTTTTATTTTTGGAGAGAGCTGAGGGTGAGGATGGGGGGATACCATTGCATAAAAGCTTTAGTTTCTGTATCAGTTGAAAGCTCAACCTAGCTTGCTGGATGTGTTGGATATTTTTTTTTGAGGACCTGTGAGTATAGTGATTGATAGACTTAAGGAAAGTACGTAGTATCCTAGGCTACTCGGGTGTTTAAAGCAAGTCAAACTTGAATGAGCCGAGGTCTTCTTGAGTTTGGTCTGCTCGGGTTTGTCATGAACTGGGCATAGTTGGTTGGTTCAACTGTCAATCTACCTTGGCTTTAGTTCGTCAATCTACCTTGGCTTTAGTTCGTCAATAAGCTGATGTTTGATGGTTCAAATTTGGTTCATTCCATTTACTCTCATCTAAGATCATCAGTTAATTAACAACTGGATTCTAAAATGGTTAACTGCCAATTTTATAAACATATGAAAAAACTTGACTCGAACTCAATTATGAGCAACTTCATGTCTTGTTATACAATAATATCAATATCATTTTAATATAAGAGAATGAAAGCATAATGCTATTTTTTAATAGGGAAAAAGTAAGACAAGAGGTATTGCTCTAGAAATGAAAAGCAAAATACATTAGATACATATTATTAAATATTTGATTAATAATTGTGTGATGATACCATTAATGCAACTTGGGTCATCAACATTATTGTATTAGAGCTATACATTGTTCTATTAGAGCTGCTCAAGTTTACGTTTATGCATTTCTTAACCAAAAAAAATTATAAATATTACCCAAAGTGTTTATTTTCACTCTTCTCTAAGGGATAGAAGCACATATGATTAAAGAGTGGTCTTCTTGTTTATTTCTCTTCTATTTCACTAAATTTTGGTGGATGAATTATGGTATGTCGAAAATAAAAATGTCTCATAGGATTGGCGATGAAAGAACATGAGGAGCCATATGTCATAGGATTGGGTTTGTTGGTGATGCTAGAGCATTGGGAGCGAGAGACGATGCAATTATAAAAATGGACGGTGAGATTAGATAAAATTAATTAAATCCTAATCATGTTTCATTTTATTAGTTACATATTAATTTTGTTTAAATCAACATGATTTTGTCCAAAGTTTAATAAATCACTCAAGTTCTTGCACTTCTATTATATTGCAATAGAATTCTAATAATTAGTTTGCTCCAATATCTCAATCATGATACACAAACATATTCTCGGTTTTCTAATATTTAAGTTATTTAACTTATTAGTGGTTATTGCTGAATGTAATCATTTATATAATATTAACTAAAATGAGATAAACATGGCTTAGCCATTCTTTTAACATGGTATTGCTCTGAAACAACGTGACTGATTACTTTAATAAAAAAAAGGTAAATTGTCAAAACCTTCCGAGCACTTTTTTCTGTTGTCAAAAACCTCCGGCATCCAAAAGTTAGTCAAATCCTTCTTAAAAAAGTTTTAGTTGTCAAGAAACCCCTTACCTATGATATTTAATAGTTGCATGCTATATCTAGTTTCCAACGATATCTATGCTGCCTGTGATATTTAAACCGTTTCTTGTGATATTTAAATAGTTTGTATGAATTGGTTAGATATAGCAGACTATTATATAGACACTGCAGGAAAAATTTCTAAACGGGTTTTTACTACTGTTTCGAGACCAGAGGTTTTTGACAGCCGGAAAAAGTGCTTGTTTTTTTTTTTTGGACAATTTACCTTAAAAAAAATGTAATTCTTACTTTTGTAAACTAATCATCTTTCTTATGTTTTAAAGAGTCTATATGCAAAACAAAAATAGGTTACATATAAGTTGATTTGAATAAACACTATCGTACTGTCAGCGTAATTAGAACATGCTTATCCTTCTTTTTTTCGATGGGCGCATATGAACAGCGTCGTGATGGGAAAAAGAAGATAAATTAATAGTTAATCTCTCTATTAAGTAATATCAATGAAATTTAGATTGAGTTTAGGATGAATCCTAAATTACTACATAATAATCATGTATTTATAACTTTAATTAAGATTCCACACTATGTTATTTCTATGAGGATCGTATGCCTGCAACCGTTAGTATAGACCACCAATCAAAACAATAGGTATCGCACATTTATACAAAATCCCATTTAGACTCGAACAGATTAATGAATGGATATGATATGTATCTAGATCATTGACCCGAAACGACTTGAATTGGATTAGGTCTAGCTAGAGTACTTACACGACCTGGATCACGCCAAGATGTTACCTTCCGTTGATCTGCTGATGGCGGCGATGGATGGCTGATATTGGATCTGGACGCAGGCTCCTGAAGCGTGTGGATCTCAATGGGTTTGAGGTTGGTTGGGCCGAGCTACCTGCAAGGAAGTCCCGGGATGGTTGTACCACCGAGGACCCTCCGACGGTCAAGTTAGAGAGGAAATCCGAGCAGAGTAACGGCTTAATGGAGTAAAAATGGCTTACTTGAACCGTCTGAAGAAGGGGTTTGTATAGCGGTGGCAGCAGGCAGGGCAGGCGCGAGAATCACGCCGGCCGTTACGCTCCCGACGTCACGCCCGCGTGATGAGCGAGATCTCTCATTAATAGAGAGACAGGCTCGTTAATGGAGGATTGTGATGGCGTGGAACGTGAGATGTGGCCGGCGGATATCTCGCACAAGACGAGATTCGCGGGATGGCGGTTGCGCCTGTGAGCGGTGCCGTTGGTAGGTCGATGAGACCGAGGAAGATGACCTCGGCGGGAGAGCTCACGGACGAGCGGGAGAGCCGAGGTATCTTGGTTCTGCGGTAGCCCGGAGACGAGCTGTGAGGCCGAGGAGGCCAATTGTACGGGGGCTCGGAGGTGAGCCAGCAATTGTTTGTAGAACGGGCATAGGAGTGGTCGGGTCAGTCACTGTTGTTGGATATATATGCCCTAGAGGCCTACATTGTATAGGATGCTTGGGATATGTATGTACATGACAGTCTTGCTTGATATGATAGTACGCTATTTGGTTTGACTTTGTCTTAACGTATAATATATTTTACTTGGTATTTATATATATATATATGTTGATAAAGCCCTAGGGTGTTTGTCTGACTACCGGCGTTGTGATGGCAGTCATACTAGTGGGAGCTGGATAGTCAATAGGCACACCCTTAGATGTCCCTGGTCGCAGGAGTATCGAGATTGGGCATCGATACTCCGGAGTAGACTAGTGTATATATATCTAGACCCTGACGAGGGGCGATGGATTGGTCCCGCAACCATTGGTGGCGTTCACCTAAGATTGTATACAGATGCTCACTGGATGTGAGTACACCGGACAGGACTCGCCGAGAACTGACTGGATGGTATTATACCTAACGTCAGATAGCAGTTCTCAGGTGACATGTGTGCAGATAGTCCGTTGACTTAAGGTCATCATTTGTCTCGTGTGAGTTCCCACTGTGCTTTGATTGTTACCCTACCACGGCTCAAAGGAGCCGTGCAAACAGGTTTCAGTTGGGCACAGTCCCGAGCCATGTGGAGGCAGTGAGTGACTGTTAGGGATTCGTCTCTCCCGGTATAGGGAGTTGATATCGCACGGTGATCGGTTGGTCATTACCATAAGTCCCTGGCCAGGGCTGATTGAGAATTACTGATAGGTTGATCAGTAGATTCTCGGATAGTGATAGAGCCATACCGACATGACTTGTATGGTTATTAGAGGTCTGACGTCCACCACCTCCCTAGACCGTACATGTGATACTCTCAGACGAACAGACCGGACTGCGCGGATATTGTCACAGACAGGCTCAGTAGGATTTCAGATGGGTTACCTCATCAGCTTTCTTATCGACAACTACCTGGGGACCGTTACGTACAGCTAGTGCCGCTTGCGGTTTGTGGTTAAACCCACTGCCAGCGTAGTAGTCGAGTCTTTAGAGTCCCACACAGAGTTTTCCCAAACCCAGGCGAAAAGATATAGAGGTCGTATGGTTTTACGACAAAGGTTCGGACGCGTACGTGTTTGATCGCACGTACGACATTCGGACAGTTTTTACTAGCCGGCTTTGGTTTAAGCCAGATTCTAGTATCAGGTTATTGGATTTATACAGTCTAAAGTTTTTCCGTGTTTTCACGGATGAGAGGGGCGTTCTCGTAATTTTCCGAGAAGCTTCTAGAAGGATGTGACATAAAGAGAGAGGTGGCATTTTCATTTATTGAATTAGTGACTCATTGTGAGTGATTCATCATGTCATTAAAGCATCATTTATTGCTTAATGACTCACATGATGAATCACACACTTGATTAAATGAAACATGATGAATATTCACTTATTATTCATTTCTTTCTTATTCATTATGTTTCATATATATCAAGTGAGAAGCTTTATTCAAGAAAATAATATCATTATCATCTTCTCACTCTCTCTCTTCAAGTTCTCTCTCCTTCACCAAACCCTAATCCTACCCTCATGAGTTGAGAACAAGGATTAGGAAAGACTAATTACTCCATAACTAATCTCTACATCACCTTAGCTACTCTATTTAGCAACTAGAGAAACTAAGTAACCTCAAGTTTAGAGGTTATAGCTTGGATTAGGGTTCTCGGGTGGATCGTCTATCACGGAAGAAAGCCGAAGAGGGCGTGGAGATCCAAAGAGGCCGTAGAGAACATCAAGACGAAGGACTAGAACCGTTTGGTATAATCCCTTCGCATAGTAGATTAAAACTCTAAAGCTTTTGTTAAAACTTGTATAGCAAACGATTCGTACGGTTAATCGATGTTTGATCATAGAACTTGATTGTTATTCATATTTCCGCCTCCCCACAAGTATTGGGGTGTTGAACATCGACTTACAGTGGTATCAGAGCCTAGCTAAACAAGTTTTAACTTAATCGCAAATTTGTACGAATTTCGAACGGAAAAACGAAGCCGGAAAACCCTAAAAATTACAAGTTTCTGTCGAATTTTAAATGAAGTCCAAAATTGGTTCAGGGATGTTCAGAAAGCTTGTTATGACACCAGAAGAACACCCAAGAAATTTGGGGCCATGACTCGACCAAACGACCGCGGTTCCGCGGCGGATCCCACCGATCCGCCGCCCTTCCGCGGCCGAGTTGCCGAGTCATGATCCCAGTTTTCTTGGATGGGTTCTCTGTTGAATTTGGGATTTTCTGGAATATTTTATTGTTGCTCAGGTTTCAGTTTTACAGAGCAGATTTTGGAGCAATATTGAAAGTGTTTAATCGATCGAAATTGTACAGTATTTGCATATTGGATTATATCTGTGATTGTATAATGTGTTCGTAAACCTCCCCTAACTGCTAGTATGTCGGTTGGCAGGCGGGTTGCACATTTCTGTAATGTTTTTATCTGTTTGTGCATATAAACTGTATTGGACTGTTGTGGTGATTAGCCGGGTTTAGTGATGGGTTATTGTTTTAATTCATTTGATGTAATTGTAACAAGTTGTAATATTATTTCGCGGGGCACATCCAGGTTGCGGTTGTAGCCACCGTTGTATTATTTCTTTTTACTGTTTTTGCTCCTAGGACAGATCCAAGGTGGGGTACACAAACTGCCGGGCGGGTAGTTTGCCGTACCCGTAGGGATCTTGGGTGGGGTAACGGCTATTTATCACAACTGTGTAATCTGTCTTTTCTTGCAGGCTCAAAAGAAATACAGATTGCTTGCAAATCCAATATTGTTTATCTGTGTTCTGGAATGTATATCATTGCATCAGACGAATGTAAAATATCTATATATTTGATAGCTATTTAGACGTCGCTTATGTTTTACACCCGCGCTAACCCAGCCCCCGCTCTGTCGTTAGTTAAGTAACCTAACGAGTGATGACGGGACCCCGTGGCGAATGCGGATGGCATAAGAGGACGTCATATTTTCGTTGTTATCTGTAATGATAGGTTAAAGATGGGACGCATTATTATTAATGCAAAGAAAATAAAACCTAAACTGAATCGTTGGAACAATTTCTAAAAACCACTCGGTTTTCTTGAAAAAGCAAATTTTAAATGCGGAGCTTAAACCACTCCTTTTAAAAAGCTATCATAGTTCCTTCGATCAAATCAAGTTCATTACGTTAACGGTTTTTTGCCAAAAACCAGCCGTAACCCTCCGTCGTTTCAGATAGACAGCACATCGTATTCATGCTATGCTTGTTGGCCTACGTCAAGGCATAGTGTATGGTAGCAGTGTGTGTGCCTATTTGTTGCATAGATAGATGCATTAGTTTAATACAGACGTACACCTTGTTGGCCTACGTCAAGGGCTTGTACGATGTATTTAAATTGATCAGGACAACGACGGGTAGAACTTGACTTGCGTCTTATGACTTGTTGGCCTACGTCAAGGTCTATAAGAGCTTGGGGTAAAAATCACATCGGGAGTTTCAAACATAAAGGAAACTTGCAGATTTAGCTTACCTTCTGGAGTGTGGTGACTAGAGTGGCTTCCATCTAGGGCATCATGCAATGATAGTTGGATCCCGATCCCACTGATGAGTAGGATTACTCTCGGGAATTTCTCTCACTTAACAATCAATGCTATAAACCAAGTAGGTGCCTAGAAAGGTGTTAGAGGGGCTACGCCTCCAGGGAAAAGAGGTTATTTAATTAAGGAACTTCGCGAAAGCGTTGGAAAACCTCCCTCGAAGTACCAACACCAGCCTGGCTGAAAGATTAAGCAAGTATTGTGACGTGTGATTAAATCCTGACTAGTTCTTCTTTTAGGTTTTGAAGAAGGATTTGAGGAAACAGTGGGAGCCATCCTGTTTAGATAAATTAATAAACCAATCTAAACTTGCAAGAGCATATGCTGAGTGTTTTCTTTTCTCTCTCTCTGGCAGCTACCATGACTGGACTAAAACTATTACTTGAAAAGAATATATTGACCGGGCAGAACTATAAAGATTGGCTAAGAAACGTCAATATTGCGCTGACTTATGACAAAGTTGCATATGTTACCACCGTTGTTCCTCCCCTTATCCCAGGACCAGATTCCTCAGTTGCGGACAAGGAAGTTCGTAAAACCTGGGATCTAGATTGTGAGCGAGCTAAGTGTATCGTGCTGGCGTCCATGAATAATGAACTCCAGAAACAGCACGAGAGTATGGATATTGCATCCATATTCCTCCATTGCAAGGAATTGTATGGTGAACACTCCCGTATCGCGAGGTACGAAACCTCAAGGAAACTATTCCAGATGAGGTTAGCTCCAGGATCGCCTGTTGGAGAGCACGTCCTCAAAATGATCATCCTCATTGAGGAACTCGCAAACCTGGGATGCGTGCTAGAGAATGATTTATACATCGACTTGATTTTGCAGTCCCTTCCCCACACCTTCTCTCAGTTCGTGCTGAACTTCAACATGCACGAAATGGAAGCGGATCTTCCAAAGCTCCTCAATATGTTGAGGGTAGCAGAGACCTCCTTGAAAAAGGAGAAGACCCCCGTTCTGTATGTTGGCCAATCATCTTCTTCTAAAACTAAAGCGAAAGCTAAAGGGAAGAAGAAGATGAAAGCCACCAAACCGAAGGGTGGGGTCAAGAAGGTGCAGGGAACGAACAAGGCAGGAAGGGTGAAGGCAGAAAAGAACGAGTGTTTCTATTGTCACAAGCAGGGGCACTGGAAGAAGGATTGTCAGGCCTTCAAAGCCAAGGACATGAAGCAAGCAGTTGCTTCTACTTCAGGTGTGTTCGTAATCGAAAATTGTCTTTCAGTAAACTCTATTTCATGGGTACTTGATACCGGTTCTGGTTCTCACATCTGTAATTCTTTGCAGGATCTGAGAAACAGTAGAGTACTGGGGGCAGGTGATATGACTCTCCGGATGGGCAATGGAATGCATGTAGATGCAGTTGCAATAGGGGAATATCACCTAGGGTTGAATAGTGGAAACATTTTGGTATTGTATAACTGTTTTTGTATTCCCAGTATGTTGTGTAATATTATATCAGTATCTTTATTGTCTAATAAAGGATATAATTTTGTGCTTGAAAGAAATGTCATGAACATTCTCCTAAATCAAGAACTGATTGGGTTTGGCACACTGGAAAACGGAATATACATACTTAATCAACCACAAATTTTCAATATTCAAAACACGCGTAAAAGAAAGGCTCCAGATTCGAATCAAGCCTTCCTATGGCATTGTAGACTTGGTCATATAAATGAAACAAGGTTGACTAAGTTACATAAAGATGGATATCTAGATTCGTTTGAATATTCATCATATGCAACTTGTCAATCATGTATCAAAGGAAAAATGACCAAATCTCCGTTCACCGGACACGGAGAAAGAGCCACCGAACTCTTGGGACTAGTACACAGTGATGTATGTGGTCCGATGTCTATACATGCACGAAGTGGTCACTCCTACTTCATCACTTTTACTGATGACTTCTCTAGGTATGGACATGTGTTCTTAATAAAGCATAAATCCGAGGCTTTTGAGAAGTTTAAGGAGTATAAAAATGAAGTAGAAAAACAAACTGGTAAAAGCATCAAGACACTTCGATCTGATCGAGGTGGAGAATACTTAAGTACCAGTTTCCTTGAATACTTGTGTCACGCCCCGCTTCCCAGAGTACGCAAGTTTGGGCACGTAACATAGCCAACCATGCTACCTGTGGCTAGGAAGTATCCATCCACAGTCACATTACGGTTGTAAAGATATCAAGAACAAGATAATAAACTAGACTAATACATGTCCAAATCCATAACAACAAGAATCAATAAACAATAAGTGCGGAAGCTAATGATCCAATACAATGAATAAACAGTACGTCCCATAATGCGGGCTCACATCTGGAAATGAAATGACATAAATAAACTAAACTCTCAAGAACTCACAGTTCAGCCTGCTGGCTGAAGTACTCCTGCTCGGTCGACGTCAAGGGCACGGGATCTGGGCCATGCAAAACCCAGACGTCAGCGCGTCATGATATCAAGTATACAGCAAAACATGGTAATAAACAATGCAAGAATGAACATGAATAAAGCAGTAATAAGAAGTAACAAGCAGGGTAATGTGCAAAGGTGACTAAACTGTCCTATCAGGTTTTCTACTCTATAGTCTTTGAAACCAATTGATGAATCGTCGATGTAACTCAATAGTATCCCGTGCGTGCCCGGGACCACGGTCATAATTCTCGGGGCTGAATCCGAGACGTGCCGCTAAGCAGTAAAAGGTAGTAGGATAGATGAGTGATGTCAGCATCAACACTCCGGAGCTGGCCAAGCCCGTAAGACTGATCAGAACAATGTATCGAACTGTTGAGTTACAAGTCGGTTTCACCTTTGATTTCCCCATACCCCCAAACTATGTATGTCAGTCAGGTATTCAGTAGTCAAGAACTAATGCCAACACAAGTCAAGTAAAGGTAGGTCTGTCTGGATCGACAGCAGGAATGGTTAGGTTTGTCGGCATTAGGCATAAGATCAGGTAACAGGTCAGGTTACTTTCAACAGGTAGAATGTACAGGGTGTTGTGTCCGGTGTATCAGTACATGTGTCAGGTGTATCAAGATCGGTCAATATGTAATGCAATCAGGTATATGATGATAACAGGAATAGTAACAAATAATGAACAGTAGCAGGAAACAGTAGATAACAATTATTATTCTATGTGAACACAGTGATGTTTGTATTTTCATATTAATCCGGTTCACGCACCTTTGAGGTGCAAAAGCCACAAGACGAGCAATACCGATAATATACGTAATGGAGTTACATGAACTTAAACTAAGCATAATAATAGTTACAAGGATGATTTACTTGGTTTGATTAATTAAGTATGAATTAATAGCAGACCGGTTAAAGCGAGCAATGATTTCATTGATTTCAAGTTACGGATAATCGTGGCTAGCAATTCTAAGTTATAACAGGTATCAATATTATATTAGTGGTGTGGTTATAATATGACGATTAAGTTATAGCATGTCAAGCAAGTATTCAGATACTTGCCTCGGCGGTTCCGCAACCCGAAACACGGATGCGATGTCGGCAGAAACAGCGATATGGAAGCACGGGCCACGGATCGAGTCCCGACAGAGGTCAACGGGATCACACGGACCAGGGGACTTCGCTGGAGCGTCGGGTTCGTCAGACGGCACGGTCGGATTCCGGCAACGGTTAACGGCAACAAGTTAGCAATAAGGTAACATACAAGATCAGCGGGGGGGGGGGGTTGTACCAAAAAGGAAAGAGAAGGAAACTTACAGGGAGACACCAGGGGGTGACCACGGCGGGTTCGACGGCACTGGAACGCCGGCGAGGCGACGGCGGTGGCTGCAGCAAAGGGAAGGGCCTCGGGTGAGCAGGGTAGTGTGCTGCGGCGAGTTGGAGAGGAGTGTGGTCGGCTAGGGTGGTCGAGGGGGAAAGGAGGTGGCGTCGACGAGGTCGCCGGCGCGCTTCTCCGGCGAACAGGGAAGGTGCAGGCGAAGGATGAAGGCTCGGGTTTGCTTTTCCGGCGAGGGGAGGAGGGAAGGACGACGAGGTCGGGTCGAGTAGGGTGAAAGGGAGTCGTGGGGTCGTCGACGACGATGGGCGACGTCGACGGTGAGGTTGCGAGGGATGGAGACGAGGCCGGGGTTGCGTGCAGGTGCGGGAGAGAGGAGGAAGGAGGGAGGAGGAAGGCGCGGTTGTCGCGGGGGCGTCGCAGGCGGCGACGGCGAGGTCGCGGTGGCGACGGTGGTGAGTTCTGCGGTGAGCTAGGGTTAGGGTTGAGGGGGTTTCGCGTTGAGGAAGATGGGTTGAGGAGGCGGCTGTTGCATGGGGGGGTTAAATACGAGAGGAGAGAGAGGGAGATTGGAGAGAGAGAAAGAAGGAGATTTGATGAGATAGAGAGAGAAGGAGGATGAGGAGAGAGGCAGAGAGAGGTTAGACGAGGGGGAGAGAGAAAGAGAGAGGGAGAGGGGCCCACGAGGGGAAAATCGCATGCTGCGATTGGCTGAGGGAAAGCAAATGAATTATAAGAACGATTTTTAAGGGATTAGAACTGTTGGAGGAAAGATTTGAAGGTATAAGTATATATTCGATATTAAATTCAAATGGGCCCTTTTTGGCGCGAAATGAAACGTCTCCAAATTGCGCCCGGGTTGCGCCCAAATGATCCAAATTCAAATTATAGGATTTTAAGCGGGTTCCAAATTTTGGAAATAGGTGTTTAATGATTAAAATGCATGCCCCCAAGTCGGACACTTGCACGCGCGCGTAGTTGCCCAAACTTGCCCGTTTAGCCAAACGGAACGGAATCTCGACACGCGGACGCTACCACACGACTAGTGGCGACGAGTAGGCCAACATGGACATCTTAAATTTCATTTTCGGAGTTAAAATTTGTTATGTGCCAAAATGACTTAACCGGGTAGAATTTAGCAATAAACACCAGAAAATCAGGAAAATTGGAAAGAGCAACAAATAACCCTCAACTAGTAATATACATAGTATTATTGGGCTCGGGTGTTACATCATACCCAACTACAAAAGAATTTCGTCCTCGAAATTCCAAGAATACAAGATAACTAACTACTGGAAAAGATGAGGGAATTTCTGCCGGATCTCGTCTTCTCGCTCCCAAGTAGATTCTCCATGCGATCGGTTACCCCAAGAAACTAGCACAAGAGGGATAACCTTGTTCTTAAGAACCTTTTCTCTTTGATCCTCGATCTCGACTGGTCGCTCCTCAAAAGTCAGGTCTTCCCGAACGGTCAACTCCGAGTGATCCAAAACATGGGTCTCATCACGAACATACCTCCGTAGTTGAGACACATGAAGCACATCATGAACTCCTGCTAATGACGGTGGTAACGCCAACCGGTACGATACCTCTCCAACACACTCCAATATCTCGAAGGGTCCAACGAATCGGGGACTAAGCTTTCCCCGACTTCCAAAGCGAATCACCCCTCTAGTCGGTGATATCTTCAGGGATACCAAATCGCCCACGGCGAACTCTAGAGGTCTTCTTGACGTGTCGGCCCAACTCTTCTGTCTGTCTTGAGCTGCCTTCATATGCTTTCTGATTGTATTCACCTTCTCGACTGTCTGCACTACCAAATCTGGTCCTAGTAATCTTCGTTCCCCAACGTCATCCCAACAAACCGGTGAACGGCACTTACGACCATACAGTGCTTCAAACGGGGCCATCTGAATAGTTGCTTGGAAGCTATTGTTGTGCGACAACTCCACCAGGCGTAGATGATCCTCCCAAGAACCTTTGAAGTCTACCGTGCAAGCCCTCAACATATCTTCAAGGGTCTGGATCGTTCTCTCTGATTGTCCATCAGTCTGGGGATGATAAGCTGTGCTGAACTTCAATCGAGTCCCCAAACTTTCTTGTAAACTCCTCCAAAAGTGTGACAGGAACCGAGTGTCCCGGTCGGACACGATGCTTACCGGTACTCCATGAAATCTGACAATCTCCTGCATGTACCGCTCTGCCAAAGTCTCTGTCGATTGACCAACCCGAAACGGAATAAAGTGAGCTGCCTTGGTCAACCGATCGACAATCACCCATACTGCATTGTTGCCCTTTGGACTCCGCGGTAAAGCCGTCACGAAATCCATGGTTATATGTTCCCACTTCCATTGAGGAATCGGAAGTGGTTGCAACAAACCAGCAACCCTTTGGTGTTCAGCCTTGACTTGCTGACACACCAAGCACTTAGCCACGAAGCGAGCGATTTCCCGTTTCATACCTTCCCACCAGAAATGCTGTCGAATATCTCGGTACATCTTTGTCCCGCCTGGATGTACAGAGTAAGCTGAACTGTGTGCCTCCTTCATAAGCTCCTCACGCACATCTCCTTTTGGCACACACACACGGCTACCATATCTCAACGAACCGTCCTCATGGATCAGTAAATCGGTTCGTAGTCCGGCTCCAACCTGCTCTCGAAACTTTTGCAGTCTAGGATCCTGCGATTGCGCCACTTTAATCTTCTCCACTAAGGACGATTGTACTTGCAACTGCATCAACTGTCCTGTGGCACGCGGTAGCACAACCTCCAAGTCAAATCTCCGAAACTCCTCAATGATCTCTCTCTGTGCAGTCAATAACTGAATTGCTGGTAACCGACTTAGCGCATCTGGCACGACGTTAACTCTCCCCGGATGATACTTAAGATCAAGGTCGTAGTCGGCCATCAGCTCCAACCATCTGCGTTGCCTCATGTTCAACTCCTTCTGAGTGAACACATATTTCAAACTCTTGTGATCAGTAAAGACTTCAACTCTCTCGCCCAGAAGGTAGGGTCTCCAAATCTTCAGGGCGAAGATCACGGCTGCAAGCTCCAAGTCGTGAGTCGGATAGTTCTGCTCATGAGTCTTCAGCTGCCTCGATGCGTAAGCGACGACTTTCCCATTCTGCATCAAAACGCATCCCAATCCCTTTCCAGATGCGTCGCTGTGAATCACCAGTCCTCCTGAATCATCCGGTACGGTTAGGATAGGGGCGGTTATCAACTTCTGCTTCAACGTCTCGATGGCCAATGCACATCCATCCGTCCAAACAAACGGTACCTCTTTACGCGTAAGCTTGGTTAACGGCTCAGCTAAACGAGCGAAGTTCTCCACAAATCTTCTGTAGTATCCGGCGAGTCCAAGAAAACTTCTTATCTCAGCAACATTCTTTGGAACAGGCCAATCCCGAACTGCTGCTATCTTCTCGGGATCAACGGCGATTCCATCGCCTGACACGACATGCCCCAGAAACCTCACTTCTTCCAACCAGAATTCGCACTTACTCACTTTCGCAAATAACTTCTCTTGTCTCAGCGTCGGCAGTGCGATCCTTCTTCTCCACTAAGAGAACTGTGAGTTCCCCACGGTGAGTTGCTGCTTCGAATCCATCCCTTCTCGAGTAATTCACTCACTTGTTTCTTAACTCCCTCCAACTTTACCGGTGCCATTGGATAGTCAGCTTTTGATACTGGCGTTGCACCAGGAGTAAGGTCAAACGCAAACTCTACTCCTCGCTTCGGCGGTAAGCCCGAAATATCTTCAAACACATCCATAGGTCGCGGACAACTGTCGGCTCTTCATCACTCTCCACTACCATAGCCGCAAGAACACTATTCGTCGGCCTAGCCCTAAACTCGACTGGCCCGACAGAATTTCTTTCTCCAATGAAAGTAAACTTAGGATGTCCGGGAATCTGGAATTACCTTCCTTGCCCTCCAGCCAATGTGGGCATGGAAAGTGCCAGGAAAATCCATCCCCAAGACAACCTCGTAACTGCTCGTATCTATCACCAAGAAGTCTGCAAAAAGCTCCCGTCCGCAAACAACAACTGTACGATCTCTACTATCCTTACTAGCTATAATTTTCCCATTCCCAGTGTGTATGTCCCATAAACTAGACAGGGTCGTGACAGTTGATCGAGTGTGTAGTTATAAATTTGGATGACATAAACAATGGGGCGCTCCGAAATTAAGTAATGCCAAAGCGGGAAAACCATGAGCGAGTAAATTACCTGAAACCACTTCTCCCGATGCCTTAGCTTCTTCAGCTGTCAACGTGAACGCTCGAGCCTGCTGTGGTCCTTGAGTAAGCGGTTCATGTCCTTGGAACGGTCCTTGCGGAGGCTTCTGTGTATCATCCTTTGTGCGAGGCTTCGACGGACAAGCATCAACGGTGTGATCTGCCGCTCTACATCTAAAACAAAGTCCCAGCCTCAAACGACACTCCCTTCGCACATGTCCGGGTTTACGGCAGTAACTGCAGATCACGCTCCCCTTCCGATCACCCATACTGGTTCTCTTCATTGGTGCTACGTTGCGCCTGTTCACTGGAATACGTCTACGTACGAACGTGGGGCCCATTGTAAATGCTGGTTCCAGCTCGAGTTGTTCCTTTAGTTTCTCCATCAATCCCCTTATCACTCTTTGCCTGGCGGCTAAGACCGCATGCCCTGGGTCCATCTCCAAATTCTGATCGGCCATATTCCTGGAAATCAAAGTACCCAACATTAGCATGATGATAGATTCTGAGTATAGATCAAGGCTAGAACTCCAAGATACTTAAATAGAGTGCTGCATTGTAGCTATGCCGCGGTATCATAGCCGCAATTACTTAACTCCACCCAAGTCGCCTAAGTCCTAGAGATAACAAGAAGTTAGGTTTTCAAGTTTGACAATGCAAAGTAGGTTTGCATGTCGACATGATCTGGAAGAATGATTCAAGGACGGTAAAACGGTCAAGGTGGCAGGACATGTTCCCTAATCATGGGTATTCTGATTCGTGTATCGGGTGCAATACCCAACTACGAGAATCAACCCAATTAACCTATGGCTCTGATACCATAAAACCATGTCACGCCCCGCTTCCCAGAGTACGCAAGTTTGGGCACGTAACATAGCCAACCATGCTACCTGTGGCTAGGAAGTATCCATCCACAGTCACATTACGGTTGTAAAGATATCAAGAACAAGATAATAAACTAGACTAATACATGTCCAAATCCATAACAACAAGAATCAATAAACAATAAGTGCGGAAGCTAATGATCCAATACAATGAATAAACAGTACGTCCCATAATGCGGGCTCACATCTGGAAATGAAATGACATAAATAAACTAAACTCTCAAGAACTCACAGTTCAGCCTGCTGGCTGAAGTACTCCTGCTCGGTCGACGTCAAGGGCACGGGATCTGGGCCATGCAAAACCCAGACGTCAGCGCGTCATGATATCAAGTATACAGCAAAACATGGTAATAAACAATGCAAGAATGAACATGAATAAAGCAGTAATAAGAAGTAACAAGCAGGGTAATGTGCAAAGGTGACTAAACTGTCCTATCAGGTTTTCTACTCTATAGTCTTTGAAACCAATTGATGAATCGTCGATGTAACTCAATAGTATCCCGTGCGTGCCCGGGACCACGGTCATAATTCTCGGGGCTGAATCCGAGACGTGCCGCTAAGCAGTAAAAGGTAGTAGGATAGATGAGTGATGTCAGCATCAACACTCCGGAGCTGGCCAAGCCCGTAAGACTGATCAGAACAATGTATCGAACTGTTGAGTTACAAGTCGGTTTCACCTTTGATTTCCCCATACCCCCAAACTATGTATGTCAGTCAGGTATTCAGTAGTCAAGAACTAATGCCAACACAAGTCAAGTAAAGGTAGGTCTGTCTGGATCGACAGCAGGAATGGTTAGGTTTGTCGGCATTAGGCATAAGATCAGGTAACAGGTCAGGTTACTTTCAACAGGTAGAATGTACAGGGTGTTGTGTCCGGTGTATCAGTACATGTGTCAGGTGTATCAAGATCGGTCAATATGTAATGCAATCAGGTATATGATGATAACAGGAATAGTAACAAATAATGAACAGTAGCAGGAAACAGTAGATAACAATTATTATTCTATGTGAACACAGTGATGTTTGTATTTTCATATTAATCCGGTTCACGCACCTTTGAGGTGCAAAAGCCACAAGACGAGCAATACCGATAATATACGTAATGGAGTTACATGAACTTAAACTAAGCATAATAATAGTTACAAGGATGATTTACTTGGTTTGATTAATTAAGTATGAATTAATAGCAGACCGGTTAAAGCGAGCAATGATTTCATTGATTTCAAGTTACGGATAATCGTGGCTAGCAATTCTAAGTTATAACAGGTATCAATATTATATTAGTGGTGTGGTTATAATATGACGATTAAGTTATAGCATGTCAAGCAAGTATTCAGATACTTGCCTCGGCGGTTCCGCAACCCGAAACACGGATGCGATGTCGGCAGAAACAGCGATATGGAAGCACGGGCCACGGATCGAGTCCCGACAGAGGTCAACGGGATCACACGGACCAGGGGACTTCGCTGGAGCGTCGGGTTCGTCAGACGGCACGGTCGGATTCCGGCAACGGTTAACGGCAACAAGTTAGCAATAAGGTAACATACAAGATCAGCGGGGGGGGGGGGGTTGTACCAAAAAGGAAAGAGAAGGAAACTTACAGGGAGACACCAGGGGGTGACCACGGCGGGTTCGACGGCACTGGAACGCCGGCGAGGCGACGGCGGTGGCTGCAGCAAAGGGAAGGGCCTCGGGTGAGCAGGGTAGTGTGCTGCGGCGAGTTGGAGAGGAGTGTGGTCGGCTAGGGTGGTCGAGGGGGAAGGAGGTGGCGTCGACGAGGTCGCCGGCGCGCTTCTCCGGCGAACAGGGAAGGTGCAGGCGAAGGATGAAGGCTCGGGTTTGCTTTTCCGGCGAGGGGAGGAGGGAAGGACGACGAGGTCGGGTCGAGTAGGGTGAAAGGGAGTCGTGGGGTCGTCGACGACGATGGGCGACGTCGACGGTGAGGTTGTGAGGGATGGAGACGAGGCCGGGGTTGCGTGCAGGTGCGGGAGAGAGGAGGAAGGAGGGAGGAGGAAGGCGCGGTTGTCGCGGGGGCGTCGCAGGCGGCGACGGCGAGGTCGCGGTGGCGACGGTGGTGAGTTCTGCGGTGAGCTAGGGTTAGGGTTGAGGGGGTTTCGCGTTGAGGAAGATGGGTTGAGGAGGCGGCTGTTGCATGGGGGGGTTAAATACGAGAGGAGAGAGAGGGAGATTGGAGAGAGAGAAAGAAGGAGATTTGATGAGATAGAGAGAGAAGGAGGATGAGGAGAGAGGCAGAGAGAGGTTAGACGAGGGGGAGAGAGAAAGAGAGAGGGAGAGGGGCCCACGAGGGGAAAATCGCATGCTGCGATTGGCTGAGGGAAAGCAAATGAATTATAAGAACGATTTTTAAGGGATTAGAACTGTTGGAGGAAAGATTTGAAGGTATAAGTATATATTCGATATTAAATTCAAATGGGCCCTTTTTGGCACGAAATGAAACGTCTCCAAATTGCGCCCGGGTTGCGCCCAAATGATCCAAATTCAAATTATAGGATTTTAAGCGGGTTCCAAATTTTGGAAATAGGTGTTTAATGATTAAAATGCATGCCCCCAAGTCGGACACTTGCACGCGCGCGTAGTTGCCCAAACTTGCCCGTTTAGCCAAACGGAACGGAATCTCGACACGCGGACGCTACCACGCGACTAGTGGCGACGAGTAGGCCAACATGGACATCTTAAATTTCATTTTCGGAGTTAAAATTTGTTATGTGCCAAAATGACTTAACCGGGTAGAATTTAGCAATAAACACCAGAAAATCAGGAAAATTGGAAAGAGCAACAAATAACCCTCAACTAGTAATATACATAGTATTATTGGGCTCGGGTGTTACAACTTGAAAGCAAATGGAATACTCTCTCAGCTTACTCCTCCTTATACACCTCAGCATAATGGTGTATCAGAAAGAAGGAATCGCACACTATTAGATATGGTGCGATCAATGATGAGTAGTGCTGAGTTGCCACTTTCCTTCTGGGGATTTGCTCTAGAATCAGCCGCATATCTATTAAATAGAGTTCCAACTAAGTCTGTACCTACCACTCCATATGAAATGTGGTGTGGGAAGAGACCATATCTCAAGTATATAAAGATATGGGGGTGTCGGGCATATGTTAAAAAGCATAATCCGGACAAGCTCGAGGCACGATCGGTTTTGTGCAAGTTTGTAGGATACCCCAAGCATTCAAGGGGGTACATGGTCTACCACACTGAAGAACAAAAGGTGTTTGTCGCTCGTCACATTGTCTTCTTAGAAAGCGAATTTCTTGCAAAAGAAATTAGTGGGAGCGCGGTAGAACTGGAAGAAATTCCAGAACCTCAAACTGCAACCGAAGACTTAGAAGAATCTCAGACTTCAATAGAACATGACGAACCAACGCCACTCCGCAGATCTAGTAGGCTTTCTCATCCTCCTGAAAGATACTATGGTTTCCTTCTTGATGGGGATCGAGAGGATTGCATCATCGATGATGATGAGCCTACTAGTTTTCAGCAGGCTATCACAAGTAGCGACTCAGTAAAGTGGCTGGATGCAATGAGATCCGAAATGGAATCCATGTATACCAATAAAGTATGGACTTTAGAAGTTGCTCCTCCTGGGGTAAAACCAGTTGGATGCAAATGGATCTTCAAAAAGAAGATTGGTACATTTGGACAAGTGGAAGCGCACAAAGCTAGACTAGTAGCAAAAGGTTTTCGTCAAAGACCAGGATTGGACTACGATGAAACTTTTTCGCCAGTAGCTATGCTTAAATCCATTCGGATCATGCTTGCCATTGCTGCCTTCCATGACTATGAAATCTGGCAGATGGATGTAAAAACAGCTTTTCTAAATGGACATCTAGAAGAGAGTGTTTACATGGATCAACCAGAAGGTTTCTTAGACAGTGGGAGCAGCGGAAGAGTGTGCAAATTGCTTAAATCCATTTATGGGTTAAAGCAAGCATCGCGAAGTTGGAACATCTGTTTTGATGAAACAGTCAAGGAATTTGACTTTATCAAAAATGTAGATGAACCATGTGTTTATAGGAAGATTGTAGAAGGAGCAGTAGTCTTCCTCGTTTTGTACGTCGACGACATACTACTGATAGGGAATGATATCCCTATGTTACAATCAGTAAAGCTCTTCTTGTCACAGAAATTCTCTATGAAAGACTTGGGAGATGCATCATACATTCTGGGCATTAAGATCCATCGAGATAGATCTAATAGAATATTGGGACTTTCACAGTCCAGGTATATAGACACTATACTAAAGAGATTTAGTATGGAAGATTCCAAGCGCGGCAATATGCCCGCTTGTCACGGAATCACCCTCTCCAAAGATATGTCTCCAAAGACTGATGAAGAGAGGGCTCGCATGGGCATTATACCCTACGCTTCGGCGGTAGGATCAATAATGTATGCGATGTTATGTACCAGACCAGATGTAGCTTACGCACTTAGTGTGGTAAGCAGGTATCAATCGGACCCAGGTGAGAAACATTGGATAGCGGTGAAGAACATTCTCAAGTACCTGAGAAGGACTAAGGAGATGTTCTTGATTTACGGCAATAAGGACCTCCAGGTAGTGGCTTTTACCGACTCCGGCTTCCAAAGTGACAAAGATGATTCTAAATCTATTTCGGGTTTTGTGTTTACCCTCAATGGAGGGGCGGTGAGTTGGAAGAGTTCCAAACAAGATACCGTCGCAGACTCAACTATGGAGGCTGAGTATATAGCTGCTAGTGAAGCCGCAAAAGAGGCTGTCTGGATAAGGAAGTTCATTTCTGAACTTCAGGTGGTTCCGTCCATTGCCAATCCAATACCGTTGTATTGCGATAACAATGGCGCTGTAGCTTTAGCGAAGGAACCAAGGTCCCATCAGAAATCCAGGCATATCTTAAGGCGTTTTCACCTGATCAGGGAGATCGTGGATCGTCGGGAGATCGAGATACGGAGAGTAGACACAAAAGACAACACGGCAGATCCATTCACCAAGGCCATTCCTCAAGTACAGTTCGAGAGACTTTTTGAGATGTTAGGCATGCGGTACGCAAGCAACTGGATCTGGTAGAGACAGTGAGTACTCATTGCGCCAATTATAGGCCTTAGTGCAAGTGGGAGATTGTTGGATATATATGCCCTAGAGGCCTACATTGTATAGGATGCTTGGGATATGTATGTACATGACAGTCTTGCTTGATATGATAGTACGCTATTTGGTTTGACTTTGTCTTAACGTATAATATATTTTACTTGGTATTTATATATATATGTTGATAAAGCCCATAGGGTGTTTGTCTGACTACCGGCGTTGTGATGGCAGTCATACTAGTGGGAGCTGGATAGTCAATAGGCACACCCTTAGATGTCCCTGGTCGCAGGAGTATCGAGATTGGGCATCGATACTCCGGAGTAGACTAGTGTATACATATCTAGACCTTGACAAGGGGCGATGGATTGGTCCCGCAACCATTGGTGGCGTTCACCTAAGATTGTATACAGATGCTCACTGGATGTGAGTACACCGGACAGGACTCGCCGAGAACTGACTGGATGGTATTATACCTAACGTCAGATAGCAGTTCTCAGGTGACATGTGTGCAGATAGTCCGTTGACTTAAGGTCATCATTTGTCTCGTGTGAGTTCCCACTGTGCTTTGATTGTTACCCTACCACGGCTCAAAGGAGCCGTGCAAACAGGTTTCAGTTGGGCACAATCCCGAGCCATGTGGAGGCAGTGAGTGACTGTTAGGGATTCGTCTCTCCCGGTATAGGGAGTTGATATCGCACGGTGATCGGTTGGTCATTACCATAAGTCCCTGGCCAGGGCTGATTGAGAATTACTGATAGGTTGATCAGTAGATTCTCGGATGGTGATAGAGCCATACCGACATGACTTGTATGGTTATTAGGGGTCTGACGTCCACCACCTCCCTAGACCGTACATGTGATACTCTCAGACGAACAGACCGGACTGCGCGGATATTGTCACAGACAGGCTCAGTAGGATTTCAGATGGGTTACCTCATCAGCTTTCTTATCGACAACTACCTGGGGACCGTTACGTACAGCTAGTGCCGCTTGCGGTCTGTGGTTAAACCCACTGCCAGCGTAGTAGTCGAGTCTTTAGAGTCCCACACAGAGTTTTCCCAAACCCAGACGAAAAGATATAGAGGTCGTATGGTTTTACGACAAAGGTTCGGACGCGTACGTGTTTGATCGCACGTACGACATTCGGACAGTTTTTACTAGCCGGCTTTGGTTTAAGCCAGATTCTAGTATCAGGTTATTGGATTTATACAGTCTAAAGTTTTTCCGTGTTTTCACGGATGAGAGGGGCGTTCTCGTAATTTTCCGAGAAGCTTCTAGAAGGATGTGACATAAAGAGAGAGGTGGCATTTTCATTTATTGAATTAGTGACTCATTGTGAGTGATTCATCATTTCATTAAAGCATCATTTATTGCTTAATGACTCACATGATGAATCACACACTTGATTAAATGAAACATGATGAATATTCACTTATTATTCATTTCTTTCTTATTCATTATGTTTCATATATATCAAGTGAGAAGCTTTATTCAAGAAAATAATATCATTATCATCTTCTCACTCTCTCTCTTCAAGTTCTCTCTCCTTTACCAAACCCTAATCCTACCCTCATGAGTTGAGAACAAGGATTAGGAAAGACTAATTACTCCATAACCAATCTCTACATCACCTTAGCTACTCTATTTAGCAACTAGAGAAACTAAGTAACCTCAAGTTTAGAGGTTATAGCTTGGATTAGGGTTCTCGGGTGGATCGTCTATCACGGAAGAAAGCCGAAGAGGGCGTGGAGATCCAAAGAGGCCGTAGAGAACATCAAGACGAAGGACTAGAACCGTTTGGTATAATCCCTTCGCATAGTAGATTAAAACTCTAAAGCTTTTGTTAAAACTTGTATAGCAAACGATTCGTACGGTTAATCGATGTTTGATCATAGAACTTGATTGTTATTCATATTTCCGCCTCCCCACAAGTATTGGGGTGTTGAACATCGACTTACAACTGTAGGTCCTTTCTTGCATGCTCTGGGACACGTCATCTGCCATGTGTCATAATTCGATATCGAGCATCATCATTAGCCCCCCACTCTCGTCCCAACCAGCTGACGGGTCGGGTCGAGAGTGGTCTGCCGGGTCACCCGAGGTGAGCTCCTTTCCGAAGATATCATCGGACGTGTCGCCGGGTAATCTGTTGTATTTTCTGGATGGTGCCAGCGAATCAGGGTGAGATCTTTGCATTAAAGAGGGTGCGCCGGATCGTGCGTACTTTCGCTGAAGCGAAAGTCCACGTGTCGGGCGCTGGTTGGCTGAAGCGACGGGCCGCAGACCGCTGGCGTCTGATGGGATACGGCCGATGTGCGTACGACAGGTGGGGCGATCGTGGTCGTCGAATGCGAAGGGTTGTTTTTGGCGGGAGTCGACTGTTGCCGTTGGATGAGAACGCCGGTGGCTATAAATAGAGGTGGGGCCCGCTTCAGGGCCCATCTCCCTTCATATTTTCCTCATTCTGATCTTGTAAGCTCGGCGCTCTCCTTTTAGGTCGGATCTCTGCGTTTTTTCTCCCGATGACTTCTCCATCAGGTTATATGTCTTTCTTTGAGGAGTCTGTAGATGTCGTCGGGGTAGATTCTAGGGATTCCTCCACTGAGTCGGAGTCTTCACAGGAAGTTAGGGTCAGATCCTCTTCTCGGAGTCACACATCAGGGGCGGATCCCAGAGCGGAGGTGGCGGTCGCCTCTGGCGTGCCATCCTTGGTGAGGTACGAGTACGAGCTTACCACCGCTCGGGCTCGTTTCCATATCCCTTCCGGCTATACTCTACATTTGGCTTAGGAAGGAGAGAGGGAGGATCAGGTACAAGGTAAAGAGATTGCCTTGTACCTGGAATCCTTTTGGGCCGGAATGCGCCTGCCCTTCTCTCCCGAAGTTATTAGAGCGCTAAATTACTTTGGGCTAGCCCCGGGTCAGCTAGTGCCGAACTCATGGAGGATTCTCCTTGGGTTCCTGGTCCGTTTGAAGTTGCAGATGATCCCCTTCAGTCTGTCCATCCTTGACTCATATCTCATTTACAAAGGTCATCCCGGCACCCGCACGGGCGACCCGAGGTGGGTTTACTTCTCCTTTAGGAAATAACGGGGGAGGGGGGGTGCAGTCGGGTCAGGAGTTGTCGTCTTGCATTCTTCCATCCACGATTGGAAGAAGAAGTTTTTCTTTGTTGGGCCGCCAGAGGGTGAGGACTGGCCCGTGCCCATCCAGTGGTCTAGGGATAGGTGCTGGCGGGGAAGTCCGTCCAATTATCCCGATGCTGTGAGAGTGGCGGAGTGGGAGCCCATTCTCTGGGCTGACGTGCTGCTTTCTGAGCGGGCCCTTAGTTAGGCTGAGCTCAGCCCCGCCCAGTTCGTCGATAAGTTAGGAGATTGCGTTTGTTTTCATTTTTGTTTGCGTTGCTGATTCCATCGTATCTTTTCTTGTGCAGAACCTATGGACTTGAGCCACCTCCGAGCGGCCATGCGTAAGCCGAAGAAGGGATCGAAGGCTGGAGGTGCTAGCTCTTCTCGTTCGACGTCTATCCCGGTTCCCCCGGCAGCCATCCCACCCTAGCGTTCGAGTGCGGGCCGTGCCCCAGAGCCCAGCCAGGCGCCGAGCCAAAAACGAGTTCGGGGACAGGAGGCCCAGGCTTCGGAGGTGGAGACCGGCTCCCTGTCGTCGTCTCTCAAGAGGTTCCCCCGAATGGTTCCGCGGACCCCGGCCTCCCCGATCTTGGTGGACGAGGGGGATCTCCGCTTTGAGGTGCCCTCGGGCTCTCCGTTGCTGACAGCTTGCTGTCCGACATGGATAGGTCGGCTGGGGGCAAGGTCCCTCAGGGGACTCTCAGGGCGCAAATGGCGGCCATCACCTAAGAGGCCGTGCAGGTTAGTGCTCGTACCTGGCTTGATGTTTCACTCAGCGTCTTATCATTCGCGAGATTTGGTGCCCTCTTTTCCTTTCTGACCCCCTTCTGGTTTCTTCAGGTCCTCCAGCACGTCGCCCTCATCGTCCATATAGAGGAAGAGGAAATTACCCCGGCGACACGAGCCGCAGACGAGCTCTCCTCGCTGGAGGAGAGCTTAAAGCTGGAGCTGGAGGCATCGATGGCGAGGGTCGCTGCCCTGGAGGGCGAGGTGGCAGCCGGGAAGCAGGAGGTGGCGGCCGTGAAGCAGGAGGTTGCCCGGTACCACGAGGCCGCTGAGGCCAAGCTTCAGGACTCCAATGTGCTCGTCGGCACCATGAAGAAGTCAGCGAGCACCCTCCGGAAGGAGCTGGAGGCGGCGGTAGAGGGAGCAAAGCGAGCCGACCTCAGAGTGGCGAATGCGGTGGAGAACTTCAAGAAGTCGGAACATTTTTACACCGTCCTAGCCTCGCCCACTACCGCTATCTGGCATGAAGCCCTCGACGCCGTCAAGGCTCGGATACCGGAGTTCGCTGACGAAGAGCTCCGAGCCGAATATCCCCGCGGGGATGACGAGCAGGAGGACGACCCCGGGGGAGAGGCCGGGGAAGAAATTCCCGGCGATGGCGACGCCGAGGCTCCTGTAATGGGCGTTGAGCTTCCCGAGCTTGCGCCTGGCCCTGTGGCCTAAAGCCCCTCGTCTTCTTATTTCATTTCTTTTGTTGTATCGGGAATTTTGTAGGCCTCCGGGCATTTTGTAAGGCTGGGGAGCCCACAATACCCTTGTAAAAGCTTTGACTTTGTGAATAAAGATTTTTTTTGCAGTCATGTTTGCACGCGTATTTTCCTTTTGTCGGCAATATTTGTATTTGCAAAGTACTGCCTTTGTGTAGTGTCGGTTCTTCGTCTAGCGATTACGCTTCGAGTTGAATCTGTTCATTTGCCAAGTGTGCAAAGACCGGCAGGAAGACGGTATCTCCATGGCCCCAAATTCGAGGTGGAGATCGCTCAAACGTAGATAGACCAGGTGCCTCTTGGTGAGGGCTGTTGTTCCTTAGTTGTTGGAGGGTCCGTAAGGGGCCTAATAAGGACGGGCCGAGCAGGGTAGCTGCTCGGTCGCGCTCATGGCGAGGGCTAAGATCCCTGGCGTTTTGGGGTAGGGAGCTACCAGCCAGGGATAATTGAGCAAGGGCGGGCCCGGTTGCCTCTTGAGAGGGATTTTGATCCTTAGCGCGGGAAGGACCGTAGGGGGCCTGCTAAGGACGGGGCCGAGCAGGGTTGCTGCCCGGTGCCTCTTGGCGAGGGCTTTGATCCCTGGTGTGTTGGGGTAGGGATCTACCAGCCAAGGATAACCGAGCAAGGGCGGGCCCGGTTGCCTCTTGCGAGGGTTTTTGATCCTTAAGGACGGGTCGGGCAGGGTTGTTGCCCGGTGCCTCTTGGCGAGGACTTTGATCCCTGGTGTGTTAGGGTAGGGAGCTACCAGCCAGGGATAACCGAGCAAGGGCAGATCCGGTTGCCTTTTGCGAGGGCTTTTGATCCTTAGCGCCGGAGGGGCCGTAGGTGGCCTACTAAGGACAGGCCGGGCAGCGTTGTTGCCCGGTGCCTCTTGGCGAGGGCTTTGATCCTTAAGGATGGTCGAGCAGGGTTGCTGCCCGGTGCCTTTTGGCCAGGGCTTTGATCCCTGGCATTGTGGGGTAGGGAGCTACCGGCCAGGGATAGCCGAGCAGGGTAGCCGCTCGGCCGCCTCTTGGTGAGGGCTTTGATCCTTGGCGTTGTGGGGTACGGAGCTACCGGCCAGGGATAGCCGAGCAGGGTAGCCGCTCGGCTGCCTCTTGGGGAGGGCTTTAATCCCTGGCGTTGTGGCGTAGGGAGCTACCAGCCAGGGATAGCCGAGCAGGGTAGCCGCCCGGCTGCCTCTTGGCAAGGGCTTTGATCCCTGGCGTTGTGGGGTAGGGAGCTACCAGCCAGGGATAGCCGAGCCGGGTAGCCGCTCGGCTACCTCTTGGTGAGGGCTTTGATCCCTGGCGTTGTGGGGTAGGGAGGTACCAGCCAGGCATAGCCGAACGGGGTAGCCGCTCGGCTGCCTCTTGGTGAGGGCTTCAATCCTTAGCGCTGGAGGGGCCGTTGGAGGCCTGCTAAGGATGGACCGAGCATGGTTACTGCCCGGTGCCTCTTAGCGAGGGCTTTGATCCCTGGCGTTGTTAGGGTAGGGAAGCTACCAGCCAGGGATAACCGAGCGGGGTAGCTGCTGGGCTGCCTCTTAGTGAGGGCTTAGATCCTTAGCACGGGAGGGGCCGTAAGTGGCCTACTAAGGATGGACTGAGCAGGGTAGCCGCTCGGCTGCCTCTTGTTGAGGGTTTTGATCCCTGGCGTTGTTGGGGTAGGAGAGTTACTAGCCAGGGATAGCCGAGCGGGGTGGCCGCTCGGCCGCCTCTTAGTGAGGGCTTAGATCCTTAGCGCTGGAGGGGCCGTGGGAGGCCTGCTAAGGATGGATCGAGCAGTGAAGCCGCTCGGTTGCCTCTTGTGCGAGGTTCTTTCCGTCCTCCCTGGTGTGAGTACCGGGAAGAGGGATAGTCGCTGGCGACACATGTCATGATCGCGTGGAGAAAGTGAAGCGCCGGAGTAGTGTCGTTTCGTTTTCGCATCGAGCGGCGAAGAGGGACAGTCGCTGGCGACACGTGTCATGATCGCATGGGAAACTCGAAGCGCCGGAGTAGTGTCGTTTCGATTTCGCATCGTGCGGCGAGATGTCTGCCGTGTGGCGGCGCAGTTGCAGGTAAAACGGGCGACCGTTGAACTCCGGGGGCGTTGTGAGATATAAAACGGAAGGAGTGTTGATTACTCTCTTCTTCACACCCAAAACGTAAGAATGGAGGACTTCCCTTTCACCATTCCTGACTTCATAAACTTCAAGGACGTGTACCTCTACGATCAGTACTGTACCGAGGACATGGTGCAGTTGGTAATAGGCCGGATCGAGGATAACTTTGGCCGATTGCTCCCCCGGCGCTCCCCCCTACTTCAGCTGTTGATGTACTCCATCTGGAGGGCGTCGCCGAGGCTCTACAACCCCTTGTCCGAACAGCTGAAAGACGAGGCCGTTGGCAAGCTAAGGTTTCTGAGGCGCTTCGGCCTGATCTCTGTGAGTCGGCTAAATCTCTCGGTGGCGCTCTCCTACCCCACAACGCTAAGGATCTCGGGGCGAGGTGCTCTGGTGACGGACCTCAATGGGTTGAACTGTGGGGCGTCCAGCGGGTTTCAGAACGTATTGGCCCGGGAGATCTGCGGCCATGGGAGGTAGCGAAGCGGTGGTCGGTAGTGCCGACGCGAGCGGAGTTTTGTCTCCCCCTGTAGGGGTCCCGGTCCCGAGGCAGGGGAGCGGCGACCCGGGGATCTTGCCCTGCCGTTTGGACGTGGATGAGCGCCTCCACGACGGACGCGAGTCGGTCTATCCAGCCGGCAAGGGCGTTAATGGTATTCGGCGGAGGAGCTTCGTCCGCGCCTCCGTTCAGGGGGAGGCGGCGACTAGTGCTTGGATCGTCGTGATGATCGCTCGCCATTGGATTGGGATCGGAAGATGAACTTTTGCTTTTGTGGAATCAAGGTTTTTCCACAGACGGCGTCAGCTGACGCGACCTGGATCACGCCAAGATGTTACCTTCCGTTGATCTGCTGATGGCGGCGATGGATGGCTGATATTGGATCTGGAGGCAGGCTCCTGAAGCGTGTGGGTCTCAATGGGTTTGAGATTGGTTGGGCCGAGCTACCTGCAAGGAAGTCCCGGGATGGTTGTACCACCGAGGACCCTCCGACGGTCAAGTTAGAGAGGAAATCCGAGCAGAGTAACGGCTTAATGGAGTAAAAATGGCTTACTTGAACCATCTGAAGAAGGGGTTTATATAGCGGTGGCAGCAGACAGGGCAGAAGCGAGAATCACGCTGGCCGTTACGCTTCCGACGTCACGCCCGCGTAATGAGCGGGATCTCCCATTAATGGCGAGACAGGCTTGTTAATGGGGGGTCGTGATGGCGTGGAACGTGGGATGTGGCCGGCGGATATCTCGCGCATGGCGAGATTCGCGAGATGGTGGTTGCTCCTGTGAACGGTGTCGTTGGTCGGTCGATGAGACCGAGAAAGATGACCTCGGCGGGAGAGCTCGCGGACGAGCGGAAGAGCCGAGATATCTTGGTTCTGCGGTAGCCCGGAGACGAGCTGTGAGGCCGAGGAGGCCAATTGTGCAGGGGGCTCGGAGGTGAGCCAGCATTTGTTTGTGGGACGGGCATAGGAGTGGTCGCGTCGGTCACTGTAGGTCCTTTCTTGCATGCTCTGGGACATGTCATCTGCCACGTGTCATGATCTGGGAGATCACCGATATCGAGCATCATCAGTACTTGGCATAGCGCCTGCACCCAACATGCATAAACAACCCTCTATCGCTTTAATAGGTTATGGGCAAAGTCGATCAGGCTTCCCCACCTCGGTCGATATCAAGTCTATCTCCGATTTATATGTTCGGGAAAGAGATCCATATTAGTAATACTTAAATTAGTGTGATACTACGCTTTGAATTTTTTCGACGTTGATACACTGATATAATCGGGCCACTCATTGTTTGATTAGAATCAACCTCACATGTATATGATGTTGAACTTAATCAGTGCATAGGATCCGGATTCTACCTGTCAAGCAATTCTATTAAGTGCAAATTGTTTTATATGAACATAATATTTGGTTCCAGCTTATGTCCATAATGCCAAAATTCTAGATCAGATATATGTTAAAATGAATGTGGTTCACAAATTATATAATTTGTTCTATAAATCGTGCTCGATGGATCTGAACTACTTTCTGGACAGAAAGTTAGCTTTGTTAACTATTGGCTCAAATACATAAATAGTTTATGCATGATCAGTAGATGCAACTAGAACTGCCACGGTTCCGGTTCCACTAGAACGGGAACCGAACCGTTAAGGGAACGGTTCCTTAAATTGGAACAGGAACCTTACTTGGTTTGACCGGTTCCGGTTCCAACATAATTTTTGGATCCACCGGATCTACGGTTCCGGTTCCAGTTCCGGTTTGACAAGAACTAGAACCGGACCATTCACTATCGGTTCAGTCCGGTCTTATGCAGTTCTGGTCCGGTTTGGATTTATTTACAAACTTGATCAAGCCCGATAAGTTGACTCAATTTTGCATGATCTCACATTCTTATTAAAAAAAGCATGAATATGGCATGGAAAATGAGTGACTATATTGAATGAATAACAATAAAATTAAGGAAGAAATTCATACAACACTATAATTTCAAGAATCAATTTTATAATTTATAATGCCACGTAGAGAGAGAGATGAGAGCAAAATCATACACTAAGCAAAATCAACAGAGAGAGGGAAGTATGTGTATAGGAGAACTGAAAATTGTAAAAGTCTTGCACAGTTCGAAAACATTTGGAGCTACTATCATTTAAAAGAGAACAACAAAGGTGCTGCATTTTACAAACCTATATGAACTCAAATTGCAAACAATAGTATGCATCAACACCGAGACTGAAATCTGCAAACTACAACCATACATTAACTTTCTACACATAAACACAAGTCAATAATACTTTCAGCAATTGCAAATAAAAGAGAAGAAGATCCATTAGTTTCAAGTATCCGATTACTAATTAATTACAAGCAAGCAACACCAATACCAATTTATACAAAAACAATGTTATAGTCCAAAAAGAATGCCAAGTAAATTACTATGCAACTCCTTAACCTTCCACTTCGTATTTAATCGCTGCATATGAAAAATAAATATTGTGAGTGAGACTCCATATGAAAAGATCACTGGTCATCATAACCTTCCACAATGCAATTCTAAATTATCTCGAAACTAGACTCATCAAGTTTGTCATTACAACCCTCGGTCAATATCATAGTCATCCGAGCTTAAATCTATGGAATATAAAAATTACAAAAGTTAAAAACATGCAAAATTTCAAGAGTTTTGCACTTAACAGACGTCCAATTATATATTTCACCTTTAGCATTGATGGAAATGAGAACATCTCTCTAAGCCAATCTTGTAGGCAAATGAATGCTTGAATGGTGTAAGGCATAAGACATGCGCGTTTCCTTTGAATAACTCTAGAATCTGTGCTAAAAGCAGACTTTGAAACCACCGTTGACACAAGAATAGCCAAAATACCACTTGCCGTTATAGCCAAAGTTGGATATTTGGTCTCACTAACTTCCCACCACTTCAGAATATCAAAGGTAGTATCATCCGGAAAAATCTAAAAAACATAATACCGTAATTACATAAAAAAACTGAAAACATAAAATCGGTCATTAGAAAAGAAACTGAATTGCAAATTAATATATACATGTTCATGCAAATATATCTCCAGCTCGCTTTTGTCATCTTCATCTTTCCGTGAATCTGCTTTGAAATTTAAGAAATCATCCATGCTTAGTTCTTCATTAAATCTAATCAAGGTACATGACCCATTACCAATATTACTTGCAACACTACTACTTTGATGTCCATTTGCATACTTAACATTCACTTTTTCCTCGTACTACTTGAACAAATATGAAAGCTCTTCATACATTTCACTTAGATATGCTCTAGAACACTCACCGTATACTTTGCCATAACACTTATACCATAACAAAAGTCCACATAATCCAACTTTCTTCGTGGATCAAGTACAACGGCTATCGAGAGCACCATACAATAATTCTCCAAAATCCATTGTGAACAGATAAGATCAATACAATAAGTGAGATAGATGAACAGACCTGTAATGCAAGAGAAGTCTTTCCCACGGAGCGTAGAAGGTATGAGTTCAAATCTTTTTTGTGGTGAGGTCGTTTTTGGGCCCCAAATGCCACCACCACCTATGAGGCCAATTCCCCAAACTTCACCAGACCCGAAAAACGGGTAATTCAGAGGAAGAGGAAAAGGGACGGACCGAGGAGATTAAGGCAGAAAATTTCTCGGTTGAAAAGAGATGTCTTGAGCAATCGAAGAAGCACTTTTTTAAACAGATTTGATCTTGACCGACTCAATTAAGGTATTAGTGTTTGTTCTATTAGACAACAAAGATCGCATTTTTTTCAATTCGTTCAAATAATAGTTGTCCCTCGCTTGCAGGTCCGGCTTCAGTTAACATGTAAATCATCTTTTTTGTATCCCAACCGTTATACGCTTTATTGCACTGCACCACAAGCCACCGGATGACCAAGGTCAGCTTCGAGGGAAAGACTGGCCGCTGAAGCCCCTCGCCGGGGTAACCTCGTCCCAGGAGTTCGGGTTCTTCCTCTTCCACTTCACAGTCGAGTTAGCTCGCTTCGCTTCCTCTCTTACCAGAAGGGAAGGGTTACCGCATGAGACCGGGGACAGACGGTTGGAACCCGCAGAGCGCTAGCTTGAACTAGGAAGTCAGAGGCGCCGAAACTTGGCGAGAGGGATTTCTTGTCCAAGGTTTTCTCCCGAAATACCTGGATTGCACTAGTCTCAGGGACATGCCCAGAAGAGGTTCGCACATTAATCTAGTAGAAGAGGATGGCATTGAATCCGCTGTTCTTGTTCGAGAATCCGCAGCACATGAATATGAGTAAAAGGAACTGATTGACCATGGTCTTACAGAAGGAGCTGCAAGAGGCAGTTATTGGTTGAATCATCAAAAACCTTTAGAAATTTGCATAATTCAATAGCAATGAAACAATCATTTTCCGTAGGTAGATGTTTGAAGTTCTCTACCAAATTGAACCTAAAAAAACTTCTTTATATTGTAAAGCCCTCTCCAACATGCGATACGTAGAATTCCACCTAGTCACACAATCCAAAAGTAGCCTTCTATCACCCAATTTTAATTTATTTTTGAAATCATCAAACACTTTTAGACGTTGCGGAGATGAAAGAACAAATTTAATCGCATACGAATTCGAACTATATTATCTTTTAGCTCCTTCAAACCTTCTTTGACTATTAAATTTAGGATATGTGCCGAGCATCTAATGTGAAAGAACTTTCCATCAAGTGGGAGAGATGATCGGTAACGGCCTTTAAGTGTATTTGCAACAACAGTATTTGCAGATACATTATCTAAAACAAGAGCACATGAAATTATTCCTAGCGGAGGGTGAATAGGAATAAGCTATAGATATACCCAAATTAAAAATTCTATCAACATTTGCTAGTATAAAATACAATTGCAAAGATATATGATATCAAGCAATACTACAAATGTGAACAAGGAGAATATAGCAAGCAAGAGCAATATCAAGTATAAGCAATGAGCACAAAGAGCAAGTAATGAGCAATTATAGCAAGTAGAGAACAAGTATGCAATTGAGCAATTTCTAAGCTATAAGAAATATAAAACAAGAGAGAAATTGCAAACACAATCACAAACACAAATTGTTTTTATAGTGGTTCGGGAGATCCTCTAGTCCACTTTCTTTAGGTGCACGAATCTGTTCCACTAAACACGTTTTTCTCTTGGAGACAAACACATTGCTCGTAAGCAACACACAACTCCACTTCCGGTGGAGGCTAAACCAAACACGTCTTCTCGAAAGACCACACGTTGTTCACCACTACGAACAACACTTCCTTTACAAGCCCGTCGCTCTTCTCTTCATAAAGATAATCTCCTCTCTTACAATAGCAATCTTGCATTCAAGATCCCAAATACAAAGAAAGAAGAGATTACATTTGAAACATAATACTCTTGATGAGTTTCCCTCAAACTCAAACTAATACTCTATCAAGTATGGATAATCAATTGAAGCTCTTGATTACATGTGATAATGATTTGGATGGTAAATGCAAAAACTCTTTTGAACTCTCACAAGAAATGAGATTTTTCTCTCTTGATCACTTAGAAATATTGTCAACTGAAATATTGAGTGATTAGAGCTCAAAAAACCAACCCAAAACTCTTTTTATAGCCCCAATGAAAAACTAGCCATTATAGCTCAAAACTGTCATTTTTTATCGTTGCCAGACATTTGTCGAGTCCTTCAAACCTTTGCCGTGAATCGAGTGCTCATATGCATATATACAACAGACGTCTAAAGTACAAATCAATAGACGTCTGAAGAACAAAAAAAAAAGCAACCCGAGACTGCTAGTGAGACGTTTGCCGAAGAAATAGACGTCGGTCTTGTCAACAGACGTCTGAAGTATATTTTGACAAACGTCTGAAGTTCAAAAAGATGCAGAACTATCTTTACTTAAAGAAAATGAGGCTGATCAAAAAGGCAGTAAGCGAACAAACGTATGAAGTTCAAAAACCCTGTTTTTCAGATATTTCTGATATTTTGAAGGAAAAAACAGAACAGACGTCTGAAGGCAAATATGACTAACGTCTGGTCAAGCATAAAAACAGAAAATTGGGTTTTTATAAAATAAAAAACTTCGGAATTGAAAAACCCGATATTTGTAAAACGTTTGTGCATGCGTGTGAGTGTTCATGAGCTCTAAATGATATAACCATAATACGATCGAGTGCTTAAAAAGATTCTTATATCGGTATACGCAAATCTTTGAAATCTTGAATCCTTGACGTCTCGACTCGAGCTCTTGAAACTTCAACGCTTCACTTGAACTTTCCGTTGGTCGATTGATATTCAATTAGTTTCGACACTTGACGCTTCAAAGTCGAACACGTCATTCCACTCACTTACGTCTTGAAGTCGATATTTTGATCATCAATTCTAGGACTTGACTTTGACGCTAGAACTTGGACTTGGTTTCTAGCTTCTTAGCTATTCGTAACTTGAATTCTTGAACTCTTATTTCTCGGCTACGTAGCTTGAACTCACGAAACTTGAATTGGAAATTTGAGAAGCTCCTGTCTATATTCCTCTAATCTCCATTAGATATATCGTTTAAGCTCGTTTTCCTCCATCCTCCATTAAATGTTTGTGTCGTGAGATATCCGATATCCTGAAAAATAAATATCAACATAATCAAGCATATCATATACAGTGTTATGGAATATAAGTAAGTTAATAAACACAAATATATGAATATTCATTATTTTGATATCATAATCATGAATAGTATATCAATATCAAGATATAACTCAAACTCAAAGTATGAGATATTAATATACTATATATATTGTCAAGACCTGAAAAGGGCACGTTACCGGCACAAGGATTACATGAAGCAAGTGGACCCCCATCGTAACCCAAGTAAGCCAAAATCAGGAATATAAGCCATATATATAAGGAAATAGATAGTAATAGGCAGAGGTGAAGTTTTATAAAAGTTTTAATAAAAACTAAAGGTTGTTTCGAAAGATTTTTTTTTGAAAAACGGACAGCACCTCATTTGTAAATTTTGAATAAAACAGATACAATGATAAGTATATAACAAGCATTCCCACATACGGGAGCTAAATCATCACCCAAACGGCGGAATCACAACCACGCGGTAATATACAACGCCAAACGGCGAAAGATCAATAAAGCGGAAAGTAAACAACATAAATATACATCAACTCGACTTCTCAATAGTCCGACAAAAACAAAATATACAATACTAAGATCTCGACAATACTAGACTTGGTCTTTGATGGAGTAATTCTAGATACAGATAGATACAAGGCAAAAACCGATACAAAAAAACCCACCAACTCAAATATGTGCAACCACGCCCAAAAGATAGGAAACGTGCCCAATAAGCCACTACAGATCCAAGCGGTCAAACCTGCAAAAAACTATGGCACAACAGGGATGAGTTTCCAACTCGTGAGTAGAATTATATAACAAGTTAGAAGTCGCATGGATAAGCGGTGAAACAACTAAGTATGATAAATGTGTACATCAAGAAAGGTAAATAAGCACGCACCGAAACTAGAGTTCAAGCAATGGAATATAAGATAAAGTGTCATCATGTACAACTCGTGTACCGTTGTCTTAACATGTAAAATATATGAATCTGTGCGTGGTTATCATGTCAATATCAAGTAATCAGTATCTGGTCCGATACGAACGCAACGTAACCACAAACATCCGAAAGCATGTGAGTTCAGGAAGTAAATACAATATTGCGAAATAAAACGTTAACAATCATCAATCGTCGATAACTCACTGCATAATATATATACAACGGTGTCAAATCACGGTCATCGTAGCCGTAATACAATATCTATAACACACGACCGACGAGAACACAATCAAGACTGTAATACATATATATAGTGCCCATCCATATGCAATCATATAAAAGTAGCCGGAAGATGTATGTATACGAAATCCTTTCAAAACAGCCATATATATATATATATATATATATATATATATATATATATATAGCGGATGTTGTTTTGTGAAGAAAGGTATGTATCCCGTTCTAGCGGCACATGTAGCGGGTGTTGTTTTGTGAAGAAAGGTATATATCCCGTTCAAAGTATACGTCCCGCCTTTTGATAATGATTTATTTAAAAAGGGGTTTTCTTTTGTAAAAGTTTGTGTCAATTCTAAACATGTGGAAAATAGTAAGACTATAGTTCCTTTGAAAACCTCTTTAGAATATATCGATATATGAAAATAATATTCAGGTACTGTCTCGTAGACCAGTCATGTCCGGCTACTATACATAGCATAATATATTTCATCTGTGCAGGGTATCTATATCGATCCCTCACATATATATAATATCCATCTCAGTGCAGTGCATCTATATCGATCTCTCACATACATATAATATCTATCTCAGTGCAGAGCATCTATCCCGATACCTTATATATATATATATAATATCCATAAAGATATCATGTGTCAACTACCCTCAATCACTCATGGATTGATCACACATATATCACCGGACGATATCGTCTCTCTCCCTGCCTCAATCCCTCATGGATTGATCACACACACACATATATCTCATGGATCCCCGGCTATATCCACCGTGTCCGAATCTTCTTTATCTTCTTTTATTCTTTTATATATATATATATATATATATATATATATATATATATATATATATATATATATTCAATCTTTTAGAATTGATATCATATTCATATTAATATAAATCTCGTCAAACTCGTACCTTTATAGTCTGTGTGAACTAGGCATAGCATAGACAGGTAATATAGCATAACATAAGCCAGTAATATAAGTGTGTGTGTATCGGTGTCCCATACCACTGAGGTATAACATCAACAATATATGACGTATAGCAGAAATCATAAAACGTAACATGCCTAAAAGATAAATAAAGCGCGAGCGAATGACATATAAAGTAAGTGTAGCGTAAAAGAACAGTAAATAGATAATTCATTCTTATATTCCCGCTAATATATTTTTAAACTAGAACGAAACGTTGTTTGAAAGTAAAGAGGCTACGATATTTTTAAAAACACATTTAATATCCCTTTGAAATCCAAGTAGCACATCCTTTCATTATCAATTTTTAAAAATATAAAATGAATCGTTGTTTTTAGAAAGTGGGTAATACCGACATATCAGTAAAATCTTCCAAATGGGTAAAATAGTAAGACTTCACGAGTCAAGTAAAAAATGGGCCATATCCGGCTAACCATCATCATCTATCCTCATCATATCATCCCGTACGGAATCTCGCCTCATACGATAACCATCAAATATTCCATTATCCCATATCACAATAATGATCGGTACGAAAATCTAATCTACGTACCAAAACACATAGTGTCACGCCCCGCTTTCCCAAAATACAAAATTCGGGAACGTAACAAATCATACCATGTTATCTATAGTAAGAAAATATCCTCCTATAGTCATATTACGGCTGTCAATCAGTAATCAAAAACAACAATATAACTATCTATCTCTAAACATGTCCAATAGCCACAATAACGATAACAGTAAACGGTGGTGGAAGCAATAAAGATATAAAAGAATACATAAACCATCAATCAGAACTATATCGGTGAAAAGGTCCTCACAGATCGGCAATTCTGTCGAAGTACTCACGTGCTAAGTCTGGGCCATGCAAAACCCAGACGTCGATGCATCATAAATATCACAATAATACTAATATAAAAAATAGGTGTTATAGTATGACATGTGCAAGAGTGAGATATCAAGAATATAAACAATATCAATCACAGGTGATATAACAAGTTATAGGTAGTCAAACATGTCATGTATATCCTAAGGTCTGTGTTTCTCGGTTAACTATCCTATAGGTATTTGAAACCAATGAATATACTCCTCCATGTAACTCAAAAGTATATATCCCGTTACCTCCCGGGACCACGGACACAAGATATATCCCATTACCCCCGGGATCACGAATGTAAGATGTATGAATCAAGAATTCCGTTATCTCCCGGAACCACGGAAACATATAATATCCTTTTAAGTTACACTTCAGTTACACTTTTGATTTCTCCATTTCCCCAGGTTTCGTTTTCCAAGTCAGGTATGAGTATAATATCTACCTAATGTCAATACAAGAACATGCAGATATAGGTTATGTCTCTCTAGACAATAGGTCACGTCCATCAGGAAACAAGTCAGGATTGTTGGTATCGGTAAGTATTACAGGTAAATAGGTACAAGTAAGATAGTAATAACAGTAACAAAATGGCGGGTTATAAGCATGTTAATGATAGTATATTAAATTAGATAAAGTGTTTATTTTGTAATAATATCGTGTAAACAGATCATGATGTAAAGCAAGCAATATAGTCCAAACAGTATATCGGTAATCATGAACTGATTTAGATTAAAACGTTTAATTAAATGAATGAATAGTACTATTTCCCAGATCATGCATATTTTCTGGTAATGAGATTAACATATTGAATATTTATTTCAAAATAGTTATAAAAATTATTTAGATGTGATACATGAAGTAACAAATGCGATCTTATCAACTGCCGCAAGTCATTATATCAATTTGTCTGTATTAGAATAGTCTTATTATTATATTAAACTTATTATTATTAAACTAAAACTTATTATATCTTAATTGTAACATGAAATAATACGACTATAATAATGTTACGGCACGATAATACGACATGGTCCGCATGTGCCGAAACTAGCATGTAACAAGTATAAAATATTTGCCTAGATACGGACGCGAACACGACTACACGCAACTACGAAATGGAGCAAGATCGAAACTTGATCTCGTCTAAAGATCATGGCTCGACTCTAAAATGCTCAGCTTGGGGAAGTACTCGGATCTGGGTTAAGGTATGAAGTCGAGGTCGCTGGAGAGATGGTGTCGAGGGTTGCTCGGCGATGGAGACGAAGAAGAAAAGGGTGATGCGATGCTCGGGTCTTAGTGAAGAGGAAGGAGTCGAGGTGCATGATGGGTTTTCAGGTGGCGATGATCTGAACGTGTGTCGAGTTGGGTTGCAGAGAGGAGGAGAACGAGAGGTGATGCAATAGGTCTCGAAGGAGAGGGCGGCGATGGGTTTACGGTGCAGGCACGAGCAAGGAGGAAGAAGAACAAGGTCACGACGACGAGGACGATGGGTTGTAGCGATGACGAGATGAAGTGGAGGTGTTCACGGCGATGGAGTCTTGGGGAGAGGAGGTTGCAGGTGATGGAGTCGGCGATGATGGTTGCGGCTTCTAGTTGCGGCGAGATGATGGGTTCGGCAAAGGTGAGGGGATGAGCTCGGTTTGATGGAGAGGAAGTGGAAGAAGACGATGAGTTCTGGATTAGTAGGAGCCGGCGATGGCAATCAAAGACGAGGAGCTCAGGGTTCTATCGAGAGTTGAAGAAGAAGATGGAGGAAAGGTTTATGGGTTATGGCTCAGCCACTTGGAAGAAGCAGAAGGAGATCAGAGAAGATGGTGGTGGAGGGTTCTCCGGCGAGGTGCAGACAGGGAGCTTCGACAATGGTGAGGGGTTCACGGCGAGGGTGCTGTGGTTGCTGGATCTACGATGAGGAAGGCGACGGTAAGGAAAAGAAGATGGAGTAGTTAGCAATGGCTGGAGTAGTTGACAATGAGGTGTTGAGGAAGAGGAAGAATGAGGGATGAAGCGGAGACGATGGAGATGAAGGTGATGTCTATGGCGATGGTCAGAGGTAGAAATGAGGAGGCGACGAGAGAGACGCGGGAGAGAGAGAGAAGAGATGAGGCAGAGCGAGTTTTTATTTAAAAACAAAAAGAATATATATTATTATATATATTAGATATATATATATAAATAGTTTTGTATATAACTAATAACTAAATAATATTATAAAAGATATTATAAACCTCGATCCTTCTCCACCAGATCTCAAAAATATACTAGAAATTATCTACACGTACGTAGCCCACTTTAACCATAAATCTAACGGTTAGAAAATTATATTCTAAACTAATATACTATACACCATATTTTAGGATTTTTAGGATTTATGTGTAATAGATAACCGTCAATAAAATATCATGAGATATTAAAATAGGATAAAAGTATACTGACAATTAATATAAAATACTCATAATGTATGGCAACCGGAAAATATATAGTTTAAATATTGTATATCTACTATTTGGGATTCATATAGATATGGTCTGAGGATAGATATCAATAAAATATACTCTATCTAACTATCAACTCATAACGGATTTCACGCAAGCGGGTCGGGTCCGATAAGCACACATATTATCCAAACACCAATCACAATCCAACAATAATAATTAAAGAAATGTGCAAAACATTTATTCAATATAATTTAAATAACGTACGATCGTACTAGGGTGTTACACATAGTATAAATAGTACAGACATCAAGTCTACATACGCACTAGCAATGGAATATCAATAGTACGGACATCCAGTCCCATACAAATACAGCACCGGTGCGGACATCTTGTTCACGCACCCGCTCAACGATTGGTACGGACACCTCGTGTCACATACACGCATAACGACTAGTATAGACCTCCAGTCACGTACTCGTCCAACAACCAGTACGGACTCCAAGTCTCGTACGCGCATCCAATATGAATCATATATAACATTATCCTACTATAACGTCGATTTTACTACAATATGTAAGCATGGCAAGTTATATGTGACATGACAGTACTAATAATATGTAGTGTACATACGAGTCTCTGATCGTGCAACATGGCAATCATTAGTATTTGTGCTAGTGTTCTACCAAGTGTATCTACAATAAGGCTACTAAGAGATACTAATGAAACATACTATATATACAACAATTCTAACGTACATGGCATGAATCCTAAGTGATTTCAATGATATAATAAAAGAAATGTTTCCCGGGGGTGCTATACACCGTCCACCTGATTCTCCACTCGTAGATATAATCTACTCAATAATTGCGATTGAGCTAGTCGTATCCTACGACCGTCTTGCCCTTCATCGCCGTCTCGGAGGTCTCCGCAATCAAACCTAGCATTCACATAACCACACAAACATATAAGAATTAAATTCGACATCGAAATAACGAACACCACCCTTAAATTAAAACCTATGACCAATTGTGAGCCATACGTGTGCTAACTACCATGAATTAACCCCGGACTCTCTGTTCTAACATAAAAGAACGCATCAAGACTTCAAAATATGGATTATCAAGTTCAAAAACCTTAAAATATCGTCCAAAGGAAAGTAAAACCACCTTAGGTTTTGGCTCAAGGATTTTGGGACAATTTAGCATATAAAAAAGGCTTATATATCATGTCATGTATAAGATCTATTGACCAAACCCCGACACTTAACTCAATGGTGTGGCTGCCAAAAATTAGTTTGGACAGTAATTTGCGGCCAAGTCTTGGAGTTTGGGGCTCGTGCTTCTTCTGAGATCTCCTGGTGGTTTAAATAGGTCGAATCTATACGCAAAATATTTTTCAAAAATCCCAAACTACTCCTGATCTCGTTTGAACACTAAAATTTTACTAAAACCCCTAGTTTTTGAAAACTTAGCTAATATTTGAAACTCTAAATACATGTATAACTTTTTTTAAATGGATTTTTACCTATAAATAAGAGATGAAAGAGAAGATCAAGCTTTGATGAATTTCATGGTGTCTTCTACTTGAATTCTTGGAGTGACTTCCTCTTGATGAGGCTTGAGCAAGTGTGAGAGAGTGTTTTGAACTTTGGGGTTGGAATTAGTGATGAGTTGAGAGTGTTTGTGAGTGTAAGAAAGGGGAGGGGGCAGCCATATGAGTGAGAGTGAGAGGAGTTGTAGAGAAAAGAGAAAAGGATGGTGAAATGAGAGGAGATGAGGAGAAGAGGGGGAAACAATGAGGAGACATGGGCATGAGCATGGGTGTGCCCATGCTTCTCATCCTCTCTCCTAGAATTTAAAAAAAAATATGTTGACATGCCAAATATAAGACCATAAAACCCTAAACACATATTTAAACCCTTGTTAACTTTTCATGGTATTTTAAGTGTAAAAAATTGGAAAACAAATACTAGTTTTATCATGACAAGATTTATAATTATCTTTATATACCCAATTCAATAATTGGTACTATTTTAATAAAACTTATTATATTATTATTTAAATTCCAAAATAATATTTATCATTTTCTGAAATGTTACACACACACACACACACACACATATATATATATGAGAAGCAATATATAGATCACATGTATATACATATTCATATTGTGAATTATCAAAACAATGAATGAGACTAATATTTCAATATCAAAATCTAAATCACAAGTAAAATATGAGATATTGAAATATTACTCGATATACACAAGATATAGGATATGCAAGCTAAACAACAAGTGTATAAAAGTTTAGTGTCGATAAGGTAAAGAAAGATAAAGAAGTAACACTAAACAAATTATTCATATCACCTATCATCAAAACCAAATAATAAGATCATCGAAATCCATAAGCCATCAACACATAATTTATCTTCAATTCCCCATTCAGCTAAACATTTCTCAATTGCCAAACTTAATATGACACCGGTGTGACGCTCATCAAGATGCAAAAAATTTATAATTTTTTTGAAGTTTCCAATTCTCATCTATATAGTGGGCAGTGAGACTCATGTAACACATTGTTTAAATACTTGTCCAAGTATCGATGGTGAGACTAATACGGCCTTTTGCTTTAAGCATTAGATTTTGAAGGGTTTTTTTTCTTGCCGATAAAACTGCAGGACATCTTTTGTTTTTACAGTTTTATGATTTAGTTTGAAATCTGGCTGAAAATTTTGAATCATGCTCTGAACGCTGGGTGATCCTCAATAGAAAATTGAAGTTCACACATTACTATACATCGAGTAATGTCATCCCTACTCTGTTGTTCATTAAATTTAACAATTTTCATTTCATTCGAAGACCCAAGCCCACTACCAGATAATCATGTTTGTCCCTTCTGTTTTCTTTTGTAATGCAAACAAGAGCTCAAGTGTTTTATAAGAGAAGAGGCTCCACTGTTTAAAGTGTGAACAAATAATTTTTCACAATGACGACAAGTTGCCTTTGAATTTACTAGATCCTTACTAAAATCCTTCTCCCAAATATCTGATTCCTTTCTCTTTTTAGTATTAGAACAATCAGAAATGATTTGAGGAAGTTGAGTAGATTTATCACTATCCTTACTAAAATTCTTCTCCCAAGTAGATTTATCACTAAGATAGCAGATGTAATGTTTATTGACAAAGGAAACCTCTATTAATCTACATAATTAAGGAAGAAATCAAAAGCAAAAGAATCAATAAATCACATCATTTTAATGTTATAACATCCTTCTTTTAATCACCACATTTCAAACACAGTTCATAGATTCATAATGCATTCTTTCAATTTCTTAAACTACATTAAATTAAAAAGAAATTTAATTTTTCCAACTTAGAAATCAGAGATCAACCCATTATAATTTCCCAAAATCAAAGAAAAATGCGTCAAGATCTTACCTTTACAAATGTCACTCCACCTTCATGACCAAAGACAAGAACCCATTGAAGCTCCCTCAAAAAATCTACCTTTCTCTATCGAAATCTAAAGAAAAACGCATCAAGATCGCATCTTTTCATATCTTGCTCCACCTTCATGGCCAAAGAGAAAAACTCATTGAATCTCCTTTAAAATGTATCCTTTTTATCCAGAAAAGCTAGCTAGGATCAGGATCAAAGGAAAGAGAGAACCATCAATAAATCCGTCGATTTTCCACGATCTCCAAAAGAGAAAGCCTTCTCTTCAATTTCCTCATCTGGGTTTCTCTCTCTTCACTTTCTACAACCAAGAGATTGAATGAAAGCTTGAGTTTTTTTTCCCTTTTTTTTTGGGTTTGCTTTGGTGAAATAAAAAATTGTTGGTTGCTGAGGAGAACTAAAGTTTAAAGCCGTAGGACCAAGTTATTATTTACTGTTGATGGTTGATGGGAATTGGGATTAGGTTTTTTTTTTCCTTGGCTATACAAACCAATTGCGGTTCGGGTCCAGTTCGATCTGGTCCGGATTGGGTCTAGAAAGTATGGAACCATTTAATAACTAATGATTGCGGTTTCGGTTCCGGTTCCGGTAAAAATATGGTGGATCCGAACCCGAACCGTTACTATTCACGGTTCTAAAATTAGAACCGGAACCAAACCATTGCTCTACGGTTCGGTACCGGTTCCGGTTCGGTTCTGGTTCCCGATTCTAAATGACAGCTCTAGATGCAGCGTTGGTTGGGTGTATAATATTATTTGAACTCTTTGGATGTTATTTTGGAATGAGTTTGAATAATGCACCTATCAATATCCTAGATATTTTTATCTCAAATACTTGTTTGGATAGTTAGGAATAGTATCTCAAATAATATTTGAATAGCATCTTCGTTCCATGGATACTTGTTTAAATTCTCTCTTTTTTTGAGTGTGTGTGTTAGAGAGAGAGGTCTCCAAATAAAGATAAATTACGTACGTGCATGGAGAAACATACGATTTTGAGGGCTTTTAGTACAAGGAATTTGATGTTCATTAAAAAAAGTTTGAGTTTGATCAGAAAAAATAAATCTAAAGGTACGTACAATTCCTAGAAAGTAATTAATATACACCACGAAAAGGAAATGAAATCTAAGCTTATTTTTCTTCTAAGTGATTGGTACTGTACCACCTTTGTCGTCGTCATCATCATCATCGCCGCCACCGCCACACAACTTTTATAAGCACAGTCAATGTTGTAACCATCTCCATATCATCTTGGCCGATTTCTTCACTATCACCATCCAAGATGTCAGCCATCATAACCACCATCATTTCCACCGCCATGGCCCGTATCATTGTTCTTACTTTCTAAGATATGATGCTAGCTAGATGAATGTCATCACAAGTAAGTTTAGAGATAAATTAGACAATCATTTTTTATAGCAATCAAACAAGACAGTGGTTTCGAAAATTACGGAGGGAGTGTTTGCACTGTAGGTTGAGGACTTCTCCATTTTAGTGGCTCTCTTTTATCGAATCCAACCATCCATTGAATGAATGGTAAAACTGGTATAGGATGTATATTATTAGTAGAGAAAATGGAGACACGCTCGAGCTCAATCTGGTTTTGTTCTGGAACCTAACATCACTCTTGTAGCAACTCAAGCATCATTATAAAGTCTCAGAGTTTATAGGTTCAATTTCCCTTCTTAATCCTATCCTTGCAGTAAAATTAGAACCTTGAAAATTATTTCAAAGGATAGAAGGAGCATCAAGTAAATAATTTTGAGTTATTATATGTATTATTCTTAATTACTACAAAGCTTTTGCCTTTTTAATCATTGACCAAGAAAAAGGGTCCACAGTGCTCCTCAGGCCCAACACCTATAAACGCAGGCATAATCAAGCGGGCGGGAAGTCCCACTTTTGCGAGTGGAACCCTCCCACCCCCAACCCCCCGCCCCCCGCCCCCCTCCCCGATTTTTGCCTACGTTCGTAGGCACTGGCCTCTGGCCTGCGGAGCTCCCAGCTCAATAAGCAATTTTATATATTACATAAAAACAAATCTCTTTCGAGAATATAGTGCAGTCTTCTTTTATTAAAAGTGGTGGCCAATCAGGTCTTTTCAATAGGCATTATTTGAAGATCTGGTACTGTTATACTTCAATTATATATAGAGAATAATGTGGAAAGAGGCTATAGGAGGAAATTTCCTCCTATAGCGTCGAAAAAATATACCCCCCATCGTGTTTTTCGATGATCGGAATTCATTATCTTCATCGTTATCATCTAAGATGTGGGTGCACCAAATTGTATGTGATTCTACAATTTTTTCACCGTTGATTTAGCAATGTAAAAAGTTCTATTGTCGGCAAACCGTTAATTTTGAAACCACTAATTCAACAGTGAAAAAGTTGTAGAATCACATGAAATTTGGTGTACCCACATCTTAGATGATAATAATGAAGATGATGGGTTCCGATCGTCGGAAAACACGATGGAAGTTGTATTTTTTCGACGTCATAAGAGAAAATTCCCTCCTATGGCATCTTTCCTCTATTATATATATATATATATATATATATATATATATATATATATAAGAGAGAATAATGGAGAAAATATGCAATAGGAGGGAATTTCCTTCTATGGCGTCGGAAAAAATACACACTCCACCATTTTTCCAACGATCGGCATGTATCATCTTCATCTTTATCATCTAAGATGTGGATACACCAAAATTTGTGCGATTCTACAACATTTTCACCGTTGATTTAGTGGGTGCGAAATTAACGGTTTACCGACAATATAACTTTTTACATTGCTAATCCAACGGTGAAAATGTTGAAAAATCACGTGAAATTTGGTATATGCCCATCTTAGATGATAAAAATGATGATGATGATGGATGCCGATCGTTGAATAAATTGTTGGAAGATGTATTTTTTCAACGCCGTCTAACGAAAATCTCTCCTAGGACCTCTTTTCTCCATTATTCTCTCTCTCTCTCTCTCTCTCTCTCTCTCTATATATATATATATATATATATATATATATATGAGAATAATGGAGGAAAGAGTCCATACGCGAGAATTTCCTTCTATGGCGTCGAAAAAGTACGCCGTCCATCGTGTTTTCCGACGATCGGCACCCATCATGTTCATCGTTATCATCTAAGATATGGGTACACCAAATTTCATATGATTCTACAATTTTTTCACCGTTGAATTAGGGGGTTCAAAATTAACGGTTTACCGACAATAGAACTTTTTACATTGCTACATCAACGGTGAAAAAGTTGCAGAATCACATGAAATTTAGCGTACCCACATCTTAGATGATAATGATGAAGAGGATGGATTCCGGTCGTCGAAAAACACGACGGAGAGCGTACTCTCTCTCTCTCTCTCTCTCTCTCTCTATATATATATATATATATATATATATATATATATATATGGGGGGGGAGGGGAGGGGGAGGCCATAGGAGGGAATTTTCTCCTATGGCGTCGAAAAAGTACACCATATCTTATTTTTTCCGGTAATCGGCACCCATCATCTTCATCGTTATCATCTAAGATGTGGGCACACCAAATTTGTAGGACCTCTTTTCTCCATTACTCTCTCTCTCTCTCTCTCTCTATATATATATATATATATATATATAAGAATAATGGAGGAAAGAGGCCATACAAGAGAATTTCCTTCTATGACGCCGAAAAAATACGCCGTCCATCGTGTTTTCCGACGATCGGCACTCATCATGTTCATCGTTATCATCTAAGATATAGGTACACCAAATTTCATATGATTCTACAATTTTTTCACCGTTGAATTAGGGGGTTCAAAATTAACGGTTTACCGACAATAGAACTTTTTACATTGCTAAATCAACGGTGAAAAAGTTGTAGAATCACATGAAATTTGGCGTACCCATATCTTAGATGATAACGATGAAGATGATGGATTCCGATCGTCGAAAAACACGACAGAGAGCGTACTTTCCTCTATATATATATATAGAGAGAGGGGGGGTTTTAATGGAGGGAAAAGGCCATAGGAGGGAATTTCCTCCTATGGCGTCGAAAAAGTACACCCCATCTTATTTTTTCCGGTAATCGGCACCCATCATCTTCATCGTTATCATCTAATATGTGGGTACACCAAATTTCATGTGATTCTACAACATTTTCACCATTGATTTAGCAATGTAAAAAGTTCTGTTGTCGGTAGACCGTTAATTTTGAAACCCACTAAATCAACGGTGAAAAGGTTGTAGAATCGCTTGAAATTTGGTGTGCCCAAATCTTTAGATGATAACGATGAAGATGATGTGTGCCGATCGTCGGAAAAAATGAGAAAGGAGATACTTTTTCGACGCCATAGGAGGAAATTCCCTCCTATGACATCTTTCCTCCACCCACACCCACACACACACATATATATATATATATATATATATATATATATATATATATATTCAGAGAATTAAAAGTTTGCAATCATTTTCATGCATGAATTCTAACTCTTAATTTTTACTCCATAGAAGCAAACAGGCTCAATAATTGCAGCTCTCAACCCGGAGCATTACCAACTTCACACCATCAGTGAAAACAATCTTGTCGACTTTGACGCCCACCTTCATTTTGTCCTCGCCTGAGACTTCATCTGGGAAAACTAGTGCAGCTTGGTTGTCTTCGGATCAACCGTGTGGAAGGGGCCTTCTCGTTGATGTCTACATTGGGCGAGATGTCCCTTTTCTTCAATCCCTATAACAATTTCTCAGCTTGCACCGCACGGTTCCCAGGATGTTTATTATAATTGGAGATGTCGTGACCCTGAGAACGACACCTGATGATGCTCGGTATCGGTGATCTTCCAGACCATGACACGTGGCAGATGACGTGTCCTAAAGCTCACGAGAAAGGACCTACAGTGGCCAACCAGTGGCCGACTAGGACACTCCTATGCCCATCCCAAACAAACACTGGCTCGCTACCGAGCCCCCTGCACAATTGGCCTACTCGGCCTCACAGCTCATCTCCGGGCTACCACAGAACCAAGATACCTCGGCTCTCCCGCTCATCCGCTAGCTCTCCCGCCAAGGTCATCTTCCTCGGTCTCATCGAGCGACCGACGGCACCGCTCACAGGCGCAACCGCCATCCCGCAAATCTCGCCATGTGCGAGATTTCTGCCGGCCACATCCCACGTTCCACGCCATCATGATCCCCCCCATTAACGAGCCTGTCTCGCCATTAATGGGAGATCCAGCTCATCACGCGGCCGTGATGTCGGGAGCGTAACGACCGGCGTGATTCTTGCGCCTGCCCTGCCTGCTGCCATCACTATATAAACCCTTCTTCCAGATGGTTAAAGTAAGCCATTTTTTACTCCACTAAGCCGTTATTCTGCTTGGATTTCCTCTCTAACTTGACCATCGGAGGGTCCTCGACGGTACAACCATCCCGGGACTTCCTTGTAGGTAGCTCGGTGCGAACAACCTCAAACCCATTGAGATCCACACGCTTCGGGAGCCAGCCTCCAGATCAAATCTCAGTCGTCCATCGCCGCCGCCTTCAGATCAACGGAAAGTAACATCTTGACGTGCGGATCCACCCCACGTCAGCTGGCGCCGTCTGTGGGAACACCTTGATTCCATAAAAACAAAAGTTCATCTTCCAATCTCAATCTAATGGCGAGCGATCATCACGACGATCCAAACACTAGCCGCCGCCTCCCCCTCAACGGAGGCGCGGACGACCCTCATCCACCGAATGCCATCAACACCCTTGCCGGCCGGATAGACCGACTCGCGTCCGTCGTGGAGGCGCTCATCCGTGTCCAAACGGCTGGGCAAGATTCCCAAACCGCCGGTGCCCCCTACAAGGGGAGAGAAGACTCCGCACGTGTCGGAACTGCCAACCACCACCTCGCTACCTCCCACGGCTGCAGATCTCCCGGGCCAATACATTCTGCAACCCGCGTCAGCACCAAGGTCTATCACCCGAGTGCCTTGCCCCGAGCCCATACGTGCTCATGTCCTTCCCGAGGAGATGTCGGTCAGTTCGCCTGCTCCCAGGCATGAACAACACTCCCTCCCTCGACGGGGTCGCACGGACGGGACTCGTCACGGCAGCTCGAAGACGACCTCGCCAGGGGACCTAAGGAACCTCATTGAAAGGAACCGGGGCCGCGGCCAGACACAGGTCCCCAACAGCAGAGGCCAAGGATCGAAGCCCTCATCAAGAGGCAGCCGAGCTGCTACCTTGCTCGGCTATCCCTGACCGGTAGCTCCCTACCCCACAACGCTAGTGATCAAAGCCCTCGCCAAGAGGAAACTGAGCAGCTTCACTGCTCGGTCAATCCTTAGTAGGCCTCTCATGTCCCCTCCAGCGCTAAGGATCTAAGCCCTCACCAAGAGGCAGCCGAGCGGCTACCCTGCTCGGCCATCCCTGGCCGGTAGCTAACCTACCCCACAACGCCAGGGATCAAAGCCCCCGCCAAGAGGCAACTGTGTAGCTTTACTGCTCGGCAATCCTTAGCATGGCTCCCATGGCCCCTCCAACGCTAAGGATCTAAGCCCTCACCAAGAGGCGGCCGAGCAGCTTCCCTGCTCGGCTATCCCTGGCTGGTAGCTCCCTACCCCACGACGCCAGGGATCAAAACCCTCACCAAGAGGCAGCCGAGCAGCTACCCTACTCGGCTATCCCTGGCTGGTAGCTCCCCTACCCCACAACGCCAGTGATCAAAGCCCTCACCAAGAGGCAGCCGAGCGGCTACCCTGCTCAGCTATCCCTGGCTGGCAGCTCCCCTACCCTACAACGCCAGGGATCAAAGCCCTCGCCAAGAGGCAACTGAACAGCTTCGCTGCTCGGTCCATCCTTAGCAGGCCTCCCATGGCCCCTCCAACGCTAAGGATCTAAGCTCTCACCAAGAGACGGCCGAGCAGCTTCTCTGCTCGGCTATCCCTGGCTGGTAGCTTCCCTACCCCCACAACGTCAGGGATCAAAGCCCTCACCAAGAGGCAGCCGAGCGGCTACCCTGCTCTCAACTATCCCTGGCTGGTAGCTCCCCTAACCCATAACGCCAGGGATCAAAGCCCTCACCAAGAGGCAGCCGAGCGGCTACCCTGCTCGGCTATCCCTGGCTGGTAGCTCCCCTACCCCACAACGTCAGGGATCAAAGCCCTCACCAAGAGGCGGCCGAGCGGCTACCCTGCTCAGCTATCCTTGGCTGGTAGCTCCCCTACCCCACAATGCCAGGGATCAAAGCCCTCACCAAGAGGCACCGGGCAGCAACCCTGCTCGGCCATCCTTAAGGATCAAAAGCCCTCACCAAGAGGCACCGGGCAGCAACCCTGCTCGGCCATCCTTAGTAGGCCTCTTATAGCCCCTCCCGCGCTAAGGATAAAAAGCCCTCGAAAGAGGCAACCGGGCCCGCCCTTGCTCGGTTATCCCTGGCTGGTAGCTCCCTACCCCAACACACCAGGGATCAAAGCCCTTGCCAAGAGGCACCGGGCAGCAACCCTGCTCGGCCATCCTTAAGGATCAAAAGACCTCACCAAGAGGCACCGGGCAGCAACCCTACCTAGCTATCCTTAGTAGGCCTCTTATGGCCCCTCCCGCGCTAAGGATAAAAAGCCCTCGAAAGAGGCAACCGGGCCTGCCCTTGCTCGGTTATCCCAGACCGGTAGCTCCCTATCCCAACACACCAGGGATCAAAGCCCTCGCCAAGAGGCACCGGGCAGTAACCCTACCCGGCCTATCCTCAAGGATAAAAAACCCTCGAAAGAGGCAACCGGGCCCGCCCTTGCTCGGTTATCCCTGGCTGGTAGCTCCCTACCCCAATACACCAGGGATCAAAGCCCTCTCCCAGAGGCAACCGAGCATCTTCACTGCTCGGTCCATCATTAGTAGGCCCTGTACGGCCCCTCCCGCACTAAATATCATAACCTCACCAAGAGGGATTTGAGTGGCTACCCTGCTCGGTTATCCGTGGCTGCCAAGTCACTACCTTACAACTCCAGGGATTGAAGCCCTCGCCTAAAGGCATCGGGCAGCTACCCTGCTCGGTCTATCATCAACATACTTCTCCGAGACTTCCACGCTAAGGAACATGACCTTACCAAGAGGCATCCGGTTCTACGTCTAAGCGATCTCTACCTCGGCTTCGGGGCCATGGAGATACCGTCTTCCCGCCAGTCTTCGCACACTTGGCAAATGATCAGATTCAATCTGACGCGTAATCGCTGGACGAAGAACCAACACAACATGAAGGCAGAACTGTGCAAATACAAGTGTTTGCCGACAAAAGAAAATACGAGCACAAACACTGCTGCAAAAACAAAAATCTTTATTCACAAAGTCAAAGCTTTTACAAGGGTATTGTGGGCTCCCCAGCCTTACAAAATGCCCGGAGGCCTGCAAAATACCTGATGCAACAAAAAGAAGAGAAAAATAAGAAGACAAGGTATTTCAGGCCTCAGGGCCGGACGCAACCCCGGGAAGCTCAGCGCCCACCATAGGAGCCTCGGCGTCACCCTCGCCGGATATCTCTTGCCCGACCTCGTCCCCGGGGCCGTCCCCCAGCTCATCATCCCCGCGAGGATATTCAACTCGGAGCTCTTCGTCAGCGAACTCTGGCATCCGAGCCTTGACGGCGTCGAGAGCCTCATGCCAGATGGCGGTGGTGGCCGAGGCTAAGACGGTGTAGAACTGTTCCGACTTTTGGAAGTTCTCCACCGCCTTCGCCGCTCTGAGGTCGGCTCACTTCGCCGCTTCTACCATAGCCTCCAACTCCTTCCGGAAGGTGCTCACTGACTTCTTCATGGTGCCAACGAGCACCTTGGAGTCCTGAAGCTTGGCCTCAGCGGCGTGGGCGGCCTCGCGGAACCTGCAACCTCCTGCTTCGCGGCCACCACCTCCTGCTTCGCGGCCACTGCCTCGCCCTCAAAAGCAGCGACCCTCGCCATTGCCGCCTCCAGCTCATGCTTCGAGCTCTCCTCCAGCGAGGAGAGCTCGCCCGCGGCTAGCATTGTCGGGGCTATTTCCTCCTCCTCCATCCGGACGACGAGAGCGACGTGCTGGAGGATCTGAAGAAATCGGAAGGGGGTCAGAAAGAAAAATGAGCACCAAATCTCGTGAATGATGAGACGCTGAGTGAAAATTTTAGTGAGGTACGAGCACTAACCTGCACGACCTCTTGGGCGATGGACGCCATTTGCACCTTCAGAGTCTCCCAGGGACCTTTCCCCCGGCCGACCTCTCCATATCGGACAGCAAGCTGTCAGCGATGGAGAGCCCCGAGGGCACCTCAAAGCGGAGCTCCCCCTCGTCCACCAAGATTGGGGAGGCCAGGGTCCGCGGAACTGTTCGGGGGAACCGCTTGAGAGGCGACGGCGGAGAGCCGACCTCCATCTGCGAAGCCTGGGCCCCTTGTCCCCGAACTCGCTTCCGGCTCGGAGCTTTGCTGGGCTCCAGGGCACGATCCGTGCTCGAGCGCTGGGATGCGACGGCTGACGGGGGACCCAGGGCCGATGTCGGACGGGAAGAGCTAGCCTCTCCAGCCTTCGACCCCTTCTTCGGCTTGCGCATGGCCGCTCGGAGGAGGCTCAAGTCCATGGGTTCTGCACAAGACAAGATACAATAGAGTTAGCAACACAAACAAAAATGAAAATAAACGCAAGCCTGGAAAAACGCCTACAAACTCCTAACTTACTGACGAAGTTGGGCGGGGCTGAGCCCAGCCCAACTTAGGTCCCGCTCATAAAGCAGCACGTCAGCCCGGGGAATGGGCTCCCACTCCGCCACTCTCACCGCATCGGGATCGTTGGACGGGCTCCCTCGACAGCACTTATTCCTAGACCACTGAGTGGGCATGGGCCAGTCCTCACCCTCTGGTGGCCCAATAAAGAAAAACTTCTTCTTCCAATCGTGGATAGAAGAAGGCAGGACGACGACTCCCGACCCGGGTGCACTCCCCCGTCGTTTCCTAAAGGAAAGGTAAACCCACCTCGGATCGCCCGCGCGAGTGCCGGGGTGGCCTTTGTAAATGAGAGAGGAGGAAAGGATGGACAAACCGAAAGGGACCATCTGCAACTTCAAATGGACCAGGAACTCAAGGAGAATCTTCCATGAGTTCGGCACTAGCTGACCCGGGGCTAACCCAAAGTAATTTAGCACGCTAACAACCTCGGGAGAGAAGGGTAGGCGTATTCCAGCCCAAAAAGATTCCAGGTACAAGGCCATCTCTTTACCCCGTACCTGATCTGCCCTCTCTCCTTCCTCGGCCAAACGAAGAGTGTAGCCGGACGGGATATAGAAATGGGCCCGAGCGGTGGTGAGCTCATTCTCGTACCTCACCAAGGATGGCACTCCAGGGGCATCCGTCACCTCCGCTCTGGGATCCACCCCTGACGCGCGACCCTGGGAAGAGGATCTAACCCTAACTCTCTGGGAAGACTCCGACTCAGTAGAAGAACCCCTAGAATCTACCCCGACGACACCTACAGACTCCTCAAAGGAAGTCATCTAACCTGATGGAGAAGTCCTCGAGAATGCATAGATCCGACCTGAAGAGGAGAGCGCCGAGCTAAAAAGATCAAGAATGAGGAAAATATGATGGGAGATGGGCCCTGAAGCGGACCCTACCTCTATTTATAGCCACCGGCATCCTCATCCAACGGCGACGGTCGACTCCATCCAAAAACAACTCTTCTCATTCGACGACCACAATCGCTCCACCCGTCGCACGCATGATGGCCGGATCCCATCAGACGCCAGAGGTCTGCGGCCCGTCGTGTCAGCTAACCAACGCCCGACATGTGGTCTGTCGCTTCAGCAAAAGTACGTACGATCCGGTGCACCCTCTTTAATGCAAAGATCTCGTCCTGATTCGATGGCATCATCCAGAAAATACAACAGATTTCTCGGGGACACACCTGACGATACCTTCAAAAAGGAGTTCACATCGGGTGACCCGGCAGACCACTCTCGACCCAACCCGTCAGATGGTCGGGACGAGGGTGAGGGGCTAATGATGATGCTCGGTATCGGTGATCTCCCAGACCATGACACGTGGCAGATGACGTGTCCCAAAGATCACGAGAAAGGACCTACAGTGGCCGACTATCACGCCCCGCTTCCCAAAACACGGAATACGAGGGGTTGACAAGGCCAGCCATGCTCCTACGGTCGAGAAAACATCCTGCCATAGTCACACTTCGGCTTCTAGCTTTACGGGGTAACCAGTAATCAATGCACAGGTAATGAGAAATGCAGTCACTAAATCAAAACAGATACAAGAACTAACCAGATAGAGATCGAGGAAAGATATCGCTGAGTCACTGATCCAGATGTCCGCAGTATTCTCGAGGTACGTTGGATCCTGATCCAAGCTAAATCCACTTCTCACTCTGAGCATGCATACTCAGGTCGTCAGAGCGACACAATAAAGATAAATAGAAATACATATGTAACATGTGTAATAATGATGAATATGAAACAACAAGCATGAAGTGATGATATGAGCATGAAGGAGCCAGTACAGGTAAACAATAAAGCAGGTAAACAGTATGGCAAGTATATCGAATCAGTAATCAATGCATGTCACTAAACCTATTAGTCTCTAAGTCTCACTGTTCAGGTCGCTAAACCTATCGTCAGTCTAAGTGTGAGAGTCAACTACTCATGAGTATCCCCCATCCAAGGATAGGGCCCCAGGGGTAAGGGAACACAGGCCCGAGTCGCTCGTTAATAATCAGTAATATCACCCATATGACTCCCATAATCGCTGTATATGCCAGCAATGGGACTCCCGAGATTCCGTTGAACTCACACTCAAACTACCCCAAACCCCGTGGTCTACATCAAACACCAACCATAAACTCAAATACTAGTCGGTCCAAGACAAGTCTACACGAGAACTGGAGACAGGATCTCCATCAAGCATATCTCGATTGATACCCAAGATAAATAGACAGTGTTTGGTGCCTTACCCATGAAACTAACATAAGTACTTACATAATTATCCCATACCAATTATAGTTACACTTATATATGTCACATAGGCATCGACAATGCAATAAATCAATAGGGTCTGCTGATTGTGTACAAGTACGTGTCACTTCGCTTATTCATTCACGCTTTAACACTAACGTACTTGACATAATCAAAACACTAATATCTAACACAGGATAATACACACGATCACTAGGTTACCAATGTATATGACCTCTACATGATATGATGAGAATGCAATAATTATGATATGAATAAAATATCATCAGCCAGTGTCCTACCACTTGCATAATTTATTATAAATCGTGCATGCAGAATTAAGCAAAACAAAGAAAAAGAGGTAGGCAGTATGTTTAATTATCTACCCATAAAAATTTGTTTCGCGTCAATCGGGTTTCAGGTTTGTTAGATACGGCCATTTCAATTTAAGTGTTCACTGCTAGAAAATCCGGTTTCAGAACTGGGAGTCCGTTTCGTAACACATTTTACTCTCAGTTGGGATCATAATTAGGTGACACTATAGCTGAACCATATTTAGGGTTATCCGTTATGTTTCCAAAGCAATTAGCAGATCTGTAATATCGTATATCAATAGGGAGTTATGGTCAGGTTAAGGTTGATGGGTAAAATCTGTCACTGCAGAATTCAGCTAGACACGTCGACATTATAAAACGTGTTATAAATATCATACAGAACAGGAATCCAATTAAACTAGTGGGTTAAGAAAGCTCACTCGATTTTATACATAACGATATAGGGTTCTGCACATTCTCGCATTTGAATAAGGATATACAGTGATTTAAAAACATAGGTTAGCTGGGACTTCTGTTCTGGACTGCAGTCCAGAAACGTAATTCTCCTCAGTTGTCTGTATCATAACTTGTCAAAATTAAAGATCAACTATAGAATATTGTAGGTTAACCTGTTAGCTTCGATACAAGTCAAGGAATGCTAAAATCCGATTTGTAAAAGATTTAATATGAATTTAACGGGCTAACGTGTTCAGGAAAATTCTAATTTCGCAATGGTCAACGGGGTAACATTTTATAGATGAAACGATATTGATTTTCAACCAAATTTCTACAGTACTTCGGTAAATAGTAAACGGGCTTAATGATCACAATTTCCGCCATTTAAAGATAGGTTTTCACTTAAAGTTTAGCATCAAGTACTTGTTTATACGTATGGTGGTCGAAGTTTTGGTTATGCAAAAATATAAATAATTATGTGTATAACATTAATAGCATGTAAAGAAAGTGGGAATCACTTGCCTTGCTGACGATATCACGGAGATGGTGGGTCGGTCGGACGCTGTAATGCGCGGCACGGATGTGAAAAACGGTCGTTGCGACGAAACCGGAGTTCGTGAGCCTTGGAATTGCAATAGCGTGGCCTTGAATCCTTGCTTTTGATTGGCTACAGCTTGCACCGATCGACGTGGGTGGCAGTACTTGAAGGCTCCGAGTTCGCAGAAATGAGGCCGTCGATGGTAGATGGGTCGTCGCATAGTTCTGGGTCGTGGCCGGAGCAGGTGGAGGGAGCAAAGGGATCTCGGGTACGGGGCTTGGGGTCGGTGACGAGCTGTGGCGCGGCTGGGGTCGCGATGATCGCGACGGGGCTCAGTTTGGCTGCAGGGATTGGCCCGGGGCTGGTGCTCGGTTACTTGGACCACGGAGGAAGTGGATGCAGTGACGATGGCCGGTGCAGGGAGTGGTGACGGCGATGGCGCTCGGTGTGCAGGAGGTGGTCGAGGGTCGGGTTGTAGGTTGCAGCGTGGGGCGGCTAGCTAGGTGCTCGGTGATAGTGGCGGTGGTCTCGAGCTCATCGGAGACGATAGGGCTTGGTGGTTGTGGTGATGGTGTTGGGTTGAGACTTGGTGATGGGAGAGAGTGAGTGAGCTCGTTGGCGTTGGTATCAGGCTGGCGATGTAATGCGAGGTGGAAGTCAACGGCGAAGGTACGGCAGTGAGGAATGTCGGCGGTGCAGTGGGTTGGGGTATAGGGAAGTCTTGGTGTTGATGGGTGGAGGTAGAGTTGGGTTCGAAGAGGGCGAGGCTTGCCGGAGGAGATGATCGGCGTCGCTGGGGGGAAGCTAGGAGGCAACGTTGTGAGGGGGAAGGGAGCGGGGCAGGCGAGGGAGATCGGGAAAATGATGGGGAAGAAGAAGCGGGTGAGGGTGCGAGCGAGGGTGAAGGGAGAGAGAGAGAGAGACGAGGTTGAGGGAAGCTTCGCGAGAGCGCTCGCGCGCGAGGTCGTGGGTCGAGGAGTGGGTACGTGGTTGCGACGAGGAGCAGGGCGTGGGGACGAGCGGCGACGTGGGAAAAAGAAAAAGAGCGGGAAAGAAAAGGGAAGAGAGAGAGAGAAGAAGGCTTAAGCGGGTCGGGTGTTGGGGGGAGATGGGTCGGGCTCGGGCTGAGATAAAAGAAATTGGAAAAGGGAGGGGGAAGGAATGGTGGGCTGGGCTCGGGAGAGGGAGTTGGAGTTTGGGCTGAGAAAGAATTAGGGAAAAATAGTAAATAAAGGTTGGGGTTTGGGTAGGTTTAAATGTTAGGGTTTTAAAATAAAATAATTATAAATAGATTTTTTAATCAACACTTTATAAAAATACGGATATTGGTGTACAAAAGAACTGGGTATTACATCATACCACCCTTACAAAAATTTCGTCCTCGAAATTTAAAATAACGATAAGCTATAAAATAATATGCGAAAATCCACAAAATCAAACACTAACATATAATGATTTACTTAAAAGCAGCTAGATAAAAATCCAAGGTCTATATAAGTATAAGAAATAACGCAACTAAAAGAATAGGCCTAAGCAAGCACAAGGCAGAACTATCTATAATGATAAACTATATGCACAATACCAGAAAGTAAAATAACAATAATAGACAATAGTGAAGGATTTTCTGATAGGCCAAAATATTTTTAGAGTAAATATATCGATCAAACAATTTAAATAACTTGAGGAAACCCATATGGTGAAATAAGAAAAATAAATCAAAATAGTATGTGCGATGTATATTTGCGCTATTGAAAATGGGACGAATAGTAAGGTATTCAGAATAAGTTAAACGGAAGTAGTTAATAACACGCAATTTTTCGATAAATACAAAATAATGAAAACTAAATTTTCGAATCATGCATTTTACTAAAACTGTGGCGAGTCAAGAACAATATCACTATTGATCTTCCAGATGGTAGAAAACTAACCCTCGTCATAGCCCGGGTTAACCCACAAACTGCCATTACAGAAACGTGCCTTGATTTATCCAGAATCTGGTTTTAAGCATAAGCCGTACAACTCCATATACCTTAACATCGTTTAAGATGTGATCCATTCTATATACAATATAGAAACAGAGGCATTGATTTAATTGGAACCGGATTCAAATCATGCAGCTGTCTCCAATGCATGTCAACTAAATGGAGAGAGGTCAATCAACATTACTCAACTAGGAGTGCATCCATATATAAGTAACCTGAAAGAAAAGCAAGTTCTCAAAACCATTACTATCAACTGAATACCAAACACAAGTATCTACATTTTCGATCACCTTAAAGAATACTGATACTTGCAACACTTGGTTCTTCACTTTATTCTTGTACCTATAACTTCTCAAAACTTTGACCTTGTATTTCTACGAAATACTTGTCTAAAATTTGAGAAGTCATAAGTAAACAGAATATAGTACGAGTACCAACCCCTCTGTCCTAATGGACACTGGACAATATACAATACTTTGTATAAGTCCCCTGAGTTGAATAACTCAAACCCTGTGCATCGTAGGTTTAAAATTGTATTATGGTTAAGAAGAATTACACCGTTGTTTAATGCTCCTTACCTAACCATCAACTGATATAGGTAAATGTCATGGACATAATTTCAAAAAGTTATATCTCACTTTATAAAATAAACGTACAGATATATTAGTTCAAAATTGGTGCATAAAACGGATATTCAAAACCAAATATTTGCCGTCCGGTAAAAACCCAGGTGATTTTCTCAAATATCACCAGTTACAACGAATTCCGATAAAATGAGAATGATCACATAATTCCCAATAACTTACTCCCACTCATCATCTGTAAAACCATACAGATGTGAGAATCATACCTGATAAATACATACCCTGGAGTAAGGATCTGATTGGGAAATCAGTTTTCTATTAACAACGCATAGTGAAATCGAAACATAAAAATGTTTCGAAGGGGTATTCGGGTATTCCTAGTAATACCTCTTCCATTATCCAGATTCATGACTGTAACCGTATATTTCCTTGCCATCTCTCCAAATCCCTTTATTTATCTTTACTCATTACCTTTTGTACACCCCTTAGGCTAAATGGTTTTCTTCCTTCCCTACCGTTCGGCACCAGCCTATGGTTTGGAAGAAAACTATCCAATAAGCGTAATAGGTGTACTGTCCTAATCCCAGGAGCACTCGCATCCTGAGAGAAGGTGATGATAAAAGACAACTGAATAAACCTTATTTTATTTCTCCTGAACCAGAATCCATCCTCGAACTGGAACAAGTTCCTTCGAGTTCTTATATAACCATACGATGGATTATCTAAATAACTGTGGATCTTCGTAGTGATACGGGGTGTTCTGGAGAAATACAAAGGTGAAGTAGGAATGGCGATGAAATACTTGGTTTGGTCGTGAATGATAGAAGTTGCAATTTACTTTGCCCTCTTTCTAATCCCTTTATTTGTCTTTACTTTCTACCTTCTGTACACCACACTTAGGCTAATTGGTTTTCTTCATTCCCCATCTTTCAGCACCTGCCTATGGTTTGGAAGAAGACTATCCAATAAGCGCAATAGGTGTACTCTCTCCTAATTCTAGAAGCCTTCACAACCTGAGAGAATGTAAAAAGAAAAAACAACTGAATAGTCCTATTCAATCTCTCCAGAACCAAAATTCATTCTCGAATCTGGAACAACTTCCTTCGAGTTCGTATGTAACTATACGATGGATTTATCCAATGGAAGTGGATGTTCGTAGTAATACGGGGTGTTCTGGAAAAATGCAAAGGGTAAAAGAAGGAGTGGTAATGATGTTTGCAACTTAGACAATCCAAAATCCAATGTTTTAAGAAAGTTCGGTTAACTTGGTCACTGAGCATAGTCTAGGGTCGGGTTATGGTCGCTGTCAAAGAGAGAGAGAAAAGAAACACTCTGCGTGCACTCTAACCTAGATCAGAATGGTTAATCACTTTATCTAATCAGGATGTCTCCCACTGTATCCTCAAATTCTCCTCCAAACCTGGAAGAAGAATTAGTCGGGATCACCCGAGGAGTAAACCAACTCATCAGTGGGAATCGGGATCCAACTATCATCGCATGATAACGTGATGGAATCCACTCACGTTATCACACTCCAGAAGGTATGCACATGCCTAGTAAGTTTCAGTTTCTTTAGAAACTCCCAATGTGATTTTTACCCCATGCTCTTATGACCTTGACGAAGGTCAACAAATCATAAGTCACGTGTCAAGTTCTACCCGTCATTGTTCAGGTTAATTTGAACCCACCAGTACAAGTCCTTAACGAAGGTCAACAAGGCTGTACGACTGTCCCAAACCAACGCATCTATCTATACAACAGAAAAGTAACAAACAGCTACCATACACTATGCCTTGATGAAGGTCAACAAACATAGCATAAATACTAAGTGCTAGCTGTCTGAAATGACGGAGGGCTACGAATGGTTTTTGGAAAAAAACCTTTAACGTAATGAACTTGATATCGTTGAAGGAACCGGATAGCTTTTTATAAATATATAGTAGCGAAAACCTTTGCTAAAGAGGTCACTCCCAGTAAAGGGATCTCGGCTCTTTCCCCATAGATTGAGGTGCAGAATGTTCTAACTGAATACCACGACGCAAAGCGAAAAGTAATCAACTAAATTGAAGTTATTAACCTGACGCGAACCTCTGCTCAAGGGGTCACTCCCGATGAAGGGATCTCGGCCCTTGCCTCCTCGAATGAGGTGCTGGATATTCATAACCGAATACCTCTGTGCAAAGGAAAAGAGAACATCCTTGTAATAACAGTTTTTTGAAAATTGTTCCAACAACATCGAACAGATTTGTTTTCCTTGGATTGATCTGAATCAATGTAGTCCCATCAATTAATCACACCACAAAAGAACGAAAATATGATGTACGTATATGCCATCCGCATTCGCCACTGGGTCCCGTCATCACCCGTTAGGTTACTTAACTAACGACAGAGTGGGGACAGGACTAGCGCAGGTGTAAAACATATACAACATCCACTAGTATATACGCTCCAGGCGTGATAAATGAAACATCACGAAAAGTAATAAGCATCACAGAACAATACAGACAATCTGGGAGCCCCGGGTTTCCTTTGAGCCGCAACTGAAACCCGGCGTTCCCCTGGTCGTGTGGATAGCCTGTGCAATGAAAACCTAGACCCCTACGAGCGCGGCAAGTTACCCGCCAAAACCTGAAGCGAGGTAGCCCCCTTCAACAAAGTGAATGGGCCACCCAGCACTTCATGGAATCCGGTAACTTGGGCATCCCTCCTTGGGTCAACCTGTACCCCCTACGAGTATGGTGAATAGCCCGCCAATTCAAGAGTGAAGCCCCCTCCGTCTCAAAGCTATAAGATGTGGGCCCGTTTTCCTCTCGAACCCGGCTATTCGTGCACTCCATCGCGGGGTAATCCTAATACAGAAAAGAAAATATGTACAACGGGTACATCGACCTCAACCCGGTCGTGCCCCAAAAGAATAATATATAAACAGGCAGTGATAGCAGTCCACATTGTTATGTTTACATAGCACCACGCATGGGTTTGTCTTGCATCAAACATGTTATAATTAAATTCTTTAGGGTGCTAAGCAAACTAACTTAGGATCAAACTAGAAATTTAAAGTAACAATATAGTATCACATACTATAAAGAAGAGTCTAACACTAACAGATGAGAAATACAACCTTTGTAGATCTCCCATTTGAGACTCCTTGGATCAACTCGGTGTTTGGACGGGTCCGCTTGAGTCCTTCATTGTCCACGACGATCCACCGCGGAGTACCTTGGCTCAAACTCCTTGCTTCACTAGAACAATGTAGAAGTGATGCAAAACAACCTAAACTAGTGGGCTAAACTAGTGTAAATTGGTGATGTGGGTTTGGATCTCACTTAAAAATCTTTTCTTTTTATCTCCTTAACTCACTTTGATGGAGGTAGTAAGCTTTTGAGGAGGAAGAAGAAGGAAAAGGCTAAGCAAGCTCAAGATAATTCTTATGCCAATAATAGAAAGAATAATGAATATATGAGAGAGTCTACTCACTCATAACCATGGTTGTAAAATATTTAGATATTTTGTTATTGGGTTAAAGAATAAGTGTAGAGATTAAATCATGGTTAAGTGTAGAGACTAAGCCATGGTTTAAGTGTAGTAATCAAACCATGGTTCAAGTCAAAGTCAACAATGGAAGTGTGTAGAAACAAAGCAACCATGATATAATCCTAATTAATTCTTTAATCAATAATCAAAATAAATAAATATCTAAACCATGTGATTCTTGCATAGCCAACTCCAATGTATCATCACCATAACACATGTATGCATGCATGTGTGCATACACATCAACATATGTACATACATACATTCATGCATACAAAAAGAAAAGGTTATAAGTGAAAAGACTAATGGTCATTAATATTAAATCAACAATTGATTTAATATACCGGTCATATCACATACGATCCGACCAAAAGAAAACGCCATATTATAATGCGGTATCATATACACGCATTTAATCAGGCATGCATGCATATCACCATATGCACCCCACATCGTTTCGCCTGAGTTAGGTAACCCCTTTGTGGGACTCTAAGACTCATCAATACGTCGGCAGTAGGCGATGATCATATCAAACACCCACAAGCCGCAAGCGGTCAGCTAAACATAACGGCCACCCGGGTATTGAGCGAGCAGAAGAAAAACAAGCGGACCTGTCAAAACTCATGTCAAGCCAACCGGTAACACTCACCATACAGTCTGGTCTCTTCATCAGATATGCTGTATATCGAGTCTAGGGATGGCATCGTCGACCCCAATAACTCAATAAGTCATGCCGATGTATGGCCTATAACAGTTCGAGAAACTACTGATAACACTTATCAGTAAATCTCATCAGCCCTGGCCAGGGACTTGCTGATATAGCCAATCGAGCACAACGCAACATCAACCCCCAATACTGGGAGAAACGAAACCCCTCCTATCGCTCATTGCCTCCACATGTCTCGGGACTGTACCCAAAAGTCACCTGTTTGCACGACTCAGTAGAGCCGTGGTAGGGTGGAAATCAAAGTACAGTGGGAGAACACATGAGACTTTATGACGAGGTCTACAGACTAACCTGTACCAGTGTCATCGGAGAACTGCTATCCGACGATAGATATAATACCATATAGGAGTTCTCGGCGAGTCCGTCCAGTGTACCCAGTCTCCACTGAGCACCCGTATACAATCTCGGTGTCAAACACCAATGGATATGGGATCATCCATCGCCCATCTCATCGGTCCAGTATCATATACGCTAGTCTACTCTGGAACATCGATACCCCGTCTCGATACACAACCGACTAGGGACATTTCAGGATATACTTATAAATTATATATGTCCCACTAGTATGATCTGCATCGCAATCACAGTAGTCAAGCAAATATCCTGAGGGCTTTATCAACATGTACAAATGAATAAAAGCATGATCAAGTGAACATGTCAGATAAAATGTAACCAGATAGCATACTATCATATCGAGCAAGAAAGTCCTCTGAATATATATATACATGTATAATTACATCCATTATCAAATAATGGCCTCTAGGGCATACATATATCCAACACATATGTCGGACGCTCACCCCGCGATATCAAATGTACAAATAAATCCAAATTGCACTAACATTACACTCAAGCCATCCACCACGACAAATCCGCAACAATACAGCACAACACAGAATATCAACGTGAATGTCACGTTCGCAAACCCATCTAAAAGATCTATAGCAATCAGACAAGATTTACCGCTCGAATGACTTTCACGGTCGCAGATAGAAATGCAATGCACTGTAAAATACACAATTAAAATTTCGATCGACTAAACTTTTCCAAATATGCCCCAAATGCAAATCCAGCACTCAAACAAATCTGGGCCAAAACTATATATCACAATGTTCCCTGACGAACACGGAGACGCGACCGCGCGGGTCCGTCTTGCCTAAAATTCGGGGCAGATGCTAATTGATGCTATCCGTCCACCTCTCCGAAGATACCAAGTTAATTTATGGCACCATGTATCGAAGGTTTAAACGGATGCGGCCGATATAGCAGACTTCTTCAAATTCCCCCTCTTTTGAGGGGTTTTTGATTGTGGGGATGCTCTTCCATGCAGGCGCAAGCCCCTGCAGTTAATTACGCTACCGCATCGCGGTAACAACTTTCTCCTTCTCTAGATGGTCACATCGTGTCATGAGTGTTTGTTTTGTTTTTGGTTGCCCGTGGATTGTATACGGAGACTAATTTATGTTGTCGCCCGTAAGGCGTGGATTAGTCCAAATCCGTATCTTCTCAGATTTGGGTTTGGGGGTTGGGTTTAAGGATACGTTAGCCTCATTTCAGGCTAAGATCAACTTAAACGTATGTTAAGGACACGTTAATCTAATTTTTAGACTAAGATCAACTTAACGGGATCGTTTAGATCCAACGAGGGAGAATTTGGCCTCTGTTGTTTAGTTTAAGGACACTGCGGTCGATTAGTTTAAGGACATTACGGTCCAGTGTTAGTTTAAGGACATCTCAGTCCAGGTTAAGGACATCGTAGTCCGTGGGTTTAAAGGGACCCCACAGTCCGAGGTTAAGGACATCGTAGTCCATGAGTTTAAGGACCCCACAGTCCGTAGTTTAAAGACGTCATAGTCTGTAAAGTTTAAGGACGTCGTAGTCCATGAGTTTAAGGACCCCACAGTCCAGGTTAAGGATATCGTAGTCCGTGAGTTTAAAGACCCTACAGTCCAGTTTAAAGACGTCATAGTCTATAAGATATATGGTTGTCGGGACCCGTCACCTCTCTGAAGACGTTGAAGGATTACAACGACAAATATCAGAGGAGTAAAGAGATGTACCCTCGAACCGGTATGAGTTGGTTGAAGTATCTGTAGTCCAGTTTGGGACTGAGATCTGTTAAATATTCGTGAGCAGATGGGCTCAGTTCAATATAAGTTGAGAACTTATGGCCAATATTGGCCTAAGTCCAATAAGATTAAAATGTTTAACATTTTATTGTTCTGGGCTGTTGAGCCTTTATTTGGGCTTGGCCCTTTTAATAATGCTGAGCATTGAATCCTGACATTTTTTTTGTCTTGTATTGAATGCATAGCATTCATCAGAACAATGTGTGTTCTGACAGCGCGCCACGTAGCGCGCCAGGCGCTTTGCGCCAATTAAAGAGCGCATTGCGCTTCTGCCAAGTAGCGCACACGAAAAAGACACATGTTGCGCTTGGCGCTAAGCGCCAGATGATGAGCGCATTGCGCCAGTTTATGAGCGCATTGCGCTTTCAATTTATGAGCGCTTTGCGCTATTTCAGTGGCGCACACATGAGTGACACGTGGCGCGCTCGGTGCTGAGCGCCATCCCATGAGCGCAGTGCGCTATTTTAGAAGCGCAAGTTGCATACGTGGTTGACACGTGGCGCGTTTTGGCGCTGAGCGCCGGTCCAAGGAGCGCAGAAACGCAGTTCAAGAGTGCAAGGCACTTTTCAATAGCGCAAACCGCATTTGATCAAATTTATGGTCTGTGAACAAATTTATGTTCTTTTTAAAGGAGGCTTTGCCTCAAGATTCAAGAACAACAGTTCTTATTTTTGAAAGGGCTTGCCTTTGTAGATCAATAATCTGTGAATGAAGTAAATACTTCTTTTGTTTTTATGATGAAATCTTTTGATCTCTTTTTATAGAAGACCTTGGTCTTTTGTAGATCTATGATCTTTTAAGAAGATAATTCTTCTGTTTTAATGAGATGATTTCATCTCTTTGTTCAAGAATCATTCTTTTTACCTTGAAAAAATGATCTTCTTTCAAGAGCTTGCTCTCTTTCTTTTGAGTCTTCTCAAAGTTTGTAGGGGGGTTTTCTCTCTCAGACTTGAAGTCTTGGGCCTTTATATAGGGCAAATTGATTTGTTAAATCAGTTAAAGAGATCTTTCTCTGATTGATTTGGGGATATTTCCCCACCGTTGGATCTTTGATCCTAGGGTTTTTGTTTTACAGAAGACAATCTTCTTGTTTTTTTAACAGGATTGGAAAAATCTTTCCATAACAGAATTTTAATTCTGATTAGTTAATGATTTATCATTATTATTAGATCTTTTGATCTAACGGTAGGGAATTTTTAATTCCAGCGCTGGCGCACCCGTACTTTGCATGTGGTGCGCTGCTCAGAGCGCAGTGCACTTTGCGCTAGCGCACCGACGTTTGATACGTGGCGCGCGGCACAGAGTGCAGAGCAGCCTGCGCTAGCGTACCCATGTTTGGCATGTGGCGCGCAGCGCGCCTAGCGCTAACACACTCATGGTGCACTGCCTAGGGCGCAGCGCACCTAGCGCCAGCATATCTGTGTTTGACACGTGGCGCGCAGCGCACCTAGCGCTGAATCTGAAGCGTTGCTTCAATTTTTAAATTTTGAATTTTAAAATAGAGCTTTGCTCTGATTGGGGGAAACAAATGCCTCCCCCCCCCCACCATTGCGCACACGTGAGTGCAGCGGTGGCAGCATCTGAGCTCTTAGATCAACTCAGAAGTTGAAGAGGCGGTTCAATGCCTATAAATAGGACCTTTGGTCCCTTAGATGATTTTCATCTTCTTTCTTAAGAATTTTTATTCAGAGCATTGCTCTTCAGAACTTTTCAAGAGTCAGAACTCTATCAAAACTTAGGTAAAGTTTAATTTTTTTTTTAATAAATTAGGGTTTCACCCATTAATCAGAGCTTTGCTCTTCATAGATTTTTGATCTAAAGAAAACCCATTTAGGGTTTCATTAACAGAGCTTTGCTCTCATGAACCCATAGATCTAAAGAAATCTTTTCTTGGGGTTTCTTAGCCCATGAATCAGAGCTCTGCTCTTTTGATAACATGTAGACTTCTTAATCTTTGATGAAGAACTCTTAAGAGTTTTTTCATGGATCTTGAAGATCCTAGAATTTTTTAATTCATAAAAAATTAATTTTAATTAGTTCTTTCCTGATGGATTTTTCATCATCATTACAGAGCCAGGCTCTTAAGGAATTTTATTCCTTCATGATCAGAGTTTGACAGGTGTCACTCTGTCATAGAGCATTGCTCTCAAAGGGAGATTTTCTCCTTTTCCCAAGAGATCTCTCATTTAATGAGAATTTTCCTAAGGATTTCCTCATTTAATTAACAGTTTCATGCAATGATGAGGCTGTTTTATTAATTGATGCATTGTCATCTAGATTTTGTGGGTCCCCCTTTGGTCCCCTTTCCACTGCATTGCAGTGTGGTACAAATTTTAAAGCACCGAGTGTGAAAATTTAAAATTAAATTATAGCACTGACAATTGACTTCTGTCCTTTTTTTGCAGGCGACATGTCTTTCGATCTCTTTTTCCCGTTTGTTCGTTCAGAAGGAGGATTTCCTGGAGCACCTGTAGACCGGGAAGTCCTAGCTTTGATCAGAGATCATGACCCGGAACATAAGAAACGTCACCTCTGGGGGACATGGTATAATCAGATTATTAAGGGCCGACAAAACTTTTCGTGCGCGGTACCCTCGGAACCCATCATTGCGATCCATTACGCCGACCCACCCCCGGTGAACTGTGCCGTGGAGATGGTTAATTGGACTTCAGAAGGTCTTCTTCAGCCCGCTATAGCTTCGATACCTGTTCAACTTCCCATAGCTTTAGATACCTTGGGACGACGTATTTGTCAAGGCGAGACGCGACTGTGGGGAAAACCATATATGATTGGTCTGATCCCTCGTCATCCGACTGATTATCTGCAGTGGGCTCGCTACATTTTGTCAGCAAAGAAGTCGCAATTGTTGAGACTTGGGTTGCATCCCGCCATTTACGCTTCTCTCTTCCAGTATCCTACGCTTCCCGCCTTGTGGGTTAAGGCCTTTTTGGAGCAGTGGAATATTCCTACCCACACCTTCCTTTCGCTGGACCGAGAAGTATCAATCTCTTTAGAGGAATTTGCAGAAGTTTCTGGCTTACCGGTTATAGGGGAGCATTATGAGGAACTCCTTCCCACGGATGAATACGTTTTTGGTGCCAAGCCAGTGATGACAGGACTTACCCCGGTGAATGCCGTTCAACCCCAATTTCCTAGTTTGATCAAAATGTTGAATATCTACGAGGGCCTTTTTCTCGAATCTGGGAGCCGTGGGGTTAGTTTCGAGGATTTCATCGCTCGCTTTCTTCACCCAAAAGTCCTCTCGAAGGAGGCTGTTAAATTCGCCACGCTTGACGACCCTTTCGGCTTAAGTTTAAACAACCTGCCAACGACGGAGGTGGATCAGAAGAGTTTCTTCCTTCCCAACACTCCAGTTGTTCCTTTTGCGGAGATCACGGTCCTTGGGATTGATGAGGAAACATTCTTCTTGGGATTTCTTGGGCTATGGTTGAGCTGGTTCGCGCTCCCTATGTACCTTCGCCGTATGAGGCCGTCTGTCTTTTATCCGGCTCGCCGAATGATTATTGGGGTGAAAGTGGCTCTCGGGGTCGCCGGTTTAGCCCATTTGTATTACGGCCTTAGTCAAGCGGCAGATACTACTGAACCCGGAGTGCAGTATGTGAACTTCTCGATACATTACTTCATGTCATGGCTCGAGCTACATGCACTTGGCGTTTTTGGTATTCATAAAAGGCCTTCATTTTATGACAGGTGCAGCTTCCCCCGGATTATGCGATTAGTTGGCGCATCTATTGTAAATCCGTCACCGCGGGATGCTAGAGGTTTGCTCCTTCGTCCCCGCACAGTTGGAGATGGCATGACCTTCACCGACAAGGTTTTAACCATCAAAAAAGAGTCCGCCACAACGGTGCGGCCATTGCAGGACATTTTTAAATATGGAGCCTCAGTTTTGATAGCTCGGGAGATCCTCCATTTATATTCTATCAGACCGGGCTTCCTAGTGTTCAGGAAAAATAATGCGGCGCTTTTCATGAGATACAATCCGCATCGTTTTGCCCAACAATTAAGCTATAATCAAGGAGTTCCGCTGGAGGCTTTCTTGCTAGAACCCACTGCCACTGAAGAGGGGATGCGAAACGCGCTACATCATTTCATGTGCTTGAACACGGGGTCCAATTTCTTTATCAGCGAACCGAGCTGTGTCCCGAAGGTCCTTAATGTATACACGGCGTGGTACCAGCATTCGATGGGCGCCGTCATTAAGGAAGAGAGGCGGCTGCTGCTCGATCGCAAAAGTGCACCTCCTGCCGGTGATCGCATCGTCCCTTTGAAGCGACGGACCACTGTCCCCCCTCTGCTAAGAAAGGTCACTGCAGTTGAGCCTCCACGTGTGCTAAGCCCTACATGCGGGTTGCCCCCATCCAGCGCATCTGAAAAGAAGTGGCTTTCGCGTCCCCTGAGTCGGACGTAGGAAAAGAAATTGGGACCCATCGTCCCAAGGTACCTGCCAAGCATAAGCTAGTGCTGGTAGCAACCAGAGCTCGCTCACAAAAGAAGAAGAAGAAGTCAATCCTTTATGTCGACGTTGTACTTGGCCAGGAGCCTCACACTCCTTACGGCGAGGGCCTAAGCGAGTATGGGACAAACGAGGGCTTATTCATGCCGCCAGATGATACTGATCTGGCGGCTGCCATTGCAGCTTCTGAGCAATTGGCAAGCCACGAAGCGGGGTTGGCTATCCTCGCGCGATCAGGTAACCATTAGTTGTATCTTTCGCCAATGCATCATATTTCTATTATCGTGTTTTGACTGACGCATTTCTTTCTTTAACAGGCATTTCTACCGAAGAAGCTCTCGCAGCTTCTCTCAAGACTTTTGAGGAAGAGGAACGACTTCGAGCATTCTTGGGCATCGGTACATTTTGGTTCACTGTGTTCCCGCTCCCGTTTCTTATGAGTAATCTGACCCCCCCTTTTTTATCACAGGAACTACCTCTACTCATGTTATTCCGAGTGCGGCACCGACTTTGCAGGGCAGTGCGGAGACGCTCACTGGGCCGGCTATCTCAGTTCCGCCGTTATTGTTGAAGGAAGCTTCACTTAAGCAACCGATGACGGATGCCATAACGGCTCCAGAGGTAACCCTTGGCGCGGATGACGACGTCCTATTGATGGAGGCGTCTAGAAGATCCGCTTTGACGGCTCGAGCGGAGAGGAAGCTCCGAATGCGCGCGATAAGGGAGCGTAGTGTTGCCTTGGCCGCGGGTGCGGGTTCGAGCACCGCTACCCCTATCCCTACTCCCTCAGAGGAATCCCCGGCTACCTTGTCTACTGCCTATAGACGGGCAGCACGTGCGGCTCAGGAAGCGGTCGGAGGACCAACTCAAGGTAATGTGATACGGGGTTCCATTGTCAAAGTTTTAAATATCAATTCTCATATATCTTATCTTGCAGAGCCGATTCTTACCGAAGAAGTGGCAGCGACCACTGAGCCTGGGGTAGCGGTAGAAGAGGTAGCCGTGATTGCCGAACCCGAGGCAGCTGTAGGCGAGATGGCTGCAATTGCCGGGCTCGAGGTAGCGACGGGTAAGACGGTCACGATCACCGAGCCTGAGATGGCGGTAGGTGAGATGGCTGCCATTGCCGAGCCCGAGGTGGCGATGGGTGAGATGGCTACGGCCGTCGAGCCTGAGGTAGTCACTCTTTCGCAAGAGTCGGGCACTGCCCCAATCGTCGCTCTTTCCGCCTGCGGCTCTTTGCCATCTCCTAGCATCGCAAGCGTTACGACGGCTCTCGTAGAGTCAGGGGATGAGGCGAAGGGAGGTGAGACCATCCCGATGGAAGAGGATGAAGCAGTTGTTGTATCAAGTGACGCCCTCGTCGCGGTTCCGACTGGCGACTCATCAGGTAGATTTTGGATCATTGCTTTTCCTTTTATTCTGCAATCCTTTTCGATCTTTCCTGACAGTATTTATCTTATTTCTAATGCAGGTGTCGCGAGCGTTGAGGTTGCGCTACCCGAGGCAACACCATCAGCTACCGCTTTGACGGTGACACCTCCTCTGCCCTCTCTCGTACCATCTCAGATGTTGGAAGGTGCGGATTCATGACCCATCAGTCTTATTTTTTAGGCTGTATAACTTATGTACTGACGTTGCATTACTGCGTCCTTGCAGGAGTCCTTTTCGACCACCTGTATCAGGTGCTGCACCCGCACTTCTCCTTCCTGTCAGAGATTAGTCCGCCTGGTGGTGTCGGTGAGTATCTTTTCTAAACGACGTCCTTTCTTTAACGGGCAGTCACATTATTGCTAATCCATCTTTGCATTACTTGTAGACTTACAAATTGAAGGAGGGGACAAGGGTATTGTTGCGCCACCGGAACTCCCAGCTCTGCCCCCTGTTGCAGCCGGTATAGTAGACTCTATTGTTCGTGTACTTTTCTTTATTTCTTGAGCCGACATCAGATTGTGATTTATTTTGTAGCGGTCACATCGATTCCAGCCCCTTTCGATTCTCGTATTATAATGCCGGCAGGGCCCTTTTCTAGACGTCCATCCTCAAAAGGTGCTGTGACCAGTCTGAGTATGCTGAGTGAATACGTCGAGGAGCTTGACGCGGAGGATCCTACATCTGCCGTAGATTTCGCTGCCGAGGTCAATCCAATGCTGGCGACGCTTGTGAACTTCCATAATGAAGGCGTCGTCGAGTCTTGGGTTAATCATTGCAGGAAGATTGAGGCATGCCTGCATGAGCTTGAGCTTATGCGTCATGCCCCTGAGATTCAAGCTTTGAACTCCTAGCGGGCCGCATGGGTAGAGCAGAGAGTGTCCTTCCTCCGCCATTTAGAATAAGAAGCGACCTCAAGGCAGAAGGAACGCGAGGAGGCTTCCGCTGAGTCTGTCCAATTACGTGCCCAGGTCAAAGCGAACGCCGCACAACTGAGAGCCGTCTTTGACACCTTGCAGCAATGTATCTCGGACGGGCTTGTATTGAGACGGAAGCTCGACTCTATCGAGCGGGTTACGCAGAGTCGCGAAGCTGCCAAACGGGAAATCGATGAGAAGATTTTATCATGCTTGCAACAAAGGACTCGAATCGAAGCGGAGCTGGCCGTGGCGGCTGATCAAGAAGAGGGGCTGAGGGAAGTGTGTGAGCGGCTAATCGAATTATTGAAAGCGCTTCCCTCTCAATAATTTTTTTGTACCATTTGTAATTTTGAATAAAATGTATTCATTATTTTATTCTTTCATATGATGTATTTTGTACCCAATTGAATTCATGAATAAAAGATACATTTTTTATCTCTCTACTTTCTTCTTTTTTTTGTTATCAGCATGTCACCTTAGCAAGCATAGCCGGCAGATGATAGAATGAGCATCTTGTCTTGGCTTCTTTGAGGGGTAGTGATGGCTTAGGAAGCAGGTTCTGATCTTCTACCTAAGACTTTTAAACTTCATGAGCCATGAGGGTCTCATAGAGACTTTTCTCCCTACGAGTCGTGAGGATCCCGTAGGTGTCTTTTCTCCTTAGGAGTCGTGAGGATTCCTAAGTGTGTTTTCCCTTGAAAGTCGTAAGGATCTCACAAGAGAATTTTTCCTCTTACAAGTCGAGAGGACTCGTAAGTGGTTGTTTCCCTCCTTGTCGTGATTCGACTTTGAAGAGTGTGGTCCGTGAATAGTATGCAAGAGTCCGTTTTCGACTGACCTGCAGGGCCCCAGTGCTTAGGAAACAGGTTCTTATCCCCATTGCCTAAGGCTTTTTCCTACGAGTCGAGACAAATCGAGAAGTTTTCGCAAAGACACTAATTTCCTTACGAGTCGAGTCGAATCGAGCAGTTCTCGCAAGAATGTCCTAACGTCACAGTTAACCTCTCCTCTTTACGACAGAGGTCCGTTAGGGTCTGTGGTACTAGGGTTTTGTCCGTCGTACCATCGCGTTAGCTGATGTATTCCTTGATAGGCAATCTTGCTATTCGAGTACCCTTGCAACTGTCGTGTCTCTGATCCTTTCGGGGGCTGGACAAGACGTCTTCAAGCAATCATCCTAGGCAGTTTGACCATCGGAAGAGCAAGCGTTAGGAATTTTGCCATGCCGCTTTTTACTTGAGGTTAGGCTTATTTTGGAGAGCCCCGATGAGTCATAACCACTCCACGCTGGGGTGGGATGATCTCCGATAGTCTTTCAGGTTTTATATGAGTTGTCGTCAAGACCCTGAAGCTAGGAATTTGGCCTTTGCTTCGTTTGCTTTGGCGTGTCCGAATCCTGTTGGAGGAAGGACGCTGTAGTGACATCTCATCTGCTGTATCGAGACGAATTTTGAGGTGGTGACCACTCCGCGCTGGTGTGGGATGATCTCCGATAGTCTTTCAGGTTTTATATGAGTTGCCGTCAAGACCCTGAAGCTAGGAATTTGGCCTTCGCTTTGTTTGCTTTGGCGTGTCCAAATCCTGTTGGAGGAAGGACGCTGTAGTGACATATCGTCTGCTGTATCGAGACGAATGTCGAGATGGTGACCACTCCACGCTGATGTGAGATGATCTCCGATTTGCCGTCAAGACCCTGAAGCTAGGAATTTGGCATTTGCTTCGATTGCTGGCATTGCGTCTGCTGTATCGAGATGAATGTCGCGATTGTCTCTAAGTTTTTGGTGAACCGTCGAGGCTTGGAACTAGGGATTTTGCCGTGGCTCCGTTTGGTGATGTTGCGTCTAATGTAACGAGATGAATGTCGAGGTGGTCTCTAGGTTGTCTGTGAACCATCAAGATTTGGAACTAGGGACTAAGCCGTGGCTCCGTTTGGTGATGCTGCGTCTGCATCCTGCTGGACTACGAAGAGGAACGATGTTGTGGGTCTCCAGGCTGTAGATGTGGCCGTCGAGACTTGGAACTGGGGATTTTGCCGTGGCTCCGTTATTTTGACCGTGAGGTCTTTTGTTGACGTTGCATCTGCATCCTGCTGGACTGGAAGGAATGCCGTTGTTGACATTGTGTTTGGTGTAACGAGACAAATGCTGAGGTGGAGCTGGGATTTTACCGTCGCTCCGCTTTGTTTCGACCGTGAGGTCTTTCATTGACGTTGCATCTGTATCCTGCTGGACTGCGAAGGAACGTCGTTGTTGACATTGCGTCTGCTGTAACGAGACGAACGTCAAGGTGGTGACCACTCCACGCTGGTGTGAGATGATCTCCAATGGTCTTTCAGGTTTTATATGAGTTGCCGTCAAGACCCTGAAGCTAAGAATTTGGCCTTTTCTTCGTTTGCTAGCATTGCGTCTGCTGTATCGAGACGAATGTCGCGGTTGTCTCTAGATTGTTGGTGAACCGTCGAGGCTTGGAACTAGGGATTTTTTCGTGGCACCGTCATTTGATTGCCGCGTCTGAGAACGCTGGGGTGACATCCCTTCTGCTGTAACGAGACGAATGCTGAAGTGGAGCTGGGATTTTTCCCTCACTCCGCTTTGTTTCGACCATGAGGTCTTTCGTTGACGTTGCATCTGTATCCTGCTGGACTGCGAAGGAACGCCGTTGTTGACATTGCGTCTGGTGTAATGAGACGAATGCTGAGGTGAAGTTGGGATTTTTCCATCACTCCGCCTTGCTAACGTTGGGTCTGCTGTAACGAGACGAATATCGAGGTGGTCTCTAGGTTGCCTGGGAACCATCAAGATTTAGAACTAGGGACTAAGCCGTGGCTCCGGGGTTGATTACAGCGTCTGAATCCTGCTGGAATGGGGAGGAACGCTGTTGATGATCTCTAGGCTATCCCTGAACCGTCGAGATTTGGCTTCGTTTTCTGATGAAGCCTGGGGAGGGAAGGCGTGATTCCTTCTTTGTTTGCACCCCTGGATTGTATACAGGGATTGATATGATATCACCTGTAAGGCATAAGTTTTATTTATATTTTTTTATTTCTTTCCCCGATGCTCTATCATTTCAGCTTTTGTATCGCGAAGGTCGCGATTGCCCAATCATTTCGGCTATTTTTCGCGGCGCCCAATCATTTCGGCTACTTATTTTATTTTTACTCGCTGCTTTTTATTGTGAGTTGCCCAATCATTTCGGCTATTTTGCATGCATACATTTTTACTTACTGATTTTGTTGCAAGTTGCCCCATCATTTCAGCTATTTCGTATGCATGTGTGGCTCGCTGGCTTTTTGCTGCAAGCTTAGAATTAGACACCGATTTCAGCATCAGCACCGCTACAACTGGAATATTGCCAGGAGAGAATCATCATTTGCCTCTGTCGATGTCGAACAAAGGTGGCTTAGCGATCAGGGTTAGAATCCTGTCGACTGAGGCTTTTGACTTCATGAGCCGTAAGGGTCTCATAAAGGTATTTCTCCCTGCCAGTCGTGAGGATCTCGTAGGTGCGTTTTCTCCTTAGAAATCATGAGGATTCCTAAGTGCATGGTCTCTTATAAGTCGTAAGGATCTTACAAGAGTGCTTTCTCCTTATAAGTCGAGAGGACTTATAAGGGCTGTTTACCGTATAGACATATTCCTAGTCACGGATGGGACTTTGTTAGGGAAATGTTTATTCGCGCCCGTGGATTGTATACAAGGGTCGGCATTGAGCCGCTTGTAGGGCAGCATTGGAGGTTGTGGAGGTCGCTTAAGAACAGGTTCAGATCCCTGTAGCTTAAGACTTTTGAATCTTATGAGCCGTGAGGGTCTCATAAGAGGGTTCTCCTTACGAGTCGTGAGGATCTCGCAAGTGTAATTTCTCCTTAGGAATCGTGGGGATCCTTAAGTGTATTGCTCCCTTGTGAGTCATAAGGATCTCACGCAGGTGGTTTCTCCTCACAAGGTCGAGAGGACCTTGCAAATGTCTTTTAAAGAGATTGCGCCCTTTCGGGTTTTCACAAAACTCGCCGGTAGCCCTGCTGTTTTTACTCACGGAGCCCTTTCTGGTTTTCATCCATGCCCTTTTTGCTTATGGACATATCATTTTTTTTTACCACATCAGCCTGAGGATGTCGCGGGTTTGTAGTAGTTTAACGATGTTTCGGTTATCAGCCAGTTTTAGGACATAGTGGTCCATTGTTAGTTTAAGGACGTTTTGGTCCATAGCCAGTTTTAGGACATAGCGGTCCATCGTTAGTTTAAGGACATTTCGGTCCGACGTTGCCATATTTGAGGCGAGTTTCTAGTTTACGGACTTTTCGATCCAAGGGGCTTTCTCTATGAATGAGCACGATGCCCCCGGCATGTCCACCGTTTTAGGGGAGTGAGGTTGTGGCGGTTTCACCTTCCAGTTTTCGGATAATGCAAACTTGCCTTGTTGGTATTGGTCTTCAATCCAGTCTTTGAAGACGAAGCAATCTTTGATTAGATGGCTTACTGCTTGGTGATAAGGGCGGTAATTAGGATTGTTGACATCGCCTGGCTGCAACGGACGTTTTGGATCCGGCAGATTGATGAGCCTGTTGCGCAGTGCAAGCTTGAATAACCTCTTCGTTTTGTCTCGAGGGAACAAGTAAGGGTGTCTCATTTTATCTTCGAGAGATCGAGTTCTGTTATTTTAGCGATCAACTGGTCTCGGACTACCGGGCTGCTGTTGAGCATTGGCGACGACGATCGCTTTCCGCTTTCCCTTCTCATTTTGAGAGTCTGGCTTTGGAGGAGACGGTCTATGACCCATCTGGTCCATTTGGTCCAACTTGTCAATCAAGTCCTCGAACGTGGTTGGCTTGAAGAACATCATGAATTGGGAAATATTTGCATGAGGGTCCAGAGTGCCCACGAACAGGCCCACCGCCGGCGCTTCTTCGATGCGCTGTTCGCATTTCGACCACAGATTCCGCCATCGGATTGCGTATCGAACCCACGTCTCGCCTGGCTACACCCTGGCGTTAATCAATGCTGTAATCGGGGTGCGTTCACTAGCACTCGCGAATCGCTGTGTAAATAATAGCTCCATTTCCGCAAAAGTCTTGATGGAGTCATTTGGAAGTTCAGAGTACCATTCAAAAGCTGTCTCCAACAAGCTGCCAACAAACTGACGGAGCAAAAGTTTATCATCACCCCCGGTGTTGCCGCAAAGAGCCCTGAACTAAGCGACATATTGGTGAGGATTGCCCGTCCCTTTGTACACATGGAATTTGGGGATCGTATATCCCGGCGGGTAACTTATTTGGTCATACCAGCCCGGATAGGGTCGTCCAGTCTTGACAACTTGGCCAGCCGCTTCGTTCGCTCGGTGAGCTCGTATTTGTTGAGCTATGTAGTCATCCAGAGCGGCCTTGGAAATGGTTTCCTCTTTAGCTGCTGAAAGAGCCGGAGGAGGGTTCGATGTCTCCCCTCTGTCTCTTCAATAATGATCGGAGGGTCTTCAGCTGGAGGATCCGGCTGTAACATTATCCCGACCATGTCTTGGAAAAGAAATGTCATTCATTTTATGTTGGCAGCTTGTTCTGCTGCTTCTCTGTCCTTCTTTTCGAGGACTCTGAGGAGGAAGTCAGCATCGGTTTCTTGTTCATGACGCTGCTCTGATGACGCCTCCAGGCTTTCTTTTGGCCCGGTGAGTGCGGCCATTTGCGTTAGCATTTCCTGAAGCTTCTGTTGTTGCTCCTGGGCTTTTGTCACGGATCGGGTGAGCGGTCGGTGACCCGTCGAAGTGCGGCTTTCCTCTTTTCCAGAAGACATATAAACAGTATGCACCATTATGCCCCCAGACTTGGGGCGTTTGGATTCGGCGCTTTTACGGTTCGCCACGTTCACAGGGGCTTTCTCTGGCCCCCTTCTCTTTTGGGCGGTTGACGTTGAGGGGGCCGTTGCAGCGGGCACCCAGGTAGTTGTCGTCCTTTGTGGCTTGACAGGACGGTTCTCTTCCTGTTGAACCTTCAGCTTTTTCTGTCGGCGAGGATAGTCTTGATCAATCACCGACTCCTGGACCCGTCGCCAGACTTTGTAAACTTTGGAGGACAGCCGCTGAGGGGGCTGCTCCGGCTTTGTTTCTGTAACATTCTCTACGGATGGATGAGATCTTTTCAGTACGGCGGTAGAAGAGTTCCTGCGCACCTTGTTCAGCAATTCAAAGCTGTTCCCGTTTGGAACAGCAACATTGACTTCCACCGTTGGGGCTGGTGGAGTTAGCCCAGAGAGGGAGTTGCCCCCAGCTTTCCTTACTCGGATCCAGTGGCGACGTCGAGCGTGCCGGGCTGCTGGGATTGATTCAACAATGGGGGTGGCTTCATCGTGCCCCCTGTTTTGGAGAAGGGTTGTTGTCGGCGTCAGCCACTTGAAGACTGATGTCCGTTGAGTAGCAGTATCTAATCTGTCAAAGATAGACTTTTGAGCAGGGAAGGGAGCCGGAGTGGGAGCCGGAACAGTCAGTCTTGTAAAGACCGACCCTTTGGCAAGAGAAGCCGCCTTGACGACTTCGGGAGCAGAGATGGCTATCCTCTTCGGAATAACCATTTCTGGAACTGCAGGCTTCATCATGGGTCCGCATGAACTTTGGCCCAATCTGGCGAAGACTGAGGCGCTAGAGCCGGACGACCCGTTGAGGGGGGCCGCTGTAGTTGCAAGCCGATCAAAGACTGACTTCTTGGGAGATTCTTGCGATGGTACAGGGGCGTTGAAGCTCATCGGTGGGAGCATGGTCCCAAAAAACAATCCAGTGGTGGCCTGAGTCATCTGGTCTACCGGCATTATGAACAGGGAGGCCGCTTGGGGCCCGTAAGCTATGCCTCCAGATGAGGCGGAGCGTGAGTTGCAATTGCAGTTGGAACACTTCGCGCAAGTAAACGCCATTGATGTTTCGTTTTCTGCGCCAAGTAAGAAACCAAATCTAAATAGCTCGAACCCAAGGGCAACCATATCAAACCGCAATTCGTTCGCGAACACGACACACGAAGTGTGGAGTGGAAAGAGGAAAAAGTCCCACCGGGCGTGCCAGAATCCGTTCCCCACCAAACACGGAGACGCGACCGCGCGGGTCCGTCTTGCCTGAAATTCGGGGAAGATGCTAATTGGTGCTATCCGTCCACCTCTCCGAAAATGCCAAGTTGATTTATGGCACCATGTATCGAAGGTTTAAACGGATGCGGCTGATGTAGCAGACTTCGTCAGATTCCCCCTCTTTTGAGGGGTTTTTGATTGTGGGGACGCTCTTCCCTGCAGACGCAAGCCCCTGCAGTTAATTACGCTATCACATCGCGGTAACAACTTTCTCCTTCTCCAGATGGTCACTTTGTGTCGTGGGTGTTTGTTTTGCTTTTGGTTGCCCGTGGATTGTATACGTAGACTAATTTATGTTGTCGCCCGTAGGGCGTGGATTAGTCCAAATCCGTATCTTCTTAGATTTGGGTTTAGGGTTGGGTTTAAGGATACGTTAGTCTCATTTCAGGCTAAGATCAATTTAAACGTATGTTAAGGACACGTTAGTCTAACTTTTAGACTAAGATCAACTTAACGGGATCGTTTAGATCCAACGAGAGAACATTTGGACATTGTTGTTTAGTTTAGGGACATTACGGTCAATTAGTTTAAGGACATTACGGTCCAGTGTTAGTTTAAGGACATCTCGGTCCAGGTTAAGGACGTCGTAGTCCGTGGGTTTAAAGGGACCCTACAGTCCGAGGTTAAGAACATCGTAGTCCATGAGTTTAAGGACCCCACAGTCCATAGTTTAAAGACGTCATAGTCTGTAAAGTGTAAGGACATCGTGGTCCATGAGTTTAAGGACCCCACAGTCTAGGTTAAGGACATCGTAGTCCGTGAGTTTAAGGACCCCACAGTCCAGTTTAATGATGTCATAGTCTATAAGATGTATGGTTGTCGGGACTCGTCACCTCTCTGAAGACGTTGAAGAATTACAACGATAAATATCAGAGGAGTAAAGAGATGTACCCTCGAACCGGTATGAGTTGGTTGAAGTATCTGTAGTCCAGTTTGGGACTGAGATCTGTTAAATATTCATGAGCAGATGGGCTCAGTTCAATATAAGTTGAGGACTTATGGCCAATATTGGGCTAAGTCCAATAAGATTAAAATGTTTAACATTTTATTCTTCTGGGTTGTTGAGCATTTATCTTTTAATAATGCTGAGCATTGAATCCTGACATTTTTTTTGTCTTGTATTGAATGCATAGCATTCATCAGAACAATGTGTGTTCTGACAGCGCGCCACGTGGCACTCCTGGCGCTTTGCGCCAATTAAAGAGTGCATTGCGCTTCTGCCAAGTAGCGCACACGAAAAGGACACATGTTGCGCTTGGCGCTAAGCGCCAGATGATGGGCGTATTGCGCCAGTTTATGAGCGCATTGCGCTTTCAATTTATGAGCGCATTGCGCTATTTCAGTGGCACATATGTGAGTGACACGTGGCGCGCTTGGCGCTGAGCGCCAGCCCATGAGCGCAGTGCGCTATTTTAGAAGCGCAAAGCGCAAGTTGCATACGTGGTTGACACGTGGCGCGTTTTGGCGCTGAGCGCCCGTCCAAGGAGCGCAGAAGCGCAGTTCAAGAGTGCAAGGCACTTTTCAATAGCGCAAACCGCATTTGATCAAATTTATGATCTTTGAACAAATTTATGTTCTTTTGAAAGGAGGTTTTGCCTCAAGATTCAAGAACAACAGTTCTTATTTTTGAAAGGGCTTGCCTTTGTAGATCAATGGTCTATGAATGAAGTAAATACTTCTTTTGTTTTTATGATGAAATCTTTTGATCTCTTTTTATAGAAGACCTTGGTCTTTTGTAGATCTATGATCTTTTAAGAAGATAGTTTTTTTTGTTTTAATGAGATGATTTCATCTCTTGGTTCAAGAATCATTCTTTTTATCTTGAAAAAATGATCTTCTTTCAAGAGCTTGCTCTCTTTCTTTTGAGTCTTCTCAAAGTTTGTAGGGGTTTTTTTCTCTCTCAGACTTGAAGTCTTAGGACCTTTATATAGGGCAAATTGATTTGTTAAATCAGTTAATGAGATCTTTTTCTGATTGATTTGGGGATGTTTCCCCACCGTTGGATCTTTGATCCTAGGGTTTTTGTTTTACAGAAGGCAATCTTCTTGTTTTTTAACAAGATTGGAAAAATCTTTCCATAACAAAATTTTAATTCTGATTAATTAATGATTTATCATTATTATTAAATCTTTTGATTTAACGGTGGAGAATTTTTAATTCCAGCGCTGGCGTACCCGTACTTTGCACGTGGTGCGCTGCTCAGAGCGCAGTGCACTTTGCGCTAGCGCACCTACGTTTGATACGTGGCGCGCAGCGCGGCCTGCGCTAGCGTACCCGTGTTTGACACGTGGCGCGCAGCGCATCAGGCGCTAGCGCATCTGTGTTTGACACGTGGCGCGCAGCGCGCCTATCGCTGAATCTGAAGCGTTGCTTCAATTTTGAAATTTTGAATTTTAAAACAGAGCTTTACTCTGATTGGGGGAAACACACAAAAATCATATTTTCATGAATTAGAGCCCTAGAAAAATTTTGGGGTACTGTAGCCCAAAAAGAGCCGCGAAAAAGGAGCAAAATGCGACATTTTACTCCCTTTCCACAGCGGAATTTTGGAGTTAGGTCCCCAAATTTTTTCTGTAGCTATAGTTTTGCCTGCACATAATTCTAAGATACCAAAAAAAAATTTTAGAACGACTTTGAAATTCGACAGCAAGCACATGAATATAGATTCGTGATTCGGAAAAATTTGTCAATCGAGATTTTAACCTTATGCAAACTAGTTAGTTGGGTTAATGGGTTGTCTCTGATAACATGTAAGTCTACGGTGGCGCCTCGGCCGTCAATCCGAGGCCAAACACGGAACAAAAACTTTTTATAAAACTGGCGCTAACGTAGGCTTTTACCCGGATCGTACCATTAACACTAAACTAGCTAACTACAAAGAAATTAGAATGGCTATACCGATCGATCCGTGTCCTTCGGTCTTTAGCCACCATCCTTAGCTCCTCACGACATCTCCGATTTCCGGTCTCCTCATTGAAGTGGCACCACGTCAAGGAATCTTTTTACGGGCTCCTGCTTCAAACCGAAGCAACTCGAACATGAAGTTTGCCAACCAACATGTCCAAGGTGAAGTAGAGAATGTGTGTGATTATTTTGTCTCAAGACATCCATTGATTCTCAACTCATGAGATAGTATGGATGGAGGTTGAAGAAGAAGCCATTGATGGAAGTTATAAGCACAAGAAGAAATCTAGTGAAGAAGAAGAAGAGCTTGCTTATTGTGTTGGGATGAAAATGTGAGAGCTCTCATAATAAACTCAAGATCAATCCCCACTCTCAAGTGGCTGCCCTCTCTCTCCTCACACATCATTTCCACACAATAATAAATCAAGAGATTAGATATGGCACAAATAAATAACACCATGAGTCATCAACAAAGCACATGCCATATTTAATGCTCATGATCATGACTAGCACTCACAATTTCCGCCTAATAAACATTAATCCAAATGTTTAGAACAATAAATAGAATGGCATCTTCTAAAGTAAACTCGTGACGGATCTCAAAATACCCCTCACCTGTATATATATCTGCATCCGTATTCCAACTGAATACGAATACTACGAGATGAAAATAATCCAACAATCTAATACTAGGATCCGGCTTAAACCAAAGCCCACTAGTATGATCCGTCCGATCATGATCCGTGCACAAGTGCACGTATATGATTGAACCCTGCCATAAAACCATACGGCCTCTACAACGTTTCGCCCGAACTTTGGAAACTTTCTATGGGGGCTCTAAAGACTCGTCAATACGCTGACAGTGGGTTTAACTACAAGCACGTCAGTGGTACTAGATGTACGTAACGACTGCCCAGGTATTGAGCAAAAGGGATGCCGATGAGCGAATTCATCCTGAAACCCTACTGAGCTTGTCAGTGACAATATCCGTACAGTCCGGTCCGTTCGTCTATGAGTATCGCATATCAGGCCTAGGGGGCTGGTAAACGTTAAACCCCCAATAGCGGTATAAGTCGTGTCGGGGTGTAGCCCAGAACACCCTGAGAAACTACTGGAATACCTACCAGTAAATCTCGCTTGCCCTGACCAGGGACTTTGTATAATAGCTCTCCTAAACACAGCGCGATCTCACCCCCAATACCGAGAGAGATGAATCCCCTGCCGATCCGCTCACTGCCTCCAAGTGGCTCGGGACTGTACCCAACTAAAACCTGTTTGCACGACTCCTTTGAGCCATGGTAGGGTAGTAATCAAAGCACAGTGGGAACTCACACGAGACAAATGACGATCTCAGGTCGATAGACTAACCTGTACACATGTCATCAGGGAACTGCTATCTGACGATAGGTATAATACCAACTAGTATGTTCCCGGCGAGTCTATCCGGTGTACTCATAACCCAATGAGCACCTGTATACATCTTAGGTGAACCAACTGACACCAATGGCTTATGAGACCGTCCACCGCCCCTCGTCGGGGTCTCGACTGTATACACTAGTCTACTAATAGAGTATCGATGCCCAGTCTCGAAACTCCCACGACTAGGGACACTTTAAGGATGTGTTTATAAACCCCAGCTCCCACGTATATCATCGCCATCATACTGCTGGCAGTCAAACAAGAATCCTAAGGAAACTATCAACATGTAATAGTGATCTGTAATGTCACCTGAAGTATGTACACGATGATAAAGACAAACCAGATAGCATACTATCATCTTGAGTAAGACTATTCTACCGGTATAGGTCCTCCTTCAATCATTGCAATCACGTGCTTGCGATCCAATAATTGACTTTGAGGGCACTATATCCAACAATAAAGTACTTGCATGATCTCCTTATAAAGTGCAAACTTGATGAAATAAAGCCATGTAGCAGCCCCATGTCAACATCTTGTTCTCTGTCTAAAAATAGTGGAGAAGCTTTACCTAATCCTATAGAATATCGTAGCGTTATTAGAGCATTACAATACCTCACCATGACTAGACCAGATATCACATACTCTGTAAACAAAGTATGTCAATTTATGGCTCGTCCAACTCGTAATCATTAGATAGTTTTCAAACAAATCTTGCGTTATTTAAAATATACTAATGGCTTCGGTCTTCATATCCTCAAATCTAATTCCTTTCACCTCCATGCTTACTCGGATGTTGATTGGGCGGGTTATTCCGATGATCGGTGTTCTCAAGGAGGTTATTGTATATTTCTCAGACCAAATCTTATTTCATTGAGTTCAAAGAAACAGCCAACCGTCTCTCGGTCAAGCACGGAATCAGAATATCAATGCTTAGCCAATGCCACTAATGAGTTAATATGGATTTCTATGCTATTTCGGGAGCTTGGTATTTGTAAATCCCCAGTTCCATGTGTATTTTCTGTATATTTATTTATTATATTTTTCTAAAATTTTCCTATTATTTTTACACTTTTTATATATATTTTTATTTATTTTAATTATTATATTTCTTTTCCTAAACCCAAACCCTGACCTTTTATTTTTCCTAATTCTTATTTTTCCTACCCCAAGGCCCAGCCCACAAACCCACTTCCCAATTTCCCCAACACTACCCAAACCCGACCCTTACCCGACCCGCTCCCCACTTCCTCTCTCTCTCCTTTCTTTTCCTTCGCTCTTTTCTTTTCTTTCTTCTTCTCTTTCCCGCCTCCCCCGCGCTCGTCCTAATGTCCCCACGCCTACATCCCCTTCTTCTCTTCTTCTCACTCTCTTCTCTTTCCCGCTCTCTTTCTCTCCTCCTCGCAACGAGCCCCCACTCCCGCGAGGCCCGCTCCCCAACGACCACGATGACGAAGCCCACTCACTCAACTACCCTCGAGATCCCCTCCCCAAATCCTCCATCTCCCTCGCAGCTCCCCTCTTCTCGCGCTCGCCCATGATCCAGCCATCGTCGATGCTGCTCCGCTCTCCAACAACTACCCTTGCAATCCCCTCGCCTGCCTCACCCTCCTCTCTTCATCCCTCTCTACATCTCCCTCTTCATCGCTCTCGTTCGCACTCCCTCAAAACCCATCGTCGGCCTCGACCCCATGCCTGCAACCGCCTCCGTCATCCTCCTCTCCCTCACCGAAATCACCTCCTCACCACCATCGCCATCGATGACTTTGCCCCCTCGCTAACACCCCAAGCAGCTCTTTCCCTCCGACGATAGCTCCTTCGCCGGCCCGTCCAAACCCGTTAACCCGAGCATGAGCCAAGAAACCCGAGCCCCTTAAGAACCTCACTGCACCACCGACCTTCCATTATCGCCGGTGACTCCTTCATCTTCCAATGGCCATCACCTGAAAACCTACACCCTAACCTAACAACTCCTTCGCCTGCACCTTCACTGGCTACCTCCATCGCCGGCGAGAACCCACCTCTGCCTGAGCACCACCGATGTGCTCCTCTCGCCGCCAACCTCTGCTCACCGCCGCAACCACCTCCACGTCGTCTCTAACACCATAACCCGAGCCCCTGCCACCGTCTTCACCTCGCCTCGACCCCTCTTTCTCCCGCCGCCGGAGCTTCCCCAAACAGCCGCGACCTCCACCAATGAGCACCCCCACAACTCTTCCTTCACCGTCGGTTGTTTCGTCCCTGCTCCGTGTCGTCGCCGAAGACAAGCCCAAACTGGTGTTGCTGCTGCTGCTTGCGTTGCATCGTTGAACTGTGATCGTGCCGTTGTTGTCGGCTTCGTCATCACGGTCGTGTCTCCGATTATCTTCAGGCAAGTTAAACACTTACTTTACATGCTATTTATACTATGTATATATATACAATCAAAGTTAAATTATATTTCTTGGAGTCTGATAAATGTGGCGACCCGTATTCGTGCGTCGCACAAAGAACTGAACAAATAATGAGCCTAATATCATGTGGTTGATGTATATAGTTCACACAGATCGAATCTCGTTCATGTATGTGAGACAAATCTAATCCGCTATAGTTTCGAAATGATGTGTTAAGTGCTCGATGCGAACCTTATGAGAAAATAAAATCTAAAGTGGCGGAACTCATCATATTTAGACCCTAATACTATTAACAAACACTCTGTAGAAATTTGGTGGCAAATCGATATCGTTTTCACACATAAAGTGATGCCCTAACTTCAATACCGAAACTTGTGTTTTACCGAATACTTGACCCCGTTAAATTCATAATTAATTCAAGAAAAATTCAATAGCAACGTGCCTGGGTTCGTTCCAAAGGGTACTGCACAACCTTTAACAATAAATATATCCTTACTGTTAGATACATCCTTTGGATATCGAAAACAAAGAACTTACCTGACCTTGGACTGCAGTCCAGAGCAGGAACTTACCCTCGACATCCATTTATACACCCGAAACCTTAATTTTTAATTATGATAGTGTGCGGAACCAATAACCAATGCGTATAAAATTGTTCTAGCTTTCCAATGGTACTAATTTCACTAAATTCCAGAATCATTTGGTATTTAAATCATATTTTAAACGGGCGACATGTACGGCAGATTTCTGTCATTTCAGCTTGCACCCTTCATCAGTGATCAGATCATAACTCCTAAACCAGAATGACTATTGTTGATCTGTCTCTTGTGCTGTAAATTTAAGCCATATCCCTACAATTAGTTGAACAGTAGCATCGCCTAATTATGCTCCCAACAGGGAGTAAAACGTGTTACAAAACGGATTTCCAGTTTAGAAATTGATTTTCAGCAGTAAACACTAAAAATGAAATGACCGTAACACGCAAACCTGAAACCCGTTTGACTTGAAACCAATTTTTATGCTTATATAAACAAGTATACTTCATATGCCTTTTATATTATTTTGCCAAATTATGCACGTGTGATTTTATATGATTTTTCTAATCCAACCGACACCGGTTGCTCATATGATTTTAGCAGTGCATTTACTGTATTCCCATCATGTTGCATGACCGATATACCCTTGTAAATAGTGTTCATTTGTAGCGACATACTAGTGACCGTGTTTTCCTACCAAGTGATAAATGTTAGTGATTGGATTGTGCCAAGTACGTTAGTGTAAAAGTATGATTGAATAGTAGAAGTGACGCGTACTTGTACACAATCAGCGGAACCAATTAGTTATTGTATTGTCGACGCGTATAGGACATATATAAATATAACTATAACTGGTATGGAATGGTTATGGAAGAACTTATATTAGTGTCATAGGTAAGACATCGAGCACTGTCTATTTATCTTAGAAACCAGTCAAGACATGCTTGATGGAGACCCTGTCTTCAGTTCTCGCGTAGACTTGTCATGGGACAACTAGTATTTGGATTCATGGTCGGTGTTTGATGTAGATCACGGGGTGTAGGGTAGTCTGAGTGTGAGTTCGATCAATGGAATCTCAGGAGTCCCACTGCCGGCATATGTAGTGATTTCGGAAGTCGTATGGATGGTGTTTCCGATTATTAGTGAGCGTGATTCGGGCCCGTGTTTCCTTTCCCATGGGGCCTACCCTTGGGTTGTGGATACTTCTACGGTGGTTGACGCTCACACTTCGACTGACGATAACTTAGGTGACTTGGACGGTGAGACATGGAGACTGATTATTTAGTGACATGGACATTACATTGATTACTGATCTGATACACTTGCATTATCGTTACATGTACCTGTTATTTCATGTCCACGTCATTATTCTACACTTATTGCTTTATGTTTATCATCATTGCACATTACATATGTATATATTTCCATTGTGTCGCCCTGACGACCTGAGTATGCATTCTCAAAGTGAGGAGTGGATTTAGCTCAGATCAGGACCTGCTTTACCTCGAGAAGATTGCAGACATCTAGATCAGCGACGCCGGTGTTATCTTTCCTTTGACTCTATCTGGTTAGTTCTACATCTGTTTTGATAGAATTAGTGACTGCATTTCTCATTACTGGTATTATGATTACTGATTACCATGTAGTGCTAGAAGTCGAAGTGTGACTACGACAGGATATTTTCTCGACCGTAGAAGCATGGGTGGCCTTATCACCCCTCGTATTCCGTATTTTGGGAAGCGGGGCGTGACATGGTTTTGTTGGTATCAGAGCCAGGTTGGTTTAGATTGAGATTATAGTTTTCGACTAGGGCTTGACAATTTAAGTCGCCCATACGGTCTAGATTATAAATTCGTTATCCTTGACTAGGATCACTATAATTTGTCAAGCTATATTTTTGACTCCATCCGCTAGAGTTTTGGGTGACTTAGTAGAGTTATGTGATTGTAACTTTGAACTACAGTATAGTTACAAGGCAACACTTTGCTTGAGTGACTTGAAATTCTACATTTGATTTTCGCTCGATTGAGTTTCACCTCACCATATATTCTTATTTCGTTGTCCATTCTATATCTTATTCTGATTCTTATTCCTTGTATCTTATGCCGTCCGAAAATTTGTTGTTTCAGGACTATGACTTCTAGCAACTCTCCTTCCTTCTCCACTCCCCAGAGTCAGACCACCGAGATTTTGGGTGTACTGCAAGATTTGATGGAAGCTCAGGAGCGAACAAACAATCTCTTAGCTGAAGGACTAAAAAGGCAGATGGCTCAGGCAACAACGGGAGCCTCCAATCACAGGGGAATCCCGGTTAAATAAAGAGGGGGTGTGCAGATGAAGCGCTTATTTTTTTCTCAACAACAGAAACAGTGGAGAACCCAAATTTGTGGTTAGTTCAAGAGGCCATGACACCTTAAGAGGGACTGTCGTCGGGCCAAAGGGCAGTGCCTGATTTGTGGATCCGACGAGTATCTTATCAATGGTTGCCCTCGAATGAAAAAGCTACAAGAAAGAGATTAGTCAACGCTCTCCATCTCTGCTTGAGCAACTTGGTTGTTTCGTAGTTCGAGTTTCGAGAATGGTATAGACCCAACATAGGATTCAAACTCGCTTTATGAGATCACAGCGATCTAGACATCAACGTGGAGTTTCCACCGTCCTGCTTTCAATAAAGACCTTGTTATTTTATTTAGTAATCATTTCTTTTCGTCTGAACCTTGTATTTTGTTGAACCCCTTGGTTTAAATGAAAAATATGGGTTGTGATTTGTATATCATTTCCTTACCATTCACTTCTCTATACTACTTATTGCATCATCACTTGAGTTTGTGGTTTTAGACTTTTATCCACCTTGTATTTTACCATAAGCTCCACATCTTTTTTTTTGTGTTCCACTATCTAATCATGACTCTCTCTTTTCAGGCCATGGCCAATCCTGGGGCAGCGCCGCCTCTCGATGGAGACACTCGGTCATGCGTTTCTTTTGACTGCATACTAGTGAGTTCAGATGACGAGATCGATGACCCACAGGTTATTTTCAACAACAGCGATCCCGAGGACGAGGAAGTCGCAAACGCGGCTCCAGAACTCAACATGATCAGTGACTCTGACGAGAAAGAAGAGGACCCCGAAGAAGACTCGATAGAGGAAGATCCTGAGGAGGATCCAATGGAAGAAAACCCAGTAGAAGAGAATCTAGAAAAGAAAGATCCTGAGAAGGACCTAGTGGAAGAGGATCGTGAAGAGGCGAATCACGCGGAAGAGGATCCCGATGAGGAAGCTCCCGCCGAGGAAGAAGGACCGGAAGAAGAAAACCCCGTGGGGGAAGAGCCCGAAAACGATGCCCCAGCCGAGCAAGAGTCGGAGGATGAAATATCGAGTGAGGAGGAACTCGAAGCTGAAAAACCTCCCGCAGCAATCCCTGCTAGGCGCTATGGGAATGGACGTCCCTATCTTAGCGCGAGAGTTTATCGTAACCTGTTAAACCTTCACAATCACGACTGACGTGATTTGTTTTTCTTTTCTTTTTGTATGGATAAATAAAAAACTATGTATAGCTTATGGCTACTTTTATCTTTCAAGTGTGCTTTGTTAAAAAAAAATTGAAAAAAATAAATAAAGTTTCTGATCATGTGAATCTTATTTGAGCACTGTACCTTTAAGGTCCGCGTGATGCATTGATTGTTCCTTCTTACAATTCCTTCCCTCCTGAGATTCATTACTATTACTTCATCCTTGAACCTTGTAGTAACCTGTCCCCAGTCTCGCCGACATTCTAAATGAGCACCACCTTCCCGACTTCTTTTTTATTAGGTCGTACCTTCCTGTAATCCATGCCATGCCTAGTCTCTTATACATTGCTAGTATTATTTCCTATTACTGTAATTACATTCGGTGGCGTTTGTTATTCAAAATTAGTTCTCTATTTTTGTGTTTATCAAAATTGCGTATTATTAACTACTTTTTACTTATTTTAAATGATATATTATTCTTCACATTTTCAATAGTACAAACTTACATCGCATATACTATTCTGTCTTATTTTCTTTTGTATTTTTCCGTATGAGTATTCTTAAGCTATTTTATAACTACCTGATTTTTAATTTTACTAATGTAGCTCCGGAGCTTAATACATATCAGCCAATTTTTCACCATTGTTATTTGTTGTTATTCTATTCTTCTTTTTATTGTATATATAATTTATTACTATAAACGGTTATGCCTTGTGCTTACTTATGACTATTCTTTTAGCTGCACTATTTCTTATATATATATATATATATATATATATAGATATATATATATATATATATGTAAGTGCACGGCGGCGGCTCGGCCGTCGATCCGACGCCGGAAACGCGGAAACGATAAACTTTTCAAACTAGAAAACAGGCACCACCGCGCACAAAAATTCACGGATCGGGCCATTAACCTAGCTACTAGAAAACTAGAATAAGAGTAGAGAGTTATACCAAGCGATCCGTGTCCTTCGGTCTTCGTCTCCACTCCGATCTCCCGCGGAATCTCCGTTCGTCACCTCCTCGTCGGAAAGGGCACCACATAGCCAAGTTCTTTTACGGGCTCCCACCACTGGACCGAGACAACTCGGGCGCGAAGTTGGCTAGCCGACGCGTCCAAGATTTGCTGTAGATGTAGTGTAGTAGGCTATGTCTCTTTGGGGTTTATGTAGTTGCCATGGTGGAGGAAGTGAAGAGTGAACTTTGGAGAGGTGAGGGGTTTTTGTGGAAAACATAGAATGAAATGAGATGAATGATTTCCCTCACAAAAATGAATTCCTCTCTCTCTCTCTCCCCTAGGATGTGGCCGGCCCCTCCAAGAAATGGGTGGAGGAAAAATTGCAAGCAATGCAAGTGGAGAAAAGAATATGAATAATGATAAATATAAGTCACACCAACCTCTCATCCAAATCCAACTCAATACACATCTCATTAATGCAAAGGAAAAGATGGATAAAGCATCTCATGATGATAGAAGCCACAAATGCAAGAAACCCCCTCCACAAATGTTATTTGCACACTTGCAAATAACCCCCTCCATCGTAAAAGTCCGGCCGTGAAGGAACAAAGGAAAACCGGCCGGAACGGAATGCAAACTGGCAACTTCAGAAAACTGATCCTATAATAAATTACAGGAAAACCCCGCGACTGCATATACATGCCCGCACTTGTATTCCCACTGAACACAAATGCAAAGAGACAAAACTACACCGTCTAATACTAGGATCCGGCTTAAACCAAAGCCGGCTAGTAAAATCCGTCCGATCACGATTCGTGCAATACCGCACGTATCTGATCAAACCCTGCCATATCTCCATACGGCCTCTACCGCGTTTCGCCCGAAACCTGAGTAACTGTGTGTGGTGGACTCTAAAAACTCGTCAATACTATGGCTGTGGATTTAACCACTAGCACGTCAGAGGTATTAGCCATACGTGACGGGCTACCAGCTATTGACCAAAAGGGACGTCGATGAGCGAACTCATCCTGACACCCTATTGAGCCTGTCAGTGACAATATCCATACAGTCCGGTCCGTTCTTCTATGAGCATCGCATGGCGGGCCTAGGGGGTTGGTAAAAGTCAGACCCCCAAAAGCGGTACAAGTCATGTCGGAGTGCAGCCCAGAACATCCTGAGATACTACTGGAATACCAGTAAATCTCCTGCCTTGGCCAAGGACTTTTCATGTACTGGCTCTCCTAGACACAGCGCGACCTCACCCCCAATACCGGGAGAGACGAACCCCTGCAGATCCGCTCACTGCCTCCATGTGGCTCGGGACTGTACCCAACTAAAACCTGTTTGCGCGTCTCCTTTGAGCGTGGTAGGGTAGTAATCAAAGCACAGTGGGAACTTGTTCATAACAGAATATTGCATTTTATACCGTCCATTCTTACGCTCGGTTGTTTATAGGTAGGTGCTTTTAATCCGTGTTTGTTACATATTTACAGAATACAGGTTTCCAGTACAAATATTGCAAATTAAGATAAAATCTCCACAGTTACACCAAATACAGAACATCTGTCACAGCAGATAAAAGCCGGGTTCCGGTCATCCATATCCGTCCAGTGCCGAGTACCAGTTCCAGAGACAGGACATATGATAGTGGTCATTCGTGTCTCGGACAAGCACAGAGCACGAGGGGGGCAGCACAAGAATCAATGGGTGCGCGGAGCTCGAGAGAGATAGAAGTCAAAAGTGAAGAAAAGAAAGCAATCTTGGACTAAGAAATCTGGAGATATTCTGGAAGATTTTGTGCAGTATAACGTTGGCAAACACGAGGAAACATCAAACCAGGAAATTTCCCAAAATCCCACGACCCAACTCCACTTAATGGTCGCGGAACCGCGGCCAATAGGGGGTCTAGGCCGCGGTTCTGCGGCCGTACGGCCTCTTCACGTTGTCAAATTTCGGGGGCTGTTTGGTAATTTTGTTTATGGGCAGATTATTGCCCTAGGTTTCCTATTCCCCTCCTATAAATACCCCGAATCTGAGCCAAGCCAAGGTGTTAAATTCTTTAGCCTCTTTTTGTTAGGTTTTAGTCTTCTTCTTCTTCTTCTTCATTCTTTCCTCCATGAAAATTGTAGTGAGAGCTTTTTGAGTGGATGATGAAATGAAGATAAGGGTTTTTGTATTATTCTTTTTGCTTAGCTTCCCCCTTGAGCTCTCTACCTTAGCTTGATCTTGCAACCTCTTAAGTGAGCTTGCAAGTTTAAGTTTTGGTCATTGATCTCAAGAGGTTGTATCATTTTGTTCTCTCTTTAGTGCTTCATTTCACATGAGTTTTTTACCTTTCTCTTGATCTTGCAACCTCTTGATTGAGCTTGCAAGTTTAAGGGTTGGCTATTGATCCCATACTTGTCTTGAGTTCTATGGTTGTTGTAATTACTTTCTTGCATTTTTCATTCTTGTCTTTAATTACTTGCAATTTATTACCATGCACTTTAATTACTTGCTGGTAATCTTTTCTTTTCTTTGTTCTTTTTGTTCTCTTTTTTTGGTTCTTTTTGTGAATGAATGTAATTACCGTTGTTAAGAATAAATACGGTATTGTAAGTTAATATCTCCTTGCTCATTTCCTTTTCCCGTTATTTTCCATTGAACTCCGCCCAAACGATACGCAGGCGCTCCGTTAGGCACCCTACCCTACCAAGGTAACGGTGATTCCTAACCGCGACCGGTTGCGTTCGGTTTGGCGGGAGGCGAAAGCAAGAGACAAGAACGGAAGGACAAGGGTAAATAAGCCATATTCCACGAATACCGCGCTTAAATCCCCTAATCCACGTTGTTGCCGATTGCTCTAGCTTCAATTGGTCAAGATTCGGCTCAAAGGTTTTGGGTACGGATTTCTTTAGCTTACAATTTCGTATCTTTTTCTTAACAACTTCATATTTGCAAATAATACACATAGGTTAGACTTGAACAAACACATATAAATTCTTTATTGACTCGTCTAAGACAAGAACGAAAATACAACCATCTTCCTGTGGATCGACCCGTGCTCAACCGGCTAGCTGCATAGCGACACCGTCTTGATTGCGGTTAACTCAAATTCTTTCAATCAAATGGCGTCGTTGCCGGGGAGACGGTAGCGTATTTTCTTTCTTGTTATTCGGGTTAATATTCTTTTTGTATATATTTATAAATTAAAAAAATCTTTTTTTTTGATCAATTTTGTGGGCAAGAGTGCAGATTCTTGCGGATTTGCAAACTGCGATTGTGGGGAGCAAAGTGTACGTTCAAGGCTAAGGGTTTGCAAAGTACAGTGCCAAAAATCCGGGTAGTTTGACCCGCGCAAGCGAACTTTTCAAGCTTACCGGATTTGATTCAACGAGGGTTTCCTAACCCAAAATCGTAACGGTACGTACTTTACTAACACCTTCTTCTCAAATCCGACGCATCCAATATACTATTCTTTGCAGGATTCTTTGCAAGTTCGCTAGCAAACGCTAAAAATTGACTAACCCGTATTTGTTGCAGTGCCGCGCTTAAACTAAAAAACGATTGTTTGATTCTTTATAGAATTTTTATTGAATTGCGCATCGCATACATTAATACGGACTTAAGGGCAAGCGAACCCCACAATATACGGTAAAGGATTTCATCACCTTTTCCGTGGCCCACAAATCACGAACTTGAGCATAACGTTTACCCGCACAAAATTTAAAAGAAACTAGACTTTAAGCCTTAAGGACTTCGCGCTCACTAGGAGAAGTTAACTGTATTTAGAACCCCGCTTAACGGTATATTGCTTACGGGGTGTCTAGGAAAGTGTTAACGGTGAAACCGCCAAAAGAGAAAGGGTTATTTAATTAAGGAATTTCGCGAAAGCGTTGGAAAACCTCCCCTTATCTTTGCACTTACTTGGCCTCGTGATCAATGTATCTTGAGCCCGTTTCTCGACACAGTTTTACTTCGACAATCAAGTTCTGGAGCAGGTCTAGTTGACCTAGGTGAACCCTAGAACGATTAGGTGTGTGGTATTTTTGTGTCGTGATTGTTTTTGTCCATATTCTTTTTATGTGTATATTTCATTCTTCTGTTAATATAAAAAATATATATATATATATATATATCACATTCTTTTTCCCCTCCTTTTCTCTACCTTTCTTTCTCTCTCTTCATATCATGGGTACCCCACCTCGAAAAACTCTTGCCGAACTTTGGTACCCACAACCAGATATTACTTCTTACGGTTCTTGCTTTGGCCGAACTTCGAACGATCCATCCATGCCAAAAATTTCATTGAGAGATCGGATAGACACGTCTAGGACAAATAATTTGACTCCGCAATCCACTTCATATCAACCATTTCAAACATTCACCCCTTCTTACGTTGATACCCCTTCTTCGAGTCATGTTGCAACTCCAAGACCTATGTCTATTGCAGAACGTATTGAACAATCTCGTAGCCGATTTTTCACTCCTTTCACCATTTTAAATTCTTGGGATCAACAATTACATTCACCTTCCTATCCAAATGTTGATCCTGCTCCTGTCCAGCCATTCAATTCCTACCAATCCTACCCTACTTTTGCACCTTCCCTAGACATTGCATCAGAACCGCCATTTGGGAGTTTTCAGTATCCAAACAACTTTGAATCTTTTACTGAAACCCCTTCACAACCCATGTCTAGTCTGGAACAGTCGTTGGAAGACTTTAGGGTAGCGTCAAGCCAACAGATGATGGATTTGAATGCGTCCATGGCTGCTCTCGTACAACATACTGACCCGATAGCTAGTTTTCAACTAGCTCCTAATTTTTCAATGTATGATGAGGCGGCAGGACAGGCTGTGAATTTGAGTGGAGAGAGTGAGCTGTACCCCCTTCCGAATCAAGCCTACCCGGTCCAAATTGAATCCCACAACTCCTGTTTTGAAAGTCTATCAAGTATCCCACATGATTTATCAATTGAAGATAGAATGATGAATGAGTTGTGCGACTTTGTAGTGTTTGATTTACCCGATTATGAAGGGACCTTGCCAAGTGAAACCAATCCCAAACCTTTTGACCTCTACACCTCCACTCTAGAACCGGAATTGATTGATATCCATGCTTTTGATGAGGTGTCTGAGAATATTGATTTTCACTTGATTGAGGATATTGACACGGGGAATAATTTGGATGATGAACCCATAGATTTGGCTGAGTTTTTCTCTCCAATTCATCATCCCGAGTCATTAAATGTTTTTCCCGAACCCCATATGCGTCTGGACTTTGATGAAATATGCATGGATGAGCTTAACTTTGAGGAGAATTTTGAGGATATTTTTGAGGATGAAACAGTTCTAGATGATGAGTCGGATTTTCCAATTCATCTTGTTCCTTTCACTGACTGTGTACACCCTCCAGAACCCTTAACCGATACCCTTCCTCAACCACTTCCCTCCATCCTTTCCATCGTTCCGACCTTGCAAGAACCCGTATCATTTTCACTTCCTGTGTCTCGTTTACCAGGTTCGGCGTACCCATGGTTTCTTACGAATCTTGAGGGATTTGACCCAATTTCTCGCCATATTGATAGATTAGTACAATCCGTCTTTTCACATCGATCATTACAGATTGTACTAATTTATTCAATCCATTTCCACCCTCAAGTTCGTATTCCATTTCTTTCTCCCTTCCACCATTCTTCTTCTCATATACCGAGACCGTATCCTGCTTCTATCTCCATACGGTCTCGCGTAGTCTCCATTTCTTACCTCTTCACCTTCTTTCACCAGCCACTGCTTTATCACGATAAGATCTTTGAATGGTTGGTACTAACTTTTGGCCTGTGTAAGACCTTGTATAGCTTGATACTGTTCTCTTTCCCCCATAATCCTGAATTTCAACGCTTAACAGTGGAAACACTGTTTTACTTAAGTTTGGGGGGGACACCTTTTTTGTATATATTTTTTGTTTTCCTTTTTGTTTTGTATATAATTTGTTTTTAGGGAGCGCCGACAATTTTGATCCTCTTGGTGTAGCCTGGCAGTGAGAGCACTGTCAAGTTTAAGTTTGGGGGTGTGCTCGGTAAGCTTTCTTCCTTCGCATTCATTTGTATATTTTGCATTTGCATACCCTATTAAAAACCCACAAAAATTGAAAATTTTCCAAAAAATATAAAAACTTTGTCGTCAAGTTAGCTAATAGGGTAACTTAGATTTTTATTCTGAAAGTTTAGTTGATATATTAGAAATAACTAACTCCTAGGCTTAGGAATTAAAAACCCTAAAAATAACCCTCATTCTGTCTAACTTTGATAAGTATACGTCCTTACAGTTTTTTTTGAGAAATAGGTAATCTTGAGTTCAGTTCTTGAGTTAAGTCAAGATGAAGGGAAAGTATTGAAGCTTTACTGGAGGATAAGTCTGAAAAATAGTTTCTTTTCTTGAGTTTAAATTTAGAAAGTATATACCCTGCAAACTGCGCTTACACGCACCTTGAAACTTGGGATAGTAGAGGATACCTAGAAATACTCTTGCCTGAAAGCCTAGTATGAAAGAAAAAACGGTATTTAAAGCTAAACACCAAAAGAGCATATTGAAAAATATATCCGGTCTTGAAAAAGAAAAAGAAAAATAGAATAAAGTCAAGACCTGGAAACTGCTATTTACGCTTTAAGTTCACACATTCAGTAATCGGCCGTTAGTGCCTCAAGAAGCATTAATAGTCGCATGAAAGGTGTGTGAGCAAATCCGTCCATCCTTAATGAAAAGAAGTAGTATTAGGTATTAGGGCAAGGGTATTATAGCTTGAATTGAATTCTTGAGTGTAGGGGTGCAAATATACACACACGTAGGGGTATACAATCGATGTTTGAATAAAAGATAGAAATGAAGGATAAGACTTATGTCTTCTGTAAAGTTGATAAAAATCCCTGATTTGAGGCCGCACTTTAGAAGGAAAACTCAGGAGAACCAATATCTTTCTAAACTTTTTTGGAACGTATAGGATCCAAGGTTAAATAGATAGGAGGTGTGAAAAATAAGGGTTGGATATTTCTAACTTAGGATGATAGAGTTTCTAACGTAAATACTAAACTGTAGGAGTAGAATCAATGTTAACTTATGACACTAGCTTAACTGGATTTTGTAGGTGTAATCCGCTGAAAACCCTCAGGAGACAACACTCCTCCTACTAGGGACACCTAGAGGTTTAACGGCATGTTGCACGAGCTCAGTGCAATCGCGTTCCCTGCGAAAATGCGGTTAGGATTTTATTTTTGTGAATAATTGGTTTTGCTCGGGACGAGCAAAAGTTAAGTTTGGGGGTATTTGTTCGTAACAGAATATTGCATTTTATACCGTCCATTCTTACGCTCGGTTGTTTATAGGTAGGTGCTTTTAATCCGTGTTTGTTACATATTTACAGAATACAAGTTTCCAGTACAAATATTGCAAATTAAGATAAAATCTCCACAGTTACACCAAATACAGAACATCTGTCACAGCAGATAAAAGCCGGGTTCCTGTCATCCATATCCGTCCAGTGCCGAGTACCAGTTCCAGAGACAGGACATATGAAAGTGGTCATTCGTGTCTCGGACAAGCACAGAGCACGAGGGGGGCAGCACAAGAATCAATGGGTGCGCGGAGCTCGAGAGAGATAGAAGTCAAAAGTGAAGAAAAGAAAGCAATCTTGGACTAAGAAATCTGGAGATATTCTGGAAGATTTTGTGCAGTATAAAGTTGGCAAACACGAGGAAACATCAAACCAGGAAATTTCCCAAAATCCCACGACCCAACTCCACTTAATGGCCGCGGAACAGCGGCCAATAGGGGGTCTAGGCCGCGGTTCCGCGGCCGTACGGCCTCTTCAGGTTGTCAAATTTCGGGGGCTGTTTGGTAATTTTGTTTATGGGCAGATTATTGCCCTAGGTTTCCCATTCCCCTCCTATAAATACCCCGGATCTGAGCCAAGCCAAGGTGTTAAATTCTTTAGCCTCTTTTTGTTAGGTTTTAGTCTTCTTCTTCTTCTTCATTCTTTCCTCCATGAAAATTGTAGTGGGAGCTTTTGAGTGGATGATGAAATGAAGATGAGGGTTTTTGTATTATTCTTTTTGCTTAGCTTCCCCCTTGAGCTCTCTACCTTAGCTTGATCTTGCAACCTCTTAAGTGAGCTTGCAAGTTTAAGCTTTGGTCATTGATCTCAAGGGGTTGTATCATTTTGTTCTCTCTTTAGTGCTTCATTTCACATGAGTTCTTTACCCTTCTCTTGATCTTGCAACCTCTTGATTGAGCTTGCAAGTTTAAGGGTTGGCTATTGATCCCATGTTTGTCTTGAGTTCTATGGTTGTTGTAATTACTTTCTTGCATTTTTCATTCTTGTCTTTAATTACTTGCAATTTATTACCATGCACTTTAATTACTTGCTGGTAATCTTTTCTTTTCTTTGTTCTTTTTGTTCTCTCTTTTTGGTTCTTTTTGTGAATGAATGTAATTACCGTTGTTAAGAATAAATACGGTATTGTAAGTTAATATCTCCTTGCTCATTTCTTTTTCCCGTTATTTTCCATTGAACTCCGTCCAAACGATACGCAAGCGCTTCGTTAGGCACCCTACCCTACCAAGGTAACGGTGATTCCTAACCGCGACCGGTTGCGTTCGGTTTGGCCGGAGGTGAAAGCAAGAGACAAGAACGGAAGGACAAGGGTAAATAAGCCGTATTCCACGAATACCGCGCTTAAATCCCCTAATCCACGTTGTTGTCGATTGCTCTAACTTCAATTGGTCAAGACTCGGCTCAAAGGTTTTGAGTACGGATTTGCTTAGCTTACAATTTCGTATCTTTTTCTTAACAATTTCATACTTGCAAATAATACACATAGGTTAGACTTGAACAAACACATACAAATTCTTTATCGACTCATCTAAGACAAGAACGGAAATACAACCATCTCCCTGTGGATCGACCCGTGCTCAACCAGCTAGCTGCATAGCGACACCGTCTTGATTGCGGTTAACTCAAATTCTTTCAATCAGAACTCACACGAGACAAATGACGATCTCAGGTCGATGAACTAACCTGTACACATGTCACCAGGGAACTGCTATCTAACGTCAGGTATAATACCAACTAGCAGGTTCCCGGCGAGTCCTGTCCGGTGTACTCATAACCCAATGAGCACATGTATACATCTTAAGTGAACCAACTGACACCAGTGGCTTGTGAGACCGGCCACCGCCCCTCGTCGGGGTCTCGACTGTATACACTAGTCTACTCTGGAGTATCGATGCCCTGTCTCGAAACTCCTACGACTAGGGACCTTTTAAGGATGTGCTTATAGACCCCAGCTCTCACGTATATGATCGCCCTCATACTGCTGGTAGTCAAGTAAGAATCCTAGGGGCTCTATCAACGTGTAATAGTGACTCGTATGGTCACCTAAAGCAGTACACGATGATAAAGATAAACCAGATAGCATGCTATCATCTTGAGTAAGACTGTCCTATTGGGACAGGTCCTCCCTCAATCATTGCAATCACGTGCCTGTGATCCAATAATTGACTCTGAAGGCACTATCTCCAACAATCTCCCACTTGCACTCAAGGCTAATTATTGCGATGTTGCATACTCACAGCCCGTGTGATGCCGAACACCCAACTCCTCTACTAGTCAGTCTCACAAAGCTCATTTGCGAAACTATTGCGTTCGAGGAATAGCCTCAGTAAGTGGATCCGCTCTGATGTTTCTTTCTATGTCTCTCTTTATCTCAAGTTCGCGGAGAAACCCATCTCCCGAAATGAGCAATACCTGTCTTAGAATGTGTCTGGATATCTGATGGGACCTAGCTCATAAATGAACTTCAAATCCAAACTTCTTAGACTGTATCGTCAACTGAACTTAATCAGTATCCTGCGCCATCCTTCCCTCAGTATCCGCCTGGACCACCTGTCCAAAATACCGCCCCTCGTCAGAGGGATAACTATAACTCTGACAGCCACTCTGTCATCCAGGTCACCTTGGAAGCCTAGAATGATAACCGTCTCCTAAAGGAGGCTGCCGCTATCAAATCCCTAGAACATCCACTTATGCTCTAAAACTGATTCCAAATGTTTCTCCAGGATTGGATCAATATCTTATTGGATCTACTGCAGCAACAACATCTGGTGTGGTACTTGACATCTCATGATTGACTCAATTGCCTAAGCAAGTGATGTGCCAATCATGCACATCCCTCTCCCATTTAGTCTGTAAGACACCTTTAGAAAGGGTGACTCCATTACCTGCAGGTACACCACCATGCCAGGAGTCGTCCATTCTAAATACTCTTAGAATGCTGTCTAAGTACCCTGATTGGGAAACCACTCAAATCTAGATCTAAAACCATAGATCTAGTAACCAGAATGTATGATATAAGATCCAATTCCTATGTGGAGAAACTACTGTGTGACAACCAAACTATAACCGATCGTAGTATAGGAATATCACTTCCTACTCTGTGTATGTCATCAAATACCAGGACATCACACCCTACTACCTTCTTAACAGATCCATCCCCTATTCTGATGAAGTCAAACCTATGATTGTCACGTCAAAAATAGATGATCTATCTCTGCTATATATGCTTTAGTCCATAAATAGACATAAGCCACTTGTCCACCATGCTTCCGCTGCTCCCACTGACTACGACAACCCTCTGGCAGAGTCATATACACGTGCACTTCTAAAGCTAGTTTAGAACGACGCTATACCCATCCTCCTGCCAGGTCTCACAGTCTGGAACAACAGTAATGGCAAGTCTGGGTAAACAAGAATCTCCCTGTCACCATCCTTGAGCATATCGAAGTACCTCTCGAGTGCCTGAGGTTACCCACCATATCTGCGGAGTGGCCAATGGAATGTCAAACCAGATTGAATCTTTATGTTCTTATCAAATCTTCAGTAATCGTTTGTGGTTCTGGAATCACTTCCAGTTCTACCATACTCCCACTACTGTTTTCTGAAAAAATCCATTTTTTATTAAAACTGTGGCGAGTCAAGAACAATATCACTATTGATCTTCCAGATGGTAGAAAATCAACCCTCGTCATAGCCCGAGTCAACCCACAAACAGCCATTACAGAAACGTGCCTTGAGTTGTCCAGTGTCTGTTTTTAAGTATAAGCCGGACAACTCCCCGTACCTTAACAATGTCAAGATATGAACTGTTCCATATCCAATACAGAAACAGAGGCACTGATTTAATTGAACCAGATTCAAATCATGCAGCTGTCTCCAGTGCATGTCAACTAAATGGAAGGAGGCCGATCAACGTTACTCAACTTAGGAATGCTTCCAATTATGAGTAACCTGAAAGAGAAGCAAGTAATCTTAATCATTACTATCAACTGAATACCATACACAAGTATCTACATCTTCGATCACCTTTGAAGAATCCCGATACTTGCAATACCTAGTTCTCTACTTTATTCATATACCTATAACTTCTCAAAATTTGGACCCTGTGTTTCTACGAAACAGCTGTCTAAAAATTAGAGAAGTCATAAGTAAACCGAATATAGTATGAGGACCAACCCCTCTGTCCTCAAGGACACTGGACAACATACAATACTCTGTATAAGTCCCCTGAGTCAAATGACTCATTCACTGTGTGTCGTAGGTTGAAAACTGTACTTATGGTTAAGAAGAATTACACCGCTGTTCAATACTCCTTACTTAACCATCCACTGGTATAGGTAAATGTCATAGACATAATTTCAAAAAGGTATATCTCACTCTATAAAAATAGACGTACAGATATATCAATTTGAAATTGGTGTATAACAACGGATATTCAAAACCAAATATTTGTCGTCCGGCAAACAACCCAGGTGACTTCCTCAAATATCACCAATTACAACGAATCCCGATATAATGAAGATGATCACCTGATTCCCAATAACTTACTCCCACTCATCATCTGTAAAACCATACATATGTGAGAATCATACCTGGTAAATACATACCCTGGAGCAAGTGTCTAATTGGGAAATCAGTTTTCTTTTAACAGTACACAGTGAAACTGAAATATTGAAATGTTTCGATGGGGTATCCCGGTATTCCTAGTAATGCATCTTCCATTATCCAGATTCACAACTGTAACCGTATAATTCTTTGCCACCTCTACAAATCCCTTTATATGTCTTTAGTCATTACCTTCTGTACACCCCTTTAGGCCAAATGGTTTTCTTCCTTCCCTACCTTTCGGCACCAGCCTATGGTTTGGAAGAAGACTATCCAATAAGCATAATGGGTGTGCTGTCCTAATCCTAGGAGCACTCGCAATGCGAGAGAAGATGAAGATAAAAGACAACCGAATAAACCTTATTTCTATTTCTCTTGAACCAGAATCCATCCCCGAACTGGAACAAGTTCCTTTCGAGTTCGTATATAACCATACGATGGAGTATCCAAATAAACTGTGGATCTTCGTAGTGATACGGAGTGTCCTGGAGAAATACAAAAGTGATTTAGGATTGGCGAAGAAATACTTGGCTTGGTCGTGAATAGCAGTCGCAATTTACTTTGCCCTCTTACTAATCCCTTTCTTTGTCTTAACTTAATACCTTCTGTACACCGTTTAGGCTAATTGGTTTTCTTCATTCCCTACCGTTCGGCACCAGCCTAAGGTTTGGAAGAAGACTATCCAATTTGCGTAATAGGTGTACTGTCTCCTAAACCAAGGAGCACTCGCAACCAAAGAGAAGGTAAAAGGAAAAGACAACTGAATAGTCCAATTCGTTTTCTCCAGAACCGGAAACCATCCTCGAATTGCTTCGAGTTCGTATATAACCATACGATGGTTTTGTCCAATGGAAGTGGACGTTCGTAGTAATACGGGGTGTCCTGGAGAAAAGGGTAAAAGTAGGAGTAGCAATGAGGTTTGCAACTCTGACAATCCAAAAGCCAGTGTTAAAGAAGGTTCGGTTAATCTTGGTCACTGAGTCATAGTCTAGGGTCGGGTCATGGTCGCTGCCAAAGAGAGAGAGAAAAGAAACACTCAGCGTGCACTCTAATCTAGATCAGAATGGTTATCACTTTATCTAATCTGGAAACCTCCCACTGTAACGTCAAATTCTTCTCCAAACCTAAAAGAAGAATTAGCCGGGATCACCCAAGGAGTAAACCAACTCATCAGTGGGAATCGGGATCCAACTATCATTGCATGATAACGTGACGGAATCCGCTCACGCTATCACACTCCAGAAGGTATGCGTATATCTGGCAAGTTTCAGTTTCTTTAGAAACTCCCAATGTGATTTTTGCCCCATGCTCTTATGACCATGACGAAGGCCAACAAATCATAAGTCACATGTCAAGTTCTACCCGTCATTGTCCAGGTTAATTTGAACCCACCCGTACAAGCCCTTGACGAAGGCCAACAAGGCTATACGACTGTCCCAAACCAACGCATCTATCTATGCAGCAGCAAGGTAACAAGCAGCTACCATACACTATGCCTTGACGAAGGCCAACAAACATAGCATGAATACTACGTGCTACCCATCTGAAATGACGGAGGGCTACGAATGGTTTCTGGTGAAAACCTTTAACGTAATGAACTTGATATCGTTGAAGGAACCGGATAGCTTTTAAAAATATAGTGACGAAAACCTTTGCTAAAGAGGTCACTCCCGGTGAAGGGATTTGGTTCTTTCCCCGTAGAATGAGGTGCAGGATATTCCAACTGAATACCACGATGCAAAGCAAAAGTAATCGGCTATAGTGAAGTTATTGCCCTGACGCAAACTTTTGTCCAAGGGGTCACTCCCGGTGAAGGGATCTCGGCCCTTGTCTCGTCGACTGAGGAGCAGGATATTCCAACTGAATACCACTGTGCAAAATAAAAGAGAACGCCCTTGCAATAACAGCTTTTTGAAAAGTGTTCCAACAACATCAGAATAGGTTTGTTATGCTTGCATTGATCCGAATCAATGCAATCCCATCAATTGATCACACCACAAAAGAACGAAAATAATGATGTACGTATATGCCATCCTCCTTCGCCACTGGGTCCCGTCATCACCCGTTAGGTTACTTAACTAACGACAGAGCGGGGACTGGACTAGCGCGGATGCAAAACATATACAACATCTACTAGTATATATATCAATATAAAATATTTCGCTCAAGGCGTGATAAAATGCAACATCACAGAAATGTACAGCATCACAGAACAACACAGATATCTGGGATCCTCGGGTTTCACAGAGCCGCTGCTGAAACCCGACGTTCCCCTGGTCGTGTGGATAGCCTGTGCAATGAAATCCTAGACCCCTACGGGCGCGGCAAGTTACCCGCCAAAACCTGAAGCGAGGCAGCCCCCTTCAGCAACGTGAACGGACCACCCAGCACTTCACGGAATCCGGTAACTTAGGCACCCCTCCTTGGGTCAACCTGTACCCCCTACGAGTGCGGCGAATAGCCCGCCAATTCTAGAGTAAAGCCCCCTCCGTCTCAATGCCATGAGATGCGGGCCCGTTTCCCTCTAGAACCCGGCTATCCGTGCACCCCTCCTTGGGGTAATCCTAGTACAGAAAGTAAAATATACATACAACGGGTACATCGACCTCGACCCAGTCGTGCCCCAAAAGAATAATACAAACAGGCAATGATGGCAGTCCACATGTCGGACGCTCGCCTCGCAATATCAAATGTACATATAAAACAAAACTGTACTACAATTGCATCCAGGCTATCCCCCACAACCAATCTGCAACAACACAGCACAACAAGAACATCGACGTGAATATCACGTTCGCAAATCCGTCTAAAAGGGCTATAGCAGTTAGACAGGATTTACCGATCAAATGACATTCACGGTCGCAGATATAATGTAAATACGATGAACTAGCATGTTTAAAATATCCGATCGAACAAGTTTACCGAAGTGGGCCCCCAAGCACTACTGTAGCACTCACAGAAAAACTGGGCCCAAAAAGAATATCCCAAAACCCCTATTTCCAACCCAAAAGCCCACTGGAAAAATTTGGTGCAAAGATAGCACTTTCCCACCGCGGAACTGCGGCCAAACTAGGGGTTTGGCCGCGTTTCCGCGGTCATACTAAGGAATCTTTTCATCGAATTTTCCCAGAATTCTTAGAATTGCCTGCTTGTGTTTCTGCAACAACCTGAAAAATTTTTGGAGCTAAAAAAAATTCGACAGAAACATGTGCTTTGGAAAATACGGTTTTTGGGATTTTTGTTCGATCGAGTTATAAACATACTAGAGAAAGCTAGACTAGCTTAATGGCGTGGCTCTTATACCAATGTAAGTGCACGGCGGCGCCCCGGCCATCGATCCGACGCCGGAAACGCGGAAACGATAAACTTTTCAAACTAGAAAACCGGCACCACCGCGCACAAAAATTCCCGGATCGGACCATTAACCTAGCTACTAGCAAACTAGAATAAGAGTAGAGAGTTATACCAAGCGATCCGTGTCCTTCGGTCTTCGTCTCCACTCCGATCTCCCGCGGAATCTCCGTCCGTCACCTCCTCGTTGGAAAGGGCACCACGTAGCCAAGTTCTTTTACGGGCTCCCACCTCTGGACCGAGACAACTCGGGCGCGAAGTTGGCTAGCCGACGCCTCCAAGATTTGCTGTAGATGTAGTGTAATAGGCTATGTCTCTTTGGGGTTTATGTAGTTGCCATGGTGGAGGAAGTGAAGAGTGAACTTTGGAGGGGTGAGGGATTTTTGTGGAAAACATAGAATGAAATGAGATGAATGATTTCCCTCACAAAAATGAATTCCTCTCTCTCTCTCCCCTAGGATGTGGCCGGCCCCTCCAAGAAATGGGTGGAGGAAAAATTGCAAGCAATGCAAGTGGAGAAAAGAATATGAATAATGATAAATATAAGTCATACCAACCTCTCATCCAAATCCAACTCAATACACATCTCATTAATGCAAAGGAAAAGATGGATAAAGCATCTCATAATGATAGAAGCCATAAATGCAAGAAACCCCCTCCACAAATGTTATTTGCACACTTGCAAATAACCCCCTCCATCTTAAAAGTCCGGCCGCGAAGGAACAAAGGAAAACCGGCCGGAACGGAATGCAAACTGGAAACTTCAGAAAATTGATCCTGTAATAAATTACAGGAAAACCCCGCGACTGCATATACATGCCCGCACTTGTATTCCCACTGAACACAAATGCAAAGAGACAAAACTACACTGTCTAATACTAGGATCCGGCTTAAACCAAAGCCGGCTAGTAAAATCCGTCCGATCACGATTCGTGCAATACCGCACGTATCTGATCGAACCCTGCCATATCTCCATACGGTAAGCCGGCTAGTAAAATCCGTCCGATCACGATTCGTGCAATACCGCACGTATCTGATCGAACCCTGCCATATCTCCATACGGCCTCTACCGCGTTTCGCCCGAAACCTGAGTAACTGTGTGTGGTGGACTCTAAAAACTCGTCAATACTATGGCTGTGATTTAACCACTAGCACGTCAGAGGTATTAGCCATACGTGACGGGCTACCAGCTATTGACCAAAAGGGACGTCGATGAGCGAACTCATCCTGACACCCTATTGAGCCTGTCAGTGACAATATCCATACAGTCCGGTCCGTTCTTCTATGAGCATCGCATGGTGGGCCTAGGGGGTTGGTAAAATTCAGACCCCCAAAAGCGGTACAAGTCGTGTCGAAGTGCAGCCCAGAACACCCTGAGATACTACTGGAATACCTACCAGTAAATCTCCTGCCTTGGCCAAGGACTTTTCATGTACTGGCTCTCCTAGACACAGCGTGACCTCACCCCCAATACCGGGAGAGACGAACCACTGCAGATCCGCTCACTGCCTCCATGTGGCTCGGGACTGTACCCAACTAAAAGCTGTTTGCACGTCTCCTTTGAGCGTGGTAGGGTAGTAATCAAAGCACAGTGGAACTCACACGAGACAAATGACGATCTCAGGTCGATGAACACATGTCACCAGGGAACTGCTATCTGACGTTAGGTATAATACCAACTAGCAGGTTCCCGGCGAGTCCTGTCCGGTGTACTCATAAACCAATGAGCACCTGTATACATCTTAGGTGAACCAACTGACACCAGTGGCTTGTGAGACCGGCCACCGCCCCTCGTCGGGGTCTCAACTGTATACACTAGTCTACTCTGGAGTATCGATGCCCTGTCTCGAAACTCCCACGACTAAGGACCTTTTAAGGATGTGCTTATAGACCCCAGCTCCCACGTATATGATCGCCCTCATACTGCTGGTAGTCAAGCAAGAATCCTAGGGGCTCTATCAACGTGTAATAGCGACTCGTAAGGTCACCTAAAGCAGTACACGATGATAAAGATAAACCAGATAGCATACTATCATCTTGAGTAAGACTGTCCTATTGGGACAGATCCTCCCTCAATCATTGCAATCACGTGCCTGTGATCCAATAATTGACTCTGAGGGCACTATCTCCAACAATATATATATATATATATATATATATATATAAATCTTTGATTTTCATCTAGTTGCTTTGCGTAAATCGCTATATAATAGTATTTGACTTTTGTTGTTTTTCGCATGGCGTTTTATAGCTCATCATTTATTTTAAATTTCGAGGACAAAATTTTGTGAGGGGGTATGATGTTGTAACAACTCTAATTTCAATATACATAAAATTGTTTAAAAGTTAATGTACAATTGTGGTATTTACAATTCCTGTGAAATGCTATAACAATTTTTTTTGCTTTAGAACAGTAAGAAGGAACTTGTAGCTCATTGGTAAGGCCACATAGCACCCGAGTTCAAATCCCATCAGCCACACATTCTTTTTATTTAAATTTCTTTTAATTTTTTTAAAAGTCTAAGAGTCTACACGTGCACTACACGTAAACTGAAGAGTCGCAAAGTATTTAAACATGTGCACTGAAGTATACCAATTGACCCCGACACGTGGCCTAAACCCTAACCCCCTCCGCCAGTATTGACCCGGCGAAATGCCTTAAAAACCCGGCACTACCGGTCTCCCCCGTTGGGAATGCTCCCATCTTCTCACCCCTTCAACCTTTCAGCTACCCCACTTCCTCCATATTGCTTGTTTACTCTGAATTTATCCAGAGTGCAATAAAATGCCCCTTTAATCCAATTTTAATCATTTCTTTCACCTCCTAAACCCTAATTTCCCCTATAAATACCACACCATTTTTCACCCCTCCTCACTCAGAAATTCCAGTCAAAACTATACAAAATTCCCAAGTCCTAATTGTGTGCAAGTGCAGTTAGCGAATGGCGAAGTTCCGGCGACGATCCAAGGAGTTTCCAGCAACGAAACGATGCCCCGAAGCCTTCTTGATCTTTCCCTCTCCCTTCTCTTGATCCCAAGCCAGTAAGTCCCCTCTTTCTCTCTCCTTCTCTATTCTAAAAATCTTGAATACTAAAACCCGACGGAAGCGAAGTTAATTCGACTTCCAATTTGCTTTTATTTAAAAATCCTATTTTTCTTAAACAAGAAAATACCAAAATTTCATATCATGTTCAATAAACATTAACAGACATATTAAACAAATTTCATATCAAAAGAATTCATATTGCAATTTTTATCGCGGTTTTACAGTAAAATACCACATACTTTAGTTTCCGACATAAAAAACATATTAACTTTAGATAGTTCATGAGGTAATGACATATCTCATCACAACACACATCTCTATCATAGCACGATGAAGTTTTAGGAATTTATTCTTGGGATAAAACGACTTTGCAAATAAATACCATCAACTTATAAAACCATTTCCATAAAAAGATGTATTAAACATTTCCATGCAATTGCACCTCTACAACCCACTTTTGGGGGCCCCGTTCGGGATGGTGCGGATTATTGCACATCCTCGGCCTCAGTAGAGCGAGATACAGACCTCCGCAAGGAGCATTTGATCTCGATAGAATTTTTATGCATTTTTCTTTAGAAAATGAGATTTCTACAAGAAAATAAATAAATTATTATCATAATATATATATATATATATATATATATTATCAAAATATCTATTTTAATTATATAAATATTCCAAGTTTTCTAAATCAAAGGATTCACTATTACATGAAAATACCATCCAAATACAACACAAATTCCAATATTTCAATAAAATACCATATATTATGAAATTAGTTTTTTTACTCACTAGAAATTTCACATTTATAAATTATACATCTATGAAAATCCTAAAGACGATAATTAAATACTTTAGATGTATTTTGAAATTATACCAAAGCCATTTTTACATAAAAACCCCATCAAGTTATACTAAATTACAATAAGGACCCTAGTAAACATAGCTTTAAGCGGGACCAGTCTCTTGAGTCTCAGGGAGCCGGAGATATGAGTGCTTGCCTATTTAAGGTAGACAATCTAACAAACAGTGTTATCAACACGGTAATTGTCTTGGAAAAAAACACAAATCCTACCGTCCATGTGCAGCAGTTACCGATAATATCAAAACAATCAGGATTTCAAGTTCTTTTTAAAAGTGTCTGACTCAGACTGAGTCTCATTCTAATCAATCTGACTTGAATACGATTCAAGTATAAACTTACAATACAACAATTCAATATGAATCCGTCTGTGCAATCTATTTCAATATACAACTTGACCGAACCGAACCATGGATATACATCCATCCATTTAATGATATCATGGTTTCGGCAAGTCATCTATCTATATAACAAACAATACAATCAAGACATCACGGGGTTTATAAGGGGTAGATTGGTACGGAAAGTATTAAAAGTGACACGAGACTGTAACCATAATACACCTAACCTGAATCTCCATTACCGTTGTACCGTGGCTGAATGGTTCCTTGTGCTCCGTATATCTTAGTCTCCGGAATAATGGGATTTCTCTCGTATACACTGGCAATTTCTGTACTAAGCTACAAACAACAGCGTTAACAATATAATACAATTTTAAAAGTTGCATTCTCCTTCTGTCTATTCTGTCCCCACCTATTCTTTGGGACTTACCGAGCGATTGTTCGCTGACGACATTCCTTTTCTTCTTTCTTTGGAATGTTGACAGGTGGATCGGACCTTCTGGAGACAGAGCCCACCAGCGAGGACTTGGATCAGATAGCCTTCAACCCAGAGCTCTAGTTTACTTGTATATATTTTCATTTCTGTTATGCCACTGTTTAGGCATTGCTTTCATTCTATGTATTTACATTTCAGCTGTATTGTAAAAAGAATGTTTAATAAATAAAGTTGCTATTCATTTTACTTTATATTGCTTAGATACGCTTAGCGTGTTTACTTCTGAGTAAATGCGTAGCGGCCTCGTCGCGTCCTCTACCCGTACACTGGGAAGCGGGGCGTGACAAATGTAAATCCCCAGTTCCATGTATATTTTCCGTATATTTATTTATTATATTTTTCTAGATTTTTCCTATTATTTTTACACTTTTTTATATATTTTTATTTATGTTAATTATTATATTTCTTTTCCTAAACCCAAACCCTAACCTTTTATTTTTCCTAATTCTTAATTTTCCTACCCCAAGGCCCAGCCCACGAACCCACTTCCCTATTTCCTAAACACTACCCAAACCCGACCCCGACCCGACCCGCTCTCCACTTCCTCTCTCTCTCCTCTCTTTTCCTTCGCTCATTTCTTTTCTTTCTTCTTCTCTTTCCCGCATCCCCCGCGCTCGTCCCCACGTCCCCTTCTTCTCTTCTTCTCCCTCCCATCTCTTTCCCGCTCTATTTCCTTCTTCCTCGCAACGAGTCCCTACTCCCGTGAGTCCCGCTCCCCAACGGCCACGACGACAATGCCCACTCTCTCAACTGCCCCCGAGATCCCTTCCCCAAATCCTCCATCTCCTTCGCAACTCTCCTCTTCTCGCACTCGTCCACGACCCAGCTATCGTCAACGCCGCTATGCTCGCCAACAACTACCCTCGTGATCCCCTCACCTGCCTCACCCCCTCTATCCATCCCTCTCTACATTTCCCTCTCCATCGCTCTCGTTCGCACTCCATCAAAACCCACCGTCGGCCTCGACCCCACGCCTACAACCGCCGCTGTCATCCTCCTCTCCCTCACCGCAGTCACCTCCTCACCACCGTCGCCATCGAAGACTTTTCCCCCTCGCTGACACCCTAAGTAGCTCCTTCCCTCCGACGATAGCTCCTTCACCGGCTCGTCTAACCCCATTAACCCGAGCCCCTCGAGAACCTCACTGCACCACCGAACTTCCATTATCGCCGGTGAATCCTTCATCTTCCAAAGGCCATCTCCTGAAAACCCACACCTTAACCCATCAAATCCTTCGCCTGCACCTTCACCGGCTACCTCCATTGCCGGCGAGAACCCATCTCCGCCTGAGCACCACCGACGATCTCCTCTCGCCGCCAACCTCTGCTCACCGTCGCAACCACCTCTACGTCATCTCCAACACAATAACTCGAGCCCCTGCCACCGTATTCACCTCGTCTCGACCCCTCTTTCTCCCGCCGCCGGAGCTTCCCCAAACAGCCGCGACCTCCACCAACGAGCAGCCCTACAACTTTTCTTTCACCGCCAGCCGTCTCGTCACTGCCCTGTGCCATCGCCGGAGCCGAGCCCAAGCCGGTGTTGCTGTCACTGCTGCTGCTGCTTGCGTTGCATCGTTGAGATGTGATCGTGCCGTTGCTGTTAGAGTCGTCATCACGGTCGTGTCTCCAATCATCTTCAGACAAGTTAAACGCTTGCTTTACATGTTATTTATACTATGTATATATATATATATATATATACAATCGAAGTTAAATTATATTTCTTGGAGTCTGATAAATGTGGCAACCCTTATTCGTGCGTCGCACGATGAACTGAACAAATAATGAGCCTAATATCCCATGGTTGATGTATATAGTTCACACAGATCGAATACCGTTCATGTATGTGAGACAAACCCAATCCGCTATAGTTTCGAAATGATGTGTTAAGTGCTCGATGCGAACCTTATGCGAAAATAAAATCTAAAGTGGCAGAACTCATGATATTTAGACCCTAATACTGTTAACAAACACTCTGTAGAAATTTGGTGGCAAATCTATATCGTTTTCACACATAAAGTGACGCCCTAATTTCAATACCGAAACTTGCGTTTTACCGAACACTTAACCCCGTTAAATTCATAATTAATTCTAGAAAAATCCAATTGGAGCATGCCTGGGTTCATTGTGAAGGGTACTGCATAAAATTTAACACGACACGTATCCTTACTGTTAGATATATCTTTTGGACATCGAAAACAAAGAACTTACCTGACCTTGGACTGCAGTCCAAAGCAGGAACTTACCCTCGACATGCGTTTATACACCCGAAACCTTAATGTTTAATTGTGATAGTGTGCGAAGCCAATTACCTCTATGTATACAATTGTTCTATATTTCCAACGGTACCAGTTTCACTAAATTCTAGTATCATTTGGTATTTAAATCATATTTTAAACGGGTGACATGTACAGCAGATTTCTGCCTTTTTAGCTTGCACCCTTCATCAGTGATCAGATCATAACTCCTAAAAAAGAATGACTATTATTGATCCGTGTCCTGCACTATAAATTTAACATATATCCCTACAATTAGTTGAACAGCAGCATCGCCTAATTATGCTCCCAACAGGGAGTAAAAAGTGTTACAAAACGGATTTCCAGTTCTGAAATTTGATTTCCAGCAGTAAACACTAAAAATGAAATGACCGTAACTCGCAAACATGAAACCCGTTTGATTTGAAACCAATTTTTCTTCTTAGATAAACAAGTATACTTCATATGCCTTTTATATTGTTTTGCCAAATTATGCACGTATGATTTTATATGATTTTTTTAATCCAACCGACACCGGTTGCTCATATGTTTTTATCGGAGAATTTACTGTATTCCCATCATGTTGCATGACCGATATACCCTTGTAAACAGTGTTCATTTGCATCGATATCCTAGTGACCGTGTTACCCTTGTAAGTCTACGTTACCCACCCCGGTACTTACGGGGAGGCGGAATAGGTAAAAAACAAATTTTTAACACAGGGTAACATAGATTAAAACTTGAGGATCTTTGCCAAACCATTGCTAACAAACTACATGAGCTTCTATCTACTATGCAAGGAGATTATACCTCATGCTACTAGTCCTTCGGGTCTTCTCCGCTATCCTCCTCGTCTCCGTAGGCTCCATGGGTCGATCCGGATCTTGGTCACCTCCGCGGCCTCCTTGAGTCGAAGACGATCCACCCGAGAGTCTATAGTCCGAGCTCCACCTCAAGCCGAGGTAACTAGGGCAACAAGTTTGCTACTCTTGATGTCCTCGGTGATATAGAGGAAGAAAATGGATTTGTTTGTCTATTTGAACCCCAACTTGCTCAACACATGAGATCTTTTGGGAATTCTAGTGAGGAAGAAGAAAGAAGAGCTAAGCTTGAGAGCTCAAATGAAGAGAGAGAATGCCAATGAGATAAAATGAGCCATAGAAAAATAAAAAAACCAATCTTTTATCATAATAATTATGATGGCTAAGTTTGATTTGACCACTATCATGTCTTGATAAAGCAAAGAAGAGTCTAAAGCTCACAAGAAATATCCAAGTCAACAATGGTCAACTAGGTCAAATTGTCAAGTATGGTCAAATGGTCAAAGCAATTAGCCATAACATAATTATCATTAAAAAGATTAGTAAATATTTTCCTCACCTCATAATGGTTTTGACCGAATCAACGGTCAGAACCCCAATGAGGCACCTCATTCTTCGCTCCTCACAACCGTGCATACACACCCGCATCCGCATTCCGTAGAATGCGAATGCATAGAAGACAAAACCAATCCATCTATATAATACTACGATCCGGCTTAAACCAAAGCCCACTAGTATCGTCTACCCGAACATCATACGTGCACAAGTGCACGTAAGTGATCGTAGCCTTGCCGTAAAACCATACGGCCTCTACACCTTTTGCCCAGTGCAGGGAAACTCTTTGTGTGGGACTCTAAAGACTCGACACTAAGCTGACAGTGGGTTTAACCACAGACCGCAAGCGACACTAGCTGTACATAACGGTCCCCAGGTAGATATCGATAAGAAGGCCGATGAGGTAAACCCACCCGAACTCCTACTGAGCCTGAACGTGACAATCTATGTACGGTCCGGTCTATTCGTCTATGAGTATCGCATGTCGGGCCTAGGGGGCGGTAAACGTCAGACCCCTAATAGCGGTACAAGTCATGTCGGAGTGTCTCCCAGAACACCCTGAGAAACTACTGGAAACACTACCAGTAATTCTCGCTTGCCCTGGCCAGGGACTTTGTGTAATGGCTCTCCTAGACACAGCGCGATATCAACCCCCAATACCGGGAGAGATGAATCCTATTAACCGCTACTGCCTCCAAGTGCTTCGGGACTGCACCCAACTACTACCTGTTTGCACGACTCCTTTGAGTCGTGGTAGGGTAGTAATCAAAGTACAGTGGGAACACACTCGAGGCGAAGTAGCAGTATCAAGTCGACGGACTAAGCTGTACTACTGTCACCTGGGAACTGTTATCTGACGATAGGTATAGTACCAACCAACAGTTCCCGACGAGTCCTGTCCAGTGTACTCGTAACCTAACGAGCACCCACATACTATCTCCAGTACGACGTACTGATGGCTGTGGGACAGACCATTTCCTCTGCTGGGATGAGAAGCGCATACGCTAGTCTACTCCGGAGTATCGATGCCCCGTCTCGATAATCCTACGACTAGGGACCTGTATAAGGATGTGCTTGTAGATTACCCAGCCTCCACTAGTGTGACTGCCATCACAACGCTGGTAATCAAGCAAAGATCCTAAGGGCTCCACTAATATGTATAAGCGATATGCTAAAAGAAACACATGCACATACTTAAGTAGAAACAAACCAAGTAGCATACTACCATTTTTGAGCAAGATTGTCTATACAACTGTGAATATCCCAAGCTTCCATTAAGTAATATACAAACTAGTATGATACAGTAATGGCCTCTAGGGCATATACACTAACAATCTCCCACTTGCACTAGGGCCATGTACTGGCGTATCAAAGACCTATCATCTCGATCAGTCGTTGAACTGAGTCTGTGGTATGGCCTTCTTGAATGGATCTGCAGTGTTATTCTCCGAATCTACTCTCTTCACCTCGATCTCCCGGCGATCTACGATCTCCCTGATCAGGTGGTACCGCCTCAAAATGTGTCTGGACTTCTGATGGGACCTGGGTTCCTTTGCTAAAGCTATAGCGCCGTTGTTGTCACAATACAGCGGTATTGGATCAACAATGGTAGGAACCACCTCAAGCTCCGTGAGGAACTTCTTCATCCAGACAGCTTCCTTTGCGGCATCGCAAGCAGCTATGTACTCTGCTTTCATAGTTGAGTCAGCAACGGTTTCCTGCTTGGTGCTCTTCCAGCAAACCGCCCCTCTATTGAGGGTAAAGACATAACCCGACATGGACTTGGAGTCATCCTTGTCACTCTGGAAGCTGGAGTCAGCAAAGGCCTCGATCTGGAGGTCTTTTCCTCCATACACCAAGAACATCTCCTTAGTCCTTCTTAGGTACTTGAGAATGTTCTTTACTGCTATCCAGTATTTCTCCCCTGGGTCCGACTGATACCGGCTTACAACGCTTAATGCGTATGCTACATCTGGTCTGGTATACAACATCGCATACATTATAGAGCCTATCGCAGATGCGTAGGGTATAGATGACATGCGAGCCCTTTCCAAATCAGTCTTGGGAGACATATCTTTGGAGAGGGTGATTTCGTGACAAGCCGGCAGATTACCGCGCTTTGAATCTTTCATACTGAATCATTTCAGTATGGTGTCGATGTATCTGGACTGCGAAAGTCCCAACATCCTCTTAGATCTATCACGATAGATCTGGATCCCCATAATGTAGTTGGCATCGCCCAGGTCCTTCATGGAGAACCTCTGTGCCAAGAATCCTTTGACTGACTGTAGCATAGGAATGTCATTTCCTATTAGGAGAATGTCATCCACGTACAAGACGAGGAATACCACAGTTCATGGTTCATCCGGATTTTTGATAAAGTCGAATTCTTTGACAGTATCATCAAAACAGATGTTCCAACTCCGCGATGCCTGCTTCAGTCCATAAATGGACTTAAGCAACTTGCATACTTTACCGCTGCTCCCACTCTGAATGAAACCCTCCGGCCGATCCATATAGACGCACTCTTCCAAATTTCCATTTAGAAAAGCCGTCTTTACGTCCATCTGCAAGATCTCATAATCGTGGAAGGCAGCAATGGTAAGAAGGATCCGAATGGATTTGAGCATAGCCACAGGAGAAAAGGTTTCGTCATAGTCCAAACCAGGTCTTTGACGAAAACCCTTTGCAACAAGTCTAGCTTTATAGGTTTCAACCTGCCCATCTACACCAATCTTCTTTCTGAAGATCCATTTGCAGCCTACGGGTTTTACCCCTTCTGGAGTAATGTCCAAAGTCCAAACATTGTTGGTGTACATGGACTCCATCTCGGTCCGCATTGCATCCAGCCATTTTACTGAGTCACCGCTCTGAATGGCTTTCTGGAATCTAGTAGGCTCATCATTTTCAATGACGCAATCCTCTCGATCCCTGTCTACGAGAAAACCATAGTATCTCTCGGGCGGATGAGACTGCCTACTACTCCTGCGGAGTGGCACTGGGATGTCCGGTTCTCCTGAAACCACTAGTTCTACCAAGCTTTCAGTAATAGCTTGTACTTCTGGAATTTCTTCCAGTTCTATTGCGCTCCCACTTATTTCCTTTTTTAAAAACTGATATTCCAGAAAGTGGGCATGACGAGAAACGAAAACCTTTTGTTCATCTGCGTAATAGAAAAGATACTCCCTGGAGTTCTTTGGGTATCCCACAAACTTACACAGTACTGAGTGTGCCTCGAGTTTGTCCGCATGCTGCTTTTGGACATCCCCATATCTTCAGATATTGAAGATAGGGTTTCTTCCCACACCACATATGATATGGTGTGGTAGGCACAGTCTTGGAGGGAACCTTGTTCAAAAGATATGCAGCTGATTCTAGTGCATAACCCCAGAAAGATCGCGGTAACTCAGCCTTACTCATCATGGAACGAACCATATCCAATAGGGTTCGATTCCGCCTTTCAGATACACCGTTGTGTTGTGGAGTGTATGGAGGAGTAAGCTGAGAGAGAATTCCATTCTCTTTTAAGTAGTCCAGAAACTCAGCACTTAAGTATTCACCACCTCGATCAAATCTCAGTGTCTTGATACTTTTGCCTGTTTGTTTTTCTACTTCATTCTTATATTCCTGGAATTTTTCAAAGGCCTCGGATTTATGCTTCATCAAGAAGACATGTCCATACCTGGAGAAATCATCCGTAAAAGTAATGAAGTATGAATAACCACTTCGCGCATGTGTAGACATCGGACCACACACGTCACTGTGTATGAGTTCCAAGAGCTCGCTCGCTCTTACTCCGTGTCCAGTGAACGGAGTTTTTGTCATCTTTCCCATGAGACAAGATTCACAAGTAGCATAAGACTGATACTCGAACGGATTCAAGTATCTCTCTTTATGTAACTTTGTTGATCGTGTCTCATTAATGTGACCCAGTCTACAATGCCATAAAAAAAGCCTGATTTGTTTCCGGAGACTTTCTTATAAGTGTGTTCTGGACACTGAAAACCTGAGCTTGATTCAATACGTATATTCCGTTTTCTAATGTACCTGACCCAATCAGAACTTGATTTAGGTGGATGTGGACCTGTTCACACCATAATATTGCATTATTATATTCCTCATTCTTATTCTTTTTATAAATAAACAGGTGCTTTTGACGCATGTCTGCTACATATTACAGGTTACAGGTTCTTAGACAGAAAACAGTGAAAACGATGTAAAGACGATGAAAAAGTAGACTTTGACCAACAAATAGAAGACTCTTGATCAAGCCTACATCAAAGATAAAATTCATAAAGTATAAGGCAATGCAAGGTCCAAGATTACAAAGCGAACGGTTAAAAGTCCACCGCAATTATTCACTGGAGATCTGGAAGAAACATAGAAGCTATTTTAATAAAGAACCAAATAATAAGGAAACCCAAAGATCTAAGGCCCAATACTTTCTTGACAGAGACAGAGACATAAAATTTTACCAAAACTTGAAGTCTACTTTGACTAGGTCTTCCTAAGGATATTTTGGTAAATGTAGACATGCAAATTAATTGTAACCTAGGGTTTCCTATTCTCTATAAATAGGAACTCTACTTATTGTAATTTCTTATGCCTCCTTTTAATAATAAATTGAGAATTCTTTATGGAGAGCATCGGTGTTTCTTTTCAATTCATGAATTCAGATCTGACAACCCTGCGTTGATGATTGGAGAGATGCATCTGTAAGTAGATTTAATTCCTTGCTCTAGTTTAGATTTCAATTCTTGCCCTAGGTAATTTTTATTCTCTGCCCTAGATAAATGTTCTTCAATTCCCTAATGAGTGAGTAGTTTCCTCGCTTGTTAGGGTTAGGAATGGGGAAGGATTTGAGAGACGAAGATCTCTCATCTCTTTTCTTTGCCAATCTTTTATGAAAATTAGAACTCCAGTGCCATTTGATTGAATGATTTAGCGTGCTTGCGCTTTCTAAAAGATAGATCAAAAATATTTGTAACCGCAATCAAGAACGGCGTCGCATGAAGCTAGCCGGTGAGTACGGGTCGGTCCACAGGGATGTTGTGAATTTCCGATTCGCGCAAACGAGTTAATTCCGAAGGGTGTTCGGATTGATTATTAAATCTAAAAACCTAATTAACCTAGGGCAATTATCTAGATCTATTCTTGCTAGGGTTAGGTTTAGAGATGGTTTGGAAATGCAATTAAATCTCAACGCTTTCTATACCCGAATGAAGATCTGTGAGGAGTTATAGTAATTATCAATAAAGGGGATTAGATCCATTCGGGAAGGTGTTCCTTCCTCTAGGTTCTTGTCCTTCCTTTAGAGATCCTTACCCTAACCTCCATGGAAAATGCGCGCAAACGGGCCTTTAGACTACGGAATCACCGTTACCTCGAGGGTAGAGTGCCGTAGGGAGCGGAATAAGAAGGTATGCATGGAGTTCTAATTTTCATAAAAGATTGGCAAAGAAAAGAGATGAGAGATCTTCGTCTCTCAAATCCTTCCCCATTCCTAACCCTAACAAGCGAGGAAACTACTCACTCATTAGGGAATTGAAGAACATTTATCTAGGGCAGAGAATAAAAATTACCTAGGGCAAGAATTGAAATCTAAACTAGAGCAAGGAATTAAATCTACTTACAGATGCATCTCTCCAATCATCAACGCAGGGTTGTCAGATCTGAATTCATGAATTGAAAAGAAACACTGATGCTCTCCATAAAGAATTCTCAATTTATTATTAAAAGGAGGCATAAGAAATTACAATGAGTAGAGTTCCTATTTATAGAGAATAGGAAACCCTAGGTTACAATTGATTTGCATGTCTACATTTACCAAAATATCCTTAGGAAGACCTAGTCAAAGTAGACTTCAAGCTTTGGTAAAATTTTATGTCTCTGTCTCTTTAAAGAAAGTATTGGGCCTTAGATCTTTGGGCTTCCTTATTATTTGGTTCTTTATTAAAATAGCTTCTATGTTTCTTCCAGATCTCCAGTGAATAATTGCGGTGGACTTTTAACCGTTCGCTTTGTAATCTTGGACCTTGCATTGCCTTATACTTTGTGAATTTTATCTTTGATGTAGGCTTGATCAAGAGTCTTCTATTTGTTGGTCAAAGTCCACTTTTTCATCGTCTTTACATCGTTTTCACTGTTTTCTGTCAAAGAACCTGTAACCTGTAACATGTAGCAGACATGCGTCAAAAGCACCTGTTTATTTATAAAAAGAATAAGAATGAGGAATATAATAATGCAATATTATGGTGTGAACAAATACCCCCAAACTTATCTTTTGCTCGTCCTCGAGCAAACTTATTTTTATTCACTAAAATCCTAACCGCACTTTCGCAGGGAAACGCGATTGCACTGAGCACGTGCAACAAGCCGTTAAACCTCTAGGTGTCCCTAGTAGGAGGAGTGTTGTCCCCTGAGGGTTTTCAGCGGATACTACCCACAAAATCCTATCAATTCAGCCCATTAACTTTTGTTCTCCAATTAGGTTTTCTAACTAAGAATTCTATTATCTTTTACTTGTAAATTATCCACCCATATTCTTCACACTTCCTCATCATTTAACTTAAGATTATATATATCTTGCAGATCTATTAAGCTTTCGGCATTTCCTAAGTTTTCCTTCTAGGGTTCCATCTCCACTTAGGAATTTCTATCAACCCTACTAAAGATACAAGTTTTATTCTTCATTCCTTTCTCTCATCTAAACTCTAATCACATATCCCCACGTGTGTGTAAATATCACCCCTACACTTGGAAATTCAAATCAAGCAATCGTACTCTCATCCATTGTCCAAAGCACTTATTAATTAGTGAATTTTTAAATGAATTTTGCTTACACATCCTTCATACGACCGTTAATACTTCTTGAGGTACCAACAACCGATTACAAAATGTGTTTGCACATTTAAGCGTAATTCCTAGTTTTGCAACACCCAAGGCTTTAGCAGTAACTCCCAAACCAGTTGGTCTAAGGCACTAGGTGATGAAGCACCCTCGCTAAATATTTTTCTATTTTTGCAGCCTTAAGTAATCACAAAAACCAATGTCCATTTTTTTATTCTTTATTCACACTTTTTTTCTTTTATTTTCTTCGGACTAAGGACTTTAGACAAGAGCATTTCAAGGTCTCTTCTACTATTCCAAGTTTCAAGGTGCGTGATTGTGGAAATTGTAGGGTATATATTTTCAGAATCTAGACTTAAGCTAGGAACTATTTTTTCAAACTTATACTCTAATAAGAACATCAATACTCTTTCCTTGTTTCGACTTAGCCCAAGAAGTGAACTCAAAATTTGCCTATTTCTAAATAAACTACAAGGCATATACTTTCTACCACTAAACTTTAAGGAAGGTTATTTTTAGGGTTTTTAATTTACTAAGTCTAAGATCTAGTTGTTCCTAGCCAGTTAACCTATTTGTCAAACTCAAGTCAATTAGCCAAAATTGAATACAATAATTTTTAAAATTTTTAAAATTTTTCAATTTTTATGGGTTTTCAAATAAGTATGCAAAAATATATACAAATGAATGCGAAGGAAGAAGACGTACTGAGCATACCCCCAAACTTGAACTTGACAGTGTCCTCACTGTCATGCTAAACCAAGAGGGTCAAAATACCGGCACTCCCATGTTTATTTATTTATAATTTTTTATATTTTTTTAATGTTTTGAGATTTATTTTTTTTATATAGAAAAAGAAAAGGAAAAAAAATATACATATATACAACAAGGTTCCCCCCAAACTTAAGCTTGGCCTTACACAAGCCAAAGGTTAGCACCAATCATTCAAAAATCTTATCGTGGTAATGGTATAGTTGGTACAAGAATGGAGTGGAAAGAAAAGAGATGAGAAGCACACGAGACCGTGTGGAAAGAAGAATGGAAGATGGTCTCAGCGGAGGAGGAGAATGGCGGAAAGAAGAAAGAAGTAGAGTACGATCTTGAGGGTGTAAATTGAGTAAATAAATTAGCGCGATTTGTGATGACCGATGTGTTAAAAGCGATTGCGCTAACCTATCAACCCATCGAGAAATGGGGTCAAATCCCTCAAGATTCGCAAGAAAACATGGGTACGCCGAACTTGGTATAGGAGATGAAAGCGTAACGGTCATTTGTACGGTCGGGACAATAGGAGAGACGAAAGGGAGTGAATTAGGGATAGTATCTTTCTCACCGTAGTAAACTGTTTCGAACTTGAAAGATTCCATTAATGGTTCGAAACTACTGTAATCAACCGAGTCTGATGGTTCAACTAACTCATCTGAAAATGTAAAGGACTCAAACTCGGACGGTGAGTCATCAACATCGTCCGAAAAAGTGAAACACTCGTAAGTGTTATCGTCTATGAGAATTGTGTCAGATTCAAAGGAAAAGGTTTCAAGCTCACAGTCTTCAAGCGGGGTCGGAACGATGGGAAGGAGGGAGGGTGATATAACAGTCAAAGGTTCAGGAGGATGAATTGGAAAATCAGACACATCAAACAAAAATGACTCAACCTCAATATTATCCTCAAGACTATCCTCAATATTTAACTCATCCATGCCATTATCATCAAAATCTAGACGCATATGAGATTTGGGAGAAACATTTAATAACTCAGGATGATGATTTGAACATAAAATTTCAATTAAATCGACAGGTTCATCATCCGAAATATTCCCGGCGTCTATATCCTCAATCAAGTGAAAATCAATTTCTTTAGACACCTCATCAAAAGCATGGATATCTATCGATTTAGGTTCTAGAGTGGAGGTGTAAAGATCGAAAGGATTAGGTGCGGTTTCACTCGAAAGGGGTTCTTCACAATTTGGCAAATCAAACACTTCAAAGTCGCACAACTCCTTTTTATTTTGAACTTGTGAACTATTTAGGGCAATCGATGGAAAACAGGAGTTGTGGGCTTCAATTGGGTAAGGGTAGGTTTGATTTGAAAATCCTCTCTCATTCTCACTCTCTCCAACTGCCGCCTCATACATTGAAAAATTTGGAGCTAGCGGGACACTAGCTACCGGTTCATTAGGTTGCATAAGGGCGGCCATGGACACTTCCACATTCCTTATCATTTTATTTGTTGCTGCGATATACGCCTCCAACGACTCTTCCAAACTAGACTTGGGTGGTAAGGGGGTTTCGGTAAAAGATTCAAAATGGTGTGGATATGCAAAACTCCCAATAGGCTGTGTAGAAACGGTGTCTAGTGAAGGTGGGAAGGTCGGGTATGACTGGTAGGAAGTGGGTGATTGGACAGGGGTAGGGTCAACATATGGATAAAAAGGTGAACAGTCGTGTAGATCCCTAGAACTAGATGAGTGGAAAGGGGTGAAAAATCGACTGCGAGATTGAGCAATATACTCAGCAATGGACATCGGCTTAGGAGTGACAGAAGGACTTGAAAAAGTGGTATCAACATATTGAGGTGGTGAAGGTTGACTTGGTTGACACAAAGTGGGTTGAAAAGTCAAACTGTTTCTCCTAGACGCCTCTATTTGATCTTTCAAAGATATTTTTGGCAAGGAAGGATCGTCTTTAAATTGACCGAACAAATTAACGTACGACGCAAAATTAGGTTCGGGATACCAAAGTTTGGCAAGTGATTTATTATGTGGGGTATCCATGTTGGAAGAATGAGAAAAGAAAGAAGGTAGGTGGTGCAAGTGGGGTGCAAGGATTTCTTAGCGACAAAATTTTTGCAAGTTTTTATAAAAATTTTCCTTTTTTCCTTTTTCTCTTTATTTGAGACTGTTTGCAGAAGAAAAAAATTCGATAAAGGGCTTAGACACAAATGTAATCAATCAGAAATGCACAATCAGACCTAGATCTAGGGTCACCTAGACAGCTCCTAACTAGGGTTAGAAATAGGACCTCAAACCGCCTCTCCACCGCCAATTGCGGCCAGGTAAGTGCCAGGTAAGTGGGAAGGAACCACAGTAGTGGGCCTAATTAATAACCACTAGCCTTTGACACACTTTCCTAGACACCGCAAACTCAGGTTAGGATAAACGGTCGATGCCTATAACTAATCCTTTTTCCTATTGAGCTCGAAGTCCTTAGGGCTGAGTCTAGTATTTTTTTAATTAAAAATTGGTCAATGCAAATGCTTTATGTGATTTCTGGGGTCCTGGGAAGGGTGATGAAATCCCCACCCAATCTGAATTGGTCAAAAGCCTCTTAAAATCCGATTAAAGATATGCAAAACAGTAAATCACATGCAATCAAATCTTTTTTGTGAATTTCAAGGTTTGCAAGTTTTCTAATTAAAATTTTCCTTTTTCCGCTTGCTCTTTATTTGGAAAGATATTTTTAGCAAAAAAATTAAGGATATGCAAATCAGAAAAGATCACTTGAAATCAATTATTATTTTAAGCATAGCGCAACGAATCCTGCATAAAATTTGTTATTGAGAAAGGGAAAGATTTTTTTAAGCGCAAAGAATCCTGCAGGAGATTTAACAAAAGATATATCGAAAGATTCAGAGGAGAGATCAGAAAACTTACAGAGTTTTTTTTTCTTTTTTTTTTTACACCGCGTTTCAGCCTTCTTCTTTTTTTTTTCTGGTGATCTCACCAGGGCGCGGCGGTTCCGCAGCCGTAAAGGGGGTAGCGCGGCGGTTCCGCCGCGATTTGGTCGCGCGGCGTTTTTTTTTTCTTTTTTTCTCTCCTGTTCTTCAAATCTTCCTCTGTTCTGATTTGTTATTTTCTGTTTCGCTTTCTGTAGATTTCCAGATCCGTCTTTCGCTTGTAGATCCTGCAAAATTCAAACAACAAAGTACCCTTTCCAAAAATAACAGATGATATATTTTTATATTTTTTGGATTTTTCAGATTTTTATAATTTTTTTTTAATTAAGATTAACCCGAAATTGCAAAAAGGAAATAACACGCCATCCACGGCAACGGCGCCATTTGATTGATCTCAAAAACTAATTCTATTAACCGCAATCAAGAACGGCGTCGCTTTGCAGCTAGCCGGTGAATACGGGTCGGTCCACAGGGATTTTGTGAATTTCCTAATCGCGATAACGAGTTAATTCCGAAGGGTGTTCGGATTAATTAGGACCACATCGCTTACAAAAGTAAAATCATATCCTTCCTTAGAAAGTAAGGATACAGATATGATATTACAAGCCATACTAGGTACATACAAACAGTTACGCAGAATCAATATCTGCCCACTTGTCAATCCAAGGTGATGTTCCCCTATGGATTCAGCGTCCACGCTCATTCCGTTGGCAAGCCTGAGAGTTATATCACCTATCCTGATAATTCTACGGTTCTTCAAAGCCTGTAATGAATTACAGATATGAGATCCTGATCCGGTATCCAGTACCCAGGAAGTAGGGTTAATTGACATACAGTTTTCTATTACAAACACACCCGAATCCGAAGCCACAACATACTTCGAATCCTGGCTACTGGCTTTGCTAGCCCTGCAATCCTTCTGCCAATGTTCTTTCCCGCAACAATAGGAACGTCCCTCCTTTACTACATCCAGTCCCAAATCTTTTGCCCTTCCCTTTCCTTCTTCTTCCCTGGCTTCCTTCAGGGTATAAGTAGAGGGCAGAGACTGTAGAATCAAGTCAGTATTTGACCCGTTCTTCAACGTGGTCTTCAGGTCCGTGAGCTCATCAAAATAGCTAGTCTCTGTAAGGACGTTGTCCCCTACAGATGACCCGAAAGCCAACCTCGCTTGAAGCAATTCGTTCGATGTCTCATATCTTGCGATACAAGATTGCTCTCCATATAAATCTTTGTTATGGAGGAAGACAGAAGCTAAGTCCATCTTCTCGTGCTGCTTCTGGTATGCACCATTAACTGAGGCCAACACGAGGCACTTTGCATTCGCACAGTCCCTTTCCGATGTCTTACGGATATTAATATCTGTGACAGGGGAAACTGGTCCTGAGACGGCAGGGGTTTGATTAGTTAGAAGGTGTCCCAGCTTGTCATGGGTAATGGACATCTGGACAGACCTTTGCCAGTCATAACAGTCAGATTCAGTCATTTTATTATCTGGATGTAACCTATGTCTGGTCACTGGGTCGCTGCAATTAAGAGAGAGAGAAGAAAACACTTAGCATGATGCTCTTGCAAGTTTAGATTGGTTTTTAGTTTATCTAAACAGGATGGCTCCCACTGTTTCTCGAATCCTTTCTCAAACCATAAAAGAAGAATTAGTCAGGATTGATTTCACCATACAATACTTGCTTAACCGTTCAGCCAGGCTGATGTCGGTACTTCGAGGGAGATTTTACGACGCTTTCGCGAAGTTTCTTAATTAAATAACCTCTTTTCCCTGTGGGCGTAGCCCCGCTAACACCTTTCTAGACACCTACTTGGTTTATAGTATTGATCGTTAAGTGAAAAAGTCTTCCGAGGAGTAGCGGATACTCACAGTAGGATCGGGATCCAAATATCATTGTGAGATAATGCTGAAGGAATCCTACCAACATTATCAAACTCCAAATGGTATGCAACACTAGCAAGTTTCAGTTTCTTTAGAAACTCCCGATGTGGATTTTTGCCCCATGCTCTTATGACCTTGACGAAGGCCAACATATCATAAGTCACATGTCAAGTTCTACCCGTCATTATCCAGGTTAATTTGAACCCACCCGTACATACCCTTGACGAAGGCCAAAATAGCAGTACGAATGTTCCAAACCAACGCATCTATCTATGCAACAGATAAATATTTGGCAGCTACCAATCACTATGCCTTAGCGAAGGTCAAAATACATAGCTTGAATACTACTAAATATTTAACCGAAATGACGGAGGGCTACGAATGATTTTGGCGAAACCGTGAACGTAGTGAACTTGATATAATCGAAGGAACTTGATAGCTTTTAAAAGGAGTGGTTTAAGCTCCGCGTTTTAAAAGTTTTTTGTTTTTGAAAAAACCGAGTGGTTTTGAAATTGTTCCAACGATTTAACTTTGGTTTATTTTCTTTGTATTAATATAATGTGTCCCATCAACTAATCCTACCATTGCAGAAAACAACGAAAATATGACGTACGCTTATGCCATCCGCATTCGCCACTGGGCCCCGTCATCACCCGTTAGGTTACTTAACTAACGACAGAGCGGGGGATGGACTAGCGCGGATGTAAAACATAAGCAACGCCTACTAGATATCATATATAGATATATACATTCGTCATATGCAATGATAGCCATTCCAAATCACAGATGAACACATTGGATATGTTAGGAATCCGCGTTTCGTTCGAGCCTGCAACGAAAGACGGATCACACTGTCGCGATGAATAGTCAAACCCCACCCTAGACCCCTACGGGTGCGGCAAACTACCCGCCAAGTACCCAAAGTGAAGCAACCTCCCTCAACAACGTAAGTAGGCTACTTGGCACTTTAAAGTACCCGGTAGTTTGTGCACCCCACCTTGGGTCTATCCTAAGAGCAAAAACAGTAAAAGAAATAAAATACAATGGCGGCTACAACCTCAATCCGGATGTGTGGCCATAAAATAATATTATATCAAATTACAAATTTTACATTGAATGAAAAATGAAAACTCTCATCTCACATCCCCGGCTATTCATCACGACAATCCAACAAGTTCATATACACAAACCAACATCACAGATCACAGATATGTACAACCCCCACTAATCGACGTATAGAGATTAGTAGACGTTTAATACATATATCACATCACAGAAGATCCGATTAGCTAAAGTACTTAGAATTTCGATCGATAACTTGATTTGAAACTACCCCAAGCACAACACAGTACTCAGCAAAATCTGGGCAGAAACAAACTATCAGAAAAATCACAAAATACAAATCTGGACAGGCTACAGGAAAACCAAGTTGACTCGGCGTCGACTCGACCGCGGATCCGCGGCCAAACCCTTGGTTTGGCCGCGCTTCCGCGGCGGTCTGACCGATTCATGGGCTCAATTTTCTTGTGTGTCCTTCAAAAAGCCTGCACGTATTTTTAAGGTCCCTGGAAAAAATTTTGGACCAGATTTTAAAATCGACAGAAAACGTGCATTTTTGACGTAATTTTGCGATTTTTCCGGCGATCGAATTTCTAACACTTTGCTAACAAGTTAGTAATGATTTAGCGAGGCTCTGATACCACTGTAAGTCTACGTTACCCACCCCGGTACTTACGGGGAGGCGGAATAGGTAAAAAATAAATTTTTAACACAAGGTAACATAGACTAAAACTTGAGGATCATTGCCAAACCATTGCTAACAAACTACATGAGGTTCTATCTACTATGCAAGAAGATTATACCTCATGCTACTAGTCCTTCGGGTCTTCTCCGCTATCCTCCTCGTCTCCGTAGGCTCCATGGGTCGATCCGGATCTTGGTCACCTCCGCGGCCTCCTTGAGTCGAAGAAGATCCCCCCGAGAGTCTATAGTCTGAGCTCCACCTCAAGCCGAGATAACTAGGGCAACAAGTTTGCTACTCTTGATGTCCTCGGTGATATAGAGAAAGAAGATGGATTTGTTTGTCTATTTGAACCCCAACTTGCTCAACACATGAGAACTTTTGGGAATTCTAGTGAGGAAGAAGAAAGAAGAGCTAAGCTTGAGAGCTCAAATGAAGAGAGAGAATGCCAATGAGATAAAATGAGCCATAGAAAAATAAAAAACCAATCTTTTATCATAATAAATATGATGGCTAAGTTTGATTTGACCACTATCATGTCTTGATAAAGCAAAGAAGAGTCTAGAGCTTACAAGAAATATCCAAGTCAACAATGGTCAACTAGGTCAAATTGTCAAGTATGGTCAAATGGTCAAAGCAATTAGCCATAACATAATTATCACTAAAAAGATTAGTAAATATTTTCCTCACCTGATAATGGTTTTGACCGAATCAACGGTCAGAACCCCAATGAGGCACCTCATTCTTCGCTCCTCACAACCGTGCATACACACCCGCATCCGCATTCCGTAGAATGCGAATGCACAGAAGACAAAACCAATCTATCTATACAATACTACGATCCGGCTTAAACCAAAGCCCACTAGTATCGTCTGCCCGAACATCATACGCGCACAAGTGCACGTAAGTGATCGTAGCCTTACCGTAAAACCATACAGGCTCTACACCTTTTGCCCAGTGCAGGAAAACTCTCTGTGTGGGACTCTAAAGACTCGACACTACGCTGGCAGTGGGTTTAACCACAGACCGCAAGCGGCACTAGCTGTACGTAACGGTCCCCAGGTAGATGTCGATAAGAAGGCCGATGAGGTAAACCCACCCGAACTCCTACTGAGCCTGAACGTGACAATCTCTGTACGGTCCGGTCTGTTCGTCTATGAGTATCGCATGTCAGGCCTAGGGGGCGGTAAATGTCAGACCCCTAATAGCGGTACAAGTCGTGCCGGAGTGTAGCCCAGAACACCCTGAGAAACTACTGGAAACACTACCAGTAATTCTCGCTTTCCCTGGCCAGGGACTTTGTGTAATGGCTCTTCCAGATACAGTGCGATATCAACCCCCAATACCGGGAGAGACGAATCCTATCTAACCGCTACTGCCTCCAAGTGCTTCGGGACTGCACCCAACTACTACCTGTTTGCACGACTCCTTTGAGCCGTGGTAGGGTAGTAATCAAAGTACAGTGGGAACACACTCGAGGCGAAGTAGCAGTGTCAAGTCGACGGACTAAGCTGTACTCCTGACACCTGGGAACTGTTATCTGACGATAGGTATAGTACCAACCAACAGTTCCCGACGAGTCCTGTCCAGTGTACTCGTAACCTAACGAGCACCCGCATACTATCTCCAGTACAACGTACTGATGGCTGTGGGACAGACCATTTCCCCTGCTGGGATGAGAAGCGCATATGCTAGTCTACTCCGGAGTATTGATGCCCCGTCTCGATAATCCTACGACTAGGGACCTGTATAAGGATGTGCTTGTAGATTACCCAGCCCCCACTAGTGTGACTGCCATCACAACGCTGGTAATCAAGCAAAGATCCTAAGGGCTCCACTAATATGTATAAGCGATATACTAAAAGAAACGCATGCACATATTTAAGTAGAAACAAACCAAGTAGCATACTACCATTTTTGAGCAAGATTGTCTATACAACTGTGAATATCCCAAGCTTCCATTAAGTAATATACAAACTAGTATGATACAGTAATGGCCTCTAGGGCATATACACTAACAACCTTACCAAGTGATAAATGTTAGAGATTGGATTGTGGCAAGTTCGTTAGTGTACAAACGTGATTGAATAGTAAATATGACACGTACTTGTACATAATCAGCGGAACCAATTATTTATTGCTTTGTCGACGCCTATATGACATATATAAGTGTAACTATAACTGGTATGGGATGGTTATGGAAGCACTTATATTAGTGTCATAGGTAAGACATCGAGCACTGTCCATTTATCTTGGATACCAGTCGAGACATGCTTGATGGAGACCCTGTCTCCAGTTCTCATGTAGACTTGTTATGGGATGACTAGTATTTGGATTCATGGTTGGTGTTTGATGTAGACAATGGGGTGTGGGGTAGTCAGAGTGTGAGTTCGATCAAAGAAATCTCAGAAGTCTCACTGCCGGCATATGTAATGATTTCGGGAGTCGTATGGATGGTGTTTCCGATTATTAGCGAGCGTGATTCGGACCCGTGTTCCCTTTCCCCTGGGGCCTACCCTTGGGTTGGGGATACTTCTGCGGTAGTTGACGCTCACACTTGAACTGATGATAGCTTAGGTGACTTGGACAGTGAGACTTGGAGACTAATTGTTTAGTGACATGGATATTGCATTAATTACTGATTTGATACACTTGCTTTATCGTTACATGTACCGATTATTTCATGCTCGCGTCTTTATTCTACACTTATTGCTTTATATTTATTATCGTTGCACATTACATATGTATATATTGCTATTGTGTCGTCCTGACGACCTGAGTATGCATGCTCAGAATGAGGAGTGGGTTTAGCTCAGATCAGGACCTGCTTTACCTTGAGAAGATTGCGAATATCTAGATCAACGACGCCAGCGCTATCTTTCTGGTTAGTTCTACATCTGTTTTGATAGAATTAGTGACTGCATTTCTCATTACTGGTGTTATAATTACTGATTACCATATAATGCTAGAAGCCAAAGTGTGACTACGGCAGAATATTTACTCGACCGTAGAAACATGGCTGGCCTTGTCACCCCCCGTATTCCGTATTTTGGGAAACGGAGGCGTGACAGTATTCCTCAACCAAAACCGTCTATTTTATGGTGTGACAATCTTGGTGCTACTTACTTAACTGCAAATCCTATCTTTCATGCTCGCATGAAACACATTGAAATAGATTTTCATTTTGTTCGTGAAAAGGTTGCATGGAAAGAACTTGATGTTCGATTCATTTCCACTGTAGATCAAATTGCAGATATATTAACCAAACCGTTAAGCATCAAAAGGTTTACCTGGTTTCGTGACAAGCTCAATGTAATGTCATCAGCGTTTCGCTTGCTGGGGTGTAACAGATATCATGGATCAAATCAAAACAAATCAAGCTAAGTATATAAACTGTTACTTAACAATTTATGGTTTGTTAGTATAATGATATGTATATTGTTAGCACAATATCTTGTACATCTATAACAAATTCGGTTATAAATATATATGATTAGATGCAATTAACATCATCTGAATCATTTTCCTAATTCCTTTTGTTTGAGCATTCATTATATTAAGTTCTTATAAAAATACTCAAATATCCACAAAGATCGCTGAACCATTTGATTTCTTAAAATAGTAGACCATTATCCATTTATAAATATCCCTTAATCTATACACAGGAAACCCATAAACCCACCTGCAAAATACGGATCTGGTAACGTGAACAAAATATAGCATCCGTTTCTTTCTGGATATTTTGACCTTACACCCGCTTTACTCACAATCCTGAATGACCTGCCTACGGGTTACCGACCCAACCGTCTGACACATTTAGCACTTTATGAAGAAGAAAGCTAGAGTCTATGTTGAAAAACACATCATTCCATGAGATTGCTTTGCCTTTTCATTTATTAGGTCGTATTTTGATGAATGCTAAATTCCATAGTCGATTAGTATGTTACACTTGCAATGTACATGTCTTGCAGAAAATTCATGACTCTTCATGTAAGGATCCATTATAGCAATCTAGATCTTTTTATATATGTAGCCATCTTTATTTGATTTTTTTTAATGAAAAATGCTTTACTTATCAGGCTTGAAATCCTACCCCAATCAACCTAAGAGACAAACATCATGGACCCACTTGTTTGAAACTAGTATTTAGGTATTGTGGGTCCCATCATTTTGTCTTTGGACAGATTGTAGGGCCCACCATTTTGTCTCTTGGACAGATTGTCGCAGGATTTCAAAGTATTACTCTTATTTTCACTATTAGATTTGGGTTGTTATTCTTAGAATAATTGATATTTTTGACGATTTTTACCGATACTAGCATGGGGCCCACATGGCAAATGCTACAGCGATTATATTTTAATATTTTGTATGATCTGAACGTAAACAAATCATAAAATACAGACAAAATTGATGCTAAGGTCGACTGCAGTTTCATGAAGACCATCGCATGATGTTACTATAGCTATGGCCCATGGACACCACTCCAATAACCATAATGGCAATTACAAATTTCCTTAATAGCTTGGAGGCAAAATCTAATTTTTCCGCCAACATAATTAGCATTCATTGGAAGAAAGTGGCCAAGTGCAAATTTATATAAAATGGAAGGGACCGAAGCTAATTTTCCACAAAAGACAAAAAAAAATGTGCGGGATCTGTATAGGTTTCTTTAGATAAATGTAAGAGAAAATTGTTTCCAAAACCAAAACTAGAAATTGATTTATTTTTAAACACACGTATTTTTATAAACGTTAAAAAACCCAATACGTTGGTATTCAATTAATCTTAAGCCCTGGGCCTACTTTTAGCATACGTATTTTATTGTATAATATACTTTTTAAGTAAAATTACACCATTATCCTTCATCTTCTTTCGATCCCAAGTCAAAATTCTTCTCTCCATTTTGCTTAATTAGATTAAGAACTTATAATATCACAACTTATAAAAATTATAATCTAATTAATATTTCATGGATTCTTTCAATCATAATTAGACAAGTTTTGTTCGCAAAGAGAAAACAAATCAAATGAAAAAAAATTACACCTTGCCTTTAGATTCATGTAGGTGAGACAAAAGTTTATATGCTTCACAATAAAATAAATTAGATTCTTGTAGAAATGATGATGGGCACCGATTTATGAAAAATCATTATACTTCATTTAAAGTAATGGAAAGAAGCTCATTAGGGTTTTGATGGTTTTGAAAATGAGGGTAGTTTTGGTATTTTAAAAAAATCAATGAATACTGCATAGTATATGTACATTTTAAGAGTATTTTGGTTTTAAAAGAAATTTGAATAAAGGAATTGGGTTTTTTGATATTTATGAAAGTTTATGGGTTTAGAAATAAGTCGCTATCGACAAGAGGCGCTAGAAACAAATTTCCCTAAATATAAAGGGAATCATTATCCAAATTATAAGGCTAATCTAATTTTCCATCTTTTAGCATATGTAGATTCACATAGAAGGAAACAAATACAAAGTTTTTTTAAAACAAAAGGGTTAGAGATAATGTTTTTCATCACCATTAAAACGAAGGGGACAAATACAAATTTCCCTACTAACTAGGGGTCAAAATATAATTTTCTTCGGCCAGCATAATCAGCTATTTCTATATTCGCATCCGCTAACAACAATCAGATATAGATGTGGCGATTCCTTTGTTTTATGACTGGTATGTTTATATCCATGGGTCAAGATATTCATTTCCCTTTTTCAATTTTTTTATGAGATTCTCTAATAAATTGAACGATGATATATACTTCATATTTAAAACAAAAAATTTAAGACCAAAACTAAGTGATATATACTTCATGTTTCGATGTATGTTTTGATGGCTCCCACCACCCAACATGCTAGTTAGGGTTTGGCCCGTGCAGACATACGGGTCCGAGAAATATGCCGCAAAGATTATATTTTGATATTTTACATGGTTTGATGAATATAAATAAATCATATAAAACATATAAATAAATATTGCCTTATATAAGAAAATTATGACAATTAATATAAAATAAATTATGAAAATTAAACAAAAATAGTATGATGCAATCTATATTAATACCGTGCTTAAAGTAATAATCAATACAAAATAAATTATGCATATTATCTTAATCAATTTCAAGCAGAGAGAAATGATGAATTTTTTAGTCTATTAAAAAAATTAAAATGGCCGTAAGATACATAATAAATGGTTCGGACGAAAATTTCAATAAAAAGAAAGGGCAAAATGTAATTTTCCAATTTTTTAGCTATATGTAAATAAATATATAAGGAACTAAATGCAAATTTTCTTGAAATGCAGGGAGCGGAGCTAAAATTTTCCATAGACAATTATCATTCATGTGAAATAAGGGGTTAAATACAAATTCACTAAAATTTACGGGGTGGAGACTAATTTAAGTCTAAATTTTTCCATATACAATTACCATTTATTTGGAATAAGGGGTTAAATACCATTTTGCCCAGGGGAAGCCATGGCCTGCTGACATATATAGTTTATAACGTTCTACGCCAATGCTCCGTATTGAAGTTGAGTTTGACCCCACATATCATCACTCCATATATCCGATGACTTGAAATTACTAACATGAGATAAAATAGTTCTCTTGTTGCAATTTATCTATTTATTTTGAAATTGTTTCCAGCCCATTTTGAAGAGATGATTTATTTTCAAAATCATGACAAAACCTCAATATTTACAAAATACGGATTTTTTAAGCACAAAATACACTGTGTGTATTGTAATTAGGACGTTTTTTTTTGCAAAAATCTCGTGTTTACCGGCATTCTTTTTAATCAAATTCACATAATTATTCCAGATCTCTATTTCTTATGGTCTCCTCTCGTACTTCATCAGCACTTCTCTTCTAATTTCCATTTTTTCTTCTCAATCACTTCTACCAAAATCAGCATTTCCGTTTTCAAATCCTTCACCTTTAATTCAAATTTTCCAATTGCCCATTGTATCTCCCTCTTCAAATCCTTAATCACCGATCCAATTCTCCTGATGCTTTTATCTCTATTTTCAATCCCCCAATCTCCTGTTCAGCTCCTGTCATGGCCAAAAATAGGATAATGAACGATAAAATGGGAATAATAAAAAAGTCGAAAACTAAGGTAGCCAATAATAAGGAGTACAAACAACTATAAAGAAGATGGGATTAGAAAGAATATGAATTTAGAAAAGAAATTAGGGCAAACAATGATAAAGAAGAAATAATTAAGAATCCATGAAAAATCATAAGTATAAAATAAAGCATCTCGTATTCTGATATCTTAATCCCATGTTCTAATATCTTAAAAATATTAAAAGGGCATTATAGGCAATGCATACATAAATACGTATACAAATCAGAATTTGTGTTTAAAATAATTCAAAGTATATTTTTGGGCTTTTCACAATTTTGAAACTTTATGGATTTAAAAATAGACCGCATCTACAAACTGGGTGTGGAAACAATTTTCCCATTTATAGGTGTGTATATCATATTGTTAAAGGTGGTCATCTCAATTTTTATAATTTTTTCTTGTAAAAAGAAAATAATTTTCTTTTATTGGGCTTAGTTGGGTCTCTGGCCTGTCAGAAGGGTTTGATACAACTATTGGGTTCCCCCTTGAAGATTTGAATATGACTTGGACCTGGACTGGTCACCAGGTCCATTAACCCTTCTTTTTATTCTGGCAGCACATTACACACCACAAACACGTCCAGAGGACTCATAAATTTGCCTGTGGCAACTTCCTCTCTTGGGAATTCTTGGGTTCCAATAATTTAGATATATGTACAACAAGCACACACCCCTCCCCTCCCCCCCCCTTTCTTCTTTTTCCTCTCTTTTCTTTTGTTTTAAATTAAGATGCGTTAGTCCCTCCCCCTCTCTTTTTAATTAAAATTCTATATACGTCCATCGAAAAAAATCAAACTGTGAACCAGTATATAAGATAGAATTTCTTAGCCCTCGTCATAATGATCTTGTCACAATAACGATGCCCATGAAATGATATCTTTTTGGGTAAATTGTTGAAAAGCCCCTCGCCCAAGTAAAACCTGTCAAAAAGTCCCTAACCTTTTTCAACATGTCAAAAAAACCATATACCCATCACTTATTACATCATATGCTAACAACCATATATATTTTAATATATCCCAAAAATATCCTTCTCCTTCTTCTCACGGGTCGCTCTCTCAAGAAACTCCTCTTTCTCATTCTCTCTCTCTCTCACCCTCTCTCTCTCTCTCTCACCTCCTGTGTTCCCTCTCCCATCACCACCTTCGTCAAGGACGATTCTCGCCGCCTCCTTATTTCCTTCTCCTCTCCCATCTCGATCGCCGTCTGCGACTTCAATCCATCGTCATCTTCTTCTCTCCCCGCTTCGACCCATCTGCTTTCGTCACCGACGCAGCCGAAATCCTAAGCGAAATATCCTCATTCTCATTGGTTGCTCTCTATCTTCCGAGTCTAATTGCTTAAGTGTATTTTGACGATCGAGTATTTTCTACATTGCAAAGGTAATTTTTATGTTCTCTCATTTAGATTAATAACTTCAATCTAAGCTTAATTTTATGTTTTAAGTTTTTCTTAATTTTCAGTTACAGTGTTGTTTTTATTGTTACACGGTAATTGTTTGATGACATTGAGCATGTTGATTGAAGAGGCCAAGAAAATGCAAGTTTTGTGAAATTTTTGAATGAAAATGCAGTTTTAGTACTGGTTTTGTTGTCACGTTATTTTTTTTTGTATTGTTATCGGTTTTATTAAGTTAATTTTAATACACAAAGTATTGTTAGAGGCTAAAAAGAGATAGTTTGAAGGCCAACTCCAAGTAGATTGCAAAAAACTAGAAGCTTATGGGCATTCAAATTAGATTAAGTAATAACCTTAAGTGTGTGTATGTAGTATGTATTTTGTGTGCCTGCAACTTGTAAACACTTGCCTGTAATTTCTAAGCAGTTGTCTGTAATCTTTAATAAGTTGTCTGTAAGTTCTAAGCGGTTGTCTGTAATTTCTAATAAATTGCCTGTAACCTTTAGTAATTTGATTTTAACATATTGTGATCTTCATTGGTGCAGATTCTGGAGAAACGATTTGTTGAGAAGCCGGATGAGAAGGACAATGTGAAGGGTGTGTCCTTTGAACCATAAGCGACGTATTGGAAGAATGTTTGTGCGAAAAAGAAGATGCACAAATTCTATTGGTGAATAAGGAAAAAATGGCTTGATATTATTTTAGTTTTTGTTTGGCCAAAATTTAAACTCGTTGTTATTTGTACATGTATTCATCTATTTGTGTTTGGCCGATATTCGCCGATATTATTACTTATTTTGGGTGAGAATAACAAATTGCTTATATATTACCTGTTTTTCTAATGAATGTAAAAAATTGTTGACGTGTTTATTTTACTATCGTCAATATTAGCCGATATTATGATACAAATAATATTTTTGTTGCTGTTATATGTTTTATATAACAGATGTTGGACGATACTATGATATGAATGATTTTCTTGTTGATGTTATCAGTTTTATATAACTGATTTTGGAGGTATAGGAGGTCTGGATACCCCGAGGAGCTAAGCTCCAATTACATGCAAGTATTTAGAAGTTACATGCAACTAATTAGAAATTACATGCAATTACTTAGAAATTACATGAAAGTGCTTACAAGTTATAAACAATTTATTAGAAGTTAAAGGCCGGTTACAAACCACCAATTAAAAATTACATGTAGATGGTTAGAAGTTAAAGGCAAGTGTATAGAAGTCGCATGTAACTAATCAAAAGTTACAGGCAACTGTTTACAGGTTACAGATAATTTATCAGAAATTACAGTTAAGCGCTTACAAATTACATGCAACTTATATGAGGAGATGCGTAAACTTCTAATTAGTTGGGTAAACTCCATATTATGGAGACATTATTATGGTATAATCATATATTATTTTGGTCAAAAGTTGCTATGAATAGTTTTAGAAAAGAGAATAATGAAGGAAAGATGCCATAGGAGGGAATTTCTTTTTATGGCGTTGAAAAGGTACGTCCTCTGTAGTGTTTTCTGACGATCGGAATCCATTATCTTCATCGTTATCATCTAAGATGTGGGTACGCAAAATTTCATGTGATTCTACAACTTTTTCACCGTTGAATTAGTGGGTTCAAAAACAACGGTTTACCGACAATAAAACTTTTTACATTACTAAATCATCAGTGAAAAAGTTGTAGAATCACATGAAATTTGGCGTACCCACATCTTAAATGATAACGATGAAAACGATGGATTCCGATCGTCGGAAAACACGACGGATGGCGTATTTTTTCGACGCCAAAGGAGGAAATTCCCTCCTATGACCTCTTTCCTCCATTATTCTCTTTAGAAAATTAAAGGGATAATATAATTTATTTACTAGAGGTTGTACGGATATTTCTCTAAGTTTTCTCTTTTTATAAGTCAGTGCACAATTTTTTATTTCTTTTTGTGTCGCTTGGGAATCTACCTCAAGTTCACTACCAAAAAGACGAAGTAAAGAATTTCATTTGGCTTTGGAAGTAACAACTAGTTTCAACATTATCTGGGGGTATAAAAAAATTCTGTAGATCTGCAGTAATCAGAAGTTAGCAAGGCACTACATTACAAGAAAATTTGAAAGTGAAAACATGGCATCTTTGTCTTGAGGATCTTGTGCACCATACAACACTGATCTTATAATTAGAAATATCTGCAGGTATTGATCTAATTATTTTTTGTTGTTTTTGATGTGATGACATTGGTTCTAGCATTGTTAATTAATCACAAATCATTGTATAATGTATATACCATACATGACTGAGTGTTCTATTTATCGTATTTGTATCATTTCGTTGAATTCTAAACAGATGAATTTATGCAATTTTTGTAAGTTAATGACATGCATATTGATTCATAACATACCTAGCTTATTAATGGCATACATACATATATCATACCACAATTGCTATATACTTAGTGTTAGTGCGTGTTAGACTCAGTGGACATTGCATTATCGTGCGTGATTGATATTGGTTTAGGAGTGACAAGTACACCAATGGGAAGCGAATATTCGTGACCGTGATTGATACAGTGAAAAGTGATAAAACCGTGCCATTGGTGTACTTGTACACGACTAAATCAAGATCATATATAGTGTAAACCTGGGGATAAAGGGGAAATCGAAGTGGAAAGAGAATCGTATTTAGCGGGACCGTGTTTTAGAGGATGATCATTCGAGCAGCGATATATATATTAGGTAGGATCTAGCGATTCGGCTGACAGGGTTATGTCCCGGGCATGTGGGCCGTTGTCTCGGGTATGTACGAGACTCCTGTTAAACATGATCCTCCTTCCACTATACGATTTCAAACATGACCTAGAGACCGATAGGGACACAGATCATATTTTGCATCATATAGTGACAGAGTGATTACTCGCATTGTACTTTCATTAGTATTACCTTTTTTACCTGTTTCATCTTATTATAATAATATTGTTATTGTGTCGCTCTGACGACCTGAATATGCATGCTCAGATTCCATGGAAGAAGCAGCGTGGGAGACAGATCTACCTTTCGAGTTCACGGAGATATAGTCTGATGTACTTTCTTCCTTTACTGCTTTCCATAAAAGTGATTGTGAGATTGAACTTGGTTAGTAATTGTTCTTCTTATCTGTAATTTGTGAACAATAGATTTTAATGTAATAAATTAGTGATGTGATTCCTTTACTACTGTGCTTTATTTACTGATTATCATGTAATGCTAGAAGCCAAAGTGTGACTACGGCGGGATGATTCCTTGACCGTAGGAGCATGGCTGGCCTAATCATCTCTCGTTTTCCGTATTCTGGGAAGCGGGGCGTGACAATATTGTTTTAGTTTTTGTTTGGCCAAAATTTAAACTCGTTGTTATTTATACATGTATTCATCTATTTGTGTTTGGCCGATATTCGCCGATATTATTACTTATTTTGGGTGAGAATAGCAAATTGCTTATATATTACCTGTTTGTCTAATGAATGTAAAAAATTGTTGACGTGTTTATTTTAATATCGTCAATATTGGCCGATATTGTGATACAAATAATATTTTTGTTGCTGTTATATGTTTTATATAACAGATGTTGGACGATACTATGATATGAATGATTTTCTTGTTGATGTTATCAGTTTTATATAACTGATTTTGGAGGTATAGGTGGTCTGGATACCCCGAGGAGCTAAGCTCCAATTACATACAAGTATTTAGAAGTTACATGCAATTAATTAGAAATTACATGCAACTAATTAGAAGTTATATGCAATTACTTAGAAATTACATGAAAGTGTTTATAAGTTATAAACAATTTATTAGAAGTTAAAGGCCGGTTACAAACCACTAATTAAAAATTACATGTAGGTGGTTAGAAGTTAAAGGCAAGTGTATAGAAGTCACATGTAACTAATCAAAAGTTACAGGCAACTGTTTACAGGTTACAGATAATTTATCAGAAATTACAGATAAGTGCTTACAAATTACATGCAATTTATATGGGGAGATGCGTAAACTTCTAATTAGTTGGGTAAACTCCATATTATGGAGACATTATTATGGTATAATCATATATTATTTTAGTCAAAAGTTGCTATGAATAGTTTTAGAAAAGAGAATAATGAAGGAAAGATGCCATAGGAGGGAATTTCTTTTTCTGGCGTTGAAAAAATACGTCCTCTGTCGTGTTTTCCGACGATCAGAATCCATCATCTTCATCGTTATCATCTAAGATGTGTGTACGCAAAATTTCATGTGATTCTACAACTTTTTCAACGTTGAATTAGTAGGTTCAAAAACAACGGTTTACCGACAATAAAACTTTTACATTGTTAAATCATCAGTGAAAAAGTTATAGAATCACATGAAATTTGGTGTACCCACATCTTAAATGATAACGATGAAAACAATGGATTCTGATCGTCGGAAAACACGACGGATGACTATTTTTTCGACGCCAAAGGAGGAAATTCCCTCCCTATGACCTCTTTCCTCCATTATTCTCTTTAGAAAATTAAAGGGATAATATAATTTATTTACTAGAGGTTGTACGTATATTTCTCTAAGTTTTCTCTTTTTATAAGTCAGTGCACAATTTTTTATTTCTTTTCGTGTCACTTGGGAATCTACCTCAAGTTCACTACCAAAAAGACGAAGTAAAGAATTTCATTTGGCTTTGGAAGTAACAACCAGTTTCAACATTATCTGGGCGCATAAAAAATTCTGTAGATCTACAGTAATCAGAAGTTAGCAAGGCACTACATTACAAGAAAATTTGAAAGTGAAAACATGGCATCTTTGTCTTGAGGATCTTGTGCACCATACAACACTGATCTTATAATTAGAAATATCTGCAGGTATTGATCTAATTATTTTTTGTTGTTTTTGATGTGATGACATTGGTTCTAGCATTGTTAATTAATCACAAATCATTGTATAATGTATATACTATTGGGTATTACTTAACCACTAACATGTGCTTCCCATTTAATATATGCAGATCAAAGCTGTTGATAATCAACAAAACACAAGTGGCTTTACATATTAGCAGAGATTGAAAGGTTCGTGTGAGGTCTGATAAGTTGTACGTAAGTTGTAAGCACTTACCTGTAATTTTTGATAAATTGTCTATAACATGTAAGCAGTTGCATGTACCTTCTAATTAGTTGCGTGTGACTTCTATGCACTTATCTTTAATTTCTAACCACGTGCCTGCAATTTCTAATTAGTTACATGTAACTTATAAACAGTTGCATATAAATTACAAGCAGTTGCATATAGCTTTTAATTAGTTCCATGCGACTTTTATGCACTTGCCTTTAATTTCTAACCGCTTACCTGTAAGTTCTAATTAGTTGCATGTAATTTCTAATAAGCTGTCTGTAATTTATAAGCACTTGCCTAGTAACTTCTGATAAGTTGTCTGTAACTTTTAATTAGTTACATCACTTCTCTACACTTGTCTGTAATTTCTAACCGCTTGCATGTAACCTCTAATTAGTTGCTCGTAATTTCTAATAAGTTTCATATAACTTATAAGCATTTTCCTATAATTTCTAACAATTTGCATGTAATTTTTAATTAGTTACACGTAATTTCTAAGTACTTGTCTATAATTTCTAACTAGTTGTATATAATTTCTAAAAAAAAAATTTGGAGCTTAGGTTCTTGGGGTACCCATGCCTTCCATATCTCCAACATCAGCTATATAAAACCGATAATATCAACAAAAATATCATTCATATCACAGTATTGGCCAATATCGGCTATATAAAATAGACACCGTCAATAAAAATATTATTTATATCACAATATCGGACAATATCGACGATGTTAAAATAAATACGTAAATAATTTTTTACATCCATTAGACAAACCAGCAATTTATCATTCTCACTCAAAATAAGTAATATTATCGAGGAATATCAACCAAATACAAATAGATGAATACATGTATGAATAATAAAAAGTTCAAATTTCGGCCAAACAAAAACCGAAACAATATCAAACTATTTATTTCTCGTTCGTCAATAGAATTTGTCCACCTCTTTATTCGCATAAACGTTCTTCCAATGCATCATTTGTGTTTCAAAGGACACACCCTTCACATTGTCATTCTCATCCGGTTTTTCAACAAATCGTTTCTTCAGAATTTGCACCAATGATGACCACAATATATTATAATCAAGTTATTAAAGATTATAGGCAATTTATTAGAAATTACAGGCAACTGTTTAAAGGTTACAGACAACTGCTTAGAAATTACAAGCAAATACTTACAAGTTGCAGACACAAACAAAATATATGCACATGCACACTAGAGCGTATTACTTAATCTAATTTTAATATGTATAAGCTTTTAGCCTTCTGCACTCTACTTAGAGTTGGCCTTTAAAGTATCTATTTTCAGTCTTTAACAACACTTTGTCTATTATAAAATCAACTTAATAAAACTTATAATAGTACCCAAAAAAAATTTAATGTAACAACAAAAACGACGCTAAAATTGCATCTTCATTCAAAAATTCCACAAGACGTGCATTTTTCTTGGCCGCTTTACATATGGATCCCTACGTCGTTACATTCAACATGCTCAAATAGGCAATTCATCAAAAATTACCGTGCAACAATAAAAACAATACTGTAACTGAAAATTAAGAAAAACCCATAATATAAAATTCGGCTTAGATCGAAGTTATTAATCCAAAAATTGAGAGAAAATACAAGAGTAACTTTTGTAATGTAGAAAACACTCGATTATCAAAATACACTGAAGCAATTAGATTTAGAAAATAGAGAGCAACCGATGAGGATGAGGATAGTTCGCTTAGGATTTCGGTCGCGTCGGTGACGAAAGCGGACAGATCGAAGAGGGAAGAGAAGAAGATGACGATGGATCGAGGTTCCAGACGGCGATCGAGACGGAAGAGGAGAAGGCGGCGATGGGGAGGCGGCAAGAATCGTCCTTGACGATGGCGGTGTGACGGTGGAGGGAACGAAGGAGGTGAGAGAGAGAGTGAGACGAGTTTTTTTGTTAGAATGGCCTGTGTGAAGAAAGAGAATGGCAATTTTGGAACTCTCTTTAAATTATAATAGAAGGCCTGACTTAAATAAAACCCAGGGGTTTTCTCACAATGATTTTGAATGGCAGGCCCTTCCCATCAATTTTGAAAACACCAAGGATTTTTTGACAAGTTTGAAATGGGCCGGGGGATTTTTTAACAATTTACTCTATCTTTTTCTTTGTTAAATGTGACGTGTCTTACAAAGATCAAACCCAAAACCTGGAAAGTTTCTGCTGTAGGCTTTAAGATTATATCAACTATAATTATTTTTGAGAAGCCAGAAGATCAAAATAGGTTTGAAAGGGGTATTGATTTTACATACAAATTTCTTATAACCATTTTCTTATCTTCATCTTTTCCCCTCATTTCACAGACAATACGTGTAAAACAGGCTAAACCAGGACAAGTCCACCATCCTACTAATGATGCCAAAAAAGCCGGTTGATGTGATATGATACACATTATTGTTTCATGCTAATGTGCATCATCTAACAAATTTTAACATGTATTCAGCATTTCAAAAATGTCTGTTTGCGTTATGAGTCCAGTAAATATGTTTTGCATGCCTACACAAAATAAAAGCAAGAAATGGTGTGGTCTATGTATGTATATATGCTAAATCATTAGAATCCTTGTGAGGTAAAATGACTGGACTGGATTACATTATGAAATGCCAACACTAATTAATAAGAAGAAAAAATTATTATTACATAATGGTTTCACCTACTCTAGAGTTGTGCAATCTTTGTATAGATTGGTAGTTAATATGGTTTACATTGTAATTTTTATTTTGTTACTTGGCAAATGTGGCCTTTTCTTCGGTATTTTCTGTGCTCAGGAAAACCTATTTCTGTATGCATTTCAAATGGAATAAAATTTCCAGCCAGGCATACTAGAGGCCTAAATTTCCGGTTGAAGAAAAAAAGGAAGGAGAAAAAATTATGAGATGTTGGGGACAATCAAAAAGCCAATAAGATATACATATTCTATAGCAGAGGTTACTTTTGAGGCGGCCATTATTGATTCTCCTGTAAAAATGGGCAACAAATGAAAACAATTTGAAAGGCTTATCGGTTTTTCCTGCTGATGAGACGGCGAATGGGGTTTGAAGCACGTGGGTTGCAAGCGTTTATTATTATGTTGGGTAATAATTCTCTCATATTTTGAAATTTTCGCTAAAATAACTCATCACTCGCATCTCACCTGCTTTAGTTATTTTTGTATATGTCTCAAAATACCAAGTGAACAAACATTTCTCAAATATGCTTTGATTCAAGAATGCATGTCCTCATTGAACTTGTTGCATATAATGTATATTATTTCAAACTAAATTAATAATTGCTTTGACTTAATATTTTATCTTGTGGTGATTTCTAAGGAATTGTATTTGTTTTTTACCGTAATAAATCTATATGATTATTGAGTTTTTTTCCAGATATAAACCCCCTAAAACATCGCTAATTTGAAAATCATCCCTTAAAATTTCATATTTTTAAACACACTCCCTAAAACTCATAATTAAACTAAATTGGTCTCGATACTTAATTATCATCTATAACACTGTTAGAAATCTCCATTAGAGAGCTAAAATGACATCTTTGTCCTCTATCGGTTTTATACTTGCATTGAAGAGAGAGAGAGAGGTTATCAAGTAATATTGTGGGGGATTGAATGAGAAAATATGGGATTTTGCATTTAAGAATTAAGAAAAGAGTAAAATGGATTATGCTTTCTGGGGAGCGAAAGAGAAAGAGATTGTGGAGGATTAGAGAAGAAAATATGGATTTTGCATTGAAAAATTGGGAAGAGAGCAAATGAGTTTTGAGTCCAGGAGAAAGAAAGAGGAGAGGATTTTGAGGATGTGGTTGGAAAGAGTAAGAATGGTGGATTTTGCATGAAAATAAAAAGAGTTGAAGATTTCTTAAAGAATGGTGAGGGTATATAAGACTTTTTATCTCATAATTCATCATGTTAGTTTTAATCTAGTTTTTAATCCTAATTAACATTAAAAAAAGGGTGTTTTTAGTTAACAGATGGGTTTCAGGGGGCTTATTTAAAAATATGAAGTTTTAGGGGATGTTTTTCAAATTAGCGATGTTTTAGGGGGTCTATATTAAAAAAATCCATAATCATTTCATATAAATTCATAATTAAATTTTGATAACGATGATGTATTTGTTGTCTTTTATTCTTCTCTATTAGGCACCTAAATAAATTTGTTTTGACCATTGCAAACCTATGTATTTCTTTCCTATAAATTCATAATTGAACTTTGGTAAAGATGTATTTACTGACTTTTGTTATCCTCTCTATTAGTCATCTAAATAAATTCAAAATCAATTACTCACTCAACATTTCTGTATATATATTTGATTTTCTCAATTGTAAAACACAAAGAGAAATTTTCTTCTCCACCTCTAAAAGTTTTCTTAATCTCTCTTGATACAATTCTCTCGGAGTACTCCAAATAGTTGGTAAATTCTTGAATCCGGATCAAGTAGTGTACACGAGATCCCAAAACATTGAATTATCCGGAAGAAATAGCCGCTGCAAACCTTATACATCGAGATACACTCTGTGAGTGGCGGAACTATTTCTTAAGGACAGCGATCACGCGATTTGATTCGATATCCGTATAATTCTACAGTATCGGCATCCCTATAATTCTACTGTATTGAATATATTTATTTTAATTTTCCAACACCCCAACGTCGCCCCCACCTTCGAGACTTGCCGACATTACCTCTGCCACAAATGTGAATTGTTGACGCCTTCTCCTCCTTCTCCGTTTATCCTCCCTGTTCCATTTGCAATGAACAGCTTCAACGAAGAGCGCAACTCTCTCCCCCTCGAACCCTAACCCTAACCCTAATCGCAACCCTATATAAAGAAAAGTTCTGTGCTACGAGGCCAAGGACGGGTCAACCCGTCAATCTAGGATTTGTAGTCCCATCTCTATCTATGAGATAGGGCAGGACCAATTGGTTGCAACTGGCTGAATCGCTCGATCGATAAAAATGTAGGAAAAGGCATACACATATAAATTTGTAGAGAAAAAGCGATTGTTCGGGCATGGTTAAGATTGTAAATTTCTCACAGTGATAATAAACCCTAGCTAAGATTTGATACTATATGATGCTAAAGTTGAGCTGAAGAAAGATTTTCAATTATTTGTCTCTGTTACATGGCCTTTGTTTATAGAATAGGATACAAGCAACTATGGAGATGAACACCTTCTAAGAGAAGATCTTAACGGGTCTGAGGTTCAATGGGTTCGGTTTATTTTATCAAAACCAACGACTTTGACTGTGCATCCTTGGATTTTTCCGTGCCTCTATGCACATGAAATCCACATATTGGTTAAAAACTCCATGTCTATTTTTTTTTTTTTTGACATAAATAAGTAGGGAAGTCAAAAGGTGAAGTAATTACACAAAACCCCTTACTTTCATTTTGATTATACATACCATCTTAGTGTCCAAAATTTAAGAGAAAATCAACACTACTACAAAAAAGGGTTGCTTATGCGGCTTTATCCGTAGGGACAAAACACTGCCTCTACGTATATATTCGTAGAGACACAGAAATACACCGTAGGTGCAAAAGCCGCGGGTGCAAGTCTTCGTCATGAACATGCCCTTACGGAATAATAATTACACCTACGGTTTACTTCATAAGGGCATATGTCCCTACGGTGTAATCCATAGGGACAAAATATTTATTTAATTTATTGGTTTATAAAATAAAATAGTTGCCTCTCCGGATAAATCCGCAGGGGTAACGACATGCCCCTACGGAGTTATTCGTAGGTCCAGATATCAGCCCCTACGGATTTATTCGTAGGTCCATCTTTATGCCCCTACGGAGTAACCCGTAGGGACAGAAAAAAGGCCCTACGGATAAATTCGTAGGGACAAGTGTAACGCTTGTTACTGAGTCCATAGGGGAAAAATGTCAGGTATCCTGATATTTTGTCCGTACGGATAAATTTGTAGGGGCGAACTATGGACATACGGATTAATCCGTAGGTGCAACATATAGCCCTACGGATTAATCCGTAAGGGCAAAATATCAGAGTTTTTTTTTTATAAAATGGTCTTCCTGTTTTTTCCTCATCCTGTGCACAATAATATATACATCATATAACCAAATACCGCAGTATTCATAATCAACATCTCACGCATAATATATAAAAGAAATCAACAAACAGAATACGATATCAACCTAAATCATCGCGAACACGCAAACACCATCAATATCGTCCAAAATATATACAATATGTATCATATAAGTACATACATGCTTAAAATATATATATAAAAAGCTACCCTATCTCGGTCTAGATCCTCCACCTCTGATAATCGCCGTAATCTGGCGCATCTGCTCCTCGGTATAGCCCCGAGTCGTTAAAAACTCGACCAATGAAGGAGCGGACTGTGCGGGAGTCTGAGCGGGCCGTGGACCCGTAGGAATGGTCTGCGCAACCGCAGCCGAGATAGTGGCTTGCGGAGCCGCGGCCGAAGGAGATGCATGTGGAGCCGCAGCCGAAGTACCCTGTCACATCTGTTCAATTTTGTGTGTAATAAACGAGTAAGAACTGTATATTATTCAAATTCGTATCATTATCTGATTATTGCGAAACCCCAATCTAAGAATACTTAGGGTCTTAGGCCTCGTTTGGATATCTAGTTTGGAAAACTGTAGTTTATTTTAATTAGACAGTTCTATGTAAGTATGATTAATCAAAACTAAGTCTACAACCAAATAAGCTCAGGCTACTAATATTGGATATGTTACTATCTATAATATGATATAATATTTTACTATTAAGTAGTATACATACCATCATCTCCCTCAACTCCTGGACGGTGGTCTTTAAGATGGCAACATCTTGCTCTAGACGTCGCTCACGGAGGTAGGGGATGTAACCGCCAGAGTAGAGTCCAACCTCATATGGGCCCTGCTAGAACCCAGTCCCCGGCCTCTCCTAACCTCCATGGTGCCCTTCGTGTACGGCATTTAGGACTGGGGTCAGCAGCATCGGATCGTTCTGTCCAGTAAAATCGATCCCCGATGCCTCCGCCTGCTCCACCGCCCGCTTCTACACTGACATTAACCAGTAAAATATAAGTATATCATTTTAATTTAAACTTTTCAAAACAAAAATTTCAAACCTGTTAGAATAAATATTTATACTTACGCAATACTCCTGGATAGCGGTATCGGGGAATCGAAGCTCGCCCATAGCGGGATCTGTCGAGATGCCATGGAAGGCAAGATACGCGGTCAGCACGCTCGGTGTACCACTCTGTGCCAGGGTCTGAGTTCTCTGCAATTCGCAAAAAATTTACATATATTATAAAATAACTCTTAATATTACATTATATCACAATATATCTATTGTAATTTACCGATGCCTCCATGGCACGAGTAATATTTCTCGAGCCACCTGTATAAGTGGGGCGACCCCTCTTCGCCGACTTCCTATTCTCTTTATTTTGATCGGCCTGTTTCTGCACAACACATTCAGATTTAGTTTTCTAGTTAAGCAACACAAAAAAATAAATTATATAATAAACAATGAATTACATTTAAAATACAAACCTGTTTGCGCTGAGAGTCGAAATATTGGTACAAGAGAGGCCATGTATCTACGTCGACTCTCGCAAAAACCGGAGTATGTAGGAGAGCCGCTCTCTCTGCCTCGGGGGTCGCCATCCATAGGGAAGAGCATTCAATTTTCAGCTTGTTCCTATTGTATCGGACCTTTGATTGCATGTTCTTCATCAGGCCATGGTACAGAGCGTGAAGATCGAGCACTCTCTCAGGGTGATCAGGGTCGGGTATAGGCTGAAAGTCGTAATCCAACTGCAAATACAAAAAAACAATGTTATTAAATTGCAGGTGTTAAATAAGAATAAATATATTGGATAAATCAAATAAAAATATATATTAATACCCTAGCCTGATCCCAGAAGAGGGCAAATGAGCGTCGGTACTGGTCGCCGCACTCAACGTGAAGTGGATATTTCTTCACGAGGCGGCTCTCATCCCCCATATACCGGCCGAACCTCTCGGCATAATCGCCGATATAGCGATAATCAGGGGTAAAGAAGAGGGGGAATGCTGCCTCCCCCCTAACTCTGTCGGGCCTCAGCCTGTGGGACTGATTTGGGCCTCGAGTCCCCCTCTCGAGATGGGGATGCCCTGTATCTACAAGAAATATCAAGACAATCAATATTAAGGCAAAGTGGTATTAAGAAATCAAGGTTTAACGAAAATTGAAGTTTGATATATACCTCCGGCGATAGAAGCACGAGCCTGGGCCCGGGCAGCAGCACGAGTGGGACGATAGTTCCTCCGCTGAGGAACAGCCGGTGACCCGGACGTGGACGCATCCCCTCCAACTAGAAAATAAACATCGATAAAATTATATGAAGTTCATATTTATTCTTAAAGGATATGTAAAATGAATAAATATTTTATATTTATTCATACTAACCTGCAGACCGAGCAGAGGGTATGAAAGTGACGGGAGCGGCCCCTGCACCAGACGTGGACGCACCACCTATAATTAGACAATCAAACATTGACTATATAAGTAATTACATAAAGAATGTGTATATCAATAATATAACATTCTAAATCAATATGTATACACTATAGGATATATAAACATACCCGCAGGTGCGGTGGCCTCTGCTCGAGATGTGGAAGCACCACCTCCAGCTAGACAATTAAAAATTGAATATCTAAGTACGCAAGAGTAAAAAGAATGTATGTATATTTATGATATAATATTCCAAATCAATATGCATGCACTATAGGATATATAAACATACCTGGAGGTGCGGGAGTGGCCTCTGTCCCCGATGTGGACGCACCACCAACAGCTAGACAATCAAACATTGACTATATAAGTAATTTTGACATAAATATGCATGCATATCTATAATATTACATTCAAAATGAATATGCGTGCAATATATCTGGAGGTGTGGAAAAGTCCATACGGAGGGAGGCATCCGAAGGGCTCTCCGATCGGGGTGCAAGACTGGCCCTCTAAAGCTCCCTACACAGCTCTCCGGACGGCAGAACCACTCTACCTCTGTCTCTACCGGTGCCGCGGCTGGAGCTCCTGCCGCCCCTCACTGCTCCCGTCATCGTCATCAAATCTAGATAAAACGGTTCGTTGATGTATTAGACAATTATTACATATGCATGCTATATATGTATAAATCGTAAAATGTGAAGTAATAATATAACATTACTCATAACCTTTTTCGTTTCGTGGACGCATTAGAAATATCTACTTGGATTTCATCATCGATATCATTTCTAACCCACGTAATTTTATGATCAGCCGAAGACAACCCGTCTTTTGAAACAGACGGTCGGAGCACTCTAAGTCTTCTCTCTTCTTCATCATTATCGCTATACTCGAATTCTGGGACATCGTAAACATCCCTAGGTTTCCAATGGCATACGACACTCCATCCCGGATGTTTCAAATACTGTGAGTATTATACTTAGAACGCTTGATTCAGAAAAAAAAACGGATCGTCTTGGTCGTAAAATCGAAGTATGTTCACACTGGTCAATCCATATTCATCTTTCCAAGTCCTGAGATTGTTTCTTCACTTATCCGTATCGGTTCGTATATCGTACCAAGTACACTGAAATATATAAAACGGTTCTGATCGTCCGGGATATTGGATGCCAAGTATACAATTTAAGTATCCATAATAAATCACACCATCCGATCCTACCGTCGCAATCGCACTATTCTGAGTGGTTCTAGATGTTTCTATGTCCTTAACTTCGAATTTGTATCCAAGGACACCGAATCCTTTATAATATGCAACCTCCATACTAAGAAACTGAGCTAAATATCTTGAATCACTCTCTAATGATACAGACAGGTTCAGATCGTGGATCTAACAAAACAAATTTTACGACAAATACATAACGATATAAGTTTAGATTAAAACTGGTAGCAATAACATGTTATTCGAATAACTTACATGATCTGCAACCCAATCGCAAAAATTATCATGATGATATTTTTCCAATCGTTCATCGTTCCAATCAGGATGCCCCTCACGTACCTCGTTAAAATGAATTCTGTTCTCAACAATAAATTATGACATTAATATTATATCATTTCATACACACACAAACACAAATATAACAATTAATCCAAAAAAACTTACTCTCTAATTTTTTCAAGACATGCGCCATTGAGGAGGATAAACCGGTATATCTTTTTGATAAATATAGTGTCTATTCTCTTATAATCAGCTTTACCATATGGTCCGTCCTGGATTCTTCGAGGCCGGTTAAGTCTCGTCTTAATGTTCTCGTCCAGATAGCGGGAACAAAATGTGGTTGCTTCATCTAGAAAATAACCTTGCATGATAAAACCCTCTGGTCGATTTCTATTGCGTATATACTTTTTTAGAGTGTAGAGCTACCTAAAAATATGTTAAATAAATAAATACGGGCATACAAGACAAAAATAATTTTACAAATTGCGCGAAACGAAAAATTCTACGTACCTCTCGACGGGATACATCCATCGATATTGTACCGGTCCGGCTAACTTAGCCTCAGTTGCAAGATGGATCGGAAAAAGATTCCTGGGTTGGCGAGATGCAGTGGACGCCCCCCCAAGAGTAGAGAATTCCGTCACTCTCGGCAGATTTGAGTTCTACGACGTTAGGTCCTTGAAAGAAAGCTCAAACAAAGGCTCCTGACCGTCAGGTGTATTATGATATCGAAGAATGACGATCGGTAAATACGCTCAAACTTGCAAAGTATCAACGAAATAGAATTTTCTAGTTTCTCCAGCGTCACAACATCCAGTGTTTTAGCGCATAATTCTCTAAAAAAGCAATATAGGTCATTGATTACTAGACCAACTGATTCGAGAAGGGAAGTCCTGAGGGCTAATGGGAGAAGATGCTCCATAATTGTAGGGTTCCTAGGCACACTAATGAGGTCACACAAGGCATCAACCATGCCAATTTCAAATTTTACAAGTGCCGAGAAACCCTAATACGGATTCGTTGACTATAGTTTAGGCGAAAAGTGAAACTAGTTAACAACTTAACTAAAAGAAGGAGGCTACAACCTTTGTAGATCCGGTTCTCCACTTCCTTAGCTCCACGTAGACGTCCTCTCGCTGTCCATCTCGAATCCCGGACTCATGCATCGGCTTCATCGGAGAAATGGGCGGGCTAGGTCGTCGGCTTCGATGCCGAAGATGATCTACGTCTAGGCAACACAAGATCAAGCTCCAACCTCACCAAGTCGTGAAACTTGTGAAGAAAACACCCTATACTACTTGGAAAGAGGTAGAGGATGAAGAAATAGGAGGTGGGTTCACTTTAGAATTGGATTTCTCACTCTTTTACTCAAGATGCCATTAATGGAGTCAAGCTTTCTTCTTGAAGATGAAGAGGAAGAAGAAGATAGAATATGATAAGTGTTGCTTTTAAAATGAAAATAATATGAATACTAATCATATACTAACCATGGTCAAGTGTAGAGATTAAACTAGGGTTAGGTGAATGGTTAGGTTAAGAGAAGAAAACAAAAATGGTCAAGTTTTCAACTCTTCATGAAGCTTCATGAATGAAACAAGAAAAGCCACCATTTCCATTTTCTTTTATAAAATAAAATAAATAAACAAAATAAATAAATGAATAAGTAATCCAAAACCCTAACCATTCATATAACCATGGTTTAATCTTTACACATGCTCAAGTTAACATGTATCATCAAATATGATACAATCAAGTGCACACAAAAATATATCACATATACAATGTGCACATCAAGTGAGAAAATCCTTTTAAAGTGAACCAATACTAGTTAATGCAAAGTAATATATCAAATATATAATTATACATTAAATCATTAAATCAACACTTGATTCAATGATCCGGTCATGTCGTACATAACCGACTAGTATCCAATGTATCGACTTATCGAATCAATCTTCGATTCGATAACTAGGTTATATCACATACAACCAATCGAACATTCATCGCGAGAATGAAATACGGTATCACATACACGCATTATTCTCGGTCCCGCACATATCTCATATGCGCTCCTATTTCGTTTCGCTTGAGCCAGGAAACCTCTGTGTAGGACTCTAAAGACTCGTTAATACGCCGGCAGCAGGTGATGATCATATCAACCACCCACAAACCGCAAGCGGTCTGCTAAACGTAACGGCCACCCGGGTATTGAGCGATCAGAAGATCGACGAGCAAGCCCGCTCACACTCCTGTGAATCCAACCAGTAACACTTACCGTACAGTCCGGTCTGTTCGTCTGATATGTCGCATATCAAGTCTTGGGGTGGTAAACGTCAGACCCCAATAACCGATAAGTCGTGCCGATGTGAGGCTCATAACGGGTTGAGAAACCACTGGTAACACTTACCAGCAAATCTCTGATCAGCCCTGGCCAGGGACTTCCCTGTTACGGCCAATCGAGCACAGCGCAACATCAACCCCCAATACCGGGAGAGACGAAACCCCTCCTATCGCTCATTGCCTCCATGTGACTCGGGACTGTACCCAAAAACCACCGTTTTGCACGCCCTCATGGACATGGTAAGGTGGAGATTAAAGCACAGTGGGAATCACACAAGACTCTATGACGATCTCGGGTCTACAGACTAACCTGCACAAGTGTCACCTGAGAACTGCCATCTGACGTAAGGTATAATACCATCTGGGAGTTCTCGGCGAGTCCGTCCAGTGTACGCAGTCTCCACTGAGCACCCGTATACCATCTCTGATGTCAAAACACCAATGGATATGGGATCATCCATCGCCCATCTCATGGGTCGAGAAGCGTATACGCTAGTCTATACTGGTATATCGATGCCCCGTCTCGATACACCCACGACTAGGGATCTTGAAGGATGTACCTATGGACTACCATGTCCCCACTAGTATGATCTGCATCATAGTCCAGGTAGTCAAGTACACATCCTAAGGGCTTTACCAACATGTAACTATAAGACAGTTTAAAGAGACTAGTACACATGTTAAGATAAAGTGCAACCAGATAGCATACTATCATATCGAGCAAGAAAGTCATCTCTATATATGTCCAAGCATCCAATATAATATACATCATTTATACAATACTGGCCTCTAGGGCATACATACAACTAACAATCTCCCACTTGCACTTGGGCCAGCTGCTGTAGTATCGCAAACCGAGCATCCCGAAGAGTCTCTCAAACTGTATCTGGGGAATGGCCTTCGTGAGTGGATCCGCCGTGTTTTCCTTCATGTCAACCCTCCCGACCTCGATCTCCCGGCGATCAACTATCTCCCGGATCAGGTGATACCGCCTCAGAATATGCCTGGATCGCTGATGGGACCTGGGTTCCTTAGCCAAAGCCACCGCTCCATTGTTATCGCAATACAAAGGTATTGGATGCTCAATGGATGGAACCACTCCAAGTTCAGTAATGAACTTCTTGATCCAGACAGCCTCTTTGGCAGCATCGTTGGCAGCGATGTATTCAGCCTCCATCGTCGAGTCTGCCACGGTTTCCTGCTTGGAACTCTTCCAGCTAACCGCCCCTCCGTAAAGGGTAAAGACAAATCCCGACTGCGACTTAGAGTCATCCTTATCACTCTGGAAGCTTGAATCGGTAAAGGACTCCACTTGGAGTTCTCCGTTACCATACACCAAGAGCATCTCTTTAGTCCTTCGTAAGTACTTGAGAATGCTCTTCACAGCTGTCCAGTGACTCTCTCCAGGATCAGCTTGATACCTTCTCACTACACTTAGTGAGTATGCAACATCGGGTCTGGTACATAGCATCGCGTACATGATAGAGCCTACAGCCGAAGCATAGGGTATCCCTTGCATGCGAGCTCTCTCCAAATCAGTCTTAGGAGACATCTCTTTGGAGAGAGTGACTCCAGAGATCGTGGGCAAATTCCCACGCTTGGATTCTTCCATACTAAACCTCTTTAGTATGGTGTCAATGTACCTGGATTGGGACAATCCCAATATCCTTTTGGATCTATCTCTATAGATCCTTATTCCCAATATGCAGGAGGCATCACCAAGATCTTTCATTGAGAATCTTTGTGATAAGAAGAGCTTGACCGATTGCAGTATAGGAATATCATTTCCTATCAAAAGTATGTCGTCCACGTATAATACGAGGAAGACAACCTTACTCTCTGCCACCTTCTTGTAAATACAAGGTTCATCTGGGTTTTTGACGAAATCAAACTCTTTGATAACGACGTCAAAGCAGATGTTCCAACTCCGCGATGCTTGTTTTAATCCATAAATGGATTTAAGCAGCTTGCACACCTTCCCGCTGCTCCCACTGTCTACGAAGCCCTCTGGCTGAGTCATGTACACGCACTCTTCTAAATCACCGTTTAGAAAGACGGTCTTAACATCCATTTGCCAGATTTCATAGTCATGATATGCAGCGATGGCAAGCATGATCCGGATGGATTTAAGCATAGCCACTGGAGAAAAGGTTTCGTCATAGTCCACACCTGGTCTTTGACGAAAACCCTTTGCAACAAGTCTAGCTTTGAAAGTCTCCATTTTCCCATCTACACCAAGTTTTTTCTTGAAGATCCACTTGCTCCCAATGGGTTTTACCCCTTCAGGAGCGACTTCCAAAGTCCATACTTTGTTGGTGTACATGGATTCCATCTCGGACCGCATTGCATCCAGCCATTTCACTGAGTCCCTACTCGTGATGGCCTTCTCGAAGCTAGTTGGGTCATCATCCTCCATGATGCAATCCTCGCTCCCACAATCCATGAGAAAACCGTAGTATCTCTCAGGTTGGCGAGGAACCCTATTAGATCGGCGGAGAGGCTGAGGTTCATTGGGAGCTACTGAATCTTCTGGTTCCACTAAATCTTCAGTTATGGTTTGTGTATCTGGAACCTCTTCCAGCTCTACCACTTTGCCACTAATTTCTTTTTCAAGGAATTCCTTTTCTAAAAAGGTGGCATGTTGAGCAACAAACACTTTTTGTTCCTCACTGTGGTAGAAAAAATACCCATATGAGTTCTTTGGATATCCCACAAACTTGCAAAGAACTGACCGTGCCTCGAGCTTGTCCGGATTTTGTCTTTTGACATAGGCTGGACAACCCCATATCTTAACTCATTTAAGATATGGTCTCTTCCCACTCCATATCTCATATGGTGTGGTAGGTATAGATTTAGTTGGAACTTGATTCAATAGGTATACTGCTGTTTCCAGTGCATATCCCCAGAAGGAAATAGGTAACTCAGCTGTGCTCATCATAGAGCGCACCATATCTAATAGGGTGCGGTTCCTCCGTTCTGATACACCGTTGTGCTGTGGTGTATATGGAGGAGTCAGCTGAGAAAGAATCCCATTCTCTTTTAGGAAGTCCAGGAATTCATTGCTCAAGTATTCACCTCCTCGATCAGATCGAAGAATTTTAATACTTTTTCCGGTTTGGATCTCGACTTCTTGTTTATATTCTCTAAATTTCTCAAAAGCTTCTGATTTGTGTTTCATCAGGAACACATATCCGAATCTAGAGAGATCGTCAGTGAATGTAATGAAGTACGAAGAACCATCCTTGGCATGTGTAGACATGGGACCGCATACATCACTATGTATCAGTCCCAAGAGTTCGGTAACTCTTTCTCCGTGTCCCGTAAACGGAGTTTTGGTCATCTTGCCTTTGAGACATGACTGGCAAGTGTCATAAGATGAAAATTCAAACAGATTTAAATATCTATCCTTATGCAACTTAGATAGTCGTGTCGCATTGATGTGACCCAGTCTACAATGCCACAAGAAGGATTCGTTCAGTTCTGAACTCTTCCTCTTGTGTGTGTTTGTTATGCTCAGAACTGTTGATTGATTTAGAACATAAATGCCATTGCACAACGTGCCTGATCCAACCAACTTTTGGTTACGGAAAATGTTCATAATATTGTCCTGTAATACAAAATTATATCCCTCTTTACTCGACAAAGAAACTGATATAATGTTGCATATCAGGTTCGGCATGTAATAGCATTCGCTCAGAACCAATGTATTACCAGTTGGTAATACAAGGTGATATTCCCTAACAGTCTTAGCTGCAACAATTGCACCATTTCCAACTCTAATGTCTTTATCACCTTCTCCAAGCTCTCTACCTTTCCTGAGCCCATGTAACTGATTACATATATGGAATCCTGACCCGGTATCTAATACCCAGGACGTAGGGAAAATGGAGAAACAGTTCTCTGTAACGAACACACCCGAAGAAAATGCATCAACATGTACTTTCTTCAATCGGGTGGCATGGGAATCCTGGTATTCTCCTATATCCTGTTCAGTCCTATAACTCTTATAAGAAAGAACGGAACCAACGTTCCCCAGCACAGTATAACATGCGGGTTCGGTCAATACATCCATATTATTATCTTGATTAAGGCATGAAATGGTCGCTACCTGGAGAGAGAGAGAAGAAAACACTTTAGCGTATGCTCGTGCAAGATCAGATTGGTTATTATCTTATCTAATCAGGATGGCTCCCACTGGTTTTTATCAAATCTTCCTTCAAACCTTAAAAGGAAAGACTAGCCGGGATTAATTACACCCTACAACTTCGTCGATCTTTCAGCCAGGCCAGTGTCGGTACTTTGAGGGAGGTTCCCCGTGCTTTCGCACGGACCTAATTAAAGTAAACCTCGTTTTCCCAGAGGCGTAACCCCGTTGACACCTTTCTAGACACCTACTTGATCGGCTAATTGTAATGTGTAAAACTCTCCCAGGAGTAACTCTTACTCGCAGTGGGTATCGGGATCCAACTATCTCATAGAAGGTATGCAATCTCATTGCAAATTTCAACACTTGAAATTCCCGATAATGCTTTTGCCCCAAACGATCTATGACCTTGACAAGGTCAACAAACCATAGACCGTAAGTCAAGTTCAACCCGTCATTTCTTGATTGAATTAAACCCACCCGCACGACCCTTGATAAGGTCAACAAGGCCGTACGACTACCCTAATCCAATCTGCATCATATGCATAAGCAGATAAATACCGGTCAGCTACCGCACACTGTGCCTTGACAAGGTCAACAAACGCAGCACAAATACTAAACAGGACTTATCTGAAATGACGGAGGGCTACGACAGGTTTTTCTGAAAACCTATTGCGTAATGAACTTGATATCGTTGTAGAATCAAATGAAGTTTTGAAATGGAGTGATTTTGAGGCTTATCTAGTTTTGCTAAAGGGGTCACTCCCAGTGAAGGGATCGTCGGCCCTTTCCTCGTCGAATGAGGTGCGGGATATATTATATATATCACTGTGCAAAGCAGAAACTATAGAAGCAATCAAAAGTCAAACCGAGTGTGTAGCATCTGCCAGTTATTGCTAAAGGAGTCACTCCCGGTGAAGGGATCTCGGTCCTTTCCTCATCGAATAAGGCACAGGGTATATCATATATACCGCTATGCAAAGCAAAACTGTAGCTACCCTTTTTATTTAAAATTTGATTCTACAATATCTTTTAGGTTTCTTTTCTTTCATTAATCACATTAATGAAGTCCCATCATTTAAGTCACCTAAACATCACAGATAAATACGACGTACACTTATGCCATCCGCATTCGCCTCGATGTCCCCTCGTGCACCGTTAGGTTAGGTAAATAACGACAGAGCAGGGCAGGGCTAGCGCGGGTGTTAAACATAAGTAACGTCTATATAATATATCATATATACTATATACTGTATCTATCACAGAACATCACATGATCACATCACAGATATCGCAGCAGAAGAAACATATGAAACATTGGATATACTAGGACGTCCATATTTTCAATACGAGCCAGTATAAAACACGGATTCCACGGTCGTGATGAATAGCCAATCCCACACCCTTAGACCCCTACGAGAGCGGCAAGCAACCCTACCAATTCTAGGGTTAGGAGACCCGGACTCGACTCCTCGAGATGGTCTCCCACTGGGAACCCGGTTACTTGTGCTCCCCTCCTTGGGTCTATCCTAATGCGGAAAAGTAAATAATATACAAAAGGTGACAACTTCCGCTACCTGGAAGTGCCCCAATAAAAGAATATTATATACAAGTTTTTACATGAATGAAAATGAAAAACACTCATCTCACATAAAAAAAACCCGGCTATTCAAACACAACGATCCAATATAACATATCCAGCAACACATAACATCACATATCATCAACGTAAGTAAATATGCGCATCCCAATTGTCGTTGACATATAGCAACGAAACCGGCGATATCACATATTACACTTACGGTCACAGAAAAGAAAGTGTAAAACTACAACAGTTGGAATCCGCAACCTCTTTAGACATCGTATGCCTAATCAAATGAAATACTTAGACATCACATGCCTAACAATTATAAACCCCGCATTTTAGTCTCATTATCGAAAACTCTTTTCAATATCATGTGAAACTAAACCGCTAGATTTATAACATTCATTCAGTTATCTCATAACTGTTTGTGAATTCCAATTATTGTATCACATTCCGGATAAATAGAAAATATTAAACTTTCCGATCGAACATTCGAACACCCAAGTTTTCCCGAAACCGTTCAACTCATGAAATAAGTTCAAAGACATTCACTTCATGCCTCAGTACCAACGGTCCAGCCGTAGAAGGGTCAAGCCAATGCCTCACATGTGGCACGCCGTACTGCCCCAAACCCGAAGGTTCAAAGGGCAATTCAAGACGGTCACATAATCGAGTTAAGGTTTGTTGTCTTCTAGAGGGACCATCGCGTTACTTGCATTACTCAGAACGTCCTTAAACCATAGAAAAATCCAATACTTGGAAATTTTCCGGCAGGGAAAAAGGTGGGTATTTATATCCGGTCGAACTTTTTAACATATTCTAAAATATCCGGAAAGCCGCATAGACAAAATCTGATAATTCGATCGAATCATCTACGCTCCAAAACACCCCAGAAAACTCAACTCTTGAGTGCATATTAAAAATTCCCAGAAAACTCAGCACCTGAAAACATGAATTACTGTGCAAAAATTGGAGGCAAATTCCATCAATTGGCCGCGGAACCGCCGCAGAAGCCAGGCTTCTGCCGCGGTTCCGCCGCGCTTTAGACATATCATGAGCTAATTTTTGCACTGTAATTCTTATAATTCCCTGCTGAATTTTTTAAGCATTTTTAATCTGGAAAAAACCCAGTTTTTGAAAAAAGTCCAGAGAGCAATCCGGGTTAGGGTTTCGATGTTCGTTCGGATTTCAAACGTCGTCTACACTTCGCCTAAGGCTCTAGCTAGGCTCTGATACCACTGTAGGGTTCCTAGGCACACTTGAGGTCACACAAGGCATCAACCATGCCAATTTCAAATTTTACAAGTGCCGAGAAACCCTAATACGGATTCGTTGACTAGAGTTTAGGCGAAAAGTAAAACTAGTTAACAACTTAACTAAAAGAAGGAGGCTACAACCTTTGTAGATCCGGTTCTCCACTTCCTTAGCTCCACGTAGACGTCCTCTCGCTGTCCATCTCGAATCCCGGACTCATGCATCGGCTTCATCGGAGAAATGGGCGGGCTAGGTCGTTGGCTTCGATGCCGAAGATGATCTACGTCGAGGCAACACAAGATCAAGCTCCAACCTCACCAAGTCGTGAAACTTGTGAAGAAAACACCATATACTACTTAGCAAGAGGTAGAGGATGAAGAAATAGGAGGTGGGTTCACTTTAGAATTTGATTTCTCACTCTTTTACTCAAGATGCCATTAATGGAGTCAAGCTTTCTTCTTGAAGATGAAGAGGAAGAAGATAGAATATGATAAATGTTGCTTTTAAAATGAAAATAATATGAATGCTTATCATATACTAACCATGGTCAAGTGTAGGGATTAAACTAGGGTTAGGTGAATGGTTAGGTTAAGAGAAGAAAACAAAAATGGTCAAGTTTTCAACTCTTCATGAAGCTTCATGAATGAAACAAGAAAAGCCACCATTTCCATTTTCTTTTCTAAAATAAAATAAATAAACAAAATAAATAAATGAATAAGTAATCCAAAACCCTAACCATTCATATAACCATGGTTTAATCTTTACACATGCTCAAGTTAACATGTATCATCAAATATGATACAATCAAGTGCACACAAAAATATATCACATATACAATGTGCACATCAAGTGAGAAAATCCTTTTAAAGTGAACCAATACTAGTTAATGCAAAGTAATATATCAAATATACAATTATACATTAAATCATTAAATCAACACTTGATTCAATGATCCGGTCATGTCGTACATAACCGACTAGTATCCAATGTATCGACTTATCGAATCAATCTTCGATTCGATAACTAGGTTATATCGCATACAACCAATCGAAACATTCATCGCGAGAATGAAATACGGTATCACATACATGCATTATTCTCGGTTCCGCACATATCTCATATGCGCTCCTATTTCGTTTCGCTTGAGCCAGGAAACCTCTGTGTAGGACTCTAAAAACTCGTTAATACGCCGGCAGCAGGTGATGATCATATCAACCACCCACAAGCCGCAAGCGGTCTGCTAAACGTAACGGCCACTCGGGTATTGAGCGATCAGAAGATCGACAAGCAAGCCCGCTCACACTCCTGTGAATCCAACCAGTAACACTTACCGTACAGTCCGGTCTGTTCGTCTGATATATCGCATATCAAGTCTAGGGATGGTAAACGTCAGACCCCAATAACCGATAAGTCGTGCCGATGTGAGGCTCATAACGGGTCGAGAAACTACTGGTAACACTTACCAGCAAATCTCTGATCAGCCCTGGCCAGGGACTTCCCTGTTACGGCCAATCGAGCACAGCGCAATATCAACCCCCAATACCGGGAGAGACGAAACCCCTCCTATTGCTCATTGCCTCCATGTGACTCGGGACTGTACCCAAAAACCACCGTTTTGCACGCCTCATGGACGTGGTAAGGTGGAGATCAAAGCACGGTGGGAATCACATAAGACTCTATGACAATCTCGGGTCTACAGACTAACCTGCACAAGTGTCACCTGAGAACTGCCATCTGACGTAAGGTATAATACCATCTGGGAGTTCTCGGCGAGTCCGTCCAGTGTACGCAGTCTCCACTGAGCACCCGTATACCATTTCTGATGTCAAAACACCAATAGATATGGGATCATCCATCGCCCATCTCATGGGTCGAGAAGCGTATACGCTAGTTTACACTGGTATATCGATACCCCGTCTCGATACACCCACGACTAGGGACCTTGAAGGATGTACGTATGGACTACCATGTCCCCACTAGTATGATCTGCATCATAGTCCAGGTAGTCGAGTACACATCCTAAGGGCTTTACCAACATGTAACTATAAGACAGTTTAAAGAGACTAGTACACATGTTAAGATAAAGTGCAATCAGATAGCATACTATCATATCGAGTAAGAAAGTCATCTCTATATATGTCCAAGCATCCAATATAATATACATCATCTGTACAATACTGGTCTCTAGGGCATACATACAACTAACAATAATAACATGGTGATCAAGACTTTTCAGCCCATCGATCTTGCCTTTCACAATTTTTATCTTCTTATTAAATGATCCTGAGAAACCTGTGGGAACTTTCAAATCATGCAACACCTGCAGAAATCTTTTCTTCTCCGGTTGTGACATATGATATGCGGCATTAGAAAGTACAAACTTGTCTGGTTTACCCGCTATCAGTTTAGAATGCAATTCACTTCTAATTTCCCAGTCTTGTAGATCCATCTAAGCATAGAGGCTGTCTTTCAATTTCCCGTATTTACAAAGAAGCAAGTTGAGTATGTGCTCGGATACTCCCTTCTCTATATGCATGACGTCCAGACAATGACGCACTAAATTTGTTGATCAGTACGGAAACTCGAAAAAAATGATTAACTTGTTCCAGAATGGTGGTTTAACCTGTTTGTCGGATCTATCCCGAATGTCACATTATTGTAAGCATCCCACTGAGCAGTCACGTCCTCTCCGGACAATAGGACTGGAGGTCCAAGAAGCTCTTGATGACCATCAAAGTGAACATCGGCTAACCCGTAGGGATGGTCTAGAGGCAGGAAACGTCGATGGCCGCAATAACAAACCTTCCTGCTAAAATTCAAGAATTTCGATGGTGTATGTTGATGGCAATAAGGACATGCTTTGTGACCATGTACGGACCAACCTGATAGCATTCCACACGCAGGAAAGTCATTAATTGTCCACATTAAAACCGAACGCAGTATGAAGGTTGTATTTGTGTTTGTATTGTAAGTCTCTACACCATCAATGAATAAAGATTTTAACTCATCGATCAGAGGTCAGAGATAGACCTCGATATTGTTTCCCAGTGAGTTTGGTCCGTTGATAAGAAGAGGTATCATAAAGTAAGATTGATCCATAACCAACCAAGACGACAGATTATAAACTATCATTACAACGGGCCATGTGCTGTGGTTTCCAGCCATATAGTTGAATGGGCAGAAACCATCACTAGCGAGTCCGAGCATGACATTGCAAGGATCTCTACTAAATATTTCGTGCCTCCTATCGAAATCCTTCCATACCGGTGAATCTCTTGGATGACTCGTTTTTCCATCTTCATTTGGAGGAGCATGGTGATGCCAAATCATTGCATCGGCTGTTTTCTTGCACCTAAATAGCCTCTGCAACCTCTGTGTTATAGAAAAGTATCGTGCTATCTTAATAGGTATATCGGGCTTCTTATCAGAATCTTTCGGCTTATACCTGGCCTCTTCGCATGTTGGACATTCTTTCAAATCTGAATTCTCTTTCCGGTACAACACGCAATTTTTAGGACATGCTTGAATCTTCTCACACTTAAGACCCAAATCAGACATCATCTTCTGGGCTCCGTACTAGCTGTCGGGCACGTTATTTCCCGGGGGTATAGAATCTTTAAAGAACGAAAGAAGTATTGTGAATGACTTCTTGCTCCATCCATTTCAAGAACGAAAGAAACATATCGTGAAACGCTTTAATAGCGTTTTCTCCGTCACCGTGAACTGCAAACCCTGAAATCATAGTGGTCCAAGTATAAACATCTTTATCCACCATCTCTTTGAAAATCTCATTGCCCGTTTTGAGATCCTCGCTCTTTAAGCACATATCAATCAGAGCGTTATAAACAATGGTAGTGTCCGACCCTGCATTCATTTTGGAAACACAACCATGGACCACTCGGCCGAGGTCTAAAGCACCGATATGAGCAGAAGCAGACAAAACACTAACTATCGTCACAAGGGAGGCATTCCGGCCCTCCGATTTCATCCGACGAAAGAGCTCTAGCGCTTGTACCGGGCGCTTCCCTTTCACATGACCCGTGACCACAGCAATCCAAGAAACCGCATCTCTATACGTCATTTCATCAAACTACTCACATGCAGCCTCCAAACCGCTACACATCACATGCCCATGCAACAAGCTAATCTAAGAGATGGAATCTCTTATAAGCATTTCATTGAAAGCCATCTGGGCAAGCTCAATACTACCGTTTCTGCAATACATATCAATCAATGCATTGTTAACGACGGTCTCGGAGCCTAACCTACGTTTAAATATCAAGGGATGGACAGATTTGCTTATCCCAAGGCGAGCCATTTGGCCCGACATGAGAGGGCACAGACGGCCGCGAAGCCGCCGGGTTTCGAGAGGCTTGAAAAGACCAAGATGGCCTTTTGGGATTGCTGTAGTAATGTTTTTGAAGGCGTTTCTGAGGTGCGCCTGAGAACGAATGGCTAGGTTTCGTCCTGGAACGCAGAGAAGAAGCGAGACCTTCACTTGAAGCGTACGCTTCATTCGTGAGCCTCTATTGAGACGGACGAAGCGTACGTTTTAATCGTGAAGCGTACGCTTTTTTTGTTTAGAAAAAAAAGCAGAAAAAACTTAAATTCTATCCTAGACCTTGGATTTTGTCTTCTACATTGCAAGTTGGCAGTAAGATCGAGATTAGGAGGCAAGAATCAAAGGTGTTGCGCAAGTTGGCAGCGAGATTGAAATTAGAAGGCGAACATCGAAGGTGCTATGAGAGAAGAAAGTTTCATTTTTCCATTATTGACGGCATAGGGAACCCATGCGAGAAAACACTAGGTTTTTTTCTTTATGGTGCTGTAGTAGAGAGTTACAAAAGGATATGTTATTGAGTTTGGGCTTTGGGTTTGAATTAATAAGTCATCACATAATATTTCAATATTTCTTCTTCTCTATCCCTACACAAGTAAATAATGATTTAGTAGTCATTGATAATTTAAAAATTAAAATTACACTATAAAACCATATTATTATTAAATATTAACTAACATCTATAATTTATTATGTTCAGTATATCTTTGTTTTGGCATATGAGCGAAAAAAGATCATAATATTATCTTATATTCTGAATTTTCTCTATTTATTTATATTTATAATTAATAAAAATACGAAAATCGTGAAGCTTGCGTCTCACGTCTCGAGGCCTAACCGCTCGCCCTAGCCGAGGGTCAAACGCTTCGCCTCATGTTTCCGCCTTTTAAAACACTGGACTGTAGTGTAGGTAGAGGTTGATGAGGCTGGTGAGGGTGATGAGATCAGGATGAGGGATTTGATTGAAGACATTGAGGGCATCATTGGGTTTGGAGAATTTGGAGGAGCAGAGGTTGAGGATCTTGCATGAGAGAGATTGGGAGCTGAGGAGGTGAGATTGTGTGATGATGGATGTGCATGGATTTGTTGGAGTTTTTCCAAGGTTGTGCACTTCTTGATCAGGAGGAGATCAAGATGGCAGTTGGAACGGTTCATGGCGGTTAGGACATTTCCTTTCAATAGTGTTTTATATATTAAAAAAACCAGGGCATGGAGTATCACTGCAGTTCCGAGGCTCATGGGCTGGTGGGGTCTCTGGTTATTTCGCAGATAGACCCTGGACCCTACCAGCCCATGAGTCTGGGCACTGCACATTGGGGATTGCAGTATCAGGCCTCGCAACATCTTTTATATATCTCTACTTGTATGATACAAACACAAGGTGGGTATGTGCGCCATTTACCACATATTAGTAACAGAAAGATCGAAAGAGTGATGAAATTTGGTGACACCATCTTGGTGCATTGAACGCATCATCTATCACTTGTTTCTCATCAGAGAACGAATGAGGTAAAAATGCGATGTCTGGTTATTTTATGAATGCATCATCTATACCTTGTCCAGTAATTATCACCATGACCGATCTATTCAGCACATGACTCCATTGAATTCGTCAATGATTATATCAAATTTTGTTCTTTTAAGTCATGTTGAAATTAATTTATGTATTGATAGAGCTAAAAGTTATATGCTGTGGACACAAAACCCTTCTTACCTCTTAGTGAAGCTATTGAAACCCTACGCTGTTTCTTTAAACTACCGTACGTCCAAGCCTTTTTCTTTTTAAGGTTTTTGAATGTGAAGAAGAGGAGAAAGCGGTGAAGCCGGGCTTGCTGCAGAGCAGATGAACAATCCAAAATCCACATGAGCAAGTACTATAAATTTGTCATATGCTACAATCACCACAACTTTGCAGTTTTGATGCAATTAGTAAGTTTTATGTGCAATCTTAAACTTTAAGATGATATCAAAACGATCCAGCAATAAAAGTTCGAATCCCACATAGCATGCATATAAGGAAGGCTAAATTGCATTACTATTAACTGTTGTTGTTTCTCACCGAACTATATTAAGATTTAGGATAAACGGAGTATAAAGCGGCATTGTAGGATTTCCTATGTTGGCCGATGATATTGCACAACACACTCCCTTAATCCATATACATCTTCAGGTATCTTTCATGGGATGCTTATTTCACAGCGATTGCGTTTTTGTCCGCCAAGCGATCGAAGGATCCCAACAGGCAGGTGTGAATTTTTTTTTCATTTGCCATTGAATGTGCTAAGCTTGGATTTGTTTAGTTGGAGCTGATAGATTTTCTTAATTTTTTTAAAAGGGTAAGTTGGAATTAGTATGAGATGGTCTCTGGTAATAGTAGCAAAGAATTTGAATCCTACTTTTGTTCATTACTAAATAACCTTTTTTATGGAAAAATTGCAACCGGTTTTTGTCCATTCAATGCACATAAGTGAATAGTGATGCACAAGCATAATGAAGGGGCACATTTTGCAAACAAGCAAGTCGATGCACCATATAATTTGTTGATTGAGGTGGTTCGTGGTGAGATTTGATCGATTACATTTGGGAGGGTTTTGATCTGTTTCTTTAGGATTTTGAGCTGATTTGAACCTTAGCTGTTTGTTTCGGTGACTGATTTTGATGATTAAGCTTATTTGTTGTGTTCAGTTTTGTTGATTGTCAAAATTCGAAGGGGAAAAGGAAAAAGCTGGTAGTTTTACTAGAGAACAGCGGCGGATCCATTTACCAGAGAACAGTGCCGGATAAAGTTCCATCGACTTGGTTTGCAAAATATTGTCCAAATTTTGATTTATGTTGGATGATCTTTTTTAAATTTCGAAGGTTATTTATAATATTTTAAGCCCGTTTAATTTCCGTCCATCCTGGCTAAATTTTCTGGATCCGCCACTGCATGTGTCCAACCACGGTAGGAAATTCCTACAGCGGCACCGTATACTCCGCATACTCTAATATTTATTATTACACAAAACTCCCCTAAAACCTTTTTAACCCTCTAAAATACCCTTAAATGCAAGCATTTTAAGGTAGCTTGCTGGATTTTTTTAAAGAAAAAACTTTTAAGGTAGTTTACTGAAAGGTAGTGTGGTACAATATATACAAAACAGATTGAAAAGAGATACTGCTGCTGAGGAGTCTAGGTTTCTTATGGAATCCACCATCCTGATCAAACAAACAATATAAAGGAAAATATCTGATTCATGATCATTATTCTATAAATTTCAAAAATGAACCACCAAATTACAATACAATTAAAACAAGCTAATTAATTCATACAACATTTTTGCCACCATGGTAGTTCAAAGCATACGGAACCACCCTAGTCAAATTGAAATAGGAAGACCCAGCCTCCTCCAACACCCCCTTTCCCATTTCACCAAACCCCCTTGCTCTCCTCATCCTCCCTTCCCGCTCCTCCCCTTCCCCCATCAATCTCTCCACCGCCTTCTCGACCTCCTCCCGCTCTACCGCCACCGCATCCTTCACATCTCCCCAGTCCGTCTGCGTCTTCACCCCAATAGCAACCGCGGTCCTCAGCACGTCCACTATCAGCCTCTCGTTCAGGAACTGCTCCGCAAACATCGGCCACGTCAGCATCGGCACCCCCGCGCACACCGCTTCCAGCGTCGAGTTCCATCCACAGCGTTGAGATACGACTCAACTTTTCATTTCATAATATATATATATATATATATATATATATATATATATATATATATATATATATGCTTTTGAGAATAACACAAACCTGGGCACGTTGAATGCGCCTGCGATATCGCTGGTCCATGCATGAGCAAAGTCATTGATAACGCAGCTCGGAGCAGGAGTCTCCTGTCGGTGAAGATGCTTTGCATGTGACCGCCACCTTTTTTTCTTTGTTGTAACGTGGAGTTCAACTCCAAAAGAATTTTATATGGCTAAAAAAATTATAATGTGGAGTTAAACTCCACAAAAAAGGTATTTTTTTGTGGAGTTAAACTCCAAAAGTATTTCTGTAGTGGAGTTAAACTCCAAAAGACTTTTATTTGTGGAGTTGAACTCCAAAGGAATTTTATTTGTGGAGTTGAACTCCAAAAGATTTTTACTGTGGAGTTGAACTCCAAAAGAATTTTTGTAGTGGAGTTAAACTCCAAAAGAATTTTATTTATGGAGTTAAACTCCAAAAGATTTTCTCCATTCTCCTTTGAGAAGAAACCCAAAATGGATTCTCTTGAAACTCCAAGATCTAGATCTTGGATGATAAAAAAGGAGACCCTTTTTCTTCTCTTGATGGAGTTTTGGGAGATGGGTTTATGGTAAAACTTTATTTAGTTTAAAAAAAAAGAGAGCTAAGCTCTTGATTTATTTAGAAAATAAAAAGGAAGAGGAAGAACTTGAAGAAAAGAGAGTGGAGGCACAAACCCTAGTTTTTTTGAGAGAATGAAAAGTGTATGCTTTATTCATCATCATGTTGCCTTTTATAGGCTTACATATTTACATATAGCCCCTTGGGCTTTACAAAATGGCATTTTGTCCATCCCATGGTTCATGTGCCATTTCTTTTTGCACATAAACCATGGGCTTACAAAAATTTGGCTTTATACCCATTTTGTTTACATTCATGCATAAAAAATTACATAAAAATTATTTATTACATGATTTCATTTTTGGCATGGGGAGGGTCGGCCGCTTCATGTTTCGGACTCGACCTGGGCATGGGCCCACTTGACCTGGGCTTGGGCCCACCTAGCTTGGGGGTTGATCTTGACTTTGACTCGGTCAACAGGGGTGTAAATTTTTACCCCAACAAATTGCCCCCCATCAATAAATGCACACAGCATATGTGGGTCGTGTGCATGAAATTGATGGATCTTCTTTCACATGGAGGCAACTTACTTTGGTTCCCACTTTTTGGGATGCACTGCCCTTTTTACGACGTGGACGGTCGACCCTTGACGCGTCTCCGAGACAGAGTGTTCGTGGTAGACGTTTCCCTTGTCCGGAGCGATCTGGTTCCTGCTTTGTAGGAAGCCTGCGCTGCCCTTTTTGCGACATGGACGGTCGACGCTCTGATCCAGAGCGATTTGGGTTCCCAATTTGCGGGAGCCTGCACTGCCCTTTTTGCGACATAGACGGTCGACGCTCTGATCCGGAGCGATTTGGGTTCCCAATTTGCGGGAGCCTGCACTGCCCTTTTTGCGACATAGACGGTCGACGCTCTGATCCGAAGCGATTTGGTAGACGTGTCCCCGGTACGGAGTGTCACTGATGGACTTTTCCCCGGCGCGGAGTGTCGGGTTGACTTTTCCCCGGCACGGAGTCGCTGATGGACTTTTCCCCGGCGCGGAGTGTCGGTGGTTGACTTTTCCCCGGCACGGAGTGTCGCTGATGGACTTTTCCCCGGCGCGGAGTGTCGCGGGTTGACTTTTCCCCGGCACGGAGTGTCGCTGATCGACTTTTCCCCGGCGCGGAGTGTCGCTGGTCGACTTTTCCCCGGCGCGGAGTGTCGCTGGTTGACTTTTCCCCGGCGCGGAGTGTCGGGTTGACTTTTCCCCGACACGGAGTGTCGCTGATCGACTTTTCCCCGGCGCGGAGTGTCGGGTTGACTTTTCCCCGGCACGGAGTGTCGCTGATGGACTTTTCCCCGTCGCGGAGTGTCGGGTTGACTTTTCCCCGGTACGGAGTGTCGCGGATGGACTTTTCCCCGGCGCGGAGTTTCACTGGTCGACTTTTCCCCGGCACGGAGTGTCGCTGATGGACTTTTCCCCGGCGCGGAGTGTCGCGGGTTGACTTTTCCCCAGCACGGAGTGTCGCTGATGGACTTTTCCCCGGCGCGGAGTGTCGCGGGTTGACTTTTCCCCGGCACGGAGTGTCGCTGATCGACTTTTCCCCGGCGCGGAGTGTCGGGTTGACTTTTCCCCGGCACGGAGTGTCGCTGATGGACTTTTTCCTGGCGCGAAGTGTCGCTGGTTGACTTTTCCCCGGCACGGAGTGTCGCTGATCGACTTTTCCCCGGCGTGGAGTGTCGGTGGTTGACTTTATTCCGAGACGAAGCATAATTTCGATAGGGAAGGCAGGTACACCGAGGCGAAGCATCATTTCGACACGGGGTGCATTCTGGGACGAAGCATAATTCCAACGCAGAGCTTGCTGGTTGATTTGATTCCGAGGCGGAGCATAATTCCGGCAGGGAAGGTAGATATCCCGAGGCGAAGCATGATTTCTACACGGGGTAAATTCTGGGACAGGGCATGATTCCGCCGTAGAGGTTGTTGGTTTGATTTGATTTGGGTTGACATCAGCATCGCTACACTGGAATATAGTACCAGGAGCGAATCATCATTTGTCACGAGTGGATTTAGGAATTGGTTTTTTTTTTTTGGTTTGGCATCTGCATTGCTACACTGGAATAATGCCAGGAGCAACTCATCATTTGCCCCGGGAGGATTTGGGAATTGGTTTTGTTTTGGCATCTGCATTGCTGCACTGGAATAATGCCAGGAGCAACTCATCATGTGCCCCGGGAGGATTTGGGAATTGGTTTTTGTTTCGCATCAGTATCGCTACACTGGAATATGGTACCAGGAGCGAATCATCATTTGCACCGAGAGGATTTGGGAATTGGTGGCGTAGGAGACAGGTTTAGATCCCTATCACCTAAGGCTTTTCAATTTTATGGGCCGTGAGGGTCCCATAAAAGCATTTTCTCCCTACGGGTCGTAAGGATCCCGCAGGTGTATTTTCTCCTTGGGAGTCATGGGGACTCCTAAGTGTGTTGCTCCTTTGTGAGTCGTAGGGATCTCACGCGGGAATTTTCTCCTCACAAAGTCGAGAGGACTTTGTGAGTGCATTTCATTTCTTTTTTTTTTACGAGTTTGCGCCCTTTCGGGTTTTCACAAACTCGCCGGCAGTCCTGCTGTTTTTACTCACGGAGCCCTTTCGGGTTTTCATCCGTACCCGTTTTGCTTGTGGACATACCGTTCTTCTTTTTTTTTCTTTTTTTTTCTTTTTTTTTTGGAGAGATCGGGATTGTTTTACGCCCGTGGATTGTATACGGTTTTGCAGGATGTATGATCCAGACCGTAGGGCCAGAAACATTTCAGGACTTTGTCGGCGTCTGCATCGCTGCACTGGAATATGGTACCAGGAGCGACTCATCATTCGCCGTTGGGGATTGGGATTTGGAATTTGGTTGGCGTCTGCATCGCTGCACTGGAATATGGTACCAGGAGCGACTCATCATTCGCCACTTGGGGATTGGGATTTGGAATTTGGTTGGCGTCTGCATCGCTGCACTGGAATATGGTACCAGGAGCGACTCATCATTCGCCACTTGGGGATTGGGGAGCGACGGCTTAGGAGACAGGTTTGGATCCCTATCACCTAAGACTTTTAAATTTTATGGGCCGTGGGGGTCCCATAAAGGTATTTTCTCCCTGCGAGTCGTAAGGATCCCGCAGGTGTATTTTCTCCTTAAGAGTCGTGAGGACTCCTAAGTGTGTTTTTCCTTGGTGAGTCGTAAGGATCTCACGAAGGTTTGTTCTCCTCATGCATCGTGAGGACACATGAGTGGGTCTTTCCAATGAAGCATAATTCCAAAGGCGGAGACCAGCCGCGTAACTGGTGGTTGCGGTGGGGCATGGGTATGCTGAGAATTATTTGAGCCCATGGATTGTATACGGTAGTCAATTTAGGGACTGGCCGTAGGGCTGGGAGAATTTTGGAAATTTGAATTTTTGTTGGCGTCTGCATCGCTGCACTGGAATATGGTACCAGGAGCGACTCATCATTCGCCGTTGTTTTTTTTGTTTTTGTTTTGTTTTGTTGTTTTTTTTTTACCGCGATTGCTCTATCATTTCAGCTTTTCTTATCGCGAAGGTCGCGATTGCCCTATCATTTCGGCTATTTATTCGCGGTTGCCCCATCATTTCAGCTTTATTTTCACTTTTATTTTTACTCGCTGATTTTTATTGCGAGTTGCCCTATCATTTCGGCTTTTCTTTAATTTTCTTTTATTTACACATTTTTTTATTTACATTTTTTTTACATTCCCAGTTTAACGACTTAGAGGTCGATTGTTCCCAGTTTAATGACGTGGTGGTCGATTATTCCCAGTTTAAAGACTTAGCGGTCATCTCTTTCCAGTTTAGAGACTTAGAGGTCTACTGTTTCCAGTTTAACGACTTGGAGGTCATCTGTTTCCAGTTTAGAGACTTAGAGGTCTACTGTTTCCAGTTTAAAGACTTGGAGGTCATCTGTTTCCAGTTTAAAGACGTAGAGGTCATCTGTTTCCAGTTTAACGACGTAGAGGTCATCTGTTTCCAGTTTAACGACTTAGAGGTCATCTGTTTCCAGTTTAAAGACGTAGAGGTCATCTGTTTCCAGTTTAAAGACTTAGAGGTCATCTGTTTCCAGTTTAACGACGTGGTGGTCATCTGTCTCCAGTTTAATGACGTGGAGGTCATCTGTCTCCAGTTTAAAGACGTAGAGGTCATCTGTTTCCAGTTTAACGACTTGGAAGTCATCTGTTTCCAGTTTAACGACTTGGAGGTCATCTGTTTCCAGTTTAACGACGTGGAGGTCATCTGTTTCCAGTTTAACGACGTGGAGGTCATCTGTTTCCAGTTTAACGACTTGGAGCTCATCTGTCTCCAGTTTAACGACTTGGAGGTCATCTGTTTCCAGTTTAACGACTTGGAGGTCATCTGTTTCCAGTTTAACGACGTGGAGGTCAGCTGTTTCCAGTTTAAAGACGTAGAGGTCATCTGTTTCCAGTTTAACGACGTGGAGGTCAGAGAAAATACCTGATCGGGCAGTTGTCGGGGGTACCGCTGGAGTTTGCCCGAGATACCTTATTACTTTGTCAGTGTTGATGGCCTTGCCCCCAGCTGGGGCCAAGGAAAGTCATTCAAATACCGACTTGCATCGAATATGGCAATTGGAAATTGTTAACCTGCAAATAGAAACATTATTTCAGTATAGGAAATCGATATGTATATTGATTGAGTTCGCATGAACATTTAACCCGACATATGGGAGGAGAGATCGTCCCACCGGGCGTGCCAGAATCTGTAGAGTGTTTTTCGTCACCCCATTGAGATGGGAATACGCGCGCGCTTATCAGGCGTATACTACAGATTCCCCCTGCCTAGGGTAGGCCGGGGTTTATTGATTGTGGGGATCCGAATCTCCGACAGCCGCGAACTAAGCTGCCGTTAATTACCCCTCGCATTTGGAGCGAAGGAACCTCCGATTGACGGGTTAAACAGGTCATGCGAACTCAATATGCAGTGCGTTGGTGTGTGTATTTTTTTTGGTTTTATTCAACTTGTGAAAAGAGATATATACATATATATATATATATTTTCTATATATAAAAACCGAAAATAAATAAGTAAATAAATATTTGGAGAATTTTTTTTATTTTAAAATATTATTTATAATTTAATTTTATTTATTTAATATTTATTTAATATTTTTTTAAATAAAAAAGGGGATTAAATAAAGAAAAGAAGAAAAGAAAATAATTATGTTTTTTTTTTAAATATTATTTATAATTTTTTTTATTTATTTAATATTTATTTATTTTTATTTTAAATAAAAAAAAAGGAGAAAAGAAAGAAGAAAGGAGAAAAGAGAATTGTGTTTTTTAAATAAAAAAATGCTAGCATTTGACATGGAGGGTCACATGTTAGCATGTGACCCCTCATGTGAGGGGGGGTCACATGCTTTGCATGTGACGTCGTCACATGAATCTGTAGTGTGTTTTTCGTCACCCCATTGAGATGGGAATACGCGCGCGCTTGTCAGGCGTATACTACAGATTCCCCCTGCCTAGGGTAGGCCGGGGTTTATTGATTGTGGGGATCCGAATCTCCGACAGCCGCGAACTAAGCTTCCGTTAATTACCCCTCGCATTTGGAGCGAAAGAACCTCCGATTGACGGGTTAAACTGGTCATGCGAACTCAATATGCAGTGCGTTGGTGTGTGTATTTTTTTTGGTTTTATTCCACTTGTAAAAAGAGATATATACATATATATATATATTCTATATATAAAAACCGAAAATAAACAAGTAAATAAATATTTGGAGAATTTTTTTTATTTTAAAATATTATTTATAATTTAATTTTATTTATTTAATATTTATTTAATTTTTTTTTAAATAAAAAAGGGGATTAAATAAAGAAAAGAAGAAAAGAAAATAATTATGTTTTTTTATTTTAAATATTATTTATAATTTATTTTTATTTATTTAATATTTATTTATTTTTATTTTAAATAAAAAAAGGAGGAAGAAAGAAGAAAGGAGAAAAGAGAATTGTGTTTTTTAAATAAAAAAAAAAGGTGGCGGTCACATGCAAAGCATGTGACCAGCCCATGTGACGGCGTCACATGTTTAACATGTGACGGCGTCACATGCAAAGCATGTGACCGGCGTCACAACCGGCACTTGAATCACCCCACGTCTAAACGCGTAACGTAAATCAAGTAAGCCGAAACCCAGAAATCTAAACCTTTTTAAGAAAATAAAGAGGTGAAGTTTTGAAATAAAGGTATGGTGAAAATCATAAATTTTCTTAAATACATAAATGATGGAATATGAAAATGCAAGTAAATTTTACTAGTTGAAAACATGTTTCGTCTTTTTAAAAATTTGGGCAGCACCTCCTTTGTATATTTTGATCCAAAACCACAAATAAATGAGATAAAATGAAGGCATCTCCGAGCGGGAGCTAGCTCTTCACCAAACGGCGGATCACAACCACGCAAGATAGAATAAATGTATACGACGCCCAATAGCGAAGATCACCACAAAAGAATAAAGAAAAGCAAGACATTAACCCACCAAGCGAACATATAACCCATCGTTCAAAATCTCGCAACTACAAGTCTTGCTAAGTCCAACTACATATACAATTACTAGATTCTGATTTGATGGAGTTAACTAGATACAGCAGGAAATATAAATACAAGAGGGGTACGATCCAACATGTACCACCTACCAAAGCAAAACACCCGAATGCAGCTATGTGCCAGCGATGCCGCTACTAATCCATGCGGTCAACCTGCAAGAACTATGGCACAACGGGGGTGAGTTGACAACTCATGAGTAGAAAACATCTACAGGTAAAAATCAAATAAACAATGATTTCCTAGGTCAACTATATCATGAAGGTAATACTATGATATCTAGGGTGACCGTAACTGCATATATGCCAACAATGTAATCAATGCCTATAAGCATAAGGATATCATCCAACCATATAATCAATGCATGTATGCAGGATTGCATGTAAATATCATAAAAGCATATGCATGAAAGTATGAGGATATAAATCAACGTGTGTCCCTCGCGACACATCAAAATCATGGAACCTGAGTGTCCAGCATCGACACTCGAAACATCATGAAACCCGTGTCCAACATCGACACGTAAATCCTCATATCTCGGGCTCCGTCAGTCCGGATCGGCCCTCGGGCTCCGTCTGTGGGATCGTCCCGCGGTCTCCGGCAGAACGGGTCGGCCCATATCCATCTCTCGACTCCGGTCGGTATCCTCCGAATAACCGCCAGGTCCAACCAATCACCGGTAGGTAGTAGTCCCTCTGCCAGGCTCATCGTCTACTGTACAACATCCCTTTCTTGCTCCGGGGTATCATACCGGGTCTACCATAAACCCGCAAACAGATCATCCAGCTTCTCGAATCGGGTTTCATATATCACATGTCTCAGAACCGAGAAAACGCATGGTGGACGCACTGAAATATCATATCAAGAGAAATCGGGTTTTTAAAACAACACATACTTTCTTTTCAAATAACCACGGTTCTCAAATCCAGAAATCTCATGAAAACATCATATCTTAATGCGTATAATCGTAAAGCATGATGTATGCGACATATAACAGAATGTAAGCATATCTGTATATCATGCAGCATGAAACAGTGATGTGAGCATAGCAATATAATAGCATGATGTATCAATACTACTGTGTGAGTGACATAGCAATTATCGATGATGAAGTGTGTGAGCCGGCCAATCTGTGTACGTGTAACATACGCATCATCGATAATGGTGCAGGTGTACTAGCACAGGTATATGTAATGCAATGAAAGTGACATGAACGTAGTATAAAGTAAATCATATGCGAATGCTGACAGATATACGTATCTAACATGACCGAGTCAGTGAATCAATCAATCGGCATCCAGCCTCACAACATCACGTACGGTATAATCCATCGTACGGCATCCTTTGGTCAAGGGTATGAATCAATCATCATAAAACTCATCACGTATGGTAAATCATCGTACGGTGGCATTAAACCATTAAGGATCCTATCAACCTATATAACGATGAGGGTACGGACCTAACATCACGTACGGCCTATTATTCATGATTCACCACAATATATATATATATATATATATATATATATATATATATATATATATATATATATATATCCCAGGTCGCATCCATAACAATCTCATATCGGGGGACCGGCAAAGGTATCAATCATCTCAATCGACTCACATCCGTATACCGACATATCAATCAAATCATCATATCACATCGTATGTTCTTTTCATCACATTAAGTCATCTATATATATACATTCTATCTTATACATCTAATGTCATGCTACCCTAAAACTCATACTTATTCTAGTACAACTACATATCTTCAAGTCGTGATTCACATTCACTTTTCATATCCTTATAGCTTTCATCTCATATCACAATACATAAATTTGATCATTTATCTCATCTCTAACTATCTTTTGAACCATATCCCTAGTTTTCAACTCTAGGTTTCTATGACTGTATCCTATAGATCGGTTTCCATCCAAAATTTGCGGGGGTACTATACGCCATCCACCTGACTTCCCCAGTAGATATAAATCTACTCACCTGTGGATCTTCTTATTCAATTGTAGTCGATGTGCTTCGTCGTCTCGGACTCTACGCAAACTACCTACAATAAATACAGAATCGCAATCGCTATTAACATCAAGTTCGGAAAACCAATACGGTACACGGTTCGCTCATAGGTTCAAACCTATAGCCCACGCATGCAAAACAATCAAACAACCATTGTTGTTGACGTACAAACGCCCAATAACCAAATACAAATCCAAACATCAAAACCAAGCATTCCAAAATACGGAAAACATAACCAAAAACACCCCCAATGTGCTCCAGATTTCATCCTAGGCCAAACTAGGGAATTTTGCATATAGGGTTGCTCTAGATATCACCTAAGGGATTCACCAACCAAAATTCATCGAATTCCACCAAAATATGGCCGCAATTTGCGACCACAATGAATAAATCTGCGGCCGGATTACTGCATTAGAGGCTAGGGTTTCAGGTGTGGTTTCTAGGTTGCATGCCGTATTACTGTCAAGGGAACTTAATTTATGGTGGTCTCGGGTCATCCCAGATTTCAAAATACCATCACAATCTGTTAATTTACGATGTCGGGAAAATTCTACGTCCGTGTTTTGGTTTTCTAGTCTCTGGTCTTGGCCATAAAATTATCACCTAAGTCTTGTAAACACCAACTAGAGATCATAATCCTACACAAACACCCAAACCTTCACTTGGAATTTCTAAACATCACTAATCTAAACAAGTTTAACTCTAAACTAACTAGGATGCTAGGAAACTTGAAACTAAACTAAATGGAAGAAGATATACCTCATTTGGGCAACTCAAGAAGAACCCTAGAAGTCCAAAGTCTCCAAAATCCAACTTTGATGGGTCCAAAGTGATGATATACCTCATTTGGGCAACTCAAGAAGAACCCTAGAAATCCAAAGTCTCCAAAATCCAATTTTAATGGGTCCAAAGTGTTGAGGGTAAGGTGGGGATCATTTTTAATGAAAAGGGTGTAGGGTTTTTGATGAAGACTTGAAGATGATATTGGGAGGTGAAGGTGGAGGGAGATGAGGAAGAAGAAGATGAAGGAAATAATGGGGAGGGGAATTGAATGGCTACCCTCTCTCTCTCTTTTTTTATTCTCACCCTCTCTCAACTCATTTCTCACTCTCTCTCTCCAATCATTCTCTCTTTTACCATTTTCTCTTTTTCTTTTCTTTTTAAAACCCAAACCACATAATACTCCAAAAACAACACAAAAACACAATAGGTAACCAAAATGCAACATGACATGGTGCACTAGCCATGGAAAACTTTGGCTTAATCGCGATTAGTAGTGCACTAATTGATTTTTATCCAAACTGCATATAATTAATTATAAAAATGCCAAATCCGATAAATATATTTTTAAATGAATAAATCATTTTAATCCCCAATTATTTCACAATTATTGGTATATATTTATACCATTTTACGAAAACCCCAATTTCGCAAATCGGGTAATTTTCGCAAAATATATTATTTTAATATTAAATTCCAAAAATAATATTTTATATTTTCTGAAATGTTACACTAAGTGTTATGCAGATATGGGTTCAAATCTCGCCTAATTCTGACTACTGGTTTGGGAGTTAAACCCGTTTACGTATCGCTGCACAGAACAGATCAGAATTTTTCCAACACCGACACATATTTTAAAAACGCGGTTTGCGATACTTTCTGTCGGTTTTCGGGGTCACGAAAAGAATTAGAAACTTGTAAGCCTTTCAGTCTAGTTATCTAAACAACTAGAGTTTGCGTGATTTAGATGTTTGCAACTATATTTTTTTGTTATTTTAGTCTAAGGGTTTAAAACAGATTTTGTTCTCTAGACAACAAGGAGATGGTACCTTGTAAAGCGTATATTGTGTTGATATACACAGTTCTGAGTCTTGGATTATATAGAAAAGTTGTGGGGCCATCAATTTAGCATCCATACATCCAAAATTTGTCAAAAACCAATTTCTGTGGTTCTAGTTATGATATTTTGAAAAGCAGTGCGCAGATCAGAACAGATTCTGTCCAGATTTAACACATAATTTAAAAATACAGATTTAGCTTAGATCCGTCGGTTTTCAGAGGTCGGGTTAAATTAAGAAAATCTAGATTTTTCGATCTAGTTATCAAAACAATTTGAAAACACTTAGTTTGGATCTCTGAAGACAGAGTTATAGCTCTCCAAAGATGCTTTTTAAAAACAGTTTTCAGGTTTTGCAAAACAGCGACTAAAATGCAATGTAAAGCCTAACCATGTTCCGTTTCGATTCTCAAAATTTTGTTTAAAGCGTATGAAAAAATCTATCTAATGGTTAAACCTAATTTTCTGGAAATATATTATCATACGATGTTGGTTCTCGGCTCAAAATAGGATGCATGTCTTTATGGTGGGTGTAACCATAGCAAAAGAACATGATATCAATAATACGATAAAAAAAAGGGGATTTATCTAGCAAGTGGCAAAAAAAACCAACATGATTCAAAGCTTAACATCATTCAATATCAATATTATATGTTTTCTCTCATGCAATATGTTATGATACGATTCAATATGTAAACATTCATTCATAAATGTGAGACAAGCAAAACAAAGATTATTTAGTATTACTCGATTCATGAGGGTAAAAATTATGAACTAACTATGTATTAGAATAACAGTTCATTTTATATGAGTTATTTAGGCATGGGATATACCGACATAGTAAACAAGCATAGGCATGATTGGCTATATGGCAAGAGGTTGGAGATTCAACAAGAAGGAAGAAGGATGAAAGGGAACATACTCGCGGTAGCCGGTATTGTCAACGGACTCGTCTATCTGCCAATAGCCCCGCGTTACTAGCGAGACTTTCCGATGGGACTTCTCCGCATTCTTCTTCAAGAACTCTATGTGAAAAGAGAGAAGAGAGAGGGCATAAATTTGTGTACAGATTTGAGGAGGAAGAAGGAGGATAAGGAAGAGAAAAAATAAAGAGTGCTTTATGGTCATTATAATTCTACATTATTATGAATTCATTTTGGGAGTTAGAAAAAAAGAAATTGAAAGATCGTAATAACTTTGTACGTTATGATAGGGTTTAAAAAAAAGGATTCGATAAAAATATTTGCAAAATCCGGAGTTCAAACATGTGACCTATGAAACAACAATGCAAGGACTTAACCAATGAGTTACAAGCTTATTATTGCATATATTCAACAGGAATTAAGTATATACCAGCGATCGAAAAAAAACTGTCTTTTATTAAGAAAGAAAAATACAACGGTACATGGATTTTAGGGCTATTACAATTGACACATGGAACCGACAAGACATGGAAACAAGTTCTTCCTTTCACAATCGGGTTAATCGGTTCCATCCATATCTCGCATCTATGGTTCAAGCATAACAACTTCATGTTTAAGGTAAGAAGGTATGTCAAGTCATATTAGCTGGTGTTCATGCAGGATTACATACAAGTTCGGCCATCGATATAGAAAATAAGTGAACATATGTGGTGTTGGGGTCAAAAATTACACCCAATTGCCTAAATCAGAAATTAAATTCAAGTCCAAAATCAAAGTAAAAAAAACAAGTGGGTCTAAGCCAAAGCCTGAGCCAAGTGGGCCCGAACCCAAGCATGAAGAGAGACCGGCCAAAAGAGAAGAAGAAAAGGAAAAGATTAAATGTAATTTTTGTTTTTTTTAATTGTAACGACTTTGAAATCCCTGTACAAATATAACTTATTCAAATATATAGAAAGGGTATTTCAACCTGATTAGCAATTATAAGTTATTTTTGTTCAATAAAAACAAAAAAAAACTTGTAGCTCACTGGTTAAGCCTCTACACTTCTGTGATATAGCCTGCGTGTTTGAATCCCATCAGTCCCAATTATTTTTAATATTTTTCTTTTTAACTTTTCGGAAGCCCAAGAGTTGCACGTGCAATACACGGTACAAAAAGTTTCAGAAAGATCAAACAGGATAAATGAGGAGTTAAGACCGATTAAAACACATGGCACGAATCTCGAGGCAGATGGCCAAGATCTGACCGCCCAAATCGTCCCAAAAACAGCTACCAGCGACCAAGATAAGTCCAAATGACTCCGTGCTTCGCCCGTACACCCCTTCAGCTCCCCTCTACCCTATTTTATTGTTTGATATTTTTGCAATTAACCAGAGACTCTTCAATTCCCCCATTAACATCATTTTAATTCTTTTTAATTCAAATTTTTTAATTCTCATACTCTCAATTTCACTATAAATACCACACCATTCCCTAGCTCTCTCCTATTCTGAAGATTTCTCAAAAATTCTCTAAGTTCAAGAAGGGTTTAGGCTAGTCAAGTTGAGTTAGCAATCAAGTCCCTTCCGTTGAAGACCGGAGCCTTTTCCCGACAATACCACGATCCCCGAAGGCTTCCTCTCCATCTTTTCCTCTCTTATTAACGCTCTAAAACCATAAGTCCCTTCCTTCCTTTTTCGTTTCATCTCAAGATGATTGTTTAAATCAAAAATCGACAAAGTAGAGTTAGCGTTAATATCACTTCTTTTAAACACTTCTATAGGCCAAATATGTCATACAAATACTATAAACATCACTGTACAATATTTTCACATTTTTATGTTTTTCATGTAAATAAAATTTTATGTGAAATAACCACATAAATCGAACAATTTCATATAAATATCATGAACTTTAAAAGCACCTTTTACCGATAGCTAGAATATATACCTATAGAAATTCACGGGGTAACGACCAACCCCACCACATACACTATAGTTTTATAGCATGATGTTTTATATGTATGTTTAATTTAAATAATACGGTTTACAGTAAAATACCATTGTTTTTACAAATAAATATTTTTGAAATCTTTTGCAATTGCGTCTCTACAACCCTTTTAGGAGAACTCATCTACGGATGGTGCGGCTTATCGCACGGCATTGAGATAGTAGAGTGAGATACAAAACTCCTCACGGAGAATTCGGTCTCGAAAGAAAATAAAAAATACGGTTTAATGAAATACAACTTTTCAAAAACAATTAAAACTTTGGAAAATTTATATAAAATTATGAATCCGTATTTTCAATAAAAACAAATTGTGAAAATTATCTTTTAAAAATGAAAGATTGAAATTTTAATAAAATACCACCAATTTCCAAAAGCGGTAGTTTTCATAAAAATACCACAAACTTTTAAAAGCTAAGTTTTATCACTAAAATACCACTAAAACTAAAATACATTTTCATAAAAACTCTTAATATTATAAATCATCGTCGAGACTTATTTTAAACAATCTTAAAGTATTTTTCACAAAACCCCTTCGAGAAATACAAATAATGTAAACATAATTGAAACAACAAGAATTTTTTTTAAGGACAATAAATTAAAATAGGTTTAAGCGGTATCATTTCTCTTGAGCCCCAGGGAGCCGGAGAAAGTGAGTGCTTGCTTATTTAGATTAGACAACATTGCAACTTAACGGAGTTATCAATGCCAATTGACTTGGAAAAATACACAAATCCTATCGTCCATTTGCAGCAGTTGTCCGATTACTCCCGAACTTAAGAATTTCAATAATTAAATCCATTCACAAGAAAATGAATATAGCCTGAATAAAAACTCGAACTCGAATCCAAACTCAAAACCAAACTTGAACACTTGATCTTAAAATTGAACACTTGAACTTGAATCCGAATATTCAAACTTGAACTTGATATTTGACTTGACTTGATCGAACCATAGATATAACTTAACATGAATACCCGGATACTTGTTTACAACTTGAACTTGACCTTGTACTCTTTATATCCATGAAGTCGGCCAAGACCTGTAAACTTGACCTATACACTACAATACGCAGGGATAAAGGGGTAGATTGGTACAGAACGTATATTGTGGCACGAGGGGTCACTTTAAAAGACACCTAGATGAATTCGCGTGTCGTTGTCCCATGGGTTATGACGGAGCCTTGTACCACATGTTATCATAGTCCACGGGGTAGGATGGACTCCTCTTGTATACATGAATACCTTTTTTATCAAACTACAAACAACCACATTAGAATAGTTATCTTATACATGTAAGTGAACATGTTTTAGATACTCTCATATACAGCCCTACATGTTTACTTTTACTTGGTTTCTATTCATTTGATATATCATTCAGTCATCTTCTTTTATTTTTTTTAGGATTTACCGAGCTCTAGTTCGCTGACGACATTCCTCTCTGTTTCTTCTTTGGATTGTTCGTCAGGAGGACCGGACTCTGAGGAGATAGAGCCAAATCTGGAAGACTTGGACCAGTTTTCTGCTCGGCAGAATTACTAGCTCCTACCTGCATTTACTTTCAGTATGTCATTGTTTAGGCATTTGTTTTTATCATTGTATCTTCTTTTATTCCAGACAGTTGTATGTAAAGTTGAATGTAAATAAAATTGCTGTTTCATTTTATTACTCTTGTCATTCTTGCACATTGTTATATTGCTTAATTATGCTTAACATATTTTCATAGTAAATACGTCGCGGGCTTGCCACGTCACCCTTTCCGTCTACTGGGAAGCGGGGCATGTCATTAATTAATTAGGCAAAAGCCAATTTTGTACAAGCCATGAGGCTAAATGTAAAAGATGTAAATCTATAAAAGACCTCCCATGATGATTTGATAACTAATCTGAATCTTATTCTTAAATCCCCAAAAACAAAAATCTTGAGTTTTGAGCGGCTCTTTAGTGTGGAAGTCATCTTTCTTTCCTCCTTTCGTTTTTAGTGCGCACGTCAGGAGGCGTCAAAAAAGGGAAAATAGGTCCTTTTGATCTTCAAAAACCAAAATCTTTGTATTTCTGGACTGTTGCTTCATTGCCGTGCTAGGTGCTCATTTTCCTAGATGCGCACCCCGTTGGGTGCACACCGAGCCAAGTGTGCACCGGCCCATATACGCACCTCGATAGGTGTACACTTTTCTAAGTGTAGACCTTACTGGACCTTTTGGCTCATGCGAGACCCTCAGGTCCCCTTCACTCCCTCGCACCCTGCCAAGTGCGCACCGTACTAGGTGCACGTCTCGGCAGGTGCACTTGTTGTGTGCGCCCTCTTGCTAGATGCACACCTTGCTACATGCGCATCTCGGCACGTACACACCTTGCCACGTGTGCACTTAACATATATACACTCATCACGTCTCTCGTTAGAAAAAAAATTCTAACAGGCGCTGCCCCGCACCCCATAAGAGGGCTGCTTAGCCCCCTACCCCCCAGCTTGCTATTCGGATAGCGGGACCCCCATAAAAACTCTGTGAGACCCCTGATATGACCAAAACGCTTTCAGTCCCAAACACAACACGCACATATTGCCTATTGAGGCGTATGATCTGTTTGACTTGTTAATCGAAGATTCTCTCGTTCCACTAATGAAAGGTAATTAACGGAAGCTTAGTCCATGGCTGCCGGAGATTCGGATCCCCACAATCATTAAACCCCAGCCTTCCCTAGACAGGAGGAATCTGTAATATGCCTGACAAGTGACGCGTATTCCTATCTCAATAGGGCGACGAAAAATACTCTACATGTGGATTACGTGCTCAACACATATCGAAGGGTTAAATAGTTATAGCATAAAAAAATGCTTATTAATGTTTTCAGGTATCTAGGTTTATGAAATGAGTCAATCAACTAAGAAAATATTACTTTTTAATAGAAAATGATTAGGGGGAAAATTCGGCAAAAAAGGGTATATTCCATGAATTTCGGCAGCGTAACAGGATGCAATCAATCATTAAAATGGTTAGTATGTCGCGTTGTAGTGTTAAAGGCGTCATATGATAGAGCCTAATTTTTCAAAAATTCATGGATCTAAATAAAGACTGTGTTTTTATAGTTTTATCGTTTCAACTAAGTTTATTCTTACTTTAGATCTCTATTAACGCAAGCAATTAAAAGTAACTTAGATTTGTATTAATTGTCACGTCCCGCTTCCCAAGGGACGGTAGCGGTCACGTAACAAGCCCCGACGTATTTATTCCGAGAAAACCATTTCTCACAACAAATATGCTAAGCGTTTAGCAAGAAATATAAACATAACAAGAATAAAACCAGTGAATAAAATTTCAACAACTACTTATTACATTCAAAATCCACAGAGTCTAAAACTGATAACAAGATATCTGGATACAAGAAAAGATAACATAAATAAGCCTTAAACACGAGTCATACAAAAAATAGAAAAACTTAAAAGAACTAGAAGTCTGCTTGTGATGCAAGTTGATTGTACTCCTCTTCTGACGGTTTAAACTCTTCTGTCTCTAAATCAGTCGACTAGCGTTCCAAGGATAGAAAGAAAATAGGGTGGAATGCCTATCAGCGAACTTGCGCTCGGTAAGCCCCCAAAAGATGTGTAAATTATAAGTGTAAAGTGTATAATGACAAACAATATCAATAGAAAGGAAAATCATGAAGTAGTGGACTCATCAAAGATGCAGTTAAACATGGTAATTATGATAGCCTGGTAGTTCTATATAAATATGGCAAACTACATAAGTATGGAAATGTATCAAAAGCATGGAAACGTATCATAAGCATGGCGATGTAGCATAACATGTGTTGGTCAACATAAGCATGTAATAAAGGTATTGTTGGGGTAAAAATTTACACCCCGTTGCCAAACTCAAAAATCAAAATCAGAGCCAAAATTAAAATCAAAAGCCAAGTAGATTCAAGCCTAAACCCGAGCCCAAGCCAAGCCCAAGCATGAAGAGGGGGTCGGCCAAAGAAAAGAAAAGAGAAATAAAAACTAAATGTAATTTTTGTTTTTAATAAACAATAAGCCAATTTTTGTACAAGCCATAGGGTTAAATGTAAAATAAGAACTAATCTTAATCTTAATTCCCCAAAAACAAATCTTGAGTTTTGAACCACTCTTTATTGCGCAAGTCTCTTTCTCCATCCTCCTTTCTATTTTTTCAATTAAATCCAAGTGCGCACGTCAAGACGCCTCAAAAAAGGGAAAAAGAGCCTCCTTTTGATCTTCAAAAGTCAAAATCTTTGTATTTTTATTGTTGCTCCATTGAGTTTCGACTCTACTTGCACCGTGCCAGGTACGCACCCCATTGGTGCACATCGAGCCTAGTGTGCACTTTCCTAAGTGCATACCTTACTGGACCTTTTGGCCAATTCGGAACACTTTAGCCCCTTTCACTCTCTCGCATTTCGACAGGTGCGCGCTTCGCTAGGTGCGTACCTTGCGGGGTACGTATCTTGCCAGGTGCGCACTTGTCATGTGCGCACCTTACTACGTGTTCACTTTACTAAGTGCGCACGTGGCACATATACACTCATCACCTCTCCCGTAAAAACGTTGTGAGGTCCCCAATATGCCCGAAACACCCTCAAACTTGTTCCAAAACAAAACACACACATATTGCATATTGAGTTCACATGATCTGTTTGGCTCTCTCGCTCCAAAAGAGAGGGTATTAATGGCAGCTTAGTCCGCAGTTGCCGGAGATTTGGATCCCCACTATCAATAAATCTCTGCCTGCCCCAAGCAGGGGGAATCTGTAATATGCCTGACAAGCAACGCACATTCCTATTTTAATAGGGTAACGAAAAACACTATACAGGTATATGGTGAACATGAAGTGAAAGTCAATGTGTCTTAAAAGGTCTTAACAAGGGGAATCTACGTAACGTAAGTTCAAGAGTGAATTCCAACCAATCTCAAGAGTGTTCTTGAACTCAATCCTGTAATTCAGGCGCAAGGAACCATGTGCCCGAACAACGGGACCCCAAGCTATAGAGGAGTCGGCCCATGTTAAGAGAGTAATGGGACTCCTGAGATTCTGTTGGATTCACACTCAAACTATCCCAACACCCCGTATATTTTAATCTATAATTAATATAACAAGTCTTGATCGAATTCAAGAATACATGAGAGAGTGTACGAGTTCAAGGTCAAGTTTTTGAGTCGAGTTCAAGTATTCATGTAGAGTTGTATTCATGGTTCGAGACAACTCAAGTCAAGTATGTAAATAGGTTTATTCATGTAAGTCATGTAGATTCAGCAATAAAGATTGCATAGCATGAATGAGACATGTATAGTGTAACAAATCAAGTAATATATACCGGGTCAGCTACATGTCAAATATTGAGTCAGTTTCTATAACAATTTGAGACGGCACAAGTATGCTTGAAATGACTCAGCAAGTTTGGAAAACCATATTTTCTTTCTGGGTATATGAGATGGCTCATATTTGGTTGAGCCGGCTCGACGCTTAACTTGAGACGGCTGAATCAAAATTGAGCCGGCTCACGTCAAGCCAAAACAGTGGTTTTAATCTTTATGTGTATTGATTAGTCTAAAATATTGCACATTTATATGAACATTTTCTGTCACGCCCCGCTTCCCAGTATACGGGAAGAGGACGCGACGGGTCACGCGACGTATTTACTCAGAAGTAAACACGCTAAGCATATCTAAGCAATATAAAGTAAAGTACACAAGAGACAAGATGTAATAAACAACAACTTTATTTATTAAACTTTCTTTTTACAATACAACTGAAATGAAAATACATGTACTGAAAGCAATGCCTAAACAATGGCATAACAGAAATGAAAATAAAATGTACAAGTAAACTAGAGCTCCGGGTCAAAGGCTAGCTAATCCAAGTCCTCGCTGGTGGGCTCTGTCTCCAAAACGTCCGATCCACCTTGTAGGGTGTTTTTCGTCACCCCATTGAGATGGGAATACGCGCGCGCTTGTCAGGCGCATTACAGATTCCCCCTGCCTAGGGTAGGTTGGGGTTTATTGATTGTGGGGATCCGAATCTCCGACATCCACGGACTAACCTGTCGTTAATTACCCCTTACCTTTGGAGCGAGAGAACCTCCGATTGACGGGTCAAACAGGTCATGCGAACTCAATGTGCAGTGTTGTATTTTGAAGGGGTTTTGGATATATCGGGGGACTCGCAGAGTTTTTTACGGGGGTCCCGCTACCCGGATAGCGGGTTGGGGGTCAAGAGGGATAGCAACCCCCTTGCGGGGTGCGGGGCAGCCCCTCGTTAGAATTTTATTTTAACGGGGGATAGTGTTGTAGAGTATGTGTGTGTGTGTGTGTGTGTGTGTGTGTGTGTGTGTGTGTATAAGGGAAAGGGGGCATCTAAAGGATGCATGGGAGAAAGGCGCCAACGCCCCACATATGCCAGGCACGCGGGCGCTGTGCGCCAGAGCGCCAGCGCACCACGTGCCTGGCACGAGGGCGCTGTGCGCCAGAGCGCTAGTGCCCCACGTGCCTGGCACGCGGGCACTGTGCGCCAGCAGCAAAGGGGACTTGGTTCCTGCACTGGGAGCTGTGCTCCCGATTTGACTTATGGAGTTAAACTCCTGACAGAGATTAATTTAGGGAGTTAAACTCCAATGGATCTTGAATGGAGTTAGACTCCTAAAAAAAATTAGAAATGATCAAAGGGGGCTGTTTTGTCTCTCCCTTTGGCTCTGGATCTTCCCAAGATGGGATTTTTGCAGATGAGTCTCCTTCTTCTTCCTGTCGGTTGGCCGGATCTTGGAGAAAGGGGGTGAGATTTAAAAACCTCCCCTTTTGAGATCTAATGGAAGATCTGAGCTCTCCTTTGTGGGTTTCGTGGTGAAAAACTATTTAGTTTTGGAAAAGGAAGAGTAAAACTCTCGATTTAATTCAAAAAAGGAAAGAAGGTTTTAGAACCTTTTGGAAGGAGAAGGAAGCACCAAGAACGCTAGATTTTGAGGGGAATGAACAGTGTCTTTTATTCATCATCATGTTGCCTTATATAGGCTTACACATTTACATATAATCCCTTGGGCTTTACAAAATGGCATTTTTCCCATCCCATGTCTCATGTGCTATTTCTTTTTGCACATAAGCCACGGGCTTTAAAAAATTTGGCTTTATGCCCATTCATGCATAAAAAATTATAAAATTATTTATTACATGATTTCATTTTGGCATGAGGGAGGCTGTCCGCGGGGCTCGACTTGGGCATGGGCCCACTTGTTCGGGCTTGGGTCCGCCTGGCTTGGGGTTGACCTTGACTTTGACTCGGTCAACCAGGGTGCAAATTTTGACCCCAACACACCTGAAAACATACCAAAGAAGAAAGAAAAGGAATGTCGTCAGCGAACAATCGCTCGGTAAGCCCCAAAAGTAAGAAGAGACATAATAGACAAAACAAGAATGTAACTTTTAAAGTTGTATTATATTATTAACGTTGTTGTTTATAGCTTGGTACAGAAAGTGCCAGTGTATACTAGAGGAGTCCCACTATCCCGGAAACTGAGGTATACAGAGTACAAGGAACCGTTCAGCCACGGTACAACGGCAATGGAGATTCAGGTTAGGTGTATTATGGTTACAGTCTCGTGCCACTTTTAACACCTTCCGTACCAATCTACCCCTTATAAACCCCGCGATGACTTGATTGTATTGTTTGTATTGTATTGCCTTGTATAGTAAATTGTATATGTATGACTTTCCGAAACCATGATATCAGTAATGGAACGGATATAATGGATGAACATGTAAATGGAGTATATCCATGGTTCGGTTCAGTCAAGATAGATTGAATAGATTGAATAAATGGATTCATAATGAATTGTGGTTTTATACTTGAATCTCATTCAATTCAGATTGATTATATTTAGACTCAGTCTGAGTTAGACATTTAGAAAAGGAATTGAAATCCTGAATTATGTTATGATATTATCAATAACTGCTGCACATGGACGGCGGGATTTGTGTCTTTTTCCAAGACAATTACCGTGTTGATAACACCGTTTGTTAGATTGTCTACCTTAAATAGGCAAGCACCCATATCTCCGGCTCCCTGAGGCTCAAGAGACTGGTCCCGCTTAAACCTATGTTTACTAGGGTCCTTATTGTAATTTGGTATAACTTGAGGGGGTTTATGTAAAAATAGTTTTGGTATAATTTCAAAATACACTCAAGCATTTAATTATCGTCTTTAGAGTTTTCATAGATGTATATTTTTATAGATGTGAAATTTCTAGTGAGTAGAACCTAATTTCATAGTATATGGTATTTTCTTGAAATATTGTACTTGTGTTGTATTTGGATGGTATTTTCATGTAATAGTGATTCCTTTGATTTAGAAAACTTGGAATATTTATAGAATTAAAATATATATTTTGATAATAAATATATAGATATTTAATTAAAATATTTTATTTATTTTCTTGTAGAAATCTCATTTTCTAAAAAATGCATAAAAATTCCATCGAGATCGAATGCTCCTTGCGGAGGTCTGCATCTCGCTCTACTAAGCCCGAGGATGTGCGATAATCCCACCATCCCGAACGGGTCCCCAAAAGTGGGTTGTAGAGGCGCAATTGCATGGAAATGGTTAATACACTTTTGTATAGAAAACGGTTTTGTAAGTTTAGGGTATTTATTTGTAAGGTCGTATTTCCTGTATTCTATTGTCCTAAAATAAATCGTGCTATGATAGAAATGTGTGTTGTGATGAGGTATGTCATTATCTCGTGAACTATCTAAAGGTATAGCAAGGAATGAAGGTTATAATGTCGAAATGAATAGTTTGTGGTATTTTTACGTAAAAAATGCGATAAATATCACAAAAATGATTATTTTGACGTGAAACTTATTTTATTGAATTTTTTAATGTTTATTAATCAACATATGAGAATATGGTTTTATTTTGTTAAAAAAAAGTGTAGTTTTTAAAGAAAACCGAATCGGAAGTCGGACTAATTCCGCTTCCGTCGGGTTTTGGAAATGGAACTTTTAAAAAAAAAGATGAGAGGGAGAGATGGAACTTACTAGATTTGATGAGAGAGGGAAGGTAGGAGGAGGTCTAGGATTCGTCGGTGCTTCATCGCCGGAAACTCCTCGTATCGTCGCCGGAACTTTGTCGGAGCTTCGCCCTTTACTAACTCCACTTGCACAATATAGAGACTTGGCAATTCTTGAGAGTTTTGCAGGGATTTGTGGGTGAGGAAGTGTGAAATGAGGGGCGGTATTTATAAGAAAATCTAGGGTTTAGTGTAGTGAATGGGTGCATTAAAATTTGTAATAAAAATAGGATTAAAAAGGTATTTTAAATTCTCTGTGTAATTGCAGAGAAGATAAACAGCCTAGGAGAAGTGGGGTAGCTGAAAGGTTGCAGGGGTTTAAATATGGGAGCAATAGGGACGGGGGAGACCGGCAGTGCCAGGCTTTTTGCCAAGGTCGCCGGTTTTGTACCGACGGATGTGGGTTGGGTTTGGTGCAAAGTGTTGGGGTCGTTTGGTATTCTTCAGTGTATGTGTTTGTTTAAAGTGTGACATTTCAGTTTACGTGTAGTGCACGTGCAAGCCTTGGGCTTCTAAAAAGATTAAAAAAATTTAACAAAAAATAATATGGCTGATGGGATTTGAACTCAGGTGCTATGTCTCAGTAGTGCAAGGTCTTTACCAGTGAGCTACAAGCCCTTTCTTGTTGTTAAAAAGCAATTCAAATTCTTATAGCATTTCACAGGAATTGTAAATACCCCAATTGTATATTAACTTTAAATGAATTTTCTGTACATTGAAATTGGAGTTGTTACAGTCTACCCTCCTTACAAAAATTTCGTCCTCGGAATTTACAATTTATTTTAAGGACTAGTTTACAAATAAGTGAAGATATCTTGTACGCATTTTATCTTCCTTTTTCCATGTTGATTCTCCTGGAGTGTCTTTCCTCCACATCACTCGAACCAAGTTGACTTCCTTGTTCCGAAGTGACTTCACTTTTCTATCAAGAATCTCCACAGGTTGCTGCTCACAAGATAAATATGGTTGTATAGTGAGTTCGGAGTGATCAAGTACATGGCTGGGGTCACTCACATACCTTCTGATTTGGGATATGTGGAATACGTTCTGCACTCCTTCCAATGAAGGTGGAAGTGCCAAACGATAAGCCACTTCACCGAATCGTTCAAGTATGTCGAACGGTCCAATGTACCTTGGACTTAGCTTACACCGTCTTCCAAAACGAATCACTCCACGGTTCGGAGATATCTTCAGAAATACGTGATCTCCCGACTGGAACTCCAAATGATGGCGCTTTGCATCAGCCCAGTGCTTCTGTCGATCTTGGGCTATGCGCATTCTTTCCCTGATAGTATGAACTACGTCGACAGTTGCTACTATCTCAGGTCCAAGGAGTTCTGTATCTCCGATATCATCCCAACTTAATGGAGATCGACACTTCCTCCCATATAGTGCTGCAAAAGGTGCCATTCTGATGCTTGCTTGGTAGCTGTTGTTGTATGAAAACTCCACAAGATGTAGGTGATTTTCTCATGATCCTCCGAAGTCTAGCATATACGCTTTGAGCATATCTTCCAAGATCTGAATAGTTCGCTTAGACTGACCATCTGTTTGTGGATAATAAGCCGTGGTGAAGTTCAGACTTGTTCCTAAGTTTGCTTGCAGACTTTGCCAAAATTATGATCGGAACCTGGTGTCACGATCGGAGACAATGCAGACCGGTACTCCATGAAGTCTCACGATTTCCTCCATGTACTTCTTTGGTAGTGTCTAAGTAGATTGGCCAACTCGAAATGAGATGAAATGAGCCGACTTTGTGAGTTGATCCACAATAACTCATACCGCATCGTTACCCTTTGTGCTGCGAGGAAGTGCAGTCACAAAATCCATTGTGATATGTTGCCACTTCTATTCTGGGATAGATAACGGTTGAAGTAATCCAGCAGTCCTATGATGTTCAGCCTTTACTTGCTGACACACCAAGCATTTAGCGACGCTTCTAGCTACTTCACACTTCATTCTATGCCACCAGTAATTTTTACGCGGATCCTTGTACATCTTTGTATCTCCAGGGTGCACTGAATAAGGAGAGCTATGAGCTTCTTTCATTAACTCTTCTCGCATAGAACCTTTAGGTACACATAATCTGCTTCCGTACCTTAAATATCCGTCTTCATGGATGATGAAGTCTGTTCGAAGTCCATTTTCCACTTGTTCTCTGATCTTTTGCAACTTAGCATCACTTGCTTGAGCTGCTTTGATCTGATTGACAATGGTAGATTGAACTTGTAAGTTCATCAAATTTGAAGCGTTACCCGGCATGACCACTTCAATCTCCATCTGATATAAGTCTTGTTGAAGTTTCTACCGAGCGGTGAGATTCATTGCTAATGGTTGGCGACTAAGGGCATTCACCTTCCCTGGGTGATATTGCAGGTTGTTGTCGAAGTCCGCCATGAGTTCTAACCATCTTCTCTTCCGCATATTTAATTCCTTCTGAGTAAACACATATTTCAGACTCTTGTGATCTGTGTATACGTTCACTCGTTCACCAAGAAGATAATGGCGCCAAATTTTGAAAGCAAAGATTACGGCCGCCAATTACAAATCATGCGTCGGGTAATTGCGCTCATGAATCTTCAGCTGTCTTGAAGTATAAGCCACAACCTTACCATACTGATGTAGAACACATCTTAATCCCTTACCGGATGCATCGCAATGCACTTCGAAACCTCCAGATTGGTCCGGTATAACGAGAATAGGCGTTGATGTCAATCTTGTCTTGAGTTCTACGAAAGCTTGTCCGCATGCTTTTGACCACACGAATTCTTCATCCTTGTGTGAGCTTGGTCAGGGGTGTTGTTATCTTCGAAAATCCTTCAATGAACCTTCGGTAATATCCAGCTAGACCTAAGAAACTTCTAATGTCCTTCACTGACTTTGGTGTCGGCCATTTGCTTACTGCTGAAACTTTCGCTGGATCTACAGAGATTCCTTCTCCCGATACAATATATCCGAGAAAACCAACTTGATTTAGCCAAAATTCGCATTTGCTATACTTGGCATAGATTTGATGTTGTCATAGGGTTTCCAGGACAATTCATAGGTGTTCCACGTGTTCGTTCCGACTCTTAAAATACACCAGGATGTCGTCGATGAAGATGACAACAAATCTATCTATATACTCTCGGAAAACTTGATTCATCAGGTTCATGAATATTGCTGGTGCGTTGGTCACTCCAAATGGCATCACAAGAAATTCATAATGACCATAACGAGTTCTGAATGCCGTTTTATGTATATCAGATTCTTTGACCTTCACCGTATGATAACCCGAATGAAGATCTAACTTGGAGAAAATACAAGATCCGCTTAGCTGATCGAACAGATCGTCGATGCGCGAGAGTGGACACTAGTTCTTTATCGTTACTTCGTTCAAGGTTCTATAATCAATGCACATTCTGTATGAACCTTCTTTCTTCTTCACAAGTAGAACTGGTGATCCCCAACTTGAAGTGCTGGGACGAAATCATCCTTCCACCAATAATTCGTCCAACTGGGTTCGGACCTCCTTCAAACCTTCCGGACTTAGTCGATACGGTGCTTTGATTACCGGTTGTGCTCCTGGTATTAAATCAATACTGAATTTAAGAGCTCGATCAGGAGGCAAACCCGATATATCGTCAGGAAACACATCGTCGAACTCTCGAACTACTTCTGGCTTCGATCCTTCCTCCGCTTGAATTGCCCCAATCACTGCCTTCTTTGGTTTCGCCTTGTAAGTACTTGGCTCCAGGGTACGGTCTCCACTTTTGAAATAGAAGACTGGATGTTCTGGAATCTCGAACGCTACCCTCTTTTGACGACAGTCGATGGTAGCATAGAAGGTTCCTAACCAATCCATACCTAGAACCACATCGAAGTTCGGTATGTCCAGCACCTTGAAGTCAGCATAGAATTCTCTGCTGCAGCCGACCACTGGACACAGGCTGTATCCCATCGTTGCCTTTAGAACGCCGTTCCCTGAACCGACATTCCAGCTGGATACAAGCGGTGTGAATGGAATCGCATGAGTTCGGACGAACCGTTGCGACATAAAGCAATGAGATGCTCCAGTATCGAATAGTGCGAGTGCAGGAAGTGAGGCTACTAAGATTGTACCTTAGTTATATGTGGGATATGTTTTAGGTATAAGGAAAAGTTACATAGGTATGTCTATGAACTAAAAAGAATTTGAAAGGGAGATGTTACCAGTGATGACTTGGCCGGTAGCTTCAGCCTCTTCCACGGTCATTGTGAAAGCCTGTCACCTCGGCACATTCCTACTTGCTGGAGGAGTATTCCTATGTCCGTTCCTTGGTCCTTGAGGTGGGTTCCTGTGAGCTTGATGGAACTGACGAGGAAGAGGTGCAGTCGGTCCACGAGGAGGTGGAGAAGGTAGTGCAAGTCTCGGAGAAGGTGCCTAGATGGCTGGGCGCTGTGGGTAAGTGATTGTTGGCCTGGGTGCAGCATATGTTAGTTATATGTATGCCCTAGAGGCCATTACTGTACATACGATGTATATTGTAGTGGATGCTTGGACATATATATGGAGGACTTTCTTGCTCGACATGATAGTATGCTATCTGGTTGCTCTTTATCTTAACATGTACACTTATTGTCTCTCTATTTACATGTTGATAAAGCCCTTAGGATGAGTACTTGATGTTCTCCGCCGAAAACGGAGACGCGACCGCGTAGGTCCGTCTTGCCTGAATTTTGAGGGCAGACGCTATTAGGTGCTATCCGTCCACCTCTTCGAAGATGCCAAGTTGATTTATGGAACCGTATATCGAAGGTTTAGACGGATGCGGCCGATGTAGCAGACTTCGTCAGATTCCCCCTCGTTGAGGGGTTTTTGATTGTGGAGATGCTCTTCCCTGCAGGCGTAAGCCCCTGCAGTTAATTACGCTACAGTATCGCGATAACCACTTTCTCCTTCTCCAGATGGTCACTTCGTGTCGTGGGCGTTTATTTTGTTTTTGGTTGCCCGTGGATTGTATACGGAGACTAATTTATGTTGTCGCTCGTAGGGCGTGGATTAGTCCAAATCCATATTTTCTTAGATTTGGGTTTGGGTTTAAGGATGCGTTAGTCTCGTTTGAGACTAAGATCGACTTAAACGTTTGTTAAGAATACGTTAGTTTTATTTTTTAGACTAAGATCAACTTAACGGGATCATTTAGATCCGACAAAAGAGCATTTGGGCTCTATTGTTTAGTTTAGGGACATTGCGGTCGATTACCAGTATAAGGACATGGTGGTCCAAGGTTAAGGACATCATAGTCCATGGGTTTAAGGACCCCACAGTGCAAGGTTAAGGGCATCATAGTCCATGGGTTTAAGGACCCCACAGTCCATGGTTTAAAGACGTCATAGTCTATAAAGTTTAAGGACATCATAGTCCGTGAGTTTAAGGACCCCACAGTCCGAGGTTAAGGACATCATAGTCCATGGGTTTAAGGACCCCACAGTCCAGTTTAAAGACGTCATAGTCTATGAAATGTATGGTTGTCAGGACCCGTCACCTCTCTGAAGACGTTGAAGGATTACAACGACAAATATCAGAGGAGTGAAGAGATGTACCCTTGAACCAATTTTGGTTGAGAGATCTGTAGTCCAATTTGAAACTAAGATCAAAAGATTTGTGAGCATATGGGCTCAGTTAATCTGAATTAAGGACTTATGGCCAATCTTGGGCTAAGTCCAATCAAGTTAAAATGTTTAACATTTATTCTGGGCTGTTGAGCATTTATTTGGGCTCTGCCCTTTTAACAATACTGAGCATTGATTTGGATTCTGACAGTATTTCTGTATTTTGTTGAATGTTGAGCATTTATCATAGCTCTGTGGCTTATTAAAGAACAATTTATATTCTATCAGCGCAGCACATGGTGCGCTTGGCGCTTTGCGCCAGACAAAGAGCGCAGTGCACTATATTTGGAGCGCAAGCGCTGCAGCGCTTTGCGCTAAATGTGGAGCGCTGAGGTGCTTCTGTTAAGTAGCGCACACGTGAGGAGCACGTGGTGCGCTTGGCGCTGAGCGCCAGATAATGAGCGCTGTGCGCTATATTTGGAGCGCAAGCACTATCTGTTCAGTGGCGCACACGTGAGGAGCACGTGGTGCGCTTGGCGCTTTGCGCCAGATCAGGAGCGCTGAGATGCTTCTTTTTAATATGGAGTACTAAGGCTCTTTATGCAGCGATGTGCGCTAGTTCTGATGCGCTGAAGCGCTTCTTTTCAATATGGAGTGCTAAGGCTCTTTTATGCAGCGCTATACACTGAGAATTAAATTCTCTTTTAAGAGACTTTGTTTCATAAATCTAAGAATAAAGTTCTTAGTTTTATAGGAGATGTTTCAATCTCTTATATTTTGGTGAAAGGCTTTGCCTTCATGGATCTGTGATCCTAAGAGAATTGAATAATTCTCCTCCCTCCTTTTATAATAAGATACCATGATCTCTTTTTGTAAAAGACCTAAGTCTTATAGATCTATGATCTGTGAGAAGAATTATGTTCTTTTTTTTTATGATGAGATCATTTGATCTCTTTATGAAAAGACTTTTGGTCTTGTAGATCTATGATCTTAAAGAAGTGAACTCTTCTTTTTAATTATGAGATGATTTCATCTCTATGTTCTTTTACCTTGAAGAAAAGTTGTTCTTCTATCGAGAGCTTGGCTCTTCTCTCTCAATTTTCTCAAAGCTTATGGGGGGTTCCTCTATTTTCTTCTGTATATCAGACTTGAAGTCTTGGGGCCTTTGTATAAGGCAAGCTGATTTGTTCAATCAGTTAAGGAGATCTTTTCTCCAATTGATTTGGGGATTTCCCCACCGTTGTATCTTTGTTCCAAGGGCTTCTGATTTACAGAAGGCAATCTTCTTATTTTTAACAAGATTGGGAAATCTTTCCTTACTGAATTTATTCTGTACTTTGGTGATTTTTAATCACCATTGGATCATTGATCCAACGGTGCTCTGATTTACAGAGCACAATCTTGTTGTTTGGAAAGATTTTGAGGAATCTTTCCTTAACAGAATTTAATTCTGATTAATTAATGACTTATCATTATTATTGGATCTTTGATCTGACAGTGGGGAGCTTTTAGTTCCAGTGCTAGCGCACCCGTGCTTTGCACGTGGTGCGCTGCTTAGAGTGCAGCGCACTTAGCGCTAGCGCACACGTGCTTTGCACGTGGTGCGCTGCTTATAGCGCAGCGCTCTTAGTGCTAGCGCACATGTGCTTTTGCACTTGGTGCGCTACTTAGGGCGCAGCGCAATTGGCGCTACTATGAAGCGTTTGCTTTATTTCAAAATTTGAATTTTAAACAGAGCTTTGCTCTGATTGGGGGAAACAAATGCCCTCCCCCCACCGTTGCGCTCACGTGGCCTACATGTGAGTGCATCGGTGGCAATATCTGTGCCCTTGGATCAACTCAGAAGTTGAAACGGCATCTCAATGTCTATAAATAGGACCTTTGGCTCTTGAGATGATTTCTGTTCATTTTCCTTCTTTCTGAGAATTTTTATTCTCCTTCAGAGCATAGCTCTTCATTTTAAGAACCTTCAAAAGTCAAAACTCTGCCAAATTTTTGGCAAGATTTGAACTTTATCAATAGAGCTTTGCTCTTCTTCAGATCATAGATCTCAAAATGTTTTTAGGGTTTTACCCATTAACAGAGCTTTGCTCTTCATAGATCTTAGATCTAAAGAAAACCCTTTTAGGGTTTCATTAACGGAGCTTTGCTCCTATAGATCTAAAGAGATCTTTCTTGGGGTTTCTTAACCCATTAACAGAGCTTCGCTCTCTTGAATTTGAAGAACTCTTAAGAGTTTGTTTATGGATCTTAAAGATCTAAGAATTTTAATTCATATAAAAATTGATTTCAATTTTTCTGATAGATTATTCCATCATTTTTTCAGAGCAAGGCTCTTGAGGAAGTTTTATTCTTTCATCATTAGAGTTTGACAGATGTCACTCTGTCATAGAGCACTGCTCTCAAGGGGAGATTTACTCCTTAGCCCGAGGGGTTCTCATTAAATGAGAATAAATTGAGGATTTCCTCGATTAAAGACAGTCTCATCAAATGATGAGGCTGTTTTATTAATGATGCAATGTCATCTGGATTATGTGGGTCCTCTTTGGTCCCTTTTCACTGCATTGCAGTGTGGTACAGATTTTTAAAGTACCAAGTGTCAGAATTTAAATTATAGCACTGACGGTTGACTTTTGTTCTTTTTCGCGCAGGTGACATGTCTTTCGATAGTTCTTTCCCGTTTGTTCGTTCAGAGGGGGGATTCCCTGGAGCGCCTGTGGACAGGGAAGTCTTGGCATTGATCAGAGATCATGACCCGGAACATAAGAATCTTCATCTATGGGGAACATGGTACAATCAAATCATTAAGGGTCGACAGAGCTTTTCGTGCGCGATACCCTCAGAGCCCATCATGACGATCCACTACGCCGACCCACCCCCGGTGATCTATACCGTAGAAGAAGTCAACTGGACTTCGGAAGGTCTTCTTCGGCCTGCTATGGGTTCGATACCCATTCAGCCTCCAATGGCTTTGGATACCCTAGGTCGACGTATTTGTCAAGGCGAGTCGCGCCCGTGGGGACAACCATACATGATTGGCCTAACTCCTCGTCATCCAGCTGGGTAACTGCAATAGGCCCGCTATATTCTGTCAGCGAAGAAGTCGCAGCTGCTAAGGCTTGGGTTGTATCCCGCAATTTATGCTTCTCTTTTTCAGTATTCTACGCTTCCTTCCTGGTGGGTTAAGGCCATTCTGGAGCAGTGGAATATTCCGACACACACATTCCTTCTGCTGGATCGAGAAGTATCAATCTCTTTAGAGGAGTTTGCAGAAGTTTCTGGCTTACCGGTTATAGGAGAGCATTATGAGGAACTGCTTCCTACGGATGAATATGTTTTTAGTGCCAAGTCAGTGATGACAGGCCTTACCCCAAAGAACGCCATTCAACACCAATTTCCTAGTTTGATTAAAGTGCTGAATATTTATGAGAGCCTTTTCCTCGAATCTGGGAGCTGTGGGGTTAATTTCACGGATTTCATCGCTCGTTTTCTCCACCCGGAAGTCCTTTCGAAGGAGGCCGCTAAATTCGCCAAACTTGACGACCCTTTCGGCTTAGGTTTGGGCAACCTGCCAACGGCGGAGGCAGATCAGAAGAGTTTCTTCCCCCCAACACCCCGGTCGTCTCTTTTGCAGAGCTTGCAGTTCCTGGGATCGACGAGGAAGCATTCTTTTTGGGGTTTCTCGGGTTATGGCTGAGCTGGTTTGCACTTCCGATGCACCCTCGCCGTATGAGGTCGTCTGTCTTCTGCCTAGCTCACCGAATGGTTATTGGGGTGAAAGTGGCTGTCGGGGTCGCTGGGTTAGCTCATTTGTATTACGGCCTCAGCCAAGCGGCGGATACTACTGAACCAGGAGTGCAGCATGTGAACTTCTCGATGCATTACTTTATGTCATGGCTCGAGCTACATGTACTTGGTGTTTTCGGTATCCATAAAAGGCCTTCCTTCTATGACAGGTGTGGCTTCCCCCAAATCATGCGGCTAGTTGACGCATCCATTTTAAATCCGACACCGCGGGAAGCTAAGGGTTTGCTCCTTCGTCCGCGCACGGTTGGAGATGGCATGACCTTTACCGACAAGGTTCTAACTATTGGCAAAGAGTCCGCAACAACGGTGCAGCCATTGCGGGACATTTTTAAAGACGGGGCCTCTGTCTTGAAAGCTCGGGAAATTCTCCATCTATACTCCATCAGGCCGGGCTTTCTCTTGTTTAGGCAAAATGATGTGACGTTGTTCATGAGGTACAACCCTCATCGTTTCGCTCAACAGTTAAGCTACAATCAAGGCGTCCCGGTTGAGGCCTTCCTGTCAAAACCACCTATGACTGAAGAGGGTATTCGGAATGCAATGCGCCATTTTATGCGATTGAACACCGGCTCCAGTTTCTTTATTAGTGAACCGGGTTGCATCCCAAAAGCCCTGAATGTATATGTGGCGTGGTACCAGCATTCGATGGGCGCCGTTATCAGAGAAGAGAAGCGATTATTGCTCGATCGTAAAGGCACCGCCCTGGCGGGTAATCCAGACGTTCCTCTGAAGCAATGGACCATCGTTCATCCTCCCTTGAAGGAAGCTGTTGCAGCTGTAGTACCGCGTGATAGGCCTGAGCTACCGATATCCGGTGCTCCTATGAAAGAGGTGACTGTAGCGTCTCCCGAGTCTAGCGTGGGTTCAGATATCGGGACTCGTCGTCCCAAGGTGCCCACCAAGCGTAAGCTTATGCTAGCGGCGACCGGTACTCGCTCGCAGAAGAAGAAGAAGAAGTTGATTCTCTCTACCGATGTTGTACTCGGCCATGAGCCTCATGCTCCTTACAGCGAGGGCCTGAGCGAATATGGGACTGACAAAGGCCTATTCATGGCGCCAGATGATACTGATCTGGAGGCTGCCATCGCAGCTTCCGAGCGTCTAGCTAGCCACAAAGCAGGACTGATCATCCTTGCACAATCAAGTAAACTTTAACCATATCTTTTGTCATTGTATTACATTTTTATTATCCTATTTTGACTGACACTTTTCCTTCAACAGGGATTTCCACTGAAGAGGCTCTCGCTGCTTCCCTTAAGACTTTTGAGAAGGAGGAGAGGCTTCGTGCTTCGCTGGGCGTTGGTATATTTCGCCTCATTGTGTCTTCATTCGCCTTTTTTATGGATAATCTGACCCATTTTTTATCTTATCGCAGGGACTACCTCGACTCAGGTCATGCCTAGTACAGTGCCAATCCCGCAGGGTGATGCGAAGATGCTTCCAGGGCTAGCTATCGAAGTTCCGGTCTCCTCAGTATTGCTAAAAAAGGCTTTACTTAAGCAACCGATGACGGATGCCACAACGGCTCCAGAGGTAGCTCCTGTCGCGGATGATGACATCTCCTTGACGGAGGTCTTGAGAAGATCAGCTCTCACGGCCCGGACGGAAAGGAAGCGCAGGAGGCGTGCAGCAAGGGAACATAACGCCGCATTGGCCGTGGGTGCAGGCTCGAGCGCCGCTTCTTCTGTCCCTGCTTCTTCAGAGGGTGCTTCGGTTGCCCTGTCTATCGCTCATAGACAGGTGATACGCGTGGCTCGGGAAGCAGCTGAAAGGCCATCTCAAGGTAACGTAACTTTGGGTCTTTTTATTAAAGTTTGGTCCTCAGATTCTCATACGTCATACCCTGTAGGGTCGAGTCCTGATGAGGAAGTGGTAGGCGTGACGGCGACAACTACTGAGCCTGAAGTGGCCACTCTTTCTCAAGAGTCTGGAACTGCCCTAATTGCCACTCTTTCCCCTTGCGGTTCTTTGCCGTTTCCAGATGCTGCAAGTATCACGACGGCTCTCATGGAGTCGGGAGATGAAGCTAAGGGCGGCGAAACCATTCCGTTGGAGGAGAGTGAAGCAGTCGCTGCACCCAGTGACGCCCTTGTCGCGGTTTCGACCGGCAACTCACCAGGTAGATCTTTGGTCATTGCTCTCCTTTTCATTCTGCAATCCCTTTCAATCTCCTCTGACAGTATTTCTTTCGTTTCTAATGCAGGTGTGGCGAGCGTTGAGGTTGTGCCACCCGAGAAAGCATCGCCAGTTGCTGATTTGACGGTGGCCGCCCCTTTGCCTTCTCTCGTGTCCTCCCAAATGCTGGAAGGTACGGGTTTGTGACTTATTGGTTTCATTGTAGGGAATATACTTTATATACTGACACTGCATTATTACACCCTTGCAGGAGTCCTTTTTGATCATTTGTATCAGGTGCTGCACCCGCACTTCTCTTTCCAGTCGGGGATTAGTCCGCCCGCTGGTGTCGGTGAGTACCTTTTCTAACTGACGTCCTTTCTTTTCTTTGACGGGCAGCCATGTCATTGCTAATTCCTCTTTGCATCACTTGTAGCTTTACAAATTGAAGGAGGGGACGAGGGTATCGCCGCGTCACCAGTACTTCCAACTCTGCCACCTGTTGTAGCCGGTATAGTAGACTCTATTATTCGTGCATTTTTTTATTTCTTGAGCCGTCATCTGATTATGATTTGTTTTGCAGCGGTGACACCGACTCCAGCTTCGTTCGGGTATCGAATCATAATGCCAGCAGGGCCCTTTTCCAGACATCCATCTTCAAAAGGCGTTGTGACCAGTCTGTGTATGTTAGGCGATTACATCAAAGAGCTTGACGCAGAGGCCCCTACAGTCACTGCAGATTTTGCTGCCGAGATTAATCCAATGTTGGCGATGCTTGTGAACTTCCATAACGAAGTCGTAGTTGAGTCTTGGGTTAACCACTGCAGAAAGATCGAGGCCTGTCTGTACGAGCTTGAGCTTAGGCGTCCTGCTCCTGAGATTCTGGCTGCGAACTCCCAACGAACTGCATGGGTCGAGCAGGGTGTGTCCTTCCTCAGCCATTTTGAACAAGAAACGACCTTGAGGCGGAAGGAGCGCAAGGAGGCTTCGGATGAATCTGCTCGGCTGCACGCCCAAGTTAAAACAAATGTTGCGCTACTGAGAGCTGCTTTTGACACCTTGCAGCAATGTATCTCGGACGTGCTTGTATTGAGGCGGAAGCTTGACTCTATTGAGTAGGTTACGCAGAGTTGCGAAGCTGCCCAACGGGAAATCGATGAAAAAATTTCATCATGCTTGCAGCAAAGGGCTCGAATTGAAGCGGAGCTGGCCATGGCGGCTGATCACGAGAAGGCATTGAAAGGAGTGCGAGAGCAGCTTGCGGACTTGTTGAGAACGCTTCCTTCTCAGTAGCTGTTTTGCTTGTAATCTTTGAATAACATGTATCCATTTTTTATTCTTTCATACGATTCAACTTGTACTCTATTGAATTCATGAATAAAAGATACATATTTTTTGTTCTATTACTGCTTTCTTCTCTTCGCTGTGTCATTTCCATGTAATTTCAGCAAATGTGGCTTATAGATAGTAAGTGATGGTCCATCTTAGACTCTTTGCAGGGTAACGATGGTTTAGGAAACAGGTTCAGGTCTGCTGCCTAAGACTTTTCAATTTTATGAGCCGTGAGGGTCTCATAAAGACTTTTCTCCCTACGAGTCGAGAGGATCTCGTAGGTGTATTTTCTCCTTAGGAATCGTGAGGATTCCTAAGTGTGCTTCTTCTTAAGAGTCGTAAGGATCTCACAAGAGATTTTTCCCTCTTACAAGTCGAGAGGACTCATAAGTGGTTGTTTCCCTCCTTGTCGAGATTCGACTTTGGAGAGTGTGGTCCGTGAATAGTATGCAAGAGTCCGTTTTGGACCGACTTGCAGGGCCCCAATACTTAGGAAACAAGTCCTTATCCCCATTGCCTAAGGCTTTTCCCTACGAGTCGAGACGAATCGAGAAATTCTCCTAAGAATGTCCTAACGTCACAGTTATCCTCTGCTCTTTACGACAAAATTCCGTTAGGGTCTGTGGTACTAGGGTTTTGCCTTTCGTACCGTCGCGTTGGCTGATGTATCCCTCAATAGGCAATCTTGTTGTTCGAGTAGCCTTGCGATTTCCGTGTCTCTGATCCCTTCGGGGCTGGACAAGACGTCTTCAAGCAATCTTCTTAGGCAGTTTGACCGTCGGAAGAGCAAGCGTTAGGAATTTTGCCATGCTACTTTTTACTTGAGTTTTGGCTCAGTTTGGGGAGCCCCGATGAGTCATAACCACTCCGCACTGGTGTGGGATGACCTCCGATAGTCTTTCAGGTTTTATTTGAGTTGCCGTCAAGACCTTGAAGCTAGGAATTTGGCCTTTGCTTCGTTTGCTGGCATTGCGTGTGCTGTATCGAGACGAATGTCGTGATTGTCTCTAGATTGTTGGTGAACCGTCAAGGTTTGGAACTAGGGATTTTGCTGTGGCTCCATTGATTGTCGCGTCTGAATCCTGTTGGAAGAAGAACGCTGTGGTGACATCTCGTCTGCTGTATCGAAACGAACATCGAGGTGGTGATCACTCCGCGCTGGTGTGGGTTGATCTCCAATAGCCTTTCAGGTTTTATATGAGTTGCCATTAAGAACCTGAAACTAGGAATATTGCTTTTGCTTTGTTTGCTAGCATCGCATCTGCTGCGATGAGACGAATGTTGAGGTGGTCTCTGGGTTGTTTGTGAACCGTCGAGATTTGGATCCTTTTTCTGATGGAGCCTGATGGGAAGGTATGGTTCCCTTTTTGTTTGTGCCCCTGGATTGTATACAGGGATCGATGTGATCTCACCTGTAGGGCAAAAAGTTTCATTATATATATATTTTTTCTTTCCGCGATGCTCTATCATTTCAGCTTTTCTATCGCGAAAGTCGCGATTGCCCAATCATTTCGACTATTTTTCGCGGTGCCCAATCATTTCGGCTATTTTTCTTTTTCTTTACTCGCTGCTTTTTATTGCGAGTTGCTCAATCATTTCGGCTGTTTTTGTATGCATACATTTTTACTTGCTGATTTCGTTGCAAGCTGCCCCATCATTTCGGCTATTTCATATGAATTTTTGGCTCGCTGATTTTTATCGCAGGTATGTGATTTAGGATCTGGTACCGATTTAGGCATCAGCACCGCTACAACTGAGATATTGCCAAGAGAGAATCATCATTTTCCTTTGTCGATTCGAACAAAGGTGGCTTAGCAAACAGGGTTAGGATCCTGTTGACTAAGACTTTTTGACTTTACGAGCCGTAAGGGTCTCATAAAGTTGTTTAGGATCTCGTAAGTGCGTTTTCTCCTTAGGGATCATGAGAATTCCTATGTGTATGTTCTCTTATAAGTCGTAAGGATCTTACAAGAATATTTTCTCCTTTATAAGTCGAGAGGACTTACAAGGGTTGTTCGCCATATGAGCATATCCCCGGTCTCTGGTGGGACTCTTGTTAGGGAAATGTTTATTCGGGCCCGTGGATTGTATACAAGGGTCGATATTGAACCGCTTGTAGGGCAGTCTATGGGTTGTGATGGCTTAAGAACAGGTTCAGATCCCTGTAGCTTAAGGCTTTTGAATCTTATGAGCCATGAGGGTCTCAAAGAGGAATTCTCCTTACGAGTCGTGAGGATCTCGCAAGTGTTATTTCTCCTTAGGAATCATGGGGATCCCTAAGTGTGTTGGTCCCTTGTGAGTCGTAAGGATTTCACGCAGGTGGTTTCTCCTTACAAGGTCGAGAGGACCTTGTAAGTGTCTTTTAACGAGATTGCGCTCTTTCGGGTTTTCACAAAACTCGCCGGTAGTCCTACTGTTTTTACTCACGGAGCCCTTTCGGGTTTTCATCCATGCCCATTTCGCTAATGGACGTACATTTTTTTTACGTCAGCCTGAGGATGCCGCGGGTTTGTAGTAGTCTAAAGACGTTTTGGCCATAAGTCCGAGATTTTTCGGGCAACGTACGATATCGCAGCTAGATTTTCTCGCAAATCTTCGCATCTTTTGTGTCGGAGGTGGATTCCTTGAAGAGAGGGCCGAGGGCGATTTCTTCGTCAGAGTCGCTTCTAAAGGTGATAATTTGCGATCCCTTGGTGTCGACTATGTGACAGTTGCCGGTGGCTCTTTTGCGCTCATCTGTTGTGCTTTTCTGTTTCCGATGAGCCTTGCGCTTCACTCGTTGAACGTGTTGTCGGTAGGCAACATATCCCTGCCACCAGTTTTTAATGGCTATGCACTCTTCGGTAGGGTGTGTAATCCTCTGATAGTATAAGCAGAAATTAGGATGTATGCCCGCTTCATCAAGATGTATACCACCAGGAGAATTTCCTTTGAAAGAGGGCAACTTCATTCCTATCGACAGGGCCCTAGCGAATAGTTTCCTTACTTTAAGCATGATTTTGCTAGCGATAGGGATGCTTTGCTCCGGTTGGGGTGCCTCGACTTTTTCATCCAGTCGTTGGCGTTTGGCTTTTTCAAATATGTCCATCTCGCACTCCCGATCAGCTTTGCTTTTTAGACGAGCTTCGTTCAGGAATGCGTCAATTATTTCGTCTGATAGTCCTAGAAGTTCCGGCTCAGGATCTACCCCCAATTTCTTTGCGTCAGGAGCTTCTTCACCGTTTATTAACGAGTGAGAGATCACATGGCAGCTTGCTACACAATCCTAAGGTTCATCCGACGAGTCTTCTTCATTGTCATCATCTCCGTCCTCAAGGACGTGGCTGAGGAATTCTTGGAGTGTGACTGGGGTCCACGCCTTCTGATTATATTCTTCCAGCGCGTCAATATGTTTTTGCAGTTCCGTGCGCTTGTCATCAGGCTTCACGTGCTTTTTGGTCTTCTTCTTCTTCTTCTTCGAAGACTTTGACGGCTGGGTGCGAGCGCTTTGACTATCACCACCAATTTTTGGAGTTCGGTGCGGTTTCAGCATTCTCTCGACGATCTCGGGTTCCAGTGGATTTTTTCACCTGATTGCCAGGCATGTTTGGAGATCCTTCAGCATTCTTTTCGTTTTTGCCGAAAGAACAACTTCCCATGGAGCTTCCCTTATGAATGAGCACGATACCCCCGGCATGCTCACTTTTTTAGGGGCATGAGGTTGTGGCGGGTTCACCTTCCAATTTTCAGATAATACGAACTTGCCTTGTTGGTATTGGTCCTCAATCCATCCTTCGAAAATGAAGCAATCTTCGATTGGATGGCTTACTGCTTGGTGGTAAGGGCGGTAATTAGAATTGTTGAAATCGCCTGGCTGCAACGGACATTTTGGGTCCGGCAGATTGATGAGTCTGTTGCGTACTGCCAGCTCGAACAGTCTTCTCGTTTTATCCCGGGGAAACGAGTAAGGACGTCTCAGTCTCTCCTCGAGGGATGGGCGTGGGCGCGCGTTATTTTGGCGAACAACTGGCTTTAAGTTGCTCGGCTGTTGTTGAGTATTGGCGACGAAGGTCGCTTTTCCTTTCCCTTTTTCATTCCGTGATTCCAGCTTTGAAGGAGATGATCTATGACCCATCTGATCCATTTGGGCCAGCTTGTCAATCAAGTCCTGGAAAGTAATTAGATTGAAGAACATCATGAATTGCGAAATGGTCGCCTGAGGGTCAAGAGTACCCACGAACATGCCTACCGCAGGCGCTTCTTTGATGCATTGTTCGCACTTCGACCATAAATTCCGCCACCGTATCGCGTACTGGACCCAAGTTTCTCCCGGCTGTTCCCCTCCGAACGGCGGCGCACAAGAACGCGAGGTCCTGTCACTGAGATTCGGGGCAGATGCTATATGGTTTGATCCGTCTACCTCTCCGAAGATGCCAAGTTGATTTATGGCACCGTGTATCAGAGGTTTAGACGGATGCGGCCGATGTAGCAAACTTCGTCAGATTCCCCCTCGCTAAAGGGGTTTTTGATTGTGGGGATGCTCTTCCCTGCAGGCGTAAGCCCCTGCAATTAATTACGCTACCGCATCACGGTAACAACTTTCTCCTTCTCCAGAATTTCACTTCGTATCGTGTATGTTTGTTTTGTTTGTGGTTGCCCTTGGATTGTATATGGAGACTATTTATTTTGTCGCCTGTAGGACGTGGATTAGTCTAAATCCGTATTTTCTTAGATTTGGGTTTGGTGTTTTTAGTTTAAGGATGCATTAGTCGCGTTGCGGCTAAGATCAACTTAAACGTTCGTTAAGGATACGTTAGTCCTGTTTGAGACAAAAATCGACTTAACGTGATAATCCTTTTAATATCTGGCCATCGGGACTCATCACCTCTCTAACGTCGTTGAAGGATTACAACGGCAGATGTCAGAGGAGTTCAGAGATGTACCCTTGAACCAGGGTTGATTTGGGGTTTTATAGTCCGTTTGAATGTTTAAGGATACGTTAGCCGTGTTTGGGGCTAAGATCAACTTAAACGAGATCGTTTAGATCCGGCAAAAGAGCATTTGGAGGCTCTATTGCTCCAGTTTAGGGACGTGGTGGTCCATGTTCCAGTTTAGGGACGTGGTGGTCCATCGCCGGTTTAGGGACATGGTGGTCCAATATTAGTTTAGGGACATTTCGGTCCGATATTATTTTAAGGACGTTTCGGTCCGATATTAGTTTAAGGACGTTTCGGTCCACGAGTTTAAGGACCCCGCAGTCCGTATTGATGTGTGGTCGTCGGGACCCGTCACCTCTCTGACGACGTTGAAGGATTACAACGACATATGTCAAAGGAGTTCGGAGATGTACCCTCGAACCAGATATAAATTGATTTAGGGAGCAGCCATGCTCAGTCAATTTAATTTGAGGACTTACGGCCATGATTGGGCTAAGTCCCGTTGAGAGTATTCAAAATTTTTCTTGATCTTTGGCCTATTAGGCCTGTGCTAGGGCTTTGCCCATATTTAATAATGCACTGCATTTTATTCTAGCCTGCTAGGCCTTTTTGATTTGGGCTCTGTCCCTTTATTTATGATGCAGAGCATCTGTTTTGGTTTGGGCTCTGCCCTTTTTAAAATAATGCATTGCATTTTATTAGGCCTGTTAGGCCTTCTTTAATTGGGCTTGGCCCTTTTGTAAGCAATGCAGTGCATTTGTCTGGCGCTTTGCGCCAAGTAATGAGCGCAAGCTCATATGGTGATGACATGTGTCATGCTCTAGCGAGCGCAAGCGCAACAGCGCTGTTCTAGTGCGCTGCGCTTGCGCTGCTGACACGTAGCGCACTGTGGTGAATTGCGCCAGCTTCAGAGAGCAAGGCTTTGCTTCAAAAAGCGCATAGCGCAATTGGTTCAGATGCTGACACGTGGCGCTCTCTGGTGGCTTGCGCCAACCTAAGAGCGCAACGGTGCAGATTTGCAAGTGTAAGGCACTATTAACTCGGGAATCTTTTAGATTCCAGAACCAATGGTTCATAAGTACAAAGCACTACTTGGTTTCTTGATCTAATTTAGATCAAAGAAAACAAGTGTTTCTTATTTTTCTTGATCTTATAGAACCAATGGTTCATAAGTGCAAAGCACTATTTTTATTTTGTTTTTTATTAAAGATCATTGATCTTGTTCTTAGATCAATGATCTATCAGAAGAAATTCTTCTATCTAAAAGATCTTTTACCTTTTTTCTTGAAATTTCTTCAGAGTTCTCTTTTTTTTCCTCAGAAAATGTTGATGCCTTTGAATTGAGGCTTGGGGTCTCTTTTATAGTACCCATAAATTAGTTAAATTTGTTAAAGAGATCTTTCTTTGCGTGATTTGGGGAAGTTTCCCCACCGTTGGATCTTTGATCCAAGGGCTTCTGTTTTACAGAAGACAATCTTCTTGTTTTTAACAAGACTGAGAAAGATCTTTCAGAATTTTAATTCTGTTTGGCGCAAGCGCACCAGCTCGTGACACGTGTCGCGCGGCGCACAGCGCAGCGCAACTGCGCTGACACGTGTCGCGGAGCGCACAGCGCAGCGCAACTGCGCTGACACGTGGCGTGCAGCGCAGAGCGCAGGCTAGCTGAAGCGTTGCTTCTTTAATTAAAGTTTGAATTTTAAACAGAGCCTTGCTCTGATTGGGTGCGCTGCCTTGGGCGCAGCGCCCCTCCTGCGCTAACGTGTCTGATTCTGACACGTGGCGCTCTGCGCGTAGCGCAGGGGATCTGAAGCGTTGCTTCATTTATTTTAAATTTAATTTTCACTTTAATTTTCAAGACAGAGCTTTGCTCTGATTGGAGGAAAACAGAAGCATTGCTTCTTCTCCCATCCTGGAATTTGAACAGAGCTTTGCTCTGATTGGGGTAAACAAATGCCCCCCCACCGTTGCGCTTACGTGGCCTCCTAACGTGAGCGCAGCGGTGGCAGACTCCGAACCGTCGTGCCATCCCTTGGAAGCTGAAAGGGCACTTGATGCCTATAAATAGGACTTTTGGTCCCTTAGATGATTTTCATCTCTAAAATTTTACTTTCAGAACTCAGAGCCCTGCTCTTTATTTTCAAGAAGCTCAAGAGTTAAACTCTTAAAACTTTTAGGTGAAAATTTTAATTTGGATTAAATTAAATTAAATTAATTTTCATTGATAGAGCATCGCTCTCAATAGATCCCTGATCTAAAGGAAACCTATTTGGGGTTTCACTTAGCAGAGCTTTGTTCTACAGGTCTTAAAGGGATCTAAAGAGAACTAAAGGGGACCTTACTAGGGTTCCATAGAGCTCTGCTCTCTGAAAGATTTTCCTTGGATTTTCTTAATTCATTAATGGAGCTTTGCTCCTTCCAAATCATTCAACAGAACTCCTAGGAGTTTTTCATTGATCTTGGAGTTTAACGATGGCATTTTATTCCTCGGTGAATTATATCAGTCTTTCTGATAATTCTGTTGATCATCTTTCACAGGAACAATGGACGCCCACATGTATGCTCTTAACGAGATCATCTCTTACGGGGACATCCGCCGACTTGGCCGCTCTCAAAATCAAGAGTTTATAAACGAGGAGTGTGTTGAAATAATGAGCCGCTTCGACGCGTATAATGGTCCCCTGCTTCCCCGGCGTTCCTCCCTTCTTAAGCTTATCGTGGGAGCCATCTGGGAAGCGCTTCCCCTATTCTGTTCCGGTGTGCCGCTTAGGGCGTTGGATGCCACCGAGGATAAGGTGCACTCGGTGTACCCGATGAACTTTATCTCAAAGAGACGGCGAGACAGTCTCGTCGATCTCTTGCACGAGGTCTTCCAACAGTCTGCCATACTCGCTGCTTACCGGAGGGTGGAAGACATCAGGGGGGGATCCTGACGCTTGTGCTGGTGAAAGAAAGCACACCAGGATGGTCCGCAAGGCCTGGAAAGTCATAGATAGGGTCGCTTTCGAGTTCCTCAATCCATGTCCTGGGTTCGAGGTTATACCTTTGTAATAATATTTCTCATTTATTGCTTTATGATTGTAAGAATTCTTGGAAATATTAATGGAAAAGTTTTATCCCAGCTTGTCTTATTTTTCGTTCTGAGTCTTTTGCCTATGCATGAATGAGTGTGTCTCGAACGCTTGATCAAATGTAAATCAGATGCTCTTTCTGTTGCTTTTCTTCTTTCTCAGCATGTCGTCACAATTAGCAGGTAATAGAGTAAGATAGCGAGGGTTTAGGCCGCAGGTTCAGATCTGCCGCCTAAGACTTTTCAACTCTATGAGCCGTGAGGGTCTCATAGAGACTTTTCTCCCTACGGATCGAGAGGATCTCGTAGGTGGGTTTTTTTCTCCTTAGGAATCGTGAGGATTCCTAAGTGTGGTTTTCTCTTATAAGTCATAAGGATCCTATAAGAGAACTTTCCCTCTTACGAGTCGAGAGGACCTGTAAGCGGTTGTTTCCCTCCTTGTCAAAATTCGACGTTGGAGAGTGAGACCCGTGGATGGTATGCAAGAGACCTTTTGGGCCATCTTACGGGGTCCCAGTGCTTAGGAAACAGGCTTCTTTTATGCATACTGCCTAAGGCTTTATCTCACGAGTCGAGCCGCCTCAACAATTTCTTCACAAGTCGAGACGAATCGAGCGTTTCTCGCAAGAACATCTTAACGTCGCATTTAACCTCTGCTCTTTACGACAGAAGCCCGTTATGGTTGGTGGTACTTAGGGTTTTGGCCATCGTACCATCGCATAAGCTGATATAGTCCTCGATAGGCAATCGTGCTGTTCGAGTAGTCCTGCGACTGCCGTGTCTCTGATCCCATCGGGGGCTGGACAAGACGTCTTCAAGCAATCTTCCTTTGCAGTTTGACCGTCGGAAGAGCAAGCGTTAGGGATTTTCCATGCCGCTTTTTACTTGAGGTTAGGCTCATTTTGGCCAGCCCCAATGAGTCATAACCACTCCGCGCTGGTGTGGGATGATCTCCGATAGTCTTTCAGGTTTTATGTAAGTTGCCGTCAAGACCCTGAAGCTAGGAATTTGGCCTTCGCTTCGTTTTGCTGGCATCGCGTCTGCTGTATCGAGACGAATGTCGCGGTTGTTTTTAGTTTGCTGATGAACCGTCGAGGTTTGGAACTAGGGATTTTTCCATGGCTCCGTTTGTTTGATTGTCGCGTCCGAATCCCGCTGGAGGAAGAACGCTGGGGGTGACAACTCGTCTACTGTATCGAAACGAACGTCGAGGTGGAGCTAGAATTTTGCCGTGGCTCCGTTTGTTTGATTGTCGCGTCCGAATCCTACTGGAGGAAGAACGCTGGGGTGATAACTCGTCTGCTGTATCGAAACAAGCGTCGAGGTGGAGCTGGAATTTTGTCGTGGCTCTGTTTGTTTGATTGTCGCGTCCGAATCCCGCTGGAGGAAGAACGCTGGGGTGAGAACTCGTCTACTGTATCGAAACGAACGTCGAGGTGGAGCTGGAATTTTGCCGTGGCTCCGTTTGTTTGATTGTCGCGTCCGAATCCCGCTGGAGGAAGAACGCTGGGTGACAACTCGTCTACTGTATCGAAACGAACGTCGAGGTGGAGCTGGAATTTTGCCGTGGCTCCGTTTGTTTGATTGTCGCGTCCGAATCCCGCTGGAACTCTGGGGTGACAACTCGTCTACTGTATCGAAACGAACGTCGAGGTGGAGCTGGAATTTTGCCGTGGCTCCGTTTGTTTGATTGTCGCGTCCGAATCCCGCTGGAGGAAGAACGCTGGGGGTGACAACTCGTCTACTGTATCGAAACGAACGTCGAGGTGGAGCTGGAATTTTGCCGTGGCTCCGTTTGTTTGATTGTCGCGTCCGAATCCCGCTGGAGGAAGAACGCTGGGGTGACAACTCGTCTGCTGTATCGAAACGAACGTCGAGGTGGAGCTGGGATTTTGCTGTGGCTCCGTTTGTTTGATTGTATTGCGTCTGCTGTGTCGAGATGAACGTCGAGGTGGTGACCATTCCACACTGGTGTGAGACGATCTCCAGTTGTCTTTCTGGCTTTACATGGGTTGCCGTCAAGACCTTGAAGCTAGGAATTTAGCCTTTGCTTCGTTTGCTTTGTCATGTTCGAAGCTTGTTGGAGGAAGAACGTTATTGTTGACATTGCGTCTACTGTATCGAGGCGAATGTCACGGTTGTCTCTAGGTTGTTGTTGAACCGTCGAGATTTGGCTTCGCTATTTGGTGGAGCCTGTCGGGAAGGTATGGTTCCCTCTTTGTTTGTGCCCCTGGATTGTATACAGGGATTGCTGTGCTATCGTCTGTAGGGAATGAATTTCGTTACATATATACATTTTTTATTTTAGTTCTTTCCGCGATGCTCTATCATTTCAGCTTTTATATCGCGAAGGTCGCGATTGCCCAATCATTTCGGCTATTTTTCGCGGTGCCCAATCTTTTCTACTGTTTAGTTTATTTTTACTCGCTGCTTTTTATTGCGAGTTGCCCAATCATTTCGGCTATTTATTTTATTTTTACTCGCTACTTTTTATTGCGAGTTGCCCAATCATTTCGGCTATTCTGCATCCATACCTTTTACTTGCTGCTTTTTATTGCAAGCTGCCCCATCATTTCGGCTATTTCATATGCATGTGCGGCCTACTGGCCTTTCGCCGTAAACCTGAAATTGGACACCGATTTCGACATCAACATCGCTACAACTGGGATATCGCCAGGAGCGAATCATCATTTGTCTCTGTCGTTGTCGAACAAAGGAGGTTTAGCGACCAGGGTTAGGGTCCTGTCGACTAAAGCTTTGACTTCATGAGCCGTAAGGGTCTCACAAAGTTATTTCCCCCTACAAGTCATGAGGATCTTATAGGTGTATTTTCTCCTTAGGAATCGTGAGGGTTCCTAAGTGTTTTTCTCCTCTGTAAGTCGTAAGGATCCTCCAGAAGGGTTTTCTCCTTGTAAATTGAGAGGATTTACAAGGGTTATTCATCGTGCGAACATATCCCTAATCTCGGATGGGACTTAGTTAGGGAAATGTTTATTCGCGCCCATGGATTGTATACATGGGTCAGTATTAAGCCACTTGTAGGGCAATGTCGAAAGTTGTGGGGGTTGCTTAAGCACAAGTTTAGGTCTCTGTAACTTAAGACTTTCAAATCTTATGAGCCGTGAGGGTCCCATAAGAGAGTTCTCCTTACAAGTCGTGAGGATCTCGCAAGTGTATTTTCTCCTTAGGAATCATGGGGATCCTTAAGTGTGTTGCTCCCTTGTGAGTCGTAAGCATCTCACGCGGGTGGTTTCTCCTTATAAGGTCGATAGGACCCTATAAGTGTCTTTTAACGAGGTTGCGCCCTTTCGGGTTTTCACAAACACTCGCCGGTAGCCCTGTTGTTTTTACTCACGGAGCCCTTTCGGGTTTTCATCCGTGCCCATTTTGCTTATGGACATACCGTTTTTTTTATTCTTTTTATTTTCTTCTTCTCTTTTTTTATTTAACGAGGTCGCGCCCTTTCGGGTTTTCACGAACACTCGCTGGTAGCCCTGCTGTTTTTACTCACGGAGCCCTTTCGGGTTTTCATCCGTGCCAATTTTGCTTATGGACATACCGTTTTTTTTATTCTTTTTATTTTCTTCTTCTCTTTTTTTTATTTAACGAGGTCGCGCCCTTTCGGGTTTTCACGAACACTCGCTGGTAGCCCTGCTGTTTTTACTCACGGAGCCCTTTCGGGTTTTCATCAGTGCCCATTTTTCTTATGGACATACCGTTTTTTTTATTCTTTTTATTTTCTTCTTCTTCTTTTTTTATTTAACGAGGTCGCGCCCTTTCGGGTTTTCACGAACACTCGCTGGTAACCCTGCTGTTTTTACTCACGGTGCCTTTTCGGGTTTTCATCCGTGCCCTTGTTGCTTATGGACATACCGTTTTTATTTATTATATTTTTCTTTATTTATTTGTTTTATTCGCCTCGTCAGCTTAAGGATGCTGCGGTATTAGTTTAAGGATGTTTCGGTCCTTTACAAGTTTTAGGACATTGCGGTCCATCATTAGTTTAAAGACATCTCGGTCCAGGGTCGCCGTATTTGAGGCGAATATCTAGTTTATTGACTTTTCGGTCTATGGGTCCTTCCCCATGAATGAGCATGATGCCCCCGGCGTATCCATCTTTCTCGGAGCGTGTGGTTGTGGCGGACTCACCTTCCAGTTTTCAGACAGCGTAAACTCGCCTTATTGGTATTGGTCTTCAACCCAGTTTTTGAAGACGTAGCAGTCCTCGATCAGGTGACCTACTGTTTGGTGGTAAGGGCAATAATTAGGATTATTAACATCGCCTGGCCGCAACGGACGTTTTGGACCCGGCAAATTGATGAGTCTATCGTACACTGCCAGCTCGAACAGTCCCCTTGTTTTATCTTGCGGAAACGAGTAAGGACGTTTCAACTTTTCCTGAAGGGGTTACCACTTGTTGCTTTGGCGAGCAACCGGTATATGGCCACTCGATTGTTGTTGAGCGCTGGCAACGAAGGTCGTTTTTCCTTTTCCTTAATCCTTTTTGTTCGCTCCGTTGTTTGCGGGGCCGGGATTTTTTTCGAGTAGCGTGCGATTGCATGGCTGAACGTTCTCGCAGCTCCTCAATTCCTTCATTTTTGAAATAGATTCCCCGAGGGAAGGGTTGCGGGTAGCTTCTTCGTCAGAGTCGCTTTCAAAGTTGATAATTTGCGATACCTTAGAGTCGGCTATATGACAATTGTCGGCGGCTCTTTTGCGCTCATCTATCGCATTTTTTTGACGTCTACAAGCTTCACATTTTGTCCTGTCGAAGTGTTGCTTTTGAGCGACATACCCTTGCCACCAACAGTTAAAGGATTCGCAGTATTCGGTAGGATATATGATCTTCTGATGATATAAACAGAAGTTAGGGTGCATTTCTACCTCAGAGAAGGTATTTTCTTCAGAGTGCGGTAGCTTCATTCCTACTGATAGAGCTTTGGCGAACCTTTTCCTCGTCTTGAATTTGTTTTTACCCGCAGTGTATGGCTTTTGATTTGACGGGAAGGCTTTGGCTCTTTCCAATATGGCCATTTCACGCTCTTGATTGGCTTTTGCTTTCAGACGAATTTCATTTAGGAAGACATCGATCAACTCATCTGATGGCGGTAGAATCTCCGGCTCAGGGTTCGCCATTGATTTCTCAGCGCAAGGAGCCTCCTCATCATCCGTCAGTGAATGAGAAATCACATGACAAGTCGCTACGTAGCCTTCGGATTCATCTGATAAGTTTTCTCCATCGTTTTCATCCTCGACGAAAGAACAAGTTGCTCCCGGCGTGTCCGTCTTCTTTGGAGAGTGTGGCTGTGGTGGGTTTACCTTTCAGTTTTCCGACAGCGCGAACTTGCCTTGTAGGTACTGATCTTCGATCCATCCCTTAAAGACGAAACAATCCTCAATCGGGTGACTTACCATTTGGTGGTAAGGGCAATAATTGGGATTATTAAGATCGCCTGGCTGCGACAGACGCTTTGGACTCGGCAGATTAATGAGTCTGTTACGCACTGCCAGCTCAAACAGTCTTCTCGTTTTATTCTGAGGAAACGAGTAAGGACGTCCTAGCCTCTCTTCGAGGGGATGGGCGTGGACGCACGTTGTTTTGGCGAACGATCGGCTTTGAGTTGCTCGACTGTTGCTGAGCATTGGCGACGACGCTCGCTTTCCCTTTTCCTTTCTCATTTCGAGAGTCTGGTTTTGGAGGAGACGGTCTGTGGCCCATCTGGTCCATTTGGGCCAATTTGTCGATCAATGCTTGGAAGGTGGTCGGCCTAAAGAACATCATGAATTGCGAGATGGTTGCTTGCGGATCAAGAGTGCCCACGAACATGCCTACCGCAGGCGCCTCTTCTATGCGTTGTTCGCATTTTGACCATAGGTTCCGCCATCGTGTTGCGTATTGGACCCACGTCTCGCCGGGCTTTATCCTGGCATTTATCAGTGCTGTTAGCGGGGTGCGTTCACTAGCACTCGCGAATCTTTGCGTGAACAGTAGGTCCATCTTCGCAAATGTTTTGACAGAGTCATTAGGTAGCTCCGAATACCATTCAAAGGTTGTTTCTGCTAAGCTGCTGACGAATTGACGTAACAACAATTTGTCATCGCCTCCAGTATTGCCGCATAAGGCCCTAAATTGAGCGACATGCTGATGCGGATTCCCTGTCCCTTTATATACGTGGAACTTAGGGATCGTATATCCCGGCGGGTAACTAATTTGGTCATACCAACCCGGATAGGGTCGTCCAGTTTTAACAGTTTGCCCAGCCGCTTCACTCGCCTGATGAGCTCGTATTTGCCGAGCTATATAATCATCCAGTGCGGCCTTGGAAATGGTTTCTTCCTTGGCTGCTGAAAGAGCCGGAGGAGGATTAGGTGTCTCCCCTCTGTCGTCTCCAACAATGATAGGAGGGTCTTCAGCTGGAGGGTCTGGCTGTAACATCATCCCTACTATATCTTGGAAGAGGAGCGCCATCTTTTTTATGTTAGCTACTTGCTCTTCGGCTTCTTTGTCCTTCTTTTCGAGGACTCTGCGTAGATAGTCAGCGTCAGTTTCTTGTTCATGGCGCTGCTCTGATGATACTTCCGAACTTTCTTTCGGTTCGGTAAGTGCAGCCATCACAGTCATCATTTCCTGAAGCTTCTGTTGATGCTCCTGGGCTTTTGTCATGGATCGGGTAAGCGGTCGGTGACCAGTCAAAGCGCGGCTTTCCTCCTTTCCGGAAGCCATATAAACTGTGTGCACTACCATGCCCCCAGGCTTGGGGCGTTTGTGTTCAGCGCTTTTACGGTGTGCCTTGTTCACAGGGGCTTTTTGCGGCTTCCTTCTCTTTTGAGTGATTGGCGTTGAGAGTGTCGCTGCAGTAGACATTCGAGTAGCCGTTGCTTCTTCTGGCCTGACAGGGTAGTCTTTCTCCTGCCGAACCTCCGTCTTTTTCTGTCGGTGGAGATAGTTTTCATCAATCACCGACTCTTGAACCTGTCGCCAAACCTTGTAAATTTTAGAGGACAGCTGTCGAGGGGGCTGCTCTAGCTGCTTCTCTGGAATATTCTTCACAGGTGAAGGAGTTCGCTTCAACATTGCAGTAGAAGAGTTTCTGCGCACCGTGTTCAGCAATTCAAAGCTGTTCCCGGTTGGAACAGCGGCCTCGATCCCCACCGTTGGAGCTGATGAAGTAAATCCAGAGGGAGAGTTGCCCCCAGCCTTCCTCACTCGGCACCAGTGGCGACGTCGAGCATGTCGTACTGATGGAGTTGTTTCAGTTATAGGGGTGACCTCCTCATGCCCCCTGTGTTGGTCAGAATCCGCTAGTACCAGCCTTTTAAAGACCGACGTCCGTTGAATGGGGACGGCCAACCTGTCAAAAGCGGATTTCCGAGTAGGGGAAGCAACCTTGGTGACTTCGCCTGAAACTGGATTAGGGATAGCTATCCGCTTCGGGATGACATCTTCCGGTATTGTTGGCTTTTTCATGGGCCCGCTGGAGCTCTGACCTAGCTTGTTAAAAAACGAGGCAGTGGAGTTGGGCGACCCGTTGAGGGGGGTCGCGGCAGTGGTAAGTCGATCGAAGACCGACTTCTTTGGGGCTTCTTGCAGCGTCATTAGGGCATTGAAGCTCATTGATGGGAGCATGGTCCCAAAAAATAGTCCAGTGGTGGTTTGAGCCACCTGCTCCACCGGCATTTTGAAAAGGGAGGCCGCTTGGGGCCCATAAGTCACTCCTCCAGCAAGGACCGAGCGAGAGTTGCAGTTGCAGGCAGTGCAGTTTGAAGTTATTGATCTTCTGTTTTCTGCACAGAGCAAGACAACAAATCTTAGTACCTCGAATCCACAGGCAACCACAACAAACCGCGATTCGTTCGCGAACACGACACACGAAGTGTGGAGTGGAAAGAGGAAAAGGTCCCACCGGGCGTGCCAGAATCTGTTCCCCTCCGAACGGCGGCGCACAAGAACGCGAGGTCCTGTCGCTGAGATTCGGGGCAGATGCTATTTGGTTTGATCCGTCTACCTCTCCGAATATGCCAAGTTGATTTATGGCACCGTGTATCGGAGGTTTAGATGGATGCGGCCGATGTAGCAGACTTCGTCAGATTCCCCATCGCTAGAGGGGTTTTTGATTGTGGGGATGATCTTCCCTGCAGGCGCAAGCCCCTGCAGTTAATTACGCTACCGCATCGCGGTAACAACTTTCTCCTTCTCCAGAATTTCACTTCGTGTCGTGTGTGTTTGTTTTGTTTGTGGTTGCCCGTGGATTGTATACGGAGACTATTTATTTCGTCGCCCGTAGGACGTGGATTAGTCCAAATCCGTATTTTCTTAGATTTGGGTTTGGTGTTTTTAGTTTAAGGATGCATTAGTCGCGTTGCGGCTAAGATCAACTTAAACGTTCGTTAAGGATACGTTAGAACTGTTTGAGACTAAGATCGACTTAACGTGATAATCCTTTTAATATCTGGCCATCGGGACTCGTCACCTCTCTAACGTCGTTGAAGGATTACAACGGAAGATGTCAGAGGAGTTCAGAGATGTACCCTTGAACCAGGGTTGATTTGGGGTTTTATAGTCCGTTTGAATGTTTAAGTATACGTTAGCCGTGTTTGGGGCTAAGATCAACTTAAACGGGATCGTTTAGATCCGGCAAAATAGCATTTGGAGGCTCTATTGCTCCAGTTTAGGGACGTGGTGGTCCATGTTCCAGTTTAGGGACGTGGTGGTCCATCGCCAGTTTAGGGACGTGGTGGTCCAATATTAGTTTAGGGACGTTTCGGTCCGATATTAGTTTAAGGATGTTTCGGTCCGATATTAGTTTAAGGACGTTTCGGTCCGATATTAGTTTAAGGGCGTTACGGTCCACGAGTTTAAGGACCCTGCAGTCCGTATTGATGTGTGGTCGTCGGGACCCGTCACCTCTCTGACGACGTTGAAGGATTACAACGACATATGTCAAAGGAGTTCGGAGATGTACCCTCGAACCAGATATAAATTGATTTAGGGAGCAGCCGTGACCAGTCAATTTAATTTGAAGACTTACGGCCATGATTGGGCTAAGTCTCGTTGAGAGTATTCAACATTTTTCTTGATCTTTGGCCTATTAGGCTTGTGCTAGGGCTTTGCCCATATTTAATAATGCACTGCATTTTATTCTGGCCTGCTAGGCCTTTTTGATTTGGGCTCTGTCCCTTTATTTATGATGCAGAGCATCTGTTTTGGTTTGGGCTCTGCCCTTTTTAAAATAATGCATTGCATTTTATTAGGCCTGTTAGGCCTTCTTTAATTGGGCTTGGCCCTTTTGTAAGCAATGCAGTGCATTTGTCTGGCGCTTTGCGCCAAGTAATGAGCGCAAGCTCATATGGTGATGACACGTCTCATGCTCTGGCGAGCGCAAGCGCAACAGCGCTGTTCTAGTGCGCTGCACTTGCGCTGCTGACACGTGGCGCGCTGTGGTGAATTGCGCCAGCTTCAGAGAGCAAGGCTCTGCTTCAAAAAGTGCATAGCGCAATTGGTTCAGATGCTGACACGTGGCGCTCTCTGGTGGCTTGCGCCAACCTAAGAGCGCAACGGTGCAGCTTTGCAAGTGCAAGGCACTATTAACTCGGGAATCTTTTAGATTCCAGAACCAATGGTTCATAAGTGCAAAGCACTACTTGGTTTCTTGATCTAATTTAGATCAAAGAAAACAAGTGTTTCTTATTTTTCTTGATCTTATAGAACCAATGGTTCATAAGTACAAAGCACTATTTTTATTTTGTTTTTTATTAAAGATCATTGATCTTGTTCTTAGATCAATGATCTATCAGAAGAAATTCTTTTATCTAAAAGGTCTTTTACCTTTCTTCTTGAAATTTCTTCAGAGTTCTCTTTTTTTTTTCTCAGAAAATGTTGATGCCTTTGAATTGAGGCTTGGGGTCTCTTTTATAGTGCCCATAAATTAGTTAAATTTATTAAAAAGATCTTTCTCTGAGTGATTTGGGGAAGTTTCCCCACCGTTGGATCTTTGATCCAAGAGCTTCTGTTTTACAGAAGACAATCTTCTTGTTTTTAACAAGATTGAGAAAGATCTTTCAGAATTTTAATTCTGTTTGGCGCAAGCGCACCAGCTCGTGACACGTGTCGCGCAGCGCACAGCGCGGCGCAACTGCGCTGACACGTGTGGCGCGGCGCACAGCGCAACTGCGCTGACACGTGGCGTGCAGCGCAGAGCGCAGGCCAGCTGAAGCGTTGCTTCTTTAATTAAAGTTTGAATTTTAAACAGAGCCTTGCTCTGATTGGGTGCGCTGCCTTGGGCGCTGCGCCTGTTCTTATCAGATTTTTGCATTTTCATACCGCCCAATTTTTGTCACATTGCATATCGGTAGATACTCTTGAGCCGTGTTTGCTAGTCAATTGCAGGATACAGGTTCTCGGTTCTAAAACGGTGAAATTCATGGAAAACACAACAAAATCCAGGTTTCTGCCAACCACTGAGAAAACACGGTCTCCGCTCGTCATCCGTATGTTGCCAGATACCAGTTTAGGAAGACAAAATGTCAAATTAATGTCACCTTCATGCACAAGGCTCAATGTCAACAACAAGTTCCAAGAAATCTACGCGGAGCTCGAGACAATCATGACAAAATCTTGACAAAAAGTCCACCTTTCCCTCAACAGAAATTCTGGAAAAATAGTGGAGCCAAATTCAGAAAATACATATACCAGAATAAAGGGGACATCAAACCAGGGAACTACAGAAAATTGGGGGGCCCAACTCAACTATAAGGCCGCGGATCCGCGGCCAAAGGGGGGTCTAGGCCGCGGATCAGCGGCCATATAGTGGCGGCAGACAGAAAGTTTTCAGGGGTGTTTTGGTCTTTTCATATGTGTTCTGGTGGTTGCCCTAGGTTTTCAGTTTTTGGCCTATAAATAGCCCAGAACTTTGTGAAGGAAAGGGTCCATTCTTGTATTTTCATTTTGCCTAGTTTTAGTGTTTCTCTTCTTCCTCTTCTCACCTCTTCTCCATTAAACTTGTAGTGAGCTTTTGAGTGAAGAGTAATGAATAAAGAAGACCATTTTATTATCATGCTTGTCTCCTTATCTTTATGCTTGTTGTAATTTTAATTTGTTAAGTAGTTGTTGTTATTTCCTTGTTGTTTCTTTCTTCTCTCTTTTTCTTTATCATTCATACGACAATGATACTTACGCTCGATCCTCGCCAAGGTGAGGTCGCAAATAGTTAGTCGTATTCTTCTAATCTCCTTCTTTCTATCTTCCTCTTTTGTTTTGTTTTATTTTTTTCGTATTATGATGTGTGAGTAGTTCATTCTTGTTAGGGTAGGATAAGGGAAGTTTGAGAGAAGGAAATCTCTCTCACTCTTTCCTTGCCCAACAGCTTAAATCGACTCCCGTTAATTGAACCACAATCCGCTCCTTACGGCACCCTATCCTACATGATAGCGGTGATTCCGTAGTGAGACCGGTTGTGGTTGGATGAACCGGAGGTTATGGCTAAGAGCCAAGAACGGACGGACAAGCACCAAAAGGAAGGACTTATGCGTTGGAAAGCCTAGCTTATACTCGCAAGTCCCTTCCTAGTCGTGCTAATCCCCGTTGTTGCCGATTACCGTAACACCGATATTAAGAGGGGCAACGAAAGATGTGGAGACTCCTAACTCAAACTAACCTAATCCTAACCCTAACAAGCTCTCTTTAAAACATCAACTTAACACTTAGATAACCACAACAAAATCTGAACTTTCGGACTTAACTCGTTAAAACACATTGAAAAAGACTCCCATCTCCCTGCGGACGACCCGTACTCAACCGGCTAGCTACAAGCGAAACCGTCTTGATTGCGGTATTTAAAACTAAACTTGAACACGCAGAACCTCTAACAATCAAATGGCGCCGTTGCCGGGGAGACGGTAGTTTATTTCCTTATGTAATTTCGGGTTAATTTGTAAGTAAAAAAAAAACGAAAAAAAATATACTTTGTAAAAGAAACCATCTTGTTATTCTTGATTAGTTTTTGTGCAAGTGTGCAGGAAAATACGAAGTTCAAGATCAACGCCAAGGACGTTGAAAATACGGAGTTCAAGTACAGTGCCAAAGACGTGGGAAGATAGACCCACATTTCGCGGCTACACCGCGACGGACAAAAACGAAGCATCCGGTCTACTGTAAAAATCTGGAGCAGATACAGTGGGCAAATCAAGATTCAGCACATCCAGACAAGTAGGGGACCACCACAGAAGCACACCCAGAAAATTTGGAAGCTCAATACCTCCACATAGCCGCGGATCCGCGGCCATTGCATGCGTTTGGCCGCGGAAACGCGGCCTTCTGTTGGCTTCAAAGCCCCAAATTCTCTCTGTAAGTCCCTCTGCTTCTCTCCACTCCTCTGAACTCCAATAAACTGTGTTTTCTGCAGCCTTCTTTGCGCAAATTCTTCTCCCCCTTCCAATAAACTGTTCTTGTGCAGGATTCTTTGCGCCGCAAAATAAAAATTGTTTGCAGTTGATTTGTTACTGCTTTGCATTTCTTTAATACGGACTTAAGGGGCTTGAAACCAATCCAGATTGGGTGGGGATTTCATCACCCTTCCCAGGACCCCAAAAATCACTAAAGCATATGCATTGTCCATTGTAAATTAAAAAATACTAGACTTCATCCCTAAGGACTTCGCGCTCATTAGGAGAAGATAAACTGTGTTTAGAATCTCGCTTAACCGTATATTGTTTACGGGGTGTCTAGGAAAGTGTTAAAGCCGCAACCGCCGAAAGAGAAAGGGTTATTTAATTAAGGAACTTCGCGAAAGCGTTGGACAACCTCCCCTTATCTCTGCACTTACCTGGCCTCGTGATCAGTGTATTTTTAAGCCCGTTTCTCGACATTGTTTAACTTCGACAATCAAGTTCAGGAGCAGGTCTAGTAGACCTAGGTTACCCTAGATCTAGGTGTGATTGTGCATATCTTGTTTGTGATTGCTTAAGCCGTATTTCCGTACATACTTCTGTAAATCTCTTTCTAAAAAAAAAAAATCAAAAACTTTTATAAAAACTAGCCCTTTGTCGCCAAATCCATTTTTCACCCACCACCCATCGCCTTTCTTCATTGACGTTTTCTTACCCTCACATTCTCCGCTTTGACTATACTAAACTCGTTTAGTGTATGTCCGCTTGGGCTCGGGACACTAGCGCCCGTCTAGTCCGCCTTACGTTAGTCGCGACCGACTACGCGATCGACTCCGAAGTCGATACTCCGTCCACTCCTCTTTCACCCCTTCCTTTGCCGGCCAACTCCGACGTTGACCGGAATTCTGTTCATACATCTTCACCTTCACCTTCACCTTCACCAACCTCTTCTTCCGCGATGTCGGGATTTAATCCGAACATCTCTTTGACCACCGCTTGATTGGCTCCACCTCCTACGGAGACCAATCTCCCACCACCTCCGCCTGTTGTAGCGCCGCAGCGAATTGCGCTCCAGGATCCTTTCTACCCCACCCGTTCTGCACTTCCCACCTGCCTTTCTCTTCCTCCGGCCAATGGGGACAACTTTGAAATTAAGCCCCATTTCATCAACATGCTTCCACGTTTTCATGGGCTTGAATCTGAAGACGCCTATATCTTCATCAAAAAATTTCAAAACGTCTGTGCCATGATGAAAACCACCCAGCTGTCGGACGATGCTATACGTCTACGGGTCATTACGTTCACTTTATGCGATCTCGCTGAAAAATGGCTGTATAGCACCGCTTCCCACTCAATCACCAGCTGAGACGAGTTTGTTAAAGCGTTTCTGAAAAAATTCTATCCGAATCATAAGACCGCAAGGATTCGAAATGAAATCAACCAATTCTCCCAGCTTCCTTCTGAACCCTTCTGGAAGTGCTTTGACCGATACAAAGACCTTCTTGTTCAGTGTCCTCACCACGGTATAGAGAAATGGCAACTCTGCCAAACCTTATACGAGGGACTGAACCCAGCAACGAAGCAGTTGCTGGAAACCATCTGTCAGGGCCACTTCCTATCGAAATCTGACGAGGAAGCGTGGCAGTTCTTTGACGATCTTGCGGAGCAAACTCTACAGTGGGAGAGCACCAGACCGACTTCTTCTTCTTCTTCTACCTCCACTTCTACCGGTCAGTCTAGGGTAGGAATCCACCAACTTGACGTCTCTATTGCGATGAAAGCTGAAATGGCTGCTATAACAAGAAAGCTTGAAGCGATAGAGAGCAAATTTTCTGCTCCTGCTCCTGCCCCTGTTCCCCCCTTCGTACCATCTGCGCTTGTTGTTCCGATCCTTCCCACCTGACCGAAGAGTGTCCTTACAATCCACCCTCGCAAGGACAGGATCAGGTTAATGCTGCCTTCCAGCAAAGACCGAGGAATGATCCATACTCTTCCACCTACAATCCCGGTTGGAGGAACCACCCCAATTTCGCCTGGAATCAGAATCAGAATCAATTCCAAGGCAACAATTTCCAAAGGGCCCCTCCACCGCAACAACAAGCGCAACAACAAACTCAACATCCATATCAGCAGCCCTTCCAACCCCAACCTTTCCAAAATCAGACGAACAACTTTACACCCAACAACTCTTTTCCACCAAACAACTTTGTTCCGTCAAACAACGATAAGGTTTCCTCGCTCGAGCGAAGTCTGGAGGCGTTTGTTAAACAATCGACTCAATCCACCGCCAACATCCAGTCTTCGATTCAATCTTTAGTGAAACACACTGCCGCACACGGGCAAAGCATCAAGACCATCGAGGCCCAGATTGCACAGCTGAACGCGGCCTTAAGCGAGCGAGAGAAGGGGAAGCTCCCGTCCCAGCCACTTCCAAATCCCGGTCACCCACATAATGCACATGTTGCTCTTGAACAACAAAACCATAATGTGAGTACCGTGACTACACTGAGATCGGGGAGGATGCTGCAAAACAACATTGGCACACGGATCAACAATGACACCCCGGCCGCTGCTTCTTCTTCTCCTTCTCCTTCTTCTTCTTCTTCTTCTTCTTCTTCGTCTTCTGAGCCTATTCTCCGTTCTTCACAAGGCTCCCCTTCCTCTTCTTCTGCTCTGAACGAACCCACTTCTCACTCCACGAAAACACCTATTCTGGGATCCGTTCCAACTCCACAATCTCCTCCTCCAGCATTAGACTCAACCAATTTTCAAAATGTTCCATTTCCAAACCGGTTGAGGTCTAACAAACAAAATCCACAAATGGAGAAGATTCTGGAGTTATTCAAGCAGGTTAACATTAACATTCCTCTTTTAGATGCTGTCCAACAAGTCCCGTCCTACGCGAAAATCTTAAAGGACTTGTGCACGAAAAAGAGGAAGTCTCAGGTACCCAAGAAAGTTTTCTTGGCTAGTGCTGTGAGTGATGCCCTTACCCAATCTTTACCACAAAAACGGAAGGACCCTGGCTGTCCTACGATTTCAATTACTATTGGGGATAAGAACATCAACCGCGCACTATTAGATCTTGGTGCCAGTGTTAACCTGCTTCCGTATATTCAGTATACGAGCAATTAGGCGTCGGAGAGCTGAAACCCACGCACTGCACTCTCCAAATGGCCGACCGATTGATCACCCATCCTAGGGGTGAGCTAGAGGATGTGTTGATAAGAGTCGGGGACTTCATATTCCCCGTTGACTTCATTGTATTAGATACACAGCCTGTAGCTAACCCCCGGAATCAAATTCCGGTGATACTCGGTCGCCCATTTCTCGCAACCTCAAATGCTGTGATCAATTGTCGCAACGGTTCAATGAACCTCTCTTTTGGAAATATGACGATTGAACTCAACATTTTTAGGTTGGGGAATCAGCCCGCCGAACCTAATGCTCATGTACTGGACGTCTGCTCGATCCAGGAGATCACCCCCGAAGAGTGTGAATTCGAGGAGTTTCTGTTTAATTACGATAATCTTGACGCCACTAGTGCGTTTCTCTTCGAACCTGCTGCTGTTTCTGCGCCCGACAACGACTACGAGTGTTTCACGTTTTCGAACGATCTTAGCTGCGCACAACCCGAGTTTGAATCCTTCGACTTTCCGGATGAGTTACCTGAACCATCCGACTCGGTTGCCTACACTCGTTTTGAACCTTTGCTGGAGTCCTTTGAGTTCGAGACCTTTGCACCAGTCTTGCCTTCCATCATTTCACCTCCAACGCTCGAACTCAAGCCGTTGCCGTCTCACCTTAAGTACGCTTACTTAGGTGAGAACGAGACCCACCCTGTCATCATCTCGGCTTCTCTAGCTCCCGAGCAAGAGAAAGCCCTTCTCGCGGTCTTGCACAGCAACCGGCAAGCTTTTGGCTGGTCCATGGCGGACATCAAGGGGATTAGTCCCCTCATCGTTGAGCATCACATTCATCTGATGGATGATGCCAAACCAGCCTGGGATCCACAAAGACGTCTTAATCCAGTCATGAAGGAGGCTGTGAAGAAGGAGATCGTCAAATGTCTAGATAGTGGTATCATTTACCCTATCTCTGATAGCCAGTGGGTTAGCCCCATTCACGTTGTCCCCAAGAAGTCGGGCATCACGGTCATCACTAACGAGGCGAACGAGTTAATCCCTACTCGCACCCAAACTGGGTGGCGAGTTTGCATTGATTACAGAAAACTCAACGCCGCAACGCGGAAAGACCACTTTCCGCTACCTTTCATTGACCAAATGCTTGAACGATTGGCCGGAAATGAGTACTATTGCTTTCTTGATGGCTACTCTGGCTATAATCAAATTCCCATCGCCGAGAAAGACCAGGACAAGACCACTTTCACTTGTCCTTTCGGCACGTTTGCATATCGACGCATGCCCTTTGGGTTATGCAATGCGCCCGCTACCTTCCAGCGGTGTATGATGGGAATTTTCTCGGACATGGTGGAAAAATTTCTGGAGATTTTCATGGATGACTTCTCCATCTTCGGCGACTCCTTTGACGAGTGTTTGCTGCATCTTGACGCTGTCCTTACCCGATGTAAGGACAAGAATCTCACTTTGAACTGGGAGAAATGCCACTTCATGGTGCGCGAAGGTATTGTCTTAGGACATATCATCTCGCAAAATGGCATAGAGGTTGACAAAGCAAAGATTGAGGTCATTTCCAATCTGCCTCCTCCTCGATGCGTCAGAGATGTCCGAGCCTTTCTTGGCCATGCCGGTTTCTATAGACGGTTTATCAAGGACTTTAGCAAGATTGCTAGGCCCTTGACGCTTTTGCTGGCCAAGGATACACCTTTCGACTTCAACTCGAGCTGTGTGACTGCATTCGAGTCACTGAAACGCTCACTCACTTCTGCTCCCGTTCTTTCTTCCCCTGACTGGACGCACCCATTCGAGATTATGTGCGATGCATCCGACTTTGCCATTGGTGCTGTCCTTGGACAACACATCAACAAGATGCCGCACGTAATCTATTACGCAAGCCGAACCCTGAACGACGCCCAACTTAACTATACAACAACTGAGAAGGAATTCTTGGCTGTTGTATTTGCCTTAGAAAAGTTCAAGCCCTACCTCATCGGCTCTCCAGTCATTGTCTACACGGACCATTCAGCTCTGCGTCATCTTTTTGCGAAGAAAGATGCAAAATCTCGGTTAATCCGTTGGATCCTCTTGCTTCAAGAGTTTGACCTTGTCATTAAGGACAAACGAGGATGTGAAAACGTAGTTGCCGACCATCTCTCACGACTTCCTTCTTCGCCTTCGCTTCCAATTCCGATCAACGACGTTTTCCCGGACGAACAACTCTTGACAGTATCGTGCGAACCCTGGTTCGCAGATATTGTGAACTATTTGGCCACGGGATTACTACCGACCGAATGGTCACGTCAGGACAGACTTCGCTTCTTATCCCAAGTAAAACACTTTTACTGGGACGAACCCTACTTGTTCAAGTACTGTCCCCACCAGATTATTCATCGGTGTGTCCCTGATGAGGAATTCAAGAGTGTGCTGTCATTTTGCCACGATCAAGCGTGTGGCGGGCATTTTAGGCCCAGAAAGACAGCTGAGAAGATCTTGCAATGTGGTTTCTACTGGCCACAACTTTTCAAAAACGCTCACGACTATTGCAAGACTTGCTCCCGGTGCCAACACATGGGCCGGATATCCCGGAGGAACGAGATGCCGCTCCAACCGATCTTGGTTGTGGAGATTTTCGATGTTTGGGGGATAGACTTCATGGGGCCGTTTCCCAGCTCTTTTGGGAACTTGTACATCTTTCTAGCTGTTGATTACGTCTCTAAATGGGTCGAGGCTGTGCCCAGCCGGACTAACGACAATAAGGTTGTCGTTAGGTTCCTTAAAGAAAACATTTTCTCCCGGTTTGGGCACCCCCGAGCGATCGTTAGCGACAATGGAAGTCATTTCTGCAACAAAACTTTCGAAGCCTTGATGCGGAAATACTCCATTAATCATAAGCTTTCTACGCCCTACCACCCCCAAACCTGCGGGCAGGCCGAAGTTTCAAATCGGCAAATCAAGCAGATACTGGAGAAGACGGTTTCCAAGAACCGTAAGGATTGGTCTCTGAAACTCACTGATGCCCTTTGGGCATTTAGAACCGCTTATAAGACCGACCTTGGCATGTCTCCCTATCAGCTTGTGTATGGAAAAGCCTGCCACCTTCCTGTCGAAATCGAGCATCGCGCATTTTGGGCGATTAAGGAGCTGAATCTGTCTCTTGAGGATGCGGGCAGCCATCGGAAGCTGCAGCTGAACGAACTGAACGAGCTTAGGGATGAGGCTTACGATAACGCGGTTGTCGTTAAGAATCGAACGAAGGTGTTTCACGATAAACACATTTTGCGCAAAACCTTCATACCTGGTCAGCAGGTACTGCTTTACGACACCCGACTTCACTTCCATCCAGAAAAGCTCAGATCTCGCTGGAAAGGGCCGTATTTTGTGCGGAATGTGTATCCGCAGGGCGCTGTGGATTTGGAAAATCCAAAGGACGGTTCATTCTTCAAGGTAAATGGACACCGATACAAACCGTACCTTAGCGCCGAACCAACAGAGGAGCTCCTGTTCTTACAGGAGCCGGTTTACCCTGAATGATCATCCTCTGCCTACCTCCAAACTTCGGTTATCCAGCCAAGAACAATGGACACTGTTCCAAATAAGTTTGGGGGTATGTACAAACCATTTTTGTATATATTTGTGTATATTCTTTTTCTTTTTATTAAAAACAAAAACAAATAAAAATTTGTGTATCACTAACCGACAATTTTGAACCTTCCAACTGCTCTCTTCATGCTACGAACAGTGAGGACACTGTCCAGTTTAAGTTTGGGGGTACGCTCGGTACGCATTTCTTCCCTTCGCATTCATATGTATATTTTACATCTGCATATTAAAATCCATAAAATCCATAAAAATTTGAAAATTTTCTAAAAAAATAAAAACTTTTTGTCAAGTTAGCTTGTGAAAGAACTCTGATTCAACATTTCGACGGTTTTTGTTTGAAAAAATAGGAATAACTAGATCTTATGTCTGGATTTTGAAAACCTGAAAGATAACTCTCCTTTGATGTTAACTATAGCTGATATACGTCTTTACATCACACTACACGTGTCGTGAATTTTGGGAATTAGATGACAAGTCTTTCATGTTTAAACTTTTAAACAGATAAATGATTTTCTGAGGATCAAATAGGTTTGTTCTGAAATAAGTAATGTCAAGAATAGTTTATGAAGTAAAGCGAATATGAAGGAATGTTATTGACGCCGTAATTGGAACTAAGTCTGAAAAATAACCCATCGGAAACTTGATTGGAATGATTACACACCAAACCCACTAAACACGTCTTTTATCCAAAAAAAAAATTTATAATTGAACTGTAGGTTATATCTCCGTTCGTATTAAATCATCTGATTTTCACGCCAAACTGTCTTTTGTTTTTGGACCTGGGTAACTTGAGTAATTAAGTCCGCTGGGGTGTTTCTACACCTAATGCCCTAAAACCAACTGGTTTGGGTGCATTGGCCCAAAGCTCGCTAAGAAGCCTAGAAAGTCCAGTTTTAAAACAAAGTCAAGCAAGTGTTCTCTCCGAGTTAAAATTCCTAACGGTTCTTTGTGTGAGAATAATCTTGATAAAAGACAGGCTTTTATAAAAAATTTAGCGGAGATATGAAGGTTTTATTCTATGATAAAGACTATTGCACGTTCACAGAGGTGTGTATGAAATGAAAACAAGAAAAATGTGGAGTGAAAAATACGACTTAGTTATGGAAGATAGAAATTCTGAAGTTGAAACATTACTGGAAAACGAAACTTGAAAAATGCTTAACTCTTTATAAAACTTATGTGATCCTTTTAAAATTGTTATCTGGGCTTTATTGTGCGACATGATGACTTTATTCGACCTTTCGGGAACTTAACGACACTATTTGCACTGCACGTAAAGACATATAAAATCTGTAGTTAAATAAGATGCGAGGTGTGAAAAATAAAGGTTCGATGGTCTAGACTTAGGATTATAGAATTGTTATTTTCTAAAACAAAACTTTAGGGTTTGAATCTTAGTTATTTTACAAAACAAACTTGACCGGATTTTATGGGTAGTATCCGCTGAAAACCCTCAGGAGACAACACTCCTCCTACTAGGGACACCTAGAGGTTTAACGGCTTCTTGCACATGCTCAGTGCAATCGCGTTCCCTGCGAAAGTGAGGTTAGGAAATTTTTTGTGAATAAATGGGCTTTGCTCGGGACGAGCAAATGATAAGTTTGGGGGTATTTGTTCATATCAGATTTTTGCATTTTCATACCGCCCAATTTTTGTCACATTGCATATCGGTAGATACTCTTGAGCCGTGTTTGCTAGTCAATTGCAGGATACAGGTTCTCGGTTCTAAAACGGTGAAATTCATGGAAAACACAACAAAATCCGGGTTCCTGCCAACCACTGAGAAAACACGGTCTCCGCTCGTCATCCGTATGTTGCCAGATACCAGTTTAGGAAGACAAAATGTCAAATCAATGTCGCCTTCATGCACAAGGCTCAATGGCAACAACAAGTTCCAAGAAATCTACGCGGAGCTCGAGGCAATCATGACAAAATCTTGACAAAAAGTCCACCTTTCCCTCAACAGAAATTCTGGAAAAATCGTGGAGCCAAATTCAGAAAATACATATACCGGAATAAAGGGGACATCAAACCAGGGAACTACAGAAAATTGGGGGGCCCAACTCAACTATAAGGCCGCGGATCCGCGGCCAAAGGGGGGTCTAGGCCGCGAATCCGCGGCCATATAGTGGCGGCAGACAGAAATTTTTCAGGGGTGTTTTGGTCTTTTCATATGGGTTCTGGTGGTTGCCCTAGGTTTTCAGTTTTTGGCCTATAAATAGCCCAGAACTTTGTGAAGGAAAGGGTCCATTCTTGTATTTTCATTTTGCCTAGTTTTAGTGTTTCTCTTCTTCCTCTTCTCACCTCTTCTCCATTAAACTTGTAGTGAGCTTTTGAGTGAAGAGTGATGAATAAAGAAGACCATTTTATTATCATGCTTGTCTCCTTATCTTTATGCTTGTTGTAATTTTAATTTGTTAAGTAGTTGTTGTTATTTCCTTGTTGTTTCTTTCTTCTCTCTTTTTCTTTATCATTCATACGACAATGATACTTACGCTCGATCCTCGCCAAGGTGAGGTCGCAAATAGTTAGTCGTATTCTTCTAATCTCCTTCTTTCTATCTTCCTCTTTTGTTTTGTTTTATTTTTTTCGTATTATGATGTGTGAGTAGTTCATTCTTGTTAGGGTAGGATAAGGGAAGTTTGAGAGAAGGAAATCTCTCTCACTCTTTCCTTGCCAACAGCTTAAATCGACTCCCGTTAATTGAACCACAATCCGCTCCTTACGGCACCCTATCCTACATGATAGCGGTGATTCCGTAGTGAGACCGGTTGTGGTTGGATTAACCGGAGGTTATGGCTAAGAGCCAAGAACGGAAGGACATGCACCAAAAGGAAGGACTTATGCGTTGGAAAGCCTAGCTTATACTCGCAAGTCCCTTCCTAGTCGTGCTAATCCCCGTTGTTGCCGATTACCGTAACACCGATATTAAGAGGGGCAACGAAAGATGTGGAGACTCCTAACTCAAACTAACCTAATCCTAACCCTAACAAGCTCTCTTTAAAACATCAACTTAACACTTAGATAACCACAACAAAATCTGAACTTTCGGACTTAACTCGTTAAAACACATTGAAAAAGACTCCCATCTCCCTGCGGACGACCCGTACTCAACCGGCTAGCTACAAGCGAAACCGTCTTGATTGCGGTATTTAAAACTAAACTTGAACACGCAGAACCTCTAACAATCAGCGCCCCCCTGCGCTAACGTGTCTGATTCAGACACGTGGCGCTCTGCGCGCAGCGCAGGGGATCTGAAGCGTTGCTTCATTTATTTTAAATTTAATTTTCACTTTAATTTTCAAGACAGAGCTTTGCTCTGATTGGAGGAACACAGAAGTATTGCTTCTTTTCCCACCCTGGAATTTGAACAGAGCTTTGCTCTGATTGGGGTAAACACCGGCTTCACCCTGGCATTGATCAGCGCCGTGATTGGGGTATGTTCGCTAGCGTTGCAAAACATTGGGTGAATAGCAGCTCCATCTCTGCAAATGTCTTAACAGAGTCATTTGGGAGTTCGGAATATCACTCGAATGCTGTCTCTGACAAACTGCCAACGAATTGACGAAGCAGTAGCTTATCATCACCTCCGGTGTTGCCACACAAAGCTCTGAATTGAGCGACGTGCTGATGCGGATTTCCCGTCCCCTTATATACGTGGAATTTGGGGATCGTGTATCCTGGCGGGTACTTTATTTGGTCATACCAACCCGGATAGGGTCGTCCAATTTTAACAATTTGCCCAGCCGCTTCATTCGCCTGATGAATTCGTATCTGCTGAGCGATGTAATCATCCAGGGCGGCTTTTGAGATGGTCTCCTCCTTGGCTGCTGACAGAGCCGGCTGAGGATTTGATGTCTCTCTTCTATCATCTTCAATTATTACTGGAGGGTCTTCGGCTGGAGGGTCCGGCTGGATCATCATGCCCACCATGTCTTGGAATAGAAGGGTCATTTATTTTATATTGGCCGCTTGTTCCGCGGCCTCCTTGTCCTTCTTCTCAAGCATTCTTCGAAGGAATTCGGCATCAGTTTCCTGCTCACGACACTGCTCCGAGGATGTCTCCAGGCTTGCTTTTGGTCCTGTAAGTGCGGACATAGCTGTTAGCATTTCTTTGAGATTTTGTTGTTGCTGCTCCTGAGCCTTAGTTACTTATCGCGTAAGCGGTCGATGACCTGTGGAGATACGGCTATCCTCTTTTCCGGATGCCATATAAATGGTGTGCACCACCATGCCCCCAGACTTGGGGCTTTTAGATTCAGTGTTCTTGCGATTCGTCGCAAACACCGGGATTTTCCCCGGTCTCCTTCTTTTGTGGGCGGTCGAAGTTAAGGGGGCCGTTGTAGTGGGCACCCAAACAGATGACACCTTCTGTGGCTTGACAGGGTGGTCCTCTTCCCGCTGAATTTTCACCTTTTTCTGTCGGCGGGGATAGTCTTGATCAATCACCGAGTCTTGGACTTGACGCCAGACTTTGTAAATTTTAGAGGACAGCCGCCGAGGGGGCTGTTCGAGCTTCGCCTTTGTAGCATTCTCCACAGGCGCAAGAGATTTTTTTTAGCACGGCAGTTGGCGAATTCCTGCGCACCTTGTTAAGTAGTTCAAAGCTGTTCCCGGTTGGAACAACAACATCAACTTCCACCATTGGAGCTGACGGAGTCAGCCCGGAAGGGGAATTTCCCCCAGCTTCCTCACTCGGCGCCAGTGGCGACGTCGAGCATGTCGTACGGCTGGAATCACCTCCGCTGTTGGACGAGCTTCTTCAGGCCCCCTGTTCTGATGAGAGTCTGATGTTGGCGCCAGCCTGTCAAAGACAGATGCTCACTTAGAGGGAATGGACAATCTTGAAAAGGCCGATTTTCGTGCAGGGGAAACGGCCTTGGTTACTTCACCCAAAGTGGGAGCTGAAACGGCCATTCTTGTGAAGACCGACCCCTTATCCAGAGAAGCTGCCTTGGTGACTTCAGGAGCAGGAATGGCTATCCGCTTAGGGATAACCCTTTCTGGTATCGCGGGCTTCTTCATGGGCCTAAATAAGCTTTGGACCAGTCTGTCAAAGACTGAGGCGTTGGAGCTGGACGACCCGTTGAGAGGGGCCGCGGTAATGGTAAGTCGATCAAAGACCGACTTCTTTGGGGCTTCTTGTGACAGCAGCGGGGCATTGAAGCTCATCGGTGGGATCATAGTCCCAAAGAATAGCCCAGTGGTGGCCTGAGCTACTTGCTCAACTGGCATCTTGAACAGGGAGGCCGCTTGGGGCCCGTAGGTTATACCTCCAGATGAGGTGGAATGGGAGTTGCGGTTGCAGCTGGAGTAGTTAGAAGCCATTTCTTTTTTCTGCACGGGAGAAAAACCAAATCTTAGTACCTAGAACCCAAGGGCAACCATATTAAACCGCGATTCGTTCGCGAACACGACACACGGAGTGCGGAGTGGAAAGAGGAAGAGGTCCCACCGGGCATGCTGGAATATGTTCTCCGTCGAAAACGGAGACGCGACCGCGTAGGTCCGTCTTGCCTGAATTTCGAGGGCAGATGCTATTAGCTGCTATCTGTCCACCTCTCCGAAGATGCCAAGTTGATTTATGGCACCGTGTATCGAAGGTTTAGACGGATGCAGCCGATGTAGCAGACTTCGTTAGATTCCCCCTTATTGAGGGGTTTTTTATTGTGGGGACGCTCTTCCCTGCAGGCGCAAGCCCCTGCAGTTAATTACGCTACCGCATCGCGGTAACCACTTTCTCCTTCTCCAGATGGTCACTTCGTGTCGTGGGTGTTTGTTTTGTTTTTGGTTGCCCGTGGATTGTATACGGAGAATAATTTATGTTGTCGCTCGTAGGGCGTGGATTAGTCCAAATCCGTATTTTCTTAGATTTGGGTTTGGGGTTGGGTTTAAGGATGTGTTAGTCTCGTTTGAGACTAAGATCGACTTAAATGTTTGTTAAGGATACGTTAGTCTAATTTTTAGACTAAGATCAACTTAACGGGATCGTTTAGATCCGACAAAAGAGCATTTGGTCTCTATTGTTTAGTTCAGGGACATTGCGGTCGATTACCAGTTTAAGAACATGGTGGTCCAAGGTTAAGGACATCATAGTTCATGGGTTTAAGGACCCCACAGTCCGAGATTAAGGACATCATAGTCCATGGGTTTAAGGACCCCACAGTCCAAGGTTAAGGACTTCATAGTCCATAGGTTTGAGGACCCCACAGTCCATGGTTTAAAGACGTCATAGTCTATAAAGTTTAAGGACATCATAGTCCGTGAGTTTAAGGACCCCACAGTCCGAGGTTAAGGACATCATAGTCCATGGGTTTAAGGACCCCACAGTCCAGTTTAAAGACGTCATAGTCTATGAAATGTATGGTTGTCGGGACCCGTCACCTCTCTGAAGACGTTGAAGAATTACAACGACAAATATCAGAGGAGTGAAGAGATGTACCCTTGAACCGATTTTGGTTGAGAGATCTGTAGTCCAATTTGAGACTATGATCAAAGGATTTGTGAGCATATGGGCTCAGTTAATCTGAATTAAGGTCTTATGACCAATCTTGGGCTAATTCCAATCAAGTTAATATGTTTAACATTTATTCTGGGCTGTTGAGCATTTATTTGTGTAAAGTTCCTAGACACACTCAAGAGGTTCCACAACTGATCAACCATGCCAAAATCAAAAATTTCCATGTGCCAAAGAACCCTAATGCTAGATCGTTACTAGAGGTAAAGGCGAAACTACAAGCAAGTTAACAACTTAACTAAAAAGTGAAAGGGGTTACAACCTTTGTAGATCCGGTCCTCCACTTCCGCTGCGATCATCGGATCCCGGACTCTAGCGATGGTTTCGTTGAAGAAATGATCGGGCTAGGTCGTCGACTTCGATGCCGAAGATGATCTACGTCGAGGCAACTCAAGATCAAGGTCTATCTTCACTTGGTCATAAAACTTGTGAAGATAACACACTCTACTACATGGCAAGTGGTAGAGGATAAAGAAATAGGATGTGGGTTCATTTTGGATTTGGATTTCTCACTTGGATTCATCACTTGATAATTTTCAAGCAAGCTTTCTTTTTCTTCATCAAGAAGAAGAAGAAGATGAAAAGAATAGAAAAAGAATTAATGAAAAATAATAAATCAAGTGATCTTATCATAATGCAACCATGGGTGAGGCTAACACATGTAGAGAATAAACTAGGGTTTAGGTTTAATGGTTAGGTTAAGGCAAAAGACAAAATGGTTAGACTTATCAAAGCTTCATGAAGCTTCAAGAATACAACAAAGAAAGCCACCATATTTGTTTTTGCCAAAATGAATAAAGAAAATAAATTAAAACAAATTAAAACCTAACCATTAACCTAAAGATGGTTTAAAGCAAACATACATCCAAGTTTTCATGTATCATCAAACATGATACAATTTAGTGCACAAAAATATATCACATATACTACTTGTGCAAATCAAGTGAGAAAATCCATCTTAAGTGAACAAATACTAGTTAATGTAAAGTAATATATCAAATATATAATTATATATCAAATCATTAAATCAACACTTGATTTAATGATCCGGTCATATCGCATATAACCGACTAATATCAAGTGTATCAATGTATCGAATCAACACTTGATTCGGTAACCCGGCTATATCATGTATAACCGTCCAATGATACAAATCGCGATAATAGAATACAGTATCACATACTGGTATTATTCTTGGTCCCGCACATATCTCATATGCGCTCCTATTTCGTTTCGCTTGAGCCAGAAAACCTCTCTGTAGGACTCTAAAGACTCGTCAATACGCCGGCAGTAGGTGATGATCATATCAAACACCCACAAGCCGCAAGCGGTCTGCTAAACGTAACGGCCACCCGGGTATTGAGCGATCAGAAGATCAACGAGCAAGCCCGCTCACACTCCTGTGAATCCAACCAGTAACACTTACCGTACAGTCCGGTCTGTTCGTCTGATATGCCGCATATCTCGCCTAGGGGTGGTAAACGTCAGACCCCAGTAGCTTGATAAGTCATGCCGATGTAAGGTCCATAACAAGCGTGAAACTACTGATAAATCTTACCAATAAATCACTGCAACCCTGGCCAGGGATTTCCAGTTATGGCCAGTCGAGCATAGCACAACATCAACCCCCAATACCGGGAGAGACGAATCCCCTCCTATCGCTCATTGCCTCCATGTGAATCGGGACTATACCCAAAAACCACCTGTTTGCACGACTCAGTAGAGCCGTGGTAGGGTGGAAATCAAAGCACAGTGGGAGACACACAAGACTCTATGATGATCTCGGGTCAACAGACTAAGCTGTACCAGTGTCACCAGAGAACTGCCATCTAACGTGAGGTATAATACCATCTGGGAGTTCTCGGCGAGTCCGTTCAGTGTACCCAGTCTCCACTGAGCACCCGCATACCATCTCTGATGTCAAACACCAATGGATATGGGATCATCCATCGCCCATCACATGGATCGAGAAGATATACGCTTGTCTACTCTGGAATATCGATGCCCTGTCTCGATATTCCCACGACTAGGAACATTGAAGGATGTACTCATGGACTACCCAGGCCCCACTAGTATGATCTGCATCATAGTCCTGGAAGTCGAGTACACATCCTAAGGGCTTTATCAACATGTAACAGAGAGACAGAAAGTATACATGTTAAGATAAAGAGCAACCAGATAGCGTACTATCATGTCGAGCAAGAAAGTCCTACCTATATATATCCCAGCATCCACTACAATATACATCCAATGTACAGTAATGGCTTCTAGGGCATACATATAACTAACAATCTCCCACTTGCACTAGGGCCATCTGTAGCAGTGGTTGCAGTATCTAATACTCAACCATCCCATATAAGTCTCTCTCTGGGAAAAAGCCTTTGTGAGTGGATCCGCCGCGTTGTCCTCTGAGTCTACTCTCCTAACCTCGATCACCCTGGAGAACAACTATCTCCATGATCAGGTGATGCTGCCTCAGAATATGTCTGGGTCACTGATGGGACCAGGGTTCCTGGGCCAAAGCCACACTTCCATTGTCATACAATGGTAGGAACCTAGTTCATCTTATGAACCAATATACACCCAAACTACCTCTTTGGTAGTATCTTTAATAGCGATGTTACCAGCCTTTATCGTCTAGTCTGCCACGGTATCTAGCTTGGAACTCTTCCAACATACCGTCCCTCCATTGAGAGTAAAGACAATGCCTGCGACTGACACTCAGTCGTCCTTATCACCCTGGAACCTTTCCAGTGATTCTCCCCAGGATCAACTGATACCATCTCACTACAGCTAGTGAGAATCCTAATATCTATTTAGATCTATCTCATAGATCCAAAACCCAGGATTTAGGAGGTATCACTTTGATCCTATTGGAGAATCCACGTGATAAGAGGAGTCGACCGATCGTAGCAAAGGAAACTCCTTTCCTATCAAGAGTATGTCATCCACGTACTCTACGAGGATCATCACCATACTCCATACTACCTTTTTGTACATACAAGGTTCATCTACCATTTTGATGAAGTCAAACTCTTTGACTACCACATCAAAACAGATGTTCCAACTCCGCGATGCCTGCTTTATCCTGTAAAGCAACTTGCACACGTTTCCGCTGCTCCCATTGTTTACGAAGCCCTCTAGCTGTGTACTTATAGACGTTCTCTTCTAAATCATTATTTAGAAAAGCAGTCATGGCACCCAACCACCAGATATCGTAGTCATGGTATGCAGCAATGTTAAGTAGGATCCGGATGGACTTAAGCATAGCCACTGGAAAAGGTTTCATCATTATCCACGCTTGGTCGATGACGAAAACCTTTAACAAGTCTAGCTTTGAAAGTCTCAACTTTTCCATCTACACCAAGTAATCTTCTCAAGATATACTTGCTCCTGATGGGGATTTAACCCTTCAGATATCGCAACCAAAGTCCATACTTTGTTAGTGTACATGGATTTCATCTTAGATCGCTAAGCATCCAGCCATTCTTAAAGAGTCCCTACTCTCGATGGCCTGCTCGAAACTAGTTGGGTCATCATCTCATGATGCATTCCTCGCTCCCACTGTCATCGAGAAACCGAAGTATCTCTCAGGCGGATGAGGAACCCTACCAGATCGGCGGAGAGGCTGAGGTTCGTCGGGGACTATAGAATCCTTTGGTCCTGTCAAATCAGCTGCAGTTTTGTATACCTGGAACCCTTTCCAGTTCTACAGAACTGACCCTGCCTCGATCTTGTCCAGATTTTGCTTTTGACATAGGCCGGACAATCCCAAATCTTAACTTACTTAAGAGATAGGCTCTTCCCATACCATATCTTATATGGAGTGGTAGGCACTGATTTGATTCGAACCCAATTCAATAGGTATGCTATTTCTCAATTGCACAACCCCAAAAAGGAAATAGGTAACTCAGTAGTACTCATCATAGAACACACCATATCTAATATGGTGCGATTGCTCCGCCCCGATACACCGTTGTGCTGTGGTATATTCGGAGGAGTAATACGGAGAGAGAATCTCATTCTCCTTTAGAATAATCCAGGAATTCTATGCACAAGTATTCTCCTCCCTGATCTTATCATAGGACATAATACTTATACCCGGTTTTTGGTTCTCTATTTCTAACTTATATTCTGTGAATATCTCAAAAGGTTCGGACTTGTGTTTCAACAGGAACATATGTCTGAATCTTGAGAGATTATCAGAGAATGTAATGAAATACAAAGAACCGGTCTTGGCATGTGTAGACAGGGGATCTACATACATCAACATGTATCATCCCAAGAGTTCACTAACTCTTTCTCTGTTTCCAGTAAACAGAGCTATGGTCATCTTATCTCTGTGACATGACTGGCAAGTTTCACAAGATGTAAATTCAAACTAATTTAAATATACATCTAAATGTAACTTCAGCTAGTCGGGTCGCATTGATATGACCTAGTCTATAATGCCTCAAGAAGGATCCGTTCATTTATGAACTCTTCCTCTTGTGTGTGTTCTGTATACTAGGAACTGTAGTTTGATTTAGAATGTGAATGCTTTTAGATAACGTGCCTGAACCGATCAACTTTTGAAATAGGAAATGTTCAAAACATTATCCAACAATACAAAATTTTATGTCTCATGTAACTTTTGAAATGTTCAAAACATTACTAATAAAGAGACTGATATGATTTTGTATATCAGGTTTGGTATCTAATAACATTCGTTTAGAATCAATGTACTGGTAATACAGGGTGACAGTGACCAACAGACTTGGCTGCAACACTTGCCCCGTTTTCTGTCTCATGAAACTTATCACCCGTACTCAGTTCTCTACCTTTCTGTAGCCCTATGTAACGGATTACATTTGCGGGATCCTGATCCGGTATCTAATACTTAGGACGTAGAGAACACTGAGAAACAGTTCTTTATAATAAATACACCCGAAAGAGATGCATCATATGCACTTTCTTCGTTTGGGCGGCATAGGAATTTTGGTATTTCCCTATTTCCTGCTCTGTCTTATAACAATTATAAGTTGGAGCGGGACCAATGTTCCCCAGCTCAGTATAACAAGCGAGTTCGGTCAATACATCCATATTATTATCTTGATTAAGGCGTGATATGGTCGCTACCTGGAGAGAGAGAGAAGAAAACACTCTGCATGCGCTCTTGCAAGATTAGAATGGTTATTTATTTTATCTAATCAGGATGGCTCCCACTGTTTTTATCAAATCTTCCTTCAAACCCTAAAAGGAAAGACTAGCCGGGATTAATTACACTCTACAAGTTCGCCAATCTTTCAGCCAGGCCAGTGTCGGTACTTTGAGGAAGGTTCCCCGTGCTTTCGCACGAACCTAATTACAGTAAACCTCGTTTTCCCAAAGGCATAACCCCGTTGACACCTTTCTAGACACCTACTTGATCGGATAATTGTAAAGTGCAAAACTCTCCCAGGAGTAACAATTACTCGCGGTGGGTATCGGGATCCAACTATCATATAGAAGGTATGCAATCTCATTGCAAATTTCAACACTTGAAACCCCCGATAATGGTTTTTACCCCTAGCACCTATGACCTTGGCTAAGGTTAACAAATCATAAGCACTAGTCAAGTTCTACCCGTTATTTCGTGATTAATTAGACCCACCCACATGACCCTTGGCTAAGGTCAACAAAGCCATATGACTGTCCTAACTAATCGCATCATATGCGGTGTAGGAAGACATCACTTAGCTACCGTACACTGTGCCTTGACTATGGTCAACAAACACAGCACGAATACTAAGTACTCTACTTCCTAAAATGACGGAGGGTTGCGGATGATTTTTTAGAAAACCTTTAACGCTTTGAACTTGATCTCGTTGCGGAATCAAATGGTTTTTAAATGGAGTGTTTTTGAGGCTTTTCTAGTTTTGCTAAAGGGGCCACTCCCGGTGAAGGGATCGTCGGCCCTTTCCTCATCGAATAAGGTGCAGGATATATCATATATACCGCTGTGCAAAGCAGAAACTATAGAAGCAATCAAAAGACAAACCGAGAGTTGTAGCATCTGCCAGTTATTGCTAAAGGAGTCACTCCCGGTGAAGGGATCTCGGTCCTTTCCTTATCGAATAAGGTGCAGGATGTTCTACAAGGAACACCGCGATGCAAAGCAAGAACTGTAGCTACCTGTTTTTATTTTGAAATTCGATTCCACAATATCTTTTAGGTTTATTTTCTTTCATTAATCTCATTAATGAATGTCCCATCATTTAAGTCCACCTAAACATCACAGATAAATATAACGTACGCTTATGCCATCCGCATTCGCCTCGATGTCCCGTCTGCACCGTTAGGTTAGGTTACTAATGCCAGAGCGAGGCAGGGCTAGCACGGGTGTAAAACATAAGCAACGTCTATATAATATATCATATATACTATATACAATATCTATCTGAACAAATCACATGATCACATCATAGATAACGCAGCAGAAAATATCATATGAAATATTGGATATACTAGGACGTCCGTGTTTTATTTTGAGCCTGAATAAAACACGGATTCCACGGCCGTGATGAATAGCCAATCCCATACCCCTAAACCCCTACGAGAGCGGCAAGCAACCCTACCAATTCTAGGGTTAGGAGACCCGGACTCGACTCCTCGAGATGGTCTCCCACAGGACCCTAGAACCCGGTTACTTGTGCTCCCCTCCTTGGGTCTATCCTAATGCGGAAAAAGTAAATAATATACATCAATGGTGACATCTTCCGCAACCTGGAAGTGCCCCAATAAAAGAATATTACATATAAGTTTTTACATGAATGAAAATGAAAAACACTCATCTCACATAAAAAAAACCCGGCTATTCAAACACGACGATCCAATATAATATATCCAGCAACACATAACATCACATGTCATCAACGTAAGCAAATATGCCCATCCCAATTGTCGTTGACATATAGCAACGAAACCGGCGATATCACATATTACACTTACGGTCGCAGAAAAGAAAGTGTAAAACTACAACAGTTGGAATCCGCAACCTGCTTAGACATCGCATGCCTAACCAAATGAATTCCTTAGACATCGCATGCCTAACAATTATAAACCCCGCATTTTAGTCTCATTATCGAAAACACTTTTCAATATCAAGTCGGACAATTCAACAAGATTCCCGACATCCAAAACGAATGCTCGTCGCAAACTTTAGCAGACGGCCGCACCCCCGATACCGTCAACGAAGTGCACCAAGGCGGAACACCGCTGTCGCGAGCACCCTAACGGATGCTTTTTGACGACGGGGTTCTCCTACAGTCACTTGGTCAAGGCTAAGGGGTGTAGCTGTCTATTAAGTTTATCCGGCGAGTATCCGCGTACGCTACGTGATTGCGACGGACTTTTGATCGCATCAAAATTCCGTGGCAACCGATCAAGCGAGACTAAACTGCTAGATTTATAATATTCAAATAAGTTATCTCATAACTACTTGTGGATTCCAAATATTGTATCACATTCCGGATAAATAGAAAATGTTAAACTTTCCGATCGAACAATCAAACACCCAAGTTTTCCCGAAACAGCTCAACACATGAAATAAGTTTAAAAACATCCATTTCATGCCACAGTACCAACGGTCCAGCCGTAGAAGGGTCAAGCCAACGCCTCACATGTGGCACGCCGTACTGCCCCAAACCCTAAGGTTCAAAGGGCAGTTCAAGACGGTCACATAATCGAGTTAAGGTTTATTGTCTTCTAGAGGGACCATCGCGTTACTTGCACTACTTAGAACGTCTTTAAACCACGGAAAAATCCAACATTTGGAAATTTCTCGACAGGGGGAAAAAGTGGGTATTTATATCCGGTCGAACTTTTTAACTTATTCTAAAATTACCCGGAAAAACACATAGACAAAATTTGACAATCCGATCGAATCTACGAATTCCCAATACAACCCAAAAAACTCAACTCTTGAGTAGAAGTTAAAAATTCCCAGAAAATACAGCACTAACAGATAGGAATTACTGTGCAATTTTCAAAAAGTAATGTGACTGTATGGCCGCGGAACCGCCGCACGAGCCATGCTCGTGCCGCGGTTCCACGGCGCTTTAGTGGACTCAGGCGCACGTGCTGCACAGTATTTCTTAGAAAACCCTGCTGATTTTTCTGCATATTTTTAATTCACAAAAATCCCAGTTTTGAAAAATTGTACAGAGAAGGGTTTTGAATTAGGGTTTCGGGTTCGATCGGACTTCTAACATCGTCTACACTTCGCCTAAAGCTCTAGCTAGGCTCTGATACCACTGTAGGGGTTCCTAGGCACACTCAAGAGGTTCCACAACTGATCAACCATGCCAAAATCAAAAATTTCCATGTGCCAAAGAACACTAATGCTAGATCGTTACTAGAGGTAAAGGCGAAACTACAAGCAAGTTAACAACTTAACTAAAAAGTGAAATGGGCTACAACCTTTGTAGATCAGGTCCTCCACTTCCTTAGCTCCATGATGATGTCCCTCCGCTGCGATCATCGGATCCCGGACTCTAGCAATGGTTTCGTCGAAGAAATGATCGGGCTAGGTCGTCGACTTCGATGCCGAAGATGATCTACGTCGAGGCAACTCAAGATCAAGCTCCATCTTCACTTGGTCATAAAACTTGTGAAGATAACACACTCTACTACATGGCAAGTGGTAGATGATGAAGAAATAGGATGTGGGTTCACTTTGGATTTGGATTTCTCACTTGGATTCATCACTTGATAATTTTCAAGCAAGCTTTCTTTTTCTTCATCAAGAAGAAGAAGAAGAAGAAAAGAATAGAAAAAGAATTAATGAAAAATAATAAATCAAGTGATCTTATCATAATGCAACCATGGGTGAGGCTAACACATGTAGAGAATAAACTAGGGTTTAGGTTTAATGGTTAGGTTAAGGCAAAAGACAAAATGGTTAGACTTATCAAAGCTTCAAGAAGCTTCAAGAATACAACAAAGAAAGCAACCATATTTGTTTTTGCCAAAATGAATAAAGAAAATAAATAAAAACAAATTAAAACCTAACCGTTAACCTAAAGATGGTTTAAAGCAAACATACACCCAAGTTTGCATGTATCATCAAACATGATACAATCTAGTGCACAAAAATATATCACATATACTACTTGTGCACATCAAGTGAGAAAATCCATCTTAAGTGAACAAATACTAGTTAATGTAAAGTAATATATCAAATATTTAATTATACATCAAATCATTACATCAACACTTGATTTAATGATCCGGTCATATCGCATATAACCGACTAATATCAAGTGTATCAATGTATCGAATCAACACTTGATTCGGTAACCCGGCTATATCATATATAACCGTCCAATGATACAAATCGCGAGAATAGAATACAGTATCACATACTGGTATTATTCTCGGTCCCGCACATATCTCATATGCGCTCCTATTTCATTTCGCTTGAGCCAGGAAACCTCTGTGTAGGACTCTAAAGACTCGTCAATACGCCGGCAGTAGGTGATGATCATATCAAACACCCACAAGTGCTAAACGTAACGGCCACCCGGGTATTAAGCGATCAGAAGATCAACGAGAAAGCCCGCTCACACTCCTGTGAATCCAACCAGTAACACTTACCGTACAGTCCAGTCTGTTCGTCTGATATGTCGCATATCTCGCCTAGGGGTGGTAAACGTCAGACCCCAGTAGCTTGATAAGTCATGCCGATGTAAGGTCCATAACAAGCGTGAAACTACTGATAACTCTTACCAATAAATCACCGCAACCCTGGCCAGGGATTTCCAGTTATGGCCAGTCGAGCATAGCGCAACATCAACCCCCAATACCGGGAGAGACGAATCCCCTCCTATCTCTCATTGCCTCCATATGAATCGGGACTGTACCCAAAAACCACCTGTTTGCACGACTCAGTAGAGCCGTGGTAGGGTGGAAATCAAAGCACAGTGGGAGACACACAAGACTCTATGACGATCTCGGGTCAACAGACTAAGCTGTACCAGTGTCACCAGAGAACTGCCATCTGACGTGAGGTATAATACCATCTGGGAGTTCTCGGCGAGTCCGTTCAGTGTACCCAGTCTCCACTGAGCACCCGCATACCATCTCTGATGTCAAACACCAATGGATATGGGATCATCCATCGCCCATCACATGGATCGAGAAGATATACGCTAGTCTACTCTGGAATATCGATGCCCCGTCTCGATATTCCCACGACTAGAAACATTGAAGGATGTACTCATGGACTACCCAGGCCCCACTAGTATGATCTGCATCATAGTCCTGGAAGTCGAGTACACATCCTAAGGGCTTTATCAACATGTAATAGAGAGACAGAAAGTATACATGTTAAGATAAAGAGCAACCAGATAGCGTACTATCATGTCGAGCAAGAAAGTCCTACCTATATATGTCCCAGCATCCACTACAATATACATCCAATGTACAGTAATGGCTTCTAGGGCATACATATAACTAACAATTTGGGCTCGGCCCTTTTAACAATACTGAGCATTGATTTGGATTCTGACAGTATTTCTGTCTTTTGTTGAATGCTGAGCATTTATCATAGCTCTGTGGCTTATTAAAGAACAATTTATATTCTATCAGCGCAGTACATGGTGCGCTTGGCGCTTTGCGCCAGACAAAGAGCGCAGTGCGCTATATTTTGAGCACAAGCACTGCAGCGCTTTGCGCTAGATGTGGAGCGCTGAGGTGTTTCTGTTAAGTAGCGCACACGTGAGGAGCACGTGGTGTGCTTTGCGCTGAGCGTCAGATAATGAGCGCAGTGTGCTATATTTTGAGCGTAAATGCTATCTGTTCAATGGCGCACACGCGAGGAGCACGTGGTGCGCTTAGCGCTTTACGCCAGATCAGGAGCGCTGAGATACTTCTTTTTAATATGGAGCACTAAGGCTCTTTATGCAGCGTTGTGCGCTAGTTCTGGTACGCTGAAGCGCTTCTTTTCAATATGGAGTGCTAAGGCTCTTTTATGTAGCGCCATGCACTGAGAATTAAATTCTCTTTTAAGAGACTTTGTCTCATAGATCTAAGAATAAAGTTCTTAGTTTTACAGGAGATGTTTCAATCTCTTATATTTTGGTGAAAGGCTTTGCCTTCATGTATCTGTGATCTTAAGAGAATTGAATAATTCCCCCCTCCTTTTATAATGAGATACTATGATCTCTTTTTGTAAAAGACTTAAGTCTTATAGATCTATGATCTGTGAGAAGAATTATTTTCTTCTTCTTATGATGAGATCCTTTGATCTCTTTATGAAAAGACTTTTGGTTGTGTAGATCTATGATCTTAAAGAAGTGAATCCTTCTTTTTAATTATGAGATGATTTCATCTCTCTATTCTTTTACCTTGAAGAAAAGTTGTTCTTCTATCTAGAGCTTGGCTCTTCTCTCTCAATTTTCTCAAAGCTTATGGGGAGGTTCCTCTATTTGCTTCTGTATATCAGATTTGAAGTCTTGGGCCTTTATATAGGGCAAGCCGATTTGTTCAATCAGTTAAGGAGATCTTTTCTCCAACTGATTTGGGGATTTCCCCATCGTTGGATCTTTGATCCAAAGGCTTCTGATTTACAGAAGGCAATTTTCTTGATTTTAACAAGATTGGGAAATCTTTCCTTACAGAATTTATTCTGTACCTTGGTGATTTTTAATCACCATTGGATCATTGATCCAACGGTGTTCTGATTTACAGAGCACAATCTTATTGTTTGGAAAGATTTTGAAGAATCTTTCCTTAACAGAATTTAATTCTGATTAATTAATGATTTATCATTATTATTGGATCTTTGATCTGACAGTGGGGAGTTTTTAGTTCCAGTGTTAGCGCACCCTTGCTTTGCACATGGTGCGCTGCTTAGAGTGCAGTGCATTTAGCGCTAGCGCACACGTGCTTTGCACATGGTGCGCTGCTTATAGCACAGCGCTCAGTGCTAGTGCACATGTGCTTTTGCACTTGGTGCGCTACTTAGGGCGCAGCGCAATTGGCTTTGCAATGAAGCGTTTACTTTATTTCAAAATTTGAATTTTAAACAGAGCTTTGCTCTGATTGGGGGAAACACTTGACTACCAGGATTATGATGCAGATCATACTAGTGGGGACAGGGTGGTCGATAAGTACATCCTTCAAATGTTCCTAGTCGTGGGAGTATCAAGACAGGGCATCGATACTCCAGAACAGACAAACATATGCGCTTCTTGACCCATATGATGGGCGATGGATGATCCCATATCCATTGGTGTTTGATATCAGAGAAGGTATACGGGTGCTCAGTGGAGACTGGGTATACTGGACGGACTCACAGAGAACTCCTAGATGGCATAATACCTATCGTCGGATAGCAGTTCTCTGGTGACACTGGTACAGGTTAGTCTGTAGACCCGAGATCGTCATAGAGTCTTGTGTGATTCCCACTGTGCTTTGATTTCCACCATACCATGGTCAAGAGATCGTGCAAAAAGGTGGTTTTTGGGTACAGTCCCGAGTCACATGGAGGCAATGAGCGATAGGAGGGGTTTCGTCTCTCCCGGTATTGGGAGTTGATGTTGCGCTATGCTCGATTGGCCATAACAGGAAATCCCTGGCCAGGGTTGCTGAGATTTATTGGTAAGTGTTACCAGTAGTTTCTTGAACCGTTATAGACCTTGCATCGGCATGACTTATCAGGCTATTGGGGTCTGACGTTATACCACCCCAGGATGTGATATGCGACATATCAGACGAAGAGACCAGACTGTACGGTAGTGTTACTGATTGGATTCGCAGGAGTTATGGCAGGATTGCTTGCTGATCTTCTGATCGCTCAATACCCGGGTGGCCGTTACGTTTAGCAGACCGCTTGCGGCTTGTGGGTGTTCGATATGATCATCACCTACTGCCGGTGTATTGACGAGTCTTTAGAGTCCTATATAGAGGTTTCTTGGTTCATGTGAAATGGAGTAGGAGCACATATGTGATATGTGCGGGACCGAGATTAATACGAGTATGTGATACCGTATTCTATTCTCGCGATATGTGATATCGGTCGGGTATATGTGATATAGCCGGGTTATCGGATCAAGTGTTGATTCGATAAGTTGATTCTTTTGATATTAGTCGGTTATATGTACTATAGCCGGATTATTAATCAAGAGTTGATTTAATAGTTTAATGTATAATTATATATTTGATATATTAAATTACATTAACTAATATTAGCTCACTTAAGATTTCTTTCTCACTTTTTGATACATTGATATATATGTGATATATATTAATAGTATTCTTTTTGCATAAAATATATATGCGATATATATTGTTGTGTCATGCTAGGTTATACATGCAACATGTATGTATGAGACTTACACCATGCTAGGGTTAATGTTAGGGTTAATATTTATTCTTAAGTAATTACAATTAGTGGAGATATTTTGATGGTTGGAAGCTTGGAGAAGTTTCAAGATAACCATTGACTTAGTCCACTCTTTTGTTTTCCTTAAGATATTTATCAACCCAACCATTAATCATACACAATGGTTAACTCTCTACAAGGGTTAGATATATGATATACTCATCCATGGTTGCAATTTTAACCTTAATGGATTCATTCTTTTATCACTTGAGTTTCATCTTCTTCTTCCTCATTTTAAGCTTTCTAGCTTTTGACAAAGTGATGATAGATTGTGAGAAAACCAAATCTGAAGTGAGCAATATTCCTACTTCATCATCCTCTAATATTAGCCATTTAGTTTAGGGTGTTTGTTTCACTAATCTACACAATTAGTGAAGAGATAGCATGAGCTAGTGTCTCCTCGACGTAGATCATCTTCGGCCTCGAAGACTTCGAAGTAAGCTTGTTCGTTTCTTCATGGGAGCCTTTCTAGAGTCCGGGGGATAGTGATCGCAGCGAACAGACTACTACACGGAGCTATTGAAGTGAAGGAACGGTCTACAAAGGTTGTGTTCCTTATTCACTTAGATGTAAAGAGTTTACATATCATGTTTAACCTTAATTCTCTAGTTCGATTACTTGGCGGGTTGGTTTAGCACCCTAAAAATTTTAAAGTGGCATGATTGATGCTTACCAAAACCTTCACAAAGTGCTAAGCTAACCCTACAGTGGTATCAGAGCCAAGCTAGAGTATTAGGCATTGCATAGGCGAAGTTTAAAGTCCGATCGAACTCCGAAAGCCCGAAATGACCCCCTTTCTGGAAATTTTTCCAAAACTTGGATTTTTCTATGTTAAAAATACTCATAAAATCATGCAGGGAATTCTATGGACACACCTGAAGAACGAAACCCTAACTCGTCCAAGTGACCGCGGATTCGCGGCCAAAACATGGTTTTAGCGACGGATCCGCGGCGCCACTTGAGAGGCTTGGGTCGGGCCCTTCAGCTGTTGGTCCGTAGGTACTGGGGCATGCTTCTAGGAACTTTTAATTTTGCTTAAGTGTTGAGCTCTCTGGGAATTTTTGGGAATTCGTTGCATCGATCGAATTATCTAACTTCGCTTAGCTATCTGTTTTTGTGATACAATATTTGGGATCCAAAAAATTGGTTATGTAATAACTAGTTTGAATTTTATAAATCTAGCGGTTTAGTCTCATTTGATCGGTTGCCACAGGATTTTGATATTGATCAAAAGTCCGTCGCAATTACGTAGCGTACGCGAATACTCGCAGGGTAAACTTAATAGATAGCCACGCCCCATAACCCCGACCAAGTGACTGTAGGAGAACCCCGTCGCCAAAAGCATCCGTTCAGGTGCTCGCGGCAGCGGTGTTCCGCCTTAGTGCACTTCGTCGACGGCATCGGGGGTGCGGCCGTCTACTAAAGTTTCCGACGAGCATTCAATCAAGTTATCGGGAATCTTGTTGAATTGCCCGACAGGTTATTGGAAAGTGTTTTCAATATTGAGACTAAAATGCGGGGTTTATAATTGTTAGGCATGCGATGTCTAAGGAATTTATTTGGTTGGGTATGAAATTCAAAGTATGTGATACGTTGGGTTTATGATGTCTAAGATGATTGCGGATTCCAACTGTTGTAGTTTTTCACTTTATTTTCTGCGACCGTAAGTGTAATATATAGTGTATTGTCGGTTTCGGTGCTATATGTCAACGACAATTGGGATACGCATATTTACTTACGTTGATGACATGTGATGTTATATGTTGCTGTGATATGTTATATTGGATCATCGTATTTTGAATAGCCGGGGGTTTTATGTGAGATGAGAGTTTTTCATTTTCATTCATATAAAAGCTTGTATATAATATTCTTTTATTGGGGCACTTCCGGGTTGAGGATGATGTCACCATTGTATATTATTTACTTTTCCGCATTAGTATAGACCCAAGGCGGGGAACACAAGTAATCGGGTTCTATGGTACAGTGGGAGACCATCTCGAGGAGTCGAGACCGGGTCTCCTAACTCTAGAATTAGTAGGATTGCTTGTCGCTCTCGTAGGGGTCTGGGGATGTGGGTTTGGATATTCATCACGACCGTGGAATCCGTGTTTTTACTGGCTTAAATAAAATACGGAATTCCTAGTATATCCAATATTTCATATGTGTTTCTTCTGCTGCTGATATTCTGTGATGTGATCATTTGATATGTTCTGAAACGAGTGCTTATATTATATATATGAGATATAATAAATATTGCTGCTTTCGTTTCTTATGTGATGCTTAGGAAGCATAATCTGATGGGACTTCATTAATGGGATTAATGAAATAAAAGAAAAAGAAACCTAAAAATGTTGTAGAAACTTGTTTAAAAACTGGTAGCTCTAGTTCTTGCTTTACATAGCGGTTTTCCTTATAGAATATCCAGCACCTTATTCGATAAGGAAAGAGCCGAGATCCCTTCACCGGGAGTGACCTCTTTAGCGAAACTAGAAGATGCTACAACCCACTCGGTTTGTCTTTTTGATTTCTTCTATAGTTTTAGCTTTCCATAGCGGTATTTGTGAAATATCCTGCACCTTATTCGATAAGGAAAGAGCCGAGATCCCTTCACCGGGAGTGACCTCTTTAGCAAAACTAGTAAAAGCCTCAAAAACACTACTTTTCAAAATCACTCAATTTTACAACGATATCAAGTTCATTACGCTCATGGTTTTCTTAAAAACCTGCGTAGCCCTCCGTCATTTCAGATAAGTACTACTTATTATTCGTGCTGCGGTAGTTTGGCATGCGTCAAGGCGTAGTGTACGGTAGCTAACTAGTGCTTATCTGCTAGCATACGATGCGATTGGATTAGGGTATTCGTACGACGTTGTTTGGCATGCGTCAAGGGTCGTGCCGGTGGGTTTAATTCAATCAAGAAATGTACGGGTTGAACTTGACTAGCGGACTATGTGTTGTTTGGCATGCGTCAAGCTCATAGGACGCTAGGGGTAAAAGTATTATCGGGAATTTCAAGTGTTGAAATTTGCAATGAGATTGCATACCTTCTATGAGATAGTTGGATCCCGATACCCACTGCGAGTAAGAGTTACTCCTGGGAGAGTTTTACACATTACAATTAGCCGATCAAGTAGGTGTCTAGAAATGTGTTAACGGGGTTACACCCCTGGGAAAATGAGGTTTATTTTAATTAGGTCCGTGCGAAAGCATGGGGAACCTCCCTCAAAGTACCGACACTGTCCTGGCCGAAATATTGGCGAACTTGTAGGGTGTAATTAATCCCGGCTAGTCTTACCTTTTAGGGTTTGAAGGAAGATTTGACTAAAACGGTGGGAGCCATCCTGATTAGATAAAATAATAACCAATCTAATCTTGCAAGAGCGCACGCAGAGTGTTTTCTTCTCTCTCTCTCCTGGTAGCGACCATTTCATGCCTTAATCAAGATAATAATATGAATGCATTGACCGAACCTCCTTATTATACTGAGCTAGGGAACGTTGATTCCGCTCTATCTTATAACTGTTATAAGTCCGAGCAGAAAATAAGGGAATATCCGGATCCCATGCCACCCAAATCGAAGAAAGTGCATGTTGATGCATATTCTTCGGGTGTCCTTATTACCGAGAACTGTTTCTCAGTATCATCTACGTTCTAGGTATGAGATACCGAATAAGGATCCCACATATGTAAGAGTTACATGGGCTACAGAAAGGTAGAGAACTGAGAATGGTGATATGTCTCTAAGTGTCAGAGAATGGTGCAATTGTTACAGCCAAGTCAGTTGGCAGATATAACCTTGTATTAGATACATTGATTCTGAATAAATGTTATTAGATACCGAACCTGATATACAATATTACATCAGATTCTTTAATGAAGTTAAAGAAGGATATAATTATATATTAGAGGATAATATTATGAACATTTTCCTGAATCAAGAGTTGATTCGATCAGGCACGTTATATAATAGCATATACGTTCTAAATCAAACCACATATCAAAGTATATAAAACACAGACAAGAGGAGCAATTCAGGAATGAACGAATCCTTCTTGAGGCATTGTAGACTAGGTTATATCAATGTGACACGACCAGCTAAGTTACATAAGGATGCATATGAGAATCTATTCGAATTTTCATCTTATGCTACTTGCTAGTCTTGTCTCAAAGATAGAATGACCAATACTCCGTTTACTGGAAACAGAGAAAGAGTTACTGAACTCTTGGGACAGATGCATGCTGATGTATACGGTCCAATGTCTGCCAAGGTTGGTTCTTTTGAGAACCAAACGGGTAAAAGTATTAAAGTCCTACAATGTGATAGAGGAGGCGAATACTTGTGTATGGAGTTCCTGGAGTTTCTAAAAGGAGAATGTGATTCTCTCTCACCTTACTCCTTCGTATACACCACAGCACAACGGTGTATCGGAGCGGAGGTATCGCACCATATGAGATATGGCGCGTTCTATGATGAGTATTGATGAGTTACCTGTTTCCTTTTTGGTGTTATGCACTTGAGAAGCTGCATACCTATTGAATGGGGTTATCCAAATCAAGGCCTACCACTACATATGAGATATGGTATGGGAAGAGACCATGTCTTAAACGAGTTAAGATATGGGTGTTCCCCTCCGAATGACGGCGCACAGGACGGCGAAGTCCTGACGCTAAGATTCGGGGCAGATGCTATTTGGTTTTATCCGTCCACCTCTCCGAAGATGTCAAGTTGATTTATGGCACCGTGTATCGGAGGTTTAGACGGATGCGGCCGATGTAGCAGACTTCGTCAGATTCCCCCTCGCTTGAGGGGTTTTTTATTGTGGGGACGCTCTTCCCTGCAGGCGCAAGCCCCTGCAGTTAATTACGCTACCGCATCGCGGTAACCACTTTCTCCTTCTCCAGAATTTCACTTCGTGTCGTGTATGTATGTTTTGTTTGTGGTTGCCCGTGGATTGTATACGGAGACTGAGTAATGTCGTCGCCCGTAGGACGTGGATTAGTCCAAATCCGTATTTACTTAGATTTGGGTTTGGTGTTTTTAGTTTAAGGATACGTTAGCCGTATTGCGGCTAAGATCAACTTAAACGTTTGTTAAGGATACGTTAGTCCTGTTTGAGACTAAGATCAACTTAACGTGGTGATCCATTTATTATATGGCCGTCAGGACTCGTCACCTCTCTGACATCGTTGAAGGATTACAACGATAGGTGTCAGAGGAGTTCGGAGATGTACCCTTGAACCAAACTTGATTTAGGGTTTTATAGTTCATTTGCATGTTTAAGGATACGTTAGCCGTGTTTGGGGCTAAGATCAACTTAAACGGGATCGTTTAGATCCGGCAAAAGAGCATTTGGGGGGCTCTATTGTTCCAGTTTAGGGACGTGGTGGTCCATCGGTAGTTTAAGGACATTGCGGTCCATTGCCAGTTTAGGGATTAGGGACATGGTGGTCCATGTTCCAGTTTAGGGACGTGGTGGTCCGATATTAGTTTAAGGACGTTTCGGTCTGACATTAGTTTAAGGACGTTTCGGTCCACGAGTTTAAGGACCCCGCAGTCCATATTCATGTGTGATCGTTGGGACCCGTCACCTCTCTGACGTCGTTGAGGAATCACAACGATAGGTGTCAGAGGAGTTCGGAGATGTACCCTTGAACTGGATGTAAATTGATTTAGGGAGAGCAATCTTGCTCAGTCAATTTAATTTGAGAACTTACGGCCACGATTGGGCTAAGTCCAATTAAAAAATGTTCGACACTTTATTTGTTTTGGGCCTGTACTAGGGCTTGGCCCATTTTTAAATAATGCATTGCATTATTTTCTATTTTGTTTGGACTGGGCTCTGCCCTTTTATAAATGATGCAGAGCATTCATTTTGTTTGGGCTCTGCCCTTTTTTATTGCTTTGCAATTTATTTTGGCCTGTTGGTCTTTTTGTCTTGGGCCTGGCCCTTTAGCAAAAGAAAAGCCTTGCATTCTTAGGCGCCTTGCGCTAATCAGAGAGCGCAAGCGCTTGTGGTGACGACACGTGTCATGCAAGCGCAGTGCGCTGCGCTTGCGCTGCTGACACGTGGCGTACTTTGGTGAGTTGCGCCAATTACAGAAAGCAAAGCTCTATCTTAAAGCGCATAGCACAAGTAGTTCAGATGTTGACACGTAGCGCTTTCCCAAGAGCGCAACAGTGCAGTACTAAGAATCTTTTAGATTCAAGAACAGAAGTGCAAAGCACTATTTGATTTCTTGATCTAATTTAGATCAAAGAAAAATAAATTTTTCTTGTTTTTCTTATCTCAGAGAACCAAAGGTTCATAAAAAGTGCAAAGCACTATTTTATATATATATATTTTTTGTTTTTATTAAAGATCCTTGATCTTATTTTTAGATCTATGATCTGTTCATAAGTGAACTTTCTCTTTTTCTAAAGGTTTTTACCTTTTTGTTCTTGAGGAGTTCTTCAGAGTTCTCTTTTTTTTCAGAAAAATGTTGATGTCTCTGAATTGAGGTCTAGGGGTCTTTTTATAGTGCCCATAAATTAGTTAAATTTGTTAGAGAGATTTTTCTCTGAGTGATTTAGGGAATTTCCCCCACCGTTGGATCTTTGATCCAAGAGCTTCTGTTTTACAGAAGAAAATCTTCTTGTTTTAACAAGAACAGAAAGATTTCTTTAAAATTTTAATTCTGTTTGGCGCAAATGCCCCAGCGCGTGACACGTGTTGCGCGGCGCCCCAGCGCTGACACGTGTCGCGCAGCGCACAACGCAGCGCAAATGTGCTGACACGTGTCGGGCAGACACGTGTCGCGCAGCGCAAAGCGCAGCGCAACTGCGCTAGCGCATCTGCGCTGACACGTGTCGCGCAGCGCAGTGCTTGCGCAACTGAAGCGTTGCTTCCTTTAATTTTGCTTTAAACAGAGTTTTGCTCTGATTGGGTGCGCTGCCTTGGGCGCTGCGCTGATGTATCTGCGCCTGACACCTGGCGCGTTGTGCGCAACGCAAAGGATCTGAAGCGTTGCTTTATTTATTTCAATTTTAATTTTCAATACAGAGCTTTGCTCTGATTGGGGAAACAGAAGCGTTGCTTCGTTTCCCGTCTTGGAATTTGAACAGAGCTTTGCTCTGATTGGGGTAAACAAATGCCCCCCCACCGTTGCGCTTACGTAGCCTTCCAAACGTGAGCGCAGCGGTGGCAGAATTCCAACCATCGCGGCAACTCTTGGAAGTTGAAAGGGCATTTGATGACTATAAATAGGACCTTTGGTCCTTAGATGATTTTCATCTTCACAATTTTATTTTCAGAACTCAGAGCCCTGCTCTCTTGTTTAACACTTTTAAAAGTTCAAACTTTAGAGAATTTTAGGTAAAAATATTAATCTTGATTAAATTAAATCAATTTTAAGAGCTTTGCTCTCCATAGATCCCTGATCTAAAGAAGATCCATTTAGGGTTTCACTTAGCAGAGCTTTGCTCTAAAGGGGTCTAAAGAGAACTAAAGAGAACCCAATTAGGGTTCCATTAATAGAACTCTACTCTCTGAAAAATTTTCCTTGGATTTTCTTAATTAATGGAGCTTTGCTCCTTCCAAATCACATAGAAGAACTCTTAAGAGTTCTTCATGGATCTTGGAAGTTAAAGATGGCATTTGATATTATTATCATTATTATATTATCTTTGTAGAGCAAAGCTCTCAATGTTCTCAAAGGATTTTCTTCAAATTCTCTTCATAACTGATCTTGATCGGTGTCACTCCTGTCTGCAAAGCATTGCTCTCAGGGAGTTTAACTTTTAACCCTCTGTATCTTCTTATCTGCTAATCTCCCATATTGCTTTCTTCAGGTATCATGGCAGTGCGTCTATATAGCCTGCATGAGTTCATCACTTATGAGGACATCCGTACACAGGGCCGTCAACAAAACCATGAGTTTACAGATGCCCAGTGTGCGGAAGTCATGGGTCGCCTCAACGCAAGCGGTGGTTGGCTGCTTCCTCGTCGTTCAGCTCTCTTGAAGGTCGTGCTGGGAGCAATATGGAGAGCACTTCCGGGGTTTCATGAGGCCCTACCGCTCAATGCGCTGGATGATGCCGAAGACAAGGTGCATTCAGTATACCTGACGGGGCTGATCTCGAAGAAACGGCGGGACAGCCTCATTGACATCCTACATCAAATTTTTCAGCAGACGACGATAGTTGCTGCTTACCGAAGGCCGGATGGGCTTGCCAAGGATCTTGACACACAGGAGCGCGAGAGGCTACGCACAAGAATAATCAGAAAGGCTAGAAGAACTCTGGATGGCCTTACTTTTGAATTCCTCAATCCGTGCCCCGGATCCGAAGTTATACCTTTGTAAACATTTTAATAATGTTATTATTTATTTCTCCGTGATTGTAAGAACCCCTTTTTTATGATATGAATAGAAAGTTTCCATTTCAGCTTGTCTTATTCCTCGTTCTGAACCATTTGTACATGCATGAATGAGGATGTCTTGAACGCTTGATCAAATGTAAATCGGATGTTCTTTCTGTCACTCTCTTATTATCAGGATGCTGCCTTAGTAAACATGGTCAACAGATAATAGAGCACGCATCTTAACTTTCTTCAGAAATAGCGATGGCTTAGGCCGCAGGTTCAGATCTGCTGCCTAAAGACTTTTCAACTCTATGAGCCGTGAGGGTCTCGTAGAGATTTTTCTCCCTACAGATCGAGGGGATCTCGTAGGTGGGTTTTTCTCCTTAGGAATCGTAAGGACTCCTAAGTGTGGTTTTCTCTTATAAGTCGTAAGGATCCTATAAAAGAATTTTTCCTTCTTACGAGTCGAGAGGACCCGTAAGCGGTTGTTTCCCTCCTTGTCGAAACTCGACTTTGGAGAGTGAAACCCGTGGATAGTATGCAAGAGACCGTTTTGGGCCAACTTGCAGGGTCCCAGTGCTTAGGAAACAGTCTCCTTTTATGCCTATTGCCTAAGGCTTTATCTCGCGATTCGAGCCTCATCGAGAATTTCCCGCAAAGACATCAATTTCTTCACAAGTCGAGACGAATCGAGCGTTTCTCGCAAGAACATCCTAACGTCGCATTTAACCTCTGCTCTTTACGACAGAAGCCCGTTAAGGTCGGTGGTACTTAGGGTTTTAGTCATCGTACCGTCGCATAAGCTGATATAGTCCTCGATAGGCAATCGTGTTGTTCGAGTAGCCCTGCGACTGCTGTGTCTCTGATCCCTTCGGGGGCTGGACAAGACGTCTTCAAGCAATCTTCCTAGGCAGTTTGACCGTCGGAAGAGCAAGTGTTAGGAATTTGCCATGCCGCTTTTTACTTGAGGTTAGGCTCATTTTGGCGAGCCCCGATGAGTCATAACCACTCCGCGCTGGTGTGGGGATGATCTCCGATAGTCTTTCAGGTTTTATGTGAGTTGCCGTCAAGACCCTGAAGCTAGGAATTTGGCCTTTGCTTCGTTTTGCTGGCATCGCGTCTGCTGTATCGAGACGAATATCGCGGTGGGAACTAGGGATTTTGTCGTGGCTCCATTTGTTTGATTGTCACATCTGCACCCTGCTGGAGGAAGAACGCTGGAGTGACATCTCGTCTGCTGTATCGAGACGAATGTCGTAGTTGTCTTTAGGTTGCTGGTGAACCGTCGAGGTTTGGAACTAGGGATTTTGCCGTGGTTCCATTTGTTTGATGATGTTGTGTCTTCTGTGTCGAGACGAACGTTGGGGTGACATCTCGTCTGCTGTATTGGGACGGACGTCGAGGTTGTTTCTAGGTTGCTGGTGAACCATCGAGGTTTGGAACTAGGGATTTTGCCATGGCTCCATTTGTTTGATGATGTTGCGTCTGCTGTGTCGAGACGAACGTTGGGGTGACATCTCGTCTGCTGTATCGGGACGAACGTCGAGGTGGTGACCACTCTGTGCTGGTGCGAGATGATCTCCGATTGTCTTTCCGGTTTTATATGAGTTACCGTCAAGACGTTGAAGCTAGGAATGTGGCCTTCGCTTCGTTTGCTTTGGTGTGTCCAAATCCTGTTGGAGGAAGAACGCCGGGGTTGGCATTTTGTCTACTGTATCGAGACGAACGTCGAAATGAAGCTGGCATTTTGCCGTCGCTTCGCTTTGTTTCGATCCCAAGGTCTTTTTGTTGGCATTGTATTTGCATCTTGATGGACTGCGAAGAAACTCCTTTATTGACATCTCATCTTCTATAACGAGAAGAATGCTTAGATGGTCTCTAGGTTGTCTGTGAACCGTCGAGATTTGGCTTCACTTTTTTATGGAGCCTGTTGGGAAAGTATGGTTCCCTCTTTGTTTGTGCCCCTGGATTGTATACAGGAATCGATGTGATCTAACTTGTAGGGCAGAAGTTTCATTCATTTTTTTTAATTTATTATTATTATTTTATTTCCGCGATGCTCTATCATTTCAGCTTTTATATCGCGAAGATCGCGACTGCCCAATCATTTCGGCTATTTTTTCGCGGTGCCCAATCATTTCGGCTGTTCATTTTATTTTTACTTGCTGCTTTTTATTGCGAGTTGCCCAATCATTTCGGCTATTTTCCATGCATACATTTTCTTTACTTGCTGCTTTTTATTGCAAGCTGCCCCATCATTTCGGCTATTTCATATGCATGTGCGGCCTACTGGCTTTTCGCCGTAAACCTGAAATTAGACACCGATTTCGGCATCAGCACCGCTACAACTGGGATATGGCCAGGAGCGAATCATCATATGCCTCTGTCGATGTCGAACAAAGGTGGCTTAGCAAACAGGGTTAGGGTCCTGTCGACTAAGGCTTTTTAACTTCATGAGCCGTAAGGGTCTCACAAAGGTATTTCTCCCTACAAGTCGTGAGGATCTTGTAGGTGTATTTTCTTCTTAGGAATCGAGAGGATTCCTAAGTGTTTGTTCCTTTGTAAGCCGTAAGGATCCTACAAGAAGATTTTCTCCTTGTAAGTCGAGAGGACTTATAAGGGTTGTTCGTCATGCGAACATATCCCCAGTCTCGGATGAGACTTGGTTAGGGAAATGCTTATTCGCGCCCGTGAATTGTATACAAGGGTTAGTATTGAAACACTTATAGGGCAGTATCGGAAGTTGTGGGGGTTGCTTAAGCATAGGTTTAGGTCTCTGTAACTTAAGACTTTCAACTCTCATGAGCCGTGAGGGTCCCATAAGAGACTTCTCCTTACGAGTCGTGAGGATCTCGCAAGTGTATTTTCTCCTTAGGAATCGTAGGGATCCCTAAGTGTGTAGCTCCCTTGTGAGTCGTAAGGATCTCACGCAGGTGGTTTCTCCTTACAAGGTCGAGAGGATCTTATAAGTGTCCTTTAACGAGGTTGCGCCCTTTCAGGTTTTCGCAAACACTCGCCAGCAGTCCTGCTGTTTTTACCCACGGAGTCATTTCGGGTTTTCATCTGTGCCCATTTTTGCTTATGGACATACCGTTTTTATTTTATTTTATTTATTTTTTTTTCTTCTTCCATTTTTTTTACGATGTCGCGCCCTTTCGGGTTTTCACGAATACTCGCCGGTAGTCCTGCTGTTTTTACTCACGGAGCTCTTTCGGGTTTTCATCCGTGCCCTTTTTTGCTTATGGACATACCATTTTTATTTATTATTATTTTTTTATTATATTTTTTTTTTTATTCATCTCTTCAGCCTAAAGATGCTGCGGTAGTAGTTTAAAGACGTTTTGGTCGTTTGCAAGTTTTAGGACATTGCGGTCCGTCGTTAGTTTAAGAACGTTTCGGTCCGGTGTCGCCGTATTTGAGGCGAATATCTAGTTTATTGACTTTTCGGTCTAGGGGGCTTTTTCTATGAATGAGCATGATGCCTCCGGCGTATCCGTCTTTCTCAGAGCGTGCGGTTGTGGCGGGCTCACCTTCCAGTTTTCAGACAGTGCGAACTCGTCCCGTTGGTATTGGTCTTCAACCCAGTTTTTGAAGACGTAGCAGTTCTCGATCAGGTGACCTATTGTTTGGTGGTAAGGGCAATAATTAGGATTATTAACATCGCCTGGTCGCAACGGACGCTTTGGACTCGGCAGATTGATGAGTCTGTCACACACTGCCAGCTCGAACAGTCTATTTGTTTTATTTTGAGGAAACGAGTAAGGACGTTTTAACTTTTCTTGAGGGGCTTCTGCTTGTTGTTTCGGCAAACAACCGGTTTAGGGCCACTCAATTGCTGTTGAGTATTGGCTACGAGGGCTGTTTTTCCCTTCTCTTTATCCTTTTTGCTCGATCCTTTGTTCGCGAGGACGAGATTTTTTTCGAGTAGCGTGCGATTGCACGGCTGAACGTTCTCGCAACTCCTCAATTCTTTCACTTTTGAAATGGATTCCTTGAGGAGAGGGTTGAGGGCAGCTTCTTCGTCAGAATCGCTTCCGAGGGTGATAATTTGCGACCCCTTGGAGTCGGCTTTGTGACAGTCGGCGGCGGCTCTCTTGCGCTCATCTATCGCATTTTTCTGATGTCTACGAACTCCACACTTTGTCCTGTTGAAGTGTTGCTTTTGAGCGACATACCCTTACCACCAACAGTTAAAGGATTCGCAGTCTTCGGTAGAATGTATGATCTTCTGATGATATAAACAGAAGTTGGGGTGCATTTCTACCTCAGCGAGAGTATTTTCTTCAGAGGGCGGTAGCTTCATTCCTACTGATAGAGCTTTGGCGAACCTTTTCCTCGTCTTGAATTTGTTTTTACCCGTAGTGGATGGCTTTTGATTTGACGGGAATGCCTTGGCTCTTTCCAGTATGGCCATTTCACGCTCTTGATTGGCTTTTGTTTTCAGGCGAATTTCATTTAGGAAGACATCGATCAACTCGTTTGATGGCTGTAGAGTCTCCGGCGCAGGGTTCGCCATTGGTTTCTCGGCGCAAGAAGCCTTTTCATCATCTGCCAGTGAATGAGAAATCATATGACAAGTCGCTACGTAGTCTTCGGATTCATCTGATGAGTTTTCTCCATCATTTTCATCCTCGACGAAAGAACAAGCTGCCCCCATTGTATCCGTTTTCTTTGGAGTATGCGGCTGTGGCGGGTTTACCTTCCAGTTTTCAGACAGTGCAAACTCGCCCTGTTGGTATTGATCCTCGATCCATCCCTTAAAGACGAAACAATCCTCGATCGGGTGACTTACCATTTGGTGGTAAAGGCAATAATTGGGATTATTAAGATTGTCTGGCTGCGACAGATGATTTGGACTCGGCAGATTGATGAGTCCATTGCGCATTGCCAGTTCGAACAGTCTTCTCGTTTTATTTTGAGGAAACGAGTAAGGACGTCCTAGTCTCTCCTCGAGGGATGGGCGTGGACGCACGTTGTTTTGGCGAACGACCGGTTTTGAATTGCTCGGATGTCGTTGAGCATTGGCGACGACGATCGCTTTCCCTTTTCCTTTCTCGTTTCGAGAATCAGGTTTTGGAGGAGACGGTCCATGGCCCATTTGGTCCATTTGGGCTAATTTGTCGATCAAGGCCTAGAAGGTGGTCGTCCTGAAAAACATCATGAATTGCGAGATGGTCGCCTGCGGATCGAGAGTGCCCACGAACATGCCTACTGCAGGTGCTTCTTCTATGCGTTGTTCGTATTTTGACCATAGGTTCCGCCATCGCGTTGCGTATTGGACCCACGTTTCGCCTGGCCTTATCCTGGCATTTATCAGTGCTGTTATCGGGGTGTGTTCACTAGCACTCGCGAATCTTTGTGTAAACAGCAGCTCCATCTCCGCAAATGTTTTGACAGAGTCGTTAGGTAGCTCCGAATACCATTCAAATGCTGTTTCTGCTAAGCTGCCGATGAATTGGCGAAGCAACAATTTGTCATCGCCTCCAATATTGCCGCATAAGGCCCAGAATTGAGCGACATGCTGATGCAGATTCCCTGTCCTTTTATATACGTGGAACTTAGGGATCGTATACCCCGGCGGGTAACTGATTTGGTCGTACAAGCTCGGATAGGGTCATCCGGTTCTAACAATTTGCCCAGCCGCTTCATTCGCCTGATGAACCCGTATTTGCTGAGCTATATATTCATCCAGGTCAGCTTTGGAGATTGCATCCTCTTTGGCCGTTAACAGAGCCGGTGGAGGATTTGACGTTTCTCCCCTATCGTCTTCGAGGACAATCGGAGGATCTTCAGCAGGGGGATCTTGTTGAATCATCATTCCCACCATGTCCTGGAACAGGAGGGCCATTTTCATTATGCTGGCTGCTTGTTCTGCAGCTTCTTTATCCTTCTTCTCCAATATGCAACGAAGGAACTCAGCGTCAGTTTCTTGTTCTTGACGCTCATCCGAGGACGTTTCAGAGCATTCTTTTGGCCCAGTGAGTGCGGCCATCGCGTTCATCATCTCCTGGAGCTTTTACTGTTGCTCCTGAGCTTTGGTCACGGATCGGGTAAGTGGTCGGTGACCCGTCAAAGCGCGGCTTTCCTCCTTTCCAGAAGCCATATAAACAGTGTGCACCACCATGCCCCTAGACTTGGGGCGTTTGTGTTCAGCGTTTTTACGGTGTGCCTTGTTCACAGGGGCTTTTTGCGGCCTCCTTCTCTTTTGAGTGATTGGCGTTGAGGGTGTCGCTGCAGTAGACACCCGAGTAGCCGTTGCTTCTTCTGGCCTGGCAGAGTAGCCTTTCTCCTGCCGAACCTTCGTCTTTTTCTGTCGGTGGAGATGATTTTCATCAATCACCGACTCCTGGACCTGTCGCCAGACCTTGTAAATTTTATAGGACAGCCGTTGAAGGGGCTGCTCTAGCTGCTTCTCTGGAATATTCTTCATAGGTGAAGGAGTTCGCTTCAGCACCGCAGTAGGAGAGTTTCTGTGCACCGTGTTTAGCAATTCAAAGCTGTTCCCGGTTGGAACAGCAGCATCGATCCCCACCGTTAGAGCTGGAGGAGTAAATCCAGAGGGGAAGTTGCCCCCAGCCTTCCGCACTCGGCGCCAGTGGCGACGTCGAGCATGTCTTGCGGATGGAGTTGTTTCAGCTATAAGGGTGACTTTGTCGTGCCCCCTGCTTTGAGAAGAAACTGTCATTGGTGCTAGTCTGTCGAAAACTGACACCCGTTGAGAAGCAATGTCTAATCTGTCGAAGACAGACCTCTGAGCAGGGGAAGCAGCTTTGAGGACCTCGCCTGGAGCAGTAACTGGAATGGTCAGCCTTGCAAAAACTGACTTCTTGAAAGGAGGAGCCTTTCCGATGATTTTGTCCGCTTGAGCCGGGGGGGGCTATCCGCTTTGGGATGGCAGCTTTGGGTATCGCAGACTTGCAGACGTTCTGGCCCTGTATGTTGAGAACTGAGGTATTAGAGTTGAGCGACCCGTTGAGAGGGGCCGCGGCAGTGGTAAGTCGATCAAAGGCCGACTTCTTTGGGGCTTCTTGCAGCATTATTGGGGCATTGAAGCTCATCGGTGGGAGCATGGTCCCGAAGAATAGTTCAATGGTGGCTTGAGTTACCTACTCCACTGGCATATTAAAAAGAGAGGCCGCTTGAGGCCCGTAAGTCACTCCTCCAGTAGGGACGGAGCGAGAGTTGCAGCTGCAGGCGGTGCAGTTCGAAGCCATCGATCTTCTGTTTTCTGCACGGAGCAAGACACCAAATCTTAGTACCTCGAATCCACAGGCAACCACAGCAAACCGCGATTTGTTCGCGAACACGACACACGAAGTGTGGAGTGGAAAAAGGAAAAGGTCCCACCAGGCGTGCCAGAATCTGTTCCCCTCCGAATGAAGGCGCACATGACGGCGAAGTCCTGACGCTGAGATTCGGGGCAGATACTATTTGGTTTTATCCGTCCACCTCTCCGAAGATGTCAAGTTGATTTATGGCACCGTGTATCGGAGGTTTAGACGGATGCGGCCGATGTAGCAGACTTCGTCAGATTCCCCCTCGCTTGAGGGGTTTTTGATTGTGGGGACGCTCTTCCCTGCAGGCGTAAGCCCCTGCAGTTAATTACGCTACCGCATCGCGGTAACCACTTTCTCCTTCTCTAGAATTTCACTCCGTGTTGTGTATGTTTGTTTTGTTTGTGGTTTCCCGTAGATTGTATACGGAGACTGAGTAATGCCGTCGCCCGTAGGACGTGGATTAGTCCAAATCCGTATTTATTTAGATTTGGGTTTGGTGTTTTTAGTTTAAGGATACGTTAGCCGTATTGCGGCTAAGATCAACTTAAACGTTTGTTAAGGATACGTTAGTTCTGTTTGAGACTAAGATCAACTTAACGTGATGATCCATTTATTATATGGCCGTCAGGACTCGTCACCTCTCTGACATCGTTGAAGGATTACAACGATAGGTGTCAGAGGAGTTCGGAGATGTACCCTTGAACCAAACTTGATTTGGGGTTTTATAGTTCATTTGCATGTTTAAGGATACGTTAGCCGTGTTTGGGGCTAAGATCAACTTAAACGGGATCGTTTAGATCCGGTAAAAGAGCATTTGGGGGGCTCTATTGTTCCAGTTTAGGGACGTGGTGGTCCATCGGTAGTTTAAGGACATTGCGGTCCATTGCCAGTTTAGGGACATGGGGGTCCATGTTCCTGTTTAGGGACGTGGTGGTCCATATTCCAGTTTAGGGACGTGGTGGTCCGACATTAGTTTAAGGACGTTTCGGTCCCACATTAGTTTAAGGACGTTTCGGTCCACGAGTTTAAGGACCCCACAGTCCATATTCATGTGTGGTCATTGGGACCCGTCACCTCTCTGACGTCGTTGAGGAATCACAACGACAGGTGTCAGAGGAGTTCAGAGATGTACCCTTGAATCGGATGTAAATTGATATAGGGAGAGCAATCTTGCTTAGTCAATTTAATTTGAGGACTTACGGCCATGATCGGGTTAAGTCCAATTGAAAAATGTTCGACACTTTTATTTGTTTTGGGCCTGTACTAGGGCTTGGCCCATTTTTAAATAATGCATTGCATTATTTTCTATTTTTGTTTGGACTGGGCTCTGCCCTTTTATAAATGATGCAGAGCATCCATTTTATTTGGGCTCTGCCCTTTTTTATTGCTTTGCAATTTATTTTGGCCTGTTGGTCTTTTTGGCTTGGGCCTGGCCCTTTAGCAAAAGAAATGCCTTGCATTCTTAGGCGCCTTGCGCCAATCAGAGAGCGCAAGCGCTTGTGGTGACAACACGTGTCATGCAAGCGCAGTGTGCTGCGCTTGCGCTGCTGACACGTGGCGTACTTTGGTGAGTTGCGCCAATTACAGAGAGCAAAGCTCTATCTTAAAGCGCATAGCGCAAGTAGTTCAGATATTGACACGTGGCGCTTTCCCAAGAGCGCAACAGCGCAGTACTAAGAATCTTTTAGATTCAAGAACAGAAGTGCAAAGCACTATTTGATTTCTTGATCTAATTTAGATCAAAGAAAAATAAGTTTTTCTTGTTTTTCTTATCTCAGAGAACCAAAGGTTCATAAAAAGTGCAAAGCACTATTTTATATATATATATATATATATTTTGTTTTTATTAAAGATCCTTGATCTTGTTTTTAGATCTATGATCTGTTCATAAGAGAAATTTCTCTTTTTCTAAAGGTTTTTACCTTTTTGTTCTTGAGGAGTTCTTCAGAGTTCTCTTTTTTTTTCAGAAAAATGTTGATGCCTCTGAATTGAGGTCTAGGGGTCTTTTTACAGTGCCCATAAATTAGTTAAATTTGTTAGAGAGATCTTTCTCTGAGTGATTTGGGGTATTTCCCCCACCGTTGGATCTTTGATCCAAGGGCTTCTGTTTTACAGAAGAAAATCTTCTTGTTTTAATAAGAACAGAAAGATTTCTTTAAAATTTTAATTATGTTTGGCGCAAATGCCCCAGCACGTGACACGTGTCGCGCGGCGCACGGCGCAGCGCAAATGTGCTGACACGTGTCGCACAGCGCGCATATGCGCAGACACGTGTCGCGCAGCGCAAAGCGCAGCGCATCTGCGCTGACACGTGTCGCGCAGCGCAGTGCTTGCGCAACTGAAGCGTTGCTTCCTTTAATTTTGCTTTAAACAGAGCTTTGCTCTGATTGGGTGCGCTGCCTTAGGCGCTGTGCTGATATATCTGCGCCTGACACGTGGCGCGTTGTGCGCAACGCAAAGGATCTGAAGTGTTGCTTTATTTATTTCAATTTTAATTTTCAATACAGAGCTTTTCTCTGATTGGGGGAAACAGAAGCGTTGCTTCATTTCCCGCCTTGGAATTTGAACAGAGCTTTGCTCTGATTGGGGTAAACAATGGGGTTGTCCGGCCTATATTGAAAAGCAAAATCCGGACAAGCTCGAGGCAAGGTCAGTTGTGTAAGTGTGTCGGGATATCCCAAACATGAGTAAAGGAATATCTTCTACCTAACTGAGGAGCAAAAGGTGTTTTGTTTCTCAGCATGCCACCTTTTTAGAAAAAGGAATTTCTTGTGAAGAAATTATGTGGTCATGAGGTAGAACTGGAAGGAGTTCCAGCAAGACAAACTAACAGCTAATGATTTGATGAAACCAAAGGATTCAATAGTCTCCAAAGAACCATAGCCTCTCCGCGAATCTGATGGGGTTCCTCATCCACTTGAGAGATACTACGGTCTTCTCGGTGACAGTAGGAGCGAGAATTGCATCATAAGATGATGGCCCAACCGGGTTCAGGCAGTTGGAACGTCTGTTTTGATGTGATAGTCAAAGAGTTTTACTTCATCAAAATGGTAGATGAACCTTGTATATACAAGATGGTTGTAGAGAGTAAGGTTGTCTTCCATGTATTGTACGTATATGACATACTCTTGATAGAAAATGGTTTCCTATACTACACTCGGTCAAGCTCCTCTTATCACAAATATTCTCAATAGAAGATCTGGATGATGCCTGCTACATCTTGTGGATTATGATCTATGGTGATAGATCTATGTGGATGTTGGGAGTGTCCCAAATCCAGGTACATTAACACCATACTAAAGGGGTTTGGTATGGAAGATTCTAAGCGTGGTGGTTCGTCCACTTACTCATGGATCACTCTCTCCAATACTGATTTGGAGAGAGCTCGCATACAAGGGATTCTCTATGCTTCGGCAGTAGGCTCTATCAGAGTGTAGGATGTTATGTACCAGACCAGATGTAGATGGCTCACTAGGTGTAGTGATCAGGAATCAATCGAATCTTGGGAGAATCACTGGACAGCTGAGAAGGACATTCTTAAGTACTTGAGAAGCATTAAAAGAAAGTTCTTGGTTCCAGCTTCCAGAGTGATAAGTTCGACTGAGAGTCAGTCACAGGCATTGCCTTTACCCTCAGTGGAGGGACGGTATGTTGGAAGAGTTCCAAGCTAGATACCGTGACATACTAGACGATAAAGGCTGAATACATTGCTACCAATGATACTGCCAAAGTTGCTGTCTGGAAATTTCTTGTTCATGAGATGAACATGGTTCCTACCATTGAGCGTCCAATAAGTATTATTGTGGCAACAATGGAGTTGTGGCTTTGGCCTAGGAACACCATTCCCATCAGCGTTCCAGATATATTCTGAGCCAAGTATCACCTGATCAGGGAGATGGTTGATCTCCAAGGGATCGAGGTCAGGAGAGTATACCAGAAGGTTGACACAGTGGATCCACTCACAAAGGCCTTACCCCTAGAGAGACTTCTCTACAAATGGTTGAGTATGGGATACTACAACCACTGCTATAATGTTGCGTGTTGGATACTACAACAGATGGCCTTAGTGCAAGTGGGAGATTGTTAGTTATATGTATGCCCTAGAGGCCATTACTGTACATACGATGTATATTGTAGTGGATGCTTGGACATATATAGGAAAGACTTTCTTACTCGACATGATAGTATACTACCTGGTTGCTCTTTATCTTAACATGTACACTTATTGTCTCTCTATTTACATGTTGATAAAGCCCTTAGGATGAATACTTGACTACCAGGATTATGATGCAGATTATATTAGTGGGGACAGGTTAGTCGATAAGTACATCCTTCAAATGTTCCTAGTCGTGGGAGTATCGAGACAGGGCATCGATACTCCAGAGTAGACTAGCGTATGCGCTTCTTGACCTATATGATGGGCGATGGATGATCCCATATCCATTGGTATTTGGCATCAGAGAAGGTATGCGGGTGCTCAGTGGAGACTGGGTACACTGGAGGGACTCGCCGAGAACTCCTAGATGGCATAATACCTATCGTCGGATAGCAGTTCTCTGGTGACACTAGCACAGGTTAGTTTGTAGACCCGAGATCATCATAGAGTCTTGTGTGATTCCCACTGTGCTTTGATTTCCACCATACCATGGTCAAGAGATCGTGCAAAAAGGTGGTTTTTGGGTACAGTCCTGAGTCACATGGAGGCAATGAGCGATAGGAGGGGTTTCATCTCTCCCGGTATTGGGAGTTGATGTTGCGCTATACTCGATTGGCCATAACAGGAAATCCCTGGCCAGGATTGCTGAGATTTATTGGTAAGTGTTACCAGTAGTTTCTCGAACCGTTATGGACCCTGCATCGGCATGACTTATCAGGCTATTGGGGTCTGACGTTATACGCCCCCAGGCTGTGATATGCCACATATCAGACGAAGAGACCGGACTGTACGGTAGTGTTACTGATTGGATTCGCATAAGTTATAACAGGCTTGCTTGTTGATCTTCTGATCGCTCAATACCTGAGTGGCCGTTACGTTTAGCAGACTGCTTGCGGCTTGTGGGTGTTCGATATGATCATCACCTACTGCCAGCGTATTGACGAGTCTTTAGAGTCCTACATAGAGGTTTCTTGGTTCATGCGAAACGGAGTAGGAGCACATATGTGATATGTGCTGGACCGAGATTAATACAAGTATGTGATACCGTATTCTATTCTCGCGATATGTGATATCGGTCGGGTATATGTGATATAGCCAGGTTATCGGCTCAAGTGTTGATTCGATAAGTTGATTCTTTTGATATTAGTCGATTATATATACTATAGCCGGATTATTAAATCAAGAGTTGATTTAATAGTTTAATGTATAATTATATATTTGATATATTAAATTACATTAACTAATATTAGCTCACTTAAGATTTCTTTCTCACTTTTTGATACATTGATATATATGTGATATATATTAATAGTATTCTTTTTGCACAAAATATATGTGTAATATATATTGTTGTGTCATGCTAGGTTATAAATGCAACATGTATGTATGAGACATACACCATGTTAGGGTTAATATTTATTCTTAAGTAATTACAATTAGTGGAGATATTTTGATGGTTGGAAGCTTGGAGAAGTTTCAAGATAACCATTAACTTAGTCCACTCTTTTGTTTTCCTTAAGATATTTATCAACCCAACCATTAACCATACACAATGGTTAACTCTTTACAAGGGTTAGATATATGATATACTCACCCATGGTTGCAATTTTAACCTTAATGGATTCATTCTTTCATCACTTGAGTTTCATCTTCTTCTTTCTCATTTTAAGCTTTCTAGCTTTTGACAAAGTGATGATAGATTGTGAGAAAACCAAATCTAAAGTGAGCAATATTCCTACTTCATCATCCTCTACTATTAGCCATTTAGTTTAGAGTGTTTGCTTCACTAATCTACACAATTAGTGAAGAGATAGCATGAGCTAGTGTCTCCTCGATGTAGATCATCTTCGGCCACGAAGACTTCGAAGCAAGCTTGTTCGTTTCTTCATGGGAGCCTTTCTAGAGTCCGGGGGATAGTGATCGCGGCGAAGGGACTACATGGAGCTATTGAAGTAAAGGAACGGTCTACAAAGATTGTATTCCTTGTTCACTTAGATGTAAAGAGTTTACATATCATGTTTAACCATAATTCTCTAGTTCAATTACTTGGCGGGTTGGTTTAGCACCCCAAAAATTTTAAAGTAGCATGATTGATACTTGCCAAAAGCTTCACAAGGTGCTAAGATAACCCTACAGCATATTGGTTGTGTCTACGAGGACAAAACCCAATGTCATGAGTAGCTGAGCCGCAGACTAAGCAAAGGCGATTTGCACGCCGACGGTCTTTCATCAGATGTCCATCCCTCCTGCAATATGTGCAGAAGGCTGGGCTAGGCCGGTTGTTTGGTACTCCCGATCTCCTTGGCATAAAAGGTGCCCTTGAAGAGACTCCTCCTGCCATCTGGTTGGCAGGGCGCTTTATCCCGGCAGACTGAGGTCTGCCCCTCATCTTTACCACTGCCTCATATCGGCGGGCAGCTTTCAGAGCCAATTCATGAGTTGGAAAATCTCCTATGGCTAATGCAGCCTGGATTTCCGGATCTAACCCTTGTTGAAATCGTCGGGCTCTGATCTCATCCGTCGGTATCAGGTGTGCCGCAAATCTATTAAGGTATTGTGTTAGCAGTGTAGTTTGTGATATATTGAAAATTGAACTATTGAGACATCTTACCGACTGAGCATGGTAAACTCAGCATCGTACTCATCCACTGATTTGGTCCAAATTGAACCCTGTTGTGGGTGGATGAACTGCTGTTCCATATTGAATCTGGCAGTCTCGGAGAAGTACTTTGCGTCGAACATATCATGAAAAGTCCTCCATTCGATCAGTTGGGTGAGACGGCTTTCTTCCGCCTTCCACCAAACCCGTGCATTATCAGTGAGCTGTAGCTTTGCAACTCGAACCCAAGTGACTTCTGGCACTTGTGCTGCTGCCAGGTCATCTTTAATACTCTGAGCCTATTTCTCAGCTTCTAAGGGGCTCTCTTTTCCTGAGAACTGCTTGGGGTGCAAGGCCCTGAATTGCTTCACCCCAAATGCTTCTGCCTCGGGACGGTTCATCAAGATAGCAGTCTGCTGCTGCCGTCCCTCCAGGAGGTTGCGGATAGCCTCAAGCAGTACCGTCTGCTCATTGATCGGAGCAGCTACGGCCGGTGTAATTGGTAGGGATGGTGGAGTGTTATTGAAGTTGGTGCTGGTGTTATTTGGGGAATCCATAACCTTGAAAGAAAATTTTGGGTTAGGACAGATTCAAAATATATGAAATTGGAAGATTCAAGAAATATGAATTGTAATGAATGTTTTCAGTTGCTAGTTTTTGTGTTATATTGCTTAGGTTGTCCACGCAGAACTGACCTGCATGGGCCACCAACAAAACTTGTCACGCCCCGCTTCCCAGTGTACGGGCAGAGAATGCGACGGGTCACGCGACGTATTTACTCAGAAGTAAACACGCTAAGCGTATCTAAGCAATATAACGTAAAGTATACAAGAGACAAGATGTAATGAACAACAACTTTATTTATTAAACATTCTTTTTTACAATACAACTGAAATGAAAATACATGTGCTGAAAGCAACACTTAAACAATGGCATAACAAAAATGAAAATGAAATGTACAAGTAAACTAGAGCTCCGGGTCAAAGGTTAGCTAATCCAAGTCCTCGCTGGTGGGCTCTGTCTCCAGAAAGTCTGATCCACCTGACAACATTCCAAAGAAGGAAGAAAAGGAATGTCGTCAGCGAACAATCGCTCAGTAAATACCAAAAATAAGAAGAGACAGAATAGACAGAAGAAGAATGTAACTTTTAAAGTTGTATTATATTGTTAACGCTGTTGTTTGTAGCTTGGTACAGAAAGTGCCAGTGTATACGAGAGAAGTCCCACTATCCCGGAGACTAAGGTATACGGAGTACAAAAAACCGTTCAGCCACGGTACAACAGCAATGGAGATTCAGGTTAGGTGTATTATGGTTACAGTCTCGTGCCACTTTTAACACCTTCCGTACCAATCTACCCCTTATAAATCCCGCAATGACTTGATTGTATTGTTTGTATTGTATTGCCTTGTATAGTAAATTGTATATGGATGACTTTCCAAAACCATGATATCCGTAATGGAACGAATATAATGGATGAACATGTAAATGGAGTATATCCATGGTTTGGTTCAGTCAAGATAGATTGAATAGATTGATTCATAATGAATTATAGTTTTATACTTGAATCTCATTCAAGTCAGATTGATTATATTTAGACTCGGTCTGAGTCAGACATTTAGAAAAGGAATTGAAATCCTGAATTAAGTTTTGATGTTATCGGTAACTGCTGCACATAAACGACAGGATTTGTGTCTTTTTCCAAGACAATTACCGTGTTGATAACACCGTTTGTTAGATTGTCTACCTTAAATAGGCAAGCACCCATATCTCCGGCTTCCTGAGGCTCAAGAGACTGGTCCCGCTTAAACCTATGTTTACTAGGGTCCTTATTGTAATTTGGTATAACTTGAGAGGGTTTTATGTAAAAATAGTTTCGGTATAATTTCAAAATACACTCGAGCATTTAATTATCGTCTTTAGAGTTTTCGTAGATGTATATTTTTATAGATGTGAAATTTCTAATGAGTAGAATCTAATTTCATACCATATGGTATTTTCTTGAAATATTGTACTTGTGTTGTATTTGGATGGTATTTTCATATAATAGTGATTCCTTTGATTTAGAAAACTTAGAATATTTATAGAATTAAAATAGATATTTTGATAATAAATATATAGATATTTAATTAAAATATTTTATTAATTTTCTTGTAGAAATCTCATTTTCTAAAAAAAGCATAAAAATTCCATCGAGATCGAATGCTTCTTGCGGAGGTCTGCATCTCGCTCTACTAAACCCGAGAATGTGCGATAATCCGCACCATCCCGAACGAGGTCCCCAAAAGTGGGTTGTAGAGGCGCAATTGCATGGAAATGGTAAATACACTTTTGTATAGAAAACAGTTTTGTAAGTTTAGGGTATTTATTTGTAAGGTCGTATTTCCCGTATTCTATTGTCCCAAAATAAATCGTGATATGATAGAGAAGTGTGTTGTGATGAGCTATGTCATTACCCCATGAACTATCTAAAAGTATAGCAAGGAATGAAGGTTATAATGTCGAAATGAATAGTTTGTGGTATTTTTATGTAAAAAAATGCGATAAATGTCAAAAAAATGATTATTTTGAGGTGAAACTTGTTTTATTGAGTTTGTTAATGTTTATTAATCAACATATGAGAATATGGTTTTATTTTGTTAAAGAAAAGTGTAGTTTTTAAAGAAAACCGAATCGGAAGTCGGACTAACTCCGCTTCCGTCGGGTTTTAGAAATGGAACTTTTTAAAGAAAAAGATGAGAGGGGGAGATGGGACTTACTGGCTTTGATGAGAGGGGGGAGGTAGGAGGAGGTCTAGGATTCGTCGGTGCTTCGTTTCGTTACCGGAAACTCCTTGTATCGTCACCGGAACTTCGTCGGAGTTTCGCCCTTTACTAACTCCACTTGCACAAATAGAGAGTTGGGAATTCTTGAGAGTTTTGGCAGGGATTTATGAGTGAGGAAGTGTGAAATGAGGGGTAGTATTTATAAGAAAAGCTACGGTTTAGTGTAGTGAATGGGTGCATTAAAATTTATAATAAAAATAGGATTAAAGATGTATTTTAAATTCTCTGTGTAATTGCAGAGAAGATAAACAGCTTAGGAGAAGTGGGGTAGCTGAAAGGTTGCAGGGGTTTAAATATGGGAGCAATAGGGACAGGGGAGACCGGCGGTGCCGGGCTTTTTGCCAATGTCGCCAGTTTTGTACCGACGGATGTGGGTTGGGTTTAGTGCAAAGTGTTGGGATCGTTTGGTATTCTTCAGTGTATGTGTTTGTTTAAAGTGTGACACTTCAGTTTATGTGTAGTGCACGTACAACCCTTGGGCTTCTAAAAAGATTAAAAGAAATTTAACAAAAAATAATATGGCTGATCGGATTTGAACTCAGGTGCTATGTCTCAGTAGTGCAAGGTCTTTACCAGTAAGCTATAAGCTCTTTCTTGCTGTTCAAAAGCTATTCAAATTCTTATAGCATTTCACAGGAATTGTAAATACCTCAATTGTACATTAACTTTAAATGAATTTTCTGTACATTGAAATTGGAGTTGTTATATTTTCCCTACTTTTATTAAATAAATAAAAGGTGTTAATTGTAAATATAAAACATATGTGGGTTTATTTGTAAAAACACTATTATCATATGTTTCTTCATTTTAATTAATATAATTAGGGAAATTATATACATATAATATTTAAATGAATTATTAGTAATTAAAATATGCATATCATATCAAATATTCCTAATCAATATTCTTAAGATATTATATTATACAAATGGTTGGGATGATATTTCAAAAATACCAAATACTACTAACACTTTGATTTGAGATATTGTGCAGATATTAACTCAGTTCTAAGGTCCAAGTAAGAGATCCAAGTCAAATCGGAATATCGAAACCGAATCTGCCAAATTTTAGAAGTAAATCGAGGAATCTAGCAACGGCAGAGTCTCAGAGCAATATTTTCAGAATCTATATATCAAAAGAATCTCCAAATGTCGATACAAAAATCCAAAAGAAATCTCAAAATCCAATTCCACCAAAGCGCGGCGGAAGGGCGGCCAAACGTGGCACTATGCGGCGGTTCCGCGACCAAAACAGGGCCGTTGGATGTGGAATTTTGGGATCATGATCTTAACTGCATTCACTCTTATATGAAATCTAGAGTTTCTGGTTTCAAATAGTATATAAATTACCGAGAGCTGTACATTCAAAATTATCATCGAAGAGATCAAGAAATCCAAAAATCCGAGTGATCAAGAAATCTTCTATTCATCTATCTCCTTCAAGAGAGAGATCTAGAGAAAACTAGAGTTCTTGTAATCTACTTTCTAAGAAAAATTGTAAATGCAATAGTTGATTAATAAAGGTAGATTTTAATTCTTTTCGCATTTATTTTTTTGCACTTACTTTTACGCATTACTTTTTCTGCTTCTTAATTATGATTTCTTCCTTCTTCAACCTTTCTTTCTTAACCATGAGCGAGTAATTCCTTACTTGCTAGGGTTTGTAGGATAGGGTAGGATAATAGATGAAGAAATCTTTTAACTTCTTTTAAACATTTTATAGTTTATAAATTTTAGCAAAAAAATGTTAACCTTCTAATTGGACGCGCTATCAATTTATTGATAGTCACGACCACGATTTGAAATTGGTTAAACACTTGTTTTGTTAAAGGCTAGACATGAATAAAGATCAATGAAAGAACAAGGGTTGGTAGTAGGAAACCCTATTCCCTCCAAGAACCCTAATATGCATTCATCACTATCGCTCTAGTTTTAAACTATTAAAAGATAAAAGAGTCATTTTTAAATATTCATCCATTAACTACTAAGTCCTATGAACCCTATAAACCTTTTTATTATAAATTTAACATCTGTTTTAAAATATAACGACAATCAAACCATCCATCTTTTGTCAACTCATCTAAAGTAAGAAAAGAGTTCACATTTCTCTGCGGACGACCCATACTCATCACGGCTAGCTATTAGCGACACCGTCTTGATTACGGTTATTTACAAAACACTTCTTCGAACAATCAATCATGTATGAAACAGCTCACGTTCTGTTGAGCCAGGCTCAATACATGTTCGTTCAGACGATCGGGTTCTGAAGTTTAAATATTTAACTGTATACGTTGCAGTTTTGGTTTACATTCATTTCTAATAGTTCATAATATGGTTTATGTATATTTACAGCATATAAAGAGTGTCATTAACATAAGGAACAATAAGTGGGCATAGGTTCCACCAGATTAACGACGATATTAAAATTATCCATGTATATTTACATATCTTAAAACCATAGTTCATTGAAGATATCTACAAGACGAGAGCAACGATTTGTGGATGAGTTGAGATATGGGAAAAGAGAGAGATCAAGAGATGAAAAGAGAAATGGAGAGTGGGGAAGAGGATAGGAACTTACTCGCGTTGCGATATAGTATAACAACTGTAACGCCGTTAGATTTGATTAGGGTTTGAGCGAAAATCTTGATCTCCTACGGTGATTTGTTCTTCCAAAGACTTGAGAGAAAATGGGATTGGAAATTTTAGAGAGATAATGTGTTAGGTACAGCCAAGAATTGAAGGGGAAAGAAATTTTAATAGGATGAGAAAATAAAGAGAATAAAATCAATTAAAAAGGAATTTAAAAGGGAATTGAAAGGTTGGGGTGTTTTCTAAGTTAATTAGGCGGTTTTAGAAAGGATATGAACAGTTAGTTACAAACCTATATAACTCGTCAAATGGGTGTCCGGAACGTTTCAGTTTCGAACGAGGGCATGGGCCGGCTCAAAATATTCTTGAGACGGCTCATGGGTACAAAGAACAAAAAATAGCTTTTCAGGCAAGTTTTGAGACGGCTCAAACTACTCTTGAGCCGGCTCAAGGGGACAGAGAAAGAATTAGAAGGTTTGACATATGAAACGAACTGTCTGACACCCAAAGGAACTCGTGCTCACGAGATGAGCAAGATCGGGGCTTACATGACCGCCCGAACCAAACAAGAGGCCGCCTGGGTCAGTCCCAACTCGAGAGTTGGTCTCGAGTCCTGACCCCTAGGCTCGTGTCAACGTCATAGATTTAAAAACATATTTTATTTCCCTTATAAAGTTTCGTAACTCCATGCATCGCTCGTAAAACTTCCTGGACTCGAAAACGACAAAAAGAATATAAAATAAATGAATTAGGCATGCAAGAATTCGAACACGCGGACTGAAGGATTAAACAATTTGTAAACCTGTTACCCCTCGCTTTCCAGAATACTATGGCTGGGACGCGACGAGTCGTGCAACGTATCTGTACTAAGAAGCACACTTTCTCGATATAGATACGCTATACGTCTAGCATGCAGTAGTGTATATCGCAAAAATTCACATCATCCAAACAATCATTCATTAAGCAATTAACAAGAATCTAAATCAAGAACACAAAGTCTCAAGTTACAAAAGATGGAATGCCTTAAAACAAGTGGCATTATTTATTACAACGGAAACAAATCGGAAACAAGGAAGTGGTCGGCGAGTGCTCCAAAAATGTCTGGAGATGGCAAGGTCTTCGGCTGATGGGACCATCTCACTGAGCGTTGCCTTGCCCTTGTCTAACTCCAGATCTGACAGACGTTTACCCCTCATATTCCCTACTATTTGATCCAGCGACCGGAAATGGGTAAGACATGGGGGCCTGCAGTTTGTGTTTTCTTGATGAAAGATTAGGATTGCATGATAGGAACAAAACAGCACACCCCAATTCGGAAATCTGGTACCATTTATCAAAAGATTTAGTACTGCCCTAGGCCTTTAATTACAAGACTCTTGATTCATTTCATGTGCTGTGTGTGTGTATCCTACTATCCCCTTTCCCTTGTACCAGCAAGAAAAAAATCGAGAAACCATGAAGAAAGCTTTCATTTCTTTAGTCATTGTGTTCATGATCCTCTTCGCATGTGGCAAGACTCATACAAAATTAGTGTGAGAAATAATAATGGATTTGGTCTCCTTCGTAACTAATGTTGGCAGGTAGGTTATCATGCAAGAGGTCAAGGATGTCCTCCATCGCCCTCTCCTCCCGACTGAGTGTACACGGCCTTTCGAATTGTTGTTGTCATATTGCAACAAATTCTGCCGCAAACTTTACATTCCGAGACATGTTCATTGCACCGGTCCTAATGAGTGCACATGTAAACACCCATGTGGCTCTAAACATATAATACGAGAAGAATATCTCTCTATTGCTTAAATAAAACGTAATGACATGTTCTTGGTAATTTCTTTTATATTCCGACTCTCTAGTCTCTATTTGGGTAATATTTCGATCAATTCTCTTTGTGATTTAGATTTGACATGCATGGCTATAACAAATGAAGGTGTGATAATATATTTACTATATATTTATTGATGAGCAATAATGGAAGGGTGGTTTTCCTCATCTCTTCCTATCATTCTTTTCTACTTAAACAACTTGAAAACACAACAGTATAATGCTTTGCAAATATCTATCACTAGTACGAGATCACACCATAAATCGAAAAATAGCTACAATGCCATACAACCGACATGAAGAACAATGTTAACTTACAATATTGCCACTACGGTATATATTTTGTTGCTCATACTCACATCAAACTACTGGTTCTTTTCTTACCCAAAAGAGGCAACCATTTTCAATTTCTCTACACATTCATCCTCCAAATTCGCTTTACTCCTTGCTAAGAATACATAAGTTCCCTAGTTTTAAATACCAAAATTTTAGAGCAAAGGTTGACAAAAAAGAGGAGAATGAATCAACTCATGCCGTTTCCGAATCTGATTCAATCGCTGATCGGAGTCCAGAGCGTATCATCATCTGTGCGTAGAACTCGGCATGCTCCTGCTCAGTTACAGAGTTGATTAGCAACAAGAATTTATATAATCTAGATTCTAGATGCATATCTAAAGGGAAAATTTTATGAAACATCATTGAGCTTTTTCAGCTTTCTTCAGAACACCATCGAACTTAGAAAATTACTAATACCGCCACTGACAGGGTGTTCAAAACAATTTTCTAACATTGTCTTGTGTAGGGTTCAAGGGTGTTCAGTGCAAATTTTGAAGTTTAATTGTGTTCTGTAAGAAATATATGAAAACTTTAATGATGTTTTATGTCATTTACCCCTTATCTAAAAGAAAGTTTACAATACCTTTAAAGTAACAATAACAATTGCAAGACCATTTTTCCGAGATTCATGAAACAGTTTCCTAGCACCATCGAGAGTTACAGACGGAACTACGCGTGGTAATGCCTTTTCCACTGCAAGAAAGATCAATCGGAAAAAAATAAAGATTCTAAACTAGAGGAACAAGTGAGGCACGATAACATGTAAATATAAATGAAAATAACATATCGAACAAAATATATATCATTTGAGGAGAGCATTACTACCTAACTTCTCTGTGTGGCGTGCATCATCAATCAGTAAAACTTTATAGCTGTCTCCGCTCCCAAATCTTTTCTTATCTCTCAATCGCCCCATGTCCCCTCCTGTGAAATCAAATAAATTTGTAATCATTCCAGCTGTGATAGCATCGCCAAATGTTACTATTCTCAATACAACCTTATCAAGGCTAAGGAATACTATATGAATGAAGAAGCGATCCTGATATTACTCCGACCACATGAACTAATATTGTTACTTCACCATTTATTTTTGGTTCATTTGTTCCCTCCCCTAATTTGTTGCAGAAAATAAAAATTATACAAAACAAAAGAAAATGAGTATCACTTCATTTGGCGAAAATTGATAGATCTGGATAGCAATAACATTGCATATATTACGAAAAAAGAATACATCCAATAATCATTACCCACAAGGAAAAAAAGATAGAAGATGATATATTTTATTTATTTTTTTTTATCTTTATCTTTATCTTTTCTTTATCTCTTTTTTTTTGGGGGGGGGGGGGGGGCGTTGGGGGGAGGGAGTCTGTAATAACATGGAAGCTGGTATCATAAGGATAATCTCAATTTTTATAACATGGAAGCTGGCATCATAAGGCAAATGTCAATTTCTTTATACAAAATAAATGAAACAGGAGGACAGGAATGATATCCCTTAATAAGAATTGGATTTGATTGTAGAATCAAAAAGGAATTGATCATGAGATTATATAAACAAATAGAATTGATTGCAAAATCACAAAAATAGTGGGCGATTAAACAAAAGGCCTCCAAACTGACTAAGGTTTCTTGGGGCTTTGTGAATTATAAGTACGAAAAATTTACTTCAGAGAAAGGGAGCAAATTTATACCCAATTTATGCTTCTAGATTATCTTATTTTCAAGTGTGTGTGAGAGAGAGTGAGAATAATGTAGAAAAGAGGCCATAGGAGGGAATTTCCTCCTATGGCGTCGAAAAAATACACCCTCCATTTTTTCCAACGATCAGCACCCATCATCTTCATCTTTATCATTTAAGATGTGGTTGATTTAGTGGATGCAAAATTTACAGTTTACCGACAATAGAACTTTTTACATTGTTAATTCAACGGTGAAAAGGTGGTAGAATCACATGAAATTTGGTGTATCCACATCTTATATAATAAAGATGAAAATGATGAATGCCGATCGTTGAAAAAAATCATGGAGAACGTATTTTTTTGACGCCATAGGAGGAAATTCCCTTTTATGGCACATTTCTCCTCTCTCTCTCTCTCTCTCTCTCTCTCTCTCTCTCTATATATATATATATATATATATATATATATATCATCTTCAACAAGTTATGACTTCGTTAAAAGAAACACAATCAAACCATTCCGTAAACAGATACCGTGAAATTCAAATCCTTCATCGTGCATTGCCCCGATTAAACTCAAAATATGATCATAATGTCAAACTCTATTAGTTCAGACATATATATCTCAAAATCAAACGCAAAAAACTCAATAGGTGGAATTAAAAACTGATTTGGGCATTTAGCTCTATAAAATAGACATGAAAGTTGATTGCCTATATAGCTCTTTTTTTTTTAAATCAAAATATCATGAAATACTTGCTACTAAAAAGTAACATCTGGAGCCTCAAAACCCATAAGCAAAAATGTTTTCAAATAATTAAATACATAAAAAGGCTGTGAGCACAAAATTGATCTAAGATACAATCTGCCAAAGAGACAATAATGTCTGGAACAGTTCATTTGACAAGGCATCAAAATTTTAATGTAAATGCCACAATGTGTACCCCAAATCAATTATCTAGGTCAAATCTATCATCTTTCCCTTTGTGTCTTTTTCTGCAGTCAAATAAACTTTGGAGGATGGCAAGGTAGTCTTTTAAACTAATGGAAAGCTAACAATTGATAGTTTCATCGCACAAGAATATGGCAGGGTCAAGTTAACAATTGATTGCGAAACTCCGCACAATCTTTTATGTAGACTAGATCCTGAACGACCCCGTTTTAAAGGGAACAATCATAGATTTGGTAGATTCCCATTACTTTTTGAAAAATTTCTTCCAAGAGACACCTAATACAACTTTAACACCTTTACTACATCAAAGGAATTGCTAAGAAGAACCAAGAGATTAGTTATTGTAACAATTCTCATCTTAACACCAACGTAAGAAACTCCTTTCAATTCAAACAACTAAATGCCTCCTCATTGTAAGTCTACGGTAGCGTCCCGGCCGTCATTCTGACGCCAAACACGGAACAAAAATTTTTATAACTGGCGCTATCGCATACTATAACCCGGATCTTCCCATTAACGATAAACTAACAAACTGTAAAGAGGTAGAAAGATTATATCGATTGATCTGAGTCCTTCGGTCTTTAGCCATCATCCCACGCTCCTCGCGGCAACTCCGATCTCTGGTCTCCTCATCGAGGTGGCACTACGTCAACGGATCTTTAAACGGGCTCCCGCCTCTATACCGAGGCAACTCAGTCATCAAGTCTGCTAAAAGAGATGATCAAGATGAAGTAGAGAATGAGTAGAATATTTTGTCTCAAATACCCTAGGATTCTCATCGCATGAGAGGGGTAGAGTGGAGATAGAAGAAGATGTTTAGAATTGGAAATGGTAAACTCAAAAAAATCAAGAGAGCAAATGAAAACTAAGCATATAAACTTCTCTCTCATTTTTTTCTCATGTGAATAGATATATATGAGGTTATCTTTATCAAAAACCAAAGAGAAATATCTAAAGAAAATATCTCCTCAAAATATCCATTCACAAAACAAAACACATTAATTCTTAATGTCTCACTAGATGACTCATTACATGAGTCATTAGTGATCATTCTAGAAGTAATGAGTCACAAAGAATGAGTCACCCTTTTCAAAACCAATTAATCATTTAAACCAAAATGATTAATCCAAAAAGAAATGTATCTTCTAAAATATTCCCGTAACGGATTACGAGAATACCCCTCAACTGTAAATACATACATGTATCCGTATTCCGACCGAATACGAATACGAGAGACTAAAATATTCCGACTCAATATAATACATGGATCCGGCTTAAACCAAAGCCCACCAGTATTATCTGTCCGAAATATAACACGTGCATAAGTGCACGTGCATTTTCGAACCCTGCCATAAAACCATGCGGTCTCTACAACGTTTCGCCCGAACTTGGGAAACTATCTGTGGGGGACTTTAAAAACTCGTCAGTACCCTGGCAGTGGGTTTAACCACAAGCACGTCAGCGGCACTAGCTATGCGTCACGGGTGCCCATGTACTGACCGAAAGGGAAGCCTGATGAGCGAACTCATCCTGGAACCCTACTGAGCCTATCAGTGACAATATACATACAGTCCGGTCCGTTCGTCTATGAGTATCGCATATCGGGCCTAGGGGGCTGGTAACGTCAGACCCCCAATAGCGGTATAATTCGTGTCAGAGTGTAGCCCAGAACACCTTGAGATACTACTGGAGTACCTACCAGTAAATCTCCTGGCTCGGCCGAGAGCTATGTGTAATGGCTCTCCTAGACACAGCGCGATCTCACCCCCAATACCGGGAAAGACGTATCCCCTGCCGATCCGCTCACTTGCCTCCATGTGGCTCGGGACTGTACCCAAAAAAAACCTGTTTGCACGACTCCTTTGAGCCGTGGTAGGGTAGAAATCAAAGCACAGTGGGAACTCACACGAGACAAATGACGACCTCAGGTCGATGAACTAACCTGTACACATGTCACCAGGGAACTGCTATCTGACGCTAGGTATAATACCAACTAGCAGGTTCCCGGCGAGTCCTGTGCGGTGTACTCATAACCCAATGAGCACCTGTATACATCTTAGGTGATCCAACTGACACCAGTGGCTTGTGAGACCGGCCACCGCCCCTCGTCGGGGTCTCGACTGTATACACTAGTCTACTCCGGAGTATCGATGCCCTGTCTCGAAACTCCCACGACTAGGGACCACTTTTAAGGATGTGCTTATGGACTACCCAACTCTCACGTATATGATCGACATCATACTGTTGGTAGTCTAGAACGACGCTCTACTTGCCCACTATGCTTCCGCTGCTCCCACTGACCACAACAACCTTCTGGCAGAATAATATATGCGTGCACTTCTAAAGCTAGTTTAGAACGACGCTATACTTAACCTCCTGCCGGGTCTCACAGCCTGGAACAACAGTAGTGTCAAGTCTGGGTAAACAAGAATCTCCCTGTCACCGTCCTTGAGGCTACAGGAGTACCTCTCGGGTGCCTGAGGTTACCCACCATATCTGCGGAGTGGCTAATGGAATGTCAAATCTGATTGAATCTTTAGGTCCTATTAAATTTTCCGTGGTCGTTTGCGGTTCTGGAATCACTTCCAGTTCTACCATACTCCCACTACTGTTTTCTGAAAAAATCCATTTTACTAAAACTGTGGCGAGTCAAGAACAATATCAATATCACCATTGATCTTCCAGATAGTAGAAAGTCAACCCTCGTCATAGCCTGGGTCAACCCGCAAACTGCTATTACAGAAACGTGCCTTGAGTTATCCAGAGTCTGGTTTTAAGCATAAGCCGGACAACTCCCCGTACCTTAACAACGTTAAGATATGAACCATTCTATATCCAATATAGAAACTTTGGCACTTATTTAATTGGAATCAGATTCAAATCATGCAGCTGTCTCCAATGCATATCAACTTAATGGAGAAAGGCTAATCAGCATTGCTCCACTTAGGAATACATCCAATTATAAGTAATCTGAAAGAGAAACAAGTTTCTCAAAACTATTACTATCAACTGAATACCAATCACAAGTATCTACATTTTCGATCTCTTTGAAGAATCCCGATACTTGCGACATCTGGTTCTCTAATTTATTCCTATACCCGCAACTTCTCAAAACTTAGACCTTATATTTCTACGAAACACTTGTCTAAAAACTAGAGAAGTCACGAGTAAACAGAACATAGCACGAGGACCAACCCCTTTGTCCTGATGGACACTGGACAGCATACAATACTCTGTATGAGTCCCCTGAGTCGAATAACTCAAAACATGTGCATCGTAGGTTGAAAACTGTATTTATGGTTAAGAACTACTCTGCTGTTCAATGCTCCTTACCCAATCGTCAACTGATATAGGTAAATGTCATCGACATAATATTAAAAAGTTATATCTCACTTTATAAAAATAAACGTACAGATATATCAATTTGAAATTGGTGCATAACAACGGATATTCAAAACCAAATACTTGCTGTCTGACAAAAACTCAGGCGATTTCCTCAAACATCACCAATTACAACGATTCCGATATAATGAGGATGATCACCTAATTCCCAATAACTTACTCCCACTCATCATCTATAAAACCATACAGATGTGAAAATCATACCTGGTAAATACATACCCTGGAGTAAGTATCTAATCGGGAAATCAGTTTTCCTTTAACAACGCACAGTGAAACTGAAACATGAAAATGTTTCGTAGGGGTATCCTGGTATTCCTAGTAATGCCTCTTCCATAATCCAATTCATGACTATTAACCGTATATTTCTTTGCCATATCTTCAAATCCTTTTATTTGTCTTTATTCATTTCCTTCTGTACACCTCTTTAGGCTAAGTGGTTTTCTTCCTTCCCTACCGTTCGGCACCAGCCTATGGTTTGGAAGAAGACTATCCAGTAAGCATAATAGGTGTACTCTCCTAAACCAAGGAGTACTCGCAACTTGAGAGAAGGTGATGATAAAAGACAACTGAATAATACCTTATTCTATTTCTCCCGAACTGGGGAAAAAAGCAAAGGTGAAGTAGGAGTGGCGATGAAGTACGCGGTTTGGTCGTGAATGATAGTGGTCGCAATTTACTTTGCCCTCTTTCTAATCCCTTTATTTTGTCTTTACATATTACCTTCTGTACACCCTACTTAGGCGAATTGGTTTTCTTCATTCCCTACCTTTCGGCACCTGCCTATGGTTTGGAAGAAGATTATCCAATAAGCGTAATAGGTGTACTCTTCTAAACCAAAGAGCCCTCGCATCATGAGAGAAGGTGATGATAAAAGACAACTGAATAAACCAATTCAATTTCTCCTGAACCTGGATCTATCCTCGAAGAAGTCCCTTCGAGTTCGTATATAACCATACGATGGATCTATCCAATGAAAGAGGATGATTGTAGTGATACGAGGTGCTCTGAGAAATTCAAAGGGTAAAAGAAGGAGTGACAATGACTTATGCAACTAGGACAATCCAAAAGCCAGTATTTTAAGAAGGTTCGGTCAACTTGGTCACTGAGTCATAGTCTAGGATCGGTCAAAGGTCGCTGCCAAAGAGAGAGAGAAAAGAAACACTCTGCGTGCACTCTAACCTAGATCAGAATGGTTATCACTTTATCTAATCAGGAAACCTCCCACTGTACCGTCAAATTCTCCTCCAAATCTGAAAGAAGAATCAATCGGGATCACCCGAAGAGTAAACCAACTCATCAGTGAGAACCGGGATCCAACTCTCATCGCATGATAACGTGACGGAATCCACTCATGTTATCACACTCCAGAAGGTATGCGCATGCCTGGCAAGTTTCAGTTTCTTTAGAAACTCCCGATGTGATTTTTACCCCATGTTCTTATGACCTTGACGAAGGCCAACAAATCATAAGTCACATGTCAAGTTCTACCCGTCATTATCTTGTCAATTCGAACCCATCCGTACATACCCTTAACGAAAGCCAACAAGGTAATACGACTGTCCCAAACCAACTCATCTATCTATGCAACATATGAACACCCCAGTAGCTACCAATCACTATGTTTTGACTAAGGGCCAAACCAACATAGCTTGAATACTACTGACCATTCATATGAAATGACGGAGGGCTACGGCTGGTTTTTGGCGAAAAACCTTTAACGTAATGAACTTGATCTCGTTGAAGGAACCTGATAGCTTTTTAGAAAATATAGTGGCGAAAAACCTTTGCTAAACAGGTCACTCCCGGTGAAGGGATCTCGGCTCTTTTCCCGTGGAATGAGATGCAGGATATTCCAACAGAATACCGCGATGCAAAGCAACAAGTAATCGACTATAGTGAAGTTATTACCCTGACATAAACTTCTGCCCAAGGGGTCACTCCCGGTGAAAGGATCTCGGCCCTTGCCTCGTCGAATGAGGTGCAGGATATTCCAACTGAATATCACTATGCAAAACAAAAGAAAACGTCTTTGTAATAACACTTTTTAAAACTGTTCCAACAACGTCCAAACAGGTTTATTTTCCTTTGCATTGATCAGAATCAACGCAGTCCCATCAATTAATCACACCAGAAAAAAACGAAAATAAAATGTACGTATATGCCATCCGCATTCGCCACTGGGTCCCATCATTACCCGTTAAGTTACTTAACTAACGACAGAGCGGGGACTGGACTAACGCGGGTGCAAAACATATACAACATCTACCAGTATATATACCAATATACAATAATCGCTCCAGGCGTGATAATATGCAACATTACAGAAAAGTAATAAGTATCACAGAACAATACAAATAATCTGGGATCCCTGGGTTTCACAGAGCCGCTGCTGAAACCCGATGTTCCCCCTGTCGTGTGGATAGTCTGTGCAATGAAAACCTAGACCCCTACGAGTGCGGCAAGTTACCCGCCAAAACCTGTGTTAGTTATATGTATGCCCTAGAGGCCATTATTGTACATAGGATGTATATTGTAGTGGATGCTGGGACATATATAGGTAGGACTTTCTTGTTCGATATGATGGTGTGCTATCTGGCTGCTCTTTATCTTAACATGTATACTTTCTGTCTCTCTGATTACATGTTGATAAAGCCCTTAGGATGTGTACTCGACTTCCAGGACTGTGATGAAGATCATACTAGTGGGGCCTGGGTAGTCAATGAGTACATCCTTCATTGTTCCTAGTCGTGGGAATATCGAGACGGGGCATCGATATTCCAGAGTAGACTAGCGTATATCTTCTCGACCCATGTGATGGGCGATGGATGATCCCATATCCATTGGTGTTTGACATCAGAGATGGTATGCGTGTGCTCAGTGGAGACTGGGTACACTGAACGGACTCGCCGAGAACTCCCAGATGGTATTATACCTCACGTCAGATGGCAGTTCTCTGGTGACACTGGTATAGCTTAGTCTGTTGACCCAAGATCGTCATAGAGTCTTGTGTGTCTCCCACTGTGCTTTGATTTCCACCCTACCACGGCTCTACTGAGTTGTGCAAACAGGTGGTTTTTGGGTACAGTCCCGATTCACATGGAGGCAATGAGCGATAGGAGGGGATTCGTCTCTCCCGGTATTGGGGGTTGATGTTGTGCTATGCTCGACTGGCCATGACAGGAAATCCCTGGCCAGGGTTGCAGTGATATACTGGTAAGAGTTATCAGTAGTTTCACGAATGTTATGGACCTTACGTCGGCATGACTTATCGAGCTATTGGGGTCTGACGTTTACCACCCCTAGGCGAGATATGCGACATATCAGACGAACAGACCGGACTGTACGGTAAATGTTACTGGTTGGATTCACAGGAGTGTGAGCGGGCTTGCTCGTCGATCTTCTGATCGCTCAATACCCGGGTGGCCGTTACGTTTAGCAGACCGCTTGCGGCTTGTGGGTGTTTGATATGATCACCATCTGCTGCCGGCGTATTGACGAGTCTTTAGAGTCCTACACAGAGGTTTCCTGGCTCAAGCGAAACGAAATAGGAGCGCATATGAGATATGTGCGGGACCGAGAATAATGCGTGTATGTGATACCGTATTTCATTCTCGCGATGAATGTGTCGAATGGTTGTATCGAATCAAGGATTGATTCGATAAGCCGATACATTGGATACTAGCCGGTTATATGCGATATGATCGGATCATTGAATCAAGTGTTGATTTAATGATTTAATGTATAATTATATATTTGATATATTACTTTGCATTAACTAGTATAGGTTCACTTTGAATGGATTTACTCACTTGGTTTGTGCACATTGTATATGTGATATATTTTTTGTGCACATGATTGTATCATGTTTGATGATACATTCTAGCTTGGTTTTTTGTAAAGTATTAAACCATGGTTCGTTAGTGGTTAGGGTATCATTTCTTTTCTTTATTCATTTATCTATTTATTTGTTTTATTTATTTCATTTAGAAAAGATAAAGAGAAAAGAATGGTTGCTAGTTTTGTTTTTAGTTGAAGATTCATGAAGCATTGACTCAGTCACCATTCTTGTCTCATGCCTAACCCTAACCACTCATCTAACCTTAGTTAAATCTCTACACTAAACCATGGTTGAAGAAATGATAAGTATTCAATTATTTTCCTTTTAAAAAGACTTATCATATATTTCTTCTTCTTCATCTTCTTCTTCCATGAAGAAAAGTTAGCTACCATCAATGGCAACTAGTGAAATCAAGTGAGAAATCCAATTCTAAAGTCTACCCACTTCCTATTTATTCATTCTCTACCTCTTGCCAAGTAGTATAGGGTGTTTCCTTCACAAGTTTTCTTGACTTGGTGAAGTTGGAGCTTGTTCTTGTGATGCCTCGACGTAGATCATCTTCGGCATCGTCGTCGATGACCTAACCCGTTTTTTCTCCGATGAAGCCGACGCTAGAGCCCAAGATTCAGTTTGGACAGCGGAGGGAGATCATCGCGGAGCTTAGGAAGTGGTGGACCGGATCTACAAAGCTTGTAGTCACTTTCCCTTAGCATTTAATTCGATTACATGCTTGCATCGCCTAAATATCTAGTTAACGATCCGTAGTCTAGGGTTTCTCGGCACCGTAAAATTTGAATTAGCCATGTTTGATGCTTTACGAGACTTCATTAGTGTGCCTAGGAACCCTACAGTGGTATCAGAGCCTAGCTAGAGCCTTAGGCGAAGTCTAGACGGAATTAGAACTCCGATCGAATCAAAACCCAAACCCTAATATTGCTCTCTGGACTTTTTCTGAAATCGTGGTTTTTTCGAAATTAAAAATATGTAGAAAAATCAGCAGAGAATCCTAAGAATTACTGTGCAACACGTGTCCATGATTCAACAAGAGTGCGGCGGAACCGCGGCAGAATCATGGCTTCTGCGGCGGTTCCGCGGCCGTATAGTCACAATGCCCAATACTTTTTGCACAGTAATTCCTATTTTCTGGTGCTGATTTTCCTGGGAATGTTTAATATTTTTTTTCAAGAGTTGCATTTTCTGGGTTGTATTAGGGACTCGATGTATCGATCGGATTGTCTAATTTTGTCAGTGTGTTTTTCCGGGTATTTTTAGAATATGTTAAAAAGTTCGACCGGATATAAATACCCAATTTTTCCCCTGTCGGGAAATTTCCGAGCGTTGGATTTTTCCGTAGTTTGACGACGTTCTAAGTAGTGCAAGTATCGCGATGGTCCCTCTAGAAGACAACAAACCTTAACTCGATTATGTGACCGTTTTGAACTGCCCTTTGAACCTTCGGGTTTGGGGCAGTACGGCGTGCCACATGTGAGGCGTTGGCTTAACCCTTCTACGGCTGGACCGTTGGTACTGAGGCACGAACTGAATGCTGTTAGACTTTTTTCATGTGTTGATCTGTTTCGGGAAAACTTGGGTGTTCGATTATTCGATCGAAAAGTTTAGCATTTTCTATTTATCCGGAATGTGATACAATAATTGGAATTCACAAGTAGTTATGAGATAACGGAATGAATATTATAAACATAGCAGTTTAGTCTCACTTGATCGATTGCCACGGAGTTTTGATGAGATCAAAAGTCCGTCGCAATCACGTAGCGTACGCGGATACTCGCCGGGTAAACTTAATAGACAGCCTCACCCCATAGCCCCGACCAAGTGACTGTAGGAGAACCCCGTCGCCGAAAGCATCCGTTTGGGTGCTCGCGGTAGCGGTGTTCCGCCTTGGTGCACTTCGTCGACGGTATCGGGGGTGCGACCGTCTACTGAAGTTTGCGACGAGCATTCGATCAGGATGTCGGGAATCTTGTTGAATTGCCCGACTTGATATTGAAAAGTGTTTTCGATTCTGAGACTAAAATGTGGGGTTTATAATTGTTAGGCATGCGATGTCTAAGGAATTCATTTGATTAGGCATGCGATGTCTAAAAAGGTTGCGGATTCCAACTGTTGTAGTTTTACACTTTCTTTTCTGTGACCGTAAGTGTAATATGTGATATCGCCGGTTTCGTTGCTATATGTCAACGACAATTGGGATGGACATATTTACTTACGTTGATGACATGTGATGTTATATGTTGCTGGATATCTTATATTGGATCGTCGTGTTCGAATAGCCGGGGGTTTTTATGTGAGATGAGTGTTTTTTCATTTTCATTCATGTAAAAACTTGTATGTAATATTCTTTTATTGGGGCACTTCCAGGTTGCGGAAGATGTCACTGTTTGTATATTATTTACTTTTCCGCATTAGGATAGACCCAAGGAGGGGAGCACAGGTAACCGGGCTCTGGGGTCCAGTGGGAGACCAACTCGAGGAGTCGAGTCCGGGTCTCCTAACCCTAGAATTGGTAGGGTTGCTTGCCGCTCTCGTAGGGGTCTAGGGGTGTGGGACAGGCTATTCATCACGACCGTGGAATCCGTGTTTTATACTGGCTCGTATTGAAAACACGGACGTCCTAGTATATCCAATATTTCATATGTTTCTTCTGTTGCGATATCTGTGATGTGATCATGTGATGTTCTGTGATAGATATAGTATATAGTATATATGATATATTATATAGACGTTGCTTATGTTTTACACCCGCGCTAGCCCTGCCTCGCTCTGGCGTTAGTTACCTAACCTAACGGTGCAGACGGGACATCGAGGCGAATGCGGATGGCATAAGCGTACGTTATATTTATCTGTGATGGTTAGGTGGACTTAAATGATGGGATATTCATTAATGAGATTAATGAAAGAAAATAAACCTAATTGATGTTGTGGAATCGAATTTCAAAATAAAAACAGGTAGCTACAGTTCTTGCTTTGTATCGCGGTGTTCCTTGTAGAACATCCTGCACCTTATTCGATAGGGAAAGGACCGAGATCCCTTCACCGGGAGTGACTCCTTTAGCAATAACTGGCAGATGCTACATCACTCGGTTTGTCTTTTGATTGCTTCTATAGTTTCTGCTTTGCACAATGATATATATGATATATCCCGCACCTCATTCGACGAGGAAAGGGCCGACGATCCCTTCACCGGGAGTGACCCCTTTAGCAAAACTAGAAAAGCCTCAAAAACATTCCATTTAAAAACCATTTGATTCCGCAACGAGATAAAGTTCAAAGCGTTAAAGGTTTTCATAAAAACCATTCGCAACCCTCCGTCATTTTAGGAAGTAGAGTACTTAGTATTCGTGCTGTGTTTGTTGACCATAGTCAAGGCACAATGTACGGTAGCTAAGTGATGTCTTCCTACACCGCATATGATGCGATTAGTTAGGACAGTCGCGTGACTTTGTTGACCTTAGTTAAGGGTCATGTGGGTGGGTCTAATTAATCACGAAATGACGGGTAGAACTTGACTAGTACTTATGATTTGTTGACCATAGTTGAGGTCATAGGTGCTAGGGGTAAAAACCTTTATCGGGAGTTTCAAGTGTTGGAATTTGCAATGAGATTGCATACCTTCAATGTGATAGTTGGATCCCGATACCCACTGCGAGTAATTGTTACTCCTGGGAGAGTTTTGCACTTTGCAATTAGCCGATCAAGTAGGTGTCTAGAAAGGTGTCAACGGGGTTACGCCTCTGGGAAAACGAGGTTTACTGTAATTAGGTCCGTGCGAAAGCACGGGGAACCTCCCTCAAAGTACCGACACTGGCCTGGCTGAAAGATTGGCGAACTTGTAGAGTGCAATTAATCCCGGCTAGTCTTTCCTTTTAAGGTTTGAAGGAAGATTTGATAAAAACAGTGGGAGCCATCCTGATTAGATAAAATACATAACCAATCTAATCTTGCAAGAGCGCACGCTGAGTGTTTTCTTCTCTCTCTCCAGGTAGCGACCATATCACGCCTTAATCAAGATAATAATATGGATGTATTGACCGAACCCACTTGTTATACTGAGCTGGGGAACGTTGATCCCGCTCCAACTTATAATTGTTATAAGACAGAGCAGGAAATGGGGAATACCAGAATTCCTATGCCGCCCAAACGAAGAAAGTGCATATGATGCATCTTCTTCGGGTGTGTTCGTTAAACAGAACTGTTTCTCAGTATCCTTTGTATCTTGGGTATATGATACCGGATCAGGATCCCAGATATGTAAGCTGTTACACAGGGCTACAAAAAGGTAGAAAAACTGAGAACGGGTGATAAGTTTCATGAGACAGAAACCGGGGCAAGTGTTGCAGCCAAGTCTGTTGGTCACTGTCACCCTGTATTACCAGTATATTGATTCTGAACAAATGCTATTAGATACCGAACCTGATATACAAAATCATATCAGTCTCTTTATTAGTAAAGAAGGATATAATTTTGTATTGTTGGATAATGTTTTGAACATTTCCTATATCAAAAGTTGATCAGTTCAGGCACGTTATCTAAAAGCATTGATGTTCTAAATCAAACTACAGTTACTTGTATACAGAACACACTCAAGAGGAAGAGTTCAGAAATGAACGAATCCTTCTTGAGGCATTGTAGACTAGGTCACATCAATGCGACCCGACTGGCTGAAGTTACATTATAGATGCATATTTAAAACAGTTTGAATTTACATCTTGTGAAACTTGCCAGTCATGTCTCAAAGATTAGATGACCATAGCTCTGTTTATTAGAAACAGAGAAAGAGTTGGTAAACTCTTGGGACTGATACATTATGATGTATGTAAGGTCTCCTGTCTACACATGTCAGGACTGGTTCTTTATACTTCATTATATTCTATGATAATCTCTCAAGATTCAGTCATATGTTTCTGTTGAAACATAAGTCCGAAGCTTTTGAGGTATTCACAGAATATAAGTTAGAAGTAGAGAACCAATAACCGGGGTATAAGTATTATGTCCTATGATGAGATCAGGGAGGAGAATACTTACGCATGGCATTCCTGGACCATTCTAAAGTAGAATGAGATTCTCTCCGTATTACTCCTCTGAATACACCACAGCACAACGGTGTATCGGGGTGGAGCAATCACACAATATTAGATATGGTGTGCTCTATGATGAGTATTACTGAGTTACCTATTTCCTTTTGGGGTTATGCACTTGAGAAGCTGCATACCTATTGAATTAGGTTCGAATCAAATCAGTGCCTACCATTCCATATGAGATATGGTATGGGAAGAGCCCATCTCTTAAGTAAGTTAAGATTTGGGATTGTCCGGCCTATGTCAAATGCAAAAACCGGACAAGCTCGAGGCAAGGTGAGTTATGTAGAACTGGAAATGTTCCAGCTATACAAAACTGCAGTTGATGATTTGACAGAAACAAAGGATTCTATAGTTCCCGACGAACCTCAACCTCTCCGCCGATCTAGTAGGGTTCCTCATCCGCCTGAGAGATACCTCGGTTTCTCGATGACAGTGGGAGCGAGGAATGCATCATGAGATGATGACCCAACTAGTTTCGAGCAGGCCATCGAGAGTAAGGACTCTGTAAGAATGGCTGGATGCTTAACGATCTGAGATGGAATCCATATACACCAACAAAGTATGGACTTTGGTTGCTATATCTGAAGGGTTAAATCCCTATCAGGAGCAAGTATATCTTGAGAAGATTACTTGGTGTAGATGGAAAGGTTGAGACTTTCAAAGCTAGACTTGTTAAAGGTTTTCGTCATCGACCAGGCACGGATAAGATGAAACCTTTTTCCAGGGATTATGCTTAAGTCCATCCAGATCCTACTTGCCACGGCTACATACCATGACTGCGATATCTGGTGGTTGGGTGCCATGACTACTTTTCTAAATAATGATTTAGAAGAGAACGTCTATAAGAACACAGCCAGAGGGCTTCGTAAACAGTGGGAGCAGCGGAAACGTGTGCAAGTTGCTTTACATAATGAAACAGGCATCGCGGAGTTGGAACATCTGTTTTGATGAGTAGTCAAAGAGTTTGACATCATCAAGATGGAAGATGAACCTTGTATGTACAAAAAGATAGTAGGGAGTATGGTGGTGATCCTCGTAGAGTACGTGGATGACATACTCTTGATAGGAAAAGAGCTTCCTATACTACGATCGGTCAATCTCCTATTATCACAAGGATTCTCCAAATATGATCAAAGTGATACCTCCTAAATCCTGAGATTTGGACCTATGAGATAGATCTAAAGGGATATTAGGGTTCTCACTAGGTATAGTGAGATTGTATCAATCGATCCTGGGGAGAATCACTGGAAGAGTTCCAGGGTGATAAAGACGACTGAATGTCAGTCACAGGCATTGTCTTTACCCTCAGTAAAGGGACGGTATGTTGGAAGATTTCCAAGCTAGATACCGTGACAAACTAGACGATAAAGGCTGGTAACATCGCTATTAAAGATACTACCAAAGAGACGGTTTGGGTGTATACTGGTTCATAAGATGAACTAGGTTCCTGCCATTGTATGACAATGGAAGTGTGGCTTCGGCCAAGGAACCATGGTCCCATCAGTGACCCAGACAAATTCTGAGGCAGCATCACCTGATCATGGAGATAGTTGATCTCCAGGTTGATCGAGGTTAGGAGAGTAGACTCAGAGGACAACACGGCGGATCCACTCACGAAGGCCTTTTCCCAGAGAGAGACTCATATGGGATGGTTGAGTATGTGATACTGCAACCACTGCTACAGATGGCCCTAGTGCAAGTGGGAGATTGTTAGTTATATGTATGGCCTAGAGGCCATTACTGTACATAGGATGTATATTGTAGTGGATGCTGGGACATATATAGGTAGGACTTTCTTGCTCAACATGATAGTGTGATATCTGGTTGCTCTTTATCTTAACATGTATACTTTCTGTCTCTCTGATTACATGTTGATAAAGCCCTTAGGATGTGTACTCAACTTCCAGGACTGTGATGAAGATCATACTAGTGGGGCCTGGGTAGTCAATGAGTACATCCTTCATTGTTCCTAGTCGTAGGAATATCGAGACGGGGCATCGATATTCCAGAGTAGACTAGCGTATATCTTCTCGACCCATGTGATGGGCGATGGATGATCTCATATCCATTGGTGTTTGACATCAGAGATGGTATGCGGGTGCTCAGTGGAGACTGGGTACACTGAACGGACTCGCCGAGAACTCCCAGATGGTATTATACCTCACGTCAGATGGCAGTTCTCTGGTGACACTGGTACAGCTTAGTCTGTTGACCCAAGATCGTCATAGAGTCTTGTGTGTCTCCCACTGTGCTTTGATTTCCACCCTACCACGGCTCTACTGAGTTGTGCAAACAGGTGGTTTTTGGGTACAGTCCCGATTCACATGGAGGCAATGAGCGATAGGAGGGGATTCGTCTCTCCCGGTATTGGGAGTTGATGTTGTGCTATGCTCGACTGGCCATGACAGGAAATCCCTGGCCAGGGTTGCAGTGATATACTGGTAAGAGTTATCAGTGGTTTCACGAATGTTATGGACCTTACGTCGGCATGACTTATCGAGCTATTGGGGTATGACGTTTACCACCCCTAGGCGAGATATGCGACATATCAGACGAACAGACCGGACTGTACGGTAAGTGTTACTGGTTGGATTCACAGGAGTGTGAGCGGGCTTGCTCGTCGATCTTCTGATCGCTCAATACCCGGGTGGCCGTTACGTTTAGCAGACCGCTTGCGGCTTGTGGGTGTTTGATATGATCATCATCTGCTGCCGGCGTATTGACGAGTCTTTAGAGTCCTACACAGAGGTTTCCTGGCTCAAGCGAAACGAAATAGGAGCGCATATGAGATATGTGCGGGACCGAGAATAATGCGTGTATGTGATACCGTATTTCATTCTCGCGATGAATGTGTCGAATGGTTGTATCGAATCAAGGATTGATTCGATAAGCCGATACATTGGATACTAGCCGGTTATATGCGATATGACCAGATCATTGAATCAAGTGTTGATTTAATGATTTAATGTATAATTATATATTTGATATATTACTTTGCATTAACTAGTATAGGTTCATTTTAAATGGATTTACTCATTTGGTTTGTGCACATTGTATATGTGATATATTTTTTGTGCACATAATTGTATCATGTTTGATGATACATTCTAGCTTGGTTTTGTGTAAAGTATTAAACCATGGTTAGTTAGTGGTTAGAGTATCATTTCTTTTCTTTATTCATTTATCTATTTATTTGTTTTATTTATTTCATTTAGAAAAGATAAAGAGAAAAGAATGGTTGCTAGTTTTGTTTTTAGTTGAAGATTCATGAAGCATTGACTTAGTCACCATTCTTGTCTCATGCCTAACCCTAACCACTCATCTAACCTTAGTTAAATCTCTACACTAAACCATGGTTGAAGAAATGATAAGTATTCAATTATTTTCCTTTTAAAAAGACTTATCATATATTTCTTCTTCTTCTTCATCTTCTTCTTCCATGAAGAAAAGTTAGCTACCATCAATGGCAACTAGTGAAATCAAGTGAGAAATCCAATTCTAAAGTCCACCCACTTCATATTTCTTCATCCTCTACCTCTTTCCAAGTAGTATAGGGTGTTTCCTTCACAAGTTTTCTTGACTTTGTGAAGTTGGAGCTTGTTCTTGTGATGCCTCGACGTAGATCATCTTCGGCATCGTCGTCGATGATCTAGCCCACTTTTTCTCCGATGAAGCCGACGCTAGAGCCCAAGATTCAGTTTGGACAGCGGAGGGAGATCATCGCGGAGCTTAGGAAGTGGTGGACCGGATCTACAAAGGTTGTAGTCACTTTCCCTTAGCATTTAATTCGATTACATGCTTGCATCGCCTAAATATCTAGTTAACGATCCGTAGTCTAGGGTTTCTCGGCACCGTAAAATTTGAATTAGCCATGTTTGATGCCTTGCGAGACTTCATTAGTGTGCCTAGGAACCCTACAACCTGAAGCGGGGCAGACCCCTACAACAAAGTGAATGGACCACCCAGCACTTCACGGAATCCGGTAACTTGGGCACCCCTCCTTGGGTCAACCTGTACCCCGTACGAGTGCGGCGAATAGTCTGCCAATTCTAGAGTGAGGCCCCTTTGCCTCTCAAAGCCATGAGATACGGACCCGTTGCCCTCCAGAACCCGGCTATCCATGCACTCCGTCGCGGGGTAAACCTAGTACAGAAATGAAAAATATGTACAACGGGTGCATCGACCTCAGCCCGGTCGTGCCCCAAAAGAATATTATACAAATAGGCAGTGACGGCAGTCCACATGTTGGACGCTCGCCCCGCAATATCAAATGTACAAATAAATCCAAACTGCACTACCATTGCACACTGCTATCCACCACGACAAATCCGCAATATCACAGCACAACACAGAACATCAACGCGAATGTCACGTTCGCAAACCCGTCTAAAAGGACTATAGCAATTAGACGTAATTTACCGCTTGAATGACATTCACGATCGAAGATATAATGTAAGCACTGTAGACTGACAAGTTTAAAATTCCGATCGACAAAACTTCCCGAAGTGGGCCCCACGTACATCTGCAGTACATAAACAAAATCTGGGCCCAAACAAAATATACCATAAACCACAATTCCCTATGCTGAACACACTGAAGAAATATGGAGCATTGTAGCCACAAACTGGCGGCGGAACCGCGGCCAAACCATGGTTTGTGCGGCGGTTCCGCGGCAGTACAGTGGTGTCAGTCGACCAAATTTCATCAGAATTCTTAAAAAAGCCTGCTCGATTTTCTGAGATGCTCAAAATAATTTTTAGACCGGATTTAAAAATCGACAAACTTTAGCCTGAAATATGCGGTTTTGGAAATTTCGTTCAATCGATATTTTAAACACGTTAGAACAAGTTAGTAAAGGTTAATGGCGTAGCTCTGATACCATGTAAGTCTACGGTAGCGCTCCGGCCGTCATTCTGACGCCAAACGCGAAACAAAAACTTTTATAACTGGCGCTATCGCATACTATAATCCGGATCTTGCCATTAACGCTAAACTAACAAATTGTAAAAAGGTAGAAAGGCTACACCGATCGATCCGAGTCCTTCGGTCTTTAGTTATCATCCCACGCTCCTCGCGGCAACTCCGATCTCTCGTATCCTCATCGAGGTAGCACCACGTCAACGGATCTTTAAACGGGCTCCCGCCTCTATACCGAGGCAACTCGGTCATCAAGTCTGCTAAAAGAGATGACCAAGATGAAGTAGAGAATGAGTAGAATATATTATCTCAAACACCCTAGGGTTCTCATCGCATGAGAGGGATAGGATGGAGGTAGAAGAAGATGTTTAGGATTGGAAATGGTGTGCTCAAGAAAATCAAGAGAGCAAATGAAAACTAATCATATAAACTTCTTTCTCATTTTTTTCTCATGTGAATAGATATATATGAGGTTATCTTTATCAAAAACCAAAGAGAAATATCTAAAGAAATATCTCCTCAAAATATCCATTCACAAAACAAAACACATTAATTCTTAATGACTCACTAGATGACTCATTACATGAGTCATTAGTGATCAGTCTAGAAGTAATGAGTCAAAGAATGAGTCACCCTTTCCAAAACCAATTAATCATTTAAACCAAAATGATTAATCCAAAAAGAAATGTATCTTCTAAAATATTCCCGTAACGGATTACGAGAATACCCCTCAACTGTAAATACATACCTGTATCCGTATTCCGACCGAATACGAATACGAGAGACTAAAATATTCCGACTCAATATAATACATGGATCCGGCTTAAACCAAAGCCCACCAGTATTATCTGTCCGAAATATGACACGTGCACAAGTGCACGTGCATTTTCGAAACCTGCCATAAAACCATACGGCCTCTACAACGTTTCGCCCGAACTTGGGAAACTATCTGTGGGAGACTCTAAAAACTCGTCAGTACCCTAAAAGTGGATTTAACCACAAGCACGTCAGCGGCACTAGCTGTGCGTAACGGGTGCCCATGTACGGACCGAAAGGGAAGCCTGATGAGCGAACTCATCCTGGAACCCTACTGAGCCTATCAGTGACAATATACATACAGTCCGGTCCGTTCGTCTATGAATATCGCATATCGGGCCTAGGAGGCTGGTAATGTCAGACCCCCAATAGCGGTATAAGTCGTGTCAGAGTATAGCCCAGAACACCTTAAGATACTACTGGAGTACCTACCAGTAAATCTCCTGCCTCGGCCGAGGGCTATGTGTAATGGCTCTCCTAGACACAGCGCGATCTCACCCCCAATACTGGGAGAGACGAATCCCCTGCCGATCCGCTCACTTGCCTCCATGTGGCTCGGGACTGTACCCAAAAAAAACATGTTTGCACGACTCCTTTGAGCCGTGGTAGGGTAGAAATCAAAGCACAGTGGGAACTCACACGAGACAAATGACGACCTCAGGTCGATGAACTAACATGTACACATGTCACCAGGGAACTGCTATCTGTCGCTAGGTATAATACCAACTAGCAGGTTCCCGGCGAGTCCTGTCCGGTGTACTCATAACCCAATGAGCACATGTATACATCTTAGGTGATCCAACTGACACCAGTGGCTTGTGAGACCAGCCACCGCCCCTTGTCGGGGTCTCGACTGTATACACTAGTCTACTCCGGAGTATCGATGCCCTGTCTCGAAACTCTCACGACTAGGGACCACTGTTAAGGATGTGCTTATGGACTACCCAACTCTTACGTATATGATCGCCATCATACTGTTGGTAGTCAAGCAGGATCCTAAAGGCTCTATCAACGTGTAATAGTGAACAGTCACCTAAAGCTGTACACGATGATAAAGGCAAACCAGATAGCATACTATCATCTCGAGTAAGACTGTCCTACCGGTATAGGTCCTCCCTCAATCATTGCAAACACGTACCTGCGATCCAATAATTGACTTTGAGGGCACTATATCCAACACTCATTGTCCCTAGAACTACATCAAAACTGTGAAGTTGTTATGAGGGTTCTTCTAACATATTGAGTATGCCTTGTATTCTTGATCCATATTGAACTTTCCCATGATTCGGCATATCACGGAGGATTTTGAAGTTGAGACAGCTCAGGAAATCCTGAGCCGGCTCACAAGTTGTCCAGAATTGCTTCATCTTCTCTGGTTGTAAGAGCTGGCTCAAGATACGTTTAGAATTCGGCATCACTCTCTGTGTGTAAGAGACCGCTCATAGGTAATCTTGAGCCGTCTCATGAGTCTAGAATCGAAAATTATTCTCTATTTGTATGAGCCGGCTCATCATCGACTTGAGCTGGCTGAAGTGCGGATTGGGCAGAATCTTTCAGTTTCGAGATAATTGGGAAATTTGTTATTTGATCGGATCTTTTGTATACTATATATATTGTAGTTTTTTGTAATCCTAGATTTATTAGCCTTTGAGATAGAATTTGAGAGAACCCTTTTGTAATTTGAGAGCTAGGGTTTTGAGAGATTTGTGAGACTCGTCCACCGTTTGTACTCTTCCATATTTTGGCGATTAATAAAACTTCTCCTTCGCCCATGATTCCCCTAAGGGTTTTCCACATATATCTTATGCCTTTTGGTTAGTGCTCTTATTTTTTATTTGCCTGTGATTGGTTTGTATTTTCTCTTTATCATTTGTTTTACTTCGTGATCGTTTTGTCGCAACAAACCGGTATAAGAGCTTTGTTGTATTTGGGGATCTTTTGATTGGACCGTTAGGTCTTTTATCTTACGATCTTGGTTAACGGTGGATAACGATGCTTGTGTTCTCTTCTTCATCTTTTTAGATTGTGATTTTGAAGTTTTAGGCTTTGTTAGCACTCAAGGTGTTTTAGTTTGGTCCTACATCATGTCTCCAACGATTATGAAGTTCAATATTGATATGTTTGATGGAAATATGAGTATTAGTTTATGGTAAGTTCGTATGATTGCCGTATTGACACAAAGTAATTTAAGAAAGGCGATTCTTCGAAAAGATATGAAGCCTTCCACTATGACAGAGGAAGTATGGGAGGAGTTGGATGAAAAGACCATCACGACTAATCAGTTGTGTCTGACAAACGAAGTTCTATAAGAAACTTTGGTGGAGAATACGGCGGCTAGTTTGTGGCAGAAATTAGAAGAGTTATATTTAAGAAAGCCTCTTGCAAATCGACTCTTGTTGAAGTAGCATCTCTATATACTTCGTATGTTAGACGGCTCTCCTATCAAATCTCACATCGGTGAGTTTAATTCGATCATTACAGACCTAGATAAGATCAATATTAAAATTGATGATAAAGATCAAGCTCTTCTATTGTTATGTTTGTTACCACTCTCTTATAAGCACTTTAGTGACACCATGGTTTATGAACGAGATACAATCTCGATCAAGAATGTCAAAGAAAATTTGATGAATAAGGAGAAGATCGATAAGGAGTTAACTTTCAGCAAAGACGATGGTCAATTTTCATGCTTATTTGTTCGAGAGCGAACAAGGAAGAGAGATCCAGTAGATAGCAAGAAGACGTCAAGGTCGAAGTCCAAGAATAATAAGAACTTGACATGAAACTATTGTAAGAAGAAGAGACACTTTAAGGTCGATTGTTTTAAATTACAGAACAAGCTAAAGTAGAAAGACAAATCGAAGAAGAAGTCTTCAGTCGAAGCTAGTATAGCGAAAGGAGAAGGAGATCTTCTTATAGTTCTTGACAACACACATCGATCCAAAGACGAATGGATTATGAATTCGGATTGTTCCTACCATTTGTGTCCCAATAGGGATTTGTTCACCACTTACGAGCCTGTTAATGGTGCAGTGGTTTTGATGGGCAACAATAGTTCATGTCAAGCTATTGGTAAGGAGACGATCCAAATCAAGATATTTGACGGCGTCGTGAGAACATTGGCAGAAATTAGACATGTACTTGACTTGAAGAAGAATCTCATCTCATTAGGTACATTCGACGACAAGAGTTACAAGTTCTCCGCTGAAGTTGGAGTTTTAAAGGTAACCAAATGTGCTCTCGTCGTTATGAAAGGCTTAAAGAAGGGGTCCTTATATGCGTTGCAGGTTCAATAACTATCGGATCAGCAGCTATTTCATCATCCAAATCTATGATAGATTCAAAAGTTACCAGATTATGGCACATGAGGCTCGGGCAAATGAGTGAGAGAGGTATAACCGAATTGTCAAAGCAAGGTCTATTAGATGGACAGAATACATCGAAGATGGAATTTTGTGAGCACTGCATATTTAGGAAGCGAAAACGGGCCAGTTTCAGTTCGGCGGTACACAACACAAAAGGTACTCTTGATTATATCCATTTGGATTTTTGGGGACCCTCTCCAGTTGCTTCTAAAGAAAGCGATGCACGTATTTGCTTACTTTCATCGATAATTTTTCAAGAAAAGTTTCGGTATACTTCTTGAAGCACAAAAATGATGTGTTTACTACATTCAAGCAAAAGAAGACGTTGCTTGAGAAGCAAACAGAAAAACAGATCAAGAGACTAAGGACAGACAACGGGTTGGAAATTTGTGGTGGAGATTTCAATAATTTCTGCAAAAACGAAGGAATTGTTCAGCATACACCACAGCATAATGGAGTCACGAAGCGTATAAATCGGACTCTTTTGGAGAAAGTACGGTGCATGTTGTCCAATGCAGGCATCAGTAAGGAATTTTGGGCAGAAGCGGTAAATACGACGTGCTATATTGTGAGTCGATCACCTCATACATCGCTTGGTAGTAAAACCCCGGAGCAGGTATGGTCTGGAAAGCACACTAATTATTCTACACTTAAGATGTTTGGTTGTCCCGCATATGCATGTTGTCATGAAGGCGAGTTGGATTCTCAAATGAAAAAAATGCATTTTTCTTGGTTATGTTACCAGTGTTAAAGGTTATAGGTTGTGGTGTTCGGATCCTAACTCGCATAAATTTATGATTAGCAGAGATGTGACTTTTGATGAATCTGTTATGTTGAAACCGAAAAACGTAGAATTTCTAAGTAAAGACGATTCAAGAAAGGATGAGCCGAGTATTGAAATTGAAGTCGATGAAAACTCGGGTTCGCAGGAGATCTTTCTTTCACCATCTTCTGATGAAGCTCATGATGAGAATTCCCAAGATGAAGAGTATTTACCCACTCGAGAGCGACACATTAGACCGCTGTAAAGATATGGCTACGATGATCCGGTGGCGTATGTGATGTCCGTTGCAGAGACAGTTGATAGTAGTGAGCCAATCAAAAAGTTATCTCATCCGATGAGTCAGCTCGTTGGTTAGTCGTTATAAATGAAGAGATTGAGTCTTTTCATAAAAAACAAATATAGAAGCTCGTGAAGTCGTAGTTGGCTGTAAGTGGGTTTTCGAGAATAAAAGAGACCAAGGAGTTTTGGATACGAGATACAAGGCACAGTTGGTAGCTAAAGGCTATTCGCAGGTTCGGAAAGTTGACTTCAATGAGGTATTTTCTCCGGTTATAAAACATCAAACCTCTATACGTGTCTTGTTCGGTTTGATAGCTATGCAAAATTTGGAGCTCAAGCAGCTCGATATGAAGACCGCATTCTTGAATGGTGATTTGGTAGAGAAGATCTACATGCAATAACCCGAAGGTTTTGAAGTTGAAAGTAAAGAAGACCACGTTTATTTGCTAGAAAAGTCTCTCTATGGTTTGAAGCAGTCACCTAGACATTAGTACAAGAAATTTGACTCTTTCATGAAAGAAATTGGGTTTACGATAAGTATGGATGATAATTGTGTGTATTGGAAGAAGCTCGCCGATAGTTCTTTCATATACTTGTTGGTTTATGTTGATAATATGTTGATAACAGTAAGGTATATGGTTGATATTCAAAATTTGAACGAACGGTTGAAAGGCAAGTTCGAGACCAAAGATTTGGGAGCGGCCAAAAAATACTTGGTATGAAGATTAGGCGAGATCGCAGGTGAAGAAAACTTTAATTGTCTCAACAACGATACGTTGAGAAAGTTTTGAAACGTTTTGGCATGACAGACGCTAAATCTGTAAGTACTCTGTTAGCAGCTCATTTCAAATTTTCAGCTCGTTCATCACCGCAAACAGAGGATATGATTGAGTATATGTCGCATGTTCCTTGTTCGAGTGCGATGGGTAGTATTATGTATGCCATGATTTGTACTCGACCTGACATTTCACATGCAGTTAGTGTTGTTAGTCGTTATATGGCATCTTCTGATAAAGGTCATTGGCAAGCTGTGAAACGGATTTTACGATACCTGCAAGATACGTCTGACGTGGATTGGTATTTGGAAGGAATTACAGTTTGATTGGATCCAACGATTCTGATTATGCAGGTAATCTCGACAGGCGAAGGTCCATCACCGGTTATATATTCTCTTTGAGAGGATGTGTCATCAGTTGGTGTGCTTCGTTACAGCCTGCGGTTGAATTATCTACGACGGAAGAGGAGTATATGGCCGTTGTTGGGACCGTTAAGGAAGCGATCTGGTCGAAGGGACTATTTTCGGAACTTGGTATTCAAAAGTATACCATAATAGTCTATTGTGATAGCCAAAATGATATTCATTTGACGAAGGACCGGATACATCATGACATGACAAAGCACATTGATGTTCGATACTGATTTGTTCAGGATATTGCTGAAAAGAAAGAGATAATCGTGAAGAAGGTTGGCACAGCGGATAATCCGGCCGACATGTTGACAAAGTCTCTTTCGATTGTTAAGTTTGAATATTGCTTGAACTTAATTGGAGTGTGCCGCGCTGATTGAGCCATTTTAAGGGTTTTGGGGAGAAGGTGGAGCTACTATTAATTTTAAGGAGGAGTTTGTAGTGAATGCGAGGCGGGATGGAGATTTGTTGAGTAAGCCTCGTATTCTTGATCCCTATTGAACTTTCCCATGATCCGACGTATCATGGAGGATTTTGAAGTTGAGACGGCTCAGGACAATTCTGAGCCGGCTCACAAATTGTCCAGGATTGCTTTATCTTCTCTGGTTGTAAGAGACGGCTCAAGATCACCTTGAGCCGGCTCAAGAGATGTTTGGGATTCGTCTTCGCTCTCTGTGTGCAAGAGACGGCTCAAGGTAATCTTGAGTCATCTCATGAGAAGTCTGGAATTGAAGATTGTTCTCTGTTTGTATGAGCCGGCTCATCATCAACTTGAGCCGGCTCAAATGCGGATCGAGCCGAATCTTTCAGTTTCGAGATATTTGGGAAATTTGTTATTTGATTAGATATTTTGTATACTATATATTGTAATATTTTGTAACCCTAGATCTGATAGCCTTTGAGATAGAATTTTTGAAAGCCCTTGTAATTTGAGAGCTAGGGTTTTGAGGGATTTGTGAGACTCATCCACCGTTTGTACTCCTCCATATTTTGGTGATTAATAAAGCTTCTCATTCGCCCGTGGTTTTTCCCGTAAGGGTTTTCCACGTATATCTTGTGCCTTTGGTAAGTGATCTTATTTTCTATTTGACTGTGATTGGTTTGTGCTCTCTCTTTATCGTTTGTTTTACTTCGTGATCGTTTTTTTGCAATATAACATGCCCCTACATGTTGAGGCCCTTTTTATTGTCCGCTTTTGCATAGAGGAGTTTTTTTTAGAATTCACTAGTTTAATTGCACGTGGGGTTTGAACCTGGGTTGCTCTCTCAAAGTTCATGTCACCGAACCAAAGCTCTAAAAATGCAATGAGGGTTGAGTGAGAAAACTTTATATTCCAAACCAACCCTAAATTAGTCCCTACCACATTCACATTCCTCCCACAACAACAAATTCACCAAAAATATAATTACAAAAGAAACATAGCAATCATCAAACACTAAAGATTAAGGAAACCAAGAATCAAACAGATGGTGAGCAATCTCAAGAGCAACAAAATGTTACCTTCTTCAACTTCAGCAGTGGGATTAAACTGAGACTGATCAAAGGTGGGTCGCTCAAGAACACCAGCTCCACCACCACCTCGCAATGAACTGAAATTTCCCTTGGCACCCACCAAAGCTCTCATCTCAGGCTTTGAGCTCATGGGTTTGAAGGACATGACGATGTAATTTGAGTGAGGAGGAGGGTTGATGGAGGGCTTGAGAGCAACAAAGGTGGCAGCTTTGTTAATTATCGCCATTGTAGACTGAAGAAAAATGGAAGCTTTGTGGGTGAAGAGATTCAAAAAAGAATAGGGAAGGCGTTGGTTTCTTTTGGGGATACGGTGAGGTTTTCAGCAGGTTTTATGAAAAGAGGGGCGATGATGAAATTTCTCTTCTTTTCTCTAGTTTTCATTTTTGGCTTATTTCCCTCGTTTACTGGAGTTCTCTAAATTCACCGTACCTATCAGGACGTTATACAAAAAAACCCTGCCGGTTATTTATTTAAAAAATTGACTTATTTAACCTCTCATTTAAATAAAAATACATATACCCTATATATATTGAAGGCAAATCATACTCCTGGGCGGGGGGGCTTATAGAACTGTAAAGTTTCAGGGTGATATATGAAAATATCAAAGTTCCTGGGCGATATAAAAGAACTTTTCTTTTTCTTTCATTTTCAGCTGGAATTTTATTATAGGATGGGGATATTGCAAAACCCTTATTTGATAAATCCACACGAAAACTTGTGTATGGACAAAATTAACCGCAACTACTTCAGCTTTTAATTCGCTCCCCCCAAATCGCATCTCATCATGCCTCTTCCGCCTACGACCACTCACCCGCCGCATCATCGCTCTCGATCTCTCCTCCTCCAACCTCACCGGCTTCATCCCCTCCCTTCCCATCTCCATGTTCTCCCACCTCCGTCTCCGCCTCCGCCTCCTCATCCTCTCTAATAACCTCCGTCCTTTCCTCCGACCCAATCCTCTTGCTTCGGTGTTTCTCGATCTTAGCAGATCTGCAGGTCAAGATCGGCGGCATGTTTGGAGACGAGATTGGCGATGTCAAGTACTACCTCCCTGACGAGGACCTCGACGTCCTCATCCTGATCTCGTCGCAGGAGGATCTCGGCAACATCTCCATCGCGTTATCAACGAGCCCACTAGGCTACGAATCTACGTGATCTTGCTGACAACGACCATCATGTGATCGATACGGGGAAATGCTACATCGAATTCATGAACAGGATCCAGATCCGGATCAAGAGGAAGGGCCAACATAAAAGGACAAAAATCAAAGGACGGTGCAATTTAAGTTAATGTTGTCCATACACAAGATTTGGTGTAAATTAATCAAATAAAATTTTGGCAATATCGCCACCCTTATCATATCGACCGAAATTCCCATATATTTATATCTACATATATCGAAGTATACCTTCTTGGGGAAAAAAAAAACAGTTGTTACTAAAAGTAACTTTTCAGTAATAAGTTGATTATTCCTCGTCATGGTGAGAGGTCGCATGAATTTGCAACCCCTAAATAAGATGTTAACATTATTTTTCGACATTTAAATATATAAAGGGAAAAAGGAGCCAAATGGTTTTCTTTTATCTTTATTTCTACACCGTTATCCTAAATATTTTATAAGTTATGATAGAAGATCCATCTGACATTTTATGGTCAAATGAGGCAATGTGGCATACACATTAATTTTTGTTCTTCTGTCATTTTGCCTCGAATATCTTGGACCGTTCCATTTTTCTGCCTTTTTTCAGCAGATTTTTTGTTGACTATGTTTTATTTTATCATATTGGCGATCACGTCCCACGTGGAATCTACAAGGATGATAGATACAATAATTTTCAAAAACGATGAAGGCTACAAACTTATTGAGACCTGTGACCAGAAAAACAATAAAAAAATGCAATAATAAAATAAATAATGTTTAAATTAGCTTTTTCTTGAATTTAAGATCATATAAAGTTTAAAGGGAAAAATAATATGAAAAAAGGATACTTCGAATCAAAATATTCTCCTCTTATTTTCTCTTTGTTTCCCCTAATTAAAGTAGAAACTAATAGAAATCACTCTATATAGCTTTTTTGTTTGAATTTCCCACTAATTAAAGTAGAAACTAATAGAAATCACTCTATATGGCTTTTTTGTTTGAATTTCCCACTTTATGCTTATGCCACCATATTTTCTAAATATTTCTAAGTATTAAAAAAAATGTATTTTAAACCCAAGAAGCAACCTCAAAGGATTGCCAGGAAGGTAATTAATTAACTAAAATGGATGGTACCAAAATAAATAGAAATTGGTGTACATTAGTGCTGGGAACTTAGGCAAGCCAACAAACTAATTTTAGAAAATGACAGCATGGGATTTCAAAGATTTCTAGTTTGCTAAAATTCCAAAACCATGAATCTAACTAAAGAGCTAGAACTTGCTAAAAAAAAAGCTAGTGAACTAAACTAATTTACTATGTGTAGAATACTCACATCCTCAAACTTTCTTCAAGTGCTCCGGATCGCGCTTGCAAACCGATCCAAACTCCAGTTTCGCCTAGCGAAACAACCGACGCTCCAAGCTCATTAGGAATGGAGAGTGTGGATGTAGGAATCTTTCACTATCCTTTTCTTTCATTTCCAAATCTCAAGCGAACAACTAAAAAAGAAGGAGGAGGTAGTTAAGCAAGAATCCTATGGGCTCTATCAACATGTAATAGAGCTCCGTAATACCACATAATACATGCACATGATGATAGAGACAAACCAGACAGCATACTATCATTTCGAGTAATACTGTTCTATCCGTACATGTCCTCTTTCAATCATCATAATTATCTGCCTGCGATTACAATAATTGTCTTGAGCACACTATAACCAACAATTTGGCTGTGTCATTTGACCATAGTAAGTTAAATGGGGCTTTCATTAGGTTTAGGTGGGCATGTACCATACACATATTTTCCTTGGCTAACAATTCATTGTGCGTATTTGATTTTACTACACAAACAATTTTGTGGTTACTGAGAGTGATTCATACAATAAATTGCGGTGATAAACTCAACACTCAGTATTTTTAACTGCAGAGAATAGTCTGAGGTGTTTATTAATGGAGATTAATGGAGGGAAGAGGCCATAGGAGGGGATTCCCTCCTATAGCGTCGAAAAAATACCCTCTCCCTAATTTTTTCCGACGATCGGCACCCACCATCTTCATCGTCATCATCTAAGATGTGGGTACACCAAATTTCATGTGATTCTACAACTTTTTCACCGTTGATTTAGTGGGTTCAAAATTAACGGTTTGCCGACAATAGAACTTTTTACATTGCTAAATCAACGGTGAAAAAGTTGTAGAATCACTTGAAATTTGGTATACCCACATCTTAGATGATGACAATGAAGATGTTGGGTGCTGATCGTCGGAAAAAATCATGGAAGGGGTATTTTTTCGACGCCATAGGAGGGAATTCCCTCCTATGGCATCTTTCCTTCATTATTCTCTTATTAATGCTATATCAACCATCACAAATTTGGATTGATGATGGAGGAATTAAGATGGAATTTTTTATTTTCCTTTAAGAACTGTACAATCGAAAAGAAAAGAAGATAACAATTTTCATGTTCGAAAATTGCACGTTCGAAAATTGCACATTCGTAAACATGTGGCATGGTTCAATTGCACGACCAAGTACCGAAAGCAAATATCAAATCATAAGATATAGAAAAGAAAAAAATAACTTTGTGAGCTGGTCCAACAATATGGTCCGAAGAGTGCGAATATTTACATATCAATAGCTCCTCTTTTTGTCCGGTGATTCTATCTTGAACTTATGACCCTGTTATTATAAGATTCTACAAAGGACCCGGCGCGGTGTATCTCGGAGGATACACTCAAGTTCTAAGCAAAACGCAAACGATATTTGCGCAGTGGAAAACCAAGTCGTCAGGGATCGAAAGATATGAAAAGAACCCATAAGCAACTAATACACAATAACAAGAATATTAGAGAAAATCACGCTAAAGAGCAACGACACAAGATGTATCCAGGTTCGGTGTCTAATTGCACATAGTCCTGCTGATGATGCTCGATATCGGTGACTCTCCATATCATGACACGTGGCAGATGACGTGTCCCAGAGTTTACAAGAAAGGATCAAGAACGTTACGTTGGAAGCACACTCTGAGCCTCCGATCCGAGAATGTTCCCGACCTTCGGTGGCCTTCCAGACCACCCCCAGCTCGCCTTCGAGCCATTATTGAACCAAGATGCCTCGGCCTCCCGCTCGTTCTCGAGCCTCCCGCCGAGCTCATCTTCCTCGGTCTTACCGACCGACCCACAGCACCGATCTCAGGCGCCTCCGCCACAGCTCCGCGAATCTCGCCAGGCGCGAGATATCTGCGCCCATGATCCCGCGTTTCACGCCATCACGATCCCCCATTAACGAGCATGTCTTGTCATTAATGGGGGATCCCGCCTATCACGCGGACGTGACGCCAGGAGCGTAACGGCCGGCGTGAATCTCGCGCGCCGCCTGCCCATTGCTGCCACTATATAAACCCCTCTCTCAGACGACTCAGGTAAGCCAATTTTACCCCAATAGGCCGTTACTCTGCCAAAATACCCCGTCTAACTTGATCGTCAAAGGGTCTTCGATGGCACAACCATCCCGGGACTTCCTTACAGATAGCTCGGCCTCAACCACATAAAACCCATTGAGATCCACATGCTTCAGGAATCAACCCTCCAAATCTAATCTCAGCCATCCATCAGCGCTCACAGCAGATCAACGGAAGATAACATCTGAAGGAGATCCAGAGATCCATCAGTTGGCGCCGCCCGTGGAAAATTTAGTTCCACTCAACGAAAGTTCATCTTCCGATCTCAACTTCATAGCAAGCGGTCACCGCGACGATCCAAGCACCAGCAGTCGGCCTTCCCGCAGTGGAGACGAGGGAGAATCCCCTCCTCCCCCGAACGCCATTCATGCCCTAGCTGCTCGGATAGATCGACTCGCGTCCGTCGTGGATGCACTCGTCCGTGTCCAAACGGCCGGGCAAGCTCTCCAGGTCGCCGCTCCCCCACCTCGGGACCGGGACCCCTACAGAGGGAAAGAAGACTCTACCCGCGTTGGCACGACCGAACACCGCCTCGCTGTCTTCGGCCGCTGCAGATCCTCCAGGCCAACGTATTCAATGACCCGCTGGGCGCCGCACAGCCCAACACCGGGATCTCTCGCCAGAGCACTTTGCCCAGAGGCCCATCGCACCCCTGTCCCTCCCGAGGAGGTGTCGGTCGGCTCGCCTGCGCCCAGGCATGACCGGCACCCCATCCCTCGACGGAGTCACGCGGACGGGACCCACCACGGTAGCTCGAAGATGACCTCACAAGGAGACCTAAGGAACCTCATTGAACGGAACCGGGGCCGTGGCCAGGCGCAGATCTCCGATAGCAGAGGCCAAAGATCAGAGTATGTCGAATCATCGGATACCACGGCCGACTCGACGCCCTCGAAAAGAAGACCGAAGGAATGCATCAGGAGAATCGTTCTTCCAGCGACGAGGCTAAGTATGCCGCTGACTTGCTCACGAAGCCCTTCACCAAATAACTACTCGCCGTCTACGTCTCCTCCCGGAACAAGCCCCCAAAGGTCTCCCTCTTCGACGGGAAGTCCGACCCGAAAGACCATTTGGACGCGTTCACGGCCGGGATGAGTTTCCAGGACTGTTCCGACACCGCACAATGCCGCGCTTTCCCCGCCACTCTCATCCACTCCGAACGAGACTGGTTCCGAGGACTCGTGCCGCGCTCGATCTCTAGCTTCGATGAGCTGGCCACCCAATTCCTCGGCCACTTCGTCGGAAACAGATGGTAGAAGCGGACCGTCGACCATCTCTTCACCATAAAGAGCGGGGACAAAGAATCCTTTAAAGGATACGTCACCCGCTTCTACAACATCCTCCTTGAGGTCCCGGAACATCGGGACGAAACGGTCATTACGGCACTTAGGTCGAGTCTTAGGCATAAGGAGTGGCTACGCTCCTTTGCATTAGCACAACCTAAGACCATGGCCGAGGTAAAGGCCTGGACCGAACGCGAGATCCAGCTCGAGTCCGAGGTGAACGCCAACATGTCCCGGACAGAATAAGCTGATCAGAAGAAAAAGGTCCGGGAGGAGAAAAAGAAGATTGAGTGGCCAAAACCCTACCCCCCGAAGTTCCAGGAGTATGCCCCGCTCAACGTGTCCCAGACGGTACTGTTGGAGGAGGCTAAGGGCGAGAGCTTCTTCAAACTCCCCCCAGTCTCGAATAAGGCGGCAAAGCGCACCCAGGGCCCCTACTGCGGTTTCCACAGGTCACAGGGCCACTCCACTGAGAACTGCAAGTATCTCCGAGACTACATCAAGGAGATAATCCGCTCGGGGCTGTTCCCCTCCGAATGGCGGCCAAGACTGAACGTCTCGCCTGAGATTCGGGGCAGATGCTATTTGGTTTTATCCGTCCACCTCTCCGAAGATGCCAAGTTGATTTATGGCACCGTGTATCGGAGGTTTAGACGGATGCGGCCGATGTAGCAGATTTTGTCAGATTCCCCCTCGTTTGAGGGGTTTTTGATTGTGGGGACGCTCTTCCCTGCAGGCGCAAGCCCCTGCAGTTAATTACGCTACCGCATCGCGGTAACAACTTTCTCCTTCTCAAGAATTTCACTTCATGTCATGGGTGTTTGTTTTATTTGTGGTTGCCCGTGGATTGTATACGGAGACTAATTTATGTCGTCGTCCGTAGGACGTGGATTAGTCCAAATCCGTGTTTTCTTAGATTTGGTTTTAGGGGTTTGGTTTAAGGATACATTAGCCATATTTGGGGCTAAGATCAACTCAAACGTTCGTTAAGGATTCGTTAGTCCAGTTTGAGACTAAGAACAACTTAACGGGATCGTTTAGATCCGACGAAAGAGCATTTGGAGGCTCTATTGTTCCAGTTTAGGGACATAGTAGTCCATTGAATGTATGGTCGTCGGGACCCGTCACCTCTCTGACGACGTTGAATGATTACAACGACAGATGTCAGAGGAGTTCAGAGATGTACCTTTGAACCAAGGTTGATTGGGTGATCCATAATCCAATTTGGGACTATAGTCTATTTGAAGGTTTAAGGATACGTTAGCTATATTTGGGGGCTAAGATCAACTTGAACGGGATCGTTTAGATCCGACAAAAGAGAATTTGGGGGCTCAATTGTTCCAGTTTAGGGACATAGTGGTCCATTGGTTTAAGGACGCTTAAGTCCGTGAGTTTAAGGACGCTTAAGTCCATGAGTTGGTTTAAGGACGCTTAAGTCCATAAGTTGGTTTAAGGACGCTTAAGTCCATGAGTTGGTTTAAGGACGCTTAAGTCCATATTGATATGTGGTTGTCGGGACCCGTCACCTCTTTGACGACGTTGAAGGATTACAACGACAAATGTCAGAGGAGTTCGGGGATGTGCCCTTAAACCGGATGTAAATTGATTTAAGGGAGCAGTCGTGCTCGGTCAATTTAATTTGAGGACTTACGGCCAGAATTGGGCTAAGTCCAGTTGAGAATGTTCAACATTTTAATTTATATTTGGCCTATTAGGCCTTTACTGGGGCTCTGCCCCTGCATAGCATTTTTTGTTTGGTCTATTAGACCTTTATTTGGGCTCTGCCCTTTTTTAAAATAATGCATGGCATTTGTTTTGATCTGATAGATCTTTGTTTGGGCTCTGCCCTCTTTAAAAATAATGCATTGCATTTTATTAGGCCTGTTAGGCCTTTTCTTTTAATTGGGCTTGGCCCTCTTTAAATAATGCAGAGCATTAAAGATCTGACAGTGGCCACGTGGCCTGTCAGGCGCTCTGCGCCAATTAATGAGCGCAAGCGCATGTGGAGGTGACATGTATCACACTCTAGTGAGCGCAAGCGCAGTTAGCGCAGTGAGCTGCGCCAGTGCGCTGTTGACACGTGGCGCGCTCTGGTGAGTTGCGCCAATTTCAGAGAGCAATGCTCTATTTTAAAAGCGCATAGCACAAATTGTTCTGGAGCTGACACGCGGCGCTCTCTGGTGGCTTGCGCCAACCCCAGAGCGCAACAGTGCAGATTTACAAGTGCAAGGCACTGTTTTAATATCTTGATCCAATTTTGGATTCAAGAAAAGAATCTTTTAAGATTTTAGAACCAGTGGTTCATCAAAAGGCAATGCCTTTGTGTAGATCAAATGATCTAATAAAGAAGTGTATTACTTCTTATTTTATTCTTATTATTTGATCACTCTTTTTTTATTTTAAGATCCTGATCTTGTTCTTAGATCATTGATCTTTTTAGAAGAAATTCTTCTTTTCAAAGGTTTACCTTTTTTTCTTTCTGAATTCTTCTCAAACTTTCTTTTTAGGAGTTCTCTGTATTTTTCTCTGTGTTTCTTTTTTTTAGACTTGGGCCTTTATATAGTGTCAATTATTTTGTTAAATCAGTTAAAGAGATCTTTCTCTGAGTGATTTAAGAATTTTTCCCCACCGTTGGATCTTTGATCCAAGGGCTTCTGTCTTACAGAAGAGAATCTTATTGTTTTAATAAAATCAGAAAGATCTTTCAGAATTTTTTTGTTTGGCGCAAGCGCACCTACGCTTGACACGTGTCGCGCAGCGCAGAGCGCAGCGCAACTGCGCTGCCACGTGTCGCGCAGTGCAGAGCGCAAATCATCTGAAGCGTTGCTTCCTTTATTTTTATTTTAAATAGAGTCTTGCTCTGATTGGGTGCGCTGCCTTGGGCGCTGCGCTGGCATGTTTGCTTTTGTCGCATTGCGCGCAGCGCAAGGAATCTGAAGCGTTGCTTCAATTTTTGAATTTTTGAAATTCAAACAGAGCTTTGCTCTGATAGGGAGATTTTCTCCTTTATTATTATTATTTATTTATTTATTTATTAAGGAAGCGGGTTTTGAGCCAAAATTTTGGCGGGAACAAATGCCCCCCTACTTTGCCCATGTAAGTATGTATGTGGGTGAAGTAGTGCAAAGTTATGCATGGTCACAGAATTGAGGGCTTAGGAGACAAGTTTAGGGTCCATGTACCCTAAGGCTTTTCAACTTTATGAGCCGTGAGGGTCTCATAAAAAAATTTCTCCCTACGGATCGAGAGGATCTCGTAGGTGTATTTTCTTCTTAGGAATCGTGAGGATTCCTAAGTGCGTTTTCTCTTATAAGTCGTAAGGATCTTATACGAGAATTTTTCCCCCTTACGAGTCGAGAGGACCCGTAAGCGGTTGTTTCCCTCCTTGTCGAGTCTCGACTTTGGAGAGTGTAACCTGTGAATAGTATGCAAGAGTCCATTTTGGACCGACTTGCAGGGTCCCAGTGCTTAGGAAACAGGTTTTTTAATTCCCGCTGCCTAAGGCTTTTCCTTATGAGTCGAGCCGAATCGAGCACTCTTCATAAGAATATCCTAATGTCACAGTTAACCTCTGCTCTTTACGACAGAGGTCCGTTAGGGTCTGTGGTACTTAGGGTTTTGGCCGTTGTACCGTCGCGTTGGCTGATATATTCCTCGATATGCAATCTTGCTGTTCGAGTAGCCTTGTGATTGTCGTGTCTCTGATCTCTTCGGGGGCTGGACAAGACGTCTTCAAGTAATTTTCCAGGTAATATTACCGTCGAAAGGGCAAGCGTAGGGATATTCCATGTCGCTTTTTACTTGAGGTTAGGCTCATTTTGGAGAGCCCCGATGAGTCACAACCACCCCGCGCTGGTGTGGGATGATCTCCGATAGTCTTTCAGCTTTTATATGACTTGCGGTCAAGACTCTGAAGCTAGGAATTTGGCCTTTGCTTCGTTTGCTGGCATTGCGTCCTCTATATCGAGACGAATGTCGCGGTTGTCTCTAGGTTGTTGGTGAACCGTCGAGGTTTGGTGTAACATTTCCAAATAATAAAATATTATTTTTGGGAATTTTTATAATTTAATATTATTTTATTGAATATTTTAATATTTCGGTATTATTAAATACAAATAAATGGGAAAAATTTTGGAAAAATTATGGAAAATTATAAAATAGGGTATTTTATAGAATTATGCCATTTTAAAGTTTTTATGATTAGTTATATGCTAATTTAGTGCTAATCGCGATTAAAAATCGCTAATCGGTTTTTTTGGCATTTTTGTGCAAAACATGCACATATCATTTTTATCACACTTGTGTATTTTTCTTGCCATGGTTCACTTTGGGTTTACTATTCTTGGGAGAAGGATTTTGAGAGAATAAGAAAAAGAAAATGGAAAAGGGGTTTAGAATAAAGAATTTAGTAGTAGGTGAGAGAGAGAGAGGTATGGTTTCACTTTGACTTAGCCATCTCTTCATTCTTCTTTCATTTTCTCTCTCCCTCTTCCCCTTCTCCTGCTGCTGCTGCTCCTTCATCTCCCTCCCCTCTTCAAAGCCCCAAATCACCTCTAAAGCAATACCAAAACCCTACCCCCATTTCATAAAAAGTATGCACAAGCTCAAGATCTACACATTGGACCAAGGAAGCAAGGATTTTGGCCACTAGGGGCAACTCAAGAAAATTCTTGAGTTGCCAAATGAGATATTTTCTGGACCATTATCTTAGTTTTAGCACTACTTATACCCTCATGTTTAGATTGAACCGATATTGTTTGATATTATGGAGTTAAGGAAAACCTAGTTAGGGTTTGAGGAAATTTTGTGTTGTAATATGAAATTGAGCTCAGTTGAGATTATATAAACACCCTAGTGCATGAATTGAGACCCAAACCTGAAGCTTAAACCCAGAATACGGATTTGTAGAAACCGATATCGGAAAATTTGTGAAATCTGTGAAGGTTATTTGGGATCTGCTATCAACCCGAGACTCTGAAAATTATATTGATTGGATAGTGACATGTGCAGACACCCAGAAAGCTACCACCAAGACCCTAACCCCTAACTCCATTACCCGGCCGCAAATTAATTCCCTTTGGCCGCAATTTGCGGCCGTACCTGCACCAATTTGAGTCGTTTTTGTTCCAGGGCTCCTACATGTATAGATTAGACCCCTGGTATATATAGATTTGTCTAATTTGACGTAGGGTGAAATCTGGGACCCTTTTCTCCAGTTGCTGTTTTGATTCTGTTTCTGTATTTCGTATTTTGAATTCTGGAATTGTGTATCCATATTTTACCTCGACTATTTAGCGTTTAAACGGCGATATCGAAGATTGATAGATGGTTTTGAAGGCGTGCCCGTAGGTTCTAACCTATAGGTCCCTTATCGTATCGTTTTGTGTTTCGTGTGCCGTGTTAGCTTTGATTTGGTTTTAATACGCATATACGATACTTTGATGTGTAGGTACCCCATGAAGACTTCGGGACGACAAGCAAGCGCGTGACGACGTCCACAAATGAAGATGCAAGGTGAGTAGATTATATCTACAGGGGGAAGTCGGGTGGATGGCGTATAGCACCCCCGCAGTCTGTAGTTGTTATATTATATATATGATAGTTAGGTGTATTATGGATAGTGTAGGGTTAGAAGTGACTAGTGTAGTTCATAGTCGCGAACCCTAGAATAGATTTACACCTACACGCACACCCTTGCATATTCATTATACTTGCACTGTGTTTGATGATATTGGATGACATTGGAGATGAGTCGATGATGTTGGGCATTGTGCCGCGAGATCGGTGATTTGATGTGATTCGTAGTTGGGATACAATACGTGATCTCTAGCGGGCCGCGTGTGCTTACACACGCAGTGATAGATGGTATCGATTGTACTAGACTTAGATCAGTACCCCAGATTATGTGTTATGATGATAATGATACCTGATATCTGATGAGAGGAATGTGATATTGACCCGGACCCAGCTATTGGGATGCCGTACGACGATTTACCGTATGAGCTTTATATCGATGATAGATCCGCACTCATGACTTGAGGATGCCATATGATATATTGTATCGTACGCGATACTACTGAGGCGAGATCACCGACTACTATATATACATATCGAATCAGATTTAGGTGGTTTCCATACCCCTCCCGATTGATTTGATACTTAGATCTGTAGTTGCATAGTAGATGTTAGACTAGACCCGAGTCATACCTATTTCAAAAAGGCATAACTGCATGACATATACATATTGGTGTTGATTATTTGATTTCCGCATATTCATGCTGTTTACATTGCTTTGCATATGTTTATTGCTATATTACTATCATGTTGCTAGGACACTAGCACCATTATCGATGATGCGTATGTTCCACGTACACTTACTTGCCGGCTCACACACTTCATCATCGATAATTGCCATGTCACTACACTGTAGTACTGTTGCATTCAGGATACGATCCTTACATGACATACTCATACTTGTACATATACTTGTTTGCACATACATAGATGATATTTCTAGATTGGGAACCGCAGGATACCCTTTAAAACTGATTCATTTTAGAAGAGCGGCTTTCCTCAATATGTGCATATCACGATTCCTTGTTGCATGATACATCGATATGCTTACATTCTTTTATATGTCGCATACATCATGCTTTCTGATTATACGCATTGAGATATGTTGTTTCCATGATATTTCTGGATTTGGGAACCGTGGCTATTTCAACTGAGAATATGTATTGTCTTTAAAACCCGGTTTCCCTTGATATGATATTTCAGTGCGTCCACCATGTGTTTTCTCGGTTCTGAGAGTGGCATATGAAACCCGATTCGAGGAGCGGTAGGCACCGTCTGTGGGTACATGGTGGACCCGGTAAGGTACCCCGGGGCAAGAAGACTCGTATATATTAGACGGTGAGCCTGGCAGGGGAGCACTACCTACCGGTGATAGTATTTGGACTCGGCGGTTATCGTGGGGATACCGACCGGAGTATGTACGTATGATACGGCGAAATTCGAGGGTCGAAGCTGGGCACTCGGGTTTCGAGGGAGCGTATGATACGTACCTATCAGGGCTAGTCTTGGGGACAGTACCTGATAGATGAGGATTTACGTACCGATGCTAGGTACATGTTTCGTGATGATTTCCATGATTTTGATTATATCCTCATATTTGCATGCATGATGCTTATTGTCATTGGGTGACAGGTGGACGGGATCCACATTTATATGCAGACATTGATCACATACAGACTTTGATTATATGGATCATACTTTATTTGTATATATAACAGGGCATGAGGGCGCTGTTATATATACCCTTATACCAATATTAGTGGTATGGGACGCTAATATATGTGTATTGATATCCATTTTTGATACTTCATCATATTTACTTCATGCAGACACACCTTATATGTACGACATGTTATTACCTGAGTACTTGGCACTACCTACATGTTTAGATGTTAAATTGCCACCTTATCATGCTTCAGACTTACTCTTGAGGTTTATATCATATACTGATCGTATTGACTTAGGATTATGTCTTGCATTTGGTTTCTGCTTGTAGATGTTTTCTATTCACGAGTTGGCAACTCACCCCCGTTGTACCACAGTTCTTGCAGGTTTTGCCGTACAGGTTCCATAGCGGCATTTCTGGCACACTGCTTCCTTGCGGGTGAATTGCATTTGGTAGGTGGGTTCTTTTGCATCAAGAACCACCATTGTACTTGTATTATTCATTGTATCTAGAAATTCCATCAACCAAAACTTGTATATTGTTTCAGACTTAGACATTAGTGATGTATTATTCGACCTTAGAGTCGCGCTTAGTAGTATTGCGGTTTTCATGCTTATTGAGTTTTCTTTTGGATTTGACCCTCGCCTTTCGGCGTTGTATATTATTGCTTGCATGGTTGTGACCGTCGATAGACGAAGAGCTAGCTCCCGCTTGGGGATGCCTTTTATTCATTGCATATATACATTGTTCTTGTTGTACCCCGTTCGGGGCCAGTATTTACAAAAGAAACTCTGCCGAAATTTTTAGAAAGGACTTTACATTTTTTAACAATGCATATTCGACTTAGTTATTTAAAAACCTTGACTTCAAAACATGTTTTCTTTACCTATTAAAAACCAGTTTTCTTTATTTATCCTTAAAATGGTTTTAGATTTCTGGGCTTTTGGCTTACTTGGATCAGATGGAGTCCTATAGACTTCATATGGTTCAAGGGCCAGTCACGTGCACTTTCGGGTCGTGACATTTGGAACTAGAGACTTTGCCGTGGCTCCGCTGTTTGATGATGTTGCGTCTGCTGTGTCGAGATGAACGTCGAGGTGGTGACCATTCCGCACTGGTGTGAGATGATCTCCGGTTGTCTTTCAGGCTTTATATGACTTGCCGTTAGGACCTTGAAGCTAGGAATTTGGCCTTCTCTTTGTTTGCTGGCATTGCGTCCTCTATATCGAGACGAATGTCGCGTTTGTCTCTAGGTTGTTGGTGAACCGTCGAGGTTTAGAACTAGGGACTTTGTCGTGGCTCCGCTGTTTGATGATATTGCGTCTGCTGTGTCGAGACGAACGTCGAGGTGGTGACCATTCTACACTGGTGTGAGATGATCTCCGGTTGTCTTTCAGGCTTTATATGACTTGCCGTTAAGACCTTGAAGTTAGGAATTTGGCCTTTGCTTCGTTTGCTGGCATTGCGTCTGCTAATTGAGACGAATGTCGCGGTTGTCTCTAGATTGTTGGTGAACCGTCGAGGCTTGGAACTAGGAACTTTACCATGGCTCCGTTGTTTTTGTCGCATCTGAACCCTGCTGGAGGAAGAACGCTGTAGTGACATCTCGTCTGCTGTACGAGACGAATATAGAGGTAGTGATCACTCTATGCTGGTGCGAGATAACCTCCGATGGTCTTTCCGGTTTTATATGAGTTACCGTCAAGACCCTGAAGCTAGGAATTTGGCCTTTGCTTCACTTGCTTTGGCGTGCTCGAATCCTGTTGGAGGAAGAACACTGTAGTGACATCTCGTCTGCTGTATCGAGATGAATGTAGAGGTAGTGATCACTCTATGCTGGTGTGAGATAACCTCCGATGGTCTTTCCGGTTTTATATGAGTTACCGTCAAGACCCTGAAGCTAGGAATTTGGCCTTTGCTTCACTTGCTTTGGCGTGCTCGAATCATGTTGGAGGAAGAACACTGTAGTGACATCTCGTCTGCTGTATCGAGACGAACGTTGAGGTGGTGACCACTCCATGTGGGATGATCTCCGGTTGTCTTTCAGGCTTTATATGACTTGCCGTTAAGACTCTGAAGCTAGGTATATGGCTTTCGCTTCGTTTGTTTTGTCATATCCAAATCTTGTTGGAGGAAGGACATTGTTGTTGACATTGCGTCTGCTGTAACGAGATGAATGCTGAGGTGGAGCTGGGATTTTGCCGTCACTCCGCTTTACTGACCATGGGGTCTTTTGTTGACGTTGCATTTACATCCTTCTGGACTGCGAAGGAACGCCGTTGTTGACATCTCGTCTGCTGTATCGAGACGAATGTTGAGGGGAAGCTAGGATTTTGCCGTCGGTTCGCTTTGTTTCGACCGCGACGTCTTTTGTTGGCGTTGTATCTGCATCTTGATGGACTGTGAAGGAACGCCTTTGTTGATTCTTAGGCTGTAGATATTGCCATTAAGATTTGGAACTAGGGACTATGCCGTGGCTCCGTTTCATTGCGACTCTGAGGTCGGTTGTTGACGTCATGTCTGCATCTGGTTGGAGTGAGGAGAAACAACGTTAGTGATCTCTAAGTTGTCGATATCGACGTCGAAACCCTGAAGCTATGGATCTTTTTTTGCTTCGTTTGTTGACATTGTGTCTGCAATATTGTGACAAATATCGAGGTTGTCTCTAGATTGTCTATGAACTGTCGAGATTTGGCTTTGCTTTCTGGTGGAGCCTGTTGGGAAGGTATGGTTCCCTCTTTGTTTGTGCCCCTGGATTGTATACAGGGATCGATGTGATCTCACCTGTAGGGCAGAAGTTCCATTCATTTTTTTTATTATTTTCTTTTCGTGATGCTCTATCATTTCAGCTTTTATATCGTAAAGGTCGCAATTGCCCAATCATTTCGGCTATTTTTCGTGGTGCCCAATCATTTCGGCTATTTATTTTATTTTTACTCGTTGCTTTTTATTGTGAGTTGTCCCATCATTTCGGCTGTTTATTTTATTTGCACTCGCTGTTTTTTTTATTGTGAGTCGCCCAATCATTTCGGCATTTTATTTTATTTTTACTCGCTGTTTTTTATTGCGAGTTGCCCAATCATTTCGGCTATTTTGCATGCATACATTTTTACTTGCTGATTTTTATTGCAAGTTGCCCCATCATTTCGGCTATTTTGTATGTATGGCTCGCTGATTTTTTTTTATCGCGATTATGGAACTTGGAATCTGACGCCAATCTTAGCATTAGCATCGCTACAACTGGAATATTGCCAGGAGCGAATCATCATTTGCCGTGAAAAGGCCTGGAATTTGATCCCGGTTTAGGCATCAGTATCGCTACAACTGGGATATTGCCAGAAGCGAATCATCATTTGCCTCTGTCGATATTGAACAAAGGTGGCTTAGTAAACAGGGTTAGGATCCTGTCGACTAAGGCTTTTGACTTCATGAGCCGTAAGGGTCTCACAAATGTATTTCTCCCTACGAGTCGTGAGGATCTCGTAGGTGTGTTTTCTCCTTAGGAATCGTGAGGATTCCTAAGTGCATGTTCCCCTGTAAGTCGTAAGGATCTTACAAAAGGGTTTTCTCCTTATAAGTCGAGAGGACTTATAAGGGTTGTTCACCGTATGGACATATCCCCAGTCACGAGTGGGACTTGGTTAGGGAAATGTTTATTCGCGCCCGTGGATTGTATAAAAGGGTCAGTATTGAGCCACTTGTAGGGCAATATCGAAGTTGTGGGAATTGCTTAAGCACAGGTTTAGGTCTCTGTAACTTAAGACTTTCAAATCTTATGAGCCGTGAGGGTCCCATAAGAAAGTTCTCCTTACGAGTCGTGAGGATCTCGCAAGTGTAATTTCTCCTTAGGAATCGTGGGGATCCCTAAGTGTGTCGCTCTCTTGTGAGTCGTAAGGATCTCACTCGGGTGGTTTCTCCTTACAAGGTCGAGAGGACCCTGTAAGTATTCTTTTTAACGAGGTTGCGCCCTTTCGGGTTTTCACGCCGGTAGTCCTGCTGTTTTTACTCACGGAGCCCTTTCAGGTTTTCATCCGTGCCCATTTCGCTTACGGACATACCGTCTTCTTTTTTTTTTAATTCTTTTTATTCTTTTTTCTAACGAGGTCGCGCCCTTTCGGGTTTTCACGAACACTCGCCGGTAGCCCTGCTGTTTTTACTCACGGAGCCCTTTCGGGTTTTCATCCGTGCCCATTTTGCTTATGGACATACCGTTTTTTTATTTATATTTTTTTATTATTTTTTTTATCGGCTTTGTGATGTTTCAATCCACCGTAGTTTATCGACATCTCGGTCAACAGCTAGTTTTAGGACGTAGTGGTCCGTCATTAGTATAAGGACGTTTCAGTCCGTCATTAGTTTAAGGACGTTTCAGTCTGTCATTAGTTTAAGGACGTTTCGGTCCGGTCAGAAGAAGGCCGGCTACTGCTTATAGAGTTTGAGCTTAGGATGATAGCGAGCGGACATAGTCGTCCTCATCTATCATTGACCTAGGCTGTGGCTCATTAAGCGTAGTATTTCTTCAGGAAGCGACCGTTTATTGGCCTGAAAGGCCTTTCACCGTGCATATCTATGAGTAGATAGGCTCCACCCTGGTAGACCTTGTCTATGATGTACGGGCCTTCATAGTTCGGCTCGAAGTTTCCCCGCTTGGAGCGATTGGGGATCATAGGTCTTTTGACTACTAGCACGAGCTCGCCTTGGCGGAATGTCCTCGGCCTGGTCAATCTTTCATATGAGCACGTCATCTTTGATTTATAAGCCTCCAGATTTTGTTGCGCTATGAGCCGGGTTTCATCATGGGCATCAAGCTCCTCAAGCCGAAGGTGAGCATTTTCTTCGTCCGTCAGCTCGTAGTGGACTGCCACCCATAGAGAAGGTAACTCTATTTCGAGAGGGAGTACTGCTTCTGTACCGAATACCAACGCGTATGGCGTTGTGTTCGTGGCCGTCTTGAACGTAGTTCGATACGCCCAAAGAGCTTCTTGCAGTCTCCCGTGCTAGTCTTTCTTGTTTCGGGACACCGTCTTCTTTACGATCTTCGTCAAGGTCTTGTTGAAAGCCTCAGCTAGACCGTTAGCTCGGGGATTATAAACTGAGGAATATCTCCAGTCTATGTTGTGTTGCTGCGCGAAGCGGCTGATCTTGTGGCTTCTGTAGGCTGGCCCGTTATCGGAGATGATCCGTCTCGGCGTTCCAAACCGATAAATGACGTGTGTCTTGAAGAAATGGAGGATATTCTCCGTCTTCACTTCCCTCAGCGGTACTGCTTCTGCCTATTTGGAGAAGTAATCGGTCGTCGCCAGGATGAAACGATGTCCCATGGACGATGCTGGTTCGATAGGGTCGACTATGTCAGTTCCCCATATTTCGAACGGCCAGCTAGCCACCGTTGGATGTAGCGGATTTGGATGCTGGTGGATGAAGTCCTCATGGATTTGGCATGAGTGGCATTGCTTCGCATATTCCAGGCACTCCTGAATCATCGTGGGCCAATAGTAGCCCATTCGTTTGATTTTCAACTTCATCTTCGGGCCTGCTTGGTGAGAACCGCATAGTCCGCCGTGAACTTCCTGAACGACTCTTTTCGCCTCATCAGGTCCCAGGCATCTCAACCACAGAGAATCAAACGACCTCTTGTACAGAGTATCATTGACGAAGGCGAATGTCAGAGCTCCTTTTATAAGCTGATGTCTTGAGGATGCGTCTTCAGGTGTTCGACGGTATTTGAAGTAGTCTATAAAGACTTCTCTCCAATCTTCAGCCTTTTCCCGGTCTTTTATTTGCAGGGTCGTTTGCTCAGTCGCTCCCTTTTCTTCAGATGATTCCGGAGATATTTCCGCTGTGGAAAGCACTCGACGGCTTTGTACTACGATTCTGACGTCATCGAGGTTCTCATCAGCCAGTTCTTTAGCGAGCTTGGCTAACGCGTCCGCTTTGTTGTTTTCCGCACGCGATATGTTTTCCAAAATGTAGGAAGGAATTTGGGTCAACAGCTGTTGCACCTTTTCGCAATACTTCACCAACTCTGGTTTGCACGTTTGGTAGTCGCCGTTTATTTGACTAACGACCAGTTGAGAATCTCCATATATGAGGATGTTTTCAATTCCCATATCGATGGCGATCTCGAGGCCTGCTATCAAAGCTTCGTATTCGGCTTCATTGTTCGTTCTCAGGTCTGTTAAGGAGAAAGCGAAGCGCATTATCCCTGCTTGTGGAGTTACGAAGATGAGGCCTATCCCCGATTTGATTATAGGGGTGCTTTGTTTGCGCCTCTTCATGGAAGACGCTCCATCAAAATAGAGTTCCCATCGGGTATCACTACCGTCGATCGCATCAAACGCATGTTCGTCTGGCAACTCACAATTCAGAGGAGAATCAGCAGGTATCGGATGCTTAGCGAGGAAATCGGCGATGGCCTGGCCTTTCACCGCCTTAAGAGGCTGATAAGTTATCGAAAACTCCATTAAGAGTAAGGCCCATTGAGCGAGCCTCCCCGTCAGTATGGCCTTTGACATTAAATATTTAAGGGGGTCCACCTTCGAAATAAGACGGACTTCATACGCCAATGCATAGTGCCTGAGTTTTGTTATCGCGAAGATCAACGCCAGGCAATGTTTTTCGATGGGAGAGTAATTGCTTTCTGCCCCCAGCAGAACTCGACTTAAGTAATAGAGAGCTCTTTCTTTTCCTTGATCGTTCTCTTGTGCCCATAATGCGCCTAAGGAACCTTCAAGGGCGGTTGTATAAAGAATGAGAGGTTTTCTCTTGACCGGAGCAGCCAACACTGGCGGATTCTGCAGGTATTGCTTGATTTCGTTCAGCGCACTCTGGCATTTATGCTCCCAAACGAAAGGGGTCCCCTTCTTCATCAGGTGACTGTAAGGGCGGCACTTGCCTGAAAGGTTGGCTATAAATCGCCAGATGTATGCGAGCTTTCCTTGGAGAGACCGTAGCTGTTTGAGAGTTCTCGGCGGAGGCATTTCCATGATCGCCCTGATCTTTGACGGATCTATTTAGATACCCCGGTGTCGGACGATGAATCCTAGGAATTTTCCCAAGGAAACTCCGAATGCGCACTTGAGAGGGTTCATCTTCAAGTTGTATTACCGAAGGCGTTGAAATACGGTCTTCAGATGCTTGAGATGCTCCTCGTATGATTTGCTTTTCACCACGAGGTCGTCGATATAGCATTCGATGATTTCATGTATGAGGTCATCGAAGATCTTCGTCATGGCCCTCTGATAGGTGGCACCGGCGTTCTTTAGACCGAAGGGCATCACCTTGTAGTAGAATATACCCAAAGGGGTCCGGAAAGCGGTGTGCTTCTGGTCTTCAGGATGCATCTTTATCTGATTATATCCTGATGAGCCGTCTATGAAGGAGAAAACCTTGTGAGTGGACGTGTTATCTATCATCAGCTCGGTGACTGCCACTGGAAAATCGTCCTTCGGGCATGCTTTATTGAGATCCCGGAAGTCCACGTATATGCGCACTGTTCCATTTTTCTTCATTACCGGGATGATGTTGGTGATCCAATCGGGATACTGAACCTCTTGGATGAAGCCAGAGTCGATTAGTTTCTTCACTTCGGCGTTGATGCTCATCTCAAGCTCGAGCCGCATTCTTCTCGGCGCCCGTTTGACTGGCTTGACGTTCGGGGATATCGCCAATTTATGCACCGCGATCTTTGGATCTAATCCTGGTATCTCGGAATAGTTCCATGTGAAGCAATCTCTATGCTGCATAAGCACGTCTTTTAACGCAGCCACCATTTCTTCAGATAGTAGCTCGCTGATGAATGTCGGTCGCGGGTCGTTCGCCGTCCCCAACTCAATTTTCTTGAGGTTATCTGCAGTAGTATGTATTCCATCCTCCAGCACTTTCGGTGCTGGTGGAAATTCTGAGATCACCTCATCGTTGCTGTTTTCGAAGCACCAGGGAAGGTCATCCATGTTCTCGGACCCTTCTTTTGATATTATTATCATGTGACAAGTACGAGCTCGCTTCCAGGACCGATGTGGATCTGGTTCTGCTCTCGTAGCTTTGGTTCATGCTTCTATGGCGGCGTTACCCTCCAGCTGTCAGACAGATCGAACTTGCCGAGCTGATACTGATCTTCGACCCAATTCTTGAAGGTGAAGCAGTCTTCGAGAGGATGGCCTATTACTTGGTGATAAGAGCAATAGTTTGGGTGTGAGACTTCGCCTTCTTGTTCGGGGTGTTTAGACTCCGGCAGTGTAAGCATCTGGTATTTTATAGCTCGGTCAAGTATCTTCTTTGTCTTGTCCCGAGGAAAAGAGTATGCTCGACTCATCTTCTTTACAAGGGACAGATCCGGACCGTTCGATTCCCGACTGCGTGGTTTCTTAGTCCCGCTTTGTTGCTGTCGAGCGCCTTTTCCGCTTTTCAACTTATTTCTGCCTCTGCGTCGAGCCTTTTTTATAACAGGTTGATAGGGAGCGGCACTTTCTGTTAGTTATATGTATGTCCTAGAGGCCATTACTGTACATACGATGTATATTGTAGTGGATGCTAGGACATATATAGGGAGGACTTTCTTGCTCGACATGATAGTATGCTATCTGATTGTACTTTATCTTAACATGTACTCTGATTGTCTCTATATTACATGTTGATAAAGCCCTTAGGATATATACTCAACTACTGGGACTATGATGAGATCATACTAGTGGGGCCACGGTAGTCGACGAGTACATCCTATAATTGTTCCTAGTCGTGGGTGTATCGAGACAGGGGCATCGATGCACCAGAGTAGACTAGCGTATACGCATCTTGACCCATATGATGGGCGATGGATGATCCCATATCCATCGGTGTTTGACATCAAGGATGGTGTACGGGCGCTCAGTGGAGACTGGGTACACTGAACGGACTCGCCGAGAACTCCCAGATGGTATTATACCATACGTCAGATGGCAGTTCTCCGGTGACACTGGTACAGAGTAGTCTGTCGACCCGAGATCGTCATAGAGTCTTGTATGATTCCCACTGTGCTTTGATTTCCATCATACCACGTCCAAGAGGGCGTGCAAAAAGGTGGCTTTGGGTACAGTCCCGAATCACATGGAGGCAATGAGCGATAGGAGGGGATTCGTCTCTCCCGGTATAGGGAGTTGATGTTGTGCTGTGTTCGATTGGCTATAATCGGAAATCCCTGGCCAGGGTTGCTGAGATTTACTGGTAAGTGTTATCAGTAGTTTCTCGAACTGTTATAGACCTCATATCGACACGACTTATCAAGCTACTGGGGTCTGACGTTTACCACCCCTAGGCGAGATATGCAACATATCAGACGACGAGACTGGACTGTACGGGAGTGTTACTGTTTGGATTCACAGGAGAATGTACAGGCTTGCTTGTTGATCTTCTGAGCGCTCAATACCTGGGTAGCTGTTATGTTTAGCTGATCGCTTGCAGCTTGTGGGTGTTTAATATGATCATCACCTACTGCCGGCGTATTGACGATGCTTTAGAGTCCTACACAGAGGTTTCTTGGCTCAGGCAAAACGGAGTAGGAGCACATATGTGATATGTACGGGACCGAGGATAATGCGATATGTGATACCGTATTATATTCTCGCGATATTTGATATCAGCCGGGTCATCGAATCAAGTGTTGATTCGATGAATCGGTACGGATAAATATTAGTCGGTTATATGCGATATAGCCGGATTGTCGGATCAAGTGTTGATTCGATAATTTAATGTATAATAATATATATGATATATTAAATTACATTAACTAATATTTGCTCACTAAAAGATTCTTTTTCTCACTCGGGTAATACATTGATATATATGCGATATATGTTAAATGTATTATTTTATTTTGTTACGATAAATATTATATATGTGATATATAATATTGTAATATGATATGATAACTAATGCAACTTGTTTAGTAGAGATTAAACATGGTTAGGGTTTGATTAGGGTTAAGGTTTTCTAGAAGTTTCTAGAAGCTTTCTTTTTTTGTTTTGGAAAAGATATTTTGCTAGATATTTCCTTAACCTAACCAAACCTTTAACCTTAGTCAAATCTCTACAAGGGTTAGTTTGACCTTGGTTGCATTATTCATCATATCATTTCTTTTTCTATTCATCACAAAAAGATTCAAGATTATTCATCATCTTCTTCCTTCATTCTCTTCATGAAAAAGCTTTCTTGCTTTGATATTTGTGATAATAAATGAGTGAGAAAAAGATATTAACAGAGAGCAAAAATCCTACTTCATCATCCTCATCTATCCTTGCCATTTAGATGAGGGTGTTCACATCATTTCATGAGTGTTAGCTTGTGTTAACGGAACTTCAAGGTAGATCATCTTAGTATCGAAGATCGGAAGCAAAGGTTGCATCTTTCTCTTCGTGAAACCTCTCGAGAGTCCGGAACCCGATGATCGCAGCGAAGGGACCACAACACGGAGCATATGAAGTGAAGGACCGGATCTACAAAGGTTGTAATCCCTCTCACTTAGTGTTAAAGTTGTTAACATGTTAGTTTTCGCCTAATCTCTAGTTTAAAGATCCGTATTCGGGTTGTTCGGCACGGTTAAATTTTTAATCGGGCATGGTTGATGCCTCGTAGACCCTTGTGCGCGTGCCTAGCAACCCTACACTTTCATCTTTCACGGCCTGTTGGAGGAGGCGTTGCGTTTTGGCTTTCTCTTAGATGGCCATTTCGTGGTTGTGGTCATCTCGGACTTTTTGACCAGCTTCCCTTATAAGCCTGTCCATTTGTTCTTCGAATGACAGACTGGGCATTTTTGCATCAGGAACTTTTACTGGTTCAAGATTTGCGTCCTCCCATTGAGCATCCCCTTCTTCATTGAAGTCATGTACGATGTAACAGTCGCGGAGTAGCTCTCGTTTCTTGGACCGAATGTATCCAAGCCCGATTGTTTCCATCCTCCCATTAGGCAACTTGTGCTGAGTTCTGGGGACGTTCCAGACCCTGTCATAGAACTTAGCTTTTCGAGCGGTCTGTTTGAAGGATATCCCCTGGCGCTTCAACAACCTTTTCAAGCCTTTTGTATAATACCTAGGTAGACGGATGGGCTGAAGCCTATCAAGCGTAGGATCCGCACCATGCCAGGTTTCTTTCTCCATTTTGTTTTCTTCAGAGCGGTAGAATAGAATTGCCTTTTCGCCTTCTCGCCTGGGAGGGACATAGAACGTCCGCTGCTCCTCTACGCTGTAGGTATCGAGCGCATCCAGTTCTTTATGGTGTTTAAGTGGAACCATGGCGACTTGCAGACTTTGCTCTTCGTTAGCGGATGTTTGTATTGAAGGCCGAGCAGAGAATATAGCATGGAACTCATCTTCCAAGTCACTACCAAAGATCAACGTAGGAGCGGATGGTCCTGGCTTGTTGTATTGGGGTGGACCCGAATAAACTATCTCCTCTTCCTCCTCGGTATCACTCCCGAAGACAGGGATGGTGGCGTTAGCTTTGTTCTTCGGCTTGTGATACCTTTCCGTGTCCTCAAAATCCGGTAAGAAGTATTTTGCATCTTCATATTTGCAGACTTCGTTCATGGAGAATGGGTTCAGCTCTCCTGTTACGGTATACTCGAGACCATCCTTAAAATATTTCATACACTGATGCCGTGTAGAAGGGATGATGTTGTACTCGTGTAACTAGGGTCGGCCGAGCAGAGCATTATAGCATATCTTGGCGTCTATGACGTGGAATTTAATGTCCGTGATGAGCATCCCAAAGCGTAACGTTAGTATCACAGACCCGAGAGTCCGTGATGATTGAGAGTCGAACCCGGAGATGGTGATCTTATCCCGAGCGAGGTGCTGGACGCTCATGCAGATTTCCTTCAATACCTGTACATTGAGGAGATTGACGGAAGACCCATTGTCAACCAAGATTTTGCCTATCTTTATATCATGGCAATACCCTGAGACATAGAGGGGGCGGTTGTGTTCGCACGTCTTAAGGAGGAGGTCTTCATCTCTGAAAGTGACATCGGTTGTGTGTACTTCCTCTAGCTCGTCCTTCATCTTTTCTTCGGCGAGAAAAGCTTGGAATTGCTCTGGGTCCTGCAGCGCTTTGATCAATGAATCCCTTGCTTCTTTTGATAACAAGAGGGCGTCAAGAATGCTGAGCTGCGAAGGTAGCTTCCTCAAATGTGCCAGAACGTTGTAGTCCACCTTATTTCTCTTTGGCGGATCCTTGGCGGTTAGCTCCTCTATGACTTGGTCATCTAAGGCGATATCCTCAGAGACCTTTTCTTTCCCCTTATCTTTTTTATTTGAGGGTCCAAGATTCTTTTCGGGTAGTGTACGATTACGCAGCCGAATATTTTCGCAGGCCTGCGGCTCTTCCTCTTTTCCCGAGGTGGACTCTTTAAAGAGAGGGCTAAGCTTCATTTCCTCGTCAGAGTCACTCCCGAACGTGAGAACTTGCGATCCCCCGGCGTTAACCATGCGACAATCACCGGTGGTTCTTCTGAGCTCCTCGGCCGTACTTTTCCGCTACCGACGATTTTTGCGCTTTTCCCGCTTAACATGCTGCCAGCGAACCACATACCCCTGCCACCATATATTAAAAGCCTTGCACTCTTCGGTGGGGTGCGAAATCTTTCGATGATATAAGCAATAGGAAGGGTGCGTTTCTGCTTCACTGGCAATGTTTTCTTCATAGGGTGGTGGCTTCATCCCCATTGATATGGCCTTAGCAAACCTTTTCCTCGTCCTGAATTTGTTTTTATCCGCAACGGATATTTCTTGATTTAACGGGAGCGTCTCAACCCTTTCGTCAGATCGCCGGCGTTTGGCTCCTTCCAATATGGCCATCTCACGCTCCCGATCGGCTTTACTTTTCAGACGAATCTCATCCAGAAAGGCATCGATCATTTCGTCTAATAGCCACACAGGTTCCGGCTCAAGCTCTGCCCCTAGCTTCTCAGTGTAAGGAGTTTTCTCATCGTCCGTAAATGAGTGAGAGATCATATGACAACTCGCCACGTATTCTTCGAATTCATCCGACGAGCTCTCCCCCTCATCTTCCTCTTGAAAGACGTGGCTGAGGAACTCCTGGAGTGTGATGGGAATTCATGCCTTTTGATTGTATTCTTCCAGCGCGTCGATCTGCTTTTGTAAGTCCGTGCGCTTGTCGCCAGGTTTCACGGGCCTTTCGGATCTTTTCTTCTTCTTTTTTGAAGATTTGGACGGCTGGGTACAAGTGTTTGGGCCACCGCCATCGATCTTTAGAGTTGGGCGTGGCTTTAGCATCCCTTCGATGATCTCAGGTTCCAACGGGTTCTTCCACCTGACTGCCGGGCACGTCTAGAGATCATTCAACATCCTCTTTGTTTTGGCTGATAGCACAACCTCCCACGGAGCTTCTTCAACAAGGGAGCACATTGCCCCCGGTGTATTCACCTTTTTAGGGGTATGAGGTTGCGGCGGGCTCACCTTCCATCTTTCGGACAACGCAAACTTGCCCAGTTGGTATTGGTCTTCAATCCAGTTTTTGAAGACATAGCAATCCTCGATCGGATGGCTCAATACTCGGTGGTAGGGACAGTAGTTGGGATCATTGACGTCGTTTGGCTGCAACGGGCGTCTTGGCTCCGGCAGATTGATGAGTCGGTTGCGCAATGCCAGCTCGAACAATCTTCTCGTTTTATCTTGAGGGAACGAGTAAGGACGTCCTAGCCTCTCCTCGAGGGATACGCGTGGACGCATATTGTTTTGACGGACCACCGGTTTCAGGTTGCCCGGTTGTTGTTGAGCATTGGCGACAACGATCGCTTTTCCCTTCCCCTTCTTATTTCGAGAATCCGGCTTTGGAGGAGACAGCCTATGACCCATCTGATCCATTTGAGCTAGCTTGTCGATCAAGGCCTGGAAAGTAGTTGGCTTGAAGAACATCATGAATTGGGATATGGTCGCCTGCGGATCGAGGGTTCCCACAAACATGCCTACTGCCGGAGCCTCTTCTATGCGTTGTTCGCATTTCGACTATAGGTTCCTCCACCGTATCGCATATTGGACCCACGTCTCACCCGGCTTCACCCTGGCATTAATCAATGCTGTTATCAGGGTGCGTTCACTGGCGCTTGCGAATCGTTGCGTAAACAGCAGCTCCATTTCCGCAAATGTTTTGACGGAGTCATTCGGGAGTTCAGAGTACCACTCAAACGCCGTCTCTGACAAGTTGCCGACGAACTGGAGAAGTAGCAGTTTGTCGTCGCCTCCAGTGTTGCCACAAAGCGCCCTGAACTGGGCAACATGCTGGTGGGGATTGCCCGTCCCCTTATAGACATGGAATTACGGTATTGTATAGCCCGGCGGGTACTTGATCTGATCATACCAGCTCGGATATGGTCGCCCTGTTCTGACAACTTGACCGGCTGCCACAGTCGCCTGATGAACCCATATCTGCTGAGCTATATATTCTTCCAAGTCAGCTTTGGAGATTGTCTCCTCCTTGGCTGTTGACAGAGCCGGTGGAGGATTTGACGTTTCTCCCCTGTCATCTTCAAGGACGATCGGAGGATCTTCAGCAGGAGAATCTTGTTGGATCATCATACCTACCATGTCCTGGAACAGAAGAGCCATTCGCTTTATATTGGCTGCTTGTTCCGCAGCCTCTTTATCCTTCTTTTCCAGTATCCTGCGAAGGAATTCAGCGTCAGTTTCATGCTCTTGGCGTTGATCCGAGGATGCTTCGGGGCTTTCTTTTGGCCCAGTGAGTGCGGCCATCGCATTCATCATTTCTTGGAGCTTCTGCTGCTGCTCCTGAGCTTTAGTCACCGATCGCGTGAGCGGTCGATGACCTGTAGATGCACGGCTGTCCTCTTTCCCGGACGCCATGTAGACGGTGTGTACCATAATGCTCCCGGACTTAGGGCGTTTGGGCTCACTGCCTCTGACATTTGCCGCATGCGTGGGGACTTTCTCCGGCCTTCTTCTCTTGTAGGCCGTCGAAGTCGAGGGGGCCGTTGCAGCGGGCACCCAGGTAGTTGTCGTCCTTTGCTGTTTGACAGGACGATTCTTTTCTTCCTGTACTTTCACCCTCTTCTGCCGACGAGAGTGATCTCGATCGATTACGGAGTCCTGGACCCGTCGCTAGACCTTATAAATTTTGGAGGACAACCGTTGAGGGGGCTGCTCCGGCTTTGTTCCCGCAACATTCTCCGTGGGTGGAGGAGATCTTTTCAGCGTGGCAGTCGGAGAGTTCTTGCGTACCCTCCTTAGCAGTTCAAAGCTGTTCCCAGTTGGAACAACAACATTAACTTCCACCATTGGAGCCGGTGGAGTTAGCCCTGAGGGGGAGTTTCCCCCGGCCTTCCTTACTCGGCGCCAGTAGCGACGTCGAGCGTGTCGAGCTGTTGGGGCTGGCTTGGCGATAGGGATGGTTTTGTCTTGCCCCATGTCTGGATGAGACGCCGCTGGTGCCAGCTTCTTGAAGACTGATGTCTTTTGAGTGGCGGTGTCCAATCTGTCAAAGACAGACCCTCGAGCAGGAACGGGAGCCGGAATAGTCAGCCTTGAAAAGACCGACTCTTTAGCAGGAGAAGCCGTCTTGACGACTTCAGGAATAGAGACGGCTGTCTTCTTTGCGATGGCCACGTTAGGGGTCATGGGCTTCTTGGCAGGCCCATCAGAGTTCAGGTTCAGCCTGGTAAAGACCGAGGCTGCCGGCTTGACATTGGACAACCCGTTGAGAGGGGCCGTGGTAGTAGTGAGCCGATCAAAGACCGACTTCTTTTGCGCTTCCGGTACGGGCACTGGAATGGTGAAGCCTGCTGGTGGGAGCATGGTCCCGAAGAATAGACCGGTAGTAGCTTGAGTCACTTGTTCCACCGGCATAGCAAGGATGGAGGCCGCTTGAGGCCCATAGGCTACACCTCCAGGTGAGGCGGAGCGTAGGTTGCATTTGCATTTGGAGCAGCTCGAGCAGTTGGATACCATTGATGCTTGATTTCTGCGCCAGGCAAAAGACAAAATCTTAGTAACTTGAAACCCAAAGGCAACCATTAATAAACCGCGATTCGTTCGCGAAGACAACACACGAAGTGTGGAGTGGAAAGAGGAAAAGGTCCCACCGGGCGTGCCAGAATCTGTTCCCCTCCGAATGGCGGCCAAGACTGAACGTCTCGCCTGAGATTCGGGGCAGATACTATTTGGTTTTATCCGTCCACCTCTCCGAAGATGCCAAGTTGATTTATGGCACCGTGTATCGGAGGTTTAGATAGATGCGGCCGATGTAGCAGACTTCATCAGATTCCTCTTCGTTTGAGGGGTTTTTGATTGTGGGGACGCTCTTCCCTGCAGACGCAAGCCCATGCAGTTAATTACGCTACCGCATCGCGGTAACAACTTTCTCCTTCTCTAGAATTTCACTTCGTGTCGTGGGCGTTTGTTTTGTTTGTGGTTGCCTGTGGATTGTATACGGAGACTAATTTATGTCGTCGCCCGTAGGACGTGGATTAGTCCAAATCCGTGTTTTCTTAGATTTGGTTTTGGGGGTTTGGTTTAAGGATACGTTAGCCATATTTGAGGCTAAGATCAACTCAAACGTTCGTTAAGGATACGTTAGTCCAGTTTGAGACTAAGATCAACTTAACAGGATCGTTTAGATCCAACAAAAGAGCATTTGGGGGCTCTATTGTTCCAGTTTAGGGACATAGTGGTCCATTGAATGTATGGCCGTCGGGACCCGTCACCTCTCTGACGACGTTGAAGGATTACAATGACAGATGTCAGAGGAGTTCAGAGATGTACCCTTGAACCAAGGTTGATTGGGTGATCCATAGTCCAATTTAGGACTAAAGTCTATTTGAAGGTTTAAGGATACGTTAGTCATATTTGGGGGCTAAGATCAACTTGAACGGGATCATTTAGATCCGACAAAAGAGAATTTGGGGGCTCAATTGTTCCAGTTTAGGGACATAGTGGTCCATTGGTTTAAGGACGCTTAAGTCCATGAGTTTAAGGACGCTTAAGTCCATGAGTTGGTTTAAGGACGCTTAAGTCCATAGGTTGGTTTAAGGACGCTTAAGTCCATGAGTTGGATTAAGGACGCTTAAGTCCATATTGATATGTGGTTGTCGGGACCCGTTACCTCTTTGACGACGTTGAAGGATTACAACGACAAATGTCAGAGGAGTTCGGGGATGTGCCCTTGAACCGGATGTAAATTTATTTAAGGGAGCAGTCGTGCTCGGTCAATTTAATTTGAGGACTTACGGCCAGAATTGGGCTAAGTCCAGTTGAGAATATTCAACATTTTTATTTATATTAGGCCTTTACCAGGGCTCTGCCCCTGCATAGCATTTTTTGTTTGGTCTATTAGACCTTTATTTGGGCTCTGCCCTTTTTTAAAATAATGCATGGCATTTGTTTTGATCTGATAGATCTTTGTTTGGGCTCTTCCCTCTTTAAAAATAATGCATTGCATTTTATTAGGCCTGTTAGGCCCTTTCTTTTAATTGGGCTTGGCCCTCTTTAAATAATGCAGAGCATTAAAGATCTGACAGTGGCCACGTGGCCTGTCAGATGCTCTGTGCCAATTAATGAGCGCAAGCACATGTGGAGGTGACACGTGTCACGCTCTGGTGAGCGCAAGCGCAGTTAGCGCAGTGCGCTGCGCTAGTGCGTTGTTGACACATGGCGCGCTCTGGTGAGATGCGCCAATTTCAGAGAGCAATGCTCTATTTTAAAAGCGCATAGCGCAAGTTGTTCTGGAGCTGACACGTGGCGCTCTCTGGTGGCTTGCGCCAACCCTAGAGCGCAACAGTGCAGATTTACAAGTGCTAGGCACTTTTTTAATATCTTGATCCAATTTTGGATTCAAGAAAACAATCTTTTAAGATTCCAGAACCGGTGGTTCATCAAAAGGCAATGCCTTTGTGTAGATCAAATGATCTAATAAAGAAGTGTATTACTTCTTATTTTATTCTTATTATTTGATCGCTCTTTTTTTATTTTAAGATCTTGATCTTGTTCTTAGATCATTGATCTTTTTAGAAGAAATTCTTCTTTTCAAAGGTTTACCTTTTTTTCTTTCTGAATTCTTCTTAAACTTTCTTTTTAAGAGTTATCTATATTTTTCTCTGTGTTTCTTTTTTTTTAGACTTGGGTTCTAGGGGCCTTTATATAGTGCCAACTAGTTTGTTAAATCAGTTAAAGAGATCTTTCTCTGAGTGATTTAGGGATTTTTCCCCACCGTTGGATCTTTGATCCAAGGGCTTCTGTTTTACAGAAGAGAATCTTATTGTTTTAATAAGATCAGAAAGATCTTTCAGAATTTTTCTGTTTTGCGCAAGCGCACCTGCGCTTGACATGTGTCGCGCAGCGCAGAGCGCAGAGCGCAGCGCAACTGCGCTAGGGCAACAGCGCTGCCACGTGTTGCGCAGCGCAGAGCGCAGCGCAACTGCGCTAGCCGCGTGTCACGCAGCGCAGAGCGCAAATTATCAGAAGTATTGCTTCCTTTATTTTTATTTTAAATAGAGGCTTGCTCTGATTGGGTGCGCTGCATTGGGCGCTGCGCTGGCGTGTCTGCTTTTGACACGTGGCGTGTTGCGCGCAGCGCAAGGAATCTGAAGCGTTGCTTCAATTTTTGAATTTTTGAAATTCAAACAGAGATTTGCTCTGATAGGGAGATTTTCTCCTTTATTATTATGATTATTAATTAATTATTTATTTTTTACGGAAGCGGGTTTTGAGCCAAAATTTTGGCGGGAACAGGGGAAACTGGCAACGTACTTGCGGGACAAGCGGCAAGCCGACCGTGAGCAAGAGCAACGTCCCCCTCCCGGTGAATTGACAATCGGCCAAATCATGGCCATATCAGCGGGGGGTACGACGAAGACCGACGAGACTCAGCGTACCTCGCCGATCGAGGGGACTGGCAACCCCCCGAGGAAGAAGGACAAAGCAGCCAAGCCGATCGTTTTTACCGACGAGGACCTCCGCGGTATATCCCTGCCTCACAATGACCCTTTGGTGATCACAGCTCAGGTCCACCGCTACGAAGTGCAGAGGATACTGGTCGACTCGGGAAGCTCGGCAGACATTCTCTTTTATGACTGATTCCTGCGTATGGGACTCACCCCATCGGACCTAAAGCCGACCGCCCACGTCCTATCAGGGTTCACTAACCACTCTATCCTGGCGGAAGAGATAATCACTCTCCAATTTAACATCAGGGAGGCGGGCCGTACGCGCACCGTGCCTGTGGAGTTTATCGTCCCGAGAATCCCGTCAGCCTACAACACTCTCCTCGGTCGCCCGACATTGAACTCCCTCCGGGCCCAGATATCGACCTACCACCTAGCGATGAAGTTCCCGATCGACCAAGGCGAGATAGGTAGGGCCTACGGGGACTAACGAACAGCAAAGGTTTGCTTCACCGCAACATCTACGTCTGAGCGGCCAAACAACGAGGTTGAGGGTGAGGGTGACATCAAGGGTTCTCTAGACACTCGAGACGAGCAAAAAGAGGTCCGAGGGACCCCGGTGGAGCCACTAACAGAGGTCCCCCTCATGGAAGGGGACGATGAACGAACCGTTCAGATCGGGTCGCTTTTGATGGGGACTCGGCGAGACGACCTGGTTCACTTCCTTAGAAACAACTCTGATGTGTTCGCCTGGGCACCTGCCGACATACCTGGGATCGACCCCAAAATCATATCTCACAAGCTCGGGGTAGACCCTACGGTCTGACCCGTTAGGCAGAAAAAACAAAGTTTCGCCCCGATCAAGCAAAAGGCGATCGAAGACGAGGTAGACAAGCTCCTCGGCGCCAACTTCATTCGGAATGTGGCTTACTCGGAATGGTTGGAGAACGTAGTCATGGTAAAAAAATCAACCGGGAAGTGGCGCATGTGCGTCGACTTCACCGACCTCAACAGGGCCTGCCTGAAAGACAACTATCCCCTCCCTCGGATAGATCAGCTTGTTGACAGCTCGGCAGGCCACGAGCTACTTAGTTTCATTGATGCTTTCTCCGGCTACAATCAGATCCGTATGAATCCGGCAGACGAGGATCTCACCGTATTTACAACGGACCGGGGGTATACTGCTACAAGGTAATGCTTTTCGGCCTCAAAAACGCCGGAGCTACGTACCAACGCTTAGTCAATCACATGTTCAAGTCGCAGATCGGCAGGAATATGGAAGTTTACGTCGACGACATGCTCGTCAAATCGATCTCATCGGATGAACACGCCAGGGATCTGGGCGAGGCCTTCGACGTCCTCCGCAAATACAAGATGAAAGTGAACCCCGCCAAGTGCGCATTCGGGGTCACCGGTGGAAAGTTCCTCGGTTTCATGGTCACCTACCGTGGGATCGAAGCTAACCCAGAGAAAATCAACGCCATCCTCAACATGGCCGCACCCAAGACTGATGTCGAAATCATGCGACTGACAGGACGGGTAGCCGCTCTGAGTCGTTTCATGTCGAGATCTGGGGAGAAGTGCCTCCCGTTCTTCAAAGCTTTAAGGAAGATACCAAGATTCGAGTGGTCGGAGGAGTGCCAGACCGCCTTTGAGTAATTAAAGAGGCACCTTGCGACTCCCCCGCTGCTCACCCGGCCAGCTGAAGGGGACGAGCTATCGCTATATCTGGCGGTGTCCGACCAAGCTGCAGGCTCGGTGCTCGTCCGAGAGGTTGAGGGAGTCCAGAAGCCGGTCTACTATGTGAGCCATGTCTTCAAGGACGCAGAAACGAGGTACCCAGCCATAGAGAAGATCGTCTTGGCACTCATCGTGACCTCAAGAAAACTACGACACTATTTCCAGGAGCCCACCATCCTCGTTCTTACAGAGCGGCCTTTGGGGGCTATCCTCGCCTCCCCCGAGTCCTCTGGCCGCTTGGAGAAATGGAGGTGGGAGTTGTCCCAGTTCGACATAAAATACCGCCCGAGGCAAGCTATCAAAGCACAAGCCCTGGTCAATTTTATCGTCGAGTGTACCATCCTCAGCAAAGAGCTGGGGTCCACGTCGGCCCCCGCAGCTCGACCCTCAGTCGATGGGATGCCCGACTCCGTCCCTGATTGGATCCTCTACGTCGACAGGTCCTCGACCGAATCGGGTTCAAAGCCTCAAATAACGCGGCGGAATACGAGGCCTTACTGGCCGGGCTGCACATAGCCTTCGGACTGGGGCTGAAAATGATTCGGATCCGCAGCGATTCTGCCCTAGTCGTTAGCCAAGTGACCGGCCGATTCGAGACACGGGAGCCTCTGATGGTGAAGTATCTGGCCGAGGTAAGAAGACTGCGAAGGGACTTCCATGAAGTCCAGGTGGAGCATATCCCCAGACAGCTAAACGCTCAGGCCAACGCCTTGAGTAAGCTGGCTTCATCTTATACGGCCAACAACAAGAGAAACATCCTCTTCGAGGTCTTGCCACGGCCCAGCGTGGAAGACGGGGCAATGCCACTTCAAGTGTACACAGCCCGGGAAGAAGACCGAGATTGGAGAAAGCCCCTCGTGGAATTCCTGAGCGAAGGTACGCTCCCAGAAGATCGGGGAGAAGCCCGCCGTCTCCGAGCCAAAGCTCGCCATTTCGTTTGGAGCAATGGAAACCTCTATAAGAAGTCCTTCACTCAGCCCCTGCTCCGATGCGTCGACCTCCACGAAGCCGACTATGTACTCCGTGAGATCCACAAAGGGGTCGGCGGCTCGCACCAAGGGGCCCGCACCTTGATCCAGAAGGCATTGCTCCAGGGGAACTACTAGCCGACAATTCATCAGGACTCCCAGAAGCTCGTCAGGAGATGCAAGAGCTGCCAACTCCATGGAAGCATACCTCGCCTTCCGGCTACCGAGCTAACTGCCCTAACCTCCCCGTGGCCGTTTGCCTAGTAGGGAATGGACATGATAGGCCAGTTCCCTACCGGTATGGGCGGGCATAAGTACGTCCTCATTGCAGTAGACTACTTCAAGAAGTGGATCGAGGCCATTCCCATCAGGAAACCAGACGCCACCGCACTATCAAGTTCTTGCAGAACAACGTGATACTCCGGTTCAGCATCCCGAGGTGTATCATCGCCGACCATGGGACAAATTTCGAAAACGAAAAAGTTATGGAATTCTGCATCGAATATCGTATCCTCATGAAGTTTGCCGCGGTCGCACATCCCCAATGCAACGGGCAAGTCGAGGTCGCTAATCGGGACGTCCTCCGAGGTCTTTGGACACGCCTAGAAGGACGCCAAGGCGGTTGGATCGAGGAATTACCCCTGGTCTTATGGGCCCTGCGCACGTCGAAGAAAACCCCCACCGGGAAGACCCCTTTCAGCCTCTGCTACGGTACCGAGGCAATGGTCCCAGCGGTGTCACGTCCCGCTTCCCAGTATACGGGAAGAGGACGCGACAAGGCCTCTACGTATTTACTCAGAAGTAAATACGCTAAGCGTAACTAAGCAATATAAAAGAAATATACACAAGAGACAAATGTAATGAACAGCAACTTTATTTATTAACATTCTTTTACAGTACATGGAAAAGTAAATATATGGAATGAAAAGCAATGCCTAAACAGTGGCATAACAGAAATGAAAAAATACAGAATTTAAATGTGTACAAGGAATCTAAAGCTCTGGGTCGTAAGCTAGCTGGTCCAAATCCTCGCTGGTGGGCTCGATCTCCTGAAGGTCCGATCCACCTGACAACATTCCAAAGAAGAAAGAGAAGAAATGTCGTCAGCGAAAAAATCGCTCGGTAAGTCCCAAAGATAAAGGAGAAGTAGAATAGACAGAGAGAGTGTAACTTTTAAAATGGTATTATATTGTTATAATGTTGTATTTAGTGTTAACGCTATTGTTTGTAGCTTGGTACAGAAGAGGCCAGTGTATACGAGTGGAGTCTCACTAGACCAGAGACTACAGTATATAGAGTACAAGGCTCCGTTAGAATACCCGAAACAACGGCGATTGAATTCAGGTTAGGTGTCTTTATGGTTGCAGTCTCGTGCCACTTCTAACACCTTCCGTACCAATCTACCCCTTAAAACCCCGCGATGTTTTAATTGTATTGTTTGTATTGTATTGTCTTGTAATTGAATTGTATAGATGGATGACTTGCCGAAACCATGATATCAGTAAATGGATATAACTGGAGAATCATGTAGATGGATATATATCCATGGTTCGGTTCAGTCAAGTTGTATAGATTGATAGATTGAACAGATTGAATACATGGATTCATATTGAATTATAGTTTGTACTTGAATCATATTCAAGTCAGATTATTTATCATGAGACTCGGTCTAAGTCATACAATTAGAAAAGAAATCGAATCCTGAATTAAGTTTTGATGTTATCGGTAACCGCTGCACATGGACGACAGGATTTGTGTCTTTTTCAAAGACGATTACCATGTTGATAACACCGTTTGTTAAGTTGTCTACCTTAAATAGGCAAGCACCCATATCTCCGGCTCCCTGAGGCTCAAGAGACTGGTCCCGCTTAAACCTATGTTTACTAGGGTCTTTATTGTAATTTATAGAACTTGAGGGGGTTTTATGTAAAAATAATTTTGTATAATTTTCAAAATACACCTCAAGTATTTTATTATCGTCTTTAAAGTTTTCATTAATGTATATTTTATCATTGTGACATTTCTAGTGAATAAACTTATTTTTCATAATATATGGTATTTAATTGTAAAGTATTGAACTTGTATGGAATTGCATGGTATTTTCATGTGAAGTGGTTATTTTTTATTTAGAAAAGTTGGAATATTTATACTATATCAAAAATAAATATTTTGATGATATATATATACATATAAAATAATTTAATTTATTATTTTTCGAGAAATCTCATTTTCTTAAGATATTTGTATTTTTTAAATCTTTCGAGACCGTATGCTCCTTGCGGAGGTCTGCATCTCGCACTACTAATTCCGAGGATGTGCGATAATCCACACCATCTCGAACGGGTTTCCCAAATAGGTTGTAGCGGCGCTTTGCAAAGATTTGTTTAAAATACATAATCTTATAGAAAAAGGTTTTTATAAGTTTGAGATAGTTTTGTGTAAAATCGTGTTTTCCCAAAACTATGTTCCCAAAGATCATCGTGCTATGTTACATATGAGTGTTGTGAGAAAGTAGGTCATTACCTCGTGAACTATCTAAAGGTATAGCAAGGAATTATGATATTTAATGCCGAAACTAAACTACATGGTATTTTTCTGTAAAAGTGCTATAAAAATTAGAATATAAATTCTTTTGATATTGAACTTGTTCAATATATTTTGTTAGTGATTAATAGCCATGAAGTGAGAGTTTGGTATAGTTGTGTTTAAGAAAAAATGGAACTTTTAAAGAAAAACGAATCAGAAGTCGGATTAACTCCGTTTCCGTCGGGTTTTAGAATTACGAGTTTTCAGAATAGAAAAGAGAAGAGGGAGGAGGGACTTACGAGATTGTAGTATAGAGGGAAGGAAGAGGGAAAGGTAGGAGGTGCCGGTGCGTCGTTTCGTCGCTGGTAATTTCTCGGGTCGTCGTCGGAAGTTCGTCGGAGTTTCGCCCTTCGCTAACTCCACTTGTACACAAAAGCTCTTGAAATTTTTCTTCAGAGTTTGAGCAGAGATTGTGAGTGAAGGGGTGTGGAATGGAGTGGTATTTATAAGAAAAGAATAGGGTTAGGGTTTGATAGAAAATGCATTAAAAATTATGCATTAAAATGATTTAAATTGGGTTTTAATTGGCTCTGTTAATGTGTAGGGAAAATAAATAGAACGGGGGTTATGGGGAGGCAAAAAGACACAGGAGGAGTGAAGAAAATCGGTGATCAAACTCGGTCGGACCGGCGCCGCCGGCCGATTCGGCCTGTCCGCCGGCCGATTCGGCCTCTCCGCCGGCCAGAGTCGGTCGAGTCGGGCCGGGTCTCGAAGCCACGTGTCCATCATCGTTTGGTCTACCTCCTGGGCCAGTTTGTTTTATGTGTGACTATTGGTTTTCACGAGTTATGCACGTGTAGACCCTTGGGCTTCTAAAAATTTAAAAGAAAACTAATTAAAAAATTAATGTGGCTGATGGGATTTGAACTCTGGTGCTTTGGTTCAGCAGTGCAAGGTATTACCAATGAGCTACAAACTCCTTCTTGCTGTTCAAAAGCAAAACAAACTTATAACTTGTGCTCAGGCAAAAGTACCCATTTCTGTATTTTTGAAAAAAATTGTACAGAAAGTTTAGGGTTGTTACAAGCGAAGATCGAGCTTCCCAGTCACCGGGTCGAACATTTCGACGACGAAGCGAACACCTCAGCCCTCCGAACTAACCTGGACATCTTGTTAGAGAAACAGGACCGGGCTCAGATCAGAGCTGCCGCCTATCAACAGCAAACTGCTTGCTACTACAATGCGCGAGTCAAGCGTCGCTTCTTCAAGACCGGAGATTTAGTCCTAAGGCGGAACGAGTTCGTCAATCAAGGCAAGCTGCATAAGTTTTCCCCAAAATGGGACGGTCCCTTCCTCATCTCCGAGGTCCTGCCCGGCGGAGCCTATCGTTTACAAGATGCGAATGGTCGCAAATTTCCACAACCTTACAACGCTGAGAAGCTCAAGCTGTACCTCTGAAAAAAATATCTACGCATGTATATTTTTTCTTTCACAAAGGCGATTGTTTACCGCCGGATGCCGGGAAAGACTGGACGTCTTGCCTGAAATTCGGGGGCATATGCTAATTGGTGCTATCCGTCCACCTCTCCGAAGATGCCAAGTTGATTTATGGCACCGTGTATTGAAGGTTTGAACGGATGCGGCCGATGTAGCAGACTTCGTCAGATTCCCCCTCGTTTGAGGGGTTTTTGATTGTGGGGACGCTCTTCCCTACAGGCGCAAGCCCCTGCAGTTAATTACGCTACCGCATCGCGGTAACAACTTTCTCCTTCTCCAGCTGGTCACTTCGTATCGTGGGTGTTTGTTTTGTGTTCGGTTTCCCGTGGATTGTATACGGAGACTAATTTGTGTTGTCGCCCGTAGGACGTGATTAGTCCAAATCCGTATTTTCTTAGATTTGGGTTTGGGGTTTTGGTTTAAGGATATGTTAGTCTCATTTCCTGACTAACATCGACTTAACAGGATCGTTTAGATCCAACAAGGGAGCATTTGGGCTCTATTGTTTAGTTTAGAGACATTGCGGTCGATTGCCAGTTTAAGGACATGGTGGTCCATTGTAGTCCGTGGAATGTGTAGCTGTCGGGACCCGTCACCTCTCTGAAGACGTTGAAGGATTACAACGACAAATATCAGAGGAGTTCAGAAATGTACCCTTGAACCAATATTTGTTGGGAGATCTATAGTCCAATTTGGGACTAAAGTCTGTTTGAAAGTTTATGAGCATATGGGCTCAGTAATTAAATGCATAGCATTTGGCCTGTTAGACATTTACTTGAGCTCTACCCTTCTTTAATAATGCATAGCATTTTAGTGGTCTGATAGTGCGCTACGTGGACTGTCAGGCGCTTTGCGCTAATTAAAGAGCACAAGGCGCTAGCGCATGTGGAGGTGACACGTGTCACGCTCTGCTAAGCGCAAGTCTGTTAGCGCAGTGCGCTGCGCTAGTGCGCTGCGCACACGTGGCGCGTCCTGGTGCTATGCGCCATTCCAAGAGCGCAGTGCGCTATATTTAGAAGCGCAAAGCGCAGATCATTCTGTGGTTGACACGTGGCGCTGGTGAGTTGCGCCTGTCCAAGGAGCGCAAATGCGCGTTTCAAAAGTGCAAGGCACTGTCCAATAGCGCAGAGCGCATCTTGATCCAATTCAGATAAAAAAAACAAGTTTTTCTTGTTCCCAAAAGAGGTTCTACCTCAAGATTCAAGAACCAATGGTTCTGTTCTCATCAAAAGGCTGTGCTTTTATATAGATCAAAAGATTTAGGGGTGAAGTAAATTACTTCTTTAATCTTTTATGATTGGATCTTTATGATCTTTTTCTTTTTTTATATTGAAGATATTGATCTTGTTCTTAGATCTTTGATCTTTTCAGAAGAAATTCTTCTTTTTGTGAGGTGTTTTCATCTCTGTTCTTCAAGAATCAAATTCTTTTACCTTCAAAAATGAAGAAGATGATCTTCTTTCTTCAAAGGCTTGCCTTTCAAATTTTTCAGAGAGTTCTCTCTTTTCTATATGTCTCTCTCTGTTTATGCATGTATGAATTGGAGTCTAGGGGCCTTTATATAGGTCCAATTGGTTTGTTAAGTTAGTTACAGAGATCTTTCTCTGATTGATCTAGGGATATTTCCCCACCGTTGGATCTTTGATCCTAAGGCCTCTATTTTACAGAAGACAATCTTCTTATTTAATAAGATTGGAAATATCTTTCTAGAATTTTAATTCTGATTAATTAAATAATTTATTATTTATATTCCAGTGCTGGCGCAGTTGGCGCGAGCGCACCTGCGCTTGACACGTGTCGCGCAGCGCAGAGCGCATTGCAACTGTGCTAGTGCGCTTGTGTTTGACACGTGGCGCGCAGCGCAGAGCGCGGCGCAACTGCGCTAGCGCACCACTGCTTGACACGTGGCGCGCAGCGCAGAGCACTAGCGTGCCTGTGTTTGACACGTGGCGCGCAGTGCAGAGCGCAGCACAACTGCGCTAGCATGCCTGTGTTTGACACGTGGTGCGCAGCGCAGAGCGCAAGAGATTTGAAGCGTTGCTTCATTTTTTACTTTAGATTTTTAATACAGAGCTTTGCTCTTTTCTTGAAAAAGGAAGCGTCGCTTCATTCCAAACCTTAGAATCTGAACAGAGCTTTGCTCTGATTGGGGAAACAAATGCCCCCCCACCGTTGCGCTTACGTGGCCCCAAACGTGAGCGCATTGGTGGCAACATCTCGGTCGTTGGATCAACTTTTGGAAGTTGAAACGGCTCTCAATGCCTATAAATAGGACCTTTGGTCCCTTAGATGATTTTCATCTCCTACTTAAGAATTATCTCTTATTCAGAGCATTGCTCTTAAGCTTTAAGAACTTTTCAAGAGTAAAACTCTGTTAAAACTTAGGTATAATTTAAAACTTTTAAGAAACCAGGGTTTTACCCATTAACAGAGCTTTGCTTTTAATAGATCCTTGATCTAAAGAGAACCATTTTAGGGTTCCAATAATAGAGCTTTTACTCTCTAAAAGGATTTTATTTATAATTTCTTGATTCATTAATGGAGCTTTGCTCCTTTTAAATCATATAGCAGAACTCCTAAGAGTTTTTCATGGATCTTCGAAGATTAAAAATGGGATTTTATTTTTTGATGAATTATATCATCTTTTCAGAGCAAAGCTCTCAATGTTCTCGGGGGATTTCTTTAAATTCCTTTTATAACTGATTTTGATAGGTGTCACTCCTGTCTGTAGAGCATTGCTCTCGGGGAGTTTAATTTCCTGTGCCCGTTTTGAATCAAAAATTGCTTAATCAGTCTGTCTGCTAATTTTGTTGATTTTTTTTATAGGAGTAATGAACGCCCACATGTATGATCTCGATGAGATTATCTCTTACGGGGACATCCGCCGACTCGGCCATTATCAGAATCGAGAGTTCACCAACGCCGAGTGTGCTGAAATCATGAGTCGCTTCGACGCATACAATGGTCAACTGCTTTCCCGGCGTTCCCCTCTTCTAAAGTTTATCGTGGGAGCAATCTGGGAAGCGCTTCCCTTGTTCTGTACTGGTGTGCCATTTGGGGCATTGGATGCCGCTGAAGATAAAGTGCACTCGGTGTATTTGATGAACCTAATTTCCAAGAGACGGCGAGACAATCTTGTCGATCTCTTGCACCAGGCTTTTCAACAGTCCGCCGTACTTGCTGCCTATTAGAGGGTGGAGGACATCAGTGGGGATCCCGACGCTCGTGCTCGCGAAAGAAAACAAACCAGGATGGTTCGCCAGGCTTGGAAAGTTCTGGGCAAGGTCACTTTTGAGTTCCTCAATCCATGTCCTGGATTTGAGGTTTTGCCATTGTAATCATCTCGATAATGCTGCTTTTGTTTATTGTCTTTATTGATGTAAAAAAAATTTCGAGTATGAATGACAAATCTTTTGCCTCTTTCCTTTTATTTTCTGCTTTGTTATTGGCATATTCCTTAAGTAAGCGTAGCCTGTAGGTGATATAGAACATTCCGTTTTGAATACTTCGAGGAGTAGTGATGGCTTAGGAGGCAGGTTCAGATCTGCTGCCTAAGAATTTCCAACTTCATGAGCTGTGAGGGTCTGATTGATCTCAAAAACTATCTATAACCGCAATCAAGAACGGCGTCGCATGAAGCTAGCCGGTGAGTACGGGTCGGTCCATAGGGATGTTGTGAATTTCCTAATCGCGCTAACGAGTTAATTCCGATTGTGGTCGGACGGATTATTAAATCTAAAAACTAAATTAATCTATATCTAAGTCTTGCTAAGGTTAGATCTAGGTTAAGTTTGGAAAGTCTATAAATCTCACCGCTTTCTATACCCATATGAAGATCTAATTAGGTGTTATGGTAATTATTAATAAAAGGGATTAGAATCATCGGGAAGATATTTTCTTCTTCTAGTTTCTTGTCCTTCCTTTATCAATCCTTACCCTAATCTCCATGGAAAACATCACAACCGGGCCTTTATACTACAGTATCACCGCTACCTCGAGAGATAGGGTGCCGTAGGAAGCGGTATGTGCATGTATGCATAGAGTCCTATGAAAATATATGACGGGCAAGAAAGGGGATGAGAGATCTTTGTCTCTCAAACCTTCCTCACATCTAACCCTAACAAGCGAGGAGACTACTCGCTCATTAGGGAATTAAAATACATTTATCTAGGGCAGAGAATAAAAGATTAACTAGGGCAAGGAATTAAATTTATCTAGGGCAAGAATAGAAAATTAACCTATGGCAGAAAATAAAGAACTTACAAAAAATGATGCTCTCCAAAAGAATGCTGAAATTTATTAATGAAGGGAGGCATAAGGTTTACAATGATTTAGAGTCCCTATTTATAGAGGATAGGAAACCCTAGGTTACAATTGATTCGCACGTCTACATTTACCAAAATATCCTTAGGAAGACCTAATCAAAGTAGACTCCAAGCTTTGGTAAAATTTTATGTCTCTGTCTCTTTAAAAGGAAGTATTGGGCCTTGAAATTTCCTTTGTGGGCTCTTCTGTCTTTGGGCTTCCTTATTATTTGGTTCTTTTATTAAAATAGCTTCTATGTTTCTTCCAGATCTCCAGTGAATAATTACGGTGGACTTTTAACCGTTCGCTTTGTAATCTTGGACCTTGCATTGCCTTGTACTTTGTGAATTTTATCTTTGATGTAGGCTTGATCAAGAGTTTTCTGTTTGTTGGTCAAAGTCCACTTTTGCATCGTCTTTTCATCGTTTTCACTGTTTTCTGTCCAAGAACCTGTAACCTGTAATATGTAGCAGACATGCTTCAAAAGCACCTGTTTATTTATAAAACGAATAAGAATGGGGAATATAATAATACAATATTATGGTGTGAACAAATACCCCCAAACTTATGTTTTGCTCGTCCTCGAGCAAACTTATTTTTTATTCTCTACAAAAAACCTAACCGGACTTTCGCAGGGAAACGCGATTGCACTGAGCACGTGCAACAAGTCGTTAAACCTCTAGGTGTCCCTAGTAGGAGGAGTGTTGTCTCCTGAGGGTTTTCAGCGGATACTACCCACAAAATCCTATCAATTCGGCCCATTGACTTTAATTCTCCAATTAGGTTTTCTAACAAGGAATTCTATTATCTTCGACTTGCAAATTATCCACCCATATTCTTCACACTTCATCATCATCTAACTTAAGATTATATATGTTCTATAGACCTGCTTAGCTTTTGGCATTTCTTAAGTTTTCCTTCTAGGGTTCCATCTCCATTTAGGAATTTTTATCAACTCTACTAAAGATACAAGTTCTATTCTTCATTCCTTTCTCTCATCTAAACTCCAATCACATATCCCTACGTGTGTGTATAGATCACCCCTACACTTGGAAATTCAAATCAAGCAATCATACTCTCGTCCGTTGTCCAAAGTACTTATTAATAGGTGAATTTTTAAATGAATTTTTCTTACACATCCTTCATGCGACCGTTAATACTTTTTGAGGTACCAACGACCGATTACAAAATGCGTTTGCACTTTAAAGCGTACTTCCTAGTCTTGCAACACCCAAGGCTTTTAGCAGTAACTCCCAAACCAGTTGGTCTAAGGCACTAGGTGATGAAGCACCCTCGCTAAATATTTTTCTATTTTTGCAGCCTTAAGTAATCACAAAAACCAGTGTTCATTTTTTTTCTTTATTCACTTTTTTTTCTTTTATTTTCATTGTACTAAGAACTTTAGACAAGAGCATTTCAAGGTCTCCTCTACTATTCCAAGTTTCAAGGTGCGTGATTGTGCAAATTGTAGGGTATACATTTTCAGAATCTAGACTTAAGGTAGGAATTATTTTTCAAACTTATATTCTAATAAGAACATCAATACTTTTCCTTTGTTTCGACTTAGCCCAAGAAGTGAACTCAAAATTTGCCTATTTCTAAATAAACTACAAAGACATACACTTTCTACCGTTAAACTCTAAAGAAGGTTATTTTTAGGGTTTTTAGTTTACTAAGTCTAAGATCTAGTTGTTCTTAGCCAGTTAATCTATTTGTCAAACTCAAGTCAATTAGACCAAAATTGAATACAATAATTTTTATAATTTTTGAATTTTTAAATTTTTTTGGGTTTTCAAATAAATATGCAAATGCAAAAATATACACATGAATGCGAAGGAAGAAGACGTACCGAGCATACCCCCAAACTTGAACTTGACAGTGTCCTCACTGTCATGTTATACCAAGAGGGTTGAGAATGTCGGCACTCCCCTATTTATTTATTTATTAATTTATATATATATATATATATATTTAATGTTTTGAAAAAAAATTTATTTATTTTTATAGAAAAAGAAAACAAAAAATATATACATATATACAACAAGGTTCCCCCCAAACTTAAGCTTGGCCTTACACAAGCCAAAGGTTAGCACCAACCATTCAAAAATCTTATCGTGGTAATGGTATAGTTGGTGTAAGAATGGGGTGGAAAGAAAAGAGATGAGAAGCACACGAGACCGTATGGAAAGAAGAGCGGAATATGGTCTCGGTGGAGAAGAAGAATGGCGGAAAGGAGAAAGAAGGGTAGCACGATCTTGAGGGTGTAAATCGAGTGAATAAATTAGCGCAATTTGGGATGACCGAAGTGTGAAAACTGATTGTGCTAATCTATCAACTCGTTGTGCAATGGGGTCAAGTCCCTCAAGATTCGCAAGAAAACATGGGTACGCCGAACTTGGTATAGGAGATGAAAGCGTAACGGTCACTTATACGGTCGGAACAATAGGAAGGACGAAAGGAAGTGAATTAGGGATAGTATCATTCTCACCGTAGTAAACTGTCTCGAACTTAAAAGATTCCATCAATGGTTCGAAACTACTGTAATCAACCGAGTCTGATGGTTCAACTAACTCATCTAAAAATGTAAAGGACTCAAACTCGGGCGGTGAGTCATCAATATCGTCCGAAAAAGTGAAACACTCGTAAGTGTTATCGTCTGTGAATAGTGTGTCAGATTCAAAAGAAAATTTTTCAACTCACAGTCTTCAAGTGTGGTCGGAACGATGGAAAGGAGAGATGGTGATTTAGTTAAAGGTTCAAGAGGATGAATTGGAAAATCAGACACATCAAACAAAAATGGTTCAACCTCAATATAATCCTCAAAACTCTCCTCAATGCTATCCTCATAATTCTCCTCAATATTTAACTCATCCATGCCATTATCATCAAAATCAAGACGCATATGAGATTCGGGAGAAACATTTAATAACTCGGGATGATGATTTGAACATAAAATTTCAATTAAATCGACAGGTTCATCATCCGAAATATTCCCGGCGTCTATATCCTCAATCAAGTGAAAATCAATTTTCTTAGACACCTCATCAAAAGCAGGGATATTTATCGATTTGGGTTCTAGAGTGGAGGTGTAAAGATCGAAAGGATTAAGTGCGGTTTCACTTGAAAGGGGTTCTTCACAATTTGGCAAATCAAACACTACAAAATCACACAACTCGTTTTTATTTTGAACTTGTGAATCATTTAGGACATTCGATGGGAAACTGGAGTTGTGGGCTTCAATTGGGTAAGGGTAGGTTTGATTTGGAAATCCTCTCTCATTCTCACTCAATCCAACCGCCTCCTCATACATTGAAAAATTTGGAGCTAGCGGAAAACTAGCTACCGGTTCAGCAGGTTGCATAAGGGCGGCCACGGACGCTTCCACATTCCTAACCATTTTGTTTGTTGCTACGATATACGCCTCCAACGACTCTTCCAAACTAGACTTGGGTGGTAAGGGGGTTTCGGTAACAGATTCAAAGTTGTGTGGATATGCAAAACTCCCAACAGGCTGTGTAGACACAGTGTCTAGTGAAGGTGGGAAGGTCGGGTAGGACTGGTAGGAAGTAGGTGGTTGGGCAGGGGTAGGGTTAACATGTGGATAAAAAGGTGAATAATCGTGTGGATTCCTAGAACTAGATGAGTGGAGAGGGGTGAAAGATCGACTGCGAGATTGAGCAATATGCTCAGCAATGGACATCCGCTTAGGAGTTACAGCTGGACTCGAAAAAGTGGCATCAACATATGGAAGTGGTGAAGGTTGACTTGGTTGACATAAAGTGGGTTGAAAAGTCAAACTGTTTCTCCTAGACGCCTCTATTTGATCTTTCAAAGATATTTTAGGCAAGGAAGGATCGTCTTTAAATTGACCGAACAAATTGACGTATGACGCAAAATTAGGTTCGGGGTACCAAAGTTCGGCAAGAGATTTATGATGTGGGGTACCCATGATAGAAGAATGAGAAAAGAAAGAAGATTGGAGTGCACGGATTTCTTAGCGACAAAAATTGCAAGTCTTTTTTAAAAAAAAATTTCCTCCTATTTTTTTATTTGTTTTGCAAAAATTTTCGATAAAGGGCTTAGACACAAATGCAATCAACCAGAAATACACAATCAAGCCTAGATCTAGGGTCACCTAGGTCAGCTAGACAGCTCCTAACTGATCCAAAGGGCTAGAAATAGGACCTCAAACCGCCTCTTCACCGCCAATTGCGGCCAGGTAAGTGCCAGGTAAGTGGGAGGCTCCCCGCTACAAGTAGCGGTCCTAATTAAGTAACCACTTGCCTTGACACACTTGCCTAGATAACGCAAAGTCAGGTTAGGATAAACGGCTGATGCCTATAACTAGTCCTCTGTCCTATTGAGCTCGAAATCCTTAGGGCTGAGTCTAGTATTTTTTAATTAATAGATGGTCAATGCATATGCCTTATGTGATTTCTGGGGTCCTGGGAAGGGTGATGAAATCCCCACCCAATCTGAATTGGTCAAAAGCCCCTTAAAGTCCGATTAAAGATATGCAAAACAGTAAATCACTTGCAATCAAAGATTTTTTTGTTATAGCAATTTGAGAAAAGATATGCAAACCAGAAAAGATTTCTTGCAATCAATTTTTATTTTAAATGCGCGCAAAGAATTCTGCACAAGATTTGTTATTTGGAAGGGAAAAGATTTTTAAACGTAAAGAATTCTGCAGGAGATTTTTCAGAAGATATCAGAGATTTGTAGAGGAGAAGATCAGAAGACTTACAGAGTTTTTTTTTTACTGAACCGTAGAGCAAATCTGGCTACTTGAAACGACCAAACGGCCGCGGATCCGCCGCCGCAACCCTCTTCCGACCGCGGTTCCGCCGCAAGGCGATGACGTCAGCAGATTTTTTTTTGCTCGGTTGACTTGTTGACTCGGTTCTCCAAATTTCTTCTGTTGTCTGTTGTGATATTTCTCTGTTTGTTCGGATTTGATACTTGCTGTTTTGATCTCTGTAGATTTCCAGATCCGAATTTGTTCGTAGATCCTGCAAAATTCACACAAAAATACCCTTTCCAAAAAATAACAGATGACATATTTTTATATTTTTTTTTTGATTTTTCAGATTTTTATGATTTTTTGAATTTTGATTAACCCGAAATCGCAAAAAGGAAAGTTCTACGCCATCCCCGGCAACGGCGCCATTTAATTGATCTCAAAACTATCTATAACCGAAATCAAGAACGGCGTCGCATGAAGCTAGCCGGTGAGTACGGGTCGGTCTACAGGGATGTTGTGAATTTCCTAATCGCGCTAACGAGTTAATTCCGATTGTGGTCGGACAGATTATTAAATCTAAAAACTAAATTAATCTATATCTAAGTCTTGCTAAGGTTAGGTCTGGGTTAAGTTTGGAAAGTCTATAAATCTCACCGCTTTCTATACCCATATGAAGATCTAATTAGGTGTTATGGTAATTATAAATAAAAGGGATTAGAATCATCGGGAAGATGTTTTCTTCCTCTAGTTTTTTGTCCTTCCTTTATCAATCCTTACCCTAACCTCCATGGAAAACATCACAACCGGGCCTTTATACTACGGTATCACCGCTACCTCGAGAGATAGGGTGCCGTATGTAGCGGTATGTGCATGTATGCATAGAGTCCTATGAAAATATATGACGGGCAAGAAAGGGGATGAGAGATTTTCGTCTCTCAAACCTACCCCAGATCTAACCCTAACAAGCGAGGAGACTACTTGCTCATTATGGAATTAAAATACATTTATCTAGGGCAAAGAATAAAAGATTAACTAGGGTAAGGAATTAAATTTATCTAGGGTAAGAATAGAAAATTAACCTAGGGCAGAAAATAAAGAACTTACAAAAAATGATGCTCTCCAAAAGAATGCTGAAATTTATTAATGAAGGGAGGCATAAGGTTTACAATGATTTAGAGTCCCTATTTATAGAGGATAGGAAACCCTAGGTTACAATTGATTCGCACGTCTACATTTACCAAAATATCCTTAGGAAGACCTAATCAAAGTAGACTCCAAGTTTTGGTAAAATTTTATGTCTCTGTCTCTTTAAAAGGAAGTATTGGGCCTTGAAATTTCCTTTGTGGGCTCTTCTGTCTTTGGGCTTCCTTATTATTTGGTTCTTTTATTAAAATAGCTTCTATGTTTCTTCCAGATCTCCAGTGAATAATTACGGTGGACTTTTAACCGTTCGCTTTGTAATCTTGGACCTTGCATTGCCTTGTACTTTGTGAATTTTATCTTTGATGTAGGCTTGATCAAGAGTCTTCTGTTTGTTGGTCAAAGTCCACTTTTGCATCGTCTTTTCATCGTTTTCACTGTTTTCTGTCCAAGAATCTGTAACCTGTAATATGTAGCAGACATGCTTCAAAAGCACCTGTTTATTTATAAAACGAATAAGAATGGGGAATATAATAATACAATATTATGGTGTGAACAGGGTCTCATTAAGATTTTTCTCCCTATGATTCGAAAGGATCTCGTAGGTGTATTTTCTCCTTAGGAATCGTAAGTATTCCTAAGTGCGTTTTCCCTTATAAGTCGTAAGGATCTTATAAGAGAATTTTTCCTCTTACGAGTCGAGAGAACTCGTAAGTGGTTGTCTCCCTCCTTGTCGAGATTCGACTTTGGAGAGTGTGGTCCGTGAATAGTATGCAAGAGTCCGTTACGGACCGATTTGCAGGGCCCCAGTGCTTAAGAAACAGGTTTTTTAATCCCTGCTGCCTAAGGCTTTTCCTCACGAGTCGAGACGAATCGAGCATTTCTCGCAAGAATATCCTAACGTCACAGTTAACCTCTGCTCTTTACGACAGAGGTCCGTTAGGGTCTGTGGTACTATGGTTTTTTCAGTCGTACCGTCGCGTTGGATAATGTATTCCTCGATGGGCAACCTTGCTGTTCGAGTAGCCTTGCGACTGTCATGTCTCTGATCCCTTCGGGGGTTGGACAAGACGTCTTCAAGCAATCTTCCTAGGCAGTTTGATCGTCGGAAGAGCAAGCGTTAGGAATTTGCCATGCCGTTTTTTACTTGATATTAGGCTCATTTTGGAGAGCCCCGATGAGTCATAACCACTCCGCGCTGGTGTGGGATGATCTTCGATAGTCTTTCAGGTTTTATACGAGTTGCCTTCAAGACCCTGAAGCTAGGAAATTGGCCTTTGCTTGGCGTTGCATCTGCTGTTTCGAGACGAACGTCGAGGTGGTGACCACTCCGCGCTGGTGTGGGATGATCTCCGATAGTCTTTTAGGTTTTATATGAGTTACCGTCAAGACCCTAAAGCTAGGAATTTGGCCTTCGCTTCAATTGCTTTGGCGTGTCCGAATCCTGTTAGAAGAAAGACGCTGTAGTGATATCTCGTCTGCTATATCGAGACGAAAGTTGAGGTGGTGACCACTCCGCGATGGTGTGGGATGATCTCCGATAGTCTTTTAGGTTTTATATGAGTTACCGTCAAGACCCTGAAGCTAGGAATTTGGCCTTCGCTTCAATTGCTTTGGCGTGTCCTAATCCTGTTGGAGGAAGGACGCTGTAGTGACATATCGTCTGCTGTATCGAGACGAATGTCGCAGTTGTCTCTAAGTTGTTAGTGAACCGTCGAGGTTTGGAACTAGGGATTTTACCGTGGCTTCTTTTGGTGATGTTGCGTCTGCTGTATCGAGACGAATGCTGAGGTGGAGTTAGGATTTTGCCATCACTCCGCTTTGTTTTGACCATGGGGTCTTTCTTTGACGTTGCATATGCGAAGGAACGCCGTTGGTGACATTGCATCTGCTGTAACGAGATGAACGCTGAGGTGGAGTTGGAATTTTGCCATCACTCCGTTTTGTTACGACCGTGAGGTCTTTCGTTGACGTTGCATCTACGTCCTTCTGGACTGTGAAGGAACGCCGTTGTTGTCATCTCGTCTGATGAGTGAGACGAATGCTGAGGTGGAGCTGGGATTTTGCCGTCGCTCCGCTTTGTTTCGACCATGAGGTCTTTTGTTGACGTTGCATCTGCATCCTGATGGACCGCGACGGAATGCCGTTGTTGACATCTCGTCTGCTGTATCGAGACGAATGCTGAGGTGAAGCTGAGATCTTGCTGTCGCTCCGCTTTGTTTCGACCGTGAGCTCTTTTGTTGACGTTGCATCTGCATCTTGCTGGATTGCGGAGGAACGCCATTGTTGACATCTCATCTGCTGTATCGAGACGAATGCTGAGGTGGAGCTGGGATTTTGCCGTCATTTTTCTTGGTTTCGACCATGAGGTCTTTCGTTGACGTTGCCTCTGCATCCTGCTGGACTGCGAAGGAATGCCGTTGTTGACATCTCGTCTTCTGTATCGAGACGAATGCTGAGGTGAAGCTGGGATTTTGCCGTCGCTCCGCTTTGTTTCGACCATGAGGTCTTTTGTTGACGTTGCATCTGCATCTTGCTGGACTGCGGAGGAACGCCATCGTTGATATCTTGTCTGCTGTATCAAGACGAATGCTAAGGTGGAGCTGGGATATTGCCGTCGCTCCGCTTTGTTTCGACCATGAGGTCTTTTGTTGACATTGCATCTGCATCTTGCTGGACTGTGGAGGAACGCTATCGTTGACATCTCGTCTGCTGTATCGAGACGAATGCTAAGGTGGAGCTGGGATTTTGCCGTCGCTCCGCTTTGTTTCGACCGTGAGGTCCTTTGTTGACGTTGCATCTGCATCCTGCTGTACTGCGGAGGAATGCCACTGTTGACATCTCGTCTTCTGTATCGAGACGAATGCTGAGGTGGAGCTGGGATTTTGCCGTGGCTCCGATTGATGGTGTAGTATCTGTGCCCGCTGGAATGAGGAGGCACACCGTTGTTGGTCTCCAGGCTGTAGATGTGGCCATTGAGATTTGGAACTAGGGACTTTGCCATGGCTCCGTTTCGTTGCGACTCTTCCGTGCCTTGCTGGTATAAAGAGGCACGCTGTTGTTGGTCTTCTGGGACGCAGATATGACCGTCGAGACTTGGCTCTTCTTCTGATGGAGCCTGGTGGGAAGGTATGGTTCCCTTTTTGTTTGTGCCTCTGGATTGTATACATGGATTGATGTGATCTCACCTGTAGGGCATAAAGGTTTCATTTCATTTTTTATTTCTTTCCTTCCGCGATGCTCTATCATTTCAGCTTTTAATATCGCGAAAGTCGCAATTGCCCAATCATTTCGGCTATTTTTCTTTTTACTCGCTGCTTTTTATTGCGAGTTGCCCAATCATTTCGGCTGTTTTTGTATCAATACATTTTTACTTGCTGATTCCGTTGCAAGTTGCCCCATCATTTCGGCTATTTCATATGCATTTTTTGGTTTGCCGATTTTTTTTATCACGAGTGTGGAACTTGGAATTTGGTGTCAATCTCAGCATCAGCATCGCTGCAACTGGAATATTGCCAGGAGCGAATCATCATTTGCCATGAAAGGACTTGGAATTTGATACCGATCTAGGCATCAGCATCGCTACCACTAGGATATTGCCAGGAGCGAATCATTATTTGTCACTGTCGATATCGAACAAAGGTGGCTTAGCAAACAGGGTTAGGATCCCGTCGACTAAGGCTTTTGACTTCATGAGCCGTAAGGGTCTCATAAAGGTGTTTCTCCCTACGAGTCGTGAGGATCTCATAGGTGTGTTTTTTTCTTAGGAATCGTGAGGATTCCTAAGCGTGTGTTCTCTTATAGGTCGTAAGGATCTTACAAGAGTGCTTTCTCCTTATAAGTCAAGAGGACTTACAAGTGTTGTTCACCGTGTGAGTATATCCCTAGTCACTGGTGGGACTCTGTTAGGGAAATGTTCATTCGTGCCCGTGGATTGTATACAAGAGTCAACATTGAGCCGCTTGTAGGGCATAATGGGAGGTTGTAGGGGGGCTGCTTAAGAACAGGTTCAGATCCCTGTAGTTTAAGACTTTCAAATCTTATAAGTCGTGAGGGTCTCATAAGAGGATTCTCCTTACGAGTCGTGAGGATCTCACAAGTGTAATTTCTCCCTAAGGATTGTGGGGATCCCTAAGTGTGTTGCTCCCTTGTGAGTCGTAAGGATCCCACGCAGGTGGTTTCTCCTCACAAGGTCGAGAGGACCCTGTAAGTGTCTTTTACCGAGGTTGCGCCCTTTCGGGTTTTCACAAACACTCGCCGGTAGCCCTGTTGTTTTTACTCACGGAGCCCTGTCGGGTTTTCATCCGTGCCCATTTTTCGTATGGACATACCGTTTTCTTTTCTTTTCTCTTTTTTTTATTCTTTTTTTTAACGAGGTTGCGCCCTTTCGGGTTTTCACAAGACTCGCCGGTAGCCCTGCTGTTTTTACTCACGGAGCCCTTTTAGGTTTTCATCCGTGCCCATTTTGCTTATGGACAAACCGTTTTTTATTTTTATTTTTTATATATATTTTTTATATCAGCTTCGGGATGTTGCGATCCGCCATAGTTTATTGACATCTCGGTCAGCAGCTAGTTTTAGGACATAGTGGTCCGTCATTAGTTTAAGGACGTTTTGGTCCGCTGTTAGTTTAAGGACGTTTCGGTCCGGCGTTGCCGTATTTGAGGTGGATTTTTATTTTACGGACTTTTCGGTCCATGAGGCCTTCCCTATGAATGAGCATGATGCCTCCGGCATATCCATTTTTCTCGGAGCGTGTGGTTGTGGCGGGCTCACCTTCCAGTTTTCGGACAGCGCGGACTTGCCTTGTTGGTGTTGGTCTTCAACCCAGTTTTTGAAGACGTAGCAGTTTTCGATCGGATGGCCCAATACTTGGTGGTAAGGGCAGTAATTAGAATTGTTGATATCATTCAGTTGTAGCTGGTGTTTCGGCTCCGGTAGAGTAATAAGCCTGTTGTGCACTGCTAGTTTGAACAGCCTCCTTGTTTCATCCCGGGGAAATGAGTAAGGACGTTTCAACTTTTCATAGAGGGGTTGCCGCCTGTTGCTTTGGCGAACAACTGGTCTAGGGTCACTCGATTGTTGTTGAGCGTTGGCGACGAAGGCCGTTTTTTTCCTTCCCTTTATCCTTTTTGTTCGATCCTTTGTTCGCGGGTCCGGGATTCTTTCCGGGTAGCATGCGATTGCACGGCTGAATGTTCTCGCAACTTCTCAATTCTTTCATTTCAAAAATGGATTCCTTGAAGAGAAGGCTGAGGGCTACTTTTTCGTCGGAGTCGCTCCCGAAGGTGAGAACTCGCGATCCCTCGGGATCAACCCCATGACAATTGTCGTCAATTTTTATACGCTCATCTATCGCACTTTTCTGCTGTCTACGAGATTCACGCTTTGTCCTGTTGAAGTGTTGCATGTGAGCGACATATTCTTGCGACCAACACTTAAAGGAGTTGCAATCTTCAGTAGGATGTGTGATCTTCTGATGATATAAGCAGAAGTTAGGATGTACGTCCGCTTCGTCAAGATGTATACTATCAGAAGAATTTTCTCTGAAAGAGGGCAGCCTCATCCCCATCGATATGGCTTTGGAGAATCGTTTCCTTGTCTTGATCCTGCTTTCATTTGTGGCGGATGTACTTTGATCTGGTGGGAGTGTTTCGACCCTTTTGTCCAGTCGCCGGCGTTTGGCCTTTTCAAATATGGTCATCTCACGCTCCCGATCAGCTTTACTTCTCAGGAGAGCTTCATTTAGGAATGCGTCGATCATTTCATCTGACGGCCCCAGAAGTTCCGATTCAGGCTCTGCCCCCAGTTTCTTTGTGTAAGGAGCCTCTTCATTGTCTAGTGATGAATGAGAAATCACATGGCAACTTGCTACGTAATCCTCAGATTCGTCTGACGATTCTTCTCCATCATCTCCGTCCTCAAGAACGCGGCTGAGGAACTCTTGGAGCATGATTGGAGTCCGCGCCTTCTGGTTATACTCTTCCAGCGCGTCAATCTGCTTTTGTAGGTCCGTGCGCTTGTCGCCAGGCTTCACGGGCTTCTTCTTCTTTTCCGAAGGTTTCGACAGCTGGGTGTGAACGCTTTGTCTATCACCACCAATATCTGGAGTTGGGCGCGGCTTCAGCATCCCCTTGATGATCTCAGGTTCCAACGGGTTCTTCTATCTGATCGCCGGGCATGTCTGAAGATCAATCAACATCCTTTTGGTCTTGACCGAAAGAGCCACCTCCCATGGAGCTTCCTCAACAAAAGAGCACATTGCCCCCGGTGTGTTTGTCTTCTTAGGAGTGTGAGACTGTGGTGGGTTCACCTTCCAGTTTTCGGATAACGCGAACTTGCCTTGTTGGTACTGATCCTCGATCCATCCCTTAAAGACGAAGCAATCTTCGATTGGATGGCTTACCGCTTGATGGTAAGGGCAGTAATTAAGATCGTTGACATCGCCTGGCTGCAACAGACATTTTGGACTCGGCAGATTGATGAGTCTGTTGCGCACTGCCAGCTCGAACAGTCTCCTCGTTTTATCCTGAGGAAACGAGTAAGGACGTCCCAGTCTCTCCTCGACGGATGGGCATAGACGCACGTTGTTTTGGCGAACAACCGGCTTTGAGTTGCTCGGCTGTTGTTGAGTATTGGCGACGAAAGTTGCTTTTCCTTTCCCTTTTTCATTTTGAGAGTCTGGCTTTGGAGGAGACGGTCTGTGACCCATCTGGTCCATTTGGGCCAGTTTGTCGATCAAGGCCTGGAAAGTAGTTGGCTTGAAGAACATCCTGAATTGTTAGATGGTCACTTGCGGATCAAGAGTGCCCACGAACATACCTACTGCATGTGCTTCTTCGATGCGTTGTTCGCATTTTGACCATAAGTTTCGCCACCGTATTGCGTATTGACCCACGTCTCGCCTGGCTTCACCCTTGCATTAATCAGTGCCATTATCGGGGTGCGTCCACTAGCACTCGCGAATCTTTGTGTAAACAGTAGCTCCATCTCTACAAATGTTTCGACAGAGTCGTTAGGTAGCTCCGAATACTATTCAAAGGCTGTTTCTGCTAAGCTACCGACGAATTGACGAAGCAACAGCTTATCGTCGTCTCCGGTGTTGCTGCATAAGGCTCTGAATTGAGCGACATGCTGATGTGGATTTCCTGTCCCTTTATACACATGGAATTTAGGTATCGTATATCCCGGCGGGTAACTGATTTGGTCATACCAGCCCGGATAAGGTCGTCCGGTTCTAACAATTTGCCCTGCCGCTTCATTCGCCTAATGATCACGTATCTGTTGAGCTATATAGTTGTCTAGTGCAGCTTTGGAAATGGTTTCCTCCTTGGATGCTGAATGAGCCGGAGGAGGATTAGACGTCTCCCCTCTATCATCTTCAATAATGATCGGAGGGTCTTTAGCTGGAGGGTCCGGCTGTAACATCATTCCTACCATGTCTTGGAAGAGAAGCGTCATTTGTTTTATGTTGGTAGCTTGTTCTGCTGCCTCTCTGTCCTTCTTTTCGAGGACTCTTCGTAGGAAGTCGGCGTCAGTTTCCTGTTCGTGACGTTGTTCTGATGATATTTCTGGGCTTTCTTTTGGTCCGGTGAGTGCGGCCATCGCAGTCATCATCTCTTGAAGCTTCTGCTGTTGCTCTTGGGCTTTTGTCACGGATCAGGTGAGCAGTCGGTGACCCGTCGAAGCACGGCTATCCTCTTTCCCGGATGCTATATAGACAATGTGCACCACCATGTCCCCAGACTTGGGGCATTTAGATTTAGTGTCTTTGCGATTTGCCAAAGACGCAGGGATCTTCTCCGACCCCCTTCTTTTGTGGGCGGTCGAAGTTGAGGGGGCCGTTGTAGTGGGCACCCAAGTAGCTGTTGCTTTTTCTGGCTTGACAGAGTAGTCATTCTCCTGCCGAACCTTCAACTTTTTCTGTCAGCGGAGATAGTCTTGATCCATTACGGAGTCTTGTACTTGACACCAGACCTTGTAAATTTTAGAGGACAGCCGTTGAGGGGGCTGCTCCAGCTTCACCTTTGGGGCATTATCCACAGGTGTAAGAGATCTTTTCAATACGGCAGTTGGCGAGTTTTTGCGCACCCTTCTTAGCGGTTCAAAGCTATTCCCAGTCGGAACAGCAGCATTGATTTCCACCATCGGAGCTGGCGGAGTTAGCCCAGAAGGGGAGTTGCCCCCAGTCTTCCTTACCCGGCGCCAGTGACGACGACGAGCATGTCGCGCGATTGGAGTTGGTTTAGCCGTAGGGGTGATCTCCTCATGCCCCCTGTGTTGGTCAAAATTCTCTTGTATCAGTCTTTTAAAGACCGACGTCCGTTGAATGGGGACAGCCAACCTATCAAAAGCAGACTTCTGAGTAGGGGAAGCAACCTTGGTGATTTCGCCTGGAACGGGAGCAGAAATAGTCAGTCTTGTGAAGACCGACCCTTTGGCAGGAGAAACTGCCTTGACGATTTTGGGAGTAGGGATGGCTATCCGCTTCGGGATAACGCCTTCTGGTATTGCAGGCTTCTTCATGGGCCCGTTGGAGCTCTGGCCTAGTCTGTTAAAAACCGAGGCAGTGGAGTTGGGCGACTCGTTGAGAGGGGCCGCGGTAGTAGCGAGCCGATCGAATATTGACTTCCGGGAGCTTCTTGTGACGGTACAGGGGCGTTGAAGCTCATGGGTGGGAGTATGGTCCCGAAGAATAGTCCAGTGGTGGCTTGAGTTACCTGTTCCACTGGCATCTTGAAAAGGGAGGCCGCTTGGGGCCCGTAAGTCACTCCTCCAGCAAGGACGGAGTGAGAGTTGCAGTTGCAGGTAGTGCAGTTTGAAGCCATTGATCTTCTGTTTTCTGCACGGAGCAAGGCACCAAATCTAAGTACCTCGAACCCAAGGGCAACCATAGCAAACCGCGATTCGTTCGCGAACACAACACACGAAGTGTGGAGTGGAAAGAGGAAGAGGTCTCACCGGGCGTGCCAGAATCTGTTTACCGCCGGATGCCGGGAAAGACTGGACGTCTTGCATGAAATTCGGGGGCAGATGCTAATTGGTGCTATCCGTCCACCTCTCCGTAGATACCAAGTTGATTTATGACACCGTGTATCGAAGGTTTGAACAGATGCGGCCGATGTAGTAGACTTCGTCAGATTCCCCCTCGTTTGAGGGGGTTTTGATTGTGGGGACACTCTTCCCTGCAGGCGCAAGCCCCTGCAGTTAATTACGCTTCCGCATCGCGGTAACAACTTTCTCCTTCTCCAGCTGGTCACTTCGTGTCGTGGGTGTTAGTTTTGGGTTCGGTTGCCCGTGGATTGTATACGGAGACTAATTTGTGTTGTCGCCCATAGGACGTGGATTAGTCCAAATCCGTATTTTCTTAGATTTAGGTTTGGGGTTTTGGTTTAAGGATACGTTAGTCTCATTTCCAGACTAAGATCGACTTAACAGGATCGTTTAGATCCAACAAAGGAGCATTTGGGCTCTATTGTTTAGTTTAGAGACATTGCGGTCGATTGCCAGTTTAAGGACATGGTGGTCCATTGTAGTCCGTGGAATGTGTAGCTGTCGGGACCCGTCACCTCTCTGAAGACGTTGAAGGATTACAACGACAAATATCAGAGGAGTTCATAGATGTACCCTTGAACCAATGTTTGTTGGGAGATCTGTAGTCCAATTTGAGACTAAAGTCTGTTTGAAAGTTTATGAGCATATGGGCTCAGAAATTAAATGCATAGCATTTGGCATGTTAGACCTTTACTTGGGCTCTGCCCTTCTGTAATAATGCATAGCATTTTAGTGGTCTGATAGTACGCCACGTGGCCTGTCAGGCGCTTTGCGCCAATTAAAGAGGGCAAGGCGCTAGCGCATGTGAAGGTGACACGTGTCACGCTCTGCTAAGCGCAAGTCTGTTAGCGCAGTGCGCTGCGCTAGTGCGCTGCTGACACGTAGCGCGCCCTGGTGCTATGCGCCAATCCAAGAGCGCAGTGCGCTATAATTAGAAGCGCAAAGCGTAGATCATTCTGTGGTTGACACGTGGCGCGCTCTAGTGAGTTGCGCCAGTCCAAGGAGCGCAAAGGCGCGTTTCAAAAGTGCAAGGCATTGTCCAATAGCGCAGAGCGCATCTTGATCCAATTCAGATAAAAAAAACAAGTTTTTCTTGTTCCCAAAAGAGGTTCTACCTCAAGATTCAAGAACCAATGGTTCTGTTCTCATCAAAAGGCTGTGCCTTTATATAGATCAAAAGATCTAGGGGTGAAGTAAATTACTTCTTTAATCTTTTATGATTGGATCTTTATGATCTTTTTCTTTTTTTTTATATTGAAGATCTTGATCTTGTTCTTAGATCTTTGATCTTTTCAGAAGAAATTCTTCTTTTTGTGAGGTGTTTTCATCTCTGTTCTTTTCTTTTGCCTTCAAGGATGAAGAAGATGATCTTCTTTCTTCAAAGGCTTGCCTTTCAAATTTTTCAGAGAGTTCTCTCTTTTCTATATGTCTCTCTCTGTCTATGCGTGTATGAATTAGAGTCTAGGGGCCTTTATATAGGGCCAATTGGTTTGTTAAGTTAGTTACAGAGATCTTTCTCTGATTGATCTAGGGATATTTCCCCACCGTTGGATCTTTGATCCTAAGTCCTCTGTTTTACAGAAGACAATCTTCTTATTTTAATACGATTGGAAAGATCTTTCTAGAATTTTAATTCTGATTAATTAAATAATTTATTATTTAAATTCCAGTGCTGGCTCAGTTGGCGCTAGCGCACCTGCGCTTGACACGTGTCACGCAGCGCAGAGCGCATTGCAACTGCCTGCGCTTGACACGTGTCGCGCAGCGCAGAGCGCATTGTAACTGCGCTAGCGCGCCTGTGTTTGACACGTGTCACGCAGCGCAGCGCAACTGCGCTAGCGCACCACTGCTTGACACGTGTCGCGCAGCGCAGAGCGCAGCGCAACTGCACTAGCGCGTCTGTGTTTGACATGTGGCGCGCAGTGCAGAGCGCAGCGCAACTGCGCTAGCGCACCACTGTTTGACACGTGACGCGCAGCGCAAAGCGCAAGAGATCTGAAGCTTTGCTTCATTTTTTACTTTAGATTTTTAATACAGAGCTTTGCTATTTTCTTGGAAAAGAAAGCGTCGCTTCATTCCAAACCTTGGAATCTGAACAGAGCTTTGCTCTGATTGGGGAAACAACGATGTAAACCTTTATAAAGTTCTTTCTATTTAAATAATAAAAAGGGAACAATGGGGCATCGAAAAAAGGAGAGTTCTGTTTATTCAAAAGGTATTACGGGCTCCTCAGCCTTACAGAAAAAGAAAAAGTAAAAATTTACAATGGAGGAGGAACGGGATGAGAAAGTACTCCTGGTGATACTCAGAGTAGATTTCCGCTAGCCGGGCCCTTGCCTCTGCAGCCCGCTCCCGCCGATGCTGCACGCGAACCCGGGATGCCACGGAAGCACCCGACGCTCCGCCCTCCGCACCTTAGCTCATGATGTACCTCTCTTTGAAGCACTCTAAAATGAGCGCCAAGGATCGGTCGTGCCTGGCCTTCGAGATAAGGCCGAGCAGGAAGATCGAGCACACCTTATCGAGCGCCTCGTCCAGCAACTCCTCAGAAAAAGGGTTATACAACCCCGGGGACCTCCTCCAAATTGCGTACATCAACAACTGAAGGAGGGACGACCTCCGAGGGAGAAGCCGGCCGACGTGACCCTCGAGGCGCTGAACTACTCCCAGGTATCCATCCTCAGCTAGGGATTGGTCATACACGGAGACGTCGTCGAAGGTGATGATCTCTTCGATCGAATACATGTGCCCAGTCATCTCAAAAAGCGATGCCGAAGAAGTTTCCGTCTCCTTCTCTATTTATAACCTCAAACAGAATCCTTAAGGACCCAGATTCACGCGCGCATGGACGCGAATTCTGGGATCCACCAAGATTACTCCAATGCCGCGCCACCACGTGGCAGAACTGACTCGGCTCCCCGAAACGTTACGCCGCCCAAGCATTCCTAACACGTGCCGCCTGCAGCGATCGCTCCTCCCAATGTTCATGAACCAAGGAAGGTTAGACTGAACCTCGCGGATAAACCGAGCAGCTACCCTGCTCGGTCCATTCTTGGCAGGCCACTACTTGGGTTCTTTAACAAAGCGATGTAAATTATTCTAAGTTCTTTAAGGACAAAATAGAGCATTGCAAAAAGAAGAATTTTATTCATTCAAAGGTATTGTAGGCTCCTCAGCCGTACATTGCTTAAAAAAAATTACAGCAGTAGGGGAAGAAGAGGGTGCAAGAAGCATTCCTCGTGATACTCCGAGGAAATTTCCGCTAGCCGAACCCTTGCCGCCTCGGACCACTGTCTCTGATGCTGTCCGGGAACCCTCGTGGCCACGGACAGGCCAGGAAGCTCCACGGGCGGGCACCCATCGGCGAGATGCCTCAATTGGTAACACTCGAGGACGAGTGCCACGGAGCAATCCCGCCGACTCTTCGAGATTAAGCCGAGACGACATAACGACCTCAGCTTGCCAACCGCCCCGTCCTTTAGTTGTTCGGACAAGGGGTTGTGCAGCCCTGGCGATGCCCTCCAGATCGAGTACATCAGCAGCTGGAGAATGTGTGACTGCCGGGGGAGCAGGCGGCCGATATGATCCTCGACGCGCCGGATCACTGCCTGCCGTGTCTCCTCAGAGCAAAATCGGTCGTACAAGTATACGTCCTCGAAAGAGATGATATCGGGAATGGAGAAAGGGAATTCATCCATTCTTGCGTTTGGGGATAGAGAAAGGAGTGATTAACACGCCCTCCATTTTATAGCCCCACTGCACCCCCAAGTGTCCAACAGTCGCTCGTTTCATCCACTACTGTACCGCCACGAGGCGGATATCCCGTGTTTCTCGGCAAACCAAAATCGGAACAACGCGGCTTTTACGCTTCGCCTTCCCCCACGCGTTCATAACACGTGTCACCTGCGACGGTCGCTCTTCCCAATGCTTATGAACCAGGGAAAGTCGGACAGAACCTCACAAAACAGAGCAGCTACCCTGCTCGGTCCATCCTTGGCTGGTAAGCTCTTACCCTACGACGCCAAAGATCAAAGCCCTCATCAAGAGGCCACCGAGCAGCTACCCTGCTTGATCCATCCTTAGCAGGCCATTCCATGCCCTCCCGTGCTAAGGATCAAAGCCCTCACCAAGAGGCCACCTGGCAGCAACCCTGCTCGGTCCATCCATGGCTGGTAGTTCACTACCCACCGATGCCAAGGATCAAAGCCCTCACCAAGAGGCCATCGGGCAGCAACCCTACTCGGTCCATCTATGGCTGGTAGTTCATTACCCACCGACACCAAGGATCAAAGCCCTCACCAAGAGGCCACCGGGAAGCAACCCTGCTCGGTCCGTCAATGGCCGGTAGTTCACTACCCACCGACGCCAAGGATCAAAGCCATCACCAAGAGACCACAGAGCAGCTACCCTACTCAGTCCATCCTTGACTGGTAATTTCTTACCCCACGACGCCAACGATCCAAAGCCCTCACCAAGAGGCAACCGGACAACAACCCTTGTCACGCCCCGCTTCCCGGTATACGACAATGGGGACGGGACGAGACCGCTACGTATTTACTGTGAAGTAAATACGTTAAGCGTATCTAAGCAATAGAAAAGTAAAGCACAAGAGACAAGATATAATTAAAAACAACAACTTTATTTATTCACATTCTTTCTGTACAATGCATGGAAAGTAAATACAACTGATAAAAAAACAATGCCTAAACAATGGCACAACAGAAATGAAAAAATACTGAATGTAAAGTGTACAATGAACTAGAGCTCGGGGTCTTCACTGAACTGGTCCAAGTCTTCAGCAGAAGGCTCGATCTCAGGAATGTCCAGATCACCTGACGAAATTCAAAGAAGAAAGAAAGAGAATGTCGTCAGCGAACAAATCGCTCGGTAAGTCCCAAAGATAAAGGAAAAGTAGGATAGACAGAATAAGAAGGTAACATTTAATGTTGTATTATATTGTTATAGTGTTGTGTTAACGCTGTTATTTATAACTTAGTACAGAAGATATCAGTGTATACGAGAGGAGTCCTACTTACACCGGAGACTTTGGTAACCCGTAGTATAAGGCTCCGTCGATAATACCACGGAACAACGACATGGATGTAATTACGTCTTAAGTGACCACCTCATACCACTTTTAACATATTCCGTACCAGTCTACCTCTTAAATCCCGTGTTATCTTGATTGTATTGTTGTATTGTATTGTAAACTGTATAAATTGTATGTTTGGATGACTGACCGAAACCATGATATCAGTAAACAGATGTAACTAGAGAATCATGTATGTAACTGTAGAATCATGGATGTAACTGTATAATCATATAAATGAAATGTATATCCATGGTTCGGTTCAGTCAAGTTGATAGATTGAATAATAGATTCATGTTGAATTGTAAATTGTAGATTGTAGATTGTAAATTGTAAATTGTACTTGAATCATATTCAAGTCAGATTATAATAAGACTTAAACTGAGTCAAACAATTAGAAAAGTAAATTGAAGTCATGATTGTTTTGATGTTATCGGTAACCGCTGCACATGGGCGGCAGGATTTGTGTGTTTTTCAAAGACGATTACCGTATTGATAACACCGTTGTTAAGTTGTCTACATTATATAGGCAAGCACCCATATCTCCGGCTCCCTGAGGCTCAAGAGACTGGTCCCGCTTAAACCTATCTTTACTAGGGTCCTTAGGGCAATTTATAGAACTTGAGGGGTTTTTATGTAAAAATACTTTGTAAAGTTTTCAAAATACACCCCAAGTATTCATTATCGTCTTTAGAGTTGTAATAAATATAGATTTTATATTTGTGATATTTCTAGTGAAAATATCAAAGGTATTTATTTGTAATATTGATTTGTATGGAATTCATGGTATTTTAGTGTAAAATGATTCTTGTGAAATTTTTAGAAAAAATGGAATATTTATAATAATTCAAAATATATATTTTTAAGTTACATATACATATATTTATATGAAAATAATTTTAGTATATATAATATTCTAGAAATCTCGTTTTCTTAAGATGTCGTATTTTAAATCTTTCGAGTCCGAATGCTCCTTGCGGAGGTCTGCATCTCGCACTACTAAGCCCGAGGATGTGCGATAATCCGGACCATCTCGAACGGGTTCTCCAAATGGGTTTTAGCGGCGCTTTGCAAAGATTTTTATAAATACTAATCATTAAGGAAAAACGGTTTTATTAATTATGATATTTATTTGTAAAGATGTCGATTTCCCGTATTATATATTCCCGAGGGTATTGTGCTATATTGTATATGAGTGTGCGAGGAGGTAGGTCATTATCTCGTGATCTACTTAAAGGTATAGCAAGTTTTGTGATATTATATGTAGAATTGAAATTATGTGGTATTTAAATGAAAATATGGTAAAATAAAATAGCAATTACTTTTGATTATGAAACTTGATCAATATGGTTGATTAGTGTTTAATAGTCAACATGAAAAGGTTCAAGCATAATTGTATTAAAGAAAAGTGAAGTTTTATAAAGAAACCGAATCGGAAATCGGATTTGTTCCGATTCCGTCAGGTTTTGTAATTCCGTATTTCTAGAATAGAATAGAGAAGATAGAATGGGGACTTACGGGTTTAGAACAACTAGGAGAGGAAGAAGGATCGGGAGGAGTCGCCGGTGCGTCGTTTCGTAGCCGGGAGCTCCTAGAGTCGTCGTCGGAATTTCCGCCGGAGAATTCGCCGGAGCTTCGTCTTTCGCTCACTTCGATTGCACACAAGGGTTTCTAGTGATTTCTTGAAAGTTGGCTCAGAGTTTTGGGATGAAGGGTAGTGTGTGGAGTTGGTATTTATAGGGTTAGGGTAGATGAAGGGTTTTAAATAAAAAATGTAAAAATACATTAAAAATAGAGTAAATGGGATATTAAGAGGTCTCTGGAAGTGGTCTGCATATTTAAAGTATTCAGGGGGTCAAGAAGTTGAAAAGCCATATCTTTCATGAAGGGGACTCGGTCGTCCAGCCGAGTCCGGCCGGCGGCGCCGGCTCGAGTCGGCCGGTCCGCCGGCCGACTCGGGCCGAGTCAGGGGTTCGTAAGGTGGGTCTTTAGGTGAACACACTGGTATATTTAATTTTTCATGTGTAGTGGAAATTTTGGAATTTATCACGTGTTGACTGTTGGACTTCTAAAAATTTTAAAACAAAATAATATTAAAAATAATGTAGGGCATGAGATTTGAACTCTGGTGGCTTGGTTCAGTAGTGCAAGGTATTACCAATGAGCTACAAGCTCCTTCTTGTAATTATGGAGCTATTTAATTACTTAAAATAGTCACAGAAAATGTAAATACCCCAAGTATACATTAATTTTAAAGCAAATTTTTGTACACTAAAAATGGAGTTGTTACATTCTTTTAACATGAAATTAAAAAGCAAAATAATTACTTATATCTTGTGCTCAGGCTAAAATACCCCTTTATGGATATTGAAAAAAAAATATTTGAAAAAATTTGTATAGGAAAATTAGGGTTGTTACATTCTACCCTCCTTATAAAAATTTCGAAATTTGTAAAAGGAAAGTGTAACAGATTCAAGGAAAGTTTGGTGACTAAAATACTAACAGTGTATGAAAAATAATAAGGTGGTGCAAGTATTTAAAAATATGAAAGTGTCTTACTAGTGTTATCTTGGTCAACTGTCTTGGCTTCTATGGCTGCTAATGTGTAAGCTTGTCGCCGTAGCACGTTCCTCCTAGTTGGAGGCATATTCCCTGTACTCGAGGCATGTTTCTTAGTGCCTGATGGAATTGGCGATTTGGCTGAACAGGAAATCCACGTGGAGGTGGTGCTGGGAGTGTAGGACGAGTTGTAGGAGTCTGGATAGCTGAATGTTGTGGGTAGTTGACGGGTGTGTGAGCTGGGTTGCGTCTATAAGGACAGTTTCCGATTCCGTGATTGGAAGCGCCACAAACCAAGCATAGGCCTTTTGCGCGCCTATAGTCCTTCCACAAGGGTCCTTCCCTCTTGCAATAAAAGCAAAAATCGGGTCTTGGCTGATCATTGGCTTCTTCCAGTCTTCTGAGTTCAACAGCTGGCCTTGAAGAGGCCCCTCATGCCATTTGAGTGGTAGGGCGTTTCACTCCTGCAGACTGAGGTCTGCCCCTTGCCTTTATCACCGCTTCATAACTGCGGGCAGCTTCCAGAGCATCTTCATGAGTTGGAAATTTCCCTGTGGCTAGTGCAACCTGGATTTCCATGTCCAAACCTTATTGAAATCGACGGGCTTTGATCTCATCCGTCGGTATCAGGTGTGCCGCAAATCTGTTACGGTCTTGTGTTAGCTGTGTAGTATGTGATATTAAAAATTTGAAATACTGTGACATATCTTACCGACTGAGTATGGTGAACTCAGCGTCATACTCATCTACTGACTTGACCCACATAGAACCTTATTGTAGATGAATGAACCGCTGTTCCATGGCAAACCTGGCAGTCACAGGGAAGTACTTTGTGTCGAACTTATCGCGAAAAGTATTACATTCAATGGGCTGATCAAGACGGCTTTCTTCCGCCTTCCACCAGTTCTGTGCATTGTCTGTGAGCTGTAATTTTGCCACACGAACCCAAGCTATATCTGGCACTTGTGCCGCTGCCAGATCATCTTCTATGCTTTGTGCCCATTCCTTAGCTTCAAGTGGGCTTCCCTTTCCGGAGAACAGTTTGGGATGTAAAGCCCTGAATTGCTTTACCCCAGGTGCTTCAGTCTCAGAACGGTTCAAGAGCTGATGTTGTCCCTTTAAGAGGCTGCGGATCGCCTCAAGCAGAACTGTTTGCTCGGTGGGTGGAGCAGGAACAATAGGTACGATTGGTAGTGGAGGTGGAGTGTTGTTGAAGTTGGTGCTTGTGTTGGTTGGGGAATCCATAACCTTGAAAAATTTATGTTAGGACAGATTCAAATACATGAAATGATAAGATTCAAGGAACATGAATTGTATAGAATATTTTAGTTGCTAGTTCTTATGTCATATTGCTTAGGTTCGTTCACGCAGAACAGAACCTCATAGTATGGTTCTATATAGCTCTGACCTGCATGGGCCACCAACAAAACCTGTCACACACCGCTTCCCGGTATACGGCGAAGGGGATGGGATGAGGCCGCTACGTATTTACTATGAAGAAATACGTTAAGCGTATCTAAGCAATATAAAAGTAAAGCACAAGAGACAAGATATTGTAACAACCCTAATTTTCCTATACAAATTTTTTTCAAATATTTTTTTCAAAATCCATAAAGGGGTATTTTAGCCTGAGCACAAGTTATAAGTAATTATTTTCCTTTTTAATTACAAGTTAAAAGAATGTAACAACTCCATTTTTAGTGTACAAAAATTTGCTTGAAAATTAATGTATACTTGGGGTATTTACATTTTCTGTAACTACTTTAACTAATTAACTAACTCCATAATTACAAGAAAGAGCTTGTGGCTCATTGGTAATACTTTGCATTGCTGAACCAAGCCACCATATTTCAAATGCCATGCCTCACATTATTTTTAATATTTATTTTGTTTTAAATTTTATAGAAGCACAACAGTCCACACGAGATAACTCCCAAATTTTCCACTGAACCTGAAAAAACTGAAAGTACCAGAGCCAACACCTCGAGACCCCTTACCTCCCGACCTGGCGACTCGGGCCGACTCGGCCAAGTTGACCGGCGGACCGGAAGACTCAGGCCGGCGCCGCCGGCCGGACTCGGCCGGACGACTGAGTCCTCAACAGGAAAAATCCGGCTCTTCATCTCCCCTAATCCCCTGCACACTTCATTTTCCCAGATCGGTTCCAGAGACCTTTGAAATCTCCATTTACTCCATTTTTAATGATTTTTTAATACATTTTTGCATTTTTTCAATTAAAACCCTTCATCTATCCTAATCCTAGCCCAACCCTATAAATACCACCCCTACCCTCTACCCTCTCACCCCAAACTCTGAGCCAACTCTCTAAAATTCTGAAGAAATCTTGGGTACTTTGAAAATGAACACGAAGCGAAATTACGGCGAAATTCCCAGCGAACATCCGGCGATCGTTCTAGGAACTCTCGGCGACGAATCGACGCACCGGCGATTCCTCTTCTTTCATCTCACTCTCGTTATTGTCCAAAACCGTAAGTCCCATTTTCTATCTCTCTTTTCTATTCTAAAAATACGGATTTACAAAACCCGACGGAATCGGAACAAATCCGATTTCCGATTCGGTTTCTTATAAAACTTCACTTCTCGTTAATACAATTATGCTTAAACTCCATCATGTTGACTATTAAACACTAATCAACCAAATTGATCAAGTTTCATTTCATAAAATGATGGCTATTTCACTTTATCGTATTTTTCACTTAAATACCACATTGTTTCAAATCTACATTTAACTCCATTAAACTTGTTATACCTTTAAGTAGATCACGAGGTAACGACCTACCTCCTCACACACTCATATAAAACATAACACGATACCCTAGAGAATTCAGAATACGGAAAAACAAACAATTTTATTTAAATACTCTTTACTTAATAAAACCATTTCTAAAAGATTTAGTATTGATACATCTTTACAAATAAATAACGTTTGAGCTAATAATAAAAATGTCTAGACTCGGCCAATTAAGGACCGTCGCATTCATTAGGACAGAGGAAGGTTGTGGGCATTCAGTCGTTTATCTAAACCTGACTTTGTGGTGTCTAGGTTAGACAAGTGAGAAAGGTAACTTTAAAAGGCTCGTCTCACGGTGATTCGTGAGCGGATCCCTCCTTTCTTCACTTGTACTTACCTGGCCACAATTGGCGGTGAAGAGGTGATTTGAGAAATATCTCACAACTTGTCTCTTTGGACCAGTTAGGAGCGGTCTAGTTGACTTAGGAGACCCTAGAACATAAAATACGGGAAATCGACATCTTTACAAATAAATACCATTTACTTAATAAAACCGTTTTCTAAAGGATTTAGTATTTATACAATCTTTGTAAAGCGCCGCTACAACCCATTTTGGGGAACCCGTTCGGGATGGTGCAGATTATCGCACATCCTCGGGCTTAGTAGTGCGAGATTTAGACCTCCGCAAGGAGCATTCGGTCTCGAAAGATTTAAAATACGACATCTTGAGAAAATGAGATTTTTAGAATATAAAATATATATTAAATTTTTTTGGTATAAATATATGTATATTTATCATTAAAATACCTATTTTGTTATCATATAAATATTCCACCTTTTTCTAAAAATCACAAGAATCATTTTACGTTAAAATACCATGAATTCCATACAAATCAATATTACAAATAAATACCTTTATTTATGAAATTAGGATATTTTCACTAGAAATATCACAATATAAAATCTACATTCATTACAACTCTAAAGACGAATAATAAATACTTGGGGGTATTTTGAAAAGTATATAAAAGTATTTTTACATAAAACCCCCTCAAGTTCTATAATTTACCATAAGGACCCTAGTAAATATAGGTTTAAGCGGGACCAATCTATTGAGCCTCGGGGAGCCAGAGAAGTAGGTGCTTGCTTATCTAAGGCAGACAACTTAACAATGGTGTTATTAAAAAGGTAATCGTCTTTAAAAAAGACACGAATCCTGCCGCCCATGTGCAGCGATTACCGATAACATCAAAACAATCAGAACTTCAATTCACATTGAGTTTCATTATAATCTGACTTGAATATGATTCAAGTACAATCTACAATCTATAATCTACAATTTATAATCTACAATATTCTGATTCAACATGAATCTCTATATTCAATCTATTCAATACATTCAATCTATATTGACTGAACCGAACCATGGATATACATCCATTTACATGATTCTCCAGATATTCCATTTACATGATTATACAGTTACATCCATTTACTGATATCATGGTTTTGGTCAGTCATCCAAACAATCTATAATACAAGACAATAGAAGTTGCAATACAACACAAACAATACAATCAAGACATCGCGGGGTTTAAGGGGTAGATTGGTATGGAAGGTGTTAGAGGTGGCACGAGACAGCAACCATAAGATACATAACCTATATTCCGTTACTGTTGTACCGTGGAATAACGGTTCCTTGATTTCCTGATACCTTAGTCTTCGGGGCAAGTGAGACTCCTCTCGTATACACTGGCATCCTTCTGTACCAAGCTACAAATAACAGCGTTAATACTAAATACAACAATATAACAATATAATACAACTGTAAAAGCTACTCTCTCTCTCTCTTACACTCTGTCTATTCTATTTCTCCTCTTATCTTTGGGACTTACCGAGCGATCTGTTCGCTGACGACATTCTCTTTCTTTCTTTTTTGAATGTCGTCAGGTGACTTGGACCCGTCAGAGATCGAGCCCACTACTGAAGACTTGGACCAGTTCAGTGAAGACCTTGAGCTCTAGTCATTGTACACTTTCCATTCAGTACTTTCATTTCTGTTATGCCATTGTTTAGACATTGCTTCTTATTCAGTTGTATTTACTTTTCATGCATTGTACAAAAGAATGTGAATAAATAAATTTGCTGTTATCTTATATCTTGTCACTTGTGATTTTACTTTTATATTGCTTAGATACGATTAGCGTATTTACTTCAGAGTAAATACGAAGCGGACCAGTCGCGTCCCCTTCGCCGTATACTGGGAAGCGGGGCGTGACAGGTTTTGTTGGTGGCCCATGCAGGTCCGAGTTGTATGGAACATTGCCATGCAATTCTGTTCTGCGTGAACAACCTAAGCAATATAACACAAGAACTAGCAACTAAAACATTCTTTACAATTCATGTTCCTTGAATTTTATCATTTCATGTACTTTGAATCTGTCCTAACCCAAATTTTTCTTCAAGGTTATGGATTCCCCGAACAACACCAGCACTAATGTCAACAACACATCTCCACCACTACCACTCACACCTGCCTTCCCTGCTCCACTAAACGAGCAAACGGTTCTGCTTGAGGCAATCCGCAGCCTTCTGGAGGGACAGCAGCAGCAGACTGCTCTTTTAATCAACCGTCCCGAGGTAGAAGCACCTGGGATGAAGCAATTCAGGGCTTTGCACCCCAAACAGGTCTCAGAAAAGGAGAGCCCACTGGAAGCTGAGGAATGCTCAGAGTATCGAAAATGATCTGGCAACGGCATAAGTGCCAGAATTAGCATGGGTTCGTGTTGCAAAATTGCAGCTCACGGACAATGCAGGGTCTGGTGGAAGGCGGAAGAAAGCCGTCTTGATCAACCTATCGAATGGAAGACTTTTTCGACGCAAAGTACTTCCCTGAGACTGCCGGGTTTGATATGGAACAGCAGTTCATACATCTGCAACAAAGTTCAATGTGGACCAAGTCGGTAGATGAGTATGACGCTGAGTTTACCATGCTCAGCAGGTAAGACATGTCTCAGTGTTCGATTTTAATATCACATACTACAAAGCTAACACAAGACCGTAACAGGTTTGCGGCTCATCTCATACCGACTGCTTAGATCAGGGCTAGAAGATTTCAGCAAGGGTTGGACCCGGAAATCCAAGCTGCTCTGGCTACTGGGATTTCCCAACCCATGATTTGGCTTTGAAGGCTGCCCGAAGATATGAGGCAGTAGTAAAGAGGAAGGGCAGACCTCAATCTGCCGGTTTGAAACGTCCTGCCACTCAAATGGCAGGAGGAGCCTCTTCCAGGCCAACGTTCGAACCCAGGAGAACTGAAGAACCCAATAACCAGCCAAGGCCACATTTCTGTTTCCATTGCAAGAGAGATGGACATTTGATAAAGAACTGTAGGCATGCAAAAGGCCTGTGCCTAGTTTGTGGCGCGTCCAATCAAAGAATTGAGACCTGTCCATATAGATACAACCCAGCTCACACACCTACCAACTGCCCGCAGCGGCCAGCTATTCAGGCTCCTGCAACTCGTCCTGCACTCCCAGCACCACCTCCACATAGAACTCCTGCACAGCCTACTCGCCAATTCCAACAGGCAATGAGGGACATGCCTCGAGGGCAGAGAAACAGGCCTCAAGGACAGAATGTGCCTCCAGCTATAAAGAATGTACCACGACGACAGACATTCACCTTAGTAGCCACAGAACCTGAGACTGTGAACTAAAGTAACCCAAGTAACTCCCTCACAACTTTGACCAATTTTTTTTTTTACAATCTTTAGTTCTGTCACCAAACTGTTACACTTTCCTTTTACAAATTTCAAGGACGAAATTTTTATAAGGAGGGTAGAATGTAACAACCCTAATTTTCCTATACAATTTTTTTTCAAATATTTTATAAAAAATCCATAGAGGGGTATTTTAGCCTGAGCATAAGTTATAAGTAATTATTTTTCTTTTTAATTACAAGTTAAAAGAATGTAACAACTCCATTTTTAGTGTACAAAAATTTGCTTGAAAATTAATGTATACTTGGGGTATTAACATTTTCTGTAACTATTTTAAGTAATTATATAACTCCATAATTACTAGAAGGAGCTTGTGGCTCATTGGTAATACCTTGCACTGCTGAACCAAGCCACCAGAGTTCAAATCCCATGCCTCATATTATTTTTAATATTTATTTTGTTTTAAATTTTATAGGAGCCCAACAGTCCACACGAGATAACTCCCCAACTTTCCACTGAACCTGAAAAACTGAAAGTACCAGAGCCTACACCTCGAGACCCCCCACCTCTCGACCTGGCGACTCGGCCCAACTCGGCTGAGTCGGCCGGACGGCCGAGTCCCCAACAGGAAAAATCCGGCTCTACAGGAAAAATCCGGCTCTTCATCTCCCATACTCCCCTGCACACTTCATTTTCCCAGATCGGTTCTAGAGACCTTTGAAATCCCCATTTACTCCATTTTTAATGATTTTTTAATACATTTTTACATTTTTTCAATTAAAACCCTTCATCTACCCTAACCCTATAAATACCACCCCTACTCTCTCCCCTCTCACCCCAAACTCTGAGCCAACTCTCTAAAATTCTCAAGAAATCTTGTGTACTTTGAAAACGAGCATGAAGCGAAGCTACGGCGAAATTCCTGGCGAACTTCCGACGATCGTTCTAGGAACTCTCGGCGACGAATCGACGCACCGGCGATTCCTCTTCTTTCATCTTACTCTCGTTATTGTCCAAAACCGTAAGTCCCATTTTCTATCTGTCTTTTCTATTCTAAAAATACAGATTTCCAAAACCCGACGGAATCGGAACAAATCTGATTTCCGATTCGGTTTCTTATAAAACTTCCCTTCTCGTTAATACAATTAAGCATAAACTCTCTCATGTTGACTATTAAACACTAATCAACCAAATTGATCAAGTTTCATTTCACAAAATGATGGCTATTTCACTTTGTTGTATTTTTCACTTAAATACCACATTATTTCAATTCTACATTTAACTCCATTAAACTTGCTATACCTTTAAGTAGATCACGAGGTAACGACCTACCTTCTCACACACTCATATGCAACATAACACGATACTCTCGAGAACTCAGAATACGGGAAAACAAATATTTTCATTTAAATACCCTTTACTTAATAAAATCATTTCTAAAAGATTTATTATTGATACATCTTTACAAATAAATAACCTTTGAGCTAATAATAAAAATATCTAGACTCAGCCAATTAAGAACTGTCGCACTCATTAGGACAGAGGAAGGTTGTGGGCATTCAGTCGTTTATGTAAACCTGATTTTGTGGTGTCTAGGCTAGACAAGTGAAAAAGGTAACTTTAAAAGGCCCGTCTCACAGTGATTCGTGAGCGGATCCCTCATTTCTTCACTTGTACTTACCTGGCCACAATTGGCGGTGAAGAGGCGATTTGAGGGATATCTCACAACTTGTCGTTTTGGACCAGTTAGGAGCGGTCTAGTTGACTTAGGAGACCCTAAAACATACAATAAGGGAAATCGACATCTTTACAAATAAATACCATTTATTTAATAAAACCGTTTTTTAAAGGATTTAGTATTTATACAATCTTTGCAAAGCGCCCCCACAACCCATTTTAGGGAAACTGTTCGGGATGGTGCGGATTATCGCATATCCTCAGGCTTAATAGTGCGAGATTCAAACCTCCGCAAGGAGCATTCGGTCTCGAAAGATTTAAAATACGATATCTTGAGAAAATGAGATTTTTAGAATATAAAATATGTATTAAAATTATTTTTGTATAAATATATGTATATTTATCATTAAAATACCTATTTTGTTATCATATAAATATTCCACCTTTTTCTAAAAATTACAAGAATCATTTTACATTAAAATACCATGAATTCCATACAAATCAATATTACAAATAAATACCTTTATTTTCGAAATTAGGATATTTTCACTAGAAATATCACAACATAAAATCTGCATTCATTACAACTCCAAACACGAATAATAAATACTTGGGGTGTATTTTGAAAAGTATATAAAAGTATTTCTACATAAAACCCCCTCAAGTTCTATAATTTACCATAAGGACCTTAGTAAATATAGATTTAAGCGGGACCAATCTCTTGAGCCTCGGGGAGCCGGAGAAGTGGGCGCTTGCCTATCTAAGGCAGACAACTTAACAATGGTGTTATCAAAAAGGTAATCGTCTTTGAAAAAGACACGAATACTGCCGCCCATATGCAGCGGTCACCGATAATACCAAAACAATCAAGACTTCAATTTACTTTGGGTTTCGTTATAATCTGACTTGAATATGATTCAAGTACAATCTACAATCTACAATATATAATCTACAATTTACAATCTACAATATTCTAATTCAACATTAATCCTTATATTCAATCAATTCAATACATTCAATCTATATTGACCGAACCGAACCATGGATATACATCCATTTACATGATTCTCCAGATATTCCATTTACATGATGATACAGTTACATCCGTTTACTGATATCATGTTTTTGGTCAGTCATCCAACTATACAATCTATAATACAAGACAATATAAGTTGCAATACAACACAAACAATACATTCAAGACATCGCGGGGTTTAAGGGGTAGATTGGTATGGAAGGTGTTAGAAGTGGCACAAAACTGCAACCATAAGACACCTAACCTATATTCCGTTGCTGTTGTACCGTGGCATAACGGTTCCATGAGTTCCTGATATCTTAGTCTCCGGGGCAAGTGAGACTCCTCTCGTATAGACTGGCATCCTTCTGTACCAAGTTACAAACAACAACGTTAACACTAAATACAACTGTAAAAGCTGCTCTCTCTCTCTTACTCTCTGTCTATTCTATTTCTCCTCTTAACTTTGGGACTTACCGAGCGATCTGTTCGCTGATGACATTCTCTTTCTTTTTTCTTTGAATGTCGTCAGGTGACTTGGACCCGTCAGAGATCGATCCCACTACTGAAGACTTGGACCGGTTCAGTGAAGACCTCGAGCTCTAGTCATTGTACACTTTCCATTCAGTACTTTCATTTCTATTATGTCATTGTTTAGGCATTGCTTTTTATTCAGTTGTATTTACTTTTCATGCATTGTACAAAAGAATGTGAATAAATAAAGTTGCTGTTATCTTATATCTTGTCTCTTGTGATTTTACTTTTATATTACTTAGATACGCTTAGCGTATTTACTTCAAAGTAAATACGTAGCGGACCAGTCGCGTCCCCTTCGCTGTATACTGGGAAGCGGGGCGTGACAGGTTTTGTTGGTGGCCCATGCAGGTCCGAGTTATATGGAACACTGCCATGCAATTCTGTTCTGCATGAACAACCTAAGCAATATAACACAAGAACCAGAAACTAAAACATTCTTTACAATTTATGTTCCTTAAATCTTATCATTTCATGTACTTTGAATCTGTCCTAACCCAAATTTTTCTTTAAGGTTATGGATTTCTCGAACAACACCAGCACCAATGTCAACAACACATCTCCACCAATACCATTCACACCTGCCATCCCTACTCCACTCAACGAGCAAACGGTTCTACTTGAGGCAATCCGCAGCCTCCTAGAGGGACAGCAGCAGTAAACTGCTCTTTTAATGAACCGTCGCGAGGCAGAAGCACCTGGGGTGAAGCAATTCAGGGCTTTGCACCCCAAACAGTTTTCAGGAAAGGAGAGCCCATCGGAAGCTGAGGAATGGGCTCAGAGTATCGAAGATGATCTGGCAGCGGCACAAGTACCAGAATTAGCTTGGGTTCGTGTTGCAAAATTATAGCTCACGGACAATGCACTGGTCCGGTGGAAGGCGGAAGAAAGCCGTCTTGATCAACCTATCGAATGGAAGACTTTTCGAGACATGTTCGACGCAAAGTACTTCCCTGAGATTGCCAGGTTTGACATGGAACAGTAGTTCATACATCTGCAACAAGGTTCAATGTGGACCAAGTCGGTAGATGAGTATGACGCAGAGTTTACCATGCTCAGCAGGTAAGACATGTCTCAGTGTTCGATTTTAATATCACATACTACACATCTAACACAAGGCCGTAACAGGTTTGCGGCCAATCTCATACCTACTGCTGAGATCGGTGCTAGAAGATTTCAGCAAGGGTTGGACCCGGAAATCCAAGCTGCTCTGGCTACAGGGGATTTCCCAACCCATGATTTGGCTTTGAAGGCTGCCCGAAGATATGAGGCAGTAGTAAAAAGGAAGAGCAGACCTCAATCTGCCGGTTTGGAACGTCCTGCCACTCAAATGGCAGGAGGGGCCTCTTCCAGGCCAACGTTCGAACCCAGGAGAACCGAAGAACCCAATAACCAGCCAAGACCACATTTCTGTTTCCATTGCAAGAGAGATGGACATTTGATAAAGGACTGTAGGCGCGCAAAAGGCATGTGCCTAGTTTGTGGCTCGTCCAATCACAGAATTGAGACCTGTCCATATAGATACAACTCAGCTCACACACCTACCAACTATCCGCAGCGGCCAGCTATTCAGGCTCCTGCAACTCGTCCTGCACTCCCAGCACCACCTCCACATAGAACTCTTGCACAGCCTACTCGCCAATTCCAACAGGCAATGAGGGACATGCCTCGAGGGCACAGAAACAAGCATCAAGGACAGAATATGCCTCCAGCTAGAAGGAATGTACCACGGTGACGGACATTCACCTTAGCAGCCATAGAACCTGAGACTGTGAACCAAGGTAACCCAAGTAACTCCCTCACAACTTTGACCAAATTGTTTTTCTACAATCTTTAGTTCTGTCACCAAACTGTTACAATTTCCTTTTACAAATTTCGAGGAAGAAATTTTTATAAGGAGGGTAGAATGTAACAACCCTAATTTTCCTATACAATTTTTTTTCAAATATTTTTTTCAAAATCCATAAAAGGGTATTTTAGCCTAAGCACAAGTTATAAGTAATTATTTTTCTTTTTAATTACAACTTAAAAGAATGTAACAACTCCATTTTTAGTGTACAAAAATTTGCTTGAAAATTAATGTATACTTGGGGTATTTACATTTTCTGTAACTACTTTAAGTAATTAAATAACTCCATAATTACATGAAGGAGCTTGTGGCTCATTGGTAATACCTTGCACTGCTGAACCAAACCACCAGAGTTCAAATCCCATGCCTTACATTATTTTTAATATTTATTTTGTTTTAAATTTTATAGAAGCCCAACAGTCCACACGAGATAACTCTCAAACTTTCCACTGAACCTGAAAAAACTGAAAGTACCAGAGCCTACACCTCGAGACCCCCCACCTCTCGACTCGGCCCGACTCGGCCGAGTCCCCAACAAGAAAAATCCGGCTCTTCATCTCCCCTACTCCCCTGCACACTTCATTTTCCCAGATCGGTTCCAGAGACCTTTGAAATCCCCATTTACTCCATTTTTAATGATTTTTTAATACATTTTTACATTTTTTCAATTAAAACCCTTCATCTACTTTAACCCTATAAATACCACCCCTACCCTCTACCCTCTCACCCCAAACTTTGAGCCAACTCTCTAAAATTCTCAAAAAATCTTGTGTACTTTGAAAACGAGCACGAATCGAAGCTACGACGAAATTCCCGGCGAACTTCCGGCGGTCGATCTAGGAACTCTCGGCGACGAATCGACGCACCGACGATTCCTCTTCTTTCATCTCACTCTCGTTATTGTCCAAAACCGTAAGTCCCATTTTCTATCTCTCTTTTTTATTCTAAAAATACGGATTACAAAACCCGACAGAATCGGAACAAATCCGATTTCCGATTCGGTTTCTTATAAAACATCACTTCTCGTTAATACAATTATGCTTAAACTCTCACTATTAAACACTAATCAACCAAATTGATCAAGTTTCATTTCATAAAATGATGGCTATTTCACTTTATCGTATTTTTCACTTAAATACCACATTGTTTTAATTCTACATTTAACTCCATTAAAGTTACTATACCTTTAAGTAGATAACGAGGTAACGACCTACCTCTTCACACACTCATATGCAACATAACACGATACCCTTGAGAACTCATAATATGGGAAAATAAACATTTTCATTTAAATACCCTTTACTTAATAAAATCATTTCTAAAAGATTTAGTATTGATACATCTTTACAAATAGATAACCTTTGAGCTAATAATAAAAATATCTAGATTCGGCCAATTAATGACTGTCGCACTCATTAGGACAGAAGAAGGTTGTGGGCATTCAATCGTTTATCTAAACCTTACTTTGTGGTGTCTAGACTAGACAAGTGAGAAAGGTAACTTTAAAAGGCCCGTTTCACGGTGATTCGTGATCGGATCCCTCTTTTCTTCACTTGTACTTACCTGACCACAATTGACGGTGAAGAGGCGATTTGAGAGATATCTCACAACTTGTCGATTTGGACCAGTTAGAAGCGGCCTAGTAGACTTAGGAGACCCTAGAACATACAATACGGGAAATCGACATCTTTACAAATAAATACCATTTACTTAATAAAACCGTTTTCTAAAGGATTTAGTATTTATACAATCTTTGCAAAGTGCCGCTACAACCCATTTTGGGGAACCCGTTCGGGATGGTGCGGATTATCGCACATCCTCGGGCTTGGTAGTGCGAGATTCAGACTTCCGCAAGGAGCATTCGGTCTCGAAAGATTTAAAATACGACATCTTGAGAAAATGAGATTTTTAGAATATAAAATATATATTAGAATTATTTTTGAATAAATATATGTATATTTATCATTAAAACCTATTTTGTTATCATATAAATATTCCACCTTTTTCTAAAAACCACAAGAATCATTTTACGTTAAAATACCATGAATTCCATACAAATCAATATTACAAATAAATACCTTTATTTATGAAATTAGGATATTTTCACTAGAAATATCACAACATAAAATCTACATTCATTACAACTCTAAAGACGAATAATAAATACTTGGGGAGTATTTTGAAAAATATATAAAAGTAATTTTACATAAAACCCACTCAAGTTCTATAATTTACCATAAGGACCCTAGTAAATATAGGTTTAAGCGGGACCAATCTCTTGAGCCTCGAGGAGCCGGAGAAGTGGGTGTTTGTCTATCTAAGGTAGACAACTTAACAATAGTGTTATCAAAAAGGTAATTGTCTTTGAAAAAGACACGAATCCTGCCGCCCATGTGCAGCGGTTACCGATAACATCAAAACAATCAGGATTTCAATTTACTTGAGTTTCGTTATTATCTGACTTGAATATGATTCAAGTACAATCTACAATCTATAATCTATAATTTACAATCTACAATATTCTGATTCAACATGAATCCCTATATTCAATCTATTCAACACATTCAATATATATTGATTGAACCGAACCATGGATATATATCCATTTACATGATTCTCCAGATATTCCATTTACATGATTATACAGTTACATCCGTTTACTGATATCATGGTTTTGGTAAGTCATCCAACTATACAATCTATAATACAAGACAATACAAGTTGCAATACAACACAAACAATACAATCAAGACATCGCGGGGTTTAAGGGGTAGATTGGTACGGAAGGTGTTAGAAGTGGCACGAGACTGCAACCATAAGACACCTAACCTATATTCCGTTGCTTTTGTACCGTGGCATAACGGTTCCTTGAGTTCCTCATACCTTAGTCTCGGGGCAAGAGAGACTCCTCTCGTATACACTGGCATCCTTCTATACCAAGCTACAAACAACAGCGTTAACACTAAATATAACAATATAACAATATAATACAACTGTAAAAACTACTCTCTCTCTTACTCTCTGTCTATTCTATTTCCCCTCTTATGTTTGGGACTTACCGAGCGATCTGTTTGCTGACGACATTCTCTTTCTTTCTTCTTTGAATGTCGTCAGGTGACTTGGACCCGTCAGAGATCGAGCCCACTACTGAAAACTTGGACCAGTTCAGTGAAGACCTCGAGCTCTAGTCATTCTACACTTTCCATTCAGTACTTTCATTTCTGTTATGCCATTATTTAGGCATTGCTTTTTATTCAGTTGTATTTACTTTTCATGCATTATACAAAAGAATGTGAATAAATAAAGTTGCTGTAATCTTATATCTTGTCTCTTGTGATTTTACTTTTATATTGCTTAGATACGCTTAGCGTATTTACTTCAGAGTAAATACGTAGCGGACCAGTCGCGTCCCCTTCGCAGTATACTGGGAAGCGGGGCGTGACAGGTTTTGTTGGTGGCCCATGCAGGCCCGAGTTGTATGGAACACTGCCATACAATTCTGTTCTGCGTGAATAACCTAAGCAATATAACACAAGAACCAGCAACTAAAACATTCTTTACAATTCATGTTTGACTGAATTAAGAATTTCTCGTTGTGTGTATGTTTGAGAAAATTGTAAAGAAATCACAACCAAAAATTATTTGACCGCAATCAATAACGGTGTCGAATGTAGCGCGTTAGTAAGTGCGGATCGTCCACAGGGAAAGTGTAATCGTTCGTGCTTCGAATTAGATGAATTGAAACTTTAAGGAAAAGAAAAGAAAACAAGTCATGATTTGTATTTGAAATTCAAAAAAGAGAAAATATCTAGAACTAAGAAAGCATTAAAACGATAAAATCAAGAATTGAGATGTTTGTGATGATTTCCAAACCAAATGTCAAGAATCGAAATGAGGCTCGTAGGAATCGATCGGATCTATAGATGTGATGAGATCTAAAGATTTCATGTTCTTATCCATTAACGAATTGATACTAAATCGATGATGATTCGTCGAGGTTACGGATCTTGCGAAGAAGCTAGGGTTTCCTCGTCTTATCCTTTATCCTTTCGATAAATCTCATTCAAATTCTAGCTTCTAGTTAATCAAATGATCAATCGTTGTTCCCTAGCTTCAAGTGAACACAATCAAGAAAGGATCATCTCGAAACTAGGTCATTAATCATTTGATTCACTAGAATTTACAATCGTTATAGGATTTAAGAATTGTAAAAAGATCTAAATCATCATCATTCTATTGATCGTCTCGACTCCTTTACGAATGGAGTTTTACTCAAACATCACAATAAGAACCACAATCACAAATTGAGATCTAATCATGATGCAAGAATTAAAAGAAAGCAAGCTTAAAGAATTTCACCTTTTATTTATATCAACAATTTCGTTACAATCACTCAAGAACTACAAGAGGAGGAACTCGATCGTCGATTTGGCTTCGCTCGTCTCCGTGAGTCGCGGATCGGCTTGGATCACTTGCTCAATTGAAGATCGGCTTGGCTGATAAAAGGTTGAAGGCTTCTTGCTTGATTTGGTACTCGGGATCTTGAATTTGGAATTGGATTTAGAATTTGGGGCTACAAGATGTGTCACTCAACTTGTAGATGGAATGGAGGGATGAAGAAGAATGAACCCTAGATCTAGGCTCCTTTTTATAGAACTCAAAACCCTAGATCTAGGATTTCCAATTTGAATTTTCCCTCCAAAAGTTTGTTAACAAAAGATTTGAATTTCCCTCCAAAAGTTTGTTAAGAGAGCCTTCTAGAAATAGTTTGTTAAGCCGAGCCTTCTAGATGCGCCACGTGGAGCTTCTGGGGTCTTCTGGAAGCTTAGGCAGTTACAAGAAGCACGTGGAAGAAATTTGAGCCGATGACGTCATCAAAGCGCCGCGGTTCCGCGGCGCAAGCCAGCTCCCGCCGCGGAACCGCGGTGGCTCTAAAGCCTCAGGACTTGATCTTTCTGGTACAGGCTTGGGCTGATTCTTAGGCCTTTATAAAATATATTAAATCTTATTTGGCTTTCTGTATCACTGCCAGATCTCAGATCTTTGAGTTGACGTATCTTTTATCAGCACTTTGACAATTTTGGCCTGTCTCCTGGAATTTCCTGCATAAATCTCGAAACAAGTGTTGCGCAATATTGGGATGATGCGATGCCATAAAATACAGTCAATTTCCCTAAAAATGCCGGTTTTAAGTCTAACACATGTTATCTGATATTTTAGGACTGTTTTGCTAATATGTGAAATATGAATACCGAACACTTCTAAATGAGTGCAAATGATAGGGAAATTGCCAGTTAAAAGATGCAGTATTTTCGACTGATCAATGTTCCTTGAATCTTATCATTTCATGTACTTTGAATCTGTCCTAACCCAAATTTTTCTTCAAGGTTATGGATCCCCCGAACAACACCAGCACCAATGTCAACATCATACCTCCACCACTACCACTCACACCTGCCGTCCCTGCTCCACTCAATGAGCAAACGGTTCTGCTTGAGGCAATCCGCAGCCTCCTAGAGGGACAGCAGCAGCAGACTGCTCTTTTAATGAACCGTCTCGAGGCAGAAGCACCTTGGGTGAAGCAATTCAGGGCTTTGCATCCCAAACAGTTCTCAGGAAAGGAGAGCCTACCGGAAGCTGAGGAATGGGCTCAGAGTATCGAAGATGATCTGGCAGCGGCACAAGTGCCAGAATTAGCTTGGGTTAGTGTTGCAAAATTGCAGCTCGCGGACAATGCACGGGTCTGGTGGAAGGCGGAAGAAAGCCGTCTTGATCAACCTATCGAATGGAAGACTTTTCGAGACATGTTCGACGCAAAGTACTTCCCTGAGACTTCCAGGTTTGACATGGAACAACAGTTCATACATCTGCAACAAGGTTCAATGTGGACCAAGTCGGTAGATGAGTATGACGCTGAGTTTACCATGCTCAGCAGGTAAGACATGTCTCAGTGTTCAATTTTAATATCACATACTATACAGCTAACACAAGACCGTAACAGGTTTGCGGCCCATCTCATACCGACTGCTGAGATCAGGGTCAGAAGATTTCAGCAAGGGTTGGACCCCGAAATCCAAGCTGCTCTGGCTACAGGGGATTTTCCAACACATGATTTGGCTTTGAAGGCTGCCCTAAGATATGAGGCAGTAGTAAAGAGGAAGGGCAGACCTCAATCTGCCAGTTTGAAACGTCATGCCACTCAAATGGCAGGAGGAGCCTCTTCCAGGCCAACGTTCGAACCCAGGAGAACCGAAGAACCCAATAACCAGCCAAGACTACATTTCTGTTTCCACTGCAAGAGAGATGGACATTTGATAAAGGATTGTAGGCGCGCAAAAGGCCTGTGCCTAGTTTGTGGCGCGTCCAATTACAGAATTGAGTGCTGTCCATATAGATACAACTCAGCTCACACACCTACCAACTACCCACAGCGGCCAGCTATTCAGGCTCCTGCAACTCGTCCTGCACTCCCAGCACAACCTCCACATAGAATTTCTGCATAGCCTACTCGCCAATTCCAACAGGCAATGAGGGACATGCCTCGAGGGCACAGAAATAGGCCTCAAGGACAGAATGTGCCTCTAGCTAGAAGGAATGTACCACGGCGACAGACATTCACCTTAGCAGCCATAGAACCTGAGACTGTGAACCAAGGTAACCCAAGTAACACCCTCACAACTTTGACCAAATTTTTTTTCTACAATCTTTAGTTCTGTCAGCAAAGTGTTATACTTTCCTTTTACAAATTTCGAGGACGAAATTTTTATAAGGAGGGTAGAATGTAATAACCCTAATTTTCCTATACAATTTTTTTCAAATATTTTTTTCAAAATCCATAAAGGGGTATTTTAGCCTGAGCACAAGTTATAAGTAATTATTTTGCTTTTTAATTACAAGTTAAAAGAATGTAACAACTCCATTTTTAGTGTACAAAAATTTGCTTCAAAATTAATGTATACTTGGGGTATTTATATCTTCTATAACTATTTTAAATAATTAAATAATTCCATAATTACAAGAAGGAGCTTGTGGCTCATTGGTATTACCTTGCACTGCTGAGCCAAGCCACCAGAGTTCAAATCTCATGCCTCACATTATTTTTAATATTTATTTTGTTTTAAATTTTATAGAAACCCAACAGTCCAGACGAGATAACTCCCAAACTTTCCACTGCACCTGAAAATACCGAAAGTACTAGAGCCTACACCTCGAGACCCCCCACCTCCCGACCTGGCGACTCGGCCCGACTCGGGCCGGCGCTGCCGGACGACCGAGTCCCCAACAGGAAAAATCCGGCACTTCATCTCCCCTACTCCCCTGCACACTTCATTTTCCCAAATCGGTTCCAGAGACCTTTGAAATCCCCATTTACTCCATTTTTAATGATTTTTTAAATATATTTTTACATTTTTTCAATTAAAACCCTTCATCTACCATAACCCTAGCCTAACCCTATAAATATCACCCTTACTCTCTATCCTCTCACCCCAAACTCTGAGCCAACTCTCTAAAATTCTCAAGAAATCTTGTGTACTTTGAAAACGAGCACGAAGCGAAGCTATGGCGAAATTCCCGGCAAACTTTCGGCGATCATTCTAGGAACTCTCGGCGACGAATCGACGCACCAGCGATTCCTCTTCTTTCATCTCACTCTCGTTATTGTCCAAAACCGTAAGTCCTATTTTCTATCTCTCTTTTCTATTCTTAAAATACGAATTTACAAAACCCGACGGAATCGGAACAAATCCGATTTCCGATTTGGTTTCTTATAAAACTTCACTTCTCGTTAATACAATTATGGTTAAACTCCCACATGTTGACTATTAAACACTAATCAACCAAATTAATCAAGTTTCATTTCATAAAATGATGGCTATTTCACTTTATCGTATTTTTCACTTAAATACCACATTGTTTTAATTCTACATTTAACTCCATTAAACTTGCTATACCTTTAAATAGATAACGAGGTAACGACCTACCTCCTCACACACTTATATGCAACATAATACGATACCCTCGAGGACTCAGAATACGGGAAAACAAACATTTTCATTTAAATACCCATTACTTAATAAAACCATTTCTAAAAGATTTAGTATTGATACATCTTTAACCTTTGAGCTAATAATAAAAATATCTAGACTCAGCCAATTAAGGACTGTCGCACTCATTAAGACAGAGGAAGGTTGTGGGCAATCAGTCGTTTATCTAAACCCGACTTTGTGGTGTCTAGGCTAGACAAGTGAGAAAGGTAACTTTAAAAGGCCCGTCTCACGGTGATTCATGAGCGGATCCCTCCTTTCTTCACTTGTACTTACCTGGCCACAATTTGTTAGGTTTACCTAGCACCCTATGAAGAGTTTGGAAGCATCACATGTCACAAAGTTCAAGTTTTTATGGTGCTAAGCAAGCATACATAAGATCGATCCTTGAAAATTGGGGTTTCTAAACAATAAATGCAACAAAGACTAGGGTTTCGAGACTACAACCTTTATAGCTCCCTTCGCTAGACTCTTTGGCCTCTTGAGTGTTGGAGGAAGGTTCTCTTAAAGTCTTCTAGCGTCCACGACGATCCACCCGAAGCTCCTAGTCCAAACTTGCAACTTCACTTTTCAAGAGGAGAAATGAAGAGAACACTCTAAACAAGTGGGCTAAACTTGTGTAGAATGATGTTGTGGTTCTAATTCTCACTTCAAAAACCTTTCTTGATGTGTATTTTGCTCACTATAAAACACTAGAGAGCAAAAGAAGAAGGAGGAAGAAGATGATGGCTTTTCTTTTTCAAGAAGAGAAAAGATTAACCCTTGAAAAGAAATGAAAATATATCTATATATATTTATTTATTCTCATGTCAAACCATGGTTAAATGTTTGAGTTATTATTTAATTAGAGTTTAAAACATAGAAGGAAAGTTTAATCCATGGTTAAGGGTAGGTGAGGATAGTTAGATTAAAGAAGGATGTAGAAACTAGTCAAGAATTATCCTTTCCTTTTCCATTTTGTTTTAAACATAAAATCAAATAATAATCCATATATTTATCCATGGTGTGAGTCTTATATTGCCATCATTTTCAATGTGTAATCAACCATGATAGATGATGTATGTATGTATGTATGTATGCACATCCATATGTGCATGAAACTAGAAATAAAGAAAAACATACATGCATGCATACATCCATCATATACAAGAAAAGGTTTTAAGTGAGAAAACTAATGGTTAAATGATAAATCAACACTTGATTTATCAATCCGGCCATATCACATATGACCCCACCAAAAGCAAGCCGCCCGATCAATATACGGTATCCTATACGCGCATTTTAATCGGGTCCATGCGCATATCGCATACGCGCACCACAACGCTTCGCCTGGACTAGGTAACTCCTTAGTGGGACTCTAAGACTCGTCAATACGCCGGGAGTGGGTGATGATCATATCAAGCACCCTCAAGCCGCAAGTGGTCAGCTAAACGTAACGGCCACCCGGGTATTGAGCGATCAGAAGAAAACAAGCGAACCCGCTACAACTCCCGTCGAGCCAACCGGCAACACTACCGTACAGTCCGGTCTCTTCGTCAGATATGCTGCATATCGAGCCTAGGGATGGTCACGTCGACCCCAATAACTCAATAAGTCGTGTCGGTGAATGGTCTATAACAGATCGAGAAACTACTGATAACACTTATCAGCAAATCTCAGCATCCCTGGCCAGGGACTTACTGATATAACCAGTCGGGCACAGCACAGCATCAACTCCCAATACCGGGAGAGACGAAACCCCTCCTATCGCTCATCGCCTTCGTGTGTCTCGGGACTGTACCCAACGGCCACCTGTTTACACGACTCAGTAGAGCCGTGGTAGGGTGGCAATCAAAATACAGTGGGAGAACACACAAGACTCTATGACGATCTCGGGTCTACAGACTAACCTGTACCAGTGTCACCTGAGAACTGTTATCCGACGATAGATATAATTCCATATAGGAGTTCTCGGTGAGTCCGTCCAGTGTACCCAGTCACCACTAAGCACCCGTATATGATCTTGATGTCAAACATCGATGAATGTGGGAACATTCATCGCCCATCGTATGGGTCTAGTATCATATACGCTAGTCTACTCTGGTATATCAATACCCCGTCTCGATATACCTACGACTAGGGACTTTCCAGGATATGCTTATAGACTACAGATGTCCCACTAGTATGATCTCCATCATAATCAGAGTAGTCAAGCCGATATCCTGAGGGCTTCATCAGCATGTATGAATGAATAAAAGCATGATCAAATCAACATGTCAGATAAAGAAGAACCAGATAGCATACTATCATATCGAGCAAGAATGCATACTGAATATATATATATATACATGTATAGATACATCCACTATCATATAATGGCCTCTAGGGCATACATATATCCAACAATCTCCCACTTGCACTAAGGCCAGTTATTGGCGTATCTCATACCCAACATCTCAAAAAGCCGCTCATGCTGCGGCTGAGGGAGGGCCTTGGTGAATGGATCCGCGGTGTTATTCTTTGTGTCTACTCTCCTAATTTCGATCTCGCGGCGATCTACAATCTCCCGGATCAAATGAAAACGCCTCAGGATGTGTCTGGACCGCTGATGGGATCTGGGCTCCTTGGCTAACGCCATAGCCCCATTATTATCACAATACAAAGGTATTGGATCAATAATGGTTGGAACTACTCCTAGCTCCGAGACGAACTTCTTCATCCAGACGGCTTCCTTGGCGGCATCATTTGCAGCAATGTACTCAGCTTCCATCGTAGAGTCTGCAACGGTATCCTGTTTGGAACTCTTCCAACTCATCGCCCCTCCATTGAGGGTAAATACAAACCCAGAGATAGATTTGCTGTGGTCCTTATCGCTCTGGAAGCTCGAATCGGTAAAGGCCTCCATTTGGAGATCTCCATTACCATACACCAAGAACAATTCTTTAGTCCTTCGTAAGTACTTAAGAATGTTCTTCACAGATGTCCAGTGATTCTCCCCTGGGTTTGATTGATACCTGCTTACAACACCAAGTGCATAAGCTACATCTGGGCATGTACATAACATCGCATACATTATAGATCCTACTGCCGAAGCATAGGGTATAACACTCATGCGAGCTCTCTCTTCATCGGTCTTTGGGAAAGAATCCTTGGAGAGAGTGACCCCATGGCAAGCGGGTAAGGCACCCCGCTTGGAGTCTTCCATACTAAACCTTTTTAGGATGGTGTTAATGTACCTGGTTTGGGACAATCCCAATAACTTTTTGGATCTATCCCTATAGATCCTTATGCCCAGGATGTATGTGGCATCACCCAGGTCCTTCATGGAGAACCTTAGTGATAAGAAAGATTTGACCGACTGTAGCATAGGAATATTATTTCCTATCAAAAGAATGTCATCCATGTACAATACGAGGAATGTGACAGCTCTCCTTACAGCCTTCTTATAAACACAAGGTTCATCTGGGTTTTTGATGAAATCAAACTCTTTGATAACATCATCGAAATAGATGTTCCAACTCCGAGATGCCTGCTTTAACCCATATATGGATTTAAGCAATTTACATGCTTTCCCGCTGCTCCCACTGTCAATGAAGCCCTCTGGCTGATCCATATAAACGCATTCTTCTAAATTTCCATTTAGAAATGTGGTTTTAACGTCCATCTGCCAGATTTCATAGTCGTAGTGAGCAGCAATAGCAAGTAGGATCCGAATGGATTTAAGCATGGCTACGGGAGAAAAAGTCTCGTCATTGTCCAAACCTGGTCTTTGACGAAAACCCTTCGCCACAAGTCTTGCCTTATAGGTCTCTACCTGCCCATCTACACCAATCTTTCTTTTAAAGATCCATTTTCACCTTACAGGTTTTACCCCAGGGGGTACAACGTCCAAAGTCCATACTTTGTTGGTGTACATAGACTCCATTTCGGATCTCATGGCATCCAACCACTTCACAGAGTCTCCACTCGTGATAGCTTGCTGAAAACTGGTAGGATCATCATCATCCATGATGCAGTCTTCTCCGTCACCATCAATGAGGAAACCGTAGTACCTCTCCGGTGGGCGAGAAGTCCTACCAGACCTACGGAGTGGCCGAGGTTCCTCAGTTTCTATTGCAACAGCCGGTTCAACCAAATCGTCATTTGTAGTTTGTGTTTCTAGAACCACTTCCAGATCCACCATCTTGTCATCATCTTTATCTGTGAAAAACTCTTTTTTTAAGAATGTGGCATATTGAGAAACAAACACTTTTTGTTCCTCTTTGTGGTAGAATAGATATCCATAAGAATTCTTTGGATATCCCACAAAGTTACACATGACTGACCGTGTCTCGAGTTTGTCCGGATTCTGCTTTTTAACATAGGCCAGACAACCCCAAATCTTAATTCTTTTAAGAGATGGTCTCTTCCCATGCCATATCTCATATGGCGTGGTAGACACGGTTTTGGTTGGAACCCTGTTTAGTAGAAACGCTGTAGTCTCCAATGCATGCCCCCAAAACGAGACGGGTAACTCAGCGTCACTCATCATGGACCGGACCATATCTAATAGGGTCCTATTCCGTCGTTCAGACACACCATTGTGTTGTGGTGTGTAAGGAGGAGTGAGCTGAGAGAGAATCCCATTCTCTTTTAGGAAGTTTGCAAATTCTGTACTGAGATACTCACCACCTCGATCTGATCGAAGCATCTTGATACTCAAGCCGGTTTGTTTTTCTACTTCTTGTTTATTCAATGAATTTCTCGAAAGCTTCGGACTTGTGCTTTAATAAAAATACATGACCGAATCAGGAGAAATCGTCAGTGAATGTAATGAAGTATGAAAAACCGCCTCTAGCCTGTGTAGACATTGGCCCACATACATCACTATGTATGAGGCCTAGGAGCTCAGTAGCTCTTTCTCCGTGTCCGGTAAACGGAGTTTTGGTCATTTTACCCTTGATACAAGACTGGCAAGTTGCATAAGATTTATATTCAAAAGAGTTTAAATATCCATCTTTGTGTAACTTGTTTAGTCTTTTTTCGTTAATATGACCAAGTCTACAGTGCCAAAGAAAAGCTTCATTTAATTCTGAAAGTTTTCTTTTATTAGTGCGTTGTATACTGAAAACTGTGTGTTGATTTAGGACGTATATCCCGTTATTAAGTGTACCATACCCAACCAACATTTGATTTAGGTGAATGTTCATAACATTGTTCTGCAATATAAAATTATATCCTTCATTGTCTAACAAAGAAACTGATATTATATTACATAGCATACTTGGTACAAAATAATATGGATTCAAAACCAAAATACATCCAGATGGCAACCCCAAGTGATACTCTCCCACTGCGACTGTATGTACGTTGGAACCATTTCCAACGCGGAGAGTATGGTCACCTGTCTTCAAAACTTTACTATTTCTCAGCCCCTGCATAGAATTGCAAATGTGAGAACCTGAAAAGGTATCCAATACCCAGGAAGCAGAGTTTATTGAAAAACAGTTTTCTGTCACAAACGCACCTGAAGCAGAAGCATCCCCATGCTTCTTCTTGAGATTTAAGTACTCCGTGCAGTTGCGCTTCCAATGTCCTGTCTTGTGGCAATGAAAACATTCTCCTTTCCCCGAGTCTCCAGCTTTGCACTTTTCCTTTCCCTTCACCCTTTTAAGTCCACCCTTAGGATTGGTGGGCTTCTTCTTTTTCTTTCCCTTGGCCTTAGCTTTCGGGCGAGAAGAGGAAGACTGTCCAACAGTCATAACGGGAGATTTTGCTGACTTCATAGTGCTCTCTACACTCCTTAACATGTTAAGGAGTTCAGGGAGTTCCTTCTCCATGCCGTGCATGTTGAAGTTCACTATGAATTGAGCAAAGGTGGAGGGGAGGGACTGCAGAATAATATCTATATATTGTTCATTGTCCATCGTCCATCCAAGGTCCTCAAGCTCTTCTATAAGAGCTATCATCTTCAGAACATGGTCTCCTACTGATGTGCCAGGGGCCATTCGCATCTGAAACAATTTCTTTGATGCTTCGTATCGTAATACGCGGGATTGCTCTCCATACAACTCCTTTGTATGGAGCAATATACCGTGAATGTCTATATCTTCGTGCTGCTTTTGATGTGTGTTATCCATCGATACAAGCGCGAGGCATTTTTCCGTGGCACAATCAGCGTCCCATGTCTTGCGGACTTCAATGTCCGCAATCGAGGATTTTGGATCTGGGACGGGCGGGGCTGAAGCCGTGAGGACATATGATACTTTATCATAAGTCAAGGCTATTTTCAGATTCCTCAGCCAGTCTTTATAATTGGTCCCATTCAGTTTATTTTTATCTAGTAGAAGCTTGAGTCCAGTCATGGGTATCTGCTATTAAGAGAGAGAAAAGAATACACTCAGCGAAAGCTCTTGCATAGATCAAATTGGTTATTATCTTGTCTAATCGATGTTTCCCACTGCTTTTATCGAGTTTTTTTTCTTTCAAACCTTAAAAAGAAAAACTAGCCAGGATTAATTACAGTCTACAACTTCGCTAACCGTTCAGCCAGGACAGTGTCGGTACTTGAGGGAGGTTCCCCGTGCTTTCGCACGGACCTAATTAGAGTAAACCTCGTTTTCCCAGAGGCGGAGCCCCGTTGACACCTTTCTAGACACCTAATGAGTTAGCTGATTGTAAACTGTAAAACTCTCCTAGGAGCAACTATTGCCCACAGTGGGATCGGGATCCAACCATCACATGGAAGGCATGCAATCTCATTGCAAATTTCAACTATTGAAATTCCCGATGTGGTTTTTACCCCAAGTACTTATGACCTTAACTAAGGTCAACAAATCATAAGTACCGGTCAAGTTCTACCCGTCATTTCTTGATTAATTAGACCCACTCATATGACCCTTAACTATGGTCAACAAAGTCATAAGAATGTCCTAATTAATCTGCATCATATGCAATGTAGGAAGACATCACTTAGCTACCGTACACTACGCCTTAACTATAGTCAACAAATGTAGCACGAATACTAAGTACTCTACTTCCTAAAATGACGGAGGGTTGCGGATGATTTTTAAGAAAATTAACGCTTTGAACTTGATATCGTTGTAGAATCAAATGGTTTTCAAAAGGAGTGGCTTAAGCTCCGCAGTTTTGAAATATAGCTTTTTCATAAATAGCCGAGTGGTTTTCAAATCCGATTCTACAACATCTTTTTAGGTTTATTTTCTTTACATTAATCACATTAATGTAATCCCATCATTTAAGTCCTTAAGCCAATCACAGAAAAGAAACGAAAATAACACGTACGCTTATGCCATCCGCATTCGCCGCAATGTTTCGTTATGCACCGTTAGGATACTTAACTAACGGCATACCGGGACGGGACTAGCGCGGGTGTAAAATATAAGCAGTGTCTACTATATATCATATATATAATATGTCATTCGTCTCAGATATCACAGAACACAGGCAGCAGAAACATAGATATAATGTGGGATATACTAGGACGTCCGTATTTAGTATTTAGCCAAAATAGAAAATACGGATTCCACAGTCGCGATGAATAGCCAAGCCCACACCCTGGACCCCTACGAGAGCGGCAAGCAACCCTACCAATTCTGGAGTTTAGGAGACCCGGTCTCGACTCCTCGAGATGGCCTCCCACTGAACCCCAGAACCCGGTCACCTGTGCTCCCCTCCTTGGGTCCGTCCTAATGTGGAAAATTAAATAATATACAACACTGGTGACACAACCTCAACCCGGAAGTGCCTCAAATAAAAGGATATTACATTACATTTGAATTTACATGAATGAAAATGTAAAACTCTCATCTCACATAAAAACCCCCCGGCTATTCGACCGCGACAATCCTGCACATCATATCTCAGCAATACATAATATCACATATTATCAACGTAAGTAAGTATGCGTACCCCAATTGTCGTTGATGTATAGCAACGAAACCGGCGATGTCGAACATACTACACTTATGGTCACAGAAAAGAAAGTGTAAAACTACAATATTTAGAATCCACATACACTTTAGACATCATAAATGCGAAATATCACATACTTCGTATTTCATGCCTAAACTATATGAATTCCACATATTGTATCACATTCCAGATAAACAGACAGTATTAAAGTTTTCGAACGAACGATCAAATACCCAAGATTCCATAAAGTTCAACACTTGAGCAGAGTTCAAAAAACCCGGAGTGTGACACAGTAGTAGCAGTCCAGCCGTAGAAGGGTCAAGCCAACGCCTCACATGTGGCACGACGTACTGCCCCAAACCCTAAGGTTCAAAGGGCAGTCCAAGACGGTCACATAATCGAGTTAAGGTTAGTTGTCTTCTAGAGGGTCCACCACAAAACTTGCATGTATCTCCAAAATATTTAAACCCCGTGAATAGTGAGCAAATGATACTCGTTCGAACACTTCAATACTTTCTAATTTACCCGGAAAAGAAACGAAACGAAAATTCCGATCGAATCGTCGAGTTCAAAACCATCTCCAGAAAATACAGTACTATATTCAGATTAAACATACCTAAAAACAATATACAAGCAGTTGTAGGAATTACTGTAGAAAAATGAAGCCAACAAGCCTCTGTACGGCCGCGGAACTGCGGCCTAAGCAAGGATTGGCCGCGGTTCCGCGGCGGATTGTACGGATCATGGGTTCGTTTTTCACAGTATTTCTTATATTTTCCTGCTCTATTTTTTAAGTATTTTTAATTCTGAAAAATTTCAGATTTTAAAAATTGTTCAGAGAAGGTCTCGAAACATTATATTTTGATCCGATCGGGATTTTTACTTCGTAAAAGTGTCGCCTAATATTCTAGGTCGGCTCTGATACCAATGTTAGGTTTACCTAGCACCCTATGAAGAGTTTAGAAGCATCACATGTCACAAAGTTCAAGTTTTTATGGTGCTAAGCAAGCATACATAGGATCGATCCTAGAAAATTAGGGTTTCTAAACAATAAATGCAACAAAGACTAGGGTTTCGAGACTACAACCTTTGTAGCTCCCTTCGCTAGACTCTTTGGCCTCTTGAGTGTTGGAGGAAGGTTCTCTTGAAGTCTTCTAGCGCCCACGACGATCCACCCGAAGCTCCTAGTCCAAACTTGCAACTTCACTTTTCAAGAGGAGAAATGAAGAGAACACTCTAAACAAGTGGGCTAAACTTGTGTAGAATGATGTTGTGGTTCTAATTCTCACTTCAAAAACCTTTCTTGATGTGTATTTTTCTCACTATAAAACACTAGAGAGCAAAAGAAGAAGGAGGAAGAAGATGATGGCTTTTCTTTTTCAAGTAGAGAAAAGATTAACCCTTGAAAAGAAATGAAAATATATCTATATATATTTATTTATTCTCATATCAAACCATTGTTAAATTTTTGAGTTATTATTTAATTAGAGTTTAAAACATAGAAGGAAAGTTTAATCCATGGTTAAGGGTATGTGAGGATGGTTAGGTTAAAGAAGGATGCAGAAACTAGTCAAGAATTATCCTTTCCTTTTCCATTTTGTTTTAAACATAAAATCAAATATTAATCCATATATTTATCCATGGTGTGAGTCTAATATTGCCATCATTTTTAATGTGTAATCAACCATGATAGATGATGTATCTATGTATGTATGTATGTATGTATGTATGCACATCCATATGTGCATGAAACTAGAAAGAAAGAAAAACATGCATGCATGCATACATCCATCATATACAAGAAAAGATTTTAAATGAGAAAACTAATGGTTAAATGATAAATCAACACTTGATTTATCAATCCGGCCATATCACATATGACCCCACCAAAAGCAAGCCGCCCGATCAATATACGGTATCCTATACACGCATTTTAATCGGGTCCATGCGCATATCGCATACGCGCACCACAACGTTTCACCTGGACTAGGTAACTCCTTTGTGGGACTCTAAGACTCGTCAATACGCCGGCAGTGGGTGATGATCATATCAAGCACCCTCAAGCCGCAAGCGGTCAGCTAAACGTAACGGCCACCCGGGTATTGAGCAATCAGAAGAAAACAAGCGAACCCGCTACAACTCCCGTCGAGCCAACCGACAACACTACTATACAGTCCGGTCTCTTCATCAGATATGCTGCATATCGAGCTTAGGGATGTTCACGTCGACCCCAATAACTCAATAAGTCGTGCCGGTGAATGGTCTATAACAGATCGAGAAACTACTGATAACACTTATCAGCAAATCTCAGCAGCCCTGACCAGGGACTTACTTATATAACCAGTCGGGCACAGCACAACATCAACTCCCAATACCGGGAGAGACGAAACCCCTCCTATCGCTCATCGCCTTCGTGTGTCTCGGGACTGTACCCAACGGCCACCTGTTTGCACGACTCAGTAGAGCCGTGGTAGGATGGCAATTAAAGTACAGTGGAAGAACACACTAGACTCTATGACGATCTCGGGTCTACAGACTAACCTGTACCAGTGTCACCTGAGAACTGCTATCCGACGATAGATATAATTCCATATAGGAGTTCTCGGTGAGTCCGTCCAGTGTACCCAGTCACCACTGAGCACCCGTATATGATCTTGATGTCAAATATCGATGAATGAGGGAACATTCATCGCCCATCGTATGGGTCTAGTATCATATACGCTAGTCTACTCTGGTATATCAATGCCCCGTCTCGACATACCTACGACTAGGGACTTTCCAGGATATGCTTATAGACTACAGATGTCCCACTAGTATGATCTCCGTCATAATCAGAGTAGTCAAGCCGATATCCTGAGGGCTTCATCAGCATGTATGAATGAATAAAAGCATGATCAAAACCAGATAGCATACTATCATATTGAGAAAATGAGATTTTTAGAATATAAAATATATATTAAAATTATTTTTGTATAAATATATGTATATTTATCATTAAAATACCTATTTTGTTATCATATAAATATTCCACATTTTCCTAAAAATCACAAGAATCATTTTACGTTAAAATACCATGAATTCCATACAAATCAATATTACAAATAAATACCTTTATTTATGAAATTAAGATATTTTCACTAGAAATATCACAACATAAAATCTGCATTCAATACAACTCTAAAGACGACTAATAAATACTTTGGATGTATTTTGAAAAGTATATAAAAGTATTTTTACATAAACCCCCCTCAAGTTCTATAATTTACCATAAGGACCCTAGTAAATATAGGTTTAAGCGGGACCAATCTCTTGAGCCTCGGGGAGCCGGAGAAGTGGGTGCTTGCCTATCTAAGGTAGACAACTTAACAATGGTGTTATAAAAAAGGTAATCGTCTTTGAAAAAGACACGAATCCTGCCGCCCATGTGCAGCGGTTACCGATAACATCAAAACAATCAGGACTTCAATTTGCTTTGAGTTTCATTATAATCTAACTTGAATATGATTCAAGTACAATCTACAGTCTATAATTTACAATCTACAATATTCTGATTCAACATAAATCCCTATATTCAATCTATTCAATACATTCAATCTATATTGACTGAACCGAACCATGGATATACATCCATTTACATGATTCTCCAGATATTCCATTTACATGATTATACAGTTACATCCGTTTACTGATATCATAGTTTTGGTCAGTTATCCAACTATACAATCTATAATACAAGACAATACAAGTTGCAATACAACACAAACAATACAATAAAGACATCACGGGGTTTAATGGGCAGATTGGTATGGAAGGTGTTAGAAGTGGCATGAGACTGCAACCATAAGACACCTAACCTATATTCCGTTGCTGTTGTACCGTGGCATAATGGTTTCTTGAGTTCCTGATACCTTAGTCTCCGGGGCAAGTGAGACTCCTCTCGTATACACTGGCATCCTTCTGTACCAAGCTACAAACAACAGCGTTAACACTAAATACAACAATATAACAATATAATACAACTGTAAAAGCTACTCTCTCTCTCTCTCTCTTTCTCTTACTCTCTGTCTATTCTATTTCTCCTTTTATTTTTGGGACTTACCGAGCGATCTGTTCGCTGACGACATTCTCTTTCTTTTTTCTTTGAATGTCGTCAGGTGACTTGGACCCGTCAGAGATCGAGCCCACTACTGAAGACTTGGACCAATTCAGTGAAGACCTCGAGCTCTAGTCATTGTACACTTTCCATTCAGTACTTTCATTTCTGTTAAGCCATTGTTTAGGCATTGTTTTTTATTCAGTTGTATTTACTTTTCATGTATTGTACAAAAGAATGTGAATAAGTAAAGTTGCAGTTATTTTATATCTTGTCTCTTGTGATTTTACTTTTATATTGCTTAGATACGATTAGCGTATTTACTTCAGAGTAAATACGTAGCGGACCAGTCGCGTCCTTTTCGCCGTATACTGGGAAGCGGTGCGTGACAGATATAATTAAAAACAACAACTTTATTTATTCACATTCCTTCTGTATAATGCATGGAAAATAAATACAACTGATAAAAAAACAATGCCTAAACAATAGCATAACAGAAATGAAAAAGTACTGAATGGAAAGTGTACAATGAACTAGAGCTCGGGGTCTTCACTGAACTGGTCCAGATCTTCAGTAGAGGGCTCGATCTCAGGAATGTCCAGATCACCTGACGACATTCAAAGAAGAAAGAAAGAGAATGTCGTCAGTGAACAAATCGGTCGGTAAGTCCTAAAGATAAAGGAGAAGTAGGATAGACAGAATAAGAAAGTAACTTTTAATGTTGTATTATATTGTTATAGTGTTGTGTTAACGCTGTTGTTTGTAGCTTGGTACAGAAGATGCTAGTGTATACGAGAGGAGTCCCACTTACACCGGAGACTTTGGCAACCCGTAGTACAAGGATCCGTCGATAATACCACGGAACAACGACATGGTTGTAATTATGTCTTAATTGACCACCTCGTACCACCTTTAACATATTCCGTAACAGTCTACCCCTTAAACCCCGTGTTATCTTGATTGTATTGTTGTATTGTATTGTAAACTGTATAGATTGTATGTTTGGATGACTGACCGAAACCATGATATCAGTAAACGAATATAACTGGAGTATCATGTATGTAACTGTAGAATCATGGATGTAACTGTATAATCATGTAAATGGAATGTATATCCATAGTTCGGTTCAGTCAAGTTGATAGATTGAATAATGGATTCATGGATTCATATTGAATTGTAATATTGTAGATTGTAGATTGTACTTGAATCATATTCAAGTCAGATTATAATGAGACTCAAACCGAGTCAGACAATTAGAAAAGTAAATTGAAGTCCTGATTGTTTTGATGTTATCGGTAACCGCTGCACATGGGCGGCAGGATTTGTGTCTTTTTCAAAGACGATTACCGTATTAATAACACCGTTGTTAAGTTGTCTACCTTAAATAGGCAAGCACCCATATCTCCGTCTCCCTGAGGCTCAAGAGACTGGTCCCGCTTAAACCTATGTTTACTAGGATCCTTAGGGTAATTTATAGAACTTAAGGGGGTTTTATGTAAAAATGCTTTGTAAAGTTTTCAAAATACACCCCAAGTATTTATTATCATCTTTAGAGTTGTAATAAATGTAGATTTTATATTTGTGATATTTCTAGTGAAAATATCCTAGTTTCATAAATAAAGGTATTTATTTGTAATATTGATTTGTATGGAGTTCATGGTATTTTAGTGTAAAATGATTCTTGTGACATTTTTAGAAAAAATGGAAAATTTATAATAATTCAAAATAGATATTTTTATGTTACATATACATATATTTATATGAAAATAATTTTAGTATATATATAATATTCTAAAATCTCGTTTTCTTAAGATGTCGTATTTTAAATCTTTCGAGACCGAATACTCGTTGCGGAGGTCTGCATCTCGCACTACTAAGCCCGAGGATGTGAGATAATCCGCACCATCCCTAACGGGTTCTCCAAATGGGTTGTAGCGGTACTTTGCAAAAATTTGTATAAATACTAATGATTAAGGAAAACGGTTTTATTAATTATGGTATTTATTTGTAAAGATGTCGATTTTTCATATTCTATGTTCCCGAGGGTATTGTGTTATGTTGTATATGAGTGTGTGAGGAGGTAGGTCATTACCTCGTGATCTACTTAAAGGTATAGCATGTTTTGTGATGCTGCATATAGAATTGAAACTATGTGGTATTTAAATGAAAATACGGTAAAATGAAATAGCAATACTTTTGATTATGAAACATGATCAATATGGTTGATCAGTGTTTAATAGTCAACATGAAAAGGTTCAAGTATAATTGTATTAAAGAAAAGTGATGTTTTATAAAGAAACCGAATCGGAAATCGGATTTGTTCCGATTCCGTCGGGTTTTGTAATTCCGTATTTCTAGAATAGAATAGAGAAGATAGAATGGGACTTACGGGTTTAGGACAACCCGGAGAGGGAGAAGGATCAAGAGGAGTCGCCGGTGCATTGTTTCGTCGCCGGGAGCTCCTAGAGTCGTCGTCGGAATTTCCGCCGGAGTTTCGCCTTTCGCTCACTTCGATTACACATAAGGGTTTCTAGTGATTTCTTGAAAGTTGGCTCAGAGTTTTGGGGTGAGGGGGTAGTGTGTAGGGTTGGTATTTATAGGGTTAGGCTAGGGTTAGGGTAGATGAAGGGTTTTAAATAAAAAATGTAAAAATACATTAAAAATAGAGTAAATAGGGTATTAAGAGGTCTCTGGAAGTCGTCTGCACATTTAAAGTATTCAGGGGGGTTAAAAAGTTGAAAATCCACATCTTTCATGAAAGGGGTCTGATTGTTTCGAATGAGTGTGTTTGTAGAATAACCGCAATCAGAACGGTGTCGCGCATAGCTAGACCGAGGTGAGTACGGGTCGTCCTCAGGGAAACGTGGAACCTTTTACTTTTACTTTAGATGTGTTGAGAAAGAAAGAAGAGATAAAGAATTTTATAGAATAGTTTCTAGATCTACGTTAAACAAGAATATAAAATATAGATCTAGATTATTTTAAAGATGTAGTAAATATAATAAGAAGGCTTGTAGGGTTCGTTAGGATTTAGTAGTTATGGACGATTAATTAAAAGTTAGCCATTTTATCCATTAATAGATTTAGAACTAGAACGACGGTGATGCGTGTAGATTAGGGTTTCTGGAGGGAAAAGGAATCCCACTCTTAACCCTTATCTCGACACGGAACTCCGTTCATATCTAGCCTTTACCAAAACAATCATTAATCTAATCTCTAATCGCGGTCGGAACTAGCAAAGAATTGCTAGCGCGCCCGATTAGGATGTTAATGATTCTTTTGATAAAGTTCCTAAACTTTATAGGACTTAAAAAGGGTTTAATTATTTTCATCGTCCATTAGCGTACCCTAATCCTACGAACCCTAACAAGCGGAAAATTACTCGCGCATGTTGGGAGAAGAAGATGAAAAGACAGAGAGGGAAAACATAATGCAAAAAACAATTAAAAAGAACTACCTTTATTAATCGACTTGAACAAACTACACTTTTAATCCATAGAAAATGATTACAACTAGTTACTTCTCGATCTTTCCTAAGGAGGTAGTCGAACAGTCGATGATCAGCCTGGATGCGTGAGCGTCTGGGGCTTCGTGATCGCGTCGGCTTGATAACTTTTCCAAGAGGCTCTCGGTGCCCTTTTATAGTGCAAAGCCAGAATCTTTAGGGTGAAAACTTGATAAAATATAGCATAGATTCACCTCCCAAATTTTTAGCAATTGATCTCTCTAGAATGCCGCGGATCCGCGGCCAACAGGGGGGTTTGGCCGCGGTTCCGCGGCCAATGGTGGAGATCATTTCATCATTTTTCTTGGGCTTTGTATTTGTGACATGTGGCAATCGTAGGCACCTTCAGAATTCAGAAATCTTCTCTTGGTTGCTTCCAGATTTGGTCTCCAAGTTTTGCTTCTTAATTAGGCAAGTCTTCTTCAACAGCTTGATTTCTTTGATATATTCTGCACAACAACTTGGAAAATTCTGCACAATAATCTTAAATAATATTTAGTAGACTTAGTTCTACTAGGATTTGGTCAATGAATTTATTTGCATATATTTTTCTACCAAATGATAATTAAAATATATTAACACATGGAAAATGGTGTTTTTACACATAAACCCTCATATATATAATATATTATAATAAAGTCTTTTTTTAATACGAAAATGGTAGGAAAAATGTAATACAAATGTGCAGTTTTATCAACTGAATAAATACCCCCAAACTTATCTTTGATCGTCCCGAGCAAACTAGCTTATTTAAGAGGAGGAAAAGAAAGGAGAAAACTAAGCACACTTTCACAGGAAACACGATTGCACTGAGCATGTGCAACAAGCCGTTAAACCTCTTGGTGTCTCTAGTAGGAGGAGTGTTGTCTCCTGAGGATTTTCAGCGGATTACACCCACAAAATCCAATAACAAAAGAGAGATGGTGAAATTTACATATAAAGATAAGAACCATAAAAGAAATACTTTGAAAATTTAGAGTTTCCAACTACACTAGCTTTTCAGTTGTCATGAGCCCTGTCTTAATAGTCATGAAAAAATGTTAGAAATCACATCATCCCTCAATAAAACATCGTATTTATTCTTCATTCCTACCTTTCATCCAAACATTGATCATATACCTCTACGTGTGTGAAATGGACATTCCTACACTCGGAGAATTCAATTCAAGCTATCATACTCTTGTCCATCTACCTCAGTACTTTTTAATTTGATGAATATTTAGATTTGCTCACACATTTTCATGCGACCGTTAATACTTCTTGAGGTACTAACCGACCGATTACTCATGTGTTTGCTGATTAGGTGATAATATTTTTCTCGTCTTGCACCACCTAAGGCTTAGCAGTGACTCCCAGACCAGTTGGCCTTAGGGCACTAGGTGAAGAGGCACCTTCGCTATATTTTTTTTTATTGCTGCCTTGGCGATACAAAACCAGTGTTCATTTTTTTCTTTTCACCGTTTTTATGTTTTCTTCATTTTTTTTTACTTCCTTCATACTTTGGCTTTTAGACAAGAGCATTTCAAGGTATCCTCTACTATCCCGAGTTTCAAGACGTGTGTAAGTGCATATAGTAGGGTATCAACATTCAAATGTTTGGCTTTCAGAATAGAAACTATTTTTCAGACTTATTTTTATCCTCAGATTAGCGACTTCCTTCATTTTACTAACCCTTGGGACAATAGCTCATAACTACTTATTACTAGTTCGTTTAAGAAAACTTCTAATTTTCTTGGTTTTCTTAAACTATTCCTATCTTTTGGATGTAATTTTTCACTTTCTATTCTTTTGTTATATAAAAAAAAATTTAATGTCCAGTGTCAAAGATAATTCAGTGAATACAAACCTCCCCCCCAAAACTGTTTTCAGCAGTGTCCTCATTGATGTAGCCTTTTGAGAACATGGACCTGTATACTAAGGGAGAGATACAAGGGGTAAAATAATAGTTAAAAGAAAAATTCCCCCAAACTTATTTTTGACACGCACAGATATTCAATCAAATCATTTTCACTCACCTCCATTCTTAAAATTTGAAAAAGTTATCAAAACATGGAGGTGAGGCGAAGGAATTTTAGTTTTGATAAAGCGACTCCTGTAAAAACAGGAGCTCCTCCGCGGGGTCAGTAGAAAAATACGGTTTTAATCTATGCCCATTTACTTTAAAAATCGAACCGTTTTTCAAATTTTCGACTTCAACTGCCCCGTGCGGGTGTACATACCGCACCACAAAAGGTCATTTCCAACGAGATTTAAGCTTACCCGGATGAAGATGGAGACGGGAATCGTAAAGAAGGACTTGTTGCCCCGATGTGAAGGTTTTTCTAAAAAGATTTTTATCGTGGAACACTTTAGTCCTATTCTTTACTATTACCGCATTATCGTAAGCTTCATCGCGGAGTTCGCTTAGCTCATTCAATTGCAGCTTCCGATAGCTGCCCGCATGATCAAGATCAAAATCAAGCTCTTTAATAGCCCACATTGCCTTATGTTCGATCTTGACAGGGAGGTGGCATGCCTTCCCAAACACAAGGCGGTATGGAGACATACCAAGATCGGTCTTATAAGCGGTGCGGAATGCCCAAAGTGCATCCGTCAATTTGGTTGACCAATCTTTACGGTTCTTAGAAACCGTTTTCTCCAATATCTGTTTGATCTGCCTATTTGAGATCTCAGCCTGCCCGCTTGTTTGGGGATGATAGGGCGTAGAAAGCTTGTGGGTGATTGAATATTTCCGCATCAAGGCCTCGAAAGACCTATTGCAGAAATGTGTCCCGTTGTCGCTAATGATAGCGCGAGGGTGTCCGAATCGCGAAAAGATATTTTCTTTAAGGAACTTAATGACAACTTTGTTGTCATTAGTGCGACACGGTATAGCTTCCACCCACTTCGAGACATAATCAACCGCTAACAAGATATATAGATTCCCAAAGGAGTTGGGAAAATGGCCCATAAAATCAATACCCCAAACATCAAATATTTCCATAACCAATATAGGTTGGAGCGGCATCTCGTTCCTTCGTGAAATCCGACCCAAATGCTGACATCGCGGACAAGTTTTGCAATGTTCAAATGCATCTTTAAATAATGTTGGCCAATAAAAGACACATTGTAAAACTTTCTCCGCCGTTTTTCGAGGTCCAAAGTGACCGCCGCACGCCTGATCATGACAAAATGATAACACGCTCTTGAATTCATCGTTAGGGACACACCTGCGAATGATTTGATCGGAACAATACTTGAATAGATATGGTTCATCCCAGTAAAAATATTTTACTTGGGATAAAAATCGAAGTTTGTCTTGTTTCGACCAATCGCTAGGTATAAGTCCCGTCGCAAGATAGTTCACGATATCCACAAACCAAGGTTCGTAGGATACATTCAAGAGCTGTTCGTCAGGAAATGAGTCATTTATCGGCACGGTCACAGTTGGCGAAGAAGTGATGCGTGAAAGATGGTCGGCTACAACGTTTTCACATCCACTCTTGTCTTTGATGACAAGATCAAATTCTTGTAACAATAGGATCCAACGTATTAGCCTGGTCTTCGCATCCTTCTTCGATAAAAGATGTCGTAGGGCGGAGTGATATGTGTAAACCACAATAGGCGAGCCAATCAAGTAGGGCCTGAATTTCTCTAATGCAAATACAACTGCCAAGAGTTTTTTCTCGGTAGTTGTGTAATTTATTTGTGCATCATTCAAGGTCCTACTTGCATAGTAAATTACATGTGGTATCTTATCAATATGCTGTCCCAAGACAGCACCAATAGCAAAATCTGATGCGTCACACATAAGCTCGAACGGGTGGTTCCAATCCGGAGATGATAGAACGGGGGCTGTAGTGAGTGATTCTTTAAGCGATTCAAAAGCAGCCTCACAATCCGAATCGAAGTGAAAAGTAGTGTTCTTGGCCAATAGAAGGGTTAAGGGTCTAGCAATTTTGCTAAAGTCCTTAATAAATCTCCTATAAAATCTTGCATGGCCAAGGAAGGATCGTATATCTTTGATGCAATTGGGACGAGGGAGGTTTCGAATGAAATCTATTTTAGCTCTGTCAACCTCAATGCCTTTATGTGAAATTATATGACCAAGTACAATACCTTCTTGGACCATGAAATGGCATTTTTTCCAATTCAAAGTCAAGTTCTTATCCTTACAGCGGGTAAGAACAGCGTCAAGATTACGAAGGCAGTCCTCAAAGGAGTCCCCAAAAATGGAGAAATCGTCCACAAAAATTTCTAGAAAATTTTCCACCATATCTGAAAATATCCCCATCATGCACCGCTGAAATGTAGCGGGAGCGTTGCATAACCCAAAGGGCATGCGTCTATAAGCAAAAGTTCCGAAAGGACAAGTAAAAGTGGTTTTATCTTGATCCTTTTCGGCGATGGGGACCTGGTTGTAACCAGAGTATCCGTCCAAGAAACAATAGTATTCGTGTCCCGCTAATCGTTCCAACATCTGGTCAATGAAAGGTAGAGGAAAGTGATCTTTCCTCGTCGCGGCATTGAGTTTCCTGTAATCGATACATACACGCCACCCAGTTTGGGTGCGTGTTTGGATTAACTCATTAGCCTCGTTAGTGATGACCGTGATGCCAGACTTTTTAGGGACCACATGAATTGGACTTACCCATTGACTATCAGATATGGGGTAAATTATCCCACTATCAAGGCACTTGACGATTCTTTCTTTACCGTCTCCTTCATAATGGGATTTAACCATCTTTGTGGGTCTCGGGTTGGTTTGGCTTCATCCATCAGATGTATGTAATGTTCAACAATTAAGGGACTAATCCCTTTGATGTCAGCCATTGTCCAACCAAATGCTTCTCGATTCGATCTCAACACTGCCAAAAGTGCATTCTCTTGCTCTAAGGCTAGAGAAGCGGAAATAATCACTGGCAAAGTCTCATTCTCTCCTAAATATGCATATTTAAGATGAGAAGATAGCGGTTTGAGATCAAGAATTTATGGAGAGACAATAGAAGGTGGGGTAAGCGAATGATATTCGGACTCCCGAAGAGGTTCAAAACTTGCATAAGATATTGACTCGGAAAGTGCTGCTGACTTTTGCAACGAGTCAACGGATTCAATCTCAAGGTCGGACTCATTGAACATATCCTCACTATAAAGTGGTGCAAGATCAAACGATGTCTCATTAGTGTTGTCGAGAACATCAAAGCAAAGCTCCTCATCCATGCAGCTTTCGGAAGCTATCTCGTGGATGGAACAAACATCCAGCAATTGAGCAGAAGGTTCTGATGGCTGACTTCCTAGCTTATAAATATTAAGCTCAATTGTCATTTTCCCGAAGGATAAGTTCATAGAACCGTTACGACAATTAATCACAGCGTTAGAAGTTGCTAGGAAGGGTCGACCAAGTATCACCGGGATTTGATTGCGTGGGTTTGCCACAGGTTGTGTATCCAAAACAATAAAGTCCACGGGAAATATGAATTCCCCGACTTTAATTAACACATCCTATAGTTCGCCCCGAGGTTTGGTGATAGATCGGTCTGCCATTTGGAGAGTACAATGGGCAGGTTTTAACTCTCCAATTCCTAACTGCTCGTATACTGAATAAGGAAGCAAGTTGACGATAGCGCCTAGATCGAGTAAAGCACGATTTATATTTTTACCCCCAATAGAAATAAAGATTGTAGGACAGCCGGGGTCCTTACGTTTCTTTGGTATTTGTTGGGCAAAAGCTGTGCTAACATTACTCGTCATGAAAACCTTTTTAGGCACTTGAGTTTTTCTCTTCCTAGTGCACAAGTCTTTAAGGATTCTTGCATAAGATGGAACTTGTTGAATAGCATCTAAGAGATGAATATTCACGCTAACTTGCTTAAACATTTACACAATCTTCTCCATTTGCGGGTTAGGTCGGTTGGCCCTTAATCGGTTTGGAAATGGAGCTCGATCAATAAGTTTTGGGTCCAACGTTTGTGGAGAAGACTGTGGCAACGGATTCGATCCCAAAATTGGAGTGAGCATCGACTTAGATAGATTTGGTGAAATGTTTGAGCCTTGGGGAAAACGGAGAATAGGCTCGGACGAAGGTGGGAGACTAGACAAATTAGGGGAAGAAGAAGAAGAAGGGGTATCAAATGTGTCACTAACATCAAATTGCTCACCCACTTGGTTATTCAACATTCTCCCCGATCTCAACGTAGTAATGGCATTCACATTATGACTTTGTGAATGGTCAGGATTCAGTAGGGGTTGAGATGGGAGTTTCCCTTTCTCTTTCGCACTCATTGCGGCGTTTAACTGTGCGATTTGGTTTTCTATTGATTTAATACTCTCACCATGGCAGGAGGAGTTTTTCGTTAGGGTATCAATAGAAGACCTCATATCAGCCGAAATTTGCATGGATTGTTTCATGAACATATCCAAAGTTTGTACAAGTGAGTTGTCAGTACCGGCCACTTGTGGTGTAGAAATGTTGGCCGGATTTTGGAAATTTTGTGACTGAAAGGGAGCTGATTCTGTGGTTGCGGTTGCTGTGGAGGAGGTCTTTGATAATTACTTTGTTGGTTTTGATACCAAGCAAAGTTAGGATGATTCCTCCATCCTTGATTATATGTGGAAGAATAAGGATCATTTCTAGGTCGCTGCTGAAAAGCAGCATTAGCTTGAAACGATGCATTCATAGGACATTCTTCCGTTAAGTGTGAAGGATCCGAACAGCAACCACAGACGGCCTTAGGAAGCGTGACCTGATTTAGGGAGAATGTTGAGAATTTGTTCTCAATAGCGTCGAGTTTCTTCTGTATCGCTGCCATTTCGGTTTTCACTGCGATAGAAACATCGAGCTGGTGAATACCTCCCTTAGTTGAAGGTGGTCTTACGCTTTCCCACTGCAACGTGTGTTCAGCAAGGTCTTCCAGATATTTCCATGCTTCACCGTCATCTTTAGACATGAAATTACATTGACACATTGTTTCAAGCATCTGCTTTGTCGCTGGATTAATGCCCTCATATATAATCCGACATAAATCCCATCTTTGTATTCTGTGATGGGGGCATTGGACAAGCAGATCTTTGAAACGTTCAAAGCACTTCCAAAATGGTTCATTGGGAAGCTGGGTGAACTGGTTGATCTCGCTCCTAATATGTGCAGTCTTATGATTTGGGTAAAACTTCTTAAGAAATGCTACGACGAATTCATCCCAGTTAGTGATAGAGTATGCGGCAGTATTATAAAGCCATTTTTCTGCCAAGTCGCACAGTGTGAATGGGAGAAGACGTAAGCGCATAACATCTAAAGTCAATTATGAAGTACCCATCATTGCGCATACGTTCTCGAATTTGGTAATGAAAACGTACGCGTCTTCCGACTCAAGCCTGTGAAATTTGGGCAGCAGATTGATGTAGTGGGGTTTAATTTCGAAATTATCCCCGTTAGGTGGTGGAAGAGATAGACAAGTAGGAAGAAGACCACGAATAGGATAGCATCTCTCTTGGAGAGAGATGCGCGGTGGATTCTGCTCACCTACGGGCGGTGGCAGCATGGTGTTATAATTAGATGGAGTGCCGTCCATCACGGTCGATGTGGTGTGTAGTGGGGGAAAAGAAGATGAAGAAGTACCGACTTCGGCGTCGATAGCAGGAACGCGGACAAGACGGGCACTAGGATCCCGTGTCCAGCCGAGCATGCACTAAGCGGGTTTAGTGCAAGTGGCAGCGTGTGTGTGATTTAAAATTGGCTTGTTTTGAAAAAGTGGGACTCAAGACAAATCACCCTAAGATGCACAAGCAACCCTAGAACTAAGGTCACCTAGGTCCAGTCTCTAGGCCGCTCCTAGACTTCCAAAAGACAAGCCGCAGGATCAATCCTCTACCGCCTCCGCACTACCCTTGTAGCCAGGTAAGTGCCAGGTAAGTGGGAAGGAACCATGTCGTGTGCCTAATTAAAAACCACTAGCCTTTGTCACACTTGCCTAGGCACTACAAAAGTAATGCGGATAAACGATAGATTACCCACGACCTTCCTCTGTCCTTATTGAGCGCGACAGTCCTTAGAGTCTGATCTAGATATTTTTTAAATTAATGAAGGGTTGATCTATATGCTCGGTTTGTGATTTGTGGGGCTTAGGAAGGGTGATGAAATCCCCACCTAATCTTGATTTGGTCTTTGCCCCTTAGAGTCCGTATTAAATATGCAAAACAAAACCAATCACAAAACTTTTGCAAAAAGATTTTTTTTTTAGCGGCGCAATTTTGCAAAGAATCCTGCAGAAAATAGATTTTATTGGATTCGAGAAGAGAGAGAAGGAGTTAAGAAAGATACCAGAGAATTCTGTGGCCCTAACTCTTCTATCCTGCCGCGATTCCGCCGCCAAAGGTGCCTTTATGCCGCGGTTCCGCCGTGTGGTAGAGAGAACAGTTGATGAAAATTTTTCTGTGATCTCCTTTGCTCCTCTGGATCTCTAAAAATGTCTCTGTTTCCTGTTTTCCTCAATTCTGTGACTCCAGATCTCCTTGCAAAAATCCACGCACAAATCGTTAAATATGCAATTTGCAGTTTTGTTTTAATAATGATATGGCTCGTCTAAGAATTCAACACAAATAGTAAAAATAAAAAATTACGCACGATCCCCGGCAACGGCGCCATTTGATTGTTTCGAATGAGTGTGTTTGTAGAATAATCGCAATCAGAACGGTGTCACGCGTAGCTAGACCGAGGTGAGTACGGGTCGTCCTCAGGGAAACGTGGAACCTTTTACTTTTACTTTAGATGTGTTGAGAAAGAAAGAAGAGATAAAGAATTTTATAGAATGGTTTCTAGATCTACGTTAAACAAAAATGTAAAATATAGATCTAGATTATTTTAAAGATGTAGTAAATATAATAAGAAGGCTTGTAGGGTTCGTTAGGATTTAGTAGTTATGGACGATTAATTAAAAGTTAGCCATTTTATCCATTAATAGATTTAGAACTAGAACGACGGTGATGCGTGTAGATTAGGGTTTCTGGAGGGAAAAGGAATCCCACTCTTAACCCTTATCTCGACACGGAACTTCGTTCATATCTAGCCTTTACCAAAACAATCATTAATCTAATCTCTAATCACGGTCGGAACTAGCAAAGAATTGCTAGCGCGCCCGATTAGGATGTTAATGATTCTTTTGATAAAGTTCCTAAACTTTATAGGACTTAAAAAAGGTTTAATTATTTCCATCGTCCATTAGCGTACCCTAATCCTACGAACCCTAACAAGCGGAGAATTACTCGCGCATGTTGGGAGAAGAAGATGAAAAGACAGAGAGGGAAAACATAATGCAAAAAACAATTAAAAAGAACTACCTTTATTAATCGACTTGAACAAACTACACTTTTAATCCATAGAAAATGATTACAACTAGTTTCTTCTCGATCTTTCCTAAGAAGGTAGTCGAACAGTCAATGATCAGCTTGGATGCGTGAGCGTCTGGGGCTTCGTGATCGCGTCGGCTTGATAACTTTTCCAAGAGGCTCTCGGTGCCCTTTTATAGTGCAAAGCCAGAATCTTTAGGGTGAAAACTTGATAAAATATAGCATAGATTCACCTCCCAAAATTTTAGCAATTGATCTCTCTAGAATGCCGCGGATCCGCGGCCAACAGGGGGGTTTGGCCGCGGTTCCGCGGCCAATGGTGGAGATCATTTCATCATTTCTCTTGGGCTTTGTAATTGTGACATGTGGCAATCCTAGGCACCTTCAGAATTCAGAAATCTTCTCTCGGTTGCTTCCAGACTTGGTTTCCAAGTTTTGCTTCTTAATTAGGCAAGTCTTCTTCAACAGCTTGATTTCTTTGATATATTATGCATAACAACTTGGAAAATTCTGCACAATAATCTTAAATAATATTTAGTAGACTTAGTTCTACTAGGATTTGGTCAATGAATTTATTTGCATATATTTTTCTACCAAATGATAATTAAAATATATTAACACATGGAAAATGGTGTTTTTACACATAAACCCTCATATGTATAATATATTATAATAAAGTCTTTTTTTAATATGAAAATGGTAGGAAAAATGTAATACAAATGTGCAGTTTTATCAACTGAACATGGTCCGGCCGGCCCGAGTCGGTCGGTCCGCCGGCCGACTCGGGCCGAGTCGGGGGGTCGGAAGGTAGGGGGTCTTTAGGTGAACACACTGGTATATTTAGTTTTTCATGTGTACTGGAAATTTTGGAATTTATCACGTGTTGACTGTTGGACTTCTAAAATTTTTAAAACAAAATAATATTAAAAATAATGTGGGGTATGGGATTTGAATTCTGGTAGCTTGGTTTAGCAGTGCAAGGTATTACTAATGAGTTACAAGCTCCTTCTTGTAATTATGGAGCTATTTAATTACTTAAACTAGTCACAGAAAATGTAAATACCCCAAGTATACACTAATTTTAAAGCAAATTTTTGTACACTAAAAATGGAGTTGTTACATTCTTTTAATTTGAAATTAAAAAGCAAAATAATTACTTATATCTTGTGCTCAGGCTAAAATACTCATTTATGGATTTTGAAAAAAAATATTTGAAAAAATTTGTATAGGAAAATTAGGGTTGTTACAACCCTGCTCGGTCCATCCATGGCTGGTAGTTCACTACCCAGCGACACCAAGGATCAAAGCCCTCATCAAGCGGCCACCAAGCAGCTACCCTGCTCGGTCCATCCTTGGATGGTAGTTCACTACCCACCGACGCCCAGGATCCAAGCCCTCATCAAGAGGCCACCAGGCAGCAACCCTGCTCGGTCTATCCTTGGCTGGTAGTTCACTACCCACCGACGCCAAGGATCAAAGCCCTCATCAAGAGGCAACCGGGTAGGAACCCTGCTCGGTCTATTCATGGCTGGTAGTTCACTACCCACCGACGTCAAGGATCAAAGCCCTCATCAAGAGGCCACCGAGCAGCTACCCTGCTCGGTCCATCCTTGGCTGGTAATTTCTTACCCTACGACGCCAAGGATCAAAGCCCTCATCAAGAGGCCACCGAGCAGCTACCCTGCTCGGTCCATCCTTGACTGGTAATTTCTTACCCTACGACGCCAAGGATCAAAGCCCTCATCAAGAGGCCGCCAAGCAGCTTCCCTGCTCACTTTCCTAAGCGATCCCCCCTCGACTTCGAGGCCATAGAGACGCCGACCTTTCACCGGTCTTTGCACACTTGGCAAATGGTCGAATTCAACTCGACGTGTGATCGCTAGATGAAAAACCGACTTAACATGAAGGCAGTACCGCGCAAACAAAATGTTTACCACAAACAAAGGGAAAATGCACACCCAAAGAACACTGCAAAAAGATTTTTTATTCATAAAAAACCAGAAGTCTTTACAGAGGTATTATGGGCTCCCCAGCCTTACAAAAACACCCGGAGGCTTACAAAATTTTAGCGCAAAGAAAATAAGGAGGCGAGGAAGTTCAGGCCTCGGGGCCGGGGAGAACATCGATGAGCTGCGCTTCGACTGCGACAACCGGGGTGGCATCTTGAAGGTCGGCACCCACAGCGGGAGCCTCGGCGCCGGTGGTCCGGACGACCGACTTATCCCCAACGCTCCCACCAGGGGCCTCTCCCCGTGCAGCGTTTCTGGAAGCATTCCCCTGTGCCTCATCCCCCAGGGGGTACTCACCCCAGAGCTCGCCGTTAGGGAACTCCGGCATCAAGGCCTTAACGGCGTCGAGAGCGTCGTGCCAAACGACAGTAGCGACTCCAGCGAGGTCGGTGTAGCACTGATCTGACTTCCTGTAGCTCTCCACCGCCTTCGAAGCTCGGAGCTCGGCAAGCCTCGTTCCCTCCTTCGCTGCCTCGTTCTCCCTCCGGAGGGTGCTCGTCATCTTCTTCAGGGTGGCGACAAGCACTCTGGAGTCTTCTAACTTGGCCTCGGCGGCTCGGACGGCCTCTCGGTACTTAGCGATCTCCCGATCCCCGGCCTCCACCCGGTCTTCGAAAGCAGCAACCCACTCCATCGCCGCTTCCAGCTCCAGCCTTGAGCTTTCCTGCCGCGAGGAGAACTCACTCGCGGCCCGCATCACAGGGGCAATTTCCTCGTCCTCCATGTTGACGACGAGGGCGACGTGCTGGAGGACCTGAAGAAAAACAGAGGAGGGTTAAAAAGAAAAGGGGGCACCTGATTTATAGAGATTTAGCGTGCGTGCGCTTTTAAAAGATGAATCAAAAATAATTTATAACCGCAATGAAGAACGGCGTCGCTTGGTAGCTAGCCGGTGAGTACGGGTCGGTCCACAGGGATGTTGTGTATTTCCTAATTTGGTCTAACGAGTTAATTCCAAACGGTGTGAATAGATTGATTAAATCTAAAAACTAAGTTTTATCTAAACTAGAGTTTTGCTAGGGTTAGGTTTAGGTTAAGTTTGGAAATGTAAAGATTTCCCACCGCTTTCAATGCCCTAATTTAGATCTACTAGGTGTTATGGTAACAATTAATAAAGGGGATTGGTACCATCGGGAAGAAACGATGTTTCTTCCTTTAGGTTCTTGTCCTTCCTTTCTTAATTCTTATCCTAACGTCCATGGAAAACATATACAACCGGTCCTTTATACTACGGTATCACCTCTACCTCGGGGGATAGGGTGCCATAGGGAACGGTGTGTTATGTATGCGTGGAATCCTATAAAAACTTATAATGAGCAAGAAAGGGATGAGAGATTTTCATCTCTCAAGCCTTCCCCAAATTTAACCCTAACAAGCGAGGAGACTACTCGCTCGTTAGGGAATTGAAAAACATTTCTAATTAATTTAACTAGGGCAGATAAGAAAATTTAAACTAGGGCAATGAAAAAAACTTACTAATTTTATTGATGGCTCTCTGCAAACATTTACACAGGATTTAATTTCTGAAATAGATGAATAAAAAGAGGCATAACCTAAATCAGGTTTTTAGGGTTCTATTTATAGATTCATAAAAAACCCTAGAGTTATAATCGACGCACATCTGCTATTACAAAATACCCCCTAATAAGACTAGTCAACGAGTCGCCAGCGCACCGACACATTTTTCCACCGACACGGGTATCACCCGACCGCGGATCCGCGGCCAAAGCCCACGTTTGGCCGCGGTTCCACGGCCGTATATGGGCCTTGTGGGCTCATTTTCTTTGGTTATGTTCTGGTGGCATTTTACTCCTTTTTGCTTCACTTTGTTTCTCAGGTTGGCTTCTAGTTCACTTCCAGATTTTCACAGTGAATAAATGTAGTGGACTTTTACCATTGCTTCGTGTCGAAGTCTTGAACCTTGCGCTGCCTTTGTACTTTTGTGAACTTTGTTCATTGATCTTCGTTTAGTCTTCAAACTATAGGCAAGATAAAGATTCTCTATTTGTTGGTCGTAGTCTCATTTTTGTATCGTCTTTTGTCTTTTTCACTGTTTTTGTTCCGAGAACCTGTAACCTGCAACTATGTAGCAGACATGGGTCAAAAGCACCTGTTTATTTATAAAATGCATAAGAATGAGGAATATAATAATGTAATATTATGATATGAACAAATACCCTCAAACTTATCTTTTGCTCGTCCTCGAGCAAACCTAGTTTTATTCTCAACAAAAACCTAACCTCACTTTCATAGGAAAACGCGATTACACTGAGCTCATGCAACAAGCTGTTAAACCTCTAGGTGTCCCTAGTAGGAGGAGTGTTTTCTCCTGAGGGTTTTCAGCGATTACTACCCACAAAATCCTATCAATTAGGCCCATTGACTTTTATTCTCCAATTAGGTTTTCCAACAAGAAACTCTATTATTTTCGACTCATAAATTATCCACCCGTATTCTTCATGCTTCCTTATTATTTAACTTAAGATCATATATGTTCTGTAGACTTACTTAGCTTTTAGCATCTTTTAAGCTTTCCTTCTAGGGTTTTCTTTCTCAACTTAGGAAATTTTATCATCTCTACTAAAGATACAAGTCCTATTCTTCATTCCTATCTCTTATCTAAACCCCAATCACATATCCCTACGTGTGTGTATATATCACCCCTACACTTGGAAATTCAAATCAAGCAATCATACTCTTGTCCATCGTCCAAAGCACTTCTTAATTGGTGAATTTTTAGATGAAATTGACCACACATTTTTCATGCGACCGTTAATACTTCTTAAGGTACTAACGACCGATTACAAAATGTGTTCGCACATTAAAGCGTAATTGCTAGTCTTGTAATCCCTAAGTCTATTAGCAGTGACTCCCAAACCAGTTGGTCCAACGCACTAGGTGATGAAGCACCCTCGCTAAATTTTTTTTTTTATTAATGCAGCCTTAAGTAATCACAAAAACCAGTGTTCATTTTTTTATTATCTCTTTATTCTCACTTGTGTTTTTATTTTATTTTTCTTCGTACTAAGGACTTTAGACGAGAGCATTTCAAGGTCTCTTCTACTACTCCAAGTTTCAAGGTTCGTGTTTGTGCAATTTGTAGGGTATATATTTTCAGAATTTAGACTTAAGTTAGGAATTATTCTTCAAACTTATACTTTAATAAAGATATCAATACTTTTCACTTGTTTTAACTTAGCCCAAGAAGTGAACTCAAAATTTGCCTATTTCTAAATAAACTACAAAGACATATACTTTCTACCGTTAAACTTTAAGAAAAGTTATTTTTAGGGTTTTTAATTTACTAAGTTTAGGATCTAGTTGTTCCTAGCTAGTTAACTTTTTTGTCAAACTCAAGTCAATTATAATCAAAATTGAATGTTTTAATTTTTATAATTTTTTCAATTTTTATGGATTTTAAAATAAGTATGTAAATGCAAGAATATACACATGAATGCGAAGGAAGAAGGTTTACCGGGCATACCCCCAAACTTAACCTTGACAGTGTCCTCACTGTCATGCTATACCAAGAGGGTTGAGAATGTCGGCACTCCCCTATTTATTTATTTATAAAAAAATTTATATTTTTTATTGTTAAAAGAAAAACAAAAATATATATACAAAAAAGCCCCCCCAAACTTCATTGAAACAATGTTAAACGTCATTGCCAAACTTTGCAAAGACCAAACGTCAACACCAACCAGTTGAAAAATTTATCTGTATAGAGTATCAGTCGGTGGAAGAACATGATGTACCGAGCCATAAAGAATTGGGGAAGATATATGTGGTGGTATGGAGAGTGTGGAAGTGAATCAAAACGAGAATGTGAATGATCAGAAATCAGTGGAATATTGGCATTCTCGTAGCTTATTAAAAGAAAAGGGGGTGGTTCAACTTCTAAAGGAGGGGGTTTGACTATCCACACTATCCCCAAGATGTTTCTGTGGATCCTTTATCGACTTGGCATCATCCATCATATGCATATGATATTCAATTATGAGGGAACTAATCTCCTCGATGTCCGCCATAGTCCAGCCGAAAGCTTGCCGCTTATCTTGTAAGACCATTAAAAGGGCTTTCTCTTGCTCGAGGGCTAGAGAGGCCGATATGATAACGGGAAAGGTCTCATTCTCACCTAGGTAAGCGTATTTCAGGTGAGACGGCAAGGGCTTGAGTTCGAGTTTCGGAGGCGAAACAATCAAAGGTAAAATTGGGGAATATACCTCGAACTCAAAGGATTCCAACAAGGGTTCGAAATCACTGCAAACAACCGAATCAGATAGTTCAACTAACACATCCAAAAATTCAAAGGACTTATATTCGGGCGGTGAATCGTCAAAATCGTCCGAAAAGGTGAAACATTCATAATCAATATCGGTTGTGCCAACTGTGTTAGATTCAGGAGGGACGCACTAGTGGCGTCAAAACTGTTGTCATCAAACAGAAATCTTTCAAGCTCGCAGTCCTCCTGTGTGATTTCGTGAATAGAGCAAACTTCTCCTGTACTAGTTTTAGGCACGGGGGGCAGACTTCCTATCTTGTAAATATTGAACTCACTAGACATCTTCCCGAAGGATAGAGTCATGGAGCCATTGCGACAATTTATTACGGCATTGGAAGTGGCCAAAAATGGTCGACCTAGGATCACCGGAATTTGGTTCCGTGGGTTAGCAACAGGTTGTGCGTCCATAACAATAAAATCAACAGGGAATATGAAATCCCCTACTTTGATCAACACATCCTCTAACTCACCCCTAGGATGGATGATTGATCGATCAGCCATTTGGAGAGTACAACGAGTGAGTTTCAACTCTCCAACCCCTAATTGCTCGTACACAGAGTAGGGAAGTAGGTTAACACTAGACCCAAGATCTAAAAGTGCTCTATTGATGTTCTTATCCCCAATTGTTATTGAAATTGTAGGACAGTCAGGGTCCTTTCGTTTTTGGGGTAAGGGTTGACGTTGGTTAATAGCATTGCTTACGGAACTTGCTACTAGCACTTTCTTGGGTGTTTGTGACTTTCTCTTCGAGGAGCATAAGCCCTTTAAGATTTTCGCGTAAGAAGGGACTTGTTGGATTGCATCCAAGAGAGGTATATTTATGCTAACCTGTTTAAATAACTCCATAATCTTCTCCATTTGTGGAGTTGGTTTATTGGAACTCAACCTGTTTGGAAATGGTGCATTTTGAAAATCTGTTGAGTCCAATGTCTGTGGAGTAGAATGTGGAGTTGGAACGGATCTTAGTGTGGGTGTGTTCGTGAAGTGAGAAGTGGGTCCGTTCGGATTAGAAGAAGAAGAGCCTTTTGAAGAATGAAGAATAGGCTCTAACGAAGAAGATGAAGGTGAAGAAGAAGAGGATGGAGAAGAAGAAGAAGAAGATGATGATGATGAAGAAGAACCACCGGCGGGGGTGTCATCACTAATACCCACGTTATTTCGCAACACTCTTCCAGATCTCAATGTGGTCACCGCATTTACATTATGATTTTGATATTCATATGCGATATGTGCGTTGTGTGTGTGACCGGGATTTGGCAATGGTTGAGATGGAAGCTTTCCTTTTTCTCTCTCGCTCAATACAGCAGTTAGTTGTGCAATTTGTGCCTCAATAGATTTGATGCTTTGATCGTGTGAAGCATTGTTGTGCACCAAAGACTGGATGGAAGTCTTCAACCTTGCTGCAGATTGTGTAGATTCACATCTAGACTTTTTTCTAGCGAGATAACCTTATCATCATTTAGTTGAACAAAATTATTTTGAGGGTAAAAGTTGTTAGGCACAAAATTGTTCGTTTGATTTGGATAAAGTTGTGGTTAGAAAGGTTGCTGGTATTGAGTTTGTTGGGGTGCTTGTTGTTGTGGAGGAGGAAGCCTTTGAAAGTTGTTATTTCCTTAGAATTGTTGATTTTGATTCCAAGCAAAATTTGGGTGACTCCTCCAACCCGGATTATAGGTTGAAGAGTAAGAATCATTTCTTTGTCATTGCTGAAAGGCAGCATTGACTTGATCTTGTCCTTGAACAAGTGGATTGTAAGGACACTCTTCAGTAAGATGTGATGGATCCGAACAACGAGCACAAACAGTTCGTGGGGGTAAAGCAGGGGCAGGAGAAGGCGATGAGATTTTGGTCTCAATGGCTTCTAGCTTTTTCGTAAGCGCGGCCATCTCGGCCTTCATAGCAATCGACATATCTAATTGATGTATGCCTGCCCTAGAATGACCAATAGAAGAAGATGAGGTGGTCTTGGTGCTTTCCCACTGAAGTGTTTGTTCCTCACTAGATTTGGTTAGAAAGTGACCTTGACAAATGGTTTCTAGCAACTGCTTTGTTACTGGGTTCAATCCCTCGTATAAAGTTTGGCAAAGTTGCCAATTTTCGATCCCATGGTGAGGGCATTGAACAAGTAGGTCTTTGAATCTTTCAAAACACTTCCAAAATGGTTCGGAAGGAAGCTGGGAAAATTGTATAATCTCATTGCGAATTCTCGCGATCTTGTGATGAGGATAAAACTTTTTTAGAAAAGCTTTAACAAACTCGTCCTAATTTCTAATTGAATGTGATGTTGTGCTGTATAATCACTTCTCGGCTAATCACATAAGGTGAAAGGAATGACCCTTAGCCTTATAACATCATCTGATAATTGGGCTGTTTTCATCATTGCGCAAACGTTTTGGATTTTGTTTATGAAGATATAGGCATCTTCAGATTCCAGTCCGTGAAATTTTGGCAACATATTGATGAAGTGGGGTTTGATCTCAAAATTGTCCCCATTTGCCGGTGGGAGTGAAAGACAAGTAGGTAAGGTGATGCGGACAGGGTAAAAAAGATCCTGGAGCGCGATTCGTTGGGGCGCTGCAACAGGCGGGTGGTTCGGATTATTCGCACCTAACGGAGGTGGAATCAGTCCCGTAGGTAAGGTGTTGTTAGGATTATATCTCGACATACCTTCGGAAGAAGAATTTGAAGGTGAAGGTAAGGAAGTGGAAAGAATTTCGACTTCGGAGTCGAAAGCTTCGTCGGTCGGTACCAACGAAACACGGACTAATCGGGCGCTAGCGTCCTTAGTCCAACCGGACATACACTAAAGAGGTAGTGTAGTCAAAAAGGTGAAAAACAGAATGTGGGGGTAAGAAAATGTTACTGAGAAGAAAATGGTGTAAGTGGGGTGCAAGGATTTCTTAGCGACAAGTTGCAAGTTTTTTTTTTGTAAATTTTTTCCCTTTTTTATCCTTTTTTATGTGGAGCTTTTTGCAAAAAGATTTTCGATAAAAGGCTTTGACACAAATGCAATCAACCACAAATGCACAATCAGGCCTAGATCTAGGGTCAGCTAGACAGCTCCTAACTGTTTCAAAGGGTTAGAAATAGGACCTCAAACCGTCTCTTCACCGCCAATTGCGGCCAGGTAAGTGCCAGGTGTGTGGGAGGCTCTCCACTACAAGTAGTGGCCCTAATTAAGAACCACTCGCCTTAGACACACTTGCCTAGACACCACAAAGTCAGGTTAGGATCAACGGCCGATGTCTACAACTAGTCCTCTGTCCTATTGAGCGCGACGTCTTTAGGGCTGAGTCTAATCTTTTTTAATTAATAATGGTCAATGCAAAATGCCTTATGTGATTTCCGGGTTCCTGGGAAGGGTGATGAAATCCCCACCCAATCTGAATTGGTCTCAAGCCCCTTAAAGTCCGATTAAAAATATGCAAAGCAGTAACAATCACTTGCAATCAATTTTTTTTATTTTTTTAGAGCGGCGCAAAGAATCCTGCACAAGATCAATTATTTGAAGGGGAGATTTTTTAGCGCAAAGAATCCTGCAGGAGATTTGACAGAAAAGATATTTGGGGTTGCAGAGGAAGGAGAGAGAAACAAACAGAGTTAATTTGGATTGTTGACGTAAGCAGGGCGCGGCGCTTCCGCGGCAACAGGTATGGTCCGGCGGCGGTTCCGCGGCTTAAAGATCGGCTTGGCCCTCCAAATTTTGCTGATGTCACCAAATCACCGCGCTTCCGCGGCGGGAGCAAGCTTTTGCGGCGGTTCCGCGGTCTCCCTGTTGACTTGGCATTCCAACTTTCTTCTGTTGTTCTATTGTGGAAATCCCCTGTTGTTCAGATCTTCAGTTTTCTGTTTTAATCTCTGGATTTTTCCAGATCCGAACTCGATTGTAAATCCTGCAATATTCAAACAAAAATACCCTTCAAACAATAAATGATGATAAAAATTTTATAATTTTTAATTTTTTTCTTCAGTTTTTTATGATTTTTTAATTTTATATTAACCCGAAATTGCAAAAAGAAAATACTACGCCATCCCCGGCAACGGCGCCATTTGATTTAAAGAGATTTAGCGTGCTTGCGCTTTTAAAAGATGAATCAAAAATAATTTATAACCGCAATCAAGAACGGCGTCGCTTGGTAGCTAGCCGGTGAGTACGGGTCGGTCCATAGGGATGTTGTGTATTTCCTAATTTGGTCTAACGATTTAATTCCAAACGGTGTGAATGGATTGATTAAATCTAAAAACTAAGTTTTATCTAGACTAGAGTCTTGCTAGGATTAGGTTTATGTTAAGTTTGGAAATGTAAAGATTTCCCACCGCTTTCAATGCCCTAATTTAGATCTACTAGGTGTTATGGTAACAATTAATAAAGGGGATTAGTATCATCGGGAAGAAACGATGTTTCTTCCTCTAGGTTCTTGTCCTTCCTTTCTTAATTCTTACCCTAACGTCCATGGAAAACATATACAACCGGTCCTTTATACTACGGTATCGCCGCTACCTCGGGGGATAGGGTGCCGTAGGGAACGGTGTGTTATGTATGCATGGAATCCTATAAAAACTTATAATGGGCAAGAAAGGGGTGAGAGATTTTCATTTCTCAAGCCTTCCCCAAATCTAACCCTAACAAGCGAGGAGACTACTCGCTCGTTAGAGAATTGAAAAACATTTCTAATTAATTTAACTAGGGCAGATAAGAAAATTTAAACTAGGGCAATGAAAAAAATTACTAATTTTATTGATGGCTCTCTCCAAACATTTACACAGGATTTAATTTCTAAAATAGATGAATAAAAAAAGGCATAACCTAAATCAGGTTTTTAGGGTTCTATTTATAGATTCATAGAAAACCTTAGGGTTACAATCGACGCACATCTGTTATTACAAAAATACGCCCTAATAAGACTAGTCAACGAGCCGCCAGTGCACCGACGCATTTTTCCACCGACACGGGTATCACCCGGCCGTGGATCCGCGGCCAAAGCCCACGGTTGGCCGCGGTTCCGCGGCCGTATCTGGGCCTTGTGGGCTCATTTTCTCTGGTTATGTTCTGGTGGAATTTTACTCCTTTTTGCTTCACTTTGTTTCTCAGGTTGGCTTCCAGTTCTCTTCCAGATTTCCACAGTGAATAAATGTAGTGGACTTTTACCGTTGCTTCGTGTCGAAGTCTTGAACCTTGCGCTGCCTTTGTACTTTTGTGAACTTTGTTCATTGATCTTCGTTTAGTCTTCAAACTGTAGGCAAGATAAAGATTCTCTATTTGTTGGTCGTAGTCTCACTTTTGTATCGACTTTTGTCTTTTTCACTGTTTTTATTCCGAGAACCTATAACCTGCAACTATGTAGCAGACATGGGTCAAAAACACCTGTTTATTTATAAAATGCATAAGAATGGGGAATATAATAATGCAATATTATGATATGAACAACACCCAATCTCGCGAACAAAAATACTGAATGAAAAACCGAGTGGGGTGCGAACACTAACCTGCACGGCCTCTTGAGCTATGGCCTCCATTTGGGCCCGGAGGGTCCCCCGAGGGATTCTGCCCCTTGCCGACCTTTCTATCTCCGAGAGCAGGCTGTCGGCGATGGAAAGTCCCGAGGGCACCTCGAAGCGAAGCTCCCCATTGTCCACAAGGATCGGGGAAGCCGGGGAGTTGGGCGCCGTCCTATGAAACCTCTTGAGGAGCGACGCAGGAGAACCGGTCTCACCTCCCACCTCCGGAGCCCGGGGCTCTTGCTCCCGAGTACGTTTTAGGCTCGGCGCACGACTGGACTCTGGGGCCCAGGGCACGCTTGGGCGCCTGGATGGAGCGGCCACCGGTAGAGCCGGAGCCGACGACGGGCGAGAAGGGCCGGCACCTCCGGCCTTCTTCCCCTTCTTCTGTTCGACCAGGGTTGCCCGAAATTTGCCTAGGTCCATGGGTTTTGCATAAGACAAAAGTGCAAAGGAGTCAGCAATGCCAGAAGAAGTGAAAGATTACACAAGTCTAAACAGGTCGCCCGAAAACTCCAAACTTACCCGCGAACTGGGCGGGGCTGAGCCCGGCCCAACCGAGGGCCCGCTCAGACAGCAGCATATCAGCCCGGGGTAGGGGCTCCCACTCCGACACCTTCACTGCGTCGGGATCATTCGACTGACTCACCCGCGGGCAGCTGGCTCTGTGCCACTGGATGGGCACAGGCCAATCCTCACCCTTGGGCGGCCCAACAAACAAAAACTTCTTATTCCATTCATGAATGGAATAAGGTACTACGACGACCCCCGACCCGGCAGCATCCCCCCGTTGTTTTCTAAGAGAGATGTATACCCAGCTCGGCTCGGCCCTGCGAGTGCCAGGGTGGTTTTTGTAGCAAAAAGAAGAAATGAGAAGGCTCCGGCTGAAAGGGATCAGACACAATTTCAACCGGACCAGGAACCCAAGGAGAATCCTCCAAGAGTTCGGCACTAACTGGCCCGGGGCTAACCCAAAACAATTCAACACCGCACTCACTTCGGGGGAGAAGGGCAGGCGCATCTCGGCCCAAAAGGCTTCTAGGTACAAGGCAATATCCTTACCCCGTACCTGGTCTGCCCTTTCCCCCTCCACGTCTAGACGAAGCGAATAGCTGGGAGGAATGTGGAAATGAGTTCGAATGCTGGCGAGCTCTTCCGTATGCCTCAGAGCGGATGACGCGCCAAGAACACCTATGACCTTCGCTCTGGGGACCGCCCCCGTCGCACGACCCCGGGAAGCATGACTAACCCTAACTTCCCGGGGGGACTCCGACTCAGAAGAGGAAGAGGAAGAAGTAGAAGAGGAAGCTGCAGAAGACTCCCCAGAATCTACACAGACTATTTCTACAGACTCCTCGGTAGAAGATATCTAACCTGATTAAAGGGATGAGTCCTCGGAAGAGAAAACGCAAGGAATCCGACCTTAGGAGAAGAGCGCCGAGCTAACACGACTAGGGGCAAGGAAGTTATGGTGAGGTATGGGCCCTGATGGGGATCCCACATCTATTTATAGCCGCCGGCGTACACATCCTACGGCTCCGATCGCCTCCTGCCAAAACGACGCTTCGCAACCAACGGCCGACAACGTTCCACCTGTCGTACTCACATTGGGCACGTCCCATCGGGCGCGGGAACACCTGGGCCCCGTCTCGTCAGGAAACCAACGCCAGAAACATGGGCTGGTGCTTCAACGAATGTACGCACCAACCGGCGCTTCCTTTTAAATGCGAGATCTCTCCCCTGATCCGCTGACGTCATCAAGAAAATACGACTAATCGTCCGGGAATACGTGCCGACGATATCTTCAAGTAAGAGCTCACCCCGGGTGACCGGTCAGACCACTCTCGACCCGACCCAGGAACGGGTCTAGACGAGAGTGGGGGGCTAATGATGATGCTCGATATCGGCGACTTCCCAGATCATGACATGTGGCAGATGACGTGTCCCAGAGCTTATAAGAAAGGATCAAGAATGTTACATTGGAAGCACACCCCAAGCCTCCGACCCGAGGATGTTCCCGATATACGGTGACCATCCAGACCACCCCCAGCTTGCCTCCGAGATATCACAGAACCAAGATGCCTCAGCCTCTGGCCGAGCTCATCTTCTTCGGTCTCACCGACCGACCTACAGCACCGATCATAGGCGCCTCCGCCATGGCTCCGTGAATGTCGCCAGGCGAGAGATATCCTCCGCCCATGATCCTGTGTTTCACGCCATCACGATCCCCCATTAACGAGCATGTCTCGTCATTAATGGGGGATCCCGCCTATCACGCGGACATGACGCCAGGGGCGTAACGGCCGGCGTGAATCTCGCGCCCGCCTGTCCATTGCTGCCGCTTTATAAACCCCTCTCTCAGACGACTCAGGTAAGCCAATTTTACCCCAATAGGCCGTTACTCTGCCAAAATACCCCGTCTAACTTGATCGTCGGAAGGTCCTCGGTGGCATAACTACCCTGGGACTTCCTTGCAGGTAGCTCGGCCTCAACCACATAAAACCCATTGAGATCCACAAGCTTCAGGAGTCAACCCTCCAAATCCAATCTCAGCCATCCATCAACGCTCGCAGCAGATCAACGGAAGATAACATCTGAAGGAGATCCGGAGATCCATCACCTGCCAAAGTATTACACGAGATCTAAACCAATCCCTTTTACCCAAATACAAGATACAAAATTATCTCCTTTTCCTTCAAAACTCTCAAGGTTTTAGATGCCTCTGATGGAGGCCTGGATCTCCTTCAGATGTTGTCCTCCGTCGGTCTGTTGCGAGCGTTGATGAAGGGTTGAGATTGAAGTTGATGGTTTGTCTTCTTAAGCGTGTGGATCTTAATGGGTTGATTTTGAGGTGAAGCCGAGCTACCTGCAAAGAAGTCCCGGGATGGTTGTACTACCGTTGACCCTCCGACGATCAAGTTAGCCGAGGAATTTGAGCAGAGTAGCGGCTTGTTGGATAGAAATTGCCTTACCTGAGCCGTCTGAGAGAGGGTTTTTTATAGTGGTCGCTTGGAGCGAAATGGCGTAAGATCTTCGCCGTCGGTTACGCCCCTGACGTTACGCCTGCGTGAATGACGGGATCTCCCCATTAATGACGAGATACGCTCGTTAATGGGTGGATATGACGGCGTGAAACGCGGGATGTTGGGTGGCGGATATCTCGCTTCTGGCGAGATACGCGGAGCCCTGGCGGAGGCGCTTGAGCTCTGCGTCCTTGGTTGCTCGGTAGAACCGGGGAAGCTTAGCTCGGAAAGAGGCTCGGAGGCGAGCGGGAGGCCAAGGAAGCTCGGTTCTGTGATAACTCGGAGGTGAGCTGGGAGGGCTGAGGAAGCCCAACATGTAGAAGGGCTTGAAGGCGAGCCGATGGTTATTTGTAAAGTGAGCATGGAAGTGTTTTGGGAAGCCATCGCAGGTCGGGTCAATCCTCGGGGGCGAAGGCCTGAGGAATGTCTTCAATGTATCGTGTTTACTCCTGTCCCATAAGCCCAGGGACACGTCATCTACCACGTGTCATGATCTGGGGAATTCCCACTTATGAGTATCATCATTAGCCCCCCACTCTCGTCCCGACCTATTTATGGGTCGGGTCGAGAGTGGTCTGAGCGGTTTTCTGGGCACCGACTGTTGCTAAAATTTTATCGGCGCGGATTTCCGGGGCGACACGGTGAAGGCCAGTTGTGTCATTCGGATTTACGAGCCCGCGTAGCATATCCCAGGCGCTTGGATCTTCGCGCGCATCTTTGATGACATCAGCGGATTAGGGAAAGGATCGTGCTTTAAAGAGGGGGAGCCGATTCGCTCGCACGTCTGTTGGGGTGCGGGCCACGTGTCCGACGTGGATTGGGGGATGCGACAGGCTGTTGCTGTCGCCTGCGGTCGAAGGGACGTCTCCAATGGTCGTTCGACATGTGGGGCTTCGACGGCTGGCAGACGCGACGCTTCGTTTTGGCGTGAAATGATCGGGGTCGTCGAATGCTTCCCCTCGAGTTGTATAAATAGGAGGGGAACCCCCTAGGGTTAATACTTCCGCCACTATTTTCCTTCATTGCAAGAGATTGCTCGGCGCTCCTTTTTCTCTTTAGATCAGATCTCCAACGCCTTTCCTCGACGAAACCTTCCCCTTGAACCAGCTTAGATGTCTTCCTCTGGGGAGTCGGTAGAAGTTGTTAGGGTCGAGTCCAGGATGTCTTCTCCCACCTCTTCGGTTGCCCCATCTGCGTCGGGTTCCCTTCATAGAGTTATGGCTACCCGCGCCGCTCGTCACCAGGCGACGGCAAGGGCCCCTAAGGTGCGCATCGGGAACGCTTGCGATGCGCCCTCCATATTGAGTAATGTGGATGAGCTTACCGAGATTCGGGCTCGCTTCCACATTCCCCATAGCTATTTTCTTCGTTTAGCCAGGGTGGATGAAAGGGCGGATCAGGTGCACAGGGTAAGGAGATTGCCCTTTACTTGGATGCATTCTGGGCTGGAATGCGTCCGCCCTTTCCACCCGAAGTATGTGGGCTACTTCGCTGCTTCCAACTCGCCCCGGGCCAGCTAGTGCCGAACTCGTAGAGAATTCTCCTTGGGTTCCTGGTCCAGTTGAAACTTGACGACATCCCTTTCAGCCTGACCCTTCCTACTTCCTTTCTCTGTTACAAAAATCACCTGGGCACCCGCAAGGATGAGCCTAGCTGGGTGTATATTTCCTTCAAAAAACACAAGGGACGGACGGCTGAATCGGGAGTAGTAGTCGTTCCTTCTTCCATTCACGAATGGAAGGAGAAGTTTGTGTTCGTCGGGCCACCCGAGGGAGAGAATTGGCCTGTGCCTATACAGTGGCATAGGGCCGACTGCCCGCGGGCGAAGCAGTTGTCATCTCCCGAGGCGAGGGCGGTGTCCATGTGGAAGTCGATCCAGCGGGCCGACATCTTGCTTTTCGAGCAGGTCCTTAGCTGGGCCGGGCTCAGCCCTGCGGGCTTCGTGGGTAAGTTAGGAGCTTGGACGATCTGTTTATACTTGAATAATTTCCTTTTACCCTTCTTGCATTACTAACTTTTCTATGTATTCTCCTTTGCAGGACAAATGGACCGATCCAGGATTCTAGCTGCCATAGTCGCTTCGTCCTAGAAGAAGGCCGGAGGCGTGACCCTGTCCCGAGCCGGCCCGATCTCGGCCCTGAGACTGTCACCATCGGCGAGGCCTTCCACATCGACAGGAGCCCCCGATGACCGCCGCGGGGGTATCCAGAAGCACACGCGAGACCCGGAACCCCGAGCGATGGAAGAGGAGGGGGGAACCAAAGTTCCCCTCAAGAGGAAGAGGACAGTCTCCCGCGCGCCATCGACTGATATCCCCGAGGGGATCGCCGTGCAGGAAGGGGATGTCTGCTTTGTGGTCCCCTCGGGGCTTTCCGTCGCTGACAGCTTGCTCACGGACATGGAGCAGTTGGCTGAGGGCAAGATTCCCCGGGGGACCCTGAAAGCCCAAGTGGACGCCATTGCTCAGGAGGCCGTTCAGGTTGGTATCCGTTTAAATATTATCTTATGTGCCCTTTCTTGGTCTGAACACCTCTAAATCTATATGCTGCTTTCCTTAGGTCCTCCAAAATTGCGCCCTTATCGTCAACATGGAATCCGAGGAGATAGCCCCGGCCATGAGGAAGGCTGGGGAATCGTCTTCGGAGACGGAGGACCTGCACCTTTAGCTGCGGCAGGAGAAGAAGAAGACAGCCGCCCTCGAAACCCGGTTGGCCGCCAAGGAGCTTATGATCTCGGAGAGCCAGGAGTCCCACTGACTTCTGAGCGAGTCCCACCGAGCCGTCGAGGCTAAGTTGGAGGAGTTGGGAAAGCGCTATGCCATAATGAAGAAGGCGAGGGACGCCAGCAAGAGGGAGACCGAGGCTATGCTCGAGGCGGCAAAGATCGCTGAGCTCCGAGCTTGCAAGTCAGTGGACAGGTACAAGGCGTCAGACCGGTTCTAGACTGACATCGGTGAAGCCTCTGCCATTATTTGGCACGAAGCTCATGATGCTGTCAAGACATTAATACCGGAGTTTGCTGACGGTAATCTCTACGCTTGGGTCCCGCTTTCGGTGGACACGTCACAGGGGGCCAGCGCCGGGGGAGGGGCGGTTACGGAAGTAGAAGCTCCGGCCCCTGCGGGCGGTGCCGAGCAAGGCGAGATCCGGGCAGAGCCTGCAGCCTGAGCTTTTTGTTTTTCTCCTTTATTTTCCTCCAACTTTGTAAGCCTCCGGGCACTTTTTCTAAGGCTGAGAAGCCCAGAATACCTTGTAAAGACTTTCAGAACATGAATAAACACGGGGTTTTTTTCTCTCTGCATGACAATGTGTTTCTTGCATGAGTACTTGTGCTTGTCGGTCTTGCAAGTGTTAGGCCGTAGGTTGTTCATATCATAATATTGCAGTTTATATTCCCCAATTCTTATTCGTTTTATAAATAAATAGGTGCTTTTAACGCATGTCTGCTACATGTTACAGGTTACAGGTTCTTGGACAGAAAATAGTGCAAACGATGTAAAGACGATGAAAATGTGGACTTTAACCAACAGACAGAGAATCTTGGTCAAGCCTACATAAGAACAACTCATAAAAGTAAGATTCAAGACATCGACTCAAAGCGAACGGCTAAAAATCCCTTGCAAATTGTTCACTGAAGATCTGGAACCAACCTAGAAGCCCAAATGGAAAAAGATATATATAATTAAGAAGCCCAAGCTAACAAGAAGCAAACCAGGAATTTTCACTGAGAGATCTCCCCAAAAGGCCGCGGAACCGCGGCCCAAGCCCACTAATGCCGCGGTTCCGCGGCCATTTAAAGCCCGTGTCGGTGGATTTTTCTCGTGTCGGTGCGTCGGTGCGGGTGTTGGGATTTTTCGTGGGCATATCTGTAATTGCACATGCGCGAGACTCTGTAACCCTAGTTTTCCTGTTTTCCTATAAATTGTAATCACAGATCTGTAAAACGCATGCCTCTTTTTAATAAATAAAATTCAGATCCGTTCTGTATTCTTGCTTAGAGGGAGCCATCAAATTAGTAAGTAATTTTATTTCTGTGCTTTTAATTCTCTTTAATTAAAATGTTTTTTATCCCCTAATGAGCGAGTAATCTCCTCGCTTGTTAGGGTTAGCCTTAGGGAAAGGTTTGAGAGATGAGATCTCTCACCCCTTTCATGCCCCTTCACAAGAATTAGAACTCCATGCATACACGCACAACCGCTCCCTACGGCACCCTACCCCTCGAGGTAACGGTGACACCGTAGTATAAAGGCCCGGTTGCACGTGTTTTCCATGGGGGTTAGGGTAATTATTGATAAAGGAAGGATAAGAATCTAGAGGAAGAAACATCTTCCCAAAAGATTCTAATCCACTTTATTGATAATTACCACAACATCTAATAGATCAAAAATAGGGCAATGAAAGCGGTGAGGAAACCTTTAATCTCCAAACTTCCCCTAAACCTAACCCTAGCAAGATTTTAATTTAGATTAATTTAGTTTAGTGATAGATCTAGGTTTTAGATTTAATCAATCCAAACAACATTTGGAATCAACTCGTAAAAACACACTAAGAAAATTACCCATCTCTGTGGATCGACCCGTACTCACCAGCTAGCTGCAAAGCGACGCCGTTTCTGATTGCGGTAAATACAAATTTTTGGATTAATCAAATGGCGCCGTTGCCGGGGATGGCGTAATCTTTCTTTTGTGTAATTTCGGGTTGATATAAATTTTAAAAAAATCATAAAAATCAGAAAATAGAAAAATACAAAAACATTTTATCGATTTTTATCTGTTTGAAGGGTTTTATGGTTTGAATCTTGCAGGAACAGCTAAGGATTGCGAATCTGGAAATTTACAGAGGGCAAAACAGAAGTTGGTGCATAAGAACAGAGAGGAATTGCAAGCAAAGAACAGTACAAATTTTTTCAGACGATGAACCCACTAAACTGCCGTGCTTCCGCCGCATAAGTGTGCTTCCCACCGCGGTTCCGCCGCGCAATTGCCACGTCAGCGCATAAAAATTGCAGGGTTTGTCTTCTCCTTCTCCCCTTTGTCAACCTCCATATATCTCTCTGTAAAATTTTTCTGCAGGAATTCTTTGCGCTAAAAAAAATCTTTCTCCCCCTTCTAAATAACAGATTTTCTGCAGGTTTCTTTGCGCCGCGCTAAAAATTGCTTGCAAGTGAATTTTATTGTTTTGCATAATTTAATCGGACTTTAAGGGGCTAATTGACCAAACTCAGATTGGGTGGGGATTTCATCACCCTTCCTAGGACCCCAGAAATCACCTTAAAGCATTTTGCATCGACCACAATTAATTAAAATATACTAGACTCAGACCTAAGGACATCGAGCTCAATAGGAAAAGGACTAGTATAGGCATCGACCGTTTATCCTAACTGACTTTGCGGTGTCTAGGCTAGTGGTTATTAATTAGGCCCACTATTGTGGTTCCTTCCCACTTACCTGGCCGTACTTGTCGGTGAAGAGGCGATTTGAGGTCCTATTTCTAGCCCTAGTTAGGAGCGGTCTAGCAGACCTAGGTGACCCTAGATCTAGGCCTGATTGTACATGTGTGGTTGATACATTTGTGTCATGAGTCCCTTTTCAAAAACCTCTTCGCAAAACTCTCACATAAAAAAAAAGGAAGAAAAATCTTTTCAAAACTTGCAACTTGTCGCTAAAGAAACTTGCAACTCACTTCCACTTCCCTTCACTGACGTTATCTTACCTCCACTTTCTGTCTTTCTTTTTTCTGACTACACTACCCCTTTTAGTGTATGTCACTTTGGACTAGGGATACTAACGCCCGATTAGTCCGTGTTTCGTTGGTACCGACCGACGAACCCTTCGACACCGAAGTCGACATTCCGTCCACTTTCTTACCTACACCTTCATATTCTTCCACCGAAGGCATGTCGGGATTCAACCCCAACAATACCTTACCGACGGGAATGATTCCACCTCCGCCAGGAGCGAATAACCCGATTCAACCGCCTGTTGAAGCGCCCGCACGAGTTGCGCTTCAGGATCTCTTCTACCCCGTCCGCACTTCTTTACCTACCTGTCTTTCACCCCCACCGGTAAATGGGGACAACTTTGAAATAAAACCATATTTCATCAATATGCTGCCAAAATTTCATGGTTTGGAATCGGAAGATGCGTATATTTTTATTAATAAATTCCAAAATGTGTGCGCTATGATGAAAACGACCCAATTAAGTGATGACGCTATAAGGCTAAGGGTCATTCCTTTTACCCTATGTGACCTAGCCGAGAAGTGGCTATACAGCACCGCATCACATTCCATTAGAAATTGGGACGAGTTTGTGAGAGCTTTTCTGAAAAAGTTCTATCCTCATCACAAAACTGCTAGAATCCGTAACGAGATTATACAATTTTCACAGCTTCCTTCCGAACCATTTTGGAAGTGCTTCGAGAGATTTAAAGACCTACTTGTTCAATGCCCTCATCATGGGATCGAAAGTTGGCAACTTTGCCAAACATTATACGAGGGATTGAACTCGGCAACGAAGCAGTTGCTAGAAACCATATGTCAAGGTCATTTTCTCTCCAAGTCTAGCGACGAAGCGTGGCAGTTTCTTGAGGATCTTAGTGAGCAAACAATTCAGTGGGAGAGTACAAAGACCACATCATCTTCTTCTAGTGGTCAATCTAGGGCAGGCATACATCAAGTAGATATGTCGATTGCTATGAAGGCCGAGATGGCCGCACTTATGAAAAAGCTAGAAGCCATTGAGACCAAAATCTCATCGCCTTCTCCTGCCCCTGTTATGCCTCCACGAACTGTTTGTGCTTGTTGTGCGAATCCATCGCATCTAACCGAAGAGTGTCCTTATAATGCATCTACTCAAGGACAGGATCAAGTCAATACTGCATTTCAGCAACGACAAAGAAACGATCTGTACTCTTCGACATACAATCCGGGGTGGAGGAGTCACCCAAATCAACAAGTCCAAGGAAATAACAATTTTCAAAGACCTCCTCCTCCACAACAACAACAAGCACCCCAACAAACTCAAAACCAGCAACCTTTCCAACAACAACCTTATACAAATCAAACGAACAATTTGGTTCAACCAAATGATGATAAGGTTATCTTGCTCGAAAAAAGTCTAGATGCATTTCTCAAGCAATCTACAGAATCCGCAGCAAGATTTGAAAATTATGTTCAGTCTTTGATGCATAACAATGCCTCACACGATCAAAGTATCAAATCTATTGAGGCACAAATTGCACAATTAACTGCTGCGTTGAGCGAGAGAGAAAAGGGAAAGCTTCCATCTCAACCATTGCCAAATTCCGGTCACACACAAAACGCATATCCCAATCACAATGTAAATGCGGTGACCACGTTGAGATCCGGAAGAGTGTTGCAAAATAATGTGGGAACTAGTGATGACATCCCCGCCGGTGGTTCTTCTTCTTCTTCTTCTTCTGTTTCTCCATCGTCATCTTCCCCTTCTTCATTTTCTTCACTTTCTTCTTCACCTTTTTCTTTAGAGCCTATTCTCCACCCTTCACATGGCTCTACTTCTTCTAGCTCGAACGGACCCATTTCTCACAACATGAATACATCTACACCGGGATCCGTTCCTACTCCATATTCTACTCCACAGACATTTGACTCAACGAATTTTCAAAATGCTCCATTCCCAAACAGGTTGAGTCCTAATAAACCAACTGCACAAGTGGAGAAGATTGTGGAGATATTTAAGCAGGTTAGCATAAATTTACCTCTCTTGGATGCAATCCAACAAGTCCCTTCATACGCGAAAATCTTAAAGGGCTTATGCACCTCGAAGAGAAAGGCATCTCAAGTACCCAAGAAAGTGCTAGTGGCTAGTGCAGTAAGCAATGCTATTAACCACCACCAAACCTTACCCCAAAAACGAAAGGACCCCGGCTGTCCTACGATTTCAATCATAATTGGGGATAATAAAATTAATCGAGCACTTTTAGATCTTGGGTCTAGTGTTAACCTGATTCCCTACTCCGTGTACGAACAATTAGGGGTTGGAGAGTTGAAACCCACTCGTTGTACTCTCCAAATGGTTGATCGATCAATCACCCATCCAAGGGGTCAGCTAGAGGATGTGTTGATCAAAGTTGGGGAGTTCATATTCCCCGTTGATTTTATTGTTATGGATACACAACCTGTTTCTAACCCAAGAAACCAAATTCCGGTGATCCTCGGTCGACCATTTTTGGCCACTTCCAATGCTGTAATAAATTGTCGCAATGGCTCCATGACTCTATCCTTTGGGAAGATGTCTAGTGAGTTCAATATTTATAAGATGGGAAGTCTGCCCCCCCTCGTGCCTAAAACTAGTACACGAGAAGTTTGCTCTGTTCACGAAATCACGCAGGAGGACTGCGAGCTTGAAAGATTCTTGTTTGATGAAAACAGTTTTGACGCCACTAGTGCGTCCCTCCTTGAGCCTACCATAGTTGACACAACCGATATGGATTATGAATGTTTCACTTTTTAGGATGATGACGACTCACAGCCCGAATATGAGTCTTTTGGATTTGTGGATGAGTTAGTTGAGCCATCCGAATCGGTTGTTTGCAGTGATTTCGAACCTGTGTTGGAGTCCTTTGAGTTCGAGGTAGATTCCGCAATAATTTTTTCGCCTCCGAAACTCGAACTCATGTCCTTACCGCCTCACCTTAAATATACTTACATAGGTAAGAATGAGACTTTTCCCATTGTAATATCAGCCTCTCTAGCCTTCGAGCAAGAGAACGCTATTTTAAAAGTCTTACAAGATAGGCGGCAAGTTTTCGGTTGGACTATGGCGGACATCGAGGAGATCAGTTCCATTATAATTGAATATCATATGCAATTGATGGATGATGCCAAGTCAATAGAGGACCCACAGGAACATTTTGGGGGTATTGTGGTTAGTCAACCTCCTCCTTTAGAAGTTGAACCACCCCCATTTCTTTTAATAAGCTACGAGAATTCCAATATTCCACTGATTGCTAATCATTCGCATTCTCGTTTTCTTTCATCACCACCTCCTGTATATTCACCTCCACACCTTCCATACCACCACTTCTATCTTCCCCAATTCTTTTTGGATCTCTACAACTTATTCTTCCACCAACAAATACTCTTTACTGATAAATTTTTCAACTGGTTGGTGTTGATGTTTGGTCTATACAAAGTTTGGCAGTAATGTCTAACATAGTTTAAATGAAGTTTGGGGGAGGGCCTTTTTGTATATATTTTTCTTAACAATAAAAAAAATTATAAATAAATAAATAGGGATGTGCCGGTTTTTTGACCCTCTTGGTTTAGCATGACAGTGAGGACACTGTCAAGTTCAAGTTTGGGGGTATGCTCGGTACGTCTTCTTCCTTCGCATTCATTTGTACATATTTTTGCATTTGCATACTTATTTGAAAACCCATAAAAATTGAAAATTTTTGAAAAATTATAAAAATAATTGTATTCAATTTTGGCCTTATTTGACTAGAGTTTGACATATAGGTTAACTAGCTAGGAGCAAATAGATCTTAAACTTAGTGAATTAAAAACCCTAAAAATAACATTCCTTAAAGTTTAACGGTAGAAAGTATATGCCTTGTAGTTTATTTAGAAATAGGCAAATTTTGGGTTCACTACTTGGACTAAGTCGAAACAAGGGAAGAGTATTGATGTTCTTATTAGAATATAAGTTTGAAAAATAGTTCCTAGCTTAAGTCTAGATTCTGAAAATGTATACCCTTCAACTTGCACAATCACGCACCTTGAAACTTGGAATAGTAGAAGAGACCTTGAAATGCTCTTGTCTAAAAGTCCCTAGTACAATGAAAATAAAGGAAAAAAAGTGAATAAAGGAAAAAATGGACACTGGTTTTTGTGATTACTTAAGGCTGTAAAAATAGAAAAATCTTTAGCGAGGGTGCTTCATCACCTAGTGCCTTAGACCAACTGGTTTGGGGGTCACTGCTAAAAGCCTTGGGTACTGCAAAACTAGGAAGTACGCTTTAAAGTGCTAACGCATCTTGTAATCGGTTGTTGGTATCTCAAGAAGTATTAACGGTCGCATGAAGGATGTGTAAACAAATTTCATTTAAAAATTCACTAATTAATAAGTGCTTTGGACAAAGGACGAGAGTACGATTGCTTGATTTGAATTTCCAAGTGTAGGGGTGATCTATACACACACGTAGGGGTATCTGATTGGAATTTAGATAAGAGAGAGGAATGAAAGATAGAACTTGTATCTTAAATGGAGTTGATAGAAATTCTTAAGTGGAGATGAAACCCTAGAAGGAAGACTTAAGAGATGCCGAAAGCTAAGTAATTCCACAGGATGTATATAATCTTAAGTTAAATGATAAGGATGCGTGGAGAATATGGGTGGATAATTTACAAGTACAAGATAATAGAATTCCTTGTTAGAAAACCTAATTGGAGATCAAAAGTCGAAAGGCCGAATTGATAGGATTTTGTGGGTGTAATCCGCTGAAAACCCTCAGGAGACAACACTCCTCCTACTAGGGACACCTAGAGGTTTAACGGCTTGTTGCACGTGCTCAGTGCAATCGCGTTTCCCTGCGAAAGTGCGGTTAGGATTTTAGTGAATAAAAATAAGTTTGCTCGAGGACGAGCAAAAGATAAGTTTGGGGGTATTTGTTCATATCATAATATTGTAGTTTATATTCCCCAATTCTTATTCATTTTATAAATAAACAGGTGCTTTTGACGCGTGTCTGCTACATGTTACAGGTTACAGGTTCTTGGACAGAAAACAGTGCAAACGATGTAAAGACGATGAAAATGTGGACTTTAACCAACAGACAGAGAATCTTGATCAAGCCTACATAAGAACAACTCACAAAAGCAAGATTCAAGACATCGACTCAAAGCGAACGGCTAAAAATCCCTTGCAAATTGTTCACTGAAGATCTGGAACCAACCTAGAAGCCCAAATGGAAAAAGATATATATAAATAAGAAGCCCAAGCTAACAAGAAGCAAACCAGGAATTTTCACTGAGAGATCTCCCTAAAGGGCCGCGGAACCGCGGCCCAAGCCCACTAATGCCGCGGTTCCGCGGCCATTTAAAGCCCGTGTCGGTGGATTTTTCTCGTGTCGGTACGTCGGTGCGGGTGTTGGGATTTTTCGTGGGCATATCTGTAATTGCACATGCACGAGACTCTATAACCCTAGTTTTCCTATTTTCCTATAAATTGTAATCACAGATCTATAAAACGCATGCCTCTTTTCAATAAATAAAATTCAGATCTGTTCTGTATTCTTGCTTGGAGGAAGCCATCAAATTAGTAAGTAATTTTATTTCTGTGCTTTTAATTCTCTTTAATTAAAATGTTTTTTTATCCCCTAATGAGCGAGTAATCTCCTCGCTTGTTAGGGTTAGCCTTAGGGAAAGGTTTGAGAGATGAGATCTCTCACCCCTTTCATGCCCCTTCACAAGAATTAGAACTCCATGCATACACGCACAACCGCTCCCTACGGCACCCTACCCCTCAAGGTAACAGTGACACCGTAGTATAAAGGCTCGGTTGCACGTGTTTTCCATGGGGGTTAGGGTAATTATCGATAAAGGAAGGATAAGAATCTAGAGGAAGAAACATCTTCCCAAAAGATTCTAATCCACTTTATTGATAATTACCACAACATCTAATAGATCAAAAATAGGGCAATGAAAGCGGTGAGGAAATTTTTAATCTCCAAACTTCCCCTAAACCTAACCCTAGCAAGACTTTAATTTAGATTAATTTAGTTTAGTGATAGATCTAGGTTTTAGATTTAATCAATCCAAACAACATTTGGAATCAACTCGTAAAAACACACTAAGAAAATTACCCATCTCTGTGGATCGACCCGTACTCACCGGCTAGCTGCAAAGCGACGCCGTTTCTGATTGCGGTAAATACAAATTTTTGAATTAATCATAGGTCGATGACCGGCCTTTTAGACGACGATTGCACGTCGAGTGTAAGCCAATAAATCGCCAAGTGCAGGAAGATCGGTGCCCTCCCTCCCCCAGAGTCGAGGTGGCGATTGTTCGCTTAGAATACGTTGGGAGGTCCATCAATGTAGGAGGGTCGATATCTGCCCATTCCTTAGCGTCGGACCGATGACCGCGTCTCTTAGCATGAGTTGAACAATAGCCAAGTTAGAATTAGTCGGCGTTGACTGATTCCCCCTTGACGTAGTTCCTAGACCCTCGTCTTCGAACCTAAGCTTCGGTGGGTAGGGGGTTACCCGCTTAGGAATGATCGAGCAGAAAAGCTGCTCGGTGGCCTCTTGGTGAGGGCTTCGATCCTTAGCGTAGGTGGGTACGAAGTTACCCGCTAAGGTTTGACCGAGCAGGGAAGCTGCTCGGTGGCCTCTTTGGTGAGAGCTTCGATCCTTAGCGTAGGTGGGTAGGAAGTTACCCGCTAAGGATTGACCGAGCAGGGAAGCTGCTCAGTGGCATCTTTATGAGGGCTTCGATCCTTAGCATATAGGAAGTTACCCGCTAAGGACTGACCGAGCAGGGAAGCTGCTCGGTGGATTTTTGGTGAGGGCTTCGATCCTTAGCTTAAGTGGGTAAGAAGTTACCCGCTAAGCATTGACCGAGCAGGAAAGTTTCTCGGTAGCCTCTTTAGTGAGGGCTTCAATCCTTAGCGTAGGTGGGTGATTGTTGGTTGTTTTTTATACGCATTTAAAATTTTAAGAATACCGCATTCAAGACGGTGTCGCTTGGTAGCTATCCGGTTGAGTACGAGTCGATCCACAGGGAAATGGTGTCCTTTTCTATAAGTTCTAACGAGTTAAGTCCTAGCTTTGGTAGGTTTTGTTTTAAAATCTAAGAATGAGAATAAATTGATTTAAAAGCTTGCTATGGTTAGGATTAGGTTGGTTCGAAATAGGGATTCTTCTAACTTCTTTCAATACCCTAATTATGAATATAGGTGTTAGGGTAATAGTCAACAACGGGGATTATCACGACTAGGAAGAAACTTAGTTTCTTCCTTTTGGTCCTTGTCCGTTCGTTCTTGGCTCTTAGCCCTAACCTCCAGTTAATTCAACCACAACCGATCTAACTAGAGAATCACCGCTATCTTGTATGATAGGGTGCCGTAGTGAGCAGATTATGGTTGATTTAAAGAGAGTCATTTTAATTAAAATTATTTGGGCAAAGAAAGGAGTGGGAGAAATTTCCTTCTCTCAAACCTTCCCTTTCCTATCCCTAACAAGTGAGGGATTACTCACTCATTAGGAAGGTGACAATAAAATTCATTTTTTTATATTTTAATTGATGAACTAATTTGCAAATAATAAAAGAACAGATAAGAAATTGCAGGAATTAAAATTCAGATAAAAACAATGCGAGATAAAATGAAAACTTTCTTTATTGATGTTCTCACAACAACACATTACAATTGAATTGAAATCCAGAAATAAAAAAGAAGACTAAAAACTAAAGTGAGGCATGCCTAATTAGGCTTTTGGATTTCCTATTTATAGATATAAAAACCCTAGGTTACATTCTGATCCATACATGAATTTACAAAACTACCCTAAGAAAGCCGGGTCAAAGCACCGACACCCACCGACACATGCACTGACACGTGCACCATACGGCCGCGGTTCCACGGTAGAAAGGCATGTTTGGCCGCGGTTCCGCGGCCATTTGGTGGGATCTTGGTCTCAATTTTTCAGGGTTGCTTCATGTTGCTTTTTCCTTCTATTTTCTTCACTTGGTTCCACAGAATCTCTTCTATTTTCTTCCAGATTTCCAACAGTGCAGAATGATGTGGACTTTTGTCGTGAGCTTTGCATTGAAGACTTGAATCTTGTGCTGCCCCTGTGCCTTGTACATTGAACTGTCTAATGATTTTCATTTGTTCCTTGAACTGGTAGGCGGCATCATACAGATTCATCTATTGTTGGTCGTAGTCTCACATTTGTAGCGACTTTTTATGAATTTCACTGTAACTATCTGAGAACCTGTAAGCTGCAACTATTTAGTAGATATGGATCAAAAACACATATTTATATGTAATGTGATTAAGAATGGATGATATAATAATGCAAAATTCTGATATGAACAAATACCTCCAAACTTATCTTTTGCTTGTCTCGAGCAAAACCAATTTTTATTTTTAAAAAATTCCTAACCCCACTTTCGCAGGGAACGCGATTGCAACAAGCCGTTAAACCTCTAGGTGTCCCTAGTAGGAGGAGTGTTGTCTCCTAAGGGTTTTCAGCGGATACTACCCACAAAATCTGATCAATTTTGCATGTTGACTCTCATTCTTCAATTCAGTATTCTAGCAAGAAATTTTATTATCTTTTACTTAGAAATCATCAACCCATAATTTTCACTCACTTTTCATTTAACTTAAGATCGTATATGTTCTGCAAATTTATTGAGCTTTCAGCATCTTTTGAATTTTCCTTCTAAGGTGCGGTATTAACTCAGGAATTTTTATCATCTCTACTGAAGGTATAAGCCCTATCTTTCATTCCTATCTCTTATCCAAATTCCAATTATATACCCCTACGTGTGTGTAATTATCACCCCTACACTTGGAAATTCAATTCAAGCTATCATACTCTTGTCCATCTTCCAAAATAGTTTTAGTTGATGAATTTTAGATGAAATTGCTCACATATCCTTCATGCGACCGTTAATACTTCTTAAGGTACTAAATGACCGATTACAAAATGTGCTTGCGCAATTCGGTGTAATTCCTCGTCTTGTAATACTTAAGGCTTAGCAGTGACTCCCAAACCAGTTGGTCTAAAGCACTAGGTGATAAAGCACCCTCGCTATATTATTATTTTTATTTATGCTGCCTTAAACAATTACAAAACCAGTGTTCATTTTTTTATGTCTCTTTATTCACCATTTATACTTTTATTTCATTTTCCTTCGTACTAAGGTTATTAGACAAGAGCATTTCAAGGTATCCTCTATTATCCCAAGTTTCAAGGTGCGTGTACGTGCAAGTTGTAGGGTATATATTTTCAAAATTTAGACTTAAGATTCAGAATTATTTTTCAGACTTACATTTCAAATAAAAATTTCAATACTCTTCCCTTATTTTGACTTAGCCCAAGAACTGAACTCAAAATTTGCCTATTTCTAAATAAACTACAAAGACATATATTTTCTACAGTTAAACTTTAAAAAAGGTGATTTTTAGGGTTTTTAATTTACTAAGTTTATCATCTAGTTTTTCCCTACTATTCAACCGTCATGTTGAACTTAAGTCAAATATGGCCAAAATTGAACTTTTCAATTTTTATAATTTTTTAAAAATTTTCCAATTTTTTATTTGATTTTATTTTTATAATTTTTTTATTTTTTTATTTTTTTATAAAGATGCAATGCGGAATTAAATATGCAAAGAAAGAAAGAAAAAAAACAAATATGTACAAAAATAAAAATATGCAGATGCAATGCAAAGATAACTATTCACAACCCACCTCCACCCCCAAACTTATCAAAAGAAGTGTCCTCACTGCTCATAGCCTCGCTGTCCTCTTGATCGTGAACGGGAACGTTCCTCTCCTGCCAGCAGGATGGTCATACCCTGCTTCAAACTCGTCACTCGCTGACCAAGGTTGGTCGTCATCCCTATCAACCTTTCTACCCCCTATTGGTTCGTCGCATCAAGCGTGCTTACGCAGCGGGGGTAAGCTCTTCATCGCTCGCGGTCGAGCTCGAGCTGGGTGTCTTGGCGGGTACGTCCTCGGCCGGCTCGGTGCGCGACCATACATCATGTAAGCGTGTGTAGGACGTGGATATGCCCTCAAGAAGAGGTCTAATGGGGATCCCTCCATGAATATAAAATTCGAATTCCTCCACAGGGATGAAATGGCAACAGTTGTGTCACTAACATAGGGCATGGATAGTTGGCAGCCCTCTTGCCCGCACCAATTGAGTGAAGTAATACAGTGCACATATCATAGCTGAGGTTTCTAGTCATCAAAGTATGCACTATATGAAGGGATGGTGTGAAAAATGTCGTGTTATACGAACTACCAAAAATATTATTTTGTGCCCAACGGCACATAGTCAAGACGTTCGCAAAAAGGGTTCTAGCCTGGATGCCTTTTAGTGGCTCCCTCGAACAATCATTACCCATCAAGGGTAGGTAGTCATCGAATTGGAGGGGTTGGTCATGAATAGGTAGTCTGGTATTAAGGTGACTTCATGGATGAAGTCCCTATCGATTATTATTTCCCTATCCCCCCACATTAACCTAATGTAATCGTGTTGTGAGAAGCAACCATCCTCCATACATTCGTAAAATCGAGTGACAAGATCCGGAAGCGCGAAGGCATTCGGATGATTAAAAAGTAAAAAGTTCCACCCACACCTTCGGATTTCATCACCGAAATAACTACCATAGACCGTGTGTGCAAAGATTTGTGAGAAATCTCTTTCAAACTGCAGAGTTGGTGCCATCACAGAGAGCAAATTGGAAAAATTTAATTTTAACAGAAAGGGAAAAGAAGTGCAAACCTCCTCTGAAATTTTCAGAGGGCGATGCAGCAAGGAAGCGGCGGAAGCGCGGCACAGAGGAGGCTTCGGCGGCGGTTGCGCGACGGTCTGAAGAGATCTCACTGCAGAACTTTGGCGGCGGCTAGGGTTTTGAGAAAATGAGAAATTAGGGTTATGAAAACTCAGAGGAGGGCTCGGTGTGGTTTTATAAGGGGTGTTTTGGTTATTTGCAAAAAAGACCTCTTAAAAAGAGGAATTTATTTGTAAATAAAATTTTTATATTTTTTTATTTAATATTTATTAAAACTGAAAATTTACAAAAATACCCCCAAAAATTTGAATTTTTTTATTTTTATTATTTTTTTATTTTTTATATAATTACAAGTGTGACATACCCCCAAACTTATTTGAAACAGTGTTTCCACTGTTTATGGCTGGATAACCGAAATTTAGGGGTAGATGGAGGAAGATCAGTCTTTGTAATCCGGCTCCTGCAATATCAGGAGCTCCTCCGAAGGGTCCGCAGTGAGGAACAGTTTAAGTCTATATCCGTTCACTTTGAATAGTGAACCGTCCTCAGGATTTTCTAAATTGACCACACCGTGCGGATATACAGTGTGTACAAAAAATGGCTATTTCTATCGAGATCTGAGCTTGCCGGGATGGAAATGTAGTCGGGTGTCGTAAAGTAAAACCTGTTGACCAGGTTTGAATGATTTGCGCATAAGGTGTTTATCATGAAACACTTTCGTTCTGTTTTTGACGACAACCGCGTTCTCGTAAGCTTCATCCCGAAGCTCGTTTAATTCATTTAACTGCAGCTTCCTATGGCTGCCCGCATCTCCTAGAGATAGATTCAACTCTTTTATTGCCCAAAATGCACGATACTCTATTTCAACTGGAATGTGGCAAGCCATTCCATAAATAAGCCTATAAGGAGACAAGCCAAGATCGATTTTATAGACAGTTCGAAATGCCCAAAGGGCATTAGTAAGTTTTGAAGACCAATCCTTACGGTTTTTGGAAACTGTTTTCTCCAATATCTGTTTGATTTTCCGATTTGAAATCTCGGCTTGCCCACATGTTTGGGGATGATAGGGCATTGATAGCTTGTGATTAATGGAATATTTCCGCATTAAGGACTCGAAAGTCCTATTACAAAAATGAGTTCCATTATCACTGATGATTGCGCGGGGGTGCCTAAACTGGGAGAAAATGTTTTCTTTGAAGAATCTAACGACAACCTTGTTATCGTTAGTCCTACTGGGCACAGTCTCGACCCATTTAGATACATAATCAACAGCAAGAAGAATATACACGTTCCCAAAAGAATTGGGAAACGGTCCCATAAAATCAATCCCCCAAATATCAAAAATTTCCACAACCGAAATTGGTTGGAGCGGCATTTCGTTTCTTCTAAATATCCGGCCCAAGTGTTGGCACCGGGAGCATGTCTTGCAGTAAACATGTGCGTCTTTAAAAAGTTGTGGCCAGTAGAAGCCACACTGCAAGATCTTTTCTACTGTCTTTTTAGGGCCAAAATGCCCTCCACAAGCTTGATCGTGGCAGAATGACAGCACGCTCTTAAATTCATTGTCGGGGACACACCGACGAATAATTTGGTCGGGACAGTATTTGAATAGATATGGTTCATCCCAGTAAAAATGTTTTACCTGGGATAGGAATCGGAGTCTGTCCTGATTCGACCATTCATTTGGTATAAGTCCGGTGGCCAAATAATTCACAATATCTGCGAACCAAGGTTCGCATGATACAGTCAAGAGCTGCTCATCTGGAAAACGTCTTTTATAGGAAATTGAAGTGTCAACGAAGAAGGAAGACGTGAAAGATGGTCGGCGACTACGTTTTCGCATCCTCTTTTGTCTTTGATGACAAGGTCAAATTATTGTAGTAAGAGGATCCAACGTATCAGTCGAGATTTAGCGTCCTTCTTCGCAAAAATATGGCGAAGAGCTGAATGATCAGTGTATACGATGACTGGAGAGCCGATTAAGTAAGGCCCGAACTTTTCTAATGCAAACACAACAGTTAAGAATTCCTTCTCGGTTGTTATGTAATTTAATTGGGCCTCGTTCAAGGTTCGGCTAGCGTAATAAATTACATGCGGCATCTTCTCGATGTGCTGTCCAAGGACAACACCAATGGCAAAATTAGATGCATCGCACATAATTTCAAATGGATGCGTCCAGTCAGGAGACGAAAGAATGGGAGCAGAAGTAAGTGAGTTTTTCAATGACTCGAATGCCGTCATACAGCTCAAGTCGAAATCAAATGTGGTGTCCTTGACCAACAAAAGAGTCAAGGGTCTAGCAATCTTGCTAAAATCCTTGATGAACCGTCTATAGAAACCGGCATGGCCAAGGAAGGCTCGAATGTCTCGGACGCATTTGGGAGGAGGGAGATTGGAAATGACTTCAATCTTTGTTTTATCTACCTCAATACCATTTTGCGAGATGATATGTCCTAAGACAATACCTTCTCGTACCATGAAGTGGCACTTCTCCCAATTTAAAATAAGGTTCTTATCCTTACACCGGGTAAGGACTGCGTCGAGATGTAGCAAACACTCATCAAAGGAGTCGCCGAAAATGGAGAAATTATTCATGAAGATCTCCAAGAATTTTTCCACCATGTCTGAAAAAATTCCCATCATACACCGCTGGAAGGTAGCGGGTGCATTGCATAACCCAAAGGGCATGCGACGGTAAGCAAACGTACCGAAAGGACAAGTGAATGTAGTCTTGTCTTGGTCTTTTTCGGCGATGGGAATTTGATTATAGCCGGAGTAGCCATCCAAAAAGCAATAGTATTTATGCCCAGCCAATCGTTCTAGCATTTGGTCAATGAAAGGTAATGGAAAGTGGTCTTTCCGTGTCGCGGCGTTGAGTTTTCTATAATCGATGCATACTCGCCACCCAGTTTGGGTGCGAGTAGGTATTAACTCATTCGCCTCATTAGTTATGACCGTTATGCCCGATTTTTTTGGGACAACGTGAATGGGGCTAACCCACTGGCTATCAGAGATAGGGTAAATGATACCACTATCAAGACATTTTACGATCTCCTTTTTAACAGCCTCCTTCATGACTGGGTTGAGCCGTCTTTATGGATCCCTTGCTGGCTTGGTATCATCCATCATATGAATATGATGTTCAACAATTAGGGGACTAATCCCCTTGATGTCCGCCATAGTCTAGCCAAAAGATTGCCGATTTCCTTGCAAGACCATCAAAAGGGCTTTCTCTTGCTCTGGGGCTAGAGAAGCCGAGATGATAACAGGAAGGGTCTCATTGTCACCTAAATAAGCATATTTAAGGTGAGACGGTAATAGCTTGAGTTCGAGTGTTGGAGGCGAAACAATTGAAGGTAAAATCGGTGAAATTGTCTCAAACTTAAAGGATTCCAACAGAGGTTCAAAACGAGTGTAAGCAACCGAGTCGGATGGTTCAGCTAACTCATCCGAAAATTCAAAAGATTCAAACTCGGGTGGTGATTGTTCAAAATTGTTCGAGAAAGTGAAACACTCGTAGTTATTATCAGGCGTGAAAGCAGTATCAGATTCAAGGAGGAACACACTAGTAGCGTCAAAATTGCTGTGATCGAACAGAAATTTCTCGAGCTCACAGTCCTCCTGGGCGATCTCTTAGATCGAGCAAACATCAAGTATATTAGCATTAGGTTCGGAGAGCTGATTCCCCAACTTAAAAATGTTGAGTTCATTTGTCATGTTTCTAAAGATAGGTTCATCAAACCATTTCGACAATTAATCACCCCATTAGAAGTTGCAAAGAATGGACGACCGAGTATCACCGGAATTTGATTTCGGGGGTTAGCTACAGGCTGTGTATCTAAAACAATGAAATCAACGGGGAATAGGAAGTCCCCAACCTTTATTAACACATCCTCTAACTCACCCTTAGGATGGGTGATAGATCGGTCGGCCATTTGGAGAGTACAATGTATGGGTTTCAACTCTCCAATGCCTAGTTGCTCATATACTGAATAGGGAAGTAGGTTAACACTGGCACCAAGATCCAAAAGTGCGCGGTTGATGTTCTTATCCCCAATAGTTATTGAAATCGTAGGACAGCCGGGATCCTTTCGTTTTTGGGGTAAGGGTTGGGTAAGAGCATCACTCACTGCACTAGCCAAGAAAAATTTCTTAGGTACCTGTTTTCCTCTTCTTGGTGCACAAGTCCTTCAAAAATTTTGCGTAAGAAAGGACTTGTTGGATTGCATCCAAGAGGAGAATGTTTATGCTAACCTGTTTAAACAACTCCACAATCTTCTCCAATTGTGGATTTTGTTTATTGGATCTTTCAAACGGTTTGGAAATGGAACATTTTAAAAATTGGTTGAGTCCAATACTTGTGGAGTTCGAACGGACCCTAGAATTGGTGTTTTCGAGGAGTGAGAAGTGGGTGCGTTTGGAATAGTAGAAGAAGTAGAGCCTTATGAAGAATGGAGAACAGGATCTGAAGAAGAAGAATAAGAAGAAGCGGCGACCGGGGTGTCATCATCAGTGTCAACGTTGTTGTGTAACATCCTTCCAGATCATAATGTAGTCACAGCACTCACATTATGATTTTGTTGTTCAAGAGCAACATGTGCATTTTGTAGGTGATCAGGATTTGGCAGTGGTTGAGATGGAAGCTTCCCCTTCTCTCGCTCGCTTAAAGCTGCATTCAGTTGTGCAATCTGGGCTTCAATGGTTTTAATGCTTTGCCCATATGATGCAGTGTGTTGCACCAAAGACTGAATGGAAGACTGGATGTTGGCTGAGGATTGAGTTGCTTGTTTTAAAAACGCCTCCAGACTTCGTTCTAACGAAGAAACCTTATCGTTATTTGGTGGAACAAAATTATTTTGACGAAAAGAGTTGTTGGGCGCAAAATTGTTCATTTGATTTTGGTAAGGTTGGGATTGGAAAGGTTGCTGATATTGAATTTGTTGAGGAGCTTGTTGTTGAGGAGGAGGCCTCTGGAAATTGTTGTTGCCTTGGAATTGTTGTTGATTTTGATTCCAAGCAAAATTGGGGTGGTACCTCCAACAAGGATTGTAAGTGGAAAAGAATGGATCATTTCTTTGTCTTTGCTGAAAAACAGCATTGACTTGATCCTGTCCTTGAGCAGGTGGGTTGTAAGGACACTCTTCGGTCAAATGGGATGGATCCGAACAACAAGCGCATATAGTGCGAGGGGTAAAGCAGGGGCAGGAGAAGGCGATGAGAATTTGCTCTCAATTGCTTCCAGTTTTCGTGTAATTGCTGCCATTTCGGCTTTCATTGCAATTGACATATCAAGTTGATGAACGCCTGCCCTAGACGGACCGGAGGAAGTAGATGAAGTGGACGAAGTGGTCTGTCTAGTGTTTTCCCACTGAAGCGTTTGTTCAGCAAGATCGTCGAGAAATTGCCAAGCTTTCTCGTCAGATTTGGTTAAGAAGTGGCCTTGACAAATGGTCTCCAGCAACTGCTTAGTTGCTGGGTTCAGTCCTTTGTATAAGGTCTGGCAAAGTTGCCATCTCTCAATACCGTGATGAGGGCACTGAACAAGAAAGTCTTTGAATCGTTCGAAACACTTCCAAAGCGGTTCGGAAGAAAGCTGGGAAAATTGGTTGACTTCATTACGTATTCTCGCGGTCTTGTGATGTGGGTAAAACTTTTTAAGAAATGCTTTAACAAACTCTTCCCAACTGTTTATAAAATGTGATGCGGTGTTATACAGCTACTTTTCAGCTAGGTCACACAATGTGAAAGGAATGACTCGTAACCGTATAGCATCGTCGGACATTTGGGTGGTCTTCATCATTGCACAAATATTCTGGAATTTGTTAATGAAGATATATGCATCTTCGGATTCCAGTCCGTGAAATTTAGGCAACATATTGATGAAGCGGGGCTTAATTTCGAAATTATCCCTATTTGTCGGTGGGAGTGAAAGACAAGTAGGAAGTGCGGAGCGGGTAGGATAGAAACGATCCTGAAGCGCAATTCACTGTGGCGATTCAACAGGAAGTTGTTGCGGGTTATTCGCATCCAGTTGAGGTGGAATCAGTCCCAAGGTAGGTAAAAGGATGTTAGGATTGAATCCTGACATCTCTTTAGAAGATGATGAATGTGAAGATGAGGTGAATGGACAGAGTTCAGGTCAACGTTGGAGTTGGCTGGCAAAGGTAAGGATGAAAAAGAAGCGGTGGGAGTTTCGACTTCGGAGTCGATCGCGTAGTCGGTAGCAACTAACGAAACACGGACTAGGCGGGCGCTAGTGTCCCAAGTCCAACCGGACATACACTAAATGAGTTTAGTGTAGTCAAAACATAGAATGTGAGGGTAAGAAAACGTCAATGGGGAAATGTGAGGATGAAAGGTGGGTGCAATGGGATTCTAGCGACAAAAAGGCAAGTTTTTGTAAAAATTTTGTTTTGTGTTTTTTTATAAAGAGTTTTTTCTTTTTTTGCAAAAATTTATACGGAACTAGGACACACTTTCAAACAATCACAATTTAAACATGCACAATCAAACCCAGAGCTAGGGTCTCCTAAGTCAACTAGACTGCTCCTAACTGGTCCAAAGTGATAAGTTATGAGATATCCCTCAAATCGTCTCTTCACCGCCAATTGTGGCCAGGTAAGCACAACTGAAGAAAGGAGGGATCTGCTCACGAATCACCATGAGACGGGCCTTTTAAAGTTACCTTTCTCACTTGTCGAGCCTAGGCACCACAAAATCAGGTTTAGATAAACGACTGAATGCCCACAACCTTCCTCTGTCCTAATGAGCGCGACAGTCCTTAATTGGCTGAGTCTAGATATTTTTTAATTAGCTCAAGGGTGATGCATATGCTTTTAGTGATTTCTGGGGTCTTAGGAAGGGTAATGAAATTCCCACCCAAACTTAATTGGTGTTAGAGCCCCTTAGATTCCATTTTAAATATGCAAAGCAGTAATACACAAAATTTAAAACACTTGCCAAATTTTTTTTTATTTGCGGCGCAAAGAATCCTGCATAAAATGATTTATTGGAGAGGGAGAAAGATTATGCGCAAAGAATTCTACAGGAAAATTTTTTCAGTGGAGTGCAGAGGGTAGGAGAGAAGAAAAAAAATACTCACAGAAAAAAAGGGGTTACTGACGTCACAGGTTGACCGCGATTCCGCGGTCAAATGCTTGAATATACCGCGGTTCCGCGGCGGTTCAGTTGTTTCAGATCTTCAGAAATTTTCTCTGTACTAATTTGGTTCTCTCCTGTCTGTTCAGATCCTTTGTTCTGGATTTGTTCACCGGGCTTGCTCCAGATCTGAATCAGTCCGTCTTCCTTTCCTGCACAATTCGCACAAAAACCAATCAAAAACAACAAGATGATTTTTTATGTTTTTTTTTCAAATTTTATATTTTTTATTTAATTAACCCGAAATTACAAAAAGAAATAAACTACCGTTTCCCCGTCAAGGGCGCCATTTGATTGTTGGTTGTTTTTTATATGCGTTTAAAATTTTAAGAATACCTCAATTAAGACGGTGTCGCTTGGTAGCTAGCCGGTTGAGTACGAGTCGATCCACAGGGAAATAGTGTCATTTTCTTTAAGTTCTAACGAGTTAAGTCTTAACTTTGGTAGGTTTTGTTTTAAAATCTAAGAATGAGAATAAATTGATTTAAAGGCTTGCTAGGGTTAGGATTAGGTTGGTTCGAAATAAGGATTCTTCTAACTTCTTTCAATGCCCTAGTTAAGAATATAAGTGTCAGGGTAATAGTCAATAACAGGGATTAGCACGACTAGGAAGAAACATAGTTTCTTCCTTTTGGTCCTTGTCCGTCCGTTCTTGGCTCTTAGCCCTAACCTCCAGTTAATTCAACCACAACCGGTCTAACTATGGAATCACCGCTATCTTGTATGATAGGGTGCCGTAGTGAGCGGATTATGGTTGATTTAAAGCGAGTCCTTTTAATTAAAATTATTTGGGCAAAGAAAAGAATGAGAGAGATTTTCTTCTCTCAAACCTTCCCTTTCCTATCCCTAACAAGTGAGGGATTACTCACTCATTAGGAAGGTGACAATAAAATTCATTTTTTTTATATTTTAATTGATGAACTAATTTGCAAATAATAAAAGAACAGATAAGAAATTGCAGGAATTAAAATTCAGATAAAAACAATGCGAGATAAAATGAAAACTTACTTTATTGATGTCCTCTCAACAACGCATTACAATTGAATTGAAATCTAGAAATTAAAAAGAAGACTAAAAACTAAAGAGAGGCATGCCTAATTAGGCTTTTGGCTTTCCTATTTATAGATAGAAAAAACCCTAGGTTACATTCTGATCCATACATGAATTTACAAAACTAGCCTAAGAAAGCCGGGTCAAAGCACCGACACATGCACCGACACGTGCACCATACGGCCGCGGTTCCGCGGAACTTGATTCTACGACGATATCAAGTTCATTACGCAATAGGTTTTCAGAAAAACCTGCGTAGCCCTCCGTCATTTCAGATAAGTAATATTTAGTATTCGTGCTACGGTAGTTTGGCATGCGTCAAGGCGTAGTGTACGGTAGCTGATTATTACTTATCTACAGCATGAGATGCGATTGGATTAAGGTATTCGTACGGCGTTGTTTGGCATGCGTCAAGGGTCGTACGGGTGGGTTTAATTCAATCACGAAATGTACGGGTTGAACTTGACTAGTGGACTATGGGTTGTTTGGCATGCGTCAAGGTCATAGCACACTAGGGGTAAAAGCTTTATCGGGAATTTCAAGTGTTGAAATTTGCAATGAGATTGCATACCTTCTATTAGATAGTTGGATCCCGATACCCACTGCGAGTAAGAGTTACTCCTGCGAGAGTTTTACACAGGACAATTAGCCGATCAAGTAGGTGTCTAGAAAAGTGTTAACGGGGTTACGCCTCTGGGAAAACGAGGTTTACTATAATAAGGTCCGTGCGAAAGCATGGGGAACCTCCATCAAAGTACCGACACTGATCTGGCTGAAAGATTGACGAAATTGTAGGGTGTAATTAATCCCGGCTAATCTTACCTTTTTGGGGTTTGAAGGTAGATTTGATAAAAACAGTGGGAGACATCCTGATTAGATAAGATAATAACCAATCTAATCTTGCAAGAGCGTACGCTAAAGTGTTTTCTTCTCTCTCTCTCCAGGTAGCGACCATGTCAGGCCATAATCAAGATAATAAAATGGATGTATTGACTGAACCCGATTATTATACTGAGCAGGGGAACGTTGGACCCGTTCTTTCTTATAAGAGTTATAAGACTGAACAGGAAACAGGAGAATATCTGGATTCTCACGCCTCCCAAAAGAACATGCATGTTGATTCATCTTCTTCGGGTGTGTTCGTTATTGAGAACTGTTTCTCAGTTCACCCTACGTCCTGGGTATTAGATACCGGATCAGGATCCCATATATGTAAACAGTTACATGGGCTACGTAAAGGTAGAGAACTGGGAAAGGGTGATCATTCCGTTCAAGTAGGGAACGGTGCAAATGTTGCAGCCAAAACAGTTGGCGAATATCACCTAGTATTACCAAGTGGTGATACACTGATTCTAAATGAGTGCTATTATATACCGAACATGATATGCAACATTATATCAGTTTCTTTATTAAGTAAAGAAGGATATAATTTTGTAGTAAAGGATAATGTTATGAACATATTCCTAGATCAAAAGTTGATTGCATCAGGCTCGTTACATAATGGCATATTCATTCTAAATCAGAATACAGTCCTGAATATACAAAACACACACAAGAGGAAAAGTTCAGATATGAACGAATCCTACTTGTGGCATTGTAGACTTGGTCATATCAATGCGACACGACTGGCTAAGTTACATAAGGATGGTTATTTGAATCCGTTCGAATTATCATCTTATGATACTTGCCATTCAAGTCTCAAAGGAAAAATGACCAAAGCTCTGTTTAGTGGACACGGAGAAAGAGTTACCGAACTCTTAGGACTGGTACATAGTGATGTATGCGGTCCCATGTCTACGCATGCCAGGAACGGTTCTTCCTACTTCATTACATTCACTGACGATCTCTCAAGATTCGGATATGTGTTCCTGATGAAACACAAGTCTGCAGCTTTTGAGAAATTCAGAGAATATAAGCACGAAGTAGAGAATCAAACGGGCAAAGGTATTAAGATTCTTCGATCTGATCGAGGAGGTGAATACTTAAGCAGTGAGTTCCTAGATTATCTAAAAGAGAATGGGATTCTCTCTCAGCTTACTCCTCCTTATACACCACAGCACAACGGTGTATCGGAACGAAGAAATCGCACCCTATTAGATATGGTGCGCTCGATGATGAGTACAGCTGGGTTACCTATTTTCTTTTGGGGGTATGCGCTTGAGACACCCATAGACCTATTGAATAGAGTTCCTACCAAATCTGTGCCTACCACTCCATATGAGATATGGAAAGGGAAGAGACCATATCTTAATTACATTAAGATATGGGGTTGTCCGGCCTATGTCAAAAGACAAAATCCGGACAAACTCGAGGCAAGATCTGTCTTATGTAAGTTTGTAGGATATCCCAAAAACTCACAAGGGTATATTTTCTACCACCCCGAGGAACAAAAGGTGTTTGTTTCTCGACATGCCATTTTCTTAGAAAAAGGTTTTCTTATGAAACAGAATAGCAGCATTGAGGTAGAACTGGAAGAGGTTCCAGCAACACAAACTATAACAGAAGACTTGGTTGAACCAGAGGATTCAGTAGTACCCGACGAACCTCAGCCTCTCCGTCGATTTAGCAGGGTTTCTCATCCGCCTGAGAGATACTACGGTTTTCTCATTGATGGTGGAAGCAAAGATTGCATCATGGAAGATGATGACCCAACTAGTTTCGAGCAGGCCATCATGAGTGGTGACTCTGTGAAATGGCTGGATGCAATGCGATCTGAGATGGAATCCATGTACACCAATAAAGTATGGATTTTGGAAAATGCTCCTGAAGGGGTAAAACCCATTGGGAGCAAGTGGATTTTTAAAAGGAAATTTGGTGTAGATGGAAAAGTTGAGACTGTCAAAGCTAGGCTTGTAGCAAAGGGTTTTCGTCAACGTCCAGGTGTGGATTATGACGAAACCTTTTCTCCAGTGGCTATGCTTAAGTCCATCCGGATCTTACTTGCCATTGCTGCATTCCATGACTACAAAATCTGGCAAATGGATGTTAAGACCACCTTTCTAAACGGTGATTTAGAAGAGAGCGTGTACATGACTCAGCCAGAGGGCTTCGTAGATAGTGGGAGCAGCGGAAAGGTGTGCAAGCTGCTTAAATCCATTTATGGGTTAAAGCAAGCATCGCGGAGTTGGAACATCTGTTTTGATGTTGTAGTCAAAGAGTTTGACTTCATCAAAAATATAGATGAACCTTGTATCTATAAGAAGGTAGCGGAGGGAAAGGTTGTCTTCCTCGTATTGTACGTGGATGACATACTCTTGATAGGAAATGATATTCCTATGCTGCAATCAGTCAAGCTCTTCTTATCACAGAGATTCTCAATGAAAGATCTAGGTGATGCCTCCTGCATATTGGGAATCATGATCTATAGAGATAGATCTAAACGGATACTGGGATTGTCCCAATTCAGGTACATTGACACCGTACTAAAGAGGTTTAGTATGGAAGAATCCAAGCGTGGGAACCAACCCACGATCTCTGGACTCACTCTCTCCAAAGAGATGTCTCCCAAGACTGATTTGGAGAGAGCTCGCATGCAAGGGATACCCTATGCTTCGGAAGTTGGCTCTATCATGTATGCGATGCTATGTACCAGACCCGATGTAGCATACTCACTAAGTGTAGTGAGTCGGTATCAAGCAGATCCTGGAGAGAGTCATTGGACAGCTGTGAAGAACATTCTCAAGTACTTACGAAGGACTAAGGAGATGTTCTTGGTGTATGGTAACGGAGAACTCCAGGTGGAGTCCTTTACCGATTCCAGCTTCCAAAGTGATAAGGACGACTCAAAGTCGCATTCGGGTTTTGTCTTTACCCTAAATGGAGGGGCAGTATGTTGGAAGAGTTCCAAACAGGATACCGTTGCAGACTCGACGATGGAGGCTGAATACATCGCTGCCAACGATGCTGCCAAAGAGGCTGTCTGGATCAAGAAGTTCATTACTGAACTTGGAGTGGTTCCATCCATTGAGCATCCAATACCTCTGTATTGCGATAACAATGGAGCTGTGGCATTGGCCAAGGAACCCAGATCCCATCAGAAGTCCAGACATATTCTGAGGCGGTATCACCTGATCAGGGAGATAGTTGACCGGGAGATCGAGGTCAGGAGAGTAGATACGAAGGACAACACTGCGGATCCATTCACGAAGGCTATTCCCCAGATACAGTTTAAGAGATTATTCGGGATGCTAGGTATGAGATACTACAGCAGCTGGCCTTAGTGCAAGTGGGAGATTGTTAGTTATGTATATGCCCTAGAGGCCATTGTTGTACATATGATGTATATTATAATGGATGCTTGGATATATATAGAGATGACTTTCTTGCTCGTCATGATAGTATGCTATTTGGTTTCACTTCATCTTAACATGTTGACTTGTACTGGTTTACTGTTTTTCTCTCGCATGTTGATAAAGCCCTTAGGATCTGTACTCGACTACTGGGACTATGATGAGATTATACTAGTGGGGCCACGGTAGTCGATGAGTACATCCTATAACTGTTCCTAGTCGAGGGTATATCGAGACAGGGCATCGATACACCAGAGTAGACTAGCGTATACGCATCTTGACCCATATGATGGGCGATGGATGATCCCATATCTATCGGTGTTTGACATCAGAGATGGTGTACGGGTGCTCAGTGGAGACTGGGTACACTGGATGGACTCGCCGAGAACTCCCAGATGGTGATATACCACACGTCAGATGGCAGTTCTCCGGTGACACTGGTACAGGGTAGTCTGTAGACCCGAGATCGTCATAGAGTCTTGTGTGATTCCCACTGTGCTTTGATTTCCACCTTACCACGTCCAAGAGGGCGTGCAAAACGGTGGCTTTTGGGTACAGTCCCGAATCACATGGAGGCAATGAGCGATAGGAGGGGATTCGTCTCTCCCGGTATAGGGAGTTGATGTTGTGCTGTGTTCGATTGGCTATAACTGGAAGTCCCTGGCCAGGGCTGATATAGAGATTTACTGGTAAGTGTTACTAGTAGTTTCTCGACCCGTTATGAGCCACACATCGACACGACTTATCGGTTACTGAGGTCTGACGTATACCACCCCTAGACTTGATATGCGACATATCAGACGAACAGACCGGACTGTACGGGAGTGTTACTGATTGGATTCACAGGAGAACGCACAGGCTAGCTTGTTGATCTTCTAATCGCTCAATATCTGGGTGGCTGTTACGTTTAGCTGACCGCTTGCAGCTTATGGGTGTTTGATATGATCATCACCTGCTACCGGCGTTTTGACGATTCTTTAGAGTCCTACACAGAGGTTTCTTGGCTCAGGCGAAACGGAGTAGAGGCGCATATGTGATATGTGCAGGACCGAGAATAATGCGATATGAGATACCGTATTATATTCTCGCGATATTTAGATATGAACCGGGTCATCGGATCAAGTGTTGATTCGATGAATCGGTACATGATATATTAGTCGGTAATATTCGATATAGCCGGATCGTCGGATCAAGTGTTGATTCGATGATTTAATGTATAATAATATATATAATATATTATTACATTATCTAATATTGTCTTGCTTTATTATTTCATTTTCTCACTGGATGATACATTGATATATATGCGATATATGTTAATTGTATTATTTTCTTTTGTTGCAAATATATAATATATATGTGATATATATTATTGTGACATGATATGATTTATTATTAAACATGTTCAAGGATGATTAAATGAGGTTAGGGTTTGATTAGGGTTAGTTGCTTCATGCACCTTCTAGAAGCAATTTCTTTTGTCATGGTTAAGATATTTTTTGATGACACATTCCTAACCAAATCAAACCCTAACTCTAGTTGTTTCTCTACACATTATTAGCCACTCATCCTTGACCATGGTTTATACATCAATCATATACTTTTATTTCTATTCATCACAAAAGGAATTATCATTATCATTTTCCATAATCATCTTTTTCTCTCTTGATTTTGAGCTCACTAGATATTCATTTTGTGATGAAAAATTATGAGAAAATGATTTAAAAAGAAAGCATAAATACTACTCTCTCATCCTCATCTCGTCTAGCCCATGAGATTAGTGTGTTCATCTCTTTAGAGTGAGAAAGCTTGAGTTATTGAAACTTCGACGTAAATCATCGGAGATTTGGAACACTTCAAGCTAGCATGGATCGTTCGAGTCGTGGAGCCTCTCTTGAGTCTGGGAGATCGTGGATCGCGGCGAAGGGACTTCTACTCGGAGCTTGTGAAGCCAAGGAGCGGACTACAAAGGTTGTAATCCCTCACACTTAGCTTAAAAGATGTAATCTTGTATGCTTAACCCTAATAATCTAGCAAAGATCCCGGCTTTGGGTTGTTCGGCACGTCTAAATTTTTATCCGGGCATGTTTGATACCTTATGAACCTTCACAAGAGTGCCTAGGAACCCTACAGTGGTATCAGAGCGTGGCTAGAGCATTAGGCGATGTGTTTACGAAGTTAAAACTCCAATCGAACCTGAACCGACAAAATTTACCCCCTCTCTGGAAATTTTTTTAAAATCTGGATTTTTTCTGAATTAAAAATACCTGAAAAATACAGCCGACAAAAATAAGAATAACTGTGAAATTCGAGACTGTGATCCATACAAACGACCGCGGAATCGCGGCCATTGCCTGCTTGGGCCGCGGTTCCGCGGCCGTATTGTTTGATTGGACTTTTTATTTTACACAGTAATTCTTTATTTGTGCTTTTATAGTTTCTGGTATTTTTATATTGACTCAAAAGTTGAGTGATCTGGGGTTTGCTTTGTAATCGTAGATTCGATCGGAATATTTAAATTCGTTTTTATTTCCGGATATTTAGAAACTGTTAAACTATTTGAACGGATATCATTAACTCACTGTTTCCCGGCACGGTAAATTTTCAAGTGTTGAATTTTTATCGGGTTTAAATCTTTCGGAAAAATTGTACATGTTAAGCGGGGGACCCTCTAGAAGACAACAAACCTTAACTCGATTATGTGACCGTCTTGAACTGCCTTTTGAACCTTCGGGTTTGGGAGAGTACGGCGTGCCACATGTGAAGCGTTGGCTTGACCCTTCTACGGCTGGATCACTGGTACTATGACATATTCTGGGATTATTTGAACTCCGCTCAAGTGTTGAGCAATTTAGGAAATTTTGGGTATTTGATTATCTGTTCGGAAAGTTTAATAATGTCTATTTATCTGGAATGTGATACAATATGTGGAATTCATAGAGTTAGGCATGAAATGCGAAGTATGTGATATTTCGGATTTATGATGTCTAAAGTGATTGTGAATTCCAAATATTGTAGTTTTACACTTTCTTTTCTGTGACCGTAAGTGTAATATGTGATATCGCCGGTTTCGTTGCTATATATCAACGACAATTGGGATGCGCATATTTACTTACGTTGATGATATGAGATATTATGTGTTGCTGTGATATGTTATATTGGATCGTCGCGTTCTGAATAGCCGGGGGTTTTATGTGAGATGGGGGTTTTTATTTTCATTCATGTAAAATTCATTTGTAATGTAATATTCTTTTATTTGGGGCACTTCCAGGTTGAGGTTGATGTCACCAGTGTATATTATTTACTTTTCCGCATAAGGTAGACCCAAGGTGGGGAGCACAAGTAACCGGGTTATAGGGTCCAGTGGGAGGCCATCTCGAGGAGTCGAGACCGGGTCTCCTAACCCTAGAATTGGCAGTGTTACTTGCCGCTCTCGTAGGGGTCTTGGGATGTGGGTTTGGCAATTCGTCGCGACCGTGGAATCCGTGTTTTATACAGGCTCGTATTGAAAACACGGACGTCCTAGTATATCCAATATTTCATATATGTTCTTCTGCTGCAATGTTCTGTGATGAGATCATATTACTGCCTGAGACGAATGCTTATACTATATATATATGCTGATATATAAATATTACTGCTTTCGTTTCTTCTGTGATGCTTAGGAAGAAGCTGATGGGATATTTATTAATGAGATTAATAAAAAGAAAAGAAACCTAAAGATGTTGTAGAATCAAAACTTTATAAAAAGGGTAGCTACAGTTTTGCTTTGCACAGTGATATATATGATATATCCTGCACCGTATTCGATGGGAAAAGAGCCGACAATCCCTTCACCGGGAGTGACCTCTTTAGCGAAACTGGCAGATGCTACAAAATGCGGTTTGTCTTTTGATTGCTTTTAGAGTTTTGCTTTGCACAGCGGTATATATGATATATCTTGCACCTTATTCGATGAGAAAAGGGCCGACGATCCCTTCACCGGGAGTGACCCCTTTAGCGAAACTAAGAAAAGCCTCAAAAACACCCCTTTTCAAAACTTCACTTGATTCTACGACGATATCAAGTTCATTACGCAATAGGTTTTCAGAAAAACCTGCGTAGCCCTCCGTCATTTCAGATAAGTAATATTTAGTATTCGTGCTACGGTAGTTTGGCATGCGTCAAGGCGTAGTGTACGGTAGCTGATTATTACTTATCTACAGCATGAGATGCGATTGGATTAAGGTATTCGTACGACGTTGTTTGGCATGCGTCAAGGGTCGTATGGGTAGGTTTAATTCAATCACGAAATGTACGGGTTGAACTTGACTAGTGGACTATGGGTTGTTTGGCGTGCGTCAAGGTCATAGCACACTAGGGGTAAAAGCTTTATCGGGAATTTCAAGTGTTGAAATTTGCAATGAGATTGCATACCTTCTATGAGATAGTTGGATCCCGATACCCACTGCGAGTAAGAGTTACTCCTGCGAGAGTTTTACACAGGACAATTAGCCGATCAAGTAGGTGTCTAGAAAAGTGTTAACGGGGTTACGCCTCTGGGAAAACGAGGTTTACTATAATAAGGTCCGTGCGAAAGCACGGGGAACCTCCCTCAAAGTACCGACACTGATCTGGCTGAAAAATTGACGAAATTGTAGGGTGTAATTAATCCCGGCTAATCTTACCTTTTTGGGGTTTGAAGGTAGATTTGATAAAAACAGTGGGAGACATCCTGATTAGATAAGATAATAACCAATCTAATCTTACAAGAGCGTACGGTAAAGTGTTTTCTTCTCTCTCTCTCCAGGTAGCGACCATGTCAGGCCATAATCAAGATAATAAAATGGATGTATTGACTGAACCCGATTATTATACTGAGCAGGGGAACGTTGGACCCGTTCTTTCTTATAAGAGTTATAAGACTGAACAGGAAACAGGAGAATATCTGGATTCTCACGCCTCCCAAAAGAACATGCATGTTGATGCATCTTCTTCGGGTGTGTTAGTTATTGAGAACTGTTTCTCAGTTCACCCTACGTCCTGGGTATTAGATACCGGATCAGGATCCCACATATGTAAACAGTTACATGGGCTACGTAAAGGTAGAGAACTGGGAAAGGGTGATCATTCCGTTCAAGTAGGGAACGGTGCAAATATTGCAGCCAAAACAGTTGGCGAATATCACCTAGTATTACCAAGTGGTGATACACTGATTCTAAATGAGTGCTACTATATACCGAACATGATGTGCAACATTATATCAGTTTCTTTATTAAGTAAAGAAGGATATAATTCTGTAGTAAAGGATAATGTTATGAACATATTCCTAGATCAAAAGTTGATTGCATCAGGCTCGTTACATAATGGCATATTCATTCTAAATCAGAATACAGTCCTGAATATACAAAACACACACAAGAGGAAAAGTTCAGATATGAACGAATCCTACTTGTGGCATTGTAGACTTGGTCATATCAATGCGACACGACTGGATAAGTTACATAAGGATGGTTATTTAAATCCGTTAGAATTATCATCTTATGATACTTGCCATTCAAGTCTCAAAGGAAAAATGACCAAAGCTCTGTTTAGTGGACACGGAGAAAGAGTTACCGAACTCTTAGGACTGGTACATAGTGATGTATGCGGTCCCATGTCTACGCATGCCAGGAACGGTTCTTCCTACTTCATTACATTCACTGACGATCTCTCAAGATTCGGATATGTGTTCCTGATGAAACACAAGTCTGCAGCTTTTGAGAAATTCAGAGAATATAAGCACGAAGTAGAGAATCAAACGGGCAAAGGTATTAAGATTCTTCGATCTGATCGAGGAGGTGAATACTTAAGCAGTGTGTTCCTAGATTATCTAAAAGAGAATGGGATTCTCTCTCAGCTTACTCCTCCTTATACACCACAGCACAACGGTGTATCGGAACGAAGAAATCTCACCCTATTAGATATGGTGCGCTCGATGATGAGTACAGCTGGGTTACCTATTTCCTTTTGGGGGTATGCGCTTGAGACAGCCATAGACCTATTGAATAGAGTTCCTACCAAATCTGTGCCTACCACTCCATATGAGATATGGAAAGGGAAGAGACCACATCTTAATTACATTAAGATATGGGGTTGTCCGGCCTATGTCAAAAGACAAAATCCGGACAAACTCGAGGCAAGATCTGTCTTATGTAAGTTTGTAGGATATCCCAAAAACTCACAAGGGTATATCTTCTACCACCCCGAGGAACAAAAGGTGTTTGTTTCTCGACATGCCACTTTCTTAGAAAAATGTTTTCTTATGAAACAGAATAGCAGCATTGAGGTAGAACTGGAAGAGGTTCCAGCAACACAAACTATAACAGAAGACTTGGTTGAACCAGAGGATTCAGTAGTACCCGACGAACCTCAGCCTCTCCGCCGATCTAGCAGAGTTTCTCATCCGCCTGAGAGATACTACGGTTTTCTCATTGATGGTGGAAGCGAAGATTGCATCATGGAAGATGATGACCCAACTAGTTTCGAGCAGGCCATCATGAGTGGTGACTCTGTGAAATGGCTGGATGCAATGCGATCTGAGATGGAATCCATGTACACCAATAAAGTATGGATTTTGGAAAATGCTCCTGAAGGGGTAAAACCCATTGGGAGCAAGTGGATATTTAAAAGGAAATTTGGTGTAGATGGAAAAGTTGAGACTTTCAAAGCTAGGCTTGTAGCAAAGGGTTTTCGTCAACGTCCAGGTATGGATTATGACGAAACCTTTTCTCCAGTGGCTATGCTTAAGTCCATCCGGATCTTACTTGCCATTGCTGCATTCCATGACTACGAAATCTGGCAAATGGATGTTAAAACCGCCTTTCTAAACGGTGATTTAGAAGAGAGCGTGTACATGACTCAGCCAGAGGGCTTCGTAGATAGTGGGAGCAGCGGAAAGGTGTGCAAGCTGCTTAAATCCATTTATGGGTTAAAGCAAGCATCGCGGAGTTGGAACATCTGTTTTGATGTTGTAGTCAAAGAGTTTGACTTCATCAAAAATATAGATGAACCTTGTATCTATAAGAAGGTAGCGGAGGGAAAGGTTGTCTTCCTCGTATTGTACGTGGATGACATACTCTTGATAGGAAATGATATTCCTATGCTGCAATCAGTCAAGCTCTTCTTATCACAGAGATTCTCAATGAAAGATCTAGGTGATGCCTCCTGCATATTGGGAATCATGATCTATAGAGATAGATCTAAACGGATACTGGGATTGTCCCAATCCAGGTACATTGACACCGTACTAAAGAGGTTTAGTATGGAAGAATCCAAGCGTGGGAACCAACCCACGATCTCTGGACTCACTCTCTCCAAAGAGATGTCTCCCAAGACTGATTTGGAGAGAGCTCGCATGCAAGGGATACCCTATGCTTCGGAAGTAGGCTCTATCATGTATGCGATGCTATGTACCAGACCCGATGTAGCATACTCACTAAGTGTAGTGAGTCGGTATCAAGCAGATCCTGGAGAGAGTCATTGGACAGCTGTGAAGAACATTCTCAAGTACTTACGAAGGACTAAGGAGATGTTCTTGGTGTATGGTAACGGAGAACTCCAGGTGGAGTCCTTTACCGATTCCAGCTTCCAAAGTGATAAGGACGACTCAAAGTCGCATTCGGGTTTTGTCTTTACCATAAATGGAGGGGCGGTATGTTGGAAGAGTTCCAAACAGGATACCGTTGCAGACTCGACGATGGAGGCTGAATACATCGCTGCCAACGATGCTGCCAAAGAGGCTGTCTGGATCAAGAAGTTCATTACTGAACTTGGAGTGGTTCCATCCATTGAGCATCCAATACCTCTGTATTGCGATAACAATGGAGCTGTGGCATTGGCCAAGGAACCCAGATCCTATCAGAAGTCCAGACATATTCTGAGGCGGTATCACCTGATCAGGGAGATAGTTGACCGGGAGATCGAGGTCAGGAGAGTAGATACGAAGGACAACACTGCGGATCCATTCACGAAGGCTATTCCCCAGATACAGTTTGAGAGATTATTCGGGATGCTAGGTATGAGATACTACAGCAGCTGGCCTTAGTGCAAGTGGGAGATTGTTAGTTATGTATATGCCCTAAAGGCCATTGTTGTACATATGATGTATATTATAATGGATGCTTGGATATATATAGAGATTACTTTCTTGCTCGTCATGATAGTATGCTATTTGGTTTCACTTTATCTTAACATGTTGACTTGTACTGGTTTACTGTTTTTCTCTCGCATGTTGATAAAGCCCTTAGGATCTGTACTCGACTACTGGGACTATGATGAGATCATACTAGTGGGGCCACGGTAGTCGATGAGTACATCCTATAACTGTTCCTAGTCGAGGGTATATCGAGACAGGGCATCGATACACCAGAGTAGACTAGCGTATACGCATCTTGACCCATATGATGGGCGATGGATGATCCCATATCTATCGGTGTTTGACATCAGAGATGGTGTACGGGTGCTCAGTGGAGACTGGGTACACTGGACGGACTCGCCGAGAACTCCCAGATGGTGATATACCACACGTCAGATGACTGTTCTCCGGTGACACTGGTACAGGGTAGTCTGTAGACCCGAGATCGTCATAGAGTCTTGTGTGATTCCCACTGTGCTTTGATTTCCACCTTACCACGTCCAAGAGGGCGTGCAAAACGGTGGCTTTTGGGTACAGTCCCGAATCACATGGAGGCAATGAGCGATAGGAGGGGATTCGTCTCTCCCGGTATAGGGAGTTGATGTTGTGCTGTGTTCGATTGGCTATAACTGGAAGTCCCTGGCCAGGGCTGATATAGAGATTTACTGGTAAGTGTTACTAGTAGTTTCTCGACCCGTTATGAGCCACACATCGACACGACTTATCGGTTACTGGGGTCTGACGTATACCACCCATAGACTTGATATGCGACATATCAGACGAACAGACCGGACTGTACGGGAGTGTTACTCATTGGATTCACAGGAGAACGCACAGGCTAGCTTGTTGATCTTCTGATCGCTCAATACCTGGGTGGCTGTTACATTTAGCTGACCGCTTGCAGCTTATGGGTGTTTGATATGATCATCACCTGCTACCGGCGTATTGACGATTCTTTAGAGTCCTACACAGAGGTTTCTTTGCTCAGGCGAAACGGAGTAGAGGCGCATATGTGATATGTGCAGGACCGAGAATAATGCGATATGAGATACCTTATTATATTCTCGCGATATTTAGATATGAACCGGGTCATCGGATCAAGTGTTGATTCGATGAATCGGTACATGATATATTAGTCGGTAATATTCGATATAGCCGGATCGTCGGATCAAGTGTTGATTCGATGATTTAATGTATAATAATATATATATAATATATTATTACATTATCTAATATTGTCTTGCTTTATTATTTCATTTTCTCACTGGATAATACATTAATATATATGCGATATATGTTAATTGTATTATTTTCTTTTGTTGCAAATATATAATATATATGTGATATATATTATTGTGACATGATATGATTTATTATTAAACATGTTTAAGGATGATTAAATGAGTTTAGGGTTTGATTAGGGTTAGTTGCTTCATGCGCCTTCTAGAAGCAATTTCTTTTGTCATGGTTAAGATATTTTTTGATGACACATTCCTAACCAAACCAAACCCTAACTCTAGTTGTTTCTCTACACATTATTAGCCACTCATCCTTGACCATGGTTTATACATCAATCATATACTTTTATTTCTATTCATCACAAAAGGAATTATCATTATCATTTTCCATAATCATCTTCTTCTCTCTTGATTTTGAGCTCACTAGATATTCATTTTGTGATGAAAAATTATGAGAAAATGATTTAAAAAGAAAGCATAAATACTACTCTCTCATCCTCATCTCATCTAGCCCATGAGATTAGTGTGTTCATCTCTTTAGAGTGAGAAAGCTTGAGTTATTGAAACTTCGACGTAGATCATCGGAGATTTGGAACACTTCAAGCTAGAATGGATCTTTCGAGTCGTGGAGCCTCTCTTGAGTCTGGGAGATCGTGGATCGCGGCGAAGGGACTTCTACTCGGAGCTTGTGAAGCCAAGGAGCGGACTAGAAAGGTTGTAATCCCTTACACTTAGCTTAAAAGATGTAATCTTGTATGCTTAACCCTAATAATCTAGCAAAGATCCCGGCTTTGGGTTGTTCGGCACGTCTAAATTTTTATCCGGGCATGTTTGATGCCTTATGAACCTTCACAAGAGTGCCTAGGAACCCTACATATCGCATATCTGCCTAGGGGGCTAGTAACGTCAGACCCCAAAAAGCAGTATAAGTCGTGTCGGAGTGTAGCCCAATAACACCCTGAGATACTACCGGAGTACCTACAAGTAAATCTCCTGCCACGGCCGTGGGCTTTGTGTAATGGCTCTCCTAGAAACAGCACGATCTCGCCCCCAATACCGGGAGAGACGAATCCCCTGCCGATCCGCTCACGTGCCTCCATGTGGCTCGGGACTGTACCCAAAAACTACCTGTTTGCATGACTCCTTTGAGCCGTGGTAGGGTAGAAATCAAAGCACAGTGGGAACTCACACGAGACAAATGACGACCTCAGGTCGATGAACTAACCTGTACACATGTCACCAGGGAACTGCTATCTGACGATAGATATAATACTAACTAGCAGATTCCCGGCGAGTCATGTCCGGTGTACTCATAACCCAATGAGCACCTGTATACATCTTAGGTGATCCAACTGACACCAGTGGCTTGTGAGACCGGCCACAGCCCCTCGTCGGGGTCTCGACTGTATACACTAGTCTACTTCGGAGTATCGATGCCCTGTCTCAAAACTCCCACGACTAGGGACCACAATTAAGGATATGCATATAAACTACCCAACTCTCACGTATATGATCGCCATCATACTGTTGGTGGTAAAGCAAGATCCTAAGGGCTCTATCAAAGTGTAACATGTAATCAGTCACCTGAACATGTACACGACTGATAAAGGCAAACCAGATAGCATACTATCATCTCGAGTAAGACTGTCGTACCGGTATAGGTCCTCCGCAATCATTGCAATCACGTACCTGCGATCCAATAATTGACTCTGAGGGCACTATCTCCAACACAAATATACCCTTGTTTTCCAAACCTGATCATTTTACATGACATTCAAAGTAAACTCCAGAGCCATGATGAATGGTCAGTGCCTAATAAAAGACAAAATGTTGTCAGAACCCCCAAACCTCCGTTTAGCACTGCTGAATGATGAGGGGCTGAACCCAGATAAATGTCTAATGGCCCAAAGGGCCAATATTTCAAACATAATTGGACTTAGCCCAAACCGGCCATAAGTCCTCAAATCATCTTGAACTGAGCACATCTGTTCTTTCAACCAACTCATTGGTTCAAGGGTACATCTCTGAACTCCTCTGATATTTGTCGTTGTAATCCTTCAACGTCTTCAGAGAGGTGACGGGTCCCGACAACCACACATTAATACGGACTGTGGGGTCTTTAAACTCATGGACTAATGCGTCCTTAAACTAACATTTGTCCCCAAAACGGGAATGATGGACCACCATGTCCCTAAACTGGCGATGGACCACCATGTCCCTAAACTGGCAATGGACTACTATGTCCCTAAACTGGAATAATAGAGCCCCAAATGCTCTTTTGTCGGATCTAAACGATCCCGTTTATGTTGATCTTAGCCTCAAATATGGCTAATGTATCCTTAAACCTTCAAACAGACTTTAGTCCCAAATTGGACTATAGATTCCCCAATCAACTTCGGTTCAAGGGTACATCTCTGAACTCCTCTGACATCTGTCGTTGTAATCCTTCAACGTCGTCAGAGAGGTGACGAGTCCCGATGGCCATACATTCAATGGACCACTATGTCCCTAAACTGGAACAATAGAGCCCCCAAATGCTCTTTTGTCGGATCTAAACGATCACGTTAAGTTGATCTTAGTCTCAAACTGGACTAACGTAACCTTAAGAAACGTTTAAATTGATCTTAGCCTCAAATACGGCTAACGTATCCTTAAACCAAAACCCCCAAAACTAAATCTAAGAAAATACAGATTTGGACTAATCCACGTCCTACGGGCGACGACATAAATTAGTCTCCGTATACAATCCACGGGCAACCACAAACAAAACAAACACCCACGACACGAAGTGAACATCTGGAGAAGGAGAAAGTTGTTACCGCAATGCGGTAGCGTAATTAACTGCAGGGGCTTGCGCCTGTAGGGAAAAGCGTCCCCACAATCAAAAACCCCTCAAGCGAGGGGGAATCTGACGAAGTCTGCTACATCGGACGCATCCGTTCAAGCCTTCGATACACGGTGCCATAAATCAACTTGGCATCTTCGGAGAGGTGGACGGATAGCACCAATTAGCATCTGCCCCGAATTTCAAGCAAGACGCCCCTGCGTCGCGCCGTCTTTCGGAGGGGAACAGATTCTGGCACGCCCGGTGGGACCTTTTCCTCTTTCCACTCCACACTTCGTGTGTCGTGTTCGCGAACGAATCGCGGTTTGCTAATGGTTGCCCGTGGGTTTCTAGGTACTAAGATTTGGCGTTTTGTTTGGTGCAGAAAGCAAAGGATTAATGGCGTTCACCTGCTCAAAGTGTTCCACATACAACTGCAACCCGCGCCCTGCCTCATCTGGGGGCATAGCCTATGGGCCCCAAGCTGCTTCCCTGTTCACAATGCCCGTGGAACGGGTCACTCAAGCCACCACAGGGTTATTTTTCGGGACCTTGCTCCCGCCAACGAGATTCACCTTCCTGTGCCAACGCCAGAAGTTTCCAAGAAGTCGGTCTTCGATCGGCTTACACCTACTGCGGCCCCTCTCAACGGGTTGTCCTACACCGGCGCCTCGGTCTTCTCTAGATTGGGCCAAAGTTCAGGTGGATCCATGATGAAGCCTGCACCTCCGGAGAAGGTTATTCCGAAGAGATTAACCAACCCTGCTCCTGTGGTCGTCAAGGTGGCTTCTCCTGCCAAGAGGTCGGTCTTTACAAGATTGACTGTCCCAAATCCATCTCTCGCTCCTGCTACTCAAAGGACATCAGTCTTCAAGAGACTGGCACCAGCGGAGCGTCATCTGGACGGGGGACAAGACGAAGCCATCCCCATCGCTGAACCAACACCGTCCGCTCGACACGCTCGACGTCGCCACTGGCGTCGAGTAAGGAAGGCTGGGGGCAACTCCCCCTTTGGGCTAACTCTACCTGCCCCAACGGTGGAAGTCAATGCTGCTGTTCCAACCGGGAACAGCTTCGAGTTGTTGAACAAGGTGCGCAGGAACTCTCCTACCGTCATACTGAAAAGATCTCCTCCATCCGTTGAGAATGTTGCGGAAGCAAAGCCAAAACAGTCCCTTCAATGGCTGTCTTCCAAAGTTTACAAGATCTGGCGACAAGTCCGAGAGTCGGTGGTGGATCAGGACTATCTCCGCCGACAGAAGAAGCTGAAGGCTCAGAAGGAAGAGCACCGTCCTGTCAAAACACAACGGACGACAACCACTTGGGTGCCCGCTGCAACGGCCCCCTCAACTTTGACCGCTCATAAAAGAAAGAGGCCGGAGAAAGTCCCCATGCCTGCGGCAAATGTCAAAGGCATTGAGCCGAAACGCCCTAAGTCTGGGGGCATGATGGTGCATACCGTCTATATGGAATCCGGGAAAGAGGATAGCCGCGCTTCTACGGGCCACCGACCACTCACCGGATCCATCACGAGAGCTCAAGAATAGCAACAGCAGAAGCTTCAAGAGATGCTGACTACAATGGCCGCACTTACCGAGCCAAAAGAAAACCCGGAGGCATCATCAGAACAACGCCAGGAACAAGAAACTGACGCTGAATTCCTTCGTAGGATACTTGAAAAGGACAAAGAGGCTGCAGAACAAGCAGCCAATATAAAGCGAATAGCCCTTCTGTTCCAGGACATGGTGGGTATGATGATCCAGCAGGATCCTCCGGCGGAAGATCCTCCGATTGTCCTCGAAGATGACAGAGGGGAAACGTCAAATCTACCTCCAGCTCTTTCAACAGCTAAAGAAGAAACGATCTCCAAAGCTGCCCTGGATGACTACATTGCTCAACAAATACAAGTTCACCAGGCAAATGAAGCGGCCGGCCAAATTGTTAAAACTGGGCGACCGTATCCAGGCTGGTATGATCAGATAAAGTACCCGCCGGGCTACACGATCCCCAAGTTCCATGTGTACAAGGGGACAGGCAATCCCCATCAACATGTCGCTCAGTTCAGGGCTCTTTGTGGCAACACCGGCGGTGATGATAAGCTTTTGCTCCGCCAGTTTGTTAATAGCTTGTCGGAAACGACCTTTGAATGGTACTCAGAGCTTCCCGACGACTCCGTCAAAACGTTTACAGAAATGGAGTTGCTGTTCACCCAGCGATTCTCCAGTGCCAGTGAACGCACCCCAATCACAGCATTGATTAATTCCAGGGTGAAGCCTGGAGAAACTTGGGTCCAGTATGCGATACGGTGGCGTAATCTATGGTCAAAGTGCGAACAACGTATAGAAGAAGCTCCTGCCGTGGGCATGTTCGTGGGTACTCTCGACCCTCAAGCGACCATCTCGCAATTCATGATGTTCTTCAAGCCAACTACTTTCCAGGCCTTGATTGACAAGTTGGCCTAAATGGATCAGATGGATCATAGATCATCTTCTTCAAAGACGGACACTCGGAATGAAAAGGGGAAAGGGAAAGCAACTTTCGTCGCTAATACTCAACAACAGTCGAGCAACTTAAAGCCGGTTGTCCGTCAAAATAATATGCGTCCACGCCCATCCCTCGAGGAGAGACTAGGACGTCCTTACTCGTTCCTTCAGGATAAAACGAGAAGACTGTTCGAGTTGGCAGTGCGCAACAGACTCATCAATCTGCCGAGTCCAAAGCGTCCGTTGCAGCCAGGCGATGTCAACGATCCCAATTATTGCCCTTACCACCAAACGGTAAGTCACCCGATCGAGGATTGCTTCGTCTTTAAAGGATGGATCGAAGATCAGTACCTACAAGGCAAGTTTGCGCTGTCCGAGAAGTGGAAAATAAACCCACCACTACTGCACACTCCAAAGAAGACGGACACACCGGGGGTAACTTGTTCTTTTGTTGAAGAAGCTCAGTGGAAGGTCGTGCTGTCAGCCAAAACCAAAAAGATACGGAATGATCTCCAGACATGCCCGGCGATCGGGTGGTAGAACTCCCTAGAACCCCAGATCGTCGAATGGATGCTGAAGCCGCGCCCAACTCCATAGATCGATGGTGAAGGCCCCAGCACTCACACCCAGCCGTCAAAATCTTCAAAGAAAAACAAGAAGAAATCCAAGAAGCCCGTGAAGCCTGGCGACAAGCGCACGGACCTGCAAAAACATATCGATGCGCTGGAGGAGTATAATCAGAAAGCATGGACTCCCATCACGCTCCAAGAGTTTCTCAGCCACGTCCTCGAGGACGAAAACGACGGAGAAGACTCATCAGATGAATCTAAGGACTACATAGCAAGTTGTCATGTGATCTCTCACTCATAGATGATAAAGAGGCTCCTTGCACCGAGAAATCGGGGGTGGATTCTAAACCGGAACTTCTGTGGCCATCAGAAGAGATGATCGATGCCTTCGTGAATGAGATTCGTCTGAAAGTTTAAAGCCAATCAAGAGCGTGAGATGGCCATATTTGAAAAGGCCAAACGCCGGCGACTAAATAAAAGGGACGAAACACTCCCACCAGATCAAAGTACATCCGCCGCAAATGAAAGCAGGATCAAGATAAGGAAATGATTCGCCAAAGCCATATCGATGGGGATGAGATTGCCCTCTTTCAGAGAAAATTCTCGTGGTGGTATACATCTTGATGAAGCGGACGTACATCCTAACTTCTGCTTATATCATCAGAAGATCGCACATCCTACTGAAGACTGCAACTCCTTTAAGTGTTGGTGGCAAGAATATATCGCTCACAGGCAACACTTCAATAGGACAAAGTGTGAAGCTCGCAGACAGCGGAAGAATGAGACATATGAGCATAAAAGAATTGCAGACGATTGTCATAGGGTTGATCCCGAGGGACCACGAGTTCTCACCTTCGAGAGCGACTCCGACAAAAAAGTAGCCCTCGGCCCTCTCTTCAAGGAATCCATCTCTAAAATGAAAGAATTGAGGAGTTGCGAGAGCATTCAGCCTTGCAATTGCACGATACCCGGAAAAAATCTCAGACCCGCAAGCAACGGTTCGAACAAAAAGGATAAAGGAAAGGGAAAAACGGCCTTCGTTGCCAACGCTCAACAACAATCGAGTGGCCCTAGACCGGTTGTTCGCCAAAGCAACAAGCGGCAACCCCTCTATGAAAAGTTGAAACGTCCTTACTCGTTTCCCGGGGACGAAACAAGGAGGCTGTTCGAACTAGCAGTGCGCGACGGGCTTATCACTCTACAGGAGCCGAAATGCCAGCTACAACTGAATGAGGTCAACAATCCTAATTACTGCCCTTACCACCAAGTATTAGGCCATCCGATCGAAAATTATTACATCTTCAAAAACTGGGTTGAAGACCAATACCAACAGGGCAAGTTCACGCTGTCCGAAAACTGGAAGGTAAGCCCGCCACAACCACATGCTCCGAGAAAGGTGGATATGCCGGGGGCATCATGCTCATTCATAGGGAAATCCCTATAGACCGAAAAGTCAGTAAACTAGATATTCGCCTCAAATATGGCGACGGTGGACCGCAATGCCCTAAAACTTGCAAATGACCGAAACGTCGTTAAACTACTCCCAACCCGCAGCATCTTCAGGCTGACGTGGTAAAAAAAAACGGTACGTCCACAAGCGAGATGGACACGGATGAAAACTCGAAAGGGCTCCGTGAGTAAAAACAGCAGGGCTACAGGCGAGTGTTCGTGAAAACCCGAAAGGGCGCGAACTCGTAAAAAAAAAGAAAATAAAATATAAAATAAAAACGGTATGTCCATAAGCAAAACGGGCACGGATGAAAACCCGAAAGGGCTCCGTGAGTAAAAACAGCAGGGCTACCGGCGAGTATTGTGAAAACCCGAAAGGGCGCAGACTCGTTAAAAAAAAGGGTATGTCCATAAGCAAAATGGGCAAGGATGAAAACCCGAAAGGGCTCCGTGAGTAAAAACAGCAGGGCTACCGGCGAGTGTTTGTGAAAACCCGAAAGGGCGCAATCTCGTTAAAAGACACTTACAAGGTCCTCTCGACCTTATAAGGAGAAACCACCCGCGTGAGATTCTTACGACTCACAAGGGAGCAATACACTTAGGGATCCTCACGATTCCTAAGGAGAAAATACACTTGCGAGATCCTCACGACTCGTAAGGAGAACTCTCTTATAGGACCCTCACGGCTCATAAGATTTGAAAGTCTTAAGTTACAGAAACCTTAACCTGTTCTTAAGCAACCCCCACAACCTTCGATATTGCCCTACAGGCGGCTCAATACTGGCCCTTGTATACAATCCACGGGCGCGAATAAACATCTCCCTAACCAAGTCTCATCCGTGACTGGGGATATGTTCGCATGGTGAACAACCCTTATAAGTCCTCTCGACTTATAAGGAGAAAACCCTTTTGTAAGATCCTTACGACTTACAAGAGAACATGCACTTAGGAATCCTCACGATTCCTAAGGAGAAAACACACCTACAAGATCCTCACGACTTGTAGGGAGAAATACCTTTGTGAGACCCTTACGGCTCATGAAGTCAAAAGTCTTAGCCGACAGGACCCTTAACCCTGTTTACTAAGCCACCTTTGTTCAACATCGACAGAGGCAAATGATGATTCGCTCCTGGCAATATCCCAGTTGTAGTGATGCTGATGCCTAAACCGGTATCAAATTCCAAGTCCTTTGATGGCAAATGATGATTCACTTCTGGCAATATTCCAGTTGTAGCGATGCTGATGCCAAGATTGGAATCAGATCCCAAATCCCCTACTCGCGAGAAAAAATCAGCGAGCCAAAAAAAATGCATATGAAATAGCCGAAGTGATGGGGCAACTTGCAACAAAATCAGCAAGTAAAAATGTATGCATACAAAAACAGCCGAAATGATTGGGCAACTCGCAATAAAAAGCAGCGAGTGAAAATAAAATAAATAGCCGAAATGATTGGGCAATCGCGACCTTCGCGATATAAAAGTTGAAATGATAGAGCATCGCGGAAATAAAATAATAATATGAAAATGAATGAAACTTTTTCCCTACAGGTGAGATCACATCGATCCCTGTATACAATCCAGGGGCACAAACAAAGAGGGAACCATACCTTCCCAACAGGCTCCATCAAAAAGAAAAGCCAGATCTTGACGGTTCATGGACAACCTAGAGACAACCTCGACATTTGTCGCAATATTGCAGACACAATATCAACAAACGAAGCAAAGGAAAATCCCTAGCTTCAGGGTCTCGACGTCAATATCGACAACTTAGAGACCACCAACGGCGTTTCTCCTCATTCTAACCAGACGCAGACGTGACGTCAACAACCGACCTCAAAGTCGCAACGAAACGGAACCATGGCAAAGTCCCTAGTTCCAAATCTCAATGGCCACAGCTACATCCTGGAGACCAACAACGGTGTGCTTCCTCATTCCAGCAGGACACAGATGTTACACCATCAAGCGGAGCGATGGCAAAATCCCAGCTTCACCTCAGCGTTCATCTCGTTACAGCAGACGCAATGTCAATAATGGCGTTCCTTCGCAGTCCAGCAGGATGTAGATGCAATGTCAACAAAAGACCCCATGGTCGAAACAAAGCGGAGTGACGGCAAAATCCCTGCTCCACCTCAACATTCGTCTCGATACAGCAGACGAGAGATCACCAACGGTGTTCCTCAGCAGTCCCGCAGGATACGAACGCACGTCAACAAAAGACCTCACGGTCGAAACAAAGCGGAGTGATGGCAAAATCCCGCCGCGACCTCGACGCTCGTCTCGATACAACAGACGAGATGTCACCACAGCGTCCTTCCTCTAACAGGATCCGGACACGCCAAAGCAAATGAAGCAAAAGGCCAAATTCCTAGCTTCAGGGTCTTGACGGCAACTCATATAAAGCCTGAAAGACAATCGGAGATCATCTCGCACCAGCGCGGAGTGGTCACCACCTCGACGATCGTCTCGATACAGCAGATGAAATGTCGCCCCAGCGTTCTTCCCCCAGCAGGATTCGGACGCGCCAAAGCAAACGAAGCGAAGGCCAAATTCCTAGCTTCATGCGTCTTAACGGCAAGTCATATAAAGCCTGAAAGACAATCGGAGATCATCTTTCACCAGCGCGGAGTGATCACCACCGCGACATTCGTCTCGATACAACAGACGCGATGCCAGCAAACGAAGTGAAGGCCAAATTCCTAACTTCAGGGTCTTAACGGCAAGTCATATAAAGCCTGAAAGACAATCGGAGATCATCTCGAACCAGTGCAGAGTGGTCACCACCTCGACGTTCGTCTTGATACAGCAGACGCAACATCACCAAAAGGAGCCACGGCAAAATTCCTAGTTCCAAACCTCGACGGTTCACCAGCAACCTAGAGACAACCACGACATTCGTCTCGATACAAAGGACGTGATGCCAGCAAACGAAGCGAAGGCCAAATTCCTAGCTTCAGGGTCTTAAAGGAAAGTCATATAAAGCCTGAAAGAGGATCGGAGATCATCTCGAACCAGTGCGGAGTGGTCACCACCTCGACGTTCGTCTCGATACCGCAGACGCAACATCACCAGAAGGAGCCACGACAAAATCCCTAGTTCCAAAACCTCGATGGTTCACCAGCAACCTAGAGATAACCGCGGCATTCGTCTCGATACAGCAGACGCAGTGCCCGCAAATGAAGCAAAGGCCAAATTCCTAGCTTCACGATCTTGACAGCAAGTCATATAAAGCCTGAAAGACATTTGGAGGTCATCTCGCACCAGCGCGGAATGATCACCACCTCGACGATCGTCTCGATACAGCAGATGAAATGTCACCCCAGCGTTCTTCCCCCAACAGGATTCGGACACGCCAAAGCAAATGAAGCGAAGGCCAAATTCCTAGCTTCATGCGTCTTAACGGCAAGTCATATAAAGCCTGAAAGACAATCGGAGATTATCTCACACCAGTGCGGAGTGGTCACCACCTCGACGTTCGTCTCGACACAGCGGACGCAACATCACCAAAAGGAGTCACGGCAAAATCCCTGGTTCCAAACCTCGACGGTTCACCGGCAATCTAGAGACAACCACGACATTCGTCTCGATACAGCAGACGCGATGCCAGCAAACGAAGCAAAGGCCAAATTCCTAGCTTCAGGGTCTTAACGGCAAGTCATATAAAGCCTGAAAGACTATCGGAGATCATCCCACACCAGCGCGGAGTGGTTATGACTCATTGGGGCTCTCCAAAATGAGCCTGACCTCAAGTAAAAAGCGGCATGGCAAATTCCTAACGCTTGCTCTTCCGACGGTCAAACTGCCAAGGAGGATTGCTTGAAGACGTCTTGTCCAGCCCCCGAAGGGATCAGAGACACGGCAGTCGCAGGGATACTCGAACAGTACGATTGCCTATCGAGGAATATATCAACTGATGCGACGGTAAGACGGCCAAAACCCTAAGTACCACAGAACCTAACGGACTTCTGTCATAAAGAGCAGAGGTTAACTGTGACGTTAGGATATTCTTACGAGAAATGCTCGATTCGTCTCGACTCGTGAGGAAATTGATGTCTTTGCGAGAACTTCTCGATTCGTCTCGACTCGTAAGATAAAGCCTTGGGCAGCAGGGATTAAAAAACCTGTTTCCTAAGCACTGGGACCCTGCAAGTCGGCCCAAAACGGTCTCTTGCATACTATCCACGGGTCTCACTCTCCAAAGCCGAATCTCGACAAGGAGGGAAACAACCGCTTACGGGTCCTCTCGACTCGTAAGAGGGAAAATTCTCTTATAGGATCCTTACGACTTATAAGAGAAAACACACTTAGGAATCCTCACGATTCCTAAGGAGAAAATACACCTATGAGATCCTCTCGATCCGTAGGGAGAAAAATCTTTATGAGACCCTCACGGCTCATAAAGTTGAAAAGTCTTAGGAGGCAGATCCTAACCCTGTTTCCTAAGCCACCACTGCCCTGCAAAGAGGTCAAGATGGACCATCTATGAGCCACACTTGCCAAAGCTACATGTCACTGAAATGGAGAAGTTACTCATGAGCATATAAACTACTTTACGCCAGAGTAAGACATAAAGAGATAGAAGGATGCGACTCATGGAGTTAAGCGTTTGGAACTATATCCCTTAAGAGTTGAGATTTGAGTCAATGATAAATGACGACGCTTGTGTCCGCTCGTTATCTTCTCAGATCAAGATTCTGAAAGCGATACACCAACCCGAAACTGGTCATACGCCATGCATAACTCTGCATAACTCTGCACTACTTCACCTACGTACATACTTAAGTGGGCAAAGTAGTGGGGGGCATTTGTTCCCGCCAAAAATTTCTGCGCAAAAGAGTCCAAGGTATCAAATGGCAGCGATACGCTTAAGGAAATGTGAACCAGTATCTTTCGGCCTGTATTTTGATAAACTCCCGAAGGAGAAACAGCTAAATTATACTGATATTGGAAGCATCTCGAAAAACCCTTCGATTTGATATATTATGGGCCTCATAATTCATCCGGGATCAAAAGTTATGAGACATCACGTGTCCACACGTGATGGACCTTTAAGAACCCGCTGGAGGAGTTAAAAGATATAATAAAAACTCAGAAAAGACCCCAATCGGGCATCACGTGCTCACACGTGACCATGGGTCACGTGCAGACACGTGATGGGCTCTTAAGGCCTCTAAAATAATGAATAGAATTAAATTCTAAAATTTGTTCCCTGATTAAAAATCAGAAGTTATCTCAATGAGGTATCACGTGCTCACACGTGACCAATGGTCACGAGTTGACACGTGATGGTTAAAACTGAAGCATAAACAAGCGGTCGTTAAAGAACTCAATTGGGGGTCACGTGTCAGCACATGACTGGTTACGAAAGCCTTACAGTTTAATAGAATTAAAATTCTAAATTTCTCTAAATCTTTCCAAATGGAAAAGGATTATGGGGACCGTTGGATTAAGGATCCAAGGGTGATTAATATCACCAATTTATGGAAAGATCTTAGACAAGGAAAGATTTCCCTAAATCTCACCGAAATAACAAACATAATATCTTTTGGATTTAAAATCCAACGGTGAATAAAATTCACTGAATGATCTAAAGGCTCATAGTAATTATGAAATCAAATCAAATCTTTCAATGAGAGATTTGCTAAACAAATTGATTCTCTTCTTTCTCCTATAAATAGGAGCCAAGAAAAGTAGAGAGGGGGACCTTTTTGGAGAGAAAAACAGAGAGATGAGAATTTAATTCTCAAGATGGAAGAAAAAAAAGGAGAATTTAATTCTTAACAAAGAAAACCCTAGGTGAGAAAAGGGAAAAAGATCAACTTCAAAAAGAGAATTTAATTCTCAAAATTTAAGAGTTTAACTCTTCTGCAAATAAAGAACTTAGTTCTTCTTCTGGTTGAAGATCTGTACAGAGCACATCTCCCCATAGGATGAGAATTTAATTCTCATCAGGTCGAGATCCTGCCATGCAAATCCTAAACTTAGAAGGGGAATTGAGTTTTGAGAATTTAATTCTCCCAAACTCACAGGAATTTAATTCCTCCTAAAATGAAACTGGAGTTTAACCCTAATCAAGAATTTAATTCTTTTACATATCTGGGAATTTAATTCCTTTAAAAAGAAATTAGGGTTTTGCCCTAAATAAGAATTTAATTCTTTCACAATAGGAATTTAATTCCTCCAAAACAAAATTAGGGTTTAACCCTACAGAGAATTCAATTCTTAAAAGATCTATGTTCATGAAAAGAACTAGGGTCACGTGTCCCCACGTGACCCCTAAAAAGATCCCCAAAAATAAAAAGGAAGAAGCTTTGAGGCAATGCCTCACGTGCTCCCACGTGACTCCCAAAACGCAGAAAGAAAAAGCAAAAGAAATGAAAGCTTTGGGCGCTCTCACGTGTTATCACGTGACCCCTCAGCAAATGCTTTAACAATTGGCGCACAGATCCCCATCACATGCCAACACGTGATGCTCTAAAATAAAAATGAAAGTGTTTAACACTTAATGGCAGAAGAAAGGAGTTTCGGCCCAATCTCAGGCACCTGATCGCACGCTTTTGGCGTGTCGGATGTTCAAAGATTTAAAGTGTAACCGCGATCAGGACGGTGTCGCTTTGCAGCTAGCCGGTGAGCACGGAACGGTCCACAGGGAGATGGTGTTATCTTACCTTCTTGTCTTAGACGAGTCAATAAAGAATCTGTATGTTTTGTTCAGTCTAACCTATGTGTTTATCTGCAAGTATAAGGTTGTTAAGAAAATATACGAAATTGTAAGCTAAGAAATCCGTACTCAAAACCTTTGAGCCGAGTCTTAACCAATTGAAGCTAAGCAATCGGCAACAACGTGGATTAGGGGATTTAAGCGCGGTATTCGTGGAATCCGGCTTATTTACCCTTGTCCTTCCGTTCTTGTCTCTTGCTTTCGTCTCCGGCCAAACCGAACGCAACCGGTCGCGGTTAGGAATCACCGTTACCTTGTTAGGGTACGGTGCCTAACGGAGCGCTTGCGTATGGTTTGGGCGAAATTCAAATGGAAAATAACGGGAAAAGGAATTGGCAAAGAAGCGTTAACTTACAAGATCATATGAATTCTTAACAACAAAAATAATTACAACATTCACAAAATGAACAAAAGAGAACAAAAAGAAAAGAACAAAGAAAAGAAAAGATACAAGTATTAAAGTGCATGAATAAAATTGCAAGTAATAAAAGACAAGGTAATAAAGAGCAAGTAATAAAAAGCGATAAAAAGAACACGGAAGTAGAACCCAAGCCAAGCATGTGCTCAATAGCCAACCCTTAAACTTGCAAGCTCAATGAAGAGGTTGCAAGATCAAGGGAAGGGTAGAGAACGCATGTGAAGTGAAGAACTAGTCCCGTGAGAAAATACGACCCTTGAGATCAATAACTAACCCTTAACCATTCAAGCTCAATAAAGAGGTTGAATGAGCAAGAGAAAGCAAGAATCTCAAGGGGGAGCAAACTAACAAGAAAGATAAAAAAAACCCTCATCTTCATTAACATCCACTCAAAAGCTCTCACTACAATTTCATAGAGGAAGAATGAAGAAGAGGAAGAAGAAGAACAAAATTACACAAAAAAGAGAACAAAGAAAAGCTCCCTTGGCTTTGATCAGATCTGCTGTATTTATAGGCAGGAGAATGGGGTTCTAGGGCAACCACCAGACCAGAAATGGAGTACCCAAAATACCCCCCAAAAGACGACAACATGAAGCCCCAGTACGGCCGCGTTTCCGCGGCCAATACCCCCTATTGGCCGCGGAAACGCGGCAATGTAGGGGAATTGGGAAGTGGTTTTTGGCTGGGTTCCCTGGTTTTCTGTGCCCTGTTGTTTGGTACATGTAGTTTCTGATAATCTTTCCAGAATATCTTCAGAATTCCAAGTCCAAGATTGCATTATCTTTTCTTCACTTTTGACTTTATCTCCCTCGAGCTCCGCGCACCCATTGATTCTTGTGCAGCCCACCTCGTGCTCTGTGCTTGTCCCAGACATGAATGACCACTGTCACATGTCTTGTATCGGGAACCGGTACTCGGCACTGGACGGATATGGATGACCGAAACACGGCTTTTATCTGCTGTCAACAGATGTTCTGCATTTGGCGTAACTGTGGAGATTTTATCTTGATTTACAATATTTGGACTGAAAACCTGAAATCTGTAAACATGTAACAAACACGGATTAAAAGCACCTACCTATAAACACACGAGCGTAAGAATGGGCGGTATAAAATGCATTATTCTGTGATGAACAGCACCTCACGTGACCCCACGTGACCACCCCTTTTTAGTGTTTAACACTATTTTTAAAGCGCATCACGTGGGAACACGTGATCGTCAAATACCTTCTAGTGTTAACACTATTTCAAAACCAACCTAGCCCAAAATGGCTAAGTTCTTCCAGAGGCAGGATTCCACTTTGATTGAGCTCCAAATATACCCTTGTTTTCCAAACTTGATCATTTTACATGACATTCAAAATAAACTCCAGAGCCATGATGAATGGTCAGTGCCTAATAAAAGACAAAATGTTGTCAGAACCCCAAAACCTCTGTTTAGCACTGCTGAATGATGAGGGGCTGAACCCAGATAAATGTCTAATAGCCCAAAGGGCCAATATTTCAAACATAATTGGACTTAGCCCAAACTGGCCATAAGTCCTCAAATCATCTTGAACTGAGCACATATGCTCTTTCAACCAACTCATTGGTTCAAGGGTACATCTCTGAACTCCTCTGATATTTGTCGTTGTAATCCTTCAACGTCTTCAGAGAGGTGACGGGTCCCGACAACCACACATTAATACGGACTGTGGGGTCCTTAAACTCATGGACTAATGCGTCCTTAAACTAACATTGTCCCCAAAATGGGAATGATGGACCACCATGTCCCTAAACTGGCGATGGACCACCATGTCCCTAAACTGGAGATGTACTACCATGTCCCTAAACTGGCAATGGACCACTATGTCCCTAAACTGGAATAATAGAGCCCCAAATGCTCTTTTGTCGGATCTAAACGATCCCGTTTAAGTTGATCTTAGCCTCAAATATGGCTAACGTATCCTTAAACCTTCAAACAGACTTTAGTCACAAATTGGACTATAGATTCCCCAATCAACTTCGGTTCAAGGGTACATCTCTGAACTCCTCTGACATCTGTCGTTGTAATCCTTCAACGTCGTTAGAGAGGTGATGGGTCCCGATGGCCATACATTCAATGGACCACTATGTCCCTAAACTGGAACAATAGAGCCCCCAAATGCTCTTTCGTCGGATCTAAACGATCACGTTAAGTTGATCTTAGTCTCAAACTGGACTAACGTATCCTTAACGAACGTTTAAGTTGATCTTAGCCTCAAATACGGCTAACGTATCCTTAAACCAAAACCCCCAAAACCAAATCTAAGAAAATACGGATTTGGACTAATACACGTCCTACGGGCGACGACATAAATTAGTCTCCGTATACAATCCATGGGCAACCACAAACAAAACAAACACCCACGACACGAAGTGAACATCTGAAGAAGGAGAAAGTTGTTACCGCAATGTGGTAGCGTAATTAACTGCAGGGGCTTGCGCCTGCAGGGAAAAGCGTCCCCACAATCAAAAACCCCTCAAGCGAGGGGGAATCTGACGAAGTCTGCTACATCGGACGCATCCGTTCAAACCTTCGATACACGGTGCCATAAATCAACTTGGCATCTTCGGAGAGGTGGACGGATAGCACCAATTAGCATCTGCCCCGAATTTCAGGCAAGACGCCCCTACGTAGCACCGTCTTTCGGAGGGGAACACACTCGCTTAACCACCTCGGCCTGATCTCGAAGAGCAAGAGGGACCGATCAGCGGGCCATCTTCTGGAGTGTTTCCAGAAGAGGCTGATCGTTGATTTATGTCCGGTGGGTGGCGCTTCAGAGGCAGCCAAGGAAGCTACGGCTCGGCTGGCGGAAATTTCGTCGGATTATCATCAACAATGCTTTCGCCATCCCCGGCCCCCTGTAATAATCTCTTTTTTTTGTAAGGCTGAGGAGCCTATAATACTTTTTAATGAATAAATTTTTTCTTTTTCGATGTGATTTGTTTTCTTTTATTCCTTAGCACTTTTTACATATTTTCTCAAAATGAATTTTGGGATGCGGAATCCAAGGAAGAAGAAAATATATCGAAGAAGTCTCTTCTAATTCAGGAGACTTAAGAAAAATTACATAGGTTTGAAAAGAAGAAAATACATTCATTTGTATAGTTTGAGTTTTTCAGCGTTGTAGGGCCGAATAAACTTGCATCCCCCGGCATCTTTTAAGCGATAGGCTCCACCGGGAAATATTTCGGAGACGAGGAAAGGGTCGTCCCACTTCGGGGAGAACTTGTGCAGTTTGCCCTGATCTATGAATTCGTTCCGCCTTAAGATCAAATCTCTCATCTTGAAGGCGTGATGCTTAACTCGTGCGTTGTAGTAGCGAGCAGTTTGTTGTTGGTAAGCGTCCGCTTTGATCTATGCTCGGTCCCGCTTCTTTGGTAAGATGTCCAAATTGGTCCGGAGCGCCGAGGTATTGGCTTCGTCATCGAAGTGTTCGACTCTGTAACTGGGCAGTCCGATCTCCGCTAGGACCATTGCCTCGGTACTGTAGCAGAGGCTGAAGGGGGTCTCTCCTGTAGGCATTTTTTTCGATGTGCGTAAGGCCTATAGTACCCGCGGTAGTTCCTCGACCCAGCTGCCCTGCCTTCCTTCCAAACGAGCTCGAAGACCTCGGATGACGTCTCGGTTAGCAACCTCGGCATGTCCGTTGCATTGAGGATGTGCAACTGCGGAAAACTTCATTAGTATGTGGTATTCGTTGCAGAACTTTTTGACTTTGTCGTTTTCGAAATTCGTCCCGTGGTCGGTAATGATGCACCTTGGGATCCCGAATCGAGAGATTACGTTGTTCTGCAGAAACTTTATGGTGGTGGCGGCGGCCGGTTTTCTGATGGGGACGAATTCAATCCACTTAGTGAAATAGTCCACCGCGATGAGAATGTACTTGTACCCGCCCGTACGAGTGGGGAGTTAGCCCACCATGTCCATCACCTACTGGGCAAACGGCCAAAGGGAGGTGAGGGCTATTAGCTCGGTAGCCGGAAGACGGGGTATGCTGCCATGGAGTTGACATCTCTTGCATCATCTGACAAGCTTCTATGCATCTTGGTGTACCGTCGGCCAATAATATCCTTAGAGCAGCGTCTTCTGGACCAACATATGGGCCTCTTGATGCACTCCACCGACCCCTTCAAGTATCTTACGCAAGAAGTAGTCAGCTTCGTGAAGGCCGACGCACCGGAGCAGAGACTGTGTGTATGACTTCTTGTAAAGGTTTTCATTGCTCTAGATGAAATGGTGGGCTTTGGCTCGGAGGCAGCGCGCTTCCCCTCGGTCTTCCGGGAGTATACCATCCTTCAAGAACTCCACGAGGGGCTTCTCCAATCCTGGCCTTCCTCTTGAGCAGTGTATACTTGAAGCGTCACCTCTCTGTCTTCCACGCTGGGCCGTAGAAAGACCTCGAAGAGGATATTCCTCTTATTATTGGCAGTATAGGAAGAGGCAAGTTTGCTTAGGGCGTCGGCTTGGGCGTTCAGGTGCTGGGGAATCTGTTCCACTTGGACTTCGTAAAAAAATTTCTGTAGTCTTTTCACCTCAGCCAAGTACTTCACCATGAGCGGTTCCCGGGCCTCGAAGCGCCCGGTCACTTGGCTGACGACTAGGGCGGAGTCGCTGCGAATCCGAATCGTCTTTAGCCCCATCCCGGAAGCGATTCGTAACCCGGCCGGTAAGGCCTCGTATTCTGCGGCGTTGTTTGACGCTCTGAACCCGAGCTTTAAAGAGTACTCCATCTCTGCCTCGTTCGAGCCTCGAATGATAAGACCAACCCCGCTCCCTTCCTCGGTAGAGGGCCCATCGACGTAGAGAACCCAATCGAGGATGGAGTCGGGTACTTCCTCGACCGAGGATCGGAGTCCGCCGTCCTGTGTTGCCGCTTCTTCTTTAGTGGGAATAGTACATTCGACCACGAAATCAGCTAGGACCTGAGCTTTGATGGCTTGCCGGGGTGGTATTTGATGTCGAATTGGGATAATTCCCACCTCCATTTTTCTAGACGACCTGATGACTCGGGGGAGGCGAGAGTTGTCCCTATAGGACGCTCGATGAGGACGAAGATGGTGTGCGCCTGGAAGTAGTGCCGGAGTTTTCTTGAGGTGATGAAAAGAGCTAAGACTATCTTTTCTATGGCTGGGTACCTTGTTTCCGCGTCTTTGAAGACATGGCTCACATAGTAGACCGGCTTCTGTACTCCTTCGACTTCTCGGACGAGCACCAAGCCAACAGCATGATCGGAGACCGCGATGCACAATAATAGCTCGTCTCCTTCGATTGGTTGGGTGAGCAGTGGGGGAGCTGCCATATGCGCTTTGAGCTGCTCAAAAGCGTTTTGACATTCTTCTAACCATTCGAACTTTGGGATCTTTCTCAGGACTTTAAAGAATGGGAGGCACTTTTCTCCGGATCTCGACATGAAGCGACTCAGAGCGGCCACTCTCCTCGTGAGTCACATGATCTCAACGTTGCTCTTTGCTGTGGCCATGTTGAGAATGGCGCTGATCATTTCCGGGTTGGCCTCGATTCCTCGATGGGTAACCATGAACCTGAGAAATTTCCCGCTGGTGACTCCGAACGCGCACTTGGCTGGATTCAGCTTCATTTTGTACTTGCGGAGGATGTCGAATGTCTCGCCGAGATCTTTGGTGTGCTCGTCCGATGAGGTTGATTTAACGAGCATGTCGTTGACGTAAACCTCTATGTTGTTCCTGGTCTGCGGTTTGAACATTTTGTTAACTAGGCGCTGATATGCAGCCCCAGCGTTTTTGAGGCCGAAGCGCGTCACTTTGTAGCAGTATACCCCCCGGTCCATAGTGAACGCGGTAAGTTCTTCATCTGCCGGGTTCATACGGATCTGGTTGTAGCCGGAGAAAGCGTCCATGAAACTGAGCAATTCGTGGCCTGCCGAGCTGTCTACTAGCTGGTCTATCCGGGGGAGGGGATAGTTGTCCTTCGGGCAGGCCTTGTTCAGGTCTGTGAAGTCGACACACATGCGCCATTTCCCGCTCGCCTTTTTAACCATGACTACATTCACCAGCCAATCCGAGTAGTCAACGTTTCAAATGAAGTTGGCTGTGAGCAATCTATCGACCTCGTCCTCGATCACCTTTTGCTTGATCGGCGCGAAACTACGCTTCTTTTGTCTGACGGGTCAGGCCTTCGGGTCGACCCCGAGCATGTGCGAGATTACTTTAGGGTCGATCCCGGGCATGTCAGCAGGCGCCCAGGCAAACACGTCCGAGTTTTCTCTGAGAAATCGTATCAAGTATTCGCGCCGGGTTCCTGTCAAAAGGGATCCAATATGGACGGTTCGTCCCCCATTCCCCTCGGCGAGGGGGATTTCTGTTAGCGCCTCTACTGGGGATCCTCGGATTTCTTTCTGTTCATCGCGGGTGTCCAAGGACCCCTGGAAATCATTTGCGTTTTCGAGGTCGTCGCTATGTTCTCCAGTGGTGGATGTCGCGGTGAAGCAAATCTTGGCGATTCGCTGGTTCCCGTAGGCCCGGCCTATCCCCCCTTGATCTAACGAAAATTTGATCACGAGGTAGTAGGTCGAGATCTGAGCCCGGAGAGCGTTTAATGTCGGGCGTCCCAGAACGATGTTGTAGGATGAGGGGATCCTAGCGACGTTGAATTCCACTGATACGGTCCTCGTATGGCCCGCTTCCCCAATGTTGAGGAGGAGGGTGACCACTCCCTCGGCCGGGATGGAGTGGTTGGTAAACCCCGATAGGACGTGGGAGGTTGGCCGTAGGTCGGACGGCCACAGTCCCATACGCTGGAAGCAGTCATAGAAGAGGATATTTTCTAAGCTTCCAGAATCGACCAATATCCTCCGAACCTCATAACGTTGGACCCAGGCCATAATCACGAGAGGGTCGTTGTGATGCAAGGATATACCATGGATGTCTTCATCAATGAAGATGATGGGCTCGGTGGTCCTGCATTTCTTCTGGGGACGGTCGCTTGTTCCCTCGACTGGCAGGAAGCGGTGAGTCTCGCCGGCTTCACGGGCAGACCCCAAGGAAACGACCATGATTTAGCCGATTGTTAATTCGTCGGGAGGGTGCTGGTTCTTATGCTCCATGTCTGCCTGTCTCTTGTCCCGCAGGTACTTCGCCAGGTGTCCAGAGCGGATCAACTCCTCGATGTAGTCGCGGAGTTGTTTGCAGTTTTCGGTCGGGTGGCCCTGGGACCGATGGAAGGCGCAGTACGGACCCCAGATACGTTTAGCCGCTCTATGGGTGACCGGCGGGAGCTTGAAGAATCGCTCACCCTTCGCCTCCTCTAACAGCTTGGTCTGGGAGATATTGAGAGGAATATACTCCTGGAACTTTGGGGAGTATGGTTTTGGCCAGTCGACCTTCTTCTTCTCTTTTCTGCCTCTCTTCTTTTGGTCGACTTGGTCGTCCTGGGGCAGCTTGGCGTTCACCTCCGACTCGAGTTGGATCTCTTGCTCGGTCCAAGTTTTTACCTCGGCCATGGTCTTAGGTTGCGGTAATACAAAAGAGCGGGGCCACTCTTTGTGCCTAAGACCCGACCTTAGGGCGGTGATGACAGTTTCATCCCAGTGCTTGGGAACCTCGAGAAGAGCGTTGTAGAAGCGAGTGACGTATCCTTTAAAGGATTCCTTGTCCCCCGCTCTTTATGGTGAAGAGGTAATCGACAGTTCGCTTCTGTCGTCTGTTTTCGACGAAGTGACCGAGGAACTGGGCAGCCAGCTCATCAAAGGTAGAGATTGAGCGTGACGTGAGTCCTCGGAACCAGTCCCGTCTAGCCCGGATGAGGGAGGCAGGAAATGCTCAGCATTGAGCAGCGTCGGAGTTATCCTGGAAGCTCATGCCCGCCGTAAATGCGTCCAGATGGTCCTTTGGGTCGGATTTCCCGTTGAAAAGGACCACCTTGGGAGGCTTGTTCCTGGACGAGACGTGTACGGCGAGCAACTCCTCGGGGAAGGGCTTCGTAAGTGAGTCGGCGACGTACCTGGCTCTTTCACCGGATATATGACCCTCCCGATGTATACCCTCGATTTTCTTTTCGAGGGCGTCGAGGCGGTCGTGATACCTCGAGGATTCGACGCGGTCAGAGCGATGGCCCTTCCCGCTTGTGGTCTGTGCCAAGCTGCGACTCCGATTCCGTTCTATCAAATTCCTTAGGTCCCCTGGCGAGGTCCTTCTTGAGTCTTCAAGGCGAGTGTCGTTCGTGTGATCCCGTCGAGAGAGAGGGTGTTGGCCATGCCTGGGAGCATGTGAGCTGACCGATACCTCCTCGGGAGGTATGGGAACGCGGTGGGCCTCGGGGCAATGGGCTCTTTTGCGAAACCGCGGTGTGGAGCCGTGTGGTGCCCAGCGGGCCATAGAATCGGTCGCCGCGGGGGAGCCGCGGTCGCCGAAGTGAGCACGGCGTTGTTCGGTGGCGCCAGCGTGGGCGGTGTCATCCGCCCCTCTGCGGAGATCGTGATCCCTGGGAGGGCGGCCGAGAACCTGGGGGGCTGGGCCTGCCGTTTAGACACGGATGTGGGCGTCGACTATAGACGCGAGCCTACCGATCCTTGCTGAGAGGGCGTAGATGGCGTTCGGAGGGGAAGAAGATCTGTCCGCGCCTCCGTTGTGGGGAGGGTGGTGACTTGTGCTGGGATTGTCACGGTCTTCGCTCGCTATGAAGTCGAGAGAGAAAGATCAACTTTCGATGGGTGGAGAAAATTGGAAGTTCCCCACAGACGGCGCCAACTGATGGAGGACTAGATTTTCTTCAGATGTTGTCCTCTGTCGATCTGTTGCAAGCGTTGATGAAGGGTTGAGATTGACGTTGATGGTTGTCTTCTTGAGCGTGTGGATCTCAATGGGTTGATTTCGAGGTGAAACCGAGCTACCTGCAAAGAAGTCCCAGGGTGGTTGTACCACCGTAGACCCTCCGACGATCAAGTTAGTCGAGAAATTTGAGCAGAGTAGCGGCTTGTTAGATTGAAATTGCCTAACCAGAGTAGTCTGAGAGAGGGGTTTTTATAGTGGTCGCTTGGATCAAGATGGTGTGAGATCTTCGTCGTCGGTTACTCCCCTGACGTTACGCCTGCGTGAATGACGGAATCCCCCCATTAATGATGAGATACACTCGTTAATGGGGGATATGATGGCGTGGAACGCGGGATGTTGGGTGTCGGATATCTTGCTTCTGGCGAGATACGCGGAGCCGTGGCGTAGGCGCTTGGGCTCTACGTCCTTGGTTGCTCGGTAGAACCGGGAAGGCTTAGCTTGGCGAGAGGCTCGGAGGCGAGTGGGAGGCCGAAGAAGCTCGGTTCCGTGTAGGAGGCTTCGGAGGTGAGCTGGGAGGGCTGAGGAAGCCCAGCGTGTAGGAGGCTTCGGAGGCGAGCCGATGGTTATTTGTAAGGCGAGCATGGAAGTGTTCTGGGAGGCCATTGAAAGTCAGGTCAATCCTCGGGGCGAAGGCCCGGGGAATGCCTTCAATGTATCGTGTTTGCTCCTGTCCCGTAAGCACCGGGACACGTCATCTACCACGTGTCATGATCTGGGGAATTCCTACTTATGAGTATCATCAGCCTCCATTTTTATGGAATACAAAATATGAATCATATTTAAACTCTTGCTAAACATAGCTATTTATAGTATAAGGATTACTTGGAAAACAAATTAACTAATTTGGATGCAAATGGCTGCACAAAACCGACCCAGATTAAACTTCCGCAACCCACACCTGGCTAATTTCAATCTCCTCCAATCGCAATTTGCCACGTGTGCAAAGTTTTCATGCACATGATTTGGAGCATGAGCTTGCCCCTAGAATACAAGCTCGAAGCTTCGTGGCAATCGATCAATTGAGACTAAACGGCTAGCTTTACAATATACTAACTAGTTTTCATAAAACTAATTAATCCGGATTCTAATAATTGTATCACACATCATATATTGATTTTGCACTTTACAATTAGCTAATCCAGTAGGTGTCTAGAAAGGTGTCATTAGTTCAACTATCATATAGAAGGTATGTAATCTCATTGCAAATTTCAACACTTGAAATTCCCGATAATGTTTTTACCCCTAACGTCCTATGACCTTGACAAAGGCCAACAAACCATAGGGCACTAGTCAAGTTCAACCCATCATTTCCTGATTGAATTAAACCTACTCGCACGACCCTTGACAAAGGCCAACAAGGTCGCACAACTACCCTAATCCAATCGCATCATATGGTTGCAGATAAGCACTAATCAGCTACCGCACACTACGCCTTGACAAAGGACAACAAACGCAGCACGAATACTAAATAGCACTTATCTGAAATGGCGGAAGGCTACGCAGGTTTTTAAGAAAACCATAAGCGTAATGAACTTGATATCGTTGTAGAATCTAATGATTTTGAAAAGGAGTGTTTTTTAGGCTTTTGCTAGCTTTGCTAAATAGGTCACTCCCAGTGAAGGGATCTCAGCTCTTTCCTCATCGAATGAGGTGTAGGATATTCAAGAATACCACGATGCAAAGCAAAAACTAGAGAAGCAGTCAAAATACAAAACCGAGTGGGTTGTAGCATTTGCTAGTTTCGCTAAAAAGGTCACTCCCGGTGAAGAGATCTCGGCTCTTTCCTCATCGAATGAGGCGTTGGATATTCATCAAGGAATACCACTATGCAAAGCAAAAACTAGAGCTACCCATTTTGAAACTTTGATTCTACAACATCTTTTGGTTTCTTTCTTTTCATTAATCTCATTAATGAAGTCCCATCATTTTATGTTTCCTAAATATTACAGAAAAATGAAACGAAAATAGAACGTATGCTTATGCCATCCGCATTCGCCACGGGCCCCGTCATGCACCGTTAGGTTACTTAACTACCGGCAGAGCGGGGGCTGGACTAGCGCGGGTGCAAAACATAAACAACTTTTATTATATATCATATATATAATAGTACATTCGTCTCACGCGGTTATATAATCAACATCATAGAATCAAGCAGCAGAAGCAATATATGAAATATTGGATATACTAGGATGTCCGTGTTTTTAAATTTAGCCAGTAATGTAAAACACGGATTCCATGGTCGTGATGAATAGCCAAACCCACATCCCTAGACCCCTATGAGAGCGGCAAGTAATCCTGCCGATTCTAGAGTTAGGAGACCCGGTCTCAACTCCTTAAGATGCTCTCCCACTGGACTCTAGAACCCGGTTACTTGTGCTCCCCGTCTTGGGTCTATCATAATGCGGAAAAGTAAATAATATACAACAATGGTGACATCGTCCTCAACCCAGAAGTCCCCAAATAAAAGAATATTACATACAGATTTTACATGAATGAAAATAAAAAACACTCATCTCATATAAAACCCCCCCCGGCTATTCTTTCACGACGATCCAACAAATCATATCAACAGCAACACATGATATCACATATCATCAACGTAAGCAAATATGCGTATCTCTAAAACTTGTTGACATATAGCAACGAGATTGAGATACCCCACATATTACACTTACGGTCGCAGAAAAGAAAATCGAAAACTATAATAATTAGAATCCGCAATATCTTTAGAGATCAAAAACCCGGAATATCTCATATTCCGGATTTCATGCCTAACTTATAAAACTTGCATTTTAGTCTCAAATTGAAAACACTTTTCAATTGGTTGTCGGATAATTCAACAAGATTCCTGGCTTAGTGATCGCGTACAATACGCAATTGCGACGGAGTTTTGATCCGAATCAAAGCTTCGTGGCAATCGATCAATTGAGACTAAATGGCTAGCTTTACAATATACTAACTAGTTTTCATAAAACTAATTAATCAGGATTCTAATAATTATATCCCACATCACAAAGCTTGTATAGTAACCGCGACATTAGAATTCCGCACGCAATTAGCAAACTAAACCAATTTTTCCAAAACTTTGAAAAATCCAGTGAGCTAAAGTTCCAAAAACAATCGTTTTAAGCCAATCCGAGAGTCGAAACGAACTCGAAACCTGCCCGAATTTTCGCGGAAGCGAAGATACCAAAATAAACTGTCGAATGGGGCCCTCGGGGGGGTACCCCACCCCGGGGGCCACTTCAACGTGGCCCCTAGAGAAAGGTAGACCCGAGAGCACCCAATTGGGGTGCTCTCGGGTCACCCACCCCCAAAGTTACCTTGCGGTGGTCTTGGGGTGTGGGTCCGGCCTCTGGTCCTCTTCGGGGTATCCCCGAGGTGTGCACGCTCCACCCCGCGGCTTCTCGGTTCAAACCGTGAGCCTACGGAGTGTGCAAACAACTTAAAACATCATTTTTGAAACTGGTTTTATCGGCAGTTTTTACGCGACAAAAACGGCGGATTTCTAACATCGCTACAAACTACCCTAATGTTCTAGCTTAGCTCTGATACCATGAAAGTCGACCCCAGCACCACCATGAGGTTCATGTGGCATCAAGCATGCCCAATTTTAATTTTTAGTAGTGCTAAGCTAGACTAAACAAGATCTTTACTAGATTATTAGGGTTTGCCTTTGTGATGTGATGAACTAAAGAGAAGAAAAGAGCATACAACCTTTGTAGTTCGAGTCCATCACTTCACATGCTCCGTGTAGTAGTACCGCGACTCTACTAGGCTCCAGTTGAGGTTTTGGACGAGCTTCTTCCGATGACCTTCGTGCCGAAGATGATCCACACAAAGTCCCTCCACCTCAAGCTACCTCTACACTAAACTCTTTAGCGTAGCAAATACGCTACACTGGATCGCTAGTCAAGTGTAGGATGGTGAAGTAGGGGATGTTAAAAGCTCATAAGTTTGTGTTCAAGCTTCATGGCTCACATCACATGTGAGGGTTGAGCCTTGAACTATAGCAATTGAGGAAGAAGAAGAAGCTAGAGAGCAACCATGGGAGCAACTCAAGAAAATGGTTAAGTGTTGAGAAATGAAGTAAGAATCAATGGCAACACTTGACCCCCACTCATTCAAGCATAGAATTTTGCAATATAAAATTGCAACCATGCTTGAATAGTAAGTCAAGATGAATAAACAAATATAACTCCCATGCTTGCAACAATGCTCTCAATTTACACCTCATTTCTATTTTTCTCAAAAATAGAAAATCAAGCCATGCTTCATTATTATTATTATTATTATTATTATTATTATTATTATTATATATCATATGTATTAATATATATATATATATAATGAAGAATAATTAGTGAGCTAATGATATTAGTTAAGATATAATTATATCACATTATTAAATCAACACTTGATTTAATAATCCGGTTATATCATATATGACCGACTAATATCATTTATCTGTATATCACATTATCAAATCAACACTTGATTCGACAATCTGGTTATATCACATATAACCGAACCGATAACAGATAACTGCCAGATTACAATACGGTATCATATATACGTATTTAATCAGGCCCACACACATATCACATTTGTGTCCTACTTCGTTTCGCTTGAACCAGTGAACTTCTGTGTGGGACTTTAAAGACTCGTCAATACGCCAGTAGTAGGTGATGATCATATCAGGCACCCACAAGCCGTCAGCGGTACTAGCTGGACGTAACGGTTATCCGGGTATTGAGTGATATGAAGATCAACAAGCAAGCTTGTCCATAGTCTCCATGAAGCCTATTAGTAACACTACCGTACAATCCGGTCTTTTCCTCTGATGTGTCTCATATCATGTCTAGGGGTAGTAAACGTCATACCCCAGTAACGTGATAAGTCATGCCGATGTCTGGCCTATAACGGTTCAAGAAACTATTGATTCTCATAAGCAGCCCTGGCCAGGGACTTCCAGTTATAGCTAATCGAGCATAGCGCAATATCAACCCCTAATACCGGGAGAGACGAAACCCTTCCTATCGCTCATTGCCTCCATGCGACTCGGGACTGTACCCAAAATCTACCTGTTTGCACGTCTCCTTTGAGCGGTTAGGGAGGAAATCAAAGCACAGTGGGAGCCGCACAAGACTCTATGACGATCTCGGATCTGCAGACTAACATGTACCAGTGTCACCAGAGGACTGCTATCTGACGATAGGTATACTACCACATAAGAGTCCTCGGAGAGTCCTGTTCGGTGTATCCATTCTCCAATGAGCACCTGTGTACAATCTTTGATGTCACACACCAATGGTTGCGGGATCAACCATCGCCCTCTAAAGGACAAGAAACGTACACACTAGTCTACTCTGGAATATCAATGCCCTTAGTCTCGATATTCCCTCGATTAGGAACCGATTAAAGGATGTACTTTTGGACCACCCTGGCCCCACTAGTATGATCTCATCATAATCTTGGTAATCAAGTACATATCCTAAGGGCTTTATCAACATGTAAGAGACAGACAGTATAAATACCAGTCTACATGTTAAGATAAAGGTAACCTGATAACATACTATCGTGTCGAGCAAGAAAGTCCTCTATATATATGTCCAAGCATCCACTATATCAATAATAATGGCCTCTGGGGCATACATATTCCTAACAATAGCCCGAAGTTGATCGTCGCCTGTCCCTATCACCAGCAAAATCCGAGTCACAATAACCCGTCACGATGCATCCATCAACACTACCCCTGCCAAATAAAAAGAGAAACCAAGGAGTACCACTCAAATATCACATGATTCACTTCACAGCTTGCCAATGCTCTTTGCCTGGATTTGCCATATATCTACTGACAACTCCGACTGCTTGTGCAATATACGGCCTAATGCATACTATCGCATACATCAAACTGCCCACCGCACTCTGTCCTCGGTGATAACTTCGTTGAAAGCATGAAGTGCGCCCCTAAAGTAGTAGACACGGGTTTCGTCTTCTCCATTCCATATCGAGTAAGGACCCTCTCGATATATTGTTTCTGTCGTAAACGCAATTCCCCAGCTTCCTATCCCTGACTACCTCTATGCTAAGAATCTTTTTGCAGCCCCCAAATCTTTCATATCAAACTCCTGACTCGACTATTGTTTCAACCTGTTGAACTCCGATACACTGTGTGATGCCACCAACATATCATCCACATACAAGAGAAGATAAATCCTGGATTCGTCGTCAAATAGCTTAAAATAAACACACTGATCCCTTTATACTTCTCGTGTACCCAATAACCAACCTAAACTGATCGAAGCGCTTGTACCACTGTCTTGGAGACTGCTTCAAACCATAAAGCGACTTCCTTGGTTTGCAAACATAGCCCTTTTCGCCCTCGACTACGAACCCCTCTGGCTGATGCATATAAATCTCTTCCTCTAGGTCACCGTGCAAAAATGTGATCTTGACGTCTAGCTCCTCTAACTTCATGTCATAACTCATAACCATGGCCAATAGAATGCGTATCGAAGTGTGTCGAACAATAGAAGAAAAGATCTCATTGTAGTCATCATCCTTCCTCTGTGCAAACCCCTTAGTAACCAATCTCGCTTTGTGCCTAATGCCCTTTGCCTCTAAGATACTCTCCTTAACCTTGAAGACCCACTTGCAGCCGATAGCGTGTTCGCCCTCTGGTAGAGCAATAAGATCTCACGTATAATTCCGGTGAAGAGACTCCATCTCATTCTCCATCGCAACCCTCCAACTAGGAAAGTCACCCGACTGCACAGCCTCTCTGTAACTGGACGACTCATCGCGCTCTATGGTCAGTGCATATGATGCCATATCGTCGAAATTAACAGCGATCATGTACTCGAAATCAAATCTGATCGGCTGGCGTCTAGCTCTCATAGACCTCCGCTTCTCTTCCTGAATCGGACCCTCCGTCTGAATCTGAGTATCATCCACCTCATTACCCTTCATAACCTGTACTGGAGTCTCAAACTCCACCTCGCTTAGTGGGGTATCTGTTCTTGGTTCACCATTTTTGTGAGTTTGATTTTTCCGAAACATCGCAGAGTCATCGAATGTAGCATGTCGGCTGATCACTATCTTTTGGGTCTCAGGACACCACAACCTGTACCCTTTAGCTTCGCTTCCATAACCGAGCAGGACACACTTTGTCACGCCCTACTTCCCAGCGTACGGAAACGGTGATGTGACGGGCCGCAACGTATTTACTAAAAAATAAATATGTTAAGCGTAATTAAGCAATATATGTAAAATACACAAGAATGATAAGAGATATAAAAATATAAACAACAAATTTTATTAACATTCATCTTTACAATACAACTGCTTTGAAAAGGAAAGATACAAGAATATAAAGTAATGCCTAAACAGTGGCATACAAACTGAAATAAGTACAAGAGAGCTAGAAATTCTGCTGTGCGGTGAGCTGGTCCACGTCCTCCTAGTACGGCTCGATTTCCTGAGAGTCCGGTCCTCCTGACGAACATTCCAAAAAAAGAAATAGACGGTAATGTCGTCAGCGAACTAGCGCTCGGTAAGTCCCAAAAGAAAGAATGGAATATAAAAAGTGATGAGAATTGAACTGGTAAGTTGTACAGGTATAAACTTGTTATTCTAACATAGTTGTTTGTAGCTTGGTGCAAAAAGTATTTGTGTATACGAGAGGTGTTCATCTTACCCCGTGGACTATGGTAACATGTAGTATAAGGCCCCGTCAAAACCCACGGGACAACGGCACGAAAGTTCATATAGGTGTCTTTTAAGTGACCATCTCATGCCACGTTAATACATTTCGTACCAATCTACCCCGTTAAGCCCGTGTAATGTAATGTATAGGTTATATTATAAGGCTTGCCGAGACCATGGATACAAGTTGTTTAAGTAGTCATGTTCAGGATGTAATCTTGTAGTCATGTCAAGTTATAGCCATGGTTCAGTCAAGTCAAGTCATGTATTCAGGTTAGATATTGAAGTTTGAATTCAGGTATTTAGGTTCAAATTCAAGTATACATGTTAAACTTTAGATTCATGTTTGAATTGGATTCCGGTTTGAGTTTGAATTCATGTTTGATTTAGACTCAGACCTGAGTAAAACACTTGTAACTGATTTAGATCCTGAATTAGATTCGGAAGTTATCGGTAACTGCTGCACATGGACGGCTGGATTTGTATCTTTTTCCAAAACAATTATTATCGATAACTCCGTTAAGTTTTCTACCTTAAATAAGCAAGCACTCACTTTCTCCGGCTCCCTGGGGCTCAAGAGAATTGATCCCGCTTAAACCTATATTTACTTAAGTCCTTAAATATTGTTTTATATAACTCGAGGGTTTTTTTTTGAAAAATATTCTATTTATAAATTTCAAAATAAATCTCGAAAAGTTATTTATATTATTTAGGGTTTTTATGGATGTGAATTTTAAGGATTTGAGGTATTTTAGTGATAATAGCTTAGCTTGGAAAGTTCATGATAATTTATTGTAAAACTTATCTTTTGTTGGTATCTTGATGGTATTTTGGTGAAATTATAATTCTTTCATTTTAAAAAAATGTAAGTTTATTATAGTTTGAAAATATATGGATTTGTAAGTTTTATATAATTATTAAAAATTAAATTTCATTTAAGTAGAAAAAAATCGTTTTTCTTAAAAACCGTATTTAAAATCTTTCGAGACCGAATGCTCCGTGAGGATGTCTGCGTCTCACTCTACTAGCACAAGAATGTGCGATAATCCGCACCATCCAATAGCGGATCCCCTAAAAAGGATTGTAGAGGTATATTTGCAAAGGAATTTAAAATACAATTTAAAATAAATCCGGTTTTTATAGTAAATGGTATTTTAATGTAATATTGTACTCGTAACAAAAATTCCAACAAAGATGTATCGTACCATGGGACCATGTGTGTATCTGAGAGGTAGGTCGTTACCTCGTGAATTTTCCGAAACGTATGTTTAAGCAAAACAATAAAATATAATATGTACAAAGTTCATGGTATTTTAATATAAAAGTTAAGTTAAAGTTATTTTGCATGATGCTTTTGATTAAAAGTTGGTTCTAAACATTGGTTTTATGATAACAAGCATGGTGTAAGAATATGGATGAGCAATATTTAAGAAAAAGTGGAATTTCTAGGATTTAAAAGAAGATGTCGGTATTAACTTCACTTACCGACAAATGTTTTGAAATGAGATTTTCAAGGAAGAAGAAGAGAGATTGAGAGGGACTTACAAGCTAGTTAGCCTATGAAAAGGTAGAAGAAGGGGGATTGAACTTCATGGCGTCGCAGGATCGTCAGAAAAGCTTCGATTCTTCGCCAGAAGTTGATCGCTTGCTGACTTCTCTTCTACTCCACTTGTACTTAGAAAATTTTAAGAGTTTTAGCTAGAATTTTCAGAATGATGAAGGCCTAGGACATGAGGTAGTATTTATAATATAGAATTAGGGTGTTGGAATTAAAATGGTGAATTAAAATGCATTAAAAAGATGATAAATTGGGAATGGAAGGGTCTCTGTTTGATTGCAAAGTGCAGGGAAGTTAGGAGTAGGGGAAAGGTTGTGTGTGCAAAGCCCGGGCCTCATTAGGCGCGGGTCGACCGTCGGTACCGGCCGAATTTCAATATCCGCCGGTCATTTGAGGGGGTGGGCCGTCGGATTTGAGCCGGGTGTACTTGTTTGTATTTAAATCCTTGTGCACATGTTTGATTTTTCTGTCTTTTCGTTTTTGTGTGTATTGCACATGTTAACTTTTGGGCTTCCAAAAAATTTTAAAAATAAATCCAAAAAAAAATAATATGTCTGATGGGATTCGAACACAGGGGCTACGTCACAGCAGTGCAAGGCTTTACCAGTGAGCTACAAATTGTTTCTTGCTATTCTTAAACAAAATTTACATATAATTTGTACTCAGACTTGTAAACTCCTTTCTGCACATTAAACTGAAAAATTTTGTACAGTAAATTCAGAGTCGTTACACACTTCCTAACTCTCGGCTCTAACTTATTGCTCCTCTCATGAACGTAACAGATGGGCACCCAAATATCTAAAGCCTCGAGTAATCTCTAATTTTTCCAATCCATACTTCCTCAGGAATTTTCTTATTTATCGCCGACGATGGTGAACGATTGATGAGGTACGTTGCGGTAGATAGGGCCTCAGCCCAAAATTCCTTCGGACCCCCAGCAGTAATCTGCAAACACTCGATCTTCTCAAGTAGTGCCTGATTCATCCGCCCTGCAACACCGTTTGACTGAGGGTTTCCCAGTATAGTGAAATAACGCACAATCTCTTCCAACTTGCAAAACTCTGTGAACTCATGTGAAGTAAACTCTCCACCATTAGCAGACCGAAGAACCTTCACGGACTTACTAGTATGTTTTTCCACCATGGCCTTCTACTGCTTGAGTTCTCAAAAGTCTCGGCGTTAGACTTGAGAGCGTACACCCACAACTTTCTCGAGAAGTCATCGATGAAAGAAACGAAGTATCTGGTTCTATCTCGAGAAATTACCGGTGCCGTACCCCAAACGTCGGTATGGTCATAGTCAAGAATACCCTTTGCATCATGAACCGCTGTCCCGAACTTTATCTTTGTTTGCTTCCCCAAAACACAGTCCTCACAGAAATCAAGCATGTCCATATCTACATCTCTGAGCAATTGTTTCTTTCGAAACACCTCAAACCCCGTCTTCCCTATATGCACCAAACAAAGGTGCCACAACTTGGCCAAGTCTGAATCCCACGAGCTAGTAGAAGCTGCGGCTACATCCCCTGAAACTGACTGTCCCTGTAGGAAGAACAAGTTTGTCATTATCTTTCCCTTCATGACTATAAGAGAGCCCATGAAAATTTTTAGAGAACCACCCTCGATTACGTACTTGCAACCGATCATATCCAGCGCATCCAAAGAGATCAAGCTCTTCCTCAGATCCGACACATGCCTAACATTAGTCAGGGTCCAGACTATCCAATCATGCATGTGAATCCGAACGTTGACAATCCCAACTGGTTTACACGACGCATTGTTCCCCATCAAGACAGAATCTCCATCAAAAAAGTAATACGTAGAAAACCAACTCCGATGTGGAGTCATATGGAATGAGCTACCAGAATCCAACATCCAAGTATCATGCACATCACCAACTGCATACATAAATAATACCGAACTGTCGCTACCATCATCTGATTTCTCCACGACAATTGCTGTAGTAGAGGCTTCTATCTGCTTGCCTTTCCTTTTCTTGTTCTGACAATCTCTCTTCCAATGGCACTTCTGCTTGCACTGATTGCATCTGTCATTTTTGCGACTTTGAGATTTGGATCTCGACCTGTCCTTGGAACCACCCTTTGACTGCTTCTCTGAACGGCCTCCAGCGAACATAGCATCGCTCGAACCCCTCTTGTCGCTCACCACTTTTTCCCTCGACGCCTCACTATGTAAGCCCACCTTCACATTCTAAAGATAGCTTATCACAGCCATACATCATATATTTAACGAACTGGCTATACTCGGCAGTTAACGAATATAATAAAATCATCGCTTAATCGTCATCAGCTATCTTAACCTCCACGTTCCGCGAGTCCATCACTATTTGATTGAGCTCGTCGAGGTGGTTTTTGATAAAAGTCTCCTCTTTCATCTTCAATGTATACAATCTCTGTTTGAGGTGGAGACGGTTTGTGAGAGATTTCTTGTTGTAGAGGGCCTCTAGCTTTTTCCAAATATCAGCTACCATGGACTCTTACTCAATCTTGCAAAGTACATCATCCGCTAGGTAAAAGTGCATAGAACTATATGTGTTATCTTTCATAGTCTCCCTCTCAACCAGTGTAGTAGCTACCAGAATCTTCTCTTTGTCGAACACTATCTTGTGTATCCCTTGCTGCTTTAGAACCGCGGTCATCTTCAACTTCCATAGCCCAAAATTGTTATGACCATCAAGCTTCTCTATCTTAAAACTCATAGCCGCCTCTCCCAAAACCCCCAAATGTTCGAGCCTATGCTCTGATACCACTTATTATAATATTCTACAAAGGACCTGACGTGGTGTATCTCGAAAGATACACTCAAACCCTAAGCAAAACACAAACGATATTCGCGTAGCGGAAAACCAAGTCGTCAAAGATCGAAAGATATGAAAAGACTCCGCAAGCAACTAATACGCAATATTAAGAATAGAGAAAATCACACCAAAGAGCAACGGCACAAGACGAATTCAGGTTCGGTATCAAACTGCATCTAGTCCTGCCTTCGCCGATGATAATCACCGCTAGATAAGTATTATACGATATCTAAGCCAACCTCTTTTTTCCAAATACTTGTCTCACAAAGCTATTTCCTTTTTCCTCAAAACTCTCTAGGTTTTAGATGCCTTCCGGGAATACAAAATTGAAACCCTAGCTAAACATAGCTATTTATACTGTCTAAGGTTGGCTTGGAGAGCGGATTAACTAATTTGGATGCAAATAGCTTCACAAAACCGACCCAGATTAAACCACCGCAAGCCACACCTGGCTAATATTGAGCTCCTCCAATTGCAATTTGCCACGTGTGCAAAGTTCTCATGCTCATGATTTAGAGCACGAGCTTGCACGTGGAATACAAGCTCGGAATCAACTGGCCTTCATCGGCTGCTGCTGCTTCATTATTTTGGGCTTCATGGGATTTGCTTGTGTTAAAGAACTTCTAGACTATATCACCAAAATCAACACCTGTCCCTATAGTGAGGTGGCAAATCTAATGCATAACAAATCTCCTGCTTTCTGGAACTGTCAGGCATTTTCAATGTGTTCGTTTTTCGATAACTGACAATATAAATTAGAATATGAGGAAACAATACAGCTTCTCAAAACAATATACAGCAATGGATGTAGAAGACGATGAGGGAAGAGCACGATCAGATGATGATTCTTCGTCATCGCAGCAGCAGCAGCCGCCGCTCCCCAAAAGGCCCAAGCTTTGCCTGATCGCATCATCAGCCCCATCATTATTGGCATCTAACTCGATCGTGAATGCAAGCAGCAGAGAAGATGAATCTGGTGTCGGTGACCAAGCTATGTCTGGCGTCCAAACCCATGACGACGACGACGACGGTATGGAGGATGAGGAGGAGAAAAAAGAAGCAGCAGCTTATCTTCAATTCCTTCAAATCGAGGAAAAACTCGAGAAATTGACAGAAGAAATGTTTCATGAAACCGCCTTCAAATGCGGGTTGGAACACGCGTACAGGTTCTTTCATTCGATACTGATCCAAGAGGCTTTGATATTCATTACCCCGATGAGTAGTCAAAGGAGAATTTTACAGCAGATGAAGACGTTCGGTTCTTGCAATTGCTCAGAAGGCTGGCAGAATCTAAGAAGGTAGATTTGTATGGGTGGTGCCGTCAAGATCTATATGTACTGGAAGAAAATAGGGCATAAATGAGAGTATTGATGAAAGATCTCCCTCTTATGCAGAACCCATGTCACCAGCTGTTGTGTTTGTAGGATCTCAATTATATATATATTTCCGTTCGGAAGCGATTAAAAGTTGGGACATGATATATATATCTTGCCGTCCTCTGTTCAAGAGATTTAATAGCATAACAGATGAGCTGGAGAAGTGCCACTTTACTGAATATAGCCGTGGCCATGTGTATAATCTTTTTGTCAAATGGTGGGAAAGTGAATCGGTGGAGGACGGAATTCTTGTGGAGAAAGAGCTTGCTTCATGTTCTGCATCTGCTCAATGGAGATCTAATGTTCGATTGCAACAGATTTATGAAAGGGGCGATTACATGAAGTTAAAGTTGGAAGTTGCTAGAAGGATTGGCCTTGTCAAATTTGTACCAGATGAAGTCACATCTTTTAAAATTGCGAATCACTACGAGTGGCCGAAAGATGAGCAATCATGTGTTGATGTGCTCCCTGACCTATGCACCTACTGGTATGTAGCAGTGCAAGTAGCAAAACACGGTGTAATTATTTTGTGAAAGACTAAATTTGAAACGGATTACGTGTGAAAGCAAGCAGATAGATATTTTGGTATGCTAACTGGGTTTGCCACAAATGCGGGGACTCGAGTATCATCTCGCCTTCTGCGTTGTCTGAGTGTAATGCTATAATCTCTAGGAATTGTTTGAGGGATGAATTTATCAAGTACTAAAAACCATTCAATCAAAACAGCACAATGGTGTAATTGTTGTGAAATACGAGGAAATCTAACTAATTATCAAGGCTTTTATCATTACAGCTCTATTTTTCCATTTAAGCAAAATTAAAAGCTTAACTTCTGCTCTGTTCTGAACCTCATGCACATCTAGAATTCACTCAAACCTAAAACATGTACCAAAGAAACTCGGCAAAAATTTCCCTCTACATATTGAATTGTGCTAATTATATTTCTATTGTACCATTGGATGACTTGCAGGTATTAATCCAGTTCTTTATTAGTGGATGCACTACTAAAATTCTGGTAACTGGGGAGTATATCTCATTGAGAGACTAAGAGGCGAGATCGATTCTTCTAATATAGTAACATTGGGCCTGAAAAGGTTCCCATTTGTTTCCCTTGAGGACTGTAATTTACTGCTACAAAGGTATCGATGCCGAATTCAGGTAGTTATACATACTGAGCCAAATATTACATCCATGTTGTTTTCGGACAAAAGGGAATGACCAAGGTAGCTAAAATTTGTAGCCCCCACGGTCCTCAAAAGTGCTTACAGTATATACAGTCATGTAAAGAACTCAAGTACTCAACTCACAGAACTCAATGGACATACACACATTTAATTCGCACTCGTGTAAATAGAAAGATTCCTCAAAGAGAATGTATTGATGAATGTTTGAAAAAGCTAAAAGCAATTAAGTTTCTACCAGGGATCCTGGGCCTGTTGTTATTAGCCAAGATATCGAAGCAACACTCCATCGTTCCCTAGTATGAACCCTTTGTTGTCATCGATAAACCTGCACAAGCAGAGTTGACAGAAATTGGCTTAGATCAGTATCAAACAAACACTGAATTACATTAAATAAATATCATTGTTTTCAGTGAACTACCTTAATATTTTTTACAGTAAGCTCCCTTAAGTGCTACATTCAAGGGTATCTAGTGAAAAGAACTCACTTAAAACCAAAGTTTCAAGGTTGTTGACTGTTATACGAGAAATTTTAGATTAATGAAAAACAGTGATAAAGGTAGTTTAGATTACTTTAGCCTACAACAGAAGTCATGGAATTTATAAGAAAGCTTTCATCTGTGAGACTGTATATGCATGCAGTATGTATGATTCACTATGTACAAAAAATGCAAGTTCCTAAGGAATTTGAGAGTAATTACTTTACTGAGTAGAGGTTGGCTGCAATGCTATCTGCTGCTTTATCACGGATCCAACTCTTTCCCCCATTTGTCGTCCTCAACAGGACGCCACTGCCCCCTGCAGCCCACGCTTCATCCTGAATTCAAGATTCGATTCAGTAAATGGAAAATTCCGTTGAGTGCTATCAATTTACAGCTAGCATTAACAAAAAAGCAAACATTGTCATACTAGGAACGGTTCTCAAATTTATGTATCCAATTGTCTAGAATGTTTGTTTTGGATCACTAGAAACGATGCTCAGCTTTATTTCATCAAAAGAACGGCAGATGCTGATATATATATTATTTTTGTTTTTAACAAAAATTCTTGATATTCATTGCTTTCTCCAAATATTTCACTTTTATTGCTTCAATGGTTCTTCTATCATCACAATACAAACTTGTCTCTAGATTTTGGTATAAGAAAAATTATGTTTTAACGTATAGATCTTTCCCTTCAACCGTATTCATTTCTAATGACAAATATGTGTTCTTTTCAAGGGAATGTGTTCCTTTTCTATATAGGCCTTATCATTGCCTTAGTTTATCCATGTCTTAGAGTTGAACATAATTCCCTTCTAATAAATCTCTCCCCTCTTGTGTGTCTACAACCTGAGTTTTTGTTGGTATAAAGACTACTGCTGATCACCTGAATCTTGGTAAGCATTTGGAAGTCTTAATAACATCACTAGCAACATAAATCATAACGTGTATTACAACTATCAAGGCCAAGAAGTCGATACAAAATTAATGGTTCAAGAACATGCATAGGAAAAATAGTAAAGCCAGTGGGATTGCAGGATATAATCTGAGTCAAGAGGCCAAAAGATGAAAAGAAATAAAATGGAAAATTAGACTGTTAATAATGAGCACCAAAAGATTCGGACAGTGTTTATATTGATTCCACGCAATATGGGCCTAAAATCTTACAGAAAGGGTCAGGCAAGCATCTCCTAGATCCTCTTTCAAATTCTCGTAGGCTAAAGATATTACTACAGCAAGCGGCCTACTAGATACATCATTCACTTAGCTAAATCAATCATTTAAAACTTTAGAAATAGAAAAGTTAATATATATTAACTGGTTAGTAAGAACTAGAGGATGGAGATTAACAAATGTCAAAGAACCAAGATGCAGCAATGCTAGTAAAAGTATGTGAAGAAATCCATATTTTCTGACCACTGGGTTTAAGGTAATATGTGTAGTAAGAGGATAAATAGAAAACAAAAGGCACATGAAAGCTTCACCATGTTCATTTAACTAACACTAGTATTTTTGCTCGTGTGATGCCCATGGAAATAGGAGATTACATGGGCGTATTTTATTGTTGACAATACATCAATAGAAAATAGTAATGTAATATGCAGTTGTGTAAGTCTTTATTTCATAAAGATAACAAAATATTTTTTTTAAACGTAATTCTCATTTGGATAATAGTTGCATTGTGTGGACATAAAAATTAGGAACATAAAGAAAATTAACAGCGAACAAAAAACACTACAGATTTCTATTTAAAACATTGTCCTTTTGATAAAATAAAAAACTAAATAATAAGAATTAAAAATAATAGAATAAACATTTTGCCTTAACTGGGTACTTTTTACATTTTTTGAGCAGAGGAGTTGGGATAGGATCCTGTCCTCAAGATACTTAGCTAGTTTTTTTAAAACTAGATTAGACTTGACTTGAGGTCCAGGATCCGATCATAACCCATCAGCCAAAAAAGTTTTATCTTTGGAGATAGTTGTATGATAATCCAGAGATCCAACTCATCCAACTCACACACACAATAACTTTTTTATATTCCTCGTCATCGAGCATCAAGATAGGGAAATAAGGAGGCAAAAGAAAAGAGAGGAAAAGGGAAAAGGGTGATGGGAGAGAGAGGGCGGCAGATATTGGGAGGAGGGGAGTGAGAGATGATAGATTCTGAACCAGGTTATAGGAGAGGAATTTATAGGACAGAAAGCATAAAAGATGAGGTTCCCGTGGATGAAAGGTACATCCAATCTCCTTACATAATTAATCAACATAAAATTCACTGAATCATGTAATGTAAAGAGATCTTTGTTCATGAATCGAGATCTTTTGTCATGAATCAAAAGATTTCACGATAGGGTATGAGTTCTAGAAGATACTGTCAGTATTTTCCATGATTCCATCTTTCATGCATTGTTTAAGTATGATATTTTGTTCGAGAAAATGAGGCTGGCGTCAACCGCAGCCCCATGACTGCAGACACAGCCTGGGGGTGTGGTGGTGGGGTGCGTGGGTGTGTGTGTGTGTGTGGGGGGGGGGGGGGGGGGGTTGTCCCGTCCCAACATAAAGCAGGAGGAACACCCTGCCCTGTTTTTTTACACCCTTTTCCAAGCGCAACCATGGTGCCACGGTCAATCAACAGCCCCATATAACTCATTTTGTTATCATCCATCTTGCCACGAGTTATGGTTGTAATAAAAATATTAAAAAAAACAGAACTACTGTGCTGGGGGCCCAAGACTAATTGCATTCATTAATCTATCTCTAGCCTAAACAGCAGGAAACCCACTCGCCACTCCCTTCTGTCCAAATAGCAGAATACTATACTTAATCTTTGTTTTCAACTTTTGATTCAAAAAAACCAAAACTTGGTTATAGAAACCTTTCATTGCCCCACCGACCCTAAACCTTAAACTTCTATCAGTTTTTTGCCATTGTTTCACAAGTGACCATAATTAAAAGATTTAAAACATTAAGCATCACTTCATCTTGCTTTTAATTTTGTACTGTTATATATGAATATATCTATTTGAAGTCAACTTGAAATTCATTGTCTTTACTGTTACAAATTTATTAGATTGAACTTTGAAATTTGTTTTGCCAATAGACTAAAATCATTTACCCATCCAAACCCAGAACACATCCTAGCTTCTAAAACCTGCAACACACCTGGTAACCGCCATACCTGGCCGGTGCAGATGCGGGTATTTAAAAAAGTAAAACGGGTGGGTTTGTGTTGGGTGTAAAACCGGTCCACATCCGGATTTGGGTGTGAGAACTTGCAAAAATCCCGAGGCGAACCATGAAATGATTGAAATATTGAAAATTTTGAAATGTCTAGGCACAGTAGTCTTAAAGATGTCAGGAAGAGCATTTCAACAAAATATGAACACCACTTTCTAACAATATCAGTGCAATTAAACCATTCACGAATTCACGTAGTACCTCAAGACATAATACATGATTTTTGTTGCATTTGCATGTTTTACTATTCATGAAGAATTTCAATTCCTATCCTGATGATGCTCATAAGTGGGAGCTCTCCGGATCATGACACGTGGCAGATGACGTGTCCCGATGCACACGGAAACAGGGCAAGGGCTGCACATTGAAGGCGTCCCCGGGCTAACGTCCCGCTGCCTGGACCTGACCTCCGAGGATTCCGTGAACTTCCCTGTGCTCGCCAAGTGAACGACCATTGGCTCCCCGCCGAGCCCTTCTACATGCCGAACTTTACGGCCTTTCGCCTCGGAGCTATCCAGGAGCCGAACCAGCTCGGCCTCCCGCCCTCTTTTAGGCCTCTCGCCGAGCTAGGCTTTCTCGGTTCCATCGAGCGACCTAGAAGGCAGATCACAAGCACTTCTACCACGGCTCCGCGAATCTCGCTAGACGCGAGATATCCGCCGCCCCACGATCCCGCGTTCCACACCGTCGCATCCCCTATTAACGAGCGTATCTCGTTATTAATGGGAGATCCCGCCATTCTCGCAGGCATAACGCCAGGGGCATAACGGCCGGTAAGAATCTCGAGTCCGCTAGCCCATGGCCGCCGCTATATAAACCCCTCTTTCAGACGACTCAGAAAAGGCAATTTTTACCCAATAGGCCGCTACTCTGGCCAATTATCTCGACTAACTTGATCGTCGGAGGGTCCACGGTGGTACAACCATCTCGGAATCTCTTTGCAGGTAGCTTGGCTTCATTTCAAATCAAGCCCACTGAGATCCACACGCTTCAGAAGGCAACCCTCAAACCCAATCTCAGTCGTTCATCGACGCTCGCAACAGATCGACGGAGGACAACATCTGAAGGAGATCCAAACCTCCATCAGTCGGCGCCGTATGTGGGAAATCGTAAATTCCACTCATCGAAAGTTGATCTTCCGATCTCGAACTGATGGCAAGTGAACATCGCGACGATCCCAGCACAAGCCGCCGTCCTCCCCACAACGGAGGTGCAGACGGATCCTCTCCTCCTCTTCACGCCGTTCACGCCTTGTCTGCACGAATCGACAGGCTCGCATCCATCGTAGATGTCCTTGTCCGTGTCCAAACAGCTGGCCAAACCCCTCAGGTCACCGTCCCTCCACCTCGGGACCGTGGCCTCCGCAGAGGAGGAAATGGGGCTGCCCACACTGGCACGAGTAATCCAAGCCAACCCACATTACTGATGACTGAACAGCGTCTCACTATCTCCACCGGCCACAGATCCCCCGTGGCGACCAATTCAATGACCCGCTGGGCGCCTTACAGCTCTACGTCAGGGTCTCACGAAAGAGCGCCCCGCCCTGAGGCCCGACGCTCCCATGTCCCTCCCGAAGAGGTGTCGGTCAGCTCGCATGCTCCCAGGGATGGCCGACACCTTCTCCCTCGATGGGGTCGCGCGGACGGCGCTCCCCGCGATAACTCACGAACAACCTCACCAGGAGACCTGAGAAACATCATAGAACGGAACCGGAGTCGCAGCCGGGCGCAGGCCACCAGCGGGAGAAGCCACAACTCCGAGTACGCCAAATCCTCGGGGTACCACGACCGTCTCGATGCCCTCGAAAAGAAAATCGAGAGTATACATCGGGAGAGTCGTCCTTCAAGCAAGGGGGCCAGGTACGCCGCCGACTCGCTTACGAAGCACTTCACTGAAGAACTACTCGTTGTCCGCGTCTCCTCCCGAAACTAGCCTCCAAAAGTGGCCCTCTTCGACAGAAAGTTCGACCCGAAAGACCACCTAAACGCGTTCACGGCGGGAATGAGCTTCTAGGACAACTCCGACGCAGCCCAATGCCGAGCGTTCCCCGCCACTCTCATCCGCACCGGACTAGACTGGTTCCGAGGACTCACGCTACGCTCCATCTCTACCTTCGATGAACTAGCCGCTCAGTTCCTCGCGCATTTCGTCGAGAACAGACGGCAGAAGCGTACTGTCGATTACCTCTTCACTGTGAAGAGCGGGGATAAGGAATCCTTCAAAGGATACGTCACCCGCTTCTACAACGCTCTTCTTGAGGTTCCAGAGCACCGAGACAAGACTGTCATCACGGCCCTTAGGTCGGGTCTAAGGCACACGGAGTGGCCCCGTTCCTTTGCATTAGCGCAACCTAAGACCATGGCCGAGGTCAAAGCCTGGACCGAGCGAGAAATCCAGCTCGAGTCTGAGGTAATGCGAACATGCCCCGGAACGACCAGGCCGATCAAAAGAAGAGGGAAAGAGAAGAGAAGAAAAAGGTTGACCGGCCAAAGCCATACTCCCCGAAGTTTCAAGAGTATACTCCGCTCAACATCCTCCAGACTGAGCTGTTGGAGGAGGCAAAGGACGAGCGATTCTTCAAGCTCTCTCCGGTCACCAGTAGAGTGGCTAAACGGACGCGAGGCCCTTACTGAGCCTTCCACAGGTCGCAGGGACACCCCACCGAGAACTGCAAACAGCTCCGCGACTATATCGAGGAGTTGATTCGCTCGGGGCACCTGGCCAAGTACTTGCGGGAAAAATGGCAAGCAGACCGGGAGCAAGAGAACCATCCCCATCCCGGCGAGTTGACGATTGGCCAAATCATAGTCGTATCAACGGGAAGTGCGCCTGAAGCCGACGAGATTCGACGTCTCCTGCTGGTCGAGGGCATTAGCAGCCAGCCCCGGAAGAAAAGCAAGACGGCCGAACCCATCACTTTCACTGACGAGGACCTCCACGGGATATCCTTGCCTCACAACGACCCCTGGTGATTACAGCACGGGTCCACCGCTACGAGGTTCAAAGGATACCGATCGACTCGGGAAGCTCAGCAGACATCCTTTTCTACGGCTGCATTTTACGTATGGGCCTTGGCCCGTCGGACCTGAGGCCGACCGTCTACATTCTGTCGGGGTTTACTAACTACTCTATCACGGCAGAAGGAGTGGTCACCCTCCTACTTAACATCGGAGAGGCAGGCCATATGCGAACCGTACCAATAGAGTTCACCGTTGCTAGGATTCCATCGACCTACAATATCCTTCTGGGTCGCCCGACGCTAAACTCCCTTCGGGCACAGATCTCGACATACCACATCGCGATCAAGTTTCCACTCGACCAAGGGGGAATAGGCCGGGCCTATGGGAACTGGCAAATCGCAAAGATTTGCTTCACAACGACATCTACGCCCGAGGAACGAAGCGACGACCTTGAAAGCGCGGGTGATTTCCAGGGGTCCTTGGATACTCGAGACGAACAAAAAGAAATCCGAGGAGCCCCAGTGGAGGCGCTAAAAGAGGTCCCCCTCGTCGAAGGAGACAACGAACGAACCGTCCAAATCGGGTCACTCTTAACGGGGGCTCGACGCGACGACTTGATCCACTTTCTCAGAGAAAACTCGGACGTGTTCGCTTGGGCGCCTACCGACATGCCCGGGATCGACCCCAAAGTAATCTCACATAAGCTCGGGGTCGACCCTACAATCCGACCCGTCAGACAAAAGAAACGAAGCTTCGCTCCGATCAAACAAAAGGCGATCGAGGACGAAGTTGACAGGTTGCTTGCAGCCAACTTCATTCAAAACGTGGCCTACTCGGAATGGCTGGAGAATGTGGTAATGGTTAAGAAGGCAAGCGGAAAGTGGCGCATATGCGTCGACTTCACAGATCTCAACAAGGCTTGCCCGAAAGACAACTATCCCCTCTCTCGAATAGATTAGCTCGTCAACAGCTCGGCAGACCACGAATTGCTCAGCTTCATGGATGCCTTCTCCAGCTACAACCAGATCCGTATGAACCCGGCAAATAAAGAGCTTACCGCATTCACAACGGACCGGGGGTATACTGCTACAAAGTGATGCCCTTCGACCTCAAAAACGCCGGAGCAAAATACCAACGCCTGGTCAACAGAATGTTCAAACCACATATCGGAAGGAACATGGAGGTTTACGTCGACGACATGCTCGTAAAGTCGACCTCGTCAGATGAGCACGCCAGAGATCTCGGTGAGACTTTCGACATCCTCTGCAAATACAAAATGAAGGTAAATCTCGCCAAGTGCGCGTTCGGGGTCACTAGCGGAAAATTCCTCAGGTTCATGGTTACCCACCGAGGAATCGAGGCTAACCCGGAGAAAATCAACGCCATCCTCAACATGGTCGCGCCGAAGACCAACGTCGAAATCATGCAGCTCACGGGGAGAGTAGCCGCTCTGAGTCGCTTCATGTCAAGATCCGGAGAAAAGTGTCTCCCATTTTTCAAAGCCCTGAGAAAAATCCCAAGATTCGAATGGTCGGAGGAATGTCAAATTGCTTTCAAGCAATTGAAAATGCACCCGGTGACTCCCCCGCTGCTTACCCGGCCAATTGAAAGAGACGAGCTATCACTGTATCCCCCCGAGTCATCTGGTCGCTTAGAGAAATGGAGGTGGGAGCTATCTCAATTCGACATCAAGTACCGCCTAAGACAGGCTATCAAGGCACAAGTCCTGACCGACTTTCTTGTCGAATGCACTATCCCCAACAAGGAGGCAGTGTCGGTGCCAGCCCCCGGGTCTCAACCCTCAATCGAAGAGAGGCCCAACTCCGTCCCCGATTGAGTCCTTTACGTCGATGGATCATCTACCGAGGACGGGAGCGGTGCCGGCCTCATCATTCGAGGACCGAACGAGGCGGAAATGGAGTATTCTTTGAAACTCGGATTCAAAGTCTCAAACAACGCCGCGGAGTATGAGGCCTTGCTAGCCGGACTATGAATCGCCTCCGGAGTGGGGCTGAAGACGATCCGAATCCGCAGTGACTCCGCCCTGGTCGTAGGCCAGGTGACTGGCCGTGTCGAGGCACGCAAGCCTCTGATGGTGAAATATTTAGCCGAGATAAGAAGACTATGAAAAGATTTCGACGAAATTCAAGTGGAGCAAATCCCCCGGCACATAAACGCCCAGGCCGACGCTCTGAGCAAGCTAGCTTCCTCCTATACAGCCAACAACAAGAGAAATATCCTTTTCAAAGTCTTGCCACGGCCCAGCGTGGAAGACAGAGCGACAGCACTTTAAGTTTACGTGGCCCGGGAAGATCGGGATTGGAGGAAGCCCCTCGTAGAATTCCTGAAGAAGGGTATGTCCCAGAAGATCGAGGAAAAGCACGCCGCCTCCAAGCCAAAGCCTGCCATTTTGTTTGGAGCAGTGGAAACCTTTACAAGAAATCCTTCACTCAACCTCTGCTTCGATGCGTCGACCCCCACGAGGCTGACTACATCCTCCGTGAGATTCACGAAGGGGTCGGCGGAGCACATCAAGGGGCACGCACCTTAGTCCAGAAGACGCTACTCCAAAGATACTACTGGCCAACCATCCATCAGGACGCTCAGAAGCTCGTCAGAAGATACAGGAGCTGCCAACTCCATGGCAGCATACCCCGTCTTCCGGCTACCGAGCTAACGGCCTTGACCTCCTCATGGCCGTTTGCCCAGTGGGGAATGGACATGGTAAACCAACTCCCTACCGGTACGGACGGGCACAAATACATCCTCGTCGCGGTGGACTACTTTACAAAATGGATCAAAGCCGTCCCCATCAGAAAACCGGACGCCGCCACGACCATCAAATTCCTGCAGAACAATATAATATCCCGATTCGGGATCCCGAGGTGTATCGTTACGGACCACGGGACGAACTTCGAAAATGACAAAGTCAAGAGATTCTGCAGCGAATACTACATACTCATGAAGTTCGCTGCGATCGTGCATCCTCAATGCAACGGGCAGGCCGAGGTCGCTAACCGGGATGTAATCCGAGGTCTTCGAACTCGTCTGGAAGGAAGGCAAGACAGTTGGGTCGGCAAACTACCCCGGGTTTTTTGGGCCCCGCGCACATCGAAGAAGACCCCCACTGGAGAAACCCCCTTCAGCCTCTGCTACGTCACCGAAGAGATGGTCCTTACAGATATCGGACTGCCCAGTTACAGAGTCGAGCACTTCGATGACGAGGCTAATACATTGGCGCTCCGAACTAATTTGGACATCTTGCTGGAGAAGCGAGACCGGGCACAGATCAAAGCCGCCGCTTACCAACAGCAAACTGCTCGTTACTACAACGCGCGAGTCAAGCATCGCACCTTTAAGACTCGGGATCTGGTCTTAAGGCGAAACGAGTTTATAGACCAAAGCAAGTTGCACAAGTTTTCCGCGAAGTGGGACGGCCCATTCCTCGTCTTTGAAGTATTGCCTGACGGGGTCTATCGCTTGCAAGACGCGGCGGGTCGCAAATTCCCACGACCTTACAATGCCGAGAAGCTCAAGTTGTACAAATGAATTCGAAAATTGTATCTATGAATATATATTTCTTCCTTGCCAAAGCGATGTAAATTTTTCTAAATCTTTGAATTAAAAGAAACTTCTCCTATGTGTCCTCTTCCCCGGTTCAAAGATCATAGGTTTCGTTTATGAAAATACTCATACATACCAAGAAGACAAAAAGGAAACAATAGTACGTCGCAAAAAGAGAATTTTATTTATCAAGGGTATTGTGGGCTCCTCGGCCTTACACGAAAATTAAAATTACAACAGATGAGATACGGGAAAAAGAAAACACTGTTAGTGGTACTCCGTGGAAATCTCCGCCAGCCGAGCCCTGGCATCTTCAGCCCGCTCCTGCTGATAATGCCTACGTACACGGGACGCCACGGAAGCACCGAGCCTCCCATCCGCCGGGCGGAGGCCGCGATCTGCTTCTTTTGGAGACACTCCAAAAGAAGGGCCGTTGATCGGTCGTGCTTGTTCTTCGAGATGAGACCGAGGACAGCGAGCGTACGCAGCTTGTTGAGCGCCTCGTCCAGCAGCTCCTCGGAGAGGGGGTTGTACAGCCGCGGGGACCTCCTCCAAATTACATACATCAACAATTGGAGGGACGACCGACGAGGAAGTAGGCGGCCGAAATGGTCCTCGATGGCTGGACCACACTCCGGTAAGTCTTCATGGAGAAGGACTGGTCGTACAAGTAGACGTCATCGGGAGTGGCGATCTCTTCAATCGTGTAGGTGTGTCCGGCCATCTCAAAAAGCAATGCGGAAAGAAACCCATCTCCTTCTCTATTTATAGCCTCAACAGAATCCCCAAGGGCCGAAATTTGCGCCCGCGCGGACGCGAATCCCGTGATATTCCCAACCCTTCCAATACCGAACCGCCACGTGGAGGGCATCCCGTGTCTTCGGCCAACCAAAGTCGGAACGACGCAGATCTTGGAATGCCTCGCCTATGCGTTTCTGCCACGCATCGCCCGCGACGGTCACTCTTCTAGATTTTCCGCGCAGGGAGGATCGGACGACGCTTCGCAAAACAGAGCAGCTTCCTTACTCGGTCCATCCTTAGCAGATAGCTCCTGCCTATCTACGCTAAGGATCAAAGCCCTCATCAAGAGGCCACCGAGCAACTTCCCTGCTCGGTCCATCCTTAGCGAGTAGCTCCTGCCCATCCACGCTAAGGATCAAAACCCTCATCAAGAAGCCACCGAGCAGCTTCCCCGCTCGATCCATCCTTAGCGGGTAGCTCCTACCCACTACGCTAAGGATCAATGCTCTCATCAATAGGCCACCGAGCAGCTTCCCTGCTCGGTCCATCCTTAGCGGATAGCTCCTGCCCATCAACGCTAAGGACCAAAGCCCTCATCAAAAAGCCACCGAGCAGCTTCCCTGCTCGGTCCATCCTTAGCGGATAGCTCCTGCCCATCCACGCTAATGATCAAAGCCCTCATCAAGAGGCCACCGAGCAGCTTCCCCACTCGGTCCATCCTTAGCGGGCGGCTCCTGCCCATCTACGTTAAGGATCAAAACCCTCATCAAAAGGCCACCGAGCAGCTTCCCTGCTCGGTCCATCCTTATCGGACGGCTCCTGCCCATCTACGCTAAGGATCAAAGCCATCATCAAGAGGCCACCGAGCAGCTTCCCCGCTCGGTCCATCCTTAGCGGGTGGCTCCTGTCCATCTACGCTAAGAATCAAAGCCCTCATCAAGAGGCCACCGAGCAGCTTCTCTGCTCGGTCCATCCTTAGTGGGCCGCTCCTGACCATATACACTAAGGATCAAAGCCCTCATCAAGAGGCCACCGAGCAGCTCCCATGCTCGGTCCGTCCTTAACAGGAAACTTCCTACCCGTCTACACTAAGGATCTGAAGCCCTCAACCTGGGCAAACGTCGACCAATCCAAACTAGGCTCTAATCTAACTTATTCTAAGAAAAAGCGGTCGCCGGTCCAACTCAAAGGAATGAGGAAATCTACATCTTTCTACTCGAATGAGCCAACCGACGTAACTTAAATGCGCGATCGTCGCCTCGACTCCGGAGGCATAAGGACATCGGCCTTTGTATACTTGACAAATAATGGGGTTTAACCCGATGCGCGATCGCCATCTAAAGGACCGGTCACCGACCTGTGCTCCGACCCGTCAGACGAGGAAAACGCTAACAAGCGCACACAAACAAGAAAACGTTGCCACGCAAAAAAATTTACAAAGCAGCTTTATTCACAACTTGGGAATCTTTACAAAGGTATTATAGGCTCCTCAGCCTTACAAAATTGCCCGAAAGCCTACAAGATTCGAAAACAAAAAGGAAGAAGCAGAAAGGTTCAGGTCTCAAGAGTTGGGAGGACCTTGATCTGCTCAACGTCGGCATCGACGGCCGGGGCGATAACTTTAGGGTCGGCGTCCCCACCAGGAGCTTCGGCACCGGGAGCCGGGATGACTGCCTTATTCCCAGCACTCCCACCGAGAGCCTCTCCCCGGTGGCACCTCTGGCGGCATCCCCCTACGTCTCATTCTCGAAGGGGTATTCGAGCCGGAGCTCACCGTTGGGGAACCCCGGCACCAGCGTCTTGATGGCATCGAGAGCCTGATGCCAGACAATGGCCGAAGCGTCGGTAAGGTCGACGTAGAATTATTCCGATGTCTTGTACCTCTCCACCGCCTTTGAGGCCCGGAGCTCGGCGACCTTCATCCCTTCCTTCGCCACCTCGACTTCCCTCTTAAGGGTGTCCCGCGTCTTCTTCATCGTGGCGTTAAGCATCCTGGCCTCCTCCGACTTAGTCTCAACGGCCTTGTTGAACTTCTTCAAAATTCGGATGGACTCCTTGCATTTGGAGTTCACTACCTCCTCGGCGGCCACCCGATTTTCGAGGGCGGCGATCTTCTCCTTCGCCTGACGCGGCTCCCGGCACAAGCCCTTGTTCTCTGCCGAAAGACGCGACCGGGACGTTGGGACGTCCGGCCTGAACTTCGAGGGCAGATGTTAATTGGTGCTATCCGTCCACCTCTCCGAAGATGCCAAGTTGATTTATGACGCCATGTATCGGAGGTTTAGACGGATGCGGCCGATGTAGCAGACTTCGTCAGATTCCCCCTCGTTGAGGGGTTTTTGATTGTAGGGACGCTCTTCCATGCAGGCGCAAGCCGTTGCAGTTAATTACGCTACCGCATCGCGGTAACCACTTTCTCCTTCTCCATATGGTCACTTCGTGTCGTGGGTGTTTATTTTGTTTTTGGTTGCCCGTGGATTGTATACGGAGACTAATTTATGTTGTCGCCCGTAACACGTGTATTAGTCTAAATCTGTATTCTCTTAGATTTGGGTTTGGGGTTGGGTTTAAGGATACATTAGTCTCATTTGAGACTAAGATCAACTTAAACGTTTGTTAAGGATACGTTACTCTAATTTTAGACTAAGATCAACTTAACGATTTATTAAGGGTACATTAGTCTAATTTTAGACTAAGATCAACTTAACATGATCATTTAGATCCAACAAAAGAGCATTTGGAATCTATTGTTTTAGTTTAAGGACTTTGCGGTCCATAGTTAGTTTAAGGACATTACGGTCCAATGTTAGTTTAAGGACATCTCGGTCCATGGGCTTAAGGACCTCACAGTCCAAGGTTAAGAACATTATAGTCCATGGGTTTAAGGACCTCACAGTCCAAGATTAAAAACATCATAGTCCATGGGTTTAAGGACCCCACAGTCCGCAAAGTGTTTAGTTGTCGGGACCCGTCACCTCTCTGAAGACGTTGAAAGATTACAACGACAAATATCAGAGGAGTGAAGAGATGTACCCTTGGACCAATTTTGGTTGGGAGATCTGTAATTGGATTGATTTAAGGATCGTTAATCTCGTTTGAGATTATGATCAACTTAAATGTTTGTTAAGTATACGTTAGTCTAATTTTAGACTAAGATCTACTTAATAGGATCATTTAGATCCAACAAAAGAGCATTTAAGCTCTATTGTTTAGTTTAGGGACATTGCGGTCCAAGTTCAGATGCAAACATGGGTTTGGAAATACACCAGATAGTTATTGGTCATTAGGACCCACCACCTCTCTGAAGACGTTGAAGAATTACGACATGTATCAGAGGTGTGAAGAGATGTACCATCGAACCAAAGTTAATTGAAAGGGCTCTGGGAATTATTTTGAATGTCATATGAGATGACCAATTTTGGAAGACAAAAGTGTGTTTGAGGTTCAGTCAAAAAAGGGTACTGCCTCTGGAAAACTTGGCTAGTTCAAGCTAAGATTGACTTGGATATGGTGTTAAACACTAGAGTACACTCAGCTATCACGTGCTCCCACGTGATGCGGTTAGAATGGTGTTAAACACTAGGGATGCAGCGCACAAAATAGTGTTAAACACTAAAAAAGAAGCGCCTACGTGAGGTCACGTGATACGCTTGAGTGTTGGGCCCAAATTTCCTTTATTTTGTTCTCAGAATATGCAAGTGTTAAACACTTAGCCTTTATGGCCATCACGTGTAGGCACGCGATGGGTATCCATGATTTGGATATTAAAAGGATTTGCTAGGGGTCACGTGGGGACACGTGAGGGCGCCTATACGTTGGATATTAATCCTTCAGCTTTTTCCATCTTCTTTTTTTAAGAGGTGTTTGTCAGGGGTCACGTGGGGATATGTGAGTCACCCAAAATCGATTCTGCCCTTTTTATTTTGAAAAGTCTATTCAAGGGTCACGTGGGAGCACGTGACCTAATCTTATTTGTTCTCTTTTGGTCATTGGAGAGGAGGGTCACACGTTGCCACGTGATCATGTTGGGTACTTGATCTTTTTACGTGTATGGAGAGATAAATTCCTTATTCAAGAATTAAATTCTTCTTATAGGGTTAAACCCTAATTTTATTTAGAGGAATTAAATTCCTATATGTTCGAAAGAATTAAATTCTTTAAACTCAATTCTCACTCTAAGTTTTGGATCTGCATGGCAGAATCTCCCCGATGAGAATTAAATTCTCAACTTATGGGAAGATCTGCTTCTGCAGATCTATTACCATGAAGAAGAACTAAGTTCTTATATTAAGGGTTAAACCTTATCTTTGTTGGAGGAATTAAATTCCTATGTGTTTTGTGGGAGAATAAAATTCTCTGAACTTAGATCCTCGCTTAGGTTTTAGATCTGCATGGCAGAATCCCCCCGATAAGAATTAAATTCTCAACTTATGGGGAGATCTGCTTCTGCAGATTTTCAACCAAAGAAAGAACTAAGTTCTTATTCAGAAGAGTTAAACTCTTAGTTTGAGAATTAAATTCTCTTTTTGTTTTGTGGGAGCTTATAGAATGATCTCTTTCCCTTTCTTACCTAGGGTTTCTTTCTTTTTCTGAAGAAATCTTCTTTCTCTCTGGAGAATTAAATTCTATTTTTTTTGTATTCTCTCTCTGTTGTTGCCTCTCCCTCCTTTTTTTCCTTGGCTTCTATTTATAGGAGAAAGAAAAGAATCGGTTTGTTTAGTCAATTTTTCATTGAAAGATTTTGATTGATTTTGTAACGATGATCTTTTAGATCACTCGGTGAATTTTATTCACCATTAGATTTTGAATCCAAAAGATATTTCATTTGTTGTTCCTGGCAGATTTTAGGAAAATATTTTCTTGTATGGAATCTTTCTATAAATTGGTGATTTTAATCATCATTGGATTTTTAATCCAACGGTGCTCCACTTTACAGAGCGCAATCTTTTTTGTTTGGAAAGATTTAGGGAAATATTAAGGTTTTTGATTTCCCTTAATTAGAATTTAATTCTATTAATTCAGACGGTTTAGGAGTTTGTCACGTGTTGGCACGTGACCCCATTTGTTAAAGCATTCAAATTAGAATTTAATTCTATTGTTTCCGAGGGTTTAAGAACCTATCACGTGTTGGCACATGACCCTACTGATTAAGCATTCAACCAGAATTTAATTTTATTATTCTAAAGAACTCGGGAACTCATCACATGTTGGCACGTGACCCTTGGTCACGTGTGGGCACGTGATGCCCCATTGGGGTTTTTTCTTGCTGTTTCATTATATCTTTTAATTCCATTCAGTGGGTTTAAAGGCCCATCACGTGTAGACACATAACCCCGTTTGATTAGGATTCAATTCTTATTATTTCAGAGTCCTTAGGAACCCATCACGTGTTGGCACGTGATCCCCGGTCACGTATGGGCTCGTGATGCCCCATTAAGGTTTTTCCTTTATTTTTATTTTTATTTTATTGTTATTATTATTTTTTTTAAGGGAGCAAATTTTGAACCAAAATTTTGGCGGGAACAAATGCCCCCACTACTTTGCCCACGTAAGTATGTACGTGGGTGAAGTAGTGCAATGTTATGCGTGGCCAGAGAATTGATGGCTTAGAAGACAAGTTTAGGGTCCTTATAGTCAGACTTTTTCCATCTTCATTAACCGTAAGGGTTTCAAGAAGGTTTTTCTCACTACGAGTCGAAAGGATCCCGTAGACGTAAATTCTCCCTGGAAATCATGAGGATTTCTAAGTGTTCATCGCCTCCGTGAGTCGTAAGGATCTCACTCGGGTATTTTTCCTTACGAATCGTGAGTACCCGTAAGTAGCTTCTTTATTTCATTGGCGAATGTGGCTTTGGCAAATGTGGCCCGCAGATGGTCCATCTTGACCTCCTTGTAGAGCAGCAATGGCTCAGGAAATAGGTTCAGATCTGCCGCCTAAGACTTTTCAATTTTATGAACCGTGAGAGTCTCATAAAGACTTTTCTCCCTACGAGTCGAGAGGATCTCGTAGGTGTGTTTTCTTCTTAGGAATCGTGAGGATTCCTAAGTGTGTTTTCTCTTGAGAGTCGTAAGGATCTCACAAGAGAATTTTCCCGCTTACCAGTCGAGAGGACTCGTAAGTGGTTGTTTCCCTCCTTGTCGAAATTCGACTTTAGAGAGTGTGGCCCGTGAATAGTATGCAAGAGTCCATCTTGGACCGACTTGCAGGGCCCCAGTGCTTAGGAAATAGGTCCTTATCCCCATTGCCTAAGGCTTTTCCCTACGAGTCGAGACGAATCGAGAAATTCTCGCAAGGACACTAATTTCCTCATGAGTCGAGACGAATCGAGAAGTTCTCGCAAGGGTTTCTTAACGTCACAGTTAACTCCTGTTAATAGAATTTCGTTAGGGTCTGTGGTACTAGGGTTTTTTTACCCGCCGCACCGTCGCGTTGGCCGATATATTCCTCGATACGCGATCTCGCTGTTCGAGTAGCCCCGCGACTGTCGTATCTCTGATCCCTTCGGGGGCTGGACAAAACGTCTTCAAGCAATCTTCCAGGTGATATTACCGTCGAAAGAGCAAACGTTAGGGATATTACATGTCGCTTTTTACTTGAGGTCAAGCTCAGTTTGGGAGCCCCGATGAGTCATGACCACTCCACGCTGGTGTGAGATGGTCTCCGATAGTCTTTTCGGGTCTCATTTGAGTTGCTGTTAAGACCCTGAAGCGAGGGTTTTCCTTAGCTTCGTTTGTTGACATTGTATCTACAATATTGCGACGCACGTCGAGGTTTGGAACTAGGGGACTTTGCCATGGCTCCATTTGTTGATGTCGCGCATGTATCCTGCTGGAAGGAAGAAGAACGCTGTTGTTGATCTCTAAGCCATAGATGTAGCCGTCGAGCCTTGGAACTAGGGACTCTGCCATGGTTCTGAGGTAGTCTCTAGGTTGTCTGTGAACCGTCGAGATTTAGAACTAGGGGAATTTGCCGTGGCTCCGCTTTGTTGACGTTGTGTCTGCATCCAAATCCTGCTGGAATGAGGAGGAATGCTGTTGTAGGTCTCCAGGCTGTAGACGTGGCCGTCAAGACTTGGAACTAGAGACTCTGACATGGCTCCGTTTTGCTGACGTCGTATATTCCTGCAGAGACTAATTTCTCCGCGGATCGACGCGAATCAAGATGCTCTCGTCAAAGACGCAGATTTCCCTGAATCGAGGTATTTGCCAAGGACACTGATTTCCCTGGGTTGAGACGAATCGAGGTATTCCTGCAAACACACTGATTTCCTTGCGGGTCAACGCGAATCGAGATGCTCTCGTCAAGGACGCTGATTTCCCTAAATCGAGGTATTTGCCAAAGATACTGATTTCCTCGGAGTTGAGACGAATCGAGCTATTACTGCAAAGACACTGATTTCCTTGCGGGTCGACGCGAATCGAGATGCTCTTGTCAAGGACGTTGATTTCCCTGAATCAAAATATTTGCCAAGGACATTGATTTTCTCGGAGTTGAGACGTCAAGGACGCTGATTTCTCTGAATCGAGGTATTGGCCAAGGACACTGATTTCCCTGGAGGTTGAAACGAATCGAGGTATTCCTGCAAAGACACTGATTTCCTTGCGGGTCGACACGAATCGAGATGCTCTCGCCAAGGACGTTGATTTTCCTGAATCGAGATATTTGCCAAGGACACTAATTTCCCTGGGGTTTGAAACGAATCGATGTATTCCTGCAAAGACACTGATTTCCTTACGGGTCAACACGAATCGAGATGCTCTCGCCAAGGACGCTGATTTCCATGAATCGAGGTATTTGCCAAGAACACTGATTTCCTCGGAGTTGAGACGAATCGAGCTATTCCTGCAAAGACACTGATTTTCTTACGGGTCGACGCGAATCGAGATGCTCTCACCAAGGACGCTGATTTCCCTGAATCGAGATTTTTGCCAAGGACACCGATTTCCTCGAAGTTGAGACGAATCGAGATATTTCTGCAAAGACGCCGATTTCCTTGCGGGTCGACGCGAATCGAGATACTCTCGTCAAAGACGTCGATTTCCCTGAATTGAGGTTTTTGCCAAGGACACCGATTTCCCTGGGGTTGAGACGAATCGAGGTATTCCTGCAAAGACACTGATTTCCTTGCGGGTCGACGCGAATCAAGATGCTCTCGTCAAGAACGCTAATTTCCCTGAATCGAGGTTTTAGCCAAGGACACCGATTTTCCTAGGGTTGAGACGAATCGAGGTATTCCTGCAAAGACACTGATTTTCTTGCGGCTCGACGCGAATCGAGATACTCTCGTCAAGGACGCTGATTTCACTGAATCGAGGTTTTTGCCAAGGACACCGATTTCCCTGGGTTGAGACGAATCGAAGTATTCCTGCAAAGACACTGATTTCCTTGCGAGTCGACGCGAATCGAGATGCTCTCGTCAAGGATGCTAATTTCCCTGAATCGATGTTTTTGCCAAGGACACTGATTTCCCTGGGAGTTGAAACGAATCGAGGTATTACTCCAAATACATTGATTTCCTTGCGGATCGACGCGAATCGAGATGCTCTCGCCAAGGACGCTGATTTCCCTGAATCGAGGTATTTGCCAAGGACACTGATTTCCCTGGGGGTTGAAACGGATCGAGGTATTCCTGCAAAGACACTGATTTCGTTGAGGGTCGACGCGAATCGAGATGCTCTCGTCAAAGACGTTGATTTCCTTGAATCGAGGTATTTGCCAAGGACACTGATTTCCCTGGGGGTTGAAACGAATCGAGGTATTCCTGCAAAGACACTGATTTCCTTGCGGGTCGACACGAATCTAGATGCTCTCGCCAAGGACGCTGATTTCCCTGAATCGAGGTATTTGCCAAAGACACTGATTTCCTCGGAGTTGAGACGAATCGAGGTATTCCTGCAAAGACACCGATTTCCTTACGGGTCGAAGCGAATCGAGATGCTCTCGCCAAGGACGCTGATTTTCCTGAATCGAGATTTTTGCCAAGGACACTGATTTCCCTGAGGTTAAGACGAATCGAGATATTCCTACAAAGACACTAATTTCCTTGCGGGTCGATGTGAATCGAGATGCTCTCGCCAAGAACGCCGATTTCCTTGAATCGAGGTATTTGCCAAGGACACCGATTTCCCTGGAGTCAGTTGACTTATTTCCGAGACGGAGCGTTGATTCAGCGGGGAGGTCATTGGTTGACTCTAGGTTGTCTGTGAGCCGTAGAGTCTTGGAACTAAGACTTCGTCGTGGCTCCGCCTTGTTGACGTCGCGTCCGAATCCTGTTGGAGGAAGAATGCTTGGTGACATCGCGTCTTCTGTATCGAGACGAACGTCGAGATGGTCTCTAGATTGTCTGTGAACCGTCGGGATCGGAACTAGGGACTTTGTTGTTGCTCCGTTGTTTCGTGTCGCGTCTGCATCTTGTTGGAGGAAGAACGTTGTTGTTGACCTCTAGGCTGTAGAGATGGCCATCGAGATTGGAAACTAAGGACTTTGTCGTGGCTCCGCTTTGCTGACGTTGCGTCTACTGTAACGAGACGCATGTCGAGGTGGTCTTTAGGTTGTTTGCGAACCGTCGAGACTTGGCTCTCTTTCTGATGGAGCCTGGTGGGATGATATGATTCCCTCTTTGTTTGTGCCCCTGGATTGTATACAGGGATCGATGTGATCTCATCTGTAGGGCAAAAGTTTCATTCTTTTATCATTTTTTATTTCTTTCCGCGATGCTCTATCATTTCAGCTTTTTATGTCGCGAAAGTCGCGATTGCCCAATCATTTCGGGTACTTTTCGCGGTGCCCAATCATTTCGGTTATTTTTTTTACTCGCTGTTTTTTATTGCGTGTTGCCCAATCATTTCAGCTATTTTGTATGCATATATTTTTACTTGCTGATTTTGTTGCAAGTTGCCCCATCATTTCGGCTATTTCATATGCATTTTTGGCTCGCTGAATTTTTTATCGCGAGTGTGGAACTTGGAATCTGGTGCAAATCTCAGCATCAGCATCGCTACGACTAGAATATTGGCAGGAGCGAATCATCATTTGCTGTGAAAGGACTTGAGATTTGATACCGATGTAGGCATCAGCATCGCTACAACTGGGATATTGCCAGGAGCGAATCATCATTTGCCTTTTTCGATGTCGAACAAAAGTGGCTTAGCAAACAGGGTTAGGATCATGTTGACTAAGGTTTTTCGACTTCATGAGCCGTAAGGGTCTCATAAAGGTGTTTCTCCCTACGAGTCGTGAGGATCTCATAGGTGCGTTTTCTCCTTAAAAATCGTGAGGATTCTTAAGTCTATGTTCTAAGTCGTATGGATCTTACAAAAGTGTTTTCTCCTTATAAGTCGAGAGGACTTACAAGGGTTGTTCACCGTGTGAGCATATCCCTAATCGCTGGTGGGACTCTGTTAGGAAAATGTTTATTCGTGCCCGTGGATTGTATACAAGGGTCAATATTGAACCACTTGTAGGGCAGAATCGGGGAGTATGACGGCTTAAGAACAGGTTCAAATCCCTGTAGTTTAAGGCTTTTGAATCTTATGAGCCGTGAGGGTCTCAAAAGGGAATTCTCCTTACGAGTCGTAAGGATCTCGTAAGTGCGTTTTCTCCTTAGGAATCATGGAGATCCCTAAGTGTGTTGCTCCTTTGTGAGTCGTAAGGATCTCACGCAGGTATTTTCTCCTTACAGGGCCGAGAGGACCTTGCAAGTGTCTTTTAACGAGATTGTGCCCTTTCGGGTTTTCACAAACTCGCCGGTAGTCCTGCTGTTTTTACTCTCGGAGCCCTTTCGGGTTTTCATCTGTGCTCATCTCGCTTATGGACGTACCGTTTTTTCTCTTTTATTTTATTTTATTTTTGCGTCAGCCTTGGGATGCTGCGGTCCGTAGTAGTTTATAGACGTCTCGGTCAATTGCAAGTTTTAGGACACTACGGTCCATCGTTAGTCTAGGGACGTTTCGGTTCGTTGTTTATCATGTATGCACGTGCATTTATCACATGACGGGATACATGACGCTGATGTGGAATATAACCATTTAGGGTGTGATTTGATATGGTTGGAGTGTTCTGTGACCCATCGCTATCACGGCTTCTCCAACTTGACGCCGACGCCTGGCCCCTTCGAATAGTGCCATTTGGCGTTCTCGATCAGCTTTGCTCTTCTGACGGGCTTCGTTCAGTAGCATGTCGATCATCTCGTCTGACGGTTCCAAGGCTTTTGGCATTGATCCTGCCCCCAGCTCCTCTACATTATCTTCTGATGCCGAGTGAGCTTCTTTGTTATTTAGCGACAAATGAGAGATCATGTGGTAACTTGCCACATAATCTTCTGGTTCCTGTGACAAGTTGTCTCCCTCATCATCATCGCTATCTGCGCCCTCCAGGATATGGTTGAGAAATTCTTGGAGTGTGACCGGGGATCGCGCCTTTTGGTTGTATTCCTCCAGTGCGTCAATATGCTTTTGCAAGTCCGTGCGCTTGTCATTAGGCTTCCCGAGCTTTTTGGTCTTCTTCTTCTTCGAAGACTTTGATGGCTGGGCATGAGCGTTTTGACCGTCGCTACTAATTCTCGGCGTCGGGCGCGGATTTAACATTCCCTCAATGATCTCAGGCTCTATCGGGCTTTTCTACCTGATTGTCGGGCATGTGTGAAGATCTTTCAGCATTCTTTTCGTCTTGGCTGAAAGAGCGACCTCCCATGGAGCTTCTTCTATAAAAGAGCACAATGCCCCCGATGTGTCCACCCTTTTAGGAGTGTGCTGTTGTGGGGGACTCACCTTCCAGTTTTCAGATAGCGCGAACTTGCCTTGTTTGTATTGGTCTTCAACCCAGTTTTTGAAGACGTAGCAGTCTTCGATTGGATGGCCCAATACTCGGTGGTAGGAACAGTAATTGGGATTGTTGACGTCGTTCGGTTGCGGTGGGTGTCTCAACTCCGGTAGAGTAATGAGCCCATTGCGCACTGCCAGTTCAAACAATTTCCTTGTTTTATCCAGGGGAAACGAGTAAGGACGTCTCAACTTCTCATCGAGAGATTGCCGCTTGTTGTTTTGGCGAACAACCGGTCTCGGGCCACTCGGTTGTTGTTGAGCGTTGGCGATGAAGGTCGCTTTCCCTTTCCTCTTTTCACTTCGCGATTCCAACTTCGAAGAAGAGGGTCTATGATCCATTTGGACCAGTTTGTCAATCAAGGCATGGAAAGTAGTTGGCTTGAAGAACATCATGAATTGTGAAATGGTCGCCTGAGGGTCAAGAGTCCCTATGAACATGCCTACAGCAGGTGCTTCTTCAATGCGCTGGTCGCACTTCGACCATAGATTTCGCCATCGTATCGCGTACTAGACCCATGTCTCGCTCGGCTTCACTCTAGCATTAATTAATGTTGTGATTAGGGTACGTTCGCTAGCGCTCGCGAAACGTTGGGTGAACAGCAATTCCATCTCCGTAAAAGTTTTGACAGAGTCGTTGGGCAGCTCTGAATACTACTCAAAGGCCGTTTCCGCCAAGATGCCGACGAACTGACGAAGTAACAATTTGTCGTCATCTCCGGTATTGCCGCAGAGAGCCCTGAACTGAGCGACATGTTGATGGGGATTGCCTGTCCCCTTATATACGTGAAACTTAGGAATCGTGTATCCTGGCGGATACTTGATCTGATCGTACCATCTTGGATATGGTCGCCCAGTTCTGACGACTCGACCGTTTGCTTCATTCGCTTGATGAGCTCGTATTTGTTGAGCTATATAATCATCGAGCATGACTTTGGAGATGGTCTCCTCCTTGGCTGCTGACAGAGCCGGCAGAGGATTTGATGTCTTTCCTCTGTCATCTTCAATTATTACTGGAGGATCTTCGACTGGAGGGTCCGGCTGGATCATCAGGCCCACCATATCTTGGAACAAAAGGGCCATTTGTTTTATGTTGGCCGCTTGTTCCGCAGCCTCTTTGTCTTTCTTTTCAAGCATTCTCCGAAGGAATTCGGCATCTATTTCCTGCTCATGACGCTGCTCCGAAGATGTCTCCGGGCCTGCTTTTGGTCCAGTAAGTGCAGCCATGGCTGTCAGCATTTCTTGGAGCTTTTGTTGTTGTTGCTCCTGAGCCTTAGTCACTGATCGCGTAAGCGGTCGATGACCTGTGGAGATACGACTATCCTTTTTTCCGGATGCCATATAGACGGTATACACCACCATGCCCTCAGACTTAGGGCGTTTAGGCTCAGTGCCCTTGACATTTGTCGCAGACATGGGGATCTTCTCCGGCCTTCTCTTTTTGTGGACTGGTGACGTTGAGGGGGCCGTTGCAGCGGGCACCCAGGTAGACGACACCTTCTGTGGTACGACAGAGTGATCCTTCTCTTGCCAAACCTTTATCTTCTTCGGTCGGCGGGAGTAATCTTAATCAATTACCGAGTCTTGGACTTCACGCCAGACCTTGTAAATTTTAGAGGACAGGCGTTGAGGGGGCTGCTCCAGCTTCACCTTTGTAACGTTCTCCATAGGTGGAGGAGATCTTTTCAGCACAACAGTCGGAGAGTTCTTGCGGACCCTCCTGAGTGGTTCAAAGTTGTTCCCAATTGGAACAGCAGCATCAACTTCCACAGTTGGAGCTGGCGGAGTCAATCCAGAGGGTGAACTGCCCCCAGCTTTCCTCACTCGGCGCCAGTGGCGACGTTGAGCGCGTCTTGCAGATGGGATCACTTCCGTTGTAGAAGCGACCTCGTTATGCCCCATGCCTTGGTGAGAGGCTGTTGTCGGTGTCAGCCTGTCGAAAACTGACGTCCGCTAAGAGGGAATAGCCAACCTGTCGAAGGCAGACTTTCTAGCAGGGGAAGCAGTTTGGACGGCCTCAGCTGCAGCAGGAGCTGGGATAGCCTTCTCCAGTATTGCGAGCCTCTTCATGGGCCCCTTCAAGCTTGGGCTCAGCCTGTCGAAGACTGAGATATTAGACTTGGACGACCCGTTAAGAGGGGCCGCAGTAGTGGTGAGCCGATCAAAGACCGACTTCCTCGGAGCTTCTTGCAACGGCAGTTGGGCGTTGAAGCTCATTGGTGGGAGCATGGTCCCAAAAAACAATCCAGTGGTGGTCTGAGTCATCTGTTCTACTGGCATCGTAAAAACGGAGGCCGCTTGGGGCCCGTAGATTACTCCTCCAGATGAGGCGGAAAGGGAGTTGTTGCAATTAGTGCAATTTGAAGCCGTTGATCTTTTGTTTTTCTGCACGGAGCAAAATACCAAATCTTAGTACTTCACATCCAAAGGCAACCATAGCAAACCGCGATTCGTTCGCGAAACACGACATACGAAGTGTGGAGTGGAAAAAGGAAAAGGTCCCACCGGGCGTGCCAGAATCTGTTCTCCGCCGAAAGACGCGACCGGAACGTTGGGACGTCCGGCTTGAACTTCGATGGCATATGCTAATTGGTGCTATCCATCCACCTCTCCGAAGATGTCAAGTTGATTTATGACACCGTGTATCGGAGGTTTAGACGGATGCGGCCGATGTAGCAGACTTTGTCTGATTCCCCCTCGTTGAGTGCTTTTTGATTGTGGGAACGCTCTTTCCTGCAGGCGCAAACCCTGCAGTTAATTACGCTACCGCATCGCGGTAACCACTTTCTCTTTTTCCAGATAGTCACTTCGTGTCGTGGGTGTTTGTTTTGTTTTTGGTTGCCCGTGGATTGTATACGGAGACTAATTTATGTTGTCGCCCGTAGGGCGTGGATTAGTCAAAATCCGTATTCTCTTAGATTTGGGTTTGGGGTTGGGTTTAAGGATACATTAGTCTCATTTGAGACTAAGATCAACTTAAACGTTTGTTAAGGATACGTTAGTCTAATTTTAGACTAAAATCAACTTAACGATTTATTAAGGATACGTTAGTCTAATTTTAGACTAAGATCAACTTAACAGGATCATTTAGATCCAACAAAAGAGCATTTGGACTCCATTGTTTTAGTTTAGGGACTTTGCGGTCCATAGTTAATTTAAGGACATTACGGTCCAATGTTAGTTTAAGGACATCTCGGTCCATAAGTTTAAGGACCCCACAGTCCAAGGTTAAGGACATCATAGTCCATGGGTTTAAGGACCCCACAGTCCGTAAAGTGTTTAGTTGTCGTAAAGTGTTTAGTTGTCGGGACCCGCCACCTTTCTGAAGACATTGAAGGATTACAACGACAAATACCAGAGGAGTGAAGAGATGTACCCTTGAACTAATTTTGGTTGGGAGATCTGTAATTGGATTGATTTAAGGATCATTAATCTCGTTTGAGATTAGCATCAACTTAAATGTTTGTTAAGGATACATTAGTCTAATTTTAGACGAAAATCTACTTAACAGGATCATTTAGATCCAACAAAAGAGCATTTAAGCTCTATTGTTTAGTTTAGGGACATTGCGGTCCAAGTTCAGATGCAAACATGGGTTTGGAAATACACCAGATAGTTATTGGTCATTAGGACCCACCACCTCTCTGAAGACGTTGAAGAATTACGACATGTATCAGAGGTGTGAAGAGATGTACCATCGAACCAAAGTTAATTGAAAGGGCTCTGGGAATTATTTTGAATGTCATATGAGATGACCAATTTTGGAAGACAAAAGTGTGTTTGAGGTTCAGTCAAAAAAGGGTACTGCCTCTGGAAAACTTGGCTAGTTCAAGCTAAGATTGACTTGGATATGGTGTTAAACACTAGAGTACACTCAGCTATCACGTGCTCCCACGTGATGCGGTTAGAATGGTGTTAAACACTAGGGATGCAGCGCACAAAATAGTGTTAAACACTAAAAAAGAAGCGTCTACGTGAGGTCACGTGATACGCTTGAGTGTTGGGCCCAAATTTCCTTTATTTTGTTCTCAGAATATGCAAGTGTTAAACACTTAGCCTTTATGGCCATCACGTGTAGGCACGCGATGGGTATCCATGATTTGGATATTAAAATGATTTGCTAGGGGTCACGTGGGGACACGTGAGGGCGCCTATACGTTGGATATTAATCCTTCAGCTTTTTCCATCTTCTTTTTTTAAGAGGTGTTTGTCAGGGGTCACGTGGGGATATGTGAGTCACCCAAAATCGATTCTGCCCTTTTTATTTTGAAAAGTCTATTCAAGGGTCACGTGGGAGCACGTGACCTAATCTTATTTGTTCTCTTTTGGTCATTGGAGAGGAGGGTCACGCGTTGCCACGTGATCATGTTGGGTACTTGATCTTTTTACGTGTATGGAGAGATAAATTCCTTATTCAAGAATTAAATTCTTTTTATAGGGTTAAACCCTAATTTTATTTAGAGGAATTAAATTCCTATATGTTCGAAAGAATTAAATTCTTTAAACTCAATTCTCACTCTAAGTTTTGGATCTGCATGGCAGAATCTTCCCGATGAGAATTAAATTCTCAACTTATGGGAAGATCTGCTTCTGCAGATCTATTACCATGAAGAAGAACTAAGTTCTTATATTAAGGGTTAAACCCTATCTTTGTTGGAGGAATTAAATTCCTATGTGCTTTGTGGGAGAATAAAATTCTCTGAACTTAGGTCTTCCCTTAGGTTTTAGATCTGCATGGCAGAATCCCCCCGATGAGAATTAAATTCTCAACTTATGGGGAGATCTGTTTCTGCAGATTTTCAACCAAAAGAAGAACTAAGTTCTTATTCAGAAGAGTTAAACTCTTAGTTTGAGAATTAAATTCTCTTTTTGTTTTGTGAGAGCTTATAGAATGATCTCTTTCCCTTTCTTACCTAGGGTTTCTTTCTTTTTCTGAAGAAATCTTCTTCCTCTCTGGAGAATTAAATTCTCTTTTTTGTATTCTCTCTCTGTTGTTGTCTCTCCCTCCTTTTTTTTTCTTGGCTCCTATTTATAGGAGAAAGAAAAGAATCGGTTTGTTTAGTCAATTTTTCATTGAAAGATTTTGATTGATTTTGTAACCAACATGATCTTTTAGATCACTCGGTGAATTTTATTCACCACTGGATTTTGAATCCAAAAGATATTTCATTTGTTGTTCCTGGCAGATTTTAGGAAAATATTTTCTTGTATGGAATCTTTCTATAAATTGGTGATTTCAATCACCATTGGATTTTTAATCCAACGGTGCTCCACTTTACAGAGCGCAATCTTTTTTGTTTAGAAAGATTTAGGGAAATATTAGGGTTTTTGATTTCCCTTAATTAGAATTTAATTCTATTAATTCAAACAGTTTAGGAGTTTGTCACGTGTTGGCACGTGACCCCATTTGTTAAAGCATTCAAATTAGAATTTAATTCTATTGTTTCAGAGGGTTTAAGAGCCTATCGCGTGTTGACACGTGACCCTACTGATTAAGCATTCAACCAGAATTTAATTTTATTATTCTAAAAAACTCGGGAACTCATCACGTGTTGGCACGTGACCCCTGGTCACGTGTGGGCACGTGATTCCCTATTGGGGTTTTTTCTTGCTGTTTCAGTATATCTTTTAATTCCATTCAGTGGGTTTAAAGCCCTATCACGTGTGGACACGTGACCCCGTTTGATTAGGATTCAATTCTTATTATTTCAGAGTCCTCGGGAACCCATCACATGTTGGCACGTGACCCCCGGTCGTGTGTGGGCACGTGATGCCCCATTGGGGTTTTTTCTTTATTTTTATTTCTATTTTATTGTTATTATTTTTTTTAAGGAAGCAAGTTTTGAGCCAAAATTTTGGCGGGAACAGCCCTCCTCCCGCGAAAAAGACTCACCGGCCATCTGCATCGCCGAGGCAATTTCCTCGTACTCCATGTTGGCGATGAGGGCACAGTGCTGGAGGACGTGGGAAAGATAAATAAGGAAGTTAGAAAAATATCCAAAGCAAAAACCTAAACGGAAAGCAAATACGGACCTGAACAACCTCCTGAGCAATGGCGGCGACTTGGGCCTTGAAGGTCCCCGGAGGAATTTTGCCCCCGGCCGATCGTTCCATCTCCGAAAGCAAAGCTGTCGGCGACAGAAAACCCCGATGGCACTTCGAAACAAACGTCCCCCTCCTACACGAAGATCGGGGAGGACGTTGATCAAGATACCATCCTCTTGTACCTCTTGAGGGGGACCCCGAGGGGTCGGCCTCATCCTCCACCTCCAAAGCCCGGGGCTCCGGCTCCTGAGCATGCTTACGGCTCTCCCTGCGGCTGATCTCCGAAACCCGGGACGTAGTGGAACGCCTAGCCGAGACGGCCGCTGGTGGGTCCAGGCTTAGAGCGAGGCGGGACGAGCCGGCACCCCGGGCCTTCCTCCCCTTCTTCTCGGCCATGGCTACCAGGAATTTGGATCGGTCCATCGGTTCTGCAAGAAAAAAGGAAAATACACAAAGGGAGTTAGTGACACCGGAAAGAACGGAAGAAAATATGCAAGTCTAGACAGGCCGCCTAGGCTCCTAACTTACCCATAAATTGAGCGGAGCTGAGCCCGGCCCAACTGAGGGCCTGCTCGGAAAGCAAAACATCGGCCCGTTGGATAAGCTCCCACGCCGACACCGCCCTCGCTTCGGGAAAGGACGATCGCTTCACCCGCGGGTAGTCGGCCATGTGCCACTGTACAGACACAGGCCAATCCTCACCCTCGGGTGGCCCGACAAATATGAACTTCTCCTTCCATTCATTGATGGAAGAAGGAACTACTACGGCCCCCGACCCTGCCGCCCCTCCCCTATGTTTTATAAAGAAAACGTATACCCAGCTCGGCTCGTCCTTACGGGTACCGGGATGATTTTTATAGCAAAGAGAGAAAATGAGAAAGGTCAAGCTGAAAAGGATTTCTTCGAGTCTCAACCGGACCAGGAACCCGAGGAGAATCCTCCACGAGTTCGGCATTAGCTGGCCCGGAGCTAGTTGAAAACAACGCAGCGCCCCGCATACCTCGGGGGAGAAGGGCAGACGCAATCCAGCCCAAAAGGCATCCAGGTAAAAAGCGATCTCCTTGCCATGCACCTGATCCGCCCTCTTGTCCTCCCTAGCCAAACGAAGCGAAAAGTCAGGGGGAATGTGGAAGCGAGCCCGGATCGTGGTAAGCTCGTCCACATTCTTCAGGAGGGAGGGTGCATCGCGAGCATTCCTGATGCGCATTTTGGGGACCCTTCCCGTCGCCTGACCACGGACGGCACGGGTGACCCTAACTCTACGAGGGAAATCCGACTCGGATGGGGCAGAGGAAGAAGCAACGGAAGACTCCCTAGACTCTACGCTAACTATCTCAACAGACTCCTTAGAAAAAGACATCTAACCTGAGTCAAAGAATGAGTTCTTCGAGGAAAGAGCGCGAAAGATCCGACCTAGAGAAAAGAGCGCCGAATTAACTCTCGCAGCAATAGAGAAATGATGGCGAAGTGTGGACCCTGGGGGATCCCACCTCTATTTATAATGTATTGGCAAGTGCATCAGACTATCCAGATCGTTTCCCGCCAAAAAACGCCCCGCGCTCGACGGCCGTCGACATTCCATGTGTCGCACGACCATTGAGCGCGTCCCTTCGAGCGCAAAAGACAGCGACGACCTGTCACGTCAGCCATCCGCCGTCGGACGAGTGGTCTGGTGCCTCAACGAACGTACGATCGAATCGGCGCTCCCTCTTAAATGCACGATCTCCTCTCTAATCCGCTGACGTCACCAAAGGACACGCCTAACCGCCTCGTAAATCCACGACAACGAGGTCTCCAACTACTTATGAGCCCGGGTGACCGATCGGACCACTCTTGATCCGACCCATGAATAGGTTGGGACGAGAGTGGGGGGCTAATGATGATGCTCATAAGTGGGAGCTTCCCAGATCATGACAAATGGCAGATGACGTGTCCCGATGCACACGGAAACAAGGCAACGGCTGCACATTGGAGGCGTCCCCCGGGCTATCGTCCCGCTGCCTGGACCCGACCTCCGAGGATTCCCTGAAATTCCCTGTGCTCGCCAAGTGAACGACCGTTGGCTCCCCGCCGAGCCCTCCTACATGCCGAGCTTCACGGCCTTTCGCCTCGAAGCTATACAGGAGCCGAACCAGCTCGGTCCTCGCTCTCTTTTAGGCGTCTCGCCGAGCTAGGCTTCCTCGGTTCCACCGAGCGACCTAGAAGGCACATCACAAGCACTTCTGCCACGGCTCCGCGAATCTCGCCAGACGCGAGATATCCGCTGCCCCACGATCCTGCGTTCCACGCCGTCGCATCCCCTATTAACGAGCGTATCTCGTTATTAATAGGAGATCCCTCCATTCTCGCAGGCGCAACGCCAGGGGCGTAACGGCCGGCGAGAATCTCGCGTCTGCTAGCTCATGGCCGCCGCTATATAAACCCCTCTCTCAGACGACTCAGGGAAGGCAATTTTTACCCAATAGGCCGCTACTCTGGCCAATTATCTCGACTAACTTGATCGTCGGAGGGTCCACGGTGATACAACCATCCCGGGACCTCTTTGCAGGTAGCTCGGCTTCATTCCAAATTAAGCCCACTGAGATCCACACGCTTCAGGAGATAACCCTCAAACCCAATCTCAGTCGTTCATCGACACGCGCAACAGATCGACAGAGTACAACATCTGAAGAAGATCCAAACCTCAATCATATCCCAACCCCACCAGTCCAACAAACGGATGAAAGAGATGGCATAGAAAACAATAGATGTGGTAAATTATTGACTCTTATTGCATTTATTTCAGTTTGTTGCATCGGCCTGGAAATTTTTCCTATAAACATGTGAAGTTGCATATGTCCCATCTTCTTGTCTTGCTTGGCCACAAAAGTAGTTGCATTTAATCTTTAGATTTGCATTAAAAAAAATTGTGAGCAATCGGTTAGAAAGATGGCTGATAATAATACTGTCAAGTGATTTTTTTATCCCATTTAATCCATAAAGAATCTCACAATAAATTACAAGAGTATCCTGCAAAGTTGTTTTACCGATTTTTACATGAACTGTTTACGATTATGATAATGGTGTTTGATTTCTTTTATGAGAAATTAAGCATAGGTCAACCCATAAATATAGTAATTGAAAAGGTATAACCCATAAATAGGGCTATCTCTTGTATATATATGCTATTGAGTTTGGGCTTTTGTATGGGCTTTAGTCCCTGACTGTTTAAATTAAATCCTTGGGGGTATTTTCCCCAATATTCAAAAAAAAAAAGGTACAAGCACACAAGAATTCAGCTGAGGAGTGTCTGTGTTTTACAATCGCTTGAAGCAGATCAGTTAGAACTCATGTCTAAAAACATAGTAATCCTAGACACCTAGTCTAAACTACACTTAATATCTCTAAACTACTTTAAAATTTTGTTTTCTCCATTAGAGTAAGTTACCTTAAACTTTGGTTTTAAGTGATTTTTTTATTAAAATCCTTAAATGAGCATTTAGGGGAGCACGCTCAAAAAAAGAAGAAAAAAAGCAATATATATATAAAACTAAAAAAATGCTTATAGTTAAAGGTAGTTCACTGAAATTTAGGTATGATACCATTGAATCATTGATTAATCGCTTCTCCTCATCTTTTTACTCCTCAAATCAAGAAATATACAGTCACAGTGAGAGAGAGAGAGAAATTATTGGTCGCGCAGCCCCATTCCATCAGTTATCACTCACTTGAGCATTAAGATAAGCACAAACCCAACAACAGTAATGGTTTACACTCAATTTTTTGCAAGGTTTAATAAAGCAAGATACGCATACCACAAAAGTTGTTGCAAGGTTTCTTTAGTGATCACTTAAAGAGCTTTGAAAATAATACCTTTGATCTGTAACCCACATCAAGAATACCAAAACCACGGCTCTGTACTGGAATTTCTTCGAAATCCTCTGATATCTGAAATTAGAAGAAATTAGATATAAGCACCTTTCCAAAGGTTCCTTCGTTTTTGTTGATCATGAAATTGGAAAATAGTCGCTATTATCACACAGCCCATTTAATATAACCTTCCCTTTTAAATATTGAAGTAGAAAGTAAGTGGAAGTTCGTTAAATTTGCATAGAAAGAAGACTAGTTAGATAAATCAAGCATCAAGATTTTGAAAGGAAAAGTCAATCTACCAAAAAATATTTAGCGGGAGAACATGATCTGTATGTTACTATAAAGTGTTCTCTCTTACAGACAAGGAAAGTATATGTGGTACATTATAGCAAAACCTATGTAACAGCACTGCGTAAACAAATATGAAAACAATAGATATCTTTGGTGACATCTTGGAGTTAGCAAGAAGACAATAATTTATAGGCAGTATAAATTGGATTGGAGCACATTTAAGCTGATCAGACTTTGTCTCAACTGAAATAGAATTGTTTTGCACATTTTTCTTGAACCATGGAAAAAACTAGCATTGAAAACTAAACCATAGATTTAGAAATTGTAAAGATACACAGGAAAGACTTTCCAAAGAAAATGATAAATTTTCTAAGCAATGTGCCACCTGCTAGTCTTTCCATTAGTCATGCTAGCATATTTTGCAGGTTATTGTTTAGCATGTGATGGTCATCATGATCAAATTGCCTAGTAAAGCTTCAGCTTCACACATCATCCATGTGCAGGCTTGGTATTATTAGTTACCCTTGAACAGGTTAATTATACTAGATAAGTTAATCATAACGCATTAAAAATTATCAAGCATGCTGCTGCATGATCCTGATCCTCCCTCAAAAGTGCTAGCCGCAGTTGACCTTCCTATCTAGAGCAACCGCCTTGTTACTGCAGGAACAATGAAGTGTTCCCATTAGCTGTTCCCTTATATTTCATCCAGAATCGTAGCATGTTCCTGTATGATAGTGATATATGGAAAAATACCAATTTGAAACCAAAAGAAAATGCTATTGAAAATGATTTCTATAGAAACAACAGATGCATATTGGAATGACTAATAAGAAGCAAAGGTTAAGATAATTCTTTATCTATTATTAAAAATACACATGACTTGACTTTTTGAAGGGATGGACTACTAGGAATTAGAACCAGCTACATACAGGAATCATAAATTGCAAGAGAATGCTTGATTCTAAGTTTCTAGCACCCATACAGAACATGGAAGTAACCATTATGGCAAGTATAAGATGAAAGATCACCGATGAACAAGTACTGCAAATCATAGAGACATGACAGACCTACAACTATGTTGAGCAGGAGGTCCTTCAAAGTTGGAACTCAAATATTGGGATGCAACTTTCTTAGGAATTTGGACCGGTGACCTCTCACATGGATGTTTTTACCGCTGGACTATTACCTTATGGCAGATCTTTTTTGTGAAATATACCGTGTCCTTGAAGGGATCACAAACCACCCAAGAGATTGCAGCGGAAAAACCGATCAAGATCGCATGCTTCAAGATCGAATGAAAAAGATCTTAGCAACGAATACCCAAATCACAACGAAAAGAACACATTCCGCGCAATCTAGCACCTACTCCTACATCCACGATGAGAAACTTCCACTATAAGAAAGAACCACATCAAATTACACCGACCCTCACAAATCCCAATACAAAGAAACCCAAATTGGCGATGCTCGATATCGGTGATTTCCCAGATCATGACACGTGGCTGATGACGTGTCCCGAAACTCACAAGAAAGGACCTACGGTAGCCGACCAGGCCACTCCTGTGCCCATCCTACAAGCAAACAACTACTGGCTCACCTCCGAGCCCCACCACAATTGGCCTCCTCGGCCCTATCAGCTCTTCTCCGGGCTACCGCAGAACCAAGATACCTCGGCTCTCCCGCTCGTCCGCGAGCTCTCCCGCCGAGGTCATCTTCCTCGGTCTCATCGACCGACCAACGGCACCACTCACAGGCGCAACCGCTATCTCGCGAATCTCGCCATGCGCGAGATATCCGCCGGCCACATCCCACGTTCCACGCCATCACGATCTCCTATTAACGAGCATGTCTCGCCATTAATGCTGGATCCCGCCCATCGCGCGGGCGTGACGTCTGGAGCGTAACGGCCGGCGTGATTCTCGTGTCCGCCTGCCTGCTGCCACCGCTATATAAACCCCTCCTTCAGACGGTTCAAGTAAGCCATTTTTACTCCACTAAACTGTTACTCTGCTCGGATTTCCTCTCTAACTTGACCGTCGGAGGGTTCTTGGTGGTACAACCATCTCGGGACTTCCTTGCAGGTAGCTCGGCCCAACCAACCTCAAACCCATTGAGATCCACACGCTTCAGGAGCCAGCCTCCAGATCCAATCCCAGCCGTCCATCGCCGCCATCAGCAGATCAACGGAAGGTAACATCTTGACGTGATCCGACGCACGTCAGCTGGCGCCGTCTGTGGGAAATCCTTGATTCCACAAAACAAAAGTCTATCTTCCGATCTCAACCAAATGGCGAGCGGTCATTACGACGATCCAAGCACCAGCTGTCGCCTCCCCCACAACGGAGGCACGGACGAATCTCTTTCCCCGAACGCCATCAACGCCCTAGCCGGCGGGATAGATCGACCGGCGTCCGTCGTGGAGGCGCTCATCCGTGTCCAAACGGCAAGACAAGATCCCCAGGTCGCCGCTCCCCGACCTCGGGACCGAGGCCCCGGCGGAGGGAAAGAAGACTCCGCTCGCGTCGGCACTGCCGACCACCGCCTCGCTGCCTCCCACAGCCGCAGATCCCCCGGGCCGATACATTCTGCGACCTGCTGGGCGCCCCACAGTTCAACACCGAGATCCATCGCCAGAACGCCTTACCTCGAGATCCTTCGCGCACATGTCCCTCCCGAGGAGATGTCGGTCATCTCGCCTGTTACCAGGCTGTTGGAGATAGTACCCTCAGAGTCAATTATTGGATCACAGGCACGTGATTGCAATGATTGAGGGAGGACCTATCCCGGTAGGACAGTCTTACTCAAGATGATAGTATGCTATCTGGTTTATCTTTATCATCGTGTACTACTTTAGGTGACCTTACGGGTCACTATTACACGTTGATAGAGCCCCTAGGATTCTTGCTTGACTTCCAGCAGTATGAGGGCGATCATATAAATGGAAGCTGGGGTCTATAAGCAAATCCTTAAAAGGTCCCTAGTCGTGGGAGTTTCGAGACAGGGCATCGATTCTCCAGAGTAGACTAGTGTATACAGTCGAGACCCCGACGAGGGGCGGTGGCCGGTCTCACAAGCCACTGGTGTCAGTTGGTTCACTTAAGATGTATACAGGTGCTCATTGGGTTATGAGTACACCGGACATGACTCGCCGGGAACCTGCTAGTTGGGATTATACCATACGTCAGATAGCAGTTCCCCGGTGACATGTGTACAGGTTAGTTCATCGACCTGAGATCGTCATTTGTCTCGTGTGAGTTCCCACTGTACTTTGATTACTACCCTACCACGGCTCAAAGGAGTCGTGCAAACAGGTTTTAGTTAGGTACAGTCCCGAGCCACATGGAGGCAGTGAGCGGATCTGCAGGGGTTCGTCTCTCCCGGTATTGGGGGTGAGGTCGCGCTGTGTCTAGAAGAGTCAGAACATGAAAAGTCCTTGGCCAAGGCAGGAGATTTGCTGGTAGGTATTCCAGTAGTATCTCAGGGTGTTCTGGGCTACACTCCGACACGACTTGTACCGCTTTTGGGGGTCTGACTTTTACCAACCCCCTAGGCCCGCCATGCGATGCTCAGAGACGAACGGACCGGACTGTACGGATATTGTCACTGACAGGATCAGTAGGGTGTCAGGATGAGTTCGCTCATCGACGTCCCTTTTGGTCAATAGCTGGTGGCCCGTCACGTATGGCTAATACCTCTGACGTGCTAGTGGTTAAATCCACAGCCATAGTATTGAGGAGTCTTTAGAGTCCACCACACACAGTTACTCAGGTTTCGGGCGAAACGCTGTAGATGCCGTATGGAGTTATGGCAGGGTTCGATCAGATACGTGCGGTATTGCACGGATCGTGATCGGACGGTTTTTACTAGCCGGCTTTGGTTTAAGCCAGATCCTAATATTTGACAGTGTAGTTTTGTCTCTTTGCATTTGTGTTCAGTGGGGATACAAATGCGGGCATGTATATGCAGTCGCGGGGTTTTCCTGTAATTTATTACGGAATCAGTTTTCTGAAGTTGCCAGTTTGCATTCCGTTCCGGCCGGTTTTCCTTTGTTCCTTCACGGCCGGACTTTCTGGTGGAGGGGGTTATTTGCAAGTTTGCAAATAACTTATTGTGGACGGGGTTTTTTGCATTTGTGGCTTCTATCATCATGAGATGCTTTATACATCATTTCTTTAGCATTAAATGTGATTAGAGTTGATCTTGATTTAGATTTGACCTTGTTATCATTGCCCATGGATGTGGTCACCCTCTACTTTTCCTACCATTACCTCCCTTCATGGTTTTGGGTTTTTCTCTCCTCATTTTCTATGATATAGGGGCCAGCCACTTTGTGGGAGGAAGAGAGAGGTTTTCATTTTTGATGAGGGAAATTAGATCATTTTCATTTGCATGCTCCAAAAAATCATAAACCCCTCTCCAAAGTTCTTTGATTCTTCCATCACCCAATGGCAACAAAAACCCCAAAGAGACATACACTCTACACTACATCTACAGTACCCTTGAACGCGTCGGCTAGCCAACTTCTCGCCCGAATTGCCTCGGTCCAGAGGTGGGAGCCCGTAAAAAAAATCGGCTACGTGGTGCCCTTTCCGACGAGGACGTGACGGACGGAGATTCCGCGGGAGATCGGAGTGGAGACGAAGACCGAAGGACACGGATCGCTTGGTATAGCTTCTCTACTCTTTTCTAGTTTGCTAGTAGCTAGGTTAATGGCCCGATCCGGGTTAAAAGTGCGCGGTGGTGCCGATTTGCTAGTTTGCAAAGTTTTTCGTTTCCGCATTTCCGGCGTCGGATCGACGGCCGGGGCGCCGCCATGCACTTACATTGGTATCAGAGCCACGCCATTAACCGAGTCTAGCTTGTTCTAATGTGTTTACAACTTCGATCGAACAAATTTCCAAAAACCGTATTTTCTATGGCATCAGTTTTCTGTCAAATTATTTTTGGCTCGAAAAATTTTTCAAGTTGTTGCAGAGAAACATGCAGGAAGTTTTAAGAATTCTGTGAAAAAATGGTGGCATGATACTGTAGGAAGACCGCGGAACCGCGGCCAAACACCCCTTCTGGCCGCGGTTCCGCCGCAGTACAGTGTCCTCTCTGTACCATTTTTGCACAGAACTCTTTGGACTTGGAAATAGGATTTCTGGAATATTATTTTTTTGGCCCAGAATTTCTTTAACTGCTACAGTAATGCTTGGGGCCCACTTGATAAAATTTGATCGATCGGATATTTTAAACATGTTAGTTCACAGTATTTACATTATATCTGCGACCGTGAATGTCACTCGATCGGTAAATCCAGTCTATCTGCTATAGCCCTTTTAGACGGATTTGCGAACGCGACATTCACGTTGATGTTCTGTGTTTTGCTGTGATGTTGCGGGTTGGTCGTGGGGATAGCCTGGATGCAATGTTAGTACAGTTTTGTTTTATATGTACATTTGATATTGCGGGGCGAGCGTCCGACATGTGGACTGCCGTCACTGCCTGTTTGTATTATTCTTTTAGGGCACGACTGGATCGAGGTCGATGTACCCGTTGTATGTATATTTTGCTTTCTGTACTAGGATTACCCCGCGGAGGGGTGCACGGATAGCCGGGTTCTAGAGGGCAACGGGCCCGCATCTCATGGCATTGAGACGGAGGGGGCTTTACTCTAGAATTGGCAGGGCTATTCGCCGTACTCGTAGGGGGTACAGGTTGACCCAGGAGGGGTGCCCAAGTTACCGGATTCCGTGAAGTGCTGGGTGGTCCATTCACGTTGCTGAAGGGGGCTGCCTCGCTTCAGGTTTTGGCGGGTAACTTGCCGCGCCCGTAGAGGTCTAGGATTTTCATTGCGCAGGCTATCCACACGACCAGGGGAACGTCGGGTTTCAGTAGCGGCTCTGTGAAACCCGGGGATCCCAGATATCTATACATTTCTGTGATGTTGCATTTTATCACGCCTTGAGCGAAAATTATATATTATATATATACTAGTAGATGTTGTATATGTTTTGCATCCGCACTAGTCCAGTCCCCGCTCTGTCGTTAGTTAAGTAACCTAAAGGGTGATGACGGGACCCAGTGGCGAATGCGGATGGCATATACGTACATCATTATTTTCGTTCTTTTATGGTGTGATCAATTGATGGGACTGCGTTGATTCGGATCAATGCAAGATAAACAAACCTATTCTGATGTTGTTAGAACACTTTTCAAAAAGCTGTTATTGCAAGGACGTTCTCTTTTGTTTTGCATAGTGGTATTCAGTTGGAATATCCTGCTCCTCAGTCGACGAGGCAAGGGCCGAGATCCCTTCACCGGGAGTGACCCCTTGGACAAAAGTTTGCGTCAGGACAATAACTTCACTATAGCCGATTACTTTTGCTTTGCATCGTGGTATTCAGTTAGAATATCCTGCACCTCATTCTACGGGAAAAGAGCCGAGATCCCTTCACCGGGAGTGACCTCTTTAGCAAAAGTTTTCGTCACTATATTTTAAAAAGCTATCCGTTCCTTCAACGATATCAAGTTCATTACGTTAAAGGTTTTCGCCAGAAACCATTCGTAGCCCTCCATCATTTCAGTTAAATATTCGGTAGTATTCAAGCTATGTATTTTGACCTCACGCCAAGGCATAGTGTTTGGTAGCTGCCGGGTATTTATCTATTGCATAGATAGATGCGTTGGTTTGGAACAGTCGTACTACTATTTTGGCCTTCGTCAAGGGTATGTACGGGTGGGTTCAAATTAACCTGGACAATGATGGATAGAACTTGACATGTGACTTATGACATTTTGACCTCACGCCAAGGTCATAAGAGCATGGGGCAAAAAAAATCACATCGGGAGTTTTTAAAGAAATTGAAACTTGCCAGATATGCGCATACCTTCTGGAGTGTGATAACATGAGCGGATTCCGTCAAGTTATCATACAATGATAGTTGGATCCCGATTCCCACTGATAAGTTGGTTTACTCCTCGGGTGATCCCGGCTAATTCTTCTTTCAGGTTTGGGAAAGAATTTGACGTTACAGTGGGAGGTTTCCAGATTAGATAAAGTGATAACCATTCTGATCTAGGCTAGAGTGCACGCTGAGTGTTTCTTTTCTCTCTCTCTCTCTCTTTGGCAGCGACCATTGACCCGACCCTAGACTATGACTCGGTGACCAAGTTGACCGAACCTTATTAACACTGGCTTTTGGATTGTCAGAATTGCAAACCTCATTGCCACTCCTACTTTTACCCTTTTCTCCAGGACACCCCGTATTACTACGAACGTCCACTTCCATTGGACAAAACCATCGTATGGTTATATACGAACACGAAGGAATTCGAGGATGGTTTCTGGTTCTGGAGAAAACGAATAGGACTATTCAGTTGTCTTTTCCTTTTACCTTCTCTCACGTTGCGAGTACTCCTTGGTTTAGGAGATAGTACGCCTATTATGCAAATTGGATAGTCTTCTTCCAAACCTTAGGCTGGTGCCGAACGGTAGGGAATGATGAAAACCAATTAGCCTAAACGGTGTACAGAAGGTATTAAGTTAAGACAAAGAAAGAGATTAGTAAGAGGGCAAAGTAAATTGCGACTGCTATTCACGACCAAATCTAGTATTTCTTCGCCAATCCTAAATCACCTTTGTATTTCTCCAGGACACTCCGTATCACTATGAAGATCCCAAGTTTATTGGATAATCCATCGTATGGTTATATACGAACTCGAAGGGAACTTATTCCAGTTCGGGGATGGATCCTGGTTCAGGAGAAATAGGAATAAAGTTTATTCGGTTGTCTTTTATCTTCACCTTCTCTCGCATTGCGAGTGCTCCTAGGATTAAGACAGTACACCCATTATGCTTATTGGATAGTCTTCTTCCAAACCATAGGCTGGTGCCGAACGGTAGGGAAGGAAGAAAACCATTTGGCCTAAAGGGGTGTGCAGAAGATAATGACTAAAGACATATAAAGGGATTTGGAGAAGTGGCAAAGAATTATACGGTTACAGTTGTGAATCTGATAATGGAAGAGGCATTACTAGGAATACCAGGAAACCCCTACGAAACATTTCAATGTTTCAGTTTCACTGTGTACTGTTAAATGAAAACTGATTTCCCAATCAGACACTTGCTCCAGGGTATCTATTTACCAGGTATGGTTCTCACATCTGTATGGTTTTACAGATGATGAGTGGGAGTAAGTTATTGGGAATTAGGTGATCATCCTCATTATATCAGGATTCATTGTAATTGATGATATTTGAGGAAGTCACCTGGGTTGTTTGCCTGTTGGCAAATATTTGGTTTTGAATATCCGTTGTTGTGCACCAATTTCAAATTGATATATCTGTACGTCTATTTTTATAGAGTGAGATATACCTTTTTGAAATTATGTCTATGACATTTACCTATATCAGTGGATGGTTAGGTAAGGAGCATAAAACAGCGGTGTAATTCTTCTTAACCATAAGTACAGTTTTCAACCTACGACACACAGGAAATGAGTTGTTAGACTCAAGTGACTTATACAGAGTATTGTATATTGTCCAGTGTCCATTAGGACAGAGGGGTAGGTACTCGTACTATATTCTGTTTACTTATGACTTCTCTAGTTCTTAGACAGGTGTTTCGTAGAAACACGGGGTCTAAGTTTTGAGAAGTTATGGGTATATGAATAAAGTAGAGAACCAGATATTACAAGTATCGGGATTCTTCAAGGTGATCGAAGATGTAGATACTTGTGAATGGTATTCAGTTGATAGTAATGGTTAAGAGAACTTGCTTCTATTTCAGGTTACTCATAATTGGAAGCATTCCTAAGTTGAGTAACGTTGATCGGCATCCTTCCATTTAGTTGGCATGCACTGGAGACAGCTGCATGATTTGAATCTGGTTCAATTAAATCAGTGCCTCTGTTTCTGTATTGGATATAGAACAGTTCATATCTTGACATTGTTAAGATACGGGGAGTTGTCCGGCTTATGCTTAAAACCAGACTCCGGATAACTCAAGGCACGTTTCTGTAATGGCTGTTTGTGGGTTGACCCGGGCTATGACGAGGGTTGATTTTCTACCATCTGGAAGATCAATAGTGATATTGTTCTTGACTCGCCACAGTTTTAATAAAAATGGATTTTTTTCAGAAAACAGTAGTGGGAGTATGGTAGAACTGAAAGTGATTCCAGAACCGCAAACGATTACTGAAGATTTGATAAGAACCTAAAGATTCAATCTGGTTTGACATTCCATTGGCCACTCCGCAGATATGGTAGGTAACCTTAGGCACCCGAGAGGTACTTCGGTATGCTCAAGGACGGTGGCAGGGAGGTTCTTATTTACCCAAACTTGCCATTGCTATTGTTTCAGACTGTGAAACCCGGCAGGAGGATGAGTATAGCGTCGTTCTAAACTAGCTTTAGAAGTGCACGTCTATATGATTCTGCCGGAGAGTTGTCGTAGTCAGTGGGAGCAACGGAAGCATTGGTGGACATCAGGCTTATGTCTATTTATAAACTAAAACAGATATAGCGGAGATAGATCATCTATTTCTGATGTGACAGTCATAGGTTTGACTTCATCAGAATAGGGGATGGATCTGTTAAGAAGGTAGTACGGTGTGATGTCCTGGTATTTGATGACATACACAAAGTAGGAAGTGATATTCCTATACTACGATCGGTTATACTTTGGTCGTCACACAGTAGTTTCTCCACATAGGAATTGGATCTTATATCGTACATTCTGGTTACTAGATCTATGGTTTTAGATCCAGATTTGGATGGTTTCCCAATCAGGGTACTTAGACAGCATTCTAAGAGTATTTAGAATGAACGACTCATGGCATGGTGGTGTACCTGCAGGTAATGGAGTCACCCTCTCTAAAGGTGTCTTACAGACTAAAGGGGAGAGGGATGTGCATGATTGGCAGATCACTTGCTTAGGCAATTGAGTCAATCATGAGATGTCAAGTACCACACCAGATGTTGTTCTTGCAGTAGATGCAATAAGTTGATATTGATCCAATCCTGGAGAAACATTCGGAAGCAGTTTTAGAACATAAATGCATGTTCTAGGGATATGATAACGGCAGCCTCTTTTAGAAGACGGTTATCATTCCAGGCTTCCAAGGTGACCTGGATAACAGAGTGGCTGTCAGAGTTATAGTTTTCCCACTGACGAGAGGCAGTATTTTGGACAGATGGTCCAGGTGGATACTGAGGGAAGGATGGCGCAGGATACTGATTAAGTTCAGTTGACGATACAGTCTAAGAAGTTTGGATTTGGAGTTCATTTATGAACTAGGTCCCATCAGACATCCAGACACATTCTAAGACAGGTATTGCTCATTTCGGGAGATGGCTTTCTCCGCGAACTTGAGATAAAGAGAGACATAGAAAGAAACATCAGAGCGGATCCACTCACTGAGGCTATTTCTCGAACGCAATAGTTTCGCAAACGAGCTTTGTGAGACTGACTAGTAGAGGAGTTGGGTGTTCGGTATCACACGGGCTGTGAGTATGCGACATCGTAATAATTAGCCTTGAGTGCAAGCGGGAGATTGTTGGAGATAGTGCCCTCAGAGTCAATTATTGGATCACAGGCACGTGATTGCAATGATTGAGGGAGGACCTATCCCGGTAGGACAGTCTTACTCAAGATGATAGTATGCTATCTGGTTTATCTTTATCATCGTGTACTACTTTAGGTGACCTTACGAGTCACTATTACACGTTGATAGAGCCCCTAGGATTCTTGCTTGACTTCCAGCAGTATGAGGGCGATCATATAAGTGGGAGCTGGGGTCTATAAGCAAATCCTTAAAAGGTCCCTAGTCGTGAGAGTTTCGAGACAGGGCATCGATTCTCCAGAGTAGACTAGTGTATACAGTCGAGACCCCGACGAGGGGCGGTGGCCGGTCTCACAAGCCACTGGTGTCAGTTGGTTCACCTAAGATGTATACAGGTGCTCATTGGGTTATGAGTACACCGGACAGGACTCGCCGGGAACCTGCTAGTTGGGATTATACCAGACGTCAGATAGCAGTTCCCTGGTGACATGTGTACAGGTTAGTTCATCGACCTGAGATCGTCATTTGTCTCGTGTGAGTTCCCACTGTGCTTTGATTACTACCCTACCACGGCTCAAAGGAGTCGTGCAAACAGATTTTAATTGGGTACAGTCCCGAGCCACATGAAGGCAGTGAGCGGATCTGCAGGGGTTCGTCTCTCCCGGTATTGGGGGTGAGGTCGCGCTGTGTCTAGGAGAGCCAGAACATGAAAAGTCCTTGGCCAAGGCAGGAGATTTGCTGGTAGGTATTCCAGTAGTATCTCAGGGTGTTCTGGGCTACACTCCGACACGACTTGTACCGCTTTTGGGGGTCTGACTTTTACCAACCCCCTAGGCCCGCCATGCGATGCTCATAGACGAACGGACCGGACTGTACGGATATTGTCACTGACAGGCTCAGTAGGGTGTCAGGATGAGTTCGCTCATCGACGTCCCTTTTGGTCAATAGCTGGTGGCCCGCCACGTATGGCTAATACCTCTGACGTGCTAGTGGTTAAATCCACAGCCATAGTATTGATGAGTCTTTAGAGTCCACCACACACAGTTACTCAGGTTTCGGGCGAAACGCTGTAGATGCCGTATGGAGTTATGGCAGGGTTCGATCAGATACGTGCGGTATTGCACGGATCGTGATCGGACGGTTTTTACTAGCCGGATTTGGTTTAAGCCAGATCCTAATATTTGACAGTGTAGTTTTGTCTCTTTGCATTTGTGTTCAGTGGGGATACAAATGCGGGCATGTATATGCAGTCGCGGGGTTTTCCTGTAATTTATTACGGAATCAGTTTTCTGAAGTTGCCAGTTTGCATTCCGTTCCGGCCGGTTTTCCTTTGTTCCTTCACGGCCGGACTTTCTGGTGGAGGGGGTTATTTGCAAGTTTGCAAATAACTTATTGTGGAGGGGGTTTTTTGCATTTGTGGCTTCTATCATCATGAGATGCTTTATACATCATTTCTTTAGCATTAAATGTGATTAGAGTTGATCTTGATTTAGATTTGACCTTGTTATCATTGCCCATGGATGTGGTCACCCTCTACTTTTCCTACAATTACCTCCCTTCATGGTTTTGGGTTTTTCTCTCCTCATTTTCTATGATATAGGGGCCAGCCACTTTGTGGGAGGAAGAGAGAGGTTTTCATTTTTGATGAGGGAAATTAGATCATTTTCATTTGCATGCTCCAAAAAATCATAAACCCCTCTCCAAAGTTCTTTGATTCTTCCATCACCCAATGGCAACAAAAACCCCAAAGAGACACTCTACACTACATCTACAGTACCCTTGGACGCGTCGGCTAGCCAACTTCGCGCCCGAGTTGCCTCGGTCCAGAGGTGGGAGCCCGTAAAAGAAATCGGCTACGTGGTGCCCTTTCCAACGAGGACGTGACGGACGGAGATTCCACGGGAGATCGGAGTGGAGACGAAGACCGAAGGACACGGATCGCTTGGTATAGCTTCTCTACTCTTTTCTAGTTTGCTAGTAGCTAGGTTAATGGCCCGATCCGGGTTAAAAGTGCGCGGTGGTGCCGGTTTGCTAGTTTGCAAAGTTTTTCGTTTCCGCATTTCCGGCGTCGGATCGACGGCCGGGGCGCCGCCGTGCACTTACACAGGCATGACCGACACCCCCCCTCGATGGGGTCGCGCGGGTGGGGCTCGTCACGGCAGCTCACAGACTAACTCGCCAAGGGATCAAAGGAACCTCATTGAAAGGAACCGCAGCCGCGGCCAGGCACAGGCCTCCATCAGCAGAGGCCAAAGATCAGAATGTGCCGAATCGTCGGGATACCACGTTCGACTCGACGCACTCGAGAAGAATATCGAAGGTATGCATCGGGAAGGTCACCGTTCGAGCAACGGGGCTAGGTACGCCGCCGACTCGCTCACGAAACCATTCACCGAGGAGCTGCTCGCTGTCCACGTCTCCTCTTGCAACAAGCCCCCGAAGGTCTCCCTCTTCGACGGCAAATCTGACCCGAAGGACCATTTGGATGCATTCACCGTGGGGATGAGCTTCCAAGATAACTCCGACGCCGCCCAATACCGAGCTTTTCCGGCCACTCTCATCCGCTCCGGACGAGACTGGTTCTGAGGACTCGAGCCACGCTCGATCTCAACTTTCGACGAGTTGGCCACCCAATTCCTCGGTCACTTCATCGGGAACATGCGGCAAAAAGGCATAGTCGGCCATCTCTTCACAATCAAGAGCCGGGACAAAGAGACATTCAAAACATACGTCACCTGCTTCTACAACGCCCTTCTCGAGATCCCAGAGCACCGGAATGAGACGGTCATTACGGCACTTAGGTCTGGTCTTAGGCACAAGGAATGGTTACGCTCCTTTGCATTAGCGCAACCTAAGACCATGGCCGAGGTAAAGGCCTGGACCGAGCGTGAGGTCCAGCTCGAATCCGAGGTAAACGCAAATCTCCCCGGGACAGAGCAAACCGATCAGAATAAAAGGGCAATAGAAGAGAGAAGGAGGCTCGAACGGTTAAAGCCCTACTCACCGAAGTTTCAGGAGTACAACCCGCTCAATGTCTCCCAGGCTGTACTGCTTGAGGAGGCTAAGGGCAAGGGGTTCTTCAAGCTCCCCCCGATCTCGCGCATGGCCTCAAAGCGCACCCGAGGCCCCTTCTGTTGTTTCCACAGGTCGCAAGGTCACTCCACGGAAAGCTGTAAACAGCTCTGAGACTATATCGAGGAGCTCATCCGTTCGGGACACCTCGCAGCGTACTTGCGAGACAAGCGGCAAGCTAACCGTGAGTAGGAGCAGCGTCCCCCTCCCGGCGAGCTAACAATCGGCCAAATCATGGTCGTGTCAGCGGAGAGTACGTCAGGTACCTACGAAGCTCAATACCTTATGCCGGGTGTAGATGCCAACAGACATCCGAGTGGCTCAAGCTGCACGAATAAGAGCATCTACTAGTGTGTACTTCTTTTCAAGGCAATGTAAACATTTCTTGAGAACTTTTGTTTATGTAATAAAGGGATCAATAAAACATTGCAAAAAGAAGAGTCTTATTTATTCAAAAAGGTACTATGGGCTCCTCAGCCGTACATCGAAAAAGAAAAATTACAATAGCGGGGGAAGGAGGTGCAGAGAGCACTGCTCGTGGTACTCCGAGGATATTTCCGCCAGCCGAGCCCTCGCGGACTCTAACCTCTGCCCCCAATGCCCCCGCGGACGTCGGCGTCGTGCCTCAATTGGTAGCTCTCAAGGACGAGCGCCACCGAACGATTTAACCGACTCACGGAGATCAGGCCTAAGCGCCCCAGAGACCTTAGTTTGCCAATGGTCTCGTCCTTCAGCTGTTCGAATAAGGGATTGTAGAGCCCCGGCGATGCCCTCTAGATGGAGTACATCAACAACTGAAGCAGAGGGAGCGCCGGGGAAGCAATCGGCCAAAATGCTCCTTGATGCGGCCTATCACCAACTGCACCGTGTCCTCAGTACAGTACTGATCGTAGAGATACACGTTCTCGAAGTTTATGATTTCGGGGATGGTGAAAGGAAAGTCCTGCATTCTTACGTTTCGGGTGTGAGGAGGGGAGTAATCAACATTCCCTCCGTTTTATAGCCCGCAACGCCCCGGAAGTCCGACGGTCACTCGTTTCACCCGCAACTGTGCCGCCATGCGGCAGACATCGCGCCGCCCGATGCGAAATCGAAGCGACACTGCTCAGGCGCTTCGCCTTCCCTATGCGCTCATCACACGTGTCTCCCGCGGCTGTCCATCTTCTCGGTACTCACACCGGGAAGGTCGGACAGAACCTCACGCGAGAGGCGCCGAGCAATTTCACTGCTCGGTCCTTCCTTAAGGAGCTAAGTCCTCACCAAGAGGCAACCGAGCAGATTCCCTGCTCGGATATCCCCGGCTGGTAGCTCACTACCCACGATTCCAGGAGTCTAAGCCCTCACCAAGAGGCGGCCGAGCGGCTACCCTGCTCGGCTATCCCTGGCCGGTAGTTCCCTACCACGCAATGCCAGGGACCAAAGCCCTCACCAAGAGGCAACCGAGCGGCTACCCTGCTCGGATATCCCCGGCTGGTAGCTCACTACCCACGACACCAGGGGTCTAAGCCCTCACCAAGAGGCGGTCGAGCGGCTACCCTGCTCGGCTATCCCTGGCTGGTATCCCTACCACGCAATGCCAGGGACCAAAGCCCTCACCAAGACGCAGCCGAGCGGCTACCCTGCTCGGCTATCCCTGGCTGGTAGTTCCCTACCTCGCAGCGGCAGGGATCTAAGCCCTCACCAAGAGGCAGCCGAGCGATTACCCTGCTCGGCTATCCCTGGCTGGTAGTTCCCTACCACACAACGCCAGGGATCAAAGCCTTCGCCAAGAGGCACCGGGCAGCAACCATGTCCGGCCATCCTTAAGATCAAAACCCTCGTAAGAGGCAACCGGACCCGCCCTTGCTCGGTTATCCCTGGCTGGTAGCTCCCTACCCCCACAACGCCAGGGATTAAAGCCCTCGCCAAGAGGCACCGGGCAGAATCCCTGCTCGGCTCGTCCTTAGTAAGCCTCTTACAGCCCCTCCCGCGCTAAGGATCAAAAGCCCTCGCAAGAGGCAACCGGGCCCGCCCTTGCTCGGTTATCCCTAGCTGGTAGCTCCCTACCCCACAATACCAGGGATCAAAGCCCTCGCCAAGAGACACCGGGCAGCAACCCTGTCCGGCCATCCTTAAGGATCAAAAGCCCTCGCAAGAAGCAACCGAGCCCGTCCTTGCTGGGTTATCCCTGGCTGGTAGCTCCCTACCCCACAACGCCAGGGATCAAAGCCTTCGCCAAGAGGCACCGGGCAGAAACCCTGCTCGGCCCGTCCTTAGTAGGCCTCTTACGGCCCCTCCCGCGCTAAGGATCAAAAGCCCTCGCAAGAGGCAACCAGGCATGCCCTTGCTCGGTTATCTCTGGCTGGTAACTCCCTACCACGCAACGCCGGGGATCAAAGCCCTCGCCAAGAGGCAGCGGGCAGCAAACCCTGTTCGGCCCGTCCTTAGTAGGCCTCGCACGACCCCTTCCCGCGCTAAGGATCAAAGCCCTCGCCAAGAGGCAACCGGGCACGTCCCTACTCGGTTATCCTTGGCTGGTAGTTCCCTACCTCGCAACGCCAGGGATCAAAGCCCTTGCTAAAAGGCACCGAGCATCTAATCCGCTCGGTCCATCCTAAGCACGCCTCTCTGTGCCTCACACGCTAAGGAACAAAGCCCTCACCAAGAAGCATCCGGTCTATCTGCGTCTGAGCGATCTCCACCTCGACTTCGGGGCCATGGACATACATTCTTCCCACCGGTCTTTGCACACTTGGCAAATGAACAGGTTCAACTCGACGTGTGATCGCTAAACGATGAACCGACCCGACATGGAGGCAGTATTGTGCACATACAAGTGTTTACCGACAAAGGAAAATACACGCGCAAATACTACTGCAAAAATAATTCATACCCAAAATCAAAGTCTTTACAAGGGTATTGGGGGCTCCCCAGCCTTACAAAATACCCGAAGGCCTACAAAATTCCCGATGCAACAAAAGAGAAGAAACAAGAAGATGGGCTTCAGGCCATAGGGCCAGGCGCAACCCCGGGAAGCTCAATATCTGCCACGGCTCGGGCTGCGTCTGGGGGCTCAGCGCCCATCACAGGAGCCTCGACGTCGCCCTCCCCAAGAGTCTCTTCCCCGGCCTCGCCCCCGGGGTCGTCCGCCTGCTCGTCATCCCCACGAGGATATTCAGCTCGGAGCTCTGCGTCAGCGAACCCCGGCATCCGAGCCTTGACGGCGTCGAGGGCCTCGTGCCGGATGAGGGTGGTGGCCAAGGCTAGGTCGGTGTAAAAATGTTCCGACTTCCTTTAGTTCTCCACCGTCTTCACCGCTCTGAGATCGGCTCGCTTCGTCCCCTCTACCGCCGCCTCCAGCTCCTTTCGGAGGGCGCTCGCCGACTTCCTCAGGGTACCGACGAGCACCTTGGAGTCCTGAAGTTTGGCCTCGACGGCCTGGGCGGCCTCACGGTACCCGGCAACCTCCTACTTCCCGATCGCCACCTCGCCCTCGAGGACAGCGATCCTCGCCATCGCCGCCTCCAGCTCAACTTTGAGCTCTCCTCCAGCGAGGAAAGCTCGCCCGCGGCTCGCATCGCCGGGGCAATTTCCTCTTCCTCCATCTGGACGATGAGGGCGAGTGCTGGAGGACCTGAAGAAATCAAAGGGCGATCAGAAAGGAAAGGAGGCACCAAATCTCGCGAATGATGAGACGCTGAGTAAAAAATCAAGTGAGGTGGGAGCACTAGCCTGCACGGCCTCTTGGGCGATGGCCGCCATTTGCACCTTAAGAGTCCCCCGAGGGACCTTGCCCCCGGCCGACCTCTCCATGTCGGCCAGCAAGCTGTCAGCGACAGAGAGCCCCGATGGCACCTCAAAGCGGAGGTCCCCCTCATCCACCAAGATCTGGAAGGCCGAGGTCCGCGGAACCGTTCAGGGGAACCTCTTGAGAGGCAACCCCGGGGAGTCGATCTCCATCTCCGGAGCCTGGGCCTCCTGTTCCCGAACCCGCTTTCGGCTCGGCGTCTGGCTGGGCTCCGGGGCACAACCCGCACTCGAACGCCGGGATGGGAAGGCTGCCGGAGGAGCTGGGGCCGACGTCGGACGGGAGGAGCTGGCACCTCCAGCTTTTGATCCCTTCTTCGGTTTGCGCATGGCCGATCGAAGTTAGCTCATGTCCATGGGTTCTGCACAAGACAAGGTGCACTGGAGTCAGCAACACAAATAGAAATGAAAATAAAACGCAAGTCTAACAGATCGCCTGCAAGCTCCTAACGTACCTACGAACTGGGCGGGGCTGAGCCCAGCCCAACTAAGGGCCCGCTCAGAAAGCAGCACGTCGGCCCGGGGAATGGGCTCCCACTCGGCCACTTTCGCCGCGTCGGGATCGTTGGACTGACTCTCCCGCCGGCACCTATCCCTAGACCACTGGGTGGACACGGGCCAGTCTTCACCCTCCAACGGCCCAACAAAGAAAAACTTCTTCCAATCGTGGATGGAAGAAGGCAAGACGATGACTCCCGACCCGGCTGCACTCCCCCGTTGTTTCCTAAAGAAGAGGTAAACCCACCTCAGGTCGCCAGTGCGAGTGCCAGGATGACTTTTGAAGATAAGGGAAGAAGCAAGGGTGGACAGCCTGAAAAGGATCGACTGCAACTTCAAACGGGTCAGGAACCCAAGGAGAATCCTCCAGAAGTTCGGCACTAGCTGGCCCGGGGCTAACCCAAAACGATTCAGCGCTCTAACGACCTCGGGAGAAAAGGGCAGGCGCATTCCGGCCCAAAAAGCTTCCAAGTACAGGGCAATCTCCTTGTCTCGTACCTGATCTGTCATCTCCCCTTCCTCGGCCAAACGCAGCGTATAGCCGGGAGGAATATGGAAACGCCTCCGAACGGTGGCAAGCTCATCCTCGTACCTCACCGTGGATGACACGCCAGGTGCATCCATGACCTCCGTTCTGGGGACCTCCCCCGATTCACGATCCCGGGAAGAGGATCTAACCCTAACTCCAGGGGGGACTCCGATCCGGAAGAAGGAGAAGAAGAAGAACGAGAAGAGAAAGAATCTACAGAGGGCTTCCCAGACTCTACCCCAACTACATCTACAGACTCCTCAGACGAAGACATCTAACCTCATAAGGAAGGGTCCTCGGAAGAGAAAACACGGGAATCCCGACCTAAAGAGGAGAACGCCGAGCTGACAAGACCAAAGACAAGGAAATTATGAGGAGGAATGAGCCCTCATGTGGACCCCACCTCTATTTAGAGCGGCCGACGTACTCATCCAACGGCGACAATCATCTCCCACCAAAAACGACTCCTCGCGTTCAACGGCCACCATCGCTCCACTTGTCATGCACACATTAGCCGCACCCCATCGGACGCAGGGAACCTGCGACCCGTCGTCTCAACCAACCAGCGTCCGACACGTGGGCAGCCGCTTCGGTGACCGTACGCGCGATTCGGCGCACCCTCTTTAATGGAGGATCCGATCGCTGATTCGCTGACGCCATCCAGAGAATACGACAGATTGCCCGGGAACACGCCACGATATCTTCGAAAAGGAGCTCACCTCGAGTGACCCGGCAGAGCACTCTCGACCCGACCCGTCAGCTAGTCAGGACGAGAGTGGGGGGCTAATGATGATGCTCGATATCGGTGATCTCCAAGATCATAATACGTGGCCGATGACGTGTCCCAAAGCTCACAAGAAAGGACCTACGATGGCCGACCAGGCCACTCCTGTGCCCGTCCTATAAGCAAACAACTGCTGGCTCACCTCCGAGCCCTAGCACAATTGGCCTCCTCGGCCCTATCAGCTCGACTCCGGGCTATCGCAGAACCAAGATACCTCGGCTCTCCCGCTCGTCCGCGAGCTCTCCTGCCGAGGTCATCTTCCTCGGTCTCATCGACCGACCAACAGCACCGCTCATAGGCGCAACCGCCATCCCGTAAATCTCGCCATGCACGAGATATCCGCCGGCCACATCCCACGTTCCACGCCATCACGATCCCCCCATTAACGAGTCTGTCTCGCCATTAATGCGGGATCCCGCCCATCGTGCGAGCGTGACGTCAGGAGCGTAACGGCCGGCATGATTCTTGCGCCCGCCTGCCTGCTGCCACCGCTATATAAACCCCTCCTTCAGACAGTTCAAGTAAGCCATTTTTACTCCACTAAGCCATTACTCTGCTCGAATTTTCTCTCTAACTTGACCGTCGGAGGGTCCTCGGTGGTACAACCATCCTGGGACTTCCTCGCAGATAGCTCGGCCCAAACAATCTCAAACCCATTGAGATCCACACGCTTCAGGAGCCAGTCTCCAGATCCAATCTCAGCCGTCTATCACCGCCATTAGCATATCAACGGAAGATAACATCTTGACGTGATCCGACGCACGTCACAAATCCTCTCACAAAACCCCCTTCTCTCTCTCTCCCCATCCCACTCTTGGCCCTCTTGGTGTTGTCGCTGCCCTTTTAATGGATATAATTTTGGCAACAAATAAAACCCTAGCTATCGATTGCTATTTATAGTGTAGAATGACTTGAACAAGGGGTAAACCAAATAGAGGATTCGGATATGTATAAAAAAAGATCACAAAATCGTCCAAAAACCCGCGCCGGTGCAAGCCACACCCATGCCTCCTCTCACAAGCCACCACGTGGCCATCTATGCTCGCGTGCCTATCCACATCCACCATGCTCGTAGGTGCGCGCCAATCCCGATATGCCATGTGTGCTCGTGACAATGAGCTCCTGATCCCTGCATCGCGACAAACCCATTCCCAGGTCCGATTGCGAGACGCCGCGTCTCCTCCGCTCGAGCTTCCACGTGCAGCGCGCGTGCCGCAAGAGCCTCTCGTGCTCGAATGTTTGAGCCCGGACTCTAGCTCCTGGACTTATGAGCGCTTGCTCGAGCTTCAAGCTCCTCGTGGGCTTTGTCTGGGCCGTGTCTGGGTTGTTCTTCTTAGGCCACGTATTTATCATCAAAATCAACAGATCTCAATATATGAAGAGGTAAGTATGTTGAAATTTGATTTAAATTCGGATTAGTTACGAATTAGTTAAGATTTAAATCTAATCTCTTTAGTTTAAATTTAAATATAATATCTAAATTAAATTCATATTTATCTTTAGTTTAAATATGGATTTATCTCCTAGCATTTATTTACCCTATAAATACAAGGCTTTCTCTAGGGTTTTGCATGGTATCCATAATTCTCTAATAACCTAGGGTTTGATTAAAATGGAAGAGACGGCCAAACGTGGTCGCGGATAGAAAAAGGTTTTGTAAAAGAAGGTATTTCTTTATAAAGGAGGGGTGAGAAGTCGGTGTAATCTCTTGTAATTCTTTCTTATAGTGGAAGTTTTTGTCGCGGTTTGCAGGATTAGGTGCTAGTTGCACCAAACCTGGGTAAATCTTGTGTATTGTTGTTTGATGTGCTTTTTTGTATGATTTGGTATCTGTCGGATAGTCTTTTTCAGTCTACCCTAAAACAAAGGTCATCGATTTTCGCTGCGCATAAATACATAATCCTTACAACAAGTGGTATCAGAGCATCAGGCTTGGTGATTCGGAGATTTTAGGAAGATGACGACAACAAACTTCAAGATAGAAAAGTTCGACGGTTGTATTAACTTCGGTTTATGTAAGTTGAAGATGACCGCGGTTTTGAAACAACATGACGTTCACAAGATAGTTTTCGCAAGAGAAAAGATACCGAAAAGGACCACAGATATAAAGTTGAAGGCGATGGAAGATAAGACGCACGGTTAGTTACACCTTTACCTAGCCGACGAGGTGCTTTGCGAGATTGTGCAAGAGCCCACAGCAGCAGCTATTTAGAATAGGCTGGGGTCCATCTACAATAAGAAATTTCTCACGAACCGTCTCTACCTTAAGCAGAGATTGTACACCTTGAAGATGAAGAAATGGACTTCCGTCAAAGATCACATCGACGAGCTAAATCAGATTGTGATGGACTTACGAAATATGAAGGTGAAGATCGATGATGAAGATCAGGCGATAGTTTTATTATGCTCTTTGACCACTGAGTTCGGTCAGTTTTTCAAATCTATGGTGTATGGTCGAGACAAGTTATCTTTGAAAGATGTCAAGCCAGGTTTACATAGTGATGCGTTGAGAAATAAGGTGGTCAATGATAGAAGAAGTTTGGGCGACGCGATGTTCGCTAGAGGCCGCTTGGTGAAGCGGTCGGATGATGGTTTTAAAGAGTCAAGAAGCCGGATGAATGACAAGTACAAACATTGCAAAGAATAAGAATATAAGATGATGGATTGTCCAAAATTAAAAGAGAAAGACAAACAGATTTCTTCCAGTACTGCAATTGCAGAGGAGGATTCAGATCAAGACAGTGATGATTCGGTTCTATTGGTATATGCGATTTCTGACGTACATGATTCTTGGATGGTGGATTCGGAGAACCCGTTCCATGTGACTTCGCATCAGAGTGGTTTGCTAGATATCGTTCAGTAGTTAGAGGCTTGGTCTTCATGGGGAACGATGCGTCGAGAAAAATTGTTGGGGTGGGCATAATTCGGATTCGCATGCATGGTGGGATAGTTCGGACGTTGACAGGTGTCAGACAAATGCCAGATTTGAGGAGGAGCTTGATCTCTTTGGGAGCTATGGGCGGGATCAGCTACAAGTGCGTGGCTGACAGATATTCCACGAGAATTTCCAGTGCTCTGATTGTCATGAAGACGAAGGTGGGGAATCTATATTTTCTTCAGAATTAGAGAGTCGTAAGAAATGTTGTCGGAATTTCTACCAGTTCAGACGATATATGGCATCCATGTTTAGATCATATCAGTCAGACGAGTTTGGGATGCCTCGAAAGATGCAGTTACTTGAAGGTGGAGAGTTCGACTGGACAGATTTCCGTGAGGACTATGAGACGAAATTAGAGGTGGTTCCGGCACCAGATTGTTCTCGATATGGAGTCAGACATGATGTTTCCTTCATGGGCAACTTTTCGAGGAAGTTGTGGGTGTACGTTCTCAACTTTGAGGCCGAGAATTTTCAGAAGTTCAGAACGGCCGTGTTGGATTTGCAGCTCGGGAAGCAAGTAGAGATTTTTCAATCCGATTTAGGCGGAGGGTCTGCTTCACAGGGATTCACAGGATTGTGCAAGCCGGAGAGGATCGTGCATTAGTACACCATGTTAAGAAATCCTCGGTCAGATGGCATTGCAGGACGGATGGTTCGGACAGTTAGGAAGAACATGACTTTACGGCTTACGGCTGGTTTTCCAAGGGTGTTTCGGGCTAGAGCCCAATCTACTACCAAGTACCTCATCGATTGGTCACCATCAACGGTGGTAGATATGAGAATTCCCGAAGAGTTGTGGATTGGAAGGGCTAGAGATTACTCAGGGCTTCCGTTATTGGGTGTACCGAGGAGCCGAGGATCAAGAGATGTTCTCTTATCGACTTAGAAGGCAGAGTAAAAGGGTACAGATCGTGGTGTTCTGGAACCCAGAGTGGAGTAATCAGCTAAGTGACACTCGTTGAGTCTGCGATGTTTCAAAGAAGACAGATTCAGATAGATGGTGAATAGAGAACAGATATGTCGTCAAGGGATGTGGAGTTTGAAGTCTCAGTCCAGGTTACGAGAGATGAGATGGTCGGTACTCCAATTCAGATGGACAGTCCAGTAGAGCTAGTGGTGCAGAGGCCGACAGTTCGACGTACTGGAGTGGATAGGGACAAGTCTCCAAGGCAAAAAAATCGAGAATTCGACAGAAAGTCTGCATGGTTGATTCGTAACATTAACAGTGTCATGGACGGAGAGTTGCGTCGGTTGCAGCAGTGTATCGAACAGGTTCTAGCTCACTATAGGATGGAGGAGATTCGGCCCGTGTCTTCTCATTTTGAGGCGCACTTCATGCTTTCGGCGATGTTATCATCAAGATCAGATGCAGACAGAAAGCGGATGAAGATAGAGAGTATTGGCAGGCTCTGAAGTAGATCCTGAGATACTTGAAAGATAGTGAATAGTTGAGCTCGTCATTCAGCAAAGGCAGTGTTGATGGTTGCATTGTGACAGTGTTTGGTGATAGAGACAGATCGTGGTCGATGACAGGGTACATTTTGGGCACTGATGCAGTATCAGGTAAATCGACGCTTCAGACTATTATCGCAGTTTCAACAATGGAGGCATAATTGATAGCCGTCATGCAGACAATTAGAAAGGCCATCGATTTGCGAAGATTGTTGAGTTTGGAAGAACCAGAGGAGCTGAGAGTGTTCTTCTTGGAGTCCGAGAAGAATGTGATGTCACTTACGAAGATTGGTGCCCTAGAGGATCCGGCACACACGTTTCTGAGATGGTTCCGGTGTAAGTTCAAGTATTGCTTAATAAATTGTTGAGATGCCTTTGAACACAAGGCGACGAGAATAGAGTTCCAAAGTATTGAGAAAATGAAGAGATTACGGTGAATTTAAATTAAGGTGGAGATTATTGAAATTTGGTTTAAATTCGGATTAGTTAGGGATTAATTAGGATTTAAACCTAATCTCTTTAGTTTAGATTTAAATCTAATTTCTAGATTAAATTCATATTTATTTTTAGTTTAAATATGGATTTATTTCCTAACATTTATTTACCTTATAAATATAAGGTTTTCTTTAGGGTTTTGCATGGTATCCATAATTCTCTAATAACCTAGAGTTTGATTACAGTGGGAGAAACGGCCAAGCGCGGTCGCGGATAGAGAGAGGTTTTGTAAGAGGGCATTTCTTTATAAAGGAGGGGTGAGAAGTCGGTGTAATCTTTTGTAAATCTTTCTCATAGTGGAAGTTTTCGTCGCGGTTTGCAGGATTAGATGCTAGTTGCACCGAACCTGGGTAAATCTTGTGTGTTGTTGTTTGGTGTGCTTTTTTGTGTGATTTAGTATCCGTCGGATAGTTTTTTCAGTCTACCTTAAAACAAAGGTCTTGAATTCCACTGCGCATAAATACATAATCCTTACAACAAAGTATCGCCGCTGGGCAGCCTGGGCTATAACCATTTGGTACAGTTAACCATATAACTATATCAAGGTAAAATGTTATAAGAAGCGACCCGTGTTGATTTCTGGCTCTGTGCCTTTTAAGTAGTTCCTATAAAAAAATGTATCATCTTTTCCCTTCCAGACTCAGTTTAGAAATTTTGGAAGGTTTCTCCTTCATAGCATTAGCTTAAGTTACCTGAGCAATAAAGTATATTTGTCTACCTTGATAACTGCCTTTTATGATCTATTACTAACCGCTCCCTTGTCCATAGTTTCCTTGGCTAAAAAATTGACACTGATTTAGATGGTCAACATCTATTAGTAAAATTCTGTCCCATTTTTACTGGAGCCTCTTCCCCACATCAGACCGCACTTTGATGGGAAAAGGCCTATAGGCAATGATAATGAAGGTATAAGAAATGTCAAGCCTAACATTATTTGTGTAGTAATCATGAGTTTACATGTAAATAAATATCAGCAATACTCTACTGGAAGATATAAAGGAATGCGGCATGCTTTGTCTTATTCTTATATAAATTTCAAATGGAGGAATTTACCAAAGCATGCGCGTACATGAAAAAATCCAGACCACACAGGCTCATAAACCAGTAATGAGTCCTTCAGGGTTGAGTACTAAATGAGAAAGGGACGCTAATATTTTGAAATAGTTGTAATATTTTCCATCAATATCAGATTAAAATTTTCAAGTGTGTTAGTCTCCATACCCCTGTGCCTTTGCTAAGATAAAGACCACCACCACGCACAAGAAGCCAAAGGCCACCATCAGCTCTCCATCCCATATTCTGGATTCTCCGAGCAACAGCTCTATTATGAGGTTGCCAGTAAGGCTGCAGTTTTTACAAGAAACATAAGCGATATGGCGCTGATATTTTTTCATTCATTAGAAAGAGCAGAAAATGTATAAATGGAGCAAATTATTTAGCAAAACTAACAGGTGTCTAGTTTAGCAAAAATTGATACAAAATTTTTCCAGGAACCTCCTTTAATCGAAGCATCATGCAAGGAATAAGATGGAGATTGAAGATCAATTTCATGCAGTGAATAAGACAAGTAAGAAAAGCAGTATGAATCATTATCACCTACATTTTAACGGCAGAGATACAATTACATGCCTGTGACAATGAAATGGATATTGCTCGGACCATGGTAGTAATGGCGGTACAAACAAATGATGTGAGTGGGGCCAGGTTGGAAAAAAGGGATTTTAATAACAACGAAAAATAGAGGAATGTCGGTAAAAAACCAGGCCAATACAATGAGCCACGTAAGTTTTTTTTGGGGACAACATTCGCAATTAATGGATGGGCATCTATCAAGTTTTGGAAAGATAGGATAGGAACATGACATTGCAGAAAAAAATTCTCAAGTGCAGTCGACAAGGAAGGAAGCAGGAAGTTTTGGCGAATCAAATGTGGTGGAACAATAATCGGTGTATTTGCTGTGTACGTGGGCAAGGAAATCATTTATCGGTCAATAATACAGTTGCCCATTTTCGTTGGAAATTTTGCAGCTTCTGATGCAAATCATAGGGATAGTCAATGTGAACGCTAGAAAAGCTTGGGAAAATCGGGTTTTTTTCCCCTTTCCTTTACTTTTCTTATTTTTTCTTTTTTCCTTTTTTTGCTATGAGAAAATAGGAGAATGTTTTAAGTAAAAGAAAAACTCAAGATTATAATTAAGTGTTAAGTCCTATTAAAGCTAATGGAATCCATTAAGCAAGTATAATATATCTAGGGGCTTAGAAGAAAATCAAGGCACTCTTTCTTGTTCTCCCATCAGATTGCCAAGCTAAGGTGCATCCACCATTCGGTAAGGAAGATTAGAACGTTGACTGACATGGGAAAGTTGTAATTGATTTTGCATGAGTTAAATGGAAGATAGGTTAAGAGGAAGAACAAAAACTTAAAATTTCTTAAAGCAAATTAAAATAAATAAATAACAATAGAGAGAGCAAATAACAAACAGTAGCTTAATTAAAGATCAGTCTGTACAGCTTTCTTGGCCTATGTTTTCCATTTGGTCATCCAAAGTTGACAGCATTGATTTTGAATTGCATTTCATGAAACCATATTATAGTAAATAAAGAAAATGATTGTGACAAAATATTAACCATGTATCTTATTTCTGGAATCTGTGTAAGAAAATTAGTGTTGTGCCTCTCAATGGAAATGAATGGTTATACAAATTCATAAAGCTAACCCAAAACAGTTGGTGTTGGGCTTGTTAACTATGGCACTATAAAATCGTAGATTTGAGTAATTTGTCTTGTGAAAAGTAATGCAGAAGAAATATGATATAAACAGATAGATGAAGTTAACGACATTAGTTAATATTGTATACAGAACATAGAATATAGTAATGACATGATTATCACTTAATTACTTGCTTTAATATTTTTTTGTTGCCAAGAGGAATTAGCTGCTACTTTAATACATGCTCTTCCTGAGAAAACAATTAACTTTCTCAAAGAATCAGAGTTTTTACATCAGTCATATTGATGGCCTGAACAGACTCAATATCTTTGCTTAAGGAAATTAGTCATTTCAGGTCGTTATAGAGTCGACTACCGATAATCCTTTAGTTTTTGTTTATCTTAAGAAGACGTTTAAGTGTGTCATGCCATAATAAAATCAGAGGGTACTGTCTCACCTGTCCTGGCTCCCAAGTTAGAAAAAAATTTCCACGACTCGAGACAGCCACATATCTACCATCAGGAGAGCGGTTTACGGTATTAAAGGTTCCTGTGTAGTAGCTTGCACCACTAATTCCACTGGACACTGTTCTGCATAATAAATAGTGATACGTTAGTGTGAAGACATCACAAGTATTACAAAGAACATAATATGAGAACCATTTATTTCCTTTGAACCTACTGATAAGCTAAAAGTTATCTTCTGGATTACCAATCAACTAGCTAGAAATTATGGAGGTTAATAATTAAATACCGGAATCTGGTATCATGTAAAAGATTAATGTAAGACAACTAACCAAAGAATAAATATCGGACCAGGGAAAATTTCTTCTATTTACAAACTGTCCTAACCTTAGCACTTAAGTAGTTAAATTACAATGAGATGACACATATCGAGGTCAGTAGACAAAAACAACTGTTTAAACAGATATACAAATTTGACGTACTTGAATCTAATTTAATCTACAGAAGGTATAAGGTATTATATACCGGTTAAGAGTAGCTGATACAGTTTCTTGAACAGCAGCCTTCCAGTTGTACCCTCGATTGGATGTAACATAAATTGCTCCCTCATCGGTCACCATCTCTGCACTCTTATCTTCAGTCGCTTTAATGTAAACCTGACAGGCAGTAACAATTTCCATATTAGAACAGGGTCTTTGAACTGATGGAGAAATACAACAGAGGAACAATCTCCTGTTTCTCTTTTCTGTAACTCGTTTCTTTTACTTTCTCCTTCTGGAATAAGTGGAGGTCCTTACCCAATTTCCTTGGTAAGATAGAATGGCATAAAGGTCCCGGTTAGTTGATACAATATAAGTGTTCTACAATCTATGCTGCACGACTTCATTAACGAGGAGACGCATCCCTATCGGATTTCTATCAGAGTCGTATCCATATCGGATTCGTTTGGATTGCTCGAGGATGCTTGTTGAATTGTTTCTTGCACATCCAAAAACTTATATGTTCTAGATGTATAGAACATGTACGAATGACTAAAGAATTAACTGTCTATTCATTAAACTAACATATATTTGTAATCTTAGGTTGGATTTTCTAATATGATAACATTTGGTGGTTATGTATATATATTTTATACAACAAAAACTTAGCAAATCTGAGTTTTTTAATAAAAAAATTGTGTATCTACGAATCCGACTCATATCGTGTCCCGTATCCGTATATAGCGAAATACATGCTACTTAGTCTACAATGAGTACTATAAGTATTTACAAACAAGTAACTTAAAGAGAAAGGACTTACTCTATTGCTTACTAACTTTGTTAGTAATGGTAACTCTTAAAGCGTACAGCGCCTTAGAATGAGTGTTTCTGTGATAAGTTGGAGGCAAACACATAAAGGATAAAATGAGGGAAGTCAATTGAGATGGTTTGGTAGATGTAGCGTGGAGGCAAATAAATGCTCTGGTTAGGAGAAGCGACAAAATAGTACTTAATGGAGCAACAAGGGCTAGGGGTAGACCTCAACATACATGGATAGAAGCAATTAAAAAAGATATTTCAATCGCCAATTTAATTGTTGTATCCTATCCTCTGCTTGAGTAGCTGACCTATAAAGAAAAATTTAACATGGAACCCATACTTTACTTAAATCAGTGGTATAACATACATAGCGATCCTGTCGTCAGCAATACTAGTACATGAATTCTTGCTAATCTTGAGTCTGACCAAGATGGCACTTACCATATCTCCTGGAAGTTGAGCACTCAGAGGAATTCTTTCCCAGCTTTCACCTGCGTCTGATGTGTATAACAAGATTGCAGGTTTTCCAACAATCCACCCTTCCTTTCCCTTGAAGCTTATGGAATTGAACCTGTAGTTGAAGTCTTCATCCTCAGCTGAGGGTATGGTCCGAGGAGCCCAAGTGTTGCCTCCATCTTTTGTCTCCAATATCGTTTGTCTAGTCCCCAATAGAAATCCTGGACGAGGAAAATTATGTCTTGTTAATTAAACATTCCAGACGACTAGTAATATTTTTACAATTTAAGCTGGACATCCATGTAAGATTATCCTTTACCCAGTAACTACAGATTAACCAACAAATGAAATAGGTGAAATCTTAAATGCTACTGGTCATATATTGTATGCTAAATATTATTATTATATTGACCCAAGGCAGAAGGCTCAAACCATTGCAGGATTGGAAGAGAGTCAGATTAACCAAATATATATGTTCTGTGATTCTTTTAATTGTTTTTGTTTGCATGCGAGACGTGACTTAAGTTCATGGGCAGGAGATGCACAAACCAACAAGCTCCAATAACTCTTTTCAAACAGATGCGCAGAGCACAATGATAACAATTTGCTTTTGAAGTATCACTAGATAATGTAAGGCATGGCAAGATAGACAAGCAAGCATTAGCAAAATAGAACATTATCACAAATTGAACATACCAACAAGATAGCAGAGGTGTGTTCACTGTTTTCCATGTTTGAGACTGAATACTAGTACCAGGTTAATGTATGGCAGATGTTCTGACTTCTTCTGATATTAGGATTTTGCATGGAATAAATACACTTTAAATAAACATGGTGAATAATAGTAGTAGGTCTAGCCAACTTCCTGCCCATTTTTTCTGATATTTTATGTTGTCCATTGGTTGGATGAAGATAGGATCAAAGGGAAATAAAAATTGCTGATTTGTAAAGAAAACTAACCCACAGACTGGTCCAACCAGAAGCACTATAAACATTGTTTTAGGCTTTTTCCCTGGGTCAGCAGTGAAACGGATTTTCATGAAAGGTTTGGTACAACCGAAAGTAGGTCTAACGTCAAAGCTCTCTTAATTAGTGTAAATTGTAGGTCGCGGAAACTCCAAACAAGAGAGTGGCTTGCCATAATCATAAATGAAGTGTTGATGTCTTCTATACTCCCCAGTTGGCATTCTTCCAATTCTCCCCAATTATAAACATAGTTTTGAAAAGCAGTCCTGCCTAGGTGGAAGCAACCTCAGACCACTTTGATTTTGGGGCTATGAGTTGGAACTTAACAATTAAAGCTCCTTGCCTAAATTTTAAGAGGATCGACTTATTAGGTGACTTTTAGATGTTTTATACATTGTTATTTGTTAATTTGATGGTTGTTAATTATTATCCAAGTCATGCCATCCATATTACGATTTACGACTTCTCTTGAGTTGTTGCATGTATATTCGCTCTATGTTCAATAATAATTTTCATGCCTTTATTAGAATAGTAGTAAACTAATCATGTCTTTCTTTGCTATATTTTTCACATGTGCATTTACTTTGAAAAGTTAAAACGGTCCTCGACGCCTAGGCAGCGACTAGGCATCTAGGCACTAGGCATACCCATACTGCACAGTACCATCTAGCGATTTTTGCAGCATTGAGCGGGCGAAAATTCTAGAAAGTAGAGAAAATGATAATTTGCTATTATGAAATTATGTTCGAATCTAAGACACATAGATAAAGTCAAGAGATTTAAAAAATCATATTTAACCAGAAACTAGAACCATATTCATTAGTGGATACATGACACCGAGGAAATTGTGCAAAGAAAGTCCCACACATTCTTCATTAGCAAAGAAAGCCCCTCTAACTCGAGTTAATTGTGCCTGAACTCATGGCCTCCCCAACACAAGCAGACACTCTAAACAACTCTATGAGTTCCTCTTCATGGAAACAACCCACAGTCAAAATTGAGTTTAAGAAAGAATGCAACTTTATCACATTGGATTATATTATGTACCCATTTCTTTTCTGCTCAAAAATCTACTCTGGAAGTAGCTAAATTCATCGATTTTGGCCAAAATCTAACAAAATCTGACCTAATTTCAAACTTCATCCATACCAATCTCATGATACAACCCAAAAATCAAAGAAATTAGGGCTAGAGCTCACCGTGTTTGGGATCATCAGGCACAAAAGCAATGTCGAGGAGAACAACCCCAGGGTCAATCGGGAGATAAACCCTTTCCCATTCTGAAAGCGCCGGCTCCTCCGCTCTCGCCGCTTCTGCGAACGAAGCGATTGAGAGAGGAACAACGGCGGCTGCAGCATCAGCCATCAACTGCCGCCGCGTTCTTTCAACCGGGGAAGACGAAGAAGCAGCAGCTTTAACTCGGAATCCATGGTGATTTCGCGAGGAGCGAAGCGAGGGTTTGAGGAGGAGAGGGTTCGAATCGGTGAGCCTCAGCGTCGTCGCCATTGTTGAGTTTCGAGAATCCTAGGGTTTGAAATTGGGAGCTGAGTTCGTCTTCATCAAAATTTCCTTCTTTTTTCCCTCGCTCTCTTATCTCATGAGCTTCGCGTTCGCGGGCATTTTAAAGCTTCCCAAAACTTCAGTGGATAATACACAGCTGTGTGATCCTTTCCCAGTCCACGATGAATTATATGGAGTTTTGTTCATACCCCCCTCTATCCTCTTTCATATCAACATATACCCCTTCACTTCTTCCAATTGGCAAGTATTAATTGCTTGCAGTGAGAAATGAGTCGGTGTACAGTATGTAATGCTCTAACATGGAGAAGAAAAAGAGACGTAGAGGCAGCTTCATGGGGATAAATTATGTCATTTCTTCTCTTCAACAACAGGATATATGGTCCTTGTATAGAAATTTCACCCTTTTCCATCTATATGGCCATATCCAATCACTAATCTTATTAGCACGTTAGAAATATGATGTTTGGGGTTGACATAGGTTTTTGCCTAAATTTTTGTTGTTGGATAAGTTACTGGATCAAATTCACAGCTAGAAAAATTCTGTGCTTAATAGTAACATTTTGCCTTAAAATTTATACCTTTTTTAGCAACCTATATCCAGATTTATCTTCACTCTTTAACCTGGTCAGTTTGGATGGTTCAAATTGAATGTAAAACAACAATATCTTAGTTGTATGTATGGAAAGATACAAAGTAAATTACAGATTATATTTTTGTAATGAACAAAGGGACTCTGCAAAACACCTATACAACAAAACAAAAGGCGGTGTGAGGTCCATGCATTGCGCAGGACTCCTTTCCTCTTTTGCGTTAGAAGCAGGGATCCCTCTTGGAAACAAGAATTTCATTCCGTAGGGAACATTCAAACTGATCATGACGGTTTCAGCGATGGTACGCACACGAGGAGGGCCCCTTCCATTATGTATCGGACGAGGGACCAGGGAAGAAGAGGAGGGAAGAGTATTCCGAGCTCGCAGGGGAATAATAACATCGATACCATGAAGCTCCCCCACCGTTCTTCTTCATCTTCTCCATTGACGTGGCACCGAAGATGATATCCATTGTTGTTGAATCAGTCAATAAAAAGATGAAATGTATACAGCATATGCATATGATGATTAGCCGACATTTATATTCCAAGGAGAGCAAACATGATCAGTTCTAAAAGATTGGGAATGCGGAAAGAATAGGGGGAATCTGTTGTGATCCGGATACCATTACAATGAGTAGGAGTAGGAGTGCAAGTCAGGTTGGGCTTGAGCAGAACCCGATCTGGATCCGATCCGATCTGTTCTTAAAAACCATAATCACTTTATACCCGATGCTCTAAACATATTTACTTCAACGAAAGTAAATTTAAAGTAACTTGAAATAAATATTATATATTTATACACTCAGGGAGTTATTAATAAAAGGGGATGTAGCTCAGATGGTAGAGCGCTCGCTTAGCATGCGAGAGGTACGGGGATCGATACCCCGCATCTCCAACTGAAATTTTTTTCCCCTCTTTCTTTTTCAAATTTATTTATCTTCATTTCCCACGCTCCATAAATTTTCATTAAACAAAAATCGCTCACACATAAGAAAGAAACAAAGCAGCAAGCTTCGCCATTTCTACCATCATTAACCATAATCAGCACCTCTACCTCCTCCTCTAAGAAACTCACAGAACACACACACAAAGTTAAGTTCATCAGAAAAATGATTCATCAAATAGGTAACATACTCTCCAACTTCCTCCTCCCTCTATGCACTTTCTTTCGCTCTCGTCGCACACCAACTGTTCGATGCAATGCCTCACACGCATTGTAGGTCTAGTTTGATGACACAGTTTTCGAAACCCCTGTTTTCGTTTATTTATATGTAGCCGGGTTTTGTATGACTACTACCATGGTTTCACTCAAGTCGAGATGCTGTTTGGCAACACGGGTCCGAGCTTAAGTCAGTTGAAAGTTTTACAAAGCTTTCATTTACCCACTACATTCACTCTTCATCGCGCGCCGACCGTTCGGTGCAATGCCATGAACAAATCCGTCTTCATTTCAAGTTAAAACAAAACCGGAGATTGCATGCCTACAAAACCCGGTTTCTGAAACCATGGTTTCACTTGACTTATAGGAATTTTACAAAGCTCTTATAATAGCGTACGGAAACCATGATTTCCTGTTTTGGAAACTTTGCTTCAATCGCCGAACAAACCAAAATGAGACTTTTAATCTTCTTTTCTACAATTTTCATTTGAATATTCTTTGCAGAGATCCATTTCCCGCTTCCATTACTAACCAAGCGAGTTGGCCTTCCCTCATGGAGCAAGAAGCTCTCCTCTCACCTATCATTTCCTCGACAACGACGCCTGTCCACCACAACCACTGCTTCCATCTCCAATCCAGTTAAAACCAAACAAAAAGTGATAGTCGTCTCTGGCCCCACCGGTGCAGGCAAAAGCAAGCTCGCACTAGAGCTCGCGAAAAGGCTCACCGGCGAGATCATCAGCGCGGACTCGGTCCAAGTGTACCGCGGCCTCGACATCGGCTCGGCGAAGCCGTCGGTGTCCGACAGGAAAGAGGTGCCGCATCATCTGATCAACATATTGGATCCGTCGGAGGAGTATTCTGCCGGGAAGTTTTTTGAAGACGCGAGAAGGGCCACGAAGGAGGTTCTGGGGAGAGGACGGGTGCCCATCATTACGGGAGGGACCGGGTTGTATCTGCGCTGGTAATGTTTCCTATGATTACATTAAATTAAAAAAAAGGAAAAGAAAAAGAAAAAAAAACATTCCGTGATGTAATTTTTATATATTTGGAATAGACCCTCAAATAAGAATCGAATCGGCAACCTCTCATATAGAACATGTTGCCCATCTAGGTTATATAAAAGTAATAAATGCATAAAACATCGCTGTAATTTACTCCGTATAGCATTTAAACCCCTTAAGTGATTTACTAGCGCAAATAACCCCTTTGCTCATCAACCAAGACCTTTAAACGACTATCAAATTCAACTCTAAACGACTATCGGTTAGTGGGTAAACTATAGGATTTTTTATTTGGGGTGAAATTAACTCTATATACAAATCATGGCCTACATGACTGATCACATTGTAGCATAAACTCCACGCTCTTCACTAATAAGCATGTTACATTGCTTAAGCGCTTGAAACATGATGTCACGATCAATCTAAATGACCGAACACGATTCGGTTTTGTAACATGGTAGCTTTATATATCCAATCAGCTTTATTACTTCGATCATTTAAATTTTTCGTTCACATTTATCTCTGTTGTTTTAATGTGAAAGGAGAGGGATCCAATTTGACCAATGACTTAAATTTTCTACCATTTACAAGGAAAAAGAAAAAGAAAATTTAATGCCCCTATTAACTCCTCCCTCTACCAAAGGACCATACTCTTGCGGGATACTTGCCTCTCCAAAGTGAGATTGTCAGCTATGTAGCACAGATTTCTTGTCGAGGGGACGTATCCGTATTGGAATCGTATAGGATATTCTTTTGGATACTTATGGGACTCTTTTTAGCACATTCTAAAACTTATATTATGTTATAGATGTAGCAAACATGGATGACCAACTAAAACATCATATACACCAGAATAATAAATATAAATATCTGTTTAGTCTAAATTGCTAATATAATAATTACTTGTTAATACATGTATATATGTTATACAACAAAAACTTAGCTTAGCCTAATGGAACATATCCGTAATTTTGGAAAATTGTGAATCCATGAATCCGACATGTATCCGTAGCCGTAGCCGAACTCGTGCTACATAGGTCTCCGGTTAGACTTCCGAAGAGGTCGCATAAAAAAATACTCCCTTCCCTCTTCTTCATGTGCATCACATGTGCTTAAAATATAGTTATTTTCCGTGTGAACAGGTATGTGTACGGAAAACCTGACGTCCCCAAGGCATCCACAGAGATTTCGTCCCAAGTTTGCTCTGAGATTGAAGATTTCGAAAGAAGAGGAAAATGGGACGACGCTGTTGAATACGTATTGAAGGCCGGAGACTCAAGAGCCCATAGTTTCCCGTACAACAACTGGTATCGGCTGAGACGCAGCCTTGAGGTCATCAGAACTAGTGGGTCGCCACCAAGTGCATTTCAAGTTCCCTACGATTCTTTCAGAGAAGAAAAAGAAAAACTTGATCAAGATTTGCATTTCAACTTCATCTGCCTGTTTCTCTCGACTCCCAGAGTTGATCTTTACAGAGCGATCGACCTGAGGTGTGAGGAGATGCTGACAGACCCAGAAGGGATTCTTTCTGAAGCGTCATGGCTTCTCGATATCGGGCTTAGACCGGATATGAATTCGGCTACTAGGGCTATTGGGTATAGACAAGCAATGGAGTTCTTGTTAAGTTGCAGAGAAGAGGGAGGTAGGAGTTGTGTTAAAAGTTTTCATGCTTTTCTGTTTGAGTTTCAGAAAGCATCAAGGAACTTTGCGAAGAGGCAGCTAACTTGGTTTCGCAATGAACAAATTTATCACTGGATTGATGCATCCAGGCCTTTGGAGAGCGTTCTTGATTTTGTATACGATGCTTATCATGATGAAGGGGAAAACCTGGCAGTGCCGGAGTTAATTCAAATAAAGAAAGATGTGACGGGTAGGCGAGAGACTTATGAATTGAAGTCGTACCGGAGTAAAAACAGGATTTTTGTTCAGGATAAAGATTGTTATCATATTCTTGATTGGGTAAAGAGGACTCAGCGAGATAAGGTAATCAAGCAAGGCAGCCGATAAGTCATCGAAGGGTTTGTGTGAATAATGGACTGGTAAGCATTACTCATTTCAAAGTTTCCCACGGTGATCTAATATCTTTTCAAGAAAATGAGGCGGGAACCCGCGCTAAATTTGCGTTAATTTTCTTAGTTCGCTCTCTTTCATTTTAGATTGCTATTAGGTTGAGTGTTGTAACCATTATGTCGTATTGCAACCAGTGTATCACCTGCGGCTGTCGTGCATTACGGATAGGATTTGTTGCTTGGATATTTTGTTTACTTTTCTTTTCTTTTCCTTTCTTTCTTTCTTTTTTTGGGGGGGGTGGGGGGGGCAATCAAAGGATGGTCTAGTGCACATGCAAATAACAAAAACAACTTAAGATCATTAATGTGTCAATTAAACCTTAGTCTCTTGGCAAGGGGGATAATATCATATTTTGGAATGATAGATCGATGGATGTCAGAATCCTCTATATATCATCTTTTCCCTGAACTTTACAATGCAGCCTGGAACCTGATTCGTGTGTTCACTCTCATGGTTGTCTCATTCATGATAATCAGCTACAAGTTGATCTTCTGTCAGTTACTAATCTTACTGAGTTGTAATTCATGATGTCCAATATTACCCCTTCAGATGTGCCTGATTCTCCTTATTGAACACCCGATACCTCATCAATTAATACTGTTAATTCCCTAAACTAATTCGTAAATATTTGCGGCTTAAGCACTCAATATCTCGAGTTCACTTCTTTATCGGCTTATGGTTGTAAGAAGCAATCTAAGCAGTGGCTACCTAGGTGGAAGCAGCGTTACACCGCTCCGCTTCAGGGATAAGCGGCAGAATTAAGCGGTTCGAACGCTTAGCCCAAATTTTAAGCGAATCGACCCCCTAGACAGGAATTAATTGGATACTAAGCGTTTTTACATTGTTATTTGTTAACTTGATGGTTGTTAATTATTATCCACATAATGTTATATATATTACATCGTTTTCTGTACTGTTACATGTAAATTCACGATGTTTTGAGTGGTATAGTCCATATTCATATATTTTTATTAGAATATTCTCAAATTACTAATGCATTTCTTTGCTATTTTTGCATATACAAGTACATCTACTTAAAAAAGGTAAAACCTTCTAGTTGACAGCTTAGGCAACTAGGCGCTAGGCACTAGGCGGCGGCCCTACCGCCCAACACCGATTAGCACTTTTTGCATTCCTCGCCATGGAAGATCTTCATGCTAGAGGACTTACAATTCATATGTTCTTAGGGGGCCTTGACCTACAAACTTATGCTCGTATCTTCCTTTCTTGTCCTATTGCTGCATGTACAAGATTTAGTTTTTTTGAATAGTTTGCTGCAGTTTCATGATATACCTTTTATCAATTGATGCAGGTTTCAACAAGCAGCAGTAACCTGTGATTGCTACAGTTACTGCCGCATACTGTTGGGTCATTTGGCATGAAATAAATCAGGGGTTTTTTTCCCCCATATTTTCAAACCCAGAGATGTGGCAGAAGAAAAGAGAGGCTGTGCTAATTGCTGGAAATAACATTGGATATCGACAGTTGCTTCGTGGCCTTCAGAATCCCTGAAGAAGAGAAAGATAGCCCCAGCATCACGTCAGAAACCTGGAGTTTTATCATTGACGGTAGTGAGTTTGTGAACTTTCTTTTGGATGCATAAAAAATGTAAACTATATTTAGTTCTGTGCATGGCTGTGAATATTCGGTCGATATTCATTGATATCCATGTCGTTCTACTCTATACTCTGTTCAGCTTCATCATTGCCCGTTTCTTCATATTGGTCACAGCTAGGTGTGTTTGGCTGACGGCAAAGGTCCGCTCCAGAAATTTGCATCTTGATGTAATGCTAAATATGTCGCAAATAACAGATTTTGAATATAGAGGTTGGGAGTTATAAATGTTTCTTGACATTTCACATCTTGTCAACCTCAAGCAATGGTGATAATTATTTTGTGCTTTAAAGCCTAGTTTAGTGAGAAGAAATGTAAAAGTAAAAGTAAAAATTTTGTGCCCTCGGGGACGTTCCGTAATGTATTTGGTTGAAGTCACAGCTTTTGTGATTCAAGAATCGTACGATACTTTATTTTGTACTAAAAATCTTTATCTTATATCCAAAATTAAATAAACCTATCAAAAATCAAAGGGTTTATATCCATGAAAGAAGAGATGCCGCATATAGGCTATAGAGTGTTGTGCTCAAATTAAATTCTTATTCTGACGTCTCAATTACCATAAAAACCAATGTAATATCAATAGTATTATATCCAGTCTTATAATCTTATAAGATATAACCATTGAATGTGTTTACAGGATAATTAATTATTGGGTTAATAACACAAAACACCCATGTGGTTAGTGGTTACCCTATGCGGCACTTATACCACCTCAACTAATTTATTGGCATGGAAACACATCTGCTTATTAATCAAAACTCTAAAATAGATTTACATCTCCTCAAATTCAATTGTAAATAAGTCAAATGACTAAGTTTTCTTTAGAATTTGCCTTTTGTTGTTTAGAGTTGGATTTGAGCATTTTTTAAGGTTTCGATCGATGAGCATTTGAGAAGTTTGTACTAATAAATTGTTTGAAGGGGTGTAACTGTCACGCACGGTAAACGATGGGTGTGTTTTGTGTAATTACCCCTTAATTATTTATATAATAAATAATTTAAATTATAATCTACATAATCTAAAAGAAATAAAAAGTGCTTATAACTACATTTAAATTACAATAACAGAACAAACAACAAAAATAACCATAGAGCAAAATATAGCCACGTAATTTTCCTGTAGAGCTCTCACACTTGAGTGCGAGACTCACTGATTTTGTGAGTGTTATGTAGTTTGTTGTATAGAAACCTTTTTTCCTAACCATATACATAGAATTTCAAACTTTCAAAATATTATATTTGAAAGTCAACGAGCAAGTTCGATTTAGGAAATATAGTCGCCACAGTCCCACTAAATTACACAGAGTTTACCCGTAAAGATCATTATTACATTTTCAATTTCATGAAATAAAAGTTACGTAAATTACTCTAAAATACCTCTCAACCACCACAGTTTTTCCCTGAAATACCTTACGACTGATTCTTACGGTAAAATACCTTAAACTATGGTTCTGAACGTTATAATTTTTAATTAAAATACCCTTAAAAGTAGACTTTGATGTATTTTATTGTAAATAAAAGACTTTAACGTATTTTAACAGAAAACTGCTAGTTTAGGGTATTTCAGCATAAGAAACACATAAAAAGATTTTACCTGACACTTCGTTATTTGTAACAAACTTCTCATGCAACAAATCATGCATTTCCTATTGCTGCAAGCAATACAATCTCAGAGCGCAAGAAAATAGATGCAACATAAACCAGGCAAAAGCCATTTCTTTAAGAGACGAAGTTGATGCTAGTGGGTCCATTGAATTTCTCCTGGAAAATTTGGAATGGCCGATTGCTAACTACAAACACAAGAGTCTAACAGTTGGATTGCGAGCTCAGAAGATATATTACCCAAACTGAATGTTCGGAATGATAACGTTACAATGGTGAAGGTCCTAATTGATTCAATTACTGGAAAATGGAACACATCCTTTGTTTCACGACTGTTTGATCCTGCAGCACGCAGCAACCAAAAACCTTGAATCGCTTTGCCTGATTCCATCGTTCAGAGACAGGCTTGTACGGACCCACACCAAAGACGGCAAATCCACACCAAAGACGGCAAATCCACACCAAAAACTTCCATCTTCAACTTGAATATGAACATCCTCGTATTATACAAAGATCAAGTCCGAATTCTTTTCATTTCAGGAGCTGCACCTTCAATGACAACCAAGAATGCTACTGTACAACGTATCAGATAGCGCTAAAACTGAATCTGCCACATTAAAACAAAACATCCAAAGGCCCGAAGAGATTGTCGCAAGTAAAAAGTCAAAAAGCAAATGCTAAGCCACCAACTATTCCTTTGACGAGCAGCCAACATAATAAAACTGCTCTCTTCTTTGTTTGTTACAGGGATAAGAATTGTTGGGATGCTCAAAGTTTACGGATGCCAAACACAGGCAAACACGACACAGCCTTAATATACAGATACAAGATTTAAGATGTAACTTCCGATGCAAAGGAAGTAGTTATAATGAGTAGAGTGTAGAACTACCTTATGCAGGCTCGCTTCACATTAACAGAAGCACGTCATTATTCATATTTCCCGCAGATGATATCCACGAGTATTGGCCACATGGACCAAACTTCTCCAAGAAAACTAAGGGGGAAAACTTAACCCAATTAAAGTTAACTTCAGCTAGCACAAGATTTTAATTCAGAAAAGGAAGCCAACAACTACATCAACTAAAGTACTCCATGGGAAAGCACTACTATCGACCTCAAGCAAAATTGTTTCCTCAATTGAAAAAAAGGAAAGGAAAGGAAAAGGAAAAAAAAGCCCGGGTGAAACTGCCTATCATACCCTTCTAACGGGGTTTACTTTCACATGTATAAATTAAAACACTTGAGAGCCAAACAACTTAGTTTCTTCATCATGATAGTGAAGAAAAGAGGTGAAGCAGCATTATTACCACCTGTTGCTCGGGGGTTTCACTTTGTAAATACGAACAATCCAGTTTGAAGTTGTTAATGCCTCTTCCAAGTGCTCGAGCTTCACATCTTTATTCCCAATTTCGACTCCCCTTGCACGATCGTACCTGCAAATTCCACGTGAAAATCAGCATTAAATTGAAGGTATATCACGACATGTTTACTTGAAGAAATATATTTCATGTATTATTCATGAAGGGAATGAGTATGATAATCCCATGGTTAATGCCACATCAAAGTGGCAATGGTTATTGTAGAGCTCTACTAAAGAGACAAAAAGAGAAAGGCATGTAACCCTGATTATTTAGGGGAAGGGATGGGTCTAATGTGGGTCCAACCTCAGAACTCAAGTTAAAAGCGGGAAAAAGGAACTAATGCATTTCGAAAATATGTCTAATTCTTATAAGGGTAAATTACACCCAAAAAAATACCCTTAACTATCATGTTTTTCACTAAAATATCTTGAAGTATTTTTATTACAGTAAAATACCTTAAAGTAAGGCTTTTAAAGAGATATCTTTCACTAAAATTCCTTCAAAAGTAGCACTAAAGGTATTTTACTGCAATTAAAAACTTTTGTGAAAAATCATGATAGTTAAGGGTAATTTAGTGTAATCTACCCTTTTATTAAAATTGCCACAAGCCTAAAACACGAAAAATCTAATAAATGATGTCAAGAAACAAGCCTTTGCCCGGCCATCGACTCAGTCCAGACCATGATGCCAAGATATAGCCTACATAGGTGCATTGTTTAGGTTCAGATCAAAGGGGATACAGAGGAGCAAGTTGTACCAGGATTCTCGACGAACACCACTCGAGCATCAAAAAGTTCAACCATTTCATGATTTCCACAAGACAAATCAAAACTCCATCAGAACCCAGATTTCAAATCCAAATACACTATTCTAATTTCCTGTTGTAAAACATATCAACGAACATAAACTGATATATATGGTTATATATTGTGAAATTATATTGAACACCTACTTATCCTGGTGCCATATTCCTTTATTTTCATATCTTCCATCTGCAATTGGCCCTAGGTGTCACAAGCATCCTTCGTACGTAAATGGTTATCCCACAAGCTTCAATTCTCTCAATTTTTAAGCCATTAAAGAATGCCGCCTAAGCGCTGGTAGTTCCCCAGTCCCAGTTTCACTAAAGTTCAGGTATTGGTATCCCTAAGTAAGCAGGCAACTAGAAGATGCTATTACAAGTTTATTGATATTATTAAGTCTTAAACGGGAAAAAAAAAGTGTAAGATTCATGAAACGCCACGAAGTTCACTCAAACCATCCTGATGTTTTTTCCCATCACTTAGCCCCCTTCGATACACTTTTGTGTTAAACGACATCGAAATTACATGTGTATCCTTGCAAAACATTATATGAGTGTAAGCTTTGTCTTCTCCTCTCATGGAACTTTCCCTTCTCCTAATCCATTAATTTTCTCATATCACTTCATCTATTCATCCATTCCCTCTCCCTTCTGCATCCTATTTTCTTCCTAACCCATCTGTCTTATTTGTCATCTAAGTGGCATGCAAATACAATGTCCTTTCTACAAAACAATATAATATTTGGAGAAACCCTGTATATGAAGAAAGAAAACCATCCTGTCAAATTTTGCCCAAAAACTAACCATGAAGTTTGCTTTTGTGACACAACTTAACCGACATTTGAAAGAAATTATCATTCTTTGATGTGGAGCTAGGATATGATATTCCCAACTGACATCAGAGTAAATAAGCACTATGCAGACTACAGACATCTGACATTTTACTCTCTTGATCTAACCTAATTCTTTATGCAGCATTTTCTGTTGCTGTAAGCTCCAAAGGTAATCTACCATTCACAATTGTCCTTACTGTTATGACGTCGTGGGTCAAGTTGACAGCATGGCTATTCATATAATCCAGTGCTTGCAGAAATTTGCCAAATGAAGTGTAAACTGTAAGCAAGCATAAATTTCTGCATCTATGACACATACAATAAAAGCATAAAATGGTAGTTGATGGACACTTGGAACATAATTTGATAGGCACCAGAGATACAAGGTTTAAAAAGCTGATTAATTTAGAAACCATGATACATAAGAAAATTAGTGTAAATCGGTAGTTGATTGAAATTTGCCAAAATGAAGTGTAAACTGTAAGCAAGCATATGAATTTTTGCATCCATGACACATAAAATAATAGCATAAAAAACACTTGGAACATAAGTTGGCTAGCACCCACATCGAATGATATTAAAAGGTCGAATGACTGCACAAATGGCCATTTGCAGAATGTGCGAATGAAAGCTCAGTTTACAGGCACATACACAATGTGCATAACCCACTAGATATCCCACACACAGTGCGCATCTCAATATCCACTTGATAAAGACCTGAATTAGCTCTCCCCATCTCTATATTTCTCTTGTTTACATATTCTCTTTTCTATTTCCAGGTTTTTAACACACATATATAGTAAAGTCCATGGCCATCTTTTCTGTTAAGTGGCTTAACATAGTTAACTCTATTTATTTATTCCTATGTGTGCATGTGTTGGATTGGGCGTAAAGATGTGTGTGTGTGTGTGTGTGTGTGTTAACCTCAGTTGTGCTTCATGGATTTAACCATAATGATATGCTAAACTATTATTTTACAAGGTTGAATAATTCATTTCAAACTGTCTTTCAGAAGAGCATACTGGGAAAGAAAAGGTGTGTGTGCGTGCAACTTAATCAAGAAAAGATTTTGCGTAGAAACCTGCTGAAACAATTGCTAATGTTCTATTGGAAACTTATAGAAACGTGATTATTTTTGGATCATTTAATAGCTTTGTGCCTCAAAAATGAATTGCATTCAGCAAATATTATCATCTTACCTCTGCGTCAAGACTATAGTGTTTCGGGGAAGCTGAAGGATTGCTCTTTGGTTGTATAAGCTTAGTCCATGGGGCCCAAGGATAGGTTTACCTATCCGTGAACAATGTAGGCTCTAAGAGAGGGTTTTTCTTGGCTAGTACTTTAGCTAAAAATCAAAGCTCATGGTTTTCTTGGCTAGAAATTTGACACTAATTACAATGATATTAGGTTGAGACCTAGTAAAACTTGATCCCTTTCTATTGTCGAGCTCTTTGCAACTTTGGTATATGCTCCATAACCAACCCCATTCCATTGGAAAAAATATAATATAACGTAGAAGTATAAAACAATTGAGAACCTTTTATCACCCCTAGGTAGATAAACCATGTAATTGGATAGAAATGAATAACAAGATGGGAATGTTAAAAATCTAAAATAACATACCCAGGAGGCTTCCCATACTCTGTTCTTAGTTCCCCAAACCGGTAGTAAGAAAGTTTGTACCTGCTCATCAGAAGATAGGAAGTTAGCCTTACAAATGCTGACTCTGTGTATTATCAAACTAAAGAATTAGCTCAGTCCATATGAATGTGTGTGCGCGCGCGCCCCTGACTATCAGAAGATAGGAAGTTAATAAGTGAAGGTAACATGCAAAACAAAATGTGGATATTTTCCACTCTGCCTTACAAATGCTGGCTGTGTATTATCAGACTAAAGAATTAACAAAGTCCATATGAAATAAACATGTGGGTGGGGGTGGGGGGGTGTGGGTGTGCGTGCACACGCAGAGGTAGGTGTGCACGCCATTGCGATCTAAATATATCAATAAGAGAACATGAGTTGGAAAACATGAGAAGTCGCCATGAATCAACATGAAATAAGTCCAAAAAAAATAAAGGCAAATCTCAACTGCTGAAAGATTCCTTTATTATAAAGCTTGAACCAAAGACCATGTAGGCATATTTGGTGGGCAGAAAAATGTCTGAATATAGTTAAAGGCCGGGTTTCATCAAAGAATAGATGCAGGGTTAAAATTGTCGATTATTAAATCACGGGAAGAAGGTTGCATGGACACGGACAAGACATGCTATGACGACATGCAAAAATCTCAGAGTACAGGATATGAGAACATGGCGCGCGCGCGCATGAAAGAAATAAAATATCAAACTACTACAACAACATAAAACAAGAAAAATTAATAAGTCTAAGTAGACACACCATAACAGTAACAACTGACTGTGTCTCTCTGGTATAAATAGCCAGAGCTTGCGCATACAGTGAAATTAAAGATTAGGGACATTTGTTTCAGGACCCAATACCTGGAACTGGTTTATATTTAAACCCAGCAAGTTTCATAATTACTAAAAAAAGCCCAATACGGAACTGATCAGAAAAAGAAAAAAAACATACCCAAATCTTCTCAAACGTATACTAGCAGGCTAATTTTATGGAAATCCTGACTACACCCTTCTTTATTTCCACGGAAAAAGATGATTGCAGTGGTTGTTATTTAAACTCATTTGTTAGTTTCTACGTCCTTTCAATACTTCTATTTTTCTCTTCGCCGATACCTTGGTTGTGTCAACTGGGTTCAACACCCATTCGGTACTTCCATTAGTTCCCATATGTCAATTGGGTTCACTTTGGTTCTCTCCAATCTTCTTCCATAAATCATGTAATTGCTCATTGAATACTTTGTTGCTATTTGGTAATGGAAGACCATTGATCTTTATAATTTCTAAGTCCTTCAAAATACGCTGGACTATGATACCCAAAAAATGGTCGATCCAGCCAATGGCCTCATCAATTAATTTTGCTGATCACTTTATCCTTCCCATAAAATTTGAAATCACTTCTTTTTTTTCCTTTCCTTCTCTTTCCTTCTTTTTTTTAAAGGTAAACGGTGGGTAAAATCACAATTTATCACTATTCTCTCTACTGAATATGACTATATGCTTAATTTTACTAAGAATTTTTAGTAGGGAATGAGGCCTTTGCTGCCCTAATCGAATATCAAGTGATAAAATTCGCTTTAGAAATTCTTGTTGTGGATCTTGAATTAAGGCCAGTAAGAATTAAATCATTTGAATGAATGCATAGAAACTTATAAACAAGGAGATGACCTATGATTATCTTGATAATTTCGTATGCCTTACTGCCTTGGTACATGCAGTGTCCTTATAAACAAGGAGATGGCCTATGATTATCTTGATAATTTCATATGCTTAGTGAATGTAATGTCCAAATAGACGATCTTTTGAGGACTGTGTTGGTTGGTTTTGCTAGATCATAGTAATCTTCATTATGCACACCAGCTTCCAAAAATTAATCAGAGTAAATTTTCTCAGCATAAACGTCTTTCGCATCCAAGCGAAGAATCCACCAAGCAAAATGAGGGGGAAATCCCAATTAATTATTATCTGAAAATATTGATGGAATAACTGGATTTAACCAAATAGTTTAAAAGACTTACATGAGACAGTTAAGCATTTTTGGTGCCGCCCCCTTATCAACACGATACTCGCCATTAACAAGATAATCTGGTTCCTTTATTACAGGGAAGACCCCACCACCAATACGTACCATCCATAGAAATCTAGCATAATAGAATGATCACACAAAAATTAAAATAATTAGGTCATAGTGGTTCACACAACAAATTTAGAACAGCCGCAAGGTGAATAAAGGAGGGAAGCAAGAGCTTAAACCTACACACTTACTTATTAATATCATCTGACGAATAACCAGTGACACCTCCAAATACAACAAGAACATAATCCACATCCAATGACCGTATAATCTCATATGCCTCGTCTTCATATGATGACATTGCACGTCCAACAGTAGCAATGTGTGTATTATTCCAGGTATTATTGTCTACGATCACAGTTCTGTTTCCCATTGCAGTGATCTGGTATCCATAATCCCACCAGGACATTATTTTCGCATCTTGAGGAGTATTTTGACGAAGCCAATAATATGCTTCACGATAATCATCAAAAATGACCCTGTCGCCCCGAGCACCCCTTGCAGCCAAGACAATAGATGGAGAAGAATATGCCTCAGATGTGACCCAAGTGCAGTGAATAACATATCTACTAAACCAATATAGAGCACCAATAAGTAAAAACATAGCTACGTTTCTCTGGAAAGGCAGAGACTGATCCTGAGATGCCTGCCAATGAAGCAGAAAGAAGTCGTCTGTATAAAGTTCACTGGTGATATTTTCATGAAGTGAAGATTTACACAGAAACACGGTAATGACGACACATAGTTCAATCTAAAATGGGTAAAGTTCTAATCTAAAGTTGTTCAAGAAATCATCATCTTTCTCCAAAATTTTGTTAAGAAAATGCAAGCATCAAACCTTTGTTGCTATCATCTTTTATTAAGCATAAACACAACTTCTCCTTGGCTCAGATATGCATGTGCATAAACAAAATTCGATAGCCTGGTTCAATCTACATTTTCCTTTTCTTTGTTCCATCCCTGACCACTCAATTCAGTTCAACCGCCCCAAATTAATCCATCTCAGCAGGATACCCCGCCTCATACTAAAGACCATACCCACAACATTTGGAACCACCATGAACACACACAAATTAAAAAGCGGGGTGGGTCAAACTAAAAACACATGGTGAACGAAACATAAGTATTCACTACTCAGAGAAGTTACAAAGTGAATTTCTGTCACAATAGGATAATCTAGAGAAGAAGCTATTTCAGGAAAAATTCAGCACATGAATGTATCTATATCTTTTCAATGGCATGAAGTACTGCATATTTACAACTTAACTGATAGGAAGAAATCGTATTTTTTGTTTTGTTTTTTTGCAAGATACCAAGTCATGACAAACAGAGAACTCATCTTTACTAATATAACTGTTCAGCTTAAAATGTAGAATATAAACATAAATTATGATAGAGATCAATGTAAGTCCATGAAAAAGGGCCGTCAGCATCCAACAAAAAGAACACAAAAATCAAGCAGCACTAAATATATGAAATGAAAAATACTTTTCCTGCTTCTCCTACCCACTTCCACCCACTGCATGTATGCCCAAGAGCCAAATGAGATGGCCCTCAATATGGCACTAGTATTCAATTTATATGTGCCCCCAAAGAGCTCTTGGGTAAACATGCTGGTAGGGTGCAGTACAGAGGAAAAGTATTTCTCATATATAATATATTCAAGCCCTCACCTTAGCTGATGCCTTCAAGCTAGCTGATCCTTTACCAGATGCAGTTTGTGGGGCTTTGCTCTTTGCTCGTACGAGTGATGTCAAATTCTTCACAGTGGCCGAGACTGCAACAGCACTGATAAGGCAAACAGCTGGTGTAGCTACAAGAATAAGGCGAACCATCACACCAGCAAAATACAAGCTTGTAAGGCCATACATAACTATGAATATAGTGGCATCTGATAAGTGCTTAAAGCAGAAATAGAGTCCTGCTGGAAAAAGGAAAAGCAGGATATGGAAGTCAAACATGAAGGACGACCATGCTGTTGGTTGATGCTCAGAAACGGATGCAATGATGGGGATATGGTCCTTTGCATATGTGGGATCAAGCAACGAATAAAACCGGCCTGTCCATGGAGAAATATATCCAGTTGCCATGCCAACTCCAAGAGAAAGAGCGCCCACAGTTATAGCACAAGTCAGAGTAATTCTCAAAAAAGATTGGAACAATTTAGTATCATTTAACATGTACTTCACCCAGTCCAAGAAGTAAAATACCTGTGAAATAGCATCAAACATCAGCTGCCATATAAAGGTGACTCAAGAGTAAAGACATTTAATTATTCCAGTAAGCCTATAAAGCAAAAGGGCATCGTGTCCATATACCATGATATAGGTAGACGCCTTTATAGAATGGACTTAATTATGGCAATTCCTCTATGCGGTTGCTTAGATATTCAAATTTTAAAGTAGAGATATACTGGTGCTACATTGAGTGTGATACAATGACTGAAAAGCAGAGATATGAAAAAACCTACACATGCAAAGAAATTATGTGCACCTCAAATCAGAGAAGCCGTCATGAACATTTCCTTAAAATAATTTTCCTTCTAATCTTTGGCTGCATAGGTGTAAAAGACAGATATATTGCTCACCTTTACCCTTGAGACAAAAAAAGAAGCAAATTAGATGGAAGCCTACATAGACAACTAAAGGGAAATGTCTCGTCTTGCCACATTGTTTTGTTTCCTTTGTATGGGTGTTTTCCTTTATCTTCTGTGTGTTTTGGGGTTTTTTTCTTCTTATGCTGTGTGGAGGGCGGGGGATGGGGGTGGTGTTGTCCGCGCGCGTGCGTGTACAAAACAATGTCCTCTAAACAAGACATGATCTAGATGTTTTGCCATCAAAGAGATTCCAAGTTAGAATTACATCACCCTAATGACTCGTGGGCAATGTAAAACACTCTAAATAAAGTCATGACTTCACAATTAAGCTTCCTCCGAGGATATAACCATATGGCAAACAAGCAACTACATCAATTACTCAGTGTTTTATAAAGCGTCAAATTAAGCCGCAGAGCGGGTTTTGCCGCTCTGCTTTATCCCGCTTAAGCAGGTGATATTACATAGCCTAGTTTTATTGATGTTTACACTTTGTGTCATAATGGATATATAAGTATTGTTATTGGAGTGAGAATAACACAAATACCTATTAACACAAAATCCCATCTCTTTTTCCTCTTTTTACATGTCGTCGTTTCTCTCTAGTATGCTCAAGTTGACAGGGGCTAGGGTTTTCGAGATGCTCGACTTCGACAAACTTCGAGATTTGGGTTTCGAAACTTCAAGAAGGTTTCAAATCTGATCGATTTCAAAATATCAAGATCCGAATCGATTTCAAACAATCCTAGGGTTTTCCTATTTCGCTTTCGAGTAGTTTTCGAATTTCGACCTTGAATTTCTAATTCGATTTCGACCAGCTTTAGGCTGCAATCTTTCAGGTACTTTTGTTGTGATTTTGTTATATTCTTGTACTGATTTTGTTGGGTTTTCTAATTACAATCTATGTTTATTTTTGAAATGAATTCTAGCAACAATAGAATTTTCTTCACAATCAATTTGCGTTTTCGGTTGTTTACGTCTTTCATAATATTAATTTACGCAGTTCCATACACAAAAGGAATATAAAATAGTTAGAACTCTAATATAATCAATATATATTAAAAAGAAATAAGAAAATGGATGAGAACGCCACTATTCTGATTTCTGAGCGGCCGCTAAAACGCTTAAGCGGCCAAGCACCTCGACCAATCCGCTTTTTTATTCCACTTTTAAAACGTTGCAACTACTATTGGTAAGCCCAAGCAATAACCTAAACGGAACTGAAACCAGTGGACATACAGCCATGGAAATAAAGCTATATATTTGTCAATTAGTATGGTAATTCACATTAAACAACCCAAGCAAGAGTTTACTAAATTCCTACTATGACAAGAAAAATCGCAATTTTGCAACTGATTATTACTACAAAATCGAAGAAACCAGCTTCGCCAATCTGTCAGCATTTATAATTTGTTCAAAATATCACATTGCCCAAAAAAAGAGAGCAGACCTGCATCAAGAAGAACACGCCCATGGCCGCCATATGCTCCCCGGACTGCACATGCTGAAACCCAACAAACCTTATCTGCATCGCCAACAACATCCCCAACACATACGTCACATTATACGCCACATACAACCTTGTCGAATACCTTCCCGTAACGAGCAACACCAACACATACAGCGGCACGAGGTTAATAATAAACACATACCCACCCCAAGCCGACACCATATAAAAGTACCCAAACGCCGATGCCAAGCTCCACCACATCGACCCCGTCTTCACCCCCTTCACAAACAGATAAAACGTCAACAGCAACGCGAAGATCGCAACCCCCTCATTGTCATAAGAACCGGCGACGGATCTCGATATATAACCTGGGCAAATCGCGATCAATGCAGCGGCTACGAGCCCGGCCCCGGTGTCCCAAATCTCCTTCCCGAAGAAGTAAGCGACCAAAGTGGTGTTGGAGGCGAAGAATGGCGCGGTCAAGACGCAGACTTCACGGATGTGGACGAAGAAGCGGAGGAAACGGAGGGTCCAGTAGATGAAGGCGGCGGTGACCATGAGGCCGGGGTAGAGGGTGCCGCCGATGATGCGGCCGAGGGGGTACCATGACTCGGAGTCGAACCAGTTCCAGAAGTCGTAGAAGCCGTGCTCGGTGAGGTAGAGGGTGGTCCTGTAATTGAAGTAGGGGTCGAACTCGTGGATCATCGACTCGTAGCGCAGGACGCTGAAGAGGCGGACGGCGAAGGCGAGGATGTAGACGAGGCCCAGTATCGAGACGCGGAGGAGGAGGGCCTGCTGCTTCGTCTTGAGGTTTAGGGTTTTGAGAAGGGACGAGGGCTTGAACGCGAGATCCATTGCTGATGTGGTTTTTGGGGGAAAGGTGGGATTTTGGGGGGGAAAGATGGGATTTTTAGGGTTTCACTTCATTTTCGGGGGTTTTAGTGTGGAGAGTGGATCTGAAGTCATGAGAGAGACGAAGTGGGGTGGGGTCACCGGCCGTGAGAATAAGAAGGGTTGACTTTGGTGATTTTTGGTTGTGGGCTATGGCCCGTAGCTCCAAAAATTATATATATTGTGGGCTGGGCCTGGCCTGCCCACTCCACTTTGGGCTGGGCAAAACGTTTCATTGCCAATCTGATCGGCAAAGTGAGATCCTTTTTTCCCTCTGTCGAAGTCAGATCCAACAGGATACTTTCAAATTTTCAACAGCAAGCATCAAGCGGTATTTAAGCAACCCTCCTGCTCCAGGACCGGCCGAAAAATGTCGGCCATTAAAAATTTATGTCTCGGCTAGGATTGAATAGGGAGTCTGCTGGATCGAGATCGAGATGATGATTGAGGTCATGAAATGGCCAAGTTTACTATTTGAGTTGCTACTTGTCAAACCTTGGATAGAGATATCAGCCGATAGAGAAAGATGTGTTGGATATAGATACGCTCAAGGCAATTATTCACTACTACAAGGTCGGGATTTGGTCACTGTTCAAACCGTGACCAAAACAAAATACAGTCATGGTTTAAACCGTGACATGACCGTTGCCATAAACCCTGTCACCATAAGCCTTGTCATGGTCAAAACCGTGACCGTATCATTTTATTTTGTCACGATTAAAACCGTGACCAATTTTATGCATGATGAAAAAAATAAAATTCCCCCAAAAGCTCTCCACTCTCTAATCCTTCACCCCCCTCCACCACCATCTCTCAGCCCATCATCATTCTCCTCAAGAACCCTATCCTCATCTCTTCTCCTCTTAGAGATCTGCTCCAACCCCAAAGAGCTCCACCAACTTCGTTCCTTGATCATCCAAAGAAGGTTTTCTTTTTAAATAGGGTATTTTAAATTTAAAATTATAAATATAGGGGAGTTTGAATTTTATTTAGAAGACTATGGCGGTTTGGCAGACCCCACCCCCTCCCCAGTTGAGAGGGCGGATTCCTAGAACCCGCTCTCTGCTTATTATAGGGGAGGGCGGGTTTTTAGAACCCGCCCTCCCCTCAATTATGAATGAAGAGGGCGAGTTTTGAAAACCAACCTTTTTTTATAAAAAAAATTAAATTAATATATCGAAATTAATTAAATATTAAATAAATGAAATAAAATTGTATAATATTAATCGTTGTTTACATATGAATCCGGTATTCTAAATTTGAGGATTTTTTTGTATTCTAAATTTGACGGATTCATTTTGCTATTATAAATTTGACCGTCGAGATAGAATTTACATTTTACAAACAGATATGATTTTTTGGTATTGTAAATTTGACGGATTCATTTTGTTATTAGAGTGTACACCAGATTCATATGTAAACAACGATTAATATTATACAATTTTATTTCATTTATTTAATGTTTAATTATTTTCGATATATTAATTTAAAAAAAATTTTTAATAAAATAAGGTGGGTTTTGAAAACCCGCTCTCTCCTTTATAAAGGAGACGGCGGGTTTTCAAAACCTGCCCTCTTCATAAATGAGGGAAGGACGGGTTCTAAGAACCCGCCCTCCCCTATAATAAGCAGAGGGCGGGTTCTAGGAACCCGCCCTCTAAACTGGGAGGGGGTGGGGTCCACAAACCGTCCTATTTTCCTAAATAAAATTCAAACTTCCCTATATTTAGAATTTTAAATTCAAACTACCCTATTTCAAAAAAAATCCCTCCAAACAAAGCTCATCTCCCTCCGAAGAAAAAAAACACCAGTTCCGCCGATGCATAAATTAAAATATAATCACAACAAAAAACAAAAAAAATTACCTTATGATGAGGCTCAGATCGAGCAGCAGGCGAGGAATCGAGAGGAGAAGGTGATGGAAAATTAGCGAGGGGATGAGCAAGCTTGTCGGCGATCTTGTCCTTCCACGAGTGCATCGAGATCTGAAATAGATTGAGATTGAAATGGATCGAGATCTGAAATGGTTCTGAAGAGGCAAACGAAACCAAAAAATTAAATGAATTTGACAACCGGCAGCGAGGGCTTCGGCGAGGGCTCGACCACGGAGGCGACGACCTTCAGCAAGCTCCAGCAACGCCGGAGACGACGAGAACGAGCTCGAACGGCGGCGACGAAGACGACGCGGTGGCCACAGAAGCGTAGCGATGGCTAGGAGGCGAGGAGAGGCGGTGGGGATCGAGCATAGCGGGCGATCAAAGAATTTAGGAAGGAAAAAGAAAATTTGGGGGGAAATGAAAATTTGGGATGGAGGGAAATTTTTTTGGGGAGTGAAAAAGAAAGGGTTTGAAGGGATGGCGGGATTTGGGGTTTTATGGATCCAAGCTTGTGGGGACCGCCGCTTATAGGAATTGGCAACGGTTTAAGTCGTAACCAAAACAATACAACTGTTATTATACGTTGGTCACGGGTTTAACCGTGACTAAATGCCCATTACTGCTGGACACATTTGTAGTAGTGATCGTAATTGAAGGAGCACCTATACGAGAGAAAAATATTACTCAAGATTATAGTATGCTATCTGGTTTGTCTTTATCTTTCATGTGATGCGTTTTCTTCACTATCACGTATCGTTTAGACGTGAGATAAAACCCTAAGATTTTGCTTGACTACAAGGACGGTGATGGAGATCATACTAGCGGGGCCTGGATAGTCGATAATCACATCTTTAAATGTCCCTAGTCGTAAGAGTATCGAGACTGAGCATTAGTACTCTGGTTTAGACAAGTGTGTATGTTTGCTGGCCCGGTTGGAGGGCGAAAGCTGATCCTATAGCTATTAGTGTTTGACATCGAGAATCGTATACAGGTGCTCCTTGGATGAGTTATACTAGAGGGATTCACCGAGAACTCCTAATTGGTGATATTATGTAGTGGTTCTTTGGTGACATGGGTACAGTGTAGTCCTTAGGACCTGAGATCGCTATAGTGTCTCATGTGTGTTTCCACTATACTTAAACTTCTACCCTACCACTGCTCAAAAGAGTCATGCAAACAGATTTTTGTTGGGTATAGTCCGGAAAAAGGTGGAGACAGTAAGCATTCAAGAGAATTCGTCTCTCCCGGTATAGAGAATTAATGTCGCGCTGTGCAGAACATGACTATTGTAGGGTGTTTTTCGTCACCCCACTGAGATGGGAATTTACGTCGCGCGTACTACAGATTCCCCCTGCCTAGGGTAGACGGGGGTTTATTGATTGTGGGGATCCGAATCTCCGGCAGCCGCAAACTAAACTGCCGTTGATTACCTCTCGCCTTTGGAGCGAGAGAACCACCGATTGACGGGTCAAACTGGTCATGCGAACCCAATGCGATATATTGGGGGGGGGGGGTGTGTGTTTTATATAACAATAGGGACGTGTTCATTTTTTTGCTCCATTTGTAAAAATAAAAAAAAGGATGTATATATATTTTTTTGTCCCCGAAGCGGAGCATAATTCCGGCAGGGAAGGTAGATATCCCAAGGCGAAGCATGATTTCGACACGGGGTACATTCTGGGACGAAGCATGATTCCACCGCAGAGGTTGTTAGTTTGATTTGATTTGGGTTGACATCAGTATCGCTACACTGGAATATGGTACCAGGAGCGAATCATCATTTTCCACGAGTGGATCTGAGGATTTTGGTTTTGGTTTGGCATCAGCATCGCTACATTGGAATATGTTACCAGGAGCGAATCATCATCTACCATGAGAGGATTTGGGGATTTTGGTTTGGCATCAGCATCGCTACACTGGAATATGGTACCAGGAGCGAATCATCATCTGCCATGAGGAGATTTCCTTCGTTCCCAGTTTAACGACTTAGGGGTCATCTGTATTCAGTTTAACGACTTAGAGGTCATCTATTCCCGGTTTAAAGACCTAGGGGTCTATTGGATCGGAGGTTTGGAATTTTGGGGTAGGGGTCGGCATCAGCGTTGCTAACACTGAAGCACAGGTGCCAGGAGCAATTCATCATTTGCCTTTTCCTGTTGGGGAGCGATGGCTTAGGAGACAGGTTTAGGTCCCTATCACATAAGGCTTTTCAATTTTATGAGCCGTAAGGGTCTCATAAAAGTATTTTCTCCCTACGAGTCGAAAGGATCTCTTGGGTGTATTTTCTCCTTAGGAGTCGTGGGGACTCCTAAGTGTGTTGCTCTTTTATGAGTTGTAAGGATCTCACGCGGGAATTTTCTCCTCACAAAGTCGAGAGGACTTCACGAGTGTATTTCATCTCTTTTTCACGAGTTTGCGCTCTTTCGGGTTTTCACAAACTCGCCGGCAGTCCTGCTGTTTTTACTTACGGAGCCCTTTCGGGTTTTCATCTGTGCCCGTTTTGCTTGTGGACACACCTTTTTCATTTTTTTTTGAATCTTCTTCGCTAGTGGGACTTTAAATGTAGCATCGCCGGAAGGACTTGGGAGAGATTGGGATCGTTTTACGTCCGTGGATTGTATATGGTTTTGTAGGATGTATGATCCAGACCATAGGGCTTGGAAAATTTTGGGACTTTATTGGCGTCTGCATCGCTGTACTGGAATATGGTACCAGGAACGACTCATCATTCGCCGTTGGCATATGCGATTTGGAATTTGGTTGGCGTTTGCATCGCTGCACTAGAATATTGTACCAGGAGCGACTCATCATTCACTTTTTGAGAATTTGGATTTTGCTTGGCGTCTGCATCGCTGCACTGGAATATGGTTACAGGAGCGACTCATCATTCGCCATTGGTTTTTTTTTTACCGCAACTGCTCTATCATTTCAGATTTTCTTATCGCGAAGGTTGCGATTGCCCTATCATTTCGGCTATTTATTCGCGGTTGCCCCATCATTTCAGCTTCATTTTCATTTTTATTTTACTCGCTGGTTTTTATTGCGAGTTGCCCCATCATTTTGGCATTTCTTTTTTTTACACATTTTTTTCACACTCCCAGTTTAACGACTTAGGGGTCCTCTTTCTCATTTTATCGACATAGTGGTCAACTGTTCCCAGTTTAACGACGTGGTGGTCTTGTGTGTTTGCTTATCCCAGCTCCTCGAACTTTGATCTTGGCGGAGCTGTGTTGATGACCGTAGCGCTGTGGCTTGCCGGTACATTCGAGGACTGTGAGGTTCTCCCAAGCTTGTATTGGTTCTCTACCCAATCTTTAAACATGCAGCAGTTTTCGATAGTATGACTTACCACTCTATGATATAGGCAGTACAGTGGATTGTTGATCATGTTTGCTTTATGTGGCCTCTTTGGAATAGGCAATTGCAGACCGTTGTTTAAGGCATCCTCGAATATTTTGCGGACTTTCATCTCTCCTGAAGGAGTATACTTTCTTCTTTCTTTCCATTAGAGTAGGTGCCTTTCCTGATGCCGGTCCTTGAGGCCGATCAGTCTTTTGTTCGCCTGTTGTCCGCTTAGCCCATTCAGTGTACGCATCGGAGAGACTAGAAGCTGACCGCGGACGTTTTCCGCAAAAGTGCTCTGCTTTTGGGCTGGAGGGAGTATCGGTTGGCTGCTTCCGGATATCAATCCCTGGCTCATGAACCAAAATTTGATTTTGTTATGATTGCAATCGGGCGACTTGGGTCGTGAGATCTGCCACGGCGTTTACCAGCTCGTCGACCTTGGAATGGACCTGTTTAGTCGAAAATACTGCATATTTGATATAATATTTTCCTTACTTTTCTTAGATATTAAAGGTGTTTATTATAAATATGAAACATATGAGGGTTTATCTGCAAAATATCTATTTCCATATTGTTGGGGTCGAAAATTGTACCCCGGTTGACCAAGTCAAAGTCAAAGTCAACCCCAAACCAGGTGGGCCCAAGCCCAGGTCAAGCGGGCCCATGCCCAAGTCGAGCAAGCGGCCAGCCCCCCATGCCAAAATGAAATCATCTAATAAATAATTTTTATGTAATTTTTTATGCATGAATGTAAGCAAAATGGGCATAAAGCCAAATTTTTGTAAGCCCATGGCTTCTGTGCAAAAAGAAATGGCACATGAGTCATAGGATGGGCAAAATGCCATTTTGTAAATCCCAAGGGGCTATATGTAAATATGTAAGCCTATAAAAGGAAACATGATAATGAATAAAGCATATACTTTTTCATTTCTCTCAAAAAGGTTAGGGTTTTTGTGCCTTCTTCTCCTTCCTCAAAGTTCTAAACCTTCTTCTTCTTTTTGAATTAAATCAAGAGTTTAACTCTTCCTTTTCCAAAACTAAATAGTTTTTCACCACAAAACCCACAAAGGGAAACTCAGATCTCCCATCAGATCTCAGAAAGGAGAGATTTTTAAAATCTCATACTTCTTGTTCTTCAAGATCCGGCCAACAGAGGAGGAAGAAGGAGACCCACCTCCAAGAACCCCACTTTGGGGAAGATCCAGGGCTTAAGGGGAGAAGCCCGTTCATCAGCTCCAAAAATATCTTAGGAGTTTAACTCCTATATATATATATATATATATATATATATATATATATATATATATATAAATAACAAGTATTTCTTTCTGGAAGTACAACTCCTAGTGCAGGGACCAAGTCTCTTTTGCCGTCCGAGCGCCCACGTGCCTGACACGTGACGAGCTAGCGCCCAAAGCGCGAGCGCCCGAACGCCCACGTGCCTGGTACGTGAGGCGCTAGCGCCCTGGCGCTTTCTCCCACGCATCCTTTGGATGCCTTTTCCCTTTTATATATATATATAGAGAGAGAAAGAGATTAACGGAGGAAAGAGGCCATAGGAGGGGAAATGAGGCAACGCTTAAGAATTCTGTTATATGATTTAAAAGGAGCAAAGCTCCATTAATGAATCAAGAAATTATAAATGAAATCTTTCAGTGAGCAGAACTCTATTGATGGAATCCTAACAGGGTTCTCTTTAGTTCTCTTTAGATCCTTTTAGAGCAAAGCTCTGCTAAGTGAAACCCTAAATGGGTTTTCTTTAGATCAGGGATCTATTGAGGGCAAGTCTCTGTCAATGAAAATTAATTTAATTAAAAATTTTACCTAAAAAGTGTTTTCTAAAGAAATTCTAACTCTTGGGGTTCTTGAAGGCAAAAGCAAAGCTCTGAAGTTTTGAAAATAAGATTCTTAAGAGATGAAAATCATCTGAGGGACCAAAGGTCATATTTATAGGCATCAAATGCCCTTTCAACTTCCAAGAATTGTCGCGACGGTTGGAATTCTGCCACCGCTGCGCTCACGTTTGGAGGCCACGTAAGCGCAACGGTGGGGGGGCATTTGTTTACTCCAATCAGAGCAAAGCTCTGTTCAAATTCCAAGGCGGGAAACGAGGCAACGCTTCTGTTTCCCCCAATCAGAGCAAGGCTCTGTTCTGAAAATTAAAATAAAAAATAAAAAATTAAGGAAGCAACGCTTCAGTTGCGCAAGCGCAGTCGCACTGCGCTGTGCGACACTAGTCAACGCAGTCGCGCTGCGCTGTGCGCTACGCGACACGTGTCAAGTGCAGGAGCGTTTGCGCCAAACAGAATTAAAATTCCAGTAAGATCTTTCTATTCTTGTTAAAACAAGAAGATTTTCTTCTGTAAAACAGAGGCCCTTGGATCAAAAATCCAACGGTGGGGAAAATTCCCCAAATCACTCAGAGAATGATCTCTTTAACAAATTTAACAAATTAATGGGCACTATATAAAGGCCCCTAGACCCCAATTCAAAAGGGATGAACAACAACAACACGGAGAAGAGAGAAAATCAGAAAAGAGAGAGAGAACTCTAAAGAATTTTGAGAAGAAATTCAGAAAGAAAAAGAAGGTAAAAACCTTTATAAAAAGAAGAATTTCTTCTGAATAGATCATTGATCTAAGAACAAAATCAAGGATCTTCAATAAAAATAATAATAACAGTGCCTTGCACTTTTTTTATGAACCATTGGTTCTGGAATCTTAAAGATTCTTCTCTTGAATCCAAAATTGGATCAAGATATTAAAATAGTGCCTTGCATTTGCAAATCTGCACTGTTGCGCTTCTGGGTTGGCGCAAGCCACCAGAGAGCGCCACGTGTCAGCTCCAAGACCAATTGCGTTATGCGCTTTTAAGATAGAGCTTTGCTCTTTGAGGTTGGCGCAACTCACCAGAGCGCGCCACGTGTCACAGCGCAACAACGCAGCGCACTGGCGCTGCGCTGTGCGCTGTGTGACACGTGCCACCTCCACATGAGCTTGCGCTCAATAATTGGCGCAAAGCGCCTGACAAGCCATTGTCAGATAATTAATGCACTGCATTATTTACAGAAGGGCCAAGCCCAGTTAAAAAAAGGCCTAACATGCCAAATTAAATGCAATGCATTATTTTAAAGAAGGGCAAAGCCCAAAAAATAACAGATGCTCTGCATCATTTAAAAGGGATAGAGCCCAAATCAAAAGCCAAACAGGCCAAAATAAAATGCAGTGCATTGTTAAACAGGGGCAAAGCCCTAGCACAGGCCTAATAGGCCAAAAATAAAAATGTTGAATATTCTCAACTGGACTTAGCCCAGTCATGGCCGTAAGTCCTCAAACTAAATTGACTGAGCAAGACTGCTCTCTTAAATCAATTTACATCCGGTTCAAGGGTACATCTCCGAACTTCTCTGACACCTACCGTTGTAATCCTTCAACGACGTCAGAGGGGTAACGGGTCCCGACAACCATACATTAATATGGACCACCATGTCCCTAAACTGTAAATGGACCCCTATGTCCCTATACTGGAAATGGACCACCACGTCCCTAAACTGGCAATGGACCACCATGTCCTTAAACTAACAATGGACCGCAATATCCTTAAACTACATACGGACCACTATGTCCCTAAACTGGAACAATAGAGCCCCCAAATACTCTTTTGTTGGATCTAAACGATCCCGTTTAAGTTGATCTTAGCCTCAAACATGGCTAACGTATCCTTAAAGCTTTCAAACAAACTTTAGTCCCAAACTGGACTATAAACCCCCTAATCAACTTTGGTTCGAGGGTACATCTCCAAACTCCTCTGACACCTGTCGTTGTAATCTTTCAACGTCGTCAGAGAGGTGACGAGTTCCGACGGCCATATATATTATTAAATGGACCACTATGTCCCTAAACTGGAACAATAGAGCCCCCTAAATGCTCTTTCCGTTAAGTTGATCTTAGTCTCAAATTGGACTAACGTATCCTTAACAAACGTTTAAGTTGATCTTAGCCTCAATATGGCTAACGTATCCTTAAACTAAAACACCAAACTCAAATCTAAGTAAATGCGGATTTGGACTAATCCACGTCCGACGGACGACGGCATCACTTAGTCTCCGTATACAATCCATAGGCATCTACAAACAAAACAAACACATACGACACGAAGTGAAATTCTAGAGAAGGAGAAAGTGGTTACCGCGATGCGGTAGCGTAATTAACTGCAGGGGCTTGCGCCTGCAGGGAAGAGCGTCCCCACAATAAAAAAAAAACCCTCAAGCAAGGGGGAATCTGACGAAGTCTGCTACATCGGCCGCATCCGTCTAAACCTCCGATACACGGTGCCATAAATCAACTTGGCATCTTCGGAGAGGTAGACGGATAAAATCAAATAGTATCTGTCCCGAATCTCAGTGCCAGGACTTCGCAGTCTTGTGCGCGGTCATTTGGAGGGGAACAGACGTGTTTCCGAGACGAGGTCATTTGCTGACGTATTTCCTTTTCTGCGGTGTCGGGGCTGACTCTAGGTTGTCCGTGAAACGTAGAGTCTTGGAACTGGGGACTTCACCGTGGCTCCGATTGGTGATGTCGCATCCGTGCTCTGCCGGCAGGAGGAGGAACGCCGTTGTTGGTTTTCTGGGATGCAGATGTAGCTGTTGAGATCTGACTTTCCCTTTTGACAGGATCTGGTGGGGAAATGTGGTCCCCTTTTTGTTTATGCCCATGGATTGTATACAGGGGCTAGTATGGACTCACCTGTAGGGAAAAAGTTTCATTCTTTCATTTTTTCTTATTTCTTTCCGCGATGCTCTATTATTTCAGCTTTTTATATCGCGAAAATTGTGATTGCTCAATCATTTCGGCTATTTTTCATGGTGCCCAATTATTTCGGCTATTTTTGTTTTTACTCGCTGCTTTTTATTGCGAGTTGCCCAATCATTTTGGCTATTTTTGTGTGCATATCTTTTACTTGCTAATTTTGTTGCAAGTTGCCCCATCATTTCGGCTATTTCATATGCATTTCTTTTACTTGCTGATTTTGTTGCAAGTATGGAACTTGGAACCTGATACCAATATCAGCATTAGCATCAGTATCGCTACGACTGGAATATTGCCATGAGCGAATCATTATTTGCCGTGAAAGGACTTGGGATTTGATACCGATTTAGGCATCAGTATCGCTATCACTGGGACATTGCCAGGAGCAAATCATTTGCCTCTGTCGATGTCGAACAAAGGTGGCTTAGAAAACAGGGTTAGGATCCTACTGACTAAGGCTTTTTGACTTTACGAGCTGTAAGGGTCTCATAAAGGTATTTCTCCCTGCGAGTCGTGAAGATCTCGTAAGTGCGTTTTCTCCTTAAAAATCGTGAGGATTCTTATGTGTATATTTTCTTATAAGTCGTAAGGATCTTACAAGAGTGTTTTCTCCTTATAAGTCGAGAGGACTTACAAGGGTCGTTTACCGTGTGAGCATATCTCTAGTCGCTGATGGGACTTTGTTAGGGAAAGGTTTATTCGTGCCCGTGGATTGTATACAAGGGTCAATATTGAAACGCTTGTAGGCCAATCTGGGGATTGTGATGGCTTAAGAACAGGTTCAGATCCCCGTAGCTTAAGACTTTTGAATCTTATGAGCCGTGAGGGTCGCATAAGAGGGTTCTCCTTACGAGTCGTGAGGATCTCTTAAGTGTGTTTTTTCCTTAAAAATCGTGAGGATTCTTAATTGTATGTTCTCTTATAAGCCATAAGGATCTTACAAGAGTGTTTTCTCCTTATAAGTCGAGAGGACTTACAAGGGTCGTTCACCGTGTGAGCATATCCCTAGTCGCTGACGGGACTTTGTTAGGGAAAGGTTTATTCGTGCCCGTGGATTGTATACAAGGGTCAATATTGAAACGCTTGTAGGGAAATCTGGGGATTGTGATGGCTTAAGAATAGGTTCAGATCCCTGTAGCTTAAGACTTTTGAATCTTATGAGCCGTGAGGGTCTCATAAGAGGGTTCTCCCTACAAATCGTGAAGATCTCGTAAGTGTATTTTCTCCTTAGGAATCGTGGGGATTCCTATGTGTGTTGCTCCCTTGTGAGTCGTAAGGATCTCACGAAGGTATTTTCTCCTTACAAGGTCGAGAGGACCTTGCAAGTGTCTTTTAACGAGATTGTGCCCTTTCGGGTTTTCACAAAACTCGCCGGTAGCCCTGCTGTTTTTACTCACGGAGCCCTTTCGGGTTTTCATCCGTGCCCATCTCGCTTATGGACGTACCGTATTTTTGCGTCAGCCTTGGGATGTTGTGGTCCGTAATAGTTTATAGACGTCTCGGTCAGTAGTTCGTAGGTCTGGGATTTTTTCCGGGCAACGTACAATTATGCAGCTAGATGTCTTCGCAAGTCTTCGTATCTTTTGTGTCGGAGGTGGATTCCTTGAAGAGAGGGCTGAAGGCTATTTCTTTATTAGAGTCGCTTCCAAAGGTGAGAACTTGCGATCCCTTGGTGTCGACCATGTGACAGTTGCCGGCAGTTCTTTTGCGTTCATCTGTCGTGCTTCTCTGTTCCCTACGAGCCTTGCGCTTCACTCGTTGAACGTGTTGTCGGTGGGCAACATATCCCTGCCACCAGTTTTAAAGGCTATGAACTATTCGGTAGGGTGTGCAATCCTCTGATGGTATAAGCAGAAGTTAGGATGTACGTCCACTTCATCAAGATGTATACCGCCAGGAGAATTTCCTTTGAAAGAGGGCAACTTCATTCCCATTGATAGGGCCCTAGCGAATCGTTTCCTTGCTTTAAGCTTGCTTTTGCTGGCGGTAGGGATGCTTTGATCCGGTTCGGGTATTCTATGGCTTCCCGTTACCGGAGCTCCTTTAACTTGACGCTGTCGTCTGACCCTTTCGTATATGGCCGTTTCCCGCTCTCTGTCAGCTTTGCTTTTCTGAAGAGCTTCGCTCAGCATTCTGTCAATCAATTCATCTGATGGCTCCAGGGATTTTGATTCTGGTTCTGGATCTGCCCCCAATTTCTCTGCACCAGGAGTTTCTTTATCATCTATTGACGAGTGAGAGATCATGTGACAACCTGCCACGTAATCTTCGGGTTCTTTTGACGCGTCGTCTCCCTCGTCATTGTCATTGCCTCTGTTATCAAGGATATGGTTGAAAAATTCTTAGAGTGTGACTGGGGTCCGCTCCTTCTGGTTATATTCCTTCAGCGCGTCAATATGCTTTTGCAGATCCGTGCGCTTGTCATCGAAATGCGCGGGCTTTTTGTTCTTCTTCTTTTTCTTCGAAGATTTTGATGGCTGGGCTTGGGTGTTTTGCCCACCACTATTAACTTTCAATGTTGGGCGTGGTTTCAGCATTCCCATGATGATTTCTGGCTCTAGCGGGCTCTTCCACCTAATCGCCGGGCACGTTTGGAGATCCTTCAGCATTCTCTTCGTTTTGGCTCAAAGAGCGACCTCCCATGGAGCTTCTTATATAAAAGAGCACAATGCCCCCGGCGTTTCCACCTTTTTAGGAGCGTGAGGTTGTGGCGGATTCGCCATCCAGTTTTCGGATAATGCGAACTTGCCATGTTGGTACTGATCTTCGATCCAACTTTTGAAGATGTAACAATCTTCAATTGGATGATCCAATATTCGGTGATAAAGGCAGTAATTAGGATTGTTAACGTCGCCTGGTTGTATTGGGCGTCTTGGCTCCGGCAGAGTGATGAACCAGTTGCGCAACGCTAGCTCGAATAACCTCTTCGTCTTATCTCGAGGGAACGAGTAAGGGCGTCTCATCTTTTCTCTAAGGGTTCGCTGCCTATCACTTTGGTGATCAGCTGGTTTTGGACCACTAGGCTGGTGTTGAGTATTGGCGACGAAGGTCGCTTTCTCCTTCCCCTTTTCGTTTCGAGATTCCAACTTCGAAGAAGATGGTCTATGACCCATCCGATCCATTTGGGCCAGCTTGTCAATCAAGGCCTGGAAAGTAGTTGGCTTGAAGAACATCATGAACTGGGATATGGTCGCTTGCGGATCAAGAGTACCCACGAACATGCCTACCGCAGGCGCTTCTTCGATGCACTGCTCGCACTTCGACCATAGATTCCGCCACCGTATCGCGTATTGCACCCATGTTTCGCCTGGCTTCACTCTGGCGTTAATTAATGCGGTGATCGGGGTGCTCTCGCTAGCGCTTGCGAACCTTTGTGTGAACAGTAACTCCATTTCTGCAAATTTCTTAACGGAGTCGTTCGGGAGCTCGGAGTACCATTCAAACGCTGTCTCCGACAAGCTGCCAACAAATTGTCGAAGCAGCAGTTTGTCGTCACCCCCGATGTTGCCACACAGAGCCCTGAATTGAGCCACGTGTTGGTGTGGATTCTCCGTCCCCTTAAATACATGGAATTTAGGGATCATATATCCCGGCTGGTACTTGATTTGATCACACCAGCTTGGATAGGGTCACCCAGTCTTAACAATTTGGACGGCCGCTTCGTTCTCCTGATGAGCTCTTATCTGTTAAGTGATATAGTCATCCAGGGCGGCTTTAGAAATGGTCTCCTCTTTGGCTACTGAACAAGCTGGAAGAAGGTTCAATGTCTCTCCCCTATCGTCTTCAAGGATAATCAGGGGGTCCTTAGCTGGAAGATCCGGCTGTAATATCATCCTGATCATGTCTTGGAATAAAAGCGCCATTCGTTTTATGTTGGCAGCTTGTTCCGCTGCCTCTTTGTCCTTCTTCTCGAGGATTCTGCGGAGGAACTTAGCATCGGTTTCTTGTTCATGACGCTGCTCTGACGACGTTTCCGGGATTTCTTTTGGCCCAGTGAGTACGGCCATCTGTGTTAACATTTCCTGGAGCTTCTGTTGTTGCTCCTAGGCCCTTGTTACGGATCAAGTGAGTGGTCGATGGCCCGTAGAGATATGGCTATTCTCTTTCCCGGATGCCATATAAACAGTATGTACCACCATGCCTCCAGACTTGGGGCGTTTAGATTCAGTGTTCTTAAGATTCGTCATGGACATGGAGACTTTCTCCGGCCTCCTTCTTTTGTGGACGGTCGAAGTTGAGGGAACCGTTGCATCGGGCACCCAAATAGATGACATCTCCTGTGATATGACAGGACGGTCCTTCTCTTGCCGAACTTTCATCTTCTTCGGTTGGTGGGAGTGATCTTGGTTGATCACAGAGTTTTGGACCTGTCGCCAAACTTTATGAATTTTAGAAGACAGCCGTTGAGGTGGCTGCTCTGGCTTCACCTTTGTAGCGTTTTCTATAGGTGAAGGAGATCTTTTTAGCACGGCCTTCGGAGAGTTATTGCGTACCCTCCTAAGTGGTTCAAAGTTGTTCCCAGTTGGAACAACAGTATCAATTTCCACTATCGGAGCTGGCGGAATCAGTCCAGAAGGAGAGTTGCCCCCAACCTTCCTTACTCGGCGCCAGTGACGACGGCGAGCATGTCGTGCAGACAGTATTGGTTCAGTTACGGGGGTAGTTTCATCATGCCCCCTGCTCTGGCGAAGAGTTGTTGCCGGTGTCAGCCTCGTGAAGACTGACGTCCGCTGAGAGGGGATGGCCAACTTGTCGAAGGCGGACTTTTGCGCAGGGGAGCAGTTTTGATGACTTCACCTGGAACGGGAGCTGAAACGGGCAGTCTTGTGAAGACCGACCCCTTAGCAGGAGAAGCCGCCTTGGCAATTTCAGGAGCAGGAATGGCTATCCGCTTCGGGATAACCCCTTCAGGAATTGTGGGCTTCTTGACGGGCCCATCTGAGCTTCGTCCCAGTCTGTTGAAAACTGAGACACTGGACTTGGGCGACCCGTTGAGAGGGGCCGCGGTAGTTGCAAGCCGATAAAAAACCGACTTCTTTGGAACTTCGTGCGACGGCATTGGAGCGCTGAAGCTTGCTGGTGGGATCATGGTCCCGAAGAATAGCCCAGTGGTGGCTTGTGTCACCTGTTCCACCGGCATTGTAAAAGGGAGGCCGCTTGAGGCTCATAGATCACTCCTCCGACAGGGACGGAGTGGGAGTTGTTGCAGTTTGTGCAGTTGAAAACCATTGATCTTTTGTTTTCTGCACGGAGCAAGACACCAAATCTTAGTACCTCGAATCCAGGGGCAACCATAGCAAACCGTGATTCGTTCGCGAAATACGACACACGAAGTGTGGAGTGGAAAGAGGAAAAGGTCCCACCGGGCGTGCCAGAATCTGTTCTCCGCCGAAAGACGCGACTGGGACGTTGGGACGTCCGGCCTGAATTTCGAGGACAGATGCTATTTGGTTTTATCCGTCAACCTCTCTGAAGATGCCAAGTTGATTTATGGCACCATGTATCGAAGGTTTAGACGGATGCGACCGTCATATTCCCCTTCATTGTGAGGGGTTTTAGATTATGGGGACGCTCTTCCCTGCAGGCGCAAGCCTTTGCAGTTAATTATGCTACCGCATCGCGGTAACCACTTTCTCCTTCTCCATATGGTCACTTCGTGTCGTGTGTGTGTGTTTTGTTTTTGGTTGCCCGTAGATTGTATACGGAGACTAATTTATGTTATCGCCCGTAGGGCGTGGATTAGTTCAAATCCGTATTTTCTTAGATTTGGGTTTGGGTTAGGTTTAAGGATCGTTAATCTCATTTGAGACTAAGATCAAATTAAACGTTTGTTAAGGATACGCTATTCTAATTTTAGACTAAGATCTACTTAACAGGATCATTTAGATCCAACAAAAGATCAGTTGGGCTCTATTGTTTAGTTTAAGGACATTGTGGTCCAGAAGTTTAAGGACATCATAGTCCATGGAGTTTAAAGACATCATAGTCTGTAAAGTTTAAGGACATCATAGTCCATGAGTTTAAGGACATCATAGTCCATGGTAGTTTAGAGACATCAAAGTCTGTAAAGTTTAAGAACATCATAGCCCATGAGTTTAAGGACCCCACAATCCATGGAATGTCTGGTTGTCGAGACCCATCGCCTCTCTGAAGACGTTGAAAGATTACAACGACACATATCAGAGGAATGAAGAGATGTACCCTTGAACCAATATTGGTTGGGAGATCTGTAGTCCAATTTGGGACTACGATCAAAGATTTATGAGCATATGGGCTCAATTGATCTGAAGTAGGGATCTGTGACCAACTTAGGCTCGGCCCATTCAGTTAAAATGCTGAGCATTAGTTTGGTTTCTGACAATTGTTTTTGTCATTTATTGAGTGCTGAGCACTCATTATAGCTTTAGGGCTTTATCATTTAAAGAACAATTTATGTTCTCTTAGCTCACACGTAAGGAACACGTGGCGCGCTTGGCGATGAGCGCCAGTCAATGAGCGCATAGCGCTTCTGTTTAAGTAGCGCACACGTGAGGAGCACGTGGCGCGCTTGGCGCTGTGCGTGCTTGGCGATGAGCGTCAGTCAATGAGCGCGGAGCGCTTCTGTTTAAGTAGCGCACACGTGAGGAGCACGTGGCGCACTTGGCGCTGAGCGCCAATCAATGAGCGCAGAGCGCTTCTACTTAAGTAGCGCACAAGTGAGGAGCACGTGGCGCGCTTGGCGCTGAGCGCCAGTCAATGAGCGCAGGGCGCTTCTTTAAATTAGGAGCGCTAAGGCTCTGCAGCGCTGTGCGTTAGATTTGGAGTGCTGAGGCGCTTCTTTTAATTGGAGCGCTAGGGTTTTTTTTAGGCAGCTCTGTTCTCTGAGAATTAAATTCTCTCTTATAAGAGACTCTGTCTCATGGATCCAAGAACAAAGTTCTTATTTTATAGGAGATGTTTCAATCTCTTATGTTTTTGGTGAAAGGCTTTACCTTTATGGATCTGTGATCTTAAGAGAATTGAATTATTCTCCCCCCATTTTATAATGAGATGTTATGATCTCTTTTGTGAAAGACAATTTGTCTTATAGATCTATGATCTGGCATAAGAACTAAGTTCTTTTTCTGATAAAATATTTTGATCTCTTTATTTTACCTTGAAGAAATTCTTCTTCTGTAGAGAGCTTGCTCTTCTCTCTGAACTTTCTCAAAGTTTGGGGGGGGGGGGTTCTTCTCTCTCAGACTTGAAGTCTTGGGGCCTTTATATAGTGAAGGCTGATTTATTGAATCAATTAAAGAGATCTTTTCTCTATTTGATTTGGGGATTTCCTCACCGTTGGATCTTTGATCCTAGGGCTTCTGTTTTACAGAAGACATCTTTCTTGCTATTAACAAAATTGGGAAATTATTTTCCCATATAGAGATTACTCTGTATCTTGGTGATTTTTAATCACTATTGGATCATTGATCCAACGGTGCTCTGATTTTCATAGAACAATCTCTCCTGTTTGGAAAGATTCTGAGGAATGTTTCCTTAACAAAATTTTATTCTGGTCAATTGATGATTTTTAATCATGTTCGTTGGATCTTTGATCCAAGGACCGAGAACATTTTGTTCTATCTCTAGCGCTCACGTGCTTTGCACGTGGTGCGCTGCTTAGAGTGCAGCGCTCTTAGCGCTAGCGCTTACGTGCTTTGCACGTGAACGCTGCCTCAAAGTCTTTAACTCTCAGCGCGGGCGCTGCTATAAAGCGTTGCTTCATTTCAAATTTAAAAATTTGAACAGAGTTTTGCTCTGATCAGGGAAACAAGGAGCAGGGATGGCATTATTCAAGACAAATAAAATAGATCCAAATTGTAGCAGCGGTTCTTCCCACTGTCGTCCGAGACTTGCGGGAAGGACCGTCCTGGCATCAATTTTCATCGTGTAGGAGACGGGAGCTGTATCGAGAGCTGAGCTTGTCCGTGATGACATTGTTGAGGCTTGATCGCTTGAAATCCTGCATGAAAGGGCATTATTTTAGTATGAATATCGATATGTATGTTGATCGAGTTCGCATAAACGTTTAACCCGAAATATGGGAGGAGAGAAAAGGTCTCACCGGGCGTGCCAGAATCTGTAGGGTGTTTTTCATCACCCTGTTGAGGTGGGAATTCACGTCGCTTGTCAGGCGTACTACAGCTTCCCCCTGCCTAGGGTAGATGGTGGTTTATTGATTGTGGGGATCCGAATCTCCGGCAGCCATGGACTAAGCTGCTGTTAATTACCCCTCGCCTTTGGAGCGAGAGAACCTCCGATTGATGGATCAAACTGGTCATGCGAACTCAATGCGGTGTATTGGTGTGTGTGTTTTTTTATATAACAATAGGGACGTGTTCATTTTTTTTGTTCCATTTGTAAAAATAAAAAAAAGATGTATATATTTTTTTTATATAAAAAAATATTTAAAGAAACATTTATTTTTTAATATTTTTTTATGCAGTTAAACTCCAAAAGATTTTATTTGAAATTAAGCTCCAGAAACAATTTTATTTTGAGTTAAACTCCCGAAAATTTCTGTATGGAGTTAAATTCCATTTTATTCAAAGAAATATTTTTTATGGGGTTAAACTCCAAAATATTTTATTTGGAGTTAAACTCCAGAAATAAATTTATTTGGAGTTAAACTCCCAAAAGTTTTTGTATAGAGTTAAACTCCCTTTATTCAAAGAAACATTTTTTATGGAGTTAAACTCCAAATAAAATTTATTTGGAGTTAAACTCCAGAAATAATTTTATTTGGAGTTAAACTCCCAAAAGTTACTGTATGGAGTTAAACTCCAAAAAAACATAAAAAGAGGGAGAGAGAGAGAGAGAAAATAAAATAAAAAAATGGGGGGCCCTACCACTCACGTGAAGGGGAGAAAGAGACTCCCACTCACGTGAAGTGGGAAAAGCTTCCACTTAGTAGGGGCTTCCTCCCCATCACGTGAGAGACAGAGCAGGCGCTCCCACTTGGTAGGAGCCTCCCCTTCACATGACCTCACATGAGGGGGTTTCCAAAAAATATAAAAATAAAAATATAAAAATAAAATATATTTTTTTTCAAAAAGGAGTTAAACTCCAAAATATTTGTATAGAGTTAAACCCCAAAAGATATTTTTTTGGAGTTGAACTCCTAAAATCATTTGTATGGAGTTAAACTCCAAAAGATATTCTTTTATTATTGTGTTAAAACTCCAAAAGATTTTTTTGTTATGGGGTTAAACTCCAAAAAATTATAAATGGGGTTAAACTCCTAAAAAGATTTAATATGGAGTTAAACTCCTAAAAAAGGATTTTTATTATGGAGTTCAACTCCAAAATAATTTTTTTTTGTAGAGTTAACGCCAAAAGAATTTTAAATGAAGTTAAACTCCTAAAAGAATTTAATGTGGAGTTAAACTCCCAAAAAGAATCTCATTTGTGGAGTTAAACTTCAAAAGAATTTTAAATGGAGTTCAACTCCCAAAAGATTTTTATTTGGTTTGGAGTTAAACTCCACCAAATGAGAGCCTTCCCCTCACGTGAGAGAGGAGAAAGCTCCCACTTAGTGGGAGTTCCCTCTTCCTCACGTGAGAGGGAGTAGGGGCTCCCATTTTGTGGGAGCCTCCCCCTCACGTGAGAACAAGGGAAAGCTCCCACTTAGTGGGAGCTTCCCTCTCCCTCACGTGAGAGTGAGCACGAGCTCCAAAAGACCCATTTTTTATGAAGTTAAACTCCAAAAGATTTTATTTGGACTTAAACTCCCAAAATAATTTTATTCGGAGTTAAACTCTCAAAACAATTTTACTTGGAGTTAAACTCCCCAAAAAAGTTTTTATTATGGAGTTAAACTCCAAAAGAATTTTATTTGTGGAGTTAAACTCCAAAAGATTTCCTCCTTTCACTTTTGAGAAGAAACTCAAAATGGGTTCTCTTAAAACTCCAAAATTTAGATCTTGGATGATAAAAAAAGAGACCCTTTTTCTTCTCTTGATGAAGTCTTTGGAGGTGGGTTTCCCTTCTTCTCCCTCTCTCAAATTGGATCTTGAGGAGGGAGAAGAAGGTAGCGAAAATCTATCTATTTTTTTTATCGGATGTGAGAGTTAAACTCTCCTTCAGTGGGTTTATGGTAAAACTTTATTTAGTTTTTAAAAAAAAGAAAGCTAAGCCCTTGATTTAATTGGAAAATGCAAAGGAAGAGGAAGAACTTGAAAGAGTGAAGATGGAGCCACAAACCTTAGTTTTTGGGGAGAATGAATTGTATGCTTTATTTCATTATCATGTTGCCTTTTATAGGCTTACAAATTTACACATAGTCCCCTTGGGCTTTACAAAATGACATTTTGCCCATCACACGCCTCATGTGCTCATTTCTTTTGCACATGAGTTATGGGCTTTACAAAAATTTGGGTTTATGCCCATTTTTCTTACATTCATGCATAATAAAATTACATCAAAATTATTTATTACATGATTTCATTTTGGCATGGGAAAGGCCGGCCGCGGGGCTCGACTTGGGCATGGGCCCACTTGATCTGAGCTTGGGCCCGCTTGCTTGGGGTTGAATTCGATTTTGACTTGGTCAACTGGGGTGCAATTTTTGACCCCAACAACTATAACCATAAGTCGGTAGCCATCGCAGTGGAGATAAATTAATTAGTTTTATCAGTTGTATTTTCGGTTGGTTATGAGTTCCCTGTCACACGACTTATCGAGTTATTGGGGTCTGACAGATTCCAAATCCTGGACCAAATATGCGATACTCTTAGACGAAGAGACCGGACTGTACGGTAATGTCACTGATAGACTTTGCAGGGTTCAGATGAGCTTGCTCGTTGACCTTCTTTCGATCAATATCTGGGTAGCCGTTACGTGCAGCTTGTATCGCTGACGTGCTTGTGGGCTAAGAATATGATCATAATCTACTGCCAGCTTATTGTCGAGTCTTTAGAGTCCTACAAAAAGCTCTCCCAGTACAAGCGAAATGATATAGGACACATATGAAGATGCATGCAAGTGTTCAATTAAACACGTGTATGTGACACTCGTATTTTAATCAGGTGTTTATTGATATAGCCGGTATATATATGATATAGCCGGATTATTAAATTAAGTGTTGATTTAATAATTAAATGTATATTTATATATTAATTAATATCATGCTCACTTTATTATTTTCTTCTCTTTATTAATATTTATATTTGATATAAATATTGTGACATGTATATTGATACATAGAAGATAGGTGTATAAGACTTATATGGTTTAGATGAGAACATTTCATTTTCTTTTAATTCTTTTAATGAGTATGGCTCATAGAAAATTAGAAACTTATAGACTTCTTTACCTTTTTCATCGATGACTCCTTTTTGACACATTGATTTGTTCTCATCTTAAACATTATCTTCTTCATACTCTCATCTCCTTCATGGCGAGCTCTCTTGAGTTTTATCTCAAGTGAGGAATAAAAAGAAAAGAGAAGAAATTAGTGAACTAATTATTCTACATCTCCTACTAATCATTCTTAGCAAGTTTAATTAGTGGGTTGCTTCATTTTAATGAGATCAATTTGAAGCTAAATCTTGTGTTAGAGTTATCTCAAGATGGATCATTTTCGATAAGGAGATCATCGAACAAGTTTGTTCCGGGGTTCGTGGAGACTAGCCGGAGTCCAAAAAGAGGTGGCTAACGCACTATAAAGATTGCAGTCTCTTTAAACTTGTAAAATTAGCTCACTAGTTTTGTTGCATATCGTAGTTATTGTTCATGATCTTATATTTGCTTGTAGTTGCTCTTTAGATTTTTAAAATTATCGCTTCCGCAATATTTTAAACTCTATTGTAGAGAGTATAGCGAACTTACAAGATGTGCGACCTGTATCATGTGTGCATGAAGTTAAGGCGTTACTTCTGTCGTTGTTGGAAGTATACTTAATGCAGATGATGTCGATTCTTATAAATTTTTGTTTGCTCTATAGAATTTTTTAGAAGAGGGTTTTTAGGATTTGAACTTGGTAGTTGTATTGAATATCAAAGGTGCAATTATCATAAATATCACAAGTTATGGAAAGATCCAAATATCACAAGTTATGGAAAAAGTCGTTGCTGCTACGTTTCGATGGGCAGACGTCTGAACACCAAAGGTGCAGGCATCTATATATTCTCTGTTATTATCGAGGACTCAAGACCAGCTGTCTGCCTCTTCTCATTTAGACGTCTAGCTTCACTCTGTTTTTTGGTCAGACGATTGCAGACTTCTGGATCTCTTTCTGCATATGTATGGATCCTCTGGTAGACGTCTGCGCGTATATTTTCAAACGTTTGCTTCTGTTTCTGACCTATGTCGCCAATATGCTCACTTTTTAAATAATGAAAACAATAAAAGAATGAGTTTAAGAGAAAACGGGGCTTGCGAGGACCCTGTATGCCCAAAACTGCAGTGGCCTCTCACATGGATCCGTGAGGTTTAAGAGTCTAACTGCAAAATAGCTAACGGTTCTACTGGCCCATATGAAAGGCCACTACAGTTTGGGCCTACAGGATCCATACTGTCCCGGTTAACTCGTATATACTTGTTATTCCTCCAACAATTATTTCTCTAATAAATGCGTTCCATAGTGACTTTGTTCTTCTCAATGACAAATATAAACCATTTTCCCAGGAAATAGTTCTCAAGATAAAGATTGTAGTTAGCGGTTTGGTGATTTGGTTGCTTCGAAATACAGTTGCATGCAACACATATTCTGCCAAAAAAATAGTTACTGGGCATGTTTGAGTAGCAACACCCTCAAGAAATGGATATGAAGATGCAAAAATATAACAAAATTCTTACAGCATTTATATACTGCTTACCAAACAGCTAAGCACATTTACAAGTTCACCAATTCAATACTTTGCCCACCCGCCATCGTCCTCTATCAGCATCTTCCCAGGATGTAACAGCAGAAATCTATGATTGGTAGGGCCTTCGTCCCATCAACGAGCGACTCTCTCTTGTTAGCATCTTGGATGCTGGAAGAGGACAAGGATAGATAGAAAAAGATTTTTTCCATACAAAAGTAACTTCCAATACAATATTTGGCAAACATGAAAAGCACTAAAGATTTGCTCATTATTTTCTGATATTCTTCCAACTAAAACATGCCCCAAGTACACAAACAACTAACAAAGATCAACAAAAAGCATCTACAAACAGATTAATTAAGATGATGCACGAGAGAGATTCAATGGCTTCTGAATCCTCTTCAATGATGGTTTCTAGACTTCTTGCTGTTGATGCCTTGTGCTTCACTATACTCAACATCATTGGAGGAGCAACCTCAGTGATCACAAACCTGCACCTGCTGCTTCTTTTTGCCATTAATTAATTAGTTTCTTGAAGCAATTAGTTCAACCGGAGAGAAAGAAGCAGCAGCAGCAGCTCAAGAAAATTTGAAGAAATATTGTGAAGGCTAAGTGAGGCAAAGGAAGGGAATTTATAAGCGCAGGCGCCAGCACTTATTACAAAAGGAAATTAAAGAGATGTTTTTGTGTATCGATTATTAGTATATGTGGACACTGACACGTGCCAAGCCTATGGGATTTGGACGTGACGGGTTAGGTCATGGCGATCCACAATAACACACGTGGTGGGCACATATTTCATATGCGGTTTTGTTACAGACCCCTCACTCCACTTTGTTTTCATGGAATGGAATGGAAAGAAGACAAAATAAGCAAACGTGCACCTTGAATTAATTCGTGATTTTTGTAGGTCTAGGAATACCCTGCAGGGCTCATAATACCATATGCTTGGTTGACACCTCAACTTCATGCCACGCGGAAAGAAAAATTACTAGGAATTCATATATTTAATTTTCAGCAATGTGATTTTAAGACCTATGATTGCCGGAATGTTGCAGTACCGTACTTAAGTGATGAGATCATTTCCGGATATATAACGTGCAATGGTGCATAGGTGTTCCAGCAGCAGCAGCAGCCGATCGCAGCGGTTCCAGCAGCGGGACGATGGCAAACAGACGGTTCTGGTAGCACCAACTAGGAAGGGCAGGAGACCGACCTGTCGGCGTCCGGTACAGATGACGGTGGTAATAGGTGGTAGTTATAATAGCGGTTGCGGTGGTCAAGAATATTTTGTGAGACTATATGGATAGACACTTATCTATGGAGAATAAAGATACTACAATTTTCAGCAACTTGATTACTAAAGAACTCCTATAAATCAGGAGAATATCATTTTTGTTCAAACAAACATGGTAACATGATTACTAAGGAAGTTCTATAAATCAGGGGAATATCATTTTTGTTCAAACAAGCATCGGTATATTATAATGGAATCTAAAAGAATTCATTCATTGATTACCATGTACCAAGTCGGTCATTTTAGGGATTTGGTATGCAGTTAAGAATTTCATACTTTTAAGCTATGAGCTTTTCTATCTTACCATATTTGTTATAATTTGATTGTATATAAAATATAATATTCTATGACTCAATATAACAGATTCCGCATATGCTACCATGTTATTAACAAGCAACAACATAGTGATAAAAGCATGGGTTAGATATTTGCAAATTTATCCACATCATTATAGTCATGGTTTGCTTTTGAGGCGGCTTGTTGGGCTAAAATTTTTGGTTACTCGAGTTGAAATCCAACCAAATACTTTTGAATGCAAAAAATTCTAACTAGAAAATATGGATTTTGAAATTAACGTCTGGTTTCGAAATTATGATATTTATATTTATCCTGTTCAATAATTCACAAACGTTCTTGGTGATTTTTCGAAAGTCCATCAATAAAACTAAATTTCTTAACAGCTTCATTAACATTCGGAAAATTTCAAAATTCCAATTGGTTTTGCCGATTGAAAAGATTTTGGACTCTGTTATATCCTAAAGAAACTTCATATGTAAACTATTGGCGATCTACTCACAAGGAGGTGTGGGGTACATATCCCAGTGGAGGGGAGTTTGTGGAAGAGATCTGGGATAGAATCCGGGATCTCGTATTTAGTGGTTCGAAGACTCACGGTACCGTTGACTTTGGTGAAAAATAATGTTCTCTGGGAGAAGCAAATTCTTTAAAATGCCGAACGCATCTCAGATTCAAATAATCTAACAAACCGTGACGTGGACAACAACAATTCAGCTGATGACAGCTATGAATATTGAATAGTATCTTAAGAATATTCTGGGACCTTTGATGGAAACATTGGATCCATGACCCAAATTAATAAGTGGTCATTAAAGCAACACGCAAATGATATTTATTTTGGGTAAATCGTCAAAAGGCCTCGGCCTCCTCTGACGTTGTCTAAAACCCCTGTAATTTTCTAAAGCAAGAAAGAGTCGTTCATAATCTTTGTGAAAAACCTCATGAGCTGTATTTCATTTAGATCTTGTATCTGTTCAACTGCTTGGATATTACAGGAAACTACTTAGATATTACACGCAACCGCAACAGCTTAGATATTACAGACGGCTGCTTGGATATTACAGATGTCACGCCCCGCTTCCCAGTAGACGAAAGCAGGTACATGACGAGTCCCGCGACATATTTATTTCGAGAAGATCATTTTTCAGAATAAATATGCTAAGCGTAAAATAAGCTATATAAAATGACAAGATAATAAACATGAGATTAAAACTTTAACAACTTTATTTACATTCAACTTGATTCATTTACAATACATAATTTTTAACAAAAAGAAAATACAAGAATTGAGACGCCTAAACAGGTGGCGTACATAAACTGAGAAAGGCAGCTGGTCCAGGCCTGGATCTCGATCTGATCATGCTCTTCCTCTGAGATGTCTACATCTTCAGTCTCCACGGTATCTGACGAACATTTCAAGAAAAACAGAGAAGTGTGAAATGCCCGTCAGCGAACTTTCGCTCGGTAAGTCCCAAGAAATGAAGTGAAATATAAATTGTAATGATAAGGAAAAGGTATATCATGAACAGTAGATTATGAATTATGATGTGTTAGCATGCCGTTTAATATAAATATGGCGAGTTTATGTAGCTTGCAGTTGTATCATAATATAGGTGAATAAGTATGGTAATGAATGATAAGTAGATAAGCAAGATAGCATGTGCATGGCAATATAAAAGTAACATGGTCGTGTAGTATAGCTATAGCGAACATGCAGTGAAAGTAAGTGTCTTAACAGGTCTCTACTTAGGTATTCTTATTTAACATAAGTTCAAGAGTAAATGTCAATCAATCTCAAGAGTGTTCTCGAACCCAACAGACTGTAAAGCATGGGTAAGGAACCACGGGCCTGAATCAAGTGTTAGTAACGGGACTTCAAACTAGTGTTGAAATATTCCAAACTCAACAACTTGTAATCCAGGAGTAAGAAAATACGGGCCCTCATGATAGCTTACTTGTGTTAGTAGACATAAATTCATGATCTAGTGGGACTCTTGAGATTTCGTTGGATTCACGCATGAACTACCCCAGCACCCCGTATATACTAAGTTGCAGTTAAAATTACTAGCCTTGCTCGAATCCATGATTATATCAAGTTCTAAAATTGAGTTCATGTATATATCAAGTATTCATGTATTCATGTTGTAACAACGCCAATTTTAGTGTACAAAAATTTGTTTAAAAGTTAATGTATACTTGGAGTATTTGCATTTACTGTGATTACTATAAATAATTGTTTTGCTTTTTAATAGCAAGAAGGAGCTTGTAGCTTATTGGTAAAACCTTGCACTGCTGAACCAAAGCACCAAAGTTCAAATTTCATCCCCCACATTATTTTTAATATTGTTTTATTTTGAATTTTTAGAAGTCCAAGAGCCTACACGTGCATAACTTGTAAAAACCCCACTACACATATAAAAAAAACTGTCCCAGGGAGCATACCAATCGACGACGGACCCACGACGACCGACCCCGGCCTGACTCGCCGTGACTCGGCTGGCGACTCGGCCCGGCGCCGCCGGCCGAGTTGAGTCGGATCGACCTGATGTCTTCTGTAAACCTCTGTCTTTTGGTATTCTCATAACTCCTGCACACTTTAAATTTTATGGAATTAAACAGAGCCTTTTGAAACCAATTAAAACCCCATTAAACCCTATTTTAATTACAATTTTTACTATATTTTTTCAATTCAACCTTTCACCTATCCTAACCCTATCTTTACCCTATAAATACCACATCTAGACATACACCCCTCACTCACAAATTCTGTCAACTCTCAAGAAATTCCTCTAGAAATTTTAGTGTGCAATTGAAATTAGCAAAGGACGAAACTTCAGCGATCTTCCGACGACGACCCTAGGAGCTTCCGGCAACGAAACGACGCACCGACGCCTCCTACCGTTTCATCTTCCTCACCCCTAACCTACAAACCCGTAAGTCACACCTCCCTCTTCTCTATTCTTTTCTAAAAACATGTATTTCTAAAACCCGACAGAATCGGAGTTAATCCAATTTCCGATTCAGTTCTTCCTAAAAATTCAATCTTTTCTTAAATACAATCATACCAAACCCTTACATATTGACTATTAAACATTAACAAGTCATATTGAACCAGTTTCATATCAAAAGGATTTCCATTCTAATTTTTATCGTCCTTTTTCACTAAAATACCATGTAGTTTAATTCCGATATTTAAAACATAAAAATCTTGCTATACTTTTAAGTAGATCCCGAGATAATGACCTACCTCCTCACACACTCATATGCAACATAGCACAATACTTTTCGGGAATATAGAATACAGGAAAATGAAACTTTGTATATTAATACCTTTCACTGTTAAAACCGTTTTTTACAAGATACGTATTTATTACAAATCTTTGCAAAGCGCCGCTACAACCCATTTTGGAGAACCCGTTCGGGATGGTGCGGATTATCACACATTCTCGGGCTTAATAGTGCGAGATTGAGACCTCCGCAAAGAGCATTCGATCTCGAAAATTTAAAATACGAATATCTTAAGAAAATGAGATTTCTAGAAAATAATAAATTAAAATTAGTTATATATATATATATGTGTGTGTGTATTATCAAAATACCTATTTTTGATATGATATTGTCACGCCCCGCTTCTTAGAATGCGCTAAGATAGGCACGTGACAGATCCAACCATACTACCTGTGGATAGAAAACATCCATCCACAGTCACATTACGGCTGTCTAGAGATATCAAGAACAGGAAAAATTAAATAAACTATCTAGTACATGTCCATGAGCCAAAATAAACGAGTCAAGAAATAATATGCGGAAGTAATAAATCCAAAGAGCAAAAACATCTGGAAAGTAAAACTGGATACTAATTGGATCCTCACTGCTCGGCCTGACGGCGGAAGTACTCCTGATCAGCCTGCGACAAAGGTAGAGAATCTGGGCCATGCAAAACCCAGACGTCGGCGCGTCATAATATCAACAATAATATAATCAGGAGATAACAAGTCATGCAGGCATGAGTATAAACAGTAATAAGAGTATAACGGTAATATAAATATAGAACAGTGAAGGGTAAAAGCACATGTGACGTGCAGTGAGTAATCTGAACTAAGCTGCTAGGTTAATTACTCTCAAGTCTATGAAATCAATTTAATGAATCGTCGATATAACTCAATATTATCCCGTGTATGCCCGGGACCACGGTCCAGATTCTCGGGGCTGAAACCGAGACATGCCGCTAGGCACTAAACAGGAAACATGTACAGATGAATGATGTCAGCAGCAGCATCCCAAGGCTGGCCTAACCCCTAAAACTGATCAGTATAAGTATCGAACTGTCGAGTTACAAATCAGGTTTCATCATTGATTTCCCCATACCCCCAAGTCATGTGTTCAAGTCAGGTATTGATAAATCTGAGACTAATGCCAAGACAGAATCAAGCAGGAACAGGTTTGTCTATACAGACAACAGGATATGTCCATCGGGACAACATGTCAAGATTGTCGGCATTAGAAACAGGATCAGGTAACATGTCAAGTAGTGATATATTAGGTCATCTCAGATAGTGTACATGTATCAAGTCATGGAAAGTAGTGGTCTATCAGGTCATGTCAAGTAGTGCACAGGTGTCAAACCGGTGCTCATAATCAAACTGTAGCAAGTATTGAATCAAGGTGAAAGTACGGATGTACAATAAAAGTATGAATACACAAATATCGATCAGGGGTCACATCATTGTTGGGGTAAAAATTTACACTCCCGTTGACCGAGTCAAAGTCAAGGTCAACCCCAAGCCAGGTGGGCCCAAGCCCAGGTCAAGCGGGCCCATGCCCAAGTCGAGCCCTCGGCCTACCCTAGGCAGGGGGAATCTGTAGTACGCCTGACAAGCGCGCGCGTATTCCCATCTCAATGGGGTGACGAAAAACACCCTACAGATTCTGGCACGTCCGTTGGGACCAATCTCTCCTCCCATATTTCGGGTTAAACGTTCATGCGAACTCAATCAATTTACATGTCTATATTTATACTAAAATAATGCTCTTTCATGCAGGATTTTCAAGCAATCACCTTTCGACGATGTCTTCGATGATGAACTCAGCTCCTGTCTCCTACACGATGAAGATAGACTCCAGGACGGTCCTTCCGGCCAGTCTCGGGCGACAATGGGAGGAGCCGCTGCTACCATTCGGCTCTATTGTGTTCATGCCAGTTGGCGCCATCCCAGCGCCTCAAGCCCCGGTGGCGGACAAACCGGTCTCGAGAGGCAGGAGACCAAATGTGGTGGTCGCGAGGGCACCTCAGCCCAAGCACAAATCCGTTTCCAAACGACCCTCCATCGCTCCAGCTGGGGGCATGGCCATCAACGTCAACGAAGCAACTGGGTATCTCGAGCAAGTTCCAGCGGTACCCCCGACAACTGCTTGATCGGGTGTCTTCTCTAAGCTCCCCGCTAATCAACTCACAATGGCTTCCCAAAGAGCAGAAGCCTGCCAAGCGCTTAAGGCAAAGAAGCTGAGGCAGAAGCGGCTCAGATATAGAGCCAACAAAAGGGCTAGGGCTCTAGCCATGTTAAAATTTATGAATTTCCAAAGCCCGGACCGCTCTGCGAAACCAGCTGCCAGTGATGAAAGAATGGCTGAATGTGTTATCCACACTGTCTACATGGCCGGACATGAGGAAACGAACCCTCTTCTTCTTCACAGCCATGGTGATGATACGGTTGACGCTACCCAGCATCGGCTCGATCTAAATGATGAAGAACCCGCTCAGGCCGATAAGCCAGAGGATCCCGTGGTTCCTATAGAATGGAGCTCAGGCAATAAAGATTACCCGGTTGTCATATCCGGAACTACAGAACAAGCATTATTCCAATGGCTTCAAAGGCAATTTCAGGACAGGGACGAGAAGATGGCCGAGGTCTATTCCAAAGTCGACGAGCTGGCAAACGTCGTGGCAGATCTCGCGACCCAAGTCGCCCGATTGCAATTACAGCAGAATCAAATTTTGGCTCATGAGCCAGGAATTAGGACTCGGGAGCAGCCAACTGATATCCCTATAAACCTAAAAGCGGAGCGCATTCGCGAAAAACGGCCGCAATCAGCCTCCAGTCCCTCCGATACATACGCCGGGGGGGAATCGCCTCTGAAAGAGAAGCTGGAAAAGGTCTATTCCTTCAAGAGGGAAAAGGTCCACAAGATATTCAGGGACGCCCTAAGAAACGGTCTACAACTGCCAGAATCAAAGAGACCGCAAGAAGAGAATATGACCGACGACCCAAAATATTGCCCCTATCACACGGTGATAGGTCATTCCATTGAGGACTGCTTCGTCTTCAAAGATTGGGTCGAAAGGCAATACAAGACGGGAGAGATAGAACTGTCTAAAGGCGTGTTAGCAAACAGTCAAGCTACGACTGCCAATTTCATGCAAATGGAGACCGAAACCTTTCGGGAACCTAACCCTCCCAGACATGTGCAGGGCGAACCAAAGATTGATCGGCCTCAGGGACCGGCGTCAGTGAGGGCACCTACTCTAATGGAGAGAAGGAAGAAGGTGTACTCCTTTAGGAGGGATGAGGTCCGCGATATATTCGAGGAAGCCCTGAACAATGGCCTGCAACTGCCTATTCCAAAGAGGCCACATGAAATGAATATGACTGGCAATCCCATATACTGCCCATGCCATAGAGTGCTGAGTCATACCATTGAAGACTGCTGTATTTTCAAAGATTGGGCAGAGGACCAATATAAGCTTGGAAAAACCTCTCAATTCTCGGACGTATCGGCAAGCCACGGAGCTAGGCCATCAGCACAGCTCCGCCAAGATCAATGTTCAAGGAGCTGGGATAAGCAAAGAGGACCACCACGTCGTTAAACTGGAAACAGTCGACCTCTAAGTCGTTAAACTGGGAATGTAAAAAAAAATGTAAATAAAAAAAAAAGTGTAAATAAAAGAAAAATAAAGAAAAGCCGAAATGATGGGGCAACTCGCAATAAAAATCAGCGGGTAAAAATAAAAATGAAAATAAAGCCGAAATGATGGGGCAACCGCGAATAAATAGCCGAAATGATAGGGCAATCGCGACCTTCGCGATAAGAAAAGCTGAAATGATAGAGCAATCGCGGTAAAAAAAAAAAAACAAGGGCGGATGATGAGTTGCTCCTGGCATTATTCCAGTGCAGCAATGCAGACGCCAAACAAAAATTCAAATTTCCAAAATTCTTCCAGCCCTACGGCCAGTCCCCAAATTGACTGCCGTATACAATCCACGGGCTCAAATAATTCTCAGCATACCCATGCCCCACCGCAACCACCAGTTACGCGGCTGGTCTCCGCCTTTGGAATTATGCTCCATTAAGAAGACCCACTCATGTGTCCTTACGATGCATGAGGAGAACAAACCTTCGTGGGATCCTTACGACTCACGAAGGAAAAACACACTTGGGAGTTCTCACGACTCTTAAGGAGAAAATACACCTGCGGGATCCTTACGACTCGCAGGAAGAAAATACCTTTATGGGACCCTCACGGCCCATAAAATTGAAAAGCCTTAGGCGATAGGGATCTAAACCTGTCTCCTAAGCCATCGCTCCCCAGTCCCCGAGTGGCGAATGATGAGTCGCTCCTGGTACCATATTCCAGTGCAGCGATGCAGACGCCAACCAAATTCTAAATCCCAATCCTCAAGTGGCGAATGATGAGTCGCTCCTGGTACCATATTCCAGTGCAGCGATGCAGATGCCAACCAAATTCCAAATCCCAATCCCTAATAGCGAATGATGAGTCGCTCCTGGTACCATATTCCAGTGCAGCGATGCAGACGCCAACCAAATTCCAAACTCAAATTCCCAAGCGGCGAATGATGAGTCGCTCCTGGTACCATATTCCAGTGCAGCGATGCAGACGCCAACCAAATTCCAAATCCTATACCCCAACGGCGAATGATGAGTCGCTCCTGGTACCATATTCCGGTGTAGCGATGCAGACGCCAACAAAGTCCTGAAATGTTTCTGGCCCTACGGTCTGGATCATACATCTTGCAAAACCGTATACAATCCACGGGCGTAAAACAATCCCGATCTCTCCAAAAAAAAAATGAAAAAAAGAAGAAGAAAAGAACGGTATGTCCACAAGCAAAACGGGCACGGATGAAAACCCGAAAGGGCTCCGTGAGTAAAAACAGCAGTACTGCCGGCGAGTTTGTGAAAACCCGAAAGGGCGCAAACTCGTAAAAAAAAGAGGAGGAAATGCACTCGCAAAGTCCTCTCGACTTGCTGAGGATAAAATTCCCGCGTGAGATCCTTACGACTCACAAAGGAGCAACACACTTAGGGGTCCTCACGACTCCTAAGGAGAAAACACACCTACGGGATCCTTACGACCCGTAGGGAGAAGATGCTTTGTGAGACCCTTACGGCTCACAAAATTGAAAGGCCTTAGGTGACAGGGATCTAAACCTGTCTCCTAAGCCACCAATTCCCAAATCCTCCCGGGGCAAATGATGAGTTGCTCCTGGCATTATTCCAGTGCAGCAATGCAGATGCCAAAAAAAAAAAAACCAATTCCCAAATCCTTCCGGGGCAAATGATGAGTTGCTCCTGACATTACTCCAGTGCAGCAATGCAGATGCCGACAAAAATACCAATCCCAAAATTCTCTCATGACAAATGATGATTCGCTCCTGGTACCATATTCCAGTATAGCGATGCTAATGTCGACTCAAGTCAAACAAATCAAACCAACCAATTCCAACATCGACCTTTGCGTCAAACAGCGACACTCCGCCTCGGGGAAACGTCGACCAGCGACACTCCGTGCCGGGGGCACGTCTACCAAATCGCTCCTTAATAGAGCGTCGACCGTCTATGTCGCAAAAAGGGCAGTGCAGGCTCCCGCAAATTGGGAACCCAAATCGCTCCGTAACAGAGCGTCGACCGTCTATGTCGCAAAAAGGGCAGTGCAGGCTCCCGCAAATTGGGAACCCAAATCGCTCCGTATCAGAGCGTCGACCGTCTATGTCGCAAAAAGGGCAGTGCAGGCTCCCGCAAATTGGGAACCCAAATCGCTCCGTAACAGAGCGTCGACCGTCTATGTCGCAAAAAGGGCAGTGCAGGCTCCCGCAAATTGGGAACCCAAATCGCTTCGTAACAGAGCGTCGACCGTTTATGTCGCAAAAAGGGTAGTGCAGGCTCCCGCAAATTGGGAACCCAAATCGCTTCGTATCAGAGCGTCGACCGTCTATGTCGCAAAAAGGGCAGTGCAGGCTCCCGTAAATTGGGAACCCAAATCGCTACGGATCAGAGCGTCGACCTTCTATGTCGCAAAAAGGGCAGTGCAGGCTCCCGCAAATTGGGAACCCAAATCGCTTCGTAACAGAGCGTCGACCGTCTATGTCGCAAAATGGGCAGTGCAGGCTCCCGCAAATTGGGAACCCAAATCGCTTCGGATCAGAGCGTCGACCGTCTATGTCGCAAAAAGGGCAGTGCAGGCTCCCGCAAATTGGGAACCCAAATCGCTCCGGATCAGAGCGTCGACCGTCTATGTCGCAAAAAGGGCTGTGCAGGCTCCCGCAAATTGGGAACCCAAATCGCTCCGGATCAAAGCGTCGACAGTCTATGTCGCAAAAAGAGCAGTGCAGGCTCCCGCAAATTGGGAACCCAAATCTCCGGATCAGAGCGTCGACCGTCTATGTCGCAAAAAGGGCAGTGCAGGCTCCCGCAAATTGGGAACCCAAATCGCTCCGGATCAGAGCGTCGACCGTCTATGTCGCAAAAAGGGCAGTGCAGGCTCCCGCAAATTGGGAACCCAAATCGCTCCGGATCAGAGCTTCGACCGTCTATGTCGCAAAAAGGGCAGTGCAGGCTCCCGCAAATTGGGAACCCAAATCGCTCCGGATCAGAGCGTCGACCGTCCATGTCGCAAAAAGGGCAGTGCAGGCTTCCTACAAAGCAGGAACCAGATCGCTCCGGGCCAGGGAAACGTCTACCACGGACACTCCGTCTCGGAGACGCGTTAAGCGTCGACCGTCCATGTCGTAAAACGGGCAATGCGGGCTCCCCACAAATCGGGAACCAAATCACTCCGGGTCAGGGAAACGTCTACCACGGACACTCCGTCTCGGAGACGCGTTAAGCGTCGACCGTCCATGTCGTAAAACGGGCAGTGCAAGCTCCCCACAAATCGCGAACCAAATCACTCCGGGTCAGGGAAAAGTCTACCACGGACACTCCGTCTCGGAGACGCGTCAAGCGTCGACCGTCCATGTCGTAAAAAGGGCAGTGCGTCCCAAAAAGTGGGAACCAAAGCAAGTCGCCTCCACGTGAAAGAAGATCCATCAATTTCATGCACACGACCCATATATACTGTGTGTATTTATTGATGGGGGGCACTTTGTTGGGGTAAAAATTTACACCCCCGTTGACCGAGTCAAAGTCAAGGTCAACCCCAAGCCAGGTGGGCCCAAGCCCAGGTCAAGCGGGCCCATGCCCAAGTCGAGCCCCCGGCCTACCCTAGGCAGGGGGAATCTGTAGTACGCCTGACAAGCGCGCGCGTATTCCCATCTCAATGGGGTGACGAAAAACACCCTACAATCATGACTAAGTAGGATGCACAATTATCAAGCATGGTACACTAATACAACAGTAACATGAAATAATATGGTCTCGGCGTGCAATTAGATATGTAATAAACCGTACGGATACAGACGGATACTATAAAACTATAAATCGGTAAAATTTGCTGAATATTAAAACACAAGCACTATTATTTATTAAATAGATATTGATATAATAATATTAACATGGATAACATATTAAAACCGATTAATAACTATAAAAGTGGTATTGATTAACCATGCACAAAAAAGTTCCGTTCAGAAATTCAGCGTCACCCTGATTTGTAAAATAGTTTAAAAATAACAAACGTTCTCCAAAAGGGACGCGTCTTATACCAAAACAAAGACAATTCAATAAGGTTTTCATTTTTATAAGTTGAAATATCTCAGGTTATTTCTACAAAAAGTTATGAACATTCGAAATTGAAAGTTTGCTGCTAGAATTTCCCTAGACAACAGTTAGAGATATTTTCATTTGTATTTTACGTTATTTAAAAAATTTATTTTGCAAGTAAATATTTCATAGAGTTATAGTATTCTGAGTTATCTTCGTAACAAACTAAAGAACGTATACTAATGATTTTTTTTATGATTTATAATGAATTTTATAAAGTAAGGTATACAGTAAATTTCAGATTTGTCGTATCCACTTTGCAACGACGTTTCATGTGTAAACCATAATATTTTCAAACTATATTTTGTATAATATTATAAAATGCAGATTATAAACTAATTAAAGATAATAATAAGAAATATTACGACGATATATATTTTAAATGATATGGATGCAAACGGGTATCCGAAAACGGTAAAACTTTAATATGGATATACAGTGCAATCAACATATTATATTTTTATTCATATGGATGCAAAATAAGATACATAGCATATAGCAAAATGAATTAGCATACGACTAGATATGTAAATATTAATATGGATGCATACGGATGTCCGAAGACAGTAAAACTGTAAAATGGTAATGTGGGATGCATAACTAAACATTACGTGATGTTATTATTCAAATGGAAGCAATATATTGTAGTCTAGTATGTAACAAGATAAATTTGCATGCACTAGATACGAAATAAATTATACGGATGCAAACGGACGTCGTAAAACAGTAAAATGATAACAGAGGATGTACAATACACTAAACATGAAATATTATTATTAATATGGATGTAGTATATAATAGCATGTAGCAAGATAAACTTGCCTCGATCGAATCACGCGACGGATACTCACGGCACGTCCGACGTCGGTAAATCGTCGCAACGCACACGCGGCACGCGGGACCGGTCCAGGCAAGGCAAGAGGGTGATCACACAGGTAAGGTACGTTCACTGGATCACTCGGATCGTCAGCGACGAGCACGGCTCCAGCGGTGATCACCGGAATCAAGAAACAAGATCAAGAAAAAGAAAGAAGAGAGAAGAAGAAGAAGTAAGAAGAAGAGACTGTGTATTAAATAAGGAAAGAAAAAATAAATAAATAAAATATATATAAATATATATATGCAGAGGAGAGAGAGAGAGAAAGAGGTTGTTAGTTTGTTAGGAAATTAGTTTAGATTTAAATTTAAAAAAATCTTTTATTAGTTAACTAAATTTTAATTTGTATCAGTTTATAAAATTAATATTATATAAATAAAATTTGATATTCTGGTAAATACAAATATAGTCCAAAACATGCCCGGGTCGGGTCTAAAATTCAGTTTTAAAATACGAAAAATATACATGTCGACCAAAATTAAAGTTGGATATCCGGATAACGAAAAATACATACCCCCAAGAACGGATGAACGCACGAGCACGTAGTCATCTAAACAAGTCCGTTTCAGATACGCGGATGCTACCACAGGGTTAGGGGTATCATGCAGGCCATGCAATATATTTTTAAAATATTTTATGTGAGTTAAAATGTTATATTAAAATGCAGATGCTAGATAAAATGCGAGTATGCAATGTACAAATAAATGAAAGTGCACGAGTCCATGTAACAAAAACAACAACAACTGAGCCTTTTATCCCAAGCATAAGGGGCAGGCTACATGAACCAACATGAGAATCACGCCGGGTCCAACACATGAATCCTCTGTCTCCACTCACTTCTATCGAACAATATACTTTCATTGAGTCCTTTGGCAACCATATCATTTCGTATCACCTCCATCCAGGTTTTCTTCGGTCTCCCTTTTGCCCTTTTGCCATTACCCATATCGAGAGTATCTATTCGTCGAACCGGTGCTTCCATAGGTCTGCGTCGCACATGACCAAACCATCTAAGCCGGTTTTCCCGCATCTTCTCCTCCACGGGTGCTACACCAACTTTTGCACGGATATCCTCATTTCGTACCTTGTCTTTTCTAGTGTTACCGCACATCCAACGAAGCATGCGCATCTCCGCTACGTGCATCTTCTGTGTATGATGCTTCTTAGGAGCCCAGCATTCTGTACCATATAATAAGGCAGGCCGAATAGCGCTCCGATAAAACTTCCCTTTCAATTTTAACGGAAAGTTACAATCACACAAAATCCCTGTTGCACTCCTCCATTTCAACCAACCAGCTTGGATCCTTTGATTAACATCACTATCGATCTCCCCATTCTTTTGGATGATGGAACCTAGATATCTAAACTGGTCGCTCGGTGATATCTCTTGCCCTTCCAATGTTATAGCAATATGGTTTTGATTTCTCTGGCTACTAAATTTGCAGTGCATATATGCTGTCTTGGACCTGCTCAATCTGAATCCCCGAGATTCCAATGTTTGTCTCCATAATTCCAATTTGGCATTAACCCCTGCTTTCGTCTCATTTACTAGAACAATATCATCAGCGAATAGCATGCACCAAGGGACTTCATCTTGGATAGTTCTAGTAAGCTCATCCATCACGATGGTAAACAGGAAAGGACTTAATGCAGATCCTTGATGTAAACCAATAGTAATCGGAAAATCACTTGTTAAGCCACCGCAAGTTCTGACATTTGCCACTACTCCGTCGTACATATCCTTGATTATGTCAATATACTTGACGGGGACCCCCTTTTTCATCATTGTCCCCCATAATACCTCTCTAGGTACCTTGTCGTACGCTTTTTCTAAATCAATAAATATCATATGCAAATCTCTTCTCCTCTCTCGAAAGCGCTCGACAAGTTGACAAAGCAAATGAATCGCCTCCGTCGTCGATCGTCCAGGCATGAACCCAAATTGGTTCTCTGTTATCTTAATATCCTTCCTTAGCCTGTGTTCAATCACCCTCTCCCAAAGTTTCATGGTGTGACACATTAGTTTTATTCCACGGTAGTTTGAGCAACTTTGAATGTCACCCTTATTCTTGTAGATAGGTATAAGGATACTTTTCCTCCATTCATTTGGCATCTTTTTTGTCTGCCAAATCTTATTAAACAGATCTGTCAGCCATTTAACGCCTATTTCGCCTAAGCATCTCCAAATCTCGATAGGAATCCCGTCAGGACCAACCGCTTTTCTTAAACCCATTCTGTTCAAAGCTTCTTTAACCTCAGTAAGTCTTATTTTACGTATGAAATCACGATTTATATCTTGAGATTGAATGACAAGTCCATCCAAATTCTTAGTAAAGCTCTCATTGAACAATTTGTCAAAATAATCTTTCCATCTTTCCTTGATATCCTCATCTCGAACTAAAACCTTCTGATTTTCATTTTTGACACACTTCACCGCACATAAGTCTCTGGTCTTCCTTTCCCGCATTCGAGCAATCCGGTATATATCATTTGCAGCCTCTTTAGTGTCTAATTTCTCGTACACCTCCTTGTAGACCTTAGATTTAGCTTCCCGAACAGCTTTCTTAACTTCCTTTTTAGCCATTTTGTACTTCTCAAATCTCTCCACATCTCTACTTTTCTTCAAATCTTTATAAGAATCCCTTTTAATTTTAATAGCAGCCTTTACATCTTCATTCCACCATGATATGTCCTTAGATGGTGGAGCACCACCTCTCGACTCACCAAGTAGATCTCTAGCTACTTTCTTGATACAACTAGCCATTTTGTTCCATGTTTTGTCCGGATCATCTTCCGACTGCCAATCCGCTTCTTGTACTACACGATCTATAAAAGCCTTTTGATTACCTTCTTTCAATCGCCACCATTTAATTTTAGGCTCTACCTTACGTCTAATCTTCCTAGGTTCTCTTCTAAATCGAAAATCTAGAACTAAAATTCTATGTTGGGTAGTTACACTCTCATCTGGCACTATCTTACAGTCGATACAACAACCTCTATCTATTCTTCTTGTCAGAAAAAAGTCTATTTGACTAGCATTTGATCCGCTCCTAAAAGTGATAAGGTGGGACTCTCTTTTCCTAAACCAGGTGTTTGCTAAGATCAAGTCATAAGATAAAGCGAAATCTAGAATCGAGTCACCCACTTCATTCCTTTGTCCGAAACCAAAACCTCCATGGATAGTATCAAACCCACTACGATTAGTACTTACAAGTCCATTAAGATCACCACCAATAAATAACTTCTCTCCACTAGGTATACCTTGCACCACCTCGTCTAAATCCTCCCAGAATAGACGCTTACTAGCGTCATCAAGACCTATCTGTGGTGCATAAGCACTAATAACATTAAAGATCTCTCCACCTAGAATAATCTTAACCAGTAAAATTCTATCACATTTTCTCCTAATCTCAACTACATCCTCAAGCAACCGTCTATCTATGATTATACCTACCCCATTACGATTTTTATCTCTACCCGTATACCAAAGCTTATAACCCCAAGGCTCTATGACTCTACTCTTTTCACCTACCCACTTAGTTTCTTGCAAACACATAATACCAACTCTCCTCCTAATCATCACCTCCACTAATTCTATTAGTCTACCCGTAAGGGAACCTATGTTCCAGGAAGCTAGACGGATCCTATGAAACCCTTGCTTATTTGTCACTACACCCGGGGTCCGATGTAGCGCGCCGTCTCTGGACGACGACCCTTGCTTATTTGTCACTACACCCGGGGTCCGATGTAGCGCGCCGTCTGTAGACGACGACCCTTGCTTATTTGTCACTACACCCGGGGTCCGATGTAGCGCGCCGTCTGTAGACGACGACCCTTGCTTATTTGTCACTACACCCGGGGTCCGATGTAGCGCGCCGTATCTGGACGACGACCAAGCCCTTGCATATTTAACACTACACCCGGGATCCGATGTAGCGCGTCGCTGAGTAGGGGACGCCCCAACGATATTCTTGTATTGGTTCATGTCATAGAATGTGACAAAGTTTTCCGTTGGCTGTCACAAGCCTACCACAACCCTCACCCTTTCTCATCCGGACTTGGGACCGGCCACGGTGGGTTTACGAGTCCATGTACCAGGTCAGGATAAATCATAAATATGAATCAAGATTGGTTTCAAGCATGCGGGTCGGGTCGGATGCAAATACAAATGTCAAATACACTATTCGCACCCAAAACACAATAAATCAAGAAAATACCATAAATAAAGAATACTAGAATTGGTATAAATGAACTAGGGTGTTACAGATATAAATATTCCAACCTTTCTAAATCACAAGAATCACTTTACATTAAAATATTATGAATTTCATACAAGTTCAAAATTACAATTAAATACCCTGTATTATGAAAAATAGGTTTATTCACTAGAAATGTCACAAATATAAAATATACAACTATACAAACTCTAAAGGCGATAAATAAATACTTGGGGTGTATTTTGAAAAGTATACAAATTATTTTTACAGAAAACCCCCTAAAGTTCTATAAATTACCCTAAGGACCCTAGTAAATATAGGTTTAAGCGGGACCGGCCTCTTGAGCCTCAGAGAGTCGGAGATATGTGTGCTTGCCTATCTTAGGAAGACAACTTAACAACGGTGTTATCAACACGGTAATCGTGTTTGAAAAAGACACAAATCCTACCGCCCATGTGCAGCGGTTACCGATAATATCAAAACAATCAGGACTTCAATTTCTTTTCTAATTGTTCTGACTCAGACTGAGTCTCATTATAATAATCTGACTTGAATATGATTTTAGTACAATCTATAATCTACAATTCAATATGAATCCATGAATACATATATTCAATCTGTATTGACTGAAATGAACCATGGATATACTTCCATTTACATGATTCTCCAGTTACATCTATCTACTGATATCATGGTTTCGGTAAGTCATCCATATATACAAGACAATACAATTTACAACACAACACAAATAATACAATCAATACTTCACGAGATTTAAGTGGTAGATTGGTATGGAAGGTGTTAGAAGTGACACGAGACTATAAGATTTAAGACACCTAACCTGTATTTCCGTCGTTGTTGTACCGTGGCATAAACGGATCCTTGTACTAGACGTGCCTCTAGTCTCTGGCATATAGAGACTCCTCTCGTATACACTGGCATTCTTCTGTACCAAGCTACAAACAACAGCGTTAACACCAAATACTCATATAATACAACTTTAAAAGCTACTTTCTCTCTCTGTCTATTCTACTTCTTCCTTATCTTTCGGATTTACCGAGCGATTGTTCGCTGATGACATTCCTTCTTTTTCTTCTTTGAAATGTTGTCAGGTGATCTGGACACTCAGAAGATCGAGCCTACTAGTGAGGACTTGGATCAGCTTGCCTAAGACCCAGAGCTTTAGCTTCATTGTACATATTTTTATTTCAGTATTTTTCATTCATGTTATGCCACTGTTTAGGCATTGCTTTCATTCAGTTGTATTTACTTTTCCATGCATTGTACAAAAAAAATGTGAATAAATAAAGTTGTTGTTTTATTATATCTTGTCTCTTGTACATTTATATTTATATTACTTAGATATGCTTAGCGTATTTACTTCAGAGTAAATACGTAGCGGTCTCGTCGCGCCCTCTGCCCGTACACTGGGAAGCAGGGCGTGACACATGTCAAGTATTCATGTATTCATATCAAGTTGTATTCATGGTTCGAGTCAAATCAAGTCATGTATTCAAGTTTGATATATGTGTTTGAATTCAGGTATTCAGCTTCAAGTTCAAGTATGCATGCTAGAGTTTGGATTCATATTTGAATTGAATTCTGGTTTGAGTTGAGTTCAAGTTTTATTTAGGACTTGAGTCAGACACTTATAACTGATTTAGATCCTGAATTAGGTTCGGGAGTTATCGGTAACTGCTGCACATGAATGACAAAATTTGTATCTTTTTCCAAAACAATTACCATTGATAACACCGTTAAGTTTTTCTACCTTAAATAGGCAAGCGCTAACTTTCTGTGGCTCCGTGATGCTCAAGTGAATTGATCCCGCTTAAATCCATATTTACTAAAGTTCTTAACAGTGTTTTATATAACTCGATGGGGTTTTATGAAAAATATTTTTAATATGGTTCAAAATAATCTCGAGAAATTATTTATATTCTTTAGGATTTCCATGGATTTGTATTTTAAGAATTGAGGTATTTTAGTGATAATTATCTTAACTTGAATAGTTCATAGTATTTTACTGTAAAATTGTCTTGTATTGATGCCTTGATGGTATTTTGATGAAACTTGTAATTCTTTTATTTGAAAAAACATAAGATTATTATATTTTGAAAATATATGGATTTATAATATTTATATAATTATTAAAAATTAATTTTATTAATAAGTAGAAAATTGCGTTTTTCTTAAAAATCGTATAAAAAAACCTTTCGAGACCGAATGCTCCGTGAGGAGGTTTGCATCTCACTCTACTAATCCAAGGATGTGCCATAATCCGCACCATTCAATAGCGGGTCCCCTAAAAAGAGTTGTAGAGGCTTATTTGCAAAGGAAATTAAAATACAATTTTAAAAGAAACCTGTTTTTTTATAGTAAAGAGTATTTTAGTGTAACGTTGCATTCGTATCAAAAATACGTTCACAGAGTATCGTGATATGGAAACATGTGTGTATGTGAGAGGTAGGTCATTACCCTGTGAATTTTTCCTAAAGGTATTGTAATACCCTAGTTCATTCATACCAGTTTTATTAACGGCTACTTTTTGGGTATGGAGTGCAACATGTTTGAGATGCGGGTGTGTATGCACAGTATCGGGGTTTTCCTGTAATTTGTTACGGGACCAGTTTTCTGGAGTTGCCAGTTTGCATTCCGTTCCGGCCGGTTTTTCTTTGTTCTTTCCCGGCCGGACATTTTGATGGAAATGGGTTAATTGCAAGTTTGCAATTAATTTCATGATGAGGGTTTCATGCATATTTTTCCCATCCTCAAAAGAAATGGGCCGGCCAATCACGTGGAATGATGGATATAATGGTTTAATTAATGATAAAAGGAAATGAGCCCATCTTGAAGTGGTTGACAGCATAAAATTATGGTGGCTAAGCACAAGGTGTGTGCTGGAGAATGATTGTGCAGGTATTATCATTTGAGGGAAAGGTTTAATTAATGGAATGGGCAAACATGAATGAATGTTTGCTGGAGATACTAATGAATGGGTGAGTGATTAATTAATGAAATGCAAATATGCTGGAGAATATTTGTATGTGCAGGAGATTTTTAATGGGCCGGCCACGTTTTATTTGAAATGGGAGAACATGTGCAAATTGCTTTGTGTGATTTGAGGTGGAGGAAGTTCTGTTGATATGAAGGCTTAATTAATTAAGTTAGGAATAAAACTTTGTGTTAATTAATGGTGAGGAATAATAGCACTGATGCTTTAATTAATTAGAAAGGGGGCTCAAATGGGCCGGCCACTTTGCAGGCATGGAATGAAAGATGAGAGTTTTAATTAATATAAAGGGAATGTGTGTGTGCTGTGAATGAGTTTGATTTGATTAATTTATGTAATTTATTACATTGCACTCATTATAAGAGTGAATGCAAGGGGCTGAGAGATGTTAGAGGCAGAGAGCATTCATTTTTTGAGGAGCTCTTCATTCATTCATTCCTTGAGTGCACAAAAATGTTTTGTGCAGAGTTGCTCATTCCTTTTGAGAGATCATCATTCTATTCCAAAGCACAAAATTGTTTTGTGCAGAGAGCCATTCATTGCAGAGAGATAGTTTGCTTCATTCCAAAGTCCTCCATCATGGCAACTATACAAAACCCCAAAGAGACAATGTTCTACATTATTCTACAGCAAATCTTGGGCGTGTCGGCTAGCCAACCTCACGCCCGAGTTGCCTCGGTATTGAGGTGGGAGCCCCTTCCGGCAACGAGATGGAGACCGGACATTCCGCGGGAAATCGGGACGTCAAAGAGAAGACCCGAAGGACCGTATCATCAAGAGTTGTGGGAGCATGCAGCACTCACCTACACGTTCGTGACAACGTTGCTGCCTCGCGACCCCGAGACGTTACCAGGCAAGTTTTTACTTGCTTCATGCTAAAATTATAGTGGTACAACCTTAAAATCATATAAATTGAAACTTACCGAATAACTAAATATATTATGACGTATGTGTTCGATGTATGATCCCAATGGAAATAATTGTCTAATTTGATAGAAATCGATATTTTATGTTGGCCCTTACAATGATTAATATCTTGTGTGAAATTCGCTGGAAAACACGATTGTTAGTAACAAAAATCGATACCCCAAATATGCCGTTAAAACTAGAATTTTCTCGTGTCTGAAAACGAATAAAATCACTATAAATCATATGCATAACGGATTGATGTGTTCTAGGGCTTAAATCGAAGCTGACTTAACGAACTTTAACCCTATGGAAAATCCTAATGATTTATGTTCTGTGATCATGATGATATCTGGGTCGGAACACGACTCTGGACTGCAGTCCAGAGCGTTTCTGATTAGTGTATTCTGTCCAAAGACCTGCGTCCCCGTGTTTCCTGAAATCGTATGATACGGAACTTTACAGTAGTTATAATATATTCCTGTTAGTGAAAGAAAACAAGTGGTTTCATTCCGATTCATCACCGTTTGTTATTTTAAACTATATTTAAAAGGGCAGAACGTATATCTGTCCAGAACAGGTTCTGAAATGACATCCTGAGATTAAACTGGTTATAACTTTCAACGTACAGATGCGATTCAGGATCCTTCTGTTGAGTTGAATACTTTATCGAAAACCCTAAATTTCATTTAACTGTGACATCGCTAAATTCTGAGCCCAACTGGGTGCAAATCGTGTCGCGAAACAGACGTTCAGTTCTGAAATTGAAATTTCAGCCGCGAGCACTTAAACTGAAACAGTTAAATCTTGAAAACCGAAACTCCGATTGAACTGAAACAAATTTTGATGAATTACTGACTGATTGTTCTATATATCTTACTTACATCATTTTTGCCGAAATTGTAACATAGTAATTTGTGCAATTTATTTTAGTTCATGACATGCATGTTGATTCATAACATATAGAGCTTATTGGTAGCATACAATACACATATATCATACCCTTACCATATATTCAGTGTTAGTGCGTGTGGACATTGCATTATCGTGCGTGATAGATATTGGTTTAGGAGTGACAAGCACACCAATGGAAAGTGAATATTCGTGACAGTGATAAATACAGTGAACAGTGATAAAATCGTGCTCAATGGAAAGTGAACATTCGTGACAGTGATAAATACAGTGAACAGTGATAAAATCGTGCTCAATGGAAAGTGAATATTCGTGACAGTGATAAATACAGTGAACAGTGATAAAACCGTGCCATTGGTATACTTGTACACAACTAGATCAATATCTTAAATAGTGTAACCTGGGGAAAAAGGGGAAATCAAAGTGGAAAGAGTATCGTATTTAGCGGGACCGTGTTTAGAGGATGATCATTCGAACCGTGATACTTATACGTGTAGGACAGGATCTAGCGATCCGGCTGACAGGGTTATGTCCCGGGCATGTGGGCCGTTGTCTCGGGTATGTACGAGACTCCTGTTAAACATGATCCTCCTTCCACTATGTGATTTCAAACATGACCTAGAGACCGATAGGGACACATAACATATTCTGCATCATATAGTGGCATCGTGATTACTTGCATCATTCTTACACCATTAATACCTCACTTACCTGTTTTATCTTATTATAATAATATTGTTGTTGCGTCGCTCTGACGACCTGAGTATGCATGCTCAGTATGAGGAGAAGATTTAGGCTGGACCAGTGCATCACAGACTTCTTGTCTTGCCATTCCGAGTTACATTCGTTTGTTCCACTTCAGGTCAGTCTTCACATTGTTCCTTTCAGTTACTGCATTTCTCATTACCTGCGCATCTTCACTGTTTACCATGATAAACTAGAAGCCGAAGTGTGACTACGGCAGGACATTTCCTTGACCGTAGGAGCATGGCTGGCCTTGTCTACCCCTCGTATTCCGTATTTTGGGAAGCGGGGCGTGACATGGTTTTGTTGGTATCAGAGCATAGGTTGTAGGTTAATCGAGTTTGATTCTTTTGTAGTTGGGTATTGGACCCAATACGCGAATCAGAATACTCGTGATTAGGAACATGTCGTGCCACATTGCTATCATGATTCTTGAATCATATCTTTCTTTTATCCTTTGTCTTGACGATATGCAAACCACTTTGCATCTCGACTTGAAACCTTTTGGTTCTCTATTGTTTCTCCATATTTCTTGATTCTAATACTAGGATTTGGGCGACTTGAGTGGAGTTATGTGATTGTAACTATGAACTGCAGCATGGTTACAATGCGGTACTCTATTTAAGTAACTTGGAGTCCTGGTCTTGATTAATTACCGTGTTCCATAGTCTTCATATTGCCTTGATTCTTTTACCTTCCAGTTCATATTTTATCGCAAGCTTGAATCCTGTTTACCGTGCTTAATCCTCTTCAGTATCTTGACGTCGGATGAAGTCATCTCGGTATCTTACTTGTTCTTGTTTTTCCCCGCATTAGAATTATTCAATTCTGATGCATCCCTTTGTTTGTTGTTGTCTTGGGAATGAATTTTCGCAGCGCTTTCCATGCTCATATTGATTGTAAGGAAAGGAAAGTGATTCTCCAGATTCCCGGACATCCGGAGTTTATTTTGCTGGAGGAAGCAGTTCTGTAGGGCCAGTCGAGTTTAGGGCTAGGCCGATAAACAATGTTCTTTCGTCGATCGAAGTGGATAAGGAAGATATGCCAACTGTTGTTCGAGATTTCATGGACGTGTTCGAAGACATACTAGGTTTACCGCCGAAGCGAGGCATAGAGTTCGCGATTGATCTTGTTCCTGGTGCAGCGCCAATCTTAAGGTATACTATCCAATGGCACCAGTGGAATTGGAGGAAGTCAAGAAGCAGGTTGCCGAATTGCTAGAGAAAGGGTTGGATTCGCAGCAGCGATTCACCTTGGGAAGCTCCAGAAGAAAGACGGCACAAGAAGGATGTGGATTGATTATCGAGAATTAAATCGGCTGACTATTAAGAACAAGTACCCGATCCCTCGCAAATTACTCGAGCAGCTTAGTGGCGTGAGGGTATTCTCGAAGCTGGATTTGCGATCCGGAGATCATCGAGTTCGAGTTAAATCAGAAGATATTTGCAAGACTACGTTCCGAACTCGATATAGGCATTACGAGTATTTAGTGATGCCATTCGGAGTAACGAATGTACCGGCAATATTCATGGACTTGATGAACCGAATCTTTCCACCATTCTTAGACCAGTTTGTTATAGTGTTCATTGATGATATTTTGGTCTACTCGAAGAGTATGGTAGAGCATGCTGAACACTTGAAGATCGCACTGCAAACGTTGAGGCAAGAAAAAAATTGTATGCGAAGATGAGCAAGTGCGAGTTTTGGCTCGAAGAAATGAAGTTTTTGGGGCATGTCGTATCTGGTGATGGAATCGCTGTTGATCCTGAGAAGATTGTAACAGTTCAAGATTGGCCGAGAAACGTAGCAGAGATCAGAAGTTTTCTTGGACTTGCCGGATACTACAGAAGGTTTGTGGAGAATTTTGCGCGTTTAGCTGAGCCTTGACCAAGCTTACACGAAAAGAGGTACCGTTCATATGGACGGATAGATGTGCGTTAGCTTTTGAGGCGTTGAAGCAAAGGTTAATGACCGCACCTATTTTGATCGTACCCGACGGTTTCGGAGGATTGGTGATTCACAGCGACACGTCTGAGAAAGGTTTGGGATGTGTTTTGATGCAGCACGGGAAAGTTATAGCCTACGCATCCAGACAGTTGAAGACTCATGAGAAGAATTACCCAACTCACGATTTGGAACTAGCAGCTGTAACATTCGCTCTGGAATTTAGAGACACTACTTGTTGGGCGAAAAGGTGGAAGTATTCACCGATCACAAAAAGCCTAAAGTACGTGTTCACACAGAAAGAGCTTAATATAAGACGACATAGATGGTTGGAGCTGATGGCTGATTACGATCTTGATCTTAAGTATCATCAGGGAAAAGTTAATGTTGTGCCGGATACGCTTAGTCGGTTGCCAGCAATACGAATGTTGACAGCACAGAGAGAGCTTATCGATGATTTCGGAGATTCGAGTTGGAGATCCTGCTACTGTATTTTCGGGACAGTTAATGCAGCTGCAAGTACAGTCGTCGTTGATCGATAATATTAAAGCAGCACAGTCGCACGATCCAAGATTTCAGAAGTTTCGAGAGCAAGTTGAAGCAGGATTTCGAACGGACTTGTTGATTCATGAAGATGGTTCGTTGCGATATGGTAGCCGTTTGTGTGGGCCGAAAGGAGACATTCACGAAGAAGTTATGAAGGAGGCGCACAGTTCCGCATATTCCGTACATCTAGGAGGCACGAAGATGTATCGTGATCTGCGACAAAATTTTTGGTGGGAAGGCATGAAAAGGGAGATCGCCCCCTTTGTAGCAAAGTGCTTGGTGTGTCAGCAAGTTAAGGCTGAACATCAAAGGGTAGCTGGTTTATTGCAACCACTTCCGATTTCTCAATAGAAGTGGGAACATATAACCATGAATTTTGTGACAGCTTTACCGCGGAGTCCTAAGGGAAATAATGCAGTTTGGGTGATCGTTGATCGATTGACCAAGGCAGCTCTTTTCATACCATTCGAGTTGGTCAGTCGACGAAAGCGTTAGCAGACCGGTACATACAGGAGATTGTGAGATTGCATGGAGTGTATGTGAGCATCGTTTCTGATCGTGACACCCGATTCTTATCACATTTCTGGAGGAGTTTACAAGAAAGTTTGGGGATGCGATTGAAATTTAGCACTGCTTATCATCCCCAGACAGATGGCCAGTCGTAAAGAACAATCCAAACATGTTGAGAGCTTGCATGATAGACTTCAAGGGTTAATGGGAGGATCATCTACACTTGGTGGAGTTTTCATATAATAATAGCTTTCAGGCGACTATACAGATGGCTCCATTCGAAGCGTTATATGGTCGCAAGTGTCGTTTACCTGGTTGCTGGGACGATGTCGGAGAGCGAAGGTTATTGGGACCAGATCTTATTGTGCAAACCGTGGAAAAAGTTAATACGATCCGGAAACACATGAAGGCGGCACAAGATCGACAGAAAAGTTGGGCCGATACATCGAGAAGACCTCTTGAGTTTGCCATTGGTGATGATATCACCGACTCGAGGAGTGATTCGTTTTGGGAGTCGAGGCAAGCTCACCCCTCGATTCGTGGGGTTTTTCGAAATTATGGAGCGTATTGGAGGAGTGGCGTACCGATTGGCTTTACCACCATCTTTGGCGAATGTTCATGACGTGTTTCATGTTTCCCAACTCCGTAAGTATGTTCGAGATGAAACACACGTGCTAGATCATTCAGAGCTGACAGTAAGGGAGGACTTGACCTGTGAAGAACGGCCAATGTCGATTGTTGATCGAAGAGAAAGGGTCCTTAAGAACAAGATAATCCCTCTCGTACTTGTTTCATGGAGGAATCGCTCGCACGGAGAATCGACTTGGGAACGAGAAGATGAGATTCGATAGAAGTTTCCACATCTCTTCTCGTAGATTCATGTTTGATTACCTTTCCTTGTTTTAGGAATTTCGAGGACGAAATTCTTTTTGTAGTTGGGTATAATGTAATACCCTAGTTCATTCATACCAGTTTTATTAACGGCTACTTTTTGGGTATGGAGTGCAACATGTTTGAGATGCGGGTGTGTATGCACAGTATCGGGGTTTTCCTGTAATTTGTTACGGGACCAGTTTTCTGGAATTGCCAGTTTGCATTCCGTTCCGGCCGGTTTTTCTTTGTTCTTTCCCGGCCGGACATTTTGATGGAAAGGGGTTAATTGCAAGTTTGCAATTAATTTCATGATGGGGGTTTCATGCATATTTTTCCCATCCTCAAAAGAAATGGGCCGGCCAATCACGTGGAATGATGGATATAATGGTTTAATTAATGATAAAAGGAAATGAGCCCATCTTGAAGTGGTTGACAGCACAAAATTATGGTGGCTAAGTACAAGGTGTGTGCTGGAGAATGATTGTGCAGGCATTATCATTTGAGGGAAAGGTTTAATTAATGGAATGGGCAAACATGAATGAATGTTTGCTGGAGATACTAATGAATGGGTGAGTGATTAATTAATGAAATGCAAATATGCTGGAGAATATTTGTATGTGCAGGAGATTTTTAATGGGCCGGCCACGTTTTATTTGAAATGGGAGAACATGTGCAAATTGCTTTGTGTGATTTGAGGTGGAGGAAGTTCTGTTGATATGAAGGCTTAATTAATTAAGTTAGGAATAAAACTTTGTGTTAATTAATGGTGAGGAATAATAGCACTGATGCTTTAATTAATTAGAAAGGGGGCTCAAATGGGCCGGCCACTTTGCAGGCATGGAATGAAAGATGAGAGTTTTAATTAATATAAAGGGAATGTGTGTGCGCTGTGAATGAGTTTGATTTGATTAATTTATGTAATTTATTACATTGCACTCATTATAAGAGTGAATGCAAGGGGCTGAGAGATGTTAGAGGCAGAGAGCATTCATTTTTTGAGGAGCTCTTCATTCATTCATTCCTTGAGTGCACAAAAATGTTTTGTGCAGAGTTGCTCATTCCTTTTGAGAGATCATCATTCTATTCCAAAGCACAAAATTGTTTTGTGCAGAGAGCCATTCATTGCAGAGAGATAGTTTGCTTCATTCCAAATTCCTCCATCATGGCAACTATACAAAACCCCAAAGAGACAACGTTCTACATTATTCTACAGCAAATCTTGGGCGTGTCGGCTAGCCAACCTCACGCCCGAGTTGCCTCGGTATTGAGGTGGGAGCCCCTTCCGGCAACGAGATGGAGACCGGACATTCCGCGGGAAATCGGGACGTCAAAGAGAAGACCCGAAGGACCGTATCATCAAGAGTTGTGGGAGCATGCAGCACTCACCTACACGTTCGTGACAACGTTGCTGCCTCGCGACCCCGAGACGTTACCAGGCAAGTTTTTACTTGCTTCATGCTAAAATTATAGTGGTACAACCTTAAAATCATATAAATTGAAACTTACCGAATAACTAAATATATTATGACGTATGTGTTCGATGTATGATCCCAATGGAAATAATTGTCTAATTTGACAGAAATCGATATTTTATGTTGGCCCTTACAATGATGAATATCTTGTGTGAAATTCGCTGGAAAACACGATTGTTAGTAACAAAAATCGATACCCCAAATATGCCGTTAAAACTAGAATTTTCTCGTGTCTGAAAACGAATAAAATCACTATAAATCATATACATAACGGATTGATGTGTTCTAGGGCTTAAATCGAAGCCGACTTAACGAACTTTAACCCTATGGAAAATCCTAATGATTTATGTTCTGTGATCATGATGATATCTGGGTCGGAACACGACTCTGGACTGCAGTCCAGAGCGTTTCTGATTAGTGTATTCTGTCCAAAGACCTGCGTCCCCGTGTTTCCTGAAATCGTATGATACGGAACTTTACAGTAGTTATAATATATTCCTGTTAGTGAAAGAAAACAAGTGGTTTCATTCCGATTCATCACCGTTTGTTATTTTAAACTATATTTAAAAGGGCAGAACGTATATCTGTCCAGAACAGGTTCTGAAATGACACCCTGAGATTAAACTGGTTATAACTTTCAACGTACAGATGCGATTCAGGATCCTTCTGTCGAGTTGAATACTTTATCGAAAACCCTAAATTTCATTTAACTGTGACATCGCTAAATTCTGAGCCCAACTGGGTGCAAATCGTGTCGCGAAACAGACGTTCAGTTCTGAAATTGAAATTTCAGCCGCGAGCACTTAAACTGAAACAGTTAAATCATGAAAACCGAAACTCCGATTGAACTGAAACAAATTTTGATGAATTACTGACTGATTGTTCTATATATCTTACTTACATCATTTTTGCCGAAATTGTAACATAGTAATTTGTGCAATTTATTTTAGTTCATGACATGCATGTTGATTCATAACATATAGAGCTTATTGGTAGCATACAATACACATATATCATACCCTTGCCATATATTCAGTGTTAGTGCGTGTGGACATTGCATTATCGTGCGTGATAGATATTGGTTTAGGAGTGACAAGCACACCAATGGAAAGTGAATATTCGTGACAGTGATAAATACAGTGAACAGTGATAAAATCGTGCTCAATGGAAAGTGAACATTCGTGACAGTGATAAATACAGTGAACAGTGATAAAATCGTGCTCAATGGAAAGTGAATATTCGTGACAGTGATAAATACAGTGAACAGTGATAAAACCGTGCCATTGGTATACTTGTACACAACTAGATCAATATCTTAAATAGTGTAACCTGGGGAAAAAGGGGAAATCAAAGTGGAAAGAGTATCGTATTTAGCGGGACCGTGTTTAGAGGATGATCATTCGAACCGTGATACTTATACGTGTAGGACAGGATCTAGCGATCCGGCTGACAGGGTTATGTCCCGGGCATGTGGGCCGTTGTCTCGGGTATGTACGAGACTCCTGTTAAACATGATCCTCCTTCCACTATGTGATTTCAAACATGACCTAGAGACCGATAGGGACACATAACATATTCTGCATCATATAGTGGCATCGTGATTACTTGCATCATTCTTACACCATTAATACCTCACTTACCTGTTTTATCTTATTATAATAATATTGTTGTTGCGTCGCTCTGACGACCTGAGTATGCATGCTCAGTATGAGGAGAAGATTTAGGCTGGACCAGTGCATCACAGACTTCTTGTCTTGCCATTCCGAGTTACATTCGTTTGTTCCACTTCAGGTCAGTCTTCACATTGTTCCTTTCAGTTACTGCATTTCTCATTACCTGCGCATCTTCACTGTTTACCATGATAAACTAGAAGCCGAAGTGTGACTACGGCAGGACATTTCCTTGACCGTAGGAGCATGGCTGGCCTTGTCTACCCCTCGTATTCCGTATTTTGGGAAGCGGGGCGTGACAGGTATAATTAGCAAAAGTACTTGTCACGCCCCGCTTCCCAAAATACGGAAAACGAGCGATGACTAGGCCAGCCATGCTCCTACGGTCAAGGAATAATCTCGCCGTAGTCACACTTCAGATTCTAGCATTACATGGTAATCAGTGAACAAGGCACAAAAGTAAAGGAAATGCATCACTAAATTATTACATCAAATTTTCATTGTTCACAATTTACAAATAAACAAGAAAAGAACTACTAACCAAGTTCGAATATAAAGTCTCTTTAGGGAAAGCAGAAAAGAAGAAAGAGGTAGTCTCAATTAGATCTCCGCAAGCTCGAAGGGTAAATCCAACTCCTGCGCTGGTTCTTCCTCGAGGTCTGAGCATGCATACTCAGGTCGTCAGAGCGACGTAATAGCAAAATAATAATAATAACATGAAACAGGCAAATAAGGTAATAACAGTGAAAGTAAAATGCGGATAATCACTATGTCACTAAATGATGCAAAGTATGATCTGTGTCCCTATCAGTCTCTAAGTCATGTTTGAAATCGAATTGTGGAAAAGAGGATCTTGTTTACAGGGAGTCTCGTACATACCCGAGACAACGGCCCACCCGCCCGGGATATAACCATGTCAGCCGGATCGCTAGATCCTACCTAATATATATATAAGAGTCGCCGTTCGAATGATCATCCTCTAAAACACGGTCCTCGCTAAATACGATGCTCTTTCCACTTCGATTTCCCCTTTTTTCCCCAGATTTACACTATTAACGATTATGATTTAGTCGTGTACAAATATACACCAATAACACGGTTTTATCACTGTTCATTGTATCGATCACTGTCACGAATCATTCACTTTTCTATTGGCGTACTTGACACTCCTAAACCAATATCATTCACGCACGATAATGCAATGTCCACTGAATAATAACGCGCACCATCATCATGTATAGGACAATTGGGTAAGGTATGCATATTTATGCAATTAACAAGTCATGTGTGATATGAACTATTATGCACTTCATGAGCTTACAAAAATTGCAGTAATTCATATGTTCAGAATTAAGTGAAATGATACAAATACGGAAACAAGGACATTCTGTTGCCAGTTCATCCAAATTTGTTTCAGTGCAATCGGATTTCGGGTATTCAAGTTACAACCATTTCAATTTAAGTGCTCGCTGCAGGAAATTCAGTTTCTGAACTGAACGTCCGTTTCGCAGCACAATTTTCATCCAGTTGGGATCAGAATTTAGCGATGCTAAAATTGAATGAAATTTAGGGTTTTCAATAGGGTTTCCAACGCACCATACGGATTCTCAATCGCGTCTCTACGTCAGAAGTTATACACTGTTCAACACTAGGGTATCAGTTCTGATTCTGCTTGGGACTGCTATACGTCATGTTCTTTTAAATTGCAGTTTAAATAGTAAACGACGATAAAAAGGGGTGAAATTACTTGCGTTATTTAGCTAATAGTTTCATCTTCAATAAAGTATAGGGTTCCGGAACATACAAGTTCAGGCAGCAAGGTAGTAAGCATCACGAGATAGAAATTAACAGCCAGAGCTGCTCTGGACTGCAGTCCAGAGCCGCTCTCCGGGCCAGTTCTCGCCATATTTTCAGTACAGAAATAATTAAAAACTTTTATATGGTTCCAGGTCGTCGAGTCGGCCTCGATTTGAGCCCTCGAACGCATCATTTCAATGTGTACACAATTAATTATGATTTTAACAAGTTTCAGGTGCGGGAAATTCTCAGTTTTTACGGGTGTAATTGGGGGTGATCGTTTAAGCCAGTAACAATCATATTTTTCAGTCAAATTTCTACACAATGTTCATTATCACATAGGCCAGATTATACGATCAATTTCCGTCATTTTAAATGAAGGTTTTTGTTCGAGTTTTACATCAAGCACTTGTGTCGAATACATTTTCACAAGTTATGGACACAGAATTAATAGGTTTTAGAAATGTAACAGTAATAACTAGCATGTAGCAAGTAGGTACTTGCCTGGAGACGCTTTGGCGATGCACGACAGCGGCAACGGTTCGAACGCACGACGAACGACACGGTTTGGATTCACGGCCTCGGCTCGCGTTTCGGGTTCGTCGTCAGAGTTGCCCGGGGATGGTTCGCGATCGCAGGAGGCGGAGTGTGGTGCTGGGAAGTTCCTGTTGTTGAAGTCAAAATTTACACCCCGGTTGACCAAGTCAAAATCAAAGTCAACCCCAAGCCAGGTGGGCCCAAGCCCAGGTCAAGCGGGCCCATGCCCAATTCGAGCCCGCAGCCAGCCTCCCCATGCCGAAAACAAAATCATGTAATAAATAATTTTTATGTAATTGTTTATGCATGAATGTAAACAAAATGGGCATAAAGCCAATATTTTGTAAGCCCATGGCTTATGTGCAAAAATGAAATGGCACATGGGCCATGGGATGGCTAAAATGCGATTTTTGTAAAGCCCAATGAGCTATATGTAATATGTAAGCCTATATAAGGCAACATGATGATGAATAAAGAAACAACTTTTTCTCTCTCTAAAAATTTTTCAGATCTGAGATCTTTTCTCCTTCTTCAAGGTTCCAAAAGCTTCTTCTTTCTCTTGAATTAAATCAAGAGTTTTACTCTTCTTTTTATAAAACAAAATAGTTTTTCACCACCAAACCCACAAAGGAGAACTTGGATCTGTCACTAGATCTCAAAAAGGAGAGATTTTTAAAAAATCACATATCTCTTGATCTTCAAGATCCAGCTAACAGAGGAGGAAGAAGAAGAACATCTTTCACTAAACCCAAAAAAAAAACACCCACTCAGGAGTCCAACTCCTCTCTGATTTCTCTTCCGAGAAATTTTTTTAGGCTAAAAGCCTCTTTTTTCTCGCCGGCGCTCAAGCGCAGAGCGCCCGCGTGCCGACACGTGGCGCGCTTGCGCTCAAGCGCTCAGCGCTCGAGCGCAAAGCGCCCCCGTGCCGACACGTGGCGCCCAGCGCTCAAGCTCAGAGCGTCCACGTGCCGACACGTGGCACTCTAGCGCCTGAGCGCACAGCGCCCAAGGTGCTGCCCCACGCATCCTTTGGATGTCTTTTTTCCCTTTATTTATATATACATGTATATATACACATATGTATACATATGTACACATACACATACTCCATGACACTGTCCCTGTTAGAAAAAAAATTCTAACGGGACGCTGCCCCGCACCCCGCAAGGGGGCTGCTAGCCCCGTTGACCCCTAGCCCGCTATCCGGGTAGCGGGACCCCCATAGAAACTCTGCGTGGCTCCCGATATATTTAAACCCCTCCTCCAAAACAAAACACACGTACACTGCACATTGAGTTCGCATGACCAGTTTAACCCGTTAATCGGAGGCTCCCTCGCCCCAAAGGCGGGGGGTAATTAACGGCAGCTTAGTCCGCGGCTGCCGGAGATTCGGATCCCCATAATTATTAAACCCCGGCCTACCCTAGGCAGGGGGGATCTGTAGTACGCCTGACAAGCGCGCGCGTATTCCCATCTCAATGGGGTGACGAAAAACACCCTACAGATTCTGGCACGCCCGGTGGGACCAATCTCTCCTCCCATATTTCGGGTTAAGCATTCATGCGAACTCAATCATTATACATACCTGTATTTATACTAAAATAATGCTCTTTCATGCAGATTTTCAAGCAATCACCTTCCGACGATGTCTTCGATGATGAATTCAGCTCTCGTCTCCTACACGATGAAGATAAACTCCAAGACGGTCCTTCCGGCCAGTCTCGGGCGACAATGGGAGGAGCCGCTGCTACCATTCGGCTCTATTATGTTCATACCTGTTGGCGCCATCCCGGCTCCTCAAGCCCCGGTAGCAGACAAACCGGTCTCGAAAGGCAGGAGACCAAATGTGGTGGTCGCGAGGGTACTTCAGCCCAAGCGCAAGTCTGTTTCCGAACTTCTCTCCATGGCCCCAGCTGGGGGTAAGGCCATCAACACCAACAAAGCTACAACGCGTCCCGAGCAAGCTCCAGCGGTGCCCTTGACCACTGCTCGATCGGGTGTCTTCTCTATGCTCCCCTCTGATCAACTCACATTGGCTTCGCGGATAGCGGATGCCCGCCAAGCCTTCAAAATCGAGAAGCTGAGGGAGAAAAGGCTCAGATACAGAACCAACAAAAGGGCTAAGGCTCTGTCCATGTTAAAATTTATGAATTTCCAAAGCCCGGACCGCTCCGCGAAATCAGCTGCCAAAGATAAAAAGATGGCTGGGTATGTGGTCCACACTGTCTACATGGTGGGCACGCGCAGCAAGAGGAAGGACGGGGCCACCGCATCCCAAATCCAATCTGGCTTAAATGTGGTGGCCGCTTCCCAAGAACAGCCGCCCCTGCTGGGTGATGAAGACCCTCTCGATGAGGATGATGGGCAGAAAGACCCTTCGATCCATGAGGAGTCGGGCTCGGAAAGCGAAGAAGAGCCGACTTTCCGCCCCAGAACCGCGGAGCAAGAGCTGTTGCAGGAGCTCCGAAAGCAGCTCAGAAACAAAGACAAGGAGATGACCAAGCTCTACTCAAAAATTGACGACTTGACAAATGTCGTCCTACAGCTCACGGCCCAACTTGCCTCTCAGCCGCCCAATCAAGCGGAGGGCTCTGCTCGTGAACCGGGAAGTGGTGTCCCAAAGCAGTCGACGCCTATTCCCTCAAATCCAAAAGTGGGCGAACTACATGAAAATCAGTCGCATCCTATCTCGGGAAATTTCTTGGCTACCGATGACAGTAGCCCGCTAACTCAAAATCAAATCATGGATTTGGTTGCCAGCAAAGTCAAAACATTGGTGGCCGAAGCCGAAGCGCAAAAAGATATCAGCAGTAGTGGGAGACCATATCCTGCTTAGTATGATCTGGTGGAATTCCCTAGCGGCTATGTCATCCCCAAATTCGGAAGATTCGGTGGGGCGGGAAACACGAATCAGCACATCGCCCACTTCAAAGCCTCATGCGGGAATACTGGGGGCAATGATGCGCTTCTCCTTCGCCAGTTCGTTAATAGCATGACCGATGTTGCTTTCGACCGGTACGCGAGCATACCGGATGGCTCCGTCACAACTTTTGTCCAAATGGAGTCTCTGTTTCGGCAGAGGTTCATGAGCGTCAGCGATAAGATTACCATTGCCGAGCTCGTAAGGACCAAGCCTAAGAACGACGAAAGCAGCACGGATTTTATAACCCGGTGGCGTAATCTCTCCGTCAAATGCGAACCGCCGATAGAGCAGGACCAATCTGTTAGTCTCCTTGCCGACACCTAGGCGCACAGCGCCCAAGGTGCTGTCCCACGCATCCTTTGGATGTCTTTTTCCCTTTATTTATATATACATATATATATACACATATGTATACATACACATACTCCACGACACTGTCCCTGTTAGAAAAAAAATTCTAACGGGGCGTTGCCCCGCACCCCGCAAGGGGGCTGCTAGCCCCCTTGACCCCCAGCCCGCTATCCGAGTAGCGGGACCCCCGTAGAAACTCTGTGTGGCTCCCGATATATTTAAACCCCCCTCCAAAACAAAACACACGTACACTGCACATTGAGTTCGCATGACCAGTTTAACCCGTTAATCGGAGGCTCCCTCGCCCCAAAGGCGGGGGGTAATTAACGGCAGCTTAGTCCGCGGCTGCCGGAGATTCGGATCCCCATAATCATTAAACCCCGGCCTATCCTAGGCAGGGGGAATCTGTAGTACGCCTGACAAGCGCGCGCGTATTCCCATCTCAATGGGGTGACGAAAAACACCCTACACCTGTGAGTGCGCTGGGGTCGACGGTGGTCGGCGGTGGTCGCTCCGGCGACGGCACAGCGGGGAGTTTAGATAATGGCAGTGGGTTTGGAGAGAAGGAGTGGGTTAGTGGGGGCTCGGGTTTAATGGTACTGGTGATGCAGAAGGTGCAGAGGCGTCGACGATGTGGACGGCGGCGCGATGGGAGCTCGTCGACGTAAGGGTGCAGGGGGTGGCCGAGGTGGTGCAGGGGAGCTCGGCGTGGGTTGAGAGTGGTGAGGAGGGGTTAGGCAGTGTAGGGGCTTGAGTTTCGGAGAGAAGAGAGCGAGTGAGGAAGGATGAGGTAGTTGTAGTCGTCGTCGTCGTCGGTGAGGGTTCGAAGCTTGCAGCTTTGGAGAGAGGAGAGGAGTGAGTTGGAGAGGGATTGAAAGTGAGCAAGAAGAGAGTTGGAGACACAAGGAGGGGTTTGAGAGCTCGTGGGGCGCGCGGTCGTGGGCGACGAGCGCGGAGACGTGGGGCGGAGAGGCGACATGGTCGTGCGACGTGGGCTGCTCGGGGAGGTGGGTTCGCGTAGGGGGAAAAGAAAGAGGCGGGAAAAATTTGTGGGGAAGAGGAAATGGATTAGAGCGGGTCGGGTCTGGTTAGGAGCGGGCGCGGGTAGGAGTAAGGAACTTGGAGGCTGGGCCGGGCCTAGGATTTAAGGTTATTAGTTTAATTAATAAACTGTTGAGCTGGGGCAGTGGGTTTAACAAATTTTGTTTTGGTTTTAATTTATGTTTGGGCTTTGATTTTAAATGAGTATTTATTTTGATTTTGGAAGGTTTAAATATTAAAACCTAAGCGTCTAATTTCACACAAGGTGATACGAGAAAAATAGGATAATATTCGGGGACTTGGAATATATAGAGAAAAAATTTATTGATGGGAACGGGGATTTACAGTACTAAAAGATGAATATATGAAATTCATGGTATTTTAGCGTAAAAGTGAATTTAAAGTGATTTTTCATGGAATTCTTGGTTACAATTTATTCTAAACTTTTATAATAGTTTGCAAATATTGTGTAAAAGTTGAATGAACAATATGTAAGTAAAAAAGATGAGTTTTAAGGTTTACAAAGTTGACATCGGTATTAACTCCACTTACCGATATTTATTTTGAAAAGAGATTTTAAAGAGGAAAAAGAGAGATTGGGAGGAACTTACCGTTCGATTATACTAAGCAGAGGTAGGAGAAGGGATTGTTGTCGTCGTGGGGTCGTCGGAATTCGCTTCGATCCTCGTCGGAAGTTGATAGCTTGCTAACTCCACTTCTACCCCACTTGCACTTGAGAAAATTTGAGAGTTTTTTACTTGAATTTTCAGAATGAGGAAGGAGTTAGGGCATGGGGTAGTATTTATAGTGTGGAATTAGGGTTTTGGGATTAAAAGAGTGAATTAAAATGCATTAAAATGATAATGAATTGTGAATTGAAGAGTCTCTATTTGATTTCAGGTAAATCAAACAGTGCAAGGGAGTTAGGGTGTCACGACCTGAAAGAGCACGTGACTGGCTCTTGAACCATATGAAGTCTATAGGACTCCATCTGATCCAAGTAAGCCAAAAGCCCAGAAATCTAAAACCATTTTAAGAGTAAATAAAGAAAACTGGTTTTTAATAAGCAAGAAACATATTTTGTAAATCAAAGATTTTTAAATAACTAAGCCGAAATGCATTTTTAAAATGTGTAGTCTTTTCTGAAAATTCCGGCAGAGTTTCCTTTGTAAAAACTGACCCCGAATGAGGTACAACAAGAATAACATATATATGCAGTGATAAAAGGCATCCCCAAGCGGGAGCTAGCTCTTCGTCAATCGACGGTCACAACCACACAAGTAATATAATATACAACGCCGAATGGCGAGGATCAAAACTCAAAAGAAACTCAATAAGCATGAAAACCGTAATACTACTAAGCGCGACTCTAAGGTCGAAATAATACATCACTAATGTCTAAGTCTGAAACAATATACAAGTTTTGGTTGATGGAATTTCTAGTTACAATGAATAATACATATATAAGGGTGGTTCTGATGCAAAGAACCCACCTACCAAAAGCAATTCACCCGCAAAGGAAGCAGTGTGCCAGAAATGCCGCTATGGAACATGTACGGCAAAACCTGCAAGAAGCTGTGGCACAACGGGGGTGAGTTGCCAACTCGTGAATAGAAAACATCTACAAGCAGAAACCGAATGCAAGACATAATCCTAGATCAATACGATCAGTATATGATATAACCCTCAAGAGTAAGTCTGAAGCATAATAATGTGGCAATGCAACATCTAATCATGTAGCTAGTGCCAAGTACTCGTGCCAGTGTCTCAGGTAATAACATGTCATAAATGTAAGGTATGTCTGCATGAAGTAAATATGATGAAGTATCGAAATGGATATCAATACACATATATTAGCGTCACATTCCACTAATATTGGTGTAAGGGTATATATAATAGCGCCCTCATACCCTGTTATATATACAAATGAAGTATAATCAATGTAATAAAAGTCTGTATGTGACAAGGTCTGTATATATATGTGGATTCCGTCCACCTGTCACCCAATGACAATAAGCATCATGCATGTAAATATGAGGATATAATCAAAATCATGGAAAACATCATGAAACACGTGCCTAGCATCGGCACGTAAATCCTCGTCCATATGGGGCTCCGTCTGCGGTATCGGCCCTCGGCCCCGGCAGCACGGGTCAGCCCATGTCCATCTCTCAACTCTGGTCGGTATCCCCCGGAAATCCGCCGAGCTCAAATACAATCACCGGTAGGTACTCTCCCACCTCCAGGCTCAATCGGCAAAATTCATCGATCATCTTGCCGAGGGAAACCATACCGGGCCCCACCATGTACCCTCATACGGCACACACTCCTCGTATGGGGTATATAATCAGAACCGATAAATCTCATGGTGGCTGCGCAAATATCATATCAAGGAAACTGGGTTTTTCAAATAAGTACATACTTTCCTTTGAAATTATCCACGATTCCCAAATCCAGAAATATCATGAAAACGAATATCTCAATGCGTATAATCAGAAAGCATGATGTATGCGACATAGAATAATAGTATGCACATACAAGGTCATATCCTGATGCAATAATACTACTGTGTAGTGACATGGCAATTATCGATGATGAAGTGTGTGAGCCGGCAAGCAAGTGTACGTGGAACATATGCATCATCGATAATGGTGCGGGTGTCCTAACAGCATGATTGCAATATAGAAATAAACACATGCAATGCGATGCGGAATCGAATAATCAATGTAACAGTGAAGAATCTACACCAATAGGTACATGTCATGCAGTGGTGCCATTTGAAATAAGACGAATCGGGGTTTTGGTAAAATAAGGGTTACAGTGTTTTTAAGAATAGATATGTCTTTTGAAAATACCCGTAGAATCCCTTTACTTGTCCTTAAGATATTCCCGATTCGTTAGCTTTGAAATAGTTATGACTCGGGTCTAGTCTAACATCTACTAAGCCAAGTCCATTAGGAGGGGTATGTAAACCACGTAAATCTGAGTCAATATATATATATATATATATATATATATATAAAATAGTCGGTGATCCCGTCTCAATAGTATCGCGTACGATACAGTATACCATCTGACATCCTCGAGTCATGAGTGCAGATCCATCATCAATATAAAGCTCGTACGGTAAATCGTTGTATGGCATCCCAATAGCTGGGTACGGGTCAATATCACAATCAGCTCATCAATTATTTGGTATCTTCATCATCATATCACATAATCTGGGGTACTAATCTAAGTCTAGTACAACTGATACCATCAATATGACTGCGTGTGTAAACACACATCCAAAGGCCCGCTAGAGATCACATGTCGTATCCCAAATACAAATCATATCAAATCACCGATCTCGCGGCACAATACCCAATATCATCGACTCATCTCCAATGTCGTCCAATATCATCAAACACGGTACACGTATAATGAATATGCAAAGGTGTGCGTGTGGATGTAAATCTATTCTAGGGTTCACGACTATAAACTACACTAGGTTACTTCTAACCCTAAACTATCCATAATACACCTAACACAAAATCCACGGCACACTATAACTATTATATATAATATATACATTATATCAACTACGGACTACGGGGGTGCTATACGCCATCCACCCGACTTCCCCCGTAGATATAATCTACTCACCTTGCGTCTTCATTTGTCGACGTCGCCACACGCTTGCTTGTCGTCCCGAAATCTTCATGGGGTACCTACATATCAAAGTATCGTATATGCGCATTAACACCAAATCAAAACTAAAACGACACACGAAAACCAAAACGATACGCTATGGGGCCTATAGGTTAGAACTTATGGGTACGCCTCCAAAACCAACAATCAATCCTCGATATCGTCGTATAAACGCCAAATAGTCGAGATAAACACAATACGTAAATTCAGAATTAAAATACGGAATACGGAAACACGAATCCAAAACAGCAACAAATGAAATAGGCTCCAGAATTCATCCTAGGTCAAATTAGACAAATCTATACATGCCAGGGGCCTAATCTACACATGTAGGAGCTGCAGAACCAAAACGACCCAATTTGGTGCAGGTCTGGCCGCAATTTGCGGCCAGAGGGAATTAATTTGCGGCCGGGAAAAGGAAGTAGGGGCTAGGGTCTTGGTGATAGCTTCCTGGATGCCTGCACATACCACTGTCCAATCAATTTAATTTTCAGAGTCTCGGGGTGAAAGCAGATTCAATGTAACCTTCACAGATTTCATAAATTCTCCGATATCGGTTTCTAAATCCGTATTCCGAGTCTTAAGTCTCAGGTTTGGCTCTCAATTCCAGCACTAGGGTGTTTGTATAGCCTCTACGGGTCTCAATTTCACATCATAACTCAAATTTCCTCAAACCCTAACTAGGTTTTCCTCAAATCCACAAAACACACAATATCGGTTCTAAACTAAACATGGGGTATAAGTAATACTAAAACTAAGCTAAGGGTTCAGTAAATACCTCATTTAGCAACTCAAGAATTTTCTTGAGTTGCCCCTAGTGGCCAAAATCCTTGCTTTCTTGGTCCAAAGTGTAGATCTTGAGCTTGTGCATCTTTTTAGTGAAATGAAGATAGGATTTTGGCAATGTTTTTGAGATGATTTGGGGCTTGAAGAGGGGAGGAAGAAGAGGGCAAGGCTTCAACTGAAACACTAAGGGAAAAGGAAGAGGGAGAGAGAGAAGAGGAAAATGAGAGGGAGAGAGAAATCCAGGTCAAAATACACCATGCCTCATTAATGCTCATGTTCCCTTCATCTTTTCCTTTTCTTTTTCTTTCCTCTCTAAAACCTTCTCAGTAGAATAGTAACCCCAAAGTAAAACCATGGCAAGAAAAAAGAAAAATGTAATACAAGTGTAGAAAAAGATATGTGCGTGTTTTGCACAAAATTGCTAAAAACCGATTAGCGATTTTTAATCGCGATTAGCACTAAATTAGCATATAACTAATCTTAAAAACTTAAAAACGACATAATTCCATAAAATACCCTATTTTAGAATTTTCCATAATTTTTCCAAATTTTTCTGTATTTAATTATACCAAAATATTAAAATATTCAATAAAATAATATTAAATTATAAAAATTCCCAAAAAATATATTTTTTTTTTAAATGTTACATAGGGGTAGGCCAAAAGTTGTGTGTGCAAATCCGGGGGACAAATAGCTATGGGGGCCCGTCGGCACCGGCCGAATGGTGAATCTCGTCGGTCCATTGGTGGAGTTGGGGGGTTGGATGCTTGCCATGTGTTCCTCTCTATTTACAACATTTTGCACATGTTTGTTTTCTCAGATATTTCTTTTTTATGTGCATTGCACGTGTAAACTTTTGGGCTTCCAAAAAGTTTAAAAGAAAAATCAGAAAAAAATATAGTGTATCTTAAGAGATTCGAACACAAGAGCTACATCACAACAATACAAAGGCTTTACCAATGAGTTATAAGTTTTCTCTTGCTATTTCTAAACAAATTTAACTTATAACTTGTATTCAGGGTAAGGAACTCCTTTTTGTATTTTAAAAAGAAAAATTTTGTACATAAAATTCAGAATCGTAACAACAGGAAACTGATACAAGGGGTTTTGATGGGACCAGAGTTATTTAAACAAAAACAAAAAATCCCAAGGGTTTTACACAAGTTTGAAGCAGACCGGCGGCTTTTTGAGAATTTAATTTTTTTTTTTCTATTTCCCTCTAGCAAACTACGGGTGTAACTAGTGGTCACCACTCACCACCATCGCCCACGAATTGCCTCTAAATAGCAGCGGACGTGGCCAAATGTTAATCCCTCAATTCCACCAACTTCCACGTTTCTTCCTTCTATTAGACCACCGCATGTCCTTAATAGACGGCGGGCAAAATCACTCTCTCTCACACACACAACCCCCCCACCCCCACCCCCACCCCCACCAAATTGTACTCTACATAAATTTTAATTTCTATCTTCATGCCTATAAATTCTGTTGCAATCCCCTGCACTTCATCACGACCAAATCTATCTCATTCTCCTTCTCTCTCTCTATCCTCTACTTGCTCCCTCTTAATCTCTTTATAATTTTTTGAAGATTGATTAGAATGGGCAAAGCATTAAACATGATATACATGTTTGCTACAGAGGTTGCACCACCACGGCTGGTGAGAGTGGAGAAGCTCAAGGCATCAAGAATAATAATGTTGGATACAATTGAGGAAGAAGAGTACCGTGATGAGGCCATTGAAGCCCTCTCTCTATATTCATCACTTGAAACAATGATCAGAGGATGGAGTTCATCCGACTTCAAGATTATTTTGTCTTTAGTTTTCATGTAGTTTATTGCAGAACGAGCTCCCTGTTTGGCTTTCATTCTTAAAACACGGGGCCTATTTTGTAAGGAGAGAGATTAAGATCATGTATTTATGTACGTATTTCCACAATATCTTGTCAGGCCAAATTTATGTTATAAACCGTTGTTGTTAGATAGAATTTTTTTTAATGATGACATGATGACATTTTAATTTTAATAAATTAAACATTGTGACTGCTAGCTTGTAGGTGATGGCCCCTTTTTTGCCCAAAAAGGAAAAGGAAAAGGAAAAGGAAAGAAAGGAGCTAAATGGTTGGATACTTTTTATTTGCGAACTTTAAGGAATGACGTGGATATTTTGATAATTAACATCCTAAATGTTATAGGTTTGAGTAAGGCCAGAAGCACAAGAATATTCGTATATTTTAAATATATATATATAAAAACTGTTTATTATTGTTGATTAGTAAAATGGTGAGTTATCGCCAATGGGGTTGCTTCACAAGTCATAACATAAAGTTACATATAATCGCATACAATACTCACGAGGGATTGTCAATTAGTGAGACCCGTTTGAAATGGAAGTTGAATTTTCTAAAATAAGCGGAACTTCACTCCAAAATTCCAACTTTGCCATGCTTGGCAATCATTTTAGAGTTGAGATAACAATGTTGCCTCAATTCCTATATGAGCTAAGTTTGGTAAACTCAATTTTCATAAACATAATCATAGTTTATTTTTAAATGGAATTTTAGGCTTGCAAGTTGCAAGCCATAGTTTGAATTTTCTTTACCTCCACTCAGAAATAAATTTCAAAATAAACTCCAGTCCAGTGATCCTAACTCTATATCCAAACAGGGCCTGTAATGGCGAGTAATGAGCAAAGGAACATCAGGTAAAAAAAATATGTACGTTATGGTCACTTCATCCATGATATGAATTGCTTGTACAGAGAGCTCCACTTCACCCTTTTCTCCCTACAAAATTTGGACACTACAACTCCTTTGTAATTGTCCTTTCAAATAATCAGAATATAAGATTATTTTACCTTTTTTTATCCAACTAAATTAGGAATATGCGAGCAGTGCAAGCATAACAAAAATCATATAAAAAGAAAACTTGAACTGAAACAGATATCATTTACATGGAAATGAGCTGGCCGCATTGGCCCTGTTTCACTAGAGAAACAATGAAAAAATCCAGACCAGAAACATAAGAGCACAGACCGAAAAGATCCCGTCTGACCAAAACGAATTACAACATAAACAAAACAGATGAAAACTGGAACCAAACTGTTGGTTAAATTCAGTGAGCGGTTAGGCTAGGCCACCTTCAGGAACTAGCTGTGGAGTAAATGGTTAGAGCTCAAATGCCATCATCCTACTGAGATCTTTGCTAGTCACAGAGAGAAAGCATGCAGAATCATCATGATCGTTTGAAGTCATCCTGAAAGAAATATCAAATTGAGCAGAATTAGAAAACAGCCGAGAATACTGCATTAATTCCAAACAAAAACAATGCCAAGAGTACAAACCCTTTATAATGTTCGACAACTGTGCCGTTCAAACCCATGATCTACTTACATATTGAGAGTTATCAAGCAGAATTTTGGAGGACACTTCTGCAGAATCTCCAAGAACCGTCATCATGTCTCGTCAGGATGTATTGAACCTTATATGTACTGTTCAAACAATAGACATGCAAGTCGAGTATGAATATCGACCAAACTAAAAACTAATGCCCACATGATTCTATAGACTACCTGTAATAACTCGGATTTCTTGGCTGAGAGTCATCTACAAGCTCAGCAGCTTCTTCCAACAACACCTCAATCTCAGCCAGCTCGTTACCATCTTCATCTGTTCCTATCTCAGCTCGCAATATTGCAAGCTGCAGCAGAACGAATCGCCAGAAGCATGTTCTGGCTTTGGCTGAGTTTGCCAAATCTTGCCACTGTTGCATCACAAGAAAGGTGGCAAATTAAAAGAGAAGGGTACTGGAAAAAAAGAAAGAAAGAGCTAATTGTGATAACACCACTGTTTTATATGTGCCGAGCACTTAATAACCTGAACTATTGTAATAAGCATTTACGGGGGTTAGGCCTCAAATTATTTTTAATTCCTATTTACCAGTTCTTCTTCCTCTATATCCCTTTATAGAACCAATGACCATAATACAAAAGGTAAAGGCACTAATCTTAGATCTCTTCTTCTTGCCATGAATTTAATGGCAAAAGGAAAGTGAGAACATCCGCTTGCCTGTCTTCAGAAAGGACAGAAAATTGAAGAAAGAGAAAATTCTAGGGATATCAAGGAAGGAGACTGAAGATCGTATGGAATAAAAAGATTGGTTGGAGTTCTAGCATAGGATTAGATGAGGTCATTTAGTTAGGGTCAAGGTTAGTGTCGGATTTTGTATTGTTGATAGAGAAAAATGGAAGTGGTAATACGAGAATAAAAAATGGCTGAAATGCAGTAAACACCGTCACTTTTGCCTGAAAAGCGGGAAACCCCCCTTAACTTGAAAAATGTCTACTTTAAACCATATATTCTAACGGTGTTAATTTCCATCCATAAGACTTTTCTTAACAGACAATGCCCCTTTATATATTTTAATTGAGTAACCAATCTACTTTCCTTTCTTCTTCTTTTCTAAATCCGTACCCTCAAATTCATGGTCACTCATTGGAGGAGAGGAGAGGAGGTAGGTGACGTGTTTAATTGAATTGGAGAGTAAGAAACGAATGAAAGACAATTGGATGGAAAGAATTTTACGGAAGAAAAGGGGGAAGAAATTTGGGAAAGAAGGGAATCACAGAAGGGCATTTTAGAAAAATAACTCACATGCAAGGTATGTGACACCAAAAAACTAACGGAATAAGATTTATGGGGCAAATGCAGGTTTTTTAACTCAAAGGGGGTTTCTTGCTTCTCGGGAAAAAAGTGAAGGGGGTTTCATGCATTTTAGCCTAAAAAAAAGTTTATAACTGAGGCGGTGTAAATGTCTATTATATATGGTTCAGACGAAATAAGTGCTCAAACCCCTGTAGTTCAGGGGATTATGTGCAATTATCTCAAAAAGAAAATGCAATTTTAAACCCTTCATAAGCCTTTCCTTTGAAAGCATTGATCCATCAAGAATCTCTGGAAGACTCTGAAATTGATGATTGGATCCCAAGGCCTCTGCTTTGATTTCTTGCCATCGTTTCACAAGGGCTTCTGCTTTTTCAAGTGGCATTTGTCTTGTGTGTAGCAAGGTATCACTAATTACAGACTCTGTGGTTAAAGATGAAAGAGCATCAGTAGAGGCACTTGTTCTGGGTTTTGGGCTTGGCCTGAAAACCACGAACAGCTTCCCAAGCGGATCAAATATACGTCGATCCTTGGAAGAATCCATACTCCAAGATTGATTTGATAACCACTTGTGCGGGATCCTACTCTGCCCAAGTTGAACAGAGAAGAGCTTGAAGGTACTGAAAATAAAGCATCCCACAAGAAAGATATATGAAACCCTTGCTGCAAAATCTCCTGTGATAATACTCCACTTCTCCCAAATCTTTGCTTGACTTAACCCAAAGTTTCTCTTTAGTTGAACTGATAGACCTTTACCACAAGTTTTATTCAAAGTCAGTTGCTTTACAGCTTCCCCTAAATGTGTCGAGTTTATATGATGTTGGTCACCTGAAGCTCCAAGTTCAGATGAAAGACCAACTGCTAGCGAACGGTGACCAAAAGAGGGGACCGGTTTAGATGCACCTAGGTTTTGCTTGCTCCTTCTAAGAATTCGCTTTGGACCCCCAAAAAAGTTTGCCTGTGGAGAAATTTTCTATGTGAACAAGTAAAAACTACTGAATTTGAAAAAGAGGGATTGACCGAACTATTCCAACTACAACAAACTCACCAAAGATGGTGAGCAATCCCGTGAATCCAGAAATAGACAAAGGACAGCATCCTTCAGCCAAGTTTCCTGGTCAATTTCAGCAGGTCATCTGGCATAAGACAATTTCCAAACCTAAGGGCAAGTTCCCCTCATAATTAACACTGAAGCTATCTGAAGTCTATTAAGCATCAATGCATTATTTCGAATTTAAAAGGCACAGAATGCAGAGGTGATGCATCACGGGTTTAAGAATATGTATGTGTCATGAATAGACATCCATCATCCAGTATTGTCATAAGATAGGAATTAATCAGTTGCATTTTGAGAACTTCCAGAGATTCAACGAGGTAATCTTTTTTGTAAGAAGCGATTGTTCCTATATAAAATTCTTCTGTTCTGGAATGTTTAATCATATATGTTGACCATTGGGTCCGAACCGGCCCAATACCCACCCATATGAATGGGTACCCTATATATTCATATATAGGGGCTAGGGAACAATCGCAACTTTTAAATTCCCGTCCAATACCCGCCCATATGGAGGAGTGCAACAGGGATTTTGTGTGATCGTAACTTTCCGTTAAAATTGAAAGGGAAGTTTTATCGGAGCGCTATTCGGCCTGCCTTATTATATGGTACAGAATGCTGGGCTCCTAAGAAGCATCATACACAGAAGATGCACGTAGCGGAGATGCGCATGCTTCGTTGGATGTCCGGTAACACTAGAAAAGATAAGGTGCGAAATGAGGATATTCGTGCAAAAGTTGGTGTAGCACCTGTGGAAGAGAAGATGCGGGAAAACCGGCTAAAGATGGTTTGGTTATGTGCGACGCAGACCTATAGAAGCACCGGTTCGACGCATAGATACTCTCAATATGGGCAATGGCAAAAAGGCAAAAGGGAGACCGAAGAAAACATGGATGGGGGTGATACGAAACGATATGGTTGCCAAAGGACTCAATGAAAATATATTATTCGATAGAAGTGAGTGGAGACAGAGGATTCATGTGCTGGACCCGGCGTGATTCTCATGTTGGTTCATGTAGCCTACCACATATGCTTGGGATAAAAGGCTCAGTTGTTATTGTATAGGGGCTAGGGTTTAAGAGGCATGCAATTTAGAGAGTTTTTCTAGAGAGAAATAACAGAGAGTCAACGTCTCCTTTTCTCATTCTCTTCTATTTTGGGTTGGCTTGCGAGATGATCAAGAGAGAGATTCTCGCTTTCTACCAAAGTGTGGTTTCCTTCTTGTCGTTGCTTGGAGACGCTAAAGATCAGATCTTCTATACGACATGGGCAAGGTGATTGATCTAATCAATTAGATCAAGTATATCGTAAACCTTTTGGGTAGATATATAGTTTTTCCTCTACGCATGGTTGCATATTTTGTATCTATGTTACCTAAAGTGAATATTGGTATCAGAGCCGTGCATGCCCACGTTCGTAGAATTATAGATCTGTGATGTCTAAAATATTAGCAACTCAAAAATTGTTTTTTTTATCTAAACATAGATCAATTTTTTTAAAATTATTTTATGACAGATCAATATTTTTAGGGTTATCGTTCTGATAGATCTTCATATATCTATCAATTTTGCATCATTTTGTCACCATAGATTAGATCTGTTATTATGACGTTTTGATGTAGAGACTTTTAGTTTCGTTAATGTGAAATTGCTCATGGAACAAATAGTGATATAAAAATTTTATATATAAAAGATTGGATTTTTTTGTGTAAAATGGAAAAAATTAAATTTTCTTTCTTTTTGGCGAGCATTAATGGCGGCAAGGTCACAATTTTTTTTCAAACCCTAACCCTAAATTTTTTTTCAAACCTTAACCTTAAATTTTTTGTGGTTAAAAGGAAACTTATGGGAATTATGGGATTTTGGTTTGGAACCAATTATTTTTTGATTTTTGGTTTGGAACTAAATATTTTTCTTTAGGATTTTAGTTGAGAACCAAATATTTTTTAGATTTTTTTGTTTGGAACCAAATATTTTTCGTAGGATTTTGGTTTGGAACCAAAAAAAATAATTGGATTTTGATATGGGACCAAATATTTTTTCTAACAAAAATGTTTCTGGAAAATAAAAACAATTTTCTGATTTTTATTTTATTCTTTTCGGATTTTCGGGAAAATCCAGAATATAAATTTTTTTTTAAGAAAAGATGCAGGCCGGCCATGGTAGCCTTGAGCCGGGCTCGAAGCAGGCCACGCAGGCGAAAAAGCCGAGCCGGGCTTGGAGCCGGCCGAGCCGCAAAGTCGGCTTAGTTTTATAATTTTTTCTAAAAAAATAAAAATTAAAGATAATCCAGAAAAATTGCCGAAAATTCCAGAAAATTGAGAAAATTAGTTTTGGTGTTTTCTTATTTGTTTGGATTTCGCACTCAAGTTTTGGGTTAGTTGATGGTTTTACTATTAACTCTACGAGTTATGTTTTTTTTCGAAAATTTTATTTGCTCACCAAAAAGTTTCAAATGTTTACTCACATAAAATCTTGGAGGTAGTTGTTCCAGTGGGAGCGCCGGGACGTATGTTAATTTCACGAAAAAACGAAAACCCTAATAAAAACAAACAATATTAAATAGAGTGGTTTAATGAAAATGAAATTTGTTAGATTGATTGTTGCATTTCTGATGTGCATGGAATATTATATATATATAAACGCATACTGTATTAATCTAACAAATTTCAAGTAAGAAGATTTCGAGAGGAGACGGGCGTTTCGATTCAACTACCCAATCTACTTTGTTTCTAGAAAATCTATGCTCCGTTTTTCAATCATTATAACAAAATTTTAAATTTTATACTTTTGAAGGATGTGGTTGGGTCCATAAGCCTTCTTCCCTTTCTTCGGGGTGTAGCTTTATTATTGTTGTTAAGATGGGTTGAAATCAAAGCGTTCTTTGGGGAAGAACGGTACTCCATTATATGCCATAGTCTTAACGCATCCGTAATAAAGTCAAGATATCGTCAGTCTCACCAGAGGTAAGATGATAGATGATGAAAACATAATAAAATAGAAATATTAGTTTAATGTTATAAGAATAAGTTGAAGGACTTGGACGCTACTAACAAGATGACAGTGATGTAGCGGGGCTACATGACGCAGCACCGTCGAGATGGCAGCGATGTAGCGGGGCTACACGACGCAGCACCGTCGAGAAGCAGCGATCTTCGGAGGATTGACGCATTTAGGATCGCTCTACGTGTTGGACGTGATCAAAAGCGATGTCATTAGTGATCATATGATTTATTGTCAAGCACTCGCAGTTTATGCTGAACGGTAGTTACAGAGTATCTACGCGCCAAGAAATAAGTTGTGCGATGATTACAAGGTAATCTATTCGATATGACAACGTTACATTATTTCTCGATTTGACCTTATTTTCATATAAAGGAGTCGAATCACGTAATGTGGATAGACTTAAGAGTTATATCTTCATCGATCCGGGATATGAAGAATGCTGCTTCAGTTAGACTATCGAGCGATAGCAGTGGACGACTGTTTTCTACTCGATCCATGAAGCAGATAGTTATACAGAATGCGAATGTGTTGACGTTTACTAGCACGTTTGAGTAACCGAGACTTGAAGTTTAACCTCTAAATAGAACCAAGAGCACTGCTAATATGTTGACGAGATCAATAATACGCAAGGTCAGGTGTCCTAACGTAAGAAAAGTTCAATCGAACTACGAAAACAGAAATAACGCGCCAACAACTTAAGTGATCTAATATGAAGAAATGTGCTGAGAATAATGAATATAACAAGTCCAGTGTTTGACTGTGGGAATTTGAACCGCTTCACTCGTCAGGATACTGAGTAAAAGTAGGCCTTCTATTTGGAGCAAAAAAGTTTATTTAAGCAAATAATATATCGAGAACATATGAGTCAATTCTGCATCGGGGATGCAGATAGCTATCCACAAATCATCCTCCCGTCGGTTACAGTTTCAGTTTCAGCTTAGAATATTTGGATAACTTAATGGGACAATCTGTCTTATGAGTTCCTTATGATTTTGAGGATTGATCCTTCTTTAAATGTCATGAGTGGCATGGTAGATTAGGTCAATAGATAGATATGACAACTTAACCACCTGGATGGATGAGTTGGCATTTGAGCTAAACTCAAACCATCTAATTATGAGGGTTGCCTTGAAAGAAAAACCATCAGAGTAAAACCATTTGGATATCCATTACAGATAATTCACTCCAATAGATACAGAGCAATAAACGTTAAGACACGTAGTGGAGTTTCCTAATTTAACACCTTCATTAATAGTTACTCGATATAGCTATTGATCTCACACGGAACTAAAGTGTTGATTTGTATCAAACGTTGTATTAGTGAAGAGTCAATTCACGCAAACAGGGTTGTGCATGTTTCACGGTGCAGTTCTGGGAACTGTAAGCCATGAGTATTTATTTTAGCAGTTCAGGACACTGAATGAAGGAAAAGGAGTCTTAAGATAGCTGATGATACCATAAACTCTGCAACAAAATAGTGTTGTAGAGAAGAGAATTAGGAAACCCTGGATATGATAAAGAACATGATGGTAAGGGCCAATCTTATATATTGTTTGGGAGATATGTTGTTGGCAGCGGCTTATGTTCTTGATCATGTGTTTTCAAAGTCGATACAGTCAACGCTCTATGTATAGTGGATGAATGAGAGACCCGAGAGGTCACTTGTGTCCATAAGTATGTGATAGGACTGTGATTGACATTTGGTCGTATGATATTGATTTCTTGAGGGAAGAAACAACGAGCGATTTTCTCAGGAAGGATTTTTTTCGCAAAAGGCAGAACTACATCAGGATTTGGGATTCTACGAGATTGAGACTCCTGGTCCGTCATCGTTGCAGAAAAAATTAGTTCCTTCAACGGCCGGCGACAGTGGAAGCGATATTTCCGTTATGGCTCGGAACCAATCATGGATTCTCAAATGACTTATAGATAGTGTTGTGGATTGACACCCCAACGATATTTCGATATCAAACTGAAGACGTCTAAGGTAACTCCGCATTGGCTGCGGAACACAAGTCATTTGTGGATGCTATTTCTGGACCTACTGCGAAAGGGTGAATAACGACAATTGAAGAGATGCAGGAGTCAACGTTATAAGATCGAGTCTGGGATTTGGTCAATTATCCTACGGAACGCAAAACTGTTGATGAAAACAAGGTTTTTCGAAGTCTTGCGAAAGAAGGAGAATATTGTAGAGAGATACAAGACACGCTTATTGGCGAAGAGATTCACCTAGCGTAAGTGGACAACAAATAGACACTTTTCACGCAGGGTGATGGTTGCGTCTATTTCACCTTTCCTAACAAATCGTTGCACATAAAGATCTTGAACTAGTCCTGGGGACTTAGATCGTTTTCTCGATAGATATTTAGATAAGAAGATCCGCCTACGGGTTTCAAAACCAAAGAGACTCGAGTCGACTCAGAGAATCCATTTATGGATTGAAACACGTATCCAAACAGTCGTCAGTTCGATGTCATCAATCTATATCAAATATGGACTGACGATAATTGAATGCGAAAATTGTAATTTCATAGATCTTGTTGTGAACGATGTTGTGATGAACAAAAGTGACTTGAAGACAATGAATGCCACTTGGAGTGGTTGATCTCACTATAGAGGACACATAAGATGTTGAGTTTGTGCTTAGGAATTTGATTCATGAGTCGTTTCAAAAGTATCATATGTTTGTCTTCTAAGGCTCACATGAGGTATGTCTTAAAACGGTTCAGCCCGCACGATCACTCTCCAATTGATTACTCCAGTCACTATTGGACATGTTTTTTAGCCTTGATCTTTACTATAAGACTCTTGACGAAGAGACTGATTTTGTGGGTTCCATTTTACTTGGTCAGTAGTCAAATGTATACATAGTGTGTACTTGACCAGACATAAAACCTTTGCCGATTGGACTTTAGTATTAAGGTCTACTTGTTATGATGAAGTGACGAAGATTTTCGGGTATTTATATGGGACAACCTATAATACCTAGTGTTATGAGGAATCAGGTTTGCAGTCATATAGACATACAAATGCCGACTGGACCGACAATCGAATATGCATACATTCACATCTGCATGTGCTTTCTTGCATAATGGCAAGGGCATCACTCAGAGTAGCAAGAAACGGGTTGTTTGGCCTTTTCACCATGGAGATGGAATATGCGGCTTTCTCAGTAGCGCCAAAGATGCTGCAAGGATGAGATGATTCCTCGGGAGTCTGCGCGTGATTCCGCACGCAAAGGAAGCAAGGTTTCTTTTTATCGTGACATCAGGCCAACGATAGCATACTCAAACAATCCAATATATATAGGAAGTTGAAGCACTTAAAGATGTAATGACATTTCATCAAGAAATAAGTGGCATGAGAAGGTGGTATAAGCTATAGGGTTTTTCCTTCAGGTCAGACTATCGAGAATCCGATGACGAAAGAAATAGCTTAGTAACACTATGTGCGTTTGAGCTTCGTTCTGGATGACGTATTGCATTTCAGATAGCTTGATAGATCTTACTCGTATTTGGCATTATTATTGTGGATGGCGATTTTTCATAGATACATATTTTGAGATGATTGTATGTTGCTTTCTTTCTTGATTATCTGGGATGGACATGTCTATATTTTTGTTTGACTATTTCCGGCATGGAGTACAAGTGTACAAGATACACATAGTGTACATAGTACACGATGTGTGCAGGACACAAACTTAACAAGGATACGTCAGCAGGTAGAAACTCTCCATTACGCGAGAGATCCCATCTATGTTGGGGAAGCATGCGAAGGTGAGACTAAATGCTAGATGTCGGCTGCTCGGAGCAGTGACTGTGGTGTTGCATAGTGAGCATGACGACGGTGGGAGCACTTAATAGAGTCTTCCTGACCGGGTCAGGATGAGATTGTCATGTGCTATAGGCCGAGTAATCAATGTGGTTATCCCATGGCCACTTTTACCTGTTTACATATAGCCGGACTAAGGGTCCGACTCGTCGTACTGGATGCGTGCTTGTTGGAATATCTCAGGCATATCGCAGGGCAATATGGCCGGGCAAGTCAATCACAGGGTGATTGGAATTGGGTCCGTATGATATAACTTTAATGTCGTACGCTCACAGAAAGAGAATTTTATACTGTAACAAGTTGCCATACGACGTGGGCTTGGATCGTGCACATAAAGAGCTTAAGAGATGGATCACATCTCCCTTACTGTGTGAGCCCTTATAACGGCCTCCTTCATGGAAGGACAGGCAGTCTATACCCTTAGCGACACTGGACTGTCTGGGTAGGAATGTTATGAGTTGCTACTTTGGGTGTTGTTTCCTGCTGTGATGATAATATACCGCACATACGGGGCAGTGTCAGGAAAGCGGGTAAATAGCAGACCTAATTATTCAGAGCCGGAAGAAGATCGATTGGAATGTTTTATGATTGCATCGCATGGACAACTCTTATTGACACCATGGTGACGAAATTTAAGAGTGCGATGAATCGAGAGGTACACCTAGGTGTTCAAGTACGCTTCTGTGAAGGATCGAAGGTACTTGAGCAGTCATGTCTGATCATATCTTGGGTATGAGATTTCGCGAGTCTAACATATTTCTGATTTATGTTGTCTTCTTTTAGGAAGATCCTTGTATCGGTCCTAACGGATCTGGCTGCAAAGCTACCAGCTTGCAGGTTCTCAACAGTCCACGCCGCACCAACATATATATATATGGATAAGAATGATGAAAAGAAGGAGGAGATTCTCGGAAAGACGATTGATTCAGGGAATCAATGTTTCAAGGAACCAGCTCAGAAAGTTATGGACGATACCCACTCGAATGTGCGAGTGGGAATATGTTAGTCATTGAGTCCAAACCAGTCCAATCCCGCCCATATGAGTGGATACCCTATATATTCATATATAGGTGCTAGGGTTTAAGAGGCATGCAATATAAAGAGTTTTTCTAGAGAGAAAAATGCCCGAGAGCCGTCGTCTCCAATTCTCATCATCTTCTATTTTGGGTTGGCTTGTGAGATGATCAAGAGAGGGATTCTCGCTTTCTACCAAAATGTGATCTTTCTCCGGCCGTTGCTTGGAGGTGCTAAAGATAAAATCTTCCATGTGACGTGGATAAGGTAATCGATCTAATCAATTAGATCAGGTATATCGTAAACGTTTTGAGTAGATACATAGTTTTTCCGTGCATGGTTGCATATTTTGTATCTACGTTATCTAAAATGATCAATATATGAAGAGTTCAACTATATGAATAATCAAAGAATCAGCCCTAGGTATTGCAACTTAAAAGAAGAAATATAACGAACATATTGTGATGTTTACTGCTTGGTATTATTTTGTATTCCGATATTCCTCTAGCCTTCTGAAATTATACTATAAATCGCTAAAGGTGTTATGAAAGCAAAGATATCATAATAATTTAAGAAAACAGGTTATTGCCTGGTTTTAGTGATATGCCGCCAATCATGTGTCCTGCTTGTTCTCTGCTATCTATATATGACTTCCTTTTACCAAAAAATTGGCACGTATTCTTATATACAAGGATGCATGTATTACGAATATTAGTTACACCATTGTCTATCAGCCCGTGAACTGTGATACACATACATTTATTTATTTTTTGAATGAACTGGGATAGGGCCCAGTGAATTTTATTAAGAAACCAAGTAATTGGGCTATCAGCCCATACAAAAACCAGAAACCCTAAGTATATATACACATTTCATTTTTAGGGTTTCTCTCAAAACACATTTTATTCTCTCACACCCTCACCCTCACACTCCAGCAGCTGCGCTCTTCTTGTCTTCCGTTGCAATTTTCTCCAAAAATTCAACAAAAAAAAACTATATGTATGGGTCATGAGATTGACTGTCTACAGTACTGTTATATAAAAGGAACATGTATTTCGTATATTAGTTACACCATTGTCTATCAGCTTGTGAACTCAAATACACACACACATAAGCATGTACATATGTATATGTATTGTTCATGAGATTGTACTAGCAACTTTGCAAATGTATATAAGCTATACCGTTATTTATTGGCCTGTGAACTGATACATACATATGCAAGTATATGCATGGTTCATGAGACTGGCTGTCTATAGTAGTCAAGCACCAGTTAATTTCCAAAACCGATCACAGCTGTTAGGAGTTTGCCCCAATGACCCTCCATGAAAAGATGAAAGAGTTTCTCAGTTTACATAGTTATTAAGCAGCTGTATCAAGTAACACAACTCAGTCTGCAGTAGTCTGTCTTAGAGTATCAGCTAAAACAAATAAATGAATGAAAATATAGTTTCATGTTAACAGTGATTTTTTAAGAATCTAATTAGCTTACATGAAGCTCTCTTCCCACACATTTAATGAACAATATTTGACCCCAGGATGAACCCAATTATCTATGAACTGATGTCATTACATGTGCCCATCTCAGAAACTCTAGGAATATCAGGAGCACATTAGCACATAAACATGGGACATCCAAGAATTTTCCCACGGTTGTATCCGTTACCCAATATCCTAACTATCTAGTTTCAAAGGTCTTACAAATATCAAACATAATGAACAGTCAAGATAACTAACAAAAAATCAAGGCTTATTTACTGAAAACACCCAATAGGTTTGGCCCAGAATTAGAAAACTAGCAATACCTTTGAAATGATCAAGAAACTACCATACTTAATGGTGCCATGTCAACACGGTCTATGCCATGTCACTTAAGCTGCCACGTCAGCAATTTTTTTATAAAAACCCTAAATTAACCTATTCTAACCCTAACCCGAATTTCAAAAAAATTAAAAAATAAAAATGCATAAATAAAAACCCTTGCTTCCTCATCATCCCCGGCCATCACCGCCAGCGACAACCGCCACCGCCGACGCCATCATCATCAACAACAACAACAACGCCATCAATAACGCCGCCGCCGCCGCCGCCTCCTTCCTCTTCAACCCACTACCGCCGCCATCAATACCACCATCGTCAACAACAACACCATCACCGCCGCCGCCGCCATCATCAACACCACCACCACCATTTTCTTCTCTCCTCATCTTCTTCAACACCACCACCATCATCTCCCCCGCCAGCCCCCTCCCCCTCCTCCCCTCCAACCCCCACGATCACCACCACCACAATCACCATCATCACCACCACCACTAGCCGAGCACCACCACCACCATCAGCAGCAGCATCACTCGACCTCCGATCTGCCCCATCTCCGAGCCCCCTCCCAACCAATTCCGATCTGCCCCATCTCCGAGCGACCCCCCCCCCCCACACACACACAACCAATTCCGATCTGCCCCATCTATGCCGCCGAGATCCGCGACCCACACAATAATTAATTATTCCGAGATCTGCCCCCATCTCCGATCTGCCCCATCTCACCCCCATCATCATCTTGCCCCTTCCTCCTCCTCCAGCTTCCCCTAAAAGTTTTTAGTATATTAATTATTTGATTAATAATTAATGATTATTAAAATGTAATTTATAATTAATTAATTATATTATGAAACAGACAAAATGGTCATTTGACATGAACAGTAACATTGACCAACGTCCGTCAAGTCATGGTAGCTTTTTTATCATTTCAAAGGTAATGGTAGTTTTATGATTCCGGCCCAAACATGTTGGGAGTTTTCAGTAAATAAGCCAAAAATCAAACCTCGGTAAGTTTATATACCTGTACATATCCTACTAACTATTTGTCAAATGTACTACAAATATTAAACATATTGAAAGGTCAAGATAACCAATACAAAATCAAACCTCGGTAAGTTTATATATATGTGTCTATTGTCAATTATATAAAACACACGTCAATCTTCTGGCACTGGAATCACAAAGGTTCGACATTGTTTATTATTTTCTGCTAAAGTGTGCAATAGAATGGTGACATTTAGCAAAAACATACCAATAACTGATTAGAAGTGGCCTTGTCTTTGACTTCTTTATTTGGAATATTTGATTCAAATTTCCTCAATGCTGACCTCCCATTTACTTCAAGTTTCCGCAGCTTTTCCACAGCAGCTGCCTCACTACCCTGAGAACTTAGATTTAGCAATCCATGAATCTAAATGCAGACTAATGTTAACACACCTCAAAAGAGAGACCTGCCCAAGAAGAAATGAACAAAATGCCTCCTCAAACATCAAATCTGCACTTTCTGAAGCAATAAAACATTCGCAAATGGCCTTGGCTTTACTGATCTGCATAGGCGAGACGAAGGACAACTATTCAGCATTTGTATCAATGAGAAGTGAATATTATCACAAGCTAGGAATATATACCAAATCAATTTGTCGTGTTGAAAATCCAAGAGCTATATGTGCGATCATGGCCATATAAAAGCAATCAAAATCAATTACAACCCTCTGGTTCTGCGATTCTAGGGACTTCCTGTTCTTGCGAGAAATGGCCAAGGCATCCCAAGAGACTAGATCTATAATTTCGGTAGCCAACAGCTTTCTCATTGCTTGGCTCAAAAAACAAGGCCAGTCTTCAACTCTACAAGAAGATTCAACATCAAGACCCTGTCTAAGCAACTCCCTCAAGGCTGAAATTGCACCTCGTCTGCGTTCTCCATTGTCAGGTGTATGAGGGAAGCCTAGGAGTTCCAATGTGCAAGCAGGTGCAAGCTCCTCCAAGGATTCTTCTATCTATATAAGCCAACCAAGAACAGTTAACTCGGGAAATAGTACATATGGAATTATAAAAATAATAACAATAATGGAATTTGCCTGTGATAGAAGTGGCATTTCTCTTAGAGATGTTTTGCTCCTTAGTAAATATTGAGCTCGAGCAAGGGCTTCAAATCCTTCAGAAACTTTGTTTTTCTCAAAAGTAGCCTTTGCAATTGAGCACTTCAAGGAAACACGTCCAATCAAAGAAAAGGCGTTTTAAGGGACATGAAAAAATATAAAGAAATAGATTTTGTATTTACTATGGTAATTCTTACTTCTGCTAGTGCCATGGAGAGAAGAAAATCATGATTGTATGGCTTTGCGTCAGGCAGTTGTAGAGCCGCTCGGCCAATTTCCAGCACCAACTTGTCTTCTCCAACCTTCACCACAAGCTCAATATTTGCATCAACTTTGAGAAGCAGTGAAAATAAGACAAACTAAATAAGGATACAGACATGTAGAACGTCTGCAAATAATGGAGGAAAGAGGCCATAGGAGGGGATTTCCTCCTATGGCGTCGAAAAAATACAACCTCCACCATTTTTTCCGATAATCGGCAACCATCATCATCATCATCGTTATCATCTAAGATGTGCATACACCAAATTTCATGTGATTCCACCACTTTTTCACCATTGAATTAGCAATGTAAAAAGTTCTATTGTCGGTAAACCGTTAATTTTGCACTAACTAAATCAACGGTGAAAAATGGTATAATCACATGAAATTTGGCGTATCCACATCTTAGATGATAAAGATGGAGGTGATGTATGCCGATCGTTGAAAAAAATGGTGCATTTTTCCGACGCCATAGGAGGAAATTCCCTCCTACGGCACCTTTCCTCCATTAACCTCTTTATATATATATATATATATATATATATATATATATATATAAAAGAGGGAAAAGGTGTGCTGATTTTTTTTTATTAATTTAGTGTACCTGCTAAATTATGTGTCCATAAGCTATCCCCATCTTGTTGATACAGTGCAAGTTGCTAGTTGACAGATAAACATTGGCATAAACACGGCACAAGGTTGTTTAGTTTCTTTTTTGTGTGTGAATCCAATCAACGCAGTATGCTATATCCCATCCTTTATTTATTTCCTTTTTAATTGTGAAATTAATCAACTCTGTATTGAAAGCCACCACTGATTTAGGATAGGTGTTACATTGCAGTTCCACCGACATGGATTTGGTCCACAATTTTCAGACCCAGCATTGTAGTTATTAATTTGGAATTGGAACGACAATTTGTAATGGATGAGAAAATGGGAGAGTGCAGAAGGCAGTTCAAAGCATACTTGAAGTGAATACAACAATCACATGGGGACTGGAAATAAAAGAACAAAATCTAGCTTTGATTAAGTTATGACCGTATATTATTGCAATGACCAAAGCATTGTATTATTAAACAAAATCAACTTTCTTATTCATCCAGAGACAAATAATGAACGGGTTCCAAAACAATTTCCTTTTAAATACACTCTAGAAGTACTTAAATGCACTAGTTCTGGATATTTCAACCATGCTCCGATCATAGCCAAATTGAACTCCCTAACTAATTGCTCTATGACATAAATTTAACTTATTTCTTCAAATATGTTCTTAGGCCTTTGGCCCTTTAGAAATCACAGTTATCATAGTTATAGCTATGGTGGCCCACGCACCCACCCATACCAACACAATCAGCCACACATCCACACTCATGCACAAAAACACACATGCACGCAAACGCAGGCATACACGCGAGCACACGCATCCGCGATGATACGCACGCGCAGGCACGCATGCGCACATGTACTTATAGAAACGGATTATCAGATTAAATCTGTAGTTTTCATGTCAGTCAGACTGTACATTAGTTTTCCGTTTACTACCTTTGTCTGTTTTATCATCAGAAGGTCATACCACCTTGTGTTAAGTGCCCACTTTTAGTACAAAAGGAAATGCTGGACAGATTTTTAATCACAAGTGCATCTTTTCCTTTTTCAACCGTCAGAAGAATTTTATTTGTCCATGAAAAGCTCTATATGCCATCGCAAAATTTTCTGTTAAAAACTTAAAATGACAGAAAACTAACCTCCTGCAGAACACACAGAGCACTAGGTAACCAAGACCAAGGTATACGGAGGGAGGATTTTGGAGGGATTTTCTCTTTCAAATTGCCAGCATACTCTGGCTCAAAAAGAAGTTTATCCCTAACATCCACCAAAAGATCCTGCAAACAAGAATTACAAAATTTCATGGTCAGGTTCTTTCTTTTGCATGGTATATTTTCCTTTTCTTTGTAGGAGGTTAATGTGGATACCTGACGGGAAACAATGATGTCTGTTGTGTATCCATCCTCAATATCTGAACTCTTCAATTCCATGCTTGCCTTAACAAGCTCATCCTTTTCAGCTTTTTCATGAGCCCCTAAGATCTGCAATTTAATTTGGCATCTACCTATAAATTTGATTTGACATGGGGTGGAAAACTATCAGGCCTACAAGTTACTATAACAGATTCTTAAAATAAGGCTCGGGAAGATGTGCCACAAATTATAAACCGGGAGAATCAATTCACTAACCAAGAGCATGTTCTACACTTGTACAGAATGAGAATACTACAAAGGATTTGCAGATCACTGACGGCATTTCTTCTCAGCATTATACTGTATTTTAACCTTCACAGATGGATTTTCCAAGAGAGAGATCAAACAAAAGAATTATGTACTCCAAGATCAGAAATTGTTGACTCTGAATGCATCCCTCATAAAGAACATTCTTGGAGTATCAATAAGACATGCATGCTTCTCAGCTTGATAATTAAGGACATGTTGTACAGAACAGAAGTAAAATAATTATTGTATATTTGCTGCCTTGGAGGTTCGCTGCATATTTCTTTAACAAACATTCTTTCCAGTGTTCCTTACAACCAGCTATCAAGATCTATCCACCTAGAAAGTTTCTCATCCTAAACAGTTCTGAAAGGTAAGCTGGAAGCATAAACCATAAAATAAGATGTTTCCTTTTTGTAGATCCTATTTTCACCGTCTCCACCTAGAAAGTTTCTCATCCTAAACAGTTCTGAAAGGTAAGCTGGAAGCATAAACAATGAAATTAGACATTTCCTTTTTGTAGATCCTAGTTTCACTGTCATAACTATTTAAACAACCAATTTCATATTAAGACAATCTATTCTAATCCATACAAACAAATGTCAAAACCTAACTCAAAGTAGTCCATGTTCTCCTTGCAGAACCTTTTATAAAATGTTCTGACTCCATATATTTAACTACAACAATTAAAGTTATTTTTTAGCGGATAACCACTAGTCTTCAGCTCACAATGCTGTTGTTGATGTCAAAGATAGGGTTTTGTATTAACTTTGTCCTTCTCATATCTTTTGAAAACCCACTGGATTATTTATGATTAGCATAATTAATAACTAAAGACAGTGAAAGAAGCTTTCATTTCTTTTTTTTAAAACAAAAAACAAAACTCTCATGCCCATTATCAAAAATTATAGAAAAAGCCTTTTGATCATTCCCAGATAGTTTTTGTATTCTCAGCAATGAGCATATAGCAATTCGATTCCGTCCAACATAATACTCTAACACATATATACTACTATATAATGCAAATGGACTTGGTTAAAAGCCACCATCTTCTTCTTTTTTTAAAACAAAGAAAAAAGGAGAAAAATCCTCCATTCTTAAGGCCTCCACATCATCATACAAAGAGACAAAAATAATTAATTGTTATGTTTAAAAAAAAATCTAAGAGCATCCACATCATCAAAGAAAAAGACAAAAATAATTAAATTTCTCCGTTTTTTGAAAAACAAAGAGAAAATGAACTTTCTAAAACTTGAGACAAAAAAAGAACTTTGTAGAAATTAGTTTGAATTCCAAATTCAATCTACATTATACTCAAACTTAAGACATAACTAACTTCTTTTACTTAAATATGGCAAATAACATATTATAATATTTTCTTGAATACTCTTGATCCAAGTTACTAAAATGACTATTTTATTCACTTATTAACATTCAAAATAATTTTACACCAAAAGCCCCCATTTTATATTTATTCGTGGGCTCAAAAAAAAATTTGTGCTCTAAATAAGATAAAGCTACAATCATGCAACACACATGCAAAATGCTAGTTTTATTTTAGTTTTTTGGCAAATCTTGCGACATTGGAGAGGAAATTGGTTCCAACTGAGCTTGCCTAACCCAGTTGGTTACTCTTAACTCATTAGCGCTTAAATGGTAGAGATATAATTATCCTTAACAGTAAATAAACACAATAATGAATCCTAACAACACTGTTCTACCAACACAAACGATATCCACAAAATACTGATAAAATTTCTCAAAAATTTTTAGAGGTAGTAGTAAACCTGATAACAGGTAACAGGGATCTCCACGAACGATCCAACCTTCTGCTCAATCTCAACCATCGGATCCTCCATCGTCTTCAACCTCGCCCATGCCCTGACCTCCCTTCGACTAAATCGAGATCCAACCTTGGAAATGCCGCCGGTCACTTCACCAGCCAACGAGACAACGCCGCCGCCTAAGCTCCAACCCAAAGACCTTCGCCTTTCTCCAACGGCGCCATTGCCGAATCCAAGACAGGGAGGGGACAGGCCAAGCACTAGTTGAGCCAATGCCATTGCACGAAACGAAACCCTAGCTGGCTTTCATTCGTTATTCATTCGCGCATTACATGAGAATGGGTCGAAAAATGAAAGTAGGGTTAGGGTTTCGTGGGTTTGTATGCAGAAAGGGAAAGGGGAATAATTCATTGCAATGATGATGGCATCGAGCTTCGATTTAGCAGATACCCAATAGTGTGACAAAAGAAAGAATTAAAAGCCAAAAAGGAAAAAAGGAAAAGGAAAAATTCCATAACACATTTACAGATAAGGCCCAGCATTTTAAACATTTTATTATTTCATTGCTGAATTAGACATAATCGGATTAACATCAACGTCAACATCGTGCCGTATCCAAGGAAAATAGGTGGGGCCCATAATTACGGTTATTTCTGAGAAAATTAGGGGATGATTAACGACATCAGCCTTAGGGCCGGTTTGGTTGCAAGATTTTGGAGGGATCCTGAGTTTTGGATCATAAAATCCTTAGGATTTCTTAATTCTTTGTTTGGTTGGGCAGATAAGGATTGCATGGATTGTGTGCCATATAGGCGAGAAGTTGGATCCTGAAGTCTTGAAAAAAAACACAGATTTAAGAGAAATCACCAGCCACATCCTCATTTCCACAACAAACAATTCCTTCATAGGGTTAAAGTAACTCACTCAGTTTCCTTCTCTCTCTTCTTTTTCTCTTCGAGGTCGGTGAAATCGACGATTCCGTTCCCAAATTCGACGTCGCGATCTCGCCGATGTCAACCGTGATTCGACGAAGCCTACTTCAAGCCTTGCAAACAAACATCCCCTAATCTAAGAACAAATCGAGCTCGATTTGGGGTTCGGTAGTGAGTTCGACGAGCTCGATTTGGGATTTGGTGGAATTCGACGACGCGGTCTCGAAGATGACAACCGTGGTGCGACGAACCCTAGTTCGCAGCCTTACAAGAAAACCTCCCCTAATCTAAGAACAGATCGAGCTAGATTTGGGGTTCGGTGGTGAATTCGACGCGGTGTGAGTTCAACGAGCTCGATTTGGGGCTTGGTGGTCGGTGTGAGTTCGGCAAGCTCGATTTGGGGTTTGGTGGTCGGTTCGACGACGGTGGTGAGTTGGACGACCACGAGACTAGTCGGTTCTACGACGGTGATTTTCTTCGACGGTCAGGAGGGCGGTCGCTTCAACGACGGTGATCGTTTCGACGATATCAGCCCGATCTCCTGCCGTTATAGCTGCAAAGGTAAAACTAACTTGGTTTTAGCCGAAATTTTCAACTGCATAGATAGATTTTTTTCTTCTGCACAGATGGATTTTTTGGATTGGATGTCTCATGCTTGAATTTGAACCTTTATGTTTTATGCATCATAGCTGTGTATCAAGTGCATGAAAAGAAATGCAGGGAGATAATGTTAGTTGTTGATGGTTTTGCAAGTATAGGACTGTTAATTATTTCCAATTTTCATATGTAATTTTAACTCCGTCGTTTGAGTCTTAGCTTACTGCTAGAATCATTATGGTCTTCGAATGCATTGGTTGTGATTGGTGTCTTTGAATTTATCTTCTGCATGTTTAGTTGTGATATTTCGATTTAATTTGCGATTGTAGATGAGCTCACAATCGGAGAAAATGATTTTACGACTTTGCATTGGAGGTGTCACTGTTGTAATCCTTGTGCTAAGAGCTTATGTTCTGTTAACGCGCAACGAACATAACAGAGGCAGCAACATTCCTAGAGACCCCTCATGGAGAAGACATTTATGTAGAAATGTGCACATGTTTCGGATATTGAATGATAGTAGTATCAGCTGTGTTGATTACTTACGAATGCGTGAAATACATTTTCTCAAACTAGCACAACTATTTAGGGAGTTACGAATCTTGCAAGACACCGTTCATGTACCAATTGAAGAGCAAGCAGCCATGTTTCTTCATATGGTAGGACACAAAGCTAAAAATAGAGTTATGAGACTGGAATTTGTAAGATCCGATGAAACAGTTAGTCGTTATTTTAATGACGTCTTGCGCGCTATATTTTCCATTCGCAACCGTTTTATGAAGCAACCAACCGGTGCCACTCCTCCAAGAATCGTCCATAATTCTCGTTGGTATCCATACTTTTAGGTAAGCAAGTAATAATTTTTATTCGTAAGCGATATTTGAAATCACAAGTAGCGCTTGAAATTTGTTGTAGAACTGTATTGAGCTGATCGATGGGACACATGTAGATGCAATGGTCCCCGTAAAGGACGTACCATGTTTTAGGGGCCGTAAGAGCCTTACGCAAAATATTTTAGCAGCTGCAACTCCGGATAAACTATTTACCTATATCTTAGCTGGTTGGGAAGGGGCAGCCAATGATTGTACCGTCCTTAAGGACGCTTTATCATTACCACCGCCACACGGTTAGAAGGTACAAAATATCTTCATTAAATACGATTAAGATTAAGTAACTAATAAACATTTAATAAACTATTATTTCGTTTCTTAAGCAAATACTATTTGGGCAATTCGGAGTACAATACAGGTCATGGAGTAATTTCATCTTATTGCGGTGTTCGATACCACTTGGGGGAGCATTCTGGTCACATGCTCGCCAATAGAAAAGAGCTTTTCAAACTACGTCGTTCTACTTTACGAACAAAAATTGAAGCCGCATTTGGAATTCTTAAAAACCGATTTAAAATACTATCTGCAAGGCCGCATCATCCATTTCCAACACAAGTTCAAATTGTTATGGCATGTGCTATTCTTCATAACTACATAGCTATGGTTGATCCGGATGACGACATATTCAACGACGTCCAAGAGCCCCGGTTTGAAGAAGGTGAGGTTGTGGATGAGGATGGTCCGGATATCATTCAGTTCGACCCAAATCAGACACGCGCCGAGTTGAGGGCGGAAAGAGAAGAATGGAAGACCCGACGCGGTCAATTAGCTTGGGATATGTGGGTAGACTATTGCAATGAATATCACGGGGGGATGCAACAGAGTCGATTACATGATGCTCCTTTTTAATTCAATTTATATTGTAACCAAGATAAATGTTAATGGAGTCGGCCGCTCTTTATTTTTGTTTTATGTTGCATGTAGTAAATATTATTTTATATTCGGTTCATTTAGATAGTGTTGTCTGTTTAAACTTATTAAGTTTTTATATCATATTTGATCGTGTTAAATTTTAAGTGCTTTTATTGCATGTTAAGAATACTATTTTACTTTCCAATAATTTATGTCATGCTGTCTGTTGTTATGACTTAGGTATGTCGGATACTCCTCCAAGATTCCATTCTACAACCGGCGAGTGGGTTCAGTTTCCATTCTCACCCCAGACTCAAAGTCCCCCGGATCCGCAAGAAGATAATAATCATGCTCGATTTAGGTATCCTCCACCTAGCACAGGTTTTTACCCCGTGCCAGGTATAATGAACATGTAACCTCCCATACAAGGTGACTCTTTCTTTCAGGGATGAGTTCGGCAAATCAAGGGGAATGGGAATAGACCCGATCTGGACACCCGATTTTTTCCTCTTTGCGGCATGCCGTACTTTAACACCTCTGGCAATACACATGTACACTATCCAATGAGCTTGAACGCAAACACGTTTATAGAATCATCAAATAGCGATGCACATTGATCTAATACCAGCGGTGGATCAGGAAAATCTTTACATAGTCGTGACGAAGAGATTGAGCATTCTTCGCCTATGAAAAAACGTAAGAAGAAAGCCGCTGCAAAACATAAGGAAACAGTTCCGGCTATGAGACCACGGAATAAAATTTGGCCACATGCCTATGATGATATACTCATCCCCTTTTTGGCCTCACAGGCTAAGAAAGGGTTGAAAGGAGATAGAAGGGTTTAAAAGGCCAGCTCTCACGGCAGCAGCCGTACATATTAACCAACAATTTGGTGAGACTTACACTACGGATAATGTGAGCAATCACATTAAAGCTCTGAAGAAGACGTATGCAAAGATGCTTAAATTTTTTGATTTGACCGGCGTGGGATGGAACGAACGTAAGAAAATGCTAGTAATAGAAGACGGGAAGTACAAAATCTTTTCAAGGGTAAAATTGCTTCTAATTTATGCGTAAATTTCATCTTTATTAAATAATTTGATTAATTTATTTGTAATATTTATTTTGGCAGACTAATTCTAAGCTGAAGGATTATGTGAACCATCCACTCACACATTTTGATGATCTTAAACCAATATGTGGGGATGACGGGATGACGGGGACCTACAAACAGTCGATTTATGAAGAAGTTATAGGCCGCAAGCTTACGAGGCTCCAAGCGGAAAGAATGCTAATGAAACACAAAATGATTACCCTCAAGTTCATAAAACTAGCAATGCCTCTTCGAGTATCAATAGTCGAGGGAGTCGTCGTCGGAACAAAGGTAAAACTATATCGAATGATATTGAATCTCTTGATAATGTTATGAGCGGCATAGAAAATGTTGCTATGTCGATCCAAAGGGCACAAATGTAATGGATCGAGAAGCTTTCAGAGTGTATGCATGAAGTTGGAAGAAAATATCCCCGCAAACTCTTGGATAAGGCAGTCCAAAGCCTTCGTAATGATGAAATAGGTGCGCAGATATTTACTTTGATGTCGAAAGAATTGAGAAGGATTGGGCAGAGGAATTTGCATCAAACGAAGGCGTTGACGTTCAAGATGGTGGGAGGAACCGTGATGATGAAAACGATGATGATGAAGTTACCCTTCTTTAGGATTGAGATCTTTTGAATGTTATAATATTATTTAAGACATATTTTTTAATATTTTTATTCTCTAGTTGGTACTTATTATATTATGGTGGTAGTGTTGTTGGTGTTCCTAATATTGCAGTTATTGTTAGTATTGTTGTTGTTGTTATATTTGAAATTGTTCTAGTTGTTAATATTGTTGTTGCTATAATTGTAATGCTCATGTTGGCAGTGTCATTATTGTTATTAATATTATTGTTGTTGTTATGTTATTATTGAAATTGTTTTACTAGTTATAATTGATGTTGGTATGATATTATTGTTGTTGTTGTATTAATTTCAATTTTTTTGAAACATTTTTTTAAAAGCCCTAGCAGCAGCTTCTTGTTTGCTGCTGCTGCATATGCAGGTGGCCTTGTAGCTTAAGAGTTGCGGCGGTAGATTTATGCCTATTCCAAATGTTGTTATTATTTTAATTTCAAGAACTAATTTCAGAATAATAAAAATCATTTTTTGTCTTATTATAAGATAACAAAACTTATACTTACCTCCTTAAAGTTAGCTACAAATCTTTCTTTTAGAATCCATCATTACAATCCTACAACCAAACAAGGATTACAAGGATTTACTAATCCAAAACTACGATTTAATATCAACCAAACAACAAATTCCACAATCCATGAAATTTCAATTTTAGGATTTTGGAATCCAAATTTCTAAATCCTGCAACCAAACAGCCCCTTAGCTACCTTTTCAGAATTGGGAAGAGTCATCGTTACATAAATATATTTTTTTATCCGCAACATAGTGCATGATTATATCGAACAGTCCAGATAACAGCCTCACTGAACATGTTAGAATGGCTGATGACACTGCATTAGCCATTCCGGTATTCTTTAGTACCATAAAGGATTAGAATGGCTGATGACACTGCATTAGCCATTCTGGTATTCTTTAGTACCATAAAGGATTCTAATCATAACATGAAAGATATGAATTCTCTCTAATATGTGTCCGGTTGCTATTCAAACACATTCATAAGAAGTAAATGGAATGGATACCACGATTATTGTTATTGGTGAGTGATTAAGAATACATCGTTAAGTTCTTCCAAGCTTTTCAGTTCTGTTTACGACCTAAATTGTTATATATCTCAAATTTGGATTCTCTACAAAGACTGAGAATCCATTTAACATTGGATCTGAAAATAACTAGATGGGCCCCACAAGAAATCGTCATAACGATTTGTTGGTGAAAGGAAGCAAATGTGACATCCTTGGGAAAATCTAAGGATATGAGACGTACACGTAAACTCATTTTAGTCCATACAAAATGACAAATTTGAAACCATGCCTACTGCATAATTGATACTCTTTCTTGCAAATGCAATAGAAGTAAAAGTGCAATTTTACCATGCAGGAAAGGGTAAATGGGTAAATAACTTTTGCCTGGCCCTTGCTTGCAAATGCAATAATAGTAAAAATACAATTTTAACATGCAGTAAAGGGTATATAACACCCGCCCGGACGCAATAGGCAAAATATTCATACAATACTTTGTTTTGTAACAAAAATCATACGAGATTGTCATACGGCATTGCAAGGCCAATAAAAACTTCAATACCTGGCACACTTTCAGTTACCGATGGGCAATAAACCATGAGGCGAATTCAGCCTACCAGAGTTACAGAGATGGCTTGCTCTTCTGAAATCTAGGTGATCAATGGAATTTGGGCAGGGTCAATGACATGACAAATTTTACATTACATTTTACAGTATAAGCCTTTTATGAGATCCCTATTTGCATAACTTAAGCTCTTTAGCTCCGATATATGTTTACATAAAGGTATTAACAAAAATTTACATGGAAGAGCTCATATATTTAAATTCGAAAATACAAGTGCTATCTGCGAATCTCTCTCATGCAGAGACGTCTCAAAACAACACAGATCCTCCCTGAAATAGCAGTTAAATAACAGAGGTGAGCAGACGCAAACCACAATTTTCAAGAAAAACGAGGTTGAAGTACATTAAGACAGCTTTCTTTATGGGTCGCCCTTGGTGTGTGAAGATGAGCTCAATGACAATGGAGTTTCGCTTTCAACAGTGACGGAGCCGGATTCTATTGGTGGTTGCTTTTCAACCTCGGCCTTGGTCTTAGACCTGTCATTAGAATGCAAACTGAGATATAGCAAATGTTTTTACTTGGCCAAGTTCCACAACAAATGAGTTGTGAATTTCATTCATGATTCTGGATCACAAATTTCATAATTCACGGATAAAACTTGATTTCTGTCGACAAACAATATTTTGATTAAACAGACAATTACAGAATTCCAAGTGATTTACCCCTTTGCTTGGGGGTAAAAAAATGAGCACGGTAAAAAAGGTAGTTTAGAAAAGCGATGTGGGGCCCCTGTTGTAAGTGGACTTCAATAAATATTGCTTTTTAATATGAAATTAATGGGGCTATGAACATGCATAGCCAGCTTGCCGGTGAACTTTCACGTCCCAAAGGGGGGAAAAGGAGGCGAGGCCGGATTTAAGTTGGGGCAGGATCCACCCCTGGGGCTTAGAGATGCATTTACCAGGTTGATTGTGACATTCACAGCCTCTTCCCCTTTAATATAAAGCCAAAAAAACAGTGTCGAGACACTTACTCTGAATTTAACTTGTGATCTTGTATGTCCTCTATAACTTGGATGAGTGCATGAAGAGCCATTTTCTTCACCTGGTCAATTTTGATTGGAATATTGGCACAATAATTTCAATAAAGAATCCATTTAATGATATTATATTATGATGATAAACTAAACATGCATAACCAAACCATTGAATTGTTAGCCCACATAACAAAAATATACAAAGCAAATTAACTACTGATTGGAAGGATAAACAGACCTCAAGTTTATCTTCCTTGGCCATGTGATCCTTGGGAAGTACACGGAATTCTCCTGTCAATCGAACGCACTCGCTAACATTTTCGGGGGAGACAAAATCAATAGCGACCTTTATACAAGACTGAAAGAGATAGAACCGTTAGATAATCACAGATGTAGCTTATAACGGAAAAGATTTTACCAAAATTAGACACAACACAGAAAATTCTTGTCAGGGACCAAAACATAGCAGAGTGCATACATAATCATCGAAAGAAAACTAAAGGAAACGAAATTAAAAGCAATATGGAAATAAAATTTGGACGAAATTGCGGACTCTCGGTATGTGATTTGTATCGCTCTTGTATTTATCTTTGCGTTAGAATTTTTTCTGACACATTTATCATCTTTCAACTTCCGCAGGAATTTTCTTCCAAGTCAAAGAAATTTGAAGGACACCACCAACTGATGAGGAAAGGGTTGATGCCACACGCATTCTCATGGAAAGAAGATATGATCCGATCTTAACAATTAATAGGTTCAATGAATTTTTATAAAACACCAGATTAAAATAAAAAGGGTAAATACAGCTTCAAAAGTAACCCGCCTTCAAGTTTCTGACTTGATGGGGGCAACCAGCTGGAATGAAAACAGCCTCTCCAAGTTTCTGTTCAAACGTCCAAGGTTCGACTCCTACAAAAATGCCATTTATATGAATATTTTTTTAATACAGATATCAAACATACTATAGCTAATATTTAATTACATATGATACACTGACCGTATTCCTCCTTGAGCTTCCTTATATGTTCCCGAGTTAGATAAAAAGACTGGTCATGTATAGGATTAGCCACCTAATCAAACAACTATTAATTACTACCCGAGTAAAGACAGGTTGAATGCTATAAAACACAATCTGGTATGTATTCAAGTTACCTTCACTACTGGAGAACAATGGATATGCCTGAACTCTTTAGAATGCAACCTGAGGTATTCTTGAAGCTTTGTTACATCTTCTCTTCGAAAAATATCCCAAAGCGCGCCACCTTCAGGCTGTGGTTCCTCCATTTTGCAATCAAATTCCTCCATCTTCATCTTTCTTGGGGAATCTGGGTTCTGTTTGGTACTGGATAACTCAGGCTTTCGCCAATTTCTCTTTCCAACTATGGTTTTCATTCTCTCACTTGGGTTCTCAGAATCTTGCGGCACACCATCACTCTGCAAATTAGCTATAATGCAGTCATCGACCCACACAGCTAGATCAGGACTCTCCCGTTTCTTCCTCCTATAAACAATGTCATTTTTCTCGTTATACCTACGCTCATTTTTCTTTTCTTGGGCTTGAAGAGCACCTTTATTTTTAGCAACAGTATCATGCATTTCATCCTTATTGTGTTCTTCACATGCTTCAATCTTGATGTCAAAATCCTTGCAACTTTCTTCAGTAGCATCAATCACATGAAAGTTTGCTGATGGTTCCACTTGAACTTCACCGCTCTCAAGTGTGTAGTTGCCAGCTCCTTGCTCATTAAAATTTACTAGCGGGACCAACTGCCAACTCTCTAAACTACAAGAGTCGTTTTCCAAATTTTGCTTGTCAATCGAAATATCTTGAATGTTTACGTTCTCTTCTGCTTTAGGCTCTTTAAGAATATCATTTGAGGTTTTTCGCTCACGACTGAGATTTCCTACCTTTTCGGCATTTATGTCTGAAACAGTGGCAAGTTTTTCTTGATCCTCATTTTTGTCTGTGTGTTTTGTATTGTTACTATGAATTGTATGAGGAAGTAGGTTTTCTTTGTCTATAGCAGCTCCAGTTTCACTCTTTTCCGCTATAATATCAGAAAAACAAGTATCTGCAACCTTTTCATTTTCAATAGCTTCGCTGGTTAAACCATTCAAATCTTTCGCATTAGGTCCACTTATGGATAATAAATGTCCATTTTCTTCTTCAGTACTAATTCTAGATTTTGTACGGTCATTTTGAATGACATCAGAGGCACCGCCAGGCTCTGCCACAGATTCCACCAAGCTCATAGCTGCATTCCTTTCATCGCCTTCTGGATAAGTTTGAATGGAAAAAAGCTGCTCACTAATATCTTGGTCTTTGTGTTTCTTTTTCAGTGCTTCCATCTTACTGAGTTGATGGGCATTGAGTTTCACTTCTGCTGTATGAGTCAAGACATTTACCTGAACAAATGATAAAATAACAAGCATCCAAGAAATTCCCGAGTCAAAAACCAAATTAAGAACTAAATATAGATCTAATGTGATTCAAAATTAAGAGCATACGGCAGACACAATAAATAGGAAGTATATCTTTAGGAAAAGCTAAAGGGCAAGTGCATAATAACAAAAGTTTCTGCATCTGAATGGTATTGAAATAGATGTCTCAGAAATGTCCATGTAAAGCTGGCTTGTCAATAAATTTCAGTACGAAGTTGAAAAAAGTTAACAAAAGATGGTAGATGGTATAGCTGATTTCGCTACTTTTCTCCCTGAGTTCTATAATAATGTTTAGTTCCATAAAAACATGCATTGTGTATGCCTTGTATAGCACTTGTTACCTATCGAGTGGTTTGTTAGCACCCGATGCCCTTGGCGTTGTAACCTTGATGAGACTTAAAGAAGGAAATTTGACATTGATTATCACACGCATGAATGTTATATGCTCATAAACCACTTGAAATGTGATAACTAGTATTTTCATGATACAAAGAGGAAATTTGACCAAATTGTTGACCAGCTCAAAAGGTGTTATGTGCCATTAAACTAGTAAGGGGTGATAAGTACTATGATAAGGCAAACATTGGGTGTTATATGCAATTATCCCTTCCTATTATGTGTACAATATAGGCCCCAAAACGAGATATGGTTACGCAAGAGGGTAACTACTATCTATTCATCAAAAAAAAATTAAAGAGGCGCTTCTGTAAAAAATAAGAAAACAAGCTATTCCCATATAGCCAGGTAATTACTTCTTTCAAAAGAAAAAAATAGATTAATACAAGGATATGTATAAACAATACAAAGTTGGAGGGAAGCATGGGATGAACCTAACATCTTTTGCATGTGAAGCATAATGCAAAATTATTGCAAAAGCTACAAATGCCAAGTGTTATAAAAATATATCAAATGACAAACACATTCCACCAAATAACAAGCCCTTTAGGCCAAAAATGTTAAGGTCACGAACATGAGACTTTGTCTTCAATTCAGCTCTATTACAGTCAACATTCTCAAATTGGCAACCGATATGTATTTTTTAACCATCTCCATTTACATCCGTTTAGACTTGGTGTTTAAAAGGGCGGCCATCAAAGCGTCCCGGCGAACTCTTGCACAGATTTATAACACTGGTTTCTTTAGGCAGTGTCACTCAAGATTTATATTATGTTCATCCTTCTATTTACTCAATTTCACTTACATTATTTCTTGTAAGAGTATGTTTACGTATAGTTCGGCAACATCATTTAAATTTTTTGGCAATTGTACATAAATTTTAGGTTTAAAAATAGAAAACCCAAACTAAAATAGGTGTGGAAAAAATCAACTTTAATTAAATGATTGTTACTTCAATTAATTACTATATTAATTCAATCCTTTCACCTTCAACCTCTTCCCAACACTTACAGAATTGTCAACAATTACTTCAATTCGTATGTCACGGCTCCTACAAAAATATTATGACCAAAGCATAACGCTACGAACCACTATAAGTATTTTCAATCACTTGCATGGCCAAGTTCTGAACAAGGTTTAAAATCTTGGTCTCGATTCAATATCAATCATTTTTTTTCCTAAATTGATCACCTCGACCATGTCGTCCTTTTTTGATTTGGAATATCAATATTTTTGTATCCACTGATTAGAGAGAAAAAATTAAAAAACACAAAATTTATATAAAAAGTAGAAATGACTTAATAATTGCAAATCTTCTCATTTCATATTGTATTCCTTATTTGAGTTTTCTATATACACGATCCTACATATTGTTACCTTCTATTTTTAGTCTTGTCATTTCATATTGTATTCCTTATTTGAGTTTTCTATATACGTGATTCTATATATTGTTACCTTCTATTTTTAGTCGTATTTACTGAACTTGATGTAGCAAATATCGTTTTAAATGGATGTGTTTAAATGTCAACCATCACCCTAGCATGTTTTTAAATGGCAGTTATTAGCCTCGTATATATAGGAAGCCGATCAATTGAGGCTAGTGCTCATTTTTTGAACTGAGGGCAACTCCCCAAACTCCCAAACCGTCGTGTATTTCACCAATCCGACCAGTCATTATGATCTACATGTCATAGATAAATTAGGTATCATAATTCACAAGATTACGAGACCTCTAGCATTTCCATCTTGTGATTGAATTTTTTATGCATAGAAAAGATGTTATTTTTTACTCTATCTAATCAACGTGCTTGAGGTCTCCAAATCTCATGATTTTTTTTATATGTAACCTATCTATAACATGTTGATCACGATAACCAGTCGGATCGATAAGAAAACACGACGGTTTAGAAGTTTGAGTTGATCTCATTTTATAAAATGAACACTGAGAGAGAGGAAACGGGTTTTCAGCTAGGAGCTAATATTAAATCGTCAGCTAGTTTCTAGTGATGGCCCAATCCACTGTCAAATCGATGATCCGCTCCGACCACCTTATTCCACACATGAAGTAATCTCTGTGCGTGAAATTTTGATTAATATAATGTATTACAAGTGATGGATCAAGCATTTCCAAAATGGATGGCTCTTAAACACAATAAAAAGGTCATACATCGGGAACACTTGATCAAAGACAGAAGTTGTCAAATCGATCAAAATTTCACACATAGATCATTCCATGTGTGGAAGATGGCCAGAGCAGACCCTCGATTTGACAGACGGATTAGGCCACCTCTAGACACTAGAATATCAGCTACTCAGTGAAACCCATTTCCTTGTGTGTGTGTATCATAAACCATTTCTTAAATAGTGTATTTTAAAATAAATTGTGACCTTGCCATATATGTTTATATCTACTATTTTTACTTCAATTCTAACTAGTCCATTTATTTATAATTGTTACATTTAGTCTTTAAATAACATGGTGACTATAAATGAAAACATGCAGTTGTCAAATCCATTTCATTCTCTTCTTGTATATCACCTAGATTGGACCAATGTTGCTAATCTCAACAAAAACTAACCAAGTCAAGGTATCCATCGCCATTGGCAGACTTTTGGAGTATGTCATACCCCTCCAAAAACCGATCCCACCGATCAGTACTGGGATTGGCTGTCCTTGGTTTTGACATGTTTGCCTTTAATATTTTCTTTTGCTTTTCATTATTCTAATCTTCGCGTTTTCCCCTTTTGCTTCATTTAATTTAATATTATTTTAGTTTTCGTATGTTTTATGATTGATATTTTCAATTTTAAAATGTAGGTCTAAGGTTGCACAGCATAGTATATTAAAAGTCATCATTCAATTTTTTTAGTTATGGAAATTGTATCTTAAATACCAAATATAACATAATTGCAAATGATTTTTAATTGATTGTTACTAGAAGAGTCGTTGCCATTGATGTTAATTATTTATCTCGTGTGCAAGGCATCACCTTGTATGGTCTTCTGGTTCAACACACACAGTGCTCCTTTTGTTATGTTCGGTTTACATTATTAGTAACCACATGCCTTGAACCAATAGCTTAGCATTGACAGAATGTTGTAGTTATTAAAGACCTGTTTGGAATACTAATTAGCCTCTAAACTCTCGACGGACATGAGCTTATGCAGTCAACAGAACAGCCCACTGCACTTTCTTGCCGCTTTTAGAAAAGCACTTCGCTCCAGCCCCAATTAGTCCATTAACTACAACTGGCCGATATTGTTCGGCCGCACATCACAATTGGTTCTCCCTATTTTAACATTTCTATCTAGGTATCAACTGCTGAGGTGTAGCCTAATGCAATCATATGAAAGAATAATTAGCAAGAAAAGCATTCCCTGTAATCAGGAAATTATAAACCATACCAAAAGATAGAATAAATTAGCAATCTCTTTGTGTGCATTTCGAGCTGACGAATATGCTGAAGTGGTTGATACTAAATGTGTCCAGACACCGAACATGAATTTGTCATAATTACAGTACCAGGGTAAGAAATTATGAGTCAAAACCATGCATACCGCATCAGACATATCACAGTGAAGCTTGGTAACAGAATCTCCTCGCCCTAACTCCCCAGCAAGTCCATAAGCAATGTATGTCTTAGGTCCCATGTCTGGCTTTAAAGCATTTTCAGGCAGTTTCACTGCAAGATTAAGAGGGCCACATCTAGGATCTGTATATTCTTGAAAAGGTAAAGCAGTGAGAAACTCAGCACCATGGCGTGGCAACCGATCCTCAAAGGAGCTAGTTGGGGGCCAGTCCTTTAGTTTAAGCATCTCTGGCCAGTAATTGTGGTGAGTCCTTCCTTCAGTATATCCTTTAAAAAATTGATGAATATTTATATCAACCTACAATATAAGAGATAAATCGGAAAATGTTAATTTGATTGTGGCATCAGAAAAGTGGGAAGCCAATGAAGTAAAAGATAATTTAACAAATTATATCCAATAAAAGAGTAACAAGGGAAGAAAGCAACGAAGAAGCAAGAGTATAATACATAAAACTTATGTAACTCTATAGATCTTAAACATAATCCTCGGTTGACGGCTAATGTTTTTCAACTCATCAGTGAATTAAATTCTGCAATTGTGTAATTGTACTAAATATCAGCATCCACTAGAAAAATTAAATTATTGACATAAACTACAAATGACATATAGTTAGCAGGTCAGAACAATAAAATCTTTTTCAGCAGGTATGGGAGAGGAATATTTTTATAAGGTACTCCTAGAAAATAATGAAATAAAAAAATTCATTATATTGATTTTGGAAATAAACACAAATTAATTTTTACAAATTATTTAATTATTGTCTACGCCACATTAGATAATTTAGCTTTCATTTTAAATTCTGCATTGTTTTCTACGTTCTATTAGATATACAGATATATTGTCACACAGATGCCCGCCTCAAATATAGCGTGATATGAAATGCTAACCTGACACCAATCCAAGCAATCAATTGCCTTCACCGCTAACTGCTCTGTTTGGACCTTGGACTTCTTCGATTTTGTCGTTTCCCTCAGTGCACGCCACATAACCATTGGTTCCCAGCTAAGTCCTGATGTTAACTCAAGTACATCACGAACGATCACAGGCTCACCTTTAACCCAATGCTTTTGGAAGTGTTCTAGCTCTCCAAATTGAACATCTCTCGTAGTTGGAGAATACAAATAGTTATCAGTAGAATCTTCTCTACTTGCTGCCTTTCGTAGAATACTACTACTGAAATTAATCTGCCCAGATTCAGTAAAACACGAGCAACGAGCAGAAACATCAGATAATAGGTTTGGAAATTCACTGCTTCGGACAAATTCACTAGCCTTCTCTTCTAACTCCAAAATTTGTTCCTCGGGAAACATGCACTTCAACTCCAAAACAGAATTACAGCAGCCACCAATTTCCATTGGGGGACAAGGAATGCTTCCATCGCTGTTAGCTTTCCATTCTATTAAAGCCAGGGGAGGATCACTGGAGGTTATTTGCTTGGTTGTGTTATGTTCTCGAGCTTTGCGCATAGAAAAGGGAGCTGCTTTGCCACCATGCAGATAATCTTTACCTCTGTCAACGTACTCAGGGAGCGTAATCCAATCACCCCCGGGCAAGCGACCCTCACGAAGCTCTCGGCAACAGCTAAGGCATAGGTCATATGAACATTTAGGGCAGCTTCTGTGGAAATCAACTAGAGAGGTTCTGCAATTATTGCTGCAGAAAAATCAAGTTTAGAATCAGGCTGTTACCAAGCTAACATGAAGTACCCCCTCCGTTTCGAATTACTTGCCCTTTTGGCCTACTGCACACTAATTTAGAAAAGGTGAACTCTACTTTAGACGAGAATGATAGAAATGCAAAATTATTTTTGTTATTGTTGCCCTCATTTTGGGATTTGGCAGTGGACAGACAGTTTCTTGTTGAAGGTTTAATTTTAGCAAGTTGCATCTTAATTGCATTAATTGTAAGTGTGACTATCAAACATTCTTCTTGATTTTCTAAAAAGACGAGCAATTTAAACCACAAAAAAGTGGCCAAACGAACAAGTAAATTGAAACGAGTGGAAAGGGAAAGATTTCTACCAGTACAAACATTCCTCGATTTCTAGAAGGACTAGAAATGTGATACTGAAATGGATGAAGTACAAATGAGGGGAAGATTTCTACCAGTATACACGCTCATCTGGCTCGCATTCAGCTTGCTGTAACTTGATCTTCGTTGATTCCAAACCTTTAAGAGAAAGAGTCATGAATAAGGTGAAAATAATACATATTATAGAACTCCTTTATCTCATACACGCGCGCGCACCAACACAAATACCTTGATTTCTAGCCTCAATTTCTTTCTCTTTCTTTTGTTCTTCCAGTAATTGTTTCAACCAAGGAAGCAATAAATGCAGTATATAATGGGAATGACGCAACCTTTCAGCTTCTTCAATCTTTTTTTCTGGGGCCTAAAAGATAAACACTAGTTTATCAGACAAAATTTATAGATCACCACATGCAGATCCAGAGCAAACAAGTTAACAAACTAGGAAACCAGAGACAGACCTTGGAAACTCTTCTCATCCGTAAGCACCCCTTGCAATTGCAATTATTGCGGCAAAATGGACACTTTTTTGCAAATTCAACCTCTGATATTCCTGGATACCTATACATTATAAAAAAAGATATGGATGAAGCGATATTATATTATTATACTTTATTTCAAGCGGGATACTAGCTCAATAATGGCATTCTAAAAAAATCCAAACAAAGCATAACATATACTTCAGCTAAAAAAACGACCGATAGGATTCATTTCGCTCTTTTTTTTCCTTTTTTTATTGGGGGGTGGAGAGGGGGTGCACGCTTGCGTGCAATGTAATGCACATCAACGCCATAATCTCCAAAGGACAAAAGAAAAAACTTTAATTGTGAAGTCACTAAAAACTATATTTATCAGATGACTAACAAAATTACCAAAGAAAACAACAAAAACGAAGCCAAGGGAAAATACAAGAGAGATAAAACGCACCAGCGCTCAATACATATCACGCAGTACCGCTTCCTCTTGCAGGCCAAGCACCATACTACCCTTCCTTTGTCGTTCCTCTGGCATTGATGGCACATTAAGGCATCATCTCCCAACAACTTCCTCTTAAAACCCTACAAAAATAATGAAGGTGAATAATATAATATAATACATTAGATTGGATAAGCAGAAGGAAAGAACAACAAAACCAGATGACATAATTACCTCAGGCTTCTCTTTATGACTAGAACCTTTTTTATCTACAGAAGACAAACCACCTTCAAAATCAACTAGATTCTTTTTATTTCTTCGTTTCTTCTCTGAGTTTTCCATTCCCCTTTTTCGTTTATTACCTGGTTTCTGTTCCTCATCATCACTCTGCTAACAAAGTTTACCAAATGAATATTTTAAAGGCCAAAAATGGAAAGATCTAATACATATTTTAACTGACAGAAAAAAATCAAATGATACAAGGCTACATGTCTCACCATGTCGAGATAGGCCCCACCTTCACTTTCTAAAAAGCTCTTCCACATTGTTGATGTCTTTTTCACCATACTTCTCTTTCTCCTAATTGCATTTTTCTTATTATCGACCTCATTATTGCCAACCTGTTACTCAACATCCATATACCAAATCATTGAAATTACAAAGAACATGCCTACGTATATAATTAAGAACCCAGAGAAATTAAATGTCTCGCCTTTTCATCAGATGCCTCATCTTGACTACTAGGCTCATCACCACCTGGAGAGTCCGTCTTCGCCTCTTTAGCTTTCAGAACTTCTCCACTACCCTCGTCTTCATCACCCTGTAAGACAAATTCACCATCAAATATAAAAGAAAGTGTGGTGATAAAACTCAACCCAGAAAAAAAATCAATATCGGCTTCAATAACCTAATAAAATCATTACCTTTAAAGTCAGTGTCTTTCTAGGTCTCACCCTTTGCTTTACTCTTTTCACTTTACCAATCTAGAATCCGAATCCAACAAACATACAACAAAATCGGCAACAAAAAAGCAAGAAATCAATACAAGAAGCTGAATTCATTACCTTTCCTACAGAAATCATGTAAGACAAATGAAATTGCACACAAAAACCAAAAGTTAATGAAATTACAAAAGGCACAGTAGCATATTTTAATTAAACTAAATTATCCACCTTTTCAACAGAAGTCTTGTCTTGATTGCTAGGCTCATCACTACTTCCCATATCCATCTTCATCTCTTTAGCTTTCAGAACTTCTCCATTGCTCTCGTCTTCATCACCCTGCAACACATATTCAACATCAAATATAAAAAAGATTACAGTGATGAAATCCACACAAAACTCAGATATCAAACATAAAATCTAAAATCTTCACCTTCAAAGCGGCGATCTTTCTAGGTCTACCCCATTTCTTCACTGTTTTCCTCCAACCACTCTAGAATCCAAATCCAACAAAAAATCAAAAGACTCAGCAACCAAATCAAAAAAGCACATTACTATCAACCTGTTAATCAAAACCCAACATAAAATCAAATGACATTACGAAAGACACCGACATATAATTAAGAAATGAAAGAAACTAAATTTCTCACCTTTTCGACAGATACCTCGTCTTGACTACTCTCCTCTTCATCACCCTGTTACACAAGTAGCTTATCAAATACAGAAGAACTCACAGTGATAAAACTCGACAGATAGCTCAAAGTCGACCTCAGTAAACAAAATTTTAAAACCCTCACTTTCAAAGTCGCCATCTTTCCAGGTCTCCCCCTTTTCTTTACTCTTTTCGCTTCACCACTCTACAATCCAAATCCAACAAAAATTCAAAAGAATTAGTAACCAAGAAAAATTCCAACAAAACCGTAAGAAATCACTGCAATAAATCGAAATTCACCTCTTCTTCGCTGCTGGACCCATCGTTTTTGCTCCGATCACGCCGAATTCTTCGACCTGTTCTCGAAACCCTAACCCTAGCTCCCACCTTCTTTTTGATCCTCCCCTGCGAGTAGAGCATGTGATGCTCACACATCGTTCCCCCATCGCTCCGCCGCTTCTTGCACCGCCATTGCTTGCCGTCGTTCCTCGTGCACCGCTCCATGTCGGGCGGCACGAGGTCGCCCTTTTCCTTCTTCTTCACCATTTTCTCCCTCTCCCCCCTGTCTCTTTCTCACTAAAAATCTGATCTTTTTACGAGTCCTTCAAATGTCAAGTTAGGGTTTTTTTTCTTTCCCTTTCGCTGGTGAATTAGGGTATTTTTTTATTTTAGCTGCGCGCTTTGAGAAAGGAGACAGTAGAATTGAAGCGCAGACCTTTGGGTTTTAATTTGGGAAGAAAAAAACCCTAATTCTCCGCATTGATTCAGGTTATAATCGGCAAGCGATGAAAGTAATGTTGTATTAGTAAATACTGGTAATATCAGGGTGGTAACTGGAAATAGGGAAGGAATGGTATAGGACACGTGGCTCGAAGAGAGGCTTTGGAAACTTGGCGCGTGCTCGATGCTTTGGGTTTGAAATTCTTTGGTGAAAACCAGCGGCGGATACCGTGGCCGGTTTTGCACGGGTTAGCCGCTTTGGAAAGAATGTTTTGGTGTCCCGAATTTTATTAATATTTTTTCTCTTTTATTTCTTCATTCCTTTTTCGGGGCCGATTTAGATAATAATATCCAGATTGCTATGTTAACGTGAAATCGAAATCGATCTTTGAATTTGAAACTTAATGTGTGGAATTTTATATTCATATTTGGAGCAGATGTAAAAATGGCATTCTATGATTTGATATGGATTTTTTTTTCCACATCAATTGGATACTGTATGGATATATGGATACTGGGCAAGCAGGTATAGAAATAAAAGTGGATCCTAGATGAAATATTGGAGATGAATATGGAATACAAGTCACAGTGCTGCCAGCAATTAGATATCCATTTAGCTTTACCAAAAAAAAAAAAAAGATTTGTTGTTACATCCAGCTTCCTAAAATATTAGAAGCGAGAACGATCAAGGACTGCACGTATCCACAGCGATAAGCACTCCTTTTCGTCATGAATACGAAAATCGTAATTGCAGGCAGAATAAAAAACAAGAATTACATGAATTTAAAATAAATAACGAAACAAAATCTAGCAAAATTTATTACAAGCCCTGAAAAAAAATGGAATGAATTTCCACAATGGAGACCGTCTCAACAACATGCTGCAAAGGCAAGGAAAAAACCTAAGAATCGTCCTGAGTAGAGAAATAATTGCTATCTGTTTCGCTGGACTCTACCTCTTGTTGATCTTCTCTTATTTCAACGTCGTCTTACTCGTATTACCCAAAGAAAGAAAAAGAAGAAAAAACAAATAAGATATAGCATGTTCGTCAGCGAACAAGAATTCGGTAAGTTCCTGTGTCAAAAAAAATAAAGAGCATGGAAAAGAAACATGATGCATGTGTAAAAAAATAAAAATAATAAAACAATCAAACACGTATGGCATATAGCAAATATATCATAATGTTTATAAACTCGACCGGTGAGAGTTTTACACGCGAGAATATTTCGTTTCCCTATGGAAATACCAATTCAAGATATTCATGAGTTAGTGATGCATTGTTCCGTAATACTCGGAATTACGGTGATCATGTATGATCCCCGTTACATGTAGATATCCTCGTTTTTCGAGCTACCCCACCCCCGTGATATTATTGGTTAAGAAGTTAGCAAAGATACCGGCTTGAATTTATGAATGTCTGAAAATAATAGATACGTATCGGATTCCCGAATTCATGTATTCACGGGGTCATGTCAAATTTAAGATAAAGTGCAAAACATATATATACATATATGGTACGAAGCTGCAATCAGTTATAAGATCGACTCATAAGGATTCTATGTGTAATGAAGATGTTCTGTTTCCCCTCGAAACAGCGAAAACACGGATTCTTGGATTCATGAGTTAGTAATGTAATTGTTTCGTAATATCCGGAACTGCGGCAATCATGTATGATCCCCATTACACGCGCTTACCCATCTCGTCGAACTTCCCATCCCCATGCGAATTATTCATTTTAAGTTCTTGAGTTTGACACAAATGGCAGCACGAATTCATGAATGCTTGATAAATCGTATGTTCACATCAGAATCAGATTCATGGATTCACGAGTTTATGGGTTTAGTGGTTCATGGATCAAGATGTCAAGTGGGTTAATTCCGTGTATTATAATAAAACTTTAATTAGTATTAGAATAATATAGTAATATAGTTGTTTAATGGATAATAGTTCAAGAATTAAACAGTGAGAGCATGTAAGGCCCTGTTTGGTTGAAGGATTATGGATCTGGCTTTGGATTTTGGACTGTGGAATCCCCGGATTCTATAATTTTGTGTTTGGTTGATGGATTTGGATTTATATGATTCCTTTGTTTTTTGGGGGGCCACCACAAAAAAGGTATTCTTGTATCCTAAAAAGTCTCAAGGATTTTCAAGGATTTGGCACTATTCACTGTACTTTTAGATGGGACACGTGTGCTTTATTTATTTAATAATCCTCTCTCTATCTATCTCTCTCTAAAATACTCAAATCAAAATCCCATTTTTTTTCACTAACCAAACAAAGATTACAAGGATCTACAAATCCAATACTAGGAATCCAAAACCAACAAAACAACAAATTACCAAATCCAGAAATTTCAACCGTACTATTTTGGAATCCAAATTCCATAATCCCGCAACCAAACAGGCCCTAACAGATAGCATAAAGCATAATATTTTAGACGTACGGTGATGCGGAGTTATAAGTATAATGCATGATACAGTGGATAAGTCATATTAAGCAAGCTAAATTTATGTTTATCTAAAAAGTCACCTATCAAATAAATTAAGCGTTAATATAAAAATCAATAAGACTTATTAATAGCATTACACATATAATAAATCATCATAGCATGTGAAAAAAAAGTTGTCTAGCACATATCAAGTAAAAGCATTACATAAAGTATGGCGTTCATAGAATGGTGTAATGTAAAAGGCAAATAAAATAAAACAGCTGATATTACTAATATATAATCAAAAGAGAGAATATGTTGACAGATACATTTCAAAATATTATAAAAGAAATAGATCGAGATGTTAAGTAAGCAGCAGCAATGCTGTATACAATGAAGCAACTAACAAGATCAGCCGGCATGGTTGATATGTTATTGTAATGAATACGTAGATATATGTTAATGCATGTGAGTATCATTAGTCCATTAAGTTACAGAAGTAATGTTTTAGGGTGAGATAGTTGCCATTTCATAATAAGGCAACAATAGCTTCTTAAGAGAAAGTATAAATTCAAAATTTGCTAACTTGATAGCATTTCTTTGTATAAACCCCTCCTCTATCATTGTAAAATATGGTTTATAACATATGCTGATTTGATTTACCAGTTAAATTTTTTGACATACCATATATAAGTTTACAACTTCCACTCGATATTGCTTAGTTGTGCTTACCGTCGCCTTTTATTAAACATGCTTATTATACTACCGTCTTATTCTACTTACTATCATCTTTTGTAATTCTGCATCTAAAAAATTATTTTATTTATATAATCTTTGACACATACAATAGTTTGTGCACATCATACTGTAAAAAAAACATGCCATTCGCAACGTCGATTGACGGATTTGATTCTGTTAAGGCATGACTAAAATAAATTTTTAAAAATTTTGTATAAAGAATTATATTCGAAGACATGAATAAATGCAATATTTATTTATTAGATAAAATTTGAAATCGGAAATAGACGATAAAAAATTTACTTCTAAAAGGAGTTTTAAGTTATATACATATTTCAGATTTACAGCAGGTTAATAGTATTAAATAAATAAATAAATAATAAGATGGACTTACTACTTTGCAATTTGATCTCTAAATCAAGTTGCCAACCGGGTAGAGCCAGCCTCTTGTCTTCGAGGCCACAGCCGACGGATCGGAACTCCTTTTCTTTCCTTGTCGAAGAAATTCTTAACTTTTGAGAAAAATAGAGTGGAGGTGAGAGGAGGCAGAGGAGTTCTTTCTTCTCAAAACTATGGTATTTTTAATATACAGCATAAAGAAATGAATGAATATTTTCAAGAAGCGGAAAAATATTTTTCGTTTATTCTTAAAAAAAAATAACAACAGAAAAAATCTAAATCGTAATGCAGTGATATCAATACTAAATAGGATATACACACATAACAATATATAAAATATTCATAAAGCTAAAAAATACGATTTGTTAAAAATCTTATTGACGTGAGATCTCATTATTATTTAAAACTATTATGACTATTATATTTATATCATTTAGTATATTTTGCTATACGAAATAACCAAACATCAGCTTAACACTTTTAAATCCTAACAAAGTCAAAATAACAAACAACAAATTAAAATAAACAAATAATTTTACATAAAAACTTATAAATGAAAAAGCACAGAGAATTGACTTTGTTGATTGCAATTGTTTTGCGTGCATTTCTCCTCCGAACTTTTGTGGGTTTTACTTATTACCGAACTCCGTCCAAAAGATGAGTATTCCAGCTTTCCAAGCCGGTCTTCACAAGTGAGGCCTTACGTCTTCCAAGGACGACCTCTTCATTTTTTTAAGACGATCTTCTCAAGAGAAATTTTTAAACGACAAGATGATCCATTCAAGGGAAACCTTCCGAGAACGAGCTCTCTAACTCTCCATGATGATCTCCTCGCGAGAGAGAATTTGCTTTAGTGGGCTACCTTCTCGATGAAGACCCACCGACCCGATGATGAACCGACCGCTGACTACCGCTAATCAAAGACGTTTGCGGTGTCTGCATGTTTCTTTGCAGGGTCTTGCTTTAGACATGTCATCACCTTGTTGATCTAAGCTTATTCAACAAGTATTATTGGTGCTCTAAAGTCTCTTCTTAATTTAGATTTTCGGATTAGGTTCTAACATTCTTTCTCTTAATTTACCTACCTAACAAGATCATACTTCCCTTATCTTTTGATGTCCTTCATACAATGCGAGTTCAGTGGGACCGATCATCCATTGTTAGAAATGACTACGGTGGAGTGTGCTCCGATAGTCTTACTTTTCGATCCAATGGTTCACTATGGTTGTTAACCAAGCTATATCATCCGGTCACATCCAGCATTAAGATCGTAGGTTAAATGCATACACACATAACGGTTTAAAATATAAAAAAACGCTTAACCTGCCAATCAGATAGCTTCCATTTAAACTATCGGATTGGTGATTGGTTAGAGAGATAAGATATAAACTCAAGTTTCAAAGAAATTTCGCCTCAAAAACCAATCACCAGCCCGGTAGCGCCTATGTAGAACCTATCGGATCGGTATAGTACCCACCTAAAAGTTTTAAAAAAAATTCTTAACCTATCGGACTTGAATTCCTACAATATTCTATCCAGGAAACAAACACAGCCCACTTGTTTGGCACTGGTACGTAGATGATGTGTGTAACACTATTTTGTCAATTGAATAGGCTGCCGTAGTAATTAAAGCTGGCATGTATAAATTAAGTTCGTATGGTCACATGTGGCATCATGATTGTTGCTTTGTAAGCAATGTATCCCACACACTTGACCTACACCAGATCCCACGTAGAAAAGATTACAAGCAGAAAAAAAAGGGCAAGCACTTCACAAAGAGCCAAAGCATTTCCCCATAAAGCAAACAACCATCCCCAAACCCTTTCCCCACAATTTCAGTACGTAACATACCTCCGAAATTCTCTCTCTCTCTCTCTCTGTGGGAGAGAGAAGAAGAAGAAGAAGGTGGAGGAAGAAGCATGACACCAAGGCTTGGCTTGCATAGGAAGTACATGATGAATGCGCCGAGTATATATCAGCATGAGCTCCATTTTGGTGTCTGCGGCAAGCAAGGCATCGAAAATGAACTTGGCCATGATGAGATAAGATGGAGATATATAGGTGGAGGCCAATGGATCATGTGAGGTGCCTTGCATGCTCACTGTTTGGGTCAATGTTTGGATCTTGAGGGCCATCATGGATTTCTTCTCTTCTTCTTCTCCTTCATCAACTTCCTCGAGTTTAGATCGGTTTTCGGATGCCGGTTTTATGGTCAGACCGGAGGCCGCGGCTGGGGATGTGGTGTTGCATGGGGGAGCTGGGCCTTCATGTTCTTCTTCTAGTGGCACAAGTGCCATTGGGAGAGCTCTCTCACATGTAGGTTCATGCTTCAATTTTTTTTTCTTCATAAAGAAAAATAATTTCTAGGGCTAATTGCATGAAATTTTTTTTTGTCCGTAGACCACAATACCATCTTCTTTCTTAAACACTCGAATTCTCCAACTTTCTTTTTCACAATCCTGATTTTTACTTAGGAAATATCTTTTATATACTTTTATTAATTATGAAACGTCGAAGGAAATAGCGTCGAAAAAGTTAACGGAAAATTATAGGGATTTTTTGGCGACGAAAACTTGGTACAACGGCCGGCCGGTAAGGTGCAGGTTGTCAAAATGACGAAACAATTGAGGATCGATATTTGCTATGTAGTCAATTTCAGTTGATCTATGTTCGAATATATAAATATATTTTGTAAGTTAGTTTAGAGTATGGTGGATATACACTTTAAAAATTATTACTAAAAATTTAAATTTTCTATGGAAGGTAAAAGAGTTCTATTGCTATATATACTTGGTTCATAAGAAGACTTGTATTATATGAAATTTTCTGTTTGATTACCAAACAAAATCATCTTAATTTATCAGTGCATTAACATAATAATAAGCGCATGGGACCAATTGGAATCAATTTTTTACTCTTCAATGTAATTGGTTCTATAAATAGTTAAACAATCCCATTATGTATAATGACCTTCCTTAATTTGTTCTCGGAATCACATGGGGTTTTAGCATATATTATATAATGGGCCTGTGTTGATCCCTTATCATTTTCAAAGTTACATTCCACTAATTACTTCTAAGGCCCTGTTTGGGAATAGAGTTAATTTTTTTAGACTGCAGTTTCACGAGGTTAGAAGCCTTAACTCCAAAATGTCAACTTTGTCTTGTTTGACAATCATTTTGGAGTTGAGATGACTACAAAATTGCAGCCCAAAACTGCAATCATCTCAACTCCAATCTGATAAAAATTAGAGATTACTCCAATTTTGGAGTCTGGGGCAAGCAAAACACCCTCAAACTGCAATCAGCCTAACTTCATTTCCAAACATGGCCTCAAAGTATTGGCGACACCTTTCTTTTCCTAGTTAAAATAGCAGAAATTTTAATAACATAAATATTTGGTTCGTCATACCAAAATAGTAAATGTGCAAATAAATCCTAACAGATACACTATAGTAAATGGCGGTGGTCTCCATTAATGGTTTACTTTTGGTCGACCTTCTACGCAGCAAAACAAAAACAAATCTAAGCTGTGAGATCCGCCTAACTTGAAACAAAAGGCCTTGCCCTTATGTTTTATTCTGGTTTGTCTCTAATCGCAGGGATGGGCCAGTGACCGCGGGCATTCCTTGTCCTTTTTTCGTCATTTTTGGTACACGTGTCATGCTTCCAAGCAGCCACGCGTCCACTGATTGATCTATGTAGTAACCACAATCAATAACGGTGTCGCGTGTAGCTAGCCGAGATGAGTACGGGTTGTCCACAGATCAATCAAATGGCGCTGTTGCCGGGGATACGTGCGTAATATTTTTTTCTTGCTATTTGCGTTGAATTCTTATTCGATTCATATCATAAAATAAAACAAAACAGGAAATTATGTGTTTAACGATTATTGTGCGAATTTTGCAAGGGGATCTGGAGTCACTGGTTTGAGAAAACAGAGATTCAGAGATATCAAGAAAATTCCAGAGGAGCAAAAGAGGCACCGTAGAAAAAATTTGACAAAAGGACCCTCCATTGCGCGGCGGAACCGTGACAACAAGGCACTTTTGGCGGCGGAACCGCGGCGGGGTTGAAGACTTGTATCCCTAAAGTTCTCTGGTATATTCCTCATATCCTTTTCTTTCCTCTGAAATCCAATAAAATATTTTTCTATAGGATTCTTTGCAAAATATCGCTGTTCAAAAATCTTTTGCATGTTTTGTAGTTGGTTTGTTTGTGCATATTTTAAACCGGACTTTAAGGGGTAAGATCAAAATTCAGATTAGATGGGAATTTCATCACCCTTCCTAGGCCCCACAAATCACAAAACGAGCATCCGCATAACCCTATATTAATAAAAACTATTTAAACCAAGACTCTACGGACCATTGCACTCAATTAGGACAGAGGAGAGTCGTGGGTAATCTATCGCTTATCCGTATTACTTTTGTGGTGTCTAGGCAAGTGTGACTAAGGCAAGTGATTACTTAATTAGGCCCGCTATTTTTGGTGATTCGTATAGCGGATACCTCCTACTTACCTGGCACTTATCTGCCCACAAGAGTAATAGAGAGCTGGTAGAGCATTGATCCTGCGGCTTGTCCTTTGGAAGTCTAGGAGCGGTCTAGTGACTTGACCTAGATGACCTTAGTTATAAGGTTGTGTGTGCATTTTTTTTGTGATTTGTCTTAAGTTCGACACTTTTCAAAACAAAACATGTTAAAATCATTCTCATACGCTGCCACTTGCGCTAAACACGCTCAGTGCATGCTCGGCTGGACACGAAATTCTAGTGCCCGTCTTGTCCGCGTTTCTGCTATCGACTCCAAAGTCGGTACTTCTTCATCTTCTTTTTCCCTTCCATCCACCACTTCGACCGAGATGGATGGTTCTCCATCAGATTTTACCACCACCACCCCGCCACCACCCGTAGGTGCGCAGAATTCACCGCGCATCTCTCTCCAAGAGAGATGCTATCCGATACGCGATCCCCTTCCTAGTTGTCTATCCCTTCCACCAGCCAATGGGGATAATTTTGAAATTAAACCCTACTTCATCAACCTGTTGCCCAAATTTCACGGGCTTGAGTCTGAAGATCCATACGTTTTTATCACCAAATTAAAAAACGTATGCCCAATGATGAGCACGTCACAACTTTCAGTGGATGCTATGCGCTTACGTCTTCTCTCTTTTATTTTGTGTGATCTAGTAGAAAAATGGTTTTATAACACTGCCGCACACTCTATTACCAATTGGGATGAATTTGTTATAGCATTCCTTAAGAAATTTTATTCCAATCATAAGACCGCCCGTGTTCGGAGCGAGATCAACTAGTTTACCTAGCTTCCCAATGAACCATTTTGGAAATACTTTGAACGGTTTAAAGATCTGCTAGTCCAATGCCCTCATTACAGAATTAATAGATGGGACCTTTGTCGAATTATATATGAGGGTATTACTCCAGCGACAAAACAGATGCTTGAAACATTTGTCAATACAATTTCATGTCCAAAGACGATGGTGAAACTTGGCAATTCCTGGAAGATCTCGCTGAACAAACTTTACAATGGGAAAGCGTTAGACCAACATCATCTGGGGGGGTATCCATCAGCTCGATATTCCCATCGCAGTGAAAGCCGAAATGGCCGTGATATAAAGGAAACTCGACGCTATAGAAAACAAAGTCTCTTCAGTCTTCCTGAACCAGGCTACGTTTCCCAAAACCGTGTGTGGTTGTGTAACAACCTAGTTCATTTATACCAATTCCAGATCCCGTATTTATTTATCTGTGGTATTTTATTGATTTATCGTATTTGGGTGCGAATGATATTTTACATTTTACATTGCATTCGACCGGACCCGCTTGCATGAACTTGTTTGATTCATATTTATAGATTACCCTGACTTGTTACATAGACACGTGCATCTCATGTATACCGCATATTGGAATTTCATCTAGCATCGCATATTTTACCATATAACATTTTAGGTCATGTAAAATAAATTAAAATTGCATTTCATAGACTGCATGATACCCCTAACCCCGTGGTAGCATCCGTACATCTTGTTTTCGTCCCGTTTAGTGAAACGGACGTGTTTGGATGGCTACGCGCACGTACATGCATCCGTTCTTGGGGGTATGCATTTTCGTTACCAGAGCAGTTGTTTTGAATTTTGAAAGTCGCATAAATTTTTCGTATTTTAAATTTGAAATTTTAGACCCGACCCAGACACGTTTTGAAATATTTTTTGTATCTCGCCAAAATTCTATTTATTTAAAATTTTGAAAATTAATTCGAATATTTTACAGCTCAGGAGATTTCTCTAAACAAATTAAAATCTTTTTACATTTTTTTTAATCTTTTCCCTAACCAATTACAGCTCTTTCCTCTCTCTGACCCCCGACCCCACTCTTCTCCCTCTTTCTTTTTCTCTCTCTCTTTCTCTCTCTCTCTCTCACCCGCTATCTCTTTCTCTCTTTCCCATATAAAAACAAAACCATCTCTCCTCACTATTCACCGCACACTCTCTCTCTCCTCTCTCTCCTCTCGCGTTAATTCTCTCTCTCCTATATATATTTTTAAAACTCCCCTCCCCTCCTTCCTCTCTCATTTTTCTTTAAACCCACAACCGTGAACCCTTGCCATCGCCTGCCTCCACCTCGCCGTCGCCCAAAGCCCCCGACGACGCCCTTCCCGACCTCGCCGCCTCCTCACATCCATCGCCTTCACCTCTCCTCTCTTTTCCCGAGCCCTGCACACCTTCAAACCCAGACCCGAGCACCCCTGCACACCTTGCACCGCCGGAGTTGATCTCCGCCGGCGATCTCGTCCTCGTTTCCCGACTCCAGTGCACCCAGTAAGCATTTCTTTTCTTCCCAATCTCCTCTTCCTTTTTCCTTTCTTCTCTTTCTTCTTTCTTTTCTTTGTTTTAAAGTTCTCTGTCTTTGTAGTTCGCAGGAAACCGGACGCGATGTCGACGATCCCGACGACCCAGCGAATGTATCTGACTTGGGTGATCACCTCTGTGCGTTGTTTGGATCCGTTCCGTGTACCGTGCGCGCGTCACGACTTTTCGCCGACGTGAGACGTTCCGTACACCCTGTTTCTTGATCCGTCTAGGCAAGTTAATCTTGCTACATGCTATTTAAATTATTATATACTTATTTAAATACATATTATACCTGTTGTTTAAATCTAGTGCCCTATATTTCATTTTAACGTTTCGATGTTCCGTTTATATCATTTAGATCTAGATCATGAAAATAATCTTGTTACATAGTAGATTACATTAAACTGCATCCATACCAATATTTATTCCACATAGTGCTTATTTGTACATCTCATAGTACCATTTTATAGTTTGTAACTTTTCGAATACCCGTTTGCATCCATTTCATTTAGAATATATATAATTGCATCCATAGATCACTCGAATATATAACACTGTAATATTGACACCCCATGTTTAATAAATTGCATCCTATTTAGTATTGGAACTATAAACGTAACCCTAATCGATAACTGCGCATCCATATGTTTGAATCTATACCTATTTGCATACCACATCACATTACTCCATTTTATTGTTACATTGGTATCCCATACTTGCTTTGTGTACCCATGCTTAGTATAGTTTGATTTTGAGCACCCACGTGATACTTATGCACCCCCTGACATGACTTGATACACTATTACTTGATACGACTTGATACCTGTGCACTTCTTGACTTGATTGATACTTGTTCACTACCTGACTTGACCTGATGTACCATAGCTTGACCTGTTATCTGATCCTGTTACTAATGCCAACAATCTTGACCTGTTGTCCCTACGGACATTTCCTGTTGTCTATTCAGACAAACCTGTACCTGTTTGACATGACTTGATACACTATTACTTGATACGACTTGATACCTATGCACTTCTTGACTTGATTGATACTTGTTCACTACCTGACTTGACCTGATGTACCATAGCTTGACCTGTTACCTGATCCTGTTACTAACGCCAACAATCTTGACCTGTTGTCTCTACGGACATTTCCTGTTGTCTATTCAGACAAACCTGTACCTGCTTGATCCTGTGTTGGCATTAGCTTCAGATTTATTAATACCCGACTTGAACACATAACTTGGGGGTATGGGGAAATCAATGATGAAACCTGACTTGTAACTCGACAGTTCGATATCTTTACTGATCAGTCTTACGGGCTAGGCCAGCCCCGGGATGATGCGGCTGACATCATTCATCATTACATACTACCCTTTACTGCCTTGCGGCACGTCTCGGATTCAGCCCGAGAATCTTGACCATGGTCCCGGGCACGCACGGGATACTATTGAGTTACATCGATGATTCATCAAATTGATTTCAAAGACTTGAGAGTAGTTAACACAGTAGACCGGTTTAGATTACTCACTGCACATCACCTGTGCCTTACCTTTCACTGTCACTATTTATATTACCGTTATACCTGTTTTACCGTTCATACTAATACCTACATGTCTTGCTACCCCTGTTTATATTATTGCTTGATATTATGACGCACTGACGTCTGGGTTTTGCATGGCCCAGATTCCTTACCTTTGCTGCAGGCCGAGCAAGAGTTTTCCAGTGAACAGGCCGAGCAGTGAGGACTTGTTAGTAGTAGTGTATTTTTTCCCTTTCAGTATTTTCATTCCTGATGTGAGCCCGCATTATGGGACGTACATTCCAGTTTATTCCTGTATTGGATCTTCTTGCTTCCGCATTATTTTATTCTTGACTCGTTATTCTGGTTTATGGACATGTATTAGATATTTATTATTATTGTTCTTGATATCTCTACAGCCGTAATATGACCGTGGAAGGATATTTCTTATCCACAGGTAGCATGGTTGGCTCTGTCACGTGCCTATCTTAGCGTACTCTGGGAAGCGGGGCGTGACAGGTTACTGTTCCAACCCATCACATTTGACGGAAGAATGTCCCTTGAGTCCATCGTTTCAAGGTCAAGAACAAATTAATGCTACTTTTCAGCAACGACCTAGAAACGAACCTTATTCTTCCACATACAATCAGGGATGGAGGAATCATCCTAATTTTGCTTGGAACTAAAAACAAACTCAAAATCAAAACCAGTTCCTGAGAAATTATCAAAGACCTCCTCCACAGCAACAACCACCACCACAGAGTCAGCACCCCTTTCAATCGCAACCTTTTCAAAATCCGGCCAACAATTCTACACTTTATAATAATTCTTTCCAAACGGCCGGTACCGAAAACTCCCCTGCACTCGAACGAAACTTGGATACGTTTATTAAACATTCCACGCAAACGACGACTGGTTTAAAATCTTCTATCCAAACGTTATCTTCTATCCAAACGTTAATGCAAAACACCGCTTCCCACGATGAAAGCATTAAATCGATAGAAGCACAACTTGTATAGTTAAATGCCGCGATGAGTGCGAAAGAGAAAGGGAAACTTTCATCTCAACCCCTACCGAATCCTGACCACTCACAAAGTCATAATGTGTGTGCCGTAACCACGTTGAGATCGGGAAGAGTCCTGAACAACCAAGTCGGTGAACAGGTTGATGATGATGAATCAATTAAAACCCTGACTTCTACTTCTAACCCTATTTCTTCCAGTCCACCTTCTTCCGAGCCTATTCTCTATTTTCCACAAGGCTCGAACCCTCCGCCCACTTTCTCGAGTCAACTTAAAAATATCCCAACTCCAATTCTGGGATCGATTCCATCCCCACAAACTTCTCCAATGTTGGACCCAACCCTTATTGATAAACCTCCTTATCCACACAGGTTAAGAGGCAACAGACCAAGTCTACAAATGGAGAAGATTATAAAATTTTTTAAGTAAGTTAACATAAATATTCCTCTCCTAGATGTTATTCAACAAGTTCCGTCTTATGCGAAAATCCTAAAGGACTTGTGCATTAGGAAGAAAAAAATTCAAGTGCCTAAAAAAGTTTTCTCAGTGAGCAATGTGAGCACCACGTTTACCCAACAAATATCCAAGAAATGAAAGGACCCCGGGAGTCCTACAATATCTATTTTTATTGGGGGTAAAAATATCGATCATGTTCTATTCGATTTAGGCGCTAGTGTTGACTTGCTTCCATATTTTGTCTATGAGCAATTAGGGATCGGAGAGTTAAAAACGGCGTACTGCACTGTTCAGATTGCCGATCGATTTATCACCCAACCTAGGGGTGAGCTAGAGGACGTGTTAATCAAAGTCGGGGAATTTATATTCCCTGTGGACTTCATAGTTATAGATACATAGCCTGTGGCGAACCCACGAAATCAAATTCCGGTGATTTTAGGTCGACCTTTTCTTGCGACTTCCAACGCAATAATCAATTGTCGAAACGGCTCTATGACCCTATCCTTCGGGAAGATATCAATTGAGCTTAACATTTACAAGTTGGGAAGTGAACCCTCCGAACCCTATGCTCAAGTATTTTCTGTCGAAACAATAAATTCCGACAGCAGCAAATTTGAACAGCTTCACGATTCTGATCTTGACTCCACCAGCACGTTGTTGTTTGACCCTGTTATTTATTATACACATATGGACCCTTCTATCGAGCTGTCCGGGTCAACATCTAACGCTAAACATGAACCGTTTATGGAGTCCGAGTATCATCCCGTTCTTTCCGATGAGATTATTATTCGGGACATCGATGAAAGCTTTGAAGAAATCTTCGCTGAAGAACTCGCATTCTTAGAAAACATGGGAGTTGTGATGAATTAACCCCAACACAAAGAAGTTGAACCACCGCCCTCCCTTCTTATCAATAACTAGAATGCGAGTAATCCACCATCACTGTTTCATCTCTACAAACCGAGACGTAAACACATTTTATTCCACCTCTTATCCCCTCCCCACTTCTTCACGTCGATAGGTGACATGATCTTCTACCAATTAGTGCGTTACATCGATAAAATATTTGAATGGTTGGTGTTGACTTTTAGTCTTTGTAAAGTTTTATATTGACCAATAACTTTACCCTCTCTTTATAATTTTAAACGTTTAATACTATTTTACTCAAGTTTGTGGTTGGGGGGGGGGATCTTTTGGCTCTTGAACGAAAAGAATTTTTTTAATGAAATTGTGAGCCAAAAATAAGTTTGGGGGAAGGTTTCACTTTCATTATTTCTTTTCCCCTTTGATAACTTTTTCTCCAAAGTCTACAGGTTTTTTAGCTTAACAGATGACATCAGTGAGGACACTGCTGCAAACAGGTTTGGGGGGAGGTTTGTGCTTATTCACGCATTATTTTGCTTATCATAAATATAAGCACAAAATTTTTTGATAATAAAAGTTTGAAAGTGAAAAATTACATATGAAAGATATGAATATTTTGAGAAATGCAAGGAAGTTAGATGTTTTCTTAAATGAAACTAGTAATAAGTAGTTATGAGCCGTTGTCCCAAGGGTTAGTAAGATGAAGGAAATTTCTAATCCGAGGATAAAAATAAGTCTGAAAAATAGTCCTTATTCTTGAGTCCAAACTTTTGAACGTTGATACCCTATTATATGCACTGTCACATATCTTGAAACTTGGGATAGTACATGGTACCTTGAAATGCTCTTGTCTAAAAGCCTTAGCATGAAATATATATATATATATATATATATATATATATATATACACACACACACACACACAAATGATGAAGAAAAATGAACACCGGTTTTGTAATTACTTAAGGCAGCAAAAAAAAATATAGCGAAGGTACTTTATCACCTAGTGTCTTAGACCAACCGGTTTGGAAGCCACTGCTAAGCCTTAAGTGTTGCAAGACGAGGATTTTAGGCTTTAATGCACGAGCACATTTTGTAATCGGTCGGTTAGTATTTCAAGAAGTATTAACGGCAGCATGAAGAATGTGTGAGCAATTTCATCGAAATTATTCACCGACTATAAAGTACTTTGGAAGATGGACAAGACTATGATAGCTTGAATTGAATTCTCTAAGTATAGGGATGTTTTTTATACACACGTAGGGGTATATGATCGATATTTGGATGAAAGATAGGGATGAAGAATAAAGACGATGTTTTATTGAGGGATGATGTGATTTCTAACATTTTTCCACGACCATTAAGATAGGGCCCATGGCAACTGAAAAACTGGTGTAGTTGGAAACTCTTATTTTCAAGTTCTTTCTTTTATAGTTCTTATCTTTGTACGTAACTTTCATCTTCTTTCTTTTATTATAGGATTTTGTGGGTGTAATCCGCTGAAAACCCTCAGGAGACAACACTCCTCCTATTAGATACACCCAGAAGTTTAACGGCTTGTTGCACGTGCTCAGTGCAATCGTGTTGCCTACGAAAGTGTGCTACTTAGGTTTTTCTTTTTTTCTTTTCTCCCTCTCTTGAATAACTAGTTTGCTCGGGACGATCAAAGTTAAGTTTGGGGGTATTTGTTCAGTCGAAAATATCGCACGTTTGATATAACATTTTCCTTACTTTTCTTAAATATCTAAATATGTTTATTATAAATATGAAACATATGAGAGTTTATTTGTAAAATATCTATTGTCATATGTTTATATATTATAATTAATATTATGAAGGAACATATGACAAAAGATATTTTACAGATAAACTCTCATATGTTTCATATTTATAATAAATATATTTAGATATTTAAGAAAATTAAGGAAAATGTTATATCAAATGTGCGATATTTTCGACTGAACATCCACCATCGCATGGTGAATCTTACAAGCTGACAAATTCTGTATCAGATTCTAAGGATCTTCAACGAGATTCCCACCACCTCACAAAAGTACGAGCGCATGCTCGCGATGGCTGACAAGATCCTCACCGACAACATCCAGCACTGCCACGCGTCCCTTCTCGGCGTCACACGTGCGGCCCTTTCCTCTGCCTTCTCCCACACGTGCGGCTCCTTGGCCGCTCCATGCGGAAGATGTAGGCCTCCGTGTCCGCTACATGGCCATCCCGGGTCATCCATCTCCTCCCCTTGGGCCTCACCTCGCCGCCAGGTATGACACCCTCAGTGTCTTCCTTAACGATTTGCTCAATGCTGATGCTCATGATGCATGGAGATCGTGTTAAGTTTGTAGATTGGTTAAGACATAATTAAAAACTTTGAGGCGTGTATGATACACTTTCCGAAAGGTGATATTGCCCCTACCCTGGGAGTACAGTAGAAGACAATCACCCCCAAGATACAACAAAGCTCTTGAAACTCTCTTAGAAGATAATGAGAAGAAGTTGCAAAATCTGTGAAAAGAAAGACTTAATTTATAGAGTTGAATAGACACAACTTTTTGGGTGGTTGTGACCGTTCAGACAACAAAACTGCAGTAGACAGTTTTCAGACAACCTTTGAATTCGAAATTAAAAAAAGGCAAACTCTGTCATCAAGTCAAATCCAAGATGCCCAAGTGCCTTATCAAAGACAATAATAAATAAATATTATAAGCCCATTAGAAATTAGGCCCACTTGGCTCATAACGCACTTTGTTCAAGATATTACTTAAAAATTGGGAATTATTATAAAGGCTTGGACATTCGTCTCTCCATCCACTGTGGGACTATTTCCCACATACAAATACTAGCAATAGATTCAAACTACCAACAATCCCCCACTAGTTTGTATATATTGGTTGCAACTTGCAACAACATCTCTCCCGTGACAAATATTATGCATAAAAAAGGTATCTTTCGATTTAAACCTTCCATTAGTGTGTATATATCAATTGTCTAACAAAGTTATTGGTGTCCAGAGATTAAACCAAAACTTTTATTATTAGAACTTGAAATACGACACACACAATATTCATCTTATTTTCTAATAGGTTTATAACTGCTTTAGCACTATTATGGCCGCGTGCTACTCTTGGTCTTCATAAGCATTTATAAGAGAACACTTCATATCTCTTGTTGAAACGGCACCACTTCTATGCTAATATAGGTGGAGTTTCCTTTATTATATCTCTGTTACTGTGGATATTTTAAAAATTAAATAACTCCATTGTGAGCTTTCGCTCATCCTCTTAATCGTAACAGACAGCACTAGATACTTATTTATATAAGAATGAGACGTTTAGTGTAATACAGGCGCATGACAGTAACTTGTTATTACCCATTGAACTATTAAAATTAGTTTTTACTAATTAAAGTTGGGTTGCCATTACTGGTGCCAAATTGTAAATGATTAAGTCCCATTCCGATCGATGCATTCTTTACCAAATCTTTAGATAATGCCTTAGTAAAAGGATCTGCTAAATTCTTTGCAGATCTCACATAAACTATGGTAATTATTCCATTAGTAATTAAATCTCAAACATATTTATGCCTTAAGCTAATGTGTCTAGCCATTATAAACATTATTATAAGCTCTAGACATAGTCGCCTCACCATCGCAATGTAAGGAAATAGATGGCATTGGTTGTGGCCGCAACTCTATATCCAATAATAAATTTTTCAGCCATTCCACTTCCTTGCCGGCAGCATCCAAAGCGATAAATTCAGATTCCATTGTTGAATGTGTGATGCAGGTTTGTTTCTTAGAGGCCCAACTAAAGGCACCGCCTCCGATTGTAAATACCCAACCTGTTGTGAATTTATTATCACTTGCGCTTGTGATCCAACTTGCATCCGAATAACCTTCTAGTAACAACAACTGAGCCTTTTATCCCAAGCATAAGGGGTAGGCTACATGAACCAACATGAGAATCACGCCGGGTCCAACACATGAATCCTCTGTCTCCACTCACTTCTATCGAACAATATACTTTCATTGAGTCCTTTGGCAACCATATCGTTTCGTATCGCCTCCATCCATGTTTTCTTCGGTCTCCCTTTTGCCCTTTTGCCATTACCCATACCGAATAACCTTCTAGTACTGCAGGATAATTGGAATAAAATAGACCAAACTCTTTTGTTCTTTTTAGATACCCAAGAACTCTACTGATGGCCTTCCAATGATTAGTACTGGGTTTACTGGTATATCATGACAATTTGCATACTGCAAAAGCTATATCAGGCCTTGTATAATGCATCGCATACATAAAACTTCCAATAGCGCTAGCATATTCTAATTGTGCAACCATATTGTCACAATTCTCATTTAATTTCATACTCGGATCATACGGAGTAACACTTTCTTTAATATTAAGATGTTGGAATTTATTTAATAATTTCTCTATATAATGAGATTGGTTTAGAAAAAACCCTTCCCTATATTTTTTCACCTTAATTCCTAAAATAGTATCTACTTCATTCAAATCTTTCATTTTGAATACTGAAGTAAAATACTTTTTTGTTTCATTTATTCTAATCATGTTTGTACCAAATATTAACATGTCATCGACATAGAGTCATATAATTACTCCATAATTCTGATTGAATTTGAAATATATACATTTATCCGTACTATCATGCTTAAAACAATTTGATATTATTGCTTTATCAAATTTCTCATGTTATTGTTTAGGGGCCTGTTTTAAACCATACAACGACTTAGTTAATTTACAAACCTTGTTTTCATTTTCAGAAAGTATGAAACGTTCGGGTTGTTCCATGTATACTTCCTCATTTAATTCACCATTTAAAAATGTTGTTTTTACCTCCATTGATGCACATATAAATTATATATTGAAACCAAAGTTATAAGAATTCTAATAGATGTTATTCTAGCCACATGTGCATAAGTATCAAAATAATCTATACCTTCTTTTTGTGTGAATCCTTTAGCCACTAATATTGCCTTGAAAGTTTGTATATAGCCATATGTATTTTGTTTTCTTCTAAATACCCATTTACACTTTATAGGCTTAGATCCTTGAGGCAAGTCAACCAATATCTAAGTATTGTTAAACATTATTGAGTCCATTTCGTCATCAATAGCATCTTTCCAAAATGCAGCATCTTTTGAAAACATTGCTTCGCTAAATGTTTTAGGATCATCTTTTATATTAAGTAGAATATGTACTTTGTTAAGCACTTTGGTTCTATCACTTTCAACGAGAAAGATTATCGAACGAGAATCAATAAAACCAGGACTAAAATATTTTTCTTTCCTGATTCTTTGACTTTTCCTTGCTTCAATACTTTTATTACTTTCTCTTCTTTTCTCATTGGTAATTTTCTTAGAAGTTACTGTATATTCCTTATTATACAAATTAGAATCAACATTGTCATGCATAAATTTATTTTCGAAAAATTCAACATGTATCTATTCAATTATGACATTTGATTCTAAATCTAGAAGTCGATATGCTTTAGAATTTTGTGCATATCCAATAAATATACTTCGAATACCTCTCGGCCCTAATTTAAATTTATATGGATCAGTCAATTTATAATATGCTATGCACTCCCACACTTTAATATAGTTTAAATTGGGTTTTCTATCATTCCAAATTTCATATGGTGAAATATGAGTTTTCTTAGATGGTATTCTATTATGAATATAATATGCTGTTAAAAGAGTCTCACCCAAAAAATTAAAAGGTAATTTAGCATTTAAAAGTATAGCATTTACCATTAAAATTGAAGCCCTATTTTTTCTTTCGGCTAATCCATTGTGTTGAGGCGTATAAGGTGCAGTTCTTTGATAAATAATACTATGCATTTCGCAAAATTGAGAAAAAAAATCAGAAAAATATACTCCTCCTCTATCACTTCTAAGGATGTCAAGCCCTGCTTCCCCGTAGACGGAAACGGTGACGTGATAAGCTCGCGGTATATTTATCCAGAGAAGGTCATTCCCTAAATAAATATACTAAGCGTATTGAAACAATAATACACAATACAAGAATAAATGGAGACTGTAAAATTTTTCAACAAATATTTTTATTTACATTTAACTTCCAATATTTATAAATATATGAGTTTATGTTAGAAATGAAACATAATAAGGAAAATGCCTAAACAAGTGGCATGCATAAACTGAAGAAAAATAAAGCTGGGCTAGCCCTGTAATGACTCTGAACTTTCTGTACAGAAATTTCTTGTTATGGTACAGAAAAGAGTATTACAGCCTGTGTAAGAGTTATAAATTAAATTTGTTTAATAAAATTAAGAAACAACTTGTAGCTCATTGGTAAAATCTCTACATTGCTGTGACATAGCCTGTATGTTCGAACCCCATCAGGCACAATTATTTTTCAGATTTTTCTTTTTAATTTTTCGGAAGCCCAAGAGTTGCACGTGCAATACACAGAGAACAAAAAGTTTCAGAAAAATCAATCAGACGTAATGAGGTGTACACACCCAACTTGACACGTGGCACGAATCCCGAGACGGATCATCAAGATCCGACCACCCAAATTCCCCAAAGGGCTGGCGCCGACGGTCCGATGGAGCCCAAATCTCTCCGTGCTTTGCACACTTGACTCTTCAACCCCCTTGCACTGTTTGATTTTCCTGCAATCAAACAGAGACTCTTCAATTCACCATTTAACACATTTTTAATGCATTTTAATCCAAAATTTTAACCCCCAAACCTTAATCTTCACTATAAATACCACCCCATACCCTAACTCTTCCCCATTCTGAAAATTCTAGCAAAAATTCTCTCAAACTCTCTAAGTACCAAGTGGAGTTAAGCACCCCATGTGGAGTAGCAAGCCAATCTAGACGACCGGAGCATCTCCGACGAAATCATGACCCCCGAGGGCTTCTTCGTTCTCTTACTAACTACCTAAAACCGTAAGTCCCTTCATCTCTATCCTTTTCCAGTTCAAAACAAATTTTTAAAACAAATCGATAAAAGTGGAGTTATCTCCGATGTAATCTTCTTTTTAATTTTTGTATTCCACTTGATAAGCAACTTAGATCAGACTGATATCCTATATTAATCTTAACCTTATTTCCCATCATTTAGTTTTTAGTTTAACAAAATTTTCATGTGAAACAAACATATAACGAACTTTTTCATTAAAATACTATGAACTTTAGTATAACCCTCATTTCAATAATTGTTAAAAAGATACCTTTAAGAAAACTTCACGGGGTAACGTCTTACCCCACACGCACACTATGGTTACATAGTACGGTATTCTAAATATAGAGCTAATTTAAAAAAAATAACTTTTTCATTAAAATACCACACCTTTACAAAACGAGTTTCTTTGATCAGTATTTCGAAATCCTTAGGAATTACGCCTCTACAACTCTCGTTAAGGGAATCCGCTAATGGATGGTACAGATTATCGCACATCCTTGGGACAGTAAGCGAGATGCAGAACTCCTCACAGAGTATTCGGTCTCGAAAAGAAATAAAAATACGGTTTTTAAGAAACACGACTTTTCTAAACAAAACTAATTTTTGAAAAATTATATAAAAATCATAAATCCGTATTTTTAACAAAAACAACTTAAGAAACTATATTTTTAAAATAAAAGATTAGAATTTTTAATAAAATACCATTAAGTTTGCAAAAGAGCTAGTTTTCATAAAAATATCATAAACTTAAAAAAAACTAGGTTTTATCACCAAAACACCACAACAATTAAAATACATGTTCATGAAAACCTTAAATATTATAAATCACCATTGAGATTTATTTTTAAACTATATTAAAGTATTTTTCATAAAACCCTCTTGAGATATGCAAACAATATTAAAAACTCTGGATTAATATAGATTTAAGCATGATCAATTCTCTTGAGCCCTAGAGAGCCGGAAAAAGGGAGTGCTTGTCTATTCAGGTTAGATAACTTAACGAAGTTATCAATGATAACTGTCTTGGAAAAAAAATACAAATTCTGCCGTCCATGTGCAGCAGTTGCCGATTTCTCCCGAACATAAGATTTTTAATGGTTTAAATCAATTCCTATGAAAAAAACATGAACTCGAATCCAAACTCGAATCTAAACTCGAACTCGAACCTAATTCCAATCTAAACTCGAATATGTATTCGGACCCAAACTACTTGAACCAACTTGACTCGAACCAAGATTGCAATTGTCATGACTCACATATTACTCGACTCACTCGACTACATTCTACACCTTTTACAATCTATGGTTTCGATCAAGACATGTTTGTTGGGTTATGCCAGCGCCCTGGCCATCTACCGTGGCTGAATACGGAACAATTTTTTTATAAAACTGGCATTAGAACAACCCCCATAATACGGATCTACCATTAACCTTAAGCTAGCAAACATATAGAGGAGTTTAGAAAAGTTATACCGAATAATCCGTGTCCTTCGGTCTTTAACCATCATCCCAAGCTCCTAGAGGCCTCCATGATCAAGCTTGATCTCCAGTCTCGATACTTCCATGACTAGGGACATTTAAGGATGTGCTAATAGACCACCCAGCTTTCACGTATATGATCGCCATCATAATGCTGGTAGTCAAGCAAGAATCCTATGGGCTCTATCAACATGTAATAGTGATATGTAATACCACATAATACATGTACATGATGATAAAGAAAAATAAAATAGAATACTATCATTTTGAGTAAGACTGTTCTATTCGTATAGGTCCTCCCTCAATCATCATAATCACTTGCCTGTGATTATAATAATTGCCTTGAGGGCACTATAGCTAACAATGTTAATCAATCAATCAAACTAATTAAGTATATTAACCAGTTATTATATATTATATTCGGGGTGTTTGGGATAGTTTCTTGTGTGAATCCAACGAAACTTAAGGAGTCCCGTATTAACCTCTTTTTTATTTTACTCGAATATCAGTCGGGTTGACTCATCCACGGCCTAAAACCACGATGCTAACACATGAAACGGGCTCGTGTTTCCTTGCTCTTGGGGCCCCACTCTTGAGCTCGTGAATACTTCTACGGCTGCGTTGACATTCACATTTGGAACTTAACGTTAACATAGTGACTGTTTACCGCCGAAAACGGAGACGAACCGGGATGGGTCGTCTTGCCTAAATTTTGGGACAGATACTATTTGGATTTATCCGTCCACCTCTCCGAAGATACCAAGTTGATTTATGGCACCGTGTATCGGAGTTTTGGACGGATACGGCCGTTGCAGCAGACTTCGTCAGATTCCCCCTTATTGTGAGGGGTTTTTGATTGTGTGGACGCTCTTCCTTGCAGGCGCAAGCCCCTGCAGTTAATTACGTTATCGCATCGCGATAACCACTTTCTTCTGCTCCAAAAGTTCACTTCGTATCATGTGTGTTTGTTTTATTTTTGCTTGCCCGTGGATTGTATACGGAGACTAATTTATGTTGTCGTCCGTAGGGCATGGATTAGTCAAAATCCGTATATTTTTAGATTTGGGTTTGGTTTGATTTAAAGATCGTTAATCTCGTTTGAGATTAAGATCAACTTTAATGTTTGTTGAGGATATGCTAGTCCAATTTGAGACTGAGAGCTACTCAACAGGATTTTGGGATCATTCAGACCCAGCAAAAGAGCATTTGGGCTCCACTGCTTTAGTTTAAGGACGTTTCGGTCCGTTGTTAGTTTAAAAACGTTTCGGTCCGTTTTCGCCATTTTGGGAAGTGCACCCAAAAGCAGTTGGTTGTCGGGACCCGCCACCTCTCTGAAGACGTTAAAGAATTACAACGACATATATCAGAGGTGTAGAGAGATGTACCCTTGAATGGATTCCATGTTTGAGGTAAAAGGAATTGATGGTCGAGCCCAGAAATCATTAGTCATATTTTGAGACTAAGATTTCTTCATTAGTTTGGGAAGTCATGAGCATAGAGCCTCGGTCTATTTGGAGATTGAAGATGTTTTAATCTTAAGAAAACTTAGCCAACTTGAGACTGGAGTTGACTTCCCATAGTTTTAAGCACTAGTATACGTTCAGCACTCACATGTTCCTACGTAAGGTTCTAAAGCAGTGTTAAACACTGAATTTCGATGGCGCTCACGTGTGGAACGCGAGGCACCTCAAAGCTGGCGCTGTATATTGGGTTCAAGTCCCCGTTTATATATAAGTATTAAACACTTAATTCTTGTGGCACTCACGCGTGAGCACGTAAGGCGCCCCAAGGTTGGGTATTGCCTTTTGGGTTTTACTTCCTTCTTCTTTTATAAGTGCTAAGTATTTGGCTCACGTGTGAGCACGTGAGGCGCCCGAAATGGGAACCGTTCTCTGGATTTTATTTCTCTTTCTTTCATAAGTGCTCAACACTTGGACCCTGTGGTGCTCACGTGCGAATACGTGAGGCACCTTCAAAATGCGAGCGCTGTTTTAGGTCTATTCCCCTTTTCATATATAAGCGTTAAGCACTTGATTGGGGGTCACGTGGAAAACACGTGACTGCCCTAGGAGGCACTTCTTGTTCTTTTTAAATACTCGCGTGTGAAACACGTGACTCAGTCTCAGCCATTCTTTTTGTTCATCATAGCTGTTGACGTGGGGAAATACGTGAAGTTTTGTTATAGTGTTGAATACTAATGAATCACCAGTCTTTTCTTGTACGTGCATGAAGATCTTGATCTCATATTAACGATACTGGGATATGAGTTTAGAGAATTTCAAGTTTCTTGTTTTATAAGAATTAAATTCTTTACAGGGTTAAACCCTAGTTTTATCAAAGGAATTAAATTCCTATATACTTGTGTAAGAATTAAATTCTTTGAACTTAGTTCTTTTCCCTAAGTTTTGAATCTTCATAACATAAAAGAATCTCTCCGATGAGAATTAAATTTTCAACTTGTGGGGAGATCTGCTTCTGCAGACCTCAACCAGAGGAAGAACTAAGTTCTTTTATGATGGGTTAAATAGTTAAAGAGGCGAAGAAAGGATAATATAATCTCTGTATTTTCTTCTTACCTAGGTTTTTTTTGTTTAAGAAGGGGATCTTCTTCTTTTAGAGAATTGAATTCTCTTTCTCTCTCTTTTTTCCCCTCTTTTCTTGAGTAATTTTTTCGTATCCTCCCCCCTTTTTTTAACTTGAAGTCTTGGGTTCTTTATATAGTGGAGAGAAGTTTGTTAATTAGTTTTAGGAAATCTCCCATTAAGAGACTTTAATTGATTTGGGGGGTTTACCTGCTGTTGGATCTTTGATCCAAGGGTTTCTGTCTCACATAACATATTTTCTTGTTTCTTAAACAAGATTAGGAAAATATTTTCCCGTACAGAATTTATTCTGTAGATTGGTGATTTTTAATCACCGTTGGATTTCTAATCCAAAGGTGCTTGGTTTACGGAGCACAAATTTTCTTTGTTTTAAATAGATATGAAAAATATTTTCCAACTCATGGGTTCTTTGATCCGCCAACTTTCTGTTTAACAGAAAATATCATTTCCCATTTAAAAGTTCAATAGAATTTAATTCTATGTTTAATCATCATTGGATCTTCGATCCAACGGTTCCTTGTTGAGTAGAATTTTAATTCTACGTAGGGACGTGCCCTCACGTGTTAAACACGTGGGGCTCTTTTGGCCTAGCAATTATTTTAATTGCAGTGACCATATGCGTTGCATATAGACACTCACGTGTTAAACGCGTGGGGCTCTTTTAGCCCAGTATTTATTTTAACTGCAGCGCTTATATGCGTTGCATATAGGCGCTCACGTGTTAAACACGTGGGGATGTTTTAGCCTAGCGATTGTTTTAATTACAGTGCCTATATGCGTTGCATATAGACACTCACGTGTTAAACACGTGGGGCTGTTTTAGCCTAGCAATTATTTTAATTGCAGTGCCTATATGCGTTGCATATAGGCACTCATGTGTTAAACACGTGGGGCTGTTTTAGCCTAGCAATTGTTTTAATTACAGTGTCTATAGGCACTCACGTGTTAAACACGTGGGGCTTTTTTGGCCTAGCAATTATTTTAATTGCAGTGCCTATATGCGTTGCATATAGGCACTCACGTGTTAAACACATGGGGCTGTTTTGGCCTAGCAATTATTTTAATTGCAGTGCCTATATGCGTTGTATATAGGCACTCACGTGTTAAACACGTGGGGCTGTTTTATCCTAGCAAATGTTTTAATTGCAGTGCCTATATGCGTTGCATATAGTCACTCACGTGTTAAACACGTGGGGCTGTTTTAGCCTAGCAATTATTTTAATTGCAGTGCTTATATGCAACGCATATAAGCACTCACGTGTTAAACACGTGGGGCTGTTTTAGCCTAGCAATTGTTTTAATTGCAGTGCCTATATGCGTTGCATATAGGCACTCACGTGTTAAACGCATGGGGCTGTTTTTGCTTAGCAATTGTTTTAATTGCAGTGCCTATATGCATTGCATATAGGCACTCATGTGTTAAACACGTGGGGGGCTCTTTTAGTGGGGAACTTTCCCTCATCCTTTTTTATAAGGGAACTGTGACCATATAGAGACCTATAGTATATACTTACCCATGAACTTTTACTCTTCTTGTCATATATAGTCTACACTTGTCATTTTCTTTATTCTTACTTATCTTTGGGACTTACCGAGCGCAAATTCGCTGACGAGCATTCCACCCACCTTTGTTTTCTTGGAATGTTTGTTAGATACGGTCGAGACGGAGAAAGTGGACGCTATTGAGGAGGATTATGACCAGATAGCTACTCAAAACTAGCTCACTTCACTTTTCTTCAGTTGATGTATGCTATTTGTTTAGGCATTTTCCTTATTATGTCTACTTTCCAGCTTAAACTCATGTACTTGTACATATTTGAAGTTGAATGTAAATAAAAATATTTGTTGAAAATTTTACAGTCTCCGTTTATTCTTGCATTGTGTATTATTGTTTTCAATACGCTTAGTATATTTATTTAGGGAATGACCTTCTCTGAATAAATATGCCGCGGGCTTGCCACATCACCGTTTCTATCTACTGGGAAGCGGGGTGTGACAGGTTTTATTGGTGGCCCATGTAGGTCAGTTCTGCATGAAGTCGTAAACAATATACCACAAGAATTAATGAATTCAACAAACATTTACATTCCTTGCATTTCGAATTCCTTGAATCTATCCTAACCTATCATTTACATCAAGTTGATGGACTCTCCGAACACTACCAGTACCAACGTCAACGGCAATACTCCACCGCCTACTCTACCACCATCACCAACCATTGTAGCTCCTATCAATGAGCAAACGGTACTGCTTGAGGCTATCATGATCCTATTAGAGGATCAGCAGCATCAGATTGCAATCATGATGAATCGCCCCGAAGCCGAGGCACCTGGAGTTAAGCAGTTTCGGGCACTGCACCCAAAGAACTTCTCGAGTAAGGAGAGCCTGCTTGAGGCAGAAAAACAGGCTCAAGCGATCGAGGATGACCTGGAAGCAGCTCAAGTGCTAGATATTGCTTGGGTGAGAGTTGCTAAGTTGCAACCGACTGATAGTGCCAGAGTTTGGTGGAAGGCTGAGGAGAGTTGTCTCGCACAACCGATAGAATGGAGAACATTCCGAGACCTCTTCGATACTAAGTACTTCCCAGAGACTGCCCGTTTTGACATGGAGTAGCAGTTCATCCATCTACAACAGGGCTCGATGTGGGTCAAGTCGATGGATGAATATGATACCAAGTTTAGCATTTTCAGCCGGTAAGATATAATCTCAAACTTAATTTAATTATCTCACTTAAAACACTGCTAACACAAGGTCATAACAGGTTCGCTGCACATCTTATTCCCACTGCTAAGATCCAGGCACAACGATTTCAACAAGGGTTGGATCCTGAAATCCAAGCTGCACTTTCTACAGGGGGTTTCCCAACCCATAAGCTTGCTTTGAAGGCTGCCCGACACTATGATGCAGTTTTGAAGAAGAAGGGCAGGCTGCAGACAGCCGGTGTTAAACGTCCTGTGTACCAGATCACAGGAGGGGCCTCTTCCAAGCCAGCTTTAACGGACCATCTTGGAGGCCAGTAGGTTCATTCGCCAACAGCAGGCCAGAATTTTGCATCTACTGCAAAAGAACATGGTATCTTGTGAAGAACTGTCGCATGGCGAAAAACTTGTGCCAGATCTGTGGGTCTTCTACTTATGCTATTGGAGTATGCCCCCAGAACCGAGGACCCAACAACTCTCCAGCTAGACCGGCGATCTAAGCTCCTCCTACCCGGTTAGCTCTACCGGCTCCGGCTCCCCGCACCCAGACCACTCAACCCCAATGCCGAGTATTTAACCAGGCATAGAGGAAAGTGCCGCGACGCCAAGCATTCACCATGTCGGTCGAAGAGGCCGAAACTACGGGTCAAGTTATCACCGGTAAATCTCTTCCATATTCTCTTTTGTAGGGTGTTTTTCGTCACCCCATTGAGATGGGAATACGCGCGCGCTTGTCAGGCGTACTACAGATTCCCCCTGCCTGGGGGGTAGGCCGGGGTTTATTGATTGTGGGAATCCGAATCTCCGACAGCCGCGGACTAAGCTGCCGTTAATTACCCCTCGCCTTTGGAGCGAGGGAACCTCCGATTAACGGGTTAAACTGGTCATGCGAACTCAATGTGCAGTGTACGTGTGTTGTGTTTTGAAAGGGGGGTTTGGATATATCGGGAGCCACGCAGAGTTTTTACGGGGGTCCCGCTACCCGGATAGCGGGCTGGGGGTCAAGGAGGCTAGCAGCCCCCTTGCGGGGTGTGGGGCAGCGCCCCGTTAGAAATTTTTTTCTAACAGGGGCAGTTTCGTGGAGTATGTGTATGTGTACATATGTATATATATATATGTATGTGTGTGTGTGTGTGTATATATATATATATATATATATATATAAAAGAAAGAGGGGGAAAAGGCATCTAAAGGATGCGTGGGGCCAGCGCCTTGGGCGCTGTGCGCTCAGGCGCTAGCGTGCCACGTGTCGGTATGTGGGCGCTCTGCGCTTGAGCGCAGGGCGCTGTAGCGCTCAAGCACGCCACGTGTCGGCACGTGGGCGCTTTGCGCTTCAGCGCCTGACGCTCGAGCGCAAGTGCGCCACGTGTCGGCACGGGGGCGACTTGCGCTTGAGCGCTGGGTGCTTGAGCGCAAGGGCGCCACGTGTCAGCACTGGGACGACTTGCGCCAGAGCGCTATGTGCTTGAGCGCAAGCGCGCCACTTGTCGGCACGTGGGCGCTTTGCGCTCGAGCGCAGGGCGCTGTTGTGCAAGCGCGCCACGTGGGCGCTTTGCGCTTGAGCGCTGAGCGCTTGAGCGCAAGCGCGCCACGTGTCGGCACGTGGGCGCTCTGTGCTTGAGCGCCGGTGAGGAAAAGAGGCTTTTAGCCTAAAAAGATTCTCGGAAGAGAAATCAGAGTGGAGTTGGACTCCTAAGTGTGTTTTTGGGGTTAATAGAAGGGGTTTTTCTTCTTCCTCCTCTGTTAGCTGGATCTTGAAGATCAAGAAATGTGAGATCTCAAAATCTCTCCTTTTTGGGATCTAAAGATAGATCCAAGTTCTCCTTTGTGGGTTTGGTGGTGAGAAACTATCTTGTTTTTTGAAAAGGAAGAGTAAAACTCTTGATTTAATTCAAAAGAAAGAAGAAGGTTTGAGACCTTCAGAAAAGGGAAAGAAATACAAACCCTATGTTTTTTTTTTGAGAGAATGAAAGTGTTATGCTTTTTTTTATTCATCATGTTGCCTTTTATAGGCTTACATATTTACATATAGTTTCTTGGGCTTCACAAAATGACATTTTGCCTATCCCATGGCTCATATGCCATTTCATTTTTGCACATAAGCCATGGCCTTACAAAATATTGGCTTTATGCCCATTTTTCATACATTCATGTATAAAAAATTACATAAAAATTATTTATTACATGATTTTGTTGTTGGTATGGGGAGGCTGGCCGTGGGCTCGACTTGGGTATGGGCCCGCTTGACCTGGGCTTGAGCCCACCTAGCTTGGGGGTTGACCTTGACTTTGACTCGGCCAACCGGGGTGCAAATTTTTATCCCAACAAATTTCCCCCCATCAATAAATGCATACCGCACATTTGAGTTGTGTGCATGAAATTGATGGATCTTGAAGCTGGACTTCGAGGTGGAACATCATTCCGGGGGCGGAGCATCATTCCGGGGCCGGAGCATCATCCCGGGAAGCATGATTCCTGGGGATCGGAGCATCATTCCGATTCGCGGAGCATAATTCCAACGTTGGAGCATCATTTCGAAGAGTCGAAGCATAATTCTGAAGAGTAGAGGCATGATTCCAAGGATCGGAGCATCATTCCGAAGAGCGGAGCATCATTCCAGGGATCGGAGCATTATTCCGATGAGCGGAGCATAATTCCAGGGTCGGAGCATCATTCCGATTTGCGGAGCATAATTCCAGGGGATCAGAGCATCATTCCGATGAGCGGAGCATAATTCCAAGGATCGGAGCATCATTCCGAAGCGCGGAGCATAATTCCAGGGTCGGAGCATCATTCCGATTTGCGGAGCATAATTCTAGGGGATTGGAGCATCATTTCGATGAGCGGAGCATGATTCCAGGGGATCGGAGCATCATTCCGAAGCGCAGAACATAATTCCAGGGTCGGAGCATAATTCCGATGAGCGCGGAGCATAATTCCAGGGTCGGAGCATCATTCCAGGGGATCGGAGCATCATTCCGATGATCGGAGCATCATTCCAAAGCGCGGAGCATAATTCCATGGTCGGAGCATCATTCCGATTTGCGGAGCATAATTCCAGGGGATCGGAGCATCATTCTGATGAGCGGAGCATGATTCCAGGGGATCGGAGCATCATTCTGAAGCGCAGAGCATAATTCCAGGGTCGGAGCATAATTCCGATGAGCGCGGAGCATAATTCTAGGGTCGGAGTATCATTCCGATTTGTGGAGCATGATTCCAGAGGATCGGAGCATCATTCCGATGAGCGGAGCATGATTCTAGGGTTCAGAGCATCATTCCGAAGAGCGAAGCATGATTCCAGGGTTCGGAGCATCATTCTGAAGAGTGGAGCATGATTCCAGGATTCAGAGCATCATTCCGAAGAGCGGAGCATGATTCCTGGATTCGGAGAATCATTCCGAAGAGCGGCATACATTCTGACCGAAGCATAATTTCGAGGCATAGGTTGATTCCCAGGCGAAGCATAATTTCGAGGCATAGGTTGATTCCCAGGTGAAGCATAATTCCGATGGGGAAAGCAGATAATCCGAGGCGAAGCTTGATTTCGACACGGGGTGTATTCTGAGACGGAGCATGATTCCAGTGCAGAGCTTGTTGGCTGACTTGATTCCGAGACGAAGCATAATTTCGACAGGAAGGCAGGTACACCGAGGCGAAGCATCATTTCGACACGGGGTGCATTCTGAGACGAAGCATAATTCCAACGCAGAGCTTGCTGATTGACTTGATTCCGAGGTGGAGCCTAATTCCGACGAGGAGGTCGTTGGTTGATTCCGAGCAGAAGCATAATTCCGACAGGGAAGGCAGATACACCGATGCGAAGCATCATTTCGACACGGGGTGCATATTCTGAGACGAAACATGATTCCGATGCAGAGCTTGTTGGTTGATTTGATTCCGAGTCGGAGCATAATTCCGGCAGGGAAGGCAGATATTCCGAGGCGAAGCATGATTTCGACACGGGGTAAATTCTGGGACGGAGCATGATTCCGCCGTAGAGGTTGTTGGTTTGATTTTATTTGGGTTGACATCAGCATCACTACACTGGAATATGGTACCAGGAGCGAATCATCATTTGTCATGAGAGGATTTGGGAATTGTTGTTTTTTTTTGTTTGGTATCAGTTTCGCTACACTGGAATATGGTACCAGGAGCGAATCATCATTTGCGTTTGCTTATTAGGAAACGATGGCTTAGGAGACAGGTTTTAGGTCCCTATCACCTAAGACTTTTCAATTTTGTGAGCCGTAAGGGTCTCATAAAGCATTTTCTCCCTACGGGTCGTAAGGATCCCGTAAGTGCATTTTCTCCTTAGGAGTCGTGGGGACTCCCAAGTGTGTTGCTCCTTTGTGAGTCGTAAGGATCTCACGCGGGAATTTTCTCCTCACAAAGTCGAGAGGACCTTGTGAGTGCATTTCATCTCTTTTTCATGAGTTTGCGCCCTTTCGGGTTTTCACAAACTCGCCGGCAGTCCTGCTGTTTTTACTCATGGAGCCCTTTCGGGTTTCATCCGTGCCCATTTTGCTTGTGGACATACCTTTTTTTTATTTTTTATTTTTTATTTTATTATTTTTGGAGAGATTGGGATTGTTTTACGTCTGTGGATTGTATACGGTTTTGCAGGATGTATGATCCAGACCGTAGGGCCATAAAAATTTCGGGACTTTGTTGGCATATGCATCGCTGCACTGGAATATGGTACCAGAAGCGACTCATCATTCGCCATTGAGGTATGGAATTTGGTTGGCGTCTGCATCGCTGCACTGGAATAAGGTACCAGGAGCGACTCATCATTCGCCATTGGGGCATGGGATTTAGAATTTGGTTGGAGTCTGCATCGCTGCACTGGAATATGGTACCAAGAGCGACTCATCATTCGCCGTTGGGGTATGGGATTTGGAATTTGGTTGGCGTCTGCATCGCTGCACTAGAATATGGTACCAGGAGCGACTCATCATTCGCCGCTTGGGGATTGGGGAGTGATGGCTTAAGAGACAGGTTTAGATCCCTATCACCTAATGCTTTCAATTTTATGGGCCGTAAGGGTCCTATAAAAGCATTTTCTCCCTACGAGTCGTAAGGATCCCGCAGGTGTATTTTCTCCTTAGGAGTCGTGAGGACTCCTAAGTGTGTTTTCCCTTTGTGAGTCGTAAGGATCCCATAAAGGTTTGTTCTCCTCATGTATCGTGAGGACACATGAGTGGGTCTTCTCAATGGCATAATTCCAAAAGCGGAGACCAGCCGTGTAGCTGGTGATTTTGGTAGGGCATGGGTATGCTGAGAATTATTTGAGCCCGTGGATTGTATACGGTGGTCAATTTGGGGACTAACCGTAGGGCCGGGAGAGTTTTGGGAATTTGAATTTTGTTGGCGTCTGCATCGCTGCACTGGAATATGGTACCAGGAGCGACTCATCATTCGCCTTTGTTTTGTTTTTGTGTTTGTTTTTTTTGTTTTGTTTTTTTTTTGTTTTACCGCGATTGCTCTATCATTTCAGCTTTTCTTATCGCGAAGGTCGCGATTGCCCTATCATTTCGGTTATTTATTCGCGGTTGCCCCATCATTTCGGTTTTATTTTCATTTTTATCTTACTCACTGATTTTTATTGCGAGTTGCCCCATCATTTCGGCTTTTCTTTATTTTTCTATTATTTACACATTTTTTTTTATTTACACCTTTTTTTATTTACACCTTTTTTTTACATTCCCAGTTTAACGACTTAGAGGTCGATTGTTCCCAGTTTAATGACGTGGTGGTCGATTGTTCCCAGTTTTATGACGTGGTGATTGTTTTCAGAGAAAGGCAGATGTCTGAGAGAATCGGTTTCACGAAGAACTTCGGTCTCCGTTCGTATGAAATTGGCGGTCGCGGCTGGACTGTTTGTTAACACGCCTTTAGACAGTTCTATCTCTCCTGCCTTGTATTGCTTTTCGACCCAATCTTTGAAGACGAAGCAGTCCTCAATGGCATGACCTATCACTCTGTGATAGGGGCAATATTTGGGGTCGTCGGTCATATTCGCTTCCTGCGGTCTTTTTGACTCTGGCAGTTGTAGACCGTTCTTCAGGGCGTCTTTGAATATTTTACGGATTTTGTCCCTTATGAAGGAATAGACCTTATCCAGCTTCTCTTTTAGTGGAGATTCTCCTCCCTCTCCGAACACTGGCTTTCGAGGCTGGTTGGCGCTAGGCCCGCTCATCCCTTGCTAATTTCGGTTAGCCGAAGTGTTAAAAGATTCAGTATCGTCAGAACCTCCGCCTTTGCGATTTTCGTCCTTTCGGTTTCTCCAGGATCTATTGTTATTTTGGGAGTCAGAGGAGGACTCCTGCTTTGAGCGTTCCAACATCTGGACTTTTCTGGTCAGCTCTTGGAATGTTTTGAGACCCACGGTACATAGAAACGGGGCCATCCAGTTGTTGAGATTTTCGACAAGGAGACTGACAGATTGGTCCTGCTCTATCGGCGTTTCGCATTTGACGGAGAGATTGCGCTATCGGGTTATAAAATCCGTGCTGCTTTTGTTGTTCTTGGGCTTGGTCCTTAAGAGCTCGGCAATGGTGATCTTATTGCTGACACTCATGAACCTCTGCCGAAACAGAGACTCCATTTGGACAAAAGTTATGACGGAGCCATCCGATATGCTCGCGTACCAGTCGAAAGCAACATCGGTCAAGCTATTAACGAACTGGCGGAGGAGAAGCGCATCATTGTCCCCAGTATTCCCGCATGAGGCTTTGAAGTGGGCGATGTGTTGATTCGCATTTCCCGTCCCATCGAATCTTCCGAATTTGGGGATGACATAGCCGTTAGAAAATTCTACCAGATCATACTGAGCAGGATATGGTCTCCCACTACTGCTGATATCTTTTTGCGCTTCGGCTTTGGCCACCAATGTTTTGACTTTGCTGGCAACCAAATCTATGATTTGATCTTGAGTTAGCGGGCTACTTTAATCAGTAGCCAAGACATTTCCTGAGATAGGATGCAATTGACTTTCATGCGGTCCGCCCACCTTTGGATTTGAGGGAATAGGCACCGGCTGTCTCGGGACAACGTATCCTGGTTCATGAGCAGAGCCCTGTGCTTGATTGGGCGATTGAGAGGCAAGTTGGGCCATGAGCCGTAAGACGACATTTGTCAAGTCGTCGATCTTTGAGTAGAGCTTGGCCATCTCCTTGTCTTTGCTTCTGAGCTGCCTTCGGAGCTCTTGGAGAAGTTGCTGCTCCGCATTCTTAGGCTGGAAAGTTGGCTCATCTTCACTTTCCGAGCCCGACTCCTCATGGACCGAAGGGTCTTTCCGCCTATCATCCTCACCGAGAAGGTTTTCATCATCCAGCGGGGGCGGTTGTTCTTGGGCAGCGACGACTACATTCAAGCCAGATTGGGCTTGGGATGTGGTGGCCCCGTCCTTGCTCTTGCTGCGCGTGCCCACTATGTAGACAGTGTGGACCACATACCCAGCCATTTCCCCATCTTCGTCAGGGTAACCCTGTTCTTCGAACCTCATGAGGTTCAGCCTAGCAGGAGCCCTAGCCCTTTGTTGGCTCTATATCTGAGCCTTTTCTCCCTCAGCTTCTCGATTTTGAAGGCTTGGCGGGCATCCGCTATCCGGAAAGCCATTGTGAGTTGATCAGAGGGGAGCTTAGAGAAGACACCCAATCGAGCAGTTGTCAGGGGCACCGCCGGAGCTTGCACGAGACACCCTGTCTCTTTGTTGGTGTCGATGGCCTTGCCCCCAGATGGGGCCATAGAGAGTCGTTCGGAAACGGACTTGCGCTTGGGCTGAGGTGCCCTCGCGACCACCATATTTGGCCTCTTGCCTTTCAAGACCGGTTTGTCTGCCACCGGGGCTTGAGGAGCTGGGATGGCGCCAACTGGCATGAACATAATAGAGCCGAATGGCAGCAGCGGCTCCTCCCATTGTCGCCCGAGACTGGCCGGAAGGACCGTCCTGGCGTCTATCCTCATCGTGTAGGAGACGGGAGCTGAGTTCATCATCGAAGACATCGTTGAAAAGCAATTTCTTGAAAACCTTCATGAGAAAGCATTATTTCAGTATAAATATAGGTATGTACATTGATTGAGTTCGCATGAATGCTTAACCCGAAATATGGGAGGAGAGATTGGTCCCACCGGGCGTACCAAAATATGTAGGGTGTTTTTCGTCATCCCATTGAGATGGGAATACGCGCGCGCTTGTCAGGTGTACTACAGATTCCCCCTGCCTGGGGTAGGCCGGGGTTTATTGATTGTGGGAATCCGAATCTCCGGCAGCCGCGGACTAAGCTGCCGTTAATTACCCCTCGCCTTTGGAGCGAGGGAACCTCCGATTAACGGGTTAAACTGGTCATGCGAACTCAATGTGCAGTGTACGTGTGTTGTGTTTTGAAAGGGGGTTTGGATATATCGGGATCCACGCAGAGTTTTTACGGGGGGCCTGCTACCCGGATAGCGGGCTGGGGGTCAAGGAGGCTAGCAGCCCCCTTGCGGGGCAGCGCCCCGTTAGAATTTTTTTTCTAACAGGGGTAGTGTCGTGGAGTATGTGTATGTGTACATATGTATGCATATGTGTGTGTATATATATATATATATATATATATATATATATATATATATATATAAAAGAAAGAGGGGAAAAGGCATCCAAAGGATGCATGGGGCCAGCGCCTTGGGCGCTGTGCGCCCAGGTGCTGTGCGCTCAGGCGCTAGCGTGCCACGTGTCGGCACGTGGGCGCTCTGCGCTTGAGCACAGGGCGCTGTAGCACTCAAGCGCGCCACGTGTCGGCACGTGGGCGCTTTGCGCTTCAGCGCTTGACGCTCGAGCGCAAGTGCGCCACGTGTCGGCACCGGGGCGACTTGCGCTTGAGCGCTGGGCGCTTGAGTCAAAGGACGCCACGTGTCGGCACTGGGGCGACTTGCGCCAGAGCGCTGTGCGCTTGAGCGCAAGCGCGCCACGTGTCGGCACTGGGGCGACTTGCGCTCGAGCGCAGGGCGCTGTTGTGCAAGCGCGCCACGTGTCGGTACGTGGGCGCTCTGCGCTTGAGCGCCGGCGAAGAAAAGATGCTTTTAGCCTAAAAAGATTCTCGGAAGAGAAATCAGAGTGAAGTTGGACTCCTAAGTGTGTTTTTGGGGTTAATGGAAGGGGTTCTTCTTCCTCCTCTTCTGTTAGCTGGATCTTGAAGATCAAGAAATGTGAGATCTCAAAATCTCTCCTTTTTTGTGATCTAAAGACAGATCCAAGTTCCCCTTTGTGGGTTTGGTGGTGAGAAACTATCTTGTTTTTTGAAAAGGAAGAGTAAAACTCTTGATTTAATTCAAAAGAAAGAAGAAGGTTTGAGACCTTCAGAAAAAGGAAAGAAATACAAACCCTATGTTTTTTTTTGAGAGAATGAAAGTGTTACGCTTTTTTTATTCATCATGTTGCCTTTTATAGGCTTACATATTTACATATAGTCCCTTGGGCTTCACAAAATGGCATTTTGCCTATCCCATGGCTCATGTGCCATTTCATTTTTGCACATAAGCCATGGGCTTACAAAATATTGGTTTTATGCCCATTTTGCTTACATTCATGTATAAAAAATTACATAAAAATTATTTATTACATGATTTTGTTGTTGGCATGGGGAGGCTGGCCGCGGGCTCGACTTGGGCATGGGCCCGCTTGACCTGGGCTTGGACCCACCTAGCTTGGGGTTGATCTTGACTTTGACTCGGCCAACCGGGGTGCAAATTTTTACCCCAACATCTTTCAAGACCTTTCAATTCATAGCCATCTTATATTTGTTATACCTAAACCTATCCCATGCGACTTAGGTATAATCTTAGTAGCCTCCCTAACTGCACTCGCGCTCTTCGACACTGGGGCATCACATTGCTTTATGTCGCAACGGTTCGTCCGAACTCATGCGATCCCAGTTAATCCGCTCGTATCCAGTTGGAACGTTAGTTCAGAGAACGTCGTTCTAAAAGCAAATTTGGGATATGATCTGTGTCCAGTGGTCGTCTGCAGCTGAGAATTTTATGCGAACTTCAAAGAGCCGAACATACCAAATTTCGACGTAGTCTTTGGAATGGGTGTTCACCGCCGGAAACAGAGACGAACCGGGATAGATCGTTTGGCCTGAATCTGGGGGCAGATGCTATTTGGATTTATCCGTCCACCTCTCCGAAGATACCAAGTTGATTTATGGCACCATATATCGGAGGTTTGGATGGATGCGGCCGTTGTAGCAGACTTTATCAGATTCCCACTAGTTTGCGAGGGTTTTTTGATTGTGGGGACGCTCTTCCCTGCAGGCACAAGCCCCTGCAGTTAATTACGTTACCGCATCGCGATAACCACTTTCTCCTGCTCCGGAGGTTCACTTCGTGTCGTGTGTATGTTTGTTTTATTTTGGTTGCCCGTGGATTGTATATGGAGATTATTTTATGTTGTCGCCCGTAGGGCGTGGATTATTCCAAATCCGCATATTTTTAGATTTGGGTTTAGGTCAAGAATTTTTCTTGACGGGGCCCACGTCGGCAACTTGGAATGCCAATGGGGATGAACTTAGGACGCAGGTCTCATATTTGTGAGGTCCATCGGTTAGTGGATATTTAGGTTTGATCTAAAGATCATTAGCTATATTTAAAACTAAGATCGATTTATGAGCAGTGAGCATATGAGCTCAACTGATCATTAAATCATATATGAATAGCCCATGGATAGTATACGGTAGTCATTATGGAGACAGTCCGCAGGGCAAAACATATTAGTTTACGGACATTGCGGTCCAACATTCTCTGTTTTGGGACGAATGTTGGTTTAAGGACATTTCGGTCCAATGTCCATCTTGCGCGCATGTGTATTTGTTGCGTGGCGGAGCGAATGATGGTGGCATGGAATGCGCCCAATTTAGGGTGCGATCCGATTTGAGATGTGCACGTCAATTTTGAAGTGCATCAATATGGGATATATCTTACCAGTCTTGATGAAGTTTTACGTTAAGTTGGAACGAGGAGTTGTTTTTGGTTGTCGGGATCCACCACCTCTCTGAAGACGTTGTGGAATTACAACGACATATATCAGAAGTGTGGAGATATGTACCCTTATACCAAATCCCGTATTTGAGGGAAAGGATGGTGAACCTAAGAATCGTTAGTCATATTTGAGACTAAGATTACCTTAGGAGATATGGGATGAATATCATTTTGGATATCATCAATGAGAGATCATTAGTCATGTTTGATACTAAGATCAGTTCGGATATCAATTTGGATATCATAAATATATGCTTAGCCAATTTAGGCTAAGATCGGGTTTTGGGTTTTGAACTTAGGTTATATGTTTCTTTAGTTCAAAAATGTTTTGTTTGGTTTAAGGACCGTTAATCTAATTTGAGATTAAGATCAACTTAATGGGCTCAATTTATTTTTAACCAAGTATGCGTTAGTCTTATTTGAGACTAAGATCAACTTAGCAACATTTAAGGATCATCAAATTTTAGTTGAGATCCAACAACAGAGCATTTGGGCTTAGTTGCAATGGACTCCAGAGGGACTTAGCCAATTTGGGCTTGGTTTGAGTTTCTTTAACACCTAGTAGCGCTAAGCACTCAGTTGCCTATAACGCTTACGTGTATATCACGTGAGGCGCTATGATAGTGCTAAGCACTAGTCTTTTGTGACGTTGCACTAGTGCTAAGCACTAACTTTTCTGTTTTTTGGCTCCCACGTACGTTTCACGTGAGGCGCTTCAATAGTGCTAAGCACTAACTTTTTCAGGCGCTCACATGCGTTTCACGTGAGGCGCTATGTATTTGGCATTGAGCGCTCACATGCTTTTCACGTAAGGCGCCGATTTCTTTTGGAGATTTAATCTCTATTGATATTTTTAGAGAACTTAAATCTCTGTTAACGATATTTTGACCATTAACGATCACCAAAATCATTATTTTGAGGATCTGGGATCATGTTCTTTAAGAACTAAGTTCTTGATTTGAAGGAACTAAGTTCCTGGAGTATTATGAACTCCATGTTTTCCATGTTAATTTTTTCAGAGAGGTTAAACCTCTTTTAATGGTGTTTTGACCATTAAGGATCATCAAGATCACTATTTTGATGATCTTGGATCGAGTTCTTTAAAAAACAAAGTTCTTGATTTGGAGGATCTAAGTTCCTGGAGTATTATGGACTCCGTTTTCTCCACGTTCTTGTATCTATGTTTCCCTCTGAATCTTTGATTCTCAAGAACAAGATCTTCCCGATGAGAATTAAATTCTCAACTTATGAGGGACTTGTCTTGTGGATCTAAGATCCATAGAAAGAACTAAGTTTTTTTAAAAGGGTTAAACCCTTAGATATGGTATGTTAGGTAAATGAGATATTTTGATATCTTCTTTTTTCTTTACCTAAGGTTTTTTAGGAGGAAGATCTTCTTCTTTGAGAGAATTAAATTCTCTGTTATTTTGAGAGCCTTCTGTATTTTTACAGAAGCTTATGGGAGTCTCCTTTTTTTTCCTCCTCTTGTCATCTCTTTGCTCCTATTTATAAGAGAAAGAAAGGAATCAATTCGTTGAGAAAATATCTCGTTGAGAGATCATGATTGATTTTATAATCAATCAAAATGATCTTTTAGATTAATCGGTAAATTTTATTCACCGTTGGATTCTTAATCAAATACTCTCTGTTTAACAAAGAATATTTCTTGTTTGTTTTACAAGATTAGGAAATATTTTTCTAAGATAGAATTTTATTCTATCATAGAAATATCTTGTTAGTTTAACAAGCCTAGAATTTTATTTTATTTTATTAATATCTTGCTATTTTAACAAGATTAGAATTTTATTCTATCATATTAATATCTTGTTATTTTAACAAGATTAGGAAGATATTTTCCTAACATATAATTTTATTTTATAATATTAATAACTTGTTAGAATTTTATTTTATAATATGAATATCTTGTTAGTTTAACAAGATCAGAATTTTATTCTATCATATGAATATCTTATTAGTTTAATAAGATTAGGAATATATTTTCCTAAGATAGAATTTTATTCTATCAATTGATCGATGGTTGATTTTATAATCACCGTTGGATTTCTGATCCAAGGGTCCTCTGTTTAACAGAGAAGATCTTTCTAGTTTGAGAAAGGTCAGGAAAATATTTCCCACATAGAATTTAATTCTATCAGATGGTTTTATTGGTGATATTTTATCAACATTGGATTTTAAATCAAAGATTCTCTATTAGAAAAAGATCTCTCCATATTAGAAAGATCAGGGAAAATATTTCCCAAATAGAATTTAATTCTATTCACATAGAATTTAATTCTATCAGATGGCATCATTTTAAATTGGGACGCTCACATGCTTTGCGTGTGAGTGCTGCCAAAGACGCGGCAAGAGAATCCACGTGTTTAACACGTGCCCCCTAATGTGGGTTTTAGCCTGTTTATTTTCAGTGCTCATATACTTTGCATATGAGAGCTCACGTGTTTAACATGTGAGGCCAGTTTGGCTATTGGTTATTTATGTTCAGCGCTTATATGCTTTGCATATGAGCACTCACGTGTTTAATACGTGAGGCCAGTTTGACCCTTAGTTATTTGTTTTCAGCGTTTATATGCTTTGCATATGAGCGCTCACGTGTTTAACACGTGAGGCCAGTTTGTCCTTTAAGTTTATTTTATTCAGTGCTCATATGCATTGTATATGAGCACTCACGTGTTTAACACGTGAGCACGAGAGGCCAATTTGGCCTTTAAGTTTATTTTATTTAGCGCGCATATGCTTTGCATATGAGTGCTCACATGTTTAACACGTGAGGCCAATTTGACCCTTAGTTATTTGTTTTCAACGCTTATATACTTTGTATATACGCGCCCACGTGTTTAACACGTGATGCCAAACTATGAGGATTCTTTTCCTCTTCCCTTTTTTTTATAAGGGAACAAATAGCTCTTTGCCAAAAATTTTGGCGGGAACAAATGCCCCCCATTGCTTTGCCCACGTAAGTATGTACGTGGGTGAAGTAGTGCACAGTTATGCATGGCTATACAATTGATGGCTTAGGAGACAAGTTTAGGATCCTTGTAGCCTGAGGCTTTTTTTTATCTTCATGAGCCATAAGGGTTTCAATAAGGTTTTTTTTCTTCATGAGTTTTGAGGATCTCATAGGTGTGTATTCTCCTTAGAAATTGTGAGAATTTTTAGTGTTCATCGCCTCCGTGAGTCGTAAGGATCTCACTCGGGTATTCTTTTTTTTCCTTACGAGTCTGTGAGGTCCCGTAAGTAGTTTCTTCATTCATTGGCGAATGCAGCCTGTGGATAGTATACAAGAGTCAGTTTAGACCTCCTTGTAGGGCAGCGATGGCTTAGGAAACAGGTTTAGATCCGTCCCCTAAGACTTTCAACTTTATGAGCCGTGAGGGTCTCATAAAGACTTTTTTCCCTACGAGTTGAGAGGATCTCGTAGGTATATTTTCTACTTAGAAGTCGTAAGGACTCCTAAGTGCGTTTTCTCTTGAGAGTCATAACGATCTCACAAGAGAATTTTCTCCTTACGAGTCGAGAGGACTCGTAAGTGGATTCTTCTCCTCATTGGTATTCGACTTTGGAGAATGTGGCCCGTGGATAGCATACAAGAGTCAGTTTGGACTTACTTGTAGGGCCGCGATGGCTTAGGAAACATGTTTAGATCTGTCGCCTAAGACTTTTCAACTTTATGAGCCGCGAGGGTCTCATAAAGACGTTTCTCCCTACGAGTCAAGAGGATCTCGTAGGAGTATTTTCTCTTTAGAAGTCATGAGGACCCCTAAGTCCGTTTTCTCTTGAGAGTTGCAAGGATCTCACAAGAGAATTTTCCCCTTACGAGTCGAGAGGACTCGTAAGTGGTTTCCCCTCCTCGTCGGTATGCGACTTAGGAGAATGTGGATCGTGGATAGTATACAAGAGTCATTTTGGACCTACTTGTAGGGCCACAGTGCTTAGGAAACAGGTTGATATCCCCGTCGCCTAAGGCTTTTCACCTTCATGAGCCGTGAGGGTTTCATAAAGATGTTTTTTCCTACGAGTCGAGATGAGTTGAGAGGATCTCACAGGTGTATCCTAACGTGAAATATAAATAACCCATATTCTTTACGACAGGGGTCCGTTAGGCCCGTGGTACTAGGGTTTTTGTCCGTGGTACCGTCGCATTGACTGATGTATTTCTCGATATGCAGTTTTTAAGCTGCTGTTCGAGTAGCCCAGCGACTGTCGTGTCTCTGATCCCTTCTGAGGCTGGACAAGTCGTTTTCAAGTAATTCCTTAGGTCATATTACCGTCGGAAGAGCAAGCGTTAGGAATTTGCCATGACGCTTTTTACTTGAGGTTAGGCTCAATTTGGAGCTTCGATGAGTCATAACCATTCCGCGCTGGAGTGGAATGATCTCCGATAGTCTTTTAGGCTTTATATGAGTTGCCGTTGATGTTAGTTATATGTATGCCCTAGAGTCCATTACTGTACATGTGATGAATATTTTAGTGGATGCTTGGACATATATTGGGAGGATTTTCTTGCTCGACATGATAGTATGCTATCTGGTTGCTCTTTATTTTAACATGTACACTTATTGTCTCTCTATTACATGTTGAGCCTTTAGGATGGGTACTTGACTACCAGGACTATGATGCAGATCATACTAATGGGGACATGGGTAGTAGCCAAGTACATCCTTCAAATATTCCTAGTCGTGGGAGTATCGAGACAGGGCATCAATACTTCAGAGTAGACTAGCGTATACGCTTCTCGACCCATTGATGGGCGATGGATGATCCCATATCCATTGGTGTTTGACATCAGAGAAGGTATACGGGTGCTCAATGGAGACTGGGTATACTGAACGGACTCGCCGAGAACTCCTAGTTGGTATTATACCTATCGTCGGATAGCAGTTCTCTGGTGACACTGGTACATGTTAGTCTGTAGACCCGAGATTGTTATAGAGTCTTGTGTGATTCCCACTGTGCTTTGATTTCCACCATACCACAGTCAAGAGATCGTGCAAAATGGTGGTTTTTGGGTACAGTCCCGAGTCACATGGAGGCAATGAGCAATAGGAGGGGTTTCGTCTCTCCTGGCATTGGGAGTTGATGTTGCGCTATGCTCGATTGGCCATAACAGGAAATCCCTGGCCAGGGTTGCTGAGCTTTACTGGTAAGTGTTACCAGTAGTTTCTCGAACCGTTATGGACCTTGTATCGGCATGACTTATCAGGCTATTGGGGTCTGACGTTATACCACCCCCAGGCTGTGATATGCGACATATCAGACTAAGAGACCGGACTGTATGGTAGTGTTACTGATTGGATTCGCAGGAGTACTAGCAGGCTTGCTTGTTGATATTCTGATCGCTCAATACCCGGGTGGCCATTACGTTTGGCAGACCGCTTGCGACTTGTGGGTGTTTGATATGATCATCACCTACTGCCGGCGTATTGACGAGTTTTTAGAGTCCTACACAGAGGTTTCCTGGTTCATGCGAAACGGAGTAGGAGCACATATATGACATGTGCGGGACCGAGATTAATGCGAGTATGTGATACCTCATTCTATGCTCGCGATATGTGACATTCGTCGGTTATATGTGATATAGCCAAGTTATCGGATCAAGTGTTGATTCGATAAGTTGTTACATTTGATATTAGTCGGTTATATGTGACATAGCCGGATTATTAAATCAAGTGTTGATTTAATAATTTAATGTAGAATTATATATTTGATATATTAAATTACGTTAACTAATATTAGCTCACTTAAGTATTCATTTTCTCACTTATGATACATTGATATATATGTGATATATGTTAATTGTATTATTTTCTTTTTGTACACAAAATATATATGTGATATATATTGTTGTGTCATGCTAGGTTACACTTGCAACATGTATGTATGAGACTCACACCATGCTAGGGTTAAGTTAGGGTTTATATTTATTTCAAGCAAATTCAAAATTGTGGAGATATTTGTCATGGTTCAAATCTTGTAGAAGCTTGTGGTCTTCATTGACTTAGTCCACTCCTTTGTCTTGCTTAAGATATTTGTTAACCCAACTTTTAACCTTAGACTATGGTTTATTCTCTACATGAGTTAGACATGACACTAACTCACCATGGTTTCAATTCTAACCTCACTCTCTCATTCATTTTCTTCATCACTTCCTCTTCATTAAGAGAAAAAGCTTGCTAGAAGTTTTCTAAGTGATGATTTATTGTGAGAAAAATAAAACTGAAGTGAGTCCACTTCTTACTTCATCATCCTCTATTATTAGCCATTTAGTTTAGGGTGTTTGCTTCACTAATCTCACCATTAGTGAAGAGGTAGCGTGAGCTAGTGTCTTCTCGACGTAGATCATCTTCGGCCTCGAAGACTTCGATGCAAGCTTGTTCATATCTTCATGGCAGCCTTTCAAGAGACCGGAAGTTCGTGATCGCAGCGAAGGGACTACTACATGGAGCTATTGAAGTGAAGGACCGGTCTACAAAGGTTGTATTCCTTGTTCACTTTAGATATAAAGTGTTTTCATTTTTGTTTCGTCGTATTTTCTAGTAGCGATTCTAGGGTTAGGGTTTACTAGAACGACAATTTTTTAAAATTGGGATGGACGATACCTCCCGAAAACTTGCTGCTGTGCTATGCAACCCAACAGTCGAGATCCGAAGCTGGGAATATGCCGTTGCTTCATTTTTTTTGTTTTGACGATGTCGTGCCATTTCTTTGTTGAAGTAGGGTAGACATCTGTAGGACCTCAATACTGTATATATCGCAGTTGAACCCCGGAGCTAGAAATATGCCATCGCCTCACGACTGTCGTGTCTCTGATCCCTTCGGAGGCTGGACAAGACGTCTTCAAGTAATCTCCTTATGTTATATTACCGTTAGAAGAGCAAACGTTAGGAATTTGCCATGACACTTTTTACTTGAGGTTTGTAACACCCTAGTTCATTTATACCAGTTCTAGTTCAAGTATTTCTTTATTTATGGTATTTTCCTGATTTACTGTGTTTTGGGCGCGAATAGTGTTTTGACATCTGTATTTGCATCCGACCCGACCTGCATGCTTGAAACCTGTCTCAATTCATGTTTATGATTTATCCTGGCTTATTATATGGATCCGTGCACTTACATTATTGTATACTGCATACTGGCATTTATCTGGTATCTGCATTTTTAAGTATAACATTTAAAGTCACATAAAATATTTTAAAAATATATTGCATGGCCTGCATGATACCCCTGACCCTGTGGTAGCATCCGCACACCTTGTTCTTGTCCCGTTCAGTGAAAATGACTCATTTGGATAGCTACGTGCAGGCTACGTGCATCCTTCTTTGGGGGTATGTTTTTTCGTTACCCGGATATCCTGTTTTGGTTTTTGGTTACTACACATATTATCCGTATTTTTATACCATAATTTTAGACCCGATCCGGACGCGTTTTGGAGAAATTTTTGTATTAACCAAAATCTCAAATTAACCAATATTATATTATAATATATTCCTAACCGTTAAATTTTTACGCTTATAATTTTTAAACTAAAATATATTTTTTAATCCTAAATCAAATTTTTCCTAACAGCACACTCTTCCTCTCTCTCTCCTCTCTCTGCATATAATCATAGTTATATTTTATTTTATAAATCCTAACAGCTTTTCTCTCTCTCTCTCTCTCTTCTCTCACACTTACTGTGCATTCTTCGAATCCCGTCACTGCCTCCTTTCACTACGCTCACCTCCTTCTTTCTCCTTCTTCTTTCTTTTCTCCCCACGCGATCCCGCCACCTCACCTCTCGCAAACCCTAGCCCTGCCCTAGTCTCGCGCTCGTCGCCGTCGTGATCTCAGACGACCCTCGCCGGCATCCTCATCCATGCCTCGACCTACTTCCCTCACCTCCCCACGACTCCTCCTCTGCAGTCCTCACACGAACCCAACCCAAACCCACATTGCTATCGTCGCCGACCTCAACTTCGCCTACACCCGACCTCATCACCTTTCGATCCTCTTTCCCCAAGCCTCGTATCTGACACCACCCCACCAACTCACCTCTTTCATCCGAGAACCCAACTGCTATAACCCATCACCACTACAACCCTAGGCTTGCCTCTGTCGCATCGCCGTCGCCTCTCGCCACCATTCTCACCGTCGTTGTCTCCATCGCTTTACCCTCTTCTACCTCACCTCCTACTTCATTCCCGACGTGAACCCATCTGCAAACCCTAGAACCTCCACTGCACACACCCCACCTCACCGCCGGCGACCACGTCGTCGTCTCCTCATCCTCACCCCGTCGCCACCACCTTCTCTCCCCTCGATGCAAACCATCACCACCTTCTCAAACCCCAGTCCTCCTCTTCATTCTTTTTCTTCTACTTCTTCTCTTTCTTTCTTGTTTCTTGGTTTTCCGACCATCGTCGGAAAATCCGCGGCTCATCGTTGTTTCTCCTCTTCCTCTGTTCCAGATACCCTGATCCAACCCCCAGAGCACCTTGAGCCCACCGCCCTCTTCTCCTCCTCCTTCTTCTTCTTTCTTCTTCTTCTTTTTCTTCTTCTTCTTCTTCTTCGAATGGTATTCGCCTGGTTTTACCCTGGCGTTAATCAATGCAGTTATTGGAGTGCGTTCGCTGGCACTTGCGAATCGCTGAGTGAATAACAATTCCATTTCAGCGAACGTTTTGATAGAATCGTTCGGGAGTTCTGAATACCATTCGAACGCTGTTTCTGATAAGCTGCCCACGAACTGGCGAAGCAACAGTTTATCATCACCGCCGGTGTTACCGCAGAGGGCCCGGAACTGGGCAACATGTTGATGGGGATTGCCGGTCCCCTTATACACGTGGAATTTTGGTATCGTATAGCCTTGCGGGTATTTGATTTGATCGTACCAGCTTGGATACGGCCGCCCTGTTTTCACGACTTGACCAGCTGCCTCAGTCGCATGATGGACCCGGATTTGCTGGGCTATGTAGTCAGCCAAGTCAGCCTTAGAGATTGCCTCCTCCTTGGCCGTTGAGAGGGCTGGTGGTGGATTTGACGTTTCTCCTCGGTCGTCCTCAAGAACGATTGGGGGATCCTCGGCGGGTAAGTCCTGCTGGATCATCATTCCTATCATATCTTGGAAGAGAAGGCCCATACGTTGTATGTTGGCTGCTTGTTCAGCAGCCTCTTTGTCCTTTTTCTCCAGTATCCGGCGAAGGAATTCAGCGTCGGTTTCTTCTTCTTGGCGCGCGTCTGAGGACGTTTCTGGGCTTTCTTTTGGCCTGATAAGTGCGGCCATAGCATTCATCATTTCCTGAAGCTTTTGTTGCTGCTCCTGGGCTTTCGTCACGGATCGGGTTAGCGGTCGGTGGCCTGTAGAAGTGCGGCTTTCTTCCTTTCCAGAAGCCATGTAAACAGTGTGCACCACCATGTCCCCAGACTTAGGGCGTCTGGGCTCAGTGCTTTTTGCCGTCGTTGCATGCTGGGGGATCTCTTCTGGCTTCCTCCTTTTATGAGCCATGGAGGTTGAGGGGGTCGTTGAGGCGGGCGTCCAGACAGCCTTTCGGGGTCTAGCCTGGTGACCAGCCTCCGGTTGGATTTTCAGCTTCTTGTGCTGGCGGGAGAAGTTTGGATCGATGATCGAGTCTCGGGCCTGCCGCCAAACCTTATATATTTTGGAAGACAACCGTTGAGGAGATCGGGGCTGTTCTGGTTTTATTTCCACAACCTTTTTTAATGGGGGAGGGGACCTCTTCAGCACTGCAGTAGGAGAATTCCTTCGCACCTTATTTAGCATTTCGAAGCTGTTCCCAGTTGGAACAACAGCATTAATTTCTGCCACCGGGGCTGATGGAGTCAACCCAGAGGGGGAGTTGCCCCCAGCCTTCCTTACTCGGCGCCAATGGCGACGTCGAGCGTGTCGAGCGGACGGCATTGGGTCAGCGGTAAGAATGGTTTCGTCTTGCCTCCTGTGTGGGTGGGGGGTCGCTGTTGGTGTTAGCCTGTCAAAGACCGATGTCCTTTGGGCAGCAGGAGCGGGAGCTGAAGCCGTCAATCTTGTAAAGACCGACTTTTTGGGCGGAGAAGCCGCTTTGACGATTTCGGAGGCAGGAGCGGCCACTTTCTTAGAAGCAGCCTTCTCTGAGACTGTAGGCCCGATGATGAGTTCGCATGATTTCTGGCCCAATCTAGAGAAGACCGAGGCGTTGACGTTGGGCGACTCGTTGAGGGGAGCCACAGCAGGAGTTAGACGATCAAAGACCGACTTCTTGAGAGCTTCCTTTGTCAGCACCGGCGCCGCGAAGCTTGTCGGTGGGAGTATAGTCCCAAAGAACAATCCGGTAGTGGCCTGAGTCACTTGGTCCACCGGCATTGTGAATAACGAAGCAGCTTGGGGCTCGTAGGCTATACCTCCTGGCGAGGCAAAGCGTTGGTCGCAATTGCAGTTTGAGCGGTTGGAGGATTTCGCAGAAGTAGAAGCCATCGATCCTTTGCTTTCTGCAGTGAGCAAGACGCCAATTCTTAGTATCTTGAAACCCAAGGGCAACTATTAGCGAACCGCGATTGGTTCGCGAATCACGACACACGAACTGTGGAGTGGAAAGAGGAAAAGGTCCCACCGGGCGTGCCAGAATCTGTTCCCCTCCGAAGGACGGCGCGACGCTGACGTCTCGCCTGAGATTCGGGGCAGATGCTAATTGGTGCTATCCGTCCGCCTCTCCGAAGATGCCAAATTGATTTATGGCACTGTGTATCGAAGGTTTAGATGGATGCGTCCGATGTAGCAGACTTCGTCAGATTCCCCCTCATTTGAGGGGTTTTTGATTGTGGGGACGCTCTTCCCTGCAGGCGCAAGCCCCTGCAGTTAATTACGCTACCGCATTGCGGTAACAACTTTCTCCTTCTCCAGATGGTCACTTCGTGTCGTGGGTGTTTGTTTTGTATTTTGTTGCCCGTGGATTGTTTACGGAGACTGAGTTATGTCGTCGCCCGTAGGGCGTGGACTAGTCCAAATCCGTATTATCTTAGATTTGGGTTTGGGGGTTTGGTTTGAGGATGCGTCAGCCATACTTGAGGCTAAGATCAACTCAAACGTTTGTTAAGGATACGTTAGTCCAACTTTAAGACTAAGATCAACTTAACGGGATCGTTTAGATCCGACAAAAGAGCGTTTGGGCTCAAATGCTCCAGTTTAGGGACATAGTGGTCCGTGAATGTATGGCTGTCGGGACCCGTCACCTCTCTGACGACGTTGAAGGATTACAACGACGGATGTCAGAGGAGTTCAGAGATGTACCCTCGAGCCAGGGTTAATTGGGGGATTCATAGTCCAGTCTGTTTGAAGGTTTAAGGATACGTTAACCATCTTTGAGGCTAAGATCAGCTTAAACGGGACCGTTTAGATCCGACAAAAGAGCATATGGGGCTCCATTGTTCTAGTTTAAGGACATTGCGGTCCATGGGTAGTTTAAGGACATTGCGGTCCATGGGTAGTTTAAGGACATTGCGGTCCATTGTTAGTTTTAAGACATCTCGGTCAAGGTTAAGGACGTCATAGTCCATGGGTTTAAGGACTCCACAGTCCGGTATGTGCTCTGGATGCTTCACACGGGTTCACTGCCGTGCTTGGCGAGGACCAGGCTCCGCTCTGGGCGTTTTCCGTGGGGTCAAAGAGTGACGTTATCCACGTTCCACGTAACCAGGAATTTTGCACTAGATGCTTCACACGGGTTCACTGCCGTGCTCGGCGAGGACTAGGCTCCGCTCTGGGCGTTTTCCACGGGGTCAAAGAGTGACGTTATCCGCGTTCCACGTGACCAGGAATTTTGCATTAAACATGGGTTTAAGGACCCCATAGTCCATATCGATGTGTGGTCATCGGGACCCGTCACCTCTTTGAAGACATTGAGGGATTACAATGCCAAGTATCAAAGGAGTGAAGAGATGTACCCTAGAACCGGGATGGATTAAATAGTCCTTGGCCCAATTTGGGATCAAGACCCATTAGTTATATTATGAGCCCATTGGCCCAGTTAATTACGAATTGAGGACTTATGGCCAGCTTGGGCTAAGTCCTATCATGTCTGGAATATTGATTTTTTGTGGGTCCATTGAAGGAGAGGCTTTGCCTCTATCCCTTTAGCCAATTGGGCCAAAGCCTAGTGTTAAACACTTCAGAGCAATCAGTGTTGAACACTGGTAATGAGGTTGACAAGTTAGTGTTTAACACTAAAAGATAATGGGTATTAAACACCAGCAACAAGGCTTTCAGATTAGTGTTAAACACTAAAACAGATCAGTATCAAGCATTGGCAACAAAGCACTCAAATTAGTGTTAAACACTAAGGTAGTCAGTGTTGAACACTACAATGGAGATCTCGGATTAGTGTTAAACACTAAGGTAATTAGTGTTGAACACTGCAAATAAGGTTCCTTGATTAGTGTTGAACACTAAGGCCCAACAGTGTTTCAGTACTGTATTCAAGAGTTCCAACTTAGTGTTGAACACTGAGGCAAAAGGGGTCACGTGGCAACACGTGAGGACGCCCTCTTTCCATTTATTCTGCTGAAATCGCTGCATCTTTCAGAGCATCACGTGCCATCACGTGACGGGCATTCATATGCCTATGTATTAGAGTTCTTGTCAAGGGTCACGTGGGTCACGTGGGGGACTGCCTCAAAGGGCTTTCTGTAGCTCTTTTGAGGGGGGTCACGTGGTAACACGTGACCCCGCCTCTATGTATTTTGTTTAGAGGCTTTGTTAATCTTTTTTTCAGGAATTAAATTCCTCGAGCAGCAAATTTCCGAGGAATTAAATTCCTACTTCCTTTCGAAGACTTGTATTCTGGAATAGAGTTTAACTCTGAATTTTCTGTAGGAATTCAATTCCTCATATACGTGAAGAACCAAATAGGGTTAAACCCTAACAAAAGCTTTTTAAGGAGTTAAAACTTCCATCCTCCGTTAAATTATGATTAGAGGAATTAAATTCCCGCTGTTTCAACAGAACTAGGTTCTTAATTAGGGTTAAACCCTGTTTCTTTTTGTTCTGAAGGAATTAAATTCCCATGATACAGGGTCGAGCCCTAATTTTATTTTAAAGGAATTAAATTCCTATAGTTCTGTGAGAATTAAATTCTCATGCTTGCATTCCCTCTCCATGTTTTGGATCTGCATGGCAGGATCTCGACCCATTGAGAATTAAATTCTCAACCTTAAGGGGAGATGTGCACTTTGCAGATCCTCTATCAAAGAGAGAAGAAATATGTTCTTCTGTTTTATGTATCAGAGTTAAACTCTGTTGAGAATTAAATTCTCTTTCTTTCACAAGGCCTTCCCTTTCTTACCTAGGGTTTTTGCAGAAGATCCGAGTCTTTTCAAAGTATCAAAGCTCTCCTCCTTTTTTCTTTTTTCTTCTCTGCGCATGTATCCCTTTTTATCTGTGTCTCTTGGCTCCTATTTATAGGAGAAGCAGCCGAATCAATCAGTTTTTGACGAATCTTCATCGAGAGATTTGATTTGCATTCATCATTCATTTTGGACCTTTGGATTATTAGGTGAATTTTATTCACCATTGGATTTCAGATCCGGGGATTCTCCCTTTATTATTTCGGTTAGATTTAAAGGGGAAATCTTTCCAAACCCGGGATTTTCCCATAGATAGATCACCTCTGAATCTTCAAATTGATTGGTTCCAGATACCCGCTTTCCTTTGGAAAGATTCGAATTTCTTTCAGAATTTATTCTGTTGACAAAATGGGCTTTGAAAGCCGGTCACGTGTGACCACGTGACCCATGGTCACGTGTGAGCACGTGACCCCCTTTGGAATGAGCCTTCTTCTTTCTTTTGCGCGCTGTCTTCTGATTGCTGCTTAAACGTCACGTGCTACCACGTGACCCCTGGTCACGTGTGAGCACGTGACCCTTGTTTGAACTCTCTTTCCTTGGTTCTCCTGGAGAACGAGTCTGCTGCTTTGAACGTCACGTGCCAACACGTGACCCTGGTCACGTGGGAGCACGTGACTTCTTCTGAAGCCTTTTCCTTGACTTGATCAGGGAACCGGTGTGCCTTTGACGCTTGCGTTTAAATGTCACGTGTCGCCACGTGACCCTGGTCACGTGGGAGCACGTGACTCTCCCTGAAGCCCCTTTTCTTCTACGTAGTCAGGAAACTGAACTTGCCTTGATGATGTTTTTTAGGTGTCACGTGCCAACACGTGACCGCTAGTCACGTGTAAGCACGTGACCTTCTTTTGAAGCTTTTCACAGAATCTTTCCTGATTTTGAATCAGGAAACAAATGCCCCCACAGCGTTGTTCTCACGTGTCTGCACGTGAGTGCAACGCTGTCACCTCTTGTGACCGTTGGATTCCTCTAGGGATCTGGGGAGATGAAACGTTTCCATTGCCTTCTATAAATACCTCTGTCTCTTCATAGGAGCCTTCACTTTGCTCATCTTCTTCTTCTGAGAACTTTTTCTGAGAATTTAATTCTCTTCTTACAGAGCTTAGTTCTCTGTTTTAAAATATTTTCAGAGTTTAACTCTGCTTTAAAGGGATTCTTCCTCCTCAGGTAATGGTAATCGAAGCACCTTCGTTTTGACAAAACTCTCTGGATTTTAAATCTAGATCAAGGGTTTCACAAAGAACCCATTTTTCTTCAAGTAATTTAACCAGAATATGAGACCACTTAACTTCCCGTGGTAGATCACTTAGGGTTCAGATGATCCCTTAGGGAGATGATGATGGCGGTTCAAACCCATGGAATTTAATTCCATTCAAAATGTTTCTGGGAATTTAAATCCCTTTTCTTAATAAGGAATTCTAATTCCAATGAAGAACTCGCTTCCTTCACACAGAGGCTTCCTGAGGTCTCTTGGCCCTAGGTTGTTCTTCCTGCAATTAATGAAATGGTGGTTTTATAATGAATCTCATGACCTTTATTTCAGGTACCATGGATGCCCATCTGTATGGTCTTGACGAGATCATTTCCTATGGGAATATTCGTGCACTGGGCCGCAGTCAGAACCAGGAGTTCACCAATGCTCAATGTGCCGAGATTATGAGCCGCTTTGATGAGTACAACCATCGGATACTCCCCCGTCGTTCTTCTCTTCTGAGGTTGATCGTGCTGGCGATCAGGGAGGCTCTCCCTCTATTCTGTGCTGGTGTGCCGCTTGGGGCATTGGACGTCGCCGAGGATAAAGTACACTCGGTGTATCTGATGCACTTGATCTCAAAGAGAAGGCGGGATAATCTCATTGATCTCCTGCATCAGATGTTCCAGCAGTCGGCCATACTTGCCGCCTATCGGAGGGTGGAGGACATTCGTGAGGACCCTGATGCTTGTGATCGTGAGAGGAAGCATACTCGGGAGGTTCGAAATGCTTGGAAAATCTTGAATGCAGTTGATTTTGAATTTCTCAACCCATGTCCCGCATCTGAAGTTTTACCATTGTAAATGTGTCCTCTGTATTTTGTATGAACCCCTTGAAGGATGAGTGACAATTGTTATTATGTCTTTCTATGTTTGCATGTCTTTTCTCTTGGATTTTATCATTTTGCTACTGCTGTTACTTGTGCTTTTAACATGCAGGGTACTACTCCATATATTTCCTTTTAAGCGCGCATCAGGTTTAGGCCTCACATGTTCTGCACGTGGGGTCCCTTGATGGGGCTGTTCACAAAATTTTCCCACGCCGTATTTTCAGTGCACAATATTGGATGCAGAGAAAGGGCCTTGGAAATAGTTTTATCTCCTTGATTTTAGATGCCCTTCCTTTTTTGGGCCTTGGAAATAGCCTTACCATGCAAGATTTTCCGCGCACAGCACTTAATGCACTTCTTTATATATGAGGCTATAGCTTTCTTTTCCTTTCACAAAGAGATTTATATTATTATTTTTTTTTATCTTGGAGTAACTTGTCTTGAGAAACAAATGAGCGCCATGGCCTGCAATCGTCCTCATGCTCGTCGGCAGCCATGGGAAGTTCCTATTGAGGAGATGGTCCCCTGCTTTGCTGCTCGGTTGGTGGATCCCCTCCTTACCGACAACGAATGCGACTCAGCCATGCATGAACTCTCGATCCGCAGGGGGTCTCCCCTCCCGATGGGTTCTCTCTGGCTCCGGATGATCCTCATGGCCGTGCTTGCCGACATTCCTCCTCACCCGGCAGAGATGACCCTGGCGATGCTTGATGCGGCGGAAGAAAAGCTCGAGGGTTTTCATGAAGCGTGTCTGATTACTCGGGCTTTGAAGGACTGCTCAATTCATCTGCTGAGCGAGATAAAGGCCCGGCGAGCTATTATGTTTGCATTCGCGGACGAACATGGCACCAACCGATGGGGAGCGACTTCTTGCGAGAATCGTCGCTTCGATGTGCTGGAGAAAGCGGAGAGAGAGATGGAGAATTTTGTCCTTTGCTTCATCAACCCCTGTGCCGTCGATCCTGTGTTTGGTGACCTTTTCCGTTAATGTAGAACCTTTTTAAATTAGTCCCTCCCTTTTGTATGCTTTTATGTTGAACTTCCATGTAGGCTCGGTACTCGTATGTATGTTTCCGCTTGCATGAATAAATTTTGTGTTCCTTTTTATGAAAACTTTCTTCAATTATCAATACTGTTGTCATGTCGCGTGCGCATTAAAGCTTCGAATTTTATTTCTTTTTCGGATGTTCATATGGTTGCGAGCACATGCTTGATAGGATAATCATCGGAAAGTTTTTCGTTGCTTTTCATACCGGGTTATGTGAGCGCGTTCTGGATCGATTATTGCTGTCGATCGGAAGCTCATTTATATGGTCTCGAGCGTGTATGTCCTATTTCTAAGGCTGCGGTCACAAAGTGAGCTTACATGGCCTGATAGGGCGACACGTAGCGAACATTTTGTTGTGCGAGAAAAGGGCTCGGTCGTAAATTTTCGGAGAGGGAATTGGCTTCTAAGGCGCTGAGCGAGCTTCGCGCCACTCTTACAGCCAAGGCCAATAAAGCGTATGAACTCTGACGGGTGCTTCAGGAGTCCATCAAAGAGGTGGTGGCTCTCGATAAAGCTGCCATGTCCACTCGTGAGAGGGTCGAGGCTCATAAAGCCACCGAGAAAGAGCTCGAAGCTCGGCTCGCTTCGTATCAGGCCCAACAAGCTCAGGCGGAGGCTCGCCTTTTGGAGATCTTGCGTCGTGAAGCCGTGGCTCAGCAACAGAACGATGAGCTGGTGAAATTATTGCACCGCCCGCCGGCTTGAGGACTTGTATCTTTTCTCTTTTTTTTTGTACATACTCATGGATAAGAGTATCTTTCTTTTTGTTTCTTTTATGACTTGTATTTTGTATCTATTTTGGCTTATGAATAAAAGATACAATTTTCCTCTCGATGGTGTGTCCCCTTTTTACTGAATGTACTCTGCGGATATTCTATCTTGATCTCCTTGCAGGACAGCGATGGCTCAGGATTCAGGGTTAAGATCTGCTTTCTAAGGCTTTTGCATCTTATGAGCCTCGAGGGTCTCATAAGGAGTTTTTCTCCCTACAGGTCGAGAGGATCCCATAGGTGTGAGTTCTTCTTAAAGATCGTAAGGATCCTTAAGCGGGTTTTCCCTTAAGAGTCGTAAGGATCTCACAAGAGAGTTTTTCTTCCTTACAGGTCGTGAGGGCCTGCAAGTGCCGGATGTGATCATCCTTATCCGTGTTTCACGGAGTCAGGGATCTCTCAAGGTATCGTAGTTTAAAGACATCGCGGTCAAGGTTAAGGACCTCATAGTCCGTGGATTTAAGGACTCCACAGTCCGATGTTAGTTTTAAGACATCACGGTCAAGGTTAAGGACCTCATAGTCCGTGGATTTAGGGACTCCACAGTCCGATGTTAGTTTTAAGACATCACGGTCAAGGTTAAGGACCTCATAGTCCGAGGATTTAAGGACTCCACAGTCCGATGTTAGTTTTAAGACATCACGGTCAAGGTTAAGGACCTCATAGTCCGAGGATTTAAGGACTCCACAGTCCGATGTTAGTTTTAAGACATCACGGTCAAGGTTAAGGACCTCATAGTCCGAGGATTTAAGGACTCCACAGTCCGGTGTTTGGTTGCAGGGACCCGTCACCTCTTTTGAAGACGTTGAGGAATTACAACGCCAGGTATCAAAGGAGTGAAGAGATGTACCCTTAAACCAAGGCAGAATCCGTAGGGAATCGGGGGGTTGATCGTTAGTTTTAAGACATCACGGTCGAGGTTAAGGACGTCATAGTCCGTGGATTTTAAGGACTCCACAGTCCGGTTTTTGCTCTGGATGCTTCACACGGGTTCACTGCCGTGCTCGGCGAGGACCAGGCTCCGCTCTGGACGTTTTCCACGGGGTCAAAGAGTGACATTATCCGCGCTCCACGTAACCAGGAATTTTGCGCTAGATGCTTCACACGGGTTCACTGCCGCGTTAGGCGAGGACTAGGCTCCGCTCTGGATGCTTCACACGGGTTCACTGCCGTGCTCTGCGAGGACCAGGATCCGCTCTGGACATTTTCCACGGGGTCAAAGAGTGACATTATCCGCTTTCCACATAACCAGGAATTTTGCACTAGATGCTTCACACGGGTTCACTGCCGCGTTAGGCGAGGACTAGGCTCCGCTCTGGATGCTTCACACGGGTTCACTGCCGTGCTCTGCGAGGACCAGGATCTGCTCTGGACGTTTTCCACGTGGTCAAAGAGTGACATTATCCGCTTTCCACGTAACCAGGAAGTTTGCACTAGATGCTTCACACGGGTTCATTGCCGTGCTCGGCGAGGACTAGGCTCCGCTCTGGATGCTTCACACGGGTTCACTGCCGTGCTCTGCGAGGACCAGGATCCGCTCTGGACGTTTTCCACGGGGTCAAAAAGTGACATTATCCGCTTTCCACGTAACCAGGAAGTTTGCAGATTGTATCCGCATTTCACGGGATGGAGGTTTGACTGTTGGCGATATGTATACCACCGAGCCATGGAACTGGGAGTTGCTGCTGTTCCGCTTAGCTTGAAGTTATGTCCGTCGTTACGAGACGAGTGTTGGGATGATCTCTAGGTCGCTTGTGGCCCGTCGAGATTTAGCTTCTTTCTTTGGTGAAACCTGGGGGAGAAGGTATGTTCCCTTTTTGTTTATGCCATTGGATTGTGTACAGGGTGTGATGGAACATCACTTGTAGGGCATAAATTTAAAACTTTTTTTTTTTTACAAGTCGAGAAGACTCGTAAGTGGTTGGTGAGTTGACTTGTTTCCGGGTCAAAGTATTGCTCCGACGGGGAGGTCGTCGGCTGACTTGTTTCCGGGTCAGAGTATTGGTTGACTTGTTTCCGAGACGGAGGTCATTGGTTGACTTGTTTCCGTGACGGAGGTCGTTGGTTGACTTGTTTCCGAGACGACGGTCATTTGTTGACTTGTTTCCGCGACGGAGGTCGTTGGCTGACTTGTTTCCGTGACGGAGGTCATTTGTTGACTTGTTCCCGCGACGGAGGTCGTTGGCTGACTTGTTTCGGGGTCGGAGGTCGTTGGTTGACTTGTTTCCGTGACGGAGGTCGTTGGCTGACTTGTTCCTGCGCCGGAGGTCATTGACTGACTTGTTTCCGAGACGGAGATCGTTGGCTGACTTGTTCCCGCGCCGGAGGTCGTTGGTTGACTTGTTTCCGTGACGGAGGTCGTTGGTTGACTTTTTTCCGTGACGGAGGTCGTTGGCTGACTTGTTTCCGAGACGGAGGTCGTTGGCTGACTTGTTTCTGCGCCGGAGGTCATTGACTGACTTGTTTCCGAGACGGAGATCGTTGGCTGACTTGTTCCCGCGCCGGAGGTCGTTGGTTGACTTGTTTCCGTGACGGAGGTCGTTGGCTGACTTGTTTCCGAGACGGAGGTCATTTGTTGACTGACTTATTTCCGGGTCGGAGGTCGTTGGTTGACTTGTTTCCGTGACGGAGGTCGTTGGCTGACTTGTTTCCGAGACGGAGGTCGTTGGCTGACTTGTTTCCGGGTCGGAGGTCGTTGGTTGACTTGTTTCCGTGGCGGAGGTCGTTGGCTGACTTGTTCCTGCGCCGGAGGTCATTGACTGACTTGTTTCCGAGACGGAGGTCGTTGGTTGACTTGTTTCCGTGACGGAGGTCGTTGGCTGACTTGTTCCTGCGCCGGAGGTCGTTGGCTGACTTGTTTCCGTGACGGAGGTCGTTGGCTGACTTGTTTCCGAGACGGAGGTCATTTGTTGACTCTGGGTTGTCTGTGAACCGTAGAGTCTTGGAACTGGGGACTTTGTCGTAGCTCTGACTGGTGATGTCACGTCCATGTCCTGCTGGAATGAGGAGGAACGCCGCTGTTGGTCTTCAGGCTGTGGAAGTGGTCATCGAGGTCTGACTTCCCCTTGACGCAGCCTGGTGGGGAAATGCAGTCCCCTTTCCCCCCTCTTTTTTTGTTTATGCCCATGGATTGTATACAGGGGTCATTATGGACTTACCTGCAGGGCAAAAGTTTCATTCTTTCATTTTTTTTTGATGCTCTATCATTTCAGCTTTTTACATCGCGAAAGTCACGATTGCCCACTCGCTGCTTTTTATTGTGAGCTGCCCAATCATTTCGGCTATTTTTCATGCATACATTTTTACTTGCTGCTTTTCATTGCAAGTTGCCCCATCATTTCGGCTATTTTGTAGGCATGTGTGGCTTGCTAGCTTTTTCGCTGCAAGCTTGGATTTTAGACACCGATTTCGACATCAGCACCGCTACAACTGGAATGTTGCCAGGAACGAATCATCATTTGCCTTTGTCGATGATGAACAAAGGTGGCTCAGCAAACAGGGTTAAGGGTCCTGTCAACCAAGGCTTTGACTTCATGAGCCATAAGGGTCTCACAAAGGTATTTCTCCCTACAAGTCGTGAGGATCTTGCAGGTGCATTTTCTCCTTAGGGATCGTGAGGATTCCTAAGTGTGTGCTCCTCTGTAAGTCGTAAGGATCCTACAAGAGGGCTTTCTCCTTATGGGTCGAGAGGACCTATAAGGGTTGGACTTTGCTGGGGAAATGTTGATTCGCGCCCGTGGATTGTATACAAGGGTCAGTATTGAGTCCCTTGTAGGGCAATATCGAGGGTTGCGGAGGATTTGCTTAAGAACAGGTTTAGGTTTCTGTAACTTAAGACTTTCAAGTCTCATGAGCCATGAGGGTCCCATAAGAGGGTTCTCCTTACGAGTCGTGAGGATCTCGTAAGTGTATTTTCTCCTTAGGAATCGTGAGGATCCCTAAGTGTGTTGCTCCTTTGTGAGTCGTAAGGATCTCACGCAGGTGGTTTCTCCTTACAAGGTCGAGAGGACCCTATAAGTGTCTTTTAACGAGGTTGCGCCCTTTCGGGTTTTCACAAACACTCGCCGGTAGTCCTGCTGTTTTTACTCACGGAGCCCTTTCGGGTTTTCATCCGTGCCCATTTTGCTTATGGACATACCGTTTTTTTTTGTTTTTTTTGTCAGCCTACGGATGCTGCTGTATTAGTTTAAGGACGTTTCGGTCCTCTATTAGTTTAAGGACGTCTCGGTCCGCTATCCAGTTTTAGGACGTAGTGGTCCGTTAGGCTTTTTCCATGAATGAGCATGATGCCCCCGGCATATCCATCTTTTTCGGAGTATGTGGTTGTGGTGGGCTCACCTTCCAATTTTCGGACAGCGCGAGCTCGCCTTGTTGGTATTGGTCTTCAACCCAGTTTTTGAAGACAAAGCAATCTTCGATCGGATGACTTACTGCTCGATGGTAGGGGCAGTAATTAGGATCGTTTACATCCCCTAGTTGTAGTGGACGTTTCGGATTTGGTAGATTGACAAATTCGTTGCGCACTGTCAGTTCAAATAGTTTCCTTGTTTTATCTTGAGGAAACGAGTAAGGACGTCCCAGTCTTTCTTCGAGTGATGGGCGTGGACGCATATTGCTTTGGCGAACAACTGGTTTTGAGTTGCTCGGCTGTTGTTGAGTGTTGGCGGCGAAGGTCATTTTTCCCTTTCCTTTATCCCTTTTGTTCGCTCCGTCGTTTGCGGGTCCGCGATTCTTTCCGGGTAGTATGCCCTCGCACGGATGAAAGTTTTCATGATTCTTCAATTTTTCAGAGATGGATACCTCGAAGAGAGGGTTGAAGGCTGTTTTTCCATCAGGGTCATTCCTGGGGCAATTGCCGGTGACTCTTTTATGCTTATCCGTCGCATTTTTTGGCCGTCTACGAGCTTCCCGCTTTGTTCTGTTGACGTAATCCTTGTGAGCGACATACCCTTGCCACCAACACTTAAAGGAGTCGCAGTCTTCGGTAGCGTGTGCGGTCTTCCGATGATATAGGCAATAATTAGGATGCATCTCTATTCCACCGAGAGTGTTTCCTTCAGAGGGTGGTAGCTTCATTCCCATTGATATGGCTTTAGCAAACCTTTTCCTCGTCTTGAATTTATTCTTATCGGCAGCGGATGCCTTTTGATTTGATGGGAGTGCCTCGACTCTTTCGTCCAGTCGGCGGTGTTTAGCTTCTCCTAGTATGGCCATTTCACGCTCTTGATTGGCTTTAACTTTCAGACGAATCTCATTCAGGAAGGCATCGATCATCTCGTCTGACGGCTGCAGGATTTCTGGTTCGGGGTTCGCCCTTAGCTTTTTAGTGCAAGGAGTCTCTTCGTCGTCTGTAAACGAATGGGAGATCATATGACAGCTCGCCCCGTATTCCTCAGATTCATCCAACGAACTCTCCCCCTCATCTTCCTTTTGAAAGACGGGGTTGAAGAACTCCTGGAGCGTGATCGGGGTCCGTGCTTTTTGGCTGTATTTCTCCAGTGCATCAATTTGTTTTTGTAAGTCCGTGCGCTTGTCGCCAGGCTTCACGGGCTTCTCGGATTTCTTTTTCTTCTTCTTTGAAGATTTCAACGGCTGGTTGCGAACGTTCGGGCCACCCCCATCGATCGTTTGAGTTGAACGCGGTTTCAACATTCCTTCAATGATTTGAAGTTCCAACGGGTTCTTCCACCTAATCGCTGGACATGCTTGAAGATCGTTCATCATCCTCTTTGTTCTAGCTGATAGCATAACCTTCCATGGGGCTTCCTCAATGAGAGAGCACGTTGCCCCCGGTGTATTTATCCTCTTAGAGGTGTGAGGTTGTGGCGGATTCACCTTCCATCTGTCGGATAGCACGAACTTGCCCTGTTGGTACTGGTCTTCAAGCCAATCTTTGAAGACGTAGCAATCCTCGATCGAATGACCCAGTACTCGATGATAAGGACAGTAGTTGGGCTCATTGACATCATTTGGCTGTGATGGACGTTTTGGATCCGGCAGATTTATGAGTTGGTTGCGCAATGCCAGCTCGAATAATCTTCTCGTCTTATCTCGGGAAAATGAGTAAGGACGTCCTAGCCTCTCTCCAAGGGGTACATTCGGACGCATATTATTTTGGCGGATGGCCGGCTTCGGGTTGTTCGGCTGTTGTTGAGCATTAGCAACAATGATTGCTTTTCATTTACCCTTGTCATTCCGAGGTTCTGGCTTCGGGGGAGACGGTCTATGACCCATTTGGTCCATCTGAGCCAACTTGTCGATTAAAGCCTGGAATGTGGTTGGCTTAAAGAACATCATAAACTGGGAGATAGTTGCGTGAGGGTCTAGGGTTCCCACGAACATGCCTACCGCGGGTGCTTCTTCAATGCGTTGTTCGCATCTCGACCATAAATTCCGCCAGCGTATAGCATACTAGACCCAGGTTTCGCCTGGTTTTACCCTGGCGTTAATCAATGCAGTTATTAGAGTGCGTTCGCTGGCACTTGCGAATCGCTGAGTGAATAACAATTCCATTTCAGCGAACGTTTTGATAGAATCGTTCGGGAGTTCTGAATACCATTCGAACGCTGTTTCTGATAAGCTGCCCACGAACTGGTGAAGCAACAGTTTATCATCACCGCCGGTGTTACCGCAGAGGGCCCGGAACTGGGCAACATGTTGATGGGGATTGCCGGTCCCCTTATACACGTGGAATTTTGGTATCGTATAGCCTTGCGGGTATTTGATTTGATCGTACCAGCTTGGATATGGTCGCCCTGTTTTCACGACTTGACCAGCTGCCTCAGTCGCATGATGGACCCGGATTTGCTGGGCTATGTAGTCAGCCAAGTCAGCCTTAGAGATTGCCTCCTCCTTGGCCGTTGAGAGGGCTGGTGGTGGATTTGACGTTTCTCCTCGGTCGTCCTCAAGAACGATTGGGGGATCCTCGGCGGGTAAGTCCTGCTGGATCATCATTCCTATCATATCTTGGAAGAGAAGGCCCATACGTTGTATGTTGGCTGCTTGTTCAGCAGCCTCTTTGTCCTTTTTCTCCAGTATCCGGCGAAGGAATTCAGCGTCGGTTTCTTCTTCTTGGCGCGCGTCTGAGGACGTTTCTGGGCTTTCTTTTGGCCTGGTAAGTGCGGCCATAGCATTCATCATTTCCTGAAGCTTTTGTTGCTGCTCCTGGGCTTTCGTCACGGATCGGGTTAGCGGTCGGTGGCCTGTAGAAGTGCGGCTTTCTTCCTTTCCAGAAGCCATGTAAACAGTGTGCACCACCATGCCCCCAGACTTAGGGCGTCTGGGCTCAGTGCTTTTTGCCGTCGTTGCATGCTGGGGGATCTCTTCTGGCTTCCTCCTTTTATGAGCCATGGAGGTTGAGGGGGTCGTTGAGGCGGGCGTCCAGACAGCCTTTCGGGGTCTAGCCTGGTGACCAGCCTCCGGTTGGATTTTCAGCTTCTTGTGCTGGCGGGAGAAGTTTGGATCGATGATCGAGTCTCGGGCCTGCCGCCAAACCTTATATATTTTGGAAGACAACCGTTGAGGAGATCGGGGCTGTTCTGGTTTTATTTCCACAACCTTTTTTAATGGGGGAGGGGACCTCTTCAGCACTGCAGTAGGAGAATTCCTTCGCACCTTATTTAGCATTTCGAAGCTGTTCCCAGTTGGAACAGCAGCATTAATTTCTGCCACCGGGGCTGATGGAGTCAACCCAGAGGGGGAGTTGCCCCCAGCCTTCCTTACTCGGCGCCAATGGCGACGTCGAGCGTGTCGAGCGGACGGCATTGGGTCAGCGGTAAGAATGGTTTCGTCTTGCCTCCTGTGTGGGTGGGGGGTCGCTGTTGGTGTTAGCCTGTCAAAGACCGATGTCCTTTGGGCAGCAGGAGCGGGAGCTGAAGCCGTCAATCTTGTAAAGACCGACTTTTTGGCCGGAGAAGCCGCTTTGACGATTTCGGAGGAAGGAGCGGCCACTTTCTTAGAAGCAGCCTTCTCTGAGACTGTAGGCCCGATGATGAGTTCGCATGATTTCTGGCCCAATCTAGAGAAGACCGAGGCGTTGACGTTGGGCGACTCGTTGAGGGGAGCCACAGCAGGAGTTAGACGATCAAAGACCGACTTCTTGAGAGCTTCCTTTGTCAGCACCGGCGCCGCGAAGCTTGTCGGTGGGAGTATAGTCCCAAAGAACAATCCGGTAGTGGCCTGAGTCACTTGGTCCACCGGCATTGTGAATAACGAAGCAGCTTGGGGCTCGTAGGCTATACCTCCTGGCGAGGCAAAGCGTTGGTCGCAATTGCAGTTTGAGCGGTTGGAGGATTTCGCAGAAGTAGAAGCCATCGATCCTTTGCTTTCTGCAGTGAGCAAGACGCCAATTCTTAGTATCTTGAAACCCAAGGGCAACTATTAGCGAACCGCGATTGGTTCGCGAATCACGACACACGAACTGTGGAGTGGAAAGAGGAAAAGGTCCCACCGGGCGTGCCAGAATCTGTTCCCCTCCGAAGGACGGCGCGACGCTGACGTCTCGCCTGAGATTCGGGGCAGATGCTAATTGGTGCTATCCGTCCGCCTCTCCGAAGATGCCAAATTGATTTATGGCACTGTGTATCGAAGGTTTAGATGGATGCGTCCGATGTAGCAGACTTCGTCAGATTCCCCCTCATTTGAGGGGTTTTTGATTGTGGGGACGCTCTTCCCTGCAGGCGCAAGCCCCTGCAGTTAATTACGCTACCGCATTGCGGTAACAACTTTCTCCTTCTCCAGATGGTCACTTCGTGTCGTGGGTGTTTGTTTTGTATTTTGTTGCCCGTGGATTGTTTACGGAGACTGAGTTATGTCGTCGCCCGTAGGGCGTGGACTAGTCCAAATCCGTATTATCTTAGATTTGGGTTTGGGGGTTTGGTTTGAGGATGCGTCAGCCATACTTGAGGCTAAGATCAACTCAAACGTTTGTTAAGGATACGTTAGTCCAACTTTAAGACTAAGATCAACTTAACGGGATCTTTTAGATCCGACAAAAGAGCGTTTGGGCTCAAATGCTCCAGTTTAGGGACATAGTGGTCCGTGAATGTATGGCTGTCGGGACCCGTCACCTCTCTGACGACGTTGAAGGATTACAACGACGGATGTCAGAGGAGTTCAGAGATGTACCCTCGAGCCAGGGTTAATTGGGGGATTCATAGTCCAGTCTGTTTGAAGGTTTAAGGATACGTTAACCATCTTTGAGGCTAAGATCAGCTTAAACGGGACCGTTTAGATCCGACAAAAGAGCATATGGGGCTCCATTGTTCTAGTTTAAGGACATTGCGGTCCATGGGTAGTTTAAGGACATTGCGGTCCATGGGTAGTTTAAGGACATTGCGGTCCATTGTTAGTTTTAAGACATCTCGGTCAAGGTTAAGGACGTCATAGTCCATGGGTTTAAGGACTCCACAGTCCGGTATGTGCTCTGGATGCTTCACACGGGTTCACTGCCGTGCTTGGCGAGGACCAGGCTCCGCTCTGGGCGTTTTCCGTGGGGTCAAAGAGTGACGTTATCCACGTTCCACGTAACCAGGAATTTTGCACTAGATGCTTCACACGGGTTCACTGCCGTGCTCGGCGAGGACTAGGCTCCGCTCTGGGCGTTTTCCACGGGGTCAAAGAGTGACGTTATCCGCGTTCCACGTGACCAGGAATTTTGCATTAAACATGGGTTTAAGGACCCCATAGTCCATATCGATGTGTGGTCATCGGGACCCGTCACCTCTTTGAAGACATTGAGGGATTACAATGCCAAGTATCAAAGGAGTGAAGAGATGTACCCTAGAACCGGGATGGATTAAATAGTCCTTGGCCCAATTTGGGATCAAGACCCATTAGTTATATTATGAGCCCATTGGCCCAGTTAATTACGAATTGAGGACTTATGGCCAGCTTGGGCTAAGTCCTATCATGTCTGGAATATTGATTTTTTGTGGGTCCATTGAAGGAGAGGCTTTGCCTCTATCCCTTTAGCCAATTGGGCCAAAGCCTAGTGTTAAACACTTCAGAGCAATCAGTGTTGAACACTGGTAATGAGGTTGACAAGTTAGTGTTTAACACTAAAAGATAATGGGTATTAAACACCAGCAACAAGGCTTTCAGATTAGTGTTAAACACTAAAACAGATCAGTATCAAGCATTGGCAACAAAGCACTCAAATTAGTGTTAAACACTAAGGTAGTCAGTGTTGAACACTACAATGGAGATCTCGGATTAGTGTTAAACACTAAGGTAATTAGTGTTGAACACTGCAAATATGGTTCCTTGATTAGTGTTGAACACTAAGGCCCAACAGTGTTTCAGTACTGTATTCAAGAGTTCCAACTTAGTGTTGAACACTGAGGCAAAAGGGGTCACGTGGCAACACGTGAGGACGCCCTCTTTCCATTTATTCTGCTGAAATCGCTGCATCTTTCAGAGCATCACGTGCCATCACGTGACGGGCATTCATATGCCTATGTATTAGAGTTCTTGTCAAGGGTCACGTGGGTCACGTGGGGGACTGCCTCAAAGGGCTTTCTGTAGCTCTTTTGAGGGGGGTCACGTGGTAACACGTGACCCCGCCTCTATGTATTTTGTTTAGAGGCTTTGTTAATCTTTTTTTCAGGAATTAAATTCCTCGAGCAGCAAATTTCCGAGGAATTAAATTCCTACTTCCTTTCGAAGACTTGTATTCTGGAATAGAGTTTAACTCTGAATTTTCTGTAGGAATTCAATTCCTCATATACATGAAGAACCAAATAGGGTTAAACCCTAACAAAAGCTTTTTAAGGAGTTAAAACTTCCATCCTCCGTTAAATTATGATTAGAGGAATTAAATTCCCGCTGTTTCAACAGAACTAGGTTCTTAATTAGGGTTAAACCCTGTTTCTTTTTGTTCTGAAGGAATTAAATTCCCATGATACAGGGTCGAGCCCTAATTTTATTTTAAAGGAATTAAATTCCTATAGTTCTGTGAGAATTAAATTCTCATGCTTGCATTCCCTCTCCATGTTTTGGATCTGCATGGCAGGATCTCGACCCATTGAGAATTAAATTCTCAACCTTAAGGGGAGATGTGCACTTTGCAGATCCTCTATCAAAGAGAGAAGAAATATGTTCTTCTGTTTTATGTATCAGAGTTAAACTCTGTTGAGAATTAAATTCTCTTTCTTTCACAAGGCCTTCCCTTTCTTACCTAGGGTTTTTGTAGAAGATCCGAGTCTTTTCAAAGTATCAAAGCTCTCCTCCTTTTTTCTTTTTTCTTCTCTGCGCATGTATCCCTTTTTATCTGTGTCTCTTGGCTCCTATTTATAGGAGAAGCAGCCGAATCAATCAGTTTTTGACGAATCTTCATCGAGAGATTTGATTTGCATTCATCATTCATTTTGGACCTTTGGATTATTAGGTGAATTTTATTCACCATTGGATTTCAGATCCGGGGATTCTCCCTTTATTATTTCGGTTAGATTTAAAGGGGAAATCTTTCCAAACCCGGGATTTTCCCATAGATAGATCACCTCTGAATCTTCAAATTGATTGGTTCCAGATACCCGCTTTCCTTTGGAAAGATTCGAATTTCTTTCAGAATTTATTCTGTTGACAAAATGGGCTTTGAAAGTCGGTCACGTGTGACCACGTGACCCATGGTCACGTGTGAGCACGTGACCCCCTTTGGAATGAGCCTTCTTCTTTCTTTTGCGCGCTGTCTTCTGATTGCTGCTTAAACGTCACGTGCTACCACGTGACCCCTGGTCACGTGTGAGCACGTGACCCTTGTTTGAACTCTCTTTCCTTGGTTCTCCTGGAGAACGAGTCTGCTGCTTTGAACGTCACGTGCCAACACGTGACCCTGGTCACGTGGGAGCACGTGACTTCTTCTGAAGCCTTTTCCTTGACTTGATCAGGGAACCGGTGTGCCTTTGACGCTTGCGTTTAAATGTCACGTGTCGCCACGTGACCCTGGTCACGTGGGAGCACGTGACTCTCCCTGAAGCCCCTTTTCTTCTACGTAGTCAGGAAACTGAACTTGCCTTGATGATGTTTTTTAGGTGTCACGTGCCAACACGTGACCGCTAGTCACGTGTAAGCACGTGACCTTCTTTTGAAGCTTTTCACAGAATCTTTCCTGATTTTAAATCAGGAAACAAATGCCCCCACAGCGTTGTTCTCACGTGTCTGCACGTGAGTGCAACGCTGTCACCTCTTGTGACCGTTGGATTCCTCTAGGGATCTGGGGAGATGAAACGTTTCCATTGCCTTCTATAAATACCTCTGTCTCTTCATAGGAGCCTTCACTTTGCTCATCTTCTTCTTCTGAGAACTTTTTCTGAGAATTTAATTCTCTTCTTACAGAGCTTAGTTCTCTGTTTTAAAATATTTTCAGAGTTTAACTCTGCTTTAAAGGGATTCTTCCTCCTCAGGTAATGGTAATCGAAGCACCTTCGTTTTGACAAAACTCTCTGGATTTTAAATCTAGATCAAGGGTTTCACAAAGAACCCATTTTTCTTCAAGTAATTTAACCAGAATATGAGACCACTTAACTTCCCGTGGTAGATCACTTAGGGTTCAGATGATCCCTTAGGGAGATGATGATGGCGGTTCAAACCCATGGAATTTAATTCCATTCAAAATGTTTCTGGGAATTTAAATCCCTTTTCTTAATAAGGAATTCTAATTCCAATGAAGAACTCGCTTCCTTCACACAGAGGCTTCCTGAGGTCTCTTGGCCCTAGGTTGTTCTTCCTGCAATTAATGAAATGGTGGTTTTATAATGAATCTCATGACCTTTATTTCAGGTACCATGGATGCCCATCTGTATGGTCTTGACGAGATCATTTCCTATGGGAATATTCGTGCACTGGGCCGCAGTCAGAACCAGGAGTTCACCAATGCTCAATGTGCCGAGATTATGAGCCGCTTTGATGAGTACAACCATCGGATACTCCCCCGTCGTTCTTCTCTTCTGAGGTTGATCGTGCTGGCGATCAGGGAGGCTCTCCCTCTATTCTGTGCTGGTGTGCCGCTTGGGGCATTGGACGTCGCCGAGGATAAAGTACACTCGGTGTATCTGATGCACTTGATCTCAAAGAGAAGGCGGGATAATCTCATTGATCTCCTGCATCAGATGTTCCAGCAGTCGGCTATACTTGCCGCCTATCGGAGGGTGGAGGACATTCGTGAGGACCCTGATGCTTGTGATCGTGAGAGGAAGCATACTCGGGAGGTTCGAAATGCTTGGAAAATCTTGAATGCAGTTGATTTTGAATTTCTCAACCCATGTCCCGCATCTGAAGTTTTACCATTGTAAATGTGTCCTCTGTATTTTGTATGAACCCCTTGAAGGATGAGTGACAATTGTTATTATGTCTTTCTATGTTTGCATGTCTTTTCTCTTGGATTTTATCATTTTGCTACTGCTGTTACTTGTGCTTTTAACATGCAGGGTACTACTCCATATATTTCCTTTTAAGCGCGCATCAGGTTTAGGCCTCACATGTTCTGCACGTGGGGTCCCTTGATGGGGCTGTTCACAAAATTTTCCCACGCCGTATTTTCAGTGCACAATATTGGATGCAGAGAAAGGGCCTTGGAAATAGTTTTATCTCCTTGATTTTAGATGCCCTTCCTTTTTTGGGCCTTGGAAATAGCCTTACCATGCAAGATTTTCCGCGCACAGCACTTAATGCACTTCTTTATATATGAGGCTATAGCTTTCTTTTCCTTTCACAAAGAGATTTATATTATTATTTTTTTTTATCTTGGAGTAACTTGTCTTGAGAAACAAATGAGCGCCATGGCCTGCAATCGTCCTCATGCTCGTCGGCAGCCATGGGAAGTTCCTATTGAGGAGATGGTCCCCCGCTTTGCTGCTCGGTTGGTGGATCCCCTCCTTACCGACAACGAATGCGACTCAGCCATGCATGAACTCTCGATCCGCAGGGGGTCTCCCCTCCCGATGGGTTCTCTCTGGCTCCGGATGATCCTCATGGCCGTGCTTGCCGACATTCCTCCTCACCCGGCAGAGATGACCCTGGCGATGCTTGATGCGGCGGAAGAAAAGCTCGAGGGTTTTCATGAAGCGTGTCTGATTACTCGGGCTTTGAAGGACTGCTCAATTCATCTGCTGAGCGAGATAAAGGCCCGGCGAGCTATTATGTTTGCATTCGCGGACGAACATTGCACCAACCGATGGGGAGCGACTTCTTGCGAGAATCGTCGCTTCGATGTGCTGGAGAAAGCGGAGAGAGAGATGGAGAATTTTGTCCTTTGCTTCATCAACCCCTGTGCCGTCGATCCTGTGTTTGGTGACTTTTTCCGTTAATGTAGAACCTTTTTAAATTAGTCCCTCCCTTTTGTATGCTTTTATGTTGAACTTCCATGTAGGCTCGGTACTCGTATGTATGTTTCCGCTTGCATGAATAAATTTTGTGTTCCTTTTTATGAAAACTTTCTTCAATTATCAATACTGTTGTCATGTCGCGTGCGCATTAAAGCTTCGAATTTTATTTCTTTTTCGGATGTTCATATGGTTGCGAGCACATGCTTGATAGGATAATCATCGGAAAGTTTTTCGTTGCTTTTCATACCGGGTTATGTGAGCGCGTTCTGGATCGATTATTGCTGTCGATCGGAAGCTCATTTATATGGTCTCGAGCGTGTATGTCCTATTTCTAAGGCTGCGGTCGCAAAGTGAGCTTACATGGCCTGATAGGGCGACACGTAGCGAACATTTTGTTGTGCGAGAAAAGGGCTCGGTCGTAAATTTTCGGAGAGGGAATTGGCTTCTAAGGCGCTGAGCGAGCTTCGCGCCACTCTTACAGCCAAGGTCAATAAAGCGTATGAACTCTGACGGGTGCTTCAGGAGTCCATCAAAGAGGTGGTGGCTCTCGATAAAGCTGCCATGTCCACTCGTGAGAGGGTCGAGGCTCATAAAGCCACCGAGAAAGAGCTCGAAGCTCGGCTCGCTTCGTATCAGGCCCAACAAGCTCAGGCGGAGGCTCGCCTTTTGGAGATCTTGCGTCGTGAAGCCGTGGCTCAGCAACAGAACGATGAGCTGGTGAAATTATTGCACCGCCCGCCGGCTTGAGGACTTGTATCTTTTCTCTTTTTTTTTGTACATACTCATGGATAAGAGTATCTTTCTTTTTGTTTCTTTTATGACTTGTATTTTGTATCTATTTTGGCTTATGAATAAAAGATACAATTTTCCTCTCGATGGTGTGTCCCCTTTTTACTGAATGTACTCTGCGGATATTCTATCTTGATCTCCTTGCAGGACAGCGATGGCTCAGGATTCAGGGTTAAGATCTGCTTTCTAAGGCTTTTGCATCTTATGAGCCTCGAGGGTCTCATAAGGAGTTTTTCTCCCTACAGGTCGAGAGGATCCCATAGGTGTGAGTTCTTCTTAAAGATCGTAAGGATCCTTAAGCGGGTTTTCCCTTAGGAGTCGTAAGGATCTCACAAGAGAGTTTTTCTTCCTTACAGGTCGTGAGGGCCTGCAAGTGCCGGATGTGATCATCCTTATCCGTGTTTCACGGAGTCAGGGATCTCTCAAGGTATCGTAGTTTAAAGACATCGCGGTCAAGGTTAAGGACCTCATAGTCCGTGGATTTAAGGACTCCACAGTCCGATGTTAGTTTTAAGACATCACGGTCAAGGTTAAGGACCTCATAGTCCGTGGATTTAGGGACTCCACAGTCCGATGTTAGTTTTAAGACATCACGGTCAAGGTTAAGGACCTCATAGTCCGAGGATTTAAGGACTCCACAGTCCGATGTTAGTTTTAAGACATCACGGTCAAGGTTAAGGACCTCATAGTCCGAGGATTTAAGGACTCCACAGTCCGATGTTAGTTTTAAGACATCACGGTCAAGGTTAAGGACCTCATAGTCCGAGGATTTAAGGACTCCACAGTCCGGTGTTTGGTTGCAGGGACCCGTCACCTCTTTTGAAGACGTTGAGGAATTACAACGCCAGGTATCAAAGGAGTGAAGAGATGTACCCTTAAACCAAGGCAGAATCCGTAGGGAATCGGGGGGTTGATCGTTAGTTTTAAGACATCACGGTCGAGGTTAAGGACGTCATAGTCCGTGGATTTTAAGGACTCCACAGTCCGGTTTTTGCTCTGGATGCTTCACACGGGTTCACTGCCGTGCTCGGCGAGGACCAGGCTCCGCTCTGGACGTTTTCCACGGGGTCAAAGAGTGACATTATCCGCGCTCCACGTAACCAGGAATTTTGCGCTAGATGCTTCACACGGGTTCACTGCCGCGTTAGGCGAGGACTAGGCTCCGCTCTGGATGCTTCACACGGGTTCACTGCCGTGCTCTGCGAGGACCAGGATCCGCTCTGGACATTTTCCATGGGGTCAAAGAGTGACATTATCCGCTTTCCACGTAACCAGGAATTTTGCACTAGATGCTTCACACGGGTTCACTGCCGCGTTAGGCGAGGACTAGGCTCCGCTCTGGATGCTTCACACGGGTTCACTGCCGTGCTCTGCGAGGACCAGGATCTGCTCTGGACGTTTTCCACGTGGTCAAAGAGTGACATTATCCGCTTTCCACGTAACCAGGAAGTTTGCACTAGATGCTTCACACGGGTTCATTGCCGTGCTCGGCGAGGACTAGGCTCCGCTCTGGATGCTTCACACGGGTTCACTGCCGTGCTCTGCGAGGAACAGGATCCGCTCTGGACGTTTTCCACGGGGTCAAAAAGTGACATTATCCGCTTTCCACGTAACCAGGAAGGTTGCAGATTGTATCCGCATTTCACGGGATGGAGGTTTGACTGTTGGCGATATGTATACCACCGAGCCATGGAACTGGGAGTTGCCGCTGTTCCGCTTAGCTTGAAGTTATGTCCGTCGTTACGAGACGAGTGTTGAGATGATCTCTAGGTCGCTTGTGGCCCGTCGAGATTTAGCTTCTTTCTTTGGTGAAACCTGGGGGAGAAGGTATGTTCCCTTTTTGTTTATGCCATTGGATTGTGTACAGGGTGTGATGGAACATCACTTGTAGGGCATAAATTTAAAACTTTTTTTTTTTTTTTACAAGTCGAGAAGACTCGTAAGTGGTTGGTGAGTTGACTTGTTTCCGGGTCAAAGTATTGCTCCGACGGGGAGGTCGTCGGCTGACTTGTTTCCGGGTCAGAGTATTGGTTGACTTGTTTCCGAGACGGAGGTCATTGGTTGACTTGTTTCCGTGACGGAGGTCGTTGGTTGACTTGTTTCCGAGACGACGGTCATTTGTTGACTTGTTTCCGCGACGGAGGTCGTTGGCTGACTTGTTTCCGTGACGGAGGTTATTTGTTGACTTGTTCCCGCGACGGAGGTCGTTGGCTGACTTGTTTCGGGGTCGGAGGTCGTTGGTTGACTTGTTTCCGTGACGGAGGTCGTTGGCTGACTTGTTCCTGCGCCGGAGGTCATTGACTGACTTGTTTCCGAGACGGAGATCGTTGGCTGACTTGTTCCCGCGCCGGAGGTCGTTGGTTGACTTGTTTCCGTGACGGAGGTCGTTGGTTGACTTTTTTCCGTGACGGAGGTCGTTGGCTGACTTGTTTCCGAGACGGAGGTCGTTGGCTGACTTGTTTCTGCGCCGGAGGTCATTGACTGACTTGTTTCCGAGACGGAGATCGTTGGCTGACTTGTTCCCGCGTCGGAGGTCGTTGGTTGACTTGTTTCCGTGACGGAGGTCGTTGGCTGACTTGTTTCCGAGACGGAGGTCATTTGTTGACTGACTTATTTCCGTGACGGAGGTCGTTGGCTGACTTGTTTCCGTGACGGAGGTCGTTGGCTGACTTGTTTCCGAGACGGAGGTCGTTGGCTGACTTGTTTCCGGGTCGGAGGTCGTTGGTTGACTTGTTTCCGTGGCGGAGGTCGTTGGCTGACTTGTTCCTGCGCCGGAGGTCATTGACTGACTTGTTTCCGAGACGGAGGTCGTTGGTTGACTTGTTTCCGTGACGGAGGTCGTTGGCTGACTTGTTCCTGCGCCGGAGGTCGTTGGCTGACTTGTTTCCGTGACGGAGGTCGTTGGCTGACTTGTTTCCGAGACGGAGGTCATTTGTTGACTCTGGGTTGTCTGTGAACCGTAGAGTCTTGGAACTGGGGACTTTGTCGTAGCTCTGACTGGTGATGTCACGTCCATGTCCTGCTGGAATGAGGAGGAACGCCGCTGTTGGTCTTCAGGCTGTGGAAGTGGTCATCGAGGTCTGACTTCCCCTTGACGCAGCCTGGTGGGGAAATGCAGTCCCCTTTCCCCCCTCTTTTTTTGTTTATGCCCATGGATTGTATACAGGGGTCATTATGGACTTACCTGCAGGGCAAAAGTTTCATTCTTTCATTTTTTTTTGATGCTCTATCATTTCAGCTTTTTACATCGCGAAAGTCACGATTGCCCACTCGCTGCTTTTTATTGTGAGCTGCCCAATCATTTCGGCTATTTTTCATGCATACATTTTTACTTGCTGCTTTTCATTGCAAGTTGCCCCATCATTTCGGCTATTTTGTAGGCATGTGTGGCTTGCTAGATTTTTCGCTGCAAGCTTGGATTTTAGACACCGATTTCGACATCAGCACCGCTACAACTGGAATGTTGCCAGGAACGAATCATCATTTGCCTTTGTCGATGATGAACAAAGGTGGCTCAGCAAACAGGGTTAAGGGTCCTGTCAACCAAGGCTTTGACTTCATGAGCCATAAGGGTCTCACAAAGGTATTTCTCCCTACAAGTCGTGAGGATCTTGCAGGTGCATTTTCTCCTTAGGGATCGTGAGGATTCCTAAGTGTGTGCTCCTCTGTAAGTCGTAAGGATCCTACAAGAGGGCTTTCTCCTTATGGGTCGAGAGGACCTATAAGGGTTGGACTTTGCTGGGGAAATGTTGATTCGCGCCCGTGGATTGTATACAAGGGTCAGTATTGAGTCCCTTGTAGGGCAATATCGAGGGTTGCGGAGGATTTGCTTAAGAACAGGTTTAGGTTTCTGTAACTTAAGACTTTCAAGTCTCATGAGCCATGAGGGTCCCATAAGAGGGTTCTCCTTACGAGTCGTGAGGATCTCGTAAGTGTATTTTCTCCTTAGGAATCGTGAGGATCCCTAAGTGTGTTGCTCCTTTGTGAGTCGTAAGGATCTCACGCAGGTGGTTTCTCCTTACAAGGTCGAGAGGACCCTATAAGTGTCTTTTAACGAGGTTGCGCCCTTTCGGGTTTTCACAAACACTCGCCGGTAGTCCTGCTGTTTTTACTCACGGAGCCCTTTCGGGTTTTCATCCGTGCCCATTTTGCTTATGGACATACCGTTTTTTTTTGTTTTTTTTTGTCAGCCTACGGATGCTGCTGTATTAGTTTAAGGACGTTTCGGTCCTCTATTAGTTTAAGGACGTCTCGGTCCGCTATCCAGTTTTAGGACGTAGTGGTCCGTTAGGCTTTTTCCATGAATGAGCATGATGCCCCCGGCATATCCATCTTTTTCGGAGTATGTGGTTGTGGTGGGCTCACCTTCCAATTTTCGGACAGCGCGAGCTCGCCTTGTTGGTATTGGTCTTCAACCCAGTTTTTGAAGACAAAGCAATCTTCGATCGGATGACTTACTGCTCGATGGTAGGGGCAGTAATTAGGATCGTTTACATCCCCTAGTTGTAGTGGACGTTTCAGATTTGGTAGATTGACAAATTCGTTGCGCACTGTCAGTTTAAATAGTTTCCTTGTTTTATCTTGAGGAAACGAGTAAGGACGTCCCAGTCTTTCTTCGAGTGATGGGCGTGGACGCATATTGCTTTGGCGAACAACTGGTTTTGAGTTGCTCGGCTGTTGTTGAGTGTTGGCGGCGAAGGTCATTTTTCCCTTTCCTTTATCCCTTTTGTTCGCTCCGTCGTTTGCGGGTCCGCGATTCTTTCCGGGTAGTATGCCCTCGCACGGATGAAAGTTTTCATGATTCTTCAATTTTTCAGAGATGGATACCTCGAAGAGAGGGTTGAAGGCTGTTTTTCCATCAGGGTCATTCCTGGGGCAATTGCCGGTGACTCTTTTATGCTTATCCGTCGCATTTTTTGGCCGTCTACGAGCTTCCCGCTTTGTTCTGTTGACGTAATCCTTGTGAGCGACATACCCTTGCCACCAACACTTAAAGGAGTCGCAGTCTTCGGTAGCGTGTGTGGTCTTCCGATGATATAGGCAATAATTAGGATGCATCTCTATTCCACCGAGAGTGTTTCCTTCAGAGGGTGGTAGCTTCATTCCCATTGATATGGCTTTAGCAAACCTTTTCCTCGTCTTGAATTTATTCTTATCGGCAGCGGATGCCTTTTGATTTGATGGGAGTGCCTCGACTCTTTCGTCCAGTCGGCGGTGTTTAGCTTCTCCTAGTATGGCCATTTCACGCTCTTGATTGGCTTTAACTTTCAGACGAATCTCATTCAGGAAGGCATCGATCATCTCGTCTGACGGCTGCAGGATTTCTGGTTCGGGGTTCGCCCTTAGCTTTTTAGTGCAAGGAGTCTCTTCGTCGTCTGTAAACGAATGGGAGATCATATGACAGCTCGCCCCGTATTCCTCAGATTCATCCAACGAACTCTCCCCCTCATCTTCCTTTTGAAAGACGGGGTTGAAGAACTCCTGGAGCGTGATCGGGGTCCGTGCTTTTTGGCTGTATTTCTCCAGTGCATCAATTTGTTTTTGTAAGTCCGTGCGCTTGTCGCCAGGCTTCACGGGCTTCTCGGATTTCTTTTTCTTCTTCTTTGAAGATTTCAACGGCTGGTTGCGAACGTTCGGGCCACCCCCATCGATCGTTTGAGTTGAACGCGGTTTCAACATTCCTTCAATGATTTGAAGTTCCAACGGGTTCTTCCACCTAATCGCTGGACATGCTTGAAGATCGTTCATCATCCTCTTTGTTCTAGCTGATAGCATAACCTTCCATGGGGCTTCCTCAATGAGAGAGCACGTTGCCCCCGGTGTATTTATCCTCTTAGAGGTGTGAGGTTGTGGCGGATTCACCTTCCATCTGTCGGATAGCACGAACTTGCCCTGTTGGTACTGGTCTTCAAGCCAATCTTTGAAGACGTAGCAATCCTCGATCGAATGACCCAGTACTCGATGATAAGGACAGTAGTTGGGCTCATTGACATCATTTGGCTGTGATGGACGTTTTGGATCCGGCAGATTTATGAGTTGGTTGCGCAATGCCAGCTCGAATAATCTTCTCGTCTTATCTCGGGAAAATGAGTAAGGACGTCCTAGCCTCTCTCCAAGGGGTACATTCGGACGCATATTATTTTGGCGGATGGCCGGCTTCGGGTTGTTCGGCTGTTGTTGAGCATTAGCAACAATGATTGCTTTTCCTTTACCCTTGTCATTCCGAGGTTCTGGCTTCGGGGGAGACGGTCTATGACCCATTTGGTCCATCTGAGCCAACTTGTCGATTAAAGCCTGGAATGTGGTTGGCTTAAAGAACATCATAAACTGGGAGATAGTTGCGTGAGGGTCTAGGGTTCCCACGAACATGCCTACCGCGGGTGCTTCTTCAATGCGTTGTTCGCATCTCGACCATAAATTCCGCCAGCGTATAGCATACTAGACCCAGGTTTCGCCTGGTTTTACCCTGGCGTTAATCAATGCAGTTATTAGAGTGCGTTCGCTGGCACTTGCGAATCGCTGAGTGAATAACAATTCCATTTCAGCGAACGTTTTGATAGAATCGTTCGGGAGTTCTGAATACCATTCGAACGCTGTTTCTGATAAGCTGCCCACGAACTGGCGAAGCAACAGTTTATCATCACCGCCGGTGTTACCGCAGAGGGCCCGGAACTGGGCAACATGTTGATGGGGATTGCCGGTCCCCTTATACACGTGGAATTTTGGTATCGTATAGCCTTGCGGGTATTTGATTTGATCGTACCAGCTTGGATACGGCCGCCCTGTTTTCACGACTTGACCAGCTGCCTCAGTCGCATGATGGACCCGGATTTGCTGGGCTATGTAGTCAGCCAAGTCAGCCTTAGAGATTGCCTCCTCCTTGGCCGTTGAGAGGGCTGGTGGTGGATTTGACGTTTCTCCTCGGTCGTCCTCAAGAACGATTGGGGGATCCTCGGCGGGTAAGTCCTGCTGGATCATCATTCCTATCATATCTTGGAAGAGAAGGCCCATACGTTGTATGTTGGCTGCTTGTTCAGCAGCCTCTTTGTCCTTTTTCTCCAGTATCCGGCGAAGGAATTCAGCGTCGGTTTCTTCTTCTTGGCGCGCGTCTGAGGACGTTTCTGGGCTTTCTTTTGGCCTGGTAAGTGCGGCCATAGCATTCATCATTTCCTGAAGCTTTTGTTGCTGCTCCTGGGCTTTCGTCACGGATCGGGTTAGCGGTCGGTGGCCTGTAGAAGTGCGGCTTTCTTCCTTTCCAGAAGCCATGTAAACAGTGTGCACCACCATGCCCCCAGACTTAGGGCGTCTGGGCTCAGTGCTTTTTGCCGTCGTTGCATGCTGGGGGATCTCTTCTGGCTTCCTCCTTTTATGAGCCATGGAGGTTGAGGGGGTCGTTGAGGCGGGCGTCCAGACAGCCTTTCGGGGTCTAGCCTGGTGACCAGCCTCCGGTTGGATTTTCAGCTTCTTGTGCTGGCGGGAGAAGTTTGGATCGATGATCGAGTCTCGGGCCTGCCGCCAAACCTTATATATTTTGGAAGACAACCGTTGAGGAGATCGGGGCTGTTCTGGTTTTATTTCCACAACCTTTTTTAATGGGGGAGGGGACCTCTTCAGCACTGCAGTAGGAGAATTCCTTCGCACCTTATTTAGCATTTCGAAGCTGTTCCCAGTTGGAACAGCAGCATTAATTTCTGCCACCGGGGCTGATGGAGTCAACCCAGAGGGGGAGTTGCCCCCAGCCTTCCTTACTCGGCGCCAATGGCGACGTCGAGCGTGTCGAGCGGACGGCATTGGGTCAGCGGTAAGAATGGTTTCGTCTTGCCTCCTGTGTGGGTGGGGGGTCGCTGTTGGTGTTAGCCTGTCAAAGACCGATGTCCTTTGGGCAGCAGGAGCGGGAGCTGAAGCCGTCAATCTTGTAAAGACCGACTTTTTGGCCGGAGAAGCCGCTTTGACGATTTCGGAGGAAGGAGCGGCCACTTTCTTAGAAGCAGCCTTCTCTGAGACTGTAGGCCCGATGATGAGTTCGCATGATTTCTGGCCCAATCTAGAGAAGACCGAGGCGTTGACGTTGGGCGACTCGTTGAGGGGAGCCACAGCAGGAGTTAGACGATCAAAGACCGACTTCTTGAGAGCTTCCTTTGTCAGCACCGGCGCCGCGAAGCTTGTCGGTGGGAGTATAGTCCCAAAGAACAATCCGGTAGTGGCCTGAGTCACTTGGTCCACCGGCATTGTGAATAACGAAGCAGCTTGGGGCTCGTAGGCTATACCTCCTGGCGAGGCAAAGCGTTGGTCGCAATTGCAGTTTGAGCGGTTGGAGGATTTCGCAGAAGTAGAAGCCATCGATCCTTTGCTTTCTGCAGTGAGCAAGACGCCAATTCTTAGTATCTTGAAACCCAAGGGCAACTATTAGCGAACCGCGATTGGTTCGCGAATCACGACACACGAACTGTGGAGTGGAAAGAGGAAAAGGTCCCACCGGGCGTGCCAGAATCTGTTCCCCTCCGAAGGACGGCGCGACGCTGACGTCTCGCCTGAGATTCGGGGCAGATGCTAATTGGTGCTATCCGTCCGCCTCTCCGAAGATGCCAAATTGATTTATGGCACTGTGTATCGAAGGTTTAGATGGATGCGTCCGATGTAGCAGACTTCGTCAGATTCCCCCTCATTTGAGGGGTTTTTGATTGTGGGGACGCTCTTCCCTGCAGGCGCAAGCCCCTGCAGTTAATTACGCTACCGCATTGCGGTAACAACTTTCTCCTTCTCCAGATGGTCACTTCGTGTCGTGGGTGTTTGTTTTGTATTTTGTTGCCCGTGGATTGTTTACGGAGACTGAGTTATGTCGTCGCCCGTAGGGCGTGGACTAGTCCAAATCCGTATTATCTTAGATTTGGGTTTGGGGGTTTGGTTTGAGGATGCGTCAGCCATACTTGAGGCTAAGATCAACTCAAACGTTTGTTAAGGATACGTTAGTCCAACTTTAAGACTAAGATCAACTTAACGGGATCTTTTAGATCCGACAAAAGAGCGTTTGGGCTCAAATGCTCCAGTTTAGGGACATAGTGGTCCGTGAATGTATGGCTGTCGGGACCCGTCACCTCTCTGACGACGTTGAAGGATTACAACGACGGATGTCAGAGGAGTTCAGAGATGTACCCTCGAGCCAGGGTTAATTGGGGGATTCATAGTCCAGTCTGTTTGAAGGTTTAAGGATACGTTAACCATCTTTGAGGCTAAGATCAGCTTAAACGGGACCGTTTAGATCCGACAAAAGAGCATATGGGGCTCCATTGTTCTAGTTTAAGGACATTGCGGTCCATGGGTAGTTTAAGGACATTGCGGTCCATGGGTAGTTTAAGGACATTGCGGTCCATTGTTAGTTTTAAGACATCTCGGTCAAGGTTAAGGACGTCATAGTCCATGGGTTTAAGGACTCCACAGTCCGGTATGTGCTCTGGATGCTTCACACGGGTTCACTGCCGTGCTTGGCGAGGACCAGGCTCCGCTCTGGGCGTTTTCCGTGGGGTCAAAGAGTGACGTTATCCACGTTCCACGTAACCAGGAATTTTGCACTAGATGCTTCACACGGGTTCACTGCCGTGCTCGGCGAGGACTAGGCTCCGCTCTGGGCGTTTTCCACGGGGTCAAAGAGTGACGTTATCCACGTTCCACGTGACCAGGAATTTTGCATTAAACATGGGTTTAAGGACCCCATAGTCCATATCGATGTGTGGTCATCGGGACCCGTCACCTCTTTGAAGACATTGAGGGATTACAATGCCAAGTATCAAAGGAGTGAAGAGATGTACCCTAGAACCGGGATGGATTAAATAGTCCTTGGCCCAATTTGGGATCAAGACCCATTAGTTATATTATGAGCCCATTGGCCCAGTTAATTACGAATTGAGGACTTATGGCCAGCTTGGGCTAAGTCCTATCATGTCTGGAATATTGATTTTTTGTGGGTCCATTGAAGGAGAGGCTTTGCCTCTATCCCTTTAGCCAATTGGGCCAAAGCCTAGTGTTAAACACTTCAGAGCAATCAGTGTTGAACACTGGTAATGAGGTTGACAAGTTAGTGTTTAACACTAAAAGATAATGGGTATTAAACACCAGCAACAAGGCTTTCAGATTAGTGTTAAACACTAAAACAGATCAGTATCAAGCATTGGCAACAAAGCACTCAAATTAGTGTTAAACACTAAGGTAGTCAGTGTTGAACACTACAATGGAGATCTCGGATTAGTGTTAAACACTAAGGTAATTAGTGTTGAACACTGCAAATAAGGTTCCTTGATTAGTGTTGAACACTAAGGCCCAACAGTGTTTCAGTACTGTATTCAAGAGTTCCAACTTAGTGTTGAACACTGAGGCAAAAGGGGTCACGTGGCAACACGTGAGGACGCCCTCTTTCCATTTATTCTGCTGAAATCGCTGCATCTTTCAGAGCATCACGTGCCATCACGTGACGGGCATTCATATGCCTATGTATTAGAGTTCTTGTCAAGGGTCACGTGGGTCACGTGGGGGACTGCCTCAAAGGGCTTTCTGTAGCTCTTTTGAGGGGGGTCACGTGGTAACACGTGACCCCGCCTCTATGTATTTTGTTTAGAGGCTTTGTTAATCTTTTTTTCAGGAATTAAATTCCTCGAGCAGCAAATTTCCGAGGAATTAAATTCCTACTTCCTTTCGAAGACTTGTATTCTGGAATAGAGTTTAACTCTGAATTTTCTGTAGGAATTCAATTCCTCATATACGTGAAGAACCAAATAGGGTTAAACCCTAACAAAAGCTTTTTAAGGAGTTAAAACTTCCATCCTCCGTTAAATTATGATTAGAGGAATTAAATTCCCGCTGTTTCAACAGAACTAGGTTCTTAATTAGGGTTAAACCCTGTTTCTTTTTGTTCTGAAGGAATTAAATTCCCATGATACAGGGTCGAGCCCTAATTTTATTTTAAAGGAATTAAATTCCTATAGTTCTGTGAGAATTAAATTCTCATGCTTGCATTCCCTCTCCATGTTTTGGATCTGCATGGCAGGATCTCGACCCATTGAGAATTAAATTCTCAACCTTAAGGGGAGATGTGCACTTTGCAGATCCTCTATCAAAGAGAGAAGAAATATGTTCTTCTGTTTTATGTATCAGAGTTAAACTCTGTTGAGAATTAAATTCTCTTTCTTTCACAAGGCCTTCCCTTTCTTACCTAGGGTTTTTGCAGAAGATCCGAGTCTTTTCAAAGTATCAAAGCTCTCCTCCTTTTTTCTTTTTTCTTCTCTGCGCATGTATCCCTTTTTATCTGTGTCTCTTGGCTCCTATTTATAGGAGAAGCAGCCGAATCAATCAGTTTTTGACGAATCTTCATCGAGAGATTTGATTTGCATTCATCATTCATTTTGGACCTTTGGATTATTAGGTGAATTTTATTCACCATTGGATTTCAGATCCGGGGATTCTCCCTTTATTATTTCGGTTAGATTTAAAGGGGAAATCTTTCCAAACCCGGGATTTTCCCATAGATAGATCACCTCTGAATCTTCAAATTGATTGGTTCCAGATACCCGCTTTCCTTTGGAAAGATTCGAATTTCTTTCAGAATTTAATTCTGTTGACAAAATGGGCTTTGAAAGCCGGTCACGTGTGACCACGTGACCCATGGTCACGTGTGAGCACGTGACCCCCTTTGGAATGAGCCTTCTTCTTTCTTTTGCGCGCTGTCTTCTGATTGCTGCTTAAACGTCACGTGCTACCACGTGACCCCTGGTCACGTGTGAGCACGTGACCCTTGTTTGAACTCTCTTTCCTTGGTTCTCCTGGAGAACGAGTCTGCTGCTTTGAACGTCACGTGCCAACACGTGACCCTGGTCACGTGGGAGCACGTGACTTCTTCTGAAGCCTTTTCCTTGACTTGATCAGGGAACCGGTGTGCCTTTGACGCTTGCATTTAAATGTCACGTGTCGCCACGTGACCCTAGTCACGTGGGAGCACGTGACTCTCCCTGAAGCCCCTTTTCTTCTACGTAGTCAGGAAACTGAACTTGCCTTGATGATGTTTTTTAGGTGTCACGTGCCAACACGTGACCGCTAGTCACGTGTAAGCACGTGACCTTCTTTTGAAGCTTTTCACAGAATCTTTCCTGATTTTAAATCAGGAAACAACAGCTACATTAACACCCCATGCTAGATAATGTGCATCCTACATAGTCATGAAGCTATAGTTGTAACCCCTGATAGTTATTTATGCATCCATGTTTATATGTGTATCCATACTATTAATTCTGCATAACTAGTTGCACTCTATATTACATTAACTCATATTATTAATACATTAGTACCCCATGCTTGATATTGTGCATCCTACTTAGTCATGATATAACCCCTGATCGATATTTGTGCATTCATGCTTTTATTGTACATTCGTACTTTCACCCTGATTCAATACTTGCTACAGTTTGATTATGAGCACTCGCTTGATACTTGTGCACTACTTGACATGACCTGATACACCATTACTTGACATGACTTGATACATGTACACTACCTGACATGACCTGATATACCACTACTTGACATGTTACTTAATCCTGTTTCTAACGCCGACAATTCTGACATGTTGTCCTGATGGACATTATTGTTGTCTGCATAGAAAAAACCTGTACCGGCTTGATCCTGTGTTGGAATTAGATATCAATTAGCAATACCTGACTTGAACACATAACTTGGGAGTATGGGGAAATCAAGAATGTAACCAAACGTAACTTAAAGGGCTATCATATTGTTTGCCGTTTTTCCGGGCATTACGGAATACCTATTGTTTGCCGTTTTTCCGGGCGTTACAGAATAATCACCGATGGGTTACGATGAGGATTACATTAATTGATTTCGAAGACTTTAGAATAGATAACCCAGTAGCACAGTTTAGATTGATCACTGCACGCCACTTATACTGATATACTTCACTGTTATATTCCTGTTGACTTGTTACTGTTCATACTCGTTCCTGCATGTCCTGCTACCCCTTGATTATATTATTATTGATATTATGATGCACTGACGTATGGGTTTTGCATGGCCCAGATCCTCTACCCTTGTCGCAGGCTGATCAGGAGTATTTCCGCCGTCAGGCCGAGTAGTGAGAATCCTGTTAGTATCCAGTTAGTATCCAGTTTAGTTATGTTTACTTTCCAGATGTTATTGCTCATTGGATTTATTGCTTCCGCATATTATTTCTTGACTCGTTTATTTTAGCTCATGAACATGTACTAGATAGTTTATTTTATTTCTATTGTTCTTGATATCTCTAGACAGCCGTAATATGACCGTGGAGGGATGTTTCCTATCCACAGGTAGCATAGTTGGCTCTGTCACGTGCCTATCTTAGCGCACTCTGGGAAGTGGGGCGTGACAAGGTTAGACTCAATTTGGAGCCCCGATGAGTCATAACCGCACCCTTCTGTGGTGGGATGATCTCCAATGGTCTTTCAGGTTTTATATGAGTTGCTGTCAAGACCCGAAGCTAGGAATATGCCGTCACTTCATTTTTTTGCTTTGACGATGTCGCGCCGATTCTTTGCTGAAGTAGGGTAGACATCTGTAAGACCTCCATGCTGTATGTATCACAGTTGAAGTCCGGAGATAGGAATATACCATTGCTCCATTTTTGTTTCGACCCTTTGGTCTTTTGTTGACGCAGCGTCTATATCCTGCCGGAGTGAGAAGGAATGCCAGGATAGTCTCTAGGTTATATATAAACCGTCAAGACTTGGAGCTAGGATTTTGCCGTGACTCCATTTCTATTTGACCCTTGGGTCTTTGTTGACGTCGTGTCTGCACCCTGCTAGCATGAGGAGAACGTCGGGGTGGTCTCTAGGCTTTAGATGTTGCCATTAAGATCTGAAGCTAGGATTTTGCCGTCACTTCACATTTATTTGATTTTTGCGTTCGCATCCTGTTGAAATGAGGAAAACGTTGAGCTGGAGTTAGGATTTTTGCCATCACTCCACTTTTTTTATTGACGTTGCGTCTGCACTGAGAGGGAACGTCGAGTTGGAGCTGGGATTTTGCCATTGCTCTTTTTTGATTTCGACCCTTGGGTCTTTTGTTGAGGTTACGTTTGCAGCTTGCTGGAATGAGAAAGAACGTCGAGATAGTCTCTGAGTTGTATACGAACCGTCAAGACTTGGATCTAGGATTTTGCCGTGGCTCTATTTTTGGTCTCGACCCTTGGGTCTTTTGTTGACGTTACGTCTGCATCCTGCTGGAATGAGAAGGAACGTCGATATAGTCTCTAAGTTGTATTTGAACCGTCAAGACTTGGAGCTAGGATTTTGCCATGCCTCCTTTTTTGTTCGACCCTTGGGTCTTTATTGACGTTGCGTCTGCACTGAGAAGGAACATCAAGTTGGAGCTGGGATTTTGCCATTACTCCTTTTTGATTTGGCTCCTTGGGGCTTTGCTGACGTTACGTCTGCACCCTGTTGGAATGAGAAGAGCGTCAAGCTGATCTTTAGGCTGTAGATGTTGCCATCAAGATCTGGCTCTTCCTTTGATGGAGCCTGGTGGGAAAATATGGTTCTGTTTCTTTCATTTGTGCCTATAGATCGTATACAAGAGTCAATATGGACATACCTGCAGGGCAGAGGAAATTTTATTTTATTTTTTATTGCCGCGATGCTCTATCTTTTCAGCTTTTCATATCGCGAAACTCGCGATTGCCCAATCATTTCGGATTTTTATCCGCGGTGTCCAATCATTTCGGCTATTTTTTTATATCTTTACTCGCTGCTTTTTATTGCGAGTTGCCCAAACATTTCGGCTGTTTTTATATGCATATTTTTTTGCTCGCTGATTTTTATTACGAATTTGGAATCCGATACCTACCTTGGCATCATCATCGCTATCACTGAAATATTGCCAGGAGCGAATTATCATTTGCCGTGAAAGGACTTGGAGTTTGACACCTGTTTAGGTATCATTATTGCTGCAACTGGGATATTACCAGGAGCGAATCATCATTTGCCTTGAGAGGAGTTGAAGTTTGATACCTTTTTAGGTATCAGTATCGCTACGACTGGAATATTGCCAGGAGCGACTCATCATTTGCCTTGAGAGGATGTTCAGTCGAAAATATTGCACATTTGATGGAACATTTTTCTTACTTTTGTTAAGTACTTAAAGGTGTTTATTGTAATTATGGAACATATGCGGGTTTATCTGTAAAATACCCTTTATCATATGTTTATATATTATAATTAACATTATGAAGGAAAATATATGCATATAATATTTATATGATATTTTGGTAATTGAAATATGCATATCATATCAAATAATCCTAATTAATATTCTTAGAATATCATATAATACTAATAGTTAGGATAATATCTCAAAATAAATAACAAATATTACTAATACTATGAATTAAGATATTGTGCAGATATGAGCTCAGATGTGGAGATCAGGAGATCCGAGATGCCGGGAACCAAATCTGCCGATAAAGTTGAATCAAATTGCAAAATCACGAATGACAGAGACTCAGAGAAAGATTTGAAGATTCCACACATTGAAGTAATCTCCACGTGTCAACATCAGGCAGCATAAGAATTTTCAAACCATGATTCCACTATGACGCCGCCCAACCGCGGCCAATAGCATTGATTCGCGGCGGATCCGCGGCCATATTGTGGCCGTAGGATTTAGGATTTTTCTAGTATGATCACAACAGCAAATAATCATACATAGAATCTAGGGTTTCTGCGTCTAGGGCTATTTAAAGGGCCGAGAGCTTCATATGAAAAATCATCACCTTTTATATCACCAAAATCACTGACAAGATCAAGAGATCCAAGAAAGGTCCATGAATCGACGTGATAAATTGAAGTGATCAATCGACTGAACATATACTTCTTATGAGATAAAGATCGAAAGCAATACGAGAGTTCTTTGTATTCTAATTTCAAAGGATTTGTACATGTTAAAGTTGATTAATAAAGGTAGATATTTAGTTTAGTTATTTGCATTTTACTTTCTGCATTACTTTCTGTATTTACATTATGATCTCCTTCTCTATTCTTTTTTCTTCTTCTCAAAACATGCGTGAATAATTCTACGCTTGCTAGGGTTCGTAGGATCAAGGTAGATCAATGGATGATAAAATCTCTTAACATCTTTACATATTTTAAAGTTTATAAATTTTAGAAAAACAATTGTTAACATCCTTATCGGGCGCGCTACCAATTTATTGATAGTCTCGATCGCGATTTGAGATTAGATTAACAATTGTTTTTGGTAAAGACAAGACATGAATAGAGGTCAATGAAAAGATAAGGGTTAAGAGCGGGAACCATATTCCCTCCAAAAACCCTAATCTTCATTCACCACTATCAATATAGTTTTAAATCTATTAAAAGATAAAAGGAGTCATTTTTAATTAATCATCCATTACTACCAAATTCTATGAACCCTACAAGCATCTTCTTCATAAAATCTACATCCGTATATCATAGATCTAGAACAAATCATCCATATTTCAATCAACTCGTCTAAAGTAAGATAAAGGTTCGATGTTTCCCTGAGGACGATCCGTACTCATCTCGGCTAGCTACGAGCGACACTGTTATTGATTGCGGTTACTTTACAAACAAACACTCTCTTTAAAACAGATCAATCAGAGGACTTGAAGTTTGATACCTTTTTAGACATCAGCATCGCTGCGAATGGAATATTGCCGGGAGCGACTCATCATTTACCTTTTTTGATTTGAACGAAGGCGGCTTAGCAAACAGGGTTAGGATCCTGTCGACTAAGGTTTTTTGACTTTATGAGCTATAAGGGTCTCATAAAGGTATTTCTCCCTAGGAGTCGTGAGGATCTCATAGGTGTATTTTCTATTTAGGAATCGTGGGGATTCCTAAGTATGTCGCTCCTTTGTGAGTAGTAAAGATCTCACGCAGGTTTTTTTCCTCACAAGGTCGAGAGGACCTTGCAAGTGCACATGAATTTTTTTATTTTACAAGTTTGCGCCCTTTTCGGGTTTTCACAAACTCGCCGGCAGTCCTGCTGTTTTTTACTTACGGCACCCTTTCGGGTTTTCATCCGTGCCCATTTTGCTTGTGGACATATCTTTTCTCTTCTTCTTTTCTCTCTCTTTTAAACGAGATTGTGCCATTTCGGGTTTTCACAAACTCGCCGGCAATTCTGCTGTTTTTACTCATGGCGCCCTTTCGGGTTTTCATCCGTGCCCATTTTTCTTGTGGACATAACTTTTTTTTACGAACGATGGAACTCTCAAAAGTAGTTTTTCCGCAGGTGACCCATCTGTTTGCCGGTGGGACTTGGGGGTGGCTTCATCGCTGGAGAAGCTGTGTAGCCGGTAGGACTTGAGTTGCAACCCTCACCGTTGAGACTTTGATTGCATTATAGATCTCAATAGAGGATATCACCGTATTTAGGGCGATGCGCCATGTTTGAGGCGGCGCACTAGTTTAGGGACGTTTCGGTCCATTATCGCCATGTTTGAGGCGACGCACTAGTTTTAGGACGTCTCGGTCCATTTTATCATTCGGTCGGAGAGATGCATAACCCATCCCTTTCAACTCTTGTTTGCTGAGGCGCTGCTGCCTGTCCTTTGTTTGCATGGACACTTCACGCCTTAGACTATCTTCACCTTTTTGGACTGCTTCATCTATCATCGTGCCTATCGGGTTGTTTTGCGGGAAGTACTAGGTATTTTACACGACACTTGCCCCCTGCTCATCAATGTCGCTTTCCGATACTGATGGAGCATCTTTTTCATACACGAAAGAACGAGATATCACGTCATTCCTTCTGCCGAGTCTTCTTCTTCCCTGGAAGAATGAACTTGACTTGGGGGGTTTTTCCCCTCATCGTCTGATTTGGAGGGGGACATGGATTTTACATTCCTCCCATGGTTTTTTTGTTCATTAGGATATTCCACTTGATTGCAGGACCCGCTTGTAGGTCCCTTGATATCCTTTCTGTTTTTTGAGAAGAAAAGACCATTATATGTAAAGATTCTTCCGCCAGTGAGAAATATGCCCCTTGTGTATATCTCGGGGAGAGCGAGTACCCACGCCGTCGCTATTTTGGCGACAGTTCGCTTCAGAGCCGCTCATTTTTTATTGAGCGTTGGCGACAAACGCCACCTTACCTTTGCTTTTCATTCATCTTCATCAGATGATGAAGGGTCTTGACCCATATGATCCAATCGAGTCATTTTATCCACGAGCTCTTGGATGGTCTTCGGCTTGAAGATGGCCATAAATAGGAACACCTTTGAATTTGGGTCAAGGGTGGCTATGAACATTCTCACGGCTGCAGCCTCGTCGATGCGTTGCTCTCATTTTGACCAGAGATTTCGCCATCAGGTAAAATATTGAACCCAGGTTTCATTCGGTCCAACCCTTTCGTTGACCAACGCCGCCACAGTAGTGTGTTCATTCTCAGTAGAGAATCTTAGACAGAACAGAATCTCTATCTTGTCAAAGGTATTCACGGAATCATTTGGGAGTTCCGCATACCATTCGAACGCAGTGCCCGCCAGACTACCGACGAACTGTCGGAGGAGAAGTATATCGTTTCCTCCAGTATTGCCGCATATGGATTTAAATCGTGCAATGTACTGGTGAGGATTCCCAGTTCCTTTGTACACGTGGAACATTGGAAGTGTGTACTCTGGCGGGTACTGTATTTGATCGTACCAGACCGGATATGATCGACCAGTCTTGATTGACCTGTTAGCAGCTTCACTGAAATAGTGAGCTTTGATTTGCTGAGCTATATATTTATCCAGTTTTGCTTTTGGAATCATTTCCTCTTTTGCCGTTGATGAGACTTGCAGAGAATTTGAAATGTCACCCTTGTCTTTAAGAGCAACTACCGACGGTTCATCTGCCAGTGGTTCCGATTGAACCATCATTCCAGCTATATTCAGGATCAGAAGGGCCATCTGATTCATTTTAACGGACATCCCTGCCGCTTCTTCATCTCTCTTTTTGAGAGCGCGCTTTAGGAAATCAATATCCGACTCCTTCCTTACTCTTTCTTCGGGTGCTTCCTTGGGATTTTCCTTAGGCGATGGATTAGCGAGTGCTGTCGCCTGAGCAAGCATCTCCTGTAGCTTTTCACGTTGCAGTTGGGCCTTTGTCAGGGACTGAGTGTTCTTCGCCGTAATACAAGGATGCGACCGCATAGGTCCATCTTGCCTGAATTTGGGGGCAGATGCTATTTGGTTTTATCCGTCCACCTCTCCGAAGACGCCAAGTTGATTTATGGCACAATGTATCGAAGGTTTAGACGTATGCGGCCAATGTAGCAGACTTCGTCAGATTCCCCCTCATTTGAGGGGTTTTTGATTGTGGGGACGCTCTTCCCCACAGGAGCAAGCCCCTGCAGTTAATTACGCTACCGCGTCGCGGTAACCACTTTCTCCTTCTCCAGATGGTCATTTCGTGTCGTGTGTGTTTGTTTTTGTTTTTTGGTTGCCCGTGGATTGTATACGGAGACTAATTTATATTGTCGCCCGTAGGGCATGTATTAGTCCAAATCCGTATTTTCTTAGATTTGGGTTTTGGTTTGGGTTTAAGGATCGTTAATCTCCTTTGAGACTAAGATCAACTTAAACGTTTGTTAAGGATACGTTAGTCTAATTTTAGACTAAGATCAACTTAACGTTTGTTAAGGATACGTTAGTTTAATTTTAGACCAAGATCAACTTAACGGGATCATTTAGATCCAACAAAAGAGCATTTAGGCTCTATTGTTTTAGTTTAGGGACTTTGCGGTCCAGTTTAAAGACGTCATAGTCTGTAAAGTTTAAGGACATCATAGTCCATAAGTTTAAGGACCCCACAATCCATAGTAGTTTAAGGACGTCATAGTCCATGAGCTTAAGGACTCCACAGTCTATGGTTTATCTGGTTGTCGGGACCCGTCACCTCTCTGAAGACGTTGAAGGATTACAACGACAAATATCAGAGGAGTGAAGAGATGTAGCCTTGAACCAATATTGGTTGGGAGATCTGTAGTCCAATTTGGGACTAAGATCAAAGATTTATAAGCATATGGGGTCAATTAATCTGAATGAGGGTTCTGTGGCCACTTTGGGCTCGGCCCACTCAGTTAAAATGTTGAACATTTAGCAATGCTGAGCATTAGTTTGGATTTTGAAAGCCTTTTTGTTTTTTATTGGGTGCTGAGCACTTATTATAGCTCTGTGTCCACTTTGAGCTCGGCCTACTCAGTTAAAATGTTGAACAATTTATGTTCATTTAGCGCACACATAAGAAGCATATGGCACGTTTGGCGCTGAGCGTCAGTCAATGAGCGCATTGCACTTCTAGTGAAGTAGCGCACACATGAGGAGTACGTGGCGCGCTTGGCGTTGAGCGCCAGTCAATGAGTGCATTACGCTTCTGTTAAGTAGCGCACACGTGAGGAGCACGTTGCGCGCTTGGCGCTGAGCGCCAGACAATGAGCGCATTGTGCTTCTGTTAAGCAGCGCACACGTGAGGAGCACGTTGCGCGCTTGGCGCTGAGCGCCAGACAATGAGCGCATTGCGCTTTTGGTGAAGTTTGGAGCGCTAAGGCTCTGCAACGCTATGCGTTAGTTTTGGAGTGCTGAAACACTTCTTTTGATTGGAGCGCTATGGCTCTTTTAGGCAGCTTTGCGCCCTGAGAATTAAATTCTCTTCCTTATAAGAGACTTTGTCTCATGGATCTAAGAACAAAGTTATTTTTTAATAGGAGATGTTTCAATCTCTTATGTTTTTTGATGAAAGGCTTTGCCTTTTTGGATCTGTGATCCTAAGTGAATTGAATTATTCTCCCCCTTTTTATAATGAGATATTATAATCTCTGAAAGACAATTTGTCTTATAGATCTATGATCTGAAGAAGATTAAGTTCTTCCCCCCTTTTTTATGATGAGATTGTTTCCCCCAATCAGAGCAAAGCTCTGTTTTAAAATGAAGCGACGCTTCTGCTTCTCCCAATCAGAGCAAAGCTCTGTTCAAATTCCAAGATTTGGAATGAAGCGACGCTTCTTTTCCCGCAATCAGAGCAAAGCTCTGTTTCAAAATTCAAAATTTAAAAAAGTTGAAGCAACGTTTCAGATCCAGCGCTCTGCGCTGCGCGTCACGTGTCAAACACGGGTGCGCTAGCACAGTTGCGCTGCGCTCTGCGCTGCGCGCCACGTGTCGAACGTAGGTGCGCCAGCGCAAGATGTGCCTGTGCTGGAATTAAAAATTCCCCCACCGTTAGATCAAAAGATCTAATGATAATAAATTATTAATTAATCAGAATTAAAATTCTGTTATGGGAAGATTTTTCCAATCTTATTAAAACAAGAAGATTATCTTCTGCAAAGCAGAAGCCTTAGGATCAAAGACCCAACGATGGGAAATATTCCTAAATCAATCAGAGAAAGATCTCTCAAAACTAATTTAACAAATCATTTGGCCCTATATAAAGGACCTTAGACTTCAAGTCTAAGAGAGAAAAAAAAATATACAGAATACAAAAGAAAGGACAAGAAAAAAAGGGTGAGAAAGAAAAAACCTCTGAAAACTTTGAAAAAAAACTCAAAGAGAAAGAAAGGCAAGCCTTTAGAAGAAAGAAGATCATTTCTTCATCTTTAAGGTAAAGAATTAATTCTTGAACAACAGAGATGAAATCATCTCGTAAAAAGAAGAAACATCTTCCAAAAAGATCTTAGATCTATAAAAAGATCAAGGTCTTTGATTAAAAAGAAAAGATCAAAAGTTCTAATCATAAAAATATAAAAAGAAGCATTTTAATTCATTCACAGATCTTTTGATCTATAAAGGCAGAGCCTTTTTATAAAAAACAAGAACCGTTGTTCTTGGATCTTGAGGCAAAGCCTCCTTTGAAGAACGAAAATTTGTTCTCTATGCGCTTTGCGCTATTGAAAAGTGCTTTGCACTCATGAACTGCGCCTTTGCGCTCCTTAGGTCGGCGCTCAGCGCCAAAACATGCCACGTGTCAACCATAGACACAATCTGCACTTTGCGCTCCTGAAAACAGCGCACTACGCTCTTGGGTTGGCGCCCAGCGCCAAGCGCGCCACGTGCCACTCACTGGCGCACCCAACATACTAGCGCAAAGTGCTCATAAATTAAAAGCGCAATGCGCTAATGAACTAGCGCTTAGCGCTAAGCGCAACACGCGTTCTCTTCGTGTGCGCTACCTGACAGAAGCGCAATGCGCTCTTTGACTGGCGCAAAGCGCCTGGCGCGCCATGTGGCGCGCTGTCAGAACATACTTTGTTCTGATAAATGCTATACATTCAATATAAGACAAAAAATGTCAGAGCCCAATGCTTGGCATTATTAAAAGGGCAGAGCCCAAACAAAGGCTAACAGGCAGAACAAAAATAAAATGTTAAACATTTTTAACTGGACTTAGCCCAATTCTGGCCATAAGTCCTCAATTTAAATTGAACTGAGCTCATATGCTCTTCCAATCAATTTACACCCGGTTCGAGGGTACATCTCTTCACTCCTTTGATATTTGTCGTTGTAATCCCTCAACGTCGTTAGAGAGATGGCGGGTCCCGACAACCACACATTACTACGGACTATGGGGTCCTTAAACTCATGGACTATGATGTCCTAAACCTCGACTGTGATGTCTTAAAACTAACATCGGACTGTGGGGTCCTTAAACTCACGGACTATGATGCCCTTAATCTTGACCGTGATGTCTTAAAACTAACATCGGACTGTGGGGTCCTTAAACTCACGGACTATGATGTCCTTAACCTCGACTGCGATGTCTTAAAACTAACAATGGACCCCCATGTCCTTAAACTGGCAATCGACCGCGATATCTTTAAACTAACAATGGACCGTAATGTCCTTAAACTAATGATCGACCGCAATGTCACTAAACTAAACAATAGAGTCCAATTGCTCTCTTTTCGGATCTAAACGGTCCCGTTAAGTTAATCTTAGTCTAAAAAGAGGCTAACGTATCCTTAACAAACGTTTAAGTTGATCTTAGTCTCAAATGAGGCTAACGTATCCTTAAACCCAAACCCCCCAAACCCAAATCTAAGAAAGATACGGATTTGGACTAGTCCACGCCCTACGGGCGACAACATAACCTAGTCTCCGTATACAATCCACGGGAAACCAAACACAAAACAAACACCCATGACACAAAGTGACCATATGGAGAAGGAGAAAGTTGTTACCACGATGCTGTCACGACCCGCAAGGTACGGAACGCGACCGGCACTTAAGTTACGAAACGTCTTAAGGCGTCCGTAAAATAAGTAAGCCGAAGCCCAGAATACAAAACCCAATTAAGAATTTGAGTGAAAGAAAACCAATTTATTTAAAACATTTTTCACCATTAATCCACATCAAGTCCCTTTTTAAAATAACCTTCCTCTTTCCAAAATTCCTGCAGAATTTCCTTTGTAAACCAGGCCCTAAACGGGCGCAAAACCAAAAAAATAAATAACATGAATATGGCATCCCCAAGCGGGAGCTAGCTCTTCGCCTCAAGGCGGTCACAAATCCCACGCAATGTAAAACAACAATATACATAAATAAGTATGAAGCATGGGTAAAATAACATGTCGACTCAAGTGAGCTCGACCCCAAATAACATATCATAAAATCCCCAAGTCTCACAACCTCGTCTCTAGGTCAATATACAGTAATCCAAATAACTGGTACAGCTGAAATAGTAGTAGCAGTGGCAGCAGCAGTAGTGGTAGTAGCAGTAGATGGAGTACTCTAGATACAATGAGCATATATAAGGTGGTACAAAATGATAACAACCCACCTATGAGCAAAAGCCCCGAGTCCAAGCAAAAAGGGCAAAATGAGCAAAAGTGTCTGCCGCTACAGTGCTGACGGAACGGACCTGCAGAAAAGCTGGGGCACAACGGGGGTGAGTTGCCAGCTCGTGAGTAATAAATAACATTTACTAAGGCTATCGTATGCATGGACACAAGTATCCTAGCATCTCTAAAACAGGTATGGCTATATGTACTAGCAGGTATGTATGCATCATCAGGGTTCTAACCAGCATGTCAGATGGGTGTAATAACAGGTATGTATGCCACATGAGTCAACTCAGGATTTCATCATGAAGGTATAAAAATTGTTCCTTCGTTTGTTTTGAAAACTTCTTTTAAACATCAGCATAATATCCATGGAATCCATAAAATCCGTGTCCAGCAACGACACCTCAAATCTGTCTAAATCTCATAAATCCGTGTCAAGCATCTCTGGACTCAGCCATCCGGCTGATCCATGTCAAATATCCATATCTCAATCTAGCGGCCACGGTCGGTATCCTATGGATATCCGCCGTGCCAAATGAAATCACCGGTAGGTAATCCGTCCCCTGCCAGGCTCAACGCCATCTCCTGCGATCTTCTTGCCCTGGGGTACCGTACCGGGCCCACCATGTACCCGAGACGGTTCATCCACCTCTTCGAAACGGGTCTAGAAAACCACAGCAAACTCATGGTGGACGACACTTTACATCACTAGAAAACCGCAACTTTTATATAAAAAAATCGTAAGTTTGAAAATCTTGCGGCTTTCCCCGAAATCCAGAAATATCATAAATCTCATGAAATCATCATGGGTGCATATGTCAATGATAATGAATGCATAAGGTATCAATTTGCAATGTATGATTTATACTAAGCATGAGCAAGTGAATTAATGCATTTGCACGAGAATATCAATTCTTATGATTTCATTTTAAATATTTATTGCAATAGCACAATTCTAAGCAATTAACATGTTTCAGATTTGCAGTTATCTAGTGTTGTGACATGGCAATTACCAGGGTGTGTGTCCACATGAATAGTGCTCGTGCTACATATAAAAACCTGGTAATGGTGCATGTGTCCTACAAATGAGTTTGCGTATATGGGTATAACATATTGATCTAATTGCAGCAATTATCATGCCAATATTATTATTCTAATGTCACAAGTGATTATCCAGTTTACTATTTTCCAGTTTACTAAATCTATCGGGCGACTTATGCCATCCAAACGATCGTCCCCCGTAGATGTTAAATCTACTCACCCGTGATCCCGTGTTAGGTATGTCCGACCACCTGCTTCCTTTTCTCCGCTGCGCTCGAAGTCCCTGCCGGTGAACCTAGAATTTACAAAAGTCACCATATAAGGAAAAATCCTGCAAAACACGATATATCTATAAAAAGGATACGCGTGCGTGAAACTAAACGCGCGTGCACACGACACGTCGCGACGCGCACAAACCCACTAGAACCTACGTCAAGTCGGATAAATCGGGTATTTTTATGAAACCTGGGGAAATTCTCTGGTTAACTGGCCTCAACAGCATCTACTTGGGTTACTCTAACTATCACAACCATTACATTCTCAAAATTCTCTTAATTCACCCAAAATTTCCACTAAAGCATGCGATAAACACCAACTAAGCTAGACGACCATAACTTTAGCAATTTAGAGTCGGGTTAAGGGGGTTATACCTCAAAAGACCCTAGATGAAGGAGAAGAGAAGAAGTAGAAGAGTGTGTGCTGTTGCTACAGCTCCTGGTGCTGCAAAACTTGACTTGAAATGAGCTGTGATGGGCTGCAGATGCTGTTTCTGTAACTTGCTGATGCTTACACGAGCTGCTGCTGATTTTGTTTCAGTTTGGTGTGGTGTAATATCTTTTGTGTTGCTGTTTGAAGTAGTAGCAGCAGTAGGGATGGTAGTATGATTGTGGGAAGGGTTGTGTGATTATGGGGGAGGGTTTATGTAAGGAGTTTGGGGCTGATGTAACAGCTGTTGCTGTTGAAAATGGCTGATGTTATTGGTGTTGTAGTTTGATTTAGAGCTGAACTGTTGCTGATGTGAGTGTTGTAGCTGAAACGTGTTGCTGTGAGTGTTTTCGTGGTGTGGTGTGTGGTGTTGTGTGTTGAAACTATGGGCTGGTGTGATGCTATGGGCTGGTATGGTTGATGCTGCAGCTGTTTTTATGGAGTTAGGTGGCTGTTGCAGCAGCTATTGCTGACCTTAAGGCTGAAATTGGGCAGAAATTGGGCTGATGTGATGTTGGTGCTGCTGTTGCAGCAGCTACGGCTGAGCTATGGGGTTATAGGAGTTGCTAAAGTTGACTTTTGGTGGCTGAAATGATGATATAAGGCTGATTTTTCTTTGGCCGATGTGATGTTGATGAAATGAGTTGATATGTGGGGTTGAAATGAGCTGTTTTGGTAAACTTTTTACCAAAAGACCCCACATTAACACACAACTACTACTAAACACAGACTCAGGTGTTACAGATGCGGTAGCGTAATTAATTGCAGGGGTTTGCGCCTACAGGGAAGAGCGTCCCCACAATCAAACCCCCTTAAACGAGGGGGAATCTGACGAAGTCTGCTATATCGGCCGCATCCGTTTAAACCTTCGATACACGGTGCCATAAATCAACTTGGCATCTTCGGAGAGGTGGACGGATAGCACCAATTAGCATCTGCCCCGAATTTCAGGAAAGACGTCCTATGCGTCTTCGTCCGTGTCTTTCGGAGGGGAACAGATTCTGGCACGCCCGGTGAGACCTTTTCCTCTTTCCACTCCACACTTCGTGTGTCGTGTTTCGCGAATGAATCGCGGTTTGATATGGTTGCCCTTGGGTTTGAGGTTCTAAGATTTGGTTTCGCTCCTGTGCAGAAAATAGAAGATCAATGGCTTCAACCTGCACTAACTGCAACTGCAACTCTCGCTCCGTCCCGTCCGGTGGAGTGACTTACGGGCCCCAAGCGGCCTCACTGTTCAATATGCCAGTGGAGCAAATCACTCAGGCTACCACTGGACTGTTCTTTGGGACCATGATCCCGCTGATGAGCTTCAGTCCCCCGCTGCTGTCATAAGAAGCCCCAAAGAAGTCAGTCTTTGATCGACTTACCACTGCCGGGGCCCCTCTCAACGGATCGCCCAACTCCACTGCCTCGGTTTTTAACAGACTGGGCCAGGAAGCCAACAAGTCCGCAATACCTGAAACAGCCATCCCAAAGCGGATAGCCATCCCGGCTCAAGCGGACAAAATTATCAGAGAGACTTCTTCTACCAAGAAGTCAGTCTTCATAAGGCTGGCCATTCCGGCTCCCGCTCCTGGCGAAATCGTCAAGGCTGCTTCACCTGCCCAGAGGTCTGTCTTTGACAGATTGGACATTACTTCTCAACAGACATCGGTCTTCAAGAGGCTGACGCCGGCGACAACCCTTCGCCAAAACAGGGGGCATGAGGAAGTCACCCCTACTGCTGAGACAATCCCAATGGCTCGACATGCTCGACGTCGTCACTGGCACCGAATGAGGAAAGCTGGGGGCAATTCCCCATCTGGACTGACTCCGCCGGATCCAACGGTGGATATTGATGCTGCTGTTCCAACTGGGAACAACTTTGAACCACTCAGGAGGGTCCGAAAGAACTCTCCGACTGCTGTGCTGAAAAGATCTCCTCCACCTATGGAGAACGTTATAAAGGTGAAACTGGAGCAGCCCCCCTCAGCGGCTGTTCTCTAAAATTTACAAGGTTTGGCGTCAAGTCCAAGACTCGGTAATTGATCAAGACTATTCCCGCTGACAAAATAAAATGAAGGTTTAGCAAGAAAAGGACCACCCTGTTGTACCACAAAAGATGTCGTCTACTTGGGTGCCCGCTGCAACGGTTCCCTCAACTTCGACCGCTCACAAAAGGGGAAGGCCGGAGAAAATTCCTGTGTCTGCGATGGATCTAAAAGGCACTAAATCTAAACGTTCCAAATCTGGGGGCATGGTGGTGCACACTGTCTATATGGCATTCGGGAAAGAGGATAGCCGTATCTCCACAGGTCATCAACAACAAAAGCTCCAAGAGATGCTAACAGCTATGGCCGCGCTCACAGGACTGAAAGAAAGCCCAGAGACATCCTCGGAGCAACGCCGTGAGCAAGAAACTGATGCCAAATTCCTTCGGAGAATGCTTGAAAAGAAGGACAAAGAGGCCGCGGAACAAGCGGCCAATATAAAACAAATGGCCCTTCTATTCCAAGGCATGGTCGGAATGATGTTACGGCCGGATCCTCCAGCTGAGGATCCTCCTATTATCCTCGAAGACGACCGAGCAGAGACATTAATCCCTCTTCCGGCTTGTTCAATAGCCAAAGAGGAGACCATCTCAAAAGCTGCTCTGGATGATTACATCGCTCAAAAGATACGAGCTCATCAGGCGAGCGAAGCGGCTGGGCAAATTGTTAAGACTGGACGACCCTATCCGGGTTGGTACGACCAGATAAAGTATCCACCGGGATACACAATCCCTAAATTCCATGTATATAAGGGGACTGGAAATCCACATCAGCATATCGCTCAATTTATGGCTCTGTGTGGCAACACCGGGGGTGACGATAAGCTACTGCTTCGCCAATTCGTTGGTAGTTTGGCGGAGACGGCCTTCGAATGGTATTCGGAACTTCCAAATGACTTCTTCAGAACATTCACGGAGATGGAGCTGTTATTCACCCGGCGTTTCGCAAGCGCCAGCGAATGCACCCCAGTCACGGCATTGATCAATGCCAGGGTGAAGCCAGGCGAAACATGGGTTCAGTATGCGATACGATGGCGCAGCCTATGGTCGAAGTGCGAACAACGCATAGAAGAAGCTCCTGCAGTAGGCATGTTTGTGGGAACCCTTGATCCGCAGGCGACCATATCCTAATTCATGATGTTCTTCAAGCCGACCACCTTCCAGGCCTTGATTGACAAGCTGGCCCAAATGGACCAGATGGGCCATATGCCTTCCTTTTCAAAGAAGGAGCCTTGGAATGAAAAGGGCAAAGGGAAAGCAACCTTTGTCGCTAACGTTCAATAACAACCGAGTGGCCCGAGACCGGTTGTTCTCCAAAGCAACAAGCGGCAATCCCTCGATGAGAAGTTGAGACGTCCTTACTCGTTTCCCTGGGATAAAACAAGGAAACTATTTGAACTGGCAGTGCGCAATGGGCTCATCACTCTACCGGAGTCGAGACACCCAACGCGACCGAACGATGTCAATGATCCTAATTACTGCCCCTACCAACGAGTATTGGGCCATCCGATCGAAGACTGCTACGTCTTCAAAAACTGGATTGAAGACCAATACCTACAGGGCAAGTTCGCGCTATCCGAAAACTGGAAGGTGAATCCGCTACAACAGCACACTCCTAAAAGAGTGGACACACCGGGGGCATCGTGCTCTTTTATAGAAGAAGCTCCATGTGAGGTCGTTCTTTCAGCCAAGACGGAAAGAATGCTGAAGGATCTTCACACATGCCCGACAATCAGGTAGAAAAGCCCGTTAGAGCATGAGATCATTGAGGGAATGCTAAAACCGTGCCCGATGCCGAGAATTGGTAGCGATGGTCAAAACGCTCAGGCCCAGCCGTCAAAGTCTTCAAAGAAGAAGAAAAAGCCCGTGAAGCCTGATGACAAGTGCACGGATCTGCAAAAACATATTGACGAGCTGGAGGAATATAACCAGAAGAAGCGGACCTCGGTCACACTCTAAGAATTTCTTAACAATATCCTTGAGAGCGGAGATAACGACAATAACGACATGGATGACTCGTCAGAAGAATCTGAGGACTATGTGGTAAGTTGCCACATGGTCTCTCATTCGGTGTTAACTAACGAAGAAGTTCACTCGGCGATAGAAGACAGCATAAAAGAGCTGGGGGCAGGATCGAAGCCAAAACCTTTGGAACCGTCTGACGAGATGATCAACTTGCTACTGAACGAAGCCCGTCAGAATAGCAAAGCCAATCGAGAGCGCGAACTGGCTATATTCGAAAAAGCCAAACGCCGACGACTGGATGAAAAGGTCGAGGCACCCTAACCGGATCGAAGCATCCCTATCGCCAGCAAAAGAAAGCTTAAAATAAGGAAACGATTCGCTAGGGCCCTGTCAATAGGAATGAAGTTACTCTCTTTCAGAGGAAATTCTCTTGGCGGTATACATCTTTATAAAGCGGACATACATCCTAACTTCTGCTTATACCATCGGAGGATTGCACACCTTATCGAGGAGTGCATAGCCTTTAAAAACTGGTGGCAGGGATATCTTGCCCACCGACAACACGTTCAACGAGTGAAGCGCAAGGCTCGTCGGGAACAGAAAAGCACGACAGATGAGCGCAAAAGAGCCGCTGGCAACTGTCGCATAGTCGACACTAAGGGATCGCAAGTTATCACCTTTGGAAGCGACTCTGATGAAGAAATCGCCCTCAGCCCTCTCTTCAAGGAATCCACCTTCGACACAAAAGATGCGAAGATTTGCGAGAAAATCTAGCTGCGTAATCGTACGTTGCCCGAAAAATCTCGGACTTATGACCGAAACGTCTTTAAACTACTACAAACCTGCGGCATCTCTAGGCTGACGTGGTAAAAAAAAGAAAAAAAGGGTACGTCTATAAGCGAAATGGGCACGGATGAAAACCCGAAAGGGCTCCGTGAGTAAAAACAGCGGAACTACCGGCGAGTTTTGTGAAAACCCGAAAGGGCACAATCTCATCAAAAGACACTTGCAAGGTCCTATCGACCCTGTAAAAAGAAATCACCCGCGTGAGATCCTTACGTCTCACAAAGGAGAAACACACTTAGGGATCCCCACTATTCCTAAGGAGAAATTACACTTGCGAGATCCTCACGACTCGTAAGGAGAACCCTCTTATGAGACCCTCACGGCTCATAAGATTTAAAAAACCTTAAGCTACAGGGATCTGAACCTGTTCTTAAGTAGTCATACACCCTGATTTTGCCCTACAAGCGGTTCAATATTGACCTTTGTATACAATCTATGGGCACGAACGAACATTTCCCTAACAGAGTCCCACCAGCGACTAGGGATATGCTCACACGGTGAACAAACACTTGTAGGTCCTCTCGACTTGCAAGGAGAAAACACTCTTGTAAGATCCTTACGACCTATAAGAGAACACACACTTAGGAATCCTCACGATTCCTAAGGAGAAAATGCACCTACGAGATCCTTACGACTCGTAGGGAGAAACACCTTTATGTGACCCTTATGGCTCATGAAGTCAAAAGCCTTAGTTGATGGGATCCTAACCCTTTTTGCTAAGCCACCTTTGTTCGACATCGACAGAGACAAATGATGATTCGCTCCCGACAATATCCTAGTTGTAGCGATGCTGATGCCTAAATCGGTATCAAATTCCAAGTCCTTTCATGGCAAATGATGATTCGCTCCTGGCAATATTCTAGTCGCAGCGATGCTGATGCTAAGATTGGTACCAGATTCCAAGTTCCATACTCATGGCGAAAAGTTTGTTAGTGTTTATGCCCTAGAAGGCCATTACTGTATCATACTAGCTTGTATATTACTTAATGGAAGCTTGGGATATTCACATGTATATAACAGTCTTGCTAAACATGGTAGTATGCTACTTGGTTTTTCTATCTTAATATGTGAGTGTACGTATTGATAGAGCTCTTAGGATCTTGCTTGTCTACCAGCGTTGTGATGGCAGTCACACTAGTGGGGGCTGGGTAGTCTACAAGCACATCCTTATTCAGGTCCCCGGTCGTTGGATTATCGAGACAGAGCATCGATACTCCGGAGTAGACTGGTGTGTACGCTTCTCATCCCAGTTGGGGAGATGGTCTGTCCCACAGCCGTCAGTACGTCGTACTGGAGATAGTATACAGGTGCTCGTTAGGTTACGGGTACACCAGACAGGACTCACAGGGAACTGTTGGTTGGTTTGATACCAGTCGTCAGTAAACAGTTCCCAGGTGACATGAGTACAGCGTAGTCCGCAGACTTGACACTGCTACTTCGTCTCGAGTGTGTCCCACTGTTCTTAGATTGCTACCCTACCACGGCTCAAAGGAGTCGTGCAAACAGGTAGCAGTTGGGTGCAGTCCCGAGCACTTGGAGGCAGTGGCGGTTAGACAGGATTCGTCCCTCCCGGTATTGGGAGTAGATATCGTGCTGTGTCAGAGAGCCATTACGCAAAGTCCCTGGCCAGGGCAAGCGAGATTTGCTGGAAGGTTCCAGCAGTTTCTCAGGGTGTAATGGGCTTCACTCCGACACGACTTATACCGCTATTAGGGGACTGACGCTTGCCGCCCCCCTAGGCCCGATATGCGATAGTCATGGACGAACGGACCGGACTGTATGGAGATTGTCACATCAGACTCAGTAGGAGTTCGGATGGGTTTACTCATCGGCCTTCTTATCGACAACTACCTGGGGACCGTTACGTACAGCTAGTGCCGCTTGCGGTCTGTGGTTAAACCCACTGCCAGCGTAGTAGTCGAGTCTCTAGAGTCCCACACAGAGAGTTTCCTACTCCAGGCGAAACGATATAGAGGTTGCATGGTTTTGCGACAAAGGGTTCGGACGCATACGTGCGTTTACGCGCGTACGACTTTCGGACAGTTTTTACCAGTCGGCTTTGGTTTAAGCCAGTTACTGGTATCCGGTTATTGGATTTTTACAGTCTAAAGTTTTTCCGTATTTTTACGGATCGGAGGGGCGTTCTCGTAATTACTCGAGAAGCTTCTAGAAGATGTGACTAAGGAGGTTTCTTTTGGATAAGAGAGTGAGTCATGGTGGTGATTCATTCATTTCATTAATGCACATTTATTGCTTAATGACTCATGCTAATGAATCACCACTAGATATTTCATGAAGCATGCTTATTCATTTCTTTTTATTCATTATTGAAAAATAAGAATGCTTCATAATATTATGATACACTCTCTCTCTTCTCTCATTATCTCATCTCACATTCTCTCTCCTCAAGCTCTCATCTTCAAACCCTAATCCTTAATCCTCATGTGTTGAGATCAAAGGATTAGTTAGACTAAACAATCCATAACCTTCACTCTACATCATCCTTTCATCTTTGATTAGCAATCAAAGTTGATTAGTTACCTCAAGTTAGAGGTTTAGCTTGGAGTTTCGCTCTCGGGTGGATCGTCTACTACCTAGAGAAGGTCGAGGAGAACAAAGGAGGACACAAAGACGAAGGACTAGTTTCGATCGGTATAATCCCTTAACACTATAGTTTAGTATAGCTATGTGTTTGGTTATTATTTGTTTAGCTTCGATTTAAGCGGTTAGTCGATGTTCGTTCCTTAAACTTGATCGTTTTTGTAAAATCCGCCTCCCCACAATTACTGGGGTGTACTACATCGACTTACAGTGGTATCAGAGCCTCGCTAAACAATAAATAACTTAATTGCAAATTTGTACGAATTTCGAACGGAAAAACGAAGCCGGAAAACCCTAAAAATGTAAGTTTCTGTCGAATTTAAAACGATGTCAGAAAATTTTTCAGGTGAGTTCAGAGAGCTTGACATGACACCAGTAGAACACCCAAGAAAAACAGTCGACTGAATCGACCAACGCGCCGCGGAACCGCGGCCTCAACCACTGAGTTGCCGCGCTTCCGCCGCCGAGTTGGCGAGTCAGCGGCCGAGTTTTCTTCTGTTGCTTCTCTGTGATATTTGGGGTTTTCTGGAATGTTTAATTATTGCTCAGGTTACTGTTTAACAGAGCAGATTTTGGAGCAATATTGATGTTGTTTATTCGATCGAATTGTACAGTATTTGCGTATTGGATTATATCTGAGATTGTTTAATGTGTTCGTAAACCTCCCCCAACTGCTAGTATGTCGGTTGGCAGGGGGTTGCACATTTCTGAAATGGTTATATCTGTTTGTGCATATAAACTGTATTGGACTGTTGTGGTGTATAGCCGGGGTTAGCAATGGGTTATTGATTAATTCATTTGTTGTAAATGTAATTTGTTGTAATATTATTTTCGCGGGGCACTTCCAGGTTGCGGTTGTAGCCACCGTTGTATTATTTCATTTTACTGTTTTTGCTCCTAGGACTGACCCAAGGTGGGGTACACAGACTGCCGGGTGGGTAGTTTGCCGTACCCGTAGGGGTCGAGGGTGGGGTAAACGGCTATTCATCACAACTGTGTAATCTGTCTTTTCTTGCAGGCTCAAAAGAAATACAGATTGCTTGCAAATCCAATATTGTTTATCTGTGTTCTGGAATGAATATCATTGCGTCAGACGAATGTAAAATATCTATATTTATTGTAGCTATTTAGACGTCACTTATGTTTTACACCCGCGCTAGCCCAGCCCCCGCTCTGTCGTTAGTTAAGTAACCTAACGGGTGATGACGGGACCCCGTGGCGAATGCGGATGGCATAAGAGGACGTTGTATTTTCGTTGTTTTCTGCAATGATAGGTTAATGATGGGACGCATTATCTATAATGCAAAGTAAAACAAACCAAAGTTTAAATCGTTGGAACAATTTAAAAGAAACCTCTCGGTTATTTTTAAAACAGATATTTTTAAATACGGAGCTTTAACCACTCCTTTTAAAAGCTATCAGGTTCCTTCGGTTATATCAAGTTCACTACGTTTACGGTTTCGCCAAAACCAGTCGTAGCCCTCCGTCGTTTCATTTGGGTATTCAGTAGTATTCAAGCTATGCATTTTGGCCAAAGTCAAGGCATAGTGTTTGGTAGCTACTGGGTTTTCATTTGTTGCATAAGATAGATGAGTTGGTTTGGGACAGTCGTATTACCATTTGACCAAAGTCAGGGGTATATACGGATGGGTTCAAATTGACAAGATAATGACGGGTAGAACTTGACATGTGACTTATGACATTTTGACCAAAGCCAAGGTCATAAGAGCATGGGGCAAAAATCCCATATCGGGAATTTCTAAAGAAACTGAAATTTGCAAAGAGATGCATACCATTTGGAGTTTGATGAATGTTGGTAGGATTCCTTCAACATTATCATACGATGATATTTGGATCCCGATCCTACTGTGAGTATATGCTACTTATCAGGATATTCGTCGCTTAACGATCAATGCTATAAACCTAGTAGGTGTCCAGAAAAGTGTCAGCGGGGTTACGCCCCCAGAGAAAAGAGGTTATTTAATTAAGGAACTTCGCGAAAGCGTTGGAAAACCTCCCTCGAAGTATCGACACCGGCCTGGCTGAACGGTTAAGCAAGTATTGTACGGTGAGAATAGTCTTGGCTAATTCTTCTTTTATGGTTTGAGGAAGGATTCGAGAAACAGTGGGAGCCATCCAGTTTAGATAAACTAAAAACCACTCTAAACTTGCAAGAGCATCATGCTAAAGAGTTTTCTTCTCTCTCTCCTAATTGCAGCGACCCTGAAAATGACTGGACTTAAGTTACTTTTAGAGAAAAATATACTGACAGGGCCAAACTATAAAGATTGGCTGCGGAATGTCAAGATGGCTTTGACCTATGACAAACTGGGGTACGTCCTCACCGCTACAGCACCTGCTGTCCTTGGTCCCAAATCCAGCAATGCGGATAAGGAAATCCGCAAAACCTGGGATTTAGATTGCGCGAGAGCCAAGTGCATCGTGCTTGCCTCGATGAACAATGAACATCAGAGGAGGCACGAGGATATGTCCCTAGATGGCATATTTCTCCATACAAAGGAACTTTATGGAGAGCAATCTCGTATAGCAAGATACGAGACCTCTAAGAAACTGTTTCGAGCGAGGTTGGCTGTCGGGTCATCGGTAGGTGAACATGTCCTACAGATGATCGGCTATATTGAAGAGCTCGCGGACCTTGGGACGACTTTGGATAATGAGCTCTATACAGACCTTGTTCTCCAGTCCCTTCCTCCCACCTACGCCCAGTTTATCCTCAACTTCAATCTTCAAGGAAAAGAAGTTGAACTTGCGGAACTCCTGAACATGTTAAGGAGTGCAGAGGGCACCTTGCAGAAGGCAAGGGAAACACCCGCTATGTTTGTTGGCGGTTCATCTTCTTCCGGGTCCAAGGCTAGGGCCAAAGGAAGGAAGAAGAAGGCCGCACCCAGACCTAGAGGAGGTGTTAGTAAGGTGGGAAAGAAGGGAAAGAAAAAGTTTACAGCACCGGTAGTTGGCCTGGATGAGTGCTTCCATTGTCACAGGAAAGGGCACTGGAAGAAGGATTGCAAGGCGTGGAACGCCAAGAACCAGGAACCGAAGCAGGCTGTGGCTTCGACTTCAGGTGTGTTTGTAATTGAGAATTGTCTGTCGATCAACTCTACTTCCTGGGTATTGGATACCGGGTCAGGATCTCATATTTGCAATTCATTGCAGGCACTGAGAAACCGTAGAGTGCTGAAGGAAGGTGATATGATCCTCAGGGTTGCTAACGGAGCTAGCGTGGGAGCTGCGTCCGTCGGGGATTATCACCTAGGATTGACGAGTGGACACATTTTGGTTTTACATAACTGTTATTTTGTACCCAGCTTAACGTGTAATATCATATCAGTTTCCTTGTTATCAAATAAAGGTTATGATTTCACGTTTGTAAGAGATGTTGTCAACATCCACCTTAATCATGGTTTGATTGGGTCCGGTACTCTAAATAACGGCATATATGTGTTAAACCAACTCCAAATTTTCAATGTCCAGAACACACTAAAAAGAAAGTCTCCAGATTTAAATAAAGCTTTCTTATGGCATTGTAGACTGGGTCACATCAATGAGAGAAGGTTGACTAAGTTGCATAGAGAAGGATATTTGGACACGTTCGAATATCAAACTTATGAGACTTGTCAATCTTGTCTCAAAGGAAAGATGACAAAGACTCCATTCACTGGACAAGGAGTACGAGCGAGCGAGCTCTTAGGACTCATACACAGTGATGTATGCGGTCCAATATCTACACATGCGAGAGGTGGTTTTTCCTATTTCATTACTTTCACGGATGATTACTCAAGATACGGATTCATTTATCTGATGAAACATAAATCCGAGGCTTTTGAGAAATTCCAAGAGTATAAGAATGAAGTAGAAAACCAAACCGGCAAAAGTATAAAGACACTTAGATCTGATCGAGGTGGAGAATACTTAAGTGCCGAGTTCCTAGGTTACCTAAAAGAGAAAGGAATTCTCTCTCAGCTTACTCCTCCATACACTCCACAGCATAACGGTGTATCGGAGAGACGGAATCGAACCCTATTGGATATGGTACGATCCATGATGAGTAATGCTGAGTTACCGCGATCTTTCTGGGGTTATGCGCTAGAATCAGCGGCATATCTTCTGAACAGAGCTCCTACCAAGACTGTGCCTACCACTCCATATCAGATGTGGACTGGGAAGAAACCCCATCTTCAACATATGAAGATTTGGGGATGTCCAGCTTTTGTTAAAAAGCAGCATGTGGACAAGCTCGAGGCACGATCAGTAAAATGTATGTTTGTGGGATATCCAAAGAACTCCAAGGGATATTATTTCTATTACGCAGATGAACAAAAGGTTTTTGTTTCTCGTAATGCCCATTTTCTGGAAAATCAGTTTTTAGAAAAGGAAATAAGTGGGAGCGAAATAGAACTGGAAGAAATTCCAGAACCACAAACTGCTACTGAAAGTTTGGTAGAACCAGAGGTTCAAGAAGAACAGAACATTCCCGCACCCCTCCGCAGGAGTAGTAGGCCGTCTCATCCGCCTGAGAGATACTACGGTTTTCTCATAGACGGGGATAGAGAGGATTGCATCATAAATGATGATGAACCTACTGACTTCCAGCAGGCCATCCAGAGCGGCGACTCGGTACGATGGCTAGATGCAATGCGGACCGAAATGGAGTCCATGTACACCAACAAAGTATGGACTTTGGACTTTGCTCCAGATGGGGTAAAACCCATATGATGCAAATGGATCTTCAAGAAAAAGATTGGTGTAGATGGACAGGTGGAAACCTATAAGGCTAGACTTGTTGCAAAGGGTTTTCGTCAAAGACCTGGTTTGGACTATGACGAAACTTTTTCTCCAGTGGCTATGCTCAAATCCATTCGGGTCCTTCTTGCTATTGCTGCCTTCCATGATTATGAAATCTGGCAGATGGACGTAAAGACGGCTTTTCTGAATGGAAATTTAGAAGAGAGCGTCTATATGGATCAGCCAGAGGGTTTCAATCAGAGTGGGAGCAGCGGGAAAGTATGCAAGCTGCTTAAGTCCATTTACGGACTAAAGCAGGCATCGCGGAGTTGGAACATCTGTTTTGATGAGACAGTCAAAGAATATGACTTTATCAAAAATCCAGATGAACCGTGCATATATAGTAAAGTTGTGGCCAGAAGTGTCGTATTCCTCGTCTTGTACGTGGATGACATTCTATTGATAGGAAATGACATTCCTATGCTACAATCTGTCAAAGGATTCTTGTCACACAGGTTCTCCATGAAAGACCTGGGTGATGCCTCTTACATTCTGGGGATCCGGATCTATCGTGATAGATCCAAGAGGATGTTGGGACTTTCGCAGTCCAGGTATATCGACACTGTACTGAAAAGATTCAGTATGGAAGATTCTAAGCGCGGTAATCTACCGGCTTGTCACGGAATCACCCTCTATAATGTATGCGATGTTGTGTACCAGACCAGATGTAGCTTACGCACTAAGCGTGGTAAGCCGGTATTAGTCAGACCCAGGGGAGAAACACTGGATAGCAGTAAAGAACATTCTCAAGTACCTGAGGAGGACTAAGGAGATGTTCTTGGTTTACGGCGGAAAAGACCTCAGGTTGGAGGCCTTTGCTGATTCCGGCTTCCAAAGTGATAAGGACGATTCCAAGTCCATGTCGGGTTATGTCTTTACCCTCAATGGAGGGGCGGTGTGCTGGAAGAGCTCCAAGCAGGACACCGTTGCTGACTCGACGATGGAAGCGGAGTATATAGCTGCTTGCGATGCCGCAAAAGAAGCAGTCTGGATGAAGAAGTTCCTAACAGAACTTCAGGTGGTTCCTACCATAGTTGATCCAATACCTCTGTATTGCGACAACAACGGAGCTATAGCTTTAGCGAAGGAACCAAGGTCCCATCAGAAGTCCAGACACATCTTGAGGCGGTATCACCTGATCAGGGAGATCATTGACCGTCAGGAGATCGAGGTTCGGAGAGTTGCTTCAGAAGAGAACATTGCTGATCCATTCACGAAGGCCCTTCCTCAGATTCAGTTCGAGAGGCTGCTCGAGATCATTGGTCTGCGATATGCCAGTACATGGCCCTAGTGCAAGTGGGAGATTGTTAGTGTTTATGCCCTAGAAGGCCATTACTGTATCATACTAGCTTGTATATTACTTAATGGAAGCTTGGGATATTCACATGTATATAACAGTCTTGCTAAACATGGTAGTATGCTACTTGGTTTTTCTATCTTAATATGTGAGTGTACGTATTGATAGAGCTCTTAGGATCTTGCTTGTCTACCAGCGTTGTGATGGCAGTCACACTAGTAGGGGCTGGGTAGTCTACAAGCACATCCTTATTCAGGTCCCCGGTCGTTGGATTATCGAGACAGAGCATCGATACTCCGGAGTAGACTGGTGTGTACGCTTCTCATCCCAGTTGGGGAGATGGTCTGTCCCACAGCCGTCAGTACGTCGTACTGGAGATAGTATACAGGTGCTCGTTAGGTTACGGGTACACCGGACAGGACTCACAGGGAACTGTTGGTTGGTTTGATACCAGTCGTCAGTAAACAGTTCCCAGGTGACATGAGTACAGCGTAGTCCGCAGACTTGACACTGCTACTTCGTCTCGAGTGTGTCCCACTGTTCTTAGATTGCTACCCTACCACGGCTCAAAGGAGTCGTGCAAACAGGTAGCAGTTGGGTGCAGTCCCGAGCACTTGGAGGCAGTGGCGGTTAGACAGGATTCGTCCCTCCCGGTATTGGGAGTAGATATCGTGCTGTGTCAGAGAGCCATTACGCAAAGTCCCTGGCCAGGGCAAGCGAGATTTGCTGGAAGGTTCCAGCAGTTTCTCAGGGTGTAATGGGCTTCACTCCGACACGACTTATACCGCTATTAGGGGACTGACGCTTGCCGCCCCCCTAGGCCCGATATGCGATAGTCATGGACGAACGGACCGGACTGTATGGAGATTGTCACATCAGACTCAGTAGGAGTTCGGATGGGTTTACTCATCGGCCTTCTTATCGACAACTACCTGGGGACCGTTACGTACAGCTAGTGCCGCTTGCGGTCTGTGGTTAAACCCACTGCCAGCGTAGTAGTCGAGTCTCTAGAGTCCCACACAGAGAGTTTCCTACTCCAGGCGAAACGATATAGAGGTTGCATGGTTTTGCGACAAAGGGTTCGGACGCATACGTGCGTTTACGCGCGTACGACTTTCGGACAGTTTTTACCAGTCGGCTTTGGTTTAAGCCAGTTACTGGTATCCGGTTATTGGATTTTTACAGTCTAAAGTTTTTCCGTATTTTTACGGATCGGAGGGGCGTTCTCGTAATTACTCGAGAAGCTTCTAGAAGATGTGACTAAGGAGGTTTCTTTTGGATAAGAGAGTGAGTCATGGTGGTGATTCATTCATTTCATTAATGCACATTTATTGCTTAATGACTCATGCTAATGAATCACCACTAGATATTTCATGAAGCATGCTTATTCATTTCTTTTTATTCATTATTGAAAAATAAGAATGCTTCATAATATTATGATACACTCTCTCTCTTCTCTCATTATCTCATCTCACATTCTCTCTCCTCAAGCTCTCATCTTCAAACCCTAATCCTTAATCCTCATGTGTTGAGATCAAAGGATTAGTTAGACTAAACAATCCATAACCTTCACTCTACATCATCCTTTCATCTTTGATTAGCAATCAAAGTTGATTAGTTACCTCAAGTTAGAGGTTTAGCTTGGAGTTTCGCTCTCGGGTGGATCGTCTACTACCTAGAGAAGGTCGAGGAGAACAAAGGAGGACACAAAGACGAAGGACTAGTTTCGATCGGTATAATCCCTTAACACTATAGTTTAGTATAGCTATGTGTTTGGTTATTATTTGTTTAGCTTCGATTTAAGCGGTTAGTCGATGTTCGTTCCTTAAACTTGATCGTTTTTGTAAAATCCGCCTCCCCACAATTACTGGGGTGTACTACATCGACTTACAAAGTTAACGAGCCAAAAATGCATATGAAATAGCCGAAATGATAGGGCAACTTGCAACGAAATCAGCAAGTAAAAATATATGCATACAAAATAGCCGAAATGGTTGGGCAACTCGCAATAAAAAAAAGAAAACGAGTAAAAAGAAAAAATAACCGAAATGATTAGGCACCGCGAAAAATAGTCGAAATGATTGGGCAATCGCGACTTTCGCGATATAAAAAGCTGAAATGATAGAGCATCGCAGAAAGAAATAAAAAAAATGAAAGAATGAAACTTTTGCCCTGCAGGTGAGGTCACATTGACTCCTGCATACAATCCATGGGCACAAACAAGAAGGGAACTATATCGTCCCACCAGGCTTCGTTGAAGCGAAGCCAAATCTCGACGGTTCATAGACAACCTAGAGACAATCATGACATTCGTCACAATATTGCAGACACAATGTCAACAAACGAAGCGAAGGAAGATCCCTAGCTTCAGGGTCTCAACGTCAACTTCGACAACTTAGAGATCAACACCGGCATTCTTCCTCCCTCCAATCGGATGCAAACGCAACATCAACAAACGGAACCATGACAAAGTCCCCTAGTTCCAAATCTCGACGGTTCGCAGACAGCCTAGAGACTACCCCGGAACCATGGCAAAGTCCCCTAGTTTCAAATCTCGACGGTTCACATACAGCCTAGAGATCACCAACGGCGTTTCTCCTTACTCCAGCAGGATGCAGATGCGACGTCAACAAACGACCCCAGGGTCAAAACAACGGAACCATGGCAAAGTCCCCTAGTTCCAAATCTCGACGGTTCACAGACAGCCTAGAGATCACCAACGAGGTTTCTCCTCACTTCAACCAGATGCAGACGTGATGTCAACAACCGACCTCAGAGTAGCAATGAAGCGGAGCCATGGCAAAAGTCCCTAGTTTCAAATCTCAATGGCCACATCTACAGCCCGAAGACCAACAACGATGTGTCTCCTCATTCCAGCAGGACACAGATGCTACACCATCAATCGGAGCCACGACAAAGTCTCCAGTTCCAAGACTCTACGGTTCACAGACAACCTGGAGTCATCCAATGACCCCGTCTCGGAAATCAGTGTCCTTGGCAAAACCTCAATTCAGGGAAATCAGCGTCCTTGGCGAGAGTATCTCGATTCGCGTCGACCCGCAAGGAAATCAGTGTCTTTGCAAGAATACCTCAATTTGTCTCAACCCCAGGGAAATCAGTATCCTTGGCAACCTCCTCGATTCAGGGAAATCAGTGTCCTTGATGAGAGCATCCCGATTCGCGTCGACCTGCAGAGAAATCAGCGTCTTTGCAGGAATACATCGATTCGTTTCAACTCCGAGGAAATCAGTGTCCTTGACAAAAACCTCGATTCAGGGAAATCAGCGTCCTTGACGAGAACATTTCGATTCGCGTCGACCCGCAGAGAAATCAGCATCTTTGCAGGAATACATCGATTCGTTTCAACTCCGAGGAAATCAGTGTCCTTGACAAAAACCTCGATTCAGGGAAATCAGCATCCTTGACGAGAACATCTCGATTCGCGTCGACCCGCAGAGACATCAGCGTCTTAGCAGGAATACCTCGATTCGTTTCAACTCCGAGGAAATCAGTGTCCTTGGCAAAAACCTCGATTCAGGGAAATCAGCGTCCTTGACGAGAGCATCCCGATTCGCGTCGACCTGCAGAGAAATCAACGTCTTTGCAGGAATACATCGATTCGTTTCAACTCCAAGGAAATCAGTGTCCTTGACAAAAACCTCGATTCAGGGAAATCAACGTCCTTGACGAGAACATCTCGATTCGCGTCGACCCGCAGAGAAATCAACGTCTTTGCAGGAATACCTCGATTCGTTTCAACTCCGAGGAAATCAGTGTCCTTGGCAAAAACCCCGATTCAGGAAAATCGGCGTCCTTGACAAGAACATCTCGATTCGCGTCGACCCGCAGAGAAATCAGCGTCTTTGTAGGAATACCTCGATTCGTCTCAACTCCGAGGAAATCAGTGTCCTTGGAAACCTCATCGATTCAGGGAAATCAGCATCCTTGATGAGAGCATCTCGATTCGCGGTGACCCGCAAGGAAAGCAGTGTCCTTGCAGGAATACCTCGATTCGTCTCAACTCCGAGGAAATCAGTGTCCTTAGTAAAACCTCTGTTCCCCTCCGAATCACGGAGACGCGACCGCCTGAGATTCGGGGCAGATGCTATTTGGTTTTATCCGTCCACCTCTCCGAAGATACCAAGTTGATTTATGGCACCGTGTATCGGAGGTTTAGATGGATGCGGTCGATGTAGCAGACTTCGTCAGATTCCCCCTCGCTTGATGGGTTTTTGATTGTGGGGACGCTCTTCCCTGCAGGCGCAAGCCCTTGCAGTTAATTACGCTACCGCATCACGGTAACAACTTTGTCCTTCCCCAGAATTTCACTTCGTGTCGTGGGTGTTTGTTTTGTTTGTGGTTGCCCGTGGATTGTATACGGAGACTAATTTATGTCGTCGCCCGTAGGACGTGGATTAGTCCAAATCCGTATTTCCTTAGATTTGGGTTTGAGGTTTTGGTTTAAGGATACGTTAGCCGTATTTGAGGCTAAGATCAACTTAAACGTTTGTTAAGGATTCGTTAGTCCAGTTTGAGACTAAGATCAACTTAACGGGATCGTTTAGATTCGACAAAAGAGCGTTTGGGCTCTATTGTTCCAGTTTAGGGACATAGTGGTCCATCATTCCCGTTTTGGGGACAAATGTTAGTTTAAGGACGCATTAGTCCATGAGTTTAAGGACGCATCAGTCCATGAGTTTAAGGACCCCACAGTCCATATTGATGTGTGGTTATCGGGACCCGTCACCTCTCTGACGATATTGAAGAATTACAACGACAAATATCAGAAGAGTTCAGAGATGTACCCTTGAACCGGGTGTTAATTGATTTGAGAGAGCAGTCGTGCTCGGTTCAATTTAATTTGAGGACTTACGGCCAGAATTGGGATAAGTCTAGTTGAAAATGTTCAACGTTTTATCTGCATTTTTCCTGTTAGGCCTTTACTAGGGATCTGCCCCTGTTTAATAATGCATGGCATTTTTGTTTGGTCTATTAGACCTTTATTTGGGCTCTGCCCTTTTTTTAAATGATACACAACATCTGTTTCGGTCTGACAGACCTTTGTTTGGGCTCTATCCCTTTTATAATGCATTGCATTTTTATTAGACCTGTTAGGCCTTTTAATTGGGCTTTGTCCCTTCTTTTTAATAATGCACTGTATCAATTAGTCTGACAGAGCACCACGTGGCTTGTCAGGCGCTTTGCGCCAATTAAAGAGCGCAAGGCGCCAGCGCATGTGGAGGTGACACGTGTCGCGCTCTGGTGAGCGCAAGTCTGTTAGCGCAGTGCGCTGTGCCAGTGTGCTGCGCTAGCGCGCTACTGATACGTGGCGCGCTCTGATGATTTGCGCCAATTTATGAGAGCAGTGCTCTGTTTTAGAAGCGCATAGCGCAGTTTGTTCTGGGGCTGACACGTGGCGCTCCCTGGTGGCTTGCGCCAATCCAAGGAGCGCAACAGTGCAAATTTCAAAAGTGCAAGGCATTGTTTAATATTTTGATCAAATTTAGATCAAAGAAAACAAGTTTTTCTTGTTTTTCTTGTTTTCAGAGAACCAGTGGTTCATCAAAAGGCAATACCTTTATACAGAAGTAAATTACTTCTTTATTATTATTATTATTATTATTATTTTTATCCAAGATCTTGATCTTATTCTTAGATCATTGTTCTCTTTTAGAAGAAATTCTTCTTTTATTTAAAGGTTTTTACCTTTTCTTTCTCTGAGCTCTTCTCAAATTTTTTTTAGAGGAGTTCTGTGTGTCTCTATCTTGATGTCAATGTCCATCTGTTTTAGACTTGGAGTCTAGGGGCCTTTATATAGTGCCAATTGATTTGTTAAATCAGTTAAAGAGATCTTTCTCTGAGTGATTTAGGGATTTCCCCCACCGTTGGATCTTTGATCCAAGGGCTTCTGTTTTACAGAAGATAATCTTCTTGTTTTAACAAGATTAGAAAGATCTTTCTGGAATTTTAATTCTGTTTTAGTGCTGGCACAGTTTGCGTAAGTGCACCTGCGCTTGACACGTGTCATGCAGCGCAGAGCGCTGCTCGACGCAACTGCGCTGACACGTGTTGCGCAGCGCAGAGCGCAGCGCAACTGCGCTGACACAACTGCGCTGACACGCGTCGCGCAGCGCAGAGCGCAAGCATTTGATTTGGAGATGTTTTGTCAATCAAAAATATTTACCGCAATCAAGAACGGCGTCGCTTTGCAGCTAGCCGGTAAGTACGGGTCGGTCCACAGGGATGTTGTGAATTTCCGATTCGCTCTTACGAGTTAATTCCGAAGGGTGTTCGGATTGGTTATTAAATCTAAAAACCTAATTATACTATCTAGGGCAATTGAATTAAAGTTCTAACTAGGGCAAGGAAATTAAATTAAATCTAGGGCAGGAATTGAAATTACCTAGGGCAAGAAAATAAATAAATCTACTTACTTTACAGATGGATCTCTCCAAACATTTACGCAGGGTTGTCAGATCTGAATAGATGAATTGAAGAGAGACACCGATGCTCTCCATAAAGAGATATGAATTTATTATTAAAAGGAGGCATCCCTATTACAGTATTTTGATTACATATTTATAAGGAAATAGGAAAATTTAGGGTTACAGGATTCACACATGTGCGATTACAAAAAATACCCCCGAAAAATCCTAATCTTCGCACCGACGGAAGAAATCTGCACCGACACGTGCGTCAGATGGCCGCAGAACCGCGGCATTAGTGGGGGTAGGGCCGCGGTTCCGCGGCCCTTTGGTGAGTTCATCTGCTCAAAATTTGTGGTAAGCTTCAGGGTCTCTTTGGGACTCTTATTCTTTGGTTCTTTTATCCATTTGGCTTCTGAGTCTTCTCCAGATCTTCAGTGAAAACTTGTAATGGTCTTTTAACCGTTCACTTTGATATTTTGGACCTTGCGTTGCCTTATACCTTTATGAACTGTTCTTTATCTAGGCTTGACTAGGATCCTTCTATTTGTTGGTCAAAAGCCCCTTTTTGTATCGTCTTTTGTCTTTTTCACTGTTTTCGCTCCAAGAACCTGTATCCTGTAATATGTAGCAGACATGCGTCAAAAGCACCTATTTATTTATAAAACGAATAAGAATGGGGAATATAATAATGCAATATTTTGGTGTGAACAAATACCCCCAAACTTATCTTTTCTCGTCCTCGAGCAAACTTATTATTTTATTCTCGATAAAACCTAACCGCACTTTCGCAGGGAAACGCGATTGCACTGAGCTCGTGTAACAAGCCGTTAAACCTCTAGGTGTCCCTAGTAGGAGGAGTGTTGTCTCCTGAGGGTTTTTAGCGGATACTACCCACAAAATCCTATCAATTAGGCCCACTGATTTTAATTCTCCAATTAGGTTTTCTAACAAGGAATTCTATTATCATTGACTCGTAAATTATCCATCCATATTCTTCACACTTCCTCATCATTTAACTTAAGATTATATATGTTCGATAGACTCACTCAGCTTTCGGCATTTCTTAAGTTTTCCTTCTAAGGTTTCATCTCCACTTAGGAATTTTTCTATCAACTCTACTAAAATACAAGTTCTATTCTTCATTCCTTTCTCTTATCTCAACTCTAATCATATATCCCCACGTGTGTGTATAAATCACCCCTACACTTGGAAATTCAAATCAAGCAATCATACTCTTGTCCATTGTCTAAAGCACTAATTAACTGGTGAATTCTTAATGAATTTTTGCTTACACATCCTTCATGCGACTGTTAATACTTCTTGAGGTACCAACAACCGATTACAAGATATGTTTGCACTTTAAAGCGTAATTCCTAGTTTTGCAACACCCAAGGCTTTTAGCAGTGACTCCTAAACTAGTTAGTCTAAGGCACTAGGTGATGAAGCACCCTCGCTAAATATTTTTTTTTCTATTTTTGTAGCCTTAAGTAATCACAAAGACCAGTGTTCATTTTTTATTCACAATTTATTTTTATTTTCTTCGTACTAAGGACTTTAGACAAGAGCATTTCAAGGTCTCTTCTACTATTCCAAGTTTCAAGGTGCGTTGTTGTGCAATTTGTAGGGTATACATTTTCAGAATATAGACTTAAGCTAGGAATTATTTTTCAAACTTATACTCTAATAAGAATATCAATATTTTTCCTTTATTTCAACTTAGCCCAAAAAGTGAACTCAAAATTTGCCTAGTTCTAAATAAACTACAAAGATATATACTTTCTATCGTTAATCTTTAAAGAAGATTATTTTTAGGGTTTTCAACTTACTAAGTCTAAGATCTAGTTGTTCGTAGCCAGTTAACCTATTTGTCAAACTCAATTCAAATAAGCCAAAATTGAATACAATAAATTTTTATAATTTTTGAAAATTTTCAATTTTTATGGGTTTTAAAATAAATATTCAAATGCAAAAATATGTACATATGAATGCGAAGGAAGAAAACGTACCGAGCATACCCCCAAACTTAAACTTGACAGTGTCCTCACTGTCATGCTGCACCAAGAGGGTCAAAATGTCGGCACTCCCCTGTTTATTTATTTCTAAATTTTTTATTTTATTTTATTGATAAAAGAAAAACAAAAATATATACAGAAAGGCCCCCCAAACTTCAGTGAAACAATGTTAGACATTACTGCCAAACTTTGCACATACCAAACGTCAACACCAACCAGTCGAAAAATTTATCTGTAAAGAGTATCGGTTGGTGAAAGAACATGTTGTACCGATCCAAAAAGAATTGGGGAAGATAGAAGTGGCGGTGGGGCAAGTATGGAAGTGAATAGATATGATGTGGTGATGAATCAAAACGAGAATATGAATGATCAGCAATCAGTGGAATATTGGCATTCTCGTGGCTTATTAAAAGAAATGGGGGTGGTTCAATTTCTAAAAGAGGAGGTTGACTAACCACAATATCCCCAAGATATTTCTGTGGATCCGTTATTAACTTGGCATCATCCATCATATGCATATGATATTCAATTATGAGGGAACTAATTTCCTCGATGTCCGCCATAGTCCAACCGAAAACTTGCCGTCTATCTTGTAAGACTTTTAAAATAGCGTTCTCTTGCTCGAAGGCTAGAGAGGCTGATATTATAATGGGAAAGGTCTCATTCTCACTTATGTAAGCATATTTAAGGTGAGACGTCAAAGACATAAGTTCGAGTTTCGGAGGCGAAAGAATCATTGCGGAATCTACCTCGAACTCAATGGACTCCAACACAGGTTCGAAATCACTGCAAACAACCGATTCGGATGGTTCAACTAACTCATCCAAAAATTCAAAAGACTCATATTCGGGCTGTGAGTCGTCATCATCCGAAAAAGTGAAACTTTCATAATCAATATCGGTTGTGTCAACTGTGGTAGGCTCAAGGAGGGACGCACTAATGGTGTCAAAGCTGTTCTCATCACACAAAAATCTTTCAAACTCGCAGTCCTCCTGCGTGATTTCGTGAATAGAGCAAACTTCTCGTGTACTAGTATTAGGCACAGGGGGCAGACTTCCTAACTTGTAAATATTGAACTCACTAGACGTCTTCCCGAAGGATAGAGTCATGGAGCCATTGCGACAGTTTATTACGGCATTGGAAGTGGCCAAAAATGGTCGACCGAGAATCACCGGAATTTGGTTCCGTGAGTTAGCAACATGTTGTGTGTCCATAATAATAAAATCAACTGGGAATATGAACTCCCCAACTTTGATCAACACATCCTCTAGCTCACCCCTTAGATGGGTGATTGATCGATCAGCCATTGGAGAGTACAGTTAGTGGGCTTAAGCTCTCCAATGCCTAATTGCTCGTACACAGAATAAAGTAGCAAATTGACACTAGCACCAAGATCTAGTAGTGCTTTATTGATGTTCTTGTCCCCAATTGTTATCGAAATAGTAGGACAACCGGGGTCCTTTTGCTTTTGGGGTAAAGAATTGACAAGAGCATCGCTAATAGCACTAGCCACAAAAACTTTCTTTGGTACTTGTGACTTCCTCTTTTTGGTGCATAAGTCCTTTAAGAATTTTTCATATGAAGGAACTTGTTGGATTGCATCCAAAAGAGGGATATTTATGCTAACCTGTTTGAACAACTCAACAATTTTCTCCATTTGTGGAGTTGGTTTATTGGATCTCAACTGGTTTGGAAAAGGAGCATTTTGAAATGTTGTTGAGTCCATTTTTTGCGGATCAGATTGTTGAGTTGGAACGGAACCCCGTGTAGATGTGTTCATGTTGTGAGAAGTGGGTCCGTTCGAGCTAGAAGGAGTAGAGCCTTGTGAATGATGGAGAACATGCTCTAACGAAGAAGAAGAAGGTGAAGAAGAACCACCGGCAGGGGTGTCATCATGAATACCCTCATTGTTTTACAACATTTTTCCCGATCTCAACGTGGTCATGGCGTTTACGTTATGAGTTTGCTGTTGATGTGCAGCATGTGCGTGACCGGGATTGGGCAGTGGTTGAGATGGGAGCTTTCCTTTTTCGCGTTCGCTCAATACTGCATTGAGTTGTGCAATTTGTGCCTCAATAGATTTGATGCTTTGATCGTGTGAGGCACTATTTTGCACCAAAGATTGAATAAAAGTCTCTAATCTTGCTGTAGATTGTGTAGATTGCTTTAGGAACGCATCTAGACTTCTTTCGAGTGGGCTAACCTTGTCATTATTAGGTTGAACAAAATTGTTTGGCGGGTAAGAAGTGTTAGGCACAAAATTGTTCACCTCATTAGGGTAAGGTTGCTGTTGAAAAGGTAGTTGAAATTGAGTTTGTGGGGGTGCTTGTTGTTGTTGTGGAGGAGGCCCTTGAAATTTTTTATTTCCTTGGAATTGTTGATTTTGGTTCCAAGCGAAATTTTGGTGAATCCTCCACCCCGGATTGTATGTCGAAGAGTATGGATCATTTCTCTGTCGTTGCTGAAAGGCAGCATTGACTTGATCCTGTCCTTGAGTAGATGCATTGTAAGGACACTCTTCGGTGAGATGTGATGGAGCCGAACAACAAGTACAAATAGTTCGTGGAGGCACAACAGGGGCGGGAGAAGACGATAAGATTTTGGTCTCAATTGCTTCCAGCTTTTTCGTAAGAGCGACCATCTCGGCCTTCATGGCAATCGACATCTCTACTTGATATATACCTGCCCTAGATTGACCAGTAGAAGAAGATGATGTGGTCTTGGTGCTCTCCCACTGAATTGTTTGTTCATTAAGATCCTCAAGAAACTGCCACGTTTCCTCACTAGATTTGGAAAGAAAGTGACCTTGACAGATGGTTTCTAGCAACTGCTTCGTTGCCGAGTTCAATCCCTCGTATAATGTTTGGCAAAGTTGCCAACTTTCGATCCCATGATAAGGGCATTGAACGAGTAGGTCTTTGAATCTTTCAAAACACTTCCAAAATGGTTCTTAAGGAAGCTGTAAGAATTGTATAATCTCATTACGGATTCTAGAAACTTTGTGGTGAGGATAAAACTTTTTAAGAAAAGTTTTCACAAACTCGTCCCAATTTCTAATTGAATGTGATGCGGTGCTGTATAGCCACTTCTCGGCTAGGTCACATAAGGTGAAAGGAATGACCCTTAGCCTTATAGCGTCATCACTTAATTGGGTAGTTTTCATCATAGCGCAAACGTTTTGGAATTTATTAATAAAAATATACGCATCTTCTGATTCCAAACCGTGAAATTTTGGCAGCATATTGATGAAATGTGGTTTTATTTCAAAGTTGTCCCCATTTTCCGGTGGGGGTGAAAGACAGGTAGGTAAAGAAGTGCGGACAGGGTAGAAGAGATCCTGGAGCGCGACTCGTGCGGGCGTTTCAACAGGCGGTTGATTTGGGTTATTCGCACCTAACGGAGGCGGAATCATTCCCGTCGGTAAGATATTGTTGGGGTTGAATCCCGACATGCCTTCGGAGGAAGAATTTGAAGGTGGAGGTAAGAAAGTGGACGGAATGTCGACTTTGGTGTCGAAGGGTTCGTCGGCCGGTACCAACGAAACACGGACTAATTGGGCGTTAGTGTTCCTAGTCCAAAGTGGCATACTTTAAAGGGGTAGTGTAGTCAGAAAAAAAATTGAAAGACAGAATGTGGAGGTAAGATAACGTCAATGAGAGGAAGTGGTGTAAGTGAGTTGCAAGGTTTCCTTAGCGACAAGTTGCAAGTTTTGAAAATTTTTTTTATGTGAAGTTTTTGCAAAAGATTTTTTTTTTTTGAAAAGAGACTTGAGACGCAAACGCGATCAACCACACATGCTCAATCAGGCCTAGATCTAGGGTCACCTAGGTCAGCTAGATAGCTCCTAACTAGGGCTAGCAATAGGACCTCAAACCGCCTCTTCACCGCCAATTGCGGCCAGGTAAGTGCCAGGTAAGTGGGAGGCTCCCCGCTACAAGTAGCGGTCCTAATTAAGTAACCACTTGCCTTGACACACTTGCCTAGACACCGCAAAGTCAGTTAGGATAAACGGTCGATGCCTATGTCTAGTCCTTTGTCCTATTGAGCTCGAAGTCCTTAGGGCTGAGTCTAGTATTTTTTAATTAAGAGTGGTCGATGCAAATGCTTTAAGTGCTTTCTGGGGTCCTGGGAAGGGTGATGAAATCCCCACCCAATCTGAGTTTGGTCAATAGCCCCTTAAAGTCCGATTAAATTATGCAAACAGTAAATTCACTTGCAATAATTTTTTTTTTTAAAGCGCGGTGCAAAGAAACCTGCAGAAAATTGTTATTTAGAAGGGGGAAGAAGATTTTTAGCGCAAAGAAATCCTGCAGAAAATTTGGCAAAAAATATATCGGGAGATTTCAGAGGAGAGAGAAAAGATCTTACATTGCAAATTTAGTCAACAGATCAGGTCACCAGAGCGCGGATCCGCGGCCCAAGAGCGGTCCTGCCGCGTTTCCGCGGTTGAATGGAGAGCACAGTTTCCCAGAAAAAATTCCAGAGGCTGACGTTGCTGAGTCACCGCCCTTCCGCGGTCTGAGGTAGGTTTAAGCCGCGTTTCCGCGGTTGAATGGAGGGATTAGGTCTTTGGAAAATTTGTACAGTTCTGTTATGGACTTTCCCCTCTGTTCTGATGTAGCGTTTTCTGTTTCTCACTCTGAAATTTTCCAGATCCGAGATTCTTCGCTGTCCTGCAAAATTCAAACAATAAACCCTTCAAACAAATAAAAATTGATAAATTTTTTTTGTACTTTTTCTATTTCCAGATTTTTATGATTTTTAAAATTTATATCAACCCGAAATTACACAAAAGAAATTTTACGCCATTCCCGGCAACGGCGCCATTTGATTTGGAGATGTTTTGTCGATCAAAAATATTTACTGCAATCAAGAACGGCATCGCTTTGCAGCTAGCCGGTGAGTACGGGTCGGTCCACAGACATGTTGTGAATTTCCGATTCGCTCTTACGAGTTAATTCCGAAGGGTGTTCGGATTGGTTATTAAATCTAAAATCCTAATTATACTATCTAGGGCAATTGAATTAAAGTTCTAACTAAGGCAAGGAAATTAAATTTAATCTAGGGCAGGAATTGAAATTACCTAGGGCAAGAAAATAAATAAATCTACTTACTTTACAGATGGATCTCTCCAAACATTTACGCAGGGTTGTCAGATCTGAATAGATGAATTGAAGAGAGGCACCGATGCTCTCCATAAAGAGATCTGAATTTATTATTAAAAGGAGGCATCCCTATTACAGTATTTTGATTACATATTTATAAGGAAATAGGAAAATTTAGGGTTATAGGATTCGCATATGTGCCATTACAAAAAATACCCCCGAAAAATCCCAACCTTCGCACCGACGCACCGACGGAAGAAATCTGCACCGACACGTGCGTCAGATGGCCGCGGAACCGCGACATTAGTGGGGGTAGGGCCGCGGTTCCGCGGCCCCTTGGTGAGTTCATCTGCTCAAAATTTGTGGTAAGCTTCAGGGTCTCTTTGAGACTCTTATTCTTTGGTTCTTTTATCCATTTGGCTTCTGAGTCTTCTCCAGATCTTCAGTGAAAACTTGTAATGGTCTTTTAACCGTTCATTTTGACATTTTGGACCTTGCGTTGCCTTGTACCTTTGTGAACTGTTCTTCATCTAGGCTTGACTAGGATCCTTCTATTTGTTGGTCAAAAGCCCCTTTTTGTATCGTCTTTTGTCTTTTCACTGTTTTCGCTCCAAGAACCTGTATCCTGTAATATGTAGCAGACATGCGTCAAAAGCACCTGTTTATTTATAAAACGAATAAGAATGGGGAATATAATAATGCAATATTATGGTGTGAACACAAGTCAGCTGAAGCGTTGCTTCCTTTATTTATTTATTTTTAAAGTTTAAATTTTAAAATAGAGTCTTGCTCTGATTGGGGGAAACAGAAGCGTTGCTTCATTTCCCGCTTTGGAATTTGAACAGAGCTTTGCTTTGAAAGGGAGATTTTCTCCTTTATTATTTATTTATTTATTTATTTTTTCTTTTATTGTTATTATTTTATACGGAGCGGGTTTTGAGCCAAAATTTTGGCGGGAACAAATGCCCCCCACTACTTTGCCCACGTAAGTATGTACGTGGGTGAAGTAGTGCAAAGTTATGCATGGTCATCGAATTGAGGGTTTAGGAGACAAGTTTAGAGTCCTTGTAGTCTAAGACTTTTCAACTTTATGAGCCGTGAGGGTCCCACAAAGACTTTTCTCCCTACGAGTCGAGAGGTTCTCGTAGGTGTATTTTCTCCTTAGGGGTCGTGAGGACTCTTAAGTGTGTTTTCTCTTGAGAGTCGTAAGGATCTCACTAGAGAATTTTCCCTCTTACAAGTCGAGAGGACTCGTAAGCGGTTGTTTCCCTCCTTGTCGAGATTCGACCTTGGAGAGTGTGGTCCGTGAATAGTATGCAAGAGTCCGTTTTGGACCGACTTGTAGGACTCCAGTGCTTAGGAAAACAGGTTTTTTAATCCCCGCTGCCTAAGGCTTTTCCTCATGAGTCGAGATGAATCGAGAAGTTCTCGCAAAGACACTAATTTCCTCACGAGTCGAGACGAATCGAGCAGTTCTCGCAAGAATATCCTAACGTCACAGTTAATCTCTGCTCTTTACGACAAAGGTCCGTTAGGGTCTGTGGTACTTAGGGTTTTGTCCGTCGTACCGTCACGTTGGCTGATGTATTTCTCGATAGGCGATCTTGCTGTTCGAGTAGCCTTGCGATTGTCGTGTCTCTGATCCCTTCGGGGGCTAGACAAGACGTCTTCAAGTAATCTTTCAGGTAATATTACCGTCGAAAGAGCAAGCGTAGGGATATTCCATGTCACTTTTTACTTGAGGTTAGGCTCATTTTGGAGAGCCCCGATGAGTCATAACCACTCCACGCTGGTGTCGGATGATCTCCGATAGTCTTTCAGGCTTTATATGACTTGCTGTTAAGACCCTGAAGCTAGGAATTTGGCCTTTGCTTCGTTTGCTGGCATTACGTCCTCTATATCGATACGAATGTCGCGGTTATCTCTAGGTTATTGGTGAACCGTCGAGGTTTGGAACTAAGGACTTTGCCGTGGCTCCACTGTTTGATTGTCGCGTTTGAATCCTGTTGGAGGAAGAACGCTGGGGTGACATCTCGTCTGCTGTATCGAGACGAACGTCGAGGTGGTGACCACTCCGCACTGGTGTAAGATGATCTCCGATTGTCTTTCAGGCTTTATATGACTTGCCGTGAAGACCCTGAAGCTAGGAATTTGGCCTTCGCTTCGTTTGCTGGCATTATGTCCTCTATATCGAGAGGAATGTCGCGGTTGTTTCTAGGTGGTTGGTGAACCGTCGAGGTTTGGAACTAGGGACTTTGCCGTGGCTCCGCTGTTTGATTGTCGCGTCTGAATCCTGTTGGAGGAAGAACACTGGGGTGACATCTCGTCTGCTGTATCGAGGCGAACGTCGAGGTGGTGACCACTCCGCACTGGTGCAAGATGATCTCCGATGGTCTTTCCGGTTTTATATGAGTTACCGTCAAGACCCTGAAGCTAGGAATTTGGCCTTTGCTTCGTTTGCTTTGGCGTGTCCGAATCCTGTTGGAGGAAGGAACGCTGGGGTAACATCTCGTCTGCTGTATCGAGACGATCGTCGAGGTGGTGACCACTCCGTACTGGTGCGAGATGATCTCTGATTGTCTTTCAGGCTTTATATGAGTTGCCGTCAAGACCCTGAAGCTAGGAATTTGGCCTTTGCTTCATTTACTTTGGCGTTGCGTCTGCTGTGTCGAGACGAACGCTGGGGTGGAGCTGGGATTTTGCCGTCACTCCGCTTTGCTGACCATGGGGTCTTTTGTTGACGTTGCATTTACATCCTGCTGGACTGCGAAGGAACGCCGTTGTTGACATCTCGTTTGCTGTATCGAGACGAATTCTGAGGTGAAGCTGGGATTTTGCCATGGCTCCGTTTGATAGTGTAACATCTGTGTCCTGCTGGAATGAGGAGGCACGCCGTTGTTGGTTTTCGGACCGTAGATATGGCCATTGAGATTTAGAACTAGGAACTTTGCCATGGCTCCATTTCGTTGCGACTCTGAGGTCAGTTATTGACGTCATGTCTGCACTGGTTGGAGTGAGGAGAAACGCCGTTGGCGATCTCTAAGTTGCCGATATTGGCGTCGAGACCTTGAAACTAGGGATCTTCCTTTGTTTCGTTTGTTGATATTGTGTCTGCAATATTGCGACAAATGTCGAGGTTGTCTCTAGGTTGTCTATAAACCGTCAAGATTTGGCTTCGCTTTCTGGTGGAGCCTGTTGGGAAGATATGGTTCCCTCTTTGTTTATGCCCCTGGATTGTATACAGGGATTGCTGTGATATCGCTTGTAGGGCATAAGTTTCATTCATTTTTTTGTATTATTATTTTATTTCCGCGATGCTCTATCATTTCAGCTTTATATTGCGAAGTTCGCGATTGCCCAATCATTTTGGCTATTTTTCGCGGTGCCCAATCATTTCGGCTATTTATATTATTTTTACTCGCTGCTTTTTATTGCGAGTTGCCCAATCATTTCGGCTATTTATTTTATTTTTACTCGCTGCTTTTTATTGCGAGTTGCCCAATCATTTCGGCTATTTGTATGCACATATTTTTACTTGCTGATTTTGTTTGCAAGTTGCCCCATCATTTCGGCTATTTCGTATGCATTTTTTTTTGGGCTCGCTGATTTTTATCGCGAGTGTAAAACTTGGAATCTGGTGTCAATCTCAGCATCAGCATCGCTACAACTGGAATATTGCCAGGAGCGAATCATCATTTGCCATGAAAGGACTTGGAATTTGATACCGATTTAGGCATCAGTATCGCTACAACTGGGATATTGCCAGGAAGGAATCATCATTTGCCTTTGTTGATGTCAAACAAAGGTGGCTTAGTAAACAGGGTTAGGGTTCTGTCGACTAAGGCTTTTGACTTCATGAGCCGTAAGGGTCTCACAAAGGTATTTCTCCCTGCGAATCGTGAGGATCTCGTAGGTGTGTTTTCTCCTTAGGAATCGTGATGATTCCTAAGTGTATATTCCCCTGTAAGTCGTAAGGATCTTACTAAAGGGTTTTCTTCTTATAAGTCGAGAGGACTTACAAGGGTTGTTCACCGTGCGAACATATCCCCATTCAAGGATGGGACTTGGTTAGGGAAATGTTTATTCGCGCCCGTGGATTGTATACAAGGGTCAGTATTAAGCCACTTGTAGGGCCATATCGAAGGTTGTGGGGGTTGCTTAAGAACAGGCTAAGGTTTCTGTAACTTAAGACTTTCAAATCTTATGAGCCGTAAGGGTCCCATACGAGAATTCTCCTTACGAGTCGTGAGGGTCCCATAAGAGAATTCTCCTTAGGAATTGTGAGGATTCCTAAGTGTGTTGCTCCCTTGTGAGTCGTAAGGATCTCACGTGGGTGGTTTCTCCTTACAAGGCCGACAGGACCCTGTAAGTGTCTTTTAACGAGGTTGTGGCCTTTCGGGTTTTCACAAACACTCGCCGGTAGCCCTGCCGTGTTTACTCACGGAGCCCTTTCGGGTTTTCATCCGTGCCCATTTTGCTTATGGACATACCGTCTTTTTTTTAAAATTCTTTTAATTCTTTTTTCTAACGAGGTCACGCCCTTTCGGGTTTTCACGAACACTCGCCGGTAGCCCTGCTGTTTTTACTCAGGGAGCCCTTTCGGGTTTTCATCCGTGCCCTTTTTGCTCATGGACATACCGTTTTTATTATTTTATTATTTTATTATTTTATTCTTTTTTTTGTATCGGTTTTGGGATGTCGCGATCCACCGTAGTTTATCGACATCTCGGTCTGCAGCTAGTTTTAGGACGTAGTGGTCCGTCACTAGTTTAAGGACGTTTCGATCATCAGCCAGTTTTAAGACATAGTGATCTATCGTTAGTTTAACGACGTTTCGGTCTTTCGCCAGTTTTAGGACATAGTGGTCCAATGTCGCCGTATTTGAGGCGAATCTCTAGTTTACTGACTTTTCGGTCGATGGGGTTTTCCTTATGAATGAGCACGATGCCCCCGGCATGTCCATCTTTTTAGGGACATGTGGTTGTGGTGGGCTCACCTTACAGTTTTCGGACAGCGCGAACTTGCCCTGTTGGTATTGGTCTTCAACCCAGTTTTTGAAGATGTAGCAGTTTTCGATCGGATGACCCAATACTTGGTGGTAAGGGCAGTAATTAGGATTGTTGACATCATTCAGCTGTAGCTGGTGTTTCGGCTCCGGTAGAGTGATAAGCATGTTACGCACTGCTAGTTCGAACATCCTCCTTGTTTCATCCCGGGGAAATGAGTAAGGACGTTTCAACTTCTCATAAAGGGGTTGCCGCTTGTTGCTTTGGCGAACAACCGGTCTAGGGCCACTCGATTGTTGTTGAGCGTTGGCGACGAAGGCCGTTCTTCCTTTCCCTTTATCCTTTTTGTTCGATCCCTTGTTTGCGGGTCCGAAATTCTTTCCGGGTAGCGTGCGATTGAACGGCTGAATTTTCTCGCAACTCCTCAATTCTTTCGTTTCAGAGATGGATTCCTTGAAGAGAGGACCGTGGGCTACTTTTTCGTCGGAGTCTCTCCCGAAGGTGAGAACTCGCGATCCCCCGGGATCAACCCTATGACAATTGTCGGCAATTCTTTTATGCTCATCTGTCGCATTTTTCCGCCGTCTACAAGCTTCACGCTTTGTCCTGTTGAAGTGTTGCCTGTGAGCGACATACCCTTGCCACCAACACTTAAAGGAGTTGCAGTCTTCAGTAGGATGTGCTATCTTCTGATGATATAAGCAAAAGTTAGGATGTACGTCTGCTTCATCAAGATGTATACCGCCAGGAGAATTTTCTCTGAAAGAGGGCAGCTTCATCCCCATCGATATGGCTTTAGCGAATCGTTTCCTTGTCTTGATCCTAATTTCATTTGCGTCGGATGTACTTTGATCCGGTGGGAGTGTTTTGAACCTTTCATCTAGTCGCTGGCGTTTGGCTTGCTCGAATATGGCCATCTCGCGCTATCGATCAGCTTTGCTTTTAAGACGGGCTTCGTTCAGGAATGCATCAATCATTTCGTCTGATGGTCCTAGAAGTTTTGGCTCAGGATCAGCCCCCAGCTTCTCCGTGTAAGGAGCTTCTTCGTCATTTATTGACGAGTGAGAGATCACATGGCAACTTGCCACATAATCTTCAGATTCATCCGACGAGTCTTCTCCATTGCCATCATCTCCGTCCTCAAGGACGTGGCTGAGAAATTCTTGGAGTGTGACTGGGGTCCACGCCTTCTGATTATATTCTTCCAACGCGTCAATATGTTTTTACAGATCTGTGCGCTTGTCGCCAGGCTTCATGGGCTTTTTGGATCTCTTCTTCTTCTTGTTTGAATATTTCGACGGCTGGGTACAAGTGCTTGGGCCATCACCACCGATCTTTGGAGTTGGGCGTGGCTTCTGTTGCGCCACGGCAGCACCCCGGCCGTCTATCCGAGGCCAAAATGCGGAATCAAAATTTTCTTAACTTTTAAACTGGCGCTACCGCGGACAATATACCCGGATCGTAACCATTAACCGATACTAGATAACAAGAGAAAGGGTGAGAGATATACCGAGTGATCCGAGTCCTCCGGTCTTCTCGTCGTCGTCCCGATCTCCCGCGGAAACTCCGGTCGTCGCATCCTTGCCGGAAGGGCACCACATCGTCTGCATATTTTACGGGCTCCCACCTCAATACCGAGGCAACTCGGGCGCGAAGTTGGCAAGCCGACGTGCCTAAGATTTGCTGTAGAAGTAGTGTAGAATGGTTGTCTCATTCGGGGTTTATGTAGTTGCCTTGGGTGATGGAGGAATGAAGAACTTTGGAGAGGGTTTTTCTTTTGTTGCATGAATGAATAATATGAGATAGCTAAAAAATGAGAACCACCACAATCTCTCATTTTCCTCTCCTCTCTCTTAGGAAATGTGGCCGGCCCCCCATGGGAAAAAGGTGGAGGGAATCAACTAAGGGAGGTGAGTGTAGGAACTCAAGAGGTGACCACATCCCAAAAGTAAACCTCACATCCAAACACAAATCAACTCTAATCAATCCTTTCTCAAAAAGCAAATGAGGTGATGGAAAAAGAATATCATCATGAAGGAACTATCATGAAGCCATCTTATGCAAGAAAATCCCTCCACAAAATGTAATTTGCAAAACTGCAGATTACCCCCTCCATCGGAAAAGTCCGGCCGGGAAAGAACAAAGGAAAACCGGCCGGAACGGAATGCAAACTGGCAACTCCAGAAAACTGGTCCCGTAATAAATTACAGGAAAAACCCGATACTGTGCATACACACCCGCATCTGTATTCCGACCGGATACAAATGCAATGAGACAAAATCTACACTGTACTAAACTAGGGTCCGGCTTAAACCAAAGCCGGCTAGTATTATCCGTCCGATCTTGATCCGTGCAATACCACACGCATCAGATCGAACCCTGCCATATAACTATACGGCCACTAGTACAAAACTGTCCGATCCTGATCCGTGCAATACCGCACGTATCTGATCGGACCCTGCCATATCTCCATACGGCCTCTACAGCGTTTTGCCCAAAAGCTTGAGTAACTGTAAGTGTGGTGGACTCTAAAGACTCGTCAATACTATGGCTGTGGATTTAACCACTAGCACGTCAGAGGTATAAGCCAATACGTGACGGGCCACCAGCTATTGACCAAAAGGGACGTCGATGAGCGAACTCATCCTGACACCCTACTGAGCCTGTCAGTGACAATATCCGTACAGTCCGGTCCGTTTGTCTATGAGTATCGCATGTCGGGCCTAGGGGGTTGGTAAAAGTCAGACCCCTAAAAGCGGTACAAGTCGTGTCGGAGTGTAGCCCAGAACGCCCTGAGATACTACTGGAATACCTACCAGTAAATCTCCTGCCTCGGCCGAGGGCTTTGCGCAATGGCTCTCCTAGACACAGCGCGACCTCACCCCTAACACCGGGAGAGACGAACTCCTGAAGATCGGCTCACTGCCTCCATGTGGCTCGGGACTGTACCCAACTAAAACCTGTTTGCACGACTCCTTTGAGCCGTGGTAGGGTAGTAATCAAAGTACAGTGGGAACTCACACGAGACAAATGATGATCCCCAGGTCGATGAACTAACCTGTACACATGTCACCAGGGAACTGCTATCTGACATCAGGTATAAGACCAACTAGCATGTTCCCGGCGAGTCCTGTCCGGTGTACTCATAACCCAATGAGCACCTGTATACATCTTAGGTGAACCAACTGACACCAGTGGCTTGTGAGACCGGCCACCGCCCCTCGTCGGGGTCTCGACTGTATACACTAGTCTACTCTGGAGAATCGATGCCCTGTCTCGAAACTCCCACGACTAGGGACCTTTTAAGGATGTGCTTATAGACCACCAGCTCTCACGTATATGATCGCCATCATACTGCTGGCAGTCAAGCAAGAATCCTAAGGGCTCTATCAGCGTGTAATAGCGACCTGTAAGGTCACCTGAAACAGTACACGATGATAAAGGTAAACCAGATAGCATACTATCATCTCGAGTAAGACTGTCCTACCGGGATAGGTCCTCGCTCAATCATTGCAATCACGTGCCTGTGATCCAATAATTGACTCTGAGGGCACTATCTCCAACAATCTCCCACTTGCACTCAAGGCTAATTATTGCGATGTCGCATACTCACAGCCCGTGTGATACCGAACACCCAACTCCTCTACTAGTCAGTCTCACAAAGCTCGTTTGCGAAACTATTGCGTTCGAGGAATAGCCTCAGTGAGTGGATCCGCTGTGATGTTTCTTTCTATGTCTCTCTGTATCTCAAGTTCGCAGAGAAAACCATCTCCCGAAATGAGCAATACCTGTCTTAGAGTATGTCTGGATATCTGATGGGACCTAGCTCATAAATGAACTCCAAATCCAAACTTCTTAGACTGTATCGATAACTGAACTTAATCAATACCCAGCGCCATGCCTCCCTCAGTATTGCCTTGGACCACCTGTCCAAAATACTGCCCCTCGTCAGAAGGAGAAACTATAACTCTGACAGCCACTCTGCCATCCATGTCACCTTGGAAGCCAGGAGTGATAACCGTCTCCTAAAAAAAGGCTGTCGTTATCACATCCCTAGAACACGCACTTATGTCCTAAAACTGCTTCCGATTGTTTCTCCAGGATTGGATTAATATCAACTTATTGCATCTACTGCAAGAACAACATCTGGTGTGGTACTTGACATCTCATGATTGACTCAATTGCCCAAGCAAGTGATCTGTCAATCATGCGTATCCCTCTTCCCTTTAGTCTGTAAGACACCTTTAGAGAGGGTGACTCCATTACCTGCAGGTGTACTACCGTGCCAGGAGTCGTCCATTCTAAATACTCATAGAATGCTGTCAAGGTACCCAGATTAGGAAACCACCCAAATCTAGATCTAAAACCATAGATCTAGTAACCAGAATGTCTGATATAATATTCAAGTCCTGTGTGGAGAAACCACTGTGTGACAACCAAAGTATAACCGATCGTAGTATAGGAGTTTCCTTTCCTACTCTGTGTATGTCATCCAAAACCAGGACATCACACCCTACTAACTTCTTAACAGATCCATCCCCTATTCTGATGACGTCAAACCTATGACTGTCACATCAGAAATAGATGATCTATCTCCGCTATATCTGCTTTAGTCTATACATAGATATAAGCCTGATGTCCACCAATGCTTCCGCTGCTCCCACTGACTACGACAACCCTCTGGCAGAGTCATATAGACGTGCACTTCTAAAGCTAGTTTAGAACGACGCTATACTCATCTTCCTGCCGGGTCTCGCAGCCTGGAACAACAACAATGGCAAGTGTGGGTAAACAAGAACTTCCCTGTCACCGTCCTTGAGGCCACCGGAGTACTTCTCGGGTGCCTGAAGTTACCCACCTTATCTGCGGAGTGGCCAATGGAATGTCAAATCAGATTGAATTTATAGGTTCCTTATCAAATCTTCAGTAATCGTTTGCGGTTCTGGAATCGCTTCCAGTTCTACCATACTCCCACTACTGTTTTCTGAAAAATCCATTTTTATTAAAACTGTGGCGAGTCTAGAACAATATTACTATTGATCTCCCAAATGGTAGAAAGTCAACCCTCGTCATAGCCTGGGTCAACCCACAAACAGCCATTACAGAAACGTGCCTTGAGTTGTCCAGTGTCTGGTTTTAATCATAAGCCGGACAACTCCCCGTACCTTAACATCGTTAAGATATGAACCGTTCTATATCCAATATAGAACCAGTGGCACTGATTTAATTGAACCAGATTCAAATCATGCAGCTATCTCCAGTGCATGTCAAATAAATGGAAGGAGGCCGATCAGCGTTACTCAACTTAGGAATGCTTCCAATTATGAGTAACCTGAAAGAGAAGCAATTTCTCTTTATCATTACTATCAACTGAATACCATACACAAGTATCTACATCTTCGATCACTTTGAAGAATCCCGATACTTACTACACCTGGTTCTCTACTCTATTCAAATACCTATAACTCCTCAAAACTTAGACCCTGTGTTTCTACGAAACACATGTCTAAGAACTAGAGAAGTTAAAAGTAAACAGAATATAGTATGAGGACCAACCCCTCTGTCCTAATGGACACTGGACAACATACAATACTCTGTATAAGTCCGCTGAGTCTAACAACTCTTTCATTGTGCGTCGTAGGTTGAAAACTGTACTTATGGTCAAGAAGAATTACACCGCTGTTTGATGCTCCTTACCTAACCATCCACTGATATAGGTAAATGTCATCGACATAATATCAAAAGGTATATCTCACTCTATGAAAATAGACGTACAGATATATCAATTTGAAATTGGTGCACAACAGCGGATATTCAAAACCAAATATTTGCCGACCGGCAAACAGCCCAGATGATCTCCTCAAATATCACCGATTACAACGAATCCCGATATAATGAGGATGATCACCCTATTCCCAATGACTTACTCCCACTCATCATCTGTAAAACCATACAGATGTGAGAATCATACCTGGTAAATACATACCCTGGAGTAAGTATCTAATCGGGAAATCAGTTTTCTTTTAACATTACATAGTGAAACTGAAACATTGAAATGTTTCGGTGGGGTATTCCGGTATTCCTAGTAATGCCTTTACCATTATCCAGATTCACAACTATAACCGTATAATTCTTTGCCATATCTCCAAATCCCTTTATATGTCTTTAGTCATTACCTTCTGCACACCCCTTAGGCCAATTGGTTTTCTTCCTTCCCTACCGTTCGGCACCAGCCTATGGTTTGGAAGAAGACTATCCAATAAGCATAATGGGTATACTGTCCTTATCCTAGGAGCACTCGCAAAGCGAGAGAAGGTGAAGATAAAAGACAACCGAATAAACCTTATTCCTATTTCTCCTGAGCCAGAATCCATCCCCGAACTGGAACAAGTTCCTTTCGAGTTTGTATATAACCATACGATGGATTATCCAATAAACTTGGGATCTTCGTAGTGATACGGAGTGTCCTGGAGAAAAACAAAGGTGATTTAGGATTGGCGAAGAAATACTTGGTTCGGTCGTGAATAGCAGTCGCAATTTACTTTGCCCTCTTACTAATCCCTTGCTTTGTCTTAACTTAATACCTTCTGTACACCATCGTTATGCTAATTGGTTTTCTTCATTCCCCACTGTTCGGCACCTGCCTAAGGTTTGGAAGAAGACTATCCAATTTGCGTAATAGGTGTACTATCTCCTAAACCAAGGAGTACTCGCAATAAGAGAAGGTGAAAAGAAAAGACAACTGAATAATCCTATTCGTTTTCTCCAGAACCAGAAACCATCCTCGAAGTCCTTCGAGTTCGTATATGACCATACGATGGTTTTGTCCAATGGAAGTGGACGTTCGTAGTAATACGGGGTGTCCTGGAGAAAAGGGTAAAAGTAGGAGTGGCAATGAGGTTTGCAACTCTGACAATCCAAAAGCCTGTGTTAAGAAGGTTCGGTCAACTTGGTCACTGAGTCATAGTCTTAGGGTCGGGTCAATGGTCGCTGCCAGAGAGAGAGAAAAGAAACACTCAGCGTGCACTCTAACCTAGATCAGAATGGTTACCAATTTATCTAATCAGGAAACCTCCCACTGTACCTCAAATTCTCCTCCAAACCTGAAAGAAGAATTAGTCCGGGTCACCCGAGGAGTAAACTAACTCATCAGTGGGAATCGGGATCCAACTATCATTGCATGATAACTTGACGGAATCCACTCAAGTCACCACACTCCAGAAGGTATGCGCATGCCTGGCAAGTTTCAGTTCTTTTGAAACTCCCGATGTGATTTTTACCCCTAGGACCCAAGTGACCTTGACGAATAATCAACAAATCAAAAGGTCCTAGTCAAGTTTAACCCGTCATTATCTTGATTGTGTTAAACCCACCCGCACGACCCTTGACGAATAATCAACAAAGTCGTACGACTGTCCTAACCAATCCACATATCCATACGACAGAAAGCATTACAGAGCTACCGCACACTACGCCTCGGCGAATAGCAACGACAAACGTAGCGCGAATACTAAGCAGTACTAATCTGAAATGACGGAGGGTTACGGCTGGTTTTTGGCGAAAAACCTTTAACGTAATGAACTTGATATCGTTGAAGGAACCGGATAACTTTTTATAAAAATATAGTGACGAAAACCTTTGCTAAAGAGGTCACTCCCGGTGAAGGGATCTCGGCTCTTTCCCCGTAGAATGAGGTGCAGGATATTCCAACTGAATACCGCGATGCAAAGCAAAAGTAATCGGCTATAGTGAAGTTAATGCCCTGACGCAAACTTCTGTCCAAGGGGTCACTCCCGGTGAAGGGATCTCGGCCCTTGCCTCGTCGACTGAGGAGCAGGATATTCCAAATGAATACCACGATGCAAAACAAAAGTGAACGTCCTTGCAATAACAGCTTTTTGAAAAAGTGTTCCAACAACATCAGAATAGGTTTGTTTAGCTTGCATTGATCCGAATCAACGCAGTCCCATCAATTGATCACACCACAAAGAACGAAAATATACTGATGTACGTATATGCCATTCGCATTCGCCACTGGGTCCCGTCATTACCTGTTAGGTTAGCTAACTAACGACAGAGCGGGGACTGGACTAGCGCGGATGCAAAACATATACAACATCTACTAATATATATACCAATATATTATATTTCGTTCAAGGCGTGATAAAATGCAACATCACAGAAATATACAGCATCTCAGAACAATACAGATATCTGGGATCCCCGGGTTTCACAGAGCCGCTGCTGAAACCCGACGTTCCCCTGGTCGTGTGGATAGCCTGTGCAATGAAATCCTAGACCCCTACGGGTGCGGCAAGTCACCGGCCAAAACCTGAAGCGAGGCAGCCCCCTTCAGCACCGTGAATGGACCACCCAGCACTTCACGGAATCCGGTAACTTGGGCACCCCTCCTGGGTCAACCTGTACCCCCTACGAGTGCGGCGAATAGCCCGCCAATCCTAGAGTGAAGCCCCCTCCGTCTCGATGCCATGAGATGCGGGCCCGTTGCCCTCTAGGACCCGGCTATCCGTGCACCCCCCGTGGGGTAATCCTAGTACAGAAAGTAAAATATACATACAACGGGTACATCGACCGCAACCAGGTCGTGCCCCAAAAGAATAATACAAACAGGCAGTGACGGCAGTCCACATGTCGGACGCTCGCCCCGCAATATCAAATGTACATATAAAACAAAACAGTACTAGCATTGCATCCAGGCTATCCCCCACGACCGATCCGCAACAACACAGCATAAACACAGAACATCAACGTGAAAATCACGTTCGCAAATCCGTCTAACCGGGCTATAGCAGTTAGACAGGATTTACCGATCAAGTGATATTCACGGTCGCAGATATAATGTAAATACTGTGAAATAATGTGTTTAAAATATCCAATCGATCAAAAATTAACAAGTGGCCCCCCAAGTAATACTGTAGCACTCACAGAAATTCTGGGCCCAATTTTAATATTCCAAAACCCCTATCTTAAGCCCAAAAGCCCACTACAAAAAATTGGCAAAATGAAGCGAATACCCTGCGGCGGAACCGCGGCAAAAGAGGGGTCATTGCCGCGGTTCCACGGTCATCTGGAGTGATCAACTTACCAAATTTTTGCAGTTTTCTTAGAATTTCATGTACATCAGTTTTCTATAACCTGAAAAATTTTTCGAGCCCGGAAAAAAAGCGACAGAAAACTGATGCATGCAAAACGCGGATTTTGGAATTTTGGTCGATCGGATAAGTAAAACGCATTAGAACAAGCTAGGCAAGGTTAATGGCGTGGCTCTGATACCATGTTGCGCCACGGCAGCGCCCCGGCCGTCTATCTGAGGCCAAAATGCGGAATCAAAATTTTCTTAACTTTTAAACTGGCGCTACCACGGACAATATACCCGGATCGTAACCATTAACCGATACTAGCTAACAAGAGAAAGGGTGAGAGATATACCGAATGATCCGAGTCCTCCGGTCTTCTCGTCGTCGTCCCGATCTCCCGCGGAAACTCCGGTCGTCGCATCCTTGCCGGAAGGGCACCACATCGTCTGCATCTTTTACGGGCTCCCAACTCAATACCGAGGCAACTCGGGCGCGAAGTTGGCAAACCGACGCGCCCAAGATTTGCTGTAGAAGTAGTGTAGAATGGTTGTCTCATTCGGGGTTTATGTAGCTGCCATGGGTGATGGAGGAATGAAGAACTTTGGAGAGGGTTTTTCTTTTGTTGCATGAATGAATAATATAAGATAGCTAAAAAATAAGAACCACCACAATCTCTCATTTTCCTCTCCTCTCTCTTAGGAAATGTGGCCGGCCCCCCCATGGGAAAAAGGTGGAGGGAATCAACTAAGGGAGGTGAGTGTAGGAACTCAAGAGGTGACCACATCCCAAAAGTAAACCTCACATCCAAACACAAATCAACTCTAATCAATCCTTTCTCAAAAAGCAAATGAGGTGATGGAAAAAGAATATCATCATGAAGGAACTATCATGAAGCCATCTTATGCAAGAAAATCCCTCCACAAAATGTAATTTGCAAAACTGCAGATTACCCCCTCCATCGGAAAAGTCCGGCCGGGAAAGAACAAAGGAAAACCGGCCGGAACGGAATGCAAACTGGCAACTCCAGAAAACTGGTCCCGTAATAAATTACAGGAAAAATCCCGATACTGTGCATACACACCCGCATCTGTATTCCGACCGGATACAAATGCAATGAGACAAAATCTACACTGTACTAAACTAGGGTCCGACTTAAACCAAAGCCGGCTAGTATTATCCGTCCGATCTTGATCCGTGCAATACCGCACGCATCATATCGAACCCTGCCATATAACTATACGGCTACTAGTACAAAACTTTCCGATCCTGATCCGTGCAATACCGCACGTATCTGATCGGACCCTGCCATATCTCCATACGGCCTCTACAGCGTTTCGCCCGAAAGCTTGAGTAACTGTAAGTGTGGTGGACTCTAAAGACTCGTCAATACTATGGCTGTGGATTTAACCACTAGCACGTCAGAGGTATAAGCCAATACGTGACGGGCCACCAGCTATTGACCAAAAGGGACGTCGATGAGCGAACTCATCCTGACACCCTACCGAGCCTGTCAGTGACAATATCCGTACAGTATGGTCCGTTTGTCTATGAGTATCGCATGTCGGGCCTAGGGGGTTGGTAAAAGTCAGACCCCCAAAAGCGGTACAAGTCGTGTCGGAGTGTAGCCCAGAACGCCCTGAGATACTACTGGAATACCTACCAGTAAATCTCCTGCCTCGGCCGAGGGCTTTGCGCAATGGCTCTCCTAGACACAGCGCGACCTCACCCCCAATACCGGGAGAGACGAACCCCTGAAGATCCGCTCACTGCCTCCATGTGGCTCGGGACTGTACCCAACTAAAACCTGTTTGCACGACTCCTTTGAGCCGTGGTAGGGTAGTAATCAAAGTACAGTGGGAACTCACACGAGACAAATAACGATCCCTAGGTCGATGAACTAACCTGTACACATGTCACCAGGGAACTGCTATCTGACGTCAGGTATAAGACTAACTAGCATGTTCCCGGCGAGTCCTGTCCGGTGTACTCATAACCCAATAAGCACCTGTATACATCTTAGGTGAACCAACTGACACCAGTGGCTTGTGAGACCGGCCACCGCCCCTCATCGGGGTCTCGACTGTATACACTAGTCTACTCTGGAGAATCGATGCCCTGTCTCGAAACTCCCACGACTAGGGACCTTTTAAGGATGTGCTTATAGACCACCAGCTCTCACGTATATGATCGCCATCATACTGCTGGCAGTCAAGCAAGAATCCTAGGGGCTCTATCAGCGTGTAATAGCGACCTGTAAGGTCACCTGAAACAGTACACGATAATAAAGGTAAACCAGATAGCATACTATCATCTCGAGTAAGACTGTCCTCCCGGGATAGGTCCTCCCTCAATCATTGCAATCACGTGCCTGTGATCCAATAATTGACTCCGAGGGCACTATCTCCAACAGCTTCAGCATCCCTTCGATGATTTGGGGTTCTAGCTGGTTCTTCCACCTGATCGCCGGGCATGTCTGGAGATCATTCAGCATCCTTTTGGTTTAAGCACGACCTCCCATGGAGCTTCTTCAACAAAAGAACAAGTTGCCCCCGGCGTGCCCGTATTCTTTGGAGTGTGCGGCTGTGGTGGGTTTAGTTTCCAATTTTCAGACAGCGCAAACTTGCCTTGTAGGTACTGATCCTCGATCCATCCCTTAAAGACGAAGCAATCCTCGATCGGGTGACTTACCGTTTGGTGGTAAGGGCAATAATTGGGATTATTCATCTCGCTGGGTTGCGGTGGTCTCCTTGGATTCGGGAGATTGATAAGCCTATTGCGCATCACCAGCTCGAACAGCCTCTTCGTTTTATCCCGCGGGAATGAGTAAGGGCGCTTCATTTTCTCATTATAATACCACCGTCTCTCTTCCAGTTGATCCGCTAGCTTTGGGGCACTGGGCTGCTGTTGGGTGTTCGCAACGAAGGTCACCTTCCCTTTACCCTTGTCGTTTCGGGGTTCCGGCTTCGGAGGAGACGGTCTGTGACCCATTTGATCCATCTGGGCTAGCTTATCAATTAAAGCCTGGAACGTGGTCGGCTTGAAGAACATCATGAATTGCGAGATGGTTGCTTGCGGATCAAGAGTGCCCACGAACATGCCTACCGCTGGTGCTTCTTCGATGTGATGCTCGCACTTCGACCATAGATTCCACCATCGGATTGCGTACTGAACTCACGTCTCGCCCGGCTTCACCCTGGCATTAATCAGTGCCGTTATCGGGGTGCGTTCACTAGCGCTTGCGAATCGCTGGGTGAACAACAACTCCATTTCTGCGAAAGTTTTGACGGAGTCGTTAGGTAGCTCCGAATACCATTCGAAGGCCATTTCCGCTAAGCTGCCGACGAATTGGTGAAGCAACAATTTATCATCGCCTCCAGTGTTGCCACATAAGGCTCTGAATTAAGCGACATGCTGATGGGGATTCCCTGTCCCTTTATATACGTGGAACTTAGGGATCGTGTATCCTGGCGGGTAACTGATTTGGTCATACCAGCTCGGATAGGGTCGTCCAGTTTTAACAATTTGCCCAGCCGCTTCACTCGCCTGATGGGCTCGTATTTGCTGAGCTATATAATCATCCAGTATGGCCTTGGAAATAGTTTCTTCCTTGGCTGCTGAAAGAGCTGGAGGAAGATTAGATGTCTCCCCTCTATCGTCTTTAATAATGATCGGAGGGTCTTCAGCTGGAGGGTCCGGCTGTAACATCATTCCTACCATGTCTTGGAAGAGAAGCGCCATTTGTTTTATGTTGGCAGCTTGTTCTGCTGCTTCTCTATCCTTCTTTTCGAGGACTCTGCGTAAGAAGTCAGCGTCATTTTCCTGCTCGTGCCGCTGTTCTGATGATGCCTCCGAGCATTCTTTTGGTCCGGTAAGTGCGGCCATCGCAGTCATCATCTCCTGAAGCTTCTGCTGCTGTTCTTGAGCTTTCGTCACGGATCGGGTGAGCGGTCGGTGACCCGTCGCAGCGCAGCTGTCCTCTTTCCCAGATGCCATATAAACGGTATGCACCACCATGCCCCCAGACTTGGGGCGTTTAGATTCAGTGTCTTTGCAATTTGCCAAAAACGCAGGGATCTTCCCCGACCTCCTTCTTTTTTGAGTGATTGAAGTTGAGGGGGCCATTGTAGTGGGCACCCAAGTAGCTATTGCTTTTTGTGGCTTAACGGAATAATCCTTCTCCTGCCGAACCTTCATCTTTTTCTGTCGGTGGAGATAGTCTTGATCCATTATGGAGTCTTGAACTTGACGCCAGACCTTGTAAATTTTAGAGGAAAGCCGTTGAGGGGGCTGTTCCAGCTTCTTCTCTGGAGTATTCTCCATAGGTGAAGGAGTTCTCTTCAGCACTGCAGTAGGAGAGTTTCTGCGCACCTTGTTAAGCAGTTCAAAGCTGTTCTCGGTTGGAACAGCAGTATCGATCCCCATCATCGGAGCTGGCGAAGTTATCCCAGAGGGGGAGTTGCCCCCAGCCTTCCTCACTTGGCACCAGTGACGACATCGAGCGTGTCGTGCGGATGGAGTTGTTTCAGTTATATGGGTGACTTCATCATGCCCCCTCTGGGCAGGGGAAGCAGCTTTGAAGACCTCGCCTGGAGCAGAAACCGGAATGGGCAGCCTTGTAAAAACTGACTTCTTGGAAGGAGAAGCCTTTTCAATGATTTCGTCCGCTTGAGACGGGATAGATATCCGCCTTGGGATGGCAGCTTCGGGTATCGCGGGCTTGTAGACGTTCTGTCCCAGTCTGTTGAAAACTGAGGTATTGAAGTTGGGCGACCCGTTGAGAGGGGTCGGGGCAGTGGTAAGTCGATCAAAGACTGACTTCTTTGGAGCTTCTTGCGATGTAATTGAGGGCATTGAAGCTCATCGGTGGGAGCATGGTCCCGAAGAATAGTCCAGCGGTGGCTTGAGTTACTTTCTCCACTGGTATCTTGAAAAAGGAGGCCGCTTGGGGCCCATAAGTCACTCCTCCAGCAAGGACGAAGTGAGAGTTGCTGTTGCAGGTAGTGCAGTTTGAAGCCATTGATCGTCTGCTCTCTGCATGGAGCAAGACACCAAATCTTAGTACCTCGAATCCACAGGCAACCACAGCAAATCGCGATTCGTTCGCGAACACAACACACGAAGTGTGGAGTGGAAAGAGGAAGAGGTTCCACCGGGCGTGCCAGAATCTGTTCCCCTCCGAATCACGGAGACGCGACCGCCTGAGATTCGGGGAAGATTCTATTTGGTTTTATCCGTCCACCTCTCCGAAGATGCCAAGTTGATTTATGGCACCGTGTATCGGAGGTTTAGACGGATGCGGCCGATGTAGCAGACTTCGTCAGATTCCCCCTCGCTTGAGGGGTTTTTGATTGTGGGGATGCTCTTCCCTGTAGGCGCAAGCCCCTGTAGTTAATTATGCTACCGCATCGCGGTAACAACTTTCTCCTTCTCCAGAATTTTACTTCGTGTCGTGGGTGTTTGTTTTGTTTGTGGTTGCCCGTGGATTGTATACAGAGACTAATTTATGTCGTCGCCCGTAGGACATGGATTAGTCCAAATCCGTATTTCTTTAGATTTGGGTTTGGGGTTTTGTTTTAAGGATACGTTAGCCGTATTTGAGGCTAAGATCAACTTAAACGTTTGTTAAGGATACGTTAGTCCAGTTTGAGACTAAGATCAACTTAACGGGATCGTTTAGATCCGACAAAAGAGCGTTTGGGCTCTATTGTTCCAGTTTAGGGACATAGTGGTCCATCATTCCCGTTTTGGGGACAAATGTTAGTTTAAGGACGCATTAGTCCATGAGTTTAAGGATGCGTCAGTCCATTAGTTTAAGGACCCCACAGTCCATATTGATGTGTGGTTATTGAGACCCGTCACCTCTCTGACGACGTTGAAGAATTACAACGAAAAATATCAGAGAGGAGTTCAGATATGTACCCTTGAACCGGGTGTAAATTGATTTGAGAGAACAGTCGTGCTCGGTTCAATTTAATTTGAGGATTTACGGCCAGAATTGGGATAAGTCCAGTTGAAAATGTTCAACGTTTTATCTGCATTTGGCCTGTTAGGCCTTTACTAGGGCTCTGCCCCTGTTTAATAATGCATGGAATTTTTGTTTGGTCTATTAGACCTTTATTTGGGCTATGCCCTTTTTTTAAATGATGCACATCATCTGTTTTGGTCTAACATACCTTTGTTTGGGCTCTATCCCTTTTATAATGCATTGCATTTTTATTAGGCCTGTTAGGCCTTTTAATCGGGCTATGTCCCTTCTTTTTAATAATGCACTGCATCAGTTAGTCTGACAGAGCGCCACGTGGCTTGTCAGGCGCTTTGCGCCAATTAAAGAGCGCAAGGCGCCAGCGCATGTGGAGGTGACACGTGTCGCGCTTTGGTGAGCGCAAGTCTGTTAGCGCAGTGCGCTGCGCCAGCGCGCTACTGACAGGTGGCGCGCTCTGATGACTTGCGCCAATTTATGAGAGCAGTGCTCTGTTTTAGAAGCGTATAGCGCAGTTTGTTCTGGGGCTGACACGTGGCGCTCCCTGGTGGCTTGCGCCAATCCAAGGAGCGCAACAATGCAAATTTCAAAAGTGCAAGGCACTGTTTAATATTTTGATCAAATTTAGATCAAAGAAAACAAGTTTTTCTTGTTTTCAGAGAACCAGTGGTTCATCAAAAGGCAATGCCTTTATACAGAAGTAAATTACTTCTTCTTCTTTTTAATTATTTTTTATCCAAATTCTTGATCTTGTTCTTAGATCATTGATCTCTTTTAGAAGAAATTCTTCTTTTATTTAAAGGTTTTTACCTTTTTTTTCTCTGAGCTCTTCTCAAAATTTTTTTAGAGGAGTTCTGTGTGTCTCTATCTTGATGTCAATGTCCATCTGTTTTAGACTTGGAGTCTAGGGGCCTTTATATAGTGCTAATCAATTTGTTAAATCAGTTAAAGAGATCTTTCTCTGAGTGATTTAGGGATTTTCCCCACCGTTGGATCTTTGAACCAAGGGCTTCTGTTTTACAGAAGATAATTTTCTTGTTTTAACAAGATTAGAAAGATCTTTCTGGAATTTTAATTCTGTTTTAGTGCTGGCACAGTTGGCGCAAGCGCACCTGCGCTTGACAGGCGTCGCGCAGCGCAGAGCGCTGCGCAACTGCGCTGACACGCGTCGCGCAGCGCAGAGCGCAGAGCGCAAGTCAGCTGAAGCGTTGCTTCCTTTATTTATTTATTTTTAAAGTTTAAATTTTAAAATAGAGCCTTGCTCTGATTGGGGGAAACAGAAGCGCTGCTTTATTTCCCGTCTTGGAATTTGAACAGAGCTTTGCTCTGAAAGGGCGATTTTCTCCTTTATTATTTATTTATTTATTTATTCTTTTATTGTTATATTTTATACGGAGCGGGTTTTGAGCCAAAATTTTGGCGGGAACAACCTCGATTCAGGGAAATCAGCGTCCTTGGCGAGAGCATCTCGATTCGTGTCGACCCGTAAGAAAATCATTGTCTTTGAAGGAATACCTCGATTCTTCTCAACCCCAGAGAAATCAGCGTCCTTGGCGAGAGCATCCCGATTCGCGTCGACCTGCAGAGAAATCAGAGTCTTTGCAGGAATACATCGATTCATCTCAACTCCGTGGAAATTAGCGTCCTTGGCAACAACCTCGATTCAGGGAAATCAGCGTCCTTGACGAGAACACCTTGATTCGCGTCGACCCGCAGAGAAATCAGCGTCTTTGCAGGAACACCTCGGTTCGTTTCAACTCCGAGGAAATCAATGTCCTTGGCAACCTCCTCGATTCAGGGAAATCAGCATCCTTGACGAGAGCAACTTGATTCGCGTCGACCCGCAGAGAAATCAACGTTTTTGCAGGAACACCTTGATTCGTTTCAACTCCGGGGAAATCAGCGTCCTTGACGAGAGCACTTTGATTCGCGTCGACCCGCAGAGAAATCAGCGTCTTTGTAGGAACACCTCGATTCGTTTCAACTCCGGGGAAATCAGCGTCCTTGATGAGAACACCTCGATTCGCGCTGACCCGCAGAGAAATCAGTGTTTCTGCAGGAATATACAACATCAAGCAAAGCGAAACAGCGGCAACTCCCAGTTCCATCACTCGGCGGTGTACAGCTGACCGTGAGTCAAACTCCGAATCCGTGAAATGCGGATAAAGTCAACCCTTCCTGGCTACCTGGAACACGGATTATGTCACTCCTGACCCCGTGGAAAATGTCCAGAGCGGATCCTAGTCCTCGCAGAGCACGGCAGTGAACCCGTGTGAAGCATCCAGAGCGGAGCCTGGTCTTCGCCGAACACGACAGTGAACCCATGGGAAGCATCCAGAGCAAACATCGGACTGTGGAGTCTTTAAATCCATGGACTATGACGTCTTTAACCTCGACCGTGATGTCTTAAAACTAACATCGGACTATGAAGTCCTTAATCTCATGGACTATGATGTCCTTAACCTCGACCGTGATGTCTTAAAACTAACATTGGACTGTGGAGTCCTTAAATCCACGGACTATGATGTCCTTAACCTCGACCGTGATGTCTTAAAACTAACATTGGACTGTGGAGTCTTTAAACTCATAGACTATGATGTCCTTAACCTCGACCGTGATGTCTTAAAACTAACGACGGACTGTAGAGTCCTTAAATCCACAGACTATGATGTCTTAACCTTGACCGCGATGTATTTAAACTACTGTATCCTGGAAAACGTCCAGAGCAGAGCCTGGTCCTCACAGAACACGTCAGTAAACCCATGGGCAGAGATACTTTGATCTCTGTTGTAACAACCGATTCCAATTCTATAAATTTCAGTTACCGTATGTATGGTGTGTGGTATTTATTTCGTTTATCTTGCTTGACTGTTGCTAGTTGTAATTTACCCCGACAATTCAAATTCTTGCATATAACAATTTAAGTCTTTTAAAATAAATTAAAAATACTTGTCATAGCTTGCTTGACACCCCTAATCCTGTGGAAGCGTTCTTGCATCGTGTTCTCGTCCTGTTCAGTGAAACAGACGTGTTTGGACGGCTACGCGCACGTACGTGCGTCCGTTCTTAGGGGTATGCTTTTTAATTGGAAAACCCTTCATTTTAATTTTTGGAACCTGCCAATAAATTTCATATTTCAAATTCAAATTTTTGGACCCGATCCGGATGCAATTCTGAAATGTTTTGTATTTCCGCCAATCCTATTTATTTTTAAATTCCTTAAAAATCAACTTTAATATTTAATTAATCTAACGTATATTTTTATCAGCATGGAAATAATTACTAAGGGAAAATCTTTCAGCTTGGAGTTCTGTTAGTTTTGTTAAATATCTTTTATATTTTTCCTTAACCAATCTTTAACCCCAGAAATCTTTTTGAGCCAATCGCGAGCCTCCCTCTCTCTCCCGACCCCACCTCTTTCTCTCTCCCCCTTCACTGCCTTATTCCTTTCACTCTCCCTTTCTCCTTCTCTTTCTCTCTTTTCTCTCTTTCTCACTCCGCGCTAAGTGTCAAATTTCTTTCTCCTCTTCATTTCCTCTCTCCTCTCTGTCTCTCTCTCCCTCTCTGTCTCTCTCCTCTCGCGATTCTCTCTCTCTCTCTCCCCACGTCTTCTCTCTCTCTCCTCTTCTCACTCCTCTCGCGATTCTCTCTCTCTCTCCCCACTTCTTCTCTCTCTCTTTCTCTCTTATTCCTTATATTTCTTTCTTCCCTTCACAAAAAAAAATTTAAAACCGAACCCATCCCTGAAAACCCTAGTCGCCTTGCCTCCTTTCGCCGTTGCCCTAGCGCCGACACCTTCGTCGCAGTTCATCGCCGCTGTCACCTTCATCGCCTCTACCCTCTTTCCTTCCTCCTTCCTCCTCTCCCCGAGCACCCTGGATCTGGCAGCCGCGCCCCTGCACGCATCTATACCGCCGGAAGCCGCCGCCGGTGACCTCGTCCCCGTGCCCTAGCCTTGGTACACCCCTGTGAGACTTATTTCTGCACCTACTTCCTTCTTTCCTCATTATTTCTCCTTCTCCCATTCTTTAAGCTCTCGGTTGGTTTTCTTTAACTGCCGGTGGTCGCTGCAGGTACCTCGTCGGAGCTCCGTCAACGCAGTCGACGATCTCAACCCCTCTACAGATCAACGTGAGCATCCCTCCTCAATCCTCCTTCTCTTCTTTCTTCTTAATCTTCTATTCTCTTTTTTTTCATGCATTCTTGTATCTTTTGATGTTTACTGTTTTGGTTGATTTCCAGATTCCGACCGTGCCGACGACGATTCCCGACGACCCAGCGAGGACCCCTGACCCGTGTGATTCCACTGTTTGTCGTTTGGGTTCTTTCAGTGTACCGTGCGCGCGTCGCGACTTTTCCCCGCCGATGCGTAACGTTCCGTTTTCCGTATCGCGACCCGTCGAGGCAAGTGAAACTTGCTACATGCTATTTTAAACTATTCGTATGTTAAATTATTTATTTCCTGTTAAATCTCTAAATAGAATCGATAGAACTGGATTTCAAGTTAACCGTATAAAGTTCCGTTACACATTTTATTGTCCCGAACTTGAAACTTAATGTTGCATCTAATTATTTATACCCAGTAATTACCTGTAAGTGATAGGCCACATGATCGCATTTGTTTATATCCATGATACCCCTTTTATCCAGTTTTAACCTATCGGACATCCATGTGCAACTTTAACCGGTTTAATCACAACTGATAACTGTACAACCAATTAATTAAATCTGCTTTATTGCTTAACTTATTGCTTAGATTGTATTGTTGATAACCATGCTTGATTATTTATAACCATGATTATGCTAGCTGTTTATGAGTACCCACATGTTATCTTTTACACCCTGGCCTGGCTTGCTACACACATATTGATTGACCTGACATGGTACCGTACACTACTTGACCTGACCTGATGTACCATGGCTTGACCCGTTACCTGATCTTGTGTCTAATGCCAACAAACCTGACATGTAGTCCTCACGGACCGTTCCTGTTGTCTATCCAGACAAACCTGCTCTTACCTGATCCTGTGTTGGCATTAGTTCTTGATTACCGAATACCTGACTTGACATACATAACTTGGGGGTATGGGGAAATCAATGATGAAACCTGACTTGTAACTCAACAGTTTGATACCTGTTCTGATCAGTCTTACGGGCTAGGCCAGCCCCGGAGTGATGATGCTGACATCACTCATCTGTACATGCTACTTTTTACTGCCTAGCGGCACGTCTCGGATTTAGCCCGAGAATCTTGACCGTGGTCCCGGGCACGCACGGAATACTATTGAGTTACATCGATGATTCATCAATTGGATTTCAAAGACTTGAGATTAGATAATCCAGTAGACCAGTTTAGTTTACTCACTGCACACTACCCCGCACTGCCCTAATTTATATTGATGTTACACCTGCTTTACCATTCATGATTATATTTGCATTGCTTGTTACCCTGTTTATATTTTATTACTTGATGACATGACGCGCTGACGTCTGGGTTTTGCATGGCCCAGATTCTGTACCGTAGCTACAGTCTGAGCAGGAGTACTTCAGACATCAGGCTGAGCTGTGAGGTGTCGGTAGTAGTTAGTTCTTTATTTCCTGCATTTTATTCCTGATGTGAGCCCACATTATGGGACATACATTCCAGTTATTTTTTATTGGATCTTTTGCTTCCACACTTTTATTATTCTTGACTCATGTTATCTTGGCTTATGGACATGTATTAGATAGTTATATTTTGTTCTGGATATTTCTACAGCCGTAATGTGACTGTGGATGGATACTTCCTACCAACAGGTAGCATGGTTGGCTATGTTACGTGCCCAATTTAGCGTACTCTGGAAAGCGGGGCGTGACATGGTTCTTTTAGTATCAGAGCGATAGGTTAGTCGGGTTGATTATTTTTGTAGTTGGGTATTGTACCCAATACACGAATCAGAATACACGTGTTTAGGAAACATGTCCTGCCACCTTGCCGTTTTACTGTTCTTGAATCAAGTTCTTCCTGATTATATCTTTTACGATGTGCAAACTTTCTTTGCATATCGACTCGAAAACCTGATTCCTTGTTATCTCTAGGACTTAGGCGACTTAGGTGGAGTTATGTAATTGTAGCTATGATATCGCGGCATAGTTACAATGCGGTACTCTATTTAAGTAACTTGGAGTTCTAGCTTTGATCTATATTTTGAATCTGTTATTATGTTAATCTTTGGGTGTTTTGATTTCAGGAATATGGCAGACAAGAATCTGAAGACGAACCAAAGGCGTGTTGACGAAGCCGCCATGCTTGGAGTGATACGGGGAATGCTGGAGAATCAAAAGAGACAGACCGAGCTGATCCAGCAGCAAGCTGAATCATTTCAGGAAGGTCTGCAGACCGTTCAGCAGTCCGTGATCAATGTTGGAGCTAAGCCAGTTGATTGTGTAGGGACCGTAGCAGATTTCAGGCGTTTGGGACCGTCTGCCTTTACCGGTTTGGAGAAGCCTTTGCCAGCAGAGTAGTGGCTAGTTGACACAGAGAACCTACTTATTGCGGCACAGATTCCAGATGAGAAAAGGGTGGATGTCGTGCGCATTCAGTTAGTGGACTACGCCCGTGAATGGTGGCTTGTGGAGGAGACCCGCTTGCCCAAGCCGATCAAGTGGGCGGATTTTTCGAAGAGTTTCCTGGAGAAGTTCTTCCCGCGGACTGCACGGGAGGAAATGGAAGATAAGTTCATCAGTCTAAAGCAGAACGGTGCGCCTGTAGATGTACATGCAGCTGAGTGGACACGGCTCAGTAGATTCGCTGGACCTTTAGTTGCCGACGATGCAGACAGGGCAAGGAGGTTCATGCGCAGCTTGGATGTGGACGTCCAGAGGCAGATTTTCTCCCTGGGTTTGACCACTTTCTCACAGGTACTTACGGCAGCCCGAGAACAGCAGAGCTTATCGGGGAAGACTGGGAGTTCACAGCAGACATCAGTTGCGGTAAGGAAGCCGGCATTTGTACCAAACCGAGCTCATGGACGCAGAGGTATTCCAGTGGACCGTCGTGGCGTAACACCGATGAAGAAGCCTGTTGTCGTTGATCGAAGAAGGAGCATAATTTGTGACTACTGCCATTTACCTGGCCACGTGCAAAAGGATTGTCGAAGGAGGCAGGGACTCTGTTTGGTTTGTGGAGCGGCAGATCACACTGTCAGCGCATGTCCGTCGAAGCTTCGTACGAGGGATGATATTCAGAAGCCTTCGCAGAAACCGTTCCAGGGGCAGAAGCAGCTGACTCAAGGACCTAATCAGGCTCGAGCTTTTACCTTGATGGCTGAGGAAGCTAAGGCTTCGAGAGAAGTTGTTTCAGGTATTCTACTCGTTCATGGTTTTCCCGCATTAGCGTTATTTGATTCTGGTGCATCCCATTGTTTTATGTCATCCAAGTTTATAGCTACACACTCGATTACCTGCACGACCCTGTCTAGTTTCTGGGACATACACACTGGGAATGAGAAAATCATATCTAGTAGAGAATGTAAAGATTGCACAGTTGTTGTTTGTGGACGAGAGCTTTTTGCAGATTTCTTGGTCATTGATACGGGCAGCTACGAATTCGTCTTGGGAATGGACTTTCTTGGCACTTTCCACGCTCACATTGATTGTAGGGCAAAGAAAGTAATTTTCCAGATTCCCGGACACCCCGAGTTTACCTTCACTGGAGGAAGCAGTTCTGTCGGGCCAGTCGAGTTTAGGTCTAGGCCGACAACTAATATTCTTGCATCAATGGAGGCTGATAAAAGTGAAGAGCCAGCTGTTGTTCGCGATTTTATGGACGTGTTTGAAGATATATCGGGATTACCGCCGAAGCGAGACGTGGAGTTCGCAATTGATCTTATTCCTGGTGCAGTGCCAGTATCTAAAGCGTATTATCCAATGGCACCAATGGAGTTGGAAGAAGTCAAGAAACAGGTTGCTGAACTGCTTGAGAAGGGTTGGATTCGAAGCAGTAACTCGCCTTAGGGAGCTCCAGTTCTTCTAGTTAAGAAGAAAGATGGCACGAGAAGGATGTGCATCGACTATCGAAAATTAAACCGGGTGACTATTAAGAACAAGTACCCGATCTCTCGCATTGGTGAACTTTTTGAGCAGCTTAGTGGCGCGAGGGTATTCTCGAAGCTGGATTTGCGATCCGGATATCATCAGGTCCGAGTGAAAGCAGAAGATATTTGCAAGACGGCGTTCTGAACCCGGTATGGACATTACGAGTACTTAGTGATGCCCTTCGGAGTAACGAATGCACCGGCGATATTCATGGACTTGATGAACCAAATCTTTTCACCATTCTTGGACCAGTTTATTGTGGTGTTCATTGACAATATTCTGATTTACTCGAAGAGTTTTGAAGAGCATGCTGAGCATTTGAGGTTCGCATTGCAGACGTTGAGACAAGAGAAGTTATATGCGAAGATGAGCAAGTGCGAGTTTTGGCTGGAGGAAGTAAAGTTTTTGGGGCATGGTGTGTCTGGCGATGGAATCGCCGTCGATCCCGAAAAGATTGCGGCAGTTCGAGATTGGCCGATTCCGAAGAATGTTGCGGAGATAAGAAGTTTTCTTGGACTCGCCGGGTATTACAGAAGATTCGTGGAGAACTTTGCTCGTCTTGCGGAGCCGTTGACCAAGCTTACGCGCAAGGAGGTACCTTTTGTGTGGACGGATAGTTGTGCGTCAGCTTTTGAGACGTTGAAGCGGAGATTGATAACCGCTCCTATTCTGACCGTGCCAGACAATTCCGGAGGATTAGTGATTCACGGCGACGTATCTGTAAAAGAATTGGGATGTGTTTTGATGCAGCATGGAAAGGTTGTAGCGTACGCATCGAGACAGTTGAAGACCCATGAGAAGAATTACCCAACTCATGACTTGGAGCTTGCGGCTGTGATTTTCGCTTTGATGATTTGGAGACACTACCTTTTGGACGAAAGGGTCGAAGTTTTCATGGATCATAAGAGTTTGAAGTATGTGTTCATGCAGAAGGAGATTAATATGAGGCAACACAGATGGTTGGAGCTGATGGCTGACTACGATCTTGATCTTAAGTACCATCCGGGGAAAGTTAATGTTGTGCCGGATGCGCTCAGTCGGTTACCAGCCATTCAGATGTTGATTACGCAGAAGGAACTCGTTGAAGACTTTCGAATATTTTATCTGGAGGTTGTGCTACCGCATTCTACGGGACAGTTGATGCAGCTGCAAGTACATTCGTCGTTGATCGAGAATATTAAAGCAGTGCAATCACATGATCCTAGATTGCAAAAGTTTCGAGAACAGGTTGAAGCCGGACTACGAACAGATTTATTGATCCACGAAGATGGTTCGTTGAGATATGGTAGCCGTTTGTGTGTGCCATAGGGAGATATTCGCGAAGAGCTTATGAAGGAGGCACACAGTTTAGCTTATTCCGTACATCTAGGAGGCACGAAGATGTACCGAGACTTACGACAACATTTCTGGTGGGAAGGCATGAGACGGGAGATCGCTCACTTTGTGGCAAAGTTCTTGGTGTGTCAGCAAGTTAAGGCTGAACATCAAAGGGTTGCTGGTTTGTTGCAACCACTTCCGATTCCTCAGTGGAGTGGGAACATATAAGATTTCGTGACAGCTCTACCGCGGAGTCCAAAAGGCAACAATGCAGTATGGGTGATTGTTGATCGTTTGACCAAGGCAGCTCATTTTATTCCTTTTCGGGTTGGTCAATCAACAGAAACTTTGGCGGAGCGGTACATGCAGGAGATTGTAAGATTGCATGGAGTACCGGTGAGTATCGTGTCCGATCGGGACACTTGGTTCTTATCACACTTCTGGAGGAGTTTACAGGAAAGATTGGGGACTCGGTTGAGGTTTAGCACAGCTTATCATCCTCAAACTGATGGTCAGTCGGAGAGAATGATCCAAACTCTTGAAGATATGTTGAGAGCGTGCATGTTGGACTTCAAGGGTTCTTGGGAGGATCATCTACATTTGGTGGAGTTTTCTTACAACAACAGTTTCCAGGAAACTATTCAGATGGCCCCATTTGAAGCTTTGTATGGTCGCAAATGCCGTTCACCTGTTTGTTGGGACGATGTCGGTGAATGAAGGTTGTTGGGACTGGATCTGGTTGTGTAGACAGTTGAGAAAGTTAACGCTATTCGGAATCATATGAAAGCAGCTCAAGACCGACAGAAGAGTTGGGCAGATACGTCAAGAAGACCTCTAGAGTTCGCCGTGGGTGATTTGGTATTCTTGAAGATATCACCGACTAGAGGGGTGATTCGCTTTGGAAGTCGAGGAAAGCTCAGTCCTCGATTCATTGGACCTTTTGAGATCTTGGAGCGTGTTGGTGAGGTAGCGTATCGTTTGGCGTTACCGCAGTCCTTAGCGAATGTGCACGATGTGTTTTACGTATCTCAACTCCGTAGGTATGTCCGAGATGAAACACATGTGTTGGATCATTCGGAACTAACGGTACGAGAAAACTTGACTTTTGAGGAGCGACCGGTTGAAATTGTGGATCGAAGGGAAAATGTTCTTAAGAACAAGGTTATCCCTCTTGTACTTGTTTCTTGGGGTAATCGATCACATGGAGAGTCCACTTAGAAACGGGAAGATGAAATCTGGCAGAAGTTTCCTCATCTTTTCTTGTAGGTTGTTTTTCGTCTATCCTTTGTATTCTTGGAATTTCGAGGACGAAATTCTTTTTGTAGTTGGGTATAATGTAACAACTGAGTCCAATTCTACAAATTTCAGTTACTGTATGTATGGTGTGTGGTATTTATTTCATTTATCTTGCTTGACCGTTGCTAGTTGTAATTTACCCCGACAATTCAAATTCTTGCATATAACAATTATCTTTTAAAATAAATTAAAAATATTTGTCATGGCCTGCTCGACACCCCTAACCCTATGGTAGCGTCCTTACATCGTGTTCTCGTCCCGTTCAGTGAAACGGACGTGTTTGGACGGCTACGCGCACGTACGTACGTCCGTTCTTGGTGGTATGCTTTTTAATTGAAAAACCCTCCATTTTAATTTTTGGAACCTGCCAATAAATTTCATATTTCAAATTCAAATTTTTGGACCCGACCCGGGCGCAATTCTGAAATATTTTGTATTTCCGCCAATCCTATTTATTTTTAAATTCCTTAAAAATCAACTTTAATATTTAATTAATCTAATGTTTATTTTTATCAGCATGGAAATAATAACTAAGGGAAAATCTTTCAGCTTGGAGTTCTCTTAGTTTTGTTAAATATCTTTTATATTTTTCCTTAACCAATCTTTAACCCCAGAAATTTTTCTGAGCCAATCGCGAGCCTCCCTCTCTCTCCCGACCCCATCTCTTTCTCTCTCTCCCTTCACTGCCTTATTCCTTTCTCTCTCCCTTTCTCCTTCTCTTTCTCTCTCCGCGCTAAGTGCCAAATTTCTTTCTCTTCTTTATTTCCTCTCTCCTCTCGATCTCTTTCTCCCTCTCTGTCTTTCTCCTCTTTTCTCTCCTCTCGCGATTCTCTCTCCCCCCGCGTCTTCTCTCTCTCTCTCTCTCTTATTCCTTATATTTCTTTGTTCCTTTCACAATTTTTTTTAAAAACCGAACCCATCCCTGAAAACCCTAGCTGCCTTGCCTCCTCTCGCTGTTGCCCTAGCGCCGACACCTTCGTCGCCGTTCATCGCCGCTGTCACCCTCATCGCCTCTACCCTATTTCCTTCCTCCTCTCCCCGAGCACCCTGGATCTGGCAGCCGCGCCCCTGCACGCATCTGCATCGCCGGAAGCCGCCGTCGGTGACCTCGTCCCCGTGCCCTAGCCTTGGTACACCCCTGTGAGACTTATTTCTGCACCTACTTCCTTCTTTCCTCATTCTTTCTCCTTCTCCCATTCTTTAAGCTCTCGGTTGGTTTTCTTTAACTGCCGGTGGTCGCTGCAGGTACCTCGTCGGAGCTCCGTCAACGCAGTCGACGATCTCAACCCCTCTATAGATCAACGTGAGCACCCCCTCCTCAATCCTCTTTCTCTTCTTTCTTCTTAATCTTCTCTTATCTTTTCTTTCATGCATTCTTGTATCTTTTGATGTTCATTATTTTGGTTGATTGCCGGATTCCGACCGTGCCGGCGATGATTCCCGACGACCCAGCGAGGACCCCTGACCCGTGTGATTCCACTGTTCGTCGTTGGGGTTCTTTCAGTGTACCGTGCGTGCGTCACGACTTTTTCCCGCCGATGCGTAACGTTCCGTTTTCCGTATCACGACCCGTCGAGGCAAGTGAAACTTGCTACATGCTATTTTAAACTATTCGTATGCTAAATTATTTATTTCTTGTTAAATCTCTAAATAGAATCGATAGAATTGGATTTCAAGTTAACCGTATAAAGTTTCGTTACACATTTTATTGTCCCGAACTTGAAACTTAATGTTGCATCTAATTATTTATACCCAGTAATTACCTGTAAGTGATAGACCACATGATCGCATTTGTTTATAGCCATGATACCCCTTTTATCCAGTTTTAACTTATCGGACATCCATGTGCAACTTTAACCGGTTTAATCACAACTGATAACTGTACAACCAATTAATTAAATCTGCTTTATTGCTTAATTTATTGCTTAGATTGTATTGTTGATAACCATGCTTGATTATTTATAACCATGATTATGCTAGCTGTTTATGAGTACCCACATGTTATCTTTTACACCCTGGCCTGGCTTGCTACACACATATTGATTGACCCGACATGGTACCGTACACTACTTGACCTGACCTGATGTACCATGGCTTTACCCGTTACCTGATCTTGTGTCTAATGCCAACAAACCTGACATGTTGTCCTCACGGACCGTTCCTGTTTTCTATCCAGACAAACCTGCTCTTACCTGATCCTGTGTTGGCATTAGTTCTTGATTACCGAATACCTGACTTGACATACATAACTTGGGGGTATGGGGAAATTAATGATGAAACCTGACTTGTAACTCAACAGTTCGATACCTGTTCTGATCAGTTTTACGGGCTAGGTCAGCCCCGGAGTGATGATGCTGACATCACTCATCTGTACATGCTACTTTTTACTGCCTAGCGGCACGTCTTAGATTCAGCTCGAGAATCTTGACCGTGGTCCCAGGCACGCACGGGATACTATTGAGTTACATCGATGATTCATCAATTGGATTTCAAAGACTTGAGATTAGATAACCCAGTAGACCAGTTTAGTTTACTCACTGCACACTACCCGCACTTTCATGATTATATTTGCATTGCTTATTACCCTGTTTATATTTTATTACTTGATGACATGACGCGCTGACGTCTGGGTTTTGCATGGCCCAGATTCTGTACCGTTGCTACAGTCCGAGCAGGAGTACTTCAGATAGCTGGCTGAGCTCTGAGGTGTCGGTAGTAGTTAGTTCTTTATTTCCTGCATTTTATTCCTGATGTGAGCCCGCATTATGGGACATACATTCCAGTTATTTTGTATTAGATCTTTTGCTTCTGCACTTTTATTATTCTTGACTCATATTATCTTGGCTTATGGACATGCATTAGATAGTTATATTTTGTTCTGGATATCTCTACAGCCGTAATGTGACTGTGGATGGATACTTCCTACCCACAGATAACATGGTTGGCTATGTCATGTGCCCAATTTAGCGTACTCTAGGAAGCGGGGCGTGACATCTGTTGTGAAAGACCTTGGTCTTATAGATCTATGATCTTAGAGAAAGAAGTAAATTCTTCTTTTATATATGAGATGATTTCATCTCTCTGTTCTCTTTTTTACCTTGAAGAAAATCTTCTTCTTCTGAGAGCTTGCTCTTTGTCTTTGAAATTTCTCAAAGTTTAGGGAGGGGTTCCTCTATATGAGACTTGAAGTCTTGGGGCCTTTATATAGTGAAGGCTGATTTGTTCAATCGGTTAAGGAGATCTTTTCTCTAATTGATTTGGGGATATTTCCCCCGTTGGATTTTTGATCCTAGGGCTTCTGATTTACAGAAGGCAATCTTCTTGTTTTTAACAAGATTGGGAAATCTTTTCCCATATAGAATTTATTCTGTATTTTAGTGATTTTTAATCACCATTGGATCATTGATCCAACGGTGCTCTGATTTGCAGAGCAAAATCTTTTTTGTTTGGAAAGATTATGAGGAATGTTTCTTTAACAGAATTTTATTCTGGTCAACTGATGATTTTTAATCATGTTTGTTGGATCTTTGATCCAACGGTTGGGAACATTTAGTTCCAGCGCTAGCACTCTTGTGATGCGCTGCTTAGAGTGCAGCACACTTAACGCTAGTGCTTACGTGCTTTGCACGTGGTGCGCTGCAGCGTTCTTAGCGCTAGCGCTCATGTGCTTTGTACGTGAGCGCTGCCTCAGAGTCTTTGGCTCTCAGTGCCGGCGCTGTTATGAAGCGCTGCTTCATTTCAAAATTTGAAATTTGAACAGAGCTTTCCTCTGATTGGGGGAAACAAATTCCCTCCTACAGTTGCGCTCACGTGGCTCACATGTGAGTGCATCGGTGGCAACATCTACGCCCTTAGATCAACTTAGAAGTTGAAACGGCTCTCAGAGCCTATAAATAGGACACCTGGCCCTTTGAGATGATCTATGTTCATCTTCTTACTTTTTTCTGAGAATTATTTCTCTTTCAGAGCACAACTCTTCGTCTAAAGAATTTTCTTAGGGACAAAACTCTGTCAAAACTTTAGGTAAAGATTAAATCTTTCTAGGGTTTCACCCATTAACAGAGCTTTGCTCTTTTCAAATCATATAGAATTTTAGGGTTTCTTAATAGAGCTTTTCTCTTCATAGATCTAAAAAGATCTTTTTTAAGGTTTCTTAACCCATTAACAGAGCTTTTCTGTTTTCAAATCATATAGATTTGTTAATCTTTCATGAAATCTCTTAGAGTTTGTTCATAGATCGTGAAGATCTCGGAATTTTTGATTCATTAAAAAGCTTTGCTTTAAATTTTCTGATGGGTTATTCCATCATTTACAGAGCATGGCTCTTCAAGATTTTTGAGGAATTTTATTCCTCTCATCATCAGAGTTGACAGATGTCACTCTATTGTAGAGTGCTGCTCTCAATGAGAGATTTACTCCTTGGCCCGATGGCCCTCATTAAATGAGAATCTTTTTGAGGATTTCCTCATTTAATGACAGTCTCATCAAATGATGAGATTGTTTTATTAATGATGAGTTATCATCTAGATTGTGTGGGTCCCTTTTGGCCCCTTTTTTACAATGTTGCAGTGTGGTATGGATTTAAAGTACCAAGTACCGAACTTGGCTTGTAGCATTGACGGCTAACTTTGTTCTTTTCTGTGCAGGTACTATGTCTCTCGATACTTCGTTTCCCTTTTTCCGTTCAGAAGGCGAATTCCTTACAGCGCCACTAGATAGGGAAGTCTTTGCTTTGATAAAGGATCATGACCCAGAGCATAAGAATCTTCATCTATGGGGTAGATAGTATAGTCACATTATCAGAGGCCGATGGAGCTTTTCTTGTGCGACGCCCTCGGAGCCTATCTCGATGATCCCTTATGCAGATGCACCCCGGATAAACTATGCCGTGGAGGAGGTCAATTGGACTTCGGAGGGTCTCCTTCAGCCTTTTATGGCTGCAATACTCGTACAGCCGCCGGCGGTTTTGGATACTTTAGGACGGCGTATATGCCAGGGTGAGTCGCGTCCTTGGGGACAACCATATAACATAGGCTTAGCTCCCCGTTACCCAGCCGGATATCTGCAATGGGCCCGCTATATTTTGTCAGCTAAGAAGTTGCAACTACTGAAGCTTGGGTTGTATCCCGCAGTTTATGCATCTCTCTTCCAGTATTCCACGCCTCCTGCCTGGTGGGTCAAGGCTTTTCTGGAGCAATGGAACATTCCGACCCACACCTTCCTTCTGTTGGATCAAGAAGTTTCAATTTCTTTAGAGGAGTTTGCCGAGGTTTCCGTCTTATCGGTTAGGGGAGAACATTATGAGGAGCTGATTCCTCCGGATGAGTATATTTTTGCCACCAAATCAGTGGTAATGGGTCTTACCCCGGAGAACGCCATTCAACACCAATTTCCAAGTTTGATAAAGGTGTTGAATATCTATGAGAGCCTCTTTCTCGAATCCGGAGGCCACGGGGTTAATTTCACAGATTTCATCACCCGTTTTCTCCACTCGGAAGTCCTGTCGAAGGAAGTCGCAAAATTTGCTAAACTCGACGATCTTTTTGGTTTCAGTTTGGACAACCAACCGGCAGCGGAAGCGGATCAGAGAACCCAACACCCCAGTCATCTCTTTCACAGAACTTGCAACTCCTGGCATTGATGAAGAAACATTCTTTTTGGGGTTCCTCGGGCTATGGCTAAGCTGGTTTGCACTTCCGATGTACCCTTGCCATATGAGGCCGTCTGTTTTTTATCCAGCTCACCGAATGGTTGCTGGGATACAAGTGGCCGTCGGGATCGCTGGGTTAGCCCATTTATATCACGGCCTCAACTTGGCAGCAGACACTACCGAACCAGGGGTGCAGTACGTGAACTTATCGATGCATTATTTTATGTCCTAGATCGAGCTACACGTACTTGGCGTCTTCGGTATCCACAAAAGGCCTTGCTTCTATGACAAGTGTAAGTTCCCTCGGATCATGCGGCTAGTCGACGCATCCATTGTAAATCCGACACCGTGGGAAGCTAGAGGTTTGCTCCTTCGTTTGCGCACGGTTGGAGATGGCATGACCTTCACCGATAAAATTCTGACCGTCGGCCAGGAATCCACAAACACGGTGCAGCCATTGCAGGGCATCTTTAAAGACGGGGCCTCTGTTTTGAAAGCTCGGGAGATTATTCATTTATACTCCATCAGGCCGGGCTTTCTCGTGTTTAGGTAGAATAATTCGGCGTTGTTTATGAGATACAACCCGCATCATTTCGCCTAACAGTTAAGCTATAATCTGGACGTCCCGCTTGTGGCCTTCTTGGCAGAACCGGCTGCTACTGAAGAGGGTATCCGGAGCGCGTTGCATCATTTTATGCGGTTGAACACCGGCTCCAATTTCTTTATTAGTGAGCCGAGTTGCGTTCCAAAAGCCCTAATCGTATATATGGTGTGGTACCGGCATTCAATGGGCGCCGTTATTAGAGTGGAAAAAAGATTGCTTCTTGATCGCAAGGGTGCAGCGCCGGCTAGTAATCCAAATGTTCCTCTAAAGCGACGGACCATTGTCCGACCTCCCTTGAGAGAAGCTGCCGCGGCTGTGGTTCCACGTGCTATAAGTGAGCTGCCCCTACCCAGTGTGCTTGAAAAAGAGGTAGCTGCCGCGTCTCCCGAGTCGGATGTGGGTACGGAAATTGGGACTCATCGCCCAAAGTTTCCCTCTAAGCGCAAGCTCGTGTTATCGGCTACCGGCGCTTGTCAGAAGAAAAAGAAGCCTATACTTTCTGCGGACGTTGTATTTGGCCAAGAGCCCCATGCTCCTTATAGCGAGGTCTTGAGCGAATACGGGACCAATGAAGGCTTATTCATAGCGCCGGATGATACCGACCTTGAGGCTGCTATTGCAGTTTCCGAGCGATTAGCAAGCCACAAAGCAGGACTGGTCACCCTTGCACAGTCAGGTAAACTTCAGTCGTATCTTTTCGCTGTTACGTTTTTATTATCATGCCTTGACTGACACTTCTTCTTCAACATGCATCTACACTGAAGAAGCTCTCGCGGCTTCTCTCAAGACTTTTGAAGAGGAGGAAAGGCTTCGTGCTTCCTTGGGCATTGGTACATTTTGGCTCACCGTGCCTCCATTCCCGTTTTTATGGGTAAACTAACTCTTATTTTCCGTCTTTTTGCAGGGACTACCTTGACTCAGGTTATCCCAAGTGTAGCGCCAATTGCGAGTGGTGATGCGGCGACGCTCCCAAGGCCGGCTGCCGAAGTCCCAGCTTCCCTAGTATCGCCAAAAGAGGCTTCACTTAAGCAACCGATGACGGATGCCATAACAGCTCCAGAGGTAGCTCCTGGGTCGGACGATGACATCTCTTTGTTGGGGGTCTTAAGAAGATCAGCTCTCACGGCCCAGGCAGAAAGGAAGCGCAGGAGGCGTGCAGCAAGAGAACGTAACGCCGCCTTGGCTGTAGGTGCAGGCTCGAGTGCTGCTTCCCCTGTCCATGCTTCTTCAGAGGGTGCTTCAGTCACCCTGTCTACCACTCATAGACAGGCGACACACGCGGCTCGGGCAGCAATTGAAAATCTGACCTAAGGTAACATAACACTGGGTCCTTTTATTAGAGTTTAATCTTAAGATTCTCATATATCATACCCTGCAGGGCCAAGTCCGGGTGAGAAGGTGGCAGGCGAGATGATGACAACTACCGAGCCCGAAATGGCTACTCTTTCTCAGGAGTCCGGGACTGCTCCAATTGCCTCTCTTTCCACCTGTAGTTCCCTGCCATTGCCTAGCATTGAGAGTGTCACGACGGCCCTCGTGGAATCAGGGGACGAATCCACGAGCGGCGAAACCATCCCCCCGAATGAGATCGAAGAAGTCGTGATGCTTGGCAATGCTTCCGTCACCGTTTTGGTTGATGACCTGTTTGGTAGGTCTTGGGTCGCTGCATTCTTTTCGTTTTGCAATCCCTTCTGATGACATTCTGTTCCTTTCAAATGTAGGTGTGGTGAGCGCTGAGGTTGCGACACCTGAAGAAGCACCACCAGCTGCTGTTTTGACAGTCGCTGCCCCTTTGTCTTCTCTTTTATCCTCTCAAATGCTGGAAGGTATCGGTTTGCGATTAATTTAAATCAGGGCTAGCATCTTTTTTATACTGACTATGTATCATCGTAACCTTGCAGGAGTTCTCTTCAATCATCTGTATCAAGTATTGAACCCGCACTTCTCCTTCCAGTCGGAAGTTAGTCTGCCTGCTTGTGCCGGTGAGCATCTTCTCTAATCGACATCTTTTCTTTTCTTTAATGGGTGATCCTGCCGTTGTTAACTTTAAATTGATTACAGTGCTACAAATTGAAGGAAGGGACAAGAGTATTGTCGCGCCACCAGTACTCCCAGCTCTGCCACCTGCCGTAACCGGTATAATAGCCTTCATTGCACTTGCATATTTTTTGTCTCTTAAGCCAATATCTGACTATGATTTGTTTTGCAGCAATCGCACCGACTCCATCTCCCTTCGAATCTCTCATCTTAATGCCGGCATGGCCTTTTTCCAGACGTCCATCTTCCAAGGGTGCCGTGACCAGCCTGCACATGTTAAGTGAGTACATCGAGGAGCTTGACGCGGAGGCCCCTGCATTTGCTACAGATTTTGCTTCCGAGGTTAATCCCATGTTGGCGACGCTCGTGAACTTCCATAGCGAAGGCGTCGTTGAGTCTTGGGTTAATCACTGCAGGAAGATTGAGGCCTGCCTGCATGAGCTTGAACTTAGGCGTCCTGTTCCGGACGTGTTGGCTTTGAACTCTCAGCGAGCTGCATGGGTTGAGCAGAGCGTTCTGTCCCTTCGCCATTTCGAACGAGAGGCAACCCTTAAGCGAAAGGAACATGAGGCGACTTCCGCTGAATCTGTTCAACTGTGCGCTGAGGTCGCAACAAATGCTGCTCAGCTGAACTCCATATTTGAAAACCTTCAACGATGTATCTCTGACGGGCTGGTGCTGAGGAAGAAGCTTGATCTTAGTGAACAGGTTCCACAGAGTCAGGATGCTGCTCAACAGGAAATTGATCAGAAACTTTTATCCTGTCTGCAGCAACGGGCCAGAGCTGGCCGCAGCGGCTGATCGTGAGAAGGAGTTGAGAGGAGTGCGCGAGCAGCTAGCTGATTTATTGAAGACGCCTCCCTCTCAGTAGCTGCTTTTGTATATATTGAACACTTGTAATCTTTGAATAACATGTATCCATTTTTATTCTTTTATATGATTCGTCTTGTACTCAATTGAATTAATAAATAAAAGATACACATTTTTTGTTCTACTGTTGCTTTCTTCTCCTTGCTGTGTTGTTGCCGTATGATTTTAGCAAGTGTGGCCTGTAGATAGTATATAGCTGTCCATCTTGGACTCTTTACAGGGTGGTGATGGCTTAGGAAACAGGGTTAGGATCTGCCACATAAGACTTTTCAATTTTATGAGTCATGAGGGTCTTATAAAGATTTTTCTCTCTACGAGTCATGAGGATCTCGTAGGTGTATTTTCTCCTTAGAAATTGTGAGGATTCCTAAGTGTGTTTTCTCTTGAGAGTCGTAAGGATCTCACAAGCGAATTTTCTCTCTTACAAGTCGAGAGGATTCGTAAGTGATTGTTTCCCTCCTTACCGATGTTTCACTTCGGAGAATATGGCCCGTAGACAGTCTATCTTAATCTCCCTGCAGGGCAATGATGGCTTAGAAGACAGGGTTAGGATCTGCCACCTAAGAATTTTCAACTTTATGAGCCGTGAGGGTCTCATAAAGATTTTTCTCCCTACGAGTCGAGAGAATCACGTAGGTGTATTTTCTCCTTAGAAATCGTGAGGATTCCTAAGTGTGTTTTCTCTTGAGAGTCGTAAGGATCTTACAAGATAATTTTCTCCCTTACAAGTCGAGAGGACTCGTAAGTGATTGATGAGTTGACCTGCTCCCGAATCAAAGCATTGCTTTGACGGGGAGGTCGATGGTTGACTTTGGCCATGTGAGGTCAGAATTGACTTTAGCCATACGGGGTCAGAGGTTGGCTTTAGCCATACGGGGTCAAGATTGACTTTGGCCGTACGGGGTCAGGGGTCGACTTTAGCCATACGGGGTCAGGATTGACTTTAGCCATATGGGGTCAGGGGTTGATTTTAGCCATACGGGGTCAGGATTGACTTTAGCCATATGGGGTCAGTGGTTGCTTTAGCCATACAAGGTCAGTATTGACTTTGGCCATACGAGGTCAGGGTTGACTTTAGCTATACGGGGTCAGGATTGACTTTGGCCGCACGGGGTCAGGGGTTGACTTTAGCCATACGGGGTCAGGATTGACTTTGGCCGTACGGGGTTAGGGGTTGACTTTAGCCATACGGGGTCAGGATTGACTTTGGCCGTACGGGGTCAGGGGTTGACTCTCGGTTGTCTATGCACCGCCGAGTCCTGGAACTGGGAACTTTTCCGCGGCTCCACTTTGCTGACGTTGCGCCTGTTGTAATGAGACGATTGTCGAGGTAGTCTCTAGGTTATCTGTGAACCGTCGATATCTTGAACTAGGGATTTTGCCATGGTTCTGTTGGTTGATGTCGCGTCTGCATCCTGCTGGAATGAGGAGGGACGCCGTTAACGATCTCTTGGCTGTAGATGTCGCCGTCAAAATATGGAATTAGAGACTTTGCCATGGCTCCGTTTGGTGGATGTCGCGTCCATATCCTGATGGAATGAGGGGGAACGCCGTTGATGATCTCTAGGCCGTAGATGTCGCCGTTGAAATATGGAACTAGGGACTTTGCCATGGCTCCGTTTGGTGGATGTCGCATCCGTATCTTGCTGGAATGAGGGGGAACGCTGTTGATGATCTCTAGGCTGTAGGTGTCGCCGTTGAAATATGGAACTAGGGACTTTGTCATGGCTCCGTTTGGTGGATGTCGCGTCCGTATCCTGCTGGAATGAGGGGGAACGCCGTTGACGATCTCTAGGCTGTAGATAGCGCCGTTGAAATCCGACTCTTCGTTTGAAAGAGCTTGGTGGGATGACATGATTCCTTCTTTGTTTGTGTCCCTGGATTGTATACAGGGATCGATGTGATCTCATATGTAGGGCAAAAAGTTTCATTTCATTTTTTTCTTTCAGTGATGCTCTATCATTTCAGCTTTTTGTATCGCGAAAATCGCGTCTGCCCAATCATTTTGGCTGTTTTTCGCGGTGCCCAATCATTTCAGCTATTTTTCTTTTAACTTCTTACTCGCTGCTTTTTATTGCGAGTTGCCCAATCATTTCGGCTATTTCTATATGCATATATTTTACTTGCTGATTTTGTTGCAAGTTGCCCCACCATTTCGGCTATTTCATATGCATTTATAGATCGCTGATTTTTGTTGCGAGTATTGAGTTTGGAATCTGATGCCAATTTCAGCATCAACATCGCTACGACTGGAATATTGCCAGGATCGAATCATCATTTGCCGTGAAAGGACTTGGGATTTGATGCCGATTTAGGCATCAACATCGCTACAACTGGGACATTGCCAGGAGCGAATCATCATTTGCCTCTGTCGATTCGAACAAAGGTGGATTAGCAAACATGGTTAGGATCTTGTCGACTAAGGCTTTTAACTTAATGAGTTATAAGGGTCTCATAAAGGCTTTTCTCCCTACGAGTCGAGAGGATCTCGTAGGTGTATTTTCTCCTTAGGAATCGTGAGGATTCTTAAGTGTGTGTTCTCCTATAAGTCGTAAGGATCTTACAAGAGTGTTTTCTCCTTATAAGTCGAGAGGACATACAAGGGTCGTTCACCGTGTGAGCATATCCCTAGTCGCTGATGGGACTTTGTTAGGAAAATGTTTATTCCTGCCCGTGGATTGTATACAAGGGTCAATATTGAAACACTTGTAGGGCAATCTGTGGGTTGTGATGGCTTAAGAAAAGGATCAAATCTTTGTAACTTAAGGTTTTTGAATCCTATGAGCCGTGAGGGTCTCAAAGGGGAATTCTCCTTACGAGTCGTGAGGATCTCGTAAGTGCGTTTTCTCCTTAGGAATCGTGGGGATTCCTAAGTGTGTTGCTCCCTTTTGAGTCGTAAGGATCTCACGCAGGTATTTTCTCTTTACAGGGTTGAGAGGACCTTGCAAGTTTCTTTTAACGAGATTGCGCCCTTTCGGGTTTTCACAAACTCGCCGGTAGTCCTGCTGTTTTTACTCACGGAGCCCTTTCGGGTTTTCATCCGTGCCCATCTCGCTTATGGACGTACCGTTTTTTTGTCAGCCTTGGGATGCTGCGGTCCGTGCTAGTTTATAGACGTCTCGGTCAGTTGCAAATTTTTGGACATTGCGGTCCATCGTTAGTTTAGGGACGTTTCGGTCCGCTGTTAGTTTTGGGACATTTCAGTCCGTTGTTAGTTTAGGGACATTTCGGTCCGCTGTTGCAACGGTTTCGTTAGCTACCACTTATAAAGTTTGGGCTTGGGAAGATAGCGAGTGGACATAGGCGCCGCCATCTATCATTAACCCAGGCCGTAACTCGTCAGGCATAGTATTTCTTCAGGAACCGACCGTTTATGGGCCCGAAGGGTCTTTCTTCATGCATATCCATGAGAAAGTAAGCCCTACCTTGGTAGACTTTGTCTATGATGTATGGGCCTTCATAGTCTGGCTCGAACTTCCCTCGTTTGGCACAATTGGGGATGATAGGTCTCTTGACTACTAGCACGAGTTCGCCTTGGCGGAATGTTCTCAGCCTAGTCAATTTCTCGTACGAGCGCGTCATCTTTGCTTTGTAAGCTTCCAAGTTTTGCTGCGCTATGAGCCGAGTTTCGTCGAGGGCATCAAGCTCCTTAAGCCGAAGATGAGCATTCTCTTCGTCCGTTAGCTCGTAATGAACTGCCACTCGTAAGGAGGGTAGCTCTATCTCCAAGGGGAGTACTGTTTCAGCGCCGAATACCAATGCATACGGCGTTGCGTTTGTGGCCGTTTTGAACGTGTTCCGATACGCTCAGAGAGTTTCATGCAGTCTCTCGTGCCAGTCCTTCTTATTTTTTGGACACCGTCTTTTTCACTATCTTCGTCAAGGTCTTGTTGAAAGCCTCATCCAGACCGTTAGCTCGGGGATTATAGACCGAAGAGTATCTCCAGTCTATATTATGCTGCTGTGCGAAGCGGCTGATCTTGTGACTTCTGTAGGCCTGCCCGTTATTGGAGATAATTCGTCATGGAGTGCCGAACCGATAGATGACGTGTGTCTTGAAGAAATAGAGGATATTCTCTGTCTTTACTTCTTTTAGTGGTACTGCTTCTGCCCACTTGAAAAATTAATTAGTTGTCGCCAGTATGAACCGATGGCCTCTGGATGATGCTGGTTCGATGGGCCCGATTATGTCAGTTCCCCACATTTCGAACAGCCAGCTAGCCACTGTCGGGTGTAGCGGATTTGGATGCTGATGGATAAAGTCCCTGTGAATCTGGCACGAGTGGCACTGCTTCGCGTATTCGAGGCAGTCTTGGATCATTGTGGGCCAATAGTAGCCCATCCTTTTGATCTTCAGCTTCATCTTTGGCCCGGCTTGATGAGATCCGCAGAGTCCGTTGTGGGTTTCTTGGATGACTCTTCTTGCTTCTTCTGGTCCCAGGCATCTTAGCCATAGAGAGTCGAACGATCTCTTATACAAAGTGTTATTGATGAAAGAAAAGGATAGAGCTCGTTTCATGAGCTGATGTCTCGAGGATGCATTTTCAGGCGTTCGACGGGATTTGAAGTAGTCTATAAAGAGTTATCTCAAATCCTTGGCCTTCTCCTGATCCTCTATTCGTAGGGTTGCTTTCTCGGTCGCTTCCTTTTCTTCAGACGATTTCAGAGATATTTCCGCTGGTGCAAGAACCCGATGGCTTTACACAATGATCCTTACGTCATCGAGGTTCTCGTCGGCCAATTCTTTAGCGAGCTTGGCTAATGCATCCGCCTTGCTATTTTCCACGCGCGGTATGCTTTCCAAGGCATAGGAAGGGATCTGAGTCAGCAATTGTTGCACTCTCTCACTGTACTTTACCAACTCTGGTTTGCACGTTTGATAGTCGCCGTTTACTTGACTAACGACCAGTTGGGAGTCTCCGTATATGGGGAGGTTTTTGATTCCCATGTCGACAACGATCTCAAGACCTGCTATCAAAGCTTCATATTCGGCTTCATTGTTTGTCCTCGGCTCTGTCAAGGAAAAGGCAAAGCGCATTATCCCTCCTTGTGGAGTCACGAAGATGAGGCCTACCCCAGATTTGATTCTGGGGGTGCTGTGCTCTCGCTTCTTCATGGAAGATGCCCCGTCGAAGTAGAGTTCCCATCGGGTATCACTCCCTCCCTTCTCCCCGTCGATCGTGTCAAACGCGTGCTCGTCTGGCAATTCGCAGTTTAAGGGAGAATCAGCAGGTATCGGATGCTCAGCGAGGAAGTCGGCGATGGCCTAGCCTTTCACTGCCTTGAGAGGTTGATAAGTTATCGAGAATTCCATTAAGAGTAGGGCCCATTTAGCGAGCCGTCCTGTTAGTATGGCTCTTGACATCAAATATTTGAGCGGATCCACCTTTGATATGAGATGGACCTCATGCGCCAACGCATAATGCCTGAGCTTCGTTATCGCAAAGATCAACGCCAGGCAGTGTTTTTCAATGGAAGAGTAATTGTTTTCTGCCCCCAGAAGAACTCGACTCAAATAGTAGAGGGAACTCTCCTTCCCTTGGTCGTTTTCTTGTGCCCATAGCATGCCTAAAGAACCTTCAAGGGCTGTTGTGTACAGAATGAAGGGCTTTCCTTTGACCGGAGCAGTCGGTACTGGCGGATTCTGCAGGTATTGCTTGATTTCGTCCAGTGCGCTTTGGCATTTGCGATCCCAAAAGAACGGGGTTACCTTCTTCATTAGATAACTGTAGGGGCGGCATTTGCCGGAGAGGTTGGCTATGAACCGTCAGATATATGCGAGCTTTCCTTGGAGAGACCGCAGTTGCTTAAGAGTTCTTGGCGGGGGCATTTTCATAATTGACTTTATCTTTGACGGGTCTATTTCGATACCTCGATGTCGTACGATGAATCCTAGGAATTTGCCTGAGGAGACTCAGAACACGCATTTGAGAGGGTTCATCTTCAAGTTGTATTTTTGAAGACGTTGGAACACTATTTTTAGATGCTCCCAACGCTCTTCGTGGGATTTGCTTTTTACCACGAGGTCGTCGATATAGCATTCGACGATCTCATGTATAAGGTCATCGAAAATCTTCTTCATGGCCCTCTGATAGGTAGCGCCGGCGTTCTTCAAGCCGAAAGGCATCACTTTGTAACAGAATATGCCCAGAGGAGTCCGAAAAGCGGTATGCTTTTGGTCTTCGGGACGCATCTTTATTTGATTGTACCCTGATGAGCCGTCCATGAAGGAGAAGACTTCATGAGTGGACGTGTTATTTATCATTAGCTCGATGGCCGGTACGGGAAAATCATTCTTTGGGCAAGCTTTGTTGAGGTCTCGAAATTCCACACGGATGTGCACTGTCCCATTTTTCTTCATCACTGGGACGATGTTGGCGATCCAGTCAGGATACTGAACCTCTTGGATGAAGCCGGAGTCGATTAGCTTTTTGACCTCAGCATTGATGCTCATTTCAAGTTCGAGCCCATTCTTCTCGGCGCTGTTTGACTGGCTTGATGTCCGGAGATATTGCCAATTTATGCACCACTATTTCCGGATCTAGCCCCGACATCTCGGAGTAGTTCCATGCGAAGCAGTCTTTATACTGTATGAGCAAGTCTTTGAGCGTAGCCACCTTTTCTTCAGACAAAAGCTCATTGACGAACGTCGGCCGTGGGTCGTTTGCTGTTTGATCAGTCGAAAATATTGCATATTTTAACCGGAAATTTCCTTGTCATCAGCACACATATAGAAGTGTACGGTATTCATAATTCACATATTAGCTAATCGGTCGCAAAATATCAAATTACATGTATTCGACCTTAAAACCGGCAATTCTAGGGGAATTAACTGCATTACATTACATAGCATATTTTCTATATCTTGCAACCCCTATTTTGAAGTCTATGCAGGAAAAGAGATGCTTGCTCGATCATTACATCGCTCGACCATTACAATTGCTCGTAAATTCACTGAACTCAAATCTGGTACCAACACTGAAGGGAAACTGCAATTCTAAATATCAGAGAAAAGCCTAAACAGCAGTACCAAGCCACAGCAGAAAACCCAAGACCCAAGCCCACCAATGTGCGGCGGAAGGGCGGCCAATGCCCACCTCATGCGGCGGTTGCGCGGCGGGCCCAGGGAGTTAGCTCCTCAAATTTCATCGAAACTCCTGTTTCAGTTCCCACTGCTCAAAGATGCACACAAAAGTCCAGAAGAGTCCAGACACTTCCACCAGATCAGCAAACTCCTAAACTAGCCTAATACTTCTAGAACTTTCCTAAACCCTTGCTTAAACCCTAAGCTAAACCCCAACAAACTTGGCCAACAAACTTTGGGAGGGAAAGTCCAATTCAAACCTAAACCTAGTTCTATAAATAGGACCCTAGACTCATTCATTATATCATATGTTGCCTTAGAGAGGAAAAGATTCAACATCTTAGATTTTAGCCATTCTCTCTTTCTCCATCTTCTTCTTCCTCAAGATTAGTGAGAAATCTTGTAGGAAACCCTAACCCTAAATCCAACCACAATTCAAGATCTTGAGTGCAAGCCAAGCAAGATTCCTTCAACCCTTTTATGAGCCGAGCCGATCTTCCATCGGGCAAGAGATCAAAAGTAGATCCACGATCCACGGAGTCGAGCGAAGCCGAGTCAACGATCGATTTCTTTCTTCTTGTAGATCTTGAAAGAATGTATTGAAAATTGTTGATTAAATAAAAGGTGATATTTTCTCCATTCTTGTTTTCTTTAAATTCCGCATCATGTTATCTTTACTATTCTTGAATATTGTCTTTGTGGTGATGTGTGAATAAAACTCCGCTCGTTAAGGAGTCGAAACGATCTTTAGTATGATGATGTAGCAAATTTGTAATTGATTCTTGAATCCCATGAGTTTGTAAACCCTAGCAAGTTCAAGAATCGACAACCCAATTCGTTGCGATGCTTTCTTGATCGACATCGCTCGAGATTGGGGAATCCGATCGCTTCTTGAAATTGCTAGAGGCTAGAATATAAATGGTATCCTCGAAAGAACAAGGGTTAAGAGATGAAACCTTAATTTCATCAAGAAAACCCTAACTCTCGTCGATAACCATTGATCTAGTATCAATTCTTCGAAGGACAAGAATACAAAATATTGTAGACTACAACACATCTAAAGATCCGATCGATTCCTACGAGCCTCTCTATCATTCTTGATTGTCGTTTGGAAAATACCATTGAAACCCGATTCTTGTTTGTTTATAGTTTCTTGATTCTTTAGTAGAGATTAGTGACACACGAATACAAATCAATCTTGAATCGTATTTTCTCTTATTGTTGCTTAACATTTCATTTCAAACAAATTAAAATACAAACGAATCTCGAGATCCCTGTGGACGATCCGCATTCATTCATTAGCTACAATTGACACCGTAGTTTGATTGCGGTCAATTTAAATTTTTGATTCGATTTATTACAATCACAGAATTTACATTCAATCACTGTTCCCAAGTTGATTTTTCTGAGGTTATTTGCAGTAGTGTGTATCCCATCTTCCAGCTCTTTTGGCGCCGGTGGAAGTTCTGAGATCAACTCATCTTCATCCTCATTTTCGAAGCACCAGGAGAGGTCATCCATATCCTCGCGTACTCCTTCTCTTTTCAGCGTTATTACGTGACAGGTGCGAGATCGCTTCCAAGACCGATGTTGATCCGACTCTACTCTCGCTGCATACGTGGCTTTCGGTTCATGCTTCTGTGGCGGGGTTACCCTCCAACTGTTGGATAAAGCGAACCTGCCTTGTTGATACTGGTCTTCTACTCAGTCTTTGAATATGAAGCAGTCTTCGAGAGGATGTCCTATCGCTCGGTGATAGGAGCAATAATCCTAGTGATGGACCTCGCCTTCTTGCTCGGTGTGTTTGGATTCCGGGAGTGTCATCATCTGATGTTTTATGACAAGATCGAATATCTTCCTTGTTTTGTCTTGGGGAAAAGAATATGCTCGATCCATCTTCTTTACAAGAGACGAATCCAGGCTGCCCAATTCTCGATCGCGTGGCTTCTTAGACCCGCTTTGCTGTTGTCGAATGTTTTTTCCGTTCTTCAACTTGTTTTTGCTTTTGCGTCGGGTCTTTTGTACGATGGGCTGGCGACGAAGGGCATCATCATTCTCCATAGCCTGCTGAAGAAGGCGCTGCATCCTGGCTTTCTCGTAAATGACCATTTCGCGGCTATGGTCACCCCGGGCCTTTTGACCCACTTCCCTTATTAGCTTATCCATCTGTTCTTCGAACGACGGACTTGGCACTTTCATAGCGGGACCTTGTTTTCGTTCAGGATTAGCGTCTTCTATCAGAGCATCTCCTTCTTCATCAAAGTCATGTATAGGGTAGCAGCCATGGAATCGCTCCCGTTTCTTGGATTGAACATATCCAAGTCCGATCGTTTCCATTCTCCCATTAGGCAATTTTCACTGAGTTCCAGGGACGTTCCAGATCTTGTTGTATAACTGAGCTTGTCGAGCGGTCTGCTTCAAGGGTACGCCTTGGCGTCTTAACACCCTTTTTAATCCTTCTATGTAGTGTCTCGGCAGACGGATGGGCTGGAGCCTGTCAAGTGTAGAATCGGCACCATGCCAGATTTCTTTCTCCATTTTGGTTTCAGCAGACCGATAAAAGATGATCGCTTTTTCATCTTTTCGCCTGGGAGAGACGTAGAACGTCTGCAGTTCTTGCACAGTGTAGGTATCAAGTGCGTCGAGCTCTTTGTAATGCTCTTGCGGAACCATAGTGATCTGCAAAATTTGATCATCTCTAGTGAAGGCTTGCACTGATGGACGAGCCGAGAATACTGCATTGACCTCATCTTCAGAATCGCTGCTAAAGACCAGAATAGGGGTGGATGGCCCCGGCTTGTTGCATTGGGGTGGCCCTGAATAGACTATCTCTTCCTCCTCTTCGGTATCGCTCCCGAAGACCGGGATAGTGGTGATAGCTTTCTGCTTATTCTTTGGCTTATGGCACCTTTCCGTGTCTTCGAAGTCTGGCAAGAAGTATTTTGCATCTTCGTATTTTCGGACTTCATTCACAGATAATGGGTTCGGCTCCCATGTCACGGTATACTCAAGCCCATCTTTGAAGTACTTCATACACTGATGCTGTGTAAAAGGGATAATGTTGTACTTGTGTAACCAAGGCCTGCTGAGCAAAGCGTTGTAGCAAGTCTTGGCGTCAATGACATGGAACTTGATATCCGTGACGAGCAGCCCAAAGCGTAACGTCAGTATCATAGACTCGAGCGTCCGTGATGACTGAGAGTTAAACCCAGAGATAGTGATTTTATCCCGAGCGAGGTGTTGAACACTCATGCAGATTTCTTTCAACACTTTCATTTTGAGAAGGTTGACGGAGGATCCATTGTCGACCAGGATATTCCCTATCTTGATGTCATGATAGTATCCGATGACGTACAAAGGACGGTTATGCTCGCATGTCCCGAGGAGGAGGTCTTCGTCGCTGAAGGTGATGTCGGCTATGTGAACTTCTTCCAGCCCGTCCTTCATCTTTTCTTCAGTAAGGAAAGCTTGAAACTGGTCGGGTTCTTATAGTGCCTTGATCAGAGAATCTCTCGCCTCTTTAGATAGCAGAAGGGCATCGAGAATGCTTAGCTGCAAGGGTATTTTCCTCAGGTGTGACAGAACTTGTAATCCACCTTGCTTTTCTTGGGCGGGTCCTTGGCTGCCAGCTCTTTGACGACTCAATCATTGAGGGTGATATCCTCAAGGATCTTTTCTTTTCCCTTATCCTTTTTGTTCGATCTCTTGTTTGTGGATCCAAGATTCTTTTCAGGTATCGTGCGATTGCGCAGTTGAATGTTCTCGTAGGTCTTCATATCTTCCGTTTCAGAGATGGATTCCTTGAAGAGAGGGCCGAGGGCTATTTCTTCATCAGAATCACTCCCGAAGGTAAGAACCTGCGATCCCTTGCTATCAACCATGTGACAATTGCCGACAGTTCTTTTGCGCTCATCTGTCACGCTCTTCCACTCTCGATGTGTCTTGCGCTTCATCCGCTTGAAATGCTGCCGGTGAGCAACGTATCCTTGCCGCCAATTTTTAAAGGCGTTGCACTCTTCAGTAGGGTGTGTAGTCCTTCGATGGTACAAGCAGTAGCTTAGATGTGCGTCTGTTTCATCGGGATGTATCACACCAAGAGTGTTTCCTTCGGAAGGTGGCAGCTTTCATCCCCATCGGCATGGCTTTGGTGAATCGTTTCCTTGTCTTGAACCTGCTTTTGCTGGCGGGGGATGTGGTTTGATCTGGTGGGAGTGTTTCTACCCTTTCATCCAGTCGTCGGCGTTTGGCTTTCTCAAATATGGCCATTTCGCGTTCTCGATCAGCTTAGCTTTTTAGAAGAGCTTCGTTCAGGAATGCATCAATCATCTCGTCTGACGGTCTTAGGAGTTCCGGTTCGGGATCTGCCCCAAGTTTCTCTGTATCAGGAGCTTCTTCGCCATCAACTGATGAGTGAGAGATAACGTGGCAACTTGCCACATAATCTTCAGGTTCGTCTGACGAGTCTTCTCCCTCATCTTCATCGCCATTTCTATCTTCAAGGATGTGGTTGAGAAACTCTTAGAGTGTGACCGGGGTTCGCGCCTTTTGGTTATATTCTTCCAACGCGTCAATATATTTTTGCAGGTCCGTGCGCTTGTCATCATGCTTCACGGGCTTTTTGGTCTTCTTCTTCTTCTTCGAAGACTTTGACGGCTGGGCATGGGCGTTTTGGTTATCGCCACCAGCCCTTGGCGTCGGGCGTGGCTTCAGCATTCCTTCGATGACCTCGGGTTCCAGCAGATTTTTTCACCTGATCGCGGGCATGTTTGGAGATCCTTCAGCATTCGTTTTGTTTTGGCTGAAAGAGCGACCTCCCATGGAGCTTCTTCTATAAAAGAGCATGATGCCCCTGGTGTGTCCCCCCTTTTAAGAGCATGCGGCTGAGGCAGGTGTTGGGGTAAAAATTTACACCCCGGTTGACCGAGTCAAAGTCAAGGTCAACCCCCAAGCTAGGTGGGCCCAAGCCCAGGTCAAGCGGACCCATGCCCAAGTCAAGCCCGCAACCAGCCTCCCCATGCCAACAACAAAATCATGTAATAAATAATTTTTTATGTAATTTTTTATACATGAATGTATGCAAAATGGGCATAAAGCCAATATTTTGTAAGCCCGTGGCTTATGTGCAAAAATAAAATGGCACATGAGCCATGGGATGGCTAAAATGCCATTTTTGTAAAGCCCAAGGGGCTATATGCAAATATGTAAGCCTATAAAAGGCAACATGATGAATAAAAAACAATACTTTTCATTCTCTCCACAAAAATTAGAGCTGAGCTCTTTCTTCCTTCTTCAAGGTTCCAAAACCTTCTTCTTTCTCTTGAATTAAATCAAGAGTTTTACTCTTCCTTTTTCAAAAACAAATTAGTGTTTCACCACAAAACCCACACAGGGGAACTTGGATCTATCATTAGATCTGAAAAAGAAGAGATTTTGAGATTTCACATCTCTTGATCTTCAGGATCCAGCAAGCAACAGGAGGAAGAAGAACATCATTCACTAAACACAAAAAAAATAAAAAAAACCACACTCAGGAGTCCAACTCCTCTTTGATTTCTCATCAGAGAAATCTTTTTAGGCTAAAAGCCTCTTTTTCTCGCCGGCGCTCAAGCGCAGAGCGCCCACGTGCCGACACGTGGCGCGCTTGCGCTCCAGCGCAAGCGCTCGAGCGCAAGTCGCCCTCGTGCCGACACGTGGCGCTCTTGCGCTCCAGCGCAAGCGCCCGAGCGCAAGTCACCCTGGTGTCGACACGTGGCGCGCTTGCGCCCCAGCGCAAGCGCCCGAGCGCAAGTCGCCCTCGTGCCGACACGTGGCGCTCTTGCGCTCAAGCGTAAGCGCTCGAGCGCAAGTCGCCCTCGTGCCGACACGTGGCGCGCTTGCGCTCCAGCGCAAGCGCTCGAGCGCAAGTCGCCCTCGTGCCGACACGTGGCGCGCTTGCGCTCAAGCGCAAGCGCTCGAGCGCAAGTCGCCTACGTGCCGACACGTGGCGCGTTGCGCTCCAGCACTCTGCGCTCGAGCGCAAAGCGCCCACGTGCCGACACGTGGCGCGCCCGCGCTCAAGCGCCTAGGCGCTGGCCCCACGCATCCTTTGGATGTCTTTTTCCCCTTTACTTATATATGCATATATATATACATATGTATACAAATTTGTGCACACACGCACTCCACGACACTGTCCCTGTTAGAAAAAATTTCTAACGGGGCGCTGCCCCGCACCCCGCAAGGGGGCTGCTAGCCCCCTTGACCCCCAGCCCGCTATCCGGGTAGCGGGACCCCCGTAAAAACTCTGCGTGGCTCCCGATATATCCAAACCCCCCCTTTCAAAACAGAACACACGTACACCGCACATTGGGTTCGCATGACTAGTTTAACCCGTTAATCGGAGGTTCCCTCGCCCCAAAGGCGAGGGGTAATTAACGGCAGCTTAGTCCGCGGCTGCCGGAGATTCGGATCCCCACAATCATTAAACCCCGGCCTACCCCAGGCAGGGGGAATCTGTAGTACGCCTGACAAGCGTGCGCGTATTCCCATCTCAATGGGGTGACGAAAAACACCCTACAGATTCTGGCACGCCCGGTGGGACCGTCTCTCCTCCCATATTTCGGGTTAAGCGTTCATGCGAACTCAATCAATATACATACCTGTATTTATACTAAAATAATGCTTTTTCGTGCAGATTTTCAAGCAATCACCTTCCGACGATGTCTTCGATGATGAACTCAGCTCCCGTCTCCTACACGATGAGGATAGACTCTAGGAAGGTCCTTCCGGCCAGTCTCGGGCGACAATGGGAGGAGCCGCTGCTACCATTCGGCTCTATTATGTTCATGCCAGTCGGTGCCATCCCAGCTCCTCAAGCCCCGGTGGCAGACAAACCGGTCTCGAAAGGCAAAAGGCCGAATGTGGTGGTCGCGAGGGCACCTCAGCCCAAGCGCAAGTCCGTTCCCGAACGACTCTCCATGGCTCCAGCTGGGGGCAAGGCCATCAACACCGACAAAGTAACAAGGCCTCTCGAGCAAGCTCCGGCGGTGCCCTTGACAACTGCTCGATCGGGTATCTTCTCAAGCATCCCCATCACTCGGCCTATGGCGGCTTCCCGAAGAGCAGAAGCCTGCCAAGCGCTTAAGGCAGAGAAGCTGAGGCAGAAGCGGCTCAGATATAGAGCCAACAAAAGGGCTAGGGCTCTGGCCATGTTAAAACTTATAAATTTCCAAAGCCCAGACCGCTCCGCGAAACCAGCTGCCAGTGATGAAAGAATGGCTGAGTGTGTTATCCACACTGTCTACATGGCCGGACGTGAAGAAATGAACCCTCTTCTTCTTCACAGCCATGGTGATGATATGGTTGACGCTACCCAGCGTCGGCTCGATCTAAATGATGAAGAGCCCGCTCAGGCCGATAAGCCAGAGGAGCCCGTGGTTCCTGCGGAATTGAGCTCAGGCAATAAAGATTACCCGGTTGTCATAACTGGAACTACAGAACAAGCATTATTCCAATGGCTTCAAAGGCAATTTCAGGACAGGGATGAGAATATGGCCGAGGTCTATTCCAAAGTCGACGAGTTGGCAAACGTTGTGGCAGATCTCGCGACCCAAGTCGCCCGGTTGCAATTACAACAGAATCAAATTTTGGCTCATGAGCCAGGGATTGGTACCCGGGAGCAGCCAACTGATATCCCTTTAAATCTAAAAGCGGAGCGCTTTCGTGAGAAACGGCCGCAATCAGCCTCCAGTCCCTCCGATACATACGCCGGGGGGGAATCGCCTCTAAAAGAGAAGCTGGAAAAAGTCTATTCCTTCAAGAGGGAAAAAGTCCACAAGATATTCAAGGACGCCCTAAGAAACGGTCTACAACTGCCAGAATCAAAGAGACCGCAAGAAGCGAATATGACCGACGACCCAGAATATTGCCCGTATCACAGGGTGATAGGTCATGCCATTGAGGACTGCTTCGTCTTCAAAGATTGGGTCGAAAGGCAATACATGGCGGGAGAGATAGAACTGTCTAAAGGCGCGTTAGCAAACAGTCAAGCTACGACCGCCGATTTCATGCAAATGGAGACCGAAGCCTTTCGGGAACCTAATCCTCCCAGACATGTGCCATTATTTGAAAGGGGCGAACCAAAGACCGATCGGCCTCGAGGACCAACATCAGTAAAGGCACCTACCCCAATGGAAAGAACGAAGAAGGTATACTCCTTCAGGAGGGATGAAGTCCGCAAAATATTCATGGACGCCTTGAACAACGGTCTGCAACTACCTGTTCGAAAGAGGCCACAGGAAATGAACATGACCGGCAATCCCATATACTGCCCATATCATAGAGTGGTGGGTCATACCATCGAAGACTGCTATATTTTCAAAGATTGGGCAGAGGACCAATATAAGCTGGGAAAAACCTCACAATTCTCGGATGTATCGGCAAGCCACAGAGCTAGGTCATCAACACAGCTCCGCCAAGATCAAAGTTCAAGGAGCTGGGATAAGCAAAAAGGACCACCACGTCGTTAAACTGGGAACACCCGCTGACCACCACGTCATTAAACTGGGAACAATCGACCACCACGTCATTAAACTGGGAACAATCGACCTCTAAGTCGTTAAACTGGGAATGTAAAAAAAAATGTGTAAATAAAAATAAAAAAAAGATTTGTAAATAAAAGAAAAATAAAGAAAAGCCGAAATGATGGGGCAACTCGCAATAAAAATCAGCGAGTAAAAATAAAAATGAAAATAAAGCCGAAATGATGGGGCAACCGCGAATAAAAGCCGAAATGGTAGGGCAATCGCGACCTTCGCGATAAGAAAAGCTGAAATGATAGAGCAATCGCGGTAAAATATATATAAAAAAAAAAAAAAAAAAAGGGCGGATGTTGAGTTGCTCCTGGCATTATTCCAGTGCAGCAATGCAGACGCCAAACAAAAATCCAATTTCCCAAAATTCTTACAGCCCTACGGCCAGTCCCCAAATTGACTACCGTATACAATCCACGGACTCAAATAATTCTCAGTATACCCATGCCCCACCGCAACCACCAGTTACGCGGCTGGTCTCCGCCTTTGGAATTATGCTTCATTGGAAAGGCCCACTCATGTGTCCTCACGATGCATGAGGAGAACAAACCTTCGTGAGATCCTTACGACTCACCAAGGAAAAACACACTTAGGAGTCCTCACGACTCTTAAGGAGAAAATACACCTACGGGATCCTTACGACTCGTAGGGAGAAAATACTTTATGGGACCCTTACGGCCCATAGAATTGAAAAGCCTTAGGTGATAGGGATCCAAACCTGTCTCCTAAGCCATCGCTCCCCAATCCCCAAGTGGCGAATGATGAGTCGCTCCCGGTACCATATTCCAGTGCAGCGATGCAGACGCCAACCAAATTCCAATACCATACCCCACGTGGCGAATGATGAGTCGCTCCCGGTACCATATTCCAGTGCAGCGATGCAGACGCCAACCAAATTCCAATACCATACCCCACGTGGCGAATGATGAGTCGCTCCTGGTACCATATTCCAGTGCAGCAATGCAGACGCCAACCAAGTTCCAAATCCCAATCCCCAAGTGGCGAATAATGAGTCGCTCCCGGTACCATATTCCAGTGCAGCGATGCAGACGCCAACCAAATTCCAATACTATACCCCACGTGGCGAATGATGAGTCGCTCCCGGTACCATATTCCAGTGCAGCGATGCAGACGCCAACCAAATTCCAATACCATACCCCACGTGGCGAATGATGAGTCGCTCCTGGTACCATATTCCAGTGCAGCAATGCAGACGCCAACCAAGTTCCAAATCCCAATCCCCAAGTGGCGAATGATGAGTCGCTCCCGGTACCATATTCCAGTGCAGCGATGCAGACGCCAACCAAATTCCAATACCATACCCCACGTGGCGAATGATGAGTCGCTCCCGGTACCATATTCCAGTGCAGCGATGCAGACGCCAACCAAATTCCAATACCATACCCCACGTGGCGAATGATGAGTCGCTCCTGGTACCATATTCCAGTGCAGCAATGCAGACGCCAACCAAGTTCCAAATCCCAATCCCCAAGTGGCGAATGATGAGTCGCTCCTGGTACCATATTCCAGTGCAGCGATGCAGACGCCAACCAAATTCCAAATCCCATACCCCAACGGCGAATGATGAGTCGCTCCTGGTACCATATTCCGGTATAGCGATGCAGACGCCAACAAAGTCCTGAAATGTTTCTGGCCCTACGGTCTGGATCATACATCCTGCAAAACCGTATACAATCCACGGGCGTAAAACAATCCCGATCTCTCCAAAAAAAAACGGTATGTCCACAAGCAAAACGGGCACGGATGAAAACCCGAAAGGGCTCCGTGAGTAAAAACAGCAGGACTGCCGACGAGTTTGTGAAAACCCGAAAGGGCGCAAACTCGTAAGAAAAAAAAAAAGAAAAAAGAAAAGAAATGCACTCGCAAAGTCCTCTCGACTTTGTGAGGAGAAAATTCCCGCGTGAGATCGCTACGACTCACAAAGGAGCAACACACTTAGGAGTCCCCACGACTCCTAAGGAGAAAATACACCTGCGGGATCCTCACGACCCGTAGGGAGAAAATGCTTCGTGAGACCCTTATGGCTCACAAAATGGAAAGGCCTTAGGTGATAGGGATCTAAACCTGTCTCCTAAGCCACCAATTCCCAAATCCTCTCGGGGCAAATGATGAGTTGCTCCTGGCATTATTCCAGTGCAGCAATGCAGATGCCAAACAAAAACCAATTCCCAAATCCTCCTTGGGCAACCCGACACTCCGCGCCGAGGAAAAGTCAACCCGACACTCCGCGCCGGGGAAAAGTCGATCAGCGACACTCCGTGCCGGGGAAAAGTCAACCCGTGACACTCCGCGCCGGGGAAAAGTCGATCAGCGACACTCCGTGCCGGGGAAAAGTCAACCCGACACTCCGCGCCGGGGAAAAGTCGATCAGCGACACTCTGTGCCGGGGAAAAGTCAACCCGTGACACTCCGCGCCGGGGAAAAGTCCATCAGCGACACTCCGTGCCGGGGAAAAGTCAACCCGACACTCCGCGCCGGGGAAAAGTCGATCAGCGACACTCCGTGCCGGGGAAAAGTCAATCCGTGACACTCCGCGCCGGGGAAAAGTCGATCAGCGACACTCCGTGCCGGGGAAAAGTCAACCCGACACTCCGCGCCGGGGAAAAGTCGATCAGCGACACTCCGTGCCGGGGAAAAGTCAACCCGACACTCCGCGCCGGGGAAAAGTCGATCAGCGACACTCCGTGCCGGGGAAAAGTCAACCCGACGCTCCGCGCCGGGGAAAAGTCCATCAGCGACACTCCGTGCCGGGGAAAAGTCAACCTGACACTCCGCGCCGGGGAAAAGTCCATCAGCGACACTCCGTGCCGGGGAAAAGTCAACCAGCCGATACTCCACCTCGGGGAAACGTCAAGCAGACACTCCGTGACAGGGGCACATCGACAACAGACACTCCGCCTCGGGGAAACGTCGACCAGCGACACTCCGTGCCGGGGACACGTCTACCAAATCGCTTCAGATCAGAGCGTCGACCGTCTATGTCGCAAAAAGGGCAGTGCAGGCTCCCGTAAATTGGGAACCCAAATCGCTTCGTAACAGAGCGTCGACCGTCTATGTCGCAAAAAGGGCAGTGCAGGCTCCCGCAAATTGGGAACCCGAATCGCTTCGTAACAGAGCGTCGACCGTCTATGTCGCAAAAAGGGCAGTGCAGGCTCCCACGAATTGGGAACCCAAATCGCTTCGTAACAGAGCGTCGACCGTCCATGTCGCAAAAAGGGCAGTGCAGGCTTCCTACAAAGCAGGAACCAGATTGCTCCGGGCCAGGGAAACGTCTACCACGGACACCCCGTCTCGGAGACGCGTCAAGCGTCGACCGTCCACGTCGCAAAAATGGCAGTGCAGGCTTCCTACAAAGCAGGAACCAGATCACTCCGTGCTGGGGACACGTTAGCAAGTGACACTCCGCCTCGGGGAAATGTCAAGCAGACACTCCGTGCCGGGGGTACATCGAAAACAGACACTCCGCCTCGAGGAAACGTCGACCAGCGACACTCCGTGCCGGGGACACGTCTACCAAATCGCTTCGGATCAGAGCGTCGACCGTCCATGTCGTAAAAAGGGCAGTGCATCCCAAAAAGTGGGAACCAAATCGAGTCGCCTCCACGTGAAAGAAGATCCATCAATTTCATGCACACGACCCACATATGTGGTGTGCATTTATTGATGGGGGGCAATTTGTTGGGGTAAAAATTTACACCCCGGTTGACCGAGTCAAAGTCAAGGTCAACCCCCAAGCTAGGTGGGCCCAAGCCCAGGTCAAGCGGACCCATGCCCAAGTCAAGCCCGCAACCGGCCTCCCCATGCCAACAACAAAATCATGTAATAAATAATTTTTTATGTAATTTTTTATACATGAATGTATGCAAAATGGGCATAAAGCCAATATTTTGTAAGCCCGTGGCTTATGTGCAAAAATAAAATGGCACATGAGCCATGGGATGGCTAAAATGCCATTTTTGTAAAGCCCAAGGGGCTATATGCAAATATGTAAGCCTATAAAAGGCAACATGATGAATAAAAAACAATACTTTTCATTCTCTCCACAAAAATTAGAGCTGAGCTCTTTCTTCCTTCTTCAAGGTTCCAAAACCTTCTTCTTTCTCTTGAATTAAATCAAGAGTTTTACTCTTCCTTTTTCAAAAACAAATTAGTGTTTCACCACAAAACCCACACAGGGGAACTTGGATCTATCATTAGATCTGAAAAAGAAGAGATTTTGAGATTTCACATCTCTTGATCTTCAAGATCCAGCAAGCAACAGGAGGAAGAAGAACATCATTCACTAAACACAAAAAAAATAAAAAAAACCACACTCAGGAGTCCAACTCCTCTTTGATTTCTCATCAGAGAAATCTTTTTAGGCTAAAAGCCTCTTTTTCTCGCCGGCGCTCAAGCGCAGAGCGCCCACGTGCCGACACGTGGCGCGCTTGCGCTCCAGCGCAAGCGCTCGAGCGCAAGTCGCCCTCGTGCCGACACGTGGCGCTCTTGCGCTCCAGCGCAAGCGCCCGAGCGCAAGTCACCCTGGTGTCGACACGTGGCGCGCTTGCGCTCCAGCGCAAGCGCCCGAGCGCAAGTCGCCCTCGTGCCGACACGTGGCGCTCTTGCGCTCAAGCGTAAGCGCTCGAGCGCAAGTCGCCCTCGTGCCGACACGTGGCGCGCTTGCGCTCCAGCGCAAGCGCTCGAGCGCAAGTCGCCCTCGTGCCGACACGTGGCGCGCTTGCGCTCAAGCGCAAGCGCTCGAGCGCAAGTCGCCTACGTGCCGACACGTGGCGCGTTGCGCTCCAGCACTCTGCGCTCGAGCGCAAAGCGCCCACGTGCCGACACGTGGCGCGCCCGCGCTCAAGCGCCTAGGCGCTGGCCCCACGCATCCTTTGGATGTCTTTTTCCCCTTTACTTATATATGCATATATATATACATATGTATACAAATTTGTGCACACACGCACTCCACGACACTGTCCCTGTTAGAAAAAATTTCTAACGGGGCGCTGCCCCGCACCCCGCAAGGGGGCTGCTAGCCCCCTTGACCCCCAGCCCGCTATCCGGATAGCGGGACCCCCGTAAAAACTCTGCGTGGCTCCCGATATATCCAAACCCCCCCTTTCAAAACAGAACACACGTACACCGCACATTGGGTTCGCATGACTAGTTTAACCCGTTAATCGGAGGTTCCCTCGCCCCAAAGGCGAGGGGTAATTAACGGCAGCTTAGTCCGCGGCTGCCGGAGATTCGGATCCCCACAATCATTAAACCCCGGCCTACCCCAGGCAGGGGGAATCTGTAGTACGCCTGACAAGCGTGCGCGTATTCCCATCTCAATGGGGTGACGAAAAACACCCTACAGCAGGCTTACTTTCTAACTCTCGGACAATGCGAATTTTCCCTGTTGGTATTGGTCCTCAATCCAGCCTTTGAAGACGAAGCAATCTTCGATTGGATGGTCAACTACTTGGTGATAGGGGCAATAATTGGGATTATTGGCCTCACCGGGTTATAATGGGTGTTTTAGATCCGGAAAGGCGATGAGCCTATTGCGCACCGCCAGATCGAACAGTCTCCTCTTTTTATCCCGGGGAAACGAATAAGGGCGCTTCAGTTTCTCATTGAAGAATCGCCGTCTTTCATCTTGGCGATTAGTTGGCTTTGGACCACTGGGCTGCTGTTGAGTATTGGCGACGAAGGTCGCTTTCCCTTTCCCTTTCTCGTTTCGAGATTCCAATTTCGAAGAAGAGGGTCTATGACCCATCTGATCCATTTGGGCCAGTTTTTCAATCAAAGCCTGGAAAGTAGTTGGCTTGAAGAATATCATGAATTGTGAAATGGTCGCCTGAGGGTTGAGGGTCCCTACGAACATGCCTACTGCAGGCGCTTCTTCGATGCGCTGCTCGCATTTCGACCATAGATTCCTCCACCGTATTGCATACTGCACCCATGTTTCACCTGGTTTTACTCTGGCGTTAATTAACGCGGTGATCGGGGTGCGCTCGCTAGCGCCGGCGAACCTCTGTGTAAATAGTAATTCCATCTCCGTAAAAGTTTTGACGGAGTCGTTGGGAAGCTCTAAGTACCATTCGAACGTTGTCTCCGCCAAGCCGCCGACGAATTGGTGGAGCAGTAGCTTATCATCCCCTCCAGTGTTGCCGCAGAGAGCCCTGAACTGAGCGACATGTTGATGGGGATTTCATGTCCCCTTGTACAAATGGAATTTAGGAACTGTGTATCCTGGCGGGTACTTGATCTGATCATACCATTCTGGATATGGTCGCCCAGTTCTGACGACTTGGTCGTTTGCTTCATTCGCTTGATGAGCTCGTATTTGTTGAGCTATATAATCATCGAGCATGGCTTTAGAGATGGTCTCCTCCTTGGCTGCTGACAGAGCCGACAGAGGATTAGATGTCTCTCCTCTATCGTCTTCAATTATTACTGGAGGATCTTCGGCTGGAGGGTCCGGCCGTATCATCAGGACCACCATATCTTGGAATAGGATGGCCATTTGTTTTATGTTGGCCACTTGTTCCGCAGCCTCTTTGTCCTTCTTCTCAAGCATTCTCCAAAGGAATTCAGCATCTGTTTCTTGCTCACGACGCTGCTCCGATGATATCTTCGGGCTTTCTTTTGGTCCCGTGAGTGCAGCCATGGCTGTCAGCATTTCTTGGAGCTTTTGTTGTTATTGCTCCTGAGCCTTAGTCACTGATCGCGTAAGCGGTCGATGACTTGTGGAGATACGGCTATCCTCTTTTCCGGATGCCATATAGACGGTATGCATTACCATGCCCCCAGACTTGGGGCATTTAGATTCAGTGTCCTTGCGATTTACCAAAGACGCAGGGATCTTCTCCGGTCTCCTTCTTTTGTGGGCGGTTGAAGTTGAGAGAGCCGTTGCAGCGGGCACCCAAACAGATGACACCTTCTTCGGTCGGTGGGAGTAATCTTGATCAATCACCGTGTCTTGGACTTGACGCTAGACCTTGTAAATTTTAGAGGACAGCCGCTGAGGGGGCTGCTCCAGTTTCACCTTTGTAACGTTCTCCATAGGTGGAGGAGATCTTTTCAGCATAGCAGTCGGAGAGTTCTTGCGGACCCTCCTGAGTGGTTCAAAGCTGTTCCCAGTTGGAACAGCAGCATCAACTTCCACCGTTGGAGCTGGAGAAGTCAGTCCGGAAGGAGAGCTACCCCTAACCTTCCTCACTCAGCGCCAGTGGTGACATCGAGCATGGCGAGCGGCCGGGATCATCTCCGCTGTTGGATGAGCTTCCTCATGCCCCCTGTTCTGATGAGAGCCTGTTATTGGCGCTAGCCTGTCGAAGACTGACGTCCGCTGAGAGGGAATGGTCAACCTGTTGAAAGCCGACCTTCTAGTAGGGAGAGCAGCTTGGACGACCTCAACTGTAGCAGTAGTTGGAGTGTCCTTCTCTGGTATTGCGAGCCTCTTTGCGGGTCCACTTTAGTTTTGACCCAGCCTGTCGAAGACCGAGGCATTGGAGTTGGACGACCCACTGAGAGGGGCCGTGGTGGTTGCAAGCCGATCAAAGACCAACTTCTTCGCAACTTCCTGTGTCGGCGTCTGAACGCTGAAGCTCGTTGGTGGGATCATAGTCCCGAAGAATAGCCCAGTGGTGGCTTGGGTGACTTGTTCTACCGGCATTGTGAAAAGGGAGGACGCTTGGGGCCCGTAGGTCACTCCTCCGGCGGGGATGGAGTGAGAGTTGTTGCAGTTGTTGCAATTTATCCAGTTGAAAGCCATTGACCTTCTTTTTTCTGCACGGAGCAAGACACCAAATCTTAGTACCTCGAATCCAGGGGCAACCATAGCAAATCGCGAATTGTTCGTGAAACACGACACACGAAGTGTGGAGTGGAAAGAGGAAAAGGTCCCACCGGGCGTGCCAGAATCTATTCTCCGTCGAAATACAGGGACGCGACCGCATAGGTCCGTCTTGCCTGAATTTGGGGGCAGATGCTATTTGGTTTTATCCGTCCACTTCTCCGAAGATGCCAAGTTGATTTATGGCACTATGTATCGAAGGTTTAGACGTATGCGGCCAATGTAGAAGACTTTTTCAGATTCCCCCTCATTTGAGGGGTTTTTGATTGTGGGGACGCTCTTCCCCGCAGGAGCAAGCCCCTGCAGTTAATTACGCTACCGCGTCGCGGTAACCACTTTCTCCTTCTCCAGATGGTCATTTCGTGTCGTGTGTGTTTGTTTTTGTTTTTTGGTTGCCCGTGGATTGTATACGGAGACTAATTTATGTTGTCGCCCATAGGGCGTGGATTAGTCCAAATCCGTATTTTCTTAGATTTGGGTTTTGGTTTGGGTTTAAGGATCGTTAATCTCCTTTGAGACTAAGATCAACTTAAACGTTTGTTAAGGATACGTTAGTCTAATTTTAGACTAAGATCAACTTAACGTTTGTTAAGGATACGTTAGTCTAATTTTAGACTAAGATCAACTTAACAGGATCATTTAGATCCAACAAAAGAGCATTTGGGCTCAATTGTTTTAGTTTAGGGACTTTGCGGTCCAGTTTAAAGACGTCATAGTCTGTAAAGTTTAAGGACATCATAGTCTATGAGTTTAAGGACCCCACAGTCCATAGTAGTTTAAGGACGTCATAGTCCATGAGCTTAAGGACCCCACAGTCCATGGTTTATCTGGTTGTCGGGACTCATCACCTATCTGAAGACGTTGAAAGATTACAACGACAAATATCAGAGGAGTGAAGAGATGTACCCTTGATCCAATATTGGTTGGGAGATCTGTAGTCCAATTTGGGAAAAAGATCAAAGATTTATGAGCATATGGGCTCAATTAATCTGAATGAGGGTTCTGTGGCCACTTTGGGCTTGGCCCACTCAGTTAAAATGTTGAACATTTAGCAATGCTGAGCATTGGTTTGGATTCTGACAGCCTTTTTGTCTTTTATTGGGTGCTGAGCACTTATTATAGCTCTGTAGCCACTTTGGGCTCGGCCCACTCAGTTAAAATGTTGAACAATTTATGTTCATTTAGCGCACACATAAGAAGCATATGGCGCGCTTGGCGCCAGTCAATAAGCGCATTGTGCTTCTGGTGAAGTAGCACACACGTGAGGAGCACGTGGCGCTGAGCGCCAGTCACTGAGCGCATTGCGCTTCTGTTAAGTAGCGCACACGTGAGGAGCACATGGCGCGCTTGGCGCTGAGCACCAGACAATGAGCGCATTTCTCTTCTGTTAAGCAGTGCAAACGTGAGTAGCACGTTGCGCGCTTGGCGCTGAGCGCCAGACAATGAGTGCATTGCGCTTTTGGTGAAGTTTGGAGCGCTAAGGCTCTGCAACGCTATACGTTAGTTTTGGAGCGCTGAAGCGCTTCTTTTGATTGAAGCGCTATGGCTCTTTTAGGCAGTTTTGCGTCCTGAGAATTAAATTCTCTTTCTTATAAGAGACTTTGTCTCATGGATCTAAGAACAAAGTTCTTATTTTTTATAGGAGTTGTTTCAATCTCTTATGTTTTTTGATGAAAGGTTTTGCCTTTTTGGATCTGTGATCCTAAGAGAATTGAATTATTCTCCCTCCTTTTATAATGAGATATTATAATCTCTGAAAGACAATTTGTCTTATAGATCTATGATCTGAAGAAGGTTAAGTTCTTCCCCCTTTTTTTTATGATGAGATATTTTGATCTCTGTTGTGAAAGACCTTGGTCTTATAGATCTATGATCTTAGAGAAAGAAGTAAATTCTTCTTTTATATATGAGATGATTTCATTTCTCTGTTCTCTTTTTTACCTTAAAGAAAATCTTCTTCTTCTGAGAGCTTGCTTTTTGTCTTTGAAATTTTTCAAAGTTTATGCGGGGTTCCTCTATATGAGACTTGAAGTCTTGGGGCCTTTATATAGTGAAGGATGATTTGTTCAATCGGTTAAGGAGATCTTTTCTCTAATTGATTTGGGGATATTTCCCCCGTTGGATTTTTGATCCTAGGGCTTCTGATTTACAGAAGGCAATCTTCTTGTTTTTAACAAGATTGGGAAATCTTTTCCCATACAGAATTTATTCTGTATTTTAGTGATTTTTAATCACCATTGGATCATTGATCCAACGGTGCTCTGATTTGCAGAGCAAAATCTTTTTTTGTTTGAAAGATTATGAGGAATGTTTCCTTAACAAAATTTTATTCTGGTCAACTGATGATTTTTAATCTTGTTCGTTGGATCTTAGATCCAATGGTTGGGAACATTTAGTTCCAGCGCTAGCATTTTTGTGATGCGCTGCTTAGAGTGCAGCGCACTTAGCGCTAGCGCTTGTTGGATATAGTGCTCTCGAAGTCAATTATTGGATCGCGGGTACGTGATTGCAATGATTGAGGGAGGACCTATACCGGTAGGACAGTCTTACTCGAGATGATAGTATGCTATCTGGTTTGTATTTATCATCATGTACATGTTGATAGAGCCCATAGGATTCTTGCTTGACAGCCAGCAGTATGATGGAGATCATATACGTGGGAGCTGGGGTCTATAAGCACATCCTTAATGTGTCCCTAGTCGTGAGAGTTTCGATACTGGGCATCGATACTCCAGAGTAGACTAGTGTATACAGTTCGAGACCCCGACGAGGGGCGGTGGCCAGTCTCACAAGCCATTAGTGTCAGTCAGTTCACCTAAGATGTATACAGGTGCTCATTAGGTTTTGACTACACCGGACATGACTCGCTGGGAATCTACTAGTTGGTATTATACCTATTGTCAGATAGCAGTTCCCAGGTGACATGTGTACAGGTTAGTCTGTCGACCTGAGATCGTCATTTGTCTCGTGTGAGTTCCTACTGTGCTTTGATTACTACCCTACCACGGCTCAAAAGAGTCGTGCAAACAGGTTTTAGTTGGGTACAGTCCCGAGCCATATGGAGGTAGTGAGCGGATCGTCGGGGATTCGTCTCTCCCGGTATTGGGGGTTGATGTCGCACAGTGCACGGGTGTCCATCACCAGAAAACCTTGGACAAGGTAGTTGAGAACTACTGATCTAGGATCAGTAGTTTCTCAAGTGGTGATGGGTTTCATACCGACACGAATTATCGTGTTATTAAGGGTCTGACTTTATCCACCCCCCTAAACTCGATATGCGATACTCTTAGACGAACAGACCGGACTGTACGGATATTGTCACTGTCAGGCTCAGTAGGGTTTCTGGATGAGTTCGCTCGTCAGCTTCCCTTCCGATCAATACATGGGCAACCGTTACGTACAGCTAGTACCACTGACGTGCTTTTGGTTAAACCTACTGCCAGTGTATTGAAGAGTCATTAGAGTTCCCCACAGACAGTTTCTCAAGTTCGGGCAAAACGTTGTAGAGGCCGTATGGTTTTATGGCAGGGTTCGAACATACATGTACACTTGTGTACGCATCATGGTTCGGATGGATAATACTAGTGGGCTTTGGTTTAAGCCGGATCCTAGTATTATATTGTGTAGGAACAATTTTGTCTCGTTGCATTCGTATTCGGTCGGAATACAAATGCGGGTATGTATATACAGTTGTGGGGTAATCCTGTAATTCATTACGGGATTACTTTTGAGGTTGCCAATCTTTTTTCGTTTAATTAAACATTTGGTCTAATGTTTAATTGATCGAAATTCCTTCTTTGATTTTCAGCCGGATCCTTTCAATATTTTTGCCACATTTCTTTGATTTCCTTTGTGCCAATTTCATGATCTTTTTCGAAATTGGATAGGCTGTGGGGAGAGGTGGCAACATAGATTTTTTAGGCATGGGTTTTAGTATGGGGCAGCATGGGGAGGGATGGAAAAAATGGTGTGAGGTGGTAAAAGATATTGAGTGGCCTAGGGATTTTATTTGGCTGTAGGCTTGAATGGTTTTGAATTATTCATATGTTGCATTTTTTTAAAAATCCCTCACCACTTGGAAAAAGATATCCCCAGAGAACCCCATTTGGAGATCTTGGCCAAGCCTCATTCTCCCCGGGCTTCATAAATTTTTCTTGTGCTCACAATCCCACCTCTTGGCAACTTCAATTTAGCTTCACCCAATTCGTTGGGTACATTGAGACAAAATATTCCACACTCTCTCTACTTCATTCTTGGAAATGTCGGCTAGCAAACTTCATGTCCGAGTTGCCTCGGTTTTGAGGCGGGAGCCCGTATAAAGATTCATCGACGTGGTGCCATTTTTGCCTAGGAGACCGGAGGGCGATCTTCGTCGGGACAACGGCAAGGAGCTAGGCAGAGATTGAAGACCGAAGGACACGGATCGATCGGTATAATCTCTAAACTCTCGTTTTACTGATTGCTAGTTAACGGTTAATGGAGCGATCCGGGTATTGGTGACGGTAGCGCCAGTTTTGTAAAAAGTTACAAACTGATAAAACTTTATCCAAACTAGGCTAACTAAACAACACCACTGAACAAACTTCCCAAAGACCAGAACAACACCCAAAACACCAACCCCATAGCCCTATGAAAAACCGGCGACGGCGGACGTAGTGAGCTCGGGCTCGGCCAAATTCCGGCGGAGGGGGTTCGTCCTTGGGGTGTGTTTTTGTGATCTCCCCAGTAGTCTTCTGCACATGTTTAAATAATTTTTCGAGGACATTTTGAAATCAACATAAACTGCATATTTCAGTGGCAGTGTTTGGGTTTTGTTTCGGTTTCGATAGTTTAACATTGTCTAAACAAGCTAGATTACGTTTCTATCTGTGACCGTGAATGTCATTTGATCGGTAAATCTTGTCTAATCGCTATAGCTCAGACGGGTTTGCGAACGTGACATTCACGTTGATGTTCTGTGTTGTGCTCTGTTGTTGCGGATTTGTCGTGGTGGATAGCTTGGTGCAATATTAGTGACGTTTAGTTTTATTTTTACATTTGATATTGCGGGGCGAGCGTCCGACATGTGGCCTGCCGTCACTGCCTGTTTGTATATTATTCTTTTGGGGCACGACCGGGTTGAGGTCGATGTACCCGTTGTATATATTTTCTTTTCTGTACAAGGATTACCCCGCGGTGGGGTGCACGGATAGCCGGGTTCTAGAGGGCAACGGACCCGCATCTCATGGCGTTGAGACGGAGGGGGCTTCACTCTAGAATTGGCGGGCTATTAGCCGCACTCGTAGGGGGTATAGGTTGACCCAAGGAGGGGTGCTCAAGTTACCGGATTCCGTGAAGTGCTGGGTGGTCCATTCACTTTGTTGAAGGGGGCTGCCCCGCTTTAGGTTTTGGCGGGTAACTTGCCGCACTCGTATGGGTATAGGTTTTCATTGCACAGTTTATCCATACGACCAGGGGAATGTCGGGTTTCTTTTGCGGCTCAATGGAAACCCGGGGCTCCCAGATTATTTGTATTGTTTTGTGATGCTTATTACTTTTCTGTGATGTTGCATTTATCACGCCTGGAGCGACTATTATATATTGATATATATATATATATATATATATATATATATATAATAGTAGATGTTGTATATGTTTTACACCCGCGCTAGTCCAGTCCCCGCTCTGTCGTTAGTTAAGTAACCTAACGGGTGATGACGGGACCCAGTGGCGAATGCGGATAGCATATACGTACATCATATTTTCGTTCTTTTCTGGTGTGATCAATTGATGGGACTGCGTTGATTCTTATCAATGCAAGGAAAACAAACCTATATTTTATGTTGTTGGAACCAAGTTTTTTAAAACTGACATTACAGACGTTCTCTTTTGCTTTGCACAGTGGTATTCGGTTATGAATATCTAGCACTTCATTTGACGAGGCAAGGGCCGAGATCCCTTCATCGGGAGTGACCCCTTGAGTAGAAGTTTACATCAACGTAATAACTTTACTATAGTCGATTACTTTTTTCTTAGCATCATGGTATTCAGTTTAGAATATCCTGCACCTCATTCTACGGGGAAAGAGTCGATATCCCTTCACCGGGAGTGACCTCTTTAGCAAAGGTTTTCGCCACTATATTTTTATAAAACCACCTGGATTCCTTCAACGATATCAAGTTCATTACGCTAAAGGTTTTTCGCCAAAAACCAGCCGTAGCCCTCCGTCATTTCTTACAAGTAGTGCTTAGTATTCGTGCTGCGTTTGTTGACTCCGTCAAGGTGTAGTGTACGGTAGCTAAGTGGTGCTTGTTTGTTGCATGGATATGCGATTGGTTAGGACAGTCGTGCGGCCTTGTTGACTCCGTCAAGGGCACGTACGGATGGGTTTAATGCAATCAAGATAATGACGGGTTGAACTTGACTAGGACTCTTTGATTTGTTGTCTCCGTCAAGGTCACTTGGGTCCTAGGGGTAAAAACACTCATTGGGAGTTTCAAACATACAAGAAACTTGCCAGGCATGCGCATACCTTCTGGAGTGTGGTAACTTGAGTGGCTTCCATCAAGTTATTATGCGATGATAGTTGGATCCCGATTCTCACTGATGAGTAGGATTACTTCTTGGGTGATTCCGACTAATTCTCCTTTTAGGTTTGGAGGAGAATTCGAGGATACAGTGGGAGACTTTCAGGTTAGAGTGCATACAGAGTGTTTCTTCTCTCTCTCTTTTTGACTGCGACCATGACCCGACCCTAAACTATAACTTAGTGACCAAGTTAACCGAACTTTCTTAAAACACTGGCTTTTGGATTGTCTGAGCTGCATACATCATTGCCACTCCTTTTTTTACCCTTTCCATATCTCCAGAACACCCCGTATTACTACGAACATCCACTTCCATTGGATAAATCCATCGTATGGTTATATACGAACTCGAAGGAATTTCTTCGAGGATGGATTCTGGTTCTGGAGAGATAGAATATGACTATTCAGTTGTCTTTTTTTTTACCTTCTCTCAGGTTGTGAGGGCTCCTAGGATTTGGAGAGTGTACACCTATTACGCTTATTGGATAGTCTTCTTCTAAACCATAGGCAGGTGCCAAAAGGCAGGGAATGAAGAAAACCAATTAGCCTAAGTTGGGTGTGCAGAAGCTAATAAGTAAAGACATATAGAGTGATCAGAAAGAGGGCAAAGTAAAATGCGACTGCTATCATTCACGACCAAACCACATATTTCATCGCCATTCCTACTTCACCTTTGTATTTCTTTAGAACACCTCGTATCACTACGAACATCCAATCCTACTGGATAAATCCATTGTACGGTTATATACGAACTCGAAGGAACTTTTTCGAGGATGGATTCTGGTTCAGGAAAAGTAGAATAAGGTTTATTCAGTTGTCTTTTCTCATCACCTTCTCTCAGGTTGCGAGTGCTCCTAGGATTAGGACAGTACACCTATTACGCTTAGTGGATAGTCTTCTTTCAAACCATAGGCTGATGCCGAACGGTAGGCAAGGAAGAAAACCATTTAAGCCTAACAAAGGTGTACAGAAGGTAACGACTAAAGACAAATAAAGTGATTTGGAGAGATGACAACGAAATATACGGTTACAGTCATGAATCTAGATAATGGAAGAGGCATTACTAGGAATACCCGGATACCCCTTCGTAACATTTTCATGTTTCAGTTTCACTGTGCATTGTTAATAGAAAACTGATTTCCCAATTGGACCCTTGCACCAGGGTATGTATTTACCAGGTTTGATTCTCACATCTGTATGGTTTTACAGATGATGAGTGGGGATAAGTTATTGGGAATTATATGATCATCCTCATTATATCGGAATTCGTTGTAATTGATGATATTAGAGGAAATCGCCTGGGTACAGTTTTCAACCTGCGACGCACAGGGTTTGAGTTATTCAACTCAGAGGACTTATACAAAGTATTGTATGTTGTCTAGTGTCCATAAGGACAAAGGGGTTGGTCCTCGTACCGTATTTTGTTTATTTGTGACTTCTCAATTTTTAGACAAGTGCTTCGTAGAAATACAAGGTCCAAGTTTGAGAAGTTATAGGTAAAAGAATAAAGTAGGGAACCATGTGTTGCAAGTATCAGGATTCTTCAAGGTGATCGAAAATGTAGATACTTGTATGAGGTATTCAGTTGATAGTAATGGTTTTGTGAAACTTGTTTCTATTTCAGGTTACTCATAATTGGACGCACTCCTAAGTTGAGTAATGTCGATCGGGCTCTCTCCATTAAGTTGACATGCACTGGAGACAGCTCCATGATTTGAATCTGGTTCCAATTAAATCAGTACCTTTGTTTCTGTATTAGATATATATAGAATCAATTTATATCTTAACGATGTTAAGGTATAGGGATTCGTCCGGCTGATGCTTAAAACCAGAATCCGGATAAACTCGAGGCACGCCTCAGTAATGGCTTTTTATGGGTTATCCCGGGTTTTGACGAGGGTTAACTTTTAAAGATCAATATTTATATTGTTCTTGACTCGTCACAGTTTTAGTAAAATGGATTTTTTCAGAAAACAGAAATGGGAGAATGGTGGAACTGGAGGTGATTCCAGAACCGCAAACGATTACTGAAAATTTAATAAGGACCTAAAGATTCAATCAGGTTTGACATTTCATTATCCACTCCGCAGATATGGTGGGTAACCTCAGGCGCCCGAGAGGTACTCCGGTAGCCTCAAGGACGGTGATAGGGAGGTTCTTGTTTACCCAGACTTGACACTACTGCTATTCCAGACTATGAGACCCGGCAGGAGGATGAGTATAGCGTCGTTCTAAACTAGCTTTAGAAGTGTACGTGTATATGACTCTGCCAGAGGGTTGTCGTAGTCAGTGGGAGCAGAGGAAGCATAGTGGACAAGTAGCTTATGTCTATTTATAGACTAAAGCAGATATAGCGGAGATAGATCATCTATTTCTGATGTGACAGTCATGGGCTTTGACTTCATCAGAATAGGGGATGGATCTGTTAAGAAGGTAGTAGGGTGTGATGTCCTGGTATTTGGATGACATACACATAGTAGGAAGTAAAATTCCTATACTACGATCGGTTATACCGTGGTTTTCACACAGTGGTTTCTCCACATAGAATATGGATATTATATCAGGCATTCTGGTTACTAGATCTATAGTTTTAGATCTAGATTTGGGTAGTTTTCCAATCTGGTACTTAGACAGTATTCTAAAAGTATTTTAGAATGGACGGCTCCTAGCATGGTGGTGTACCCGCAGGTGATGGAGTCACCCTCTCTGAAGATGTCTTACAGACTAAAGGGGAGAGGGATGTGGATGATTGGCATATCACTTGCTTAGGCAATTGAGTCGATTATGAGATGTCAAGTACCACACCAGATGTTTTTTTTGCACTAGATGCAATAAGTTAAGATATTAATCCAATCCCGGAGAAAAGTTAGGAAGCAGTTTATGAACATAAGTGAATGTTCTAAGGATTTGATAACGGCAGCCTCCTTCGGGAGACGGTTATCATTCCAGGCTTCCAAGGTGACCTGGATGACAGAGTGACTGTCAGAGTTATAGTTTTTCCTCTGACGAGGGGCAGTAGTTTGGACAGGTGGTCCAAGCGGATACTGAGGGAGGCATGGCGTAGGATACTGATTAAATTCAGTTGACGATACAGTCTAAGAAGTTTGTTGGATTTGGAGTTCATTTATGAACTGGGTCCCATCAGATATCCAGACATATTCTAAGACAGGTATTGCTCATTTCGGGAGATGGCTTTCTCCGTGAATTTGAGATTAAGACAGACATGTGAATAAACATCAGGGTGGATCCACCCACTGAGGTTATTTCTCTAACGCAATAGTTTTACAAACGAGCTTTGTGAAACTGATTAGTAGAGGAGTTGGGTGTTCGGTATCACACGGGTTGTGAGTATGCGACATCGCAATAATTAGCCTTAAGTGAAAGTAGGAGATTGTTGGATATAGTGCCCTCGAAGTCAATTATTGGATCGCGGGTACGTGATTGCAATGATTGAGGTAGGACCTATACCGGTAGGACAGTCTTACTCGAGATGATAATATGCTATCTGGTTTGTCTTTATCATCATGTACATGTTGATAGAGCCCATAGGATTCTTGCTTGACAGCCAGCAGTATGATGGCGATCATATACGTAGGAGCTGGGGTCTATAAGCACATCCTTAATGTGTCCCTAATCGTGGGAGTTTCGAGACTGGGCATCGATACTCCAGAGTAGACTAGTGCATACAGTTTGAGACCCCGACGAGGGGCGGTGGCCAGTCTCATAAGCCACTGGTGTCAGTTAGTTCACCTAAGAGGTATACAGGTGCTCATTAAGTTATGAGTACACCGGACAGGACTCGCCGGGAACCTGCTAGTTGGTATTATACCTCTTGTCAGATAGCAGTTCCCAAGTGACATGTGTACAGGTTAGTCTGTTGACCTGAGATCGTCATTTGTCTCGTGTGAGTTCCCACTGTGCTTTGATTACTACCCTACCACGGCTCAAAGGAGTCGTGCAAATATGTTTTAGTTGGGTACAGTCCCGAGCCACATGGAGGCAGTGAGCGGATCGTCGGGGATTCGTCTCTCCCAGTATTGGGGGTTGATGTCGCACAGTGCATAGGTGGCCATCACCAGAAAACCTTGGCCAAGGTAGTTGAGAATTACTGATCTAGGATCAGTAGTTTCTCAGGTGGTGATGGGTTTCATACCGACACGAATTATCGCGTTATTAGGGGTCTGACTTTATCCACCCTCCTAAACTCGATATGAGATACTCTTAGACGAACAGACCGGACTGTACGGATATTGTCACTGTTAGGCTCAGTAGGGTTTCTGAATGAGTTTGCTCGTCAGCTTCCCTTCCGATCAATACATGGGCAACCGTTACGTACAGCTAGTACCACTGACGTGCTTTTGGTTAAACCTACTGCCAGTGTATTGATGAGTCATTAGAGTCCCCCACAGGCGGTTTCTTAAGTTCGGGCGAAACGTTGTAGAGGGCGTATGGTTTTATGGCAGGGTTCGAACATGCACGTGCACTTGTGCACGTGTCATGGTTCGGACGGATAATACTAGTGGGCTTTGGTTTAAGCCGGATCCTAGTATTATATTATGTAGGAACAATTTTGTCTCGTTGCATTCGTATTCGGTCGGAATACAAATGCGGATATGCATATACAGTTGTGGGGTAATCCTGTAATTCATTACGGGATTACTTTTGAGGTTGCCAATCTTTTTTCGTTTGATTAAACATTTGGTCTAATATTTAATTGATCGAAATTCCTTCTTTGATTTTGAGCCGGATCCCTTCAATAATTTTGCCACATTTCCTTGATTTCCTTTGTGCCAATTTCATGATCTTTTTCGAAATTGGATAGGTTGTGGGGTGAGGTGGCAGCATAGATTTTTTAGGCATGGGTTTTAGTATGGGGCAGCACGGGGAGGGATGGAAAAAAATGGTGTGAGGTGGCAAAAGATATTGAGTGGTCTGGAGATTTTATTTGGCTGTAGGCTTGAATGGTTTTGAATTATTCATATGTTGCATTTTTTTAAAAATCCCTCACCACTTGGAAAAAGATATCCCTAGAGAACCCCATTTGGAGATCTTGGCCGAGCCTCATTCTCCCTGGGCTTCACAAATTTTTCTTGTGCTCACAATCCCACCTGTTGGCAACTTCAATTTACCTTCACCCAATTCGTTGGGTACCTTGAGACAAATTATTCAACACTCTCTTTACTTTATTTTTGGACATGTCGGCTAGCAAACTTCATGTCCGAGTTTCCTCGGTTTTGAGACGGGAGCCCGTATAAAGATTCATCGATGTGGTGCCATTTTTGCCGAGGAGACCGGAGGTCGAACTTCGTCGGGACAGCGGCAAGGAGCTATACAGAGATTGAAGACCGAAGGACACGGATTGATAGGTATAATCTCTAAACTCACTTTGTAGAATGCTAGATAATGGTTAATGGAATGATCCGGGTATTTGGTTACGGTAGCGCCAAGTTTTTGAAAAGGTTTTTTGTTCCGCATTTGGCCTCGGATTGACGGCCGGGATGCCGCCGTAACCCAACAGCGCTTACATGCTTTGCACGTGGTGCGCTGCAGCGCTCTTAGCGCTAGCACTCATGTGCTTTACACGTGAGCTCTGCCTCAGAGTCTTTGACTCTCAGCGCTGGCGCTGTTATGAAGCGCTGCTTCATTTCAAAATTTGAAATTTGAACAGAGCTTTGCTCTGATTGGGGGAAACACCGAGTATGTGGTTCGTGGTTAGTAGAAGCTCGAACTTCGTCTTTGGAGTCTACCATATGGACTGTGTGAACTACCATGCCCCTAGGCTTGGGGTGTTTGGAGTTTTGGCCTTTGGAGTTTGCCTCGGGTGCTTGAGTTTTATCTGACTTCTCTATATTGTGAGAAGCTTTTTTGGGAGGAAACATCATATCAGGAACCGCCTTGGAATGAGTACCCTTATATTTGATAGGGGATTTGTCAGAGTTTGGCTGACGTTTAGGGGAAAAACCGCATACGACGATTGAGTTCTTCACTTGCTTCTACACCTTATATATAGATGAGGAAAATTCTTTTGGGGAGCGAACTGTTTTCTGCTCTCGTTGGATTTCCACGGGCTGTGGAGATTTCTTCAATATCGCGGTGGGAGAATTTTGTCTGACCCTTCGCAGCAGTTTGAAATTGTTCCCGGTTGGAACAGCAACATTCATCATCAGAGTTGAAGCAGGTGTAGTCAACGCTGATGGAGAACTGCCCCCAGCTTATTTTATATGACGCTGATATCGACATCGTCTGCTTCTTACGGCCGGAATTTAATTAGCTTCAGAATTTTGCTGAGCCTGACCCCTGTTTTCTTTGAGAGCTTGAATATTCTGCCCCCTGCATTGATCATGACCTTTGGAAGGTACCAGTTGTTTGGAGATCGATTCTGTCGGCAAAGCAGAAACTTGAGGAGACAGCCTGTGGAAGACAGACTTCTTCTGGGATTCCTTCTTCGACATTGAGGTACCAAGGGTGGGAGGCTGGAGCATAGAACTAAAGAGAAGCCCCTTCATTTCTTAAAGAGCCGGATTGCAGAGACTTGAGGCTGCAAGTCGCCCATATTTGACTCCACTAGATGTGACAGAGCCTGAGTTGCGATGAGTGGAAGCAAACGCCATTCTAGGAAAAGAAGGAACGCTAGCTTCAGTATCTCATTGATTGAGTGATTTAGCGTGCTTGCGCTTTCTAAAAGATAGATCAAAAATATTTGTAACCGCAATCAAGAACGGCGTCGCTTTGCAGCTAGCCGGTGAGTACGGGTCGGTCCACAGGGATGTTGTGAATTACCGATTCGTTCTTACGAGTTAATTCCGAAGGGTGTTCGGAGTTGTTATTAAATCTAAAAACCTAATTAACCTAGGGCAATTATCTAGATCTAAATCTTGCTAGGGTTAGGTTTAGGAATGGTTTGAAAATGTAAATAAATCTCAACGCTTTCTATACCCAGATTAGGATCTAAGAGGAGTTATGGTAATTATCAATAAAGGGGATTAGATCCATTCGGGAATGTGTTCCTTCCTCTATGTTCTTGTCCTTCCTTTAGAGATCCTTACCCTAACCTCCATGGAAAACGCGCGCAACTGAGCCTTTATACTACGGTATCACCGCTACCTCGAGGGATAGGGTGCCGTAGGGTGCAATGTGTGCGTGTATGCATGGAGTCCTATAGATTCTATGTGATGGGTAAGAAAGGGATGAGAGATCTCATCTCTCAAAAGCCTTTCCCAAAGCTAACATCTAAGGCAAGGAATTAAAATCTAAACTAGAACAAGAAATTAAATTACTTACAGATGGATCCCTCCAATCTTCCATCCAGGTTTGTCAGATCTGAATTTCTGAATTAAAGAGAGGCACCGATGCTCTCCAAAAGATTTCTAAATTTTATTCATTAAAGGGAGGCATAAAGTTTACAATGAATTAGAGTCCCTATTTATAGAAGATAGGAAACCCTAGGGTTACATTTGTTTCGCATGTCTGAAATTACAAAAATAGCCCTATATAAAAAGACCTATTCAACGCTCCACGCACCGCCAACAAAATACACCGACAAGGGCATATAACGGCCGCGGAACCGCGGCCCCAGCCTGGGTTTGGCCGCGGTTCCGCGGCCAAACTAGTGATTTAGGCTCTGTAATTTTGTGAACAAGCTCTTGTCATTATTGGCTTCTTATTTCCTCAGGTCTTTTTGCATATTGGTGTCTCGTTCTCTTCCAGATCTTTCCAGTGAATATTGTAGTGGACTTTTATTATTTCTTCGTGTCGTTGCCTTTGTAATCAGTGAACTGTTGTTCATTGTTCCTCAAAATGTCGGCTCGATCACGATTTCACCATTTATCATTTGCAGTCTCACTTTTGCATTGTCTTTTCATTGTTTTCACCGTTGTTGATCTAAGAACCTGTAACCTGTAACATGTAGCAGACATGTGTTAAAAGTACCTGTTTATTTATAAAAAGAATAAGAATAGGGCATATAATAATGCAATATTCTGGTCTGAACACTCATCACCTAAGGGCAACAAAAAACATATATACCGTGATTATTTAATTGTGGAAAAACACGACACACTAAGAGTCGAGTGGAAAGAGGAAAAGGTCCCACCGGGCGTGCCAGAATCTGTTCACCGCCGGAAATAGCGACGATCCGGGATGGATCGTATTGCCTAAGTTCTGGGGGCATATGCTATTTGGATTTATCCATCCACCTCTCCGAAGATGCCAAGTTGATTTATGGCACCGTATATCAGAGGTTTGGACGGATGCGGCCGTTGTAGCGTGACTTCATCAGATTTCCCCTCATTTTATGAGGGATTTTTAATTGTGGGGACGCTCTTCCCTGCAGGTGCAAGCCCATGCAGTTAATTACGTTACCACATCGCGATAACCACTTTCTCATGCTCCGGAAGTTCACTTCATGTCGTGTGTTTTGTTTTGGTTTTGGTTGCCCGTGGATTGTATACGTAGACTAATTTATGTCGTCGCCTATAGGGCGTGGATTAGTCCAAATCCGTATATTTTTATATTTGGGTTTGGGTTGATTTAAGGGTCGATAATCTGGTTTGAGATTAAGATCAGCTTAAACATATGAGCATTTGGGCTCGATTATTTTAGTGTAAGGACATCGCGGTCCATTATCGTCATGTTTGAGGCGAAATGTTAATTTAAGGACGTTTCATTCCTTTATCACCATTTTGGAGGCGAATATTAGTTTAAGAACATTTCGGTCCATTATTCATCTTGTGTTCACGTGTATTTGTTACGTGGCAGAGTGAACAATGGAGATATGGAATGTACCCAATTTGGGTCACGATCCGATTTGAGGCGTGCACGTCAAATTGGGAGTGCATCAACGAAAGAAGTTGGTGTAAGTCGATGTAGTACACCCCAGTTTGTGGGGAGGCGGATTTTACAAAAACGATCAAGTTTAAGGAACGAACATCGACTAACCGCTTAAATCGAAGCTAAACAAATAATAACCGAACACATAGCTATACTAAACTATAGTGTTAAGGGATTATACCTAACGAAACTTGTCCTTCGTCTTTACGTCCTCCTTTGTTCTCCTCGACCTTCTCTAGGTAGTAGACGATCCACCCGAGAGCGAAACTCCAAGCTAAACCTCTAACTTGAGGTAACTAATCAACTTTGATTGCTAATCAAAGATGAAAGGATGATGTAGAGTAAAGGTTATGGATTGTTTAGTCTAACTAATCCTTTGATCTCAACACATGAGGATTAAGGATTAGGGTTTGAAGATGAGAGCTTGAGGAGAGAGAATGTGAGATAAGATAATGAGAGAAGAGAGAGAGTGTATCATAATATTATGAAGCATTCTTATTTTTCAATAATGAATAAAAAGAAATGAATAAGCATGCTTCATGAAATATCTAGTGGTGATTCATTAGCATGAGTTATTAAGCAATAAATGTGCATTAATGAAATGAATGAATCACCACCATGACTCACTCTCTTATCCAAAAGAAACCTCCTTAGTCACATCTTCTAGAAGCTTCTCGAGTATTTACGAGAACGCCCCTCCGATCCGTAAAAATACGGAAAAACTTTAGACTGTAAAAATCCAATAACCGGATACCAGTAACTGGCTTAAACCAAAGCCGACTGGTAAAAACTGTCCGAAAGTCGTACGCGCGTAAACGCACGTATGCGTCCGAACCCTTTGTCGCAAAACCATGCAACCTCTATATCGTTTCGCCTGGAGTAGGAAACTCTCTGTGTGGGACTCTAGAGACTCGACTACTACGCTGGCAGTGGGTTTAACCACAGACCGCAAGCGGCACTAGCTGTACGTAACGGTCCCCAGGTAGTTGTCGATAAGAAGGCCGATGAGTAAACCCATCCGAACTCCTACTGAGTCTGATGTGACAATCTCCATACAGTCCGGTCCGTTCGTCCATGACTATCGCATATCGGGCCTAGGGGGGCGGCAAGCGTCAGTCCCCTAATAGCGGTATAAGTCGTGTCGGAGTAAAGCCCATTACACCCTGAGAAACTGCTGGAACCTACCAGCAAATCTCGCTTGCCCTGGCCAGGGACTTTGCGTAATGGCTCTCTGACACAGCACGATATCTACTCCCAATACCGGGAGGGACGAATCCTGTCTAACCGCCACTGCCTCCAAGTGCTCGGGACTGCACCCAACTGCTACCTGTTTGCACGACTCCTTTGAGCCGTGGTAGGGTAGCAATCTAAGAACAGTGGGACACACTCGAGGCGAAGTAGCAGTGTCAAGTCTGCGGACTACGCTGTACTCATGTCACCTGGGAACTGTTCACTGACGACTGGTATCAAACCAACCAACAGTTCCCTGTGAGTCCTGTCCGGTGTACCCGTAACCTAACGAGCACCTGTATACTATCTCCAGTACGACGTACTGACGGCTGTGGGACAGACCATCTCCCCAACTGGGATGAGAAGCGTACACACTAGTCTACTCCGGAGTATCGATGCTCTGTCTCGATAATCCAACGACCAGGGACCTGAAAAAGGATGTGCTTGTAGACTACCCAGCCCCCACTAGTGTGACTGCCATCACAACGCTGGTAGACAAGCAAGATCCTAAGAGCTCTATCAATACGTACACTCACATATTAAGATAGAATAACCAAGTAGCATACTACCATGTTTAGCAAGACTGTTATATACATGTGAATATCCCAAGCTTCCATTAAGTAATATACAAGCTAGTATGATACAGTAATGGCCTTCTAGGGCATAAACACTAACAATCTCCCACTTGCACTAGGGCCATGTACTGGCATATCGTAGACCAATGATCTCGAGTAGCCTCTCGAACTGAATCTGAGGAAGGGCCTTCGTGAATGGATCAGCAATGTTCTCTTCTGAAGCAACTCTCCGAACCTCGATCTCCTGACGATCAATGATCTCCCTGATCAGGTGATACCGCCTCAAGATGTGTCTGGACTTCTGATGGGACCTTGGTTCCTTCGCTAAAGCTATAGCTCCGTTGTTGTCGCAATGCAAAGGTATTGGATCAACTATGGTAGGAACCACCTGAAGTTCTGTTAGGAACTTCTTCATCCAGACTGCTTCTTTTGCGGCATCGCAAGCAGCTATATACTCCGCTTCCATCGTCGAGTCAGCAACGGTGTCCTACTTGGAGCTCTTCCAGCACACCGCCCCTCCATTGAGGGTAAAGACATAACCCGACATGGACTTGGAATCGTCCTTATCACTCTGGAAGCCGGAATCAGCAAAGGCCTCCAACCTGAGGTCTTTTCCGCCGTAGACCAAGAACATCTCCTTAGTCCTCCTCAGGTACTTGAGAATGTTCTTTACTGCTATCCAGTGTTTCTCCCCTGGGTCTGACTGATACCGGCTTACTACGCTCAGTGCGTAAGCTACATCTGGTCTGGTACACAACATCGCATACATTATAGAGCCTACCGCAGAAGCGTAGGGTATAATAGACATGCGTTCCCTTTCCAAATCAGTCTTGGGAGACATCTCTTTGGAGAGGGTGATTCCGTGACAAGCCGGTAGATTACCGCGCTTAGAATCTTCCATACTGAATCTTTTCAGTACAGTGTCGATATACCTGGACTGCGAAAGTCCCAACATCCTCTTGGATCTATCACGATAGATCCGGATCCCCAGAATGTAAGAGGCATCACCCAGGTCTTTCATGGAGAACCTGTGTGACAAGAATCCTTTGACAGATTGTAGCATAGGAATGTCATTTCCTATCAATAGAATGTCATCCACGTACAAGACGAGGAATACGACACTTCTGGCCACAACTTTACTATATATGCACGGTTCATCTGGATTTTTGATAAAGTCATATTCTTTGACTGTTTCATCAAAACAGATGTTCCAACTCCGCGATGCCTGCTTTAGTCCGTAAATGGACTTAAGCAGCTTGCATACTTTCCCGCTGCTCCCACTCTGATTGAAACCCTCTGGCTGATCCATATAGACGCTCTCTTCTAAATTTCCATTCAGAAAAGCCGTCTTTACATCCATCTGCCAGATTTCATAATCATGGAAGGCAGCAATAGCAAGAAGGACCCGAATGGATTTGAGCATAGTCACTGGAGAAAAAGTTTCGTCATAGTCCAAACCAGGTCTTTGACGAAAACCCTTTGCAACAAGTCTAGCCTTATAGGTTTCCACCTGTCCATCTACACCAATCTTTTTCTTGAAGATCCATTTGCATCCTATGGGTTTTACCCCATCTGGAGCAAAGTCCAAAGTCCATACTTTGTTGGTGTACATGGACTCCATTTCGGTCCGCATTGCATCTAGCCATCGTACCGAGTCGCCGCTCTGGATGGCATGCTGGAAGTCAGTAGGTTCATCATCATCTATGATGCAATCCTCTCTATCCCCGTCTATGAGAAAACCGTAGTATCTCTCATGTGGATGAGACGGCCTACTACTCCTGCGGAGGGGTGCGGGAATGTTCTGTTCTTCTTGAACCTCTGGTTCTACCAAACTTTCAGTAGCAGCTTGTGGTTCTGGAATTTCTTCCAGTTCTATTTCGCTCCCACTTGATTCCTTTTCTAAAAACTGATGTTCTAGAAAATGGGCATTACGAGAAACAAATACCTTTTGTTCCTCTGCGTAATAGAATAGATATCCCCTGGAGTGCTTTGGATATCCCACAAACAAACACTTTACTGATCGTGCCTCGAGCTTGTCCACATGCTGCTTTTTAACAAAAGCTGGACATCCCCAAATCTTTATATACTGTAGATGGGGTTTCTTCCCACTCCACATCTGATATGGAGTGGTAGGCACAGTCTTGGTAGGTACCATGTTCAAAAGATATGCCGCTGATTCTAGCGCATGTCCCCAGAAAGATCGCGGTAACTCAGCATTACTCATCATGGATCGTACCATATCCAATAGGGTTCGATTCCGTCTCTCCGATACACCATTATGCTGTGGAGTGTACGGAGGAGTAAGCTGAGAGAGAATTCCTTTCTCTTTTAGGTAACCTAGGAACTCGGCACTCAAGTATTCTCCACCTCGATCAGATCTAAGTGTCTTTATACTTTTGCCGGTTTGGTTTTCTACTTCATTCTTATACTCTTGGAATTTCTCAAAAGCCTCGGATTTATGTTTCATCAGATAAATGAATCCGTATCTTGAGTAATCATCCGTGAAAGTAATGGAATAGGAAAAACCACCTCTCGCATGTGTAGACATTGGACCGCATACATCACTGTGTATGAGTCCTAAGAGCTCGCTCGCTCTTACTCCTTGTCCAGTGAATGGAGTCTTTGTCATCTTTCCTTTGAGACAAGATTGACAAGTGTCATAAGTTTGATATTCGAACGTGTCCAAATATCCTTCTCTATGCAACTTAGTCAACCTTCTCTCATTGATGTGACCCAGTCTACAATGCCATAAGAAAGCTTTATTTAAATCTGGAGACTTTCTTTTTAGTGTGTTCTGGACATTGAAAATTTGGAGTTGGTTTAACACATATATGCCGTTATTTAGAGTACCGGACCCAATCAAACCATGATTAAGGTGGATGTTGACAACATCTCTTACAAACGTGAAATCATAACCTTTATTTGATAACAAGGAAACTGATATGATATTACACGTTAAGCTGGGTACAAAATAACAGTTATGTAAAACCAAAATGTGTCCACTCGTCAATCCTAGGTGATAATCCCCGACGGACGCAGCTCCCACGCTAGCTCCGTTAGCAACCCTGAGGATCATATCACCTTCCTTCAGCACTCTACGGTTTCTCAGTGCCTGCAATGAATTGCAAATATGAGATCCTGACCCGGTATCCAATACCCAGGAAGTAGAGTTGATCGACAGACAATTCTCAATTACAAACACACCTGAAGTCGAAGCCACAGCCTGCTTCGGTTCCTGGTTCTTGGCGTTCCACGCCTTGCAATCCTTCTTCCAGTGCCCTTTCCTGTGACAATGGAAGCACTCATCCAGGCCAACTATCGGTACTGCTTTCTTTTTCTTTCCCTTCCCTCCCACCTTACTAACACCTCCTCTAGGTCTGGGTGCGGCCTTCTTCTTCCTTCCTTTGGCCCTAGCCTTGGACCCGGAAGAAGATGAACCGCCAACAAACATAGCGGGTGTTTCCCTTGCCTTCTGCAAGGTGCCCTCCGCACTCCTTAACATGTTCAGGAGTTCCGCAAGTTCAACTTCTTTTCCTTGAAGATTGAAGTTGAGGATAAACTGGGCGTAGGTGGGAGGAAGGGACTGGAGAACAAGGTCTGTATAGAGCTCATTATCCAAAGTCGTCCCAAGGTCTGCGAGCTCTTCTATATAGCCAATCATCTGTAGGACATGTTCACCTACCGATGACCCGACAGCCAACCTCGCTCGAAACAATTTCTTAGAAGTCTCGTATCTTGCTATACGAGATTGCTCTCCATAAAGTTCCTTTGTATGGAGAAATATGCCATCTAGGGACATATCCTCGTGCCTCCTCTGATGTTCATTATTCATCGAGGCAAGCACGATGCACTTGGCTCTCGCGCAATCTAAATCCCAGGTTCTGCGGATTTCCTTATCCGCATTGCTGGATTTGGGACCAGGGACAGCAGGTGCCGTAGCGGTGAGGACGTACCCCAGTTTGTCATAGGTCAAAGCCATCTTGACATTCCGCAGCCAATCTTTATAGTTTGGCCCCGTCAGTATATTTTTCTCTAAAAGTAACTTAAGTCCAGTCATTTTCAGGGTCGCTGCAATTAGGAGAGAGAGAAGAAAACTCTTTAGCATGATGCTCTTGCAAGTTTAGAGTGGTTTTTAGTTTATCTAAACTGGATGGCTCCCACTGTTTCTCGAATCCTTCCTCAAACCATAAAAGAAGAATTAGCCAAGACTATTCTCACCGTACAATACTTGCTTAACCGTTCAGCCAGGCCGGTGTCGATACTTCGAGGGAGGTTTTCCAACGCTTTCACGAAGTTCCTTAATTAAGTAACCTCTTTTCTCTGGGGGCGTAACCCCGCTGACACTTTTCTGGACACCTACTAGGTTTATAGCATTGATCGTTAAGTGACGAATATCCTGATAAGTAGCATATACTCACAGTAGGATCGGGATCCAAATATCATCGTATGATAATGTTGAAGGAATCCTACCAACATTCATCAAACTCCAAATGGTATGCATCTCTTTGCAAATTTCAGTTTCTTTAGAAATTCCCGATATAAGTTTTTTTTTTTTTTGCCCCATGCTCTTATGACCTTGGCGTTAGGTCAAAATGTCATAAGTCACATGTCAAGTTCTACCCATCATTATCTTGTCAATTTGAACCCATCCGTATATATCCTTGACGTTCGGCCAAAATGATAATACGACTGTCCCAAACTAACTCATCTATCTATGCAACAAATGAATATCCAGCAGCTACCAAACACTATGCCTTGGCGTTAGGTCAAAATACATAGCTTGAATACTACTGAATACCCAGATGAAATGACGGAGGGCTACGAATGGTTTTGGCGAAACCGTGAACGTAGTGAACTTGATATAACCGAAGGAACCTGATAGCTTTTAAAAGGAGTGGTTAAATCTCCGCATTTAAAAATATCTGTTTTAAAAATAACCGAGTGGTTTCTTTTAAATTGTTCCAACGATTTAAACTTTGGTTTGTTTTACTTTGCATTATAGATAATGCGTCCCATCATTAACCTATCATTGCAGAAAACAACGAAAATATAACGTCCTCTTATGCCATCCGCATTCGCCACGGGGTCCCGTCATCACCCGTTAGGTTACTTAACTAACGACAGAGCGGGGGCTGGGCTAGCGCGGGTGTAAAACATAAGTGACGTCTAAATAGCTATAATAAATATAGATATTTTACATTCGTCTGACGCAATGATATTCATTCCAGAACACAGATAAACAATATTGGATTTGCAAGCAATCTGTATTTCTTTTGAGCCTGCAAGAAAAGACAGATTACACAGTTGTGATGAATAGCCGTTTACCCCACCCTCGACCCCTACGGGTACTGCAAACTACCCACCCGGCAGTCTGTGTACCCCACCTTGGGTCAGTCCTAGGAGCAAAAACAGTAAAATGAAATAATACAACGGTGGCTACAACCGCAACCTGGAAGTGCCCCGCGAAAATAATATTACAACAAATTACATTTACAACAAATGAATTAATCAATAACCCATTGCTAACTCCGGCTATACACCACAACAGTCCAATACAGTTTATATGCACAAACAGATATAACCATTTCAGAAATGTGCAACCCCCTGCCAACCGACATACTAGCAGTTGGGGGAGGTTTACGAACACATTAAACAATCACAGATATAATCCAATACGCAAATACTGTACAATTCGATCGAATAAACTACATCAATATTGCTCCAAAATCTGCTCTGTTAAACAGTAACCTGAGCAATAATTAAATATTCCAGAAAACACTAAATATCACAGGGGACCCACACAAAAAATTTGGGATCATGACTCGGCAACTCGGCGGCGGAACCGCGGCGGATCGGTGGGATCCGCCGCGCTTCCGCGGCGCTTTAGCCGAGTCATGGGCCCAATTTTCTTGGGTGTTCTCCTGGACCCATGTCAAGCTTTCTGAACATCCCTGAAAAATTTTAGGACATCATTTTGGATTCGACAGAAACTGATTTTTATTAGGGTTTTCCGGCTTCGTTTTTCCGTTCGAAATTCGTACAAATTTGCAACTAGGTTATTTATTGTTTAGCGAGGCTCTGATACCACTGTAAGTCGATGTAGTACACCCCAGTTTGTGGGGAGGCGGATTTTACAAAAACGATCAAGTTTAAGGAACGAACATCGACTAACCGCTTAAATCGAAGCTAAACAAATAATAACCGAACACATAGCTATACTAAACTATAGTGTTAAGGGATTATACCTAACGAAACTTGTCCTTCGTCTTTACGTCCTCCTTTGTTCTCCTCGACCTTCTCTAGGTAGTAGACGATCCACCCGAGAGCGAAACTCCAAGCTAAACCTCTAACTTGAGGTAACTAATCAACTTTGATTGCTAATCAAAGATGAAAGGATGATGTAGAGTAAAGGTTATGGATTGTTTAGTCTAACTAATCCTTTGATCTCAACACATGAGGATTAAGGATTAGGGTTTGAAGATGAGAGCTTGAGGAGAGAGAATGTGAGATAAGATAATGAGAGAAGAGAGAGAGTGTATCATAATATTATGAAGCATTCTTATTTTTCAATAATGAATAAAAAGAAATGAATAAGCATGCTTCATGAAATATCTAGTGGTGATTCATTAGCATGAGTCATTAAGCAATAAATGTGCATTAATGAAATGAATGAATCACCACCATGACTCACTCTCTTATCCAAAAGAAACCTCCTTAGTCACATCTTCTAGAAGCTTCTCGAGTATTTACGAGAACGCCCCTCCGATCCGTAAAAATACGGAAAAACTTTAGACTGTAAAAATCCAATAACCGGATACCAGTAACTGGCTTAAACCAAAGCCGACTGGTAAAAACTGTCCGAAAGTCGTACGCGCGTAAACGCACGTATGCGTCCGAACCCTTTGTCGCAAAACCATGCAACCTCTATATCGTTTCGCCTGGAGTAGGAAACTCTCTGTGTGGGACTCTAGAGACTCGACTACTACGCTGGCAGTGGGTTTAACCACAGACCGCAAGCGGTACTAGCTGTACGTAACGGTCCCCAGGTAGTTGTCGATAAGAAGGCCGATGAGTAAACCCATCCGAACTCCTACTGAGTCTGATGTGACAATCTCCATACAGTCCGGTCCGTTCGTCCATGACTATCGCATATCGGGCCTAGGGGGGCGGCAAGCGTCAGTCCCCTAATAGCGGTATAAGTCGTGTCGGAGTAAAGCCCATTACACCCTGAGAAACTGCTGGAACCTACCAGCAAATCTCGCTTGCCCTGGCCAGGGACTTTGCGTAATGGCTCTCTGACACAGCACGATATCTACTCCCAATACCGGGAGGGACGAATCCTGTCTAACCGCCACTGCCTCCAAGTGCTCGGGACTGCACCCAACTGCTACCTGTTTGCACGACTCCTTTGAGCCGTGGTAGGGTAGCAATCTAAGAACAGTGGGACACACTCGAGGCGAAGTAGCAGTGTCAAGTCTGCGGACTACGCTGTACTCATGTCACCTGGGAACTGTTCACTGACGACTGGTATCAAACCAACCAACAGTTCCCTGTGAGTCCTGTCCGGTGTACCCGTAACCTAACGAGCACCTGTATACTATCTCCAGTACGACGTACTGACGGCTGTGGGACAGACCATCTCCCCAACTGGGATGAGAAGCGTACACACTAGTCTACTCCGGAGTATCGATGCTCTGTCTCGATAATCCAACGACCAGGGACCTGAAAAAGGATGTGCTTGTAGACTACCCAGCCCCCACTAGTGTGACTGCCATCACAACGCTGGTAGACAAGCAAGATCCTAAGAGCTCTATCAATACGTACACTCACATATTAAGATAGAATAACCAAGTAGCATACTACCATGTTTAGCAAGACTGTTATATACATGTGAATATCCCAAGCTTCCATTAAGTAATATACAAGCTAGTATGATACAGTAATGGCCTTCTAGGGCATAAACACTAACAGTTGGTCGTTGGGACCCACCACCTCTCTGAAAACGTTGAGGAATTACAACGACATGTATTAGAGGTGTGAAGAGATGTACTCTTAAACCAAATCCCGTATTTGAGGGAAAATGGGTTGTTGTGGACCTAAAAATCATTAGTCATATTTGAGACTAAGAACTTTAGGAGACATAGGATGAATATCATTTTAGATATCATCAATGGGAGACCACTAGCCATTTTTGAGACTAAAATCAGTTTGGGAAACCATGAGCAATATGAGCTCGGTTGATTTAAAAACAAAGAGGTTTGACCTCAGGAAACTTAGCCAATTTTGGGCTGAGATTGAGTTTCCATAATTACCCAACAGTGCTGATATGTGGGACGTACAATGCTCACGTATGAAACACGTGGGGTACCGGATTAGTGCTAAGCACTAGAGTCCAACGGCACTCACGTGAGGTGTTCTGATGTGAGCATTTTTTAGTCATTTTTGACTAATCATGGATTGCTGAGCACTCTGCATGATACTCACGTGGGAAGCGCGTGATTGCTGGGCTTTAGGCTTTATCTGTTCGTTTCTCTCTTTTTAAAAAAGTGCTAAGCACTTGGATAGAGCTCACGTGCATCTCACGTGACTGCTTCCTTTTGGGACGACTGCCTAATTGACAATGTTCACCGCCGAAAACAGAGACGAACTGGGATAGATCGTTTTGCCTGAGTTCTGGGGGCAGATGCTATTTGGATTTATCCGTCCACCTCTCCGAAGATGCTAAGTTGATTTATGGCACCGTATATCGGAGGTTTGGACGGACGCGGCAGTTGTAGCGTGACTTCATCAGATTCCCCTTCATTTTATGAGGGGTTTTTAATTATGAGGACACTCTTCCCTACAGACGCAAGCCCCTGCAGTTAATTATGTTACCGCATCATGATAACCACTTTCTCCTTCTACGGAAGTTCACTTCGTGTCGTGTGTTTTGTTTTGGTTTTGGTTGCCCGTGGATTGTATACGGAGACTAATTTATGTCGTCGCCCGTAGGGCGTGGATTAGTTCAAATCCGTATATTTTTAGATTTGGGTTTGGGTTGATTTAAGGATCGTTAATCTGGTTTGGGATTAAGATCAGCTTAAACATATGAGCATTTGGGCTCGATTATTTTAGTTTAAGGACATCGCGGTCCATTATCGCCATGTTTGAGGCGAAATGTTAATTTAAGGACGTTTTGGTCCTTTATCGCCATTTTGGAGGAGAATATTAGTTTAAGGACATTTCGGTCCATTATTCATCTTGTGCACACGTGTATTTGTTACGTGGCAGTGAACAATGGAGATATGGAATGTGCCCAATTTGGGGCATGATTCGATTTGACGCGTGCACGTCAATTTAGGAGTACATCAACGAAAGAAGTTGTTGGTCGTCGGGACCCGTCACCTCTTTGAAGACGTTGAGGAATTACAACGACATGTATCCGATGTGTGAAGAGATGTACCCTTAAACCAAATACTGTATTTGAGGGAAAATGGGATGCTGTGGACCTAAAAATCATTAGTTGTATTTGAGAGTAAGAACTTTATGAGACATAGGATGAATATCATTTTGGATATCATCATTGGGAGACCACTAGTAATTTTTGAGACTAAGATCAGTTTGGGAAACCATGAGCAATATGAGCTCGGTTGATTTAAAAACAAAGAGGTTTGACCTCAGGAAACTTAGCCAATTTTGGGCTGAGATTGAGTTTCCATAATTATCCAACAGTGCTGATCACTGGGACGGACAACGCTCACGTGTGAAACACATGGGGTGCTGGATTAGTGCTAAGCACTAGAGTCCAGTGGTACTCACGTGTGAAACACGTGAGATGTTCAGATGTGAGCATTTTTTAAATCATTTTGACTAATCATGGAGTGCTGAGCACTTTGAATGATACTCACGTGGGAAGCAGGTGAGTGCTGGGCTTTATCTGTTCGTTTCCCTCTTTTTACGAAAGTGCTAAGCACTTGGATAGAGCCCATGTGCATCTCACGTGACTGCTTCCTTTTGGGGCGACTGCCTAATTGAAAAAGAAGTTTTTTTGAACGATGGAACTCTCGAAAGTAGTTTCACCGCGGGTGACCCATTTATTTACTGGTGGGATTTGGGGGTGGCTTCATCGCTAAACTAGTTGCGTAGCCAGTGGGACTTGAGTTGCAACCTCTGTCGTTGAGACTTCGATTGCAATATAGATCCTGAGAGAGTGTATCACCGTTTTGAAGGCGAAGTGCTAGTTCAAGGACATCTCGGTTCGTTATCACCATGTTTGAGGCGAATTTTTAGTTTAAGGACATCTCGGTCCATTATCGCCGTTTTTTGAGACGAAGTTTTAGTTTAAGGACATCTCGGTCCGATGTCGCCATATTTGAGGCGAGGTTTTAGTTTAAGGATATCTCGGTTCGTAATCACCATGTTTGAGGCGAATTTTTAGTTTTAGGACATCTTGGTCCGTTATCGCCATTTTTATGGCGACGGAGCTTCTTTGCATACTACTCTTAGAGTTTTTGAGTCAGGAAGATAGCGAGCGGATACGAGCGTCGTCATTTATCAATGACCTAGGTCATGACTCGTTAAGCGTAGTATTTTTTTGAGGAACCGGCCGTTTATTGGCCGGAAGGGTCTTTCGCCATGCATATCCATAAGCAGGTAGGCTCCACCTTGGTAGACTTTGTCTATGATGTACGGACCTTCATAGTTTGGCTCGAATTTCTGTAACAACCCTAAATTTCCGATACAAATTTTTCAAAATATTTTTTCAAAATCCATAAAGGGGTATTTATTACCTGAGCACAAGACTTAAGTAATTAAATAACTCCATTTTTATAGTACAAAAATTGATTTAAATTCAAAGTATACTTGGAGTATTTAATGTTGCTGATATCTCTTTAAGTAATTATTTCACACAAATAATTACAAGAAGGAGCTTGTAGCTCATTGGTAATACCTTGCACTGCTGAACCAAGCCACCAGAGTTCAAATCTCATACCACACATTAGTTTTGTATTTATTTTGTTTTAAATACTTTGGAAGCCCAACAGTCCACACACCATAACTTCCAAAACTTGAACTTCACCTGAAAAAGTAAAAGTACCAGTGCATACCCCATGAGACCCCCCACCCCTCGGCACCCTGACTCGGCCCGACTCGGCCGGTCGGCCGAGTCATCAACACAAAATTTATGTCTTTTGGCCTCCGCTCCCCCCTGTATACTTTAAATCTTCAGATCGGTTTCAGAGAAGCCAGAAAACCTTATTTACTACAATTTTTAATACATTTTCATATACTTTTACAATTTTTTTAATTAAAAACCTTTCACCTACCCTACCCTATAAATACACCCCCTACCCTCTACCTTTTCATCCCAAAATCCTGAGCCCACTCTCTCAAAATCTTCTCAAGAGTTGTGTACTTTGAAAACAAGTTCGCGACGAAGCTCCGACAAAATTCCGGCGGAAATTCCGACGATGTTTTTAGGAACAACCGGCGATGAAGCAACTCCTCGGCAACCTATTTAGTCCCCCCTCTCTCCTTTGCTTAATCGAAACCCGTAAGTCCCCATTCTATCTCTCTTTCTTATTCTCTAAAATATGAAATTACAAAACCCGACGGAATCGGAACAAATCCGATTTCCGATTCGGTTTTCTATAAAATTTCACTTCTCACCAATTCAATCATGCTTAAACATCTTATTGTTGACTATTAAACATTTAATAAATAATTTGAACAAGTTTCATCACATGAAATGATAGCTTTTTCAATTTATCGTAAATACCACAATATTTCGATTTCACATTTAACCCTCTTAACCTTGCTATACATTTAAAGTAGAGCACGAGGTAATGGCCTACCTCCCCACACACGCAAATACAACCCTAAACGATATCATCAAAAACTTAGAATACGATAAAACAATACTTTCATTTAAATACCATATTCTTAATAAAACCATTTCTAAAAGTTTTAGGTTTGAAACACTTTTAAAATAAATACCTTTTACTAGGAATAATACGATAAGTTGTGGACATCGATCGTTTATCTAAAACTGACTTTGTGGTGTCTAGGCTAGGCAAGTGAGAAAGGTAACTTTAAAAGGCCCGTCTCACGGTGATTCGTGAGTGGATCCCTCCTTTCCTCACTTGTACTTATCTGGCCACAATTGGCGGTGAAGAGGCGATTTGAGGTATCTAACAACTTGTCGTTCAGACCATTTAGAAATAAGCTAGTTGATTTAGGAAACTCTAGAATCTAAAATACGGAAAACTGACATTTTTACAAATAAATATTATTTACTTTATAAAACCGTTTTCTAAAGGATTAGTATTTTACAATCTTTGCAAAACGCCGCTACAACCCATTTTTGGGGAACCCGTTTGGGATGGTATGGATTATCGCACATCCTCGGGCTTAGTAGTGCGAGATTCAGACCTCCGCAAGGATCATTCGGTCTCAAAAGGTTTAAAAGACGACATCTTAAGAAAATGAGATTTTTGGAATATAAAATATTTATTAAAAATTATTTTTGTATAAATATATGTATATTTATCCTTAAAATACCCATTTTATTATAATATAAATATTCCACCTTTTTCTAAAAATCACAAGAATAAATTTTACACTAAAATACCATGAACTTCAAATAAATCAATATTATAGATAAATACATTTATTTATAAAAACTAGGATATTTACACTATAAATGTTTCAATATAAAATCCACATTCATTACAACTCTAAAGACGAATAATGAATACTTGAGGTGTATTTTTGAAAAGTATATAAAAGTATTTTTACATAAAACCCCCTCAAGTTTTATAAATTACCCTAAGGATCCTAGTACATATAGGTTAAGAAATAATCAAGACTTCGATTTACATTTCTAATTGTCTGACTCGGGTTTGAGTCTGATTATATCTGACTTGAATATAATTCAAGTACAATCTATAATCTTCAATATTACAATTCAACATGAATCCATGAATCCAGTTATCAATCTATACAACTTGACTGAATCAAACCATGTATATACATCCATTATCCAGTTATTCCATTTACATGATTATGCAGTTACATCCGTTTACTGATATCATGGTTTTGGTCAGTCATCCAATTATACAATTCAATTTACAAGATAATACACTGCAATACAGTACTATCAATAACATAGCTACACGGGGTATTGGGGTAGTTCATTCGTGAATCCAACATAATCTCAAGAGTCCCCCTAGATCATGAATCTATGTCTACTAACACAAGCAAGCAATCATGAGGGCCCGTGTTTTCATGCTCCTGGACTGTGGCCTGTTGAGTTTGGAATACTTCGGCGACGGTCGAAGTCCCGCTACTAACATATCATTTGGGCCCATGGTTCCCTACCCCTGGATTACAGCCTGTTGGGTTTGAGAACACTCTTGAGATTAGTTGACATTCACCCTTGAACTTATGATAACAACAGCATTAACACTAAAACAATATAATACAACTGTAAAAGCTACTCTCTCTCTCTTACTCCCTGTCTATTCTATTTCTCCTCTTATCTTTGGGACTTATCGAGCGACTTGTTCGCTGACGACATTCTCTTTCTTTCTTCTTTGAATGTCGTCAGGTGGTTTGGACCCGACAGAGATCGAGCCATCTCAAGAAGACTTGGAGCAGTTTGCCGAAGATGCAGCATTTTAGTTTCATTGTATACTTTTCCATTCTGTACTTTTCATTTCCTGTTATGCCACTATTTAGGCATCTTTTTATTTCAGTTGTATTTCCTTTTCATGCATTGTACAAAGAATGTTAATAAATAAAAGTTGCTGTTCTTTTTATATCTTGTCTCTTGTGTATTTATTTTATATTGCTTAGATACGCTTAGCGTATGTATTTCTGAGTATATACGTAGCGGGCCTCATCGCGTCCCCTTCGCCGTACACTGGGAAGCGGGGCGTGACAATTTCCCCTGTTTGGCACGATTGGGAATCATTGGTCTTTTGACGACCAACACGAGTTCGCCTTGGCGGAATGTTCTCGGCCTAGCCAGTTGTTTCCCCCAATAATAAAAGAGCAAAGCTCTGTTCAAAATTTTAAAGAGGCAGCGCCTCACGTGCCTTGCACGGGGCGCCAACGCCGAGAGTTAAAAACTCTGAGGCAGCGCCTTACGTGCCTTGCACGAGGGCGCCAGCGCCCAAGAGTTAACACTCTGAGGCAGAGCCTCACGTTCCTTGCACGAGGGCGCCAGCGCCAGGAGTTAAAAACTCTGAAGTAGCGCCTCCCGTGCCTTGCACGAGGGTGCCGGCGCCAGAACTAAAAGTTTCTTACTATTGGATCAAAGATCCAATGGAGATGCCAAATCATCGAAATATAGAATTGAATTCTGTTGAGGAAATATTTCCTCAAAATCTTTCTAAACGAGAAAGATTACCCTCTGTAAAACAGAGCACCGTTGGATTAAAAAAAAATCCAATGGTGATTAAAAATCACCAAGCTACAAAATAAGCTCTGTATGGAAAAATATTTCCCAATCTTGTTAAAAACAAGAAAAATATCTTCTGTAAAATAGAAGTCCTTGGATCAACGATCCAACGGTGGATAAAATCCCCAAATCAATTAAGGATCTCTCAATGAGAGATTTCTTTAACTAAATCAACAAACTTGCCTCCACTATATAAACGCCCTAAGACTTCAAGTCTTGTACAGAGGAACCCCTCTATAAACTTCAAGTTCAAAAAGAAAAGCAAGCAAAAAAAAAGCTTTAAGATAGAAGAAAGAAGAATTTTCTTCAAGGTAAATAAAAATAATAGAGATCCGATGATCTCATCTGCATATCTAAAGGTTTAACCCTCATAAAAGAACATAGTTCTTTTTCTGGATCTGAGATCTATAAGACAAGTCTCCCACAAATGAGAATTTAATTCTCATGGGGATGAATTTGTTCTTGGGGATCGAAGATCCTGAGAAGAACAGAGAATTGAACTCTTTAGAACATAATACACAAAGGAAAAGAAAAAAAAATCAGCGCCAAGCGCCTCACGTGTCCCTCACGTGGGCGCTGTTCAATAAAGAGTGCTTAGCACTCAGTGGTTGGCGCTCAGCGTCAAGCGCCTCACGTGCCCCTCATGTGGACGCCGCTTAATAAAGAGTGCTTAGTACTCAGTGGTCGGCGCTCAGGGTCAAGCGCCCCACGTGGGCGCTATTCAGCATAAAGTGCTCTGCACTCATAAACCAGTGTCCAACGCCTGGCGCTTAGCACCAAGCGCCTCACGTGCTCCACACGTGGGCGCCTTAAAGTGTGTTTAACATTCTATAAAAAACAAAAAAGGGAAAAGCGAGATAAAGTGTGGTCGTCAGAACCCATATGGATGCTCAACATCGTTGGCACAGAAAGGGGACCAAGCACAAGCAAGTGTTTAACACTTTATTCAAAAATAAAATGACTGGGCTGAGCCCAAGTTTGGCCAAACTTCTAATCAACCGAGCTCTTTATTTTCCAGAGCGGTCTTAGTCCCAAACAAGACTACTGAGCTTCTGACGAATATTCATTGGTTCTAGGGTACATCTCCCCACACCTCTGATATATGTCGTTGTAATTCTTCAACGTCGTCAGAGAGGTGGTGATTGATCTAGAATTTAAGTGTGTAGTTGTTAACCGTAATCAGAACGGTGTCGCGCGTAGCTAGACCGAGGTGAGTACGGGTCATCCTCAGGGAAACATGGAACCTTTTATTCTTACTTTAGGCGTGTTGAGAAAGAAAGGAGAATAAATAATGGTTGTAGTTTCTAGATCTATGTTTAAACAAGGATGCAAAATATAGATCTAGATTAACTACGGATGTAGGTTTAATAATAAAATGGGGCTTGTAGGGTTCATTGGGATTTAGTTGTTATGGATAATTAATTAAAAATTACTCTTTTTATCCTTTAATAGATTTAAAACTAGAACGACAGTGATGTATGTAGATTAGGGTTTCTGGAGGGAAAAGCGTTCCCACTCTTAACCCCTATCTTGACATGGAACTCCGTTCATATCTAGCCTTTACCAAAACAATCATTAATCTAATCTCTAATCGCGTTCGAGACTAACAATAAATTGGTAGCGCGCCCGATTAGGATGTTAATGATTCTTTTGGTAAAGTTTATAAACTTTATAGGACGTAAAAAGAGTTTAAGGATCTTCATCATCTATTAACCTACCCTAATCCCATGAACCCTAACAAGCAGAGAATTACTCGGGCATGTTGGGATAAGAAGAGATAGAAATCATGAAGAAAATAAAATGCAATAAAATAAACTGTCTTTATCAATCAACAAGATCAAGTACACTTTAATTCCTTAGAAAATGATTACAAAAACCTAGTTTGCTTCTCGATCTCTTCTAAGGAGGTAGACGAACCGTTGATGATCAGCCTGGATGCGTGAGCCGTCTTGGACTTCGTGATCTCTTCAGCTTGATGCCTTCTAACTTTAGCCTTTGGTTCTTTATATAGCCCTCAAAGAAGAAAACCTAGTTACCATATATGGTGACTTTCCTAATATGTTGACTTTCCATATATGGTAACTTTCCATATATGGTGACTTTCCATATATGGTAACTAGTTGTTAGGGTCCCAACTAAAAAATCCAAGGCCCTAACTCCTCAGAAGTGCGGTGGAACCGCGGCGTAATGGTGGGTTTGGCCGCGGATCCACGGTGGATTAGGAGGATCGTGGGTTCGTTTCTCTTAAGACTTCTTCTGGTGACACATGTAGACTATTTTGGTATCTGGAATCTGAAAATCTTCTCTACGTCTCTGTCAGAATTGATTTCTTCATTTTACTTTACTATTTTGGCAGATTTGATCTCGATAACTCGGATTTCTTTGATTCCAGTCCTGAAATAATTTCTGCATAATTATCTCAATAAATAATGTTAGTAGAATTTGTTTTAATTGAGATATTATCTTTAACCATTTGTCATGATATTTTAGTTTTAAGAGAATTGGTCAAAGGTATTTAATAAGGTAAGCATATTAAATGGGCCAAATGTTACATGGATATTATATGCTTACTTTTTCTTTCATAATGTTAATTATAATATATAAACACATGAAAATAGTATTTTTACAGATAAACCCTCATATGTGTCATATATTATAATAAACACCTTTTTTATATAGAAATAGTAGGAAAAATGTCATATGAAAAGTGTAGTTTTATCAACTGAACAAATACCCCCAAACTTAACTTTGATCGTCCCGAGCAAACTAGTTATTCAAGAGAAGCAGAAAATGAAGAAGAACTAAGTAGCACACTTTCATAGGCAACACGATTGTACTGAGCACGTGCAACAAGCCGTTAAACCTCTAGGTGTCCCTAGTAGGAGGAGTGTTGTCTCCTGAGGGTTTTCAGCGGATTACACCCACAAAATCCTATAATAAAAGAAAGGTGGTGAAAGTTACATATAAAGATAAGAACTATAAAAGAAATAACTTAAAAATAAGAGTTTCCAACTATACCAGCTTTTCAGTTGCTATGATCCCTATCTTAATGGTCATGAAAAAATGTTAGAAATCACATCACCCCTCAATAAAACATAGCCTTTAGTCTTCCTCCCTATCTTTCATCCAAACATTGATCATATACCCCTACGTGTGTATAAAAGACATCCCTACACTTAGAGAATTCAATTCAAGCTATCATACTCTTGTCCATCTTCCAAAGTACTTTATAGTTGGTGAATATTTTCGATAAAATTGCTCACACATTCTTCATGCGACCGTTAACACTTCTTGAGGTACTAACCGACCGATTACAAACCGTGTTTGTGCATTTAGGCGTAATTCCTCGTTTCGCAACACCTAAGGCTTAGCAGTGGCTCCCAAACCAGTTGGTCTAAGGTACTAGGTGATAAAGCACCCTCGCTATATTTTTTTATGCTGCCTTAAGCAATTACGAAACCAGTGTTCATTTTTTTTCTTCACCTCTTATATTTATTTATTTATTTATTAATTTTTTTTATACTAAGGTTTTTAGACAAGAGCATTTCAAGGTATTCTCTACTATCCCAAGTTTCAAGATGTGTGTAAGTGCATACAGTAGGGTATCAACGTTCAAATGTTTGGCCTCAGAAATAGGGACTATTTTTCAGAATTATTTTTATCCGCAGATTAGTGACTTCTTTCATCTTACTAACCCTTGGGACAACGGCTCATAACTACTTATTACTAGTTTCGTTTAAGAAAACATCTAACTTTCTTTCTTTTCTCAAACTACTCATATCTTTCATATATAATTTTTCACTTTCAAACTTTCATTATCAATTTTTTTTTGTGTGCTTATATATAGTATAATGCAAAGTAATACGTAAATAGCACAAACCTCCCCCAAACCTGTTTGCAGCAGTGTCCTCACTGTTGTTTCTTTTAAATCTCAATAACCTGTAGACTTGGGAGGAAAGGTTATTAACGGGGGCAACAAAAATTGAAAGTGAAAATCCTCCCCCAAACTTATTTTTGGCTCATAATTTTGAGGACAAATTTTATTTTCAAGAACCAAAAATATACCCCCCCAAACTTGAGTTAAACAATATTATGCTTTTAAAATCACAAGAGGGGGGTCAAAGTTACTGGTGAATGCTAAGCTTTGCAAAGACCAAAGGTCAACACCAACCATCCGAAAATTTTATCGATGTAACGTATAGGTCGGTGGAAGAACATGTTGTATAGAGCCAAGAAAAAGTGGGGAAGAGATAAGTGGTGGTATGGAAAGGGTTTGTGTGAACGTGAATGTGAAAAGATAAGAGGTGATAAATAAAAATGAGAATGTGAATGATCAGAAATGAGTGGAATATTGGCATTCTCGTATTTTATAAGAAGAAAGGGTGGTGGTTCAACTTCTATAGGTGGAGGTTGATTAATCACAAAATCCGTGTTATTTAGGAATGCAAGTTCGTCAGTAAAAAGTTCTTCAAAACTTTCATCGATGGTGTAATCGAACATTTTGTTGTCAGTAAGTTTTGTGCCAGAATTTATCATACTTGATTTGTCAAAAATTATGGAGGTAGGAGACTCGAAAAACCCATCTACCTCATTTTCAAAAGTATCTAAATTAAGTTGATTTTATGGTATTATTGAACTTGAATTATCGGATTGTGATTCATCAACACTCGCTAACATTACAGGAATAGAAGAAGAACCGGATAGAGTGGAAGATGAAATGGGTAAACAAATTGATATGTCGAGTATTGCTGAACCAGATGTGGAAGATGGAGGCTTAATTTCGGTTTGTTGTTCGGTTATACCATTATCATTAATTTCAAGACGTATTTGGGGTTCGGGAAGAATTAAAGGCTCAAGATGATGACCACAAGGAAGTGAAAGGATTTGATGAATTGGTAGGACAAACTCATCCAAAACTTCGGGTTCATCAATTAATATATCCCCAATGTCAATCACCTTATTCAAGTGAAGATTAACATTCTCAAACACCTCATTCAAAGTATTGTTTTCAATCAATTTATATTCAATAGTGGAAGTGTAGAGATCACAAGGATTTGGTATGGTTTCACTTGAAATGGACCCTTCACAGTCGGGTAAATCAAACACTATAAAGTCACATAACTTATCAGACATTCTATCTTCAATTGATGAATCATTTGGTATACTCGATAAATCAGTGAAACTAGAGTTGTGGATTTCAGTTTGGAAAGGAAAGGTTTGATTAGGAAGGGTGTATAATTCTGTCTCTCTACTCAAATTCTCATTTTTTCCGATGCCCGTATTATATACTGAAAATTTTTGGGCTGGTTCGGAACTCGTTGCTCTTTCATATTTAGCCATGCTTTCCTTTCATTCCTCTCTAATGCGGTTCATTATCACTATACCTTCTTCTAATTTCCGCTCAAGACTAGACTTAGGTTGATAAGGGGTTTCATGATAAGATTGAAATTCTTGTGGATAATTAAAACTCCCAAATGATTGGTTAGAATGAGTGTCTAAAGAAGGTGTAAAAATCGGATATGATTGATAGGAATAGAATGGTTGCGAAAATTGGGCAGGAGTAGGATCAACATTATGATAAGAAGAATATTGATATTGGTTGGTTGGTTGGCTATTTTCAATAGACATCATATATGCTACAAACCGATTATGAAATTCTTCTTTAAAAAGTGATGGTGATGGTTGATATTGGTCCGGATTGAAACTTTGGCCGTTAGCCCTTGCTATATGCTCAGCGATGGACATGTGTCTAGGGGCATCCTCACTCGGAGTATCAACAGAAATAGATGTAGAATTAGGATACGGTTGATAAGACTTGGACTGAGGTGGCCAACTGTTTCTATTTACTTATGCTATCCGATCTCTTAAAGACATGGGACAGTCGAATGGTATACCGAAGCGATTACGAAAACAAGAAATATCTGGTTGTGGACAATAAAGCTCTGCAAGAGTTCGTCTGTTTTGGTTACCCATTATAAGAAGAGAAGAGGAGAAGGGTTTGCTTTAAAAGTGGACTTGGGGGTTGACTCACAAAATCACAAAAAAATGCACAAACAACCCTAGAACTATGGTTATCTAGAACAAGCTCTAGACCGCTCCTAGACTTCCAAAGGACAAGCCGCATGATCAATCCTCTACCACCTCTTTATCGCTCTTGTGGCCAGGTAAGTGCCAGGTAAGTGGAAGGTATCCGCTATACGAATAACCGAAAATAGTAATTAAATAACCACTTGCCTTAGACACACTTGCCTAGACACCACAAAAGAAATGCAGATAAGCGATAGATTACCCACGACCTTCCTCTGTCCTTATTGAGCGCGACAGTCCTTAGAGTCTTGGTCTAGATATTTTTTAAATTAATGTAGGGTTATGCAGATGCTCGTTTTGTGATTTGTGAGGCGTAGGAAGGGTGATAAAATCCCCACTTAATCTGAATTTTGGTCTTTCCCCTTAAAGTCCGTATTAAAATATGCAAAAACAAACCGCAAAATAAAACTCGCAAAAAGATTTTTGAGAGGCGATATTTTGCAAAGAATCCTACAGAAAAGATATTTTATTGGATTTCATAGGAGAGAGAAAGATATAGAAAATATACCAGAGAAGTTTTCAACCCTAAATCCCCTATACAGCCGCGGTTCCGCCACCAATGTGTCTTATTGCCGCAGTTCCGCCGCGATAAAGAGGGATCAGGTGTTGATTTTTGCTACGTGGCCTCCTGTACTCCTCTGGATCTTGATAAATGTCTCTGGCTCTCTGTTTCCTCAGATCTGTGACTTTAGATCCCCTCGCAAAATTCACACAATAATCGTTAAATATGCAAATTGCAGTTTTGTTTATTTATGATATGGATCGAATAAGAATTCAACAAAAATAGTAAGAATAAAAAATTACGCATGTATCTCTGGCAACGACGCCATTTGATTGATCTAGAATTTAAGTGTGTAGTTGTTAACCGCAATCAGAACGGTGTCACATGTAGTTAGACCGAGGTGAGTACGGATCGTCCTCAGGGAAACGTGGAACCTTTTATTTTTACTTTCGGCGTGTTGAGAAAGAAAGGAGAATAAATAATGGTGAAGAATGGTTGTAGGTTCTAGATCTATGTTTAAACAAGGATGCAAAATATAGATCTAGATTAACTACAGATGTAGGTTTAATGATAAAAGGGGGCTTGTAGGGTTCATTGGGATTTAGTAGTTATGGATGATTAATTAAATATTACTCTTTTTATCCTTTAATAGATTTAAAACTAGAACGACAGTGATGCATGTAGATTAGGGTTTCTGGAGGGAAAAGGGTTCCCATTCTTAACCCCTATCTCGACATGGAACTCCGTTCATATCTAGCCTTTACCAAAACAATCATTAATCTAATCTCTAATGGCGGTCGAGACTAACAATAAATTGGTAGCGCGCTCGATTAGGATGTTAATGATTCTTTTGGTAAAGTTTATTAACTTTATAGACGTAAAAAGAGTTTAAGGATCTTCATCATCTATTAACCTACCTTAATCCCATGAACCCTAACAAGCGGAGAATTACTCGCGCATGTTTGGATAAGAAGAGATAGAAATCATGTAGAAAATAAAATGCAATAAAATAAACTATCTTTATTAATCAACAAGATCAAGTACACTTTGATTCCTTAGAAAATGATTACAAAAACCTAGTTTGCTTCTCGATCTCTTCTAAGGAGGTAGATGAACCGTTGATGATCAGCCTGGATGCGTGAGTCGTCTTGGACTTCGTGATCTCTTTAGCCTGATGCCTTCTAACTTTAGCCCTTGGTCCTTTATATAGCCCTCAAAGAAGAAAACCTAGTTACCATATATGGTGACTTCCTAATATGGTGACTTTCCATATATGGTGACTTTCCTAATATGTTGACTTTCCATATATGGTAACTTTCCATATATGGTGACTTTCCTAATATGGTGACTTTCCATATATGGTAACTAGTTGTTAGGATACCAACCAGAAAATCCAGGGCCCTAACTCCTCAGAAGTGCGGCGGAACCGCGGCGTAATGGTGGGTTTGGCCGCGGATTCACGGTGGATTAGGAGGATCATGGGTTCGTTTCTCTTGAGTCTTCTTCTGGTGACACATGTAGACTATTTTGGTATCTGGAATCTGAAAATCTTCTCTACATCTCTGCCAGAATTGATTTCTTCAATTTACTTTACTATTTCGGCAGATTTGATCTTGATAACTCGGATTTCTTTGATTCCAGTCCTAAAATAATTTCTGCACAATTATCTCAATAAATAATGTTAGTAGAATTTGTTTTAATTGAGATATTATCTTTAACCATTTGTTATGATATTTTAGTTTTAAGAGAATTGGTCAAAGGTATTTAATAAGGTAAGCATATTAAATGGGCCAAATGTTACATGTATATTATATGCTTACTTTTTCCTTCATAATGTTAATTATAATATATAAACACATGAAAATAGTATTTTTACAGATAAACCCTCATATGTGTCATATATTATAATAAACACCTTTTTTTTATATAGAAATAGTAGGAAAAATGTCATATGAAAAGTGCAGTTTTATCAACTGAACAGGTGGCGGGTCCAAATAACCAACAACTCCCTGGACCACAACGTCCTTAAACTAGCTATGGACCGCAACGTCCCTAAACTAACACAATAGAGCCCAAATGCTCTTTTGTTGGGTCTGAACGATCCCAAAATCCGGTTAAGTAAACTTAGCCTAAAATTAGACTAACGTATCCGCAACCAACATTTAAGTTGAACTTAGTCTCAAACAAGATTAACGTTCCTTAATCAACCCAAACCCAAATCTAAGAATATACGGATTTGGACTAATTTACGCCCTACGGGCGACAACATAAATTAGTCTCCGTATACAATCCACGGGCAAACAAAAATAAAACAAACACACACGACACAAAGTGACCTTATGGAGCAGGAGAAAGTGGTTACTGCTACGCGTTAATGTAATTAATTGCATAGGCTTGCGCCTGTAGGGAAGAGCGTCCCCACAATCAAAAACCCCTCGCAAAAGAGGGGGAATCTGACGAAATCTGCTACAACGGCCGCATCCGTCCAAACCTCCGATACACGGTGCTATAAATCAGCTTGGCATCTTTGGAGAGGTGGACGGATAGATCCAAATAGTATTTTCCCTCAAATTCAGGAAAGACGTCTGTCTTTCCGGTTTTCGGCGGTAAACAGATTCTGGTACGTCCGTTGGGACCTTTTTCTCTTTCCACTCCAGACTTCGTGTGTCGTGTTTGCGAACGAATCGCAGTTTAATATGGTTGCCCCTGGATTCGAGATACTAAGATTTGGTGTCTTGCTCCAAGCAGAAAAGGAGATATCGATGGCCTCCAGCTGCGCTAGCTGCAACAGCAACTCCTACTCTGTCCCCGCCGGAGGAGTGACTTACGGGCCCTAAGCGTCCTCCATCTTTGCAATGCCAGTGGAGCTGGTGACTCAGGCTACCACTGGATTGTTCTTCGGGACCATGCTCCCGCCAATGAGCTTCAATACCATCACGAGAGGCTCCAAAGAAGTCGGTCTTCGATCGGCTTGCAACTACCACGATCCTTCTCAACGGGTTATCCAATTCCAACGCCTTGGACTTTGACGGACTGGGCCAAAGCTCCAGTGGGCCCGCAAAGAGGCCCGCAATACTTGAAGGGGTTATCCCGAAGTGGATAGTCTTTCTTGTTCCGACAAAAGAAGTCGTCAAAGGGGCTTCTCCTGCTAAGAGATCGGTCTTCGCAAGACTGGCCGTTCTAACTCCTACTGCAGTCGAGGTCGTTAAAAATGCTTCCCCTGCCTGAAAGTATGCCTTCGACAGATTGACCATTCCCTCTTAGCGGACGTTAGTCTTCGACAGGCTGACACTGAAAACAGCCTCTCATCAAAGCAGGGGGTATAACGAGGTCGCTTCAACAACAGAGGTGGTCCCGTCTGCACGACGTGCTCGACGTCGCCACTGGCACCGAGTGAGGAAAGCTGGGGGCAGTTCCCCCTCTGGATTTACCCCACCAGCTCCAACGGTGGAAATTGACGCTGCTGTTCCAACTGGGAACAATTTCGAGTTGCTCAGGAGGGTGCGCAAGAACTCTCCAACCGCTGTACTGAAGAAGTCTCTTCCGCCTGTTGAAAACACAACGCAGGCGAAATCGGAACATCCTCCTCAGCGGCTGTCTTCCAAGATCCACAGAATCTGGCGGAAAGTCCAAGACTTTGTAATTGACAAAGATTACTCTCGCTGGCTGAAGAAGACGAAGGCTTGGCAAGAGGAAGACCATCCCTCCATCTTACCACGGAAGGTATCATCTGCGTGGGTGCCTGCTGCAACGGCCCCCTCAACCTCGACCTCCCACAAGAGGAGACAGCTGGAGAAGATCCCCATGTCGACAGCAATTATCAAAGGCAGTGGACCCAAATGCCCCAAGTCTGGGGGAATGGTAGTGCACACGGTGTACATGGCTTCCAGCAAAGAGGAAAGCCGAACTTCCGCGGGTCATCGACCACTTACACGGTCTGTGACAAAAGCTCAGGAACAACAACAAAAGCTCCAAGAGATGTTGACAAGGATGGCCGCACTCACTGTGCAGAAAGAAAGCCCCGAAGCATCGTCTGAGCAGCGCCAGGATCAGGAGACCGATACAGAGTTCCTGCGGAGAGTACTAGAAAGAAAGGATAAAGAAGCCGCAGAGCAAGCCGCTAACATGAAGCAGATGGCGCTCATGTTCCAAGATATGGTCGGGATGATGATCCACTTGGACCCTCCAGCCGAAGTCCCTCCAATAATCGTTGAAGACAATAGAGGGGAGACGTCAAACCCTCTTCCGGCTCTATCAGCAGCCAGAGAAGAGACGATCTTCAAAGCTGCCCTTGACGACTATATAGCTCAACAAATACGATCGTCAGGACCCGGCGACCTTATCCAGGCTGGTACGATCAAATTAAGTACCCAAATTCCATGTGTATAAGGGGACGGGCGATCCACACCAACACGTTGCTCAATTTAGAGCTTTGTGTGGTAATACCGGAGGCGACGACAAAATGCTGTTTCGCCAATTCGTTGGCATCTTGGCAGAGACAGCATTTGAATAGTACTTTGAGCTCCCAAATGATTCTATCAAAACATTCAAGGAGATGGAATTATTATTCACACAGTGGTTCGCGAGCGCAAGAGCTCGCGTACCCCGATCACGGTGTTAATCAATGCTAGAGTGAAGCCAGGAGAGACCCGGGTTCAATACGCAATTCGATGGTGTGACCTATGGTCAAAATGCAAACAACGCATGAAAGAAGCGCCTGCCGTGGGCATGTTCGTGGGAACCCTTGATCCCTAGGAAACTATATCCCAGTTTATGATTTTCTTCAAGACGACCACTTTCCAGGCCTTGATTGAAAAGCTAGCCCAAATAGACCAGATGGGTCATAGGCCGTCTGTTCCCGCCAAAAATTTTTGCGCAAAAGAGTCCAAGATATCAAATGGCAGCGATACGCTTAAGGAAATGCGAACCAGTATCTTCCGGCCTGTATTTTGATAAACTCCAGAAGGAGGAACTGTTAAATTCTGATTATATTGGAAGCATCTCGAAAAACCCTTCGATTTGATATATTATGGGCCTCATAATTCATCCGGGATCAAAAGTTACGAGCAAATATGCTGTGCACTGTTCCCTGATTAAAAATCAGGAATTACCTCAATGAGGTATCACGTGCTCACACGTGACCAATGGTCACGTGTTGACACGTGATAGTTAAAACAGAAATAAAAATAATGGATGAAGAAGGACCCAATTGGGGGTCACGTGCTCACACGTGACCAATGGTCACGTGTTGACACGTGACAATCGAAACAGAAATGAAATAACAAATGGCTGAAGGAAATACCTCAATGAGGTGTCACGTGCTCACACGTGACCAATGGTCACGTGTTGACACGTGATGGTTAAAACTAAACCGTAAGTAAATGCTGAGAAAAGGACTCAATTGGGAGTCACGTGCTCACACGTGACCAAGGGTCACGTGCCAGCATATGACAGGCTTTGAAAGCCTTACAGATTAATAGAATTAAAATTCTAAAATTTTCTAAATCTTTCCAAACAAAAAAGGTCTTTGGGGGACTGTTGGATTAAAAATCCAAGGGTGATAAAAATCACCAATTTATGGGAAAATCTTAGACAAGGAAAGAGTTCTCTAAATCTCACCAAGAATAACAAACAGAATATCTTTGGATTTAAAATCCAACAGTGAATAACATTCACTAAATGATCTAAAGGATCATATTAATTATGAAAACAAATCAAATCTTTGATTTGCTAAACAAATTGATTCTTTTTCTTCTCCTATAAATAGGATCCAAGAAAAGAAGAGAGGGGATCTACCTTTTTGGGAGAGAAACAGAGAGAGGGGAATTTAATTCTCAAGACAAAGAAAGAAAAGAGAGGAGAATTTAATTCTCAACAAAGAAAACCCTAGGTGAGAAAAGAAAAGGAATCAAAACTTTAAACAGAGAATTTAATTCTTAAAATCTAAGAGTTTAACTCTTCTACAAGAACTTAGTTCTTCCTCTAGTTGAAGATCTGCAGAAGCACATCTCCCTATAAGTTGAGAATTTAATTCTCATCGGGTTGAGATCCTGCCATGCAGATCCGAAACTTAGAGGGGGAATTGAGTTTAGAGGATTTAATTCCCCCAAAACAAAACTAGGGTTTGAACCCTATCTGAGAATTTAATTCTCCTGAAAATACAGGAATTTAATTCCTTCAAGATGGACAGAACTAGGGTTTAACCCTAATCAAGAATTTAATTCTTTCATAATAGGAATTTAATTCCTCCAAAATCATAATTAGGGTTTAACCCTATAGAGAATTCAATTCTTAAAATAACGAGACTAAAGAGATTTCTGTGCATGAAAAGAACTAAGGTCACGTGCCCCCACGTGACCCTTGGAAAGATTCCTGAAGAAAAGAAGCTTTGAGGCAATGCCTCACGCGCTCCCACATGACTCCCAAAACGCAGAAAGAAAAAGTAAAGGAAATGAAGTCTTTGGGCACTCTCACGTGCTACCACGTGACCCCTTAGCAAACGTTTTAACAGTCAGCGCATAAATCCTCATCACGTGTCAACACGTGATGCTCGAAATAAAAATGAAAAGTGTTTAACACTTATTTGCAAATTTGAGGATAAAACAAAGGAGATCTGGCTCCACATTTAGGGTGCCCTCATGTGTCCCCACGTGACCCCTAACAAATCCCTTTAATATCCAATGGATGGATGCCTATCACGTGCCCACATGTGATGGCCAGGAAATGAAAAATGTTTAACACTTAATTGTAGAACGAAGAAAAGGGATCTGGTCCTACCTTTGGGCGCTCTCACGTGTCCACACGTGACCCCTCTTTCTTTAGTGTTTAACACTAATTTGGGGATTATATTTCCAGTGTTTAACACTGATTGTTTCTAGTGTTTAACACTAAATTGAAGATTATATTTCAAGTGTTTTACACTGATTGTCTTTTAGTGTTTAACACTAATTTGAGAGTTCTACCTTCAGTGTTTAACACTGTTGTTCTCTAGTGTTTAACATTACTTTTAGCCAAATTGGATAGTTCTCCAGAGGCAAAAGTCCCTCCTCTAAATGAATCTCAAAATTGAGGAAATTAAAGACAAAATGTTGTCAGAGCCCCCAAATTTTTGTTTAGCACTGTTGAATGATGAGGGGCTGAACCCAGAAAAATGTCTAATGGCCCAAAGGGCTAATATTTTAAACATAATTGGACTTAGCCCAAACTGGCCATAAGTCCTCAAATCATCTTGAACTGAGCACATCTGCTCTTTCAACCAACTCATTGGTTCAAGGGTACATCTCTGAACTCCTCTGATATTTGTCGTTGTAATCCTTCAATGTCTTCAGAGAGGTGATGGGTTCCGACAGCCATACATTTTATGGACTACTATGTCCTTAAACTAGTATTGGACCACTATGTCCTTAAACTGGTATTGGACCACCATGTCCTTAAACTGGTAATCGACTGCAATGTCTATAAACTAAACAATTGAGTCCAAATGCTCTTTTGTTGGATCTAAACGATCCCGTTAAGTTGATCTTAGTCTGGAAATTAGACTAACGTATCCTTAACAAACGTTTAAGTTGATCTTAGTCTCAAATAAGACTAACGTATCCTTAAACCCAACCCCAAACCCAAATCTAAGAAAATACGGGTTTGGACTAATCCACGTCCTACGGGCGACAACATAAATTAGTCTCCGTATACAATCCACGGGCAACCACAAACAAAACAAACACCCACGACACGAAGTGACCATCTGGAGAAAGATAAAGTTGTTACCGCGATGCGGTAGCGTAATTAACTGCAGGGGCTTGCGCCTGCAGGGAAGAGCTTCCCCACAATCAAAAACCCCTCAAACGAGGGGGAATCTGACGAAGTCTGCTACATCGGCCGCATCCGTTTAAACCTTCGATACATGGTGCCATAAATCAACTTGGCATCTTCGGAGAGGTGGACGGATAGCACCAATTAGCATCTGCCCCGAATCTCAGGCAAGACAGTCCGTCTTTCCCGTCTTTCAGAGGGGAACACCGTCCTCTTCAAAGACAGATCTTCGGAATGAAAAGGGCAAAGGGAAAGCGACCTTCGTCGCCAACGCTCAACAATAACCGAGTGACCCGAAACCGGTAGCTCGCCAAAACAACAAACCCAGATCCCTCGAAGAAAAGTTGAGACGTCCTTACTCGTTCCCCCGGGATAAAACGAGGAGACTATTCGGACTGGCGGTGCGCAACAAGCTCATCACTCTGCCGGATCCGAGACGCCCACTGCAACCGGGCGACGTCAACAATCCCAATTACTGCCCTACCACCGAATAGTGGGCCACCCAATCGAAGATTGCTACATCTTCAAAACTGGGTTGAAGACCAGTACCAACAGGGCAAGTTCACGCTGTCCGAAAACTGGAAGGTAGACCTGCCACAGCAACACGCTCCTAAAAAGGTGGATACGCTGGGGGCATCATGCTCATTTGTAGAGGAAGCTCCGTGGGAAGTTGTCCTCTCGGCTAAAACTAAAAGAATGCTGAAGGATCTTCAAGTGTGTCCGGCCATCAAATGGAAAAGCCCTCTGGAGCCCGAGATTATTGACGGGATGCTGAAACCGCGCCTGACGCCGAAAGTTAGTAACAATGGACAAAACCTCCAGGCCAAGCTTTCGAAGTCTTCAAAGGAAAAGAAGAGGACCAAGAAGCCCATGCAGCTTGACGACAATGTTCCCCTCCGAAAGACGGCCTAGACTTGGACGTCTTGCCTGAGATTCGGGGCAGATGCTATATGGTTTTATCCGTCTACCTCTCCGGAGATGCCGAGTTGATTTATGGCACCGTGTATCGGAGGTTTAGACGGATGCGGCCGATGTAGCAGAATTCGTCAGATTCCCCCTCAGGGTGAGGGGTTTTTGATTGTGGGGACGCTCTTCCCTGCAGGCGCAAGCCCCTGCAGTTAATTACGCTACCGCATCGCGGTAACAACTTTCTCCTTCTCCAGAATTTCACTTCGTGTCGTATGTGTTTGTTTTGTTTGTGGTTGCCCGTGGATTGTATACGGAGACTGAGTAATGCCGTCGCCCGTAGGACGTGGATTAGTCCAAATCCGTATTTACTTAGATTTGGTTTTAGTGTTTTTTTTTAGTTTAAGGATACGTAAGTCGCGTTGTGGCTAAGATCAACTTAAACGTTCGTTAGTCCTATTTTGGACTAAGATCAACTTAACGTGGTGATCCATTTAATATATGGCCGTCGGGACTCATCACCTCTCTGACGTCGTTGAAGGATTACAACGATGTATGTCAGAGGAGTTCAGAGATGTACCCTTGAACCAAGGTTGATTTGGAGTTTTATCATTCATTTAAATGTCTAAGGATACGTTAGCCGTATTTGGGGCTAAGATCTACTTAAACGGGACCGTTTAGATCTGTCAAAAGAGCATTTGGAGGCTCTATTGTTCCAGTTTTAGGGACGTAGTGGTCCATGTTCCAGTTTAGAGACGTGGTGGTCCATCGCCAGTTTAGGGACGTGGTGGTCCATATTCCAGTTTAGGGACGTGGTGGTCCGATATTAGTTTAAGGACGTTTCGGTCCAACATTCCAGTTTAGGGACGTGGTGGTCCATATTCCAGTTTAAAGACGTGGTGGTCCGTTATTAGTTTAGGGACGTTTCGGTCCAATATTAGTTTAAGGACGTCTTGGTCCAATATTAGTTTAAGGACGTCTCGGTCCACGAGTTTAAGGACCCCGCAGTTCATATTCATGTGTGGTCGTTGGGACCCGTCACCTCTCTGACGACGTTGAATGATTATGACGACGTGTGTCAGAGGAGTTCAGAGATGTACCCTCAAACCAGTAGTAAATTGATTTAAGAGAGCAATCTTGCTTCAGTCAATTTAATTTGAGGACTTACGGCCAAAATTAGGCTAAGTCCAGTTGAAAAATATTCAACGCCTTTTATTTGTTTTTTTGGTCTTTTAGACCTGTGCTAGGGCTTGGCCCATTTTAAAATAATGCATTGCATCAATTTATTTTTTTGTTTGGGCTCTTCTCATGATTGATGCAGAGCATCAATTTATTCTGGGCTCCGCAATGCATAACATTTATATTATTTTGTTTGGGCTCTGCCCATTTATAAATGATGCGGAGCATCAATTTAATTAGGCCTGCTTGGTCTTCTGACTTGGGCCTGGCCCTTTGAGAAATGCATTGCATTTGTGCAAAGCACTAGGAATCTTTTAGGTTCAAGAACAGAAGTGCAAAGCACTTTTTTTTAATTTCTTGATCTAAATTTAGATCAAAGAAAATAAAACAAGTTTTTTCTTGTTCCAGAGAACCAAAGGTTCATTGCAAATGCAAGGCACTATTTTTTATTTATTTATTTATTTATTTATTGAAGATCACTGATCTTGTTCTTAGATCCATGATCTATTCCTGAGAGAATTTTCTCTTATTTTAAAGGTTTTTACCTTTGTTTTTAAGGGGGTCTTCAGAGTTCTCTTCTCTATCTTTTTTTTTTATCCAGATCTTGATTATTTTGAAATGAGGTCTGGGGTCCTTTTTATAGTGCTCATAAATTAGTTAAATTTGTTACATAAATCTTTTCTGAGTGATTTGGGGAATTTTCCCTACCGTTAGATCTTTGATCCAAAGGCCCCTGCCTTATACAAGAAAATCTTCTTGTTTTAACAAGATTTATTTTGTTTTGCGCAACTCCCCCAGTGAGTGATACGTGTAGCGCAGTGAAGCGCTTGCGCAACAGCGCTTGCGCAACTGCGCAAACACGTGTCGCGCAGTGAAGCGCTTGCGCAACAGCGCTTGCGCAACTGCGCAGACACGTGTCGCGCAGCGGTGCGCTTGCGCAGCTCTTTTTGCGCAGCTGCGCAGACACGTGTCGCGCAGCGGTGCGCTTGCACAGCTCTTTTTGCGCAGCTGCGCAGACACGTGTCGCGCTGCGGTGCACTTGCGCAGTCGTGTTTGCGCAACTGAGTGTTGCTTATGTTTTTTAAAGAGCCTTGCTCTGATTGGACGCACTGCCTTGGGCGTTGCGCTGGCGTGTCAACTTCTGACACGTGGCGCGTTGCGCGCAGCGCACGGGATCTGAAGCGTTGCTTCATTAATTTGAATTTTCAAAATTCAAACAGAGCCTTGCTCAAATTGGGGAAACAAATGCCCCCCCCACCGTTGCGCTCACGTGGCGTGCACGTGAGTGCAGCGGTGGCGAGATCCTAGTCGTTGGATCAAGGGGGTCAGGTGAAGAGGCGCAAGCGCCTATAAATGGGACCCTTAGTCCTTTAATTTCTTTACCGTTTCAAGAATTTTGATTCAGAGCCTTGCTCTTGCTTAAGAACTCTCAGAGCCTTGCTCTTGCTTCTTCCCAAGAACTTTAAAGTTCAGAACTCAGAATCACTCTAAGTAAGAAGATTAAATTAATTTAAATTAAATTTTAATTCACAGAGCCTTGCTCTTATAGATCTTTGATCTAAAGAAAAACCCCTTTGGGGTTTCTTCAACAGAGCCTTGCTCTCAAAAACTCACAGATTTACAGAGATCTGGTCCATGGGTTTTCACCCATGAACAGAGCTTTGCTCTAAAAGAGGAGATTTTCTCCTTGTCTCTGGGGATTTCCTCCAATGAGGATATTCTCTTGGGGGTCTTTTTCATTAACTGACAGTCTCATCCCATGATGGGACTGTCATATCAAATGATGCGCCGTCATCTAGATTTTTGTGGGTCCCGCTTTGGTCCCCTACCCACTGCATTGCAGTGTGATGTAGGACTTTAAAATGTAAAGCATTGGAACACTAACAGTTATTATTTTTTTTTGCTTTTTTCTACAGGAAACATGTCTGAAGATTTGTCTTTCCCTTTCGTTCGCTCGGAGGGAGGGTTCCCCCATTCGCCAGTGGACCGGGTGGTGTTCGCCTTGATTAAAGATCATGACCCCGAGTGCAAGAAACTCCACCTGTGGGGAAGGTGGTACAGCCAAATCATCCAAGGCCGTCGCAGCTTCAGCTCCGCTTCGCCCTCTGAGCCTATAGTTACGATCCCTTATGCGGACGAGCCCCCGGTGAAGTATGCCGTGGAAGTTAAGAATTGGAATTCTGACGATCTCCTCCAGCCCGCCATCGGTGCCATCCCAGTGCAGCCGCCGCCGGCGATAGACATCTTGGGAAGGCGAATCTGTCAGGGTGAAGCACGCCCTTGGGGACAAGCTTATTATATTGGACTGATCCCGCGACCGCTCGCCGGCTATTTACAATGGGCCCGCTACATCTTAGCGGCGAAAAGGGCTCACCTGACGAGGATCGGTTTATACTCGGCCGTCTACGTTTCTCTTTTCGAGTATCCTTCTCCTCCAACATGGTGGATGAAGGCCTTTATTGAACAATGGAACATCCCCACCCACACCTTCCTGATAGCGGATAGGGAAGTCTCCATCTCTTTGGAGGAATTTGCCGAGATTTCAGGTCTACCAATGAGGGGGGAGCACTACGACGAGCCGCTTCCTCTTGACGAGTACGTCTTTGCCACTAAGCAGCTGGTGTTCGACTTAACTCTGGAGAACGCTATTCAGTATCAGCATCCTGGCTTGGTGAAGGTGTTGGAGATCTATGAGGAACTCCACTTGGAATCGGGCGACCGGGACGTCAGTTTCGCGGACTTCATTGCTCGCTTTATTCGCCCGGAGTTCCTATCAGAGCAGAGTGAGAAGTTCGCTCAGCTTGTTGACCATTTTGGTTTCGGCTTGGACCGCCGACCTACATCGGAAAACGACAAGCGGAATTTTTATCTCCCCAGCACTGCCAGCGTCCCTTTCTCAGAGATCGCCGTTCCTGGCATGGACGAGGAAACTTTTTTCATAGGGTTCTTGGGTTTATGGTTGTGCAGCTTCGCGCTCCCCATGCACCCACGCCTCATGCGGCCCTCCGTCTTTTACCCGGCGCATCGAATGGTGGCCGGTTTGCAGTTATCGGTAGGGATCGCCGGATTGGCTTATCTTTATAATGGACTTAGCGTAGGGGCGGACGCTAGTGAGCCTGGGGTACAGCCTGCCAACTTCCCGATGCACTATTTTACTTCTTGGATGGAGATGCACGTGCGAGGAGTGTTTGGTGCTCACAAGACTCCCCCGCTCTTTGAGAAATACAGACTCCCGAGAGTCATGCGGTTGGTCGGGGCTTCAATTGTGGTTCCAGCCCCGCGGGAGTCTAGAGGGTTGCTCCTTCGTCCACATCTGGTCGGAGCGAAGGTTTCCTTTGTGGATAAGGTTATAACCATAGGCTCAGAGACCACCAAGTCAGTGGTGCCCCTGCGTGATGACTTCAAAGACGGGGCTTCTGTATTGAAAGCTCGGGAAATCCTCCATCTCTACTCCATCCGGCCGGGCTATCTAGTATTTAAGCAGAATAAGACGGCCTTGTTTATGAGATATAACCCACACCGATTTGCCCGACAGTCAAGCTACAACCAAGGGATCCCGCTGGAGGCTTTCTTGGAAACGCCCGTGGTCGGCCCAGAGGGGATAAAGAATGCGATGCATCATTTTACACGGCTTAACACAGGTTCCTATTTCTTCATTAGTGAACCCAGCTGTACCCCTAAGATGCTTAATTCATATGTGGCTTGGTATGCGCACGCGATGGGCCCGATTATCTTAACGGAGAAGCGCATGTTGGTTGACCGTAGGGGTGCACCTCCTGGTGGCGATCGTAAGGCCCCTTTGCAGCCAAGGCTCCCGGTCGTCCCTCCGCTAAAAGATGCTGGAGTCGATCGACCGCGCGTGTTGAGCCCCCCGCGGGGATTGCCACTGCCTACTACGGTGGATGCACCACCGGCGCCCCGTGCTCCTACGAAGACGGTTAATGTGGTATCGCCAGGGTCCGGCGCTGGAGCAGATATCGGGACCCGCCGCCCTAAAGTGATTGCCAAGCGTAAATCTGCTCCGGGTGGATCTAAAGCTGGTGGGCAGCAGAAGAAAAAGAAGTCCGTCCTTTCCCTCGAAGGCATATGTGAATATGGAAGCAACGAGGGCTTCTTGGTAGACCCTGCGGACACCAATTTGGCTGCCGGCATTGCAGCTTCAGAGCGATCGGCGAGGTTCGAAGCAATGTTAAGCAGACTCCCTGAGTCAGCTAATCATCAGCCGCTTTATTTGTCATTTTATTGCACCTTTTTATTATTATCTTTAGCTAATATTTGCCTCATTTTCAACAGGTGTTTCTACTGAAGATGCCATTGCTGCCTCTCTGAAGACCTTCCAGGAGGAGGAGAAGAAGCGTGCCCTAGCAGGCGTTGGTATGTCCCACCCATTTCTCTTTTATAAGGAAAGTTTGTCATCTTTTCTGATAGTCAACGTAACCTTCTTTTTTTTCTTTGCAGAGCTTATATCAGTTGATGTGGGGATCCCTCCCGAGCCTGTCACTGAAGTCCCGGTCTCGTCGAGGCTACTGGAGGAGCCTCGACTTGACAAGACGATGAGAGATGCCTTGAAAAATTTGGAGGCCTCCCTATTTACGGACGAAGAAGCCTCACTCAAAGAAGCCCTAGTGGCATCCGTCTCGACGGCTCGAGAGGAGCGGAAGCGGTTGAGACGCGAAGCAAAGGCGCGCAGAGCTGCTTTGGCCACAGGAGCGGGCCCTAGCACTATTCCTCGTGCCGACACTCCTTCTGAAGAGGCCCCTGCCGCCCTGTCTACTGCTCATAGGCAAGTGGCGCGCGCGGCCCGGAGTGCAAACGATAAATCTTCTTCAGGTAGCATTTCTTTCAGAACCTTGTTGTAAGAATTATAAAGCCATTGGCTCATATGCATTCCATCTTGCAGGGCCAGGTCCGACTGAGGGGGAGGCGGAGACCGTCGAACCCAGGGGAGCGGAGGAAGCGATACTTGCCGAACCAGAGCCGACTGTGAGCAACGTCGTCGGGGCCACGGGGCCTGAAACAGAGGTTGAGGGATCCGCCGCCGATAGGGTCATTGATGCCGCACCTGAGGTGGCGGCAGATGAGATGATTGTCTTAACCGAGCCGAAAGAAGTAGAGGGCGAAGCGCTTGAGGCTGGAGACTTCGTGGTGCCGATGGACGAGACAGTCGCGACCGCAGAACTCGAGGGAGTATCGGGTGAGGCGGCCACGATTCCTAAGGAGGAGCTGACCGCTCTTTCCCACGAATCTGGCAATACTCCGATCATAGCCCTCCCCGTGTATGGTTCCTTGCCGTCTCCAGGGCTTGCGAGCACAACAACGGTCCCCATCGAGTCGGGTGATGAGGCCACGGGCGGTGGTCTCATGTCACTGGAGGAGGGGATTGCTTCAGTTTCGGCTGGCAGCTCGTCGGGTAAAATTTTCTTTTGGTTATCAGCGTTTCTCTCTTTTTTTTATATATATGTCTCATGACCTCTTCTAACAAGTTTGTCTTTGCAGGTGCGGCCAGTGCCGACGCTCCATTGCTTGAAGGAGCACCGTCAACTACTGCTTTGGCGGTGGTCACTTCTCCATCTTCCCTCGTGCCGTCGCGGATGTTGGAAGGTATGGATTTGCGACTCACAAGTTAATCTTTTAAATGTGTAGTTCATGGACTAACGTCATAACACCGTGTCTTTTCAGGAGTGCTCTTTGATCATCTATATCAAGTGTTACTCCCACACTTCTCCTTCCCGTCCGAACTCGCTTCTCCCTTTAGCGGTGCCGGTGAGTACATTTTCATTTTGATGTCTTTGTTTATTCCCTTTTTTTAGCAATGGGATGATTTCTGACTTTTCCTCTTCCTTATTGCAGTGTCACAAATCGAAGGAGGGGACGCAAGACCCGTCACGCCACCGGCCCTTCCCGCTTTGCCGTCTGTTGCAGCTGGTACAGTATATTCCTCCCCCCTTTTTTATATGATCCTTTAACATTTTTTTCGAATCATTGTTGAACCATGTTTCGTTCTGCAGCTATTGTCCCAGCTCCGATCCCTTTTGAGTCTCGTGTTCTCTCACCAACGGGCCCTTTCTTGAAACGTCCTTCTTCAAAAGGTGCCGTGATGAGTTTGGGGATGCTGAGTGGGTATATTGAAGAGCTTAACGTGGACGCTCTCCTTTCTGTCGTGGATTTCGCAATGGAGGTTAACCCGATGTTGGCGGCGCTCGTAAACTTTCACAATGAAGGCGCCGTCGAATCTTGGGTTAACCACTGCAGAGAGATTGAGGCCTGCTTGCATCGGTTGGAGACGACGCGCCCTTCTCTCGAAGTTTTGGCCATGAGCACCGAACGGACGGCCTGGCTCGAGCGAAGTGCTTCTTATCTTCGCCATTTGGAGCAGGAAGCAGCTTTACGGTTGAAGGAGCGTTGGGAATCCTCAAGCGCAACCGCTCGCCTGCGCGCTGAAGTTATGACGAATGCTGCTGAAGTGAAAGCCGTCTTTGAAGGCCTCCTGGAGCGTATCTCTAATGGGCTAGCACTGAGGCGGAAGCTTGATGCCGCCGAGCGTGATGCTCGAGGTCGTGAAGCAGCTCAGCAGGCTATTGGGGAACAACTCCCATCCTTCAAGCAGCAGCGGGCTCAAGCAGAGGCCGAACTGGCGATGGCAGCCGATCAAGAGAAGGCGTGGAAGGAAATGTGCGAGCAATTGCTAAATCTATGCAAGACGCTTCCTTCTCAGTGACTCTCCTTGTATCATTTGTACTTATAAAATAGATTTATATACATTTTTTATTCTTTAGCACAATGTATCATGTACTCGATCAATATTTATGAATAAAAGATGCACATTTTTGTAATGTCTTGTGTCATTTCTCCGTCTTTTCTTCCTTTTATTATCAGTATGCCACCTTAGTAACCATGGTTGACGGATGATTAGGACGGGTATCCCGACCTTCTTAAGAAATAGCGATGGCTTAGGCCGCAGGTTCAGATCTGCTGCCTAAGACTTTTCAACTCTATAAGCCGTGAGGGTCTCATAGAGACTTTTCTCCCTACGGATCGAGAGGATCTTGTAGGTGGGTTTTCTCCCTAGGAATCGTGGGGATTCCTAAGTGTGGTTTTCTCTTATAAGTCGTAAGGATCCTATAAGAGAATTTCCCCCTCTTACGGGTTGAGAGGACTCGCAAGCGGTTGTTTCCCTCCTCGTCGAAATTCAACTTTGGAGGGTGAGACCTGTGAATAGTATGCAAGAGACCATTTTGGATTGACTTGCAGGGTCCCATTGTTCAGGAAGCAAGTTTTTTAGCCCCTGCTGCCTGAGGCTTCATCTCGCAAATTGAGAAGCAAATTCGATTTATTAAAGAAATCCCTTTTCTGAATGATTTGGGGGAATTTTCCCTCACCGTCGGATCTTCGATCCAAGGGCTTCTGTTTTACAGAAGAAAATCTTTTTATTTTAACAAGAGCAGAAAAGATTTTTTTTTTAGAACTTTTAATTTTGTTTAGCGCAAATGCTTCAGGGTATGACACGTGTCGCACAACGCACAATGCAGCGCAATTGTGTTAGCGCATCTGCGCTGACGCGTGTCGTGTAATGCATGGCTTAGCGCAACTATGCTAAATGCATTTGCGCCGACACGTGTCGTGTAGCACACGGCGCGTACGCAGCTGAAGCGTTGCTTCCTTTAATTTTGGTTGTAAAGGAGCTTTGCTCTGATTGGGTGCGCTGCTTTGGGCACTGCGCTGATGTGTCTGGGTCAGACACGTGGCACGTTGCGCAGCGCAAACAACCTGAAGCGTCGCTTCATTAAATTAATTTTCAAGACAGAGCTTTGCTCTGATTGGGGGAAGACGAAGCGTTGCTTCATCTCCCGCCTCGGAATTTGAACAGAAGTTCGCTCCGATTAGGGTAAACTGCCGTGACAACTCTTGGAAGTCGAAGAGGCACTTGATGCCTATAAATAGGACCTTTGGTCCCCCATGGATACTTATCCTCTTTCAGATTTTTATTTTCAAAAACTTCAGAGCTTCGTTCTTGCCTTCAAGATCTCCGGTGCTTTGCTCCCCCTTTTTTTTTTAAAGTTTTTAGAAAAACTTTTTTAGGTAAAATCGATTCTTAGATTAATCTTAACCAGCAGAGCTTTCGTCCAGGGGACTTTATCCTTGAACATATTTTTGCTCTCTAGTAATTTAGTCCTTTATGTATGTTATCGCTTTTCTATTGCTGATCTTCCTGTAATATTTCTTCCAGGCATAATGGCGGCGGTGCATCTATACAGCTTGCACGAGTTCATTACTCACGACGATATCCGCGCTCAGGGTCGTCAACAAAACCAGGAGTTTACAGACGCTGAATGTGCAGAAGTCATGGGTCGTCTGAATGCAAGCGGTGGGTGGCTGTTGCCTCGTCGTTCGGCCCTTTTGAAAGTCGTATTAGGAGCCATATGGAGATCACTTCCGGGTCTTCATGAGGCCTTACCGCTCAACGCGCTGGATGATGCCGAAGACAAGGTGCATTCAGTGTACCTGACAGGGCTGATCTCAAAGAAACGGCGGAACAGCCTCATTGACATCCTACACCAAGTCTTCCAGCAGACGACGATAGTTGCTGCTTATCGAAGGCCAGGGGGCTTGCCGATGATATTGACATAGAGGAGCGCGAAAGACTGCGCATAAGAATAATTAGAAAGGCCAGAAGAACTCTGGATGGCCTTACTTTCGATTTCCTCAATCCGTGTCCCGGGTCTGAGGTTATACCGTTGTAATAATTTGAATAATGTTTCTTATTTATTGTTCTTATGATTGTAAAAAATGAATTTTTTTTTAGCAGTATGAATGGAAACTCTCCCCTTTTCTATTTCAGCTTGTCTTATTTCTCGTCCTGAGTCTTCTGCCTGTGCATAAATGAATGCGTCATGAACGCCGGATCAAATGTAGATCAGATATTCTTTCTGTCATCTTCTTTTTATTGTCAGCAGGTTGTCTTAATAACCATGATTGATGGATATCTAAAACGAGTATTCCGACTTCGTTAAGGAATAGCGATGGCTTAGGCCGCAGGTTCAGGTCTACTGCCTAAGGCTTTTCAACTCTATGAGCCGTGAGGGTCCCATAGAGGCTTTTCTCCCTACGGGTCGAGAGGATCCCATAGGTGGATTTTCTCCTTAGGAATCGTGAGGATTCCTAAGCGTGGTTTTCTCTTATAAGTCGTAAAGATCCTATAAGAGAATTTTTCCCTCTTACGAGTCGAGAGGATTCGTAAGCGGTTGTTTCCCTCCTTATCGAAACTCGACTTTGGAGAGTGAGACCCGTGGATAGTATGCAAGAGACCATTTTGGATTGACTTGCAGGGTCCCATTGTTCAGGAAGCAAGTTTTTTAATCCTTGCTGCCCGAGACTTTATCTTGCAAGGTAGGACGAACCGGGAATTCTCTCACGGAGACAGTGGTGGCTCTGCGAGTTGACGTGGGTTGGGAGGCTCTCGTCACGGAGTGTTTGTATCCGTGAGTCGAGGAGTTTGCTAGGGATTATTTGTTTCCCAAGCGCCAAGGGTTATTTGTTTCCTTGGGGTTTGAAACGAGTCGAGGATTCCTGCGGAGGCATTGGTGACTCTGCGGGTCAACGCGGATCAGAAGGCTCTCGTCAAGGAGTGTTTGTATCCGTGAGTCGAGGAATTTGCTAGGGATTATTTGTTTCCCAAGCGCCAAGGATTATTTGTTTCCTTGGGGTTTGAAACGAGTCGAGGATTCCTGCGGAGGCATTGGTGACTCTGCGGGTCGACGCGGATCAGAAGGCTCTCGTCAAGGAGTGTTTGTATCCGTGAGTCGAGGAATTTTGCTAGGGATTATTTGTTTCCCAAGCGCCAAGGATTATTTGTTTCCTTGGGGTTTGAAACGAGTCGAGGATTCCCACGGGGGCACTGGTGGCTCTGCGGGTCGACGCGGATCAGAAGGCTCTCGTCAAGGAGTGTTTGTATCCGTGAGTCGAGGAATTTTGCTATGGATTATTTGTTTCCCAAGCGCCAAGGATTATTTGTTTCCTTGGGGCTTGAAACGAATCGAGGATTCCCACGGGGGCACTGGTGGCTCTGCGGGTCGACGCGGATCAGAAGGCTCTCGTCAAGGAGTGTTTGTATCCGTGAGTCGAGGAATTTTGCTAGGGATTATTTGTTTCCCAAGCGCCAAGGATTATTTGTTTCCTTAGGGTTTGAAATGAGTCGAGGATTCCTGCGGAGGCATTGGTGACTCTGCGGGTCGACGCGGATCAGAAGGCTTTCGTCAAGGAGTGTTTGTATCCGCGAGTCGAGGAATTTTGCTAGGGATTATTTGTTTCCCAAGCGCCAAGGATTATTTGTTTCCTTGGGGTTTGAAACGAGTCGAGGATTCCCACGGGGGCACTGGTGGCTCTGCGGGTCGACGCGGATCAGAAGGCTCTCGTCAAGGAGTGTTTGTATCCGTGAGTCGAGGAATTTTGCTAGGGATTATTTGTTTCCCAAGCGCCAAGGATTATTTGTTTCCTTGGGGTTTGAAACGAGTCGAGGATTCCTGCGGAGGCATTGGTGGCTCTGCAGGTCGACGCGGATCAGAAGGCTCTCGTCAAGGAGTGTTTGTATCCGTGAGTCGAGGAATTTTGCTGAAGTCACTGGCTTCTTCGGTTGAAATGAACCGTTGAGGTTTGGCTTCGTCGTCTGACGGAATCCGCTGGGAAAGTATGGTTCCTTCTTTGTTTACGCCCTTGGATTGTATACAGGGATCGATGTGATCTTAACTGTAGGGCTAAAGTTTTATCATTTCTTCTTTTTATTTTATTTTATTTCCGCGATGCTCTATCATTTCAGCTTTTATATCGCGAAGGTCGCGATTGCCCAATCATTTCGGCTATTTTTCGCGGTGCCCAATCATTTCGGCTATTTATTTTATTTTTACTCGTTGCTTTTTATTACGAGTTGCCCCATCATTTCGGCTATTTTGCATGCATACATTTTACTTGTTGCTTTTTATTGCAAGTTGCCCCATCATTTCGGCTATTTTGCATGCATGAGCGGCCTACTGGCTTTTCGCTGTAAACCTGAAATTGGACACCGATTTCGGCATCAGCACCGATGCAACTGGGATATTACCAGGAGCGAATCATCATTTGCCTCTGTCGTTGTCGAACAAAGGAGGCTTAGTGACTAGGGTTAAGGTCCTGTCGACTAAGGCTTTTGACTTCATGAGTCGTAAGGGTCTCACAAAGTTATTCCTCCCTACAAGTCGTGAGGATCTTGTAGGTGTATTTTCTCCTTAGGATTCATGAGGATTCCTAAGTGTTTGTTTCCTCTGTAAGTCGTAAGGATCCTACATGAGGGTTTTCTCCTTGTAAATCGAGAGGGCTTACAAGGGTCGTTCGAACATATCCCCAGTCACGGATGGATCTTGGTTAGAGAAATGTTTATTCGCGCCCGTGGATTGTATACAAGGGTCAATATTGAACCACTTGTAGGGCAATATCGGAAATTGTGGGGATTGCTTAAGCACAGGTTGAGGTCTCTGTAACTTAAGACTTTCAAATCCTATGAGCTGTGAGGGTCCCATAAGAGAGTTCTCCTTACGAGTCGTGAGGATCTCGCAAGTGTATTTTCTACTTGGGAATCGTGGGGATCCCTAAGCGTGTTACTCCTTTGTGAGTCATAAGGATCTCATGCGGGTGGTTTCTCCTTACAAGGTCGAGAGGACCATGTAAGTGTCTTTTAACGAGGTTGCGCCCTTTCGGGTTTTCACGAACACTCACCGGTAGCCCTGCTGTTTTTACTCACGGAGCCCTTTCGGGTTTTCATCCGTGCCCATTTTGCTTATGGACATACCGTTTTTTTTCTTTTTATTTTCTTTTTCTCTCTTTTTTTACAAGGTCGCGCCCTTTCGAGTTTTCACGAACACTCGCCGGTAGTCCTGCTGTTTTTACTCACGGAGCCCTTTCGGGTTTTCATCCGTGCCCTTTTTGCTTATGGACATACCGTTTTTATTTTATTTTATTTTTTCTTTATTTATTTATTTATATTTTTTTATCTCGTCAGCCTAAGATGCTGCGGTAGCAGTTTAAAGACGTTTTTGTCTGTTATTAGTTTAAGGACATTTCGGTCCTTCGTTAGTTTAAGGACGTTTCGGTCCGTCATGGAGAAGGCCGGCTACTTTTTATAAAGCTTGAGCTTAGGAAGATAGCGAGCGGACATAGTCGTCGTCATCTATCATTGACCTAGGCTGTGGCTCATTAAGCATAATATTTCTTTAGGAAGCGACTGTTTATTGGCCTGAAAGGCCTTTCGCCGTGCATGTCCATGAGTAGATAGGCCCCACCCTGGTAAACTTTATCTATGATGTACGGGACTTCATAGTTTGGCTCGAATTTTCCCCACTTGGCGCGATTGGGGATCATAGGCCTTTTGACCACTAGCACGAATTCGCCTTGGCGGAATGTCCTTGGTCGGGTCAATCTTTCGTATGAGCGCGTCATCTTTGCTTTATAAGCTTCTAGATTTTGCTGCGCTATGAGCCGAGTTTCATCAAGGGCGTCAAGCTCCTCAAGCCGAAGGTGAGCATTTTCTTCGTCTGTCAGCTCGTAGTGGACTGCCACTCGTAAAGAGGGTAATTCTATCTCGAGAGGGAGTATTGCTTCCGTCCCAAATACCAACGCGTACGGCGTCGTGTTTGTGGCCGTCTTAAATGTAGTTCGATACGCCCAAAGAGCCTCTTGCAGTCTTTCGTGCCAGTCTTTCTTGTTTCGGGATACCGTTTTCTTTATGATCTTTGTTAAGGTTTTATTGAAGGCCTCAGCTAGACCGTTAGCTCGCGGATTATAAACTGAGGAATATCTCCAGTCTATATTATGCTGTTGCGCAAAGCGACTGATCTTGTGGCTTCTGTAGGCTGGCCCGTTATCGGAGATGATCCGTCGCGGAGTTCCAAACCGATATATAACGTGCGTCTTGAAGAAGTGGAGGATATTTTCCGTCTTCACTTCCCTTAGCGGTATCGCTTCTGCCCACTTAGAGAAGTAGTCAGTCGTCGCTAGGATGAAACGATGTCCCCTAGACGATGCTGGTTCGATGGGGCCGACTATATCAGTTCTCTACATTTCGAATGGCCAGCTAGCCACTGTTGGGTGTAGCGGATTTGGATGCTGATGGATGAAGTCCCTATGAATTTGGCATGAGTGGCATTGCTTCGCATATTCGATGCAGTCCTGAATCATCGTGGGCCAGTAGTAGCCCATCCGTTTTATCTTCAACTTCATCTTAGGGCCCGCTTGGTGAGAACCGCAGAGCCCATCATGAACTTCCTGGACGACCCTTTTCGCTTCGTCAGGTCCTAAGCATCTCAGCCACAGAGAATCAAATGACCTCTTATACAGGGTATCATTGACGAAGGCGAAAGACAGAGCTCGTTTCATGAGCTGATGTCTTGTGGACGCTTCTTCAGGCATTCGGTAGGACTTGAAGTAATCTATGAAGACTTCTCTCCAATCCTCGGTATTTTCCCAATCTTTTACTTGCAGGGTTGTCTGCTCGCTCGCTCCCTTTTATTTGGATAATTCCGGAGATATTTCTGCTGGGGCAAGCACTCGACGGCTTTGTACCACGATTCTAACGTCATCGAGGTTCTCGTCAGCCAGTTCTTTAGAAAGTTTGGCCAACGCGTCTGCTTTGCTATTTTCCGCACGCGGTATGTTCTCCAAAGTATAAGAGGGAATTTGGGTCAACAGTTGTTGCACCTTTTCACCGTATTTCACCAATTCTGGTTTACACATTTGGTAGTCACCGTTCACTTGACTAACGACTAGCTGGGAGTCTCCATATATGAGGAGGCTTTCGATTCCCATGTCGATGGCGATCTCGAGGCCTGCTATCAAAGCTTCATATTCAGCTTCATTATTCGTTCTCGGTTCTGTTAAGGAGAAGGCGAAGCGCATTATTCCTCCTTGTGGGGTCACAAAGATAAGGCCTACTCCCGATTTGATCATTGACGTACTTTGTTTGTGCTTCTTCATGAAAGACGCCCCATCGAAGTAAAGCTCCCAATGGGTATCACCACCGTCGATTGCGTCAAACGCATGCTTGTCTGGCAAGTCGCAATTCAGGGGAGAATCGGCAGGTATCGGGTGCTCAGCAAGGAAGTCGGCTATGGCCTGACCCTTCACTGCCTTGAGGGGTCGATATGTTATCGAGAACTCCATTAAGAGCAGAGCCCATTTAGCGAGTCGTCCTGTCAATATGGCCTTTGACATTAGATATTTAAGAGGGTCCACCTTTGAAATGAGATGGACTTCATGCGCTAATGCGTAATGTCTAAGCTTTGTTATTGCGAAGATCAACGCCAGACAGTGTTTTTCAATAGGGGAGTAATTGCTTTCTGCCCCCAGCAGAACCCGACTTAAGTAGTAGAGTGCTCTTTCTTTCCCCTGGTCATTCTCTTGTGCCCATAATGCGCCTAAAGAACCTTCAAGGGCGGCTGTGTAAAGAATGAGAGGCTTTCCCTTGACTGGAGCAGCCAACACTGGAGGGTTTTGCAGATACTGCTTGATCTCATCCAGTGCGCCTTGGCATTTATGATCCCAAACGAATGGGGTTCCCTTCTTCATCAGGTGACTGTAAGGACGTCACTTTCCTGAAAGATTAGCGATAAACCGCCGAATGTATGCAAGCTTTCCTTGGAGAGATCGCAACTGTTTAAGAGTTCTTGGCGGAGGCATTTCCATGATCGCCTTGATTTTAGACGGATCTATCTCAATACCTCGGTGTCGGACGATGAATCCCAGGAATTTGCCCGAGGAAACCCCGAACGCACATTTTAGAGGATTCATCTTCAAATTGTATTGCCGAAGGCGTTGAAATACGGTCTTCAGATGCTCGAGATGTTCTTCGTATGATTTGCTTTTAACCACGAGATCGTCGATATAGCATTCAATGATTTCGTGTATAAGGTCATCGAAGATCTTTGTCATGGCCCTTTGATAAGTAGCACCGGCGTTCTTTAAACCGAAGGGCATCACTTTATAACAGAATATTCCTAAAGGGGTCCTGAAGGCGGTGTGTTTCTGGTCTTCGGGATGCATCTTTATCTGGTTATACCCCGATGAGCCGTCCATGAAGGAGAAAACCTCATGAGTGGATGTATTTTCTATCATCAGTTCAGTGACTGGCACTGGGAAATCATCCTTCGGGCAAGCTTTATTAAGATCCCGAAAGTCTACGCATATGCGCACTGTTCCATTTTTCTTCATCACTGGGACGATGTTGGCGATCCATTCAAGGTATTGAACTTCCTGGATGAAGCCAGAGTCGATTAACTTTTTGACTTCAGCGTTGATACTCATTTCGAGCTCGAGGCGCATTCTTCTCGGCGCTTGTTTAACTGGCTTGACACTCGGGGATATCGCCAGTCTATGTACAACAACTTCTGGATTTAGTCCTGGCATCTCGGAATAATTCCATGCGAAGCAATCTTTATGTTGCACAAGGATGTCCTTTAACGCAGCCACCCTCTCTTCAGACAGCAGTTTGCTGACGAATGTCGGTCGCGGATCATTTACCGTCCCCAACTCGATTTTCTTGAGGTTATCTGCTGTGGTATGTATTCCATCCTCCAGTTCTTTCGGAGCTGGGGGAAATTCTGAGATTACCTCATCGCTGCTATTTTCGAAGCACCAAGGGAGCTCACTTATGTCCTTGGGCTCTTCTTTTAATATTGTGATCATATGACAGGTGTGAATTCGCTTCCAGTCCCAATGTGGAACTGTTTTTTCTTTCGGGGCCTTGGGCTCGTGCTTTTGTGGTGGTGTTACTCTCCAGTTGTCAGACAGAGCGAACTTGCCGAGCTGGTACTGATCTTCGACCCAATTCTTAAAAGTGAAGCAATCTTCAAGAGGATGCCCTATCACTCGGTGGTAAGAGCAATAGTTTGGGTCAGAGACTTCACCTGCTTGTTCGGGGTGCTTGGGCTCCGACAATGTAAGCATTTGATGTCTTAAAGCAAGATCAAGTATCTTCTTCGTCTTGTCTCGAGGAAACGAGTATGCTCGACCCATTTTCTTCATGAGGGATTGGTCAATAACGCTCGATTCTCGTTTGCATGGCTTCTTAGCCCTGCTTTGTTGCTGTTGAGCACCTCTTCGGCCTTTCGACTCGTTTCTGCCTCCGCGTCGAGCCCTTTTTGTATCAGGTTGACATGGGGCAGCATCTTCGTCTTTTACTGCCTGTTGAAGGAGGCGTTGTGTTTTGGCTTTCTCATAGATCGCCATTTCACGATTGTGATCATCTCGGGCTTTTTGACCCGCTTCCCTTATAAGTTTGCCCATCTGGTCTTCAAATGATGGACTGGGTGGTTTTGCATCAGGACCTTTTTCTGTTTCAGGATTAGCGTTTTTCTCTTGAGCATCTGCTTCTTCATCAGAATTGTGCACGACGTAACAGTCGCGGAGCAGCTCTCGTTTCCTGGAGCGAATGTATCCGAGCCCGATTGTCTCCAGCCTCCCACTAGGTAGTTTGTGCTGAGTTCCGGGGACGTTCCAAACCCTGTCATAGAATTTGGCCTTTCTAACGGTTTGTTCGAAAGGTATCCCCTGGCGTTCCAGCAGTCTCCTCAAGCCTTCCGTATAATATCGGGGTAGACGGATGGGCTGAAGTCTGTCCAGCGTTGGATCCGCACCGTGCCAAAGTTCTTTTTCCACCTTGTTTTCTTCGAAACGGTAAAATAGGATTGCCCTATCGCCTTTTCGTCCGGGAGGGATATAAAATGTCCGCAATTCTTCCACACTATTGTTGGCGAGCGCATCTAGTTCTTTATAATGTTCAAGCGGCACCATGGCTATCTGTAGACTTCGCTCTTCATCAGCAGAAGCTCGTATTAAAAGTCGAGCAGGGAATACAGCATGGACTTCGTCCTCTGAATCACTACCAAAGATCAGTGAAGGGGCGGATGGTCCTGGCTCGGTGTATTGGGGCGGACCCGAATAAATTATATCCTCTTCTTCCTCGGTATCACTGCCGAAGATAGGGATGGTTGCGTTAGTTTTGTTCTCCGGCTTGTGACACCTCTCCGTGTCTTCAAAACTCGGCAAGAAGTATTTGGCATCTTCATACTTGCGAACTTCATTCACGGAAAACAGATTCAATTCTCCGGCCACAGTGTACTCGAGGCCATCCCTACAATACTTCATGCACTGATGCTGTGTAGAAGGGATGATATTGTACTCGTGTAGCCATGGTCGGCCGAGCAGAGCATTGTAGCACGTCTTGGCGTCTATAACATGGAATTTGATGTCTGTGATGAGCAACCCGAAGCGTAGCGTCAATATCACAGATCCCAGAGTTTTTGATGATTGGGAGTCGAATCCGGAGATGGTGATTTTGTCTCGGGCGAGGTGTTGGACACTTATGCAAATTTCCTTTAACACTCGCACATTGAGCAAATTAACAGACGATCCATTATCGACCAAGATTTTACCTATCTTTATGTCATGGCAGTATCCTGAGACATAAAGGGGACGATTGTGGTCGCATGTCCCGAGGAGAAGGTCTTCATCACCAAACGCAACGTCGGCTGTGTGCACTTCCTCTAATTCGTTCTTCATCTTTTCTTCGGCTAGGAAGGCTTGGAACTGGTCCGGGTCTTGTAGCGCCTTAATCAAAGAATCTCTCGCCTCTTTTGATAGTAATAAGGCATCAAGGATGCTGAGTAGAGAGGGTAGTTTTCTCAGATGCGCCAGAACGTTGTAATCCACCTTATTTCTCTTCGGCGGGTTTTCGGCGTTTAACTCCTCCGCGACTCGGTCATCCAAGGCGATATCTTCGGAGATTTTCTCTTTCCCTTTGTCTTTCTTATTTAGAGGTCCGAGATTCTTCTCAGGTAGCGTCCGATTCCACAGCCGGATATTTTCGCAGATTATTGGCTCTTCTTCTTTTCCCGAAGTTGACTCTTTAAAGAGAGGGGCAAGTTCTAGCTCCTCATCAGAGTCGCTCCCAAATGTAGGCACTTGTGACCCGCCAGTGCTAACCATGTGACAATTGCCGGCAGTTCTTTCAAGCTCTTCGGTCGTATTTCTTTGCTCCCGACGAATTTTGCGTTTTTCCTGCTTAAAGCGTTGTTGATTAGCGACGTATCCTTGCCACCATCTATCGAAAGCTTTGCACTCTTGAGTGGGATGCGAGACCTTCTGATGATATAAGCAATAAGAGGGATGCATTTCTATTACACCAGTAATTTTTCCTTTAGAGGATGGTAGCTTCATGCCCATTGATATGGCCTTAGCAAACCTCTTTTTTATCTTGAATTGGCTTTTGTCAGCGGTGGAGGCATTTTGCTCCAGCGGGACCATTTCAGCTCTTTCCTCAAGTCGCTGGCGTTTGGCCCTTTCAAATATAGCCATCTCGCGTTCTCGATCAGCTTTACTTTTCAATCGAGCTTCATTAAGAAACTCGCCAATCATTTCGACTGATAACCCCGGAGCTCTTGATTCGGCATTTGCCCCCAGCGTTTTAGTACCAGAAGTCTCTTCGTCGTTCGTAATCGAATGGGAGATCATATGACAGCTCGCCACATATTCCTCAGATTCATCCGATGAACTTTCTCCCTCATCTTCTTTTTGAAAGACGTGATCAAGGAACTCTTGGAGCGTAATGGGAGTCCGTGCCTTTTGGTTGTATTCATCCAGCGCGTCAATTTGCTTTTGTAAGTCCGTGCGCTTGTCGCTAGGCTCCACGGGCTTCTTAGATTTCTTCTTCTTCTTCTTTTTCGAAGATTTTGACGGCTGGCTATGAACGCTTGAACTACCACCATCGGTCTTCGGAGTCGGACGTGGCTTCAACATCCCCTCAATGACCTGCGGTTCCAAGGGGTTCTTCCACCAGACCGCTGGACATGTCTGAAGATCGTTTAGCATCCACTTTGTCTTGGCTGATAATACGACCTCCCAAGGAGCTTCTTCAATGACGGAGCATGTTGCCCCCGGCGTATTCGTCCCCTTAGAGGTGTGGGGTTGCGGGGGATTCACCTTCCATTTGTCAGATAGCGCAAATTTGCCTTGACGGTATTGGTTCTCAAGCCAATTTTTAAAAACGTAGCAATCCTCGATGGGATGTCTGTTCATACCAGAATATTGCATTTTATACCGCCCATTCTTACGCTCGTGTGTTTATCGGTAGATACTCTTGAGCCGTGTTTGCTAGTCAATTGCAGGATACAGGTTCTCGGTTCTAAAATGGTGAAATTCATGGAAAACACGACAAAATCCGGGTTCCTGCCAACCACAGATAAAACACGGTCTCCGCTCGTCATCCGTATGTTGCCAGATATCAGTTTAAGAGACAAAATGTCAAATCAATGTCGCTTTCATGCACAAGGCTCAAGGCAGCACAAGATCCAAGAGATCTACGCGGAGCTCGAGGCAATCATGACAAAAACATCCACAAAAAGTCCACCTTTCCTCAACAGAAATTCTGGAAGAAATGTGAATGTATTTTCAGAAAATACATATACCAGACAAGAGGGGACAGAAGACCAGGGAAGTACACAGAAGACGACACCCCAACTCACCCATAGGGCCGCGGATCCGCGGCCAATAGGGGGTTTAGGCCGCGGATCCGCGGCCGTACTGGCGCAACAGACAGTGACTTTTCAGGGGTATTCTGGTATTTTTGTTTGGGTTCTGGTGGTTGCCCTAGATTTCCATTCTCCAGCCTATAAATACTCCAGAATTGAGCTAAGCCAAGGGTCCAATTTTGTGTCCACTCTTTTGTAGTTTTTTGTATAGTTCTTCTTCTTCTTCTTCTTCTTCATTCTTCCTCCATGGAAATGTAGTGAGGGCATTGAGTGGATATTAATGAAGATGAGGGTTTTGTATCATTCTCTTTTGTTTCTTCTTCCCCTTGAGATTCTTGCTTTCTTTTGATCATTCAACCTCTTCATTGAGCTTGAATGGTTAAGGGTTAGTTATTGATCTCAAGGGTCGTATTTTCTTATGGAATTAGCGCTTCAATTCACATGCGTTCTCTACCCTTCTCTTGATCTTGCAACCTCTTGATTGAGCTTGCAAGTTTAAGGGTTGGCTATTGATCCCATGCTTGTCTTGAGTTCTACTTTCTTGTTCTTTTTATCGCTTTTTATTACTTGCTTATTATTACCTTGCTTTTCTTTCTTGCAATTTAATTCATGCACTTAATTACTTGTAATCTTTTCTTTTCTTTGTTCTTTTCTTTTGCTCTTCTTTGTTCTTTTTTGTGAATGAATGTAATTATCGTTGTTAAGAATAAATACGGTATTGTAAGTTAAGACTTTCTTTTCTCATTTCCTTTTCCCGTTATTTTCCATTGAACTCCGCCCAAACCATACGCAAGCGCTCCGTTAGGCACCCTACCCTAACAAGGTAACGGTGATTCCTAACCGCGACCGGTTGCGTTCGGTTTGGCCGGAGGCGAAAGCAAGAGACAAGAACGGAAGGACAAGGGTAAATAAGCCGTATTCCACGAATACCGCGCTTAAATCCCCTAATCCACGTTGTTGCCGATTGCTCTAGCTTCAATTGGTCAAGACTCGGCTCAAAGGTTTTGAGTGCGGATTTCTTTAGCCTACAATCTCGTATCTTTTTCTTAACAACTTTATACTTGCAAATAATACACATAGGATAGTCTTGAACAAGCCTCATACAAATTCTTTATTGACTCGTCTAAGACAAGAACGGAAATACAACCATTTCCCTGTGGATCGACCCGTGCTCAACCGGCTAGCTGCATAGCGACACCGTCTTGATTGCCACTAGTAAAATAAGGGGTTGCCCCTACGGATAATATCATCCGTAGGGGCAATAAAAGTTTGGCCCTACGGATTAATACGTAGGGCAAAGTGGTTGCCCCTACGGTCGTTCAATATTTATTTAAAATTCTTTAAATCTTAAAGTGTTTTTTGCCCCTACGGTGGCGCAAACCAAGCACCTACGGGTATATCCGTAGGGGCATATAAATAGGGATTTAAGAGATCGATCCCTACGCTGATTATTTCTTTTTCCTATTCTCGCGCGAAACCAAATTTTCCCAAATCGAGATCGTCGTCGCCGCCGCCGCCGCAGTGATCTCGTCGTCACCGAATCCAAGCCGAATCGTCGTCGCCACACCTGCGCAGTGATCTCGTGGTCGCCACCGTGCTCCGTTCTCGTTGTCGCCACCGCCCTTGTCGTCGCCGATTGCGTCTCCGTCGTCGCCTATAGGTAATTAGTTAAACATTATTATAATGATGTTAGGGTAGCGATCAATGAGGGTTAGGATTAGGTATCGGTTGTGGTTAGGGTTAGGATTAGGGTTAGGGTACGGGTTCGATCGGCGGTTGGGGTTCGACGACTGGTGTTGGGGTTAGGGTTAGGGTTAGGGTTTCGGTTGGGGTTTGGTGTTGGGGTTGGGGTTCGGCTGGGGCTGGGTTGGAGTTAGGGTTAGGCCGGGTTAGGGTTTGGTGTTGGGTTGGGGTTCGGCTGGGGCTGGGTTGGGGTTAGGATGAGTTGGAGAGATTGAAGGCGAGCTGGGTTTTGGGAGAAGAGAAGGAAATGGCACTGCTTGCTGCTTCAATTTTTTGATATAGATAGATAAGGTTCTTTTGGGATTTTGGAGGGGTTTTAATTTGGGGGAAATAAATAGCTTTGGAGATGAAATGGGGCATTTCGGTAATTTGATTCTCTGTTGCAAATATTATTTATCAATATATTTAATTATATATATTAAATAAAATAAAGTAAACTATAAATAATATGAAACCAATATATGATACTCGATGATGATATGAAACCTTCATATTCCCATCGATACCCGTATATGAAACTAAAAGCGCCACTTAGTCCCCGTCTATCGGTTAACATACGTGCGATGCTTCGTGACCTAGAACTATACGAAGGTTGTTAAATATCGGACAGTATAGCTCGATACTAACAACCGTCGTATAGTCTACGCGACGAGAAAATTCAATCGTATGGTAACCCATAGATTTGTCCCGTGTGGACAAGTTAAGAATGTATAAAGCAAACGCCTTCATTCACTTGTGTTTTCATCCGTTTCGAGATATTTCGTCGGTACCTTTCCGCTGGTTCTCCGTGTACAAAGATAGATTAGATGTTCATTTCAACGTTGTTTCACAGCTTTGAAATGATTATCTATTCTATTACAGTGTACTCGGAGAACAGCGGGGAGGTGCTGCCGAAATTTACTCGAAACGGTTGAAAGCACAAGTGATGGGCGTTCGCTCTATACATTCTTAATGGGATAGAAGCCTACCCCCGACAGCCGGAACACATACATACAAACGCATAATTAGAGAGCGACTCGAGATGTTCGGGTTAAAACCAATATATGATACTCGATGATGATATGAAACCTTCATATTCCCATCGATACCCGTATATGAAACTAAAAGCGCCACTTAGTCCCCGTCTATCGGTTAACATACGTGCGATGCTCGTCGTGACCTAGAACTATATGAAGGTTGTTAAATATCGGACAGTATAGCTCGATACTAACAACCGTCGTATAGTCTACGCGACGAGAAAATTCAATCGTATGGTAACCCATAGATTTGTCCCGTGTGGACAAGTTAAGAATGTATAAAGCAAACGCCTTCATTCACTTGTGTTTTCATCCGTTTCGAGATATTTCGTCGGTACCTTTCCGCTGGTTCTCCGTGTACAAAGATAGATTAGATGTTCATTTCAACGTTGTTTCACAGCTTTGAAATGATTATCTATTCTATTACAGTGTACTCGGAGAACAGCGGGGAGGTGCTGCCGAAATTTACTCGAAACGGTTGAAAGCACAAGTGATGGGCGTTCGCTCTATACATTCTTAATGGGATAGAAGCCTACCCCCGACAGCCGGAACACATACATACAAACGCATAATTAGAGAGCGACTCGAGATGTTCGGGTTAAAACCAATATATGATACTCGATGATGATATGAAACCTTCATATTCCCATCGATACCCGTATATGAAACTAAAAGCGCCACTTAGTCCCCGTCTATCGGTTAACATACGTGCGATGCTCGTCGTGACCTAGAACTATATGAAGGTTGTTAAATATCGGACAGTATAGCTCGATACTAACAACCGTCGTATAGTTTACGCAACGAGAAAATTCAATCGTATGGTAACCCATAGATTTGTCCCGTGTGGATAAGTTAAGAATGTATAAAGCAAACGCCTTCATTCACTTGTGTTTTCATCCGTTTCGAGATATTTCGTCGGTACCTTTCCGCTGGTTCTCCGTGTACAAAGATAGATTAGATGTTCATTTCAACGTTGTTTCACAGCTTTGAAATGATTATCTATTCTATTACAGTGTACTCGGAGAACAGCGGGGAGGTGCTGCCGAAATTTACTCGAAACGGTTGAAAGCACAAGTGATGGGCGTTCGCTCTATACATTCTTAATGGGATAGAAGCCTACCCCCGACAGCCGGAACACATACATACAAACGCATAATCAGAGAGCGATTCGAGATGTTCGGGTTAAAACCAATATATGATAATATGAAACCTTCATATTCCCATCGATACCCATATATGAAACTAAAAGCGCCACTTAGTCCCCGTCTATCGGTCAACATAACGTGCGATAATTTATTCTTTTCAACGACAAACGCACACACAAAGCATATACATAGATTTTCTCCTTTGTCAGTAACTATCCCGTTCTTATATTTCTCAATATAGTCAGCATAACCTACAATTTATATGTTATTCAGTCTAACATGGCCCATGAGTACGTCAGAGTTAAGGACTGGATGTATGTGGATTGGAAACAACGTATGCAACCTAAGTTTGTCGCAGGAGTTGCTGCTTTCCTTGAATTTGCACGAGCATATAATAAGATCATAATAGAGAAGATTCTCTGTCCGTGCGATAGATGTGGCAATAAGTACTGGCAGAAGGTAGAATTGGCAGAGCTTCATATTGTAAAACATGGGTTTACTAGACTTTATTCAATTTGGAAATATCACGGGGAAGGAGAAGAATGCAGTACTGCGGTAGAAGAAGGAGAACACGATAATGCAGCAGGAGAAGAAGAAGAATTCGGTAATACGGCAGGATACGGAAATTTATTTCCATCAGAAGAAATGGAGGATATGGTAGAGGCTGCCCTAGGTGAATCTATTCGTACCGAAGATGACATTCCTTCCGGTCAAGGACCGCGTGCGGATAAATATGAAAATTTCATGAATGATGCTAGGAAACCAATTTATGAGAATGCGAAGTATTCCACCCTCTCATGGTTCGTCCAACTTTTCCAAATTAAGTGCCTAAATGGATGGAGCAACAAGTCATTCACAATGCTTCTTTCGTTCTTGAAAGATTCTATGCCTCCGGGAAATAATGTGCCCGAAAGCTGGTACGAAGCCCAGAAAATGATGTCTCATTTGGGTCTAAAGTGCTAGAAGATTCAAGCATGTCCTAAAAATTGCGTGTTGTACCGGAAAGAGAATTCAGATTTGAAAGAGTGTCCAACATGCGGAGAGGCCAGGTATAAGCCGAAAGATTCTGATAAGAAGCCTGATATACCTGTGAAGATAGCACGATATTTTCCCATAATACAGAGGCTACAGAGGCTATTCAGGTGCAAGAAAACAGCCGAGGCAATGATTTGGCATCACCGTGCTCCTCCAAACGAAAATGGAAAAATGAGCCATCCAAGAGATTCACCGGCATGGAAGGATTTCGATAGGAGGCACGCAATATTCAGTAGCGATCCCCGCAATGTCCGGCTCGGACTGGCTGCCGATGGCTTCTGCCCATTCAACTATATGGCTGGAAGTCACAGTACATGGCCCGTTGTAATGATAATTTATAATCTGTCGCCTTGGTTGGCTATGGACCAATCATACTTTATGATGCCTCTTCTTATCGACGGACCAAACTCACCGGGGAACAATATCGACGTCTATCTCCGACCTCTGATCGAGGAGCTGAAAACTTTGTTCATTGATGGTGTAGAGACATATGATTCAAACACAAATACAACCTTCATACTGCGTGCGGCTTTAATGTGGACAATTAATGACTTTCCTGCGTATGGAATGCTTTCAGGTTGGTCCGTACATGGTCACAAAGCATGTCCTTATTGCCATGAACACACAACATCAAAATTTTTGAATTTTAGCAGGAAGGTTTGTTATTGCGGCCATCGACGTTTTCTGCCTCCAGACCACCCCTATAGGTTAGACACGGTTCACTTTGATGGTCATCAGGAGCTTCTTGGGCCTCCATCCCCATTGTCCGGAGAGGACGTGACTGCTAAATGGGATGGTTACAATAACGTGACCTTCGGGATGGATCCGACGAGACAGGTCAAACCACAATATTGGAACAAGTTAAGCATTTTCTTCGAGCTTCCGTACTGGTCTACAAATTCAGTGCGTCATTGTCTGGACGTCATGCATATAGAGAAGGGAGTATCAGAGCACATACTTAACTTGCTTCTGTGTAAAGATGGGAAATCGAAAGACAACATGAATGCCCGGATGGATCTACAAGAGTGGGGAATAAGAAGTGAACTGCACCCTAAACCGGTAGCGGGTAAACCGGGCAAGTTTGTACTTCCCAATGCCGCTTATCATATGTCACAACCGGAGAAGAAAAGATTCCTGCAGGTGTTGCATGATTTGAAAGTCCCCACAGGTTTCTCAGGATCATTCAGCAAGAAAATAAAAATTGTGAAGGGCAAGATCGATGGGCTGAAAAGTCATGACCACCATGTTATCGTGGAGCACCTTCTTCCATTAGCCCTCAGGACTTCTCTCCCCGACTCGGTTGGTCTAGTAATCAATGACCTATGTTGTTTTTTCAGGGAGTTGTGTGCTAAAACGCTGGAGGTTGCGACGCTGGATAAACTAGAAAATTCTATTGCGTTGATACTTTGCAAGTTTGAGCGTATTTTCCCACCGTCATTCTTCGATATCATAATACACTTGACGGTTCATCTTGCAACTGAGGCGAAGTTAGCCGGACCGGTACAATATCGATGGATGTATCCCGTCGAGAGGTACGTGTAATTTTTCGTTTCGCGAAATTTATAAATTTATTTTTGTCATGTATGCCCATGTTTATTTATTCAACATATTCTCATTAGGTACCTTTACACTCTTAAGAAGTATATACGCAATAAAAATCGACCAGAGGGTTCTATCATGCAAGGTTATCTTCTTGATGAAGCAACCACATTTTGTTCCCGCTATCTGGACGAGAACATTGAGACAAGGCTTAACCGACCACGAAGAATTCAAGACGGGCCATATGGTAAAGCCGAGTATAAGAGGGTAGACACTATGTTTATCAACAAGATATACCGGTTTATCTTGCTTAATTGCGTATGTCTTGAACAAATTAGAGAGTAAGTTCTTTTGGATTAATTGATATATCTGTGTTTGTGTGTGTATGAAATGACATAATATTAATGTCACAATTATTTGTCGAAAACAGAACTCATTTTAACGAGGTACGTGAGGGGCATCCTGATTGGAACGAAGAGCGTTTGGAAAAATACCATCAGGATAATTTTTGTGATTGGGTCACAGAGCATGTAAGTTATTCGAATTACATTTTATTGCTATCAGTTTTAATCTAAACTTGTATTGTTATGTATTTATCGTAAAATTTGTTTTGTTAGATCAACGATCCGAACTTGTCTGCATCATTTGAGAGTGATTCAAGATGTTTAGCTCAATTTCCTAGTATGGAGGTTGCACATTACAAAGGATTTGGTGTCCTTGGATACAAATTCGAAGTTAAGGACAAAGAAACATATAGAATCACTCAGAATAGTGGTATTGCGACGGTAGGATCGGACAGTGTGATTTACTATGGGTACTTAAATTGTATACTCGGCATCCACTATCCCGGACGATCAGAACCCTTTTATATATTCCACTGTACTTGGTACGATCCGCGAACCGATACAGACAGGTGGAGAAGCAGTCTTGGGACTTGGAAAGATGAATACGGATTGACCAGTGTGAACACACTTCGATTTTACGGTCAGGACGATCCGTTTATCTTTCCGAACCAAGCGTTCTAAGTATACTACTCACAGTGTTTGAAGCATCCGGGGTGGAGTGTTGTATGCCGATGGAAACCTAGAGATGTCTACGATGTCCCAGAATACGAGGACAGCGATGAGGACGAAGAAGAGAGAAGGCTTAAAGTGCTCCGACTTTCTGTTTCGAAGGACGGGTTGTCTTCGACCGATCATGAAGTTACGTGGGTTAGAAATGACATCGACGATGAAATCCAAGTAGATATGTATGATGCGCCCACGAAACGAAAAAGGTTATCAGTAATGTTATATTATTACTTCACATTTTACGCTCTAGATCATATATAGTCAATACTTTTAATGATTGTCTAATGCGTCCACGAACCGTTTATCTAGATTTGATGACGATGTCGGGAGCAGCGAGGGGCGGCAGGAGCTCCAGCCGCGGCAGAGGCAGAGGCAGAGCGGTTCTGCAGCCCGGAGAGCTCCGTAGGGAGCTTCAGAGGGCCGGTCTTGCACCCAGATCGGAGACCCCTTCGGATGCCTCCTTCCGTGTGGATTTTGTTAGTGTTTATGCCCTAGAAGGCCATTACTGTATCATACTAGCTTGTATATTACTTAATGGAAGCTTGGGATATTCACATGTATATAACAGTCTTGCTAAACATGGTAGTATGCTACTTGGTTTTTCTATCTTAATATGTGAGTATACGTATTGATAGAGCTCTTAGGATCTTGCTTGTCTACCAGCGTTGTGATGGCAGTCACACTAGTGGGGGCTGGGTAGTCTACAAGCACATCCTTATTCAGGTCCCTGGTCGTTGGATTATCGAGACAGAGCATCGATACTCCGGAGTAGACTAGTGTGTACGCTTCTCATCCCAGTTGGGGAGATGGTCTGTCCCACAGCCGTCAGTACGTCGTACTGGAGATAGTATACAGGTGCTCGTTAGGTTACGGGTACACCGGACAGGACTCACAGGGAACTGTTGGTTGGTTTGATACCAGTCGTCAGTGAACAGTTCCCAGGTGACATGAGTACAGCGTAGTCCGCAGACTTGACACTGCTACTTCGCCTCGAGTGTGTCCCACTGTTCTTAGATTGCTACCCTACCACGGCTCAAAGGAGTCGTGCAAACAGGTGGCAGTTGGGTGCAGTCCCGAGCACTTGGAGGCAGTGGCGGTTAGACAGGATTCGTCCCTCCCGGTATTGGGAGTAGATATCGTGCTGTGTCAGAGAGCCATTACGCAAAGTCCCTGGCCAGGGCAAGCGAGATTTACTGGTAGGTTCCAGTAGTTTCTCAGGGTGTAATGGGCTTCACTCCGACACGACTTATACCGCTATTAGGGGACTGACGCTTGCCGCCCCCCTAGGCCCGATATGCGATAGTCTTGGACGAACGGACCGGACTGTATGGAGATTGTCACATCAGACTCAGTAGGAGTTCGGATGGGTTTACTCATCGGCCTTCTTATCGACAACTACCTGGGGACCGTTACGTACAGCTAGTGCCGCTTGCGGTCTGTGGTTAAACCCACTGCCAGCGTAGTAGTCGAGTCTCTAGAGTCCCACACAGAGAGTTTCCTACTCCAGGCGAAACGATATAGAGGTTGCATGGTTTTGCGACAAAGGGTTCGGACGCATACGTACGTTTACGCGCGTACGACTTTCGGACAGTTTTTACCAGTCGGCTTTGGTTTAAGCCAGTTACTGGTATCCGGTTATTGGATTTAAACAGTCTAAAGTTTTTCCGTATTTTTACGGATCGGAGGGGCGTTCTCGTAATTACTCGAGAAGCTTCTAGAAGATGTGACTAAGGAGGTTTCTTTTGGATGAGAGAGTGAGTCATAGTGGTGATTCATTCACTTCATTAATGCACATTTATTGCTTAATGACTCATGCTAATGAATCATCACAAGATATTTTGTGAAGCATGCTTATTCATTTCCTTTATTGATTATTCTAAAATAAGAATGCTTCATAATATTATGATACACTCTCTCTCTTCTCTCATTATCTTATCACACATTCTCTCTCCTCAAGCTCTCATCTTCAAACCCTAATCCTTAATCCTCATGTGTTGAGATCAAAGGATTAGTTAGACTAAACAATCCATAACCTTCACTCTTTATCATCCTTTCATCTTTGATTAGCAATCAAAGTTGATTAGTTACCTCAAGTTAGAGGTTTAGCTTGGTGTTTTGCTCTCGGGTGGATCGTCTACTACCTAGAGAAGGTCGAGGAGAACAAAGTAAGACGTAAAGAAGAAGGACCGGTTTCATTAGGTATAATCCCTAATCACTTGTGAAAAGAAACTCATAAGATACGGTTATTTATAGTTTAGCTTCGATTCAAGCGGTTAGTCGATGTTCGTTGTTTAAACTTGATCGTTTTTGTAAAATCCGCCTCCCCACAAGTACTGGGGTGTACTACATCGACTTACAGTGGTATCAGAGCCTCGCTAAACACTAAATAACTTAATCGCAAATTTGTACGAATTTCGAACGAAAAAACGAAGCCGGAAAACCCTAATTCTGTTTAGTTTCTGTCGAACTTAAAATGAAGTCCTAAAATTTTTCTGGTGTGTTCAGAGAGCTTGACATGACTACAGGAGAACACCCAAGAAATTCGAGCCAATGATTCGACTAAAGTGCCGCGGAAGCGCGGCGGATCGCACCGATCCGCCGCGCTTCCGCGGCCGAGTTGCCGAGTCATGGGCTCAATTTTTTTGGGTGGGTCCCCTGTGATATTTGGGGTTTTCTGGAATATTTAATTATTGCTCAGGTTACTGTTTAACAGAGCAGATTTTAGAGCAATATTGATGTTGTTTATTCGATCGAATTGTACAGTATTTGCGTATTGGATTATATCTGTGATTGTTTAATGTGTTCGTAAACCTCCCCTAACTGCTAGTATGTCGGTTGGCAGGGGGTTGCACATTTCTGAAATGGTTATATCTGTTTGTGCATATAAACTGTATTGGACTGTTGTGGTGTATAGCCGGGGTTAGCAATGGGTTATTGATTAATTCATTTGTTGTAAATGTAATTTGTTGTAATATTATTTTCGCGGGGCACTTCCAGGTTGCGGTTGTAGCCACCGTTGTATTATTTCATTTTACTGTTTTTGCTCCTAGGACTGACCCAAGGTGGGGTACACAGACTGCCGGATGGGTAGTTTGCCGTACCCGTAGGGGTCGAGGGTGGGGTAAACGGCTATTCATCACAACTGTGTAATCTGTCTTTTCTTGCAGGCTCAAAAGAAATACAGATTGCTTGCAAATCCAATATTGTTTATCTGTGTTCTGGAATGAATATCATTGCGTCAGACGAATGTAAAATATCTATATTTATTATAGCTATTTAGACGTCACTTATGTTTTACACCCGCGCTAGCCCAGCCCCCGCTCTGTCGTTAGTTAAGTAACCTAACGAGTGATGACGGGACCCCGTGGCGAATGCGGATGGCATAAGAGGACGTTATATTTTCGTTGTTTTCTGCAATGATAGGTTAATGATGGGACGCATTATCTATAATGCAAAGTAAAACAAACCAAAGTTTTAATCGTTGGAACAATTTAAAAGAAACCACTCGGTTATTTTTAAAACAGATATTTTTAAATGCGGAGCTTTAACCACTCCTTTTAAAAGCTATCAGGTTCCTTCGGTTATATCAAGTTCATTACGTTTACGGTTTCGCCAAAACCAGTCGTAGCCCTCCGTCATTTCTTATGAATGGTCAGTAGTATTCAAGCTATGTTTGTTTGGCCCTTAGTCAAGACATAGTGTTTGGTAGCTGCTGGGGTATTCATTTGTTGCATAGATAGATGAGTTGGTTTGGGACAGTCGTATTACTTTGTTTGGCCCTTAGTCAAGAGTATACGGATGGGTTCAAATCAACAGGATAATGATGGGCAGAACTTGACATGTGACTTATGATTTGTTGGCCCTTAGTCAAGATCATAAGAGCATGGGGCAAAAACTTATATCGGGAATTTCTAAAGAAACTGAAATTTGCAAAGAGATGCATACCATTTGGAGTTTGATGAATGTTGGTAGGATTCCTTCAACATTATCATACGATGATATTTGGATCCCGATCCTACTGTGAGTATATGCTACTTATCAGGATATTCGTCGCTTAACGATCAATGCTATAAACCTAGTAGGTGTCCAGAAAAGTGTCAGCGGGGTTACGCCCCCAGAGAAAAGAGGTTACTTAATTAAGGAACTTCGCGAAAGCGTTGGATAACCTCCCTCGAAGTATCGACACCGGCCTGGCTGAACGGTTAAGCAAGTATTGTACGGTGAGAATAGTCTTGGCTAATTCTTCTTTTATGGTTTGAGGAAGGATTCGAGAAACAGTGGGAGCCATCCAGTTTAGATAAACTAAAAACCACTCTAAACTTGCAAGAGCATCATGCTAAAGAGTTTTCTTCTCTCTCTCCTAATTGCAGCGACCCTGAAAATGACTGGACTTAAGTTACTTTTAGAGAAAAATATACTGACGGGGCCAAACTATAAAGATTGGCTGCGGAATGTCAAGATGGCTTTGACCTATGACAAACTGGGGTACGTCCTCACCGCTACGGCACCTGCTGTCCCTGGTCCCAAATCCAGCAATGCGGATAAGGAAATCCGCAAAACCTGGGATTTAGATTGCGCGAGAGCCAAGTGCATCGTGCTTGCCTCGATGAATAATGAACATCAGAGGAGGCACGAGGATATGTCCTTAGATGGCATATTTCTCCATACAAAGGAACTTTATGGAGAGCAATCTCGTATAGCAAGATACGAGACCTCAAAGAAATTGTTTCGAGCGAGGTTGGCTGTCGGGTCATCGGTAGGTGAACATGTCCTACAGATGATCGGCTATATTGAAGAGCTCGCAGACCTTGGGACGACTTTGGATAATGAGCTCTATACAGACCTTGTTCTCCAGTCCCTTCCTCCCACCTACGCCCAGTTTATCCTCAACTTCAATCTTCAAGGAAAAGAAGTTGAACTTGCGGAACTCCTGAACATGTTAAGGAGTGCGGAGGGCACCTTGCAGAAGGCAAGGGAAACACCCGCTATGTTTGTTGGCGGTTCATCTTCTTCCGGGTCCAAGGCTAGGGCCAAAGGAAGGAAGAAGAAGGCCGCACCCAGACCTAGAGGAGGTGTTAGTAAGGTGGGAGGGAAGGGAAAGAAAAAGAAAGCAGTACCGATAGTTGGTCAGGATGAGTGCTTCCATTGTCACAGGAAAGGGCACTGGAAGAAGGATTGCAAGGCGTGGAACGCCAAGAACCAGGAACCGAAGCAAGCTGTGGCTTCGACTTCAGGTGTGTTTGTAATTGAGAATTGTCTGTCGATCAACTCTACTTCCTGGGTATTGGATACCGGATCAGGATCTCATATTTGCAATTCATTGCAGGCACTGAGAAACCGTAGAGTGCTGAAGGAAGGTGATATGATCCTCAGGGTTGCTAACGGAGCTAGCGTGGGAGCTGCGTCCGTCGGGGATTATCACCTAGGATTGACGAGTGGACACATTTTGGTTTTACATAACTGTTATTTTGTACCCAGCTTAAACGTGTAACATCATATCAGTTTCCTTGTTATCAAATAAAGGTTATGATTTCACGTTTGTAAGAGATGTTGTCAACATCCACCTTAATCATGGTTTGATTGGGTCCGGTACTCTAAATAACGGCATATATGTGTTAAACCAACTCCAAATTTTCAATGTCCAGAACACACTAAAAAGAAAGTCTCCAGATTTAAATAAAGCTTTCTTATGGCATTGTAGACTGGGTCACATCAATGAGAGAAGGTTGACTAAGTTGCATAGAGAAGGATATTTGGACACGTTCGAATATCAAACCTATGACACTTGTCAATCTTGTCTCAAAGGAAAGATGACAAAGACTCCATTCACTGGACAAGGAGTAAGAGCGAGCGAGCTCTTAGGACTCATACATAGTGATGTATGCGGTCCAATGTCTACACATGCGAGAGGTGGTTATTCCTACTTCATTACTTTTACAGATGATTTCTCTAGGTATGGATATGTTTTCTTAATGAAGCATAAATCAGAGGCCTTTGAGAAATTCCTGGAATTCAAGAGTGAAGCGGAAAACCAAACAGGCAAAAGTATTAAGACACTAAGATCTGATCGAGGTGGAGAATACTTAAGTGCCGAGTTCCTAGGTTACCTAAAAGAGAAAGGAATTCTCTCTCAGCTTACTCCTCCATACACTCCACAGCACAACGGTGTATCGGAGAGACGGAATCGAACCCTATTGGATATGGTACGATCCATGATGAGTAATACTGAGTTACCGCGATCTTTCTGGGGTTATGCGCTAGAATCAGCGGCATATCTTTTGAACCAGGTTCCAACCAAGACTGTGCCTACCACACCATATCAGATGTGGAGTGGGAAGAAACCCTGTCTAAAACATTTTAGGACATGGGGGTGTCCAGCTTTTGTAAAAAAGCAGCATGTGGACAAGCTCGAGGCACGATCAGTACTGTGTAAGCTTGTGGGATATCCAAAGAACTCCAAGGGATATTATTTCTATTACGCAGAGGAACAAAAGGTCTTTGTTTCTCGTCATGCCACCTTCTTAGAAACTGAATTTTTAGAAAATCAGAAGAGTGGGAGCGAAGTAGAACTGGAAGAAATTCCAGAACCACAAACTGCTACTGAAAGTTTGGTAGAACCAGAGGTTCAAGAAGAACAGAACATTCCCGCACCCCTCCGCAGGAGTAGTAGGCCGTCTCATCCGCCTGAGAGATACTACGGTTTTCTCATAGATGGGGATAGAGAGGATTGCATCATAGATGATGATGAACCTACTGACTTCAGGCAGGCCATCCAGAGCGGCGACTCGGTACGATGGCTAGATGCAATGCGGACCGAGATGGAGTCCATGTACACCAACAAAGTATGGACTTTGGACTTTGCTCCAGATGGGGTAAAACCCATAGGATGCAAATGGATCTTCAAGAAAAAGATTGGTGTAGATGGACAGGTGGAAACCTATAAGGCTAGACTTGTTGCAAAGGGTTTTCGTCAAAGACCTGGTTTGGACTATGACGAAACTTTTTCTCCAGTGGCTATGCTCAAATCCATTCGGGTCCTTCTTGCTATTGCTGCCTTCCATGATTATGAAATCTGGCAGATGGACGTAAAGACGGCTTTTCTGAATGGAAATTTAGAAGAGAGCGTCTATATGGATCAGCCAGAGGGTTTCAATCAGAGTGGGAGCAGCGGGAAAGTATGCAAGCTGCTTAAGTCTATTTATGGACTAAAGCAAGCATCGCGGAGTTGGAACATCTGTTTTGATGAGACAGTCAAAGAATATGACTTTATCAAAAATCCAGATGAACCGTGCATATATAGTAAAGTTGTGGCCAGAAGTGTCGTATTCCTCGTCTTGTACGTGGATGACATTCTATTGATAGGAAATGACATTCCTATGCTACAATCTGTCAAAGGATTCTTGTCACACAGGTTCTCCATGAAAGACCTGGGTGATGCCTCTTACATTCTGGGGATCTGGATCTATCGTGATAGATCCAAGAGGATGTTGGGACTTTCGCAGTCCAGGTATATCGACACTGTACTGAAAAGATTCAGTATGGAAGATTCTAAGCGCGGTAATCTACCGGCTTGTCACGGAATCACCCTCTCCAAAGAGATGTCTCCCAAGACTGATTTGGAAAGGGAACGCATGTCTATTATACCCTACGCTTCTGCGGTAGGCTCTATAATGTATGCAATGTTGTGTACCAGACCAGATGTAGCTTACGCACTAAGCGTGGTAAGCCGGTATCAGTCAGACCCAGGGGAGAAACACTGGATAGCAGTAAAGAACATTCTCAAGTACCTGAGGAGGACTAAGGAGATGTTCTTGGTTTACGGCGGAAAAGACCTCAGGTTGGAGGCCTTTGCTGATTCCGGCTTCCAGAGTGATAAGGACGATTCCAAGTCCATGTCGGGTTATGTCTTTACCCTCAATGGAGGGGCGGTGTGCTGGAAGAGCTCCAAGCAGGACACCGTTGCTGACTCGACGATGGAAGCGGAGTATATAGCTGCTTGCGATGCCGCAAAAGAAGCAGTCTGGATGAAGAAGTTCCTAACAGAACTTCAGGTGGTTCCTACCATAGTTGATCCAATACCTCTGTATTGCGACAACAACGGAGCTATAGCTTTAGCGAAGGAACCAAGGTCCCATCAGAAGTCCAGACACATCTTGAGGCGGTATCACCTGATCAGGGAGATCATTGATCGTCAGGAGATCGAGGTTCGGAGAGTTGCTTCAGAAGAGAACATTGCTGATCCATTCACGAAGGCCCTTCCTCAGATTCAGTTCGAGAGGCTGCTCGAGATCATTGGTCTGCGATATGCCAGTACATGGCCCTAGTGCAAGTGGGAGATTGTTAGTGTTTATGCCCTAGAAGGCCATTACTGTATCATACTAGCTTGTATATTACTTAATGGAAGCTTGGGATATTCACATGTATATAACAGTCTTGCTAAACATGGTAGTATGCTACTTGGTTTTTCTATCTTAATATGTGAGTATACGTATTGATAGAGCTCTTAGGATCTTGCTTGTCTACCAGCGTTGTGATGGCAGTCACACTAGTGGGGGCTGGGTAGTCTACAAGCACATCCTTATTCAGGTCCCTGGTCGTTGGATTATCGAGACAGAGCATCGATACTCCGGAGTAGACTAGTGTGTACGCTTCTCATCCCAGTTGGGGAGATGGTCTGTCCCACAGCCGTCAGTACGTCGTACTGGAGATAGTATACAGGTGCTCGTTAGGTTACGGGTACACCGGACAGGACTCACAGGGAACTGTTGGTTGGTTTGATACCAGTCGTCAGTGAACAGTTCCCAGGTGACATGAGTACAGCGTAGTCCGCAGACTTGACACTGCTACTTCGCCTCGAGTGTGTCCCACTGTTCTTAGATTGCTACCCTACCACGGCTCAAAGGAGTCGTGCAAACAGGTGGCAGTTGGGTGCAGTCCCGAGCACTTGGAGGCAGTGGCGGTTAGACAGGATTCGTCCCTCCCGGTATTGGGAGTAGATATCGTGCTGTGTCAGAGAGCCATTACGCAAAGTCCCTGGCCAGGGCAAGCGAGATTTACTGGTAGGTTCCAGTAGTTTCTCAGGGTGTAATGGGCTTCACTCCGACACGACTTATACCGCTATTAGGGGACTGACGCTTGCCGCCCCCCTAGGCCCGATATGCGATAGTCTTGGACGAACGGACCGGACTGTATGGAGATTGTCACATCAGACTCAGTAGGAGTTCGGATGGGTTTACTCATCGGCCTTCTTATCGACAACTACCTGGGGACCGTTACGTACAGCTAGTGCCGCTTGCGGTCTGTGGTTAAACCCACTGCCAGCGTAGTAGTCGAGTCTCTAGAGTCCCACACAGAGAGTTTCCTACTCCAGGCGAAACGATATAGAGGTTGCATGGTTTTGCGACAAAGGGTTCGGACGCATACGTACGTTTACGCGCGTACGACTTTCGGACAGTTTTTACCAGTCGGCTTTGGTTTAAGCCAGTTACTGGTATCCGGTTATTGGATTTAAACAGTCTAAAGTTTTTCCGTATTTTTACGGATCGGAGGGGCGTTCTCGTAATTACTCGAGAAGCTTCTAGAAGATGTGACTAAGGAGGTTTCTTTTGGATGAGAGAGTGAGTCATAGTGGTGATTCATTCACTTCATTAATGCACATTTATTGCTTAATGACTCATGCTAATGAATCATCACAAGATATTTTGTGAAGCATGCTTATTCATTTCCTTTATTGATTATTCTAAAATAAGAATGCTTCATAATATTATGATACACTCTCTCTCTTCTCTCATTATCTTATCACACATTCTCTCTCCTCAAGCTCTCATCTTCAAACCCTAATCCTTAATCCTCATGTGTTGAGATCAAAGGATTAGTTAGACTAAACAATCCATAACCTTCACTCTTTATCATCCTTTCATCTTTGATTAGCAATCAAAGTTGATTAGTTACCTCAAGTTAGAGGTTTAGCTTGGTGTTTTGCTCTCGGGTGGATCGTCTACTACCTAGAGAAGGTCGAGGAGAACAAAGTAGGACGTAAAGAAGAAGGACCGGTTTCATTAGGTATAATCCCTAATCACTTGTGAAAAGAAACTCATAAGATACGGTTATTTATAGTTTAGCTTCGATTCAAGCGGTTAGTCGATGTTCGTTGTTTAAACTTGATCGTTTTTGTAAAATCCGCCTCCCCACAAGTACTGGGGTGTACTACATCGACTTACAGATTTTGCCACACATCCAGGTATACTGCACGCATATCCATTTTCAATTTAATATTACAGATATTCATGCCTGTTTATGTCAAAATTACTTATATTGTCAATGTTTGATTGTCTAGTTGTTGGTGATGCGTCCACATCTGGGACAGAGGCCACCCCCGCTCCTCCAGGCATGTTTATATATCATATAGTGTATGTATATTGATTTAGAATGCTATATCATAAATATACACATTCCTTTTGCTTACTTAGCAATTTTTATTATTGTCTAGCTGTAGGTGGTGACACCACCGCACCTGCGGGTATGTTTATATGTCCTATAGTGCATGCATATTGATTTAGAACGTTATATTATTGATCTACACATTCTTTTTGCAATTACTTATAAAATCTATTTTTAATTGTCTAGTTGTTGGTCCTGCGTCCACATCTGGGACAGAGGTCACCCCCGCGGCTCCAGGTATGTTTATATATCATATAGTGTATGTATATTGATTTAGAATGCTATATCATAAATATACACATTCCTTTTGCTCATACTTAGCAATTTTTATTATTGTCTAGCTGTAGGTGGTGACACCACCGCACCTGCGGGTATGTTTATATGTCCTATAGTTCATGCATATTGATTTAGAACGTTATATTATTGATCTACACATTCTTTTTGCAATTACTTATAAAATCTATTTTTAATTGTCTAATTATAGGTGGTGCGTCCACACCTTCCACAGGGGCCACTCCTGCGGCTTCCATACCCTCCGCATCGTCTGCAGGTTAGTATGAATAAATTTAAAATATTTATTTATTTTACATATGCTATATATAATAAATATGAACTTCATGGAGATTTAGCGTCGATGTTTATTTTATAGTTGGAGGGGATGCGTCCGGGTCCGGGACCCCGGTTGTTCCTCACCGGAGGAACTATCGTCCCGCTCGTGCTGCTGCTCGGGCCCAGGCTCGTGCGCTAATCACCAGAGGTATATATCACACTTGAATTTTTGTTTAACCTTGATTTCTTAATACAACTTTGTCTTATTATTGATTGTCTTGATATTTCGTGCAGACGCAGGGCCTCTCCATCCCCAGAGGGGGACTCGAGGCCCGAATCAGTCCCATAGGCTGAGGCCTGATAGAGCTAGGGGGGAGGCAGCATTCCCCCTATTTTTTACCCTTGACTATCGCTATACCGGTCCTCATGCCGAGAGGTTCGGCCGGTATTTGGGGGACGAGAGCCGGATCATGAAGAACTATCCACTTCACGTTGAGTGGGGCGAGCAGCACCAGCGCTCATTCGCCCTCTTCTTTGATCAGGCTCGGGTATGTATTAATATATATATTTTCATTTGATCTATCCAATATATTTATTATTAACACTTGCAATCTAATAACAATGTTTTTTTTTGTATTTTCAGTTGGATTACGATTTTCAGCCTGTAGCCGACCCTGATCACTCGGGGAGGGTGCTCGACCTTCATGCTCTGTACAATGGCCTGATGAAGAACATGCAGGCCAAGGTCCGATACAACAGGAATGAGCTGAAGGCCGACTGCTACTCCCTGTGGATAGCGACCCCCGAGGCAGAGAGAGCGGCCCTCCTATCTACTCCGGCGTTTGCGAGAGTCGACGTAGAGACATGGCCTCTATTGTGCGCTTATTTCGACTCCGAACGCAAACAAGTATGTATTTTAAATTTAATTCATTATTTATGATATAATTTATTTCTTTGTGTTTCTTAATTAGAAAACTAAATGTTAATGCGTTGTGCAGAAACAGGCCGCTCAGAATACGGAGAACAGGAAGTCGGCGAAGAGGGGTCGCCCCACTTACACAGGTGGCTCGAGGAACATTACTCGAGCCATGGAGTTATCGGTAAATTAAGAGTTATTCTCTAATATTCTGCAATATTAAGAGTTATTCTCTAATATTTCTAATATTAAGAGTTACTTTCTAATATTGCAGACATCTCGGACCGTGGCGTCAGGTGGTACACCGAGCGTGCTGTCCGCATATCTTGCCGTCCACGGCACCTCGACAGATCCCGCCACGGGCGAGCTTCAATGTCCCGACGTCGCTACCCAGGAGTACTGCGTAAGTGTTAATATTTTTTCTACCCAAATTTGAAATTTTAGTTTTGGAAGGTTCAAGTTTAAATTTTATACTTATACTTTACTGCTTAATGTGGGTGTAGGAGCGGGTGGTTGAGCAGGCCCAGGCCTCGGGGATCGATTTTACCGGACAGAACGATCCGAGGCTGCTGACCCCAGTTCTGGAGAGAGGCCGGGGATTGGGCCCTAGCAGGGCCCATATGAGGTTGGACTCCACCCCGGCGGTTACTTCCTCCGTCTCCAGTGGCCGGCATGTCCATCAGGAACTGGATAGCTTGAGGGCCACCATTCAGGAGTTGAAGGAGATGCTGGTATGTATACTACTTTATAGTAAAATATCATTTCATATTATATACATATCAACATATCCATAATTAGTACGTAGCTTGAGCTTATTTGGTTTTAGAATTAAGTTTGATTAATCATACATACATATGTAATTAAAATAAACAACGCTTTTCCAAACTAGATATCCAAACAGGGTTTCGAAATAACTTAATAATGAAACGAATTCGAATAATACATAGTTCTTACACGCTTCTTACACACGTTATGTCCAGACGCGACAGGGTAGATCGGCCGAGCCTCCACATGCATCTCCTTCGGCTGCGGCTCCTCAAGCCACTACATCGGCTGCGGTTCCGCAGACAGCTCCTGTAGCTCCACCGCCCACTCAGACTCCCGCAGCCGCGGCTCCGCAAGCGACTACCTCGACGGCGGCTGCGCAGACCACATCGCCAGCTCCACATGCCGCTCAGACTCCCTTATATGCAGCATTGCAGAGTGTATTGACCGATGAGCAGGCGCGCATTATTCTAACGTTATTCGGAGGTGGAGCTGGACCGAACTAGGGTAGCTTTTTGGTTCTTATTTTTTGAAACATGTATTTATATCACATTGTACTACATTTTGAAACGATATTGATATTGGTTTGTATTTATATCATATTCAGTTTTTGGGTTTCTTTTGTATATTATATATATGCGTGAGATGTGATTATGAATACTGCAATATATGATTTGATTGATGTATATAGTATTGTGCACAGGGCGGGAAAAAATCTAGCAGCCCAATTTAAAAAAAAAAAATACAGACAATATGTACCTACGGATTAAGCCGCAGGTACATACATTGCCCCTACGGATTTATCCGTAGGGGCAAACTATCAGGAAACCTGATATTTTCCCACCTGATATCAGTGCAGGGTGTTGGTAGAGCCCCTACGGATATATCCGTAGGAGCAATAGTTTATCCCCTACGAATTTATCCGTAGGGGCAAAATATCAGGTTTCCTGATATTTTTCCCCCCGATCTCAGTGCAGGGTGTTGGGAATGGCTCCTACGGACTTATCCGTAGGGGCTACGTTATATCCTCTACGGAGGTCTCCGTAGGGGTAGAAAAAGGACCTACGGATATATCCGTAGGTATATACAATATATTCAAAAAAAAAATTGCATATATGATTTTATTACCCCTACGGGGTACTCCGTAGGGGCTATAACACCTACCGATATATCCGTAGGGGCTTGAATTTGCCCGTAGGGGCAAGTTCAGGGCCTCAACTTGCACCTGCGGCCTTTTCACCTACGGGGTATTTTTTCGCCCCTACGTATATATCCGTAGGGGCAGTGGGTTGCCCCTACCGATAAATCCGTAGGGGCAACCCTTATTTCTAGTAGTGTGCGGTTAACTTTAATTTTACCAATCAAATGGCGCCGTTGCCGGGGAGACGGTAACGTATTTCTTTTCTTGTTATTCGGGTTAATATTCTTTTTGTATATATTTAAAAAAAAATATAAAAAATAAAAAAAAAATCTTTTTGTTTTTTTTTATAATTCTTGTGGGCAAGTGTGAAGATTTTTGCGTATTTGCAAACTGCGATTGTGGGGAGCAAAGTGTGCATTCAAGGCAAAGGTGATTACGAAATACAGTGCCAAAGATCCGGGTAGTTTGACCCGCGCAAGCGAACCTTTCAAGTTTACCGGATTTGATTCAACAGGGCTTTCCTAACCCAAAACTTAAACGGTACGTACTTTACTAACACCTTCTTCTCAAATCCGACGCTTCCAATATACTATTCTTTGCAGGATTCTTTGCAAGTTCACTAGCAAACGCTAAAAATTGACTAACCCGTATTTGTTGCAGTGCCGCGCTTAAACTAAAAAACGATTGTTTGATTCTTTATAGAATTTTTATTGAATTGTGCATTGCATACATTAATACGGACTTAAGGGCAAGCGAACCCCACAAGATACGGTAAAAGATTTCATCACCTTTTCCGTGGCCCACAAATCACGAACTTGCGCATAACGTTTACCCGCACAAAATTTAAAAGAAACTAGACTTTAAGCCTTAAGGACTTCGCGCTCACTAGGAGAAGTTAACTGTGTTTAGAACCTTGCTTAACGGTATATTGTTTACGGGGTGTCTAGGAAAGTGTTAACGGCGAAACCGCCAAAAGAGAAAGGGTTATTTAATTAAGGAACTTCGCGAAAGCGTTGGAAAACCTCCCCTTATCTCTGCACTTACCTGGCCTCGTGATCAGTGTATCTTGAGCCTGTTTCTCGACACAGTTTTACTTCGACAATCAAGTTCTGGAGCAGGTCTAGTTGACCTAGGTTAACCCTAGAACGATTAGGTGTGTGGTATTTTTTGTGTCGTGATTGTTTTTGTCCATATTCTTTTTGTGTGTATAATTCATTCTTTTGTTAATATTTAAACTAAAAAAAAAATATCACATTCCTTTTCCCCTCTTTTTCTCTGCCTTTCTTTCCTTCTCTCTTCATATCATAGGTACTCCACCTCGCAAAACTCTTGCCGAACTTTGGTACCCACAACCAGACATTACTTCATACGGTTCTTGCTTTGGCCGAACATCGAACGACCCATCCATGCCCAAAATTTCGTTGAGAGATCGGATAGACGCATCTAGGACAAACAACTGGACCCCGCAATCCACTTCGTATCAACCGTTTCAAACATTCACCCCTTCTTGTGTTGATACCCCTTTTGAAAATCCAGCTGTAACCCCGAGACCAATGTCCATTGCTGAACATATTGCACAATCTCGTAGCCGATCTTTCACTCCTTTCACCACTACAAATTCTTGGGACCAACAAATCCATTCACCTTCTTATCCCAATGTTGATCCCATTCCTGTCCAGCCATTCAATTCCTACCAATCCTACCCTACTTTTGCACCTTCCCTAGACATTACTTCAGAACAGCCGTTTGGGAGTTTTCAGTATCCAAATAACTTTGAATCATTTACTGAAACCCCTTCACAACCCATGTCTAGTTTGGAACAGTCGTTGGAAGATTTTAGGGTAGCGTCAAGCCAACAGATGATGGATTTGAATGCGTCCATGGCTGCCCTCATACAACCTAGTGATCCGGTAGCTAGTTTTCAACTAGCTCCAACTTTTTCAATGTATGATGAGGCGGCAGGACAGGCTGTGAATTTGAGTGGAGAGAGTGAGATGTACCCCCTTCCAAATCAAACCTACCCGTCCCAAATTGAATCCCACAACTCCTGTTTTGAAAGTCTATCGAGTATCCCACATGATTTATCAATTGAAGATAGAATGATGAATGAGTTATGCGACTTCGTAGTGTTTGATTTGCCCGATTGTGAAGGGTCCCTTCCAAGTGAAACCATACCTAATCCTTTTGACCTCTACACCTATATCTTAGAACCAGAATCGATTAATATCCATGCTTTTGATGAGGTGTCAGAGAATTTTGATTTTCACTTGATTGAGGATATTGACGCTAGGGATATTTTGGATGATGAACCCGTAGATTTGGCTGAGTTTGTCTCTTCAAATCATCATCCCGAGTCATTAAATGTTTTTCCCGAACCCCATATGCGTCTGGAATTTGAAGAGAAGAGCATGGATGTGCTAAATTTTGAGGAGAATATTGAGGATAGTTTTGAGGATGAACCAGTTTTGCTTGATGAGTCGGATTTTCCAATTCATCCTGTTCCTTCCACTGACTGTGTACACCCTCCTGAACCTTTAACCGATACCCTTCCTCAACCACTTCCCTCCATCCTTTCCATCGTTCCGACCTTGCAAGAACCCGTCTCACTTTCATTTACTGTGTCTGGTTTACCAAGTTCGGCGTACCCATGGTTTCTTACGAATCTTGAGGGATTCGACCCAATTTCTCGACGAGTAAATATATTAGCACAATCACTTTTCACACATCGGTCATCATAAATTGGGCTAATCTATTTACTCCATTTGCACCCTCAAGTTCGTATTCCACTTCTTTTTCCCTTCCGCCATTCTTCTACCTCTCATATACCGAGACCATATCCCGCTTCTCTCCGCATATGGTCTCGCGTATTCTCCATCTCTTTTCTCTACGCCTTCTTCCACCAACCTGTACATTATAGCGATAAAATCTTTGAATGGTTGGTGTTAACTTTTGGCCTGTGTAAGGCCTTGTATAGCCTGATACTGTTCTCTTTCCTCTCTAATCCTGAATTTCAACGCTTAACAGTGGAAACACTGTTTTACTTAAGTTTAGGGGGGACACCTTTTTTGTATATATTTTTTTTGTTTTCTTTGTTGTATATAATTTGTTTTTAGGGAGCACCGGCAATTTTGACCCTCTTGGTATAGCCTGACAGTGAGGGCACTGTCAAGTTTAAGTTTGGGGGTGTGCTCGGTAAGCTTTCTTCCTTCGCATTCATTTGTATATTTTGCATTTGCATACCTTTTAAAAAAAAACCCACAAAAATCAAAAAATTTCCAAAAAATATAAAAACTTTGTCGTCAAGTTAGCTAATAGGGTAACTTAGATCTTTATTCCGAAAGATTAGTTGATATGATAGAAATAACTAAATTCTAGGCTTAGGAATTGAAAAACCTAAAAATAACGCTCATTCTGTTTAAACTTGGTAAGTATACGTCCTTACAGTTTTTTTTGAGAAATAGGTAATCTTGAGTTCAGTTCTTTAGTTAAGTCAAGATGAAGGGAAAGTATTGATGCTCTACTGAAGGATAAGTCTGAAAAATAGTTTCTTTTCTTGAGTTCAAATTTAGAAAGTATATACCCTACAAACTGCACTTACACGCACCTTGAAACTTGGGATAGTAGAGAATACCTAGAAATACTCTTGCCTGAAAGCCTAGTATGAAAGAAAAAACGGTATTTAAAGCTAAACACCAAAAGAGCATGTTGAAAAATATATCCGGTCTTGAAAAAGAAAAAGAAAAAGAAAAAGAAAAAGAAAAAATAGAATAAAGTCAAGACCTGGAAACTGCTATTTACGCTTTAAGTTCACATATTCAGTAATCGACCGTTAGTGCCTCAAGAAGCATTAATAGTCGCATGAAAGGTGTGTGAGCAAATCCGTCCATCCTTAATGAAAAGAAGTAGTATTAGGTATTAGGGCAAGGGTATTATAGCTTGAATTGAATTCTAAAGTGTAGGGGTGCAAATACACACACACGTAGGGGTATACAATCGATGTTTGAATAAAAGATAGAAATAAAGAATAAGACTTATGTTTTCTGTAAAGTTGATAAAAATCCCTAATTTAAGGCCGCACTTTAGAAGGAAAACCCAGGGGAACCAACATCTTTCAAAACTTTTTTGGAACGTATATGATCTAAGAATAAATAGATTAGAAGTGTGAAGCATAAGGGTTGGATATTTCTAACTTAGGATGATAGAATTTCTAACGTAAATACTAAACTGTAGGAGTAGAATCGACGTTAACTTATGACACTAGCTTGACGGGATTTTGTGGGTAGTATCCGCTGAAAACCCTCAGGAGACAACACTCTTCCTACTAGGGACACCTAGAGCTTTAACGGCTTGTTGCACATGCTCAGTGCAATCGCGTTCCCTGCGAAAGTGCGGTTAGGATTTTATTTTTAGGAATAATTGGTTTTGCTCGGGACGAGAAAAAGTTAAGTTTGGGGGTATTTGTTCATACCAGAATATTGCATTTTATACCGCCCATTCTTACGCTCGTGTGTTTATCGGTAGATACTCTTGAGCCGTGTTTACTAGTCAATTGCAGGATACATGTTCTCGGTTCTAAAATGGTGAAATTCATGGAAAACACGACAAAATCCGGGTTCCTGCCAACCACAGATAAAACACGGTCTCCGCTCGTCATCCGTATGTTGCCAGATATCAGTTTAAGAGACAAAATGTCAAATCAATGTCGCTTTCATGCACAAGGCTCAAGGCAGCACAAGATCCAAGAGATCTACGCGGAGCTCAAGGCAATCATGACAAAAACATCCACAAAAAGTCCACCTTTCCTCAACAGAAATTCTGGAATAAATGTGAATGTATTTTCAGAAAATACATATACCAGACAAGAGGGGACAGAAGACCAGGGAAGTACACAGAAGACGACAACCCAACTCACCCATAGGGCCGCGGATCCGCGGCCAATAGGGGGTCTAGGCCGCAGATCCGCGGCCGTACTGGCGCAACAGACAGTGACTTTTCAGGGGTATTCTGGTATTTTTGTTTGGGTTCTGGTGGTTGCCCTAGATTTCCATTCTCCAGCCTATAAATACTCCAGAATTGAGCTAAGCCAAGTGTCCAATTTTGTGTCCACTCTTTTGTAGTTTTTTGTATAGTTCTTCTTCTTCTTCTTCATTCTTCCTCCATGGAAATGTAGTGAGAGCATTGAGTGGATATTAATGAAGATGAGGGTTTTGTATCATTCTCTTTTGTTTCTTCTTCCCCTTGAGATTCTTGCTTTATCTTGATCATTCAACCTCTTCATTGAGCTTGAATGGTTAAGGGTTAGTTATTGATCTCAAGGGTCGTATTTTCTTATGGAATTAGCGCTTCAATTCACATGCGTTCTCTACCCTTCTCTTGATCTTGCAACCTCTTGATTGAGCTTGCAAGTTTAAGGGTTGGCTATTGATCCCATGCTTGTCTTGAGTTCTACTTTCTTGTTCTTTTTATCGCTTTTTGTTACTTGCTTATTATTACCTTGCTTTTCTTTCTTGCAATTTAATTCATGCACTTAATTACTTGTAATCTTTTCTTTTCTTTGTTCTTTTCTTTTGCTCTTCTTTGTTCTTTTTTGTGAATGCATGTAATTATCGTTGTTAAGAATAAATACGGTATTGTAAGTTAAGACTTTCTTTTCTCATTTCCTTTTCCCGTTATTTTCCATTGAACTCCGCCCAAACCATACGCAAGCGCTCCGTTAGGCACCCTACCCTAACAAGATAACGGTGATTCCTAACCGCGATCGGTTGCGTTCGGTTTGGCCGGAGGCGAAAGCAAGAGACAAGAACGGAAGGACAAGGGTAAATAAGCCGTATTCCACGAATACCGCGCTTAAATCCCCTAATCCACGTTGTTGCCGATTGCTCTAGCTTCAATTGGTCAAGACTCGGCTCAAAGGTTTTGAGTGCGGATTTCTTTAGCCTACAATCTCGTATCTTTTTCTTAACAACTTTATACTTGCGAATAATACACATAGGATAGTCTTGAACAAACCTCATACAAATTCTTTATTGACTCGTCTAAGACAAGAACGGAAATACAACCATCTCCCTGTGGATCGACCCGTGCTCAACCGGCTAGCTGCATAGCGACACCGTCTTGATTGCGGTTAACTTTAATTTTACCAATCAATGTCCTAGCACTCGATGGTAAGGGCAGTAATTGGGCTCGTTGACGTCGTTCGGTTGCAACGGACGTTTTGGATCCGGCAGATTTATGAGTCTGTTGCGCAACGCCAGCTCGAATAGCCTCCTCGTTTTATCGCGGGGGAAGGAGTAAGGACGTCCCATCCTATCCTCAAAGGGTACGTACGGGCGTGTATTGTTTGGACGAGCAACCGGCTTCAAGTCGCTCGGTTGTTGCTGAGCATTCGCGACGACGATTGCTTTTCCCTTTCCTTTGTCGTTTCGGGAGTCCGGCTTTGGGAGAGGGGGTTTATGGCCCATCTGGTCCATCTGCGCTAGTTTGTCGATCATAGCCTGGAAGGTAGTCGGCTTGAAGAACATCATGAACTGTGAGATGGTTGCTTGTGGATCAAGGGTTCCAACAAACATTCCCACCGCAGGAGCTTCTTCTATGCGCTGTTCGCACTTCGACCATAGATTACGCCACCGTATAGCGTACTGAACCCATGTCTCGCCGGGTTTTACCCTGGCGTTAATCAGTGCCGTCATCGGGGTACGTTCACTGGCACTTGCAAAACGTTGGGTAAACAGCAGCTCCATCTCCGCAAAGGTTTTAATAGAGTCATTGGGGAGCTCAGAATACCATTCGAACACCGTATCTGATAAGCTTCCAACAAATTGGTGAAGCAACAACTTGTCATCGCCGCCGGTGTTGCCGCAGAGCGCTCTGAACTGGGCGACATGTTGATGAGGATTGCCCGTCCCCTTATAGACATGGAACTTAGGGATTGTATAACCTGGCGGGTACTTAATCTGATCGTACCAACCCGGATATGGCCGCCCCGTCTTTATGATCTGACCGGCTGCTTCAGTCGCCTGGTGCACCCGTATTTGCTGGGCGATGTATTCATCCAAATCAGCTTTTGATATGGTATCCTCTTTAGCTGCGGATAAAGCCGGTGGAGGATTTGATGTCTCTCCCCTATCGTCTTCAAGAATGATCGGGAGATCTCCAGCAGGTGGATCTTGTTGAATCATCATACCCACCATATCCTGGAACAGGAGAGCCATTTTCTTTATTTTGGCTTCCTGCTCCGCAGCTTCTTTATCTTTCTTTTCTAGTACGCGCCGAAGGAATTCGACGTCCGTTTCTTGTTCTTGACGCTCTTCTGAAGAGGTTCCAGGGCTTTCGTTTGGCCCTGTAAGTGCAGCCATGGCGCTCATCATCTCCTGGAGCTTCTGCTGCTGCTCCTGAGCCTTGGTCACTGACCGTGTAAGTGGTCTATGGCCCGTGGACATACGGCTGTCTTCTTTTCCCGATGTCATGTAAACCGTATGAACTGTTATGCCCCCTGACTTGGGGCGTTTAGTTTTAACATTTTTAACTTTTGCCGCTGACACAAGAGTCTTCTCCGGCCTCCTTCTTTTGTGGGCCGTTGAGGTGGAAGGGGCCATTGAAGGGGGCACCCAAGCAGCTGATGTCCCCTGCTGTTTAACGGGGCAATCCTTGTCTTTTTCTACCTTCACCTTTTTCTGGCGACGAAAGTGACCTGGGTCAATCACAGAGTCTTGAACCCTTCGCCAAACTTTATAAATCCTTGAAGACAGCCGTTGAGGGGGCTGTTCTTGTTTTGTTTCAGGAGTTCTCTCTACAGGCGGAGGAGATCTTTTCAGTGTAGTGGTTGGAGAATTCTTACGTACCCTCCTCAGCAGTTCGAAGCTGTTCCCAGTTGGAACAGCAGCGTTGACCTCCGCCATTGGAGCAGGTGGAGTTAGCCCTGAGGGGGAGTTGCCCCCTGCCTTCCTCACTCGTTGCCAATGGCGATGTCGAGCACGACGAGCCGCTGGGACTGGCTCGGAGATTGAGATAGCTTCCTTTTGCCCCCCGTCTGAATGAGGCGCCGTCGGTGTTAACCTTTTAAAAACTGAGGTCGTTCCTTGCGGGGTAATATCCAATCTGTCAAAGACAGATCTTTGTGTAGGGGCAGGAACGGGAATCGTCAGTCTTGAAAAGACTGACTCTTTGACGGGAGAAGGCGCCTTAACGTCTTCCGGAGCACCGGCCGTTGCCCTCCTTGGGATAGCCATTTTAGAGTTCCTGTGATTCTTGGCGGGCCCTTCAGAGTTTTGATCCAGCCTCGCAAAAACAGAGGTTGTTGGCTTGGTGGTGGGTGACCCGTTGACAGGGGTCGTGGTAGCAGTGAGTCGGTCGAAGACCGACTTCTTGTTCATCTCCAGTGCAGGTATCGGCATAGAGAAGCTTGTCGGTGGGATCATGGTCCCGAAGAATAAGCCAGTGGTGGCTTGGGTCACCTGGTCCACTGGCAGAGTGAGGAAGGAAGCCGCTTGGGGTCCATATGCCACACCTCTAAGTGAGGTGGAGCGTCCGTTGCAGTGGTACTTCGCGCAGTTTGTGCAGTTAGAATCCATGGATGCTTGAGTTCTGCGCTAGACAAAAGACCAAATCTTAGCAACTTGAAATCCGAAGGCAACCTTTTAACAAACCGCGATTGGTTCGCGAAGACGACACACGAAGTGTGGAGTGGAAAGAGGAAAAGGTCCCACCGGGCGTGCCAGAATCTGTTCCCCTCCGAAAGGCGGCCTAGACTTGGACGTCTTGCCTGAGATTCGGGGCAGATGCTATATGGTTTTATCCGTCTGCCTCTCCGGAGATGCCGAGTTGATTTATGGCACTGTGTATCGGAGGTTTAGAAGGATGCGGCCGATGTAGCAGACTTCGTCAGATTCCCCCTCAGGGTGAGGGGTTTTTGATTATGGGGACGCTCTTCCCTGCAGGCGCAAGCCCCTGCAGTTAATTACGCTACCGTATCGCGGTAACAACTTTCTCCTTCTCCAGAATTTCACTTCGTGTCGTGTGTGTTTGTTTTGTTTGTGGTTTCCCGTGGATTGTATACGGAGAATGAGTAATGCCGTCGCCCGTAGGACGTGGATTAGTCCAAATCCGTATTTACTTAGATTTGGTTTTAGTGTTTTTTTTTAGTTTAAGGATACGTAAGTCGCGTTGCGGCTAAGATCAACTTAAACGTTCGTTAGTCCTGTTTTGGACTAAGATCAACTTAACGTGGTGATCCATTTAATATATGGCCGTCGGGACTCATCACCTCTCTGACGTCGTTGATGGATTACAACGATGTATGTCAGAGGAGTTCAGAGATGTACCCTTGAACCAAGGTTGATTTGGAGTTTTATCATTCATTTAAATGTCTAAGGATACGTTAGCCGTATTTGGGTCTAAGATCTACTTAAACGGGACCGTTTAGATCCGTCAAAAGAGCATTTGGAGGCTCTATTGTTCCAGTTTTAGGGACGTAGTGGTCCATGTTCCAGTTTAGAGACGTGGTGGTCCATCGCCAGTTTAGGGACGTGGTGGTCCATATTCCAGTTTAGGGACATGGTGGTCCGATATTAGTTTAAGGACGTTTCGGTCCAACATTCCAGTTTAGGGACGTGGTGGTCCATATTCCAGTTTAAAGACGTGGTGGTCCGTTATTAGTTTAGGGACGTTTCGGTCTAATATTAGTTTAAGGACGTCTCGGTCCAATATTAGTTTAAGGACGTCTTGGTCTAATATTAGTTTAAGGACGTCTCGGTCCACGAGTTTAAGGACCCCGCAGTCCATATTCATGTGTGGTCGTTGGGACCCGTCACCTCTCTGACGACGTTGAATGATTACGACGACGTGTGTCAGAGGAGTTCAGAGATGTACCCTCAAACCAGTAGTAAATTGATTTAAGAGAGCAATCTTGCTTCAGTCAATTTAATTTGAGGACTTACGGCCAAAATTGGGCTAAGTCCAGTTGAAAAATATTCAACGCCTTTTATTTGTTTTTTTGGTCTTTTACACCTGTGCTAGGGCTTGGCCCATTTTAAAATAATGCATTGCATCAATTTATTTTTTTGTTTGGGCTCTGTTTATGATTGATGCAGAGCATCAATTTATTCTGGGCTCCGCAATGCATTACATTTATATTATTTTGTTTGGGCTCTGCCCATTTATAAATGATGCGGAGTATCAATTTAATTAGGCTTGCTTGGTCTTCTGACTTGGGCCTGGCCCTTTGAGAAATGCATTGCATTTGTGCAAAGCACTAGGAATCTTTTAGGTTCAAGAACAGAAGTGCAAATCACTTTTTTTAATTTCTTGATCTAAATTTAGATCAAAGAAAATAAAATAAGTTTTTTCTTGTTCCAGAGAACCAAAGGTTCATAGCAAGTGCAAGGCACTATTTTTTTTAATTATTTTTATTTATTTATTGAAGATCACTGATCTTGTTCTTAGATCCATGATCTATTCCTGAGAGAATTTTCTCTTATTTTAAAGGTTTTTACCTTTTTTTTAAGGGGGTCTTCAGAGTTCTCTTCTCTCTCTTTTTTTTTATCCAGATCTTGATTATTTTGAAATGAGGTCTGGGGTCCTTTTTATAGTGTTCATAAATTAGTTAAATTTGTTACATAAATCTTTTCTGAGTGATTTGGGGAATTTTCCCCACCGTTGGATCTTTGATCCAAAGGCCCTTGCCTTATACAAGAAAATCTTCTTGTTTTAACAAGATTTATTTTGTTTTGCGCAACTCCCCCAGTGAGTGACACGTGTAGCGCAGTGAAGCACTTGCGCAACTGCGCATACACGTGTCGCGCAGTGAAGCGCTTGCGCAACAGCGCTTGCGCAACTGCGCAGACACGTGTCGCGCAGCGGTGCGCTTGCGCAACAGCGCTTGCGCAACTGCGCAGACACGTGTCGCGCAGCGGTGCACTTGCGCAGTCGTGTGTGCGCAGCTGCGCAGACACGTGTCACGCAGCGGTGCGCTTGCGCAGCTCTTTTTGCGCAGCTGCGTGTCGTGCAGCGGTGCGCTTGCGCAGCTCTTTTTACGCAACTGCGCAGACACGTGCGCAGTCGTGTTTGCGCACTTGCGCAGTCGTGTTTGCGCAACTGAGTGTTGCTTATGTTTTTTTAAACAGCCTTGCTCTGATTTGACGCACTGCCTTGGGCGTTGCGCTGGCGTGTCAACTTCTGACACGTGGCGCGTTGCGCGCAGCGCACGGGATCTGAAGCGTTGCTTCATTAATTTGAATTTTCAAAATTCAAACAGAGCCTTGCTCAAATTGGGGAAACAGACAATCATATGGGTCTGTAAAAATACATCGACGCACTGGAGGAATACAACCAAAAGGCGTGGACCCCGGTCATATTGAAAGAGTTCCTCAAGCATATTCTTGGGAGTGGAGACAGTGACATTGATGAAGGAGACAACTCGTCAGAAGAACCTGAGGATTACGGGGCGATTTGCCACATGATCTCTCACTCGTCGGTAAATGGCAAAGAAGCTCCTGACGTAGAGAAACCGGGGGCAGAAGCAGAGCCAAAATCCCTAAAACCGTCAGACGGCGTGATCGACAGGCTGCTGAGCGAAGCTCTTCAAAAGAGAAAAGCTGATCGAGAATGTGAAGCAGCCATATACGAAAAGGCCAAGCGTCGGTGTCAGGCTGAAGAAGCTCCAGTAATGAGAAGCCATAAAGTACCTCAACCGGATCGAAGCGCCCCTGCCACCAGCAAGAGCAGAATCAAGATAAGGAAGCAGTTCGCCAAAGCTCTGTCGGTGGGAATGAAGCTACCACCTTTCAAAGAAAATACTTTCGGGAGTATGTGCCTCGACGAAGTGGATGTACATCCGAACTGCTGCTTGTACCATCGGAGGGTCACACACCCTACCGAAGAGTGCAATGCTTTCAAGAAGTGGTGGTACGGATACGCTGCCCACCAATACCACTTTAAGCAGATGAAGCGCAAAGCTCGTCGGGAACAGAGAAGCACGACAGATGAGCGTAAAGGAACTGCCGGTAACTGTCATATGGTTAATGCCATTTTGATAAAAGGAAAATCTCAAGTTCTTACATTCGGGAGCGACTCTGACGAAGAAATAGCCCTTGGCCTTCTCTTCAATGAATCTACCTCCGGAAAAGAAGAAGAGATGAAGAACTGTAAGAACATCCAGTTGCGTAACCGTACGTTTCCTGAAAGGAACCTCGGGCCTACAAACAAAGGTTCGAGCAAAAGAGATAAGGGAAAAGAAAAAGTCCCTGAGGAGATTGCCCTCGATGATAGAGTCTTCGAAGAGCTCACAGCCAAGGACCCGCCTTAGAAGAACAAGGTAGATTACAATGTCCTGGCGTACTTGAGGAAGATACCTTCGCAATTGAGCTTTTTGGATGCCCTTCTCCTGTCTAAAGAGGCACGAGATTCCCTGATTAAGGCATTACAAGAGCCCGATCAGTTCCAAGCGTTCCTTGCAGAAGAAAAGTTGAAAGATGAGTTGGAAGAAGTTCACACAACTGACATCATATTCGGCGATGAAGATCTCCTCCTCGGAACGTGTGAGCACAACCATCCCCTGTATATCACTGGGTATTGCCACGACATCAAGATAGGAAAGATCATAGTTGACAACGGGTCCTCCGTCAACCTTCTTAATGTGAGAGTGTTGAAGGAGATTTGCATGAACGTTCAACACCTGGCGCGGGAAAAAATTACTATCTCCGGGTTCGACTCACAGTCATCACGGACGCTTGGATCCGTAATATTGACATTACGCTTCGGGATGCTCGTCACTGACATCAAGTTCCACGTCATCGACGCTAAGACTTGACAATGATTTGCTCGGTAGGCCTTGGTTATATGAATACAACATCATCCCTTCTACACAACATCAGTGTATGAAGTACTTCAAAGACGGCCTCGAGTACACAGTTACAGGGGAGCTAAACCCTTTCTCCGTAAATGAATTCCGCAAGTATGAAGACGCTAAGTACTTTCTACTAAACTTCGAAGGCACGGAAAGATGTCATAAACTACAGAATAAACAAAAAGCCATCGCCACTATCCCGATTTTTGGGAGCGATACTGAGGAGGATGAAGAGACAGTCTTCTCAGGGCAACCCCAAGGCAGCAGGCCCGGACCATCTACTCCTATTTTGGTCTTTGGCAGCGACTCTGAAGATGAAGTCAACACAGTATTCTCAGTTCGTCCATCAATGCAAACTTTCACTGGAGCTAATAATAGTTTACAAATTACCATGATTCCGCAGTGGCATTATAAAGAACTCGATGCGCTTGGTGCATACAGCGTGCAAGAGTTGCAGACCTTCTACGACCCTCCTAGGCGGAAAGATGAAAAGGCGATCCTCTTCTACCAGTCTACGGGAGATCAAAGTGGAAAGAGAAGTTTGGCATGGCGCGAACCTGTGCTCGAAAGGATTCAACCAATCCGTCTGCCCAGATACTACGCAGAGGGATTGAAAAAGCTATTGAGATGCCAAGACGTACTCTTCAAACAGACTGCTCGACAAGCCCGGTTCTATAACAAGATTTGGTATGTTCCCGGGACTCGGCGAAAGATGCCCAACGGGAGGATGGAGATGACCGGGATAGGATACGTCCAGTCCAAGAAACGGGAGCGATTCCATGGCTGCCATGTTATAAACGACTCCGGTGGAGAAGGGATGCTTGTCCAGATAGCACCGACATAGAACCAGAGCGAAATCCCGCCGTAAGAATACCGAGTCCGTCATTCGAAGAACAGATCGACAAGCTAATAAGGGAAGCAAGTCAAAAGGTTCAGGATGACCACAGCCGCGAAATGGCCATTTATGAGAAAGTCAGAACGCAACGTTACATTCAACAGACTATGGAAGATGACGATGACCTTCACCCCCAGCCCGCTGTGCACTCTCGTGGCAAGAAAAAAGCCCGATATAGAAGCAATAACAAGGTGAAGAACGGGAATGACGTCCAAAAATAGCGAAGCGGATCTAAGAAGCTGCGTGATCGAGAAAAGGTCCGCTGGAATTCATTGCTGATGAAGAAGATGGTTCGGGAATACTCTTTCCCTCAAGACAAGACAAGGAAAATATTCGACCTTGTCATGAAACATCAAATGATGGTGCTCCCGGAGTCTCGACGCCCTGAGCAAATAAACGAGGTCCATCATCCAGTTTATTGCGCCTATCACCGAGCAATAAGATATCCTCTTGAAGACTGCTTCACCTTCAAAAACTGGGTTGAAGACCGGTATCAGCAAGGAAAGTTTTCTTTATCTGACAGTTGGAGGCTAACCCCGCCACGAAAGCATGAGCCGAGAGCAACCTACACTGCTAGGGAAAGTCTAGATCAACATCGAGCTTGGAAACGAACTCGTACCTGTCACGTGATAACGTTCTCAAAGGAAAGAGAGCATGAGAATATGGACGACCTCTCCCAATGCTTCGCAAATGAAGATGAAGAGGAAGCGATCTCAGAATTTCCACAAGCACCAAAGGAGTTGGAAGACGGGATACATACTACAGCAGACAATCTGAGGAAAATCGACTTGGGGATGGCAAACGAGCCAAGGCCAACGTTTGTTAGCGAGCTACTGTCCGAAGAGCAGATGACTACACTAAAAGACGTGCTTATGCAGTATAAAGACTGCTTTGCGTAGAACTATTCCGAGATGCCGGGACTAGATCCAGAAATAGCTGTGCATAAATTGGCTATATCGCCGGACGTCAAGCCGGTCAAATAGGTGCCCAGAAGAATGCGGCTCAAACTCAAGATGAGCATCAATGCCGAAGTCAAGAAGCTAATTGACTCTGTCTTCATCCAAGAAGTTCAATACCCCGACTGGATCGCCAACATCGTTGCAGTGATGAAGAAAAATGGGACAGTACGCATCTGCGTGGACTTCCAGGACCTCAACAAAGCTTGCCCCAAAGGATGACTTCCCAGAACCGGCTACCGAGCTGATGATAGATAACACGTCCACTCATGAAGTCTTCTCCTTTATGGATGGATCTTCAGGATACAATCAAATAAAGATGCATCCTGAAGACCGAAAGCATACTGCCTTCCGGACTCCGCTGGGCTTATTTTGCTATAAAGTGATGTCCTTCGGTCTGAAGAACGCTGTCGCTACCTACCAAAGGGCCATGACGAAGATCTTTGATGACCTCATACACGAGATTGTCGAATATTATATCAACGACCTCGTGATAAAAAGAAAATCATACGAGGAGCACTGGGAACATTTGAAAATATTATTCCAGCGCTTTCAGAAGTACAACCTGAAGATGAATCCTCTGAAATGCGCGTTTGGAGTATCCTCAGGCAAATTCCTTGGATTCATCATCTGACACCGAGGCATCGAAATAGACCCATTGAAGATCAAGGAGATCATGAAAATACCCATGCCAAGAACTCTCAAACAACCGCGGTCTCTCCAAGGAAAGATCGCGTATATCCGACGGTTCTAGCTAACCTTTCCGGAAAATGCCGCCCCTACAGCCATCTAATGAGGAAGGGGACCCCATTCGTTTGGGATCGTAAATGCCAAAATGCACTGGACGAAATCAAGCAATACCCGCAGAACCCGCCGGTACTGACTGCTCCGGTCAAGGGAAAGCCCCTCATCCTGTACACAACAGCCCTTGGAGGTTCTTTAGGCGCGCTATGGGCACAAGAGAACGACCAGGGGAAGGAGAGAGCTCTCTACTATTTGAGTCGAGTCCTTCTGGGGGCAGAAAACAACTATTCTCCTATTGAAAAGCATTGCCTAGCACTGATCTTCGTGATAACGAAGCTTCGACATTATGCCTTGGCACATGAGGTCTATCTCATATCAAAGATGGATCCTCTCAAGTCATGTCAAGAGCCATACTAACGGGAAGGCTTGCCAAATGGGCCCTCCTCTTGATGGAATTCTCGATAGTATATCGACCCCTAAAGGCAATAAAAGGTCAGGCCATCGCCGACTTTCTCGCTGAGCATCCGATACCAGCTGATTCTTCCTTAAATTGCGAATTGCCAGATGAATATGCGTTCGACATAATCAACGGGGAGAAAGAAGGGAGTGATACCCGATGGGAACTTTATTTCGATGGAGCACCGTCTATGAAGAAGCGAAAGAAAAATACCCCCATAATCAAAGCCGGGGTGGGCCTTATCCTCGTGAATCTGCAAGGAGGGGTAATGCGTTTCGCCCTTTACTTAACAGTGCCAAGGACGAACAACGAGGTTGAATTCGAGGCTCTAATAGCAGATCTCGAGATTTCCATTGACATGGGAATCGAGAACCTCCTCATATATGGAGACTCCCAGCTGGTCGTTAGCCAAGTAAAAGGCGACTATCAGACATGCAAGCAAGAGTTGGTAAAATATGGCGAAAGAGTGCGGCAACTGCTGACTCAAATCCCCTTATACATCCTGGAAAGCATACCACGGACGGAAAATAGCAAGGCAGATGCATTAGCCAAGCTCGCTATTGAACTGGCTGACGAAAATCTCGATGACGTAAGGATCATTATGCAAAGCCGCCGGATTCTCGCACCAGTAGAAATATCTCCTGAGTCGTCTGAAGAAGAGGAAGCGACCAAACAAGCGGCCTTCCAAGTAGAGGATGAATAAAAGGCTAAGGATTGGAGAGAATTCTTCATAGACTACTTCAAATCCCATCGAGTGCCCGAAAACGCTTCTTCAAGACATCAGTTCATGAAACGAGCTCCGTCTTTTACCTTTGTCAATAATACTCTATATAAGAGATCATTCGACTGTCTATGGTTGAGATGCCTGGGACCAGAAGAAGCAAGATGAGTCGTCCAAGAAACTCACGACGGACTCTATGGTTCCAATCAAGTTGGTCCAAAGATGAAGTTAAAGATCAAGAGAATGGGTTATTATTAGCCTACAATTATTCATGATTGTCTTGAATATGCAAAGCAGTGTCACTCATGCTAGATTCACAAGGAATTCATCCATCGGCATCCGAATCCATTACATCCAACACTGGAAAGATGGTCGTTCGAGATGTGGGGAACGGATATAATTAGGCCCATCGAACCAATATCATCCAAAGGACATCGGTTCATATTGGCGACAATCGATTACTTCTCTAAATGGGCCGAAGCAGTACCGCTAAGAGAGCTGAATACGGAGAACATCCTCCATTTCTTCAGAACACATGTCATTTATCGGTTCGGCACTCCGCGGCGGATCATCTCGGATAATGGGCCGGCCTACAGAAGCCATAAGATCAGCCGTTTCGCGCAGCAACATAATATAGATTGGAGATACTCTTCAGTCTATAATCGCCGAGCTAATGGTTTAGCCGAGGCTTTCAACAAAACTTTGACAAAGGTCATAAAAAAGACGGTGTCCAGAAACAGAAAGGACTGGCACGAGAGATTGCATGAAGCTCTCTAGGCTTATTGAACCACGTTCAAAACAACCACGAACACCACGCCATTTGTGTTGGTATTCGGCACGGAAGCAGTACTTCTCTTGGAAATAGAGCTACCCTCACTATGAGTAGCGGTCCGACATGAGCTGACAGATGAAGAAAATGCCCACCTTCTGCTTGAGGAGCTCGATGCCCTCGATGAAACTCGTCTCATGGCGCAGCAAAACCTAGAAGCTTACAAAGCAAAGATGACACGCTCATACGAAAGACTAACTAGGCCAAGAGCATTCCGCCAAGGCGAACCCCGTGCTAGTTGTCAAAAGACCTATGATCCCCAACTGTGCCAAACGGGGGAAATTCGAGCCGAACTATGAGGGCCCATACGTCATAGACAAAGTTTATCAAGGTGGTGCCTATTTGCTCATGGATATGCATGGCGAAAGACCCCTCCGGCCAATAAACAGCATCTTCCTTAAGAAATACTACCCCTGATAAGTCACAACTCAGGTTAACGATAGATGACGACGCTCGTGTCTGCTCACTATCTTCCTGAGTCAGCACTTTGTAAGTAGTATATGGCAAAAACTACTCTAACACTGACCCGAAATGTCCTTAAACTAACACTGGACCGAAATGTCCTTAAACTAACACTGGACCGAAATGTCCCTAAACTAACAACGGACCGAGATGTCCCTAAACGAACAATGGACCATAATTTCCTTAAACTAAATACGTCGCCTCAAACACGGCGATAGTGGAATTCAAGTCCGCGAATCCTATTGGCGAGGATGGCAACTCAAGTCCCGCCGGCTGCACAGCTGCTCTGGTGGCGAAGTCCCCCATAAATTCTATTGGCGAACAGAAGGGTAAAAAAGGTACGTCCATAAGCGAAATGGGCACGGATGAAAACCCGAAGGGGCGCCGTGAGTAAAAATAGCAGGGCTACCGGCAAGCCTGTGAAAAGCCGAAAGGGCGCAATCTCGTTGTTAAAAAAAATGGTACGTCCAAAAGAAAAATGGGCACGGATGAAAACCCGAAAAGGCTCCGTGAGTAAAAACAGCAGGGCTACCGGCGAGTTTGTGAAAACCCGAAATGGCGCAATCTCGTTAAAATAAAAAACACCTAAAAGGTTCTCTTGACCTTGTGAGGAGAAAACACCTGCGTGAGATCCTTACGACTCACAAAGGAGCAACACACTTAGGGATCCCCATGATTCTTAAGGAGAAATTACGTTTACGAGACCCTTACGACTTGTAAGGAGAATTCTCCCTGTGAGACCCTCATGGCTCACAAGATTCAAAAGCCTTACGCTATAGGGATCTGAACCTTTTCTTAAGCCATCACACTCCCCATCGCTGCTCTACAAGTGGTTCAATATTGACCCTTGTATACAATACACGGGCACAAATAAATGTTTCCCCCACCAAGTCCAACCAAAGACGAGGAATGTCATCATGTGGTGAACGACACTTGTAAGTTCTATCGACTTATAAGGAGAAAACACTCTTGTAAGATCCTTACGACTTATAAGAGAACACACACTTAAGAATCCTCACGATTCCTAAGGAGAAAACACACCTACGAGATCCTCACGACTCATAGGGAGAAATACCTTTATGAGACCCCTATGGCTCGTAAAGTCGAAAAGCCTTAGTCAACAGGATCCTAACCCTGTTTGCTATTTAGTCCGTAATGCCAAATGAAAGTGGATCAGTTTTTTTATTCCCGAAGAGGTGCATATCTTACCTTTCAAATCGACAAAGGCAAATGATGATTCGCTCCTGGCAACATTCCATAGGCAGCGATGCTGATGCCTAAATTAGTATCAAATTCCAAGTCCTTTCAAAGCAAATGATGATTCGCTCCTGGCCATATTCCAGTCGCAGCGATGCTTATGCTAAGATTGGTATCAGATCTCAAGTTCCAAACTCGCAATAAAAATCAGTGAGCCAAAAATGCATATGAAATAGTCGAAATGATGGGGCAACTCACAATAAAAATCAGCGAGTAAAATATATGCATATAAAAAATGCCGAAATGTTTGGGCAACTCACAATAAAAAGCAGTGAGTAAAAAGAAAAAAACATCCGAAATGATTGGGCACCGCGAAAAAATATCCGAAATGATTGGGCAATCGCGACTTTCGCGATATAAAAAGCTGTAATGATAGAGCATTGCGGAAGAAACAAAAAAATGAAACTTTTTCCCTACAGGTGAGATCACATTGACCCATGTATACAATCCATGGGCACAAATAGAAAGGGAACCGTATTACCCCACCGGGCTTCATCAAAAGGAAGCCAGATCTCGATGGCTATATCTACAGTCTAGAAATCAACAACGGCGTTCCTTCTCGTTCCAACTGGAAGGAGATACGACGTTAGCAAAACGGAGCCACGGCAAAGTCCCATATTTCCAAATCTCGACGATTCACAGACAGCCTAGAGACTACCTCAGAGCCCCGGCAAAGCCCTCTAGTTCCAAATCTCGACGGTTCACAGACAACCCAGAGACAACCTCGACATTCGTCGCAATATTGCAGATACAATGTCAACAAACGAAGCAAAGGAAGATCCCTGGCTTCAGGGTCTTGACGGCAACTCAAATGAGACCTGAAAGACTATCGGAGATCATCCCACTCCAGTGCGGAGTGGTCATGACTCATCGGGGCTTCCAAACTGAGCCTAACCTCAAGTAAAAAGCGATATGGAATATCCCTAACGCTTGCTCTTTCAACGGTAATATCACCTGGATGATTACTTGAAGATGTCTTGTCCAGCCCCCGAAGGGATCAGAGATACGACAGTCGCGGGTATACTCGAACAACAAGATTGCGTATCGAGGAATACATTGGCCAACGCGACGGTACGACGGGTAAAAAACCCTAGTACCACAGACCCTAACGAACTTCTACTAGCAGGAGTTAACTGTGACGTTAGGACATCCTTGCGAGAACTTCTTGATTCGTCTCGACTCGTGGGGAAAAATAATGTTCCTGCGAGAAATTCTCGACTCGTAGGGAAAATCCTTAGGCAACGGGGATAAGGACCTGTTTCCTAAACACCGGAGCCCTGCAAGTCGGTCGAAGATGGACTATTGCATACTATCCACGGGGCACACTCTCCAAAGTTGAATATCGACGAAGAGGGAAATAACCACTTACAAGTCCTTTCGACTTGTAAGGAGGAAAATTCTCTTGTGTGATCCTTACGACTTTCAAGAGAAAATGCACTTAGAAGTCCTTATGACTTCTAAGGAGAAAATACACCTACGGAATCCTCTCGACTCGTAGCGAGAAAAGTCATTATGAGACCCTCACGGCTCATAAAGCTGAAAAGTCTTGGGCGGCAGATCCAAACCTGTTTTTTAAGCCATCGCTGCCCTGCAAAAAGATCAAGATAGACTATCTATGGGCCTCATTTGCCAAAGGGACACCCCAATATAAAATAAAATATGCCTTTTATTCATGAATGCAAGTGAATACAAGATACATTTCATAAAGGAATCAAAATGAATGCATGTTGTTCATAAATCGCAAGTTTACAGTCAATACAAAGGGGGGGTACAAAGACGGTTATTGAGGAGGAGGTGTCTTCAACAAATCAGCAATCCCCTCACGCGATCCTCTCAATCTTTTCTTGTGATCAGCCACCGCAACCAACTCCGCTTCAACTTGAGCCCGTAGTCTCGAACAGGACCAAAGATTTTCATCGGTTTCTAGCATGGCAGCTTCGCAATCCTGCATGACCCGCTCGGTAAAGTCAAGCGCCCGCCTCAGCGTCAACCCATCCGAAATACATCTCTGAAGATTGTCAAAAACAGCTTTTAGCTGTGTAGCATTCGCTTCAATTTGGGCGCGCAGGCGGACTGATTCGCTGGAAGCCACCTCATGTTCCTTGCGTCTCAGGGTCGCCTCTTGTTCAAAATGGCGAATGAAAGGAAAACTATGCTCGATCCATAAAGCCCACTGGGAGTTCGAAGCCAATACTTCAGGAGCGGGATGCTGGAGCTCAATTTCGTGCAGGCAAGCCTCGATCTTTCTGTAGTAATCAACCCAAGAGCTGATGAGAGATTCATCATGGAAATTCATGAGTGTCGCCAGCATTGGATTGACTTCCATGGAAAAATCGGTAGTAGAAGTGAGGGCCTCGGCATTGAGATCCTCGATGAATTCGCTCAACGTTCGCCAGCTATTTGCGGTTCTCTTGGAAGATATGCATTTAGCAAAGGGCCCTACGGACATTGGAATGCGAGACTCGAAAGGAGATGGAGCTGGCGCAATTGCTGCAAAATGAATTAGGTTCAAATGTCGACTTGGAGAATAAAGAAAACACATAAGCAATGAAGTCTATTATACTGGCTGTGACAGGCGGCATGATGGGGAGTAACGGAGGCACGACTATTCGCTCGTCTCCTCCTCCGACCCGTGACGCTATGATCAACATGAAGAAAACTTAGCAACAATACGTCTATTCGTAAAAGAAAGGAAGGGACATCAGTTGAAGAATATACTAACCAATACCAGAAGGCGGAACGACTTCCGACTGAAAGGAGAAATGCGGGTTCAACACCTGGTATAGATGGTCGAAAAGGACTCCTACAGAGTTACGCCAATATACTGTCAATACATAGAGGATGGTACCTACAGTAAAACAAATAAGTCACAAACCCATACCTTCCAATATTTGAGAGGGCATAGAAGAAGGCGAGGGGACAGCGACTGTCAGAGCAGCGACCGACGACACTTTTTCAGACAACACAGCCTCAGGGTTCATTGCACCTATACTCAAGACAAACAAAATATCATCAGAAGGGCTGAACAGGATTGAGAAACTCAAAAAACAGTAACCCAAAGACTACCTGATAGGTCATGGACCAAAACCGCGATGGAGGCGTCACCAGGTGTAATAGCTTATTCACTCTCTCTCGGAGGAATAGATTCTGCGCCTATAGCCTCATCCCCTGACTCGACAAGGGCCTTCGTAACGCTTGCGACGCCCACCGATACCAAAGATCCATAAGGAGAAAGGACAGCGGTTTGGAAAGTCCCAGATTCCCGAGAAAGGGTAACCACTTCGGGATCTGTAATCGCCAGCGTTTCAACTGCCATCCCATTGCCAGGAATCGGCCCTGCAGAGAGTGCGTATGCCAGAATTCGAGGATCGAGTTTTAATAAAAGGCCGGGCGTTACGTTACCTTGAAGCATCTTTTCAGTTTCCTCCCGAGCTGCCCGTGTAACCTGTCTATGGGCAGTAGACATGACAGAGGGAACATCCACCGAAGGAATATCAAGAGGTGGAATATTGCTTGAGCCCGCACCTACGGCCAAAACAGCATCGCGCTCCCTCGCCGCGCGCTTCCTACGCCTCCTTTTGTTCTGAGCCATGAGAAATGACCTCCTCAAGACTTCCGACAAGGGGACGTCGTCGTCCGAACCAAGCTCTGCCTCCGAAGTCATTGTGGCGTCCATCATCGGCTGCTTTAGCAAAGCCTCCTGTGGTGACTTTGAGAGGTCCGTGGCTATGGTAGCTGCCTCTAAAAGTTCTGCTGCGTCGCCACTTGAGATCGGCACTGCACTTGGAATAACCTGAATTGAGGTAGTCCCTGCAATAAGATGAAAGAAAGGGTCAGGGCATGAATAAAAAGAATAAAGGCGTAATGAACTGAATTATACCAAGGCCCAAAGAAGCGCGGAGCCTCTCTTCCTCTTCGAACGTCTTAAGGGGCGCCGCGAGAGCCACTTCGGCAGAAATAGCTGTTGAAGAAGAAAGCGTCAGTAGAAGCATAATAAAAGGAGGTAGCTGCAGAAGAATATAACCGAAGTATACCTGACTTCGCGACAGTGATCAACGCCGCTTCCTCGCGAGCTAGTCGCTTGGAAGCCTCATGGGCGGCTTGAAGATCAGTATCATCCGCAGGCACGTCGAAAAAACCCTCATTGGTCCTGTATTCTCACATACCCTCGCTGTAGGGAGCGTGCGGCTCTTGGCCAAATATGACATCAACAAAAAATAGTGACTTCTTCTTTTTCTGCGAGCGGACACCGGCGGCCGATGACAAGAGCTTGCGCTTGACGGGCATTTTCGGGCGACGGGTCCCAATTTCTGCATCAATGCCGGATTCCGGAGACGCTACAGTTACCACCTCTACGGGAACACGGGGTAGAGTCTTCTCAGGGAAGGCGTGCAGGACCACAACCACAGAGACTTCTCTTAAGGAGGGACGAACGGCGGTCCATCGCTTCAAAAGAACTGCCGGATTACCAGCTGGGACGGCATCCTTATGGTCAAGTAATAGCCGCCTCTCTTCCCTGATAACAGCACCCGTCGCATGCTGATACCAAGCCTCGTAGGCATTCGAAGCTTTCAGTACGTAGCTTGGCTTGCTGATGAGAAATTTAGACCCCGTATTTAGCCGCATAAAGTGGTGCTGCGTGCTACGGATACCCTCTTCCGTAGCAAACGGCTCGGCTGAGAAAGCTTCGAGCGGGACACCCTGATTGTAACCCGACTGTTGAGCGAAACGGTGTGGGTTATACCTCATGAACAATGCCGAGGCGCCTTGCCTGAACACTAGAAAGCCTCGATTAATTGAATACATGTGCAGGATCTCCCGAGCTTTCAATATAGAAGCCCCATCCTTGAAAGTATCATGCAGCGGTTGCACTGCCTTCATAGATTCCTTGCTGATAGTTAAGATTCTATTGACAAAAATCATACTATCCCCAACCATACGTGGCGAAAGACTAAACGTCGAGCCTCTCGCTGCGACGGATCTAATGCGGAAGCGTCAACTAGAAACATGACCCGAGGAAAGTTATAGTTGTCATAGAAGCGAGACCGTTTATGGACTCCGAAAGCACCAAGCACGTGCATCTCGACCCAGGACGTGAAGTAGTGCAACGGAAGATGTACAGGTTTTACCCCTGGCTGAGTAGTATCCGCTGCTAAGCTCAGGCCGTGATATAGATGAGCTAGCCCTGTAATCCCAACGGCGACGCGTGTCCCTGCAACCATGCAGTGGGCTGGATAAAAGACAGATGTCCTCATGTAGCGAGGGTGCATCGGAAGCACAAACCAACTCAACCATAGGCCGATGAATCCCAGAAAAAACGTCTCTTCATCGACGTCTAGAGCGGAAAGTTCTGCAAAAAGGATGACATGGGTGTCTGGAATAAACAAATTTCTTAAATACGCTTCCGCCGTCGGCTGGTTATCCAAACCAAATCCGAATGGGTCATCAAGCTTGGCAAATTTCGTGGCTTGTTTTGACAAAACTGCTGGGCGAAGGAAGCGGGCGATGAAATCTGTGAAGCTGACTCCGTGCCCCCGGACTCCAGAAATAGGCTCTCATAAATGTTCAACACCTTGATCAGGCTCGGGAATCGATGTTGAACAGCATTCTTCGGAGTAAGGCCTATCACCACTGATTTGGTGGCAAAGATGTACTCGTCAGGAGGAAGTATCTCCTCGTAATGTTCCCCTCTGACGGGTAAGCCGGAGATTTCCGCAAACTCCTCCAAAGAGATTGAAACTTCCCAATCCGATAGAAGAAATGTGTGAGTCGGGATGTTCCATTGCTCCAGGAAAGCCTTGACCCACCATACATGGGACACGAGATATTAGAAAAGAGACACATAAATTGCGGGGTACAACCCGAGCTTCAGCAATAACGACTTCTTGGCCGACAGGATGTATCGAGCCCACTGCAGGTATCCGGCTGAATGGCGAGGAGTAAAACCTATCATGTATACTTATCCTCAAGAGCTCGACTCGCCTTGACATATGCGTCGCCCTAAAATATCCAAAGCCATCGGCGGCTGTACGGGTATTGAGGCCATAGAAGGCTGAAAGCGACCCTCCGAGGTCCAGTTGACCTCCTTTACAACGTAATTCACCTGAGGTGAGTTGGCGTAGTGAATTGCTGAAATGGGCTCTGAGGGTACTGCACAAGAAAAACTACGCCGACCCTGGATAATCTGATTGTACTACGACCCCCATATATGAAGAGATTTCTGCTCCGGATCGTGATTTTTAATGAGCGCGAAGACTTCCCGATCCACGGGCGCGTCAGCAAAGGCGCTCTTAGAACGTACAAAAGGGAAGGAAGAGTCAAGAGCCATAGTACCTACAAGAAAAGAGACGATGGATTAGTTATCAACGCTATATTCCGAATTCTGACATTTGGTACTTAAAATATTAAATTGTACCGCACTGCAATGCAGGAGAATGGGACCAAAGGGGACCCACAAAATCAAAGTAACATTCCATCATTGATGGGGCAGTCACTCATTAAGAATGAAATCCTGAGAGGATTTTCATTTAATGAGAAATCTCATTGGGCCAAGGAGTTAAACTTTCTCGAGAGCTGTGCTCTACAAACAGATTTCACATTTGTCAACTCTAATTAAGAGGGAATAAAATTCCCCAAGGAAAAAGTTTCTAAAAGAGCTATGCTCTGTAAAAACAATGGTATAATCTACCAAAACCCTCAAAAGCAAAACTTTTTAACAAGGTAAAACCCCAAGATCATTAAAGATCTGAAGGAAAAATCCTAGAAACTCTAAGAGTTCTTCATTAACGGGTCAAGAAACCCTAAAAAACATTTTTAAGATCTGTGATCTAAGAAGAGCAGAGCACTGTTTAATGGGTTCAATTATGATCCTTACCAAAATTTTGGGCAGAGTTATAACTCTAGAGGGGACCAAGCCTAAGCAAGTGTTTAACACTTTATTCAAAAATGAAATGACTGGGTTGAGCCCAAGTTTGTCCAAACTCCTAATCTACCGAGCACATGGGTTTTTTATTTTCCAGAGTGGTCCTAGTCCCAAACAAGACTACCGAGTTTCTGACGAATATTCATTGGTTCCAGGATACATCTTCCCACACCTCTGATATATGTCGTTGTAATTATTCAACGTCATTAGAGAGGTGGCGGGTCCCGATAACCAACAACTCCCTGGACCGCAATGTCCTTAAACTAGCTATGGACCGCAACGTCCCTAAACTAACACAATAGAGCCCAAATGCTCTTTTATTGGGTATGAACGATCCCAAAATCCGGTTAAGTAGATCTTAGCTTAAAATTAGACTAACGTATGCTCAACAAACATTTAAGTTGAACTTAGTCTCAAACAAGATTAACGTTCCTTAATCAACCCAAACCCAAATCTAAGAATATACGGATTTGGACTAATCCACGCCCTACGGGCAACACCATAAATTAGTCTCCGTATACGGTCCACGGGCAACCAAAAATAAAACAAACGCACACGACACGAAGTGACCTTCTGGAGCAGGAGAAAGTGGTTACCTCTACGCGGTAATGTAATTAACTGCAGAAGCTTGCGCCTGCAGGGAAGAGCATCCCCATAATAAAAAACCCATCGCAAAAGAGGGGGAATCTGATGAAGTCTGCTACAACGGCCGCATCCGTCCAAACCTTCGATACACGGTGCCATAAATCAGCTTAGCATCTTCGGAGAGGTGGACGGATAAATCCAAATAGCATCCGCCCTCAAATTCAGGCAAGACGTCTGTCTTCCCGGTTTTCGGCGGTAAACACCAGTCTTTCGTATGACTGTGTCATCCTTGCCTTATAAGCTTCCAGGTTTTGCTGTGCTATAAGGCGGGTCTCGTCGAGGGTATTGAGCTCCTCAATCCGAAGATGAGCATTTTCTTCATCTGTAAGCTCATATCGAACTGCTACTCGTAGAGAAGGGAGTTCTATTTCCAGGGGAAGCACTGCTTCCGTGCCGAATACCAACGCGTATGGTGTTGTATTCATTGCTGTTTTGAACATTGTTTGCTTTCTTCGCCTTGTTTTTGCCTCTATTTCGGGATTTTCCTTCAAGGCGAGAACGTACAGCTGGCTGAGGATGGAGGGCATTGTAGTCTACTTTCTCCGCGGACTGCTGGTTGAGGCGTTGTGTCCCGACCTTTTCATAAATAGCCATTTCGTGACTGTGGTTATCCCGAATCTTTTGACAGGCTTCTTTTATTACCTTGTCAACTTGTTCTTCGAACGATGAACTTAACGTTCTTAGAGCGAGATCTCATTCTGTTTCAACGTCACAGCTATTTGGAAGAGCGTTCTCTTCTTCACTAAAGCTGTTTATGACGCGGCAGCTGTAGAATCGTTCCCGTTTTTTTAGACCAAACGTATCCGAGCCCTGTTGTTTCCATCTTCTCGTTGTGCATCTTTCGCTGGTTCTAAGGGATATCCCAAATCTTTTTGTAGAAATTGGCTTGCCGAACAATTTGCTCGAGGGGTACACCTTGGCATCTTAACAGCCTTTTCAATCCCTCCACGTAGTATCTTGGAAGACGGATTGGTTGAAGCCTGTCGAGTGCAAAATCAGTATTGTGCTAAGCTTCTTTCTCTACTCTGGTCTCCGTAGATTGGTAGAAGAGGATCGCCTTTTCACCTCTTCACCTGAGAGGCATGTAGAAAGTCTGTAGTTCCTGTACGCTGTGTGTATCGAGCGCATCAAGTTTCTTGTAATGCCAAGGCAGAACCATTATGATTTTCAGGCTTTGATCTTCTTCATCGAGGATTTGCACTGACAGACGGATGGAGAACACTGCGTTGGCCTTGTCCTCAAAGTCCCTGCCAAAGACCAGAATAGGGGTCGATGGTCCGGGCCTGTTGTTTCCTTTCTAGGGTTGCCCCGAGTAGACTATTTCTTCATCTTCCTCGGAATCGCTCCTAAAGATCGGGATAGTGGTGACGGAATTCTATTTATCCTCCGGTTTATGACATCTTTCCGTGTCTTCGAAATCTGGTAGAAAATACTTTGCGTCTTCATATTTCCGAACCTCGTTTATGGAGAACGGATTCAGCTCCCCTGTGACGGTGCATTCCAAACCATCCATGAAATACTTCATACACTGATGTTGTATAGAAGGGATGACATTGTACTCATGCAGCCAGGGCCTGCCGAGCAAAGCATTATAGCAAGTCCTGGCGTCAATAACGTGAAATTTAATGTCAGTAACGAGCAACCCGAAGCGTAACGTCAGAATCACGGACCCAAGCGTCCGTGACGACTGTGAGTCAAACCCGAAGATGGTAATTTTGTCATGAGCCAAGTGCTGAACGTTCATGAAAATCTCTTTCAGCACTTTCATGTCGAGAAGGTTGACGGAGAATCCGTTGTCGACAAGGATTTTTCCTATCTTGAAGTCGTGGCAGTACCCGGTGACGTATAACGGACGGTTATGCTCACATGTACCAAGGAGGAAGTCTTCATCGCTGAATGTAATGTCAGCTGTATGAACCTCCGCCAGCTCATCCTTCATCTTCTCTTCTGCGAGAAAAATTTGGAACTGATCGGGCTTTTGTAATGCCTTGATCAGAGACTCTCGTGATTTTTTGGACAAGAGGAGAGCATCCAATATGCTCAGTTGTGAGGGTATTTTTCTCAAATATGCTTGGAAGTTGTAATCCACCTTATTTTTCTTAGGCGGGTCCCTCACTGCGAGCACTTTGACAACTCCATCATCAAGGGCAATTTCTTCATGGATTTTTTCTTTCTTTTTGTCTCTTTTGCTCGACCTTTGTTTGTAGGTCCAAGGTTCTTCTCAGGCAGCGTGCGGTTACGCAGCTGAATGTTCTCGCAGCTCTTCTCCTCCTCTTCATTTTCGGAGGTGGAGTCCTTGAAGAGAGGGTTGAGTGTTATTTCATCCTCAGAATCGCTCCCGAAAGTAAGAACTTGGGGGTTTTCCCTTTCCGGACTGGTATCAACCATATGACAGTTGCCAGTCGTTTTTTCACACATACTTGTCGCACCTTTTTGCTGTCGACGAGCTTCGCGCTTCATCCTCTTTGATTTTTATTCTGAAAGTTTAGTTGATATGTTAGAAATAACTAAATTCTAGGCTTAGGAATTGAACATCCTAAAAATAACTTCATTCTGTCTAACTTTGGTAAGTATACATCCTTACAGTTTTTTTTTTTGAGAAATAGGTAATCTTGAGTTCAGTTCTTGATTTAGGTCAAGATGAGGGGAAAGTATTGAAGCTCTACTGAAGGATAAGTCTGAAAAATAGTTTCTATTCTTGAGTTCAAATTCAGAAAGTATATACCCTACAACTGCACTTACACGCATCTTGAAACTTGGGATAGTAGAGGATACCTAGAAATACTCTTGCCTGAAAACCTAGTATGAAAGAAAAAACGATATTTAAAGCTAAATACCAAAAGAGCATTATTAAAAAATATATCCGGTCTTGAAACAGAAAAAGAAAAAAAAAAGAAAAATAGAATAAAGTCAAGACCTGGAAACTGCTATTTACGCTTTAAAGCTCACACATTCAGTAATCGGCCGTTAGTGCCTCAAGAAGCATTAATAGTCGCATGAAAGGTGTGCAAGCAAATCCGTCCATCCTTAATGAAAAGAAGTAGTATTAGGTATTAGGGAAAGGGTATTATAGCTTGAATTGAATTCTTGAGTGTAGGGGTGCAAATATACACACACGTAGGGGTATACAATCGATGTTTGGATAAAAGATAGAAATGAAGAATAAGACTTATGTTTTCTGTAAAGTTAATAAAAATCCCTGATTTGAGACCACGCTTAAAGAAGGAAAACTCAGGAGATACCAACATCTTTCAAAACTTTTTTGGAACGTATAAGATCTGAGGTGAAATAGAAAGGAGGTGTGAAGCATTAGGGTTGGATATTTCTAACTTAGGATGATAGAGTTTCTAACGTAGATACTAAACTGTAGGAGTAGAATCGATGTTAACTTATGATACTATCTTGACGGGATTTTGTGGGTGTAATCCGTTGAAAACCCTCAGGAGACAACACTCCTCCTACTAGGGACACCTAGAGGTTTAACGGCTTGTTGCACGAGCTCATTGCAATCGTGTTCCCTGCAAAAGTGCGGTTAGGACTTTTTGTGAATAAATTGGTTTTGCTCGGGATGAGCAAAAGTTAAGTTTGGGGGTATTTGTTCATACCAGAATATTGCATTTTATACCGCCCATTCTTACGCTCGTTTGTTTATCGGTAGGTACTCTTGAGCCGTGTTTGCTAGTTAAATGCAGGATACTGGTTCTCAGCTCTAAACAGTGAAATTCATGGAAAAGCATGACAAATTCTGGATTACTGCCAACCACAGATAAAACCCGGGTCTCCGCTCTCTATCCGTATGTTGCCGCACACCAGTTTAAGTGACAAAATGGCAAATCAATGTCATTTTCATGCACAAAACTCAATGTCAACACAAGATCCAACATATCTACGCGGAGCTCAAGAAAAATCATGGCAAAAGATCCACATCACATCACCTTTTGATCTGCTGAAATTCTGGAAATATTGTGAAGAGATTCTGAGAAACAACATATACCACACTGAAGAGTACAGAAAACTAGGGAAACTCACCCAAATTGAAGGGCCAACCCCTCTTTATGGTCGCGGTTCCGCGGCATAAGCATGCTTAGGCCGTGGATCCGCGGCCATATGGGCTCCGCAATTGGGTATTTTTCAGGGGTATTTTGGTAACTCTATTTGGGTTCAGAATGTTTCCCTAGGTTCTCTTTTTCCTGCCTATAAATACCCCAGAACTTGCCAAGCCATTATTGTTCTTTTTCATGCCCTCTTTTTGTTAGTTTTTAGTTTAACTTCTTCATCTTCATTATCTTTCCTCCAATAAATTGTTGTGAGAGCTTTTGAGTGGATGTTAAATGAAGATGAGGGTTATTTTGTATCATTCTTTTGTTTAGCTTCCCCTTAAGATCCTTGCTTTCTCATGATCTTTCAACCTCTTCATTGAGTTTGAAGCTTTAAGGGTTGGTATTTGATCTCAAGGATTGTATCATTTTTGGAAGGAATAAAGTCTCTTTTGTGCTTCATTTTGCCTTAGGTTTTTAGCTCTCTCTTGATCTTGCAACCTCTTAATTGAGCTTGCAAGTTTAAGTTTGGGTTATTAAACCCATGGTGTGTAACTTGTTCCATGGTTTTTAGTTCTCTTTCTTGCTTATTTCTTTCTTACTTTTTATTACTTGCTTTACATTCACGCTTTACTTTCATGCACTTAAATTCCATGCACTTTTAATTACTTGCTTGTAATCTTTTCTTTTCTTTGTTTATCTTTTCTTTTGCTCTTTTTGGTTCGTTTTGTGAATGGTTGTAATATGTTGTTGTTAAGAATAAATACAATATTGTAAGTTAAGATTTCATTCCTCATTTCCTTTTCCCGTTATTTTCCTTTGAACTCCGCCCAAACGTTACGCAAGCGCTCCGTTAGGCACCCTACCCTACCAAGGTAACGGTGATTCCTAACCGCAACCGGTTGCGTTCGGTTTGGCCGGAGGCGAAAGCAAGAGACAAGAACGGAAGGACAAGGGTAAATAAGCCGGATTCCATGAACACCGTGCTTAAATCCCCTAATCCACGTTGTTGCCGATTGCTTTAGCTTCAATTGGTCAAGACTCGGCTCAAAGGTTTTGAGTGCGGATTTCCTTAGCTTACACTTTCGTATCTTTTTCTTAACAACTTTATACTTGCATATAACACTTAGGATAGAATTGAACAAACATATACACATTCTTTATTGACTCGTCTAAAACTCGAACGGACATACAACCGTCTCCCTGCAGATCGACCTGTGCTCAATCGGCTAGCTGCATAGCGATACCGTCTTGATCGCGGTTATAACTTTAGAACTTTGAACATCCGACACGCCAAAAGCGTGCGATCAGGATTCTTCGATGCGCTGTTCTCACTTTGATCGCAGGTTCTGCCACCGGATCGCGTATTGGACCCAGTTTTCTTCCGGCTTTACCCTGGCATTGATTAATGCCGTGATCGGGATGCGCTCGCTTGCGCTAGCGAACCGCTGTGTGAACAGCAGTTCCATTTCTGTGAATGTTTTTACTGAGTCGTTTGGGAGCTCCGAGTACCATTCAAAGTTTGTCTCTGACAGGCTGCCAACGAACTAGCGAAGCAACAGTTTGTCGTCATCTCTAGTGTTGCCGCACAGAGCTCTGAACTGCGCGACGTGCTGGTGTGGGTTGCATGTCCTTTTGTACACATGGAATTTAGGGATCGTATATCCTGGCGGGTACTTGATTTGGTCATACCAGCCTGGATACAGTTACCCAGTTCTGGCGATTTGGCCAGCCGCTTCATTTGCTTGATCGGCTTGTATTTGTTGAGCGATGTAATCATCAAGAGCAACCTTGGAGATCATTCCCTCCCTGGCCACTGATAGAGCCGGAAGAGGGTTTGAAGTTTCCCCTCTGTCATCCTTGATGATTATCGGCGGATCCTCGGCTGGAGGCTCTGGCTGAATTATCATTCCAATCATATCCTGGAGCAAGAGCGCCATCTGCTTTATGTTGGCGGCTTGCTCAGCAGCTTCCTTTTCCTTTATTTCAATCACTCTTCGTAGGAACTCTGTATCGGTCTCCTGGTCTTGACGCTGTTCAGTTACTGGATCCGAACTTTCTTTCTGTCCGGTGAGTGCCGCCATCTTGGTCAGCATTTCTTGGAGCTTTTGTTGTTTCTCCTGATCTTTTGTCAACGATCGAGTTTGCGGTCGATGAATTACGGAAGCCCGGCTTTCATCTTTCCCGGAAGCTATGTAGACCGTATGCACGATCATGCCCCCAGACTTAGGGTGTTTGGGTCCAGCGCCTTTGGAATTTGCTACAGGCGGTGGGATGTTCTCTAGCCTCACCCTTTTGTGGGAGGTTGAAGTTGAAGGAGCCATTATGATAGGCACCTCTGCAGAAGAAGCCCCTCACTGTATGACGGAGGGATGCTCTTTCTTTTTCCGAGCCTTCGATTTCTTCAGTCGGCGGGAGTAGTTTGCGTCGATCACAGGGTCCTGAACTTTTCGCCAGACTCTGTGAATTTGGGAGGAGAGTCGCCGATGGGGCCGTTCCAGTTTTTCCTGCACTGTGGTTTCTGCAGGCGGGGGCAATTTCTTTAGCACTCCCGTTGGAGAGTTCTTTCCACCCTCCTAAGCAGATCAAAGTTGTTCCCGTTTGAAACAACAGTATAAACTTCCACCATTGGAGCTGACAGAGTAAGTCCAGAGGGAGAGTTGCCTCCAGCTTTTCTCACCCGGCGCTAGTAGTGACGTCGAGCGTGTCTTGCAGAGGGGACCGCCTCAGTTTTGGAAGCGGCTTCTTCATGTCCCTGGCTTTGGTGAGAGACTGTTGCTGGTGTCAACCTATTAAAGACTGATGTCCTTGGTAGGGTTTGCGGAGGAACGACCAATCTTCCGAAGACCGATCTTCTGGTAGGGGATGCACTTTTGACAACTTCACCAACAGGAGGAGTTGGGAGGGCTATCCGTTTTGGGGTAGCCCATTCAGGTATGATGAGCCTCTTTGTGAGCCCGTTTCGGTTCTGGCTCAGCCTGTTAAAGACTGAGACGTCTGAGGTTTGACTCAGCCTGTTGAAGAATGAGGCATCGGATTTGGATGGCCTGTTGAGAGGGGCCGTTGTGGTTGCAAGTCGATCGAAGACCAGCCTCTTGGGAGCTTCTTCCTGCGGCGCTGGGGCACTAAAACTCGTTGGTGGGATCATGGTACTGAAGAACATTCCGGTAGTGGCTTGAGTTACTTGCCCTACCGGCATTGAAAAGATGGAGGCCGCGTTGGGCCCGTAAGTCACTCCACCAGTTGGGACGGAGCGGGAGTTGCTGTTGCAAATTGTGCAGTTGGAAGCCATTGATTTTTCTTCTTCTGCACAGGAACAAGACACTAAATCTTAGTACCTCGAATCCAAGGGCAACCATAGCGAACCGCAATTTTGTTCGCGAAATACGACACACGAAGTGTGGAGTGGAAAGAGGAAAAGCTCCCACCGGGCGTGCTAGAAGCTGTTCACCGCTGGAAACATAGATGAACTGGGATAGATCGTCTGGCCTAAATCTGGTGGCAGATGCTATTTGGATTTATCCGTCTACCTCTCCAAAGATACCAAGTTGATTTATGGCACCATATATTCAAGGTTTGGACGGATGCGGCCGCTGTAGCAGACTTTATCAGATTCCCCCTCGTTTGTGAGGGGTTTTTGATTGTGGGGACGCTCTTCCCTGTAGGCGCAAGCCCCTACAGTTAATTACGTTACCGCATCGCTATAACCACTTTCTCCTGCTCCGGATGTTCAATTTGTGTCGTGTGTATGTTTTTTTTTTATTTTGGTTGCCCATGGATTTATACGGAGACTATTTTATGTTGTCGCCCGTAGGGTATGGATTAGTCCAAATCCTTATATTTTTAGATTTGGATTTAGGTCAAGAATTTTGCTTGACGGGGCCTATGTTGGTAGCTTGGTTTGCCAACGGGGATGAACTTAGGACGCAGATATCACATTTGTGAGGTCCATCGGTTCAGGAGATATTTGGGTTTGATCTAAGGATCATTAGCCATATTTTAGACTAAGATCAATTTATGAGCAGTGAGCATATGGGCTCAACTGATTATTAGATCATATATGAATAGCCCATGGATAGTATACGGTAGTCATTATGGAGATAGTCCGCAGGGCAAAACATATTAGTTTAAGGATATTGCGGTCCAACATTCCCTATTTTGGGACGAATGTTAATTTAAGGACATTTCGGTCTAATGTCCATCTTGCGCGCATGTGTATTTGTTGCGTGACGGAGTGAACGATGGTGACATATAATGTGCCCAATTTGGGGTGCGATCCGATTTGATGCGTGCACGTCAATTTGGAAGTGCATCAATGTGGGATGTATAATTCCCAGTCTTAATGAAGTTTTACGTCAAGTTGGGACGAGGAGTTGTTTTTAGTTGTCGGGACCCACCACCTCTCTAAAGACGTTGAGGAATTACAACGGTATATATCAGAGATGTGGAGAGATGTACCCTTAAACCAAATTCCGTATTTGAGGGAAATGACGGTGAACCTAAGAATCGTTATTCATATTTGAGACTAAGATTACCTTAGGAGATATGAGATGAATATCATTTTGGATATCATCAATGAGAGATCATTAGTTATGTTTGAGACTAAGATCAGTTTGGATATCAATTTGGATATTATAAATATATGCTTAGCCAATTTAGGCTAAGATCGGGTTTTGGGTTTTGAACTTAGGTTATATATTCATTTAGTTCAAAAATGTTTTGTTTGGTTTAATGACAGTTAATCTAATTTGAGATTAAGATCAACTTAAACATATGAGCGTTTGGGCTCAATTTATTTTTAGCTAAGGATACATTAGTCTTATTTGAGACTAAGATCAACTTAGCAACATTTAAGGATCATCAAATTTTAGTTGAGATCCAACAACAGAGCATTTGGGCTCAGTTGCTATTGACTCCAAAGGGACTTAGCCAATTTGGGCTTGGTTTGAGTTTCTTTAACACCCAGCAATGCTAAGCACTCAGTTGCCTATAGCGCTCACGTGTATATCACGTGAGGCGCTATGATAGTGCTAAGCACTAGACTTTTGTGGCGCTGCACTAGTGCTAAGCACTAACTTTTCTGTTTTCTGGCGCTCACGTGTGTTTCACGTGAGGCGCTCCAATAGTGCTAAGCACTAATTTTTTCAGACGCTCATGTGGGTTTCACGTGAGGTGCTATATACTTGGCCTTGAGCGCTCACGTGCTTTTTACGTGAGGCGCTGAGTTCTTTTAGAGATTTAATCTCTGTCGATATTTTTAGAGAACATAAATCTCTGTTAATGGTATTTTGACCATTAACGATCACCAAGATCATTCTTTTGAGGATCTGAGATCATATTCTTTAAGAACTAAGTTCTTGATCTGAAGGAACTAAGTTCCTGAAGTATTATGAACTCCATGTTTTCCATTTTCATGTTTTTAGAGAGGTTAAACCTCTTTTAATGATATTTTGACCATTACGGATAACCAAGATCACTATTTTGAGGATTTTGGATCGGGTTCCTTACAAAACTAAGTTCTTGATTTGGAGGAACTAAGTTCTTAGAGTATTATGGACTCCGTTTTCTCCACATTCTTGTATCCATGTTCCCCTCTAAATTTTTGATTCTCAAGAACAAGATCTTTCCGATGAGAATTAAATTCTCGACTTGTGAGAGATTTGTCTTGTGAATCTAAGATCCAGAGAAAGAACTAAGTTCTTTTAAAATGGTTAAACCCTTAGATATGGTATATTAGGTAAATGAGATATTTTGATCTCTTCATTTTTCTTTACCTAAGGTTTTTTTAAGAGGGAGATCTTCTTCTTTGAGAGAATTAAATTCTTTGTGATTTTGAGAGCCTTCTGTATTTTTACAGAAGCTTATGGGAGTCTCCTTTTTTTTCCTCCTCCCGTCATCACTTTGCTCCTATTTATAGGAGAAATAAATGAATCGATTCGTTGAGAAAATCTCTCATTGAGAGATCATGATTGATTTTATAATCAATCAAAATGATCCTTTAGATCAATTGGTGAATTTTATTCACCGCTGGATTTTTAATCCAAAGACTCTCTGTTTAATAGAGAAGATTTCTTGTTTGTTTTACAAGATTAGGAAATAATTTCCTAAAATAGAATTTTATTCTATCATATAAATATTTTGTTAGTTTAACAAGATTAGAATTTTATTTTATTTTATTAATATCTTGTTATTTTAACAAGATTAGAATTTTATTCTATCATATTAATATCTTGTTATTTTAACAAGATTAGGTAGATATTTTCCTAACAAAGATATTTTCCTAACATAGAATTTTATTTTATAATATGAATATCTTGTTAGAATTTTATTTTATAATATGAATATCTTGTTAGTTTAACAAGATCAGAATTTTATTCTATCATCTGAATATCTTGTTAGTTTAACAAGATTAGGAATATATTTTCCTAAGATAGAATTTTATTCTATCAAATGATCGATGGGTGATTTTATAATCACCATTGGATTTTTGATCCAAGGGTCCTCTGTTTAACAAAGAAGATCTATCTAGTTTGAGAAAGATCAGAAAAATATTTCCCACATAGAATTTAATTCTATCAGATGCGATCATTTTAAATTGGGACGCTGATATGCTTTGCATGTGAGCGCTGCCAAAGAATGCAGCAAGAGAACTCACGTGTTTAACGCGTGACCTCTAGTGTGGGTTTTAGCCAGTTTATTTTCAGTGTTCATATGCTTTGCACATGAGCGCTCACGTGTTTAACACATGAGGCATGTTTGGCCCTTGGTTATTTATGTTCAGCGCTCACATGCTTTGCATATGAGCGCTCACGTGTTTAACACGTAAGGCCAGTTTGACTCTTAGTTATTTGTTTGCAGCGTTTATATGCTTTGCATATGATCTCTCACGTATTTAACACGTGAGGCCAGTTTGGCCTTTCAGTTTATTTTATTCAGCACTCATATGCAAAGCATATGAGCGCTTACGTGTTTAACACGTGAAGCCAATTTGACCCTTAGTTATTTATTTTCCGCTCACGTGTTTAACACGTGATGCCAAACTATGAGGATTCTTTTCCTCTTCCCTTTTTTTTATAAGGAAACAAATAGCTCTTTGCCAAAAATTTTGGCGGGAACAATGGACTGGCTAGGAACTTTCTTTGCTACCATCGAATGTCGCCAAAGGAGGGTAGTGTTTGAAATACCAGATCACCCAGTGTTCTACTTCAAAAGTAGAGACCGGACCTTGGAACCTAGCGTCTACAGAGTAAAACCAAAGAAAGCAGAAGTTGCAGCATTGCATGCGGAAGAATCAAAGTCAGAGGTAGTTCGAGAGTTCGAGAATATATTCCCGGAAGATATATCAGGTTTGCCTCCTGATCGAGCTCTTGAATTCAACATCGATTTACAACCCGGCGCACAACCAGTAATAAAAGCTCCATACCTATTAAGTCCGGGGGGATTGAAGGAGATCCGCATTCAGTTGGATGAACTTCTGAAGAAAGGTTGGATTCGTCCCAGTACTTCGAGTTGGGGTTCTCCGGTGCTACTGGTGAAGAAGAAGAAAGGATTCTACAGGATGTGCGTGGATTATGAAGCACTGAACGAGGTAATAATTAAGAACAAGTATCCACTACCCCGCATCGATGACCTTTTCGATCAGTTAAGCGGATCTTGTGTTTTTTCAAAACTAGATCTTTGTTTGGGTTACCATCAGGTGAAGGTCAAAGAGTCCGACATTCTGAAGATGGCGTTTAGGACCCGTTATGGTCATTATAAATATCTCGTAATGTCATTTGGAGTGGCCAATGCATTTGCTATCTTTATGAACCAATTTTTCCGAGAGTACCTAGACAGGTTTGTTGTCATCTTCATTAACGATATCCTGGTGTATTCAAATAATCGGAAAGAGCACGCCGATCACTTACGGATTGTCCTGGAGACATTGCGACACCATCAACTCTATACGAAGTAAAGCAAGTATGAATTTTGGCTAGATCAAGTCGGATTTCTCGGACATATTGTTTCAGGCGAAGGAATCTCTGTGGATCCAGCTAAGCTGTCAGCTGTCAGTGAGTAGCCGACACCAAAGACGGTGAAAGATATACGAAGTTTCTTGGGCTTAGCAGGATACTACCGACGATTCATCGAAGAATTCTCAAAAATCGCAGCACCCCTGATCAAGCTCACACATAAAGACGAAGCATTCGTGTGGTCAGAAGCATGTGAAAAGGCTTTTGTAGAACTCAACTCGAGGTTAACCTCTGCACTAATTTTTGTAATACCGGATCAATCTGGCGGATTTGTTGTGCATTGTAATGCGTCCGGTAAAGGATTAGGATATGTTTTACATCAACATGGAAAAGTTTTGGTTTTTGCATCAAGAAAGTTAAAGGTACATGAATGTAACTATCCAACACATGATTTAGAATTGGTAGCCGTCATCTTCGCACTCAAGATTTGACACCACTATCTGTTGGGAGAACGAGTGGATATATACACCGACCATAAAAGTCTTAAGTATATATTTACTCAGAAGGAACTCAACATGTGGTAGAGAAGATGGCTAGAACTCATAGTAGACTTCGACATCTACCAATATTATCATCCTGGAAAGGTGAACTTAGTTCCTGATGCACTTAGTCGCCAGCCATTAGTAATGAACCTCACCGCTCAGTGGAAGCTACAATAAGAACTGCATGGATTAGAGATTGAAGTAGTTGTGCCAGGTAACGCTTCATCTTTGATGAACTTCCAAGTCCAGTCCACTCTTGTAAATTAGATCAAAGCAGCTTCAGCAATTGATACTAAGCTACAAAGGATCCGAGAATAAGTAGGAAGTGGACTACATACTGACTTCATCATCCACGAAGATGGATCCTTATGGTATAGAAGCCGTTTATGCGTGCCAATCGGACCTATTAGAGAAGAGTTGATGAAAGAAGCTCACAGCTTTCCATATTTGGTATACCCCGGTGGCACGAATATGTACAAGGATCTACGGCAACACTACTGGTGTCATGGAATGAAGCGCGAAGTAGCAAGGAGCGTAGCCAAGTGTAACAACTCCAATTTCAATGTATATAAATTTATTTAAAAGTTAATGTACAATTGGGGTATGGGTGATCATTCCGTAAGAGTAGGGAATAGTGCAAATGTTGCAGCCAAAGCAGTTGGCGAATATCACCTTGTATTACCAAGTGGTAATACATTGATTCTGAACGAATGCTATTATATACCGAACATGATATGCAACATTATATCAATTTCTTTATTAAGTATAGAAGGATATAATTTTGTAATACAGGATAATGTTATGAATATCTTCTTAAATCAAAAGTTGATTGGATCAGGCTTATTAAATAATGGCATATACGTTCTAAATCAAAACACAGTTCTTAATATACAGAACACACACAAGAGGAAAAGTTCAGAAATAAACGAATCCTTCTTGTGGTATTGTAGACTTGGTTATATCAATGCGCACGACTAGCTAAGTTACATAAAGATGGTTATTTAAATGCGTTCGAATTATCATCTTATGAAACTTTCCATTCATGTCTCAAAGGCAAAATGATCAAAACTCCGATTAGTGGACACGAAGAAAGAGTTACAGAACTATTGGGACTGATACATAGTGATGTATGTGGTCCCATGTCTACACATGCCAGGAACGCTTCTTCCTACATCATTACATTCACTGACGATCTCTCAAGACACGGACATGTGTTTATGTTGAAACAAAAGTTTGAAGCTTTTGAGATATTCAGAGAATATAAGCACGAAGTGGAGAACTAAACGGGCAAAAGTATTAAGATCCTACGATCTGATCGAGGAGGAGAATACTTGAGCAATGAGTTCCTGGACTATCTAAAAGAGAATGAGATTCTCTCTCAGCTTACTCCTCCCTATACACCACAGTACAACGGTGTATCGGAGCGGAGGAATCGCACCCTATTAGATATGGTGCGCTCTATGATGAGCACTGCTGAGTTGCCTATTTCCTTTTGGGGATATGCGCTTGAAGCAGCAGTATACCTATTGAATCAGGTTCCATCAAAATTTGTACCAGCCACACCATATGAGATATGGAGTGGGAAGAGACCATGTCTTAAACGAGTTAAGATATGGGGTTGTCCGGCCTATGTCAAAAAGAAAAATCCGGATAAACTCGAGGCACGATCAGTTCTTTGTAAGTTTGTAGGATATCCTAAACATTCAAATGGATATCTATTCTACCACGGTAAACAACAAAAGGTGTTTGTTGCTCAGCATGCCACCTTTTTAGAAAAGAAATTTCTTGTAAAAGAAATTAGTGGCGAAGCGGTAGAGCTGGAAGAAGTTCCAGCACCATAAACTACAACTGAAGATTTAGTGGAACCAGATGATTCAGTAGTTCCCAACGAACCCCAGCCTCTCCACTGATCTAGTAGGGTTCCTCATCCACCTGAGAGATACTACGGTTTTCTTATAGACGGTGGCAATGAGGATTGCATCATGGAAGATGATGTCCCAACTAGCTTCGAACTGACCATCACGAGTGGGGACTCTGTGAAATAGCTGGATGCAATGCGATCTGAGATGGAATCCATGTACACCAACAAAGTATGGACTTTGGAAGTTGCTCCTGAAGAGGTAAAACCTATTGGGAGCAAGTGGATCTTTAAGAAGAAACATGGTGTAGATGGAAATGTTAAGACTTTCAAAGCTAGACTTGTTGCAAAGGGTTTTCGTCAACGACCAGGTGTGGATTATGACGAAACCTTTTCTCCAGTAGCTATGCTTAAGTCCATCAGGATCCTACTTGCCATTGCTGCATACCATGACTACGAAATTTGGCAGATGGATGTTAAGATCGCCTTTCTAAATGGTGATTTAGAAGAGTGCGTGTACATGACTCAGCCAGAGGGCTTCATAGATAGTGGGAGCAGCGGAAAGGTGTGCAAGCTGCTTAAATCCATCTACGGGTTAAAGCAGGCATCGCGAAGTTGGAACATCTGTTTTGATGTGGTAGTCAAAGAGTTTGACTTCATCAAAAACATAGATGAACGTTGTATATAAAAGAAGGTGGCAGAGAGTAAGGTTGTTTTCCTCGTATTGTACGTGGATGACATACTCTTGATAGGAAATGATATTCCTATGCTGCACTCGGTTAAGCTCTTCTTATCACATAGATTCTCAATGAAAGATCTAAGTGATGCCTCCTGAATTTTTGGGAATTAAGATCTATAGAGATAGATCTAGATGGATACTGGGATTGTCCCAATCCAGGTACATTGACGCCATACTAAAGAGGTTTAGTATGGAAGAATCCAAGCGTGAGAATTTACCCACGATCTCTGGACTCACTCTCTCCAAAGAGATGTCTCCCAAGACTGATTTGGAAAGAGCTCGCATGTAAGGGATACCCTATGCTTTCGGCAGTAGGCTCTATCATGTATGCGATGCTATGTACCAGACCCGATATAGCATACTCACTAAGTGTAGTGAGTAGGTATCAAGCAGATCCTGGAGAGAATTACTGGACAGCTATGAAGAACGTTCTCAAGTACTTGAGAAGGACAAAAGAGATGTTCTTGGTGTATGGTAACGGAGAACTCCAGGTGGAGTCCTTTACCGATTCGAGCTTCCAGAATGATAAGGACGACTCTAAGTCGCACTCGGGATTTGTATTTACCCTCAATGGAGGGGCGGTGTGTTGGAAGAGTTCCAAACAGGAAACCGTGGCAGACTCGACGATGGAGGCTGAATACATCGCTGCCAACGATGCTGACAAAGAAGCTGTCTGGATAAAGAAGTTCATCAATGAACTTGGTGTGGTTCCGTCCATTGAGTATCCAATACCTCTGTATTGTGATAATAATGGAGCTGTGGCTTTGGCCAAGGAACCCATGTCCCATCAGAAGTCCAGACATATTCTGAGGCGGTATCACCTAATCCGAGAGATAGTTGATCGCCGGGAGATCGAGATAAGGAGAGTTGATACAAAGGACAACACCGCGGATCCACTCACAAAGGCCATTCTTCAGATACAATTTGAGAGACTCTTCGGGATGTTGGGTATGAGATACTACAACAGCTGGCCTAAGTGCAAGTGGGAGATTGTTAGTTATATGTATGCCCTAGAGGCCATTGTTGTACATATGATGTATATTATAGTGGATGCTTGGATATATATAGAGAGGACTTTCTTGCTCGATATGATAGTATGCTATCTGGTTTCACTTTATCTTAACATGTTAACAAATACTGTTTTGTGATCACGTGTTGATAAAGCCTTTAGGATATGTACTCAACTACTAGGACTATGATACAGATCATACTAGTGGGGCCAGGGTAGTCGACGAGTACATCCTATAACTGTTCCTAGTCGAGGGTGTATCGAGATAGGGCATCGATACTCCAGAGTAGACTAGTGTACACGCATCTTGACACATATGATGGGCGATGGATGATCCCATATCCATTGGTCTTGGACATCAAAGATGGTGTACGGGTGCTCAGTGGAGACTGGGTACACTGAACGGACTCACCAAGAACTCCTGGATGGTATTACACCTATCGTCAGATAGCAGTTCTCCGATGACACTGTTACAGGTTAGTCTGTAGACCCGAGATCGTCATAGAGTCTTGTGTGATTCCCACTGTGCTTTGATTTCCACCTTACCACATCCAAGAGAGCATGCAAAATGGTGGATTTTAGGTACAGTCCCGAATCACATGGAGGCAATGAGCGATAGGAGGGGTTTCGTCCCTCCCGGTATAGGGAGTTGATGTTGTGTTGTGTTCGATTGGCTATAACTGGAAGTTCCTAGCCAGGGCTGATATGGAGATTTACTGGTAAAAGTTATCAGTAGTTTCTCGACCCGTTATGAGCTTTACATTGACACGACTTATCGGTTACTGGGGTCTGACGTTTACCACCCCTAGACTAGATATGCAACATATCAGACGAAGACTGTACGGGAGTGTTACTGATTGGATTTGCAGGAGAATGTACAGGATTGCTTGTTGATCTTCTGATTGCTCAATACACGGGTGGCTGTTACATTTAGCTGACCACTTGCAGCTTGTGGGTGTTTGATATGATCATCACATGCTGCCGGCGTATTGACTGTTCTTAAGAGTCCTACACAGAGGTTTCCAGGCTCAGGCAAAACAGAGTAGGAGCACATATGTGATATGTGTGGGATCAAGAATAATACGATATGAGATACCATATTATATTCTCATGATATGAGATATCGGCCAGGTATATGTGATATAATCGGGCCATCGGATCAAGTGTTGATTCGATGAATTGGTACATGTTATATTAGTCGGTTAAATGCAATATAGCCGGATTGTCGGATCAAGAGTTGTTTCGATAATTTAATGTATAATTATATATATGATATATTACATTACGTTAACTAATATAAGCTCGCTTTATTGATTCATTTTCTCACTGGATAATACATTGATGTATATGCGATATATGTTAATTGTATTATTTTCTTTTGTTACAAAACATATTGTATATGTGATATATAATATTGTAACAAGTTAGGGTTACAAATGCAACATGGTTGTTAAGTTTAAACAAAGTTAGGTTTTGGATTTGGGTTAGCTTTTGAGTTAGCTTTTTCATGAAGCTTTATGAAGTTTTCCTTTTTTGTTTTCTAGCTTGATATTTTGTTAACCCAACCCAAACCCTTAACTCTAGTTTATTCTCTATATGAGTTAAGGTCTTCATTTATTAACTCATGCTTGATTTATAACCATAACAATAATTCATTATTCATCACAAAAGCTTTCTTCTTCTTCCTCCTTGAAAAGGCTTTCTAGCCTTTTGTGAAGTAATGATTTAAAGTGAGAAATTGAAAACAAAAGAGTGCAAAATTCCTACTTCATCATGCTCATCTATTCTAGCAACTTAGATTAGGGTGTTCACTTCACTAATACTTGATTAGATAAGTGAAAGCTTGATCTTGAGATTCTTCAAGGTAGATCATCTTCGAAAAGTAAGACTTCAAGCAAGAATGGATCATTCGACTTGTGGAGGCTCTCTTGAGTCCGGAAGGTCATGGATCGCGGCAAAGCGACTACTACTCGGAGCTTATGAAGCAAATGAACGGACTACAAAGGTTGTAATCCCTCTCTCTTAGATGTAAAGTTGTTTACATGCAAAGTTAACCCTAATTCTCTAGTTAAGATCTTGGTTAGGATTTGTTTAGCACCCTAAAATTTTTAAAGTAGCATGATTGATGCTTGCCAAAACCTTGCTAAGGTGCTAAGCTAACCCTACACAACCTATCGAATGAAGGACTTTTCGCGATATGTTCGACGTGAAATTCTTCCCAGAAACTGCCCGATTTGACATAGAGCAGCAATTCATCCGTCTACAATAGGGTTCGATGTGGACCAAATTCGTAGATGAATATGATATTGAGTTTACCATACTCAGTAGGTAAGATATGTCTCAATATTCGATTTTCAAATATCACATATTACACAGCTAACACAAGACCTTATTAGGTTCGCGACACATTTAATACCAACTGCTGAGATCAAGTCCAGAAGATTTCAGCAAGGGTTAGATCAGGAAATCCAAGCTGTCTTAGCTAGATCAGGAAATCTAAGTTGTCTTAGCTACAGGGGATTTCCCAACCCATGAATTGGATCTGAAAGATGCCTGTCGATATGTGCAGTGGTGAAGATGAAGGGCAGACCCCACTCTGCCGGGACGAAGCGCCCTGCCACTCAGATGGCAGGAGGAGCCTCTTCAAGGCCACAATTTGTGCCCAGGAGACCGAGAGTACCGAATAACCGGCCTAACCCAGAATTTTGTACCAACTGCAGGAGAGATGGACATTTGGAGAAAGACTGTCGGCGTGCAAATCGCCTTTGCTTAGCCTGCGGCTCAGCTAATCATGACATTGAGTCTTGTCCTCGTCGACACAACCCAAATGCTCCACCCATACCAGCAATTACTTATCAGCAGTGCCCAACCATCCAGACACCTGCTCCAAGACTATCTCTTCCTGCTCCACCTCCTCGTGGACCGACTGCACCTCCTCCTCGTTAGTTCCATCAAGGTCAACTGAACGTACCTCAAGTACAAAGGAATGGACAGAGGAATGCTCCTCCAGCAAGGAGGAATGTGTCGAGGCGACAGACTTTCATAATGACTGTGGAAGAAGCTGAAGCCACTGGACAAGTCATCACTGGAAACATTTAACTTTCAAACTTTCTTTCAGTCTGTATACATAACCATATATCTTTTCTTTATACCTAAAACCTATTCCACATAACTTAGGTACGATCTTAGTAGCCTCAATTCCTGCACTAGCACTCTTCGATACTGGAGCATCTCATTGCTTTATGTCGCAACGGTTCATCCGAACTCATGTGATTCCATTCAAACCTCTCGTATCCAGTTGGAATGTCAGTTCAGGGAACGACGTTCTAAGGGCAATAATGGGATAGGACTTGTGTTTAGTGGTCGTCTGCAGCAGAGAATTCTATGCTGACTTCAAAGTGTTGGACATACCGAATTTTGATGTCGTTTTGGGTATGGATTGGCTCGGAAATTTTTACGCTACCATCGACTGTCGTCAAAGGAGGGTAGTGTTTGAGATTCCTGACCATCCGGTCTTTTATTTCAAAAGTGGAGAACGTACTCTGGAGCCAAGCACATACAAGGCAAAATCGAAGAAGGCAGTGATTGCAACACTTCAAGCGTAAGAAAGATCGAAGCCAGAGATAGTTCGAGAGTTCGACGATGTGTTTCCTGAAGACATATCAGGTTTGCTTCCCGATCGAGCTCTTGAATTTAGCATTGATTTAGTACCTGGAGCATAACCGGTGATCAAAGCACCGTATTGGTTAAGCCCTGAAGGTTTGAAGGAAGTCCGTACTCAGTTGGACGAATTATTGACGAAAGGATGGATTCATCCCAGCACTTCAAGTTGGGGATCGCCAATTTTACTTGTGAAGAATATGGAAGGTTTATATCGAATGTGCATTGATTATAGAGCTCTGAACAAAATAACTGTAAAGAACAAGTATCCACTCCCGCGCATCGACGACCTGTTCGATCAGATAAGTGGGTCTTGTGTTTTCTCCAAGTTAGATCTTCGTTCAGGTTATCATTAGGTGAAGGTCAAAGAATCTAATATCCATAAAACAATATTCAGAACTCACTATGGACATTACGAATTTCTTGTGATTTCATTTGGAGTGACCAACGCACCAGCTATATTCATGAACCTAATGAATCAAGTTTTCCGAGAGTACCTAGACAGGTTTGTTTTCATCTTCATCGACAACATCCTGGTGTATTCTAAGAGTCAGAAATAACACGCCGAACACCTACGAATTTTCCTGAAAACTTTACGAAAACATCAACTTTATGCCAAGTACAGCAAGTGCGAGTTTTGGCTAGATCAAGTCGGTTTTCTCGGACATATTGTATCAGGTGATGGAATCTCTATAGATCCAGCTAAAATATCAGCAGTAAGCGAATGGATGACATTGAAATCAATGAAGGACATTCGAAGTTTCTTGGGATTAGAAGGATATTACAGAAGGTTTATTGAAGGATTTTCGAAAATTGCAACACCCTTGACCAAGCTCACGCGTAAAGATGAAGAATTCGTGTGGTCAGAAGTATGCGAACAAGCTTTCGTAGAACTCAAGTCGAGATTGACATCAGCGTCTATCCATGTCATACCGGACCAATCTGGAAGTTTCAAAGTGCATTGCGATGTATCTGGTAAGGGATCAGGATGTGTTCTACATCAGCACAGTAAAGTTGTAGCTTATGCTTTAAGACAGCTGAAGATTCATAAGCGCAATTATCCAACGCATGATTTGGAGTTGGCGGCCGAAATCTTTGCTCTTAAAATTTGGCGCCATTATTTTCTTGGTGAATGAGTGGACATATACACAGATCATAAGAGTCTGAAATATGTGTTTACTCAGAAGGAGTTGAATATGCGGCAGAGAAGATGGTTAGAACTCATGGCAGACTTCGACATCAACCTACAATATCATCCATGGAAGATGAATGTAGTTCCTGATGCCCTTAGTCGCCAACCATTAGCATTGAATCTTACCGCACAGTGGAAGCTTCAACAAGACTTACATAAAATGGAGATTGAAGTGGTCATGCCAGGCAACACTTCAAGTTTGATGAACTTACAAGTTCAATCTACCATTGTCAATCAGATCAAAGCAGCCCAAGCAAGTGATACTAAGTTGCAAAAGATCAGAGAACAAATAGAAAGTGGATTTCGAACAGACTTCATCATCCATCAAGATGGATCTTTGAGATACGACAGTAGATTGTGTGTACCAAAAGGTTCTGTACGAAAATAGTTAATGAAAGAAGCTCACAACTCTCCTTATTCAGTACACCATGGAGGTACAAAGATGTACAAAGATCTGCATCAAAATTACTGGTGGCATGGAATAAATCGTGAAGTAGCCAGAAGCGTCGCAAAATGCTTGGTGTGTCAGCAAGTAAAAGTTGAACATCACAGGACAGCTGGTTTACTTCAACCGTTACCTATCCCATAATGGAAGTGGCAACACATCACAACGGACTTCGTGACTGCACTTCCTAGCAGCACGAAAGGTAACGATGCGGTATAGGTTATTGTGGATCGACTCACCAAGTCAGCTCACTTTATTCCCTTTCAAGTTGGCCAATCTCTGATACCCATGAACTCATGCAGGAAATCGTGAGATTACATGGAGTACCGGGTTGCATTTTGTCCGATCGTGACACCAGATTTCGATCGCAATTTTGGCAAAGTCTGCAAGCTAGCTTGGAAACAAGTCTGAACTTCAGCACAACTTATCATCCACAAACAGATAGTCAGTCTGAGTGAACGATTCAGATTTTAGAAGATATGCTAAGAGCGTGTATTCTAGACTTTGGAGGATCGTGGGAAGATCACCTACATCTTGTGGAGTTTTCATATAACAACAGCTACTAAGAAAGTATCAGAATGGCACCATTTGCAGCTTTATATGGAAGGAAGTGTCGATCGCCATTAATTTGGGACGACATCGGAGATAGAGAACTCCTTGGACCTGAGATGATAGTAGCAACTGTCGATGTGGTTCGCACTATCAGGGAAATAATGCGCATAGCCCAAGATCGACAGAAGCACTGGGCTGATGCAAAGCGCCGTCACTTGGAATTCCAACCGGGAGAACATGTATTTTTGAAGATATCTCCGAACCGTAGAGTGATTCGTTTTGGATGACGGGGTAAGCTTAGTCTGAGGTATATTGGACCGTTCGACATACTCGAACGAGTCGGTGAAGTGGCTTATCGCTTGGCACTTCCACCTTCATTAGAAGGAGTGCACAATGTGTTCCACATATCCCAACTCAGAAGGTATATGAGTGACTCCAGCTATATTCTTGATCACTCCGAGCTCACTATACAGCTAGACTTATCTTGTGAGTAACAACCTATTGAAATCCTGGATAGAAAGGTGAAGTTACTTCGGAACAAGGGTCAACTTGGTTCGAGTGATGTGGAGAAAATATTCACCAGGAGAATCAACAAGGGAACGTGAGGACGACATGCATGCAAGATACCCTCATTTATTTGTAAACTAGTCCTTAAAATAATTGTAAATTTCGAGGACGAAATTTTTGTAAGGAGGGTAGAATGTAACAATTCCAATTTCAATGTACAGAAATTTATTTAAAAGTTAATGTACAATTGGGGTATTTGAAATCCTGTGTACACTATAAGTATTTGATTTTCTTTTGAACAACAAGAAAGTACTTGTATTGGTAATGTCTTGCACTGCTGTGACATAGCCCCTGTGTTCGAATCCCCCCAGCCATATTATCTTTTTATTAATTTTTTCTTTTAATCTTTTAGAAGCCTAAGGGTTTACACGTGCACTACACGTATGATAATGAGTTACAGAATAAACAAATATGTGCACTGAAGAAAACCAAGAGACACCAACACGTGGCCAAAGATCTAAGCTCCCCCACCGGGGATCGACCGGCGACGCTTGCGTTGGGGACCGGTACCGCCGGGCCGTCCGTAGGGGATGCTCCCTATATTTTCACCCGAGCACCCCTTTGCCTACCCCACTTCTCTCATGCTGTTTATTTTCTCTGCACATTATCCAAAGTATTAAAATCGAGCATTACTCCATGATTAAATGCATTTTAATTCTCTAACTCATACCCTCAACCCTAATCCTACCCTGTAAATACAACCCTACCCTTTGGCACTCCTCATTCTGAAATCAAGTGCCAAAACTCTCAAAAAATTCGCAAGTCTCAAGTTGTGCAAGTGGAGTTAGCAAAGGGCGAAGTTCCGGCGAAATTCCGAAGAGATTTCGACGACAAAACTGTTCATCGCCGAAAATAGAGACGAACCCGCTAGGATCGTCTTGCCTGAATTTGGGGGCAGATGCTATTTGGGTTTATCCATCCACCTCTTCGAAGATGCCAAGTTGATTTATGCCGCCGTATATCGGAGGTTTGGACTGATGAGGCCGTTGTAGTAGATTTCGTCAGATTCCCCCTCGTTGTGAGGGTTTTTTGATTGTGGAGACGCTCTTCCCTGCATGCGCAAGCCCCTACAGTTAATTACGTTACCGCATCGCGGTAACCACTTTCTCCTTCTCCAGAATGTCACTTTGTGTTGTGTGTATTTGTTTTATTTTTGGTTGCCAGTGGATTGTATACGGAGACTAATTTATGTTGTCGCACGTAGGGCGTGGATTAGTCCAAATCCGTATATTCTTAGATTTGGATTTGGGTTGATTTAACGATCGTTAATCTCGTTTGAGATTAAGATCAACTTAAATGTTTTTTGAGGATACGTTAGTCTAATTTTAGACTAAGATCTACTTAACAGGATTTTTGGATCATTCAGACCCAACAAAAGAGCATTTGGGCTCCATTGTGTTAGTTTAAGGACGTTGCGGTCCGTTGCTAGTTTAAGGACGTTTCGGTCCACAGTGGGATGTGCCCGTCAATTTGGGATTACACCAAAGAGTTATTGGTTATCAGGACCCACCACCTCTCTAAAGACGCTGAAGAATTAAAACGACATGTATCAGAGGTGTGAGAAGATGTACCCTTGAACCAATGTCCGTTGGTAGATCTGTAGTCGTGTTTGGGACTAAGAACAATTTGGAAAATGATGAGCACATGGGCTCGGTTGATCTGAATTGGGGATTTGGTCAACTTAGACTCAACCCACTCAGTCTTTGAATAAAGTGTTAAACACTTGCTTGGGCTCAGTCCCTTTTCTGGGCAAATAATGCTGAGCATTCATATGGGTTCTGACACTCATACTTTACTTTACTTTCCCCTCTTTTTTTGTTCTTTTATTTTTATAGAGTGTTAAACACTCTTTATGGCGCCCCACGTGCGGAGTACGTGAGGCGCTGAGCGCCAACCACTGAGCGCCAACCACTGAGTGCTAGGAACTGCTTATTGAGTAGCGCCCACGTGAGGGACACGTGAGGAGCTTGGCGCTGAGCGCCAACCATTGAGTGCTAAGCACTCTTTATTGAGCAGCGCCCACGTGAGGGACACGTGAGGCGCTTGGCGCTGAGCGCCAACCATTGAGTGCTAAGCATTCTTTATTGAGCAGCGCCCACGTGAGGGACACGTGAGGCGCTTGGCGCTGAGCGCCAACCATTGAGTGCTAAGCATTCTTTATTGAGCAGCGCCCACGTGAGGGACCCGTGAGATGCTTGGCATTAGGTTTTCTTTGTGTATTCTGTTTTGAAGAGTTCAATTCTCTGTTCTTTTCTAGATCTTTGATCTCCAAGAACAAGTTCATCCCCATGAGAATTAAATTCTCATTTTTGGGAGACTTTTCTCATGGATCTCGGATCTAGAAAAAGAACTAAGTTCTTTTATGAGGGTTAAACCCTCGGATATGCAGATGAGATGATATGATCTCTATTACTTCTATTTATCTCGAAGAGAGGTGTTCTTATTTCTTCCCTCTTAAAGCTTTCTTCTTTCTTGCTCTTTTTTTAAGTTTGAATCTTATGGGGGGTTCCTCCGTCCAAGGTGTGAAGTCTTGGGTTCTTTATATAGTAGAGGCACATCTGTTGATTTAGTTAAAGAAATCTCTCATTGAGAGATCATGATTGATTTGAGGATTTTATCCACCATTGGATCTTTGAGCCAAAGACTTCTGTTTTACAGAAGATATTTTTCTTGTTTTTAACAAGATTAGGAAATATTTTCCCATACAGAATTTTTTCTGTATATGGGTGATTTTTAATCACCATTGGATTTTTTAATCCAACGGCACTCTGTTTTTCAGAGAGTAATCTTTTTTGTTTAGAAAGATTTGAGGAATGTTTTCTCAACAGAATTTAATTCTATATTTTGATGATTTATCATCTCCATTGGATTTTTGATCCAATGGCTCTGTTTAACAGAGAGATTCTAGTTCTGGCACTGGCGCCCTCGTGCGAGGCATGTAAGGCGCTGTCTTAGAGATTTTAACTCTTGGCGCCGGCGCCCTCGTGCAGGGCACGTGAGGCGCTGCCTTAGAGTTTTTAACTCTTGGCGCTGGCGCCCTCGTGCAAGACACGTGAGGCGCTGCTTCAGAATTTTTAACTCTTGGCGCTGCCTTTAAAATTTTGAATAGAGCTTTGCTCTTTTATTGGGGAAACAAATGCCCCCCACCGTTGCACTCACGTGGCTCACACGTGAGTGCAGCGGTGGCAGCTTTTCCACCGTTGGATTTTTTTGGAAGTTGAATCGACTTCCTGTGCCTATAAGTAGGGCATTTGGCCCTTGAGATGACTGTTGTTCATCTTCTTTTGTTCTTCTTTGAGAATTTAATTCTTCTTTCAGAGTTTAGATCTCTGCCCAAAGAAATCCTTTCTAGAGTTAGAACTCTGCACCAAAATTTGGTAAGGATTATATCGAACCCATGAACAGAGCTTTGCTCTTCTTAGATCATAGATCTTAAGATGTATTTTAGGGTTGCTTAATCCATTAATTAGAACACTGTTCACCTTCCATAAAGAACTCTTAGAGTTTGTTTTGCAGATCTTAAAGATCTTGGGGTTTTACCCTATTAAAAAGTTTTGCTTTTGAGGGTTCTGATAGATTATCCCATTGTTTTTTTACAGAGCATAGGTCTTAGAAAATTTTGGGGGAATGTTATTCCCCTTTTAATTAAAGTTGACAGATGTGAACTCTTTTTGCAGAGCACAGCTCTCGAGGGAGTTTAATTCCTTAGCCAAATGAGGTTTCTCATTAAATAAGAATCCTCTTAGGATTTCATCCTTAATGAGTGACTGCCCCATCAATGATGGGACATCACCTTAATATTGTGGGTCCTCCTTTTTCCCTTTATTCTGCATTGCAGTGCGGTACAATTTTTAAGTACCAAGTATCAGAGTTCAGAACATAGCGTTGATAACTAACCCTCGTCTCTCTTTGTGTAGGCACTATGGCTTCTGACTTTTCTTTCCCTTTTGTACGTTCAGAGAGAGCCTTTGCCGACACGCCGGTAGATCGGGAAGTCTTCGCGCTTATTAAAGATCATGACCCGGAGAAGAAATCTCTTCACCTATGGGGGTCGTGGTACAATCAGATTATCCAGGGTAGGCGCAGTTTTTCTTATGCGGTGCCCTTGGAGCCCATTTCAGCAATTCATTACGCCGATTCACCTCAAGTGAATTATGCTGTAGAAGAGGTCAACTGGACTTCGGAGGGTCCCCTTCAGCCTTCTATGGCATCAATACCCATACAGCCGCCGATGGCTTTGGATATTTTAGGGCGGCGCATATGTCAAGGCGAGTCGCGCCCTCAGAGACAAGTCTATATGATGGGGTTAACTCCTCGTCAATCCGCCGGCTACCTGCAGTGGGCTCGGTATATCTTGTCGGCCAAGAAGTCGCTGCTGCTAAAGCTTGGACTATATCCTGCCATATATGCTTCCCTCTTCCAATATCCCGCGCCTCATGTGTGGTGGGTTAAGGCTTTTCTGGAACAGTGGAACTGTTAGTTGTATGTATGCCCTAGAGGCCAGTATTGCACATATGATGTTTATTATATTGGATGCTTGGACATATAGAGAGAGGACTTTCTTGCTCGACATGATAGTATGCTATCTGGTTGCTTTTTATCTTAACATGTATACTTTTCTCTTAATACTGTCTTATGGTTACATGTTGGTAATGCCCTTAGGATGTGTACTTGACTACCAGGACTATGATGCAGATCATACTAGTAGGGCCATGGTAGTCCATAAGTTCATCCTTCAATGTTCCTAGTCGTGGGTGTATCGAGACAGGGCATCGATATACTAGAGTAGACTAGTGTATACGCTTCTTGACCCATGCGATGGGCGATGGATGATCCCATATCCATTGGTGTTTGACATCAGAGATGGTATACGGGTGCTCACTGGAGACTGGGTATACTAGAATGACTTGCCGAGAACTCCCAGATGGTATTATACCTTACGTCAGATGGCAGTTCTCTGGTGACACTAGTATAGGTTAGTCTGTAGACCCGAGATCGTCATAGAGTCTTCTGTGATTCCCACTGTGCTTTGATTTCCACCTTACCACGTCCAAGAGGGCGTGCAAAATGGTGTTTTTTGGGTACAGTCCCGAGTCACATGGAGGCAATGAGCGATAGGAGGGGTTTCGTCTCTCCCGGTATTAGGAGTTAATGTTGCGCCGTGCTCGATTGGCCATAACAGGGAAGTCCCTGGCCAGGGCTGATTTAGAGATTTACTGGTAAGTGTTACCAGTAGTTTCTCGACCCGTTATGAGCGTCATATAGACATGTCTTATCGGTTATTGGGGTCTGACGTTTACCACCCCTAGACTTGATATGCGACATATCAGACGAGGAGACCGGACTGTACGGCTAGTGTTATTGTCAGGCTTTTGCAGGAGTTGGAGCGGGCTTGCTTGCTGATCTTCTGATCGCTCAATACCCGAATAGCCGTTACGTCCAGCTAGTACCGCTGAAGGCTTGTGGGTGCTTGATGTGATCATCACCTACTGCCGGCGTATTGATGAGTCTTTAGAGTCCTACATAGAGGTTTTTCTGGCTTAGGCAAAACGAAGTAGGAGCAAAAATGTGATATGTGCGGGACTGAGAATAATGCGTATATGTGATATCGTATTCTATTCTCGTGATTTTTGTATCGGTCGGTTATATGCGATATAGCCGGGTTATCGAATCAAGTGTTGATTCGATAAGATGGTACATTTAATATTAATCGGTTATATGTGATATAGCCGGATTATTAAATCAAGCGTTGATTTGATAATTTAGTGTATAATTGTATATTAGATATACTATTTACATTAACTAATATTGGCTCACTTAAGCATTTATTTATTCTCACATTTGCACACTTATTATATATGAGATATATATTAATTGTGTTCTTTTTTATATCATGGTTGTTGATACACACTACATGGGTGTATGAGACTTACACCATACTAATTGTAATGTTAGGTTTTAATATTTAAAATAATTCCAAAATTAGTGGATTATTAGCAAAGTGCATGAAGCTTCATGAAGCTTATGGATGCATTGACTAAGCCCACTAGTTTTGTTTTATTTTAGATATTTATTAACCTAACCATTTTAATTAGCCATGGTTATGTCTCTACATGAGTTAGTATATGATACGCACTCACCCATGGTTTATTCACTCACTTGATCATTTTTCATTCTCATCTTTTTCTTCATCTTCTTCCTCAAAAGAAAAAGCTCTCTAGGGTTTGATCAAAGTGAGAAAATATTGTGAGAAAAATAATTCTAAAGTGGGCCCACTTCTTATTTCATCATCCTCTACTAGATTAGCACTTTAGTATAGGGTGTTAGCTTCACTAATCCTTTAGTTAGTGAAGTAGTAGCTTGAGTTAGTATCCCCTCGACTAGATCATCTTCGGCCTCGAATACTTCAAACAAGATCGTTTTTTTCACCTTAAAGAAGCCATGCAAGAGTCCGGGGCTTGGATCGCAGCGAAGGGACTTCAACTCGGAGCTTTAGAAGAGAAGGACCGGTCTACAAAGGTTGTATTCCGCAAACACTTATATGTAAAGTAGTTTACTTTTGTTTCCGTATAATATTCTAGTTAACGATTCTAGTTTAGAGTTCCTTGAAACGAAAAATTTTTGAACATCCCAACCCACACAATTCTTCTGTCAGGCCGGAAAGTCTCTATTTCCTTGGAGGAGTTTGTGGAAATATCAGGCCTACACGTCAGAGGGGAACATTATGAATAGATACTTCCTCCTGATGAGTACATCTTTGCCACCAAATCAGTGGTAATGGGCCTCACTCTGGAGAATGCCATTCAACATTGGTTCCCGAGCCTAATCAAAGTGTTGAATATTTATGAGAGTCTGTTTTAGAGTCTGGAGGGCACGGAGTCGGCTTCGTAGATTTCATCGCTCGCTTTCTTCGCCCTGAAGTCTTGTCAAAACAAGCCGCAAAATTCGCCATGCTTGACGACCCATTTGGTTTTGGTTTAGATAACCAGCCAACAACGGAAGCGGATCTAAAAAAATTTCTTTATTCCAGACACCCCGGTCATCCCTTCTGCAGAACTTGCCGCTTCAGACGTCGATGAAGAGACGTTCTTTCTGGGGTTCATCGGCCTGTGGTTGAGCTGGTTTGTGCTTTCGATGCACCCTCGCTACATGAGGCCGTCCGTTTTTTATCCGGCCCACCGCATGGTCATAGGGACGCATGTAGCCGTCGGGATTGCAGGGCTAGCTCATCTATATCACGGCCCGAGCTTAGCGGCAGATACCACTCAGCCAGGGGTAAAACCTATACATCTTCTGTTGCACAACTTCACGGCCTGGGTCGAGATGCACGTGCTGGGTGGTTTCGGTATTCACAAACGACCCTATTTCTATGACAGCTACAACTTTCCCCGTGTCATGTTTCTAGTTGACGCTTCTGCGTTAGATCCGTCCCAGCGAGAGGCTCGACGTTTGGTCCTTCGCCCGCGTATGGTCGGGGATAGTATTACTTTTGTCTATAGAGTCTTAACTATCGGCAAGGAATCTACCAAGGCAGTGCAACCGCTGCGTGATACTTTCAAAGACGAGGCTCCTACGTTGAAGGCTCGGGAAATCTTGCACTTGTATTCTATTAGGGGCTTTTTAGTGTTCAGGAAAAACGCCTTGGCACTTTTTATGAGGTATAACTCGCACCGCTTCGCTCAACAGTCGGGCTACAATCAGGGTGTTCCCCTCGGGGCATTCTTTGCCGAGCCGGTTGCTACGGAAGAGGGCATTCGTAGCGCGCTGCACCACTTTATGCGACTAAATACGGGGTCCAACTTTCTCATCAGCGAACCGAGCTACGTGCCAAAAGCTTCGAACGCCTATGTGGCGTGTTACCAGCATGCGATGGGTGCTATTATCAGGGAAGAGAGACGTCTATTACTTGATCATAAGAATGCTGTCCCAGCTGGTAACCCAACAGTCCTTTTAAAGCGACGGACCGCCGTTCGTCCCTCCTTAAGAGAACTCACTACAGTTGCGGTCCCGCGCGCCTTCCCTGAGAAGTCTCAACCCAGTGTTCCAGTAACTGCGGTAGCCGTGGCGTCCCCGGAACCTGGTGCTGGTACGGAAATCGGGACCCGCCGCCCGAAAATGCATGTCAAGCGCAAAATCTTGTCATTGGCCGCCGTTGTCTGCTCACAGAAAAAGAAGAAGTCGCTATTTGCTGCCGATGTCATATTTAGCCAAGAGCCACTTTCTCCCTACAGTGAGGGCTTGTGCGAATCTGGTACCAACGAGGGTTTGTTCAACAATCCTGCGGCCGACACTGATCTTCAGGCTGCCCTCACAGCTTCCGAGCGATTGGCTCGCGAGGAAGCGACGTTGATCACTATCGCGAAGTCAGGTATACTTCAGTTATATTCTTCTGCGTCTATCCCTTTCTTGTTATTATGCTTTTACTAACACTCTCTTCTTCAACAGGTATTTCTGTCGAAGAGGCTTTCGCGGCTTCCCTCAGGACGTTCAATGAGGAAGAGAGGCTCCACGCTTCTTTGGGTCTTGGTATAAGTTGCTTCATTACACCTTTATTCTTTTGATTCATGCTCTGACCTTCCCTTTTACTTTATTGCAGGGACTACCTCAACTCAGGTTATTCCAAATGCAGTGCCGATCCCAAGTGGCGATGTGGGAAAACTTCTAGAGCTAGCTACTATGGCCACGGCCATCCCAAAGTCACCGGAAGAGGCTTTGCTGAAGCAGCCGGTGATGGACATCGGAACGGCTCCGGAGACAGAGCTCGGTTCGGACGACAACGTTCCCCTGTCGGAAGTCTTAAGGAGATCGGTTCTCACTGCTAAGATTGACAGGAAGCGTAGGGAGCATGCGGCGAGGGAGAGCGATGTCGTTTTGGCCGCAAGTGCAGGCTCAAGCAGTATCCCGCCTGCTGACACTCCTTCGGTGGATGTTCCTTCTGCCCTGTCTACCGCCCATAGACAGATTGCACGCGCAGCTCGGGAAGAAACTGAAAAGATACTCCAAGGTAACGTAATTCCCAGTCTTTTATTAGAACTCGTTCCTCGAATTCTGACATGCACATTTTCTTTCACGCAGGGCCGAGTCCCGGTGATGGTATGGCTGGTGAAACGTTGACGATTATAGAGCTCGAAATGGCTACTCTTTCTCGGGAATCTGGGACTGTCCAGACCGCTGTTCTTTCTCCCTTAGCTCCTTTGTATCGGCGGGCGTCGCAAGCGTTACGACGACCCTCGTCGAGTCGGGGGATGAGGCTATAGGCACATAATCTATTCCTCCGAGAGAGAGTGAAGAAGTCGTTACACCCGGTGACGTCTCCGTCACGATTTTGGTCCATGATCCATCAGGTAGTCCTTGGGTCACTGTTTCCGAGTTTTTCAATCCTGTTCAGCCTTTCTAATGATATTTTGTTTTTCTTGAGCATAGGCGCGGTGAACCCTGAGGCTATACCGTCTGAAGAAGTGTCGTCGGTAGCTGCTCTGACGGTCGCTGTCCCCTTTCCTTCTTCTGTGCCCTCTCAAATATTGGAAGGTATGGGTTTGTGAATTATTTGTTCACTGTGGGTAAAATCCTCTTTGTATTGACAGTATATTGTCGCAACTCTGCAGGAGTCCTTTTCGACCATTTATACCAGGTGTTGAGCCCGCAATTTTCCTTTCATTCGGAAATCATTCCACCTTCTGGTATTGGTTAGTATATTCTTCAGTTAATGTTCCCTCCCTTTATTTTATGGATAGACGTATTGTTGCTAAGTTTTCTTCATATTGATCCTAGCGTCACGGGTTGAAGGAGGAGACGAGAGAATGGCCGTGCCTCCGGTACTTCCCATCCTGCCGCATGTCACAGCCGGTATAATAGACTCCATCTCTCATGTGTTTTCTTTATCTCCCGAGTCGACATTTGACCATAATTTATTTTGCAGCAATTGCATCGGCTCCAGATCCTTTTGAGTCTCATATTCCAATGCTCGCAGGGCCCTTCGCTAAACGCATATCTTGCAGGGGCGCCGCAAATAGCCGGCGAATGTTGAGCGAATTTATCGAAGATCTCAATACCGGGGCCCTCAGTTCTGCTACGGATTTTGCCGTTGAAGTCAATCCAATGCTGGCGACACTCGTAAACTTCCATGATGAAGATCTCATCGGCTCTTGGGTTGATTACCGCAGAAAGATCGAGGCTTGCTTGCACGAGATTGAGCTCAAGCGTCTCTCTCCTGAGGTGTTGGCTTCAAACTCCAAGTGGGCTGCATGGGTCGAGCATAGTGTTCCTTTCATTCGCCATTTTGAACAAGAGGCGACCCTGAGACGAAAGGAACATGAGGTGGCTTCGAGCGAATCTGTCCGATTGCGCGCTCAGGTTGAAGCGAATGCTGCGCAGTTAAAAGTTTTTTTCGACAACCTCCAGCGATGTATCTCGGATGGGTTGACGCTGAGGCGGACGCTTGACTTCACTGAGCGGGTCATGCAGGACTGCGAAGCTGTTCTGCTAGAAAACGATGAAAAGCTTTCGTCCTGTTTGCGGCAACAGACTCAAGTTGAAGCGGAGTTGGCCGTGGTAGCTAACCACGAGAAAGGGTTGAGAGGACCACGCGAGCGGCTTGCCGATTTGCTGAAGACGCCTCCTCTTTAATAACCGTCTTTGTACCTTTTTTGTACCGACTGTAAACTTGTGATTCGTGAATAACATGTATTCATTTTGATTCTTTTATGAAATGTATCTTGTATTCACTTGAATTCATGAATAAAAGAAATATTTTATTTCATATTGGCATGTAACTCTGGCAAATGTGGCCCGTAGATAGTCCATCTTGACTTCCTTGTAGAGCAGCGATGGCTTAGGAAACAGGTTCAGATCTGCCGTCTATGACCTTTGTCACGCCCCGCTTCCCAGAGTACGCAAGATTGGGCACGTGACATAGCCAACCATGCTACCTGTGGGTAGGAATTATCCATCCACAGTCACATTACGGCTGTAGAGATATCAAGAACAAGATAATAAACTAATCTAACACATGTCCAAATCCATAATAACAAGAGTCAATAAACAATAAGTGCGGAAGCAAATGATCCGATACAATAAATAAATAGTACGTCCCATAATGCGGGCTCACATCTGGAAATGAAATGAAATAAATGAACTAATCACTATGGAACTCACAGATCAGCCTGCTGGCTGAAGTACTCCTGCTCGGTCGTCGACAGTGGTAAGGAATCTGGGCCATGCAAAACCCAGACGTCAGCGCGTCATGTCAACCAATAATATAATATGAACATGGTAATAAGCAATGCAGGGATGAACATGAATAAAGCAGTACTATGAAATAAAAGTGCAGGGTAATGTGCAGTGGTAACTAAACCGTCCTATCAGGTTTCTACTCTAAAGTCTTTGAAATCAATTGGTGACTCGTCGATGTAACTCAATAGTATCCCGTGCGTGCCCGGGACCACGGTCAAGATTCTCGGGGCTGAATCCGAGACGTGCCGCTAGGCAGTAATAGGTAGCAGGATGGGCGAGTGATGTCAGCATCATCACTCCGGGGCTGGCCAAGCCCGTAAGACTGATCAGAACAGGTATCGAACTGTTGAGTTACAAGTCGGTTTCACCTTTGATTTCCCCATACCCCCAAGTTATGTATGCCAGGTCAGGTATTCAGTAATCAAGGACTAATGCCAACACAGGATCAGGTAACAGGTCAGGTTTGTCTGGATAGACAACAGGAATGGTCCATGAGGACCCCAAGTCAGGTTTGTTGGCATTAGGCATGAGATCAGGTAATCAGTCAGGTCGTGGTACAACAGGTTGAGTCGGTATGTATATATATGTCATGTGTAGCAGGGTCAGGCCAATATGTAGTGCAATCGAGTATGTGCTCACAACGGTATACAATCAAATAATGAACAGCAGCAAGAATAAAGTAATTAACAATAACGGTTCACTTAATCACAATGGTACATGAATACGATGCAGTTGTATTATACTAGCAGGTTCGAGCACCCTTGGGGTGCAATAATCACAGTGTAGTGCAATATTAATAACAGCAGGTATAAGTGTACGACTATCATCCTCTAAATAGTAAAATGATTAGCAGGTAGTTGTTATTAAAGTTATGGTGGCAAAGTGCGATTTAGATGGCAGTATTATGATGCATACCACATCTCGTCCAATGAGACAAGTAACAATACTTAGTTAATATAGCAAGTTTTATGAGTCAAACACTTAATTAGTTTAACGTAGCATTTAGCAAGAGATCTTGCCTCGACGGTTTCGCAAACCGGAAAACACGAATGCAACGTCGGCGGAAAACACGAGACGGATGCACGGGCCACGGATCGAGTCCAAACAGCGAACAGCGGGACCACACGGACCAGAGTACTTCGCTGGAGAGTCGGGTCCAAACGTCGGCACGGCCGGAATCCGGCAAAATGTCAAAATGGCGACGAAGTTAGCAAAACACAAAACACATCAAGTAACGACCAGGGAAGGGTTACACGAAGGAAGATGGTGAAAGGAGGCTTACAGGGGTAGCAAGGGTGCAAACGTGACGGGGTTCGACGGCGAGGGGCGCGCCGGCGGCGAACAGGGAATGCGGCGAGGGCTTGGAGGTGGCTGGATCGAGATGCAGCGAGTAGGGGAGAGGCAAGGGCCTGGTCTGGGCTGCAGGAGGAAGAGGAGGTGGTCGTCGGTGTGCTGGCGACGATGAGGAGGGTCGACGGTGTCCTTCCCGGCGAACTAGGGTTAGGTGATAGGGTTAGGCTCGGGTTCAGTCGTGGCCGGCGAGGGACGGAGGAAGACGAGGAGGTCGGGACGAGGGTGAAGGGAGGAAGTCTCTGGCGTCGTCGGCGATGGGAGGCGGCGGCGACGGCGAGATCTGCGTGCAGGTGGTGGCGTCGGGGTTGGGTTTACAGGCTCGGGAAGGAGGGAGGAGAGGAGGTAGGGGGGTGCGGTTAGGCTGTGGAGGAGAGGACGGTGACGGCGAGGTCGCGGGGAGGTCGACGGCGACGGCAGGAGGTGGTAAGGGTTAGGGTTCGGGGGTTCTCGTGGGGTTTTTCTCGAGATGGAAAGGAGAAGAAGACGGCTGCGTAAGGATATATATATAGGGATAGAGAGAGAGAGATTGTAGGAAGAGAGAGAGAGATTAGAGAGAGGGTGTGAGAGTTAAGGGCGGGCCCACGAGGGATTAATCCCCTCGTGATTGGCTGCGCAAGAATTTTAAAGGATAAAAAATTTGAGGGATTTAATAACAGTAAGATTCGTGTATATATTATGGTTTTAAAATATATTATTAAATCGGGATTTTGGCGCTAAATGAAACATTTCCAAATCGCGCCCGGGTTGCGCCCAAATGTTTCAAATTCAAATTATAGGATTTTAAGCGGGTTCCAAATTTTAAAAAGAGATGTTTTGTGATTAAAATGCATGCCCCCAAGTCGGACACTTGCACGCGCGAGTAGTCGTCCAAACTTGCCCGTTTCACCGAACGGGACGAAATCTCGACGCGCGGACGCTACCACGCGACTAGTGGTGACGAGTAGGCCAGTATGGATATTTTTAATTCCATTTTAGGTGTTAAAATTTGTTATATGCCAAAATGACTTGACCGGTTAAAATTTAGCAATAAGCACCAAACAATCAAGATAATTGAAATGAGCAATGTATAACACTCAACTAGAACCAGAAATAGTATTATTGGGCTCGGGTGTTACATCATACCCAACTACAAAAAGAATTTCGTCCTCGAAATTCCAAGAATACAAGATAGCTAACTACAGGAAAAGGTGAGGAAATTTCTGCCGGATCTCGTCTTCTCGCTCCCAAGTGGATTCTCCGTGCGATCGATTACCCCAAGAAACTAGCACAAGAGGGATAACCTTGTTCTTAAGAACCTTTTCTCTTCGATCCTTGATTTCAACCGGTCGCTCCTCAAAAGTTAGGTCCTCCCGTACAGTCAACTCCGAATGATCCAAGACATGAGTCTCATCTCGGACATACCTCCGTAGTTGAGACACATGAAACACATCGTGCACTCCTGCCAATGACTGTGGTAACGCCAAACGGTACGCTACCTCCCCAACACGCTCCAATATCTCGAAGGGTCCAACGAATCGAGGACTAAGCTTTCCCCGACTTCCAAATACCCCTCTAGTCGGTGATATCTTCAGAAATACCAAATCACCCACGGCGAACTCTAGAGGTCTTCTTGACGTGTCAGCCCAACTTTTCTGTCTGTCTTGAGCTACCTTCATATGCTTTCTGATTGTATTCACCTTCTCGACTGTCTGTACCACCAAATCTGGTCCTAGTAATCTTCGTTCACCAACGTCATCCCAACAAACAGGTGAACGGCACTTACGACCATACAACGCTTCAAACGGAGCCATCTGAATAGTCGCTTGGAAGCTATTGTTGTACGAAAACTCCACCAGGTGTAGATGATCCTCCCAAGAACCTTTGAAGTCCAACATGCAAGACCTCAACATATCTTCAAGGGTCTGGATCGTTCTCTCCGATTGTCCATCAGTCTGAGGATGATAAGCTGTGCTAAACTTCAATCGAGTCCCCAAACTTTCTTGTAAACTCCTCCAGAAGTGCGACAAGAACCGAGTGTCCCGGTCGGACACGATGCTCACCGGTACTCCATGCAATCTTACAATCTCCTGCATGTACCGCTCTGCCAAAGTCTCCGTCGATTAACCAACCCGAAAAGGAATAAAGTGAGATGCCTTAGTCAACCGATCGACAATCACCCATACCGCATTGTTGCCCTTTGGACTCCGCGGTAAAGCCGTCACGAAATCCATGGTTATATGTTCCCACTTCTACTGAGGAATCGGAAGTGGTTGCAACAAACCAGCAACCCTTTGGTGTTCAGCCTTGACTTGCTGACACACCAAGCACTTAGCCATGAAGCGAGCAATTTCCCATTTCATACCTTCCCACCAGAAGTGCTGTCGAATATCTCGGTACATCTTTGTCCCTCCTGGATGTACAGAGTAAGCTGAACTGTGCGCCTCCTTCATAAGCTCTTCACGCACATCCCCATTTGGCACACACACACGGCTACCATACCTCAACGAACCATCTTCGTGGATCAGTAAATCAGTTCGTAGTCCGGCTTCAACCTGCTCTCGAAACTTTTGCAGTCTAGGATCCTGCGATTGTGCCGCTTTAATCTTCTCAACTAAGGATGACTGTACTTGCAACTGCATCAGCTGTCCCGTAGCATGTGGTAGCACAACCTCCAAATTAAATCTCCGAAAATCCGCAATGATCTCCCTTTGTGCGGTCAATACCTGAATTGCTGGTAACCGACTTAGCGCATCTGGCACGACGTTAACTTTTCCCGGATGGTACTTAAGATCAAGGTCGTAGTCGGCCATCAGCTCCAACCATCTGCGTTGCCTCATGTTCAACTCCTTCTGAGTGAACACATACTTCAAACTCTTGTGATCTGTAAAGACTTCGACTCTCTCGCCCAAAAGGTAGTGTCTCCAAATCTTCAAGGCGAAGATCACAGCTGCAAGCTCCAAGTTATGAGTCGGATAATTCTTCTCATGAGTCTTCAGTTGTCTCGATGCGTAAGCGACGACTTTCCCATTCTGCATCAAAACACATCCCAATCCTTTTCCAGATGCGTCGCTGTGAATCACCAGTCCTCCCGAATTATCCGGTACAGTTAGGATAGGGGCGGTTATCAACTTCTGCTTCAACATCTCGAAGGCCAATGCACAACCATCCGTCCAAACAAAAGGTACCTCCTTGCGCGTAAGCTTGGTTAACGGCTCTGCCAAACGAGCGAAGTTCTCCACAAATCTCCTGTAGTACCCGGCCGAACCAAGGAAACTTCTTATCTCAGCCACATTTCTTGGAATAGGCCAATCTCGAACTGCTGCAATCTTCTCGGGATCAACGGCGATTCCATCGCCCGACACGACATGTCCCAGAAATTTTTACTTCTTCCAGCCAGAATTCGCACTTACTCATCTTCGCATACAATTTCTCCTGTCTCAGCGTCTGCAGTGCGATCTTTAAATGCTCAGCATGTTCCTCCGGACTCTTCGAGTATACCAGAATATCGTCAATGAATACCACAATAAACTGGTCCAAGAATGGTGAAAAGACCCTGTTCATCAAATCCATGAATATTGCCGGCGCATTCGTCACTCCGAAGGGCATCACTAGATACTCAAAATGTCCATATCGAGTTCGAAACGCCGTCTTGCAAATGTCTTCTGCTTTCACTCGGACCTGATGATATCCGGATCGTAAATCTAGTTTCGAGAATACTCTCGCGCCACTAAGCTGCTCAAAAAGTTCTCCAATGCGAGGGATCGGGTACTTGTTCTTAATAGTCACCCGGTTCAATTCTCGATAATCAATGCACATCCTTCTCGTACCATCCTTCTTCTTTACTAAAAGAACTGGAGCTCCCCAAGGCGAGTTGCTGCTTCGAATCCATCCCTTCTCAAGTAATTCACCAACTTGTTTCTTAACTTCTTCCAATTCCACTGGTGCCATCGGATAATAAGATTTTGATACTGGCGCTGCACCAGGAATAAGGTCAATCGCGAACTCCACATCTCGCTTTGGCGGTAAGCCCGATATATCTGCAAATACATCCATAAAGTCGCGAACAACTGCCGGCTGTTCCTTACTATCAACTTCCATTGCTGCAAGAACACTGCGTGTCGGCCTAGCCCTGAACTCGACTGGCCCGACAGAACTGCTTCCCCCAGTGAAGGTAAACTCAGGGTGTCCGGGAATTTGGAAAATTACCTTCCTTGCCCTACAGTCAATGTGGGCGTGGAAAGTGCCAAGAAAATCCATTCCCAAGACAACTTCATAGCTGCCCGTATCAATCACCAAGAAATCTGCAAAGAGCTCCCGTCCGCATACAACAAATGTACAATCCCTACACTCCTTACTAGCTATGATTTTCCCATTCCCAGTGTGTATGTCCCAAAAACTAGACAGGGTTGTGCAGGTAATCGAGTGTGTAGTTATAAATTTGGATGACATAAAACAGTGGGATGCTCCGGAATTAAATAATGCCAATGCGGGAAAACTATGAACGAGTAAAGTACCTGAAACCACTTCTCCTGATGCCTTGGCTTCCTCAGCTGTCAACGTGAAAGCTCAAGCCTGATTTGGTCCTTGAGTCAGCTGTTTCTGCCCTTGGAACGGTCTCTGCGGAGGCTTCTGTATATCATCTCTCGTGCGAAGCTTCGACGGACAAGCACCAACTGCATGATCGGCCGCTCCACAAACCAGACAAAGTCCCAGTCTCCTTCGACAATCCTTCTGCACGTGCCCAGGTAAACGGCAGTAGTCACAAATCACGCTCTTCCTTCGATCAACGATCACAGGCTTCTTCATGGGCGCTACACCTCGACGGTCCACTGGAATACCTCTGCGCCCATGATCTCGGTTAGGTACAAATGCTGGCTTTCTGGCCGCAACTGCTGTCTGCTGTAGGTTCCCTTTCATTCCCGACAAACTCTGTTGCTCTCTGGCTGCCGTAAGAACCTGCGAGAAAGTGGTCAAACCCAGGGAGACAATCTGCCTCTGGATGTCCACATCCAAACTACGCAAGAACCTTCGCGCCCTGTCTGCCTCTTTGGCGACTAAAGGTCCAGCGAAGCGGCTGAGTCTCGTCCATTCCGCTGCATGTACATCCACAGATGCTCCATTTTGCCTCAGCCCAATAAATTTCTCTTCCATTTCCTCCCATGCAGTCCGCGGGAAGAACTTCTCCAGGAAACTTTTAGAGAAATCCGCCCAACTGATTGGCTTGGGCAAGCGGGTCTCCTCCACAAGCCACCACTCTCGGGCGTAATCCACCAGCTGAATGCGTACCACATCAACTCTCTTGTCTTCTGGGATCTGTGCCGCAATCAGTAAATTCTCCGTGTCCACTAGCCACTGCTCGGCTGGCAACGGCTCCTCCAGACCAGTGAAAGTAGTAGGACCCAACCGTCTGAAATCTGCCACGGTCCCTACTCGGTCAACTGGCTTTGCTACAGCGGTGTTTACAGACTGCCGAATGGCCTGCATACCCTCCTGAAATGAATCTGCTTGCTGCTGGATCAGCTCAGTTTGCCTTTTCTGATTCTCCAACATCCCACGTATCACTCCTAACATGGCGGCTTCATCCACGCGCCTCTGATACGTCTTGAAATTCTTATCTGCCACGGTCCTGAAATCAAAACAAACAACATTAGCATGATGATAGATTCAATATATAAATCAAGGCTAGAACTCCAAGATACTTAAGTAGAGTACTGCATTGTAGCTATGCCGCGGTATCATAGCCGCAATTACTTAACTCCACCCAAGTCGCCTAAGTCCTAGAGATAACAAGAAATTAGGTTTTCGAGTTGACAAATGCAAAGTAAGTTTGCATGTCGACATGATCCGGAAGAATGATTCAAGGATGGCAAAACAGTCAAGGTGGCAGGACATGTTTCCTAATCACGGGTATTCTGATTCGTGTATCGGGTACAATACCCAACTACAAAAGAATCAACCCACCTAACCTATGGCTCTGATACCAAAAGAACCATGTCACGCCCCGCTTCCCAGAGTACGCAAGATTGGGAACGTGACATAGCCAACCATGCTACCTGTGGGTAGGAATTATCCATCCACAATCACATTACGGCTGTAGAGATATCAAGAACAAGATAATAAACTAATCTAACACATGTCCAAATCCATAATAACAAGAGTCAATAAACAATAAGTGCGGAAGAAAATAATCCAATACAATAAATAAATAGTACGTCCCATAATGCGGGCTCACATCTGGAAATGAAATGAAATAAATGAACTAATCACTATGGAACTCACAGATCAGCCTGCTGGCTGAAGTACTCCTGCTCGGTCGTCGACAGTGGTAAGGAATCTGGGCCATGCAAAACCCAGACGTCAGCGCGTCATGTCAACCAATAATATAATATGAACATGGTAATAAGCAATGCAGGGATGAACATGAATAAAGCAGTACTATGAAATAAAAGTGCAGGGTAATGTGCAGTGGTAACTAAACTGTCCTATCAGGTTTCTACTCTAAAGTCTTTGAAATCAATTGGTGACTCGTCGATGTAACTCAATAGTATCCCGTGCGTGCCCGGGACCACGGTCAAGATTCTCGGGGCTGAATCCGAGACGTGCCGCTAGGCAGTAATAGGTAGCAGGATGGGCGAGTGATGTCAGCATCATCACTCCGGGGCTGGCCAAGCCCGTAAGACTGATCAGAACAGGTATCGAACTGTTGAGTTACAAGTCAGTTTCACCTTTGATTTCCCCATACCCCCAAGTTATGTATGTCAGGTCAGGTATTCAGTAATCAAGGACTAATGCCAACACAGGATCAGGTAACAGGTCAGGTTTTTCTGGATAGACAACAGGAATGGTCCATGAGGACCCCAAGTCAGGTTTGTTGGCATTAGGCATGAGATCAGGTAATCAGTCAGGTCGTGGTACAACAGGTTGAGTCAGTATGTATATATATGTCATGTGTAGCAGGGTCAGGCCAATATGTAGTGCAATCGAGTATGTGCTCACAACGGTATACAATCAAATAATGAACAGCAGCAAGAATAAAGTAATTAACAATAACGGTTCACTTAATCACAATGGTACATGAATACGATGCAGTTGTATTATACTAGCAGGTTCGAGCACCCTTGAGGTGCAATAATCACAGTGTAGCGCAATATTAATAACAGCAGGTATAAGTGTACGACTATCATCCTCTAAATAGTAAAATGATTAGCAGGTAGTTGTTATTAAAGTTATGGTGGCAAAGTACGATTTAGATGGCAGTATTATGATGCATATCACATCTCGTCCAATGAGACAAGTAACAATACTTAGTTAATATAGCAAGTTTTATGAGTCAAACACTTAATTAGTTTAACGTAGCATGTAGCAAGAGATCTTGCCTCGACGGTTTTACAAACCGGAAAACACGAATGCAACGTCGGCGGAAAACACGAGACGGATGCACGGGCCACGGATCGAGTCCAAACAGCGAACAGCAGGACCACACGGACCAGAGTACTTCGCTGGAGAGTCGGGTCCAAACGTCGGCACGGCCGGAATCCGGCAAAATGTCAAAATGGCGACGAAGTTAGCAAAACACAAAACACATCAAGTAACGACCAGGGAAGGGTTACACGAAGGAAGATGGTGAAAGTTGGATTACAGGGGTAGCAAGGGTGCAAACGTGACGGGGTTCGACGGCGAGGGGCGCGCCGCCGGCGAACAGGGAATGCGGCGAGGGCTTGGAGGTGGCTGGATCGAGATGCAGCGAGTAGGGGAGAGGCAAGGGCCTGGTCTGGGCTGCAGGAGGAAGAGGAGGTGGTCGTCGGTGTGCTGGCGACGACGAGGAGGGTCGACGGTGTCCTTCCCGGTGAACTAGGGTTAGGTGATGGGGTTAGGCTCGGGTTCAGTCGTGGCCGGCGAGGGACGGAGGAAGACGAGGAGGTCGGGACGAGGGTGAAGGGAGGAAGTCTCTGGCGTCGTCGGCGATGGGAGGCGGCGGCGACGGCGAGATCTGCGTGCAGGTGGTGGCATCGGGGTTGGGTTTGCAGGCTCGGGAAGGAGGGAGGAGAGGAGGTAGGGGGTGCGGTTAGGCTGTGGAGGAGAGGACGGTGACGGCGAGGTCGCGGGGAGGTCGACAGCGACGGCAGGAGGTGGCTAGGGTTAGGGTTCGGGGGTTCTCGTGGGCTTTTTCTCGAGATGGAAAGGAGAAGAAGACGGCTGCGTAAGGATATATATATATAGGGATAGAGAGAGAGAGAGATTATAGGAAGAGAGAGAGAGAGATTAGAGAGAGGGTGTGAGAGTTAAGGGCGGGCCCACGAGGGATTAATCCCGTGGTGATTGGCTGCGCAAGAATTTTAAAGGATAAAAAATTTGAGGGATTTAATAACAGTAAGATTCGTGTATATATTATGGTTTTAAAATATATTATTAAATCGGGATTTTGGCGCTAAATGAAACATTTCCAAATCGCGCCCGGGTTGCGCCCAAATGTTTCAAATTCAAATTATAGGATTTTAAGCGGGTTCCAAATTTTAAAAAGAGATGTTTTGTGATTAAAATGCATGCCCCCAAGTCGGACACTTGCACGCGCGAGTAGTCGTCCAAACTTGCCCGTTTCACCGAACGGGACGAAATCTCGACGCGCGGACACTACCACGCGACTAGTGGTGACGAGTAGGCCAGTATGGATATTTTTAATTCCATTTTAGGTGTTAAAATTTGTTATATGCCAAAATGACTTAACCGGTTAAAATTTAGCAATAAGCACCAAATAATCAAGATAATTGAAATGAGCAATGTATAACACTCAACTAGAATCAGAAATAGTATTATTGGGCTCGGGTGTTACAACTTTTGAACTTTATGAGCCGTGAGGGTCTCATAAAGGCTTTTCTTCCTATGAGTCGAGAGGATCCCGTAGGTGTATTTTCTCCTTAGGAGTCATGAGGACTCCTAAGTGCATTTTGTATTGGGAGTCGTAAGGATCTCACAAGAGAATTTTCCTCCTTTACAAGTCGAGAGGACTCATAAATGGTTTTTTCCCCTCCTTGTCGATATTCGACTTTGGAGAGTGTGGCCCGTGGATAGTATACAATAGCCCATCTTGGACTTACTTGCAGGGCCCCAGTGCTTAGGAAACAGGTTGATATCCCCGTTGCCTAAGGCTTTTCACCTTCATGAAGGTTTCGTGAAGATGTTTTTCCCTACGAGTCGAGACGAATCGAGAAGCTCTCACAGGAACATTGTTTTCCCTACGAGTCGAGACGAATCGAGAAGTTCTCAAAAGAATGTCCTAACGTCATAGTTAACCTCTGCTGATAGAAGTCCGTTAGGGTCTGTGGTACTAAGGTATTTGTCCGTCGTACCGTCGCGTTGGCTGATGCATTCCCCGATACACAATCTTGCTGTTCGAGTAGCCCCGTGACTGTCCTGTCTTTGATCCCTTCGGGGGCTAGACAAGACGTCTTCAAGTAATCTCCCAGGTCATATTACTGTCAGAAGAGTAAGCGTTAGGGATTTTCCATGACGCTTTTTACTTGAGGTTAGGCTCAATTTGGGAGCCCCAATGAGTCATAACCACTCCGCTCTGGTGTGAGATGATCTCCGATAGTCTTTCAGGTTTTATTTGAGTTTCCGTCAAGATCCTGAAGTTAGGGATCTTCCTTTACTTTGTTTGTTGACATTGTGTCTGCAATATTGCGACGAATGTCGAGCTTGTCTCTAGGTTATCTTTGAACCGTCGAGTCTTAGAACTAGGGACTTTTCCATGGCTCTATTGTTTTGACCCTGTGGTCGGTTGTTGACGTTGCGTTTGCATCCTGCTGGTGTGAGAAGGAACGTCGTGGTGATCTCTAGGCTGTAGATGTCTCCGTTGAGACCTTAAAGCTAGGGATCTTCCTTTGCTTCATTTGTTGACATTATGTCTGCTATATTGCGATGAATGTCGAGCTTGTCTCTAGGTTGTCTATGAACCGTCGAGTCTTGGAACTAAGGACTTTGCCATGGCTCCATTGCTTTGACCCTGGGGTCGGTTATTAACGTTGCGTCTGCATCCTGCTGGAGTAAGAAAGAACGCCGTGGTGATCTCTAGGCTGTAGATGTACCATCAAGATTTGACTCTCCCTTTTGACAGAGCCCAGTGGGAAAATGTGGTTCCCTTTTTGTTTGTGCCTATGGATTGTATACAAGGGTGGATGTGGAATCACCTGCAGTGCATAAGTTTCATCATTTTTTTTATTTCTTTCCGCGATGTTACATCATTTCAGCCTTTTATTTTGCAAAAGTCATGATTGCCTAATCATTTCGGCTATTTTATCGCGGCGCCCAATCATTTCAGCTATTTTTTCTTTTTACTCGCTGCTTTTTATTGCGAGTTGCCCAAACATTTCGGCTACTTTTATGTGCATATATTTTTCTCGCTGATTTTTATTGCTAGTTGCCCAAACATTTCGGCTATTTCATATGCATTTTTTTGCTCACTGATTTTTTATTACGACTATGGAACTCGAGATCTGATACCAATTTTAGCATCAGCATCGTTGCGACTAGAAAATTGCCAGGAGCGAATCATCATTTGCCGTGAAAGAACTTGGAATTTGATACCGATTTAGGCATCAGCATCGCTACAACTGGGATATTGCCAGAAGCGAATCATCATTTGCCTTTTTCGATTTGAACAAAGGTGGCTTAGCAAACAGGATTATGATCCTGTTGACTAAGGCTTTTTGACTTTACGAGCCGTAAAAGTCTCATAAAGGTGTTTCTCCCTACGAGCCGTGAGGATGTCGTAGGTGTATTTTCTCCCTAGAAGTCGTGAGGACTCCTAAGTGATATTTTCTCTTGCAAGTCGTAAGGATCTTACAAGAGTGTTTTCTCTCCTTACAAGTCGAGGAGACTTAAAAGTGTCGTTCACCACATAAGGACTTCTCGTCATTGGTGGAACTAGGTGAGGGAACGTTTATTTATGCCCATGGATTGTATACAAAGGCCGATATTGGACCGCCTGTAGGGCAACTTGGGGAGTGTGATGGCTTAAGAACAGTTTCAGGTCCCTGTATCTTAAGGCTTTTGAATCTTATAAGCCGTGAGGTTCTCATAGGGGGATTCTCCCTACGAGTCGTGAGAATCTCGTAAGTGTAATTTCTCCTCAGGAATCGTGGGGACCCCTAAGTGTGTTGCTTCCTTGTGAGTCATAAGGATCTCACGTAGGTGTTTTCTCCTCACAAGGTCGAGAGGACCTTGCAGGTGTCTTTATTTTAGCGAGATTGCGCCCTTTTGGGTTTTTACAAACTCGCCGGTAGCCCTGCTGTTTTTACTCACGACACCCTTTTGGGGTTTCATCCGTGCCTATTTTGCTTGTGGACGTACCTTTTTTTTCTTCAATGGAATTCATGGAGGACTTCGTCACCGGGGCAGCTGTGCAGCCAACGGGACTTGAGTTGCAGTATTCGTCGCTGGGACTTATGGACTTGAAATTCACTATCGCCGTGTTTGAGGCGACGTATTTAGTTTAAGGATATTGCGGTCTATTGTTAGTTTAGGAAAATCTCGGTCCTTTTTTAGTTTAGGGACATCTCGGTCCTCTACTGCCATTTTGGAGGCAATGTTTAGTTTAAGGACATTTCGGTCCATTGTTAGTTGAATGACGTCTTGGTCCATTGTCAGCTTCGAGGCGAAGTTTTGCCGGATACTACTTATATAGTCTTGACTCAGGAAGACATCGAGCGGACACGAGCGTCGTCATCAATCATTAACCTGAACTGTGACTTGTCAAGCGTAGTATTTCTTAAGGAACCGGTCGTTTATTGTCCGGAAGGGTCTTTCACATGCATATCCATGAGCAAATAGCCCCCACCTTGGTAGACCTTGTCTATGATGTACGAACCCTCATAGTTCAGCTCGAATTTCCTGCGCTTTGCACGGTTGGGGGTCATAGGTATTTTTACGACTAGCACGAGTTCGCCTTGGCGGAATATTCTCAGCCCAGTTAGTCTTTCGTATGAATGCGTCATCCTAGCTTTGTAAGCTTCCAGATTTTGCTGCGCCATGAGACGAGTTTCATCGAGGGCATCAAGCTCCTCAAGTCGAAGATGGGCATTTTCTTTATCCGTCAGCTCGTATCGAACCACTACTCGCAGAGAGGGTAGCTCTATCTCCAAGGGAAGTACCGCTTCCATGCCGAATACCAACGCAAATGGCGTTGTATTCGTGGCCGTTTTGAACGTGGTTCGATACGCCCAGAGAGTTTCATGTAGTCTCTCGTACCAATCCTTTTTGTTTCTGGACACCGTTTTCTTTATGATCTTCATCAATGTCCTGTTGAAAGCCTCAACCAAACTATTAGCGTGGGGATTATAGACTGAAGAGTATCTCTAATCTATTTTATGTTGCTTTGCTAAGCGACTGATTTTATGGCTTCTGTAGGCTGGCCCATTATCCGAGATGATTCGTCGCGGAGTGCAGAACCGGTAGATGACATGTGTCCTTAAGAAATGGAGGATGTTCTCCGTCTTCACCTCCCTTAGCGGTACTGCTTCTACCCACTTAGAGAAATAATCGGTTGTTGCCAATATGAACCGATGTCCCTTGGACGATGCTGGTTCGATGGACCTGATTATATCAGTTCCCCATATTTCGAACGGCCAGCTAGCCAACGTCGGGTGCAGCGGATTTGGATGCTGGTGGATGAAGTCCCCGTGAATTTGTCACGAGTGACACTGCTTCGCATATTTGAGACATTCCTCAATCATCGTGAGCCAATAGTAACTCATTCTTTTGATCTTCAGCTTCATCTTTAGCCCGGCTTGATGAGAACCGTAGAGTCCGTCATGAGTTTCTTGGACGACTCTTATATAGAGTATCATTGACGAAGGCGAAAGATAAGGATCGCTTCATGAGTTGATGTCTTGACGCGTCTTCGGGTGTCCGATGGGATTTGAAGTAGTCTATAAAGACTTCCCTCCAGTCTTTGACCCTTTCTTCGTCTTCTATTTGGAGGACAGCTTTTCCGGTCGCTTCTTTTCTTTCTGACAACTCCGGAGATATTTCTACTGGCACGAGAATCCGGCGGCTTTGCACAATGATCCTTACGTCATCAAGATTTTCATCAGCCAGTTCTTTAGCAAGTTTGGTTAATGCATCCGCCTTGCTATTTTCCACCCGCGGTATGCTTTCCAGGACGTAGGATAGAATTTGAGTCAGCAGTTGCTGCACTCTTTCGCCAAATTTTACCAACTCTGGCTTGCACGTCTGATAGTCGCCATTTACTTACCTAACGACCAGCTGGGAGTCTCTATATATGAGGAGGTTTTCCATCCCCATGTCGACAGCGATCTCAAGACCTGCTATCAAAGCTTCATATTCCGCTTCGTTGTTTGTTCTTGGCTCTGTCAATGAAAGGGAGAAACGCATTATCCCTCCTTGCGGGGTCACAAAGATAAGGCCTACCCCAGCTTTGATTATGGGGGTGTTTTGCTTTCGCTTCTTCATGGAAGATGTTCCATCGAAGTAGAGTTCCCATCGGGCATTATTTCCTTCCTCCTCTCTGTCGATTGCGTCGAATGCGTGTTCATATGGCAATTCGCAATTTAAGGGAGAGTCGGCTGGTATCGGATGCTCAGCGACAAAATCGGCGATGGCCGGACCTATTACTGCTTTGAGGGGTCGATATATTATCTAGAACTCCATCAAGAGGAGGGCCCATTTGGCAAGCCTTCCTGTTAGTATGGCTCTTGACATCAAATACTTGAGAAGATTCACCTTTGATATGAGATGGACCTCATGTGCCAAGGCAAAATGTCGAAGCTTCGTTATCGCGAAGATCAGTGCCAGGAAATGCTTTTCGATGGGGGAGTAGTTATTTTCTGCCCCCAGGAGAACTCGACTCAAATAATAGAGAGCTCTCTCCTTCCCCTGGTCGTTCTCCTGTGCCCATAGTGCGCCTAAAGAACCTTCAAGGGTTGTTATGTACAGGATGAGAGGCCTTCCCTTGACCGGAGCGGTCAGTACTCGCGGGTTCAGCAGATATTGCTTGATTTTGTCCAGAACACTTTGGCATTTACGATCCCAAATGAATGGGGTCCCCTTCTTCATTAGATGGCTGTAGGGGAAGCATTTGCTGGAGAGGTTAGCTACGAACCGTCGGATATACATGAGCTTCCCTTGGAGAGACCGCAGTTGCTTAAGAGTTCTTGGCGAGGGCATTTTCATAACCTCCTTGATCTTTGATGGGTCTACTTCGATGCTTCGATGTCGTACGATGAATCCTAGGAATTTTCCTGAGGAAACTCCAAACGCGCACTTCAGTGGGTTCATCTTCAGGTTGTACTTCCCAAGGCGCTGGAACACTATTTTCAGATGTTCCCAGTGTTCTTCATACGATTTGCTTTTCACCACAAGGTCATCGATATATCATTCAACGATCTCATGGATGAGGTCATCAAAGACCTTTGTCATGGCCCTCTGGTAGGTAGCTCCTGCGTTCTTCAAGCCGAAGGGTATCACCTTATAGCAGAATATTCTTAGCGGAGTCCGGAAGGTGGTATGCTTTTTGTCTTCGGGTGCTTTATTTGATTGTACCCTGAAGACCCGTCCATGAAGGAGAAGACTTCATGAGTGGATATGTTATCTATCATCAACTCGGTAACCGGTATGGGGAAGTCATCCATCGGGTAAGCTTTATTGAGGTCTCGAAAGTCCACGCAGATGCGCACCATCCCATTTTTCTTCATCACTGGGACAATGTTGGCGATCCAGTCGGGGTATTGAAATTCTTGGATGAAGACAGAGTAAATTAGCTTCTTGACTTCGGCATTAATACTCATCTCAAGTTCGAGCCGCATTCTTCTTGGTGCCTGCTTGATTGGCTTAACGTCCGGCGATACAGCCAATTTTTGCACCGCTATTTTTGGATCTAATCCCGGCATCTCAGAATAATTCCATGCGAAGCAGTCTTTCTATTGCATAAGCACGTCTTTTAGTGTGGCCACCTGCTCTTTAGACAGCAGCTCACTGACGAACGTTGGCCTCGGATCGTTTGTCATCCCCAAGTCGATTTTCCTCATATTGTCCGCCGTGGTATGTATCCCATCTTCCAGCTCTTTTGGCACCGGTGGAAACTCTGAGATCACCTCATCCTCATTTTCATCTGCGAAGCAATGGGAGAGGTTGTCCATGTTCACATGCTCTCTCTCTTTCGAAAGTGTTATCATGTGGCAGGTACGAGCTCGTTTCCAAGCTAGATGTTGATCTGGACTTACCGTCGCAATGTAGGATGCTTTTGGCTCATGCTTCCATGGTAGGGCTACCCTCTAATTGTCGGACAGAGCAAACCTACCTTGCTGACACTGGTCTTCAACCCAGTCTTTGAAGGTGAAGTAGTCTTCAAGAGGATGTCCTATTACTCGGTGGTAGGAGCAATAATCCGGGTGATGGACCTTGTTTATCTGTTCAGGGTATCGAGACTCTGGGAGCATCATCATTTGATGCTTCATGACAAGCTCGAATATTTTCCTTGTCTTGTTTTGGGGGAATGAGTACTCTCGATCCATCTTCTTCATAAAAGACGGATTCTATCTGACTATTTCTCGATCGCATGGTTTCTTGGATCCGCTTTGCTGCTTTTGAACGTCATTCCCGTTCTTCACCTTGTTATTGTTTCTGCGTCGGGCTTTTTTCTTGCCACGAGAGCGCACATCGGGCTGAGGGCGAGGACATCGTCATCTTCTGTAGCCTGCTGAATGAGACGTTGCGTCCTGACTTTCTCGCAAATGTCCATTTCACGGCTGTGGTCATCCCGAACCTTTTGAACCGCTTCCCATATTAGCTTGTCAATTTGTTCTTCGAATGACGGGCTTGGCATTTTTACGGCGGAATCCCGCTTTGGATCGATATCGGCGATAGTTGGAAAAGCATTCCCTTCTCCTCCGGAGTCATTTATAACGTGGCAGCCATGGAATCACTCCCGTTTCTTGGATCGAACGTATCCAACCCCAGTCGTCTCCATCCTCCTGTTGGGCATCTTTCGCTGAGTCCTGGGAACTTCCCAAATCTTGTTGTATAACTGGGCTTGTCGAGCAATTTGTTTGAAGGGCACATCCTGGCATTTTAATAGTCTTTTCAATCCCTCTGCGTAGTATCTGGACAGACGGATTGGTTGAAGCTTGTAAAGCGTAAGATCGGCACCATGCCATACTTTATTCTCCACTTTGGTCTCCGTAGATTGATAGAAGAGGATTGCCTTTTCACCTCTTTGCCTAAGAGGGACGTAGAAGGTCTGCAGCTCTTGTACGCTGTATGTATCAAGCGCATCGAGTTCCCTGTAATGCTGTTGCGGAACAATGGTAATTTGTAAACTTTGATCAGTTCCAGCGAAGGTTGTGCTGATGGGCGAGTGAAGAACACGGCGTTGACCTCGTCCTCAGAGTCGCTGTCGAAGACCAAAATAGGGGTAGATGGTCTGGGTCCGTTGTATTGGGACTGCCCTGAATAAACCATTTCTTCATCCTCCTCAGTATCACTCCCGAAGATTGGGATAGTAGCGACGGTTTTTTGCTTATTCTCCGGCTTATGACATCTTTCCATGTCTTCAAAGTCTGGTTGGAAGTACTTTGCGTCTTCATATTTATAGAGAATGAGTTTAGCTCCCTGTAACTGTGTACTCGATGCCGTCTTTGAAGTACTTCATACACTGATGTTGTACAGAAGGGATGATGTTGTATTCGTGTAACCAAGGCCGGCCGAGCAGAGCGTTATAGCAAGTCTTGGAGTCAATAACATGAAATTTGATGTCAGTGATGAGCATCCCAAAGCGTAATGTCAGTATCACAGACCCAAGCGTTCATGATGACTGGGAGTCAAACCCGGAGATGGTAATTTTATCCCGAGCCAGGTGATGAACGTTCATTCTAATCTCCTTCAACACTCTCACATTGAGAAGGTTGACAGAGGACCCGTTGTCAACCAGGATCTTCCCGATCTTGATGTCGTGGCAGTACCCGGTTACATACAATGGACGGTTGTGCTCACACGTTCCGAGGAGGAGATCTTCATCGCTAAATATGATGTCGGCTGTATGAACCTCTACCAGTTCGTCCTTCATCTTTTCTTCCGCAAGGAAAGTTTGGAACTAATCAGGATCTTGCAGTGCCTTGATTAGAGATTCTCATGCCTCTTTAGACAGGAGAAGGGCATCTAAAATGCTCAATTGTGAGGGTATCTTCCTCAGATGTGCTAGGACATTGTAATCTACCTTGTTTTTCTTAGACGGGTCTTTGGCTGTAAGCTCCTTGACGACTCTATCATCGAGGGCAATTTCCTCAGGGATGTTTTCCTTCCCCCTGTCTTTTTTTCTTGAACCTTTGTTTGCAGGCCCGAGGTTCTTTTCAGGCAACGTACGATTACACAGCTGAATGTTCTCGCTGTTCTTCACCTCTTTTTCTTTTCCAGAGGTGGATTCTTTAAAAAGAGGGCCGAGGGTTATTTCTTCCTCAGAATCGCTCCCGAATGTGAGAACTTTGGTTTTCGCTTTTGTCGAAATGGTATCAACCATATGACAGTTGCCAGTCATTTTTCCGCACTCATCTGTGGCACTTTTTCGCCGTCAACGAGCTTTACACTTCATTCGCTTGAAGCATTGTCGGTGGGCAACGTATCCTTGCCACCACATCTTGAAGGCATTGTACTCTTCGGTAGGGTGTATGACCCTCCGATGGTATAAGCAGTATTTCAGATGTACATCCGTTTCGTCAAGGCACGTACTCCCAAGAAGATTTCCTTCGAAAGGTGGCAGCTTCATTCCCATTGACAGGGCTTTAGTGAACCGTTTCCCCGTCTTAAACTTGCTTTTGTACGACGCGAGTGTGCTTCGATCCAGTTGGAGTACTTCGTGACTCTTCTTTGCCGCAGCTTCCTCATCCTGACGCTGACGCTTGGCCTTTTCGTATATGGCCGTTTCACGTTCTCGGTCAGCTTTGCTCTTTTGAAAAGGTTCGTTTAGCAGCATGTCAATCAAGTTGTCTGGCGGATCTAGGGATTTTGACGCCGGTCCTGCCCCCAGCTTCTTTACGCTATTTTCTAACGCCGAGGGAGCTTATTTGCCATTCATTGACGAATGAGAGATCATGTGGCAACTCGCCACATAATCCTCGGGTCCTTCTGACGAGTTGTCTCCCTCGTCATTGTCACTATTTCCGTTCTCAAGTATGTGGTTGAGAAACTCTTTTAGTGTGATTGGGGTCCGCGCCTTCTGGTTGTATTCTTCCAGCGAGTCAATGTAGTTCTGCAGGTCCGTGCGCTTGTCGTTAAGCTGCACGGGCTTATTGGTCTTCTTCTTTTTCTTCGTAGACTTTGAAGGCCTGACCTGGGTGTTTTGCCCATCGCTACCAATTTTCGGTGTTGGGCACAGTTTCAGCATCCCGTCAATGATCTCGGGCTCCAGCGGGCTTTTCCACCTGATTGCTGGGCAAGCTTGAAGATCCTTCAACATTCTTCTTGTTTTAGCTGAAAGGACAACTTCCCATGGAGCTTCTTCTACAAATGAGCATGATGCCCCCTGCGTATTCCCTTTTTAGGAGCGTGCTGCTGTGGCGGGTTTACCTTCCAGTTTTCGGATAGTGTGAATTTGCCTTGTTGGTACTGGTCCTCAACCCAATTTTTGAAGACGTAACAATCTTCGATTGGGTGGCCCATTACTCTATGGTAGGGGCAATAGTTAGGACTGTTGACATCACCAGGCTGCAGTGGGCGTCTCGGATCCGGTAGAGTGATGAGCCTGCTGCGCACCGCCAGTTCGAACAGTCTCCTCGTTTTATCCTGGGGAAACGAGTATGGACGTCTCAACTTCTCTTCGAAGGATCGTGGTTTGTTGCTTTGGCAAGCAACCGGTTTAGAATCACTCGGTTGTTGTTGAGCGTTGGCAACGAAGGTCACTTTCCCTTTGCCATTTTCATTCCGGGGATCCGTTTTCGAAGAGGACGGCCTATGGCCCATCTGGTCTATTTGGGTCAGCTTGTCGATCAAGGCCTGGAAGGTGGTCGGCTTGAAGAACATCATAAATTGGGATATAGTCGTCTGAGGATCAAGGGTCCCTACAAATATACCCACGGCATGAGCTTCTTCTATGCGCTGTTCGCATTCTGACCATAGGTTCCGCCATCGAATTATGTATTGGACCCAGGTCTCTCCTGGCTTCACCCTGGCATTGATTAATGCTGTGATTGGGGTGTGCTCGCTTGCGCTTGTGAACCGCTGTGTGAATAGTAATTCCATCTCCGTGAATGTTTTGACAGAGTCATTTGGGAGCTCGGAGTACCATTCAAATGTCGTCTTCGACAAGCTGCCAACAAACTGACGAAGCAACAGTTTGTCGTCTCCGACAAGCTGCCAACAAACCGACGAAGCAATAGTTTGTCGTCACCTCCAGTATTACCGCACAAAGCTCTGAATTGAGCAACGTGATGGTGTGGATTGCCCGTCCCTTTATACACATAGAACTTAGGGATCGTATATCCTGACGGGTACTTAATTTGATCGTACCAGCCTGGATAAGGTCGCCCAGTTCTGATGTCTTGGCCACCCGCTTCACTCGCTTGATGAGCTCGTATTTATTGAGCTATGTAGTCATCAAGGGCAGCCTTAGAAATTGTCTCTTCTTGGGCTACTGAGACAGCCGGAGTAGGGTTTGACGTTTCCCCTATGTCGTCTTCGATGATTATCGGAGTATCTTCGGCTGGAGGTTCGGGCTGGACCATCATCCCAACCATGTCTTGGAACAGAAGCGCCAACTGCTTTATATTAGCAGCCTATTTTGCGGCCTCCTTATCCTTCTTTTCGAGCACTCTTCACAGAAATTTTGTATCAGTCTCCTGCTCCTGGCGTTGTTCAGACGTCGATTCCGTGCTTTCTTTTTGCCCAGTGAGTGTGGCCATTTTCGTCAGCATCTCCTGGAGCTTTTGTTGTTACTCTTGAGCTTTTGTCACCGACCGCGTAAGTGGTCGTTGACCCATTGAAGTACGACTTTCCTCTTTCCCGGAAGCCATGTACACCGTGTGCACGATCATGCCCCCAGACTTGGGGCGTTTGGATCCATCACCCTTGGGATTTGCCGCCGGTGGTGGTAGATTCTCTGGCCTTCTCTTTTTGTGAGAAGTCAAAGTTGAAGGAGCCATTGTAACAGGCACCTTCATAGAAGAAGTCCCTCACTAGATGGTGGAGGGATGGTCCTCCTCTTACCAAGCCTTTGTCTTATTCAGTCGGCGAGAGTAGTCTTTATTGATCACAGAATCATAGACCTTCCACCAGACCCTGTGGACTTGGGTGGACAGCCGCTGAGGGGGCTGCTCCGGCTTTGCCTGTATTATATTTTCAACAGGTGAGGGATATTTCTTCAGCACTGTAGTCGGAGAGTTCTTTCGCATCCTCCTAAGCAGATCAAAGTTGTTCCCGGTTGGAACAACAGCGTCAACTTCCACCATTGGAGCTGGTGGAGTAAGTTCAGAGGGGGAGTTGCCCCTAGATTTCCTCACTTGGCGCTGGTGGCGACGTCGAGCATGCCTTGCAGATGGTGTTGCCTCAGCTGTGGGAGTGGCTTCGTCATGCCCCCTGCTCTGATGAAGGGCTATTGCTGGAGCCAACCTGTTGAAGACTGACGTCCGTTGAGAGGGGACGGTCAATCTTTCGAAGGCCGACCTTTTGGTAAGGGAAGCAGTCTTGATGACTTTGCCAGAAGCAGGAGTTGGAATGGCCAATCTTACGAAGACCGATCCTTTAGCAGGAGAAGCCCTGTCGATGACTTTATCCACCGGAGCTGGAACGGCTATTCGTTTCGAAATAACCCCTTCAGGTATTGCGAGCCTCTTTGCAGGCCCACTGGAGCTTTGGCTCATTCTGTTGAAGACTGAGTGGAAGACTTGGACGACCCGTTGAGAGGGGCCGTGGTGGCTGCAAGTCAATTGAAGACCAACTTCTTTGGAGCTTCCTGTGATGGCACCGGGGTGCTGAAGCTTGTCGGCGGGAGCATAGTCCCGAAGAACAATCTAGTGGTGGCCTGAGTCACCTGTTCCACTGCCATTGAGAAGATGCATTCTGCATTTGGCCCGTACGTCACTCCTCCAGCGGGGACGAAGTTAGAGTTGTTGTTACAGTTAGTGCAGCTGGAAGCTATCGATGTTATCTCCTTTTCTGCATGGAGCAAGACACCAAATCTTAGTACCTCAAATCCAAGAGCAACCATATTAAATCGCGATTTGTTCACGAACACGACACACGAAGTGTGGAATGGAAAGAGGAAAATGTCCCACCGGGCATGCCAGAATCTGTTTACCGCCGAAAACAGAGACGAACCCGTGTACGAACGTCTTGCTTGAATTTGGGGGCAGATGCTATTTGGGTTATCTTTCCACCTCCCCGAAGATGCCAAGTTGATTTATGGCGACATATATCGGAGGTTTGGATGGATGCGGCCGTTGTAGCAGACTTCATCAGATTCCCCCTCGTTGTGAGGGGTTTTTGATTGTGGGGACGCTCTTCCCTACAGGCGCAAGCCCCTGTAGTTAATTACGTTACCACATCACGGTAACCACTTTCTCCTGCTCCAGAAGGTCATTTCTTGTCGTGTGTGTTTGTTTTATTTTTGGTTGCCCGTGGATTGTATACGGATACTAATTTATGTTGTCACCCGTAGGGCATGGATTAGTCCAAATCCGTATATTCTTAGATTTGGGTTTGGGTTGATTTAAGGATCGTTAATCTCGTTTGAGATTAAGATCAACTTAAATGTTGTTGAGAATACGTTAGTCTAATTTTAGATTAAGATCTACTTAACGGGATTTTGGGATCATTCAGACCCAACAAAAGAGCATTTGGGCTCCATTGTGTTAGTTTAAGGATGTTGCGGTCCGTTGCTAGCTTAAAGATGTTTCGGTCCGCAGTGGGATATGCCTGTCAATTTGGGAGTGCACCAAAGAGTTATTGGTTATTGGGACCCACCACCTCTCTGAAGACGCTGAAGAGTTACAACGACATGTATCAGAGGTGTGAGGAGATGTACCCTTGAACCAATGTCCGTTGGGAGATCTGTAGTCGTGTTTGGGACTAAGAAAAATTTGGAAAATGATGAGCACATGGGCTCGGTTGATCTGAATTGGGGATCTGGTCAACTTAGACCCAACCCACTCAGTCTTTGAATAAAGTGTTAAACACTTGCTTGGGCTCAGTCCCTTTTCTGTGCAAATAATGTTGAGCATTCATATGGGTTCTGACACTCATACTTTGCTTTACTTTCCCCTCTTTTTTTGTCTTTTATTTTTATGGAGTGCTAAACACACTTTATGGCGCCCACGTGCGGAGCACGTGAGGCACTTGGCGCTGAGCGCCAACCACTGAGTGCTAGGAACTCCTTATTGAGCAGACGCTTGGCGCTGAGTGCCAACCATTGAGTGCTAAGCACTCTTTATTGAGCAGCGCCCACGTGAGAGACACGTGAGGCGCTTGGTGCTGAGCGCCAACCATTGAGTGCTAAGCACTCTTTATTGAGCAGCACCCACATGAGGGACCCGTGAGGCGCTTGGCACTAGGTTTTCTTTGTGTATTCTGTTCTTAAGAGTTCAATTCTCTGTTCTTTTCTGGATTTTTTTTATCCCCAATAACAAGATCATCCCCATGAGAATTAAATTCTCATTTGTGGGAGACTTGTCTCATGGATCTCAGCTCCAGAGAAAAAATTAAGTTCTTTTATGAGGGTTAAACCCTTGGATATGCAGATGAGATGCTCTGATCTCTATTATTTTTATTTATCTCGAAGAGAGGTGTTCTTCTTTCTTCCTTCTTAAAGATTTCTTCTTGCTTGCTCTTTTTTTTAAGTTTGAAGCTTATAGGGGTGTTCCTCCGTCCAAGACTTGAAGTCTTGGGTCCTTTATATAGTAGAGGCACATCTGTTGATTTAGTTAAAGAAATCTCTCGTTGAGAGATCCTGATTGATTTGTTGATTTTATCCACAGTTGGATCTTTGATCCAAGGACTTCTGTTTCACAGAAGATATTTTTCTTGTTTTTAACAAGATTATGGAAATATTTTCCCATACATAATTTTTTCTGTATATGGGTGATTTTTAATCACCATTGAATTTTTTAATCCAACAGCACTCTGTTTTTCAGAGAGTAATCTTTCTTGTTTAGAAAGATTTGAGGAATATTTTCTTAACAGAATTTAATTCTGTATTTTGATGATTTATCATCTCCGTCGGATTTTTGATCCAATGGCTCTGTTTAACAGAGAGATTTTAGTTCTGCCGCTGGCGCCCTCATGCGAGGCACGTGAGGCGCTGACTCAGAGCTTTTAACTCTTGGCGCTGGCGCCCTCGTGCAAGGCACGTGAGGCGCTGCCTCAGAGCTTTTAACTCTTGGCACTGGCGACCTCGTGCAAGGCACGTGAGGGCCTCAGAGCTTTTAACTCTTGGTGTTGCCTTTCAAATTTTGAACAGAGCTTTGCTCTTTTATTAGGGAAACAAATGCCCCCCACCGTTGCGCTCACGTGGCTCACACGTGAGTGCAGCGGTGGCAGCTTTTCCACCGCTGGATTTTCTTGGAAGTTGAATCGACTTCCTGTGCCTATAAGTAGGGCCTTTGGCCCTTGAGATGATTGCTGTTCATCTTCTTTTGTTCTTCTGTGAGAATTTAATTCTCCTTTCAGAGCTTAAATCTCTGCCCAAAGAAATCCTTTCTAGAGTTAGAACTCTGTCCCAAAATTTGGTAAGAATTATAATTGAACCCATGAACAGAGTTATGTTCTTCTTAGATCGTAGATCTTAAGATGTATTTTAGGGTTGCTTAACCCATTAATTAGAACACTGTTTATCTTCCATGAAGAACTCTTAGAAGTTGTTTTGCAGATCTTAAAGATCTTGGAGTTTTACCCTGTTAAAAAGCTTTACTTTTGAGAGTTCTGGTAGATTATTCCATTGTTTTTACAGAGCATAGTTCTTAGAAATTTTTGGGGGAATTTTATTCCCCTCTTAATTAAAGTTGACAGATGTGAAATCTGTTTGCAGAGCATAACACTCGAGAGAGTTTAACTCCTTAGCCCAATAAGGTTTCTCATTAAATGAGAATTCTCTTAGGATTTCATCCTTAATGAGTGACTTCTCCATCAATGATGGGATGTCACCTTAATATTGTGGGTCCCCCTTTTGTCCCTTTATTCTGTATTGCAGTGCAGTATAATTTGTAGCTCATTGGTAAAGACTTGCACTGCTGTGACGTAGCCCCTGTGTTCAAATCCCCACAGCCACATATTATTTTTAATGATTTTTCTTTTAAACTTTTTGGAAGTCCAAAATTTTACAAAAGTCTCAGAAATCAAACATGTGGAAAATGATGTATGAACAGACCTAGACACGTGGCACCAATCTCTAACCCCACACCTTCAAGATGGCAGGCGAGATTGGCCATATGGCTGGTGCCACCGGGCCCCCTGTTGCAAATACCCCCAAACTTTGCACACATGACCCTTGGCCTCCCCACACTACTCATCTTCTGTTTGTTTTTCCTGAAATTAAACAGAGAATTAAAATCACCCATTAATCTAATGTTTTAATGCATTTTAATTATCATTTTTAATTCCTTAAACCATAATTCTATCCTATAAATACCACCCCACACTCTAGCCCTCTCTATTCTGAAATCCATTATCAAAACTCTCAAATTCTTCCAAGTCAAATAAGTATACAAGTGGAGTTAGCTCAAGGTCACATTTCGACGACGATTCGGGACAATTCCGGCGACACCGCAACTCCATGAAGCTTTCATCTTGTTCCCATACCTATCCTTTCTCTTTTCATCCGGTAAGTCCCTTCTCTTCTCTCCTTTTCACCTCTCAAAAAGTTCTCTTTTCAAAACTCGTCGGAAGTGGAGTTAATCCGACATCCAATTCTAATTTGTTAAAAAACCCAACTTTTCTTAATAACAAATCAACCATTTCTTAATATATTTTTTAGCAAGCATAAACCAACATTGAGAACAGGTTTCAATTCAAAATACAATGTTATACAACTTTTATTTCACTTTTACAGTTAAATACCACAAACTTTTTATTCGACATCTTTCATCATATATGCTCATATTTTTAGAAAACTCATGAGGTAATGACCTATCTCATCACAACACTTATCATGACATAGTACGATGGCTTTCGGAACAATATTTTGTGGGATAAATACAATTTTACAATAAAATACCCTAAACTAATAAAACCGTATTCTTTAACATTGTTTTAATTAAATTCCTTAAAATTAAGCCTCTACAACCCATTTTGGGAAACTCGATTTGGATGGTGCGGGTTATCTCACATCCATCGGACTAGTAGGAAGAGATGCAGACCTCCTCACAGAGCATACGATCTCGATGGAATTTTAATTACAATTTTTAAGAAAAAGGGATTTCTATTTAATAAATAAATTTATTTTTAATAATTATATATAATATTATCAAACCATCTATTTTAAATATATTTAATAAATTTCATGTTTTCTAATCAAAGGAATCCCAAATTTCATGAATATACCATCACAAATCCATACAATTCCAATTTACACTAAAATACCATATACTATTCAATCTAGGTTTATAATCATTAGAATACTTCACTTTTAAAAATTACATCCATGAAAACCCTAAATATGATAAATAAATACTTGAGAATTATTTTAAAAGTATACTAAAACTATTTTTCATAAAACCCTCTCAAGTTTATTACTTTACAATAAGAATCCTAGTAAATATAGGTTTAAGCATGACCAATTCTCTTGAGGCTCATGGAGCCGGAGAAAGTGGGTGCTTGCCTATTTAAGGTAGAAAACTAAAACGAGGTTATCAATGGTAATTGGCTTGGAAAAAGTCATAAATCCTGCCGTCCATGTGCAGCAGTTATCGATAACTCCAAAATCTAATTCAGGAATTCAATTCTGTTTAAGTGTCTGACTCAGACAGAGTCTCGGTCTAATCGGAATACAATCTAAACATGAATACAATTTAAATATAATTCTAATACAACATGAATCCATATACTGGAATGTTCCCCTCCGAAAGACGCGACAGAGACGCGGCGAACGTCTAGGGAATTGCCTCAAAGCTTTCCTCCTTCTCATTTCTGGGGTTCTCTTCAGGGGTCACGTGGGGACACGTGACCTTAGTCTTTTGCATGCATGGAGATCTTTTGAGTTCTCTGTTACTTTTAAGAATTAAATTCTCTATAGAGTTAAACCTTAATTATGACTTTGGAGGAATTAAATTTCTATTGTGAAAGAATTAAATTCTTATGTAGGGTTAAATCCTAATTTCATTTTGGAGGAATTAAATTCCCGTGAATTTAAGAGAATTAAATTCTCAATTAGGGTTAAACCCTAGTTTTGTTTTGGAGGAATTAAATTCCTATAATTTTTTGGAGAATTAAATTCTCAGATAGGGTTTAAACCCAAATTTTATATCTTGAAGGAATTAAATTCCTGTAAATCTTGAGAGAATTAAATTCTCAGATAGGGTTTAAACCCTAATATATCTTGGAGGAATTAAATTCCTATAAATTTGGGAGAATTAAATTCTCTGAACTCAATCCTCCCTCTAAGTCTTGGATCTGCATGGCAAAATCTCAACCCGATGAGAATTAAATTCTCAACCTATGGGGAGATTTGTTTCTGCAGATCTTCAACCATAGGAAGAACTAAGTTCCTTTGCAAAAGAGTTAAACTCTTAGATTTTGAGAATTAAATTCTCTTTGTGAAATTTGATCCCCTTTCTTTTCTCATCTAGGGTTTTCTTTGTTGAGAATTAAATTCTCCTTTCTTTTCTCTCTGAAATTTCAAGATTCCAAAATTCTATCTCTCCAAGAAAAAAAACTCTCTTTTCCTCCTCTTGGCTCCTATTTATAGGAGAAGGAAAAGAATCAATTTGTTTAATAAATCTTTCATTGAAATATTTTGTTTGTTTTCATAATTAATATGATCCTTTAGATCATTCAGTGAATTTTATTCACCGTTGGATTTTTAATCCAAAGATATTCTGTTTGTTATTTTCGGTGAGATTTAAAGAAATCTTTCCTTGTCAAAGATTTTTCCATCAATTGGTGATTTTTAATCACCCCTGGATTTTTAATCCAACGGTTCCCCATAATCCTTTTTCATTTGGAAAGATTTTATAGAAATTTAGAATTTTAATTCTATTAAACTATAAGGCTTTCAAAGCCTGTCACGTGCTAGCACGTGACCCTTGGTCGTGTGGGAGCATGTGACCCTTGGTCACGTGTGAGCACGTGACCCCCAAGTAGAGTCTCTTCTCAGCCGCTTGTTTGTGCTTTTTCTTGACAGATTTTAATTCTGTAAAAACGTCACGTGTCAACACGTGATACCTCATTGATGTAACTCCTGATTTTTAATCAGGGAACATGGAACTTGTAACATGAATACCAGAATACTATACAATATCAACATGACTTGAACTGACCGAACCACGGATATATATTGACTTGATTAGATGACTATCCGTTTACATCCTTATCCGTTTACATAAGCAATTGCTATCATGGTTTCGGAAAGTCTTACATCTATAAAACAACACAATAAACATTATGGGGTTTTAAAAGTGGAACGATGATGGTCACTTTAATACACCTAACCTGAATATCCGTTGTTGTTGTTTTGTGGCTTAACGGTTCCCTGTGCTCTATATACTTTAGTCCACGGAATAGTTGGACTCCACTCGTATACACTGGCATATTTTGTACTAATCTACAAACAACTGCGTTAACATAACAATCATACATTATACCAGATATATTTTCTTTAGCTGTTCAGTCTATTTCCATCTCTCTTTGGGACTTACCAAGCGATTGTTTGCTAACGACATTTCTTTTCTATTCTTTCTTTGGAATGTTGTCAGGAGGACTGGACTCTCTGGAGATCAAGCTTAGCTCAGAAGACTTGGAGCAGTTCATCGAGGACCCGGAGCTCTAGTCACTTGTATATACTTTTACTTTTAGTTCATGCCATTGTTTAGGCATTGCTTTCCACATTGTATTTGCTTTTCAGTTGTATTGTAAAGAATGTTTAATAAATAAAAAGTTGTTGTTCGTTTACATCTCATGTTTTTCTTGTGTACATTTATATTATATTGCTTATTTACACTTAGCGTGTTTATTTCTGAGTAAATACGTCGCGGGCCTAGTCACGTTTCCTTATCCATACACCGGGAAGCTGTGCGTGACAGGTTTTGTTGGCGGCCCATGCAGGTCAGTTCTGCATGAAGTCTTAAGCAATATATCATAAGAACCAGCAACTAAAACATTCTTTACATTTCATATTCTTTGAATCTATCCTAATCCTATTTTCTTTCAAGGTTATGGATTCTCCGAACAATACTAGCACCAACGTGAACAGCAACACCACACCACTGCCTCTTCTACTTACACCTACCGCTGTAGCTCCGATCAACGAGCATACGGTACTGCTCGAGGCAATAAAGAGCCTCTTGGAGGGACAGCAACAGCAGACTGCAATACTCCTGAACCGCCCAGAAGCTGAGGCACCTGGAGTGAAACAATTCCATGCACTGCATCCTAAACAATTTTCTGGGAAAGAGAGCCTTCTGGAAGCAGAAGAAAGGGCACAATCCATTAAGGATGATCTGGCAGCAGCACATGTGCCAGACATTGGTTGGGTAAGGGTTGTGAAGCTGTAACTTACCGATAACGCCCGAGTATGGTGGAAAGCGGAAGAAAGCCGTCTTACCCAGCCGATCGAATGGAAGACTTTTCGCGACATATTCGACGCGAAATATTTTTCCGAGACTGCCCGATTTGACATGAAGCAGCAATTCATCCACCTACAACAAGGCTCTATGTGGAGCAAATCCGTGGATGAGTATGATACCGAGTTCACTATGTTGAGCAGGTAAAATATGTCTTAAATATTCGAATTTTATGATATCACATACTACACAGCTAACACAAGACCGTAACAGGTTTGCGGCACATCTCATACCGACTGCTGAGATCAGGGACAAAAGATTTCAGCAAGGGTTGGACCAGAAAATCCAAGCTGCTCTACCTATAGGGGATTTCCCAACCCACGACCTAGCTCTGAAGGCTGCCCGTCGATATGAGGCAGTGGTGAAGAAGAAGGGCAGACCTCAATTGGTGATATTTAATCACCCCTGGATTAGCCGTCCAACGGTTCCCCATAATCCTTTTTCATTTGGAGAGATTTTAGAGAAATTTAGAATTTTAATTCTATTAAACTGTTTCAAAGCCTGTCATGTGCTGGCACATGACCCTTAGTCATGTGGGAGCGCGTGGCCCTTGGTCACATGGGAGCACGTGGCCCTTGGTCACGTGTGAGCACGTGACCCCCAATTAGAGTCTCTTCTCAGCCGCTTGTTTGTGCTTTTTCTTGACAGCTTTTAATTTTGTAAAAATTTCATGTGTCAACACGTGACCTTTGGTCACGTGTGAACACGTGATACCTCATTGATGTAACTCCTGATTTTTAATCAGGGAACAAATGCCCCTACAGCGTTGCTCTCACGTATCTGCACGTAAGTGCAGCGCTGTCACTTTTGTGACCGTTGGATCCGTCTAGGGAATCGGAGAGATGAAGCGTTTCCATCACATCCTATAAATACAGGGGTCTCTTCAGAAGCACCTCCACTCTTTGCTCATCTTCTTCCTTGCAAATTTTTTCTTTTGAGAATTTAATTCTCCTTTCCAGAGCTTAGTTCTCTGCCTCGAATATTTTCAGAGTTTAACTCTGTTGAAAGACTCTTTCTTCAGGTAATGATCTTTGAACGATCGAAGAACTTTCACAGAAACCTTCACTGGATTTTAAATCCACACCATGGGTTTTCCCTTTAATCAAGAACCCATCTTTATGAAACTCCTTAAAAAAACAGAGAACCATTTAATCTTCAAATCATAGATCTCTTAGGGTTTTTCTGATCTTCAGGGGTCAATGGTGATGTTTGTTTTTCCCCTGGAATTTAATTCCATCCTCAAAGAGCTCTGGCTCTGGAAAAAGAAGTTTCTGGGAATTTAATTTCTTTTTTCAAAAGGAATTTAATTCCTATGAAGAACTCAGTTCTTCCCATAGAACTCTTTGGGTTTTCTTGCCCTGAGTTGTCTTCTTCACAACCAAGAAGAAGAAGTTTGCAATGTTGCTTTCTATGAATTTAATTCCCTTGATTCTGTTTGATTTGTCACAGAGTCCAAGATGGATTTCTTTTAGGGGAATGTGTAGGGTCATTTGAAATGCACTGTTTATTTAATGAGAATCTTCCTTTTGTCTCATTATAATTGATTTGCCTCATGATTAGCAAGCCGTCATCTTGATTTTGTGGGACCCATGTGTTTTGTAACCAATGGTCCCATAAAATGAGTCCGCTGTCGTTTTCTTCTACTGTCTTTATATATATATATATATATATATATATATATATATATATATATATTTATAATCACACATATATATACACACATTGTTGGCTTTGCTTTAAAAGTTTCCCCTTATCTCATTTCAGGTACAATGACGTCTGTTCCGTATTTCCATTTCAATCGCTCGGAAGCCGCTTTTCCCCAATCTTCATCTGACGAGGAAGTGATGGCGATGATCAGGGCTCACAACCCGAATCGCACCAACTTACTTCTATGGGGGACCTGGTACGGTCGCATCATCCGGGGTCGCAGGAGTTTCCTTTGCGAAGTACCGACGGAGCCTACTTATCCGTTCTTGCCGATGGATCCTCCAAGGACAGTTTTTACTGTGGAGATGCCTAATTGGACTCCGATGGGATGGCTTGAGCCTTCTACGACTGGCATCCCGAATCATCCTATCCCGGCCATAGATATTTTGGGACGCCGCATTTGCCACGGCGAGGCCCAACCATGGGGGCAGATCTACAAGATAGGGCACACCCCTCGACACCCCACGGGCTATCTTCTTTGGGCTCGCTACATCCTGTCCGCCTATCGCGCGCGACTGCAGAGAGTCGGACTTTATCAGGCCATATATGCCTCGCTCTTCCACTACCAATCCCCTCACGTCTGGTGGGTTAATGCTTTCTTGAACCAGTGGAATCTCCCCACCAACACTTTTCTCCTAGGGGACCGCGAAGTTTCGATTTCTTTGGAAGAATTTTGCGAGATCTCGGGGCTTCCAATCAGGGGGACACTTTATGAAGAGCTGCTTCCTTCTGACGAGTACGTTTTTGAGACCGAGCCCGCAATGTTTGACGGCCTGTTTACCGAGAACGCCGTCCGCCACAAACGCCCGAGTTTGATCAAGTCCTTGGGCATCTTTGATAAACTGTTCACAGAATTAGAAGAGCAGGGCGTCACCTTTAAGAGCTTCATCGCTTGCTTCCTTCACAAGGGTGTCTTATCAAAGATGGCTCCGAAGTTTGCAAACATCAATGACCCCTTTGGGTTTGGTTTGGACAGGCGTCCGACTAAGGAAGAGGATTTACCGCAATACTACATTCTTTTTACGTCGCCGGTATCTTTCGAATCGATTACAGCTCCCGGCATGGATGAGGAGACATTATTTGTGGGTTTTATCAGTGTCTGGCTCAGCTGGTTCGTCATTCCCATGCATCGCCGCTTCATGAGAGTCTCGGTGATCTATCCGGCTCATCGTATCGCTGAGGGGACACGGCTAGCCGTAGGCATCCCGGCGCTAGCGCATCTTTATCATGGGTTGGGCGCCGCGGCCAATACCTCAACTTCCGGTGTGGACGTAGTAAACTTCTCCCTTCATTACTTCACATCTTGGATTGAGAAGCACATGTTGGGGGCCTTTGCTGCGCACCAAAGACCCGCGTTTTATGATACTTACACTTTTCCGCGACCCATGCGGCTAGTGGATGCTTCTGTTCCTGACCCGACTCAGTCTGGGGCCATTCGCGTGCTGATCGCTCCCTATGCTAGTATGGGCGGATTGGTATTTGTTGATCGGGCCCTATCCTCTCCTTCAGGTCCAATCCAACAACTCCACGACTTGTCGAAAGATGAGGTGCCTTTTCTGAAGCCTCAGGAGGCCACGCACTTGTACACGATCAGACCAGGTTATCTGGTATTCCGTCAGAACAGTACGGCCCTCTTTATGCGGTACAATCCACATCTCTTCACCTGGCAGCTTGGATATGATCAGGGCGTCCCCTTCGAGGCTTTTACAGTCGCGCCCGTCCCTTCACCCGAAGTCGTTCGTGATGCTTTTCATCACTTCGTGAGGCTGAATACTGGTTCCCGCTTCATGATTCCTGAAGCCGACCATATTTCCCAATGTGTGGGGTCCTTCATGGGCTGGTACCTTCATCGGGTCAGCCCGATTATTGCTGAGGAGAAGAGGGTGCTTCTTGGATATGGAGCTCCTGCTCCGGTTCAGGCCATGGGAGTTCCGTTGTGACCATGCGCACCGGTCCGCTTTTCCCTGAGGGACACCAGTGTTGCGCTCATTCCGGGGGAGTCAGAGGTGGACCTCACTCCCACAATTGGTATACCATTGGATACCCGGGCTCAGTTGAGGGGTAAAAGGGCACCAGTAGCAGTACCATCGCCCGCGTCATCGACAATGGTTATGTCGTCCTCGGTCGCAACGCCAAGCGAGGGCGTTGGGAGTGAGGGCGTTGAAGGCGAAGTGGGTCGGCATCACGCCAAGGCTCTACAGGGGAGAAAACGGTCGTCCTCGGCGGTCGACTCTGGATCCAAGCGGTGGAGGAAAGTGGCTACCAACTTGCTCGACTCTTTAGTAGAGTTTGAGCCCATTCTTCAGGATGAACCGTTGGCCATGCAAGAGTCGAATGCTGGCCTACTTTTTCCAAGTTCAACTGCCGAGGAAGCCACAAAATTGGCTGAGGCTATAAGACGTTCTCAAGAAGAGTCAGAGAACGTAAGGATTCCGAAGAAGCCTTATCCCGCCGTTATCTTTTATGAAGACCCTCCGTGGATCCGGCGACGATTTATCGGCCCTTTGGAGGAATGGGGCGAAAGGGCCCTTAAACAGGCTGCTTTGGAGGATGCCGTTGACGTGCTTTCACTGTGAACCGGTGGCCACGAGTCCACCCTCAGACCTCGGCAAGCACACCTCCTTGAGAAGGAGCGTCGGCTTGAGCAAGCTATACTGCAAGCTTCCTTATTCATTGGTATGTTCCTGTATCTCTTTGTGATACTTCATATTGCCTGCGCATATATATATGCATTCTTATCCTTGTGTGAACTGTGCAGAGACTTCGGCGATGACGAAGATTGCCACGGGTTTACTGACCGTAGAGCCTGTTGATACCCCCAGTGAAACACTGCTCGGTGTAGAGGGGGTTAATGAAACTGTCCCTCTCGCGATAGAGCCTCCTGTGGTGGCTCCTGCTCCCAAAGCACTTGCTCCCTTGGGGGAGGCACCTTTGGTGATCGCTGTCCCAATGGCTCTCCCTGAGGGCGGCCCAGAGGTTGCGGCGGAGGCCGTTGAAGCTGCTATCCCTCCAACTCAGAATGGGAGGAGCGTCGAAGGTAACCTTCTACATTTTAAATTAGTAATCTTTCCGTTATTTGAACCCTTTTGTCTTTTCAGAATTGCGCGGGTTGGGGGCTTCGATTGCCGACTCGTCTCCCAGGCAGTCTTTTCAGCGCCTGTTGGAGATGGCTGCTCTGCAAGAAATATCTCCTTAGCGCATCGTCCTTTCTTCTGTGCAAGGTTAGTGTTGTCTACCTTCTTTTCATAGCATTGCTATTATTTCACAAAATGATATTGATGTCCTTTACAGTCATAGAGGCCGATGATGAGGTTGAGGTTCTTGAAGGGCCATGGGAGTCTTCAGCTCCTTCTTGCATGTCCGTGGGTAAGTAAAGTCCCAACATTGTTCCATTTGTTCTTTTGCTTACACATTCAGCCGACTGTTTATAAATCTGAACAGCTCTGCCAGTTCCTACTGCGTTGGAGTCGCGCATCACTATGCCACTCGGCCCCTATGCTCTGAGAGCCTCAGAACGGATGGCCAAGCTAAGCCTCGCCTCTCTGTCATCTTTGATCGAGGAGCTTCGCGCTGGCAATGTAATTACGGCCGAAGCATTTGCTGCTGAAGCTAACGGCTTTCTCCCCTTTCTTGCCACCCATCATAGCAAAGCAGTGGTGCAAGTCTGGGTTGAGTTTTGCCGGCAGGTGGAAGCTTTCTTGCACATGCTCGAGTGTACCCGCCTTTCTTCGGAGGCTGTAGCTGCGAAGGTGGGATTGCGGGGTTTGATTGAGCGGTGCGCGGCGAACATGGTGTCGTCCGAGAAAAGGCTTGGCCGCAAATTTTCAGAGAGGGAGCTGGCTTCGAAAGCGCTGATAGAGCTTCAGGCCAACCTTACGGCCAAAGTCAACTAAGTGTATGAACTCTGGCGAGTGCTTCAAGAGGCCATCAAGGAGGTTGTGGCATTGACAAAGCCGCCGTGTTCACTCGTGAAAGGGTTAAGGCTCATAAAGCTACCGAGAAAGAGCTCGAAGGCCGGCTTGCCTCATATCAGGCCCAGCAAGCTCAGGCGGAGGCCCATCTTTTGGCGATATTGAATCACGAAGGCGAGGCCCAGCGAAAGAGGGATGAGCTGACCAATCTGCTAAATCGCCTGCGGACTTGAAGACTTGTATATATATATTTTTACACTTCCTGTGTACATACTCCTGAATAAGAGTGTATTTTTTTGTTTCTTTCACGAATTGTACTTTGTATTCATTTTGATTCATGAATAAAAGACATATTTTTCTTCACAATGGTGGGTCCCTTCTTATTGAATGTATTTTATGTATAGTCTATCTCGGTTCCTTTGCAGGACAATGATGGCTTAAGATTCAGGGTTAAGATCTACCTCCTAAGTCTTTTCAACTTTATGAGCCGTGAGGGTCTCATAAAGAATTTTCTCCCTACCGGTCGAAAGGATCCCGTAGGTATAATTTCTCCTTAAGAATCGTGAGGATTCATAAGTGTGTTTTCTCTTGAAAGTCGTAAAGATCTCACAAGAGAATTTGCATCCTTACGAGTCGTGAGGACCCTCAAGTGATGGGTGAAGTTGCCCTTATCTGCATTTCACGGGGTCAGGGGTTGCTCTGGATGCTTCCCACGGGTTCACTGCCGTGTTCTGCGAGGACCAGGCTCTGCTCTGGACGTTTCTCACGGGGTCAGAGTTGACATTATCCGCGTTCCACGTGACCGGGAATTTTGCTCTAGATGCTTCCTACGGGTTCACTGCCGTGTTCGGTGAGGACTAGGCTCCGCTCTAGATGTTTCCCACGGGGTCAGGATTGACATAAGCCGCGTTCCACAAGACCAAGAATTTTTCTCTGGATGCTTCCCACGGGTTCTCTGCCGTGTTCGGCGAGGACCAGGCTCTGCTCTGGATGCTTCACATGGGGTCAGGATTGACATAAGCCGCGTTCCACGTAACCAGGAATTTTGCTCTAGATGCTTCCCACGGGTTCACTGCCGTGTTCGGCGAGGACTAGGATCCGCTCTGGATGCTTCACACGGGTTCACTGCCGTGCTCTGTGAGGACCAGGATCCGCTCTGGACGTTTCCCACGGGGTCAGGATTGATATAAGCCGCGTTCCACGTAACCAGGAATTTTGCTCTAGATGCTTCCCACGGGTTCACTGCCATGTTTGGCAAGGACCAGGCTCCGCTCTGGATGCTTCATACGGGTTCACTACCGTGCTCTGCGAGGACCAGGATCCGCTCTGGACGTTTCCCACGGTGTCAGGATTGACATAAGCCGCGTTCCACGTAACCAGGAATTTTGCTCTAGATGCTTCCCACGGGTCCACTGCCGTGTTCGGCAAGGACTAGGCTCCGCTCTGGATGCTTCACACGGGTTCACTGCCGTGCTCTGCGAGGACCAGGATCCGCTCTGGATGTTTCCCATGAGGTCAGGATTGACATAAGCCGCATTCCACTTAACCAGGAATTTTGCTCTGGATGCTTCCCATGGGTTCAGTGCCGTGTTCGGCGAGGACCAGGCTCCACTCTGGATGCTTCACACGGGTTCACTGTCGTGCTTTGCGAGGACCAGGATCCGCTCTGGACGTTTCCTATGGGGTCAGGATTGACATAAGCCGTGTTCTATGTAACCAGGAATTTTGCTCTAGATGCTTCCCACGAGTTCACTGCCGTGTTCGGCGAGGACTAGGCTCCGCTCTGGATGCTTCACACGGGTTCACTGCCGTGCTCTGCGAGGACCAGGATCCGCTCTGGACGTTTCCCACGGGGTCAGGATTGACATAAGTCGCGTTCCACGTAACCAGGAATTTTGCTCTAGATGCTTCCCACGGGTTCACTGCCGTGTTCGGTGAGGACTAGGATCCGCTCTAGATGTTTCACACGTGTTCACTGCCGTGCTCTTCAAGGACCAGGATCCGCTCTGGATGTTTCCCACGGGGTCAGGATTGACATAAGACGCGTTCCACGTAACCAGGAATTTTTGACTTTATCCGCATTTCACGGAGTTGGGGTTTGACTCTCGGTCATCTGTGTACCGCCGAGTCATGGAACTGGGAGTTGCCTCCGTTCCACTTTGCTTGATGTTGTGTTTTTTGTAATGAAATGGATGTCGAGATGATCTCCAGGCCATCTGTGAACCGTTGAGATTTGGATTCTTCTTCTGATGAAACCTGGGGAGGAAAGGCATGATTCCTTTTTTGTTTGCGCCCCTGGATTGTATACAGAGATTGATGTGATATCACCTGTAGGGCATAAATTTCATTTTTTTATTTCTTTCCGCGATGCTCTATCATTTCTGCTTTTATATCGCGAAGGTCGCAATTGCCCAATCATTTCGGCTATTTTTCACGGTGCCCAATCATTTTGGCTATTTGTTTTATTTTTACTCGCTGCTTTTTATTGTGAGTTGCCCAATCATTTTGGTTATTTTTCATGCATATGCTTTTACTTGCTGATTTTGTTTGCAAGTTGCCCCATCATTTCGACTATTTCGTATGCATGTGTAGCTTGCTGGCTTTTCGCTGCAAACTTGAAATTAGACACTGATTTCGGCATCAGCATCGCTACAACTGGGATATTGCCAGGACCGAATCATCATTTGCCTTCGTCGATGTCGAGCAAAGGTGGCTTAGTAGACAGGGTTAGGATTCCATCGACTAAGGGTTTTGACTTCATGAGCCGTAAGGGTCTCATAAAGGCATTTCTCCCTACGAGTCGTGAGGATCTCGTAGGTGCTTTTTCTCCTTTAGAATCGTGAGGATTCCTAAGTGCATGTTCTCCTATAAGTCGTAAGGATCTTACAAGAGGGTTTTCTCCTTGTAAGTCGAGAGGACTTACAAAGGTTGTTCACCATGTAGACATATCCCTAGTCACGGATGGGACTGCGTTAGGGAAATGTTTATTCGCTCCCATGGATTGTATACAAGGGTCAGCACTGAGCCGCTTGTAAGGCAGTATTGAAGGTTGTCGGGGCCGCTTAAGAATAGGTTCAGATCCCTGTAGCTTAAGACTTTCAAATCTTATGAGCCGTGAGGGTCTCATAAGAGGGTTCTCCTTACGAGTCGTGAGGATCTGGCAAGTGTGATTTCTCTTTAGGGATCGTGGGGATCCCTAAGCGTGTTGCTCCTTTGTGAGTCGTAAGGATCTCACGCAGGTGGATTCTCCTTACAAAGTCGAGAGGACCTTACAAGTGTCTTTTAATGAGATTGCGCCCTTTCGAGTTTTCGCAAAACTCGCCGGTAGCCCTGCTGTTTTTACACACGGAGCCCTTTCGGGTTTTCATCCGTGCCCATTTTGCTTATGGACATGCCGTTTTCTTTTTCTTTTTTTTATTCTAACGAGGTTGCGCCCTTTCGGGTTTTCATAAAACTCGCCGGTAGCCCTGCTGTTTTTACTCACGGAGCCCTTTCGGGTTTTCATCCGTGCCCATTTTGCTTATGGACATACCATTTTATTTTTTTCTCTCTCTCTTTTTTTTCTTTTTTTTTGTATCAGCTTTGGGATGCTGCAATTCACCGTAGTTTATCGATATCTCGGTCAACGGCTAGTTTTAGGACATAGTGGTCCGTTGTTAGTTTTAAGGACGTTTCGGTCCGTTGTTAGTTTAAGGACATTTCGGTCCGTTGTTAGTTTTAAGGACGTTTCGGTCCGATATTAGTTTAAGGACATTTCGGTCCGCTGTTAGTTTAAGGACGTTTCGGTCCGATGTTAGTTTAAGGACGTTTCGGTCCGTTGTAAAGGAAGCCGGTTACTACTTATAGAGTTTGGGCTTAGAAAGATAGCGAGCGGACATAGTCGTCGTCATCTATCATTGACCTAGGTCATGACTCGTCAAGCGTAATATTTCTTCAGGAAGCGACCGTATATTGGCCTGAAGGATCTTTCGCCATGCATGTCCATGAGTAGATAGGCCCCACCCTGGTAGACTTTGTCTATAATATACGGGCTTTCATAGTTCGGCTCGAATTTCCCTCGTTTAGCGCGATTAGGGAGCATAGGTCTTTTGACCACTAACACGAGTTCTCCTTGGCGGAATGTCCTCGGCCTAGTCAACCTTTCATATGAGCGTGGCATCTTAGCTTTATAAGCCTCCAGATTTTGTTGCGCTATGAGCCGATTTTCATCAAGGGCATCGAGCTCCTCAAGCCAAAGGTGACATTCTCCTCGTCCGTTAGCTCGTAATGAACTGCCACTCGTAGAGAGGGTAACTCTATCTCGAGGGGGAGTGCCGCTTCTGTACCGAATACCAATGCGTATGGAGTTGTGTTCGTGGCCGTCCTGAACGTAGTTCGATACGCCCAAAGTGCTTCATGCAGTCTCTCATGCCAGTCTTTCTTATTTTGTGACACCGTCTTTTTCACGATCTTTGTCAAGGTCTTATTAAAAGCCTCAGCTAGACCGTTAGCTCGGAGATTATAGTCTGATGAGTATCTCCAGTCTATGTTGTGTTGTTGTGCGAAGCGACTGATTTTGTGGCTTCTGTAGGCTGGCCCGTTATCGGAGATAATCCATCGCGGAGTGCCGAATCGATAAATGACGTGCGTCTTGAAGAAATGGAGGATATTCTCCGTCTTCACCTCCCTCAACGGTACAGCATCTGCCCACTTGGAGAAGTAATCAGTTGTCGCCAGAATGAATCGATGTCCTCTGGACGATACTGGTTCGATGGGGCCGATTATGTTAGTTCCCCACATTTCGAACGGCCAGCTAGCCATAGTTGGATGTAGTGTATTTGGATGCTGATGGATAAAGTCTCCATGGATCTGGCACGAGTGGCATTGCTTTGCATACTCGAGGCAGTCCTGGATCATCGTGGTACAACAATAACCCATCCGTTTTATCTTCAGTTTCATCTTCGTCCCTTCTTGGTGAGAACCGCAGAGTCCGTCGTGAGTTTCTTGGATGACTCTTTTTGCTTCTGTAGGTCCCAGGCATCTTAGACATAGAGAATCAAATGACCTCTTGTACAGAGTATCATTGACGAAGGCAAAAGATAGAGCTTGCTTCATGAGCTGATGTTTTGAGGACGCATCTTCGGGCATTCGACGGGATTTGAAGTAGTCTATAATGACTTCTCTCCAATCTTCAACATTTTCTTGGTCTTTTACTTGCAGAGCCATTTGCTCGGTCGCTTCCTTTTCCTCGGACGACTACGGAGATATTTTTACCGGTGCAAGAACCCGACGGCTCTGTACCACGATTCTTACGTCATCGAGGTTCTCATCGGCAAATTCTTTAGCAAGCTTGGCTAATGCATCCGCTTTGCTATTTTCCGCACGCGGTATGCTTTCCAAGGTGTAGGAAGGTATTTGGGTCAGCAGTTGCTGTACCCTCTCACCGTACTTCACCAGTTCTGGTTTGCACGTTTGATAGTCGCTGTTTACTTGACTAACGACCAGTTGGGAGTCTCCGTATATGAGGAGGTTCTTAATCCCCATGTCGATGGCGATCTCGAGACCTGCTATCAATGCTTCATACTCGGCTTCATTGTTTGTCCTCGGCTCTGTTAAGGAGAAGGCAAAGCGCATTATCCCTCCTTATGGAGTTATGAAGATGAGGCCTACCCCTAATTTGATTATGGGGTGTTTTGTTTGCGCTTCTTCATGGAGGATGCTCCATCGAAGTAAATTTCCCATCGGGTATCACTCCCGTTAATCGTGCCAAACGCATTCTCGTCTGGCAGTTCGCAATTCATAGGAGAATCGGCAGGTATCGGATGCTCAACGAGGAAGTCGGCGATGGCCTGGCCTTTCACTGCCTTAAGAGGCTGATAAGTTATCGAGAACTCCATCAAGAGCAAGGCCCATTTAGCGAGTCGTCCCGTCAATATGGCCTTTGACACCAAGTATTTGAGAGGATCCACCTTCGATATGAGACGGACTTCATGCGCCAACGCATAGTGCCTGAGCTTTGTTATCGCGAAGATCAATGCCAGGCAGTGTTTTTCAATGGGAGAGTAATTGCTTTCTGCCCCCGGTAGAACTCGACTCAAATAGTAGAGGGCTCTCTCCTTCCCTTGGTCGTTCTCTTGTGCCCATAATGCGCCTAAGGAACCTTCAAGGGCGGTTGTATACAAAATGAGAGGCTTTCCTTGGACCGGAGCAGCCAGCACTGGCGGCTTCTGCAGGTACTGATTGGTAGGGATTTTAACGATCAAAAATATTTTTACCGCAATCAGAAACGGCGTCTCTTTGCAGCTAGCCGGTGAATACGGGTCGATCCACAGGGATGTGTAATTTTCCTAAGTGTTCTTACGAGTTGATTCCAATGGCTGTTTGGTTTTGTTTTAATTGAATCTAAAACTAAGTTATATGATGATAAAGAAACTTGCTAGGGTTAGGTCAAAGGTGGGGTTTGGTAAGATTAATATTAACACCTCTTTCAATACCCTAAATGAAATCTTTTAGAAGTTATAGCAACTATTAGAAAAAGGGATTAGGATGATTGGGAAGAAACGAAGTTTCTTCCTCTAGATCCTTGTCCGCCCTTTCCTAATATTTGCTCTAACCTTCATGGAAGACATGCATGTCATGTCCTTTATACTACGGTTTCACCGTTACCTCGTGGGTAGGATACCGTAGGGAGCGGATCATGTATGCATGTATGAAGTTCTAGTTATTAAAAATAATCGGGCTTGAAAGAGATGAGAGATATTCATCTCTCAATCCCTCCCTTATTCCTAACCCTAACAAGCGAGGAAATTACTCGCTCATTAAGGGATTTTTAAAAATAATATTTTAAAATAACTTACCTACTGCAGTTTAAGAATGATTACACTAAATTAAACTAGGGCAATGGAAGGATTTATCTAAGGCAAGAATTAAATTAGAAAGCTAGGGCAAGAAATTAATTTTAAACTAAGGCAGAAAATAAAATAAGAACTTACAGAAACGATGCTCTTCCCTATTACAGTATTTTGATTACAATTTTATAGGGAAACAGGGAAATTTAGGGTTACGGGATTCGCACATGTGCGATTACAAAAATACCCCCGAAAAATCCCAACCTTCGCACCGACGCACCGACACAAAAATTCTGCGCCGACACGTGCACTAAATGGCCATGGAACCGCGGCCCCAGCCTGGGTTTGGCCGCGGTTCCGCGGACAAACTAGGGAATTACACTCTGGTTCTTCTGGTGTTGTCTTCTGTTGACTCTTGGGTCCTGTTTATATATGTTCTTTTTCAATTGGGCTTCTAGGCATTCTCCAGGTCTCTAGTGAACATTGTAGTAGACTTTTATCGTTGCTTCATGACGAAATCCTGAACCTTGCGCTGTTTTGTAATGATCTCTGTGTAGGCTTGATCAAGATCCTATGATTATTGGTCAAAGTCTCACTTTTGCATTATCTTTTATCTTTTTCACTGCTTTCTGTTCAAGAACCTGTAACCTGTAACATGTAGCAGACATGCGTCAAAAGCACCTGTTTATTTATAAAAAGAATAAGAATAGGGAATATAATAATGCAATATTATGGTGTGAACAAATACCCCCAAACTTATCTTTTGCTCGTCCTCGAGAAAACTTATTTTTTATTCTCTACAAAAAACCTAACCGCACTTTCGCAGGGAAACGCGATTGCACTGAGCTCGTGCAACAAGCCGTTAAACCTATAGGTGTCCCTAGTAGGAGGAGTGTTGTCTCCTGAGGGTTTTCAGCGGATACTACCCACAAAATCCTATCAATTCGACCCATTAACTTTTGTTCTCCAATTAGGTTTTCTAACAAGGAATTCTATTATCATTGACTCATAAATTACCATCCATATTCTTCACACTTCCTCATCATTTAACTTAAGATTATATATGTTCGATAGACTCACTCAGCTTTCAGCATTTCTTAAGTTTTCCTTCTAAGGTTCCATCTCCACTTAGGAATTTTTCTATCAACTCTACTAAAGATACAAGTTCTATTCTTCATTCCTTTCTCTTATCTCAACTCTAATCATATATCCCCATGTGTGTGTATAAATCACCCTTACACTTGGAAATTCAAATCAAGCAATTATACTCTTGTCCGTTGTCCAAAGCACTAATTTACATCCTTCATGCGACTGTTAATACTTCTTGAGGTACCAACAACCGATTACAAGATATGTTTGCACTTTAAAACGTAATTCCTAGTCTTGTAACACCCAAGGCTTTTAGTAGTGACTCCCAAACCAGTTGGTCTAAGGCACTAGGTGATGAAGCACCCTTGCTAAATATTTTCTATTTTTGCAGCCTTAAGTAATCACAAAGACCAGTGTTCATTTTTTTCTTTATTCACATTTTTTTTTATTTTCTTCGTACTAAGGACTTTAGACAAGAGCATTTCAAGGTCTCTTCTACTATTCCAAGTTTCAAGGTGCGTGATTGTGCAATTTGTAGGATATACATTTTCAGAGTATAGACTTAAGCTAGAAATTATTTTTCAAACTTATACTCTAATAAGAATATCAATATTTTTCCTTTATTTCAACTTAGCCTAAAAAGTGAATTCAAAATTTGCCTAGTTCTAAATAAACTATAAAGACATATACTTTCTACCGTTAATCTTTAAAGAAGGTTATTTTTAGGGTTTTTAATTTACTAGGTCTAAGATCTAGTTGTTCCTAGCCAGTTAACCTATCTGTCAAACTCAAGTTAAATATGGTCAAAATTGAATACAATAATTTTTATAATTTTTGAAATTTTCAGTTTTTTATGTGTTTTCAAAATAAATATGCAAATGCAAAAATATGTACATATGAATGCGAAGGAAGAAAACGTACCGAGCATACCCCCAAACTTAGACTTGACTGTGTCCTCACTGTCATGCTGCACCAAGAGGACCAAAATGTCGGTACTCCCCTGTTTATTTATTTTTTTTTATTTTAAAAGAAAAACAAAAATATATACAGAAAGGCCCCCCCAAACTCCAGTGAAACAATGTTAGACATTACTGCCAGACTTTGCACAGATCAAACATCAACACCAACCAGTCGAAAAATTTATCTGTAAAGAGTGTCGGTTGGTGGAAGAATATGTTGTACCGATCCAAAAAGAATTGGGGAAGATAGGAGTGATGGTAGGGAAAGTATGGAAGTGAATAAATATGATGTGGTAATGAATCAAAACGAGAATGGGAATGATCAGCAGTGAGTGTAATATTGGCATTCTCATAGCTTATTAAAAGAAATGGGGGTGGTTCAACTTCTAAAGGAGGAAGTTGACTAACTACACCATCCCCAAGATATTTCTGTGGATCCTTTATCGACTTGGCATCATCCATCATTTGCATATGATATTCAATTATGAGGGAACTAATCTCCTCGATGTCCGCCATAGTCCAACTGAATACTTGTCGCCTATCTTGTAAGACCTTTAAAATAGCGTTCTCTTGCTCGAAGGCTAAAGAGGCTGATATTATAATGGGAAAGGTCTCCTTCTCATCTATGTAAGCATATTTAAGATAGGACGGCAAGGAAATAATTTCGAGTTTCGGAGGTGAAAGAATCATTGCGGAATCTACTTCGAACTCAAAGGACTCCAACACAGGTTCGAAATCACTGCAAACAACCGATTCGGATGGTTCAACTAACTCATCCAAAAATTCAAAAGACTCATATTCGGGTTGTGAGTCGTCATCATCCGAAAAAGTGAAACTTTCATAATCAATATCGGTTGTGTCAACTGTGGTAGACTGAAGGAGGGACGCACTAGTGGCGTCAAAGCTGTTCTCATCAAACAAAAATCTTTCAAACTCGCAGTCCTCCTGCGTGATTTCGTGAATAGAGCAAACTTCTCGTGTACTAGTATTAGGCACGGGGGGCAGACTTCCTAACTTGTAAATATTGAACTCACTAGACGTCTTCCCGAAGGATAGAGTCATGGAGCCATTGCGACAGTTTATTACGGCATTGGAAGTGGCCAAAAATGGTCGACCGAGAATCACCGGAATTTGGTTCCGTGAGTTTGCAACAGGTTGTATGTCCATAACAATAAAATCAACTGGGAATATGAACTTCCCAACTTTGATCAACACATCCTCTAGCTCACCCCTTGGATGGGCAATTGATTGATCAGCTATTTGGAGAGTACAGTGAGTGGGCTTAAGCTCTCCAATGCCTAATTGCTCATACACAGAATAAGGTAGCAAATTGACACTAGCACCAAGATCTAGTAGTGCTCTATTGATGTTCTTGTCCCCAATTGTTATCGAAATAGTAGGACAACCGGGGTCCTTGTGCTTTTGGGGTAAAGAATTGACAAGAGCATCGCTAATAGCACTAGCCACAAAAACTTTCTTTGGTACTTATGACTTCCTCTTTTTGGTGCATAAGTCCTTTAAGATTTTTGCATATGAAGGAACTTGTTGGATTGCATCCAAAAGAGAGATATTTATGCTAACCTGTTTGAACAACTCAACAATCTTCTCCATTTATGGAGTTGGTTTATTTGATCTCAACCGGTTTGGAAAAGGAGCATTTTGAAATGTTGTTGAGTCCAATTTTTGCGGATCAGATTGTTGAGTTGGAACTGAACCCCGTGTAGATGTGTTCATGTTGTGAGAAGTGGGTCCGTTCGAGCTAGAAGGAGTAGAGCCTTGTGAATGATGGAGAACAGGCTCTAACGAAGAAGAAGGTGAAGAAGAACCACCGGCAGGGGTGTCATTGTGAATGCCCACATTGTTTTGCAACATTTTCCCCGATCTCAACGTGGTCACAGCGTTTACGTTATGAGTTTGCTGTTGATGTGCAGCATGTGCGTGACCGGGATTGGGCAGTGGTTGAGATGGGAGTTTTCCTTTCTCTCGCTCGCTCAATTCTGCATTAAGTTGTGCAATTTGTGCCTCAATAGATTTGATGCTTTGATCGTGTGAGGCACTGTTTTGCACCAAAGATTGAATAGAAGTCTCTAGTCTTGCTCTAGACTGTGTAGATTGCTTTAGGAACGCATCTAGACTTCTTTCGAGCGAGCTAACCTTGTCATTGTTAGGTTGAACAAAATTGTTTGGCGCGTAAGAATTATTAGGCACAAAATTGTTCACTTGATTAGGGTAAGGTTGCTGTTGGAAAGGTTGTTGAAATTGAGTTTGTGGGGGTGCTTGTTTTTGTTGTGGAGGAGGCCCTTGATTATTGTTATTTCCTTGGAATTGTTGATTTTGGTTCCAAGCGAAATTTGGGTGACTCCTTCACCCCGGATTGTATGTCGAAGAGTATGGATCGTTTCTCTGTCGTTGCTGAAAGGCGGCATTGACTTGATCATGTCCTTGAGTAGATGCATTGTAAGGGCACTCTTCGGTGTGATGTGATGGAGCCGAACAACAAGCACAAACAGTTCGTGGAGGCACAACAGGGGCAGGAGAAGACGATGAGATTTTGGTCTCAATCGCTTCCAGCTTTTTCGTAAGAGCGGCCATCTCGGCCTTCATGGCAATCGACATCTCTACTTGATGTATGCCTGCCCTAGATTGACCACTAGAAGAAGATGATGTGGTCTCGGTGCTCTTCCACTGAATTGTTTGTTCACTAAGATCCTCAAGAAACTGCCACGCTTCCTCACTAGATTTGGAGAGAAAGTGACCTTGACAGATGGTTTCTAGCAACTGCTTCGTTGCCGAGTTCAATCCCTCGTATAATGTTTGGCAAAGTTGCCAACTTTCGATCCCATGATGAGGGCATTGAACGAGTAGGTCTTTGAATCTTTCAAAACACTTCCAAAATGGTTCAGAAGGAAGCTGTGAGAATTGTATAATCTCATTACGGATTCTAGCAGTTTTGTGGTGAGGATAGAACTTTTTAAGAAAAGCTTTCACAAACTCGTCCTAATTTCTAATTGAATGTGATGTGGTGCTGTATAACCACTTCTCGGCTAGGTCACATAAGGTGAAAGGAATGACCCTTAGCCTTATAGCGTCATCACTTAATTGGGTCGTTTTCATCATAGCGCAAACGTTTTGGAATTTATTAATAAAAATGTACGCATCTTCTGATTCCAAACCATGAAATTTTGGCAGCATATTGATGAAATGTGGTTTTATTTCAAAATTGTCCCCATTTGCCGGTGGGGGTGAAAGACAGGTAGGTAAAGAAGTGCGAATAAGGTAGAAGTGATCCTGGAGAGCAACTCGTGCGGGCGCTTCAACAGGCGGTCGATTCGGGTTATTCGCACCTAACGGAGGCGGAATCATTCCCGTCGGTAAGGTATTGTTGGGGTTGAATCCCGACATACCTTCGGAAGAAGAATTTGAAGGTAGAGGTAAGAAAGTGGACGGAATTTCGACTTTGGTGTCGAAAGGTTCGTCGGTCGGTACCAACGAAACACGGACTAATCGAGCGTTAGTGTCCCTAGTCCAAAGTGACATACACTAGAGGGGTAGTGTAGTCAGAAAAAAAATGAAAGACAGAATGTGGAGGTAAGATAACGTCAATGAAAGGAAGTGGTGTAAGTGAGGTGCAAGTTTTCTTTAGCGACAAGTTGCAAGTTTTGAAAAGATTTTTCTTTTTTTTATTTATGTGAGAGTTTTGCAAAGAGGTTTTTGAAAAGAGACTTGAGACGCAAACGTGATCAACCACACATGCACAATCAGGCCTAGATCTAGGGTCACCTAGGTAATCTAGACAGCTCCTAACTAGGGCTAGAAATAGGACCTCAAACCGCCTCTTCACCGCCAATTGCGGCCAGGTAAGTGCCAGGTAAGTGGGAGGCTCCCTGCTACAAGTAGCGGTCCTAATTAAGTAGCCACTTGCCTTGACACACTTGCCTAGACACCACAAAGTCAGTTAGGATAAACGATCGATGCTTATGTCTAGTCCTTTGTCCTATTGAGCTCAAAGTCCTTAGGGCTGAGTCTAGTATTTTTTAATTAAAAGTGGTCGATGCAAATGCTTTAAGTGCTTTCTGGGGTCCTGAGAAGGGTGATGAACACCCAATCTGAGTTTGGTCAATAGCCCCTTAAAGTCCGATTAAATTATGCAAAATAGTAAATTCACTTGCAATCAATTATTTTTAGCGCGGCGCAAAGAAACCTGCAGAAAATTGTTATTTAGAAGAGGAGAGAAAAATTTTAGCGCAAAGAAGTCCTGCAGAAAATTTTTGCAAAAAGATATATGTAGGTTGACAGAGGGGAAGGAAAGGAAACAAACAGAGAAGAGTTTTCGCACTTCGGACACGTGGCGGCCGCGGAATAGCGATGTGGGGCGCTGTCAGGCCGCGGTTTCACGATCGAGAGGAAAGATCAGGGCTCCAAAACTTTTCTGCTTCTCTGTTGTTTCAAATTCCTTCTGTTTTGATGTGACTTTTTCTGTTTCTTACTCTGTAAATTTCCAGATCCGAGATTCTTCGCTGTTCCTGCAAGATTCAAATGATAACCCTTCAAACAATAAAAAAATGACAACAATTTTTGTACTTTTTATATTTTCAGATTTTTATGATTTTTTTTAAAATTTATATCAACCCGACATTACAAATAGGAAATTTTTACGCCATCCCCGGCAACGACGCCATTTGATTGGTAAAGATTTTAACGATCAAAAATATTTTTACCGCAATCAGAAACGGCGTCGCTTTGCAGCTAGCCGGTGAATACGGGTCAGTCCACAGGGATGTGTAATTTTCCTAAGTGTTCTTACGAGTTGATTCCAATTATTTTTTGGTTTTGTTTTAATTGAATCTAAAACTAAGTTATATGATGATAAAGAAACTTGCTAGGGTTAGGTCAAAGGTGGGGTTTGGTAAGATTAATATTAACACCTCTTTCAATGCCCTAAATGAAATATTTTAGAAGTTATAGCAACTATTAGAAAAAGGGATTAGGATGATTGGGAAGAAACAAAGTTTCTTCCTCTAGATCCTTGTCCGTCCTTTCCTAATATTTGCTCAAATCTTCATGGAAGACATGCATGTTCGGTCCTTTATACTACGGTTTCACCGTTACCTCGTGGGTAGGGTGCCGTAGGGAGCGGATCATGCATGCATGCATGAAGTTCTAGTTATTAAAAATAATCGGGCTTGAAAGAGATGAGAGATATTCATCTCTTAATCCCTCCCTTATTCCTAACCCTAACAAGCGAGAAAATTACTCACTCATTAGAGGATCTTTTAAAAATAACATTTTAAAATAACTTACCTACTGCAGTTTAAGAAAGATTACACTAAATTAAACTAGGGCAATGGAAGGATTTATCTAAGGCAAGAATTAAATTAGAAAGCTAGGGCAAGAAATTAATTTTAAACTAAGGCAGAAAATAAAATAAGAACTTACAGAAACGATGCTCTTCCCACTGAATTGAATCTGAATTTTATTTCATTGAAAAGAGGCATCCCTATTACAGTATTTTGATTACAATTTTATAGGGAAACAGGGAAATTTAGGGTTACGGGATTCGCACATGTGCGATTACAAAAATACCCCTGAAAAATCCCAACCTTCGCACCGACGCACCGACACAAAAATTCTGCACCGACACGTGCACTAAATGGCCGCGGAACCGTGGCCCCAGCCTGGGTTTGGCCGCGGTTCCGTGGCCAAACTAGGGAATTAGACTCTGGTTCTTCTGGTGCTGTCTTCTGTTAACTCTTGGGTCCTGTTTATATATGTTCTTTTGCAATTGGGCTTCTAGGCATTCTCCAGGTCTCTAGTGAACATTGTAGCGGACTTTTATCGTTGGTTCATGACGAAATCCTGAACCTTGCGCTGTTTTGTAATGATCTCTGTGTAGGTTTGATCAAGATCCTCTGATTATTGGTCAAAGTCTCACTTTTGCATTATCTTTTATCTTTTTCACTGCTTTCTGTCCAAGAACCTGCAACCTGTAACATGTAGCAGACATGCGTTAAAAGCATCTGTTTATTTATAAAAAGAATAAGAATAGGGAATATAATAATGCAATATTATGGTGTGAAAAGGTACCGTTTGATCTCGTCCAGCGCGCTTTGGCATTTGCGATCCCAGACGAAAGGGGTTCCCTTCTTCATCTGGTGGCTGTAAGAACGACACTTGCCTAAGAGATTGGCTATAAATCGTCGGATATAGGCGAGCTTCCCTTGGAGAGACCGCAGTTGCTTGAGAGTCCTTGGCAGAGGAATTTCCATAATCGCCTTGATCTTTGACGGATCTATCTCGATATCTCGGTGTCGGACGATGAATCCTAGGAACTTGCCCGAGGAAACTCCGAACGCGCATTTGAGAGGGTTCTTCGTCAAGTTGTATTGCCGGAGGCGTTGAAACATGATCTTCAGGTGCTATAAATGCTCCTAGTATGATTTGCTTTTCACCACGAGGTCGTCGATATAGCATTCGACGATTTCATGTATGAGGTCATCGAAGATTTTCGTCATGGCCCTCTGATAGGTGGCACTGGCGTTCTTTAGACCGAATTACATCACCTTGTAGCAAAATATACCCAAAGGGGTCCGGAAAGCGGTGTGCTTCTGGTCCTCGGGATACATCTTTATCTGATTGTATCCAGATGGGCCATCTATAAAGGAGAAGACTTCGCGAGTGGACGTATTGTCTATCATCAGCTTGGTGACCGGTACTGGGAAGTCGTCCTTTGGACAAGCTTTATTGAGATCCCGAAAGTCCACACATATGCGCACTGTCCCATTTTTCTTCATCACCGGGACGATATTCGCAATCCAGTCAGGATACTGAATCTCTTGGATGAAGCCAGAGTCGATCAGCTTCTTGACCTTGGTGTTAATGCTCATCTCAAGCTCGAGCCGCATTCTTTTCGGTGCTTGTTTGATTGGCTTGACGTCCGGAGATATTGCCAGTTTGTGGACAGCAATCTCTGGATCTAGTCCTAGCATCTCTGAATAGTTCCACGCAAAGCAATCCTTATGCTGCATAAGCACGTCTTTTAGTGTAGTTACCCATTCTTCAGACAGCAACTCACTGACGAATGTCGGCCGCAGATCACTCGTTGTCCCCAAATCAATTTTCTTGAGATTATCTGCAGTAGTCTGTATTCCATTTTCCAGCTCTTTCGACGCCGGTGGAAACTCTGAGATAACCTCGTCATCATTGTTTTCGAAGCACCAGGGGAAGTCATCCATATTCTCGGGCTCTTCTTTTGACAGCGTTATCGCGTGACAGGTACGAGGCCGCTTCCAAGACCGATGTTGATCTGGTTCTACTCTCGTTATACGCATTGCTTTTGGTTCATGCTTCCGTGGTGGGCTTACCTTCCAACTGCTGGATAGAGCGAACCTGCCTTGTTGATATTGGTCTTCAACCCAGTTCTTGAAGGTGAAGTAATCTTCAAGAGGATGCCCTATTGCTCGGTGATAGGAGCAATAGTCTGGGTGGGAGATCTCATTCACTTGCTCGGGGTGTTTGGACTCCAGAAGCGTAATCATTTGATGTTTTATGGCAAGATCAAGTATCTTCCGTGTTTTGTTCTGAGGAAAAGAGTATGCTCGACCCATTGTTCATATCAGATTTTTGCATTTTCATACCGCCCAATTTTTATCACATTGCATATCGGTAGATACTCTTGAGCCGGGTTTGCTAGTCAATTGCAGGTTACAGGTTCTCGGCTCTAAAACGGTGAAATTCGTGGAAAACACGACAAATCCGGGTTCCTGCCAACCACTGAGAAAACACGGTCTCCGCTCTTCATCCGTATGCTGCCAGATACCAGTTTAGGAAGACAAAACGTCAAATCAATGTCACTCTCATGCACAAGGCTCAATGGTAGCACAAAATCCAAGAGATCTACGCGGAGCTCGAGGCAATCATGACAAAATCTTGACAAAAAGTCCACCTTTCCCTCAACAGAAATTCTGGAAAATTCGGGAAGCAATTATGAGAAAATACATATACCAGATTGAAGCTCCCGTCAGATCAGGGCCCCACCAAAAAGGCCCAGACCCAATTCATCAAAACGGCCGCGGAAGGGCGGCCAAAGGGGGGTTTTGGCCGCGCTTCCGCGGCCATGTTGGCGCCAACTGTGCAGTATTTTTGGGGGCATTTTTGTCTTTTCATTTTAGCCCGTATGGTTGCCCTAGGGTTTCATTTTATGGCCTATAAATAGCCCAGAAGTTTGTGAAGGAAGGGGTCCATAATTTTGTATTTTCATTTTGCCTAGTTTTAGTGTTGTTCTTCTTCTTCTTCTCACCTCTTCTCCATTAAACTTGTAGTGAGCTTTTGAGTGAAGAGTGATGAATAAAGAAGACCATTTTATTATCATGCTTGTCTCTTTACTTTTGTTATAATTGTTGTAACTTTAAATTGCTAAGTAGTTGTTGTTATTTTCTTGCTATTTCTTTCTTCTCTCTTTTTCTTTATCCTTCATATGACAATGATACTTACGCTTGATCCTCGCCAAGGTGAGGTCGCAAATAGTTAGTCGTATTCTTCTAATCTCCTTCTTTCTATCTTCCTCTTTGTTTTGTTTTGTTTTTCCTTATCATGAAGTGTGAGTAGTCTTATACTTGTTAGGGTAGGATAAGGGAAGTTTGAGAGAAGGAAATCTCTCTCACTCTTTCCTTGCCCAACAACTTAAATCAACTCCCGTTAATTGAACCACAATCCGCTCCTTACGGCACCCTATCCTACATGATAGCGGTGATTCCGTAGTGAGACCGGTTGTGGTTGAATTAACCGGAGGTTATGGATAAGAGCCAAGAACGGACGGACAAGCACCAAAAGGAAGGACTATGCGTTGGAAAGCCTAGCTTATACTCGCAAGTTCCTTCCTAGTCGTGCTAATCCCCGTTGTTGCCGATTACTGTAACACCGATATTAAGTGGGGCAACGAAAGATGTGGAGACTCCTAACTCAAACTAACCTAATCCTAACCCTAACAAGCTCTCTTTAAATATCATCTTACACTTAGATAACCACAACAAAATCTGAAAACAGGACTTAACTCGTTAAAACACTTTGAAAAAGACAACCATCTCCCTGCGGACGACCCGTACTCAACCGGCTAGCTACAAGCGAAACCGTCTTGATTGCGGTATTTTAAACTGAACTTGAACACGCACGTATCCTAACAATCAAATGGCGCTGTTGCCGGGGAGACGGTAGTTTGTTTCTTTGTGTAATTTCGGGTTAATTTGTAAGTATAAATAAATAAAAAAAACGAAAAAAAATACATACTTTGTAAAAAACCATCTTGTTATTCTTGATTAGTTTTTGTGCAAGTGCGCAGGAAAATACGAAGTTCAAGATCGGCGCCAAAGACGTCGGATAGTACGGAGTTCAAGTACAGTGCCAAAGACGTGGGAAGATAGACCCACATTTTCGCGGCTACACCGCGACGGACAAAATGAAGTATCCGGTCTACTGTACAAATCTGAAGCAAATACAGTGAGCAAATCAAGATTCTGTACATCCATACAAGCAGAGGACACCCAACAGAGAACACCCAATTTTTCCAGAAGCCCAACACCACAGTACAGCCGCGGAAACGCGGCATAAGCAAGCTTAGGCCGCGGTTCCGCGGCCACTTGGTGCCTTTAGGCTGCCAATTTTTCTGGGTAACTCTCTCTGCCTCTCTCCACTCCTCTGGACTCCAATAAACTGTGTTTTCTGCAGGCTTCTTTGCGCAAATTCTTCTCCCCCTTCCAATAAACTGTTCTTGTGCAGGATTCTTTGCGCCGCAAATAAAAATTGTTTGCTGTTGATTTGTTACTGTTTTGCATTCTTTAATACGGACTTAAGGGGCTTGAAACCAATCCAGATTGGGTGGGGATTTCATCACCCTTCCCAGGACCCCAAAAATCACTAAAGCATATGCATTGTCCATTGTAAATTAAAAAATACTAGACTTCAGCCCTAAGGACTTCGCGCTCATTAGGAGAAGATAAACCGTGTTTAGAACCTAGCTTAACCGTACATTGTTTACGGGGTGTCTAGGAAAGTGTTAAAGGCGCAACCGCCGAAAGAGAAAGGGTTATTTAATTAAGGAACTTCGCGAAAGCGTTGGACAACCTCCCCTTATCTCTGCACTTACCTGGCCCCGTGATCGGTGTATTTTTAAGCCTGTTTCTCGACACTGTTTAACTTCGAAAATCAAGTTCAAGAGCAGGTCTAGTAGACCTAGGTTACCCTAGATCTAGGTGTGATTGTGCATATCTTGTTCGTGATTGCTTAAGCCGTATTTCCGTACATATTTCTGTAAAAATCTTTCTAAAAAAAAAAAATCAAAAACTTTTATAAAAACTGCCCTTTTGTCACCAAATCCATTTTCACCCACCACCCATCGCCTTTCTCCATTGACGTTTTCTTACCCTCACCTTCTTCGCTTTGACTATACTAAACTCGTTTAGTGTATGTCCGCTTGGACTCGGGACACTAGCGCCCGTTTAGTCCGCGTTACGTTAGTCGCGACCGACTACGCGATCGACTCCGAAGTCGATACTCCGTCCACTCCTCTTTCACCCCTTCCTTTGCCGGCCAACTCCGACGTTGACCGGAATTCTGTTCATACATCTTCACCTTCACCTTCACCTTCACCAACCTCTTCTTCCGCGATGTCGGGATTTAATCCGAACATCTCTTTGACCACCGCTGGATTGGCTCCACCTCCTACGGAGACCAATCTTCCACCACCTCCGCCTGTTGTAGCGCCGCAGCGAATTGCGCTCCAGGATCGTTTCTACCCCACCCGTTCTGCACTTCCCACCTGCCTTTCTCTTCCTCCGGCCAATGGGGACAACTTTGAAATTAAGCCCCATTTCATCAACATGCTTCCACGTTTTCATGGGCTTGAATCTGAAGATGCCTATATCTTCATCAACAAATTTCAAAATGTCTGTGCCATGATGAAAACCACCCAGCTGTCGGACGATGCTATACGTCTACGGGTCATTCCGTTCACTTTATGCGATCTCGCTGAAAAATGGCTGTATAGCACCACTTCCCACTCAATCACCAGCTGGGACGAGTTTGTTAAAGCATTTCTGAAAAAATTCTATCCGAATCATAAGACCGCAAGGATTCGAAATGAAATCAACCAATTCTCCCAGCTTCCTTCTGAACCCTTCTGGAAATGCTTTGACCGATACAAAGACCTTCTTGTTCAGTGTCCTCACCACGGTATAGAAAAATGGCAACTCTGCCAAACCTTATACGAGGGACTGAACCCAGCAACGAAGCAGTTGCTGGAAACCATCTGTCAGGGCCACTTCCTATCGAAATCTGACGAGGAAGCATGGCAGTTCTTTGACGACCTTGCGGAGCAAACGCTACAGTGGGAGAGCACCAGACCGACTTCTTCTTCTTCTTCTTCTACCTCCACTTCTACCGGTCAGTCTAGGGTAGGAATCCACCAACTTGACGTCTCTATTGCGATGAAAGCTGAAATGGCTGCGATAACACGAAAGCTTGAAGCCATAGAGAGCAAATTTTCTGCTCCTTCTCCTGCCCCTGTTCTCCCCCTTCGTACCATCTGCGCTTGTTGTTCCGATCCTTCTCACTTGACCGAAGAGTGTCCTTACAATCCACCATCGCAAGGACAGGATCAGGTTAATGCATTCCAGCAAAGACCGAGGAATGATCCATACTCTTCCACCTACAATCCCGGTTGGAGGAACCACCCCAATTTCGCCTGGAATCAGAATCAGAATCAATTCCAGGGCAACAATTTTCAAAGGGCCCCTCCACCGCAACAACAAGCGCAACAACAAACTCAGTATCAGTAGCCCTTCCAACCCCAACCTTACCAAAACCAGACGAACAATTTTGCACCAAACAATTCTTTTCCACCAAATAACAACTTTGTTCCGTCAAACACTGATAAGGTTTCCTCGCTCGAGCGAAGTCTGGAGGCGTTTGTTAAACAATCGACTCAATCCACCGCCAACATCCAGTCTTCGATCCAATCTTTAGTGCAACACACCGCCGCACACGGGCAGAGCATCAAAACCATCGAGGCCCAGATTGCACAGCTGAACGCGGCCTTGAGCGAGCGAGAGAAGGGGAAGCTTCCGTCCCAGCCACTGCCAAATCCCGGTCACCCACATAATGCACATGTTGCTCTTGAACAACAAAACCATAATGTGAGTGCCGTGACTACGCTGAGATCGGGAAGGATGCTGCAAAACAACATTGGCAAGCGAATCATCGATGACACCCCGGCCGCTACTTCTTCTTCTTCTTCTTCTTCGTCTTCCGAGCCTATTCTCCGTTCTTCAACAGGCTCTCCTTCCTCTTCTTCTGCTATGAACGGACCCACTTCTCACTCCACGAAAACACCTATTCTGGGATCCGTTCCAACTCCACAATCTCCTCCTCCAGCATTAGACTCAACCAATTTTCAAAATGTTCCATTTCCAAACCGGTTGAGATCTAACAAACAAAATCCACAAATGGAGAAGATTTTGGAGTTATTCAAGCAAGTTAACATTAACATTCCTCTTTTAGATGCTTTCCAACAAGTCCCGTCCTACGCGAAAATCTTAAAGGACTTGTGCACGAAAAAGAGGAAGTCTCAGGTACCCAAGAAAGTTTTCTTGGCTAGTGCTGTGAGTGATGCCCTTACCCAATCTTTACCACAAAAACGGAAGGACCCTGGCTGTCCTACGATTTCAATTACCATTGGGGATAAGAACATCAACCGCGCACTATTAGATCTTGGTGCCAGTGTTAACCTGCTTCCGTATTCAGTATACGAGCAATTAGGCGTCGGAGAGTTGAAACCCACACACTGCACTCTCCAAATGGCCGACCGATCGATCACCCACCCTAGGGGTGAGCTAGAGGATGTGTTGATAAGAGTCGGGGACTTCATATTCCCCGTTGACTTCATTGTATTAGATACACAGCCTGTAGCTAACCCCCGGAATCAAATTCCGGTGATACTCGGTCGCCCATTTCTCGCAACCTCAAATGCTGTGATCAATTGTCGCAACGGTTCGATGAACCTCTCTTTTGGAAATATGACGATTGAACTCAACATTTTTAGGTTGGGGAATCAGCCCGCCGAACCTAATGCTCATATACTGGACGTCTGCTCGATCCAGGAGATCACACCAGAAGAGTGTGAATTCGAGGAGTTTCTGTTTGACCACGATAATCTTGACGCCACTAGTGCGTTTCTCTTCGAACCTGCTGCTGTTTCTGCGCCCGATAACGAATACGAGTGTTTCACATTCTCGAACGATCTTAGCCGCGCACAACCCGAGTTTGAATCTTTCGACTTTCCGGATGAGTTACCTGAACCATCCGACTCGGTTGCCTACACTCGTTTTGAACCTTTGCTGGAGTCCTTTGAGTTCGAGACCCTTGCACCAGTCTTGCCTTCCATCATTTCACCTCCAACTCTCGAACTCAAGCCTTTGCCGTCTCACCTTAAGTACGCCTACTTAGGTGAGAACGAGACCCTCCCAGTTATCATTTCGGCTTCTCTAGCTCCCGAGCAAGAGAAAGCCCTTCTCGCGGTCTTGCACAGCAATAGGCAAGCTTTTGGCTGGTCCATGGCGGACATCAAGGGGATTAGTCCCCTCATCGTTGAGCATCACATTCATCTGATGGATGATGCCAAACCAGCCCGGGATCCACAAAGACGTCTTAATCCAGTCATGAAGGAGGCTGTGAAGAAGGAGATCGTCAAATGTCTAGATAGTGGTATCATTTACCCTATCTCTGATAGCCAGTGGGTTAGCCCCATTCATGTTGTCCCCAAGAAGTCGGGCATCACGGTCATAACCAACGAGGCGAATGAGTTAATCCCTACTCGCACCCAAACTGGGTGGCGAGTTTGCATTGATTACAGAAAACTCAACGCCGCAACGCGGAAAGACCACTTTCCGCTACCTTTCATTGACCAGATGCTGGAACGATTGGCCGGACATGAGTACTATTGCTTTCTAGATGGCTACTCTGGCTACAATCAAATTCCCATCGCCGAAAAAGACCAGGACAAGACCACTTTCACTTGTCCTTTCGGCACGTTTGCATATCGACGCATGCCCTTTGGGTTATGCAATGCGCCCGCCACCTTCCAGCGGTGTATGATGGGAATTTTCTCTGACATGGTGGAGAAATTTCTGGAGATTTTCATGGATGACTTCTCCATCTTCGGCGACTCCTTTGACGAGTGTTTGCTGCATCTTGACGCTGTCCTTACCCGATGTAAGGACAAGAATCTCACTTTGAACTGGGAGAAATGCCACTTCATGGTGCGCGAAGGTATTGTCTTAGGACATATCATCTCGCAAAATGGCATAGAGGTTGACAGAGCAAAGATTGAGGTCATTTCCAATCTGCCTCCTCCCCGATGCGTCAGAGATATCCGAGCCTTTCTTGGCCATGCCGGTTTCTATAGACGGTTTATCAAGGACTTTAGCAAGATTGCTAGGCCCTTGACGCTTTTGCTGGCCAAGGATACACCTTTTGACTTCAAATTGAGCTGTGTGACTGCTTTTGAATCATTGAAACACTCACTCACTTCTGCTCCCGTTCTCTCTTCTCCTGACTGGACGCACCCATTCGAGATTATGTGCGATGCATCCGACTTTGCCATCGGTGCTGTCCTTGGACAACACATCAATTAGATGCCGCACGTGATCTACTACGCTAGCCGAACCCTGAACGACGCCCAACTTAACTATACGACAACTGAGAAGGAATTCTTAGCTGTTGTATTTGCTTTAGAAAAGTTCATGCCCTACCTCATCGGCTCTCCAGTCATCGTCTACACAGACCATTCAGTTCTGCGCCATCTTTTTGCGAAGAAAGATGCCAAGTCTCGGTTAATCCGTTGGATCCTCTTGCTTCAAGAGTTTGACCTTGTCATTAAGGACAAACGAGGATGTGAAAACGTGGTTGCCGACCATCTCTCGCGACTTCCTTCTTCACCTTCGCTTTCAATTCCGATAAACGACGTTTTTCCGGACGAACAACTCTTGACAGTATCGTGCGAACCCTGGTTCGCAGATATTGTGAACTATTTGGCCATGGGATTGCTACCGACCGAATGGTCGAGTCAGGACAGACTTCGCTTCTTATCCCAAGTAAAACACTTTTACTGGGACGAACCCTACTTGTTCAAGTACTGTCCCGACCAGATCATTCGTCGATGTGTCCCTAATGAGGAATTCAAGAGTGTGCTGTCATTTTGCCACGATCAAGCGTGTGGCGGGCACTTTGGGCCCAGAAAGACAGCTGAGAAGATCTTGCAATGTGGTTTCTACTGGCCACAACTTTTCAAAGACGCTCACGAATATTGCAAGACTTGCTCCCGGTGCCAACACATGGGCCGGATATCCCGGAGAAACGAGATGCCGCTCCAACCGATCTTGGTTGTGGAGATTTTCGATGTGTGGGGGATAGACTTCATGGGGCCGTTTCCCAGCTCTTTTGGGAACTTGTACATACTTCTAGCTGTTGATTACGTCTCTAAATGGGTCGAGGCTGTGCCCAGCCGGACTAACGACAACAAGGTTGTCGTTAAGTTCCTTAAAGAAAACATTTTCTCCCGGTTTGGGCACCCCCGAGCGATCATTAGCGACAATGGAAGTCATTTCTGCAATAGGACTTTCGAGGCCTTGATGCGGAAGTACTCCATTAATCATAAGCTTTCTACGCCCTACCACCCCCAAACCTGCGGGCAGGCCGAAGTTTCAAATCGGCAAATCAAGCAGATATTGGAGAAGACGGTTTCCAAGAACCGTAAGGATTGGTCTTTGAAACTCACTGATGCCCTTTGGGCATTTAGAACCGCTTATAAGACCGACCTTGGCATGTCTCCCTATCGGCTTGTGTACGGAAAAGCCTGCCACCTTCCTGTCGAAATCGAGCATCGCGCGTTTTGGGCGATTAAGGAGCTGAATCTGTCTCTTGAGGACGCGGGCAGCCATCGGAAGCTGCAGCTGAACGAACTAAACGAGCTTAGGGATGAGGCTTACGACAACGCGGTTGTCGTTAAGAATCGAACGAAGGTGTTTCACGATAAACACCTTTTGCGCAAAACTTTCGTACCTGGTCAACAGGTACTTCTTTACGACACCCGACTTCATTTCCATCCTGGAAAGCTCCGATCTCGCTGGAAAGGGCCATATTTTGTGCGGAATGTGTATCCGCAGGGCGCTGTGGATTTGGAAAATCCAAAGGACGGTTCACTCTTCAAGGTAAATGGACACCGATGCAAACCGTACCTTAGCGCCGAACCAACAGAGGAGCTGCTGTTCCTACAGAAGCCGGTTTACCTTGAATGATCTTCCTCTGCCTACCTCCAAACTTCGGTTATCCAGCCAAGAACAGTGGACACTGTTCCAAATAAGTTTGGGGGTATGTACAAACCATTTTGTTTATATTTGTGTATATTCTTTTTCTTTTCTTTAAAAACAAAAAACAAATAAAAATTGTATATCGCTATCCGACAATTTTGAACCTTCAAACTGATCTCTTCATGCAACGACAGTGAGGACACTGTCCAGTTTAAGTTTGGGGGTACGCTCGGTACACATTTCTTACCTTCGCATTTATATGTATATTTTGCATCTGCATATTAAAATCCATAAAATCCATAAAAATCTGAAAATTTTCTAAAAAATATAAAAACTTTTTTGTCAAGTTAGCTTGTGGAAGAACTTTGATTCAATATTCGACGGTTTTTGTTTGAAAAAATAGGAATAACTAGATCTTATGTTTGGATTTTGAAAACCTGAAAGATAACCCTCCTTTGAAATTAACTATAGCTGATATACGTCTTTACATCACACTACACGTGTCGTAAGATTTTGGGAATTAGATGACAAGTCTTTCATGTGTAAACTTTTAAACAGATAAATGATTTTCTGAGGATCAAATAGGTTTGTTCTGAAATAAGTAATGTCGAGAATAGTTTATGAAGTAAAGCGAATATGAAGGAATGTTATTGATGCCGTAATTGGAGCTAAGTCTGAATAATAACCCATCTAAAACTTGATTGGAATGATTACACACCAAACCCACTAGACACGTCTTTTATCCAAAAAAATATATATATATTTGAACTGCCGGTTATATCTCCGTTCGTATTAAATCATCTGATTTTCACGCCAAACTGTCTTTTGTTTTTGGACCTAGGTAACTTGAGTAATTAAGTCCGCTGGGGTGTTTCTACACCTAATGCCCTAAAACCAACTGGTTTGGGTGCATTGGCCCAAAGCTCGCTAAGAAGCCTAGAAAGTCCAGTTTAAAACAAAGTCAAGCAAGTGTTCTCTCCGAGTTAAAATTCCTAACGATTCTTTGTGTGAGAATAATCTTGATAAAAGACAGGCTGTTAAAAAATTTTTAACGGAGATATGAAGGTTTTACTCTTTGATAAAGACTATTGCACGTTCACAGAGGTGTGTATGAAATGAAAACAAGAAAAAGGTGGAGTGAAAAATACGACTTAGTTTCCTGTTAAGGAAGATAGAAATTCTGAGGTTGAAACCTTACTGGAGAACGAAACTTGAAAAATGCTTAACTCGTTATAAAACTTATGTGATCCTTTTAAAATTGTTATCTGGGCTTTATTGTGCGACATGATGACTTTAATCGACCTTTCGGGAACTTAACGACACTATTTGCACTGCACGTAAAGACATGTAAAATCTGTAGTTAAATAAGAAGCGAGGTGTGAAAAAATAAAGGTTCGATAGTCTAGACTTAGGATTATAGAATTGTTATTTTCTAAAACAAAACTTTAGGGTTTGAAGCTTAGTTATTTTACAAAACCAACTTGACCGGATTTTGTGGGTAGTATCCGCTGAAAACCCTCAGGAGACAACACTCCTCATACTAGGGACACCTAGAGGTTAAACGGCTTGTTGCACATGCTCAGTGCAATCGCGTTCCCTGCGAAAGTGAGGTTAGGAATTTTTTTTTTGTGAATAAAGGGACTTTGCTCGGGACGAGCAAATGATAAGTTTGGGGGTATTTGTTCATATCAGATTTTTGCATTTTCATACCGCCCAATTTTTATCACATTGCATATCGGTAGATACGCTTGAGCCGTGTTTGCTAGTCAATTGCAGGTTACAGGTTCTCGGCTCTAAAACGGTGAAATTCGTGGAAAACATGACAAATCCGGGTTCCTGCCAACCACTGAGAAAACACGGTCTCCGCTCTTCATCCGTATGCTGCCAGATACCAGTTTAGGAAGACAAAACGTCAAATCAATGTCACTCTCATGCACAAGGCTCAATGGTAGCACAAAATCCAAGAGATCTACGCGGAGCTCGAGGCAATCATGACAAAATCTTGACAAAAAGTCCACCTTTCCCTCAACAGAAATTCTGGAAAATTCGGGAAGCAATTATGAGAAAATACATATACCAGATTGAAGCTCCCGTCAGATCAGGGCCCCACCAAAAAGGCCCAGACCCAATTCATCAAAACGGCCGCGGAAGGGCGGCCAAAGGGGGGTTTTGGCCGCGCTTCCGCGGCCATGTTGGCGCCAACTGTGCAGTATTTTTGGGGGCATTTTTGTCTTTTCATTTTAGCCCGTATGGTTGCCCTAGGGTTTCATTTTATGGCCTATAAATAGCCCAGAAGTTTGTGAAGGAAGGGGTCCATAATTTTGTATTTTCATTTTGCCTAGTTTTAGTGTTGTTCTTCTTCCTCTTCTCACCTCTTCTCCATTAAACTTGTAGTGAGCTTTTGAGTGAAGAGTGATGAATAAAGAAGACCATTTTATTATCATGCTTGTCTCTTTACTTTTGTTATAATTGTTGTAACTTTAAATTGCTAAGTAGTTGTTGTTATTTTCTTGCTATTTCTTTCTTCTCTCTTTTTCTTTATCCTTCATATGACAATGATACTTACGCTTGATCCTCGCCAAGGTGAGGTCGCAAATAGTTAGTCGTATTCTTCTAATCTCCTTCTTTCTATCTTCCTCTTTGTTTTGTTTTGTTTTTCCTTATCATGAAGTGTGAGTAGTCTTATACTTGTTAGGGTAGGATAAGGGAAGTTTGAGAGAAGGAAATCTCTCTCACTCTTTCCTTGCCCAACAACTTAAATCAACTCCCGTTAATTGAACCACAATCCGCTCCTTACGGCACCCTATCCTACATGATAGCGGTGATTCCGTAGTGAGACCGGTTGTGGTTGAATTAACCGGAGGTTATGGATAAGAGCCAAGAACGGACGGACAAGCACCAAAAGGAAGGACTATGCGTTGGAAAGCCTGGCTTATACTCGCAAGTTCCTTCCTAGTCGTGCTAATCCCCGTTGTTGCCGATTACTGTAACACCGATATTAAGTGGGGCAACGAAAGATGTGGAGACTCCTAACTCAAACTAACCTAATCCTAACCCTAACAAGCTCTCTTTAAATATCATCTTACACTTAGATAACCACAACAAAATCTGAAAACAGGACTTAACTCGTTAAAACACTTTGAAAAAGACAACCATCTCCCTGCGGACGACCCGTACTCAACCGGCTAGCTACAAGCGAAACCGTCTTGATTGCGGTATTTTAAACTGAACTTGAACACGCACGTATCCTAACAATCACCCATCTTCTTTATAAAAGATGACTCCGGATTTCTCGATTCCCGATCGCGCGGCTTCTTGGTCCCGCTTTGTCGCTCTCGAACGCTTTTCCCGCTCTTTGACTTATTCTTGCCTCTGCGTCGGGCCTTTTGTATGACGAGTTGATAAGGAAGAGCATTGTTGTTCTCCGCGGTTTGTTGGAGGAGGCGCTATGTCCTGGCTTTTTCGTAAATGGCCATCTCGCGGTTATGGTCATCCCGGATCTTTTGACCCGCTTCCTTTACTCGCCTGCCCATTCGTTCTTCAAATGACGGACTCGGCACTTTGATGGCCGGATCTTGTTTTGGTTCAGGATCAACATCTTTTAACAGGGCGACCTCTTCTTCATCGAAGTCATATATGACGTAGCTACCATGGACTCATTCCCGTTTCCTGGATTGGACATATCCGAGCCCAACCGTTTCCATTCTCCCGTTGGGCAGCTTTCGTTGAGTTCCAGAGACGTCCCAAATCCTGTTGTAGAATCGAGCTTGTCGAGTGGTCTGTCTGAAAGGTACCCCTTGGCGCTTCAATAGTCTTTCTAAGCCTTCCGTGTAATATCTAGGCAGACGGATGGGCTGGAGCCTGTCGAGCGTAAAATCGGCACCATGCCAAACTTCTTTCTCCACTTTAGTTTCCCCGGATCGGTAGAATAGGATTGCATGTTCACCTTTTCGTCTGGGGGGGACGTAAAACGTCTACAGCTCTTGCACACTATATGCTTCAAGTGCATCGAGATCTTTGTAATGCTCTTGTGGAACCAAGGTAATTTGCAGATTCTGACAATCGCCAGCGAAGGCTTGTATTGATGGCCGCGCGGAAAATATAGCGTTAAGCTCGTTTTACGAGTCGCTGCCGAAGATCAACATACGGGCGGACGGTCCCGGGTTATTGCGTTGAGGCGGCCCTGAATAAACTATCTCTTCTTCATCCTCGGTATCACTCCCGAAGACTGGAATAGTGGTGATAGCTTTGTCCTTCGGCTTGTGGCATCTCTCCGTATCTTCGAAATCTAGTAAGAAGTATTTTGCATCTTCGTACTTTCGAACTTCGTTCACGGAGAATGGGTTCAACTCCCCGGTCACGGTATACTCGAGACCATCCTTGAAGTATTTCATACATTGATGTTGTGTAGAAGGGATGATGTTGTACTCGTGTAACCAAAGCCGGCCGAGCAAAGCGTTATGGCAGGTCTTAGCATCGATGATGTGAAATTTAATATCCGTGACAAGTAGCCCGAAGCGTAGCGTCAGTATCACCGACCCGAGAGTCCGTGATGACTGGGAGTCAAAACCGAGGATGGTGATTTTTTTACGAGCTAAGTGCTGAACGCTCATGCAGATTTCCTTCAATACTTGCACGTTGAGAAGATTGATGGAAGACCCATTGTCGACCAGGATTTTGCCTATCTTGATATCATGACAGTATCCAGAGACATATAAGGGGCGGTTGTGCTCGCACGTCCCAAGGAGGAGATCTTCATCGCCGAAGGTGATATCGGCTGTGTGCACTTCTTCCAAATCGTCCTTCATCTTTTCTTCAGCGAAGCAAGCTTGGAATTGCTCAGGCTCCTGCAGTACCTTGATTAAAGAATCTCTTGCTTCTTTTGATAACAGAAGGGCGTCGAGAATGCTGAGCTGCGAGGGTAACTTTCTTAAGTGTGCCTGAATGTTGTAATCCACCTTACTTTTCTTTGGCGGGTCCTTAGTGGTCAGCTCTTTGACGAGTTGGTCATCTGGGGAGATATCCTCAGGGACTTTTTCTTTTCCCTTATCTTTTCTATTCGTGGGTCCGAGATTCTTTTTAGGCAGCGTACGATTGCACAGCCGAATATTTTCACAGGTCTTTGGTTCTTCCTCTTTTCCCGAGGTGGATTCTTTGAAGAGAGGGCCAAGAATCATCTCTTCGTCAGAGTCACTTCCGAAGGTGGAAACTTGCGATCTCCCGGCGTTGACTATGCGACAGTTGCCGACAATTCTTTTACGCTCCTCGATCGTATGTCTTTACTCCCGACAAGTTTTGCGTTTCATCCTCTTGAAATGCTGCCGGTGAGCAACATATCCCTGCCACCATCTTGTAAAAGCGTTGCGCTCTTCGGTGGGGTGCGAAATCTTTCGATGATATAGACAGTAGCTAGGATGTGTTTCTCCTTCACCAAGAGCGTCCGCTTCGGAGGATGGCAGCTACATCCCCATTGATATGGCTTTAGCAAACGTTTTCCTCGTCTTGAACTTGTTTTTATTTGCGATGGATGCACTTTGATCTGGCGGGAGTGTTTCAACCCTTTCGTCCGGTCGTCGGCATTTGGCTTTTTTGAATATGGCTATCTCACGCTCTCGAGCAGCTTTGCTTTTCAGAAGAGCTTCGTTCAGGAATGCATCAATCATTTCATCTGACGGCCCCAAAAGTTCCGGCTCAGGCCCTGCCCCCAGTTTCTCTGTATAAGGAGCTTCCTCATTGTCTGTTAACGAGTGAGAGATCACATGGAAACTTGCCACATAATCTTCAGATTCATTCGACGAGTCTTCTCCATTGTCATCATCTCCGTCCTTAAGGACGTGGTTGAGAAATTCTTTGAGTGTGACTGGGGTCCGCACCTTCTGGTTATATTCTTCCAGCGCGTCAATCTGTTTTTGCAGTTCCATGCGCTTGTCACCAGACTTCACGGGCTTTTTGGTCTTCTTCTTCTTCTTCTTCTTCTTAGACTTTGACGGCCGGGTGTAAGTGCTTTGGCAATCACCACCAATATTTGGAGTTGGGCGCGGCTTAAGCATTCCCTCTATGATCTGGGATTCCAGCGGATTCTTCCACCTGACCGCCGGGCATGTCAGGAATCATTCAGCATCCTTTTGGTTTTGTCCGAAAGAGCCACCTCCCATGGAGCTTCCTCAACAAAAGAGCACATTGCCCCTGGTGTGTCCGTCTTCTTAGGAGTGTGCGGTTGTGGTGGGCTTACTTTCCACTTCTCAGACAACTCAAACTTGCCTTGTTGTTACTGATCCTGGATCCATCCCTTAAAGACGAAGCAATTTTCGATTGGATGGCTTACCGTTTGGTGGTAAGGGCAATAATTGGGGTTATTTGCTTCGCCGGGTTGCAATGGCCGCTTTGGATTCGGCAGACTGATAAGCCGGTTGCGCATCGCCAGCTCAAAGAGTCTCTTCGTTTTTCCCGTGGGACGAGTAAGGACGCTTCATTTTCTCATTATAATAGCGCCGTCTCTCTTCCAGTTGATCCGTCAGTTTTGGGGCACTGGGTATTCGCAACGAAGGTCACTGTTGGGTATTCGCAATGAAGGTCGCCTTCCCTTTACCCTTTTCGTTCCGCGGTTCTGGCTTCGGAGGAGACGGCCTATGCCCCATCTGGTCCATCTGGGCTAGCTTATCGATTAGAGCCTGGAACATGGTCGGTTTGAAGAACATCATGAACTGTGAAATAGTTGCATGAGGGTCTAGAGTGCCCACGAACATGCCCACGGCTGGTGCTTCCTCAATGCGTTGTTCGCATTTCGACCACAGATTCCGCCATCGGATCGCGTACTGAACCCACGTCTCACCCGGCTTCACCCTAGCATTGATCAGTGCCGTAATTGGGGTGCGTTCACTAGCACTTGCGAATCGCTGGGTGAACAACAACTCCATTTCTGCGAAAGTTTTGACGGAGTCGTTTGGAAGTTCGGAGTACCACTCAAACGCCGTTTCCGATAAGCTGCCGACGAATTGGCGGAGCAAAAGTTTATCATCACCGCCGGTGTTGCCACAAAGGGCCCTGAACTGAGCAACATGTTGATAGGGATTGCATGTCCCCTTGTACACATGGAATTTGGGGATTGTGTAGCCTGGCGGGTACTTTATTTGATCATACCAGCCTGGATACGGTCGCCCAGTTCTAACAATTTGCCCAGCCGCTTCATTCGCCTGGTGAACTCGTATCTGCTGAGCAATGTAATCATCTAGGACGGACTTGGAAATAGTTTCCTCTTTGGGTGATGAAAGAGCCGGAGGTGGATTTGATGTTTCTTCTCTATCATCTTCAATTATTACTGGAGGATCTTCGGCTGGGGGATCCGGCTGGATCATCATGCCCACTATATCCTGGAATAGAAGGGTCATTTGCTTTATATTGGCCGCTTGTTCCGCGGCCTCTTTGTCCTTCTTCTCAAGCATTCTCCGAAGGAATTCGGCATCAGTTTCTTGCTCATGGCGTTGCTCCGAGGATGCCTCTGGGCTTGCTTTCGGCCCGGTGAGTGCGGCCATCACAGTCATCATCTCCTGAAGCTTCTGCTGCTGCTCTTGGGCTTTTGTCATGCATCACGTAAGCGGTCGATGACCTGTGGAGATACGGCTATCCTCTTTTCCGGATGCCATATAGACGGTATGCACCCCCATGCCTCCAGACTTAGGGCGTTTGGGCTCAGTGCCTTTGACATTTGTCGCAGACATGGGGATTTTCTCCGGCCTTCTCCTCTTATGAGCTGTCGAAGTTGAGGGGGCCGTTGCAGTGGGCACCCAAGTAGCCGTCGCCTTCTATGGCTTAACAGGACGGTTTTCTTCCTGTCGGACCTTCAGCTTCTTATGCCGGCAGGGATAGTCTTGATTAACCACCGACTCTCGGACATGTCGCCAGATTTTGTAAACTTTGGAAGACAGCCGCTGAGGGGGATGCTCCAGCTTTATTTCTGTGACAGTCTCCACCGGTGGAGGAGATCTTTTCAATATGGCGGTAGGCGAGTTCCTACGCACCTTGTTCAGCAGCTCAAAGCTGTTCCCGGTTGGAACAGCAGCATTAACTTCCACCGTTGGAGCTGGTGGTATTAGCCCAGAGGGGGAGTTACCCCCAGCCTTCCTTACTCGGCGCCAGTGGCGACGTCGAACGTGTCGAGCTGTTGGGGTTGGTTCGGTGATGGGGGTGCCTTTGTCTTGCTCCCTGTTCAGGTGAGGCGCCGCCGGTGCCAGTCTCTTGAAGACTGATGTCCTTTGAGTAGCGGTATCCAATCTGTCGAAGACAGACCTTTGAGTAGGAATGGGAGTTAAAACAGTCAGTCTTGTGAAGACCGACTCTTTGGTAGGAGAAGCCGCCTTGACAACTTCGGGAGCAGGGATGGTTACTCTCTTTGGAACAACCTTTTTTTGAATTGCAGGCTTCACCATTGACCCACAAGAATTTTGGTCTAATCTGGCGAAGACCGAGGCGCTGGAGTTGGACGACCCATTAAGAGGGGCCGCTGTAGTTGTAAGCTGATCAAAGATCGACTTCTTGGGAGCTTCTGGTGTTGGTACAGGAGTACTGAAGCTCATTGGTGAGAGTATAGTCCCGAAAAACAATCCGGTGGTGGCCTGAGTCGCCTGGTTCACCGGCATCATGAACAGAGAAGCCGCTTGGGGCCCGTAAGCTATGCCTCCAGATGAGGCGGAACGTGGGTTGCAGTTGCAGTTGGAACACTTCGAGCAGGTGAACGCCATTGATCCTTTGCTTTCTGCATAGAGCAAAACGCCAAATCTTAGTATCTCGAAACCCAAGGGAAACTATTAGCAAACCGCGATTCGTTCGCGAACACGGCACACGAAGTATGGAGTGGAAAGAGGAAAAGGTCCCACTGGGCATGCCAGAATCTGTTCCCCTCCGAAAGACGCGACAGAGACGCGGCGAACGTCTAGCCTGAATTTCGGGGCATATGCTAATTGGTGCTATCCGTCCACCTCTCCGAAGATGCCAAGTTGATTTATGGCACCATGTATCGAAGGTTTAAACGGATGTGGCCGATGTAGCATACTTCGTCAGATTCCTTCTCGTTTGAGGGGGTTTTGATTGTGGGGACGCTCTTCTCTGCAGGCGCAAGCCCCTGCAGTTAATTACGCTACCGCATCGCGGTAACAACTTTCTCCTTCTCCAGATGGTCACTTTGCGTCGTGGGTGTTTGTTTTGTTTTTGGTTGCCCGTGGATTGTATACGGAGACTAAGTTATGTTGTCGCCCGTAGGGCGTGGACTAGTCCAAATCCGTATCTTTCTTAGATTTGGGTTTGGGGGGTTTGGGTTTAAGGATACGTTAGCCTCATTTGAGACTAAGATCAACATAAACGTTTGTTTAGGATACGTTAGTCTGATTTTAGACTAAGATCAACATAACGGGACCGTTTAGATCTGACAAGAGAGCAATTGGGCTCTATTGTTTAGTTTAGTAACATTGCGGTCGATAATTAGTTTAGGGACATTACGGTCCAATGTTAGTTTAAAGACACGCGGTCGAGGTTAAGGGCATCATAGTCCGTGGGTTTAAGGACTCCACAGTCCGTTGTTAGTTTTAAGACATGACGGTCGAGGTTAAGGACGTCATAGTCCGTGAGTTTAAGGACCTCACAGTCCATTGTTAGTTTTAATACATCATGGTCGAGGTTAAGGACATCATAGTCCGTGAGTTTAAGGACCTCACAGTCCAACGTTAGTTTAAAGAAATCACGGTCGAGGTTAAGGATATCATAGCCCATGAGTTTAAGGATCTCACAGTCCAACGTTAGTTTAAATACATCATGGTCGAGGTTAAGGACATCATAGTCCGTGAGTTTAAGGACCTCACAGTCCAACGTTAGTTTAAAGACATCACGGTCGAGGTTAAGGATATCTTAGTCCGTGAGTTTAAGGACCTCACAGTCCAACGTTAGTTTAAAGACATCACGGTCGAGGTTAAGGACATCATAGTCCATGAGTTTAAGGACCCCATAGTCCGTAGTTTAGAGACGTCATAGTCTATGAAATGTGTGGTTGTTGGGACCTGTCACCCCTTTAAAGACGTTGAGGAATTACAATGACAAATATCAAAGGAGTGAAGAGATGTACTCATGAACCAAGGTGGATTAAATGATTTGTAGTCCAATTTGGAACTAAGATCAATTAATTATATTATGAGCACATTGGCTCAGTTAAGTCTGAATTGAAGACTTATGGCCAACTTGGGCTAAGTCCAATTAAGTTTGAAGTGTTTTCTCTCAGTTGGACCATTAGACATTTGTCTGGTTTCAGCCCATATTACTTAGCAATGCTAAACAAGAGTTTGAGGGCTTTGGTAACATTTTTATCTGTGATTGAGCAGTAGACATTATAGCTCCGATTTTTACTCAATTTTGAATGGGAGGCTTTGCCTCTGAAAAATTAACCAATTTGGTTAAAACTAGTGTTAAACACTAGATAACAACAGTGTTAAACACTGGAAATGAAGTTGTCAGATTAGTGTTGCACACTAGAAAACACCAGTGTTAAACACTGGGAATAAGTTCTTTAAATTAGTGTAAAACACTAAATAGGAATGGGTCACGTGGGGCCATGTGAGGGCACCCGAAAGTGGGACCAAATCCCTTTTACCTTGCTTTGCAAATAAGTGTTTAACAATTTTTTTATATTTTATTTTTAGCATCACGTGTCGGCATTTGATGGGGATTTATGCACTGATCATTAGAGCATTTGCTAAGGGGTCACGCAGGGACACGTGAGAGCGCCCAAAACTTCGTTTTCCTTCGCTTTTTTCTTTCTGTGTTTTGTAAGTCACGTGGGAGCACGTGAGGCATTACCTCAAAGCTTTCCTCCTTCTCATTTCTGGGGATCTCTTCACGGGTCACATGGGGACACGTGACCTTAGTCTTTTTCATGCATGGAGATCTTTTGAGTTCTCTGTTATTTTTAAGAATTAAATTCTCTGTAGGGTTAAACCCTAATTATGACTTTGGAGGAATTAAATTCCTATTGTGAAAGAATTAAATTCTTATGTAGGGTTAAATCCTAATTTCATTTTGGAAGAATTAAATTCCCGTGAATTTGAGAGAACTAAATTCTCAATTAGGATTAAACCCCAGTTCTGTTTTGGAGGAATTAAATTCCTATAATTTTTTGGAGAATTAAATTCTCATATAGGGTTTAAACCCAAATTTCATATTTTGAAGGAATTAAATTCTTGTAAATCTTGAGATGATTAAATTCTCAGATAGGGTTTAAACCCTAATATATCTTAGAGGAATTAAATTCCTATAAATTTGGGAGAATTAAATTCTTTGAACTTAATCCTCCCTCTAAGTCTTGGATCTACATGGCAAAATCTCAACCCGATGAGAATTAAATTCTCAACCTATGGGGAGATTTGCTTCTATAGATCTTCAACCAGAGGAAGAACTAAGTTCCTTTGCAAAAGAGTTAAACTCTTAGATTTTGCGAATTAAATTCTCTTTGTGAAATTTGATCCCCTTTCTTTTCTCACCTAGGGTTTTCTTTGTTGAGAATTAAATTCTCCTTTCTTTTCTCTCTGAAATTTCAAGATTCCAAAATTCTATCTCTCCAAGAAAAAAAAGTCTCTCTTTTCCTCCTCTTGGCTTCTATTTATAGGAGAAGGAAAAGAATCAATTTGTTTAATAAATCTTTCATTGAAAGATTTTGTTTATTTTCATAATTAATATGATAATTTAGATCATTCCGTTGGATTTTCAATCCAAAGATATTTTGTTTGTTATTTTCGGTGAGATTTAGGGAAATCTTTCCTTGTCTAAGATTTTTCCATCAATTGGTGATATTTAATCACCCCTGGATTTTTAATCCAACGGTTTCCCATAATCCTTTTTCATTTGGAAAGATTTTAGAGAAATTTAGAATTTTAATTCTATTAAACTGTAAGGCTTTCAAAGCCTGTCACATGCTGGCACGTGACCCTTGGTCACGTGGGAGCACGTGACCCCCAATTAGAGTCTCTTCTCAGCCGCTTGTTTGTGCTTTTTCTTGACAGATTTTAATTCTATAAAAACGTCACGTGTCAACACGTGATACCTCATTGATGTAACTCCTGATTTTTAATCAGGGAATATGGAACTTGAAACATGAATACCAGAATACTATACAATATCAACATGACTTGAACTGACCGAACCACGGATATACATTGACTTGATTACATGACTATCCGTTTACATCCTTATCCGTTTACACAAGCAATTGATATCATGGTTTCAGCAAGTCTTACATCTATAAAACAACACAATAAACATTACGGGGTTTTAAAAGTGAAACGATGATGGTCACTTTAATACACCTAACCTGAATATCCGTTGTTGTTGTTCTGTGGCTTAACGCTTCCCTGTGCTCCGTATACTTTAGTCCACGGAATAGTTGGGCTCCTCTCGTATACACTGGCATATTCTGTACCAAGCTATAAACAAATGCGTTAACATAACATTCATACATTATACCAGATATATTTTCTTTAGTTGTTCAGTCTATTTCCATCTCTCTTTGGAACTTACCAAGCGATTGTTCGCTAACGACATTTCTTTTCTATTCTTTCTTTCGAATGTTATCAGGAGGAATCGACTCTCTGGAGATCAAGCCCAGCTCAGAAGACTTGGAGCAGTTCATCGAGGACCCGGAGCTCTATTCACTTGTATATACTTTTACTTTCAGTTCATGCCATTGTTCAGGCATTGCTTTCCACATTGTATTTGCTTTTCAGTTGTATTGTAAAGAATGTTTAATAAATAAAAAGTTGTTGTTCGTTTACATCTCATGTTTTTCTTGTGTACATTTATATTATATTGCTTATTTACACTTAGCGTGTTTACTTCTAAGTAAATACGTCGTGGGCCTAGTCGCGTCTCCTTATCCGTACACCGGGAAGCGGTGCGTGACAGGTTTTGTTGGCGGCCCATACAGGTCAGTTCTACATGAAGTCTTAAGCAATATATCATAAGAACCAGCAACTAAAACATTCTTTACATTTCATATTTTTTGAATCTATCCTAATCCTATTTTAATTTCAAGGTTTTGGATTCTCCGAACAATACTAGCACCAACGTGAACGGCAACACCACACCACCGACTCTTCCACTTACACCTACCGTTGTAGCTCTGATCAACTAGCAGATGGTACTGCTCGAGGCAATAAAGAGCCTCTTGGAGGGACAGCAGCAGCAGACTGCAATACTCCTGAATCGCCCAGAAGCTGAGGCACCTGGAGAGAAACAGAAGAATTTTCTGGGAAAGAGAGCCCCCTGGAAGCAGAAGAATGGGCTCAATCCATTAAGGACGATCTGGCAGCAGCACATATGCCAGACATTGCTTGGGTAAGGGTTGTGAAGCTGTAACTTACCGATAACGCTCGAGTATGGTGGAAAGCGGAAGAAAGCCGTCTTACCCAGCCGATCGAATGGAAGACTTTTCGCGACATGTTCAACGCGAAATATTTTCCCGAGACTGCCCGATTTGACATGAAGCAGCAATTCATCCACCTACAACAAGGCTCTATGTGGAGCAAATCCGTGGATGAGTATGATACCGAGTTCACTATGTTGAGCAGGTAAAATATGTCTTAAATATTCAAATTTTATGATATCACATACTACACAGCTAACACAAGACCGTAACAGGTTCGCGGCACATCTCATACCGACTGCAGAGATCAGGGCCAAAAGATTTCAGCAAGGGTTAGACCAGGAAATCCAAGCTGCTCTACCTACAGGGGATTTCCCAACCCATGACCTAGCTCTGAAGGCTGCTCGTCGATATGAGGCAGTGGTGAAGAAGAAGGGCAGACCTCAATCTGCCGGTGTGAAGCGCCCTGCTACTCAGATTGCAGGAGGAGCCTCTTCCAGGCCACCTTTTGTACCCAGGAGACCGGGAGTATCTTTCAACTGGCTCAGTCCAGACTTTTGCACCTACTGCAGGAGGAATGGACACCTGGCGAAGGACTGCAGGCATGCTAATCGCCTTTTCTTAGTCTGTGACTCATCCACACATGATATTGGATCTTGTCCTCGTAGACTCAATCCAAATCCTGCAACCAGACAAGCAATCACCTATCCGCAGAGGCTAGCTATCCAGACACCTGCACCACATCTTGCTCTCCTTGCTCCACCTCCTCGTGGACCTACTGCACCTCTTCCTCGTCAGTTCCATCAAGTATAAAGGAACCTACCTCAAGGACATAGGAACGGACAGAGGAATGCTCCTCCAGCAAGGAGGAATGTACCGAGGCGGCAGGCTTTCACAATGACTGTGGAAGAACCTCAAGCCACTGGACAAGTCATCACTGGTAACTCTTTTCTTTCAAGCTTTCCTTCAATCCTTATACATATCAAATATCTTTTCCTATACCTAAAAAATATCCCACATAACTTAGATACAATCTTAGTAGCCTCACTTTCTGCGCTAGCACTCTTCGATACTAAAGCATCTCATTGCTTTATGTCGCAATGGTTAGTCTGAACTCATGCTATTCTAGTCAAACCACTCGTATCCAGCTGGAATGTCAGTTCAGGGAATGGCGTTCTAAAGGCAACAATAGGATACGACCTGTGTCCAGTGGTCGTCTGCAGCAGAGAATTTTATGCTAACTTCAAGGTGCTGGACATACCGAACTTCGATGTAGTTTTGGGTATAGATTGGCTAGGAACTTTCTATGGTACCATCGACTGTCGTTAAAGGAGGGTAGTGTTCGAGATTCCAGAGCATCTAGTCTTTTATTTCAAAAGTGGAGACCGTACCCTGGAGCCTAGCACATACAAAGCAAAACCGAAGAAGGCCGTGATTCCAACTCTACAGGCGGAAGAAGACAAGCCAGAAGTAGTTCGAGAGTTTGATGATGTATTTCCTGAAGACATATCAGGTTTGCCTCCTGATCGAGCTCTTGAATTTGGAATTGATTTAGTACCTGGAGCACAACCGGTGATCAAAGCACCATATTGCTTAAGTACTGAAGGTTTGAAGGAGATTCGTACTCAATTGGACAAACTTCTGAAGAAAGGATGGATTCGTCCATGCACTTCAAGTTGGGGATCTCCAGTTTTGTTTATGAAGAAGAAGGATTGTTCATACAGAATGTGCATTGATTATAGAGCTTTGAACGAAGTCACGATAAAGAACAAGTATCCACTACCGCGAATCGACGATCTGTTCGATCAGTTAAGTGGGTCTTGCATTTTCTTAAAGTCAGATATTCTCAGGTTATCATCAGGTGAAGGTCAAAGAGTCTGATATTTCGAAGACGGCATTCAGGACTCGCTATGGACATTATGAGTTTCTCATGATGCCATTTGGAGTGACCAATTCACCTGCCATATTCATGAATCTGATGAACCAGGTTTTCCGAGAGTACCTAGACAGGTTCGTTGTTATATTCATCGACGACATCTTAGTGAATTCTAAGAATCGGAAAGAGCACGCTGAACATTTACGAATTGTCCTGCAGACTTTGTGACAGCATCAACTCTATGCCAAGTACAACAAGTGTGAGTTTTGACTAGAACAAGTCGGATTTCTCAGACATATCGTTTCAGGTGAAGGAATCTCTGTGGATTTAGCAAAAGTATCAGCTGTAAGCGAATGGCCGACACCAAAGACAGTGAAGGACATTCGAAGTTTCTTGGGATTAGCGGGATACTACTGAAGATTCATAGAAGGCTTTTCGAAAATTGCAACACCCCTGACCAAGCTCACACGTAAAGATGAAGAATTCGTGTGGTCAGAAGCATGTGAACAAGTTTTTGTAGAACTCAATTCAAGATTGAAAACAACGCCTATTCTCGTAATACCGGACCAATCTACAGGTTTCGTAGTGCATTGTGATACATCCGGTAAGAGATTAGGATGTGTTCTACACCAGTACGGTAAAGTTGTAGCTTATGCATCAAGACAGTTGAAGATTTATGAGCGTAATTATCCAACGCATGACTTAGAGTTGGCAGCTGTTATATTTGCACTGAAGATTTGGCGTCATTATTTTCTTGGAGAACGGGTATGTCACGACCCATAATTTAGCAAGGGACCGTCACTTAAATTACGCAACGTCTTAAGGCATAACGTAAATCAAGTAAGCCGAAGCCCAGAAAATCTAAACCTTTTTGCGGAAAATATTGGGGGTGCAGTTTGAAATAAAGGCATAATGAAATCAACTTTTTTTTTAAATGTATAGATAATGAAATATGAAAGTGCAAGTGTATTATACTAGTTGAAAACATATTTCTTCTTTTAAAAATTTGGCCAGCACCTCCCTCGTATATTTTGATCCAAAATCACATACATAGAATAAAAAAGCACCCCAAGCGGGAGTTAGCTCTTCGCCAACTGGCGGAATCATAACCACGCAATAACATATATACGACGCCCAACGGCGAAGATCAACCCAGAAAGAACAATAAATAAGCAAGACATCAAAACTCAAGAAGCGAACATAAACCCATCGCTCTAAGTCTCGCACAATACCCAAGTCTGACTAGGTCTACCAATATACAATTTCTAGTTTTTGATTTGATGGAGTTTATCTAGACACAATCGAAATATAAAAATACGAGAGTGGGCGCGATACAACATGTGTCCCACCTACTGTTCATCTCAGAAAACTGTATTTTAATACCGCTCATTCATTATCTATTTTGTTATATATCGGTGTTATTAACCAGTGTCTGCTCAGTAATTACAGATTACAGGTGTTCGTGATTAAAATACTGGAAACAAACTCAATATCACGGATATAGCGTTTGGGAGCCGACATCGCAAACAGAACAGAAAACCGACCAATATCTAAAGAGTTCTTTTGAAAATAAACATGTGTACACAATTTTGGTCCAACACAACACAAGTGTCCATATAGCTCTTTGATGACTTGGGCCATGGTGGGGCTGCCTTGGCACACACAAATGATGAATTTTGCAACTAATGGGCACTTGTGGGTATGATGGGTAAAAAATGCAAAAGGTTGTGATGTGAGTTAAAGGTTTGATTTCCCTCCAAAACTACTGGGTACAATACAAGCTTCTACAAAGAAAACAAACATCACCATGATGATATTGGAGTTGACAAGAGACCACCACATCAATACGAGCCTCATTGCTCGGATGTGACCCGGCGACATGCCCATATGATCCGAGCTTGCCGGCCCCGTTTGTCCCCATCTTTCTTATGTCCCTCCCTTACAGTCACACCACCTTATTTTTATTACTTGTTTAATCTTTTTTGGTGCCTATAAAAGCCAGATCAGTGAGCAAGGGAAGGGCTCATATAGATAGATTCCATATATATATCCATTTTTGATAGTTTCTTTTAATTTAGGTTTAGGCTTGAGAGTGAGTGGGCTTTAACTTGGTCTCTTTTTCTTCTTCCCTCTTGAAGCTTTCTCTTGAAAGTTTCATTATGGAAGTTGAACAAGTTACCAATATTTTATACCTCAACTTCAAGTGTTAATATATTGCTTTGTTATTTGCTTTCTTTTCTTTACTTGCTTTTCTTTTCTTTTCATTATTATGTGTAACTAATCTTCTTTGGTTGTGGTAATGGTGAGGAAATAAGATGAAAGGCTTTGCCTCCTCCTCCTCTTGTGATTGTTTAAAGTGCTTAATTTTGATTGTAAGCTTAAGATTTTTAAATGGAAGTGTTCGATATGATATGATGATTTTGATGGTTATTTGTAACCTTTATCTCATATCCTATTCCTTCATATCACCATTTGCAAGGTTAAGCTTAGAATCAATTGTGTGTTAAACATACTAGGTAGTTGAGATATGATATGTTGCTTATGTTTCTTGACACCTTTCATTCAAGCATATACCATATACTCTCACCAATCTACTTGGTAAGTGTAATACCTATTTTTACTTCTTATTTCCAAATTGATGTGTATTGATGTTGTATGCTTGCTAACCCGTGTGCTTAGTATTGATACATCATGCCTGGACATAAAGATGGTAAGTGAGAATGTAATGGAATTGTTTCGTATTTGCATCGAATATCGGAATTTGATGATTTGTGCTTCGCAACCGTTTTGACAAGTCATGCTTCATGCCGGGATCGACGTAAGGACGAACAACTCATGATCAAGGGAGCGTCGAAGGAATCGTCGCAATTCGACCTTCTGAGACAAAGCCACAACCACTTCTTTCTTTCCTTGCTTTTCTTTATTTTCGTATTCTTTCTATTTTTAGTGACAAACAAACCATTCGTTATTTGTTGAATCTTAAAAAACAAGACCTAATACACAATTCCCTGTAGATCGACCCGTACCTGCCGGCTTGCTACAACATGCCGTGCACTTGCAGTTTATAAATTTTAAAACGAGAACGATCTCGCGTGCCATTCCATTTCCTTAAAATCATATCCGTTTCAAAAATATACGCGTTTGCGCGCAGGGTGAATTTCCAACACCTACCCAAGCAAAACACCCTGGATGAAGCTATGTGCCAGCGATACTACTACTGATCCCAAGCGGTCAAACATGCAAGAACTGTGGCACAACGGGGGTGAGTTGCCAACTCGTGAGTAGAAAACATCATCATGTAGAAATCGAATAAAACAACGATTTCCTAGGTCACTATATCCTGAAGGTAATACTATGATATCTAGGGTGACCATAAATGCATATATATCAACAATCGAGTCAATACAATGACATATAGAAATAAACCTCTGACATCATATGCCTATATACATGTGGATATCATCCATGAGTCCATCAACGACACAATCAATATCATGGAACCTGAGTGTCCAACATCGACACTCGAATCATCATGAAAACCCATGTCCAGCATCGACACATAAATCCTCATATCTCAGGCGCCGCATACTCAGATCGGCCCTCATATCTATATCATCTCAGGCGCCGCATACTCAGATCGGCCCACATATCCATCTCACGACTATGTTTGGTATCCGACGGATAACCGTCGAGCCCAAAAATATCACCGGTAGGTAGTGCCCCCTTCCAGGCTCACCGCCTAACAATACGAGTCTTCTTGCCCCGGGTTACCTCACCGGATCCACCATGTACCCGCAGACGGTGCCTACCGCTCCTCAAATCGGGTATAATCATTGCTCAGAACCGAGAAAACTCATGGTGGACGCCTCGAAATATCATATCAAGAGAAACCGCGTTTTAAAGCAATACATAATTTCCTTTGAAATATAACTGCGGTTCTTAAATCTATAGATTTCATGAAAATAGCATCTCAAGCATATAACCATAAAGTACGATGTATGCAACATAGAGTAGTAATATGAGCATATTGAGTATATCATGCAAGCATGTCAAGTGATAGTAGTAAACAATGAATGTACTTTTACGTTTAATTATCTCATGATATGGCAGTTCTACTGTGTAAGTGGCATGGCAATTACCGATGATGAATGTGTGTGAGCCGGCAAATCTGTGTAAGTGTAACATGCGCATCAACGGTAATTGTGCAGATATACTAGCAAATGATATCATATAGCATTTAATACCGGAACGTGGTATGTACATCACAAGGGGTAATATCCTACACAACACGAACAATAAATGGGTATATCTATCTACACATGAACCATACGGTCACTTTTAAAAGATACACATCGTCGTTTTGAAAATAGGTATGGTTCAGGTGGCAATCTTTATATCGGCGATCCCGCCTCATAACATCCGATATGACAATAATCCTCAATCATCATTCTTAAATAACTAGCGCAGATCAATCATCCGGTACATCTCATCGCGTACGGTAATCTATCGTACGGTAACATCAAACAGAATAGGGATTCTATCGTCTTATTCATCAATAAGAGTATGGATCTAAAATCTCGTACGGCATATCACTCTTTATCCTCATAAATAAATATATATATATATATATATATACACACATATATCTCAAATTACATTTGTATCAATCTTATATCATGACATCTTGCATATACGTCATATCTTATTAATCTCAAGTCGTATCGATCTCGATCTCATATAATACCATTATCAACTCATACTTTTTCTCTTTCAATTCATACTTATTATGATTAACTTTCTCATTTCATTTTCTCAAGCCAATATATCCATTAGTGTTAACTTTTATCCTATCATCTCTTACTAAAACCTTTAATCATGTCCGTAAGTTCGTAGAATATCCTTTATCAAAATTATAATTTATATAACAATCTTTCCATATCAATGGTTGCGGAGGTGCTATACGCCATCCACCCGACTTCCCCCGTAGATATAAATCTGCTCACCTGCTAAACTCCTCGCTTAGCCGAAGTCGATGTGCTTCGTCGTCTCGGAAGTCCACGCGAAGGTACCTTCAATCAATACACAATCGCAATACTATTAAAAACAATATCCGAAAATCGATACGGCATACGAATTGCTTATAGGTTAGAACCTATAGTTTACGCATGCAAAAACAATCAAACAACTCTCGTTGTTGACGTACAAACGTCCAACAACCAAATCAAATCTCAAATATAAAAACCAAGAATTCAAATATCGGAAAACTTTGCCAAAGCACTCACAAACAACTCCCAGATTTTATCTCAGGTCAATTGGGACTAAACAATTAGGTACAGGGGATAGGTTATACGATAAGTGAGCTGCAGGAAAAACCACAATACCAAAGGAAGAAGGGGGCCCGGCGAGATTGCCAAAAAATCCGGTTTCGCCGGTCATGTTGATGAGTTTTGGGTTCGTACTGTGGTGGTGGTCTTCTATTGGTTTATCTTGGTCAATAGACTTGTTTGATTATCTCAAAAATGACCCAAGTTGGTCCAGATACCCTGTAGTCCTGTAGGTTTCACAAAACCGACACGGGAAAATTCTAAGTTCGTGTATCGGGTTCTATTTTCTGTTTTTGGTCCATAAAAGAAATCTCTAAGGTCTTGCAACACTCACTACACCTCTATTGTATCTTAACAAGTCCACAAATCACCAAACATCATCTTGGAAATTTCCAAGATCACAAAACCTGACTAATACGAATTCTAAACTAAACTAGAATACATTAACACAATAACTTAACTAAAGGAAAGGAAATATACCTCATTTTTCAACTTATGAAAATTCTTAAGTTGCCCAAAGTCTTCAAAATCCAAACTTGAATGGTCCAAAGAGTTTAGGACCATCTTTTTAATGAAGGCGGCATGGGATTTTGGAAAAGAATTAGAGATGATACATGGAGGTAGAGGAGGATGAAGGAGATGAATGAAGGAAATAAAATGATGAATGAGAATTATGAAGAAGTCAAATGTCTCTCTCTCTCTCTTAACCTCACTCTCTCTCTCAAAATATCTCTTACTCTCACTCTCTCAAAATATTTATTTTGTTTTCCATGCCATGTCACAACACATTCTTTCTTTTCTTTTTCTTTTATCCAAATAAATAAAACCAAACACAATAAAACAATATGCAACCAAAATGTCACATGACATGGTGCACTAGCCATGGGAAAATGTAGAAATACGGATTTGGCTTAATCGTGATTAGTAGTGCACTAATCAATTTTAACTTAAACCTGCATATATTTAATTATAAAAATACCAAAATCCGATAAATATCATTATAATAAATAAATCATTTTAATTTCCACTTATATTCCAAATATTGGTATATACTTATACCATTTTACGAAAAACCCCTATTCGCAAATCGAATAGTTTTCGCGAAATATATTATTTTAATATTTAATTTCCAAAAATAATATTTTATATTTCTGAAATGTTACAGGGTAGAAATATACACAGACCACAAATGTCTGAAGTATGTGTTTACTCAGAAAGAGCTGAATATGTGGCAGAGAAGATGATTAAAACTTATGGCGGACTTCGACATCAACCCACAATATCATCCAAGGAAGGTGAATGTAGTTCCTGGTGCACTTAGTCGCAAACCACTATCAATGAACCTCACCGCGCAGTGGAAGCTACAGCAAGATTTGCATCAGATGGAGACAGTAGTGGTCATGCCAGGTAACGCTTCAAGTTTGATGAATTTACAAGTTCAGTCTACAATTGTCAATCAGATCAAAGCAGCTCAAGTAAGCGATGCCAAGTTGTAAAAGATCAGAGAACATGTAGAAAGTGGACTTAGAATAGACTTCATCATCCATGAAGACGGATCTTTGAGATACGGAAGCAGATTGTGTTTACCACAAGGTCTTGTTCGGGAAGAGTTGATGAAAGAAGCTCACAACTCTCCATACTCAGTACATCCTGGTGTTACAATGATCTGCGGCAATATTTCTGGTAGCATGGAATGAAGCGTGAAGTAGCCAGAAGCGTAGCCAAATGCTTGGTGTGTCAGCAAGTAAAAGCCGAACATCACAGGACTGCTGGTCTACTTCAACCCTTACCTATTCCAGAATGGAAGTGGCAACACATCACCATGGACTTCATGACTGCACTTACTCACAGCACGAAAGGTAACGATGCAGTATGGGTTATTGTGGATCGACTCACAAATTCTGCTCATTTCATCCCATTTCGAGTTGGCCAATCTACTGAGACACTAGCAAAGAAGTATATAGAAGTAAGTTTGAATCTAAGTAAGATTTAACTCTTCATAGTGTACTATTTCTGATACCCATGAACTCATGCAGGAGATCGTGAGATTACATGGAGTACCGGTTTGCATTGTCTCCGATCGTGACACCAGATTCCGATCGCACTTTTGGCAGAGTCTGCAAGTTAGCTTGGGGACGAGTCTGAACTTTAGAACAGCTTACCATCCACAAACAGATGGACAGTCTGAGCGAACGATTCAGATCCTTGAAGATATGCTAAGAGCTTGTATGCTAAACTTCGGAGGATAGTGGAAAGATCACCTACATCTTGTTGAGTTTTCATACAACAACAGCTACCAAGCGGGTATTGGAATGGCACCGTTTGCAGCGCTCTATGAAAGGAAGTGTTGTTCACCATTAAGTTAGGACGACATCGGAGATAGAGAACTCCTTGGACCTGAGATGATAATGGCGACTGTAGATGTAGTTCACATTATCAGGGAACGAACGCGCATAGCCCAAGACCGATAGAAGCATTGGGCTGATACAAAGCGCCGACACTTGGAGTTCTAACCGGGAGATCATGTATTTCTAAAGATTTCTCCAAACCGTGGAGTGATTCATTTTGGAAAGAGGGGTAAGCTAAGTCCAAGGTATATTAGACCGTTCGACATACTCGAACGAGTCGGAGAAGTGGCATATCGTTTGGCACTTCCACCATCATTGGAAGGAGTGCACAACGTATTCCACATATCCCAGCTCCGAAGGTATGTGAGTGACCTTAGTCATATCCTTGATCACTCTGAGCTCACTGTACAGACGGATCTATCTTGTGAGCAACAACCCGTTGAAATCCTGGACAGAAAGGTAAAATCACTTAGGAACAAGGAAGTAAACTTGGTCCGAGTGATGTGGACGAAACACTCTCCAGGAAAATCAACTTGGGAAAGAGAAGATGACATGCGTGCAAGATACCCTTACTTTTTTGTAAATTAGTCCTTAAATTTTTTTAAATTTCGAGGACTAAATTTTTTTAAATTTCGAGGACGAAATTTTTGTAAGGAGGGTAGAATGTAAGGACTATGTTTTTAATGTACAAAAATTTGTTTAAAGTTAAAGTACTAAATAAAGTATTTGGAACCCTGAATATGCTATAAGTATTTAATTTGATTTTGAACAGCAAGAAACAACCTGTAGCTTATTGGTAAAGCCTTGCACTGCTGTGACATAGCCCCTGTGTTCAAATCCTCCCAGTCACATATTGTTTTTAATGATTTTTCTTTTAAACTTTTTGGAAGCCCAAAAGTTTACACGTGCAATACACGTAAAAATGAAAAGTCTCAGAAATCAAACATGTGGAAAATGATGTATGAACAAACCTAGACACGTGGCACCAATCCTAAGCCCCACACCCTCAAGATGGTCGGCGCCGCCGCTCCGCCCCCCCCCCCCCCCCGTTGCAAATACCCCCAAACTTTGCACACAAGACCCTTGGCCCCCTACTCCTTTTCTGTTTGTTTTTCCCGAAATCAAATAAAGAATTAAAATCACCCATTAAGCCAATATTTTAATGCATTTTAATTCTCATTTTTAATTCCCTAAACCTTTATTCTATCCTATAAATACTACCCCACACTCTAGCCCTCTCTATTCTAAAATTCATTGTCAAAACTCTCAAATTCTTCCAAGTCAAATAAGTGTACAAGTGGAGTTAGCCCAGGGTTACATTTCGGCGATGATTCGGGACAATTCCAATGACACCGTGACTCAAAGAAGCTTACATCTTGTTCCCATACCTCTCATCTCTCTTTTCATCCAGTAAGTCATTTCTCTTCTTTCCTTTTCACCCCTCAAAAAGTTCTCTTTTCAAAACTCGTCGGAAGTGGAGTTAATCCGACATCCGATTCTAAATTGTTAAAAACCCAACTTTTCTTAATAACAAATCAACCATTTCTTTATATATTATTTAGCAACCATAAACCAACATTGAGAACAAGTTTTAATTCAAAATACAATGTTATAAAACTTTTATTTCACTTTTACGGTTAAATACCACAAACTTTCTATTCGACATCTTTCATCATATATGCTCATATTACCTTTAGAAAACTCATGAGGTAATGACCTACGTCATCACAACACTCATCATGACATAGCACGATGGCTTTTGGAACAATATTTTGTGGGATAAATACAATTTTACAATAAAATATCTTAAACTAATAAAACTGTATTTTTTAAGATTGTTTTAATTAAATTTCTTGCAATTAAGCCTATACAACCTATTTTGGGGAACCCAGTTTGGATGGTGCGGGTTATCGTACATCCATCGTACTAGTAGGGCGAGATGCAGATCTCCTCACGGAGTATACGATCTCGATGGAATTTTTAAGAAAACGTGATTTCTATTTAATAAATAAATTTATTTTTAATAATTATATATAATATTATCAAACCATATATTTTAAATATATTTAATAATTTCATGTTTTCAAAACAAAGGAATTCCAAATTTCATGAATATACCATCACAAATCCTTACAATTCCAATTTAGACTAAAATACCATATACTATTCAATCTAGCTTTATAATCATTAGAATACTTCACTTTTAAAAATTACATCCATGAAAACCCTAAATACGATAAATAAATACTTGAGGAAAATTTTGAAAGTATACTAAAACTATTTTTCATAAAACCCCCTCAAGTTTATTAATTTACAATAAGGACCCTAGTAAATGTAGGTTTAAGCGGGACCAATTCTCTTGAGCCTCAGAGAGTCGGAGAAAGTGGGTGCTTACCTATTTAAGATAGAAAACTAAAATGGGGTTATCAATGGTAATTGGTTTGGAAAAACTCACAAATCTTGCCATCCATGTGCAGTAGTTACCGATAACTCCAAAACCTAATTCAGGAATCCAATTCTTTTTAAGTGTCTGACTCAGACAGGTCTCCGTCTAATCGGAATACAATCTAAATATGAATACAATCCAAATATAACTCCAATACAACATGAATCCATATACTGGAACTTGAAATATGAATACCAAAATACTATACAATATCAACATGACTTGAACTGACCGAACCATGGATATACATTATACCGAATATATTCTCTTTAGCTGTTCAGTCTATTTCCATCTCTCTTTAGGACTTACCGAGCAATTGTTCGCTGACGACATTCCTTTTCTATTCTTTTTTTGGAATGTTGTCAGGAGGACCCGACTATCTGGAGATCGAGCCCAATTCATAAGGCTTGGAGCAGTTCATCGAGGACCCGGAGCTCTAGTCACTTGTATATACATTTACTTTCAGTTCATGCCATTGTTTAGGCATTGCTTTCCATACTGTATTTACTTTTCAGTTTTATTGTAAAGAATGTTTAATAAATAAAAAGTTTTTGTTCGTTTACATCTCATGTCTTTCTTGTGTACGTTTATATTATATTGGTTATTTACGCTTAGCGTGTTTACTTCTGAGTAAATACGACGCGGGCCTAGTCACGTCTCCTTATCCGTACACTAGGAAGTGAGGCGCGATAGTACATGTTTGCATCGTCTCCGATCGTGATACAAGATTCCGATCACAGTTCTGACAGAGTCTGCAAGCTAGCCTGGGAACGAGTCTGAATTTCAGCACGGCGTATCATCCACAAACAGACGGATAGTCCTAGCGAACAATTCAGATTTTGGAAGACATGCTGAGAACCTGTATGTTAGACTTCGGAGGTTTGTGGGAAGATTACCAACACCTTGTGGAGTTTTCATACAACAACAGCTATTAGGCAAGTATTGGGATGGCACCATTCGCAGCACTCTACGGACGGAAGTGTCGTTCCCCGCTGAGTTGGGATGACGTTAGAAATCGTGAACTCTTTGGACCAGAGATGATCGTGGCAACTTTGGACGTAGTTCGCATGATCAGGGAAAGGATGCGAATAGCCTAAGACCGACAAAAGCATTAGCAGATGCAAAGCGTCGACACTTGGAGTTTCAACCCGGAGACCATATGTTCCTGAAGATCTCTCCAAACAGAGGAGTGATACGTTTTGGCAAAAGGGGTAAATTAAGTCCAAGATACATAGGACCGTTCGACATACTCGAACGAGTTCGAGAAGTGGCGTATTGCTTGGCACTACCACCCTCATTGGAAGGAGTGCACAACGTATTCCACATATCCCAGCTAAGACGATATGTGAGCGACCCCAGCCATATACTTGATCACTCAGAGCTCACGATACAAACTGACCTAACCTGCGGGTAATAACCAGTTGAGATCCTTGACCGAAAGGTAAAACATTACGGAGCAAGGAGGTAAATTTTGTCCGAGTGACGTGGAGAAAGGATTCGCCAGGAGAATCAACTTCGGAAAGAGAAGAAAATATGCTTACATGATACCCTTACATTTTTGAAAATTAGTCCCTATTTAATTGTAAATTTTGAGGACGAAATTTTTTGGAAGGATGGTAGAATGTAACGAATCTGAACTTCCTGTACAGAAATTTCTTGTTATGGTACAGAAAAGAGTATTACAACATGTGTAAGAGTTATAAATTAGATTTATTTAATAAAAGAAAGAAACAACTTGTAGGTTACTGGTAAAACCTCTACACTGCTGTGACATAGTCCTCCTCTGTGGCTTCAACTTCTTCTGTCTCGATCGTATCTGACGAACATTCCAAGAGAAGAAAAGTGGTGGAATGCCCATCCGTGAACTAGCGCTCGGTAAGTCCCAAAGATAGGTAAGAGTAAATAAAATGACAAGTGTAGAATATATATAACAAGTAAGAGTATATGATCATGGGTAAATATATATACTATAGGTCTCTATATGATCACTATGTTAACGTTAAGTTCCAAATATGAATGTCAACGCAGCCGTAGAAGTATTCACGAGATCAAGAGTGGGGCCACAGGAGCAAGGAAATACGGGCCCATTTCATGTGTTAATATCGGGGTTCTAGGTTATGGATGACTCAACCCGGCTGATATTCGAGTAAAATAAAAAAATAGGTTAATACGGGACTCCTGAAGCTCCGTTGGATTCACACAAGAAACTATCCAAAGCACCCCGAGTATAATATATTATAATTGGTTAATATAATTAATTGTTTTAATTGATTGATTAACATGTCTTGATCAAAACTATAGATTACAAAAGGTGTAGAATGTAGTCGAGTAAATCGAGAAATATGCGAGTCATGACAATTGCAATCTTGGTTCGAGTGAAGTTGGTTCGAGTAGTTTGGGTTCAAGTACATATTCAAGTTTAGATTCGAGTTAAGTTAGAGTTCGAGTTCGTGTTCGAGTTTAGATTCGAGTTTAGGTCTTTTCATGTGAATTGATGTAAATTGTTAGAAATCTTATATTCGGGAGAGATCGGCAACTGTTGTACATGGACGGCAGGATTTGTGTCTTTTTCTAAGACAATTACCATTGATAACTCCGTTAATTTTTCCAACCTGAATAGACAAGCATTCACTTTCTCCGGCTCCCTAGGGCTCAAGAGAATTGATCCCGCTTAAACCTATATTAATCTAGAGTTTCTCGAAGGGGTTTTATGAAAAATAATTTAATATTGTTTAAAATAAATCTCGAGGGTGATTTATAATATTTAGGATTTTCATGAACATGTATTTTAATTATTGTGGTATTTTAGTGATAAAATCTAGCTTTTAGAAGTTTATGGTATTTTTATGAAAAACTAGCTTTTTTGGAAACTTGTTGCTATTTTATTAAAAATTCCAATCTTTCATTTTTATAAAATATAGTTTCATAATATGTCTTTATTAAAAATACGAATCCATATTTTTATATAATTTTCAAAATTTAATATTTATTTAGAATAGTCGTATTTCTTATTTTTGTTTCCCTTCGAGACCGAATACTCCGTGAAGAGTTCTGCATCTCGCTCTACTATCCCAAGAATGTGTGATAATCCGCATCATCCATTAGTGGGTCTCCTAACGAGAGTTGTAGAGCCGTAATTACCAAGGATTTCAAAATACCGATCAAAAGAAACCCGTTTTGAAAAGTGTGGTATTTTAATGAAAAAGTTATTCTTTAAATTAACCATATGTTGGAATACTGTGCTATGCAAGCATAGTGTGGGTGTGGGGTAGATCGTTACCCCGTGAAGTTTTCCTAATGGTATTTCTAACAATTATTAAAATGAGGGTTATACTAAAATTCATGGTATTTTAATGAAAAAGTTCGTTATATGTTTGTTTCACATGAAATTTTGGTTAAACTAAAAACTAAATGATGGGAAATAGGGTTAAAATTAATATAGGATGTTAGTTTGATCTAAATTGCTTATCAAGTGGAATGCAAAAACTAAAAAGAAGGTTACATCGGAGATAACTCCACTTTTATCGATTTGTTTTGAGGCGGAAAAAGATAGAGATGAAAGGACTTACGTGTTTAGGTGGTTAGAAAAAGAGAAAGGAAGCTTTCGGGTGTCGTGGCGTCATCGGAAATGCTCCGGTCGTTGAGTTTTGCTTGCTACTCCACTTGGGGTGCTTATCTCCACTTGGTACTTAGAGAGTTTGAGAAAATTTATGCTAGAATTTTCAGAATGGGTATGAGCTAGGGCATGTGGTGGTATTTATAGTGAAGAATTGGGTTTTGGGGAATTAAAATTTTGGATTAAAATGCATTAAAAAGGTGTTAAATGGTGAATTGAAGAGTCTCTGTTTGATTGTAGGAAAATCTAATAGTGCAAGAGAGTTGAAGAGTCAAATTTGCAAAGCACGGAGTGATTTGGAAGCATCGGGACCGTCGACGGCGGCCAAAGAGGAGAAACGGGCGGTCGGATTTTAACGATTGACCTCAAGATTTGTGCCATGTGTCAAGTTGGGTGTGTACATCTCATTGCGCCTGTTTGATTTTTCTGAAACTTTTTGTTTCTCTGTGTATTGCACGTGCAACTCTTGGCCTTCCGAAAAATTAAAAAGAAAAATCCTAATAATAATTGGGTCTGATGGGAATCGAACACATGGGCTATGTCACAGCAGTGCAGAGGCTTTACGAGTGAGGTACAAGTTACTTCTTGTTTTTATTTAACAAAAATAATTTTTAACTATTATACAAGCTGTAATACCCTTTACTGTGAAATACAAGAAATTTCTGTACAGTGATTTCAGAGTCATTATAAAGAATTTTAATCTTTTTATCTTTCTGATTTTCTACAACAGACTTATACTCTTTAAATTTCTCAAATGCTTTATCTTTTATTCTCAATATATATATATATATATATATATATATATATATATATATATATATATATATATATATATATAACGAGAATGATCATCAATAAAAGTTATAAAATATATTTATCCTCCTCTTGTTAATTGACCATTTAATTCACAAATATCAGAATGAACAAGTTCTAATAAATTAGTATCTCTTTCAATTTTAGGAAAAGATTTTCTAGTCGTTTTTGCTTCTACGCAAATTTCACATTTATCATTATGATCATTCTGACATGCAATGTAACCATATTTAGATATATATTTTAAAGAGTGAAAATTTAAATGACATAATCTACCATGCCACAAGGAAGAAGAATACTCAACAATATAAGCAAACACACAATTTATTTCTTTAATACTGAGTTTGAACATATCATCATAGGAATATCCCTTTCCTAAGAATATACCATTCTTCGATATTACAACTTTGTCAGACTCTAGTATAATTTTAAATCCCTTCTTGCACAACAGATTTGCAGATACAAGATTTTTCCTCAAATTAGGAATATGAAATACATTAAGCAGAGTAGCTTTCTGTCCAGATGTAAACTTCAATTCAACACTTCCTTTACCGATCACTTTGGCCGAAACGTGGTTTCCCATCAACACTTCTTCAGGTTCTTTCTGATCCGTGTAGGTTTTAAACATTGCTTTGTTATTGTATACATGGATAGTTGAGCCAGAATTCAGCCACCAATCTGCAGTTCTAGTTACCACAGCCATATGCAATTCGTTAATCTTGTCTATCTACATGTCAGAAACTATAGCAATAAGTTTTTTGACTTCATTTTCTATTATATTTGTCTTGTTGCTATTTTCTGATCCGAAACCAAGTTTTTTCCCGATATTTCTGAATTTACAATTTTTAATATAGTGGCCTTTCTTTCCATAGTTATAGCAAGGCAATTTCTTCTTTACAAAATTAGATTTCTTAAAATCATTTTCCTTCTTCTGGACTTTTAAATTGTTCTGAAATTTTCTATGACCATTTTCACCGACATGATTCACTTTAGAGTTAGATTTAGAACTAAGAAAAATCATGTCACGTGCACGGTTCTCTGCTTCAATCTGCAGATGAGTCTGAAATTACTCTATGATAAAATTTTCAGGAGAGTGCAGAATTTTCTTTCTGTATTCATTCCAAGTAGGAGGAAGTTTAAATAGAATTGCTCCAACTTAAAACGAATCGGGGACTTTAATTTCAAGTTCGCTAGGTTTAGAGACGAGAATTTGTAATTCATGCACTTGATCCATGATTAGTATGTCATCAGTCATCTTAAATTCAAAATATTTAAACGCCAGAAATTTATCCGTACGTTTCTTCTCATTTTTGTACTTTTTTTCAAGAGCACTCCAGATTTCTTTTGGTGTCTTCATATTTCTGTGAAGATCATACAGACGATCGGTGAGGGAATTGAGAATGTACCCGCGACAAACCAGTTCATCTTCTTCACGCTTGTTTTTCTATGTCTTGGCACTCTCGGCATCATTTGAATTTGAGGTTGAATATGGGATTGACGGCAAGTCTGGATCGAGCACGTAAAAAATCTTCAAGGCGGTCAGCGAGAACACCATCTTGTCTTTCTATCGAGTGTAATTGCTCCAATCGAATCGATCCAGTTTGATAACATCTTGGTTCTGGAAATGAACCTTGACACTTGAATTTAATTCTGTCTCCATAGGATATCACCTTTCGATTGTTAAGTTTGTAGATTGGTTAAAACAGAATTAAAAGCTTTGAGGCGTGTATGATATACTTTTCGAAAGGTGATATTGCCCCCACTATGGGATTACAGTAGAAGGCAATTACCCCCAAGATACAACAAAGCCTTTGAAACTCTCTTAGATGATAATGGGAAGAAGATGAAAAAACTGTGAAGAGAAAGACTTAATTTATAGAGTTGAACATGCACAACTGTTTGAGCGGTTGTGACTGTTTAGAAAACAAAATTGCAGTGGACAGTTTTCAGACAACCTTTGAATTCGAAATTAAAAAAAGGCCAACTCTGTTACCAAGTCGAACCCAAGATGTCCAAGTACCCCATCAAAGACAATAATAAATAAATTGTAATGATCCTAAATTTTCTGTACAAAACTTTTCTTCTTAAAGTACAGAAAGGAGTTTGCAAGGTTGAGCACAATTTAAAAGTTATTATTGTTTAAGAACAGCAAGAAGTAGCTTGTTGCTCATTGGTAAAGCCTTGCACTGCTGTGACATAGCTCTTGTGTTCGAAGCCCATCAGCCACATATATTTTTACTGATTTTTCTTTTAAACTTTTTGGAAGCCCAAAAGTTTACACGTGCAATACACGTAAAAATGAAAAGTCTGAAAAATTGAACATGTGTAAAATGATACTTATACAGACATGAACACATGGCATTCCTCTAACAGCCCCCCTACAGAAAATGACTGGCGAGATTGGTGTTTGGGCCGGCACCGCCGGGCTCCCCGTAGGGAAAAGTGTCCATGTTTTGCCCACTAAACCCCTTGGCCTACCCTACTATCCATGTTCTGTTTGATTTCCCTGCAACTATCCAGAGAATTAAAATGAATCTTTAAATCCATTTTTAATACTTTTTAATTCTTTCTTCAATTCTTAAACCCTAATTTCATCCTATAAATACAACACCATACCCTAGCTCTCTTCATTCTAAATATATTGTCAAAATTCTCAAAAATTTCTAAGTCCAAGAAGAGTACAAATGGAGTTAACCTTAGGTCAATTTTCGGTGAGGATTCGAGACGTTTCCGGCGACTCCGCGACTACACGAAGGCTACCATTCTTTTCCTCTACCTTCTCTTTATTCTTTTAGCAGGTAAGTCCTATCTCTTTTTCTCTCTTCCTACCTTAAAATGATCTCTTTTCAAAATATGTCGGTAAGTGGAGTTATACCGACTTTTGTTTCTAAAACATTGAAAACTACAATTTTTTCTTAATGACCACTCATCCATATCACTATACTTTGTTTGTTAATCATTAACTAATGTTTTGAAACAAGATTCACTTTAAAACTTCATATAAAATAATTTTATTTAAGCTTTTTCGTTTAAGAACCATGAAGTTTACATACGATATCTTTTAATACTTTTGTTTAGCATACCTTTAGAAAACCTCACGAAATAATGACCTACCTCTCATATACACATATCTTGACATAGCACAATTCTCTTGAAACCAATATCTTGTGGCAAAATACGACTATTCAATAAAATACTTCGAACTATAAAAACTCATTTTCTTGTAAATAGTATTATTTAAATTTCTTGCGATTATACCTTTACAACCCATTTCGGGGAACCCGCTATTGGATGGTGCGGATTATCGCACATCCACAGGCTAGTAGGACGAGATGCAGACCTCCTCACGGAGCATACGATCTCGATGGAATTTTAATACAATTTAAAAAAAAATGAGGTTTTCTATTTAATAATTAAAATTAATTTTTAATAATTATATAAGTATTATCAAATCATCTATTTTTAATGTATAATAAAAATTCCATGTTTTATAGAATATAAAGAATGACATGTTTCATGAAAATACCATCAAGAATCAATACAAATCAAATTTTACATTAAAATACCTTGAACCACACACACACACACACACTAACATAACCCGTTCTATAAAATTTACATTCATGAAAACCCTAAATAACATAAATAAATACTTAAGGTTTATTTTGAAAGTATATTTAAAATATTTTTCATAAAACCCCCTCAAGTTATATTAAATTACAATAAGAACCCTAGTAAATATAAGTTTAAACGGGACCAATTCTCTTGAGCCTCAGGGAGCCGGAGAAAGTGGGTGCTTGCCTATTTAAGGTAGAAAACTAAAACGGGGTTATTGATGGTAATTGTCTTGGAAAAAAACACAAATCCTGTAGTCCATGTGCAGCAGTTACCGATAATACCAAAATCTAATTCAGGATCCAAATCTGTTTAAGTGTCTGACTCAATCTGAGCCCCAATCTAATCTGTATACAATTCAAATATGAATCCAATCATAACTCCAATGCAACATGAATCCAATATACCAAACTTGAACACATGAACATGAATACCAGAACAATATCAACATGACTTGACTTGACCGAACCGTGATTATATCTTGAACTTGACTACATGACTACCGTTTACATCCTACATGAACAACTTATACTATGGTCTCGGCAAGTCTGATAACTACAAATCAATACAATATACATTACGGGGTTTAACGGGGTAGACCGGTACGGAATGTGTTAGAAGTGGAACGAGATAGTCACTAAAAAACACTACATGAACATCCGTGCTATTGTCCCGTGGTTTTATCGACGGGGCCTTGTACTACGGGTTACCATAGTTCACGGGATAAGTTGGACTCCTCTCGTATACACTGATACCTTCTGTACCAAAATACAAACAACTACGTTAATATAACAAACAGATAATTTACCAGCTCTATTATCTTTACTTGTCTAATCCATTCTATTTTTTGGGACTTACCGAACGCTAGTTTGCTGACGACATTCATGCCTATTCTTTCTTTGGAATGTTCGTCAAGAGGACCCGACCCTCAGAAGACCGAGCCCAGTCAGGATGATTTGGAGCAGATCACCGAGCAACACGACTTCTAGGCTTTTACTTGTACTTATTTCTTTTCACTTTATATGCCGCTGTTTAGGCATCGTTTTCCATCATTGTACTTTACTTTCCAGTTGTATATAAAAAATGATTATCAATAAAAAGTTGTTGTTTTATTATATCTCTTGTTAATCTTATGTTATTTATTTATATTACTTATTTACGCTTAACGTGTTTAGTTCTGAATAAATATGTCGCGGCCCGCCACATCTCCTTTCCCGTACACTGGGAAGCGGGGCGTAACATAAATATTATAAGCCCATTTAGTTCATAACCCATTTTGTTCAAGATATTACTTAAAAATTGGGAATTATTATAAAAGTTTGGACATTCGGCCGGCCAAGCCGTGTTGTAATATGATGATCGTGCGGCCGACTTCCGGCTCAAACGGGTGGCTGGAGGCGAAGAAGCTAGCGCACGAGCTTCTGTGGATCGTGAACAAGATGAGCACGTGTTCGATAGTTGGAGACGCGATTTTGAAGTGGGGGTATGCATCCAGCCTCGCTTCGTCGACTCTTACGGCTCCTTCTAGAGTTCATGGCCCAGTTATCAAGGCTACGGTTAAATATGAATATTATTTCGAGCTATAAATTAACTATTAATTCGTTACGAATCAGACACATCTATATTTTATTGGACAATCACTTATTCATAAATAGCTTTCTTATTCAAAATGATGACACTAATTAAGAAGGTTGAATTTAGGTTTAAATAGTTGATGTGAGCTTAATGGTTCGTAGAGTCTTAATTCATGGACGGAACCATTCCGATGCAAAAAAATAAAAACTTGTAATGGTGAAAATGATGTGAGCTTTTAAGCTCTTGATTTTGCTTAGCTGGATTGCATTGAGGTAATTATTTCCTAATGCGCTTTTACTTCAAGCCAAACACTGGATTAATTGTAAACATCCATTGCTACATATTCGTTGTCATAATACCAAATAAGAGCTTATATTCCGATTTTCTGTACGAATTCTCAACTTTGATATGGTGAATTGACAAATGGTAGCAATGTTGTTTCGGGAGCTTGCCCATGGGGAATGGAAGGCGCCGAGTGAGGTGAAGTTCCGAATGCTCATACTATGGTTGCCAGTCTTGTGCTATGCCAGCAATGGGCTAACGTGTCCGGTGCTGATGGAATTCAGGATCTCCCTCAGATGTTGTCATCCGTTGATCTGTCGCGAGCGTTGATGAACGATTGAGATTGGGTTTGAGGGTTGCCTCCTGAAGCGTGTGGATCCCGGTGGGCTTGATTTGTATTAAAGCAGAGCAACCTACAAAGAAGTCCCGGGGTGGTTGTGTCACCGTGGACCCTTCGACGATCAAGTTAGCCGAGATATTTGAGCAGAGTAGCGGCCTATTGGAGTAAAATTACCTGAGCCGTCTGGGAGAGAGGTTTATATAGCGGCTGCCATGGGCTAGCTGGCGTGAGATTCTCGTCGGCCGTTACGCCCAAGGCGTTACGCCTGCGTGAATGGCGGGACCCCCATTAATGACGAGATACGCTCGTTAATGGGGGAATGCGACGGCGTGGAATGCGGGATTGTGGGGCGGCAGATATCTCGTGTCTGGCGAGATTCGCGAAGTCGTGGCAGAAGCGCCTGCGACCCGCGTTCTAAGTCGCCCGATTGAACCGAAGAGGCCTATCTCGGCGAGAGATATAGAAGAGGGCGGGAGGCCGAGCTAGTTCAGTTCTGTAATAGCTCGGAGGTGAAGGGCCGAGGAGCTTGGCGTGTAGGAGGGCTCGGAGGCGAGCCAATGGCTGTTTACATGGAGAGCGCAAGAACGTTTAGGGCATCTTCGGAGGTCGGTCCGTCCTCAGCGGGACGATAGCCCGGGGGACGCCTCCAATGCGTGGTGCATGCCTTGTTTCCGTGTGCCTCGGGACATGTCATCTGCCACGTGTCATGATCTGGAGAGTTCCCGATTATGAGCATCATCATTAGCCCCCCACTCTCGTCCCGGTCTATTTATGGGTCGGGTCGAGAGTGGTCTGATCAATTGCCCGTGCTCAGTTCGTAGTTAAGGACCTCATCAGCACGGATTTCCGAGGCGGTTAGGCGTATCCTCGATGACGTTAGCGGATCAGAGAGGAGATCGTGCATTAAAGAGAGAGCGCCAATTTGATCGTACGTTTGTTGAGACGCAGGCCACGTGTCCGACGCCGATTGGCCGACGTGACGGGTGGTAACTGTCTTCTTCACTCGAAGGGACATCTCCAATGGTTGCGCGATACGTGGAGCGTCGACGGCTGGCGAGCGCGGAGCGTCGTTTTGGAGGGAAACAATCTGAGCCGTTGGATGCGTTTTCCAAAACGCTATAAATAGGGGGGATCCATCCTGGGTCCACACTTTCGCCATCATTTCCCTATTGCTGTGAGAGATAGCTCGGCGCTCCTTCCTTTAGATCAGATCGCTCACGCTCTTTCCTCGGAGGACACCTTCTTTGAATCAGGTTAGATGTCTTCATCTAAGGAGTCTGTTGAGATAATTAGAGTAGAGTTTATGGAGTCTTCTTATGTTTCGTCCTCTGCCTCATCCGAGTCGGATTCCCCTCGTAGAGTTAGGGTTACCAACGCCACCCATGGTCAGGCGACGGGAAGGGTCCCCAAAACACGCATCGGGAATGCTCGTGATGCGCTCTCCCTCTTAAGGAATGGGGACGAGCTCACCACGATCCGGGCTCACTTCCACATTCCCCCTAGCTATTCGCTTCTTTTGGCTAGGGAGGATGAGAGGGCCAATCAAGTGCGGGGTAAGGAGATCGCCTTGTACCTGGATGCATTCTGGGCTGGACCGCATCTGCCCTTTTCCCCCGAGGTATGCGGGGTGCTACGTTGTTTCTAACTAGCTCCGGGCCAGCTAGTTCCGAACTCATGGAGAATTCTCCTCGGGTTCCTGGTCCGGTTGAGACTTGAAGAAATCCTCTTCGGCTTGATCCTTCTCCTTTCCTCTCTTTGTTATAAAAGTCATCTTGGCACCCGTAAGGACGAGCCGAGTTGGGTGTACATTTCTTTTAGAAAACACAGGGGAGGAGAGGCCGGTTCGGGGGTCATACTAGTTCCTCCTTCCATCCACGAATGGAAGGAGAAGTTCGTATTCGTCGGGCCACTCGAGGGTGAGGTTTGGCCTGTGTCTATACAGTGGCACAGGGCCAACTGCCCGCGGGTGAAGCGGTCGTCCTCTCCTGAGGCGAGGGCGGTGTCGATGTGGGAGCCTATCCAACGGGCCGATGTTTTGCTTTCCGAGCAGGCCCTCAGTTGGGCCGGGCTCAGCCCCGCTCGATTCATGGGTAAGTTAGGAGCCTAGCTAACTGATCGCACGCTTTTGGCGTGTCGGATGTTCAAAGTTCTAAAGTTTACCGTGATCAGGACGGTGTCGCTATGCAGCTAGCCGGTTGAGCACGGGTCGATCCACAGGGAGATGGTTGTATTTCCGTTCTTGTCTTAGACGAGTCAATAAAGAATATGTATATGTTTGTTCAGTCTAACCTATGTGTATTATTTGCAAGTATGAAGTTGTTAAGAAAAAGATACGAGATTGTAAGCTAACGAAATTCGTACTCAAAACCTTTGAGCCGAGTCTTGACCAATTGAAGCTAGAGCAATCGGCAACAACGTGGATTAGGGGATTTAAGCGCGGTATTCGGGGAATCCGGCTTATTTACCCTTGTCCTTCCGTTCTTGTCTCTTGCTTTCGCCTCCGGCCAAACCGAACGCAACCGGTCGTGGTTAGGAATCACCGTTACCTTGTTAGGGTAGGGTGCCTAACGGAGCGCTTGCGTATCGTTTGGGCGGAGTTCAATGGAAAATAACGGGAAAAGGAAATGAGCAAGAAGATATTAACTTACAATACCGTATTTATTCTTAACAACGACAATTATTACAACCATTCACAAAACGAACAAAAGAGAGAGAACAAAAAGAAAAGGGAAAAGAAAAGATTACAAGTAAGTAAGTGCATGAATTTAAATTGCAAGAAAGTAAAGCATGAATGTAAAGCAATTAATAAAAAGCAAGAAAGAAATAAGCAACAAAATAATTATAAGAACACTAGAACTCAAGACAAGCATGGGATCAATAGCTAACCCTTAAACTTGCAAGCTCAATCAAGAGGTTGCAAGATCAAGAGAAGGGTAAAGAACTCATGTGAAATGAAACACTAATTCCATAAGAAGATACAACCCTTGAGATCAATAACAAACTCTTAAACTTTCAAGCTCAATGAAGAGGTTGAAAGATCAAGAGAAAGCAAGAATCTCAAGGGGAAGCTAAACAAACAAGAATGATACAAAAACTCTCATCTTCATTTAACATCCACTCAATGCTCTCACTACATTTTCATGGAGGAAAGATGAAGAAGAAGAAGAAGAACAAAACTACACTAAAAGAGACTAAAGAAATTAACACCATTGGTTTGGCTCAGATCCGGGGTATTTATAGGATAGGAATAGGAAACCTAGGGCAAGAATCTGACAGTAAATGAATGTACCAATATACCCCTGAAAAATGACCCAGCAAGGAGCTTACATGACCGCGGTTCCGCGGCCTAAGCATGCTTATGTTGGAGATAGTGCCCTCAGAGTCGATTATTGGATCACAGGCACGTGATTGCAATGATTGAGGGAGGACCTATCCCGGTGGGACAGTCTTACTCGAGATGATAGTATGCTATCTGGTTTACCTTTATCATCGTGTACTGCTTTAAGTGACCTGACATGTCGCTATTGCACGTTGATAGAGCCCCTAGGATTCTTGCTTAACTACCGGCAGTATGAGGGCGATCATATACGTGGGAGCTGGTAGTCTATAAGCACATCCTTAAAAGGTCCCTAGTCGTAGGAGTTTCGAGACAGGGCATCGATACTCCAGAGTAGACTAGTGTATACAGTCGAGACCCCGACGAGGGGCGGTGGACGGTCTCACAAGCCACTGGTGTCAGTTGGTTCACCTAAGATGTATACAGGTGCTCATTAGGTTATGAGTACACCGGACAGGACTCGCCGGGAACATGCTAGTTGGTCTTATACCTGACGTCAGATAGCAGTTCCCTGGTGACATGTGTACAGGTTAGTTCATCGACCTGGGGATCGTCATTTGTCTCGTGTGAGTTCCCACTGTACTTTGATTACTACCCTACCACGGCTCAAAGGAGTCGTGCAAACAGGTTTTAGTTGGGTACAGTCCCGAGCCACATGGAGGCAGTGAGCGGATCTTCAGGGGTTCGTCTCTCCCGGTATTGGGGGTGAGGTCGCGCTGTGTCTAGGAGAGCCATTACACGAAGACCTTGGCCAAGGCAGGAGATTTACTGGTAGGTATTCCAGTAGTATCTCAGGGTGTTCTGGGCTACACTCCGACACGACTTGTACCGCTTTTGGGGGTCTGACTTTTACCAACCCCCTAGGCCCGCCATGCGATGCTCATAGACGAACGGACCGGACTGTACGGATATTGTCACTGACAGGCTCAGTTGGGTGTCGGGGTGAGCTTCCTCATCGACGTCCCTTTTAGTCAATAGCTGGTGGCCCGTCACGTATTGGCTTATACCTCTGATGTGCTAGTGGTTAAATCCACAGCCATAGTATTGACGAGTCTTTAGAGTCCACCACACTTTCAGTTACTCAAGCTTTCGGGCGAAACGCTGTAGAGGCCGTATGGAGATATGGCAGGGTCCGATCAGATACGTGCGGTATTGCACGGATCAGGATCGGACAGTTTTGTACTAGTGGCCGTATAGTTATATGGCAGGGTTCGATCAGATACGTGCGGTATTGCACGGATCAGGATCGGACGGATATAACTAGCCGGCTTTGGTTTAAGCCGGTCCTAGTTTAGTACAGTGTAGATTTTGTCTTTTTGCATTTGTATCCGGACGGAATACAGATGCGGGTGTGTATGCACAGTATCGGGGTTTTCCTGTAATTTATTACGGGACCAGTTTTCTGGAGTTGCCAGTTTGCTTTCCGTTCCGGCCGGTTTTCCTTTGTTCTTTCCCGGCCGGACTTTTCCGATGGAGGGTGTTATTTGCAAGTTCGCAAATAACACTTTGTGGAGGACTTATTTGCATAAGGGTTGATATGATAAGCATCTTTGCTTTTCATGATTTGATGAGATTAGAAATGATTTGAGGTTGATGGAAAGTTTTGTGATGATTATGTTTATGGTTGTGGTCACCTTTTCTTTTCTCCTACACTCACCTCCCTTGATGCTTCATAATCCTTGCTCCACCATTTTCTAAGGATGAGAGTTTTCATTTTAGAAAAGAGAGAAGAAAAAGAGAGAAGAAGGAGAGAGCTTCATCTTCATCTTTGAGAGAGTATATCATTCTTCATCTCATTCCATTGCTAGAAAATTGAAAGCACCAATTTTCTATACACCATTCCTCCATCTATGGCAATCAATACCCCAAAGTGAGACATGCATTCTACACTACACTTCCTACAGCAAATCTTGGACTCGTCGATTCGCCAGCTTCGCGCCCGAGTTGCCTCGGTATTGAGGTGGGAGCCCATAAAAGATGTAGGCGACGTGGTGCCCTTCCGGCGAGGAGGCGACAACCGGAGATCCCGCGAGGAGATCGGAGTGGAGATGAAGACCGGAGGACTCGGATCAGTCGGTATATCTCTAACTCATTCTCTTGTTAGCTTAGACTAGTTTAATGGCACGATCCGGGGTTTAGTGCGCGGTGGTGCCGGTTTGCTAAGTCCGCAAAATTAAAGTTTATCACCGTTTCCGCGTTTGGCCGTCGGATTGACGGCCGGGGCGCCGCCGTGCACTTACAGTGGTATCAGAGCCTCGCCATTAATTTCGTCTAGCTTCGTTTGATGTGTTTTTCAGTTCCGATCGACCAAAATTCCAAAAACCGTATTTTTCCTTCACATCAGTTTCTGTTGAAATTTTTTGAAGTCTAAAAATTTTTCAGGTTGTAAATTATTGATGTACTGGAAAATCTAAGAGCTCTGTAAAAATTCGTCGAAGTAACTCCACAGTGGGAGCGCGGAACCGCCGCGAAAACCCCTTTCCCGCCGCCCTTCCGCCGCGCACTGTGGAGATCACTTCACCAATTTTTTACAGAGGCCTTCTGGGCTTGAAATATAGGTTTTGGAATATTAAAATTGGGCCCAGGTTTTCTGTGAGTGCTACAGTTTTGATTGGGGGCCCACTTGTTAATTTTTGGTCAATCGGAAAATTTTAAACACATTTTTCACAGTATTTACATTATATCTGCGACCGTGAATGTCACTCGATCGGTAAATCCGGTCTAACTGCTATAGCCCGGTTAGACGGATTTGCGAACGTGACTTTCACGTTGATGTTCTATGTTTATGCTGTGATGTTGCGGATCGGTCGTGGGGGATAGCCTGGATGCAATGCTAGTACAGTGTTGGTGTATTATGTATATTTGATATTGCGGGGCGAGCGTCCGACATGTGGACTGCCGTCATTGCCTGTTTGTATTATTCTTTTAGGGCACGACCTGGTTGCGGTCGATGTACCCGTTGTATGTATATTTTACTTTCTGTACTAGGATTACCCCGCGGTGGGGTGCACGGATAGCCGGGTTCTAGAGGGCAACAAGCCCGCATCTCATGGCATTGGGACGGAGGGGGCTTCACTCTAGGATTGGCGGGCTATTCGCCGCACTCGTAGGGGGTACAGGTTGACCCAGGAGGGGTGCCCAAGTTGCCGGATTCCGTGGAGTGCTGGGTGGTCCATTCACGGAGCTGAAAGGGGCTGCCTCGCTTCAGGTTTTGGCGGGTGACTTGCCGCGCCCGTAGGGGTCTAGGATTTCATTGCACAGGCTATCCACACGACCAGGGGAACGTCGGGTTTCAGTAGTGGCTCTGTGAAACCCGGGGATCCCAGATATCTGTATTGTTCTGTGATGCTGTACATTTCTGTGTTGTTGCATTTCTTTTCACGCCTTGAGCGAAATATAATATATTGGTATATATATTAGTAGATGTTGTATATGTTTTTCATCCGCGCTAGTCCAGTCCCCGCTCTGCCGTTAGTAAGCTAACCTAACGGGTGATGACGGGACCCAGTGGCGAATGGGGATGGCATATACGTACGTCAGTATATTTTCGTTCTTTGTGGTGTGATCAATTGATGGGACTGCGTTGATTCGGATCAATGCAAGTTAAAACAAACCTATTCTGATGTTGTTGGAACACTTTTTCAAAAAGCTGTTATTGCAAGGACGTTCACTTTTGTTTTGCATCGTGGTATTCATTTGGAATATCCTGCTCCTCAGTCGACGAGGCAAGGGCCGAGATCCCTTCACCGGGAGTGACCCCTTGAACAAAAAGTTTGCGTCAGGGCATTAACTTCACTATAGCCGATTACTTTTGCTTTGCATCGCGGTATTCATTTGGAATATCCTGCACCCCATTCTACGGGGAAAGAGCCGAGATCCCTTCACCGGGAGTGACCTCTTTAGCAACGGTTTTCGTCACTATATTTTCAAAAAGCTATCAGTTCCTTCAACGATATCAAGTTCTTTACGTTAAAGGTTTTCGCCAGAAACCATTCGTAGCCCTCCGTCGTTTCAGACGGGTAGCAAGTAGTATTCATGCTATGTTTGTTGACCTTCGTCAAGGCATAGTGTATGGTAGCTGCTTGTTGCTTTTCTGCAGCATAGATAGATGCGTTGGTTTGGGACAGTCGTATAGCCTTGTTGACTTTCGTCAAGGGCTTGTACGGGTGGATTCAAATTAACCTGGATAATGACGGGTAGAACTTGACATGTGACTTATGATTTGTTGACCTTCGCCAAGGTCATAAGAGCATGGGGCAGAAATCACATCGGGAGTTTCAAAAGAACTGAAACTTGCCAGATATGCGCATACCTTCTGGAGTGTGATAGCGTGAACGGATTCCGTCACGTTATCATGCGATGATAGTTGGATCCCGATTCCCACTGATGAGTTGGTTTACTCCTCGGGTGACCCCGACTAATTCTTCTTTCAGGTTTGGAGGAGAATTTGAGGTACAGTGGGAGGTTTCCAGATTAGATAAAGTGATAACCATTCTGATCTAGGTTAGAGTGCACGCTGAGTGTTTCTTCTCTCTCTCTCTCTGGCAGCGACCATTGACCCGACCCTAAGACTATGACTCAGTGACCAAGTTGACCGAACCTACTTAACATTGGCTTTTGGATTGTCAGAGTTGCAGACCTCGTTGCCACTCCTACTTTTACCCTTTTTCTCCAGGACACCCCGTATTACTAACGTCCACTTCCATTGGACAAAACCATCGTATGGTTAGATACGAACTCGAAGGAATTCGAGGATGGTTTCCGGTTCTGGAGAAAACGGATAGGATTATTCAGTTGTCTTTTCTTTTCACCCTCTCTCAGGTTGCGAGTACTCCTTAGTTTAGGAGTAGTACACCTATTATGCAAATTGGACAGTCTTCTTCCAAACCATAGGCTGGTGCCGACCGGTAGGGAATGAAGAAAACCAGTTAGCCTAAACGGTGTACAGAAGGTATTGAGTTAAGACAAAGAAAGGGATTAGTAAGAGGGCAAAGTAAATTGCGACTGCTATTCACGACCAAACCAAGTATTTCTTCGCCAATCCTAAATCACCTTTGTATTTCTCCAGGACACTCCGTATCACTACGAAGATCCCTTTTTATTGGATAATCCATCGTATGGTTATATACGAACTCGAAAGGAACTTGTTCCAGTTCGGGGATGGATCCTGGTTCAGGAGAAATAGGAATAAAGTACATTCAGGTGTCTTTTATCTTCACCTTCTCTCGCGTTGCGAGTGCTCCTAGGATTAGAACAGTACACCCTTTATGCTTTTTGGATAGTCTTCTTCCAAACCATAGGCTGGTGCCGAACGGTAGGGAAGGAAGAAAACCATTTGGCCTAAAGGGGTGTACAGAAGGTAATGACTAAAGACATATAAAGGGATTTGGAGAGGTGGCAAAGAATTATGCGGTTATAGTTGTGAATCTGGATAATGGTAGAGGCATTACTAGGAATACCAGGATACCCCATCGAAACATTTCAATGTTTCAGGTTCACTGTGTACAGTTAATAGAAAACTGATTTCCCAAATTAGACACTTGCTCCAGGGTATGTATTTACCAGGTATGATTCTCACATCTGTATGGTTTTATAGATGATGAGTGGGAGTAAGTTATTGGGAATTGGGTGACCATCCTCATTATATCGGGATTCGTTGTAATTGGTGATATTTGAGGATGCCACCTGGGTTGTTTGCCGGTCGGCAAATATTTGGTTTTGAATATCCGCTGTTGTGCACCAATTTCAAATTGATATATCTGTACGTCTATTTTTCATAGAGTGAGATATACCTTTTGATATTATGTCGATGACATTTACCTATATCAGTGGATGGTTAGGTAAGGAGTATTGAACAGCGGTGTAATTCTTCTTAACCAAAAGTACAGTTTTCAACCTACGACACACAGTGATTGAGTCGCAAAACTCAGGGGACTTATACAGAGTATTGTATATTGTCCAGTATCCACTAGGACAGAGGGGTTGGTCCTCGTACTGTATTATGTTTACTTGTGACTTCTCTAGTTCTTAGACAGGTGTTTCGTAGAAACACAGGGTCAAAGTTTTGAGAAGTTATAGGTATAAGAATAAAGTAGAGAACCAGGTGTTGCAAGTATCGGGATTCTTCAAAGTGATCGAAGATGTAATACTTGTACATGGTATTCAGTTGAAAGTAATGATTAAGAGAAATTGCTTCTCTTTCAGGTTACTCATAATTGGAAGCATTCCTAAGTTGAGTAACGCTGATCGGCCTCTCTCCATTTAGTTGACATGCACTGGAGACAGCTGCATGATTTGAATCTGGTTCAATTAAATCAGTGCCTCTGGTTCTATATTGGATATAGAGCAGTTCATATCTTAACGTTGTTAAGGTACGGGGAGTTGTCCGGCTTATGATTAAAACCAGACTCTGGATAACTCAAGGCACGTTTTCTGTAATGGCTGTTTGTGGGTTGACCCAGGCTATGACGAGGGTTGACTTTCTACCATCTGGGAGATCAATAGAAATATTGTTCAAGACTTGCCACAATTTTATTAAAAATGGATTTTTTTCAAAAACAGAAGTGGGAGTATGGTAGAACTGGAAGTGATTCCAGAACCGCAAACGATTACTGAAGATTTGATAAGGAACCTAAAGATTCAATCTGATTTGACATTCCATTGGCCACTCCGCAGATAAGGTGGGTAACTTCAGGCACCCGAGAGGTACTCCGGTAGCCTCAAGGACGGTGACAGGGAAGTTCTTGTTTACCCACACTTGCCATTGTTGTTGTTCCAGGCTGCGAGACCCGGCAGGAGGATGAGTATAGCGTCGTTCTAAACTAGCTTTAGAAGTGCACGTCCATATGACTCTGCCAGAGGGTTGTCTTAGTAAGTGGGAGCAGCGGAAGCATTGGTGGACATCAGGCTTATGTCTATTTATAGACTAAAGCAGATGTAGCGGAGATAGATCATCTATTTCTGATGTGACAGTCATGGGTTTGACGTCATCAGAATAGGGGATGGATCTGTTGAGAAGGTAGTAGGGTATGATATCCTGGTATTTGGATGACATACACGTAGTAGGAAGTGATATCCCTATACTACGATCGGTTATACTTTGGTCGTCACACAGTGGTTTCTCCACATGGGATTTGGACATTATATCAGACATACTGGTTACTAGATCTATGTTTTTAGATCTAGATTTGGGTGGTTTCCCAATCAGGGTACCTTGACAGCATTCTAAGAGTATTTAGAATGGACGACTCCTGGCACGGTAGTGTACCTGCAGGTGATGGAGTCACCCTCTCTAAAGGTGTCTTACAGACTAAAGTAGAGAGGGATGTGCATGATTGGCAGATCACTTGCTTAGGCAATTGAGTCAATCATGAGATGTCAAGTACCACACCAGATGTTGTTCTTGCACTAGATGCAATAAGTTGATATTGATCCAATCCTGGATAAACAGTCGGAAGCAGTTTTAGAACATAAGTGAATGTTCTAGGGGTATGATAACGACAACCTCATTTGGGAAACAGTTATCATTCCAGGCTTCCAAGGTGACATGGACGACAAGGAGGTTGTCAGAGTTATAGTTATCCTTCTGACGAGGGGCAGTATTTTGGACAGATGGTCCAAGGTGATACTGAGGGTGGCATGGCGCAGGATACTGATTAAAGTTCAGTTGACGATACAGTCTAAGAAGTTTGGATTTGGAGTTCATTTATGAGCTAGGTCCCATCAGACATCCAGACAGTCTAAGACAGGTATTGCTCATTTCGGGAGATGGATTTCTCCGCGAACTTGAGATATAGAGAGACATAGAAAGAAACACCAGAGCGGATCCACTCACTGAGGCTATTCCTCGACCGCAATAGTTTCGCAAACGGATTTTGTGAGACTGACTAGTAGGGGAGTTGGGTGTTCGGTATCACACAGGCTGTGAGTATGCGACATCGCAATAATTAGCCTTGAGTGCAAGTGGGAGATTGTTGGAGATAGTGCCCTCAGAGTCGATTATTGGATCACAGGCACGTGATTGCAATGATTGAGGGAGGACCTATCCCGGTGGGACAGTCTTACTCGAGATGATAGTATGCTATCTGGTTTACCTTTATCATCGTGTACTGCTTTAAGTGACCTGACATGTCGCTATTGCACGTTGATAGAGCCCCTAGGATTCTTGCTTAACTACCGGCAGTATGAGGGCGATCATATACGTGGGAGCTGGTAGTCTATAAGCACATCCTTAAAAGGTCCCTAGTCGTAGGAGTTTCGAGACAGGGCATCGATACTCCAGAGTAGACTAGTGTATACAGTCGAGACCCCGACGAGGGGCGGTGGCCGGTCTCACAAGCCACTGGTGTCAGTTGGTTCACCTAAGATGTATACAGGTGCTCATTAGATTATGAGTACACCGGACAGGACTCGCCGGGAACATGCTAGTTGGTCTTATACCTGACGTCAGATAGCAGTTCCCTGGTGACATGTGTACAGGTTAGTTCATCGACCTGGGGATCGTCATTTGTCTCGTGTGAGTTCCCACTGTACTTTGATTACTACCCTACCACGGCTCAAAGGAGTCGTGCAAACAGGTTTTAGTTGGGTACAGTCCCGAGCCACATGGAGGCAGTGAGCGGATCTTCAGGGGTTCGTCTCTCCCGGTATTGGGGGTGAGGTCGCGCTGTGTCTAGGAAAGCCATTACACGAAGACCTTGGCCAAGGCAGGAGATTTACTGGTAGGTATTCCAGTAGTATCTCAGGATGTTCTGGGCTACACTCCGACACGACTTGTACCGCTTTTGGGGGTCTGACTTTTACCAACCCCCTAGGCCCGCCATGCGATGCTCATAGACGAACGGACCGGACTGTACGGATATTGTCACTGACAGGCTCAGTTGGGTGTCGGGGTGAGCTTCCTCATCGACGTCCCGTTTAGTCAATAGCTGGTGGCCCGTCACGTATTGGCTTATACCTCTGACGTGCTAGTGGTTAAATCCACAGCCATAGTATTGACGAGTCTTTAGAGTCCACCACACTTTCAGTTACTCAAGCTTTCGGGCGAAACGCTGTAGAGGCCGTATGGAGATATGGCAGGGTCCGATCAGATACGTGCGGTATTGCACGGATCAGGATTGGACAGTTTTGTACTAGTGGCCGTATAGTTATATGGCAGGGTTCGATCAGATACGTGCGGTATTGCACGGATCAGGATCGGACGGATATAACTAGCCGGCTTTGGTTTAAGCCGGTCCTAGTTTAGTACAGTGTAGATTTTGTCTTTTTGCATTTGTATCCGGACGGAATACAGATGCGGGTGTGTATGCACAGTATCGGGGTTTTCCTGTAATTTATTACGGGACCAGTTTTCTGGAGTTGCCAGTTTGCTTTCCGTTCCGGCCGGTTTTCCTTTGTTCTTTCCCGGACGGACTTTTCCGATGGAGGGTGTTATTTGCAAGTTCGCAAATAACACTTTGTGGAGGACTTATTTGCATAAGGGTTGATATGATAAGCATCTTTGCTTTTCATGATTTGATGAGATTAGAAATGATTTGAGGTTGATGGAAAGTTTTGTGATGATTATGTTTATGGTTGTGGTCACCTTTTCTTTTCTCCTACACTCACCTCCCTTGATGCTTCATAATCCTTGCTCCACCATTTTCTAAGGATGAGAGTTTTCATTTTAGAAAAGAGAGAAGAAAAAGAGAGAAGAAGGAGAGAGCTTCATCTTCATCTTTGAGAGAGTATATCATTCTTCATCTCATTCCATTGCTAGAAAATTGAAAGCACCAATTTTCTATACACCATTCCTCCATCTATGGCAACCAATACCCCAAAGTGAGACATGCATTCTACACTACACTTCCTACAGCAAATCTTGGACTCGTCGATTCGCCAGCTTCGCGCCCGAGTTGCCTCGGTATTGAGGTGGGAGCCCGTAAAAGATGTAGGCGACGTGGTGCCCTTCCGGCGAGGAGGCGACAACCGGAGATCCCGCGAGGAGATCGGAGTGGAGATGAAGACCGGAGGACTCGGATCAGTCGGTATATCTCTAACTCATTCTCTTGTTAGCTTAGACTAGTTTAATGGCACGATCCGGGGTTTAGTGCGCGGTGGTGCCGGTTTGCTAAGTCCGCAAAATTAAAGTTTATCACCGTTTCCGCGTTTGGCCGTCGGATTGACGGCCGGGGCGCCGCCGTGCACTTACAGCTTAGGCCGCGGAACCGCGACCATAAAGAGGGCTTAGGCCATCATTTTTTGTCGTGTGCCCTGGTTTGTAGTTGTCTGCTATGTGGTATATGATTTTTCTCAGAAACGCTTCACAATTCTTCCAGAATTTCAGTAGAACAAGAGGTGATGTGATGTGGATCTTTTGCCATGATTTCCTTGAGCTCCGTATAGATTTCTTGGATCTTGTGTTGACATTGAGCTTTGTGCATGACATGACAATCGATTTTCCATTTTGTCCCTTAAACTGGTATATGGAAACACACGGATAGAGAGCGGAGACCCGTGTTTTATCTGTTGTTGGCAGTAATCCAGAATTTGTCATACTTTTCCATGATATTCACTGTTTAGACCTGAGACCAGAATCCTGCAATTATGTAGCAAACACTGATAAAAAGCACCTGCCTATAAACAAACGAGCGTAAGAATGGGCGGTATAGAATGCAATATTCTGGTATGAACACTGACCTGTCTAGACTTACATATTTTTCTTCTGTTCTTTCTGGCATCACTAACTCCCTTTTTGTATTTTCCTTTTTGCAGAACCGATGGACCGATCCAAATTCCTGGCTTCCATAGTCGTGAAGAAGGGGAGGAAGACCGGGAGCACTGGCTTGTCCCGCCACGCTCCAAGCCCGGCCCCACAGGCGGTCGCACCGGCCAGGCCTTCAACCACGCCCCGGGCTTTGGAGACCAGCCATGGGGAGAGTCGCAAGTACGCTCGGGAACCGGAGCCCCGGGCGAAGGAGGTGGAGGATGAGACCGACCCCCCCTGAGGTCCCCCTCAAGAGGTACAAGAGGATGGTATCCTGATCTCCGTCCTCCCCGATCTTCATGCAGGAGGGGGACGTCTGTTTTGAGGTGCCCTCGGAGCTTTCTATTGCCGATAGCTTGCTTTTGGAGATGGAACGATCGGCCGGGGGCAAAATTCCACGGGCGACCCTCAAGGCCCAAGTTGCCGCCATCACCCAGGAGGCTGTTCAGGTCACTATCCGCTTTCCGTTTAGGTTTTCGCCAAGCATTTTTTCGTCGAATCGGATGCTTTTTAACCCTTTCTTTTATCTTCCTCGGGTCCTCTAGCACTGCGCCCTCATCGCCAACATAGAGCACGAGGAGATTGCTCCGGCGATTCAGAAGGAGGACGAGTTTTCTTCGCGGGAGGACGATATACGCCAGGCGAAGGAGAGGATTTCCGCCCTCAAAAACCGGGTGGCCATCGAGGAGGTGGTGAACTCCAAATCCAAGGAGTCCATTCGCCTTTTGAAGGAATCCAACAAGGCCACCCAGGCTAAGTTGGAGAAGGCCAAGGTGCTAAACTCCAAGATGAAGAAGTCGCATAACGCCTGCAAGAGGGAAACCGAGGCGGCGAAGGAAGCGGTGAAGATCGCCGACTTTTGGGCTGTAAGGTCGGTGGAAAGGTACAAGACGTCAGAACAGTTCTACGCTGACCTTATCGACGCCTCGGCCATTGTTTGGCACCAGGCTCTCGACGCCGTCAAGGCGTTGATACCGAGGTTTGCCGATGGCGAGCTTTGGCTCGAGTACCCCCTCTCCGAGGATGAGCCGCAGGGGGAGGCCGCCGGAAGTGCCGCCGGTGGGAGTGCTGGAGATAAGGCTCCCTGCGCCGAAGCTCTTGGTGGGAGCACTGACCCTAAAGCTGTCACCCCGGCTCCCAACGCCGGCGCAGAGCAGGTCGAGATCCTCCCCGGTCCCAAGGCCTGAGCCTTCTTGCCTTCTTCCTTTTTTTCTTTTTTTTAAATCTTGTAAGCCTTCAGGAAATTTTGTAAGGCTGAGGAGCCCATAATACCTTTTGTAAAGACTCTCAAATTGAGAATAAAGTTGCTTTAAATCTTTCTTCGCGGCAGTGTTTTCTTGTGCTCGTTGACGTGAGCTTGTTAGTGTTTTCCTCGTTTCGTGAGTCAGACCGTAGGTCGATGACCGGTCCTTTAGATGTTATCGCGCGTCAAGTGAAAGCCAATTATTCATCAAGTATACAAAGGCCGGTGTCAGGACAGTGTCCTTATGTCCCCGAAGTCGAGGTGATGATCGCTCTCTTAAGATACGTCGGTTGGCCCCTTAGAGTAGAAATATATAGATTTTACCATTCCTTTGAGTTGGACCAGAGAACACTCCTCTTAGAGTAAGTTAGACAATAGCCAAGTTTGAATTGGTAATGCGTCGGCCGAGAAAAAAGCTGTTCGGCGGTTCCATGAGGGCCTCGGACCCTTAGCGTAGATGGGTAGGAAGTTACCCGCTAAGGGTTAACCGAGCAGGGAAGCTGCTCGGTGGCCTCTTGGTGAGGGCTTTGAACCTTGGCGTCGGTGGGCAGTAAGTTTCCCGCTAGGGATGGACCGAGTAGGGAAGCTGCTCGATGGCCTCTTGATGAGGGCTTTTGATCTTTGGCGTCGGTGGGTAGTGAACTACCAGCCATGGATGGACCGAGCATGAGAGCTGCTCGGTGGACTCTTGATGAGGGCTTTTGATCCTTAGCGTCGGTAGGTAGTAAACTGTCAGCCAGGGATAGACCGAGCAGGGGAGCTGCTCGGTTTCGCGAGGCGTCGTTCAATCTCCCCCGACGTGTGAAAATTTGGAAGAGTGACTGTCGCGGGCGACACGTGGCTGAAACGCATAGACTAGGAGAGGAGTTCCAGGATCCGCGTCGTTCCAACTTCGGTTGGCCGTGAGACACAGGATGCCCACTACGTAGCAGTCTTGTATTAGAAAAGTTAAAAATATCCCAGAATTCGTGGCCATGCGCGCGCAAATTTTGGCCACGTGGCAGTCTTGTATTGGAAAAGTTATAAATAAAGAAGGAGATTAGTTTCTTTCAGCGTTGCTTTTCTGAGATGGCCGGGCATATCTACTCGATTAAAGAGATCGTCACTCCTGATGACGTCTATTTGTACGATCAGGCCCTCTCCGAAGAGATGTACCGGGAGGTGGTCCAGCGCATCGAGGACCATTTCGGCCGTCTACTTCCTCGTCGGTCCCCCCTCCTCTAATTGCTGATGTATGCAATTTGGAGGAGGTCCCCGGGGCTATACAACCCCTTCTCCGAAGAACCGCAGGATGAGGCTTTCGATAAATTGCACATGCTCTATGTCCTCAGCCTCATCTCGAAGAACATGCATGACCGATCGGCGGCCCTTCTTTTGGAGTGTTTCTAAAAGAGGCAGATCGCGGACTCTTGCCCGGCGGATGGAAGTTCTGGTGCTTCCGTGGCGTCCCGGGTATGTAGGCAGTATCAGAGGGAGCGGGCTGAAGAGGCCATGGCTCGGGGCGGAGATCTCCACGGAGACCCACCAGCAGAGCTTTCTCGATTCCGTACCCCCTCTGCTGTAATTTTAACTTTCGTGTAAGGCTGAGGAGCCCATAATACCCATGATAAATAAAATTCTCCTTTTGCGACGTATTATTGTTTCCTTTTTGTTTTCATTACGTGTTTGAGTATTTTCATAAAACGAAACCCATGACCTTTGAACCGCGGAAGAGGGAAACACATAGGAGAAATTTCTTTTAATTCAAAAGACTTAGAAAAATTTACATCGCTTTTACAAAGAAGAAACATATATTCACAGATACAATTTTTAAATTTACTTATACAACTTGAGTTTCTCGGCGTTGTAAGGTCGTGGAAACTTACGACCCGCCGCGCCTTGCAAGTTATAGGCCCCACCGGGCAATACCTTGGAGACAAGGAATTGGCCGTCCCACTTCGGGGAGAACTTGTGCAACTTTCCTTGGTCTACGAACTCATTCCGTCTTAGGAGCAGATCTCCAGTCTTGAAGGTGAGATGCTTGGCTCGTGCGTTAGAGTAGCGAGCAGTTTGCTGTTGATAAGCGGCGGCTTTGATCCGTGCCCGGTCCCGTTTCTCTAGCAAGATGTCCAAATTAGTTCGGAGTGCCAAGGTATTAGCTTCGTCCTCGAAGTGCTCGACTCTGTAACTGGGCAGTCCGATCTCTATTGGGACCATCGCCTTGGTGCCGTAGCACAAGCTGAAGGGGGTCTCTCCAGTGGGGCTCTTCTTTGATGTGTGTAAAGCACATAAAACACGGGATAGTTTATCGACCCAACCGCTCTGCCTTCCTTCCAGACGAGTTCGAAGACCTCGGATTACATCTCGGTTAGCGATCTCGGCCTGCCGTTGCATTGAGGATGCGCGACCGCAACGAACTTCATAAGAACGTGGTATTCGTTGCAGAATCCCTTGACTCTGTTATTTTCGAAGTTCGTCCCGTGGTCGGTAACGATACACCTAGGGATCTCGAACCGGGATATTATGTTGTTCTGCAGGAATTTGATGGTCGCGGTGGCGTCCGGTTTTCTTATGAGGACGGCCTCGATCCACTTCGTAAAGTATTCTACCGCGACGAGGATGTATTTGTGCCCACCCATACCAGTTGGGAGTTAGCCTACCATGTCCATTCCCCACCGGGAAAACGGCCATAGGGATGTCAGGGCCGTTAGCTCGGTAGCCGGAAGGCGGGGTATGCTTCCATGAAGTTAACATCTCTTGCATCATCTGACGAGCTTCTGAGCGTCCTGATGAACGGTCGGCTAATAGTACCCTTGGAGAAACGTTTTCAAGACTAAGGTGCGGGCCCTTGACGAGCTCTACCAACCCCTTCGTGAATCTCACGCAGGACGTAGTCGGCTTCGTGAGGGTCGACGCACCGAAGAAGAGGTTGCGTGTACGACTCTTGTAGAGGTTTCTATTTCTCCAAACGAAGTGGCGGGCTTTGGCCCGGAGGCAGCGTGCATCCCCTCGATCTTCCGGGAGCATACTCTCCTTCAGGAATTCTATGAGGGGCTTCCTCCAATCCCGGTCTTCTTCCTGGGCAGCGTAAACTTGAAGTGATGTCCCCCTGTCTTCTACACTGGGCCGTGGCAAGACCTCGAAGAGAATATTCCTCTTGTTGTTGGCCGTATAGGGGCTTTCTTAGAGCGTCGTCCAGGGCGTTTAGGTGCCAAGGAATCTGCTCCACTTGAACTTCATCGAAGTCTTTTCGTAGTCTTCTTACCTCGGCTAAATATTTCACCATCAGAGGCTCCCGGGCCTCGAAATGGCCGGTCACCTGGCCTACGACCAGGGTGGAGTCACTATGGATTCAGATCGTCTTCAGCCCCACTCCGGAAGCGATTCGTAGTGCAACTAGCAAGGCCTCATACTCCGCGGCGTTATTTGAGGCTTTGAACCCAAGCTTCAAAGAGTACTCCATCTCTGTCTCGTTTAGGCCTCGAATGATGAGGCCAGCACCGCTCCCATCCTCAGTAGATGATCCATCAACGCAAAGGACCCAATCGAGGATGGAGTCGGGCCTCTCCTCGATCGACGGTTGAGACCCGGGGGCTGGCGCCGACACCGCCTCCTTGCTGGGGATAGTGCATTCGACAATAAAGTCGGCCAGGACTTGTACTTTGATAGCCTGCCTTGGACAGTATTTGATGTCGAATTGAGGTAACTCCCACCTCCATTTCTCCAAACGACCAGATGACTCGGGGGAGGCGAGAATAGCCCCTAAGGGACGCTCGGTGAGGACGAGGATGGTGTGTGCCTGGAAGTAGTGTCGTAGTTTCCTTAAGGCTACGATAAGCACCAATATAATCTTTTCTATGGCCGGGTACCTTGTTTCCACGTCCTTAAAGACGTGGCTTACGTAGTAGACCGGCTTCTGGACTCCTTCAACTTCTCGAACGAGCACCGAGCCTGCAGCCTGATCGGACACTGCTATATTAAGTGATAGCTCGTCTCCTTCAATTGGCCGGGTGAGCATTGGGGGAGTTTCCAGGTATATTTTTAATTGCTCAAAAGCGATCTGACACTCCTCCGACTATTCGAACCTTAGGATCTTTCTCAGGGTTTTGAAGAATGGAAGGCACTTTTCTCTGGACCTTGATATGAAGCGACTCAGAGCGGCCACTCTCCCCATGAGTCACATGATTTCAACGTTGCTCTTCGGTGCGGCTATGTTGAGGATGGCACTGATCTTCTCCGGGTTAGCCTCGATTCCTCGGTGGGTAACCATGAACCCGAGGAATTTTCCACTAGTGACCCCGAACGCGCACTTTATGGGATTCAGCTTCATTTTGTATTTGCGGAGGATGTCGAAAGTCTCGCCAAGATCTTTGGCGTGCTCGTCCGACGAGGTCGACTTGATGAGCATGTCGTCGATGTAAACCTCCATGTTCCTCCCGATCTGTGGTTTGAACATCCTGTTGACCAAGCGCTGGTATGTAGCTCTGGCAGTTTTGAGGCCGAAGGGCATCACTTTATAGCAGTATACCCCATGGTGTGAATGCGTTAAGCTCTTCGTCTACTGGATTCATACGGATCTGGTTGTAGCCGGAGAAAGAATCCATGAAGCTGAGCAATTCGTGGCCTGCCGAGCTGTTGACAAGTTGATCTATCCGAGAGAGAAGATAGTTGTCTTTTGGGTAGGCCTTATTGAGATCTATGAAGTCGATGCACATGCGCCACTTCCTTCTTGCCTTTTAACCATGACCACATTCGCCAGCCATTCTGAGTAGGCCACATTTCGAATGATGTTGGCTGCAAGCAACCTGTCGACTTCGTCCTCGGTTGCTTTTTGTTTGATCGGAGTAGAGCTTTGTTTCTTCTGCCTGACGGGTCGGACCGTCGGGTTGACCCCGTGCTTATGTGAGATTACTTTTAGGGTCGATCCCGGGCATGTGGGTGCCCAAGCGAACACGTCCGAGTTTCCTCGGAGGAAGTGGATCAAGTCGTCGCGCTGGGCTCCCGCAAAGAGTGACCCGATCTGGACAGTTCATTGGTTTTTTCCTTCGACGAGGGTGACCTCTGTTAGCGCCTCCACCGGTGCCTCTAGGATTTCTTTTTGTTCGTCATGAGTATCCAAAGACCCCTGGAAATCACCCGCACTTCCAGGTCGTCGCTTCGTTGCTCGAGGGTAGATGTCGTTGTGAAGCAAATCTTCACAATTTACTGGTCCCCGTAGGCCTGGCCTATTCCCCTTTAATCCAGTGGAAACTTGATCGTGAGGTGGTAAGTCGAGATTTGGGCCCGAAGGGAGTTTAGCGTCGGGCTTCCCAGAAGGATATTGTAGGTCGATGGAATTCTAGCGACGATGAACTCCACTAGTATGGTTCTTGTATGGCCTGCCTCCCCGATGTTAAGGAGGAGGGTAACCACTCCCTCTGCCGGGATGGAGTGGTTAGTAAACCCCGACAGAATGTGGGCGGTTGGCCTTAGGTCCGACGGGCCGAGCCCCATACATAAAAAGTAGTCGTAGAAAAGGATGTCCGCCGAGCTTCCCGAGTCGACCAGTATCTTTTGAACCTCGTAGCGGTGGACCCGTGGTGTAATCACAAGGAGGTCGTTGTGAGGCAAGGATATCTCGTGGAGGTCTTCGTCAGTGAAAGTGATGGGTGTTCCCCTCCGAAAGACGGCGCGACTGGGACGTCTAGCCGGAGATTTGGGGCAGATGCTAATTGGTGCTATCCGTCCACCTCTCCGAGGAAGCCAAGTTGATTTATGGCACCGTGCATCGGAGGTTTAGGCGGATGCGTCCGATGTAGCAGACTTCGTCAGATTCCCCCTCGCTTGAGGGGTTTTTGATTATGGGGACGCTCTTCCCTGCAGGCGCAAGCCCCTGCAGTTAATTACGCTACCGCATCGCGGTAACCACTTTCTCCTTCTCCAGATGGTCACTTCATGTCGTGTGTATTTATTTTATGTTTTGTTTCCCATGGATTGTTTACGGAGACCGAGTTATGTTGTCACCCGTAGGGCGTGGACTAGTCCAAATCCGTAATATCTTAGATTTGGGTTTGGGGGTTTGGTTTGAGGATACGTTAGCCATATTTGAGGCTAAGATCAACTCAAACATTTGTTAAGGATACGTTAGTCTATCTTGAGACTAAGATCAACTTAACGGGATCGTTTAGATCCGACAAGAGAGCATTTGGGCTCCATTGTTCCAGTTTAGGGACATAGTGGTCCATTGTATGTACGGCCGTCGGGACCCGTTACCTCTCTGACGGCGTTGAAGGATTACAACAACAGGTGTCAAAGGAGTTCCGAGATGTACCCTTGGACCAAAGTTGATTGGAGGGATTCACAGTCCAGTCTGTTTGAAGGTTTAAGGATACGTTAGACATATTTGAGGCTAAGATCAAATTAAACGGGATCGTTTATATCCGGCAAAAGAGCATGCGTGGCTCTATTGTTCCAGTTTAAGGACATGGTGGTCCATTGCTAGTTTAAGGACATTACGGTCCATGGGTAGTTTAAGGACATTGCGGTCCAATGTTAGTTTTAAGACATCTCGGTCAAGGTTAAGGACGTCGTAGTCCATGGGTTTAAGGACCCCACAGTTCATTGTTAGTTTTAAGACATCTCGGTCAAGGTTAAGGACGTCGTAGTCCATGGGTTTAAGGACCCCACAGTCCATATCAATGTATGGTCATCGGGACACGTCACCTCTTTGAAGACGTTGAGGGATTACAACAAAGGAGTGAAGAGATGTACCCTGGAACCGGAGTGGATTAAATAGTCTTTGGCCCCATTTGGGATTAAGACCAATTAATTATGTTATGAGCCCATTAACCCAGTTAATTATGAATTGTGGACTTATGGCCAGCTTGGGCTAAGACCAATCATGTCTGGGACATCGGCCCTCCTGTTGGTACCTTGAAGAAGAGGCTTTGCCTCTGGCCATTTAGCCAATTGGGCCAATGCCTAGTGTTAAACACTAAAGACCAATCAGTGTTGAACACTGGGAATGAGATTGATAAGTCAGTGTTTAACATTAAAAGATAGTTGGTGTTAAACACCAACAACAAGGCTTTCAAATTAGTGTTAAACACTAAAACAGATCAGTGTTAAACACCGGCAACAGAAATCTCAAATTAATGTTAAACACTAAGGTAATCAGTGTCGAACACTGCAAATAAAGTTCTTTGATTAGTGTTGAACACTAAGGCCGAACAGTGTTTTAACACTGGATTCAGGGGTTCCAATTTAGCGTTAGACGCTAATGCAAGAGGGGTCACGTGGTAGCACGTGAGGGCGCCCTCCCTTCGTTTGTTCTGCTGGGAATATCGCATCTTTTGGAGCATCACGTGCCATCACGTGACGGGTGTTTAAATGAAATATGTTAAAGTCTCTGCCAAGGGTCACGTGGGTCACGTGATGCACTGCCTCAAAGGGGCTTTTCTGTAGATCTTTTTTTGGGGGGTCACGTGGTGACATGTGACCCTGCCTCTATGTATGTTTGTTTAGAAGATCTGTTGATCTCTTTCAGGAATTAAATTCCTCGTAGGATTGAACCCTGACAATAATTTCAGAGGAATTAAATTCCTACTTCCTTTTGAAGATTCATATTCTGGAATAGAGTTGAACTCTGAATTTTCTGTAGGAATTAAATTCTTCATATATGTAAAGAACTGAATAGGGTTAAACCCTAATAAAAGCTTTTAAGGAGTTAAACTCCCATTCTCTGTTTAAAGAATTATTCTGGGGAATGAGATTAAGGGAATTAAATTCCTGTTGTTTTATCAGAACTAAGTTCTCAACTAGGGTTAAACCCTGATTCTTTTCATTCTGAAGGAATTAAATTCCCATAACACAGGGTCAAACCCTAATTTTATTTTAAAGGAATTAAATTCCTATAGTTCTGTGAGAATTAAATTCTCGTGCTTCCATTCCCTCTCTATGCTTTGGATCTGCATGGCAGGATCTCAACCCATTGAGAATTAAATTCTCAACTCAAGGGGAGATGTGCACTTTACAGATCCTTCACCAAAGAGAGAAGTATGTTCTTCTGTTTTATATCAGAGTTAAACTCTGTTGAGAATTAAATTCTCATCCCTTTCAAAAAGCCTTCCCTTTCTTACCTAGGGTTTTCTTTTTTTGCAGAAGATCCAAATTCCTCCAAAGTATCAAGGCTCTCTCTCTTTTCTTCCCTCTGCATATATCTCTTCCTGTGTGTCCCTTGGCTCCTATTTATAGGAGAAGCAGCCGAGTCAATTAGTTTTTGATGAATCTTTCATCGAGAGATTTGATTTGTTTTCACCATTCATTTGGACCTTTGGATTATTAGGTGAATTTTATTCACCATTGGATTTTAAATCCAGAGATTCTCCTTTGTTATTTCGGTTAGATTTCACAGGGAAATCTTTCCAAATTCGAGATTTTCCCATAGATAGATGATATTTAATCACCTTTAAATCTTTAATTCAATCGGTTGCTTTGGAATGATTTAAGAGGCCTTTTCTCAGAATTTAATTTCCGTTAACAGATAGGCTTTGAAAACTGGTCACGTGTGGCCACGTGACCCTTGGTCACGTGTGGGCACGTGACCCCTTTGGAACGAGCCATCTTCTTTCTTTCTGCGCTCTGCTTTTTGGTCACTGCTTAGCTGTCACGTGCCACCACGTGACCCCTGGTCACGTGTGAGCACGTGACCCTCGTCTGGAGCCTTTTTCTTGATTCAAACTGAGAACAAGTCTGCTGCTTTTGGAGTATCACGAGCCAACACGTGACCCTGGTCACGTGGGAGCACGTGACCTCTTCTGAAGCCTTTTCCTTGATTTCATCAGGGAACCGGTTTGCCTTTGAAGCCGCTTTTAATTGTCACGTGCCAACACGTGACCCAGGTCACGTGGGAGCACGTGACCCTTTCTGAAGCCCTTTTCTTTGATGTAGTCGGGAAGCTGAATTTGCCTTGCCGATACTTTTAAATGTCACGTGCCAACACGTGACTGCTGGTCACGTGTAAGCACGTGACCCTTTTCTGAAGCCTTTTCCGTAAGTTTTCCTGATTTTAAGTCAGGAAAAAAATGCCCCCACAGCGTTGTTCTCACGTGTCCGCACGTGAGTGCAACGCTGTCACCTTTTGTGACCGTTGGATTCCTCTAGGGATTTGGGAAGATGAAACGTGTCCATCACCTCCTATAAATACTTATGTTTCTTCAGAAGAGCCTTCACTTTGCTCATCTTTTTCTTCTGAGAACTTTTCCCTTGAGAATTTAACTCTCGCTTCCAGAGCTTAGTTCTCTGTCTTGAAACAATCTTCAGAGTTTAACTCTGTTCAGGTGACCCTTTTTCTCATATAGTGTTCTTGGACAAACAACGAACTTCCACATTCCTTTGGATTTTAAATCCAAAACAAGGGTTTTTACTCTTTTTTAATAAGGAACCCATTCTTCTTCAAGTTTTTCCATAAGAACAGGAAACCACCTAACCTTCGAATTGTAGATCTCTTAGGGTTTAGATGATCTTTGGGGAGATGATGATGGCGTTTCAACTCTATGGAATTTAATTCCCTTTTCTTAATAAGGAATTTAATTCCAATGAAGAACTCAGTTTCTTCACACGGAGGCTTCTTGGGGTCTCTTGACCCGAGGTTGTCCTTCTGCAATTAATGAAACAGGAGCTCTCTAATGATTCTCATGACCTTTATTTCAGGTATCATGGATGCCCATCTGTATGGTCTTGACGAGATCATTTCCTATGGGAATATTGACGTTGATGTCTCTTATAGTTTTGGAAGCTGACGATGAGGTCGAGGTTGTTGAAGGGCCAGGGGAACCTTCAGCTCCTACTTGCATGATTGTCCGTGAGTGACATTTTATTATAGTCCCGTTCGTTCTGTGTTTAAGAGTTTTACTAACATTTGCCAAATTTGAACAGCCCTGCCAGTCTCCATGGCTTTGGAATCACGCATTGTGATGCCTCCCGGCCCTTATGCTTTGCGGGCTTCAGAACGCTTGGCCCAATTGAGCCTTGTCTCCCTATCTTCTTTCGTCGAGGAGCTCCGTGCTGGTAGCGCGACCACAGCCGAAGCGTTTGCCGCTGAAGCTAACGGCTCCCTTCCTTTTCTCGCCACCTATCATAGCGAGGAGGTGGTGCGGGTCTGGGTGGAGTTCTGTAGGAAGGTGGAGGCTTGTTTGTACGCTCTCGAATGTTCTCGCCTTTCCTCGGAAGCCGTGGCTGCAAAAGCGGAGTTGCGGGGTCTGATAGCACGATGTGCGGCCAACATGACGTCATGCGAGAAGAGGCTTGGCCGCAAGTTCTCGGAGAGGGAATTGGCTTCTAAGACGCTGAGCGAGCTTCAGGCCAGCCTCACAGCCAAGGCCAACAAGGCATACGAACTCTGGCGAGTGCTCCAGGAGTCCATAAAAGAGGTGGTGGCTCTCGATAAGGCTGCCACGTTCACTCGTGAGAGGGTCGAGGCCCATAAAGCCACCGAGAAAGAGCTCGAAGCTCTGCTTGCTTCGTATCAGGCTCAGCAAGCTCAGGCGGAGGCTCGTCTCCTGGAGATCTTGCGTCATGAAGCCGTGGCTCAGCAACAAAACGATGAGCTGGTAAAATTACTGCACCGCCCGCCGGCTTGAGGACTTGTATTTTTTCCCCCTTTTTTGTACATACTCATGGATGAGAGTATCTTTCTTTTTGTTTCTTTCATGAATTGTACTTTGTATCCATTTTGGTTTATGAATAAAAGATACATTTTTCTTCTCAATGGTGTGTCCCCTTTTTATTGAATGTATTCTGTGGATATTCTATTTTGATCTCCTTGCAGGACAGCGATGGCTTAGGATTCAGGGTTAGGATCTGCTTCCTAAGACTTTTGCATTTTATGAGCCACGAGGGTCTCATAAAGAGTTTTTCTCCCTACAGGTCGAGAGGATCCCATAGGTGTAAGTCCTTCCTAAGAATCGTGAAGATTCTTAAGCGGGTTTCCCCTTGAGAGTCGTAGGGATCTCACAAGAGAGTTTTCTTCCTTACAGGTCGTGAGGGCCTGTAAATGCTGGATGTGGTCGCCCTTGTCCGTGTTTCACGGGGCCAGGGGGCTGTTCCAGGTATCGTAGTTTAAAGACGTCGCGGTCAAGGTTAAGGACCTCATAGTCCGTGGGTTTAAGAACTCCACAGTCCGATATTAGTTTTAAGACATCACGGTCAAGGTTAAGAACCTCATAGTCCGTGGATTTAGGGACTCCACAGTCCGATGTTAGTTTTAAGACATCACGGTCAAGGTTAAGGACCTCATAGTCCATGGATTTAGGGACTCCACAGTCCGATGTTAGTTTTAAGACATCACGGTCAAGGTTAAGGACCTCATAGTCCGTGGATTTAGGGACTCCACAGTCCGATGTTTGGTTGCTGGGACTCGTCACCTCTTTGAAGACGTTGAGGAATTACAACGCCGGGTATCAAAGGTGTGAAGAGATGTACCCTTAAACCAAGGCAGAATCCGTAGGGAATCGGGGTGGTTGATCGTTAGTTTTAAGACATCACGGTCGAGGTTAAGGACATCATAGTCCATGGATTTTAAGGACTCCACAGTCCGGTATTTGCTCTGGATGCTTCACACGGGTTCACTGCCGTGCTTGGCGAGGACCAGGCTCCGCTCTGGGCGTTTTCCGCGGGGTCAAAGAGTGACGTTATCCGCGTTCTATGTAACCGGGAATTTTGCACTAGATTCTTCACACGGGTTCACTGCTGTGCTCGGCGAGGACTAGGCTCCGCTCTGGATGTTTTCCACAGGGTCAAAGAGTGACGTTATCCGCGTTCCACGTAACCAGGAATTTTGCACTAGATGCTTCACACGGGTTCACTGCCGTGCTCGGCGAGGACTAGGCTCCGCTCTGGATGCTTCACACGGGTTCACTGCCGTGCTCTGCGAGGAACAGGATCCGCTCTGGACGATTTCCACGGGGTCAAAGAGTGACGTTATCCGCGTTCCACGTAACCAGGAATTTTGCTGATTGTATCCGCATTTCACGGGATGGAGGTTTGTCTGTTGGCGATATGTATACCACCGAACCATGGAACTGGGAGTTGCCGCTGTTCCTCTTAGCTTGAAGTTGTGTTCTTCGTTACGAGACGAATGTTGGGATGATCTCTAGGTCGCTTGTGGCCCGTCGAGATTTAGCTTCTTTCTTTGGTGAAACCTGGGAGGGAGGTATGTTCTCTTTTTGTTTACGCCCTTGGATCGTGTACAGGGTGTGATGGAACATCACCTGTAGGGCATAAAATTTATTTTTATTTTATTTCTTTTTCCCGCGATGCTCTATCGTTTCAGCTTTTATATCGCGAAGGTCGCGATTGCCCCATCATTTCGGCTATTTTTCGCGGTGCCTAATCATTTTGGCTATTTATTTATTTTCTACTCGCTGCTTTTTATTGCGAGTTGCCCCATCATTTCGGCTATGTTTCATGCATACATTTTTTTACTTGCTGCTTTTTATTGCAAGTTGCCCCATCATTTCGGCTATTTCGTATGCATGCGTGGCTTGCTAGCTTTTTTCGCCGCAAGCTTGGATTTTAGACACCGATTTCGGCATCAGCACCGCTACAACTGGGATGTTGCCAGGAGCGAATCATCATTTACCTCTGTCGATGTTGAGCAAAGGAGGCTTAGTAAACAGGGTTAAGGGTCCTGTCGACCAAGGCTTTTGACTTCATGAGCCGTAAGGGTCTCACAAAGGTATTTCTCCCTACAAGTCATGAGGATCTTGCAGGTGTATTTTCTCCTTAGGGATCGTGAGGATTCCTAAGTGTGTTCCTCTGTAAGTCGTAAGGATCCTACAAGAGGGTTTTTCTCCTTATAAGTCGAGAGAAATTATAAGGGTTGTTCACCATATGGACATGTCCCTAGTCACGGGTGCGACTTTGCTGGGGAAATGTTTATTCGCGCCCGTGAATTGTATACAAGGGCCAGTATTGAGCCACTTGTAGGGCAATATCGAAGGTTGTGGAGGATTTTCTTAAGAACAGGTTTAGGTTTCTGTAACTTAAGACTTTCAAGTCTTATGAGCCGTGAAGGTCCCATAAGAGAATTCTCCTTACGAGTCGTGAGGATCTCGCAATTGTATTTTCTCCTTAGGAATCGTGGGGATCCCTAAGTGTGTTGCTCCTTTGTGAGTCGTAAGGATCTCACGCGGGTGGTTTCTCCTTACAAGGTCGAGAGGACCCTATAAGTGTCTTTTAACGAGGTTACGCCCTTTCAGGTTTTCACAAACACTCGCCGGTAGTCCTGCTGTTTGTACTCACGGAGCCCTTTCGGGTTTTCATCCGTGCCCATTTTGCTTATGGACATACCGTTTTTTTATTCTTTTTCTCCTTTTTTTTACAAGGTCGTGCCCTTTCGGGTTTTCAAAAACACTCGCCGGTAGCCCTGCTGTTTTTACTCACGGAGCCCTTTTTGGGTTTTCATCCGTGCCCATTTTGCTTATGGACATACCGTTTTCTTATCATTTTTTTTATATATATTTTTCTTCTTCTTCTTCTTTTTTTATTCATCTCGTCAGCCTAAGGATGCTGCGGTAGTAGTTTAGGGACGTTTCGGTCCGTTGTTAGTTTAAGGACATTTCGGTCAGTCGTTAGTTTAAGGATGTTTCGGTCCATCGTTAATTTAAAGACATTTCGGTCCGTCGATAGTTTAAGGACGTTTCGGTCCGTCGTTAGTTTAAGGACATTTCGGTCCGCCGTTCAGGGGAAGGTCGGCTACTGCTTATGAGGTCTAAGCTTAGGAAGATAACGAGCGGACATAGTCGTCGTCATCTATCATTGACCCAGGCTGTGGCTCGCTAAGCATAGTATTTCTTTAAGAAGCGGCCGTTTATTGGCCTGAAAGGCCTCTCACCGTGCATGTTCATGAGTAGATAGGCTCCTCCCTGGTAGACCTTGTCTATAATGTACGGGATTTCATAGTTCGGCTTAAATTTTCCCCGCTTGGCACGATTCGGAATCATAGGTCTTTTAACTACTAGCATGAGTTCGCCTTGGCGGAATGTCCTCGGCCTGGTCAATCTTTCGTATGAGCGCATCATCTTTGCTTTGTAGGCCTCTAGATTTTGTTGCCCTATGAGCCGGGTTTCATCGAGGGCATCAAGTTCCTCGAGCCGAAGGTGAGCATTTTCTTCGTCCGTCAGCTCGTAGTGGACCGCCACTCATAGAGAGGGTAACTCTATCTCGAAGGGGAGCACTGCTTCCGTCCCAAATACCAACGCGTACGGCGTTGTGTTCGTGGCCGTTTTGAACGTAGTTCGATAGGCCCAAAGGGCCTCTTGCAGCCTCTCGTGCCAGTCTTTCTTATTTCGGGACACCGTCTTTTTTATGATCTTCGTCAAGATCTTATTGAAGGCCTCGGCCAGACCGTTAGCTCGTGGATTGTAAACCGAAGAATATCTCCAGTCTATATTGTGCTGCTGCGCGAAGCGGCTAATCTTATGGCTTCTGTAAGCTGGCCCGTTATCGGAGATAATCCGCCGTGGGGTTCCAAACCGATAGATGACGTGCGTCTTGAAGAAGTGGAGGATATTCTCCGTCTTCACTTCCCTCAGCGGTACTGCTTCTTCCCATTTGGAGAAGTAATCAGTTGTCGCCGGGATGAAACGATGTCCCCGGGACGATGCTGGCTCGATGGGGCCAACTATGTCAGTCCCCCACATCTCGAATGGCCAGCTAGCCACCGTTGGGTGTAGTGGATTCGGATGTTGGTGGATAAAGTCTCCATGAATCTGGCACGAGTGGCATTGCTTCGCATACTCGAGGCAGTCATGGATCATCGTGGGCCAGTAGTAACCCATCCGTTTAATTTTTAGCTTCATCTTCGGGCCTGCTTGATGAGAACCACAGATTTCGTCATGAACTTCCTGAACGACTCTTTCTGCTTCGTCAGGTCCTAAGCATCTCAGCCACAGAGAATCAAATGACCTCTTATACACAGTATCATTGACGAAAGCGAAAGATAGAGCTCGTTTCATGAGCTGATGTCTTGAGGACGCTCCTTCGGGGATCCGGTGGAACTTAAAGTAGTCTATGAAGACCTCCCTCCAGTCCTCAGCCTTCTCACGGTCTTTTATTTGTAGGGTCGTCTGCTCAGTCGCTCCCTTTTCTTCGTATGATTCCGGAGATATTTTTGCCGGGGCGAGCACTCGACGGCTTTGTACCATGATTTTGACGTCATCGAGGTTCTCGTCAGCCAATTCTTTAGCGAGCTTAGCTAGCACGTCTGCTTTGCTATTTTCCGCTCGTGGTATGCTTTCCAAAGTGTAGGAAGGAATTTGGGTCAATAGTTGTTGCACCTTTTCACCGTACTTCACCAACTCCGGTTTGCACGTTTGGTAGTCACCATTTACTTGACTAACGACCAGTTGAGAGTCCCCGTATATAAGGAGGTCTTCAATTCCCATGTCAATGGCGATCTCAAGGCCCGCTATCAAAGCTTCGTATTCGGTTTCATTGTTTGTCCTCGGCTCTGTTAAGGAGAAAGCAAAGCGCATTATCCCTCCTTGTGGGGTTACGAAGATGAGGCCTACTCCCGATTTGATTATGGGGGTACATTGTTTGCGCTTCTTCATGGAAGATGCCCCTTCAAAATAAAGTTCCCATCGGGTGTCATCGCCGCCGATCGCGTCAAATGCATGTTCGTCTGGCAAATCACAGTTCAGAGGAGAACCGGCAGGTACTGGATGCTCAGCAAGGAAGTCGGCAATGGCCTGGCCTTTCACCGCCTTAAGAGGTCGATACGTTATCGAGAACTCCATCAGAAGTAGAGCCCATTTAGCGAGTCGACCCGTCAATATAGCCTTTGACATCAAATATTTAAGAGGGTCCACCTTCGAGATGAGACGGACTTCGTGTGCCAACGCATAGTGCCTGAGCTTTGTTATCGCGAAGATCAACGCCAAGCAGTGTTTTTCAATGGGAGAGTAGTTGCTTTTTGCCCCGAGCAGAACTCGGCTTAAGTAGTAGAGTGCTCTCTCTTTTCCTTGATCGTTCTCTTATGCCCATAATGCGCCTAAGGAACCTTCGAAGGCGGTTGTATAAAGAATTAGGGGTTTTCCCTTGACCGGCGCAGCCAACACCGGAGGGTTCTGCAGGTACTGCTTGATCTCATCTAGTGCACCTTGGCATTTGTGATTCCAAACGAATGGAGTTCCCTTCTTCATCAAGTGGCTGTAAGGACGGCATTTGCCTGAAAGATTGGCGATAAATTGCCAGATGTATGCGAGCTTCCCTTGGAGAGACCGCAACTGTTTGAGGGTTCTTGGCGGAGGCATTTCCATGATCGCCTTGATCTTAGATGGATCTATTTCGATACCTCAGTGTCGGATGATGAATCCCAGGAATTTACCCGAGGAGACTCCAAACGCGCATTTGAGGGGATTCATCTTCAAATTATATTGCCGAAGGCGTTAAAATACAGTCTCCAGATTCTTTAAATGCTCTTCGTATGACATGCTCTTTACTACAAGGTCATCGATATAGCACTCGACGATGTCATGTATGAGGTCGTCGAAGATCTTTGTCATGGCCCTTTGATAGGTAGCGCCGGCGTTCTTTAGACCAAAGGGCATAACCCTGTAGCAGAATATACCCAAAGGGGTCCGGAAAGCGGTGTGCTTCTGGTCTTCGGGATGCATCTTTATCTGATTGTATCCTGATGAACCGTCCATAAAGGAAAAAACCTCGTGAGTGGACGTGTTATCTATCATTAGCTCGGTTACTGGTACTGGAAAATCGTCCTTCGGGCAGGCTTTATTGAGATCCCTGAAATCTACGCATATGCGTACCGTCCCATTTTTCTTCATTACCAGGACGATGTTGGCGATCCAGTCGGGATACTGGACTTTTTGGATAAATCCATAATCGATCAGCTTCTTGACTTCGGCGTTGATGCTCATTTCAAGCTCGAGTCGCATCCTTCTCGGCGCCTGCTTGACTGGCTTGATATCTGGGGATATTGCTAATTTATGCACAGCGATCTCTGGATCTAATCCTGGCATCTCAGAGTAGTTCCACGCGAAGCAGTCTTTATGCCGTAAAAGCACGTTCTTTAACGCATCCATCCTTTCTTCAGATAGCAAACCGCTGACAAATGTCGGTCGCGGGTCATCTGTCGATCCCAACTCAATCTTCTTGAGGTTATCTGCAGTAGTATGTATGCCGTCTTCCAGTTCTTTCGGAGCTGGCGGAAATTCTGAGATCACCTCATCATCGCTGTTCTCAAAGCACCAGGGAAGGTGATCCATGTTCTTGGGCTCTTCTTTTAATATCGTAACCGTGTAACAGGTGCGAATCCGCTTCCAGGGCTGAGGTGGATCTGGTTCTGCTTTTGCGGCTTTGGCTTTATGCTTTTGTGGCGGCGTTACCCTCCAGCCGTCGGATGAAGCGAACCTGCCCTGTTGGTACTGGTCCTCGACCCAGTTCTTGAAGGTGAAGTAGTCTTCGGTAAGATGTCCTATGGCTCGGTGATAAGAGCAATAACTCAGATGAGAAGCCTTGTTAGCTTGCTCAGGGTGTCTGGAATCTGGAAGCGCGATCATTTGATGTTTTATAGCGAGCTTGAGTAACCTCTCCGTCTTGTCTCGGGGGAAGGAATACGCTCGATTCATCTTCTTCACGAGGGAAAAATCCGAGCCGCGCAATACCCGATCACGTAACTCTCTAATCCTGCGTCGTTGTTGTCGGCTCCCCTTTCCGCTTCTTGATTCATTTCTGCCTCTGCGTCGAGCCTTTCGTACAACGGGTTGACAGGGATGAGCATCTTCGTCTTTTGCAGCCTGTTGAAATAGACGTTGCACCCTGGTCTTCTCGTAGATGGCCATCTCACGGTTGTAGCCTTCCCAAGCTTTTTGACCCGCTTTCCTGATAAGCTTGTCCATCCGTTCTTCAAATGACGGACTCGGCAGTTCAATCGCGGTATCTAGTTTTGATGAGGGGTTGGCATTTCCCGACAGGGCGTCCTCTTCTTCATCAAAGGTATATATAGCGTAGCTACTGTGGGCCCGTTCCCGTCTTCCGGCTCTCACGTATCCAAGCCCAAGTGTTTCCATTTTCCCGTTGGGCAATTTGCGTTGAGTCCCAGGGACATCCCAAATCCTGTTGTGGAACCGAGCCTGTCGAACAGTCTATTTTAAGAGTACTCCTTGGCGTTTCAATAGCTCTTTAATCCATTTGTATAGTATCTGGGCAGACGGATGGGTTGGAGCCTGTCGAGTGTATCATCCGCGCCATGCCAGTTCTCTTTCTCTACTTTCGACTCTGAGGATCGGTAGAATAGGATTACCTTCTCACACCTTTGCCTGGGAGGGACGTAAAAAGTTTGCAGGTCCTGCACATTGTAAGCTTGAAGTGTGTCGAGATCCTTGTAGTGTTCTCGCGGCACCATGGTGATTTGCAAACTCTGATCATCGCTAGGGGGTGCTTGTATTGGCAGCCGATTGGAGAACACGGCATTAACCTCGTCTTCCGAGTCACTTCCGAATACCAACATGGGGGCGGACGTCCTTGGGTTGTTGCGTTGAGATGGCCCAGTATAAACTATCTCTTCTTCTTCTTCGGTATCGCTCCCAAAAACAGGGATGGTGGCGGTGGCTTTGTTCTCCGGCTTGCGACACCTTTCTGTATCCTCGAAATCTGGCGAAAAGTATTTCGCATCTTCGTATTTGCAGACTTCGTTCACGGAAAATGGGTTCAGCTCACCTGTTACAGTATACTCGAAACCATCCTTAAAGTACTTCATACACTGATGCTGTGTAGAAGGGATGATGTTGTACTCGTGTAACCAAGGACGACCGAGCAAGGCGTTGTAGCAGGTCTTGGCGTCAATGACATGGAATTTGATGCCTGTGACGAGTAGTCCAAAGCGTAATGTTAGTATCACGGATCCGAGGGTCCGTGACGATTGTGAATCGAAACCAGAGATGGTAATTTTGTCACGAGCGAGGTGTTGCACACTCATGCAAATTTCCTTTAACACCCGAACGTTAAGGAGATTGACGGAGGATCCATTATCCACTAGGAACTTTCCTATCTTGATATCATGGCAGTATCCAGAGACATATAGGGGACGGTTGTGGTCGCACGTCCCAAGAAGGAGGTCTTCGTCCCCGAAAGCGATGTCGGCCGTGTGCACTTCCTCCAGTTCATCCTTCATCCTTTCAGTGGCGAGGAAGGCTTGGAATTGCTCAGGTTCTTGTAGCGCCTTAATTAGTGAATCTCGCGCTTCCTTTGATAATAGGAGGGCATCGAGAATGCTAAGCTGAGAAGGTAGCTTCCTTAGGTGCGCTAGGATGTTGTAGTCCACCTTACCCTTCCTAGGAGGGTCTTTGGCGGCCAGCACTTTCATAACTTGGTCATCTAAAGTGATATCCTCAGTGACCTTTTCCTTCCCCTTATCTTTTCTATTTGCGGGCCCGAGATTCTTTTTCGGGAGCATGCGATTGCGCAGCTGAATGTTTTCACAGGCCTCTGGTTCCTCCTCTTTCCCTAAAACGGATTCTTTAAAGAGAGGGCCCAGAGCCATTTCGTTATCAGAGTCTCTCCCAAAGGTGAGAACTTGTGACCCTCCAGCGTTAACCATGTAACAGTTGCTAGTAGTTCTGTTGTGCCCGTCGGCAGTAGTTCTTCGTTCCCGACGAGTCTTGCATTTCATGCGCTTAAAATGTTGCCGATGAGCAACATATCCCTGCCACCATATCCTAAAGGCGTCGCACTCCTCCATGGGGTGTGAAATTTTCCGGTGATATGCGCAATAATTAGGGTGCCTCTCCGCCCCATTGAGCGTGTTTCCTTCCGAGGGTGGTAGCTTCATTCCCATTGACATGGCTTTGGCAAACCTTTTTCTCGTCTTGAATATCTTCTTGTCTGCCTCGGATGCCTTTCGATCTGGCGGGAGTACTTCAACTCTTTCGTTCAGTCGCCTGCATTTGGCTCCTTCCGATGCGGTCATCCCACGCTCCTGATCCGCTTTACTCTTTAGACGAATCTCGTCTATAAAGGCGTTGATCATTTCATCTGTTGGACACACACGCTCTGGTTCAGGCTCTGCCCCAGTTTCCTAGTGCCAGGAGTTTTCTCATCGTCAGTAAACGAGTGGGAGATTACGTTACAACTCGCCACATATCCCTCGGATTCATCCGACGAGCTCTCTCCATCATCGTCCTCTTGAAAGATGTGGCTGAGGAACTCTTGCAGCGTGACAGGAGTTCCGCCTTTTCATTGTACTCTTCCAGTGCGTCGATTTGCTTCTGCAAGTTCGTGCGCTTGTCTCTGGGATTCACGGGCTTCTTGGATTTCTTCTTCTTCTTCTTCTTAGAATTTGACGGTTGGGCGTGAGTATTTGGGCCATCATCACGAGTCTTCGCAGTTGGGCGCGGCTTCAACATCCCTTCGATAATTTGAGGTTCAAGCGGGTCCTTCCATTTGATCGCAGGGCACGCTTGAAGGTCCCTAAGCATTCTTTTGGTTTTAGTTGACAGCACGACCTCCCATGGAGCTTCTTCAATAAAGGAACAGGTTGCCCCCGGTGTATCTGCTTTCTTAGGAGTATGCGGCTGTGGCGGATTCACCTTCCACTTTTTGGACGGTGCAAACTTCCCCTGGAGGTATTGATCTTCAATCCATCCTTTGAAGACGAAGCAATCCTCAATCGGATGACTTACCGTTTGATGGTAAGGGCAATAGTTAGGGTTATTCACCTCAGTGGGTTGTGGCGGTCGCCTTGGATTTGGTAGGTTTATATAAGTCTGTTGCGTACTGCCAGCTCGAATAACCGCTTCGTCTTGTCTTGTGGGAACGAGTAGGGATGCTTCATCTTCTCATTATAATACCGGCGTCTTTCTTCCAATTGATCCGCCAGCTTCGGGGCGTTGAGTTGCTGCTGGGCATTCGCGACGAAGGTTGCCCTTCCTTTACCCTTTTCATTCCGAGGTTCCGACTTCGGGGGAGGTGGTCTATGACCCATCTGGTCCATCTGAGCCAACTTGTCGATTAAAGCCTGGAATGTGGTTGGCTTAAAGAACATCATAAACTGGGAGATAGTGGCGTGAGGATCTAGGGTTCCCACGAACATGCCCACCGCGGGCGCTTCTTCAATGCGTTGCTCGCATTTCGACCACAAATTTCGCCAGCGTATAGCATACTGGACCCAAGTTTCACCTGGTTTCACCCTGGCATTAATCAATGCCGTTATTGGAGTGCGTTCGCTGGCGCTTGCGAATCACTGAGTGAATAGCAGCTCCATTTCAGCGAACGTCTTGATAGAATCGTTCGGGAGTTCCGAATACCATTCGAATGTTGTTTCTGATAAGCTGCCCACGAACTGGCGAAGCAACAGTTTATCATCACCGCCGGTGTTACCGCAAAGGGCCCTGAACTGGGCAACATGTTGATGGGGATTGCCGGTCCCCTTATACACGTGGAATTTTGGTATTGTATAACCCGGCGAGTATTTGATTTAGTCGTACCAGCTTGGATACGGCCGGCCCGTTTTTACGATTTGACCAGCTGCCTCAGTCGCGTGATGAACCCGGATTTGCTGGGCTATATAGTCGACCAAATCAGCCTTAGAGATTGTCTCCTCTTTGGCCGTTGAGAGGGCCGGTTGTGGATTTGACGTTTCTCCCCTGTCGTCTTCAAGAACGATTGGGGGATCCTCAGCGGGTGGGTCCTGTTGAATCATCATTCCTATCATATCCTGGAAGAGAAGGCCCATACGCTGTATGTTGGCTGCTTGTTCAGCAGCCTCTTTGTCCTTCTTCTCCAGTATCCGGCGAAGGAATTCGGCGTCGGTTTCTTCCTCCTGGCGTTCGTCTGAGGACGTTTCTGGGTTTTCTTTTGGCCCGGTAAGTGCGGCCATAGCATTCATCATCTCCTGGAGCTTTTGTTGTTGCTCCTGAGCTTTGGTCACCGACCGTGTAAGCGGTCTATGACCTGTAGACGCACGGCTGTCTTCCTTTCCTGACGCCATGTATACGGTGTGAACCATCCCGCCCCCAGTCTTAGGGTGTCTGGGTTTAATGCCTTTGGCTGTCGTTGCAAGCTGGGGGATCTTCTCTGGCTTCCTCCTTTTATAAGCAGTGGAAGTTGAGGGGGCCGTTGAGGTGGGCACCCAGACAGCCTTTCGTGGTTTAACCTGGTGACTGGCTTCCGGTTGGATTTTCAGCTTCTTGTGCTGGCGGGAGAAGTTTGGATCGATCATCGAGTTTCGGGCCTGCCGCCAAACCTTGTAGATTTTGGAAGACAGCCGTTGAGGAGATCGAGGCTGTTCTGGGTTTATTTCCGCAACCTTTTTTAGTGGAGGAGGAGACCTCTTTAGCACCGCAGTAGGAGAATTCCTTTGCACCTTATTTAGCACCTCAAAGCTGTTCCCAGTTGGAACAGCAACGTTAGCTTCTGCCATCGGGGCTGGTGGAGTTAGCACAGAGGGGGAGTTGCCCCCAGCCCTCCTTACTCGGCGCCAGTGGCGACATCGAGCGTGTCGAGCGGACGACGTTGGTTCAGCGGTGAGAATAGCTTCGTCTTGCCACCTGTGTAGGTGGGGGGTCGTTGCTAGTGTTAGCCTGTCAAAGACCGACGTCCTTTGGATAGCAGGAGGGGGAGCTGGAGCCGTCAATCTTGTAAAGACCGACTTTGTGGCAGGGGAAGTCGCTTTGACGACTTCAGGAGAAGGACCGGTCACTTTCTTAGAAGCAGCCTTCTCTGGGATTGTAGGCCCCATGATAGGTCCACAGGATTTCTGGCCCAATCTAGAGAAGACCGAGGCGCTGATGTTGGGCGACCCGTTAAGAGGAGCCGCGGCAAGGGTAAGACGATCAAAGACCGACTTCTTGGGAGCTTCCTTTGTCAGCACCGGCGCGGTGAAGCTTGTCGGTGGGAGCATAATCCGAAAGAACAATCTGGTAGTGGCCTGAGTCACCTGGTCCACCGGTATTATGAATAACGAAGCAGCTTGGGGTCCGTAGGCTATACCTCCTAACGAGGCAGAGCGTTGGTTGCAATTGCAGTCCGAGCAGTTGGAGCATTTCACAGAAGTAGAAGCCATCGATTCTTTGCTTTCTGCAATGAGCAAGACGCCAAGTCTTAGTATCTTCAAACCCAAGGGCAACCATTAGCGAACCGCGATTGGTTCGCGAATCACGACACACGATGTGTGGAGTGGAAAGAGGAAAAGGTCCCACCGGGCGTGCCAGAATCTGTTCCCCTCCGAAAGACGGTGCGACTGGGACGTCTAGCCTGAGATTCGGGGCAGATGCTAATTGGTGCTATCCGTCCACCTCTCCGAGGATGCCAAGTTGATTTATGGCACCGTGCATCGGCGGTTTAGGCGGAAGCGTCCGATGTAGCAGACTTCGTCAGATTCCCCCTCGCTTGAGGGGTTTTTGATTGTGGGGATGCTCTTCTCTGCAGGCGCAAGCCCCTGCAGTTAATTACGCTACCGCATCGCGGTAACCACTTTCTCCTTCTCCAAATGGTCACTTCGTGTCGTGTGTATTTATTTTATGTTTTTTTGCCTGTGGATTGTTTACGGAGACCGAGTTATGTCGTCACCCGTAGGGCGTGGACTAGTCCAAATCCGTATTATCTTAGATTTGGGTTTGGGGGTTTGGTTTGAGGATACGTTAGCCATATTTGAGGCTAAGATCAACTCAAACATTTGTTAAGGATATGTTAGTCTACCTTGAGACTAAGATCAACTTAACGGGATTGTTTAGATCCGACAAGAGAGCATTTGGGCTCCATTGTTCCAGTTTAGGGACATAGTGGTCCATTGTATGTATGGCCGTCGGGACCCGTTACCTCTCTGACGGCGTTGAAGGATTACAACGACAGGTGTCAAAGGAGTTCCGAGATGTACCCTTGGACCAAAGTTGATTGGAGGGATTCACAGTCCAGTCTGTTTGAAGGTTTAAGGATACGTTAGCCATATTTGAGGCTAAGATCAACTTAAACGGGATCGTTTATATCCGGCAAAAGAGCATGCGTGGCTCTATTGTTCCAGTTTAAGGACATGGTGGTCCATTGCTAGTTTAAGGATATTGCGGTCCATGGGTAGTTTAAGGACATTGCGGTCCAATGTTAGTTTTAAGACATCTCGGTCAAGGTTAAGTATGTCGTAGTCCATGGGTTTAAGGACCCCACAGTCCATTGTTAGTTTTAAGACATCTCGGTCAAGGTTAAGGACGTCGTAGTCCATGGGTTTAAGGACCCCCACAGTCTATTGTTAGTTTTAAGACATCTCGGTCAAGGTTAAGGACGTCGTAGTCCATGGGTTTAAGGACCCCACAGTCCATGTCAATGTATGGTCATCGGGACCCGTCACCTCTTTGAAGACGTTGAGGGATTACAACGCCAAGTATCAAAGGAGTGAAGAGATGTATCCTGGAACCGGAGTGGATTAAATAGTCTTTGGCCCCATTTGGGATTAAGACCAATTAATTATGTTATGAGCCCATTAGCCCAGTTAATTATGAATTGAGGACTTATGGCCAGCTTGGGCTAAGTCCAATCATGTCTGGGACATCGGCCCTCCTGTTGGTCCCTTGAAGGAGAGGCTTTGCCTCTGGCCATTTAGCCAATTGGGCCAATGCCTAGTGTTGAACACTAAAGACCAATCAGTGTTGAACACTGGGAATGAGATTGATAAGTCAGTGTTTAACACTAAAAGATAGTTGGTGTTAAACACCAACAACAAGGCTTTCAAATTAGTGTTAAACACTAAAACAGATCAGTGTTAAACACTGGCAACAGAAATCTCAAATTAATGTTAAACACTAAGGTAATCAGTGTCGAACACTGCAAATAAAGTTCTTTGATTAGTGTTGAAAACTAAGGCCGAACAGTGTTTTAACACTGGATTCAGGGATTCCAATTTAGCGTTAGACGCTAAGGCAAGAGGGGTCACGTGGTAGCACGTGAGGGCGCCCTCCCTTCGTTTATTCTGCTGGGAATATGGCATATTTTGGAGCATCACGTGCCATCACGTGACGGGTGTTTAAATGAAATATGTTAAAGCCTCTGCCAAGGGTCACGTGGATCACGTGATGCACTGCCTCAAAGGGGCTTTTCTGTAGATCTTTTTTTTTGGGGTCACGTGGTGACACGCGACCCTGCCTCTATGTATGTTTTTTTAGAAGATCTGTTGATCCCTTTCAGGAATTAAATTCCTCGTAAGGTTGAACCCTGACAATAATTTCAGAGGAATTAAATTTCTACTTCCTTTTGAAGATTCATATTCTGGAATAGAGTTGAACTCTGAATTTTCTGTAGGAATTAAATTCCTCATATATGTAAAGAACTGAATAGGGTTAAACCCTAATAAAAGCTTTTAAGGAGTTAAACTCCCATTCTCTGTTTAAAGAATTATTCTGGGAAATGAGATTAAAGGAATTAAATTCCTGTTGTTTTATCAGAACTAAGTTCTCAACTAGGGTTAAACCCTGATTCTTTTCATTCTGAAGGAATTAAATTCCCATAACACAGGGTCAAACCCTAATTTTATTTTAAAGGAATTAAATTCCTATAGTTCTGTGAGAATTAAATTCTCGTGCTTCCATTCCCTCTCTATGCTTTGGATCTGCATGGCAGGATCTCAACCCATTGAGAATTAAATTCTCAACTCAAGGGGAGATGTGCACTTTACAGATCCTTCACCAAAGAGAGAACCATATTCTTCTGTTTTATATCAGAGTTAAACTCTGTTGAGAATTAAATTCTCATCCCTTTCAAAAAGCCTTCCCTTTCTTACCTAGGGTTTTCTTTTTTGCAGAAGATCCAAATTCCTCCAAAGTATCAAGGCTCTCTCATTTCTTCCCTCTGCATATATCTCTTCCTGTGTGTCCCTTGGCTCCTATTTATAGGAGAAGCAGCCGAGTCAATTAGTTTTTGATGAATCTTTCATCGAGAGATTTGATTTGTATTCACCATTCATTTGGACCTTTGTATTATTAGGTGAATTTTATTCACCATTGGATTTTAAATCCAGAGATTCTCCTTTGTTATTTCGGTTAGATTTTACAGAGAAATCTTTCCAAATTCAAGATTTTCCTATAGATAGATGATATTTAATCACCTTTAAATCTTTAATTCAATCAGTTGCTTTGGAATGATTTAAGAGGTCTTTTCTCAGAATTTAATTTCTGTTAACAGATAGGCTTTGAAAACTGGTCACGTGTGGCCACGTGACCCTTGGTCACGTGTGGCCACGTGACCCTTGGTCACGTGTGGGCACGTGACCCCTTTGGAACGAGCCCTCTTCTTTCTTTCTGCGCTCTGCTTTTTGGTCGCTGCTTAGCTGTCACGTGCCACCACGTGACCCCTGGTCACATGTGAGCACGTGACCCTCGTCTGGAGCCTTTTTCTTGATTCAACTGGAGAACAAGTCTGCTGCTTTTGGAGTATCACGTGCCAACACGTGACCCTGGTCACGTGGGAGCACGTGACCTCTTCTAAAGCCTTTTCCTTGATTTGATCAGGGAACCGGTTTGCCTTTGAAGCCTCTTTTAATTGTCACGTGCCAACATGTAACCCAGGTCTCGTGGGAGCACGTGACCCTTTCTGAAGCCCTTTTATTTGATGTAGTCGGAAAGCTGAATTTGCCTTGCCGATGCTTTTAGATGTCACATGCCAACACGTGACTGCTGGTCACGTGTAACCACGTGACCCTTTTCTGAAGCCTTTTCCATAAGTTTTCCTGATTTATTTTAAATCAGGAAACAATGGGCTCGGCTGCTTTGCTTTTCTTCCGGGGCTGGCTGCTAGTCCCTTCGACCGTCAGGAGGCGTCGAATCTCGCTGGCTCCAGGCGTACTCCCCATTGATACGACCATGATTTGGCTGATCGTCAATTCGCCGGGATGGGGATGGCTCTCTTGCTCCTGGTCTGCTCGTCGCTTTTCCCGCAAGTACTTTGCCAGGTGCCCCGAGCGAATCAACTCCTCGATGTAGTCGCGGGGCTATTTGCAGTTCTCGGTGGGGTGTCCCTGCGACCTGTGGAAGGCGCAGTAAGGGCATCGTGTCTGTTTGGCCGCTCTCTTGGTGACCGGAGGGAGGTTGAAAAATTGCACGCCCTTTGCCTCCTCCAACAGTTCAGTCTGGGAGATATTGAGCGGAGTATACTCCTGGAACTTCGAGGAGTATGGCTTTGGCCGGTGAACCTTCTTCTTCTCTTCTCTACCCCTCTTCTTTTGATTGGCCTGGTCGCTCCGGGGTAGGTTCGCGTTTATCACGGACTCGAGCTGGATTTCTCGCTTGATCCAAGCTTTTACCTCGGCTATGGTCTTAGGTTGCGCTAATGCAAAGGAGCGGAGCCACTCCTTGTGCCTAAGATCCGACCTAAGAGCCATGATGACAGTCTCGTCCCGGTGCTCAGGAACCTCAAGAAGAGCATTGTAGAAGCGAGTGACGTATCCTTTGAAGGATTCCTTATCCCTGCTCTTTATAGTGAAGAGGTAATCGACGGTCCGCTTCTACCGTCTGTTCCCGACGAAATGCCCGAGGAACTGGGCGGCCAGCTCATCAAAGGTAGAGGTGGAGCGCGGCGTGAGTCCTCGGAACCAGTCTCGTCCGGCGTGGATGAGAGTGGCGGGGAACGCTCGGCATTGGGCGGTGTCAGAGTTGTCCTAGAAGCTCATGCCCACCGTGAATGTGTCCAGGTGGTCTTTCGGGCCGGAATTCCCTTCAAAGAGGGACACCTTTGGAGGCTTGTTTCTGGAGGAGACGAGGACAACGAGTTGTTCTTCAGTGAAGGGCTTCGTAAGCGAGTCGGCGGCATACCTGGCCCCCTCGCTTGAAGGATTACTCTCCCAATGTATACCATCGATTTTCTTTTCGAGGGAATCGAGACGGTCGTGGTACCCTGAGGATTCAGTGTATTCGGAGTTATGGCCCCTCCCGCTAGCGGCCTGCGCCTGGCTGCAACTCCGATTCTGTTCTATAAGGTTCCTCAGGTCCCCTGGCGAGATTGTTCGTGAGTTATCGCGGTGAGCACCGTCCGCGCGACCCCGTCGAGGGAGAGGGTGTCGGCCATGCCTAGGAGCAGGCGAGCTGACCGACACCTCCTTGGAAGGGACAGGAGCGTGATGGACCTCAGGGCGGGGCGCTTTTTCGTGAGACCCCAGCATGGAGCTATGAGGCGCCCAGCGGGTCATTGAATTGGTCTCCGCGGGGGACCTATGGCCACTGGAGATAGCGAGACGCTGTTCAGTTGTGCTAGCGTGGGTAGTGTCATCTTCCCCTCCGCGGAGGTCGCAATCTCGAATTGGGGGAACGGCGACCTGGGGGGCTAGTCCCGCTGGTTGGACGCGAACAAGGGCATCCACGATAGATGCGAGCCTGTCAATCCGTGCAGACAGGGCGTGAACGGCGTTAGAGGGAGGAGAGGATCCGTCCGCGCCTCCGTTGTGGGGAGGGCGGCGACTTGTGCTGGGATCGTCGCGGTGATTACTCGCCATCAGTTCGAGATCGGAAGATCCAGTTTCGATGAGTGGAATTTTCGTTTCCCACAGATGGCGCCAACTGATGGAATTTAGGATCTCCTTCAGATGTTGTCCTCCGTCGATCTGTCGCGAGCTTTAATGAACGGCTGAGATTAGGTTTGAGGGTTGCCTCCTAAAGCGTGTGGACCTTAGTGGGCTTGATTTGTAGTAAAGCCGAGCTACCTGTAAAGAAGTCTCGGCATGGTTGTGCCACCGTGGACCCTCCTACGATTAAGTTAGCCGAGGTATTTGAGCAGAGTAGTGGCCTATTGGAGTAAAATTACCTTACCTGAGTCGTCTGAGAGAGGGGTTTATATAGCGGCTGCCATGGGCTAGCTGGCGCGAGATCATGGCCGTTACGCCCCTGGCGTTACGCTTGCATGAATGGCGGGATCTTCCATTAATGACGAGATACGCTCGTTAATGGGGGATGCGACGGCGTGGAATGCGGGATCGTGGGGTGGCAGATATCTTGCGTCTGGCGAGATTCATGGAGCCATGGCGGAGGAGCCTGTGACCCGCGTTCTAGGTCACCCGATAGAACCGAAGAAGCCTAGCTCAGCGAGAGGCCTAGAAGAGGGCGGGAGGAAAAGCTAGTTCCGTTCTGTGATAGCTCGGAGGCGAAAGGCCGAGGAGCTCGGCATGTAGGAGGGCTCGGAGGTGAGCTAATGGCCGTTTATATGGCGAGCGCAGGAACGTTCAGGGCATCCTCGGAGGTCGGTCCGTCCTCAGCGGGACGATAGCCCGGGGGACGCCTCCAATGCGTGGTTCATGCCCTGTTTCCGTGTGCCTCGGGACACGTCATCTGCCACGTGTCATGATCTGGGGAGTTCTCGATTATGAGCATCATCAGGTGATTATGGGACTGGCGAGGTGGGAGTTGGAAATGGTGATGGAAGATCTAGTCTTAAGCCTTCCTCATGAGGATCAAGAAGTTATACTTCGAAACTGGCTTGAATATTTTGCTTCCACGGATTCCGACTGGCCAAGTCTTCAACGAAGCTTCGAGCAATGGTTCGGGAACTCCAGGAAACTTATGCTCTGAACTCATGGAGTATGCTAAAAGATTTAGAACAACAGCTGTATATGCATGTTCTATATCTCTATATGATAAATTAAATGTTTATGCCTGAGGATCAATGGGTACCAGCTGAGTTGGTATGAGCACTTACCTTTTTAGGAAGAGTGCGGGATTTGAAACTCAAGAACCCCAAGAGAGAAAGTGGCCATAAATTAACCTTTTCTAGGCAAATTCATGGGTCCTTTGGCTGTGTGTGTTGTGTGCTTATGTGTGGTGCACGTGGATGTGGTGTATTTTTGTGTGTATAGGTTAGGGCTTATGTGGGTCCTTTGGGTGTATGTCGTGTTCTTGTGTGGTTCACGTGGTGTGGTGTGTTGTGTGCATAGATTAGAGCTTAAGGGCCGGTTCCAGAAAAAAAAATCTGAAATATTTTGTTGGTTTTCTTTAGAGCATGAGAGATTAAGTGTAAATGATCCAATTTATCGTACACTGTGTTTATGTTTTCTCAATGTGCATCGTGAGCATATAAAGCAATTCCAGCAATTCCATCCGGTGAAAATTGTAATTTTTGGATCATATGTGTTGGATCATATAAACAAGGTTTAGTATTTCCATAGGAGTACATTAGGAACATAGTAAGATAGACTCCCAGGGTAGTTTTTCGGTGGCGGATCCATGAATTTTAGTCGCAGTGGGCACATATATCAAGACTCTTTTAAAAATTTCAAATGCATAATATATAGAACTATTAATATTAGAAATATAATATTATTTATAATTAATTGATTTGATCATTAAGGAAAAATTTATTGTTTCCGGTATCATTTTTATAAAACTTTGTATCTTGACTATACCAAACAAATTAAGATTTTGGTGAAACCACGACAAACTAATTTTGTTGCAAATGTGATGTGGTATATATATTCTGAGTTGCATGCGAAAAACAATTGTAAAGTGCAAGCTTCTTTTTTTTAGGAAAAAACATCAATGCAATTATTATCAAAAAGTAAACATCAATGCAATTGACAGGACGGAGCCAGGATTTCAAGTTTGCGGGGATGGTTGGGAAGGCTAAGTAATACAAGATTGCATACACTACTACAATAAGGGGTTGCCCTACGGCTATAGGAATCCGTAGGGGAAACTTTTTATTGCCCCTATGGATTAATCCGTAGGTCCCTATGGTTGCCCCTACGGTACCCTACGGATTAATTTAAAAATATTAAAACGTAATTTGTTATTTGGCACTACGGAACCGCTGAAGAAGGCCCTACAGATTAATCCGTAGGGGTAAATATGGGTTATTTATAAAAAAATAAAGCCCAGAAATTTCCTCGTTCCCAAAATTTCCTCGCTCTCACTCGTCTCCCGAGCGCGCCTGGTCACCACCGCACTCCCGCGCACGCCTCATCGTCGCCGACATCATCGTCGACTTTCTCGTCGACAGTAAGAACTCTCTCGTCGTCGATCTCCCCCTTGCGTCGTCGGGACTGTATAATCGACGGGTTAAGGTTAGTAAATTTCATTTTTTAACTTATAATTATGCATTTATTTGTGTTATTGTTGATTATTGGGTTGCTACTAGAGCTTAGAGTTAGGGTTCGGTCTAGGGTTTGGGCTAGGGTTACGGTTAATTAGGTAGGGTTAGGGTTCAGTGTATGGTTAGGGTTCGGTTCAGGAATAGGGTTAGGGTTAGAGTTCAGTTTGGGGTTAGGGTTCGATTCAGTTCAGGTTTAGGATTAGGGTTAGGGTTCAGTTTAGGGTTAGGGTTCGGTTCAGGGTTAGGATTAGAGGCTAGGGTTAATTTGGGTTAATTAGGTAAAATAGAGTGTATTTGTTTTAGGGTGTTGATTAGGCTTAACTGGGTTAATTAGTGATAATTTGAAGGGTTAGGGTGTTGCTTAGGGTTAATTTGGGTTAATTAGGTTAATTTGGGTTAATTGGGTTAAGTTTGGATTAATTAGGGATAATTTGTGTTAGGGTGGCGATTAGGGTTAATTAGGTTAATTTGGGTTAATTAGGTTTAGGGTTTAGGGTGCACTAGTTTCTTCAGTAGGATACTTGATGATAACGTAAACGTACAATTTTACCGTAAACGCAAGAAAAATTTACCCTAAACTTGAAACTTTGAACCCTTAATAACGAAACGTAAACGTAAAACCTATTCATGTTAAATGTTCAAGTTAAAACCAATATATGATACTCGATGATAATATGAAACTTTCATAATCTCATCGATACTCATATGTGAAAATCAAAGCGCGACTTAGTCCCCGTCTATCAGTTAACAAACGTTCGATGTTCGTCGTGACATAGAACTATACAAAGGTTGTTAAATATCGGATGGTATAGTTCGGTACTAACAACCGTCGTGTAGTCTATGTGACGAGAAGATTCAATCGTATGATAACCGATAGATTTGTCCAGTGTGGACAAGTTAGGAATGTATAAAGCAAACACCTGCATTCACTTGTGTTTTCATTCGTTTTGAGTTATTTCGTCGGTACTGTTGGGGTCAAAATTTGCACCCCAGTTGACCGGGTCAAAGTCAAGGTCAACCCCAAGTAAGCGGGCCCAAGCCCAAATAAGTGGGCCCACGCCCAAGTCGAGCCACGCAGCCGGCCTCCTCATGCCAAAATAAAAATCATGTAACAAATAATTTTGATGTAATTTTTTGTTTATGAATGTAAACAAAATAGGCATAACGCCAAAATTTTGTAAAGCCCGTGGCTTATGTGCAAAAAGCAATAGCAGATGAGACATGAGATGGGAAAAATACCATTTTGTAAAGCCCAAGAGGCTATGTGTAAATATGTAAGCCTATAAGAGCCAACATGATGAAAACATCTAAGATACTTTTTTATTCTCCCCAAAAACTAGGGTTCTTGTGCCTCCTTCTCCTTCCTCAAGGTTCTAAACCTTCTTCTTTCTTTTGAATTAAATCATGAGTTTTACTCTTTTTTTTCCAAAACTAAATAGTTTTTCACCACAAAACTCACAAAGGGAAACTCAGATCTCCCATCAGATCTCAAAAATAAGAGATTTTTAAAATCTCATACTTCTTGTTCTTCAAGATCCAGCCGATAGAAGAGGAGGAAGGAGACCCATCTCCAAAAATCCCACTTTGGGGATAATCCAGGGCTCAAGGGAGAAGCCCCTTCAGCAGCTCCAAAATTATCTTAGGAGTTCAACTCCATAAATCAAATCTGGAGCACAGCTCCCAGTGTAGGGACCAAGTCCCTTTTACTTCTGACGCCCAGCGCCCGCGTGCCACGCACGTGGTGCGCTGGCGCTCTGGCGTACAACGCCCGCTTGCCAGGCACGTGGGGCACTGGCCCATGCATCCTTTGGATGCCCTTTCCTTTTTATATATATATATATATACTGTATATATATACACACACACACGCATGCACATACTCCACAACACTGTTCCCGTTAGAAAAAAAATTCTAACGGGGCGCTGCCCCGCACCCTGCAAGAGGGCTGCTAGCCCTCTTGACTCCCAGCCCGCTATCCGGGTAGCGGGACCCCCGTAAAAACTCTACGGGGCCCTCGATATATCCAAAACCCATTTCAAAACATACACACGATGCACGTTGAGTTTGCATGACCTGTTTAACCCGTCAATCGGAGGTTCTCTCGCTCCAAAGGCGAGTGGTAATTAATGGCAGCTTAGTCCGCGGCTGCCGGAAATTCGGATCCCCATAATCAATAAACCCCAGCCTACCCTAGGCAGGGAGAATCTATAATGCGCCTGACAAGCGCGTGCGCATTCCCATCTCAATGGGGTGAAGAAAAACACCTTATAGATTCTGGCACGCCCGGTGAGACGTATCTCTCCTCCCATATTTTGGGTTAAACATTCATGCGAACTCAATAGATATACATATCTATATTTATACTAAAATAATGCTCTTTCATGTAGTTTTCCAAGCAATCGATTTTCAACAATGTCTCCAAAGATGAACTCAGCTCCCATCTCCTACACGATGAAGATGGACTCCCGGACGGTCCTCCCGGCCAGTCTTGAGCGACAGTGGGAGGAGCCGCTGCTACAGTTCGGCTCTATTCTGTTCGTGCCAGCTAATGCCATTCCGGCTCCTCAAGCTCCGGTAACAGAAAAACCGGCCTCGAAAGGAAAAAGGACAAATGTGGTGATCTCGAGGGTGCCCCAACCTAAATGCGAGTCGGTGTTCAAACGACTCTCCATGACCCCAGCTGGGGGTAAAGCCGTCAGAACAAAAGAAGTTGCTGGACATCGTGGGCAAGCCCAGGCGATACCTTCGACGGACAGGCGGGCGAATGTCTTCTCAAGCCCCCATCACTCAGCCTATGGCGGCTTCCCGAAAGGCCGAAGCCTGCCAAGCGCTCAAGGCAGAGAAGCTGAGGCAGAAGCGGCTCAGATACAGAGCCAACAAAAGGGCTAGGGCTCTGGCCATGTTAAAATTCATGAATTTCCAAAGCCCGGACCGCTCCACAAAATCAGCTGCCAGTGATGAAAGAATGGCTGAATGTGTTATCCATATCGTCTACATGGTGGGCACGCATCCCTGCGATAACCTTCGTAGCAAAGGCAAGGATGGAGACACCGCATCTCAAATCCAATCTGGTGTGAATTTGGCTGCCATATTCCAAGACCAGCCTCCTCTGGAAGGTAATGAAGTCCCTTCCAGTAAGGCTGATAAGCAGAGAGAGCTCTCGGTTCATGAGGAGTCGGGCTCGAAAAGCGAAGAGGAGCCAATCTTCCGTCCCAAGAACGCAGAGCAGCAACTTTTCCAAGAGCTCCGAAAACAGCTCAGAAGTAAAGATAAGGAGATGGCCAAACTTTACTCCAAAATTGACGACTTGACGAATGTCGTCTTGCAGCTCACGGCCCGACTTTCCTCTCAGCCGCCCAATCAAGCACAGGGCTCTGCTCATGAGCCGGGAAACGGTGTCCTAAGGCAGCCGATGCCTATTCCCTCAAATCCAAAGATGGGCGGACCGCATGAAAGTCAGTCGCGTCCTATCTCGGGAAATGTCTTGGCTACCGATGACAGTAGCCCGCTAACTCAAGATCAAATCATGGATTTGGTTGCCAACAAAGTCAAAACATTGGTAGCCAAAGCCGAAACGCAAAAAGATATCAGCAGCAGTGGGAGACCATATCCTGCTCAGTATGATCTGGTAGAATTTCCTAGCGGCTATGTCATCCCCAAATTCGGAAGATTTGATGGGACGGGAAATGCGAATCAGCACGTCGCCCATTTTAAAGCCTCATGCGGGAATACTGGGGGCAATGATGCGCTTCTCCTCCGCCAGTTCGTTAATAGCTTGACCGATGTTGCTTTCGACTGGTACGCGAGCATACCGGATGGTGATTGATAGAATTAAAGTTTTAACCGCAATCAAGACGGTGTCGCTTTGCGGCTAGCCGGTTGAGCACGGGTCGATCCACAGGGAGACGGAGCATTTTACGTTCTTGACACGACGAGTGTGGAATTGTTCTTATCTACCCTATGTGTTATATGCATAAGTAAAGTTGTTAGGATAAGATACGAAAGTGTAAGCTAAGGAAATCCGTATTCAAAATCTTTGAGCCGAGTCTTGACCAATTGAAACTAGAGCAATCGGCAACAACGTGGATTAGGGGATTTAAGCACGGTATTCGTGGAATCCGGCTTATTGACCCTTGTCCTTCCGTTCTTGTCTCTTGCTTTCGCCTCCGGCCAAACCGAACGCAACCTGTCGCGGTTAGAAATCACCGTTACCTTGGTAGGGTAGAGTGCCTAACGGAGCGCTTGCGTAACGTTTGGGCGGAGTTCAAAGGAAAATAACGGGAAAAGGAAATGAGGAACGAAACGTTAACTTACAATATCGTATTTTTCCTAACAACATCATATTAACAACCATTCACATAACAAACCAAAAAGTGGGAACAAAAGAGAAGATAAACAAAGAGAATAAAAAATTACAAGCAAGTAATTAAATGACATGGTAATAAATTGCATGAATGTAAAGCAAGTAAGAAAAATGCAGGAAAGAGATAAGCAAGAAAGTAACACTAAGAACCATAGAACCAAATACAAGACATGGATTCAATAACCAAATCTTAAACTTGCAAACTCAATGAAGAGATTTCAAGATCAAGAAGAGGCAAAGAACTCATGGTGAATGAAGGCACAAAAAAAGAGAAGAGCTTTATTGATTTCATATGAAGATACAACCTTTGAGATCAATAACCAACCCTTAAACCTTCAAGATCAATGAAGAGGTTGAAAGATCAAGAGAAGGCAAGGATCTCAAGGGGAAGCTAAGCAAAAGAATGATACAATGTATGGCAAAATTGGACTCCTTCTCACTTACCTAATGGTTTCCTTTTATAGGCAAAACAAGACCTTTCCTTTAATTTGAATTTGAATGCACCCAAAGTTTGGAGGGATGTTTGAATGTTTGAATTTTTGAATCACAACAACACTTTATGCATTAAATGCACCATACCCACTTGTGCTTTGTGCTTGTCCCTCTCGTACTTTGTGCTTGTCCGAGACACGAATGACCACTGTCATATGTCTTGTCTCTGGAGCTGGTACGCAGCACTGGACGGATACGGATGAGTGGAACCCGGCTTTTATCTGTCTGTGACAGATGTTCTGGATATTGGCATAACTGTAGAGATTTTGTCTGATTTGTATTATTTTAGACTGGGAACCTGTAACCTGTAAATATATAGCAAACACGGATTAAAAGCACCTATCTATAAACAAACAAGCATAAGAATGGGCAGTATAAAATGCAGTTTTCTGTGATAAACAGATGACTCCGTCGCAACTTTCGTCCAAATGGAATCTTTGTTCTGACAAAGGTCATGAGTGTCAGCAATAAGATCACCATTGCCGACCTCGTAAGTACCAAGCCAAAGAATAATGAAAGCAGCATGGATTTTATAACCCGATGGCGCAATCTCTCCGTCAAATATGAACCGCCGATAGAGCAGGACCAATCTGTCAGTCTCCTTGTCGGAAATCTCAACAATTGGATGGCCCCGTTTCTAAGCACCGCGGGTCTCAAAACATTCTAAGAGCTGACCAGGAATGTTCAGATGCTGGAGCACTCAAAATAGGAGTCCTCCTCGGATTCCCAAAATAACAATAGGTCCTGGAGAAACCGAAAAGACGAAAATCGCAAAGGTGGAAACTCCGATGATTCTGAATCTTTCAACACTTCGGCTAACCGAAATAAGCTGGGGATGAGCGGGCCTAATGCCAACCAGCCTCAGAAGCCAATGTTCGGAGAGGGAGGGGAATCTCCATTGAAAGAGAAGCTAGATAAGGTATATTCCTTCAGAAAAGACAAAATTCGTAAAATATTCAAAGACGCCCTGAGAAACGGTCTACAACTGCCAGAGTCAAAAAGACCGCAGGAAGCGAATATGACCGACGACCCCAAATACTGCCCCTATCACAGAGTGATATGTCATGCCATTGAGGACTGCTTCGTCTTCAAAGATTGGGTTGAAAAGCAATACAAGGCAGGAGAGATAGAACTGTCCAAAGGCGTGTTAACAAACAGTCAAGCCACGCTCGCCAATTTCATACAAACGGAGACCGAAGTTCTTCGTGAAACTGATTCTCTCAGACATCTGCCTTTCTCTGAAAACAATTGACCACCATGTCATTAAAATAGGAATAATCGACCTCTAAGTCGTTAAACTGGGGAGGTAAAAATGTGTAAATAAATATAAAAAAAGATTAAAAAAAATAAAAAATAGCCGAAATGATGGGGCAACTCACAATGAAAATCGGCGAGTAAAAGTAAAAAATGAAAATAAAGCCGAAATGATAGGGCAACCGTGAATAAATAGCCGAAATGATAGGTCAATCGCGACTTTCGCGATAAGAAAAGCTGAAATGATAGAGCAATCGCGGTAAAACAAAAAAAACGGCGAATGATGAGTCGCTCCTGGTAGCATATTCCAGTGTAGCGATGCAGACGCCAACCAAATTCCAAACCCTATACCCCAAGTTGCAAATGATGAGTCGCTCCTGGTACCATATTCCAGTGCAGCGTATACGGACGCCAACCAAAACTCAAATCCCGAACGGCGAGTGATGAGTCGCTCCTGGTACTATATTCCAGTGCAGTGATGCAGATGCCGTCCAAAACTCAAATTCCCATTGGCGAATGATGAGTCGCTCCTGGTACCATATTCCAGTGCAGCGATGCAGATGACAACCAAATTCCAAATTCCAAATCGGCGAATGATGAGTCGCTCCTGGTACCACATCCCAGTGCAGCGATGCTGACGCCAACAAAATTCCAAATCTCATACACCAACGACGAATGATGAGTCGCTTCTGGTACCATATTCCAGTGCAGCGATGCAGACGCCAACAAAGTCCCGAAATTTTTCCGGCCCTACGGTCTGGATCATACATCCTGCAAAACCGTATACAATCCACGGGCGTAAAACGATCCTAATCTCTCCCAAGTCCTACCGGCGAGACCACATTCAAAGTCCCACCAGCGATGAAGACTCAAAAAAAAAGGTATGTCCACAAGCAAAATGGGCACGGATGAAAACCCGAAAGGGCTCCGTGAGTAAAAACAGCAGAACTGCCGGCGAGTTTGTGAAAACCCGAAAGGGCACAAACTCGTGAAAAAGAGATGAAATGCACTCACACAGTCCTATCGACTTTGTGGGGAGAAAATTCCCGCGAAAGATCCTTACGACTCACAAAGGAGCAACACACTTGGAGGTCCTCACGACTCCTAAGGAGAAACTGCACCTATGAGATCCTTTCGACTCGTAGGGAGAAAATGCTTTTATGGGACCCTTACGGCCCATGAAATTGAAAAGTCTTAGGTGATAGAGACCTAAAACCTGTCTCCTAAGCCATCGTTTCCTAATAAGCAAACGCAAACGATGATTCGCTCCTGGTACCATATTCCAGTGTAGCGATGCTGATGCCAAACAAAAACCAAAATCCCAAATCCTCTCATGGCAGATGATGATTCGCTCCTGGTACCATATTCCAGTGTAGCGATGTTGATGTCAACCCAAATCAAATCAAACCAACAACCTCTGCGGCGGAATCATGCTTCGTCTCAGAATGTACCCCGTGTCGAAATCATGCTTCGCCTCGGAGTATCCACCTGCCCTTTCGGAATTATGCTTCGCCTGGGAATCATCCTCTACATCAAAACCAGTGACACTCCGTGTCGGGAAAACGTCGACCACAGACACTCCGTGCCGGGGACAAGTCAACCAGCGACCTCCTCGTCGAAATTATACTCCGTCCTGGAATCAAGTCAACCAGTGACCTCCTCGTCGGAATTATGCTCCGCCATGGAATCAACTCAACCAGCGACCTCCTCGTCGGAATTATGCTCCGTCCCGGAATCAAGTCCACCGGCGACCTCCTCGTCGGAATTATGCTCTACCCTGGAATCAAGTCAACCAGCGACCACCTCGTCGGAATTATTCTCCGTCCCGGAATCAAGACCACAAGCGACCTCCTAGTCGGAATTATGCTCCGTCTCGGAATCAAGTCAGCCAAAAATCTTTGCACCGGAATCATACTTCGTCTCAGAATGTACCCCGTGTCAAAATCATGCTTCGCCTCGAAGTATCTGCCTTCCATGTCGAAATTATGCTTCATCTCGGAATCAAGTCAGCCAACAAGCTCTGTGCCGGAATCATGCTTCGTCTCAGAATGTATCCTGTGTCGAAATCGCTTCGCTTCGGAGTATCTGCCTTCCCCGTCAGAATTATGCGCCGTCTCGGAATCAAGTCAGCCAACAAGCTCTGAGCCGGAATCATGCTTCGTCTCAGAATGTACCCCGTGTCGAAATCATGCTTTTCCTCGGAGTATTTGCTTTCCCTGTAGGAATTATGCTTCTCCTGAGAATCAACCTCTGCATCGAAATTATGCTTCGGTAAGAATGTATGACGCCCATCAGAATTATGCTCCGACCCCTTTGGAATCATGCTCCGCTCGTCAGAATTATGCTCTGGCCCTTTAGAATCATGCTCCACTCATCGGAATTATGCTCTGATCCTTGGAATCTTGCTTCGCTCTTCGGAATGATGCTCCGATCCTCGGAATTATGCTTCGATCCCCGATGTTATGGTCTTCGGAATTATGCTCCGACCCTTTGGAATCATGCTCCGCTCATCGGAATTATGCTCTGATCCCTGGAATCATGCTCCGCTCTTCTGAATGATGCTCCGATCCTCGGAATTATGCTCTGATCCCCGAAGTTATGCTCTTCGGAATGATACTCCGACCCTTGAATTATGCTCCACAAATCGAAATGATGCTCCGATCCCCGGAAATCATGCTCCCCGAAGGATGCTCCGCCCCCGAAATGATGTTCCACCTCGATGTCCAACTTCAAGATCCATCAATTTCATACACACAACTCATATGCACGGTATGCATTTATTAATGGGGGCACTTTGTTGGGGTCAAAATTTAACCCCAGTTGACCGGGTCAAAGTCAAGGTCAACCCTAAGTAAGCGGGCCCAAGCCTAAGCAAGTGGGCCCACGCCCAAGTCGAGCCCCGCGGCCGGCTTCCCCATGCCAAAATAAAAATCATATAACAAATAATTTTGATGTAATTTTTTGTGCATGAATGTAAACAAAATGGGCATAAAGCCAAAATTTTGTAAAGCCCATGGCTTATGTGCATAAAGAAATAGCACATAAGACATGGGATGGGCAAAATATCATTTTGTAAAGCCCAAGGGGCTAAATGTAAATGTGTAAGCCTATAAGAGACAACATGATGAAAATATCTAAGATACTTTTTCATTCTCCCCAAAAACTAGGGTTCCCGTGCCTCCTCCTTCCTCAAGGTTCTAAACCTTCTTCTTTCTTTTGAATTAAATCAAGAGTTTTACTCTTCCTTTTCCAAAACTAAATAGTTTTTCACCACAAAACCCATAAAGGGGAACTCGGATCTTCCATCAGATCTCAAAAATAAGAGATTTTTAAAATCTCATATTTCTTGTTCTTCAAGATCCAGCCGACAGAAGAGGAGGAAGGAGACCCATCTCCAAAAATCCCACTTTGGGGAAGATCCAGGGCTCAAGGGAGAACCCTCTTCATCAGCTCCAAAAATATCTTAGGAGTTCAACTCCATAAGTCAAATCTGGAGCACAGCTCCCAGTGCAGGGACCAAGTCCCTTTTGCTGCTGGTGCCCAGTGCCCACGTGCCAGGCACGTGGTGCGCTGGCGCTCTGGCGCACAGCGCTCGCGTGCCAGGCACGTGGGGCGCTGGCCCACACATCCTTTGGATGACCTTTCCTTATATATATATATATATATATATATATATATATATATATATATATATATACTGTATATATATATATACACACGTACGCACGCACATACTCCACAACACTGTTCCCGTTAGAAAAAAAATTTCTAACGGCGCGCTGCCCCGCACCCCGCAAGGGGGCTGCTAGCCCCCTTGACCCCCAGCCCGCTATCCGGGTAGCGGGGCCCCCGTAAAAACTCTGCGGGTCCCTCGATATATCCAAAACCCCTTTCAAAACATACACACACTGCACGTTGAGTTCGCATGACCTGTTTAACCCGTCAATCGGAGGTTCTCTCGCTCCAAAGGCGAGGGCTAATTAATGGCAGCTTAGTCCGCGGCTGCCGGAGATTCGGATCCCCACAATCAATAAACCCCAGCCTACTCTAGGCAGGGGGAATCTGTAATGCGCCTGACAAGCGTGCGTGCATTCCCATCTCAATGGGGTGACGAAAAACACCCTACAGGTACTTTTCCGCTGGTTTTTCGTGTACAAAGATTGATTAGATGTTCATTTCAATGTTGTTTCATAGCTTTGAAATGATTATCTATTCTATTACAGTGTACTGGAAGAACAGCGGGGAGGTGCTGCCGAAATTTACTCGAAACGGTTGAAAGCACAAGCGAATGGGTGTCTGCTCTATACATTCTTAATGGGATAGAAGCCTTACCCCCGACAGCCAAAACACACACATACAACATGAATACACAACAAACGCACACACAACACATACACATTAACAACCCTACACTTAAGCGAAATCATAAATTGAAACATATATATACAGAATACAACTCATACTTGGGTATCCTCAAATCTAACTTTGTCTATCGATAATTTATTTTTTTCAATGACAAACGCACACACAAAGCACATACACAGATTTTCTCCTTTGTCAGTAACCATCTCGTTCTAAGATTTCTCAATATATTCATCATAACCTATAATTTATATGTTATACGGTCTAACATGGCTCATGAGTACATCAGAGTTAAGGACTGGATGAATGTGGATTGGCAACAACGTATGCAACCTAAGTTTGTCGCGGTAGTTGCTGCTTTCATTGAATTTGCACGCGCACATAATAAGACCATGTTAGAGAAGATTCTCTGCCCGTGCAATAGATGTGGGATAAAGTACTGGCAGAAGGTAGAATTCGTAGAGCTTCATATCGTTAAACATAGTTTTACTAGACTATATACAACTTGGTTATATCACGGGGAAGGAGAAGAAGAAGACAGTACTACGGCAGAAGAAGAAAGAGAAGACGGTAATGCGGTAGAAGAAGAAGACGTTAATTTCTATCTAAGAGAAGAAATGGAGGATATGGTAGAGGCTGCCCTAGGTGGTAGCATTCGTACCTAAGATGACATTCTTTCCGGTCAAGGACCGCGTGCGGATAAGTATGAAAAGTTCATGAATGATGCTAGAAGACCAATTTATGAGAATTCAAAGTATTCCACCCTATAATGGTTCGTTCAACTTTTCCAGATTAAGTGCCTAAATGGATGGAGCAACAAGTCATTCACGATACTTCTGAAGTTCTTGAAAGATTCTATACCCCGGGAAATAACGTGCCCGACAGCTGGTACGGAGCCCATAAGATGATGTCTGATTTGGGTCTGAAATGTGAGAAGATTCAAGCATGTCCCAAAAATTGTATGTCCCAAAAATTGCACGTTGTACCGGAAAGAAAATTCAGATTTGAAAGAGTGTCCAACATGCGGAGAGGCCAGGCATAAGCCGAAAGATTCTGATAAGAAGCCCGATATACCTGTCAAGATAGCACGATACTTTCCCATAACACAGAGGCTGCAGAGGCTATTCAAGTGCAAGAAAATAGCTGAGGCAATGATTTGGCATCACTGTACTCCTCCAAGTGAAGATGGAAAAATGAGTCATCCAAGAGATTCACCGGCATGGAAGGATTTTGATAGGAGGCACGAAATATTCAATAGCAATCCTCGCAATGTCAGGCTCGGACTCGCTAGTGATGGCTTCTGCCCATTCAACTATATGGCTGGAAGCCACGGTACATGGCCCGTTGTAATGATAGTTTATAATCTGTCATCTTGATTGGTTATGGATCAATCATACTTTATGATGCTTCTTCATATCGACGGACCAAACTCACCGGGAAACAATATCGACTTCTATCTCCGACCTCTGATCGATGAGTTAAAATCGTTATTCATTGATGGTGTAGAGACTTACGATGCAAACACAAATATAACCTCCATACTGTGTGCGGCTTTAATATGGACAATTAATGACTTTCATGCATATGGAATGCTATCAGGTTGGTCTGTACATGGTCACAAACCATGTCCTTATTGCCATCAACATACAACATCGAAATTCTTGAATTTTAGCAGGAAGGTTTGTTATTACGGCCATCGACGTTTCCTGCCTATAGACCATCCCTACAGGTTAGACGCTGTTCATTTTGATGGTTATCAGGAGCTTCTTGGAGCTCCAGCCCCATTGTCCGGAGAGGACGTGACTGCTCAGTAGGATGGTTACAATAATGTGATATTCGGGATATATCCGACAAAATAGGTCAAACCACCATTCTAGAACAAGTTAAACATTTTCTTCGAGCTTCCGTATTGGTCAACAAATTTAGTGCATCATTGTCTGGACGTCATGCACATAAAGAAGGGAGTATCCGAGCACCACTCAACTTGCTTCTTTGTAAAGACGGAAAATCGAAAGACAACCTCCATGCTCAGATGGATCTTCATAACTGGGAAATTAGAAATGGATTGCATCTTTAACCGATAGCGGGTAAACCAGGCAAGTTTGTACTTCCCAATGCCGCGTATCATATGTCACAACCGGAGAAGAAAAGATTCCTGCAGGTGTTGCATGATTTGAAAATTCCTTCAGGTTTCTCAGGATCATTTAGCAAGAAGATAAAAATTGTGAAAGGCAAGATCGATGGGCTGAAAAGTCATGATCACCATGTTATTATGGAGCACCTTCTCCCATTAGCCCTCAGGACTTTCCTTCCCCAATCGGTTGGTCTAGTAATCAATGACCTATGTTGCTTTTTTAGAGAATTGTGCGCTAAAACCCTGGATATTGTGACGCTGGAGAAACTAGAAAATTCTATTTCGTTGATACTTTGCAAGATTGAGCGTATTTTCTCACCCTCATTCTTCGATATCATAATACACCTGACGTTTTATCTTGCAACTGAGGATAAGTTAGCCGGACCGGTATAATATCGATGGATGTATCTCGTCGAAAGGTACGTGGAATTTTTCGTTTCACGCAATTTGTAAAATTATTGGTGTCTTATATGTCCGTATTTATTTATTTAACATATTTTTCTTTAGATACCTCTACACTCTAAAAAAGTATATACGCAATAGAAATCTACCAGAGAGTTCTACCATGCAAGGTTATCTTCTAGATAAAGCAACCACAATTTTTTCCTGCTATCTGGACGAGAACATTGAGACGAAACTTAACCGGCCTCAAAGAATTCAGGACGGGCCATATGGTAAAGCTGATTATAAGATAGTAGACACTCTATTTATCAACAACATATATCGGTTTATCCTCCTCAATAGCACTTGTCTTGAAGAAATTAGAGAGTAAGTTTTTTTGGATTAATTGTTATATTTGTGTTTGTGTGTGTATGAAATGATATAATATTAATGTCATAATTTATTGTTGAGAACAGAATTCATTTTAACGAGGTACGTGAGGGGCATCCTGATTGGAATGATGAACGATTGGAAAAATATCATCAGGATAATTTTTGTGATTGGGTTGCAGATCACGTAAGTTGTTCGAATAACATGTTATTACTACCAGTCTTAATCTAAACTTATATCGTTATGTATTTGTCGTAAAATTTGTTTTGTTAGATCCACGATCCGAACTTGTCTGCATCATTAGAGAGTGATTCAAGATGTTTAACTCAGTTTCCTAGTATGGAGGTTGCATATTATAAAGGATTCGGTGTTCTTGGATACAAATTCGAAGTTAAGGACATAGAAACATCTCGAACCACTCAGAATAGTGGGATTGCGACGGTAAGATCGGATGGTATGATTTATTATGGATACTTAAATTGTATACTTGGCATCCAATATCCCGGACGATCAGAACCATTTTATATATTTCAGTGTACTTGGTACGATACACGAACTAATACGGATAAGTGGAGAAACAATCTCAGGACTTGGAAAGATGAATATGGATTAAACAGTGTGAACACACTTCGATTTTAAGGTCAAGACGATCCGTTTATCTTTCCAAACTAAGCTTTCCAAGTATACTACTCACAGTGTTTGAAGCATCCGGGATGAAGTGTCGTATGCCGTTGGAAACCCAGGGATGTTTACGATATCCCAGAATTCGAGGACAGCGATGAAGATGAAAAAGAGAGAAGACTTGGAGTGCTCCGACCGTCTGTTTCAAAAGACGGGTTGTCTTCGGCTGATCATGAAGTTACATGGATTAGAAATGATATCGATGATGAAATCCAAGTAGATATGTCTAATGCGTCCACGAAACGAAAAAGGTTATTAGTAATGTTATATTATTACTTCACATTTTACGATCTATACATATATAGCATGTATATATAATGATTGTACTCTTGTCTAGATTTGATGACGATGACAGGAGTAGCAAGGGGTGGCATGAGCACCAGCCGCGGCACCGGCAGAGGCAGAGTGGTTCTACTGCCCGAAGAGCCGGGTAGGGAGCTTCAGAGGGCCGGTCTTGCACCCCGATCGGAGACCCTTCGGATGCCTCCTTCCATGTGGACTTTGCCACACCTCCAGGTATATTGCACGCATATTCATTTTGAATGTAATATTATAGATATACATGCATATTTATGTCAAAATTACTTATATAGTCAATGTTTAATTGTATAGCTGTTGGTGGTGCGTCCACATCAGAGGCAGAGGTCACTCCTGCACCTCCAGGTATGTTTATATATCCTATAGTGCATGCATATTGATTTAGAATACTATATCATAAATATACATACATTCTTTTTGCTCTTACGTACTTAGATAATCATTTTTTAATTGTCTAACTGTAGTTGGTGCCTTCACATCTCGGACAGAGGCCACCACCGCACCTGCGGGTGTGTTTATATATCATATAGTGTATGCATGCTGATTTAAAATGTTATATTATTGATATACACATTCTTTTTGCAATTACTTATATAGTCAATGTTTGATTGTCTAATTATAGGTGGTGCATCCACGTCTGGTGCAGGGGCCACTCCCGCCACTTTCTTACCCTCCGCTCAGTCTGCAGGTTAGTATGAATAAATATAAAATATTTATTCATTTTACACATCCTTTAAGAATAAACATGAACTTAATGTAATTTTATCGATATTTATTTTCTAGTTGGAGGGGGTGGGTCCACATCCGGGTCACCGGCTGTTCCTCATCGGAGGAACTATCGTCCCGCTCGTGCAGTTGCCCGGGCCCAGGCTCGTGCTTCTGTCGCCGGAGGTATATATCACACTTCAATTTTCGTTAAATCTTGATTTCTTAATATCACTTTGTCTTAATATTGACTGTCTTGATATTTCTTATAGATGCAGGGCAGCCCCATCCCGAGAGGGGGACTCGAGGACCGAATCAGTCCCACAGGCTGAGGCCCGACAGAGCTAAGGGGGGAGGCAGCATTCCTGTCACGCCCCGCTTCCTAGTATACGGGCAGAGGACGCGACGAGGCTGCTACGTATTTACTCAGAAGTAAACACGCTAAGCGTATCTAAGCAATATAAAATGTAATGTACACAAGAGACAAGATATAAATGAATAGCAACTTTATTTATTAACATTCTTTTTACAATACATCTGAAAAGTAAATACATGGAATGGAAAGCAATGCCTAAACAGTGGCATAACAGAAATGGAAAATACAGAATGTAAATGTGTACAAGGAATCTAAAGCTCTGGGTCGAGAGCTAGCCGGTCCCAATCCTTACCGGTGGGCTCGATCTCCAGTGAGTCCGAATCAGCTGATGACATTCTAAAGAAGCAGAAAGAGAATGTCGTCAGCGAACAAATCGCTCGGTAAGTCCCGTAAATAGACATGAATGGAATAGACAGAATAGAGAGTATATTGTTATAATGTTGTATTTAATGTTAACGTTGTTGTTTGTTGTTTGGTACAGAAGAATGCTAGTGTATACGAGAGAAGTCCCACTATTCCGGAGACTAAGGTATACGGAGCACAAGGAACCGTTCAGCCACGGTACAATGGCAATTGAATTCAGGTTAGGTGTATTATGGTTACAGTCTCGTGCCACTTTTAACACCTTCCGTACCAGTCTACCCCTTATAAACCCGGCGATGTCTTGATTGTATTGTTTCAATTGTATATTGTATATAGATGGATGACTTACCGAAACCATGATATCAGTAATGGAACGGATATAATGGATGAACATGAACTTGGAATATACCCATGTTTCGGTTCAGTCAATATAGATTGAATAGCCGGATTCATGGATCCATGTTGTATTGTAGTTTGATACTTGAATCATATTCAAGTCAGATTGATTATATTGAGACTCTGTCTGAGTCAGACTGTCACGCCCCGCTTCCCAGTGTACGTTGAAGTGGACGCGACGAGGCCCGCTACGTATATACTCAGAAGTATATACGCTAAGCGTAACTAAGCAATATAAAGTAAATCACAAGAGACGAAAATATAAAAATAACAGCAACTTTTATTAATAACATTCTTTTTACAATGCAGGAAAAGAAAATACAACTGGAATGAAAAGCAATGCCTAAACAGTGGCATAACAGGAAATGAAATAAACTGGAAAGAACAAAGTACAATTATCTAGAGCTCTGGGTCTGCCTGGAACTGCTCCAAATCTTCACCGGTGGGCTCAATCTCAGCTTGGTCCAACGCACCTGACGACATTCAAAGAAGAAAGAGATAGAATGTCGTCAGCGAACAGGTCGCTCGGTAAGTCCCAAAGATAAGAAGAATGAGAATGACAGAGTAACAGTATTTTCTAAAGTATATTATTGTGAATATTATGGAACATTGTGTAACGCTGTTGTTTGTAGCTTGGTACAGAAGGATGCCAGTGTATACGAGGGGGATCTCTATATGCTAGAGATCAGGGCAAAAGGAAAGTACAAGGAACCGTTATGCCACGGTACAACAGGAAAAGGATTCAGGTTAGGTGTCTTAATCTGACCACCTCGTGCCACCTTTAACACCTTCCGTACCAATCTACCCCTTAAACTCCGTGGTGTTTTAACAGTAATGTGGTATTGGAATATGTAAGTTGGATGACTGAACAAAACCATGATATCAGTAAACATGTTGTAACTGTATAATCAGGTAAATGGAATATCAGGATAATGGATGAATATCCATGGTTTGATTCAGTCAAAAAGGATATATTGTTAACTGGATTCAGGGTTTCATGTATTCAAAGTGTGTTGGAATATAAAAGAATATAGATTGACTTGAATCATATTCGAGTTAGAAATAGTCAGACTCTAACCCGAGTCAGACTAAAAGAAGATAATTTGAAGTTCAATATTAGCTAGGGGCCTTATGGTAATTTGTAAAACTTGAGGGGGTTTTATGTAAAAATACTTTTGTATAGTTTTCAAAATACACCTCAAGTATTTAATAATCGTCTTTATTGTTATAATGTATGTGAATTTTATTTGTGTTATTTTAGTGAATATATCCTAATAAAAGTGTTAATTATCTAATCTGAAATTCATGGTATTTTAGTGTAACTTTTAATCTTGTAATTTTTTAAAAAAATGTGGAAACTTTTTATTAGGATAAAATAGATGTTTAAATGATAATTATATATATATTAACACATGAATAATTTTTAAATGAATATTTTATTTTCAAAAATCTCATTTTCCTTAAATATCGTATTTTAAACCTTTCGAGACCGAATGCTCCTTGCGGAGTTCTGAATCTCGCACTACTAGCCTGCGGGTGCACGATGAACCGTACTATCCCTAACAGGTCCCCAAAAGTGGGTTGTAGCGGCACTTTGCTTAGGTTTTATAAACACTCCTCATTTAGGAAAACGGTTTTATAAATAAAAGGTATTTATTTGCAAAAGAGTTTAGTTTTCCGTATTTTAGTTATTAGGGTTTCCTAAGCCAACTAGCATATTTCTAAGGTCTAAACGATGAGTCATTAGAAGTCTCAAATCGCCTCTTCACCGTCAATTGCGGCCAGATAAGTGCCAGGTAAGTGGGAAGGAACCACAGTCGTGGGCATAAATAAAAACCACTAGCCTTAGACACACTTGTCTAGACACCACAAGACAGTTTAGATAAACGATCGATGTCCATGACCAATCGTGTTTTCATTTTATTAAAAGATTTTATCTAGAAAAGTTTACAACTTAAAACATTAAATAAAAGTTATAAAGATTATGGTATTTTGGTGAAAAGTCCTGTAATTTCGTATTTTGTATGTTTGATATTTATCAATTAGGGTTAGATTGAGTGTGTGTAGGGGTAGGTCATTACCCCGTGACTTATATTAAGTTTTGGTGAAGTTTAAAGGTAAAACATGCTATGTTAAACTTAAAGGTATTATAGCGCAAGAATACGGTATTCGAAAACGTTATCATTTTATGTGTGAAATTTCATTCAAATTGGATTTTACAAGTTTAGTGATCAAGATAAACCTATTTAGGAGTGAGGGAATTAATTAAACTAAGAAAAATGAACTTCATGGTATTTTTATTTAAGGAGTACGGTTTTACAAAGAACTTATCATTTCATGTGAAAAATTTTGATTAAATTGGTTTATGGGTGATTAATAGTCAACATGAATATGGGTAGATAGTATGTATTAGGTGACAAGTGGAAATTTATAAAAAAAACCGAATCGGAAATCGGTTTGTCCGATTTCCGCCGGGTTCCAAAAAGTCGTATTTTTATACTTATAGAAAAGAGAGATAGAGGGGATGGGACTTTCGATTTGGACAAGCTAAGGAAGCTAGAGGTCGTGGTGGTTGTCGATTCGTTGAAAACGTCGTGAAGGTCCTGATCCGGTCGCCGGAATCCGTCGTCGATTTCGGCAGCGCTTCGCTTCTCGCTCTTCGTACCGAGTTCTCGAGAATTTGAGAGAGTGGACTTAGAGTTGTGAGGGGAAAATGTAGAGGATAGGGGTCTTTATATAGGGCTAGGTTAGGGTTAGGGTTTGGATTAAAAAATATTTTTAAAAAATATAAAAAAAACATTAAAAATTAATTAAAAATCATTAAACGTAGGAGTAAAAGGGATTTATTGGCCAAATTAAAACCGATCCAGGTATAATAAGTGTGCAAGAGGATTGACCAAGTCAAGAGCCAACTTTTCTCAGTTGGTGACTCGGCCGTCCGGCCAAGTCCGGCCGGCGGCGCCGGACCGAGTCGAACGAGTCGCCGGCCGGCGGCGCCGAGTCGGGCCGAGTCAAGGGTCCAATGGCCGGGGGTTTTCCTGAGGAACAACTTGGTATTTTTACCTTTTGTTGTCCGGTACATATTTTGGGAGTTATGGCCTTTTTACCGTTGACTTCCAAAAAATATAAAACAAAATAAATACAAAAATAATGTGTGACATGGGATTTGAACTCCGGTGGCTTGGTTCAGCAGTGCAAGGTATTACCAATGAGCTACAAGCTCCTTCTTGTAATTATTGTAAGGAATTAGATATTTAAATTGTTTCCAGCAATATCAATACTCCAAGTGTACACTATATTTAAAGCAAATTTTTGGTATACAAAATTGGAGTTGTTACACAGACAATTAGAAAAGAAATTGAATCCTGCATTATATTTTTGTGCTATCGGTAACTGCTGCACATGGACGGCAGGATTTGTGTCTTTTTGAAAGACAATTACCGTGTTGATAATGCCGTTTGTTAAATTGTCTACCTTAAATAGGCAAGCACCCATATCTCCGGCTCACTGAGTCTCAAGAGACTCGTCCCGCTTAAACCTATATTTACTAGAGTCCTTATTGTAATTTAGTATAACTTGAGAAAGTTTTATATAAAAATAATTTTGTATAATTTTCAAAATACACCTCAAGTATTTTATTATCGTATTTAGAGTTTTCCTTGATGTATATTTTATCAATGTGATAATTCTAGTGAATAAAACCTAATTTCATAATATATGGTATTTATTTATAATATTGGACTTGTATGGTATTTTCTTGTGAATGAGATATTTTTCTTGAATTTGGAAATGTGGAATATTATAAATATTAAAAAAAGATATTTTGATATTAATTACATATATATTTATTTATTAAAAATATAAGTTTTATTTATAATAGAAATCACATTTTCAAAGAAAATTGTATTTTAAATCTTTCGAGATCGTATGCTCCCTGCGGAGGTCTGCATCTCACTCTACTAGGCCCGAGAATGTGAGATAATCCGCACTATACCGAACGGGGTCCCCGAAATGGGTTGTAGAGGCGCAATTGTAAAGATTTGTTAAAAATACATTTCTTGTAGAAAAAGGTTTTAATAGTTAAAGGTAGTTATATGTAAAGTCGTATTTTTCCCAAATCTATGTTCCCAAATTTCATCGTGCTATATTTGATATGTGTGTTGTGAGGAGGTAGGTCATTACCTCGTGAGTTATCTAAAGGTATAAAGGTATTATAGAGTTTATGTCGGAAACTAAAATTTATGGTATTTTAATGTAAAATTGCGCTAAAAGATGCATATAACAATCTTTTGTGATAAAACTTGTTAAAGATGTTTAATAATGTTTAATGAACAATATGTGATGATATGAAGGTATCTTGATTAAGAAGAATTGTAGTTTTTAAAGAAAACCGAATCGGAAGTCGGATTAACTCCGCTTCCGTCGGGTTTTAGTTTTGAATGTTTTTAGAATAGAGAAAAGAAAGAGAAGTAGGGACTTACAGGATGATTGGCTATAGGAGATAAGGAAGAAGAGGTGGGAGTTGCTGATGCGTCGTTTCGTCGTCGGAAACTCCTCAGATTGCCGTCGGAAGTTCGTCGGAGCTTCGCCTTTTTGCTAACTCCACTTGCACACAAAAGACTTGGAAATTTTCTTGAGAGTTTGGGAAGGGATTTGGGAGTGAGGAGGGGTGATTTGAGGGTGGTATTTATAGGAAAAATTAGGGTTTTAGGGTAGTGAAAGGGTGTATTAAAAATTTGTATTAAAATGGATTAAATGTGAGTTTTATTGTGCTCTATAAATGTGCAGTAAAAACAAATAATACAGGGGTTATGAGGGGAGTCCAAAAGTCGCAAGAGGTAAAGAAAATTAGGGTCAGGACCGAGTTGGACCGGCGGCGGCGGCCGAGTCAACGAGTTCGCCAGTCTGAGTCGGACGAGTCGGGGCTCATCTTGGTGCCATATGTCCCTGACGCTTGGTCTAGCCTCGTGGACATGTTTGTTTAGGTTGTGACTCTTGGTTTTACGGGTTGTGCACGTGTAGACCTTTGGGCTTCTAAAAGATTAAAAGAAAAATAATTTAAAAGGTAATGTGGTTGATGGGATTTGAACTCTGTTGCTTTGTAACAGCAGTTCAAGGTCTTACCAGTGAGCTACAAACTCTTTCTTGTTGTTCAAAAGTAAAACAAATTCTTATAGTACTCATAGGAATTTGTAAATACCCCAAGTATACATTAACTTTTAATCAATTTTATGTAAACAAGAATTGGAGTTGTTATAGTCTACCCTCCTTACAAAAATTTCATCCTCGAAATTTACAATTTATTTTAAGGACTAGTTTACAAATAGGCGAGGATATCTTGTACGCATCTCATCTTCCCTTTCCTATGTCGATTCTCCTGGAGTGTCTTTTCTCCACATCACTCAAACCAAGTTGACTTCCTTGTTCCGAAGTGACTTCACTTTCCTGTCCAGGATCTTCACAGGTTGTTGCTCACAAGATAAGTCGGGCTGTACAGTGAGCTCGGAATGATCGAGAATATGGTTAGGATCACTCACATACCTTCTGAGTTGGGATATATGGAACACATTATGCACTCCTTCCAATGAAGATGGAAGTGCCAAGCGGTATGTCACTTCACCAACTCGTTCGAGTATGTCGAACGGTCTAATGTACCTTGGACTGAGCTTACCCCGTCTTCCAAATTGGATCACTCCACGGTTTGGAGATATCTTCAGAAATACATGATATCCCGGCTGGAACTCCAAATGACGACGCTTTGCATCAGCCCAGCGCTTCTGTCGATCTTGGGCTATGCGCATTCTTTCCCTGATAGTACGAACAATATCAACAGTTGCTACTATCATCTCAGGTCCAAGAAGTTCCCTATCACCGATGTCGTCCCAACTTAATGGCGATCGACACTTCCTTCCATAAAGTGCTGCAAAAGGTGTCATTCCGATGTTTGCTTGGTAGCTGTTGTTGTATGAAAACTCCACAAGATGTAGGTGATCTTCCCACGATCCTCCGAAGTCCAACATATACGCTCTGAGCATATCCTCCATGATCTGAATAGTTCGCTCAGACTGACCATCTGTTTGTGAATGATAAGCTGTGCTGAAGTTCAGACTTGTTCCCAAGCTCGCTTGCAGACTTTGCCAAAATTATGATCGGAACTTGGTGTTACGATCGGAAACAATGCAGACTGGTACTCCATGAAGTCTCACAATTTCCTGCATGAGTTCATGGGTATCAGGAATAGGACACTATGAAGGATTTAAATCTTAAGTAGATTCTTTCCTCCATGTACTTCTTTGCTAATGTCTCGGTTGATTGGCCAACTCGAAATGGGATGAAGTGAGACGACTTTGTGAGTCGATCTACGATAACCCATACCACATCGTTACCCTTTGTGCTGTGAGGGAGTGCAGTCACAAAATCCATTGTGATGTGTTGCCACTTCCATTCTGGGATAGGTAACGGTTGAAGTAATCCAGTTGTCCTGTGATGTTCAGCCTTTACTTGTTGACACACCGAGCATTTAGCGACGCTTCTGGCTACTTTACGCTTCATTCCATGCCACCAGTAATTCTGACGTAGATCTTTGTACATCTTTGTACCTCCAGGGTGTACTGAGTAGGGAGAGCTGTGAGCTTCTTTCATTAACTCTTCTCGCACAGACCCTTTTGGTACACACAATCTGCTGCTGTATCTCAAAGATCCGTCTTCATGGATGATGAAGTCTGTTCTGAGTCCATTCTCCACTTGTTCTTTGATCTTTTGCAACTTAGCATCTCTTGCTTGAGCTGCTTTGATCTGATTGACAATTGTTGATTGAACTTGTAAATTCATCAAACTTGAAGCGTTACCTGGCATGACCACTTCAATCTCCATCTGATGCAATTCTTGTTGAAGCTTCCATTGGGCGGTGAGATTCATTGCTAATGGTTGGCGACTAAGGGCATCAGGTACCACATTCACCTTCCCTAGATGATATTGCAGGTTGATGTCGAAGTCCGCCATCAATTCTAACCATCTTCTCTGCCGCATATTAAGCTCCTTCTGAGTAAACACATATTTCAGACTCTTGTGATCTGTGTATATGTTCAATCGCTCACCAAGAAGATAATGGCGCCAAATCTTAAGAGCAAAGATTACTGCCGCCAACTCCAAATCATGCGTCGGGTAATTGCGCTCATGAATCTTCAGCTGTCTTGAAGCATAAGCCACAACCTTTCCGTGTTGATGTAGAATACATCCTAATCTCTTACCGGATGCATAACAATGTACTTCGAAACCTCCAGATTGGTCCGGTATAACGAGAATAGGCGCTGATGTCAACCTTGACTTGAGTTCTATGAAAGCTTGTTCGCATGCTTCTGACCACACGAATTCTTCATCTTTACGGGTGAGCTTGTTCAGGGGTGTTGCTATCTTCGAAAAGCCTTCAATGAACCTTCTGTAAAATCCCGCTAGACCCAAGAAACTCTGAATGTCCTTTACTGATTTTGGTGTTGGCCATTCACTTACTGCTGAAATTTTCGCTGGATCCATAGAGATTCCTTCGCCTGATACAATATGTCCGAGGAAACCAACTTGATTTAACCAAAACTCGCATTTGATGTACTTGGCATATAGTTGATGTTGTCGTAGCGTTTCCAGGATAATTCGTAGGTACTCGGCATGTTCTTTCCGACTCTTAGAATACACCAGGATGTTGTCGATGAAGATGACAATGAACCTGTCTAAGTACTCCCGAAAAACTTGATTCATTAGGTTCATGATTATCACCGGTGCATTGGTCACTCCAAATGGCATCACAAGAAATTCGTAATGTCCATAACGAGTTCTGAAAGCCGTTTTATGGATATCAGATTTCTTGACCTTCACCTGATGATAACCTTGTTGAAGTCAAAATTTGCACCCCGGTTGACCAAGTCAAAGTCAAGGTCAACCCCAAGCCAGGTGGGCCCAAGCCCAAACAAGTGGGCCAATGCCCAGGTCAAGCCCGAACACGAAGCGTCCGGCCTTCCGCCATGCCAACAAAAATATCATGTAATAAATAATTTTTATGTAATTTTTTATACATGAATGTATACAAAATGGGCATAAAACCAACATTTTGTAAGCCCATGGCTTATGTGCAAAAATGAAATAGTACATGAGCCATGGGATAGGCAAAATGCCATTTTGTAAAGCCCAAGGGGCTATATGTAAATATATAAGCCTATAAAAGGCAACATGATGATGAATAAAGTAACACTTTTTCATTCTCTCAAAAAACCTAGGGTTTGTGCCTCTTTCCCCTTTTCAAAGGTCTCAAACCTTCTTCTTTCTTTTGAATTAAATCAAGGGTTTTACTCTCCCTTTTTCAAAACTAAATAGTTTTTCACCACAAAACCCACTAAGGGGAACTTGGATCTACCATCAGATCTCAAAAATAAGAGATTTTTAAAATCTCACATCTCTTGATCTTCAAGATCCGGCCAAACAACAGGAGGAAGAAGAAGAACCCCCTTCATCAGCTTCAAAACATCCTAGGAGTTTAACTCCATACATATATATATAATAAATATTTCCTTTCTGAAGCATAGCTTCTGGTTCTGGGACTAAAAGCTCTTTTTTTTCCTCGCCGGCACCCAAGCGCTCAAGCACCGAGCGCCCACGTGCCGACACGTGGCGCGCTAGTGCTCAAGCGCAAAGCGTCCACGAGCCGACACGTGGCACGTTAACGCTCGAACGCAAAGCGCCCACGTGCCGATATGTGGCGCGTTTGTGCTCCAGCGCCCTGCGCTCGAGCGCAAAGCGCCCACGTGCCGACACGTGGCGCGTTTGCGCTCCATCGTTCTGCGCCCAAGCGCAAAGCGCCAACGTGCTGACACATGGCGAGCTTACGCCCCAGCACACTGCGCCCCAGCGCAAAGCGCCCACGTGCCGACACGTGGCGCGCTTGCGCCCCAGCGTTCTGCGCCCGAGCGTAAAGCGCCCACGTGCCGACACGTGGCGCGCTTGCGTTCCAGCGCCTTGCGCTCAAGCGCAAAGCGCCCACGTGGCGCACTTGCGCTCCAGCGCCCAGAGCTCATGCGTAAAGCGCCCACGTGCTGACACGTGGTGCGCTTGCGCCTAAGCGCACAGCGCTCGAGATGCTGGCCCCCACGCATCCTTTGGATGTCTTTTTCCCCTCTTTTTATGATATACATATACATATACATATTTGCACACACACGTGCTCCACGACACTGTCCCTGTTAGAAAAAAATTTCTAACAGGGCGCTGCCCCACACCCCGTAAGGGGGCTGCTAGCCCCCTTAACCCCCAGCCGGCTATCCGGGTAGCGGGACCCCCGTAAAAACTCTGCGTGGCTTCCGATATATCCAGAACCGCCTTTCAAAACACAACACACGCGCACTGCACATTGAGTTCGCATGACCAGTTTAACCCGTTAATCGGAGATTCCCTCGCCCCAAAGGCGAGGGTAATTAACGGCAGCTTAGTCCGCGGCTGCCGGAGATTCGGATCCCCACAATCAATAAACCTCGGCCTACCCCAGGCAGGGGGAATCTGTAGTACGCCTGACAAGCGCGTGCGTATTCCCATCTCAATGGGGTGACGGAAAACACCCTACAAACCTGAACGAAGATCTAGCTTAGAGAAAACACAAGATCCACTTAGCTGATCGAATAAATCGTCGATACACGGGAGTGGATACTTGTTCTTTATCGTTACTTCGTTCAAGGCTCTATAATCAATGTACATTCTGTATGAACCTTCCTTCTTCTTCACGAGCAGAACTGGAGATCCCCAACTTGAAGTGCTGGGAAAAATCCATCCTTTCGCCAATAATTCATCCAACTGAGTTCGGACCTCCTTCAAACCTTCCGGACTTAATCGATACGGTGCTTTGATCATCGGTTGTGCTCCTGGTACTAAATCAATGTTGAATTCAAGAGCTCGATCGGGAAGCAAACCAGATATATCATTAGGAAACACATCGTCGAACTCTCGAACCACTTCTGGCTTTGATCCTTCCTCCGCTTGAATTGCCGCAATCACTGCCTTCTTTGGTTTCGCCTTGTAAGTACTTGGCTCTAGGGTACGGTCTCCACTTTTGAAATAGAAGACCGGATGATCTGGAATCTCGAATATTACGCTCCTTTGACGATAGTCGATGGTAGCGTAAAAGGTTCCTAGCCAATTCTTACCCAGAACCATATTGAAGTTTGGTATGTCCAGCACCTTGAAGTTAGCATAGAATTCTCTGCTGCAGACGACTAGTGGACACAGGTTGTAACCCATTTTTGCCTTTAAAACGCCATTTCCTGAACTGACATTCTAGCTGGATACAAGCGGTGTGATTGGGATCGCATGAGTTCGGACGAACCGTTGTAACATAAAGCAATGAGAAGCTCCAGTATCGAATAGTGCGAGTGTAGGGAGTGAGGCTACTAAAATTGTACATAAGGTATGTGGGATTTGTTTTAGGTATAGGGAAAAATATGTAGGTAGGTGTTAAGACTGAAAGAAAAGCTTGAGAAGAAAGGGTTACCTGTGATGACTTGGCCAGTGGCCTCGGCTTCTTCCACGGTCATCGTGAAAGCCCGTCGCCGTGGTATATTCCTCCTGGCTGGAGGAGCATTCCTCTGAACGTTCCTTTGAGCTTGATGGAACTGACGAAGAGGAGGCGCGGTCGGTGGTACTCTAGGTGGTGGAGCAGGGAGAGCAAGTCTTGGAGCAGGTGCCTGAAGGGCTGGTCTCTGCTGGTGAGTGACTGCTGGCCTGGGTGCAGCAATTGGGTTGTATCTTCGGAGACAAGAACTGATATCATGAGTAGCTGAGCCACAGATTAAGCAAAGACTGTTGGCTTGCCGGCAGTCTTCTGCCAAATGTCCATCTCTTCTGCAGTAGGTACAAAAGGCTGGGCTGGGCCGGTTGATTGGTACTCCCGGTCTCCTGGGCACAAATGGTGGCCTTGATGAGGCTCCTCCTGCCATCTGGGTGGTAGGGCGCTTAACCCCAGCAGATTGAGATCTGCCCCTCATCTTTACCACTGCCTCATAACGACGGGCAGCTTTCAGAGCCGATCCATGAGTCGGAAAATATCCTGTGGCTAATCCAGCCTGGATCTCCGAATCTAACCCTTGTTGAAATCGACGGGCTCTGATCTCATCCGTCGGTATCAAGTGTGCCGCAAATCTGTTAAAGTATTGTGTTAGTTGTGTAGTATGTGATTTATTGAAAATCGAATTATTGAGACATATCTTACGGACTAAGCATGGTGAATTCAGCGTCATATTCATCTACTGACTTGGTCCGTATTGAACCTTGTTACAGATGGATGAACTAATGATCCATATCGAACCTGGCAGTCTCTGGGAAATACTTTGCGTCGAACATGTCGCGGAAAGTCTTCCATTTGATGGGTTGATCAAGACGGCTTTCTTCCGCCTTCCACCAAACCCGTGCATTGTCCGTGAGTTGCAGCTTCGCAACACGAACCCAAGCTATCTCTGGCACTTATGCCGTTGCCAGATCATCTTCAATACTTTGAGCGCATTCCTCAGCTTCTAGAGGGCTCTCCTTTCCCGAGAATTGTTTTGGGTGCAAAGCTCTGAATTGCTTCACCCCAGGTGCTTCTGCCTCTGGTCGGTTCACCAGGATAGCAGTCTGATGCTGCTGTCCTTCTAGGAGGCTGCGGATTGCCTCAAGCAGAACTGTCTGCTCGTTGATCGGAGCAGCGACAGCAGGTGTGAGTGATAGTGGTGGGGGAGTGTTGTTGACATTCGTGCTGGTGTTATTTGGGGAATCCATAAACTTGAAAGAAAAATTTGTGTTAGGACAGATTCAAAGTATATGAAATTGTAAGATTCAAGGAATATGAATTGTAAAGAATGTTTTAGTTGCTGGTTCTTGTGTTATATTGCTTAGGTTGTCCATACAGTGCTGAACTGCATGGTATGGTTCCATACAGCTCTGGCCTGCATGGGACACCAACAAAACCTGTCACGCCCCGCTTCCTAGTATACGGGCAGAGAACGCGACGAGACCGCTACGTATTTACTCAGAAGTAAACACGCTAAGCGTATCTAAACAATATAAAATGTAATGTATACAAGAGACAAGATATAAATGAACAGCGACTTTATTTATTAATATTCTTTTTACAATACATCTGAAAAGTAAATACATGGAATGGAAAGCAATGCCTAAACAGTGGCATAACAGAAATGGAAAATACAGAATGTAAATGTGTACAAGAAATCTAAAGCTCTTGGTCGAAAGCTAGCTGGTCCCAATTCTCGCTGGTAGGCTCGATCTCCAGTGAGTCCGAATCACGTGACGGCATTCCAAAGAAGCAGAAAGAGAATGTCGTCAGCGAACAAATCGCTCGGTAAATCCCGTAAATAGACAAGAATGGAATAGACAGGATAGAGAGTATATTGTTATAATGTTGTATTTAATGTTAACGTTGTTGTTTGTAGCTTGGTACAGAAGAATGCCAGTGTATACGAGAGGAGTCCTACTATTCCGGAGACTAAGGTATACGAAGCACAAGGAACCGTTCAGCCATGGTACAACGGCAATTGAATTCAGGTTATGTGTATTATGGTTACAGTCTCGTGCCACTTTTAACACCTTCCGTACCAGTCTACCCCTTATAAATCCGACGATGTCTTGATTGTATTGTTTGAATTGTATATTGCATATAGATGGATGACTTACCAAAACCATGATATCAGTAAAGGAATGGATATAATGGATGAACATGAACTTGGAATATATCCATGGTTCGGTTCGGTCAATATAGATTGAATAGCCGGATTCATAGATCCATGTTGTATTGTAGTTTGATACTTGAATCATATTGAAGTCAGATTGATTACATTGAGACTCGGTCTGAGTCAGACAATTAGAAAAGAAATTGAATCCTGAATTATGTTTTGGTGCTATCGGTAACTGCTGCACATGTACAGCAGGATTTGCGTCTTTTTCAAAGACAATTACCGTGTTGATAACACCGTTTGTTAAATTGTCTACCTTAAATAGGCAAGCACCCATATCTCCGGCTCCCTGAAGCTCAAGAGATTGGTCCCGCTTAAACCTATGTTTACTAGGGTCTTTATTATAATTTAGTATAACTTGAGGGGGTTTATGTAAAAATAATTTTGTATAATTTTCAAAATACACCTCAAGTATTTTATTATCGTCTTTAGATTTTTCCTTGATGTATATTTTATCAATGTGACATTTCCAGTGAATAAAACCTAATTTCATAATATATGGTATTTATTTGTAATATTGGACTTGTATGGTATTTTCTTGTAAATGAGATGTTTTTCTTGAATTTTGGAAATGTGGAATATTATAAATATTAAAAATAAATATTTTGATATTAGTTAAATATTTATTTATTTATTAAAAATATAAGTTTTATTTATAATAGAAATCATATTTTTCTAAAGAATATTGTATTTTAAATCTTTCGAGATCGTATGCTCCTTGCGGAGGTCTGCATCTCACTCTACTAGGCCTGAGAATATGCGATAATCTGCACCATACCAAACGGGTTCCCTGAAATGGGTTGTAGAGGCGCAATTGCAAAGAATTGTTAAAAATACATTTCTTGTAGAAAAAGGTTTTAATAGTCGAAGATAGTTATATGTAAGGTCGTATTTTTTCCAAATCTATGTTCCCAAATTCCATCGTACTATGTTAGATATGTGTGTTGTGAGGAGTTAGGTCATTACCTCGTGAGTTATCTAAAAGTATATAGGTATTATAGAGTTTATGTCGGAAACTAAAATTTGTGGTATTTTAATGTAAAATTACGATAAAAGATGTATATAATAATCTTTTGTGATGAAACTTATTAAAGATATTTATTAATGTTTAGTGAACAATATATAATGATATGAAGGTATCTTGATTAAGAAGAATTGTAGTTTTTAAAGAAAATCGAATCGGAAGTCGGACTAACTCCGCTTCCGTCGGGTTTTAGTTTTGAATGTTTTTAGAATAGAGAAAAGAAAGAGAAGTAGGGAATTACTGGATGATTGGCTATAGTAGAGAAAGAGAAAGAGGTGGGAGTTGCCGGTGCGTCGTTTCGTCGTCGGAAACTCCTCGGATTGCCGTCGGAAGTTCGTCGGAGCTTCGCCCTTTTGCTAACTCCACTTGCACACAAAAGACTTGGGAATTTTCTTGAGAGTTTGGGTAGGGATTTGGGAGTGAGGAGGGGTGATTTGAGGGTGGTATTTATAGGAAAAATTAGGGTTTTAGGGTAGTGAAAGGGTGTATTAAAATTTGTATTAAAATGGATTAAATGTGAGTTTTATTATGCTCTGTAAATGTGCAGTAAAAACAAGTAATAAAAGGGTTATGGGGGGGAGTCCAAGAGTCGCAAGAGGTAAAGAAAATTAGGGTTTGGATCGAGTTGGACCGGCGGCGTCGGCCGAGTCAACGAGTTCGCCGGCCCGAGTCGGGGGAGTCGGGACTCATCTTGGTGCCACGTGTCCCTGACGCTTGGTCTAGCCTCGTGGATATGTTTGTTTATGTTGTGACTCTTGGTTTTACGGGTTGTGCACGTGTAGACTTTTGGGCTTCTAAAAGATTAAAAGAAAAATAATTAAAAAGATATCCATTACAGATGGACAAATATTCCTATCCGCAACTCTGGTGCTTTGTAACAGCAGTGCAAGGTCTTACCAGTGAGCTACAAGCACTTTCTTGCAATTCAAAAGTAAAATAAATTCTTATAGTACTCACAGGAATTTGTAAATACCCCAAATATACATTAACTTTTAATCAATTTTATGTACACAAGAATTTGAGTTGTTACAATTCCCCCTCTTCTTTACCCCCGATTATCGCTATACCGGCGATTATGCCGAGAGGTTCGGCCGGTATATGGGGGATGAGAGCCGCCTCGTGAAGAAGTATCCACTTCATATTGAGTGGGGCGACCTGCACCAGCGCTCATTTTCCCTCTTCTGGGATCAGGCTCAGATATTAATATATATTTTCATTTGACTTATCCAATATATTATTATTATTATTATTTAACACTTGCATTTATTAACATTGTTTTTTTGTATTTGCAGTTGGATTACGACCTTCAGCCTGTACCCGACCTTGATCATCCTGAGAGAGTGCTTGATCTTCACGCTCTGTACCATGGCCTGATCAAGAACATGCAATCAAAGGTCCGATACAATAGGAACGAGCTGAAGATCGACTGTTATTCCCTGTGGATGGCGACCCCCGAGGCAGAGAGAACGACTCTCCTATATACTCCGGCCTTTGCGAGAGTCGACGTATATACACGGCCTCTCTTGTGCCAATATTTCGACCCTCAGCGCAAACAGGTTTGTAATTTAAATGTAATTCATTGTTTAGTATATAATTTATTTTTTTGTGTTGCTTAATTAGAAAACTAAATCTGAATATGTTGTGCAGAAACAAACCGATCAAAATAAAGAGAATAAGAAGTTGGTGAAGAGGGGTCGCCCCACTTATACAGGTGGCTTGAGGAATATTACTCGTGCCATGGAGGCATCGGTAAATTACAATAGATCTACTCTGATATAATGTAATATTAAGAGTTATTTTATAATATATGTAAATTTTTTGCGAATTGCAGAGAGCTCAGACGCTGGCGCATGGTAGTACACCGAGCGTGCTGACCGCGCATCTTGTCGTCCACGGCACCTCGACAGATCCTGCCACGGGCGAGCTTCGATTCCCCGACACCGCTACATAGGAGTATTGCATAAGTGTTAATATTTATTCTAACAGGTTTGAAATTTTTGTTTTGAAAAGTTCAAATTTAAATGATATACGTATATTTTAATGGTTAATATGGGTGTAGGAGCGGGTGGTGGAGCAAGCGGAGGCATCGGGGATCGATTTTACTGGACAAACCGATCCGATGCTGCTGACCCCAGTCCTAGACGCCACACACAGAAAGCACCATGGAGGTTGGGAGAGAGGCCGGGGACTGGGTGTTGGCTATAGTGCCCTCAAGTCAATTATTGGATCACATGCACGTGATTGCAATGATTGAGGGAGGACCTATACCGGTAGAACAATCTTACATGAGATGATAGTATGCTATCTGGTTTGTCTTTATCATCGTGTACATACTTTAGGTGACATTACCGATCACTATTACATGTTGATAGAGCACATAGGATTCTTGCTTGACTACCAGCAGTATGATGGCGATCATGTACGTGAGAGTTGGGTGGTCTATAAGCACATCCTTAAAGTGTCCCTAGTCGTGGGAGTTTTGAGACTGGGCATCGATACTCCAGAGTAGACTAGTGTATACTGCTCGAGACCCCGACGAGGGGCGGTGGCCGGTCTCACAAGCCATTGGTGTTAGTTGGTTCACCTAAGATGTATACAGGTGCTCATTGGGTTATGAGTACATCGGACGGACTCGCCGGGAACATGCTAGTTGGTATTATATATATTGTCAGATAGCAGTTCCCAGGTAACATGTGTACAGGTTAGTCTATCGACCTGAGATCGTCATTTGTCTCGTGTGAGTTCCCACTGTGCTTTGATTACTATCCTACCACGGCTCAAAAGAGTCGTGCAAACAGGTTTTAGTTGGGTACAGTCCTGAGCCACATGGAGGCAGTGAGCGGATCGTCAGGGGATTCGTCTCTCCCGGTATTGGGGGTTGATGTCACGGAGTGCACGGGTGGCCATCACCAAAAATCCTTGGCCAAGGTAGTCGAGAATTACTGATTCAGATCAGTAGTTTCTCAGGTGGTGATGGTCTTCATACCGACACTGAATGTCAAGTTATTAGGGGTCTGACTTTATCCACCCCCAGACTCGATATGCGATACTCATACACAAACGGACCGGACTGTACGGATATTGTCACTGTTAGGCTCGGTAAGGGTTTCAGGATGAGTTTGCTCGTCGGCCTCCCTTTCGCTCAATACATGGGTAGCCGTTACGTACAGCTAGCGCCATTGACGTGCTTGTGGTTAAACCCACTGCCAGCGTATTGATGAGTCTTTAGAATCCCACACAAAGGGTTTCCCTGCTTCGGGCGAAACGATGTAGAGGCCGTATGGTTTTACGACAGGGTTCGATCACATACGTGTACTTGTGCACGCATGATGTTCGGATGGTTAATACTAGTGGGCTTTGGTTTAAGCCGGACCCTAGTATTATATTTGTTGGATTATTTTCGTCTCTTTGTACTCGTATTCTTCGGAATACGGATGTGGGTATGTATATACGGTTGAGAGGTATTCTTGTAATTTATTACAAGATTGCTTTTAGAAGATTACACCTCATCATGATTTAGACATTTTTGGATTACAAGGTTATTGAGGTGTAGGATGAGAATTTTATTGCGTATTTGTGGCATGGCTAATTAGTGACCCATGGTTACTATTCTAGCATGCTTAAGGTTTTGTTTATGTGGGATTATTGTTGACTTCGGATATTATGGTTGACTTTAGATATTTTGGTGGCATGGGATATTTTTATGGATGGCATCATTATTTATTAGATAACCTCACAACAAACAAAAAAACAAGTCATTATTCATTTCATTTTCTCTCTCTTGAGTTGCTCTAGACTCTCATCCTCATGGCATTTTCTTCTTCCTCTAGCTCCACCCAAACTCTCACATGAGTTGAGAATCCTTAGGTATCTTGAGACAAATTAATCATTCATCGCTCTCTACTTCATCTACGGTATCTAGAGTAGCGATCTAGGTGGCCTAGTTGCCTCGGATATGAGGTTGGAGCTCGTTGCATAGACTTTCGGGTCGATCATCTTCGATGGAGGGAGACCGGAGATCAAGCTTGATCAAGGAAGCCTCTGGGAGCTTGGGATGATGGTTGAAGACCGAAGGACACGGATCTATTCGGTATAACCATTCTAAATTCCTAGATTATAGATTGCTAGTTAAGGGTTAATGGTAGATCCGGGTTATTGGTTGTTGTAGCGCCAGGTTTTATAAATTTTTGTTCCGTATTTGGTCACGGATTAATGGCCGGGACGCTGCCATAACCCAACACTGGGTCCTAACAGGGCCCATATGATGTTGGACTCCACTCCGGCGTTTACTTCCCCTATCCCCCATGAGCGACGTCTAGAGCATGATGTTGCCGTCTTGAAGACCACCATCGAGAAGTTGAAGGAGATGTTGGTACGTATACTACTTAATAGTAAAATATTATATCATATTATAGATAGTAACATATGCAATATTAGTAGCCTGAGCTTATTTGGTTGTAGACTTAGTTTTGATTAATCATACTTACATAGAACTGTCTAATTAAAATAAACTATGGTTATCCAAACTAGATATCCAAACGAGGCCTAAGTCTCTAAGTATTCATAGATTGGGGTTTTGCAATAACCTGATAATGATACGAATTTGACTAAAATCTAATACACGGTTCTTACTCGTTTATTACACACAAAATTGAACAGACGCGACAGGCTGCTTCGGCAGCGGCTCCACATGCATCTCCTTCGGCTGCGGCTCCGCAAGCCACTACATCGGCTGTGGTTGTGTAAGTGCACGGCGGCGCCCCGGCCGTCAATCCGACGCCAAAATGCGGAAGCGAAAAACTTTGATTTTGCAAACTAGCAAACCGGCACCACCGTGCACTAAACACCCGGATCGGGCCATTAAACTAGTCCTAGCTAACTACAAGATGGGGAAGAGATATACCGAGTGATCCGAGTCCTCCGGTCTTCTCGTCGTTGTCCCGATCTCTCGTGGAAAGTCCTGTCTCCACCTCGTCGCCGGAAGTGCACCACATCTCCTGCATCTTTTACGGGCTCCCACCTCTATACCGAGGCAACTCGAGCGCGAAGCTGGCAAGTCGACGTGCCCAAGATTTGCTGTAGAATGTAGTGTAGAGGCTATGTCTCATTTGGGGTTTTAGTTGCCATGGAGGATGGAGGAGGAGGTTAGGAAAATTGGTGCTTTCAATTTTCTAGCAAGAAGAATATGAGATGAAGAATAATGCCACCACCACAAAAATGAAACTCTCTCATTTCCCTTCAAAATTGTGGCCACCTCATCTCTCATTGGAAAATGGTGGAGGGCAAACATAATACATGAGGGAGGTGAGTGTAGTAAAAGGTGGAGGGTGACCACATCTAAAAGGTAATGATAACAATGTCAAATCAATTCATAATCAACTCTAATCACCATGAATGCATGAAATGATGATAGAAAAGAATGGTATCAAAAGATGCTATCATAATCAATCCATATGCAAGAAACCCCCTCCACAAATGTTATTTGCAAACTTGCAAATAACCCCCTCCATCGAAAAGTCCGGCCGTGAAGGAACAAAGGAAAACCGGCCGGAACGGAATGCAAACTGGCAACTTCAGAAAACTGATCCCGTAATAAATTACAGGAAAACCCCGTTACTGCATATACATGCCCGCATTTGTATTCCCACTGAATACAAATGCAACGAGACAAAATCTACACTGTCTAATACTAGGATCCGGCTTAAGCCAAAGCCGGCTAGTAAAATCCGTCCGATCATGATCCATGCAATACCGCACGTATCTGATCGAACCCTGTCATATCTCCATACGGCCTCTACAGCGTTTCGCCCGAAACTTGAGTAACTGTCTGTGTGGTGGACTCTAAAGACTCGTCAATACTATGGCTGCGGATTTAACCACTAGCACGTCAGAGGTATTAGCCATACGTGACGGGCAACCAGCTATTGACCAAAAGGGACGTCGATGAGCGAACTCATCCTGACACCCTATTGAGCCTGTCAGTGACAATATCCGTACAGTCCGGTCCGTTCATCTATAAGCATCGTATAGCGGGCCTAGGGGGTTGGTAAAAGTCAGACCCCCAAAAGCGGTACAAGTCGTGTCGGAGTGTAGCCCAGAACACCCTGAGATACTACTGGAATACCTACCAGTAAATCTCCTGCCTCGGCCGAGGGCTTTATGTAATGGCTCTCCTAGACACAGCGCGACCTCACCCCCAATACCGGGAGAGACGAACCCCTGAAGATCCGCTCACTGCCTCCATGTGGCTCGGGACTGTACCCAACTAAAACCTGTTTGCACGTCTCCTTTGAACGTGGTAGGGTAGTAATCAAAGTACAGTGGGAACTCACACGAGACAAATGACGATCCTCAGGTCGATGAACTAACCTGTACACATGTCACCTGGGAACTGCTATCTGACGTCTGGCATAATCCCAACTAGCAGGTTCCCGGCGAGTCCTGTCCGGTGTACTCATAACCCAATGAGCACCTGTATACATCTTAGGTGAACCAACTGACACCAGTGGCTTATGAGACCGGCTACCGCCCCTCGTCGGGGTCTCGACTGTATACACTAGTCTACTGTGGAGAATCGATGCCCTGTCTCGAAACTCCCACGACTAGGGACCATTTAAGGATGTGCTTATAGACTACCAGCTCCCACGTATATGATCGCCCTCATACTGCTGGCAGTCAAGCAAGAATCCTAGGGGCTCTATCAACGTGTAATAGCGACCTGTAAGGTCACCTAAAGCAGTACACGATGATAAAGGTAAACCAGATAGTATACTATCATCTTGAGTAAAACTGTCCTATCGGGATAGGTCCTCCCTCAATCATTGCAATCACGTACCTGTGATCCAACAATTGACTCTGAGGGCACTATTTCCAACAGGTTGCGCAGACCACTTCTCCAGCTCCACAGCCCGCTCAGACTCCCGCACAATCCGCTCCTTTATTGGTCGAGTTTTTGACGACTCAGGGCTGCACCGAGGAGCAGATGCGTCAGATTACGGCGTTTATCAGAGGTAGAGAAGCTGGACCGAGCTAGGGTAGCTTTTTTTTTATATATTTTAAGCATGTATGTACTTATATGATACATATTGTATATATTTTGGACGGTATTGATGTTGTTTGTGTGTTCACGATAATTTAGATTGATATCGTATTCCGTTTGTTTATTTCTTTTATATATTATGCGTGAGATGTTGATTATGAATATTGCGGTATTTGGTTATATGATGTATATATTATTGTGCACAGGGTGGGGAAAAACAGGAAGCCCATTTTTAAAAAAAAACTGATATTTTGTCCCTACGAATTAATCCGTAGGGCCATCAGTTACCCATACGGATTAATTCGTAAGTCCAAAGTTTGCCTCTACACAGTTAGCCGTAGGGGAAAAATATCAGGATACCTGATATTTTGCACCTATGGACTCAGTAACAGAAGTTAAACTTGTCCCTACGAATGTATCCGTAGGGGCATTTTTCTGGACCTACGGATTACTCCGTAGGGGCATTCATCTGGACCTACGGATAAATCCGTAGGGGTTTTAATCTGGACCTACGAAGAACTCCGTAGGGACATGTTTAGGCCCTACGAAGTTATTCGTAGGGGCAAGTAATTTATTTTATAAACCAATAAATTAAATAAATATTTTGTCCATACGGAATAAGCCGTATGGAAATATGTCCCTACGGAGAAGAGCGTAGGGGAAATTTACTCCGTAGGGGTATATTCATGGCAAAGACTTGCACCTGCGGTGTATTTTTGTGCCCTTACGAATATATCCATAGGGGCGGTGTTTTGCCCTTACGGATAAAGCCGTAGGGGCAACCCCTTATTGTAGTAGTGTACCCTTATCTCAAAGGAGGTGGTGTGGATCCCACTTAGGGCGTCTCATCTGCACTTCAAAGGAAATGATGTAGCCTTTCATAGGGCAATGCCCATCAATTTTTACCAAGTTGACATCAAAAGACCGCTAAGTATTTCAATATAACTCTCAAATGAGAGCCCTATATAATTTTTACATTCTTTTGCAAATGTCGATGTATTTACATTCAACTCGTATACAAATTTGAACAAAATGAATAAAATATACATTATTCTGTTTGACCTATGTTTGGTGTTTACACTATACACGAACCCCCACACTATAATGATGCGGTTTGTAATGCGCTAGTATGGTATCCCATCCAGATACGCCCTATGACAATATGGGTGTAATTAACGGTATGCGCTTATGCTACCGGAAGTCTCGAACTCAAGATCTTCTGGTCAACTCTTAAAACACTATAAAAATAACTTGTTTGCCTAAGGTGACTTTCGCTATTTTGTGACTTTTATTGATGATTTCTCTCATGTCACATTACTTTATTTAATGAAATCTAGAACTGAACCGTTTACACATTTTCAGAATTTTAGCCACTATGTAGGAGCTCCTCTTTCCATTTTCACAATGTTTAAACTCAGGTTTGTCTCAACGTTCAATCGTTGAAGGTCCATAAAGAGGGTAAACACCCACGGCATCTATAGATCTAAGAATCATGCAGCCCAATTTTCATTGGTGTCAATCCTTTCCTTTATAGAACTGAATGAAATGTATCTAAAAATAACTAACTAGTACATCAAGTAAATTTAAAAGAATAAATCTTTTAAATTTACATTGCTAGTATTTCTATACACCAACTAAAATATCTTAATTATGTTTTTTTAATTTATTATTCTACCGAATACTCTCAAAAGTTGCAATTTATTTATATATTTTTGTAATTAAAAAACTTTAAGGTTTTTTTTTAATTGAAAATCCGCCGCAGCGCTGAGTGTATTTTACCCTTAGTAACATTTATTGAAAGTGGCCGCCTTTGACTGCAAAATAGCATAGACTACAGTAGAATCAAATTCATGGTCTTATAAAGTCTTTAGAATGTGGTTGCCTTGATTCAAAATACTGGAAATTAAAGAGAACAAAAACTTTTCCATGATAACATGGATACACATGTCTTTTTCTGTAGAAAAGTTCAATTTTTTTATATAAAAAAACAAAATAAAAGTTATTGAGGGGAGGGGGGATAGACCAATCATTTTAAATGTTAAACTACATGATTATATTTCTTTAAATAAATCTAGTAATATACATGTACATGCAACATGGAAAACACCAGGACGGACCCACATAGAACTTAGTGGGGCACATGCCCCCACTAAGAATTTACGGACCCATAGTTTGATATATTAATGCCAAGATATATTTATGATAATATATTATAATACATAATCTTTGTAAAAACATGAAAGCACTATCGTCAAGCAGTTGTACAGCTTATTACTTGGCAGGAGATGGGAGATTTTCTGTTCAAATCTTGTAAACGATATTATTTTAATTAAATTAAGTATAAATCTTAAAGTATATGGTTATTGTAAAAGTTTAATCAAGGAAAAAGGTATCTTAAACCAAATTTTTGTTTTAAATATTGCCATCGCTAATAAAAGTACTTTAATGCACGCACGCATGGTTGAGCCGAAATTTTTATAAAATTTTAAAATAAGATGCATAGAGTGTACGTGCTTCTTGTCTCATGTTGAACTTCAATCTGACAATTTTGTAAACAACTGCAACTGCATTGCTGCATGAGAAAGATTAATTTTTAATGGATTTTTTCTTTGAATACAACATGAGAGAGAGAGAGAGAGCCCGAGGTGGTTATTACTTAGTTGGTATATATTAGCTTTAATTGGTTTTTTCTTTGAATGCCGCGTCATAGAGGGGGGGAGTAGTTACTGCAGAGAGTGTGAGATTGGTTAGCAATTTTTTTTTTTTTTTGCCAAAAAAAAAAAAAAAATTTATAGTCCTTCATGAGGATATCATTAAAATTTGGATTCTCAATTTTGAAATCCCCTCCCTTCAGCACTATAACAGCAGAGATAACCAATACCCAATAATTAATGTGTTCACTCCTTTTTCCAAAGAAAATATATCAAAAGATAAAATTTGGTGTCAAAGTGTTTGAGGTCAATTGCCAGGGACGGAGACAAGGGGACGCACATGAGGGGCCGTCCCCCAACTCCTAAGAAAATCTGCCGCATCAACTCCTAAAAATCTTACGACCATGTATATATATACACCAGCTAATTGATGGAATTTAATAACTATCCCTAAATATTCTACTGAAAAATATTTTGTTCATGCCAAAAACTCCAAAAAACCGAAAAAGTATTCTATATGCCACCCATATACATCTGGACAAGAGAGTTAAGAAATAGAAGTGTGAACCCTACACGCTGCCCAAGACTGTCCGAAACTCCCAGCTCACACTTATCCCCACACCGAATAATTTCTCCCAAAAACTAACACATCTCCTAAATTTTAGGCAAATTAAATAGAAGATTTTCTTTAAATTTATAAATTTATGCAGATTTTATTGATCTCTCAAGATGGGGCCAATATTATTATTTCTTAAAAATACCTCACTTTCCTAACCAGTTAAGAGATTCTCATGAATCAATCAAATTGTAATCGTTTATAATTATCCCTGCATCAATTACAGCTCCTAAAGTAGATTTTGTTTCTTTCTCCTTCCCTATTTCATGATGCTGTTTAAGTTCTTTATCATGTTCTACTAGCCAAAGGAGAAGAACAAAAGTTGTGGTCACATATTATTTTCTTTCTTAATGTTTGAAATTTACTCACTATCTGAAAATTTGTCACATTTTCGATTACTTCATATATGTGTGATAAATATGGATTTTAATTCTATTAGATCGATTTCACTATCACTACTATAATAAAGGGTTGTCCCTACGGATAAAGCCGTAGGGGCAAAGCACTGTCTCTACGGATATATTCGTAGGGGTTTAAAAATACACCGTGGGTGTAAAGGCCGCAGGTGCAAGTTTTCGTTCTAAACATGCCTCTACGGAGTAATAATTGCCCCTACGGTTTTCGCCGTAGAGACATATTTTCCTACGGATTACACCGTAGGGACAAAATATTTATTTAATTAATTGGTTTATAAAATAAAATACTTGCCCCTCCGAATAAATCCGTAAGGGCAAAGGACATAACCCTACGGATTTCTTCGTAGGTCCAGCTATATGCTCCTACGTGTTTGTAACACCCTAGTTCATTTATACCAGTTCAAGTTCAAGTATTTCTTTATTTATGGTATTTTCCTGATTTACTGTGTTTTGGATGCGAATAGTGTTTTGACATCTGTATTTGCATCCGACCCGACCCTCATGCTTGAAACCTTTCTTGATTCATGTTTATAATTTATCCTGGCTTATTATATGGATCTGTGCACTTATATTATTGTATACTACATACTGCCATTTATCTGGCATCTGCATTTTTAAGTATAACATTTAAAATCACATAAAATATTTTAAAAATACATTGCATGGCCTGCATGATACCCATGACTCTGTGGTAGCATCCGCGCATCTTGTTCTTGTCCCGTTCAGTGAAATGACTTGTTTGGATGGCTACGCGCACGTACGTGCATCCGTTCTTGGGGTATGCATTTTTGTTATCCGGATATTCAATTTTAATTTTGATCGACATACAAATTTTTCATATTTTGAAACTGAATTTTAGACCCGAACCGGTCATGTTTTGGACTAAGTTGTATTAACCAGAATATTAAATATTTTACTAATATTATATTTTAATATTATTAACGATTTAAAATTTATTTAACTAAAAGATTTTTTAAAATTTAAATCCTAACAGTTTAACAATATCACTCTCTCTCTTTCTCTTTCTCTTTCTCTTTCTCTCTCTCTTTCTCGTTGTCTCTCTCTCTCTCCTCTCTCCTCTGGATCTCTCTCTTTCTTCCTTTCTCTCTCCCCTCGCGAACACCGTTCGCTTCTCGAGTCGGGTCATCCCCTCCCCACTACGGTCACCTCCCTCCTCTATTCCTTCTCCTTCTTCTTTTTAAACCCCTGCCTCGCCACGAGAAAACCCTTAAACCCTAAACCTAACTCCGCCGCCTCCTCAAACATCAACCCAAGCCTCCATCCTCTCCTTCCCCTTCTCATCATCCTCTCCCCTTCCTTCACCTCTCCCCTCCTTTCCTCAATGAGCCTCACCTGCATACCCAAATCCCGAACCCAAAGAAACCCACCAACCCAACCGCCGATCACCATCCCGACCTCACCCCATTCTCCTATCCTCCTCATCTTCATTCTCTTCTCCTCCTTCCTTTCTTTACTCCTTCTTTCTTGAACCCTACACTAACAAAACCCCAGCCTGCACCTTCACCAGAGCACCGTGCACCCTCGCCGGAGCTCCGTTGATCCCATCGTCGCCTTCACCTCTCTTATGTTCCCTGCACAGAAACCTCAGTGAGCCAACCCCTCTCCTCCCTCTTCTTCTTCCTCTTCTTCTTTTTCTTTTTCCTTTTCTTGATTCTTGATTTCGCATTTTCCGGTCAACACCGGAGCCGTGCTTGATGCCGACGATCCAGGTGATCCAGTGAACATCCCTTGCTTACGTGGTTACCCTCTTGCCTTGTCTGGATCCGTCCCGCGTGCCGCGTGTGCGTTGCGACATATACTGACGTCGGACGTGCCGTGCGTATCCGTTGTGTGATCCGATCAAGGCAAGTTTATCTTGCTACATACTATGATATATGTTACATCTATATTAATAATAATATTTAATGTTTAGTGTATTGTACATCCCCTGTTATCATTTTACTGTTTTACGACGTTCGTTTGCATCCGTACAATTTATTTCATATCTAGTTGCATGCAAGTTAATTTTGCTACATGCTATACTACAATATATTGCACACATGTGAATAATAACATTACTCATTTTTTTAATTATGCATCCCACATTACCATTTTACTATTTTACTGTTTTCGGACATCCGTATGCATCCATATCGTTATTTACATATCTAGTCGCCTGCTAGTTCATTTTGCTTTATGTTAGGTATATTATTATGCATTCATATGAGTAAAATGTTACCCGTTTATCACATTATACATCCATATTAAAGTTTTACAGTTTTCAGATACCCGTTTGCATCCATATCATTTAAAATATATATAACTGCATCTATAGATCATATTAATTCATGATATTATCGTAGTAACACCCCATGCTTAATAATGTGCATCCCACATAGACATGGAGTTGTAAATGTAACCCCTGATAGATATTTGTGCATCCATGCTTTTATCGTACATCCGTACTTTTACCCTGATCCAATACCTGCAACATTTTACTGTTGGGCACCCATTTGATACACTGTGCACTATTGATATGACTTGATACACCATTACTAGACATGACTTGATATATGTACACTACCTGACATGACCTGATATTTCACCACGTGACATGTTACCTGATCCTGTTTCTAATACCGACAATCCTGACATGTTGTCCCGATGGACATATCCTGTGCTCTGTATTGACAAACCTGTTCTTGCTTGATCCTGTGTTGGTATTAGCCTCAGATTTATCAATACCTGACTTGAACACATAACTTGGGGTATGGGGAAATCAATGATGAAACCTGACTTGTAACTCGATAGTTCGATGCTTATACTGATCAGTTTTATGGGCTAGGCCAGCCGGGGGATGCTGCTGCTGATATCATTCATCTGTACATGTTTCTTGTTTAGTGCCTAGCGGCATGTCTCGGATTCAGCCCGAGAATCTGGACCGTGGTCTCGGGCACGCACGGGATACTATTGAGTTACATCGATGATTCATTAAATTGATTTCAAACACTTGAGAGTAGTTAACCCAGTAGTTTAGTTCAGATTACTCACCGCACGTCATATATGCTTTTACCCTTCACTGATCCACATTCATGTTACTGTTATACATTTATTACTGTTCATACTCGTGCCTGCATATTTGCTACCCCTGATTATATTATTGTTGATATTATGACGCACTGACATCTGCGTTTTGCATGGCCCAGATCCTCTATCACTGTCGCAGGCAGTTCAGGAGTATTTTGACCAACAAGCCGAGCAGTAAAGATCATGTTAGTAGCTAGTTAGTTTAGTTTTCTTTCAGCATTTTCATTCCTGATGTGAGCCCGTATTTGGGACGTACATTCCAGATTATTATTGTTTATTGGACCTATTGCTTCCGCATATTATTTCTTGACTCGTTTATTCTGGTATATGGACATGTACTAGATAGTTTCTTTTATTTTCCTGTTCTTGATATCTATAGACAGCCGTAATGTGACTGTGGAGGGATATTTCCTAGCCACAAGTAACATGGTTGGCTCTGTCACGTGCCGATCTTAGCGCACTCTGGGAAGCGGGGCATGACAGGGTTAATCCGTAGGTCTGGATAAAAGCCCTATAGATACATTCGTAGGGGCAAGTTTAACGCCTGTTACTGAGTCCATAAGGGTAAAATATTAGGTATCTTGATATTTTGTCCCTACGAATAACTGTGTAGGGGCAACCTTTGGACCCACGGATTAATTCATAGGTGCAACAGATGGCCCTACGGATTAATCCATAGAGACAAAATATCAGGTTTTCTTTTAAAAAATGGGCTTCCTGTTTTTTCCCCGCCCTGTGCACAATAATATATACATCATATAACCAAATACCGCAGTATTCATAATCAACATCTCACACATAATAAATAAAAGAAATAAACAAACAGAATACGATATCAATCTAAATTATCGTGAACACGCACACAACATCAATATCGTCCAAAATATATACAATATGTATCATATAAGTACATATGTCACGTCCCGTTTCCCAGAGTACGCTAAGATAAGCACGTAACAGAGCCAACCATGTTACCTGTGGATAGGAAATATCCCTCCACAGTCATATTACGGCTGTAGAGATATCAAGAACAATAATAATAACTATCTAATACATGTCCATGAGCCAGAATAACGAGTCAAGAATAAAATAATGCGGAAGCTAAAAGATCCAATACAATAATAAACTGGAATGTACGTCCCATAATGCGGGCTCACATCAGGAAATGAAAATACTGAAAGGAAACTAAACTAAACTAATAACAGGTCCTCACTGCTCGGCCTGTTGATCGAAGTACTCCTGGACAGCCTGCGATAATGACAAGGGATCTGGGCCATGCAAAACCCAGACGTCAGTGCATCATAATATCAACAATAATTCAAGGTAAGCAGGATGTAATGAAATATGCAGGTATGAAGTATGAACAGTAACAAGTCATCAGTAACAAATAAACAGTAACATGAATATAGGTCAGTGAACAGGATATAAACAGGTGAAGTACAGCGAGTAGTCTAAACTGTACCATGGGGTTATCTACTCTAAAGTTATTCGAAATCAATTAATGTAATCGTCATCGTAACCCATCGGTCTATGCCCCGTTCAACCCCACGGGACCACGGTAACAAGATATGGTAGACTGTAAGCCTATGTCCCGTTCAACCTCACGGGATCACGGTAACACGATATAATAGAATGTGAGTCTATGTCCCGTTCAACCCTACGAGACCACGGTAATAAGATGTAATAGCCCTTTGAGTTACGTTTGGATACATTCTTGATTTCCCCATACCCCCAAGGTTATGTGTGTAAGTCAGGTATTGATAAATCTGAGACTAATGCCAACACAGGATCAAGCATGTACAGGTTTGTCTGTATAGACAACAGGAAATGTCCGTAGGGACAACAGGTCAAGATTGTCGGCATTAGTACCAAGAACAGGTAATATGTCATGCTGTGGTACATCAGGTCATGTCAGGTGGCGTACATGTATCAAGTCATGTCAAGTAGTGCACAGGTATCAAGTCATGTCAGTGGTAGTGCATCAGGTCATGTCAGGTAGTGCACAAGCATCAACTGGGTGCTCATAATCAAACTGTAATAAGCATGGGTACACAAAAACAAGTATGGGTACCAATAACAATAAAATGGAATAATGTGATATGGTATGCAAAAAGATATAAATTCAAAGATATGGATGCACAATTATCGATTAGGGTTATATTTATAGTTCCAACACTAATTAGGATACTCTTTATTAAACATGGGGTGCTAATATCACAGTGTTATGTATTAATGTGATCTATGGATGCAGTTATATATATTATAAATGAGATGGATGCAAACGGTATCCGAAAAGCAGTAAAGCTGTACAATGTTAATGTGGGATGCACAACTAAGCAATATGCGATATAAATATTGATATGGATGCAGTATATTGTAATCTAGTATGTAACAAGATAAGTTTTCATAATCTAGATCTGAAATGATATGAATGGATGCAAACGGAACATCGAAAAGCTATAATATGAAACACGGGATACTAGATTTAAATTACAGGTATAATATTTATTTAAATAGGTATATAATGAGTTATATAGCATGTAGCAAGATTAACTTGCCTCGACGGATCAAGAAACGGATGTGTACGGAACGTCTCACGTCGGTGAAAAGTCGCGACGCGTGCACGGTACACGGAACGGTTCCAAACAACGCACAAGGGTGATCACGCAAGCAAGACACGTTCGCTGGGTCGTCTGGATCGTCGGCGTCGTCACGGCTCCGGTGAACTATAGAAATCAAGAATTAAAGAAAGAAAAGAAAAGAAAGAAAGAAAGAAAGAGAAGAAAAGAAAGAGGAAGAAGAAGAATGAGAAGAAGAGGCTTACTGCGGTTTGCACTGGGGCCGGGGAGAGGTCGTGGTGATGGGTTGATGTCGGCAACGGGTTTCCGGCGATCACCGGAAAAAGATCAAGAAAGAGAAAGAAAAGAGAAGAGAAGAAGAAGAAGAAACTAGGGTTTTGTGTTCTGGGTTCAGAAGGGAGGTGAGGCGAGGCAGGGAACAAGACAACGACGAAAGGCTATCGACGACAAGGTTCAGGCGATGGTTCCAGCCAAGGGCAGTGGGTGCTAGGGTTCTTGATTGTTGAAGTTGGGTTTCCTAGGTCAGGTTTGCAGGGGAGAGTCGGGAAAGGAGAGAGAAGAACGAGGTGTGGAGGAGGAGGAGAAAGGGGTGTCGGCGAGGCGATGTGGGTGTAGGGGAGGCTCGGGTGAGGGTTCGGTTCTTTAGGGAGTTCCTGGGTTTGAAGGGGAAGGAGAGGAGAAGAAGGAGATGATGACGAGGGGTTGAGGAAGACGATGAGGAGGTGGTGGTGACGAGGTTCGGAGTTTGGCGGCGAGGGCAAGGAGCTAGGGTTTGGGTTGCATGGGTTCTCGTCGCGGGGAAAAAATAAATAGAGAAGGAAGAAAGAAAAAGAGAAGGGAGGTAAGCATAATGAGAGAAGGAAGGTGAGGGGATCTCGCGTGCACAGTAATTGCGAGATCAGAAAGAAAGAGGGAGGGAGAGAGAGAGAGAGAGAAAGAGTGAGAGAGAGAGAGAGGGAGGCTGAGAAAAATATATGCGGTTAATATAAAAATTAATGTATAATAAATATAGAGTGAAAAGAGAGAAAGATATTGGAGAGATCTGTGAGAATTAGGTATAGAATATAATTTAAAATATATTTTGTTTATTTTAAAATTTGTTAACAGTTTGAATATATTAGAATATAATATTAGTACATTTTGAAATTTTGGCAATTACAAACTTACTCTAAAACATGTCTGGGTCGGGTTTAAAAATTTAGATTTAAAATATGAAAAATATATGCGACGTCCAAATTTCAAAATGAATGCTCGGGTAACGAAAATGCATACCCCTAAGAACGGATGCACGTACGTGCGCGTAGCCATCCAAACACGTCCGTTTCACTGAACGGGATGAGAACAAGATGCGCGGATACTACCACGGGGTTAGGGGTATCATGCAGGCTATGCAATGTATTTTTAAAATATTTTACATGACTTAAAATGTTATATGGTAAAAGATGCAATGCCAGATAAAATGACAGTATGCAGTATTCATGAATATGTACCAGTCTACGCAACAAGTCAAGATAATTCATAAACATGAATCAAACAAGTTTCAACAAGCGGGTCGGGTCAAATGCAATGTAAAAATGTAAAATACCATTCGCACCCAAAACACGATACATCAAGAAATACCTCAAATAAGAAAATACGAGAACTGGAATTGGTATAAATGAACTAGGTTGTTACATTATACCCAACTACAAAAAGAATTTCGTCCTCGAAATTCCCAGGACAAGAAAAGATAAACAAACATGCAACTACAAGAATGAGTATGGAAACTTCTGTCGAATTTCGTCTTCTCGTTCCCAAGTCGATTCTCCATGCGGGCGATTCCCCAAGAGACCAGTACGAGAGGGTAACCTTGTTCTTAAGAACATTTTCTCTTCGATCCACAATTGACATCGGTCGCTCCTCAAGGGTCAAATCCTCTCTTATTGTCAACTCTGAATGATCTAGCACGTGTGTTTCATCTCGAACATATTCACGGAGTTGAGATATGTGAAATACGTCATGAACATTCGCCAAAAATTGTGGTAACGCCAATCGATAAGTCACTTCTCCAACACGCTCCATAATCTCGAAAGGCCCCATGAATCGAGGACTAAACTTGCCTCGACTCCCAAAACGAATCACTCCTCTAGTCGGTGATATCTTCAAGAACACAAGATCACCAACAGCGAATTCTAGAGGTCTTCTCGATGTATCGGCCCAACTCTTCTGTCGATCTTGTGCTGCCTTCATATGATTTCGGATAGTATTAACTTTCTCCACAGTTTGCACGATCAAATCCGGTCCCAACACTCTTCGTTCTCCGACATCGTCCCAACAAACGGGTGAACGACACTTGCGACCATACAACGCTTCGAATGGAGTCATCTGAATAGTCGTCTGGAAGCTGTTATTGTAAGAAAACTCTACCAAGTGTAGATGATCCTTCCATGAACCCTTGAAGTCTAACATGCAAGCTCTCAACATGTCTTCAAGAGTTTGGATCGTTCTCTCCGACTGGCCATCTGTCTGAGGATGATAAGCTGTGCTAAAATTCAATCGCGTCCCTAAACTTTCCTGTAAACTCCTCCAGAAGTGTGATAAGAACCGGGGGTCACAATTGGACACGATGCTCACAGGTACTCCATGCAATCTCACATTCTCCTGCATGTACCGTTCTGCCAATGCTTCTGTTGATTGACCAACTCGAAATGGGATGAAATAAGCTGCCTTGGTCAATCAATCAACAATCACCCAAACTGCATTGTTGCCCTTTAGACTCCGCGGTAGAGCCGTCACGAAATCCATGGTTATATGTTCCCATTTCCATTGAGGAATCGGAAATGGTTGCAATAAACCAGCAACCCTTTGATGTTCAGCCTTAACTTGCTGACACACCAAGCACTTCGCTACAAAGCGGGCAATCTCCCGTTTCATGCCTTCCCACCAGAAATGCTGTCGTAGATCTCAGTACATCTTCGTGCCTCCTGGATGTACGGAATATGAGGAACTGTGCACTTCCTTCATAACTTCTTCGCGAATACCTCCCTTTGGCACACACAAACGACTACCATATCGCAACGAACCATCTTCATGGATCAATAAGTCCGTTCGAAGTCCAGTTTCAACCTGTTCTCGAAACTTTTGCAATCTTTGGTCCTGCAATTGCGCTGCTTTAATATTTTCGATCAACGACGATTGTACTTGCAGCTGCATCAACTGTCCCGAAGATTGCGGTAGCAAAATCTCCAACTCGAATCTCCGAAAGTCTTCGATAAGTTCCTTCTGTGCAGTCAACATCCGAATTGCTGGCAACCGACTAAGCGCATCCGGCACAATATTAACTTTCTCCGGGTGGTACTTAAGATCAAGATCGTAGTCAGCCATCAGCTCCAACCATCTACGATGTCTCATATTAAGCTCTTTCTGTGTGAACACATACTTTAGGTTTTTGTGATCGGTGAATACTTCGACCCTTTCGCCCAATAAGTAGTGTCTCCAAATCTTCAAAGCGAAAATTACAGCTGCTAGCTCCAAATCATGAGTTGGGTAATTCTTCTCATGGATCTTCAATTGTCTTGATGCGTAAGCTATAACTTTCCCATGCTGCATCAAAACACATCCCAAACCTTTCCCAGATGCATCGCTGTGAATCACCAATCCTCCGGAACCGTCTGGTATGGTCAGAATAGGAGCGGTTATCAATCTCTGCTTCAACGCCTCAAAAGCTGATGCACAACTATCCGTCCATATGAACGGTACCTCCTTCCATTTAAGCTTGGTCAAAGGCTCAGCCAAATGAGCAAAATTCTCCACGAACCTTCTGTAATATCCGGCAAGTCTAAGAAAACTTCTGATCTCTTCTACGTTCTTCAGAATCGGCCAATCTCGAACTGCTGCAATCTTCTCAGGGTCAACTGCGATTCCATATCCGAATACGACATGCCACATCTTCAAGCCAAAACTCGCACTTGCTCATTTTTGCATATAAGCTTTCTTGCCTCAATGCCTGCAGTGCGATCTTCAAGTGTTCTGCATGCTCTTCAATGCTCCTCGAGTAGACCAGAATATCATCGATGAACACCATTATAAACTGGTCCAAGAATGGTGAAAAGATTCGGTTCATCAAGTCCATAAATATCGCCGGTGCATTCGTTACTCCGAAGGGCATCACTAAATACTCGTAATGTCCATACCAAGTTCGAAACGCCGTCTTGCAAATATCTTCTGATTTAACTCGGACCTGATGATATCCGGATCGCAAATCCAGGTTCGAGAATACCCTTGCGCCACTAAGCTGCTCGAATAATTCGCCAATGCGAGGGATCGGGTACTTGTTCTTAATAGTCATCCGGTTTAATTCTGGACAATCGATGCACATCCTCCTTGTGCCATCTTTCTTCTTGACTAGAAGAACTGGAGCTTTCTCCTTATCAACTTCCATCGACGAAAGAACATTGTTTGTCGGCCTAGCCCTAAACTTGACTGGCCTGACAGAACTGCTTCTTCCAGCAAAAACAAACTCCGGATGTCCGGGAATCTGGAAAATCACTTTATTTGCCCTACAATCAATGTGAGCGTGGAAAGTGAAAAGAAAATCCATTCCCAAGACAACTTCATAACTGCCGGTATCTATCACCAAGAAATCTGCAAACAACTTCCGTCTGCAAATAACAACTGAACAAACCTTACACCCTCTACTAATTATGATTTTCCCATTTCCAGTGTGTATGTCCCAAAAACTAGACAGGGTCGTGCAAGTAATCGAGTGTGTAGTATTAAACTTGGACGACATAAATCAATGGGAAGCACTAGAATTGAATAACGCTAATGCGAGAAAACCATGAACAAGTAGGATACCTGAAACGACTTCCTCTGAAGCCTTAGCCTCTTCAGTCGTCAGGGTAAATACTTGAGCTTGATTAGCTCCCTGAGTTAACTGCTCCTACCCCTGAAACTGCTTTTGCGGTGGCTTTTGAGTATCTTCCTTCAAACTTAGCTTTGACGGACAAGTATCAATGATGTGATCAGCTGATCCGTAAACAAAACAATGTCTAAGCCTCATACGACAATCCCTTCGATAGTGACCCGGTCGTTGGCAGTAATCGCACAACCCCATTCCCTTTTGCTTGAGCAAAACTGGCCTCCGAACTTCCTCTTTCTGACGAAGCTGCGACGGACAAGTATTGATAGTATGATCCGCCAATCCACAAACCAAATAGAGTCCAAGCTTCCTTCAACAATCCTTCTGTAGGTGCCCTGGTAGATGACAGAACTCACAAAACATTCTTCCCTTCTGCTCATGCACGACGGGATTCTTCATAGGTGTTACGCCACGTCGGTTCACCGGAATACCTCTGCGTACGGGCGTTTGGTTTAGTGCGAACGCCGGCTTCTGCTCGGTCTGCTGCTTGTGGTCCTCTAGCAAGTCACGAATTAATCCAAGCAAAGTGGTGTCATCCATACGCCACTGGTACGATCGTAGATTCCTGGCTGCCATGATCCTGCAGCCAAAACACCAAAGAGGGTTAGTATGATAAACAAGATTCAAAACTTGAGATGAATGATGATCATGAATCAAGGATATGAATCAAAACTAGAACTCCAAGTTACTTAAATAGAGTACCGCATTGTAACCATGCTGCAGTTCATAATTACAATCACATAACTCAGTTCAAGTCGCCCAAATCCTAGCATCAGAATAGAGAGAACAAATAGGGAACCAAAAGGTTTCAAGTCGAGATGCAAAGTGGTTTGCATATAGTCAAGGCAAGGGATCAAGAGAAAGTTAAGATTCAAGAATGGAAAGATGGTAGAGTGGCAGGACATGTTCATAATTACGAGTATTCTGATTCGTGTATTGGGTCCAATACCCAACTACAAAAGAATCAAACCCGATTAACCTAAATCTTATGTCTCTGATACCAAACAAACCATGTCACGCCCCGCTTCCCAGAGTACGCTAAGATAGGCACGTGACAGATCCAACCATGCTACCTGTGGATAGGAAATATCCCTCCATAGTCATATTACGGCTGTAGAGATATCAAGAACAATAATAATAACTATCTAATACATATCCATGAGCCAGAATAACGAGTCAAGAATAAAATAATGCGGAAGCTAAAAGATTCAATACAATAATAAACTGGAATGTACGTCCCATAATGCGGGCTCACATCAGGAAATGAAACTACTGAAAGGAAACTAAACTAAACTAATAACAGGTCCTCACTGCTCGGCCTGTTGATCGAAGTACTCATGGACAGCCTGCGATAAGGACAAGGGATCTAGGCCATGAAAAACCCAGACGTCAGTGCGTCATAATATCAACAATAATTCAAGGCAAGCAGGATGTAATGAAATATGCAGGCATGAAGTATGAACAGTAACAAGTTATCAGTAACAAATAAACAGTAACATGAATATAGGTCAGTGAACAGGATATAAACAGGTGCAGTGCAGTGAATAGTCTAAACTGTACTATGGGGTTATCTACTCTAAAGTTATTTGAAATCAATTAATGTAATCCTCATCGTAACCCATCGGTCTATGCCCCGTTCAACCCCAAGGGACCACGGTAACAAGATATGGTAGACTGTAAGTCTATGTCCCGTTCAACCCCACGGGACCACGGTAACACGATGTAATAGACTGTGAGTCTATGTCCCGTTCAACCCCACGGGACCACGGTAACAAGATGTAATAGCCCTTTGAGTTACGTTTGGATACATTCTTGATTTCCCCATACCCCCAAGATTATGTGTGTAAGTCAGGTATTGATAAATCTGAGACTAATGCCAACACAGGATCAAGCAGGTACAGGTTTGTCTGTATAGACAACAGAAAATGTCCGTAGGGACAACAGGTCAAGATTGTCGGCATTAGTAGAAAGAACAGGTAATATATCACGCTGTGGTACATCAGGTCATGTCAGGTGGCGTACATGTATCAAGTCATGTCAAGTAGTGCACAGGTATCAAGTCATGTCAGTAGTAGTGTATCAGGTCATGTCAGGTAGTGCACAAGCATCAAGTGGGTGCTCATAATCAAACTGTAATAAGCATGGGTACACAAAAACAAGTATGGGTACCAATAACAATAAAATGGAATAATGTGATATGGTATGCAAAAAGATATGGATGCACAATTATCGATTAGGGTTACATTTATAGTTCCAACACTAATTAGGATGCTCTTTATTAAACATGGGGTGTTAATATCACAGTGTTATGTATTAATGTGATCTATGGATGCAATTATATATATTATAAATGAGATGGATGCAAACGGTATCCGAAAAGCAGTAAAGCTGTACAATGGTAATGTGGGATGCACAACTAAGCAATATGCGATATAAATATTGATATGGATGCAGTATATTGTAATCTAGTATGTAACAAGATAAGTTATCATAATCTAGATCTGAAATGCTATGAGTGGATGCAAACGGAACATCGAAAAGTTATAATATGAAACACGGGATACTAGATTTAAACTACAGGTATAATATTTATTTAAATAGGTATATAATGAGTTATATAGCATGTAGCAAGATTAACTTGCCTCGACGGATCAAGAAACGGATGTGTACGAAACGTCTCACATCGGTGAAAAGTCAAGACGCGTGCACGGTATACGGAACGGTTCCAAGCAACGCACAAGGGTGATCACGCAAGCAAGACACGTTCGTTGGGTCGTCTGGATCATCGGCGTCGTCATGGCTCCGGCGAACTACAAAAATCAAGAATTAAAGAAAAAAAAGAAAAGAAAGAAAGAAAGAGAAGAAAAGAAAGAGGAAGAAGAAGAATGAGAAGAAGAGGCTTACTGTGGTTTGCACTGGGGCCAGGGAGAGGTCGTGGTGATGGGTTGATGTCGGCAACGGGTTTCCGGCGATCACCGGAAAAAGATCAAGAAAGAGAAAGAAAAGAGAAGAGAAGAAGAAGAAGATGAAGAAGAAGAAGAAACTATGGTTTTGTGTTCAGAAGGGAGGTGAGGCGAGGCAGGGAACAAGACGACGACGAAGGGCTATCGACGACAAGGTTCAGGCGATGGTTCTAGCCAAGGGCAGTGGGTGCTAGGGTTCTTGATTGTTGAAGTTGGGTTTCCTTGGTCAGGTTTGCAGGGGAGAGTCGGGAAAGGAGAGAGACGAACGAGGTGTGGAGGAGGACGAGAAAGGGGTGTCGGTGAGGCGATGTGGGTGCACGGGAGGCTTGGGTGAGGGTTCGGTTCTGTAGGGAGTTCCTGGGTTTGATAGGGAATGAGAGGAGAGGAAGGAGATAATGACGAGGGGTTGAGGAGAACGGCGAGGTGGTGGTGGTGACGAGGTTGGGAGTTTGGCGGCGAGGGCGAGGAGCTAGGGTTAGGGTTGCATGGGTTCTCATCGCGGGGAAAAAATAAATAGAGAAGGAAGAAAGAAAAAGAGAAGGGAGGTAAGCATAATGAGAGAAGGAAGGTGAGGGGATCTCGCGTGCACAGTAATCGTGAGATCAGAAAGAAAGAGGGAGAGAGAGAAAGAAAGAGAGAGAGAGAGGGGCTAAGAAAAATATATGCGGTTAATATAAAAATTAATGTATAATAAATATAGAGTGAAGAGAGAGAAAGATATTGGAGAGATCTGTGAGAATTAGGTATAGAATATAATTTAAAATATATTTTGTTTGTTTTAAAATTTGTTAACAGTTTGAATATATTAGAATATAATATTAGTACGTTCTGAGATTTTGGCAATTACAAACTTACTCCAAAATATGTCCGGGTCGGGTCTAAAAATTCAGATTTAAAATATGAAAAATATATGCGACGTCCAAATTTCAAAATGAATGCTCTGGTAACGAAAATGCATACCCCCAAGAACGGATGCACGTACGTGCGCGTATCCATCCAAACACGTCCGTTTCACTGAACGGGATGAGAACAAGATGCGTGGTGCTACCACGGGGTTAGGGGTATCATGCAGGCTATGCAATGTATTTTTAAAATATTTTACGTGACTTAAAATGTTATATGGTAAAAGATACAATGCCAGATACAATGCCAGATAAAATGCCAGTATACAGTATTCATGAATATGTACCAGTCTACGCAACAAGTCAAGATAATTCATAAACATGAATCAAACAAGTTTCAACAAGCGGGTCGGGTCGAATGCAATGTAAAAATGTAAAATACCATTAGCACCCAAAACACGATACATCAAGAAATACTTCAAATAAGAAAATACGAGAACTGGAATTGGTATAAATGAACTAGGTTGTTACAACATGCATGCTTAAAATATTAAAAAAAAAAGCTACCCTAGCTCGGTCCAGCTCCTCCACCTCTGATAAACGCCGTAATATGACGCATCTGCTCCTCGGTGCAGCCCTGAGTCGTCAAAAACTCGACCAATGAAGGAGTGGACTATGCGGGAGTTTGAGCGGGCTGTGCAAGACCGGCCCTCTGAAGCTCTCTACGCAGCTCTCCGGACGGCAGAACCGCTCTACCTCTTCCAGTGTCGCGGCTGGTGCTCCTGTCGCCCCTCGCTGCTCCAGTCATCGTCATCAAATCTAGACAAGAGTATAATCATTACATATGCATGCTATATATGTATAAATCGTAAAATGTGAAGTAAAAATATAACATTACTGATAACCTTTTTCGTTTCGTGGACGCATTAGACATATCTACTTGGATTTCATCATGATATCATTTCTAACCCACGTAACTTCATGATCAGCTAAAGACAGCCCGTCTTTTGAAACAAACGGTCGGAGCACTTCAAGTCTTCTCTCTTCTTCATCCTCATTGTTGTTCTCGAATTCCGGGACATCGTAAACATCCCTGGGTTTCCAACAGCATATGACACTCCATCCCGAATGTTTCAAGCACTGTGAGTAGTATACTTTGAACGTTTGGTTCGGAAAGATAAACTGATCGTCCTGACCGTAAAATCGAAGTGTGTTCACACTGGTCAATCTATATTCATCTTTCTAAATTCCGAGATTGTTTCTCCACTTATCCGTATCAGTTCGTGTATCGTACTAAGTACACTGAAATATATAAAACGGTTCTGATCGTCCGGGATATTGGATGCCAAGTATGCAATTTAAGTATCCATAATAAATCTGTAACAACTCCATTTTTAGTGTACATAAATTTGCTTTAAATTTAAAATATACTTGGAGTATTTAATGTTGTTGTTACCACTTTAAGTATCTATTTCACTTCATAATTACAAGAAGGAGCTTGTAGCTCATTGGTAATAGCTTGCACTGCTGAACCAAGCTACCAGAGTTCAAATCCCATACCCCACATTATTTTTAATAATTATTTTGTTTTAAATTTTTAGAAGCCCAACAGTCCACATGAGATAACTCCCAAACTTTCTACTTAACCTGAAAAACTGAGTATACTAGAGCCTTACTCAGGCGCCCCCCATCTCCCCAGCCCCCGACTCGGCCGGCGGACCGGCCGACTCGGACCAGCGCCGCCGGCCGGACTCCCCCGGTCGGCCGAGTCGTCAACACCAAATTTGTGACCTTTCCCCTTCTCTACCCCCTGTATACTTTAAATGTTTAAACCATTTCTAGAGAATCCATAAATCCTCATTTACTACAATCTTTAATACATTTTAATATATTTTTACATTTTTTTAAATTTAAACTCTTCATCTACCCTAACCCTAGCCTAACCCTATAAATACCACCCTACCTTCTATCCTCTCACCCCAAAACTCTGAGCCAACTCTCTAAAATTTTCAAGAAACTTGTGTACTTTGAAAACGAGCACGAAGCGAACCTATTGCGAAATTCCCGACGAACTTCCGGCGATCGTTCTAGAAGCCCTCGACGATGAAGCGACGCACCGGCGATTGCTCTCCTTCCATCTCACTCTTGTTATTGTCCAAAACCCGTAAGTCCCATTTCTATCTTCCTTTTCTATTCACAAAAAAAAATACGGATTTACAAAACCCGACGGAATCACAAAACCCGACGGAATCGGAACAAATCCGATTTCCGATTCGGCTTCTTATAAAACTTCACTTCTCGTTAATACAATTATGCTTAAACTCTCTCATGTTGACCATTAAACACTAATCAACCAAATTGATCAAGTTCCATTTCATAAAATGATGGCTATTTCAATTTATCGTATTTTTCACTTAAATACCACATTGTTTCAATTCTATATTTAACTCCATTAAACTTGCTATACCTTTAAGTAGATCACGAGGTAACGACCTACTTCCTCACACACTCATATGCAACATAACACGTTACTCTCGAGAACTTAGAATACGGGAAAACAAACATTTTCATTTAAATACCCTTTACTTAATAAAATCATTTCTAAAAGATTCAGTATTAATATATCTTTACAAATAAATAACATTTGAGCTAATAATAAAAATATCTAGACTCAGCCAATTAAGGACTGTCGCACTCATTAGGACGGAGGAAGGTTGTGGGCATTCAGTCGTTTATCTAAACCTGATTTTGTGGTGTCTACGCTAGACAAGTGAGAAAGGTAACTTTAAAAGGCCCGTCTCACGGTGATTCATGAGCGGATCCCTCCTTTCTTCATTTGTACTTACCTGGCCACAATTGGCGGTAAAGAGACGATTTGAGGGATATCTCACAACTTGTCGCTTTGGACCAGTTAGAAGCAGTCTAGTTGACTTAGGAGAGCCTAAAACATAGAATACGGGAAATCGACATCTTTACAAATAAATACCATTTACTTAATAAAACAGTTTTCTAAAGGATTTAGTATTTATACAAATCTTTATAAAGCGCCGCTACAACCCATTTTGGGGAACCCGTTCGGGATGGTGCGGATTATCGCACATCCTCGGGCTTAGTAGTACAAGATTCAGACCCCCGCAAGGAGCATTCGGTCTCGAAAGATTTAAAATACAACATCTTAAGAAAATGAGATTTTTGGAATACAAAATATATATTAAAATTATTTTTGTATAAATATATGTATATTTATCATTAAAATATCTATTTTTTTATAATATAAATATTCCAACTCTTTTCAAAGATCACAAGAATCGATCTTACACTAAAATACCATGAATTCCATACAAAACCAATATTACAAATAAATACCATTTATTATGAAATTAGGATATTTCTGCTAGAAATATCATAATATAAAATCTACATTCGTTACAACTCTAAAGACGATTAATAAATACTTGGGGTTTATTTTGAAAAGTATATAAAAATATTTTTACATAAAACCCCCTCAAGTTCTATAATTTACCCTAAGGACCCTAGTAAATATAGGTTTAAGCGGGACCAATCTCTTGAGCCTCAGGGAGCCGAAGAAGTGGGTGCTTGCCTATCTAATGTAGACAACTTAACAAACAGTGTTATCAATACGGTAATCGTCTTTGAAAAAGACGCAAATCCTGCCGCCCATGTGCAGCGGTTACCGATAACATCTAAACAATCAGGACTTCAATTTACTTCTCTAATTGTCTGACTCAGATTGAGTCTCATTATAATCTGACTTGAATATGATTCAAGTACAATCTACAATTTACAATATTACAATTCAACATGAATCCATGAATCCATTATTCCATATATTCAATCTATCAACTTGACTGAACCGAACCATGGATATACATCTATTTACATGATTCTCCAGTTACATCCATTTACTGATGTCATGGTTTTGGTCAGTCATCCAATTATACAATCTATACAGTTACAATACAAGACAACAATACAATCAAAACACTACGGGGTTTAAGGGGTAGATTGATACGGAAGGTGTTAAAAGTGGCACGAGACGGTAAGATTAAGACACCTAACCTATATTCCGTTGCTGTTGTACCATGGCTTAACGGTTCCTTGTACATTCTGTTGCCCTGGTTTCTAGCATATAGAGACCCCTCTCGTATACACTGGCATCCTTTTATACCAAGCTACAAACAACAGCGTTAACACAACATTACAACAATATAATACAACTTTAAAAGATACCTTCTTATTCTGTCTATTCTGCTTTCCTATCTTTGGGACTTACCGAGCGACCTGTTCGCTGAAGACATTCTATTTCTTTCTTCTTTGAATGTCGTCGGGTGATTTGGACCCGTCAGAGATCGAACCAACTGCAGAAGACTTGGATCAGTACAGCGAAGACCCTGAGCTCTAGACATTGTACATTTTCTATTCAGTACCTTTAATTTCCTGTCATGCCATTGTTTAGGCATCACTTTTATTTCAGTTGTATTTCATTTTCATGCATTGTATAAAAGAATGTTAATAAATAAAGTTGCTGTTTTTATTATACCTTGTCTCTTGTGTATATTTTCTTTTATATTGCTTAGTTACGCTTAGCGTATTTGCTTCTGAGTAAATACGTAGCGGCCTCGTCGCGCCTCCTTCGCTGTATACCGGGAAGCGGGGCATGACAAAATCACACCATCCGTTCCTACCATCGCAATCCCACTATTCTGAGTGGTTCGAGATATTTTTATGTCTTTAACTTCGAATTTGTATCCAAGGACACCGAATCCTTTATAATATGCAACCTCCATACTAGGAAACTGAGCTAAATATCTTGAATCACTCTCTAATGATGCAGACAAGTTCGGATCGTGGATCTGACAAAACAAATTTTACGACAAATACATAACGATATAAGTTTAGATTAAGACTGGTTGCAATAACATGTTATTCGAACAAGTTACATGATCTGCAACCCAATCGCAAAAATTATCCCGATGATATTTTTCCAATCGTTCATCATTTCAATCAGGATGCCCCTCACGTACCTCGTTAAAATGAATTATGTTCTCAACAATAAATTATGACATTAATATTATATCATTTCATACACACACAAACACAAATATAACAATTAATCCAAAAAAACTTACGCTCTAATTTTTTCAAGACATGTGCTATTGAGGAGGATAAACTGATATATCTTGTTGATAAATATAGTGTCTACTCTCTTATAATCAGCTTTACCATATGGCACGTCCAGAATTCTTCGAGGCCGGTTAAGTTTCGTCTCAATGTTTTCGTCCAGATAGCGGGAACAAAATGTGGTTGCTTAAGCTAGAAGATAATCTTGCATGATAGAACCCTCTGGTCGATTTCTATTGCGTATATACTTTTTTAGAGTGTAGAGATACCTAAAGAAAAATTAGGCATATAGGACAACAATAATTTTACAAATTGCACGAAACGAAAAATTCCACGTACCTTTTGACGGGATATATCCATCGATATTGTACCGGTCCGGCTAATTTAGCCGCAGTTACAAAATGAACCGTCAGGTGTATTATGATATCGAAGAATGACGGTGGGAAAATACACTCAAACTTGCAAAATATCAACGAAATAGAATTTTCTAGTTTCTCCAGCGTCATAACATCCAGGATTTTAGTGTATAATTCTCTAAAAAAAATAATATAGGTCATTGATTAGTAGACTAACCGATTTGGGAAGGGAAGTCCTGAGGGCTAATGGGAGAAAGTGCTCCATAATAACATGGTGATGATGACTTTTCAGCCCATCGATCTTGCCTTTCACAATTTGTATCTTCTTGCTAAATGATCCTAAAAAACCTGTGGGAACTTTCAAATCATGTAACACCTGCATGAATCTTTTCTTCTCCGGTTGTGGCATATGATACGCGTCATTGGGAAGTACAAACTTGCCTGGTTTACCCGCTATCGGTTTCGGTTGCAATTCACTTCTAATTTCCCAGTCCTGAAGATCCATCCGAGCATGGAGGTTGTCTTTCGATTTTCCGTCTTTACAAAGAAGCAAGTTGAGTACGTGCTCGGATACTCCCTTCTCTATGTGCATGACGTCCAGACAATGACGCACTAAATTTGTTGACCAGTACGGAAGTTCGATGAAAATGCTTAACTTGTTCCAGAATGGTGGTTTGACCTGTTTTGTCGGATCTATCCCGAAGGTCACATTATTGTAACCATCCCACTGAGCAGTCACGTCCTCTCCGGACAATGGGGCTGGAGGTCCAAGAAGCTCCTGATGACCATCAAAGTGAACAGCGTTTAACCTGTAGGGATGGTCTAGAGGCAGAAAACGTCGATGGTCGCAATAACAAATCTTCCTGCTAAAATTCAAGAATTTCGATATTGTATGTTGATGGCAATAAGGACATACTTTGTGACCATGTACGGACCAACCTGATAGCATTTCATACGCAGGAAAGTCATTAATTGTCCACATTAAAGCCGCACGCAGTATGAACGTTGTATTTTTGCTTGCATCGTAAGTCTCTACACCATCAATGAATAAAAAATTTAACTCATCGATCAGAGATCGGAGATAGATGTCGATATTGTTTCCCGGTGAGTTTGGTCCGTCGATAAGAAAATGCATCATAAATTATGATTGATCCATAGCCAACCAAGGCGACAGATAAACTATCATTACAACGAGCCATGTGATGTGTCTTCTAACCATATAGTTGAATGGGCAGAAGCCATCACTAGCGAGTCCGAGCCTGACATTGCGAGGATCGCTACTGAATATTTCGTGCCTGCTATCGAAATCCTTCCATGCCAGTGAATCTCTTGGATGACTCATTTTTCCATCTTCACTTGGAGGAGCACGGTGATGCCAAATCATTATCTTGGCTGTTTTCTTGCACCTGAATAGCCTCTGCAGCCTCTGTGTTATGGAAAAGTATCATGCTATCTTGACAGGTATATCGGGCTTCTTATCAGAATCTTTCGGCTTATACCTGGACTCTTCGCATGTTTGATACTCTTTCAAATCTGAATTCTCTTTCCAGTACAACACGCAATTTTTTGGATATGCTTGAATCTTCTCACACTTCAGACCCAAATCAGATATCATCTTCTGAGCTCCGTACCAGCTGTCGGGCACGTTATTTCCCGGGGGCATAGAATTTTTCAAGAACTTCAGAAGTATTATGAATAACTTGTTGCTCCATCCATTTAGGCACTTAATCTGGAAAAGTTGGACGAACCATGAGAGGGTGGAATACTTTGCATTCTCATAAATTGGTTTTCTAGTATCATTCATGAACTTTTCATACTTATCCAAACGCGGTCCTTGACCGGAAGGAATGTCATCTTCGGTACGAATACTACCACCTAGGGCAGCCTCTACTATATCCTCCATTTCTTCTCCTGAAAAGAAGTTACCGTCTTCTTTTTCTGCCGCATTACCGTTTTCTCCTTCTTCTTCTGCCGCATTACTGTCTTCTTCTCCTCCTTCCCCATGATATAGCCAAGTTGTATAAAGTCTAGTAAAACCATGTTTAACGATATGAAGCTCTACGAATTCTACTTTCTGCTAGTAGTTATTCCCACATCTATCTCACGGGCAGAAAATCTTCTCTAACACGATCTTATTATGTGCACGTGCAAATTCAATAAAAACAGCAACTCCTGCGACAAATTTAGGTTGCATACGTTGTTGCCAATCCGCATACATCCAGTCATTAACTCTGATGTACTCATGGGCCATGTTAGACTGTATAACATATAAATTGTAGGTTATTGTAACAACTCCAATTTCTATGTACATAAAATTCATTTAAAGTTAATGTACAATTGGGGTATTTACAATTTCTGTAAGTATTATAAGTATTTGATTCAATTTTGAGCAGTAAGAAAGAGCTTGTAGCTCACTGGTAAGACCTTGCACTGCTAAACCAAAGCACTAGAGTTCAAATCCCATCAGCCACATATTCATTTTATTTTAAATTCTTTTAACCTTTTAGAAGCCCAAGAGTCTACACGTGCAACACACGTAATAGGGTAAGTTACAGAATAAACAAATATAAACACGAGGGAAATTGAAGCGACAGGGACACGTGGCGAGAATCCTAAGCCCCACGACCGGATTCCGACCGGCGAGACCGTAGGTAATGCCGGCACCGCCGGGCCCCCGTACCCAATGCTCCCCAAACTTCAACTCCTGCACCTTTTCAGCTAACCCGCTACTCCCTTATTGCTTGTTTACTCTGAATTAAACCAGAGAGCAATAAAATGCCCATTTAACCTCATTTTAATGCATATTTTTAATGCATTTTCTTCACCCCTAAACCCTAACTTTCCCTATAAATACCACCCTCAATTCACACATCCTCACTCACAATTCCCTGCCAAAATTCTCAAGAAAATTCCAAGTTCCCATAGTGTACAAGTGTAGTTAACAAAAGGCGAAACTCCGACGAACTTCCAGCGACAACTCAAGGAGTTTCCGACGACGAAACGACGCGCCGGCACCTTCCATCTCTTCCTCCTTTGGCCAAATAACCAGTAAGTCCCCCTTCATTATCTCTTTTGCTATTCCCAAACCCTTCATTCTTAAAATGTGTCGGAAGCGGAGTTATCCGGCTTCCGATTCTCTTTTCTTTTAAAAAAATACAACTTTTTCTTAATAAAAAATCTACAACTTTTGATATATTGTTTAGTAATCATTAATAAAGACAATAGAATAAGTTTGACATCAAAATAATAACCGTAGCAAGTTTTATTCCACTTTTACATTAAAATAGCTTCATGTTTCATTTCGACATGTTTAAACTTTTTAAACCGTATTACCTTAGAAAACTCATGAGGTAATGACCTACCTTCTCACAAATACATATCTAACATAGCACGATAGAAATTGGGAACATAGATTTGGAAAAATACGACTTTACATATAACTAGCTTCAACTTATAAAACATTTTTCTATAATAAGTGTATTTAACAAATCTTTGCAATTGCGTCTCTACAACCCATTGTGGACAACCCGTTCAGTATTGTGTGGATTATCGCATATTCTCTGGCCTAGTAGAGTGAGATGCAGACCTCCTCAAGGAGCATACGATCTCGAAAGATTTTTAAAATATTTTTCTTTAGAAAATGTGATTTCTATTATAAATAAAACTCATATTTTTAATAAATAAACATATATGTAATTAATATCAAAATATCTATTTTTAATATTTATAATATTGCACATTTCTAAAATTCAAGAAAAACATTCCATTTACAAGAAAATACCATACAATTTCAATATTTCAAATAAATACATTATACTTTAAAACAATGCCATATTCACTGGAAATTGCACATTTAATAAAAGAAAAATCTATGAAAACTCTAAACACGATAATTAAATACTTAAGCTATATTTTGAAAGTATAAGAAAAACTATTTTACATAAAAAAAAACCCTCAAGTTATATTAAATTACAATAAGGACCCTAGTAAATATAGGTTTAAACGGGACCAGTCTTTTGAGCCTCAAGGAGCCGGAAATATGGGTACTTGCCTATTTAAGGTAGACAACTTGACAAACGGTGTTATCAACACGGTAATTGTCTTTGAAAAAGACACGAATCCTGCCGTCCATGTGCAGCAGTTACCGATAACAGCAAAACCTAATTCAGGATTCAATTTCTTTTCTAATTATCTGACTCAGACCGAGTCTCAATATAATCATTCTGACTTGAATATAATTCAAGTATCAAACTACAATACAACATGGATCTATGAATTCATCCATTCAAACTATTCAATCTATATTGACTAAACCGAACCATGGATATATTCCATCTACATGTTCATCCATTATATCCGTTCCATTACTGATATCATGGTTTCGGCAAGTTATCTATCTATACAATTTATAATACAAGACAAGACAATACAATTCATACAATTAATACAATCAATACATTACGGGGTTATAAAGGAGTAGACTGGTACAGAATATGTTAAAGGTGGAACGAGGTGGTCACTTAAGAAGTAATTACATCCATACCGTTGTTCCGTGGTATTATCGATGGAGCCTTGTACTACGGGTTACCAAAGTCCACGGTGTAAGTTGGACTCCTCTCGTATACACTGGCATCTTCTGTACCAAGCTACAAACAACTGCGCTAACATTATAATTAAATACTATAAAACTATACTCTCTCTATTTATTCTACTTCCCCCTCATCTTTGGGACTTATCGAGCCATTGTTCGCTGACAGCATTCCTATTTCTCTTCTTCTTTGGAATGTTGTCAGGAGGACCTGACACTGAGGAGTACGATACCAGTCAGGAGCATTTGGAGCAGGCCCCTGAGTAGTACACCGAAGACCCAGAGCTGTAGTCACTTGTACTTATTCCATTTTCATTTCTGTTATGCCATTGTTTAGGCATTGCTTTCATTCCATGTATTTTCATTTCAGTTGTATTGTAAAAAGAATGTTTAATAAATAAAGTTGCTGTTCAATTACATCTTGTCTCTTGTGTACATTTTACTTATATTGCGTAGATACGCTTAGCGTGTTTACTTCAGAGTAAATACGTAGCGGCCTCGTCGCGTCCTCTTCCCGTACACTGGGAAGCGGGGCGTGACAGTTATGAAGACCATATTGAGAAATCTAAGAACGGGATGGTTACTGACAAAGAAGAAAATCTGTGTATGTGCTTTGTGTGTGTGTTTGTCGTTGAAAAGAATAAATTATCGATAAACAAAGTTAGATTTGAAGATACCCAAGTATGAGTTGTATTATGCATATGTGTGTTTCAATTTATGATTTCGCTTTAGTATAGGGTTGTTAGTGTGTATGTGCTTTGTGTGCGCGTTTGTTGTGTATTCATGTTGTATGTGTGTGTTTCGGCTGTCGGGGGTAAGGATTCTATCCTATTAAGAATATATAAAGCAGACACCCATTCGCTTGTACTTTCAACCGTTTCAAGTAAATTTCGGCAGCACCTCCCCGCTGTTCTCTGAGTACGCTGTAATAGAATAGATAATTATTTCAATGCTGTGAACCAACGTTGAAATGAATATCTAATCTATCTTTATACACGGAGAACCAGCGAAAAAGTACCAACGAAATAACTCGAAACGAATGAAAACACAAGTGAATGCAGATGTTTGCTTTATGCATTCCTAACTTGTCCACACTGGAAAAATCTATCGGTTATCATACGATTGAATCTTCTCGTCGCATAGACTACACGACGGTTGTTAGTACCGAACTATATCGTCCGATATTTAACAACCTTCGTATAGTTCTTGTTAGGTCCACGTTACCCACCCCGGTTCTTTCGGGGAGGCGGAATAGGTAAAAATCAAAATTTTCCTAACTAGGTAACATAGACCATCCATGAAGGATCTTTGCTAAACAAAATTTAACTAATATACTATAAGTTTTACCTACTATGTAGAATGGTTATACCTAGGTCTTGAACTCCTTCTCTTCTCTTTGTGGTTCTCTTCCTTACTTGCTCCTTGTAGTGGCTTGAACGGCTCCTCCTCGCCGTCTCCTCTTTGCCGTAGATGGGTCCACCCGAGGGCCTCGAACTTGAGCTCCTATCTCAACCTAGAGATAACTAAGGTGATTGGTTTGCTAGACCTAGGACCTTAGAATGAGTAGAGAAGAGTTATGGTGGTTTTGTTTCAATGGTTCATGATTTCTAACTCTTGGAATACTTGAACCTTGAGAGAGGAAGATGGAGAGCTTTCTTTCTAAGAGAGAGAAAGAATATGATAGAATGAGCTCTCATATTGCAACCATGGTCACAAAAGCAAAAATAATAATGATAATAATAATAATTAAGAATTGTGATGGTTAGTTTCAATGACCATTATCATTTCATGCAATTATTGCATTTTGTAAAGAACAACAAGTAAACAAAAGTCATAGCAATGAAATGATGATGGTCAACAAGTCCACAATGGTCAACCGGTCAACAAAGTCAACAAGTCAACAAAAGTCAAATGTTCAACTCAACCATGACACAATAATCCTTAATTAATATTATTAATCATATTTCTCATTCTCATTAGGTTTAGAAAAAATCAACGGTCAACAAGTCAACCAAAATCAAATGGTCAACAACCCTAATGAGAATCTTCTTCCTCTGCCTCTGTCAACTGTGCATACACACCCGCATCCGTGTTCCAAGAAACACGAATACACTGAGAAAAAACCAATCCCAAAACAAGTATTAGGATCTGGTTTAAACCAAAGCCCGCTAGTAACAACTGTCCGGACACCAAACGTGCACAAGTGCGCGGTTGTGAACGAATCCCGTCGCAAAACCATGCAACCTCCACTCTGTTTTGCCCAAAGACGAGTAACCCTCTGTGTGGGACTCTAAAGGCTCGACACTACACTGGCAGTGGGTTTAACCACAGGCCGCAAGCGGTACCAGCTGTACGTAACGGTCCCCAGGTAGATGCCGATAAGAAGACTGATGAGGTGAACCCATCCGAACTCCTACTGAGCCTGAATGTGACAATCTCCGTACAGTCCAGTCTGTTCGTCTAAGAGTATCGTATGGAGGGCCTAGGGGGCGGTAAACGTCAGTCCCCTAATAGCGGTACAAGTCGTGTCAGAGTGTAGCCTAAAACACCCTGAGAAACTACTGGTAACACTACCAGCAAATCTCGCTTGCCCTGGTCAGGGACGACTTTGTGTAATGGCTCTCCTAGACACAGCGCGATATCAACCCCCAATACCGGGAGAGACGAATCCTGTCTAACCGTCACTGACTCCAAGTGCTTCGGGACTGCACCCAACTACTACCTGTTTGCATGACTCAGTAAAGCCGTGGTAGGGTAGTAATCTAAGAACAGTGGGAACACACTCGAGGCGAAGTGACAGTGTCAAGTCAGCGGACTAAGCTGTACTCATGTCACCTGGGAACTTTTAACTGACGATAGGTATAATACCAACCAACAGTTCCCGACGAGTCCTGTCCAGTGTACTCGTAACCTAACGAGCACCTGCATACTATTTCCAGTACGACGTACTGATGGCTGTGGGACAGACCATCTCCCCTGCTGGGACGAGAAGCGTATGCATCAGTCTACTCTGGAGTATCGATGCCCTGTCTCGATAATCCTACGACCAGGGACCAAAATAAGGATGTGCTTATAGACTACCCAGCCCCCACTAGTGTGATCGCCATCACAACGCCGGTAGTCAAGCAAAGATCCTAAGGGCTCCATCAACATGTTTTTAGCGATATGTTAAAAGAAACATATACACATATTAAGATAGAAACAAACCAAGTAGCATACTACTATGTCGAGCAAGACTGTCGTAAACCCGTATATATATCCTAAGCCTCCAAAATGTATTATACAAACTAGTACTATACAATAATGGCCTCTAGGGCATACATATTCAACAATCTCCCACTTGCACTAAAGGCCAGTAATTGGTGTACCGCATACCCAACGTCTGTACTAAGGCCAGCTGCTGGTATACCGCATACCCAATAGCTCAAAAAGTCGCTCGAACTGTGTTTGAGGGAGGGCCTTTGTGAATGGATCCGCCGTGTTGTCTTTTGTGTCCACTCTCCGTACCTCGATCTCCTGGCGATCAATGATCTCCCTGATCAGGTGATACCGCCTTAAGATGTGTCTAGATTTCTGATGGGACCTTGATTCCTTTGCTAAAGCTATAGCCCCATTGTTATCGCAATACAAAGGTATAGGGTCAACAATGGACGGAACCACTTGAAGTTCACTAATGAACTTCTTCATACAGACCGTCTCTTTTGCGGCATCGCTTGCAGCAATATATTCAGCCTCCATCGTCGAGTCTGCGACGGTATCCTGTTTGGAACTCCTCCAACATACCGTCCCTCCGTTGAGGGTAAACACAAAACCCGAGACAGACTTGCTGTCATCTTTGTCACTCTAGAAGCTTGAATCGGTAAAGGACTCGACCCTGAGGTCTCCATTACCGTAAACCAAGAACATCTCCTTAGTCCTTCTCAGGTACTTGAGAATGTTCTTCACTGCCATCCAGTGGCTTTCACCTGGGTCTGACTGATACCGGCTCACCACGCTCAGCGCGTAAGCTACATCTGATCTTGTACATAGCATCGCATACATTATAGATCCTACTGCCGAAGCGTAGGGTATAGTGCTCATGCGAACCCTCTCCTCGTCAGTCTTAGGAGACATCTTCTTGGAGAGAGTGATTCCATGCAATGCGGGTATATTACCGCGTTTGGAATCTTCCATACTAAATCTCTTTAGTACGGTCTCTATGTACCTGGACTGCGAAAGTCCCAGTATTCTCTTGGACCTATCTCTGTAGATCTTGATCCCAGAATGTATGAGGCATCACCCAGGTCCTTCATGGAGAACCGTTGTGACAAAAATAGCTTGACCGATTGTAGCATAGGAATGTCATTTCCTATCAAAAGAATGTCGTCGACGTACAAGACTAAGAACACGACAGTTCGTCCTACAATCTTCTTATAGACACAAGGTTCATCTTCGTTCTTGATGAAATCAAATTCCTTGATTGCCTCATCAAAACAGATGTTCCAGCTCCGCGATGCCTGCTTCTATCCATAAATGGATTTAAGCAACTTGCACACCTTCCTGCTGCTCCCACTGTCTACAAAACCCTCTGGTTGATCCATGTAAACGCACTCTTCTAAACAGCCGTTTAGAAAAGCCACTTTAACGTCTATCTGCCAGATTTCATAGTCATGGAAGGCAGCAATGGAAAGTAGGATCCGAATGGATTTGAGCATAGCCACTGGAGAAAAAGTTTCGTTATAGTCCACACCAGGTCTTTGACGAAAACCTTTTGCAACGAGTCTAGCCTTATAGGTTTCCACCTGCCCATCTACACCAAGTTTCCTTTTGTTGATCCATTTGCATCCATCGGGTTTTACCCCAGGTGGAGCAATATCCAAGGTCCACACTTTATTGGTGTACATGGACTCCATTTCGGATTGCATTGCTTTCAGCCACTTATCAGAGTCCCTACTGATAATGGCCTGCCTGAAACTGGTAGGGTCATATTCTTCCAAGATGCAATCCTCTCGATCCCCATCTAGGAGAAAACCGTAGTATCTCTCGGGTGGATGAGAAATCCTACCAGATCTGCGGAGTGGCTGAGGTTCGTTTGGGACTATTGAATTTTCTGGTTCTACTAAATCCTCAGTTTGAGTTTGTGGATCAGATATTTCATCCAGTTCTACCGTGCTCCCATTTATTTCTTTTGCAAGAAATTGCCACTCTAAAAAGTGGCGCGACGAGCAACGAACATCTTTTGTTCCTCAGTGTGGTAGAACAGATATCCCAGAGAATTTCTAGGATATCCCACAAACTTGCACAAAACTGACCGTGCCTTAAGCTTGTCCGGATTTTGTACTTTTACATAGGCCGGACAACCCCATATCTTAATATGTTCAAGATACGGTTTTTTACCACTCCATATTTCATATAGAGTCTTAGGCACAGATTTAGACGGAACCTGATTCAGTAAGTATGCCGCTGTTTCTAGAGTAAGTCCCCAGAATGAAAGAGGTAACTGTGCATTACTCATCATGGATCGAACCATATCCAATAGGGTACGATTCCTTCTCTCTGATACACTGTTGTGCTGTAGTGTATAAGGAGGGGTAAGCTGAGAGAGAATACCATTCTCTTTTAAGTAATCTCGGAATTCCATGCTTAAGTACTCCCCTCCTCTATCAGACCGGAGGATCTTGATACTTTTTCCTGTCTGGTTCTCTACTTCGTTTCTGAATTCCTTGAATTTCTCAAAACTTTCAAATTTGTGTTTCATCAGATATACATATCCGAACCTAGAGAGATCGTCAGTGAATATGATGAAGTACGAGAACCCACCCCTTACATGTATAGACATTGTACCACATACATCACTGTGTATGAGCCCCAAGAGCTCTGCTGCCCTTTCTCCATGTCCGGTGAACGGAGATTCGGTCATCTTTTCTTTGAGACAAGACTGACAAGTTTCATAAGATGAAAACTCGAACGTGTTCAAGAGTCCATCTTTATGCAACTTACTTAGTCTTTTTTCTCCGATATGACCAAGTCTACAATGCCACAAGTAGGATTCATTCGTATCTGAATTCTTCCTCTTGTGTGTATTTTGTATATTGAGAACTGCATTCTGATTTAGAACGTAGATACCATTACATAGTGTACCTTCTGCAACCAGTACTTTATGAAGGTAAATGTTCATGATATTTCTATCAAGAATAAAGTTATATCCATCTTTATCGAGTAAAGAAACTGATATGATGTTGCAAACCATGGAAGGTACATAGTAGCAATCGTTCAAAATCATAGTATTGCCATTTGGCAACACTAGGTGATATTCACCGACGGCTGCAGCATTAACTTGTGCTCCGTTCGCTACCCTGAGCGACATATCATCCTGGGTACTTACGGGCTTACGGAAATGATGAAAAACGATTTTTCTTTTGGTGGTAACATGGACTCAAAATACGGATCTTTGTTAAACAACTATCTAACAATCTTAACAAGAGCTTTACCTACTTGGTTAGGGGTTATACCTTAACTTGAACTCCTTCTCTTGGTCTCCTTGTGGTGGTCGGATGGTTCTCTCCTCGTCGTCTCTTTGTGCCGAAGATGGATCCACCTGAAAGCTTCTACCTTTGGCTTCAACCTCAAACTAGAAGAAACTAGAACACTTGGCTTGCTAGACTTTGTGTGCTAGGATGAGTAGAGGAGTGTGTTGGGTTTTATCTCTATGGTTTTTGCTTCTCAACACATGAGACAAGTAGAATCATGGACTAGAGAGAGAGCAAGAGGAAGAGGGAGAGCTCAAGCATGAGAGAGAAAGGAAATGAAAGAATGAGCAAGACTTTTGCCATCTAAACTCTCATAATCCAAAATCATCATAACAAATAATAGTAATTGAGTATTATGTGGTGGTCCAAGTCAAAATGGCCATATCATTTCATGGACTCATTTTGCAAAGAGAAACAAGTAAGCAAAAGTCTTTGCCATGAAATGATAGCCATTGTAATGATGAAGGTCAACAAGTCCAACCTAGTCAACCGGTCAACTAAGTCAACAAGTCAACAAAGTCAACCATCAACAACCATGTCACAATAATACTTAATTAATATTATTGTTAATCATATTTCTTATTCTCATTAGGGTTTAGCAAAAAGTCAACAGTCAACAACCCTAATGAGAATCCTCTGCCTCTGTCTCTCTGTTAACTGTGCATACACACCCGCATCCGCGTTCCGAGGAACACGAATACAAACGAGATAAAACCAATCCCAAAACGTACACTAGGATCTGGCTTAAACTAAAGCCCACTAGTGACAACTGCCCGGACACTAAACGTGCACAAGTGCACGGATGCGACCGAACCCTGTCGCAAAACCATGCGACCTCTACTCTTTTGCCTAAAGACGAATAGCTTCCTGTGTAGGACTCTAAAGACTCGACACTACGCTGGCAGTGGGTTTAACCACAGACCGCAAGCGGCACTAGCTGTGCGTAACGGCCCCCAGGTAGATGCCGATAAGAAGACGGACGAGGTGAAACCCATCTGAACTCCTACTGAGCCTGAATGTGACAATCTGCGTACAGTCCGGTCTGTTCGTCTGAGAATATCGCATGGCGGGCCTAGGGGGCGGTAAACGTCAGTCCCCTAATAGCGGTACAAGTCGTGTCGAAGTGTAGCCTAGAACACCCTGAGATAACACTGGAAACCTACCAGCATATCTCTCTTGCCTTGGCCAGGGACTTTGTGTAATGGCTCTTCTAGACACAGCGCGATATCAACCCCCAATACCGGGAGAGGCGAATCCTGTCTAACCGTCACTGCCTCCAAGTGCTTCGGGACTGCACCCAACTACTACCTGTTTACACGACTCCTTTGAGCCGTGGTAGGGTACTAATCTAAGTACAGTGGGAACACACTCAAGGCGAAATGACAGTGTCAAGTCAGCGGACTAAGCTATACTCATGTCACCTGAAAACTGATAACTGACGATAGGTATAGTACCAACCAACAGTTCCCGACGAGTCTTGTCCAGTGTACTCGTAACCTAACGAGCACCCGCATACTATCTCAAGTACGACGTACTGACGGCTGTGGGACAGACCGTCTCCCACACTGGGATGAGAAGCGCATACGCTAGTCTACTCCGGAATATCGATGCCCTGTCTCGATAGTCCTACGACTAGGGACCTGCATAAGGATGTTCTTGTGGATTACCCAGCCCCCACGGGTGTGACTGCCATCACAACGCTGGTAATCAAGCAAAGATCCTAAGGGCTCCACTAATGTGTATAGGTGATATACTAAAATAAACACATGTACACATTGAAGTAGAAACAAACCAAGTAGCATACTACTATTTTGAGCAAGATTGTCTATAAAAGATGAATATCCCAAGCTTCCATTAAGTAATATACAAACTAGTATGATACAGTAATTGCCTTTAGGGCATATACACTAACAATCTCCCACTTGCACTAAGGCCATGTACTGGCGTATCGAAGACCTATCATCTCGATCAGCCGCTCGAACTGAGTCTGGGGTAAGGCCTTTGTGAATGGATCAGCAGTGTTATCTTCCGTAGCAACTCTCCGAACCTCGATCTCCTGGCGACCCACGATCTCCCTGATCAGGTGATACCGCCTCAAGATGTGTCTGGATCTCTGATGGGACCTGGGTTCCTTCGCTAAAGCTATAGCCCCGTCGTTGTTGCAATACATAGGTATTGGATCAACAATGGACGGAACCACCTGAAGTTCTGTTAAGAACTTCCTTATCCAGACAGCTTCTTTTGCGGCATCTGCAGCAGCGATATATTCCGCTTCCATCGTCGAGTCAGCAACGGTTTCCTGTTTGGAACTCTTCCAACACACCGCCCCTCCATTGAGGGTAAAGACATAACCCGACATGGACTTGGAATCATCCTTGTCACTCTGGAAGCTGGAGTCAGCAAAGGCCTCGATCTGGAGGTCTTTTCCGCTATACACCAAGAACATCTCCTTAGTCCTTCTCGGGTATTTGAGAATGTTCTTTACCGCTATCCAGTGCTTCTCCCCAGGGTTTGACTGATACCAGCTTACCACACTCAGTGCATAAGCTACATCTGGTCTGTGTAAGTCTACGGTAGCGCCCCGGCCGTCAATCTGATGCCAAATATGGAACAAAAACTTTTTATAACCGGCGCTAACGCATACTATAACCCGGATCTGCCATTAACACTAAACTAACAATGTACAAAGAGGGAAGAAAGGTTATACCGAACGAACCGAGTCCTTCGTTCTTTAACCATCATCCCACGCTCCGTTGCGGCTGCTCCGATCTCATCGATCTTCGATCTCCTCGTCCAGGTGGCACTACACCATCGGATCTTTAAACGGGCTCCCGCCTCTGACTCGAGGCAACTCGGTCATCAAGTTTGCCAAAAGAGATGATCAAGAATGATGTAGAGAATGAGCAGAAGACTTTTTCTCGCTTCGTCCAAAGCCATGGACGAACGGTTAATGAAGTTGCCATTGGAATCGGGTGATGGAATGAAATGAGCTATGAAATTCCATACACCGAAACTATCATAATCTTTTAACCAAATGAATCAAATCAAGTGTGTGAGAGAGAGGAGGGGGCCGGCCACATATAAGGAGGTGGGGGGTGAGTGTAGGAGAGGGGGAGGTGACAATAAGAGAAATATTTAGTGTGAACACAAAGTATGAACACAATAAATGCACCATTAAAGCACCATTAATGAACAAGTGAGTCACAAGCCTAATCACCTCTTCTAGAACCTTCTAGAAGCATCCACACTTATCCAAAGAAAAGATAAATCCGTATTTAACCGAATGTTAAATACGGCTGATAGAAAACTGGAAACTGGCAACTTCCAAAAGTGATCCTGAAACGAATTTCAGGAAAACCCCGTAACTGTATAAATGTACCTGCATTTGTATTACGACCGAATACAAATGCAACTGAGACAAAGATATTATATCTACTCTGTATAATACTTGGATCCAGCTTAAACCAAAGCCCACCAGTATTATCTGCCCGAAATATGACACGTGCGTAAACGCACGTGCAATTTCCGAACCCTGCCATAAAACCATACGGCCTCTACAACGTTTCGCCCGAACTTGGGAAACTATCTGTGGGGGACTCTAATGACTCGTCAGTACCCTGGAAGTGGGTTTAACCACAAGCCGTCAGTGGTACTAGCTGTGCGTAACGGCTGCCCATGTACTGACCTCAAGGGAGGCCGATGAGCAAACTCATCCGGAAACCCTACTGAGCCTAACAGTGACAATGTATATACAGTCTGGTCCGTTCGTCTATGAGCATCGCATATCCAGCCTAGGGGGCTAGTAACGTCAGACCCCCAATAGCTGTATAAGTCGTGTCGGAGATAAGTCCTGAACACCTTGAGATACTACTGGAGTACCTACCAGTAAATCTCACCTACCTTGGCCAAGGACTTGGTGTAATGGCTTTCCTAGACACAGCGCGATCTCCACCCCCAATACCGGGAGAGACGAATCCCTTACCGATCCGCTCACGTGCCTCCATGTGGCTCGGGACTGTACCCAAAAACTACCTGTTTGCACGACTTCTTTGAGCCGTGGTAGGGTAGAAATCAAAGCACAGCGGGAACTCACACGAGACAAATGACGACCTCAGGTCGATGAACTAACCTGTACACATGTCACCAGGGAACTGCTATCTGACGATATGTATAATACCAACTAGCAGGTTCCTGGCGAGTCCTGTCCGGTGTACTCATAACCTAATGAGCACCTGTATACATCTTAGGTGATCCAACTGACACTAGTGGCTTGTGAGATTGGCCACCGTCCCTCGTCGGGGTCTCGACTGTATACACTAGTCTACTCCGGAGTATCGATGCCCTGTCTCGAAACTCCCACGACTAGGGACCACTATTAAGGAAATGCTTATAGACCACCCAACTCTCACGTATATGATCGCCCTCATACTGTTGGTAGTCAAGCAAGATCCTAAGGGCTCTATCAACGTGTAACATGTAATCAGTCACCTGAACATATACACGACTGATAAAGGCAAACCAGATAGCATACTATCATCTCGAGTAAGACTGTCCTACCGGTATAGGTCCTCCTCAATCATTGCAATCACGTACCTGCGATCCAATAATTGACTTTGGGGGCACTATATCGAACAATCTCCCACTTGCACTTAAGGCTAATTATTGCGATGTCGCATACTCACAGCCCATGTGATACCGAGCACCCAACTCCTCTACTAATCAGTTTCACAAAACCCGTTCGTAAAACTATTGAGTTCGAGAAATAGCCTCAGTGAGTGGATCCGTCCTGATGTTTCTTTCTATGTCTCTCTCAATCTCAAGTTCGCGGAGAAAGCCATCTCCCGAATCGAGTAATACCTGTCTTAGAATATGTCTGGATATCTGATGGGACCTATTTCATAAATGAACCCCAAATCCAAACTTCTTAGACTGTATCGATAACTGAACCTAATCAGTATCCTGCATCTTGCCTCCCACAGTATCCTCTTCGACCACCTGTCCATAATACTGTCCCTCATCAGAGGGAAAACTATAACTCTGACAATCTCTCTGTCATCCTTGTCACCTTTGAAGCCTGGAATGATAACCGTCTCCGAAAGAGGCCGTCGTCATCAAATCCGTAGAACATGCACTTATGTTCTAAGACTGCTTCCTTATGTTTCTCCAGGATTGGATTAATACAAACTTATTGCATCTAGTGCAAAAACAACATCTGGTGTGGTACTTGACATCTCATGATCGACTCAATTGCATAAGCAAGTGATCTGCCAATCATGCACATCCCTCTCCCCTTTAGTCTGTAAGACACCTTTAGAGAGGGTGACTCCATCACCTGCAGGTACACCACCATGCCAGGAGTCATCTATTCTAAAAACCATTAGAATACTGTCAAAGTACCCACATTGGGAAACTACCCAAATCCAGATCTAAAACCATAGATCTAGAAACCAGAATGTTTGATATTATATCTATATCCTGTCTGGAGAAACAACTGTGTGACGACCACAGTACAACCGATCATAGCATAGGAATTTTACTTCCTACTATGTGTATGTCATCCAAATACCAGGACATCACACCCTACTATCTTCTTAACAGATCCATCCCCTATTCTGATGAAGTCAAACCCATGACTGTCATATCAAAAATGGATGATCTATCTCCGCTATAACTGCTCTAGTCTATAAATAGACATAAGCTACTTACCCACTATGCTTCCGCTGCTCCCACTGACTATAACAATCCTCCTAATAGCCTGGAACAACAGTAGTGTCAAATCTTGGTAGATAAGAACCTCCCTGTCACCGTCCTTGAGGCTACCGAAGTACCTCTCGGGTGTTTGAGGTTACCCACCATATCTGCGGAGTGGCTATTGGAATGTCAATCCTGATTGAATCTCTAGCTCCTATTAAATTTTCTGTAATCGTTTTGCGGTTCTGGAATCACTTCCAGTTCTACCATACTCCCACTACTGTTTTCTGAAAAAATCCATTTTACTAAAACTGTGGCGAGTTAAGAACAATATCACTATTGATCTTCCAGATGGCAGAAAGTCAACCCTCGATATAGCCTGGGCTAACCCACAAACAGCCATTACAGAAACGTGCCCTGAGTTATCCAGAGTCTGGTTTTAAGCATAAGCCGGACAACTCCCCGTACCTTAACAACGTTAAGATATGAACCATTCTATATCCAATATAGAAACTTTGGCACTTATTTAATTGGAACCAGATTCTAATCATGCAGCTGTCTCCAGTGCATATCAACTTAATGGAAAGAGGCTAATCAGCATTACTCAACTTAGGAATCCATCCAATTATGAGTAATCCGGAAGAGAAACAAGATTCTCAAAACTTTTACTATGATCTGAATACCAATCACAAGAATCTACATCTTCGATCTCTTTGAAGAATCCCGATACTTGCGATATCTGGTTCTCTACTTTATTCTTATACCCATAACTTCTCAAAACTTAAACTTTGTATTTCTACGAAACACTTGTCTAAAAACTAGAGAAGTCATAAGTAAACAGAACATAGTACGAGGACCTACCCCTTTGTCCTGATGGACACTGGACAACATACACTACTCTGTATAAGTCCGCTGAGTTGAATTAACTCAAAACTTGTGCGTCGTAGGTTGAAAACTGTACCCAAGCGATTTCCTCAAATATCACCAATTACAACGAATTCCGATATAATGAGGATGATCACCCAATTCCCAATAACTTCCTCCCACTCATCATCTGTAAAACCATACAGATATGAGAATGAAACCTGGTAAATACATACCCTGGAGTAAGTATCTAATTGGGAAAACAGTTTTCCATTAACAATGCACTGAAACATGAAAATGTTTCGTAGGGGTATCCTGGTATTCATAGTAATGCCTCTTCCATAATCCAATTCATGACTTTAACCGTATATTTCTTTGCCATCTCTCCAAATCTCTTTATTTGTCTTTAGTCGTTACCTTCTGTACACCATCGTTAGGCTAAATGGTTTTCTTCCTTCCCTACCGTTCGGCACCAGCCTATGGTTTGGAAGAAGACTATCCAGTAAGCATTATAGGTGTACCCTCCTATACCAAGGAGTACTCACAACTTGAGAGAAGGTGATGATAAAAGACAACTGAATAATACCTTATTCTTTTAAGGGTGAAATAGGAGTGGCGATGAAGTACGCGGTTTGGTCGTGAATGATAACAGTCGCAATTTACTTTGCCCTCTTTCTAATCCCTTTATTTTGTCTTTACATATTACCTTCTGTACACCCTTCTTAGGCTAATTGGTTTTCTTCATTCCCTACCTTTCGACACCTGCCTATGGTTTGGAAGAAGACTATCCAATAAGCGTAATAGGTGTACTCTCCTAAACCAAGGAGCCCTCGCAACCTGAGAGAAGGTGATAATAAAAGACAACTGAATAAACCAATTCTATTTCTCCTAAACCTGGATCCATCCTCGAAGAAGTCCCTTCGAGTTCGTATATAACCATACGATGGATCTGTCCAATGGAAATGGATGTCCGTAGTAATACGGGATGTTCTGAGAAATTCAAAGGGTAAAAGAAGGAGTGGCAATGACTTATGCAACTCAGACAATCCAAAAGCCAGTATTTTAAGAAGGTTCGGTCAACTTGGTCACTGAGTCATAGTCTAGGGTCGGTCAAAGGTCGCTGCCAAAGAGAGAGAGAAAAGAAACACTCTGCGTGCACTCTAACCTAGATAAGAATGGTTATGACTTTATCTAATCTGGAAACCTCCCACTGTACTGTCAAATTCTCCTCCAAACCTGAAAGAAGAATCAATCGGGATCACCCGAAGAGTAAACCAACTCATCAGTGGGAATCGGGATCCAACTCTCATCGCATGATAACGTAACGGAATCCACTCGCGTTATCACACTCCAGAAGGTATGCGCATGCCTGGCAAGTTTCAGTTTCTTTAGAAACTCCCGATGTGATTTTTACCCCATGTTCTTATGACCTTGACGAAAGCCAACAAATCATAAGTCACATGTCAAGTTCTGCCCGTCATTATCTTGTTAATTCGAACCCACCCGTACATACCCTTGACGAAAGCCAACAAGGTAATTTGACTATCCCAAACCAACTCATCTATCTATGCAACAAATGAATACCCCAGCAACTACCAAACACTATGCCTTGACGAAAGCCAACAAACATAGCTTGAATACTACTGACCATCCATAAGAAACGACGGAGGGCTACGGCTGGTTTTTGGCGAAAAACCTTTAACGTAATGAACTTGATCTCGTTGAAGGAACCTGATAGCTTTTTATAAAAATATAGTGGCGAAAACCTTTTGCTAAAGAGGTCACTCCCGGTGAAGGGATCTCGGCTCTTTTCTCGTGGAATGAGGTGCAGGATATTCCACTGAATACCGCGATGCAAAGCAACATGTAATCGACTATAGTGAAGTTATTACCCTGGCGCAAACTTCTGCCCAAGGGGTCACTCCCGGTGAAGGGATATCGGCCCTTGCCTCGTCGAATAAGGTGCAGGATATTCCAACCGAATACCACTGTGCAAAACAAAAGGAAACATCTTTGTAATAACACATTTTAAATTTGTTCCAACAACATCCAAACAGGTTTGTTTTACTTTGCATTGATCAGAATCAACGCAGTCCCATCAATTAATCACACCAGAAAAGAACGAAAATAAAATGTACGTATATGCCATCCGCATTCGCCACCGGATCCCGTCATCACCCGTTAGGTTAGTTAACTAACGACAGAGCGGGGGCTGAACTAGCGCGGGTGTAAAACATATACAACATCTACTAGTATATAAACCAATATACAATAATCGCTCCAGGTGTGATAATATGCAACATTACAGATAAGTAATAAGCATCACAGAACAATACAGATAATCTGGGATCCCCGGGTTTCACAGAGCCGCTGCTGAAACCCGACGTTCTCCTGGTCGTGTGGATAGCCTGTGCAATGAAACCTAGACCCCTACGGGTTCGGCAAGTTACCCGCCAAAACCTGAAGCGAGGAAGCCCCCTACAGCATAGTGAATGGACCACCCATCACTTCACAGAATCCGGTAATCTTAGGCACCCTTCCTTGGGTCAACCTGTACCCCCTACGAGTGCGGCGAATAGTCTGCCAATTCTAGAGTGGGGCCCCTCTGCCTCTCTAAGCCATGAGATGCGGACCCGTTGCCCCCCAGAACCCGGCTATCCGTGCACTCCGTCGCGGGGTAAAACCTAATACAGTAATGAAAAATATGTACAACGAGTACATCGACCTCAGTCCGGTCGTGCCCCAAAAGAATATTATACAAACAGACAGTGACGGCAGTCCACATGTTGGACGCTCACCCCGCAATATCAAATGTACAAATAAATTCAAACTGTACTACCATTGCACACTGCTATCCACCACGACAAATCTGCAACATTATAGCACAACCCAGAACATCAACGCGAATGTCATGTTCGCAAACCCGTCTAAAAGAACTATTGCAATCAGACGCGGTTTACCGATCAAATGACATTCACGGTCGGAGATATAATGTAAATACTGTAAACTGACACGTTTAAATTTCGATCGACTAAATATCACGAAGTGGGCCCCATGAACATCTGCTGCACAGTAACAAAATCTGGGCCCAAAAGATATATACTAAAACCCCCAATTTCCAGAGAATAAGTCACTGCAAATTTGGAGCAATGACCATACAGAATGGCCGCGGATGCGCGGTCAAACCCTAGGTTTGACCGCGATTCCGCGGCTGTCTTGTTGAGTCACGTGCCCAAATTTGTACGATGTGCTTAGAAAACCCTGCACAACTTTCTGTGATATGCAAAATAATTTTAGGACTTGATTTAAAATCGACAGAAACTGTGAATGGAAATATAACAGTTTTTGATATTCGGTCCGATCGATATTTTAAACGCGTTAGCACAAGTTAGTAAAGCTTAATGGCGTGGCTCTGATACCATGTAAGTCTACAGTAGCGCCCCGGCTTTCAATCTGACGCCAAATGCGGAACAAAAACTTTTTATAACTGGCGCTAACGCATACTATAACCCGGATCTGCCATTAACGCTAAACTAACAATCTACAAAGAGGGAAGAAAGGTTATACCGAACGATCCAAGTCCTTCGTTCTTTAACCATCTTCCCACGCTCCGTTGCGGCTGCTCCGATCTCGTCGATCTCCGATCTCCTCGTCCAGGTGGCACCACGTCATCGGATCTTTAAACGGGCTCCCGCCTCTGACTCGAGGCAACTCGGTCATCAAGTTTTCCAAAAGAGATGACCAAGAATGATGTAGAGAATGAGTAGAAGACTTTGTCTCGCTTCGTCCAAAGCCATGGACGAACGGTTAATGAAGTTGCCATTGGAATCGGGTGATGGAATGAAATGAGCTATGAAATTCCATACACCGAAACTATCATAATCTTTTAACCAAATGAATCAAATCAAGTGTGTGAGAGAGAGGAGGGGGCCGGCCATATATAAGGAGGTGGGGGGTGAGTGTAGGAGAGGGGAAGGTGACAATAAGAGAAATATCTAGTGTGAACGCAAAGTATGAACACAATAAATGCACCATTAAAGCACCATTAATGAACAAGTGAGTCACAAGCCTAATCACCTCTTCTAGAACCTTCTAGAAGCATCCACACTTATCCAAAGAAAAGATAAATCCGTATTTAACCGAATGTTAAATACGGTTGATAGAAAACTGGAAACTGGCAACTTCCAAAAGTGATCCTGAAACGAATTTCAGGATAACCCCGTAACTGTATAAATATACCCGCATTTGTATTACGACCGAATACAAATGCAACTGAGACAAAGATATTATATCTACTCTGTATAATACTTGGATCCGGCTTAAACAAAAGCCCACCAGTATTATCTGCCCGAAATATGACACGTGCGTAAACGCACGTGCAATTTCCGAACCCTGCCATAAAACCATATGGCCTCTACAACGTTTCGTCCGAACTTGGGAAACTATCTGTGGGGGACTCTAATGACTCGTCAGTACCCTGGCAGTGGGTTTAACCACAAGCCGTCAGCGGTACTAGCTGTGCGTAACGGCTGCCCATGTACTGACCTCAAGGGAGGCCGATGAGCGAACTCATCCGGAAACCCTACTGAGCCTAACAGTGACAATGTATATACAGTCCGGTCCGTTCGTCTATGAGCATCGCATATCCAGCCTAGGGGCTAGTAACGTCAGACCCCCAATAGCTGTATAAGTCGTGTCGGAGATAAGCCCTGAACACCCTAAGATACTACTGGAGTACCTACCAGTAAATCTCACCTGCCTTGGCCAAGGACTTGGTGTAATGGCTTTCCTAGACACAGCGCGACCTCCACCCCCAATACCGGGAGAGACGAATCCCCTGCCGATTCGCTCACGTGCCTCCATGTGGCTCGGGACTGTACCCAAAAACTACCTGTTTGCACGACTCCTTTGAGCCGTGGTAGGGTAGAAATCAAAGCACAGCGGGAACTCACACGAGACAAATGACGACCTCAGGTCGATGAACTAACCTTTACACATGTCACCAGGGAACTGCTATCTGACGATATGTATAATACCAACTAGCAGATTCCCGGCGAGTCCTGTCCGGTGTACTCATTGTTAGTTATATGTATGCCCTAGAGGCCATTACTGTACATAGTATGTATATTGTAGTGGATGCTGGGACATATATAGGGAGGACTTTCTTGCTCGACATGATAGTATGGTATCTGGTTACTCTTTACCTTAACGTGTATATTGATTGTCTCTCTGTTACATGTTGGTAAAGCCCTTAGGATGTGTACTTGACTACCTGGACTATGATGCGGATTATACTAGTGGGGACATGGTAGTCCATAAGTACATCCTTCAAAGTCCCTAGTCGTGGGTGTATCGAGACGGGGCATCGATATACCAGAGTAGACTAGCGTGTACCTTCTCGGCTCATACAGATGGGCGATGGATGATCCCATATCCATTGGTTTTTGAGATCAGAGATGATATACGGGTGCTCAGTGGAGACTGGGTACACTGGATGGACTCGCCGAGAACTCCCAGATGGTATTATACCTCACGTCAGAAGGCAGTTCTCTGGTGACACTGGTACAGAGTAATCTGTTGACCCGAGATCGTCATAGAGTCTTGTGTGGTTCCCACTGTGCTTTGATTTCCACCTTACCACGTCCAAGAGGGCGTGCAAAACGGTGGCTTTTGGGTACAGTCCCGAATCACATGGAGGCAATGAGCGATAGGAGGGGATTCGTCTCTCCCGGTATAGGGAGTTGATGTTGCGCTGTGTTCGATTGGCTATAACCGAAAATCCCTGGCCAGGATTGCTGAGATTTACTGGTAAGTGTTACCAGTAGTTTCTCGAACTGTTATAGACCTCATATCGACACGACTTATCGAGCTATTGGGGTCTGACGTTAACCACCCCTAGGCGAGATATGCGACATATCAGACGACAAGACCGGACTGTACGGTAAGTGTTACTGGTTGGATTCACAGGAGTGTGAGCGGGCTTGCTCGTCGATCTTCTGATCGCTTAATACCCGGGTGGCCGTTACGTTTAGCAGACCGCTTGCGGCTTGTGGGTGTTTGATATGATCATCATCTGCTGCCGGCGTATTGACGAGTCTTTAGAGTCCTACACAGAGGTTTCCTGGCTCAAGCGAAACGAAATAGGAGCGCATATGAGATATGTACGGGACCGAGAATAATGCGTGTATGTGATACCGTATTCTATTCTCGCGATGAATGAATCGACTGGTTGTATGCGATATAACCCAGTTATCAAATCAAGGATTGATTTGATAAGCCGATACATTGGATATTAGTCGGTCATATGCGATATGACCGGATCGTTAAATCAAGTGTTGATTTAATGATTTAATGCATAATTATATATTTGATATATTACTTTGCATTAACTAGTATCGGTTCACTTTAAATGGATTTTCTCACTTGAAGTTCACAAGTTGTATATGTGATATACTTTTGTGCACTTGATTGTATCATGTTTGATGATACATGCTCACTTGGGTTAGTGTAAAGAATTAAACCATGGTTATATGAATGGTTAGGGTTTCATTTCATTTACTTATTCATTTATCTATTTAATGATTTATTTATTTATTTCTTTTTGGCAAATGAAAAGAAAATGGTGGCTTGATTTGTTTTCTAGTTGAAGCTTCATGAAGCTTTGACCAAGTGACCATTTTGTCTTCATGCTTAACCCTAACCCTTCAAACTAACCATAGTTTATTCTCTACTCTTAACCATGGTTGGTATATGATAAGTATTCTTTTTATTTTCTTTTTTAAAAAATAACATATCATATCATTATCATCATCTTCTTCTTCTTCTTCTTCAAGAAGAAGCTTGCTACCAACAATGGCAACTTGAGCAATTGAGTGAGAAATCCAATTCTAAAGTGAACCCACCTCCTATTTCCTCATCCTCTACCTCTTGCCAAGTAGTATAGGGTGTTTTCTTCACAAGTTTCATGGCTTGGTGAAGTTGGAGCTTGATCTTGTGATGCCTCGACGTAGATCATCTTCGGCATCGTAGTCGACGACCTAGCCCGCCCATTTCTCCGATGAAGCCGATGCTAGAGTCATGGATTCGATTTGGACAGCGGAGAGGACTTCATCACGGATCTGTGGAGGTGGAGGACCGGATCTACAAAGGTTGTATTTACGTTCTTTTAGTTAAGTTGTTAACTAGTTGCTTGTTTCGCCTAAAATTCTAGTTAACGATCCGTATTAGGGTTTCTCGGCACTTATAAAATTTGAAATCGGCATGGTTGATGCCTTGTGAGACCTCACTAGTGTGCCTAGGAACCCTACAGTGGTATCAGAGCCTAGCTAGAGCCTTAGGCGATGCGTAGACGGAGTTAGAAGTCCGATCGAACCGAAACCCTAATTCAAACTTGCTCTCTGTATATTTTCTGAAATCGTGGATTTTTGAGAATTAAAAATATGGAGAAAACCCAGCAGGAGATTCTAAGAATTACTGAGAAGCCCGTACTCCTAAGTCCATCAAAGCGCAGCGGAACCGCGGCATTAGCAAGCTAATGCGGCGGTTCCGCGGCCCTTTAGTCTCCTCTTGCAATGATTTTTAGACAGTAATTCCTAATTTGCAGTGCTGGTTTTCCTGGGAATTTTTAATATGAACTCAAGAGTTGAGTTTTCTGGGTTGTATTGGGGACTCGGTGTTTCGATTGGATTGTCTAATTTTGTCAGTGTGCTTTTCCGGATAATTTTTGAATATGTTAAAAAGTTCGACCGGATATAAATACCCACTTTTTCCCCTGTCGGGAAATTTCCAAATGTTGGATCTTTCCGTGGTTTAATAACGTTCTAAGTAGTGCAAGTAACGCAATGGACCCTCTAGAAGACAACAAACCTTAACTCGATTATGTGACCGTCTTGAACTGCCCTTTGAACCTTCGGGTTTGGGGCAGTACAGCGTGCCACATGTGAGGCGTTGGCTTGACCCTTCTACGGCTGGACCGTTGGTACTGAGGCATGAACTGGATGTTTTTAAACTTGTTTCATATGTTGATCTGTTTCGGGAAAACTTGGGTGTTTGACTGTTCGATCGAAAAGTTTAACATTTTCTGTTTATCTGGAAAATGATACAATAATTGGAATTCACAAATAGTTATGAGATAACTGAATGATTGTTATAAACATAGCACTTTAGTCTCATTTGATCGGTTGCCACGGAATTTTGATGTGATCAAAAGTCCGTCGCAATCACGTAGCGTACGCGGATACTCGCCGGATAAACTTAAGAGACAGCTACACCCCTTAACCCCGACCAAGTGACTGTAGGAGAACCCCGTCGCCAAAAGCATCCGTTCGGGTGCTCGCGGTAGCGGTGTTCCGCCTTGGTGCACTTCGTCGATGGTATCGGGGGTGCGACCGTCTACTAAAGTTTGCGACGAGCATTCGATCAAAATGTCGGGAATCCTGTTGAATTGCCCGACTTGGTATTGAAAAGTGTTTTCGATAATGAGACTGAAATGCGGGGTTTATAATTGTTAGGCATGCGGTGTCTAAAGAATTCATTTGATTAGGCATGCGATATCTAAAGAGGTTGCGGATTCCAACTGTTGTAGTTTTACACTTTCTTTTCTGTGACCGTAAGTGTAATATGTGATATCGCCGTTTTCGTTGCTATATGTCAACGACAATTGGGATGCGCGTATTTACTTACGATGATGACATGTGATGTTATGTGTTGCTGGATATGTTATATTGGATCGTCGTGTTTGAATAGCCGGGGGTTTTTATGCGAGATGGGTGTTTTTTCATTTTCATTCATGTAAAAACTTGTATGTAATATTCTTTTATTGGGGCACTTCCAGGTAGCGGAAGATGTCACCCTTTGTATATTATTTACTTTTCTGCACTAGGATAGACCCAAGGAGGAGGGCACAAGTAACCGGGTTCTGGAGTCCAGTGGGAGACCAACTCGAGGAGTCGAGTCCGGGTTTCCTAACTCTAGAATTGGTAGGGTTGCTTGCCGCTCTCGTAGGGGTCTAGGGGTGTGGGTTTAGCTATTCATCACGACCGTGGAATCCGTGTTTTATACTGGCTCGTATTGAAAACACGGACGTCCTAGTATATCCAATATTTCATATGTTTCTTCTGCTGCGATATCTGTGATGTGATCATGTGATGTTCTGTGATAGATATAGTATATAATATATATGATATATTATATAGACGTTACTTATGTTTTACACCCGCGCTAGCCCTGCCCCGCTCTGCCGTTAGTTACCTAACCTAACGGTGCATGAGGGGACATCGAGGCGAATGCGGATGGCATAAGTGTACGTCGTATTTATCTGTAATGTTTAGGTACTTAAATGATGGGACTTCATTAATGTGATTAATGAAAGAAAAAGAAACCTAAGATGTTGTAGAATCGAATTTCAAAATAAAACAGGTAGCTACATTTCTTGCTTTGCACAGCGGTATATATGATATATCCTGCACCTTATTCGATAAGGAAAGGACCGAGATCCCTTCACCGGGAGTGACTCCTTTAGAAATAACTGGCAGATGCTACACACTCGGTTTGTCTTTTGATTGCTTTTAAGAGTTTTTGCTTTGCACAGTGATATATATGATATATCCCGCACCTCATTCGACGAGGAAAGGACCGACGATCCCTTCACCGGGAGTGACTCCTTTAGCAAAATTAGAAAAGCCTCAAAAACACTCCATTTCAAAATTCATTCGATCCTACAACGATATCAAGTTCATTACGCAATAGGTTTTCAGAAAAACCTGTCATAGCCCTCCGTCATTTCAGATAAGTAGTAGTTAGTATTCGTGCTGCGTTTGTTGGCCTTTGTCAAGGCGCAGTGTGCGGTAGCTAACTGGTACTTATCTGCTTATGCATATGATGCAGATTGGGTTAGGGTAGTCGTGCGACCTTGTTGGCCTTTGTCAAGGGTCGTGCGGGTGGGTTTAATTCAATCAGGAAATGACGGGTTGAACTTGACTAGCATCCTATGGTTTGTTGGCCTTTGTCAAGGTCATAGGAGGTTAGGGGCAAAATTATCGGGAATTTCAAGTGTTGAAATTTGCAATGAGATTGCATACCTTCTATGAGATAGTTGGATCCCGATACCCGCTGCGAGTAAGAGTTACTCCTGGGAGAGTTTTACACATTACAATTAGCCAATCAAGTAGGTGTCTAGAAAGGTGTTAACGAGGTTACGCCTCTGGGAAAACGAGGTTTACATTAATTAGGTTCGTGCGAAAGCACGGGGGACCTCCCTCAAAGTACCGACACTGGCCTGGCTGAAAGATTGGCGAACTTGTAGTGTGTAATTAATCCCGGCTAGTCTTTCCTTTAGGGTTTGAAGGAAGATTTGATAAAAACAGTGGGAGCCATCCTGATTAGATAAAATAAATAACCAATATGATCTTGCAAGAGCGCACGCAGAGTGTTTTCTTCTCTCTCTCTCCAGGTAGCGACCATATCACGCCTTAATCAAGATAATAATACGGATGAATTGACCGAACCCGCTTGTTATACTGAGCTGGGGAACGTTGTTCCCGCTCCAACTTATAATTGTTATAAGACAGAGCAGGAAATAGGGGAATACCAGAATTCCTATGCCGCCCAAACGAAGAAAGTGCATATGATGCATCTCCTTCGGGTGTGTTCATTACAAAGAACTGTTTCTCAGTATCCTCTGAATCCTGGATATTTGATACTGGATCAGGATCCCAGATATGTAATCTGTTACATAGGGCTACAAAAGGGTAGAAAACTGAGAACGGGTGATAAGTTTCATGAGACAGAAAACGGGGCAAGTGTTGCAGCCAAGTCTGTTGGTCACTGTCATCCTGTATTACCAATACATTGATTCTGAACGAATTCTATTAGATACCGAACCTGATATACAAAATCATATTAGTCTCTTTATTTGTAAAGAAATGTTATAATTTTGTGTTGTTGGATAATGTTTTGAACATTTCCTATATCAAAAGTTGATCGGTTCAGGCACGTTATCTAAAAGCATTGACGTTCTAAATCAAACTACAGTTCTTAATATACAGAACACACACAAGAGGAAGGGTTCAGAAATGAACGGATCCTTCTTGAGGTATTGTAGACTAGGTCATATCAATGCGACCCGACTAGCTCAAGTTACATTTAGATACATATTTAAATCAGTTTGAATTTACATCTTATGAAACTTGCCAGTCATGTCACAAAGATAAAATGACCATAGCTCTGTTTACTGGAAGCAGAGAAAGAGTTAGTAAACTCTTGGGACTGATACATGATGATGTATGTAAGGTCCCCTATCTACACATGCCAGGACCGGTTCTTTGTACTTCATTACATTCTCTGATGATCTCTCAAGATTCAGACCCATGTTCCTGTTGAAACACAAGTCCGAACCTTTTGAGATATTCACAGAATATAAGTTAGAAGTAGAGAACCAAAACGGTTATAAGTATTATGTCCTTTGATGTGATCAATGAGGAGAATACTTGAGCACGGAATTCCTGGACTATTCTAAAGGAGAATGAGATTCTCTCTCAGCATTACTCCTCCGAATACACCATAGCACGATGGTATATCGGGGCGGAGCAGATACACCCTATTTGATATGGTGTGCTCTATGATGAGTACTACTGAGTTACCTATTTCCTTTTGGGAGTTATGCGCTTGAGAAGCTGCATACCTATTGAATACGGTTCCAATCAAATCAATTGCCTACCACTTCATATGAGATATAGAAAGGGAAGAGCCCATTTCTTAAGTTAGTTAAGATTTGGGGTTGTCCGGCCTATGTCTAAAAGCAAAATCCGGACAAGCTCGAGGCAAGGTCTGTTATGTAGAACTGGAAAAGTTCTAGCTATACAGACTACAGCAGATTATTTGGTACAACCAAAGGATTCAGTAGATACCAACGAACCTCAGCCTCTCCGCCGATCTAGTAGGGTTTCTCACCTGCCTGAGAGATACTTTGGTTCCTCTATGACAGTGGGAGTGAGGATTGCATCGTGAGATGATGACCCAACTAGTTTCGAGCTGGCCATCAGGAGTGGTACTCTATAAGAATGGCTGGATGTTTAGTGATCTGAGATGGAATCCTTATACACCAACAAAGTATGGACTTTGGTTGCTATATTTGAAGGGTTAAATCCCTATCAGGAGCAAGTATATCTTGAGAAGATTACTTGGTGTACTTGGAAAAGTTGAGACTTTCAAAGCTAGACTTGTTAAAGGTTTCCGTCATCGACCAGGCATGGATAATGATGAAACCTTTTCCAGTGGCTATGCTTAAGTCCATCCAGATCCTACTTGCCACGGCTACATACCTTGACTACGATATCTGGTGGTTGGGTGTCATGACTGCTTTTCTAAAAGGATGTTTTAGAATAAAGCGTCTATAAGTACACAGCCAGAGGGCCTCGTAGACAGTGGGAGCAGCGGAAACGTGTGCAAGATGTTTTATATGATAAAACAGGCATCGCGGAGTTGGAACGTCTGTTTTGATGAAGTGGTCAAAGAGTTTGACATCATCAAAATGGTAGATGAACCTTATATAAACAAAAAGGTAGTAGGGAGTATGGTGACGATCCTCGTAGAGTACGTGGATAACATACTCTTGACAGGGAAGGAGTTTCCTATGCTACGCTCGATCAATCTCTGCTTATCACAATGATTCTCCATATAGGATCAAAATGATACCTCCTAAATCCTGGGTTTTGGATCTATGAGATAGATCTAATTGGATATTAGGATACTCACTAGTTGTAGTGAGATGGTATCAAACGATCCTGGGGAGAATCACTGGAAGGGTTCCCGGGTGATAAGGACGACTGAAAGTCAGTCACATGCGTTGTCTTTACCCTCAGTAAAGGGACGGTATGTTGGAAGAATTCCAAGCTAGATACCGTGGGTAACTAGACGATAAAGGCAGGATACATCGCTACTTGAGATGCTACCAAAGAGGCTGTTTGGGTGTATATTGGTTCATGAGATGAACTACGTTCCTACCATTGTGAGACAATGGAGTTGTGGGTTATGCCAAGGAACGCCGGTCCCATCAGTGATCCAGACATATTCTGAGGCAGCATCACCTGATCATGGAGATGGTTGATCTCCAAGGATGATCGAGGTTAGGAGAACAGACTCAGAGGACAACACGGCAGATCCACTCACGAAGGCCTTTTCCCAGAGAGAGACTTTTATGGGATAGTTGAGTATGAGATACTACAACCACTGCTACAGATGGCCCTAGTGCAAGTGGGAGATTGTTAGTTATATGTATGCCCTAGAGGCCATTACTGTACATAGGATGTATATTGTAGTGGATGCTGGGACATATATAGGGAGGACTTTCTTGCTCGACATGATAGTATGCTATCTGGTTACTCTTTACCTTAACATGTATACTGATTGTCTCTCTGTTACATGTTGGTAAAGCCCTTAGGATGTGTACTTGATTACCTGGACTATGATGCGGATCATACTAGTGGGGACATGGTAGTCCATAAGTACATCCTTCAAAGTCCCTAGTCGTGGGTGTATCGAGACGGGGCATCGATATACCAGAGTAGACTAGCGTGTACCTTCTCGACTCATACAGATGGGCGATGGATGATCCCATATCCATTGGTGTTTGACATCAGAGATGATATACGGGTGCTCAGTAGAGACTGGGTACACTGGACGGACTCGCCGAGAACTCCCAGATGGTATTATACCTCACGTCAGATGGCAGTTCTTGTGTGGTTCCCACTGTGCTTTGATTTCCACCTTACCACGTCCAAGAGGGCGTGCAAAACGGTGGCTTTTGGGTACAGTCCCGAATCACATGGAGGCAATGAGCGATAGGAGGGGATTCGTCTCTCCCGGTATAGGGAGTTGATGTTGCGCTGTGTTCGATTGGCTATAACCGGAAATCCCTAGCTAGGGTTGCTGAGATTTACTGGTAAGTGTTACCAGTAGTTTCTCGAACTGTTATAGACCTCATATCGACACGACTTATCGAGCTATTGGGGTCTGACGTTAACCACCCCTAGGCGAGATATGCAACATATCAGACGACGAGACCGGACTGTACGGTAAGTGTTACTGGTTGGATTCACAGGAGTGTGAGCGGGCTTGCTCGTCGATCTTCTGATCGTTCAATACCCGGGTGGCCGTTACGTTTAGCAGACCGCTTGCGGCTTGTGGGTGTTTGATATGATCATCATCTGCTGCCGGCATATTGACGAGTCTTTAGAGTCCTACACAGAGGTTTCCTGGCTCAAGCGAAACGAAATAGGAGCGCATATGAGATATGTGCGGGACCGAGTATAATGCGTGTATGTGATACCGTATTCTATTCTCGCGATGAATGAATCGACTGGTTGTATGCGATATAACCTAGTTATCGAATCAAGGATTGATTCGATAAGCCGATACATTGGATAATAGTCGGTCATATGCGATATGACCGGATCGTTAAATCAAGTGTTGATTTAATGATTTAATGCATAATTATATATTTGATATATTACTTTGCATTAAATAGTATCGGTTCACTTTAAATGGATTTTCTCACTTGAAGTTCACAAGTTGTATATGTGATATACTTTTGTGCACTTGATTGTATCATGTTTGATGATACATGCTCACTTGGGTTAGTGTAAAGAATTAAACCATGGTTATATGAATGGTTTGGGTTTCATTTTATTTACTTATTCATTTATCTATTTAATGATTTATTTATTTATTTCTTTTTGGCAAATGAAAAGAAAATGGTGGCTTGATTTGTTTTCTAGTTGAAGCTTCATGAAGCTTTGACCAAGTGACCATTTTGTCTTCATGCTTAACCCTAACCCTTCAAACTAACCATAGTTTATTCTCTACTCTTAACCATGGTTGGTATATGATAAGTATTCTTTTTATTTTCTTTTTTAAAAAATAACATATCATATCATTATCATCTTCTTCTTCTTCTTCTTCTTCAAGAAGAAGCTTGCTACCAACAATGGCAACTTGAGCAATTGAGTGAGAAATTCAATTCTAAAGTGAACCTACCTCCTATTTCTTTATTCTCTACCTCTTGCCAAGTAGTATAGGGTGTTTTGTTCACAAGTTTCATGGCTTGGTGAAGTTGGAGCTTGATCTTGTGATGCCTCGACGTAGATCATCTTCGGCATCGTAGTCGACGACCTAGCCCGCCCATTTCTCCGATGAAGCCGATGCTAGAGTCATGGATTCGATTTGGACAGCGGAGAGGACTTCATCACGGAGCTGTGGAGGTGGAGGACCGGATCTACAAAGGTTGTATTTACGTTCTTTTAGTTAAGTTGTTAACTAGTTGCTTGTTTCGCCTAAAATTCTAGTTAACGATCCGTATTAGGGTTTCTCGGCACTTGTAAAATTTGAAATTGGCATGGTTGATGCCTTGTGAGACCTCACTAGTGTGCCTAGGAACCCTACACTCATAACCCAATGAACACCTGTATACATCTTAGGTGATCCAACTGACACCAGTGGCTTATGAGACCGGTCACCGCCCCTCGTCGGGGTCTCGACTATATACACTAGTCTACTCTGGAGTATCGATGCCCTGTCTCGAAACTCCCACGAGTAGGGACCACTATTAAAGAAATGCTTATAGACCACCCAACTCTCACGTATATGATCGCCCTCATACTGTTGGTAGTCAAGCAAGATCCTAAGGGCTCTATCAACGTGTAACATATAATCAGTCACCTGAACATGTACACGACTGATAAAGGCAAACCAGATAGCATACTATCATCTCGAGTAAGACTGTCCTACCGGTATAGGTCCTCCTCAATCATTGCAATCACGTACCTGCGATCCAATAATTGACTTTGGGGGCACTATATCCAACAGTCTGGTACACAACATTGCATACATTACAGAGCCTACCGCAAAAGCGTAGGGTATAATAGACATGCGATCCCTTTCTAAATCAGTCTTGGGAGACATCTCTTTGGAGAGGGTGATCCCGTGACAAGCCGGTAGATTATCGCGCTTGGAATCTTCCATACTGAATCTTTTCAGTATTGTGTCGATCTACCTGGACTGTGAAAGTCCTAATATCCTCTTGGATCTGTCACGAATGATCCGGATCCTCAGAATGTACGAGGCATCACACAGGTCTTTCATAGAGAACCTGTGTGACAAGAACCCTTTGACAGATTGCAGCATAGGAATGTCATTTCCTATCAAAAGAATGTCATCCACGTTCAATACGAGGAATACGTCAGTTCATGCTACAAATCTACTATAGATGCATGGTTCATCTGGATTTTTGATAAAGCCAAATTCTTTGACCATCTCATCAAAACAGATGTTCCAACTCCGCGATGCCTACTTTAGTCCATAGATGGACTTAAGCAACTTGCACACCTTTCCGCTGCTCCCACTCTGAATGAAACCCTCTGGCTGGTCCATATAAACACACTCTTCTAAATTTCCATTTAGAAAAACGGTCTTTACGTCCATCTGCTAAATCTCATAATCGTGGAAGGCAGCAATGGCAAGAAGGATCCGAATGGATTTCAGCATAGCCACTGGAGAAAATGTCTCGTCATAGTCCAAACCAGGTCTTTGACGAAAACCCTTTGCAACAAGTCTAGCCTTATAGGTCTCAACCTGTCCATCTACACCAATCTTCCTTTTGAAGATCCACTTGCATCCTACGGGTTTTACCCCATCTGGAGCAACGTCCAACGTCCATACTTTGTTGGTGTACATGGACTCCATTTCGGTCCGCATTGCATCCAGCTATTTTACCGAGTCAACGCTCTGAATGGCCTGCTGGAAGCTAGTCGGCTCATCATAATCAATGATGCAATCTTCTCTATCCCCGTCTATGAGAAAACCGTAGTATCTCTCGGGCGGATGAGACTGCCTACTACTCATGCGGAGCGGCGTAGGAATGTCCTGGTCTTTTGAACCCTCTGGTTCTACTAAGCTTTCAGTAATAGTCTGTGGTTCTGGAATTTCTTCCAGTTCTATTTCGCTCCCACTAATTTCCTTTTCTAAGAACTTGTGTTCCAGAAAATGGGTATTACGAGAAACAAAGATCTTTTGTTCCTCTGCGTAATAGAAGAGATACCCCCTGGTGTACTTTGGGTATCCTACAAACTTGCACAGTACTGAGCGTGCCTCGAGTTTTTCCGCATGCTGCTTTTTGACAAAAGCTGGACATCCCCAGATCTTCAGATATTGAAGATAGGGTTTCTTCCCACTCCATATCTCATATGGTATGGTAGGCACAGTCTTAGTTGGAACTCGGTTCAAAAGATATGCAGCTGATTCTAGCGCATATCTCCAGAATGATCGCGGTAACTCAGCGTTACTCATCATGGACCGTACCATATCCGATAGGGTTCGGTTCCGTCTCTCCGATACACCGTTATGTTGCGGAGTGTATAGAGGAGTAAGCTGAGAGAGAATTCCATTCTCTTTTAAGTAATCCAGGAACTCGGCACTTAAGTATTCACCACCTCGATCAAATCTTAGTGTCTTGATACTTTTGCCTGTTTGTTTTTCTACTTCATTCTTATATTCCTGGAATTTTCCAAAGGCTTCGGATTTATGTTTCATTAAGAAGACATATCTGTACCTTGAAAAGTCATCCGTAAAAGTAATGAAGTAAGAATAACCGCTTCGCGCATGTGTAGACATTGGACCGCACACGTCGCTGTGTACGAGTCCCAAGAGCTCGCTCGCTCTTACTCCGTGTCCAGTAAACGGAGTCTTTGTTATCTTTCCTTTGAGATAGGATTGACAAGTTGCATACGATTGATATTCGAACGGATCTAAATATCCTTCTGTATGTAACTTCGTCAACCTTCTCTCATTGATGTGACCCAGTCTACAATGCCATAAGAAAGCCTGGTTTGTTTCCGGAGACTTTCTTTTGTGTGTATTCTGGACATTGAAAATCTGTGGTTGGTTTAATACGTATATACCATTGCTTAATGTACATGACCCAATCAGAACTTGATTAAGGTGGATATTTACAACATTGCTTACAAATGCAAATTCATAACCTTCTTTAGATAATAAAGATACAGAAATGATATTACAAGTTGCATTGGGTACAAAATAGCAATTACGCAAAACCAAAACGTGTCCATCTGACAACCCCGGGTGATAGTCCCCCACGGACTCAGCATCCATGCCAGCTCCGTTTGCAACTCTGAGGGTCATATCACCTGCCTTCAAAACCCTACGCCTTCTCAGTGCCTGTAAAGAATTACAGATATGAGATCCTGATCCGGTATCCAATACCCAGGATGTAGAGTTTATTGATAGACAGTTTTCAATAACATACACACCTGAAGCTGAAGCCGCAACTTGCTTCAGATCCTGGGTTCTGGCTTTCCAAGCCCTGCAATCCTTTTTCCAGTGTCCACTCTTGTGACAGTAAAAGCATTCTTCCTTTCCCACAAGCTTTCCCGCTACCTTTGTTGCCTTTGTCTTTCCCTTCGTATCCACTTTACTAACACCGCCCCTTGGTTTGGCGGGGGCTTTCTTCTTCTTTCCCTTGGCTTTCGCCTTGGACCTAGAAGAGGAAGATCCTCCTACAAACAAAGTGGATGTTTTCCTACCTTTCTTTAGGGTGCCCTCTGCACTCCTCAGCATGTTGAGGAGTTCTGAAAGTTCAACTTCTTTTTCTTGCAAGTTGAAGTTCAGGATAAACTGAGCGTAAGTGGAAGAAAGGGACTGGAGAATCAAGTCCATATAGAGCTCGTTCTCTAACGTGGTCTCAAGGTCCGCGAGCTCCTCAATGAAGCCAATCATCTTAAGCACGTGTTCCGCTACCGTTGATCCGTTGGCCAATCTTGCCGAAAACAGCTTTTTCGACACTTCGTATCTGGCGATACGAGATTGCTCTCCATACAGTTCTTTTGTATGGAGAAATATGGATTCGAGGTCCATATTCTTGTGCCTCCTCTGATGTTCATTGTCCATAGAGGCAAGCACGAGGCACTTGGCCTTCGCGTAATCGATTTCCCAGGTCTTACAGATTTCCCTATCTGCGACGCTGGTTTTGGGACCTGGGACAGGGGGAGCTTTGGTGGTAAGGAGATACCCCACCTTGTCATAAGTGATTTCCATTTTGACATTCCTGAGCCAATCTTTGTAGTTTGGCCCTGTCAGTATGTTTTTATCTAGTAGTAACTTAAGTCCAGTCATGATGTTTGGTCACTGCAATTAGGAGAGAGAGAAGAAACACTTTAGCATGATGCTCTTGCATGTTTAGAGTGATTTTTAATTTGTCTAAACAGGATGGCTCCCACTGTCTCTCGAATCCCTCCTTAAACCAAAAAGGAAGAATTAGTCAGGATCAATCTCACCGTACAATACTTTCTTAACCGTTCAGCCAGGCTAGTGTCGGTATTTCGAGGGAGGTTTTCCAACGCTTTCGCGAAGTTCCTTAATTAAATAACCTCTTTTCCCTGGGTGCGTAGCCCCGCTAACACCTTTCTAGACACCTACTTGGTTTATAGCATTGATCGTTAAGTGAGAAATTTCCCGAGGAGTAGCATATACTCACAGTAGGATCGGGATCCAAATATCATTGCGTGACAAAACTGAAGGAATCCTACCAGAATCATCACACTCCAAATGGTATGCAGCGCTAGCAAGTTTCAGTTCTTTTGAAACTCCCGATGTGGATTTTTGCCCCATGCTCTTATGACCTTGGCGTGAGGTCAAAATGTCATAAGTCACATGTCAAGTTCTTCCCATCATTATCCAGATTAATTTGAACCCACCCGTACCTACCTTTGACGTAGGCCAAAATGGCAGTACGACTGTCTCAAACCAACGCATTCTATCTATGCAACAGATAAATATTCGGCAGCTACCAATCACAATGCCTTGGCGTGAGGTCAAAATACATAGCTTGAATACTACCGAATATTTAACTGAAATGATGGAGGGCTACGGATGGTTTTGGCGAAACCGTAAACGTAGTGAACTTGATATAATCGATGGAACGAGATAGCTTTTAAAAGGAGTGGCTTAAACTCCGCGTTTAAAAGTTGTTTTTGAAAAGAAACCGAGTGGTTTTGAAAGTGTTCCAACGACTAAACTTTGGTTTATTTTCTTGCATTAATTTAATGCATCCCATCATTTAATCCTACCATTGCAGAAAACAACGAAAATATGACGTATGCTTATGCCATCCACATTCGCCACGGGGCCCCGTCATTACCCGTTAGGTTACTTAACTAACGACAGAGCGGGGGCTGGACTAGCACGGATGCAAAACATAAGCAACGCCTAAATAGATATCATATATAGATATACACATTCGTCACATGCAATGATAGCCATTCCAGATCACAGATGAACACATTGGATATACTAGGAATCCGCAATCCGTACGAGCCTGTAACGAAGAGCGGATTACACGGTCGCGATGAATAGCCAAGACCCCACCCTAGACCCCTACGGGTGCGGCAAACTACCCGCCAATTACCTGAAGCGAAGCAACCTCCCTCAAGAACGTGAGTAGGCCACTCGGCACTTCGAGATACCCGTTAGTTTGTGCATCCCACCTTGGGTCTATCCTAGGAGCAAAAAAAGTAAAAGAAATTATACAATGACGGCTACAACCCCATCCCGGTTGTGCGGCAATATAAATAATATTACATCAATTACAAATTACATGAATTGAAAGAAAAAAGAAAACTCTCATCTCACAACCCCCGGCTATTCATCCGCGACAATTCAATGAATTCATATACACATACCATCAACATTACAAATCACAGATATGTATAACCCCCACTAATCGACGTATAGCGATTAGCATACGTTCAATACATATATCACATCACAGATATAACCCGTTAGCTTAAGTCTTTAGAAGTCGATCAAAATACAGATTTTTGGACCCCAAAAACAAATTTTGCTTTCTGGAAAATCTGGGCAGAAAAAACATATTGCAAAAATCCCAAAACACCCCACTGAACAAACTGCAGGAAAAATCGCCCACGGCCGAGTCAACTCGGCCGCGGATCCGCGGCGGGAGCATGCTCCTGCCGTGGTTCCGCGGCTCTTTGACCGAGTCGATAGACCATTTTTCTACAGTGTGTTCTAAAAAGCCTGAGCCGATTTTTAGTGTAAAATTAATTATTTTTTGAACAGAAAACAGAATCGGCAGAAACTTGATTTTTCGGGCATGTTTCACGACTTTTTCTCCGGTCGAACTTCTAGTTACTTTGCTAACATGTTAGATAGTGTTTAACTAGGCTCTGATACCACTGTAAGTCCACGTTACCTCTCCCGGTACTTATGGGTTTGCGGAAATGATGAAAAACGATTTTTCTTATGGTGGTAACATGGACTCAAAATACAGATCTTTGTTAAACAACTATCTAACAATCCTAACAAGAGTTTTACCTACTCGGTTAGGGGTTACACCTTAACTTAAAGACGGATTACACGGTCGCGATGAACAGCCAAACCCCACCCTAGACCCCTACGGGTGCGGCAAACTACCCGCCAAATACCCGAAGTGAAGCAGCCTCCCTCAACACCGTGAGTAGGACACTCAGCACTTCAACGTACCCGGTAGTTTGTGCATCCCACTTTGGGTCTATCCTAAGAGCAAAAACAGTAAAAGAAATAATATACATTGGCGGCTACAACCTCATCCCGGATGTGCGACCATAAAAATAATATTACATCAATTTGCATTTTACATCAAATGAAAGATAAAGAAACCCTCATCTCACAAAACCCCGGCTATTCATCCGCGACAATCCAACAAGTTCATATACACAATCCAACAACATTACAGATCACAGATATGCACAACCCCCACTAATCGACGTATAGCGATTAGCCGACGTTCAGTGCATATATCACATTACAGATATAACCATTTGTAGAACAGCCAAAGTTTATAGAACTCCGATCAAAATACAAATTTGTGACCACCCAAAAAAAATAACATTTTTCTATGGATAATCTGGGCAGAAAAAAATATCTCAAAAATCCCAAAACACCAAACAGAGGAATCTGCAACAAATTGGAGCCCCGGCCGAGTCAACTCGGCCGCGGATCCGCGGCGGAACGCATGGTTCCGCCGCGCTTCCGCGGCGTGTTGGCCAAGTCATGGGCTCAAATTTCTTGACAATCCCCAGAAAACCCTGCTTCTATTTTTCATGTCATACAAAATATTTTTAGGCCTGTTTTGAAAATCGACAGAAAATACATTTTTTCGGTATGTTTTCGGGATTTTTTCCGGATCGAAGTTCTAAACACTTTGCTAACAGTTAGTTGTTGCTTAGCTAGGCTCTGATACCATTGTTAGGTCCACGTTACCCACCCCGGTTCTTTCGGGGAGGCGAAATAGGTAAAAATCAAAATTTTCCTAACTAGGTAACATGGACCATCCATGAAGGATCTTTGCTAAACAAAAACTAACTAATATACTACAAGTTTTACCTACTATGTAGAATGGTTATACCTAGATCTTGAACTCCTTCTCTTCTCTTTGTGGTTCTCCTCCTTACTTGCTCCTTGTAGTGGCTTGAACGGCTCCTCCTCGTCGTCTCCTTTTTGCCGTAGATGGATCCACCCGAGGGCCTCGAACTTGAGCTCCTATCTCAACCTAGAGATAACTAAGGTGCTTGGTTTGCTAGACCTAGGACCTTAGAATGAGTAGAGAAGAGTTATGGTGGTTTTGTCTCAATGGTTCATGATTTCCAACTCATGGAACACTTGAACCTTGAGAGAGGAAGAGGGAGAGCTTTCTTTCTAAGAGAGAGAAAGAATATGATAGAATGAGCTCTCATATTGCAACCATGCTCACAAAAGCAAAAATAATAATGATAATAATAATAATTAAGAATTGTGATGGTTAGTTTCAATGACCATTATCATTTCATGCAATTATTGCATTTTGTAAAGAACAACAAGTAAACAAAAGTCATAGCAATGAAATGATGATGGTCAACAAGTCCACAATGGTCAACCGGTCAACAAAGTCAACAAAAGTCAAATGTTCAACTCAACCATGACACAATAATCTTTAATTAATATTATTAATCATATTTCTCATTCTCATTAGGGTTTAGAAAAAGTCAACGGTCAGCCAAAATCAAATGGTCAACAACCCTAATGAGAATTCTCTTCCTCTGTCTCTGTCAACTGTGCATACACACCTGCATCCGTGTTTCAAGGAACACGAATACACTGAGACAAAACCAATCCCAAAACAAGTACTAGGATTTGGCTTAAACCAAAACCCGCTAGTAACAACTGTCCGGACACCAAACGTGCACAAGTGCACGGATGTGAACGAATCCCGTCACAAAACCATGCAACCTCCACTCTGTTTTGCCCAAAGGTGAGCAACCCTCTGTGTGGGACTCTAAAGGCTCGACATTACGCTAGCAGTGGGTTTAACCACAGGCCGCAAGCGGTACTAACTGTACGTAACGGTCCCCAAGTAGATGCCGATAAGAAGACTTATGAGGTGAACCCATCCGAACTCCTATTGAGCCTGAATATGACAATCTCCGTACAGTCCGGTCTGTTCGTCTAAGAGTATCGCATGGAGGGCCTAGGGGGCGGTAAACGTCAGTCCCCTAATAACGGTACAAGTCGTGTCGGAGTGTAGCCAAAAACACCCTGAGAAACTACTGGTAACACTACCAGCAAATCTCGCTTGCCCTGGCCAGGGACTACTTTGTGTAATGGCTCTCCTAGACACAACGCGATATCAACCCCCAATACCGGGAGAGACGAATCCTGTCTAACCTTCACTGCCTCTAAGTGCTTCGGGACTACACCCAACCACTACCTGTTTGCACGACTCAGTAGAGCGGTAGTAGGGTAGTAATCTAAGAACAGTGGGAACACACTCGAGGCGAAGTGGCAGTATCAAGTCAGCGGACTAAGCTGTACTCATGTCACCTGGGAAATGTTAACTGACGATAGGTATAATACCAACCAACAGTTCCCGACGAGTCCAGTCCGGTATACTCGTAACCTAACGAGCACCTGCATACTATCTCCAGTACGACGTACTGATGGCTGTGGGACAGACCATCTCCCCTGCTGGGAAGAGAAGCGTATGCACCAGTCTACTCTGGAGTATCGATGCCCTGTCTCGATAATCCTACGACCAGGGACCAAAATAAGGATGTGCTTATAGACTACCCAGCCCCCACTAGTGCGATCGCCATCACAACGCCGGTAGTCAAGCAAAGATCCTGATGGCTCTATCAACATGTTTTTAGCGATATGTTAAAAGAAACATACACACATATTAAGATAGAAACAAACCAAGTAGCATACTACTATATCGAGCAAGACTATCGTAAACCCGTATATATATCCCAAGCCTCCAAAATGTATTATACAAACTAGTACTATACAATAATGGGCTCTAGGGCATACATATTCAACAGTTCTATGTTATGACGAATATCGAACGTATGTTAACTAATAGACGGGGACTAAGTCGTGCTTTGATTTTCACATATGAGTATTGATGAGAATATGAAAGTTTCATATTATCATCGAGTATCATATATTGGTTTTAACTTGAACATTTAATATGAATAGGTTTTACGTTTACGTTTCGTTATTAAGGGTTCGATGTTTTAAGTTTAGGGTAAATTTTTCTTGCATTTACGGTAAAATTGTACGTTTACGTTATCATCGAGTATCCTACCGAAAAAACTAGTGCACCCTAAACCCTAACCCTAATTAACCCATATTAACCCCAATTAACCCTAATCGTCACCCTAATACAAATTATCCCTAATTAACCCAAATTAACCCTAATCAACACCCTAACCCTTTAAATTATCACTAATTAACCCAATTAACCCTAATCAACATCCTAACCCTTCAAATTATCACTAATTAACCCAATTAACCCTAATCAACACCCTAACACAAATACACTCTATTTTACTTAATTAACACTAGCCCAAACCCTAACCCAAATTAACATAACCCTAATCATCATCCAAACCCCAACACAAATTAACTCTAGCCCAAACTAAAATTAACCCTAATTAATCTAATTAACCCAAACTCTAGCCCTAATCATCACCAACCTTATTTTACCTAATTAACCCAAACTAACCCTAACCCTAACCCTACCTAATTAACCTTGATCCTAACCCTAATCCTGAACCGAACCTTAACCCTAAACTAAACCCTAACCCTAACGCTAACCCTAACTAATTAACCCTAACCCTAATCCTAATCCTGAACCGAACCCTAACCCTAACCCTATTCTTGAACCGAACCCTAACCCTAAACTGAACCCTAACCCTACCTAATTAACCCTAACCCTAGCCTAAACCCTAGACCGAACCCTAACTCTAAGCCCTAGTAGCAACCCAATAATCAACAATAACACAAATAAAAGCATAATTAGAAGTTAAAAAATGAAATTGACTAACCTTTGGCCGGCGATTCTACTGTCCCGAGGTGGAGGAGACCAGAGATGGTCTGTCGACGACGCAAGGGGAAGATCGGCGACGAGAGAGTTCCTACTGTCGACGAGGAAGTCGACGATGAAGTCGGCGACGACGAGGCACGCGCGGGAGACGAGTGAGAGCGGTGGGAAATTTTGGGAACGAGGAAATTTCTGGGCTTTATTTTCTTTTAAATAACCCATATATGTCCCTACGGAGTAATCCATAGGGCCTTCTTTTGCGGCTCCGTAGAACCAAATAACAAATTACGTTTTAATATTTTTAAATTAATCCGTAGGACACCATAGGGACAACCATGGGGACCTATGGATTCCTGTAGCCATAGAGGCAACCCCTTATTGTAGTAGTGGTATTATCTCATTCGAAATATAAATAATACTTCATTTGAAACATGGGTGTCATTTCATTTGAAATGCAAGTAGGACATCCTAAATGGAGTCTACACTTGTCAAGCATGAGTGAGACACCATGGATGGGGTCCACGCCATTTCATTTGAAGTAGTGAACATTTCATTTGAAGTGTAGATAGGACCCTTGGATAGAGTCTACACATGTTTAAGGAAGTAGAGATATTTTCATTTAGGGAGGCCCATATAGGGGCCTCCCGAAGGACCGGGAGAGGGTTTCGAAGCAGCCGGGAGTGGCTTCCCAAAGGCTACTTCAAGCCATATCAGAAAACTCTGATATAGAGTTTTCTTAAATGAAACTCATTTATTTTGAGTTTTCTGCACATACTGAGAATGTATGATATCATTCTTAGTAGTTTGTGTAGCATGAACACATGGATTTGTGTTCAAGAGTAAAACATTGCCCTTTAGAGCTATATTAATGAGATGAAAGCACTACATTCATAGGAACAGATATGTGTTTTTCACATCCGATTCATGAATAGGGTTTTTCTATTCATGAAGATTCCGATAGTATGATTTTCATGTCTCGGGCCATGAATGGAGGGTTCCATTCATATATGTCTGTTATGGACATGTATGCACATACATGTTTCATGTCTGAAAATAAATAGGGTTTTCCTATTCATATGACAGAAGACATGATTGTTCATATCTTTTGAAAAGGATTTTCTTATTCACAGATATTTTCAGAGACATATTTTTATGTCTCAAGGTGAATAGAATATTTTACTCATCTATGTTTATCGAGAAAAATATAGGGTTTTGATTCACGTCCTTCAAGAAACAGTATATCTATTTCTGTTAAGCATGCTGGGAATATGGTGGCCTATTCTACAGTATGTAGAACATGGAGTGGCCAATGTTCTTGATTCAGTTCATCTTGGTCAAGAACACATTGTGTTCTAGGGTTTTTTCTTCCCTGTGAAAAGCTATAGTCATGGCTTTCAAGCTCTTTTGTCTTAAGAGCTAAAAACTTGAACTAGTTTCCATCCTTGTTTCTCTAATCAACCAGAAAGACAGAGAAGAGGAGATAGAGATAGAGACCAGAGAAAAAGAAAGAGTAAAGGAATAGGATTATTCCATTCCCATATTCTCACATTCTTCTTTTCTTCTTTTTCTTGCTCTACTTTTTCTTCTTTTTCTTCTCGGAAATTTTATCAAAGTTCTAAGGTTTTGAGCATAAAGGCTTCGATCTTTTGATCAGTTGCTCACATGGGATATTTATATCTCTTTATGAGTGGAGAGTAGTGTATAACTACTCGCTGCTCGATATCAAGAAAAGTGAGGAGTGGAAATCCCCCACCGTCTCTTGAAGAATATATCAAACCTATTCTGGAAAAGGGGTCCAGACACTATCTAGTGTCAGGACACCCCTATTAGGGTACGTCCTTCCGAGTTCGGGAGGAGGCATCCTGATGGAGGATGCCCCAAATCAACTCAGTTCTGAGATGCATTCAAAGGATTCTGATAAAAGGATGCTCTAAATCAACTCAATTTTAAGTTGATGTTGCTCAACTTTGAATTGCATAAAAAGGGGAACCTCTCTAGACAGGGGTCCCATCAGTGATGAACAATATTTGGGCTTGTTCTTGATCATGTTTTAATCAAAAGATTTGATCACTAGGTGTATTTTGTAAAAAAAAAAAAAAATACTCATACAGAATATATTTTATGTTTAGGAGTTAGATTTTTAATTCCAACCGTGGCAACACTAGAACTATATAAGTAACAAATTTAAAAGTGCTTTCGAAAATTATATATGAATGTTACAATATTTGATTCACAAGGATTCGAAACGTAAAATGTAGATCGGGGGATCCTTGCCCATGCACACTAGAGGGAAGATGTGAACATGCATACATAATTTTGGTACATGTACCGTACTAATCAACCAGCCTACCGTGCACATGCTCATATACATATACATTACACACACATACACATCTCTCTTTTTCTTTATCAAGGAACGGGGAAAGCTTTGTTGTTGCACATGCACTTATAAGCCATGGGGCATGTCTCCGCCTCCTGAATCGATGCGCAGACGTAGCTCACCATCACCAGACGACAAGGTGAGCACGAACCGCATGCGTGGGAGCAATCGGGCAACTTTGATCCCGCTATTTGAAGCGTGTCGGGCTTCTCATGCTTCAGTCTCTTCATCCTCGCATCTGCTTGCTCCAAGTTGCCTTGTATCTTATGACGATGGCCATCACCTTTTGCTGCGGTACAATAAAGAACAATGAAAAAGTGCTATATGTAATAAAAGGGATTTTTCCTTTACCACCCCCATCCCCCTCCAAAAACCCTTTTTGTGAATTGAACACGGCCGTCATAGTCGTAGATCAGAACAAACAAATTTGACGTTTCATCAAGAAAGCGTTCGATGGTTGATTGATTGGGGTAAGAAAATTTCCATCTAGTAAATATTGAAGAACACGTATAAACATAGAGAAGATTTATACCCAAATATGTAGACTCCGTGATATGTCGACCCAGAACGAGAGTCTCAGGAAGCATCAGAAAGCATGCGATGGTCAGAACAAGCGCAACACGAGCAAGAGCTTCCATGGCTTCAAGCTTTGAGAGACCTGTGTTGATGATGATGAAGAAGAAGAGGAAAGGGATGCATTGCTCCATTAATATACAAGAGGAAGAAAAAGGAGTGATTATATAACTTCACATGCCATGAGAGTGAATGCACGAGAAGAAGCAAGAGAAGTGGTGGGATATTGAAGCAAGTCACAGGTAAAAGTGGAGACTGAAATTAATATCATGGTAGGAGATCAGATGTAGAAAGTTAGCAGAGAACGAGAAAAGGCTCTGGTGTTTCATCCAATTCATGCATGAAGCTTTGTTCATGCTGTCCTATATGTGTGTATTAATTTATATCTCTCCAGTTCTCATGAAGATAGCAGCAAGCTTCAACCTTTTTTGTACTTGTGACTGCCATTAACACATCTCTGCTGCATGCATGCCAAGGAAATAGCCAGTGTTGCTCATCTAGCTAGTGTCCTATATATGAGATAATTTCAGAGCATTATTTTCCTTTTTCTTTTTATTTTCAATTTTTGGGACAAAAGAGCAACACTCATAAACGGCGCCCGTCTTATATTTAAATTTTTACGGTGGATGTAGCTTTGAAAAAATGCATGTGGCTCTCGATACCCTAAACTAAATTACTGAATTGATAGAAAATTAGGACATAAACTTTTATATATATATATATATATATATATAATGGAGATTAGATGCCATAGTAGGGGATTTCCTCCTATAGCGTCCAAAAAATATATCCGTCATGATTTTCTTCGACGATCGACATCCATCACCTTTATCTTTATCATCTATATAAGAAGTGGACACAACAAATTTCATGAGATTCTACCACTTTTTCACCAATGAATTAGCAATATAAAAAGTTCTATTGTCGGTAAACCGTTAATTTTGCACTCATCAAATTAATGGTGAAGAGGTGGTAGAATCACATAAAATTTGGTGTATCCACATAATCTTAGATGATAAAGATGATGATGATGGCCGCCGATTGTGGGGAAAAATGATGAAGGTTGTATTTTGCCGACGGCATAGAAGGAAGTCTCTTATTATTATTATTATTATTATTATTATTATTATTATTATTATTATTATTATATATATAGTGCGGAACTGCTATGGCGTGTTCATGTATTTCAAATTCTTGAACTTTTTAGTGTGACCTCTTTTCAACGATATGCTCCGTCCAAGATATTCTATACGTTTTAATTAGTGTATGGATGAAAAATTATACCGAATGGAAGTGTTTTGCATGTGCAAAATCTTGAATAAAAAATTCTAAAAACCGCAAGGCTGAAATAAATCCACACGTTTTGCACATGCAAAACACCTCCGTTCGATGTGATTTTTCATCCATACACTATTTAAGACATGTAGAATAACTTGGATGAAGGGTGTTGTTGAAAGGAGGTTACACGAAAAAGTTTGTGAATTGAAAAAGCACGAACCTGTCCTAACCGATCCGCACTATATATATATTAGTCAATTATAATATCGAGATGAGTTATGTATTAAACGAAAAAGAAAAATATGAAAAATATGTGGTACTCTTGCAAGTTATGGTTTATTTGTTTATTTATTAATTTGTCAATATGATCACTAAATATGGTATATTTTTCATAAAAAGAAATGAAAAGAAAAAGGCTATAAGGGGCTTGTAGTGGCACCATAGGCCCATAATTTCAGTATCTAGACTGTCGGTTCCGTGAGGTCCATAAAAAAGTCTCTGAACCCATTGGGCCCGCCATGCCCCATTTCATCGAACAAAAAAGCGAACAATTCTAATTAAGTTTTCCTTGCAAATCCAACTTGAGTTTATCCATCCATCCATATATACCATCTCTTCTTCTCTTTTTGCAAACCATTGCTAATATGTAGAGTTCCATATATACAAAGAACTAAAACAAGATACATCTATTCATTATATCCTTGGAAAAATAGTGTGATATTGGTTACTTGGATGAAGTTTTAGAGCAGATCTCACATTATTTCAGTCAATTTGAAGTCCTTTGCTAAGGATTTTAGCCCTTGGATGTGAGGAAGCTCCGTGGAGAGCCACTTTAAACCTTAATTTGTGATATGAAATCGTCAATCTACTTCTATGACATTATGAGTTCACAGCTTCACATTAGCCATTCCCATTAATTAAGGTTACCCAATATAACAAATTACACCGATTGTGGATTTCACGCAATCTTGTTCTTTTATATAAATGATGCATGTTGTTATTTAGTCTGGTAGATCCCATAGTGGCATCCCTATGGCGTGATATCAGCCCTAATGTCAGTCGAGGTCAACAATGCGCAGATATGCATATATCGTATGCGTCCTTGGTACCATGCATGAAGTAAGTAGTCAAAGACATATGTTTCTGATGTAATCAAGCTTCCCTGCTCGGTCCATCCTTGGCTGGTAATCTCTTACCCAATGACGCCAAGAATCAAAGCACTCATCAAGAGGCCACTGAGCAGCTTCCCTGCTCGGTCCATCCTGGGCTGGTAATCTCTTACCTCACGACGCCAAGGATCAAAGCCCTCATCAAGAGGCCATCGAGCAGCTTCCCTGTTCGGTCCATCCTTGGCTGGTAATCTTTTATCCAACGACGCCAAGGATCAAACCCCTCATTAAGAGCCCACCGAGCAGCTTCCCTGCTCGGTCCATTCTTGGCTGGTAATCTCTTACCCAACAACGCAAAGGATCAAAGCCCTCATCAAGAGGCCACCGAGCAACTTCCCTGCTCGGTCCATCCTTGGCTGGTAATCTCTTACCCTATGACGCCAAGGATCAAAGCCCTCATCAAGAGGCCACCGAGTAGCTTCCTTGCTCGGTCCATCCTTGGCTGGTAATCTTTTACCCCACTATACCAAGGATCGAAGCCCTCATCAAGAGGCCACCGAGAAGCTTCCTTGCTCGATCCATCCTTGGATGGTAATCTCTTACCCCACGACACCAAGGATCGAAGCCCTCATCAAGAGGCCACCGAGCAGCTTTTCTGCTCGGTCCATCCTTGGCTGGTAATCTCTTACCCCACGACGCCAAGGATCAAAGCCTTCATCAAGAGGTCACCGAGCAGCTTTCCTGCTCGGTCCATTCTTAGCTAGTAATCTCTTACCCAACGACGCCAAGATCAAAGCCCTCATCAAGAGGCCACCGAGCAGCTTCCCTGCTCGGTCCATCCTTGGCTGGTAATCTCTTACCCAACGACGCCAAAGATCAAAACCCTCATCAAGAGGCCACCGAGCAGCTTCCCTGCTCGGTCCATCTTTGACCAGTAATCTCTTACCCAACGACGCTAAGGATCAAATCCCTCATCAAGAGGCAACCGAGCAGCAACCTTGCTCGTTCCATCCTTAGCAGGCAACTCCTTGCCCTCCCGCGCTAAGGATCAAAGCCCTCATCAAGAGGCAACCGAGCAGCAACCCTGCTCGGTCCATCCTTGGCTGGTAATCTCTTACCCAACGATGCCAAGGATCAAAGCCCTCATCAAAAGGCCACCGAGCAGCTTCCCTGTTCAGTCCATCCTTGGCTGGTAATCTCTTACCCAACGACGCCAAGGATCGAATCCTTCATCAAGAGGCCACCGAGCAGCTTCCTTGCTTGGTCCATCCTTGGCAGGTAATCTCTTACCCAACGACGCCAAGGATCAAAGCCCTCATCAACAGGCCACTGAGCAGGTTCCCTGCTCGGTCCATCCTTGGTTGGTAATCTCTTACCCAATGACGCCAAGGATCAAAGCCCTCATCAAGAGGCTACCGAGCAGCTTCCCTGCTCGTTCCATCCTTGGCTGGTAATCTCTTACCCAACGACACCAAGGATCAAAGCCCTCATCAAGCGGCCATCGAGCAGCTTCCCTGCTCGGTCCATCCTTGGCTGGTAATCTCTTACCCAACGACGCCGAGGATCAAAGCCCTCATCAAGAGGCAACCGAGCTGCAATCCTGCTCGGTCCATTCTTAGCAGGCAACTCCTTGCCCTCCCGCGCTAAGGATCAAAGCCTTCATCAAGAGGCAACCGAGCAGCAAACCCTGCTCGGTCCATTCTTAGCTGGTAATCTCTTACCCAACGACGCCAAGGATCAACGCCCTCATCAAGAGACCACCGAGCAGCTTCCCTGCTCGGTCCATCCTTAGCTGGTAATCTCTTACCCAACGACGCCAATGATCAAAGCCCTCATCAAGAGGCCACCGAGCAGCTTCCCTGTTCGGTCCATCCTTGGCCGGTAATCTCTTACCCAACGACGCCAAGGATCAAAACCCTCATCAAGAGGCCACCGAGCAGCTTCCCTGCTCGGTCCATCCTTGGCCGGTAATCTCTTACCCAACGACGCCAAGGATCAAAGCCCTCATCAAGAGGCCACCGAGCAGCTTCCCTGCCCGGTCCATCCTTGGATGGTAATCTCTTACCCCACGACGCCAAGGATCAAAGCCCTCATCAAGAGGCCACCGAGCAGCTTCCCAATTCGGTCCATCCTTGGCTGGTAATCTCTTACCCAACGACGCCAAGGATCAAAGCCCGCATCAAGAGGCCACCGAGCAACTTCCCTGCTTGGTCCATCCTTGGCTGGTAATCACTTACCCAACGACGCTAAGGATCAAAGCCCTCATCAAGAAGCAACCGAGCAGCAACCCTCCTCGTTCTATCCTTAGCAGGCAACTCCTTGCCCTTCCGCGCTAAGGATCAAAGCCCTCATCAAGAGGCAACCGAACAGCAACCCTGCTCGGTCCATCCTTGGCTGGTAATCTCTTACCCAACGACGCCAAGGATCAAAGCCCTCATCAAGAGACCACCGAGCAGCTTCCCTGCTCGGTCCATCCTTAGCTGGTAATCTCTTACCCAACGACGCCAATGATCAAAGCCCTCATCAAGAGGCCACCGAGCAGCTTCCCTGCTCGGTCCATCCTTGGCTGGTAATTTCTTACCCAACGACGCAAAGGATCAAAGCCCTCATCAAGAGGCCACCGAGCAGCTTCCCTGCTCGGTCCATCCTTGGCTGGTAATCTCTTACCCAATGACGCTAAGGATCAAAGCCCTCATCAAGAGGCCACCGAGCGGCTTCCCTGTTCGGTCCATCTTTGGCTGATAATCTCTTATCCAACGACGCCAAGGATCAAAGCCCTTATCAACAGGAAACCGAGCAACAACCCTACTCGGTCTATCCTTAGCAGGCAACTCCTTGCCCTCCCGCACTAAGGATCAAAGCTCTCATCAAGAGGCAACCGAGCAGCAACCCTGCTCGGTCCATCCTTGGCTGGCAATCTCGAGCAGGGAAGCTTTCATCATGCGTTACATCTCCGATGTAACGCATCATGAAAGCAGTACCACGCAAATAAAAAAAATTTACCACAAATTTTTTACCACAAATAAAGGGAAAATGTGCACGCGAAGAACACTACAAAAAGATTTTATTCATAAAGACGGAAGTCTTTGAGGTATTCTCGGCTCCTCAACCTTACAAAAACACCCAGAGGATTACAAAATTTCAGCGCAAAAATAAGGAAGCAATGAGACTCAGGCCTCGGGGCCGGGGTGAACCTGGATGAGCTCCACATGCACCACCACGACCGGGGTTGCGTATTGAAGATCGGTGCTCATCGCAGGAGCCTCGACGCTGGGAGCAGGGGGGACCGACTCCTCCCCAACGCTCCAATCAGGAGCCCTTCCGCCTGTTGCACTTCCGGGGGCATTCCCCCGCTCTTCATCCTCGATGGCGTACTCACCCCGGAGCTCGCCGTCAGAAAACTCCAGCATCAGGGCCTTGACGGCATCGAGGGTCTCATGACAAACGAAGATAATGGCTTAAGCCAGGTCGGCGTAGAACTGGTCGACTTCTGGTAGTTCTCCATCGCCTTCGACGCTCGGAGGTCGGCACGCCACACTCCTTCCTTTGTCGCCTCGCTCTCCCTCCAGAGGGTGTTCGCCGTCTTCATCAGGGTGGCGACAAGCACCCTGGAGTCTTCTGGCTTAACCTCGACGGCTGGGGCGGCCTCTTGGCAGCTGGCGATCTCCCGATCCCTGGCCGCCACCCGGTCTTCGAGGGCGGCAACCCTCTCAATCGCCGCTTGCAGCTCCAACCTGGAGCTCTCCTCCCGCGAGGAGAGCTCGCCCGCGGTCTGCATCGCCGGGGCAATTTCCTCATCCTCCACGTTGACGACAAGAGCACAATGCTGGAAGACCTGAAGAAAACAAAGGAGGGTCAAAAAGAGAAGGGGGCACTCAATCTTGCAAACGAAAATTACTGAATGAAGACCCAAGTGAGGTTCGAACGCTAACCTGCACGGCTTCCTGGGTTATGGCCACCATTTGGACCCTGAGGGTCCCCTGGGGGATTCTTCCCTCGGCCGACCTTTCCATCTCCGAGGGAAGGCTGTCGGCGACGGAAAGCCCCGAGGGCACCTCGAAGAAAAGCTCCCCTTCATCCACGATGATCGGGAAAGCCGAGAAGCGGGGCACCATCCTATGGTACCTCTTGAGGAGAGATGCAGGGGAACCAGTCTCACCTCCCACCTCCAAAACCCGGGGTGTAGGGCGTTTTTCGTCACCCCATTGAGATGGGAATACTCGCACGCTTGTCAGACGTACTACAGATTCCCCCTGCCTAGGGTAGGCGGGGGTTTAATGATTGTGGGGATCCGAATCTCCGGCAGCCGCGAACTAAGCTGCCGTTAATTACCCCCCGCCTTTGGGGCGAGGGAACCTCCGATTGACGGGTTAAACTGGTCATGCGAACTCAATGTGCAGTGTACGTGTATTGTGTTTTGAAAGGGGGGTTTGGATATATCGGGAGCCACGCAGAGTTTTTTTACGGGGGTCCAGCTACCCGGATAGCGGGCTGGGGATCAAGGGGGCTAGCAGCCCCCTTGCGGGGTGCGGGGCAGCGCCCCGTTAGAAATTTTTTTTCTAACAGGGACAGTGTCGTGGAGTATGTGTGTGTATAAATATGTATACATATGTATATATATATGTATGTACATAAAACTAGGGGGAAAAGACATCCAAAGGATGCGTGGGGCAGCACCTTGGGCGTTGTGGGCCTAGGTGCTGTGTGCTCAGGCGCTAGAGTGCCACGTGTCGGCACGTGGGCGCTCTGCGCTTAAGTGCTGAGCGCTTGAGCGCAAGTGCGCCACGTGTCAGCACGGGGGCGATTTGCGCTTGAGCGCAAGCGCGCCACGTGTCGGCACGGGGGCAACTTGCGCTCGGGCGCTTGCGCAGGAGCGCAAGCGCGCCACGTGTCGGCACGGGGGCGACTTGCGCTTGGGCGCTTGCTCTTGAGCGCAAGCGCGCCACGTGTCGGCACCGGGGCGACTTGCGCTCGAGCGCTTGCGCTGGAGCGCAAGCGCGCCATGTGTCAGCACGCGGACGCTCTGCGCTTGAGCGCCGGCGAGAAACGGAGGCTTTTAACCTAAGAAACAGAAGCTATGCTTCAAAAAGAAAATATTTGTTGTTTTATATATATGGAGTTAAACTCCTAGGATGTTTTGAAGCTGATGAAGGGGGTTCTTCTTCTTCCTCCTGTTGTTTGGCCGGATCTTGAAGATCAAGAAGTAGGAGATTTTAAAAATCACTCCTTTTTAAGATCTGATGGAAGATCTGAGTTCCCCTTTGTGGGTTTTATGGTGGAAAACTACTTAGTTTTGGAAAAAAAAGAGTAAAACTCTTGATTTAATTCAAAGAAATGAGAAGGTTTAGAACCTTGGAGAAGGAGCAGGAGGAACAAAGAACCCTATATTTGGGGGAATGAAAAAGTATTCCTTTATTCATCATCATGTTGTCTTTTATAGGCTTACATATTTGCATATAGCCCCTTGGGTTTTACAAAATGGCATTTTGCCTATTCCATGGCTCATGTGCCATTACATTTTTGCACATAAGCCATGGGCTTACAAAATATTGGCTTTATGCCCATTTTACATACATTCATGTATAAAAAATTACATGATAATTATTTATTACATGATTTTATCGTTGCCATGGGGAGGCTGTCCGTGGGCTTGACTTGGGCATGGGTCCGCTTGACCTGGGCTTGGGCCCACCTAGCTTGGGGGTTGACCTTGACTTTGACTCGGTCAACTGGGGTGTAAATTTTTACCCCAACAAATTGCCCCCCATCAATAAATGCACACCACATATGTGGGTCGTGTGCATGAAATTGATGGATCTTCTTTCACGTGGAGGCGACTTGATTTGGTTCCCACTTTTTGGGATGCACTGCCCTTTTTATGACATGGACTGTCACGCCCCGCTTCCCAGTGTACGGCGAAGTGGACGTGACGAGGCCCGCTATGTATATACTCAGAAGTATATACGCTAAGCGTAACTAAGCAATATAAAGTAAATCACAAGAGACGAATAATATGGAAATAACAGCAACCTTTATTAATAACATTCTTTTTTACAATGCAGGAAAAGGAAAATACAACTGGAATGGAAAAAACAATGCCTAAACAGTGGCATAACAGGAAATGAAATAAACTGGAAGAACAAGGTACAATTATCTAGAGCTCTGGGTCTGCCTGGAATTGCTCCAAGTCTTCACCGGTGGGCTCGATCTCAACTTGGTCCAACGCACCTGACGACATTCAAAGAAGAAAGAGATAGAATGTCGTCAGCGAACAGGTCGCTCGGTAAGTCCCAAAAGAATAAGAAAAATGAGAATGATAGAGTAACAGTATTTTCTAAAGTATTATAATGTTGAATATTATGGAACATTGTGTAACGCTATTGTTTGTAGCTTGGTACAGAAGGATGCCAGTGTATACGAGAGGGATCTCTATATGCTAGAGATCAGGGCAAATGGAAAGTACAAGGAACCGTTATGCCACGGTACAACAGCAACAGGATTCAGGTTAGGTGTCTTAATCTGACCACCTCGTGCCACCTTTAACATCTTCCGTACCAATCTACCCCTTAAACCCCGTAATGTTTTAACAGTACTGTAGTATTGGAATATGTAAGTTGGTTGACTGACCAAAACCATGATATCAGTAGACATGTTGCAACTGTATAATCAGGTAAATGGAATATCAGGATAATGGATGAATATCCATGGTGTGATTCAGTCAAAAAGGAATATATTGTTAACTGGGTTCATGGATTCATGTATTCAAATTGTATTGGAATATAAAAGCATATAGATTGACTTGAATCATATTCGAGTCAAGAATAGTCAGACTCTAACCCGAGTCAGACTAAAAGAAAAGAATTTGAAGTTCAATATTAGCTAGGGGCCTTATTGTAATTTGTGAAACTTGAGGGGGTTTTATGTAAAAATACTTTTGTATAGTTTTCAAAATACACCTCAAGTATTTAATATTCGTCTTTAATTGTTATAATGAATGTGAATTTTATTTGTGTTATTCTAGTGAATATATCCTAATAAAAGTATTATTTGTTTTATCTGAAGTTCATGGTATTTTAGTGTAACTTTTAATCTTGTAATTTTTAGAAAAATGTGGAAACTTTATACTAGGATAAAATAGGTGTTAAAATGATAATTATATATATATTAACACATGAATAATTTTTAAATGAGTATTTTATCTTTAAAAATCTCATTTTCCTTAGATATCGTATTTTAAACCTTTCGAGACCGAATGCTCCTTGCGGAGGTCTGAATCTCGCACTACTAGCCTGCGGGTGCACGATGAACCGTACTTTCCCTAACAGGTTCCCCAAAAGTGGGTTGTAGCGGCGCTTTGCTTAGGTTTATAAATACTTTTCATTTGGGAAAACGGTTTTATTAATATAGGGTATTTATTTGCAAAAAGTATAGTTTTCCGTATTTTTAGTTATTAGGGTTTCCTAAACCAACTAGCCGATTTCTAAGGTCTAAACGATGAGTCATTAGAAGCCTTAAATCGCCTCTTCACCGTCAATTGCGGCCAGGTAAGTACAAGTGAGGAGGGAGGGATCCGCTCACGAATCGTGAAACGGGCCTTTTAAAGTTACCCAAGCTCACTTGCCTAGCCTAGACACCACAAGACAGTTTAGATAAACGATCGATGTCCATGACCAATCGTGTTTTCATTTTATTAAAATATTTTATCTAAAAAGTTTACAACTTAAAGTTTTAAATAAAAGTTATAAAGATTATGGTATTTTAGTGAAAAAGTCCTGTAATTCCGTATTCTGTATTTTGACATTTATCAATTAGGGTTATATTGAGTGTGTGTAGGGGTAGGTCATTACCCCGTGACTTATATTAAGTTTTGGTGAAGTTTAAAGGTAAAACATGCTATGTTAAACTTAAAGGTATTATAGCGCAAGAATACGGTATTTAAAAACGTTATCATTTTATGTGTGAAATTTCATTCAAATTGGGTTCTATAAGTTTAGTGATCAAGATAAACCTATTTAGGAGTGAGGGAATTAATTAAACTAAGAAAAATGAACTTCATGGTATTTTTATGAAAAGAATACGGTTTTGCAAAGAAGTTACCATTTTATGTGAAAAAGTTTGATTAAATTGGTTTATGGGTGATTAATAGTCAACAAGCATATGGGTAGATAATATGTATTAGGTGACAAGTGGAAATTTAGAGAAAAACCGAATCGGAAATCGATTTGTCCGATTTCCGTCGGGTTCCAAAAAGTCGTATTTTTATCTTAAAGAAAAGAGAGATAGAAGGAGGTGGGACTTACGATTTGGACAAGCTGAGGAAGCTAGAGGTCGTGGTGGTTGTCGATTCGTTGAAAACGTCGCGAAGGTCCTGATCCGGTCGCCGGAATCCGTCGTCGATTTCGGCAGCGCTTCGCTTCTCGCTCTTCGTACCGAGTTCTCGAGAATTTGAGAGAGTGGACTTAGAGTTGTGAGGGGAAAAGGTAGAGGATAGGGGTCTTTATATAGGGCTAGGCTAGGGTCAGGGTTTGGATTAAAAAATATTTAAAAAATATATAAAAAACATTAAAAATTCATTAAAAATCATTAAACCTAGGAGTAAAAGGGATTTATTGGCCAAATCAAAACCGATCCAGGTATAATAAGTGTGCAAGAGGGTTGACCAAGTCAAGAGCCAACTTTTCTCAGTTGGTGTCTCGGCCGTCCGGCCAAGTCCGGCCGGCGGCGCCGGACCGAGTCGGCCGAGCCGCCGGCCGGAGGCGCCGAGTCGGGCCGAGTCAAGGGTCCAATGGCCGGGGGTTTTCCTGAGGAACAACTTGGTATTTTTACTTTTTGTTGTTCAGTACATATTTTGGGAGTTATGGCCTTTTTACCGTTGACTTCCAAAAAAAAATAAAACAAAATAAATACGAAAATAATGTGGGACATGGGATTTGAACTCCGGTGGCTTGGTTTAGCAGTGCAAGGTATTACCAATGAGCTACAAGCTTCTTCTTGTAATTATTGTAAGGAATTAGATACTTAAATTGTTTCCAGCAACATTAATACTCCAAGTATACACTATATTTAAAGCAAATTTTTGGTATACAAAATTGGAGTTGTTACAATCTACCCTCCTTACAAAAATTTCGTCCTCGAAATTTACAACTTTTATTTAAGGACTAGTTTACAAAAAGGTGCGGATATCTTGCACGCATCTCATCCTCTCTTTCCCACGTGGATTCTCCTGGAGTGTCTTTCCTCCACATTACCCGGACTAAATTAACTTCTTTGTTCCGAAGTTTCTTCACTTTCCTGTCCAGGATCTCCACAGGTTGTTGCTCACAAGACAAATCGGGCTGTATCGTGAGTTCGGAATGATCAAGTACATGGCTGGGGTCACTCACATACCTTCTGAGTTGGGATATGTGGAACACGTTATGCACTCCTTCTAATGAGGGTGGAAGCGCTAAACGATATGCCACTTCACCGACTCGTTCGAGTATATCGAAGGTCCAATGTATCTCGGACTCAACTTTCCCCGTCTTCCAAATCTGATCACTCCGCGGTTCGGAGAGATTTTCAGGAATACATGCTCTCCTGGCTGGAACTCCAAGTGTCGTCTCTTCGCATCAGCCCAGTGTTTCTGTCTATCTTGGGCTATGCGCATTCTTTCCCTGATAGTATGAACCATATCAACGGTTTCTACTATCATCTCTGGTCCAAGAAGTTCTCTATCTCCGATGTCGTCCCAACTTAATGGCGATCGACACTTCCTTCCATATAATGCTGCAAAAGGTGCCATTCCTATGCTTGCTTGGTAGCTGTTGTTGTACGCAAACTCCACAAGGTGTAGGTGATCTTCCCACGATCCTTTGAAGTCGAGCATACATGCTCTGAGCATATCCTCCAAGATCTGAATTGTTCGTTCCGACTGACCATCTGTTTGTGGATGATAAGCCGTGCTGAAGTTCAGACTTGTTCCCAAGCTAGCTTGCAGACTTTGTCAAAATTGCGATCGGAACCTGGTGTCACGATCGGAGACAATGCAGACCGGTACTCCATGAAGTCTCACAATTTTCTGTATGAGTTCATGGGTATCAGAGATAGTACGTTATGAAGAGTTTAAATCTTAATTTAGATTATTACCTCCATGTACTTCTTCGCTAATGTCTCAGTTGATTGGCCAAGTCGAAATGGGATGAAGTGAGCCGACTTTGTGAGTCGATCCACAATGACCCAAATCGCATCGTTACCCTTTGTGCTGCGAGGAAGAGCAGTTACAAAGTCTATCGTGATGTGCTGCCACTTCCATTCTGGGATTGGTAACGGTTGAAGTAGTCCAGCTGTCCTGTGATGTTCAGCCTTTACTTGCTGACACACCAAGCATTTTGCGACACTCCTGGCTACTTCGCGCTTCATTCCATGCCACCAATAATTCTGACGTAGATCTTTGTACATTTTGGTACCTCCAGGATGTACTGAATACGGAGAGCTGTGAGCTTCTTTCATTAACTCTTCCCGAACAGGACCCTTTGGTACACACAATCTGCTGCCGTATCTCAAAGATCCGTCTTCATGGATGATGAAATCTGTTCTGAGTCCATTCTCCACTTGTTCTCTGATCTTTTGCAACTTAGCATCGCTGGCTTGAGCTGCTTTGATCTGATTGACAATAGTTGATTGAACTTGTAGATTCATCAAATTTGAAACATCACCTGACATGACTAGTTCAATCTCCATCTGATGTAGGTCTTGCTGAAGCTTCCACTGGGCGGTGAGATTCGTTGCTAATGGTTGGCGACTAAGAGCATCAGGCACTACGTTCACCTTCCCTGGATGATATTGCAAGTTGATGTCAAAGTCCGCCATTAGTTCTAACCATCTTCTCTGCCGCATATTCAACTCCTTCTGAGTAAACATGTACTTCAGACTTTTATGATCTGTGTAGATGTTCACTCGTTCACCAAGTAAGTAGTGGCGCCAAATTTTGAGAGCAAAAATAACGGCTGCCAACTCTAGATCATGCGTCGGATAATTGCGCTCATGAGTCTTCAGTTGTCTTGAAGCATAAGCCACAACCTTACCGTGCTGATGTAGAACACATCCTAGTCCCTTACCGGATGCATCACAATGCACCTCGAATCCTCCATATTGATCCGGTATGACTAGAATAGGTGCAGATGTCAGTCTTGACTTGAGTTCTACGAAAACTTGCTCGCATGCTTCTGACCACACAAATTCTTCATCTTTTCTTGTGAGCTTGGTCAGGGGTGTTGCTATCTTCGAAAAGCCTTCAATGAATCTTCTGTAATATCCAGCTAAGCCCAAGAAACTCCGAATATCCTTTACTGATTTTGGTGTAGGCCATTCGCTGACTGCTGAAACCTTTGCTGGATCTACAGAAATCCCTTCTCCTGATACGATGTGTCCAAGAAAACCAACTTGTTTTAGCCAAAACTCGCACTTGCTGTACTTGGAATAAAGCTTATGTTGTCGAAGTGTTTCCAGGACAATTCGTAAGTGCTCCGCATGCTCTTTCCGATTCTTAGAATATACCAAGATGTCGTCGATGAAGATGACAACGAACCTGTCTAAATACTCCCGGAAAACTTGGTTCATAAGGTTCATGAAGATTGCTGGTGCATTGGTCACTCCAAATGGCATTACTAGAAATTCGTAATGTCCATAACGAGTTCTGAAAGCTGTTTTGTGAATATCAGCCTCCTTGACCTTCACTTGATGATATCCTGAACGAAGATCTAGTTTAGAGAAGACACAAGATCCACTTAGCTGATCGAATAAATCGTCCATGCGCGGGAGTGGATACTTTTTCTTTATAGTAACTTCGTTCAAGGCCCTATAGTCGATGCACATTCTGTATGAACCTTCCTTCTTCTTTACCAACAGTACAGGTGCTCCCCAACTTGAAGTGCTGGGACGAATCCATCCTTTCTCCAGTAATTCGTCCAACTGTGTTCGAACTTCTTTCAAACCTTCTGGACTTAGTCTATACGGTGCTTTGATCACTGGTTGTGCTCCTGGTACTAAGTCAATACTGAATTCAAGAGCTCGATCGGGAGGCAAACCTGATATATCGTCAGGGAATACGTCGTCGAACTCTCGAACTACCTCCGATCTTGATTCTTCCTCTGCATGAGCTGCTGCAACTACTGCTTCCTTTGGCTTCGCTTTGTAAGTACTTGGCTCCAATGTACGATCTCCACTCTTGAAATAGAAGACCGGATGATCTGGAATCTCAAATACTATCCTCCTTTGACGACAGTCGATGGTAGCATAAAAGGTTCCAAGCCAGTCCATTCCTAGAACCACATCGAAGTTTGGTATGTCCAGTACTTTGAAGTCAGCGTAAAACTCTCGACTGCAGACGACGACTGGACACATGCTGTATCCCATAGTTTCCTTTAGAACACCATTTCCAGAACCGACGTTCCAGCTGGATACAAGCGGTGAGACTGGAATCGCATGGGTTCGGACAAACCGTTGCGACATAAAGCAGTGGGATGCCCCAGTATCAAACAGTGCAAGTGCAGGTAGTGAAGCTACTAGGATTGTACCTAAGGTATATGGGATAGGTTCAGGTATAGAGAAAGTGTGTAGGTAACCAAACTAAAAGATAAGTTTGAGAAGGAAATTTACCAGTAATGACTTGGCCAGTGGCCTCAGCTTCTTCCACAGACATCATGAAAGCCTGGCGCTTCGGCACATTCCTCCTGGCCTGAGGAGCATTCCTCTGAACGTTCCTTTGAGCTTGATGGAACTGTCGAGGAGGTGGTGCAGCTTGTGGTCCCCTAGGTGGTGCAGGCAGTGCAAGTCTGGGAGCAGGTGCCGGAAGAGCTGGTCGCTGCTGATAAGCATTTGCTGGCCTGGGTGCAGCAACTGAGTTCTGCCTTTGGGGACAAGATCCAATATCATGAGTGGCTGAACCACAGATTAAGTAGAGGTGGTTGGCTCGACGGCAGTCCTTCATCATATGTCCAGTTCTCTTGCAGTAAGTGCAAAAGGCTGGGCTAGGACGATGAGTTGGTACTCCGGGTCGCCTCGGCACGAAGGATGGTCTGGACGTGGCTCCACCTGCCATCTGGTTGGCAGGGCGTTTGACTCCTGCAGACTGAGGTCTGCCCCTCTCTTTTATCACTGCCTCATAACTGCGGGCAGCTTCTAGGGCTTCCTCATGAGTCAAAAACTTTCCTGTGGCTAGAGCAGCCTTGATCTCTGTGTCCAAACCTTGCTGAAAACGACGGGCTCTGATATCGTCCATCGGTATCAGGTGTGCCGCGAATCTGTTTAAAGATTGTGTAAGCTGTGTAATATGTGATATTTTAAAAATTGAACTATTGCGACATATCTTACCGGCTCAACATAGTGAACTCAGCATCGTATTCATCTACCGATTTCTCCCACATTGATCCTTGTTGTAGATGAATAAACTGCTGCTCCATAGCGAACCTGGCAGTCACAGGAAAATATTTCGCGTCAAACTTCTCGCGAAATGTCTTCCATTCAATCGGCTGCGCTAGACGGGTTTCTTCCGCCTTCCACCAATTTCGAGCATTATCCGTGAGCTGTAGCTTCGCTACACGGACCCAAGCGTTATCTGGCACTTGAGCTGCTGCCAGATCGTCTTCGATGCTTTGTGCCCATTCTTCTGCTTCGAGAGGGCTTCCTTTACCAGAGAACTGCTTTGGGTGCAAAGCCCGGAATTGCTTTACTCCCGGTGCATCGTTATCAGGACGGCTCAGAAGTTGTTGCTGTCCCTCGAGAAGACTACGGATCGCATCAAATAACATCGTCTGCTCAGTGGGTGGTGCCGGAACAACAGGTGTGAGAGGTAGTGCTGGAGGGGTGTTGTTGACGTTGGTGCTGGTGTTGTTCGGGGAATCCATAATCCTGAAGAAAAATTTGGATTAGGACAGAATCAAATACATGAAATGATAAGATTCAAGGAATAGAGATTTGCAAGTTTCAAAGAACATGAATTGTAAAGAATATTTTAGTTGCTGGTTCTTGTGTTATATTGCTTAGGTTGTTCACGCAGACCAGAACTGCATGACAGGGATTCATACAGCTCTGACCTGCATGGGCCACCAACAAAACCTGTCACGCCCCGCTTCCCAGTGTACGGCGAAGTGGACGTGACGAGGCCCGCTACGTATATACTCAGAAGTATATACGCTAAGCGTAACTAAGCAATATAAAGTAAATCACAAGAGACGAATAATATGGAAATAACAGCAACCTTTATTAATAACATTCTTTTTTACAATGCAGGAAAAGGAAAATACAACTGGAATGAAAAAAACAAAGCCTAAACAGTGGCATAACAGGAAATGAAATAAACTGGAAGAACAAGGTACAATTATCTAGAGCTCTGGGTCTGCCTGGAATTGCTCCAAATCTTCACCGGTGGGCTCGATCTCAACTTGGTCCAACGCACCTGACGACATTCAAAGAAGAAAGAGATAGAATGTCGTCAGCGAACAGGTCGCTCGGTAAGTCCCAAAAGAATAAGAAAAATGAGAATGATAGAGTAACAGTATTTTCTAAAGTATTATAATGTTGAATATTATGGAACATTGTGTAACGCTATTGTTTGTAGCTTGGTACAGAAGGATGCCAGTGTATACGAGGGGGATCTCTATATGCTAGAGATCAGGGCAAATGGAAAGTACAAGGAACCGTTATGCCACGGTACAACAGCAACAGGATTCAGGTTAGGTGTCTTAATCTGACCACCTCGTGCCACCTTTAACATCTTCCGTACCAATCTACCCCTTAAACCCCGTAATGTTTTAACAGTACTGTAGTATTGGAATATGTAAGTTGGTTGACTGACCAAAACCATGATATCAGTAGACATGTTGCAACTGTATAATCAGGTAAATGGAATATCAGGATAATGGATGAATATCCATGGTTTGATTCAGTCAAAAAGGAATATATTGTTAACTGGGTTCATGGATTCATGTATTCAAATTGTATTGGAATATAAAAGCATATAGATTGACTTGAATCATATTCGAGTCAAGAATAGTCAGACTCTAACCCGAGTCAGACTAAAAGAAAAGAATTTGAAGTTCAATATTAGCTAGGGGCCTTATTGTAATTTGTGAAACTTGAGGGGGTTTTATGTAAAAATACTTTTGTATAGTTTTCAAAATACACCTCAAGTATTTAATATTCGTCTTTAATTGTTATAATGAATGTGAATTTTATTTGTGTTATTCTAGTGAATATATCCTAATAAAAGTATTATTTGTTTTATCTGAAGTTCATGGTATTTTAGTGTAACTTTTAATCTTGTAATTTTTAGAAAAATGTGGAAACTTTATACTAGGATAAAATAGGTGTTAAAATGATAATTATATATATATTAACACATGAATAATTTTTAAATGAGTATTTTATCTTTAAAAATCTCATTTTCCTTAAATATCGTATTTTAAACCTTTCGAGACCGAATGCTCCTTGCGGAGGTCTGAATCTCGCACTACTAGCCTGCGGGTGCACGATGAACCGTACTTTCCCTAACAGGTTCCCCAAAAGTGGGTTGTAGCGGCGCTTTGCTTAGGTTTATAAATACTTTTCATTTGGGAAAACGGTTTTATTAATATAGGGTATTTATTTGCAAAAAGTATAGTTTTCCGTATTTTTAGTTATTAGGGTTTCCTAAACCAACTAGCCGATTTCTAAGGTCTAAACGATGAGTCATTAGAAGCCTCAAATCGCCTCTTCACCGTCAATTGCGGCCAGGTAAGTACAAGTGAGGAGGGAGGGATCCGCTCACGAATCGTGAAACGGGCCTTTTAAAGTTACCCAAGCTCACTTGCCTAGCCTAGACACCACAAGACAGTTTAGATAAACGATCGATGTCCATGACCAATCGTGTTTTCATTTTATTAAAATATTTTATCTAAAAAGTTTACAACTTAAAGCTTTAAATAAAAGTTATAAAGATTATGGTATTTTAGTGAAAAAGTCCTGTAATTCCGTATTCTGTATTTTGACATTTATCAATTAGGGTTATATTGAGTGTGTGTAGGGGTAGGTCATTACCCCGTGACTTATATTAAGTTTTGGTGAAGTTTAAAGGTAAAACATGCTATGTTAAACTTAAAGGTATTATAGCGCAAGAATACGGTATTTAAAAACGTTATCATTTTATGTGTGAAATTTCATTCAAATTGGGTTCTATAAGTTTAGTGATCAAGATAAACCTATTTAGGAGTGAGGGAATTAATTAAACTAAGAAAAATGAACTTCATGGTATTTTTATGAAAAGAATACGGTTTTGCAAAGAAGTTACCATTTTATGTGAAAAAGTTTGATTAAATTGGTTTATGGGTGATTAATAGTCAACAAGCATATGGGTAGATAATATGTATTAGGTGACAAGTGGAAATTTAGAGAAAAACCGAATCGGAAATCGATTTGTCCGATTTCCGTCGGGTTCCAAAAAGTCGTATTTTTATCTTAAAGAAAAGAGAGATAGAAGGAGGTGGGACTTACGATTTGGACAAGCTGAGGAAGCTAGAGGTCGTGGTGGTTGTCGATTCGTTGAAAACGTCGCGAAGGTCCTGATCCGGTCGCCGGAATCCGTCGTCGATTTCGGCAGCGCTTCGCTTCTCGCTCTTCGTACCGAGTTCTCGAGAATTTGAGAGAGTGGACTTAGAGTTGTGAGGGGAAAAGGTAGAGGATAGGGGTCTTTATATAGGGCTAGGCTAGGGTTAGGGTTTGGATTAAAAAATATTTAAAAAATATATAAAAAGCATTAAAAATTCATTAAAAATCATTAAACCTAGGAGTAAAAGGGATTTATTGGCCAAATCAAAACCGATCCAGGTATAATAAGTGTGCAAGAGGGTTGACCAAGTCAAGAGCCAACTTTTCTCAGTTGGTGACTCGGCCGTCCGGCCAAGTCCGGCCGGCGGCGCCGGACCGAGTCGGCCGAGTCGCCGGACGGAGGCGCCGAGTCGGGCCGAGTCAAGGGTCCAATGGCCGGGGGTTTTCCTGAGGAACAACTTGGTATTTTTATTTTTTGTTGTCCAGTACATATTTTGGGAGTTATGGCCTTTTTACCGTTGACTTACAAAAAAAAATAAAACAAAATAAATACGAAAATAATGTGGGGCATGGGATTTGAACTCCGGTGGCTTGGTTTAGCAGTGCAAGGTATTACCAATGAGCTACAAGCTTCTTCTTGTAATTATTGTAAGGAATTAGATACTTAAATTGTTTCCAGCAACATTAATACTCCAAGTATACACTATATTTAAAGCAAATTTTTGGTATACAAAATTGGAGTTGTTACATGGACGGTCGACGCTCTGATCCGAAGCGATTTGGTAGACGTGTCCCCTGCACGGAGTGTCGCTGGTCGACGTTTCCTCGAGGCCGAGTGTCTGTTTTCGATGTGCCCCCGGCACGGAGTGTCTGCTTGACATTTTCCCGAGGCGGAGTATCGGCTGGTTGATGTGTCCCCGAGACGGAGTGTCTGTGTTGGACGTTTCCCTGATGCGGAGTGTCTGTATTGGGCGTTTCCCCGATGCAGAGTGTCACTTGCTAACGTGTCCCCAGCACGGAGTGATCTGGTTCCTGTTTTGTAGGAAGCCTGCACTGCCATTTTTGCGACGTGGACGGCCGACGCTTGACGCGTCTCCGAGACGGAATGTCTGTGGTAGACGTTTCCCTGGCCCGGAGCAATCTGGTTCCTGCTTTGTAGGAAGCCTGCACTGCTCTTTTTGCGACATGGACGGTCGACGCTATGTTACGAAGCGATTTGGGTTCCCAATTTGCGGGAGCCTGCACTGCCCTTTTTGCGACATAGACGGTCGACGCTCTGTTACGAAGCGATTTGGGTTCCCAATTTACGGGAGCCTGCACTGCCCTTTTTGCGACATAGACGGTCGACGTTCTGTTACGAAACGATTTGGGTTCCCAATTTGCGGGAGCCTGCACTGCCCTTTTTGCGACATAGACGGTCGACGCTCTGTTATGACGCGATTTGGGTTCCTAATTTGCGGGAGCCTGCACTGCCCTTTTTGCGACATAGACGGTCGACGCTCTGTTACGAAGCGATTTGGGTTCCCAATTTGCGGGAGCCTGCACTGCTCTTTTTGCGACATAGACGGTCGACGCTCTGATCCGAAGCGATTTGGTAGACGTGTCCCCGGCACGGAGTGTCTGTTGTCGATGTGCCCCCGGCACGGAGTGTCTGCTTGACGTTTCCCCGAGGCGGAGTATCGGCCGGTTGATGTTTCCCTAATGCAGGGTGTCTGTGTTGGACGTTTTCCCCGATGCAGAGTGTCGCTGGTTGACGTGTCCCCGGCACGGAGTGTCGCTGATGGACTTTTCCCCGGCGCGGAGTGTCAGGTTGACTTTTCCCCGGCAAGGAGTGTCGCTGATCAACTTTTCCCCGGCGCGGAGTGTTGGTGGTTGACTTTTCCCCGGCGCGGAGTGTCGGGTTGACTTTTCCCCGGCACGGAGTGTCGCTGATGGACTTTTCCCCGGCAAGGAGTGTCGGGTTGACTTTTCCCCCGCACGGAGTGTCGCTGATCGACTTTTCCCCGGCGCGGAGTGTCGCTGGTTGACTTTTCCCCTGCACGGAGTGTCGCTGATGGACTTTTCCTCGGCGCGGAGTGTCGCTGGTTGACTTTTCCCCGGCGCGGAGTGTCGGGTTGACTTTTCCCCGTCACGGAGTGTCGCTGATCGACTTTTCCCCGGCACGGAGTGTCGCTAGTTGACTTTTTCCCTGCACGGAGTGTCGCTGATGGACTTTTCCCCGGCGCGGAGTGTCGGGTTGACTTTTCCCCGGCACGGAGTGTCACTGATCGACTTTTCCCCGGCGCGTAGTGTCGCTGGTTGACTTTTCCCCTGCACGGAGTGTCGCTGATGGACTTTTCCCCGGCGTGGAGTGCCACTGGTTGACTTTTCCCCTGCACGGAGTGTCGCTGATGGACTTTTCCCCGGCGCGGAGTGTCGCTGGTTGACTTTTCCCCGGCACGGAGTTTCGCTGATGGACTTTTCCCCGGCGCGGAGTGTCGGGTTGACTTTTCCCCGGCACGGAGTGTCGCTGATGGACTTTTCCCCGGAGCGGAGTGTCGGGTCCCCGGCACGGAGTGTCGCTGATCGACTTTTCCCCGGCGCGGAGTGTCGCTGGTTGATTTTTCCCCTGCACGGAGTGTCGCTGATGGACTTTTCCCCGGCGCGGAGTGTCACTGGTTGACTTTTCCCCGGCACGGAGTGTCGCTGATGGACTTTTCCCCAGCGCGGAGTGTCGGGTTGACTTTTCCCCGGCACGGAGTGTCGCTGATCGACTTTTCCCCGGCGCGGAGCGTCGGGTTGACTTTTCCCCGGCACGGAGTGTCGCTGATGGACTTTTCCCCGGCGCGGAGTGTCGCTGGTTGACTTTTTCCCTGCACGGAGTGTCGCTGATCGACTTTTCCCCGGCGCGGAGTGTCGGGTTGACTTTTCCCCGGCACGGAGTGTCGCTGATGGACTTTTCCCCGGCGCGGAGTGTCGGGTTGAATTTTCCCCGGCACGGAGTGTCGCTGATCGACTTTTCCCGGCGCGGAGTGTCGGGTTGACTTTTCCCCGGCATGGAGTGTCGTTGATCGACTTTTCCCCGGCTCGGAGTGTCGGGTTGACTTGATTCCGAGACGAAGCATAATTCCGACGCAGAGCTTGCTGGTTGATTTGATTCCGAGGCGAAGCATAATTCCGGCAGGGAAGGTAGATATCCCGAGGCGAAGCATGATTTCGACACGGGGTAAATTCTGGGACAGAGCATGATTCCGCCGTAGAGGTTGTTGGATTGATTTGATTGGGGTTGACATCAGCATCGCTACACTGGAATATGGTACCAGGAGCGAATCATCATTTGTCATGAGAGGGTTTGAGGATTTTTGTTTTGGTCGTCATCTGCATTGCTGCACTGGAAGAATTCCACGAGCAACTCATCATTTGCCCCGGAAGGATTTGGGAATTGGTTTTTGTTTGGCATCAGTATCGCTACACCGGAATATGGTACCAGGAGCGACTCATCATTCGCCGTTGGGGTATGGGATTTGGAATTTGGTTGGCGTCTGCATCGCTGCACTGGAATATGGTACCAGGAGCGACTCGTCATTCGCCGTTGGGGATTGGGATTTGGAATTTGGTTGGCATCTGCATCGCTGCACTGGAATATGGTACCAGGAGAGACTCATCATTCACCACTTGGGGATTGGGATTTGGAACTTGGTTGGCGTCTGCATCGCTGCACTGGAATATGGTACCAGGAGCGACTCATCATTCGCCACTTGGGGATTGGGGAGCGATGGCTTAGGAGACAGGTTTGGATCCCTATCACCTAAGACTTTTCAATTTTATGGGCCGTGAGGGTCCCATAAAGGTATTTTCTCCCTGCGAGTCGTAAGGATCCCGCAGGTGTATTTTCTCCTTAAGAGTCGTGGGGACTCCTAAGTGTGTTTTTCCTTGGTGAGTCGTAAGGATCTCACGAAGGTCCGTTCTCCTCATGTATCGTGAGGGCACATGAGTGGGTCTTTCCAATGAAGCATAATTCCAAAGGCGGAGACCTGCCGCGTAACTGGTGGTTGCGGTGGGGGCATGGGTATGCTGAGAATTATTTGAGCCTGTGGATTGTATACGGTAGTCAATTTGGGGACTAAACGTAGGGCTGGAAGAATTTTGGGAAATTGGATTTTGGTTGGCGTCTGCATCGCTGCACTGGAATATGGTACCAGGAGCGACTCATCATTCGCCGTTGTTTTTTTTTGTTTTTTTTTGTTTTACCGCGATTGCTCTATCATTTCAGCTTTTCTTATCGCGAAGATCGCGATTGCCCTACCATTTCGGCTTTTATTCGCGGTTGCCCTATCATTTCGGCTTTATTTCATCTTTATTTTACTCGCTGATTTTTATTCCGAGTTGCCCCATCATTTCGGCTTTTCTTTATTTTTCTTTTATTTACACATTTTTTTTATTTACATTTTTTTTACATTCCCCAGTTTAACGAATTAGAGGTCGACTGTTCCCAGTTTAATGACATGGCGGTCCTCTTTGCTTATCCCAGCTCCTTGAACTTTGATCTTGGCGGAGCTGTGTTGATGACCTAGATCTGTGGCTTGCCGACACATCCGAGGATTGTGAGGTTTTTCCCAGCTTATATTGGTCCTCTGCCCAATCTTTGAAAATATAGCAATCTTCGATGGTATGACCCACCACTCTATGATATGGGCAGTATATGGGATTGCCGGTCATGTTCATTTCCTGTGGCCTCTTTGGAACAGGCAGTTGCAGACCGTTGTTCAAGGCGTCCATGAATATTTTGCGGACTTCATCCCTCCTGAAGGAGTATACCTTCTTCTTTCTCTCCATTGGGGTAGGTGCCTTTACTGATGCTGGTCCTCGAGGCCAATCGGTCTTTGGTTCGCCCTTTTCAGATAATGGCACATGTCTGGGAGGATTAGGTTCCCGAAAGGCTTCGGTCTCCATTTGCATGAAATCGGCGGTCGTAGCTTGACTGCTTGCTAACGCGCCTTTAGACAGTTCTATCTCTCCCGCCATGTATTGCCTTTCGACCCAATCTTTGAAGACGAAGCAGTCCTCAATGGCATGACCTATCACCCTGTGATAGGGGCAATATTCTGGGTCGTCGGTCATATTCGCTTCTTGCGTTCTCTTTGATTCCGGCAGTTGTAGACCGTTTCTTAGGGCGTCCTTGAATATCTTGTGGACTTTTTCCCTTTTGAAGGAATAGACCTTTTCCAGCTTCGCTTTCAGAGGCGATTCCCCCCGGCGTATGTATCGGAGGGACTGGAGGCTGATTGCGGCCGTTTTTCTCGAAGGCGCTCCGCTTTTAGGTTGGAAGGGATATCAGTTGGTTACCCCCGGGTATCAATCCCTGGCTCATGAGCCAAAATTTGATTCTGCTGTAATTGCAATCGGGCGACTTGGGTCGCGAGATCTGCCACGACGTTTGCCAGCTCGTCGACTTTGGAATAGACCTCGGCCATCTTCTCATCCATGTCCTGAAATTGCCTTTGAAGCCATTGGAATAATGCTTTCTCTATAGTTCCGGCTATGACAACCGGGTAATCTTTATTGCCTGAGCTCCATTCCGTAGGAACCACGGGCTCCTCTGGCTTATCGGCCTGAGCGGGCTCTTCATCATTTAGATCGAGCCGATGCTGGGTAGCGTCAACCGTATCATCACCATGGCTGTGAAGAAGAAGAGGGTTCGTTTCTTCATGTCCGGCCATGTAGACAGTGTGGATAACACATTCAGCCGTTCTTTCACCACTGGCAGCTGGTTTCGCGGAGCGGTCCGGGCTTTGGAAATTAATAAATTTTAACATGGCCAGAGCCCTAGCCCTTTTGTTGGCTCTATATCTGAGCCGCTTCTGCCTCAGCTTCTCTGCCTTAAGCGCTTGGCAGGCTTCTGCTCTTCGGGAAGCCGCCAAAGGCCGAGTGATGGGGAGACTTGAGAAGACACCCAATCGAGCGATTATCAGAGACACCGCCGGAGCTTGCTCGAGAGGCCTTGTTGCTTTGTTGGTGTTGATGTCCTTGCCCCCAGCTGGGGCCAAGGAAAGTCGTTCAGACACCGACTTGCGTTTGTTTCCTGATTTAAAATCAGAAAGGCTTATGGAAAAAGCTTCAGAAAGAGTCACGTGCTCCCACGTGACCAGGGTCACATGTCGGCACGTGACATTTAAAAGCAAGCGGCAAAGGCATATTGGTTCCCTGATTAAATCAAGAAAAAGACTCCAGACGAGGGTCACGTGCTCACACGTGACCAGGGGTCACGTGGTGGCACGTGACGGCTAAGCAGCAGAAGAAGGCAGAGTGCAAAAGAAGAAAAGGGCTCATTACAAGGGGGTCACGTGCCCACACGTGACCAAGGGTCACGTGGCCGCACGTGACCAGCTTTCAAAGCCCATTTGTCAAGCAGAATTAAATTCTGAGAAAAGACTTCTCAAATCTTTCCAAAAGCAACCGATTGAATTAAAGATTTAGAGTGATTAAATATCATCCATCTATGGGAAAATCTCGAACTTGGAAAGATTTTCCTTTTAAATCTAACAGATGTCACAAAGGAGATTCGCTGGATTTGAAATCCAATGGTGAATAAAATTCACCTAATAATCCAAAGGTCCAGAATGAATGATGGATGCAAATCAAATCTCTCAATGAAGATTCGTCAAAAACTAATTGACTCGGCTGCTTCTCCTATAAATAGGAGCCAAGAGATACAAAAAGAATATATACGCAGAGGGAAGAAAAGGGAGAGAGCCTTGATACTTTGAGGAATTTGGATCTTCTGCAAAAGAAAACCCCAGGTAAGAAAGGGAAGGCTCCTTGAAAGAAAAGAGAATTTAATTCTCAACAGAGTTTAACTCTGATATATAAAACAGAAGAACATATCCCTTCTCTCTTTGATAGAGGATCTGCAAAGTGCACATCTCCCCTTGAAGTTGAGAATTTAATTCTCAATGGGTCGAGATCCTGCCATGCAGATCCAAAACATAGAGAGGGAACGGAAGCACGAGAATTTAATTCTCACAGAACTATAGGAATTTAATTCCTTTAAAATAAAATTAGGGCTTGACCCTGTGTCATGGGAATTTAATTCCTTCAGAACAAAAAGAAACAGGGTTTAACCCTAATTAAGAACTTAGTTCTGTTGAAACAGCGGGAATTTAATTCCCTTAATCATAATTCTATAACAGAAAATGGGAGTTTAATTCCTTAAAAGCTTTTATTAGGGTTTAACCCTATTCAGTTCTTCACATATATGAGGAATTTAATTCCTACAGAAAATTCAGAGTCCAACTCTATTCCAGAATATAAATCTTCAAAAGGAAGTAGGAATTTAATTCCTCCGAAACTATTGTCAGGGTTCAACCCTACGAGGAATTTAATTTCTGGAAAAGATTAACAGATCCTCTAAACAACATACATAGAGGCAGGGTCACGTGTCACCACGTGACCCCCCCAAAAGACCTACAGAAAGCCCCTTTGAGGCAGCACCCCACGTGACCCACGTGACCCTAGGCAGAAGCTTCAATATAAAAGCATTTGAATGCCCGTCACGTGATGGCACGTGATGCTCTAAAAGATGCAATAGTCTCAGAAAAACAAATGAAGGGAGGGCGCTCTCACGTGTTGCCACGTGACCCCTCTTGCCTTAGTGTTTAACACTAAATTGAAACTCCCGAATCCAGTATTAAAACACTGTTGGGCCTTAGTGTTCAACACTAATCAAAGAACTTTATTCGCAGTGTTCAACACTGATTACCTTAGTGTTTAACATTAATCTGAGATCTCCGTTGCCAGTGTTTAACACTGATCTGTTTTAGTGTTTATGATAATTTGAAAGCCTTGTTGCTGGTGTTTAACACCAATTATCTTTTAGTGTTAAACACTATCTTGTCAATCTCGCTCCCAGTGTTCAACCCTGATTGCTCTGTAGTGTTTAACACTAGGCTTTGGCCCAATTGGCTAAATGGATAGAGGCAAAGCCTCTCCTTCAATGGACCAACAGGAAGCCAATATTCCAGACATGATTGGACTTAGCCTAAGCTGGCCATGAGTCCTCAATTCGTAATTAACTGGGCTAATGGGCTCATAACATAATTAGTTGGTCTTGATTCCAAATTGGGCCAAGGACTATTTAATCCACTCCGGTTCTAGGGTACATCTCTTCACTCATTTGATACTTGGCATTGTAATCCCTCAATGTCTTCAAAGAGGTGACGGGTCCCGACGACCACACATTGATATGGACTGTGGGGTCCTTAAACCCATGGACTATGAGGTCCTTAACCTTGACCAAGATGTCTTAAAACTAACAATGGACTGTGGGGTCCTTAAACCCATGAACTATGAGGTCCTTAACCTTGACCGAGATGTCTTAAAACTAACAATGGACTGTGGGGTCCTTAAACCCATGGACTATGAGGTCCTTAACCTTGACCGAGATGTCTTAAAACTAACAATGGACTGTGGGGTCCTTAAACCCATGGACTACGACGTCCTTAACCTTGACCGAGATGTCTTAAAACTAACAATGGACCGCAATGTCCTTAAACTACCCATGGACCGCAATGTCCTTAAACTACCCATGGACCGCAATGTCCTTAAACTAGCAATGGACCACCACGTCCCTAAACTGGAACAATAGAGCCTCCGCATGCTCTTTTGTCGGATCTAAATGATCCCGTTTAAGTTGATCTTAGCCTCAAAGATGGCTAACGTATCCTTAATCCTTCAAACAGACTGGGCTATGAATCTCCCCCAATTAACTCTGGTTCGAGGGTACATCTCTGAACTCCTCTGACATCTGTCGTTGTAATCCTTCAACGTCGTCAGAGAGGTGACGGGTCCCGATGGCCATACATACGATGGAACACTATGTCCCTAAACTGGAACAATGGAGCCCAAACGCTCCTTTGTCGGATCTAAACGATCCCGTTAAGTGATCTTAGTCTCAAACTAGACTAACGTATCCTTAACAAACGTTTGAGTTGATCTTAGCCTCAAGTATGGCTAACGTATCCTCAAACCAAACCCCCAAATCCAAATCTAAGCTAACACGGATTTGGACTAGTCCACGCCCTACGGGCGACGACATAACTCAGTCTCCGTATACAATCCACGGGCAACCAAAAACAAAACATAAAACAGACACACACGACACGAAGTGACCATCTAGAGAAGGAGAAAGTTGTTACCGCGATGCGGTAGCGTAATTAACTGCAGGGGCTTGCGCCTGCAGGGAAGAGCGTCCCCACAATCAAAAACCCCTCATCCTGAGGGGGAATCTGACGAAGTCTGCTACATCGGCCGCATCCGTTTAAACCTTCGATATATGGTGCCATAGATCAACTTGGCATCTTCGGAGAGGTGGACGGATAGCACCAATTAGTATCTGCCCCGAATCTCAGGCGAGACCCCACGTCTCGGCCGCCATTCGGAGGGGAACAGATTCTGGCACGCCCGGTGGGACCTTTTCCTCTTTCCACTCCACACTTCGTGTGTCGGGATTCGCGAACCAATCGCGGTTCTCTAATGATTGCCCTTGGGTTTCAAGATACTAAGAATTGGCGTCTTGCTTGTTGCAGAAAGCAAAGGATCGATGGCTTCTACTTCTGCGAAATCCTCCAACCGCTCAGACTGCAATTGCGACCAACGCTTTGCCTCGCCAGGAGGTATAGCCTACGGACCCCAAGCTGCTTCGTTATTCACAATGCCGGTGGACCAGGTGACTCAGGCCACTACCGGATTGTTCTTTGGGACTATACTCCCACCGACAAGCTTCGCGGCGCCGGTGCTGACAAAGGAAGCTCTCAAGAAGTCGGTCTTTGATCGTCTTACCCCTGCCGCGGCTCCTCCCAACGAGTCGCCCAACGTCAACGCCTCGGTCTTCTCTAGATTAGGCCAGAAATCCTGCGAACTCATCATGGGGCCTACAATCTCAAAGGAGGATGCTTCTAAGAGAGTGGTCGCTCCTACCCCCGAAGTCGACAAGGCGGCTTCTCCGGCCAAAAAGTCGGTCTTTACAAGATTAACGGCTTCAACTCCCGCTCCTGCTGCCCAAAGGACGTCGGTCTTTGACAGGCTAACACTAGCAACGACCCCCCACCTACACAGGGGGCAAGATGAAGCTATTCTCACCGCTGAACCCACGCCGTCCGCTCGACACGCTCGACGTCGCCACTGGCGCCGAGTAAGGAGGGCTGGGGGCAACTCCCCCTCGGGGCTAACTCCACCAACCCCGATGGCAAAAGTTAATGCTGTTGTTCCAACTGGGAACATCTTCGAGATGCTAAATAAGGTGCGAAGGAATTCTCCTACTGCAGTGCTAAAAAGGTCTCCTCCCCCATTAAAAAAGGTTGTGGAAATAAAATCAGAACAGCCCCGATCCCCTCAACGGCTGTCTTCCAAAATCTATAAGGTTTGGCGGCAGGCCCGGGACTCGATCATCGATCCAAACTTCTCCCGCCAGCACAAGAAGCTGAGAATCCAACCGGAAGCTGGTCACCAGGCGAAACCCCAAAAGGCTGTCTGGACGCACACCTCAACGGCCCCCTCATCCTCCATGGCTCATAAAAGGAGGAGGCCAGAGAAGATCCCCCAGCCTGCAACGACGGTTAAAAGCACTGAGCCCAGACGCCCGAAGTCTGGGGGCATGGTGGTGCACACTGTTTACATGGCTTCTGGAAAGGAGGAAAGCCGCACTTCTACGGGCCACCGACCGCTAACCCGATCCGTGACGAAAGCCCAGGAGCAGCAACAAAAGCTCCAGGAAATGATGAATGCTATGGCCGCACTTACCGGGCCAAAAGAAAGCCCAGAAACGTCCTCAGACGCACGCCAGGAGGAAGAAACCGACGCTGAATTCCTTCGCCGGATACTGGAGAAAAAGGACAAAGAGGCTGCTGAACAAGCGGCCAACATACAACGTATGGGCCTTCTCTTCCAAGATATGATAGGAATGATGATCCAGCAGGACTTACCCGCCGAGGATCCCCCAATCGTTCTTGAAGACGACCGAGGAGAAACGTCAAATCCACCACCAGCCCTCTCAACGGCCAAGGAGGAGGCAATCTCTAAGGCTGACTTGGTTGACTACATAGCCCAGCAAATCGGGGTTCATCATGCGACTGAGGCAGCTGGTCAAGTCGTAAAAACGGGCCGGCCGTATCCAAGCTGGTACGACCAAATCAAATACCCACCGGGCTATACAATACCAAAATTCCACGTGTATAAGGGGACCGGCAATCCCCATCAACATGTCGTCCAGTTCCGGGCCCTATGCGTTAACACCGGCGGTGATGATAAGCTGTTGCTCCGCCAGTTCGTGGGCAGCTTATCAGAAACCGCGTTCGAATGGTATTCGGAACTCCCGAACGATTCTATCAAAACGTTCGCTGAAATGGAGTTGTTATTCACTCAGCGATTCGCAAGTGCCAGCGAACGCACTCCAATAACTGCATTGATTAACGCCAGGGTAAAACCAGGCGAAACCTGGGTCCAGTATGCTATACGCTGGCGGAATTTGTGGTCGAGATGTGAACAACGCATTGAGGAGACACCCGCAGTGGGCATGTTCGTGGGAACCCTAGACCCCCACGCAACTATCTCCCAGTTCATGATGTTCTTTAAGCCAACCACATTCCAGGCTTTGATCGACAAGTTGGCTCAGAGGGACCAGATGGGTCATAGACCACCTCCCCCGAAGTCGGAACCTCGGAATGACAAGGGTAAAGGAAGGGCAACCTTTGTTGTGAATGCCCACCAGCAACCTAACGCCCCGAGACCGGCAGATCAACTGGAAGAAAGACGCCGGTATTATAATGAGAAAATGAAACGTCCCTACTCGTTCCCACGAGACAAGACGAAACGGTTATTCGAGCTGGCAATACGCAACAGACTTATAAACCTGCCAAATCCAAGGCGACCGCCGCAACCCACCGAGGTGAATAACCCTAACTATTGCCCTTACCATCAAACGGTAAGTCATCCGATTGAAGATTGCTTCGTCTTCAAAGGATGGATTGAAGATCAATACCTCCAGGGGAAGTTTATACTATCCGAAAAGTGGAAGGTGAACCCACCACAACCGCATACTCCTAAGAAAGCAGATACACCGGGGGCAACCTGCTCCTTTATTGAAGAAGCTCCATGGGAGGTCGTGCTATCAATTAAAACCAAAAGGATGCTGAGAGACCTTCATGCGTGCCCTGCGATCGAATGGAAGGACCCTCTTGAACCTCAAATTATCGAAGGGATGCTGAAGCACCGCCCAACTACGAAGACTCGCGATGAGGGCCCAAATACTCACGCCCAACCGTCAAAATCTTCGAAGAAAAAGAAGAAATCCAAGAAGCCCGTGAAGCTTGGAAACGAGCACATGAACTTGCGGAAGTAAATCGACGCGCTGGAAGAATACAATCAAATGGCGCGAACTCCTGTCACACTGCAAGAGTTCCTCAACCACATCTTTCAAGAGAGAGATGAGGAAGAGAGCTCGTCGAATGAATCCGAAGGGTATGTGGCGAGTTGTAACGTAATCTCCCACTCGTTTACCGATGATGAGAAAACTCCAGGCACTAAGAAGCTGGAGGCAGAGCCTGAACCAGAGCGTGCGTGGCCGACAGATGAAATGATCAGCGCCTTTCTAGATGAGATTCGTCTAAAGAGTAAAGCGGATCAGGAGCGTGAGATGGCCGCATCGGAAGGAGCCAAATGCAGACGACCGAACGAAAGAGTTGAAGTGCTCCCGCCAGATCAAAAAGCATCCGAGGCAGACAAGAAGATATTCAAGACGAGAAAAAGGTTTGCCAAAGCCATGTCAATGGGAATGAAGCTACCACCCTCGGAAGAAAACACGCTCAATGGGGTGGAGAGGCACCCTGATTATTGCGCATATCATCGGAAAATTTCACACCCCATAGAGGAGTGCGACGCCTTTAAGATATGGTGGCAAGGATATGTTGTTCATCGGCAACATTTTAAGCGCATGAACCGCAAGATTCGTCGGGAACAAAGAAGTACTGCCGACGGGCATAACAGAACCACTAGCAACTGTTACATGGTTAACGCTGGAGGGTCATAAGTTCTCACCTTTGGGAGCGACTCTGATGAAGAAATGGCTCTGGGCCCTTTCTTTAAAGAATCCGTTTTAGGGAAAGAGGAGAAACCGGAGACCTGCGAGAACATTCAGCTGCGCAATCGCACACTCCCAAAAAATAATCTCGGGCCCGTGAGTAGAAAAGATAAGGGAAAGGAAAAGGTCACTGAAGATATCACTTTAGATGACCAACTCATGAGAGAGCTGGCTGCCAAAGACCCTCCTAGGAAGGATAAGGTGGACTATAACATCCTCGCGCACCTAAGGAAGCTACCTTCTCAGCTTAGCATTCTCGATGCCCTCCTATTATCAAAAGAAGCGCGAGACTCACTAATTAAGGCGTTACAAGAACCTGAGCAATTCCAAGCCTTCCTCGCCACTGAAAAGATGAAGGATGAACTGGAGGAAGTGCATACGGCCGACATCACTTTCGGTGATGAAGACCTCCTTCTCGGGACATGCGACCACAACCGTCCCCTATATGTCTCTGGATATTGCCATGATATCAAGATAGGCAAGATCCTGGTGGATAATGGATCCTCCGTCAATCTCCTTAATGTTCGGGTGTTGAAGGAAATCTGCATGAGTGTGCAACACCTCGCTCGTGACAAAATTACTATCTCCGGTTTCGATTCACAATCATCACGGACTCTCGAATCTGTGATACTAACATTACGCTTTGGACTTCTCGTCACAGACATCAAATTCCATGTCATCGACGCCAAGACCTGCTACAACGCCTTGCTCGGCCGTCCTTGGCTACACGAGTACAACATCATCCCTTCTACGCAACATCAGTGTATGAAGTACTTTAAGGATGGTTTCGAGTATACTGTAACACGTGAGTTGAACCCATTTTCCGTGAACGAAGTCCGCAAATACGAAGATGCGAAGTACTTTTTGCCAGATTTCGAGGATACAGAAAGGTGTCGCAATCCGGAGAACAAAACCGCCGCCACCATCCCTGTTTTCGGGAGCGATACCGAAGAAGAGGAAGAGATAGTTTATGCAGGGCCATCTCAACGCAACAACCTGGGGACGCCCGTCCCCATGTTGGTCTTCGGAAGTGATTCAGAAGATGAAGTTAATGCCGTGTTCTCCAATCGGCTGTCAATACAAGCACCCCCTGGCGATGACCATAGTTTGCAAATCACTATGGTACCGTGAGAACACTACAAGGATCTCGACACGCTTCAAGCTCACAATGTGCAGGACCTGCAAACATTTTATGTCCCTCCCAGGCAAAGGGGTGAGAAGGTGATCCTATTCTACCGATCCTCAGAGTCGAAAATAGAGAAAGAGATCTGGCATGGCGCGGACGCTACACTTGACAGGCTCCAACCCATCCGTCTGCCTAGATACTATACAAATGGATTAAAGAAGCTATTGAAGCGCCAAGGAATACCCTTAAAACAGACTGTTCGGCAGGCTCGGTTCTACAACAGGATTTGGGATGTCCCCGGGACTCAACGCAAATTGCCCAACGGGAAAATGGAAACACTCGGGCTTGGATACGCGAGAGCCGGAAAACGGGAACGGGCCCACAGTAGCTACGCCATATATACCTTTGATGAAGAAGAGGACGCCCTGTCAGGAGATGCCAACCCCTCAGCAAAACTAGACCCCGCGATTGAAGCGCCGAGTCCGTCGTCTGAAGAACGAATGGGCAAGCCTATCAGGAAAGTGGGTCAGAAAGCTCGGGAAGACCACAACCGCGAAATGGCCATCTACGAGAAGGCCAGGACGCAACGTCTATTTCAACAGGCGGCAAAAGACAAAGATGCTCATCCTTGTCAACCCGTTGTACGAAAGGCCCGACGCAGAGACGGAAATAAATCAAGAAGCGGAAAGAGGAGCCGACAACAACGACGCAGGATTAGAGGGTTACGTGATCGGGTATTGCACGGCTCGGATTTGTCCCTCATGAAGAAAACGAGTCGAGCGTACTCCTTCCCCCGAGACAAGACGGAGAGGTTACTCAAGCTCGCTATAAAACATCAAATGATTGCGCTTCCAGAGTCTAGACATCCTGAGCAAGCTAACAAGGCTTCTCATCTGAGCTATTGCTCTTATCACCCAGCCATAGGACATCCTACCGAAGACTGCTTCATCTTCAAGAACTGGGTCGAGGACTAGTACCAACAGGGCAGATTCGCTTTATCCGACGGCTGGAGGGTAACGCCGCCACAAAAGCATGAACCCAAGGCCGCAAGAGCAAAACCGGATCCACCTCAGTCCTGGGAGCGGATTCGCACCTGTTATACGATTACGATATTAAAAGAAGAGCCCGAGAACATAGATGACCTTCCCCGGTGCTTTGAGAACAGCGATGATGAGGTGATCTCAGAATTTCCGCCCGCTCCGAAAGAACTGGAAGATGGTATACATACTACTGCAGATAAGCTCAAGAAGATTGAGTTGGGATCGGCAGACGACCCGCGACCGACATTTGTCAGCGAGCTGCTATCTGAAGAAAGGGTGGCTGCGTTAAAGAACGTGCTTCTACGGCATAAAGACTGCTTCGCGTGGAACTACTCCGAGATGCCAGGATTAGATCCGGAGATTGCTGTGCATAAATGAGCAATATCCCCAGATATCAAGCCAGTCAAGAAGGCGCCAAGAAGGATGCGACTCGAGCTTGAGATGAGCATCAACGCCGAAGTCAAGAAGCTGATCGATTCTGGATTTATCCAAGAAGTCCAATATCCCGATTGGATCGCCAATATCGTCCCGGTAATGAAGAAGAATGGGACGGTACGCATATGCGTGGATTTCAGGGATCTCAATAAAGCCTGTCCAAAGGACGATTTCCCAGTACCAGTAACCGAGCTAATGATAGATAACACGTCCACTCACGAGGTTTTCTCTTTTATGGACGGTTCGTCAGGATACAATCAGATAAAGATGCATCCCGAAGACCAGAAGCACACCGCTTTCCGGCCCCCTTTGGGTATATTCTGCTACAGGGTTATGCCCTTTGGTCTAAAGAACGCTGGCGCTACCTATCAAAGGGCTATGACAAAGATCTCTGACGACCTCATACACGACATCGTCGAGTGCTATATCGATGACCTCGTAGTAAAGAGCATGTCATACGATGATCATTTAAAGCATCTGGAGACTGTATTTCGACGCCTTCGGCAATATAATTTGAAAATGAATCCCCTCAAATGCGCGTTTGGAGTCTCCTCGGGCAAATTTCTGGGATTCATCGTTCGACACCGAGGTATTGAAATAGATCCGTCAAAGATTAAAGCGATCATGGAAATGCCTCCGCCAAGAACCCTCAAACAGTTGCGGTCTCTCCAAGGGAAGCTCGCATACATCCGGCGGTTTATCGCTAATCTTTCAGGCAAATGCCGTCCTTACAGCCACCTGATGAAAAAGGGAACTCCATTCGTTTGGGATCACAAATGTCAAGGTGCACTAGACGAGATCAAGCAGTACCTGCAGAACCCTCCGGTGTTGGCTGTGCCGGTCAAGGGAAAACCCCTCATTCTTTATACGACCGCCCTCGAAGGTTCCTTAGGCGAATTATGGGCACAAGAGAACGATCAGGGGAAAGAGAGGGCACTCTACTACTTAAGTCGAGTTCTACTGGGGGCAGAAAGCAACTACTCTCCCATTGAAAAACATTGCTTGGCGTTAATCTTCGCGATAACAAAGCTCAGGAACTATGCGCTGGCGCATGAAGTCCGTCTCATTTCAAAGGTGGATCCTCTTAAATACTTGATGTTGAAAGCCATATTGACGGGACGACTCGCTAAGTGGGCCCTGCTCTTGATGGAGTTCTCGATAACGTATCAACCTCTCAAGGCAGTGAAAGGCCAGGCCATTGCCAATTTCCTCGCTGAGCATCCGATACCGGCCGATTCTCCTCTGAACTGTGATTTGCCGGACGAGCATGCATTTGATGCGATTAGCGGCGGAAGCACCCGATGGGAACTCTATTTCGATGGAGCGTCCTCCGTAAAGAAACAGAAACAAGGTGTTCCAATGATCAAATCGGGGGTAGGCCTCGTCTTTGCAACTCCACAAGGAGGGATAATGCGCTTCGCCTTCTCCTTAACAGAGCCGAGGACAAACAATGAAGCTGAATACGAAGCTCTGATAGCAGGCCTTGAAATCGCCATCGACCTGGGAATTGAAGACCTCCTTATATACGGGGATTCTCAACTGGTCGTTAGTCAAGTAAATGGTGACTACCAAACGTGCAAACCAGAGTTGGTGAAGTACGGCGAAAAGGTGCAACAACTATTGACCCAAATTCCCTCTTATACTTTGGAGAACATACCGCGCGCGGAAAACAGCAAAGCAGACGCGTTGGCCAAACTTGCTAAAGAACTGGCTGACGAGAACCTCGATGACGTCAGAATCGTGGTACAAAGCCGTCGAGTGCTCGCCCCGGCAGAAATACCTCTGGAATTATATAAAGAAAAGGGAGCGACTGAGCAGACGACCCTACAAATAAAAGACCATGAGAAGGCCGAGGACTGGAGGGAAGTCTTCATAGACTACTTTAAGTCCCACCGAATGCCCAAAGAAGCGTCCTCAAGACATCAGCTCATGAAACGAGCTCTATCTTTCGCTTTCGTCAACGATACTCTATACAAGAGATCGTTTGATTCTCTATGGCTGAGATGCTTAGGACCTGACGAAGCAGAAAGAGTCATTCAGGAAGTTCACGACGGACTTTGCGGTTCTCACCAAGCAGGCCCAAAGATGAAGTTAAAAATTAAACGGATGGGTTACTACTGGCCCACGATGATCCAGGACTGCCTCGAGTATGCGAAGCAATGCCACTCGTGCCAGATTCATGGAGACTTTATCCACCAACATCCGAATCCACTACACCCAACGGTGGCTAGCTGGCCATTCGAAATGTGGGGGACTGACATAGTCGGCCCCATCGAGCCAGCATCATCCTGGGGACATCGTTTTATCCTGGCGACAACTGATTACTTCTCCAAATGGGCAGAAGCAGTACCACTAAGGGAAGTGAAGACGGAGAATATCCTCCATTTCTTCAAGACGCACGTCATCTATCGGTTTGGAACCCCACGGCGGATTATCTCCGATAATGGACCAGCCTACCGAAGCCATAAGATTAGCCGCTTCGCGCAGCAGCACAATATAGACTGGAGATATTCTTCAGTTTACAACCCGCGAGCTAATGGTCTGGCCGAGGCCTTCAATAAGACCTTGACGAAGATCATAAAAAAGACCGTTTCCCGGAATAAGAGAGACTGGCACGAGAGGCTGCAAGAAGCCCTTTGGGCTTATCGAACTACATTCAAGACGGCCACGAACACAACGCCGTACGCGTTGGTATTTGGGACGGAAGCAGTGCTCCCCCTCGAGATAGAGTTACCCTCTCTACGAGTGGCAGTCCACCACGAGCTGACGGACGAAGAAAATGCTCACCTTCGGCTTGAGGAGCTTCATGCCCTCGACGAAACCCGGCTCATAGCGCAACAACATCTGGAAGCCTACAAAGCAAAGATGACGCGCTCGTACGAAAGATTGACCAGGCCGAGGACATTCCGCCAAGGCGATCTCGTACTAGTGGTCAAAAGACCTATGATCCCCAATCGTGCCAAGCGGGGAAAATTTGAGCCAAACTATGAAGGCCCGTACATCATAGACAAGGTCTACCAGGGTGGAGCCTATCTACTCATGGACATGCACGGTGAAAGGCCTTTCAGGCCAATAAACGGCCGCTTCTTAAAGAAATACTATGCTCAATGAGCCACAGCCTGGGTCAATGATAGATGACGACGACTATGTCCACTCGCTATCTTTCTAAGCTCAGACTTTACAAGCAGCAGCCGGCCTTCCCATAACAATAGACCGAAACGTCCTTAAACTAACGACGGACCGAAACGTCCTTAAACTAACGACGGACCGAAACGTCCTTAAACTATCAACGGACCGAAATGTCTTTAAACTAACGACGGACCGAAACGTCCCTAAACTACTACCGCAGCATCCTTAGGCTGACGAGATAAAAAAAAGAGAGAAAAAGAATAAAAAACGGTGTGTCCACAAGCAAAATGGGCACGGATGAAAACCCGAAAGGGCTCCGTGAGTAAAAACAGCAGGACTACCGGCGAGTGTTTGTGAAAACCCGAAAGGGCGCAACCTCGTTAAAAGACACTTGTAAGGTCCTCTCGACCTTATAAGGAGAAACCACCTGCGTGAGATCCTTACGACTCACAAAGGAGCAACACACTTAGGGATCCTCACGATTCCTAAGGAGAAAATACACTTACGAGATCCTCACGACTCGTAAGGAGAACTCTCTTATGGGACCCTCACGGCTCATAAGATTTGAAAGTCTTAAGTTACAGAAACCTAAACCTGTTCTTAAGCAAATCCTCCACAACCTTCGATATTGCCCTACAAGGGACTCAATACTGACCCTTGTATACAATCCACGGGCGCGAATAAACATTTCCCCAGCAAAGTCCAACCCTTGTAGGTCCTCTCGATCCATAAGGAGAAAGCCCTCTTGTAGGATCCTTACGACTTACAGAGGAGCACACACTTAGGAATCCTCACGATCCCTAAGGAGAAAATACACCTGCAAGATCCTCACGACTTGTAGGGAGAAATACCTTTGTGAGACCCTTACGGCTCATGAAGTCAAAAGCCTTGGTCGACAGGACCCTTAACCCTGTTTGCTGAGCCACCTTTGTTCATCATCGACAAAAGCAAATGATGATTCGCTCCTGGCAACATTCTAGTTGTAGCGGTGCTGAAGCCGAAATCGGTGCCTAAAATCCAGGCTTGCAGCGAAAAAGCTAGCAAGCCACACATGCCTACAAAATAGCCGAAATGATGGGGCAACTTGCAATAAAAAGCAGCAAGTAAAAATGAAGGCATGAAAAATAGCCGAAATGATGGGGCAACTCGCAATAAAAAGCAGCGAGCAGAAAATAAATAGATAGACGAAATGATTGGGCACCGCAAAAAAATAGCCGAAATGATGGGGCAATCGCGACCTTCGCGATATAAAAGCTGAAACGATAGAGCATCGCGGAAAAAGAAATAAAACAAAAATAAAATTTATGCCTTACAGGTGATGTTCCATCACACCCTGTACACAATCCAAGGGCGTAAACAAAAAGGGAACATACCTTCCCCCCCAGGTTTCACCAAAGAAAGAAGCTAAATCTCGACGGGCCACAAGCGACCTAGAGATCATCCCAACACTCGTCTCGTAACGACGGACACAACTTCAAGATAAGCGGAATAGCGGCAACTCCCAGTTCCATGGCTCGGTGGTATACATATCGCCAACAGTCAGACCTCCATCCCGTGAAATGCGGATACAATCAGCAAAATTCCTGGTTATGTGGCATACGTCCAGAGCGGATGCTGGTCCTCACCGAGCACGGCAGTAAACCCATGTGAAGCATCCAGAGCGGAGCCTAGTCCTCGCCGAGCACGGCAGTAAACCCGTGTGAAGCATCTAGTGCAAAATTCCTGGTTACGTGGAACGCGGATAATGTCACTCTTTGACCCTGTGGAAAACGTCCAGAGCGGATCCTGGTCCTCGCCGAGCACGGCAGTAAACCCGTGTGAAGCATCCAGAGCGGAGCCTAGTCCTCGCCGAGCATGGCAGTAAACCCGTGTGAAGCATCTAGTGCAAAATTCCTGGTTACGTGGAACGCGGATAATGTCACTCTTTGACCCCGTGGAAAACGTCCAGAGCGGATCCTGGTCCTCGCAGAGCACGGCAGTAAACCCGTGTGAAGCATCCAGAGCGGAGCCTAGTCTTCGCCGAGCACGGCAGTAAACCCGTGTGAAGCATCTAGTGCAAAATTCCTGGTTACGTGGAACGCGGATAATGTCACTCTTTGACCCCGTGGAAAACATCCAGAGCGGATCCTGGTCCTCGCAGAGCACGGCAGTGAAACCGTGTGAAGCATCCAGAGCGGAGCCTAGTCCTCGCCGAGCACGGCAGTGAACCCGTGTGAAGCATCTAGTACAAAATTCCTGGTTACGTGGAACGCGGATAATGTCACTCTTTGACCCCGTGGAAAACGTCCAGAGCGGATCCTGGTCCTCGCAGAGCACGGCAATGAACCCGTGTGAAGTATCCAGAGCGGAGCCTAGTCCTCGCCGAGCACGGCAATGAACCCGTGTGAAGCATCTAGTGCAAAATTCCTGGTTACGTGGAACGCGGATAATGTCACTCTTTGACCCTGTGGAAAACGTCCAGAGCGGATCTTGGTCCTCGCAGAGCACGACAGTGAACCCGTGTGAAGCATCCAGAGCGGAGCCCCGTCCTCGCCGAGCACGGCAGTGAACTCGTGTGAAGCATCTAGTGCAAAATTCCTGGTTACGTGGAACGCGGATAACGTCACTCTTTGACCCCGCGGAAAACGCCCAGAGCGGAGCCTGGTCCTCGCCAAGCACGGCAGTGAACCCGTGTGAAGCATCCAGAGCAAATACCGGACTGTGGAGTCCTTAAAATCCACGGACTATGACGTCCTTAACCTCGACCGTGATGTCTTAAAACTAACGATCAACTACCCCGATTCCCTATGGATTCTGCCTTGGTTTAAGGGTACATCTCTTCACTCCTTTGATACCTGGCGTTGTAATTCCTCAACGTCTTCAAAGAGGTGACGGGTCCCTACAACCAAACACCGGACTGTGGAGTCCCTAAATCCACGGACTATGAGGTCCTTAACCTTGACCGTGATGTCTTAAAACTAACATCGGATTGTGGAGTCCCTAAATCCACGGACTATGAGGTCCTTAACCTTGACCGTGATGTCTTAAAACTAACATCGGACTGTGGAGTCCCTAAATCCACGGACTATGAGGTCCTTAACCTTGACCGTGATGTCTTAAAACTAACAGCGGACGGTGGAGTCCCTAAATCCACGGACTATGAGGTCCTTAACCTTGACCGCGATGTCTTTAAACTATGATACCTGGAGCAGCCCCTGACCCCGTGAAACACGGATAAGGGTGACCACATCCAGCACTTACAGGTCCTCACGACCTGTAAGGAAGAAAAACTCTCTTGTGAGATCCTTACGACTCCCAAGGGAAAACCCGCTTAAGAATCCTCACGATTTTTTAAGAAGAACTTACACCTATGGGATCCTCTCGACCTGTAGGGAGAAAAACTCCTTATGAGACCCTCATGGCTCATAAAGTGCAAAAGCCTTAGGAAGCAGATCCTAACCCTGTATCCTAAGCCATCACTGTCCTGCAAGGAGATCAAGATAGAATATTCGCAGAATACATTCAATAAAAAGGGGATACACCATTGAGAGGAAAATTGTATTTTTTTATTCATAAGCCAAAATGGATACAAAGTACAATTCATGAAAGAACAAAAAGAAAATACTCTCATCCATGAGTATGTACAAAAAGGAAGGAAAAGATACAAATGTTTCAAGCCGGCGGGCGATTCAACAGCTTGGTCAGCTCATCCTGCTTTTGTTGGACCACGGCTTCATGATGCAAGATCTCCAAAAGACGAGCCTCCGCCTGAGCTTGTTGGGCCTGATATGAAGCAAGTCGGGCTTCAAGCTCTTTCTCAGTGGCCTTATGAGCCTCAACCCTCTCGCGAGTAAACGTGGCGGCTTTATCGAGAGCCACCACCTCCTTGATAGACTCCTGAAACACCCGCCGGAGTTCATACGCTTTGTTGGCTTTGGCTGTGAGATTGGCTTGAAGCTCGCCCAGCGCCTTAGAGGCTAGCTCTCTCTCCGAGAACTTGCGACCGAGCATCTTCTCACATGACGTCATGTTTGCCACGCACCGGGTTATCAGCCCCCGTAACTCCGCCTTTGCAGCCACGGCCTCCGAGGAAAGGTGGGAACATTCGAGGGCGTGCAGGCAAGCCTCCACCCACCGGCAGAACTCCACCCAGACTCGCACCACCTCTTCGCTGTGATAGGTGGCAAGAAAGGGAAGAGAACCGTTAGCCTCGGCAGCGAATGCTTCAGCTGTGGTCGCGCTGCCAGCACGAAGCTCCTCGATCAGAGACGACAAGGAGACGAGGCTTAATTGGGCCAAGCGTTCTGAAGCCTGCAAGGCATAAGGACCGGGCGGCATCACGATGCGCGACTGCAACGCCGTGGAGACTGGCAGGGCTGTTCAAATTTGGCAAATGTTAGTAAAACTCTTAAACGCAGAATGAACGGGACTATAATAAAATGTCACTCACCGACAGTCATGCAAGTAGGAGCTGAAGGTTCCCCTAGCCCTTCAACGATCTCGACCTCATCGTCGGCTTCCAAAACTAGAAGAGACATCAACGTCATTTCGCAAAATAGTAACAATGCTATGGTAAAAAATGGCGAATGACACTAACCTTGCCCAGAGGAAAGGACAATACGCTGAGGGGAGATCGCCTGCGGAGCTGCCATCTCCAATAAACGCTGAAATGACTGGCGAGGCGACAGATCCGCGATCGTGGCCGCCAAACCGCACAATTCCGGGAAAGATAAAAGAGTTCATACTATGAAGGGGTTGCTAAATTAAAACGCAGAGAGATACCTTCAACACTCCTCCCATTCTGAGCCGGGGGGATAGCAGCTTCAACGGTCTCCGCCGTGACCTCAGGCTCCAACAAAGGGAGAGTAGTCCCGACTACCTCGCTTCCAGCCTTTGGGCCGCCCTCAGTAAGAGTCATTGGGGCGGCGGCCTCCAAAGGAGCCTCCCCCAAAGGGGCAAGCACTCCCTGATCAAGAACCGCCGCTGGAGGTTCTACCATGAGAGGAGCAGCCTCATCAGCCCCCTCCACATCCAGCAAGGCTTCATTGAGAATTTCGGCGGGCTTTAGCTTTAATGGGCCAGTAGGGAGCTCCCCCAGCGTCGAAGATTCTGCACGATTCAAATAAGAATAATGATATATATGCACGGGCATAAATAATCGGAAAGACTACAAAAGAAGCACAACGTACCTATACGCAAAGAAGCCCTCGATATGGCTTCTTCAAGCCGCTTCTCCTTCTCAAGGAGGTAAGCTCGCCGAGGTTCAAGGGTAGACTCATGACCGCCGGTCCATAAAGAAAGTGCATCAGCTGCGTCTTCTGAAGCGGCCTGCTTCAAAGCCCTTTCCCCCCATTCCTCCAAAGGGCCGATAAATCGCCGCCGAATCCACGAAGGGTCTTCATAAAAAATTACTGCGGGATAAGACTTCTTCGGAACCTTGGCGTTATGAGACGCGTCTTTTGAGCGCCGTATGGCCTCAGCCAACTGTGCGGCCTCCTCATCAGCCGAACTCGAAAAGAGAAGTCCAACGTCTGACTCTTGCAGGGCCAATGGTTCGTCTTCAAGGATAGGCTCAGACTCCACCACAGAATCAAGCGGGGTGGTAGCCGCTTTCCTCCACCGTTTAGACCCAGAACTGGTCGCTGAGGATGACCGCTTCCTCCCTCGCGAAGCCTTAGGGCGGCGCTGGCCCACATCGCCCTCAGCGCCCTCATCCCTGTTACTCTCGCTCGGTGCCACAACTGGGGACGACATCGCCATCGTCGACGCCATAGGGGGCGGTGCCGCCACCGGCAGGGGTGCTACCACTGGGGCCCGTTTACCCCTCGATCGAGAACCCAAGGGCATACCAGCTATTGGAGTAAGGTCTACCCCTGACTCCCCCGGAATGAGCGCGGTGCCAATCTCCCTCAAAGGGAAGCGGACTGGAACCCTCGGTCGTAGCTTAGCTCCCGAAACCTGAGGAGGGGCGTCGTGACCAAGAAGCACCCTTCTTTCTTCAAGAATAATTGGGCTGATCCGATGAAGATACTAGCCCGTAAATGCACCCACACATCGGGGCATGTACTCGGCTTCAGGGACCATGAAACGGGAGCCGGTGTTCAGCCTCATGAAATGATGAGCGGCATCGCGAACAGCATCAAGCGAAGGGATTGGGGCGACTATAAAAGCCTCGAAAGGAACGTCCTGGTCGTATCCGAGCTGCCGGGCGAATCGATGCGGATTATACCTCATAAAAAGAGCTGCACTGTCCTGGCGAAACACCAAGTAGCCCGGTCTAATTGTATACAAATGCGCGGCCTCCCGGGGCTTCAAAGAAGGTGCGTTGTCTTTTGACTGGTCCCAGAGTTGTTGAACCGGACCCGAAGGAGTAGACAAGACCCGATCATTAAAAACCAACTCGCCAGCGGTGGCATGAGGAGAAATCAGCACCCGAATAGCCCCGAATTGAGTCGGGTCGGCAGCAGAAGCACCCACTAGTCGCATAAGTCACAGGAAGGGATAAGCGTCGTAAAAGGCGGGCCTCTGATGCATAGCGAAAGCCCCCAGCACATGCATTTCGACCCAGGACATGAAATAATGAAGCGAAAAGTTCACTACATCCACGCCGGGTGTAGATGTATTAGCTGCGGTGCCCAATCCATGATAGAGGTGCGCCAAGGCCGGGATGCCGATGGCCAACCGCGTCCCCTCAGCAATACGATGAGCCGGGTAGATAACCGAGGCTCTCATGAAGCGGCGATGCATGGGGATAACGAACCAACTGAGCCAAACACTAACAAACCCCACAAAGAACGTCTCCTCGTCCATGCCTGGGACAGCAATGGATTCAAAAGATATTGGCGATATAATAGGGATGTAGTACTGAGGTAAATCTGATTCGGTGGCCGGCAACCTCTTCGGACCGAACCCAAAGGGGTCCCCAATGTTGGCAAACTTCGGGGCTGTCTTCGATAGGGCGTCCTCACGAAGGAAACGAGCAATGAAGCTCTTGAAAGTAACACCCTGCTCCTCGGACTCGGTGAATAATCGGTCGAAGATCCCTAGCGCCTTGATTAAACTGGGGCGCTTGTGGCGAACAGCATTCTCAGCAGACAAGCCGTCAACCGGGGCGGGCTCGGGTTCAAAAACATACTCGTCAGGAGGCAACAACTCCTCATACAAACTACCCCTGATTGGCAACCCCGAAATATCATAGAATTCTGCTAGGGAGATCGAGACCTCGCGATCTCCTAGGATGAAAGTGTTGGTAGGAAGATTCCATTGGTTTAAAAACGCCTTAACCCACCAGACATGCGGGGACTTATAATGGAATAGTGACGTGTATATGGCCTGATAAAGCCCGACTTTCTGCAACCGCGCACGATGGGCAGAAAGGATGTAGCGAGCCCAGAGAAGGTAGCCCGTAGGATGCCGGGGAGTAAGCCCTATCTTATAAATTTGCCCCCACGGATGGGCCTCACCCTGGCAGATACGCCGCCCCAAGATGTCTATGGCCGGGATCGGATGGTTCGGAATACCGGTCGCCGAAGGCTCGAGCCTCCCCGATGGAGTCCAGTTGGGCATTTCCACGGCAAAAACCGTCCTCGGAGGATCCATCGGTAAAAATGGGAAAGTGGGCTCCATCGGCACTGCGCAAAGAAAACTCCGGCGACCCTGAATAATCTTACTATACCAAGATCCCCACTGAAGAAGGTTGGTACAGTTCGGGTCATGGGCCCGAATCATCGCCATCGCTTCCTCATCAGATGGTGACTGAGGAAAAGCAGCCTCCGAGCGAGAAAAGGGAAAGCATGGAACAGAAGCCATCACACCTGAAATCCAATAAAGGAAGACCGTTAAAAGAAAAGTCAACAATATATATTCATGCATGAACATGAAGACTAGTTAAAGAAAGCAACAGCAGAGTTTTCTGGGACCATTGGCTACGAAACACATGGGCCCCATAGAATCCGGATGACGGCTCATTAATAATGAGACCAAATAGTTACAATAAAACAAAGGGAATATCCTTATTTAATAAAGAATGATGACCATGCACATTCCCCCCAACAGGATCTGTCTCGGGCTCTACGATGAATCCAACAAGATCAAAGGAATTAAGTTCCCACAGAAGACATCATTACAAAGCCCCCATTGCATTAATTGCAGAAGAACAACCTCGGGCCAAGAGACCCCAGGAAGCCTCCGTGTGAAGAAATCGAGTTCTTCATTGGAATTAAATTCCTTATTAAGAAAAGGGAATTAAATTCCCAGAAAACATTTTTTTTGGATGGATTTAAATTTCATGGAGTTGAACCGCCATCATCATCTCCTCAAGGATCATCCGACCCTAAGAGATCTACTGATGGAGGTTAAAGAAATTGAAGAAAAAATGGGTTCTTTGTGAAATCCTTAATGTGGATTTAAAATCCAGAGAGTTCTTTTAAAACGAAAATGCTTCAGCCGTTCAACATTATTACCTGAGGAAAAGGGATACTTCAACAGAGTTAAACTCTGGAAAATGTCGGAGGCAGAGAACTAAGCTCTGGAAACGAGAATTAAATTGTCAGAAAAAGTTCTCAAAAGAAGAAGATGAACAAAGTGAAGGCCCTTTTGAAGAGACAGTGGTATTTGTAGAAGGCGATGGAAACGTTTCATCTCCCCAGATCCCTAGAGGAATCCAACGGTCACAAAAGGTGACAGCGTTGCACTCACGTGCGAACACGTGAGAACAACGCTGTGGGGGCATTTGTTTCCTGATTTAAAATCAGAAAGGCTTATTGAAAAAGCTTCAGAAAGAGTCACGTGCTCCCACGTGACCAGGGTCACGTGTCGGCACGTGACATTTAAAAGCAAGCGGTAAAGGCACATTGGTTCCCTGATTAAATCAAGAAAAAGACTCCAGACGAGGTCACGTGCTCATACGTGACCAGGGGTCACGTGGTGGCACGTGACGGCTAAGCAGCAGAAGAAGGCAGAGTGCAAAAGAAGAAAAGGGCTCATTACAAGGGGGTCACGTGCCCACACGTGACCAAGGGTCACGTGGCCGCACGTGACCAAGGGTCACGTGGCCGCACGTGACCAGCTTTCAAAGCCCATTTGTCAAGCAGAATTAAATTCTGAGAAAAGACTTCTCAAATCTTTCCAAAAGCAACCGATTGAATTAAAGATTTAGAGTGATTAAATATCATCCATCTATGGGAAAATCTCGAACTTGGAAAGATTTCCCTTTTAAATCTAACAGAAGTCACAAAGGAGAATCGCTGGATTTGAAATCCAATGGTGAATAAAATTCACCTAATAATCCAAAGGTCCAGAACGAATGATGGATGCAAATCAAATCTCTCAATGAAGATTCGTCAAAAACTAATTGACTCGGCTGCTTCTCCTATAAATAGGAGCCAAGAGATACAAAAAGAATATATACGCAGAGGGAAGAAAAGGGAGAGAGCCTTGATACTTTGAGGAATTTGGATCTTCTGCAAAAGAAAACCCTAGGTAAGAAAGGGAAGGCTCCTTGAAAGAAAAGAGAATTTAATTCTCAACAAAGTTTAACTCTGATATATAAAACAGAAGAACATATCCTTTCTCTCTTTGATAGAGGATCTGCAAAGTGCACATCTCCCCTTGAAGTTGAGAATTTAATTCTCAATGGGTCGAGATCCTGCCATGCAGATCCAAAACATAGAGAGGGAACGGAAGCACGAGAATTTAATTCTCACAGAACTATAGGAATTTAATTCCTTTAAAATAAAATTAGGGCTTGACCCTGTGTCATAGGAATTTAATTCCTTCAGAACAAAAAGAAACAGGGTTTAACCCTAATTAAGAACTTAGTTCTGTTGAAACAGCGGGAATTTAATTCCCTTAATCATAATTCTTTAACAGAAAATGGGAGTTTAATTCCTTAAAAGCTTTTATTAGGGTTTAACCCTATTCAGTTCTTCACATATATGAGGAATTTAATTCCTACAGAAAATTCAGAGTCCAACTCTATTCCAGAATATAAATCTTCAAAAGGAAGTAGGAATTTAATTCCTCCGGAACTATTGTCAGGGTTCAACCCTATGAGAAATTTAATTCCTGGAAAAGATTAACAGATCCTCTAAACAACATACATAGAGGCAGGGTCACGTGTCACCACGTGACCCCCCCAAAAGACCTACAGAAAGCCCCTTTGAGGCAGCACCCCACGTGACCCATGTGACCCTAGGCAGAAGCTTCAATATATAAGCATTTGAATGCCCGTCACGTGATGGCACGTGATGCTCTAAAAGATGCAATAGTCTCAGAAGAACAAATGAAGGGAGGGCGCTCTCACGTGTTGCCACGTGACCCCTCTTGCCTTAGTGTTTAACACTAAATTGAAACTCCCGAATCCAGTATTAAAACACTGTTGGGCCTTAGTGTTCAACACTAATCAAAGAACTTTATTCGCAGTGTTCAACACTGATTACCTTAGTGTTTAACACTAATCTGAGATCTCCGTTGCCAGTGTTTAATACTGATCTGTTTTAGTATTTATGATAATTTGAAAGCCTTGTTGCTGGTGTTTAACACCAATTATCTTTTAGTGTTAAACACTAACTTGTCAATCTCGCTCCCAGTGTTCAACCTTGATTGCTCTGCAGTGTTTAACACTAGGCTTTGGCCCAATTGGCTAAATGGATAGAGGTAAAGCCTCTCCTTCAATGGACCAACAGGAAGCCAATATTCCAGACATGATTGGACTTAGCCCAAGCTGGCCATGAGTCCTCAATTCGTAATTAACTGGGCTAATGGGCTCATAACATAATTAGTTGGTCTTGATTCCAAATTGGGCCAAGGACTATTTAATCCACTCCGGTTCTAGGGTACATCTCTTCACTCCTTTGATACTTGGCATTGTAATCCCTCAATGTCTTCAAAGAGGTGACGGGTCCCGACGAGAGGTGACGGGTCCCGATGGCCATACATACGATGGACCACTATGTCCCTAAACTGGAACAATGGAGCCCAAACGCTCCTTTGTCGGATCTAAACGATCCCGTTAAGTGATCTTAGTCTCAAACTAGACTAACGTATCCTTAACAAACGTTTGAGTTGATCTTAGCCTCAAGTATGGCTAACGTATCCTCAAACCAAACCCCCAAACCCAAATCTAAGCTAACACGGATTTGGACTAGTCCACGCCCTACGGGCGACGACATAACTCAGTCTCCGTATACAATCCACGGGCAACCAAAAACAAAACATAAAACAGACACACACGACACGAAGTGACCATCTGGAGAAGGAGAAAGTTGTTACCGCGATGCGGTAGCGTAATTAACTGCAGGGGCTTGCGCCTGCAGGGAAGAGCGTCCCCACAATCAAAAACCCCTCATCCTGAGGGGGAATCTGACGAAGTCTGCTACATCGGCCTCATCCGTTTAAACCTTCGATATATGGTGCCATAGATCAACTTGGCATCTTCGGAGAGGTGGACGGATAGCACCAATTAGCATCTGCCCCGAATCTCAGGCGAGACCCCACGTCTCGGCCGCCGTTCGGAGGGGAACAGCGTTTGGGTTGGGGCATCCTCGAGACTACCACGTTTGGCCTCCTGCCTTTCGAGACCAGTTTGTCTGTTGCTGGAGCTTGAGGAGCTGGGATGGCGCCAATTGGTATGAACATAATAGAGCCGAATGGTAGCAGCGGCTCTTCCCATTGTCGCCCGAGACTGGCCGGAAGGACCGTCCTGGAGTCCATCTTCATCGTGTAGGAGACGGGAGTCGTGCTGAGAGCTGAGATCGTCCTTGGAGACATTGTTGGAGGGTGATTGCTTGAAGACCTGCATGAAAGAGCATTATTTTAGTATAAATACAGATATGTACATTGATTGAGTTCGCATGAACGCTTGACCCGAAATATGGGAGGAGAGATTGGTCCCACCGGGCGTGCCAGAATCTGTAGGGTGTTTTTCGTCACCCCATTGAGATGGGAATACGCACGCGCTTGTCAGGCGTACTACAGATTCCCCCTGCCTAGGGTAGGCGGGGGTTTAATGATTGTAGAGATCCGAATCTCCGGCAGCCGCGAACTAAGCTTCCGTTAATTACCCCCCGCCTTTGGGGCGAGGGAATCTCCGATTGACGGGTTAAACTGGTCATGCGAACTCAATGTACAGTGTACGTGTATTGTGTTTTGAAAGGGGGGTTTGGATATATCGGGAGCCACGCAGAGTTTTTTTACGGGGGTCCCGCTACCCGGATAGCGGGCTGGGGGTCAAGGGGGCTAGCAGCCCCTTTGCGGGGTGCGGGGCAGCGCCCCGTTAGAATTTTTTTCTAACAGGGACAGTGTCGTGGAGTATGTGTGTGTATAAATATGTATACATATGTATATATATATGTATGTACATAAAACTAGGGGGAAAAGACATCCAAAGGATGCGTGGGGTAGCACCTTGGGCGCTGTGGGCCTAGGTGCTGTGCGCTCAGGCGCTAGAGTGCCACGTGTCGGCACGTGGGCGCTCTGCGCTTGAGCGCAAGTGCGCCACGTGTCAGCACGGGGGCGATTTGCGCTTGAGCGCAAGCGCGCCACGTGTCGGCATGGGGGCGACTTGCGCTCGGGCACTTGCGCTTGAGCGCAAGCGCGCCACGTGTCGGCACGGGGGCGACTTGCGCTCGGGCCCTTGCGCAGGAGCGCACGCGCGCCACGTGTCGGCACCGGGGCGACTTGCGCTCGAGCGCTTGCGCTTGAGCGCAAACGCGCCACGTGTCGGCACGCGGGCGCTCTGCGCTTGAGCGCCGGCGAGAAACGGAGGCTTTTAGCCTAAGAAACAGAAGCTATGCTTCAAAAAGAAAATATTTGTTGTTTTATATATATGGAGTTAAACTCCTAGGATGTTTTGAAGCTGATGAAGGGGGTTCTTCTTCTTCCTCCTGTTGTTTGGCCGGATCTTGAAGATCAAGAAGTAGGAGATTTTAAAAATCACTCCTTTTTAAGATCTGATGGAAGATCTGAGTTCCCCTTTGTGGGTTTTGTGGTGGAAAACTACTTGGTTTTGGAAAAGAAAGAGTAAAACTCTTGATTTAATTCAAAGAAATGAGAAGGTTTAGAACCTTGGAGAAGGAGCAGGAGGCACAAAGAACCCTATTTTTGGGGGAATGAAAAAGTATTCCTTTATTCATCATCATGTTGCCTTTTATAGGCTTACATATTTGCATATAGCCCCTTGGGCTTTACAAAATGGCATTTTGCCTATTCCATGGCTCATGTGCCATTACATTTTTGCATATAAGCCATGGGCTTACAAAATATTGGCTTTATGCCCATTTTACATACATTCATGTATAAAAAATTATATAATAATTATTTATTACATGATTTTGTCGTTGCCATGGGGAGGCTGTCCGTGGGCTTGACTTGGGCATGGGTCCGCTTGACCTGGGCTTGGGCCCACCTAGCTTGGGGGTTGATCTTGACTTTGACTCGGTCAACCGGGGTGTAAATTTTTACCCCAACACGGGGCTCCTGCTCCCGAGCGCGTTTTCGGCTTGGCGCATGGCTGGACTCCGCGGCCCGGGGTGTGCTTGAGTACCTAGCTGGAGCGACCGCCGGTGGAGCCGGAGCCGACGACGGGCGAGAGGGACTGGCACCTCCGGCCTTCTTCCCCTTCTTCTGCTCGACCAAGGCTGCCCAAAATTTACCTAGATCCATGGGTTCTACATGAGACGAAAATACAAAGAAGGATTCAGCAACGCCAGAAAAAGTGGAAAAATACATAAGTCTAAACAAGTCGCCTAAAAACTCCTGACTTACCCGCAAACTGAGCGGGGCGGAGCCCAGCCCAACTAAGGGCCTGCTCAGACAACACCACATCATACCGGGGGAGGGGCTCCCACTCCGACACTGCCATCGCATCGGGATCGTTCGACCGCTTCACCTGCGGGCGGTTGGCCCTGTGCCACTAGATGGGCATAGGCCAATCCTCATCTTCGGGTAGCCCAACAAACAAAAACTTTTTCTTACATTCATGGATGGAAGAAGGTACTACGATGACCCCCGACCCGGCAGCACTTCCTCGGTGTTTTCTAAAAGAAATGTATACCCAGCTCGGCTCGCCCTTGCGAGTGCTGGGGTGGTTTTTATAGCAGAGAGAGGATATGAGAAGGCTCCGACTGAAAGGGATCGCCCGCAATTTCAACCGAACCAGGAACCCGAGGAGAATCCTCCAAGAGTTCGGCACTAATTGGCCTGGGGCTAACTCAAAACAATTCAACGCTGCACTCACCTTGGGGGAGAAGAGCAGGGGGGAGAAGAGCAGGCGCATCCCGGCCCAAAAGGCTTCCAAGTACAAGGAAATCTCCTTGCCCCGTACCTGGTCTGCCCTCTCTCCCTCCCCGGCCAGACGAAGCAAGTAGCCGGGAGGAACGCGGAAGCGAGCCCTGATGGTAGCAATCTCGTCCGCATGACTCGATATAGATGACGCGTCATGGACGCCCCCGACCTGCGCTATGGGGACCACCCCCGTCGCGCGACCCCAGGAAGCGTGACTAACCTTAACCTCCCGGGGGACTCCGACTCAGATGAAGAAGAGGAAGGAGCGGAAGAGGAAGCTGCAGAAGACTCCCTAGACTCTACCCAGGTTATTTCTACAGACTCCTCGATAGAAGACATCTAACCTGATCAAAAGGATGAATCCTCATAAGAGAAAACGCTATGATCCCAATCTATAGGGAAGAGCGCCGAGCTAACACGTGAAGGGACGAGGAAATTATGGCGAAGTATGGACCCTGAAGAAGATCCCACCTTTATTTATAGCCACCAGCGTACGCATCCTACGGCGCCGATCTTCTCCCGCCAAAACAGCGCTTCACAATCAACGGCCGACAACATTCCACATGTCGCACTCACATTGGGCGCGTCCCATCGGGCGCGAAGGACACCGGCAGCACGTCGCATTAGCCAACGAGCGCTAGACACGTAGACTGGCGCTTCGGCGAACGTACGCATGAATCGGCGCTTCCTCTTTAATGTGAGATCTCTCCCCTGATCTGCTGGCGTCATCAAGAAAATACAATTAATTGCCTGGGAATACGCACCGACGATATCTTCAAATAAGAGCTTACCCCGGGTGACCGGCCAGACCAATCTCGACCCGACCCATGAATGGGTTGAGACGAGAGTGGAGGGCTACTGATGAGGCTCGATAACGATGATTCCCCAGATCATGACACATAGCAGATGACGTATCCTAGAGCTTATGAGAAATGATCAAGATTGGTACGTTAGAAGCATACCCCGGGGCCTTCGACCTGAGGATGTTCCAGACCTTCGTTGGCCTTCCAGACCACTCCTACAATCACCTTACAAATGACCATCAGCTCGCCTCGGAGCCTTCCCGCACGCTGAGTTCCCTCAGCCCTCCAGCTCTCTTCCGAGCTATCACATATCCAAGATGCTTGGCCTCCCGCTCTTTTCCCGAGCCTCCCGCCGAGCTTATCTTCCTCAGTCTCATCGTCCGACCCATAGCACCGATCACAGGCGTCTCCGCTATGGCTCCGCGAATCTCGCCAGACGTGAGATATCCTCCGCCCATGATCCCGCGTTCCACGCCATCGCGTTCCCCCATTAACGAGCATATCTCGTCATTAATAGGGAATCCCTCCTGTCACGCGGGCGTAACACTAGGGGCGTAACGGCCGGCGTGAATCTCACGCCCGCCTGCCACTAGATCAACCCCTCTCTCAGACGACTCAGGTAAGCCAATTTCACCCCAATAGGCCGTTACTCTGCCAAAATACCCCGTCTAGTTTGATCGTCGGAGAGTCCTCGGTGGCACAACAACCCCGGGACTTCCTTGCAGGTAGCTCGGCCTTAACCACCTCAAGCCCATTGAGATCCACACGCACCAGAAGGCAACCTCCAACTCAATCTCAGACATCCATCACCGCTCGTTGCAGATCAACGGAAGTTATCATCTGAAGGAGATCCAGAGATCCATCATTACCCTTTCAAAATTTGAGCCCTAAATTGTTACTCCCTTCATTTCAATAAATATGTCCACTTTTGAACTTTTAGAACTTTCATTACCATTAAGAACATTTGAGAGTCAATGAAAGTATGGATGCAAAAAATCCATTTTATCCTTGTTAAGTGCTTGTTCAGTTGATAAAACTGCACTTTTAATATGACATTTTCCTTATTATTTATATATAATAAAATATGTTTATTATAAATATGACACATATAAGGGTTTTTCCGTAAAAATACTATTTTTATGGATTTATATATTATAATTAACATTATGAAGGGAAATGTAAGCATATAATATTCATGTAATATTTGGTCTATTTAAATATGCTTACCTTATTAAATATCTTTGACCAATTCTCTTAAAACTAAAACATCATGACAAATGGTTAAGATAATATCTCAATAAAAACAAATTCTACTAATATCATTTATTGAGATAATTGTGTAGGAATTATAACATGACTGAAGTTTCAAGGAAATCCAAGTTGGCGAGATCAAATCTGCCGAAGATATTCAAGTAAATTGAAGAAACCAATTCTGGCAGAGACGTAGAGAAGATTTTCAGATTCCAGATATCAAAATAGTCTACATGTGTCACCAGAAGAAACCACAAGTGAAACGAACCCACGATCCTCCTAATCCACCGCGGATCCGCAGCCAAACCCACCAAATGGCCGCGGTTCCGCCGCAAGTTGAGAGAGTTGGGATTTTAGATTTTTTGGGTAGGATCTTAACAACTAATTGCCTTATTAGGAAACTAGAGATTCTGGCTCTATGACTATAAATAAGGACCGAGAGCCACTTGGAAAAATTATCAAACCGACGCGATCACGAAGTCCACGACGGTTCACGCATCCAGGCTGATCATCAACAGTTCATCTACCACCTTAGAAGAGATCGAGAAGCAAACTAGGGTTTTGTAATCATTTTCTAAGGAAACAAAGTGTACTTGATCTTGTTGATTAATAAAGGTAGTTGTTTTCTTATATCATTTTGTTTTTCTGCATTTTACATTATGTTTTCCCTCTCTATCTTTTCTTTTCCCAACATGCACGAGTAATTCTCCGCTTGTTAGGGTTCATAGGATTAGGGTAAATTAATGGATGATGAAAATCCTTAAACTCTTTTTAAATCCTACAAAGTTTATAAACTTTATCAAAAAAAATAGTTAACATCCTAATCGGGCGCGCTATTTTAAATGAACAAATATTTTGAAACAAAAAAAGTTGAAAAGTGGATAAATATATTGAAACGGAAGTAGTATCTCTTTTAAAAAACAGTCATGCACTCATCATAAAAGAGTTCGAATGTTTCTTCAAGCTGTTATTTTAGAAGGTGTGAAGTAAAATTATTTTAAGAAGGACCAAGAATAAAGGAAAATTCTTCCTACTTTTTTCATTTTCCCCATAATATTACATATTTTCCACCAACAAAAAGCCAAAAATCTGTAAGGGTGTTGATGATGCTCATAAGTAGGAGCTCCCCAGATCATGACACGTGGCAGAAAACGTGTCCCGATGCATACGGAAACAGGGCAAGGACTGCATATTGGAAGCATCCCCCAGGCTATAGTCCCGCGGCCTGGATCCAACCTTCAAGGATTCCCTGAACAGTCCTGTGGTCAGTGGGTATACGACCATTGGCTCACCTCCGAGCCCTCCTACACGTCGAGCTTTCTCGGCCTCCCGCTCGCCTCCGAGCCTCCTGCCGAGCTAAGCTTCCTCGGTTCTATTGAGCAACCCAAAACGCAGATCATAGGCGTCTCCGCCACAGCTCCGCGAATCTCGCCAGACGCGAGATATCCTCCGCACCATGAGCCCGCGTTCCACGCCGTTGCATCCCTCCATTAACGAGCGTATCTCATCATTAATGGAGGATCCCACCATTCTCGTAGGTGCAACGCCAAGGGCGTAACGGCTGACGAGAATCTCACGCCCGCTATCCCATGGCTGCCGCTATATAAACCCCTCTCTCAGACAACTCAGGTGAAGCAATTCTTATCCAATAGGCCGCCACTCTGCCAAAATACCTCGACTAACTTATCATCAGAGGGTCCACAGTGGTAAAACCAGGACTTCTTTGCAAGTAGCTCGGCTTCGCACCAGACAAAACCCATTAAGATCCATAAGCCTCAGGCGACCATCCTCAAACCCAATCTCAGCCGTTCGCCCGCGCCGTCGGCAGATCGTCAGAAGACAACATCTGAAGGAGATCCAGAGCTCCATCAGTTGACGTCGTCTGTGGGAATTCAAAAATTCCACTCATCGAAAGTTGATCTTCCGATCTCGAGCTGATGGCGAGTGATCATCACGACGATCCCAGCATCAGCCGCCGTCCTCCCCACAAAAGAGGCACGGATGGATCCTCTCCTCCCTGTAGTGTGTTTTTTGTCACCCCATTGAGATAGGAATACGCGCGCGCTTGTCAGGAGCATTAAAGATTCCCTCTGCTTAGGGTAGGCTGGGTTTTATTGAGTGTGGGGATCCGAATCTCCGGCAGCCGCGGACTAAGCTGCCGTTAATTATCCCTTGCCTTTGATGCGAGAGAACCTCCGATTGACATGTCAACCAGTCATGCGAACTCAATATGCAGTGTGCGTGTGTTGTGTTTTAGAAGGGTTTTGGATATATCGGGGACCCCACAGAGTTTTACGGGGGTCCCACTACCCGGATAGCGGGCTGGGGGTCAAGGGGGCTAGCAACCCCCTTGCGGGGTACGGGGTAGCGCCCCGTTAGAAATTTTTTCCTAACGGGGACAGTATTGTGAAGTGTGTGTGTGTGTATATAAAAAAAGAAGAATAGAGTCCAAATGACGCGTGGGGCCAGCGCCTCACGTGCTTGGCACGCGGGCGCTGGGCGCCGGCGTCCCACATGCTTGGCACGCGGGCGCTGGACGCCGGCGCCCCACGTGCTTGGCATGTGGGTGCTGGACGTCAGCGCCCCACGTGCTTGGCACGCAGGTGCTGGGCATCAGCAGCAAAAGGGACTTGGTCCCTGCACTGGGAGCTGTGCTCCCGATTGACTTTTGGAGTTGAACTCCTGACAAAGAGGAAAAAGGGGCTTAGCCCCTGCACTGGGAGTTGTACTCCCAAAATCAAAGATTTATTATTTTATGTGTGTGTGTGTGTGTGTGTGTGTGTGTGTGTGTGTGTGTGTATTAAGGAGTTAAACTCCTAAGATATTTTCGGAGCTGATGAAAGGGGACTCCTTTCTTCTTCCTTGGGCCTTGAATCTTCCCCAAAGTGGGGTTTTTGGAGGTGGGTCTTCTTCTTCCTCCTCTCTATTCGCTGGATCTTGGAGAAAAGAGGATGAGATTTTATAAATCTCCTCGTTTGGAGATTTGATGGAAGATCCGCGTTCTCTTTCAAGGGTTTTGTGGTGAAAATCTATTTCTTTTTGGAAAAGAAAGAGTAAAACTCTTGATTTAATTCAGAAAAGGGAAAGAAGGTTTAGAACCTTGAGGAAGGAGAAGGAGACACAAAAACCCTAGAGTTTGAGAGAATGAAAAAGTTCACTTTTTTATTTCATCATCATGTTGCCTTATATAGGCTTACATATTTACGTATAGCCTTTTGGGCTTTACAAAATGGCATTTTGCCCATCTCATGTCTCATGTGCTCATTTCTTTTGCACATAAGCCATGAGCTTTACAAAAATTTGGTTTTATGCCCATAAAGATTACATCAAATTTTTTTTATTACATGATTTTTATTTTGGCATGGGGGAGGCTGGCCGCGGGGCTCGACTTAAGCATGGGCCCACTTGAGCTGGGCTTGGGCCCACCTGGTTTGGGGTTGACTTTGACTTTGACTTGGTCAGCCAGAGTGTAATTTTTGACCCCAACACTCCCCCTAATGCCGTTCACGCCCTGTTTGCACGGATCGACAGGCTCGCGTCCATCATGGATGCCCTTATCTGTGTCCAAACAGCTTGACAAGCCCCCCAGGTCGCCGTTCCCCCACCTCGGGACCATGACCTCCGCAGAAGGGGAGATGACACTGCCCACGCTGGTACGACTGAACAGTGTCTCGCTACACCCGGCGGCCACAGATCCCCCTTGGCGACCAATTCAATGACCCGCTAGGCACCTCACAGCTCAACGCCGAGGTCTCATGAAAGAGCACCCCGCCCCGAGGCCCATTGCGCTCCTGTCCCTCCCGAGGAGGTGTCGGTCAGCTCGCCTGCTCCCAGGCATGGCCGGCACCCTCTCCCTGGACGGGGCCGCACGAACGACACTCACCACGGTAGCTCGAAGACGATCTCGCCAGGGGACCTGAGGAACCTCATAGAACGGAACCGGAACCGTGGCCAGGCGCAGGCCGCCAGCAGAAGGGGCCATAACTCCGAGTATGCCGAATCTTCGAGATACCACGACTGCCTCGATGCCCTCAAAAAGAAGATCGAAGGTATACATCGGGAGAGTCGTCCTTCAAGCGAGGGGGCCAGGTATGCCTCCGACTCGCTTACGAAGCCCTTCACTGAAGAGCTGCTCGCTGTCCGCGTCTCCTCCAAAAACAACCCTCCGAAGGTGGCCCTCTTCGACGGAAAATCCGACCCGAAAGACCACCTAGACGCGTTCACGGCGGGGATGAGCTTCCAGGACAACTCCGACGCCGCCCAATGCCGAGCGTTCCCCACCACTCTCATCCGCGCCGGATGAGATTGGTTCCGATGACTCACGCCATCCTCCATCTCTACCTTCGATGAGCTGGCCATCCAGTTCGTCGGGCATTTCGTCGGGAACAGACGGCAGAAGCGGACTGTCGATTATCTCTTCACTATAAAAAGCGAGGACAAGGAATCCTTCAAATGATATGTCACCCGCTTCTACAATGCTCTTCTTGAGGTCCTGGAGCACCGGGACGAGACTGTCATCATGGCCCTTAGGTTGGGTCTTAGGCATAACGAGTGGCTCCGCTCATTTGCATTAGCGCAACCTAAGACCATGACCGAGGTAAAAGCCTGGACCGAGTGAGAAATCCAACTCGAGCCCGAGGTAAATGCGAACCTACCCCGAAGCGACCATACCGATCAAAAGAAGAGGGCTAGAGAAGAGAAGAAGAAGATTGATCGGCCAAAATCCATACTCCCCGAAATTCGAGGAGTATACCCCACTCAACATCTCCCAGACATGGCTTTTGGAGGAGGCAAAGGGCGACCGATTTTTCAAACTCCCTCCGGTCACCAATAGAGCGGCCAAATGGACACAAAGCCCTTACCATGCCTTCCACAGGTCGCAGGGACACCCCATCAAGAATTGCAAACAGCTCTACGACTATATCGAGGAGTTGATTCGCTCGGGGCACCTGGCAAAGTACTTACGGAAAAAGCGATAAGCAAACTAGGAGCGAGCGAACCATCACCCTCCCAGTGAATTGACAATCGGCCAAATCATGGTCGTATCAAAGGGGAGTGCGCCTTGAGCCGGCAAGATTCGACGACTCCTACCGGTCGAGGGGACTAGAAGCCAGCCCCAGAAGAAGAGCAAAGCAGCCGAGCCCATCACCTTCACCGATGAGGACCTCCACGAAATATCCTTGCCTCACAACGACCGCCTGGTGATTACAACACGAGTCCACCGCTATGGGTTTTAAAGGATACTGGTCGACTCGGGGAGCTCGGCAAACATCCTTTTCTACGACTGATTTTTACGTATAGGGCTCGGCCCGTCGGACTTGAGGCCGACCGCCCACATTCTGTCGGGGTTTACTAACCACTCCATCCCGGCAGAAGGAGTGGTCATCCTCTTACTTAATATCAGGGTGGCAGGCCGTACGCGAACCGTACTAGTGGAGTTCATCGTCGCTGGAATTCCATCGACCTACAATATCCTCTTGGGACGCCCGACGCTAAACTCCCTTCGGGCCCAGATCTCGACCTACCACCTCGCAATAAAGTTTCCACTCGACCAAGGTGGAATAGGCCGGGCCTACGGGAACCAGCAAACCGTCAAGATTTGCTTCACAGTGACATCTATGCCCGAGAAACGAAGCGACGACCTTGAAAGCACGGGTGATTTCCAGGGGTCCTTGGATACTCGGGACGAACAAAAAGAAATCAGAGGGGCCCCGATGGATCCGCTAACAGAGATCCCCCTCGTCGAAGGGGATAATGAATGAACCGTCCAAATCGGGTCACTCTTAACGGGGGCCCGGCGTGACGACCCGGTCTACTTCCTCAGAGGGAACTCGGACGTATTCGCTTGGGCGCCCGCCTACATGCCCAGGATCGACCCCAAAGTAATATCACATAAGCTCAGGGTCGACCCGACGGTCCGACTCGTCAGGCAGAAGAAACGAAGTTTCGCTCCGATCAAACAAAAGACGATCGAGGACGAAGTTGACCGCTGCTTGCAGCTAACTTCATTCGAAACGTGGGCTACTCAGAATGGCCGGCGAATGTGGTCATGGTTAAAAAGGAAAGCGGGAAGTTGCGCATGTGCGTCGACTTCACAGACCTCAACAAGCCTGCCCGAAAGACAACTATCGCCTCCCTCGGATAGATCAGCTCGTCGACAGTTCGGCAGGCCATGAGTTACTCAGCTTCATGGATGCTTTCTCTGGCTACAACCAAATCCGTATGAACCCGGCAGACGAAGAGCTCACCGCATTCACAATGGACTGGGAGGTATACTGCTATAAAGTGATCCCTTCGGCCTCAAAAACGCCAGGGCTACATACCAACGCTTTGTCAACAGGATGTTCAAAACACAGATCGGGAGGAACATGGAGGTTTACGTCGACGACATGCTCGTTAAATCGACCTTGTCAGATAAGCACGCCAAAGATCTTGGCGAGACTTTCGACATCCTCTGCAGATACAAAATGAAGCTGAATCCCGCCAAGTGCGCGTTTGGAGTCACTAGTGGAAAGTTCCTCGGATTCATGATTACCCACCGAGGAATCGAGGCTAACCCGGAGAAAATCAGCGCCATCCTCAACATGGCCGCGCCAAAGACTAACGTCAAAATCATGCGGCTTACTAGGAGGGTAGCCGCTCTGGGTCGCTTCATGTCAAGGTCCGGAGAAAAGTGCCTCCCATTCTTTAAAGCCGTGAGAAAGATCCCAAGGTTCGAATGGTCGGAGGAGTGTTAGATCGCTTTTGAACAATTGAAAATACACCTGGCGACTCCCTCACTACTCACCCGGCCAATTAAGAGAGACGAGCTATCACTGTATCTAGCGGTATCCAATCAGGTTGCAGGCTCGGTGCTTGTCCGAGTAGTTGGTAGGAGCCCAGAAGCCGGTCTACTACGTAAGCCACGTCTTTAAGAATGCGGAAACAAGGTACCCGGCCATAAAAAAGATTATCTTAGCGCTTGTCGTGGCCTCAAGGAAACAACGGCACTACTTCCAGGCACACACCATCCTCATTCTCACCGAGCGTCCTTTAGGGGTATTCTCGCATCCCCTGAGTCTTCTGGTCGTTTGGAGAAATGGAGGTTGGAGTTATCTCAATTCGACATCAAATACCGCCCAAGGCAGGCTATCAAAGCATAAGTCCTGGCCGATTTTATTGTCGAATGTACTATCCCCAACAAGGAGGCAGTGTCCATGTTGGCCCCCGGATCTCAACCCTCGATCGAAGAGAGGCCCGACTCCGTCCCCGATTGGGTCCTTTACGTCGATGGGTCATCAACCGAGGATAGCTGTGGTGCCGGCCTCATCATTCGAGCCTCGAACGAGGCAGAGATGGAGTATTCTTTGAAGCTCGGGTTCAAAGACTCAAACAACGCCGTAGAGTACGAGGCCTTGCTAGCTGGACTACGATCGCCACCGGAGTGTGGCTGAAGACGATCCAAATCCGCAGTGACTCCGCCCTGGTCGTAGGCCAGGTGAATGGACGTTTCGAGGCACGGGAGCCTCCGATGGTGAAATATTTAGCCGAGGTAAGAAGACCGCGAAAAGACTTCGACGAAGTTCCAGCAGAGCAGACCCCTGGCACCTAAACGCCCAGGACGATGCTTTGAGCAAGCTAGCTTCCTCCTATACGGCCAACAATAAGAGAAATATCCTCTTCGAGGTCTTGCCACGCCCCAGCGTGGAAGACAGAGCGACAGCACTTCAAGTTTACGCTGCCCGGGAAGAAGACCGGGATTGGAGGAAGCCCCTCGTAGAATTCCTAAAGGAGGGTACGCTCTCAGAAGATCGAGGGGAAGCATGCTTCCTCCGAGCCAAATCCTGCCATTTCGTTTGGAGCAGTGAATACCTCTACAAGAAATCCTTCACTCAACCTCTGCTTTGGTGTGTCGCTCCCCATGAGGCCGATTACATCCTCCGTGAGGTCCACGAAGGGGTCGGCGGATCTCATCAAGGGGCCCGCGCCTTAGTCCAGAGGACGCTGCTCCAAGGATACTATTGGCCGACCATCCATCAGAATGCTCAGAAGCTCGTCAGAAGGTGCAAGAGCCGCCAACTCCATGGTAGCATACCCTGTCTTCCGGCTACCGAGCTAACAACCCTGACCTCCCCATGGTCGTTTTCCCTGTGGGGAATGGACATGATAGGCCAACTCCCTACTGGTACGAGCGGGAATAAATACATCCTCATTGCGGTGGACTACATTACAAAGTGGATCGAGGCCGTCCCCATCAGGAAACCGGACGCCTCCACGACCATCAAGTTCCTGCAGAACAACATAATATTCCGGTTCGGGATCCCGAGGTGTATCGTTACCGAACATGGGACGAATTTCGAAAATGACAAAGTTAAAAGATTCTGCAGCGAATACCATATACTGATGAAGTTTGCCATGGTCGTGCATCCCTAATGCAACGGGCAGGCCGAGATCGCTAACCAAGACATCATTCGAGGTCTTTGAACTCGCCTGGAAGGACGGCAGGGCAGTTGGGTCGATGAATTACCCCGGGTTTTATGGGCTTTGCGCACATCGAAGAAGACCCCAACTGGAGAGACCCCCTTCAGCCTCTGCTACGGCACCGAGGCGATGGTCCCAGCAGAGATCGGGCTGCCCAGTTACAGGGTTGAGAACTTCGACGACGAAGAAAACACCTCGGCCCTCCGGACTAATTTGGACATCTTGTTGGAAGAGCGGGACCGGGCACAGATCAAAGCTGCCGCTTATCAACAGCAAACTTCCCGCTACTATAACGCACGAGTCAAGCATCGCGCCTTCAAAACCGAAGATTTGATCCTAAGGTGGAACGAGTTCATTGATCAGGGCAAGTTGCACAAGTTTTCCCCGAAGTGGGACGGCCCATTCCTCGTCTCCGAAGTATTGCCCTGTGGGGACTATCACTTGCAAGATGCGGCGGGTCACAAATTTCCATGGCCTTACAACGCTAAGAAGCTCAAGTTGTACCTTTGAAAATTGTATCTATGAATATATGTTTCTTCTTTGCCAAAGCGATGTAAATTTTTCTAAGTCTTTTGAATTAGAAGAAACTCCTCCTATGTGTTTCCCTCTTCCTCGGTTCAAAGGTCACAGATTTCGTTTCGTGAAAATACTCAAACGCACCCAGAAGACAAAAAGGAAACAATAGTACGTCGCAAAAAGAGAACTTTATTTATCAAAAGTATTGTGGTCTCCTCAGCATTACATGAAAATTGAGATTACAACAAAGGGGGTACGGGGTCGACAAAGCGCCGCTGGTGGTACTCCATGGAGATCTCCTCCAGCCAACCCCTGGCCTCTTCAACCCGCTCCCGTCGTTGCTGCCCACGTACCTGGGACGCCACGGAAGCACCGGGCCCCCCATCCGCCGGGCAGGCGCCCGCGATCTGCCTCTTTTGGAAACACTTCAAAATAAGGGCCACTGATCGGTCGTACCTGTTCTTCGAGATAAGGCCGAAGACATAGAGCATACGCATCTTGTCGAGCGCCTCATCCAGCATCTCCTCGGAGAGGGGGTTGTACAACCCCGGGGACCTCCTTCAAATTGCATACATCAGCAATTGGAGGAGGGAAGACCGACGAGGAAGTAGACGGCCGAAATGGTCCTCGATGCGCTGGACCACACCCCGGTACGTCTCCTCGGAGAGGGATTGGTTGTACAAGTAGACGTCATCAGAAGTCATGATCTCTTCGATCGTGTAGATGCGCCCGGCCATCTCAGAAAAGCTATGCTGAAAGAAACCCATCTCCTTCTCTATTTATAGCCTAAACAGAATCCCCAAGGGCACAAATTTGCGTACGCGTGGGCGCGAATCCTGCGATTTTCTCAACTCTTCCAATACTAAACCGCCACATGGCGGGCATCCCGTATTTCTCGGCCAACCGAAGTCAGAACGACGAGGATCTTGGAACGCCTCGCCTCACCTATGCGTTTCTACCATGTGTCGCTCGCGACGGCCACTCTTCTAGATTTTCACACGTCGAGGTAGGTCGGACGACGCCTCACAAAACCGGGCAGCTTCCCTGCTCAGTCAATCCATGGCTGGTAGTTTACTACCCACCGACACCAAAGATCAAAAGCCCTCATCAAGAGCCAACCGAGCAGCTTCACTGCTCGGTCCATCTTTGTGGGTGTATGGTGTTTTTCGTCACCCCATTGAGTTGGGAATACGCGCACGCTGGTCAAGCGTATTTTAAATTACCCCTGCCTAGGGTAGGCTGGGGTTTATTGATTGTGGGGATCCGAATTTCCGGCAGCCGCGGACTAAACAGCCGTTAATTATCCCTCTTCTTTGTAGCAAGAGAACTTCCGATTGACGGGTTAAACTGGTCATGCGAACTCAATGCGATGCATTGGTGTGTGTGTGTGTTTAATATATTATAATGGAGACGTGTCCATTTTGTTTTGTTCCATTTGTAAAACAAAGGATATATATATATTTATATATAAAATAAATAAATAAATAAAAAAATATTTAGAGAAATGTTTTTTTAAATATTATTTATAATTTATTTATTTTTTTTAAAAAGATTTTTTTTAAAAAAAGAAAAGAAGGAAGAAAGAAAGAAGGAAAAAAAAGAAAAGAAAAGAAATAATAAAAAAACGGGAGGGGCTTTCCCAATTAACGTGAGGGGAGGGGGGAGCCTCCCCCACATGAGGAGGGGCAAAGGGCTCCCATTTAATGGGAGCCCTCCCCTTTACATGCTCTCACGTGAGGGGGACCAAAGAGCTTAATGGGAGCCCTCCCACTCACATGACCTCACGTGAGGGAGAGGAGAAGGCTCTCTTTTAATGGAAGCCTTCCCCACACATGGGGCCAAAATTAATTAATTAATTAATTAAATATTTTTTAACGTGGAGTTCAACTCCAAAAGAATTTTTTTTGTAGAGTTAAACTCCAAAAGCATTTTAAATGTAGAGTTCAACTCCAAAATGATTTTAAATGGAGTTCGCCTCCAAAATGATTTTTATTGTGGAATTAAACTCCAAAAATAGTTTTAAATAGAGTTCAACTCCAAAAAGAATTTTATTGTGGAGTAGAACTCCAAAAGAATTTTAAATGGAGTTAAACTCCTAAAAAAATTTAATGCGGAGTTAGACTCCCCAAAAAAACTTTATTGTGGAGTTAACTCCAAAAAAATTTTGTTGTGGAGTTAAACTCTAAAAGATTTTTAAATGGAGTTCATCTACATAAAAAAAAAAGATTTTAAATGGAGTTCAACTCCAAAATGATTTTTATTGTGGAGTTAAACTCCAAAAGAATTTTAAATGTGGAGTTAAACTCCAAAAGAATTTTAAATGGAGTTCAACTCCAAAAGATGATTTTAAATGGAGTTCAAATCCAATTTTTTTTTTATTGCGGAGTTAAACTCAAAAGAATTTTAAAAGTGGTGTGGAGTTAAACTCCACTAAATGGGGAGCCTCTCCCTCACGTGAAAGGGAGAAAGCTCCCACTTGGTGGGAGTTCTCTCTTCCTCACGTGAGAGCGGGCAGGGGCTCCCAAAAGATCTTTTTTTTGTGATAGCGTTAAACTCCAAAAAAAATTTATTTGGAGTTAAACTCCCAAAACAATTTTATTCGGAGTTAAACTCCCAAAAAAAGGGTTTTTATTATAGAGTTAAACTCCAAAAGAATTTTATTTGTGGAGTTAAACTCCAAAAGATTTTCTCTTTACTCTCTTGAGAAGAAACCCAAAATAGGTTCTCTTGAAACTCCAAGATTTAGATCTTGGATGATAAAAAAAGAGACCATTTTTCTTCTCTTGTTGGAGTCTTGAGATGTGGGTTTATGGTAAAACTTTATTTAATTTTAAAAAAAGAAGAGCTAAGCTCTTGATTTAATTGGAAAATGAAAAGGAAGAGGAAGAACTTGGAAGAGAGAGGATGGAGGCACAAACCCTAGTTTTTGGGAGAATGAAATTGTATTCTTTATTTCATTATCATGTTGCCTTTAATAGGCTTACAAATTTACATATAGCCCATTGGGCTTTACAAAATGGCATTTTTCCCATCACATGCCTCATGTGCTCACTTCTTTTACACATGAGCCATGGGCTTTACAAAAATTTGGCTTTATGCCCATTAAAAATTACATAAAAATTATTGATTACATAATTTTTACTTTGGCATAGAGGAGGCCGGCCATGGGGCTCGACATGGGCATGGGCCTTGTTCCCCTCCGAATGGCGACCAAGACAGGGACGTCTTGTCTGAAATTCGGGGCAGATACTATTTGGTGCTATCCGTCCACCTCTCCGAAGATACCAAGTTGATTTATGGCACCATATATCGAAGGTTTAAACGGATGCGGCCGATGTAGCAGACTTCGTCAGATTCCCCCTCGCTTGAGGGGTTTTTGATTGTGGGGACGGTCTTCCCTGCAGGCGCAAGCCCCTGCGGTTAATTACGCTACCGCATCGCGGTAACAACTTTCTCCTTCTCCAGATAGTCACTTCGTGTCGTGTGTATTTGATTTGTGTTCGGTTGCCCGTGGATTGTATACGGAGACTGAGTTATGTCGTCACCCGTAGGGCGCGGACTAGTCCAAATCGGTATTTTCTTAGATTTGGGTTTGGGGTTTTGGTTTGAGGATACGTTAGCCGTATTTGAGGCTAAGATCAACTCAAACGTTTGTTAAGGATACGTTAGTCCAGTTTGAGACTAAGATCAACTTAACGGGATCGTTTAGCTCCGACAAAAGAGCATTTGGGGGCTCTATTGTTCCAGTTTAGGGACATAGTGGTCCATTGCATGTATGGTCGTCGGGACCCGTCGCCTCTCTGACGACGTTGAAGGATTACAACGACAGGTGTCAGAGGAGTTCAGAGATGTACCCTTGAACCAAAGTTGATTGGGGGATTTATAGTCCAATTTGGGACTAAAGTATGTTTGAAGGTTTAAGGATACGTTAGCCATATTTGAGGCTAAGATCAACTTAAACGGTTGTTAAGGATACGTTAGTCCGGTTTGGGACTAAGATCGACTTAACGGGATCGTTTAGATCAGACAAAAGAGCATTTGGGGGCTCTATTGTTCCAGTTTAGGGACATGGTCCATTGCCAGTTTAGGGACATAGTGGTCCAATATAAGTTTAAGGACATAGTGATCTGATGCCAGTTTAAGGACATAGTGGTCCATCATTCCCGTTTTGGGGACAAATGTCAGTTTAAGGATGCATTAGTCCATGAGTTTAAGGACCCCACAGTCCGTATTAATGTGTGGTTGTCGGGACCCGTCACCTCTCTGAAGACGTTGAAGAATTACAACGATAAATATCAGAGGAGTTCAGAGATGTACCCTTGAACCAATGAGTTGGTTAAAAGAGCAGATGTGCTCAGTTCAAGATGATTTGAGGACTTATGGCCAGTTTGGGCTAAGTCCAATTATGTTTGAAATGTTGGCCCTTTGGGCCATTAGACATTTGTCTGGGTTCATCCCCTCGTCATTCAGCAGTGTTAAACAGAGGTTTGGGGGGTCTGACAACATTTTGTCTTTTATTAGGCACTGACCATTCATCATGGCTCTGGAGTTTACTTTGAATGTCATGCGAAATGATCAAGTTTGGAAAACAAGGGTATATTTGAAGTTCAGTCAAAGGGGAATCCCGCCTCTGGAAAAACTTAGCCATTTTGGGCTAGGTTGGTTTTGAAATAGTGTTAACACTAGAAGGTATTTGACGATCACGTGTTCCCACGTGATGCGCTTTGAAAAAAATAGTGTTAAACACTAAAAATGGGGTGGTTACGCGGGGTCATGTGAGGCGCCTGAGATTGGGCCGAAACTCCTTTATTTTACCCTTAGGGCTGCAAATAAGTGTTAAACACTTAGCTTTTACGCCATCACGTGTGAGCACGTGAGTCATCTGAAGATGGGGTCTGATTTCCTTTTACTTTGTTCTGCAAATAAGTGTTAAACACTTTTTGACTCTCTGGCCATCACGTGCGGGCACGTGATAGGAATCCCTCCATTGGATATTAAAGGGATTTGTTAGGGGTCACGTGGGGACAAGTGAGGGCGCCTTAAATGTGGAGCCAGATCTCCTTTTGTTTTATCCTCAAATCTGCGAATAAGTGTTAAACACTTTTCATCTTTATTTTAGAGTATCACGTGTTGGCACGTGATGGGAATTTATGCATCGATAATTACAGCACTTGCTGAGGGGTCACGTGGGGACACGTGAGAGCACCCAAAACTTCTTTTCTTTTGTTTTCTCTTTCTGCATTTTGGGAGTCACGTGGGAGCATGTGAGGCACTGCTTCAAAACTTCTTTTCTTCAGGGATCTTTTCAAGGGTCACGTGGGGCCACGTGACCCTAGTTCTTTTCATGAACAGAGATCTTTTAAGAATTGAATTCTCTGTAGGGTTAAACCCTAACTATGATTTTGGAGAATTAAATTCCTATTGTGAAAGAATTAAATTCTTATTTAGGATAAAACCCTGATTTCTTTTTAAAGGAATTAAATTCCCAGATATGTAAAAGAATTAAATTCTTGATTAGAGTTAAACCCTAGTTTTGTTTTAGGAGAATTAAATTCTCAAAACTCAATTCCCCTTCTAAGTTTAGGATCTGCATGGCAGGATCTCGACCCGATGAGAATTAAATTCTCAACTTATGGGGAGATGTGCTCTGTGCAGATCTTCAACCAGAAGAAGAACTAAGTTCTTTTTTGTATAAGAGTTAAACTCTTGGATTTTGAGAATTAAATTCTCTGTTTGAAGTTTTGATTCCCTTTCTTTTCTCACCTAGGGTTTTCTTTGTTGAGAATTAAATTCTCCTTTCTTTTCTTCCCTCTTGAGCATTAAATTCTCCTCTCTCTGTTTTTCTCTCCAAAAAAGGTCCCCTCTCTTCTTTTCTTGGCTCATATTTATAGGAGAAGGAAAAGAATCAATTTGTTTAATAAATCTTTCATTGAAAGATTTGATTTGATTTCATAATTAATATGATCTTTTAGATCGTTCAGTGAATTTTATTCACCATTGGATTTTAAATCCAAAGATATTCTGTTTGTTATTTTCGGTGAGATTTAGGGAAATCTTTCCTTCTCTAAAATCTTTCCATAAATTGGTGATTTTTAATCACCCTTGGATTTTTAATCCAACGGTCTCTATAATCCTTTTCCATTTGGAAAGATTTAGAGAAATTTAGAATTTTAATTTTATTAACTGTGAGGCTTTCAAAGCCTGTCACATGCTGGCATGCGACCATTGGTCACGTGTGAGCACGTGACCCCCAATTGGTTCCTTTCTCAGCGTTTATTTATGCTTCAGTTTTAACCATCACGTGTCAACACGTGACTATTGGTCACATGTGAGCACGTGATACCTCATTGAGCTATTTCCTTTAGCCATTTGTTTTTTATTTCTGTTTTAACTATCACGTGTCAACACGTGACCATTGATTACGTACGAGCACGTGATACCTCATTGAGGTAATTCCTGATTTTTAATCAAGGAACAGTGCATGGCATATTTGCTCATAATTTCTGATCCCGGATGAATTATGAGGCCCATAATATATCAAATCGAAGGGTTTTTCGAGATGCTTCCAATATAATCAGAATTTAGTTGTTTCTCATTCGGGATTTTGTCAAAAAACTGCCCGGAAAATACTGGTTCGCATTTTCATAAGCGTATCGCTGCCATTTGATACATTGGGCTCTTCTGCGCAGAAATTTTTTGCGGGAACAAATGCCCCCTACTACTTTGCCCACGTAAGTATATACGTAGGTGAAGTAGTGCAAAGTTATGAGTAGCCGTGGAATTGAGGGTTTAGGAGACAAGTTTAGGGTCCTTGTAGCCTAAGACTTTTCAACTTTATGAGTCGTGAGGGTCTCATAAAGACTTTTCTCCCTACGGATCGAGAGGATCTCGTAGGTGTATTTTCTTCTTAGGGGTCGTGAGGATTCCTAAGTGCGTTTTCTCTTGTAAGTCGTAAGGATCCTATAAGAGAATTTTTCCTCTTACGAGTCGAGAGGACCCGTAAGCGGTTGTTTCCCTCCTTGTCGAGATTCGACTTTAGAGAGTGAGACCCGTGGATAGTATGCAAGAGACCGTTTTGGATCACCTTGCAGGGCCCAGTGCTTAAGAAACATGTTTTTTCAATCCCTGCTGCCTAAGGCTTTTCCTCATGAGTCGAGACGAATCGAGAAGTTCTCGCAAAGACATCAATTTCCTCACGAGTCGAAACGGATCGAGCAGATCTCGCAAGAATATCTTAACGTCACAGTTAACCTTTGCACTTTACGACAAAGGTCCGTTAGGGTCTGTGGTACTTAGGGTTTTGGCCGTCGTACTGTCGCATCAGCTGATATATTCCTCGATAGGCAATCGTGTTGTTCGAGTAGCCCTGCGACTGCCGTGTCTCTGATCCCTTCGGGGGCTGGAAAAGATGTCTTCAAGCAATCCTCCTTGGCAGTTTGACCGTCGGAAGAGCAAGCGTTAGGAATTTGCCATGCCGCTTTTTACTTGAGGTTAGGCTCATTTTGGAGAGCCCCGATGAGTCATAACCACTCCGCGCTGGTGTGGGATGATCTCCGATAGTCTTTCAGGCTTTATATGACTTGCCGTTAAGACCCTGAAGCTAGGAATTTGGCCTTTGCTTCGTTTTCTGGCATTGCGTCCTCTGTATCGAGACGAATGTCGTGATTGTCTCTAGGTTGCTGGTGAACCGTCGAGGTTTGGAACTAGGGATTTTGCCGTGGCTCCTTTTGGTGATGTTGCATCTGCTGTATCGAGACGAACGTCGAGGTGGTGACCACTCCTCACTGGTGCGAGATAATCTTCGATTGTCTTTCAGGCTTTATATGACTTGCCGTTAAGACGCATGAAGCTAGGAATTTGGCCTTCGCTTCGTTTGCTGGCATCGCGTCCTCTGTATCGAGACAAATGTCATGGTTGTCTCTAGCTTGCAGGTGAACCGTCGAGGTTTGGAACAAGGGATTTTGCCGTGGCTCCGTTGTTTGATTGTCGCGTCTAAATCCCGTCGGAGGGAGAACGCTAGGGTGACATCTCGTCTGCTGTATCGAGACGATCGTCGAGGTAGTGACCACTCCGCGTGTAGGGTTCCTAGGCACACACTAGAGGTCTCACGAGGCATCAAACATGCCAATTTAAAATTTTACAAGTGCCGAGAAACCCTAATACGGATCGTTAACTAGATTTTAGGCGAAACAAATGCGAATAGTTAACAACTTAACTACAAGAACGGAAATACAACCTTTATAGATCCGGTCCTCCACCTCCATAGCTCCGCAATGAAGTCTCCTCGCTGTCCAAATCGAATCCCGGGCTCTAGCGTCGGCTTCATCGGAAAAATGGGCGGGCTAGGTCGTCAACTTCGATGCCGAAGATGATCTACGTCGAGGCATCACAAGATCAAGCTCCAACTTCACCAAGTCATGAAACTTGTGAAGAAAACACCCTATACTACTTGGAAAGTGGTAGAGGATGAAGAAATAGAAAGTGGGTTCACTTTAGAATTGGATTTCTCACTTCATTTCATCACTTGCCATTGATGAGGCAAGCTTTTCTTTCTTGTGAAGAAGAAGAAGAAAGAATATGATGAAGTGTTCTAGAATAATTGAAAAAGAAATGATTCTTATCATATTCTAACCTTAGTTAAGTGTATAGAATAGACCATGGTTAGTTATGATGGTTAGGGTTAAGCAAGAGACAAGAATGGTGGACTAAGTCAAAGCTTCATGAAGCTTCAACAAAATTACAAATAAAGCCACCATTCTTTTCATATCTTTTCCAAAATGAATAAACAAATAAATAAATGAATAAATAAGTAATGGATAAACAAAACCCTAATCATTAGTTTAACCATGGTTTAATTCTTTACACTTAACCAAGTAAATATGTATCATCAAACATGATACAATCATTTGCACAAAAAGTATATCACATATACAACTTGTACAATCCAAGTGAGAAAATCCATTTAAAGTGAACCAATACTAGTTAATGCAAAGTAATATATCAAATATATAATTATACATTAAATCATTAAATCAACACTTGATTTAACGATCCGGTCATATCGCATATAACCGACTAGTATCCTATGTATCGGCTTACCGAATCAATCCTTGATTCGATAACTAGGTTATATCGCATACAACCATTCGACACATTCATCGCGAGAATGAAATATGGTATCACACACGCATTATTCTCGGTCCCACACATATCTCATATGCGCTCCTATTTCGTTTTGCTTGAGCCAGGAAACCTCTGTGTAGGACTCTAAAGACTCGTCAATACGCCGGCTGCAGGTGATGATCATATCAAACACCCACAAGCCGCAAGCGGCCTGCTAAACGTAACGGCCACCCGGGTATTGAGCGATCAGAAGATCGACGAGCAAGCCCGCTCACACTCCTGTGAATCCAACCAGTAACACTTACCGTACAGTCCGGTCTCATCGTCTGATATGTCGCATATCTCGCCTAGGGGTGGTAAACGTCAGACCCCAATAGCTCGATAAGTCGTGTCGATATGAGGTCTATAACAATTCGAGAAACTACTGGTAACACTTACCAGTAAATCTCAGCAACCCTGGCCAGGGATTTCCGGTTATAGCCAATCGAACACAGCGCAACATCAACTCCCTATACCGGGAGAGACGAATCCCCTCCTATCGCTCATTGTCTCCATGTGATTCGGAACTGTACCCAAAAACCACCGTTTTGCACGCCCTCTTGGACGTGGTAAGGTGGAAATCAAAGCACAGTGGGAACCACACAAGACTCTATGACGATCTCGGGTCAACAGACTACTCTGTACCAGTGTCACCGGAGAACTGCCATCTGACGTAAGGTATAATACCATCTGGGAGTTCTCGGCGAGTCCGTCCAGTGTACCCAGTCGCCACTGAGCACCCGTATATCATCTCCGATGTCAAACACCAATGAATATGGGATCATCCATCGCCCATCTGTATGGGTCGAGAAGGTATGCGCTAGTCTACTCTGGTATATCGATGCCCCGTCTCGATACACCCACGACTAGGGACTTTGAAGGATGTACTTATGGACTACCATGTCCCCACTAGTATGATCCGCATCATAGTCCAGATAGTCAAGTACACATTCTAAGGGCTTTACCAACATATAACAGAGAGATAATCAATGTACACGTTAAGGTAAAGAGTAACCAGATAGCATACTATCATGTCGAGTAAGAAAGTCCTCCCTATATATGTCCCAGCATCCACTACAATATATATCCAATGTACAGTAATGGCCTCTAGGGCATACATATAACTAACAATCTCCCACTTGCACTAGGGTCATCTGATAGCAGTGGTTGTAGTATCTCATACTCAACCATCCCATAAAAGTCTCTCTCTAGGAATAGGCCTTCGTGAGTGGATCCGCCGTGTTATCTTCTGAGTCTACTCTCCTAACCTCGATCTCCTTGGAGATCAACCATCTCCATGATCAGGTGATACTTCCTTAGAATATGTCTGGATCACTGATGGGACCGGCGTTCCTTGGCATAAGCCACAACTCCATTGTCTCACAATGGTAGGAACGTAGTTCATCTCATGAACCAGTATACACCCAAACAGTCTCTTTGGTAGCATCTTAAGTAGCGATGTATCCAGCCTTTATCGTCTAGTAAGCCACGGTATTTATCTTGGAACTCTTCCAACATACCGTCCCTCCACTGAGGGTAAAGACAATGCCTGTGACTGACATTCAGTCGTCCTTATCACCCTGGAACACTTCCAGCGATTCTCCCCAGGATCAATTGATACCATCTCACTACATCTAGTGAGTATCCTAACATCCAATTACATCTATCTCATAGATGAAAACTCGGGATTTAGGAGGTATCACTTTGATCCTATGTGGAGAATCATTATGATAAGCGGAGATTGATCGAGCGTAGCATAGGAAACTTCTTCCCTAACATGAGTATGTTATCCACGTACTCTACGAGGATCGTCACCATACTCCCTACTACCTTTTTGTTTATACAAGGTTCATCTACCATTTTGATGATGTCAAACTCTTTGACTACTTCATCAAAACAGACGTTCCAACTCCGCGATGCCTGCTTTATCCTATAAAACATCTTGCACACATTTCCGCTGCTCCCACTGTCTACGAAGCCCTCTGGCTGTGTACTTATAGACGCTCTCTTCCAAATTATCATTTAGAAAAGCAGTCAAGACACCTAACCACCAGATATCGTAGTCATGGTATGTAGCCGTGGCAAGTAGGATCTGGATGGACTTAAGCATAGCCACTGGAAAAGGTTTCATCATTATCCACGCCTGGTCAATGATGCAAACCTTTAACAAGTCTAGCTTTGAAAGTCTCAACTTTTCCATCTACACCAAGTAATCTTCTCAAGATATACTTGCTCCAGATGGAGATTTAACCCTTCAGATATAGCAACCAAAGTCCATACTTTGTTGGTGTACCTGGATTCCATCTTAGATCACTAAGCATCCAGCCATTCTTACAGAGTCTTACTCCTGATGGCCAGCTCGAAGCTAGTTGGGTCATCATCTCATGATGCAATTCTCGCTCCCACTGTCATAGAGAAACTGAAGTATCTCTCAGGTGGGTGAGAAACCCTACTAGATCGGCGGAGAGGCTGAGGTTCGTTGGTATCTACCGAATCCTTTGGTTCTACCAAATCATCTGCTGTAGTTTGTATAGCTGGAACCTTTCCAGTTCTACATTACAGACCTTGCCTCGAGCTTGTCCGGATTTTGCTTTTAGACATAGGCCGGTCAACCCCAAATCTTAACTAGCTTAAGACATGGGCTCTTCCCTTTCCATATCATATATGAAGTGGTAGGCAATTGATTTGATAGGAACCGTATTCAATAGGTATGCAGCTTCTCAAGCGCATAACTCCCAAAAGGAAATAGGAAACTCAGTAGTACTCATCATAGAGCACACCATATCAAATAGGGTGTATCTGCTCCGCCCCGATATGCCATCATGCAATGGTGTATTCGGAGGAGTAATCCTGAGAGAGAATCTCATTCTCCTTTAGAAAAGTCCAGGAATTCCGTGCTCAAGTATTCTCCTCCTTGATCTCGTCAAAGGACATAATACTTATACCCGTATTGGTCCTCTACTTCTAACTTATATTCTGTGAATATCTCAAAAGGTTCGGACTTGTGTTTCAACAAGAACATATGTCTGAATTTAAAGAGATCATCAGAGAATGTAATGAAGTACAAAGAACCGGTCCTGGCATGTGTAGACAGGAAACCTTACATACATCATCATGTATCAGTCCCAAGAGTTTACTAACTCTTTCTCTACTTCCAGTAAACAGAGCTATGGTCATTTTATCTTTATGACATGACTGGCAAGTTTCACAAGATGTAAATTCAAACCGATTTAAATATGCATCTATATGTAACTTCAGCTAGTCGGGTCGCATTTGATATGACCTAGTCTACAATACCTCAAGAAGAATTCGTTCATTTCTGAACTCTTCCTCTTGTGTGTGTTCTGTATACTAAGAACTGTAGTTTGATTTAGAACATCAATGCTTTTAGATAACGTGCCAGAACCGATCAACTTTTGATATAGGAAATGTTCAAAACATTATCCAACAACACAAAATTTTATCATTTCTTTACTAATAAAGAGACTGATATGATTTTGTATATCAGGTTCGGTATCTAATAGCATTTGTTCAGAATCAATGTATTGGTAATACAGGGTGACAGTGACCAACAGACTTGGCTGCAACACTTGCCCCGTTTTCTGCCTCATGAAACTTATCACCCGTTCTCAGTTCTCTACCTCTCTTTAGCCCATGTAACGGATTACATATCTGGGATCCTGATCCGGTATCAAATACCCAGGACGTAGAGGATATTGAGAAACAGTTCTGTATAGTGAACACACCCGAAGATGATGCATCAGTATGCACTTTCTTCGTTTGGGCGGCACGGGAATTCTGGTAATCCCCAATTTCCTGCTCTGTCTTATAACAATTATAAGTTGGAGCGGGACCAACGTTCCCCTGCTCAGTATAACAAGCGGGTTCGGTCAATAATCCGTATTATTATCTTGATTAAGGCGTGACATGGTCGCTACCTGGAGAGAGAGAGAAGAAAACACTCAGCGTGCGCTCTTGCAAGAATAGATTGGTTATTATTTTATCTAATCAGGATGGCTCCCACTGTTTTTATCAAATCTTCCTTCAAACCCTAAAAGGAAAGACTAGCCGGGATTAATTACACACTACAAGTTCGCCAATCTTTCAGCCAGGCCAGTGTCGGTACTTTGAGGGAGGTCCCCCGTTCTTTCGCACGAACCTAATTAATGTAAACCTCGTTTTCCCAGAGGCGTAACCCCGTTGACATCTTTCTAGACACCTACTTGATCGGCTAATTGTAATGTGTAAAACTCTCCCAGGAGTAACAATTACTCGCAGTGGGTATCGGGATCCAACTATCTCATAGAAGGTATGCAATCTCATTGCAAATTTCAACACTTGAAATTCCCGATAATATTTTGCCCCATGCGATCTATGACCTTGACTGAGTCAACAAACCATAGACCGCAAGTAAAGTTCAACCCGTCATTTCTCGATTGAATTAAACCCACCCGCACGACCCTTGACTGAGTCAATAAGGCCGCACGACTACCCTAATCCAATCGCATCATATGCTTTACAGATAAGCACTAATCAGCTACCGCACACTATGCCTTGACTGAGTCAACAAACGCAGCACGAATACTAACTATTACCTATCTGAAATGACGGAGGGCTACGACAGGTTTTTAAGAAAACCTTTTGCGTAATGAACTTTATATCGTTGTAGAATTAAATGATTTTTGAAATGGAGTGTTTTTGAGGCTTTTCTAGTTTTGCTAAAGGAGTCACTCCCGGTGAAGGGATCGTCGGTCCTTTCCTCGTCGAATGAGGTGCGGGATATATCATATATATCACTGTGCAAAGCAAAAACACTTAAAAGCAATCAAAAGACAAACCGAGTGTGTAGCATCTGCCAGTTATTGCTAAAGGAGTCGCTCCCGGTGAAGGGATCTCGGTCCTTTTCTTATCGAATAAGGTGCAGGATATATCACATATACCTCTGTGCAAAGCAAGAACTGTAGCTACCTGTTTTATTTTTGAAATTCGATTCCACAATATCTTAGGTTTCTTTTATTTCATTAATCTCATTAATGAAGTCCCATCATTTAAATTACCTAAACATCACAGATAAATACGACGTACACTTATGCCATCCGCATTCGCCTCGATGTCCCCTCGTGCACCGTTAGGTTAGGTAACTAACGGCAGAGCGGGGCAGGGCTAGCGCGGGTGTAAAACATAAGTAACGCCTATATAATATATCATATATACAATATACAGTATCCATCACAGAACATATCAAATGATCACATCACAGATATCGCAGCAGAAGAATCATATGAAATATTGGATATACTAGGACGTCCGTGTTTTCAATGCGAGCCAGTATAAAACACGGATTCCACGGTCGCGATGAATAGCCAAACCCACACCCCTAGACCCCTACGAGAGCGGCAAGCAACCCTACCAATTCTAGAGTTAGGAGACCCGGACTCGACTCCTCGAGTTGGTCTCCCACTGGACTCCAGAACCCGGTTACTTGTGCCCTCCTCCTTGGGTCTATCCTAGTGCGGAAAAGTAAATAATATACAAATGGTGACATCTTCCGCAACCTGGAAGTGCCCCAATAAAAGAATATTACATACAAGTTTTTACATGAATGAAAATGAAAAACACTCATCTCACATAAAAACCCCCGGCTATTCAAACACGACGATCCAATATAACATATCCAGCAACACATAACATCGCATGTCATCAACGTAAGTAAATATGCGCATCCCAATTGTCGTTGACATATAGCAACGAAACCGGAGATATCACATATTACACTTACGGTCACAGAAAAGAAAGTGTAAAACTACAACAGTTGGAATCCGCAACCTGCATAGACATCCCATGCCTAATCAAATGAATTCCTTAGACATCGCATGCCTAATATTTATAAACCCCGCATTTCAGTCTCGTTATCGAAAACACTTTTCAATACCAAGTCGGGCAATTCAACAGGATTCCCGACATTTTGATCGAATGCTCGTCGCAAACTTTAGTAGGCGGCCACACCCCCGATACCGCCGACGAAGTGCACGAAGGCGGAACACCGCTGCCGCGAGCACCCGAGCGGATGCTTTCGGCGACGGGGTTCTCCTACAGTCACTTGGTCGGGGCTATGGGGCGACGCTGTCTATTAAGTTTACCCGGCGAGTATCCGCGTACACTACGTGATTGCGACGGACTTTTGATCGCATCAAAATTCCGTGGCAACCGATCAAGTGAGACTAAAGTGCTATGTTTATAACATTCATTCAGTTATCTCATAACTTTTTGTGAATTCCAATTATTGTATCCCATTCCAGATAAATAGAAAATGTTAAACTTTTCGATCGAACAGTCAAACACCCAAGTTTTCCCGAAACCGTTCAACACATGAAATAGGTTCAAAGACATTCACTTCATGCCTCAGTACCAACGGTCCAGCCGTAGAAGGGTCAAGCCAACGCCTCACATGTGGCACGCCGTACTGCCCCAAACCCGAAGGTTCAAAGGGCAGTTCAAGACGGTTACATAATCGAGTTAAGGTTTGTTGTCTTCTAGAGGGACCATCGCGTTACTTGTACTACTTAGAACGTCTTTAAACCTCAGAAAAATCCAACACTTGAAAATTTTCCGGCAGGGAAAAAGTTGGGTATTTATATCCGGTCGAACTTTTTAACATATTCAAAAATTATCCGGAATCCACATAGACAAAATCAGATAATCCGATCGAATCATCGAATCCCCAAAACAACCCCAGAAAATTCAACTCTTGAATAATTATTAAAAATTCCCAGAAAACTCAGCACCTGAAAAAATGAATTACTGTGCAAATTTTAAGGGCCGACGTCATCATATTGCTGCGGAACCGCCGCAGAAGCCAAGCTTCTGCCGCGGTTCCGCCGCACAATATACACTTCATGGGATAATTTTTGCACCGTAATTCATATAATTCCCTGCTGAATTTTTTAAGCATTTTTAATCTGGAAAAAACCCAGTTTTTGAAAAAAGTCCAGAGAGCGGGTCGGATTAGGGCTTCGGGGTTTGTAAGGATTTGAAATTCCGTCTACGCATCGCCTAAGGCTCTAGCTAGGCTCTGATACCACTGTAGGCTTCCTAGGCACACACTAGAGGTCTCACGAGGCATCAAACATGCCAATTTAAAATTTTACAAGTGCCGAGAAACCCTAATACGGATCGTTAACTAGATTTTAGGCGAAACAAATGCGAATAGTTAACAACTTAACTACAAGAACGGAAATACAACCTTTGTAGATCCGGTCATCCACCTCCATAGCTCCGCAATGAAGTCTTCTCGCTGTCCAAATCGAATCCCGGGCTCTAGCGTCGGCTTCATCGGAAAAATGGGTGGGCTAGGTCATCGACTTCGATGCCGAAGATGATCTACGTCGAGGCATCACAAGATCAAGCTCCAACTTCACCAAGTCATGAAACTTGTGAAGAAAACACCCTATACTACTTGGCAAGTGGTAGAGGATGAAGAAATAGGAAGTGGGTTCACTTTAGAATTGGATTTCTCACTTGATTTCATCACTTGCCATTGATGAGGCAAGCTTTTCTTTCTTGTGAAGAAGAAGAAGAAGAAAGAATATGATGAAGTGTTCTAGAATAATTGAAAAAGAAATGATTCTTATCATATTCTAACCTTAGTTAAGTGTAGAGAATAGACCATGGTTAGTTATGATGGTTAGGGTTAAGCAAGAGACAAGAATGGTGGACTAGGTCAAAGCTTCATGAAGCTTCAACAAAACTACAAATAAAGCCACCATTCTTTTCATATCTTTTCCAAAATGAATAAACAAATAAATAAATGAATAAATAAGTAATGGATAAACAAAACCCTAATCATTAGTTTAACCATGGTTTAATTCTTTACACTTAACCAAGTAAACATGTATCATCAAACATGATACAATCATTTGCACAAAAAGTATATCACATATACAACTTGTACAATCCAAGTGAGAAAATCTATTTAAAGTGAACCAATACTAGTTAATGCAAAGTAATAAATCAAATATATAATTATACATTAAATCATTAAATCAACACTTGATTTAACGATCCGGTCATATCGCATATAACCGACTAGTATCCTATGTATCGGCTTACCGAATCAATCCTTGATTCGATAACTAGGTTATATCGCATACAACCATTCGACACATTCATCGCGAGAATGAAATATGGTATCACATACACGCATTATTCTCGGTCCCGCACATATCTCATCTGCGCTCCTATTTCGTTTCGCTTGAGCCAGGAAACCTCTGTGTAGGATTCTAAAGACTCGTCAATACGCTGGCAGCAGGTGATGATCATATCAAACACCCACAAGCCGCAAGCGGCCTGCTAAACGTAACGGCCACCCGGGTATTGAGCGATCAGAAGATCGACGAGCAAGCCCGCTCACACTCCTGTGAATCCAACCAGTAACACTTACCGTACAGTCCGGTCTCATCGTCTGATATGTCGCATATCTCGCCTAGGGGTGGTAAACGTCAGACCCCAATAGCTCGATAAGTCGTGTCGATATGAGGTCTATAACAATTCGAGAAACTACTGGTAACACTTACCAGTAAATCTCAGCAACCCTGGCCAGGGATTTCCGGTTATAGCCAATCGAACACAGCGCAACATCAACTCCCTATACCGGGAGAGACGAATCCCCTCCTATCGCTCATTGTCTCCATGTGATTCGGGACTGTACCTAAAAACCACCATTTTGCACGCCCTCTTGGACGTGGTAAAGTGGAAATCAAAGCACAGTGGGAACCACACAAGACTCTATGACGATCTCGGGTCAACAGACTACTCTGTACCAATGTCACCGGAGAACTGCCATCTGACGTAAGGTATAATACCATCTGGGAGTTCTCGGCGAGTCCGTTCAGTGTACCCAGTCTCCACTGAGCACCCGTATATCATCTCCGATGTCAAACACCAATGGATACGGGATCATCCATCGCCCATCTTGTAGGGTTCCTAGGCACGCTAATGAAGTCTCACAAGGCATCAACCATGCCAATTTCAAATTTTACAAGTGCCGAGAAATCCTGATATGGATCGTTAACTAGAATTTTAGGCGAAACAATAAGCTAGTTAACAATTTAACTAAGTGAACGGAAATACAACCTTTGTAGATCCGGTTCTCCACCTCCATAGCTCCGCAATGAAGTCTCCTCGCTGTCCAAATCGAATCCCGGGCTCTAGCGTCGGCTTCATCGGAAAAATGGGCGGGCTAGGTCGTCGGCTTCGTGCCGAAGATGATCTATGTCGAGGCATCACAAGATCAAGCTCCCACTTCACCAAGTCATGAAACTTGTGAAGAAAACACCCTATACTACTTGGCAAGAGGTAGAGAATAAATAAATAGGAGGTGGGTTCACTTTAGAATTGGATTTCTCACTCATTTTCACAAGTTGCCATTGTTGATAGCAAGCTTTTTCTTGAAGTGAAGAAGAAGAAGAAGAAGAAGAAGCAAGAATATGATAAGTGTTAATTAAAAATGGAAAAGAAAATCAATACTTATCATATTCAAACCATGGTCAAGATAACTTGTGTAGAGAATCAACTATGGTTCAAGTGAATGGTTAGAGTTAAGAAAAGAGACCAAATGGTCAAACCATTCAAAGCTTCATGAAGCTTCAAAAGAAAGTCCAAAATGAGCCACCATTTCATTTCTTTTCCAAATATAAATGAAAAGAAATAAATAAGTAAATCAAATAAACAAAACCCTAATCATTAACTTAACCATGGTATAATTCTTTACACAAACCCAAGTGAGCATGCATCATCAAACATGATACAAACAAGTGCACAAAAGTATATCACATATACAAGTTGTGTACATCAAGTGAGAAAATCCTTTTAAAGTGAACCAATACTAGTTAATGCAAAGTAATATATCAAATATGTAATTATGCATTAAATCATTAAATCAACACTTGATTCAATGATCCGGTCATGTCGCACACAACCGACTAGTATACAATGTATCGGCTTATCGAATCAATCCTTGATTCGATAACTAGGTTATATCACATACAACCATTCGATACATTCATCGCGAGAATAGAATACGGTATCACATACACGCATTATTCTCGGTACCGCACATATCTCATATGCGCTCCTATTTCGTTCCGCTTGAGCCAGGAAACCTCTGTGTAGGACTCTAAAGACTCGTCAATACGCCGGCAGCAGGTGATGATCATATCAAACACCCACAAGCCGCAAGCGGTCTGCTAAACGTAACGGCCACCCGGGTATTGAGCGATCAGAAGATCGACGAGCAAGCCCGCTCACACTCCTGTGAATCCAACCAGCAACACTTACCGTACAGTCCGGTCTGATCGTCTGATATGTCGCATATCTCGCCTAGGGGTGGTAAACGTCAGACCCCAATAGCTCGATAAGTCGTGTCGATATGAGGTCTATAACAGTTCGAGAAACTACTGGTAACACTTACCAGTAAATCTCAGCAACCCTGGCCAGGGATTTCCGGTTATAGCCAATCGAACACAGCGCAACATCAACTCCCTATACCGGGAGAGACGAATCCCCTCCTATCGCTCATTGCCTCCATGTGATTCGGGACTGTACCCAAAAACCACCGTTTTGCATGCCCTCTTGGACGTGGTAAGGTGGAAATCAAAGCACAGTGGGAACCACACAAGACTCTATGACGATCTCGGGTCAACAGACTACTCTGTACCAGTGTCACCAGAGAACTGCCATCTGACGTAAGGTATAATACCATCTGGGAGTTCTCGGCGAGTCCGTCCAGTGTACCCAGTCTCTACTGAGCACCCGTATATCATCTCTGTTGTCAAACACCAATGGATATGGGATCATCCATCGCCCATCTGTATGGGTCGAGAAGGTATACGCTAGTCTACTCTGGTATATCGATGCCCCGTCTCGATACACCCACGACTAGGGACTTTGAAGGATGTACTTATGGACTACCATGTCCCCACTAGTATGATCTGCATCATAGTCCAGATAGTCAAGTACGCATCCTAAGGGCTTTACCAACATGTAACAGAGAGACAATCAATATACACGTTAAGGTAAAGAATAACCAGATAGCATACTATTATGTCGAGCAAGAAAGTCCTCCCTATATATGTCCCAGCATCCACTACAATATACATCCAATGTACAGTAATGGCCTCTAGGGCATACATATAACTAACACATCTGTATGGGTCGAGAAGGTATGCGCTAGTCTACTCTGGTATATCGATGCACCGTCTCGATACACCCACGACTAGGGACTTTGAAAGATGTACTTATGGACTACCATGTCCCCACTAGTATGATCCGCATCATAGTCCAGATAGTCAAGTACACATCCTAAGGGCTTTACCAACATGTAACAGAGAGACAATCAATATACACGTTAAGGTAAAGAGTAACCAGATAGCATACTATCACGTCGAGCAAGAAAGTCCTCCCTATATATGTCCCAGCATCCACTATAATATACATCCAATGTACAGTAATGGCCTCTAGGGCATACATATAACTAACACCGCGCTGGTGCGAGATGATCTCCGATTGTCTTTCAGGCTTTATATAACTTGCCGTCAAGACCCTGAAGCTAGGAATTTGGCCTTTTGCTTCATTTGCTTTGGCGCGTCCGAATCCTGCTGGGGGAAGAACGCTGGGGTGACATTTCATCTGCTGTATCGAGACGATCGTCGAGGTGGTGACCACTCCGCGCTGGTGCGAGATGATCTCCGATTGTCTTTTAGGCTTTATATGACTTGCCGCCAAGACCCTGAAGCTAAGAATTTGGCCTTTTGCTTCATTTGATTTGGCGCGTCCGAATCCTGTTGGAGGAAGGATGCCATAATGACATCTCGTCTGCTGTATCGAGACGAACGTCGAGGTGGTGACCACTCCGCGCTGGTGCGAGATGATCTCCGATTGTCTTTCAGGCTTTATATGACTTGCCGTTAAGACCCTGAAGCTAGAAATTTGGCCTTCGCTTCATTTGCTGGCATCGCGTCTGTTGTATCGAGACGAGTGCTGAGATGGAGCTGGGATTTTGCCGTTACTCCGCTTGTTTGACCATGGGGTCTTTCGTTGAAGTTGCATCTGCATCCCGCTGGACTGCAAAGTAATGTCGTTGTTGACATTGCGTCTGCTGTAACGAGACGGATGTCGAGGTGGTCTCTAGGTTGTCGATGAACCGTCGAAGCTTGGAACTAAGGACTTGGCCATGGCTCCATTGTTGGTGTTGCGTCTGTGCCTTGTTGGAGAAAGAACAATGTGGCGACATCTCATCTGCTGTATCAAGACGAACGTCGAGGTGGTGATCGCTCCACACTGGGGTAAGATGATCTCTGGTGGTCTTTCAGGTTTTATATGAGTTACCGTCAAGACCCTGAAGCTAGGAATTTGGCCTTCACTTCGTTTGTTGGTATCGCGTCTGCTGTATCGAGACGAATGCTGAGGTGGATCTGGGAATTTTTCGTCACTCCACTTTGCTGACCATGAGATCTTTCGTTGACGTTGCATCTGCATCCTGCTGGACTGCGAAGGAACGCCGTTGTTGACATTGCGTCTGCTGTAACGAGACGAATGCTGAGGTGGAGCTAGGACTTTGCCGTCACTCCGCTTTGTTTTGACCGTGAGGTCTTTTGTCGGCGTTGTATCTGCATCCTGCTGGACTGCGAAGGGACGCCGTTGTTGACATCTCGTCTGCTGTATCGAGACGAATGTTGAGGTGAAGCTGGGATTTTGCCGTCGCTTCGCTTTGTTTCGACCGCGAGGTCTTTTGTTGACGTTGCATTTGCATCCTGCTGGACTGCGAATGAACGCCGTCGTTGACATCTCGTCTGCTGTAACGAGATGAATGCTGAGATGGAAATGGGATTTTGCCATGGCTCTGTTTGATGGTGTAACATCTGTGTCATGCTGGAATGAGGAGGCCCACCGTCGTTGGTCTCCAGGCTGCAGATGTGTCCATTGAGATTTGGAACTAGGGACTTTGCCATGGTTCTATTTCGTTACGACTCTGAGGTTGGTTGTTGACGTCACGTCTGCATCTGGTTGGAGTGAGGAGAAACGCCGTCGGTGATCTCTAAGTTGTCGATATCGACGTCGAGATCCTGAAGCTAGGGATCTTCCTTTGATTCGTTTGTTGACATTGTGTCTGCGATATTGCGACAAATGTCGAGGTTGCCTCTAGGTTGTCTATGAACCATCGAGATTAGGCTTCGCTTTCTGATGGAGCCTGGTAGGGAAGTATGGTTCCTTCTTTGTTTGTGCCCCTGGATTGTATACAGGGATCGATGTGATCTCACCTGTAGGGCAAGAGTTTCATTCATTTTCATATTATTATTTTATTTCTGCGATGCTCTATCATTTCAGCTTTTATATCGCGAAGGTCGCGATTGCCCAATCATTTCGGCTATTTTTCGCGGTGCCCCAATCATTTCGGCTATTTATTTTATTTTCACTCGCTGCTTTTTATTGCGAGTTGCCCAATCATTTCGGCTATTTATTATACATACATTTTTACTTGCTGCTTTTTATTGCAAGTTGCCCCAACATTTCGGCTATCTCATATGCACTTTTAGCTCGCTGATTTTTATCGCGAGTGTAGAACTTGGAGTCTGGTGCCAATCTTAGCATCAACATCGCTACGACTGGAATATTGCCAGGAGAGAATCATCATTTGCCATGAAAGTACTTGGAATTTGATACCGATTTAGGCATCAGCATCGCTCCAACTGGGATATTTCCAGGAATGAATCATCATTTGCCTTTGTCGATGTCGAACAAAGGTGGCTTAGCAAACGGGGTTAGGGTCCTGTCGACTAAGGCTTTTGACTTCATGAGCCGTAAGGGTCTCACAAAGGTATTTCTCCCTACAAGTCGTGAGGATCTCGTAGGTGCGTTTTCTTCTTAGGGATCGTGAGGATTCCTAAGTGTATGTTCCTCTGTAAGTCGTAAGGATCTTACAAAAGGGTTTTCTCCTTATAAGTCAAGAGGACTTACAAGGGTTGTTCACCATATGGACATATCCCCAATCACGGATGGGACTTGGTTAGGGAAATGTTTATTCGTGCCCGTGGATTGTATACAAGGGTCAGTATGAGCCGCTTGTAGAGCAGTATCGAAGATTGTGGGGGGTTGCTTAAGAACAGGTTCAGGTCTCTGTAACTTAAGACTTTCAAATCTTACGAGCCGTGAGGGTCCCATAAGAGAGTTCTCCTTACGAGTCGTAAGGATCTCGCAAGTGTAATTTCTCCTTAGGAATCGTGAGGACTCCTAAGTGTGTTGCTCCCTTGTGAGTCGTAAGGATCTCACGATGGTGGTTTCTCCTTACAAGGTCGTGAGGACCCTGTAAGTGTCTTTTAACGAGGTTGTGCCCTTTCAGGTTTTCACAAACATTCGCCGGTAGTCCTGTTGTTTTTACTCACGGAGTCCTTTCGGGTTTTCATCCGTGCCCATTTTGCTTATGGACATATCGTTTTTGTTTTGTTTTTTTTTTTTGAACGAGCTTGCGCCCTTTTGGGTTTTCACAAGACTCGCCGGTAGTCCTGCTGTTTTTACTCACAGCGCCCTTTCGGGTTTTCGTCCGTGCCCATTTTGCTTATGGACATACCGTTTTTTTTACGTCAGCCTGAAAATGCCGCGGGTTGGGAGTAGTTTAACGACGTTTCGGTCATTTGCAAGCTTTAGGATATTGCGGCCCGTCATTAGTTTAAGGACGTTTTAGTCAGCCGTCGCCGTATTTGAGACGAATCTCTAGTTTACTGACTTTTTGGTCTATGGGGCTTTCCCTATGAATGAGCATAATGCCCCCGGCATATCCATCTTTCTCGGAGCATGTGGTTGTGGCGGGCTCACCTTCCAGTTTTCGGACCGCGCGAACTTGCCCTGTTGGTATTGGTCTTCAACCCAGTTTTTGAAGATGTAGCAATTTTCGATCGGATGGCCCAATACTTGGTGGTAAGGGCAGTAATTAGGATTGTTGACCTCATTCAGTTGTAGCTGGTGTTTCGGCTCCGGTAGAGTGATAAGCCCGTCGCGTACTTCTAGTTCGAACAGCCTCCTTGTTTCATCCCGGGGAAATGAGTAAGGACGTTTCAACTTTTCATAGAGGGGTTGCCGCTTGTTGTTTTGGCGAACAACCGGTCTAGGACCACTCGATTGTTGTTGAGCGTTGGCGACGAAGGCCGTTTTTCCTTCCCTTTATCCTTTTTGTTCGATCCCTTGTTTGCGGGTCCGAGATTCTTTCCGGGTAGTGTGCGATTGCACGGCTGAATGTTCTCGCAACTCCTCAATTCTTTCGTTTCAGAGATGGATTCCTTGAAGAGAGGGTCGAGGGCTACTTTTTTGTCGGAGTCGCTCCCGAAGGTGAGAACTCGCGATTCCTCGGGATCAACCCTATGACAATTACCGGCAATTCTTATATGCTCATCTGTCGCACTTTTCTGCTGTCTACGAACTTCATGCTTTGTCCTGTTGAAGTGTTGCCTGTGTACGACATAACCTTGCCACCAACACTTAAAGGAGTGCAGTCTTCAGTAGGATGTGCGATCTTCTGATGATATAAGCAGAAGTTAGGATGTACGTCCGCTTCATCAAGATGTATACCACCAGGAGAATTTTGTCTGAAAGAGGGCAGTCTCATCCCCATCGATATGTCTTTGGCGAATCGTTTCCTCGTCTTGATCCTACTTTCATTTGCGGCGGATGTACTTTGATCTGGTGGGAGTGTTTCGACCCTTTTGTCCAGTCGCCGGCGTTTGGCCTTTTCAAATATGGCCATCTCGCGCTCTCGATCGGCTTTGCTTTTAAGACGGGCTTCGTTCAGGAAGGCATTGATCATCTCGTCTGACGGTCACAGAAGTTCTGGTTCAGGACCCGCCCCTGGTTTCTCGATGCAAGGAGCCTCTTTATCATCTATCAATGAGTGAGAGATCACATGACAACTTGCTACGTAGTCCTCAGATTCATCTGATGAGTCTTCTCCATCATTTTCGTCCTCGAGGACGTGGCTGAGGAACTCTTGGAGCGTGATTGGAATCCGCGCCTTCTGGTTATACTCTTCCAGCGCGTCAATCTGTCTTTGCAAATCCGTGCTCTTGTCGCCAGGTTTCACGGGCTTCTTGGATTTCTTCTTGTTTTTCTTTGAAGATTTTGACGGCTGGGTGTGAGTGTTGGGGCCTTCACCATCGATCTTTGGAGTTGGGCGCGGCTTCAGCATCCCTTCGATAATCTGGGGTTCTAGCGAGTTCTTCCACCCGAACCCCGGGCATGTCTGGAGATCATTCAGCATCTTTTTGGTTTTGGCTGACAGCACGACCTCCGACGGAGCTTCTTCAACAAAAGAACAAGTTGCCCCCGGTGTGTCCTTCTTCTTTGGAGTGTGTGTTAGTTGTATGTATGCCCTAGAGGCCAGTATTGTACAGATGATGTATATTATATTGGATGCTTGGACATATATAGAGATGACTTTCTTGCTCGATATGATAGTATGCTATCTGGTTGCTCTTTATCTTAACATGTACACTAGTCTCTTTAAACTGTCTTATAGTTACATGTTGGTAAAGCCCTTAGGATGTGTACTTGACTACCTGGACTATGATGCAGATCATACTAGTGGGGACATGGTAGTCCATAAGTACATCCTTCAAGGTCCCTAGTCGTGGGTGTATCGAGACGGGGCATCGATATACCAGTGTAGACTAGCGTATACGCTTCTCGACCCATGAGATGGGCGATGGATGATCCCATATCCATTGGTGTTTGACATCAGAGATGGTATACGGGTGCTCAGTGGAGACTGGGTACACTGGACGGACTCGCCGAGAACTCCCAGATGGTATTATACCACACGTCAGATGGCAGTTCTCAGGTGACACTTGTGCAGGTTAGTCTGTAGACCCGAGATCGTCATAGAGTCTTGTGTGATTCCCACTGTGCTTTGATCTCCACCTTACCACATCCATGAGGGCGTGCAAAATGGTGGTCTTTGGGTACAGTCCCGAGTCACATGGAGGCAATGAGCGATAGGAGGGGTTTCGTCTCTCCCGGTATTGGGGGTTGATGTTGCGCTGTGCTCGATTGGCCGTAACAGGGAAGTCCCTGGCCAGGGCTGATCAGAGATTTGCTGGTAAGTGTTACCAGTAGTTTCTCGGCCCATTATGAGCCTCACATCAGCACGACTTATCGGTTATTGGGGTCTGACGTTTACCACCCTAGACTTGATATGCGACATATCAGACGAACAGACCGGACTGTACGGTAAGTGTTACTGGTTGGATTCACAGGAGTGTGAGCGGGCTAGCTCGTCGATCTTCTGATCGCTCAATACCCGGATGGCCGTAACGTTTAGCAGACCGCTTGCGGCTTGTGGGTGCTTGATATGATCACCATCTGCTGCCGGCGTATTGACGAGTCTTTAGAGTCCTACACAGAGGTTTCCTGGCTCAAGCGAAACGAAATAGGAGCGTATATGAGATATGTGCAGGACCGAGAATAATGCGTGTATGTGATACCGTATTCCATTCTCGCGATGAATGTATCGATTGGTTATATGCGATATAACCTAGATATCGAATCAAGGATTGATTCGATAAGCCGATACATAGGATACTAGTCGGTTATATGCGATATGACCGGATCGTTAAATCAAGTGTTGATTTAATGATTTAATGTATAATTATATATTTGATATATTACTTTGCATTAACTAGTATTGGTTCACTTTAAATGGATTTTCTCACTTGATGTGCAAGTTGTATATGTGATATACTTTTGTGCACATGTTTGTATCATGTTTGATGATACTTGCTCATTTGGTTAAGTGTAAAGAATTAAACCTTGGTTAAGTAAATGGTTAGGGTTTTTATTTATTCATTCATTTATCGTTTTAATTTGGATTAAAAAGAAATTGCAAAAGAAAACAAAATGGTTGCTTTCATTCTTGAAGCTTGTTGAAGCTTCATGAAGTTTTGACCAAAGTGACCATTTTGTCTTCATGCTTAACCCTAACCATTCATCTAACCGTAGTCAATTCTCTACACCTAACCATGGTTCATATTATGATAAGTATTCATTTCTTTTGCATTTTAAAAAAAAAACTAATTATATTTCTTCTTCTTCACCATCTTCATCAAGAAGAAAAGCTTGCCTTCATCAATGGCAACTTGAGCAAAAGTGTGAGAAATCCAATTCTAAAGTGAACCCACCTCCTATTTCTTCACCCTCTACCTCTTGCCAAGTAGTATAGGGTGTTTTCTTCACAAGTTTCACAACTTGGTGAAGTCGGAGCTTGAGCTTGTGAAGCCTCGACGTAGATCTTCTTCGGCAGCGTAGCCGACAACTATTCCGCTCATTTCTCCAATGAAGCCGATGCGAGAGTCCGGGATTCGAGATGGACAGCGAGAGGAAGTCTACATGGAGCTAAGAAAGTGGAGAACCGGATCTACAAAGGTTGTGGCTTCTCACTATTAGTTAAGTCGTTAAGCAGTTTAATGTTTTGCCTAAAATTCTAGTTAACGATCCGTATTAGAGTTTCTCGGCACTTGTAAGCTTTGATATTGGCATGGTTGATGCCTTGTGAGACCTCTTGAGAGTGCCTAGAAACCTTACGGTGGTATCAGAGCCTAGCTAGAGCCTTAGGCGAAGTCTAGACGACGTTTGAAATCCGAACGAACATCGAAACCCATTTCCAAAATGCTCTCTGGAAATTTTCTGAAAATTTGGATTTTTGTCAATTAAAAATATGCAGAAAAATAAGCAGGGTCTTATTTGAATTACTGTGAAAAACGAGGGTCTAAATCGATAAATCCACCTAGGAACCGCGGCACAAGCTTGGCATGTGCGGCGGTTCCGCGGCCGTACTGTCCCCTTGTCCAATGATTTCTGCACAGTAATTCATATAATTGTATGCTATATTTTCTGGGTATTTTTATTGTGACTCTACAGATGAGTATTCTGGGGTGGTATTGGGAATCAATGATTCGATCGGATTATCAAATTTTGTCTTTGTGTTTTTCCGGATAATTTAAGAATATGTTAAAAAGTTCGACCGGATATAAATACCCAACTTTTCCCCTGCCGGAAAATTTCCAAGTGTTGGATTTTTCTGTGATTTAAAGACATTCTGAGTAGTGCAAGTAACGTGATGGTCCCTTTAGAAGACAACAAACCTTAACTCGATTATGTGACCGTCTTGAACTGCCCTTTGAACCTTAGGGTTTGGGGCAGTACGGCGTGCCACATATGAGGCGTTGGCTTGACCCTTCTACGGCTGGACCGTTGGTACTGAGGCATGAACTAAACGTCTTTGAACTTATTTCATGTGTTGAACGGTTTCGGGAAAACTTGGGTGTTCGAATGTTCGATCGGAAAGTTTAATATTTTCTATTTATCCGGAATGGGATATAATAATTGGAATTCACAAACAGTTATGAGATAGCGAATTCACAAACAGTTATGAGATAGCTGAATGAATGTTATAAATCTAGCGGTTTAGTTTCACTTGATATTGAAAAAAGTTTTCGATAATGAGACTAAAATGCGGGGTTTATAATTGTTAGGCATGTGATTTCTAAGTATTTCATTTGATTAGGCATGCGATGTCTAAAGAGATTGCGGATTCCAACTGTTGTAGTTTTACACTTTCTTTTCTGTGACCGTAAGTATAATATGTGATATCGCCGGTTTCGTTGCTATATGTCAACGACAATTGGGATGCGCATATTTACTTACGTTGATGACATGTGATATTATGTGTTGCTGGATATGTTATATTGGATTGTCGTGTTTGAATAGCCGGGGTTTTTTATGTGAGATGAGTGTTTTTCATTTTCATTCATGTAAAAACTTGTATGTAATATTCTTTTATTGGGTCACTTCCAGGTTGCGGAAGATGTCACCCTTTGTATATTATTTACTTTTCCGCATTAGGATAGACCCAAGGAGGGGAGCACAAGTAACCGGGTTCTAGGGTCTAGTGGGAGACCATCTCGAAGAGTCGAGTCCGGGTCTCCTAACCCTAGAATTGGTAGGGTTGCTTGCCGCTCTCGTAGGGGTCTAGGGGTGTGGGATTGGCTATTCATCACGACCGTGGAATCCGTGTTTTATACTGGCTCGTATTGAAAACACGGACGTCCTAGTATATCCAATATTTCATATGATATTTTCTGCTGCGATATCTGTGATGTGATCATGTGATGTACTGTGATAGATACTTTATATAGTATATATGATATATTATATAGACGTTACTTATGTTTTACACCCGCGCTAGCCCTGCCCCGCTCTGCCGTTAGTTACCTAACCTAACGGTGCACGAGGGGACATCGAGGCGAATGCGGATGGCATAAGTGTACGTCGTATTTATCTGTGATGTTTAGTTACTTAAATGATGGGACTTCATTAATGTGATTAATGAAAGAAAATAAACCTAAGATGTTATGGAATCGAATTTCAAAATAAAACAGGTAGCTACAGTTCTTGCTTTGCACAGCGATATATATGATATATCCCGCACCTCATTCGACAAGGAAAGGACCGAGATCCCTTCACCGGGAGTGACTCCTTTAGCAATAACTGGCAGATGCTACACACTCAGTTTGTCTTTTGATTGCTTTTAAGAGTTTTTGCTTTGCACAGTGATATATATGATATATCCCGCACCTCATTCGATGAGGAAAGGACCGACGATCCCTTCACCGGGAGTGACTCCTTTAGCAAAACTAGAAAATCCTCAAAAACACTCCATTTCAAAATTCATTCGAACCTACAACGATATCAAGTTCATTACGCAATAGGTTTTCAGAAAAACCTGTCGTAGCCCTCCGTCATTTCAGATAAGTCCTGTTTAGTATTCGTGCTGCGTTTGTTGACCTTGTCAAGGCGCAGTGTGCGGTAGCTAACCAGTGCTTATGCATATGATGCAGATTTGGTTAGGGTAGTCGTACGGCCTTGTTGACCTTGTCAAGGGTCGTGCGAGTGGGTTTGATTCAATCAAGAAATGACGGGTTGAACTTGACTTGCGATCTATGGTTTGTTGACCTTGTCAAGGTCATAGATCGTTCGGGGCAAAATATTATCGGGAATTTCAAGTGTTGAAATTTGCAATGAGATTGCATACCTTCTATGAGATAGTTGGATCCCGATACCCACTGCGAGTAAGAGTTACTCCTGGGTGAGTTTTACACATTACAATTAGCCGATCAAGTAGGTGTCTAGAAAGGTGTTAACGAGGTTACGCCTCTGGGAAAACGAGGTTTACATTAATTAGGTTCGTGCGAAAGCACGGGGGACCTCCCTCAAAGTACCGACACTGGCCTGGCTGAAAGATTGGCGAACTTGTAGTATGTAATTAATCCCGGCTAGTCTTTCCTTTTAGGGTTTGAAGGAAGATTTGATAAAAACAGTGGAAGCCATCCTGATTAGATAAGATAATAACCAATCTGATCTTGCACGAGCATACGCTAAAGTGTTTTCTTCTCTCTCTCTCCAGGTAGCGACCATGTCATGCCTTAATCAAGATAATAATATGGATGTATTGACCGAACCCGCATGTTATACTGTGCTGGGGAACGTTGGTTCCGTTCTTTCTTATAAGGGTTATAGGACTGAACAGGGTATAGGGGAATACCAGGATTCCAATGCCACCCGATTGAAGAAAGTACATGTTGATGCATTTTCTTCGGGTGTGTTCGTTACAGAGAACCGTTTCTCCATTTGCCCTACGTCCTGGGTATTAGATACCGGGTCAGGATCCCATATATGTAATCAGTTACATGGGCTGAGGAAAGGTAGAGAGCTTGGAGAAGGTGATAAAGACATTAGAGTTGGAAATGGTGCAATTGTTGCAGCTAAGACTGTCGGGGAATATCACCTTGTATTACCAACTGGTAATACATTGGTTCTGAACGAATGCTATTACATGCCGAACCTGATATGCAACATTATATCAGTTTCTTTGTTGAGTAAAGAGGGATATAATTTTATATTACAGGACAATGTTATGAACATTTTCCGTAATCAAAAGTTGGTTGGATCAGGCACGTTGTGCAATGACATTTATGTTCTAAATCAATCAACAGTTCTGAGCATAACAAACACACACAAGAGGAAGAGTTCAGAACTGAACGAATCCTTCTTGTGGCATTGTAGACTGGGTCACATCAATGCGACACGACTGGCTAAGTTGCATAAGGATGGATATTTGAAACCATTCGAATTTTCATCTTATGACACTTGCCAGTCATGTCTCAAAGGCAAGATGACCAAAACTCCGTTTACGGGACACGGAGAAAGAGTTACCGAACTCTTGGGACTGATACATAGTGATGTATACGGTCCCATGTCTACACATGCCAGGGATGGTTCTTCGTACTTCATTACATTCACTGACGATCTCTCTAGATTCGGATATGTGTTCCTGATGAAACACAAATCAGAAGCTTTTGAGAAATTTAGAGAATATAAACAAGAAGTCAAAAACCAAACCGGAAAAAGTATTAAAATCCTTCGATCTGATCGAGGAGGTGAATACTTGAGCAATGAATTCCTGGACTTCCTAAAAGAGAATGGGATTTTCTCTCAGCTGACTCCTCCATATACACCACAGCACAACGGTGTATCAGAACGGAGGAACCGCACCCTATTAGATATGGTGCGCTCTATGATGAGCACAGCTGAGTTACCTATTTCCTTCTGGGGATATGCGCTGGAGACAGCAGCATACCTATTGAATCAAGTTCCATCTAAATCTGTACCTACCACACCATATGAGATATGGAGTGGGAAGAGGTCATATCTTAAACGAGTTAAGATATGGGGTTGTCCAGCCTATGTCAAAAGACAAAATCCGGACAAGCTCGAGGCACGGTCAGTTCTCTGCAAGTTTGTGGGATATCCAAAGAATTCATATGGGTATTTTTTCTACCACAGTGAGGAACAAAAAGTGTTTGTTGCTCAACATACCACCTTTTTAGAAAAGGAATTCCTTGAAAAAGAAATTAGTGGCAAAGTGGTAGAGCTGGAAGAGGTTCCAGATACACAAACAGTAACTGAAGATTTAGTGGAACCAGAAGATTCAGTAGCTCCCAATGAACCTCAGCCTCTCCGCCAATCTAGTAGGGTTCCTCGCCAACCTGAGAGATACTACGGTTTTCTCATGGATGGTGGGAACGAGGATTGCATCATGAAGGATGATGACCCAACTAGTTTCGAGCAGGCCATCACGAGTAAGGACTCAGTGAAATGGCTGGATGCTATGCGGTCCGAGATGGAATCCATGTACACCAACAAAGTATGGACTTTGGAAGTTGCTCCTGAAGGGGTAAAATCCATTGGGAGCAAGTGGATTTTCAAGAAAAAACTTGGTGTAGATGGGAAAGTGGAGACTTTCAAAGCTAGACTTGTTGCAAAGGGTTTTCGTCAAAGACCAGGTGTGGACTATGAAGAAACCTTTTCTCCAGTAGCTATGCTTACATCCGGATCATGCTTGCCATCGCTGCATATCATGATTACGAAATCTGGCAAATGGATGTTAAGACCGCCTTTCTAAATGGTGATTTAGAAGAGTGCGTGTACATGACTCAGCCAGAGGGCTTCGTAGACAGTGGGAGCAGCGGGAAGGTGTGCAAGCTGCTTAAATCCATTTATGGATTAAAGCAAGCATCGCGGAGTTGGAACATCTGCTTTGACGTCGTTATCAAAGAGTTTGATTTCGTCAAAAATCCAGATGAACCTTGTATCTACAAGAAGGTGGCAGAGAGTAAGGTTGTTTTCCTCGTATTGTACGTGGACGACATACTCTTGATAGGAAATGATATTCCTATGCTGCAATCGGTCAAGCTCTTCTTATCACAAAGATTCTCAATGAAAGATCTTGGTGATGCCTCCTGCATATTGGGAATCAGGATCTATAGAGATAGATCCAAACGGATATTGGGATTATCCCAATCCAGGTACATTGACACCATACTAAAGAGGTTTAGTATGGAAGAATCCAAGCGTGGGAACTTGCCCACGATCTCTGGAGTCACTCTCTCCAAAGAGATGTCTCCCAAGACTGATTTGGAGAGAGCTCGCATGCAAGAGATACCCTATGCTTCGGCTGTAAGCTCTATCATGTATGCGATGCTATGTACCAGACCCGATGTAGCATACTCACTAAGTGTAGTGAGCAGGTATCAAGCTGATCCTGGAGAGAGTCACTGGACAGCTGTGAAGAGCATTCTCAAGTACTTACGAAGGACTAAAGAGATGCTCTTGGTGTATGGTAACGGAGAACTCCAAGTGGAGTCCTTTACCGATTCGAGCTTCCAGAGTGATAAGGACGACTCTAAGTCGCAGTCGGGATTTGTCTTTACCCTTTACGGAGGGGCGGTCAGCTGGAAGAGTTCCAAGCAGGAAACCGTGGCAGACTCGACGATGGAGGCTGAATACATCGCTGCTAACGATGCTGCTAAAAAGGTTGTCTGGATCAAGAAGTTCATTACTGAACTTAGAGTGGTTCCATCTATTGAGCATCCAATAACTTTGTATTATGATAAAAATGGAGCGGTGGCTTTGGCCAAGGAACCCAGGTCCCATCAGCGATCCAGGCATATTCTGAGGCGGTATCACCTGATCCGGGAGATTGTTGATCGCCGATAGATCGAGGTCAGGAGGGTTGACACGAAGAACAACACGGCGGATCCACTCACGAAGGCCATTCCCCAGACACAGTTTGAGAGACTCTTCGGGATGCTCGGTATGCGATACTACAGCAGCTGGCCCTAGTGCAAGCGGGAGATTGTTAGTTGTATGTATGCCCTAGAGGCCAGTATTGTACAGATGATGTATATTATATTGGATGCTTGGACATATATAGAGATGACTTTCTTGCTCGATATGATAGTATGCTATCTGGTTGCTCTTTATCTTAACATGTACACTAGTCTCTTTAAACTGTCTTATAGTTACATGTTGGTAAAGCCCTTAGGATGTGTACTTGACTACCTGGACTATGATGCAGATCATACTAGTGGGAACATGGTAGTCCATAAGTACATCCTTCAAGGTCCCTAGTCGTGGGTGTATCGAGACGGGGCATCGATATACCAGTGTAGACTAGCGTATACGCTTCTCGACCCATGAGATGGGCGATGGATGATCCCATATCCATTGGTGTTTGACATCAGAGATGGTATACGGGTGCTCAGTGGAGACTGGGTACACTGGACGGACTCGCCGAGAACTCCCAGATGGTATTATACCTCACGTCAGATGGCAGTTCTCAGGTGACACTTGTGCAGGTTAGTCTGCAGACCCGAGATCGTCATAGAGTCTTATGTGATTCCCACTGTGCTTTGATCTCCACCTTACCACGTCCATGAGGGCGTGCAAAACGGTGGTCTTTGGGTACAGTCCCGAGTCACATGGAGGCAATGAGCGATAGGAGGGGTTTCGTCTCTCCCGGTATTGGGGGTTGATATTGCGTTGTGCTCGATTGGCCATAACAAGGAAGTCCCTGGCCAGGGCTGATCAGAGATTTGCTGGTAAGTGTTACCAGTAGTTTCTCGACCCGTTATGAGCCTCACATCAGCACGAATTATCGGTTATTGGGGTCTGACGTTTACCACCCCTAGACTTGATATGCGACATATCAGACGAACAGACCGGACTGTACGGTAAGTGTTACTGGTTGGATTCACAGGAGTGTGAGCGGGCTAGCTCGTCGATCTTCTGATCGCTCAATACCCGGATGGCCGTTACATTTAGCAGACCGCTTGCGGCTTGTGGGTGCTTGATATGATCATCATCTGCTGCCGGCGTATTGACGAGTCTTTAGAGTCCTACACAGAGGTTTCCTGGCTCAAGCGAAACGAAATAGGAGCGCATATGAGATATGTGCAGGACCGAGAATAATGCGTGTATGTGATACCGTATTCCATTCTTGCGATGAATGTATCGATTGGTTATATGCGATATAACCTAGATATCGAATCAAGGATTGATTCGATAAGCCGATACATAGGATACTAGTCGGTTATATGCGATATGACCGGATCGTTAAATCAAGTGTTGATTTAATGATTTAATGTATAATTATATATTTGATATATTACTTTGAATTAACTAGTATTGGTTCACTTTAAATGGATTTTCTCACTTGATGTGCAAGTTGTATATGTGATATACTTTTGTGCACATGTTTGTATCATGTTTGATGATACTTGCTCATTTGGTTAAGTGTAAAGAATTAAACCTTGGTTAAGTAAATGGTTAGGGTTTTTATTTATTCATTCATTTATCGTTTTAATTTGGATTAAAAAGAAATTGCAAAAGAAAACAAAATGGTTGCTTTCATTCTTGAAGCTTGTTGAAGCTTCATGAAGCTTTGACCAAAGTGACCATTTTGTCTTCATGCTTAACCCTAACCATTCATCTAACCTTAGTCAATTCTCTACACCTAACCATGGTTCATATTATGATAAGTATTCATTTTTTTGCATTTTAAAAAAAAACTAATCATATTTCTTCTTCTTCTTCACCATCTTCATCAAGAAGAAAAGCTTGCCTTCATCAATGGCAGCTTGAGCAAAAGTGTGAGAAATCCAATTCTAAAGTGAACCCACCTCCTATTTCTTCACCCTCTACCTCTTGCCAAGTAGTATAGGGTGTTTTCTACACAAGTTTCACAACTTGGTGAAGTCGGAGCTTGAGCTTGTGAAGCCTCGACGTAGATCTTCTTCGGCATCGTAGACGACGACTATTCCGCTCATTTCTCCAATGAAGCCGATGCGAGAGTCCGGGATTCGAGATGGACAGCGAGAGGAAGTCTACGTGGAGCTAAGGAAGTGGAGAACCGGATCTACAAAGGTTGTGGCTTCTCACTATTAGTTAAGTCGTTAACTAGTTTAATGTTTCGCCTAAAATTCTAGTTAACGATCCGTATTAGAGTTTTTCGGCACTTGTAAGCTTTGATATTGGCATGGTTGATGCCTTGTGAGACCTCTTGAGAGTGCCTAGGAACCCTACAGTGTGTGGCTGCGGTGGGTTTATTTTCCACTTCTCGAACAGCGCAAACTTGCCTTGAAGGTACTGATCTTCGATCCATCCTTTAAAGACGAAGCAATCCTCGATCGGATGACTTACCGTTTGGTGGTAAGGGCAATAATTGGGATCGTTGACATCACCTGGCTGCAACGGACGCTTTGGACTCGGCAGATTGATGAGTCTGTTGCGCACTGCCAGCTCGAACAGTCTTCTCATTTTATCCTGAGGAAACGAGTAAGGACGTCTCAATCTCTCCTCGAGGGATGGGCGTGGACGCATATTGTTTTCACGGACAACCGGCTTTAAGTTGCTCGACTGTTGTTGAGTATTAGCGATGAAAGTTGCTTTCCTTTTCCCTTTTTCATTCCGAGGGTCCGTCTTTGAAGGAGATGATCTATGATCCATCTGATCCATTTGGGCCAACTTGTCAATCAAGGCCTGGAAAGTAGTTGGCTTGAAGAACATCATGAATTGCGAGATGGTCTCTTGCGGATCAAGAGTGACCACGAACATGCCTACCGCAGGTGCTTCTTCGATGCGTTGTTCGCACTTCGACCATAGATTCCGCCATCGTGTCGCGTATTGAACCCACGTCTCGCCTGGCCTTACCCTGGCATTATTCAGTGCTGTTATCGGGGTGCGTTCACTAGCGCTCGTGAATCTTTGTGTAAACAGCAGCTCCTTCTCCGCAAATGTTTTATCAGAGTCGTTAGGTTGCTCTGAATACCATTCAAAGGCTGTTTCTGTTAAGCTGCTGACGAATTGGCGAAGCAACAGTTTGTCATCGCCTCCCGTGTTGCCACATAAGGCCCTGAATTGAGTGACATGCTAATGTGGATTCCCTGTCCCCTTGTACACATGGAACTTAGGGATCGTATATCCCGGCGGGTAACTGATTTGGTCATACCAACCCGGGTAGGGTCATCCGGTTCTAACAATTTACCCAGCCGTTTCATTCGCCTGATTAACTCATATCTGCTGAGCTATAAAGTCGTCCAGTGCAGCTTTGGAAATGGTTTCCTCCTTGGCTGCTGAAAGAGCCGGAGGAGAATTAGATGTCTCCCCTATATCGTCTCCAATAATGATTGGAGGGTCTTCAGCTGGAGGGTCCGGCTGTAACATCATCCCTACCATATCCTGGAAGAGAAGCGTCATTTGATTTATGTTAGCCGCTTGCTCTGCGGCTTCTCTGTCCTTTTTTTTGAGGACTCTGCGTAAGAAGTCAGCATCAGTTTCTTGTTCGTGACGCTGCTCTGATGATGCCTCCGGGTTTTCTTTTGGCCCGGTGAGTGCGGCCATTGCAATCATCATCTCCTGAAGCTTCTGTTGTTGCTCCTGGGCTTTTGTCACGGATCGGGTGAGCGGTCGGTGACCCGTCGAAGCACGGCCTTCCTCATTTCCGGAAGCCATATAAACAATACGCACCACCATGCCCCCAGACTTAGGGCGTTTGTGTTCAACGCTTTTACGGTTCGCCATGTTTACAGGGGCTTTTTGCGGCCTCCTTTTCTTTTGAGTGATTGACATTGAGGGAGCCGTTGCAGCGGGCACCCAGCCAGCTGTCACTTTCTGTGGCTTTGAGTAGTCCTTCTCCTGCTGAACCTTCATCTTTTTTTGTCGGCGGAGATAGTCTTGATCGATCACTGACTCTTGGACACGTTTCCAAACTTTGTAAATTTCAGAGGATAGCCGTTGAGGGGGCTGCTCCAGCTTCGCCTTTGGGGACTTCTCCATAGGTGGAGGAGATCTTTTCAGTATAGCAGTTGGCGAATTCCTACGCACCTTGTTAAGTAGTTCAAAGCTGTTCCCAGTTGGAATAGCAGTATCGATTTCCACCGTTGGAGCCGGTGGAGTTAGCCCAGAGGTAGAGTTTCCCCCAGCCTTCCTTACTCGGCGCCAGTGGCGACGTCGAGCGTGTCGAGCCGTTGGGATTATCTTAGCTGTAGGAGTGACTTCCTCATGCCCCCTATGTTGGTCAGAAGTTGTCGTTGTCAACCTATTGAAGACTGACGTCCGTTGAATGGGGATAGCCAACCTATCGAAGGCAAACTTCCGAGCAGGGGAAGTAGCCTTGATGATTTCATGAGCAAGAATGGCTATCCGCTTGGGGATAACACCTTCTGGTATTGTGGGCTTCTTCACGGGCCCATTGGAATTTTGACCCGGTCTATTGAAAACCGAGGCACTGGATTTGGGCGACCCGTTGAGAGGGGCCGCAGTAGTTGCAAGCCGATCAAAGACAGACTTCTTCGGAGCTTCTTGCAATGTCATTGTAGCATTGAAGCTCATCAGTAGGAGCATGGTCCCGAAGAATAGTCCAGCAGTGGCATGAGTTACCTGCTCTACTGGCATCTTGAAAAGGGAGGCCGCTTGGGACCCATAAGTCACTCCTCCAGCAAGGACGGAGCGGGAGTTGCAGTTGCAGGTAGTGCAGTTTGAAACCACTGATCTTCAGTTTTCTGCACGGAGCAAGACACCAAATCTTAGGACCTCGAATCCACAGGCAACCACAGCAAACCGCGATTCGTTCGCGAACACGACACACGAAGTGTGGAGTGGAAAGAGGAAGAGGTCCCACCGGGCGTGCCAGAATCTGTTCCCCTCCGAATGGAGGCCAAGACATGGACGTCTTGCCTGAAATTCGGGGAAGATGCTAATTGGTGCTATCCGTCCACCTCTCCGAAGATGCCAAGTTGATTTATGGCACTATGTATCGAAGGTTTAAATGGATGCGGCCGATGTAGCAGACTTCGTCAGATTCCCCCTCGCTTGAGGGGTTTTTGATTGTGGGGACGCTCTTCCCTACAAGAGCAAGCCCCTACGGTTAATTACGCTACCGCATCGCGGTAACAACTTTCTCCTTCTCCAGATGGTCACTTCGTGTCGTGTGTATTTGATTTGTGTTCGGTTGCCCGTGGATTGTATACGGAGACTGAGTTATGTCGTCGCCCGTAGGGCGCGGACTAGTCCAAATCGGTATTTTCTTAGATTTGGGTTTGGGGTTTTGGTTTGAGGATACGTTAGCCGTATTTGAGGCTAAGATTAACTCAAAAGTTTGTTAAGGATACGTTAGTCCAGTTTGAGACTAAGATCAACGTAACGGGATCGTTTAGCTCCGACAAAAGAGCATTTGGGGGCTCTATTGTTCCAGTTTAGGGACATAGTGGTCCATTGCATGTATGGTCGTCGGGACCCGTCACCTCTCTGACGACGTTGAAGGATTACAACGACAGGTGTCAGAGGAGTTCAGAGATGTACCCTTGAACCAAAGTTGATTGGGGGATTTATAGTCCAATTTGGGACTAAAGTATGTTTGAAGGTTTAAGGATACGTTAGCCTTATTTGAGTCTAAGATCAATTTAAACGGTTGTTAAGGATACGTTAGTCCAATTTGGGACTAAGATCGACTTAACGGGATCGTTTAGATCCGACAAAAGAGCATTTGGGGGCTCTATTGTTCCAGTTTAGGGACATGGTGGTCCATTGCCAGTTTAGGGAAATGGTGGTCCAATACCAGTTTAAGGACATAGTGGTCTGATGCCAGTTTAAGGACATAGTGGTCCATCATTCCCGTTTTGGGGACAAATGTCAGTTTAAGGATGCATTAGTCCAAGAGTTTAAGGACCCCACAGTCCGTATTAATGTGTGGTTGTCGGGACCCGTCACCTCTTTGAAGACGTTGAAGGATTACAACGACAAATATTAGAGGAGTTCAGAGATGTACCCTTGAACCAATGAGTTGGTTGAAAGAGCAGATGTGCTCAGTTCAAGATGATTTGAGGACTTATGGCCAGTTTGGGCTAAATCAAATTATGTTTGAAATGTTGGCCCTTTGGGCCATTAGACATTTGTCTGGGTTCAGCCCCTCGTCTTCAGCAGTGTTAAATAGAGGTTTGGAGGCTCTGAAAACATTTTGTCTTTTATTAGGCACTGACCATTCATCATGGCTCTGGAGCTTACTTTGAATGTCATGTGAAATGATCAAGTTTGGAAAACAAGGGTATATTTGAAGTTCAGTCAAAGAGGAATCCTACCTCTGAAAAAACTTAGCCATTTTGGGCTAGGTTGGTTTTGAAATAGTGTTAACACTAGAAGGTATTTGACGATCACGTGTTCCCACGTGATGCGCTTTAAAAAAAATAGTGTTAAACACTAAAAATGGGGTGGTCACGTTGGGTCACGTGAGGCGCCTGAGATTGGGTCGAAACTCCTTTATTTTACCCTTAGGGCTGCAAATAAGTGTTAAACACATAGCTTTTAGGCCATCACGTGTGAGCACGTGAGGCATCTGAAGATGGGGTCAGATTTCCTTTTACTTTGTTCTGCAAATAAGTGTTAAACACTTTTTGACTCTCTGGCCATCACGTGTGGGCACGTGATAGGCATCCCTCCATTGGATATTAAAGGGAATTGTTAGGGGTCACGTGGGGACACGTGAGGGCGCCCTAAATGTGGAGCCATATCTCCTTTTGTTTTATCCTCAAATCCGTGAATAGGTGCTAAACACTTTTCATCTTTATTTTAGAGCATCATGTGTTGGCACGTGATGGGAATTTATGCATCGATAATTACAGCACTTGCCGAGGGGTCACGTGGGGACACGTGAGAGCGCCCAAAACTTTTTTTCTTTTGTTTTTTCTTTCTGCATTTTGGGAGTCACGTGGGAGTATGTGAGGCACTGCCTCAAAGCTTCTTTTCTTTAGGGATATTTTCAAGGGTCATGTGGGGGCACGTGACCCTAGTTCTTTTCGTGAACAGAGATCTTTTAAGAATTGAATTCTCTGTAGGGTTAAACCCTAACTATGATTTTGGAGGAATTAAATTCTTATTGTGAAAGAATTAAATTCTTATTTAGGATAAAACCCTGATTTCTTTTTAAAGGAATTAAATTCCCAGATATGTAAAAGAATTAAATTCTTGCTTAGGGTTAAACCCTAGTTTTGTTTTAGGAGAATTAAATTCTCAAAACTCAATTCCCCTTCTAAGTTTAGGATCTGCATGGCAGGATCTCAACCCGATGAGAATTAAATTCTCAACTTATGGGGAGATGTGCTCTGTGCAGATCTTCAACCAGAAGAAGAACTAAGTTCTTTTTTGTATAAGAGTTAAACTCTTGGATTTTGGGAATTAAATTCTCTGTTTGAAGTTTTGATTCCCTTTCTTTTCTCACCTAGGGTTTTCTTTGTTGAGAATTAAATTCTCCTTTCTTTTCTTCCCTCTTGAGAATTAAATTCTCCTCTCTCTGTTTTTCTCTCCAAAAAAGGTCCCCGATCTTCTTTTCTTGGCTCCTATTTATAGGAGAAGGAAAAGAATCAATTTGTTTAATAAATCTTTCATTGAAAGATTTGATTTGATTTCATAATTAATATGATCCTTTAGATCATTCAGTGAATTTTATTCACCATTGGATTTTAAATCCAAAGATATTCTGTTTGTTATTTTCGGTGAGATTTAGGGAAATCTTTCCTTATCTAAAATCTTTCCATAAATTGGTGATTTTTAATCACCCTTGGATCTTTAATCCAATGGTCCCCATAATTCTTTTCCATTTGGAAAGATTTAGAGAAATTTAGAATTTTAATTCTATTAACTGTGAGGCTTTCAAAGCCTGTCACGTGCTGACACGTGACCCTTGGTCACGTGTGAGCACGTGACCCCCAATTGGTTTTTTTCTCAGCGTTTATTTATGCTTCAGTTTTAACCATCACGTGTCAACACGTGACCATTGGTCACGTGTGAGCACGTGATACCTCATTGAGCTATTTCCTTCAGCCATTTGTTTTTTATATCTGTTTTAACTATCACGTATCAACACGTGACCATTGATCACGTGCGAGCATGTGATACCTCATTGAGGTAATTCCTGATTTTTAATCAAGGAATAGTGCATAGCATATTTGCTTATAATTTTTGATCCCGGATGAATTATGAGGCCCATTATATATCAAATCGAAGGGTTTTTCGAGATGCTTCCAATATCATCAGAATTTAGCTGTTTCTCATTCGGGAGTTTGTCAAAAAAACAGCCCGAAAAATACTGGTTCGTATTTTCATAAGCGTATCGCTGCCATTTGATACCTTGGGCTCTTCTGCGCAGAAATTTTTTGCGGGAACATGCCTATTTGATCTGGGTTTGGGGCCGCTTACTCGGGGTTGACTTTGATTTTGAATTGGTCAACCGGGGTGCAATTTTTGACCCCAACAAAATGCCCCTATCAATAAATGCACACCACATATGTGGGTCGTGTGCATGAAATTGATGGATCTTCTTTCGCATGGAGGCGACTTGCTTTGGTTCCTATTTTTTGGGATGCACTGCCCTTTTTATGACATGGACGGTCGATGCTTGACGCGTCTCCGAGACGGAGTGTCCGTAGTAGACGTTTCCCTGGCACGGTGTGATTTGGTTCCCGCTTTGTAGGAAACCTGCACTGCCCTTTTTACTACATGGATGGTCGACACGTGACACGTCTCCGAGATGGAGTGTCCGTGGTAGACTTTTTCCTGGCCCGGAGTGATTTGGTTCCCGCTTTGTGGGAAGCCTGCACTGCCCTTTTTACGACATGGACGGTCGACGCTTGACATGTCTCCGAGACGGAGTGTCCGTGGTAGACGTTTTCTTGGCCCGGAGTGATCTGGTTCCCGCTTTGTAGGAAGCCTGCACTGTCCTTTTTACGACATGGACGGTCAACGCCGCCCATTTTGCGATTTGGACGGTCGGTGCTACCATTTTAGCGACTTGGACGGTCGGTGCTGCCCTTTGAGCGACTTGGATAGTCGTATCTGCCCTTTTTGCGACGTAGACGGTCGATACTGCCTTTTTAGCGACGTGGACGGTCGGTTCTGCCCTTTTTGCGAATTGGACGGTCAGTGCTGCCCTTTTAGCGACTTGGACGGTCGGTGCTGCCCTTTTAGCGACTTGGACGGTCAGTTCTGCCCTTTTTGTGACTTGTACTGTCGGTGCTGCCCTTTTAGCAAGTTGGACGGTGCTGCCCTTTTAGCGACTTGGACGGTTGGTTCTGCCCTTTTTACGACTTGGACGGTCGGTGCTGCCCTTTAGCGACGTGGACGGTCGATACTGCCCTTTTAGCGACGTGGATGGTCGATTCTTCCTTTTTTGTGACGTGGACAGTCAATGATGCTCTTTTAGCGACGTGGATGGTCGATGCTGCCCTTTTAGCAACGTGGACGGTCGATTCTGCCCTTTTTGCGATGTGGACGGTCGATGCTTCCTTTTTAGCGACGTGGACGGTCGATGCTAACGTTCGATGCTTGATTTGAGTTGCTCCGCTTCTCGCGGTGTCAGGGATGAAGTTGACTTGTTTTCGAGGTAGAGCTTGATTCTGCTAGGAAGGTCATTGGTTGTTTTGCTGATTTGATGTGATTTGGGTTGACATCAGCTCCGCTACACTGGAATATGGTACCAGGAGTGAATCATCATCTGCCATGACAGGATTTGGGGATTTTGGTTTTGGTTTGGCATCAGCACCGCTATACTGGGATATGGTACCAGGAGCGAATCATCATTTGCCGTGAGGGGATTTCCCTCATTCCCAGTTTAACGACTTAGGGGTCATATGTTCCCAGTTTAACGACTTAGAGGTCATTTGTTCCCAGTTTAACAACTTAAGGGTCTATTGGATCGGAAGTTTGTAATTTTAGGGGTAGGGGCTGGCATCAGCATTGCTAACATTGAAGCAAAGGTGCCAGAAGCAATTCATCATTTGCCTTTCCCTGTTGGGGAGCGATGGCTTAGGAGACAGGTTTAAGTCCCTATCACCTAAGACTTTTTCAATTTTATGAGCCGTAAGGGTCCCATAAAAGCATTTTCTCCCTACGAGTCGTAAGGATTCCGAAGGTGTATTTTCTCCTTAGAAGTCGTGAGGACTCCCAGGTGTGTTTTTCCTTTGTGAGTCATAAGGATCTCATGATGGTGTTTTCTTACGGGTCGAGAGAATCTCGTAAGTTTGTTCTCCTCATGTATCCTGAAGACACATGAGTGGGTCTTCCCAAATGGAGCATAATTCCAAGGGCGGAGACCGGCGGCGTAACTAGTGATTACGATAGGGCATGGGTGTGATGAGAATTATTTGAGCCCGTGGATTGTATACGGTAGTCGATTTGGGGACTAACCGTAGGGCTGGAAGAATTTTGGGAAATTGTCGGCGTCTGCATTGCTGCACTGGAATATGGTACCAGGAGAGACTCATCATTCGCCGTTTGGGATTTGGAATTTGGTTGGCGTCTTCATCGCTGCACTCGAATATGGTACCAGGAGCGACTCATCATTCGCCGTTGGGACATTCAGAGTTTGGTTGGCATCTGCATCGCTGCACTAGAATATGGTACCAGGAGCGACACATCATTCGCCGTTGGGGATTTGAGTTTTGGACGGCGTCTGCATCGCTGCACTGGAATATGGTACCAGGAGCGACTCATCATTCGCCGTTTTTTTACCACGATTGCTCTATCATTTCAGCTTTTCTTATCGCGGAAGTCGTGATTGCCTATCATTTCAGCTATTTATTCACGGTTGTCCCATCATTTTGGCTTTATTTTCATCTTTATTTTTACTCGCTGATTTTTATTGCGAGGTGCCCCATCATTTCGGCTTTTTATATTTTTATTTATTTATTTTTTGTTTTATTTACACATTTTTACATCCTCAGTTTAACGACTTAGAGGTCGATTATTCCCAGTTTAATGACATGGTGGTCAGCTGTTTTGTATGAAATTGGCGGTCGCAGTTTGGCTGTTTGCCAACACGCCTTTAGACAGTTTATCTCTCCTGTCTTACATTGTTTTTCGACCCAATCTTTGAAGACGAAACAGTCCTCAATAGCATGACTTATCACTCTGTGATAGGGGCAGTATTTGGGGTCGTCAGTCATATTTGCTTCTTGCGGTCTTTTGATTCTGGCAATTGTAGACCGTTTCTCAGGGCGTCTTTGAATATTTTATGGATTTTGTCCCTTCTGAAGGAATAGACCTTATCCAGCTTCTCTTTCAGTGGAGCTTCTCTGCCCTCTCCGAACACTGGCTTCCGAAGCTGGTTGGCATTAGGCCCGCTCATCCCTTGCTTATTTCAGTTAGCCAAAGTGTTAACAGATTCAGAATCGTCAGAATTTCCACCTTTGCGATTTTCGTCATTTCGGTTTCTCCAGGACCTATTGTTATTTTGGGAGTCCGAGGAGGACTCCTGCTTTGAGCGCTCCAGCATCTGAGCTTTCCTGGTCAGCTCTTAGAATGTTTGGAGACCCGCAGTGCACAGAAACGGGGCCATCTAATTGTTGAGATTTCCGACAAGGAGACTGACAGATTGGTCCTGCTCCATCAGCGTTCACATTTGACGGAGAGATTGCGCCATCGGGTTATAAAATATGTGCTGCTTTCATTGTTCTTTGGCTTGGTCCTTACGAGATTGGCAATGGTGATTTTTTCGCTGAAGCTCATGAACCTCTGTCGAAACAGAGACTCCATTTGGACGAAAGTTGTGACGGAGCCATCCGGTATGCTCGCGTACCAGTCGAAAGCAACATCGGTCAAGCTATTAACGAACTGGCGGAGGAGAAGTGCATCATTGCCCCCAGTATTCCCGCATGAGGATTTAAAGTGGGCGATGTGCGGATTCGCATTTCCCGTCCCATCGAATCTTCCGAATTTAGGGATGATATAGCCGCTAAGAAATTCTACCAGATCATACTGAGCAGGATATGGTCTCCTGCTACTGCTAACATCTTTTTGCGCTTCGGTTTCAGCTACCAATATTTTGACTTTGTTAGCAACCAAATCCATGATTTGATCTTGAGTTAGCGGGCTACTGTCATCGGTAGCCAAGATATTTCCCGAGATAGGATGCGACTGACTTTCATGCGGTCCGTCCACCTATGGATTTGAGGGAATAGGCGTTGGATGTCTTGGGACACCGTTTCCCGGTTCATGAGCAGAGCTCTGCGCTTGATTGGGCGGCTGAGAGGCAAGTTGGGCCGTGAGCTGTAAGACGATGTTTGTCAAGTCGTCAATTTTTAAGTAAAGTTTGGTCGTCTCCTTGTCTTTACTTCTGAGCTGTTTTCAGAGATCTTGGAGAAGTTGCTACTCTGCATTTCTGGGGCGGAAGATTGGCTCCTCTTCGCTTTCCGAGCCCGACTCCTCATGAACTGAGGGCTCTCTCTGTTTATCAGCCTCACTGGAAGGGACTTCATTACCTTCCAGAGGAGGCTGGTCTTGGAATGTGGCAGCCATATTCACACCAGATTGGATTTGAGATGCGGTGCCCTATCCTTGCTTTGCTGCACGTGCCCACCATGTAGACAGTGTGGACCACATATCCAGCCATTTCCTCATCTATGGCAGGGTAACCCTGTTCTTTGAACCTCATGAAGTTCAACCTAGCAGGAGCCCTAGCCCTTTTGTTGGCTCTATATCTGAGCCTTTTCTGCTTTAGTTTCTCAATTTTAACGGCATGGCGGGCATCTGTTTCCTAGGAAGCCACCATGAGTCGATTGATGAGGAGCTTAGAGAAGATACCCGATCGAGCAGTTGTCGATGGCACCGCTGGAGCTTGCTCGAGACGCCTTGTTGCTTTGTTCGTGTTTATGGCCTTTCCCCTAGCTAGGGCCAAGGAAAATCGTTCAAACACCAACTTGCGTTTGGGTTGGGGCGCCTTCAAGACCACCATATTTGGCCTCTTGCCTTTCGAAACTGGTTTATCCATCACCGGGGCTTGAGGAGCAGAGATAGTGTTAGCTGGCATGAACAGAATAGAGCCGAATAGTAGCAGTGGCTCCTCCCACTGTCACCCGAGACTGGCCGAATGGACGGTCCTAGCGTCCATCTTCATCGTGTAGGAGATGCGAGCCGTGCTGAGAGCTGAGTTCATCTTTGAAGACATTGTTGAAAATTTTTTGCTTGAAATCCTGCATGAAAGAGCATCATTTTAGCATAAATGTCGATATGTATGTTGATTGAGTTCACATGAATGTTTAAACCGAAATATGGGAGGAGAAATTGGGTCCCACCGGGCGTGCCAGAATCTGTAGGGTATTTTTCATCACCTCATTGAGATGGGAATACGCGCGTGCTGGTCAGGCGCATTACATATTCCCCCTGCCTAGGGTAGGCTAGGGTTTATTGATTGTGGGGATCCGAATCTCCGGCAGCCGCGGACTAAGCTGCCGTTAATTACCCCTCGTCTTTGGGGCAAGAGAACCTCCGATTGACGGGTTAAACTGGTCATGCAAACTCAATGCGATGCATTGGTGTGTGTGTTTTTATTAACATATTATAATGAAGACGTGTTCATTTTGTTTTGTTCCATTTGTAAAAAAAAGGATATATATATATATATATATATATATATATATATATTGTAACACCCGAGCCCAATGCTACTATTTTCAGTTACTGTTTGAGCATAATGGGATACTCATTTCATTTAGCTTGCTTATTTATTGCTTACTGTAAAATTTTACCCGGCAAGGTCATTTTTGCATATAACAAATTTTGGTATCTAAAATAAAATTAAAAATATTCATCTTGGCCTACTTGGCACCCCTAGCCTCGTGGTAGCGTCCGTGCTTTGTGTTCTCGTCCCGTTCAGTGAAACGGGTGAGTTTGGACGGCTACGCGCGCGTATATGTATCCATTTTGGGGGTATGCTTTTTAATCATAAGACACTTAATTTTAAAATTTGGAACCCGCTTAAAATCCTATTATTTCAATTTCAAATTTTTGGACCCGATCCGGGCGCGATTTAGAAATATTTTATTTGGCGCCAAAATCCCAAATTTTAATATTCTTTAAACCATAATATTTCCGTAACCTATATATATTTTTACTGTTCCCATTTAATCTATTAAATCTTTTTCCTAACTAAACTTTTTCCCCTCAGCCAATCACATTCTTTTCTTTAACCCCCCGGGCCCCATTCCCTTTCTCTCTCTCTCTCCTTTCTCTCTCTACCCCTCATATCTCTCTCTCTCCCTCAAATCTCTCTCTATCTCTCCCTTATATTGTAAAGTATTTTTCCCTCCTCCATATTTTTCTCACGCGAACACATCCGAGCCTCGTCGTCACGCTGCCCTAGCTTCGTCCCTTCACCACCGCAGCCTCACGCTGGCACCACCGTCGCCTGCGCCCGCACCTCCTCACCTCACCAAGCCCCTCTTCCTCCTTTCCCCGCGTTCCCAGCCACCTGCTCACCAGACCCGTGACCACCTGCAACCCACTGCGCACTCGTCGAACCGCCATCTGTCGCCGCCGATGACCCCATTCCCGTGTCCCCGGCCTCGCAGGCACATCCCCTCGGTGAGATCACTTCCCTCCTCTCTCTCTTTCTTCTCTCCTTCTCCGCTAATGAAATTCTTGCATCGGCAGTTTCCCCCGCGGTCACTGTTGGCCACCGCCGGAGCCCGTCGACCTCGTCGTCGTTCTCGCGTCTCCTCTCTGTAACCACAGAGCAACCCCTTGTAAGCCTCCTCTTCTTCTTCTTTATTCCTTTCATGTTGCAAGTTTCTTGACGTGCACTGTTCACTTTCTCGCCGGATTCCGACCGTGCCGACGACGTGACCCGACATTCCAGCGAGGTACACCGACCTGCGTGGTTCCTTTGTTCGTTGTTTGGGTTCAATACGTGAACCGTGCGTCTGTCGCGAGTTTCCCCGCCGACGTTACTTTCCGTTTTTCCCGGTTCGCGACCCGTCGAGGCAAGTACCCCTTGCTACATGCTATACAATATTTACATATATATATTGACACCCTAAATCTGTAAAATTTAACTTGGTACAATCGTTTCCCATTTTCGGGTATAATATTGCATTATATCATTTTACTGTTAAACATGGAACTTACAGTTTGCAAGTTGAACCTAATAATCATATTTACCTGTTCAATCACATTTTACTGTTAAAATAGCTTGTGGCATTTATCCCTGTAGTTCTGTTACATTCGGACACTCGTATGCATTTAACCTGAAATAGCTGTACTGAACCGTTACATAAATTATTGCACCTCTAAGGGTTCTTAAACCTGTTAACATGACTAAACGGCTATATTTGTCTTACTGCACTCTTGTAATCATCTCTGTAACAAATTGATATCTGTATTGCAAATTGAATGAAACTGCTTATTACTTAATTCATTGCTTATCTCATGTTGTTAATATCCATGTGTGATTATATATCTGATTGTGAGCACACCCACGATATTGTTTACATCTTGACCTGACATTGCTACACACACACACACACACACACACACATATATATATATATTGATATACCTGAGATGGTACCGTATACTGTTGACTTGACCTGATGTACCATGACCCGACCCGTTACCTGATCTTGTGTCTAATGCCAACAAACCTGACATGTAGTCCTCATGGACCGTTCCTGTTGTCTATCCAGACAAACCTGCTTTTACCTGATACTGTGTTGGCATTAGTTCTTGATTACTGAATACCTGACTCTACATACATAACTTGGGGGTATGGGTAAATCAAAGGTGAAACCTGACTTGTAACTCAACAGTTCGATACCTGTTCTGATCAGTCTTACGGGCTAGGCCAGCCCCGGAGTGATGATGCTGACATCACTCGCCCATCCTGCTACCTGTTACTGCCTAGCAGCACGTCTCGGATTCAGCCCCGACAGTCTTGACCGTGGTCCCGGGCATGCACGGGATACTATTGAGTTACATCGATGATTCATCAAGTTGGTTTCAAAGACTTTAGAATAGAAAACCTGATAGAACAGTTTAGTTTACCCACTGCACGCTACCCTGTACTGATATGATTCATATTATTGTTATTCTTGCTGTATTCATGTTTATTTTGCATTGCCTGTTACACTGTTCATATTATATTACTTGTTGACATGACACGCTGACGTCTGGGTTTTGCATGGCCCAGATTCCGTACCGCCGTTGCAGTCCGAGCAGGAGTACTTCAGCCAGCAGGCTGAGCTGTGAGTTCAGTAGTAGTTAGTTTTATTTCCTGCATTTATTTCCTGATGTGAGCCCGCATTATGGGACATACATTTCAGCTATTTATATTGGATCATTTGCTTTCGTATTATTTATTATTGATTCCTGTTATTCTGGATTATGGACATGTTTTAGATAGTTTTATCTTGTTCTTGATATCTCTACAGCCGTAATGTGACAGTGGATGGATACTTCCTACCCACAGGTAGCATGGTTGGCTATGTCACGTGCCCAATCTAGCATACTCTGGGAAGCAGGGCGTGACATGGTTCTTTTGGTATCAGAGCCATAGGTTAGTTGGGTTGATTCTTTTGTAGTTGGGTATTGTACCCAATACACGAATCAGAATACCCGTGTTTAGGAAACATGTCCTGCCACTTTGCCGTTTACCATTCTTGAATCACATTCTTCCAGATTATATCTTTTACGATGTGCAAACTTCCTTTGCATATCAACTCGAAAAACATGATTTCTTGTTATCTCTAGGACTTAGGCGACTTGGGTGGAGTTAAGTAATTGTGGCTATGATACCGCGGCATAGTTACAATGCGGTACACTATTTAAGTATCTTGGAGTTCTAGCTTTGATCTATTTATTGAATTTATCATCATGCTATGTTGGGTGTTTTGATTTCAGGAATATGGCAGATAAGAATTTCAAGACGTACCAGAGGCGTGTGGACGAAGCCGCCATGCTTGGAGTGATAAGGGGAATGCTGGAGAATCAAAAGTGGCAGACTGAGCTGATCCAGCAGCAAGCAGACTCGTTTCAGAAAGGTTTGCAGATCGTTCAGCAGTCTTTAAACAACGTTGGAGCTAAACCAGTTGACCGAGTAAGAACCGTGGCAGATTTCAGGCGTTTGGGTCCGTCTACATTTACTGGTTTGGAGGAGCCGTTTCCAGCCGAGCAGTGGCTAGTTGACACGGAGAATTTGCTGATTGCGGCACAGATTCCAGATGACAAAAGAGTTGATGTGGTACGCATTCAGCTAGTGGACTACGCCCGAGAATGGTGGCTTGTTGAGGAGACCCGCTTGCCCAAGCCGATCAAGTGGGCGTATTTGACTAAGAGTTTCCTGTAGAAGTTCTTCCCGCGGACTGCACGGGAGGAAATGGAAGAGAAGTTTATTGGGCTAAGGCATAATGGAGCACCCGTGGATGTGCATGCAGCAGAATGGACGAGACTCAGCAGATTCGCTGGATCTTTAGTTGCCAACGATGCACACAGGGCACGGAGGTTCATGCGCTGTTTGGATGTGGACATCCAGAGGCAAATTGTCTCCCTTGGTTTGACCACTTTCTCACAGGTTCTTACGGCAGCTCGGGAACAGCAGAGTTTATCTGGGATGAAAGGGAGCTTGCAGCAGACAGCAGTTGCAGCAAGGAAGCCCGCATTTGTACCTAACCGAGCTCTTGGTCGCAGAGGTATTCCAGTGGACCGTCGAGGTGTAGCACCCATGAAGAAGCCTGTGATCGTTGATCGAAGGAAGAGCGTGATTTATGACTACTACCGTTTACCTGGGCACGTGCAGAAGGATTGTCGAAGAAGGCTGGGACTTTGTTTGGTTTGTGGAGCGGCTGATCACGCAGTTGGTGCCTGTCCGTCGAAACTTCGTACGAGGGATGATATTCAGAAGCCTCCGCAGAGACCGTTCCAAGGGCAGAAACAGCTGACTCAAGGACCTAATCAGGCTCGAGCTTTTACCTTGACAGCTGAGGAAGCTAAGGCATCAGGAGAAGTCGTTTCAGGTATTCTACTCGTTCATGGTTTTCCCGCATTAGCATTATTTGATTCTGGCGCATCCCATTGTTTTATGTCATCCAAGTTTGTAACTACACACTCGATTGCCTGCACGACCCTGTCTAGTTTCTGGGACATACACACTGGAAATGGGAAAATCATATCTTGTAGGGAATGTAAAGATTGTACAGTTGTGGTGTGCGGACGAGAGTTTTTTGCAGATTTCTTGGTGATTGATACGGGCAGCTATGAAGTCGTCTTGGGGATGGATTTTCTTGGCACTTTCCATGCTCACATTGACTGTAGGGCAAAGAAAGTAATTTTCCAGATTCCCGGACATCCTGAGTTTACCTTCACTGGAGGAAGCAGTTCTGTTTGGCCAGTCGAGTTTAGGGCTAGGCCGACAAATGATATTCTTGCAGCAATGGAAGTTGATAGTGGTGAAGAGCCGGCGGTTGTTCGCGATTTTACGGACACATTTGAAGATATATCGGGTTTACCACCGAAGCGAGACGTGGAGTTCGCAATTGATCTTATTCCTGGTGCAGCGTCGATATCCAAAGCATATTATCCAATGGCACCAGTAGAGTTGGAAGAAGTTAAGAAACAAGTTGCTGAATTGCTTGAAAAGGGTTGGATTCGAAGCAGTAACTCGCCTTGGGGAGCTCCAGTTCTTCTAGTAAAGAAGAAGGATGGCACAAGAAGGATGTGTATCGACTATCGAGAATTAAATCGGGTGACTATTAAGAACAAGTACCCTATCCCTCGCATTGGAGAACTTTTTGAGCAGCGTAGTGGTGCGAAGGTATTCTCGAAGCTGGATTTGCGATCCGGATATCATCAGGTTTGAGTGAAAACAGAAGATATTTGCAAGACGGCGTTCCGAACTCGGTATGGACATTACGAGTACCTAGTGATGCCCTTCGGAGTAATGAATGCACTGGCAGTATTCATGGACTTGATGAACCGAATCTTTTCACTGTTCTTGGACCAGTTTATTGTGGTATTCATTGACGATATTCTGGTTTACTCGAAGAGTTTTGAGGATCATGCTGAGCATTTGAAGATCGCACTGCAGACATTGAGACAGGAGAAGTTTTATGCGAAGATGAGTAAGTGCGAGTTTTGGCTAGAGGAAGTAAAGTTTTTGGGGCATGTTGTGTCGGGCAATGGAATTACCATCGATCCCGAAAAGATTGCAGCCGTTCATGATTGGCCAATTCCAAAGAATGTTGTGGAGATAAGAAGCTTTCTTGGACTCACTGGATACTACAGAAGATTTGTGGAGAACTTTGCTCATCTGGCAGAGCCGTTGACCAAGCTTACGCGCAAGGAGGTACCTTTTGTATGGACGGATAAGTGTACGTTAGCTTTCGAGACGTTGAAGCAGAAGTTGATAACCTCCCCTATTCTGACCGTGCCAGATAATTCCGAAGGATTGGTGATTCACAGCGACGCATCTGGGAAAGGATTGGGATGTGTTTTGATGCAGCATGAGAAGGTTGTAGCGTACGCATCGAGACAATTGAAGACCCATGAGAAGAATTATCCAACTCATGACTTGGAGCTTGCGGCTGTGATTTTCTCTTTGAAGATTTGGAAACACTACCTTTTAGGCGAAAGGGTCGAAGTTTTTACAGATCATAAGAGCTTGAAGTATGTGTTCACACAGAAGGAGCTTAACATAAGGCAGCGTAGATGGTTGGAGCTGATGGCTGACTACGATCTTGATCTTAAGTACCATCCGGGGAAGGTTAATGTTGTGCCGGATGCGCTTAGTCGATTACCAACAATTCAGGTGTTAACTACGCAGAAGGAGATCGTTGCAGATTTTCGAAGATTTGACTTAGAGGTTGTGCTACCGCGTTCTACGGGACAGTTGATGCAGCAGCAAGTGCAGTCGTCTTTGATTGAGAATATTAAAGAAGCACAATCGCAGGAACCTAGACTGCAAAAGTTTCGAGAGCAGGTTGAAGCCGGACTACGAACAGATTTATTGATCCACGAAGATGGTTCGTTGAGGTATGGTAGCCATTTGTGTGTGCCAAAGGAAGATGTTCGTGAAGAGCTTATGAAGGAGGCACACAGTTCAGCTTATTCTGTACATCCAGGAGGCACAAAGATGTACCGAGATATTCGACAGCATTTCTGGTGGGAAGACATGAAACGGGAGATTGCTCGCTTTGTGGCTAATTGCTTGGTGTGTCAGCAAGTTAAAGCTGAACATCAAAGGGTTGCTGGTTTATTGCAACCACTTCCGATTTCTCAGTGGAAATGGGAACATATAACCATGGATTTCGTGATGGCTTTACCGCGGAGTCCAAAAGGCAACAATGCGGTATGGGTAATTGTTGATCGGTTGACCAAGGCAGCTCACTTTATTCCTTTTCAGGTTGGTCAATCAACAGAGACCTTGGCGGAGCGGTACATGCAAAAGATTGTAAGACTGCATGGAGTACCGGTGAGTATCGTGTCCGATCGTGACACTCGGTTCTTATCACACTTCTGGAGGAGTTTACAGGAAAATTTGGGGACTCGATTGAAGTTTAGCACAGCTTACCATCCTCAAACTGATGGTCAGTCGGAGAGAACGATCCAAACTCTTGAAGATATGTTAAGATCATGCATGTTAGACTTCAAGGATTCGTGAGAGGATCATCTACACTTGGTGGAGTTTTCTTACAACAACAGTTTTCAAGCAACTATCCAGATAGCTCCATTTGAAGCTTTGTATGGCCGTAAGTGCCGTTCACCTGTTTGTTGGGACGATGTCGGTGAATGAAGGTTGTTGGGACCAGATTTGGTTGTGCAGACAGTTGAGAAGGTTAACACTATCAGGAATCATATGAAGGCAGCACAAGACCGACAGAAGAGTTGGGCAGACACGACAAGAAGACCTTTAGAGTTCGCCGTGGGTGATTTGGTATTCTTGAAGATATCACCGACTAGAGGGGTGATTCGTTTTGGGAGTCGAGGAAAGCTTAGTTCTCGATTCGTTGGACCCTTTGAGATCTTGGAGCGTGTTGGTGAGGTAGCATACCGTTTGGCGTTACCGCAGTCCTTGGCAAATGTGCACGATGTGTTTCACGTATCTCAACTACGAAGGTATGTTCGTGATGAAACGCATGTATTGGATCATTCGGAGCTAACAGTACGGGAAGACTTGACTTTTGAGGAGCGACCGGTTGAAATTGTGGATCGAAGGGAAAAGGTTCTTAAGAAGAAGGTTATCCCCCTTGTGCTTGTTTCTTGGGGTAATCGCTCGCATGGAGAGTCCACTTGGAAACGAGAAGATGAAATCCGGCAGAAATTTCCTCACCTTTTCTTGTAGTTATCTATCTTTGTATTCTTGGAATTTCGAGGACGAAATTCTTTTTGTAGTTGGGTATGATGTAACACCCGAGCCCAATGCTACTATTTTCAGTTACTGTTTGAGTATAATGGGGTACTCATTTCATTTAGCTTGCTTGTTTGTTGCTTACTGTAAAATTTTACCCGGCAAGATCATTTTTGCATATAACAAATTTTGGCATCTAAAATAAAATTAAAAATGTTCATCTTGGCCTACTTGGCACCCCTAGCCTCGTGGTAGCGTCCGTGCTTTGTGTTCTCGTCCCGTTCAGTGAAACGGGCGAGTTTGGAAGGCTATGCGCGCGTACATGTGTCCGTTTTGGGGGTATGCTTTTTAATCATAAGTCACTTAATTTTAAAATTTGGAACCCGCTTAAAATCCTATTATTTCAATTTCAAATTTTTGGACCCGATCCGGACCAAGAGTACGGATCGTTTCTTTGTCGTTGCTGAAATGCAGCATTGACTTGATCCTGTCCTTGAATAGGTGCATTATAAGGACACTCTTCGGTTAGATGTGATGGATTAGAATAACAAGCATAAACAGTTCGTGTGGGTAGAGTAGGGGCAGGAGAAGACGATGAGATTTTGGTCTCAATGGCTTCTAACTTTTTCATAAGTAAGGCCATCTCGGCCTTCATAGCAATCGACATATCTATTTGATGTATGCCTGCCCTAGATTGACCAACTGAAGAAGATGATGTGGTCTTGGTACTCTCCCACTGAATTGTTTGCTCACTAAGATCCTCAAGAAACTGCCAAGCTTCGTCGCTAGACTTGGAGAGAAAATGACCTTGACATATTGTTTCTAGCAACTGCTTCGTTGCTGCGTTCAATCCCTCGTATAATGTTTGGCAAAGTTGCCAACTTTCGATCCCATGATGAGGGCATTGAACAAGTAGGTCTTTAAATCTCTCGAAGCACTTCCAGAATGATTCGGAAGGAAGCTGTGAAAATTGTATAATCTCGTTTCGGATTCTAGCAGTTTTGTGATGAGGATAGAACTTTTTCAGAAAAGCTCTCACAAACTCGTCCCAATTTCTAATAGAATGTGATGCGGTGCTGTATAGCCACTTCTCGGCTAGGTCACATAAGGTAAAAGGAATGACCCTTAGCCTTATTGCGTCATCACTTAATTGGGTTGTCTTCATCATAGCGCACATATTTTGGAATTTATTAATAAAAATATACGCATCTTCAGATTCCAAACCATGAAATTTTGGCAGCATATTGATGAAATGTGGTTTTATTTCAAAATTATCCCCATTTGCCGGTGGGGGTGAAAGACATGTAGGTAAAGAAGTGCGGACGGGGTAGAAGAGATCCTGGAGCGCAACTCGTGCGGGCACTACAACAGGCGGAAGATTCGGGTTATTCGCACCTAACGGAGGTGGAATCATTCCCGTCGGTAAGGTATCGTTGGGGTTGAATCCCGACATACCTTCGAAAGAAGAATTTGAAGATGGAGGTAAGGAAATGGAAGGAACGTCGACGAAGGGTTCGTCGGTCGGAACCAACGAAACACGGACTAATCGGACGTTAGTATCCCTAGTCCAAAGTGATATACACTAATGGAGTAGTGTAGTCAGAAAAAAAAGAAAAACGGAATGTGCGGGTAAGATAACGTCAATGGAGGGAAGTTGTGGGAGTGAGTTGCAAATTTTCTTAGCGGCAAGTTGCAAGTTTTTGAAAAGATTTTTCTCTTTTTTTTATGTGAGAGTTTTGCAAAAAGGTTTTAGAAAATGGGACTCGTGACACAAATGTATCAACCACACATGCACAATTAGGCCTAGATCTAGGGTTGCCTAGGTCTGCTAGACAGCTCCTAACTAGGGCTAGAAATAGGACCTCAAACCGCCTCTTCACGGACAAATACGGCCAGGTAAGTGGGAAGGACCACCACTACAGTGGGCCTAATTAATAACCACTAGCCTAGACACCGCAAAGTCGGTTAGGATAAACGGCCGATGCCTATACTAGTCCTTTTCCTATTGAGCTCGATGTCCTTAGGTCTGAGTCTAATCTTTTTTAATTAATTATGATCGATGCAAAATGCTTTAGGTGTTTTCTGGGGTCCTGGGAAGGGTGATGAAATCCCCACCCAATCTTAGTTTGGTCAATTAGCCCCTTAGAATCCGGTTAAATTATGTAAAAACAAATAAAATTTCACTTGCAATCACTTTTTAGCGCGGCGCAAAGAAACCTGCAAAAAATCTGTTATTTAGAAAGGGGTAGAAGATTTTTTTAGCGCAAAGAAACCTGCAGAAAATTTTTACAGTGGAGATATGGAGGTTGCAGAGGGGAAGAAAAGAGAGCAAACCATGTAATTTTTGTGCGCTGACGTGGCATAACAGCGGCGGTTCCGCGGTCTAGGGCACCAATATGCGGCGGAAGCGCGGTTGGTTAAGGGAATCAGGCTCTGAAAATTCTCTGCTGTTCTGTACCTTCAGTTCCTCTCTGTTCTTATATGTACTTTTCTGTTTTTCCCTCTGTAAAATTCCAGATCTGCGATTCTTCGCTGTTCCTGCAAGATTCAAAAGATACACCCTTCAAACAGATCAAAGTTGATAATTTTTGTATTTTTTTATATTTTCAGATTTTTATAATTTTTAAAATTTATATCAACCCGAAAATTCACAAAAAGAAAAATTACGCCGTCCCCGGCAACGGCGCCATTTGATTAGTGTCCAAAAATATATAAGCTTACCGCAATCAGGAACGGCGTCGCTTCGCAGCTAGCCGGTGAGTACGGGTCGATCCACAGAGACGGGTAAATTTCTTTTATGTGTTTTAACGAGTTGATTCAAGATGTCGTTTTGATTGGTTTATAAAAATCTAGAAAAACCGGATCTAATTAATCTAATTAAAAGTCTTGCTAGGGTTAGGCTTAGGGGAAGTTTTGGAGATTAACGTTTTTCTTCACCGTTTTCAATGCCTTCTTTTTTAGATCCATTAGATATTACGTTAATTATCAATAAAGTGGTTACGAATCTTTTGGGAAGATATTTCTTCCTCTAGATTCGTATCCTTCCTTTGTTGATAATTACCCTGACCCCCATGGAAAACGCGCGCAACCGGCCCTTTATACTACGGTTCATCGTTACCTCGAGGGGTAGGATGCCGCAGGGAGCGGTTGTGCGCGTATGCATGGAGTTCTAATTCATTAGGTGAAGGTGGCATTGAAAGGGGTGAGAGATCTCATCTCTCAACCCTTTCCCTAAGGCTAACCCTAACAAGCGAGGAGATTACTCGCTCATTAGGGATGAGAAAACATTTTAATTAAAAGAACAGAAATAAAATTACTTACTAATTCGATGGCTCCCTCCAAACAAGAAGAACAGATCTGAAAATAACTCCCAGAAAGTCTGAATTTTATTGATTGAAAAGAGGCATAGGGTTTTACAATTTTGAGATTACAATTTATAAGTAAACAGGAGAATTATGGTTTCAGAGTCTCGCACATGCGCAATTACTGATTTGCCCACGTAAAATCCAAACCTCTGCACCGACACAACAGCACAGAAAAAATACACCGACACGGGCTTGAACAGGCCACGGAACCGCGGCAATTGGGCGCTTGGACCGCGGTTCCGCGGCCCTTTGGTGGGCTTGGCCCACCATTTTTTCTGGGGTCCTTTGTGGTTGTCTGGGCTTGTCATAAATTCTTCCCATTTCTCTGTTTGGCTTCTTACTCTTCTCCAGATCTTTAGTGAAAAACATGTAGCGATCTTTTAACCGTTTTGCTTTGACATTTCTGGACCTTGTACTGTTCTTCGTCTAGGCTTGACTAGGATCCGTCTAATTGTTGGTCAAAAGTCCCTTTTTCTGTTGTTTTGTGTCTTTTTCACTGTATTTGCTCCTGAAACATGTATCCTGTAATATGCAACAAACGTGCGTCAAGAGTACCTGTTTATTTATAAAAAGGATAAGAAAAGGGGAATGAAAAATGCAATATTATGGTCTGAACAAATACCCCCAAACTTACCTTTTGCTCGTCCTCAAGCAAACTTATTATTTTATTCACTAAAATCCTAACCGCACTTTCGCAGGGAAACGCGATTGCACTGAGCACGTGCAACAAGCCGTTAAACCTCTAGGTGTCCCTAGTAGGAGGAGTGTTGTCTCCTGAGGGTTTTCAGCGGAAACTACCCACAAAATCCTATCAACTTGGCCCATTTACTTTTGTTCTCCAATTAGGTTTTCTAACAAGGAATTCTATTATCTTATACTTGTAAATTATCCACCCACATTCTTCACACTTCCTCATCATTTAACTTAAGATTATATATATCTTATAGACTTACTTAGCTTTCGGCATTTCCTAAGTTTTCCTTCTAGGGTTCCATCTCTACTTAGGAATTTCTATCAACTCTATTAAAGATATAAGTTCTATCCTTCATTCCTTTCTCTCATCTAAACTCTAATCACATATCCCTACGTGTGTGTAAATATCACCCCTACATTTGGTAATTCAAATCAAGCAATCATACTCTCGTCCATTGTCCAAAGCACTTATTAATTAGTGAATTTTTAAATGAAATTTGCTTACACATCCTTCATGCGACCGTTAATACTTCTTGAGATACCAACAACCGATTACAATATGTGTTTGCACTTTAAAGCGTAAATCCTAGTCTTGTAACACCCAAGGCTTTAGCAGTGACTCCCAAACCAATTGGTCTAAGGCACTAGGTGATGAAGCACCCTTGCTAAATATTTTTCTATTTTTTTTTACAGCCTTAAGTAATCATAAAAACCAGTGTCCATTTTTTTCTTTATTCACTTTTTTTTTCTTTTATTTTCATTGCACTAAGGACTTTAGACAAGAGCATTTCAAGGTCTCTTCTACTATTCCAAGTTTCAAGGTGCGTGATTGTGCAAATTGTAGGGTATACATTTTCAGAATCTAGACTTATGTTAGGAATTATTTTTCAAACTTATACTCTAGTAAGAACATCAATACTCTTCCCTTATTTCGAATTAGCCTAAGAAGTGAACCCAAAATTTGCCTATTTCTAAATATACTACAAGGCATATAGTTTCTACCGTTAAACTTTAAGGAAGGTTATTTTTAGGGTTTTTAATTTACTATGTCAAAGATCTAGTTGTTCCTAGCCAGTTAACCTATCTGTCAAACTCTAGTCAATTAGCCAAAATTGAATACATTAATTTTTATAATTTTTCAAATTTTTATGGGTTTTCAAATAAATATGCAAATGCAAAAATATGTACAAATGAATGCGAAGGAAGAAAACGTACCGAGCATACCCCCAAACTTGAACTTGACAGTGTCCTCACTGTCATGCTAAACCAAGAGGGTCAAACTACCGGCACTCCCCTGTTTATTTATTTATAGTTTTTTTTTTATGTCAAGAAAAACAAAAATATATACAAAAAGGCCCTCCCCCAAACTTCATTTAAACTATGTTAGACATTACTGCCAAACTTTGCATCGGCCAAAAATCAACACCAACCAGTTGAAAAATTTATCAGTAAAGAATATTGGTTGGTGGAAAAATAAGTTGTGGTGGTCCGCAAAGAATTGGGAAAGATAGAAGTAGTGGTATGGGAGGTGTGGAGGTAAATATACAGGTGATGGTGATGCATCGAAACGAGAATGTAAATGATCAGCAATCAGTGGAGTGTTGGCATTCTCGTACCTTATTAAAAGAAATGGGGGTATTTCAACTTCTAAGGGAGGAGGTTGACGCACCACAATACCCCCAAGATGTTCCTGTGGGTCCTCTAGTGACCTGGTATCATCCATCAATTGTGTATGATATTCAATTATGAGGGAACTGATCTCCTCGATGTCCGCCATAGTCCAACTGAAAACTTGCCGCCTATCTTGTAAGACTTTTAAAATAGCGTTCTCTTGCTCGAAGGCTAGAGAGGCTGATATGATAATGGGAAAAGTCTCATTCTCACCTATGTAAGCATATTTAAAGTGAGGCGGTAAGGACATTAGTTCGAGTTTCGGAGGTGAAAGAATCATTGCGGAATCTACCTCGAACTTAAAGGACTCCAACACAGGTTCGAAATCACTGCAAACAACCGATTCGGATGGTTCGACTAACTCATCCAAAAATTCAAAAGACTCATATTCGGGCTGTGAGTCGTCGTCATCCGAAAAAGTGAAACATTCATAATCAACATCGGTTGTGTCAACGGTGGTAGGCTCAAGGAGGGACGCACTAGTGGCGTCAAAACTGTTTTCATTAAACAAGAATCTTTCAAGCTCGCAGTCCTCCTGCGTGATTTCGTGAATAGAGAAAACTTCTCGTGTACTAGTTTTAGGCACGGGGGGCAGACTTCCCATCTTATAAATATTGAACTCACTAGATCTCTTTCCGAAGGATAGAGACATGGAGCCATTGCGACAATTTATTACGGTATTGGACGTGGCCAAAAATGGTCGACCAAGAATCACTGGAATTTGGTTTCTTGGGTTAGCAACAGGTTATGTATCCATAACGATAAAATCAACGGGGAATATGAATTCCCCGACTTTGATCAACACATCCTCTAGTTGACCCCTTGGATGGGTGATTGATCGATCGGCCATTTGGAGAGTGCAACGAGTGGGTTTCAACTCTCCAACCCCTAATTGTTCGTACACGGAGTAGGGAATCAGGTTAACACTAGACCCAAGATCTAAAAGTGCTCGATTAATTTTCTTATCCCCAATCGTGATTGAAATCGTAGGACAGCCGGGGTCCTTTCGTTTTTGGGGTAAGGTTTGATGGTGGTTAATAGCATTGCTCACTGCACTAGCCACTAGCACTTTATTGGGTACTTGAGATGCCTTTCTCTTCGAGGTGCATAATCCCTTTAAGATTTTCGCGTATGAAGGGACTTGTTGGATAGCATCCAAGAGAGGTATATTTATGCTAACCTGCTTAAATATCTCCACAATCTTCTCCACTTGTGCATTTGGTTTATTAGGACTCAACCTGTTCGGGAATGGAGCGTTCTGAAAATTTGTTGAGTCAAAAGTCTGTGGAGTAGAATGTGGAGTAGGAACGGATCCCAGTGTGGATGTGTTCGTGTTGTGAGAAATGGGTCCGTTCGAGTCAGAAGAAGTAGAGCCGTGTGAAGGGTGGAGAATAGGCTCCAAAGAAAAAGGTGAAGAAGGAAGTGAAGAAAATGAAGAAGGGGAAGAAGAACCACCGGCGGGGATGTCATCACTAGTTCCCACATTATTTTGCAACTCTCTTCCGGATCTCAACGTGGTCACCGCATTTACATTGTGATTGTGATATGCGTTTTATGTGTGACTGGGATTGGGCAATGGTTGAGATGGAAGCTTTCCCTTTTCTCTCTCGCTCAACGCAGCAGTTAATTGTGCAATTTGTGCCTCAATAGATTTGATACTTTGATCGTGTGAGGCATTGTTATTCATTAAAGATTGAACATAACTTTCAAATCTTGCTGCGGATTCTGTAGTTTGCTTAAGAAATGCATCTAGACTTTTTTCGAGCGAGATAACCTTATCATCATTTGGTTGAACCAAATTGTTCGTTTGATTTGTATAAGGTTGTTGTTGGAAAGGTTGCTGGTTTTGAGTTTGTAAAGGTGCTTGTTTTTGTTGTGGAGGAGGTCTTTGAAAATTGTTATCCCCTTGGAACTGTTGATTTGGGTGACTCCTCCACCCCTGATTGTATGCCGAAGAGTACGGATCGTTTCTTTGTCGTTGCTGAAATGCAGCATTGACTTGATCCTGTCCTTGAATAGGTGCATTATAAGGACACTCTTCGGTTAGATGTGATGGATTAGAACAACAAGCACAAACAGTTCGTGTGGGTAGAGTAGGGGCAGGAGAAGACGATGAGATTTTGGTCTCAATGGCTTCTAGCTTTTTCATAAGTAAGGCCATCTCGGCCTTCATAGCAATCGACATATCTATTTGATGTATGCCTGCCCTAGATTGACCAACTGAAGAAGATGATGTGGTCTTGGTACTCTCCCACTGAATTGTTTGCTCACTAAGATCCTCAAGAAACTGCCAAGCTTCGTCGCTAGACTTGGAGAGAAAATGACCTTGACATATTGTTTCTAGCAACTGCTTCGTTGCTGCGTTCAATCTCTCGTATAATGTTTGGCAAAGTTGCCAACTTTCGATCCCATGATGAGGGCATTGAACAAGTAGGTGTTTAAATCTCTCGAAGCACTTCCAGAATGGTTCGGAAGGAAGCTGTGAAAATTGTATAATCTCGTTTCGGATTCTAGCAGTTTTGTGATGAGGATAGAACTTTTTCAGAAAAGCTCTCACAAACTCGTCCCAATTTCTAATAGAATGTGATGCGGTGTTGTATAGCCACTTCTCGGCTAGGTCACATAAGGTAAAAGGAATGACCCTTAGCCTTATTGCGTCATCACTTAATTGGGTTGTCTTCATCATAGCGCACACATTTTGGAATTTATTAATAAAAATATACGCATCTTCATATTCCAAACCATGAAATTTTGGCAGCATATTGATGAAATGTGGTTTTATTTCAAAATTATCCTCATTTGCCGTTGGGGGTAAAAGACATGTAGGTAAAGAAGTGCGGACGAGGTAGAAGAGATCCTGGAGCGCAACTCGTGCGGGCGCTACAACAGGCGGAAGATTCGGGTTATTCGCACCTAACGGAGGTGGAATCATTCTCGTCGGTAAGGCATCGTTGGGGTTGAATCCCGACATACCTTCGAAAGAAGAATTTGAAGATGGAGGTAAGGAAATGGAAGGAACGTCGACGAAGGGTTCGTCGGTCGGAACCAACGAAACACGGACTAATCGGGCGTTAGTATCCCTAGTCCAAAGTGACATACACTAATGGAGTAGTGTAGTCAGAAAAAAAAGAAAGACAGAATGTGAGGGTAAGATAACGTCAATGGAGGGAAGTTGTGGGAGTGAGTTGCAAATTTTCTTAGCGGCAAGTTGCAAGTTTTTGAAAAGATTTTTCTCTTTTTTTTTATGTGAGAGTTTTGCAAAAAGGTTTTAGAAAATGGGACTCGTGACATAAATGTATCAACCACACATGCACAATTAGGCCTAGATCTAGGGTTGCCTAGGTCTGCTAGACAGCTCCTAACTAGGGCTAGAAATAGGACCTCAAACCGCCTCTTCACGGACAAATACGACCAGGTAAGTGGGAAGGAACCACCACTACAGTGGGCCTAATTAATAACCACTAGCCTAGACACCGCAAAGTCGGTTAGGATAAACGGCTGATGCCTATACTAGTCCTTTTCCTATTGAGCTCGATGTCCTTAGGTCTGAGTCTAATCTTTTTTAATTAATTGTGGTCGATGCAAAATGCTTTAGGTGTTTTCTAGGGTCCTGGGAAGGGTGATGAAATCCCCACCCAATCTGAGTTTGGTCAATTAGCCCCTTAGAGTCCGGTTAAATTATGCAAAACAAATAAAATTTCACTTGCAATCACTTTTTAGCACGGCGCAAAGAAACCTGCAGAAAATCTGTTATTTAGAAGGGGGTAGAAGATTTTTTTAGCGCAAAGAAACCTACAGAAAATTTTTACAGTGGAGATATGGAGGTTGCAGGGGGGAAGAAAAGAGAGCAAACCATGTAATTTTTGTGCGCTGACGTGGCAGAACAACGGCGGTTCCGCGGTCTAGGGCACCAATATGCGGCGGAAGCGCGGTTGGTTAAAGGAATCAGGCTCTGAAAAATTCTCTGCTGTTCTGTACCTTCAGTTCCTCTCTGTTCTTATATGTACTTTTCTGTTTTTCCCTCTGTAAAATTCCAGATCCGCGATTCTTCGCTGTTCCTGCATGATTCAAAAGATACACCCTTCAAACAGATCAAAGTTGATAATTTTTGTATTTTTTTATATTTTCAGATTTTTATAATTTTTAAAATTTATATCAACCTGAAAATTCACAAAAAGAAAAATTACGCCGTCCCCGGCAACGGCGCCATTTGATTAGTGTCCAAAAATATATAAGTTTACCGCAATCAGGAACGGCGTCGCTTCGCAGCTAGCCGGTGAGTACGGGTCGATCCACAGAGACGGGTAAATTTCTTTTATGTGTTTTAACGAGTTGATTCAAGATGTCGTTTTGGTTGGTTTATAAAAATCTAGAAAAACCGGATCTAATTAATCTAATTAAAAGTCTTGCTAAGGTTAGGCTTAGGGGAAGTTTTGGAGATTAACGTTTTTCTTCACCGCTTTCAATGCCTTCTTTTTTAGATCCATTAGATGTTACGTTAATTATCAATAACGTGGTTACGAATCTTTTGGGAAGATGTTTCTTCCTCTAGATTCGTATCCTTCCTTTGTTGATAATTACCCTGACCCCCATGGAAAATGCGCGCAACCGGCCCTTTATACTACGGTTCATCGTTACCTCGAGGGGTAGGATGCCGCAGGGAGCGGTTGTGCGCGTATGCATGGAGTTCTAATTCATTAGGTGAAGGTGGCATTGAAAGGGGTGAGAGATCTCATCTCTCAACCCTTTCCCTAAGGCTAACCCTAACAAGCGAGGAGATTACTCGCTCATTAGGGGATGAGAAAACATTTTAATTAAAAGAACAGAAATAAAATTACTTACTAATTCGATGGCTCCCTCCAAACAAGAAGAACAGATCTGAAAATAACTCCCAGAAAGTCTGAATTTTATTGATTGAAAAGAGGCATAGGGTTTTACAATTTTGAGATTACAATTTATAAGTAAACATGAGAATTAGGTTTTCAGAGTCTCGCACATGCGCAATTACTGATTTGCCCACGAAAAATCCAAACCTCTGCACCGACACAACAGCACAGAAAAAATACACCGACACGGGCTTGAACAGGCCGCGGAACCGCGGCAATTGGGCGCTTGGGACGCGGTTCCGCGGCCCTTTGGTGGGCTTGGCCCACCATTTTTTCTGGGGTCCTTTGTGGTTGTCTGGTCTTGTCATAAATTCTTCCCATTTCTCTGTTTGGCTTCTTACTCTTCTCCAGATCTTTAGTGAAAAACATGTAGCGATCTTTTAACCGTTTTGCTTTGACATTTCTGGACCTTGTACTGTTCTTCGTCTAGGCTTGACTAGGATCCGTCTAATTGTTGGTCAAAAGTCCCTTTTTCTGTTGTTTTGTGTCTTTTTCACTGTATTTGCTCCTGAAACCTGTATCCTGTAATATGCAACAAACGTGCGTCAAGAGTACCTGTTTATTTATAAAAAGGATAAGAAAAGGGGAATGAAAAATGCAATATTATGGTCTGAACAGCTTGCTCGTCGATCTTCTGATCGCTCAATACCCGGGTGGCTGTTACATTTAGCAGACCGCTTGCGGCTTGTGGGTGATTGATATGATCATCATCTGCTGCCGGCGTATTGACGAGTCTTTAGAGTCCTACACAGAAGTTTCCTGGCTCAAGCGAAACGAAATAGGAGCGCATATGAGATATGTGCGGGACCGAGAATAATACGTGTATGTGATACCGTATTCTATTCTCGCGATGAATGTATCGATATGGTTGTATGCGATATAACCTAGTTATCGAATCAAGGATTGATTCGATAAGCCGATACATTGAATATTAGTCGGTCACATGCGATATGACCGGATCGTTAAATCAAGTGTTGATTTAATGATTTAATGTATAATTATATATTTGATATATTACTTTGCATTAACTAGTATCGGTTCACTTTTAAATGGATTTTCTCGCTCGGATGTGCACATTGTATATGTGATATACTTTTTGTGCACTTGATTGTATCATGTTTGATGATACATGCTCACTAGGGTTTGTGTGAAGATTAAACCATGGTTGTATATTGGTTAGGGTTTTCATTTTTCTTATTCATTTATTTATTTATTTATTTATTTTATTTTGTAAATGAAAAAGGGGAAATGGTGGCTTTCTTTGTTTGTTATTGAAGCTCCATGAAGCTTTGACCAAGTGACCATTTTGTCTTGATGCTTAACCCTAACCCTTCAATCTAACCATGGTTTATTCTCTACACCAAACTATGGTTGGTATATGATAAGTATTCATATTATATTCTTTAAAAAAAAACTTATCATAACTTAATCATCTTCATCTTCTTCTTCTTCAAAGATGAAGAAAGCTTGCTTCATCAATGGCAACTTGAGCAATTGAGTGAGAAATCCAATTCTAAAGTGAACCCACCTCCTTTTTCTTTATCCTCTACCTCTTGCCAAGTATTATAGGGTGTTATCTTCACAAGTTTCATGACTTGGTGAAGTGGGAGCTTGAACTTGTGATGCCTCGACGTAGATCATCTTCGACATCGAAGCCGACGACCAAGCCCGCCCATTTCTCCGATGAAGCCGATGCTAGAGTCCGGGATCCAATTTGGACAGTGGAGGGACATCATCACGGAGCCTAGGAGGTGGAGGACCGGATCTACAAAGGTTGTAGCTTCTTTCTATTAGTTAAACTGTTAACTAGTTGCTTGTTTCGCCTAAATTTCTAGTTAACGATCCGTATTAGGGTTTCTCGGCACCCGTAAAATTTGAAATTGGCATGGTTGATGCCTTGTGAGACCTCATTAGTGTGCCTAGGATCCCTACAGTGGTATCAGAGCCTAGCTAGAGCCTTAGGCGATGCTTAGACGATGTTTGAAACCCGATCGAACCCGAAAGCCGAACTCGAGACCACTCTCTGGAAATTTTCTGAAAATTTGGATTTTTATTAATTAAAAATACCTGAAAAATACAGCAGGAAATTATAAGAATTGTGGTGAAAAACGAACCCCTAAACCCTTAATTCCACCGCGGAACCGCGGCAATAGGCTACTTAGGCCGCGGTTCCGCGGCCGTACAGGGGGTTTATGCAATTGTGTTTTCACCATAATTCCTAGTTCTGTGATTTATATTTTATGGGTATTTTTATTTTGACTCTACAGTTGAGTGTTCTGGGGTTGTTTTGGGGACTCGATGAATCGATCGGATTATTTAACTTTGTCTATGTAGCTTTCCGGATAATTTATGAATATGTTAAAAAGTTCGACCGGATATAAATACCCACTTTTTCCCCTGCCGGGAAATTTCCAATTGTTGGAATTTTCCGTTGTTTAATGACGTTCTAAGTAGTGCAAGTAACGCGATGGTCCCTCTAAAAGACAACAAACCTTAACTCGATTATGTGACCGTCTTGAACTGCCCTTTGAACCTTCGGGTTTGGGGCAGTATGGCGTGCCACATGTGAGGCGTTGGCTTGACCCATCTAGGGCTGGACCGTTGGTACTGAGGCACGAAGTGGATGTTTTTAAACTTGTTTCATGTGTTGATCTGTTTTGGGAAAACTTGGGTGTTCGACTGTTCGATCGGAAAGTTTAACATTTTCTGTTTATCTGGAATGGGATACAATAATTGGAATTCACAAGTAATTATGAGATAACTGAATGAATGTTATAAACGTAGCAGTTTAGTCTCACTTGATCGGTTGCCACGGAGTTTTGATGTGATCAAAAGTCTGTCGCAATCACGTAGTGTACGCGGATACTCGCCGGGTGAACTTAATAGACAGCCTCACCCTATAGCCCCGACCAAGTGACTGTAGGAGAACCCCGTCGCCGAAAGCATCCGTTTGGGTGCTCGCTGTAGCGGTGTTCCGCCTTGGTGCACTTCGTCGACGGCGGTCGGGGATGCGGCCGCCTACTAAAGTTTGCGACGAGCATTCGATCATGATGTCAGAAATCTTGTTGAATTGCCCGACTTGATATTGAAAAGAGTTTTCGATAATGAGACTAAAATGCGGGGTTTATAATTGTTAGGCATGCGATGTCTACAGAATTCATTTGGTCAGGCATGCGATGTCTCAGGTGGTTGCGGATTCCAACTGTTGTAGTCTTACACTTTCTTTTCTGTGACCGTAAGTGTAATATGTGATGTCGCCGGTTTCGTTGCTATATGTCAACGACAATTGGGATGCGCATATTTACTTACGTTGATGACATGTGATGTTATGTGTTGCTGGATATGTTATATTGGATCGTCGTGTTTGAATAGCCGGGGGGTTTTTTGTGAGATGAGTGTTTTTTATTTTCATTCATGTAAAAACTTGTATGCAATATTCTTTTATTGGGGCACTTCCAGGTTGCGGAAGATGTCACCCTTTTGTATATTATTTACTTTTCCGCACTAGGATAGACCCAAGGAGGAGGACACAAGTAACCGGGTTCTGGAGTCCAGTGGGAGACCAACTCGAGGAGTCGAGTCCGGGTCTCCTAACTCCAGAATTGGTAGCGTTGCTTGCCGCACTCGTAGGGGTCTAGGGGTGTGGGTTTGGCTATTCATCATCACCGTGGAATCCGTGTTTTATACTGGCTCGTATTGAAAACACGGATGTCCTAGTATATCCAATATTTCATATGTTTCTTCTGCTGCGATATCTGTGATGTGATCATGTGATGTTCTGTGATAGATACTGTATATAGTATATATGATATATTATATAGACGTTACTTATGTTTTACACCCGCGCTAGCCCTGCCCCGCTCTGCCGTTAGTTACCTAACCTAACGGTGCACGAGGGGACATCGAGGCGAATGCGGATGGCATAAGTGTACGTCGTATTTATCTGTGATGTTTAGGTACATTAAAATGATGGGACTTCATTAATGTGATTAATGAAATAAAAAGAAACCTAAGATGTTGTAGAATCGAATTTCAAAATAAAACAGGTAGCTACAGTTCTTGCTTTGCACAGTGGTATATATGATATATCCTGCACCTTATTTGATGAGGAAAGGACCGGGATCCCTTCACCGGGAGTGACTCCTTTAGCAATAACCGGCAGATGCTACACACTCGGTTTGTCTTTTGATTGCTTTTAAGAGTTTTTGCTTTGCACAGTGATATATATGATATATCCCGCACCTCATTCGACGAGGAAAGGACCGACGATCCCTTCACCGGGAGTGACTCCTTTAGCAAAACTAGAAAAGCCTCAAAAAACACTCCATTTTAAAATTCATTCGATCCTACAACGATATCAAGTTCATTACGCAATAGGTTTTCAGAAAAACCTGTCGTAGCCCTCCGTCATTTCAGATAAGTCCTATTTAGTATTCGTGCTACGTTTGTTGACCTCCGTCAAGGCGTAGTGTGCGGTAGCTAACTAGTATTTATCTGTTTATGCATATGATGCAGATTGGATTAGGGTAGTCGTGCGGCCTTGTTGACCTCCGTCAAGGGTCGTGCGGGTGGGTTTAATTCGATCAAGAAATGACGGGTTGAACTTAACTAGTAGCCTATGGTTTGTTGACCTCCGTCAAGGTCATAGGGTGCTAGGGGAAAAATTATCGGGAATTTCAAGTGTTGAAATTTGCAATGAGATTGCATACCTTCTATGAGATAGTTGGATCCCGATACCCGCTGCGAGTAAGAGTTACTCCTGGGAGAGTTTTACACATTACAATTAGCCGATCAAGTAGGTGTCTAGAAAGGTGTTAACGAGGTTACGCCTCTGGGAAAACGAGGTTTACATTAATTAGGTTCGTGCGAAAGCACGGGGGACCTCCCTCAAAGTACCGACACTGGCCTGGCTGAAAGATTGGCGAACTTGTAGCGTGTAATTAATCCCGGCTAGTCTTTCCTTTTAGGGTTTGAAGGAAGATTTGATAAAAACAGTGGGAGCCATCCTGATTAGATAAAATAATAACCAATCTATTCTTGCAAGAGCGTACGCTGAGTGTTTTCTTCTCTCCCTCTCCAGGTAGCAACCATATCACGCCTTAATCAAGATAATAATACGGATATTGACCGAACCCGCTTGTTATACTGAGCTGGGGAATGTTGGTCCCGCTCCAACTTATAATTGTTATAAGACAGAGCAGGAAATTGGGGATTACCAGAATTCCCGTGCCGCCCAAACGAAGAAAGTGCACACTGATGCATCATCTTCGGGTGTGTTCACTATACAGAACTGTTTCTCAATATCCTCTACGTCCTGGGTATTTGATACTGGATCAGGATCCCAGATATGTAATCCGTTACATGGGCTAAAGAGAGGTATAGAACTGAGAACGGGTGATAAGTTTCATGAGGCAGAAAATGGGGCAAGTGTTGCAGCCAAGTCTGTTGGTCACTGTCACCCTGTATTACCAATACATTGATTCTGAACGAATGTTATTAGATACCGAACCTGATATACAAAATCATATCACTCTCTTTATTAGTAAAGAAATGATAAAATTTTGTATTGTTGGATAATGTTTTGAACATTTCCTATATCAAAAGTTGATCGGTTCAGGCACGTTATCTAAAAGCGTTGATGTTCTAAATCAAACTACAGCTCTTAGTATATGGAACACACACAAGAGGAAGAGTTCAGAAATGAACGAATTCTTCTTGAGGTATTGTAGACTAGGTCATATCAATGCGACCCGACTAGCTGAAGTTACATATAGATGCATATTTAAATCGGTTTGAATTTACATCTTATGAAACATGCTAGTCATGTCACAAAGATAAAATGAACATAGCTCTGTTTACTGGAAGCAGAGAAAGAGTTAGTAAACTCTTGGGACTGATACATGATGATGTATGTAAGGTCTCCTGTCTACACATGCCAGGACCGGTTCTTTGTACTTCATTACATTCTTTGATGATCTCTTTAGATTCAGACATATGTTCTTGTTGAAACACAAGTCCGAACCTTTTGAGATATTCACAGAATATAAGTTAGAAGTAGAGAACCAAAATGCGGGTATAAGTATTATGTCCTTTGATATGATCAAGGAGGAGAATACTTGAGCACGGAATTCCTGGATTACTCTAAAGGAGAATGAGATTCTCTCTCAGCATTACTCCTCCGTATACACCATAGCACGATGGTATATCAGGAAGGAGCAATCACACCCTATATGATAAGGTGTGCTCTATGATGAGTAATACTGAGTTACCTATTTCCTTTTAAGGGGTTATGCACTTGAGAAGCTGCATACCTATTGAATTAGGTTCAAATCAAATCAGTTGCCTACCACTTCATATGTGATATGGAAAGGGAAGAGCCCATGTCTTAAGTTAGTTAAGATTTGGGATTGACCGGCCTATGTCTAAAAGCAAAATCCGGACAAGCTCGAGGCAAGGTCTGTAATGTAGAACTGGAAAGGTTCCAGCTATACAAACTACAGCAGATGATTTGATAAAACCAAAGGATTCAGTAGATGCCAACGAACCTCACCCTCTCCGCCGATCTAGTAGGGTTCCTCACCCACCTGAGAGATACTTCTGTTTCTCTATGACAGTGGGAGCGAGGATTGCATCATGAGATGATGACCCAACTAGCTTTGAGCTGGCCATCAGGAGTGAGACTCTGTAAGAATGGCTGGATGTTTAGTGATCTGAGATGGAATCCTTATACACCAACAAAGTATGGACTTTGGTTGCTATATCTGAAGGGTTAAATCCCCATCAGGAGCAAGTAAATCTTGAGAAGATTACTTGGTGTACTTGGAAAAGTTGAGACTTTCAAAGCTAGACTTGTTAAAGGTTTTCGTCAACGACCAGGCGTGGATAATGATGAAACCTTTTCCAGTACCTATGCTTAAGTCCATCCAGATACTACTTGCCACGGCTACATACCATGACTACGATATCTGGCGGTTGGGTGTCATGACTGCTTTTCTAAATGATGTTTTAGAAGAGTGCGTCTATAAGTACACAGCCATAGGGGCTCGTAGACAGTGGGAGAAGCGGAAACGTGTGCAAGATGCTTTATAGGATAAAGCAGGCATCGCGGAGTTGGAACATCTGTTTTGATGGATTAGTCAAAGAAGTTGACATCATCAAAATGGTAGATGAACCTTGTATAAACAAAAAGGTAGTAGGGAGTATTGTGACGATCCTCGTAGAATACGTGGATGACATACTCTTGATAGGGAAGGAGTTTCCTATGCTACGCTCGATCAATCTCCGCTTATCACAATGATTCTCCACATAGGATCAAAGTGATACCTACTAAATCCTGGGTTTTGGATCTATGAGATAGATCTAATTGGTTATTAGGACACTCACTAGCTGTAGTGAGATGGTATCAATTGATCCTGGGAAGAATCACTGGAAGTGTTCCAGGGTGATAAAGACGACTGAATGTCAGTCACAGGCATTGTCTATACCCTCAGTAAAGGGACGGTATGTTGGAAGAGTTCCAAGCTAGATACCGTGACATACTAGACGATAAAGGCAGGATACATCACTACTTAAGATGCTACCAAAGAGGCTGTTTGGGTGTATATTGGTTCATGAGATGAACTACGTTCCTCCCATTGTGTGACAATGGAGTTGTGGCTTATGCCAAGGGACGACCGTCCCATCAGTGATCCAGACATATTCTAAGGCAGTATCACCTGATCATGGAGATGGTTGATCTCTAAGGGATCGAGGTTAGGAGAGTAGACTCAGAGGATAACACGGCGGATCCACTCATGAAGGCCTATTCCCAGAGAGAGACTTTTATGGGATGGTTGAGTATGAGATACTACAACCACTGCTATCAGATGGCCCTAGTGCAAGTGGGAGATTGTTAGTTATATGTATGCCCTAGAGGCCATTACTGTACATTGGATGTATATTGTAGTGGATGCTGGGACATATATAGGGAGGACTTTCTTGCTCGACATGATAGTATGCTATCTGGTTACTCTTTACCTTAACGTGTACATTGATTGTCTCTCTGTTACATGTTGGTAAAGCCCTTAGGATGTGTACTTGACTATCTGGACTATGATGCGGATCATACTAGTGGGGACATGGTAGTCCATAAGTACATCCTTCAAAGTCCCTAGTCGTGGGTGTATCGAGATGGGGCATCGATATACCAGAGTAGACTAGCGTATACCTTCTCGACCCATACAGATGGGCGATGGATGATCCCATATCCATTGGTGTTTGACATCGGAGATGATATACGGGTGCTCAGTGGAGACTGGGTACACTGGACGGACTCACCGAGAACTCCCAGATGGTATTATACCTTACGTCAGATGGCAGTTCTCTGGTGACACTGGTACAGAGTAGTCTGTTGACCCGAGATCGTCATAGAGTCTTGTGTGGTTCCCACTGTGCTTTGATTTCCACCTTACCACGTCCAAGAGGGCATGCAAAACGGTGGTTTTTGGGTACAGTCCCGAGTCATATGGAGGCAATGAGCGATAGGAGGGGATTCGTCTCTCCCGGTATAGGGAGTTGATGTTGCGCTGTGTTCGATTGGCTATAACCGGAAATCCCTGACCAGGGTTGCTGAGATTTACTGGTAAGTGTTACCAGTAGTTTCTCGAATTGTTATAGACCTCATATCGATACGACTTATCGAGCTATTGGGGTCTGACGTTTACCATCCCTAGGCGAGATATGCGACATATCCGACGACGAGACCGGACTGTACGGTAAGTGTTACTGGTTGGATTCACAGGAGTGTGAGCGGGCTTGCTCGTCGATCTTCTGATCGCTCAATACCCGGGTGGCCGTTACGTTTAGCAGACCGCTTGCGGCTTGTGGGTGATTGATATGATCATCATCTGCTGCCGGCATATTGACGAGTCTTTAGAGTTCTACACAGAGGTTTCCTGGCTCAAGCGAAACGAAATAGGAGCACATATGAGATATGTGCGGGACCGAGAATAATGCGTATATGTGATACCGTATTCTATTCTCGCGATGAATGTATCGATATGGTTGTATGCGATATAACCTAGTTATCGAATCAAGGATTGATTCAATAAGCCGATACATTGGATATTAGTCGGTCACATGCGATATGACCGGATCGTTAAATCAAGTGTTGATTTAATGATTTAATGTATAATTATATATTTGATATATTACTTTGCATTAACTAGTATTGGTTCACTTTTAAATGGATTTTCTCGCTCGGATGTGCACATTGTATATGTGATATACTTTTTGTGCACTTGATTGTATCATGTTTGATGATACATGCTCACTAGGGTTTGTGTGAAGATTAAACCATGGTTGTATATTGGTTAGGGTTTTCATTTTTCTTATTCATTTATTTATTTATTTATTTATTTTGGAAATGAAAAAGGGGAAATGGTGGCTTTCTTTGTTTGTTATTGAAGCTTCATGAAGCTTTGACCAAGTGACCATTTTGTCTTGATGCTTAACCCTAACCCTTCAATCTAACCATGGTTTATTCTCTACACCAAACTATGGTTGGTATATGATAAGTATTCATATTATATTCTTTAAAAAAAAACTTATCATAACTTAATCATCTTCATCTTCTTCTTCTTCAAAGATGAAGAAAGCTTGCTTCATCAATGGCAACTTGAGCAATTGAGTGAGAAATCCAATTCTTAAGTGAACCCACCTCCTATTTCTTCATCCTCTACCTCTTGCCAAGTAGTATAGGGTGTTATCTTCACAAGTTTCATGACTTGGTGAAGTGGGAGCTTGAACTTGTGATGTCTCGACGTAGATCATCTTCGACATCGAAGCCGACGACCAAGCCCGCCCATTTCTCCGATGAAGCCGATGCTAGAGTCCGGGATCCAATTTGGAAAGCGGAGGGACATCATCACGGAGCCTAGGAGGTGGAGGACCGGATCTACAAAGGTTGTAGCTTCTTTCTATTAGTTAAATTGTTAACTAGTTGCTTGTTTCGCCTAAATTTCTAGTTAATGATCCGTATTAGGGTTTCTCGGCACCCGTAAAATTTGAAATTGGCATGGTTGATGCCTTGTGAGACCTCATTAGTGTGCCTAGGAACCCTACAGTTACTGCCTAGCGGCACGTCTCAGATTCAGCCCCGACAGTCTTGACCGTGGTCCCGGGCATGCACGGGATACTATTGAGTTACATCGATGATTCATCAAGTTGGTTTCAAAGACTTTAGGATAGAAAACCTGATAGAACAGTTTAGTTTACCCACTGCACGCTACCCTGTACTGATATGATTCATATTATTGTTATTCTTGCTGTATTCATATTTATTTTGCATTGCCTGTTACACTGTTCATGTTATATTACTTGTTGACATGACGCGCTGATGTCTGGGTTTTGCATAGCCCAGATTCCGTACCGCTGTTGCAGTCCGAGCAGGAGTACTTCAGCCAGCAGGCTGAGCTGTGAGTTCAGTAATAGTTAGTTTTATTTCCTGCATTTATTTCCTGATGTGAGCCCGCATTATGGGACATACATTTAAGCTATTTGTATTGGATCATTTGCTTCCGCATTATTTATTATTGACTCCTGTTATTCTGGATTATGGACATATTTTAGATAGTTTTATCTTGTTCTTGATATTTCTACAGCCGTAATGTGACAGTGGATGGATACTTCCTACCCACAGGTAACATGGTTGGCTATGTCATGTGCCCAATCTAGCGTACTCTGGGAAGCGGGGCGTGACATATATAACAAAAATAAATATTTAGAGAAATATTTTTTTAAATATTATTTATAATTTATTTATATTTATGTATTATTATTTTTTTTAAATAAAAAGATTTTTAAAAAAACAGAAAAGAAAGAAGGAAAAAAGAAAAGAAAAAAAATTATAAAAAAGGGAGGGGCTTCCCCCACTTACATGAGGGGAGGGGGGAAGAGGCTCCCATTTAATGGGAGCCTCCCCCACGTGGGGGGAGGAGGAAAAGGGCTCCCATTATGGGAGCCCTCCTCCTCACATGACCTCACGTGAGGGGCAGGGGAAAGCTCCCTTTTGATGGGAGCCCCCCACACACGTGGGGCCCAAAATTAATTAATTAATTAATTGAATTTTTTTTAACGTGGAGTTCAATTCCAAGTGAATTTTTTTTGTGGAGTTAAACTCCAAAAACATTTTAAATGTGGAGTTCAACTTCAAAAAGACTATAATTGGAGTTTGACGCCAAAAAGATTTTTATTTTGGAATTAAACTCCAAAAAGAGTTTTAAATAGACTTCAACTCCAAAAATATTTTTATTGTGGAGTTGAACTCCAAAAGAATTTTAAATGGAGTTAAACTCCTAAAAAAATTTAATGTGGAGTTAGACTCTCCAAAAAGAACTTTATTGTGGAGTTAAAACTCCAAAAGATTTTTAAATGGAGTTTAACTCTATAAAAAAAGATTTTAAATGGAGTTCAACTCCAAAAAGATTTTTATTGCGGAGTTAAACTCCAAAAGAATTTAAAATGTTGAGTTAAACTCCAAAATTTTTTTAAATGGAGTTCAACTCCAAAAAAGGATTTTAAATGAAGTTCAACTCCAAAAGGATTTTTAAATGGAGTTCAATTCCAAAAAGATTTTTATTGCGGAATTAAACTCCAAAAGAATTTTAAATATAGTGTGGAGTTAAACTCCACTAAATGGGGAGCCTCTCCCTCACGTGAGAGAGAGAAAGCTCCCACTTGGTGGGAGTTCTCTCTTCCTCACGTGAGAGGGTGTCGGGTTCCGATTCTTGCTCACGGAACAAAATACCTCACAGAACAAAGTGCCACGCCAATTGCCATGCCGTGGTGGCGGGGGACACATTTTGAATCTGTGGGGGCCATCTCTTGAGTCTCTGGAACCCACTGTAGAACAATTGGGAATTTTCGGAACACGTTCCAAAAGAGGACCAAACTGCATTATAAATGTAATGATACCACTCTCAATTACATAGGCGCCTTTTAAGTGAACCGGAACTATAGGAGCTTGAGAACTCCGTAGTTAAGCGTGCTTGGGCCAGGGAAGTCTTGGGATGGGTGACCTCCTGGGAAGTGGCCCCTGGTCGGGTCCGGTTTGCTCTAAAGGGAAAAACCGTGCGGTTTCGGCCAAAGCGGAAAATACCATTTGTAGTGGAGCATGGGGCGTTACATTTATGGTTGCCCATGAAGGTCTCTCAGTAGTAGGTCTGTGGTTCGAGGACGAACCATTGTTCAAAGGTGGGGAGAATGTCGAGAATGTCGGGATCCGGTTCTTGCTCACAGAACAAAGTGACACACGGAGCAAAGTGCCACGCCAATTGTCATGCCAAGGTGGCGGGGGCCATCTCTTGAATCCGTGGGGGCCACCTTTTGAGTCCCTGGGACCCACTGTAGAACAACGAGGAATTTTTGGAATACATTCTGAAAGAGGACCGAACTGCATTATAAATGTAATGATACCACCCTCAATTACAGAAGTGTCTTTTAAGTGAACCAGAACTACCGGAGCTTGAGAACTCCGTATTTAAGTGTGCTCGGGCCAAGGAAGTCTTTGGGATGGGTGACCTCCTGGGAAGAGGCCCCTGGTCGGGTCCGGTTCACTCTGAAGGGAAAAACCGTATGTTTTCGGCCAAAGCGGACAATACCATCTGTACTGGAGTGTGGGGCGTTACAGAGGGAGCAGGGGCTCCCAAAAGATCTTTTTTTGTGTGATGGAGTTAAACTCCAAAAAAATTTATTTTGACTTAAACTCCCAAAACAATTTTATTCGGAGTTAAACTCCAAAAAAAGGGGGGTTTTATTATAGAGTTAAACTCCAAAAGATTTTCTCCTTTCACTCTTGAGAAGAAATCCAAAATGGGTTCTCTTGAAACTCCAAGATTTAGATCTTGGATGATAAAAAAATAGACTCTTTTTCTTCTCTTGATGGAGTCTTGGGAGGTGGGTTTATGGTAAAACCGTATGGTTTCGGCCAAAGCGGACAATACCATCTGTACCGGAGTGTGGGGCGTTACAGAGGGAGCAGGGGCTCCCAAAAGATCTTTTTTTGTGTGATGGAGTTAAACTCCAAAAAAAATTTATTTTGAGTTAAACTCCTAAAACAATTTTATTCGGAGTTAAACTCCAAAAAAAATGGTTTTATTATAGAGTTAAACTCCAAAAGATTTTCTCCTTTCACTCTTGAGATGAAACCCAAAATGGGTTCTCTTGAAACTCCAAGATTTAGATCTTGGATGATAAAAAAAATATACTCTTTTTCTTCTCTTGATGGAGTCTTGGGAGGTGGGTTTATGGTAAAACTTTATTTAATTTTAAAAAAAGAAGATCTAAGCTCTTGATTTAATTGGAAAATGAAAAGGAAGAGGAAGAACTTGGAAGAGAGGGGATGGAGACACAAACCATAGTTTTTGGGGAGAATGAAATTGTATTCTTTATTTCATTATCATGTTGCTTTATATAGGCTTACAAATTTATATATAGCTCCTTGGGCTTTACAAAATGGCATTTTGCCCATCTCATGCCTCATGTGCTCACTTCTTTTGCACATGAGCCACGGGCTTTACAAAAATTTGGCTTTATGCCCATTAAAAATTACATCAAAATTATTTATTACATGATTTTTATTTTGGCATGGAGGAGGCCAGCCATGGGGCTCGACTTGGGCATGGGCTCACTTGATCTGGGCTTGGGCCCGCTTACTTGGGGTTGACTTTGATTTTGACTTGGTCAACCGAGGTGCAATTTTTTACCCCAACAGTGGGTAACTTCTTACCCATCTACGCTAAGGATCAAAACCCCCCTCAAGAAGCCACTGAGCAGCTTCCCTGCTCGGTCAATCCATGGCTGGTAATTTACTACCCACCGACACCAAAGATCAAAGCCCTCCTCAGGAGGCCACCGAGAAGCTTCTCTGCTCGGTCAATCTATGGCTGGTAGTTTACTACCCACAGACGCCAAGGATCAAAGCCCTCCTCAAGAGGCTACCGAGCAGCTTCCCTGCTCGGTTAATGCATGGCTGGTAGTTTACTACCCACCGACGCCAAGGATCGAAAGCTCTCATCAAGTGGCCACCGAGCAGCTTCACTGCTCGGTCCATCCTTAGCGGGTAACTTCTTGCCTATCTACGCTAAGGATCAAAGCCCTCCTCAAGAGGCCACCGAGCAGCTTCCCTACTAGGTCAATCCGTGGCTGGTAGTTTACTACCCACCGACGCCAAGGATCGAAAGCCCTCATCAAGAGGCCACCGAGCATTTCACTGCTTGGTCCATCCTTAGTGGATAACTTCTTATCCATCTATGCTAAGGATCAAAGCCCTCCTCAAGAGACCACCGAGCAGCTTCCCTGCTCGGTCAATCCATGGCTGGTAGTTTACTACCCACCGACGCCAAGGATTAAACCCCTCCTCAGGAGGCCACCGAGCAGCTTCCCTGCTTGGTCAATCCATGGCTGGTAGTTTACTACCCACCAATACCAAGGATCAAAGCCCTTCTCAAGAGTCCACGGAGCAGCTTCCCTGCTCAGTCAATCCATGGCTGGTAGTTTACTACCCACCGACACCAAGGATCGAAAGCCCTCATCAAGAGGCCACCGAGCCGCTTCACTACTCGGTCCATCCTTAGCAGGTAACTTCTTACCCATCTACGCTAAAGATCAAAGCCCTCCTCAGGAGGCCATCGAGCAGCTTCCCTGCTCGGTCAATCCATGGCGGGTAATTTACTACCCACCGACACCAAGGATCGAAAGCCCTAATCAAGAGGCCACCGAGCAGCTTCACTGCTCGGTCCATCCTTAGTGGATAACTTCTTACCCATCTACGCTAAAGATCAAAGCCCTCCTCAAGAGGCCACCGAGCAGCTTCCCTGCTCGGTCAATCCATGGCTGGTAGTTTACTACCCACCGACGCCAAAGATCAAAAGCCCTCATCAAGAGGCCACCGAGCAGCTTCACTGCTTGGTCCATCCTTAGTGGGTAACTTATTACCTATTTACGCTAAAAATCAAAGCCCTCTTCAAGAGGCCACCGAGCAGCTTCCCTGCTCGGTCAATCCATGGCTAGTTGTTTAGTACCCACCGACGCCAAGGATCGAAAGTCCTCATCAAGAGGCCACCGAGCAGCTTCACTGCTCGGTCAACCCTTAGCGGGCGACTTCCTACCCATCTGTACTAAGGATCAGAAGCCCTCAATCTCGGCAAACGCCGACCTATCCAAGCTAGGCTCTTGTCTAACTCATTCTAAGAGAAGTGGTCACCGGTCCAACTGAAAGGAATGGGCAAATCTATGGCTTTCTACTCGAAGGAGCCAACCGACATGCCAGCGATTGCCACCTCGACTTCGGGACCATAAGAACACTGGCCTTACACTGGTCTTTGTACACTTGACAAATAACTGGATTTCACTCGACGCGCGATCGCCAACTAAGGGACCGATCACCGACCCGCGGTCTGACTCATCAGGCAAGGAAAACGCTAACATGCTCACACAAGAAAACGTTGCCACGCAAAAATTTGCAAAACGGATTTACTCACAACTTGGGAGTCTTTACAAAGGTATTATAGGCTCCTCAGCCTTACAAAATTGCCCGAAAGTTTACAAGTTTCAAAACAAAAAAGAAAAGAAGGCAGAAAGGCTCAGGCCTCGGGACCGGGAAGGACCTCAATTTGCTCCGCACCAGCATCGGTAGCCGGGGTGGTGGCTTTAGGGTCGGCACCCCCACCAGGAGCTTCGGCGCTGGGAGCTGGGGTGATCGCCTTATCCCCAACGCTCCCACCGAGAGCCTCTCCCCCGGCGGCACTTCCGGCAGCATCCCCCTGCGTCTCATCCTCGAAAGGGTACTCGAGCCGGAGCCCGCCGTCAGGGAGCTCCAGCATCAACGCCTTGACGGCATCGAGAGCCTGATGACAGACGAGGGCCGAGGCGTCTGCAAGGTCGGTGTAGAATTGATTCGACGTCTTATAACTCTCCACGGCCTTTGCGGCCCGGAGGTCGGTGCGCTTCATCCCTTCCTTCGCCGTCTTGTTTTCCCTCTTAAGTGTGTCCCGCGTCTTCTTCAGAGTGACATTAATCACCCTGGCCTCCTCCAACTTTGCCTCGATGACCATGTTGGACTCCTTCAACTTTCGGATAAACTCCCTGCAGTTGGAGTTCACCCCTTCCTCGGCGGCCATCCGATCTTCGAGAGCGGCGATCCTCTCCCTCGCCTGACGCAACTCCTAGCTCAGGCCCTCCTCCCGCGAGGAAGACTCGCCCGTTTTCTGCATCGCCGGGGCAATTTTCTCATGTTCCATGTTGGCGATGAGGGCGCAGTGCTGGAGGACTTGAAGAAAACAAAGGAGGGGTTAAAAAGTATCCGATCCGACAAAAAAAAAGATGCTTAATGAAAACCCAAACGGGAGGCGGATACTGACCTGTACAGCCTCCTGAGCTATGGCGGCGACTTGGACCTTGAGGGTTCCCCGGGGGATTTTCCCCCCAGCCGATCATTCCATCTCCGAGAGCAAGCTATCGGCGATAGAAAGCCCCGAGGGCGCCTCGAAGCAAATGTCCCCCTCCTGCACAAAGATCGGGGAAGACGGAGATCGGGATACCGTCCTTTTATGCCGCTTGAGAGGGACCTTGGGGAAGGGGGGTCGGCCTCATCCGCCGCCTCAAAAACCCGGGGCTCCAGCTCTCGAGCATATTTACGGCTCTCCCCACGGCTGTCTCCAGAGCCCGGAGCATGGTGGAACGCCTAGCCGATGCGACCGCCGACGGGGCCGGGCTCGGAGCGGGGCGTGACAAGCTGGCGCCTCCGGCCTTCCTCCCTTTCTTCTCGGCCATGGTAGCCAGGAATTTAGATCGGTCCATCGGTTCTGCAAAAAAGGGAAAATACACAAACGGGGTTAGTGACGTCAGAATGAACAGAAGAAAAATATGCAAGTCTAAACAGGTTGTCTAAGCTCCTAACTTATCCATGAATTGAGCGAGGCTGAGCCTGGCCCAACTAAAGGCCTGTTCGGAAAGCAAAACATCGACCCGTTGGATAGGCTCCCACGCCGACACCTCCCTCGCTTTGGGAGAGGACGATCGCTTCATCCGCGGGCAGTCGGCCCTATGCCACTGAACAGGCACAGGCCGATACTCACCCTCGGGTGGCCCGACAAATAGGAACTTCTTCTTCCATTCATGGATGGAAGAAGGAACTGCTATGACCCCCGACCCGGCCGCCCTTCCCCTATGTTTTCTAAAGGAAACATACACCCAGCTCGGCTCGGCCTTACGGGTGCCGGGATGATTTTTATAGCAAAGGGGGGAAAGGAGAAGGGTCAAGCTGAAGGGGATTTCTTCGAGTCTCAACTGGACCAGGAACCGAGGAGAATCCTCCACGAGTTTGGCACTAGCTGGCCCGGAGCTAGTTGAAAACAACGCAGCGCCCTGCTCACCTCAGGGGAGAAGGGCAGACGCATTCCAGCCTAAAAGGCATCCAGGTACAATGCGATCTCCTTGCCCCGCACCTGGTCCGCCCTCTCTCCCTCTCTAGCCAAGCGAAGCGAATAGCTAGGGGGAATGTGGAAGCGAGTCCGGATTGTGGTGCGCTCATCCACATTCCTCAGGAGGAGGGCGCGTCGTGAGCATTCCTGATACACGCTTTGGAGACCGTCCCCGTCGCACGACCACGGGAAGCACGGGTAACCTTAACTCCACGGGGGGAATCCGGCTCGGATGGGGCAGAGGAAGAAGTAGCGGAATACTCCCTAGACTCTACCCTAATTACCTCAACAGACTCCCCAGAGGAAGACGTCTAACCTGAGTCAAAGAAGGAGTCCTCTAAGGAAAGAGCGTGAGAGATCCGACCTAAAGGAAAGAGCGCGAGAGATCCGACCTAAAGGAAAGAGCGCCGAGCTAACTCTCATAGCGACGAAAAAATGATAGCGAAGTATGGACCCTGGGGGGATCCCACCTCTATTTATAGCTATCGACAAACACATCTGATGGCTCTAATCGTTTTCCGCCAAAACAACGCTTCGTGTTTGACGTCCATCGGCATTCCACATGTCACATGACCATCGAACGCGCCCCTTCAAGCGAAGAGGACAGCTGCGACCCGTCAAGTCAGCCAACCGCCGTCGGACAAGTGATATGTCGCCTCAACGAACGTACGATTGAATCGGCGCTCCCTCTTTAATGTACGATCTCCTCTCTGATCCAACGACGTCATCAAAAGATACACCTAACTGCCTCGGGAATCCGTGCCGATGAGGTCTTCAACTACGAACCGAGCCCGAGTTACCAATTGGACCACTCTCGACCCGACCCATAAATAGGTCAGGACGAGAGTGGGGGGCTAATAATGATGCTCATAAGTGGGAGCTCCCCAGATCAAGACATATGGCAGAAGACGTTTCCCGATGCTCACAGAAACAGGACAAGGACTACATATTGGAAGCGTCCCCGAGCTATAGTCCCGCGGCCTAAACCCGACCTTTGAGGATTCCCTGAACGGTTCTGTTGTCGGTGGGTATACGACCATTGGCTCACATCCGAGCCCTCCTACACGCCGAGCTTCCTCGGCCCCCCACTCGCCTCCGAGCTTCCCGCCGAGCTAAGCTTCCTCTGTTCTATTGAACGACCCAGATGGCAGATCACAGGCGTCTCCGCCATGGCTCTGTGAGTCTCGTCAGACGCGAGATATCCGCCTCCCCACGATCCCGCGTTCCACGCCGTCGCATCCCCCCATTAATGAGCGTATATCGTCATTAGTGGGGGATCCCGCCATTCTCGCAGGCGCAACACCACGAGCATAACGGCCGGCGAGAATCTCGCGCCCGCTATCGCACGGCTACCTCTATATAAATCCCTCTCTCAGACGACTCGGGTGAGGAAATTCTTATCCAATAGGCCTCCACTCTGCCTAAATAACTCGACTGACTTAATCGTCGGAGGATCCACGGTGGTACAACCACCCCAGGACTTCTTTACATGTAGCTCGGCTTCGCACCAAACAAAACCCATTGAGATCCACACGCCTCAGGCGACCATCCTCAAACCCAATCTCAGCCGTTCGTCCATGCCGTCGGCAGATCGTCGGAAGACAACATCTAAAAAAGATCCAGAGATCCATCAGGTGTGTTATTGAACTTGGATTCTAATGTATGAGTTGAAAAATTCTCATAGTCGAACAATTTTTTGGATTTTGATTTGGACTCGGACTTTGTGCTAGATTTAGATTTGTACTCGGGCTTACATGCTGGATTTGTACTCGAACTTATATGGAGGACTTGGATTTAGTTTTAGACTTTTGATATGGACTTATTTGAGTTCCTGCATAAATGATATTTAGACTTTTATTTCTAAAAGGTTTTTTTTGACATAACAACTTTATTATTAACTCTTATAAATGTGTAAAGTTTATCAAAACTAATTAATTATTATTTTTAATATTTTAATAAAATAATTATATAAAAAATTTATTGATAGCAAACAAAAAGTTCGTTATTATCAATAAGTACATACTAATTAAATATTTTAAAATGTGAAAATTGTATACTATCAAATTTTTAATCTAAGTTTTTTTATATTTGCTCGATATATGATTTTTTTATCAAAATGAAAAATAAATTTAGTGTTCTACCTTGTCAGCACATTCAAACATTGAAGGAGAAAAGTTAAAATATTGTAAGTAATCAAAATAAAAATAATGATGATTAATACAAAATAATAAATAATCCACTATGAATAATTTAATAAACAAGTTTGACGTTAAAACACTTTTTTAGGTTTTTATGAAGAATTTATAAAATATAATCTAATCAATTAAAATATAAATAAATTTGACGAGATATAGAAAAAGAAAAACTATTTGAGGATGTAATGAAAAAATTACAATATATATTCTAATCAATCAAAACATAGATAAGAAAGAGATAAGATCAATGGCAAAAAAACATATTTTTAGGGTCTCGTGAAGAAGTTAAAAAATATAATATAATCAATCAAAATATAAATAAAAATAGATGAGATCAAAAATAAAAATAAAAATAATTTTTCCAGGATTTGAAAGAGCTCATGAAGATTGAGATGTCTCAGAATTCAAGCACAAAAAAAATATCCATATTTTCTCTTGGACTTTTTTTTTCCAATTTTCGTTGCTTTGATTTATACAGTTGGATTTGAAATTTGGACTTTGGAGTCTAATCTAAATCCGAGTCCAGTCAACCAATAATACAAAATTTTAAAATCTGAATTCAAAACCAATAACAATAGACTTTAAAATCCAAATTCGAGTCCACAACAAATAATGTGAGATTTTAAAATACAAATCGGAATCCAAAATCAATAAAGCTAGATTTTAAAATCCAAATCTAAGTTCAAAACCAATTAACACCTGAAATACAATACAAATAAAAGTCTAAATCCAATCAAAGGATGCCAAACCAATAAAACCCTCAGGTGGATTATTACATGTTCGATTTGGAAACTTTAGAAGTCATCTTCACATCACCATCGCCATTGATCTCGGAATTAAAAAGTTTTTATTACGAGGAATTTGTGAAAAAGATGGACTGAAAGAAATTTGTTTTTCTTTCTATTATTACATGTTTATTGTGTAGGTTGAAAAAAGATGGATTATACCTTGTTGTGCAGGTTGGAATTGAATCTTTAATTAGGTGTTGGTGGCTATCCGTGTGTACTTTGCAGGATTTATTATGTATTTTGCTCTTTTTTTCTTTTTGTACTTGTTTCGTTAATTCTCTTTAATGAAACGTTGAGGAATTTTCCCACCGTTTTAATTCAAAAATTATATATTTTTTGTTTATGACTAGGGGCATGAAGGTAAGTTCAACCTCATCGTTAATATTGTCAAGATAACATATTGCAATTTGCAACATTATGGTATTTACATGCAAGATGAAACTATAGGATACTAGTTTATCAAAAATGTGAAATATTATGGTATTATTAAGCAATTTATCCATATCACTTATTAAAGATGTATGATGCACATGATTAAGTTAATAAAATAAAAAAAAGATTTTTTTAGTTTTTTGGTTTAAATAGAAATATGTTTTATCATTTTAGTCAAGATAATAAAGATTTCTAAATATTTAAGTTAAAAATATTAAATACATTTAATATAGATTTTTGAAGATTTGTTGAAATTCAAGTTCAATAAAAATTTATAAGATCACAAAAGATTCTTACTAACTTTAATTAGGATAATAGTGTTGTGACATGTGAATGAACATGATTAAAGGGGGGGAAACATATGGAAAAAATAACTGGATTTATTAATTTTGTAATATAATTATATCTATGGTATGGTATGCGTATTCTTTTAATTTATTATCAACTAATAATGTTTGAGAGAGATGATTGGGAGAGAAATATTTAGAGAGTGTAAAATTAGATGAGGATGAGATAGCCCATCCACTATTATATGGTTCACATTGGGTCCATCACTTTCGGAGCACATTAGGTATTATATTAGGTATTCTAACACTCCTCTCAAGTTGGAGTATACATATCATGTAAGTCTACGGTAGCGCCCCGGCCATCTATCCGAGGCCAAAATGCGGAAACGAAAACTTTTTCTAAACTTGAAACCGGCACTATCGCAGACTTTAATCCCGGATCGAACCATTAAACTATAACTAGCAAACTAGAGAAGGGTTAGAAAAGCTATATCGGTCGATCCGTGTCCTTCGGTCTTTGGCCACTAACCCAAGCTCCTTGCGGCATCTCCGATCTCCGGTCTACTCGTCGGAAAGGGCACCACATCTTCGAGTCTTTTTATGGGCTCCCGCTTCGTCCGAAGCAACTCGGACACGAACTTTGCTAGCCGAAGGGTCCAAGGCGATGTAGAGAATGTGTGTGATAACTTTGTCTCAAGTATCTATTGATTCTCAACACATGAGAGTGTATGGATGAAGGTTGAAGATGATGCCATTAGTGGACATGGTGAGCTAGAGGAGGAAGAAGAAGAAGAGCCTTTTCTTTCTTGTGTTGTATGATAAAAAATGAGAGTGAGATAGAATGATAAACACAAGAGTAAACTCTCCCCTTGGCTGCCCTCTCTCTCTCTTCTTATCATTTCAACTCATAAATCAATCAATAATGTGACACATGCACAAAGAAGGAGATCATGAGTCATCACTTGTGCATGTGTCACAATTAATGCTCCTAATCATGACTTTTAGCTCATTATTTCCATTTGTAAATATTAACCCAAATGTTTAAAACAATAAAAAGATACGGCAATATCTAAAGTAAACTCGTAACGGATCACAAGGATACCCCTCACCTGTATATACATACATGCATCCGCATTCCGATTGAATGCGAATACGATGAGACTAAAGTAATCCGAAAAATCTAATACTAGGATCCAGCTTAAACCAAAGCCCACTAGTATGATCCGCCCGATCATGATCCGTGCACTACTGCACGTATATGAACGAACCTTGCCATATATCATACGGCATCTACAACGTTTCGCTAAAAACTTGAGAAACTGTCTGTGGGGGACTCTAAAGACTCGTCAATACTTTGGCTGTGGATTTAACCATTAGCACGTCAGTGGTACTAGCTGTACGTAACGGGGTACCAGGTATTTACCAAAAGGGAGGTCGATGAGCGAGCTCATCCTGACACCCTACTGAGCCTTTCAGTGACAATATCCGTACAGTCTGGTCCGTTCGTCTATGAGTATCTCATGTCAGGCCTAGGGGGTTAATAAAAGTCAGACCCCCAAAAGCGGTACAAGTCGTGTTGGAGTGTAGCCCAGAACACCCTGAGATACTACTGGAATAACTACCAGTAAATCTCCTGCCTTGGCCAAAGACTTCGTATAATGTCTCTCCTAGACACAGTGCGATCTCACCCCCAATACCGGGAGAGACGAAACCCCTGCCGATCCGCTCACTGCCTCCATGTGGCTCGGGACTGTACCCAACTAAAACCTGTTTGCACGACTCCTTTGAGCCGTGGTAGGGTAGTAATCAAAGCACAGTGGGAACTCACACGAGACAAATGACGATCTCAGGTCGATGAACTAACCTGTACACATGTCACCAGGGAACTGCTATCTGACGTCAGGTATAATACCAACTAGCATGTTCCCGGCGAGTCCTGTCCATTGTACTCATAACCCAATGAGCATCTGTATACATCTTAGGTGAACCAACTGACACCAATGGCTTGTGAGACCAGCCACCGCCCCTCATCGGGGTCTCGACCCGTATACACTAGTCTACTCTGGAGTATCGATGCCATGTCTCGAAATTCTCTCGACTAGGGACCTTTTAAGGACGTGCTTATAGACCCCAGCTCCCACGTATATGATCGCCATCATACTGCTGGGCGTCAAGCAAGAATCCTATGGGCTCTATCAACGTGCAATAGTGACCTGTAATGTCACCTAAAGCATGTACACGATGATAAAGATAAACCAGATAGCATACTATCATCTTGAGTAAGACTGTCCTACCGGTATAGGTCCTCTCTCAATCATTGCAATCACGTGCCGTGATCCAATAATTGACTCTGAGGGCACTATATCCAACATATCATACATGTAAGTCTACGTTGCACACTCCGCGAGTCGGCGGGGAGGCGGAATTCATAAAAAAAGAATTTTTTCTTTTGTCAAATATCAAGTTTGCTTTGCAACATAGACTTTATCAACTTAGGATCTTTGATTAAATCTTAACCAGCTATACTAAACTACAAGGAGGCTCTAACTACTCTGTTGGAGTGTTATACCATCGTGTCAAGTCCTTCGAGTCTTCTAGTAGTTCTTTGCTCCTTGGATCGAGCTTCTACTTTGATCTCCTTTTTTGGCTCCAAGGTATCTCGAATCGAACTCGGTTGCCAGTCTCCTTTAGGTCGAAGAAGTTCCACCCGAGGGCCTATGGTCAAGCTCCAACCTCAAGTGAGGTAACTTAGTGATCTAACTTGCTAGGGAAGACTACTAAGTGATGTAGAGAAGATCTATGAAGTATTTTGTCTCAAAACTCAATGGATCACAACACATGTGAATGGATGAGCTTGAGGGAGGAGGAGATGTAAACCTAGGAGAGTGAGTGAGCAAGTGAGAATGAGCTAGAGAAATGGGGTGTGAGAATGGCTAAGTCATTTGTCAATAATTCAAGCATGGAATAAACTAGTCTCAAAATAATCAACCACGCTTGAATAGTAACTACAAATGAATAAACAATTAACAAAGCCAAGCTTTCAACCGATCCCTCAAGTGTCTCCTAATTTCCACCTCATTAATCCTTTAGCAAAAAAGGATAATTCAATAATGAGGTGTCTCCTTCTAGAATCTCATTCTTATGAAATTACAAGAATGCCCTCACCGTATATACATACCTGTATCCGTATTCCGAAAAATATGGATACATAGAGACAAGTATAATCCAATAGTATAATACTAGGATTCGGCTTAAACCAAAACCCACTAGTAATATTCGTCCGAACATCATCCGTGTAGCCAATACACGTATGTGATCGAAACCCTGCCGTAAGACCATACGGTCTCTACATCGTCTCGCCTGATCCAGAGAAACTCTGTATGGGACTCTAAATACTCGACAGTATGCTGGCAGTGGGTTTAACCATAAGTCCATTAGTGACACTAGCTGTACGTAACGGCAACCTAGGTACATGTCGAAAAGGAGGCCGACGAGCGAACTCATCCGAAACCCCAACCGAGCCTATCCGTGACAATCTCCGTGCAGTCCGGTATGTTCGTCTAAGAGTATCGCATGTAAGGTCTAGGAGGGTGGAAAACGTCAGACTCCTAATGACCAGACAAGTCGTGTCGGTATGACACAAGACCATCCGAGAATCTACTGGTCCGACCACCAGTAATTCTCAATCCGCCATGGCCAGGGACATATGGTAATGACCAACTGATCACAGTGCGACATCGACTCTCTATACCGGGAGAGACGAATCCCCAACAGTCGCTCATTGCCTCCATATGGCTCGAAACTGTACTCAATTACAACCTGCTTGCACGACTCCTTTGAGCCATGGTAAGATAGTAATCAAAGCACAGTGGGAGCTCACACGAGACAAATGACGACCTTAGGTCGACAAACTATCTGTACTCATGTCACCAGAGAATTGCTATCTGACGCTAGGTATAATACCATCTAGTCAATTCTCGGCCAGTCCTGTCAGGTGTACTCACACCCAGTGAGCATCTGTATACAATCTTAGGTGCACATCACCAATAGCTGCGGGACCAATCCATCGCCCCTCGTCAGGGTCTAGACATGTATACACTAGTTTACTCTGGAGTAATGACGCCCAGTCTCGATACTCCTACGACTAGGGATGCTTTTAAGGATGTGCCTATAGACTACCCAGCTCCCACCAGTATGATTGCCATCACAACGCAAGTAGTCAGACAAAGATCCTACAGGCTTTATCAATGTAGGGGCCTCACCCGCGCGTGCTTTTACGTTTTTGAAAGAAATGGTTTTAGAAATAGTCGCGCACGCGAGCTCGGCCTCGTTTTAAAATTTATAAACCACAAGTGCACGGCGCGTTGTTGAGAGCCGGCAGGTACGGGTCGATCCACAGGGAATTGGAGATTAGGTATTGTTGCTTAAAGTTTCGAGAAACAAAGAATATGGTTTGGTTGTCACAAAAATAAAAATTCTAAAACAAGAAAACAAGTTTAGAAGAAATGGACGTGTCTTTGACTCGGATAGTTGAACTGCGGCGATTCCTTCGACGCTCCCCTGGTCATGAGTTGTTTGTCTTTGTGGCGATCCCGGTATGAAACATGACTTGTCAATGCGGTTGCGTAGCACAAGTCATCAAGTTGCCGATATTCGATGCAAACACGAAACGAGTCTGTTTTGTTCACTTACCGTTTGTATGTCCAAACTTGTGGTATCAACTCTAAGCACAAGGGTCAGCATGCATACTACAACATCAAAAACACAAATTAATGAGTGAGAACAAATGATTTTAGTGTTAAGTTTGCTAAGTGTTTGTGATAGTATAGGGTATATGAAACCAAGAGGATTGTCAAACCACTTGATCACAAAACACCCTATCTAAACTTAGCAACCTCAACACCAAATTGATTCTAACCTTAAGCTTGTAAGATGGGGGTTTTGGAGAGAATGGGGTATGTGATGAGGTTACCAAGTAACCATGGAATCAACATACCTTATCAACCCAATCCAAGTTACAATCCTAAGTTTAGAATCATATTATAACACATTAAACATTAAAAAGAGAAGGAGGAAGGAAAAGCCATTCATCTCACATCCTAACCATAACCACAACCAAATATTAGTTACACATAATGAAAAGGGAAAGAAAACACAAAAGAAATAAAGAAACAAAGCAACAAGCAATATTATTAACACTTGAATGAGTTGAGATACAAGATGTTGGTTACTTGTTCAACATCTATAATGAAGCTTTCAAAAGAAACCTTCAAGAGGGAAGAAGAAGAAGAAACCAAGTTGGGCTCACACAACTCTCAAGCTAAACCAAAAACAAAACTAAACTATGGAAATGGTATATTTTTACATGCCCCCCCTCTCTCAATCTGTTCTGGAATTTATAGGCCTCATTCCAGAATAAAAAAACAATAAAAATAAGATGATGTGACCCAAATAAACAACCAGAAGAAAAATGGGGATATTTGGAGACAGAAAGCCCGGTGGTACCGGTCATTTTGGGGATGTCGCCGGTCTGGGTCCGAGCAATTGGGCTCGTATTGGTGTGGTGAACTCGAGTGCACTCAACAAGTCCACTGGTATTGTTTGATTTCTTCATATCAGCTTGGGTTATACTCAGTAGTCTTGGAGGGAAAACTTGATGCTTTAAATCATATCACATCTTTTTGGTATTTATTACACATCATACCCACTTGTACCCACTTGCACAATTTGTTGTGCCAAGGCATCCCCTACCATAGTCCAAATCTCAAAGAGCTAGTATACACTTGCATTGTGTTGGACCAAAATTGTGTACACATTATTGTTTGCAAAAGAACTCATTGGCTATCGATCGGTTTTCTGTTTTGTTTGCAGTGTCGGCTCCCAAATGTTATGTCCGTGATTTTCAGTGTGTTTTCCAGTATTTTGTCAAGAACACCTGTAATCTGTATTTACTGAGCAGACACTAGTTAATAACACCGATATATAATAAAATAGATAATGAATGAGCAATATTAAAATGCAGTTTTCTGTGATGAACAAATACCCCCAAACTTATCTTTTGCTCGTCTTGAGCAAAACAAAAAATCCTAGCCACACTTTCGCAGGGAACGTGATTGCACTGAGCACGTGTAACAAGTTATTAAACCTCTGGGTGTCCCTAGTAGCAGGAGTGTTGACTCCTGAGGGTTTTCAGCAGATTGCACCCACAAAATCCTGTCAAATTAGTGTCATGCGGAAACTGTTGATTCTAATCTTACGGTTAAGGATCAACGCTAGAAGTTCTATCACCCTAGTTAGAAACGTCAAACCCTATTTTTCACGACTCTCAATTTATTTAACGTAATCTAGTACACGTCTTTACGTAGTTGTGTGAATAGTGTCGATAAGCTTTTAAGAACTTGATTGGGGTCATTATGTCAAAAATACGGACCGGGGTAGACTTCTAAAGAATCACACGGTTTGAAAAGACTTAGGATTTTCTCAAGTTTTGTTCTCTAGTTAGGTTTCAAGTCAGAATTTATATCACTTTTAACAGAGAACCAAGTCTTATTCTTCACTCCTATTTTTCACCCGTTGTTGTCTATACACACCTTTCGTGATCGTGCAAAACGTCTTTATAAATATAAACCTTCATATCTCCGTGAAAAAAACTGTTTTAATAGAAAACTTGTTCCCGCCAAGATTATTCTCCCACAAAGAACCGTGAGAATTTTTAACTCGAAAAGAACACTTGCTTAACTTGTATTATTTGGCGATTGGAAACTTAGCGATTTTTTGGTCAATGACTCCCAAACCAGATGGTTTTAGGGCATTAGGTGTGGAGGCACCTCAAGGACTTAATTACCCAAGTTACTAAGGCCACAAAACAAAAGACTCATTTTGTTTCATTTAAAATAATCTGAAAGCAGTGAAAACGGAGATATAGCCGGCCATTCTTTTTAATTCCGAAGACGTGTTCATGTGGATAAGGTGTGTAATCACTAGGTTTTAGATGGGTTATTTTTCAGACTTTAAGTTTTTATTAAAACCTCAATAATATCCTTCATATTCACTTCACTTTATAAACTATTCTTGATATTACCTAATTCAAACAAACAAGTTTGATCCTAAAGATGTTTATCAATTTTCAAAAGTTTTTCAGACATGTCAGACTTTCATCTAATTCTCAAAAACATATGACACTTGTAAAGTGTTATAAAAGACGTATATCGGGTACGGTTAAACTCAAAAGAGGGTTATCTTTCGGGTCGTCAATCTCTCGAAAAGGATATAGTTATTTCTATCTTTTCAACCGAACCGTCAGAATTCGAGTCTAAGTTCCCTCGCCAGCTTACATGACGAAAAGGTTTTTTATGGTTTTTGAAGAAATTTTTAAATTTTAAGAGTTTTTTTAATATGTATGCAATGCAGAATATACACATGATGCAACGCTCACCGCCAAACCTGAGTTTTACGATATCCTCATCGTTGCCCCCGTCTCCGGTAGCTAGACTTAGACATCAGGGTGAAAGTATTATTCAAAGAAAAAGAAAAAACCTAAGACTAATTAAAGCATATACAAATTAAAGGATTGGGTTAGTTCAGAAATTAATACCAGCCATTTAAAAAAAATTCTATATAATGCAAAGGCTGGTAAAAAATATGTATATAAAAAAGAAAAAGAAAAAGAAAATGTATATGTTAGATGTTAGTGAAGGGCATGGGTGTGTAAAAGTAGGGATCAAAAGACGCTTAATGTGAAGATGAAGTTTTGAAGGAGTCAAAGAATTGTTGCCCGAATGAATTGAATGTTTAAGACGCATGTGTTGAGTTCCAAGGTCAGGTTCGTTCAAAAACCAGAGTTCATCCTTAAAAAGTTCAGCAAAAGAAAGATTCTTAGGATGTTTCCAAATTAATCCTAACTCAAACTCAGAAAGAATATCAAGTTCATCAGCAAACAACTCCTCAAAACTCTGCATGAAAGACCGTTTTCCAAGTTGTCTTCCTCTCTAAGATCCTCCACAATCCTACTCTCATTCCTACAGCTTACCATTCCCAAAACTAACTCTCCCTCATCCCATTCATATCTGGGTAGATTCATGTCATCTAAAAAAATAGGTTCCCACACTAACGTTTTTTCCGAAACAATATCAACAGGTGATACAAAAATTATGGGTTCCTGATCATTGATTTCCTCTAACAATTTATCCCAACCATACCCGTCAAAATCACAAGCTTCCTACTCTAAAATTGGAGTGCAACAATCAGTCGGTGCAAGGATTTTCTCTTCAAGTAGGATATCGGTTAATTCAACTTCAAGATTATAAGTGACAAGAGGCTCAATAGATACCTGAAGGCTAGTGTTAAACTGACTCGGAGGGTTTTCTTGTGTGTCCTAATAACACTCAGTCAATTCCACCATATCATTATCTATGAAATCATCAAAATTTGTCTGATCATTTATCTCACTCCGGTGACTTTCTAGATGACAGACATTGACATTATCTGGTTCCAATTGACTGTGTTCACTCCTTAGAATCCTCACAGCTACATGTTCTTCGATTTTAGCCAAAGATTGAGCTTGAGCGTGAAACAATTGCTCAGACTGCTGTATGAACAGGGCTAGCGTCGCAGCTGTTTGATTCTCGACTGCAGTCATCACTTCAACACCCTTCTTTAAAGCGGTCAACCTAGCATCCATCTCACTATCATATCCTAATGGAGTGTCAGTTGTTTTAGGTAAGGAGGGTTGTGATGGTGGTGATGCTAAAGAAGTCATCCTGTCGACCTCTTTCTCTAAGTGTTCAATCATTTGATCTAGGTTTGAAATGGGACTAGGTTCAAGAGTGTTAGGTGGGTGACCGGTATCAAAATTCTAGGACGGTTGGCTAGCCCCTAGGAAATGACAGTTTTCATGATTGTGAGAAGAATCTTGGCAATTTGAACAAATGAATTGGGACTGAGTATAAACAAAAGAATATGAATCGTGAAAAATAGAATTGAGCTGTGTATCACCTATATCAACAAGAGTTCACAAATATCACAAAAAATAAAGAATATCACACACCTAGCAGTCTATATTATACTAAGTCAACTAGACCTGCTCAAGAACCTGATTGTCGAAGTAAAACTGTGTCGAGAAACGAGCTCAAGATATACGAATCATGAAGCCAGGTAAGTGCAGAGATAAGGGGAGGTTTTCCAACGCTTTCGCGAAGTTCCTTAATTAGAATAACCCTTGGTTTCGCCGTGAACACTTGTCTATATACCCCGTGAACGATATACCGTTAAGAGGTGTTCTAAATACAGTTAACTTCTCCTAATGAGCGCGAAGTCCTTAAATTCAGAGCTCTAATTGATTTTAAATTACTGTGGGTATGCGAGAATGCAGTTTTGTGATTTGTGAGCCACGGAAAAAGGTGATGAAACTCTTTACCGTTTGTTGTTTGGTTTCGTGCCCTTAAGATCCGTATTAAGATGAAAATGCTCAAATCAATCAAATAATTTAAGAAATCAATCAATCAACCTATTATTTTTCGTTTAGGCTTAAGCGCTGCAACAAATACAGGTTAGTTCTCTGTTCAATTGGTGGCAATTTGTCCGGAGAATCTTGCAGAAGATAGAATATTAGAATGCGTCGGATTTGAGCGAAGTTGTTAGAAAATTACGTACCGGTGTGATTTGGGTTAAGAAACCCCCTTTGAAGTGATTATGGGTATTTGAATGTTCGCTTGCGCGGGTCAAACTACCCGGATCTTTAGCACTTAGTTCACTAACGTCTTGCAATTGAATTTGAATCTCGCTCCGCACGATCGCTGGTCGTAATTCCCTAAAAACCTGAAAATGTCGGAAACTACGATATTTAGTGCCAAAAGCGATATATCTGCCCTAATTCCTGCACACTTAAAATTATAAAAATCAAACAATACCACTGGAATACCAACAGAGCACTGGGGATCACACAAAAAGAAAAATTTCAAAACACCAAATGGGGACCGGCGGCGCCGGATTTATCAATGATGTCGCCGGCCAAATGAAAAGAATTTGTATTCGAATTTTTGGTGACTCCTCCAGACTAGTTTAGTGTTCTTATGGTATACTTTGATTTTTTTAGATTAATTACAAGGTGATAGCAGGTTACAAGGATAGAGAACAAAGAGTTATAAATTATCGTTTTGTTAGTTTTGAAAGAATTTTAAGTTAGTAGTTAGTTTGTTAGAACGAATAAGAAATAGCAATACCTAATGACTACAAACTCTCCGGCAGCGGTGCCAAAAACTTGTTAGGGCCTCACCCGCGCGTGCTTTTACGGTTTTGAAAGAAATGGTTTTAGAAATAATCGCGCACGTGAGCCCGGCCTCGTTTTAAAATTTATAAACCGCAAGTGCACGGCGCGTTGTAGCAAGCCGGCAAGTATGGGTCGATACGCAGGGAATTGGAGATTAGGTATTGTTGCTTAAAGGTTCGAGAAACAAAGAATATGGTTTGGTTGTCACAAAAATAAAAATACGAAAACAAGAAAACAAGTTTAAAAGAAATGGCCATGGTTTTGGCTCGGATGGTTGAATTGCGGCGATTCTTTCGACGCTCCCTTAATATGAGTTGTCCGTTCTTGTGGCGATCCCAGCGTGAAGTATGACTTGTCAATACGGTTGCATAGCATAAGTCATCAAGTTGCCGATATTCGACGCAAACTCGAAATGAGTCCGTTTTATTCACTTACTGTTTGTATGTCCTAACTTGAGGTATCAACACTAAGCACAAGGGTCAGCAAGCATACCACAATATCAAAAACACAAATTAGTGAGTGAGAGCAAATGATTTAGTGTTATGTTTGTTAAGTGTTTGTGATAGTATAGGGCATATGAAACCAAGAGGGTTGTCAAACCACTTGATCGCAAAATACCCTATCTAAACTTAGCTAGCTCAACACTAAATTGATTCTAAATTTAAGCTTGCAAGTTGGGGTTTTTGGAGAGAATAGGGTATGTGATGAGGTTACCAAGTAACCATGGAATCAACATACCTTATCAACCCAATTCAAGTTACAATCCTAAGTTTAGAATCACATTATAACACATTAAATATTAACAAGAGGAGAAGGAAAGCAAATCCATTCATCTCAGATCCTAACCATAACCACAATCAAAGATTAGTTACACATAATGAAAAGGGGAAGAAAACACAAAAGAAATAAAGAAACAAAGCAACAAGCAATATTATTAACACTTGAATGAGTTGAGATACAAGATGTTGGTTATTTGTTTAACCTCCATAATGAATCTCTCAAAAGAAACCTTCAAGAGGGAAGAAGAAGAGGAAACCAAGCTGGGCTCACACAACTCTCAAGCAAAAACAAAAACAAAACAAAACTATAGAAATGGTATATTTTTACATCCCCACCCTCTCTCAATCTGTTCTGGTATTTATAGGCCTCATTCCAGAATAAACAAACAATAAAAATAAGATGATGTGACCCAAATAAATAACCAGAAGAAAAATGGGGACATTTGGAGATAGAAAGCCCGGTGGTGCCGGTCATTTTGGGGATGTCGCCGGTCTAGGTCCGGGCAATTGGGCTCGTATTGGTGTGGTGAACTCGAGTGCACTCAACAAGTCCACTGGTATTGATTAATTTCTTCATATCAGCTTGGGTTATACTCAGTAGTCTTTGAGGGAAAACTTGATGCTTTAAATCACATCACATGTTTTTAGTATTTATTACACATCACACCCACTTGTACCCACTTGCACAATTTGTTGTACCAAGGCAGCCCCCACCATGGTCCAAGTCTCAAAGAGCTAGTGTACACTTGTATTGTGTTGGACCAAAATTATGTACACATTATTGTTTGCAAAAGGACTCTTTGGCTATCGATCGGTTTTCTGTCTTATTTGCAGTGTCGGCTCCCAAATGTTATATCCGTGATTTTCAGTGTGTTTTCTAGTATTTTGTCACGAACACCTGTAATCTGTATTTACTGAGAAGTCACTAGTTAATAGCACCGATATATAACAAAATAGATAATGAATGAGCGGTATTAAAATTAGTTTTCTGTGATGAACAAATACCCCAAAATTATCTTTTGCTCGTCCCGAGCAAAAAAAAATCCTAGCCACACTTTCGCAGGGAACGCGATTGCACTGAGCACGTGTAACAAGTCGTTAAACTTCTGGGTGTCCCTGATAGGAGGAGTGTTGTCTCCTGAGGGTTTTCAGCGGATTGCACTCACAAAATCCTGTCAAGTTAGTGTCATGCGTAAACCGTTGGTTCTAATCTTACGGTTAAGAATCAAAACTAGCAGTTCTAACGTCAAACCCTATTTTTCACCACTCTCAATTTATCTAACGTAAGCTAATACATGTCTTTACATGGTTGTGTGAATAGTGTCGACATGCTTTTAAGAACTTGATTAGGGTCTTCATGTCAAAAATATAGACCCGGATAGATTTCGAAAGGATCACACGAGTTTGAAAAGACTTAAGATTTTCTCATGTTTTGTTCTTCGGTTAGGTTTCAAGTCAGAATTTATTTCATTTTTAACAGAGAGCCAAGTCTTATTCTTCACTCCTATCTTTCACCCGTTGTTGTACATACACACCTTTCGTGATCGTGCAAAACGTCTTTATAAATATAAACCTTTATATCTCCGTGAAAAAACTGTTTTAATAGAAAACTCGTCTCCGCCAAGATTATTCTCCCACAGAGAACCGTGAGGATTTTTAACTTGGGGAGAACCTTGCTTAGCTTGTTTTATTTGGCGATTGAAAACTTAGCGAGCTTTGGATCAATGACTCCCAAACCAAATGGTTTTAGGGCATTAGGTATGGAGACACCCTAAAGACTTAATTAGCCAAGCTACCAAGGCCACGAAACAAAAGACTCATTTTGTTTCATTTAAAATATTCTGAAAGCAGTGAAAACGAAGATATAACCAGCCTTTCTTTTTAATTCCGAAGACGTGTTCATGTGGATAAGATGCGTAATCACTTCAACTAGGTTTCAGATGGGTTATTTTTCAGACTTTAAGCTTCTATTAAAACCTCAATAATATCTTTCATATTCACTTCACTTTATAAACTATTCTTGATATTACCTAATTCAAAATAAACCAGTTTGATCCTAAATATATTTATCAATTTTCAAAAGTTTTACAGACATGTTAGTCTTTCATTTAATTCTCAAAAACATATGACACGTGTAAAGTATTATAAAAAACGTATATCAGTTACAGTTAAACTCAAAGGAGGGTTATCTTTCGGGTCTTCAATCTCTCGAAAAGGATTTAGTTATTTTTATCTTTTCAACCGAACCGTCAGACTTCGAGTCTAAGTTCCCCCGCTAGCTAACATGACGAAAAAGTTTTTTATGATTTTTGAAGAAATTTTTAAGGGTTTTTTTAATATGTATGCAATGCAGAATATACACATGATATAATGCTCACTCCCAAACCTGAGTTTTACGATGTCCTCATCGTTACCCCCGTCTTCGGTAGCTAGATTTAGACATCAGGGTGAGATTTTTATTCAAAGAAAAAGAAAAAAAAACTAAGACTAATCACAACATATACAAGATAAAGGATTGGGTTAGTCCAAAAATTAATACCAGCTATTTAAAAAATTTGTCTATATAATGTAAGGGCTGGTAAAAGAATATGTATATAAAAAAGAAAAAGAAAAAGGAAATGTATATGTTAGTTGTTAATGAAGGGTATGCGTGTGTAAAAGTAGGGATCAGAAGATGCTTAATGCGAAGATGAAGTTTTGAAGGAGTCAAAGAATTGTTGCCCGAATGAATTGAATGTTCAAGACGTATGTGTTGAATTCCAAGGTCAGGTTCGTTCAAAAACTGGAGTTCATCCTCAAAAAGTTTAGCAAAAGAAAGGTTCTTAGGATGTTTCCAAATTAATCCTAACTCAAACCCAGAAAGAATATCAAGTTCATCCGCAAATATCTACTCAAAACTCTGCATGAAAGACCGTTTTTTCAGGTCGTTTTCCTTCCTGAGATCCTCCACAATCCTACTCTCATTGCTACAGCTCACCATTCCCAAAACTATCTTTCCCTCAACCCATTCATATCTGGGCAGGTTCATGTCATCTAAAAAAATAGGTTCCCATACTAACGTTTTTTCCGAAACAATATCAACAGGTGATGCAAAAATTGTTGGTCCCTGATCATTGATTTTCTCCAACAATCTATCCCAACCATACCCGTCAAAATCACAAGTTTCCTCCTCTAAAATTGGAGTGCAACAATCAGTCGGTGCAAGGATTTCCTCTTCAAGTAGGATATCGGTTAATTCAACATCAAGATTATAAGTGACAAGAGGCTCAATAGGTACCTAAAGGCTAGTGTTAGACCGACTCAAAGGGTTTTCTTGTGTGTCCTGATAATATTTAGTCAATTCAATCATATCATCATCTTTGAAATCATCAAAATTTGTTTTATCGTTTATCTCACTCTGGTGACTTCCTAGATGACAGGCATTGACATTCTCTGGTTCCAATTGACTGTGTTCATTTCTTAGAATCCTCACAGCTACATGTTCTTTGATTTTAGCCAACGATTGAGCTTGAGCGTGAAAAAATTGCTCAGACTGCTGTATGAACAAGTCTAACGTCGCAGTTGTTTGATTTTTGACCGCAGTCATCACTTCAACACCCTTCTCTAAAGTGGTCAACCTAGCATCCATCTCACTATCATACCCTAATAGAGTGTCAGTTGTTTTAGATAAGGAGGGTTGTGATGGTGGTGATGCAAAAGCAGTCATCCTGTCGACCTCTTTCTCTAAGTTTTCAATCATTAGATCTAGGTTTGACATGGGACTAGGTTCAAGAGTGTTAGGTGGGTGACCAGTATCAAAATTCTGGGACGGTTGGCCACCCCTAGGAAATGACGGTTTTCATGAATGTGGGAAGAATTTTGGCAATTTGAACAAATGAATTGGGACAGAGTATAAATAAAAGAATAGGAATCGTGAAAAATAGAATTGAACTGTGTATCACTCATATCAACAAGAATTCATAAATATCACAAAAACAAAGAATATCACACCTTTAACAGTCTATGTTATGTTAAGTCAACTAGACTTGCTCAAGAACCTGATTGTCGAAGTAAAACTGTGTCGAGAAACGAGCTCAAGATATACAGATCACGAAGTCAGGTAAGTGCAGAGATAAGGGGAGGTTTGAAAAACGCTTTCGCGAAATTCCTTAATTAGAATAATCCTTTCTCTTTTGGCGGTTTTGCCATGAACACTTGCCTAGATACCCCGTGAACGATATACCGTTAAGCGGTGCTCTAAACACAGTTAACTTCTCATAATGAGCGCGAAGTCCTTAAAATCAGAGTTCTAATTGATTTTAAATTACCGTGGGTATGCAAGAATGCAGTTTTGTGATTTGTGGGCCACGGAAAAAGGTGATGAAATCCTTTACCGTATCTTGTTTAGTTTCATGCCCTTAAGATCCGTATTAAGATGCAAATGCGCAAATCAATAAAAGAATTTAAGAAATCAAGCAAGCAAGCAATTCTTTTTCGTTTAGGCTTAAGCGCCGCAACAAATACGGATTAGTTCTCTGTTCAATTGATAGCAATTTGTGCGAAGAATCCTGCAGAAGTTAGAATATTGGAATGCATCGGATTTGAACGAAGTTGTTAGAAAATTACGTACCAATATGATTTGGGTTAAAAAAACCTTTGAAGTGATTATGGGTATTTGAATGTTCGCTTGCGCGGGTCAAACTGCCCGGATCTTTGGCACTTAGTTCACTAACGTCTTGCAATTGAATTTGAATCTCGCTCCACACGATCGCTAGTCGTAATTCCGTAAAAACCTGAAAATTTCGGAAAATACGATATTTAGTGCCAAAAGTTATATATCTGCCCCAATTCCTACACACTCAAAATTATAAAAATCAGACAATACCACTAGAATACCAACAGTGCACTGAGGATCACACAAAAAGAAAATTTTCAAAACACCAAATGGGGACTGGCGGCGCCGGATTTATCAATGATGTCGGCCAAATGAAAAGAATTTGTGCTCGAATTTTTTGTGACTCCTCCAGACTAGTTTAGTTTTCTTATGGTATACTTTGATTTTTTAGATTAATTATAGGGTGATAGCAGGTTACAAGGACAGAGAACAAAGAGTTATAAATTATTGTTTTGTTGGTTTTGAAAAAAATTTAAGTTAGTAGTTAGTTTGTTAGAACGAACAAGAAATAACAATACCTAATGACTACCAACTCCCCGGCAACGGCGCCAAAAACTTGTTGGGGCCTCACCCGCGTGTGCTTTTACGGTTTTGAAAGAAATGGTTTTAGAAATAGTCACACACGTGAGCTCGGCCTCGTTTTAAAATTTATAAACCGCAAGTGCACGGCGCGTTGTAGCGAGCCGGCAAGTACGGGTCGATCTGCAGGGAATTAGAGATTAGGTATTGTTGCTTAAAGGTTCGAGAAACAAAGAATATGGTTTGGTTGTCACAAAAATAAAAATACGAAAACAAGAAAACAAGTTTAGAAGAAATGGACATGGCTTTGGCTCAGATGGCTGAATTGCGGCGATTCCTTCGACGCTCCCTTGACATGAGTTGTCCGTCCTTATGGCGATCCCGGCGTGAAGCATGACTTGTCAATACGTCTGCGTAGCACAAGTCATCAAGTTGCCGATATTCGACGCAAATTCGAAACGAGTCCGTTTTGTTCACTTACTGTTTGTATGTCCAATCTTGAGGTATCAACACTAAGCAACAAGGGTCAGCAAGCACACCACAACATCAAAAACACAAATTAGTGAGTGAGAGCAAATGATTTTAATGTTAAGTTTGCTATGTGTTTGTGATAGTATAGAGTATATGAAACCAAAAGGGTTGTCAAGCCACTTGATCACAAAATATCCTATCTAAACTTAGCAACCTCAACACTAAATTGATTCTAACCTTAAACTTGCAAGATGGGGGTTTTGGAGAGAATAGGGTATGTGATGAGGTTACCAAGTAACCATGGAATCAACATACCTTATCAACCCAATCCAAGTTACAATCCTAAATTTAGAATCACATTATAACATATTAAACATTAACAAGAGTAGGAGGAAGGCAAAGCCATTCATTTCACATCCTAACCATAACCACAACCAAAAATTAGTTACACATAATGAAAAAGGAAAGAAAACACAAAAGAAATAAAGAAACAAAGCAATAAGCAATATTATTAGCACTTGAATGAGTTGAGATACAAGATATTGGTTACTTGTTCAATATCCATAATGAAGCTCTCAAAAGAAAGCTTCAAGAGAGAAGAAGAAGAAGAAACCAAGTTGGGCTCACACAACTCTTAAGCTAAACCAAAAACAAAACTAAACTATGGAAATGGTATATTTTTACATGCCCCCCTCTCTCAATCTGTTCTGGTATTTAAAACCTCATTACAGAATAAACAAACAATAAAAATAAAATGATTTGACCCAAATAAACAACCAGAAGAAAAATGGGGACATTTGGAGACAGAAAGCCAGGTGGTGTCGGTCATTTTGGGGATGTCGCCGGTCTGAGACCGAGCAATCGGGCTCGTATTGGTGTGGTGAACTCGAGTGCACTGAACAAGTCATCTGGTATTGTTTGATTTCTTCATATCAGCTTAGGTTATACTCAGTAGTCTTTGAGAGAAAACTTGATGCTTTAAATCACATCTCATCTTTTTAGCATTTATTACACATCACACCCACTTATGCCCACTTGCGCAATTTGTTGTGCCAAGGCAGCCCCCACCATGGTCCAAGTCTCAAAGAGCTAGTGTACACTTGTATTGTGTTGGTCCAAAATTGTATACACATTATTGTTTGCAAAAAAACTCTTTGGCTATCGATCGGTTTTCTGTTTTATTTGCAGTGTGTGCTCCCAAATGTTATATTCATGATTTTCAGTGTGTTTTCCAGTATTTTGTCACGAACACCTATAATCTGTATTTACTGAGCAGACACTGGTTAATAGTACCGATATATAACAAAATAGATAATGAATGAGCGGTATTAGTTTTCTGTAATGAACAATCAACATGTATAAAAGATATGAAATACAAAGTAAAACACATCACATGTTAAGATAAAGACAAACCAAATAGCATACTATCATATCAAGCATGATTGCCCTGTACATACTATAGGGTTCCTAGGCACTCTAATGAGGTCTCACAAGGCATCAACCATGCCAATTTCAAAAATTACAAGTGCCGAGAAACCCTAATACGGATCGTTAACTAGATTTTAGGCGCAACAAATGCAACTAGTTAACGACTTAACTAAAAGAATGGAAATACAACCTTTGTAGATCTGGTCCTCCACCTCCATAGCTCCGCAATGAAGTCTCCTCGCTGTCCAAATCAAATCCCGGGCTCTAGCGTCGGCTTCATCGGAGAAATGGGCGGGCTAGGTCATCGACTACGATGCCGAAGATGATCTACGTCGAGGCATCACAAGATCAAGCTCCCACTTCACCAAGTCATGAAACTTGTGAAGAAAACACCCTATACTACTTGGCAAGAGGTAGAGGATGAAGAAATAGGAAGTGGGTTCACTTTAGAATTGGATTTCTCACTCATTTGCTCAAGTTGCCATTAAAGCTGTCAAGCTTTTTCTTCTTGAAGAAGAAGAAGAAGAAGAAGATGATAATGTTATGATAAGTTAATTAAAAAAGAAAAGAAAATGAATACTTATCATAATATGAACCATGGTTAGGTGTAGAGAATTGACTAAGGTTAGATGAATGGTTAGGGTTAAGCATGAAGAAAAAATGGTCACTTTGGTCAAAGCTTCATGAAGCTTCAACTAGAAAACAAATTAAGCCACCATTTTCTCTTTATGCTTATCATTTTCAAAATGAATAACTAAATAAGATAAATGAAAAAGAAAACAAAACCCTAACCATTCATATAACCATGGTTTAATCTTTACACAAACCCAAGTTAGCATGCATCATCAAACATGATACAAACTTGTGCACAAAAATATATCACATATACAATGTGCACAAACAAGTGAGAAAAACCATTTAAAATGAACCAATACTAGTTAATGCAAAGTAATAATTCAAATATATAATTATGCATTAAATCATTAAATCAATACTTGATTTAACGATCCGGTCATATCGCATATAACCGACTAATATTCAATGTATCAGCTTATCGAATCAATCCTTGATTCGATAACTAGGTTATATCGCATACAACCATATCGATACATTCATCGGGAGAACACAATACGGTATCACATACACGCATTATTCTCGGTCCCGCACATATCTCATATGCGCTCCTATTTCGTTTCGCTTGAGCCAGGAAACCTCTGTGTAGGACTCTAAAGACTCGTCAATACGCCGGCAGCAGGTGATGATCATATCAAACACCCACAAGCCGCAAGCGTTCTGCTAAAAGTAACGGCCACCCGGGTATTGAGCGATGAGAAGATCGACGCGCAAGCCCGCTCACACTCCTGTGAATCCAACCAGTAACACTTACCGTACAGTCCGGTCTCGTCGTCTGATATGTCGCATATCTCGCCTAGGGGTGGTAAACGTCAGACCACAATAGCTCGATAAGTCGTGTCGATATGAGGTCTATAACAATTCGAGAAACTACTGGTAACACTTACCAGTAAATCTCAGCAACCCTGACCAGGGATTTCCGGTTATAGCCAATCGAACACAGCGCAACATCAACTCCCTATACCGGGAGAGACGAATCCCCTCCTATCGCTCATTGCCTCCATATGATTCGGGACTGTACCCAAAAACCACCGTTTTGCACGCCCTCTTGGACGTGGTAAGGTGGACATCAAAGCACAGTGGGAACCACACAAGACTCTATGACGATCTCGGGTCAACAGACTACTCTGTACCAGTGTCACCAGAGAACTGCCATCTGACGTAAGGTATAATACCATCTGGGAGTTCTCGGCGAGTCCGTCCAGTGTACCCAGTCTCCACTGAGCACCCGTATATAATCTCTGATGTCAAACACCAATGGATATGGGATCATCCATCGCCCATCTGTATGGGTCGAGAAGGTATACGCTAGTCTACTCTGGTATATTGATGCCCTGTCTCGATACACCCACGACTAGGGACCTTGAAGGATGCACTTATGGACTACCCTGTCCCCACTAGTATGATCCACATCAAGTACACATCCTAAGAGCTTTACCAACATGTAACAGAGAGACAATCAGTGTACACGTTAAGGTAAAGAGCAACCAGATAGCATACTATCATGTCGAGCAAGAAAGTCCTCCCTATATATGTCCCAGCATCCACTACAATATACATCCTGTGTACAGTAATGGCCTCTAGGGCATACATATAACTAACAATCTCCCACTTGCACTAGGGTCATCTGATAGCAGTGGTTGCAGTATCTCATACTCAACCATCCCATAAAAGTCTCTCTCTGGAAATAGGCCTTCGTGAGTGGATCCGCCGTGTTATCTTCTGAGTCTGCTCTCCTAACCTCGATCACCCTGGAGATCAACTATCTCCATGATCAGGTGATACTGCCTTAGAATATGTCTGGATCACTGATGGGACGGACGTTCCTTGGCATAAGCCACAACTCCATTGTCACACAATGGGAGGAACATAGTTCATCTCATGAACCAATATACACCCAAACAGCCTCTTTGGTAGCATCTTAAGCAGCGATGTATCCTGTCTTTATCGTCTAGTATGTCACGGTATCTAGCTTGGAACTCTTCCAACATACCGTCCCTCTACTGAGGGTTAAGACAATGCCTGTGACTGACATTCAGTCGTCTTTATCACCCTGGAACACTTCCAGTGATTTTCCCCAGGATCAATCGATACCATCTCACTACATTTAGTGAGAATCCTAACATCCATTTAGATCTATCTCATAGATCCAAAACCCAGGATTTAGTAGGTAACACATTTTGATCCTATATGGAGAATCATTGTGATAAGCGGAGATTGACCGAGCGTAGCATAGGAAACTCCTTCCCTATCAAGAGTATGTCATCCACGTACTCTACGAGGATCACTACTATACTCTCTACTACCTTTTTGTTTATACAAGGTTCATCTACCATTTTGATGATGTCAAACTCTTTGACTAACACATCGAAATAGACGTTCCAACTCCGCGATGCCTGCTTTATCCTATAAAGCATCTTGTACATGTTTCCGCTTCTCCCACTGTCTACGAAGCCCTCTGACTGTGTACTTATAGACGCACTCTTCTAAAACATCATTTAGAAAAGCAGTCATGGCACCCAACCGCCAGATATCGTAGTCATGGTATGTAGCCGTGGCAAGTAGGATCTGGATGGACTTAAGCATAGATCCTTAGAAAAGGTTTCAACATAATCCATACCTGGTCAATGATGCAAACCTTTAACAAGTCTAGCTTTGAAAGTCTCAACCTTTCCATGTACACCAAGTAATCTTCTCAAGATATACTTGCTCCTGATGGGTATTTAACCCTTCAAATATAGCAATCAAAGTCCATTCTTTGTTGGTGTATAAGGATTCCATCTCAGATCGCTAAGCATCCAGCCATTCTTACAGAGTCCCACTCCTGATGGCCAGCTCGAAACTAGTTGGGTCATCATCTCATGATGCAATCCTCGCTCCCACTGTCATAGAGAAACTGAAGTATCTCTCAGGTGGGTGAGGAACCCTACTAGATCGGCGGAGAGGCTGAGGTTCGTTGGATTCTACTGAATCCTTTGGTTCTATCAAATCATCAGCTGCAGTTTGTATAGCTGGAACATTTCCAATTCTACATAACAGACCTTGCCTCGAGTTTGTCCGGATTTTGCTTTTAGACATAGGCCGGACAACCCCAAATCTTAACTAGCTTAAGACATGGGCTCTTCCCATACCATATCTCATATGGAGTGGTAGGCAACTGATTTGATTTGAACCCTATTCAATAGGTATGCAACTTCATAAGTGCGTAACTCCCTAAAGGAAATAGGTAACTCGGTATTACTCATTATAGAGCACACCTTATCGAATAGGGTGCAATTGCTCCGCCCCGATATACCATCGTGCTATGGTGTATACGGAGGAATAATGCTGAGAGAGAATCTCATTCTCCATTAGAATAGTCCAGGAATTCCATGCACAAGTATTCTCCTCCCTGATCTCATCATAGGACATAATACTTATACCCGTATTTTGGTTCTCTACTTCTCGCTTATATTCTGTGAATATCTCAAAAGGTTCGGACTCATGTTTCAACAGGAACATATGACTGAATCTTGAGAGATTATCAGAGAATATAATAAAGTAAAAAGAATTGTTCTTGGTATGTGTAGACTGGGGACCTTCATACATCAACATGTATCATCCCAAGAGTTCAACTAACTCTTTCTCTGTTTCCAATAAACAGGGCTATGGTCATCTAATCTTTGTGACATGACCGGCAAGTTTCACAAGATATAAATTCAAACTAATTTAAATATGCATCTAAATGTAACTTCAGCTAGTCGGGTCGCATTGATATGACCTAGTCTACAATACCTCAAGAAGGATCCGTTCATTTCTGAACTCTTCCTCTTGTGTGTGTTTCGTATACTAAGAACTGTAGTTTGATTTAGAACATTAATGCTTTTAGATAACATGCCTGAACCGATCAACTTTTGATATAGGAAATGTTCAAAACATTATCCAACAATACAAAATTTTACCATTTCTTTACTAATAAAGAGACTGATATGATTTTGTATATCAGGTTCGGTATCTAATAACATTCGTTCAGAATCAATGTATTACAATACAGGGTGACAGTGACCAACAGACCTGGCTGCAACACTTGCCCCGTTTTCTGCCTCATGAAACTTATCACACGTTCTCAGTTTTCTACCTTTTTGTAGCCCTATGTAACATATTACATATCTGGGATCCTGATCCGGTATCAAATACCCAGGATTCAGAGGATACTGAGAAACAGTTCTTTATAATGAACACACCCGAAGATGATGCATCAGCATGCACTCTCTTCGTTTGGGCGGCATGAGAATCTTGGTATTCCCCTATTTCCTTCTCTGTCTTATAACAATTATAAGTTGGAGCGGGACCAACGTTTCCCAGCTCAGTATAACAAGCGGGTTCGGTCAATTACATCTGTATTATTATCTTGATTAAGGCATGACATGGTCGCTACCTGGAGAGAGAGAGAAGAAAACACTCAGCGTGCGCTCTTGCAAGAATAGATTGGTTATTATTTTATCTAATCAGGATGGCTCCCACTGTTTTTATCAAATCTTCCTTCAAACCCTAAAAGGAAAGACTAGCCGGGATTAATTACACACTACAAGTTCGCCAATCTTTTAGCCAGGCCAGTGTCGGTACTTTGAGGGAGGTCCCCCGTGCTTTCGCACGAACCTAATTAATGTAAACCTCGTTTTCCCAGAGGCGTAACCCCGTTGACACCTTTCTAGACACCTATTTGATCGGCTAATTGTAATGTGTAAAACTCTCCCAGGAGTAACTCTTACTCGCAGCGGGTATCGGGATCCAACTATCTCATAGAAGGTATGCAATCTCATTGCAAATTTCAACACTTGAAATTCCCGATAATATTTTGCCCCTAGCAGCTATACGACCTTAACATAGTCAACAAATCATAAGTGCTAGTCAAGTTCAACCCGTCATTTCCCGATTGAATTAAACCCACCCGCACGACCCTTAACATAGTCAACAAAGTCGCACGACTACCCTAATCCAATCACATCATATGCTTATGCAGATAAGCACTAATTAGCTACCGCACACTACGCCTTAACATAGTCAACAAACGTAGCACGAATACTAACTAGTACTTATCTGAAATGACGGAGGGCTAAGACAGGTTTTTCTGAAAACCTATTGCGTAATGAACTTGATATCGTTGTAGAATCAAATGATTTTAAAATGGAGTACTTTTGAGGCTTTTCTAGTTTTGCTAAAGGAGTCACTCCCGGTGAAGGGATCGTCGGTCCTTTCCTCGTCGAATGAGGTGTGGGATATATCATATATATCACTGTACAAAGCAAAAACTCTTAAAAGCAATCAAAAGACAAACCGAGTGTGTAGCATCTGCCAGTTATTGCTAAAGGAGTCACTCCCGGTGAAGGGATCTCCGTCCTTTCCTTATCGAATAAGGTGCAGGATATATCATATATACCGCTATGCAAAGCAAGAACTGTAGCTACCTGTTTTATTTTGAAATTCGATTCTACAACATCTTTAGGTTTCTTTTATTTCATTAATCTCATTAATGAAGTCCCATCATTTAAATTACCTAAACATCACAGATAAATACGACGTACACTTATACCATCCGCATTCGCCTCGATGTCCCCTCGTGCACCGTTAGATTAGGTAACTAACGGCAGAGTGGGGCAGGGCTAGCGCGGGTGTAAAACATAAGTAACGTCTATATAATATATCATATATAATATATACAGTATCTATCACAGAACATATCAAATGATCACATCACAGATATCACAGCAGAAGAATCATATGAAATATTGGATATACTAGGACGTCCGTGTTTTCAATACGAGCCAGTATAAAACACGGATTCCACGGTCGCGATGAATAGCCAAACCCACACCCCTAGACACCTACGAGAGCGGCAAGCAACCCTACCAATTCTAGGGTTAGGAGACCCGGACTCGACTCCTCGAGTTGGTCTCCCACTGGACTCCAGAACCCGGTTACTTGTGCTCCCCTCCTTGGGTCTATCCTAGTGCGGAAAAGTAAATAATATACAAAAGGTAACAACTTCCGCAATCTGGAAGCGCCCCAATAAAAGAATATTACAAACAAGTTTTTACATGAATGAAAATGAAAAACACCCATCTCACATAAACCCCCCCCCCCCCGGCTATTCAAACACGACGATCCAATATAATATATCCAGCAACACATAACATCACATGTCATCAACGTAAGTAAATATGCGCACCCCAATTGTCGTTGACATATAGCAACGAAACCGGCGATATCACATATTACACTTACGGTCACAGAAAAGAAAGTATAAAACTACAACAGTTGGAATCCGCAACCTCCTTAGACATCACATGCCTAATCGAATGAATTCCTTAGACATCGCATGCCTAACAATTATAAACCCCGCATTTTAGTCTCAAAATCTAAAACACTTTTCAATACCAAGTTAGGCAATTCAATAGGATTCCCGACATCCTGATCGAATACTCGTCGCAAACTTCAGTAGATGGCCGCACCCCCGATGCCGTCGACGAAGTGCACTAAGGCGGAACACCGCTGCCGCGAGCACCCGGACGGATGCTTTCGGCGACGGGGTTCTCCTACAGTCACTTGGTCGGGGTTATGAGGTGTGGCTGCCTATTAAGTTTACCTGGCGAGTATCCGCGTACGCTACGTGATTGCAACGGACTTTTGATCACATCAAAATTCCGTGGCAACCGATCAAGTGAGACTAAACCGCTAGATTTATACCATTCATTCAGTTATCTCATAACTATTTGTGAATTCCAATTATTGTATCCCATTCCAGATAAACAGAAAATGTTAAACTTTCCGATCGAACAGTCAAACACCCAAGTTTTCCCGAAACAACTCAACACATGAAACAAGTTTAAAAACATCCAGTTCATGCATCAGTACCAACGGTCCAGCCGTAGAAGGGTCAAGCTAACGCCTCACATATGGCACGCCGTACTGCCCCAAACCCTAAGGTTCAAAGGGCAATTCAAGACGGTCACATAATCGAGTTAAGGTTTGTTGTCTTCTAGAGGGACCATCGCGTTACTTGCACTACTTAGAACGTGATTAAACAACGGAAAGATCCAACACTTGGAAATTTCCCGACAGGGGAAAAATTGGGTATTTATATCCGGTCGAACTTTTTAACATATTCTAAAATTTACCCGGAAAAACAATAACGAATTTAAAATTCCCGATCGAATCAACGATTACAAAACAAACCCCAGAATACACAACACTTGTGTCAGATTAAAAATACCCATAAAATAGTAAACACGGAGAAAGGAATTACTGTGCAAAGAACTGTCCCTAATACCATTATGTTGCCGCGGAACCGCCGCCAATGGTAGGTCAACGCCGCGGTTCCGCGGCCAAATTGAGGGATTGGGGGCACGTTTTTCACCAGAATTCTTAGATTTTCCTGCTGAATTTTTTACGTATTTTTAATTTGGAAAAAACCCAGATTTTAAAAATAGACCAGAGAGGGGTGTATTTCGTCGTGTTTGAGTTCGATCGGGGTTTTAACTTCATTAACGAATCGCCTAAGGCTCTAGCTAGGCTCTGATACCACTGTAGGGTTCCTAGGCACTCTAATAAGGTCTCACAAGGTATCAGCCATGCCAATTTCAAAAATTACAAGTGCCGAGAAACCCTAATACGGATCGTTAACTAGATTTTAGGCGAAACAAATGCAACTAGTTAACGACTTAACTAAAAGAATGGAAATACAACCTTTGTAGATCCGGTCCTCCACCTCCATAGCTCCGCAATGAAGTCTCCTCGCTGTCCAAATCAAATCCCGGGCTCTAGCGTCGGCTTCATCGGAGAAATGGGCGGGCTAGGTCATCGACTACGATGCCGAAGATGATCTACGTCGAGGCATCACAAGATCAAGCTCCCACTTCACCAAGTCATGAAACTTGTGAAGAAAACACCCTATACTACTTGGCAAGAGGTAGAGGATGAAGAAATAGGAAGTGGGTTCACTTTAGAATTGGATTTCTCACTCATTTGCTCAAGTTGCCATTAAAGCTATCAAGCTTTTTCTTCTTGAAGAAGAAGATGATAATGTTATGATAAGTTAATTAAAAAAGAAAAGAAAATGAATACTTATCATAATATGAACCATGGTTAGGTGTAGAGAATTGACTAAGGTTAGATGAATGGTTAGGGTTAAGCATGAAGAAAAAATGGTCACTTTGGTCAAAGCTTCATGAAGCTTCAACTAGAAAACAAATTAAGCCACCATTTTCTCTTTATGCTTATCATTTTCAAAATGAATAACTAAATAAGATAAATGAAAAAGAAAACAAAACCCTAACCATTCATATAACCATAGTTTAATCTTTACACAAACCCAAGTTAGCATGCATCATCAAACATGATACAAACTTGTGCACAAAAATATATCACATATACAATGTGCAAAAACAAGTGAGAAAAACCATTTAAAGTGAACCAATACTAGTTAATACAAAGTAATATATCAAATATATAATTATGCATTAAATCATTAAATCAATACTTGATTTAACGATCCGGTCATATCGCATATAACCGACTAATATTCAATGTATCGGCTTATCGAATCAATCCTTGATTCGATAACTAGGTTATATCGCATACAACCATATCGATACATTCATCGCGAGAATACAATACGGTATCACATACACGCATTATTCTCGGTCCCGCACATATCTCATATGCGCTCCTATTTCGTTTCGCTTGAGCCAGGAAACCTCTGTGTAGGACTCTAAAGACTCGTCAATACGCCGGCAGCAGGTGATGATCATATCAAACACCCACAAGCCGCAAGCGGTCTGCTAAACGTAACGGCCACCCGGGTATTGAGCGATGAGAAGATCGACGAGCAAGCCCGCTCACACTCCTGTGAATCCAACCAGTAACACTTACCGTACAGTCCGGTCTCGTCGTCTGATATGTCGCATATCTCGCCTACGGGTGGTAAACGTCAGACCCCAATAGCTCGATAAGTCGTGTCGATATGAGGTCTATAACAATTCGAGAAACTACTGGTAACACTTACCAGTAAATCTCAGCAACCCTGGCCAGGGATTTCCGGTTATAGCCAATCGAACACAGCGCAACATCAACTCCCTATACCGGGAGAGACGAATCCCCTCCTATCGCTCATTGCCTCCATGTGATTCGGGACTGTACCCAAAAACCACCGTTTTGCACGCCCTCTTGGACATGGTAAGGTGGAAATCAAAGCACAGTGGGAATCACACAAGACTCTATGACGATCTCGGGTCAACAGACTACTCTGTACCAGTGTCACCAGAGAACTGCCATCTGACGTAAGGTATAATACCATCTGGGAGTTCTCGGCGAGTCCGTCCAGTGTACCCAGTCTCCACTAAGCACCCGTATATAATCTCTGATGTCAAACACCAATGGATATGGGATCATCCATCGCCCATCTGTATGGGTCGAAAAGGTATACGCTAGTCTACTCTGGTATATCGATGCCCTGTCTCGATACACCCACGACTAGGGACCTTGAAGGATACACTTATGGACTACCCTGTCCCCACTAGTATGATCCACATCATAGTCCAGGTAGTCAAGTACACATCCTAAGGGCTTTACCAACATGTAACAGAGAGACAATCAGTGTACATGTTAAGGTAAAGAGCAACCAGATAGCATACTATCATGTCGAGCAAGAAAGTCCTCCCTATATATGTCCCAGCATCCACTACAATATACATCCTGTGTACAGTAATGGCCTCGAGGGCATACATATAACTAACACATACATGTCCCTAGCATCCTGTATAATGAAGGCCTCTAGGGCATACATATCCAACAATACATGCTCAGTTTGATACAAATAAATTGTACTATTTTCCTTCCCAAAGGCTTTGTGAATAAATCTGCTAACCGATGTACAAATTGAACATAATTAGTGTCAATGGTTCCATCTTCAATCTTCTCCTGCACAAAGTGGCAATCAATCTCAATGTGTTTCGTTCACTCGTAAAATACAGGATTTGAGTCGATATAAATTGTGGCCTTATTATCATAATGTAGTTGCATAGAAGAAATGGGCCCAAACTCAAGTTCTCCAAACAGAAAGCTGATCCATACATGCTCACATATAGTGTTTGCCATGCCTCGATACTCTGACTCGACACTGGAACGAGAAACTGCGCTCTGTTTATTACTCTTCCAGGAGGCCAAGTTGCCTCCTACAAATAAGCAGTATCCTATAGTAGATTTGCGATCAGATGGGGACCCAGCCCAATCTGCATTTGTGAATCCTGCTACCCGAGACTGCTCAAGGTCTGAATACAGTGGACCCTTCCTTGAAGCATTCTTCAAATATATACATATTCGTATTACCGCATCCTAATGGGCAGCTCGAGTATTGGTCATGAACTGGCTCACAACGCTGACAGTATATGCAATATCAGATCGAGTGATGGTGAGGTAATTAAGTTTACCGACCAATCATCAGTATCTTATGAGATCTTCAAACAAATCAACTTGTCTCGAAAGCGGTTTAGTATTAGGATCTATTGGAGCCTCTATAGGTCTGCACCCTAACATCCCAGTTTGAGTCAGCATATCAAGCACATACTTTCACTGTGAAATATATATAACATCTTCGATCGAGCGACCATGATTCCCAAGAAGTATATAAGGCTTTTAAGTTCCTTAGTCTGAAACTTCGCTTGAAGGTGGTATTTAAGTTGTGCAATACCAGCCGCATCATCGAAACTAATCACTATATCATCGATATATATCTCTAGTGGAATGCGAAAGCCATTAGCGTTATTACAGTAGAACATCGAATGATCATGAGCACACCGGCTAAGATCGAATGAGATAACCACCTCGGTAATTTTTCCAAACCATGCTCGTGGAGACTGTTTCAAGCCATACACCGACTTCTTCAATCAACAAACTAAGCGAGACTCCCCTGGAGCAACAAAATCAAGTGGTTGATCCATATAGACCTCCTCTGCCAAAGAACCATGAAGGAATATATTCTTCACATCAAGCTGATGCAAAAGCTAATAATGGATAACCGCAAGAGACATGAGCAGACGAACTGAAGTCATCTTGGCCACAGGAGTAAACGTCTCCCCGCAATAAATCCCATAAATGTGCGAGTACCCTTTAACAACTAAACACACTTTTAAACGGAAAAAGGGTTCCATCAGGATGAAGCTTCACAGTGTACACCCAGCGACACCCCACCGCCTTCTTTCCAACCGAAAGAGGCATTAAATCCTAAATCTGATTCTACTCAAGGACTAGCATCTTATCAATCATAGCATCAGTCTACTATTTATGGGGTAAACCATCTGAGAGTGACTTGGGTAAAGGATGAGATTATAGGAAGGAAAGGAACATCCGGTATGCAGGAGATGAATGGGAACACGCCACATGATGAACTATAGGATGAGAAGTGTAGACACGGATGTCTTTCCGTAAGGCGGTAAGAAGATCAATGTCAGCCTCCGGCGGAGCTTGAGACTCCGGAAGAACAGCGAAAGGAGGCTGAGATTGAGGAGCCATATAGTTCCGACGAGCATATACCTTAGTAACATAGGGTAGGTGGTCCAACAGAGGTGAATCAAGGTTGGGAGGTGGGTCAACAAAAACAGTACAGATAACGTCCAACACAGGGGGTGGAGAATCAACCGAATTAGAAAGGGTGCTCTCTTGTGACAAAAGGTACGAAATGTTTAAAAAAAAGTCACTGTCCATGTCTGCAAAGCTGTGAGAAGTAGAAAATTATGGGGTGGACTCATGAAAAGTCATATCGGCTAATATAAATCAACGTCGTAATACAGGGTTATAACATCGATACCCTTTCGAGTCTGAGAGTACCCAAGAAAGACACTTCACAGCCTTGGGGCCTAATTTAGATCCCCTAGGTTGTAGAACATGGACAAAATAGACACACCCAGAGACCCCGAGAGGAACGGGGAATGAAACCGCGGAAGGAAACAATATAGAATGAGAAATATGTCCATCGAGAATAGTTAATCAAGTAATCGCTAGAAAGAACGACATCCCCTGGAAGGATTTAGGAACTCGCATATGAAACAAAATAGTACGAGTGACCTCTAAAAGATGTCTATTCTTCCTTTCAGCCACCCTATTTTGTTAGAGGTGTTGGCTATAGTGCCTTCAAGGAAATTATCATAGTCGCAGGCAGGTGATTATGATGATTGATGGAGGACCTATACCAATAGAACAGTCTTAATCGAGATGATAGTATACTATCTGGTTTGTCTTTATCATCATGTACAGCATTAGGTGGCATTACATATCACTATTACATGTTGATAGAGCCCATAGTATTCTTGCTTGACTACCAGTAGTATGATGGCGATCATATATATGGGAGCTGGGTGGTCTATAAGCACATCCTTAAATGTCCCTATTCGAGGGAGTTTCGAGACTGGGCATCGATACTCTAGGGTAGACCAGTGTATACTGATCAAGACCCCGACGAGGGGCGGTGGTCGGTCTCACAAGCCATTGGTGTTAGTTTGTTCACCTAAGATGTATACAGGTGCTCATTGGGTTATAAGTACACCGGACGGACTCGCCGGGAACCTGCTAGTTGGTATTATACCTATTGTCAGATAGCAGTTCGTTGGTGACATGTGTACAGGTTAGTCTATCGACCTGAGATCGTCATTTGTCTCGTGTGAGTTCCTACTGTGCTTTAATTACTACCCTACCACGGCTCAAAGGAGTCGTGCAAATAGGTTTTAGTTGGGTACAGTCCCGAGCCACATGGAGGCAGTGAGCGGATCGTCAGGGGATTCGTTATAACCGTTCTAACTCCTTTGCATGTTTTGTTATCTAGGGCTTATGGGTAGATCCGGGTAATTGGTTATGGTAGTGCCAAGTTTTATAAATTTTTGTTCCGCATTTGGTCACGGATTGATGGCCGGGGCACTGCCATAACCCAACATGGTATCAGAGCCACTCCATAAGCCTTAGTTAACCCATTGCGACATTTGAAATCCGTCGTTTTTGTCGTGCAAAAACTGCCAACAAAAACAGTTCCAAAAACTGAAAGTTTGAGATATTTGCACACCCCGCGGGCTCACGGTTTGAACTGAGAAGCCGCGGGGTGGTGCATGGGCACCCCAGGGAATCCCCGAGGGGGACCGAACAGCTGAGCCCACTCCCCAAGACCACCACAAGGTGTTCTTGGCAGTGGGGACCTGAAACTGCCCCACCTTGGGCAGTTTCGGGACTGCCTCACCCCCTGGCCACCTCGTGATGGCCTTAGGGGTGGGGTACCCCTCTAGGCCTCCCGACTCGAAGTTAATTTCGTGTTCTAACTCCCCATGAAGGTTCGGACGCGTTTCGTTTTGATTCGGACTTCCAAATTGGTTTTAAATGGTCGGTTTTTGGAACTTTAGCTCATTGTTTTTTCATGGTTTTGGAAATTGGCTTGGTTTGCTAATTGCGTGTGGAATTCTAATGTCATAGTTTTCAGTACATACATTACTATCTACGACTGTGAATGTCATTAGAGTGGTACAACTCGTTTAACTGCTATATGCTCTTTTAGACGGGTTTGCGAGCGTGAAATTCACGTTGATGTTCCGTGTTGTGCTGTGGTTGTGGCGGGATTGTCGTAGTGGATAGCTTGGGTTCAATGGTAGTACAGTTTGGATTTATTTGTACATTTGATATCGCGGGACGAGCGTCAGACATGTGGACTGCCGTCACTGCCAGTTTGTATATTATTTGTTTGGGGCACAACCGGGTTGAGGTGATGTCACTCTTGTACTTATTTTCTTTTCTGTACTAGGAATACCCCACGGTGGAGTGCATGAATAGCCGGGTTCTAGAGGGCAACAGGCCCGCATCTCATGGCAGTGAGACAGAGGGGGCCTTACTTTAGAATTAGCGGGCTATTCGCCGCATCATAGAGGGTACAGGTTGACCTAAAGAGGGGTGCTCAAGTTACCGGATTTCGTGAAGTGCCGGGTGGCCCATTCATGTTGTTGATTGGGGTTTCCTCACTTCTGGGATTGGCGGGTAACTTGCCGTGCTCGTAGGGATCTAGGTTTTCATTGCACAGGCTATCCACACGACCATGGGAACGTCGGGTTTCACTTGCGGGTCAAAGGAAACCCGGGGCTCCCAGATTATCAGTATTGTTCTGTGATACTTATCGCTTATCTGTGATGTTGCATATATCATGCCCGGAACGATTATTATATATTGTTATATATATACTAGTAGATGTTGTATATGTTTTTCACCCGCGCTAATCCAGCCCCCGCTCTGTCGTTTAGTTATGTAACCTAACGGGTGATGACGGGGCCCAGTGGCGAATGCGGGTGGTGTTAGTTATATGTATGCCCTAGAGGCCATTACTGTACATTGGATGTATATTGTAGTGGATGCTTGGACATATATAGGTAGGACTTTCTTGCTCGACATGATAGTACGCTATCTGGTTGCTCTTTATCTTAACATGTATACTTTCTGTCTCTCTGTTACATGTTGATAAAGCCCTTAGGATGTGTACTCGACTTCCAGGACTATGATGTAGATCATACTAGTGGGGCCTGGGTAGTTCATGAGTACATCCTTCAATGTTCCTAGTCGTGGGAATATCGAGACGGGGCATCGATATTCCAGAGTAGACTAGCGTATATCTTCTCGACCCATGTGATGGGCGATGGATGATCCCATATCCATTGGTGTTTGACATCAGAGATGGTATGCGGGTGCTCAGTGGAGACTGGGTACACTGAACGGACTCGCCGAGAACTCCCAGATGGTATTATACCTCATGTCAGATGGCAGTTCTCTGGTGACACTGGTACAGCTTAGTCTGTTGACCCGAGATCGTCATAGAGTCTTGTGTGTCTCCCACTGTGCTTTGATTTCCACCCTACCACGGCTCTACAGAGTCATGCAAACAGGTGGTTTTTGTATACAGTCCCGATTCACATGGAGGCAATGAGCGATAGGAGGGGATTCGTCTCTCCCGGTATTGGGGTTGATGTTGCGCTTTGCTCGACTGGCCATAACAGGAAATCCCTGGCCAGGGTTGCAGTGATATACTGGTAAGAGTTATCAGTAGTTTTACGAATGTTATGGACCTCACGTCGGCATGACTTATCGAGCTATTGGGGTCTGACGTTTACCACCCCTAGGCGAGATATGCGACATATCAGATGAACAGACCGGACTGTACGGTAAGTGTTACTGGTTGGATTCACAGGAGTATGAGCGGGCTTGCTCGTCAATCTTCTGATCGCTCAATACCCGGGTGGCCGTTACGTTTAGCAGACCGCTTGCGGCTTGTGGATGTTTGATATGATCATCACCTGCTACCGGCGTATTGACGAGTCTTTAGAGTCCTACACAGAGGTTTCCTGGCTCAAGCGAAACGAAATAGGAGCGCATATGAGATATGTGCGGGATCGAGAATAATGCGTGTATGTGATACCGTATTCTATTCTCGCGATGAATGTATCGATTAGTTGTATGCGATATAACCTGGTTATCGAATCTAAGATTGATTCGATAAGTCGATACATTGGATACTAGTCGGTTATATGCGACATGACCGGATCATTGAATCAAGTGTTGATTTAATGCATAATTATATATTTGATATATTACTTTGCATTAACTTGTATTTTTTCACTTTAAATGGATTTTCTCACTTGAAATGCACATTGTATATGTGATATATTTTTTGTGCACAAGATTGTATCATGTTTGATGATACATGAATGTTTGGGTGTATGTTTAGTTTAAACCATGATTATGTTAATGGTTAGGGTTTTGTTTATTTACTTATTTATTTATATATTCATTAATTCTTTTTTGGGGCAAGAATGAAATGGTAGCTTAGTTTGTTTCTTTCTTGAAGTTCATGAAGCTTTGAAGCTTTGACCATTTTGTCTCTTAGCCCTAAACCTAACCATTCAACCAAACCATGGTTTATTCTCTACACTTAACTATGGTTGAGATTATGATAAGTATCATATTATTTTCTTTTTGAAAAACAACTTATCATAATTCTTTTTCTTCTTCTTCTTCAACAAAGAAAAAGCTTGCAACCATTAATGGCAACTTGAGAAAAAGAGTGAGAAATCCAATTCTAAAGTGAACCCACTTTCTATTTCTTCATCATCTACCACTTGCCAAGTAGTATAGGGTGTTTTCTTCACAAGTTTCATGACTTGGTGAAGTTGGAGTTTGATCTTGAGTTGCCTCGACGTATATCATCTTCGGCATCGAAGTCGACGACCTAGCTCACCCATTTCTCCGATGAAGCCGACGCTTGAGCCCGGGATCCGATGATCGCAGCGAGAGGACTTCATCATGGAGCTATGGAGGTGGAGGACCGGATCTACAAAGGTTGTATGTTCGTTCACTCTTAGTTAAAGCCGTTAACTTGCTTGCATCGCCTCATTATCTAGTTAACGATCCGTATTAGGGTTTGTAGGCACATGAAAATTTTTGAATTGGGCATGTTTGATCACTTGTGAGACCTCATTAGTGTGCCTAGGAAACCTACAGTGGTATCAGAGCATGGCTAGAGCCTTAGGTGATGCATAGACGGAGTTAGAAGTCCGATCGAACCGAAACCCTAACTCAAGAATGCTCTCTGTACATTTTTTGAAATCGGGGATTTTTGAGAATTAAAAATATGCAGAAAAACCAGCAGGAGATTCTAAGAATTACTGAGAAGCCCGTACTCCTGAGTCCATCAAACTGCGGCGGAACCGCGGCATTAGCATGGCTAATGCGGCGGTTCCGCGGCAGTTTAGTCTCCTCTTGCATTGAATTTTGCACAGTAATTCCTATTTTGCAGTGCTGGTTTTCCTGGAAATTTTTAATCTGAACTCAAGAGTTGAGTTTTCTCGGTTGCATTGGGAGTTCGTAAATTCGATCGGATTATCAAACTTTGTCTGTGTGTTTGTCCCGGGTAATTTTAGAATATGTTAAAAAGTTCGACCGGATATAAATACCCGCTTTTTCCCCTGCCGGGAAATTTCCAATTGTTGGATTTTTCCGTAGTTTAATGACGTTCTAAGTAGTGCAAGTAACGCGATGGTCCCTCTAGAAGACAACAAACCTTAACTCGATTATGTGACCGTCTTGAACTGCCCTTTGAACCTTAGGGATTGGGGCAGTACGGCGTGCCACATGTGAGGCGTTGGCTTGACCCTTCTACGGCTGGACCGTTGGTACTGAGGCACGAAGTGAATGTTTTTAAACTTATATCATGTGTTGAGCTGTATCGGGAAAACTTGGATATTCGATTATTCGATCGGAAAGTTTAACATTTTCTATTTACCCGGAATGTGATACAACATTTGGAATTCACAAGTAGTTATGAGATAACTGAATGAATGTTATAAACATAGCAATTTGGTCTCACTTGATCGGTTGCCACGGAATTTTGATGTGATCAAAAGTCCGTCGCAATCGGGTAGCGTACGCGGATACTCGCCGGGTAAACTTAATAGACAGCCTCACCCCATAGCCCCTACCAAGTGACTGTAGGAGAACCCCGTCACCGAAAGCATCCGTTCGGGTGCTCGCGGCAGCGGTATTCCGCCTTTGTGCACTTCGTCGACGGTGTCGGGGGTGCAGCTACCTACTAAAAGTTTGCGACGAGCATTCGATCAGGATGTCGGGAATCTTGTTGAATTGCTCGACTTAATATTGAAAAGAGTTTTCGATAATGAGACTAAAATGCGGGGTTTATAATTATTAGGCATGCGATGTCTAAGGAATTCATTTGATTAGGCATGCGATGTCTATGCAGGTTGCGGATTCCAACTGTTGTAGTTTTACACTTTCTTTTCTGTGACCGTAAGTGTAATATGTGATATCGCCGGTTTCGTTGCTATATGTCAACGACAATTGGGATGCGCATATTTACTTACGTTGATGACATGTGATGTTATGTGTTGCTGGATATGTTATATTGGATCGTCGTGTTTGAATAGCCGGGGGGGTTTTATGTGAGATGAGTGTTTTTCATTTTCATTCATGTAAAAACTTGTATGTAATATTCTTTTATTGGGGCCCTTCCAGGTTGCGGATAATGTCACCATTTGTATATTATTTACTTTTCTGCACTAGGATAGACCCAAGGAGGAGGGCACAAGTAACCGGGTTCTAGGGTCCAGTGGGAGACCAACTCGAGGAGTCGAGTCCGGGTCTCCTAACCCTAGAATTGGTAGGGTTGCTTGCCGCTCTCGTAGGGGTCTAGGGGTGTGGGATTGGCTATTCATCATGACCGTGGAATCCGTGTTTTATACTGGCTCGTATTGAAAACACGGACGTCCTAGTATATCCAATATTTCATATGATATTTTCTGCTGCGTTATCTATGATGTGATCATGTGATGTGTTCAGATAGATATTACATATAGTATATATGATATATTATATAGATGTTGCTTATGTTTTACACCCGCGCTAGCCCTGCCTCGCTCTGGCGTTAGTTACCTAACCTAACGGTGCAGACGGGACATCGAGGCGAATGCGGATGGCATAAGCGTACGTTATATTTATCTGTGATGTTTATGTGGACTTAAATGATGGGATATTCATTAATGAGATTAATGAAAGAAAATAAACCTAATTGATGTTGTGGAATCGAATTTCAAAATAAAACAGGTAGCTACAGTTCTTGCTTTGCATCGCGGTGTTCCTTATAGAACATCCTGCACCTTATTCGATGAGGAAAGGACCGAGATCCCTTCACCAGGACTGACTCCTTTAGCAATAACTGGCAGATGCTATACACTCGGTTTGTCTTTTGATTGCTTCTATAGTTTCTGCTTTGCACAGTGATATATATGATATATCCCGCACCTCATTCGACGAGGAAAGGGCCGACGATCCCTTCACCGGGAGTGACCCCTTTAGCAAAACTAGAAAAGCCTCAAAAACGTTCCATTTAAAAACCATTTGATTCCGCAACGAGATCAAGTTCAAAGCCTTAAAGGTTTTCATAAAAACCATTCGCAACCCTCCGTCATTTTAGGAAGTAGAGTACTTAGTATTCGTGCTGTGTTTGTTGACCTTAGTTAAGGCACAGTGTACGGTAGCTAAGTGATGTCTTCCTACACCGCATATGATGCGATTAGTTAGGATAGTCGCGTGACTTTGTTGACCATAGTTAAGGGTTATGTGGGTGGGTCTAATTAATCACGAAATGACGGGTAGAACTTGACTAGTACTTATGATTTGTTGACCATAGTGAAGGTCATAAGTGCTAGGGGTAAAAATCTTTATCAGGAGTTTCAAGTGTTGAAATTTGCAATGAGATTGCATACCTTCTATATGATAGTTGGATCCCGATACCCACTGCGAGTAATTGTTACTCCTGGGAGAGTTTTGCACTTTGCAATTAGCCGATCAAGTAGGTGTCTAGAAAGGTGTCAACGGGGTTACGCCTCTGGGAAAACGAGGTTTACTGTAATTAGGTCCGTGCGAAAGCACGGGGAACCCCCTCAAAGTACTGACACTGGCCTGACTGAAAAATTGGCGAACTTGTAGAGTGTAATTAATCCCGGCTAGTCTTTCCTTTTAAGGTTTGAAGGAAGATTTGATAAAAACAGTGGAAGCCATCCTGATTAGATAAAATATATAACCAATCTATTCTTGCAAGAGCGCACGCAGAGTGTTTTCTTCTCTTTCTCTCCAGGTAGCGACCATATCACGCCTTAATCAAGATAATAATATGGATGTATTGACCGAACCCGGTTGTTATACTGAGCTGGGGAACGTTGGTCCCGCTCCAACTTATAATTGTTATAAGACAGAGCAGAAAATAGGAGAATACCAGGATTCCCATGCCGTCCAAACGAAGAAAGTGCATATGATGCATCTCCTTCGGGTGTGTTCATTACAAGGAACTATTTCTCAGTATCCTCTGCATCCTGGGTATTTGATACCGGATCAGGATCCCAGATATGTAATCTGTTACATAGGGCTACAAAAAGGTAGAAAACTGAGAACGGGTGATAAGTTTCATGAGACAGAAAACGGGGCAAGTGTTGCAGCCAAGTCTGTTGGTCACTGTCACCCTGTATTACCAATATATTGATTCTGAACAAATGCCATTAGATACCGAACCTGATATACAAAATCATATCAATCTCTTTATTTATTAAAGTAATGATAAAATTTTGTATTGATGGATAATGTTTTGAACATTTCCTATATCAAAAGTTGATCGGTTCAGGCACGTTATCTAAAAGCATTGACGTTCTAAATCGAACTACAGTTCCTAGTATACAGAACACACACAAGAGGAAGAGTTCAGAAATGAACGAATCCTTCTTGAGGCATTGTAGACTAGGTCATATCAATGCGACCCGACTGGCTGAAGATACATTTTAGATGCATATTTAAATCAGTTTGAATTTACATCTTGTGAAACTTGCCAGTCATGTCACAAAGATAAGATGACCATAGCTCTGTTTATTGGAAACAGAGAAAGAGATAGTAAACTCTTGGGACTGATACTTGATGATGTATGTAAGGTCTCCTGTCTACACATGCTAGGACAGGTTCTTTGTACTTCATTACGTTCTCTGATGATCTCTCAAAATTCAGACATATGTTCCTGTTGAAACATAGGCCCGAAGCTTTTGAGATATTCACAGAATATAAGCTAGAAGTAGGGAACCAATACGGGTATATGTATTATGTCCTTTGATGTGATCAGGGAGGAGAATACTTGTGTATAGAATTCCTGGATTGTTCTAAAGGAGAATGAGATTCTCTCTCTGTATTACTCCTCTGAATACACCACAGCACAACGGTGTATCAGGGCGGAGCAATCGCACAATACTAGATATGGTATGCTCTATGATGAGTATTACTAAGTTACCTATTTCCTTTTGGGGTTGTGCACTTGAGAAGCTGCATACCTATTGAATAGGGTTCAAATCAAATCAGTTGCCTACCACTTCATATGTGATATGGAAAGGGAAGAGCCCATATCTTAAGTTAGTTAAGATTTGGGGTTGTCCGGCCTATGTCTGAAAAGCAAAATCCGGACAAGATCGAGGCAAGGTCAGTTCTGTAGAACTAGAAAGGTTCCAGCTATACAAAACTGTAGCTGATGATTTGACAGAACCAAAGGATTCAATAGTCCCCGACGAACCTCAGCCTCTCCGCCGATCTGGTAGGGATCATCACCTGCCTGAGAGATACTTTGGTTTCTCGATGACAGTGGGAGCGAGGAATGCATCATGAGATGATGACCCAACTAGATTCGAGCAGGTCATCAAGAGTTGGGACTCTGTAAGAATGGCTGGATGCTTAGTTATCTGAGATGGAATCCATGTACACCAGCAAAGTATGGACTTTAGCTGCTATATTTGAAGGGTTAAATCCCCATCAGGAGCAAGTATATCTTCAGAAGATTACTTGGTGTAGATGGAAAAGTTGAGACTATCAAAGCTAGACTTGTTAAAGGTTTTAGTCATCGACCAGGCGTGGATAATGATGAAACCTTTTCCAGGGACTATGCTTAAGTCCATCTAGATTCTACTTGCCATTGCAACATACCATGACTACGATATCTGGTGGTTGGGTGCCATGACTACTTTTCTAAATAATGATTTAGAAGAGAACGTCTATAAGAACACAGCCAGAGGGCTTCGTAAACAGTGGGAGCAGCGGAAACGTGTGCAAGTTGCTTTACATGCTAAAGCAGGCATCGCGGAGTTGGAACGTATAGTCAAAGAGTTTGACATCATCAAAATGGTAGATGAACCTTGTATATACAAAACGGTAGTAGAGAGTAAGGTGGTCATCCTCGTATTGTACATGGACAACATACTCTTGATAGGAAAGGAGTTTCCTATGCTACGATCGGTCGATCTCCTCTTATCACATAGATTCTCCATATAAGATCAAAATGATACCTCCTAAATCCTGGGAGTTGGATCTATAAGATAGATCTAATTGGATGTTAGGATTCTCACTAACTATAGTGAGATAGTATCAGTTGATCCTTGGGAGAATCACTGGAAATGTTCCAGGGTGATAAAGACGACTGAATGTCAGTCACAGGCATTGTCTTTACCATCAGTAAAGGGACGGTATGTTGGAAGAGTTCCAAGCTAGATACCGTGGCAAACTAGACGATAAAGGCTGATAACATCGCTATTAAAGATACTACCAAAGAGGCAGTTTGGGTGTATATTGGTTCATAAGATGAACTAGGTTCCTACCATTGTGTGACAATGGAAGTGTGGCTTTGGTCCGTGAACCCTGGTCCCATCAGTGACCCAGACATATTCTGAGGAAGCATCACCTGATCATGGAGATAGTTGATTTCTAGGGTGATCGAGGTTAGGAGAGTAAACTCAGAGGATAACACGGCGGATCCACTCACGAAGGCCTTTTCCCAAAGAGAGACTTTTAAGGGATGGTTAAGTATTAGATACTACAACTACTGCTACAGATGGCTCTAGTGCAAGTGGGAGATTGTTAGTTATATGTATGCCCTAGAGGCCATTACTGTACATTGGATGTATATTGTAGTGGATGCTGGGACATATATAGGTAGGACTTTCTTGTTCGACATGATAGTACGCTATTTGGTTGCTCTTTATCTTAACATGTATACTTTCTGTCTCTCTGTTACATGTTGATAAAGCTCTTAGGATGTGTACTCGACTTCCAGGACTATGATGTAGATCATACTAGTGGGGCCTGGGTAGTCCATGAGTGCATCCTTCAATGTTCCTAGTCGTGGGAATATCGAAACGGGGCATCGATATTCCAGAGTAGACCAGCGTATATCTTCTCGACCCATGTGATGGGCGATGGATGATCCCATATCCATTGGTGTTTGACATCAGAGATGGTATGCGGGTGCTCAGTGGAGACTGGGTACACTGAACGGACTCGCCGAGAACTCCCAGATGGTATTATACCTCACGTCAGATGGCAGTTCTCTGGTGACACTGGTACAGCTTAGTCTGTTGACCCGAGATCGTCATAGAGTCTTGTGTATCTCCCACCGTGCTTTGATTTCCACCTTACCACGGCTCTACTGAGTCATGCAAACAGGTGGTTTTTGGGTACATTCCCGATTCATATGGAGACAATGAGCGATAGGAGGGGATTCGTCTCTCCCGGTATTGGGGGTTGATGTTGCGCTTTGCTCGACTGCCATAACAGGAAATCCCTGGCCAGGGTTGCAGTGATATACTGGTAAGAGTTATCAGTAGTTTCACGAATGTTAGGGACCTCACGTCGGCATGACTTATCGAGCTATTGGGGTCTGACGTTTACTACCCCTAGGTGAGATATGCGACATATCAGATGAACAGACCGGACTGTACGGTAAGCGTTACTGGTTGGATTCACAGGAGTGTGAGCGGGCTTGCTCGTCAATCTTCTGATCGCTCAATACCCGGGTGGCCGTTACGTTTAGCAGACTGCTTGCGTCTTGTGGGTGTTTGATATGATCATCACCTGCTGCCGGCGTATTGACGAGTCTTTAGAGTCCTACACAGAGGTTTCCTGGCTCAAGCGAAACGAAATAGGAGCGCATATGAGATATGTGCGGGACCGAGAATAATGCGTGTATGTGATACCGTATTCTATTCTCGTGATGAATGTATCGATTGGTTGTATGCGATATAACCTAGTTATCGAATCGAAGATTGATTCGATAAGTCGATACATTGGATACTAGTCGGTTATATGCGACATGACCGGATCATTGAATCAAGTGTTGATTTAATGATTTAATGCATAATTATATATTTGATATATTACTTTGCATTAACTTGTATTTTTTCACTTTAAATGGATTTTCTCACTTGAAATGCACATTGTATATGTGATATATTTTTTGTGCACAAGATTGTATCGTGTTTGATGATACATGAATGTTTGGGTGTATGTTTAGTTTAAACCATGGTTATGTTAATGGTTAGGGTTTTGTTTATTTACTTATTTATTTATATATTGATTAATTCTTTTTTGGGGCAAGAATGAAATGGTGGCTTAGTTTGTTTCTTTCTTAAAAGTTCATGAAGTTTTGAAGCTTTGACCATTTTGTCTCTTAGCCCTAAACCTAACCATTCAACCAAACCATGGTTTATTCTCTACACCTAACTATGGTTGAGATTATGATAAGTATCATATTATTTTCTTTTTGAAAAACAACCTATCATAATTCTTTTTCTTCTTCTTCTTCTTCAACAAAGAAAAAGCTTGCAACCATTAATGGCAACTTGAGAAAAAGAGTGAGAAATCCAATTCTAAAGTGAACCCACTTCCTATTTCTTCATCCTCTACCACTTGCCAAGTAGTATAGGGTGTTTTCTTCACAAGTTTCATGACTTGGTGAAGTTGGAGTTTGATCTTGAGTTGCCTCGACGTAGATCATCTTCGGCATCGAAGTCGACGACCTAGCTCACCCATTTCTCCGATGAAGCCGACGCTTGAGCCCGGGATCCGATGATCGCAGCGAGAGGACTTCATCATGGAGCTATGGAGGTGGAGGACCGGATCTACAAAGGTTGTATATTCGTTCACTCTTAGTTAAAGCTGTTAACTTGCTTGCATCGCCTCATTATCTAGTTAACGATCCGTATTAGGGTTTGTAGGCACATAAATTTTTTTGAATTGGACATGTTTGATCACTTGTGAGACATCATTAGTGTGCCTAGGAAACCTACAGGTGGCATATACGTACATCATATTTTCGTTCTTTTCTGGTGTGATTAATTGATGGGACTGCGTTGATTCTGATCAATGCAAAGAAAACATACCTATATGATGTTGTTGGAACAATTTTCAAAAGCTGTTATTACAAAGACGCTTTCTTTTGTTTTGCACAGCGGTATTCGGTTATGAATATCCAGCGCCTCATTCGACGAGGCAAGAGCCGAGATCCCTTCACCGGGAGTGACCTCTTGGGTAGAAGTTTGCGTCAGGGTAATAATTTCACTATAGTCGATTACTTTTTTGCTTTGCATCGAGATATTCAGTTAGGAATATCCTGCACCTCATTCGACGAGGAAAGAGATGGGATCCCTTCACCGGGAGTGACCTCTTTAGCAAAAGTTTTCGCCACTATATATCTGTAAAGTTATCCGGTTCCTTCAATGATATCAAGTTCAGTACGTTAAAGGTTTTTCGCCAAAAACCATTCGTAACCCTCCGTCATTTCAAACGGGCAGCACTTAGTATTCATACTATATTTGTTGGCCTTAGTCAAAGCATAGTATATGGTAGCTATTTGTTACTTTTCTATTGCATGGATAGATGCGTTGGTTTGGGACAGTCGTACAGCCTTGTTGGCCTTAGTCAAGGGCGAGTACGGGTGGGTTCAAATTAACCTGGACAATGACGGGTAGAACTTGACACGTGACTTATGATTTGTTGACCTTAGTCAAGGTCATAAGAGCATGGGGTAAAAATCACATCGGGAATTTCGAACATACAAGAAACTTGCCAGTCATGCGCATGCCTTCTGGAGTGTGATAACTTGAGTAGATTTCATCAGGTTATCATGCGATGATAGTTGGATCCCGATTCCCACTAATGAGTTGGTTTTCTCCTCGGGTGATTTTAGATGATGCCGACTAATTCTTTTTTAGGGTTTGGAGGAGGATTTGAAGATACAGTGGGAGACATCTTGATTAGATAAATTGATCAACCATTCTGATTTAGGTTAGAGTGCACGCTGAGTATTTCTTTTCTCTCTCTCTTTGGCAGCTACCATGGCCCGAACCTAGACTAGAACTCATAAACCAGGTTAACCGAACCTTCTTGAAACACACTGGCTTTTGTATTGTCAGAGTTGCATACTTCATTGCCACTCCTACTTTTATCCTTTGCTTTTCTCCGGAACATTCCGTATCACTACGAAAATCCACATTTATTGGATATGACCATGTATAGTTACATACAAACTCGAAAAAACTTGTTTCAGATTCGAGAATGGTTTCCGATTCAGGAGAAATTGAATAGGACTATTCAGTTGTCTTTTCTTTTAACCTTCTCTCAGGTTGTGAGGGCTCCTAGGATTAGGAGAGGGTACACCTATTGCGCTTATTGGATAGTTTTCTTCCAAACCATAGGCGGGCGCCGAAAGGTGGGGAAGGAAGAAAACCAATTAGCCTAAGTGAGGTGTACAGAAGGTAATAAGTAAAGACAAACAAAGTGATTAGAAAGAAGGTAAACTAAATTGCGACTGCTATCATTCAAGACCAAACCGCGTATATCATCGCCACTCCTACTTCACCTTTGTATTTCTCCAGAACACCTCGTATCACTACGAAGATCCACATTTATTGGATAATCTATCGTATAGTTACATACGAACTCGAAGGAACTTGTTCCAGTTCGAGAATGGATTCTAGTTTAGGAGAAATAGGATAAGGATTATTCAGTTGTCTTTTCCCTTTACCTTCTCTCAGGTTGCGAGGGCTCCGAGGATTAGGAGGGTACATCTATTACGCTTATCGGATAGTCTTCTTCCAAATCTTAGGCTAATGCCAAAAGGTAGGGAAGGAGGGAAACCATTTAGCCTAAGTACGGTGTACAGAAGGTAATAAGTAAAGACAAATAAATGGATTGGAGAGATGGAAAGGAAATATATGGTTACAGTCATGAATCAGGATAGTGGAAGAGGCATTACTAAGAATAGTCGAATAACCCTTCGAAACATTTTCATGTTTCGGTTTCATTGTGAGTTGTTAATTGAAAACTGATTTCCCAATTAGATTCTTACTCCAGGATATGTATTTACCAGGTTTGATTCTCACATCTGTATGGTATTACAGATGATGAATGGGAGTAAGATATTGGGAATTAGGTAATTATATCCTCATTATATCGGAATTCGTTGTAATCGGTAATATTTGAGGAAATCACCTGGGTTTTTGCCGAACGGAAAATATTTGGTTTTGAATATCCGTAGTTATGCACCAGTTTCAAACTGAGATATCTGTACGTTTATTTTATAAAGTGAGATTTAACTTTTTGAAATTATGTCTGTGACATTTACCTATATCAGTTGATGATTAGGTAGGGAGTATTAAACAGCGGTGTAATTCTTCTTAACCATAGTACAGTTTTTAACCTACGACGCACAAGGTTTAAGTTATTTAACTCAGGGGAGTTATACAAAGTATTGTATTTTGTACAGTGTCCATTAAGACAAAGGGGTTGGTGCTCGTACTATATTCTGTTTACTTATGACTTCTCCAGTTTTAGACAAGTATTTTGTAGAAATACAAGGTCCAAGTTTTGAAGAGCTATAGGTACAAGAATAAAGTAGAGAACCATGTGTTACAAGTATTGGGATTCTTCAAGGTGATCGAAAATATAGATACTTGTGTTTGGTATTCAGTTGATAATAATGGTTTTGAGAACTTACTTCTCTTTCAGATTATTCATATCTGGATGCACTCCTAAGTTGAGTAATGCTGATCGGCCTCTCTCCATTTAGTTGACATGCACTGGGGACAGCTGCATGATTTGAATCTGGTTCCAATTAAATCAGTGCCTTTGTTTCTATATTGTATATAGAATGGTTCATATTTTAACGATATTAAAGTATATGGAGTTGTCAGGCTTATGCTTAAAACCAGACTCTGGACATACTCAAGGCACGTTTCAGTAATGGCAGTTTGTGGGTTATCCCGGGCTATGACGAAGGGTAATTTTCTACCATCTGGAAGATCAATAGTGATATTGTTCTTGACTCGCCACAGTTTTAGCAAAATGGACTTTTTCAGAAAACAGTAGTGGAAGTATGGTAGAACTGGAAGTGATTCCAGAACCACAAATGATTACTGAAAATTTAATAGAATCTAAGGATTCAATCGGGTTTGACATTCCATTAGCCACTCCACAGATATGGTGGGTAACCTCAAGCACCTGAGAGGTACTTCGGTCTTCTCAGAAACGGTGACATGGGGGTTCTTGTTTACCCAGACTTGCCATTACTATTGTTCTAGACTATAAGACCCGGCAGGAGGATGTGTATAGCGTCGTTCTAAACTAGCTTTAGAAGTACACGTATATATGACTCTGCCAGAGAGTTGTTATAGTCAATGGGAGCAGCGGAAGTATAGTGGACAAGTAGCTTGTGTCTATTTATAGACTAAAGCGGGTATAGCGGAGAAAGATCATCTATTTTTGATGTGACGGTCATAGGCTTTGATTTCATCAGAATAGGAGATGGATCAGTTAAGAAGGTAGTAGGGTGTGATGTCCTGGTATTTGGATGACATGCACAGGAAGTGAAATTCCTATACTAAGATCGGTTATACCGTGGTTGTCACACAGTGATTTCTCCACATTGGATATGGATAATATATCAGGCATTTTGGTAACTAGATCTAGATTTGGGTAGTTTCCCAATCTGGGTACTTTGACACTATTCTAAAGGTGTTTTAGAATGGACGACTCCTGGCACGGTGGTGTGCTGCAGGTGATGGATTCACCCTCTCTAAAGGTGTCTTACAGACTAAAGGGGAGAGGGATATGCATGATTGGCATATCACTTGCTTAGGCAATTAAGTCAATCATGAGATGTCAAGTACCACACCAGATGTTGTTTTTGCACGAGCTGCAATAAGTTTATATTGATCCAATCCTGGAGAAACGTTGGGAAGCAGCTTATGAATATAAGTGGATGTTCATCGGATATGGTAACAGCAGCCTCCTTCAGGAGACGGCTATCATTCCAGGCTTCCAAGGTGACCTGGATGACAGAGTGACTGTCAGAGTTTTAGTTTTCCCTCTTTTTGAGGAACCGTATGTTGGATAGGTAGTCCAAGTAGATACTGAGAAAGGCATGGCGCAAGATATCGATTAAATTCAGTGGACAATACAGTCTAAGAAGTTTGCTGGATTTGGAGTTCATTTGTGAACTGGGTCCCATCAGATATCCAGACATATTCTAAGATAGGTATTGCTCATTTCGGGAGATAGCTTTCTCCGTGAAGTTGAGATATAGAGAGATACATAAAGAAACATTGAAGCGGATCCACTCACCGAGGCTATTTTTCGAACGCAATAGTTTCACAAATGAGCTTTGTGAAACTGATTAGTAGAGGAGTTGGGTGTTCGGTATCACACGAGCTGTGAGTATGCGACATCGCAATAATTAGCCTTAAGTGCAAGTGGAAGATTGTTGGCTATAGTGCCCTCAAGGCAATTAGCATAGTCACAGGCAGGTGATTATGATGATTGAGGGAGGACCTATACCAGTAGAACAGTCTTACTCAAGATGATAGTATGCTATCTGGTTTGTCTTTATCATCATGTACAGTATTAGGTGGAATTACATATCACTAGTACATGTTGATAGAGCCCATAGGATTCTTGCTTGACTACCAGCAGTATGATGGCAATCATATACGTAGGAGCTGGGTGGTCTATAAGCACATCCTTAAATGTCCCTGGTCGAGGGAGTTTCGAGACTGGGCATCGATACTCCATGGTAAACTAGTGTATACTGATCGAGACCCCGACGAGGGGAGGTGGCCGGTCTCAAGCCATTGGTTTTAGTTTGTTCACCTAAGATGTATACAGGTGCTCATTGGGTATAAGTACACCGGACGGACTCGCCGGGAACCTGCTAGTTGGTATTATACCTATTGTCAGATAGCAGTTCCCTGGTGACATGTTTACAGGTTAGTCTATCGACCTGAGATCATCATTTGTCTCGTGTGAATTCCTACTGTGCTTTGATTACTACCCTACCACGGCTCAAAGGAGTCGTGCAAACAGGTTTTAGTTCGGTACAGTCCCGAGCCACATGGAGGCAGTGAGCGGATCGTCAGGGGATTCGTCTCTCTCGGTATTGGGGGTTGATGTCGCGGTGTGCACGGGTGACCATCACCAGAAATTCTTGGCCAAGATAGTCGAGAATTACTGATCTAGGATCGGTAGTTCCTCAGGTGGTGATGGGCTTCATACCGACACTAAATGCCGTGTTATTAGGGGTCTGACTTTATCCACCCCTAGACTCGATATACGATACTCATAGACGAACGGACTGGACTGTATGGATATTGTCACTGTCGGGCTCGGTAGGGGTTTCAGGATGAGTTTGCTCTTCGGCCTCCCTTTCGCTCAATACATGGGTAGCCGTTACGTACAGCTAGTGCCGCTGACGTGCTTGTGGTTAAACCCACTGCCAGCGTATTGACGAGTCTTTAGAGTCCCACACAGAGGGTTTCCCTACTTTAGGAGAAACGATGTAGAGGTTGTATGGTTTTACGGCAGGGTTCGATCACATACGTGTACTTGTGCACGGATGATATTTGGACGGATAATACTAGTAGGTTTTGGTTTAAACCGAATCCTAGTATTATATTTTTTCGATTATTTTCGTCTCTTTGTATTCGTATTCTTCGGAATACGGATGCGGGTATTATATACGGTTGAGGGGTATTCTTGTAATTTATTACAAGATTACTTTTAGAAGATTACACATCATCATGGTTTAGATCTTTTTGGATTAAAAGGTTATTGAGGTGTAGGATGAGATGTTTATTGCATTTTTTGGTGGCATGGCTAATTAGTGACCCATGGTTACTATTCTAGCATGCTCAGAGTTTTGTTTGTTGTGAGATTATGTTGACTTGAGATATTTTTGTTTACTCTAGATATTTTGGAGACTTGACATATTTATTGTGATGGCTCCATTATTTCTAATCAACTCTCACAACACACAATAATCAAGCAAGCCATTTATTCATTCTTTTTCTCTCTCTTGAGTTGCTCTCAACACCTCATTCTCATGGCATCTTCTTCTTTCTCTAGCTCCACCCAAACCCTCTCATGGGTTGAGAATCCTTGGGTGTCTTGAGACAAATTAATCCTTCATCGCTCTCTACTTCATCTACGGTATCTGAGTAGCGATCTAGGTGCCCTAGTTGCCTCAGATAAGAAATTGGAGCTCGTTGCATAGACTCTCGGATAGATCATCTTCAATGGAGGGAGACCGGAGATCAAGCTTGATCAAGGAAGCCCCTAGGAGTTTGGGATGATGGTTGAAGACCGAAGCACACAGATCTATTCGGTATAACCGTTCTAACTCCTTTGCATGTTTTGTTATCTAGGGTTTATGGGTAGATCCGGATAATTGGTTGTGGGAGCGCCAAGTTTTATTAACTTTTGTTTCGCATTTGGTCACGGATTGATGGTCGGGACGCTGTCGTAACCCAACAAGAGGTATAAGGACAAGAAAATTCATGAAGAATACCAAGTTTTTCAATATACTTTCGAAAGGGTGTACTAAAATACTTTTTGGTATTATCACTTCTCAAGGTACCAATATTAACCCCAATTAAGTCTGAACTTTGGAACAAAAGATCTGAAAATGAGAAAATACTTCATTTTTAGATTTCATCAAATATAACCAAGATACTCGAGAAAAATCATCAATAAAAGTCACAAAGTAGCGAAAGCCACCTTAGGCAACTATAGGGCATGGCCCCCAAATATAAGAATGCACTAAGACAAAAGTTTTTTTAGCTCTCTTAATACGAGATGGATAATTAGTGCGATGATACTTACCTAGCTCACAAGACTCACACTCTAAACTAGACAAAGTACCAAAAGAGGGGAACTATCATCTTCAAGATTTGCAGAGAAGGGTGACCAAACTAACAATGGGCATTAAAAGCAGATGTGAATGCTGTTGGGCAGGCTATAGGGTGTGGATGCTCATCGAGGTGGTACAACCCGTCAATCTCAGTCCTTGTGCCCATCGTCGGCCTCGTCCGAAGCTCCTGAAAAATACAACCGCTAGAGAAAAAGGTGGCATCACAGTTCAAATCTCGGGTTAGCTGGGTAATAAAGAGCAAGTTGAAAGGAAAGTCATGCAAGTATAGGACAATAGAGAGAGGCAACTGTGATGTGGCAAGAACAGACCCCACCCTCTTTATAGCGGAGGTGGTATCGTTCTCTAAGGTCACTGGGGTACACACATGTCTTAGCCTGTATGAGGATAATATGTCCCTCTCTTCTGTCATATGATTCGCCGCTCTTGTATCGATCACTCAAGGACGACACACAGAAGCCGAAATAATAAAAGTGGTATGATTACCTTTCGAAAGACCCAAAGTAGTCACAGTGGAAGCCTGAGGTGTGGTCAAACTAGCTTGGCTACTAGAAGCAGATGAAGTCACAAGAAGTCTCAATCGAGCAATCCCCCCCTCCAAAGACTTGACGGAGTTCTCGGATGATATAGAGTCCGTCGAAACGGTGGAAGATGTGGAAGAATGGGTGATGTTGATCTAACACATGCACAGAGGTAGGACAAGAAAGCCTCACATTCAACTTCCAGCCGGTGCTACGAATATGACCCTGCTAATGGCAGTAATCGCAGAAACGAGATTCTCCTTGTCTTCGGTCCCCAGCTTTACCTCCTCTATATCCAGCTCTCCTTCTCCCTCAGGGAGAGTAGTACGTAGGAGAACACTCTGGCCTGATAAGGGCATTATGTTCACCAGATGCAGTTTGTTCATCAGTAATTTCTGGCTGGCATATCTAGTTGAATGTGTGGTAAGTGGATGAAAGAGTAATATCCGTCTTTCCAAGTAAGGCCGGACGTGCTGACTGGTACTCAAGTCGGAGCCCACCAAGAAAGGCAATAACCAAGAGAGCCTCAATTCGCTTTTGCATCTCTGCAATGTCACTAGTGATCAGGAACAATTCTGAGACAAGCTGAGCAAGTCTCCGAAACTCCGCATAGTACTGATGTAATGAACGAGCTCCTTGCTAGATCTTGAACAGTGATTGTACCGTATCAAAAGCCTTAGAAAGGTTCTCATGCGAAGAATAAAGCGCGTGAAGCTGATTCTAAATCTCCCTCACGGATCCCAAGTAGACAAGTCTATCCATGATCCGTCGCTCCATTAAGCTGAGTATAAGATGACTAAGCTGAGTATCGTCCGCCTCCCACTCGGAGGTGATCGAAGTAGATGGATGTCTCGTCAAATGATCTCTTTTACGCCTCCTCTGGGTATAACGCTCATCCATGAGCTTCTAACTGTGAAAATTCTGATCATCAAGTTTAAAGTCTACCATGTTGACAATCAAGACCTCGATGGAAGAGATCTGCCTGCCCTCGGATTTGATCTCCATATCTAAGAATCCAAGAAACAATTCTCAAATCAAATAAAGGAATCGAGAAATGATTCCATCCAATATATCGTGTTCGATCCTCTAAATCCCGATCAACCATGAAACAACAACAACAACCCAACTCAATCCGAACGAAAACGAACTCTCTGATGACATTGGAATTCCGACAGCACAATCTATGTCGCAATCCATAGCATAAACTAACATAGGAATAAAGGACTCGTCAAATGATATCACCTATTCTCTCCTCAGTTACCGCAGCAGGACAGGGAATTTGCCTCCTCCTCTGCTAGATCTGAACTCCCAAGCACAAATAAACACCAATTGAAGTCAAGAAATTAGCCGACTTTCTCCTTTCTGCAATCCAGCCCCCAAATCAAGCGCTAAAATGAAAAACGAGCTCAGTGGATATCCATTTGAAGCCAGCAAGATTCGAATCGGTGACTGGACAAGATGCTCCGTCGTCGACGAGGTATCTGGGGTCAGACGAGACTCGGCGAGGTAAACTGAAGTCGATAGAGGCTCGATAATATGTCTGTGCTCAGGCGAGGTGGACGAGGCACCGGGATCTGAAATCGAGACTGGAATTGATTTAAGATGCAGCCATCGAGGAAGATGAGGATGGACGAAAGCTGCGGTGAGGTCGACGAAGGCATACGAGGCTCAGGCGAGGTCGATGAAGCTCCGGCGTGGTCGAGCGTATGGCAGTGTCGACGGTAACGAGAAGGTTAATTTTTTTTGTTTTAGGTTATTAGATGAATGGTTAGGATTAGATTTAGGTGGGATCAATGGTCCAGTTTTGCTCTGATACCATGATAATGTTTGAGAGAGATGATACGGGAGAGAAATATCTATTGAGTGTAAAATTAGATGAGGATGAGGTAGCCCATCCTCTGTTATATGGTTCAAATTGGATCCACCACATTAGGAACACATTAGGTATTCTAACATTAGCATTTTCCAAGAAGCTGGATGAAGATGAATTTTTTTTTTATAGCTGTTGAAGTTTTTGTTAACTATAATAATTATTGAAATATTTTTTTTTGTTTAAAAATACATTTAAATTTTTTATAATTATTGATTCTATAGAATTTTTTGATAAAGAAATTGATGATATAGGCAATTTTCGAATTAACTCTGAATGTTAAATTCCAAAAAAAACATGATAGAAATAAATCACTTAGATCTTTTATCTAAGATGTGAAAGGTGTACATGTCAAACCTTTGTTTAGCAATTAACCCTAATTATAAGTAACCATTCTAAACCATTAGAAACCCTCGATTCCTCCGGTTCTTCTCCTCTTCGTCTGCGCTTGGTACATGAAATAGAAGATTACCGATAATACTTGCATTTCCGGGAATTGGATGACCGGACATTTAATTCCCATGAATCTTACATTAACGTGCTTGGTATATGCTTTAATCACTTTCGATAATATATGTATGTGTAACCGTCGACCGGCGGCGAGGTTCAAGCAGGGTCGGTAGATGGCGGCGAGGCTGGCGGAGAATGGCCAATCAGCGGCGGGGCCGGCCGGAGGACGATCGGCGACGGACTACGGCCGGTGAACAATCGGCGATGACCGGCTGCCGGTTAGGAGCGAACGGTCGATCGGCGGTGTCACGCTCCGCTTCCCAGAGTGCACAAACTACGGTACGTGACAGAACCAACCAAACTACCTGTGGATAGGAATCATCCAATCACAGTCATATTACGGCTGTCTGTAGGATATCAAGAACAGTAAAATATAAAAACTATCTAGTACATGTCCATTTGTGTTACGCCCCGCTTCCCAAAATACGGAATACGAGGGTTTACTAGGCCAACCATGCTCCTACGGTCAAAGAATAATCCCGCCGCAGTCACACTTCGGTTTCTAGCATTACATGGTAGTCAGTAAACGGTACTGGAGTAAAGAAAAATCACAGCTCACAACTTCATTACAATGCAATAAAAGAGTTCGAGATACATTTATTTTGTACAAGAAAAACTATCCAACGAAATACAAAGCACTTAAAGCAAAAGAAATGACGCTGATGATGCAGTCTAGATCTCCACGATCTCGAATGGCAGGTCTTGCTCCTGGGCTGGATCCACTTTGCCCTCTGAGCATGCACACTCAGGTCGTTAGGACGACACATATAGCAATAAATATATATGATGGGTACAATGCTATTAAACATGAAAGGTGCAACAAAATACACCGCATGCGAATAATAAACATCATTTGAATATGAACAGCGCGATATAAATATCATGTCAGTAAGCTAGGCAATGTGTATGTTACTACTTATCAGTCACTAAGTCAATAAAATCAATTGGTGGAAAGGATACTCGTGTTTAACAAGGGTCTCGTGCATGCCCGAGACTACAGTCCACCGTTGTCCCGAACGTAACACTGCAGCCGTGCCGCTAGGCCCACGACCTAATTTGTGTGTGTGTGTGTATGTATATATATATATATAATAGCGAACAATCATCCTCTAAATCACCGTATCTCGTTAAATACGAGTTCAATTCCACTTTAATTTTCTCATTCCCCAGATTATAGTATGAATTCAGGTATCAAATAGGTTGTGAACAAATACGTATCGCTTTCACTTTCAATAACGTTTCCACTTATCAATATCGCTTTCGTATTTGCCACAACCCAATCACTAACACTTATATAATGACAATGCAAAACAGTCGCTAGGTCTCAATGTAAACAATCACTATACAGCAGGTATAAAGTAAGCACAAAATAGGCAAAAATGCACTAAACAGACATTCACTATATTATTACAGCCAACGCCATATAATTTGCACAATTTACCATAAAACACACGTATAAAATCAACCAAAAACATTTAAAAGGCGTACGAAGTACACTTGATTATCTAAACAATAAAATTAATTTCATGTCAAACGGAACTCAGTTTAGGGACTTATCATCATTTTAAATTTATGATAGATTGCTAGAATCCCAGTTTCAGAACGGGAAGTCCAACTTCGCGCGCAGTTTACTAGGGATTGTGTTCAGATTCAGGTGTTGCCCCAGTTGAATAAAATCTAGTTCTATCTGTTAGGTTCCAAACGCATCAAGCGGATTATCAATAGACTTTCTGTACTAGAAGTTACGTTCTGTTTAATGTGATAGTGTAAAAAATGTCACTGCGGAAACTGTAGAACACATCGACATTCTAAAATACAAACTAAATATCAAAGGACTGTGAAACTGCACGGAACCAGATTCATGTGTTAGCTAACTAAATTATCTACGCGACTCTATGGGGCTCCGTGCATTTTCAGTTTTAAGTAAGTTTGTACAGGTATTTAAATTCAGGCATTCCTGTGGGATGCTGTCCCAGACTGCAGTCCAGTGCTGCATTCCCAGCCAATTCTCGTTACAGTAATCTATCGATATCGAAAAATAAATTATGGATAGTTTTAGATTATCGAGTCGGCTTCGATATGAGCCGTGGAACATTACGTTCCAAAGTGTACTTAATTTACAATGTTTTTAATAAGGTAACATGCGCGGTAAAATTTCAGATTTAGTGCCGCCTTCAGGGGCGACTTTATATGCCTATAAACACGATATTTTGCATCCGAATTCCAACACGGTATTCATAACTAGTAAAGGGATCAAACTATCGCAGGTTCCGCCATAACAAGATATATTTTGGTTTATAGTTTGCATCAAACACTAGGGCAGCGTTTGGTAATCGGTCGAAATCACATATCTACACTACTATATAACCAAAATAATCTAACATTATTATCTAGCTTAGGTATTAAAATAGCATGAACAACAAGAGATGTGTTTTCTCTTGCTTTTGGTAAAAGTGGCACGACTGAGACGGCGGCACGACACGAGCTACAACCATGGCATGGAGACATCACGGCACGATACACGTGCAACTAGCATGGCTCAAGAACAGTACAAGCAGCAGCGACAGTGGCACTGTGAAACGTGGGCTCGTCGACGACGACAATGGCGTGGCAACCGCACGGACAGTGGACCTGCAATAGTGGAAGAAATGGGGCGATGGGTTACCAGCGGGTTTGCAGTGGCTCGAGTGAGGAGTTCAAGGGACTCGGCACGATACAGGGGTAAGCACGGAGGCTGTGGCACGGCGGTGAGGTGCAACGGAGCTCCGGGGGTGGTGCAGGCGGCGAAGCGGCAGTGGGCTCGGGCTCAGGTGCAGTGGGTCGCTGGGATCGTCGTAGTTGATGGAGGCAGCGAGCTCGAGAGATTTTGTGGTCGCTTAAGCTGGGTCGTCGGTGAGGGTGCAGTGGACGGCGGTGGTGTCGACGAAGGAGTGGGGAGAGCACGATGGGTCGATGGAGACGGCGGGGTGGTGATGTGTTCGTGGTAGTGGTGAGTTCGAGCTGAAAGAGGAGCTGGGGAGTTCGATGGGGTGTCGATGATGATGATTGAGGACGAGGGGAGTGAGATGGGATAAGGCGGAGAGGGGCTCGATGTTGAGACGAGGATGAGGCGAGTGGATTTGGTCGTTGTGGCCATGGGGGAGCGAGTCATGGGGAGACGTCAGCGAGAAGGAGAGAGAGAAGCCGTTGGAGGGGATCGCGGGGGAGTTGTTGGCAGGGTGGCATGGTCGTCGCGGAGGGGGCACGAGAAGAGGGGGAAGCTTCGCTTCCTCGTCTTGCTTGCTTCTGGAAATAGGCGGGAAAATGAGAGGAGCGAGGAAGAAGAAGAGGACGAATGGGTCGTGGGGAGTCAGGTCAGGTAGGGTTGTAGGGTGTTTTTTGCCACCCCATTGAGATGGGAATACGCGCGCTTGTCAGGCGTATTACAGATTCCTCCTGCCTAGAGTAGGCAGGGGTTTAATAATTGTGGGGATCCGAATCTCCGGCAGCCGCGGACTAATCTGCCATTAATTACCCCTCGCCTTTGGAGCGAGGGAACCTCCGATTGACGGGTTAAACTAGTCATGCGAACTCAATGTGCAGTGTACGTATGTTTTGTTTCGGAGGGGGGGCTTGGATATATCGGGGGGCCCACAGAGTTTTTACGGGGGTCCCGCTACCCGGATAGCGGGCTGGGGGTCAAGGGGCTAGCAGCCCCCTTGCGGGGTGCAGGGCAGCGCCCCGGCCCAAATTTTTTTGAGAGGGATAGTGTTGTAGAGTATGTGTGTGTGTGTGTATAAAAAGGGGAAAAGGCATCCAAAGGATGCGTGGGGCCAGCGCTTTGAGCGAAAGAGCGTTAGCGCTTTGAGCGCTAGCGCACCACGTGTCAGCACATGGGCGCTCGGGCGCTCTCTGAGCGCAAGAGCGCTAGCGCACCATGTGTCAGCACGTGGGCGCTCGGGCGCTAGCGCTCTGAGCGCAAGAGCGCTAGCGTGCCACGTGTCAACACGTGAGCGTTCGGACGCTGGCGCTCTGAGCGCAAGAGCGCTAGCGCTTTGAGCGCTAGTGCACCACGTGCCAGCATGTGGGCGCTAGCGCTTTGGGCGCTAGCGCTCTAAGCGCAAGAGCGCTAGCGCACCATATGTCAGCACGTGGGCGCTTGAGCGCTAGCGCTCTGAGCGCAAGAGCACCACGTGTCAGCACGTGGGCGCTCGGGCGCTAGCGCTCAGAGCGCAAGAGTGTTAGCGCACCACGTGTCAGCACGTGGGCGCTCGAGCAGCAAAAGGGACTTGGTCCCTGCAATGGGAGTTGTACTCCCAGAAAGGGGCACTTATTATTCTCTCTCTGTGTGTGTGTGTGTGTGTGTGTGTGTGTGTGTGAGGAGTTAAACTCCAAGGATGTTTTGAAGCTGATGAAGGGCTTCTCCTCTTGAGCCCTGGTTCTTCCCCAAAGTGGGGTTTCTGGAGATGGGTCTCCTTCTTCTTTCTTTGTTGGCCGGATCTTGAAGATCAAGAAATAGGAGATTTTAAAAATCTCTCCTTTTTGAGATCTGATGGGAGATTTGAGTTCCCCTTTGTGGGCTTTGTGGTGGAAAACTACTTAGTTTTGGAAAAGAAAGAGTAAAACTCTTGATTTAATTCAAAAAAAATGAGAAAGTTTAGAACCTTGGAGAAGGAGCAGGAGGCACACAAAAAAAACCCTAGTTTTTGGCGGAATGAAAAAGTATTAGATATTTTCATCATGTTGCCTTTTATAGGCTTACATATTTGCATATAGCCCCTTGGGCATTACAAAATGGTATTTTGCCTATCTCATAGCTCATGTGCCATTTCTTTTTGCACATAAGCCATGAGCTTACAAAAATTTGGCTTTATGCCCATAAAAAAATACACCAAAATTATTTTTTACATGATTTGCATGGGGAGGCCGGCTGCTTCATATTCCGGCTCGACTCGGGCATGCGCCCACTCGATCTGGGCTTGGGCCCACCTGGCTTGGGGTTGACCTTGACTTTGACTTGGTCAACCGGGGTGCAATTTTCGACCCCAACAAAGTGCCCCTCATCAATAAATGCACACCACATATGTGGGTCGTGTGCATGAAATTGATGGATCTTCTTTCATGTGGAGGTGACTTGCTTTGGTTCCCACTTTTTGGGATGCACTGCCCTTTTTACGACATGGACGGTCGACGCTTGACGCGTCTCTGAGACGGAGTGTCCATGGTTGACATTTCCCTGACCCGGAGTGATCTGGTTCCTGCTTTGTAAGAAGCCTGCACTGCCCTTTTTGCGACATGGACGTTCGACGCTTGATGCGTCTCTGAGACGGAGTGTCTGTGGTAGACGTTTCTCTGGCCCGGAGTGATCTGGTTCTTGCTTTGTAAGAAGCATGCACTGCCCTCTTTGCGACATGGACGGTCAAAACTCTGATTCAGAGCAATTTGGTTCCCAATTTGTGGGAAACCTGCACTGCCCTTTTTTCAACATAGACGGTCGACTCTATGATCCGGAGCGATTTGGTTCCCGATTTGTGGGGAACCTGCACTGCCCGTTTTGCGACATGGACGGTCGACGCTCTGATCCGGAGCGATTTGGTTCCCTGCTTTGTAGAAAGCCTGCACTGCCCTTTTTGCGACATGGACGGTCGAAGCTCTGATCCGGAGCGATTTGGTTCCCGATTTGTGGGAAGCCTGCACTGCCCTTTTTGCGACATGGACGGTCGACGCTCTGATCCGGAGCGATTTGGTTCCCGACTTGTGGGAAGCCTGCACTGCCCGTTTTGCGACATAGACGATCGACGCTATGATCCGGAGCGATTTGGTTCCCGATTTGTAGGAATCCTGTACTGCCCTTTTTGCGACATGGACGGTCGACGCTCTGATCCGGTGCGATTTGGTTTCCGATTTGTGGGAAGCCTGCACTGCCCGTTTTGCGACATGGACGGTCGACGCTCTATTCCGGAGCGGTTTGGTTCCCGATTTGTGGGAAGCCTGCACTGCCCGTTTTGCGACATGGACGGTCGACGCTCTGATCCGGAGCGATTTGGTTCCCGATTTGTGGGAAGCCTGCGCTGCCCGTTTTGCGACATGGACGGTCGACGCTCTGACCTGGAGCGATTTGGTTCCCAATTTGTGGGAAGCCTGCACTGCCCTTTTTGCGACATGGACGGTCGACGCTCTGATCCGGAGCGATTTGGTTCCCGATTTGTGGGAAACCTGCACTGCCTATTTTGCGACATGGACGGTCGGCGCTCTGATCCGGAGCGATTTGGTTCCCTGCTTTGTAGGAAGCCTGCACTGCCCGTTTTGCGACATGGACGGTCGACGCTTTGATCCGGAGCGATTTGGTTCCCGATTTGTGGAAAGCCTACACTGCCCGTTTTGCGACATGGACGGTCGGCGCTCTATTCCGGAGCGATTTGGTTCCCGATTTGTGGGAAGCCTGCACTGCCCGTTTTGCGACATGGACGGTCGACGCTCTATTTGACTTGCTCTGCTTCCTGCAGTGTCAGGGGTGAACTTGACTTGCTCCGCTTCTTGCGGTGTCGAGATTGGATTCTGACTCGCTCCGCTTTCTGCAGTGTCGGAGTTGAAGTTGACTTGTTGATTGTGATTTGGGTTGACATCAGCATCGCTATACTGGAATATGGTACCAGGAGCGAATCATCATCTTTCTTTGAGAGGATTTGGGGATTTTGGTTTTTGTTTGGCATCTGCATTGCTGCACTGAAATAATGCCAGGTGCAACTCATCATTTGCCCCGAAAGGATTTGGGAATTGATTTTTGTTTGGCATCAGTATCGCTACACTGGAATATGGTACCAGGAGCGAATCATCATTTGCGCTTGCTTATTAGAAAGCGATGGCTTAGGAGACAGGTTTTAGGTCCCTATCACCTAAGACTTTTCAATTTTGTGAGCCGTAAGGGTTTCACAAAGCATTTTCTCCCTACGGGTCGTAAAGATCCCGTAGGTGTATTTTCTCCTTAAGAGTCGTGTGGACTGCTAAGTGTGTTGCTCCTTTGTGAGTCGTAAGGATCTCACGCGGGGATTTTCTCCTCACAAAGTCCAGAGGAATTTGTGAGTGTATTTCATCTCTTTTTCACGAGTTTGCGCCCTTTCGGGTTTTCACAAACTCGCCGGCAATCCTACTATTTTTACTCACGGAGCCCTTTCGGGTTTTCATCCGTGTCCATTTTGCTTGTGGACATACCTTCTTTTTTTCTTTTCTTTTTTTTCTTTTTCCGTTTTTTTTTGAATCTTCCCTGCCGGTGGGACTTTGAATGTGGTCTCGCCGGTAGGACTTGGGAGAGATTGGGATCGTTTTACGCCCGTGGATTGTATACGGTTTTGCAGGATGTATGATCCAGACCGTAGGGCCATAAAAATTTCGAGACTTTGTTGGCGTCTGTGTCGCTGCACTGGAATATGGTACCAGGAGCGACTCATCATTCGCCACTTGGGGATTTGGTTTTAGAATTTGGCTGGCGTCTGCATCGCTGCACTGGAATATGGTATCAGGAGCGACTCATCATTCGCCACTGGGGGATTTGAGTTTTGGTTAGCGTCTGCATCGCTGCACTGGAATATGGTACCAGGAGCGACTCATCATTCGCCACTTGGGGATTGGGGAGCGATAGTTTAGGAGACAGGTTTAGATCCATGTCGTCTAAGGCTTTTCAATTTTATGGGCCGTGAGGGTCCCATAAAAGCATTTTCTCCCTACGAGTCATAAGGATCCCGCATGTGTATTTTCTCCTTAGGAGTCGTGAGGACTCCTAAGTGCGTTTTTCCTTTGTAAGTCGTAAGGATCCCACAAAGGTTTGTTCTCCTCATGTATCGTGAGGACACATCAGTGGGTCTTCTCAATAGAGCATAATTCCAAAGGCGGAGACCAGCCGCGTAACTGGTGATTACGGTAGGGTATGGGTATGATGAGAATTATTTGAGCCCGTGGATTGTATACGGTAATCAATTTGGGGACTGGCCGTAGGGCCGGGAGAATTTTGGGAATTTGAATTTTGGTTGGCGTCTGCATCGCTGCACTGGAATATGGTACCAGGAGCGACTCATCATTCGCCGTATATTGTTTTTTTTAATATTTTTTTATACCGCGATTGCTCTATCATTTCAGCTTTTCTTATCGCGAAGTTCGTGGTTGCCCTATCATTTTGGCTTTTTATTCACGGTTGCCCCATCATTTCGGCTGTTTATTTTCATTTTTATTTTTACTCGCTGATTTTTATTGCGAGTTGCCCTATCATTTCGGCTTTTTTTCTCTCTTTTTATTTACACATTTTTTTTATTTACACATTTTTTTACATTTCCAGTTTAACGATTTAGAGGTCGACTGTTCCCAGTTTAATGATGTGGTGGTCGACTGCTTCCAGTTTAACGACTTAGTGGTCAATTGTTCCCAGTTTAACGACGTTGTGGTCATCTTTGCATATCCCAGCTCTTTGAATTTTGATCTTGGCGGAGCTGTATTGATGACCGCAGCTCTGTGGCTTGCCGATACATCCGAGGACTGCGAGGTTTTTCCAAGCATGTATTGGTCCTCTGCCCAATCTTTAAAAACACAGCAGTTTTCAATGGCATGACTTATCACCCTGTGATAGGGGCAGTATACGGGATTGCTGGTCATATTCATTTCATGTGGCCTCTTCGGAATAGGCAATTGCAGACCGTTGTTCATGACTTCCTCGAATATATTGCGGACCTCATCCCTCCTGAAGGAGTACACCTTTTTCTTTCTCTCCATTAGAGTATGTGCCCTCACTGATGCTGGTCCTTGAGGCCGATCAGTCTTTGGTTCGCGCTTTTCAGATAATGGCATATGTCTGAGCGGATTAGGTTCCCGAAAGGCTTCGGTCTCCATTTGTGTGAAATCGGCGGTCGTAGCTTGACTGTTTGCTAACACGCCTTTAGACAGTTCTATCTCTCCCTTCTTGTATTGCCTTTCGACCCAATTTTTGAAGACGAAGCAGTCCTCAATGGCATGACCTATCACCCTATGATAGGGGCAATACTTTGGGTTGTCGGTCATAGTCGCTTCCTGCGGTCTCTTTGATTCTGGCAGTTGTAGACCGTTTCTTAGGGCGTCCCTGAATATCTTACGGATTTTGTCCCTTCTGAAGGAATAGACCTTATACAGCTTCTCTTTCAGTGGAGATTCTCCTCCGGTGTATGAATCAGAGGGACTGGAGGCTGATTGCGGCCGTTTTTCGCGAAGGCGCTCCGCTCTTAGGTTGAAGGGGGTATCAGTTGGCTGCCCCCGGGTATCAATTCCTGGCTCGTGAACCAAAATTTGATTCTGTTGTAATTGCAATCGGGGGACTTGGGTCGCGAGATCTGCCGCGACATTTGCCAATTCGTCGACCTTGGCATGTACCTTGGCTAACTTCTCATCCTTATCCTGAAGCTGCCTCTGAAACCATCGGAATAATTCTTGTTCTGTAGTTCCGGCTATGACAACCGGGTCATCTTTATTGCCTGAGCTCAATTCCGCAGGAACCACGAGCTCCTCTGGCTTATCAGCCTGAGCGGGCTCTTCATCACTTAGATTGAGCCGATGCTGTGTAGTGCCAATCATATCATCACCATGGTTGTGAAGAAGAGGAGGATTCGTTTCTTCATGTCTGACCATGTAGACAGTGCGAACCACATACCCAGCCATCTCTTTATCTTTGGCGGTTGATTTCGCGGAGCGGTCCGGGCTTTGGAAATTCATAAATTTTAACATGGTCAGAGCCCTAGCCCTTTTGTTGGCTCTGTATCTGAGCCGCTTCTGCCTCAGCTTCTCTGTCTTGAGCGCTTGGTAGGCTTCTGCTCTTCGGGAAGCCGCCATAGGCTGGGTGATGGGGGTGCTTGAGAAGACACCCAATCGAGCAGTTGTCAGAGGCGCCGCTGGAGCTTGCCCGAGATGCCTTGTTACTTTGTTGGTGTTGATGGCCTTGCCCCCAGCTGGGGCCAAGGAAAGTCGTTCAAACATCGACTTGCGTTTGTGTTGGGGCACCCTCGCGACCATAACATTCGGCCTTTTCCCCTTTGAGACCGGTTTGTCTGTTACCGGAGCTTGAGGAGCTGAGACGGTGTTAGCTGACACAAACATAATAGAGCCAAATGGTAGCGGCTCCTCCTCCCATTGTCGTCCGAGACTGGCCGGAAGGACCGTCCTGGAGTCCATCTTCATCGTGTAGGAGACGGGAGTTGTGTTGAGAGCTGAGCTAGTCCTTGGAGACATTTTTGCTGCGAACGGAGATTGCAATTTGAAATTTGTTAACCTGCACAAAGAAAAATGATTTCAGTACAGGCAGTCGATATGTATATTGATTGAATTCGCATGAACGTTTAACCCGAAATATGGGAGGAGAGAAAGGTCCCACCGGGCGTGCCAGAATCTATAGGGTGTTTTTTGCCACCCCATTGAGATGGGAATACGCGCGTACTTGTCAAGCGTACTACAGATTCCCCCTGCTTAGGGTAGGCGAGGGTTTAATGATTGTGGGGATCCGAATCTCCGGCAGCCACAGACTAAGCTGCCGTTAATTACCCCTCGCCTTTGGAGCGAGAGAACCTCCGATTGATGGGTTAAACTGGTCATGCGAACTCAATGTTCAGTGTACGTGTGTTTTGTTTCAGAGAGGGGCTTGGATATATCGGGGGCCCCGCAGAGTTTTTATAGGGGTTCTGCTACCCGGATAGCGGGCTGGGGGTCAAGGGGGCTAGCAGCCCCCTTACGGGATGCGGGACAGCATCCCGGCCCAAATTTTTTTGAGGGGGATAGTGTTGTAGAGTATGTGTGTGTGTATATATATGTGTGTGTATATATATATAAGGTGAAAAAGGCATCCAAAGGATGCGTGGGGCCAGCACTTTGAGCCCAAGAGCGTAAGAGCGCTAGCGCACCACGTGGGCGCTCCGAGCGCAAGAGCGCTAGCGCTTTGAGCGCTAGCGCGCCACGTGTCAGCACGTGGGCACTCGGGGGCTAGCGCTCTGAGCGTAAGAGCGCTAGCCCTTTGTGCGCTAGCGCGCCACGTGTCAGCACGTGGGCGCTCGGGCGCTACGCTTTGGACGCTAGCGCTCTGAGCGCAAGAGCGCTAGCGCTCTGAGCACCACATGTCAGCACGAGCGCTGGCACTCTGAGCGCTGGCGCTCTGAGCACCACGTGGACGCTCGGGCGCTAGCGCTCTGAGCGCAAGAGCGTTAGCGCGCCACGTGTCAGCACATGGGCGCTCGAGCAGCAAAAGGGACTTGGTTCCTGTACTCCCAGAAAATGGCACTTATTATTTTGTGTGTGTGTGTGTGTGTGTATGAGGAGTTAAACTCCTAAGATATTTTGAAGCTAATGAAGGGCTTCTCCTCTTGAGCCCTAGTTCTTCCCCAAAGTGGGGTTTCTGGATATGGTCTCCTTCTTCTTCCTTTGTTGGCCGGATCTTGAAGATCAAGAAATATGAGATTTTAAAAATCTCTCCTTTTTGAGATCTGATGGGAGATATGAGTTCCCCTTTGTGGGTTTTGTGGTGGAAAACTACTTAGTTTTGGAAAAGAAAGAGTAAAACTCTTGATTTAATTCAAAAGAAATGAGAAGGTTTAGAACCTTGGAGAAGGAGCAGGAGACACACAAAAAAAACGCTAGTTTTTGGCGGAATGAAAAAGTATTAGATATTTTCATCATGTTGCCTTTTATAGGCTTACATATTTGCATATAGCCCCTTGGGCATTACAAAATGGTATTTTGCCCATCCCATAGCTCATGTGCCATTTCTTTTTGCACATAAGCCATGGGCTTACAAAAATTTGGCTTTATGCCCATAAAAAAATACATCAAAATTATTTTTTACATGATTTGCATGGGGAGGCCGGCTGCTTCATGTTCCGGCTCGACTCGGGCATGTGCCCACTCGATCTGGGCTTGGGCCCACCTGGCTTGGGGTTGGCCTTGACTTTGACTTGGTCAACCGGGGTGCAATTTTCGACCCTAACAAGGGTGAGTCGGGTCGGGTAGGTAGGGTAGGAAAAGTTGGGTTTAGAGTTGGAGTAGGAAAAATTTAATAAAATATAATAAAAATGAAAAAATAAGAATAAAAAATCTGGAAAAATATACGGAAAAATACATATACGGAACTGGGGATTCACATCATGCCCTTCTTACAAAAATTTCGTTCGTCCTCAAAATTAAAGAGCGAAAACAACGGAACAACAACACTACTCAAACAGGTGCAGAAAATGTGCACGGGTATCCTCCTCGCGTTCCCAGGTAGACTCTCTTGGAGAACGACCACCCAAGAAACTCGAACCAGGGGATGACCTTGTTCTTTAGCATTTTTTCCCGACGATCGAGCATGGTGGTAGGCTGCTCCTCGTAAGACAGATCAGTGCTAACGTTAACCCCGAATGGTCCAGAATATGGTTGTCATCTTGAAAGTAGCGTCTCAACTGAGAAACATGGAAAGTATTGTGCACACCAGCTAGCGATGGAGGCAGTGCAAGTCGATAAATCACCTTTCCTACTCGCTCTAGCACCTTAAAAGGTCTGATGAATCGGGGACTGAGTTTTCCGCGACTACCAAACCTGATCACTCCCCGAGTGGGTGAATAAACACGAGGTCACCAATACCAAACTCCAACGACCTTCTGCCAGCATCTGCACAACTCTTCTGTCGGTCCTGAGCCGCCTTGATCCGTTGCCTAATCGTCTGAACTTTCCTCACTTTCTGCACTATAAGCTCAGGTCCTAAAAACTTTCGTTCACCCACGTCATCCCAACAAAGAGGGGACCGATACTTCCGTCCATACATAGCCTCGAACGGTGCTATATGGATGCTAGCTTGGTAGCTGTTGTTATACGAAAACTCTACCAGATGGAGGTGATCCTCCCAAGAACTCTGAAAGTCGAGCATGCATGCCCTCAGCATATCCTCGAGCGTCTGGATAGTACGCTCGGATTGCCTGTCCGTCTGTGGATGATAGGCCGTGCTGAACTTGAGACGCGTGTCCAAACTCTCATGCAGGCTTTTCTAGAAATAGGAGATGAACCCGGTGTCTCGATCAGACACGATACTAACGGGCACCCCGTGCAGTCTCACAATCTCCTGTATATATTTCTCCGCGAGCGACTCCGTTGATTGTCCGACTCGGAAGGGTATGAAATGTGCCGCCTTCGTGAGACGATCAACAATAACCCAGACAGCATTGTTGCCCTTTGGACTTCGTAGTAGTGCCATCACGAAATCCATGGTGATGTGCTCCCATTTCCACTATGGCACTGAAAGCGGTTGCAACAACCCAGCTATTCTCTGATGCCCGGCTTTCACATGTTGGCATACCAAACACTTGGAGACAAAGTAAGCAATCTCCCTCTTCATTCCGTTCCACCAGAAGTGCCGCATCAGGTCTCTGTACATCTTGGTGCCACCTATATGCACCGAGTAAGGGTAACTGTGTGCCTCAGCTAGAACTTCATCTCGAATACCCCTTTGGAACACACAGCCGGCTGCCAAATCTCAAAGAACCATTTTCGTGAATCTGCAAATCCGTCCTCAAACCAGCTTTAACTGACCCTCTGAACTTCTGTAACTGAGGGTCTCTAGCCTGTGCAGCTTTGATGCGATCTACAAGCGATGATTGAACTTGCAACTGCCAGAGCTGTTTGGGCACACTCGGAGTAACTACCTCCAATTCGAGTCTCTGAAGGTCATCGAGAATCCCTTTCAGACAAGTCAGCAACGCAGTTGACGGCCAGCGACTAAGCGCATCAGGAACGACGTTGACCTTCCTTGGGTGATACTGCAGATCAATATCGTAGTCTGCCATCAACTCCAACCATCTGCATTGTCTCATATTCAGTTTTTTTGAGTGAACACGTACTTCAAACTTTTGTGATCCGTGTACATCTCCACTCTTTTGCCTAGCAAGTAAGGCTCCATATCTTTAAAGCGAACACAACGGAAGCTATCTCCAGGTCATGCGTGGGGTAATTCTTCTCGTGAGTTTTCAGCTGACGAGAGGCATAAGCCACCACTCGACTGTGCTGCATTAATACACAGCCCAACATTTTTCCCGACGCATCACTATGAACAATCAAGCCACCCGAGCTATCCGGCACAGTCATGATTGGGGTCATGGTCAACTTCAGTTTCAACAGTTCGAATGCCTAAGTGCACTCCTCCGACCAAACATAAGGCACCTCCTTCCGTGTGAGCTTTGTTAAGGGTTCCGCTATTCCGGCGAAATCTTGGACGAACTACCGATAATACCCAGATAATCCTAAGAAGCTTCTTATCTCAGCAACTGATTTCGGTGTCGACCAGTCTTTGATAGATTCGATTTTCGCCGGATCCACTGAAATGCTGTCACTCGAAACGACATGCCCCAGGAATTGTATCTTGTCGAGCCAAAACTCGCACTTGCTTAACTTAGCATAGAGTTTCTCCTCCCGTAGAACCTACAATACAATTCGTAGATGCTCGGCGTGCTCTTCTCGACTTCTGGAATAGACTAAAATGTCGTCGATGAATACAACAATAAACTGATCCAAGTACTTGGAGAAAACCCTGTTCATCAAGTCCATAAATATGGACGGTGCATTGGTAAGACCGAACATCATTACAAGAAACTCATAGTGGCCATATCGAGTTCGGAAAGCCGTCTTGCATACATCCTCTTGACCCTGATTTGGTGATACCATGACCGAAGGTCTAGTTTAGAGAATACTTGGGCACCACCTAGTTGGTCAAACAAGTCATCGATGCGGGGAATAGGATACGTGTTCTTCACGGTCATCTCGTTCAACTCCCGGTAGTCAATGCACATGCGCAAGGAACCGTCTTTCTTCTTAACTAGTAACACCGGAACACCCTACGGGGAAACACTTGGACGGATAAATCCCTTGTCCAAAAGACCATCTATCTGCTTCTTTAACTTTGCCAACTCAACTGGCGCCATCCTGTAAGGAGCCTTGGAAACTGGCGCCGTCCCTGAGATTAGGTCAATCGAGAAGCCCAATATGCGAGGCGGGGGCAAACCAAGTAGGTCTTCGGGGAACACATCAAGAAAATCCCGAACGATCTCTGGGGCTAAACTCTCATCAATCTCCATAGCCGTCAACGCCTTTGGCTTGGCTCTAAACTTGGTTGGCTCCAAATACTCGCTTCCATCTTCGAAAACAAACTCAGAGTGATTAGGAATGCGGAAAGTCGCTTTTCTAGCTCGGCAATCGATGATCGCATTGAAGGTACTCATCTAATCTATCCCAAGAATTGCGTCATAGCTGGCCGTCCCGATTAAAAGGAAATTCGCATAACATTCCCTGCCGCATACTACCACCGGACATAACCTACACTCTTGGTTGGACACAATAATTCCGTTACCTGTATGTATCTCCCAACTCTTGGTCAACGGCTCGTGAGGTATAGAGTGTGTCAACAAACCGTGTAGAAATAAAGTAATGCGAAGCACCCGAATCTAAAAGAACTCTAGCTGGTACAGAATAAACAAGGATGTGCTTGTAACTACTTCTCCAGAAGCCTTTTCCTGCTCGGCGGATAGGGTGAAAGCCCGCCCCTGATTCCAATCCGTACCAGTCTGCCTCTGATCGAATAACCGCTGCTGGGATACCCAAGGTGGATCCCTCTGAGCTGAAGTGCCGTATGACTGTTGATATTGCTCGAACCCTCCCTGTAGCTCAGATCTCTGAGCATATCCGCCGACCCTGTGCTCGTTGGATCCGCAAAGCAAACACTGCCCCTTAGCTCTGCGACAATCTCTCTGCATGTGCCATGACCTCTGGCAATAGTCACAAAACAGGGCCCTCCGCTGTAGCTGCTGAGGTGAGAAAGTACGCTTCATCTGCGTAACACCCGGCCTATGAACTGGGATCACTCCACGGGGGGAAAGGGTAGCCCGTGGTGGAACTATGTGGGGTTTCCTGTCCATTGATCATTGACCCTTGGCCTTCTCCGCCAATCTTTCCTGTACTTGGGCAGCGTTCAACACTTGAGCGAAGGTCGGTAGATCGTGAGAAGCGATAAGCTGCTGTAGTTCAATATCGAGCCCCTGCTGAAACCGTCTGGCTCTGGCGGCTTCGGTGGTTACCATGTACGGTGCGAAGCGACTTAGCTGGTTAAACTCTGCGGCGTAGACATCCACTGAGCGTCCATTTTGCTTCAACATAATGAATTTCTCCTCCATCTCGACTTTGGCAGTGGCCAGAAAATAGTGATCCAAGAAGCATGCGGAGAACGTGTCCCATCCGATAGGTTTCTCTAGCCGGCTTTCTTCTACGGACCACCACGTGCGGGCCTCGTCCTCCAACTGAATCTTCACCACGTTCATTCTGTCATCGTCAGGAACTCGAGCGACCGTCAGAAGTTTCTCCACGTTGATGAGCCATTGCTCGGCCTCAATGGATTTGCTGATCCTGTGAAAACCGCTAGATGAAATCTCCTGAAGTCCGAAACGGTACTAACCCTATCCTGTGCAGTCGGTACGAGGGCGCCCTCGTACCCGACGGGAACGACTGTAGATCTCTTCTAGGCGGTAATTGCGGTCTCCTGTACCGCCTTCAATCCCTCATCCAAGAGATTGGTTTTCCTCTCCTGAGCCTGGGCTAGGGTCGTCAGTATGCTAAGAATCTTCTCGGTACGATCGTGGGAATCGGCACCTGAGAAGTTGTCCGAGGAGTCTATATTTCTGAAAAATGATCAAAAGAAATTAGATTCAAACAAGGGCTACACGATAATTCAACGAGAATTAGAAAGTGAAAAGAAATGTAATAAAGCACACGTCAAGGGCGTATCTCAATCTAGGGATCTCTCGACAGAACTGTAATTTCATCTAAAACCTTGGCTCTGATACCAACAAAACCATGTCACGTCCCGTCTTCCAAAATACGGAATACGTGGGGTGACTAGGCCAATCATGCTCCTACGGTCAGGGAGTAATCCCGCCGTAGTCACACTTCGGATTCTAGCATTACATGTTAGTCAGTAAACAGTATTAGAGTAAAGGAAAATCACAGCTCACAACTTTATTACAATGCAATAAAAGAGTTCGAGATACATTTATTTTGTACAAGAAAAACTAACCAACGAAATACAAAGTGCTTAAAGTAAAAGAAATTGCGTTGATGATACAGTCTAGACCTCCGCGATCTCGAATGGTATGTCCTGCTCCTGGGCTGGATCCACTTTGTCCTCTGAGCATGCACACTCAGGTCGTCATGGCGACATATACAGCAATAAATATATATGATGGGTACAACGCTATTAAACATGAAAGGTGCAACAGAATACACAGCATGCGAATAATGAACATTATTTGAATATGAACAGTGCGATATAAGTATCATGTTAGTAAGTCAGGCAATATGTATGTCACCACTTATCATTCACTAAGTTAATGAAATCAATTGGTGGAAAACATGCTCGTGTTTAATAAGGGTCTCGTGCATGTCCGAGACCACGGTCCACTGTTGCCCCGAACCCTGCAGCCGTGCCTGCTAGGTCGATGACCTAATGTGTATATATATATATATATATATATATATATATATATATATAATAGAGAATGATCATCTTCTAAATCACTGTACCTCGCTAAATACGAGTTCAATTTCACATTGATTTTCCCATTCCCCAGGTTATAATATGAATTCAAGTATTAGATAGGTTGTGAACAAATACGTATCGTTTTCACTTTCAATCACGTTACCACTTTTCACTATCACTTTTGTATTTGTCACAACCCAATCACTAACACTTATATAACGACAATGCAAAATAGTCGCTAGGTCTCACTGTAAACAATCACTATGCAGCAGGTATAAAGCAAGCACAAAATAGACAAAAATGCACTGAACAACATTCACTATATTATTATGGCCAACGTTATATAACTTGCACAATTTACCATAAAACACACGTATAAAATCAACCAAAACAATATAAAAGGCGTACGAAATACACTTAATTATCTAAGCAATAAAATTAATTTCATTTCAAACGAAACTTTGGTTAGGGACTTATCATAATTTCAAATTTGCGATAGATTGCTGGAATCCCAGTTTCAGAACTGGAAGTCCAACTTCGCGCGCAGTTTACTAGGGATTGTGTTCAGATTCAGGTGTTTCCCCAGTTGAATAAAATCTAGTTCTATCTGTTAGGTTCCCAACGCATCAAGCGGATTATCAATAGCCTTCCTGTAATAGAAGTTACATTCTGTTTAATATGACGGTGTAAGAAATGTCACTGCAGAAACTGCAGAACACATCGACATTCTAAAATACAAACTAAATATCAAACGACTGTGAAACTTCATGGAACTAGATTCATGTGTTGGATAACTAAATTATCTACGCGACTATATGGGCGCATTTTCAGTTTTAAGCAGGTATGTACAGGTATTTAAATTCAGGTATCCCTGTGGGATGCTGCCCCGGATTGCAGTCCAGTGCCGCATTTCCAACCAATTCTCGTTACAGTAATCTATCGATATCGAAAAATAAACTATGGATGGTTTTAGATTATCTAGTCGGTTTCGATATGAGCCGTAGAACATTACGTTCCAAACTGTACTTAATTTTCAATGTTTTTAACAAGATAACATGCGCGGTAAAATTTCAGATTTAGTGTCGCCTTCAAGGGCGACTTTACATGCCTATAAACACGATATTTTGCATTCAAATTCCGACACGGTATTCGTAACCGGTAAAGGGATCAAACTATCGCAGGTTCCGCCATAACAAGATATGTTTTGGTTTATAGTTCGCATCAAACACTAGGGTAGCGTTTGGTAATCGGTCGAAATCACACGTCTACATTACTATATAACAAAAATAATCTAACATTATCTAGCCTAGTTATTAAAATAACATGAAAAATAAGAGATGGGTTTTCTCTTGCCTTTGGCGAAAGTGGCATGACTGAGACGGCGGCACGACATGAGCTACAACCATGTCACGGAGACGTCACGGCACGATACACGCGCGACTAGCATGGCTCAAGAACAGTATAAGCAGCAGCGACAGTGGCACTGTGAAACGTGGGCTCTTCGACGACGGCAATAGTGTGGCGACGGCACGGGCAGTGGATCTGCAGTGGTGGCGGCAAAGGGGCGGTGGGTTGCCGACGGGTTTGCAGTGGCTCGGGTGAGGAGTTTGGGGGGCTCGGCATGATTCAGGGGTGAGCACGGAGGCTGTGGCACGGTGGTGAGGTGCAGCGAAGCTCCGGGGGTGGTGCAGGCGGCGAAGCGGCAGTGGGCTCGGGCTTGGATGCAGTGGGTCGCTGGGATCGTCGTAGTTGATGGAGGCAGCGAGCTCGAAAGATTTGGTGGTCGCTTGAGGTGGGTCGTCGGCGAGGGTGCAGTAGGCGGCGGCGGTGTCGACGAAGGAGTGGGGGAGAGCTCGGTGGGTCGATGGACACGGCGAGGTGGTGATGGGTTCGTGGTGGTGGTGAGTTCGGGATGAAAGAGGAGCTAGGGAGTTCGATAGGGTGTTGGTGATGATGAGTGAGGACAAGGGGAGTGAGCAAGATGGGATATGGGGAGAGGGGCTCGGTGTTGAGACGAGGATGAAGCGAGTGGATTTGGTCGTTGTGGCCGTTGGGGGGAGCAAGTCACACGGAGACGTCGGCGGGTAGGGGAGGGAGATAAGCCGTTGGAGAGAGAGGATTAGGTGGAGTGGATCGCGGGGGAGTTGTTGTCAGGGTGACGTGGTCGTCGCGAAGGGGGCGTGAGAAGAGGTGGAGAACGTTGGAAATGGACGGGAAAATGAGAGGAGCGAGGAAGAAGAGGAAGTGGGTTGTGGGGAGTCGGGTCGGGTAGGCAGGGTTTTTAAATTAAGAAAAGTTGGGTTTAGAGTTAAGAGTAGGAAAAATTTAATAAAATATATATATAAATGAAGAAAAAATAAGAATAAAAAATCTGGAAAATTATACGGAAAAATACATATACGGAACTGGGGATTTACAATTTGCCACAAAAAATCAAGAAAATGCATAAGCGAAAACGAATTAAAACCAATAAACAACATCTGAAAACTCGTCCCACTATGAGCTCACATCAAGAAATAAAAATTGCGAAAAAACTAAACTAAACTAAATATCACTAAACTCAATTCCTCACCGCTCGGCTTGACGACTAACGTACTCCTGTTCAACCTACGATAGAGATAGAGGAATTGGGCCATTCAAAATCCAGACGTCAGTGCGTCATAATACCAAAATAGCAGTAATAATCAGGATATAACAAGATATATAGACATGAATATAAATCAACAATATGAATATAAACAGTGAGGTACGTGTGTAGGTGATGTGTAACCTAAAACCGGGCTTCTTGGTTATCTAATCTAAAGTCTTCGAAATCAATTAATGTAATACTTATAGTAACTCAACAGTTTATGCCCCGTTCATTCCCCACGGGACCACGGTAACTGGATTATTCCGTAACGTCCGGAAAAACGACAAACATGATATTTTGTAACGCCCGGAAAAACGGCAAATATGTAATAATAGCCTTTTGAGTTACGTTTTGAATATATTCTTAATTTCCTCTTTACCCCCAGATTTGTGTTCAAGTCAGGTATTGCCAAAAAAGATCTAATGCCAATACAGGATCAATCAGGTACAGCTTTTCGTCTATGCAGACAGATAACGTCCGTCAGGACAACATGTCAAGATTGTTGGTATTAGTAACAAGATCCATGTAACAAGTCAGTAGTGTGTCGTGAACCTGTCAGGTGATGTATATGCATCAACTAGATATCCAATGTAAACTGTAATGAATATTTAAACACGATTAATGCACGGATGCACATATATCTATCTGTGATAACATTTTGTAAGTCCATGACTATGTATGATGCACATTAGCAAGCACGCTGTACTAATAGAACAGTAGTATGATATAATGAGGTTCCGGCATGCAATTGGATATGCAATAGACAGTACGGATACGTACGAGTATTGAAAAACGGTGAAACTATAATATGGGATGCATAATTAAAATACATGTATTATTTTTATTCATATGGATATAAATATAGTAACATAGTATGTAGCAAGATAAACTTGCCTGATCGGATCTCATGTCGGGCATGTACGTCGCGTTTGACATCGGTAAACGTCGCGATGCGAACCACGTGCGTACAGGACTAGATTTGGCTACCCAAAGACATAACCACGCTGGATGACGACGACGACTGGATCGTCGGCGGCGTGCACGACTCCGACGATGTCAAGAACCGAGAAAGCAAGAAAGCAAAGAAAGAAGAAAGAAGAAGAGGGGTTGTATTGTTCTCTGATGTTGGCTCTGGGATTTTGGGACATAGAATAGAGACGACGATGAGGTCGTGGGTGATCGGCGGTTTGTTCCAAGTGAGGTTCGGGTTTGCAGGGGTTGGGGTTCTGTCACGCCCCGCTTCCCAGTGTACGGCGAAGGGGACGCGACGAGGTCCGCTACGTATATACTCAGAAGTACATACGCTAAGCGTACCAAAACAATATAAAATAAATACACAAGAGACAAGAGATAAAAAGAACATCAACTTTTATTTATTAACATTCTTTATACAATGCATGAAAAGAAATACAACTGAAATAAAAAGATGCCTAAACAGTGGCATAACAGGAAATGAAAAATACAGAAAGGAAAAGTGTACAATGAAACTAAAGTGCAGGGTCTTCGGCAAACTGCTCCAAGTCTTCTTGAGATGGCTCGATCTCCGTCGGGTCCAAACCACCTGACGACATTTAAAGAAGAAAGAAATAGAATGTCGTCCGCGAACAGGTCGCTCGGTAAGTCCCAAAGATAAGGGAGAAATAGACAGAGAGTAAGAGAGAGAGAGTAGCTTTTAATGTTGTATTATAATATTGTAATGTTGTATTAACGCTGTTGTTTGTAGCCTGGTAAAGAAGATGCCAGTGTATACGAGGGGAGTCCTACTTACACCGGGGACTTTGGTAACCTGTAGTACAAGGCTCCATCGATAATACCACGGAACAACGGCATGGATGTAATTACGTCTTAAGTGACCACCTCGTGCCACCTTTAACATATTCCGTACCAGTCTACCCCTTAAACCCCGCGATGTCTTGTTTGTATTGTTATCTTGTAAAATTGTATTGATTGTATGAGTGCTTGACTGACTGACCAAAACCATGATATCAGGAAACGGTTATAACCGTAGAGTCATGTAAATAGAATACTGTGAATCATGTAAAAGGAATATATATCCATGGTTCGGTTCAGTCAAGTTGTATAACCTAATAATTGTATTCATGGATTCATGTGTTCATATTGAATTGGAATCTTATAGTTTATAAATTGACTTGAATCATATTCAAATCAAATTAATCAGACTCAAACCCGAGTCAGACAATCAGAAATGTGAATCGAGGTCTTACAATTACTAGGGTCTTTAGGATAACTTATAAAACTTGAGGGGGTTTTATGTAAAAAAATACTTTTATATACTTTTCAAAATACGCCTCAAGTATTTATTATTCATCTTTAGGGTTGTAATGAGAGTGGATTTTATATTGTGACATTTCTAGTGAGGATATCCTAGTTTTAGGTATTTATCTGTAATATTGATTATTTGAAGTTCATGGTATTTTAGTGTAAAACTTATTCTTGTGATTTTTAGAAAAAGGTGGAAAATTTATATTATAATAAAATAGGTATTTAAATGATAAATATACATATGTTATTACAAAAAATAATTTTAATAAATATTTTATATTCCAAAAATCTCATTTTCTTAAGATATCGTATTTTAAACCTTTCGAGACCGAATGCTCCTTGCGGAGGTCTGAATCTCGCACTATTAGCCCAAGGGTGCGCAATAAAACGCACGATCCCGAATGGGTTCCCCAAAGATGGGTTATAGCGGCGCTTTGCAAAGATTGTAAAATACTAATTCTTTAGAAAACGGTTTTATAAAGTAAAGGGTATTTATTTGCAAAGTGTAATTTTCCGTATTTTAGATTATAGGGTTTTCTAAGCCAACTAGCCTATTTCTAAATGGTCTAAACGACAAGTCGTTAGAAACCTCAAATCGCCTCTTCACCGCCAATTGCGGCCAGGTAAGTGTCAGGTAAGTGGGAGGCTCTCCACTACAAGTAGTGGCCCTAATTAAGTAACCACTTGCCGTAGACACACTTGCCTAGACACCACAAAATCAGGTTTAGATAAACGATCGATATCCACAACTTATCGTATTTTTCTTATTAAAGATATTTTTTAAACAAATGTATCAAACCTAAACTTTTATAAAAGGTTTTATTAAGGAAACGGTATTTTAATATAAAATCTTGTTTTATCGTATTAGAAGTTTTCAAGATAGCGTATTATGGTTGCATATGTGTGTGTGAGGAGGTAGGTCATTACCTCGTGATCTATTTTAAGCTATAGCAATGTTAAAGGGTTAAATGTGAAATTGAAACATGATAGTATTAAAGTGGAAAAAATACGGTAAATTGAAAAGGTTATCATTTCATGTGTGAAAACTTATTCAAATTGATTTTTACAAGTTTAATAATCATGATAAAGATATTTAGACATGTTTGAATTGATAAGAAGTGAAATTTTATAGAAAACTGAATCGGAAATCGGATTTGTTCCGATTCCGTCGGGTTTCGTAATTTCGTATTTTTGAGAATTAGGAAGGGAGATAGAATGGGACTTACGGGTTTCGATCTATACTAAGGAGTGTAGGGGAACTAAAGAAGTTGCCGAGGCGTTGCTTCATCGCCGGATGTTTCTAAAAACGTCGCCGGAATTCCCGCCGGAATCTCGTCGGAGCTTCGCCGCGAACTTGTTTTCAAAGCACACACTTCTTGGAGAACTTTTGAGAGAGCGGCTCAAGATTTTGGGGGATGAGAGGGTAGTGTGCAGGGTTGGTATTTATAGGATTAGGCTAGGGTTAGGGTAGATGAAATGTTAAAAATAAAAATGTGATACAATGTAATAAAAATGTATTAAAAGTGGAGTAATTCGGGTTTTTAAAGAGCTCTGGAAGTAGTATGAGGCTGAAACTTTGCAGGTGCATAGGAAATATGAAAAGACACAACTTTCATGTTGTGACCATCGCCGGAATCGGCCGAATCGCGGGTGACTCGGTCGGAGCACTGAGTCGGCCGAGTGAAGGCCGAGTCGGCCGATTCCCGGCCTAGTCCGGTGGCCTGGATCCCCCCCGACGGTTCATCTAACTCCTGCAAGTGTTACATGTTTGGGTGTAATGGGGTTTTTGTGAGATATGCACGTGTAAACTCTTGGTATTCTAAAGGTTTTAAAAAAAATCAATATTAAAAATAATGTGGGGTATGAGATTTGAACTCTGGTGGCTTGGTTCAGCAATGCAAGGTATTACCAATGAGCTACAAGCTCCTTCTTGTAATTATGGAGTTATTTAATCACTTAAAATGATAGCAGCAAGAGTAAATACTCCAAGTATACATTAAATTTAAAGTAATTTCTTGTACACTAAAAATGGAGTTATTACATTCTTGTAACTTGTAATTAAAAACAAAATAATTACTTATATCTTGTGCTCAGTCTAAAATACCCCTTTATGATTTTGAAAAAAAATTTAAAATTTTGTGTAGAAAAGTGTATAGGAAAATTAGGATTGTTACATTCTACCCTCCTTATAAAAATTTCGTCCTAGAAATTTGTAAAAGGAAAGTGTAACAATTTGATGACAGACTAAAGATTGTAAAGAAGTTTTGGTCAAAGTTGTGAGGGAGTTATTTGGGTTACCTTGGTTCACAGTTTCAGGTTCTATGGCTGCTAAGGTGAAAGCCTGTCGCTGTGGCACGTTCCTCCTAGCTGGAGGCATATTCCCCTGTACTCGAGGCATGTTTCTCAGTGCCTGATGGAATTGGCGATTTGGCTGAGCAGGAAATCCACGTGGAGGTGGTGCTGGGAGTGTAGGACGAGTTGCAGGAGCCTGGATAGCTGGATGCTGCGGGTAGTTGATGGGTGGGTGTGCTGGGTTGCGTCTATAAGGACAGTTTCCGATTCCGTGATTGGATGCACCACAAACCAAGCATAGGCCTTTTGCGCGCCTACAGTCCTTCCACAAGTGTCCTTCCCTCTTGCAATAAAAGCAAAAATCAGGTCTTAGCCGATCCTTGGCTTCTTCCAGTCTTCTGTGTTCGACAGCTGGCCTTGAAGAGGCCCCTCCTGCCATTTGAGTGGCAGAGCGTTTCACTCCTGCAGACTGAGATCTGCCCCTTACCTTTATCACTGCCTCATAACTGCGGGCAGCTTCCAGAGCATTCTCGTGAGTCAGAAATTTCCCTGTGTCTAGTGCAGCCTGGATTTCCGTGTCTAAACCTTGTTGAAATCGACGGGCTCTGATCTCATCCGTCAGTATCAGGTGTGCCGCAAATCTGTTATGGTCTTGTGTTAGTTGTGTAGTATGTGATATTAAAAATTTGAAATACTGTGACATATCTTACTGACTGAGCATGGTGAATTCACGTCATACTCATCTACTGACTTGTCCCACATCGAACCTTGTTGTAGATGAATGAACTGATGTTCCATGGCAAACCTGGCAGTCACAGGGAAGTACTTCGCGTCGAACTTCTCACGAAAAGTCTTCCATTCAATAGGCTGTGCAAGACGGCTTTCTTCCACCTTCCACCAGTTGCGAGCATTGTCCGTGAGCTGTAGCTTTGCCACACGGACCCAAGCGATGTCTGTCACTTGTGCCGCCGCCAGATCATCCTCTGTGCTTTGAGTCCATTCCTCTGCTTCCAGTGGGCTCCCCTTTCCTAAGAACTGTTTGGGATGTAAAGCTCTGAATTGCTTCACCCCAGGTGCGTCAATCTCGGGACGGTTCAGGAGTTGCTGCTGTCCCTCTAGGAGGCTGCGGATTGCCTCAAACAGAACCGTTTGCTCATTGAGTGGAGCAGGAACAGCTGGTGTGAGAGGTAGTGCTGGAGGTGTGTTGTTGACGTTGGTGCTGGTGTTGTTCGGAGAATCCATAACCTTGAAGAAAAATTTGGGTTAGGACAGATTCTAGTACATGAAATGATAAGATTCAAGGAAGATGAAATTGCAAGATTCAAGGAACATGAATTGTAAAGAATGTTTTAGTTGCTGGTTCTTGTGTTATATTGCTTAGGTTGTTCACGCAGAATAGAACTGCATGATAGTATTTCATACAGCTCTGACCTGCACGGGCTACCAACAAAACCTGTGACGCCCCGCTTCCCAGTGTACGACGAAGGGGACGCGGCGAGGTCCGCTACGTATATACTCAGAAATACATACGCTAAGCGTATCTAAGCAATATAAAATAAATACACAAGAGGAAAGAGATAAAAAGAACATCAACTTTTATTTATTAACATTCTTTGTACAATGCATGAAAAGAAATACAACTGAAATAAAAAGATGCCTAAACAGTGGCATAACAGGAAATGAAAAATACAGAAAGGAAAAGTGTACAATGAAACTAAAGTGCAGGGTCTTCGGCAAACTGCTCCAAGTCTTCTTGAGATGGCTCGATCTCCGCCGGGTCCAAACCACCTGACGACATTTAAAGAAGAAAGAAATAGAATGTCGTCAGCGAACAGGTCGCTCGGTAAGTCCCAAAGATAAGGGAGAAATAGACAGAGAGTAACAAAGAGAGAGAGAGTAGCTTTTAATGCTGTATTATAATATTGTAATGTTGTATTAACGCTGTTGTTTGTAGCCTGGTACAGAAGATGCCAGTGTATACGAGAGGAGTCTCACTTACACCGGGGACTTTGGTAACCTGTAGTACAAGGCTCCGTCGATAATACCATGGAATAACAGTATGGATGTAATTACGTCTTAAGTGACCACCTCGTGCCACCTTTAACATATTCCGTACCAGTCTACCCCTTAAACCCCGCGATGTCTTGTTTGTATTGTTATCTTGTAAAATTGTATTGATTGTATGAGTGCTTGACTGACTGACCGAAACCATGATATCAGGAAACGGTTATAACCGTAGAGTCATGTAAATGGAATACTGTGAATCATGTAAAAGGAATATATATCCATGGTTCGGTTCAGTCAAGTTGTATAACCTGATAATTGTATTCATGTGTTCATATTGAATTGGAATCTTGTAGTTTATAGATTGACTTGAATCATATTCAAGTCAGATTAATCAGACTCAAACCCGAGTCAGACAATCAGAAATGTGAATCGAGGTCTTACAATTGCTAGGGTCCTTAGGGTAACTTATAAAACTTGAGGGGGTTTTGTGTAAAAAATATTTTTATATACTTTTCAAAATACGCCTCAAATATTTATTATTCGTCTTTAGGGTTGTAATGAGAGTGGATTTTATATTGTGACATTTCTAGTGAGGATATCCTAGTTTTAGGTATTTATCTGTAATATTGATTATTTGAAGTTCATGGTATTTTAGTGTAAAACTTATTCTTGTGATTTTTAGAAAAATGTGGAAAATTTATATTATAATAAAATAGGTATTTAAATGATAAATATACATATGTTTATACAAAAAATAATTTTAATAAATATTTTATATTCCAAAAATCTCATTTTCTTAAGATATCGTATTTTAAACCTTTCGAGACCGAATGCTCCTTGCGGAGGTCTGAATCTCGCACTACTAGCCCGAGGGTGCACGATAAAACGCACGATCCCGAACGGGTTCCCCAAAGATGGGTTGTAGCGGCGCTTTGCAAAGATTGTAAAATACTAATTCTTTAGAAAACGGTTTTATAAAGTAAAGGGTATTTATTTGCAAAGTGTAATTTTCCGTATTTTAGATTCCAGGGTTTTCTAAGCCAACTAGCCTATTTCTAAATGGTTTAAACAACAAGTTGTTAGAAGCCTCAAATCGCCGCTTCACCGCCAATTGCGGCCAGATAAGTGCCAGGTAAATGGAAGGCTCTCCACTACAAGTAGTGGCCCTAATTAAGTAACCACTTGTCGTAGACACACTTGCCTAGATACCACAAAGTCAGATTTAGATAAACGATCGATGTCCACAACTTATCGTATTTTTCCTATTAAAGATATTGTTTAAACAAATGTATCAAACCTAAACTTTTATAAAAGGTTTTGTTAAGGAAATGGTATTTTAATGTAAAATCTTGTTTTATCGTATTAGGAGTTTTCAAGATAGCGTATTATGGTTGCATATATGTGTGTGAGAAGGTAGGTTATTACCTCGTGATCTATTTTAAGGTATAGCAATGTTAAAGGGTTAAATGTGAAATTGAAACATGATAGTATTAAAGTGAAAAAAATACGGTAAATTGAAAAGGTTATCATTTCATGTGTGAAAACTTATTCAAATTGATTTTTACAAGTTTAATAATCATGATAAAGATGTTTAGACATGTTTGAATTGATTAGAAGTGAAATTTTATAGAAAACTGAATCGGAAATCGGATTTGTTCCGATTCCGTCGGGTTTCGTAATTTCGTATTTCTGAGAATTAGAAAGGGAGATAGAATGGGACTTACGGGTTTCGATCTATACTAAGGAGTGTAGGGGAACTAAAGAAGTTGCCGAGGCGTTGCTTCGTCGCCGGTTGTTTCTAAAAACGTCGCCGGAATTCTCGTCGGAGCTTCGCCGCGAACTTGTTTTCAAAACACACACTTCTTGGAAAACTTTTGAGAGGGTGGCTCAAGATTTTGGGGGGTGAGAGGGTAGTGTGTAGGGTTGGTATTTATAGGATTAGGTTAGGGTTAGGGTAGATGAAAAGTTAAAAATAAAAATGTGATAAAATGTAATAAAAATGTATTAAAAGTGGAGTAATTAGGGTTTTTAAAGTGCTCTGGAAATGGTATGAGGCTGAAACTTTGCAGGTGCATAGGGAATATGAAAAGACACAACTTTCATATTGTGATCATCGCCGGAATCGGCCGAATCGGGGGTGACTCGGCCATGACTCGGTCGGAGCACTGAGTCGGCCGAGTCAAGGCCGAGTCGGCCGATTCCCGGCCGAGTCCGGTGTCCTGGATCCCTCCCGATGGTTCATTTAACTCCTGCAAGTGTTACATGTTTGGGTGTAGTGGGGTTTTTTGTGAGATATGCACGTATAAACTCTTGGTATTCTAAAGTTTCTAAAAAAAATCAATATTAAAAATATTGTGGGATATGGGATTTGAACTTTGGTGGCTTGGTTCAGCAGTGCAAGGTATTACCAATGAGCTACAAGCTCCTTCTTGTAATTATGGAGTTATTTAATTACTTAAAATGATAGCAGCAAGAGTAAATACTCAAAGTATACATTAAATTTAAAGTAATTTCTTGTACACTAAAAATGGAGTTATTACATTCTTGTAACTTGTAATTAAAAACAAAATAATTACTTATATCTTATGCTCAGTCTAAAATACCCCTTTATGATTTTGAAAAAAAATTTAAAATTTTGTGTAGAAAAGTGTATAGGAAAATTAGGGTTGTTACAGGTTCTTGGGTTCTCGTCGGAGATGAAAGAGAAAAGAGGAGGTAGTGGTGATAGTGGTGATGAGGGCGGTGAGACGAGGGTGGTGGCGACGACAAAGTTTTCCGGCGAGGGCAGAGGAATTCTTGAGTTGGTCGGGGTGCTCGGGTTTGTGGGTGCTCGGGGGTTTGGCGTGGAGGTGATAGCGGAGGTTGCAAGGAGGTCGGGGTGCTGGTGACGGGGTTGCAAGGAGGTCGACGACGAGGTGAGGGCTTAGGCGTGGGTTAGGGTTAGGTTTTCTGTCGCGGGAGGAGGTTAGGAAAAAGAGAAGAGGAGGAAGAGAGAGACAGGTGTTGGATTTTTTTAAAATATTAGGTTTAATAATAATTTAGATATATATAGGTAGAGAGAGGGGGATTGGGAAGAGAGAGATAGAGGAATATCTTTTTAGTTAAACAAATATATATTCGTATATATATGCTGAAGTTTAGACTAGGTTTTAAAAGAAAATATTATAATATATAATCTAGAATTTTATAGCTAATACAAAAATACTCCGAAAAATGCTCGGGTTCTGTCTAAATATCTAGTTTTAAAATACGGATAATATACGTACCAATCAAAACCATAATGCGATGTCCGGTTAAAGAAAAATGCATACCCAAAGAACGAATACACGTAAATGCATGTAGCGATCCAAACGAGTCCGTTTCATTAAACGGGACATGAACACGATGCCAGGATGCAACCACAAGATATGGGGTATGGTGCAGGCCAAGCTAGATGTTAAAAATATTATATTTGGTTATATTTGTATTATTTAAAATATATGCAGATGCCAAATATATGATACATGTATATAGAGCATAAATGTGCGCACGGATCCTCAGTACTAGTATTCACATAACGTAATTTAGAATCCAGGCGGGTTTCAAGAATGCGGGTCGGGTCGAATACTAACCATAGATACCAAAACACTATCCGCATCCAAAGCAAGTAATAATCAAGAAACAGCCACAAGATTAGAAAATACTCAAATAAAACATGGTATAAATGAACTAGCGTGTTAGATTATACTCAACTACAAAAGAATTTCGTTCTTGAAATTCCCGGAACAAGAAAAGACAAGAAAATATGAATCTAAGAAAATAAGTATGGAACTTCTGTCGAATCCCGTCTTCTCGTTCCCAAGTTGATTCTGTGTGCGAACGATTCCCTCATTAAATAAGTACTATAGGGGTAAGCTTGTTCTTGGGAACCTTTTCTCTACGATCTACAATCGCCATATGTCAAGCTCTCCCATACTGTCAGTTCCGAGTGATTTAGGACGCGCGTCTCATCTTGAACATACTTGCGGAGTTGAGATACATGAAACACGTCGTGAACATTCGTCAAGGATGGTGGTAAAGCCAATCGATATGATATTTCTCCAACACGCTCGATAATACCGAAAAGCCCCATAAATCAAGAACTAAGCTTATATCGACTACCAAATCGAATCACTCCTCTGGTCGGTGATATCTTTAGGAATACAAGATCACCAATTACGAACTCCAGAGGTCTTCGTCCTGTATCGGCCCAACTTTTCTGTCGATCTTGTGCCGCCTTCATATGACTTCGGATCGTATTAACTTTCTCCATGGTTTGCACGATAAGATCCGGTCCCAATAAACTTCGTTCTCCAATATTGTCCCAACAGACGGACGAGCGACACTTACGACCATATAATTCTTTGAATGGAGCCTTCTGAATAGTCGCCTGAAAGCTGTTATCATACGAAAACCCCACAAAGTGTAGATGATCCTCCCATGAACCCTTAAAGTCCAACATGCATGCTCTCAACATATTTTCAAGAGTTTGAATCGTTCTTTCAGACTGGCCATCTGTCTGAGAAGGATAGGCGATGCTAAACTTCAAACGAGTTCCCAAACTTTTCTGTAGACCCCCCAAAAGTGTGATAAAAATCGGGTATTACGATCGGAAACGATGCTCACAGGTACTCCATGCAATCTCACAATCTCCTGCATGTACCACTCAGCTAAAACTTCTGTCGACTGACCAACTCGAAACGGTATAAAGTGAGCTGCCTTGGTTAATCGATCAACAATCATCCAAACTGCATTGTTGCCCTTTGGACTCCGCGGTAATGCAGTCATGAAATCCATGGTTATATGTTCCCACTTCCACTGAGGAATCAGAAGTGGTTGCAATAAACCAGCCACCCTTTGATGTTCAGGCTTGACTTGCCGACATGCCAAGCACTTCGATACAAAGCGAGCAATCTCCCTTTTCATGCCTTCCCATCAGAAATGCCGTCGTAGCTCTCGGTATATCTTTGTGTCTCCTAGATGTACGGAATATACGGAAATATGCGCCTTCATAACTTCTTCACGAATATCTCTTTTCGGCACACATAAACGGCTCCCATATCGTAACGAACCATCGTCATGAATCAACAAGTCCGTTCGAAGTCCCGTTTCCACTTATCTTCGAAGCTTTTGTAATCTTGGATCGTACGACTGCGCTGCTTTAATATTATCGATCAATGACGACTGTACTTGCAGCTGCATCAACTGTCCCGAAGAATGCGGTAATACGATCTCCAACTCGAATTTCTGGAATCGTCTATAAGTTCCTTCTGTGCAGTTAACATTCGTATTGCTGACAACCGATTTAACGCATCTGGCACTATATTAACTTTCTCCGTATGGTATTTGAGATCAAGATCATAGTCAGCCATCAGCTCCGACCATCTACGCTGCATCATATTGAGCTCTTTCTTTATGAACACATACTTTAGGATTTTGTGATCGGTAAGCACTTCTACCCTTTTGCCCAATAAGTAGTGTCTCCAAATGTTCAAAGTGAAAATCACTGCTGCAAGCTCCAAATCATAAGTTGGGTAGTTCTTCTCATGAGTCTTCAATTGTCTCGATGCGTAGGCAATAAGGTTCCCATGCTGCATTAGAACACATCCCAAGGTTTTTCCATATGCGTCGCTGTGAATAACCAACCCTCCGGAACTGTTTGGTACTGTCAAGATAGGAGCGGTGATCAATCTTTACTTCAATTCTTCAAAAGCTGATGCATATTTATCCGTCCATACGAATGATATCTCCTTTCACGTTAACTTGGTCAATGGCTCAGCTATTCGAGCGAAATTCTCTACGAATTTTCTATAATATCCGGTAAGTCCAAGAAAACTTCTGATCTCCGCTATGTTCTTCGGAATCGGCCAATCATGAACTGTTGCAATCTTTTCAGGATCAACAGCAATTCCATCTCCGGATACAACATGACCAAAAAAACTTCACTTCTTAGAGCCAAAAACTCGTACTTTCTCATCTTTGTATATAATCTTTCTTGCTTTTATTGGGTAAAAAATTACACCCCGATTGACCAAGTTAAAGTCAAAGTCAAACCCAAGCTAAGTGGGCCTAAGCCCAGGTCAAGTGGGCCCATGCCCAAATCGAGCCCGAAAATGAAAGCGGCCAGCCTGCTCCATGCCAAAATGAAAATCATGTAATAAATAATTTTGATGTAATTTTTATGAATAAATGTAAGAAAAATGGGCATAAAGCCAAATTTTTGTAAAGCCCGTGGCTCATGTACAAAAGAAATGAGCGCATGAGCCATGGGATGGGCAAAATGCCATTTTGTAAAGCCCAAGGGGCTGTGTAATTTTATAAGCCTATAAAAGGCAACATGATGATGAAATAAAAAATGACTTTTCATTCCCTTCAAAATCTAGGGTTTCTGTGCCTCCTTCCCCTTCCTCAGGGTTCTAAAACCTTCTTCTCCTTTTGAATTAAATCAAGAGTTTAACTCTTCCTTTTCCAAAAATAAACAGTTTTTCACCATCAAACCCTTGAAGGGAAACTCCGATTTTCCATCAGATCTTAAAAAGGGGAGATTTTTAAATCTCACCATCTTTTCTCCAAAATCCGGCCAACCGAGAGGAAGAAAGAGACTCATCTCCAAAAATTCCATCTTGGGAAGATTAAGGGCCAAAAGGGAGAAAAAAAGGAGCCCCTTTGATCATTTCCAAAGATTTCTAGGAGTTTAATTCCATTCACGATCTGTTGGAGTTTTAACTCTATAAATTAATCTCTTTTTAGGAGTTTAACTCCAGAAGTCAAATCGGGAGCATAGCTCCCAGTGTAGGGACCAAGTCCCCTCTTCCGCGGGCGCCCGGCGCCCACGCACCCAGCACGTGAGGAGTTGGCGCCGAGCGCCCACGCGCCAGGCACATGAGGCGCTAGTGCCCAGCACCATGCACGCGTCTTTAAGACGCTTCCCCTCTCATTTTATATGCACTCCACATTAAATTTAGCTCTCCCGCTAGAAAATTTTTTCTAACGGGACGCTGTCCAGCACCCCGCACCCCGTAAGGGGGCTGCTGGCCCCTTTGACCCCCAGCCCGCTATCCGGGTAGCGGGACTCCATAAATATTGCGGGGCCCCCGATATATCTAGAACCCTCAATGCATAACACACGCACACTGCACATTGAGTTTATATGACCAGTTTGACCCGTCAATCGGAGATTCTCTCGCTCTAATGACGAGGGGTAATTAACGGCGGCTTAGTCCGCAGCTGCCGGAGATTCTGATCTTCACAATCAATAAACCCCCACCTATCCTAAGCAGGGGGAATCTGTAGTACGCTTGACAAGTGCGCGCGTATTCCAATCTCAATGGGGTGACGAAAAACACCATACAGATTCTGGCACGCCCGGTAGGACTAATCTCTCCTCCCATATTTCGGGTTAAATATCTATGCGAACTCAATCAACATATACATTGATTGCCTGTACTGAAATCATGCTTCTATTTGCAGGTTAACGACTTTCGATTGCAATCTTCAGACGCAACAAAATGTCTCCAAAGACAATCTTAGCTCTCAGCACAACTCCCATCTTCTACACGATGAAGATGGACGCCTGGACGGTCCTCCCGGCCAGTCTTGGATGACAATGGCAGGAGCCGCTGCTACCATTCGGCTATATTCTGTTTATGCCAGCTAATGCTATCTCAGCTCCTCAAGCTCCGGCGACAGACAAACCGGCTTCGAAAGGCAAGAGGCCAAATGTGGTGGTCTCGAAGACACCCCAATATAAACGCAAGTCGGTGTTTGAACGACTTTTCTTGGCCCCAGTCGGGGGTAAAGCCATCAACACCAATAGAGCAATAAGGCGTCTCGAGCAAGCTCCAGCGGCGTCCTTGATAACTGCTCGATCGGGTATCTTCTTTAAGCTTCCCGTCAATCGACTCACGATGGCTTCCTGGATGACGGATGCCCGCCAAGCCCTCAAAATCGAGAAGCTAAGACAGAAAAGGTTTAGATACAGAGCTAACAAAAGGGCTAGGGCTCATGCTAGGCTGAACTTCATGAGGTTCCAAGAACAGGGTTACCCCGCCAAAGACAAAGAGTTGGCTGGATATGTGGTCCACACTGCCTACATGGTGGACACGCGCAGCAAGGCAAGGACGGGGCCACCACATCTCAAATTCAATCTTGGGTGAATATGGCTGCCATTTTCCAAGACCAGCCTCCTCCGGAAGGTAATAAAAACCCTTCCAGTGAAGCTGATAAGCAGAGAGATCACTCGGTTCATGAGGAGTCGGGCTCGGAAAGCGAAGAGGAGTCAATCTTTCGTCCCAAGAACGCAGAGCAACAACTTCTTTAAGAGCTCCGAAAACAACTCAGAAGTAAAGACAAGGAGATGGCTAAGCTCTACTAAAAAATTGACGACTTGACAAATGTCGTTTCACAGCTCACGGCCCGACTTGCCTCTCAGCCTCCCAATCAAGCGCAGGGCTCTGCTCATGAACCAGGAAACGGTGTCCCGAGGCAGCCGATGCCTATTCCCTTAAATTCAAAGGTGGGCGAGCTGCATGAAAGTCGGCCGCATCCCATCTCGGAAAATGTTTTGGCTGCCGATGATAGCAACCCGCTAACTCAATATCAAATCATGGATTTGGTTGCCAACAAAATCAAAACATTGGTAGCCGAAGCCGAAGCGCAAAAAGATATCAGCAGTAGTGGGAGACCGTATCGTGCTCGGTATGATCTGGTAGAGTTTCCTGGAGGCTATGCCATCCCCAAATTCGGAAGATTTGATGGGACGGGAAATGCGAATCAGCACATCGTTCGCTTTAAAGCCTCATGCGGGAATACTGGGGACAATGATGCGCTTCTCCTCCTCCAGTTCGTTAATAGCTTAACCGATATCGCTTTCGACTGGTACACTAGCATACTGGATGGCTCCGTTACTACTTTCGTCCAAATGGAATTTTTGTTTCGACAAAGGTTCATGAGTGTCAGCGATAAGATCACCATCACCGACCTCGTAAGGACCAAGCCAAAGAACAACGAAAGTAGCACGGATTTTATAACCCGATTGCGCAATCTCTCCGTCAAATGCCAACCGCCGATAGAGCAGAACCAATCTGTCGGTCTCATCGTCGGAAATCTCAACAATTGGATGGCCCCGTTTCTAAGCACCGCGGATCTCAAAACATTCCAAGAACTGACCAGGAAAGTTCAGATGTTGGAGCGCTTAAAGCAGGAGTCCTCCTCTGTTTCACAAAATAACAATAAGTCCTGGAGAAACCGAAAGGACGATAATCGCAAAGGCGGAAATTCCGACGAAGCCAAATCTTTTAACGTTTTGGCTGACCGAAATAAGCGAGAGATGAGCGGGCCTAATGCCAACCAGCCTCGGAAGTCAGTGTTCGGAGAGGGAGTAGAATCTCCACTGAAAGAGAAGCTGGATAAGGTCTATTCCTTCAGAAGGGACAAAGTCCACAGATATTCAACGAAGCCATGAGAAACGGTCTACAATTGCCAGAATCAAAGAGACCGCAAGAAGCGAATATGACCGACAATCCTAAATATTGCTCCTATCACAAAGTGATAAGTCATACCATTAAGGACTGCTTTGTCTTCAAAAATTAAGTTGAAAAGCAATACAAGGCAGGAGAGATAAAATTGTCTAAAAGCAGGTGTGTTAACAAACAGTCAAGCTGCGACCGCCAATTTCATACAAACGGAGACCGAAGTCCTTTGGAATCCTGATTCTCTCAGACATTTGCCTTTCTCTAAAGAGAGCGGACCACCACGTCGTTAAATTGGGAATAAACGACCCCTAAGTCGTTGAACTGGGAATGTGAAAAAATTGTGTAAATAAAAAAATGTGTAAATAAATAAAAAAAAGAAGCCGAAATGATGGGACAATTCGCAATAAAAATCAGCGAGCAAAATAAAGATGAAAATAAAACCGAAATAATGGGACAACCGCGATTAAATAGCCGAAATGATAGAGCAATCGCGACCTTCGCGATAAGAAAAGCTGAAATGATAGAGCAATCGTGGTAAAAAAAAGGCGAATGATGAGTCGCTCCTGGTACCATATTCCAGTACAGCGATGCAGACGCCAACCAAAATCAATATCCCAACGGCGAATGATGAGTCGCTCCTGGTACCATATTCCAGTGCAGCGATGCAGACGCTAACCAAAATCTATATCCCAAATGATGAGTCGCTTCTGGTACCATATTCCAGTGCAGCGACGCAGACGCCAACCAAAATCCATATCCCAACGGCGAATGATGAGTCGCTCATGGTACCATATTCCAGTGCAGCGATGCAGACGCCAACCAAAATCCATATCCTAATGGCGAATGATGAGTCGCTCCTGGTACCATATTTCAGTGCAGCGATGCATATGCCCACCAAAATCCAAATCCCTAAATTCCCAATAACGAATGATGAGTCGCTCCTGTTACCATATTCCAGTGCAGCAATGCAGATGCCAACCAAAATCCATATCCCAACGGCGAATGATGAGTCGCTCCTCGCACCATATTCAAGTACAGCGATGCAGATGCCAACCAAATTCTAAATCCCCAAACGGCGAATGATGGGTCGCTCCTGGTACCATATTCCAGTGCAGCGATGTAGACGCCAACCAAAATCCAATTTTCCAAAATTCTTCCAGCTTTACGGTTGGTCCCCAAATTGACTACTGTATACAATCCACGGGCTCAAATAATTCTTATCACACCCATACCCCACCACAATCACCAATCCAGCGGCCGGTCTCCATCCTTGGAATTATGTTCCATTTGGGAAGACCCACTCATGCGTCCTCACGATACATGAGGAGAACAAAACTTGCGAGGTCCTCTTCACTCATAAGAAAATACCTTCGTGTGATTCTTACGACTCACAAAGGAAAAACACACTTGGGGTCCTCACGACCCCTCAGAAGAAAATACACCTACGGGATCCTTTCGACTCGTAGGGAGAAAATACTTTTATGGGACCCTTACGGCTCATAAAATTGAAAAGTCTTAGGTGATAGACCTAAACCTGTCTCCTAAGCCATCGCTCCCCAACAGGCAAAGGCAAATGTTGAATTGCTCCTGGCACCCGTGCTTTAGTGTTAGTAACGCTGATGCTGGCCTCTACCCCAAAATTCCAAACTTCCAATCCAATAGACTCCTAAGTTTTTAAACTGTGAACAGAAGACCCTTAAGTCTTTAAACTGGGAACAGATGACCCCTAAGTCGGTAAACTGGAAATAGATGACTCCTAAGTCATTAAACAGGGAATGAGGGAAATCTCCTCATAGAAAATGATGATTCGCTCATAGTACCATATTCCAGTGAAGCGATGCTGATGCCAAACCAAAACCAAAATCCCCAAATCCACTCATGGCAAATGATGATTCGCTCCTGGTTCCATATTCCAGTGAGCGATACTGATGTCAACCCAAATCAAATCAAACCAACAACCTCTGCGGCGGAATCATGCTTCGTCTCAGAGTGTACCGCGTGTCGAAATCATGTTTCGTCTCGGAGTATCTGCCTTTCCTGTCGGAATTATGCTCCGCCTCAGAATTAACCAACATCTGCGTCAGAATCATGTTTCGTCTCAGAATGTACCCCGTGTCGAAATTATGTTTCGCCTCGGAGTATCTACCTTCCTTGTCGGAATTATGCTTCGCCTGAGAATCAACCTCTACATCAAAACCAGTGACACTCCGTGCCGGGGAAACGTCGACCACAGACACTCCGTACAGGAGACAAGTCACCAGCGACCTCTTCGTCGGAATTATGCTCCGCCCTGGAATCAAGTCAACAAGCGACCTCCCTGTCGGAATTATGCTCCGTCTGGAATCAAGTCAACAAGCGGCCTCCTCTTCGGAATTATGCTCCCTCCTGGAATCAAGTCAACAAGCTTGTCCGAATTATGCTCCGTTTTGGAATCAAGTCAACCAATGACATTCTCGTCGGAATTATGCTCCGCTCTAGAATCAAGTCAACAAGCAACCTCCCTGTCGGAATTATGCTCTGCTTTGAAATCAAGTCAACAAGCGACCTCCTTATCGGAATTTTGCTCCGCCCTGGAATCAAGTCAACAAGCGATCTCCTCGTTGGAATTATGCTCTGTCCTGAAATCAAGTCAACCAGCGATCTCCTCGTCGGAATTATGCTCCGTCCTGGAATCAAGTCAACTAGCGACCTTCTCGTCGGAATTATGCTCCGTTTTGGAATCAAGTCAACCAATAATCTCTGCGTCGGAATCATGCTTCATCTCAGAGTGTACCCCATGTTGAAACCATACTTCGCCTCGGAGTATCCGCTATCCCTGTCGGAATTATACTTCGCCTGAGAATCAACCTCTGCATCGAAATTATGTTTCGGTCAGAATGTCTGCCCTGTGCCGGAACTAAGCTTCATCTCAAGACCCACATGTCCCTGGAATCATGCTCCAATCCCTGGAATCATGCTCCGATCCCCGGAATTATGCTCCCGGAGTGATGTTCCGCCCCCGGAATGATGTTCCACCTCGAAGTCCAACTTCAAGATCCATCAATTTCATGCACACAACTCATATGAGCGGTGTGTATTTATTATTGATGGGAGGCACTTTATTGAGGTCAAAAATCACACCCCGGTTGACTAAGTCAAAATCAAAATCAATCCCAAACCAAGTGGGCCAAAGCCCAGGTCAAGTGGGCCCATGTCCGAGTCGAGCTCGAACATGAAGCGGCCGGCCTGCCCCATGCCAAAATGAAAATCATGTAATAAATAATTTTGATGTAATTTTAATGAATAAATGTAAGAAAAATGGGCATAAAACCATTTTTTTGTAAAGCACATGGCTCATGTGCAAAAGAAATGAGCACATGAGGCATGAGATGGGCAAAATGCCATTTTGTAAAGTCCAAGGGGCTATGTGTAATTTTGTAAGCCTATAAAAGGCAACATGATGATGAAATAAAAAAATGACTTTTCATTCCCCTCAAAATCTAGGGTTTTTCTGCCTCCTTCCCCTTTCTCAAGGTTCTAAAACCTTCTTCAACCTTTTGAATTAAATCAAGAGTTTAACTCTTTCTTTTCCAAAAATAAACAGTTTTTCACCATCAAACCCTTGAAGGGGAACCCAGATCTTCCATCAGATCTCAAAAAGGGAAAATTTTTAAATCTCACCCCTTTCTCCAAGATCCGGCCAACCGAAAGGAAGAAGAAGGAGACCCATCTCCAAAAATCCCATCATGGAAAGATCCAGGGCCAAATGGGAGAAAAAAGATGCCCCCTTTGATCATTTCCAAAGATTTCCAGGAGTTTAACTCCATAAATTAATCTCATTTTAGGAGCTCCAGAAGTCAAATCGGGAGCACGGCTCCCAGTGCAGGGACCAAGTCCCCTCTTCCGCCGATGCCCACGCCCATGTGCCATGCACGTGAGGCGCCGACGCCCAGCGCCCACGCGCCATGCACGCGAGGCGTCGACGCCCAGATCCATGCGCGTGTCTTTAAGACGCTTCCCCCCTCATTTTATATGCACTCTACACTAAATTTAGCTCCCCCGCTAGAAATTTTTTTTCTAACGGGACGCTGCAAGAAGGTCAGGGTGCTGGTGACGGGTTTGTGGGGAGGTCGACGACGAGGTGAGGGCCCAGGCATAGGTTAGGGTTGGGTTTTTTGTCGCGGAAGGAGGTTAGGTAAAAGAGAAGAGGGGAAGAGAGAGATATTGGATTTTTTAAAAATATTAGGTTTAATAATAATTTAGATATATATAGGTAGAGAGAGAGAGGGAGAGAGACGGAGGAATATCTTTTTAGTTAAACAAATATATATTCGTATATAATATATATATGCTGAAGTTTAGATTAGGTTTTAAAAGAAAATATTATAATATATAATTTAGGATTTTATAGTTAATACAAAAATACTCCGAAAAATGTCCGGGTTATGTCTAAAAATCTAGTTTTAAAATACGGATAATATACGTACCAACCAAAACCATAATGCGATATCCGGTTAAAGAAAAATGCATACCCCCAAGAACGGATATACATAAATGCATGCAGCGATCCAAACGAGTCTGTTTCATTAAACGGGATATGAACACGATATCAGGATACAACGACAAGTTATGGGGTATGGTGCAGGCCAAGTTAGATGTTAAAAATATTATATTTGGTTATATTTGTATTATTTAAAATATATGCAGATGTAAATATATGATACAGGTATATAGAGCATAGATGTGTGCACGGATCCTCAGTACCGGTAATCATATAACGTAATCTAGAACTCAGACGGGTTTCAAGCATGCGGGTCGGGTCGGATACCAACCATAGATACCAAAACACTATCCGCAACTAAAATAAGTAATAATCAAGAAACAGTCACAAGATTAGAAAATACTCAAATAAAGCATGGTATAAATGAACTAGAGTGTTACAAGCGATGGGCTTACCGGCGGACGACCGACGATGGGCGGCGGGGCCAGCTGGTCGGTGGGTGGCAATGGAGGCCGGCGGTGGATGGTCATGGCTCTTTTCATGTTAGGCGGGAATATTTCGTGGCAAGGTAGGATAGACATATATTTTGGGGGAATAAGATTACTGTAAAATGAGGTCATTTGATTACCATGGTAATCCTATATTTCCGGAAATACCGTTTATACCTAAACAAGTATAATAAAATTTTATGGTAATCTATGATTACTTCATACCAAGCGCACCCTTCAGAACCACCTGTGATGTCTTCTACCTTTTCTTCCTCATCGAGAAAAAGAAAGGAATTGGCGCTGCCAGCGGCCCATCCTCCATGGTTTGATTTTCCTCCAGAGCTACTTGAATCGATCTCAGGTAAGATCACCACCCTCTCTAATCTCATCCGATTCTGCAACGTTTGCAGGTGATGGCGCTCCTCTGCCACCGCCGCCGGACCTCAACATCAAATCCCTTTACCGATACTTCCCTGCAATCCCCCCGCCACCACGCGTTCCTTCATAAACCCTAGCAATGGCAACGTCTATGTCGTCGGCCTCCCCGAAACCCTCAGCCACCTCGCCAGCGACTTCTCCAACGGATGGATCCTCTTGGTCAACAGAAATTTGACGATGCGTTCCTTATGAATCCAATCACTCGATCTATGATCCCACTCCCTCCTCCAAAGGGGTTCAGGATCCTCTTGGCATGTCATGCCTTCATAGAATCTTACCCAGCAGACGGAGATAGCTTTTCCGGGGCACCGTCATTGCATAATTAGATTGTTCTACTGCAGACTGGGTGACACGGAATGGTCGGAAGTGGTCTGGGACTTGGTTTTCGTTAATTTAATAACTTCTATGGCTTATCACAAGGGGAAACTCTACACCGTAGATGATCTTTCTAGGGGCTTTACGGTTTGGGACATCAGAGGCCTCTATGTGGAAGCTCTCCACCATCCCGTCTTTGAAAATGCCTCTTGCTCTGTTGGAAATTTTTTGCTGTTTAATACGTTTTATATCTGAAAAAATTGAATAATTGAATAAACAAAAATCTAAGTTTTGTAGCTCATAAATTTAAAAAAAAATGAAATTTATGGGAAAGAAGCATGCACTTGAGTGCACTGACCTAAGAAAGATATCGCCTCTCTTGGCAGGTTTATAGCGGCGATTCAATCTCAAGATACAACCCCCTAGCCCTTCTGGTACTTCGACTTGTACAAGTCGCCGGAGTAGTGTTAGTACCTTTTCTGTTTCGCAGTTAGATACTCGGATGTTGTGCATGCACAAAGAAGAAGAAGAGAGAATTTTGTGTACTTTGGTTTTTGGTTTTCTGGGAATATTTTAAAGCCTTCAGGGAATGGTTTTTTATAGCCTCTAAAAATGGTTTGCAACCGTTCGTTCGCAATCGCTCGATCACAACCGTTCGATCCGCAACCGCTGACAACTGCAACGATCGCAACCGTTCTATCTGCAAACGCTCGTAACCGTCAGATCTCCACCGTTCAACTTGCAACGGTCATTTTCCAACGTCGTAATTGTTCAACTTGCAACAGTCATTTTCCAACAGTCGCACTCGTTCCTAAAAACCATTCGTGAAAAACGTTTCAAAGAATATAGTTAAAATATTTTACAAAAATATGTTAATGTAATTTTCTGTAAGAAGAACATTAAAGACTTTGTAAAATGGATTCGGAGCAGCAATGCGGCGGCGGCACGCCCACGTGGTTTCACCATATTCTCTTTCATTGGACTAGATGTGGGCAATGGGGGACTAAAAACCCGCCAAGAGAAGTTTGGACTTTTCCCTTATTTTGTGCATTTGCACATGCTCCCCCCATGATGGTGTGGGACAGGGAACTTGTGATCCTTACTTATCAGCATGCGGATGGCATTCCGAAGAAGCGTATTGAGACTTTCGGATTGGATGCGGATGCGTGCGGGGATTTGAGTTTGAGGCCGGCAGAGCTTCGAGGGATTACTGAACTCAACCCGTTCCTTCGTATGAGTGCACCCCCTCACATTGTTGCGAGTGATGCTTATGGATGTGGAGGAAATGTCATCTACTCCATCTACTCTTCTTCAAGGCATCATATCGATGCATATGACTTTGAGACCGGAAGATTTGAACCATTGCCATATCACTCTGATCTGGCTCCCGCTCCTGGGTTCGGAGTGCTGTGTGGTTCAATCCAACGTTGCGTTAGCAAGATGTTCTTGATGAACCATCAACACTAGGTCATGAATGAAATTACTCTGTTTCGGGTAATTAAAGCTTGATGCGATGTTGATATTAGGTCACTCTGTTAAATTAGAATTCCAGTCTTATTTATCTTGGACCCTACAAATTTTTTTGCTTAAGGAGCTTACTAAGGAATCTGCACACTTTAACTAGCTTTACATTTTATTTATCAAAATGAGATTAGTTAATTGTCAAGGGAATGCCACGTTCCTAAATCTCAAGATTTCTTTTGTAATCTGAAGTTTGATTAGCAAAAAATATATATGATGGAGTCTTGCAATATTATGTCCTGGTTGAGGTTTGTAGCTTTTTGCTAGCGCTTCTTTCTCAGCAGGTATCAATCACTTGCCGATGTAGAGCATGGTCATTTTTGTTATGAAACTTGATTGATCTTGAGGTTATATTCATGTCTAACACGCGTCATGTAATGACAGTGGAATTCCTTCGGTCATGTACCACATACACTTTTCAAACGTGTTGTCTTATAAAATAGAGGAGATACTAAATATTTTATTTCAAGGTTTAAGACCGAGAACGGTGTAATACATATCCAAGCATATGATGATGAAAAGAAAATGAGAGTATCCAGAAGAGCCTGCCTAAGGATTAATAGAAAGAAGAAGATCATGTAGTTTTAAGTTATTATATAAGCTGTATTGTTATAATATTTCCCTCATCTGTTTTTGTTTTTCAGAAAATCCATGACTTGTTTCTAATTTTCTTGTAATCTTGTGCCTTAATGTTTATGTAATGTGTGCAAAACTGAAAATGTTGTATGTATAATTGTGTGTGAGGCATCTCAACTAACTGCATGATGAATGTTGATGAAATTTGCTTGGGGAGCTGAGAATTGGTATCTTATTGTTTTATTTCCTGTTTTGGCTCTAAATTTTAGAATTGTTCATAGACTCATTTGTGCAATCCATTAGCTCTCTCAGTGAATGATCAAAATCCAAGCAAAAAACCCATGAGAGTTGATATGACACTTCCTTTTTGGGGAGAGGTCATAAATTAATGCTTTCGGTGTAAATTCATGGATCTCAGATACGTTCGTGAAAGTGGTGTGTTTGGATGAGCTTTACGGGCCAATTCGAAACAGAAAAATCCAAACAACACTTGTTGATGATCTGCCTTAATCGGGTTGATGGATGAACATTTTGATAGGAAAAATCTTAAACAATGAGGATGAGATCACGTAGTCTGTTTCTTTATTAATCAAGATTATGGTTAATAACGGCTCTCAATGTCATTGGTTTTTTCTAATTGGCTACTGTTTCAAAATTATTTTATTAAAATTATGATTTTTTGTTCTTGTAATGTGTTGTCATGAAAAATAAATGAACTTTTTCAGTTTGAGTTTAAGACCTGACGCGGGTGGAATGGCGTCAAGATGCTACCTTCCGTTGATCTGCTGTTGACGATGATGGACGGCCGAGATTTGAGTTGGAGGATAACTCCTGAAGTGTGTGGATCTCAATGGGTTTGAGGTTGTTGGGGCCGAGCTACCTGCAAGGAAGTCCCGGGGTGGTTGTTCCGCCGAGAACCCTCCGACGATCAAGTTAGACAGGAAATCCGAGTAGAGTAACGGCCTAGTGAGTGGAAAATGACTTACATGAATCGTCTGAAGGAGGGGTTTATATAGCGGTGGCAGCAGGCAGGCAGGTGCGAGAATCACGCCGGCCGTTACGCCCCCGACGTCACACCCGCGTGATGGGCGTGATTTCCCATTAATGGCGAGACAGGCTCGTTAATAGGGATCGTGATGGCGTGGAACGCGGGATCGCGGGCAGCGGATATCTCGTGCATGGCGAGATTCACGGAGGCAAGGCGGAAGCACCTGCGAATGATGTCGTTGGTCGGCCGATGTGACCGAGGAATACCAGGTCGACGGGAGGTTCGAGGACGAGCGGGAGGCCGAGGTATCTAGGTTCTGCGGTAGCCCGGAGACGAGCAGAGGGGGCCGAGGAGGCCAATTCTGTGACAGCTCGGAGGTGAGCTGTGGGTGGTCTGGAAGGCTACCGAAGGTCGGGAGACTCCTCGGGCCGGAGGATGGCTCGAAAACGAGCCGGGAGGGCGAGGAAGCTCAGCACGAAGGAAGGCTCGGAGGCGAGCCGGACGACCGAGGAAGCTCGGGCCTGTGATAGCTCGGAGTAGAGCAAAGAGACAGTTGGCGTGACTGCTGAAGTGCTCGGGGGCAAGGAGTGGGGTGCAACCTCGGAGACGGGGTTCGAGGGAAGCCCTCACTGTAGCACACTGGTTCCCCTACCGTGACCCTCAGGGGCCTAACTGGCTTACGCATGTGACACGTCATCCGTCGCGTGTCATGATCTAAGGAATTACCATTATTGAGCATCATCATTAGCCCCCCACTCTCGTTCCGATCTATTTATGGGTCGGGTCGAGAGTGGACTGCTTGGTTCTTTCTGTGCGGCTTGGCGCTGGTAATTCCTCGTGGTGGATTGTTCGGGGACAACGTTCTTGTTGTCGCGCATCAAGTATGAGTCAAACGAAGGACGAGTGTGGGAAGGTCGGTATCCTTCCTTTGTCGGAGTTGAGGCGCTGATCGCGCGTTGAGTATGAGTATATTCGGCAGGTCTTGGATCCGTGTCTTTGTAGGGTAGGAAGCTACCCGCTGGGGATGCGCCGAGCAGGAAGAAACTCGGCGGCCTCGTGAAGAGGGCTTAAGATCCTCAGCGTCTGATGGGCAGGAGGCTGCCCGCTGGGGATGCGCCGAGCAGGAAGAAACTCGGCGGCCTCGTGAGGAGGGCTTCGGATTCTCAGCGTCTGATGGGCAGGAGGCTGCCCGCTGGGGATGCGCCAAGTAGGGTAGCTGCTCGGTGGCCTCTTGGCGAGGGCTTTGGATTCTCAGCGTCCGATGGGCAGGAGGCTGCCGCTGGGGATGCGCCGAGCAGGGTAGCTGCTCGGTGGCCTCTTGGTGAGGGCTTTGATCCTTGGCGTTGGTGGGTAGTGAACTACCAGCCATGGATGACCGAGCAGGGTAGCTGCTCGGTTGCCTATTGGAGAGGGCTTCGATCCCTGGCGCTGTGCGGCAGTGAACTACCAGCCGGGGATAGCCGAGCAGGGTAGCCGCTCGGCTGTCTCTTGATGAGGGCTTTGATCCCTGGCGTTGTGGGGTAGGGAGCTACCAGCCGGGGGTAGCCGAGCAGGGTAGCCGCTCGGCTGCCTCTTGATGAGGGCTTTGATTCTTAGCGCTGGAAGGGCCGTAAGAAGTGGCTAAGGATGGACCGAGCAGTGAAGCTGCTCGGTGGCCTCTTGGCGAGGGCTTCGATCTCTGGCGTTGTGGGGGTAGGAAACTACCAGCCAGGGATAACCGAGCAAGGGCGGGCCCGGTTGCCTCTTGATGAGGGCTTTTGATCCTTAGCGCGGGAGAGCCCGTAAGAGGCCTACTAAGGACGGGCCGTGCAGGGTTACTGCCCGGTGCCTCTTGGCGAGGGGTTTGATCCTTAAGGACGGGCCGAGCAGGGTTATTGCCCGGTGCCTCTTGGCGAGGGCTTTGATCTCTGGCGTTGTGGGGTAGGAAACTACCAGCCAGGGATAACCAAGTAAGGGCGGGCCCGGTTGCCTCTTGATGAGGGCTTTTGATCCTTAGCACGGGAGGGGCCGTAAGAGGCCTACTAAAGACGGGCCGAGCAGAGTTATTGCCCGGTGCCTCTTGGTGAGGGCTTTGATCCTTAAGGACGGGCCGAGCAGGGTTACTGCCCGGTGTCTCTTGGCGAGGGCTTTGATCCCTGGCGACGTAGGGTAGGGAACTACCAGCCAGAGATAACCGAGTAGGATAGCCGCTCGGCTGCCTCTTGGTGAGGGCTTTGATCCATGGCGTCGTGGGGTAAGGAACTACCTGTCAGGGATAGCCGAGCAGGGTAGACGCTTGGCTGCCTCTCTTGGTGAGGGCTTTGATCCCTGGCGCTGTGTGGCAGTGAACTACCAGCCGGGGATAGCCGAGCAGGGTAGCCGCTCGGCTGCCTCTTGATGAGGGCTTCGATCCTTGGCATCGTAGGGTAGGGAGCTACCAGCCGGGGATAGCCGAGCAGGGTAGTCGCTCTGCTGCCTCTTGGTGAGGGCTTTGATCTCCGGCACTGTGGGTAAGGAACTACCAGCCAGGGATAACCGAGCAGGGTAGCCGCTCGGCCGCCTCTTGGCGAGGGCTTTGATCCCTGGCGTCGTAGGGTAGGGAACTACCAGCCAGGGATAGCCGAGCAGGGTAGCCGTTCGGCTGCCTCTTGGTGAGGGCTTTGATCCCTGACGTTGTGGGGTAGGGAACTACCAGCCAGGGATAGCCGAGCAGGGTAGCCGCTCGGCTGCCTCTTGGTGAGGGCTTCGATCCCTGGCGTTGTGGGGTAGGGAACTACCAGCCAGGGATAACCGAGCAAGGGCGGGCCCGGTTGCCTCTTGATGAGGTGCTTCCGTAGCGTCCCGGGTCCTCGTGCAGCATCGGAAGGAACAGGCTGCAACGATTAGGGCCCGGCTAACCGAAATCTACTCTGAGTATCACCAGGAGCATTTCCTTGATCCAGTTCCACCTTTGTTGTAACCTCTTTTTTGTAAGGCAGAGGAGCCCATAGTACCTTTTTGAATGAATAGAATTCTTCTTTTCGCAACGTTCTAGCGTTTTCTTCGTATTATTAAATAGAAAGGACTTTAGAAGAGTTTACATTGTTCTTGTGAAAGAAGAAATGCACACTCGTGGATATTCCCTTCACTGGTATAGCTTGAGTTTCTCAGCGTTGTAAGGCCGTGGAAACTTGCACCCGTCCGCGTCTTGCTATCGGTAGGCTCCGCCGGGAAGGACCCCGGAGACGAGGAAGGGGCCGTCCCATTTAGGGGAAAACTTATGCAGCCTGCCTTGATCGACAAACTCATTTCGCCTCGGGACTAGGTCTCCGGTCTTGAAGAAGCGGCGCTTGACTCACGCGTTGTAATATCGGGCGGTTTGCTGCTGATAAGCAGCAGTTCTGATCTGAGCCCGGTCTCGTTTCTCCAACAAGATATCTAGGTTGGTCCGGAGGGCCGTGGTGTTGGCTTCGTCGTCGAAGTGTTCGACCCGGTGACTGGGTAGCCCGATCTCCGCTGGGGCCATTACCTCAGTCCCGTAGCAGAGGCTGAAAGGGGTTTCCCCGGTGGGGGTCTTCTTTGACGTGTGCAGGGCCCATAAGACCCGGGGTAATTCCTCGACTCAACTGCTTTGGCGTCCTTCTAGGCGGGAATGGAGACCTCGGAGGACGTCCCGATTAGCGGCTTCGGCTTTCCTGTTGCATTGGGGATGCGCAACCGCGGCGAACTTCATGAGGATGTGATACTCTATGCAAAATTCCTTCACTTTCTCGTTCTCGAAGTTTGTTCCGTGGTCGGTGATGATACACCTCGGGATGCCGAACCGGAGTATCACGTTGTTCTGCAGGAACTTGATGGTCGTGGTGGCATCCGGGTTCCTGATGGGGACGACCTCAATCCATTTCGTGAAGTAATCCACCGCGATGAGGACATACTTGTGCCCGCCCGTACCGGTAGGGAACTGGCCTATCATGTCCAATCTCCACTGGGCGAACGACCACGGGGAGGTAAGGGTGTTCAGCTCGGTGGCAGGAAGGCGAGGTATGCTTCCGTGGAGTTGGCAACTTTTGCATCTTCTAACGAGCTTCTGGGCGTCTTGGTGAATAGTTGGCCAGTAGTACCACTGGAGCAATGCCTTCTGGATCAAGGTGCGGGCCCCTTGGTGTGCGCCGCTGACCCCTTCGTGGATTTCGCGGAGGACGTAGTCGGCTTCACGGGGATCGACGCACCGGAGCAGGGGTTGAGTGAAAGACTTCTTGTAAAGGTTCCCATTGTTCCAGACGAAGTGATGGGCTTTGGCTCGGAGACGGCGGGCTGCTTTCCGGTCTTCTGGGAGCGTGCCTTCCCTTAGGAATTCCACGAGGGGCTTCCTCCAGTCCCGGTCCTCTTCCTGGGCTGCGTACCCATGAAACATTGTCGCCCCGTCTTCCACGCTGGGCCGTGGCAGGGTCTCGAAGATGATAGATCGCTTGTTGTTGGCCGAGTAGGATGAAGCCAGCTTACTCAGGGAGTCGGCTTGGGCATTGAGCTGTCTGGGTATTTCCTCTACCTGAATCTCGTCGAAGTTCTTCCGAAGTCTTCTTACCTCGGCGAGATACTTCACCATTAGAGGTTCCTGGGCTTCGAAATGGCCGGTCACTTGGCCAACGACGAGAGCTGAGTCTCTGCGGATCCGAATTGTTTTCAGCCCCAGCCCGGAGGCCATACGAAGTCCAGCTAGTAGGGCCTCGTATTATGCCGCGTTGTTTGAGGCCTTGAACCCGAGCTTCAGAGAATACTCCATTTCTGCCTCGTTCGGGCCTCGAGTGATGAGGCCGGCTCCACAGCCTTCCTCGTTCGAGGATCCGTCGACATAAATAATCCACTCAGGGACTGAGTCAGGCCCCCCTCGATCGAGGGTTAAGCTGCGAGGGTTGGCGTGGACTCCGGCTCCTTACTGGGTATGGTGCATTCGACGATAAAATCGACCATGGCCTGTGCTTTGATGGCCTGCCTCAGGTGGTATTTTATGTCAAATTAGGACAATTCCCACCTCCATTTCTCTAAGCGGCCCGAGAATTCGGGTGACGCGAGGATAGCCCCCAGCGGGCGCTCGGTAAGAACGAGGATGGTGTGCGCCTGGAAGTAGTGTCGTAACTTCCTTGAGGCCACAACGAGCGCCAGAACGATCATCTTTATGGCTGGGTACCTCGTTTCAGCGTCTTTGAAGACGTGGCTCACGTAGTACACTGGCTTCTGCACTCCGCCGACCTCTCGGACGAGAACTGAGCCTGCTGCTTGGTCGGATACCGCCAGATACAGTGATAACTCGTCTCCTTCAACTGGTCGGGTGAGCATCGGCGGTGTCGCAAGGTGCCTATTTAATTGGTCAAAGACGGTCTGGCACTCCTATGACCACTCGAACCTCGGGATCTTCCTTAGAGCTTTGAAGAATAGAAGGAACTTCTCCCCAGACCTCGACATGAAACGGTCCAGAGCGGCTACCCGCCATGTTAGTCGCATGATCTCGACGTTGGTCCTGGGCGCGGTCATGTTAAGGATAGCGTTGATTTTTTCTGGGTTAGCTTCGATTCCACGGTGGGTGACCATGAAACCGAGGAACTTTCCCCCGGTGACCCCGAATGCGCATTTTGCAGGGTTCAGCTTCATCTTGAACTTGCGGAGTACTCCGAAGGCCTCGCCCAGGTCCTTGGCATGGTCGGTCGACGAGACTGATTTATCAAGCATATCGTCGACGTAAACTTCCATGTTCCTGCCGATATGTGGCTTGAACATGCGGTTGACCAATCGTTGGTACGTAGCTCCGGAGTTCTTGAGGCCGAAGGGCATCACCTTGTAGCAGTATACCCCCCGGTCCGTTGTGAATGCAGTAAGATCTTCGTCTGCCGGATTCATATGGATCTGATTATAGCCGGAGAAGCCATCCATGAAGCTCAATAGCTCGTGACCAGCCGAGCTGTCGACGAGCTGATCTATCCGAGCGAGGGGATAGTTGTCTTTGGGGCAGGCCTTATTGAGGTCGATGAAGTCGACACACATGCGCCACTTCCCACTTGACTTCTTGATCAGAACTACGTTCGCCAGCCACTCCGAATAAGGTACATTCCGAATGAAGTTGGCGGCGAAGAGCCGGTCCACCTCGTCTTCGATAGCCTTCTGTTTGACCGGGGCGAAGCTTCGCTTTTTCTGTCTGACGGGTCGGGCCATAGGATCAACCCCGAGCTTGTGAGATATGATTTTGGGGTCGATCCCAGGCATGTCAGCAGGCGCCCAAGCGAAAATGTCGGAGTTGTTCCCGAGGAAATTAACCAGGTCATCTCGCTGAGTTCCTGTCAGAAGCAATCCGATCTAGACGATCTTTTCATCGTCCCCTTCTATCAGGGGGACCTTCGTCAGTGGTTTGACCGGGATTCCTCGGACCTCCTTTTGCTCGTCTCGAGTGTCCAGAGAACCCCTGATGTCGCCTTCACCCTCGACATCATCGGCTGGCTGCTCAGACGAAGATGTTGCGGTGAAGCATACCTTTGCAATCCGCTGGTCTCCATAGACCCGACCTATCCCGCCCTAATTGAGAGGGAACTTCATCGCCAGGTGGTAGGTCGATATCTGAGCCCGGAGGGAGTTCAGCGTTGGGCGTCCGAGGAGGATGTTGTAGGCCGATGGGATCTTTGCTACGATGAATTCCACGGGCAACGTTCGCGTGTGGCCGGCCTGTTTACCCCAATCAGAGCAGAGCTCTGTTCAAATTCCAAGGCGGAAAACGAAGCAACGCTTCTGTTTCCCCCAATCAGAGCAAAGCTCTGTTTTGAAAATTAAAGTGAAAATTAAAGTTAAAATAAATGAAGCAACGCTTCAGATCCCCTGCGCTGCGCGCAGAGCGCCACGTGTCAAAATCAGACACTCCAGCGCAGGGAGCGCAGCACCCAAAGCAGCGCGTCCAATCAGAGCAAAGCTCTTTTTAAAACAAAATTAAAAGAAGCAACGCTTCAGATGCTCTGCGCTGCTCGACACGTGGCAGCGCAGTTGCGCTGCGCTCTGCGCTGCGCGATATGTGTCAGGCGCAGGTGCGCTTGCGCCAAACAGAATTAAAATTCTGAAAGATTTTTCTGTTCTTGTTAAAACAAGAAGATTGCCTTCTGTAAAACAGAAGCCCTTGGATCAAAGATCCAACGGTGGGGAAAATTCCCCAAATCACTCAGAGAAAGATCTCTTTAACAAATTTAACAAATTTATGGGCACTATATAAAGGCCCCTAGACCCCAATTCAGATCAGCATCATGAACATTATGAGAAATCAAGAACTTCAAACAGAGAGAACTCTGAAGAAATTTCAAGAAGAAAAAGGTAAAAACCTTTAAGATAGAAGAATTTCTTTTAATAGATCATTGATCTAAAAACAAGATCAATGATCTTCAATAAAAAACAAATAAAAATAGTGCTTTGCACTTATGAACCATTGGTTCTCTGAGATCAAGAAAAAAAAGAAATACTTGTTTTCTTTGATCTAAATTAGATCAAGAAATCAAATAGTGCTTTGCACTTTTTTATGAACCATTGGTTCTGGAATCTAAAAGATTCTCAAGTAAATAGCGCCTTGCACTTGCAAAACTGCACTGTTGCGCTCTTAGGTTGGCGCAAGCCACCAGAGAGCGCCACGTGTCAGCATCTGAACCACTTGCGCTATGCGCTTTTGAAATAGAGCCTTGCTCTCTGAAATTGGCGCAACTCATCAGAGCGCGCCACGTGTCAACAGCGCAAGCGCAGCATACTGATGCAGCGCACTGCGCTTGCGTGACACGTGTCTTCACCATAAGCACTTGCGCTCAGTGATTGGCGCAAAGCGCCTGACAAATGCAATGCATTTCTTTTACTAAAGGGCCAGACCCATATAAAAAAGGCCTAGTTGGCCAAAATAAATTGCAATACAATAAAAGGGCAGAGCCCAAGTAAAATTGATGCTCTGCATCTTTTATAAAAGGGCAGAACCCAAACAAAATAAAATGCAATGAAAGGGCAGAGCCCAAACAAAACTTGATGCTCTGCATCATGGGCAGAGCCCAAACAAAATAAAATGAATGCAATACATTACTTGAACATGGGCAAAGCCCTAGCACAGGCCTAATAGGCCAAAGACAAATAAGATGTTAAACATTTCTAAACTGGACTTAGCCCAATCATGGCCGTAAGTCCTCAAATTAAATTGACTGAGCACAACTGCTCTCTTAAATCAATTTACATCCGGTTCGAGGGTACATCTCCAAACTCCTTTAACTCCTGTCGTTGTAATTCTTCAACGACGTCAGAGAGGTGACGGGTCCCGACAACCACACATCAACACGGACTGTGGGGTCCTTAAACTCATGGACTTATGCGTCCTTAAACCAAGATACGGACTGTGGGGTCCTTAAACCCATGGACTTATGCGTCCTTAAACCAAAACACGGACTGTGGGGTCCTTAAACCCGCGGACTTATGCGTCCTTAAATCAAGATACGGACTGTGGGGTCCTTAAACCCATGGACTTATGCGTCCTTAAACCAAAACACGGACTGTGGGGTCCTTAAACCCGCGGACTTATGCGTTCTTAAACTAAAACACGGACTGCGGGGTCCTTAAACCCACGGACTTAAGCGTCCTTAAACTACCTATGGACCACCATGTCCCTAAACTGGAATATGGACCGCAATGTCCTTAAACTACCAATGAACCGCAATATCCCTAAACTATCTATGGACCACTACGTCCCTAAACTGGAACAATAGAGCTCCCAAATGCTCTTTTGTCGGATCTAAACGATCCCGTTTAAGTTGATCTTAGCCTCAAATATGGCTAACGTATCCTTAAACATTCAAACAGACTTTAGTCCCAAATTGGACTATAAGACCCCCAATCAACTTTGGTTCAAGGGTACATCTCCGAACTCCTCTGACACCTATCGTTGTAATCCTTCAACGACGTCAGAGAGGTGACGGGTCCCGATGGCCATGCATACAATGGACCACTATGTCCCTAAACTGGAACAATAGAGCCCCCAAATGCTCTTTTGTCGGATCTAAACGATCCCGTTAAGTTGATCTTAGTCTCAAATCAGACTAACGTATCCTTAACGAACGTTTAAGTTGATCTTAGCCTCAATATGGCTAACGTATCCTTAAACTAAAACACCAAACCCAAATCTAAGTAAATACGGATTTGGACTAATCCACGTCCTACGGGCGACGGCATCACTTAGTCTCTGTATACAATCCACGGGCATCCACAAACAAAACAAACACACACGATACGAAGTGAAATTCTGGAGAAGGAGAAAGTTGTTACCGTGATGCGGTAGCATAATTAACTGCAGGGGCTTGCGCCTGCAGGGAAGAGCGTCCCCACAATCATAAACCCTTCAAGCAAGGGGGAATCTGACGAAGTCTGCTACATCGGCCGCATCCGTCTAAACCTCCGATACACGGTGCCATAAATCAACTTGGCATCTTTCGAGAGGTAGACGGATAAAACCATATAGCATCTGCCCCGAATCTCAGGCCAGACGTCCTCACGTCGTTGCCGCCGTTCGGAGGGGAACACGGCCTCCCCGACGTTAAACTGCAGAGTGACTACCCTTCCACCGTGATGGAGTGGTTGGTGAACCCTGAAAGGACGTGAGAGGTCGGCCTTAGGTCTGCTGGGGTGAGCCCCATGCACAGAAAACAGTCGTAGAAGAGAATGTCCGCCGAGCTACCCGAGTCGACCAGTATCTTATGCACCTCGTACTGGTGGACTTGAGCCGTGATCACCAGAAGGTCGTTGTGGGGCAGGGATATGCCGTGGAAGTCCCCGTCGTCAAAAATGATTGGCTCGTTATCCCTGGCCTTCTTCCTCGGGCGGCTGTCGACCTCCACTGCCGGTGCGGGGTGCTGAGTCTCGTAGGTGCTCGACGGACCTCCTGCTGACATGACCATGATTTTTGATGAGCGGTTCCTTTCGGCGAGGTCCCTTAGGTCTCCTGGCGAGGTCATTTTTGAGCTGCCTTGGCGAGGTCATTTTTGAGCTGCCTTGGCGAGTCTCGCGTGCACGACCCCGTAGAGGGAGGGGGTGCCGGTCATGCCTGGGAACAGGCGAGCTGACCGCCACCGCCTCGGGAGGGACAGAGGTGCGATGAGACTCGGGGTGAAGCTCTCTGACGTGGGACCTCGAAGTCAAATAGGTCGACGCGAGGGACCTGCGACTGTTGGAGACAGCGAGGCGATGACCGGTCGTGCCGACGCGAGCAGAGTCTTCTCTCCCTCTGTAGGGGTCCCGTTCCCGAAGTGGGGGAGCGGCGACTTGTGGATCTTGCCCCGCCGTTTAGACACGGACGAGCGCGTCAACGACGGACGTGAGTCGATCTATCCGAGCGGCTAGGGCGTTGATGGCGTTCGGGGGAGGAGATTCGTCCGCGCATCCGTTGTGGGGGAGGAGGCGGCTAGTGCTTGGATCGTCGTGGTGACCGCTCGCCATTGGGTTGAGATCGGAAGATGAACTTTGTCTTAGTGGAGTCAAGATTTCCTACAGACGGCACCAGCTGACGCGGGTGGAATCACGTCATGATGTTACCTTCCATTGATCTGCTGTTGGCGATGATTGACGGCCGAGATTTGAGTTGGAGGATAGCTCCTGAAGTGTGTGGATCTCAATAGGTTTGAGGTTGTTGGGGCCGAGCTACCTGGAAGGAAGTCCCGGGGTGGTTGTACCACTGCGGACCCTCCGACGATCAAGTTAAACAGGAAATCCGAGCAGAGCAACGGCCTAGTGAGTGGAAAATGACTTACTTGAACCGTCTGAAGGAGGGGTTTATATATCGGTGGCAGCAGGCAGGCAGGTGCGAGAATCATGCCGGCCGTTATGCTCCCGACGTCACGCTCGCGTGATGGGCGGGATTTCCCATTAATGGCGAGACAAGCTCGTTAATGGAGATCGTGATGGCGTGGAACGCGGGATCGTGGGCAGCGGATATCTCGCGCATGGCGAGATTCGCGGAGGCGAGGCAGAAGCACCTACGAATGATGCCGTTGGTCTTCCGATGTGACCGAGGAATACGACCTCGGCGGGAGGCTCGGGGACGAGCGGGAGGCCGAGGTATCTAGGTTCTGCGGTAGCCCGGAGACGAGCTGAGGGGGCCGAGGAGGCCAATTCTGTGACAGCTCAGAGGTGAGTTGTGGGTGGTCTGGAAGGCCACCGAAGGTCGGGAGACTCCTCGGGCCGGAGGATGGCTCGGAGACGAGCCGGGAGGGCGAGGAAGCTCAGCTCGAAGGAAGGCTCGGAGGCGAGCCGGACAACCGAGGAAGCTCGGGCCTGTGATAGCTCGGAGTAGAGCAAAGCGACAGTTGGCGTGGCTGCTGAAGTGCTCGGGGGTAAGGAGTGGGGTGCAACCTCGGAGACGGGGTTTGAAGGAAGCCCCCACTGTAGCACACTGGTTCCCCCTCAATGGCCCTCAGGGGTCTAACTAGCTTACGCATGTGACATGTCATCCGCTACGTGTCATGATCTAAGAAATTACCGTTATTGAGCATCATCATGACCAAAATTGTGAAAGGTTATATGTATTATGTATAGCGACATATTATTTGGTCAAAATTGTGAAATCTAGTCTTTATTACCTTAGAGATGGAAATTTTGTGAGCTCGCTAAGTATTTTTAGATAGATATCATATAACTTTTAAATTACGAACAAATATCCCAAGTTTGGATGATGTGGATTATCTAGAGCAAAGATTTTTTTCCTTTCTTTTCTACAATTTTCTTTTCGATTAAAATTGGAAGTGACACACGATCTCCCTCAATTTGCATTCAAATAGAAGATATTCCTCATATTAGGATGCTAAAATAAGGTATAGTTGCTAAATAATACACGAATGTGTCATCTACTTTGCATCAATATACTTTTTTGATTTTTCCGTTGTATTTATATACTCTAAAGTATAATCCTTTAATACTTTGCTCTTTTCAGTTGACCATCAGATCCATCATTATTTTAAACAAACTCCATACGATTTATACTTTAGGATACCTAAGTGCGGCCAAAAAATCAAAGAAGATGTATATGTGAATATGTGAAACATTGATGTATTATTTAACATTTAACACCTAAAATAACCATCCCACATGTATCCAGTTTTGAAATTGATTTGGGGATTTGGCTATCTAATTTGCAACATAAATTCATTAAAAAATATAAAAAATCAAATCGCGGTTTGTAACCGCAACCAACTGCACAAATCTATTCCAATAACCAACTCTATAAATCTCTCTCAATAACTTAATTCCATACAAATCTTTTCTTAATTACATTTAATATATACAACGTGTGCAAAACACTAGTTATAACTAAAGCGAAGAGCACTTACCAATTTTTCTACACAACAATACACTGAAACACTTAGTGTGGTGCATACACATGTAAGTGCAGGATCCGTTGATTTTGAGAGTGTTGTGCAGAGAAGGGTTGTGTAGCAACCCTTTTCCCCGGTAACTATCCATACTTGTGTTATGGCACGTGCATTGCACGTGAACATATATTAAATACTGAAATTACCATTCAATCTAAATATTTTAGTATCTTAAGATTGAATCCAGAAAATTTGAGAAATCAGCTATGGTTACATAAATATTTTCCAAAAGCATAAAACTCTGCTTCACAGATGCATAAAAAATTTGCTTGGCAATGTCACTGGGTTTTTTTTTCAGGCACACGGCATTTTATGATTTCATAAATACTAAATAATAAAAGAAAGGCTAAAATGCAGTAAACTCATCTCACTTTTACCTGAAAAACATGAAACTCTCTTAAATTGAAAAACATGTATTTTATCTCAAAAACCCTAACAGTGTCACAGTTATTCCATCCATAAGACTTTTTAATACCAGACCCCTTTTTGATATATTTAATCGACCAACTTAATATTTTCTTTTCTTTTTCTTCATCTTTTCCAAATCCATGTTCACCTTTTTGAATCCATGCTCACTTTTTGGAGGATTGAAGGGAATGTGGGTGATAATTTGAATTGGAGATTTTCAGGAAATATGATTTTAAAAAAATTGGTGAGGGAAAAAATTATAGAGAGGAAAGAGAGAGAACTTGTAGAAGAAATGCCTAAGGGGCATGTAAGGACCTTTACACATAAAAAACTAACTGTCTTAAAATTTAGGGATAAAATGAATGTTCTCAGGTTCATGGCGGTTTCTTGCTTTTGAGCAAAAGTAAAGAGATCTCCATCGATTTTAGCCTTAATTTAATTAGGTGGACCGCATTTAGAAAATAATAATGACACGGCAATTTATTTTTGTGCATCACACTTGTAGAGTAATAATAACATATCATTTAATTACGTGCATTGCATATAAATCAATGGTGTTTTTTTTTGTTTAATTTCTCTAAAAAGATGAGAAGCCACATACCAATCAATTTCAAGATTTAATGACCCACTTCATTTTTCCTTATAATAGTAGAGATTTAGGATATATTTCTTCATTAATTTAACTACATGCATCGCATTTGTAAAATAATAATGACATGACTATTTGATTACATGAATCACACTGATAAAATGATAATGACGTGGCATCTCATTACCTGTATTGCACATAAAACAATGGTTTTTTTTGTTTGGTTTCTCTGAAAAAACAAAATCCTACACCACCAGCCAATTTCAAAATTAAATGACTTACTTCTTTTTGCCCTATAATAATAGAGATTGATAATATGGACGGCTTTGATATAAAGAATGGATTGGAAGTCTCTTTTAATTTCTTAAAAAAGAATTATTTAAAGAAAGTGTCATTGATGAAGTTAGCTACATCCTTAAAGATTTTAGCTCAGTTGGTACATATTTTGTGTCTGGTGAGGGTGAGAGGTCCTAAGTTCAAACCGATTTCAAAAAATACATTTTTAAAGTGGCAAAAAAAAGAAGCCACATTTTATTTTTATTGGTGGAATAAAAGTGAATGGACTTGAACGTTTGAACCCCTCACAAATCTTTTCTTCCTAAAACCCAACCCTCACAAAAACCAACCAACCGAAAAACTTCATCCATGGCGACGATCATCGGCCTCTCCGCCGCCTATCACCCGCCATATCCGGCCGCCTCTCTAACTCCCATCATCACCATGAACAACACCATGCGCTTCCGATTTCAATTTCGCCGCTCGGTTCCGCCCTCGCTTCATCGAAAGAGGCCGCCGCTTTTTGGATCTTCGCCGGCCGATGAGCTCAGTTTCCGATGCTCGGCCGTGAGCATGATCGGCCAAGGCGAGTTCTCCGCTGAGGTACTGGACTCGGATGTCCCCGTGCTCGTCGATTTCGTTGCGGATTGGTGCGGGCCCTGCCGATTGATCTCGCCTATCATTGATTGGGCCTCTCAGGTTCGATCTTTTCGCTGTCCTTGGTTGAATTCTTCTTAAATTTGTGTGTGATTGTTGATGTTTTGGAAAGTTGAAATTTTTATTGCTTTGGTCACTAATTGTGAATTAGTATCCGAAAAATGATTGTATTTAATAACAAACATTTGTATATAAATTCAGAAGCCGATTCTTTTTCTGATTTGCAATCGGAAATAATATGAAGATATTTGGGTTTTTTTTGAAATAGGAAGGTTTGAAATTTAAATTATAAAAATAGGGTAGTTAGTTCTTTTTTTTTATGAAAATAGGGCGGTTTGGTGGACCCCACCCCCTCTCCAATTTAGAGGGCGGGTTCTAGGAACCCGCCCTCTACCTATTATAGGGGAGGGCGGGTTCTTAGAACCCGCCCTCCCCTCATTTATGAAGAGGGCGGGTTCTGAACCCGCCCTCTTCTTTCTAAAGGAGAGGGCGGGGCCGTCCTCTTTTAATTTTTTTTTTATAATTATGTGGGGTCCACAAACCATCCTATTTTCATAAAAAAAAACTAACTACCCTATTTTTATAATTTAAATTTCAAACCTTCCTATTTCAAACAAAACCCAAGATATTTAGTTGATGCTTCCCATCATAGAGACAAATGGAAGGATGAGTTGATTTAGGTGCCAAGACCTTTATTTGAAGTGGGAAGTAAAATTAATACACGAAAAATATTAATTCTACTTCATGTTTCTTCCGAACCCACAAAGATTAAGCACAAGCTCCTCCCTAATGGAAATGAAGGTGATCTTCTTGGAACCTCTTGCATATTCTCTACAACGATGGTTTGAAGGATTTTGTAGTGTACAATGTTAACTTCCAAGTAAACTGTTTCTTAGTCTTCTGCTCATTCTTAGGATCCAATAAGAAATATGCATTGACGGTGGTACATGAAAGGTGGTTTCTGGAACATACATCGGTTTGGTTCTTTAATTGCATCTGCTAGTGCTTTTATGAGAAGTTAATTATTGCATTACTCATATAAAATGGTGAGTTTTAGGAATATCGAGTTAGAGAGGATGGTTAACCCCTGGAGTATATTTTTAGAAGCATTGAACCTAATAAATAAACAAGAGATGCTTCTATATCTGCCTTTGGTTCCAACATCAATGCAATTAGTAAACCATTAATAACTTAGTGTGCCGTTATCTCCTTCCTTATGAATCCCACTTACCATTTCCACTCTGGATCCTTAACCATCATTTTCTCTGCGTGTCCTCCTGTATAAGCTTTGAGTTTGTCTCTATGATAGAGTGAATTAATTTATAGGCTTAAATTCACAGAACTGCCACAAACTCTTTCAACTTCACCTGGCCATTCATATGAACCTAGCATTGACCAATCCCAGTTACCAATAACACACTTATGCTTGTAGCATACCACAGTTGCCAAGTAATACTTTACCTACCGGGCTTGAAATCCTACCACGATCTACACGATCTACCCAAGAGACAAAATGGTGGGACTCACAACACCTAGATACTAGTGCCAAACAAGTGGCTCCATCCATGATATTTGTCTCTTGGATAGATTGTGGTAGGATTTCAAGCCCGGTAGGTTAAGCATTTTTCATAGTTGCTCCTCCTTCATAGGAAGGTGTAATTTGATTTGGATGCAACAAGGTTACTGCACCATTCAATGCACCATTTACAGAACAAGTTTAAAATGCACAAATCTAGCTTGATGCATTAGGGACGAGGGAGCCCCCGAGATCTTTAATCTGTATGGAGCCAGCATTATTTGAAGGGGAAATTTTTTTGCCAGAAGGATGACATTTAATTTTTAGAGCAATCTTGATGCACCACTTAACACTACAAGGTGATGCAATGGCGGGATCTATGTTGCAGGGTTGGTATACAGATCATGAAAATTTTGTTGTTGGTATAACCGATGATAATTGAAAAATGAGGAAGACGAGGGAAGAGTGATCACTAATAAATCTCATGCAATTAGCCTGATCCAAATCTTAACGCTAGTGCTACAAAAGGTAGTTTGATGGAAAAGATAACAGGACAAAGGTTTGGCAGAGTTTAGAAGTTAATGGTTGTGGTCAAGCAAAGGGTGTCAGGTTCATGATAATGTTCCCAAATAAGCACCGGTTTAATTTCTCATGAAATACGAAAACTAGTGAAATGATATTCTATCAAGGTAACCGTAACCTCCTACTGCCATGCCATGTTCTTGAGCATCAATACTTCATCTTCTCTCTGAACTGTTAAAATGTGTTCATCATTGTTGTGGAGGTATTGGCACAACATTGTATGTCATATAGTATTGTAAAGATATTGCGTGATATATGATATAATCGTATGTTATTGTCAAAACAAACAAGAACCAACAACCAATAATTAATATGAATGGACATAATATCAGTAGTACAACCATTTCATGTTCAATTCATCACAAAATTTCATGAAGTGTTTATCAGTGCTGAGTTTCATATTGGCCTTGCCTACGACACATCTTGATGCTAATGTTGACATGAGTTGAACTTAATGGGTATCTGTAAAATATATCAGCAGATAAGTAGAATAGTAAACCAAATTAGAGACAGAAACATGTCATAAACTTGTGTGATTAAACGGCAAGCTTTTTCATCGATTTAGGCGAAAAGCTTACTATAGGGTCTCCAAAGAGATTATATCCCTTCTATAGAAAGGATATAAGTGCTAATGGCTGTGTGAGGGAGCTGAAGAGAGATGCATAATGTTTTAGGACAATAAGAACAAAGACTGACCTGTTCTCTATCATCATATGATTAGACACGGTAGTTAGTAAATCCCTAACTCTTTGCATTATTTATGGATGAACTTGCGAAATATATTCGGGATGATGAGGGCCATCATGTATGTTAATAATTAATCATAAATGTATTAGTTGATGGAATTAGAAACCGCATCATTTTTCCTAGTAGAACGGCGGATGAAGCCTGTATAATTCAATGCAACCCTTTTCAAGAATTATCTGAACCTAAACGAGATCAGATTGTTACTCAGAATCAATAATTCATCATACCGATGTAATTAAGAGTGTCTTCTTCATGTCTTGATTGCTAATATGATGAGGAGGAACCCTTAATTGAATTGAAGGTGGACATGGTTCATATAGCTGACTTGCTGCTGATGTTGTTGATTATAGTAAATTCTTAAAAATATTCAATATGGACGAATATATTGCTTGCATCGTAGTGGAAAATGAAATATAAATAAAGTATAAATCAAAATTGGTTGATCGCTACTCAGGATAAACAAAATTTAACACAATAGAGGCAGTCTAAATTTAGTCTGATGAGATGCTTAATGGTTTGTTCCTTTCTTCTGACCTTATTTTTTTTCTCATTTATTTCATTTTCTTCCTATGTTTTGCCTATGATGGCCTCATAATACCAGTACGTAATTACATGTAACCAATGTTAGTTTGATCCTGTCTTTTAAGAGCAACTTTCTTCTAACTTTAGAACAGGATTTAAGAGTTTTAAATGAGTTGATGAGTTCCCCTTCATATTAAAATTTTCTTTTGTGAAGTGTTCTATATATTGCAAAGGCTAAATTGCACTAAACTATCCTTAACTATGAGCATTCTTCACTAAACTATCCTTAGAAATGTTGCAAAGAATAGCTGTAAAATATCTTCTGAAAAATAATTGTCATATAACTTTAATTAGTTTATGCTAGTTTAATTCCTGCACTTGAAACATCGTGAAAGGGGAAAAAATCCATGCTTTTAAATAGGGCTAGACTTTGACCCCACGCGTAATGCGTGGGATCAAAATGATTCAAGATATTTATGAAAAAATTGGAAAAGCAAATAGAAAATCGATATACATTCTTTTTGTCAAGACAAAGTTAATACCCATTTTTAATAACATAGAAAATTAATATCAATTCCATGATTAATTTATTTTGGAAGTACTTCATAAATATTTAAGGGTTTTTTTTCGGTTAGCCTTCCCATATTTCAATATTTTTCTGTCCCCCATAGTTAGTATTTACTTGGAGCTCTCTATACTTATAAATTAGTCATGTAACTCCCTACTTCACTTTTGAAAATTATTCCTCCTCCTCGGCCGCTGCCTTCTTCCGCCTCCTCACCGCCATCATCTTCCTCTTCTTCTTTCATCCACCGCCTTCTTTTTCCTTTTCAACGCCATCGCCACCTTCTTCTTTCTCTTCTTCTTCAATCCACAACAGCCGCCGCTGTGGTTATGGGTGGAAGAAGAAGAGGAAGAAGATGGTGGTGATGGTGAGAAAGAAGATGGTGATGGTGTTAACGGTGGCGATGTTGAAGCGGAGGAGAAAAAAGGTGGCGGGGACGGCGGCGATGGCGGAAGTGGAATAATTTTTAAAAGTGAAGTAGAAAGGCTGTATGAGTAACTTATAATTATAGAGGGCTACATGTAAATACTAACCATGTGAGGCAGAAAAATATTGAAGTATGAGGGGTTAACGGAAAAAACCTAATATTTAAATATTGGTAATTTTTTTCTGAAGGAACATTAATAATTATTTGGGATTAAAATGATTCAAGATATTTATGAAAAAATTGAAAAAGCAAATAGAAAATTAATACACATTCATTTTGTCAAGAACAAATTAGTGCCCATTTTAAAAATATAGAAAATTAGTATGAGCTCCATTTTAAGAAATCGATATTGTGATTTTTTTTTAAAGTATGCCATTTTAAATATTGATAATTTTTTTTGAAGGACCGTTGATAATTATTTAAATAATGAAACCTGACCACCAACTTTTAAGTAACTATAATTCTTATAAGCAAATATAAAGAATCGATTATCTAGTAAACATATTTTATTCTATTATGTTTTATTTAAAAAAAAAAATATGTATGAAGATTAAAAATACCAATGGTTTTCTTGAAAACAATAAAAACATCATAATTTCTTTCTAAATCAACACCAAATCATTACCTGCCATAGGATCTAAGGATAAATTAAGAAAATAAAAAGAACGAAGGAATAAAAACTGAAACCAAATAATTAGAGAAAACCCATACATATTTTTATTCTTTTTAGGCCTCACACATACTTTTTTTGGGTCTCACATGAACCATTTGAAAATAGGTAGGGAAAATAATAAAATGAGAAGGCAACGACAAAAAGGGTAAGGGGAAAAATAGTGTTTTGGGAAAAAATTCCCTTTTGCAAAAGATTCCCTCAACTGACCCAACTTTATAGTAGTATGATGATAATGATGGATGGGAACACATTACGTTTAAAAGTCATTGCTCAACTTTTAAGTGTGTGTGAATCAATATGTAGTACTAATATTTATATGGATATTTTTTCTGAGGCTTATTTACTAAAAACTCCCAACATGTTTGAGCCATTTTAACAAAATTATCATTACCTTTAAAACTATCAAAGATAATGGTGCCACGTTAGCACCATCTGGGCCACATCACTTAAGTTGCCACATCAGTAATTTTTTAAAAACCCCAAATTATCCCTATTCTAATCCAAACCCTTTCAAAAAATAAATAAAATAAAAATACACAAACAAAAAATCCTCATTTTCTCATCCTTCTTGGCCATCATCGTCGGCGATGAAGGCATCTCGCCGCAGCCGCCATTAACACCACCGCTACCACCACCTACCTTCTCTTCCCAGTACCGCTGCCATCACCACCATCGTCAACAACACCATCATCAACACCACCATCGTCATCAACACCATCATCGTCTTCCTTCTTATCTTCTTCAACCCATCACCATCACCATCATCAACATCATCATAATCCACAACACCATCTTCTTTTTCTTCCTCATTTTATTCACAACACCACCACCATCGTATCCCTGCCGGCATTTTTTCCCTTCCCTTCCCTACTCCGGCCCCCCTCCACCCCTCCCTCCAGCCCCTCCCCTGCTCCCAACCTCGTTCCGTCCCTCCAGACCCTAAAAATCGCCACCACTAAAAGCCACCACCGCCACAATCATCACCACCGTCATCACCACCACCACCACCAGCCCGCCCCCACCCTCTCCTCTACCCCTGACCTCGTCCCCTCCCTCCGGCCCTTGATCTTTGATCCTCCCCCCGCCCTTCAAAAAAACCCAAATCTATTTAATTAATAATTATATAAAAATATTATTAATATAGTTAATAATTATTATTTTTTTATGAGAAGGGCAAAATGGTGTTTTATTGCAAAATTTAACACCGTTAACTCATGATAGTTTCTTGATAATTTTAAAGATAATGATAGTTTGGTTAAAATGGCTCAAACTTGTTGGGAGTTTATAGTAAATACGTCTTTTTCTGATTCAGGAATACAAAGACAAATTAAAGGTTGTAAAAATCGACCATGATGCAAATCCCCAGCTGATTGAAAAGTACAAAGTATATGGGTTGCCGTGCTTGATTCTCTTCAAAAACGGGAAAGAGGTCCCAGAAAGTAGAAGGGAGGGTGCCATCACAAAAATCAAGCTCAAAGAATATCTTGATTCCCTACTTGGTTCTGCTACTGTAGTCTAACTAATATCTTGTACATCATTTTATTTTTGTAATCTTTGATGATTCATTCATCTTGCAAATTATCATAAGCTAAAATTTGTAGAGCTTGATATTTTCTGAGCCCAATGTTACACTCTCCTGGTGTATGTATTATTACAATACAATTTCGCTTGTTGTTTTGTTGGCAATTATGTACAGAATAATCACAGAATGGACAATGAGTTGAAGTTCTGGATGTTTGAAGCTTTCCGAATTCTCGCTAAATAACCCTTGTGAATTTATCTTTGCTTGTTGTACCTGTGATATGTAGGAGATTGTGTTTTTTTAGCTCTTAGTATTTTGCCTGCTTCTATATCATTATCTCCTCATTGATCAAAGAAATATTAACAGATAAATAAAATAAGCAATCCATTAAATTTTATAGTTAATGTGCCCAAATACTTATCTTGTCATGGTATTGATCAATCTTGTTTAAAATTATAAGCCGTGGACTGCTTTGTCAATAGTGACAGTTTGGGAGCATGACATATGACCATGATTATATTATACTATTAGTGTAGTATATTGATTAAATTACACTAAAATACAGTCACATTTCATCGTTCTTTAAATGATACTTTATTTAATTACTTCATCCATTCCACATTAGTAGTTTTTTTGGCACACCTTAAATTTTTTATAGATGTTAAATTCCTTATTGAACTCTTAAAAATGATATTAAAGTGCTAATATACAATGTTGATAATTCAAACGAACATTGCTCACACGTTAACACATGTTTTGATTATAATTTAGTTGCTGGTGTTCATAATTCAGGTATTCTTGTTTAATCTTCACATAGTGTATTTTGCGTCCTCTGTAGATCTCATTCATCCATAGTACATTGGTGACGCGTAATAGTGAGAACCGTTATGATCACTTGCATCAAACATTCCGAATTCATGCTTGGCCGAAACTGCATCCGACTAATACAGAAGTGTAAAGGACTAAAGTGGACACGCTTAATAAATTTACGATGCGCTTAGAGCGATTGCTGCAAATTACCATATTTTTTCTCTGATTAATTATATATAGTTTTTGATACAGCTATGGACTACTGAGGCCATGACAATTACTTGGGATATTATGCTTCAATTCTAACTCTTAATGGAGATGTCTTGCAGTAGCTGCCGCATTGCTTGCTTCCCTGTAATTTGATAACATGAAAGTGATGTTGTAAAAGAAATTGCATGTTTCAACCATTGATGCAATACTTTCATTTATGCCAACTGACATTATTACTAATTTCTGCACTGGCCTCAGTTGGTGAGGAAATATTTTTTGTATTTGTCCTGTGCCTTAATATTTCTTAATAAAGAATTCCCTTGAATTTATAATATTATTATAACAAAAATTTTGTTGACATAGTTGAGCGATTTCAAGTTGCAGAACGGATAAGGTGTATTTCTGATATTGACCCCTAGGTTTCCACGGAAGCTACCGGGCTGGTAATCGGCTCACAATAATTTTGTTTTGTATATTTTGAAATTTGGATGACAGGTATATGAATTAGCTGCGACATGCTCAATATGATATGCATACCTTTACTAGTGACACAGGCGACTTGTGTAATTTTTAGACATTAAGGGGGACTGTGTTCATAGAGGATAAATTTGGATGATGTGAGACATAACCAATTTTAACATCAATATTAATTTATTATATATTTATCGGCATTTTCTACAATCTACAACATATACAAACTCTTTTAATTACATAAAACCACATACAAGAGAAATCAAGAAGTCAGAAAACTCGAGTTGGTAAAGTACAGTAGTTTATTTCCGTGTCTTCTTCAATTTTAATTTTTAAGCAACCACCGCTGCCCGCAACCGGAAAAGAAACTCAATATTTAGCTATATGTAAAGCTCTTAGGATCAGCTCCTTTTGCAACCATTTACGAGGGATAAAGATCTTAAGAGCTGAGAATGTTGAAAACAGTAGGCCAACATATGATGGTGTAATATGCGATGATAGTGTGGAAACCAATCAATTTGTCTGCACAGCTTCATTGCTTGTTTCTACACATGGCTATCTTATTCAATGTACTAACATATGCTCTTTTGTGACAATAATTCATACTTTTAAGCAAAGTCGCTGATATCTGTCCCAAAGTCATTCTGCGTGCGAGGTCATGTTAAATAAATAAAAAGAAAACTCTCGGCCCTCATTATAATTTGGGATTTTTTTGTGTGGTGGAAGGGACATTTTATATTTATTAAAACAATTTTCTAAAATATGAAAACTTCCTCGTCTTTTAATTACAAGATGAATATTTGGTTTTTAACTAAATTTGATTTAAAAAAAATAAAGGGTTATATGTCACCCTCAAAACTACATACCTTGAAAACTTCATGGTTTTCATGTTCACTCCTCAAAACCTTTTGCTAATTCAAAGCTCTTCCTTTAATCTTGCAAATCCAAAGTGTATGTGAGAATGTTCGGGAATGGAATTGCAAGCGTAGCTGCTACAAAAATTTGATGTAAACATGGTAACCGAGCACATTCCCCTCTACAACTCAACATTTCTCTACCACCGGTTTCTAAGAAACGAGAAACCGTAAAACACGCATTGATCCCGGCTTTCAAATATGTTAATAGACTTGTGCAGTTTATACTAGCGATGATTATAAGTTTAGGTATGACATCAAGTTGAATTGAGTAGGTTAGCCATGCCGTTTATATGCAATTCACCAATATTACTTGCAAAGTTCTTGAAACTTCCGCAAAGCTGTAGTAATATTAATAGATCAAAGGCTAAATGACAGGATATTAATAGTTCAAACTTTAAAGCCTGCACTTTACCTTCTTCCAGCATATCAACTTTATTATTTACATTAATTATTCCTGAAGTGTACATATTTTTCATTTTGAATGATAAACCGTAACATAAAATGGCGTTTAAACTTCAGAAATTCCATTCACCTGCCAGCAGGTTTTGTCACATTTTAATCTTCATTAAGTCCATTTGAAATTGAGAGTTTTTATTTCAAATGAACAATCTGGTCATGTGAGTGACTCCACTTCTTACGGGTACATTACCTCACTAGAAGTTCTTCATTTTAAACCATTTTAGAATGGTGTCAAGATACTTGAATTGAGACAATCCCAAAATTCTTACTAGATCTAACCCTATAAACCTGGTCACCAGAATCAATGATGTGTATATATGATCCATAAAAAAGAAACAAATGTGACAACCAATATTTGACCGAATCGTAATATAGGAACATCACTTCGTATCAAGAGTATGTTATCCACATCAATATGAGCAATCTGACATTACTTCATACTGTTTTCTTACAAATACCAGGTTTATCTCTAATTTTGATAGATTGAGAGCAAAAAAACAAAAACAAAAAAAAAGAAAGAAAAGAAAGCGCTGCTGTTCTTCTTCTCACTCACTTGAGGATTTCAATTTTCAAAACATTTCCCACTTCAAAATTTCTAGGGTTTCCCATTCTTGATCTCCATAACTCGATCTCGAGTTCCTCATGTTGAGATCACAGATCAGTCGGTACAGTGGAAAACCTTATGGGTTTATAAACCTAGATTTCTTTATACACGAATAACAAAACTTGATGCAAACCGCAATAATAAATAACACAAGAGATTAATGGAGAGAAACGGGAAGAAGCTTTATTAGAACTTAGGAGAAAGAATATAACCTTACAAGACGATTATAAATAACCCTATTCAATATGTCCAACGAGATCACCTTGCTCTCTCTCTCTCTCCAAGTCCTCCTTAGTCGATATTCTTCGATTCCTTACGAAGTCGACGTCGTCTCCCTTTAAACTATATGATAAAAAAACATCCTTAATGGTCTTCGTCTTGATCTTTTAAACCTTATGATTAAGGTCTCCGACACTTTAAACCTTAACCCTAAAATCATATATATAACCTATATAATTTAAGTTATAATAAGATCCTAGAAATTACATAACTGCCACAAGATACCTAATTTTCGAGATAAATCTCGAACTCAAAATTCTGAACTTATCTCTAAGGCAGACGTCTAAACCTTTGATGGGAAGACGTCTGCCTTTACTCTATAAAAGACAGAGCGCTTGATAGACGTCTGAACTTATAAGGTTCGGGTGTTTGTACCTATGGCAGACGTCTGAGTCTTTTAGGTTCAGACGTCTATGCCAAAGTCTCGGGTTAAGATGAATTTAATACCAGACGTTTGAAGTTCATTGCTACAGACGTCTGGCCCTTCTCTGGAATTGCAGTCTTGAACATATATGAGACACCCTTCACAACAATCTCCACCTTGGCTCGTATATTCTTATAGCTATCTTGAAAACTTGTTGCTCTTCGACTCATATACTTTAAGGTTGCTTTAGTTGTTCTTCCCGTTTTTCTTGCTGGCACAATCTTTCTTCAGAATTGCGAAACTGATGTTGTCACAGTTTTTAACCAGAACCTAGAAACTGGTGTGACCCTCCTACCTAGGTCATCCTTTCTCACACTTGAGTACTTGAATAGAAGCCAAGACAGATTTGAACTTTTCTGCAGAAATGACCTTCATGAGCATGTCCGCCGGATTCACCTTAGTATCGATCTTTATCAAATCGATCTGTAAGTCTACGGTAGCGTCCCGGCCGTCATTTTGACACCAAACGCGGAACAAAAACTTTTATAACTGGCGCTATCGCATACTATAACCCGGATCTTGCCATTAACGCTAAACTAACAAACTGTAAAGAGGTAGAAAGGCTATACCGATCGATCCGAGTCCTTCGGTCTTTAGCTATCATCCCACGCTCCTCGCGGCAACTCTGATCTCTTGTCTCCTCATCGAATTGCACCACGTCAACGGATCTTTAAACGGGCTCCCGCCTCTATACCGAGGCAACTCGGACATCAAGTCTGCTAAAAGAGATGACCAAGATGAAGTAGAGAATGAGTAGAATACTTTGTCTCAAACACCCTAGGGTTCTCATCACATGAAAGGGATAGGGTGGAGGTTGAAGAAGATGCTAAGAATTGGAAATTGTGAACTCAAGAAACTATCTCAAGAGAGCAAAAACCAAGCATACAAAAACAATCCCTTGGCTGCCCACTTCTCTTGTGTGTGATATATATAAGGTTTAGAGTTAGAGAAATAAAAAAAATATCTTACCAAAATATCTCCAACTCAACCCTAAAATATCTCACCCAAAACAAACATCATTAATTCTTTAATGACTCACTAGATGACTCATTACATGAGTCATTAGTGAACATTCTAGAATCAATGCGTCACACTAATGAGTCACAATTTCCAAAATCCATTTAATCATTTAAACCAAAATGATTAATCCAAAAAGAAATGCATCTTCTAAAATATTCTCGTAACGGATTACGAGAATACCCCTCACCTGTATATACATACCTGTATCCGTATTCCGACCGAATACGAATACGAGAGACTAAAATATTCCGACTTAATATAATACTTGGATCCAGCTTAAACCAAAGCCCACCAGTATTATCTGTCCGAAATATGACACGTGCACAAGTGCATGTGCATTTCGAACCCTGCCATAAAAACATACGGCCTCTATAACGTTTCGCCCGAACTTGAGAAACTATCTGTGGGGGACTCTAAAGACTCGTCAGTACCCTGGCAGTGGGTTTAACCACAAGCACGTCAGCGGCACTAGCAGTGCGTAACGGCTGCTCATGTACTGACCGAAAGGGAAGCCTGATGAGCGAACTCATCCTGGAACCCTACCGAGCCTATCAGTGACAATATACGTACAGTCTGGTCCGTTCGTCTATGAGCATCGCATATCGGGCCTAGGGGGCTGGTAACGTCAGACCCCCAATAGCGGTATAAGTCGTGTCGGAGAGTAGCCCTGAACACCCTGAGAAACTACTGGAATACTTACCAGTAATTCTCACCTGCCTTGGCCAAGGACTTGGTGTAATGTCTCTTCTAGACACAGCGCGATCTCACCCCCAATACCGGGAGAGACGAATCCCCTGCCGATCCGCTCTCTTGCCTCCATGTGGCTCGGGACTGTACCCAACTAAAACCTGTTTGCATGACTCCTTTGAGCCGTGGTAAGGTAGTAATCAAAGCACAGTGGGAACTCACACGAGACAAATGACGACCTCAGGTCGATGAACTAACCTGTACACATGTCACCAGGGAACTGCTATCTGACGCTAGGTATAAATACCAACTAGCAGGTTCCCGGCGAGTCCTGTCCGGTGTACTCATAACCCAATGAGCACCTGTATACATACTACGTGATCCAACTGACACCAGTGGCTTGTGAGACCGGCCACCACCCTTCGTCGGGGTCTCGACTGTATACACTAGTCTACTCCGGAGTATCGATGCCCTGTCTCGAAACTCCCATGACTAGGGACCACTTTAAGGATGTGCTTATAGACTACCCAACTCTCACGTATATGATCGCCATCATACTGTTTGTAGTCAAGCAGGATCCTAAGGGCTCTATCAACGTGTAATAGTGATCATGTCACCTAAAACTGTACACAATGATAAAGGCAAACCGGATAGCATACTATCATCTCGAGTAAGACTGTCCTACCGGTATAGGTCCTCCCTCAATCATTGCAATCATGTACCTGCGATCCAATAATTGACTTTGAGGGTACTATATCCAACAATCTCCCACTTGTACTTAAGGCTAATTATTGCGATGTCGATACTCACAGCCCGTGTGATATCGAAAACCCAACTCCTCTACTAAACAGTTTCACAAAGCTCGTTTGTAAAAACTCTTGTGTTCGAGAAATAGCCTCAGTGAGTGGATCCGCCCTGATGTTTCTTTCTATGTCTCTTTTAATCTCAAGTTCGCGGAGAAAGCCATCTCCCGAATTGAGTAATACCTGTCTTAGAATATGTCTGGATATCTGATGGGATCTAGATCATAAATGAACTCCATATCCAAACTTCTTAGACTGCATCGACAACTGAAACTAATCAGTATCCAGCACCTTGCCTCCCACAGTATCCTCTTGGACCACCAGTCCATAATACTTCCCCTTTCGTCAGAGAGAAAACTATAACTCTGACAATCACTCTGTCATCCATGTCACCTTTAGAAGCCTGGAATGATAACCGTCTTCGAAGGAGGCTGCCATTATTAAATCCCTAGAATATCCACTTATGTTCTAAAACTGCTTCCGAATGTTTCTCCAGGATTGGATTAATATAAACTTATTGCATCTAGTGCAAAAACAACATCTGGTGTGGTACTTGACATCTCATGATCAACTCAATTGCCTAAGCAAGTGATATGTTAATCATGCACTTCCCTCTCCCCTTTATTCTGTAAGACACCTTTAGAGAGGGTGACTCCATCACCTGCAGGTACACCACCATGCCAGGAGTCGTCCATTCTAAAATACTATTAGAATACTGTCAAAGTACCCATATTGGGAAACTACCCAAATCTAGATCTAAAACCATAGATCTAGTAATCAGAATGTCAGATATTATATCCATATCATGTAAAGAGAAACAACTGTGTGACAACCAAAGTATAACCGATCGTAGTATATGAATTTTACTTCCTACTCTGTGTATGTCATCCAAATACCAGGACATCACACTCTACTACCTTCTTAACAGATCCATCCCCTATTCTGATGAAGTCAAACCCATGACTGTCACATCAAAAATAGATGATCTATCTTCGCTATATCTGCTCGAGTCTATAAATAAACATAAGCTACTTGTCCACTATACTTCCGTTGCTCCCACTGACCACAACAACCCTCTGGCAGAATAATATATACATGCACTTCTAAAGCTAGTTTAGAACGACGCTATACTTAACCTCCTGCCGGGTCTCATAGCCCGGAACAACAGTAGTGTCAAGTCTGGGTAAGCAAGAACCTCCCTGTCACCGTCCTTGAGGCTACCGGAGTACCTCTCGGGTGCCTAAGGATACCCACCATATTTGCGGAGTGGCTAATGGAATGTCAAACCTGATTGAATCTTTAGGTCCTATTAAATTTTCCGTAATCGTTTGCGGTTCTGGAATCACTTCCAGTTCTACCATACTCCCACTACTGTTTTCTGAAAAAATCCATTTTACTAAAACTGTGGCGAGTCAAGAACAATATCACCATTGATCTTCCAGATGGTAGAGAGTCAACCCTCGTCATAGCCTGGGCCAACCCGCAAACTGCCATTACAGAAACGTGCTTTGAGTTATCCAGAGTCTGGTTTTAATCATAAGCCGGACAACTCCCCGTACCTTAACATCGTTAAGATATGAACCATTCTATATCCCATATAGAAACTTTGGCACTTATTTAATGGGAACCGGATTCAAATCATGCAACTGTCTCCAGTGCATATCAATTTAATGGAAAGAGGCTTATCAGCATTACTCAATTTAGGAATGCATCCAATTATGAGTAACCTGAAAGAGAAACAAATTTCTCAAAACCATTACTATCAACTGAATACCAATCACAAGTATCTACATCTTCGATCACCTTGAAAAATCTCGATACTTGCGACACCTGGTTCTCTACTAAATTCTTATACCTATAACTTCTCAAAACTTAGATATTGTATTTCTACGAAACACTTGTCTAAAAACTAGAGAAATCACAAGTAAACAGAAAATAGTACGAGGATCAACCCCTTTGTCCTGATGGACACTGGACAACATACAATACTCTGTATGAGTCCTCTGAGTCGAATAACTCAAAACCTATGCATCGTAGGTTGAAAACTGTACTTATGGTTAAGAACTACTCCATTGTTCAATACTCCTTACCCAATCGTCAACTGAAATAGGTAAATGTCACGGACATAATTTCAAAAGGTTATATCTCACTTTATAAAAATAAACGTACAGATATATCAGTTTGAAATTGGTACACAACAACGGATACTCAAAACCAAATACTTGCCGTCCGGCAAAAACCCAAGCGATTTCCTCAAATATCACCAATTACAACGAATTCCGATATAATGAAGATGATCACCTAATTTCCAATAACTTACTCCCACTCATTATCTGTAAAACCATACAGATGTGAGAATCATACCTGGTAAATACATACCCTGGAGTAAGTATCTAATCGGGAAATCAGTTTTCCTTTAACAATGCACAGTGAAACTGAAACATGAAAATGTTTCGTAGGGGTATCCTGGTATTCCTAGTAATGCCTGTTCCATAATCCTATTCATGACTGTAACCGTATATTTCTTTGCCATCTCTCCAAATCCCTTTATTTGTCTTTATTCATTACCTTCTGTATACCCCTTTAGGCTAAGTGGTTTTCTTCCTTCCCTACCGTTCGGCACCAGCCTATGGTTTGGAAGAAGACTATCCAGTAAGCATAATAGGTGTACTCTCCTAATCCTAGGAGTACTCTTAACATGAGAGAAGGTGATGATAAAAGATAACTGAATAATACCTTATTCTATTTCTTCCGAACTGGGGAAAAAAGCAAAGGTGAAGTAGGAGTGGCGATGAAGTACGTGGTTTGGTCGTGAATGATAGCAGTCGCAATTTACTTTGCCCTCTTTCTAATCCCTTTATTTTGTCTTTACTTATTACCTTCTGTACACCCTACTTAGGCTAATTGGTTTTCTTCATTCCCTACCTTTCGGCACCTGTCTATAGTTTGGAAGAAGACTATCCAATAAGCGTAATAGGTGTACTCTTCTAAACTAAGGAGCCGTCGCAACCTGAGAGAAGGTGATGATAAAAGACAACCGAATAAACCAATTCAATTTCTCCTGAACCTGGATCCATCCTCGAATAAGCCCCTTCGAGTTCGTATATAACCATACGATGGATCTATCCAATGGAAGTGGATGTTCGTAGTGATACGAGGTGTTCTGAGAAATGCAAAGGGTAAAAGAAGGAGCGGCAATGAATTATGCAACTTAGACAATCCAAAAGCCAGTATTTTAAGAAGGTTCGGTCAACTTGGTCACTGAGTCATAGTTTAGGGTCGGTCAATGGTCGCTGCCAAAGAGAGAGAGAAAAGAAACACTCTGCGTGCACTCTAACCTAGATCAGAATGGTTATCACTTTATCTAATCAGGAAACCTCCCACTGTACTGTCAAATTCTCACCCAAACCTGAAAGAAGAATTAGTCGGGATCACCCGAAGAGTAAACCAACTCATCAGTGGGAATCGGGACCCAACTCTCATCGCATGATAACATGAAGGAATCCACTCACGTTATCACACTCCAGAAGGTATGCGCATGCCTGGCAAGTTTCAGTTTCTTTAGAAACCCCCGATGTGATTTTTACCCCATGCTCTTATGATCTTGACGAAGGCCAACAAATTATAAGTCACATGTCAAGTTCTACCCGTCATTATCTTGTTAATTTGAACCCACCCGTACATACCTTTGACGAAGGCCAACAAGGTAATACGACTGTCCCAAACCAACTCATCTATCTATACAACAGAAAAGTAACAAGCAGCTACCATCCACTATGCCTTGACGAAGGCCAACAAACATAGCATGAATACTACGTGCTACCCGTCTGAAATGACGGAGGGCTACGGCTGGTTTTTGGCGAAAAACCTTTAACGTAACGAACTTGATATCGCTGAAGAAACCTGATAGCTTTTTACAAATATATAGTGGCGAAAACCTTTGCTAAAGAGGTCACTCCCGATGAAGGGATCTCGGCTCTTTCCCCGTAGAATGAGGTGCAGGATATTCCAACTGAATACCGCGATGCAAAGCAACATGTAATCGACTATAGTGAAGTTATTACCCTGATGCAAACTTCTGCCTAAGGGGTCACTCCCGGTGAAGGGTCTCGGCCCTTGCCTCGTCGAATGAGGTGCAGGATATTCCAACTGAATACCACTGTGCAAAACAAAAGAAAACGTCCTTGTAATAACACTTTTTAAAACTGTTCCAACAACGTCCAAACATGTTTGTTTTCCTTTGCATTGATCAGAATCAATGCAGTCCCATCAATTAATCACACCAGAAAAGAACGAAAATATAAAATGTACGTATATGCCATCCGCATTCGTCACTGGGTCCCGTCATCACCCGTTAGGTTACTTAACTAACGACAGAGCGGGGACTGGACTAGCACGGGTGTAAAACATATACAACATCAACTAGTATATATACCAATATATAATAATCGCTCCAGGCGTGATAAATTCAACATTACAGAAAAGTAATAAGCATCACAGAACAATACAGATAATCTGGGATCCCCGGATTTCACAGAGCCGCTGCTGAAACCCGACGTTCCCCTGGTCGTGTGGATAGCCTGTGCAATGAAACCTAGACCCCTATGGGTGCGGCAAGTTACCCGCCAAAACCGGAAGTGAGACAGCCCCCTACAGCAAAGTGAATGGACCACCCTGTACTTCACGGAATCCGGTAACTTGAGCACCCCTCTTTGGGTCATCCTGTACCCCCTACGAGTGCGGCGAATAGTCTGCCAATTCTAGAGTGAGGCCCCCTGCCTCTCAAAGCCATGAGATGCGGACCTGTTGCCCTCCAGAACCCGGCTATCCGTGCACTCCATCGCGGGGTAAACCTAGTACAGAAATGAAAAATATGTACAACGGGTACATCGACCTCAGCCTGGTCGTACCCCAAAAGAATATTATACAAATAGGCAGAGACGGCAGTCCACATGTTGGACACTCGCCCCGCAATATCAAATGTACAAATAAATCCAAACTGCACTACCATTGCACACAGCTATCCACCACGACAAATCCGCAACACCACAGCACAACACAGAACATCAACGCGAATGTCACGTTCGCAAACCCGTCTAAAAGAATTATAGCAATTAGACACGATTTACCGCTCGAATGACATTCACGGTCGGAGATATAATGTAAGTACTGTAAACTAACAAGTTTAAAGTTCCGAGCGACAAAACTTCCCAAAGTGGGCCCCAAGTACAGTTCCAGTACTCAAACAAAATCTGGGCCCAAACAAAATATACCAGAAACCACAATTCCACATGAAAGACCCTACTGTAGAAAAATGGTTCACTGTTGCTCCATAACGGCGGCGGAACCGCGGCCAATACACGGCTTCTGCGGCGGTTCCGTGGCGCTCTGGAAGCTTCAGTCTACCAAATTTCTACAGTATTCTTAAAAAAGCCTGCTCGATTTTTTGATATGCTCAAAATGATTTTTAGACCAGTTTTAAAAATCGAAAGAAACTTTAACATGAAAAGTGCAGTTTTGGAAATTTCGTTCGATCGATGTTTTAAACACGTTAGAACAAGTTAGTAAAGGTTAATGGCGTGGCTCTGATACCATGTAAGTCTACGGTAGCACCCCGGCCGTCATTCTAACGCCAAACACGGAACAAAAACTTTTATAACTGGCGCTATCGCATACTATAACCCGGATCTTGCCATTAACACTAAACTAACAAACTGTAAAGAGGTAGAAAGGCTATACCGATCGATCCGAGTCCTTCGGGCTTTAGCCATCATCCCACGCTCCTCGCGGCAACTCTGATCTCTTGTCTCCTCATCGAAGTGGCACCATGTCAACGGATCTTTAAACGAGCTCCCGCCTCTATACCGAGGCAACTCAGACATCAAGTCTGCTAAAAGAGATGACCAAGATGAAGTAGAAAATGAGTAGAATACTTTGTCTCAAACACCCTAGGGTTCTCATCACATGAGAGGGATAGGGTGGAGGTTGAAGAAGATGCTAAGGATTGGAAATTGTAAACTCAAGAAACTATCTCAAGAGAGCAAAAACCAAGCATACAAAAACAATCCCTTGGCTACCCTCTTCTCTTGTGTGTGATATATATAAGGTTTAGAATTAGAGAAATAAAGAAAATATCTTACCAAAATATCTCCAACTCAACCCTAAAATGTCTCACCCAAAACAAACATCATTAATTCTTTAATGACTCACTAGATGACTCATTACATGAGTCATTAGTGAACATTCTAGAATCAATGAGTCACACTAATGAGTCACAATTTCCAAAATCCATTTAATCATTTAAACCAAAATGATTAATCCAAAAAGAAATGCATCTTCTAAAATATTCTCGTAACGGATTACAAGAATACCCCTCACCTGTATATACATACATGTATCTGTATTTCGACCGAATACGAATACGAGAGACTAAAATATTCCGACTCAATATAATACCTGGATCCGGCTTAAACCAAAGCCCACCAGTATTATCTGTCCGAAATATGACACGTGCACAAGTGCACGTGCATTTCGAACCCTGCCATAAAACCATACGGCCTCTACAACGTTTCGCCCGAACTTGGGAAACTATCTGTGGGGGACTCTAAAGACTCGTCAGTACCCTGGCAGTGAGTTTAACCACAAGCACGTCAGCGGCACTAGCAGTGCGTAACGGCTGCCCATGTACTAACCGAAAGGGAAGCCTGATGAGCGAACTCATCCTGGAACCCTACTGAGCCTATCAGTGACATTATACGTACAGTCCGGTCCGTTCGTCTATGAGCATCGCATATCGGGCCTAGGGGGCTGGTAACGTCAGACCCCCAATAGCGGTATAAGTCGTGTCGGAGAGTAGCCCTGAACACCCTGAGAAACTACTGGAATACTTACCAGTAATTCTTACCTGCCTTGGACAAGGACTTGGTGTAATGGCTCTCCTAGACACAGCGCGATCTCACCCCCAATACCGGGAGAGACGAATCCCCTGCCGATCCGCTCACTTGCCTCCATGTGGCTCGGGACTGTACCCAACTAAAACCTGTTTGCACGACTCCTTTGAGCCGTGGTAGGGTAGTAATCAAAGCACTGTGGGAACTCACACGAGACAAATGACGACCTCAGGTCGATGAACTAACCTGTACACATGTCACCAGGGAACTGCTATCTGACGCTAGGTATAAATACCAACTAGCAGGTTCCCGACGAGTCCTGTCCGATGTACTCATAACCCAATGAGCACCTGTATACATCTTAGGTGATCCAACTGACACCAGTGGCTTGTGAGACCGGCCACCGCCGCTCGTCGGGGTCTCGACTGTATACACTAGTCTACTCCTGAGTATCGATGCCCTGTCTCGAAACTCCTACGACTAGGGACCACTTTTAAGGATGTGCTTATAGACTACCCAACTCTCACATATATGATCGCCATCATACTGTTGGTAGTCAAGCAGGATCCTAAGGGCTCTATCAGCGTGTAATAGTGATCATGTCACCTAAAGCTGTACACGATGATAAAGGCAAACCAGATAGCATACTATCATCTCGAGTAAGACTGTCCTACCGGTATAGGTCCTCCCTCAATCATTGCAATCAAATACCTGCGATCTAATAATTAACTTTGAGGGCACTATATCCAACACGATCTCCTTCTCAACCCATTCCCTTATCTTGTGATACCGCACGTCCATATGTTTAGTTCGACTGTGGTATACTTGATTTTTCACCAAGTGGATAGCGTTTTGACTGTCGCAAAACAAATGAACCGTCCTCTTATCGAATCCGAACTCACTAACTAGGCTCTTTAACCACAAGGCCTCCTTAGATGCTTCTACCGCCGCCATGTATTCTGTCTCCATCGTTGAGAGCGTCACAGTATCCTGAAGTGTCGACTTCTAACCGATAGGAGATTTGCAACCGTATATACATAGTGTAAGTCAATGTCGCGCACCCCGCGGGTCCACGGGGAGGCAAAATATATAAAAAAAACAATTTTTCAAAGCTCGCAACACTGACTTGAACTCCAGGATCGATGCTAAACCCTAGCTAACCAAACTTGTGTGAGGTTAACTACTCGGAAAGAAGTTTATACATCACGTTACATGTCCTTCGGGTCTTCTTTGTTGTCCTCCACCTCGTCATAAGCTCCGAGGATCGTAACTGATCAATACTTCCTCGTCGACTTCTTCGAGTCAAAGAAGATCCATCCGAGAGTCTATAGTCTGAGCTCCTACCTCAAATCCGAGATAACTAGGCCACCTAGTTCGCTAAACTAGATGGCCTAGATGATGTAGAGAGTGTAGATGGATTAATATGTCTCTAATAGCCTTAGGTTTCTCAACACATGAGACATGAAAGGCTAGAGAAAGAAGAAGGAGACTTGAGGAAAAGCTAGTGAAGAAATGAGCATAGAATGAGCTTGGCTAAGTGTTGTGACCATTTGTGATGAATAGAAACATACTAATAATGCAAACATAAATATCTAGCATGTTCCATAAATATCTCATAGTGAGTCACAAGGTGAGTCATGCCATGAGTCACCAAGAGCCATGTCTCACTTAATGCAAATCTCCACCTCATTTCCTCCACCTCATTAATCTTTAATCAAAAGATTAAAACCCCTAATGAGGTGTCTCTTTCTAGAAGCAATCCCGAGCAAATTACGAAAATGCATTTCATCCGTATATACATACCCGTATCCGCATTCCGAAGAATACGAATACAATGAGACGGAAATAATTCATCAATATAATACTAGGATCCGATTCAAACCAAAGCCCACTAGTATTATCCTCCCGAACATCATACATGCATAAATACACGTATGTGATCGAAGCCCTGTCGTAAAACCATACGGCCTCTACATCTTTTGCCCGATGCAGGGAAACCCTCTGTGTGGGACTCTAAAGACTCAACACTACGCTGGCAGTGGGTTTAACCACAAGCACGTTAGTGGTACTAGCTGCACGTAACAACTACCCAGGTATCTGTCGATAAGAAGGCCGATGAGCAAACCCATCCGAACTTCTACTGAGCCTATCTGTCAAAATCTCCGTACAGTCCGGTCTGTTCGTCTAAGAGTATCGCATATCGGGCCTAGGGACGGTAATCATCAGATCCCTAATAGCACAATAAGTCGTGTCGGAGTGTAGCCCAAAACACCCTGAGAAACTACTGAAGTACCTACCAGTAAATCTCGCTTGCCTTGGCCAATGACTTTGTGTAATGGCTTTCCGAACAAAGCGCGATATCAACCTCCAATACTGGGAGAGATGAATCCTATCTAACCGCCACTACCTCCAAGTATTTCGGGACTGCACCCAACTACTACCTGTTTGCACCACTCCTTTGAGCCGTGGTAGGGTAGTAATCTAAGAACAATGGGAACACACTCGAGGCGAAGTAGCAGTGTCAAGTCGATGGAATAAGCTGTACTCATGTCACTTAGGAACTGCCACCCGACGATAGGTATAGTACCCACCAGCAGTTTCCTATGAGTCCTGTCCAGTGTACTCATAACCTAATGAGCACCTGCATTTTATCTCCAATATGACGTACTAATGGCTATGGGACAAACTATCTCCTCTGTTGGAATGAGAAGCGTATACACTAGTATACTCTGGAGTATCAATGCTCCATCTCGATAATCTTACGACTAGGGACTTATATAGGATGTACTTATAGACTACCCAGCCCCCACTGGTGTGACTGCCATCACTGTTAGTTATGTATATGCCCTAGAGGCCATTGTTGTATATATGATGTATATTATAGTGGATGCTTGGACATATATATAGTTAGGACTTTCTTGCTTGACATGATAGTATACTATCTGGTTGCACTTTGTCTTAACATGTAGACTTGTATTGTGATACTGTCTTGCTCTCACATGTTGATAAAGCCTTTAGGATGTGTAATTGACTACCAGAACTATGATGGAGATCATACTAGTGGGGCCAAGGGTAGTCCACAAGTACATCCTATAATTATTCCTAGTCGAGAGTGTATTGAGACAGGGCATCGATATTCCAGAGTAGACTAGCGTATACGCTTCTTGACCCATATGATGGGTGATGGATGATCCCACATCCATTGGTGTTTGACATCAAAGATCGTATATGGGTGCTCAGTGGAGACTGGGTACACTGAACGGACTCGCTGAGAACTCCTAGTTGGTATTATACCTATCGTCAGATAGCAGTTCTCTGATGACACTGGTACAGGTTAGTCTGTAGACCCGAGATCGTCATAGAGTCTTGTGTGATTCCCACTGTGCTTTGATTTCTACCTTATCACGTTCAAGAGAACGTGCAAAACGGTGGCTTTTGGGTACAGTCCTGAATCATATAAAGGCAATGAGCGATAGGCGGGGATTCGTCTCTCCCGGTATAGGGGATTAATGTTGCGCTGTGCTCGATTGGCCATAACGATAAGTCCCTGGCCAGGGCTGCTACGGAGATTTACTGATAAGTGTTATCAGTAGTTTCTCGACCCGTTATGAGCCTTACATCGACACGACTTATCGGTTACTGGAGTCTGACGTTTACCACCCCTAGACTGGATATGTGACATATCAGACGAAAAGACCGGACTGTACGGTAGTGTTACTGACAGGCTTTACAGGAGCTAGAGCGGGCTTGCTTGTCGATCTTCTGATCTTTCAATACCCGGGTAGCTGTTACGTCCAGCTAGTACCGCTGACGGCTTGTGGGTGCTTGATATGATCATTCCCTATTGCCGGCGTATTGACGAGTTTTTAGAGTCCTACATAGAGGTTTACTGACTCAGGCAAAACGAAGTAGGAGCACATATGTGATATGCGCGGGACCGAGAATAATACGAGTATGTGATACCGTATTCTATTCTCGCGATTTATTTGTATCGGTCAGTTATATATGATATAGCCGGGTTATCGAATCAAGTGTTGATTCGATAAGTTGATACATATAATATTAGTCGTTTATATGTAATATAGCCGGATTATTAAATCAAGTGTTGATTTGATAATTTAGTGTATAATTGTATATTTGATATACTAGGTTACATTAACTAATATTAGCTCACTTAAATGTTTCTTTTTCTCACTTGTGTGTATATGTATATATGTGATATATATTAATGTACATTTTTTAGTATCATGCTTGATGATACACACTATATGGGTGTATGAGACTTACACTATGCTTATGATAATTGTGAGGATTATTTATTTTAAGTAAATCCAAATTAGATGGAAAATAGTCACATGCATGAAGCTTGTAGATGTATTGACTTAGTCCACTAATTTTGTTTTACTTAAGATATTTATTAACCTAACCATTATCACTTAGCCATGGTTATGTCTCTACTGAGTTAGTATATGATACGAACTCATCCATGGTTGCCATTTCACTCTCTCATCTATTATTGTTTTATCTTCTTCAAGCTCTCTAGGTTTTTGAGACAAGAAGAAAAAGAGTGAGAAAATTAATTTTAAAGTGAGCAAAAAATCCCACTTCATCATCCTCTACTAGATTAGCCATTTAGTTTAGGGTGGTAGCTTCACTAATCCCACATTAGTGAAGAGGAAGCTTGGGTTAGTGTCTCCTCGACGTAGATCATCTTCGGCTTCGAAGACTTCGTGCAAGCTCGTTGCTTTCTTCTTGTGAAGTCATGCTAGAGTCCAGAAGATCACTACTTGGAGCGAAATGACTACTACATGGAACTATTGAAGTGAATGACCGGTCTACAAAGGTTGTATTCCCAGTTCACTTAAATGTAAAGTTATTTACGCTTTGTATTGTAAAAATCTCTAGTTAAGATTCTTGTGTTAGGATTGTTTATCATGGCAAAATTTTGAAAATGGCATGGACGATGCCTCCCGAAACCTTGCTGTCGTGCTAAGCTATCCTACAATCACAACGCTCGCAATCAAGCAAGATCCTAAGGGTTCTACCAATATGTATAAGCGATATGCTAAAATAAACACATGCATATATTGAGGTAGAAACAAACCAGGTAGCATACTACCATTTTGAGCAAGACTGTTACTATATCTGTGTATATTCCATACTTCCAATATATAACATACAAACCAGTATGATACAATAATGGCCTCTAGGGCATATTACACTAACAATCTCCCACTTGCACTAAGGCCATATATTGGCATATCGCAGACCTATCATCTCGAATAGCCTCTCGAACTGTGTCTGAGGGATGGCCTTGGTGAGTGGATCTGCAGTGTTGTTCTCCGTATCTACTCTCCTCACCTCGATCTCCCAGCGATCAACGATCTCCCTGATTAGGTGGTTCCGCCTCAAAATATGTCTGGATCTCTGATGGGACCTGGGTTCCTTCGCTAAAGCTATAGCGCCGTTGTTGTCGCAGTACAGCGGTATTTAATCAACAATGGTTGAAACCACCTGAAGTTCAGTTAAGAACTTTCTCATCTAAACTACCTCTTTTGCAGCGTCACAAGTAGCGATATACTCCACTTTCATTGTCGAGTCAGCAACGGTGTCTTTCTTGGAGCTCTTCTAACAGACCGCCCCTCCATTAAGGGTAAAGACATAACCCGGCATGGACTTGGAGTCATCCTTATCACTTTGGAGGCTGGAGTCAGCAAAGGCCTCGATCTGGAGGTCTTTTCCGCCATACACCAAGAACAACTCCTTAGTCCTTCTCAAATACTTGAGAATGTTCTTTACTGCTACCTAGTGCTTCGCCCCTAGGTTTAACTGATACCGGCTTACCACGCTTAGTGCGTAAGCAACATCTGGTCTGGTATACGACATCGCATACATTATAGAGCCTACCGCAGAAGCGTAGGGTATAATCAACATGCGATCCCTTTCCAAATCAGTCTTGGGAGACATCTCTTTGGAGGGAGTGATTCCGTGACAAGCCGGTAGACTACCGCGCTTTGAATCTTCCATACTAAATCCTTTTAGTATGGTGTTGATGTATCTTGACTATGAAAGTTCCAACATCCTCTTAGATCTATCACGGTAGATCTGGATCCCCAGAATGTAGTTGGCATCACCCAGGTCTTTCATGAAGAACCTCTGTGACAATAATCCTTTGACTGATTGTAGTATAGGAATGTCATTTCCTATCAAGAGAATATCATCCACGTACAAGATGAGGAATACCATAGTTCTCGCTACAATCTTACTATAGATGCATGGTTCATCTAGATTTTTGATAAAGTCGAATTCTTTGACCGCCTCATCAAAACAGATGTTCCAACTCCGCGATGCCTGCTTTAATCCATAAATGGATTTAAGCAATTTGCACACTTTTCTGCTGCTCCCACTCTGAATGATAACCCTCTAGCTGATCCATATTGACACACTCCTCCAAATGTCCATTCAGAAAAGCGGTCTTTACGTCCATCTACCAAATCTCATAATCGTGGAAGGCAGCAATGGCAAGAAGGATCCGAATGGATTTGAGCATAGCCACTGGAGAAAATGTTTCATCATAGTCCAAACCAGGTCTTTGATGAAAACCTTTTGCAACAAGTCTAGCCTTATAGGTTTCAACCTGTCCATCTACACCAATATTCTTTCTGAAGATCCATTTGCAGCTTACGGGTTTTACCCCTTCTGGAGCAATGTCCAAAGTCCATACTTTGTTGGTGTACATGGACTCCATCTCGGTCCGCATTGCATCCAGCCATTTTACCGAGTCACCGCTCTGAATGGCTTGCTGGAAGCTAGTTGGCTCATCATTGTCAATGATGCAATCCTCTCTATCCCTGTCTATGAGAAAACCGTAGTATTTCTCGGGCGGATGAGACTGCCTACTAGTCCTGTGGGGTGGCGCAGGGATGTCCGGTTCTTTCGAAACCTCTAGTTCTGCCATACTTTCAGTAATAGTTTGTGGTTCTGGAATTTCTTCCAGTTTTATTGCGCTCCCACTAGTTTCCTTTTCCAAAATATTGATTTTCCAAAAAATGAGCATGACAAGAAACAAAAACATTTTGTTCATCCGCGTAATAGAAAAAATACCCCCTGGAGTTCTTTAGATATCCCACAAACTTACACAGTACTGAGCGTGCCTCGAGCTTGTCTGCATGCTGCTTTTTTACAAAAGCTGGACATCCCCATATCTTCAGATACTGAAGATAGGGTTTCTTCCCACTCCACATCTGATATGGTGTGGTAGGCATAGTCTTGGTAGGAACCTTGTTCAAAAGATATGCAGCTGATTCTAGTGCATAACCCCAGAAGGATCGCGGTAACTCAGCGTTACTTATTATGGAACAAACTATATCCAATAGGGTTATGTTCCGCCTTTCCGATACACCGTTGTGTTGAGGTGTGTATGGAGGAGTAAGCTGAGAGAGAATTCCATTCTCTTTTAAGTAACCCAGGAACTCGGCACTTAATTATTCACCATCTTGATTAGATCTCAGTGTCTTGATACTTTTGCCTGTTTGTTTTTCCACTTCATTCTTATATTCTCGGAATTTCTCAAAGGCCTCGGATTTATGTTTCATCAAGAAGACATGTCTATACCTAGAGAAATCAACCATAAAAGTAATGAAATAGGAATAACGATTTCGTGCATGTGTAGACATTGGACCACACACGTCGCTGTGTATGAGTCCCAAGAGCTCGCTCGCTCTTACTCCGTGTCCAGTGAACGGAGTCTTTGTCATCTTTCCTATGAGACAAGATTGACAAGTTGCATAAGACTGATATTTGAACGGATCTAAATATCCTTCTCTATGTAACCTCGTCAACCGTGTTTCATTAATGTGACCCAGTCTACAATGCCATAAGAAAGCCTTATTTAATTCTGGAGACTTTCTTTTAAGTGTGTTCTGGACGTTGAAAACCCGAGCTTGATTTAACACGTATATACCGTCCTTTAGTGTACCCGACCCAATCAAACTTTGATTTAGGTGGATGTGCACCACATCGCTTACAAATGTAAAATCATATCCTTCCTTAGAAAGTAAAGATACAGATATGATATTACAATCTAGACTAGGTACACACAAACAGTTACGTAAAATCAATATCTGCCCACTTGTCAATCCTAAGTAATATTCCCCTATGGATACAGCGTCCACGCTCATTCCGTTAGCAACCCTGAGAGTCATATCACCTGCCCTGATAACTCTACGGTTTCTCAAAACCTGTAATGAATTACAGATATAAGATCCTGATCCGGTATTTAGTACCCAAGAAGTAGAGTTAATTGACATACAGTTTCAATCACAAACACACCCGAAGTCGAAGCCACAACGTGCTTCGGATCCTGGATTCTGGCTTTCCAAGCCATGCATTCCTTCTGCCAATGCCCTTTCCCGTGACAATAAGAACAACCCTCCTTCCCTACTGTTAGTCCCGAAACTTTTGCCCTGCCATTTCCTTCTACCTTATTGACACCGCCATTCGGCTTGGTGGAGGCCTTCTTCTTCTCTCCCTTGGCTTTCGCCTTGGATCTAAAAGAGGAAGATTCTCCAATAAGTAGAGCGGGTGTCTCCCTGGTTTCCTTCAGGGTGTAAGTAGAAGGAAGGGACTATAGAATCAAGTCAGCATATGACCCATTCTCCAATGTGGTCTCCAGGTCCATGAGCTTTTCAATATAGCTGATCATTGTAAGGACGTGGTCCCCTACAGATGACCCGACAGCCAATCTCGCTTGAAGCAATTCCTTAGAGGTCTCATATCTTGCGATACGAGATTGCTCTCTATATAAATCTTTGTTATAGAGGAAGATGGAAGCTAAGTCCATCTTCTTGTGTTGCCTCTGGTTTACACCATCTACTGAGACCAACACGAGGCACTTGGCATTCGCACTGTCTTTTTCCCCTTGTCTTATGGATATCATTATCCGCGACGGTGGAATATGGACCTGAGATGGCGGGGGCTTTAGTTGTAATAAGGTGATCCATCTTGTCATAGGTAATGGACATCTGGACAAACATTTTCCAGTCAATATAGTATAAATCAATCATTTTATTATCTAGCTGTAACCTAATCTTGGTCACCTGGTCGCTGCAATTAGGAGGGAGAGAAGTAAACACTCAGCATGATACCCTTGCAAGTTTAGATTGGTTTTTTGGTTAATCTAAATAGGATGGCTCCCACTATATCTCGAATCCTTTCTCAAATGATAAAAAAAGAATTAATCATGATTAATCTCACCCTACAATACTTTCTTAACTTTTCAGCCAAGCTGGTGTTGGTATTTCGAGGGAGGTTTTTCAACGCTTTCGCGAGGTTCCTTAATTACATAACCTCTTTTTCCTGGAAGCGTAGCCCCGCTAACACCATTTTCGACACCTACTTGGTTTATTACATTGATTGTTGATTGGTTGTGTGAAAGAGTGTTTGTGTAGTAACCGCGATTAATAACGGTGTCGCGTGTAGCTAGCCGAGATGAGTACGGGTCGTCCGCAGGAATGCGTGGAACTTTTAATCTTTCTTTAGACAAGTTGATTAGAAAGAGGGAGAATAGTTTTAAGATCTAGTTTAAATACGGATATAAATTTTATAGGGAAAAGGTTTGTAGGGTTCGTTAGGATTTATTAGTCATAGATGACTAATAAAGATGACTCTTTTTATCTTTCGATAGATTTAAAACTAGATAGATAGTGATGAATGAGGATTAGGGTTCTTGGAAGAAACTAGGGGTTCCCCTACTATTGACCCTTGTCCCTTCATTGATCTCTATTCATATCTAGCCCTTATCAAAAATAATTGTTAATCTGATCTCAAATCGCGGTCAAGACTATCAATAAATTGATAGCGCGCCCGATTAGAATGTTAACGATTTTTTTGCTAAAGTTTATAAACTTCATAAGACGTAAAATAAGTTAAAATATTTTCTCATCCATTATTCTACCCTACTCCTACGAACCCTATCAAGCGGAGAATTACTCGCGCATGATGGAGATAGAAGAAGAAAGGATAGAGAAGGAAATCATAATTATAATACAGAAATAAAGTGCAGAAATTAAATGCGAAATAATTAATCTAATGATCTACTTTTATTAATCAACTTTACAAGTACAGTTCCTTTGAGTTTAGATTACAAGAAGAAGAAGTTGCTCTCGATCTCTACCTCGTAGGAAGTAAATGTTCTGTCGATATTCACGCCGCTCTATCACGTCGAATCGCGGACCTGCTGTAGATCACTTGTTCTTTGACGGTGATTTGCTTCATGTTAAAGGTGATGATTCTTAACTTTAGCCCTCGATCCTTTATATAGCCCTCAAATCAGAAACTCTAGATCCTATAGGTTAAGATATGTTGATACGATCACCCTCAGAAAATCTCAGATCCAACGGCCATCAGAGGGTCGCGGATCCGCCGTGTATTGGGCTATTGGTCGCGGAAGCGCCGCATCTTGGAGGAGTTAGGGTTTCAATCTTCTGGGGCTTATACATGTTGACACGTGGAGATCTTCTAGATATCTGGATTTTGTAAATATTTCCTGAGTCTCTGCCAGTATTGATTCTACGATTTTATTGGCAGATTTTTGATCCTGAAGTCTCGATATCCCGATCTTCTGACCTGAGCTAAACTTGCACAATATCTCCATAAATAATGTTAGTAATATTTGTTATAGAGATATAATCTTAATCATTTTATGTGGTAATAAATCTTTTAAGAAATTTGATTAATATTATTTAATATGATATGCATAATAAAAATATTATATAAATATTATATGCATATATTTTCCTTCATAATGTTAATTATAATATATAAACATATGGTAAATAGTATTTTGCAGATAAACCCAAATATGTTTTATATTTATAATAAACACCTTTAAATATTTAAGAAAAGTAAGGAACATGTTATATCAAATGTACGATATTTTCGACTGAACAACCGTGTTAGTGAAAAATCTCTCGAGGAGTAGCGGATACTCACAGTAGGATCGGGATCCAAATATCATTGTGTAATAATCCTGAAGGAATCCTACCAACATTATCACACTCCAAATGGTATGCAGTACTAGCAAGTTTCACTTTCTTTAGAAACTCCCGATGTGGATTTTTGCCCCATGCTCTTATGACCTTGACGAAGGCCAACATATCATAAGTCATATGTCAAGTTCTACCCGTCATTATCTAGGTTAATTTGAACCCACCCGTACACACTCTTGACGAAGGCCAAAATAGTAGTACGACTGTCCCAAACCAACGCATCTATCTATACTACAGATGAATATCCAGCAGCTACCAATCACTATGCCTTGGCGAAGGTCAAAATACATAGCTTGAATACTACTGAATATCCAACTGAAACGACGACGGGCTATGGCCGGTTTTGGCGAAACCGTGAACGTAATGAACTTGATTTAATCGAAAGAACCTGATAGCTTTTAAAGGAGTGGTTTAAGTTCCGCATTTAAAAGTTTCTGTTTTTGAAAAAACCGGATGGTTTTAAAAGTGTTCCAACGATTCAGCTTTGGTTTGTTTGCTTTGCATTAATTTAATGCAGTCCCATCATTTACACCTATCATCACAGAGAGAAACGAAAATACCTTGTCCGCTTATGCCATCCGCATTCGCCACTGGGTCCCGTCTAACACCGTTAGGTTACTTAACTAACGCCAGAGCGGGGGCAGGACTAGCGCGGGTACAAAACATAAGCAACGTATACTATATAGTATATATATAATAATCATTCGTCTCACGCAATAATAGGCATTCCAGATCACAGATGAACATATTGGATATACTAGGAATACCGCGTTTCGTTTAAGCCTGTAACGAAAGACGGATTCCACGGTCGTGATGAATAGCCAAGCACCATCCTAGACCCCTACAGGTGCGGCAAACTACCCGCCAAATTCTCGAAGTGAATCAACCTCCCTCGGTAAAAGGAGTAGGCCACTCGGCACTTCAAAGAACCCGGTAGTTTGTGCAGTTTATCCTAGGAGCAAAAATAGTAGAAGAAATAATACAACGGTGGCTACAACCTCAACCCGGATGTGCCCCGCAAAAGAATATTATATCACTTTACAATTTACATCGAATGAAAAATAAAACACTCATCTCACATCCCCGGCTATTCATCCACGATGATCCAATGAAGTTCATATACACAAACCAACATCACAGCAACACAGATATGTGCAACCCCAACTAATCGACGTATAGCGATTAGCGGACGTTTCGAAACACATATAAACAACAACTGAACATGTTAAACTTTGTTAAAACCGCGACTTCGAAATACTCTGTATTGCCATAAGAGAGAATTAACAGTATAATCAAAATTGGCAAAAACAAACACCATCTGAAACTCTAAATCCAAGCAACTAGAACACAGACCAAAATTCAAAGCATTCCCACTTAATGGACCAGGTGAGGCAATACGGAGTATTTCGAAGCGGAAGCGCCCGGAGTAAAGCAATTCCAATGATAGAAGAAAGGAATGTCGTCAGCGAACAATCGTTCGGTAAGTCCCAAAGTTGAGTAGAGATAGAATAGACAGAAAGAGAGTATAACTAGTAATATTTGATTATAATATTAACGCAGTTGTTTGTAGCTTGGTACGGAATATGCCGGTTTATACGAGAGGAGTCCCACTATTCCGGAGACTAAGGTATACGGAGCACAAGGAACCATTCAGCCACGGTACAACGGCATTGGATATTCAGGTTATGTGTATTAAAGTGACTGTCTCGTGCCACTTCTAACACATTCCGTACCAGTCTACCCCTTTAAAACCCTGTAATGTCTTTTGTATTGATTGTATTGTTTTGTTATATAGATAGATGACTTGCCGAAACCATGATATCATTAAACAGAATGGATATAAATGGATAGTCATGTAAACAGAGTATATCCATGGTTCGGTTCAGTCATGTTCATATTGATATAGATTGAATTATGGTATAGACAGATTCATGTTGTATTGCATTTTATACTTGAACCATATTCAAATCAGATTGATTGCATATGCGACCGTGACTCGAACTGAGTTAAATTGAAGTCCTGAATTAATTTTGATGTTATCAGTAACTGCTGCATATGGACGGCAGGATTTGTGTCTTTTTCCAAGACAATTCTATATTGATAACACCGTTATTAGATTGTCTACGTTAGATAGGCAAGTACCCATATTCTCCGGCTCCCTGAGGCTCAAGAGAACGGGTCCCGCTTAAACCTATATTTACTAGGGTCCTTATTGTAATTTAATATAACTTGAGGGGTTTTTATGTAAAAATAGTTTTGATATAATTTTAAAATATACCTAAAGTATTTAACTATCGTCTTCAGGCTTTTCATAGGTGTATATTTTATAAAAGTGAAATTTTCTAGTGAGTAGAACCTAGTTTTCATTGTATATGGTACTTTAATGAAATATTGGAATTTGTATTGGATTGTAATGGTAGTTTCATGAAATTGTGATTCTTTTGCTTTAGAAAACATGGAATATTTATATAATATATTTAAAATAGATATTTTGATAATAGTTATAAATATATATATTTAATAAAAATAAATTTTATTTATTTTTGAAGAAATCTCATTTTCTTAAAAATTCCATCAAAAATTCTATCGAGATCGAATGCACATTGCGGAGGTCTGCATCTCACTCTATTAAGCCCGAGGACGTGCGATAATCCACACCATACCGATCGGGGTTCCCCAAAATGGGTCGTAGAGGCGCAATTGTAAGAAATTTAATTAACACACTTTTTAAAGAAAATGGTTTTGAATGTTCAAGGTATTTATTCGTAATCTCGTATTTTTCCATAAACTATCCCAAAATTCATCATGCTATGCCAAAAATGTGTGTTGTGATGAGGTAGGTCATTACCTCGTGAGTTATCTAAAGGTAATACGGTTAAATTGAACAATTATAAGTTGTATATAATATGATGGTAATTTACTGTAAAAGTGAAATACAAATTGCAACATGTATTATTTTGAGATGAATCTAATACATTTATTTATGTTTGTTGATCATTATGAGAGAATATGGTATTTTATTATTTAAGAAAAATGGAGTTTTTAAAGAAAAACGGATCTGAAGTCGGAATAACTCCGCTTCCGACAAGTTTTGAAAAAGAGAAGTTTTAGAATAGAGATGGAGGAGGGAATGGGAACTTACTGGTTATAAAGAAAGAGGAGAGGTAGGGAAAGACTTTGGAACCGTCGGGGTGTCGTTTCGTTGTCGGATTCTTCTTGGAATGTCTCCGGAACTTCGTCTCTTGCTAACTTCTCTTGTACAACTTAGGACTTTGAAATTTTAAAGAGTTTTTGTAATGAAATTCTGAGTGAAGAAGGGTGAAATGTGGTATGGTATTTATAGGAAAATTCAGGTTTAGGGTAATGAAAAATAGAATTAAAATGTGCATTAAAATGTGGATTAATGCCCATTTTTAATTCTCAGTTTATTTTTAATAAAAACAAACAGTACAGGGGTTAAGGGGGGAGACCAAGGGGTGTGGAGTTAAAATTTAGGGAGCATCCCTTATGGGGGGTCCGGCGGTGCCGGCCGTTGGCCTTAATGTCGTCGGTCCAAAACCGGTGGAATTGGCTTGGATTCATGCCACGTGTTGGGGTCTGTGTAAATATCATTTCCCATGTGTTTGTTTTCTGTGTGACTTTTCATTTTACGTGTAGTGCATGTGCAATCTTTTAGGCTTCTAAAAGATTAAAAGAAAAATCAACAAAAATATAATGTGGCTGGCGGGATTCGATCACAGGGGCTACATCACAGCAGTGCAAGGCTTTACCAATGAGCTACAAGTGCTTTATTGCTGTTCAAAAGCAATTCAAATGCTTATAGCATACACAGGATTGCAAATACTCCATTTGTACATTATTTTTTAAGCAATTTTCCGTACACTGAAAACAGAGATGTTACATTCTACCCTCCTTACAAAAATTTTGTTCTCGAAATTTACAATTATTTTAAAGACTAATTTACAAACAATTGAGGGTATCTTGCACGCAATCCCATGTTGATTCTCCTGGTGAGTCTTTTCTCCACATCACTCGAACCAAGTTTACTTCCTTGTTCCGAAGTGACTTCGCCTTTCTATCCAGGATTTCAACAGGTTGTTTCTTACAGGATAAATCTGGTTGTACAGTGAGCTCGGAGTGATCAAGGATATGGCTGGAGTCACTCACATACCTTCTGAGTTGAGATTTGTGGAACACATTGTGCACTCATTCCAATGAAGATGGAAGTACCAAGCGATAAACCACTTCTCCGACTCGTTCGAGTATGTCGAACGGTCCAATATATCTTGGACTGAGCTTACCCCGCCTTCCAAAAAGAATCACTCCACGGTTTGGAGATATCTTCAAAAATACATGATTTCCCAGTTGAAACTCCAAGTGACGGTGCTTTGCATCAGCCCAGTGTTTCTGTCGATCTTGGGCTATGCGCATTCTTTCTCTGATAGTGCGAACTACATCGACAGTTGCCACTATTATCTTAGGTCCAAGGAGTTCTCTGTCTCCGGTGTCGTCCTAACTTAATAGTAATCGACACTTCCATCCATATAGAGCTGTAAAGGGTGCCATTTCTATACTTGCTTGGTAGCTGTTATTGTATGAAAACTCCGCAAGATGTAGGTGATCTTCCCACGATCCTCCGAAGTCTAGCATACACGCTTTTAGAATATCTTCAAGTATCTAAATAGTTCGCTCAGACTGTCCATCTGTTTGTGGATGGTAAGCTGTGCTGTAGTTCAGACTTATTCCCAAACTAGCTTGCAGACTTTGCCAAAATTGCGATCGAAATTTGGTGTCACGATCGGAGACAATGTAAACCGGTACTCCATGTAATTTCATGATTTCCTGCATGAGTTCATGGGTATCAGAAATAGTACATATTGAAGATTTAAATCTTACTTAGATTCTTATCTCCATGTGCTTCTTTACTAGTGTCTCAGTAGATTGGCCAACTCGAAAAGGGATGAAGTGAGTCGACTTTGTGAGTCGATCCACAATAACCCATACCGCATCGTTACCTTTCGTGCTGCGAGAAAGTGCAGTCACGAAATCCATAGTGATGTGTTGCCACTTCCATTCTGGGATAGGTAACGGTTGAAGTAAATCAACAGTCCTATGATGTTCAGCCTTTACTTGCTGATACACCAAGCATTTAGCGACGCTTCTAGCTACTTCACGCTTTATTCCATGCTACCAGTAATTTTGACGCCGATCTTTGTACATCTTTGTGCCTCTAGGGTGTACTGAATAAGGAGAGCTGTGAGCTTCTTTCATCAACTCTTCTCGCACAGAACCTTTTGGTACACATAACCTACTACCGTATCTCAAAGATCCGTCTTCATGGATGATGAAGTATGTTCTAAGTTCACTTTCTACTTGTTCTCTGATATTTTGCAACTTAGCATCACTTGCTTGAGCTGCTTTGATCTGATTGACAATGGTAGATTGAACTTGTAAGTTTATCAAACTGGAAGCGTTACTTGGCATGACCATTTCAATCTCCATTTGATGTAAGTCTTGTTGAAGCTTATACTGTGCGGTGAGGTTCAATGCTAATGGTTGGCGACTAAGTGCATCAGGTACTACATTCACCTTCCTTGGATGATATTGTAGGTTGATGTCGAAGTCTGCCATAAGTTTTAACCATCTTCTCTGCCGCGTATTCAACTCTTTCTGAGTAAACACATATTTCAGACTCTTGGGGTCGGTGTATATGTCCACTCATTCACTAAGAAAATAATGGCGCCAAATCTTGAGTGCAAAGATTACGGCCGCCAACTCCAAATCATGCGTCGGATAATTGCGCTCATGAATCTTCAGCTGTCTTAATGCATAAGCTACAACTTTACCGTGCTGATGTAGAACACATCCTAATCCCTTACCGGATGCATCGCAATGCACTTTAAAACCTCCAGATTGGTCCGGTATAACGAGAATAGGTGCTGATATCAATCTTGACTTGAGTTCGACGAAAGCTCGTTCGCATGCTTCTGACCACACAAATTCTTCATCTTTACATGTGAGCTTGATCAGGGGTGTTGCAATCTTCGAAAATCCTTCAATAAACCTTCTGTAATATCCTGCTAATCCCAAGAAACTTCGAATGTCCTTCACTGACTTTGGTGTCGGCTATTCGCTTACTGCTGGTATTTTAGCTGGATCTACAGAGATTCCATCGCCTGATACAATATATCCGAGAAAACCGACTTGATCTAGCCAAAACTTGCACTTGATGTACTTGGCATAGAGTTGATACCATCGTAAAGTTTCCAGGACAATTCATAGTTGTTCGACATGTTCTTTCCGACTCTTAGAATACAACAGGATGTCGTCGATGAAGATGACAAAAAACCTGTCTAGGTATTCTCAGAAAACTTGATTCATTAGGTTCATGAATATAGCTGGTGCGTTGGTCACTCCAAATGGCATCACAAGAAATTCATAATGTCCATAGTGAGTTCTGAATGCCATTTTATGGATATCAGATTCTTTGACCTTCACCTGATGATAACCCAAACGAAGATCTAACTTGGAGAAAACGCAAGATCCACTTAGCTGATCGAATAGGTCATCGATACGCGGGACTGGATACTTGTTCTTTATAGTTACTTCATTCAAAGCTTTATAATCAATGCACATTCGATATGAACCTTGTTTCTTCTTCACAAGTAGAACTGGCAATCCCCAATTTGAAGTGCTGGGACGAATCCATCCTTTTGCCAATAATTCGTCCAACTGATTATGGACCTCCTTCAAACCTTCAGGGCTTAACCGATATGGTACTTTGATCACCGGTTGTGCTCCAGGTACTAAATCAATGCTGAATTCAAGAGCTCGATCGGGAGGCAAACCTGATATATCTTCAGGAAATACATCATCGAACTCTCGAACTATCTCCGGCTTCGATCCTTCCTCCGCTTGAAGTGTTGCAATCACTGCCTTCTTCAGTTTTGCCTTGCATGTGCTTAGCTCCAGGGTACAGCCTCCACTTTTTAAATAAAAGACCGGATGGTCTGGAATCTTAAACACTGCCCTCCTTTGATGACAGTCGATGGTAGCGTAAAAAGTTCTGAGCCAATCCATACCCAAAATGACATCAAAATTCGGTATGTTCAGCACCTTGAAGTCAGCATAGAATTCTCTGCTGCAGATGACCAATAGACACAGGTCGGATCTCATTATTTCCTTTAGAACACCGTTCTCTGAACTGACATTCCAGCTGGATACGAGAGGTTTAACTGGAATCGCATAAGTTCGAACGAACCGTTGCGATATAAAGCAATGAGATGCTCCAGTATCGAAGAGTGCTAGTGCAGGACGTGAGGCTACTAAGATCATATCTAAGTTATATGGGATAGGTTTTAGGTATAGAAAAATATATGGATATAATAAATATTGAACAGCTTTAAAAGGTTACCAGTAATGGCTTGGCCAGCGGCTTCAGCTTCTTCCACAGTCATTATGAAAGCCTGTCGCCTCGGCACATTCCTCCTTGCTGGAAGAGCATTCTTCTGCCCGTTCCTTTGTACTTGAGGTACGTTCCTTTGAGTTTGATGGAACTGACGAGGAGGAGGTGCATTCGGTCCACGAGGTGGTGGAGCAGGGAGAGCGAGTCGTGGAGCAGGTGCCTGGATGGCTGGGCGCTGCTTGTAGGTGATTGCTGGTCTGGGTGCAGCATTTGGGTTATGTCTACGAGGACAAGACCCAATGTCATGAGTGGCTGAGCCGTAGACTAAGTAAAGGCGATTTGCACGCCAACAGTCCTTTGCCATGTGTCCATCTCTCTTGCAATAAGTGCAAAAGGCTGTGCTGGGCCAGTTGATTGGTACTCCCGGTCTCCTGGGAACAAAATGTGGCCTTGAAGAGGCTTTTCTTGCCATCTGAGTGGCAAGCGCTTCATTCCGGCAGATTGGGGTCTGCCCTTCATCTTCACCACTGCCTCATATCGACGGCAGCTTTCAGGGCCAATTCATGGGTTGGGAAATCCCCTGTAGCTAAGGCAGCTTGGATTTCCGGATCTAACCCTTGCTGAAATCGTCTGGACCTGATCTTAGCAGTTGGTATCAAGTGTGTCGCGAACCTATTAAGTTCTTGTGTTAGCTGTGTAGTATATGATATTTGAAAATCGAATATGGAGACATATCTTACCTACTGAGCATGGTAAACTCAGCATCATATTCATCCACTGATTTGGTCCACATCGAACCCTGTTGTAAGTGGATGAATTGCCGCTCCATGTCCAATCGGCAGTTTCTGGAAAGTATTTCGCGTTGAACATGTCACGAAAAGTCCTCCATTCGATAGGTTGGTCAAGACGGCTTTCTTCCACCTTCTACCAAACGTGGGCATTGTCGGTGAGTTGCAGCTTCGCAACTCATACCCAAGCGATCTCTGGCACTTTTGCTGCTACCAGATCATCCTCAATACTCTGAGCCCATTCTTCAGCGTCCAGAGGGCTCTCTTTCCCCGAAAATTGATTTGGGTGCAATGCCCGAAATTGCTTTACTCCGGGTGCTTCCGCTTCCAGACGGTTCAGTAATATAGCAGTCTGCTGCTGCTGTCCTTCCAGAAGGCTGCGGATTGCCTCAAGCAGTACCGTCTGCTTATTGATCGGAGCAGCAACGGTAGGCATAAGCGGTAGAAGTGGTGGTGTGTTGTTGAAGTTGGTAATGGTGTTGTTTGGAGAATCCATAACCTTGAAAGAAAAATAGGGTTAGGATAGATTCAAAGTATATGCAGTTGTAAGAGTCAAAGAATATGAAATGTAAAGAATGTTTTTAGTTGCTGATTCTTGTGTTATATTGCTTAGGACTTCATACAGAATTGACTTGCGTGTCCATGCAGAACTGACCTGCATGGGCCACCAACAAAATCTATCACGTCCCGCTTCCCGGTGTACGGGGAGGGGACGCAATGAGGCTTGCTACGTATTTACTCCGAAGTAAATAAACTAAGAGTATCTAAGCAATATAAAGTAAAAATGTACACAAGAGACAGAAATATAAATGAACAGTAACTTTTATTTTTTTTAACAATTCTTTACAAGTACAACTGGAAATGTAAATACATGAATAAAAAGTTGTAACATTTCAGAAAAATAAAATATTATTTTTTGGAATTTTTATAATTAAATAATAAAATATTGAATATTTTAATAAGGCGGTATAATTAAATACCGATAAATAGGGAAATTTTTTGAAAATTATGGAAATTACTAAAAAGAGGGTGCTATATGTGATTTATGCAAATTATGAAATTTTATGATTTATTTGATACTATTTTAGTGCTAATCGCGATTAAAAATCGCTAATCGGGCTTTAAGTGTGTTTTGTGCAAAACATGCACCATATCATTTCACACTTGTGTTACATTTTCCTACATGGCTTTATCATCATTTTTCATTCTTTGCTTTGGGTTCACTATTGAAGAGAGAAGACAACAAAAAGAAAAGAAAAGAAAAGAAATATGATTAAAGAAAGGGGTATGGGCATGAGAGAGAGAGGGTGAGGGGTCAACCAAGTCATGGCTCATCTCTCCCATTTCTTCATCTTTATCTTTCTTCTTCATTCTTCAGCCCTAGGCAGCACCTCCTCCCTCTCCCTCTTCAAGATTTCACTTCATCTCCAAAACAAACCCAAAACCTCATCCCCACTTCACAAAAAATGTGCATAAGCTCACAAGCTACACTTTGGACCAAGAAAGTTTGCATTTTGGCGCTGTAGAGGATTCATGAGTGTCAAATGAGGTAATCCCTTCACACTTAGTGTAGATTTTCATTCACTTTAAACCATTTATGTGTTTAGTTATGATTTGGTGCGATTTGGTGAACTTTGGAGATTTCTAGAGAGGGCTAGGGTTTGAATTGAGTTGTGATTGTGAATTGAGGCCTAGTGGTGACCTTAAACCCCTCCCAATTGATAGAAACCCAGACCAAACCCAAAATAGAACCTGGAACTGAAAAAAGAAACTTCAAATGTCGGTTTGTGAGTGTTTAGGGTGTGCAGGGAAATCCGGGATGCCCTGGAGTATTTTCAAAACTAGCAAACAACTTCAAAGACCTAATTAGAGCACTACGAGACCACCCAACCAAAACGGACCAAATCCCCGACACTAAAACCAAGGAGGCCGATTTTACTTAGTATGTGGCCGGCCATTGGGTGGGGGTTAGGGCCCAGGTTGCTTCAGTAGGTCACATGCACCCTATACATCACCCCAGTGTTGTTTGCTTGCCTTGTTTTGGCCCGAGTCAAAATCTGGGACCACTTTCTCTAGTTGCTGCTTTGATTTGAGTTATGGTTTTGCTTATTTTAAATTATGGATTTTTGTATTTGTGCTTTATCTCGATCACGTGACGTTTGTACGTCTATATCGAGTGATATCGGGTTGATTTGCGGGAGTAGACCATAGGTTTTGACCTTTGTGAGTTCCGCGTGTCGTTTTGGTTTCGATTTGGTTTTAATGCGATACGATGCGTGTGATATGTAGGCACCCCAACGATGATTCGAGACGATGAAGGAGATGGTGGCGACGTCGGCATCGGCAAACGAAGATCAGGTGAGTAGATTATATCTACGGGAGAAGTCGGGTGGATGGCGTATAGCACCCCCGCAGTTCAATGTATAGTATGATATATATATATATACTATATATATATGATATCTTTTATGCGTGACATGGATTTTCAGGATATGATTAGGTGTTCAATGATTAGATTAGGGTTTTAGAAGTGAACTAGTATAGCTTCTTAGTTGCGAACCCTAGAATAGGTTTTCACCTACACGCACACACATGTTTACCTCTTTATACTTGTGCGTATATAGGGATACGTATATACACACACACATAGGTATAGGACGACATATATATATATATATACACACGTATACCTACACTTGGATGATGAGGATAGTGGATGATATTTGGAGATGAGTCGATGAGTTGGGCATGGTGCCATGAGATCGGTGATATGATGTGGTTCGTATTATGAGATAAGACATGAGTTATAGCGGGCCTTTAGGCGCGTGTTTTATACACGCATATATATATTGATGGTATCAGTTGTATTAGACTTAGATCAGTACCCCAGTTCATGAGATATGATGACAAGGATACCAGAGAATTGATGAGATAAATGTGAGAGTCGACCCGTACCCAGATTTGGGATGCCGTACGACGGATTTACGTACGAGCTATATATTGATGATAGATCCGCACTCTTGACTCGAGGATGTCATATTGTATATTGTATCGTATGTGATACTATTGAGGCGGGATCACCGACTATTGTGTGTGTGTGTGTGTGTGTATCGACTCAGATTTAGGTGGTTTCCATACCCTTTCGATTAGCTTGTTGGTTAGATCTGTAGTTTACTTAGTAGATGTTAGACTAGACCCGAGTCATACCTATTTCAAAACTAACGAATCGTGAGTATTTTTAAGACAGGTCAAGAGATTCTACGGATATTTTCAAAAGACGCATCTTTTCTTAAAAACACCGTAGCCTTTATTTTCCTAAACCCCGCGATTCGTGTTATTTCAAATGGTAAAACTGTATGATATATATGTATTGATGTATATTCTTCACTGTTGTGTTTATCATTCTTTTTCAGCATATCCTTGCTGTTTGCATCGCATGCATGTTTAAATGTGTTCATTGTTATATTAAATCCATGCTGTCAGGACACCAGCACCATTATCGATGATGCGTATGTTCCACGTACACCTGTTTGCCGGCTCACACACTTCATCATCGATAATTGCCATGTCACTACACAGTAGCATTGTTGTATCAGGATATGACTACTTGTACATCCATATTGGCGCACAGGCATATTGTAGACTTATACTTGCGTATATACCTACTTGCACATCCAAATTGGCGCACAGGCATATTGTACACTCATACTTGCGTATATACCTACTTGTACATCCATCGCACAGGCATATTGTACCCTCATACTTGCGTATATACCTACTTGTACATCCATATTGGCGCACAGGCATATTGTACACTCATACTTGCCTATATACCTACTTGTACATCCATATTGGCGCACATGCATATTGTACACTCATACTGGCGTATATACCTACTTGTACATCTATACTTGCGTACACACATATTGTACACCCATACTGACATACATACGTATTTGCACATACATAGATGATTCTGGCTTTATTTTAGAGATTTGGGAACCGCAAGATATATTTTAAAACTGGATTCATTTAAAAGAGCGGTTTTCCCCTCGATGTGTGCATATTACTGTTTTATATTGCATGATATACGGATATGCTTACATTTCTATCATATGTCTCATACATCATGCTTTATGATTTTTCGCATTGAGATATGCCGTTTTCATGAGATTTCTGGATTTGAGAACCGTGGTCATTTTAAAAGATAGTATGCATTGTTTAAAACCCCGGTTTCTCTTGATATGATATTTCAGTGCGTCCACCATGCGTTTTCTCAGTTCTGAGACGTGTGACATGTGAAACTTGATTCGAGGAGCTGGATGAGGCCGATTGCGGGTACATGGTGGACCCGGTATGGTACCCCGGGGCAAGAAAGGTATGCTGTGTATACAGACGATGAGCCTGGCAGAGGGACCACTACCTACCGGTGATAGTATTTGGGCTTGGCGGATATCCAGAGGATACCGACCGGAGTTGAGAGATGATATGGGCCGATCCGGACTGACGGAGCCCGAAATATGATGATTTACATGCCGATGCTGGGCACGGGTTTCATGATGTTTTCGAGTGTCGATGCTGGACACTCCGGTTCCATGATTTTGATGTGTCGCGAGGGACACATGTTGATTTACATCCTCATACTTCCATGCATATGCTTTATGATATTTACATGCATGATGTTTTGTGTCATTGGGTGACACGTGGACGAGATCCACATATATACAGACATTGATTAGATAGTTGGATGATATCCACATACTCATAGATTTCATGATATAGTTGACACTGATTACATTGATTATACCTCATATTTATGATATGTTGCTACCTGAGGCACTGGCACGAGCACTTGGTACTACACTTATGTATAGATGTTTACCCTTGCCACCTTATTATGCTTCAGACTTATTCATATTTAGCATATATATTACTGATCGTATTGACCTAGGATTGAGTCATACATATAATTTCTGCTCTGTGATGTTTTCTATTCACGAGTTGGCAACTCACCCCCGTTGTGCCACAGTTCTTGCAGGTTTTTCCATACAGGTTTCATTGCGGCTTTCTGGAACACTGCTTCCTTTCTGGGTGATTGCTTTGGTAGGTGGGTTCACTTGCATCGTGACCACCATTGTACTTATTTATTTTCATTGTTGTATCTAGAAATTCCATCAACCAGACTTGTATATTTATTTCAGACTTAGAAAACCAGTTGTGCATTATTTCGACCTTAGAGTCGCGCGTTGTAGTATTATGGTTTTCTTGATGATTTCGAGTTTCCTTTTGAGTTTTGATCCTCGCCCTTCGGCGTTGTATATTATATTGCTTGCGTGGTTGTGACCGTCGATTGACAAAGAGCTAGCTCCCGCTTGGGGATGCCTTTTATCATTGATGTATATATTATTCATGTTGTACCCCGTTCGGGGCCAGTATTTACAAAGGAAACTCTGCCGAAAATTTCAGAAAAGACTTGAGATTTTAAAAATGCATGTTTGGCTTACTTATTTAAAAATCTTGCTTTTAAAACATATTTTCTTTACTTCTTAAAAACTAGTTTTCTTTACTTACTCCTTAAAATGGTTTTAGATTTCTGGGCTTTTGGCTTACTTGAATTAGATGAGGTCCTATAGACTTCATATGATTCAAGGGCCAGTCACGTGCTATTTCGGGTCGTGATAAAGTTGGTATCAGAGCGCTAGATTAACCTTGGTTTGAGTCTAAGTTTGATTATGCGGAGCCTAGAGCGTTTTTATATATTCGGAACTTAGGCTTGACCTTACGGAACTTAGACTTAGTCGAGGGGGTATTAGAGTCGAACTTTCGTCACATAGGTTGACCTTGGTTGATGGAGTAGGTGACTTCAGTAGAGTGACATACCGTGTGTATGTTCCGCGGCATACTTACGATACGCTACTCCGCTTAAGGAGCCTTAGAATGTACATTTCCTTGCACAATATTATATTCATTCCTATGATCTATCCTCATCGATATTGGTTATGATTTTGCTGCCACGATTACACGGGCAGAGAGAGCTACGGCTAGAGTTGCGGTCAGCACGAGCTCGTCACGAACGAGGACTGACCAGGGCATGATTCCAGAGACATACAATTGCATAGAGGCGTCGTTTTATTGTGTTTTCACGCCATGAGCGTTTGATGGATCGCTTCTACGGGATTTCTTGGACGTGCAGATCAGCACCAGAGGATCAGGCTACTGCTAGAGGCCAGCCAGAATGTGATGACCATTGATGTATCGCTTATTCATGATGATTGAGGCACTGTTCAGCGTGCAGACAAATGAGCCAGTTGTTGCTGCAAATGATGAGATATCGCCCAGATGTTGGAGCTACTGCAGCATGAGTATATACTTAGAGATATGATAGAAGGTCGCTAGTCACCCGAGGATGAATGACTAGGACATGTAGTTCGTTCGCTTACCCCGACGCGAGGTCATCAGATAGATTGATTCCAGCTAGAGACGACTTCACGCAGGTACGTTGAGAGTCGATAGAGACGATCGAATGTCAGGAGCCCATTTTCCAAGTTTAAAGTATTCAGAGACAAATGCAAGTAATGCTATGGACCCTCTAGAAGAATGAAACCCTAACTCGACATAATGACCATGGAACGCCTTTGAACCTTAGGGTTTGCGGCAGTTTAGCGGTGCCATTTGTGAGGCTTGGGTTTGCCCTTCTACGGTTGGTCCACAGGTGCTGTGGCATATACTGGAGTACTATTAAACTGTACCCAAGATGTTTAGCTCTTGGGGGAATTATGGAGCCTTGACAAATCGATCGAAAGATTCGACATCTTTCGGATATCATGTGATGGGATGCATTGCTTGGGAGACTCCAGATACGAGTATAGCCGTTGGAGCATAGTCCATGCAGCCACGATGAGACGAGTCCGAAGCAGTCGACAACAGAGAAAAGTGGAGTAAGAGGTTCGTACGAGATCTTGATGAGACGACGTTCCACTCCGCCGACATCAGAGATGTGATACGCATGCAGAGGCGTTGTATATGGATATATCTTCCAGAAAAAAAAGTCTCGATGAGTATGCAGCCGTTCCGGAACAAGAAACAGATTTAGTGAAGGGTGATAACTTCCGGACAGTTCGGCAGAAACGAGATTTGGGAGAGACCTCGACAGGGCCTTTCCAGAATAATGCATGAGAAGACTTGGACCCAGGAGCGGTCATATTGCGCACACCCAGCAGGCCAGAGTTTGGCATCATCGATGAGATAGTTGGCCAGAGATCTGTAGAGGATGTGCTTGAGCGGGACTATTCCGCCATACTTGATTCGGTATTTTTGGACGATCTTTTCGCATGATTGAGTTTTGATGACTGAGTTTCATGATATTCGTTTTCATGCACCATGGTTGCACCTACTGGGTATTTATATTATGTGCATAGTTATTACACTTGAGATATGTTTTATACACCGTTGTGTTGATTTATGATTGGTGCACAATTATTGCACTTGATATCGTTTTGTGCCTTGGCTGCACATGTTTACGACTTCGTGGACTTTATACAATTGAGTTGATTTTGTGCACATGGTATGCACACGATTTGGTTTTCGCACTCGGTATAGCTTATATGTGCTTGTAGTGCATTGATATGTGTTTTGTGCACGCAGTTGCATACGTTTATGATTTTTACACCTTGGTACACTCGGTATTGCTATTTACGCATTTGAGTTATTGTTTGGTATTTTGTGCACAGGATGCACTGTATTTATATTTCGTGCATTTGTTGCACCGGATTTATATTTCGTGCATTTGTTGCACCGGATTTATGTTTCGTGTGTTTGTCGCACCGGATTTATGTTTCGTGCCTTTGTTGCACCGGATTTATATTTCGTGCGTTTGTTGCACTGGGTTTACATTTTGTGCACCACGGTTGCACCTGACTTTGGTTTGATGTCATTCGATATGTTGATTTTGATTTCATACCTATGTTATGCATGTGATTTGACTTATGCTTTCGGTATAGTTTTCATGCACTTTTAGTGCTTTGACTTGATTTGAGCACGCTGATGCACATGGTTGTGAGATTATATACCGCGGTATACCTGATTTGGATTAGATTTTGCGCATGTTCGGTGCTTGATATTGAATTTCGTGATTTCGTGTATGTTGGACGCACCTGATTTAGATTCTTGTCGTGCATGATGGATGCACCTGATTTGGATTTTCGCGCATGTTGGGCGCATGTTATGAGATGCGATTTTGGTGCACACCAGATGCACTAAATCGGGATTCTTTGTGCATATCAGATGCACCTGATTTTGCTGTCGGGCATACACGTTGCCTCTGACAAGTGTTTCGTGCACACCCGTTGCACTTAGATGTTGTTTCTGTACACATGTATGACACATATATGGACTTTAATTTCCGTGCGCACCAGACGCACGTATCATTCATATGCACATTTTGGGATGTTTCCTCCAATCAGAGCAAAGCTCTGTTTTGAAATTCAAAATTCAAAAGTTGAAGCAACGCTTCAGATCACTTGTTAGGTGCGCTGCGCGCCACGTATCAAACGCGGATACGCTAGCGCCAGGTGGGCAGCGCACCCCAATCAGAGCAAAGCTCTGTTTTAAAATTCAAAATTCAAAACTTGAAGCAACGCTTCAGATCCAGTGCTAGGTGCGCTGCGTGCCACGTATCAAACGCGGATACGCTAGCACCAGGTGCGCTGCGCCCTAGGCAGCGCATCCCAATCAGAGCAAAACACTGTTTTAAAATTCAAAATTCAAAAAAAATGAAGCAACGCTTCAGATCCAGCGCTTTGAGCTACGCGCCACGTGTCAAACACAGTTGCGCTGCGCTCTGCGCTGCGCGCCACATGTCAAACGTAGGTGCGCTAGCGCAAGGTGCGCTACGCCCTGCGCTGTGCGCCACGTGGCAAACGTAGGTGCGCCAGCGCTGGAATTAAGAATTCCCCACCGTTAGATCAAAAGATCTAATAATAAATTATTAATTAATCAGAATTAAAATTCTGTTATGGAAAGATCTTTCCAATCTTGTTAAAAACAAGAAGATTATATTCTGCAAAACAGAAGCTCTAGGATCAAAGATCCAACGGTGGGAAATATTCCCAAATCAATCAGAGAAAGATCTCTTTAACCGATTTATCAAATCAATTTGCCCTATATAAAGGCCCCAAGACTTCAAGTCTGAGATAGAGAACCCCCCTACAAATTTTGAGAAAACTCAAAGAAAGAAAAGCAAGTTTTTAGCAAAAGAAGATCATTTCTTCATGGTAAAGAACATGATTCTTGAACACAGAGATGAAATCATCTCATGAAAAGAAGAACTATCTTCTAAATAAGATCATAGATCTACAAAAGACCAAGGTCTTTGATAAAAAAGAGATCAAAGATCTCATCATAAAAACAAAAGAAGTATTTATTTCATTCACAAATCATTGATCTACAGAGGCAGCGCCTTTTTATAAATAAGAACTTTTGTTCTTGAATCTTCAGGCAAAGCCTTCTTTAAAAAGAACATAAACTTGTTCTCTGATCATAAATTTGATCAAATGCACTTTGCACTATTGAAAAGTGCCTTGCACTCATGAACTGCGCTTTTGCGCTCCTTGGACCGGCGCTCAGCGCCAAAACATGCCACGTGTCAGCCACGTATACAACTTGCGCTTTGCGCTTCTGAAACAGCGCACTGTGCTCATGGGCTGGCGCTCAGCGCCAAGAGCGCCACGTGTCACTCACTGGTGCGCCAAAAAACTAGCACAAAGCGCTCATAAACTGGAAGCGCAATGCGCTTATAAACTGGTGCTTAGCGCTAAGCGCGACACGTGTCCATTTCGCGTGCGCTACTTGGCAGAAGTGCAATGCGCTCTTTAATTGGCGCAAAGCGCCTGGCGCGCCACGTGGTGCACTGTCAGAAGACACATTGTTCTGATGAATGCTATGCATTCAATACAAGACAAAAATTGTCAGGATCTGATGCTCTGCATTATTAAAAGGGCCATGCCCAAGTAAAGGCTCAACAGCCTAAAACAACAAAATGTTAAACATTTTAATTTTATTGGACTTAGCCCAATTCTGGCCATAAGTCCTCAACTTATATTTAATTGAGCCCATCTGCTCATAAATATTTCAACAGATCTCAGTCCCAAACTGGACTACGGATCTTTCAACCAACTCACACCGGTTCAAGGGTATATCTCTTTACTCCTCTGATATCTGTCGTTGTAATCCTTCAACGTCTTCAGAAAGGTGACGGGTCCCGACAACTACACATTCCACGGATTGTGGGGTCCTTAAGCCCATAGACTACGATGTCCTTAACCTTGGACCGAGATGTCCTTAAACTAACATTGGACCGAAATGTCCTTAAACTAACAATTGACCGCAATGTCCCTAAACTAAACAACAGAGGCCAAATTCTTTCTTTTTGGATCTAAATGATCCCGTTAAGTTGATCTTAGCCTAAAATCAGACTAACGTATCCTTAACAACGTTTAAGTCAATCTTACTCTCAAATGAGGTTAACGTATCCTTAAACCCCAAACCCCCAAACCCAAATCTAAGAAGATACGGATTTGGACTAACCCACGTCCTACGGGCGATAACATAAATTAGTCTGCATATACAATCCACGGGCAACCAAAAACAAAACAAACACCCATGACACGAAGTGACCATCTGGAGAAGGAGAAAGTTGTTACCGCGATGCGGTAGCGTAATTAACTGCAGGGGGAAGAGCATCCCCACAATCAAAAACCCCTCAACGAGGGGGAATCTGACGAAGTCTGCTATATCGGCCGCATCCGTTTAAACCTTCGATACATGGTGCCATGAATCAACTTGGCATCTTCGGAGAGGTGGACGGATAACACCAAATAGCATCTGCCCCCAGATTCAGGCAAGACGTTTGTCTTCCCGGTTTCCGGCGGTAAACAGATTCTGGCACGCCCGGTGGGACCTTTTCTTCTTTCCACTCCACACTTCGTGTGTCGCGTTCGCGAACGGATCGCGGTTTGTTAATGGTTGCCCTTGGGTTCGAGATACTAAGATTTGGTGTCTTGCTGGGTGCAGAAAACAATGGCGTCTACTTGCACGAAGTGTTCCAGCTGCAATTGCAACTCACGTTCTGCCTCATCTGGAGGCATAGCTTACGGGCCCCAAGCGGCCTCCCCGTTCACGATGCCGGTGGAACAGGTCACTTAGGCCACCACTGGATTGTTTTTCGGGACCATGCTCCCACCAATGAGCTTCAACTCTCCTATACCAACACAAGAAGCTCCCGAGAAGTCGGTCTTTGATCGGCTTGCAATTACAACGGCCCCTCTCAACGGGTCGTCCAGCTCCAGCGCCTCAGTCTTCGCCAGATTGGGCCAAAGTTCATGTGGGCCCATGATGAAGCCTGCAATTCCAGAACAGGTTATTCCAAAGAGGATAGCCATCCCTGCTCCCGAAGTCGTCAAGACGGCTTCTCCTGCCAAAGGGTCGGTCTTCACAAGACTGACTGTTCCGGCTCCCACTCTGGCTCCCGTTCCTGCTCAAAAGTCTGTCTTTGACAGATTGAATACCGCTACTCAACGGATGTCGGTCTTCAAGAGGCTGGTACCGGCAGCGCCTCACCTGAATAGGGGGCATGATGAAGTCACCCCTCAAGCTGAAACAATCCCAACAGCTCGACATGCTCGACGTCGCCACTGGCACCGAGTAAGGAAAGCTGGGGGTAACTCTCCCTCTGGGCTAACTCCACCAGCTCCAACGGTGGAAGTCAATGCTGCTGTTCCGACCGGGAACAGCTTTGAACCGCTGAACAAGGTGCGCAGGAACTCTCCTACCGCCGTACTGAAAAGATCTCCTCCACCGGTGGAGAATGTTACAGAAATAAAGCCGGATCAGCCCCCTCAACGGCTGTCCTCCAAAGTTTACAAAGTCTAGCGATGGGTCCAAGAGTCGGTGATTGATCAAGACTATCCCCATCGACAAAAGAAGCTGAAGGTTCGGCAGGAAGAGAACCGTCCTGGCAAGCCACAAAGGACGACAACCACCTGGATGCCCGCTGCAATGGCCCCCTCAACGTCAACTGCTCAAAAGAGAAGGAGGCCAGAGAAAGCCCCTGTGACTACGGCAGATCGCAAAGACGCTAAGCCCAAACGCCCCAAGTCTGGGGGCATAACGGTCCATACTCTTTACATGGCTTCCGGAAAAGAGGAAAGCCGCACTTCGACGGGTCACCGACCGCTCACCCGATCCGTGACCAAAGCCCAGAAGCAACAACAGAAGCTTTAGGAAATGCTGACGCAAATGGCCGCATTCACCGGGCCAAAGGAAAGCTCGGAGGCATCATCAGAACAGCGTCACGAACAAGAAACCGATGCTGACTTCCTACGCAGAGTCCTCGAAAAGAAGGACAGAGAAGCTGCAGAACAAGCTGCCAACATAAAACGAATGACGCTTCTCTTCCAAGACATGGTCAGGATGATGTTACAGCCGGATCCTCCAGCTGAAGAGCCTCCGATCATTATTGAAGACGACAGAGGGGAGACATCGAACCCTCCTCCGGCTCTTTCCGCAGCCAAAGAGGAAACTATTTCCAAGGCCGCTCCAGATGACTACATTGCTCATCAAATATGAGCTCACCAGGCGAATGAAGCGGCCGACCAAGTTGTTAAAACTGGGCGACCGTATCCAGGCCGGTATGACCAAATAAAGTATCCACCGGGATATACGATCCCTAAATTTCATGTATAATTGTTGACAGGCAATACCCATCAGCATGTCTCCCAGTTCAGGGCTCTATGTGGCAACACCGGAGGTGATGATAAATTGCTACTTCGCCAGTTCGTCGGCAGCTTGTCGGAGACGGCATTCGAGTGGTATTCTGAACTCCCGAACGACTCCGTCAAGACTTTCGCAGAAATGGAGCTATTATTCACTCAGCGATTCGTGAGTGCTAGTGAACGCACCCCAATAACGGCATTGATCAATGCCAGGGTGAAGCCAGGTAAAACGTGGGTTTTATACTCCATACGATGGTGGAATCTGTGGTCGAAGTGCGAACAGCGCATCGAAGATGCACCGGCGGTGGGTATGTTCGTGGGCACCCTAGATCCTCATGCAACTATTTCACAATTCATAATGTTTTTTAAGCCGAGCATGTTCCAAGCCTTGATTGACAAGCTGGCCCAAATGGACCAGATGGGTCATAGACCGTCTCCTCCAAAGCCGGACTCTTGAAATGAGAAGGGAAAGGGGAAAGCGATTGTCGTCGCCAATGCTCAACAGCCCGGGGGCTCGAGGCCAGTTGATCGCCAAAATAACAGAACTCAATCTCTCGAAGATAAAATGAGATGACCTTACTCGTTCCCTCGAGACAAGACGAAGAGGTTATTCGAGCTTGCACTGCGCAACAGGCTCATCAATCTGCCGGAGCCAAGACACCCAGCACAACTCGGTGACATTAGCAATCCTAACTATTGCCCTTATCACCGAATGTTGGGCCATCCGATCGAAGATTGTTACATCTTCAAAAGATGGATAGAAGATCAGTACCAGCAGGGCAAATTTGTATTATCCGAAAATTGGAAGGTGAACCCGCCTCGGCCACACACTCCCAAGAATACGGATACACCGGGGGCATCATGCTCTTACGTAGAAGAAGCTCCATGGGAGGTCGCTCTTTCAGCCAAGACGAAAAGAATGCTGAAGGATCTCCAAACATGCCCGGCGATCAGGCGGAAAAATCCACTCGAACCCGAGATCATCGAAGGAATGTTAAAGCCACGCCTAACTCCAAAGATTGGTGGTGATAACCAAAGCACTCACATCCAGCCATCAAAGTCTTCAAAAAAGAAGAAGAAGACCAAAAATCCCGTGAAGCCTGGTGACAAGCGCATGAACCTGCAAAAACAGATTGACGCACTCGAAGAGTATAATCAGAAGGTGCGGACTCCAATCACACTCCAAGAGTTTCTCAGCCACGTCTTTGAGGACGGTGATGATGGAGAAGACTCGTCGGATGAATCTGAAGATTACGTGGCAAGTTTCCATGCGGTCTCTCACTCGTCGATAGACGATGAAGAAGCTCCTTACACAAAGAAACTGGGGGTGAATCCTGAACAGGGACTTCCAGGGCCATCAGACGAAATGATTGATGCATTCCTAGACGAAGCTCTTCTTAAAAGCAAAGCTGATCGAGAGCGTAAGATGGCCATTTTTGAAAAGGCCAAACGTCGGCGACTTGACGAACGGGTTGAAACATTCCCGCCAGATCAAAGTACATCCGTCGCAAATAAAAACAGGTTCAAGACGAGGAAGAGGTTCATCAAAACCATATCAATGGGAATGAAGCTGCCACCCTCCGAAGCGAACGCTCTTAGTGAAGCGGAAACACATCCTAACTACTGCTTATATCATCGAAAAATTGCGCACCCCACTGAAGAGTGCAACGCTTTTAAAAGATGGTGGCAAGGATATGTCGCTCACTGGCAAAATTTCAAGCGGATGAAATGCAAAACTCGTCGGGAGCAAAGAAGTACGACCGAGGAGCGTAAAAGAACCACTGGCAACTGTCACATGGTCAACGCCGGGGGATCGCAAATTCTCACTTTCAGGAGCACCTCTGATGAAGAAATGACTATTGGCCTTCTCTTTAAAGAGACCACCTTGGGAAAGAAGGAAAAACCGAAGACCTGTGAAAATATTCAGTTGCGTAATCGTACGCCACCCGAAAAGAATCTTGGGCCCTCGAACAGTGGGTCAAATAGAAAAGATAAGGGAAAAGAAAAAGTCCCTGAGGATATCATCCTGGATGACTGATTGGTCTCAAAAACTATCTAGTAACCGCAATCAAGAATGGCGTCGCTTGGTAGCTAGCCGGTGAGTACGGGTCGGTCCACAAGGATTTTGTGAATCTCCTAATCGCGCTAACGAGCTAATTCCGAAGGTTGTTCGGATTGATTATTAAATCTAAAATCTAAATCTATCTATCTACGATTATCTAGATCTAGTCTTGCTAGGGTTAGGTTTAGGGATGGTTTGGAAATGCAAGTAAATCTCAACGCTTTCTATACCCGAATGAAAATCTATGAGAAGTTATGATAATTATCAATAAAGGGGATTAGATCCATTCGGGAAGGTGTTCCTTCCTCTAGGTTCTTGTCCTTCCTTTAGAGATCCTTACCCTAACCTCCATGGAAAACACGTGCAACCGGGCCTTTATACTACGGTATCACCGCTACCTCGAGGGATAGGGTGCCGTAGGGCGCGGTGTGTGCGTGTATGCATGGAGTCCTATTGAAAATATATTATGGGTACGAAAGGGATGAGAGATCTCATCTCTCAAAATCCTTCCCCAAAGCTAATTCTAAGCAATTTATCTACGGCAAGAAATTAAATCAACCTAGGGTAAAGAATTGAAATCTAACTAGAGCAAGGAATTAAATCTACTTACAGATGCTCTCTCCAATCATCAACGCAGGTTTGTCAGATCTGGATTCATGAATTGAAAAGAAACACCGATGCTCTCCATAAAGAGATCTGAATTTATTATTAAAAGGAGGCATAAGAAGAATACAATGATTTGGGTTCTATTTATAGGAGATAGAAACCCTAGGTTACATTTTGATCCACATGTCTAAATTTACAAAAATATCCCTAGGTCAACTTTTCAGCGCCTCTAAACATTTTGGTAAAAAAAATATCCGCGTACGGGCACAATATGGCCGCGGAACCGCGGCAATAGCAGGCTTGGGCCGCGGTTCCGCGGCCCTTTAGAAAGAATGGGTGCTTAAAATTTAGGGTTTTGTTCTTGGTCTTATTGGGCTTCTGGTTCTTTGGTTCTTTTATCAATTGGGCTTCTACATTGGTTCCAGATTTTCAGTGAACAATTTTCAATGGATTTTTAACCGTTCGATTTGTAATTTTGGACCTTGCGTTGCCTTGTTAATTGTGAACTGTCTTTCGATGTAGGCTTGACTAAGATTCTCCTATTTGTTGGTCAAAAGTCCATATTTTCATCGTCTTTACATCGTTTTCACTGTTTCCTGTCCAAGAACCTGTAACCTGTAACATGTAGCAGACATACGTCAAAAGCACATGTTTATTTATAAAAAGAATAAGAATGGGGAATATAATAATACAATATTATGGTGTGAACAAATACCCCTAAACTTATCTTTTGCTCGTCCTCGAGCAAACTTATTTTTTATTCACTAAAATCCTAACCGCACTTTCGCAGGGAAACGCGATTGCACTGAGCACGTGCAACAAGCCGTTAAACCTCTAGGTGTCCCTAGTAGGAGGAGTGTTGTCTACTGAGGGTTTTCAGCGGATACTACCCACAAAATCCTATCAATTTGGCTTTTTCGACTTTTATTCTCCAATTAGGTTTTCCAACAAGGAATTCTATTATCTTATACTTGTAAATTATCCACCCACATTCTTCACACTTCCTCATCATTTAACTTAAGATTATATATGTTCTATAGACTTACCTAGCTTTCGGCATCTCTTAAGTTTTCCTTCTAGGGTTCCATCTCCACTTAGGAATTTCTATCAACTCTACTAAAGATACAAGTTCTATTCTTCACTCCTTTCTCTCATCTAAATTCCAATCATATATCCCTACGTGTGTGTATAAATCACCCCTACACTTGGAAATTCAAATCAAGAAATCATACCCTTGTCCGTTGTCCAAAGTACTTATTAATTGGTGAATTTTTAATTGAATTTTGCTTACACATCCTTCATGCGACCGTTAATACTTCTTGAGGTACCAACGACCGATTACAAGATGCGTTTGCACTTTAAAGCGTAATTCCTAGTCTTGCAACACCCAAGGCTTTAGCAGTGACTCTCAAACCAGTTGGTCTAAGGCACTAGGTGATGAAGCACCCTCGCTAAATATTTTTCTATTTTTGCAGCCTTAAGTAATCACAAAAACCAGTGTCCATTTTTTTAATTCTTTATTCACACTTTTTTTCCTTTTATTTTCTTCATACTAAGAACGTTAGACAAGAGCATTTCAAGGTCTCTTCTACTATTCCAAGTTTCAAGGTCCGTGATTGTGCAAATTGTAGGGTATACATTTTCAGAATCTAGACTTAAGCTAGGAACTATTTTTCAAATTTATACTCTAATAAGAACATCAATACTCTTCCCTTGTTTCGACTTAGCCCAAGAACTGAACTCAAAATTTGCCTATTTCTAAATAAACTACAAAGACATATATTTTCTACCGCTAAAATTTAAGGAAGGTTATCTTTAGGGTTTTTAATTTACTAAGTCTAAGATCTAGTTGTTCCTAGCCAGTTAACCTATTTGTCAAACTCAAGTCAAATAAGCCAAAATTGAATACAATAATTTTTATAAATTTTCAAAAATTTTCAATTTTTATGGGTTTTCAAATAAGTATGCAAATGCAAAATGTACATATGAATGCGAAGGAAGAAGATGTACCGAGCATACCCCCAAACTTGAACTTGACAGTGTCCTCACTGTCATGCTACACCAAGAGGGTCAAAATGTCGGCACACCCCTGTTTATTTATTTAAAAAAAAATTATTTTATTGTTTTGAAATATTTTTTTTATGGAAAAAGAAAACAAAAATATATATACATATATACAACAAGGTTCCCCCCCAAACTTAAGCTTGGCTTTACACAAGCCAAAGGTTAGCACCAACCATTCAAAAATCTTATCGTGGTAATGGCCAAGTTGGTGAAATAATGAGGTGTAGGGGAAAGAAATGAGAAGCACGCGAGACCGTGTGGAAAGAAGAATGGTAGAATATAGTCTCGGTGGAGGAGAAGAATGGCGGAAAGGAGAAAGAAGGGTCGCGCGATCTTGAGGGTGTAAATCGAGTGAATAAATTAGCGCAATTTATGATGACCGATGTGTGAAAACTGATTGTGCTAATCTATCAACTCGTCGTGCAATGGGGTCAAATCCCTCAAGATTCGCAAGAAAACATGGGTACGCCGAACTTGGTATCGGAGGTAACGGTCTCTTGTACGGTCGGAACAATAGGAAAGACGAAAGGAAGTGAACTAGGGATAGTATCATTCTCACCGTAGTAAACTGTCTCGAACTTGAAAGATTCTATTAATGGTTCGAAACTACTGTAAGCACCCGAGTCTGATGGTTCAACTAACTCATCTGAAAATGTAAATGACTCAAACTCGGACGGTGAGTCATCAACATCGTCCGAAAAAGTGAAACACTCGTAAGTGTTATCGGCTGTGAGAACTGTGTCATATTCAAAGGAAAAAATTTCAAGCTCACAGTCTTCAAGCGTGATATTAGGCGTGGTCGGAACGATGGAAAGGAGGGAGGGTGATATAGGTAAAGGTTCAAGAGGATGAATTGAAAAATCAGACATATCAAACAAAAATAGTTCAACCTCAATATGATCCTCAAAACTCTCCTCAATACTATCCTTATAATTCTCCTCAAGATTCAACTCATCCATGCCATTATCATCAAAGCCAAGACGCATATGAGATTCGGGAGAAACATTTAATAACTCGGGATGATGATTTGAACATAAAATCTCAATTAAATCGACAAGTTCATCATCCGAAATATTCCTGGCATCTATATCCTCAATCAAGTGAAAATCAATTTTCTTAGACACCTCATCAAAAGCATGGATATCTATCGATTTAGGTTCTAGAGGGGAGGTGTAAAGATCGAAAGGATTAGGTGCGGTTTCACTTGAAAGGGGTTCCTCACAATTTGGCAAATCAAACACTACAAAATCACACAACTCATTTTTATTTTGAACTTGTGAATCATTTAGGACATTCGATGGAAAACTGGAGTTGTGGGCTTCAATTGAGTAAGGGTAGGTTTGATTTGAAAATCCTCTCAAATTCTCACTCTGTCCAACCGCCTCTTCATACATTGAAAAATTTGGAGCTAGCGGAAAACTAGCTACCGGTTCAGCAGGTTGCATAAGGGCGGCTACGGACGCTTCCACATTCCTAACCATTTTGTTTGTCGCTGCGATATACGCCTCCAACGACTCTTCCAAACTAGACTTGGGTGGTAAGGGGGTTTCGGTAAAAGATTCGAAATTTGTTGGATATGTGAAACTCCCTAATGGCTGTGTAGAATCAATGTCTAGTGAAGGTGGGAAGGTCGGGTAGGACTGGTAGGAAGTGGGTGATTGGACAGGGGTAGGGTCAACATGTGAATAAAAAGGTGAATAATCATGCGGATCCCTAGAACTAGATAAGTGGAGAGGGATGTAAGATCGGCTGCGAGATTGAGCAATATGCTCAGCAATGGACATCGGCTTAGGAGTGACAGCAAGACTCGAAAAAGTGGTGTCAACATATGGAGGTGATAAAGGTTGACTTGGTTGATACAAAGTGGGTTAAAAAGTCAAACTGTTTCTCCTAGACGCTTCTATTTGATCTTTCAAAGATATTTTAGGCAAGGAAGGATCGTCTTTAAATTGACCGAACAAATTGACGTACGACGTAAAATTAGGTTCGGGATACCAAAGTTCGGCAAGTGATTTATTATGTAGGGTACCCATGTTAGAAGAAAGGGGAAAGAAAGAAAGTTTGTTGGTGGTGGTGCAAGGATTTATTTGCGGAAAAAATTTTGCAAGTTTTCTAATACTAATTTTCCTTTGTTTTTTTCTTTATTTGAAAATTGTTGCAAAAAGATTTTTAATTAAAGATATTCAACCGAAAAATATTACTTGCAATCAGTTATTATTTTAAGCATATCACAATGAATCTTTATTTGGAAAAAATTGTTGCAAAAAGATATTCGAGAAAGATATGCAACAAAAACGATTACTTGCAATCTCTTTTTATTTTAAACGAGGCGCACAAATCCTGCACAAGATTGTTATTTGGAAGGGGAAATATTTTTATAGCGCACAGAATCCTGCAGGAATTTTCAGAAAAGATATTTCAAAATGTATAGAGAAGAAAAAGAGGGGCTTACAGAAAAATTTTCCTCAGATGAAGCCGCGAGATAGCCGCGTTTCCACGGTATAAAGTGGTATACCACCGCGTTTCCGCGGTCTTCTTGACGGCTCGGATCCTCAGAAAAATTCTCACGTTCTGAATCGACAAGAAGGTCGCGGTTCCGCGGCCTAAGGCAGGTTTTGGCCGTGGAAGGGCGGTGAGGTGGGCGGTTCAGATCTCCAGAAAAATTCCACTGTTCTGTTGTTTAATCTCTTCTGTTCCGATATCCCGTTTTCTGTTTCGCTTTCTGAAAATTTTCAGATCCGATTTTGTATATCCTGAAAAATTCAAACAACAAAGTATCCCTTCCAAAAATAACAGATGAAATATTTTTATAATTTTTTTTAAATTTTTTTAGATTTTTATGATTTTTCTAATTTAAGATTAACCCGAAATTGCAAAAAGGAAAAACTACGCCATCCCCGGCAACGGCTCCATTTGATTGGTCTCAAAAACTATCTAGTAACCGCAATCAAGAACGGCGTCGCTTGGTAGCTAGCCGGTGAGTACGGGTCGGTCCACAGGGATTTTGTGAATCTCCTAATCGCGCTAACGAGCTAATTCCGAAGGTTGTTCGGATTGATTATTAAATCTAAAATCTAAATCTATCTATCTACGTTATCTAGATCTAGTCTTGCTAGGGTTAGGTTTAGGGATGGTTTGGAAATGAAAGTAAATCTCAACGCTTTCTATACCCGAATGAAGATCTATGAGGAGTTATGATAATTATCAATAAAGGGGATTAGATCCATTCGGGAAGGTGTTCCTTCCTCTAGGTTCTTGTCCTTCCTTTAGAGATCCTTACCCTAACCTCCATGGAAAACACGCGCAACCGGGCCTTTATACTACGGTATCACCGCTACCTCGAGGGATAGGGTGCCGTAGGGCGCGGTGTGTGCGTGTATGCATGGAGTCCTATTGAAAATATATTATGGGTACGAAAGGGATGAGAGATCTCATCTCTCAAAATCCTTCCCCAAAGCTAACTCTAAGCAATTTATCTACGGCAAGAAATTAAATCTACCTAGGGCAAAGAATTGAAATCTAACTAGAGCAAGGAATTAAATCTACTTACAGATGCTCTCTCCAATCATCAACGCAAGTTTGTCAGATCTGGATTCATGAATTGAAAAGAAACACCGATGCTCTCCATAAAGAGATCTGAATTTATTATTAAAAGGAGGCATAAGAAGAATACAATGATTTGGGTTCTATTTATAGGAGATAGAAACCCTAGGTTACATTTTGATCCGCATGTCTAAATTTACAAAAATAGCCCTAGGTCAACTTTTCAGTGCCTCTAAACATTTTGGTAAAAAAAATATCCGCGTACGGGCACAATATGGCCGCGGAACCGCGGCAATAGCAGGCTTGGGCCGCGGTTCCGCGGCCCTTTAGAAAGAACGGGTGCTTAAAATTTAGGGTTTTATTCTTGGTCTTATTGGGCTTCTGGTTCTTTGGTTCTTTTATCAATTGGGTTTCTACATTGGTTCTAGATCTTCAGTGAACAATTTGCAATGGATTTTTAACCGTTTGCTTTGTAATTTTGGACCTTGCGTTGCCTTGTTAATTGTGAACTGTTTTTCGATGTAGGCTTGACTAAGATCCTCCTATTTGTTGGTCAAAAGTCCATATTTTCATCGTCTTTACATCGTTTTCACTGTTTCCTGTCCAAGAACCTGTAACCTATAACATGTAGTAGACATGCGTCAAAAGCACCTGTTTATTTATAAAAAGAATAAGAATGGGGAATATAATAATACAATATTATGGTGTGAACAATGACCAAGCCGTCGAAAAGCTGATAGCCAAGGACCCGCCAAAGAAAAGTAAGGTGGACTACAACGTTCTGGCACACTTGAGAAAACTACCTTCGCAGTTAAGCATTCTCGACGCTCTTCTGTTATCCAAAGAAGCAAGAGATTCTCTGATCAAGGCATTACAAGAGCCAGAGCAATTCCAAGCTTTCCTCGCTGAAGAAAAGATGAAGGACGAGCTGGAAGAAGTACACACGGCCGATATCACCTTCGGCGATGAAGACCTCCTCCTCGGGACATGTGAGCACAACCGCCCCCTATATGTCTTCGAATACTGTCATGACATTAAGATAGGTAAAATCCTGGTCGACAATGGGTCCTCCGTCAACCTCCTCAATGTAAGAGTATTGAAGGAGATATGCATGAGAGTTCAGCACCTCGCTCGTGATAAAATCACCATCTCCGGATTTGACTCCCAGTCATCACGGATGCTTGGGTCTGTAATTTTGACACTACGCTTTCGGCTGCTTGTCACGGACATTAAGTTTCACGTCATTGACACCAAGACATGCTACAATGCTTTACTCGGCCGGCCCTGGTTACACGAGTACAACATCAACCCTTCTACACAACATCATTGTATGAAGTATTTCAAAGATGGTCTCGAGTACACTGTGACAGGGGAACTAAACCCGTTCTCCGTGAACAAAGTCCGAAAGTACGAAGATGCAAAATACTTCCTTCCAGATTCAAGGACACAGAAAGATGTCGCAAACCGGAGGATAAGAACAAAGCTATCACCACTATTCCGGTCTTCGGGAGTGATACCGAGGAAGAAGAAGAGATAGTTTATTCAGGGCCGCCCCAATGCAACAAGCCAGGACCTTCCACCCCTATGTTGATCTTCAGCAGCGACTCGGAAGACGAAGTCAATGCCGTATTCTTTGCTCGGCCATCAATACAAGCCTTCGCTGATGAAGATCAAAGTTTGCAAGTTGCCACGGTTCCTCCAAAGTATCATAAAGAGCTAGACGCGCTTGATACCTACAGTGTGGAAGAACTGCAGACATTCTACGTCCTTCCCAGGCGAAAAGATGAAGAAGCGATCCTATTCTACCAATCCGGGGAAACCAAAGTGGAGAAAGAAATTCGGCATGGTGCGGATTCTACACTTGACAGGCTCCAGCCCATCCGTTCGCCCAGATACTACACAGATAGACTAAAGAGACTCTTGAGACGCCAAGGTGTACCCCTTAAGCAAACTGCGCGACAAGCATGGTTCTATAACAGGATCTGGAGCGTCTTCGGAACTCAACGAAAGTTGCCCAACGGGAGAATGGAAACAATCGGGCTTGGTTATATTCAGTCCAAGAGACGAGAGCTATTCCGCGACTGTTACGTCATACATGACTTTGATGAAGAAGGTGATGCTCTGTGGGAAGATGCTAACCCTGAACTAGAACGAGCTCCCGCCATGAAAATGCCCAGTCCGTCGTTCGAAGAACAAATGGACAAGCTTATAAGGAAAGCAGGTCAAAAGGTTCGAGATGACCATAATCGCGAAATGGCCATCTATGAGAAAGCCAGGATGCAACGCCTCCTTCGACAGGCTGTGAAAAATGAAAATGCTCCTCCTTATCAACCCGTTGTATAAAAGGCCCGACGCAGAGGCAGAAACAAACCAAAGAACGAGAAAGGCGTTCGACAGCGACAAAGCGGGTCCAAGAAGCCACGCGATCAGGAATCGAGCAGTCCGGATTCGTCTCTTATAAAAAAGATGGGTCGAGCATATTCTTTTCCCCAAGACAAGACAATGAAGATATTTGATCTTGTCATAAAATATCAAATGATGACACTCCCGGAGTCCAAGCACCCCAAGCAAGCAGGCGAAGTCTCTCACCCGGACTATTGCTCCTATCACAGGGCAATAGGACATCCTCTCGAAGACTGCTTCTCATTTAAAAACTGGGTAGAAGACCAGTATCAACAAAGCAGGTTCGCTCTATCCAGCAGCTGGAGGGTAACCCCGCCGCAGAAGCATGAATCCAAAGCCGCGAGAGTAGAACCAGATCAACATCGGTCTTGGAAGCGATCTCGTACTTGTCATATGATAATGTTATCAGAAGAAGAGCCCGAGAATATGGCTGACCTCCCCCGGTGCTTCGATAACGATGATGATGAGGTAATCTCAGAATTTCCACCGGCGCCAAAAGAGCTGGAAGATGGGATACATACTACTGCAGACAACCTCAAGAAAATTGATTTGGGGACGGCAAGTGACCCGCGGCCGACGTTCGTCAGTGAGCTGTTGTCTGAAGAAAGGGTGGCTACGCTAAAGGACGTGCTCATGCAGCATAAACATTGCTTCGCATGGAACTATTCCGAGATGCCAGGATTAGATCCAGAGATTGCTGTGCACAAATTGGCGATATCTCCGGACGTCAAGCCGATCAAACAAGCGCCGAGAAGAATGCGGCTCGAGCTTGAGATGAGCATCAACGCCGATGTCAAGAAGCTAATCGACTCCGGCTTCATCCAAGAGGTTCAATATCCCGACTGGATCGCCAACATCGTCCCAGTGATGAAGAAGAATGGGACGATGCTCATATGTGTGGACTTTCGAGATCTCAATAAAGCCTGCCCGATGGACGACTTTCCAGTACCGGTCACCGAGCTGATGATAGGCAATACGTCCACTCATGAAGTTTTCTCCTTCATGGACGGCTCTTCAGGATACAATCAGATAAAGATGCATCCCGAAGACCAAAAGCACACCGCTTTCCGGACCCCTTTGGGCATATTCTGCTACAAGGTGATGCCCTTCGGTCTAAAGAACACCGGTGCCACCTATCAGAGGGCCATAACGAAGATCTTCGATGACCTCATACATGAAATCGTCGAATGCTATATCGACGACCTTGTGGTGAAAAGCAAATCATACGAGGAACATTTAGAACATCTGAAGATCGTGTTTCAGCGCCTTCGGCAATACAACTTGAAGATGAACCCTCTCAAATGCGCGTTCGGAGTTTCCTCGGGCCAATTCCTAGGATTCATCGTCCGATACCGAGGCATTGAGATAGATCCGTCGAAGATCAAGGCGATTATAGAAATGCCTCCGCCAAGGATCCTCAAACAATTGCGGTCTCTCCAAGGGATGCTCGCGTATATCCGGCGATTTATAGCCAATCTCTCAGGCAGGTGCCACCCTTACAGTCACCTGATGAAGATGGGAACCCCGTTCGTCTGGGATCACAAATGCCAAAGCGCGCTGGACGAAATCAAGCAGTACCTGCAGAATCCGCCAGTGCTTGCTACTCCGGTCAAGGGAAAGCCTCTCATTCTGTATACGACAGCCCTCGAAGGTTCTTTAGGCGCGCTATGGGCACAAGAGAACGACCAGGGGAAGGAGAGAGCCCTCTACTATTTAAGTCGAGTTCTCCTGGGGGCAGAAAGCAATTACTCTCCCATTGAAAAACACTACCTGGCATTGATCTTCGTGATAATGAAGCTCAGACACTATGCATTGGCGCATGAGGTCCATCTCATATCAAAGGTGGATCCCCTCAAATATTTGATGTCAAAAGCCATATTAACAGGACGGCTCGCTAAATGGGCCTTGCTCTTGATGAAGTTCTCGATAGTTTATCGGCCTCTTAAGGCAGTGAAAGGCTAGGCCATCGCCGACTTCCTCGCTGAGCATCCAATACGTGCCGATTCTCTTTTGAATTGCGAACTGCCAGACGAACATGCGTTTGACATGATAGATGGTGGTGATATCCGGTGGGAACTTTATTTTGATGGAGCATCTTCCATGAAGAAGCGTAAACAAAGCACCCCTATAATCAAAGCAGGGGTAGGCCTCATCTTCGTGACTCCACAAGGAGGGATAATGCATTTTTCCTTCTCCTTAACAGAGCCGAGGACGAACAATGAAGCCGAGTATGAGGCTTTGATAGCAGGTCTCGAGATCGCCATCGACATGGGAATTGAAGACCTTCTCATATACGGAGACTCCCAACTGATCGTCAGTCAAGTAAACGGCGACTATCAGACGTGCAAACCTGAGTTGGTGAAATACGGCGAGAGAGTACAGCGACTACTCACTCAAATTCCCTCCTACACCCTGGAAAGCATACCACGTGCGGAAAATAGAAAGGCGGATGCATTAGCCAAGCTCGGTAAAGAACTGGCCGACGAGAACCTCGATGACGTGAGGATCGTTGTGCAAAGCCGTCGGGTGCTTGCTCTGGCAGAAGTATCTCCGGAGTCGTCGAAATAAAAGGGAACGACCGAACAAGCAACCCTACAAATAAAAGACCAAGGAAAGGCTAAGGATTGGAGGGAAGTCTTTATAGACTACTTCAAATTCCGCCGAACGCCTGAAGATGCGTCCTCGAAACATCAGCTTATGAAACGAGCTCTGTCTTTCGCGTTCGTCAATGATACTCTGTATAAGAGATCATTTGATTCTCTGTAGCTAAGATGCCTGGGACCTGAAGAGGCAAAGAGAGTCGTTCAGGAAACTCATGACGGACTCTGCGGTTCTCACCAAGCCGGGCCGAAGATGAAGCTGAAGATTAAAAGGATGGGCTACTATTGGCCCACGATGATTCAGGACTACCTCAAATATGCGAAGCAGTGCCACTCGTGCCAGATTCACGGAGACTTCATCCATCAGCACCCAAATCCACTACATCCAACAGTGGCTAGCTGGCCGTTCGAAATGTGGGGAACTGACATAATCGGCACCATCGAACCAGCATCGTCTAGAGGACATCGATTCATCTTGGCGACAACTGATTACTTCTCCAAATAGGCAGAAGTAGTACCGCTGAGGGAAGTAAAGACGGAGAATATCCTCCATTTCTTCAAGACACACGTCATTTATCGGTTTGGAACTCCACAACGGATCATCTCCGATAACGGGCCAGCCTACAGAAGCTACAAGATCAGCCGCTTCGCACAACAGCATAACATAGACTGGAGATACTCCTCAGTTTATAATCCCCGAGCTAACGGTCTAGCTGAGGCTTTTAACAAGACCTTGACGAAGATCGTGAAAAAGACGGTATCTCGAAATAAGAAGGACTGGCACGAGAGACTGCATGAAGCTCTCTGGGCGTATCGAACTACGTTCAAAACGGCCACTAACACAACGCCGTATGCGTTAGTATTTGGTACGGAGGCGGTACCCCCCCTCGAAATAGAGCTACCCTCTCTACGAGTAGCAGTTCATTACGAGCTAACGGACGAAGAGAATGCTCACCTTCGGCTTGAGGAGCTGGATGCCCTTGATGAAACCAGGCTCATAGCGCAACAAAGTCTAGAGGCTTATAAAGCAAAGATGACGCGCTCATACGAAAGATTGACTAGGCCGAGAACATTCCGCCAAGGCGAACTCGTGCTAGTGGTCAAATGACCTATGATCCCCAATCGTGCTAAGCGGGGGAAATTCGAGCCGAACTATGAAGGCCCGTATATCATCGACAAGGTCTACCAGGGTGGGGCCTATCTACTCATGGACATGCATGGCGAAAGGCCCTTCAGGCCAATAAACGGTCGCTTCCTAAAGAAATACTACGCCTGATGAGTCACGGCCTAGGTCAATGATAGACGACGACGACTATGTCCGCTCACTATCTTCCTAAGCCCAAACTCTATAAGTAGTAGCCGAACAACGGACCGAAACGTCCTTAAACTAACAACGGACCGAAACGTCCTTAAACTAACAATGGACCACTATGTCCTAAAAACTAGCTGTTGACCGAGACATCGATTAACTACGGTGGATTGCAGCGTCCCAAAGCTGATACAAAAAAAAGAATAAAAAAAACGATATGTCCACAAGAAAAATGGGCACGGATGAAAACCCGAAAGGGCTCCTTGAGTAAAAACAGCAGGGCTACCGGCGAGTTTTGTGAAAACCCGAAAGGGCGCAACCTCGTTAAAAAAAAGAAAGAAAAAAGAAAACGGTATGTCCATAAGCAAAATAGGCATGGATGAAAACCCGAAAGGGCTCCGTGAGTAAAAACAGCAGGGCTACCGGCGAGTTTTGTGAAAACCCGAAAGGGCGCAATCTCGTTAAAAGACACTTGCAAGGTCCTCTCGATTTTGTAAGGAGAAACCACCTGCGTGAGATCCTTACGACTCACAAGGGAGCAACACACTTAGGGATCCCCCACGATTCCTAGGAAGAAATTACACTTGCGAGATCCTCACGACTCGTAAGGAGAACCCCCTTATGAGATCCTCACGGCTCATAAGATTCAAAAGTCTTAAGCTACAGGGATCTAAACCTGTTCTTAAGCAGCCACCACAACTTCCGACATTGCCCTACAAGCGGCTCAATGCTGACCCTTGTATACAATCCACGGGCGCGAATAAACATTTCCCTAACAAAGTCCCATCCGTGACTAGGGATATGTTTGCACGGTGAACCCCCTTGTAAGCCCTCTCGACTTATGAGGAGAAAATACTCTTGTAAGATCCTTACGACTTATGAGAAGCCATACACTTAGGAGTCCTCACGATTCCTAAGGAGAAAACGAACCTACGAGATCCTTACGACTCGTAGAGAGAAAAAACCTTTATGAGACCCTTACGGCTCATGAAGTCAAAATCCTTAGTCGACAGGATCCTAACCCTGTCTACTAAGCCACCTTTGTTCGACATCGACAGAGACAAATGATGATTCGCTCCAGGCAATATCCCAGTTGTAGCGGTGTTGATGCCGAAATCGGTGTCTAATTCCAAGTTTGCATCAAGAAGCTAGCAAGCCACACATGCATACGAAACAGCCGAAATGATGGGGCAACTTGCAACAAAATCAGCAAGTAAAAAAATGTATGCATGCAAAATAGTCGAAATGATTGAGCAACTTGCAATAAAAAGCAGCGAGTAAAAATAAAATAAACAGCCGAAATGATCGGGCACCACGAAAAATAGCCGAAATGATTGGGCAATCGCGACCTTTGCGATATAAAAGCTGAAATGATAGAGCATCGCGGAAAGAAATAAAATAAAATGAAATTTATGCCTTACAGGTGATATCACATCAATCCCTGTATACAATCCAGGGGCACAAACAAAGAAGGAATCACACCTTCTCTCCCAAGGCTCCATCAGAAAACGAAGCCAAATCTCGACGGTTCAGGGATAGCCTAGAGATCATCAACAGCGTTCTTCCCCATTCCAGCAGGATTCAGACGCTGCAATCAACCCTGGAGCTAAGGAAAATCCCCTACTCCAAATCTCGGTGGTTCCCAGACAACCTGGAGACCACTTCTATATTCGTCTCATTACAACAGACGCAACGTCATCAACATGACACCGTCTCGGAAATACGTCATCCATATGACCCCGTCTCGGAAATACGTCATCAACATGACCCCGTCTCGGAAATACGTCATCCATATGACCCTGTCTCGGAAATACGTCATCCACATGACCCCGTTCGGAAATACGTCATCTGCATGACCCCGTTCGGAAACACGTCATCAACATGACCCCGTCGCGGAAATACATCATCCATATGACCCCGTCTCGGAAATACGTCATCAACATGACCCCGTCTCGAAAATACGTCATCCATATGACCTCGTCTCGGAAATACGTCATCCATATGACCCCGTCTCGGAAATACGTCATCCACATGACCCCGTTCGGAAATACGTCATCCGCATGACCCCGTTCGGAAATACGTCATCAACATGACCCCGTCTCGGAAATACGTCATCCATATGACCCCGTCTCGGAAATACGTCGTCCACATGACCCCGTTCGGAAATACGTCGTCTACATGACCCCGTTAGGAAATACGTCATCCACATGACCCCGCTCGGAAATACGTCATCCATATGACCCCGTTCGGAAATACGCCATCCATATGACCCCATCTCGGAAATACGTCATCAACATGACCCCGTTTCGGAAATACGTTATCCACATGACCCCGTTTCGGAAATACGTCATCTACATGTCAATCCCACTAAACACTTATGGGTCCTCTCGATTCGCAGGGAAGAAAACTCTCTTATAAGATCCTTACGACTTATAAGGGAAAACGCACTTAGGAATCCTCACGATTCCTAATGAGAAAATACACCTACAAGATCCTCACGACTCGTAGGGAGAAAAATCTTTATGAGACCCTCACGGATCATAAAATTGAAAAGTCTTAGGTGACAGATCCTAACCCTGTTTCCTAAGCCATCACCACCCTACAAAGAGTCCAAGATGGACAGATATATACTATCTGCAGGCCACACTTGCTAAAATCACATGGAAACAACACAGCAAGGAGAAGGAAGCAACAGTAGAACAAAGAAAAATATGTATCTTTTATTCATGAATTCAGTTGAGTACAAGGCAAATCATATAAAAGAATAAAAATGGATACATGTTATTCGAAGATTACAAGTGTTCAATCTATACAAAAACAGCTACTGGGAGGGAGGCGTCTTCAATAAATCAGCTAGCTGCTTGCGCACCCCTCTCAACTCCTTCTCACGATTAGCCGCCGCGGCCAGTTCTTCTTCAATTTGGGCCCGTTGCTGCAGATAGGATGAAAGTTTCTGATCAATGTCCTGCTGAGCAGCCTCCTGACTCTGCGCAACCTGCTCACTAAGATCAAGCTTCTTCCTCAACACCAGCCCGTCAGAGATACATCGCTGAAGGTTTTCAAAGATGGAGTTCAGCTGGGCAGCATTTGCTGCAACCTCAGCGCGCAGTTCAACAGATTCAGCAGAAGTCGCCTCACGTTCCTTTCGCTTAAGGGTTGCCTCTCGTTTGAAATGGCGAAGGAACGGAACGCTCTGCTCAACCCATGCGGCCCGCTGGGAGTTCAAAGCCTGAGCTCAGGGGCAGGACGCATAAGCTCAAGCTCGTGCAGGCGGGCCTCAATCTTCCGGCAGTAGTTAACCCAAGACTCGACAACGCTTTCATTATGGAAGTTCATAAGCATCGCCAGCATTAGATTAACCTCCGCAGCAAAGTCCACAGCAAATGTGGGAGTCTCCACGTCAAGCTCCTCAATATAGTCGCTTAACATGCGCAGACTATTTGCGGCACCTTTCGAGGATGGACGTCTGGAAAAGGGTCCGGCCGGCATTATGACGCGAGACTCAAACGGGACTGGAGTTGATGTGACCGCTGCAAAATAGATCACAATCAGATCACGGTTCGAGAAATAAAAAAGTACATACATAGAGTCTATTATACCGGTTACAACAGGAGGCAGAGCTGGGGGTACTGGTGGTGCAACGATAGCCGCGTCCCCACCTTCGATCTGTAGGGATACAAGCAATACAAAGAGGGATTAGCAATAATGTGACTGCCCGTTAAAGAGAGGACGACGTTTAGATACTCACCGACACCACCTGCCGGACTAATATCTGACAGGAAGGAGAAGTGTGGATGCAGCACCTGATACAGGTGGTCAAAAAGGACTCCTGCAAAGACGCAATAATGCAATGTCAGTACGTAAATTATACAACCTAGAAGTAAGACGGATGGATCACAAATCCATACCTCCCAACATCTGAGACGGTGCGAGAGAGGGTAAAGAAAGAGTCACCGTCAAAACGGTAGCTGATGGCGTTGCCTCGGGTAGCGCGACCTCAGCGCTCGCCACACCTGCATTAGAAACAAGATAAATACTGTCAGGAAAGATTGAAAAGGATTTTAGAATAAAAAGAAAAGCAATGACCTAAAATCTACCTGATGAGTCACCAGTCGGAACCGCGATGAGGGCGCCACTTGATACAGCGACGGCTTCTTCCTCCTCCATTGGGATGGTCTCACCTCCCGTCGCCTCATCCCCTGACTCTACAAGAGCCGTCATAACGCTTACGACGCTAGGGGATGGCCAAGAATCGTAAGCGGGAAGAGCGATGATTGGGGCGATGCCCGAATCTTGAGAAGGAGCGGCCACCTCGGGCTCAGCAATTATGGCTATCTCACCCATAGCCACCTCAAGCTCGGCAATGGTGGTCATCTCACCTACCGCCATCTCGGGTTCGGCAATGGCGGCTATCTTAGACACAACAATCATGACTGTCTCACCAGCCGCTGTCTCGAGCTCGGCAATTACAGCCACCTCTCCTACCGCCGCCTCGGGTTCGGCAATCACGGCTACCTCCTCTATAGCTGCCCCAGGCTCAGCGGTCGTCGCCACTTCTTCGGTAAGACTCGGCCCTGCAAGATAAGATATGTGAGAACCGGTAATTAAAACTTTGACAACGGAACCCCATATCACATTACCTTGAGTTGATCTTCTGTTTGCTTCCCGAGCCGCACGTGCTGCCCGTCTGTAAGCAGTGGAAAAGGCAGCCGGAGGTTCCTCTGAGGGAGTAGGGGTAGGGATAGCGGTGCTCGAACCCGCACCCATGGCTAAGGCAGCACTACGCTCCCTTGCTGCACGCATTTTGCGCTTCCTTTCCGCCCGGGCCGTGAGAGCCGATCTTCTCAAGACCTCCGTCAACGGGACGTTATCATCCACGCCAGGAGCTACCTCTGGAGTCGTTACGACGTCCGTCATCGGTTGCTTGAGTAAAGCCTCTTTTGGCAATCCTGAGGAGGCTGGGACTTCGGTGGCTGGCCCGGGAAGAACCTCTGCATCACCTTGTGGGATTGGCATTGTGGCCCCTGCGATAAGATAAAAAGGGGTTAGATTGGCTGTAAGAAAGAAGAATGAAGATGCAATGAGCCGAGACATACCAATGCCCAACAAAGCGCGATTCCTCTCCTCCTCCTCGAAGGTCCTGAGGGAAGCCGCCAGAGCCTCTTCAGTGGTAAAGCCTGTTACAAAAGGAAAAATGTCATTCAAGACAAGATAATGAAAATAAAAATATAATGCAATAACAAGGTGCGACTGGTGTTTACTTGATTGCATGAGGGTGGCTATTTCCGCTTGGTGGGTTGCGGATCGCACAGAAGCTGCAATAGCGGCCTCGAGATCAGTGTCTTCTGGCGCTATGAAGAGACCCTCATTTGTCCCATATTCGCTCAGGCCCTTGTTATAAGGAGCCTGAGGCTCCAGGTTGAGTACAGCATCTAGGGAAAGGACCAACTTCTTCTTCCTCTTCTGCGCGCGAGCTCCAGTCGCAGCAAATACAAGCTTACGCTTGGTGGGCACTTTAGGGCGACAAGTCCCGATATCTGAGCCCACGCCGGATTTGGGGGAAGCTACATTTACCGTCTCTGTGGCAGCACGGGGCATTGATGGTACATCCACCGTCTTTACAGGAGCACGGGGCAACCCGCGCGTAGGGCTTAGCATACGTCGAGGCTCGACTGCAGCGACTTCTCTTAGCGGAGGAGGACAGTGGTCCGCCGCTTCAAAGGGACGTTGCGATCACTAGCAGGAGGTGCACTTTTGCGATCGAGCAGCAGCCGCCTTTCTTCCTTAATGACGGCGCCCATCGAATGCTGGTACCACGCCGTGTACACATTAAGGATCCTCGGGACGCAACTCGGCTCGCTGATAAAAAAGTGAGAGCCCGTATTCAAGCGCATGAAGTGATGCAGCGCGCTCCGCATCCCCTCTTCAGTGGAAATGGGTTCTAGCAAAAAAGCCTCCAGCGGCACTCCTTGATTATAGCTCAATTGTTGGGCAAAACGATGCGGATTGTATCTCATGAAAAGCGCCGCATCATTTTGCTTAAACACTAGGAAGCCCGGTCTGATAGAATATAAATGGAGGATCTCCCGAGCTTTCAAAACTGAGGCTCCATCTTTAAAAATGTCCTGCAATGGCCGCACTGTTGTGGCGGACTCTTTTCCGATGGTTAAAACCTTGTCAGTGAAGGTCATGCCGTCTCCAACCGTGCGAGGATGAAGAAGCAAACCTCTAGCATCCCACGGTGATGGATTTACAATTGATGCGCCGACTAATTGCATAATCCGGGGGAAGCTGCACTGGTCATAAAATGAAGGCCTTTTGTGAATGCCAAAAACGCCATGTGCATGTAGCTCGAGCCATGACATGAAGTAATGCATCGAGAAGTTCACATGCTGCACTCCAGGCTCAGTGGTATCCGCCGCTTGACCAAGGCCGTAATGCAAATGGGCTAAACCGACGACCCCGATAGCCACTTTCACCCCAATAGTCATTCGGTGAGCCGGATAAAAGACAGACGGCCTCATACGGCGAAGGTGCATCGGGAGCGTGAACCAACTCAACCATAGCCCAAGAAATCCCAAGAAGAATGTTTCCTCATCAATCCCAGGGACTGCAATCTCCGCGAAAGGAACAACTGGAGAGTTGGGAAGGAAGAAACTCTTCTGATCTACCTCCGTCGTTGGCAGGTTGTCCAAACCTAAGCCGAAAGGGTCGTCAAGCGTAGCGAATTTAACGGCCTCCTTCGAGAGGACTTTTAGGTGAAGGAAGCGAGTGATGAAATCCTCAAAACTAACCCCGCGGCTCCCAGATTCGAGAAAAAGGCCCTCGTAGATATTCAACACTTTGATCAAACTAGGAAATTGGTGTTGAACGGCATTCACCGGACTAAGGCCCGTCATCACTGGCTTGGCACCAAAAACATATTCGTCCGTGGGAAGCAGCTCCTCATAATGCTCCCCTATGACCGGTAAGCCAGAAACATCTGCAAATTCCTCTAAGGAGATAGATACTTCTCGGTCTAGCGAGAGAAAGGTGTGGGTAGGAATGTTCCACTGCTCCAGAAATGCCTAAACCCATCAGGTGGGAAGCGTAGGATACTGGAAGAGAGAAGCATAAACGGCGGGATACAACCCAAGCCTCAACAACTGCGAATTCTTCGCTGACAGAATGTAGCGGGCCCATTGCAGATAACCGGTCGGATGACGAGGAATCAGACCTATATTATATGGTTGCCCCCACGGCCTCTCCTCGCCTTGACAAATACGTCGTCCCAAGGTATCTAAAACCATGGGAGGCTGAACGGGTATCGAAGCTATAGCGGGCTGAAGAAGGCCTTCTAAAGTCCAATTAACCATCTCCACTGCGTAGTTCACCTAGGGTGAGTTGGCGTAGTGGATTGCCATGATAGGCTCCGAGGGTACCGCGTACGAGAAGCTTTGTCGACCCTTAATAATTTGATTGTACCATGTCCCCCAGAGGTGAAGTTTCTTATGTTCCAGGTCATGATCTTTGATCAAATCTAGGACTTTCCGGTCTACAGATGCTCCAGGGAATCCTCCCTCTGAACGGACGAACGGAAACGAAGTATCGAAAGACATGTCGCCTGCAAAAAAGAGGGACAGAAACCAACTGTCATTGCTATAACTTAATTTTAAATTTCTGACACTCGGTACTTTACAAGTTGTACCACACTGAAACGCAGTGGAAAGGGGACCAAAGGAGGACCCACAAAACCTAGATGACAATGCATAAATTAATAAAACAGCCTCATCATTGGATGAGACTGTTAATTAATGAGAGAATCCTCAAGGAAGTTCTCATTGAAGGAGAGATCCCTTGGGAGAAGGAGATAATCTCCCTCTGAGAGCAAAGCTCTATAACAGAGTGACACTTGTCAAACTCTGATCATGAGGGAATAAAGTTCCTTAAAAGAGCCTGCTCTGTAATGATGATGGAAAAATCCATCAAGAAAATTAAAATCAGTTGATTTTTATGAATCAAAAATTCTGGGATCTTCAAGATTCATGAAAAAACTTTTAAGAGTTCTTCATCGAAGATTAAGAAATCTAAAGAGCAGAGCTCTAATTCATGGGTTAAGAAACCCCAAGAAAAGATCTCTTTAGATCTATGGGTTCATGAGAGCAAATTTCTACTAATGAAACCCTAAATAGGTTTTCTTTAGATCAAGGATCTATAAAGAGCAAAGCTCTGTTAAAAGGGTAAAACCTTAGATTATCTAAAAAGTTTTTACCTAAAATTTTGGCAGAATTTCGGTTCTTAAAATTCTTAAGATGGAGAGCTATGCTCCATGAGAGAATAAAATTCTCAGAAAATCAAATAAGAAGATAAACAGAATCATGGACCAAAGGTCCTATTTATAGGAATTGAACCACCTCTTCAACTTCTGAGTTGATACAAGGGCTCAGATGCTGCCACCGCTGCACTCACGTGTGCGCCACGTGAGCGCAATGGTGGGGGCATTTGTTTCCCCCAATCAGAGCAAAGCTCTGTTTTTAAATTAAAAATTCAAAAGTTGAAGCAACGCTTCAGATCCAGTGCTAGGTGCGCTGCGCGCAACGTATCAAACGCGGATACGCTAGCGCCAGATGCGCTGCGCCCTAGGAAGCGCACCCCAATCAGAGCAAAGCTCTGTTTTAAAATTCAAATTTCAAAAGTTGAAGCAACGCTTCAGATCCAGTGCTAGGTGCGCTGTGCGCCACGAATCAAACGCGGATACGCTAGCGCCAAGTGGGCTGCGCCCTAGGCAGCGCACCCCAATCAGAGCAAAGCTCTGTTTTAAAATTCAAAATTCAAAATTCAAAAAAATTGAAGTAACGCTTCAGATCTAGCGCTTTGCATTGTGCGCCACGTGTCAAATACAGGTGCGCTAGCGCAGGCTGCGTTGCGCTCTGCGCTGCGCGCCACGTATCAAACGTAGGTGCGCTGCGCTCTGCGCCACGTGGCAAACTTAGGTGCGCCAGTGCTGGAATTAAGAATTCCCCACCGTTAGATCAAAAGATCTAATAATAAATTATTAATTAATCAGAATTAAAATTCTGTTATGGAAAGATCTTTCCAATCTTGTTAAAAACAAGAAAATTATCTTCTGCAAAACAGAAGCCCTAGGATCAAAGATCCAACGATGGGAAATATTCCCAAATCAATCAGAGAAAGATCTCTTTAACTGATTTATCAAATCAATTTGCCCTATATAAAGGCCCCAAGACTTCAAGTCTGAGATAGAGAAACCCCCCTACAAACTTTGAGAAAACTCAAAGAAAGAAAAGCAAGTTTTTAGTAAAAGAAGATCATTTCTTCAAGGTAAAGAACATGATTCTTGAACACAGAGATGAAATCATCTCATGAAAAGAACTATCTTCTAAATAAGATCATAGATCTACAAAAGACTAAGGTCTTTGATAAAAAAGAGATCAAAAGATCTCATCATAAAAACAAAAGAAGTATTTACTTTATTCACAGATCATTGATCTACAGAGGAATCGCCTTTTTATAAATAAGAACTTTTGTTCTTGAATCTTCAGGCAAAGCCTTCTTTAAAAAGAACATAAACTTGTTCTCTGATGATAAATTTGATCAAATGCACTTTGCGCTATTGAAAAGTGCCTTGCACTCATGAACTGCGCTTTTGCGCTCCTTGGACCGGCGCTCAGCGCCAAAACATGCCACGTGTCAACCACGTATACAACTTGCGCTTTGCGCTTCTGAAACAGCGCACTGCGCTCATGGGCTGGCGCTCAGCACCAAGCGCGCCACGTGTCACTCACTGGTGCACCAACAAACTAGCGCAAAGCGCTCATAATCTGAAAGCGCAATGCGTTTATAAACTGGCGCTTAGCGCTAAGCGCGACACGTATCCATTTCGCGTGCGCTACTTGGCAGAAGCGCAATGCGCTCTTTAATTGGCGCAAAGCGCCTGGCGCGCCACGTGGCGCACTGTCAGAACACACATTGTTCTAATGAATGCTATGCATTCAATACAAGACAAAAATTGTCAGGATCTGATGCTCTGCATTATTAAAAGGGCCAAGCCCAAGTAAAGGCTCAACAGCCCAGAACAACAAAATGTTAAACATTTTAATTTTATTGGACTTAGCCCAATTCTGGCTATAAGTCGGTTCCCTGCCGAATCACGCGGCGAAGACGCGACGGGCGTCTTGCCTGAAATTCGGGGCAGATGCTAATTGGAGCTATCCGTCCACCTCTCCGAAGATGCCAAGTTGATTTATGGCACCATGTATCGAAGGTTTAAACGGATGCGGCCGATGTAGCAGACTTCATCAGATTCCCCCTTCGTTCGAGGGGTTTTTGATTGTAGGGATGCTCTTCCCTGCAGGCACAAGCCCCTGCAGTTAATTACGCTACCGCATCGCGGTAACAACTTTCTCCTTCTCCAGATGGTCACCTAATGTCGTGGGTGTTTGTTTTGTTTGTGGTTGCCCGTGGATTGTATACAGAGACTAATTTATGTTGTCGCCCGTAGGACATGGATTAGTCCAAATCCGTACTTTTTAGATTTGGGTTTGGGGTTTTGGTTTAAGAATACGTTAGTCTTATTTTGGACTAAGATCAACTTAAATGTTTGTTAAGGATACGTTAGTCTAATTTTCAGACTAAGATCGACTTAATGGGATCGTTTAGATCCAACAAGAGAGCATTTGGGCTCTATTGTTTAGTTTAGAGACATTGCGGTCGATTTTCCAGTTTAGAGGCACGGTGGTCCGTGGAATGTATGGCCGTCGGGACCGTCACCTCTCTGACAACGTTGAAGGATTACAACGACAGATATCAGAGGAGTTCAGAGATGTACCCTCAAACCGGGTATAAATTTATTGGGAGAGCGGTTGTGCTCAGTTCAATTTAAATTAAGGACTTATGGCCAGAATTGGGCTAAGTCTATTTGAAAATGTTCAACATTTTATTCATGTTTTGCCTATTAGGCTTTTGCTTGGGCTCTATCCTTTTACAATGCATAGCATTAGGCACTGTAATTAAATGCATATCATTAGGCTCTGTAATTATATGCATAGCATTTATATTGGGCCTGTTAGGCCTTTACTTGGGCTCTGCCCTTTTAAATAATGCACAGCATTTAAATTGGTCTGTTAGAATTTTTAATTGGGCTCTGCCCTTTCTTAATAATGCACAGTATTTAGTGGTCTGACAGTGCGCCACGTGGCCTGTCAGGCGCTTTGCGCCAATTAAAGAGCGCAAGGCGTCAGCGCATGTGGAGGTGACACGTGTCACACTCTGCTGAGCGCAAATCTGTTAGCGCAGTGTGTTGCGCCAATGCGCTGCGCTAGTGCGCTGCTGACACGTGGCGCGCTCTGGTGAGTTGCGCCAATCCAAGAGTGCAGTGCGCTATATTTAGAAGCGCAAGGCGCAGATTGTTCTGTGTCTGACACGTGGCGCACTCTGGTGCAGTGCGCCAATCCTAGGAGCGCAAAGGCGCATTTCAAAAGTGCAAGGCACTGTCCATTAGCGCAGAGCGCATCTTAATCAAATTTAGATCAAAGAAACAGGTTTTTCTTGTTCTAAAGAGGTTCTACCTCAAGATTCAAGAATCAATGGTTTATCAGGCTGTGCCTTTATATAGATCAAGAGATATAGGGGTGAAGTAAATTACTTCTTTATTATTTTTTTATGATTGGATCTTTATGATCTTTTTCTTTTATTGAAGATCTTGATCTTGTTCTTAGATCTTTGATCTTTTTAGAAGAAATTCGTCTTTTTTAATGAGATGGTTTCATCTCTGTTCTTCGAGAATCAAATTCTTTACGTTGAAGAAGATGATCTTCTTTCTTCAAAGGCTTGCCTTTCAAATTTTTCAGAGTTCTCCCTTTTCTCTATCTGTGAGACTTGGAATCTGGGGGCCTTTATATAGGGCTAATTGGTTTGTTGAGTTAGTTACAGAGATCTTTCTCTGATTGATCTGGGGATATTTCCCCACCGTTGGATCTTTGATCTTAAGGCCTCTGTTTTACAGAAGATAATCTTCTTATTTTAATAAGGTTGAAAAGATCTTTCTAGAATTTTAATTCTGATTAATTAAATAATTTATTATTTAAATTCCAGTGCTGACGCAATTGGCGCCAGCGCACCTGCGCTTGACACGTGTCGGGCAGCGCAGAGCGCAGCGCAACTGTGCTAGCGCACCTGCGTCGACACGTGGCGCGCAGCGCAACTGCGCTAGCACACCACTGTTTGACACGTGGTGCGCAGCGCAGAGCGCAAGTTATCTGAAGCGTTGCTTTCTTTATTTAAAATTTGAATTTTAAAACAAAGCCTTGCTCTGATTGGGGGTGCGCTGCCTTGGGCGCAACGCTCCTTGCGCTGGCGTGTCTGTTTTTGACACGTGACGCTCTGCGTGCAGCGCAAGGGATCTGAAGCGTTGCTTCACCTTTTGAATTTTGAAATTCAAACAGAGCTTTGCTCTGATTGGGGAAACAAATGCCCCCCTATCGTTGCGCTCACGTGGCGCACACGTGAGTGCAGCGGTGGCAACATCTGATCCATTGGATCGATTCAGGAATTGAAGAGGTGCTTGAGCGCCTATAAATAGGACCCTTGGTCCTCAGCAGATGATTATCATCTTCAAGAATTTTATTTTCAGAGCCTTGCTCTTGGTTTCCAGAACTCCAAGAGTTAAACTCTAAAAAAAATTTAGGTAAAAATTAACTTAAATTAAATTAAATTAATTTTAATTAATAGAGCCTTACTCTCATGGATCTTTTGATCCAAAGAAAACCCCTTTGGGGTTTCATAAACAGAGTTTTGCTCTCAAGAATTTGTTTCAGGGTTTCTTAACCCATGAACAGAGCCTTGCTCATTGACAGAATATAGGTCTTTTGATCTTCTGATGATGAACTCTTAAGAGTTTTTCATGGATTTTTAAGATCCCAGAACTTTGATTTTTAGGAATTAAATTTCTTTTCTTTTGATGGATTTTTCCATCATTATTATAGAGCCAGGCTCTTTATGGAATTTTATTCGCTTGTGACCAGAGTTTGACAAGTGTCACTTTGTGACAGAGCTTTGCTCTGAAAATGGAGATTTTCTCTTTGTCTCAAGGGATTTCTCATTTAATGAGAATATTCTTTTGAGGACCTCCTCATTAATTGAAAGTCTCATCCAATGATGAGGCTGTCTTATTAACTGATGCATTGTCATCTGGATTTTGTGGGTCCCCCTTTGGTCCCCTCTCCACTGCATTGCAGTGTGGTATAAAGTACCAAGCGTTGGAATTTTTAAAATTAACTTATGATGCTCATAACTGAATTTCGCTTTTTCTTACAGGCAACATGTCTGCTGACCTTTCATTCCCGTTTTTCCGCTCAGAGGGAGGATTCCCTGAGGCGCCGGTTGACCGGGAGGTTCTTACTCTCATTAAGGATTTCGACCGAAAGTATAAGAACCTTCATCTGTGGGGTAGGTGGTACAGAGAGATTATCATGGGTCGCCGAAGCTTCTCTTGCGCGACGCCGTCAGAGCCGATCTCATCGATCCCATATGCAGATGCACCCCCGGTGAACTATGCCGTGGAGGTCGTAAATTGGAATTCGGAGGATCTTCTTCAGCCTTCGATTGCCGCCATTCCCGTGCAGCCGCCGCCAGCCGTGGATATTCTGGGGCGGCGCATATGCCAGGGTGAGTCGCGCCCATGGGGAAAACCTTATAACATTGGATTGACCCCTCGACATTCGGCCGGATATTTGCAGTGGGCCAGACACATTTTGTCGGCAAAGAAAGCGCATTTGCTGAAGATCAGTCTGTACCCCGCAGTGTACGCCTCGCTGTTCGAGTACCCTGCTCCTCCGATGTGGTAGGTTAAGGCGTTCATAGAACAATGGAATATCCCCACCCATACCTTTCTTCTGGTGGACAGGGAAGTCTCCATCCCCCTAGAAGAATTTGCTGAGATTTCCGGTTTGCCGGTGAGGGGGAGCACTATGAGGAGCTACTTCCTCCGGATGAATATGTCTTCGCCACCAAGCCGTTGGTAATGGGCCTAACGCCGGAGAATGCTATTCAACACCAGTTTCCAAGCCTGGTAAAGGTGCTGAACATGTATGAAAGTCTCTACTTGGAATCGGGAGGCCGGGGAGTTAGTTTTGCAGATTTCATCGCCCGCTTTCTTCGACCGGAGATTCTATCACAACGGGGAGAAAAATTCGCTAAGCTCGACGACCCCTTCGGCTTTGGCTTAAATCGTCGATCGGCACTGGAGGATGACCAAAAGGGTTTTTACCTCCCCGATGCTGCCGTCATCCCCTTATCGGAAATCGCCGCTCCGGGCATCGACGAGGAGACCTTCTTTCTAGGGTTTCTGGGGTTGTGACTGTGTTGGTTCGCGCTTCCCATGCACCCGCGCTACATGAGGCCGTCCGTCTTCTACCCAGCGCATCGGATGGTGGCTGGCATACAATTGTCGATTGGAATCGCCGGGTTGGCCCATCTGAACTCAGCATGTCGGTGAACGCAAATAAACCCGGGGTGCAACCCGCCAATTTCCCGATGCACTATTTTACTTCATGGATGGAAATGCATGTGCTCGGGGTTTTTGGTATTCATAAGAGGCCCTTGTTCTACGAGAAGTGCAGACTCCCGAGAGTCATGCGGCTGGTCGGCGCCTCTATTGTGAATCCGTCTCCGTGGGAGGCTAGGGGGTTACTTCTTCGTCCGCGCACGGTCGGGGCGGGCATCTCTTTCACGGACAAGGTCATGACCATTGGCCCGGAGACCTCCAAGGCAGTGTTGGCGTTGCGTGATGGTTTCAAGGACGGGGCCTCCGTATTGAAAGCCCGAGAGATTCTTCACTTATACTCTATCCGGCCGGGCTTCCTGGTATTCAGGCAAAACGACTTGGCACTCTTTATGAGGTACAACCCCCATCGGTTCGCCCAACAGCTAAGCTATAACCAAGGGGTCCCACTGGAGGCGTTTTTGGAAGAGCCTGCAGCCACCAGGGAGGGGATACGGAGTGCGCTGCACCACTTTATGCGGCTGAACACGGGCTCCCACTTCTTCATCAGCGAGCCAAGTTGTGTTCCAAGGGCCCTCAACGTGTACGGGGCTTGGTATCAGCACGCGATGGGTGCTGTTATCCGAGAAGAGAAGCGGTTGCTACTTGACCGCAAGGGTGCGCCCCCCGCCAGCGATCGCAAAGTCCCTCTAAAGCAAAGGACCCCTGTCGTTCCTCCACTAATAGGAGATTCTGGAGCTGAGCCCCCACGCGTGCTAAGCCCCCCACGCGGATTGCCCCGTGATACCGTGGACGTGCCCCCAGCGCCCCGTGCTCCGATGGAGACGGTGAATGTGGTTTCTCCTGAATCCGGTGTGGGCTCGGACATAGGGACCCGCCGTCCAAAGGTGCCCATGAAACGTAAGTTGATTTTGGGTGCGTCCGGGGTTCGCACGCAGAAGAGGAAGAAGAAGTCGGTTCTTTCTCTTGATGCCGTCCTCGGCTTAGAGCCTCAGGCCCCTCTCACCGAAGGTCTAAGTGAGTATGGAACAAATGAGGGTTTCTTCGTAGAGCCAGACGACACCGATCTGGCGGCCGCCATCGCGGCTTCTGAGCGATCGGCAAGGCTTGAAGCGTGGTTGGCTAAAATCGCACAATCAGGTAATCACCAGTTGTATTCTTCGTCATTTCATCGTACTTTTATCATTGTTTTTTACTAACGCTTTTCCTTTTTTTTAACAGGCGTTTCTACCGAAGAAGCCATCGCTGCTTCTCTCAAAACCTTCGAGGAGGAGGAAAGGAAACGCGCTTTATCGGGCGTTGGTACGTCTCGGCTCATTGAGTCTTTATTCTCCTTTTTATGGCCAATCTAACCTTTTCTTTGTCTCATTGAAGGGACCGCGAGATCCACTTCGCAAGCCGATGCGGGGATTCTCCCCGGGCCAGCTACCGAAGTCCCAGCCTCTTCGGGGCTGCCGCGAGAGACCCAACTCAAAAAGCCGATGATGGATGCCTTGAAGGCTCTGGAGGCAACTCTGAACTCGGACGACGACGCCTTACTGAGGGAGGATTCAAAAAGGTCCGTCGTGACGGCCCAGAAGGAGAGGAAGCGCTTGAGGCGCGCAGCGAAGGAGCGTAGCGCTGCTTTGGCCGTGGGAGCGGGCTCAAGCGCCGTTACTCCCACTGCTACTCCTTCAGAGGAGCCCCCGATCACCTTGTCTACTGCTCATAGACAAGCGGCGCGTGCAGCTCGGGAAGCCAACGGTTAATCCACCTCAGGTAATGTGCTTTTCGAGGCTTTGTTGTAAGAGTTGTAAAACTATCGGTTCTTATACATCTTATCCTGCAGGGCCGAGTCCTACTATAGGAGCGGCGGTGACCATCGAGCCTGAGGGGACGGTGGATGAGGCAGCAGCCGAAACCGAGGCGACGGTAGGTGGTGCAACCGTAGTTGCCGGGCCCGAGCTAGTGGCTGACGAGACAGTCACGCCTACTATGCCCGAGAAGGTTGCTGATGTCGAGCCCGAGGGGGCGGCAGTTGAGACGGCTACTACAACCGAGCCTGGGGCAGCAGCAGAGGGAGCGGCTGCAACCGAAGAATCTATGGCAGCAGTGGACGAGACAGCCGCGACCGCTTAGCCCGAGGGGGTAGCGGGTGAGACGGGCATGATTGTCGAGAACGAGACAGCCGCTCTTTCTCAAGAGTCGGGCACCGTTCCGATCATTGCTCTCTCTTCCTATGGTCCTTCGCCGTCTCCTGGCCTTGCGAGCACGACAACGGTTCCCGTAGAGTCCGGCGATGAGGCAACGAGAGGTGAACCCATGCCAATGGAGGAGGGAGACGCCGCCGTTTTGGCTGGCGACTCATCAGGTAAATTTTGGGTTACCGTCCTTCTTTTTATTCTGCAATCCTTCCTGACAGGGCTTATCTTGTTTCTAACGCAGGTGCGACTAGTGCTGATGCCACTTTACCCGAGGGAGCGCCGTCAGTTACTGCCCTGATGGTGGCCACCTCTCTACCCTCCTTCGTACCGTCGCAGATGCTGGAAGGTATGGCTTTGTGACTTATCAATTTCATCTTTATGTTGCATAATCTATGTACTGACGTTGTACTATTGCGTCTTTGCAGGAGTGCTTTTTGATCACCTGTACCAGGTGCTGCACCCACACTTCTCCTTCTCGTCGGAGCTTGCTTCCTCCAGTGGCGCTGGTGAGTATGGTTTTCAATTAATGCTCTTTCTTTTTTCAATAATGAAATTGTTTCTGATTTTTTTGTCCTGATTGCAGTGCTACAGATCGAAGGAGGAGATAAAAGATCGGTTGCGCCACCGGTCTTCCCAGCTTTGCCGCCTGCTGCAGCTGGTATAGTAAATTCCATTGTTCATGAATCTCTTGTATTTTTAGGTTTGTCATCTGATTATGATTTGTTTTGCAGCCATCGCTCTGGTTCCAGTTCCTTTCGAGTCCCACATTATGATACCGGCAGGCCCATTCTCCAGACATCCATCCTCAAAGAGTGCTGCGATGAGTCTGAGTATGCTGAGCGGATGCGTCGAGGAGCTTGACGCAGAAGCTCCTGTATCTGCCGCAGATTTCGCTGCTGAGGTTAATCCGATGCTGGCGATGCTTGTAAATTTCCATAATGAAGGCGTCGTCGAGTCTTGGGTTAACCACTGTAGGAAGATCGAGGCCCGCTTGTATCAGCTGGAACTTATGTGTCCTGCCCCCGAGATTTTGGCCATGAGTACTCAACGGGCGGCATGGATCGAGCAGAGCGTTTCTTACTTCCGCCATCTTCACAAGAAGCGGCTTTAAGGCGGAGGGAATGCAAAGAGACCTCAAGCGAGTCTGCTCGACTGCGTGCTGAGGTCGACGCGAACGCTGCTCGAGTGAAAGTTATCTTCGAGGGCCTCCTGCAAAGTATCTCCGACGGGTTAACATTGAAGCAGAAGCTCGATACCGTTGAGCGTGATGCCCAAGGTCATGAAGCAGCTCAGCGAGCCATCGAAGAACAAATTTCATCCTACTTGCAGCAGCGGGCCCAGGTGGAAGCAGAGTTGGCTGCGGCAGCCGATCAGGAGAAGGCGCTGAAGGAAGTGCGAGAGCAACTTGTGGATTTGTTGAAGACGCTTCCTTCTCCATGAACATTTTGTATCATTTAAATTGTAAATAAAATGTATTTGTTTATTCTTTAACACGATGTAACTTGTACTCAGTTGAATTCATGAATAAAAGATATACATTCTTCATAATGTCTTGTATCATTTATCTGCTTTCTTCTTTCTTGCTGTGTTGTTTGCCCTGTGATTTTAGCAAGTACGATCCGTAGATAGTATATAACTGTCAATCTTATGCTTTTTGTAGAGTGGCGATGGCTTAGAAAACAGGGTTAGGATCTGTCACCTAAGACTTTTCAACTTTATGAGCCGTGAGGGTCTCATAAAGAATTTTCTCCCTATAGGTCGAGAGGATCCCGTAGGTGTATTTTCTCCCTAGGAATCGAGAGAATTCTTAAGTGCGTTTTCCCTTATAAGTCGTAATGATCTTATAAGAGAATTTTCGCTTTTACGGGTCGAGAGGACCCGTAAGCGGTTGCTTCCCTCCTTGTCGAGATTCGATTTTGGAGAGTGTGACCTATGAATAATATGCAAGAGTCCATTTCGGACCAACTTGCAGGGCTCCAGTGCTTAGGAAACAGGTTTTTTATAATCCCTGCTGCCTAAGGCTTTACCTCACGAATCGAGACGAATCGAGCATTTCTCGCAAGAATATCCTAACGTCACAGTTAACCTCTGCTCTTTACGACAGAGGTCCGTTAGGGTCTGTAGTACTAGGGTTTTGTCCATCCTATCGTCGCGTCGGCTGATGTATTCCTCGACAGGCAACCTTGCTGTTCGAGTAGCCTTGCGACTGTCATGTCTCTGATCCCTTCGGGGGCTGGACAAGACGTCTTCAAGCAATCTTCTTAGGCAGTTTGACCGTCAGAAGAGCAAGCGTTAGGAATTTTGCCATGCCGCTTTTTACTTGTGGTTAGGCTCATTTTGTAGAGCCCCGATGAGTCATAACCACTCCGCGCTGGTGTGGGATGATCTCCGATGGTCTTTCAGGTTTTATATGAGTTACCGTCATGACCCTGAAGCTAGGAATTTGGCCTTCGCTTCGTTTGATGGCATCGCGTCTGCTGTATCGAGACGAATGTCGCGGTTGTCTCTAGGTTGCTGGTGAACTGTCGAGGTTTGGAACTAGGGATTTTGCCGTAGCTCCGTTGTTTGATTGTCGCGTCTGAATCCTGCTGGAAGAAGAACGCTGGGGTGACATCTCGTCTACTGTATCGATACGAGCGTCGATGTGGTGACCACTCCGTGCTGGTGTGGGATGATCTCCGATTGTCTTTCAGGTTTTATATTAGTCGCCGTCAAGACCCTAAAGCTAGGAATTTAGCCTTTGCTTTGTTTGCTTTGGCGTTGCGTCTGCTGTATCGAGACGAACGTCGAGGTGGTGATCACTCCACGCTGGTGTGGGATGATCTCCGATAGTCTTTCAGGTTTTATATAAGTTGCCGTCAAGACCCTGAAGCTAGGAATTTGGCCTTCGCTTCGTTTTGTTTTGATCGTGAGGTCTTTTGTTGACGTTGCATCTGCATCCTGATGGACTGTGAAGGAACGCCGTTGTTGACGTTGCGTCTGTTGTAATGAGAAGCATGTCGAGATGATCTCTAGGTTGTCTGCGAACCATCGAGTTTTGGAACTAGGGACTAAGCCATGACTCTGTTTGGTGATGTTGCGTCGGAGTCCTGCTGGAATGAGAAGGAACGCTGTTGTGGGTCTCCAGGCAATAGACGTGGCCGTCGAGACTTGGCTCCATTTTCTGATGGAGCTTGGGGGGAGGAGTGTGATTCCTTCATTGTTTGTGCCCCTGGATTGTATACAGGGATCGATGTGATCTCACCTGTAGGGCAAAAGTTTCATTTTATATATTTTTCTTTCCGCGGTGCTCTATCATTTCAGCTTTTATATCGGGAAGGTCGCGATTGCCCAATCATTTCGGCTATTTTTCGCGGTGCCCAATCATTTCGGCTATTCGTTTTATTTTTACTCGGTGCTTTTTATTGCGAGTTGCCCAATCATTTCGGCTATTTCGCATGCATACATTTTTACTTGCTGATTTTGTTTGCAAGTTGCCCCATTATTTCGGCTATTTCGTATGCATGTACGGTTTGCTGGCCTTCTGCCGCAAGCTTGGAATTAGACACCGATTTCAGCATCAGCATCGCTACAACTGGGATATGGCCAAGAGCGAATCATCATTTGCCTCTGTCGATGTCGAACAAAGGTGGCTTAGTAAACAGGGTTAGGATTCTGTCAACTAAGGGTTTTGACTTCATTAGCCATAAGGGTCTCACAAAGGTATTTCTCCCTACAAGTCGTGAGGATCTCATAGGTGTGTTTTCTCCTTAGGAATCGTGAGGATTCCTAAGTGCATGTTCTCTTATAAGTCGTAAGGATCTTACAAGAGAGTTTTCCCCTTATAAGTCGAGAGGACTCATAAGGGTTGCTCACCGTGCGAACATATCCCTAGTCACGGATGAGACTTGGTTAGGGAAATGTTTATTCGCACCCGTGGATTGTATACAAGGGTCAGTATTGAGCCGCTTGTAGGGCAGTATCAGAGGTTGTGGGGGTTGCTTAAGAACAGGTTCAGGTCTCTGTAACTTAAGACTTTCAAATCTTATGAGCTGTGAGGGTCCCATAAGAGAATTCTCCTTACGAGTCGTGAGGATCTCGCAAGTGTAATTTCTCTTTAGGAATCGTGGGGATCCCTAAGTGTGTTTCTCTCTCGTGAGTCGTAAGGATCTCATGCGGGTGATTTCTCCTCACAAGGTCGAGAGGACCCTGTAAGTGTCTTTTAACGAGGTGCGCCCTTTCGGGTTTTCACAAACACTCGCCGGTAGCCCTGTTGTTTTTACTTACGGAGCCCTTTCGGGTATTCATCCGTGCCCATTTTGCTTATGGACATACCGTTTTCTTTTTTTTATTCTTTTCTTTTTTCTCTTTTTTTATATATATAACGAGGTTGCGCCTTTTTGGGTTTTCACAAATATTCGCCGGTAGCCCTGTTGTTTTTACTCACGGAGCCCTTTCGGGTTTTCATCCATGCCCATTTTGCTTATGGACATACCGTTTTTTTTATTTATTTATTTTATCAGCTTCGGGATGCTGCGATCTGCCGTAGTTTCTCGACATCTCGTTCAACAGCTGGTTTTAGGACATAGTGGTCCGTTGTTAGTTTAAGGACGTTTCGGTCCACAGCCAGTTTTAGGACATAGTGGTCCATCGTTGCCGTATTTGAGGCGAATCTCTAGTTTACTGACTTTTCGGCTTATGGGGCTTTCCCTATGAATGAGCATGATGCCCCCGGCATATCCATCTTTCTCGGAGCATGTGGTTGTGGCGGGCTCACGTTCCAGTTTTCGGACAGCGCGAACTTGCCCTGTTGGTATTGGTCTTCAACCCAGCTTTTGAAGACGTAACAGTTTTCGATCGGATGGACCAATACTTGGTGGTAAGGGCAGTAATTAGGATTGTTGACATCATTCAGTTGTAACTGGTGTTTCGGCTCCGGTAGAGTGATAAGCCTGTTGCGCACTGCTAGTTCGAACAGCCTCCTTGTTTCATCCCGGGGAAATGAGTAAGGACGTTTCAACTTTTCATAGAGGGATTGCTGCCTGTTGCTTTGGCGAACAACCGGTCTAGGGTCGCTCGATCGTTGCTGAGCGTTGGCGGCAAAGGCCGATTTTCCTTTCCTTTTATCCCTTTTGTTCGATCCCTTGTTTGTGGGTCCGAGATTCTTTCCGGGTAGCATGCAATTGCACGACTGAATGTTCTCGCAACTCCTCAATTCTTTCGTTTCAGAGATGGATTCCTTGAAGAGAGGGCCGAGGGCTACTTTTTCGTCGGAATCGCTCCCGAAGGTGAGAACTCGCGATCCCTCGGGATCAACCCTATGACAATTGCCGGCACTTCTTTTAAGATCATCTGTCGCATTTTTCTGCTGTCTACGAGCTTCACGCTTTGTCCTGTTGAAGTGTTGTCTGTATGTGACATACCCTTGCCACCAACACTTAAAGGAGTTGCAATCTTCAGTAGGATGTGTGATCTTCTGATGATATAAGCAGAAGTTAGGATGTATGTCCGCTTCATTGAGATGTATCCCACCAGGAGAATTTTCTTTGAAAGAGGGAAACCTCATCCCCATCGATATGGCTTTGGCGAATCGTTTCCTTTTCTTGATCCTGCTTTCATTTGCGGCGGATGTTCTTTGATCTAGTGGGAGTGTTTCGACCCTTTGGTCCAGTCGCCGGCGTTTGGCCTTTTCAAATATGGTCATCTCGCGCTCCTGATCAGCTTTACTTCTCAGGAGAGCTTCGTTTAGGAATGCGTCGATCATTTCATCCAACGGCCCCAGAAGTTCCGATTCAGGCTCTGCCCCCAGTTTCTTTATGCAAGGAGCCTCTTCATTGTCTAGCGATGAATGATAGATCACATGGAAACTTTCTACGTAATCCTCAGATTCATCCGACGATTCTTCTCCATCATCTCCGTCCTCAAGAACGTGGCTGAGGAACTCTTGGAGCATGATTGGAGTCCGCGCCTTCTGGTTATACTCTTCCAGCGCTTCAATCTGCTTTTGTAGATCTGTGCGCTTGTCGCCAGGCTTCACGGGCTTCTTGGATTTCTTCTTCTTTTTCGAAGATTTCGATGGCTGGGTGTGGACGCTTTGGCTATCACCACTAATATTTGGAGTTGGGTGCGGCTTCAGCATCCCTTTGATGATCTTAGGTTCCAACGGGTTCTTCCATCTGATCGCCGGGCATGTCTGAAGATCATTCAGCATCGAAAGAGCCACCTCCCATAGAGCTTCCTCAACAAAAGAGCACGTTGCCCCCGGTGTGTTTGTCTTCTTAAGAGTGTGAGGCTGTAGCGGGTTCACCTTCCAGTTTTCGGATAACGCGAACTTTCCTTGTTGGTACTGATCCTCGATCCATCCTTTGAAGCAATCTTCGATTGGATGGCTTACCGCTTGGTGGTAAGGGCAGTAATTAGGATCATTGACATCGCCTGGCTGCAATGGACATTTTGGATTCGGCAGATTGATGAGTCTGTTGCGCACTGCCAGCTCGAACAGTTTCCTTGTTTTATCCTGAGGAAACGAGTAAGGACGTCCCAGTCTCTCCTCGAGGGATGGGCGTGGAAGCACGTTGTTTTGGCGAACAACCAGCTTTCAGTTGCTCGGTTGTTGTTGAGTATTGGCGACGACGATCGCTTTCCCTTTTCCTTTCTCATTTCGAGAGTCTGGCTTTGGAGGAGACGGTCTGTGACCCATCTGGTCCATTTGGGCCAGTTTGTCAATCAAGGCCTGGAAAGTCGTCGGCTTGAAAAACATCATGAATTAGGAGATAGTCGACTGAGGGTCAAGAGTACCCACAAACATGCCTGCCGTAGTTGATCCGTTGTTCGCATTTCGACCACAGATTCCACCATCGGATAGTGTACTGGACCCACGTCTCGCCTGGCTTCACCCTGGCATTAATCAGTGCCGTTATCGGGGTGCGTTCACTAGCACTCGCGAATCTTTGTGTAAACAGTAGCTCCATCTCCGCAAATGTTTTGACAGAGTCGTTAGGTAGCTCCGAATACCATTCAAAGGTCGTTTCTGCTAAGCTGCCGACGAATTGGCAAAGCAACAGTTTGTCGTCGCCTCCAGTGTTGCCGCATAAGGCCCTGAATTGAGCGACATGCTGATGTGGATTCCCCATCCCTTTATATACATGGAATTTAGGGATCGTATATCCCGGCGGGTAACTGATTTGGTCATACCAGCCCGGATAGGGTCGTCCGGTTCTAACAATTTGCCCAGTCGCTTCATTCGCCTGGTGAACTCGTATCTGCTGAGCGATGTAATCATCTAGGGCAGCTTTGGAGATGGTCTCTTCCTTGGCTGCTGATAGAGCCGGCAGAGGGTTTGATGTTTCTCCTCTATCATCTTCAATTATCACTGGAGGATCTTCAGCTGGAGGATCCGGCTGTAACATCATCCCTATCATGTCTTGGAAGAGAAGCGCCATCTGTTTTATGTTGGCAACTTGTTCTGCCGCTTCTCTGTCCTTCTTTTCGAGGACTCTGCGTAGGAAGTCAACGTCAGTTTCTTGTTCATGACGCTGTTCTGACGATGCCTCCGGGCTTTCTTTTGGCCCGGTAAGTGCGGCCATTGTAGTCAGCATCTCTTGAAGCTTCTGTTGTTGCTCCTGGGCTTTGGTCACGGATCGGGTGAGTGGCCGGTGACTCGTCGAAGCGCGGCTTTCCTCCTTCCCGGATGCCATATAGACAGTGTGCACCACCATGCCCCCAGACTTGGGGCATTTAGATTCAGTGTCTTTGCGATTTGCCAAATACGCAGGGATCTTCGCCGACCTCCTTCTTTTGTGAGCGGTCGAAGTTGAGGGGGCCATTGTAGTGGGCACCCATGTAGCTGCTGCTTTTTCTGGCTTGATAGAGTAGTCCTTCTCCTGCCGAACCTTCATCTTTTTCTGTTGGCGGAGATAGTCTTCATCCAGTACGGAGTCTTAGACTTGACGCCAGACCTTGTAAATTTTAGATGACAGCCGTTGAAGGGGCTGCACCAGCTTCACCTTTGGGGCATTATCCACAGGTGTAGGAGATCTTTTCAATACAGCAGTTGGTGAGTTTTTGCGCACTCTTCTTAGCGGTTCAAAGCTATTCCCGGTCGGAACAGCAGCATCGATTTCCACCATCGGAGCTGGCGGAGTTAGCCCAGAGGGGGAGTTGCCCCCAGCCTTCCTTACCCGGCGCCAGTGACGACGACAAGCATGTCGTGTGATTGGAGTTGGTTTAGCCGTAGGGGTGACCTCCTCATGCCCCCTGTGTTGGTCAGAATTCGCTGTTATCAGCCTTTTAAAGGCCGACGTCCGTTGAATGGGGACGGCCAACCTATCAAAAGGGGACTTCCGAGTAGGGGAAACAACCTTGGTGATTTCGCCTGGAACGGGAACAGAAATAGTCAGTCTTGTGAAGACCGACCCTTTAGCAGAGAAACCGCCTTGGCGATTTTGGGAGCAGGGATGGCTACTCGCTTCGGGATAACGCCTTCTGGTATTACAGGCTTCTTCATGGGCCCGTTGGAGCCCTGGCCTAGTCTGTTAAAACCCGAGGAAGTGGAGTTGGGCGACCCGTTGAGAGGGGCCATAGTAGTAGTAAGCCGATCGAATACCGACTTCTTTGGAGCTTCTTACAACGACAATAGGGCATTGAAGTTCATTGGTAGGAGCATAGTCCCGAAAAATAGTCCAATGGTGGCTTGAGTTACCCGCTCCACTGGCATCTTGAAAAGGGAGGCCGCTTGGGGCCCGTAAGTCACTCCTCCAACAAGGACGGAGTGAGAGTTGCAGTTGCAGTTAGTGCAGTTTGAAGCCATCGATCTTCTGTTTTCTGCACGGAGCAAGACACTAAATCTAAGTACTTCGAATCCACAGGCAACCACAGCAAACCGTGATTCGTTCGCGAATACGACACACGAAGCGTGGAGTGGAAAGAGGAAGAGGTCCCACCGGGCATGCCAGAATCTGTTCCCCGCCGAATCACGCGGCGGAGACGCGACGGGCGTCTTGCCTGAAATTCGGGGCAGGCACTAATTGGAGCTATCCGTCCACCTCTCTGAAGATGCCAAGTTGATTTATGGCACCATGTATCGAAGGTTTAAACGGATGCGGCCGATGTAGCAGACTTCGTCAGATTCCCCCCTCGTTCGAGGGGTTTTTGATTGTGAGGACGCTCTTCCCTGCAGGCGCAAGCCCCTGCAGTTAATTACGCTACCGCATCGCGGTAACAACTTTCTCCTTCTCCAGATGGTCACTTCATGTCGTGGGTGTTTGTTTTGTTTGTGGTTGCCTGTGGATTGTATACGAAGACTAATTTATGTTGTCGCCCGTAGGACGTGGATTAGTCCAAATCCGTACTTTCTTAAATTTGGGTTTGGGGTTTTGGTTTAAGGATACGTTAGTCTTATTTTAGACTAAGATCAACTTAAACGTTTGTTAAGGATACGTTAGTCTAATTTTCAGACTAAGATCGACTTAACGGGATCGTTTAGATCCAATAAGAGAGCATTTGGGCTCTATTGTTTAGTTTAGAGACATTGCGGTCGATTTTCCAGTTTAGAGGCATGGTGGTCCGTGGAATATATGGCCGGCGGGACCCGTCACCTCTCTGATGACGTTGAAGGATTACAATGAAAGATATCAGAGGAGTTCATAGATGTACCCTCGAACTGGGTATAAATTGATTGGGAGAGAGATTGTGCTCAGTTCAATTTAAATTGAGGACTTATGGCCAGAATTGGGCTAAGTCCATTTGAAAATGTTCAACATTTTATTCACGTTTTGCCTATTAGGCTTTTACTTGGGCTCTGTCCTTTTACAATGCATAGCATTGGGCTCTGTAATTAAATGCATAGCATTGGGCTCTGTAATTAAATGCATAGCATTTATATTGGGCATGTTAGGCCTTTACTTGGGCTCTGCCCTTTTAAATAATGCACAGCATTTAAATTGGTCTGTTAGACATTTTAATTGGGCTCTGCCCTTTCTTAATAATGCACAGCATTTAGTGGTCTGACAGTGCGCCACGTGGCCTGTCAGGCGCTTTGCGCCAATTAAAGAGCGCAAGGCGTCAGCGCATGTGGAGGTGACACGTGTCACGCTCTGCTGAGCGCAAGTCTGTTAGCGCAGTGCACTGCGCCAATGCGCTGCGCTAGTGCGCTGCTGACACGTGGCGCACTCTGGTGAGTTGCGCCAATCCAAGAGCGCAGTGCGCTATATTTAGAAGCGCAAGGCGCAGATTGTTCTGTGTCTGACACGTGGCGCACTCTGGTGCAGTGCGCCAATCCCAGGAGCGCAAAGGCGCATTTCAAAAGTGCAAGGCACTGTCCATTAGCACAGAGCGCATCTTGATCAAATTTAGATCAAAGAAACAAGTTTTTCTTATTCTAAAGAGGTTCTACCTCAGGATTCAAGAACCAATGGTTCATCAAAAGGCTGCGCCTTTATATAGATCAAGAGATCTAGGGGTGAAGTAAATTACTTCTTTATTATTTTTTTATGATTGGATCTTTATGATCTTTTTCTTTTATTGAAGATCTTGATCTTGTTCTTAGATCTTTGATCTTTTTAGAAGAAATTCTTCTTTTTTAATGAGATGGTTTCATCTCTGTTCTTCGAGAATCAAATTCTTTACCTTGAAGAAGATGATCTTCTTTCTTCAAAGGCTTGACTTTCAAATTTTTCAGAGTTCTCCCTTTTCTCTATCTCTGTATATGTGTATCTATGAGACTTGGAGTCTGGGGGCCTTTATATAGGGCCAATTAGTTTGTTGAGTTAGTTACAGAGATCTTTCTCTGATTGATCTGGGGATATTTCCCCACCGTTGGATCTTTGATCCTAAGGCCTCTGTTTTACAGAAGATAATCTTCTTATTTTAATAAGGTTGAAAAGATTTTTCTAGAATTTTAATTCTGATTAATTAAATAATTTATTATTTAAATTCGAGTGCTGGCGCAATTGGCGCCAGCGCACCTGCGCTTGACACGTGTCGCGCAGCGCAGAGCGCAGCGCAACTGCGCTGACACGTGGCGCGCAGCGCAACTGCGCTAGTGCACCACTGTTTGACACGTGGCGCGCAGCGCAGAGCGCAAGTTATCTGAAGCGTTGCTTCCTTTATTTAAAATTTGAATTTTAAAACAGAGCCTTCCTCTGATTGGGGGTGCGCTGCCTTGGGCGCAGCGCTCCTTGCGCTGGCGTGTCTGCTTTTGACACGAGGCGCTCTGCGCGCAGCGCAAGGGATCTGAAGCGTTGCTTCACCTTTTGAATTTTGAAATTCAAACAGAGCTTTGCTCTGATTGGGGAAACAAAGTCCTCAACTTATATTTAATTGAGCCCATCTGCTCATTAATATTTCAACAGATCTCAGTCCCAAACTGGACTACGGATCTTTCAACCAACTCACACCGGTTCAAGGGTACATCTCTTTACTCCTCTGATATCTTTCGTTGTAATCCTTCAACGTCTTCAGAGAGGTGACGGGTCCCGACAACCATACATTCCATGGACTGTGGGGTCCTTAAACCCATGGACTACGATGTCCTTAACCTTGGACCGAGATGTCCTTAAACTAACATTGGACCGTAATGTCCTTAAACTAACAATTGACCGCAATGTCCCTAAACTAAACAACAGAGGCCAAATGCTTTCTTTTTGGATCTAAATGATCCCGTTAAGTTGATCTTTGTCTAAAATCAGACTAACGTATCCTTAACAACATTTAAGTCGATCTTAGTCTCAAATGAGGTTAACGTATCCTTAAACCCAAACCCCCAAACCAAAATCTAAGAAGATACGGATTTGGACTAATCCACGTCCTACGGGCGAAAACATAAATTAGTCTCCGTATACAATCCACGGGCAACCAAAAACAAAATAAACACCACGACATGAAGTGACCATCTGGAGAAGGAGTAAGTTGTTACCGCGATGCAGTAGCGTAATTAACTGCAGGGGCTTGCGCTTGCAGGGAAGGGCGTCCCCACAATTAAAAACCCCTCAACGAGGGGGAATCTGACGAAGTCTGCTACATCGGCCGCATCCGTTTAAACCTTCAATACATGGTGCCATAAATCAACTTAGCATCTTCGGAGAGGTGGACGGATAACACCAAATAGCATCTACCCCCAGATTCAGGAAAGACGTTTGTCTTCCTGGTTTCCGGCGGTAAACATGGGATTTATTTCTTATGGAGTAGTACGTTTTTATGATATTTGCTATTTGTTTTCGTACTGAGCAGGACTAGTCAGAGGACAGTACCTGAATATATTTTGCATGCATTGATTGTTATTGAAGGGATTTCCAAAAAGGGAGCTATAGTCTTAGTATTTACCTACGTGTCTGATACGACACGAAACGTTTAAAACAAGGAACCCCTTCTAAATTGTTTTCAAACGGCGGAACGTACATATTAAACAAAAGAAATATACATATATGGTTATTTTCATACAATAGGCGTCCGCCGCTGTGCAGTGTTATGCACATCGGACAACGACTTAAAAAGGTTTGGCATGCATTTTCTTCAGATATCTACATGTATAAATTTGATGTTTACATGTATAGTCCTGATTTATATCATATTGGTTTTCGTATTGGATTTGACATTTGTGTCTTCACCATGACTCCGATGATTGCGAGATACTTGACGGAATTTTGATTTTGAGTTATCTGCTCATTATTCATGCGCATGCATTGCGCTATGATGCGTTTTATGTATTGATGATTTCGGAGCCCCGAGGACTTGGACTTTTTACTGAAATGTTTTAGTATTGAGGGGTTTAAATTTAAATTCAGGGACCGAATTTCTTTAAGGGCGGAAGATTGTAACATTTCAGAAAAATAAAATATTATTTTTTGGAATTTTTATAATTAAATAATAAAATATTGAATATTTTAATAAGGCGGTATAATTAAATACCAATAAATGGGGAAATTTTTTGAAAATTATGGAAATTACTAAAAAGAGGGTGCTATATGTGATTTATGCAAATTATGAAATTTTATGATTTATTTGATACTATTTTAGTGCTAATCGTGATTAAAAATCGCTAATCGGGCTTTAAGCGTGTTTTGTGCAAAACATGCACCATATCATTTCACACTTGTGTTACATTTTCCTACATGGCTTTATCATCATTTTTCATTCTTTGCTTTGGGTTCACTATTGAAGAGAGAAGACAACAAAAAGAAAAGAAAAGAAAAGAAATATGATTAAAGAAAGGGGTATGGGCATGAGAGAGAGAGGGTGAGGGGTCAACCAAGTCATGGCTCATCTCTCCCATTTCTTCATCTTTATCTTTCTTCTTCATTCTTCAGCCCTATGGCAGCACCTCCTCCCTCTCCCTCTTCAAGATTTCACTTCATCTCCAAAACAAACCCAAAACCTCATCCCCACTTCACAAAAAATGTGCATAAGCTCACAAGCTACACTTTGGACCAAGAAAGTTTGCATTTTGGCGCTGTAGAGGATTCATGAGTGTCAAATGAGGTAATCCCTTCACACTTAGTGTAGATTTTCATTCACTTTAAACCATTTATGTGTTTAGTTATGATTTGGTGCGATTTGGTGAACTTTGGAGATTTCTAGAGAGGGCTAGGGTTTGAATTGAGTTGTGATTGTGAATTGAGGCCTAGTGGTGACCTTAAACCCCTCCCAATTGATAGAAACCCAGACCAAACCCAAAATAGAACCTGGAACTGAAAAAAAGAAACTTCAAATGTCGGTTTGTGAGTGTTTAGGGTGTGCAAGGAAATCCGGGATGCCCTGGAGTATTTTCAAAACTAGCAAACAACTTCAAAGACCTAATTAGAGCACTACGAGACCACCCAACCAAAACGGACCAAATCCCCGACACTAAAACCAAGGAGGCCGGTTTTACTTAGTATGTGGCCGGCCATTGGGTGGGGGTTAGGGCCCAGGTTGCTTCAGTAGGTCACATGCACCCTATACATCACCCCAGTGTTGTTTGCTTGCCTTGTTTTGGCCCGAGTCAAAATCTGGGACCACTTTCTCTGTTAGTGTATATGCCCTAGAGGCCATTACTGTATCATACTAGTATGTATATTACTTGATGGAAGCTTGGGATATTCACAGTTGTACAGACAATCTTGCTCAATATAGTAGTATGCTACTTGGTTTGTCTCTGCTTTAATGTGTACATATGTGTTTATTTATCATATCACCTATACGCATTAGTAGAGCCTTTAGGATCTTTGCTTGATTACCGGCGTTGTGATGGTGATCACACTCGTGGGGGCTGGGTAATCCACAAGCACATCCTTATACACGTCCCTAGTCGTGGGAGTATTGAGATTGGGTATCGATACTCCGGATCCTTGCTTGCTCCGAGAGTTGATCCGGACTTTGGTCACCTCCGCGGCCTCCTTGAGTCGAAGACGATCCACCCGAGAGATGTACGCCGAGCTCCACCTCGAGCCGAGGTAACTAGGGCAAAGAGATTGCTAATCTAGAAGCCCTAGGATGTGTAGAGAAGATGTATGGATGTGTTTGTCAAGTGAAAACCTTTTTCTCTCAACACATGAGATCAAAGGAAAAATCAAGAGGAGGAAGAAGGAGAAGCAACCATGGAAATGTTTCTCATTTCTTTTCTATGAGAGAGAAAGAGAATGAGCAAATGAAAAACTTAACCAAGAGAAAACACAACCATGGTTGCAATAATACCAAAACATTATCATTACTAATCACATCAAGATAAAGGTGATGGCTACAAATGACATGACCATTATCATAACAAAAAGAAAAAGAAAACCAAAGAATACTTTAGATCTTTCAAGAAGATCCTAGTCAACTTTGGTCAAATGGTCAACAAAGTCAAGATGGTCAAATGGTCAATGTAATTAGCCATAACATAATTATCAATGAAAGGATTAGTAAATAATGTCCCCGGCTCATAATGGTTTTGACCAAACGAACTGTCAAAACCCTAATGAGTCCGCCTCAAAATGATTTTGACCGAATCAATTGTCAAAACCCTAATGAGCCCGCATAACGGTTTTGGCCTAACCAACTGCCAAAACCCTAATGAGGCACCTCCTCCTTCATCACTCCGGAAAACTGTGCATACACACCTGCATCCGCATTCCGCAGAATGCGGATGCGTAGAAGACAAAACAAATCCATCCGTGCAATACTAGGATCCGGCTTAAACCAAAGCCCACTAGTACTGCCTGCCCGAACACCATACGCACACAAGTGTACGTGAGTGATCGCAGCCCTGCCGTAAAACCATACGGCCTCTACACGTTTCGTTCAGTGTAGGGAAACTCTCTGTGTGGGACTCTAAAGACTCGACACTACGCTGGCAGTGGGTTTAACCACAGACCGCAAGCGGCACTAGCTGTACGTAACGGTCCCCAGGTAGATGTCGATAAGAAGGCCGATGAGGTAAACCCATCCGAACTCTTACTGAGCCTATATGTGACAATCTCCGTACAGTCTGGTCTGTTCGTCTGATACATCGCATGTCGGGCCTAGGGGGCGGCAAGCGTCAGACCCCTAATAGCGGTACAAGTCGTGTCGGAGTGAAGCCCAGAACACCCTGAGATAACACTGGAACCTACCAGTATGTCTCGCTTGCCCTGGCCAGGGACTACTTGTGTAATGGCTCTCCTAGACACAACGCGATGTCAACCCCCAATACCGGGAGAGACGAATCCTGTCTAACCGTCACTGCCTCTAAGTGCTTCAGGACTGCTCCCAACTACTACCTGTTTGCACGACTCAGTAGAGCCGTGGTAGGGTAGTAATCAAAGAACAGTGGGAACACACTCGAGGCGAAGTGACAGTGTCAAGTCAGCGGACTAAGCTATACTCATGTCACCTGGGAACTGATAACTGACGATAGGTATAATACCAACCATCAGTTCCCGACGAGTCCTGTCCAGTGTACTCGTAACCTAACGAGCACCCGCATACTATCTCAAGTACGACGTACTGACGGCTGTGGGACAGACCGTCTCCCGTGCTGGGATGAGAAGCACATACGCTAGTCTACTCCGAACAACAAGAAGAGAAGGAGTTCAAGTTAAGTAACCGAAGTCCGGATCAACCCTTGGAGCAAGCAAGGAGAAGAACAACAAGAAGAGAAGGAGTTCAAGTTGAGGTATAACCCCTAACCGAGTAGATAGATCTCAAGTTAGGTTGCTAGTGTATTGTTTAGTAAAGATCCGGCTTTTACGGTCCATGTCGCCAAGTCCAGAAAAATTTTTGTTTTACCGTTTCCGCAACCCCGAAAGTACCGGGAGAGGTAACGTGGACCTAACAGTGGTATCAGAGCCTAACTAAACACACCCTAGCATGTTAGCAAAGTATTAAGAATATCGACCGGACGAAAACCCGCAAAATTACCCCGGAAATTTCAGTTTCTGCCGAATTTTAGAACTGTTCCAAAATTAAAAATTTATACACTAAAAATAGGCTCAGGTTTTTGTTAGAACAGGCAAGAAAAATGATCGCACGAGTCGACCAACTCACCGCGGTTCCGCGGCAGAAGCTTGCTTCTGCCGCGGAACCGCGGCCGAGTTGACTCGGCAGTGGATCATTTTTGTTGCAGTGTTTTTCTGGTGGGATTTTTGGGATTTTTGGAATATAACTTTTTTGCCCAGATTTTCCAGAACGAAAAATTAGTTTTTGGGGCTTATAAATCCGTATTTTTTGGTCGATGTTCTGTAGACTTTGGCTAATGGTTATCTCTGTGATGTTATATGTGTATTGAACGTCTACTAATCGCTATACGTCGATTAGTGGGGGTTATACATATCTGTGATCTGTGTTGTTGATGGTTTGTGTATATGAACTCGTTGGATTGTCGCGGATGAATAGCCGGGGTGGATGTAAGATGAGAGTTTCTTTTTCTTTCATTAATGTAATAAATTTGTAAATTGATGTAATATTATTTGTTTGGCCGCACAACCGGGTCGGGGTTGTAGCCGTCATTGTATAATTCTTTTTACTGTTTTTGCTCCTAGGATAGACCCATGGAGGGGGTGCACAAACTACCGGGTATCTCGAAGTGCCGAGTGGCCTACTCACGGCGTTGAGGGAGGTTGCTTTGCTTCGGGTACTTGGCGGGTAGTTTGCCGCACCCGTAGGGGTCTTGGGTGGGGTTTTGGCTATTCATCGCGACCGTGTAATCCGTTTTTCGTTGCAGGCTTGAACGAATCGCGGGTTCCTAGTATATCCAAAGTGTTCATATGTGATCTGGATTGGCTATCATTACAGTATATCTATATATAATAACTATTTAGGCGTTGCTTATGTTTGACAGCCGCGCTAGCCCAGCCCCCGCTCTGTCGTTAGTTAAGTAACCTAACGGGTGATGATGGGGCCCAGTGGCGAATGCGAATGGCATAAGCGTACGTCATATTTTGGTTGTTTTCTGCAATGGTAGGATTTAAATGATGGGACGCATTAAAAGAACTAATGCAAGAAAATAAACCTAAAAGACGTTGTTGGAACAATTTTTCAAAAAGCTGTTATTGCAAGGGCGTTCATTTTTGTTTTGCATCGCGGTATTCGGTTGTGAATGCCCAGCACCTCAGTCGACGAGGCAAGGGCCGAGATCCCTTCATCGGGAGTGACCCCTTGGACAAAAGTTTGCGTCAGGGTAATAACTTCTCTATAGTCGATTATTCTTGCTTTGCATCGAGGTATTCAGTTTGGAATATCCTGCACCTCATTCGACGAGGAAAGAGCCGAGATCCCTTCACAGGGAGTGACCTCTTTAGCAAAAGTTTTCGCCACTATATTTTCAAAAAGATTACCAGGTTCCTTCAACGATATCAAGTTCATTACGTTAACGGGTTTTTCGCCAAAAACCCAGCCGTAGCCCTCCGTCATTTCTTACAAGTAACACTTAGTATTCGTGCTGCGTTTGTTGACTCCGTCAAAGCGTAGTGTACGGTAGCTAAGTGCTGCTTGTTTGTATCGGTATATGGGATTGATTAGGACAGTCGTATAACCTTGTTGATTCCGTCAAGGGTTATGCGGGTGGGTTTAATGCAATCCAGATAATGACAGGTTGAACTTGACTAGGACTCTTTGATTTGTTGACTCCGTCAAGATCACTTGGGTCCTAGGGGCAAAAACCACATCGGGAGTTTCAAAAGAACTGAAACTTGCAGATTTAGCATACCTTCTGGAGTGTAGTGACTAGAGTGGATTCCATCTAGGTCATCACACAATGATAGTTGGATCCCGATCCCACTGATGAGTTGGATTACTCTCGGGAGATTACTTTCACTTAACAATCAATGCTACAAACCTAGTAGGTGTCAAGAAAGGTGTTAGCGGGGTTACGCCCCCAGGGAAAAGAGGTTCTTAAATTAAGGAACTTCGCGAAAGCGTTGGAAAATCTCCCTCGAAGTACCGACACTAGCCTGGCTGAAAGGTTAAGCAAGTATTGCGACGTGAATTAAATCCCGGCTAGTTCTTCTTTTAAAAGGGTTTTAAGAAGAATTTGAGGAAACAGTGGGAGACATCCTGGTTAGATAAATTAATAAACCAATCTAATCTTGCAAGAGCATACGCTGAGTGTTTCTTTTCTCCCTCTCCAGGTAGCAACCTTTTCACGCCCTAATCAAGATAATAAAATGTATCGCTTGACCGATCCGAATTCTTATTCGGGGCTGGGGAACATTGGTTCAACTCTAACTTGTGACAACAGTCATAAGTATGAGAAAGGGAAAGGGGAAAGTAAGGATTCCCAAGATACCCAGTTGAAGAAGAAGCATGGTTTTGCATCTACTTCAGGTGTTCTTGTAATTGAGAACTGTTTTACGGTCAGCCCTACCTCCTGGGTACTTGATACCGGATCAGGATCTTATATCTGTAATTTATTGCAGGGACTGAGAAAAAGTAGGAAAGTTACACCGGGTGATATGTCGCTCAGAGTAGCGAACGGAGCACAAGTTAATGCGGCAGCCGTCGGTGAATATCACCTAGTATTGCCAAATGGCAAGACTATGATTTTGAACGATTGCTACTATGTACCCTCCATGGTTTGCAACATCATATCAGTTTCTTTACTCGATAAAGATGGATATAACTTTGTTCTTGAAAAGAATATCATGAACATTTACCTTCATAAGGTACTGGTTGCAGAGGGTACACTGTGTAATGGTATCTACGTTCTAAATCAGAATACAGTTCTCAATATACAAAACACACGCAAGAGGAAGAATTCAGATACGAATGAATCCTACTTGTGGCATTGTAGACTTGGTCATATCGGAGAGAAAAGACTGAGTAAGTTGCATAAAGATGGACTCTTGAATGCGTTCGAGTTTTCATCTTATGAAACTTGTCAGTCTTGTCTCAAAGGGAAGATGACCAAATCTCCGTTCACCGGACATGGAGAAAGGGCAGCAGAGCTCTTGGGACTCATACACAGTGATGTATGTGGTCCGATGTCTACACATGCAAGGGGTGGGTTCTCCTACTTCATCACATTCACTGACGATCTCTCTAGGTTCGGATATGTGTATCTGATGAAACACAAATCTGAAGCTTTTGAGAAATTCAAGGAATTCAGAAAAGAAGTAGAGAACCAGATTGGCAAAAGTATCAAGATCCTCCGGTCTGATAGAGGAGGGGAGTACTTAAGCACGGAATTCCTAGATTACTTAAAAGAGAATGGTATTCTCTCTCAGCTTACTCCTCCTTATACACCACAGCACAATGGTGTTTCGGAGCGGAGGAATCGTACCCTATTGGATATGGTTCGCTCCATGATGAGTAGTGCTGAGTTGCCTCTTTCATTTTGGGGACATGCGCTTCAGACAGCGGCATACCTATTGAATTATGTTCCATCCAAATCAGTGCCTAAGAGTCCATATGAAATATGGAGTGGAAGAAATCCGTATCTTAAGTGATTTAAGATATGGGGTTGTCCGGCCTATGTCAAAACACAGAAGCCGGACAAGCTAGAGGCACGGTCAGTTCTGTGTAAATTTGTGGGATATCCTAAAGACTCACTAGGATATCTGTTCTACCACACTGAGGAACAGAAGGTGTTTGTATCTCGCCACGCTACCTTCTTAGAAAGGGAGTTTCTTGCAAAAGAAACTAGTGGGAGTTCGGTAGAACTGGAAGAAATTCAGCGACCACAAAATGTAACTGAAAATTTGGAGGAACCGCTAGATTCAATAACCCCAAACGAACCTCAGCCACTCCGCAGATCTGGTAGGATTTCTCATCCGCTTGAGAGATACTACGGTTTTCTCATAGACGGGGATCGAGAGGATTGCATCTTGGAAGAAGATGATCCTACCAGTTTCAGGCAGGCCATTATCAGTAGGGACTCTGATAAGTGGCAGGAAGCAATGCAATCCGAAATGGAGTCCATGTACGCCAATAAAGTGTGGACCTTGGATATTGCTCCACCTGGGGTAAAACCCGTTGGATGCAAATGGATCTACAAAAGAAAACTTGGTGTGGATGGGCAGGTGGAAACCTATAAAGCTAGACTCGTTGCAAAAGGTTTTCGTTAAAGACCTGGTTTGGACTATGATGAAACTTTTTCTCCGGTGGCTATGCTCAAATCCATTCGGATCCTACTTGCCATTGCTGCCTTCCATGACTATGAAATCTGGAAGATGGATGTTAAAACGGCTTTCCTAAACGGTTGTTTGGAAGAGTGCGTTTACATGGATCAACCAGAAGGTTTCGTAGACAGTGGGAGCAGCGGAAAGGTGTGCAAGTTGCTTAAATCCATTTATAGATTAAAGCAGGCATCGCGGAGCTGGAACATCTGTTTTGATGAGGCAATCAAGGAATTTGATTTCATCAAGAACGAAGATGAACCCTGTGTATATAAGAAGATTGTAGGACGAACTGTCGTATTCCTAGTCTTGTACGTGGACGACATTCTTTTGATAGGAAATGATATTCCTATGCTACAATCGGTCAAGCTATTTTTGTCACAAAGGTTCTCCATGAAGGACCTGGGTGATGCCTCGTACATTCTGGGTATCAAGATCTATAAAGATAGATCCAAGAAACTATTGGGACTTTCGCAGTCCAGGTACATAGAGACCGTACTAAAGAGATTTAGTATGGAGGGTTCCAAGCGCGGTAACATACCCGCATTGCACGGAATTGCCCTCTCCAAGAAGATGTCTCCTAAGACTGACGAGGAGAGGGTTCGCATGAGCACTATACCCTACGCTTCGGCGGTAGGATCTATAATGTATGCGATGCTATGTACAAGACCAGATGTAGCTTACGCGTTGAGCGCGGTAAGCCGGTATCAGTCAGACCCAGGGGAGGACCACTGGACAGCAGTGAAGAACATTCTCAAGTACCTGAGAAGGACTAAGGAGATGTTCCTGGTTTACGGTAATGGAGACCTCAGGGTCGAGTCCTTTACCGATTCAAGCTTCCAGAGTGACAAAGATGACAGCAAGTCTGTTTCGGGTTTTGTGTTTACCCTCAACGGAGGGGCGGTATGTTGGAGGAGTTCCAAGCAGGATACCGTCACAGACTCGACGATGGAGGCTGAATACATTGCTGCAAGCGATGCCGCAAAAGAGGCGGTCTGGATGAAGAAGTTCATTAGTAAACTTCAGGTAGTTCCGTCCATTGTTGACCCAGTACCTTTGTATTGCGATAACAATGGGGCTATAGCTTTAGCGAAGGAACCAAGGTCCCATCAGAAATCCAGGCACATCTTAAGGCGGTATCACCTGATCAGGGAGATCATTGATCGCCAGCAGATCGAGGTGCGGAGAGTGGACACAAAGGACAACACAGCGGACCTATTCATGAAGGCTTTACCCCAGACTCAGTTCGAGCGGCTGATCGAGATGATAGGTCTTCGATACGCCAGCACATGGCCTTAGTGCAAGTGGGAGATTGTTAGTGTATATGCCCTAGAGGCCATTACTGTATCATACTAGTATGTATATTACTTGATGGAAGCTTGGGATATTCACAGTTGTACAGACAATCTTGCTCAATATTGTAGTATGCTACTTGGTTTGTCTCTGCTTTAATGTGTACATGTGTGTTTATTTATCATATCACCTATACGCATTAGTAGAGCCCTTAGGATCTTTGCTTGATTACCGGCGTTGTGATGGCGATCACACTCGTAGGGGCTGGGTAATCCACAAGCACATCCTTATACACGTCCCTAGTCGTGGGAGTATTGAGATTGGGCATCGATACTCCGGAGTAGACTAGCGTATGCGCTTCTCATCCCAGCACGGGAGACGGTCTGTCCCACAGCCGTCCGTACGTCGTACTTGAGATAGTATGCGGGTGCTCGTTAGGTTACGAGTGCACTGGACAGGACTCGTCGGGAACTGATGGTTGGTATTATACCTATCGTCAGTTATCAGTTCCCGGGTGACATGAGTACAGCTTAGTCCGCTGACTTGACACTGTCACTTCGCCTCGAGTGTGTTCCCACTGTTCTTTGATTACTACCCTACCACGGCTCTACTGAGTCGTGCAAAAAGGTAGTAGTTGGGAGCAGTCCCGAAGCACTTGGAGGCAGTGACGGTTTGACAGGATTCGTCTCCCCCGGTATTGGGGGTTGACATCGCGCTGTGTCTAGGAGAGCCATTACACAAGTAGTCCCTGGCCAGGGCAAGCGAGACATACTGGTAGGTTCCAGTGTTATCTCAGGGTGTTCTGGGCTTCACTCCGACACGACTTGTACCGCTATTAGGGGTCTGACGCTTGCCGCCCCCCTAGGCCCGACATGCGATGTATCAGACGAACAGACCGGACTGTACGGAGATTGTCACATACAGGCTCAGTAGGAGTTCGGATGGGTTTACCTCATCGGCCTTCTTATCGACATCTACCTGGGGACCGTTACGTACAGCTAGTGCCGCTTGCGGTCTGTGGTTAAACCCACTGCCAGCGTAGTGTCGAGTCTTTAGAGTCCCACACAGAGAGTTTCCCTGCACTGAGCGAAACGTGTAGAGGCCGTATGGTTTTACGGCAGGGCTGCGATCACTCACGTACACTTGTGTGCGTATGGTGTTCGGGCAGGCAGTACTAGTGGGCTTTGGTTTAAGCCGGATCCTAGTATTGCACGGATGGATTTGTTTTGTCTTCTGCGCATCCGCATTCTGCGGAATGCGGATGCAGGTGTGTATGCACAGTTTTCCGGAGTGATGAAGGAGGAAGTGCCTCATTAGGGTTTTGGCAGTTGGTTAGGCCAAAACCGTTATGTGGCGGGCTCATTAGGGTTTTGACAGTTGATTCGGTCAAAACCATTTTGAGGCGGACTCATTAGGGTTTTGACAGTTCGTTTGGTCAAAACCATTATGAGCCGGGGACATTATTTACTAATCCTTTCATTGATAATTATGTTATGGCTAATTACATTGACCATTTGACCATCTTGACTTTGTTGACCATTTGACCAAAGTTGACTAGGATCTTCTTGAAAGATCTAAAGTATTCTTTGGTTTTCTTTTTATTTTTGTTATGATAATGGTCATGTTATTTGTAGCCATCACCTTTATCTTGATGTGATTAGTAATGATAATGTTTTGGTATTATTGCAACCATGGTTGTGTTTTCTCTTGGTTAAGTTTTTCATTTGCTCATTCTCTTTCTCTCTCATAGAAAAGAAATGAGAAACATTTCCATGGTTGCTTCTCCTTCTTCCTCCTCTTGATTTTTCCTTTGATCTCATGTGTTGAGAGAAAAAGGTTTTCACTTGACAAACACATCCATACATCTTCTTTACACATCCTAGGGCTTCTAGATTAGCAATCTCTTTGCCCTAGTTACCTCGGCTCGAGGTGGAGCTCGGCGTACATCTCTCGGGTGGATCGTCTTCGACTCAAGGAGGCCGCGGAGGTGACCAAAGTCCGGATCAACTCTCAGAGCAAGCAAGGAGAAGAACAACAAGAAGAGAAAGAGTTCAAGTTAAGTATCCGAAGTCCGGATCAACCCTTGGAGCAAGCAAGGAGAAGAACAACAAGAAGAGAAGGAGTTCAAGTTGAGGTATAACCCCTAACCGAGTAGATAGATCTCAAGTTAGGTTGCTAGTGTGTTGTTTAGTATAGATCCGGCTTTTACGGTCCATGTCGCCAAGTCCAGAAAAATTTTTGTTTTACCGTTTCCGCAACCCCGAAAGTACCGGGAGAGGTAATGTGGACCTAACATTCTCTAGTTGCTGCTTTGATTTGTGTTATGGTTTTGCTTATTTTAAATTATGGATTTTTGTATTTGTGCTTTATCTCGATCACGTGACGTTTGTACGTCTATATCGAGTGATATCGGGTTGATTTGCGGGAGTAGACCATAGGTTTTGACCTATGTGAGTTCCGCGTGTCGTTTTGGTTTCGATTTGGTTTTAATGCGATACGATGCGTGTGATATGTAGGTACCCCAACGATGATTCGAGACGATGAAGGAGATGGTGGTGACGTCGGCATCGGCAAACGAAGATCAGGTGAGTAGATTATATCTACGGGGGAAGTCGGGTAGATGGCGTATAGCACCCCCGCAGTTCGATGTATCGTATGCTATATATATATATATACTATATATATATGATATCTTTTATGTGTGACATGGATTTTCATGATATGATTAGGTGTTCAATGGTTAGATTAGGGTTTTAGAAGTGAACTAGTATAGCTTCTTAGTTGCGAACCCTAGAATAGGTTTTCACCTACACGCACACACATGTTTACCTTTTTATACTTGTGCGTATATGGGGATATGTATATATATACACCCATATAGGTATGGGACGACATACACACACACACACACACATATACCTATACTTGGATGATGAGGATAGTGGATGATATTTGGAGATGAGTCGATGAGTTGGGCATGGTGCCATGAGATCGGTAATATGATGTGGTTCGTATTATGAGATACGGCATGAGTTATAGTGGGCCTTTAGGCGTGTGTTTTATACACGCATATATATATATTGATGGTATCATTTGTACTAGACTTAAATCAGTACCCCAGTTCATGAGATATGATGACAAGGATACCAGAGAATTGATGAGATAAATGTGAGAGTCGACCCGTACACAGATTTGGGATGTCGTACGACGGATTTACGTCCGAGCTATATATTGATGATAGATCCGCACTCTTGACTCGAGGATGTCATATTGTATATTATATCGTATGTGATACTATTGAGGCGGGATCACCGACTATTGTGTGTGTGTGTGTGTGTATCGACTCAGATTTAGGTGGTTTCCATACCCTTTCGATTAGCTTGTTAGTTAGATCTGTTGTTTACTTAGTAGATGTTAGACTAGACCCGAGTCATACCTATTTCAAAACTAACGATTCGTGAGTATTTTTAAGACAGGTCAAGGGATTCTACGGATATTTTCAAAAGACGCATCTTTTCTTAAAAACACCGTAGCCCTTATTTTTCTAAACCCCACGATTCGTATTATTTCAAATGGCAAAACTATATGATATATATATATATATATATGTATTGATGTAGATTCTTCACTGTTGTGTTTATCATTCTTTTTTCGCATATCCTTGCTGTTCGCATCGCATGCATGTTTAAATGTGTTCATTATTATATTAAACCCATGCTGTCAGGACACCAGCACCATTATCGATGATGCGCATGTTCCACGTACACCTGCTTGGCGGCTCACACACTTCATCATCGATAATTGCCATGTCACTACACAGTAGGATTTGTAACACCCGAGCCCAATGCTACTAATTTCTGTTACTTTATGAATGGAGTGTGACCCTTATTTCATTTATCTTGCTTGTTTGTTGCTTACTGTAAATTTTTACCCGGTAAATTCATTTCTGCATATAAAAAATTTTGGAATCTAAAATAAAATTAAAAATATTCATCTTGGCCTACTCGACACCCCTAGCCTTGTGGTAGCGACCGTACATCGTGTTCTCGTCCCGTTCAGTGAAACGGGCGAGTTTGGATGAATACACGCGCGTACGTGTGTCCGTTTTGGGGGTATGCTTTTTGATCATAAAACACTTCATTTTAAAATTTGGATCCTGCTTAAAATCATATTATTTCAATTTCAAATTTTTGGACCCAACCCGGGCGCGATTTGGAAATGTTTTATTTTGCGCCAAAATCCCAAAATTCTAATATTTTTAAACCGGCATATATTTTGTTCTTAACCATAAACTGATTGTGAGGACACCCACAATATTGTTTACATCTTGACCTGACTTGCTACATATATATATTGATATACCTGACATGGTACCGTATACTGTTGACTTGACTTGATGTACCATGACCTGACCCGTTACCTGATCTTGTGTCTAATGCCAACAAACCTGACATGTAGTCCTCATGGACCGTTCCTGTTGTCTATCCAGACAAACCTGCTTTTACCTGATCCTGTGTTGGCATTAGTTCTTGATTACTGAATACCTGACTTGACATACATAACTTAGGGGTATGGAGAAATCAAAGGTGAAGCCTGACTTGTAACTCAACAGTTCGATACCTGTTCTGATCAGTCTTACGGGCTAGGCCAGCTCCGGAGTGATGATGCTGACATCACTCGCCTATACCTTCTACCCTTTACTGCCTAGCGGCACGTCTCGGTTTCAGCCCGAGAGTCTTAGACCGTGGTCCCGGGCATGCACGGGATACTATTGAGTTACATCAATGATTCATCAATTTGGTTTCAAAGACTTAGAACAGAAAACCTGATAGAACAGTTTAGTTTACCCATAGCACACTACCTCATACTGCTTTGATTCATATTATTGTTACTCTCATTTTATTCATGTTTATATTGCATTGCCTGCTACACTGTTCATATTATATTACTTGATGACATGACGCGCTGACGTCTGGGTTTTGCATGGCCCAGATTCTGTACCGCTGTTGCAGTCCGAGCAGGAGTACTTCAGCCAGCAGGCTGAGTTGTGAGGTGTCAGTATTAGTTAGTTTTTTTATTTCCTGCAGTTTATTCCTGATGTGAGCCCGCATTATGGGACATACATTTCAGTTCTTTGTATTGGATCATTTGCTTCCGCATTTATTTATTATTGACTCCTGTTATCTTGGATTATGGACATGTTTAGATAGTTTTATTTTGTTCTTGATATCTTTACAGCCGTAATGTGACTTTGGATGGATACTTCCTACCCACAGGGAGCATGGTTGGCTATGTCACGTGCCCATTTTAGCGTACTCTGGGAAGCGGGGCGTGACATGGCTTTTTTGGTATCAGAGACATAGGTTAGTCGGGTTGATTCTTTTGTAGTTGGGTATTGTACCCAATACACGAATTAGAATACCCGTGTCTAGGAAACATATCCTGCCACCTTGCCGTTTTACCATTCTTGAATCACATTCTTCCTGATTATATCTTTTACGATGTCCAAACTTCCTTTGCATATCGACTCGAAAAAAACCTGATTCCTTGTTATCTCTAGGACTTAGGCGACTTGGGTGGAGTTATGTATTTGTGGCTATGATACCGCGGCATAGTTACAATGCGGTACTCTATTTAAGTATCTTGGAGTTCTAGTCTTGATCTATATATTAAATCTATCATCATGCTAATGTTGGGTGTTTTGATTTCAGGAATATGGCAGATAAGAATTTGAAGACGTACCAGAGGCGTGTGGACGAAGCCGCCATGCTTGGAGTGATAAGAGGAATGCTAGAGAATCAAAAGAGACAGACCGAGCTGATCCAGCAGCAAGCAGACTCGTTTCAGGAAGGTTTGCAGATCGTTCAGCAGTCTGTAAACAATGTTGGAGCTAAACCAGTTGACCGAGTAGGGACCGTAGCAGATTTCAGACGTTTGGGTCCGTCTACATTTACCGGTTTGGAGGAGCCGTTGCCAGCAGAGCAGTGGCTAGTTGACACAGAAAACTTACTTATTGCGGCACAGATTCTAGATGAGAAAAGAGTTGATGTGGTACGCATTCAGCTAGTGGACTACGCCCGAGAATGGTGGCTTGTGGAGGAGACCCGTTTGCCGATTTTTCTAAGAGTTTCCTGGAGAAGTTCTTCCCGCGGACTGCACGGGAGGAAATGGAAGAGAAGTTCATCGGGCTAAAGCAGAATGGAGCACCCATAGATGTGCATGCAGCAGAATGGAGCACCCATAGATGTGCATGCAGCAGAATGGACGAGACTCAGCAGATTCGCTGGACCTTTAGTTGCCAACGATGCAGACAGGGCACGGAGGTTCATGCGCAGCTTGGATGTGGACATCCAGAGGCAGATTGTCTCCCTGGGTTTGACCACTTTCTCACAGGTTCTTACGGCAGCTCGGGAACAGCAGAGTTTATCTGGGATGAAAGGGAGCTTGCAGCAGACAGCAGTTGCGGTAAGGAAGCCAGCATTTGTACCAAACCGAGCTCATGGTCGCAAGGGTATTCCAGTGGACCGTCATGGTGTAGCACCAATGAAGAAGCCTGTAATCGTTGATCGAAGAAGGAGCGTGATTTGTGACTATTGCCGTTTACCTGGGCACGTGCAGAGGGAGTGTCGAAGGAGGCAGGGACTCTGTTTAGTTTGTGGAGCGGCAGATCACAATGTCAGTGCTTGTCCGTCGAAGCTTCGTACGAGGGATGATATTCAGAAACCTCCGCAGAAACCGTTCCAAGGACAGAAACAGCTGACTCAAGGACCTAATCAGGCTAGAGCTTTTATCTTGACAGCAGCAGAAGCTAAGGCGTCAGGAGAAGTTGTTTCAGGTACTTTACTCGTTCATGGTTTTCCCGCATTGGCATTATTTGATTCTGGTGCATCGCACTGTTTTATGTCATCCAAGTTTATAACTACACACTCGATTGCCTGCACGACCCTGTCTAGTTTCTGGGACATACACACTGGGAATGGGAAAATCATATCTAGTAGGGAATGTAAAGATTGTACAGTTGTTGTGTGCGGACGGGAGCTTTTTGCAGATTTCTTGGTGATTGATACGGGCAGCTATGAAGTCGTCTTGGGAATGGATTTTCTTGGCACTTTCCTCGCTCACATTGATTGTAGGGCAAAGAAAGTAATTTTCCAGATTCCCGGACATCCCGAGTTTACCTTCACTAGAGGAAGTAGTTCGGTCGGGCCAGTCGAGTTTAGGGCTAGGCCGACAAACAATACTCTTGCAGCAATGGAAGTTGATAAGGGTGGAAAGCCGGCGGTTGTTCGCGATTTTATGGACGTGTTTGAAGATATATCGGGTTTACCGCCGAAGCGAGACGTGGAGTTCTCAATTGATCTTATTCCTGGTGCAACGCTAGTATCTAAAGAGTATTATCCTATGGCACCAGTAGAGTTGGAAGAAGTCAAGAAACAGGTTGCTGAATTGCTTGAAAAGGGTTGGATTCGAAGCAGTAACTCGCCTTGGGGAGCTCCAGTTCTTCTAGTAAAGAAGAAGGATGGCACAAGAAGGATGTGCATCGACTACCGAGAATTAAACCGGGTGACTATTAAGAACAAGTACCTGATCCCTCGCATTGGAGAACTTTTTGAGCAGCTTAGTGGCGCGAGGGTATTCTCGAAACTGGATTTGCGATCCGGATATCATCAGGTTCGAGTGAAAGCAGAAGATATTTGCAAGACGGCGTTCCGAACTCGGTACGGACATTACGAGTACTTAGTGATGCCCTTCGGAGTAACGAATGCGCCAGCAATATTCATGGACTTGATGAACCGAATCTTTTCACCGTTCTTGGATCAGTTCATTGTGGTATTCATTGACGATATTCTGGTTTACTCGAAGAGTTTTGAGGAGCATGCTGAGCATTTGAAGATCGCACTGCAGACGTTGAGACAGGAGAAGTTGTATGCAAAGATGAGTAAGTGCGAGTTTTGGCTGGAGGAAGTGAAGTTTTTGGGGCATGTTGTGTCGGGCGATGGAATTGCCGTCGATCCCGAAAAGATTGCAGCAGTTCGTGATTGGCCGATTCCAAAGAATGCTGCGGAGATAAGAGGCTTTCTTGGACTCGCCGGATATTACAGGAGATTTGTGGAAAACTTTGCTCGTCTGGCGGAGCCGTTGACCAAGCTTACACGCAAGGAGGTACCTTTTGTATGGACGGATAAATGTGCGTTAGCTTTTGAGACGTTGAAGCAGAAGTTGATAACCGCCCCTATTCTGATCGTGCCAGACAATTCCGGAGGATTGGTGATTCACAGCGACGCATCTGGGAAAGGATTGGGATGTGTTTTGATGCAGCATGGGAAGGTTGTAGCGTACGCATCGAGACAGTTGAAGACCCATGAAAAGAATTATCCAACTCATGACTTGGAACTTGCGGCTGTGATTTTCGCTTTGAAGATTTGGAGACACTACCTTTTGGGCGAAAGAGTCGAAGTCTTTACTGATCATAAGAGCTTGAAATATGTGTTCACGCAGAAGGAGCTTAATATGAGGCAGCGTAGATGGTTGGAGCTGATGGCTGACTACGATCTTGATCTTAAGTACCATCCGGGGAAGGTTAATGTCGTGCCAGATGCGCTTAGTCGGTTACCAGCAATTCAGGTGTTAACTACGCAAAAGGAGATCGTTGCAGATTTTCAAAGATTTGACTTGGAGGTTGTGCTACCGCATTCTACGGGACAGTTGATGCAGCTACAAGTACAGTCATCATTGATCGAGAATATTAAAGCAGCACAATCGCAGGACCCTAGACTACAAAAGTTTCGAGGACAGGTTGAAGCCGGACTACGAACAGATTTATTGATCCACGAAGATGGTTCGTTGAGGTATGGTAGCCGTTTGTGTGTGCCAAAGGGAGATATTCGTGAAGAGCTTATGAAGGAGGCACACAGTTCAGCTTATTTTGTACATCCAGGAGCCACAAAGATGTACCGATATATTCGACAGCATTTCTGGTGGAAAGGCATGAAGCGGGAGATTGCTCGCTTTGTGGCAAAGTGCTTGGTGTGTCGGCAAGTTAAGGCTGAATATCAAAGGGTTGCTGGTTTATTGCAACCACTTCCGATTCCTCAGTGGAAGTGGGAACATATAACCATGGATTTCGTGACGACTTTACCGCGGAGTCCAAAGGGCAACAATGCAGTGTGGGTGATTGTTGATCGGTTGACCAAGACAGCCCACTTTATTCCTTTCCGGGTTGGTCAATCAACAGAGACTTTGGCAGAGCGGTACATGCAAGAGATTGTAAGATTGCATGGAGTACCGGTGAGCATCGTGTCCGATCGGGACACTCGGTTCTTATCACACTTTTGGCGGAGTTTACAGGAAAGTTTGGGGACTCGATTGAAGTTTAGCACAGCTTATCATCCTCAAACTGATGGTCAGTTGGAGAGAACGATCCAAACTCTTGAAGATATGTTGAGAGCATGCATGTTGGACTTCAAGGGTTCTTGGTAGGATCATCTACATTTGGTGGAGTTTTCTTACAACAACAGTTTTCAGGCAACTATCCAGATGGCTCCGTTTGAAGCTTTGTATGGTCGTAAATGTCGTTCACCTATTTGTTGGGATGATGTCGGTGAACGAAGATTATTGGGACCAGATTTGTGCAGACAATTGAGAAGGTTAACACTATTAGAAATCATATGAAGGCAGCTCAAGACCGACAGAAAAGTTGGGCAGACACGTCAAGAAGACCTCTAGAGTTCGCCGTGGGCGATTTAGTATTCTTGAAGATATCACCGACTAGAGGGGTGATTCGTTTTGGAAGTCGAGGAAAGCTTAGTCCTCGATTCGTTGGACCCTTTGAGATCTTGGAGCGTGTTGGTGAGGTAGCGTATCGTTTGGCATTACCGCAGTCCTTGGCGAATGTGCACGATGTGTTTCACATATCTCAACTCCGTAAGTATGTTCGTGATGAAACGCATGTATTGGATCATTCGGAGCTAACGATACGGGAAGACTTGACTTTTGAGGGGCGACCGGTTGAAATTGTGGATCGAAGGAAAAAGGTTCTTAAGAACAAGGTTATCCCCCTTGTGCTTGTTTCTTGGGGTAATCGCTCGCATGGAGAGTCCACTTGGGAACGAGAAGATGAAATCCGGCATAAGTTTCCTCACCTTTTCTTGTAGTTATCTATCTTTGTATTCTTGGAATTTCGAGGACGAAATTCTTTTGTAGTTGGGTATAATGTAACACCCGAACCCAATGCTACTAATTTCTGTTACTTTATGAATGGAGTGTGACCCTTATTTCATTTATCTTGCTTGTTTGTTGCTTACTGTAAATTTTTACCCGGTAAATTCATTTCTGCATATAACAAATTTTGGCATCTAAAATAAAATTAAAAATATTCAACTTGGCCTATTCGACACCCCTAGCCTTGTGGTAGCGACCGTGCGTCATGTTCTCGTCCCGTTCAGTGAAACGGGCGAGTTTGGATGAATACGCGCGCGTACGTGTGTCCGTTTGGGGGGTATGCTTTTTTATCATAAAACACTTCATTTTAAACTTTGGATCCCGCTTAAAATCATATTATTTCAATTTCAAATTTTTGGACCCAACCCGGGCGCGATTTGAAAATGTTTTATTTTGCGCCAAAATCGCAAAATTCTAATATTTTTAAACCGGCATATATTTTGTTCTTAACCATATAAATTTCACTGTTCAATTAAATCTCATAAATCTTTATTCTAAAAACTTTCTTAACCTCCTACAGTTCCTCAACCAATCAAATCCTTCTTAACTCCCGCGGGCCCCATCTCCTTCTCTCGCTATCTCTATCTCTTTCTCCCTTTCTCCTTCTCTCTCTCTCTTCCCTCCACTAAAAACAAATTTCTCTCTCCCCAGATCTCTCTCTCTCTCTCATCTCGATCTCTCTCCTCTCTCTCTATCTCTCCTCTCGCTAACTCTCTCTCTCTCTCTCCCCGTCTCTCTCTTTCCCTATCTCTCTCTCTATAACTTTCTCCCTCTCTCCCCTATATATAATTATCCCTCCTCCTTCTTTTTTTAAAAAAAAACCCAGAGAACCCATCGCGAGCCCCTTGCGCAAACCCTAGCCGTGCCCTCACCGCCGCAACCCCAACGCCGGCACCACCGTCGCCTGCGCCCTCGCCTACTCAGCCTCATCGCACCCGCATCCCCTTCCTCCTTCTCCCTTCTCCCGGTGCACCCCGACCAGACCCGCGACCACCTGCACCCGCTCCTGAGTCTCGCTGTCGACGATCACCTCGTCGTCGCCTCCGCCACCATCCTCGTCATTCTCATCTCCACAACCTCTCCTTCATCAACCCCGTGCACCCTACACCTGTTCCCGCGGCCGCCTGCGCACCCTGCACACGCCAACCACCGGATCTGTCTCCACCGGCGCTCTCGCCTCCGTACCCCGGCCATCGTACAACCCGCTGTAAGCCTTCTTCTTCTTCTTTCTTTTCATTCTTCTTCCTCCTTCTCCATTCCTCATTTTCCTCCATTCGTACACATCCTGATCTTTACTGTTCACGTTTTGGCCGGAATCCGACGACGCGTCCCGACGTTCCAGCGAGGTACCCCGACCCGCGTGGTTTCTTTGTTTGTCGTTTGGGTTCATTCATGTTGGATATATGTATGCCCTAGAGGACATTATGAGATAGTGTATGTACTGATATGTATATAAATATATATATTCGGGGGACAGTCTTGCTCAAAATGATAGTATGCTATCTGGTTTTACTTTATCATATGTTCACTTGATCATGTTTATATTCATTTGGTACATGTTGATAAAGCCCTAAGGATATTGGCTTAACTACTGGAATTATGATGCGGATCATACTAGTGGGACATTTGTAGTTTATAAGCATATCCTTGAAATGTTCCTAGTCGTAGGTATATCGAGACAGGGCATAGATATTCCAGCTTAGACTAGCGTATACCATTCTTGTTCCATATGATGGGCGATGGATGATCCCATATCCGTCTGGTGTGTTGACACCGAAGATAGTATACGGGTGCTCAGTGAGACTGGGTACACTGAATGGACTCACCGAGAACTCCTATATGGTATTATATCATACGTCGGATAGCAGTTCTCAGGTGACACTGGTACAGGTTAGTCTGTAGACCCGAGATCGTCATAGAGTCTTGTGTGTCCTCCCACTGTACTTTGATCTCCACCCTACTGCGGCTCTACTGAGTCGTACAAACAGGTGGATTTTGGGTATAGTCTCGAGGCATGTAGAGGCAGTGAGCGATAGGAGGGGTTTCGTCTCTCCCGGTATTGGGGGTTGATGTTGTGCTGTGCACGATTGGCTATAACAGGAAGTCCCTGGCCAGGGCTGCTGAGATATTACTGATAAGTGTTATCAGTAAGTTTCTCGATCTGTTATAGACCATATACCGGCATGACTTATTGAGTTATTGGGGTCGACGATTCCATCCCTAGACTCGATATGCAGCATATTTGACGAAGAGACCAGACTGTACGGTTAGTGTTGCCGGATGGATTGACAGGAATTTTGACAGGTTCGCTTGTTCTTATTCTGATCGCTCAATACCCGGGTGGCCGTTACGTTTAGCTGACCGCTTGCGGCTTGTAGGTGTTTGATATGATCGTCATCTACTGCTGGCGTATTGACGAGTCTTAGAGTCCCACATAGAAGTTTCTCGGCTCTGGCGAAACGAAGTGGTGCACATATGAGATATGCGCGGAGCCTCGATTAAATACTAGTATATGATACTGTATTTTAATCGGGCATTTAATATTAGTCGGGTCGTATAAGATATGACCAATTTATTAAATCAAGTGTTGATTTAATATTGGCTTTTATATTATTTATTTAAATCCTTTTCTTCTTATGGATACATGCATGTATATGTACATGATGATGTGCATACATACATACATGAAATGTATCATGGTTGATGATACAAAGAGGATGGCAATATAAGAATCATATTGAAGATAAAATGATATATTGATATTTTCAATAAAGATAAAAGGCAAAAGAAAAAGGAAAATGACTCATTTCTTTTCCACACTCTTCTACACAATTCCATGGTTGACTTTGACTCAACCATGGTTACTTTTCCTTTTGCCTTTAACCTTAGTTGAAATATCTAGATATTATCTTAACCATGGTTGTGGTTATGATAAGATCTTTTTCTCTCTCTCATTTTCTTTTATCATTATCAATATTATCATTCCAAAAGAAATGAGAGCCATCCTCTTCCTCAAAAAAACCCTAGCTCTCTTTTAAATGTTAAAAGGAGTTAGAAATACAAAAGAAAAGGTAATAAATAAGAATAGCAACCACTTCATCATCCTACACAACCATAGCTATCTTGTGTAGGGTGTTGTGCTTCAAGTTTGTCAAAGATCGAAGGAAGCATCAAGCTTAGGGCAAAGTGCTTCGGGTGGATCGTCGTGGACGAGGAGTTGATCAAGTGAACCTTTTCAAAGCCAAGGAGTCTTCCAAAGAGGTCTACAAAGATTGTAGTCTCATCACTTAGTATAACTTAACTCTTAATCTTGATACTATTAATTGTTACTTCATATATTCTAGTTCGATTCTTTGTATAGTTTCCTTAGCACCTCAAAAATTTTATTGTTATAACATGCATGATGCTTCTAAACCTTAATAGAGGTGTTAAGAAAACCCTACATGGTATCAGAGCCAAGCTAGAGCTTTGTGGTAACCTAAACGACGTTGAAAACATCGAACGGACGAAAATCGACACCCGGGGGTGCTCTCTGGAAATTTTTTTAAAACCTGGAATTTTTCAAATTAAAAATATGTAAAAAATTAAGCAGGGAAATATAAGGCCTCTCCAGAAAAATGATCCCATAAATCGACCATACGGCCGCGGAACCGCGGCCCAAGAGGCTTTATGCGGCGGTTCCGCGGCGGTATAGTTGGTTCATAGGCCGTATTTTCTTGTGCTGGCCCGTATGTGCTCTCTGTTGTTACTGGTATTTTTATAATCTGCCCAGGTGTTGAGCTTTCAGAGCAGTTTGTGGATGTTTAATTTGTTTGATCGGATGTTCCAACTTCGCTTAGTTTAATAGTATGTGTTACAATAATTGAAATCTACAAATTTGTTTGTTGCGTGTAAATCTAGCAGTTCGGTCTCGGGATAAACGGAAATCTTGTTGAATTATCCGGTTTGTTTTGAAAAGGTATTTTCTTGAATGAGACCCAAATGCGAGCTTTACTTTGTTTAGGCATCAAATCTTGTATATGTGATATTCCGGATTTGTGTTGTCTAAAGGCGGTTAAAGATTCCAATTGTTGTATTTTTTCCATTTTATTTCTCTGTGTGGATGAGATTTGATATGCAGGATTGTCGCAATGAATAGCCGGGGGTTTTCTTTTTATGTGAGATGAGAGTATTCTTTCAATTCATGTAATATTAATTTGTATGTAATATTCTTTTATTTGGGGCACTTCCGGGGTGAGGTTGTTGTTACCAGTGTTGTATATTATTTACTTTTCCGCATTAGGACAGACCCAAGGAGGAGGGCACAAGTGACTGGGTTCTTGGGTTCAGTGGGAGGCCATCTCGAGGAGTCGAGACCGGGTCTCCTAAACTCCAGAATTGGCAGGGTCGCTTGCCGCTCTCGTAGGGGTCTAAGGGTGTGGGCTTTGGCTATTTATTGCGACCGTGGAATCCGTATTTTTATTGCTGGCTAAATATAAAATACGGACCTCCTAGATATCCTTTATGTGCTTCTGCTGTTTTCATTATCTGATGTGATCTTTTAATGCATGTCTGAGACGAATGAAATTTTATATATGATATATTTTAAACGTTACTTATGTTTTACACCCGCACTAGCCCCGTCCCGGTATGCCGTTAGTTAAGTAACCTAACGGTGCATATCAGGACACTGTGACGAATGCGAGTGGCATAAGTGTACGTTATATTTTCGTTTCTCTCTGTAATGGCTTAGGATTTAAATGATGGGACTACATTAATGAGATTAATGTAAAAGATAAATGAACCTAAAAGGATATTGTAGAATCAAGATTTGAAACACACTCGGCCTTTTTTACAAAAAAGCAAGTTTCTAAATGCGGAGCTTAAGCCACTCCTTTTTTTAAAACCCATTAGATTCTACAATGATATCAAGTTCAAAGCGTCAAAAGTTTTCTTAAAAACTATCCGCCACCCTCCGTCATTTTAGGAAGCAGAGTACTTAGTATTCGTGCTGCGTATTTTGACTTTAGTTAAGGCGCAGTGAACGGTAGCTGAGTGATGTCTTCCTACCCTGCATATGATGCAGATTAGTTAGGACATTCATATGATTATGTTGACTTTAGTTAAGGGTCATATGAGTGGGTCTAGTTAATCACGAAATGACGGGAAGAACTTGACTAGTACTTATGATATGTTGACTTTAGTTAAGATCATAAGTACTAGGGGTAAAAATCATATCGGGAATTTCAAGAGTTGAAAATTACAATGAGATTGTATACCTACTATATGATAATAGGATCCCGATCCCACTGCGAGCAAATGTTGCTCCCGGGAGAATTTTGCACTTTACAATTAGCTGACTCGGTAGGTGTCTAGAAAGGTGCTAAACGGGGCTACGCCTCTGGGAAGACGAGGTTTACTTTAATTAGGTCCGTGCGAAAGCACGGGGAACCTCCCTCAAGTACCCGCACTGGCCTGACTGAGAGGTTGGCGAAGTTGTAGAATGTAATTAATCCCGGCTAGTTTACTTTTTAAAAGGTTTTAAAGAAAATTTGATAAAAACAGTGGGAGACATCGATTAGACAAGATAATAACCAATCTGATCTTTGCAAGAGCATTCGCTAAGTGTATTCTTTTCTCTCTCTTAATGGCAGATACCTATGACAGGACTTAAGCTTCTATTAGATAAAAACAAGCTGAATGGGACCAACTATAAAAACTGGCTGAGGAATTTAAACATAGCCTTGACTTATGATAAAGTATCATATGTCCTTACTGCTCCAGCCTTATCCCCCCTAGGTCCTAAACCTTCAGTTGTGGATATAGAAGTCCACAAGACATGGGACGCTGACTGTGCCACGGCAAAATGCCTCGCGCTTGCATCGATGGATAACACACATCAGAAGCAGCACGAGAATATGGACGTACAAGCCATATTCCTCCATACAAAAGAGTTGTATGGAGAGCAATCCCGCGTATTACGATACAAAGCGTCTAAGAAACTGTTTCAGATGCGCATGACCGCTGGCACAGCAGTAGGAGACCATGTTCTGAAAATGATAGCTCTCATAGAAGAGCTTGAGGACCTTGGGTGGACAATGGACAATGAACAGTATACAGATATTATTCTACAGTCTCTCCCCTCCACCTTTGCTCAGTTCATCATTAACTTCAACATGCACAACATGGAGAAGGAACTGCCTGAACTCCTTAATATGTTAAGGAGTACAGAGAGCACACTGAAGTCAGTGAAGACTCCCGTTATGTCTGTTGGGCAGTCCTCCTCATCTTACCCAAAAGCTAAGGCCAAGGGAAAGATGAAGAAGAAACCCACCAAACCTAAGGGTGGAGTCAAAAAGGTAAAGGGAAAAGGCAAGTCCAAGGTTGGGGCAACAGAAAAAGGTGAATGTTTCCATTGCAAGAAGATGGGACACTGGAAGAGGAACTGTATCGAGTACCTAGCACTCAAGAAGAAGCATGATGATGCTTCAGCTTCAGGTGTGTTCGTAATTGAAAACTGTTTTTCTATTAATTCTGCTTCCTGGGTATTGGATACCGGTTCGGGTTCTCATATTTGCAATTCTGTGCAGGCGTTGAGAAATAGCAGAGTTCTGAAGACAGGTGATCATACTCTCCAAGTTGGAAATGGTTCCAATGTAAATGCAGTTTCAGTAGGAGAGTATCACCTAGGTTTGCCTTCAGGTTGTATATTGGTTTTGAACCCGTGTTATTTTGTACCAAGTATGCTTTGTAATATTATATCTGTTTCCTTGTTAGACAATGAAGGGTATCATTTTGCTGTACAACACAATGTTATGAACATTAGACTGAATCAAGAGTTGATTGGTTGTGGTACATTAAATAACGGGATATACGTCCTTAATCAACACACGGTTTTCAACGTACAACACAAAAATAAAAGAAAATTTTCAGAGATAAATGAAGCTTTTCTTTGGTATTGTAGACTTGGTCATATTAATGAAACAAGACTAAACAAGCTTCATAAAGATGGATATTTAAATTCATTTGAGTATAAATCTTATGCAACTTGCCAGTCTTGTATCAAAGGTAAAATGACCAAAACCCCGTTTACAGGACACGGAGAAAGAGCTACTGAGCTCCTAGGCCTCATACATAGTGATGTATGCGGACCAATGTCTACACATGCAAGAGGCGGTTTTTCATACTTCATAACTTTTACTGATGATTTCTCAAGATTTGGTCATGTATATTTGATAAAACATAAATCTGAAGCTTTCGAGAAATTCAAGGAGTATAAACATGAAGTAGAAAACCAAACAGCAAAGAGTATCAAGATACATCGATCGGATCGAGGTGGAGAGTACTTAAGTACTGAGTTCTTAGACTTCCTAAAAGAAAATGGGATTCTCTCTCAGCGCACTCCACCTTACACACCACAGCACAACGGTGTGTCAGAACGAAGGAACCGTACCCTATTAGATATGGTACGATCCATGATGAGTGATGCTGAGTTACCTCTCTCGTTTTGGGGACATGCATTGGAAACAGCAGCTTTTCTGTTAAACAAAGTTCCAACCAAGACCGTGTCTACCACTCCATATGAGATATGGCATGGGAAGAAACCATCTCTTAAAAGAGTTAAGATTTGGGGTTGTCCGGCTTTTGTTAAAAAGCGGAATCCAGACAAACTCGAGACACGATCAGTCAAATGTATATTTGTAGGATATCCTAAACATTCGTTTGGGTATCTTTTTTACCACAAAGAGGAACAAAAAGTGTTTGTTTTTCAGTATGCCACCTTTTTAGAAGATGAGATTTTTTCAAACAATACAAATGGCAATGTGGTAGATCTAGAAGAAGTTCTAGAAACACCAGTTACAAATGACAACTTGGCTGAACCTGAAGTTATAACAGAATCTAATGAACCTCAGCCACTCCGTAGATCTGGTAGGATTTCTCGCCCACCGGAGAGATACTACGGTTTTCTCGTTGATGGTGATAGAGAAGATTGCATCATGGATGATGATGATCCTGCCAGCTTTCATCAGGCTATCACGAGTGGTGACTCTGTGAATTGGCTGGATGCCATGAGATCCGAAATGGAGTCCATGTACACCAACAAAGTATGGACTTTGGAAGATGTACCCTCCGGGATAAAACCTGTGGGATGCAAATGGATCTTTAAAAGAAAGATCGGTGTAGATGGACAGGTAGAAACCTATAAGGCAAGGTTGGTAGCGAAAGGTTTTCGTCAAAGACCGGGTTTGGACTATGACGAGACTTTCTCTCCGGTAGCCATGCTTAAATCCATTCGGATCCTACTTGCTATTGCTGCTCACTACGACTATGAAATCTGGCAGATGGACGTTAAGACTGCATTCCTAAATGGTGATTTAGAGGACTGCGTTTATATGGATCAGCCAGAGGGATTCATTGATAGTGGGAGCAGCGGTAAAGCATGCAAGCTACTTAAATCCATTTATGGATTAAAGCAGGCATCACGGAGTTGGAACATCTGTTTTGATGATGTTATCAAAGAGTTTGATTTCATCAAAAATCCAGATGAACCTTGTGTTTATAAGAAGACTGTAGGAAGAAATGTCACAATCCTCGTATTGTACGTAGATGACATACTTCTGATAGGAAATGACATTCCTATGCTACAGTCGATCAAATCATTCTTATCACAAAGGTTCTCCATGAAGGACCTGGGAGATGCCACATACATATTGGGTATACGGATCTATAGGGATAGATCCAAACGGTTATTGGGATTGTCCCAAACCAAGTACATTAACACCATCCTAAAGAGGTTTAATATGGAAGACTCCAAGCGGGGTGCCTTACCCGCTTGCCATGGAGTCACTCTCTCAAAAGACGATTGCCCAAAGTCTGATATAGAGAGAGCTCGCATGAGCATTATTCCCTATGCTTCGGCAGTAGGATCGATAATGTATGCGATGTTATGTACACGCCCTGATATTGCTTATGCACTTAGTGTAGTAAGCAGGTATCAATCTAACCCAGGGGAGAATCACTGGATTGCTGTAAAGAACATTCTTAAGTACTTGCGAAGGACTAAAGAATTGTTCTTGGTGTATGGTAATGGGGATCTCCAAATGGAGGCCTTTACCGATTCGAGCTTCCAGAGTGACAAGGATGACAGCAAGTTTATCTCAGGGTTTGCATTTACCCTCAATGGAGGGACGGTGAGTTGGAAGAGTTCCAAACAGGATACCGTTGCAGACTCAACGATGGAAGCTGAATATATTGCTGCAAATGATGCTGCCAAGGAAGCCGTCTGGATGAGAAAATTCATCGCGGAGCTAGGAGTAGTTCCAACAATTATTGATCCAATACCTCTGTATTGTGACAATAATGGGGCTATGGCGTTGGCCAAAGAGCCCAGGTCCCATCAAAAGTCCAGACACATCCTGAGGCGATATCATGTGATCTGGGAGATAGTTGATCGCCGCGAGATCGAGATTAAGAGAGTAGATACAAAGAACAACGCTGCGGATCCATTCACCAAGGCCCTCCCTCAGCCGCAGCATGAGCGACTTTTTAAGATGTTAGGTATGAGATATGCCAATAACTGGCCTTAGTGCAAGTGGGAGATTGTTGGATATATGTATGCCCTAGAGGCCATTATGAGATAGTGTATGTACTGATATGTATATAAACATATATATTCGGGGGACAGTCTTGCTCAAAATGATAGTATGCTATCTGGTTTTACTTTATCATATGTTCACTTGATCATGTTTATATTCATTTGGTACATGTTGATAAAGCCCTAAGGATATTGGCTTAACTACTGGAATTATGATGCGGATCATACTAGTGGGACATTTGTAGTTTATAAGCATATCCTTGAAATGTTCCTAGTCGTAGGTATATCGAGACAGGGCATCGATATTCCAGCTTAGACTAGCGTATACCATTCTTGTTCCATATGATGGGCGATGGATGATCCCATATCCGTCTGGTGTGTTGACACCGAAGATAGTATACGGGTGCTCAATGAGACTGGGTACACTGAATGGACTCACCGAGAACTCCTATATGGTATTATATCATACGTCGGATAGCAGTTCTCAGGTGACACTGGTACAGGTTAGTCTGTAGACCTGAGATCGTCATAGAGTCTTGTGTGTCCTCCCACTGTACTTTGATCTCCACCCTACTGCGGCTCTACTGAGTCGTACAAACAGGTGGATTTTGGGTATAGTCTCGAGGCATGTAGAGGCAGTGAGCGATAGGAGGGGTTTCGTCTCTCCCGGTATTGGGGGTTGATGTTGTGCTGTGCACGATTGGCTATAACAGGAAGTCCCTGGCCAGGGCTGCTGAGATATTACTGATAAGTGTTATCAGTAAGTTTCTCGATCTGTTATAGACCATATACCGGCATGACTTATTGAGTTATTGGGGTCGACGATTCCATCCCTAGACTCGATATGCAGCATATTTGACGAAGAGACCGGACTGTACGGTTAGTGTTGCCGGATGGATTGACAGGAGTTTTGACAGGTTCGCTTGTTCTTATTCTGATCGCTCAATACCCGGGTGGCCGTTACGTTTAGCTGACCGCTTGCGGCTTGTAGGTGTTTGATATGATCGTCATCTACTGCTGGCGTATTGACGAGTCTTAGAGTCCCACATAGAAGTTTCTCGGCTCTGGCGAAACGAAGTGGTGCACATATGAGATATGCGCGGAGCCTCGATTAAATACTAGTATATGATACTGTATTTTAATCGGGCATTTAATATTAGTCGGGTCGTATAAGATATGACCAATTTATTAAATCAAGTGTTGATTTAATATTGGCTTTTATATTATTTATTTAAATCCTTTTCTTCTTATGGATACATGCATGTATATGTACATGATGATGTGCATACATACATACATGAAATGTATCATGGTTGATGATACAAAGAGGATGGCAATATAAGAATCATATTGAAGATAAAATGATATATTGATATTTTCAATAAAGATAAAAGGCAAAAGAAAAAGGGAAATGACTCATTTCTTTTCCACACTCTTCTACACAATTCCATGGTTGACTTTGACTCAACCATGGTTACTTTTCCTTTTGCCTTTAACCTTAGTTGAAATATCTAGATATTATCTTAACCATGGTTGTGGTTATGATAAGATCTTTTTCTCTCTCTCATTTTCTTTTATCATTATCAATATTATCATTCCAAAAGAAATGAGAGCCATCTTCTTCCTCAAAAAAACCCTAGCTCTCTTTTAAATGTTAAAAGGAGTTAGAAATACAAAAGAAATGGTAATAAATAAGACTAGCAACCACTTCATCATCCTACACAACCATAGCTATCTTGTGTAGGGTGTTGTGCTTCAAGTTTGTCAAAGATCGAAGGAAGCATCAAGCTTAGGGCAAAGTGCTTCGGGTGGATCGTCGTGGACGAGGAGTTGATCAAGTGAACCTTTTCAAAGCCAAGGAGTCTTCCAAAGAGGTCTACAAAGGTTGTAGTCTCATCACTTAGTATAACTTAACTCTTAATCTTGATACTATTAATTGTTACTTCATATATTCTAGTTCGATTCTTTGTATAGTTTCCTTAGCACCTCAAAAATTTTATTGTTATAGCATGCATAATGCTTCTAAACCTTAATAGAGGTGTTAAGAAAACCCTACAATTCCGTGAACCGTGTGCCCGTCGTGAGTTTCCCCACCGACGTTTATCGTCCCGTTTTTCCCGGTTCGTGACCCGTCGAGGCAAGTACCCCTTGCTACATGCTATACAATATTTACATATACATTATGGCACCCTAAACCTGTAAATTTAACTTTGGTATAATTATTCCTCATTTTCATGTACAAGATTGTATTATATCATTTTACCGCTACACTTGGAACCTACAGTTTGCAAATTGAACCTAATAACCATATTTACCTATTTAATCACATTTTAATGTTAACATAGCTTGTGGCATTTATCCCTGTAGTTTTGTTCCATTCGGACACTCGTATGCATTTAACCTGTAATAGCTACATTAAACCGTTATATAAATCATTGCACCTCTAAGGGTTCTTAAACTTGTTAACATGACTAAACGGCTATCATTATCTTACTGCATGCTTATATGGTTGAAATCGTATCTGCGACACACTTGATAACGGTATTGCTAATTGAATGAAACTGCCTATTACTTAATTCATTGCTTATCTCATGTTGTCGATACCCATGCTTGATTATAAAACTGATTGTGAGGACACCCACGATATTGTTTACATCTTGACCTGACTTGCTACATATATATATTGATATACCTGACATGGTACCGTATACTGTTGACTTGACCTGATGTACCATGACCTGACCCATTACCTGATCTTGTGTCTGATGCCAACAAACCTGACATGTAGTCCTCATGGACCGTTCCTGTTGTCTATCCAGACAAACCTGTTTTTACCTGATCCTGTGTTGGCATTAGTTCTTGATTACTGAATACCTGACTTGACATACATAACTTGGGGGTATGGGGAAATCAAAGGTGAAACCTGACTTGTAACTCAACAGTTCGATACCTGTTCTGATCAGTCTTACGGGCTAGGCCAGCCCCGGAGTGATGATGCTGACATCACTCGCCTATACCTGCTACCTTTTACTGCCTAGCGGCACGTCTCGGTTTCAGCCCGAGAGTCTTAGACCGTGGTCCCGGGCATGCACGGGATACTATTGAGTTACATCGATGATTCATCAATATAGTTTCAAAGACTTAGAACAGAAAACCTGATAGAACAGTTTAGTTTACCCATAGCACACTACCTCGCGCTGCTTTGATTCATATTATTGTTACTCTCGTTTTATTCATGTTTATATTGCATTGCCTGCTACACTATTCATATTATATTGCTTGATGACATGACGCGCTGACGTCTGGGTTTTGCATGGCCCAGATTCTGTACCGCTGTTGCAGTCCGAGCAGGAGTACTTCAGCCAGCAGGCTGAGCTGTGAGGTGTCAGTATTAGTTAGTTTTTTTATTTCCTGCAGTTTATTCCTGATGTAAGCCCGCATTATGGGACATACATTTCAGTTCTTTGTATTGGATCATTTGCTTCCGCATTTATTTATTATTGACTCCTGTTATCTTGGATTATGGACATGTTTAGATAGTTTTATTTTGTTGTTGATATCTCTACAGCCGTAATATGACTGTGGATGGATACTTCCTACCCACAGGGAGCATGGTTGGCTATGTCACGTGCCCATTTTAGCGTACTCTGGGAAGCGGGGCGTGACAGGATTGTTGCATCAGGATATAACTACTTGCACATCCATATTGGCGCACAGGCATATTGTACGCTCATACTTGCGTATATACCTACTTGTACATCCATATTGGCGCACATGCATATTGTACACTCATACTTGTGTATATACCTACTTGTACATCCATATTGGCGCACAGACATATTGTACACTCATACTTGCGTATATACCTACTTGTACATCTATATTGGAGCACAGGCATATTGTACACTTATATTTGCGTATATACCTACTTGTACATCCATATTGGCGTACAGGCATATTGTACACTCATACTGGCGTATATACCTACTTGTACATCTATACTTTCATACACATATATTGTACACCTATACTTGCATACATACGTATTTGCACATACATAAATGATTCTGGCTTTATTTTAGAGATTTGGGAACCGCAAGATATATTTTAAAACTGGATTCATTTAAAAGAGCGGTTTTCCCCTCGATGTGTGCATATTACTGTTTTATATTGCATGATATACGGATATGCTTACATTTCTATCATATGTCGCATACATCATGCTTTATGATTTTTCGCATTGAGATATGCCGTTTTCATGAGATTTCTGAATTTGAGAACCGTGGTCATTTTAAAAGAAAGTATGCATTGTATAAAAATCCGGTTTCTCTTAATATGATATTTCAGTGTGTCCACCATACGTTTTCTCAGTTCTGAGACGTGTGACATGTGAAACCCGATTCGAGGAGCTGGATGAGGTCGATTGCGGGTAAATGGTCGACCCGGTATGGTACCCCGGGGCAAGAAAGGAATGCTGTGTATACAAACGGTGAGCCTGGCAGAGGGACCACTACCTACCAGTGATAGTATTTGGGCTCGGCGGATATCCGGAGGATACCGACCGGAGTCGAGAGATGATATGGGCCGATCCGGACTGACGGAGCCCATGGGCCGATCCGGACTGACGGAGCCCAAAATATGAGGATTTACGTGCCGATGCTGGGCACGGGTTTCATGATGTTTTCGAGTGTCGATGCTGGACACTCCAGTTCCATGATTTTGATGTGTCGCGAGGGACACACGTTGATTTACATCCTCATACTTCCATGCATATGCTTTATGATATTTACATGCATGATTTTTTGTGTCATTGGGTGACACGTGGACGAGATCCATATACATACAGACATTGATTAGATAGTTGGATGATATCCACATACTCATAGACTTCATGATATAGTTGACACTGATTACATTAATTATATCTCATATTTAAGATATGTTGCTACCTGAGGCACTGGCACGAGCACTTGGTACAACACTTATGTATAGATGTTTACCCTTGCCACCTTATTATGCTTCAAACTTATTCATATTAAGGATATATATTACTGATCGTATTAACCTAGGATTGAGTCATACATACGATTTCTGCTCTGTGATGTTTTCTATTCACGAGTTGGCAACTCACCCCCGTTGTGCCACAGTTCTTGCAGGTTTTTCCATACAGGTTTCATTGCGGATTTCTGGCATACTGCTTCCTTTCTGGGTGATTGCTTTGGTAGGTGGGTTCACTCGCATCGTGACCACCATTGTACTTATTTATTTTCATTTTTGTATCTAGAAATTCCATCAACCAGACTTGTATATTTATTTCAGACTTAGAAAACCGGTTGTGTATTATTTCGACCTTAGAGTCGCATGTTGTAATATTATGGTTTTCTTGATGATTTCTAGTTTCCTTTTGAGTTTTGATCCTCACCCTTCGGCGTTATATATTATATTGTTTGCGTGGTTGTGACCGTCGATTGACGAAGAGCTAACTCCCGCTTGGGGATGCCTTTTATCATTGATGTATATATTATTCATGTTGTACCCCGTTCGGGGCCAGTATTTACAATGGAAACTCTGCCGAAATTTTCAGAAAAGACTTGAGATTTTAAAGATGCATATTCGGCTTTCCTATTTAAAACCCTTGCTTTTAAAACATGTTTTCTTTACTTCTTAAAAACTAGTTTTCTTTACTTACTCCTTAAAATGGTTTTAGATTTCTGGGCTTTTGGCATACTTGAATTAGATGAGATCCTATAGACTTCATATGATTCAAGGGCCAGTCGCGTGCAATTTCGGGTCGTGACAAAAGCAATGCCTAAACAATGACATAACTGAAATGAAAAGTATATACAAGTGCCTACAGCTCTGGGTCGATGGCAAACTGATCCAAGTCCTCGGTACTGGGCTCGATCTCCAGTGAGTCCGATCCACCTGAAAACATTCCAAAGAAAGAAAAAAGGAATGTCGTCAGCGAACAATTGCTCGATAAGTCCCAAAGATGAGTAGAGATAGAATAGACAGAAAGAGAGTATAACTAGTAATATTTGATTATAATGTTAGCGCAGTTGTTTGTAGCTTGGTACAGATTATGCCAGTGTATATGAGAGAAGTCCCAGTATTCCGGAGACTAAGGTATATGGAGCACAAGGAACCGTTCAACCACGGTACAACGGCAATGGATATTCAGGTTAGGTGAATTAAAGTGGTCGTCTCGTGCCATTTCTAACACATTCCGTACCAGTCTACCCCTTTAAAACCCCGTAATGTCTTTTGTATTGATTGTATTGTTTTTTCATATAGATGGATGACTTGCCGAAACCATGATATCATTAAACGGAATGGATATAAATGGATAATCATGTAAACAAAGTATATCCATGATTCGGTTCAGTCATGTTCATATTGATATAGATTGAATTCTGGTATAGACGGATTCATATTGTATTGCAGTTTATACTTGAATCATATTCAAGTCAGATTGATTGCATATGTGACTGTGACTCGAACTGAGCCAAATTGAATTCCTGAATTAATTTTGATGTTATCGGTAACTGCTACACATGAACGGCAGGATTTGTGTCTTTTTTCAAGACAATTACCGTATTGATAACACCGTTGTTAGATTGTTTATCTTAGATAGGCAAGCACCCATATTCTCCGGCTCCCTAAGGCTCAAGAGAACTGGTCCCACTTAAACCTATATTTACTAGGGTCCTTATTGTAATTTAATATAACTTGAGGGGTTTTATGTAAAAATAGTTTTGATATAATTTTAAAATACACCTCAACTATTTAATTATCGTCTTTAGGATTTTCATAGATGTATATTTTATAAAAATGAAATTTTCTAGTGAGTAGAACTTAGTTTTCATTGTATATGGTACTTTAATGAAATATTGGAATTTGTATTGGATTGTAATGGTAGTTTCATGAAATTGTGATTCTTTTGCTTTAGAAAACATGGAATATTTATATAATATATTTAAAATAGATATTTTGATAATAGTTATAAATATATATATTTAATAAAAATAAATTTTATTTATTTTTGTTGAAATCTCATTTTCTTAAAAATTGCATCAAAAATTCCATCGAGATCGAATGCTCCTTGCGGAGGTCTGCATCTTGCTCTACTAGGCCCGAAGACGTGCGATAACCCGCACCATCCCGATCGAGGTTCCCCAAAATGGGTTGTAGAGGCACAATTGCAAGGAATTTAATTAACACGCTTTTTAAAGAAAACGGTTTTGAATGTTTAAGGTATTTATTCGTAATCTCGTATTTTCCCATAAACTAGATTCCAAAAATTCATCGTGCTGTGTCAAAAATGTGTGTTGTAATTAGGTAGGTCATTATCTCGTGAGTTATCTAAATGTAATACGGTTAAATTGAACAATTATAAGTTGTATGTAACATGATGGTATTTTACTGTAAAAGTAAAATAAAAATTGCAACATATATTATTTTGAGATGAAACTTGTTCTAATATGTTTATTTATGTTTGTTGATCATTATGAGAGAATATGGTATTTTATTATTTAAGAAAAATCAAGTTTTAAAACAAAAACGAATCGGAAGTCGGAATAACTCCGCTTCCGACGAGTTTTGAAAAAGAGAAGTTTTAGAATAGAGATGGAGGAGGGAATGGGAACTTACTGGCTATAAAGAAAGAGGGGATGTAGGGAAAGACTTTGGAACCGTCGGGACGTCATTTCGTCGTTGGATTCTTCTTGGAATGTCGCCGGAACTTCGTCTCTTGCTAACTCCACTTGTACAGCTTAGGACTTGGAAATTTTTAAGAGTTTTTGTAATGAAATTCTGAGTGAGGGGGGGTGAAATGTGGTGTGGTATTTATAGGAAAATTAGAGTTTAGGATAATGAAGAATAGAATTAAAATGTGCATTAAAATGTGGATTAATGCCCGTTTTTAATTCTCTGTTTATTTTTAATAAAAACAAATAGTACAGGGGTTAAGGGGGGAGGCCAAGAGGTGTGGAGTTAAAATTTGGGGAGCATCCCCTATGGGGGGCCCGGCGGTGCCGGTCGTTGGCCTTAATGTCGCTGGTCCAAAACCGGTGGAATTGGCTTGGATTCATGCCACGTGATGGGATCTGTGTAAAAATCATTTTCCATGTTTTTGTTTTCTTTGTGACTTTTCATTTTACATATAGTGCACATGCAATCTTTTGGGCTTCTAAAAGATTAAAAGAAAAATCAATAAAAGGGTAATGTGGCTGGGGGATTCGATCACAGAGGCTACGTCACAGCAGTGTAAGGCTTTACCAGTAAGCTACAAGTGCTTTCTTGCTGTTCAAAAGCAATTCAAATACTTATAGCATACACAGGATTGCAAATACTCCATTTGTACATTAATTTTTAAGCAATTTTCTGTACACTGAAAACAGAGATGTTACACTATCTAACCGCCGCTGCCTCCAAGTACTTCGGGAATGCACCCAACTACTATCTGTTTGCACGACTCTTTTGAGCCATGGTAGGGTAGTAATCTAAGAATATTGGGAACACACTCGAGGCGAAGTAGCAGTGTCAAGTCGACGGACTAAGCTGTACTCATGTCACCTGGGAACTTCCACCCGACGATAGGTATAGTACTCACCAGCAGTTCCCTACGAGTCATGTCCAGTGTACTCATAACCCAATGAACACCTGCATACTATCTCCAGTACGACGTGCTAATGGCTGTGGGACAAAACATCTCCCCTGCTGGGATGAGAAGCGTATACACTAGTCTACTCTGGAGTATCGATGTCCCGTCTCGATAATCCTACGACTAGGGACCTATATAGGATGTGCTTATAGACTACCCAGCCCCCACTGATGTGACTGCTATCACAACGCTGGTAATCAAGCAAAGATCCTAAGGGCTCTGCCAATATGTATAAGCGATATGCTAAAAGAAACGCATGCACATATTGAGGTAGAAACAAACTAGGTAGCATACTATCATTTCAAGCAAGACTGTTACTATATCTGTGTATATCCTAAACTTCCAATATGTAATATACAAAGCAGTATGATACAATAATGGCCTCTAGGGCATATAATACTAACACATAGCCTGTAAAAGATCTTCTCTTGTTCAAGTCCCCGGCGTAATTCGTATCTACGTATCTTTGCAAATGGCTCGATTTATTTTCTGACTTTTGAAAGAATAAACCGAGGACTTTAGTTCCTTTTAGATACCGAAGTTTCCACTTTATAGCTTCCCAATGAAACTTCCCTGGATTTGACATGTACCGGCTAACCAGACTTACCGCATATGATATGTCTGGATATGTGCATACCATATTGTACATCAGCGATCCCACCGTACTTGCATATGGTACTCGAGACATCTTTTCCCCTCCGCTGATCTTGGACACTTCTTGGAGAATAACTTGAAATGGCCGGCGATAGCGGTGCTTACATGTCTTGAGTTCTTCATGTTGAATCTTTCTAATATATTCTCAATATATCTGATTTGGGATAGCCACAGCCTTCCTGTCTCGAATAATTTCAATCCTAAGACTCTTCTTCGCTTCATATAAGTCCTTCATATCAAATTTTGCACTCAATGAAACTTTGAGCGCATTTATTTCTGCCATACTCTTAGCCGCGATCAACATGTCATCGACATATTGGAGTGGATATATCGACGACCCATCGTTAAACCACTTAGAGTACACGCAGCTGTCATACTCATATCTCGAGTAGTTGGTCTGCTTCATGAAAAAATCGAAGCGCTTGTATCACTGCCTGAGAGACTGCTTCAACCCATATAAAGACTGCTTGAGCTCACATACATGGTCCTCCTTACCGGGCTTTATAAATCCTTCAGGTTGCTTCATGAAGATCTTCTATTTCAACTCACCATGCAGAAATGCCGTTTTCACGTCCATTTTCTCCAACTCTAAATCTTAAGTAGCTACCTTTGCCAACAACACTCAAATAGACGCATGCTTGACTACTGACGAGAAAATCTTGTTGTAGTCAGCCCCCTCCTTCTGAACAAAACCCTTCGCAACTAACCGTGCATTGTATTGCTCATTCTCTTTTTCTGTATACCCACTTACAACTAATAGCCCTTTTGCCTTTCGGTAGCTCTGTCAATCTCCGCGTATAATTCTTTTGAAGTGACTCCATCTCCTTTGTTATTACTACAATCCATCGATCCCTATCCTCTTATCCAACAGCCTCCTTATAAGAGGTGGGATCTCCGCTTTCAATGACTAAAGCGTATGTGAGCAAATCTTCTAAACCATACTGGACTGGTGCCTTATAAGTACGTGTTGATCTTCTTAATATCATTGCCTGTGGATCCTGTTGGGGTTGGTCCTCACCTTCTGTCTCCGTAATCTACCCATCTACCTCCGCATTAATAGGTTAAAATTGTGCTTCACTGTCCGTATCTTTATGAGCGCCAGATAACTCCACCTCTACCGAATCATTGTCCCTTAATGCTCCTCCTACCTCCGTATTATCTTCAGCCACGTTTTTCAACATGAAATCCTCATCGAAGATTACATTTCGGCTAGTTAACACCCTTTTGTTTTGAGATCCCATAACTTGTAACTTTTAACACCAAATTTGAATACCAAGAAAACACACCTCTTTGACTTTGATTACAGGTCAATCCTATCTTTCTGATTCACGAGCGAGTAGGCAGGGTACCCAAACACCCGTAAAGAATCGTCCCTGATTGGCTCTCCTTTCCATATTTCTTTTGAGATTTGAAAATTTATGGCTGTTGATGGAGATTTGTCGACAAAATAGCACGTATAACTTACCTTCTCTGTCCAGAAGTCCTCCGAAAGTCTGGATTCCAACCGCATACTTCTGACTCTCTCTAGTAGTGTCCTATTCATGCGCTCCGTTACCCCATTCTGCTTTGGCTGTCCTAGAACGGTCTATTACCTCTATATGCCCTGTTCTTTACAGAAATCCTGAAATTCCTTCGAGGTGTATTCACCTCCATTTTCTGTCCGCAAATATTTCACCGGTCGCCCCTTTTTGCTTCTTCACGGCTGCTTTCCACCCCTTAAAACTAGCAAACACATCTGATTTGAGTATGTGGAAGTAGATCCATACCTTCTGTAAGAAATCGTCAATGAATGTGACATAATATATGGCACCTCCCTTTGATACAACCAGTGATGGCACCTCCCTTTGATACAACCAGTGATGGCCCCTATACGTCTGAATGAATGTAATTGAGAAGTCCTTCGGTCTTGTGCACGGCTTGCTTCAAGCCGACCTTATGTTGCTTTCCCAACGTACAAAATTTATAAAAATCTAACTTGCACGAGTTGAAACTTTTCAACAACTCCATTCTGTGCAACTCACGAAGCCCCGTGTCACTCATATAACCTATGTTGGGGTCAAAAATTACACACCATTTGACTAAGTTAAAATCAAAATCAACCCCAAGTGAGTAGGCCCAAGCCCAGGTCAAGTAGGCCCATGCCCAAGTCGAGCCCCGCAGCCGGCCTACCCTATGCCAAAATGAAAATTATGTAATAAATAATATTGATGTAATTTTTATGAATAAATGTAAGAAAAATGGGCATAAAACCAATTTTTTGTAAAGCCCATGGCTCATGTGCAAAAGAAATAAGCACATGAGGTATAAGATGGGAAAAATGCCACTTTGTAAAGCCCAAGGGGCTATATGTAAAATTGTAAGTCTATATAAGGCAACATGATAATTAAATGAAGGATATAATTCATTCCCCTAAAAAACTAGGGTTTCCGTGTCTCCTTTTCCTTCCTCAAGGTTCTAAACCTTCTTCTATTTTCTGAATTAAATCAAGAGTTTAATTCTTTCTTTTCCAAAAAGAAATAGTTTTTCACCATAAAATCCTTGAAGGGGAACTCGGATCTTCCATTAAATCTCCAAAATGGGAGATTTTTAAGTCTCACCATCTTTTCTCCAAAATCCAGCTAACAGAGAGGAGGAAGAAGGAGACCTATCTCCAAACACTCCACTTTGGGAAGATCTAAGGCTCAAAAGAGGATCCAGGGCTAAAGGGGAGAAAAAAGGGGTTCCCTTTGATCATCTCCAAAGATTTCTGAAAGTTCAACTCCATTTGTCAGTTTAACTCCATAAATAAAACCCTTTTTAGGAGTTTAACTCCATTCAATATCTTTTGGAGTTTAACTCCATAGATGAAAAATCCTTTTCGGGAGTTCAACTCCTCATTCCGGCGCTAAGCCCCTTCTTTCTGCAGGCACCCAACGCCCACGTGCTGAGCGTGTGAGGCGCTGATGCCCAGCACCTAGCACCCAATGCCCAGCATACATGTGCCAGGCACGTGAGGGGCTAACACCCAGCGCCCACGTGCCGGGCACGTCCTTAGGACGTTACTCACCGTTTTTTTTCTTCTTTTTTTCTTTATTTTTTTCATACACTCTACACTCAAAACACATCCTTCGCACCCCGGGTAGCAGACCCCTTGACCCCCAGCCCGCTATCCGGGTAGCGGACCCCCGTAAACTCTGCGAGGCCCCCGATATCCCAAAACCCTTCAAGACACACATATGCACACTGCACATTGAGTTCGCATGACTAGTTGACCCGTAAATCGGAGGTTCCTTCGCTTCAAAGGCGAGGGGTAATTAACGGCAGCTTAGTCCGCGGCTGCTGGAGATTCGGATCCCCACAATCAATAAACTCCAGCCTATCCTAGGCAGGGGGAATCTGTAATGCGCCTGACAAGCGGCGCATATTTTCCATCTCCATGGGGTGACAAAAAACACTCTACAGATTCTGGCACGTCCAGTGGGACCTTTTCTCTCCTCCCATATTTCGGGTCAAGTGTTCATGCGAGCTCAATTAATATATGTTGATTGTTTATACTGAAATCATGTTCCTTTGCACAGATTAACAACCTTCAATCTCAATCTTCGGACGCAACTAAGATGTCTCCAAGGAAAAGCTCAAATCTCAACACAACTCTCATCTCCTAAACGATGAAGATGGACGCCAGGACGATCCTTCCGGCCAGTCTCAGTCGACAATGGGACGAGCCGCTGCTACAGTTCGGCTCTATTCTGTTCATGCCAGCTAACACCATTCCAGCTTCTCAAGCTCCGGTAACAGATAAACCAGCCTCGAAAGGCAAGAGGACAAATGTGGTGGTTTCGAGGGCGCCCCAACCCAAACGCAAGTCAATGTTCGAATGGCTCTCCTTGGCCTCAGCTGGGGGCAAAGCCGTCGGAACAAAAGAAGTCGCCAGATGTCACGGGCAAGCTCAGGCGATGCCTTCGACGAGTGCGCAAGCGGATATCTTTTCAAGGCTCTCTACCAGCCGGCCTACGGCGGCTTCCTAAAGAGCAGAAGCCTACCAAGCACTCAAAATAGAAAAGCTGGGGTAGAAGAGGCTCAGATACAGAGCCAACAAAAGGGCTAAGGCTCCGACCATGTTAAAATTTGTGAAGTTCCAAAGCCCGGACTGCTCCACGACCATAGCCGTGAAAATCCACAATTCTTTTGAACCCTTAAAGTGGGTCCAGAAGAATGCGATGTCTGCCAAAATCAAGAGGACCGCAATTCGAACTGTGCTATGAAGGGACGTGTCCAAGCCCCAGCACAAAAGGCGTGATACCCTCTCTTCAGAAGTCTACCAAGCACTTCATGCCGCGCGAAAGCAGTGGGATAAGGCCTGAAAAGTTGTACTGGCGCCACCCGAGAACCCGACCAGGAAGACCGTTTTTAGTCGATTGTCCTTTCCCGAAGCGGAAGGGCCGCGACAACGGTCCGCAAAATCAGCCGCCAGTGATGAAAAGATGGTCGAATGTGTTATCCACACAATCGGGCACGCGTCCCAGTGACAACCTTCGCAGCAAAAGCAAGGATGGGACTACCACATCTCAAGCCCAATCTGGCTTGAATGTGGCTGCCCCTTTCCAAGACGAGCCTCCTCTGCAAGATAAAGAAAACCCCTCGATGAGGCTGATAAGCAAAATGACCCCTCAGTCCACGTGGAATATAGTTCGGACAGCGAAGAAGAACTGACTTTCCATCCTAGGACCGCAGAGCAAGAGCTCCTCCAAGAGCTCCGAAAACAGCTCAGAAGTAAATATAAGGAGATGGCCAAACTTTACTCCAAAATTGATGACTTGATGAATGTCGTGATGCAGCTCACGGCCCAAGTTGCCTCTTAGCCGCCCAATCAAGCGCAGGGCTCTGCTCATGAACCGGAAAACGGTGTCCCGAGGCAGCCGACGCCTATTCCCTCAATTCCAAAGGTGGGCGAGCCGCATGAAAGTCGGTCGCATCCTATCTCAGGAAATGTCTTGACTACCGATGACAGCAACCTGCTAACGCAAGATCAAATCATGGATTTGGTCGCCAACAAATTCAAAACATTGGTAACCGAAACCGGAGCGTAAAAAGATGTCAGCAATAGCGGGAGACCATATCCTACTCTGTATGATCTGGTAGAGTTTCCCAGTGGCTATATCATCCCCAAATTCGGAAGATTCGATGGGACGGGAAATGCGAATCAACACATCACCTACTTTAAAGCCTCATGCGGGAATACTGAGGGCAATGACGTGCTTCTTCTCCGCCAGTTCGTTAATAGCTTAACCGATGTCGCTTTCGATTGGTGCGCGAGCATACCGGATGGCTCCATCACAACTTTCATCCAAATGGAATCTCTGTTTCGGCAAAAGTTCATGAGTGTCAGCGATAAGATTACCATTGCCGACCTCGTAAGGACCAAGCCAAAAAAACAACGAAAGCTGCACGGATTTTATAATCCGATGGCACAATCTCTCCTTCAAATGTGAGCCACTGTTGAAATAAGACCAATCCGTCAATCTCCTCATCAGAAATCTCGGTACCTAGATGAATCCTTTTATATGCACCACGGGTCTCAAGATGTTCCGAGAGCTAACCAAGAAAGTTCAAATGTTGAAACGCACAAACCAGGTTTCTTCCTTGGATTTCCAAAATAGCAATAAATCTTGGAGGAACCGAAAGGACGACAATCACAAAGGCGGAAAATTCGACGATGCTGAATCATTTAACACTTCGGTTGACCGAATTAGGCATGGAGCAAGCGGGCCCAATGTCAACCAATCTCGAAAACCATTGTTGGGAGGGGGAGGAGAATCTCCTATGAAAGAGAAGTTGGATAGAGTCTATTCCTTTAGAAGGGACAAAGTCCGTAAAATATTAAAAGATGCCCTAAGAAACGATCTACAATTGCCAGAATCAAAAAGACCTTAAGAAGCGAATAGGATCGATGACCCCAAATATTGCCCATATCACAGAGTGATAGGTCATGCTATTGAAGACTGCTTCGTCTTCAAAGATTTGGTCGAAAAGCAATACAAGGCAGGAGAGATAGAACTATCTAAATGCGTGTTAACAAACAGTTAAGCTGAGACCGCCAATTTCATACAAACGGAGACCGAAGTCCTTCAGGAACCTGATTCTCTCAGACATCTATCTTTCTCTGAAAAGAGCGGACCAAGGCAACAAGCTAAGAGCCAAACGAGTAACATTGCCAATGAAGAAGCAATAGACAGGTACACAACCCATACAGTCTACATGATGGAGCTCAGAGGAACAAGTCTTCCTACGCCTTATAGTCATGATGATGACGTGGTTGTTGCCATCCAACACCGGCTCGGTCTAGATGACGAAGAGCCCGCTTATGCAATTAATCCAAAGGAGACGTGGTTCCTGCAGAATCGAGCCCAGGCTTTAACAGTTGACTACCACGTCGTTAAACTAGGGATAGTTGACCGCCACATCGTTAAACTGGAAACATTCGACCCCTAAGTCATTAAACTGGGAGTGTAAAAAAAATTTGTAAATAAAAAAAATCCGAAATGATGGAACAACTGTGAATAAATAGCTGAAATGATAGGGTAATCATGACCTTCGTGATAAGAAAAGCTGAAATGATAGAGCAATCGTGATAAAAAAAACCTCCAAACGGCGAATGATGAGTCTCTCCTGATACCATATTCCAGTGTAGCGATGCAGACGCTAACCAAAATCCAAATCCCCAAATGGTGAATAATGAGTCGCTCCTGGTACCATATTCTAGAGCAGCGATGCAGACGCCAACCAAAATTCTCTCAGCCCTATGGTTGGTCCTGATTGATAGGATACGTGCGTGTTCAAGTTTAGTTTAAAATACCGCAATCAAGACGGTTTCGCTTGTAGCTAACCGGTTGAGTACGGGTCGTCCGCAGGGAGATGGTTGTCTTTTTCAAAGTGTTTTAACGAGTTAAGTCCTGTTTTCAGATTTTGTTGTGGTTATCTAAGTGTAAGTTGATATTAAAAGAGAGCTTGTTAGGGTTAGGATTAGGTTAGTTTGAGTTAGGAGTCTCCACATCTTTCGTTGCCCCACTTAATATCGGTGTTACGGTAATCGGCAACAACGGGGATTAGCACGACTAGGAAGGTACTTGCGAGTATAAGCTAGGCTTTCCAACGCATAGTCCTTCCTTTTCGTGCTTGTCCGTCCGTTCTTGGCTCTTATCCATAACCTCCGGTTAATTCAACCACAACCGGTCTCACTACGGAATCACCGCTATCATGTAGGATAGGGTGCCGTAAGGAGCGGATTGTGGTTCAATTAACGGGAGTCGATTTAAGTTGTTGGGCAAGGAAAGAGTGAGAGAGATTTCCTTCTCTCAAACTTCCCTTATCCTACCCTAACAAGTATAAAACTACTCACACTTCATGATAAGGAAAAACAAAACAAAACAAAGAGGAAGATAGAAAGAAGGAGATTAGAAGAATACGACTAACTATTTGCGACCTCACCTTGGCGAGGATCGAGCGTAAGTATCATTGTCATATGAAGGATAAAGGAAAAGAGAGAAGAAAGAAACAATCGAACAAATAACAACAACTACTTAACAATTAAAATTACAATGCATTACAACAAGTAAAAGAAAGAGACAAGCATGATAAAAAGGTCTTCTTTATTCATCACTCTTCACTCAAAAGCTCACTACAAGTTTGATTGGAGAAGAGGTGAGAAGAGGAAGAAGAACAAGACTAAAACTTGGCAAAAAGAGAATACAAAAATTGACCCTCCCTTCACAAAATTCTGGGCTATTTATAGGCCAAGAAATGAAACCCTAGGGCAACCAACAGAACCCTGACGAAATGACCAAACTGCCCCTGAAAAGTTTCTGCCTGAGCTGCCTGTACGGCCGCGGATCCGCCGCCTATAGCCCCCTATGGCCGCGGATCCGCGCCCCTACTGTAGGTTTAGGGTGTGGGCTTCTGTGGTTTTTCCTGATCTCCTGTCCCCTCTTGTCTGGTGTGGGTATTTTCTGATAATTCATTCCTATTTCTTCCAGAATTTTTATTGAGCAAAGGTGGACTTTTTTGTGGATGATTTCTTCCTCGAGCTCCGCGTAGATCTCTTGGATTTTGTGCTACCATTGAGCCTTGTGCATGAGAATGACATTGAGTTGACACTTTGTCTTCCTAAACTGGTATCTGGCAACATACGGATGAAGAGCGGAGACCGTGTTTTATCTGTGGTTGGCAGGAACCGGATTTTGTCATGTTTTTCATGAATTTCTCCGTTTGAGAACCGGGAACCTGTATCCTGCAATTGACTAGCAAACACGGCTCAAGAGTATCTACCGATATGCAATGTGATAAAAATTGGGCGGTATGAAAATGCAAAAATCTGATATGAACAAATACCCCCAAACTTATCATTTGCTCGTCCCGAGCAAAGCCCATTTATTCACAAAAAATTTCCTAACCTCACTTTCGCAGGGAACGCGATTGCACTGAGCATGTGCAACAAGCCGTTTAACCTCTAGGTATCCCTAGTAGGAGGAGTGTTGTCTCCTGAGGGTTTTCAGCGGATACTACCCACAAAATCCGGTCAAGTTGGTTTTGTAAAATAACTAAGCTTCAAACCCTAAAGTTTTGTTTTAGAAAATAACAATTCTATAATCCTAAGTCTAGACCATCGAACCTTTATTTTTCACACCTCGCTTCTTATTTAACTACAGATTTTATATGTCTTTACGTGTAGTGCAAATAGTGTCGTTAAGTTCCCGAAAGGTCGAATAAAGTCATCATGTCGCACAATAAAGCCCAGATAACAATTTTAAAAGGATCACATAAGTTTCATAAAGAGTTAAGCATTTTTCAAGTTTCGTTTTCTAGTAAGGTTTCAACGTCAGAATTTCTATCTTCCTTAACAGGAAACTAAGTCGTATTTTTCACTCCACCTTTTTCTTGTTTTCATTTCATACACACCTCTGTGAACGTGCAATAGTCTTTATCAAAGAGTAAAACCTTCATATCTCCGTTAAATTTTTTTTTTTTTTATAAAAGCCTGTCTTTCATCAAGATTATTCTCACACAAAGAACCGTTAGGAATTTTAACTCGGAGAGAACACTTGCTTGACTTTGTTTTAAACTGGACTTTCTAGGCTTCTTAGCGAGCTTTGGGCCAATGCACCCAAACCAGTTGGTTTTAGGGCATTAGGTGTAGAAACACCCCAGCGGACTTAATTACTCAAGTTACCTAGGTCCAAAAACAAAAGACAGTTTGTCGTGCAAATCAGATGATTTAATACGAACGGAGATATAACCGGCAGTTCAAATATTTTTTGGATAAAAGACGTGTCTAGTGGGTTTGGTGTGTAATCATTCCAATCAAGTTTTAGATGGGTTATTTTTCAGACTTAGCTCCAATTACGGCATCAATAACATTCTTTCATATTCGCTTTACTTCATAAACTATTCTTGACATTACTTATTTCAGAACAAACCTATTTGATCCTCAGAAAATCATTTATCTGTTTAAAAGTTTAAACATGAAAGACTTGTCATCTAATTCCCAAAATCTTACGACACGTGTAGTGTGATGTAAAGACGTATATCAGCTATAGTTAACTTCAAAGGAGAGTTATCTTTCAGGTTTTCAAAATCCAAACATAAGATCTAGTTATTCCTATTTTTTTAAACAAAAGCCGTCGAAATGTTGAATCAAAGTTCTTCCACAAGCTAACTTGACAAAAAAGTTTTTATATTTTTTTTAGAAAATTTTCCGATTTTTATGGATTTTATGGATTTTTATGCAGATGCAAAATATACATATGAATGCGAAGGTAAGAAATGCGTACCGAGCGTACCCCCAAACTTAAACTGGACAGTGTCCTCACTGTCGTTGCATGAATAGATCAGTTGAAGGGTCAAAATTGTCGGTTAGCAATATACAAATTTTATTTGTTTGTGTTTTTAAAGAAAAGAAAAAGAATATACACAAATATAAACAAAAATGGTTTGTACATACCCCCAAACTTATTTGGAACAGTGTCCACTGTTCTTGGCTGGATAACCGAAGTTTGGAGGTAGGCAGAGGAAGATCATTCAGGGTAAACCGGCTCCTGTAAGAACAGGAGCTCCTCTGTTGGTTCGGCGCTAAGGAACGGTTTGCATCGGTGTCCATTTACCTTGAAGAGTGAACCGTCCTTTGGATTTTCCAAATCCACAGCGCCCTGCGGATACACATTCCGCACAAAATATGGCCCTTTCCAGCGAGATCTGAGCTTTCCAGGATGGAAGTGAAGTCGGGTGTCGTAAAGAAGTACCTGTTGACCAGGTACGAAGGTTTTGCGCAAAAGGTGTTTATCGTGAAACACCTTCGTTCGATTCTTAACGACAACCGCGTTGTCGTAAGCCTCATCCCTAAGCTCGCATAGTTCGTTTAGCTGCAGCTTCCGATGGCTGCCCGCGTCCTCAAGAGAAAGATTCAGCTCCTTTATCGCCCAAAATGCGCGATGCTCGATTTCGACAGGAAGGTGGCAGGCTTTTCCGTACACAAGCCGATAGGGAGACATGCCAAGGTCGGTCTTATAAGCGGTTCTAAATGCCCAAAGGGCATCAGTGAGTTTCAAAGACCAATCCTTACGGTTCTTGGAAACCGTCTTCTCCAATATCTGCTTGATTTGCCGATTTGAAACTTCGGCCTGCCCACAGGTTTGGGGGTGGTAGGACGTAGAAAGCTTATGATTAATGGAGTATTTCCGCATCAAGGCCTCGAAAGTCCTATTGCAGAAATGACTTCCATTGTCGCTAATGATCGCTCGGGGGTGCCCAAACCGGGAGAAAATGTTTTCTTTAAGGAACTTAACGACAACCTTGTTGTCGTTAGTCCGGCTGGGCACAGCCTCGACCCATTTAGAGACGTAATCGACAGCTAGAAGAATGTACAAGTTCCCAAAAGAGCTGGGAAACGGCCCCATGAAGTCTATCCCCCAAACATCGAAAATCTCAACAACCAAGATTGGTTGGAGCGGCATCTCGTTTCTCCGGGATATCCGGCCCAAGTGTTGGCACCGGGAGCAAGTCTTGCAATAGTCATTAGCGTCTTTGAAGAGTTGTGGCCAGTAGAAACCACATTGCAAGATCTTCTCAGCTGTATTTCTGGGCCCAAAATGCCCGCCACACGCTTGATCGTGGCAAAATGACAGCACACTCTTGAATTCCTCATCGGGGACACACCGACGAATAATCTGGTCGGGACAGTACTTGAACAAGTAGGGTTCGTCCCAGTAAAAATGTTTTACTTTGGATAAGAAGCGAAGTCTGTCCTGACTCGACCATTCGGTCGGTAATAATCCCGTGGCCAAATAGTTCACAATATCTGCGAACCAGGGTTCGCACGATACTGTCAAGAGTTGTTCATCCGGAAAAACGTCGTTAATTGGGATTGGAAGCGAAGGCGAAGAAGGAAGTCGTAAGAGATGGTCGGCAACCACGTTTTCACATCCTCGTTTGTCCTTAATGACAAGGTCAAACTCTTGAAGCAAGAGGATCCAACGGATTAACCGAGATTTAGCATCTTTCTTCGCAAAAAGATGGCGCAGAGCTGAATGGTCCGTGTAGACAATGACTGGAGAGCCGATGAGGTACGGCCTGAACTTTTCTAGAGCAAATACAACAGCTAAGAATTCCTTCTCAGTTGTTGTATAATTGAGTTGGGCGTCGTTCAGGGTCCGGCTCGCGTAATAGATCACGTGCGGCATCTTGTTGATGTGCTGTCCAAGGACAGCACCGATGGCAAAGTCGGATGCATCGCACATAATCTCGAATGGGTGCGTCCAGTCAGGGGAAGAAAGAACGGGAGCAAAAGTGAGTGAGAGTTTCAGTGACTCGAATGCAGTCACACAGCTCGAGTCGAAGGTGAAAGGCGTGTCCTTGGCCAGCAAAAGCGTCAAGGGCCTAGCAATCTTGCTAAAGTCCTTGATAAACCGTCTGTAGAAACCGGCATGGCCAAGGAAGGCTCGGATATCTCTGACGCATCGGGGAGGAGGCAGATTGGAAATGACCTCAATCTTTGCTTTGTCAACCTCTATGCCATTTTGCGAGATGATATGTCCTAGGACAATACCTTCGCGCACCATGAAGTGGCATTTCTCCCAGTTCAAAGTGAGATTCTTGTCCTTACATCGGGTAAGGACAGCGTCGAGATGCAGCAAACACTCGTCAAAGGAGTCGCTGAAGATGGAGAAGTCATCCATGAAAATCTCCAGAAATTTTTCCACCATGTCCGAAAAAATTCCCATCATACACCGCTGGAAGGTAGCGGGCGCATTGCATAACCCAAAGGGCATGCGGCGATATGCAAACGTGCCGAAAGGACAAGTGAAAGTGGTCTTGTCCTGGTCTTTTTCGGCGATGGGAATTTGATTGTAGCCAGAGTAGCCATCAAGAAAACAATAGTACTCATGTCCGGCCAATCGTTCCAGCATCTGGTCAATGAAAGGTAGCGGAAAGTGGTCTTTCCGCGTTGCGGCGTTGAGTTTTCTGTAATCAATGCAAACTCGCCACCCAGTTTGGGTGCGAGTAGGGATTAACTCATTCGCCTCGTTGGTTATGACCGTGATGCCCGACTTCTTGGGGACAACATGAATGGGGCTAACCCACTGGCTATCAGAGATAGGGTAAATGATACCACTATCTAGACATTTGACGATCTCCTTCTTCACAGCCTCCTTCATGACTGGATTAAGACGTCTTTGTGGATCCCGGGCTGGTTTGGCATCATCCATCAGATGAATGTGATGCGCAACGATCAGGGGACTAATCCCCTTGATGTCCGCCATGGACCAGCCAAAAGCTTGCCTGTTGCTGTGCAAGACCGTGAGAAGGGCTTTCTCTTGCTCTGGAGCTAGAGAAGCCGAAATGATGACAGGGAGGGTCTCGTTCTCACCTAAGTAAGCATACTTAAGGTGAGACGGCAACGGCTTGAGTTCGAGCGTTGGAGGTGAAATGATGGAAGGCAAGACCGGTGCAAAGGTCTCGAACTCAAAGGACTCCAGCAAAGGTTCAAAACGAGTGTAGGCAACCGAGTCGGATGGTTCAGGTAACTCATCCGGGAAGTCGAAAGATTCAAACTCGGGTTGTGCGCGGTTAAGATCGTTCGAGAATGTGAAACACTCGTATTCGTTATCGGGTGCAGAAACAGCAGCAGATTCGAAGAGAAACGCACTAGTGGCGTCAAGATTATCGTGGTCAAACAGAAACTCCTCGAATTCACACTCTTCTGGTGTGATCTCCTGGATCGAGCAGACATCCAGTATATGAGCATTAGGTTCGGCGGGCTGATTCCCTAACCTAAAAATGTTGAGTTCAATCGTCATGTTTCCAAAAGAGAGGTTCATCGAACCATTGCGACAATTGATCACAGCATTTGAGGTTGCGAGAAATGGGCGACCAAGTATCACCGGAATTTGATTCCGGGGGTTAGCTACAGGCTGTGTATCTAATACAATGAAGTCAACGGGGAATATGAAGCCCCCGACTTTTATCAACACATCCTCTAGCTCACCCCTAGGGTGGGTGATCGATCGGTCGGCCATTTGGAGAGTGCAGTGTGTGGGTTTCAACTCTCCGACGCCTAATTGCTCGTATACTGAATACGGAAGCAGGTTAACACTGGCACCAAGATCTAATAGTGCTCGGTTGATGTTCTTATCCCCAATGGTAATTGAAATCGTAGGACAGCCAGGGTCCTTCCGTTTTTGTGGTAAAGATTGGGTAAGGGCATCACTCACAGCACTAGCCAAGAAAACTTTCTTGGGTACCTGAGACTTCCTCTTTTTCGTGCACAAGTCCTTTAAGATTTTCGCGTAAGACGGGACTTGTTGGACAGCATCTAAAAGAGGAATGTTAATGTTAACTTGCTTGAATAACTCCAAAATCTTCTCCATTTGAAGATTTTGTTTATTAGACCTCAACCGGTTTGGAAATGGAACATTTTGAAAATTGGTTGAGTCTAATGCTGGAAGAGGAGATTTTGGAGTTGGAACGGATCCCAGAATAGGTGTTTTCGTGGAGTGAGAAGTGGGTCCGTTCAGAGCAGAAGAAGAGGAAGGAGAGCCTGTTGAAGAACGGAGAATAGGCTCGGAAGACGAAGAAGAAGAAGGAGAAGAAGCGGCGGCCGGGGTGTCATCGTTGATTCGCTTGCCAATGTTGTTTTGCAGCATCCTTCCCGATCTCAGTGTAGTCACGGCACTCACATTATGGTTTTGTTGTTCAAGAGCAACATGTGCATTATGTGGGTGACCGGGATTTGGAAGTGGCTGGGACGGGAGCTTCCCCTTCTCTCGCTCGCTCAAGGCCGCGTTCAGCTGTGCAATCTGGGCCTCGATGGTCTTGATGCTCTGCCCGTGTGCGGCGGTGTGTTGCACTAAAGATTGGATCGAAGACTGGATGTTGGCGGTGGATTGAGTCGATTGTTTAACAAACGCCTCCAGACTTCGCTCGAGCGAGGAAACCTTATCGTTGTTAGACGGAACAAGGTTGTTTGGTGGAAAAGAATTGTTCGGTGCAAAGTTGTTCGTCTGGTTTTGGTAAGGTTGGGGTTGGAAGGGCTGCTGATACTGAGTTTGTTGTTGCGCTTGTTGTTGCGGTGGAGGGGCCCTTTGGAAATTGTTGCCCTGGAATTGATTCTGATTCTGATTCCAGGCGAAATTGGGGTGGTTCCTCCAACCGGGATTGTAGGTGGAAGAGTATGGATCATTCCTCGGTCTTTGCTGGAATGCATTAACCTGATCCTGTCCTTGCGATGGTGGATTGTAAGGACACTCTTCGGTCAAGTGAGAAGGATCGGAACAACAAGCGCAGATGGTACGAAGGGGGAGAACACGGGCAGGAGTAGGAGAAGAAAATTTGCTCTCTATTGCTTCAAGCTTTTTTGTTATTGCAGCCATTTCAGCTCTCATCGCAATAGAGACATCAAGCTGGTGAATTCCTACCCTAGACTGACCGGTAGAAGTGGAGGTAGAAGAAGAAGAAGAAGAAGTCGGTCTGGTGCTCTCCCACTGTAGCGTTTGCTCCGCAAGATCGTCAAAGAACGGCCACGCTTCCTCGTCAGATTTCGATAGGAAGTGTCCCTGACAGATGGTTTCCAGCAACTGCTTCGTTGCTGGGTTCAGTCCCTCGTATAAGGTTTGGCAGAGCTGCCATTTCTCTATACCGTGGTGAGGACACTGAACAAGAAGGTCTTTGTACCGGTCAAAGCACTTCCAGAAGGGTTCAGAAGGAAGCTGGGAGAATTGGTTGATTTCATTTCGAATTCTTGCGGTCTTATGATTTGGATAGAATTTTTTCAGAAACGCTTTAACAAACTCGTCCCAGCTGGTGATCGAGTGGGAAGCGGTGCTATACAGCCATTTTTCAGCGAGATCGCATAGAGTGAACGGAATGACCCGTAGACGTATAGCATCGTCCGACAGCTGAGTTATTTTCATCATGGCACAGACATTTTGAAATTTATTGATGAAGATATAGGCATCTTCAGTTTCGAGCCCATGAAAACGTGGAAGCATGTTGATGAAATGAGGCTTAATTTCAAAGTTGTCCCCATTGGCCGGAGGAAGAGAAAGGCAGGTGGGAAGTGCAGAACGGGTGGGGTAGAAACGATCCTGGAGCGCAATTCGCTGCGGCGCTACAACAGGCGGAGGTGGTGGAAGATTGGTCTCCGTAGGAGGTGGAGCCAATCCAGCGGTGGTCAAAGAGATGTTCGGATTAAATCCCGACATCGCGGAAGAAGAGGTTGGTGAAGGTGAAGGTGAAGGTGAAGGTGAAGATGTATGAACAGAATTCCGGTCAACGTCGGAGTTGGCCGGCAAAGGAAGGGGTGAAAGAGGAGTGGACGGAGTATCGACTTCGGAGTCGATCGCGTAGTCGGTAGCGACTAACGTAACGCGGACTAGACGGGCGCTAGTGTCCCGAGTCCAAGCGGACATACACTAAACGAGTTTAGTATAGTCAAAGCGGAGAAGGTGAGGGTAAGAAAACGTCAATGAAGAAAGGCGATGGGTGGTGGGTGAAAATGGATTTGGCGACAAAGGGCAAGTTTTTATAAAAGTTTTTTTTTTTTTTTATTTTTTTATTTTTTGTTTTTAGAAAGAGATTTACAGAAATATGTACGGAAATACGGCTTAAGCAATCACAAACAAGATATGCACAATCACACCTAGATCTAGGGTAACCTAGGTCTACTAGACCTGCTCCTGAACTTGATTTTCGAAGTTAAACAGTGTCGAGAAACAAGCTTAAAAATACACCGATCACGGGGCCAGGTAAGTGCAGAGATAAGGGGAGGTTGTCCAACGCTTTCGCGAAGTTCCTTAATTAAATAACCCTTTCTCTTTCGGCGGTTGCGCCTTTAACACTTTCCTAGACACCCCGTAATCAATATACGGTTAAGCGAGGTTCCAAACACGGTTTATCTTCTCCTAATGAGCGCGAAGTCCTTAGGGCTGAAGTCTAGTATTTTTTAATTTACAATGGACAATGCATATGCTTTAGTGATTTTTGGGGTCCTGGGAAGGGTGATGAAATCCCCACCCAATCTGGATTGGTTTCAAGCCCCTTAAGTCCGTATTAAAGAAATGCAAAGCAATAACAAATCAACTGCAAACAATTTTTATTTGCGGCGCAAAGAATCCTGCACAAGAACAGTTTATTGGAAGGGGGAGAAGAGTTTGCGCAAAGAAGGCTGCAGAAACACAGTTCAGTGGAGTTCAGAGGAGTGGAGAGAGGCAGAGGGACTTACAGAGAAATTTTGGGGCTCTGAAGCCACCAAGTGGCCGCGGATCCGCCGCCTATACCCCTCTATTGCCGCGGATCCGCGGCAGGAAGTGGGTATTGGGGCTTCATTTTTCTGGTGTGGGCTCTGTTTGGTTTCCTCTGTTTGTCTGGATGTGTGGAATGCTGAGTTGCTCACTGTATCTACTCCAGATTTTTACCGTAGACCGGATGCTTCGTTTTTGTCCGTCGCGGTGTAGCCGCGAAAATGTGGGTCTATCTTCCCACGTCTTTGGCACTGTACTTGAACTCCGTATTTCCAACGTCTTTGGCGTCGATCTTGAGCTTCGTATTTCCTGCACACTTGCACAAAAACTAATCAAGAATAACAAGATGGTTTCTTTACAAAGAATGTATTTTTTTCGTTTTTTTTTATACTTACAAATTAACCCGAAATTTCACAAAGAAACAAACTACCGTCTCCCCGGCAACGGCGCCATTTGATTGATAGGATACGTGCGTGTTCAAGTTTAGTTTAAAATACCGCAATCAAGACGGTTTCGCTTGTAGCTAGCCGGTTGAGTACGGGTCGTCCGCAGGGAGATGGTTGTCTTTTTCAAAGTGTTTTAACGAGTTAAGTCCTGTTTTCAGATTTTGTTGTGGTTATCTAAGTGTAAGTTGATATTAAAAGAGAGCTTGTTAGGGTTAGGATTAGGTTAGTTTGAGTTAGGAGTCTCCACATCTTTCGTTGCCCCACTTAATATCGGTGTTACGGTAATCGGCAACAACGGGGATTAGCACGACTAGGAAGGTACTTGCGAGTATAAGCTAGGCTTTCCAACGCATAGTCCTTCCTTTTCGTGCTTGTCCGTCCGTTCTTGGCTCTTATCCATAACCTCCGGTTAATTCAACCACAACCGGTCTCACTACGGAATCACCGCTATCATGTAGGATAGGGTGCCGTAAGGAGCGGATTGTGGTTCAATTAACGGGAGTCGATTTAAGTTGTTGGGCAAGGAAAGAGTGAGAGAGATTTCCTTCTCTCAAACTTCCCTTATCCTACCCTAACAAGTATAAAACTACTCACACTTCATGATAAGGAAAAACAAAACAAAACAAAGAGGAAGATAGAAAGAAGGAGATTAGAAGAATACGACTAACTATTTGCGACCTCACCTTGGCGAGGATCGAGCGTAAGTATCATTGTCATATGAAGGATAAAGGAAAAGAGAGAAGAAAGAAACAATCGAACAAATAACAACAACTACTTAACAATTAAAATTACAATGCATTACAACAAGTAAAAGAAAGAGACAAGCATGATAAAAAGGTCTTCTTTATTCATCACTCTTCACTCAAAAGCTCACTACAAGTTTGATTGGAGAAGAGGTGAGAAGAGGAAGAAGAACAAGACTAAAACTTGGCAAAAAGAGAATACAAAAATTGACCCTCCCTTCACAAAATTCTGGGCTATTTATAGGCCAAGAAATGAAACCCTAGGGCAACCAACAGAACCCTGACGAAATGACCAAACTGCCCCTGAAAAGTTTCTGCCTGAGCTGCCTGTACGGCCGCGGATCCGCCGCCTATAGCCCCCTATGGCCGCGGATCCGCGCCCCTACTGTAGGTTTAGGGTGTGGGCTTCTGTGGTTTTTCCTGATCTCCTGTCCCCTCTTGTCTGGTGTGGGTATTTTCTGATAATTCATTCCTATTTCTTCCAGAATTTTTATTGAGCAAAGGTGGACTTTTTTGTGGATGATTTCTTCCTCGAGCTCCGCGTAGATCTCTTGGATTTTGTGCTACCATTGAGCCTTGTGCATGAGAATGACATTGAGTTGACACTTTGTCTTCCTAAACTGGTATCTGGCAACATACGGATGAAGAGCGGAGACCGTGTTTTATCTGTGGTTGGCAGGAACCGGATTTTGTCATGTTTTTCATGAATTTCTCCGTTTGAGAACCGGGAACCTGTATCCTGCAATTGACTAGCAAACACGGCTCAAGAGTATCTACCGATATGCAATGTGATAAAAATTGGGCGGTATGAAAATGCAAAAATCTGATATGAACAGGTCCCTAAATTGATTACCGTATACAATCTACGGGCTCAAATAATTCTCATCACACCTATTCCCCACTGCAATCACCAGTCACGCGGCCGGTCTCCGCCATCGGAATTATGCTCCATTTGGGAAGACCCACTCATGTGTCCTCACGATACATGAGGAGAAAAAAACTTACGAGATCCTCTTGGCTCGTAAGAAAATACCTTCATGGGATCCTTAAAACTCACAAAGGAAAAACACACATAGGGTCCCCACGACTCCTAAGGAGAAAATACACCTACAAGATTCTTTCGATTTATAGGGAGAAAATGCTTTTATATCCTTACGGCTCATAAAATTGAAAAGTCTTAGGTGATAGGGACCTAAACCTGTCTCCTAAGACATCGCTTCTCAACAGACAAAGGCAAATGATGAATTGCTCCTGGCACCTGTGCTCCAGTATTAGCAGCGCTGATGCCTACCCCAACCCCCAAAATTCCAAACTTTCGATCCAATAGACCCCTAAGTCGTTAAACTGGAACAGACGGCCCCTAAGTCGTTAAACTGGGAACGAGGGAAATTCTCTCATGGAAAATGATGATTCACTCCTGGTACCATATTCCAGTGTAGCGATACTGATGCCAAACCAAAACCAAAATCCCCAAATCCTCTCATGGCGCTTCTGGTACCATATTCCAGTGTAGCGATGCTGATGCTAACCCAAATCCGATGTTCTCCACGGCAAATGGTGATTCGCTCCTGGTACTATATTCTAGTGTAGCGATGTTGACGCCGAAAAAAACCCAAATTCCAAGTCCCAGGCTCAAAAACCCCGCTGGACGGATAAAAAACTCCCAAATCAAATCAAGTCAACCAACGACCTCCCTTTTGGAATTATGCTCCGCCTCAGAATCATGTCAACCAACGACCTTCCTGTTGGAATTATGCTCCGCCTCGGAATAAAGTCAACCAATGACCTCCCCGTTGGAATCAAGCTCCGTCTCGGAATCAAGTCAACCAACAAGCTCTGCGTTGGAATCATATTTCGTCTCAGAATGTACCCCGTATCGAAATCATGCTTCGCCTCGGAGTATATGCCTACCCTGTCGGAATTATACTCCGTCTTGGAATCAAGTCAACCAACTACCTCCCTATCGGAATTATGATCCGCCTCGGACTCAAATCAACCAATGACCTCCCTGTCGGAATTATGCTCCTCCTCAGAATCAAGTCAACCAACGACCTCCCTGGCGGAATCAAGCTCCACCTCTGAAACAAGTCGAATCCCGACACCGCAGAAAGTGGAGCAAGTCAAATCCATCCCAAACACCGCAGAGAGTGGAGCAAGTCAAATCCAATCCCCGATATCGTAAGAAGCGGAGCAAGTCAAATCGCCACCGACCGTCCACGTCGCAAAAAGGGCAGCACCGACCATCTAAGTCGCTAAAAAGGCAGCACCGACCCTCCAAGTCGCTAAAAGGGCAGCATCGAACGTCCACGTCATAAAAAAGGCAGCGCCGACCGTCTAAGTCGCTAAAAAGGCAGCACCGACCGTCCAACTCGCAAAAAGGGTAACACCGACCGTCCAAGTCGCAAAAGGGGAAGCACCGACCGTCCAAGTTGAAAAAATGGTAACACCGACCGTCCAAGTCGGAAAAAGAGCAGCACCGACCGTCCAGGTCGCAAAAAGGGCAGCACCGACCGTCCAAGTCATAAAAATGGCAGCACCGACCGTCCACATCGCAAAAAGGGCAGTATCGACCTCCACGTCGTCAAAACAGGAACCAAATCAAGTCAATCAACAACCTCTGCACCGGAACTATGCTTCACCTCAGAATGCACCCTGTGTCAAAATCATGCTTCGCTTCAGAGTATCTGCCTTCCCTGTCGAAATTATGCTTCGCCTTGGAAGCAACCTCTGTGTCGGAATCATGTTTCGTCCCAGAATGTACCTCGTGTCGAAATCATGCTTCGCCTAAGAGTTTCTGCCTTCCGTGTCGAAATCATGCTTCGTATCGGAGTATCTGTCTTCCGTGTCGAAATTATGTTTCGTCTGAGAATCAACTTATGCATCGGAGCCATACTTCGTTCAGAATATCTGCCCTACGCCGGAATTAAGTTCCGTCCCAAGATACACCTGTCCCGTGTCAAAATTATGCTTCGCTCCGGAACTCTGCGTCAAAACTATGCTTTCTCTCAGAATATATCATCCCACTGGAATTATGCTTCGCACATCAGAATGATGCTCCAACCCCCGGAATTATGCTCCACTTTTCGGAATGACTCTCCAACTCTGGAATTATGCTCTGCACATCGGAATGATACTCCGACCCCCAGAATTATGCTCGGCTCTTCGGGACGACGCTCCGACCTTGGAATTATGCTCCACAAATCGGAATGATGCTCCGACCCCCGGAATCATGCTCCCGGAAAGATGTTCCGCCTCCGGAATGATGTTCCACCTCAAAGTCAAATTTCTGCGGAACAAGATCCATCAATTTCATGCACACAACTTATATACGCGGTGTGCATTTATTGATGGGGGCACTTTTTTGGGTCAAAAGTTACAACCCGGTTGACCAAATCAAAATCAAAGTCAACCCCAAGTGAGCGGGCCCAAGCCCAGATCAAGTAGGCCCTTGCCCAAGTCGAGCCCCATGGCCGGCCTACCTAATGCCAAAATGAAAATTATGTAATAAATAATTTTGATGTAATTTTTATGAATAAATGTAAGGAAAATGGGCATAAAGCCAAATTTTTATAAAGCCCATGGCTCATGTGCAAAAGAAATAAGCACATGAGGCATGGGATGGGCAAAATGCCACTTTGTAAAGCCTAAGAGGCTATATGTAAAATTGTAAGCCTATATAAGGTAACATGATGATTAAATGAAGGATATAATTCATTCCCCTCAAAAGCTAGGGTTTCTGTGCCTTTTTCACCTTCCTCAAGGTTCTAAACCTTTTTCTTTTTTCTAAATTAAATCAAGAGTTTAACTCTTCCTTTTCCAAAAAGAAATAGTTTTTCACCATAAAACCCTTGAAGGGGAACTCGGATCTTCCATTAAATCTTCAAAAAGGGAGATTTTTAAGTCTCACCCCCCTTTTCTCCAAGATCCATCCAACAGAGAGGAGGAAGAAGGAGACTCATCTCCAAACACCCCATTTTAGGAAGATCTAAGACTCAAAAGAAGATCCAGTGCTAAAGGGGAGAAGAAAGAGGTCCCCTTTGATCATCTCCAAAGATTTCTGGGAGTTTAACTCCATTTATCAAGATCTTTTGGAGTTTAACTCCGTAAATAAAACCCTTTTTAGATGTTTAACTCCATTCAACATCTTTTGGAGTTTAACTCCATAGATAAAAAATTCCTTTTCGGGAGTTCAACTCCTCATTTCGGGGCTAAGCCCCTTTTTTCTGCAGGCGCCTAGCGCCCACGTGCCGAGCGCGTGAGGCGCTGGCGCCCAGCGCCCACGTGCCGGGCGCGTGAGGCGCTGATACCCAGAACCTAGCACCCAACGCCCTACGCCCACATGCCGAGCACATGAGGTGCTGACACCCGGCACCTAGCGCCCAGCGCCCGCGTGCATGGCACGTGAGGCGCCGGCGCCCAGTGCCCATACATCCTTAGGATGTTACTCACCATTTTTTCTTCTTTTCTTCTTTCTTTTTTTCATACACTCCACACTCAAAACACGGCCCTCGCTATAAAAAATTTCTAATGAGGCGCTGTCCCGCACCCCGCAAAAGTGGGCTGCTAGCCCTCTTGACCCCTAGCCCGCTATCCAGGTAGCGGACCCCCGTAAACTCTGCGAGGCCCCCGATATCCTAAAACCCTTCAAGACACACATACGCACATTGCACATTGAGTTCGCATGACTAGTTGACCCGTCAATCGGAGGTTCCTTCGCTTCAAAGGCGATAGGTAATTAACGGCTGCTTAGTCTACGGCTACCAGAGATTCGGATCCCCACAATCAATAAACCCCAGCCTACCCTAGACGGGGGGAATCTGTAATGCGCCTGACAAGCGGCGCGTATTTTCCATCTCAATAGGGTGACGAAAAATACCCTACAACCTAGACGTATATGCCACAGTTTTGCGGTATCATCCACCTATTTCTCCGTAGCCACAGCGGCACCACCAATCACCGTGCTACTGTCCAAACGATATAAGTTCTTCAGTCGTTGTCCCTTCATGACCACTAGGGCACCTTTGACAAACTTTAGCACTTTATCTTGACCAACGAACTTGCATCCTGCCGCATCCAACACTTCAAGAGAAATCGGGTTCTTCTTTAGTTCCGGAACGTAACGCACATTCACAAGCGTTCGCACCACCCCATCAAACATGCGGACTTTGATGTTTCCTAGACCAATGGCCTTGCATACCACATTGTTCCCTATAAGAACACTGCTATCATTGAACTCTTTATAGGTGTCGAACAGCTCTTTTTTCGGGCATATATGGTATGAACATCCGGAATTAAGGATCCAAGCATCAGAATCTTCCTTTCTGGTGTGTACGGCGAGTACATCACACGGATCTTTTTCGGCTTCGATCGCAACACTGGCTTGATCCGAAGCCTTTATGCTGGCACTTTTACTCTTCTTCTCCAACCACTGTTTATATTTTTGATATTGCTTCTTCAGATCTCCTGACTATTTGCAAAAGAAGCACGACCCGCTCTTTTGTCCGAATGATTTGGCCCCTTATGCACTTGCTTCTGTCTCCATTCTTCTATCTTCCCCTTTCATAGGCGAACAAACCCGATGACACATCCAATAGATTTGATTTTTTTCATAATCTCATTATTGAGAAGCGTCGTTGTAATCTCCTCTATCTCGAGATTCTCTTTCCCATAAAGGATCGTTGTCACTAAGTGTTCATACAAATTCAGAAGTGAAGATAGCAGCAATAGCGATTAGTTCTCCTCCGCTAACTTGACTTCAATGAATAGAAAATTACTTACCATCTTGTTGAAGCTGTTTAGGTGGTCGTGAATAAGAGTCTCTTCTTTCATGCGTAATTCATAATGTTGCTTTTTAGGTAAGCTGGTTTGACAACGAGTTTGTCGTGTACAAGCTCTCTAGTTTCAACTAAAAATTTGCCGCAGAAGTTTCCTTCATAACGTTATACATCACGTTATCCGCCAAACAAAGTTCTATCATGCATTGTGCTTTCAGATCCATCTCTGCCCATGCTCTATCTGTCATGGTGGTAGGTTTACTACCCTAGGTGCCTAAACAACCCTTCTTTTATCAGAAGTTCTTTTACCCTTCTCTACCATATCGAGAAGTTTTATTTCCAATTAAATTTTTTCATCTCAAATTTTGTACTATTTACTTTGTTATCCGTCATTCTTAATTCCAAAGGAAAAAAACCTCCCTCGGATCCTTATGAACTACTATCAATAGAATTACAATCTAAGAAGATGGGAAATAGACACAAGCGCCGTCACCTACCGTAAACTTAAATTGCAAAACTACAGAACGTAGCTCTAATACCAATTGTTGAGACCATAGATCAATCGGCGCAGCGGAAGACCTTACGGATCTATAAACCTAGATCTCTTTATAGACGAATAACAAAACTTGATGCAAACCGCGGTAATAAATAACACAAGAAATTAATGAGAGGAAATGGGGAGAACCTTTATTAGAATTTAAGAGAAAGAATAAAACCTTACAAGACGATTACAGGTAACTCTTGTTTACCGCCGGAAACGGGAGACGAACTGGGACGGATTGTCTTGCTTGAATCTGGGGGCAGATACTATTTGGATTTATCCGTCCACCTCTCCGAAGATACCAAGTTGATTTATGGAACCGTGTATAGGAGGTTTGGACGGACACGGCCGTTGTAGCGTGACTTCATCAGATCCCCCCCCCCCGTTTGTGAGGGGTTTTTGATTATGAGGACGCTCTTCCCTGCAGTCGCAAGCCCCTGCAGTTAATTACGTTACCGCATCGCGATAACCACTTTCTCTTGCTCCGGAGGTTCACTTCGTGTCGTGTGTATGTTTGTTTTATTTTGGTTACCCGTGGATTGTATACGGAGACTATTTTATGTTGTCGCCCGTAGGGCGTGGATTAGTTCAAATCCGTATATTTTTAGATTTGAATTTGGGTTGATTTAAGGATCGTTAATCTGGTTTAAGATTAAAATCAGCTTAAACATATGAGCATTTGGGCTCGATTATTTTAGTTTAAGAACATCGCGGTCCATTATCGCCATATTTGAGGCGAAATGTTGATTTAAGGACGTTTCGGTCTTTTATCACCATTTTGGAGGCGAATATTAGTTTAAGAATGTAATACCCAGTCCCGTTCTGTACGACAATACCAGTATTTAAATAAAATATTAGTATAAATAGTTTACCTATTTTATTTTTCCTACTTATATTTTCTTTCTTCCCAATACCTACTTATTCCAATTATTTTTGTTTCCTACAACCTAACCCAAAGCCCAAGCCCAATAACCCAAACCCTCCACTTCCTTTTACCCAACAGATACTTTCTCCCCTTTCAAATTCAAAAATTATTTTCATTTAAAATCCAAATCCTACCTCAATCAATTTCATTAAATCCCTAATTAAAACCTAATTATTATATATTAATCTCTCCATTACTCTCCCTTCTCTCTCCCGCTCACTGCTTATAAAAAAACACAACACACACTCTCTCCCCCTCTCTCAAAATCACCTTCTTCCCCCTCCCGACCGCGAGCACCTTGCCGACCACCGTGCCCATGTAACCTCGCCGACCCTATCACGCCGGCTAGCTCCTCCCCGTGCATCGACCCTCCTCCTCTAAAACTCACGAGCTCACCTCGCCTTCGACTACTCCGATCTCCCCACAGCCCTTGCGCCCGAGCTCCCCTCACCATCGACAGCACCTTTGACCGCCGGCCCTAAACCCGTCAACTACCGACGAACTCGCCGACTGCCTCCACGTCGCCGCCGCCTTGACCCTCACCTCCTTATTTCTCCTCTCCCTCCATCAACCGAGCCTCACAACCCAATACCGCCCTTTACTCCAACCTCCAAGCTCCGGCCTCCACCTCTGCAACTCCAGCCACCTCGTCTCCACCAGCTTCCAAGACGCAACCTCCATCACAACTACCACGAGCTCCTACACCACCACCAATTCCACCATCATCCCTATAGCCCCAAGTTCGAACCTTTGCTACTGCGAGCACTAGCAGCCGCTGCACCCTCTACCTGCTTTGGCCGATCCCTTCACCAACCAACGACCACTCGAGCCCGCAGCTGCCACTGCCGAGCCCAAGACGTCGAGCTGTCAAGTTCAAGCTCCAACAAGGCTAAACCATTGTCGTGTTTGCGTCGTTATCGTGCCGTGCAGTGCCGTTGCCATTGCCGTAGATCGCCGCTGTTGCCGCATCGCTGACGTATCATCATCGATTTGTCGAAGGCAAGTTCAAATACTTGCTTACATGCTATATTATGTTTATTTCGATTGCGTACGAACTATATCGAAAATTACTATTGCGATTTAATAATGAGCCGTATCTTAATCTTAGTACTATTGTTTGAGATATAATCAAGTCTAGAAGCTAGTGATAACGTTGTAAGAAAATTGTAGAATCAAATACTGTTTATTGGTTGAAACAAACGAGCGTTTCAGTTGCGAATCAAATGTTTATTATAGGTGCTCGATGCAAAACCTAAGCTAAAAACCACCTTAAAACGACGGAACTTAGGTGTAACGGATTACCTTAGAGATAATGAATACCGTGTAAAGAGTTGGGTCGAAAATACGGACCCTAACACCGTGAAATGTCATCCCCATTTAGATCCGCCAAATCTGAAACTTTCCGTGCCTGTGACTTGTGAAAGTCATAGTAAATTAGATACACACCGGAATATTGTGTTTGAGGGATCGTATCGAAGCCGACTCGACAAACTAGAACCCCATATAATTTATATTTTGTTCTATTTTAAAGCGATAACGAAAACTGTTTGGGAATGCGGCTCTGGACCGCAATCCAGAGCAGCACTGTTTGTCGACACTTGAAATAAAATACTTTTACAACTCTATGTGAAAATGGTATTATGCGGAACCCTATACCGTTGCAAAGATTAATCTATTATCTAACTATTTGAGGTGATTTCATTCGTTTTTATCATCGTTTGCTATTTTAATCATATTTTAAATCATCCGTACATACTGCAGTCTCAAGCAGGGACATATCCGATCTTAAATAATGCATAACTCCCAGCACACAGCGGATATTATCGATCCGTCTGGTGCGTTGGAAACCTAAATGTTATCCAACTATAGAGTCGCCTAATTATGACCCTAACAGGGTGAAAACTGTGTTACGAAATGGACTTTCAGTTCAGGAACTGAATTTCCAGCAGAGAACGCTTAAAAATAAATGACCGTAATTCGCGAACCCGAAACCCGTTTGACTTGAAACCAATTTCATTGAATTTCTGATTAAGTTTACTTTTTACCCCTTTTGTATCATTTTACTTAATTCTGAACGTACGATTTAATGTGATTTTTCTAAGTTCATAAGACGCGAAATGACTTGTATTGCATATGAATTGTTTAGCGGCATAATTCATATATTTACCCAATTGGGATACCTCTAGTGATAGTGAATGTTCTTATTAATTCTCAGTGTATAATGCATTGTTGAACGTGAATGGTATCGGTTTAGTTGTGTCGAGTACGCCAGTAAAAAGTGAATGATTCGTGATAGTGAACAACACAGTGAATAGTGAATAAAGGAGTGTTATTGGTGCGTACTTATACACAACTAGCCCATACTTATAGATAGTGAAACCTGGGGAAAAGGGAAAATTGAAGTGGAAAGGAACTTGTATTTAGCGAGATTAGTGATTTAGAGGATGATCATTCGAACAATGACTCTTATATATATATATATATATATATATATATATATATATATATATATATATATATTAGGTTGGACCTAGCGATCCGGCTGACAGGGTTATGTCCCGGGCAACAGTGAGCCGCAGTCTCGAGTATTTATGAGACCCTTGTTAAACATGATCATTCCTTTCCGCAACTCTATTTCAAAAATGACTTAGAGACCCATAGGGACACAGGTCATACATTGCATTGTTTATTGACATATCGATTACTTGCATTTATTGTCTCCACCGCTATTACTTTATATTCTTGCCTCATTATTATTATCATAATATTTCTATTGTGTCACCCTGACGACCTGAGTATGCATTCTCAGAGATTGGGGAGGACCCAGTTCAAGAGTCAGACCTACCATTCGAGCTCGCAGAGATCTAGACAGACGTGCCTTCAGTGCTTTTACCGCTTTCCATAAATCAACCTTGTATTCACACTTGGTTAGTAGTTTATTTTTCTTTCAATCTATTGTAAACTGTGAATAATGAAAGTTGGTGTAATGAATTAGTGATGTGTTTCCTTTACTTCTGTGTCGTGTTTACTGATTACCATGTAATGCTAGGAGCCGAAGTGTGACTACAGCGGGATTGTTTCCTGACCGTAGGAGCATGGCTTGCCTAGGCGCCTCCCGTATTCCGTATTTTGTAAAGCGGAGCGTGACATGATTTTGTTGGTATCAGAGCTGGTCCCTCAATAGTAGGTCTGTGGTTCGAGGACGAACCATTGTTCAAACGTGGGGAGAATGTCGGGACCCGGTTCTTGCTCACGGAACAAAGTACCACACGTAACAAAGTGCCATGCCAAATGTCATACCAAGAGGGCGGAGGCCACCTCTTGAATCCGTAGGGGCCACCTCTTGAGTCCGTGGGACCCATTGTAGAACAATGGTGACTCTTTGGAATACATTCCGAAAGAGGGCGGATCTGTACTATAAATGGAATGATACCACTCTTCAATACAGATGCGCCTTTTAAGTGAACCGGCACTACAGGAGCTTGAGAACTCCGTAGTTAAGCGTGCTCGAGCCAGGGAAATTCTGGGATGGGTGACCTCCTGGGAAGTTGGCCCCTGGTCGGGTCCGGTTCGCCTCAAAGGACAAAACCGTGCGGTTTCGTCCAGAGCGGACAATATTCTCTGTATTGGGGGTAGGGTGTGACAAAGAATATTTCAGTCCATTATCTCCATATTTGAGGCGAAATGTTAATTTAAGGACGTTTCGGTCCTTTATCGCCATTTTGAAAGCGAATAATAGTTTAGAGACATTTCGGTCCAACATTCCCGTTTTGGGGACGAATGTTAGTTTAAGAATATTTCGGTCCGTTATTCATCTTGCACGCATGTATATTTGTTATGTGACGAAGTGAATAATGGAGATATGGAATGTTCCCAATTTGGGGAATGATCCGATTTGAGGCGTACATGTCAGTTTGGAAGTGCATCAACGAAAGAAGTTGTTGGTCGTCGGAACCCGCCACCTCTCTAAAAACGTTGAGAAATTACAACGACATATATTAAAGGTGTGGAGAGATGTACCCTTGAACCAAATCCCGTATTTGAGAGAAAAGACCACGGTGGATCATCTAAGAATCATTAGCCTTATTTGAGACTAAGATTATCTTAGGAGATATAGGATGAATATCATTTTGGATATCATCAATAAGAGATCATTAGTCATTTTTGAGACTAAGATCAGTTTGGATATCAGTTTGGATATCATGAATATAAGCTTAGCCAATTTGGGCTAAGATTGGGTTTATGTAACACCCAGTAGTGCTAAGCACTCAGCTGCATATAGTGCTCACGTGTATATCACGTGAGGCGCTCCAACAGTGCTAAGCACTAACTTTTGTGGCGTTCACGTGTATTTCACGTGAGGTGCTCCAATAGTGCTAAGCACTAAATTTTCCCGGCGCTCACGTGTATTTCACGTGAGGCGCTATATTTTTGGAGATTTAATCTCTATTGATATTTTTAGAGAACTTAAATCTCTGTTAATGGTATTTTGACCATTAACGATCATCAAGATCATTATTTTGAGAATCTGGGATCATGTTCTTGATTTGAAGGAACTAAGTTGCTGAAGAATTATGAACTCCATATTTTTCATGTTCATGTTTTCAGAGAGGTTAAATCTCTTTTAATGGTGTTTTGACCATTAAAGATCACTATTTTGAGGATCTGGGATCAGGTTCTTTTAAGAACTAAGTTCTTGATTTGAAGGAACTAAGTTCCCGGAGTATTATGAACTCCATCTTTTTCATGTTCTTGTATCCATGTTCTTCCCTAAATCTTTGATTCTCAAGAACAAGATCTTCCCGATGAGAATTAAATTCTCAATTTTTAGGAGACTTGTCTTGTGGATCTCAGATCCAGACAAAAGAATTAAGTTCTTTGAGAAGAGTTAAACCCTTTTAATAGGTAAAGGAGATGTTTTTTTTATCTCTTCGTTTTTCTTTACCTAAGGTTTTTAGGAGGGAAATCTTCTTCTTTGAGAGAATTAAATTTTCTGTTGTTTTGAGAGCCTTCTGTATTTTTACAGAAACTTATGGGGGGTTTTCTCTTTTCTTTTCCTCCTCCTCTCATGTTCTCCTTTTTGATTAATCTCTTTTCCCCTATTTATAGGAGAAGAGAAAAATCAATTTGTTGAAAAAAAATCTCTCATTGAGAGATCGTGATTGATTTCATGATAAATCAAAATGATCTCGTAGATCAATCAGTGAATTTTATTCACCGTTGAATTTTTAATCCAAAGGCTCTCTCTTTAACAAAGAAGATTTCTTATTTGTTTAACAAGATTAGAAAATATTTTCCTAAGATATAATTTTATTCTATTATATGAATATCTTATTAGTTTAACAAGATTAGAATTTTATTCTATCATATGGATATCTTGTTAGTTTAACAAGATTAGGAATATATTAATCGAATATAAAATTTAATTATGTTATATGAATATCTTATTAATTTAACAAGATTAGAATTTTATTCCAACATAAAATTTAATTCTATCATAAGAAAATTTTATTAGTTTAACAAGATTAGAATTTTATTCTATTATATGAATATCTTGTTAGTTTAACAAGTTTAGGAATATATTTCCATAACATAAAATTTAATTCTGTTATATGAATATCTTGTTAGTTTAAGAAGATTAGAATAATATTTTCCTAAGATAGAATTTTATTCTATCAGATGATCACCGTTGGATTTTTTATCCAAGGATCATCTGTTTAACAGAGAAGATCTTTCTAGTTTGAGAAAGATCAGGAAAATATTTTTCCACATAAAATTTAATTCTATCATATGGTTTAATTGGTGATATTTTATCACCATTGGATTTTAAATCCAAGATTCTCTGTTAGAAAAAGATCTTTCCATACTAAAAAGATCAGGAAAAATATTTCCCAAATAGAATTTAATTCTATCATATAGAATTTAATTCTATCATATGGGATCATTTTAAATTGTGGCGCTCACATGCTTTGCATGTGAGCGCTGCCAAAGAATACGGCAAGAGAACTCACATGTTTAACACGTGACCCATAGTATGGGTTTTAGCCTGTTTATTTTCAGTGCTCATATGCTTTGCATATGAGCGCTCACGTGTTTAACACGTGAGGCATGTTTGGCCATTGGTTATTTATGTTCAGCTCTCATATGCTTCGCATATGAGCGCTCACGTGTTTAACACGTGAGGCCAGTTTGGCCTTTAGTTTTATTTTATTCAGCGCTCATATGTTTTGCATATGATCGCTCACGTGTTTAACACTTGAGGCCAATTTGACCCTTAGTTATTTGTTTTCAGCGCTTATATGCTTTGCATATGAGCGCTCAAGTGTTTAACACGTGAGGCCGGTTTGGCCTTTAAGTTTATTTTATTCAGCGCTCATATGCTTTGCATATGAGCGCTCACGTGTTTAACACGTGAGCCCAATTTGACCCTTAGTTATTTGTTTTCAGCGTTTATATGCTTTGCATATAAGCGCCCACGTGTTTAACACGTGATTTCAAACTATGAGGATTCTTTTCCTCTTCCTTTTCTCTCCCTTTTTTTAAGGGAACAAATAGCTCTTTGCCAAAAATTTTGGCAGGAACAAATGCCCCCCACTAGTTTGCCTACGTAAGTATGTACGTGGGTGAAGTAGTGCAGAGTTATGCATGGCCATACAATTGATGGCTTAGGAGACAAGTTTTAGGATCCTTGTAGCCTAAGGCTTTTTTTATCTTCATGAGCCATAAGGGTCTAAAGAAGGTTTTTTTTTCTATGAGTTTTGAGGATCTCATAGGTGTGTATTCTCTCTAGAAATCGTGAGAATTCCTAAGTGTTCATCGCCTCCATGAGTCGTAAGGATCTCACTCGGGTATTTTTTTCCTTACGAGTCGTGAGGTCCCGTAAGTAACTTCTTCATTTCATTGGCGAATGTAGCCCGTGGATAGTATACAAGAGTCAGTTTGGACCTCCTTGCAGGGAAGCGATGGCTTAGAAAACAGGTTTAGATCTGTCGCCTAAGACTTTTCAACTTTATGAGCCGTGAGGGTCTCATAAAGAATTTTCTCCCTACTAGTCGAGAGGATCTCGCAGGTGTATTTTCTTTTTAGAAATCGTAAGGACTCCTAAGTACGTTTTCTCTTGAGAGTCGTAAGGATCTCCCAAGAGAATTTTCTCCTTACGAGTCGAGAGAACTCGTAAGTGGCTTCTTCTCCTCATCGGTATTCGGCTTTGGAGAATGTGGCCCGTGGATAGTATACAAGAGTCAGTTTGGACCTACTTGTAGGGACGCGATGGCTTAAGAAATATGTTTAGATCTGTCTCCTAAGACTTTTCAACTTTATGAGCCATGAGGGTCTCATAAAGACTTTTCTTCCTACGAGGTGAGAGGATCTCGTAGGCGTATTTTCTCCTTAGAAGTCGTGAGGACTCCTAGGTGTGTTTTCTCTTGAGGGTCGTAAGGATCTCACAAGAGAATTTTCTCCTTACGAGTCGAGAGGACTCGTAAATGGCTTATTCTCATCATCGGTATTCGACTTTAGAGAATGTGGCCCGTGGATAGTATACAAGAGTCAGTTTAGACCTACTTGTAGGGCCACAGTACTTAGGAAACAGGTTGATATCCCCGTCGCCTAAGATTTTTCACCTTCATGAGCCGTGAGGGTTTCATAAAGATGTTTTTCCCTACAAGTCGAGATGAGTCGAGAAGATCTCGCAGGTGTATCCTAACGTCAAATATAGATAATCCCTATTCTTTACGACGGGGGTTCGTTAGGTTTGTGGTACTAGGGCTTTAGTCCATGGTACCGTCGCATTGACTGATGTATTCCTCGATATGCAGTCTTTAAGTTGCTGTTCGAGTAGTCCCGCGACTGTCGTGTCTCTGATCCCTTCTGAGGCTGGACAAGACGTCTTCAAGTAATCTCCTTAGGTCATATTATCGTCGGAAGATAAAGCGTTAGGAATTTTCCATGACGCTTTTTACTTGAGGTTAGGCTCAATTTGGAGCCCCGATGAGTCATAACCACTCCGCTCTGGTATGGGATAATCTCCGATAGTCTTTTAGGTTTTATATGAGTTGCCTTCAAGACCCGAAACTGGGAATATGTCGTTGCTTCATTTTTTTTAACGAAGTCGCGCCGATTCTTTGCTGAAGTAGGGTAGACATCTGTAAGACCTTTATGTTGTATGTATTGCAATTGAAGTCCGGAGCTAGAAATATGTCATCGCCCCATGACCGTCGTGTCTCTGATCCCTTCGGGGGCTGAAAAAGACATCTTCAAGTAATCTCCTTAGGTTATATTACCGTTAGAAGAGCAAGCGTTAGGAATTTGCCATGACGCTTTTTACTTAAGGTTAGGCTCAATTTAGAGTCCTGATGAGTCATAACCGCACCCTTTTGGGATGGGATAATCTCCAATAGTCTTTCGGGTTTTATATGAGTTGTCGTCAAGACCCGAAACCAGGAATATGCCGTCACTTTGTTTTTTGCTTTGACGATATCGCGCTGATTCTTTGCTGAAGTAGGGTAGATATCTGTAGGACCTCCATGCTGTATGTATCGCAGTTGAAGTCCGGAGCTAGGAATATGTCATTGCTCCATTTTTGTTTTGACCCTTGGGTCTTTTGTTGAAGTTACGTCTACATCTTGCTGGAGTGAGAAGGAACGCCGGGATAGTCTCTAGGTTGTATATGAACCATCAAGACTTGGAGCTAGGATTTTGCCGTGACTCCATTTCTATTTGACCCTTGGGTCTTTATTGACGTCGTGTCTGCACCCTGCTGGCATGAGGAGAATGTCAGAGTGATCTCTAGGCTTTAGATATTGCTATTAAGATCTGAAGCTAGGATTTTGTCGTCACTTCACATTTATTTGATTGTTGCATCCGCATCCTGCTGAAATGAGGAAAACGTCGAGCTGGAGCTAGAATTTTTGCCATCACTCTACTTTTGTTTGTTGACATTGCGTCTGCCCCGAGAGGGAACGTCGAGTTGGAACTGGGATTTTGCCATTACTCCTTTTTTATTTCGACCCTTGGGTCTTTTGTTGACGTTACGTCTGCATCCTGCTGGAATGAGAAGGAACGTCGAGATAGTCTCTGAGTTGTATATGAACCGTCAAGACTTGGAGGTAGGATTTTGCTATGGCTCCATTTTTTGTTTCGACCCTTGAGTCTTTTGTTGACGTTACGTCTGCAACCTGCTAGAGTGAGAAGGAACGTCGAGATCGTCTCTGAGTGATATATGAACTGTCAAGACTTGGAGCTAGGATTTTGCCATGGCTCCTTTTTTGTTCGACCCTTGGGTTCTTGTTGGCGTTGCGTCTGCACTGAAAAAGAACGTCGGGCTGATCTCTAGGCTGTAGATGTTGCCATCGAGATCTGGAGCTAGGGATATGCTGTTGCTCCACTTTATTTTGGTGATGTCATACCGATTCTTTGCTGAAGTTGGGTAGACAGCCAAATGACCTTTATGCTGTATATATCGCTATCGAGGTCCGGAGCTAGGAATATGTCATTACTCCAATTTCATTTAATAGTTACGCCTGCACCGTACTGGAATGAGTAGAACGTCGAGCTAGAGCTAGGATTTTTGCCATCACTCCACTTTTGTTTGTTGACGTCGCGTCTACACCGAGAAGGAATGTCGAGTTAGAGATGGGATTTTGCCATTACTCCTTTTTTATTTGGCTCCTTGGAGCTTTGCTGACGTCACGTCTGCACCCTGTTGGAATGAGAAGAGCGTCGAGCTAATCTTTAGGCAGTAGATATTGCCATCAAGATCTGGCTCTCCCTTTGACGGAGTTTGGTGGAAAAATATGGTTCCCTTTCTTTCATTTGTGCCCATGGATTGTATACAAGAGTGATATACTTGCAGGGCAAAGAATTTTTCCTTTTATTTTATTTTATTTTTGATTTCCGCAATGCTCTATCTTTTCAGCTTTTCTTATCGCGAAAGTCGCGATTGCCCAATCATTTCGGCTTCTTTATACGCGGTGCCCAATCATTTCGGCTATTTTTTATATTTTTACTCGCTACTTTTTATTGTGAGTTGCCCAAATATTTCGGCTGTTTTTATATGCATATTTTTGCTTCCTGGTTTTTATTGTGAGTTGCCCCATCATTTCGGTTGTTTTTATATGCATTTTTTTGCTACTCGCTGCTGTTTCTATTGCAAGTTTGGAATCTGATACCAACCTTAGTATCGGCATCGCTATGACTGGAATATTGCCAGGAGCGAATCAGCATTTGCCGTGAAAGAACTTGGAGTTAGACACCTGTTTAGGCATCAACATTGCTGCAACTGGGATATTGCTAGGAGCAAATCATCATTTGCCTTGAGAGAACTTGAAATTTGATACCTTTTTAGGCATCAACATCGCTACGACTAGAATATTGCCAGAAGTGACTCATCATTTGTCTTGAGAGGATTTGAAGTTTGATACCTTTTTAGGCATCGGCATCGCTGCAACTGGAATATTGTCAAGAGAAACTCATCATTTGACTTTGTTGATTTGAACAAAGGTGTAGCAAATAGGGTTACGATCCTATCGATTAAGGCTTTTTGACTTTATAAGCCGTAAGGGTCTCATAAAGGTATTTCTCCCTATGAGTCGTGAGGATCTCGTAGGCGTATTTTCTCCTTAGGAATCGTGGGGATTCCTAAGTGTGTGTTCTCTTATAAGTCATAAGGATCTTATAAGAGTAATTTCTCTTTATAAGTCGAGAGGATTTACAAGTGTCATTCACCATATGAGGACATTTCTCGTCATTGGTGGAGCTTGGCGGGGAAATCATTTATTTGTGCCCGTGAATTGTATACAAGGGCTAATATTAGTCCTCTTGTAGGGCAACTTGAGGGATACGACGGCTTAAGAACATGTTTGGATCCATGTACCTTAAGGCCTTTGAATCTTATGAGCCGTGAGGGTCTCATAAGGGGAGTTCTCCTTACGAGTTGAGAGGATCTCGTAAGTGTAAAAAATTTACGAGATTGCGTCCTTCTGGGTTGGTAATCCTGCTGTTTTTACTCACGGTGCCCTTTCGGGTTTTCATCCGTGCCCATTTTGCTTGTGGACATACCGTTTTTTTTACGAGATTACATCCTTCCGGGTTTTCATAAGCTCGCCGGTAATTCTGCTGGTTTTACTCACGGTGACCTTTCGGGTTTTCATCCATACCCATTTTGCTTGTAGACATACCATTTTTTTTAACGAGATTGCGCCCTTCCGGGTTTTCACAAGCTCGCCAGTAATTCTGCTGTTTTTACTCACGGCGGCCTTTCGGGTTTTCATCCGTGCCTATTTTGCTTGTAGACATACCGTTTTTTTAATGACCCATCTGTTTTCCAGTGGGACTTAGGCTGACTTCACCGCTAGAGTAGCTGTGTACCCAGTGGGATTTGAGTTGCAGTCTTCGCCGTTGGGGCTTTGATTGAAATATAGATCTCAAGGAAGCATATCATCGTTTTGGAGGTGATGTGCTAGTTTAAGGACATCTCGGTCCGTTATCGCCATGTTTGAGGCAGATAATTTCTAGTTTAAGGACTTCTCGGTCTAATGTCGCCATATTTGAGGTGGAGTTTTAGTTTAAGGACATTTCGGTCCATTATCGCCATGTTTGAGGCGAATTTTTAGTTGAAGGACATCTCGGTCCGTTGCCGCCATGTTTGAAGCGAATAATTAGTTTAAGCACTTCTCAGTCCGTTGTTGCCTTGTTTGAGATGAATAATAAGTTTAAGGACTTCTCGGTCCGGTATCGCCATTTTTGAAACGATGTTTTAGTTTAAGGACATCTCGGTCCGATGTCACCATATTTGAGGCGGGGTTCTAGTTTAAGGACATCTCGGTCCGTTATCGCCATGTTTGAGGCGAATTATTAGTTTAAGAACATCTCGGTCCGTTGTCTCCATGCTTGAGGCGATTTTCTAGTTTAAGGACATCTCGGTCCTTTGTCGCCGTGTTTGAGACGAATTTCTAGTTTAAGGACATCTCGGTCCTTATTGCATAATCTATTTTATTGATGTATACACCCCATAAGTGTTATAAAGGGTATATAATTATTGTTATTGGAGTAAGAATACACAAATACCAATTAATACAAAGGGTATATAATTATTGTTATTGGAGTAAGAATACACAAATACCAATTAATACAATATTTCATCTTTTGTTTCTCTTTTTCCACGTTTCTATCCTTCGTGCTCGACTCCAAAAATCCATGTTTGAGGCGAATTTTTAGTTTAAGGACATCTCGGTCCTTTGTCGCTATGTTTGAGGTGAATTTCTAGTTTAAGGATATCTCGGTCTTTTGTCGCCATGTTTGAGGCGAATTTCTAGTTTAAGGACATCTCGGTCCTTTATCGCCATTTGGGGCGACGGGGTTTCTTTGCATACTACTCTTAGAGTTTTTGACTCAGAAAGATAGCGATTGGACACGAGCGTCGTCATTTATTATTGACCTAGGTCATGACTCGTTAGGCATAGTATTTTTTGAGGAATCGGTCGTTTATTGGCCGGAAGGGTCTTTCGCCATGCATATCCATGAGCAGGTAGGCTCCACTTTGGTAGACTTTGTCTATGATGTACGGGTCTTCATAGTTAGGCTTGAATTTCCCCCGTTTTGCACGATTGGGGATCATTGGTCTTTTGACGACTAGCACGAACTCGCCTTAGCGGAATGTTCTGGGCCTAGTCAGTCTTTCGTATGACTGTGTCATCCTTTCCTTATAAGCCTCCAGATTTTGCTATGCTATAAGGCGGGTTTCATTGAGGGCAATTTCCTCGGGGATTTTTTTTTTCCTTTGTCCTTTTTACTCGAACGCTTGTTTGTAGGTCCGAGACTCTTTTAGGCAGCATGCGGCTACGCAGCTAAATGTTCTCACAGTTCTTCTCCCCCTCTTCTTTTTCGGAGGTGGAGTCTTTGAAGAGAGGGCTGGGGATCATTTCATCCTCATAATTGCTCCCGAAAGTAAGAACTTGGGTTTTTTTTCTTTCCGGACTGGTATCAACTATATGACGGTTGCCAGTTGTTTTTTCACGCGTACTTGTCGCACCTTTTTGCTGTCGACAAGCTTCGCGCTTCATCCTCTTGAAGTATTTTTTATGAACAACATATCCCTGCCACCACTTCTCGAAGGCACTGCACTCTTCGGAGGGATGGGTAACACTCCGATGATATAGGCAGTAGTTTGGATATGAATCCTCTCCGTCGAGGCGTATGATCCCGGGAGTATTTCCTACCAGAGGTGGCAGCTTCATTCCCATTGACAGGGCTTTGGCAAACCGCTTCTCTGCCTTGGTCCTGCTCTTATTTGTCGCAGGTATGCCTTAGTTTGGTTGGAGTACTTTACGACTCCACCTTATCGTAGCTTCTTCATCCTGACGCTGACGTTTCGCCTTTTCGTATATGGTTGTTTCGCGTTCTCGGTCAGCTTTGCTTTTTCGAAAGGCTTCGTTTAACAGCCTATCGATCAGGTCTTCTGGCAGTTCGAAGATTTTAGCGCCGATTCTACCCCCAGTTCCCCTGCTCTGTTTTCTGACGCTGAGGGAGCTTCTTCGCCTTTTAACGACGAATGGTAGACCATATGGCAACTTGCTACATAGTCCTCGGTTTCTTCTGATGAGTCATTTTCCTCATCGTTTCCACTATTTTCGTTCTCAAGAATATACTTGAGGAACTCTTCGAGGGTGACCGGTGTCCGCGCCTTCTGGTTGTACTCCTCCAACACGTCGATGTACTTTTGTAGGTTTGTGCGCTTGTCATCATACTCGGCAGGCTGCATAGGCTTTTTGGTCTTCTTCTTTTTCTTTGAAGACTTTAAAGGCTTGACTTGGGAATTTTGCCCTTTGTCAACAACTTTCGGTATGAGACGAGCTTTCAGCATCCCTTCAATGATTTCGGGTTCAAGTGGGCTTTTCCACCTGACTGCTGAACATGCATGTAGATCCTTCAGCATTCTTTTGGTTTTTGCTGAAAGAACGAATTCCCATGGAGTTTCTTCCATTAGCGAGCATGATGCCCCAGGTGCATCCACCTTTTTGGGAATGTGCTTCTGTGGCGGGTTCACCCTCCAGTTCTCAGAAAGCGCGAACTTCCCTTGTTGATATTGATCCTCGACCCAGTTCTTGAAGACGTAGCAATCCTCAATTGGGTGGCTCACCATTCTGTGAGAAGAGTAGTAGTTGGGGTTGTTGACGTCGCCGGGTTGCGGTGGACGCAGTGGGTCTGGCAATGTGATGAGTTTGTTACGCATTGCCAACTCAAATAGTCTCCTCGTCTTATCGCGGGGAAACGAGTAGGTGCGTCCTAACCTTTCTTCCAGGGATAGGCGTGGATGTGCATTGTTTTGGCGAACAGCCGGTTTTGGGTCGCTTGGTTGTTGTTGAGTGTTGGCGACGAAGGCCACTTTCCCTTTACCCTTGGCATTTTGAGGGTCCTTACTTGAGGAAGAAGGTCCGTGACCCATCTAATCCATTTGGGCCAGTTTATCAATCAGAGTCTGGAAGGTCGTCGGGTTGAAGAACGTCATGATCTGGGACAAAGTCGTTTGCGGATCTAGGGTCCCGATGAACATGCCCACGGTAAGGTATTCTTCGATGCGTTGTTCGCACTTTGACCACAGGTTCCGCCACCGGATCGCATATTGGACCCAGGTTTCTCCCGGCTTTACCCTGGCATTGATTAAAGTCGTAATCGGGATGCGCTCGCTTGCGCTGGCGAACCGTTGTGTAAATAGCAGCTCTATCTCTTTGAATGTTCTCACGGAGTCATTTGGGAGCTCCGAATACCATTCAAAGGTCGTCTCTGACAGGCTACCAACGAACTGGCGAAGCAGCGGTTTGTCATCGCCTCCAGTGTTGCCGCACAGAGCTCTGAACTACACGACGTGTTGGTATGGGTTTCCTATCCCCTTGTATACATGGAACTTGGGGATTGTATATCCCAGCGGGTACTTAATTTGGTCATACCAGCTTGGATACGATCGCCCAGTTCTGACAGTTTGACCGGCCGCTTCATTTGCTTGATGAGTTCGTATTTCTTGAGCGATATAATCATCAAGAGCAGCCTTGAAGATCATTTCCTCCTTAGCTGTTGATAACGCCGGAAGAGGGTTTGATGTTTCCCCTCTGTCATCCTCGATGATTATCGGCGGATCCTCGGATGGGGGTTCTGGCTGGATCATCATTCCAACCATATCCTGAAACAAAAGAGACATCTGCTTTATGTTGGCAGCCTGCTCAGCAGCTTCCTTATCCTTTCTTTCAAGTACTCTTCGCAGGAACTCTGTATCGGTCTCCTGCACTTGGCGTTGTTCAGATGTTGGTTCCAACTTTCTTTCTGTCCGGTGAGTGCTGCCGTTTTGGTCAGCATTTTCTGGAGCTTTTGTTGTTGCTCCTGAGCTTTTGTTAACGACTGAGTTTGCGGTCGATGAGCCACGGAAGCATGGCTTTCCTCTTTTCCGAAAGCCATGTAAACCGCGTGCACGATCATGCTCCCAGACTTGGGGCGTTTGGTTTCACCACCTTTGGAATTTTCCGCAGGCGGTGGGATTTTCTCCGGCCTCCTCCTTTTGTGGAAGGTCGAAGTTGAAGGAGCCGTTGTAACAGACACCCGTGTGGAAGAAGTCCCTTACTGTATGGTGGAGGGATGGTCTTCCTCTTGCCGAGACTTCGATTTCTTCGGTCGACGAGAATAGTTTTGATCAATCACAGAGTCCTGGACTTTTTTCCAGACTCTATGAATTTGGGAGGAGAGCCGTTGACGGGGCTACTCCAGCTTTGCCTGCACTGTGGTTTCTGCAGGCGGGAGCGATTTCTTTAGCACCGCAGTTGGAGAGTTCTTTCGCACCCTCCTAAGCACGTCAAAGTTGTTCCCTGTTGAAACAGCAACATCAACTTCCACCATTGGAGCTGGTGGAGTAAGTCCAGAGGGGGAGTTGCCCCCAGCTTTTCTCATCCGGCACCAGTGGTGACGTCGAGCATATCTTGCAGACGGGACCGTCACAATTTGGGAAGCGGATTCTTCATGTCCCTGGCTTTGGTGAGGGACTGTTGCCGATGTCAGCCTTTTGAAGACTGACGTCCTTGGTAGGGTTTACGGAGGAATGGCCAATCTTCCGAAGACCGGTCTTCTGGTAGGGGAAGCACTTTTGACGACTTCACCTGCAGGAGGAGTTAGGAAGGATATCCATTTTGGGACAGCCCCTTCAGGTATGACGAGCCTCTTTGCAAGCCCGTTTTGGTTCTGGCTCAGCCTGTTGAAGACTGAGACGTCTGAGCTTTGACTCAGCCTGTTGAAGACTGAGACATCGGATTTGGACGGCCCGTTGAGAGGGGCCGTTGTGGTTGCAAGTCGATTGAATACCGACCTCTTGGGAGTTTCTTCCTGCGGCGATGGGGCGATGAAACTTGTTGGTGGGATCATGGTCTCGAAGAACAATCCGGTAATGGCTTGAGTCACTTGCCCCACCGATATTGAAAAGATGGAGGCCGCGTTGGGCCCATAAGTCATTTCTCCAGTTAGAGCGGAGCGGGAGTTGCCGTTGCAAGTTGTGCAGCTGGAAGTCATCGATATTCTCTTTTTCTGCACAGGAACAATACACCAAATCTTAGTACCTCGAATCCAAGGGCAATCATAGCGAACCACGATTTTATTCGTGAAACATGACACACGAAGTGTGGAGTGGAAAGAGAAAAAGGTCACAGCGGGCGTGCCAGAATCTGTTTACCGCCGGAAACGGGATACGAACCGGGACGAATCGTCCTGCCTGAATCTGGGGGCATATGCTATTTGGATTTATCCGTCCATCTCTTCGAAGATACCAAGTAGATTTATGGCACCGTGTATCGGAGGTTTGGACGGATACGGCCGTTGTAGCGTGACTTTATCAGACCCCCCTCGTTTGTGAGGGGTTTTTGATTATGGGGACACTCTTCGCTGTAGGCGCAAGCCCCTGCAGTTAATTACGTTACCGTATCGCGATAACCACTTTCTCCTGCTCAGGAGGTTCACTTCGTGTCGTGTGCGTGTATTTTTTATTTTGGTTGCCCGTGGATTGTATATGAAGACTATTTTATGTTGTCGCCCGTAAGGCGTGGATTAGTCCAAATTCGTATATTTTTAGATTTGGGTTAATTTAAGGATCGTTAATCTGATTTGAGATTAAGATCAACTTAAATATATGAGCATTTAGGCTCGATTATTTTAATTTAAGAATATCGCGGTCCATTATCGTCATGTTTGAGGCGAAATGTTAATTTAAGGACGTTTTGGTCCTTTATTACCATTTTGAAGGAGAATATTAGTTTAAGGACATTTCGGTCCATTATCGGCAAATTTGAGGCGAAATGTTAATTTAAGGATGTTTCGGTCTTTTATCGCCATTTTGGAGACGAATATTAGTTTAGGGACATTTCGGTCCAACATTCCCGTTTTGGAGACGAATGTTAGTTTAAGGACATTTCGGTCCGTTATTCATCTTGTGCGCACGTGTATTTATTACGTGAAGAAGTGAACAATGGAGATATGGAATGTGCCCAATTTGGGGTACGATCCGATTTGAGGCGTGCACGTCAGTTTGGAAGTGCATCAATGAAAGAAGTTGTTGGTCGTTAGGACCCGCCACCTCTCTGAAAACGTTGAGAAATTACAATGACATATATCAGAGGTGTGGAGAGATGTACCCTTGAACCAAATCCCGTATTTGAGAGAAAAAATCATGGTGGATCATCTAAGAATCATTAGCCTTATTTGAGACTAAGATTATCTTAGGAGATATGGGATTAATATCATTTTGGATATCATCAATGAGAGATCATTAGTCATGTTTGAGACTAAGATCAGTTTGGATATCGGTTTGGATATCATGAATATAAGCTTAGCCAATTTGGGCTAAGATTGGATTTCTGTAACACCCAGCAGTGCTAAGCACTCAGCTGCATATAGAGCTCACGTGTATATCACGTGAGGCGCTCCAATAGTGCTAAGCACTAACTTTTGTGGTGCTCACGTGTATTTCACGTGAGGCGCTCCAATAGTGCTAAGCACTAACTTTTCCCGGCACTCGCTGTGTTTCACGTGAGGCGCTATGTTTTTGAGATTTAATCTCTATTGATATTTTTAGAGAACTTAAATCTTTATTAATGGTATTTTGAGTATTAACGATCACCAAGATCATTATTTTGAGGATCTGAGATCATGTTCTTTAAGAACTAAGTTCTTGATTTGAAGGAACTAAGTTCCTGAAATATTATGAACTCCATATTTTCCATGTTCATATTTTCAGAGAGGTTAAACCTCTTTTAATGTTGTTTGACCATTAAGGATCACCAAGATCACTATTTTGAGGATCTGGGATCAGGTTCTTTCAAGAACTAAGTTCTTGATTTGAAGGAACTAAGTTTCCGGAGTATTATGAACTCCATCTTTTTCATGTTCTTGTATCCATGTTCTCCCCTGAATCTTTGATTCTCAAGAATAAGATCTTCCCAATGAGAATTAAATTCTCAACTTGTGGGAGACCTGTCTTATGGATCTCAGATCCAGAGAAAGAACTAAGTTTTTTTAGAAGGGTTAAACCATTTTAATAAGTAAAGGAGATATCTTTTGATCTCTTCCTTTTTCTTTACTTAAGATTTTTAATAGGGAAATCTTCTTTGAGAGAATTAAATTCTCTGCTGTTTTGAGAGTCTTCTGTATTTTTACAGAAACTTATGGGAGGTCTCCTCTTTTCTTTTCCTCCTCCTCTCCTGTTCTCCTTTTTTATTAATCTCTTTGCTCCTATTTATAAAAGAAGAGAAAAATCAATTTGTTGAAAACAATCTCTTATTGAGAGATTATGATTGATTTCATGATAAATTAAAATGATCTTGTAGATCAATCGGTGAATTTTATTCACCGTTGGATTTTTAATCCAAAAACTCTCTGTTTAATAGAGAAGATTTCTTATTTGTTTAACAAGATTAGAAAATATTTTTCTAAGATAGAATTTTTTTTTATCATATGAATATCTTATTAATTTAACAAGATTAGAATTTTATTCTATCATATGGATATCTTGTTAGTTTAACAAGATTAGGAATATATTTTCCTAATATAGAATTTAATTCTGTTATATGAATATCTTATTAATTTAACAAAATTAGAATTTTATTCCAACATAGAATTTAATTCTACCACATAGAATTTTATTCTATCATATGAAAAATTTGTTAGTTTAACAAGATTAGAATTTTATTCTATCGTATGAATATCTTGTTAGTTTAACAAGTTTAGGAAATATTTCCTTAACATAAAATTTAATTATGTTATATGAATATATTGTTAGTTTAACAAGATTAGGAAAATATTTTTCTAAAATAGAATTTTATTCTATGACATGATCACCGTTGGATCTTTGATCCAAGGGTACTCTGTTTAACAGAGAAGATCTTTCTAGTTTAAGAAAGATCAGGAAAATATTTCCAACATAGAATTTAATTCTATCAGATGGTTTAATTGGTGATATTTTATCACTATTGGATTTTAAATATAAGATTCTCTGTTAGAAAAAGATCTTTCCATGTTAGAAAAAGATCTTTCAATATTAGAAAGATCAGGGAAAATATTTCCTAAATAGAATTCAATTCTATCGCATAGAATTTAATTCTATCATATGGGATCATTTTAAATTGGGGCACTCACATGCTTTGCATGTGAGCGCTGCCAAAGAATGCGGCAAGAGAACTCACGTGTTTAACACTAACCCCTAATATGGGTTTTAACCTGTTTATTTTCAGTGCCCATATGCTTTGCATATGAGCGCTCACATGTTTAACACGTGAGGCCTGTTTGGCCATTGGTTATTTATGTTCAGCAATCATATGCTTTGCATATGAGCGCTTACGTGTTTAACACGTAAGGCAAGTTTGGCTTTTAAGTTTATTTTATTCAGCGCTCATATACTTTACATATGAGCGCTCACGTGTTTAATACGTGAGGCCAATTTGACCCTTAGTTATTTGTTTTCAGCGTTTATATGCTTTGCATATGAGCGCTCACGTGTTTAACACGTAAGGCCAGTTTGGTCTTTAAGTTTATTTTATTCAGCGCTCATATGATTTGCATATAAGCGCTTACGTATTTAACACCTGAGGCAAATTTGACCCTTAGTTATATATTTAAGCGCCCACGCGTTTAACACGTGATGCCAAACTATGAGGATTATTTTCCTCTTTCTTTTCTCTCCCTCTTTTTATAAGGGAACAAATAGCTCTTTGCCAATAATTTTGGCGGGAACAACTCTTTCCTAGATCTCCAACAAGATCATCTTGTTCTCTCTACAAATTCTCCTCAATCGATATTTTTCGATCCCTTACAGAGGCGTCGTCATCTCCCTTTAAACTTTATGATAAAAAAACATCCTTAATGGCCTTCTTCTTGATCCCTTAAACCTTATGATCACGATCTCCGACTGTAACAACCCTAAACTTTCTGTACATAATGTCACGCCCCGCTTCCCAGAGTACGCTAGATTGGGCACGTGACATAGCCAACCATGCTACCTGTGGGTAGGAAGTATCCATCCACAGTCACATTATGGCTGTAGAGATATCAAGAACAAGATAAAACTATCTAAAATATGTCCATAATCCAGAATAACAGGAGTCAATAATAAATAAATGCGGAAGCAAATGATCCAATACAAATAACTGAAAAGTATGTCCCATAATGCGGGCTCACATCAGGAAATAAATGCAGGAAAAAAAACTAACTACTACTGAACTCACAGCTCAGCCTGCTGGCCGAAGTACTCCTGCTCGGACTGCGACAGCGGTACAGAATCTGGGCCATGCAAAACCCAGACGTCAGCGCGTCATGTCAACAAGTAATATAATATGAACAATGTAACAGGCAATGCAAAATAAACATGAATAAAACGAGAGTAGCAATAATGTGAATCAAGCAGTGCAGGGTAGTGTGCAGTAGGTAACTAAACTGTTCTATCAGGTTTTTCTATTCTAAAGTCTTTGAAATCAATTGGTGAATCGTCGATGTAACTCAATAGTATCCCGTGCGTGCCCGGGACCACGGTCAAGATCCTCGGGGCTGAATCCGAGACGTGCCGCTAGGCAGTAACAGGTAGCAGGATGGGCGAGTGATGTCAGCATCATCACTCCGGGGCTGGCCTAGCCCGTAAGACTGATCAGAACAGGTATCGAACTGTTGAGTTACAAGTCGGTTTCACCTTTGATTTCCCCATACCCCCATGTTATGTATGTCGAGTCAGGTATTCAGTAATCAAGAACTAATGCCAACACAGGATCAGGTAAAAGCAGGTTTGTCTGGATAGACAACAGGAACGGTCCATGAGGACTATATGTCAGGTTTGTTGGCATTAAACACAAGATCGGATAACGGGTCGGGTCATGGTGCATCAGGTCAGGTCAACAGTATATGGTACCATGTCAGGTGTATCAATATGTATATATGTGTAGCAATGTCAGGTCAAGATGTAAACAAAATCGTGGGTGTGCTCACAATCAGATATATAATCAAACATGGGTATTAACAACATGAGATAAGCAATGAATTACATAATAAGCAGTTTCATTCAAATTACAAGAGTGCAGTAAAACGATATAGCCGTTTAGTCATGTTAACAGGTTTAAGCACCCTTAGCGGTGCAATAATTTATGTAACGGTTCAATACAGTTATTTCAGGTTAAATGCATACGAGTGTCCGAATGTAACAGAACTACAGGGATAAATGCTACCAGCTATTTTAACAGTAAAATGTGATTGAACAAGTAGATATGATCGTTAGGTTCAATTTGCAAACTGCAAGTTCCATGTTTAACAGTGAAATGATATAATGCAATATTGTAACCGAAAATGGGAAACGATTATACCAAGTTAAATTTTACAGGTTTAGGTTGTCAATACATATATGTAAATATTGTATAGCATGTAGCAAGGGGTACTTGCCTCGGCGGGTCGCGAACCGGGAAAACGGAACGTAACGTCGGCGGGGAAACTCGCGACGGGCGCACGGTTCACGGATTGAACCCAAACAACGAACAAAGGAACCACACGGGTCGGGGTACCTCACTGAATCGTCGGGACACGTCACCGGCACGGCCGGATTCCGGCGAGCACGTGAACAGTGAAAGAAACATCATGGTTTGAAACAAGAAGCAAGGAAATACAAGGAAAATACAAGGAAAGGGGGAAGAAGAAGAAAATGGGGGATACTTACTGGGTCTCAGAGGGCACTAGCAACGACGGCGAGATCGACGGCGGCGAGAACGACGTCTGCGGCGATCTGCAGAATTGATCCAGCCGGGTTTCATTTCAGTTTGAAAACGAAGAGAGGAAGGATGAGATGGAGAAGCACTTACAAGGTGTTCTGGTGTGGTCGGGTGATCGTCGGCGACGACCAGGGACGGCGCAGGTGGTCGCCGGTGGCCGCAGAGAAGCTGCAGGGGTCGCGGAGGGTCGCTGTTCTGGTCGGGGTGCACCGGGAGAAGGAGGATGATGGTGAAGGAAAGACGGCGAGGGTGACGGTGGTGCCGGCGTGGGGCTGCGGTGGTGATGGGTGAAGGTGGCTAGGGTTTGCGCGAGGGCTCAATGGGTTTCCTGTGTTCTCTCGTGAGGGAAAAGAGAGGAGGGAACAGGGTGTTTAAAAAAAATAGGAGAGAGAGAGAGATATGAGGGAATAGTGTGATGGGGCCCACGGGAGATGATGGATTTTGATTGGCTGAAGGATATTTTTAGGTGATAGGAAAAAATTTAAATTAAGATTTAAAGATATAAGAAACGATGAATATATTATACGTTAAGGAAATATTCGTAAGTTATAAAATATTAAATTTGGGATTTTGGCGCCAAATGAAACATTTCCAAATCGCGCCCGGGTCGGGTCCAAAAATTTGAAATTGAAATAATAGGATTTTAAGCGGGTTCCAAATTTTAAAATTAAGTGTTTTATGATTAAAAAGCATACCCCCAAAACGGACACATGCACGCGTGCGTAGCCGTCCAAACTCGCTCGTTTCACTGAACGGGACGAGAACACAATGCACGGACGCTACCACGAGGCTAGAAGTGTCGAGTAGGCCAAGATGGATATTTTTAATTTTATTTTAAATGCCAAAAATTGTTATATGCTGAAATATCTTTGCCAGGTAAAATTTACAGTAAGTAACAATCAAGCAGGCTAAATGAAATGAGTACCACATTATGCTCAAACAGCAACAAAAATTAGTAGTATTGGGCTCGGGTGTTACATCATACTCAACTACAAAAAGAATTTCGTCCTCGAAATTCCAAGAATACAAAGATAGAAAACTACAGGAAAAGGTGAGGAAACCTCTGTCGGATTTCATCTTCTCGTTCCCAAGTGGACTCTCCATGCGAGCGATTTCCCCAAGAAACAAGCACAAGGGGGATAACATTGTTCTTAAGAACCTTTTCCCTTCGATCCACAATTTCAATCGGTCGCTCCTCAAAAGTTAAGTCTTCCCGTACTGCTAACTCCGAATGATCCAATACGTGCGTTTCATCTCGAACATACCTTCGTAGTTGAGATACGTGAAACACATCGTGCACACTTGCCAAGGTCTACGGTAACGCCAAACGGTATGCTACCACACCAACACGCTCCAAGATCTCAAAGGGTCCAACGAATCGAGGACTAAGCTTCCCTCGACTCCCAAAACGAATCACCCCTTTAGTCGGTGATATCTTCAAGAACACTAAATCACCCACGGCGAACTCTAGAGGTCTTCTTGACGTGTCTTCCCAACTCTTCTGTCGGTCTTGAGCTGCCTTCATATGATTTCTGATAGTGTTAACCTTTTCAACTGTCTGCACCACCAAATCTGGTCCCAACAATCTTCGTTCACCGACATCATCCCAACAAACAGGTGAACGGCATTTTCGACCATACAAAGCTTCAAACGGAGCCATCTGGATAGTTGCTTGAAAACTGTTGTTGTAAGAAAACTCCACCAAGTGTAGATGATCTTCCCACGAACCCTTAAAGTCCAACATGCATGCTCTCAACATATCCTCAAGAGTTTGGATTGTTCTCTCTGACTGACCATCAGTTTGAGGGTGATAAGTTGTGCTAAACTTCAATCGAGTCCCCAAACTTTCCTGTAAACTCCTCCAGAAGTGTGATAAGAATCGAGTGCCCCGATCGGACACGATGCTTACCGGTACTCCATGCAATCTTACAATCTCCTGCATGTACCGCTCTGCCAAAGTCTCTGTTGATTGACCAACTCGGAAAGGAATAAAGTGAGCAGCCTTGGTCAACCGATCAACAATCACCCATACTGCATTGTTGCCCTTTGGACTCCGCGGTAAAGCCGTCACGAAATCCATGGTTATATGTTCCCACTTCCACTGAGGAATCGGAAGTGGTTGCAATAAACCAGCAACCCTTTGATGTTCAGCCTTAACTTGCTGACACACCAAGCACTTAGCCACAAAGCGAGCAATCTCCCGTTTCATGCCTTCCCACCAGAAATGCTGTCGAATATCTCGATACATCTTTGTGCCTCCTGGATGTACAGAATAAGCTGAACTGTGTGCCTCCTTTATAAGCTCTTCACGAACATCTCCCTTTGGCACACATAAACGGCTACCATACCTCAACGAGCCATCTTCGTGGATCAGTAAATCTGTTCGTAGTCCGGCTTCAACCTGCTCTCGAAACTTTTGCAGTCTAGGATCCTGCGATTGAGCTGCTTTAATATTCTCGATCAATGATGACTGTACTAGCAGCTGCATCAACTGTCCCGTAGAATGGGGTAGCACAACCTCCAAGTTAAATCTTCGAAAATCTGCGACGATCTCCTTCTGCGTGGTTAGCACCCGAATTGTTGGTAACCGACTAAGCGCATCCGGCACAACATTAACCTTCCCAGGATGGTACTTAAGATCAAGATCGTAGTCAGCCATCAGTTCCAACCATCTACGCTGCCTCATGTTAAGCTCCTTCTGTGTGAACACATACTTCAAGCTCTTATGATCTGTAAAAACTTCGACTCTTTCGCCCAAAAGGTAGTGTCTCCAAATCTTCAAAGCGAAAATCACAGCCGCAAGCTCCAAGTCATGAGTTGGATAATTCTTCTCATGGGTCTTCAATTGTCTCGATGCGTATGCTACAACCTTCCCATACTGCATTAAAACACATCCCAATCCTTTCCCAGATGCGTCGCTGTGAATCACCAATACTCCGAAATTGTCTGGCACGGTCAGAATAGAGGCGGTTATCAACTTCTGCTTCAACGTCTCAAAGGCTAACGCACATTTATCCGTCCATACAAAAGGTACCTCCTTACGCGTAAGCTTGGTCAACGGCTCTGCCAGACGAGCAAAGTTCTCCACAAATCTCCTGTAGTATCCGGCTAATCCAAGGAAACTTCTTATCTCAGCAACATTCTTTAGAATCGGCCAATCTCGAACTGCTGCAATCTTTTCTGGATCGACGGCGATTCCATCGCCCGACACAACATTCCTTAAAAACTTCACTTCCTCCAGCCAAAACTCGCACTTACTCATCTTCGCATACAATTTCTCATGTCTCAACGTCTGCAGTGCGATCTTTAAATGTTCAGCATGCTCCTCAAAACTCCTCGAGTAAACCAAAATATCGTCAATGAAGACCACGATAAACTGGTCCAAGAACGGTGAAAAGATTCGGTTCATCAAGTCCATGAATATTGCCGGCGCATTCGTTACTCCGAAGGGCATCACTAAGTATTCGTAATGTCCGTACCGAGTTCGAAACACTGTCTTGCAAATATCTTCAGCTTTCACGCGAACCTGATGATATCCGGATCGCAAATCCAGCTTCGAGAATACCCTCGCGCCACTAAGCTGCTCAAAAAGTTCTCCAATGCGAGGGATCGGGTACTTGTTCTTAATAGTCACCCGGTTTAATTCTCGATAGTCGATGCACATTCTTCTCGTACCATCCTTCTTCTTTACTAGAAGAACTGGAGCTCCCCAAGGCGAGTTACTGCTTCGAATCCAACCCTTCTCAAGCAATTCAGCAACCTGTTTCTTGACTTCTTCCAACTCTACTGGTGCCATTGGATAATATGCTTTGGATACTGGCGCTGCACCAGGAATGAGATCAATTGCGAACTCCACATCTCGCTTCGGCGGTAAACCCGATATATCTTCAAACACGTCCATAAAATCGCGAACAACCGCCGGCTCTTCACTACTATCAACTTTCATTGCTGCAAGAATAACATTTGTCGGCCTAGCCCTAAACTCGACAGGCCCGACAGAACTGCTTCCTCCAGTGAAGGTAAACTCAGGATGTCTAGGAATCTGGAAAATTACTTTCTTTGCCCTACAGTCAATGTGAGCGTGGAAAGTGCCAAGAAAATCCATTCCCAAGACGACCTCATAGCTGCCCGTATCAATCACCAAGAAATCTGCAAAAAGCTCCCGTCCGCACACAACCACTGTACAATCTTTACATTCCCTACTAGATATAATTTTCCCATCCCAGTGTGTATGTCCCAGAAACTAGACAGGGTCGTGCAGGCAATCGAGTGTGTAGTTATAAACTTGGATGACATAAAACAATGGGATGCACCAGAATCAAATAATGCCACTGCGGGAAAACCATGAACGAGTAGAATACCTGAAACCACTTCTCCTGATGCCTTAGCTTCCTCAGCTGTCAAGGTAAAAGCTCGAGCCTGATTAGGTCCTTGAGTCAGCTGTTTCTGCCCTTGGAACGGTTTCTACGGAGGCTTCTGAATATCATCCCTCGTACGAAGCTTCGACGGACAGGCACCAACTGCGTGATCAGCCGCTCCACAAACCAAACAAAGTCCCAGCCTTCTTCGACAATCCTTCTGCACGTGCCCAGGTAACCGGCAGTAGTCACAAATCACGCTCCTTCTTCGATCAACGATCACAGGCTTCTTCATGGGTGCTGCACCACGACGGTCCACTGGAATACCCTTGCGACCATGAGCTCTGTTAGGTACAAATGCGGGCTTCCTTGCCGCAACTGTTGTCTGCTGCAAGCTCCCTTTCATCCCAGATAAACTCTGTTGTTCCCGAGCTGCCGTAAGAACCTGTGAGAAAGTGGTCAAACCCAGGGAGACAATCTGCCTCTGGATGTCCACATCCAAGCTGCGCATGAACCTTCGTGCCCTGTCTGCATCGTTGGCGACTAAAGGTCCAGCGAATCTGCTGAGTCTCGTCCACTCTGCTGCATGCACGTCCACGGGTGCTCCATTCTGCCTTAGCCCAATAAACTTCTCTTCCATTTCCTCCCGTGCAGTCCGCGGGAAGAACTTCTCCAGGAAACTCTTAGAAAAATCCGCCCACTTCATCGGCTTGGGCAAGCGGGTCTCCTCAACAAGCCACCATTCTCGGGCGTAGTCCACTAACTGAATGCGTACCATATCAACTCTTTAGTCATCTAGAATCTGTGCCGCAATCAGCAAATTCTCCGTGTCAACTAGCCACTGATCGGCTGGCAACGGCTCCTCCAAACCAGTGAATGTAGACGGACCCAAACGTCTGAAATCTGCCACGGTCCTAACTCGATCAACTGGTTTAGCTTCAACCTTATCTACGGACTGCTGAACGGTCCGCAAACCTTCCTGAAATGATTCTGCTTGCTGCTGGATCAGCTCGGTCTGTCTCTTTTGATTTTCCAGCATTCCTCTTATCACTCCAAGCATGGCGGCTTCGTCCATACGCCTCTGGTACGTCTTGAAATTCTTATCTGCCATATTCCTGAAATCAAAAACACCCAACATTAGCATGATGATAGATTCAATATATAGATCAAGGCTAGAACTCCAAGATACTTAAATAGAGTACCGCATTGTAACTATGTCGCGGTATCATAGCCACAATTACTTAACTCCACCCAAGTCGCCTAAGTCCTAGAGATAACAAGGAATCAGGTTTTCGAGTTAATATGCAAAGGAAGTTTGCACATCGTAAAGATATAATCAGGAAGAATGTGATTCAAGAATGGTAAACGGCAAGGTGGCAGGACATGTTTCCTAAACACGGGTATTCTGATTTGTGTATTGGGTACAATACCCAACTACAAAAAGAATCAACCCAACTAACCTATGGTCTCTGATACCAAAAGAACTATGTCACGCCCCGCTTCCCAGAGTACGCTAGATTGGGCACGTGACATAGCCAACCATGCTACCTGTGGGTAGGAAGTATCCATCCACAGTCACATTACGGCTGTAGAGATATCAAGAACAAGATAAAACTATCTAAAACATGTCCATAATCCAGAATAACAGGAGTCAATAATAAATAAATGCGGAAGCAAATGATCCAATACAAATAACTGAAAAGTATGTCCCATAATGCGGGCTCACATCAGGAAATAAATGCAGGAAATAAAACTAACTACTACTGAACTCACAGCTCAGCCTGCTGGCTGAAATACTCCTGCTCGGACTGCGACAGCGGTACAGAATCTGGGCCATGCAAAACCCAGACGTCAGCGCGTCATGTCAACAAGTAATATAATATGAACAATGTAACAGGCAATGCAAAATAAACATGAATAAAACGAGAGTAGCAATAATGTGAATCAAGCAGTGCAGGGTAGTGTGCAGTGGGTAACTAAACTGTTCTATCAGGTTTTCTATTCTAAAGTCTTTGAAATCAATTGGTGAATCGTCGATGTAACTCAATAGTATCCCGTGCGTGCCCGGGACCACGGTCAAGATCCTCGGGGCTGAATCCGAGACGTGCCGCTAGGCAGTAACAGGTAGCAGGATGGGCGAGTGATGTCAGCATCATCACTCCGGGGCTGACCTAGCCCGTAAGACTGATCAGAACAGGTATTGAACTGTTGAGTTACAAGTCGGTTTCACCTTTGACATACCCCCAAGTTATGTATGTCGAGTCAGGTATTCAGTAATCAAGAACTAATGCCAACACAGGATCAGGTAAAAGCAGGTTTGTCTGGATAGACAACAGGAACGGTCCATGAGGACTACATGTCAGGTTTGTTGGCATTAGACACAAGATCAGGTAACGGGTCGGGTCATGGTGCATCAGGTCAGGTCAACAGTATATGGTACCATGTAAGGTGTATCAATATGTATATATGTGTAGCAATGTCAGGTCAAGATGTAAACAAAATCGTAGGTGTGCTCACAATCAGATATATAATCAAACATGGGTATTAACAACATGAGATAAACAATGAATTACATAATAAGCAGTTTCATTCAAATTACAAGAGTGCAGTAAAACGATATAGCCGTTTAGTCATGTTAACAGGTTTAAGCACCCTTAGCGGTGCAATAATTTATGTAACGGTTCAATACAGTTATTTCAGGTTAAATGCATACGAGTGTCCGAATGTAACAGAACTACAGGGATAAATGCTACCAGCTATTTTATCAGTAAAATGTGATTGAACAAGTAGATATGATCGTTAGGTTCAATTTGCAAATTGTAAGTTCCATGTTTAACAGTGAAATGATATAATGCAATATTGTAACCGAAAATGGGAAACGATTATACCAAGTTAAATTTTACAGGTTTAGGTTGTCAATACATATATGTAAATATTGTATAGCATGTAGCAAGGGGTACTTGCCTCGGCGGGTCGCGAACCGGGAAAACGGAACGTAATGTCGGCGGGGAAACTCGCGACGGGCGCACGGTTCACGGATTGAACCCAAACAACGAACAAAGGAACCACACGGGTTGGGGTACCTCACTGAATCGTCGGGACACGTCACCGGCACGGCCGGATTCCGGCGAACACGTGAACAGTGAAAGAAACATCATGGTTTGAAACAAGAAGCAAGGAAATACAAGGAAAATACAAGGAAATGGGGGAGAAGAAGAAGATGGGGGATACTTACTGGGTCTCAGAGGGCACTAGCAACGACGGCGAGATCGACGGCGGTGAGAACGACGTCTCCGGCGATCTGCAGAATTGATCCAGCCGGATTTCATTTCAGTTTGAAATCGAAGAGAGGAAGGATGAGATGGAGAAGCACTTACAAGGTGTTCTGGGGTGGTCGGGTGATCGTCGGCGACGACCAGGGACGGCGCAGGTGGTCGCCGGTGGCCGCAGAGAAGCTGCAGGGGTCACGGAGGGTCGCTGTTCTGGTCGGGGTGCACCGGGAGAAGGAGGATGATGGTGAGGGAAAGACGGCGAGGGTGACGGTGGTGCCGGCGTGGGGCTGCGGTGGTGATGGGTGAAGGTGGCTAGGGTTTGCGCGAGGGCTCAATGGGTTTCCTGTGTTCACTCGTGAGGGAAAAGAGAGGAGGGAATAGGGTGTTTAGAAAAAAATAGGAGAGAGAGAAAGAGATTTGAGGAGGAGAGAGAGGGAGATAGAGAAAGAGATTTGAGGAGGAGAGAGAGGGAGATAGAGAAAGAGAGAGAGAGATATGAGGGAATAGTGTGATGGGGCCCACGGGAGATGATGGATTTTGATTGGCTGAAGGAGATTTTTAGGTGATAGGAAAAATTTTAAATTAAGATTTAAAGATATAAGAAACGGTGAATATATTATACGTTAAGGAAATATTCGTAAGTTATAAAATATTAAATTTGGGATTTTGGCGCCAAATGAAACATTTCCAAATCGCGTCCGGGTCGGGTCCAAAAATTTGAAATTGAAATAATAGGATTTTAAGCGGGTTCCAAATTTTAAAATTAAGTGTTTTATGATTAAAAAGCATACCCCCAAAACGGACACATGCACGCGCGCGTAGCCGTCCAAACTCGCTCGTTTCACTGAACGGGACGAGAACACAATACACGGACGCTACCATGAGGCTAGGGGTGTCGAGTAGGCCAAGATGGATATTTTTAATTTTATTTTAAATGCCAAAAATTGTTATATGCAGAAATGACTTTGCCAGGTAAAATTTTACAGTAAGTAACAATCAAGCAGGCTAAATGAAATGAGTACCACATTATGCTCAAACAGCAACAGAAATTAGTAGTATTGGGCTCGGGTGTTGCACATAATTTTTTCAAAAATACAGAAAGGAACATCTTAGCCCGAGTACAAGTTATAAATTAAATTTGCTTTAGAACAGCAAGAAACAACTTGTAGCTCATTGGTAAAGCCTTACACTGCTGTGACATAGCCCCTATGATCGAATCCCCCCAGCCATATATATTTTTAATTGATTTTTCTTTTAATCTTTTAGAAGCACAACAGTTTACATGTGCACTACACGTAAAATGAAAAGTCACAAAGAAAACAAACACATGGAAAATGATATACTAACAGATCCTGACACGTGGCATAAATCCCACACCCCGACCCCACAAATCAACCGACCAAGATTCTATTTGGATCGGCGGTGCCGGGCCCCCCGTCGGGAATGGTCTAAATTTTTGCCCCTGGCACCTTTTGGCCTACCCCACTACCCTCAATCTGTTTGATTTCTCTGCACACTGCACATTTACAGAGGGATTAAAATCACCTCTTTAATCCATTTTAAATGCACATTTTAATTCTCAAATTCATTACCCTAAACCCTAATTTTCCCTATAAATACCACACCATATTTCACCCCTCCTCATTCAGAATTTCATTACAAAAAACTCTCTAAAATTTTCAAGTCCCAAGTTGTACAAGTGGAGTTAGTAAGAGGCGAAATTCCGACGACGTTTCAGGAAGATTCCGGTGACGAAACGACGCCCCGACGGTTCCGAAAGCTTCCTCCATCTCCCCTCTTTCTTTATAACCAGTAAGTCCCCTCTCCCCTTCTCTTTTGCTACTCAAAAACTTCTCATTTTCAAAACTCGTCGGAAGCGGAGTTATTCCGGCTTCCGATTCTCTTTTCTTTAAAAATCTAATTTTTTTCTTAATAACAAGTCTACAAATTTTTAATTGATTGTTTAGTATGTTAGTTATATGTATGCCCTAGAGGCCATTACTGTACATACGATGTATATTGTAGTGGATGCTAGGACATATATAGGGAGGACTTTCTTGCTCGACATGATAATATGCTATCTGGTTGTACTTTATCCTAACATGTACTCTGATTGTCTCTATATTACATGTTGATAAAGCCCTTAGGATATGTACTCGACTACTGGGACTATGATGAGATCATACTAGTGGAGCCACGGTCGTTGACGAGTACATCCTATAACTGTTCCTAGTCGAGGGTGTATCGAGACAGGGCATCGATGCACCAGAGTAGACTAGCGTATACGCATCTTGACCCATATGATGGGCGATGGATGATCCCATATCCATCGGTGTTTGACATCAAGGATGGTGTACGGGTGCTCAGTGGAGACTGGGTACACTGGACGGACTCGCCGAGAACTCCCAGATGGTATTATACCATACGTCAGATGGCAGTTCTCCGGTGACACTGGTACAGAGTAATCTGTTGACCCGAGATCGTCATAGAGTCTTGTGTGATTCCCACTGTGCTTTGATTTCCATCATACCACGTCCAAGAGGGCTTGCAAAAAGGTGGCTTTTGGGTACAGTCCCGAATCACATGGAGGCAATGAGCGATAGGAGGGGATTCGTCTCTCCCGGTATAGGGAGTTGATGTTGTGCTGTGTTCGATTGGCTATAACCGGAAATCCCTGGCCAGGGTTGCTGAGATTTACTGGTAAATGTTATCAGCAGTTTCTCGAACTGTTATAGACCTCATATCGACACGACTTATCGAGCTACTGGGGTCTGACGTTTACCACCCCTAGGCGAGATATGCAACATATCAGACGACGAGACCGGACTGTACGGGAGTGTTACTGTTTGGATTCACAGGAGAATGTACAGGCTTGCTTGTTGATCTTCTGAGCGCTCAATACCTGGGTAGCTGTTACGTTTAGCTGACCGCTTGCAGCTTGTGGGTGTTTGATATGATCATCACCTACTGCCGGCGTATTGACGATTCTTTAGAGTCCTACACAGAGGTTTCTTGACTCAGGCAAAACGGAGTAGGAGCACATATGTGATATGTGCGGGACCGAGGATAATGCGATATGTGATACCGTATTATATTCTCGTGATATTTGATATCAGCCGGGTCATCGGATCAAGTATTGATTCGATGAATCGGCACGGATAAATATTAGTCGGTTATATGCGATATAGCCGGATTGTCGGATCAAGTGTTGATTCGATAATTTAATGTATAATAATATATATGATATATTAAATTACATTGACTAATATTTGCTCACTAAAAGATTCTTTTTCTCACTCGGGTAATACATTGATATATATGCGATATATGTTAATTGTATTATTTTATTTTGTTACGATAAATATTATATATGTGATATATAATATTGTAACATGATATGATAATTAATGCAACATGTTTAGTGGAGTTTAAACATGATTAGGGTTTGGATTAGGGTTAAGCTTTCTAGATGTTTCTAGAAGGTTTTCTTTTTGTCATGATAAAGATATTTACAAGTGACTCATGCTTTAACCCAACCCAAACCCTAACCCTAGTTAATTCTCTACAAAGGTTTACTTGACCATGGTTGCATAATTCATCATATTATTCTTTTCATATTCATCACAAAAGGATTCTATTATTGTTCATCATCTTCTTCCTTCTTCTTCTTTGCTTGAAATGCTTTCTTGCTTTGATTTTGTGATGGATAAAGATGAGAAAAAGATAAATAAAGAGAGCAAAAATCATACTTCATCATCCTCATCTTCCCTTGCCATTTAGATGAGGGTGTTCACATCATTTCATGAGTGTTAGCTTGTGTTAAAGAAACTTCAAGGTAGATCATCTTAGTATCGAAGATCGGAAGTAACGGTTGCGTCTTTCTTTTCGTGGAACCTCTCGAGAGTCCGGATCCCGATGATCGCAGCGAAGGGACCACAACACGGAGCATATGAAGTGAAGGACCAGATCTACAAAGGTTGTAATCCCTCTCACTTAGTGTTAAGTTGTTAGCATGTTAGTTTTCGCCTAATCTCTAGTTTAAAGATCCGTATTCGGGTTGTTCGGCACGGCTAAATTTTTAATCGGGCATGGTTGATGCCTCGTAGACCCTTGTGCGCGTGCCTAGCAAACCTACAGTGGTATCAGAGCCAAGCTAGAGCTTTAGGCGAAGTCTAGACGAAGTTTGAAACCCGATCGAACCCGAAACCCCAATTTTACGAGCTCTCTGGACTTTTTCTAAAAACTGGGATTTTTCCACATTAAAAATGCTTAAAAAATTCAGCAGAGAATTATAAGAATTACGGTGCAAAAAGTTTTCGATGAACAGTACAAAGTGCGGCGGAACCGCGGCAGAAGCATGCCTTCTGCGGCGGTTCCGCGGCTAAAGGATGACGTCATCATTCCCTGTTTGCACAGTAACTCCTATTTTATTATGCTGGATTTTCTGGGAATTTTTAATATTTATTCAAGAGTTGAATTTTCTGGAGTTATTTTGGGGATTCGATGTTTCGACCGGGATGTCTAATTTTGTCTATGTGGTTTTCCGGATAATTTTTAGAAACTGTTAAAAAGTTCGAACGGATATCAATAACTCACTTTTTCCCCTGTCGGAAAATTTTTCAAAAGTTGGATTTTTTCTCGTGTTTAAGAATGTTCTAAGTCGTGCAAGTAACTCGGTGGACCCTCTAGAAGACAACAAACCTTAACTCGATTATGTGACCGTCTTGAACTGCCTTTTGAACCTTAGGGTTTGGGGCAATACGGCGTGCCACATGTGAGGCGTTGGCTTGACCCTTCTACGGCTGGACCATTGGTACTGTGGCATATGATAGATGTTTTTGAACTAATTTCAAGTGTTGAGATATATTGGGGAAATCTTGGGTGTTTGATGATTCGATCGGAAATTTTAACTTTGTCTATTTATCTGGAATGTGATACAATATTTGGAATCCACAGGTAGTTATGAGATAACTGATTTGAATAATATAAACATAGAAGTTTAGTCTCAGTTGATCGGTTGCTACGGAATTTTGATGTGATCAAAAGTCCGTCGCAATCACGTAGCGTACGCGGATACTCGCCGGGAAAACTTAATAGACAGCTACACCTCTTAGCCCCGACCAAGTGACTGTAGGAGAACCCCGTCGCCGAAAGCATCCGTTCGGGTGCTCGCGGTAGCGGTGTTCCGCCTTAGTCACTTCGTCGACGGTATCAGGGGTGCAGCCGCCTACTAAAGTTTGCGACGAGCATTCGATCAGGATGTCGGGAATCTTGTTGAATTGCCCGACTTGATATTGAAAAGAGTTTTCGATAATGAGACTAAAATGCGGGGTTTATAATTGTTAGGCATGTGATGTCTAAGGAATTCATTTGGTTAGGCATGTGATGTCTAAGGAAGTTGCGGATTCTAACTGTTGTAGTTTTACACTTTCTTTTCTGTGACCGTAAGCGTAGTATGTGGTGTATCGCCGGCTTCGTTGCTATACATCAACGACAATCGGGATACGCATACTTGCTTACGTTGATGATATGTGATATTATGTGTTGCTGTGATATGTTGTATTGGATCGTCGCGTTTGAATAGCCGGGGGTTTTATGTGGGATGAGAGTTTTTTCTTTTTCATTCATGTAAAATTCATTTGTATGTAATATTCTTTTATTGGGGCACTTCCAGGTAGCGGAAGATGTCACCATTGTATATTATTTACTTTTCCGCATTAGGCAGACCCAAGGCGGGGAGCACAAGTAACCGGGTTCTAGGGTCCAGTGGGAGACCATCTCGAGAAGTCGAGACCGGGTCTCCTAACCCTAGAATTGGCAGTGTTGCTTGCCGCTCTCGTAGGGGTCTAGGGATGTGGGTTTGGCTATTCATCACGACCGTGGAATCCGTGTTTTATACATGCTCGTATTGAAAACACGGACGTCCTAGTATATCCAATATTTCATATATGTTCTTCTGCTGCAATGTTCTGTGATGAGATCATATTACTGCCTGAGACGAATGTTTATATTATATATATGAGATATATGTTATATTACAGATTTCGTTTTCAAAAGAGATGCTTGTGAAGCATAATAAAATGGGACTTCATTAATGAGATTAATGAAATAAAAGAAACCTAAGATATTGTAGAAACTTGTTTAAATTAAAAACGGGTAGCTCTAGTTCTTGCTTTGCATCGCGGTGTTCCTTGTAGAACATCCTGCACCTTATTCGATAAGGAAAGGACCGAGATCCCTTCACCGGGAGTGACTCCTTTAGCAATAACTGGCAGATGCTACAAACTCGGTTTGTCTTTTGATTGCTTCTATAGTTCTTGCTTTGCATAGTGATATTTGTGAAATATCCTGCACCTTATTCGATGAGGAAAGGGCCGACGATCCCTTCACCGGGAGTGACCCCTTTAGCAAAACTAGAAAAGCCTCAAAAACACTCCATTTAAAATCACTCGATTCTACAACGATATCAAGTTCATTACGCAAAGGGTTTTCTTAAAAACCTGTCGTAGCCCTCCGTCATTTCAGATAAGGACTGTTTAGTATTCGTGCTGCGTTTGTTGGCCTTTGTCAAGGCGTAGTGTGCGGTAGCTGAATAGTACTTATCTGCTTATGCATATGATGCAGATTGGATTAGGGTAGTCGTGCGACCTTGTTGGCCTTTGTCAAGGGCCGTGCGGGTGGGTTTACTTCAATCAAGAAATGACGGGTTGAACTTGACTAGCAGCCTATGGTTTGTTGGCCTTTGTCAAGGTCATAGGAGGCTTGGGGCAAAATATTATCGGGAATTTCAAGTGTTGAAATTTGCAATGAGATTGCATACCTTCTATGAGATAGTTGGATCCCGATACCCGCTGCGAGTAAGAGTTACTCCCGGGAGAGTTTTACACATTACAATTAGCCGATCAAGTAGGTGTCTAGAAAGGTGTCAACGGGGTTACGCCTCTTGGAAAACGAGGTTTACTTTAATTAGGTTCGTGCGAAAGCACGGGGGACCTCCCTCAAAGTACCGACACTGGCCTAGCTGAAAGATTGGCGAACTTGTAGCGTGTAATTAATCCCGGCTAGTCTTTCCTTTTAGGGTTTGAAGGAAGATTTGATTAAAACAGTGGGAGACATCCTGATTAGATATATTAGATAACCAATCTAATCTTGCAAGAGCATACGCTGAGTGTTTTCTTCTCTCTCTCTCCAGGTAGCGACCATATCACGCCTTAATCAAGATAATAAAACGGATATATTGACCGAACCCGCTTGTTATACTGAGCTGGGGAACGTTGGTCCCGCTCCAACTTATAATTGTTATAAGACAGAGCAGGAAATTAGGGAATACCAGATTTCCCGTGCCGTCCAAACGAAGAAAGTGCATGCTGATGCATCTTTTTCGGGTGTGTTCATTACAAAGAACTGTTTCTCAGTATTCTTTATGTCCTAGGTATGAGATACCAGATCAGGATTCCGCATATGTAATCTGTTACATGGGCTACAGAAAGGTAGAGAACTGAGAACGGGTGATAAGTTTCATGAGACAGAAAACGGTGCAAGTGTTGCAGCCAAGTCTGTTGGTCACTGTCACCCTGTATTACCGGAATACATTGATTCTGAACAAATGTTATTAGATACCGAACCTGATATACAAAATCATATCAGTCTCTTTATTAGTAAAGAAAGGATATAATTTTGTATTGTTGGATAATGTTTTGAACATTTCCTATATCAAGAGTTGATCGGTTCAGGCACGTTATCTAAAAGCATTGACGTTCTAAATCAAACTACAGTTCTTAGTACAAGGAACACACACAAGAGGAAGAGTTCAGAAATGAATGAATCCTTCTTGAGGTATTGTAGACTAGGTCATATCAATGCGACCCGACTGGCTGAAGTTACATTTAGATGCATATTTAAATTAGTTTGAATTTACATCTTGTGAAACTTTCCGGTCATGTCACAACGATAAAATGACCACAGCTCTGTTTATTGGAAACAGAGAAGGAGTTAGTGAACTCTTGGGAATTGATACATGCTGATGTATGAAAATCTCCTGTCTACACATGCCAAGACTGGTTCTTTGTACTTCATTACATTCTCTGATGATCTCTTAAGATTCAGACATATGTTCCTGCTGAAACACAAGTCCGAACCTTTTGAGATATTCACAGAATATAAGTTAGAAGTAGAGAACCAAAATACGGGTATAAGTATTATGTCCTTTGATGAGATCAAGGAGGAGAATACTTGAGCACGGGATTCCTGGACTATTCTAAAGGAGAATGAGATTCTCTCTCAGCATTACTCCTCCGTATACACCATAGCACGATGGTATATCGGGGCGGAGCAATAGCACCCTATGTGATATGGTGTGCTCTATGATGAGTACTACTGAGTTGCCTATTTCCTTTTGGGAGTTATGCACTTGAGAAGCTGCATACCTATTGAATAGGGTTCAAATCAAATCAGTTGCCTACCACTTCATATGTGATATGGAAAGGGAAGAGCCCATATCTTAAGCTTGTTAAGATTTGGGGTTGTCCGGCCTATGTCTAAAAGCAAAATCCGGACAAGCTCGAGGCAAGGTCTGTTATGTAGAACTGGAAATGTTCCAGCTATACAAACTACAGCAGATGATTTGATAGAACCAAAGGATTCAATAGTTACCAACGAACCTCAGCCTCTCCGCCGATCTAGTAGGGTTCCTCACCCCCCTGAGAGATACTTTGGTTTCTCTATGACAGTGGGAGCGAGGATTACATCATAAGATGATGACCCAACTAGTTTCGAGCTGACCATCAGGAGTGAGACTCTGTAAGAATGGCTGGGTGCTTATCGATATGAGATGGAATCCTTATACACCAACAAAGTATGGACTTTGGTTGCTTTATCTAAAGGGTTAAATCCCCATCAGGAGCAAGTATATCTTGAGAAGATTACTTGGTGTACATGGAAAGGTTGAGACTTTCAAAGCTAGACTTGTTAAAGGTTTGCATCATAGACCAGGTATGGATTATGTTGAAACCTTTTCTAAGGATCTATGCTTAAGTCCATCCAGATCCTACTTGCCACGGCTACATACCATGACTACGATATCTGGTGGTTGGGTGTCATGACTGCTTTTCTAAATGATGTTTTAGAAAAGAGCGTCTATAAGTACACAGCCAGAGGGCTTCATAGACAGTGGGAGCAGCGGAAACGTGTGCAAGATGTTTTATATGATAAAACAGGCATCGCGGAGTTGGAACATCTGTTTTGATGTAGTAGTCAAAGAGTTTGACTTCATCAAAATGGTAGATGAACCTTGTATATACGAAAAGGTAGTAGAGAGTATGGTGGTGATCCTCGTAGAGTACGTAGATGACATACTCTTGATAGGGAAGGAGTTTCCTATGCTACGCTCGGTCAATCTCCGCTTATCACGAGGATTCTCCATATAGGATCAAAGTGATACCTCCTAAATCCTGGGTTTTTGGATTTATGAGATAGATCTAATTGGATGTTAGGATACTCACTAGTTGTAGTGAGATGGTATCAATCGATCCTGGGGAGAATCACTGGAAGGGTTCCAGGGTGATAAGGATGACTGAATGTCAGTCGCAGGCTTGTCTATACCCTCAGTGGAGGGACGGTATGTTGGAAGAGTTCCAAGCTAGATACCGTGACATACTAGACGATTAAAGGTAAGATACATCGTTACCAAGGATGCTACCAAAGAGGCAGTCTGGATATATATAAGTTCATAAGATGAACTTCGTTCCTACCATTGTGTGACAATGGAGTTGTGGCTTTTGCCAAGGAACTACCGTCCTATCAGAAATCCAGATATAATTCTTAGGCAGTATCACTTGATCATGGAGATGGTTGATCTCCAGGGAGATCGAGGTTAGGAGAGCAGACACAGAGGACAACAGCGCGGATCCACTCACAAAGGCCTTTTTCCCAGTAGAGACTTTTATGGGATGGTTGAGTATGAGATACTTCAACCGCAGTTAATTGTTGGGTATGCGATACCATAACAGATGGCCCTAGTGCAAGTGGGAGATTGTTAGTTATATGTATGCCCTAGAGGCCATTACTGTACATACGATGTATATTGTAGTGGATGCTAGGACATATATAGGGAGGACTTTCTTGCTCGACATGATAGTATGCTATCTGGTTGTACTTTATCTTAACATGTACTCTGATTATCTCTATATTACATGTTGATAAAGCCCTTAGGATATGTACTCGACTACTGGGACTATGATGAGATCATACTAGTGGAGCCACGGTAGTTGACGAGTACATCCTATAACTGTTCCTAGTCGAGGGTGTATCGAGACAGGGCATCGATGCACCAGAGTAGACTAGCGTATACGCATCTTGACCCATATGATGGGCGATGGATGATCCCATATCCTTCGGTGTTTGACATCAAGGATGGTGTACGGGTGCTCAGTGGAGACTGGGTACACTGGACGGACTCGCCGAGAACTCCCAGATGGTATTATACCATACGTCAGATGGCAGTTCTCCGGTGACACTGGTACAGAGTAGTCTGTTGACCCGAGATCGTCATAGAGTCTTGTGTGATTCCCACTGTGCTTTGATTTCCATCATACCACGTCCAAGAGGGCGTGCAAAAAGGTGGCTTTTGGGTACAGTCCCGAATCACATGGAGGCAATGAGCGATAGGAGGGGATTCGTCTCTCCCGGTATAGGGAGTTGATGTTGTGCTGTGTTCGATTGGCTATAACCGGAAATCCCTGGCCAGGGTTGCTGAGATTTACTGGTAAGTGTTATCAGCAGTTTCTCGAACTGTTATAGACCTCATATCGACACGACTTATCGAGCTACTGGGGTCTGACGTTTACCACCCCTAGGCGAGATATGCGACATATCAGACGACGAGACCGGACTGTACGGGAGTGTTACTGTTTGGATTCACAGGAGAATGTACAGGCTTGCTTGTTGATCTTCTGAGCGCTCAATACCTGGGTAGCTGTTACGTTTAGCTGACCGCTTGCAGCTTGTGGGTGTTTGATATGATCATCACCTTCTGCCGGCGTATTGACGATTCTTTAGAGTCCTACACAGAGGTTTCTTGACTCAGGCAAAACGGAGTAGGAGCACATATGTGATATGTGCGGGACCGAGGATAATGCGATATGTGATACCGTATTATATTCTCGTGATATTTGATATCAGCCGGGTCATCGGATCAAGTGTTGATTCGATGAATCGGTACGGATAAATATTAGTCGGTTATATACGATATAGCCGGATTGTCGGATCAAGTGTTGATTCGATAATTTAATGTATAATAATATATATGATATATTAAATTACATTGACTAATATTTGCTCACTAAAAGATTCTTTTTCTCACTCGGGTAATACATTGATATATATGCGATATATGTTAATTGTATTATTTTATTTTGTTACGATAAATATTATATATGTGATATATAATATTGTAACATGATATGATAACTAATGCAACATGTTTAGTGGAGTTTAAACATGATTAGGGTTTGGATTAGGGTTAAGCTTTCTAGATGTTTCTAGAAGGTTTTCTTTTTGTCATGATAAAGATATTTACAAGTGACTCATGTTTTAACCCAACCCAAACCCTAACCCTAGTTAATTCTCTACAAAGGTTTACTTGACCATGGTTGCATAATTCATCATATTATTCTTTTCCTATTCATCACAAAAGGATTCTATTATTGTTCATCATCTTCTTCCTTCTTCTTCTTTGCTTGAAATGCTTTCTTGCTTTGATTTTGTGATGGATAAATATGAGAAAAAGATAAATAAAGAGAGCAAAAATCCTACTTCATCATCCTCATCTTCCCTTGCCATTTAGATGAGGGTGTTCACATCATTTCATGAGTGTTAGCTTGTGTTAAAGAAACTTTAAGGTAGATCATCTTAGTATCGAAGATCGGAAGTAAAGGTTGCGTCTTTCTCTTCGTGGAACCTCTCGAGAGTCCGGATCCCGATGATCGCAGCGAAGGGACCACAACACGGAGCATATGAAGTGAAGGACCGGATCTACAAAGGTTGTAATCCCTCTCACTTAGTGTTAAGTTGTTAGCATGTTAGTTTTCGCCTAATCTCTAGTTTAAAGATCCGTATTCGGGTTGTTCGGCACGGCTAAATTTTTAATCGGGCATGGTTGATGCCTCGTAGACCGTTGTGCGCGTGCCTAGCAACCCTACATAGTAATCATTAACAAACACATTAGAATAAGTTTCATCTCAAAAGAATCTATTATGTAACTTTTATCGCATTTTTACGGTTAAATACCATATACTTTACTATCGACACAATTCAACATATTCCTTTATATTACCTTTAGAAAACTCACGAGGTAATGAACTACCGCATCACAACACACATACTTGACATAGCACGATGATTTATGAAACATTATGTTATGGGAAAATACGAGTTTACACTTAAATACCTTAAACATTCAAAAACCGTTTTCTTTAAAAAGTGTGTTACTTAATTCCTTGCCAATACGTCTCTACAACCCATTTTGGGGAACCCCGATCAGGATGGTGCGGGTTATCACACGTTCTCGGGACTAGTAGATCGAAATGCAGACCTCCGCAAGGAGCATTCGATCTCGATAGAATTTTGATGCAATTTTTAAGAAAATGATATTTCTACAAAATAAATAAATTTTATTTTTATTAAATATATATATATAACTATTATCAAAATATCTATTTTTAAATATATTATATAAATATTACATGTTTTCTAAAGCAAAGAAATCACAAATTTCATGAAACTGCCTATACAATTCAATACTATTCCAAGATTACACTAAAATACCATATATTATGAAAACTAGGCTATATTCACTATACTATTTCACTTTATAAAATTTACAATTATGAAAACCTTAAAGACGATAATTAAATACTTGAGGTGTATTTTAAAAATATATCAAAACTATTTTTCATAAAACTCCCTCAAGTTATATTAATTTACAATAAGGACCCTAGTAAACATATGTTTAAGCGGGACCAGTTCTCTTGAGCCTCAGGGTGCCGGAGAATATGGGTGCTTGCCTACTTAAGGTAGACAACCTAATAACGGTGTTATCAACACGGTAATTGTCTTGGAAAAAGACACAAATCCTGCAGTCCATGTGCAGCAGTTACCGATAACTCTAAAACAATCAGAACTTCAATTTCTTTTATATCAGTCTAACTCAGACAGAGTCTCAATCTAATATAAAATCAATCTGGCTTGAATTCAATTCAAGTATAACTGAAATACAACATGAATTCACGAATACCAGAATACAATCCATATCAACATAAACATGACTGAACCGAACCATGGATATACTTTGATTACATGACTATCCATTTATATCCATTCCGTTTACTGATATCATAGTTTTGGCAAGTCTTTCATTTACTACAAAACAATACAATACAATCAGTACAACCAATACAATCAATACAATAAACATTACGGGGTTTATAAAGCAGTAGACTGGTACGGAACATGTTAACGGTGGCACGAGGTGGTCACTAAAAAACGTAATTACATTTATGTCGTTGTTCCGTGGTATTATCGACAGCCTTGTACTATGGGTTACCAAAGTCCACGGTGTAAGTTGGACTCCTCTCGTATACATTGGCATATTATGTACCAAACTATAACAACTACGTTAGTATAACAAATATAACATATCTGATTCACCTATTATATTCTCTGTTTATTCTTCTCCTTCTTTCTTTGGGGCTTACCGAGCGATTGTTCGCTGACGACATTCCTATTTCTCTTCTTCTTTATAATGTTTTCAGGAGGACCCGACTTTGAGGAGCTCGAGACCAGCCACGAGCACTTGGAGAAATTCACAGAAGACCCTGAGCATTAGACTTTACTTATACATACTTTTCATTTCAGTTATGCCATTGTTTAAGCATTGCTTTCTATTCCTGTATTTACATTTCCAGTTGTACTTGTAAAGAAATATTTAATCAGTAAAAGTTGTCGTTCTTTTACATCTCTTGTCTTTTCTTGTGTACATTTACTTTATATTGCTTAGATACGTTTAGCGTGTTTACTTTTGAGTAAATACGTAGCGGGCCTCACCGCGTCCCCTTCCTGTACACTGGAAAGCGGGGCGTGACAGGTTTTGTTGGCGGCCCATGCAGGTCAGTTCTGCATGGACATGCAGGTCAATTCTGCATGAAGTCCTAAGCAATATAACACAAGAATCAGCAACTAAAAACATTCTTTACATTTCATATTCCTTGAATCTTACAATTTCATATACTTTAAATCTATCATAACCCTATTTTTATTTCAAGATTATGGATTCTCCAAACAATACCAGCACCAACTTCGACAACACACCACCACCTCTACCGTTTACGCCTACCGTTGTTGCTCCGATTAATGAGCAGACGGTACTGCTTGAGGCAATCCGAAGACTCCTGGGAGGACAGCAGCAACAGACTGCAATATTACTGAACCGTCTAGAAGCGGAAGCGCCCGGAGTAAAGCAATTCCGGGCATTGCACCCAAAGCCATTTTCGGGAAAAGAAAGCCCCCTGGAAGCTGAAGAATGGGCTCAGAGCATTGAGGATGATCTAGCAGCAGCACAAGTGCCAGAGATCGCTTGGGTATGAGTTGCGAAGCTGCAACTCATTGACAACGCCCAAGTTTGGTAGAAGGCGGAAGAAAGCCGTCTTGACCAACCGATCGAATGGAAAACCTTTCGCGACATGTTCGACGCGAAATACTATCCAGAGACTGCCCGATTTAACATGGAACAGCAATTCATCCATCTACAACAAGGTTCAATGTGGACCAAATCTGTGGATGAGTATGATGCTGAGTTTACCATGCTCAGTAGATAAGATATGTCTCAATATTCGATTTTCTAATATCATATACTACACAGCTAACACAAGACCTTAACTGGTTTGCGGCACACCTCATTCCGGCTGCTGAGATCAGGTCCAGACGATTTCAGCAAGGATTAGATCTGGAGATCCAAGCCGCCTTAGCTACAGGGGATTTCCCAACCCACGAACTAGCACTCAAAACTGTCCGTCGATATGAGACAGTGGTGAAGATGAAGGATAAATCCCAATCTGCCGGAGTAAAGCGCCCTGCCACTCAAATGGCAGGAGGAGCCTCTTCAAGGCCAACGTTTGAACCCAGAAGACCGGAAGAAATAAATAACCGGCCAAGTACAGATTTTTGCTTCTACTGCAAGAGGGATGGACACCTGTGGAAGGACTGTAGGCGCGCAAAAGGCATGTGCTTAGTTTGTGGCGCATCCAATCATGGAATTGGAATATGTCCTAATAGACGTAACACAGTTCGAACTCAAAACACTTATCCACGGTGGCCAGCTATCCAGGCTCCTGTATCCCGTCTTGCTCTTCCAGCTCCACCTCCATGTGGACCTCCTGCACAGCCTAATCGCCAATTCTATCAAGCACTAAGGAACATGCCTCGAGGGCAGAGGAACATGCCCCAAGGACAAAGAAATGTGCCTCCAGCTAGAAGGAATGTTCCCCGGGATCAGGCTTTCATTTTAGCGGCCGTAGAAGCCGAGACTGTAGACCAAGATAACCCTAGTAATTCCCTTACATCTTTCCAAAACTTTTGCATTTTTTCTTTCTTCCAAATATTTTTCATGCAATACCAATAGTTCTATCACCAAACTTTTCTTGAATCTGTTACACTTTCTTTCTATAAATTTTGAGGACGAAATTTTTATAAGGGGGATAGAATTTAACAATCATAAACTTTCTGTACAGAATTTTTTCAAAAATACAGAAAGGAACATCTTAGCATGAGCACAAATTATAAATTAAATTTGCTTTTGAAGAGTAAGAAACAACTTGTAGCTCATTGGTAAAACCATGCACTGCTGTGACGTAACCCATGTAATCGAATCCCCCCAGCCACATATATTTTTAATTGATTTTTCTTTTAATCTTTTAGAAGTCCAACAGTTTACACGTACACTACACGTAAAATGAAAAGTCACAAAGAAAACAAACACATGGAAAATGATATACTAACAGACCCTGACACGTGGCAAAAATCCCACACCCGGCCCTATAAATTGACCGGTCAAGATACTATTTGGACCGGCGGCGCCGGGTCCCCGTCGGGAATGGTCCAAATTTTTGCCCCTGGCACCTTTTGGCCTACCCTACTACACCCAATCTGTTTGATTTCTCTGCACAGTTACAGAAGGATTAAAATCACCTCTTTAATTCATTTTAAATGCACATTTTAATTCTCAAATTTATTACCCTAAACTCTAATTTTTCTTATAAATACCACACCACAGTTCACCCCTCCTCATTCAGAATTTCATTATAAAAAACTCTCTAAAATTTCCAAGTCCTAAGTTGTACAAGTGGAGTTAGTAAGAGGCGAAGTTCCGACGACGTTTCGGGAAGATTCCGGTGACGAAACGACGTTCTGACGGTTCCGAAAGCTTCCTCCATCTTCCCTCTTTCTTTATAACCAGTAATCCCCCTCTCCCCTCCTCTTTTGCTACTCTAAAACTTCTCCTTTTCAAAACTCGTCGGAAGCAGAGTTATTCCGGCTTCCGACTATCTTTTCTTTAAAAATCTAATTTTTTTTCTTGATAACAAACATACAAATTTTTAATAGATTGTTTAGTAATCATTAACAAACACATTAGAATAAGTTTCATCTCAAAAGAATTTATTATGCAACTTTTATCGCATTTTTACGGTTAAATACCATATACTTTACTATCGACACAATTCAACATATTCCCTTATATTACCTTTAGAAAACTCACGAGATAATGACCTACCTTATCACAACACACATTCTTGACATAGAAAGATGATTTGTGGAACATTAGGTTATGTGAAAATACGAGTTTATACTTAAATACCTTAAACATTCGAAAACCGTTTTCTTTAAAAAGTGTGTTACTTAATTCCTTGCAAATACGACTCTACAGCCTATTTTAGGGAACCCCGATCGGGATGGTGCGGGTTATCGCATGTCCTCAGTCCTAGTAGAGTGAGATGCAGATCTCCGCAAGGAGCATTCAATCTCGATGGAATTTTGATGCAATTTTTAAGAAAATATTTTTACAAAATAAATAAACTTTATTTTTATTAAATATATATATATATATAACTATTATCAAAATATCTATTTTTAAATATATTATATAAATATTCCATGTTTTCTAAAGCAAAGAAATCACAAATTTCATGAAACTACCTTTACAATTCAATACTATTCCAAGATTACACTAAATACCATATACTATGAAAACTAGGCTATATTCACTAGAATATTTCACTTTATAAAAATTACAATTATGAAAACCCTAAAAAGAATAATTAAATACTTGAGGTGTATTTTGAAAATATATCAAAATTATTTTTCATAAAATCCCCTCAAGTTATATTAATTTACAATAAGAACCCTAGTAAACATAGGTTTAAGCGGGACCAGTTCTCTTAAGCCTCACGGAGCCGGAGAATATGGATGCTTGCCTATCAATAGTAGACAACCTAACAACGGTGTTATCAACACGGTAATTGTCATGCAAAAAGACACAAATCCTGCCGTCCATGTGCAGCAGTTACCGATAACTTCAAAACAATCAGGACTTCAATTTCTTTTATATCAGTCTGACTCAGACAGAGTCTCAATCTAATATGAAATCAATTTAGTTTGAATTCAATTCAAGTATAACTGCAATACAACATGAATCCACGAATACCAGAATACAATCCATATCAACATGAATATGACCGAACCGAACCATGGATATACTCTGATTACATGACTATCCATTTATATCCATTCCGTTTACTGATATCATGGTTTCAGCAAATCTTCCATTTACTGCAAGACAATACAATACAATCAATACAATCAATACAATAAACATTACGTGGTTTATAAAGGGGCAGACTGGTACGGAACATATTAACAGTGGCACAAGGTGATCACTAAAAGACGTAATTATATCCATGTCGTTGTTCCATGGTATTATCGATGGAGCCTTGTACTATGGGTTACCAAAGTCCACGGTGTAAGTTGAACTCCTCTCGTTTACACTGGCATATTCTGTACCAGGCTACAACAACAACGTTTGTATAACAAATATAACATATCTACTTCACCTATTCTATTCTCTGTTTATTCTTCTCCTTCTTTCTTTGGGACTTACCGAGCGATTGTTCGCTGATGACATTCCTATTTCTCTTTTTCTTTGGAATGATGTCAGGAGGACCCGACTCTGAGGAGCTCGAGACCAGCCAAGAGCACTTGGAGCAGTTCACAGAAGACCCTGAGCACTAGACTTTACTTGTACATACTTTTCATTTCAGATATGCCATTTTTTAGGCATTGCTTTCTATTCCTGTATTTATATTTCCAGTTGTACTTGTAAAGAAATATTTAATCAATAAAAGTTGTTGTTCTTTTACATCTCTTGTCTTTTCTTATGTACATTTTAATTTATATTGTTTAGATACGCTTAGCGTGTTACTTCTGAGTAACTACGTAGCGGACCTCGCCGCGTCCTCTTCCTGTACACCGGGAAGTGGGGCGTGACACCGGCACTTTAAATTTCAACCCTAAGATCCTATATATACCTTATACAATTTAAATTATAATAAGATCCCGAAAATTACAAAACTGCCATCAGATACCTAATTTCCGAGATAAATCTTGAACCCAAAATTCTGAACTTATCTCTAAGGAAGACGTCTTAACCTTTGATGGGCAGACGTTAGCTTTTGATCTGCAAAAGACAGAGTGCTTGATAGACGTCTGAACTTCTGAGATTGAGATGTCTGTATCTATGGCTGACTGAGTCTTTTAGGTTCAGACGTCTATGCCAAAGTCTCGGATTGAGATGACTTTAATGCCAGACGTCTGAAGCTCATTGCTACAGACGGCGACAACCGGCGTTGGATCTCACGTGTTGCTCACTCTCCGGCCGGTGGCGTCGACGGCAGCCGCCACGTTCCCTACGGTGGGGTTTGTTGCTGATGGGAGCAAGGAGTCGCCGTATAGTGAGAAGACGACGGTGATTCCTCGCGATGAGGTCTCGCCGTCGAAGTGGAATGAGGTCGGCTCTTACAGTGGCAAAAAGGTGATTTTTTAATCGCTTGATTTGATAAATTTGTTACATTTTTGTCAAATCGTTTGTTTTCGTGTTAAACGGGTGTTTTAAGTTTATGATTCATGAATTTGTCAGCTAATTTATTAGCTTTGAGATCAGAACTGCCAAATTTATTGGGCTGTATTTAAATTAGTTAAATTTTGTTATTATATTTCTATTAGTGATTGTAAGTTGAGTTCATAATAATTCATGAATCGATCAATTAGTTTCCTATTGTATCTGGCTCGTAAATTAATTGATCTGCCAAGTTTGTTGAGCTGTAGTTTTGTTTTTGTTATCTGTTCTCATTTTGCTTTTAGTGATAGTAATTTAAGTCCATAATTCATGAATTGGTCGGCGAGTTTCCTTTCTTATCAGATCAATAAAGCAATTTCCTTTTACGTTAGATTTAAAATTTTGAACATTGCAGGCCTAAGTGATATTTTCTGTTCCGTGATGATAGTGTTATATCCATTGCATTTCATCTTTTAAACCTTTGAAACATTGAAGTAGTCCATTTAGCTCAAAGTACAATATTTTACTTATAAAATGTTCTATCTTTAAGTTCAATCTTCTCTAGCTGGAGGGTTTGAATGAAGCAAACACGTTTTCTTGTGTGTGAATGAAACAAAACATTACTATCTATTATATTTTTATTTGAGAATATTTGGGTTAGCGAAAGTAATTTTGTTGTATGAGTAACTTATGCATCATTCTTAGCTACTTCTAGTGAAATGCAAATGTTTAATCAACCATTGTTTTTTTTTTATATAAAAAATTGTTGTGTTGACAACCTTACCTAAAAATCTCAATTCCCTACAACAACATTTATTTCTTTTATTAGGATGAAGGCACTCTCTATTGATTGATGCAAACTTTCATGTTGAAGTTTATTTTTTCAGAAGATTCAAGTTTGGTGCCAACATTCAAATGGTGATTGGGCATTGGGGACAATTCTATCCATCTCAGAGGGAGTCTCTTGTTTCTCTTCCTAAGGGGAAAGTAAGTTAATATAAAATAATATCAAGATTTGTTTTTTTTTTCCCTTTTCAACTTGAGCTCAATTATTATATTTCCTTTTCAGAGACCGAGGCTAAGAACTGGAACTCTGTTGCCTGCAAATCCAGATATTCTTAATGGTGCAGATAACCTCAGTTCTTATGGGAATGATTACATTGAAGCGTATAGGCGCAAAGAAATGGAGAAGCCACATGTGTATGCTATTGCAGATACAGCCATTAGTGAGATGATAAGAGGTGAGTTTGAAAAGCTTACATATAGGCAATTGAGGTATCTTCCTTCGGCTTTAACTTCTAATACACATTTTAGTTCCATTCTCTTGCAGATGAAGTTAATCAGTCGATAATTCTAAGGTTGGTAATTCATCCTTTCCTGGAACATCTATGAAATTTTTTTATTCTGCATATTGATTGCATTATATCGCATTATGTAAATGTTATAGGCTTGGGCAATTTCCTTATGTATTCTGGTTTGCGTCACTTTTTGATATACAAATGATTAGGATATGTACTATTTTTTAAAAATTATTTTTGGTGTCATAACATATCTTCTACATAAGAAGAATAATTCAGTATTTGTTTATTATACTGATTAACCATGGTGTGCTTCTCCAGTGGGGAAAGTGGATCGGGGAAAACTGAAACGGCAAAAATAGCTATGCAATATTTGGCTGCACTTGGAGGGGGCAGTGGAATAGAAAATGAAATCCTTCAGACCAATCCGATACTTGAAGAATTTGGCAATGCAAAAACTTTAAGAAATGAAAATTCCAGCCGCTTTGTAAGTTTTCATGCTCTTGTTCCTGAGCTTCTGTTTTTCATCTTCACTTTTTTTTTATTGAAGTATCTGTACGACAGATTTCAGCTGGTAGTTTTAGTTTTGCATTTGAATAACAAAAACTATCGCTGAAATATACATTAGAATTTTTTTTTTGTACGAGGATGGAGGATAGATCAATAGGAGGAGAAAGAGGAGGTGAGACTGTAATGGTAGAAGATGGGCGAAAAATGGGCCCTTGAGTGTTCACTCACGTAGATTTCTCGATTATGCATGCATGATACATCCGTGATGATCATTTTTATTGTTTTGTTTTCTAGATTATTCTCTTCTGTATTCTTTTTAGTTTGTTGTATGTTGTTTTTTGATGCTGGGAAAGCTGATTGAAATTCATTTCAGCTCAGATGGAAAAATATCTGGGGCCAACCTGCAAACTTGTGAGGGAACATATTTTGAATCTCTGAGAACTTTAGCACTTGTTACTTCTCTATCCCTTTCAACTGACTTTAAGCGGCATTTTTTTTGTCTCTGCCAACTCAATAACCATACGAGCAGTTCTACTTGAGAAGGTATATGTAATATGGTTATACTTATTACTTATCCTGTTATTTATTTGAATTCCTATGAATCTTGAGCAGTCCAGAGGTCCAATGTGCCGAAGGTGAACGTTCATATCACATATTTTATCAGCTCTGTGCTGGCGCTCCTTTATCTCTCAGAGGTAATCCATGCTTTTGCATCATTTGTGCCACCTTCCCCTCTTATCTATTTGTTGGCAGGATTTTGTAATGCTTCATTCCATCAGACAATCATTATTAATTGATACAATAGAGCTCTTATATATTTTTATATCTTATTGCACATGACGATTAATAAGATCAGGGATTAATGTCCATCTTGTCATAAGTAGTTTTAAAGTTTGCAAGTGACCTATGAACTAAATAGAAAGAAAAACGCATTGTAAAATCTTTCTCATAGTATTCCATCTGACTATTAAATATCAAGATGACATCAATGGTATTTGTTTAATTATTTGCTATTGGCCCTTGATGACTTCACATCACCTTTTCTTGCCTGTTTTAATCCTTTTTTCTTGTCTTGGGAACAGAGAAACTAAATTTGAAAAATGCGGATGCGTACAAATATTTGTAGCAGAGCAATTGCCTTTGTATATCTGGAGTTGATGATGCCGCAAGATTTCGTGCTGTTATGGTACTATATATAATTCTTTTGACATTCTCTTTTTTCCCATTATTATACAACTTCATGATGAATTCTGTACAAGAGCTTTAATATCTGGATATAATGTCTATATTGATCATTAACTTGACTCGTTTTCAGGAAGCTGTGAATGTAGTTCATATCAACAAAACTGATCAAGATACTGTGTTTGCAATGCTTTCTTCTGTTCTATGGTTGGGTAGTGTCTCCTTTTCTGTTATCGACGATGAGGACCATGTTGAGCTTGTTTAGGATGACAGTATGTTTTCCACAAGCTTTTGTATGCAATCCTAATTGTTTGAGTTCTTTCGACCATCTCATCAATAATGCTATCGTCTACAGATGGTTATTGTTCTGCCTGGTGTAGCACCCTACCATAACCACTTTACGTGATTTATATGCTGAGAACCTTACTGGACAGTTCACTACAATTTTTTTGTTGCAAAATCAAGCATAATGCAAATTTAAGGCGCAATAGTTTCCTCCTCCCCTCTCCTCGTCTAGGATTCTTCTTACAGCAAAACATCTTATAATGACTGTTTTACAGTTGCAACATTCAGGTTTAGGAAGCAACATCTATTTAATCTATAATTAATTTATTAATTTACAGTTTTCACAAACACTTCAGGTTTTAGAAAGTTTTGATGTCCCAATCACTAAATATTCCAATTCATATCTAGAAGCATATATTTTCATGTTATTATAATTTTTACTTCATGATTTGTTGTTATGGAACATGGACCAGGAATCAATACGAGGACAATAGGATATTTGTAATTATTAGAACAAGTAATTGGTGGAAAAGAAAGATTTTCCTTGATGATAAAAAGAGTGTATAGGGGCCCTATTTATACAAGTTGAGAGACGTCCAAATAGGAAACTCCTAAGAAAAGAAGAAAAGCGGTAAATATACAATTAAATATAACCTACTAAATATAGCGACCATATACTATATTTAACACCCCCTCAAACTCACGGTGGGTCAACTACCGAGAGTTCAGATAAGAAAAACTGAAACTGAGATTGTGTCTGAACCTTGGTGAAGAAATCGGCCACTTGTTCTTTGGAAGAAACATGATGAAGGGATAACCGACGAGCTTGATATTCCTGACGAACGGGATGATAGTCCACTTTACTATGTTTTGTGTGCTTATGAAATACTGGATCAGTTGCAATATGAATTGCAATTTGGTTATCACGGTATAAGGGAATGTGACGAGGTGAAGTGACGTTCATGTCGACTTCATAGCCATTAGAGCTTAGCAGCAGTGTCAGCTATGGCGCGACATTCTGCTTCAGTGCTCGAACGGGAGACAATGTCTTGACGCTTACTTCGCCAAGATATGAGTGAAGATCCCAAGAATATACAATATCCAGTAGTGGAGCGGCGGGTGTCGGGATCATCCGCCTAACCAGCATCTGAGTAAGCACGAAGAGAGGGACAAACTCGAGGGAAATAGCGAGGACCGAGTAATGGTGCCACGAAAGTAGCGTAAAACACGCAGTAGAGCAGTATAATGTGTAGATGTAGGGGCACTAACAAGCTGGCTTAAATTGTGCACTGCATGAGCAATATCCGGCCGGGTGATGGATAAGTATATCAGGACACCTACTAGTTTCCGATAACGAGTTGATTGTGGTAAAGGGTCGCCACCATTTCGACGAAGTTTCAAATTCAGCTCCATTGGTGTGGAAGTTGGAGTGGAATGTGAAACAGTGAAATCTGTGAGAGCAGCTCGCTGAAGAATGTCAGAAATATACTTTTGTTGAGAGAGTAGATAGCCCTTGGAGAAGGAAGAAACCTCAATCCTCAAGAAATAACGAAGAAAACCAAGGTCCTTCATGGTTTTGAAGATGTTGTTTTAAAAAGATGATGGTGGAGGAATCACTGCCTACAATAATCATATCGTCAACATAGAGTAGTAAAATGACGTGACCTCAAGAGGAGGAGAGGTAGAACATGACATAGTTACCAAGACTTTCAATAAAGCCTGAGGTAATAAGAGTTCGACGGAAGCGTTCAATCCAAGCTCAAGGAGCTTGTTTAAGACCATAGATAGCACGACAAAGACATCAAACATGATTCAGCGGAGCGGGGATATTAGGAGGAGGTTGCATATAAACCACTTCAGAGAAATCACCATTTAGAAAAACAATCTTAACATCCATCTGATATAAGGGACTAGTTTCAGATAGCAGCAACTGCGATAAGGGTGCGAACAGAGGTCATTTTTTGCAACTGGACCAAAAATTTCTTCATAGTCGATACCATATTCTTGGAAGAAACCACGAGCCACGAGCCGAGCTTTGTAACGTTCAATAGAGCCATCAGACTTGGTCTTGATTTATAAATCCGTTTACAACCAATAGGTTTTACCCCTGATGGTAGTGGTACGAGATCCTAAATATTAGTGTGATGGAATGCTTCTAGTTCTTCTTGCATAGCCTATTGCCATTCTGATATTTTTGCAGTCTCAGAATAAGACTTTGGTTCCTGAAGAGAATGAATAGCAACAAGGAAGGATAAAAATTGAGGGGAATAAAAGTTAGTCATATAAAAACTATAATGAGCAGGAGGTCGCCGGTCTCGCGTAGGATTGCGACAAGGAGTAGAATTCACCGGAGAAGATGTGTTAGCTGTAGAGGAACCATCGGTCGTTGGAGCATCTGTGGAAGGCGTGATGGTGACAGAAGTAGGGTTGGGTATCAACTCAGACGAAATAGGAGAGGAAGGCAAGGTAGGAGTATAGGAAGATGTGGTGATAGAAGATGAGATGGGTGAGTGAGGAGTTAAGTCAAGAAAGGAGAGATCTGGTGGAGAAGATACGGTAAGTAGAGTGTATTTTCGAAAAAAGTAACATGTCGAGCTATACGGAGGCATTGCGTTGTGGGATCATAGCAACGGTAACCTTTGTGAGCAGAACTATATTCTAGAAAGACATATTTGACTGATCGGGGAGAAAGTTTGCTTCGTTCTCAATGCAAATATTCTAAAATCCCATGGCACTACCCCTCAACAATCATGTTCTCACACACATGAACAAAATGGTGTTGCTGAACGCAAGCACCGCCACATCCTTGAACAGGTAATGGGTGGAAAAGAGTGATTTTTCTTGATGATAAAAAGAATGTATACATGTCCTATTTATATAAGTTGGAAGACGCCCAAATAGGAAACTCCTAAGAAAGGAAGAAAAGCGGTAAATATACAATTAAATATAAAGTACTAAATATAACGACTATATACTATATTTAACAGTAATATTAGCAACAGATATAGTCTGCCTTGAAAATTCGGACCATTTCATAAAGAGACCATTTAAAGATACTAGATACACATTCAAGGAAAGCATTACAAAATTATAGATGCAATTAGAAAATTTCTTGACTGCATATTGCAAAAGAGAAGTAAAGTCTATCATCTTTCTGGAAGATTCTATGCATGCTAAATATTTTGAAACCTAAACTTCGGTCAGAGAGAGTTTCTTGTCAATTGAAAAAAAAGTAAAAACTCAAATTGTGTCCCATTCTTTGCGCCGATTCTCTGAAATGTTAATTTTCATCATTTCTTCTATATGAAAGTTGGCAAACTCTTCTGCTAATTTGCTCCCTGGTTCCCGGAAAAATCTATTCTAGAAGGGCTTGCATGGACTCTGGTTGGGCTCTGCTTACATGTGGGGGAAGCCGATCTAAGGGCTATGCAAGGACTTGCACCATGTAAGCCCTTGCATTGTAGATTTTTTCCTGGTTCCCTACGTGTAGATAATGTTGCCGGTCTACTCGGACGTGACATTGAAAATTTAAAGTCGGCCTTGTCAACTGTTAGATGAGAGTTGGCAATGGCATTATAATCCAAAAGCTTACTCTTTCACAGGTTGCTAAACTACTTATCCAAGACATTACTCATCCTTATCTACGGATGACTTGATTCCTTTGTTTGGATGTTTCAGGCAATGGACACAAGGGTTGAATTAGCAAAGTCTCTGTATGCTAATCTGTTTGAGTGGCTGGTAGAGCAAATCAACAAGTCATTGGAAGTGGGCAAGAGGCGCACTGGGAGGTCTATCAGCATTCTGGATATCTATGGTTTTGAATCTTTTGATGTACAGTTCCTGTCATATTTAGTGCTTTATCTCTGATTTCTGTTAAATGAACTCTCATGACAAAATTCTACAATTTGCAGAAGAATAGCTTTAAGCAAATTTGCATAAATTATGCTAATGAAAGGCCGCAACAGCATTTTAACTGCCATTTGTTAAAAGCTAGAACAGGAGGTAATTCATTTGAATATCATTTCGTTTAAATACTGGGCTTGGTTAAGATTTACTAATTTATAGTAGATATTGTTTGGTTTAAAGAAATACTACATGATTTAAATATCGAGATTTTACCACAAGAGATGACTAGAAATAGAAAAGATGACTTAGACATCGGTGATGCACACACGCGCACACACACTCTCTCTCTACATTGGATGCACACGCGCGCGCATTCACATCCACGCTTAGAGTTTGTCTATGATCTATTCAATAGGACTTGGAAACAAATTTTATCAAGTTTTAGCCATTAGATTCACTTTGGGATTTGTGCGATTAATTATGAAGAAAAGCTATCATACATTCCAATCAGAATATAATTGTTTGCACAAATCTTAAAATGGATCTTGTTATAGAATACTCGTATTGTACACATGTTTTTTTTTATATGTAATTAGATACTAAATAGACGTGTAATAGCAAAATGATATTGCCTATATAAAGAGCATGATTGGGATTAATCCAATCTATCCATTATATTTCCATAATCTTCTCTCTCCTCTCTAATTCTGGTATCAGGCAATCTGAACCATTCATCACACCAGATTTAATCTTGGTCATCCATCTCATCCCCAAACACCAAATACCAAATCTAACCCTAACCTCAGCCGCCGCTATCACCGTAACCCGCCGCCGCCATCATCACCGCCTCGCCTTCGCTGAGGAACCTCTCCGGAGCTTCCTTGAAGCTAGTCGATCTTGCTACGACCTTCAGAAGACCATCGATGGCTGCCTTCGATTAGATCCAGATCTGAAGTTACTCGATCTCATCATGGCAGCATCGATGACGACTTGGAGCTCTTCCTCATCATCGATTTCGACCTAAATCCCTTCCCCAACATCAACTTCTCACCTGAGATCACTCAGATCTCAGATCTCAGATCTCGACTCGAGATCCTCCCATTCATCATCAAATCCAGATCTGAAGTTACTCGATGTCATCATGGCAGCATCGATGACGACTTGGAGCTCTTCCTCATCATCGATTTCGACCTAGATCCCTTCCTCAACATCAACTTCTCACCTGAGAGATCTCAGATCTTGACTCGAGATCCCCCCATTCATCATCAATCTACCTTGACTTGTTGTTCTTGACTTCGTTTGGCGTCGACTTGGTGTTCTTGAGCGGCACAGGATTCGACTTGGCCTCTTGAACGAGGAAGAAGGCTTGGTGGTCGGTTCTTTGAGCTACAGTGTCATCTCTCAACCTCGATTTGGAAGCAGTTGATTTGAGGATTTGCTTACTGCTTTGGTTGTGTGGTGTTGATTTGAGGAGTTTTTCTCATTATGCTATTCCCGATTGGTTATGTTTTCGAAGTGATTGTGTTATCGGAGACCAAGTTTGGATCCGTTTGATTTGTTTTGGTGGTTGGTTGATTGCAGATCGGCTCTTGATAGATCGATCATGGCTCTTTGGGTGGAATCTATAGATTCCTTTCTTTGTTCTTGATTAAAGAGTGGTTCTTTGATTCTTGGAGATGGAGAGCAAATTAGAAGGAAGTCGATCTCTTCCACCGATGTCTTGGCCACCAAGATGGTGGACTTCAAGCTAGATGATCTGAACTTCCACAGTTGGAAGCTTGTGGTGGAGCGATATATCAAGGGGCAGAGAAAGGACGACCACTTAACGAAGCTTCCTCCTAATCCGGTTACCGCCGATTGGGAGGCGGATGATGCACAGTTTAGTCATCTCATACTTAGCTCGATGGAGTGACGGATTATGGATGGGCTCGTCCACTTGGGACTCGTAAAGGCGATTTGGGATCAGCTCCATGAGCTTTATTCTTCACAGTAGAGCCTCCCGAAGGCCTACGATTTGGTGCATTAGTTATACAAGATTCAGTAAGAGACTCGCTCACTACATTAGTATTACTCAGAGTTTTGGCGTTTTGCCCAGCTGGTCTCGGAGTTATTCTCGATCACTAATGATATTACAGAGATAAGGAGGCGACATGACGCCCTTCTAGTGACCATTTTTCTTGGTGGGCTACGGTCCGAATATTAGTCCGCACGTCCGGCCTTACTTAGGAAGGCGGATATTACTCTTGTGGTCACTTATCACACCCCACCAAATTTTTCAGTCGAAAATTACCAATGAGCAGCATGTATCTGATGAGCACGGTGCTCTTATCAGGCCGAAAAGTTATCCCACCTATTACTCTTCATGAGAGAGGGGGCAGGTCGTAGAGGCGGTAGAGCTGAAGGCCGAGGTCGAGGAGAGCCTCATGTTTGTGACCACTGTCATCAAGAGGGACATATTCGCAGTACCTGTTGGAAGTTGAATGAGATGCATCCCCAGCCTCCTTCTCGCCCTGCTCTCTGTGCACATGTTGGGACCTTATTTTCTATATCTACTACTTCGACGGATTCAATATCATTCGAGAGTTCCGTCAAGTCTATGGAGGAGGAGATTGCTTGATTGAGGGTTCTTGTGATCTCATTTGCTTCTAGTAGCCAGGCTGATCGGCTATATCTCGGGCTTCAGCTGTTACCACTTTGTGTCTTTCGAGAGTTAACCATAAAGCTTTTATTACTTTAACTTCTGTATGTCATCTCTGGGTGATCGATACAGGAGCGACGAATCATGTGACAGGAGAGAGGCATTTTATCCTCATATAGGCTAAGGCCAGTGTGTACCCCAACAGTGACTTTAGCGAACGAACACCACCTCTGCTATAGAGGGAGTTGGTTATGTTCGTGCCATATCCCAGTTACCTCTCTCTTCTGACTTATCATTGCTTTCTATTAGCCAACTAACTCGAGATTTGAACGGTGACGCAAATTTTTTTTTCTGGTGGATGTATTTTTCAGGAGCTAGGGACGGGACGGACGATTGGCACAAGGAATGAGATGATGGGTTGTGCTATCTCGATGAGCATCCACATCCTATAGCCTGTTTAACAACATCCACATTTGCCTTTGATGACCATTGTTGGTTTGGTCACTCTTCTCTGCAGACCTTAAAGGGGATTATTCCCTCTCTTGGTACTTTGTCTAGTTTAGAGTGTGAGTTTTGTGAGTTGGGTAAATATTATCGCTCTAGCTATCCATCTCGTATCGATAAGAGAGCTAAAAAAATTTTTGATTTAGTTCATTCTGATGTTTGGGGGCCATGTCATGTTCTCCAAGGAGGCATTCGCTACTTTGTGAGTTTTATTGATGATTTTCCTCGAGTCTCATAGTTATATTTGATGAAATCTATGAATGAAGTGTTTTCTCATTTCCAGATCTTTTGTTCTGAAGTTCAGACTCAATTTGGGGTCATTGTTGGTATCTTGAGGAGTGATAATGTTAAAGAGTATTTTAGTACACCCTTTAGAAAGTATATGGAAAAACCTGGTATTATTCATGAATCTTCTTGTCCTTATACCTCCAGAAAATAGGGTGGCAGAAAGGAAGAATTTGCATTTGTTAGAAATTACTTGTACCATTTTGTTTCATATGCGAGTGTCCAAATTCTTTTGGTGATCCAGTTCTTACTGTTAATTACTTGATTAATCGTATGTCCTTTGTCCTAGATGGATAGATTTCTCATTCCATATTGTTCCCTTCGGTGGTCTCTTTTCCTGTTCCTCCACAGGGTTTTGGGTGTGTATTTTGTCCATGATCTACAAGCCGAGGGATCTAAACTGGATCCCAAGGCTATTAAGTGCCTTTTTCTTAGGTACTCAAAAGGAATATCGTTGCTATAGTCCCGAGTTACATCGTCGATTTATATCGGCCGACGTGATTTTTTCTGAGTCCACCCCATATTTTTCTACATCTTATACTCCTGTAGACATAGACAATGACTTTCCTTTAGATATCTCATATCTTCTGTTACAAGAGAGCACCCTTTCTGAGCTGGTCTATGTTACCATAAATCGCTATACCACTAGCGAATTGTGAATTAAAACTATCGTTTCTAATTCGGGAACACTAGCACTCCGGATCGGATAAATCACCGTTCCGATCGAACCCATTAAAAACTTTTCTTAAATTAGGCATATAATTGGGTGTGTTGGAATATACTAAAAAATATGTTTGTTTTAGCAAAAAAATTGAAGTGTTTATATGTATAATATAGATCAACACACACATACAAACAATTCATAAATACTCCACTTTCTAAAGGTATGTATTATGTCTTATATAATCATATGGAGGAAGACTATCTTATCATACCGGGTTCCACAACAAGTAGCGTTCAACGTTCCTATTTTCGTTTCTCATACCGAAACGTTCCGCGTTCCGGGTAACATTGGAGTTGGTAGATTCTTCGCCTTTCGTGTTGGAGGTCATCCATACTGTTTCTATTGACCCATCTCCCACCCCTAATTTCCTACTGTTGGGCCCCACACCAATGGTTATGAGGGTGTATGCTCGTCGAGCCCGTACGGCTTCTGAACCTCAGCTTCCTACTGTCAGAGTCTCAAGCTCCGCCGAAGGCTGATATCGATCTCCCTATTGCCTTATGAAAAGGCATTCGAAGATGTACTTCTCACCTTATAACTCATCATGTGGCGACTTCTCATTTATCTCCGGCATATCGGACGTTTCTCTCCTTCCTCGACTTTTATACTTTACCCAAGTCCCTCTCTGATGCTTTATCTCATAAAGGATGGACCGATACTGTGATCGATGAGATACTCGCCCTCAAATAGAATCAGACTTGGGATTTGGTTGCTCTTACGACTGGGAAGAAGGCGGTAGGGTGACGTTGGATTTGTGGGACCCTTTCCCGCTTGAAAGCACGTTTGGTTGCTAGAAGGTACTCACAAACTTACGAGATGGATTATGATGAGACTTTTTCTCGCGTGGCCAAGACCTCTGTCCGTCTACTTATGTCTCTTGTGGCTACTCATCATTGGTCGACGCATTAGCTTGATATAAAGAATGCGTTTCTTCATAGTTCTTTGGTAGAGGAGTTCTATATGGAGTAACCTCCTGATTTTGTTGCTCAAGAGGAGTCTGGTCTAGTTTGACGCTTGAAGAAATCATTTCATGGCTTGTAACAGTCTCCTTGAGTATGGTTTGGGAAGCTTACTAAGTTGGTTATTTCATTCGGTTTCAGACGGCGTGCTCATGACCATTCGTTGTTTTACCGTAATAACACCAATAGTCTTTGTATTCTTTTGGTAGTATATGTTGATGACATAGTGATTATTGGCGATGATGTGGCTGGTATTGCACAGCTTAAGTATCACCTTCAAACAAAGTTTCAGTCTAAAGACCTTGGGAGTCTTAAATATTTCTTGGGTATCGAGATTGCTCGATTGAAAGATTGCATTTATATCTCACAGCGAAAGTATGTACTTGATATGCTGATTGAAGCTGAAATGTTAAGAGTGAACCCATAAAAGCTCCAATGGATCCTAATACTAAGCTGCTTTCAGGACAAGGTGATTTGTTTGAAGATCCCGGAAGATACCGACGATTGGTCGGTAAGCTGAATTATCTCACCGTCACTCGACCTGATATGCAATATCCTGGTAGCGTAGTGAGTCAATTCATGATCGATGCTCGAGCTGCTCATTGGGATGCGGTGATTCGGATACTTCGATATTTGAAGAATGCTCCAGAGAAGGGTCTACTATATTATCATCGACATTCTTGGATAGCAGGATTCACTGATGCAGATTGGGCTGGGTCTCCATTTGATCGCAGATCTATTACAGGATATTGCGTATTTGTAGAAGATAACATAGTCTCCTGAAAGAGTAAGAAGCGGAGTGTAGTGTCTCGTTCCATTGTCGAGTCAGACCATGGCGAATACTACTTGTGAGCTTGTATGGATCCGCTCTCTGCTTAGAGAGCTTGGTTTTGAGCCCGTTTTCTCAATGCGGCTATATTGTGATAATAACGCTGAATCTATATCGCCTCTAATCCTGTATTCCTTGAGCGAATGAAACACATCGAGGTTGATTGTCACTTTGTGAGAGAGAAGGTTGAAGATGAGATCATCGACACTTACTATATTCAATCTATTCATCAATTAGCAGATTTATTCACAAAACGTTTGGGAAGGAATAGAGTGCATTTTATTTATAATAAGCTATGTATGATATGCATGCTCTAACTTGAGGAGTGTTAGAATAGCTGTATTGTACATGTGTTTCTTATATGTATTTAGATACTAGGTAGGGGTGAAATAGCAAAATGACATTGACTATATAAAGAGGAGAATTAGGAGTAGTCCCTATCCATTACATTTCCTTAATCTTCTCTCTCTCCTCTCAATTCTTAACAGATCTAATGGCTAAGAACTTGGTAGGATTTGTTTCCAACTCCTATCGAATAGTTCTTAGTCTAATTATTAGAAAGGACAAAGAGTTTGGAATAAGGTGTATGAATTTTAAATTCAAAGCATGCAATTAACAAACTTAAAATGGATAATGATGTGGATATATTTAAATGAGAGAATTGAGTGAGAATTTTCCTTATATCTTGTATTCTTCTGTTAAAATAGAGAGACCATCAATTGATGGCATGATCTATACCTTTGGAATTTGCATTCTAATTGAGAGAGAGTGTGCATGCGCGCACGCGCGCATGCACACCTTGTTGTTAAGCAATCAGAAATGCACCATCGAAGTGCACCACATATTTGATTTTGCCAAATGCTTTGGTGCTTTATTAGTTGTTACTGTAAATGTATGGTTTTATTGGCAAGAGTGGTTGTGAGCTATTCTTCAGGTGTTTCTGTTATCTATTGGAAATTGACCAACTCCAAAAAAAATACACAGATAACGTATGGCTTTTTGGATTGTCTGGCTTAGAATAATATGATCAAAACTTTTAACATACTATTTTACTTTACCCAATGCACTTGTAAAACAATATCTCACTTGAAACAAAACTGACATGCTTTGGTTACCAAATTTTCTTGGCCAATATATGCAATATCGGATATGGACATGTGAAGGGAGTTTTTCAAACACTAGAACTGAGATTATTAGTTATGTTGGATTCATATGCAGGACTGAATGTAAGAACCAAGAATTTTATTTTCTTCAATTTATCCTAATCGTGGAGGCTATCCGGAATTCTATATAGACATGGTTTCTATTTATGCCTCTTTCTGTTGTTACTGCTTCCTCTTGTTCTATTGCGTCAAAAAAAAATCTGTGCTCAGGAGTGACTCGGTGTTGCATCAGCAATCACCAGTAAGAAATGTACCATCGAACTGCAAAGTACATTGAAGAAAAGTCTCAAAATTAGCTTTGTAGCATGAATATGAAGGCTGTTGCAAGGTCCGAAGAAACAGTTTGTCAGTTAAATATTAGGTACTTCAGTATCAGTTGTTAATGCAGTATAAATAGTTTCTAATATAACATTTAATATTTCTTTATATTTTATTTCTGGTCGAGTAATTTGAGATGACATAATGGATGCGTTTGTCTTCATCATACTGCCAAGTTCGGTCTTACAAGGGTTTTGAGTTTCCATTTGGCTTCACACCTTTGGCTTTTTACAGTTTAATTTACTGGTTACTTAGATCAATATAGAAGCCTCTTTTGCTAGAGAGATGATTATTATTGTTGTCTGCTGAAAAAAAATTGTTTATGCATAATTATAAACCATCATTTGAGTCTGACTGTTTTTTGTGTTCCACTGCCCTCTTTGTTTCTTTATCTCTTCTGCCGTAAGTTCTACTAATTTGGCTTTCTTCAGAGTTGCTAGGGGTATCATAAGCTTATTAATTAAAAACCTACCACATGAAGTTCTTCCACATTTAGTTTTCCTTGTATGTATCAGAAGGTATACTCTAAATTCTAAATATTTCACATATTTTTTTATGCTCAGGAGTATATCCATGAAGGCATAGAGTAAATCTAAGACTGTTGCATGCTCAGGAGTATATCCATGAAGGCATAGAGTAAATTCTAAATATTTCTTAATACCGAACTGTTTAAGACTTCATTTCCTTCCTCAACAGTGATAATTAAATATTGATCCACTTTTATGCCTATAAAGTTTTTTGGGGGTTAATTTATACTAAATTACTCGTTACTATGAGTATATTTTTAGTTAACAGCTTATAATTTATTTTTTTACGGGAAACTCCCTTGAGTGCTATAAGGGTATTTTAGTGAAAAAGAAAGCTCCCTTAAAAGCAAAGTTTAAAATAGTTTCAGTAATAAGAAAACTTCAAGGCAGTAGTTTCAGTAATAACAAAACTTCAAGCCAGTTTAGTACACACACATAATTAAGGGTGGTTTATGTAATTTAGCCTCTTTTTGGGAGTAAGGTGGTGTTAGGTGCAAGCGTATATTGCTAAGACTGCAGTCTGCTAGTCACTTGCAGGAACAAAGACATATTAACTACCTGCTTTTTCTATATGTTGATTATAGATTGCTGAGCTTGAAAATACGAGGAATTGTACTCCCCATGGCATTCTGCGGGTTCAAAGCTGTTTCAGAGGACATCGAGCTCGTTGCTACGTACATGAGAGAGCGCAAGAAGGGAATTATTGCATTGCAATCATGTATGATCTATCTCTTGGATGCTCATCAAAATTTATTTTAACATCCCTCAATATATTTCCATCATGCGTCTCAGTTGTTTTGTTGTTATGTTGAGAATTTATTGATGCCACTTGTTATCCTTTTCAGTTATTTGAGGTGAGAAAGGAAGAAAGGCATTCAGTCTTCAGACAGAGACATATAGCTGCTAGTCTTTTACAAAGAAATATAAAGTTTGTGAATGTACATGATGCATCAATAGTTATACAGTCTTGTATGAACTTCAAATTTGTTTTTTTATATAAAATTCTCGACTACAGTCCACATTATTTGAATACAACATTTACGCAACTTACTGATGACTTGCATTTTAGTCATCTGGGGATGGCTTGTTCAAAGGTGCTCAGGTGACCTTGGTTTACTCAACAGAACCAGAGAAATACAGGAACCTAAGGTAATGTGGGCCTTTCCTTAAGCATCTAATGTAGTGACAATTTACCTGACATATACACTAATACGAAATAGTAACTAAATACTGCTTTCTTTCTTAACCAAGCATAGGGTGATTATCCGGCACCACATTAAACCAACCTTACGGTTTCTCTCCTTTCATATGAAATAGCTCTCCTTACCTAAGGAGCTCCACTGTTTTAACACTACCATAATTAGTGTCGGTTAGCCCTGATTCTAGATTGATTTACCTTTTAGAATGGGTGACAGCTATAAACTGAGTTTTTTTTTCTTTTACAATTTACGCAGGTTGGGTATAATTTTAATATTATTTGACATTTTTGGGCAATGAGGCAAGTCTATTACAGGTTTTTCTGACATTCCCACTAAATTCATGACTATTTTGATACCCCAAAAAACAAAAAGAAATTGAAATATTTTTAAAAATTAATTCTTTGATAGTACACACTTCCAAAAGACATTGAAGTTATTATTTAATCTAAAGTAATATGAAATTATTCATTGGATTATCTGTTCCACCTCTAATATCTTATCCTCTAGCAACCTTTGAAAATGTAATTGTTGGACCCCAAATTATTGAAATTAAAGCTTCCAATCCCCTCAATTCCACCTTACCATTTCTCCCCTGATTACTACATTATTTTCACCTCCCTTCCACTTGAACCTGCCCCATAACCAATAAACTCTGAATTAAATGGAAGTAAAACAATAAGAAATATATAAAGTTTGATTATCTTGATGACCTGTGCTTATCCATTGTGGATCAATGCTGAAAATTCTGAGGACTTCCATAAATCAAGAGGTCCTAGAGGTTGAAGAAGATGAAATGGGAAGAATACTAGGAGCTGGGTTAGGAAGATTAATGATAAGGGAAAGTTATATATTGTTGGGTTACACTAACGCCATGGCCATCATCCGTGACTGTTTGCGGAACAATTTTTTTCTACGATTTAAAATTGGCGCTAAAATAACCCATATACCGGATCTACCATAAACCTAACTGGCAACCATAAAAGTTTTATTTACTATGATAGAAGTTTATACCTAAAGGCTCAAGTCTTTCGGGTCTTCACTCCTCTCCTTTAGCTCCTCGAAGAGTGTACGGATCGTGCTTGATCGTCGGCCTCCTCGCGTCAAAGATGATCCACCCGAGAGTGTGTACTTTGAACTCCTACTTCTAAACCGAGGTAATTAGGATACTTAGTATGCTAATCTAAGTAGCCTAGATGATGTAAAGAAGGATTATGGATTGATTTGTCTCAAAAACCCTAGGTTTATCAACTCATGAGACAATTAGGGTTTGAGGTAGAAGAAGAGAGTTTGGAGGAGATGAGAGTGCAGTGATAGCATGAATGAAGAATGACTCACTTTGATAACTATAAAGCATAACAATAATTCCACAAAATATCTTGAAGCCACCTTGCCTAAATAGTAATCCATGAGTCACTAAGTGAGACATCAAGTAGTCATTCTTCATTTATTGTAACATAACACCTTATATCTCCACCTCATTAATCATTTAATCAAAATGATTATATAACAAATGAGGTGTCTTCTTTTAGAAACATCCTTACACAATTACAAGAATACCCCTCACCGTATATACATACCCGTATCCGTATTATGAAAAATACGAATACAAAAAGACAAATAATCCGAGAATATAATACTAGGATCCGACTTAAACCAAAACCCACTAGTATTATCCGTCCGAATCATGATCTGTGTAGCTAGTACACGTATATGATCGAACCCCTGCCGTAAAACCATACGGTCTCTATATCGTTTTGCCTTAAGCAGGGAAACCCTCTGTGTGGGATTCTGAAGACTCGACAGCACGCTGGCAGTGGGTTTAACCAAAAGTACGTCAGCGGTACTAGCTGCACGTAACGACTATTCAGATATCTGTTGAAAAAAAGGCCGATGAGCAAACTCGTCCGAACTCTTACTGAGCCTATCCGTGACAATCTCCGTACAGTCTGGTCTCTTCGTCTAAGAGTATCGCATACCGGGTCTAGGGGTGGTAAACGTCAGACCCTAATAACCCAATAATTCATGCTGATGCGGCTCAAGACCAATCCGGGAAACTACTGATCAACCTATCAGTAAATCTCAACTGTTTTGGCCAAGGTCTTATGGTCCTGACCAATCGAACACAGTGCGATATCGGCTCCCAATACCGGGAGAGACGAATCCCTAACAATCCCTCACTACCTCCATGTGACTCGGAACTGTACCCAACCAAAACATGTTTACTCGATTCAGTAGAGCCATGGTAGGGTAGTGATCAAAGCACAGTGGGAACTCATACGAGACAAATGACGATCTCAGATCCGAAGACTAACCTGTACACATGTCACCTGAGAACTTCCATCTGGCGATAGGTATAGTACCATTTAGAAGTTCTCGGTGAGTCTGTCCAATGTACTCACACCCAGTGAGCACATGTATACGATCTTAAGTGTATCAGACCAATGGCTGTGGGACCAACCATCGCCCCTCGTCAGGGTCTAGAAACGTATACACTAGTCTACTTCGGAATATCGATGCCCAGTCTCGATACTCACATGACTAGGAACCTTTTAAGGATGTGGTTATCGACTACCCTGCTCCCACATGTATGATCGTCATCACAACGTAGGTAGTCAAGCAAGATCCTACGGGCTTTATCAACATGTAACTGACATATGTTATATCGAGTATAACATATGCACAGTTAAGATAAAGTCAAATCATAATAGTATACTACTGCATCAAGTCTTTATCATATGGGCAAGCAACATAAAGTATCATAAGAAAGAAATACACATATCATGATAAAAACAACTCAAATAATATACTATATAACTGAGCAAGATTGTCCTGTACATACATATCCCTAGCATCCCTATGTATACATATACAATAATGGCCTCTGGGGCATACATATCCAACAATCTCCCACTTGCACTAAGGACATATATTGGTGTACCGAGTACCCAACGTCTGTTCTACGGACAGCTGTTGGCGTATCGCATACCCAACATCTCAAAAGTTCGCCCGAACTGCGCTTGAGGGAGGGCCTTTGTGAATGGATCCGCCGTGTTGTATTTTGTGTCCACTCTCCGTATCTCGATCTTCTGACGATCTATGATCTCCCTGATCAGGTGATACCACCTCAAGATGTGTTTAGATTCCTGATGAGACCGTGGTTCTTTCGCTAAAGCTATAGCCCCATTGTTATCACAATACAGAGTTATTGGATCAGCAATGGACGGAACTACCTGAAATTCAATAATGAACTTCTTCATCCATACCGTTTCTTTTGCAGCATCGTTCGCAGCAATGTATTCAGCCTCCATCGTCGAGTCTGCGACGGTGTCCTGTTTGGAGCTCCTCCGTTGAGGATAAACACAAAACCCGAGATAGACTTGCTGTCATCCTTATCACTCTGAAAGCTTGAATCGATAAAGGACTTAACCTTAAGGTCTCCATTACCGTATACTAAGAACATCTCCTTAGTCCTTCTCAGGTATTTGAGAATGTTCTTCACAGCCGTCCAATGATTCTAATCCGGGTTTGACTGATACCGGCTCACCACGCTAAGCACGTATGTTACATCTGGTCTGATATACAGTATCGCATACATTATAGATCCTACCGCCGAAGCATATGGTATAGTGCTCATGCGAACCCTCTCCTCATCAGTCTTGGGAGACATCTCTTTGGAGATGGTAATTTCGTGCAATGCGGGTATATTGCCGCGCTTTGAATCTTCCATACTAAATCTCTTAAGTATAGTCTCTATATATCTGGACTGTGAAAGTCCCAATAATCTCTTAAATCTATCTCTTCTTATAGGCATCATCCAGGTCTTTCATGGAGAACCTTTATGACAAGAACCGCTTGACCGATTGTAACATAGGAATATCATTTCCTATCAAAAGAATGTCGTCCATGTACAAGATTAGGAATACGACAGTTCGTCCTACAATTTTCTTATATATATAAGCCTCATCCTCGTTCTTGATGAAGTCAAATTCCTTGTCTGTTTCATCAAAACAGATATTCCAGCTCTTCGATGCCTGCTTTAATTTATAAATGGATTTAAGCAAGTTGTACACCTTCCCGCTGCTCCCACTGTTTACAAAACCTTTCGGCTGATCCATATAAACACACTCTTCCAAACTTCCGTTTAGAAAGGCCGTTTTTACGTCCATCTGCCAGATTTCATAGTCATGGAAGACGGCAATGGCAAGTAGGATCCTAATGGATTTGAGCATAGCCACTGGAGAAAATGTTTCATCATAGTTCATTCCTAATCTTTGACGAAAACCTTTTGCAACAAGTCTAGCCTTATAGGTTTCCACATGTCCATCTACACCAATCTTCTTTTTGTAGATCCATTTGCATCCAACGAGTTTTACCCCAGGTGGAGCAATATCCAAGGTCCACACTTTATTGGCGTATATGGACTCCATTTCGGATTCCATAGCATCCATCCACTTATCAGAGTCCCTACCGATAATGGTCTGCCTGAAACTAGTAGGATCATTTTCTTCCAAGATGCAATCCTCTCGATCCCCGTCTATGAGAAAACCGTAGTATCTCTCGGGCGGATGAGAAATCCTGCTAGATCTGTGGAGTGGCTGAGGCTCGTCTGGGGTTATTGAATCTAGCGGTTCCACCAAATCTTCAGTTACATTTTATGGTTCGGAAATTTCTTCCAGTTCTACCGTACTTCCACTAACTTCTTTTGCAAAAAGTTCCCTTTCTAAAAAGGTAGCGTGGCGAGATACAAACACCTTCTATTCCTCAGTATAGTAGAACAGATATCCTAGTGAATCCTTAGGATATCCCACAAATTTATATAGAACTGATCGTGCCTCAAGTTTGTCCGGTTTCTGTGTTTTTACATAGGCCAGACAACCTAATATCTTAAACTGCTTAAGATATGGATTCCATCTACTCTATAATTCATATGGAGTCTTAGGCACAGATTTGGATGAAACGTAATTCAGTAAGTATGCTACTCTGAAGCGCATATCCCCAGAATGAAAAAGGCAACTCAGCACTACTTATCATGGAGTGAACCATATTCAAAAGGGTATGATTCCTCCACTCCGATACACCGTTGTGCTGTGGTGTATACGGAGGAGTAAGCTGAGAGAGAATACCATTCTCTTTCAGAAAGTTCCGAAATTCCGTACTTAAGTACTCCCCTCCACTATCAGATCGGAGGATCTTGATACTTTTGCCAGTCTGGTTCTTTACTTCGTTTCTGAATTCTTTGAATTTCTTAAAATCTTCATATTTGTGTTTCATGAGATACACATATCCGAATCTAGATAGTTCGTCAGTAAATGTGATGAAGTACGAGAACCCACCTCTTGCATGTATAGATATCGGACCACACACATCACTGTGTATGAGTCCCAAGAGCTCTGCTGCTCTTTCTCCGTATCCGGTGAACGGAGATTTGGTCATCTTTCTCTTGAGATGGGACCGACAAGTTTCATAAGATGAAAATTCGAACGTATTCAAATATCCATTTTTATGCAACTTACTTAGTCTTTTCTTTCCGATATGACCAAGTCTACAATACCATAAGTAGAATTCGTTCATTTCTGGACTTTCTCTTGCGTGTGTCTTGTATATTGAAAACCGTGTTTTGATTTAGAATATAGATATTATTACACAGTGTACCTTATACAACCAATACTCGATTAAGGTAAATGTTCATGATATTTCTATCAAGAACAAATTTATATCCATTTTTACCAAGTAAAGAAACTGATATGATGTTGCAAACCATGAAAGATGTATAGTAGCAATTGCTCAAAATCATAGTATTGCCTTTTGGCAACACTAGGTGATATTCACCAATGGCAGCAGCATCAACTTGTGCTCCGTTCCCTACTCTGAGAGACATATCACCAGGTCCAACTATCTTATTTTTTCTCAGTCTCTGCAATAAATTATAGATATGTAATCCTGATCCGGTATCTAGTACCGAAGAGGTAGGACTGACCGAAAAACAGTTCTCAATAACAAGAACACCCGAAGAAAATGCAATAGTATGCTTCTTCTTCGTTGGGGTCATCAAGGAATTCATGCAATTCTCTTTCCCTTGCTCATACTCATGACTGTTGTCATAAGTTAGAGCCAAACCGATGTTCCCCAGCCTTGAATAAGAATTCGGATCGGTCAAGCGATATATTTTATTATCTTGATTAGGGCGTGAAATGGTTGCTACTTGGAGAGAGAGAGAAAAAAAACACTCAGCGTGCGCTCTTACATGATCAGATTGGTTATTAGTTTATCTAATCAGAATAGCTCCCACTGTTTCCTCGAATTCTCCATCAAACCTTAAAAGGAGAACTAGTTTGGATTAATCGCACGTTACAATACTTGCATAACATTTCGGCCAGGCTAGTGTCGGTACTTCGAGGGAGGTTTTCCAATGCTTTCGCGAAATTTCTTAATTATATAACCTCTTTTTCCTGGAGGCGTAGCCCCGCTAACACCGTTCTAGACACCTACTTGGTTTATAGTATTGATTGTTAAGTGAAATAATCTCCTAAGAGTAATCCTATTCATCAATGGGATCAGGATCCAACTATCATTGTGTGATAACCTAGATGGAAGCCACTTTAGTCACCATACTCCAGAAGGTATGCAACACTAGCAAGTTTTCTGTATATTTGAAACCCCCGAGGTGATTTTTGCCCCTAAGACCCTAGTGACCTTGATAGAGTCAACAAATCAAAGAGTCTTAGTCAAGTTCAACCTGGCATTATTTTGATTGCATTAAACCCACCCGCATAATCCTTGACGGAGTCAACACTGTTATACGACTGTCCTAACCAATCGCAACTAATGCTACAAACGAACACCACTTAGCTACCGTACACTATGCCTTGACGGAGTCAACAAACGCAGCACAAATACTAAGTACTACTCGTAAGAAATGACGGAGGGCTAAAGCTGGGTTTTTGGCAAAAAACTCTTTAACGTGATGAACTTGATATCGTTGAAGGAACCTGAGCAGTTTTGAAAAGGAGTGGTTTAGGCTCCGCTTTTGAAAATTTCTGGTTTTGAAAAAACCGAGTAATCTACAACATAAATTTTTGCTCAAGAGGTCACTCCCCGCGAAAGAATCTCGGCTCTTGCCTCCTGGAATGAGGTGCTGGATATTCACGACCGAATACCACTATATAAAGCGAAAGAATATGACTATAGTTTTTCGAAAATTTGTTCCAATAATATCTTTTAGGTTTCTTTTCTTGTATTAATCAAAATTAATACGGTCCCATCAATTAATCCTATCACACCAGAAAAGAACGAAAATTCAATGTATGTATATGCCATCTGCATTCGCCACGGGGCTCCGTCATGCACCGTTAGGTTACTTAATTAACGACAGAGCGGGGGCTGGACTAGCGCGGATGCAAAATATATACAACATCTACTAGTATATATATAAATACATATAACATTCGTCCGAGGCATGATATAGGCAACATCACATAATCTCAGCAAGCAACACAGAATGGTGGATAAATTTGGAGCCTCGAGTTTCATTTGAGCCGCAAATAAGACCCGACATTCCCGGTCGTGTGGATAGCTCGTACAATGAAAATCTGGACCCCTACGAGCGCGGCAAGTTACCCGCCAATCCCAGAAATGAGGCAACCTAAATCAACAAAGTGAATGGGTCACCCAGCACTTCAGGAGACCCGATAACTTGAGCACTCCTCCGTGGGTCATACTATACCTTCTACGAGTGCGGCGAATAGCCCGCCAATTCTAGAATGAAGCTCCCTCCGTCTCAACGCCATGAGATACGAGCTTGTTGTCTTTTAGAACCCGGCTATTCGAGCACTCCACCGCGGGGTAAATCTAGTACAGAAAATGAAAAAATATGTACAACGGTGATATCGACCTCAACCCGGTCGTGCCCCAATCAAATAATATACATCACGGCAGAAACAGTTCTCCACATGTCGAACGCTCGTCCCGCAATAACAAATATACAAATGAATTTTAACTGTACTACTACGATTGCACCGCAAGCTATCCACCACGATAATCCAACCATAACCTCAGCACAAACACAGAACATCAACGTAAATGTCATGTTCGCAAACCCGTCTAATAGAACATATAGCAGTTAGACAGGTTATACCACTCAAATGACATTCACGGTCGCAGATAGTAATATATGCACTGAAACTTATAAACGACGTTAAAATAGCGACTTCGAAATACTCTGCATTGCCCCAATCTCAAAGATAACAGAATTTCGGGCCACCAACGGCCGGGCGGAGCCCGCCACGTGGGCGCTCATTTTTCGGGCCGAGCCGGGCTGGCCCACGGGCGGGCCAGCCCGTTAGACACCTCGACCTAAATATTTATTGAAGCATTTGTTGTTAACTCGTTAGCACAGCTCTTGTTTTGTTTCAATTCCCATGGACTGTATCATAGTCTAACTCATTACTATTGCTATTATTATAATCATTATTATTACCGCTACTAGTAGTGGAACCGGCTAAATGTCAGATGGGGCAAAATATAAAGATAATATTTAAAAAGCAAATTTAAATCAACACCAAATAGCCAAGTAGCTCACAACAATTGAAGTCATCCTAACCTTAGACTTTAAATCACCAAACTACCTGTTCAAGATATTATGCCTACTTTTGTATAAAGCTTTTGATTTCAGTGAGTTAACATCATAGAATTTTTTAACATGAATATGCACATAATATATCCTACTATGGTGCTCCTCTTGCTTCTACACCTGCTGCTATCCCTGATCCTACTCCCACACCTACGATTTATATTACTCCTAATAGAAGTGTTCTGCTGCTGCTCCTACTGCTCCTACTATTGAAACTAAGCTGCCATGCCTCCTGCTGCTGCTGCTCATCCTCCGGCTTCTACTGCTGCTCGGACATTACTGTTGCTGCTGCTACTATTGTTGCTACTACTACTACTACTACTATAGTGATTCCTTTGGTTGCTACTGCCGTTGCTTGTCCTCCTACGACTAGTGTTAATGCTGCTGCTGCTTTACTTGTACTGCTGCTGTTACTACAGCCGTTACTACTCTATTTTTTTGTTATCGGCTTCTTTATTCCACTAGCTTACCAGTTTCTTCTTTTCATCGGATGTAATGTCTAATTCAGAAATCAATAAGCTAAGATCTCAAGCTTATATAGTCTACCACTTGCTGTTTTAATCAGCATGAAGGTCTGCATGATCAATTATCATCTTGTTAAAGGCTGCCTCTCTATTTGCATCTTATGATCTGAATATGTTATTTATTAAAACCTCTACATTTTGTAATATTTTCCGCAGGACACTGGCACTAATGAAAACCCAGCTGTTAATGCCGCCGCTCTTTCAGAGCTACAACAGAGAGTTCTAAAAGCAGAAGCCGCACTAAGAGACGAAGAAGAAGAGAACGAGATTCTCAATCAACGGCTGCAGCAATACGAAAATCGATGGTCTGGATACGATCAGAAAATGAAATCCATGGAAGAAATCTGGCAAAAACAAATGAAATCTTTGCAATCAAGCCTCTCCGTTACTTAGAAAAGCTTGTCGATCGACGATTCTTCTTCTGACAAAAGCTCTCAAGGATCTGGAGAGGGAAGTAGAGAAATGAGTGTGAGTTTAAATGTAATTAGCCGCTTGGCTGAGGAATTTGAGCAACGGAGTCAGGTATTCACATTCTTCAATCAGATACGAGCCATTTTTTTTACAGTGTTTTATGAGCAGGCGCCAACCCAATGATTTGATCCAAATAAACATGTGATTCTGATCCGGGCTTAAGCAATGATTTCTGATAGTCACAAACCAAAATGACTTGTTTGGTAAAAGCTTTTACTGGATTTTTTAACATGCATTCGATAGTCTTACTTTGTAAGCCACCGTTCAATTTAATATAGACACAAGTCATTAAATAAGAAAGATGTATTTACCGATTCAACCTCTAATTTCAGTTTAGGAGAACCCCTCCCCTCCCCTCCCCTCCACCCCCCCACACACAAACTTTTGCTCGACTAGCAGGAAATCACTCTTAGCTTGAAAAACTTGGACTTTGCCCCCTTTTTTTACCATCATCAACCGGTTAACGAAACAATAGCGAAAAAAGTTGATAAAAGCTCAGGGGCATTTAGAAAATTATTAGTTGAAATAAAAACACTGTTAGAATTGGAGAGGTCAAAGTGCAGGTTTTCCATACTAAGGGAGGTTTTCGTAGCATTCGGGCAAAAGTGAGGGAAATTTAGCGCAATTTATCCATGCATTTTTTTTTTGCAAATTACAAACTTATGCTAATTAAAGAAAAGATTTAGTATATAACACCATTCATTTATGCCTCGTAGCATGTATCAACCCCCCAACTGGTTATCCACTAATAATGTTAGTCAAGGACCAAGTAAAATTTCCTTTTTTTATTTCCTAATAAATAATCTCTAAATTGATTTACAGGTTTTTGCGGACGATGCGGATTTTCTGGTTGAGGTGAGAGGGAACTGAGTAGGCTGAAACAGAATTTCGGGTTTTGGAAGGAAGACTACAATGAGAGATTGAGAGAGACGAAGACGCTTATTTTGATGATGGGAAGTGAGGAAGTGGATTCGGATAAGGTGAAAAGAAAGTGGCGGGGGAGATTGAATAACGGCAGTAAGATTATGTAAATTTATTTTTTACATCTTTAATATCTATTTTCTTATTTGTACCTTGTTTCAAGCCTAAAAATGTAAAGGATGTCTCTGTAATGATGTATCAATGCAAACTGCACATTATACAACACTTTCAATTCAGATGCAAAGAAATCATCAAGGGAAGTGTGGTTTTTATTTATGATTGATTTTTCATGTATATATTGTTTTGATGAAAACCTTACTTGACTTGATTTGTATAAGATATTTTTTTATAAAACTGGAAAATGTAAAAGATGGCCAAAGCCCAATACAACAGAGCCCAAAGTCCATCTATATATACAACCGACGGAGGAGCAATGGGTTTGTATCCTGAGACCGAGCAGCGGAAGAAAGAGAAAATCTCATCTCTCTCTCTCTCCCCTCCCTCCCTCCCGTAACTCGTCCCAACAAAACAAACCCTAGATCTACAATCGCCTCTCATTTACATCATAATATCCAACAAAAGCCTACGATCTTCTCTTGATCCAAGTAAACGAGCTCAAGGTAAGGCGAAAGAACAAATTTTTCTAAGCTTCTGAGTCTTCACTGTTTGACAAAGCTAAGGATCTGGCTGCTTCAACACTTGAGTAAGTTTTTCTAGCTTTAGATATGTTCCTTTCCCTTCATATAATATTAAATCACAAATAAAATTGATTTTGCCAACTTCTAACATTGTCCTTCATTTTTAACCTGAGATCCAAGCATCCGAGCTCAAAGTAAGATGAAAGATCAAATATTTAGACCGATCTCTTCCCTTTTATCTCAAATCTTTCAGCAAATCTGGCTTTTCCAACTACTTTCCATGAAGGCAAGTTCAAAGATCATAAAATTCAAATCTGTTTTACGCAGTGCTGAGAACCGCTCATATAAACATTTCATCAGGTTGTGTCAGGAATTTTAACCGGCTTCTTCATTGTTAGCGTAATCTGACCCGAGGTAAGACCGAATGATCCAATCTTGCTAAAATTTGAATTTATCCTGGTATTGCTAAGCATGTGTATGGGCAGCTTATTTCTGTTCTTTGAGCTTCATGAGAAAAATAATCTACAATCTTGTTATTTTCTCTATGAGTATGCGAAATTTCTGCAGCCGCTTTTTGCTCACAAGAAATTTTATAGCTTGAACATTATATTTTATCTTCCAAGGAATTTTTTTGCTATCTGAAATGCAATCAACAAGAATTTTAGAATTTGTTTCCACTTCAACCCCTTTTATCTTCATATGGTAACACTGCAATAAGCCATCTAGTAAGGCTCCAGTCTCTGCTTGCAAACTATCTCCTTTACCATAATAGAATTGTGAAGCAAAAATCATATTCCCTTTGAAATCCCTAAGAACTGCTCCCCCTGAAAACCTCTGCTGATTACATTGAGCGACCCCATTAACATTTAGCTTATGCTTATTAACTGAGGGCTTCTTTCAATTTGTAAGAATGATATGCTTTTGACTGGAATGATTTATCTCTATCAGATCATCAATGACCAGTCTTTCATATATCTGCTTTTGAGAGTCTGAAAAAATTTGCATTTTTGAATAAGAAATAATGCTCCTAAGATCATTTATAATTTTATACCAGATGCCTTCAGCAGAAACAGAAATATTTTGAAACCTTCTCTCACATCTGAACTTCCCTATATTCCAGTTGCTTAAATGAGGGATCCATCTTGCAATTTTATACTTATTGCCATTGCTTTGCAAGAACTCATAGCAAGAAAAAATGGAACTATATTGAGAAGCTTCCTGACTAAAACTGAATACTTCATGCATTTTCTGCTATATCATTTTTGCTGCTTCACTTCTTAAGAAAAGATGCTCAGTATTTTCCTGCTCCGAGTTATGGCAACGGACACATTTGCTTGGCATATAGATCCCTAACTTTGTAATATTATAATCTACTGATAGTGCTTCTGAGAACAACTTCCAAGAGAAGAGAAATTTTCTTTAGAAGATCTTTATTTGCAGGAAACTTGCAAAAGTAGCATGAGTATTTCTTTCTCTTATGCAATTCTAAGCTGATGCTAAAGTAATATTACCTTTGCTGGTATGCTTCTAAACCATTTCATCTGCAGCATCATTAATACTGTAATTTGCATCCATGATAGCATCTCTAATATGTTTTGGCAAGGACCCCTTAACGCCAGAAAAATCCCATGTATAATCCTTCAATATATCCTGAATATATATATTAGAGTTTTTTTTTTGAAATAGGGTATTATAGAATTAAAATTAGTAAAATAAAATGATTTATTTTAAATTTAGGAAAATATGGCGGTTTTGAGCCGATCCCAACCCCGTGTTTAGAGTGCGGGTTCTAGGAACCCGCCCCTATCCTATATAGGGGAGGGCGGGTTCCTAGAACCCGCCCTCCACTATTTTACAAAGAGGGCGGGTTCTGGGAACCCGTCCTATATTTTAAAAAAAAATTGATTTATTAAACAGTAAATGAATTAAAATATCGAATAAAAACCCAAAAATTGCATAATATTATTGTTGTTTAAATATGAATCTGGTATACGCTCTAATAACAAAATGAATCCGTTAAATTTATAATACCAAAAAATCGTATCTGTTTGTAAAATGTAAATTGTACAAATTTCTTTATAAGCCCTAACCGATTTTCTTATGGTGCACTTGTCACGATCTTGAAGGTCCCGTCCCTGTTGACTGTCCTGGACATCTGGTCGTATAATGACCTGGTTGTTTGCATAGGTTACATCTGGCGTGCCTTTGCTGAGGATCGGCAGCCATTGTCATTCGATCTCGACGCATCTTAGGTCTTCCGGGCCCTATATTTTTTCTGGCGGTAATACAGTCGGTGTTTGTCTGTTTCCAGTATAATAGTGCCAATAGTGACTGTCTGGTATAGGATGAAATTTTGGATCGTATGCGCCTTGGTAATTGGAAACTGTATAGTAATGGGAAGCAAAATTGTAATATGAGTTATGCATGCTGCTTGCAGCAGCAATTGCGTGGGCATAAGGTAAATGTTGTTGCTGGAAAACACCGCATGTGCACGAATAAAGCCCTTCATCTTTAAAATTGACGATATATTGATTCCCATTACTCCCCGTAACTTAAAACTTTGCCGTGTTAAACCTTTCAGATCTGTAGTATTGTGCTCTGCGCTCTCTTTTCCGGAATATATTTTCGTAATATGTGGTGAGTGGAGTCTCCATCGCCAAAGACTTTTCTCTTCTTTGCACAAAGTACGTATTCACTCGGAAAAATGTTCGAACAATCCACTCCTGTATCGGTAAGCCTCTTAACACCTTTAAGGACCTTGTTGAAGCTTTCAGATATATTAGTGATCATTAGTAGATATCTGCATCCATTATCATGTGCTTGTGACCACATACGTACTGGATACTTATCTAACCACGCTTTCGCGGCTTGACCCATCTCTCCAATTTTCGTCATATACATGTCATGAACATTAGGGTCAGACGCTTCACCGGCTTTGTACATAAGCTTATATAGATCTGAATTTTTAAATTTCCTATCAAAATTTTACCTGAAGTGCCGCAGACAAAACCTATGTGGGGTCGTCGGAAATATAGATCTCATTGCAGCCAGTATTCCTAGATGTCTATCAGATATGATACTTAAATTTGTTTTATCAATAACAGATGGGATACTTTTGAGTTGACGGAAAAACCATGACCAAGATGATGAATTTTCACCCTCGACAATAGAAAATCCCAATGGAAATATACCGTTATTAGCATCAACACCTGTAGCAATTAACATGCAACTTCTGTACTTACCATATAGATACGTCCCATTCACGCACAATACCGGCTGGCGGTGTGTGAAACCAGCCGCACAAGGAGCGAAGCATCAGAAAATTGTTTGAAACCTGGCACGGCCATCGACATTTGTTTCTGTAGTTTTTAACTGGTATACGGACCCCGGATTTGATGTTTTCATGGCTTCCATAAAAGGGACTAGTGAGTTGTACGAGCTTTTCCAGTCCCCAAATATCTTGCATAAAACCTTTCTACGAGCATCCCATGCCTTCACATACGAAATCTGAATTTTGTGCTCTCCGCTAACGTAGAGCCGTATCTCTCGGGGAGTCATCGCCACATCTGTATGGATTAGTGGCATGATTAGTGAGCAAATGTAAGATGAAGTGCAATTCCTGTGATCTTGTAACATAATAGAATTGATGCAAGTATGTTCTTGGTTGTATTTCGTGATCTTCCAAGGTTTGGCTCTTTTGGAACAACATGCATGCAATCTCCACTTACATTCAGGAGCTTTCGTACATACCACGGTATAGTACGTCTTATTTGACTCTTCGGTTTTAAATGTAACGTTTTGCTAAATAGCCCACGACTTCAGCTTACAAATAATATCTCCTTTTTTCTGAAACAAATCCCCGACAGTGACGCAATCTTCCCTTGCTACTGTCGCTTCCAAATAGGGTGCCGTATTTACTTCTGCCACGGCTAAGTCTACCCAACTATCATCTTCCAGCGGATCGAGGCCGGGATCTTCTAGTTCGACAAAATCATTATTCACAGCCATGTCATCAATCAATGCTACCTCATTCAATCCAGCGGCATATTCCACGCTATCCTTCCCTTGATGACCTTCACCTGTTTTATCATCATCACTGCCACACATATCAATGTCACCCGTAGTAACATAAGGCTCGGGTGCAATATATGATGGTTGGGGTCGCTGTAATGTGGATGGCTCGGGGTGAAAAGACCGGAAAGATATGGACGGACATGCTTGGAATGCGCTACTTGGATCGTATTGGAATGATGCGGAGGAAGGGAAAATCTGCGTTTAGTATATAAATTGTTCTTATACAATTATTCCTTAATATTTTCGTATTTCGAAGAATATAAACATAATCACCACTTGTTTCAGATTTATTTCCTTTAGAAGGTTGTATATGGTAATCCTTGTTGTTCTTCTGGGGTGCATGTAACTGTAGCAGTCGATTGGGAGAACCTGTATTCAATATAAGTCAATATATTAGTATTTTGGTATTACAAAAGGTGGATTTATAAAATGTTTACCCTTGAGTTTGAATGTTTGAATAATGTTGTGTATAGTCATATCCACCGAGACTGACGGTATCATCGTTAACCATGTGACCGTATCCTCAGGAACTACCTCCAGTATTACCATCAAAATTATCCGTTGGAGGGACATCTGATACTTCCAATTGTTCCTTCTGAACCAAAAGTTCAAAAGAATGCTGGGTGTTTGACAGACCGAAGTCTATTATCGAAGATATTGATGCATCGCATATAATTTCAACCAATGCATTTCCACTAAACATAGGCCATATACAACTTAACTTAAGCTTAATTTCACGGGGATCGTATTTCGTGATTTTGAACACTTTATTCTCGATTTCATTATAAGTCGTTGATGGTTCTAATCGCATGATTCTTGCGGACCCGTCTATATATTCGGGATCTTATGCACTGGTGATAATCCGTCCATCGTATTTACATACAACAAATAAACTTGAACTTGTCATAATCTGCATTAAACAATATCAAGCCAACAATAAAAAAAGCGTTAACAACTTCATACAATCACAGTCAAAACATGCACAATCATGTCTAGAGCTATGGTCTTCAAAGTCTACTAGACTGCTCATAACTGTTCCAAAGTGACAAGTTGTGAGATAACCCTCAAATCGTCTCTTCACTGCCAATTGTGGCCAGGTAAGCACAAGTGAGGAAAGGAGGGTTCCGCTCACGAATCACCGTGAGACGGGCCTTTTAAAATTACCTTTCTCACTTGTCTAGCCTAGGCACCACAAAATCAAGTTTAGATAAACGATCGAATGTCCACAACCTTCCTCTGTCCTATTGAGCACGACAGCCCTTAGTTGGCTGAGTAGAGATAATTTTTTTTATTAAGCTCAAGGGTAATGCGTATGCTTTTAGTAATTTTTAGGGTCTTAGGAAGGGTGATGAAATCCCCACCCAATCTGAATTGGTGTTATAGCCCCTTAAAGTCCGTATTATTTATGCAAAACAGTAACAAACAAAAATCTAAAATACTTGCAAAAAATTTATTTGGGTCGGCTCAAAGAATCCTGCACACAAACAGTTTTATTGAAGAGGGGAAGAGAGTTTGTGCAAAGAATACCGCAGGAAGAATAGTTCAGAGGACTTCAGAGGAGGTGAGAAGAGAATTGAAATACTCACAGAGAATTTGGAATTTCAAATTTCTTCCCTGTGCTTGTTTTGGTCTCCTCTTCCTGTTTAGAGCCCCTGAACCTCGGTTTGGTCACTAAATTTGCTCAAGAATTTTACAGCAAGCCGTGGTTCCGTCTTGATCCGTCGCGGTGTAGCCGCGAGATATGGGTTTAACTTCAAATTGCTATGGCACTGAATTTGACCTTCTTTCTAGCCTGTACACTTGCACAAAATAAAAAATAAGGGTAGCGGAATGGAGAGTTGCAGAGAGCTGTATTTATAAAAGATGATGGCGGGTTCTTGGAACACGACCTCTTCAAATTATTGAAGGGGGCGGGTTCTTAGAACACGCCCTCTTCAATATGATAAAAAAGTTTAAAAAACATGATGTGACTTCACACTGAATATAAAAGATGATGTGACAACACCAAAAAAAGTTTCCGCAACACTTTTAAAAAACAAATATCACTCACTATGTCCAAAAAAAATGCAAAGATGAGGGCGGGTTCTTGGAACCCGTCATGCTTTCCCTATAAAACCTCGCCCTCCTCTTCAGTATGGTTAGTTCAAATTTAACTCTGTATACAAATTCGCTTCTCTTATCTAAATCTTTTAGGGATTAAAATACCAAAATAATTTCAATGGAGAATCAACCATTCGACAAATCTCTGCTCGTAGATCAAAACGAACACTGATCTTTCAATATATTACATGGAGAGAAAAGATTCAAAACTTATTCAATTTTTTTAATTCCCCATTTATTTTAATTTTAATAGTTGAAAATAACATGATTTAATTTTGCAGGATGGAGATAATCTCACAGTTGTCGGCCATAGTTCTGACAAGTGGCAAGTTACCGACCAGCGCATAATCGAGCGGATTCGAAGGGCCGGATTTTATGAAGTTTCATTGGGTCGTCATATCTAAATCGACCACGCATTCGTTACCTCTCTAGTTGAGCGTTGGAGAAAAGAGACCCACACTTTTTATCTAAAATGGGATGGGATCATTATCACACTCTAGGATATTGGCCTCTTACTCGGTTTACGGGTCAATGGGCTTGGATTGGTCGGAGGAAAAATTGTTGGTTCAGATACCGACCACCCATACTGGGATACATTTGCCGAGTCTGCTCTCGGACAGGTAAAAAAATTAATATCAATAAATTCTTGATATCTTTTCAACACCAAATATTGTTTTATATCTTATTAAAAACTAAATCTTATTTTTAATATAATTATGAAGTTTAAATTTTAGCTAAGTAAATTATTTATATTTAATATTCAGATTCGGATTCTTTTTTCTTTCCCCTCTTTAGTGTACCTATTTCATGGACATTTTGTACATTATTTTAGCTTTAATATTTCACAAAAAATGCTGATGCCATGCACCAGGAGGCTATAGTAAAGGGTATAAGATCAGTTTAAACTGGATAAAAGATACATTTACTAATATTCCTGATGAAGCCACCGATAAAGTCTTGGATAGACATGCACATGCCTACATTCTGTACATGATCGGTTCTTGGTTGATGCCGGATCAATCGGCAACGCATGTCCATCCTTTATACCTTGGGTTCCTTACGGACTTTGATGTGTGTGACCAATATGCTTGGGGAGCAGGGGTCCTGACCTTTCTTTATAAGGAACTCGATAAGGCATGTGCTCCAACGAAGAATTAAATTTGTGGCTGCATTACATTACTTCAGGTACATTCCTTGTTTTTAACAGCTAGACCTTTGCAAAATTGTAATATTGGTTCTTTATCTTATCATCTGACACTTTATTTATAGATTTGGTCATGAGAGCACATGTGTATGGGAAGACCGGATCGAATTAAAATCACTGCCGTTGATACCCCTGGAAAGCCTCTCGGCTCTTGCTGGAATGACAAGAAAGCTTATAAGGCTTCTCGTCGAGTACTTAGGTACTATAGAGATGAGTTGGATCGCATGGAGGCGACTCAGGTAACCATACCTTAGCAAATTAATTTTGTTTAAAAATTTTAAATTGCCTTCATTACAATTTGGCACTTTATTTGCGCAGTTCACGTGGACGCCTTATACAGCATATCGTCTGCAAGGTTTATCCGGCATTTGTATCGAAGGAGAGCCGGTTTGGCGGGCTCAATGCCCACTCCTCTGCATTAATATCGTTGTCATGCATCTACCGGACCGGGTGTTGCGACAGTTTAGTAGATTGCAACATATTCCTGTCCCGTCGTTTTCGCCTATAACAATAGAGGGAAACATGCGAGGAGGAAAGGCGGAGCGTGATTGGATAGAGCATCATCATCAGTATTTGCTGAGATGGGAGGATAGTAGCGTAATATTGCCTTACAGCAAATAGGTGACCAAACAACCACTGACGCTACCGAAGCATATCTACAGTGGTATAAGCGTGTCACCATAAGATATATTTCTGCTCCCCATAACGACTTCCCAAACATCCAGCGGTACGAGCCTAGAGGCCACGTGGAACGAGATCTGGTAAGTTGAATTTTTTAAATTATATTACTTTTTAACATCCGGCGGTATGAGTCAATACTTATTTCTTATTTCTAATGTAACGACAGACTCGTGGGTTGCATTATATACAATCAATGATGCAGGATCCATATCCGCCTGATACTGGTCCGGATACTTATACTTTATTTTCAAATTGCGACTTGTATATTGATGGTATATTCGGTTCATATAATATGCTTCCACATTTTTCGCCGGCACCAGAGCAGCAGCATGAGCCGGCACTGGAGCAGCAGCATGAACCGGCACCGGAGCAGCAGAATGAACCGGCACCGGAGCCGCAGTATCAGGGAGGTCCAGAGCAGCAGGATCAGAGGTTTGGATCACCATACCGTCAGCAGCAACCCTGGCAAACCGGACAAGCGCAACAACCGTTTTGGGGGTCAGGTTTTGCACAACAGCTGTCTTGGGGGTTAGGTTTTGCACAACAGCCGTCTTGGGGGTTAGGTTTTGCGCAACAACAGTAATCTTAGAGGTCATGATTTGCGCAACCATAGGGCCCAGGTTTTGTGCAACAGCTGCCGCATGACACAGGGACATGTTCTTCGCAACAACTGACCAGTTGGGATACGGATATTTCGTCCTACATACAGTTGTTGGGAGACAACACATATCCGACATCTGTTCCACATTCAGGATTTTCGGAACCACAGCATGTCCAAGACACTGTTGAAGCCGAAGCAGAAGAGCCGCCGCCGCTATATACCTAAGAAACGGGAGGGTCCTCTAGTCATCCCAAGATGCATATGCTTGTGTCAAGCGTCCTCGGATTGGGAAAGGGAAAGCGAAAGCGATAGTTATATAATTTTACAAACAGATACGATTTTTTTGTATTATAAATTTGACGGATTAATTTTGTTATTAGAGTGTATATCAGATTCATATTTAAACAACAATAATATTATACAATTTTAATTATTTTATTCGATATTTAATTAATTTCGATTTAAACTGTTTTATATTTTTAATTTTTTATAGGAGAGGGCGGGTTTTGAGAACCCGCCCTCTCTTTTATATAGGAGAGGGCGGGTTTTGAGAACCCGCTCTCTCTTATAATGTATAAGGGGCGGGTAATCCGCCCTCTAAAAAAGGAGAGGGCGGGTTCTCAGAACCAACCCGCCCTTCCCTATATAAAGGAGAGGGTGGGTTCTCAGAACCCCCAATTTATTAAAAAAAATTTAAAAATATAAAACAGTTTAATTCGAAATTAATTAAATATCCAATAAAATAATTAAAATTGTATAATATTATTGTTGTTTAAATAATAGTGATATTGAAATAAAAGCATTAATTATATGGCCTATTCCTAAAAGCATTTGACAGGCTGGAATGGAATTTCATAAAAGCATTAATTAAATATCCAAACCGCCCTATTCCTATAAATAAAAATCAAATCGTTTTATTTTAATAATTTTAATTTAAAAATACTCTACTTCAAAAAAAATCCCTATATATTATTATCAATTTGCCCCGTACAATAAGTTAAGTTTCAGGAGGCTCATCCTTATGCCAAAATCCTGCCAGAAATTTATTTAACCAGTCCCAACGATCCATTTAGAGGAGGAATCAACCATAGGAATTACCTTAAAAATTCTATTAAAAATTGTATAATAGTGATGATGAAATTCCATTCCAGCTTGTCAAATGCTTTTTCAATGTCTAATTTGAAAATAATATTATGGCCTCTTGTTTTCCTGTTAACATCTTGAGCAAGTTCATGAGCTAAAGCTATATTTTCTGCAATACTTCTTCCTTTTGTGAAAGCACCTTGATTCTGAGAAATGATTTTTGGCAATAGAGTAGCTAATCTGTCAGAAAGCAGCTCAGTGAAAATTTTGTAAAAGAAATTACAGAGGCATATATGCCTAATAGAACAACAGTTTGCCTTTTTTGGAATCAGGCAGATGAGAGTAGAATTTACAGCCTTGAGCACCTCTTTATGTTTGAAGAAATATTTCACAGCTTCCAGCAAATCTTCACTAATAATCTGCCATACAACCAAATAAAACTTGCCAGAGAATCCATCTGGACCAGGTGCACTATCAGCATCAATATTCTTAATACAACTGTGAATCTCTTCAAGAGAAGGAATATAAGTAAGATTTTTGTTTTCAGCATCTGATATCATATTAGGAATAATATTTCTGCAATCAAATTCTGCATTTATATTTTGTGAAGCAAAAGCTTTCTCACAATGAGAAGCACTACTACAAAAGTGGTCAAAGGTAACGTAGATTTCGTCACGGTTTAAATCGTGACTATTGTATCGTCACGATTGTAGAAGAATTGGTCACGATTTGAACCATGAACAAATGCATAATGTGGCGGGCCCTACAACCCCCTGGTGATAAAACCGTAAAATCCCCCCTTTCTTTTCCCAGAGCTTCTCATTTCCCCCCAAATCCCTTCGACCCAAAAAAATTTCCCCCAATTTTCTTTTCCCTCCAAATCCCTAACCCTACTCTCTTCAGCCTTCTCTTTCGTCGCCGTGCTTGTCTCGTCTCCGGGCTCTTTTCGGCTTTATCGTCGGCCTCCTCTCATCTCGCTTCCTAATTTGACGATCGCTGTCGCCGCTTCCTCCCTACACTTTCGCTCCTTCTACAGCAGCTGCCGCCGTCGCTTCCTCTTCTTGTCTTGTCTTTCGTCTTCGTTGTAGGCCTACTCCGTTCCCTCCACCGCAGTCGCCGCCACCGCTCTTACTCCGATCCACTCTTCCCCCTTGACCCTCTTCTCTCTCCTAGTCGATAGCGCCTCCTCCCCCTCCTTGTCAACAGTGCAGTGCTCGGACCCGTCTCTCCCGGTACGATCTCTTCTCGATTCATCTAATTTCTGTATTTTTTGGACTAATATTTAACTGAATTAAGATCGGATTTTTTGGTTCTCAGTGTAGGCAGTATAGGCCCCTGTAGCTCTCCGTCGGTCTTGGTCGATCTCTGTGTCCGTCGCTCCTCGTTGGATCGTCAAAATGTTAGTGTTAATTGTTGAATTAATTTGGTTAATTTTAATTTTATAAATTTGTTGATTTTTGAATTAATATGGTTAAAATTTATAAATGGATTAATTTAATTTATTGTTGTTTTTGTTCTTGTTGTTGTTCTTGTTAGGGTTAGGGTCGGGTCAGGGCCGTCGGCCGGTTAGGGTTAGGGGTGGATGAGAGTTGGGTTTGGGTTAGGGTTGGCCTTAGGCATAGGGTTAGGGTTAAGAATAGGTTAGGGTTTATGGTTAGGGTTAGTGTTAGATTTAGGGTTAGATGTTTGGATTGTGGCTAATTAGGGCCGGTTGGGGTTTAGTTAGGGTTAGGGGGTTACGGTTAATTAGGGTTAGGTGTTTGGGTTGGGGGTTAAATCATTGCCAATCTTTATTAGATACTTTTGTATGGAGTTTGCGAAACAAAAGTGTTGCTTTTCACCGTTACCACAATTGTCACACCTTAAGGCCTAGAGTTTACTAGATCTTGAAACGAGACTTTTTGTAATCGATCAGAGCTATGTATCATTAACATAACATATGATTTAATATTTCACTTGTCTAACATCAATCAACACATTCAGATCAAGTTTCGGAAATAACCTTATATCATTGATTGTGACATCCTCATTATTCTTTTTATGCTAACCTATATACAATCCACTTGCATTGAGCATTGTCGTATTGAGTATTGTTAGGGGGTTAGAGACACGCACCCATAATCACATAAGTCCGAACCTTTATTCATCATCGTTCTCCTCTACATAGAACCATTGTCAAATCACATCCTAACCCCAAACCTAAATCCAAAATCTTAAACTCGACTATGAAAACCGTCAACTTTAAAAAACTGTACCATAAACCAAAAACTTAGAAACCTTGAAATTAAAACGTAAATGTAAAACTAATTCAAATTAAATCTTAAACTAAGTGTATGGTATACGATGATAATATGAAATTTTCATATTTTCATCGATAATCATATGTGAATGAAAACGCGGTTTAGTTCTCGTCTACCAGTTATCATACGTTTGATGTTCGTCGGGACATAAAACTACACGAAGATTGTTAAATATCCGACGGTATCGTTCGATTCTAATAACCGTCGTGTAGTCTATATGATGAGAATATTCAATCGTATGATAATCGATAGATTTGTCCCGTGTGGACAATTTAGGAATGTATAAAGCAAACACCTGCATTCACTTGTGTATTTCATTCGTTTCGAGATATTTCGTCAGTACCTTTCTGCTGGTTCTTCGTATACAACGATAGATTAGATGTTCGTTTCAATACTGTTTGACAGCATTGAAATGATCATCTTTTCTATTACAGTGTATTCAGAGAACAACAGGGAGGTGCTGTCGAAATTTTCTCGAAACGGATGAAAACATAAGTTAATGGGTATATGCTCTATACATTCTTAATGGGATATGTGCCATACCCCCAACAGTCGCTACCCTCGACATCCAATATAGAATATTTAATATCATCATCATCTTTCTTGGAAGAAGAATTCAACTCTCGAGTTTTGAGATTACAAGGAGAAATTTCCCAATAGGAGTTGGAGGAGATTAGAAGGAGAAAATTCTCAATAGGAGTTGTAGGATAGCCCAATCCATTAACAATTGAAACCAACTTAAGCAAGTCGTCAATTAAACCTAATACTAACGCTTCTTATTATCCGTCTATCGCGTATTTATCCAGAAATCTTAATTCCATGACTCTAATCTATATGAACCTTGCTTCATCTAGACTGTTGCAATATGGCATTTCCGTACCTTCACAATACGAGTTGGATGTATGTCGATGCTCCCTCGAGAATCAATGACTTTTTTGTTGACGGTGTTAGCCTTATCACCGATTTTGCCTATACACGTTTTAGGTTACCGAAAGAGCACGAAATCTATTGTCATTACTCTAAGTGTATAAGCAAGCGATTGTTCTAGAAGTCGGAAGTTAAGTTACACATTATGAGGTACGGTTTCGTTAGAGATTATACTACGTGGGAACTTCATGGAGAAAAAGTAGTCGTAACGGGAGACGAGGTATAGGTGCAAGAGACGGAAAACGAATTCATCGAAACGGAAATCGCAGAGTAGCAAGGGATAGTAGAAGAGGAAGATGAATGGCAGTCTGAAGAAGACTAAACCGTCGAAGAAGATGATACTGTATTTGCGCCGATCGATAATATGGATGAGTTTATAAATGCCGCTGGACTTCCTTATGATACGAAAAGCACTGGACCCTCATTATTTGAGAAGTACAAAGCTGACTCCAGAATCCCGCTATATCCAAATTGCAAAGGGTTTTCAATACTGTCCTTTTTCGTACGTCTCTTCCAGATCAAGTGCAAGAATAGATGGAGTGACCAGTCTTCACCGATCTCCTAGAATTGCTGAAGGAAGTTTTTCTCGATAGAAATGAAGTGTCATCTGTTAGTGTATATGCCCTAGAGGCCATTACTGTATCATACTAGTTTGTATATTACTTAATGGAAGCTTGGGATATTCACAGTTGTATATACAATCTTGCTCGAAATGGTAGTATGCTACTTGGTTTGTCTCTGCTTTAATATGTGCATGTGTTTCTTTTAGCATATTGCTGATATACATATTAGTAGAGCCCTAAGGATCTTTGCTTGATTACCGGCGTTGTGATGGCGCTCACACTCGTGGGAGCTGGGTGATCTATAGCACATCCTTATACAGGTCCCTAGTCGTTGGACTATCGAGACAGGGCATCGATACTCCGGAGTAGACTAGCGTATGCGCTTCTCATCCCAGTGTGGGAGACGGTCTGTCCCACAGCCGTCAGTACGTCGTACTTGAGAAAGTATGCAGGTGCTCGTTAGTTTACGAGTACACTGGACAGGACTCGTCGGGAACTGTTGGTTGGTATTATACCTATCGTCAGTTATCAGTTCCCAGGTGACATGAGTACAGCTTAGTCCGTTGACTTGACACTGTCACTTCGCCTCGAGTGTGTTCCCATTGCACTTTGATTACTACCCTACCACGGCTCAAAGGAGTCGTGTAAACAGGTAGTTTTTGCGTGCCGTCCCGAAGCACTTGGAGGCAGTGACGGTTAGACAGGATTCGTCTCTCCCGGTATTGGGGGTTGACATTGCGCTGTGTCCAGGAGAGCCATTACACGAGTAGTCCCTGGCCAGGGCAAGCGAGATATACTGGTAGGTTTCCAGTGTTATCTCAGGGTGTTCTGGGCTACACTCCGACACGACTTGTACCGCTATTAGGGGACTGACGTTCACCGCCCCCCTAGGCCCGCCATGCGATGTATCAGACGAACAGACCAGACTGTACGGAGACTGTCACATACATGCTCAGTAGGAGTTCAGATGGGGTTCACCTCGTCAGTCTTCTTATCGACATCTACCTGGGGACCGTTACGTACAGCTAGTGCCGCTTGCGGTCTGTGGTTAAACCCACTGCCAGCGTAGTGTCGAGTCTTTAGAGTCCCACACAGAGAGCTATTCGCCTTTAGGCAAAATGAGTAGAGGTCGCATGGTTTTGCGACAGGGTTCGTTCACATCCGCGCACTTGTGCACGTTTGCTGTCCGGACAGCTTATACTAGTGGGCTTTGGTTTAAGCCGGATCTTAGTATATGATTTGGGATTGGTTTTTCTCATTGTATTCGTGTTCCTCGGATTACGAATACGGGTGCGTATGCACAGTTGCTTGAGACGGAGGGAGAGGACTTTGATTAGGGTTAATAACCATTGTCATTTTATTAACCCTAATGCTTATGTGTGTATTATGGTTAATTGATATTAGTTTAATAATTGTGCATGGTTATGGTTGCTGACCATTTGACTATCTTGACTTGTTGACCCTAGTTGACATATTGACCATTATCATTCCATATAAAAGATGCTTTTTGATCCTTGCAATTAGCATTAAATATGAAATGATAATGGTCATGTCATGATTAACCATGACAATTATCTAGCTAATTATCTAATTAAAATAATACACACATATATGTGAGAATGGTTCATTTTATTCTCATTCTATGATTTACTTTCTCTTTCTTGTTCTTCCTCTCCCTCAAGCTCTTCCCTCTCATGTGTTGAGAAACACTTGAGCTTGAGAAAAACTCTTTCTTGATAATCTCTACTCTCATCTAGGGTTCAAGGATTAGCACTTCTTGCACCCTAGTTACTTCTAGCTTGGAGTTGAAGCCAAAGGTTGAGGCTTTCGGGTGGATCTTTTTTTGACGGGAGAAGACGACAAAGGTGACCTCCTTCCACTACTCCAAGGAGCAAGGAGAGAAGGACATAAAGCCCAAGGTATAACCTTTCTAGCACTTAGCTAGTTTCTAGTTAGCTTTAGCTTGTTTTTGTTTAGCAAAGATCCTTCATAGTCTAGTCCATGTTGCCTAAGCTCATAAAAATTCGATTTTTATTCCGTTTTCCGCCTCCCCGCAAGCATCGGTGTGGGCAACGTGGACTTACAGTGGTATCAGAGCTTAACTAAATATAAACTAGCTAGGTAGTAGAGTGTATCGAAGTTCGAATCGGAAAAATCGAAAAACCGAGTTTTCAAAACCCTAAGTTTCTGTTAAAATTTTTTCTGTCCAAAACAAAATAAATCATACACCAAAAATCATCTCAGGGTTTTGTGAAGAAAGCCACCAAAAACAATCCAGTGACTCGACCAAAGAGCCGCGGTTCCGCGGCAATAGCAAGCTATTGCCGCGCAACCGCGGCCGTCTTGGCTCTTCACTGGGTCGAGTTTGGTGCAGTGTATTTCTGGCTTGGTTTTAGGATTTTTAAGATGGTTTATATGTGCCCAGATTTTCCAGAATAGAAATTTGTTTTTGGGGCCTATAAATCCGTATTTTTTTCCGAACTTCAATACACTTTGACTAAAAGGTTATATCTGTGATGTTTATATGTATTGAACGTCGGCTAATCGCTATATGTCGATTAGTCGGGGTTATACATATCTGTGATCTGTGATTGATGATGGTATGTGTATATGAATGGGTTGGATTGTCGCGGATGAATAGCCGGGGTGGATGTGAGATGAGTGTTGCTTTTTCTTTCATTCATTGTAATATGTAAATTGATGTAATATTATTATTTGTATGGCCGCACAACCGGGTCGGGGTTGTAGCCGTCATTGTATAATTCTTTTTACTGTTTTTGCTCCTAGGATAGACCCATGGAGGGGGTGCACAAACTACCGGGTATCTCGAAGTGCCGAGTGGCCTACTCACGGTGTTGAGGGAGGTTGCTTCGCTTCGGGTACTTGGCGGGTAGTTTGCCGCACCCGTAGGGGTCCTGGGTGGGGTATTGGCTATTCACCGCGACCGTGTAATCCGCTTTTCGTTGCAGGCTCGAACGGATTGCGGATTCCTAGTATATCCAATGTATTCATCTGTGATCTGTAATGTCCATCATTGCTATATATTTATATATGATAACTATTTAGGCGTTGCTTATGTTTTACAGCCGCGCTAGCCCAGCCCCCGTTCTGTCGTTAGTTAAGTAACCTAACGGGTGATGACGGGGCCCCGTGGCGAATGCGAATGGCATAAGCGTACGTCATATTTTGGTTGTTTTCTGCAATGGTAGGATTAAATGATGGGACGCATTAAAAGAACTAATGCAAGAAAATAAACCAAGTAAAAGTCGATTGGAACACTTTGAAAACCACTCGGTTCTTTTCAAAACTAAACTTTTAAACGCGGAGCTTGAACCACTCCTTTTAAAAGCTATCTCGTTCCATCGATTAGATCAAGTTCACTACGTTCACGGTTTCGCCAAAACCATTCGTAGCCCTCCGTCATTCCACATGAATGGTCAAAAAGTATTCAAGCTATGTATTTTGGCCAAAGTCAAGGCATAGTGATTGGTAGCTATTGGGTATTCATGTGCAGCATATATAGATGCGTTGGTTTGGGACAGTCGTGCTGCCATTTTGGCCAAAGTCAAGAGTAGGTACGGGTGGGTCCAAATTAACCAGGAGAATGACGGGTAGAACTTGACATGTGACTTATGATATTTTGGCCAAAGTCAAGGTCATAAGAGCATGGGGCAAAAATCCACATCGGGAGTTTCATAAGTACTGAAACTTGCTAGCGCTGCATACCATTTGGAGTGTGATAATTCTGGTAGGATTCCTTCGGTTTTATCACGCGATGATATTTGGATCCCGATCCTACTGTGAGTATATGCTACTCCTCGGGAAAACTCTCATTTAACGATCAATGCTATAAACTTAGTAGGTGTCTAGAAAGGTGTTAGCGGGGCTACGCCCACAGGGAAAAGAGGTTACTTAATTAAGGAACTTCGCGAAAGCGTTGGAAAACCTCCCTCGAAGTACCGACACTGGCCTGGCTGAACGGTTAAGCAAGTATTGTACGGTGAGATTGATCCTGACTAATCCTTTCTTTACGGTTTGAGAAGGGATTCGAGAGACAGTGGGAGCCATTCAGTTTAGACAAATTAAAAACCACTCTAAACTTGCAAGAGCATCATGCTAAAGTGTTTCTTTTCTCTCCTAATTGCAGCGACCATTCAACATGACCGGACTTAAGTTATTACTAGATAAAAACATATTGACATGGCCAAACTACAAAGATTGGCTCAGGAATGTCAAGATGGCAATCACTTACGACAAGTTGGGGTATGTCCTTACCACCAAAGCTCCCCTGTCCTAGGTCCCAAAACCAGTGTCGTAGATAGGGAAATCTACAAGACCTGGGAAATAGATTGCGCGAAGGCCAAATGCCTCGTACTAGCCTCGATGGACAACGAACATCAGAGGAGGCACAAGAATATGGACCTAGAGTCCATATTTCTTCATACAAAAGAACTGTATGGAGAGCAGTCTCGTATCGCAAGATACGAAGTGTCGAAAAAGGTGTTTTCGGCAAGGTTGGCCGTCGGATCATCGGTAGCGGAACACGTGCTTAAGATGATTGGCTACATTGAGGAGCTCGCGGACCTTGGGACCACGTTGGAGAATGAACTCTATACTGATTTGATTCTCCAGTCCCTTCCTTCCACTTACATCCAGTTTATTCTTAACTTCAACATGCAAGGAAAGGAGGTTGAACTTTTCGAACTTCTGAACATGTTGAGGAGTGCTGAGGGCACCCTACAGAAAGGTAGGGAAGACATCCATTTTGTTTGTAGGAGGATCTTCCTCTTCTAGATCCAGGGCGAAAGCCAAGGATAAGAAGAAGAAAGCCCCCGCCAAACCAAGAGGCGGTGTCGGTAAAGTGGATACGAAAGGAAAAGCAACAAAGATAGCGGGAAAGCTGGTGGGGAAGGAAGAATGCTTCTATTGTCACAAAAGTGGTCACTGGAAACAGGATTGCAAGGCTTGGAAAGCCAGAACACAGGATTTGAAGCGAGTTGCAGCTTCAGCTTCAGGTGTGTATGTTATTGAAAACTGTCTATCAATAAACTCTACTTCCTGGGTATTGGATACCGGATCAGGATCTCATATCTGTAATTCTTTGCAGGCGTTGAGAAAGCGTAGAGTTTTGAAGGCAGGTGACATGACCCTCAGAGTTGCAAACGGTGCTAGCATAGATGCTGAGGCCGTGGGGGACCATCACCTGGGATTGTCGGATGGACATTTTTTGGTTTTGCGTAGTTATTATGTACCAAATGCAACCTGTAATATCATTTCTGTATCTTTATTATCTAAAGAAGGTTATGAATTTGCATTTGTAAGTAATGTAGTGAACATTCACCTTAATCAAGTTTTGATTGGGTCGGGTACATTGAACAACGGTATATACGTGTTAAACTAACCACAGATTTTCAATGTCTAGAATACACACAAAAGAAGGTCTCCAGAAATCAATAAAACTTTCTTATGGCATTGTAGACTGGGTCACATCAATGAGAGAAGGTTGATTAAGTTACATACAGAAGGATATTTGGATCCGTTCGAATATCAATCGTATGCAACTTGTCAATCCTGTCTCAAAGGAAAGATGACAGGCTCCGTTCACTGGACACGGAGTAAGAGCGAGCGAACTCTTGGGACTTGTACACAGCGACGTGTGCGGTCCAATGTCTACACATGCACGAAGCGGTTATTCTTACTTCATTACTTTTACGGATGACTTTTCAAGGTACGGTTATGTCTTCTTAATGAAACATAAATCCGAGGCTTTTGAAAAATTCCAGGAATATAAGAATGAAGTAGAAAAACAAACAGGCAAAAGTATCAAGGCACTGAGATCTGATCGAGGTGGTGAATACTTGAGTGCCGAGTTCCTGGGTTACTTAAAAGAGAATGGAATTCTCTCTCAGTTTACTCCTCTATACACTCTGCAAAATAATGGTGTATCGGAGAGACGGAACCGAACCCTATTGGATATGGTACGGTCCATAATGAGTAACGCTGAGTTACCGCGATCGTTCTGGGGATATGCGCTAGAATCAGCAGCATACCTTTTGAACCGAGTTCCAACTAAGACTGTGCCTACTACACCATATCAGATGTGGTGTGGGAAGAGACCCTGTCTTAATCACATTAAGACATCGGGATGTCCAGCTTTTGTAAAAAAGCAGCATGCGGACAAGCTCGAGGCACACTCAGTACAGTGCAAGTTTGTGGGATATCCAAAGAACTCCAAGGGATATTGCTTCTATTGCGAAGAGGAACAAAAGGTTTTTGTTTCTCGCCATGCCCACTTTCTAGAACACCAGTTCATAGAAAAAGAATTAAGTGGGAGCGCAATAGAACTGGAAGAAATTCCAGAACCACGAGCTATTACTGAAAGCTTAGTAGAACCAGAGGGTTCGAAAGATCAGGACATTCCCACGCCACTCCGCAGGAGTAGTAGGCAGTCTCATCCGCCCGAGAGATACTACGGTTTTCTCATTGACGGGGATAGAGAGGATTGCATCATAGATTGTGATGAGCCTACTAGCTTCCAGCAAGCCATTCAGAGCGTCGACTCTGTAAAATAGCTGGATGCAATGCGGACCAAAATGGAGTCCATGTACACCAACGAAGTATGGACGTTGGACATTGCTCCAGATGGGGTAAAACCCGTAGGATGCAAGTGGATCTTCAAAAGGAAGATTGGTGTAGATGGACAGGTTGAGACCTATAAAGCTAGACTGGTTGCAAAGGGTTTTCGTCAGCGACCTGGTTTGGACTATGACGAAACTTTTTCTCCAGTAGCTATGCTGAAATCGATTCGGATCCTTCTTGCTATTGCTGCCTTCCACGATTATGAGATTTGGCAGATGGACGTAAAGACAGCTTTTCTAAATGGACATTTAGAGGAGTGCGTCTATATGGATCAGCCAGAGGGCTTCATTCAGAGTGGGAGCAGCGGAAAGGTGTGCAAGTTGCTTAAGTCCATTTATGGACTAAAGCAGGCATCGCGGAGTTGGAACATCTGTTTTGATGAGACGGTTAAGGAATTTGGCTTTATCAAAAATCCAGATGAACCATGCATCTATTGTAGATTTGTAGCGAGAACTGCAGTATTCCTCGTTTTATACGTGGATGACATTCTCTTAATAGGAAATGACATTCCTATGCTACAATCTGTCAAGGGGTTCTTGTCACACAGGTTCTTCATGAAAGACCTGGGTGATGCCTCATACATTCTGGGTATCCGGATCTACCGTGACAGATCCAAGAGGATATTAGGACTTTCGCAGTCCAGGTACATCGACGCCATACTAAAGAGATTCAGTATGGAAGATTCCAAGCGCGGTAATCTACCGGCTTGTCACGGGATCACCTTCTCCAAAGAGATGTCTTCCAAGACTGATTTGGAGAGGGATCGCATGTCTATTATACCCTACGCTTCTGCGGTAGGCTCTATAATGTATGCGATGTTGTGTACCAGACCGGATGTGGCTTATGCACTGAGTATGGTAAGCAGGTATCAGTCAAACCCTGGGGAGAAACATTGGATAGCAGTAAAGAACATTCTCAAGTACCTGAGAAGGACTAAGGATATGTTCTTGGTGTATGGCGGAAAAGACCTCCAGATTGAGGCCTTTGCTGACTCCAACTTCCAGAGTGACAAGGATGATTCCAAGTCCATGTCGGGTTTTGTTTTCACCCTCAATGGAGGGGCGGTGTGTTGGAAGAGCTCCAAACAGGAAACCGTTGCTGACTCGACTATGGAAGCGGAATACATCGCTGCATCTGATGCCGCAAAAGAAGCTGTCTGGATGAGGAAGTTCTTGAGAGAACTTCAGGTGGTTCCGTCCATTGTTGACCCAATACCTCTGTATTGCGACAACAACGGGGCTATAGCTTTAGCGAAGGAACCCAGGTCCCATCAGAAATCCAGACACATCTTGAGGCGGTATCACCTGATCAGGGAGATCGTAGATCGCCAGGAGATCGAGGTTCGGAGGGTTGCTTCAGAAGATAACACAGCAGATCCATTCACCAAGGCCTTGCCCCAGACTCAGTTCGAGCGGCTGATCGAGATGATAGGTTTTCGATACGCCAGTACATGGCCTTAGTGCAAGTGGGAGATTGTTAGTGTATATGCCCTAGAGGCCATTACTGTATCATACTAGTTTGTATATTACTTAATGGAAGCTTGGGATATTCACAGTTGTATATACAACCTTGCTCGAAATGGTAGTATGCTACTTGGTTTGTCTCTGCTTTAATATGTGCATGTGTTTCTTTTAGCATATTGCTGATATACATATTAGTAGAGCCCTTAGGATCTTTGCTTGATTACCGGCGTTGTGATGGCGCTCACACTCGTGGGAGCTGGGTGATCTATAAACACATCCTTATACAGGTCCCTAGTCGTTGGACTATCGAGACATGGCATCGATACTCCGGAGTAGACTAGCGTATGCGCTTCTCATCCCAGTGTGGGAGACGGTCTGTCCCACAGCCGTCAGTACGTCGTACTTGAGATAGTATGCGGGTGCTCGTTAGGTTACGAGTACACTGGACAGGACTCGTCGGGAACTGTTGGTTGGTATTATACCTATCGTCAGTTATCAGTTCCCAGGTGACATGAGTACAGCTTAGTCCGTTGACTTAACACTGTCACTTCGCCTCGAGTGTGTTCCTACTGCACTTTGATTACTACCCTACCACGGCTCAAAGGAGTCGTGCAAACAGGTAGTTTTTGGGTGCCGTCCCGAAGCACTTGGAGGCAGTGACGGTTAGACAGGGTTCGTCTCCCCCGGTATTGGGGGTTGACATTGCGCTGTGTCCAGGAGAGCCATTACACGAGTAGTCCCTGGTCAGGGCAAGCGAGATATACTGGTAGGTTTCCAGTGTTATCTCAGGGTGTTCTGGGCTACACTCCGACACGACTTGTACCGCTATTAGGGGACTGACGTTCACCGCCCCCTTAGGCCCGCCATGCGATGTATCAGACGAACAGACCGGACTGTACGGAGACTGTCACATACAGGCCCAGTAAGAGTTCAGATGGGGTTCACCTCGTCAGTTTTCTTATCGACATCTACCTGGGGACCGTTACGTACAGCTAGTGCCGCTTGCGGTCTGTGGTTAAACTCACTGCCAGCGTAGTGTCGAGTCTTTAGAGTCCCACACAGAGAGCTATTCGCCTTTAGGCAAAATGAGTAGAGGTCGCATGGTTTTGCGACAGGGTTCGTTCACATCCGCGCACTTGTGCACGTTTGCTGTCCGGACAGCTTATACTAGCGGGCTTTGGTTTAAGCCGGATCCTAGTATATGATTTGGGATTGGTTTTTCTCATTGTATTCGTGTTCCTCGGATCACGAATACGGGTGCGTATGCACAGTTGCTTGAGACAGAGGGAGAAGACTTTGATTAGGGTTAATAACCATTGTCATTTTATTAACCCTAATGCTTATGTGTGTATTATGGTTAATTGATATTAGTTTAATAATTGTGCATGGTTATGGTTGTTGACCATTTGACTATCTTGACTTGTTGACCCTAGTTGACATATTGACCATCATCATTCCATATAAAAGATGCTTTTTTATCATTGCAATTAGCATTAAATATGAAATGATAATGATCATGTCATGATTAACCATGACAATTATCTAGCTAATTATCTAATTAAAATAATACACACATATATGTGAGAATGGTTCATTTTATTCTCATTCTATGATTTACTTTCTCTCTCTTGTTCTTCCTCACCCTCAAGCTCTCCCCTCTCATGTGTTGAGAAACACTTGAGCTTGAGATAAACTCTTTCTTGATAATCTCTACTCTCATCTAGGGTTTAAGGATTAGCACTTCTTGCACCCTAGTTACTTCTAGCTTGGAGTTGAAGCCAAAGGTTAAGGCTTTCGGGTGGATCTTTCTTTGACGGGAGAAGACGACAAAGGTGACCTCCTTCCACTACTCCAAGGAGCAAGGAGAGAATGACATAAAGCCCAAGGTATAACCTTTCTAGCACTTAGCTAGTTTCTAGTTAGCTTTAGCTTGTTTTTGTTTAGCAAAGATCCTTCATAGTCTGGTCCATGTTGCCTAAGCTCATAAAAATTTGATTTTTATTCCGTTTTCCGCCTCCCCGCAAGCACCGGGGTGGGCAACGTGGACTTACATCATCGAGCTGGTATGAGCCATAAAAGATAATCACAAACATTGGCCTGAAGTATCATAAGATACATGCATGTGAGAATGATTGCGTTTTGTTCCGGAATAAACACGCCACACTTAGAAACTGCCCTGTGTGCGGGACCGGCTGATTTAAGCCTAAGAAAGACCCTTAGCCGAGTAATGTGCCCGTAAAAATTTGTCACGCCCACTTCTCAAAATACAGAATACGGAGAGCAACGAAGGCCAGCCATGCTATCTACAGTAAGGAAAGATCCTTCCATAATCACATAAGGCTGTCTAGCTTAATCTGTCAAAAATAAAATCAATACCAAAAGGGATAATACAGATAATCATGCAGCAACGAAGACACAAGAAATACTAAAAATGGGTCCACTAGATAATTGATGCAAATAAAAACCCGATACAATAGACTCGAAAAGAAAACAAAATCCGAAAGATACATAAGTCCTAATGTCCCATAAGTACGCACATGCTAAAATACTAGCTGAAAGGAAATAAACCTACAGATTACTGATCTTTGGCAAAGTCCTGATAGCCGCTCCGATCCTGCTCAGCCTGAAAATCTGCTTCTAAACCTGAGATGACAAATCTCAGGGATGTCAGAACATCCTAGTAAGTACTCAACGTATAAGGTGTATGTGTGGTATAAAACATGAATATATATATATATAAGTGTAGTGAAGCCTGTGTGTGCAAGTAAAAACACACACACACACACATATACACACACACACACATACATATATATATATATATATACATACTATGAAACTAACATGGAAAGCTGTCAAGTCATAACCTAACTGGTCACTAAAAGGTAAACTATCCTATCGTAAGCTCGAGTATATGCATCAACCTCTGCAGCGGTATTCATAACCCAAGAGTAGTGTCCCTGTCACGCCCCGCTTTCCAAAATACGGAATACGAGGGGTTGACAAGGCCAGCCATGCTCCTACGGTCGAGGAAACATCCTGCCGTAGTCACACTTCGGCTTCTAGCTTTACGTGGTAATCAATAATCAATGCACATGTAATGAGAAATGTAGTCACTAAATCAAAACAGGTATAAAACTAACCAGATAGAGTTAAAGGAAAGATAGCGCTGACGTCGCTGATCTAGATGTCTGCAATATCCTCAAGGTACGACAGATCCTGATCCGAGCTAAATCCACTTCTCACTCCGAGCATGTATACTCAGGTCGTCAGAGCGACACGATAGCAATATATTTATATACATATGTAAACATGTGCAATGATGATTAAAATGAAACAGTAAGCATGGAGTGATGACATGAGCATGAAATAATCAGTACCGGTAAACAGTAGAGCAGGTAAACAGTAAAGCAGGAATATCGAATCAGTAATCAATGCATGTCACTAAACCTATCAGTCTCAATGTCTCAATGTCCGGGTCGCTAAACCTATCGTCAGTCCAAGTGTGAGAGTCAACCATTCGTGAGTATCCTCCACTCAAGGGTAGGACCCAAGGGCAATGGAACACGGGCCTGAGTCGCTCGCTAATAATCAGTAATAATCAGTAACATCACCCATATATCTCCAGATTCGCTGTATGTGCCGGCAATGGGACTCCCGAGATTCTGTTGAAGTCACTTAAACTACCCCACACCCACGGTCTACATCAAATAACAACCATGAATCCAAATACTAGTCGCTCCATGACAAGTCTACGCGAGAACTGGAGACAGGGTCTCCATCAAGCATGTCTCGACTGATATCCAAGATAAATGGACAGTACTCGATGTCTTACCTATGACACTAATGCAAGTTCTCCATAACCGTCCCATTCCAGTTATAGTTACACTTACATATACCCCATAGGCGTCGACAATGCAATAAAGTAACTGGTTTCGTTGATTGTGTACAAGTGCGTGTCACTTCATTTATTTATTCACTTTCACTTATTCATTCATTTTCACTTATTCATTCACGCTTTAACACTAACGTACTTGTCACAATCCAATCAATAATAATTATCACTGGGTAATATACATGATCACTAGGTTATCAATGTTTCATGACCGCTATTCAATGAGGGTATACCGCTACATGATATGATGAAAATGCAATTATTCATGATACAAATAAAACACAGCAGCCAGTGTCGTACAACTTGCAAAATTTACTATAAATCATATGTGCAGAATTAAGCAAAACAATATAAAAGGAACAAGCAGTATGTTTAATTATCTATCTATCAAAATTGGTTTCACGTCAAACGGGTTTCAGGTTCGCAAGTTATGGCCATTTCATTCTAAGTGTTCACTGCTGGAAATCCAATTTCTGAACTGGAAGTCCGTTTCGTAACACATTTTACTCCCAGTTGGGAGCATAATTAGGCGACGCTACAGTTCAACTAATTGTAGATTTTACTGTTATCTTTCCAACGCATCAAACGTATCATCAATAGCAGTTCTATATTAAAAGTTATGTTGTGTTCAAGGTGCATTTTCAGGGGTTAGCTAACTAAATTCTCTACGCGACCATATGGGTTCCGTGCATTTTCAGTTTAAGGAAGGGGTGTACAGGTGTTCCCAAGGCCAGGTATTCAAAACGAACGTTACCCCGGACTGCAGTTCAGGGCCGCGAATCGCCTCAGTATTCATTGTTATAACTTATCAAAATTCCAAGATGAAATATGGGGTGCTGTAGGTTTATCTGTTGGCTTCGATACGAGCCATAGAACATTATGTTATGAGTTGTATTCAAATTATTATGGATTTTATAATGCAAGGTATATTGCAGTTTTCAGATTTTACGGCGTATCTTGAGACGTCCCTTTATATATGAAACATCAATAATATTCATTCAACATTTTACACGACGTTTATTAACAGCAAAGAAATGTATTGGCTATAAATTCCATCATTGTCAATTGGGTTTTAATTAAGATAAACACGGCTATTTTCTAGAACACAAATTTATTTAAAACAAGATTAACATTTATCAAATCGATTAACGTAATTATATATATAGGTATAACATGATTTAGCAAGTGAGAGAGTTCACTTGCCTCGCTGACGATATTACGGAGATAATGGATCGGTCGGACGCTGCAATGCACGTCACGGATGCAAAAGTGGTCGTTGCGACAAAACCGGAGCTCGCGAGCCTTGGAACCGTAGTGGCGTGGCCTCGAATTCTTGCTTTTGGATTGGCTACAACTCGCATGGATTGACGTCGGCGGCGGTACTTGAAAGCTCCGAGTTCGCAGAGATGAGGACGTCGATGGTGGAGTGGTCGTCGCGCAGTGCTGGGTCGTGGCCGGAGCAGGTGGAGGGAGCAAGGGAAACTCCACTTGGTCTCGGCTGCAGTGGATGTGCAATAGTTTACTGGAGCTCGGTCGTCGCGGAGCGGGCCCGAGGACGGTCTCGGTGAAGGTGTAGGTGGTTGGAGGTGGCAGCGAGGGTTCCGGCGACGGTTTCCGACAGTGGGGAAGTGGGCGTACTAGGTAGTTGTAGGGTGGTGGGTGTGCAGTAAGGAGAGTCGGGAAGAGGTGTTCGACGAGGTGTAAATGCAAGGGGAGGCCGACGTCGGCGGGACGAACTCCGGCGAGGTGGGTTGCAGGGGTTCGAGTTGGGTGCAGGAGTGTTGGTGATGAGGGGAGACCGACGAGGATGGTCGGGGAGGAAGGTGAGGGTGGTGTCGGGAGTCGGAGAAGAGAGAGGCGATGACGAGGTGATGCCGATGAGGAGGTGGGCGACGAGGTGACGGCGAGGAGCGAGACGGGCGCGGGTGATGGGTGCGGCGTGGGTTCTTCGTACGGGAGAGAGAGAAGGGGAGAGGGTGGGAAATGAAAGGGGGAAGAGTGAACATGGGGTTTTTAAAAGGAATAAAATTTTATAGAGAGAGGGTGATAGTGAGAAAGTGAGAAAGAGATTGAGAGTTGGGTGTAAAAGGGAAGAGAGAGAGAGAAAGAACGTGCATGAAGGAGAAAATGTAGAGGGAGGCATGTGAGGTGAGTTGTAAAGAGAGGAAAGGGGGAGAAGGAGAACGTGGGAGGGCATGGGTTAGGATTTTAAAATAAATAAAATAAATATAAATATAAATATAAATAAACAAATTTTGTAAGCAACATTTTATATAAATACGGATATTGGCGTACAAAAGGAACTGGATATTACATCATACCACCTTTACAAAAATTTCATCCTCGAAATTTCCGGAACTAGAAAAGACATGTAAACATGAATTTAAAAGAAGAGATATGGAAACTTCTGTCGAATTTCGTCTTCTCGTTCCCAAGTCGATTCTCCGTGCGAGCGATTCCCCCTAGAACAAGTATGAGAGGGAAAACCTTATTCTTGAGAATCTTTTCTCTTCGATCAACAATCGACATCGGTCATTCTTCATAGGTCAAGTCTTCCCTCACGTTCTCTCTCTCTTTCTACTCTTTACAACACATATTATTCTTTCTCCCTCTTTTTCTCTCCTCTTTTTTTCTTTACAACTCAATCTCACATTCTCTCTGTCTCCCTCATTCTCTGCTTATCTCTCTCTCTCCATCCTATATATAACCATTCCCCACTTCCTCCTGCTCACCCTCCCCAATCCATCAATTCCAAGCCCCATACCCGAGCTTCCCTTGCTCCCTCCACCTGCTCCGGCCACGATACCGCACTGCGCGACGGCCACTCCACCATCGATGTCCTCATCTCTGCGAACTCAGAGCCTTCAAGTACCGCCGACGACGTCGATCCATGCTAGTTGTAGCCACTCCAAAAGCAAGAATTCGAGGCCACGCCACTACGGTTCCAAGGCTCGCGAGCTCCGGTTTGTCGCAACGACTAGTTTCGCATCCGTGACGTGCATTGCAGCGTCCGACCGATCCATCATCTCCGTAATATCGTCAGCAAGGCAAGTGAACTCTCTCACTTGCTAAATCATGCTATACCTATATATATAATTACGTTAATCGATTTGATAAATGTTAATCTTGTTTTAAATAAGTTTGCGTTCTAGAAGATAGCCGTATTTATCCTAATTAAAACCCAATTGATAATGATGGAATTTATAGCCAATACATTCCTTTACTGTTGATAAATGTCGTGTAGAATGTTTAATGAATATTATTGATGTTTCATATATAAAGGGGCGTCCCAAGATACGTCGTAAAATCTGAAAACTGCAATATGCCTTGCATTGTAAAATCCATAATAATTTGAATACAACTCATAACCTAATGTTCTATAGCTCGTATCGAAGCCAACAGATAAACCTTCAGCATCCCATAAATCATCTTGGCATTTTGATAAGTTATAACAATGAATACTGAGGCGATTCGCGGCCCTGAACTGCAGTCCGGGGAAACGTTCGTTTGAATACCTGGCCTTGGGAACACCTGTACACCCTTTCCTTAAACTGAAAATGCGTGGAACCCTATATGGTCGCGTAGAGAATTTAGTTAGCTAACCTTTGAATCTGGTCCCGTGTCGTTTCACCGTCATTTGATATTTAATTTGTATTTTAGAATACCGTGGTGTTCCTCTTACACCAGCACCTTGTACATAACATAACTTTTATTACAGAACTGCTATTGATGATACGTTTGATGCGATAGAAAGATAACAGTAAAATCTACAATTAGTTGAACTGTAGTGTTGTCTAATTATGCTCCCAACTGGGAGTAAAGCGTGTTACGAAACGGACTTCCAGTTCAGAAATTGGATTTCCAGCAGTGAACACTTAAAATGAAATGGCCATAACTAGCGAACCTGAAACCCGATTGACGTGAAACCAATTTTGATGGATAGATATTTAAACATACTGCTTTTTCCTTTTATATTGTTTTGCTTAATTCTGCACATATGATTTATAGTAAATTTTGCAAGTTGTACCACACTGGCTGCTGTGTTTTATTTGTATCATGAATAATTGCATTTTCATCATATCATGTAGCGGTATGCCTTCATTGAATAGTGGTCATGAAACATTGATAATCTAGTGATCGTATACATTACCCAGTGATAAGTATTAATGATTGGATTGTGACAAGTACGTTAGTGTTAAAGCGTGAATGAATAAGTGAAAGTAATGAATAAGTGAAGTGACACGTACTAGTACACAATCAACGGAACCAGTTACTTTATTGCATTGTCGATGCCTATGGGGCATATGTAAGTGTAACTATAACTGAAATGGGACGGTTATGGAGAACTTGCATTAGTGTCATAGGTAAGAAATCGAGTACTGTTCATTTATCTTGGATACCGGTTGCAAAATTTATTATAAATCATATGTGCAGAATTAAGCAAAACAATATAAAAGGAACAAGCAGTATGTTTAATTATCTATCCATCAAAATTGGTTTCACGTCAATCGGGTTTCAGGCTCGCAAATTATGGCCATTTCATTTTAAGTGTTCACTACTGGAAATCCAATCTCTGAACTGGAGGTCCGTTTTGTAACACATTTTACTCCCAGTTGGAAGCATAATTAGGCGACACTACAGTTCAACTTATTGTAGATTTTACTGTTATGTATCCAACGCATCAAACGTATCATCAATAGCAGTTCTGTATTAAAAGTTATGTTATGTACAAGGTGTTGGTGTAAGAGGGATCACTGCGGAACACCACGGTATTCTGAAATACAAATTAAATATAAAATGACGGTGAAACGACACGGGACCAGATTTAGGGGTTAGCTAACTAAATTCTCTGCGCGACCATATGGGGTTCCGCGCATTTTCAGTTTAAGGAAGGGGTGTACAGGTGTTTCCAAGGCCAGGTATTCAAACGAACGTTATCCCGGACTGCAGTTCAGGGCCGCGAATCGCCTCATTATTCATTGTTATTACTTATCAAAATGCCATGATGAACTATGGGGTGCTGAAGGTTTATCTGTTGGCTTCGATACGAGCCATAGAACATTAGGTTATGAGCTGTATTCAAATTATTATGGATTTTATAATGCAAGGTATATTGCAGTTTTCAGATTTTACGACGTATCTTGGGACGTCCCTTTATATATGAAACATCAATAATATTTATTCAACATTCTACACGACATTTATCAACAGTAAAGGAATGTATTGGCTATAAATTCCATCATTATCAATTGTGTTTTAATTAGGATAAACACGGCTATTTTCTAGAACGCAACTTATTTAAAACAAGATTAACATTTATCAAATCGATTAACGTAATTATATATATAGGTATAGCATGATTTAGCAAGTGAGAGAGTTCACTTGTCTTGCTGACGATATTACGGAGATGATGGATCGGTCGGACGCTGCAATGCACGTCACGGATGCGAAAGTGGTCGTTGCGACAAAACCGGAGCTCGCGAGCCTTGGAACCATAGTGGCGTGGCCTCGAATTCTTGCTTTTGGATTGGCTACAACTCGCATGGATCGACGTCGGCGGCGGTATTTGAAGGCTCTGAGTTCGCAGAGATGAGGACATCGATGGTGGAGTGGCCGTCGCGCAGTGCGGGATCGTTGCCGGAGCAGGTGGAGGGAGCAAGGGAAGCTCGGGTATAGGGCTTGGAATTGATGGATTGGGGAGGGTGAGCAGGAGGAAGTGGGGAATGGTTATACATAGGATGGAGAGAGAGATGGTCAGAGATTGATGGAGATAGAGAGAATGTGAGATTGAGTTGTAAAGAAAAAAAGAGGAGAGAAAAAGATGGAGAAAGAATAATATGTGTTGTAAAGAGTGGAAAGAGAGAGAACGTGAGGGAGTGGGGTGTAAAGAGAGAAAAAGAATAATACGGGGTGTGTGTTGTAAAGAGAGGGAGTGAACGTGAGGAATGAGGGTGAGATGAGTTAAAGGAATATAATGTAATGCCCAGTTCCTTTTGTACGCCAATATCCGTATTTATATAAAATGTTGCTTACAAAATTTGTTTATTTATATTTATATTTATTTTAAAATTCTGATCCTGTGCTGACATCCGTATTTTTTTCCTCGTTCCGTTTATTGAAACGGACTTGTTTGAATCGCTACGTGCATCCGTTCTTGGGGGTATTCATTTTTGTTACCTAAGCATTCATTTTGAAATTAGAACGTCACAAATATTTTTCATATTTTAAATCTGAATTTTTAGACCCGACTCGGGCGTGTTTTGAAGTAAGTTTGTATTTGCCAAACTCTCAAAACGAACGAGTATTATATTCCTTCAACTCATCTCACCTTCATTCATCACGTTTACTCCCTCTCTTTACAACACACCCCACCACATTATTCTTTTTCTCTCTTTACACCCCACTCCCTCACGCTCTCTTTTTCCACTCTTTACAACACATATTATTCTTTCTCCCTCTTTTTCTCTCCTCTTTTTTTCTTTACAACTCAATCTCACATTCTCTCTGTCTCCCTCATTCTCTGCTTATCTCTCTCTCTCCATCCTATATATAACCATTCCCCACTTCCTCCTGCTCATCCTCCCCAATCCATCAATTCCAAGCCCCATACCCGAGCTTCCCTTGCTCCCTCCACCTGCTCCGGCCACGATACCGCACTGCGCGACGGCCACTCCACCATCGATGTCCTCATCTCTGCGAACTCAGAGCCTTCAAGTACCGCCGACGACGTCGATCCATGCTAGTTGTAGCCAATCCAAAAGCAAGAATTCGAGGCCACGCCACTACGGTTCCAAGGCTCGCGAGCTCCGGTTTGTCGCAACGACTAGTTTCGCATCCGTGACGTGCATTGCAGCGTCCGACCGATCCATCATCTCCGTAATATCGTCAGCAAGGCAAGTGAACTCTCTCACTTGCTAAATCATGCTATACCTATATATATAATTACGTTAATCGATTTGATAAATGTTAATCTTGTTTTAAATAAGTTTGCGTTCTAGAAGATAGCCGTATTTATCCTAATTAAAACCCAATTGATAATGATGGAATTTATAGCCAATACATTCCTTTACTGTTGATAAATGTTGTGTAGAATGTTTAATGAATATTATTGATGTTTCATATATAAAGGGGCGTCCCAAGATACGTCGTAAAATCTGAAAACTGCAATATGCCTTGCATTGTAAAATCCATAATAATTTGAATACAACTCATAACCTAATGTTCTATGGCTCGTATCGAAGCCAACAGATAAACCTTCAGCATCCCATAAATCATCTTGGCATTTTGATAAGTTATAACAATGAATACTGAGGTGATTCGCGGCCCTGAACTGCAGTCCGGGGAAACGTTCGTTTGAATACCTGGCATTGGGAACACCTGTACACCCTTTCCTTAAACTGAAAATGCGTGGAATCCTATATGGTCGCGTAGAGAATTTAGTTAGCTAACCTTTGAATCTGGTCCCGTGTCGTTTCACAGTCATTTGGTATTTAATTTGTATTTTAGAATACCGTGGTGTTCTGCAGTGATCCTTCTTACACTAGCACCTTGTACATAACATAACTTTTAATATAGAACTGCTATTGATGATACGTTTGATGCGTTGGAAAGATAACAGTAAAATCTACAATTAGTTGAACTGTAGCGTCGCCTAATTATGCTTCCAACTGGGAGTAAAATGTGTTACGAAACGAACTTCCAGTTCAGAAATTGGATTTCCAGCAGTGAACACTTAAAATGAAATGTCCATAACTAGTGAACCTGAAACCCGATTGACGTGAAACCAATTTTGATGGAAAGATAATTAAACATACTGCTTTTTTCCTTTTATATTGTTTTGCTTAATTCTGCACATATGATTTATAGTAAATTTTGCAAGTTGTACGACACTGGCTGCTGTGCTTTATTTGTATCATGAATAATTGCATTTTCATAATATCATGTAGCGGTATGCCCTCATTGAATAGTGGTCATGAAACATTGATAACTTAGTGATCGTATACATTACCCAGTGATAAGTATTAGTGATTGGACTGTGACAAGTACGTTAGTGTTAAAGCGTGAATGAATAAGTGAAGTGACACGTACTTGCACACAATCAACGGAACCAGTTACTTTATTGCATTGTCGACGCCTATGGGGCATATGTAAGTATAACTATAACTGGAATGTGACGATTATGGAGAACTTGCATTAGTGTCATAGGTAAGACATCGAGTACTGTCCATTTATCTTGGATACCAGTCGAGACATGCTTGATGGAGACCCTGTCTCCAGTTCTCGCGTAGACTTTTCATGGAGCGACTAGTATTTGGATTCATGGTTGGTATTTGATGTAGACCGTGGGTGTGGGGTAGTTTGAGTGTGAGTTCAACAGAATCTCGGGAGTCCTATTGCCGGCACATACAGCGAATCTGGAGATATATGGGTGATGTTACTGATTATTAGCGAGCGACTCGGGCCCGTGTTCCCTTGCCCTTGGGTCCTACCCTTGGGTGGGGATACTCATGAGTGGTTGACTCTCACACTTGGACTGACGATAGGTTTAGCGACCCGGACATTGAGACTGATAGGTTTAGTGACATGCATTGATTACTGATTCGATATTCCTGCTTTACTGTTTACTTGCTCTACTGTTTACCGGTACTGATTATTTCATGCTCATGTCATCACTCCATGCTTACTGTTTCATTTTAATCATCATTGCACGTGTTTACATATGTATATAAATATATTGCTATCGTGTCGCTCTGACGACCTGAGTATGTATGCTCAGAGTGAGAAGTGGATTTAGCTCGGATCAGGATCTGTCGTACCTTGAGAATATTGCGGACATCTAGATCAGCGACGTCAGCGCTATCTTTCCTTTGACTCTATCTGGTTAGTTTTATACATGTTTTGATTTAGTGACTACATTTCTCATTACCTGTGCATTGATTACTGATTACCATGTAAAGCTAGAAGCCGAAGTGTAACTACGGCAGGATGTTTCCTCGACTGTAGGAGCATGGCTGGCCTTGTCAACCCCTCGTATTCCGTATTTTGGGAAGCGGGGCGTGACATGGTTTTGTTGGTATCAGAGCGCCGGGTTTAGAATAGGATTACAGTTTCCGTATAGTGCTTGACAATCTAAGACATCCCTCGGTTTAGATTGTAAACTTGTTATCCTTGATCTTGATTCATACAATGAGTTCTTCTACATATTTTGATCCATTCGCTAGAACTTTTGGTAACCTGGTAGAGTTATGTTGTTGTAATTATGAACTGCAGTATAGTTACAATATTGTACTCTGTTGAGTGACTTGAAGTTCTACATTTGATTTCCACTCGTTTGAGCTTTACCCAACCCGATATTCTTGTTTCGTTGTCCATTCTATATTTTATTCTGATTCTTGTTCTTTGCACCTTATGTCGTTCTAAAATTTGTTGTTTTAGGACCATGACCTCCAACCACTCTCCGTTTATATCTTATATCATTCCAGTTTTCAAAACTATTTTACGTCTTCATCCTTGTACCTTTCTATTGATCCTACACCTGCTTACGTTTCTTATTGGACTCGTTGCATTCTCATGTCTTCGTTTCTTCAAGTTAAGTATCGTGTTGCATATTTTAAGTTCCTATCAGAGTAGCGCAGCGGAAGCTAAAACCTGGCTTCCAACGACTCTTCTTCTATCTCCACTCCCCAGAGTCAAGCCGTCGAGATTTTGGGCATATTGCAAGGTTTGATGGAAGCCCAGGAGCGAACGAACGATCTCTTAGCTGAAGGATTAAGAAGGTGAATGGCTCAAGTCCCCAATCGTAAGGAAATCGCTGATAAATGAAAAGGTGGCGTGCAGATGAAGCGCTCATTTGTTACTAAGCAACCGAAGCAGCGGAGAGCCCAACGTTGTGGTTATTGCAAAAAGTCGGGACACTTTTAGAGGGACCGTCGCCAGGCCAAAGGGCAGTGTTTGATTTGTGGATCCGACGAACATCTGGTCAATGGCTGCCCTAGAAGGAAGGAGATGCAAGGTGGAGATTCGGCAACGCCTTCCAAATCTGATTGAGCGACTTGAGGATGGCACGGACCCAGTATAAGATTCAGACTTGCCTTACGAGACTGTGGAGATTAAATATCGACGCAGAATTATCACTTTTCCCCGCTTTCAATAAAGACATTGTCACTCCATTTTGGTAGTTGTCTCCTTTCATTTAAATTTTGTATCCGTTGATCTTCTTAGTCGAATGCAATAAAGTTGTGAATTGTGACTGCCTACTTTGTTTGACTCACTATATTTAGACCCTAAGCTCAGTCGATATCATGGTTCACCACCACAACCCTCGACTCTTTTTCGATTAAGTTGTATTTTGCCGCTACCCCTTTCTGAAGTTGTCAAACTCACACTCTTTCTAAATTATATCTCTCCCTAATTTTGAATCTGATTTCATCCTTTATCTTTATGTCATTCTGGACAACCCAATTCTTCCTCACTTTCCTCCCATTCGGGTGATTGCTTATGCTTCACGACAGCTGAAGAATTACGAGAGGAACTACCCAACACATGACTTGGAGTTCGCCGTTGGTATTTGATTTGGGAGTCGAGACAAGCTCAGCCCCGATTCGTAGGGCCTTTCGAGATTATTGAGCGTGTTGGAGAAGTGGCTTATCGATTGGTTTTACCACCATTTTTGGCGAGTATTCATGACGTGTTTCATGTATCTCAACTCCGTAAGTATGTTCGAGATGAGACGCACATACTAGATCATTCAGAGCTGACAGTAAGGGAAGACTTGACCTATGAAGAATGACCGATGTCGATTGTTGATCGAAGAGAAAAGGTTCTCAAGAATAAGGTTTTCCCTCTCGTACTTGTTCTTGGGGGAATCGCTCGCACGGAGAATCGACTTGGGAACGAGAAGACGGGATTCGACAGAAGTTTCCATATCTCTTCTCTTAAATTCATGTTTACTTGTCTTTTTTAGTTCCGGAAATTTCGAGGACGAAATTATTGTAAGGGTGGTATGACGTAATACCCAGTTCCTTTTGTACGCCAATATCTGTATTTATATAAAATGTTGCTTACAAAATTTGTTTATTTATATTTATATTTATTTTATTTATTTTAAAATCCTAATCCGTACCTGACCCTGTGGTGACATCCGTACTTCTTTCCTCGTTCCGTTTATTGAAACGGACTTGTTTGAATCGCTACGTGCATTTTACGTGCATCCGTTCTTGGGGGGTATGCATTTTTGTTACCTGAGCATTCATTTTAAAATTTGGACGTCACATATATTTTTCATATTTTAAATCTGAATTTTTAGATCCGACCCGGGCGTGTTTTGAAGTAAGTTTGTATTTGCTAAAATCTCAAAACGGACGAATATTATACTCCTTTAACTCATCTCACCCTCATTCCTCATGTTCACTCCCTCTCTTTACAACACACACTCCACATTATTCTTTTTACAACTTAAAATATGCAACACGATACTTAACTTGAAGAAACGAAGACATGAGAATGCAACGAGTCCAATAAGAAACGTAAGCAGGTGTAGGATCAATAGAAAGGTATAAGGATGAAGACGTAAAATAGTTTTGAAAACTGGAATGATATAAGATATCGTGTTGCACTCGTTGCATTCTCATGTCTTCGTTTGGACAAATCCACATACCAAAAAAAGGGTCTCAACCCAACAGTAGCGGTATCCACGGAAAAGATGTAATAAGAAGTCTGCCGCTTCCAAACTGCAGATTAACCCTGCAAAAATATCCTAAGGTCACTTAGGCGGAGTTCATATCGTAAGTATATCGCGGAACATACCCACGCTACGTCACTCTACTCAAGTTACCTACTCTATCATACTAAGGGTTATCCTACACTCCGAAAGGTAAAACCTAACGCTCTGATACCAGTAGAGCTGCGTCTACTGCGGCTGCATACGTATCGAAGTGTTGAGCTCCAACAGAAAGAAATAACTGAGTGTTAAGGCCTCGACTAGAGATCCAATCATCAGACGTAAGTGTTGAACATTGGCTTCAAGCCTAGAAATACGTCCTGGAGAAGGTGGATCACTCTTCTCATGAACACTAGGTATATCATTCAGGTCAATCCTTGTCTCAGACGGGCCTGCTCTGACCTCATCTTTAGCAGAAGCTCTTTGCGCCCTAGTAGTCTTTGGCGGCATAAAGGCTCAAAAAGGAAACATGAAACTTTGAGTTTTTCTACGATTTTTAAACTAAGATTCTAAATGTTTTAACTAATCTTTTAAACAAATGTTTTAAAGCTTTATCACTCTAATATTTTCATTGTTTAGATTACTGGGTTATCGAAGTGTTGAGCTCCAACAGAAAGAAATAACTGAGTGTTAAGGCCTCGACTAGAGATCCAATCATCAGACGTAAGTGTTGAACATTGGCTTCAAGCCTAGAAATACGTCCTGGAGAAGGTGGATCACTCTTCTCATGAACACTAGGTATATCATTCAGGTCAATCCTTGTCTCAGACGGGCCCGCTCTGACCTCATCTTTAGCAGAAGCTCTTTGCGCCCTAGTAGTCTTTGGCGGCATAAAGGCTCAAAAAGGAAACCTGAAACTTTAAGTTTTTCTACGATTTTTAAACTAAGATTCTAAATGTTTTAACTAATCTTTTAAACAAATGTTTTAAAGCTTTATCACTCTAATCTTTTCATTGTTTAGAATACTGGGTTTCGGCTTACTTGAGTTACGTTACGCCTTTAGACGTCACGTGATTTAAGTGCCGGTTACGTTCCTAATTTGGGTCGTGACAAAGTTGGTATCAGAGCGTTAGGTTTTACCTTTCGGAGTGTAGGATAACTCTTAGTATGATGGAGTAGGTAACTTGAGTAGAGTGACGTAGCGTGGGTATGTTCCGCGGCATACTTACGATACGAACTCCGCCTAAGTGACCTTAGGACATTTTTGCAGGGTTGATCTGCAGTTTGGAAGCGGTAGGCTTCTTATTACATCTTTTCCGTGGATACCGCTACTGTTGGGTTGAGACCCTTTTTTTGGTATGTGGATTTGTGCGGTTATCCATTTATGTATCTAGTACTCTTCATCTACTATTCACCTGTATTGACTTAGAGACTGAGAGGTTCGGTATTTGTACCTTATGTGACTTTGGTTGTTGTGCTCGTATGAGCCGGAATTGATTCATATTTCGTTATTTATTCGCTATGGCGATATTTGTACACATGTTGTAGTTGTGTTTCATCTCTATGATTTGTTTCATTCACGATTGATCTCTACAAAGGAGATGCTGCCGAAATATACAAAGGAAAAATGAAACTTTAACTTTTTCTACGATTTTTAAACTAAGATTCTAAATGATTTAACTGATCTTTTAAACAAATGTTTTAAAACTTTATCACTCTAATCTTTTCATGGTTTAGATTATTGGGTTTCAGCTTACTTGAGTTAGGTTACGCCTTTAGACGTCACGTGATTTAAGTGCCGGTTGCGTTCCTAATTTGGGTCGTGACAAAGTTGGTATCAGAGCGTTAGGGTTTACCTTTCGGAGTGTAGGATAACCCTTAGTATGATGGAGTAGGTAACTTGAGTAGAGTGACGTAGCGTGGGTATGTTCCGCGGCATACTTACGATACTAACTCCACCTAAGTGACCTTAGGACATTTTTGCTTGTAATTCCTTCCTTGATTTCTTGTATCCCTAGGATTCGAATCTATATTCCTATCGAATCATGTTTCCTTATTTGAGCCTTTATGCCGCCAAAGACTACTAGGGCGCAAAGAGTTGCTGCTAGAGATGAGGTCAGAGCAGGCCCGTCTGAGACAAGGATTGACCTGGATGATATACCTAGTGTTCATGAGAAGAGTGATCCACCTTCTCCAGGATGTATTTCTAGGCTTGAAGCCAATGTTCAACACTTACGTCTGATGATTGGATCTCTAGTCGAGGCCTTAACACTCAGTTATTTCTTTCTGTTGGAGCTCAACACTTTGATACGTATGCAGCCGCAGTAGACGCAGCTCTACAGGTAGAAGAGCGTGTTTCAGAGACTTCGATTGTTCAAGGATCGAAGAGAATTCGTACCGGTATGCCAGCTCAGAAGCAGCTTGGTATACGTCGTGACAGATTCTTTCCAAGTGATGATAGTAGAAGAGGCTTTAGACAAGGTCAATTGTTTGGCTCTTATCCACAGGGTCAGCAATCGACGTCCGGATGTTTTCGATGTGGGAGTCTATAACACCACATTAGGGATTGTCCTGCGAGGCGCCAGAGCAATGCACCAGTTCAACATGTTACTTTACCACCTTCACCACCTCAGAGAGCTTTGGCTCTTTCGACCGTCGTCGTTCCACGCCAGACCCATGCTCAGAGAGGCCGTGGTCGTGTCGGTCCTATTCAGAGAGGACGAGGTGGCAGAGGCAGAGGACAACCAGATGCTAGTAGAGGACAGGCCCGAGTTTTTGCATTGACTCCGCAGGATGCGCGAGCATCGAATGCCGTTGTGTCAGGTACACTTTTAGTGTGTTCTTTCCATGCGCGTGTATTATTCGACCCAGGATCTACACACTCTTATGTGTCCACACACTTTGTACCGAGGTTAGGCCGAGACTCATCCTTGTTAGATGAGCCACTTGTCGTCATTACTCCTGTTGGAGAGTCTTTTGTTGCTCGACATGTGTTTCGGTCATGTACCGTTCATATTAGAGATAGAGTTTCGTTTGTCGACTTGATCTTTCTTGATATGTTGGACTTTGACGTTCTCCTCGGCATGGACTGGTTAGCTATATGCTATTCGTCTGTGGACTGCCGTGAGAAAGCAGTCAGGTTCTGTTTTCCGGGAGAGACGGTTCTTGTTGTGCAGGGGGACCATAGCGCTGCCCCTCACAATTTTATTTCTACCCTTTGCGCTAATCGGCTTTTGAGGAAAGGATATCACAGGTTTTTTTCATGATACGGGAGCTGCAGTAGAACCATTGAACCAGGTTCCTATTGTGAGAGAGTTTTCCGACGTTTTTCCTAATGAGTTACCTGGATTGCCGCCAGAGCGTGACACCGAGTTCTGCATCGATCTGATTTCCGGCACGGGGCCTATTTCTATACCTCCTTATCGGATGGCTCCGACTGAGCTTAAAGAGCTTAAGGATCAACTGCAAGAGTTGCTCGACAAGGGACTTGTTCGTCCGAGTGTTTCACCTTGGGGAGCTTCTGTTCTTTTCGTCAAAAAGAAAGACGGAAGTATGAGACTGCGTATTGACCATCGTCAATTGAATCGAGTCACAGTGCGAAATAGGTATCCTTTACCTCGCATTGACGATTTATTTGATCAACTCCAAGTGCAAGACATTTTTCCAAGATTGATTTGAGGTCGGGTTATCATCAATTGCGAGTCCGGAAAGATGACATTCCGAAGACTGCTTTTCGTACGCGCTACGGGCATTATGGGTTTTTGGTGATGTCGTTCGGACTTACCAATGCCCCAGCAGCGTTCATGGACCTGATGAACCGAATTTTCAAGCTATTCCTCGACCAGTTCATTATTGTGTGTATTGATGACATTCTGGTTTATTCTAGAAGTCATGAGAAGCATTAGCAGCACTTGAGAATTTCTTTACAGACATTGAGAGAACACTAGTTGTTTGCTAAGTTCTCGAAGTGTGCATTTTGGCTTGATAGTGTTAACTTTTTGGGTCATGTGGTTACGGGAGACGGTATCCGAGTGGATCCGAAGAAGATTGAAGCCGTACAACTTTGGCCTAGACCCGTATCGGTGACGGAGGTCCGTAGTTTCTTGGGATTAGCCGGTTATCACCGACGTTTCGTGCAGGATTTTTCAAGTATCGCTGCACCGATGACCGGACTGACCCGGAAGGGGATTCCTTTTCTTTGGACCGAGGCTTGCGAGCAGTGTTTCCAGCTGTTGAAGACACGGTTGACGACTGCACCAGTTTTATCTTTGCCTTCTGGATCGGGTGGATATGTCGTCTTTTGTGATGCTTCTTGAGTGGGACTTGGTTGCGTGTTAATGCAACAGGATAAGGTTATCGCTTATGCTTCTCGTCAGTTGAAGAGGCACGAGCAAAACTATCCTACCCATGATCTTGAGATGGCCGCGGTAGTATTTGCTCTTAAGATTTGGAGACACTACTTGTACGGAGAGTCGGGCCATATTTTCACGGATCACAAGAGCTTGAAGTACATCTTCCAGCAGCGGGATCTGAATTTGAGGCAGCGTCGTTGGATGGAGCGTGTAAAGGATTATGATTGTGAAATTCTTTATCACCCGGGCAAGGCGAATGTAGTAGCTGATGCTTTGAGTCGTAGACCCGGAGGTAGCTTGTTCCAATTGAACGCAGTTCTGAGAAAATCTTTTACAGATTGGCATATCTTGTTTGATAGTAGAGTTCAATTCGAGTTCACTTCAGCCGGTGGACAGCTTTGCTCATGTCCATGCTCGTCCACTTCTGCTTGATCTTAGCCGTGATGCACAATCCGACGATGATCGTTTGTCCGAGATCTTTGAACTTGTTCGGCATTGTAAAGATTCGGAGTTTGTGATTGATGATCAGGGTGTGCTACGTTTTGGGACTCGTTTATGTGTACCAAATTCCAAAGAGCTGAGACGCGATATCTTAGAGCAGGCACATCAATCAGCTTACAGTTTTCATCCAGGTTCCACCAAGATGTATCGTGATTTGACAGATGTCTACTAGTGGGAAGGAATGAAGAGAGATGTTTCGGACTTCGTTTCGAAGTGCCTGACTTGTCAGCAGGTCAAGGCTGAGCATCAAAGACCGGCAGGAGAAATGCAGCGTTTGCCTATTCCGGAGTGGAAATGGGAGCAAATCTCTATGGATTTCGTTGTGGGTCTACCCAGGACCAGTCGAGGGTATGATTCCATTTGGGTGATTGTTGATCGGTTGACGAAAGCGGCTCACTTCCTTCCAGTGAAGACCACTTTCGGATTTTCTCAGTATGCTCAACTGTACATTGACGAGCTTGTGCGTTTGCACGGTGTTCCTACATGCATTGTATCTGACACCAGCCGTCTTTGGCAGAAACTTCAGGAAGCCTTCGGTACTCGATTGAATTTTAGCTCCGCTTTCCATCCACAGACCGATGGTCAGTCAAAGCGGACTATTCAGACTCTCGAGGATATGCTTCGAGCATGCGTGTTTGATTTTTGTGACCGTTGAGATCGTCACTTGCCTTTAATTGAATTCTCCTACAATATCAGTTTTCAGGAGACGATTCAAATGACACCTTTTGAGGCTTTATATGGTAGAAAGTGTCGATCACCAGTCTGTTGGACCGAACTCAGCAAGAGCAGGATTTTGGGACCACAGCTAGTCGAAGAGACAACGGAGAAGATTCAGTTAATCCGAGATAGGATGAGAGCAGCCCAGTGCAGACAGAAGTTTTATGCCGACCGTCGTCGTCGCAGACTTGAGTTCGCTGTAGGTGATCATGTATTCCTACGGATTTCTCCGATGAAAGGCGTGATGAGATATGGGTCGATTTGGAATGACGAAACCCAGAGATATGGACCGATTCGGAATGACGAAGTCCAGAGAGAGATATATATGGATTTACGTGTCGATGCTAAACACGGTGTTTTTCATGATGTTTCGAGTGTCGGTGTTGGACACTCAGGTTTTCCATGAGATTTACAAATGAGAGGGCCTGTCATAATGACGACACCTGAGATTTTGAGATTTACGTGTCATTGATGGACACTGGATTTATTTTACTGATGGTGATTATGGATGAGTTATGTTTTACCCCATACTCAGGTATTTATGATGCATTCTCTACATATAGTCATTTACCAGATCATGATTTACTGCAGTTCATGTTATATATACCTTATCACGACACATATGTAGAAATGGTTGTTTATCGTACATACATGTGATTACTTGTACGATGTTATTTACTTCTCACGAGTTGGCAACTCACCCCCGTTGTGCCACAGCATTTTTACAGGGTTGATCTGCAGTTTGGAAGCGTCATGCTTCTTATTACATCTTTTCCGTGGATACCGCTACTGTTGGGTTGAGACCTTTCTTTTTGGTATATGGATTTGTGCGGTTATCCATTATTTCCATTCATGTATCTTATTTGTATCTAGTATTCTCCATCTACTATTCACCTGTATTGACTTAGAGACTGAGAGGTTCGGTATTTGTACCTTATGTGACTTTGGTTGTGCTCGTATGAGCCAACTTTTATTCATATTATGTTATTTCTTTGCTATGGCGACATTTGTACACATGTTGTAGTTGTGTTTCATCTCTATGATTTGTATCATTCATGATTGATTTTTACAAAGGAGATGCTGCCGAAATATACAAAGGAAAAATGAAACTTTAAGTTTTTCTACGATTTTTTAACTAAGATTCTAAATGTTTTAACTAATCTTTTAAAGAGATGTTTTAAAACTTTATCACTCTAATCTTTTCATGGTTTAGATTACTGGGTTTCGGCTTACTTGAGTTACGTTACGCCTTTAGACGTCACGTGATTTAAGTGCCGGTTACGTTTCTAATTTCGGTTGTGACAAAGTTGGTATAAGTTTCATTTTTCCTTTGTATATTTCGGCAGCATCTCCTTTGTAAAAATCAATCATGAATGATACAAATCATAGAAATGAAACACAATTACAACATGTGTACAAATGTCGCCATAGCGAAGAAATAACGAAATATGAATCAAATCCGGCTCATACGAGCATAACAATCAAAGTCACATAAGGTACAAATACCGAACCTCTCAGTCTCTAAGTCAATACAGGTGAATAGTAGATGGAGAGTACTAGATACATAAATGTTTTAACTAAATTTTTAAACAAATGTTTTAAAGTTTTATCACTCTAATCTTTTCATGGTTTAGATTACAGGGTTTCGGCTTACTTGAGTTACGTTACGCTTTTAGACGTCACGTGATTTAAGTGCCGGTTACGTTCCTAATTTGGGTCGTGAAACCGGCACTTAAATCACGTGACGTCTAAAGGCGTAACGTAACTCAAGTAAGCCGAAACCTAGTAATCTAAACCATGAAAAGATTAGAGTGATAAAGCTTTAAAACATTTGTTTAAAAGACTAGTTAAAACATTTAGAATCTTAGTTTAGAAAAACTTAAAGTTTCATTTTTCCTTTGTATATTTCGGCAGCATCTCCTTTGTAAAAATCAATCATGAATGATACAAATCATAGAGATGAAACACAACTACAACATGTGTACAAATGTCGCCATAACGAAGAAATAACGAAATATGAATCAAATCCGGCTCATACGAGCAAAACAACCAAAGTCACATAAGGTACAAATACCGAACCTCTCAGTCTCTAAGTCAATACTGGTGAATAGTAGATGGAGAGTACTAGATACATAAATGGATAACCGCACAAATCCACATACCAAAAGAAAGGGTCTCAACCCAACAGTAGCGGTATCCACGGAAAAGATGTAATAAGAAGCCTGCCGTTTCCAAACTGCAGATCAACCCTGGGAAAATGCTGTGGCACAACGGGGATGAGTTGTCAACTCGTTAAAAGTAAATAACATCTTACAGGTAATCACATGTATGTACGATAAATAACCATTTCTACATATGTGTCATGATAAGGTATATGTAACAATATGAACTACAGGAAATCATGATCTGGTAAATGACTATATGTAGAGAATGTATCATAAATACCTGAGTATGGGTAAAACATAATATTCATTCATAATCACCATCAGTAAAATAAATCCAGTGTCCATCAATGACACGTAAATCTCAGGCGCCGTCACTATGACCGGCCCTCTCATCTGTAAATCTCATGGAAAATCTGAGTGTCCAACACCGACACTCAAAACATCATGAAAAACACCGTGTCTAGCATCGACACGTAAATCCATATCCCTCTCTGGACTTCTTCATTCCGAATCGGTCCATATCTCTGGGTTTCGTCATTCCGAATCGACCCATATCTCATGACTCCGGCCGGTATCCTCCGGACAATCGCCGAGTCCATCCAATCACCGGTGGGTAGTATGCCTTCTGCCAGGCTCATCGGCTACACCACGATATCATTCTTGCCTCGGGTCCACCATGTACCCGTAGACGGTTCCCACATCTCCTCGAACCGGGTTCGAAAGCCTAGCTCATAACCGAGAAAACTCATAGTAAACATCCCAAAATCACATCAAGAAAAACCGCGTTTAAAACAATTTATAGCTTTCTCTGAAATATACCAGTGGTTCTCAAATCCAGAAATCTCATGAAAACAATATCTCAATGCATATATTCATGAACTACAATGTATGCAATATGGAAGTAATTGTTGGAGATAGTGCCCTCATAGTCAATTATTGGATCGCAGGTACGTGATTGCAATGATTGCGGAGGACCTATCCCGGTAGGACAGTCTTACTCGAAATGATAGTATGCTATCTGGTTTGCCTTTATCAGTCGTGTACATGTTCAGGTGACTGATTGCATGTTACACTTTGATAGAGCCCTTAGGATCTTGCTTTACTACCAACAGTATGATGGCGATCATATACGTGAGAGATGGGTAGTTTATATGCATATCCTTAATTATGGTCCCTAGTCGTGGGAGTTTCGAGACAGGGCATCGATACTCCGGAGTAGACTAGTGTGTACAGTCGAGACCCCGACGAGGGGCGGTGGCCGGTCTCACAAGCCACTGGTGTATGTTGGATCACCTAAGATGTATACAGGTGCTCATTGGGTTATGAGTACACCGGACAGGACTCGCCGGGAATCTGCTAGTTAGTATTATATCTACCGTCAGATAGCAGTTCCCTGGTGACATGTGTACAGGTTAGTTCATCGACCTGAGGTCGTCATTTGTCTCGTGTGAGTTCCCACTGTGCTTTGATTTCTACCCTACCACGGCTCAAAGGAGTCGTGCAAACAGGTAGCTTTTGGGTACAGTCCCGAGCCATATGGAGGCACGTGAGCGGATCGGCAGGGGATTCGTCTCTCCCGGTATTGGGGGCGAGATCGTGCTGTGTCTAGGAGAGCCATTACACAAAGCCCACGGCCGTGGCAGGAGATTTACTGGTAGGTACTCCAGTAATATCTCAGGGTGTTATTGGGCTTCACTCCGACACGACTTATACTGCTATTGGGGGTCTGACGTTACTAGCCCCCTAGGCGGATATGCGATACTCATTGACGAACGGACCGGACTGTATATACATTGTCACTGTTAGGCTCAGTAGGGTTTTCGGAGGAGTTCGCTCATCGGTCTCCCTTGAGTTCGCTCCTCGGCCACCCTTGAGGTCAGTCCGTGGGCAGCCGTTATGCATAGCTAGTGCCGCTGACGGTTTGTGGTTAAACCCACTGCCAGGGTGCTGACGAGTCATTAGAGTCCCCCACAGACAGTTTCCCAAGTTCGGGCGAAACGTTGTAGAGGCCGTATGGTTTTATGGCAGGGTTCGGAAAATGCACGTGCGTTTACGCACGTGTCAGTTTTCGGGCAGTTAATACTGGTCGGCTTTGGTTTAAGCCGGATCCGAGTATTATATTGAGTAGGTATAATATCTTTGTCTCAGTTGCATTTATATTCGGTCGTAATACAAATGCGGGTATATTTATACAGTTTCGGGGTTATCCTGAAAGTCGTTTCAGGATCACTTTTGGAAGTTGCCAGTTTTCAGTTTTCTATCAGCCGTCTTTTAACATTCTGTTAAAGACGGATTTATCTTTTCTTGGATGAGAGTGAGTCGAGCTTCTAGAAGGTTCTAGAAGGTTCTAGAATTTGTGACTAAGCTTTGTGACTCATGCTTTGATTTCATTACTTTCTTGTTTTGCTTAAGATCTTTAAGCAAGATATTTGTAAGTGTTCACATATGATATTTATCATATGGTCACCCCCTTCTCCTACGGTCACCTCCCTCCTTCATATATATGATAAGCCTCCTCTCTCTCTCATTCACTCTCACTTGATTCATTCTTGAAAAGATATGATAGTTTTGGGGTGTATGGAATTTACAGTTCATTTCATTCCATCACCCGATTTCCACGGCAACTTCATTAACCGATCGTCCACGGATTTGGACGAAGTGAGACAAAGTCATCCACTCATTCTCTACATCAATCTTTGTCGTCTCTTTTAGCAAACTTGACGATCGAGTTGCCTCGAGTCAGAGGCGGGAGCCCGTTTAAAGAACCGATCATGTGGTGCCACCTCGACGAGGAGATCGGAGACCGACGAGATCGGAGCAACCGCAACGGAGCGTGGGATGATGGTTGAAGAACGAAGGACTCGGATCGTTCGGTATAACCATTCTACACTCTTTACAGTATGTTAGTTTAGCAATAATGGCAGATCCGGGTTAAAGTATACGATAGCGCCAGTTAAAAAGTTTTTGTTCCGCATTTGGCGTCTGTAGACTGCCGGGGCGCTAGCGTAGACTTACAGTGGTATCAGAGCCTAACCATTTTGCTATACTAACTTGTGCTAACGCGTTTAAAACATCGATCCGACCGAAAATCGAAAACTGCCAAAAATATCATTTTCCTTACTTGACAGTTTCTGTTGTTTTTAAACGGTGTCGAAATTGATTTCTGGATGTCTTGAAAATCAGAGCAGAGAATTATAAGACCCACGACGAAATTTGGAGTCGTGACTCCTCCAAGTTGCCGCGGAAGGGCGGCCAAACCCATGGTTTGGCCGCGCTTCCGCGGCCATGTGAGGAGCACGTGCTCCAATTTTTTTTCAGTGGGTTCTTGGTGGGATTTTGGGGTTTTTGGCATATAAATTTTTGGCCCAGATTTTGTTACTGTTCACCAGTAAGCTTTGGGGCCCACTTTTTGAAATTTGGTCTTTGGTCGATCGAAATTTAAACACGTTAGTTTACAGTGCTTACATTATATCTCCGACCGGGAATGTCATTTGATCGGTAAACGGCGTTTAACTGCTATAGTTCTTTTAGACGGGTTTGCGAACGTGACATTCGCGTTGATGTTCTGTATTGTGCTGTATTGTTGCGGATTTGTCGTGGTGGATAGCAGTGTGCAATGGTAGTACAGTTTGAGTTTATTTGTACATTTGATATTGCGGGGCGAGCGTCCAACTTGTGGACAGCCGTCACTGCCTGTTGTATAATATTCTTTTGGGGCACGACCAGGATGCGGTCGATGTACCTATTGTACTATTTTTCATTACTGTACTAGGTTTTGCCCCGAGACGGAGTGCACGGATAGCAGGGTTCTGGGGGGCAACGGGTCCGCAGCTCATGGCTTTGAGAGGCAGAGGGGTCCCACTTCAGAATTGGCAGACTATTCGCCGCACTCGTAGGGGGTACAGGTTGACCCAAGGAGGGGTGCTCAATTTACCGGATTCCGTGAAGTGCCGGGTGTTCCATTCACTATGCTGTGGGGACTGCCTCGCTTCAGGTTTTGGCGGGTAACTTGCCGCACCCGTAGGGGTCTAGGTTTCATTGCACAGGCTATCCACACGACAGGGGAACGTCGAGTTTCAGCAGCGGCTCTGTGAAACTCGGGGATCCCAGATATCTGTATTGTTCTGTGATGCTTATTACTTTTCTGTAATGTTGCATATTATCACGCCTGGAGCGATTATGTATATTGGTTTATATACTATTAGATGTTGTATATGTTTTACACCCGCGCTAGTCCAGTCCCCGCTCTGTCGTTAGTTAAGTAACCTAACGGGTGATGACGGGACCCAGTGACGAATGCGGATGGCATATACGTACATTTTATTTTCGTTCTTTTCTGGTGTGATTGATTGATGGGACTGCATTGATTCTGATCAATGCAAAGTTAAACAAACCTGTATACAGTTGTTGGAACAATTTAAAAAGTGTTATTGCAAAGACGTTTTCTTTTGTTATGCATAGCGGTATTCAGTGGAATATCCAGCACCTCATTCGACGGGGCAAGGGTTGATATCCCTTCACCGGGACTGACCCCTTGGGCAGAAGTTTGCGTCAGGGTAATAACTTCACTATAGTCGATTACATGCTGCTTTGCATAGCGGTATTCAGTGGAATATCCTGCACCTCATTCCACGAGGAAAGAGCCGAGATCCCTTTACCGGGAGTGACCTCTTTAGCAAAAGGTTTCGCCACTATATTTTAAAAAGCTATCAGGTTCCTTCAGCGATATCAAGTTCACTACGCTAAAGGTTTTTTCGCCAAAAACCAGCCGTAGCCCTCCGTCACTTCTTTTGGGTATTCAGTAGTATTCAAGCTACGCATTTTGACCAACGCCAAGGCATAGTGTTTGGTAGCTGCTGGGTATTCAATTGTTGCATAGATAGATGAGTTAGTTTGGGACAGTCGTTCTGCCGATTGGCCAACGTCAGGGGCATGTGCGGGTGGGTTCAAATTGACAAGATAGTGATGGGTAGAACTTGGCATGTGACTTATGACATTTTGACCAACGCCAAGGTCATAAGAGCATGGGGCAAGAAAATGATATCGGGAGTTTCTAAAGAAACTGAAACTTGCCAAGTATGCGCATACCTTCTGGAGTATGAATAACGTGGATGCATTCCATCACGTTAACATGCGATGAGAGTTGGATCCCGATTCCCACTGATGAGTTGGTTTACTCTTCGGGTGATCCCGATTGATTCTTCTTTAGGTTTGGAGGAGAATTTGACAGGACAGTGGGAGGTTTCCGGGTTAGATAAAATGATGACCATTCTGATCTAGGTTAGAGTGCACGCAGAGTGTTTCTTTTCTCTCTCTCTCTTTGGCAGCGACCTTTGACCGACCCTAGACTATGACTCAATGACCAGGTTGACCGAACCTTCTTAAAATACTGGCTTTTGGATTGTCTGAGTTGCATAAGTCATTGCCACTCCTTCTTTTACCCTTTGTATTTCTCAGAACACCCGTATAACTACGGATATCCACTTCCATTGGATAGATCCATCGTATGGTTATATACGAACTCGAAGGGACTTCTTCGAGGATGGATCCCGGTTCAGGTTCAGGAGAAATAGAATTGGTTTATTCAGTTGTCTTTTATTATCACCTTCTCTCAGGTTGCGAGAGCTCCTTGGTTTAGGAGAGTACACCTATTACGCTTATTGGATAGTCTTATTCCAAACCATAGGCTGGTGCCGAAAGGTAGGGAATGAAGAAAACCAATTAGCCTAAGTAGGGTGTGCAGAAGGTAATATGTAAAGACAAAATAAAGGGATTAGAAAGAGGGCAAAGTAAATTGCGACTGTTATCATTCACGACCAAAACCGCGTACTTCATCGCCGCTCCTATTTCACCTTTAAAAGAATAAGGTATTATTCAGTTGTCTTTTATCATCACCTTCTCTCGAGATGCGAGTACTCCTTGGTTTAGGAGGGTACACCTATTATGCTTACTGGATAGTCTTCTTCCAAACCATAGGCTGGTGCCGAACGGTAGGGAAGGAAGAAAACCAGTTAGCCTAACGATGGTGTACAGAAGGTAACGACTAAAGACAAATAAAGGGGATTTGGAGAGATGGCAATAAAATATACGGTTGAAGTCATGAATTGGATTATGGAAGAGGCATTGCTATGAATACCAGGATACCCCTACGAAACATTTTCATGTTTCAATGCATTGTTAAAGGAAAAACTGTTTTCCCGATTAGACACTTACTCCAAGGGTATGCATTTGCCAGGTTTCATTCTCATATCTGTATGGTTTTACAGATGATGAGTGGGAGTAAGATATTGGGAATTAGGTGATCATCCTCATTATATCGGAATTCGTTGAAATTGGTGATATTTGAGGAAATCGCCAGGGTACAGTTTTCTGCCTACGACGCACAAGTTTTGAGTTGTTTAACTCAGCGGACTTATACAGAGTATTGTATGTTGTCCAAGTGTCCTTCAGGACAAAGGGGTAGGTCCTCGTACTTTGTTCTGTTTACTTATAACTTCTCTAGTATTTAGACAAGTGTTTCGTAGAAATACAAGGTCTAAGTTTTGAGAAGTTGTGGGTATAAGAATAAAGTAGAGAACCAGGTATCACAAGTATCGGGATTCTTCAAAGAGATCGAAGATGTAGATTCTTGTGATTGGTATTCAGATGATAGTGATGGTTTTGAGAAACGTGTTTCTCTTTCAGGTTACTCATAATTGGATGGATTCCTAAGTTGAGTAATGCTGATTAGCCTCTTTCCATTAAAGTTGATATGCACTGGAGACAGCTGCATGATTCGAATATGGTTCCAATTAAATAAGTGCCAAAGTTTCTGTATTGGATATAGAATGGATCGTACCTTAAAAGAAACTAAGGTACGGAGAGTTGTCCAGCTTATGCTTAAAACCAGACACTGGATAACTCAGGGCACGTTTCTGTAGTGGCTGTTTGTGGGTTGACCCTGGCTATGACGAGGGTTGATATTCTACCATTTGGAAGATCAATAGTAATATTGTTCTTGACTCGCCACAGTTTTAGTAAAATGGATCATTTTCAGAAAACAGTAGTGGGAGTATGGTAGAACTGGAAGTGATTCCAGAACCGCGAACGATTACGGAAAATTTAATAGGACCTATACATTCAATCAGGTTTGACATTCCAATAGATACTCCGCAGGTATGGTAGGTAACCTCAGACACCCGAGAGGTACTTCGGTAGGCTCAAGGACGGTGACAGGGAGGTTCTTATCTACCCAGACTTGACACTACTGTTGTTCCAGGTTATGAGACCCGATAGGAGGGTTGTCGTAGTCAGTGGGAGCAACGGAAGCATGGTGGGCAAGAAGCTTATGTCTATTTATAGACTAGAGCAGTTATAGCGGAGATAGATCATCTAATTTTGATGTGACAGTCATGGGTTTGACTTCAATCAGAATAAGGGATGGATCAGTTAAGAAGGTAGTAGGGTGTGATGTCATGGTATCTGGATGACATACACAGAGTAGGAAGTAAAATTCCTATACCACGATCGGTTGTACTTTGGTCGTCACACAGTTATTTCTCCAGACAGGATATGGATATAATATTTGACATTCTGGTTTCTAGATCTATGGTTTTAGATCTGGATTTGGGTAGTTTCCCAATGTGGGTACTTTGACAGATATTCTGATGGTTTTTGGAATAGTTGACTCCTAGCATGGTGGTGTACCTGCAGGTGATGGAGTCACCCTCTCTAAAGGTGTCTTACAGACTAAAGGGGAGAGGGATGTACATGATTGGCAGATCACTTGCTTAGGCAATTGAGTCAATCATGAGATGTCAAGTACCACACCAAATGTTGGTTTTGCACAAGATGCAATAAGTTTGTATTAATCCAATCCTGGAGAAACATAAGGAAGCAGTTTTAGAACATTGGTACATGTTCTACGGATTTGATAACGGCAGCCTCTTTCGGGAGACGGTTATCATTCCAGGCTTCAAAGGTGACATGGATGACAGAGTGATTGTCAGAGTTTTAGTTTTCCTTCTGACGAGGGACAGTATTGTGGACAGGTGGTTCCAGAGGATACTGTGGGTGGCATGGTGCCGGATACTGATTAGGTTCAGTGATCCATACAGTCTAAGAAGTTTGGATATGGAGTTCATTTATGAACTAAGGTCCCATCAGATATCCAGACATGTTCTAAGACAGGTACTACTCAATTCGGGAGATGGCTTTCTCCGCGAACTTGAGATTAAGAGAGTTACAGAAAGAAACTTCTAGGCGGATCCACTCACCGAGGCTATTTCTCGAACACAATAGTTTTACAAACGGGCTTTGTGAAACTGATTAGTAGAGGAGTTGGATGTTCGGTTTCACACGGGCTGTGAGTAGTCGACATCGCAATATTAGCCTTGAGTGCAAGTGGGAGATTGTTGGAGATAGTGCCCTCATAGTCAATTATTGGATCGCAGGTACGTGATTGCAATGATTGCGGAGGACCTATCCCGGTAGGACAGTCTTACTCGAAATGATAGTATGCTATCTGGTTTGCCTTTATCAGTCGTGTACATGTTCAGGTGACTGATTGCATGTTACACTTTGATAGAGCCCTTAGGATCTTGCTTTACTACCAACAGTATGATGGCGATCATATACGTGAGAGTTGGGTAGTTTATATGCATATCCTTAATTATGGTCCCTAGTCGTGGGAGTTTCGAGACAGGGCATCGATACTCCGGAGTAGACTAGTGTGTACAGTCGAGACCCCGACGAGGGGCGGTGGCCGGTCTCACAAGCCACTGGTGTATGTTGGATCACCTAAGATGTATACAGGTGCTCATTGGGTTATGAGTACACCGGACAGGACTCGCCGGGAATCTGCTAGTTAGTATTATATCTACCGTCAGATAGCAGTTCCCTGGTGACATGTGTACAGGTTAGTTCATCGACCTGAGGTCGTCATTTGTCTCGTGTGAGTTCCCACTGTGCTTTGATTTCTACCCTACCACGGCTCAAAGGAGTCGTGCAAACAGGTAGCTTTTGGGTACAGTCCCGAGCCATATGGAGGCACGTGAGCGGATCGGCAGGGGATTCGTCTCTCCCGGTATTGGGGGCGAGATCGTGCTGTGTCTAGGAGAGCCATTACACAAAGCCCACGGCCGTGGCAGGAGATTTACTGGTAGGTACTCCAGTAATATCTCAGGGTGTTATTGGGCTTCACTCCGACACGACTTATACTGCTATTGGGGGTCTGACGTTACTAGCCCCCTAGGCGGATATGCGATACTCATTGACGAACGGACCGGACTGTATATACATTGTCACTGTTAGGCTCAGTAGGGTTTTCGGAGGAGTTCGCTCATCGGTCTCCCTTGAGTTCGCTCCTCGGCCACCCTTGAGGTCAGTCCGTGGGCAGCCGTTATGCATAGCTAGTGCCGCTGACGGTTTGTGGTTAAACCCACTGCCAGGGTGCTGACGAGTCATTAGAGTCCCCCACAGACAGTTTCCCAAGTTCGGGCGAAACGTTGTAGAGGCCGTATGGTTTTATGGCAGGGTTCGGAAAATGCACGTGCGTTTACGCACGTGTCAGTTTTCGGGCAGTTAATACTGGTCGGCTTTGGTTTAAGCCGGATCCGAGTATTATATTGAGTAGGTATAATATCTTTGTCTCAGTTGCATTTGTATTCGGTCGTAATACAAATGCGGGTATATTTATACAGTTTCGGGGTTATCCTGAAAGTCGTTTCAGGATCACTTTTGGAAGTTGCCAGTTTTCAGTTTTCTATCAGCCGTCTTTTAACATTCTGTTAAAGACGGATTTATCTTTTCTTGGATGAGAGTGAGTCGAGCTTCTAGAAGGTTCTAGAAGGTTCTAGAATTTGTGACTAAGCTTTGTGACTCATGCTTTGATTTCATTACTTTCTTGTTTTGCTTAAGATCTTTAAGCAAGATATTTGTAAGTGTTCACATATGATATTTATCATATGGTCACCCCCTTCTCCTACGGTCACCTCCCTCCTTCATATATATGATAAGCCTCCTCTCTCTCTCATTCACTCTCACTTGATTCATTCTTGAAAAGATATGATAGTTTTGGGGTGTATGGAATTTACAGTTCATTTCATTCCATCACCCGATTTCCACGGCAACTTCATTAACCGATCGTCCACGGATTTGGACGAAGTGAGACAAAGTCATCCACTCATTCTCTACATCAATCTTTGTCGTCTCTTTTAGCAAACTTGACGATCGAGTTGCCTCGAGTCAGAGGCGGGAGCCCGTTTAAAGAACCGATCATGTGGTGCCACCTCGACGAGGAGATCGGAGACCGACGAGATCGGAGCAACCGCAACGGAGCGTGGGATGATGGTTGAAGAACGAAGGACTCGGATCGTTCGGTATAACCATTCTACACTCTTTACAGTATGTTAGTTTAGCAATAATGGCAGATCCGGGTTAAAGTATACGATAGCGCCAGTTAAAAAGTTTTTGTTCCGCATTTGGCGTCTGTAGACTGCCGGGGCGCTAGCGTAGACTTACAGTAATGTGATCATATCAAGGGAAATCCACACTTTTATAATTAAATCCTAATTTTTAGAAAGTATCTTGTGATTTCTCAAATCCATGATATCGAATAAAACATAATATAAAAATATTACTACATCAATGTAAGTATCATAATGTGAACTAATACAAGAATAACTATCTAACTACAAATCATGAATACGGTTCAATATATTTATCTAAGGCCATTTCTATAGTGTGCGTGACATGGCAATTACCAACTGTGTGTGTGTAACATATAGTGCTCGTGCAACATGAACCGTTTGTAATGGTGCAGTGTCTTATCAATATTATATCAATGTTTAACCTGAAATATGATGAAATATGATGTACTAATTATTACTAGTTCAATATATGTTTTTATCTATGTATGGTCAATAGGCATATCACTTAAAGTAATTCACTTGAATCCTAGCCTTTGGCGCTTAGCGCCACACATGCGATTTCCCCGTAGATGTTAAATCTACTCACCAGACAATCCTGAATTAGGTGAATCCAATCACCTCCTTTCCTTCCTTCGTCTGAAGTCCCTGCTTGCGATCCTAATATCACACAAATAAAGCCAATACTTACAAATATTAGTAAACTAAGGATAACACACGGACACGGACACCTAGCTAACGATTTGGTTCACACCAGATATTTAGTGATAGCTCGGTGGCTAAACGTGTGAAGCAACACGACTGAAAAACATGCACGCGCAGAACCGACGCGATGCGCAGAACTGACTCGAACCACATAACTGAATCGGACACGTATCGTGTAATATCATAAGCTCAAAATTTAGTGAAACTATACAAATACACTCTGTCGGCAGTTCAGCAAAATTTGTTTCAGTACAATCGGATTTCGGGTTCGCAAGATACAGTCGTTTCATTTTAAGTGTTCGCTGCTGGAATTTCAGTTTCTGAACTGAATGTCCATTTCGCAACACGGTTTGCACCATGTTGGGATCAAAATTAGGTGACGCTATAGTTGAACAAAATTTAGGTTTATCAGTTAGGTTTCCAACGCATCATACGGATCAGTAATATCCATTGTGTACTGGAAGTTATGCATTGTAAAACAAAGGGGTATACGTTCTGTCCCTGTTTGGGACTGCTATGTGTTCTGTTGATTTAAAATACAGTTTAAATAGTAAACGACAGTAGAAATGAATGAAATCACTTTCATTGATTGGCTAACAGATTTATCTTCATTATGATATAGAGTTCCGCATTATACGTTGTGACAAATTCTTTCCAAGTGATGATGGTAGGAGAGGCTTTAGACAAGGTCAGTTATTTGGCTCTTATCCACAGGGTCAGCAATCGACGTCTGGATGTTTTCGATGTGGGAGTCTACAACACCACATCAGGGATTGTCCTACGAGGCGCCAGAGCGATGCACTAGTTCAGCATGTTACTTTACCACCTTCACTACCTCAGAGAGCTTTGCCCCTTTCGACCGTTGTTCCACGCCAGACCCATGCTCAGAGAGGCCGTGGTCGTGGCAGTCCTATTCAGAGAGGACGAGGTAGCAGAGGCGGAGGACAGCCAGATGCTAGTAGAGGACAGGCCTGAGTTTTTGCATTGACTCCGCAGGATGCGTGAGCATCGAATGCCGTTGTGTCAGGTACACTTTTAGTGTGTTCTTTCCATGCGCGTGTATTATTCGACCTAGGAGCTACACACTCTTATGTGTCCACACACTTTGTACCGAGGTTAGGCCGAGACTCATCCTTGTTAGATGAGCCACTTGTCGTGATTCCTCCTGTTGGAGAGTTTTTTGTTGCTCGACATGTGTTTCGGTCATGTACCGTTCATATTAGAGATAGAGTTTCGTTTGTCGACTTGATCTTTCTTGATATGTTGGACTTTGACGTTCTCCTCGGCATGGACTGGTTAGCTACATGCTATGCGTCTGTGGACTGCCGTGAAAAAGCAGTCAGTTTCGGTTTTCCGGGAGCAACGGTTCATGTTGTGCAGGGGGACCGTAGTGCCACTCCTCACAATTTTATTTCTACCCTTTGCGCTAATCGGCTTTTGAGGAAAGGATATCACGGGTTTTTAGCTTTTATTCGTGATACGGGAGCCGCAGTAGAACCATTGAACCAGGTTCCTATTGTGAGAGAGTTTTTCGACGTTTTTCCTGATGAGTTACCTGGATTGTCGCCAGAGCGTGACATCGAGTTCTGCATCGATCTGATTTCCGGCACGGGGCCTATCTCTATACCTCCTTATCGGATGGCTCCGGCTGAGCTTAAAGAGTTTAAGGATCAACTGCAAGAGTTGCTGGACAAGGGACTTGTTCGTCCCAGTGTTTCACCTTGGAGAGCTCCTGTTCTTTTCGTCAAAAAGAAAGACGGAAGTATGAGACTGTGCATTGACTATCGTCAATTGAATCGAGTTAAAGTGCGAAATAGGTATCCTTTACCTCGCATTGACGATTTGTTTGATCAACTCCAGGGTGCAAGACATTTTTCCAAGATTGATTTGAGGTCGGGTTATCATCAATTGCGAGTCCGGAAAGATGACATTCCGAAGACTGCTTTTCGTACGCGCTACGGGCATTATGGGTTTTTGGTGATGTCGTTCGGACTTACCAATGCCCCAGCAGCGTTCATGGACTTGATGAACCGAATTTTCAAGCCATTCCTCGACCAGTTCATTATTGTGTTTATTGATGACATTCTGGTTTATTCTAGAAGTCAAGAGGAGCATGAGCAGCACTTGAGAATTGCTTTGCAGACATTGAGAGAACACCAGTTGTTTGCTAAGTTCTCGAAGTGTGCATTTTGGCTTGATAGTGTTGACTTTTTGGGTCACGTGGTTACGGGAGACGGTATCCGAGTGGATCCGAAGAAGATTGAAGCCGTACAACTTTGGCCTAGACCCGTATCGGTGACGGAGGTCCGTAGTTTCTTGGGATTAGCCGGTTATTACCGATGTTTCGTGCAGGATTTTGCAAGTATCGCTGCACCGATGACCGGACTGACCCGGAAGGGGATTCCTTCTCTTTGGACCGAGGCTTGCGAGCAGAGTTTCTAGCTGCTGAAGACGCGGTTGACGACTGCACCAGTTTTATCTTTTCCTTCTGGATCGGGTGGCTATGTCTTCTATTGTGATGCTTCTTGAGTGGGACTTGGTAGCGTGTTAATGCAACAGGATAAGGTTATCGCTTATGCTTCTTGTCAGTTGAAGAGGCACGAGCAGAACTATCCTACCCATGATCTTGAGATGGCCGCGGTGGTATTTGCTCTTAAGATTTGGAGACACTACTTGTACGGAGAGTCGTGCCAGATTTTCACGGATCACAAGAGCTTGAAGTACATCTTCCAGCAGCGGAATCTGAATTTGAGGCAGCGTCGTTGGATGGAGCTTGTAAAGGATTATGATTGTGAAATTCTTTATCACCCGGGCAAGGCGAATGTAGTAGCTGATGCTTTGAGTCGTAGACCCGGAGGTAGCTTGTCCCATTGAACGCAGTTCTGAGACAATCTTCTACAGATTGGCAGATCTTGTGTGATAGTAGAGTTCAATTCGAGTTCAGTTCAGCCGGTGGACAGCTTGCTCATGTCCGTGCTCGTCCACTTCTGCTTGATCTTTTCCGTGATGCACAATCCGACGATGATCGTTTGTCCGAGATCTTTGAACTTGTTCGGCAAGGTAAAGATTCGGAGTTTGTGATTGATGACCGGGGTGTGCTACGTTTTGGGACTCGTTTATGTGTACCAAATTCCAAAGAGCTGAGACGTGATATCTTAGAGCAGGCACATCAATCAGCTTACAGTGTTCACCCAGGTTCCACCAAGATGTATCGTGATTTGAGAGATGTCTACTGGTGGGAAGGGATGAAGAGAGATGTTTCGGACTTCGTTTCGAAGTGCCTGACTTGTCAGCAGGTCAAGGCTGAGCATCAAAGACCGGCAGGAGAAATGCAGCGTTTGCCTATTCCGGAGTGGAAATGGGAGCAAATCTCTATGGATTTCGTTGTGGGTCTACCCAGGACCAGTCGAGGGTATGATTCCATTTGGGTGATTATTGATCGGTTGACGAAAGCGGCTCACTTCCTTCCAGTGAAGACCACTTTCGGATTTTCTCAGTATGCTCAACTGTACATTGACGAGCTTGTGCGTTTGCACGGTGTTTCTACATGCATCGTATCTGACAGAGGAACCCAGTTCACCAGCCGTGTTTGGCAGAAACTTCAGGAAGCCTTGGGTACTCGATTGAGTTTTAGCACCGCTTTCTATCCACAGACCGATGGTCAGTCAGAGCGGACTATTCAGACTCTCGAGGATATGCTTCGAGCATGCGTGCTTGATTTTGGTGACAGTTGGGATCGTCACATGCCTTTAATTGAATTCTCCTACAATAACAGTTTTCAGGAGACGATTCAAATTGCACTTTTTGAGGCTTTATATGGTAGAAAGTGTTGATCACCAGTCTGTTGGACCGAACTCAGTGAGAGCAGGATTTTGGGATCACAGCTAGTCGAAGAGACAACGGAGAAGATTCAGTTAATCCGAGATAGGATGAGAGCAGCCCAGTGCAGACAGAAGTCTTATGCCGACTGTCGTCGTCGCAGAGTTGAGTTCACTGTAGGTGATCATGTATTCCTACGGATTTCTTTGATGAAAGGCGTGATGAGATTTGGTAAGAAAGGGAAGCTTAGTCCCAGATTTGTGGGTCCTTTTGAGATCCTTGAGCGAGTTGGTACCGTTGCCTATCGTTTGGCACTTCCACCCAGTTTTTCGATTGTTCACTCTGTTTTTCATATATCAATGCTTCGCAAGTACCTTCATGATCCTTCACACGTGATTCAGCCCCAGACCGTCCAACTGGAGCACGATCTTTCTTTCACCGAGCAGCCGGTAGTAATTTTGGATCGGCAGGTGAAGAAACTTCGTTCAAATGTCTTACCGTCAGAGAAAGTTCTTTGGCGTGGCCCAAGTAGCGAAGAGCTTACATAGGAAGCCGAGGGCGAGATGTGGAAGAAATTCCCTCATCTTTTCGAACGTATGCATATTAAGATTTTTAAATTCGGGGACCGAATTTCTTTAAGGGGGGAGATTGTAACACTTTAGAATGCGTTTAGAGTAATTAAGCGAATGAATGCGGATTTTTAATAAAATTTAACCAAAACTGCTTTTATATATTTTATTTGAATTAATTAATATTTTATTAAATTATTTTGTGACATGCACACACTTGTGAATGTTAATCTACGGTTTTGGAGATGTTAACCATGATATTTTACTTTTTACCATGCCATATTAACTTTTACTTAAAAAGTTTACCATTAAGATAAGTTTTATTTACATTTTCATTAAATATAAAAAATGTTTTATTTTAATTAAATAGAAGGATTTTAAAATTTGTGGCATGGGAGGCATAATGAATATGCAAGGTTGTCATGGAATCAAGGCATGAGTGGCATGAGTGTAAAGGAAGGGTTGGTATGGTGGAAACATGCACAAGTATAATGAAGAATCATTAAAGAGAAGGAATTTGGCTATAAATACCCTAAGTCAATACAGGTGAATAGTAGATGGAGAGTACTAGATATAATAAGATACATAAATGGAAACAATGGATAACAACACAAATCCACATACCAAAAAAAAGGGTCTCAACCCATCAGTAGCGGTATCCACGGAAAAGATGTATTAAGAAGCCTGCCGCTTCCAAACTGCAGATCAACCATGCAAAAATGTTGTTGCACAACGGGGGTGAGTTGCCAACTCGTGAGAAGTAAATAACATCGTACAGGTAATCACATGTATGTACGATAAACAACCATTTCTACATATGTGTCATGGTAACGTATATATATATCAACATGAACTGCAGTAAATCATGATCTGGTAAATGACTATTTGTAGAGAATGCATCATAAATACCTGAGTATGGGTAAAACATAATACTTATCCATAATCACCATCAGTAAAATAAATCCAGTGTCCATCAATGACACGTAAATCTCAAAATCTCAGGCGCCGTAACTATGACCGGCCCTATCATCTGTAAATCTCATGGAAAACCTGAGTGTCCAACACCAACACTCGAAACATCATGAAAAACACTGTGTCTAGCATCGACACGTAAATCCATATATATCTCTCTCTTTGGACTTCGTCATTCCGAATCGGTCCATATCTCTGGATTTCGTCATTCCGAATCGACCCATATCTCATGACTCCGGCCGGTATCCTCCGGACAACCGCCGAGTCCATCCAATCACCGGTAGGTAGTATGCCCTCTGCCAGGCTCATCGGCTACACCACGATATCATTCTTGCCCCGGGGTACTATACCGGGTCCACCATGTACCCGCAGACGGTTCTCACATCTCCTCGAATTGGGTCTCGAAAACCAAGCTCATAACCGAGAAAACTCATGGTGGACATCCCAAAATCACATCAAGAGAAACCGCGTTTAAAACAATTTATAGCTTTCTTTGAAATATACCAGCGGTTCTCAAATCCAGAAATCTCATGAAAACAATATCTTAATGCATATATTCATGAACTACAATGTATGCAATATGGAAGTAATGTGATCATATCAAGGGAAATCCACACTTTTATAAATAAATCCTAGTTTTTAGAAAGTATCTTGTGATTTCTCAAATCCATGATATCGAATAAAACATCATATAAAAATATTACTACATTAATGTAAGTATCATAATGTGATCTAATACAAGAATAACTATCTAACTATAAATCATGAATACGGTACAATATCTTTATCTAAGGCCATTTCTATAGTGTGCGTAACATATAGTGCTCGTGCAACATGAACCGTTTGTAATGGTGCAGTGTCCTATCAATATTATATCAATGTTTAACATGAAATATGATGAAATATGATGTACTAATTATTACTAGTTCAATATATGTTTTTATCTATGTATGGTCAATAGGCATATCACTTAAAGTAATTCACTTGAATCCCAACCTTTGGCGCTTAACGCCACACAGGCGATTTCCCCGTAGATGTTAAATCTACTCACCAGACAATCCTGAATTAGGTGAATCCAATCACCTCCTTTTCTTTCCTTCTTTCGTCTGAAGTCTCTGCTTACGATCCTAATATCACACAAATAAAGCCAATACTTACCAATATTAATAAACTAAGGATAACACACGGACACGGACACCTAGCTAACGATTTAGTTCACACAAACTATTTGGTGATAGCTCGGTGACTAAACGTGTGAGGAGACACGACTGAAAAACACGCACGCGCAGAACCGACACGATGCGCAGAACTGACTCGAACCACAGAACTGAATCGGACACGTATCGCGTAATATCATAAGCTCAAAATTTAGTGAAACTATACAAATACGGTAACAAGTACACTCTGTCGGCAGTTTAGCAAAATTTGTTTCAGTACAATCGGATTTCAGGTTCGCAAGTTACAGTCGTTTCATTTTAAGTGTTCCCTGTTGGAATTTCAGTTTCTGAACTGAATGTCCATTTCGCAACACAGTTTTCAGCCTGTTGGGATCAAAATTAGGCGACGCTATAGTTGAACAAAATTTAGGTTTATCAGTTAGGTTTCCATCGCATCATACGGATCAATAATATCCATTGTGTACTGGAAGTTATGCACTGTAAAACAAAGGGGTATACGTTCTGTCCCTGTTTGGGACTGCTATGTGTTCCGTTGATTTAAAATACAGTTTAAATAGTAAACGACAGTAGAAATGAATGAAATCACTTTCATTGGTTAGCTAACAGATTTATCTTCAATATGATATAGAGTTCCGCATTATAACATTTTCATCCCATTTAGATCCGTCGAATCTGTAAATTTCTGTACCTGAATTTTGTAAAAATCATAGTAAATTGATTATACACCGGAATGTTGCGTTTGAGGGCTCATATCGAAGCCGACTCGACAACCTAGAACCCCATATAATTTTTAGTCTGTTTCTGTTTTAAAAAGATGACGGAAACCGGTTCGGAGTGCGGCTCTGGACTGCAGTCCAAAGCAGCTCTGGCTGTCGATTCCCGTTTTGTAATGCTTTCACTCTGCTGTATGAAAATGTTATAAAGCAGAACCCTATACCATAGATAAGATAAATATGTTAGCTAACAACTGAAAGTGATTTCATTCATTTCAACCGTCGTTTACCATTTAAACTGTATTTTAAATCAACAGCATAGCAGCCCGAAACAGGGACAGAACGCATACCCAATTGTTGTACAGTACATAACTTCCATTACACTATGGATATTATTGATCCGTATAGTGCGTTGGAAACCTAACTGATAAACCTAAATTTTGTTCAACTATAGCGTCGCCTAATTTTGATCCCAACTGGGTGAAAACTGTGTTGCGAAATGGACATTCAGTTCAGGAACTGAAATTCCAGCAGCGAACACTTAAAATGAAACGACTGTAACTTGTGAACCCAAAACCCGATTGACTTGAAATCAATTTTGTTGAACTGCTGGTTAAATTTACTTTTTACCTCTTTTATATCATTTTACTTAATTATGAGCATATGATTTTATGCGATTTTTTATAAGTTCATGAGACACATATTGACTTGTATTGCATATAAATTGTTTAGTGGCATGATTCACAGTTTTACCCGGCTGCAGTACCTCTAGCGATAGTGCGCGTCATTACTGAGTTTTCAGTGTATAATGCATTGTCGAACGTGAGTAGTATCGGTTTGGTTGTGTCAAGTACGCCAGTGAAAAGTGAGTGATCCGTGACAGTGAATAATACAGTGAACAGTAAATAATTCAGTGAACAGTGAATAGTGAATAAAACAGTGTTATTGATGCGTACTTGTACACAACTAGCTCATACTTATAAATAGTGAAACCTGGGGAAAGGGGAAATCGAAGTGGAAAGGAACTTGTATTTAGCGAGGTACAGTGATTTAGAGGATGATCATTCGAACAGCGACTCTTATATATTAGGTTTGGACCTAGCGGTCCGGCTGGCAGGGTTATGTCCCGGGCAACTGCGGGCCGTAGTCTCTGGTATGTACGAGACCCTCGTTAAACATGATCCCTCCTTTCCGCAACTCGATTTCAAAAGTGACTTAGAGACTGATAGGGACACAGATCATACATTGCATTGTTTGTTAACATACTGATCGTTGCATTATTTATCTTCACCGTTATTACTTTTATTATCTTGCCCCCTTAATACTATTATAATATTGCTATTGCATCGCTCTGACGACCTGTTCAATGAGAGCTTTACTAAGAATTTGGATGGACTTGTCATTCAATCTCAAGATATAAATCGTGATTTCATGCGTAAAATAAGACTTCCTGAGGTTAAAGAAGCTTTAAACAGAATGGGTTTAAGAAAAGCGGTTGGTCCTGACGGGATTCCTATCGAGATTTGGAGATGCTTAGGAGAAATAGGCGTTAAATGGCTGACAGATTTGTTTAATAAGATTTGGCAGACAGAAAAGATGCCAAATGAATGGAGGAAAAGTATCCTTGTACCTATCTACAAGAACAAGGGTGACATTCAAAGTTGCTCAAACTACCGTGGAATAAAACTGATGTGTCACACCATGAAACTTTGGGAGAGAGCGATTGAACACAGGCTAAGGAAGGATATTAAGATAACAGAGAACCAGTTTGGGTTTATGCCTGGACGATCGACGACAGAGGCTATTCATTTGCTTCGTCAACTTGTCGAGCGTTTTCGAGAGAGGAGAAGAGATTTGCATATGATATTTATTGATTTAGAAAAAGCGTACGACAAGCTACCTAGAGAGGTATTATGGGGGACAATGATGAAGAAGGGGGTCCCCGTCAAGTATATTGATATAATCAAGGATATGTACGATGGAGTAGTGGCAAATGTCAGAACTTGCGGCGACTTAACGAGTGATTTTCCGATTACTATTGGTTTGCATCAAGGATCTGCATTAAGTCCATTCCTGTTTACCATCGTGATGGATGAGCTTACTAGAACTATCCAAGATGAGGTACCTTGGTGTATGCTATTCGCTGATGATATTGTTCTAGTAAATGAGACGAAAGCAGGGGTTAATGCCAAATTGGAATTATGGAGGCAAACATTGGAATCTCGGGGATTCAGATTGAGCAGGTCCAAGACAGCATATATTAGCCAGAGAAGTCAGAACCATATTGGTATAACATTGGAAGGGCAAGAGATATCACCGAGCGACCAGTTTAGATATCTAGGTTCCATCATCCAAAAGAATGGGGAGATCGATAGTGATGTTAATCAAAGGATCCAAGCTGGTTGGTTGAAATGGAGGAGCGCAACAGGGATTTTGTGTGATCGTAACTTTCCGTTAAAAGTGAAAGGGAAGTTTTATCGGAGCGCTATTCGGCCATCCTTATTATATGGTACAGAATGCTGGGCTCCTAAGAAGCATCATACACAGAAGATAGCGGAGATGCGCATGCTTCGTTGGATGTGCGGTAACACTAAAAAAGATAAGGTGCGAAATGAGGATATTCGTGCAAAAGTTGGTGTAGCACCTGTGGAGGAGAAGATGCGGGAAAACCGGCTAAGATGGTTTGGTCATGTGCGACGCAGACCTATGGAAGCACCGGTTCGACGAATAGATACTCTCGATATGGGCAATGGCAAAAGGGCAAAAGGGCAAAAGGGAGACCGAAGAAAACATGGATGGAGGTGATAATACGAAACGATATGGTTGCCAAAGGACTCAATGAAAGTATATTGTTCGATAGAAGTGAGTGGAGACAGAGGATTCATGTGCTGGACCCGGCGTGATTCTCATGTCGGTTCATGTAGCCTACCCCATATGCTTGGGATAAAAGGCTCAGTTGTTGTTGTATGACGACCTGAGTATGCATGCTCAGAGTGAGAAGTGGATTTAGCTCGGATCAGGATCTGTCGTACCTTGAGGATATTGCGGACATCTAGATCAGCGACGTCAGCGCTATCTTTCCTTTGACTCTATCTGGTTAGTTTTATACCTGTTTTGATTTAGTGACTACATTTCTCATTACCTGTGCATTGATTACTGATTACCACGTAAAGCTAGAAGCCGAAGTGTGACTACGGCAGGATGTTTCCTCGACCGTAGGAGCATGGCTGGCCTTGTCAACCCCTCGTATTCCGTATTTTGGGAAGCGGGGCGTAACATGGTTTTGTTGGTATCAGAGCGCCGGGTTTAGAATGGGATTACAGTTTCCGTGTAGTGCTTGACAATCTAAGACATCCCTCGGTCTAGATTGTAAACTTGTTATCCTTGATCTTGATTCATACAATGAGTTCTTCTACATATTTTTATCCATTCGCTAGAACTTTGGGTAACCTGGTAGAGTTATGTTGTTGTAATTATGAACTGCAGTATAGTTATAATAGTGTACTCTGTTGAGTGACTTGGAGTTCTATATTTGATTTCCACCCGTTTGAGCTTCACCCCATCCGATATTCTTGTTTCGTTGTCCATTCTATATTTTATTCTGATTCTTGTTCTTTGCACCTTATGTCGTTCTAAAATTTGTTGTTTTAGGACCATAACCTCCAACCACTCTCCGTTTATATCTTATATCATTCCCGAGTTTTCAAATCTATTTTACGTTTTCATCCTTGTACCTTTCTATTGATCCTACACCTGCTTACGTTTCTTATTGCACTCGTTGCATTCTCATGTCTTCGTTTCTTCAAGTTACGTATCGCGTTGCATATTTTAAGTTCCTATCAGAGTGGCGCAGCGAAAGCTAAAACTTGGCTTCCAACGACTCTTCTTCTATGTCCACTCCCCAGAGTCAAGCCGTCGAGATTTTGGGCATATTGCAAGGTTTGATGGAAGCACAGGAGCGAACGAACGATCCCTTAGCTGAAGGACTAAGAAGGTGAATGGCTCAAGTCCCCAATCGTCGGGAAATCGCTGATAAACGAAAATGTGGCGTGCAGATGAAGCGCTCATTTGTTACTAAGCAACCGAAGCAGCGGAGAGCCCAACGTTGTGGTTATTGCAAAAGGTCAGGACACTTTCAGAGGGACTGTCGCCAGGCCAAAGGGCAGTGCTTGATTTGTGGATCCGACGAACATCTGGTCAATGACTGCCCTATAAGGAAGGAGCTGAAAGGTGGAGATTCGACAACGCCCTCCAAATTTGATTGAGCGACTTGAGGACGGCACAGACCCAGTACAAGATTCAGACTTGCCTTACGAGACTGCGGAGATTAAATATCGACGCAGAGTTATCACTTTTCCTCGCTTTCAATAAAGACATTGTCACTCCGTTTTGGTAGTTGTCTCCTTTCATTTAAAATTTGTATCTATTGAACTTCTTAATTGAATGCAATAAAGTTGTGAATTGTGACTGCCTACTTTTGTTTGACTCATTATATTTAGACCCTAAGCTTAGTCGATATCATGGTTCACCACCGCACCTCTTGACTCTTTTTCGATTAAGTTGTATCTTGCCGCTACCTCCGTCTGAAGTTGTCAAACTCACACTCTTTCTAAATTATATCTCTCCCTAATTTTGAATCTGATTTCATCCTTTATCTTTATGTCATTCTGGACAGCCCAAATTCTTCCTCACTTTCCTCCCATTCGGGTGATTGCTTATGCTTCACGACAGCTGAAAAATTACGAGAGGAACTACCCAACACATGACTTGGAGTTCGCCGTTGGTATTTCATTTGGGAGTCGAGGCAAGCTCAGCTCCGATTCGTAGGGCCTTTTGAGATTATTGAGCGTGTTGGAGAAGTGGCTTATCGATTGGCTTTACCACCATCTTTGGCGAGTGTTCATGACGTGTTTCATGTATCTCAACTCCGTAAGTATGTTCGAGATGAGACGCGCATACTAGATCATTTAGAGCTGACAGTAAGGGAAGACTTGACCTATGAAGAATGACCGATGTCGATTGTTGATCGAAGAGAAAAGGTTCTCAAGAACAAGGTTTTCCCTATCGTACTTGTTTCATAGAGGAATCGCTCGCACGGAGAATCGACTTGGAAACGAGAAGACGAGATTCGACAGAAGTTTCCATATCTCTTCTCTTAAATTCATGTTTACTTGTCTTTTCTTGTTCCGGAAATTTCGAGGACGAAATTTTTGTAAGGGTGGTATGATGTAATACCCAGTTCCTTTTGTACGCCAATGTCCGTATTTATATAAAATGTTGCTTACAAATTTTGTTTATTTATATTTATTTTATTTATTTTAAAATCCTAACCCATACCTGACCCTGTGGTGACATCCGTACTTCTTTTCTCGTTCCGTTTATTGAAACGGACTTGTTTGAATTGCTACGTGCATTTTACATGCATCCGTTCTTGGGGGTATGCATTTTTGTTACCTGAGCATTCATTTTGAAATTTGGACGTCACATATATTTTTCATATTTTAAATCTGAATTTTTAGACCCGACCCGGGCGTTTTTTGAAGTAAGTTTGTATTTGCCAAAATCTCAAAACGGACGAATATTATATTCCTTAAACTATTATACATAATAAAATTTGTATAACTAAATTATATTTCTTTAACTCATCTCGCCCTCATTCCTCACGTTCATTCCCTCTCTTTACAACACACACACACCCTCCACATTATTCTTTTTTTTTTCTCTTTACACCCTTCTCTCTCTATTTACAACTCACCCCCACTCATTTCGCTCACCTCATCTCACTGTCTCCTCTCTTTCTACATATTATATATTAATTTACATACACCCCTCTCCCCCTCTCCCTATATATATATATATATATATATATATATATATATATATATATTCTAATCCCCTGACACAAAATCACAGAGTCCCTCTCCCCCTATCTATTAATTCTCCAGAACTCACTCTATCTCTCTCTCTTCTCGTACACTCTCTCTTTCCCCTTCCGTGCACTCCCTCCGCCTACTCCGGCCATGACCCCGCACTGCGCGACGACCACTCCACCATCGACGTCCCCATCTCTGCGAACTCGGAGCCTTTAAGTACCGCCGCCGCCGCCGATCCATGCGAGTTGTAGCCGATCCAAAAGCAAGAATTCGAGGCCACGCCACTACGGTTCCAAGGCTCGCGAGCTCCGGTTCCGTCGCAACGACCACTTTCGCATCCGTGACGTTCATTGCAGCGTCCGACCAATCCATCATCTCCGTAATATCGTCAGCGAGGCAAGTGAACTCTCTCACTTGCTAAATCATGCTATACCTATATATATAATTACGTTAATCGATTTGATAAATGTTAACCTTGTTTTAAATAAGTTTGTGTTCTAGAAGATGGCCGTGTTTATCCTAATTAAAACCCAATTGATAATGACGGAATTTATAGTCAATACGTTCCTTTGCCGTTAATAAATATCGTGTAGAATGTTGAATAAATATTATTGATGTTTCATATATAAAGGGACGTCCCAGGATACGTCGTAAAATCTGAAAACTACAATATACCTTGCATTGTAAAATCCATAATAATTTGAATACAACTCATAACCTAATGTTCTATGGCTCGTATCGAAGCCAACTGATATACCTACAGCACCCTATATTTCATATTTACATTTTGATAAGTTATAACAATGAACACTGAGGCGATTCGCGGCCCTGAACTGCAGTCCGGGGAAACATTCGTTTGAATGCCTGGCCTTGGGAACACCTGTATACCCTTTCCTTAAACTGAAAATGCGCGGAACCCCATATGGCCGCGTAGAGAATTTAGTTAGCTAACCCTTGAATCTGGTCCCGTGTCGTTTCACCGTCATTTGATATTTAATTTGTATTTTAGAATACCGTGGTGTTCTGCAGTGATCCCTCTTACACCAGCACCTTCTACATAACATAACTTTTAATACAGAACTGCTATTGATGATATGTTTGATGCGTTGGAAAGATAACAGTAAAATCTACAATTAATTGAACTGTAGCGTCGCCTAATTATGCTTCCATATGGGAGTAAAATGTGTTACGAAACGGACTTCCAGTTCAGAAATTGGATTTCCAGCAGTGAACACTTAAAATGAAATGGTCATAACTAGCGAACCTGAAACCCGATTGACGTGAAACCAATTTTGGTGGATAGATAATTAAACATACTGCTTTTTCCTTTTATATTGTTTTGCTTAATTCTGCAACATATGATTTATAGTAAATTTTTCAAGTTGTACGACACTGGCTGCTGTGCTTTATTTGTATCATGAATAATTGCATTTTCATCATATCATGTAGCGGTATGCCCTCATTGAATAGTGGTCATGAAACATTGATAACCTAGTGATCGTATACATTACCCAGTGATAAGTATTAGTGATTGGACTGTGACAAGTACGTTAGTGTTAAAGCATGAATGAATAAGTGAAGTGACACGTACTTGTACACAATCTACGAACCAGTTACTTTATTGCATTGTCGACGCCTATGGGGCATATGTAAGTGTAATTATAACTGGAATGAGACGGTTATGGAGAACTTGCATTAGTGTCATAGGTAAGACATCGAGTACTGTCCATTTATCTTGGATACCAGTCGAGACATGCTTGATGAAGACCCTGTCTCCAGTTCTCGCGTAGACTTGTCATGGAGCGACTAGTATTTGGATTCATGGTTGGTATTTGATGTAGACCGAGGGTGTGGGGTAGTTTGAGTGTGAGTTCAACAGAATCTCGGGAGTACCATTGTCGGCACATACAGCGAATCTGGAGATATATGGGTGATGTTACTGATTATTAGCGAGCGACTCGGGCCCTTGTTCCTTTGCCCTTGGGTCCTATCCTTGGGTGGGGGATACTCACGAGTGGTTGTTTCTCACACTTGGACTGACGATAGGTTTAGCGGCCCGGACATTGAGACTTAGAGACTGATAGGTTTAGTGACATGCATTGATTACTGATTCGATATACCTGCCTTACTGTTTACCTGCTCTACTGTTTACCGGTACTGATTATTTCATGCTCATGTCATCACTCCATTCTTACTGTTTCATTTTAATAATCATTGTAATCTTTCCTTTGACTCTATCTGGTTAGTTTTACACCTGTTTTGATTTAGTGACTGCATTTTTCATTACCTGTGCATTGATTATTGATTACCACGTAAAGATAGAAGCCGAAGTGTGACTACGGCAGAATGTTTCCTCGACCGTAGGAGCATGGCTGGCCTTGTCTACCCCTCGTATTCCGTATTTCGGGAAGCGGGGCGTGACATGGTTTTGTTGGCTCATTTACTAAATCATGCTATACCTATATATATAATTACGTTAATCGATTTGATAATTGTTAATCTTGTTTTAAATAAGTTTATGTTCTAGAAGATGGCTGTGTTTATCCTAATTAAAACCCAATTGATAATGACGGAATTTATAGTCAATACGTTCCTTTGCCGTTAATAAACGTCGTGTAGAATGTTGAATAAATATTATTGATGTTTCATATATAAAGGGACGTCCCAAGATACGTCGTAAAATCTGAAAACTGCAATATACCTTACATTGTAAAATCCATAATAATTTGAATACAACTCATAACCTAATGTTCTATGGCTCGTATCGAAGCCAACAGATAAACCTTCAGCACCCCATAGTTAATCTTGGCATTTTGATAAGTTATAACAATGAATACTGAGGCGATTCGCGGCCCTGAACTGCAGTCCGGGGAAACGTTCGTTTGAATACCTGGCCTTGGGATCACTTGTACACCCCTTCCTTAAACTGAAAATGCGCGGAACCCCATATGGTCGCTTAGAGAATTTAGTTAGCTAACCCTTGAATCTGGTCCCGTGTCGTTTCACCGTCATTTGATATTTAATTTGTATTTTAAATATCAATAATATCCATTCAACATTCCACACGACGTTTATTAACAGCAAATGAATGTGTTGGCTATAAATTCCATCATTATCAATTGGGTTTTAATTAGGATAAATACGGCTATTTTCTAGAACGCAACTTATTTAAAACAAGATTAACATTTATCAAATCGATTAACGTAAATATATATATAGGTATAGCATGATTTAGCAAGTGAGAGAGTTCACTTGCCTTGCTGACGATATTACGGAGATAATGGATCGGTCGGAACGCTGCAATGCACGTCACGGATGTGAAAGTGGTCGTTGCGACAAAACCGGAGCTCGCGAGCCTTGGAACCGTAGTGACGTGGCCTCGAATTCTTACTTTTGGATTGGCTACAACTCGCATGGATCGACGTCGGCGGCGATACTTGAAGGCTCCGAGTTCGTAGAGATGAGGATGTCGATGGTGGAGTGGTCGTCGCGCAGTGCAGGGTCGTGGCCGGAGTAGGTGGAGGGAGCTCGGGTATGGGGTGGGAATTGATGGATTGGGGAGAGTGAGCAGGAGGAAGTGGGGAATGGTTACATATAGGATGGAGAGAGAGATAGGCAGAGAATGAGGGAGACAGAGAGAATGTGAGATTGAGTTGTAAAGAAAAAAGAGAGAAAAAGAGGGAGAAAGAATAATATGTGTTGTAAAGAGTGGAAAGAGAGAGAACGTGAGGGAGTGGGGTGTAAAGAGAGAAAAAGAATAATGTGGGGGGTGTGTGTTGTAAAGAGAGGGAGTGAACGTGAGGAATGAGGGTGAGATGAGTTAAAGGAATATAATATTCGTCCGTTTTGAGATTTTGGCAAATACAAACTTCAAAACACGCCCGGGTCGGGTCTAAAAATTCAGATTTAAAATATGAAAAATATATGCGATGTCCAAATTTCAAAATGAATGCTCAGGTAACGAAAATGCATACCCCCAAGATTGGATGCACGTAGCGATTCAAACAAGTCTGTTTCAATAAACGGAACGAGAAAAGAAGTACGGATGTCACCACAAGGTCAGGTATGGGTTAGGATTTTAAAATAAATAAAAATATAAATAAACAAATTTTGTAAGCAACATTTTATATAAATACGGATATTGGCGTACAAAAGGAACTGGGTATTACATCATACCACCCGTACAAAAAATTTCGTCCTCGAACTTTCCGGAACTAGAAAAGACAAGTAAACATGAATTTAAGCGAAGAGATATTGAAACTTCTGTCGAATCTCGTCTTCTCGTTCCCAAGTCGATTCTCCGTGCGAGCGATTCCCCTATGAAACAAGTACGAGAGGGAAAACCTTGTTCTTAAGAACCTTTTCTCTTCGATCAACAATCGACATCGGTCATTCTTCATAGGTCAAGTCGTCCCTTACTGTCAGCTCCGAATGATCTAGTACGTGCGTCTCATCTCGAACATACTTACGGAGTTGAGATACATGAAACACGTCATGAACACTCGCCAAAGATTGTGGTAAAGCTAATCGATAAGCCACTTCTCCAACACGCTCAATAATCTCGAAAGGCCCTACGAATCGAGGCTGAGCTTGCCTCGACTCCCAAATCAAATACCAACGGCGAACTCCAAGTCATGTGTTGGGTAGTTTCTCTCGTAATTCTTCAGCTGTCGTGAAGCATAAGCAATCACCCGAATGGGAGGAAAGTGAGGAAGAATTGGGCTGTCCAGAATGACATAAAGATAAAGGATGAAATCAGATTCAAAATTAGGGAGAGATATAATTTAGAAAGAGTGTGAGTTTGACAACTTCAGACGGGGGTAGCGGCAAGATACAACTTAATCGAAAAAGAGTCAAGGGGTGCGGTGGTGAACCATGATATCGACTAAGCTTAGGGTCTAAATATAGTGAGTCAAACAAAAGTAGGCAGTCACAATTCACAACTTTATTGCATTCGACTCAGAAGTTCAACGGATACAAAATTTAAATGAAAGGAGACAACTACCAAAACGGAGTGACAATGTCTTTATTGAAAGCGGGGAAAAGTGATAATTCTGCGTCGATATTTAATCTCCGCGGTCTCGTAAGGCAAGTCTGAATCTTGTACTGAGTCTGTGCCATCCTCAAGTCGCTCAATCAGATTTGGAGGGCGTTGCCGAATCTCCACCTTGCAGCTCCTTCTTTCTAGGGCAGCCATTGACCAGATGTTCGTCGGATTCACAAATCAAGCACTGCCCTTTGGCCTGGCGACAGTCCCTCTGAAAGTGTCCTGACTTTTTGCAATAACCACAACGTTGGCCTCTCCGCTGCTTCGGTTGCTTAGTAACAAATGAGCGTTTCATCTGCACGTCACCTTTTTCATTTATCAGCGATTTCCTTACGATTGGGGACTTGAGCCATTCACCTTCTTAATCCTTCAGCTAAGAGATCGTTCGTTCGCTCCTGGGCTTCAATCAAACCTTGCAATATACCCAAAATCTCGACGGCTTGACTCTGGGGAGTGAAGATAGAAGAAGAGTCGTAGGAAGCCAGGTTTTAGCTTCCGCTGCGCTACTCTGATAGGAACTTAAAATACTCCGTTTCAACTTTGTTACGTCCCGAAAGTACGGAACATGACTGGCACTTAAACTACGAAACGTCTCGAGGCGTACGTAATCTAAGTAAGCCGAAAACCCAGAAATCCAAACCAAGAAAAGTGGTAGGGTGAAGGAAAACCAATTTAAAATCAAGTAGTTTTATTAGCATAAGCCGAATTATGCGTTTTTTTTAAAACATCAAATATTTCCTGAAAATTTCGGCAGAGTCTCCTTTGTAAATACCGGCCCCAAACGGGATACAACATGAATAGTATACGAAATCAATAAAAGGCATCTCCAAGCGGGAGCTAGCTCTTCGTCAATCGACGGTCACAACCACACGAGCAATATAATATTATTCAGTTGTATCTAGTAAATTCTATCAACCAAACATGTATTTATTTTTAAGATAGAGACCGGTGATGTTATTCTTTCGACCTTAGAGTCGCGCGTTATATTTCGGTGGATTTCTTGTTGTTTTGAGTTTCCTTTTGAGTTTTGATCATCGCCCTTGGCGTCACGATCACTAGGTTATCAATATTTCATGACCACTATTCAATGAGGGTATACCGCTACATGATATGATGAAAATGCAATTATTCATGATACAAATAAAACACAGCGGCCAGTGTCGTACAACTTGGAAAATTTACTATAAATCGTATGTGCAGAATTAAGCAAAATAATATAAAAGGAACAAGCAGTATGTTTAATTATCTATCTATCAAAATTGGTTTCACGTCAAACGGGTTTCAGGTTCGCAAGTTATGGCCATTTCATTTCAAGTGTTCACTGCTGGAAATCCAATTTCTGAACTGGAAGTCCGTTTCGTAACACATTTTACTCCCAGTTGGGAGCATAATTAGGCGACACTACAGTTCAACTAATTGTATATTTTATTGTTATCTTTCTATCGCATCAAACGTATCATCAATAGCAGTTCTGTATTAAAAGTTATGTTATGTACAAGGTGCTGGTGTAAGAGGGATCACTGCAGAACACCACGGTATTCTAAAATACAAATTAAATATCAAATGACGGTGAAACGACACGGGACCAGATTCAGGGGTTAGCTAACTAAATTATCTACGCGACCATATGGGGTTCCTCACATTTTCAGTTTAAGGAAGGGGTGTACAGGTGTTCCCAAGGCCGGGTATTCAAACGAATGCTGCCCCGGACTGCAGTTCAGGGCCGCGAATCACCTCAGTATTCATTGTTATAACTTATCAAAATGCCAAGATGAACTATGGGGTGCTGAAGGTTTGTCTGTTGGCTTCGATACGAGCCAGACGGATCGATAATACCCATGGTGTGCTGGAAGTTATGCCTTGTACAATAAAGGGGTATACATTCTGTCCCTGTTTGGGACAGCCATAGGTTCTGTTGATTTTAAATATAATTTAAATAGTAAAAGATAGTGAAAACGAATGAAATCACTTCCAATGGTTGCATAACAGACTTATCTTCGCTATAGTATAGGGTTCTGCATCATGGCATTTTCATACAGCAGGGAGAAGGTGTTACAAAACGAGAATCGACAGCCAATGCTGCTCTGGACTGCAGTCCACAGCCGCACTCCGAACCAGTTTCCGTCATCTTTTTAAAACATAAACTGACTAAAAATTATATAGGGTTCTAGGTTGTCGAGTCGGCTACGATATGAGCCCTCGAACGCAACATTCCGATGTATAATCAATTTACTATGATTTTTACAAAATTCAGGTACAGAAATTTACAGATTCGATGGATATAAATGGGGATGACATTTCACGTAAAATCCACAACTTTGTCACGACCTAAATTAGGAACGTAACCGACACTTAAATCGCGTGACGTTTAAAGGCGTAACGTAACTCAAGTAAGCCGAAACCCAGCAATCTAAACCATGAAAAAATTAGAGTGATAAAGCTTTAAAACATTTGTTTAAAAGATTAGTTAAAACATTTAGAATCTTAGTTTAAAAATCGTAAAAAAACTCAAAGTTTCATTTTTCCTTTGTATATTTCGGCAGCATCTCCTTTGTAAAAATCAATTATGAATGATACAAATCATAGAGACGAAACACAACTACAACATGTGTACAAATGTCGCCATAGCGAAGAAATAACGAAATATGAATCAATTCCGGCTCATACGAGCACAACCAAAGTCACAAAAGGTACAAATACCGAACCTCTCAGTCTCTAAGTCAATACAGGTGAATAGTAGATGGAGAGTACTAGATACAAATAAGATACATGAATGGAAATAATGGATAACCGCACAAATCCACATACCAAAAAGAAGGGTCTCAACCCAACAGTAGCGGTATCCACGGAAAAGATGTAATAAGAAGCCTGACGCTTCCAAACTGCAGATCAACCCTGCAAAAATGCTGTGGCACAACGGGTGTGAGTTGCCAACTCGTGAGAAGTAAATAATATCGTACAAGTAATCACATGTATGTACGATAAACAATCATTAATACATATGTGTCATGATAAGGTATATATAACAACATGAACTGCAGTAAATCATGATCTGGTAAATGACTATATGTAGAGAATGTATCATAAATACCTGAGTATGGGGTAAAACATAATACTCATCCATAATCACCATCAGTAAAATAAATCCAGTGTCCATCAATGACACGTAAATCTCAAAATCTCAGGTGCCGTCATTATGATCGGCCCTCTCATTTGTAAATCTCATGGAAAACCTGAGTGTCCAACACCGACACTTGAAACATAATGAAAAACACCGTGTCTAGCATCGACACGTAAATCCATATATATCTCTCTGGACTTCGTCATTCCGAATCGGTCCATATCTCTGGGTTTCGTCATTCCGAATCGACCCATATCTCACGACTCCGGCCGGTATCCTTCGGACAACCGCCGAGTCCATCCAATCACCGGTAGGTAGTATGCCCTCTGCCAGGCTCATCGGCTACACCACGATATCATTCTTGCCCCGGGGTACCATACCTGGTCCACCATGTATCCGCGGACGGTTCCCACATCTCCTCGAATCGGGTCTCGAAAACCAAGCTCATAACCGAGAAAACTCATGGTGGACATCCCAAAATCACATTAAGAGAAACCGCGTTTAAAACAATTTATTGCTTTCTTTGAAATATACCAGCGGTTCTCAAATCCAGAAATCTCATGAAAACAATATCTCAATGCATATATTCATGAACTACAATGTATGCAATATGGAAGTAATGTGATCATATCAAGGGAAATCCATACTTTTATAAAAAATTCCCAGTTTTTGAAAGTATCTTGTGATTTCTCAAATCCATGATATTGAATAAAACATCATATAAAAATATTTCTACATCAATGTAAGTATCATAATGTGAACTAATACAAGAATAACTATCTAATTACAAATCATGAATACGGTTCAATATATTTATCTAAGGCCATTTCTATAGTGTGCGTGACATAGCAATTACCAACGGTGTGTGTGTAACATATAGTGCTCGTGCAATATGAACCGTTTGTAATGGTGCAGTGTCCTATCAATATTATATCAATGATTAACATGAAATATGATGAACTAATTATTACTAGATCAATATATGCTTATATCTATGTGTGGTCAATAGGCATATCACTTAAAGTAATTCACTTGAATCCTAGCCTTTGGCGCTTAGCGTCACACAGGCGATTTTCCCGTATATGTTAAATTTACTCACTGACAATCCTGAATTAGGTGAATCCAATCACTTCCTTTCCTTTCCTTCCTTCGTCTGAAGTCCCTGCTTGCGATCTTAACATCACACAAATAAAGCCAATACTTACCAATATTAGTAAACTAAGGATAACACACGGACACGGACACCTAGCTAACGATTTAGTTCACACAAACTATTTGGTGATAGCTCGGTGACTAAACGTGTGAAGTGACACGACTGAAAAGCACGCACGCGCAGAACCGACGCGATGCGCAGAACTGATTCGAACCACTGAACTGAATCGGACACGTATCGCGTAATATCATAAGCTCAAAATTTAGTGAAACTATACAAATACGGTAACAAGTACACTCTGTCGGCAGTTCAGCAAAATTTGTTTCAGTACAATCGGACTTCGGGTTCGCAAGTTACAGTCGTTTCATTATAAGTGTTCGCTGCTGGAATTTCAGTTTCTGAACTGAATGTCCATTTCGCAACACTGTTTTCACCATGTTGGGATCAAAATTAGGCGACGCTATAGTTGAACAAAATTTAGGTTTATCAGTTAGGTTTCCAACGCATCATACGGATCAATAATATCCATTGTGTACTGGAAGTTATGCACTGTAAAACAAAGGGGTATACGTTCTGTCCCTGTTTGGGACTGCTATGTGTTCTGTTGATTTAAAATACAGTTTAAATAGTAAACGACAGTAGAAATGAATGAAATCACTTTCATTGGTTAGCTAACAGATTTATCTTCACTATGATATAGAGTTCCGCATTATAACATTTTCATACAGTAGATTGAAAGCATTACAAAACGAGAATCGACAGCCAGAGCTGCTCCGGACTGCAGTCCAGAGCCGCACTCCGAACCAGTTTCTGTCATCTTTTTAAAACAGAAACAGACTAAAATCTTACCTCATCAAAACTTGACTGAATTCCTATCCATCCATGCTCCAAGACAACATAAACATGATTTTTTTGAAGGTTTGTGAATGAGAGAATGTGGAGGGTGAATGTGGGTATTTATAGCCAAATTCCTTCTCTTTAATGATTCTTCATTATACTTATGCATGTTTCCACCATACCTACCCTTCCTTTACACTCATGCCACTCATGCCTTGATTCCATGACAACCTTGCATATTCATTATGCCTCCCATGCCACAAATTTTAAAATCCTTCTTTTTAATTAAAATAAAACATTTTTGATATTTAATAAAAATGTAAATAAAACTTATCTTAAAGGTAAACTTTTTAAGTAAAAGTTAATATGGCATGGTAAAAAGTAAAATGTCATGGTTAACCTAGCATGGTTAACGTCTCCAAAACCCTAGATTAACATGCACAAGTGTGTGCATGTCACAAATTAATTTAATAAAATATTAATTAATTCAAATAAAATATATAAAAATAGTTTTGGTTAAATTTTATTAAAAATCCACTTTCATTCGCTTAATTACTCTAAACCCATTCTAAAGTGTTACAATCTCCCATCTTAAAGAAATTCTGTCCCCGAATTTAAAAATCTTAATATGCATACCTTCGAAAATATGAGGGAATTTCTTCCGCATCTCGCCCTCGGCTTCCCATGTAATCTCTTCGCTACTTGGACCACGCCAAAGAACTTTCACTGACGGTAAGACTTTTGACCGAAGTTTCTTCACCTGTCGATCCAAAATTACTACCGACTGCTCGGTGAAAGAAAGTCCGTGCTCCAGTTGGACGGTCTGGGGCTGAATCACGTGTGAAGGATCATGAAGGTACCTGCGAAGCATTGATACATGAAAAACGGGGTGAACAACCGAAAAACTGAGTGAAAGTGCCAAACGATAAGCAACGGTACCAACTCGCTCAAGGATCTCAAAAGGACCCACAAATCTGGGACTAAGCTTCCTTTTCTTACCAAATCTCATCACGCCTTTCATCGGAGAAATCCGTAGGAATACATGATCACCTACAACGAACTCAAGTCTACGACGACGACGGTCGGCTTAAGACTTCTGTCTGCACTGGGCTGCTCTCATCCTATCTCGGATTAACTGAATCTTCTCCGTTGTCTCTTCGACTAGCTGTGGTCCCAAAATCCTGCTCTCGCCGAGTTCGGTCGAACAGACTGGTGATCGACACTTTCTACCATATAAGGCCTCAAAAGGTGCCATTTCAATCGTCTTCTGAAAACTGTTATTGTAGGAGAATTCAATTAAAGGCAAGTGACGATCCCAACTGTCACCAAAATCAAGCACGCATGCTTGAAGCATATCCTCGAGAGTCTGAATAGTCCGCTCTGACTGACCATCGGTCTGTGGATGGAAAGCGGTGCTAAAACTCAATCGAGTACCCAAGGCTTCCTGAAGTTTCTGCCAAAGACGGCTGGTGAACTGGGATCCTCTGTCAGATACAATGCATGTAGGAACACCGTGCAAATGCACAAGCTCGTCAATGTACAGTTGAGCATACTGAGAAAATCCGAAAGTGGTCTTCACTGGAAGGAAGTGAGCCGCTTTCGTCAACCGATCAACAATCACCCAAATGGAATCATACCCTCGACTGGTCCTGGGTAGACCCACAACGAAATCCATAGAGATTTGCTCCCATTTCCACTCCGGAATAGGCAAAGGCTGCAATTCTCCTGCCGGTCTTTGATGCTCAGCCTTGACCTGCTGACAAGTCAGGCACTTCGAAACGAAGTCCGAAACATCTCTCTTCATCCCTTCCTACCAGTAGACATCTCTCAAATCAAGATACATCTTGGTGGTACCTGGGTGAACACTGTAAGCTGATTGATGTGCCTGCTCTAAGATATCGCGTCTCAGCTCTTTGGAATTTGGTACACATAAACGAGTCCCAAAATATAGCACACCCTGGTCATCAATCACAAACTCCGAATCTTTACCTTGCCGAACAAGTTCAAAGATCTCAGACAAACGATCATCGTCGGATTGTGCATCACGGATAAGATCAAGCAGAAGTGGACGAGCATGGACATGAGCAAGCTGTCCACCGGCTGAAGTGAACTCGAATTGAACTCTACTATCACACAAGATCTGCCAATCTGTAGAAGATTGTCTCAGAATTGCGTTCAAATGGAACAAGCTACCTCCGGGTCTACGACTCAAAGCATCAGCTACTACATTCGCCTTGTCCGGGTGATAAAGAATTTCACAATCATAATCCTTTACAAGCTCCATCCAACGACGCTGCCTCAAATTCAGATCCCACTGCTGGAATATGTACTTCAAGCTCTTGTGATCCGTGAAAATCTGGCACGACTCTCCGTACAAGTAGTGTCTCCAAATCTTAAGAGCAAATACCACCGCGGCCATTTCAAGATCATGGGTAGGATAGTTCTGTTCGTGCCTTTTCAACTGACGAGAAGCATAAGCGATGACCTTATCCTGTTGCATTAACACGCAATCAAGTCCCATTCGAGAAGCATCACAATAGACGACATAGCCACCCGATCCAGAAGGCAAAGATAAAACTGGTGCAGTCGTCAACCGCGTCTTCAACTGCTGGAAATTCTACTCGCAAGCCTCGGTCCAAAGAAAAGGAATCTCCTTCCGGGTCAGTCCGGTCATCGGTGCAGCGATACTTGAAAAATCCTGCACGAAACGTCGGTAATAACCGGCTAATCCCAAGAAACTGCGGACCTCCGTCACTGATACGTGTCTAGGCCAAAGTTGTACGGCTTCAATCTTCTTTGGATCCACTCGGATACCATCTCCAGTAACCACATGACCCAAAAAGTCAACACTATCAAGCCAAAATGCACACTTCGAGAACTTAGCAAACAACTGGTGTTATCTCAATGTCTGCATAGCAATTCTCAAGTGCTGCTCATGCTCCTCATGACTTCTAGAATAAACCAATATGTCATCAATAAACACAATAATGATCTGGTCGAGGAATGGCTTGAAAATTCGGTTCATCAAGTCCATGAACGCTGCTGGGGCATTGGTAAGTCCGAACGACATCACCAAAAACTCATAATGCCCGTAGCGCGTACGAAAAGCAGTCTTCGGAATGTCATCTTTCCGTACTCGCAATTGATGATAACCCGACCTCAAATCAATCTTGGAAAAATGTCTTGCACCCTGGAGTTGATCAAATAAATCGTCAATGCGAGGTAAAGGATACCTATTTCGCACTGTGACTCGATTCAATTGATGATAGTCAATGCACAGTCTTATACTTCCGTCTTTTTTTTGACGAAAAGAACAGGAGCTCCCCAAGGTGAAACACTCGGACGGACAAGTCCCTTGTCCAGCAACTCTTGCAGTTGATCCTTAAGCTCTTTAAGCTCAGCCGGAGCCATCCGATAAGGAGGTATAGAAATAGGCCCCGTGCCGAAAATCAGATCGATGCAAAACTCGATGTCACGCTCTTGACGGCATTCCAGGTAACTCATCAGGAAAAACGTCGGAAAACTCTCTCACAATAGGAACCTGGTTCAATGGTTCTACTGTGGCTCCCGTATCACGAAAAAAAACCGTGATATCCTTTCCTCAAAAGCCGATTAGCGCAAAGGGTAGAAAGAAAATTGTGAGGGGCGGCACTACGGTCCCCCTGCACAACAAGAACCGTTTCTCCCGGAAAACAGAACCTGCCTGATTTCTCACGGCAGTCCACAAACGCATAGCATGTAGCTAACCAGTCCATGCCGAGGAGAACGTCAAAGTCTAACATATCAAGAAGGATCAAGTCGACAAACGAAACTCTATCTCTAATATGAACGGTATATGACCGAAACACATGTCGAGCAACAAAAGACTCTCCAACAGGAGTAATCACGACAAGTGGCTCATCTAACAAGGATGAGTCTCGGCCTAACCTCGGTACAAAGTGTGTGGACACATAAGAGTGTGTAGATCCTGGGTCGAATAATACACGCGCATGGAAAGAACACACTAAAAGTGTACCTGACACAACGGCATTCGATGCTCGTGCATCAGTCCGGTCATCGGTGCAGCGATACTTGAAAAATTCTGCACGAAACGTCGGTAATAACCGGCTAATCCTAAGAAACTGCGGACCTCCGTCACCGATACGTGTCTAGGCCAAAGTTGTACGGCTTCAATCTTCTTCGGATCCATTCGGATACCGTCTCCCGTAACCACATGACCCAAAAAGTCTACACTATCAAGCCAAAATGCACACTTCGAGAACTTAGCAAACAACTGGTGTTCTCTCAATGTCTGCAAAGCAATTCTCAAGTGCTGCTTATGCTCCTCATGACTTCTAGAATAAACCAGAATGTCATCAATAAACACAATAATGAACTGGTCGAGGAATGGCTTGAAAATTCGGTCCATCAAGTCCATGAACGCTGCTGGGGCATTGGTAAGTCCGAACGACATCACCAAAAACTCATAATGCCCGTAGCGCGTACGAAAAGCAGTCTTCGGAATGTCATCTTTCCGTACTCGCAATTGATGATAACCCGACCTCAAATCAATCTTGGAAAAATGTCTTGCACCCTGGAGTTGATCAAATAAATCGTCAATGCGAGGTAAAGGATACCTATTTCGCACTGTGACTCGATTCAATTGACGATAGTCAATGCACAGTCTCATACTTCCGTCTTTTTTTTGACAAAAAGAACAGGAGCTCCCCAAGGTGAAACACTCGGATGAACAAGTCCCTTGTCCAGCAACTCTTGCAGTTGATCCTTAAGCTCTTTAAGCTCAGCCAGAGCCATCCGATAAGGAGGTATAGAAATAGGCCCCGTGCCGGAAATCAGATCGATGCAGAATTCGATGTCACGCTCTGGCGGCAATCCAGGTAACTCATCAGGAAAAACGTCGAAAAACTCTCTCACAATAGGAACCTAGTTCAATGGTTCTACTGCGGCTCCCATATCACGAATAAAAGCTATAAACCCATGATATCCTTTCCTCAAAAGCCGATTAGCGCAAAGGGTAGAAATAAAATTGTGAGGAGTGGCACTACGGTCCCCCTGCACAACAAGAACCGTTTCTCCCGGAAAACAGAACCTGACTGCTTTTTCACGGCAGTCCACAGACGCATAGCATGTAGCTAACCAGTCCATGCCGAGGAGAACGTCAAAGTCAAACATATCAAGAAGGATCAAGTCGACAAATGAAACTCTAGCTCTAATATGAACGGTACATGACCGAAACACATGTCGAACAACAAAAGACTTTTCAACAGGAGTAATCACGACAAGTGGTTCATCTAACAAGGATGAGTCTCGGCCTAACCTCGGTACAAAGTGTGTGGACACATAAGAGTGTGTAGATCCTAGGTCGAATAATACACGCGCATGGAAAGAACACACTACAAGTGTATCTGACACAACGGCATTTGATGCTCGCGCATCCTGCGGAGTCAATGCAAAAACTCGGGCTTGTCCTCTACTAGCATCTGGCTGTCCTCTGCCTCTGCCACCTCGTCCCCTCTGAATAGGACCGCCACGACCACGGCCTCTCTGAGCATGGGTCTGGCGTGGAACAACAACGGTCGAAAGGGGCAAAGCTCTCTGAGGTGGTGAAGTAACATGCTGAACTGGTGCATCGCTCTGGCGCCTCGCAGGACAATCCCTGATGTGGTGTTGTAGACTCCAACATCGAAAACATCCGGACGTCGATTGCTGACCCTGTGGATAAGAGCCAAACAACTGACCTTGTCTAAAGCCTCTTCTACCATCATCACTTGGAAAGAATCTGTCACGGCGTATACCAAGCTGCTTCTGAGCTGGCATACCTGTATGAATTCTCTTCGATCCTTGAACAATCGAAGTCTCTGAAACACGCTCTTCTACCAGTAGAGCTGCGTCTACCGCGACTGCATACGTATCGAAGTGTTGAGCTCCAACCGAAAGAAATAACTGAGTGTTAAATCCTCGTATGAATCTCTTAAGACGCTTCTCTTCAGTATCCACCAAGTATGGTGCATATACTGATAGCTGGGTAAACTGTATGTCATACTCAGCCACTGTCATACCAGCGGTCTGGCGCAACAACTCAAAGCGGCGAGCTCGAGCATCTCTGACACTTTGTGGAAGAAAACGAGCAAGAAAAATCGTCGCGAACTCATTCCAGGTCATAGGAAGAAGACATGCAGTTCGACCTTTCTCCATAGATTCGCACCAAGTCTGGGCAAGTCCCTCTAAACGAAAACTAGCAAACTCGACCGATCTCGTATCATAACATCTCAAAGAACGACAAATCCTGGCCATCCGATCGAGAAACGACTGAGGATCCTCTGCAGCATCGGTGCCAGTGAAAACTAGAGGCTTCAACCTCATAAATTCAGCTAAATATATTGCGATAGTCCCGGTAGTGGTAGGTGCGACAATTTGAATCGTAGGTACCACCACGGCTTCTGTAGTCGGTGAAGCAACATTCGACCTCTGCACTTGACTGGCCTCGACTAGAGATCCAATCATCAGACGTAGGTGTTGAACATTGGCTTCAAGCCTAGAAATACGTCCTGGAGAAGGTGGATCACTCTTCTCATGAACACTAGGTATATCATCCAGGTCAATCCTCGTCTCAGACGGGCCTGCTTTGACCTCATCTCTAGCAGCAACTCTTTACATTTGAACACAGTTCTGAGACAATCTTCTACAGTTTGGCAGATCTTGTGTGATAGTAGAGTTCAATTCGAGTTCACTTCCGCCGGTGGACAGCTTGCTCATGTCCGTGCTCATCCACTTCTGCTTGATCTTATCCGTGATGCACAATCCGACGATAATCGTTTGTCTGAGATCTTTGAACTTGTTCGGCAAGGTAAAGATTCGGAGTTTGTGATTGATGACCAGGGTGTGCTACGTTTTGGGACTCGTTTATGTGTACCAAATTCCAAAGAGCCGAGACGCGGTATCTTAGAGCAGGCACATCAATTAGCTTACAGTGTTCACCCAGGTTCCACCAAGACGTATCGTGATTTGAAAGATGTCTACTGGTGGGAAGGGATGAAGAGAGATGTTTCGGACTTCGTTTCGAAGTGCCTGACTTGTCAGCAGGTCAAGGCTGAGCATCAAAGACCGGCAGGAGAATTGCAGCCTTTGCCTATTCTGGAGTGGAAATGGAAGCAAATCTCTATGGATTTCGTTGTGGGTCTACCCAGGACCAGTCGAGGGTATGATTCCATTTGGGTGATTGTTGATCGGTTGACGAAAGCGGCTCACTTCCTTCCAGTGAAGACCACTTTCGGATTTTCTCAGTATGCTCAACTGTACATTGACGAGCTTGTGCGTTTGCACGGTGTTCCTACATGCATTGTATCTGACACCAGCCGTGTTTGGCAGAAACTTCAGGAAGGCCTGGGTACTCGATAGAGTTTTAGCACCGCTTTCCATCCATAGACCGATGGTCAGTCAGAGCGGACTATTCAGACTCTCGAGGATATGCTTCGAGCATGCGTGCTTGATTTTGGTGACAGTTGGGATCGTCACATGCCTTTAATTGAATTCTCCTACAATAACAGTTTTCAGGAGACGATTCAAATGACACCTTTTGAGGCTTTATATGGTAGATAGTGTCGATCACCAGTATGTTGGACCGAACTCAGCGAAAGCAGGATTTTGGGACCACAGCTAGTCGAAGAGACAACGTAGAAGATTCAGTTAATCCGAGATAGGATGAGAGCAGCCCAGTGCAGACAGAAGTCTTATGCCGACCGTCGTCGTCACAAAGTTGAGTTCGCTGTAGGTGATCATGTATTCCTACGGATTTCTCCGATGAAAGGCGTGATGAGATTTGGTAAGAAAGGGAAGCTTAGTCCCAGATATGTGGGTCCTTTTGAGATCCTTGAGCGAGTTGGTACCGTTGCCTATCGTTTGGCACTTTCACCCAGTTTTTCGGTTGTTCATCCCGTTTTTCATGTAAAGTACCTTCATGATCCTTCACACGTGATTCAGCCCCAGACCGTCCAACTGGAGCACGATCTTTCTTTCACCGAGCAGCCGGTAGTAATTTTGGATCGGCAGGTGAAGAAACTTCGGTCAAATGTCTTACCGTCAGTGAAAGTTCTTTGGCGTGGCCCAAGTAGCGAAGAAGTTACATGGGAAGCCGAGGGCGAGATGCGGAAGAAATTCCCTCATCTTTTCGAAGGTATGCATATTAAGATTTTTAAATTCGGGGACCGAATTTCTTTAAGGGGGGAAATTGTAACACTTTAGAATGCGTTTAGAGTAATTAAGCGAGTGAATACGGATTTTTAATAAAATTTAACCAAAACTGTTTTTATATATTTTATTTGAATTAATTAATATTTTATTAAATTATTTTGTGTGCACACACTTGTGCATGTTAATCTAGGGTTTTGGAGATGTTAACCATGCTAGGTTAACCATGACATTTTACTTTTTTACCATGTCATATTAACTTTTACTTAAAAAGTTTATCTTTAAGATAAGTTTTATTTACATTTTCATTAAATATCAAAAATGTTTTATTTTAATTAAAGAGAAGGATTTTAAAAAACCCACCGTTGCCGGTCCCAAGTCCGGATGAGAAAGGATGAGGGTTGTGGTAGGCTTGTGACAGCCAACGTAGAACTTTGTCACATTCTATGACATGAACCATAATAAGAATATCGTTGGGGCGTCCCCTACTCAGCGACGCGCTACATCGGATCCCGGGTGTAGTGTTAAATATGCAAGGGCTTCTCGGTCGTCGTCCAGATGCGGCGCGCTACATCGGACCCCGGGTGTAGTGACAAATAAGCAAGGGTCGTCGTCCAGAGACGGCGCGCTACATCGGACCCCGGGTGTAGTGACAAATAAGCAAGGGTTTCATAGGATCCGTCTAGCTTCCTGGAACATAGGTTCCCTTACGGGTAGACTAATAGAATTAGTGGAGGTGATGATTAGGAGGAGAGTTGGTATTATTTGTTTGCAAGAAACTAAGCGGGTAGGTGAAAAGAGTAGAGTCATAGAGCCTTTGGGTTATAAGCTTTGGTATACGGGTAGAGATAAAAATCGTAATGGGGTAGGCATAATCATAGATAGACGGTTGCTTGAGGATGTAGTTGAGATTAGGAGAAAAGGTGATAGAATTTTACTGGTTAAGCTTATTCTAGGTGGAGAGATCCTTAATGTTATTAGTGCTTATGCACCACAGATAGGTCTTGATGACGCTAGTAAGCGTCTATTCTGGGAGGATTTAGACGAGGTAGTGCAAAGTATACCTAGTGGAGAGAAGTTATTTATTGGTGGTGATCTTAATGGACATGTAGGTACTAGTCGTAGTGGGTTTGATACTATCCATGGAGGTTTTGGTTTCGGACAAAGGAATGAAGTAGGTGACTCGATTCTAGATTTTGCTTTATCTTATGACTTGATTTTAGCAAACACCTGGTTTAGGAAAAGAGAGTCCCACCTTATCACTTTTAGGAGCGGATCAAGCGCTAGTCAAATAGACTTTTTTCTGACGAGAAGAATAGATAGAGGTTGTTGCATCGACTGTAAGGTAGTGCCAGGTGAGAGTGTAACCACTCAACATAGACTTTTAGTTCTAGATTTTCGATTTAGAAGAGAACCTAGGAAGATTAGACGTAAGGTAGAGCCTAAAATTAAATGGTGGCGATTGAAAGAAGGTAACCAAAAGGCTTTTATAAATCGTGTAGTACAAGAAGCGGATTGGCAGTCGGAAGATGATCCAGACAAAACATGGAACAAAATGGCTAGTTGTATCAAGAAAGTAGCTAGAGATCTACTTGGTGAGTCGAGAGGTGGTGCTCCACCATCTAAGGACATATCATGGTGGAATGAAGATGTAAAGGCTGCTATTAAAATTAAAAGGGATTTTTATAAAGATTTGAAGAAAAGTAGAGATGTGGAGAGATTTGAGAAGTACAAAATGGCTAAAAAGGAAGTTAAGAAAGCTGTTCGGGAAGCTAAATCTAAGGTCTACAAGGAGGTGTACGAGAAATTAGACACTAAAAAGGTTGCAAATGATATATACCGGATTGCTCGAATGCGGGAAAGGAAGACTAGAGACTTATGTGCGGTCAAGTGTGTCAAAAATGAAAATCAGAAGGTTTTAGTTCGAGATGAGGATATCAAGGAAAGATGGAGAGATTATTTTGACAAATTGTTCAATGAGAGCTTTACTAAGAATTTGGATGGACTTGTCATTCAATCTCAAGATATAAATCGTGATTTCATGCGTAAAATAAGACTTCATGAGGTTAAAGAAGCTTTGAACAGAATGGGTTTAAGAAAAGCGGTTGGTCCTGACGGGATTCCTATCGAGATTTGGAGATGCTTGGGAGAAATAGGCGTTCAATGGCTGACAGATCTGTTTAATAAGATTTGGCAGACAAAAAAGATGCCAAATGAATGGAGGAAAAGTATCCTTGTACCTATCTATAAGAATAAGGGTGACATTCAAAGTTGCTCAAACTACCGTGGAATAAAACTGATGTGTCACACCATGAAACTTTGGGAGAGAGTGATTGAACACAGGCTAAGGAAGGATATTAAGATAACAGAGAACCAATTTGGGTTCATGCCTGGACGATCGACGACAGAGGCGATTCATTTGCTTCGTCAACTTGTCGAGCGCTTTCGAGAGAGGAGAAGAGATTTGCATATGATATTTATTGATTTAGAAAAAGCGTACGACAAGGTACCTAGAGAGGTATTATGGGGGACAATGATGAAGAAGGGGGTCCCCGTCAAGTATATTGACATAATCAAGGATATGTACGACGGAGTAGTGGCAAATGTCAGAACTTGCGGCGGCTTAACAAGTGATTTTCCGATTACTATTGGTTTACATCAAGGATCTGCATGAAGTCCATTCTTGTTTACCATCGTGATGGATGAGCTTACTAGAACTATCCAAGATGAGATCCCTTGGTGTATGCTATTCGCTGATGATATTGTTCTAGTAAATGAGACGAAAGCATGGGTTAATGCCAAATTGGAATTATGGAGGCAAACATTGGAGTATCGGGGATTCAGATTGAGCAGGTCCAAGACAGCATATATGCACTGCAAATTTAGTAGCCAGAGAAGTCAAAACCATATTGGTATAACATTGGAAGGGCAAGAGATATCACCGAGCGACCAGTTTAGATATCTAGGTTCCATTATCCAAAGGAATGGGGAGATCGATAGTGATGTTAATCAAAGGATCCAAGCTGGTTGGTTGAAATGGAGGAGTGCAACAGGGATTTTGTGTGATCGTAACTTTCCGTTAAAATTGAAAGGGAAGTTTTATCGGAGCGCTATTCGGCCTGCCTTATTATATGGTACAGAATGCTGGGCTCCTAAGAAGCATCATACACAGAAGATGCACGTAGCGGAGATGCGCATGCTTCGTTGGATGTGCGGTAACACTAGAAAAGATAAGGTGCGAAATGAGGATATTCGTGCAAAAGTTGGTGTAACACCCGTGGAGGAGAAGATGCGGGAAAACCGGCTAAGATGGTTTGGTCATGTGCGACGCAGACCTATGGAAGCACCGGTTCGACGAATAGATACTCTCGATATGGGCAATGACAAAAGGGCAAAAGGGAGACCGAAGAAAACATGGATGGAGGTGATACGAAACGATATGGTTGCCAAAGGACTCAATGAAAGGATATTGTTCGATAGAAGTGAGTGGAGACAGAGGATTCATGTGCTGGACCCGGCGTGATTCTCATGTTGGTTCATTTAGCCTACCCCATATGCTTGGGATAAAAGGCTCAGTTGTTGATTGATTGAGAAGGATTTTAAAATTTGTGGCATGGGAGGCATAATGAATATGCAAGATTGTCGTGGAATCAAGGCATGAGTGTAAAGGAAGGGTAGGTATGGTGGAAACATGCATAAGTATAATGAAGAATCATTAAAGAGAGAAGGAATTTGGCTATAAATACCCACCCTCTCCCTCCACATTCTCTCATTCACAAACTTTCAAAAAAATCATGTTTATGTTGTCTTGGAGCATGGATGGATAGGAATTCAGTCAAGTTTTGGTGAGGTATGATTTTAATCTGTTTCTGTTTTAAAAAGATGACAGAAACTGGTTTGGAGTGCGGCTCTGGACTGCAGTCCGGAGCAGCTCTGGCTGTCGATTCTCGTTTTGTAATGCTTTCAATCTTCTGTATGAAAATGTTATAATGCGGAACTCTATATCATAGTGAAGATAAATCTGTTAGCTAACCAATGAAAGTGATTTCATTCATTTCTACTGTCGTTTACTATTTAAACTGTATTTTAAATTAACAGAACACATAGCAGTCCCAAACAGGGACATAACGTATACCCCTTTGTTTTACAGTGCATAACTTCCAGTACACAATGGATATTATTGATGCGTTGGAAACCTAAATTTTGTTCAACTATAGCGTCGCCTAATTTTGATCCCAACAGGGTGAAAACTGTGTTGCGAAATGGACATCCAGTTCAGAAACTGAAATTCCAGCAGCGAACACTTAAAATGAAACGACTGTAACTTGCGAACCCGAAATCCAATTGTTCTGAAACAAATTTTGCTGAACTGCCGACAGAGTGTACTTGTTACCGTATTTGTATAGTTTCACTAAATTTTGAGCTTTTGATATTACGCGATATATGTCCGATTCAGTTCTGTGGTTCGAGTCAGTTCTGCGCATCGCGTCGGTTCTGCGCGTGCGTGTTTTTCAGTCGTGTCGCTTCACACGTTTAGTCACCGAGCCATCACTAAATAGTTTGTGTGAACTAAATCGTTAGGTAGGTGTCCGTGTGTTGTCCTTAGTTTACTAATATTGGTAAGCATTGGCTTTATTTGTGTGATATTAGGATCGTAAGCAGGGACTTCAGACGAAAGAAGGAAATGAACGGAGGTGATTGGATTCACCTAATTCAGGATTGTCTGGTGAGTAGATTTAACATTTACGGGGGAATCGTCTGTGTGGCGCTAAGCGCCAAAGGCTAGAATTCAAGTGAATTATTTTAAGTGATATGTCTATTGACCACACATAGATATAAACATATATTGATCTAGTAATAATTAGTACATCATATTTCACGTTAAACATTGATATAATATTGATAGGACACTGTACCATTACAAACGGTTCATGTTGCACGAGCACTATATGTTACACACACACTGTTGGTAATTGCTATGTCACGCACACTATAGAAATGGCCTTAGATAAAAATATTGTACCGTATTCATGATTTGTAGTTAGATAGTTATTCTTGTATTAGTTCACATTATGATACTTACATTGATGTAGTAATATTTTTATATGATGTTTTATTCGATATCATGGATTTGAGAAATCACAAGATACTTTCTAAAAACTAGGATTTATTTATAAAAGTGTGGATTTCCCTTGATATGATCACATTACTTCCATATTGCATACATTCATGAATATATGCATTGAGATATTGTTTTCATGAGATTCTGGATTTGAGAACCGCTGGTATATTTCAAAGAAAGCTATAAATTGTTTTAAACGCGGTTTCTCTTAATGTGATTTTGGGATGTCCACCATGAGTTTTCTCGGTTATGAGCTTGGTTTTCGAGACCCGATTCGAGGAGATGTGGGAACCGTCTGCGGGTACATGGTGGACCCGGTATGGTATCCCGGGCAAGAATGATATCGTGGTGTAGCCGATGAACCTGGCAGAGGGCTTACTACCTACCGGTGATTGGTTGGACTCGGCGGTTGTCCGGAGGATACCGGCCGAGTCATGAGATATGGGTCGATTCGGAATGATGAAACCCAAAGATATGGACCGATTCGGAATGACGAAGTCTAGAGAGAATATATATGGATTTACGTGTCGATGCTAGACACGGTGTTTTTCATGATGTTGCGAGTGTCGGTGTTAGACACTCATGTTTTCAATGAGATTTACAGATGAGAGGGTCGGTCATAGTGACGGCGCCTGAGATTTATGTGTCCTTGATGGACACTGGATTTATTTTGCCGATGGTGATTATGGATGAGTATTATGTTTTACCTATACTCAGGTATTTATGATACATTCTCTACATATAGTCATTTACCAGATCATGATTTACTGTAGTTCATATTGTTACATATACCTTATCATGTCACATATGTAGAAATGGTTGTTTATCGTATATACATGTGATTACCTGTAAGATGTTATTTACTTCTCACGAGTTGACAACTCACCCCCGTTGTGCCACAGCATTTTTGCAGGGTTGATCTGCAGTTTGGAAGCGACAGGCTTCTTATTACATCTTTTCCGTGGATACCGCTACTGTTGGGTTGAGACCCTTTCTTTTGGTATGTGGATTTGTGCGGTTATCCATTTATGTATCTTATTGTATCTAGTACTCTCCATCTACTATTCACCTGTATTGACTGAGATGTTCGGTATTTGTACCTTATGTGACTTTGGTTGTTGTGCTCGTATGAGCCGGATTTGATTCATATTTTGTTATTTCTTCGCTATGGCGATATTTGTACACATGTTGTAGTTGTGTTTCATCTCTATGATTTGTATCATTCACGATTGATTTTTACAAAGGAGATGCTGCCGAAATTTACAAAGGAAAAATGAAACTTTAAGTTTTTCTATGATTTTTAAACTAAGATTCTAAATGTTTTAACTAATCTTTTAAACAAATGTTTTAAAGCTTTATCACTCTAATCTTTTCATGGTTTAGATTACTGGGTTTCGGCTTACTTGAGTTACGTTACGCCTTTAGACGTCACGTGATTTAAGTGCCGTTTACGTTCCTAATTTGGGTCGTGACAAAGTTGGTATCATTCACGATGGAGAAGTGGCTTATCGATTGGCTTTACCACCATCTTTGGCGAGTGTTCTTGACGTGTTTCATGTATCTCAACTCCGTAAGTATGTTCGAGATGAGACGCGCGTACTAGATCATTTGGAGCTGACAGTAAGGGAAGACTTGACCTATGAAGAATGACCGGTGTCGATTGTTGATCGAAGAGAAAAGATTCTCAAGAAAAAGGTTTTCCGTATCGTACTTGTTTCATAGGGGAATCGCTCGCACGGAGAATCGACTTGGAAACGAGAAGACGAAATTCGACAGAAGTTTCCTTATCTCTTCTCTTAAATTCATGTTTACTTGTCTTCTCTAGTTCCGGAAATTTCGAGGACGAAATTTTTGTAAGGTTGGTATGATGTAATACCCAGTTCCTTTTGTACGCCAATGTCCGTATTTATATAAAATGTTGTTTACAAAATTTGTTTATTTATATTTATTTTAAAATCCTAACCCATACCTGACCATGTAGTGACATCCATACTTCTTTTCTCGTTCCGTTTATTGAAACAGACTTGTTTGAATCGCTACGTGCATTTTACGTGCATCCGTTCTTGGGGTATGTATTTTTGTTAGCTGAGAATTCATTTTGAAATTTGGACGTCACATATATTTTTCATATTTTAAATCTGAATTTTTAGACCCGACCCGGACGTGTTTTGAAGTAAGTTTGTATTTGCCAAAATCTCAAAACGGACGAATATTATATTCCTTAAACTATTATACATAATAAAATTTGTATAACTAAATTATATTCCTTTAACTCATCTCACCCTCATTCCTCACGTTCACTCCCTCTCTTTACTACACACACACACACACCCCACATTATTCTTTTTTTTCTCATTACACCCTTCTCTCTCTATTTACAACTCACCCCCACTCATTTCCCTCACCTCATCTCACTGTCTCATCTCTTTCTACTTATTATATATTAATTTACATACACCCCTCTCTCCCTCTCCATATATATATATATATATATATATATATATAGTCTAATCCCCTAACACAAAATCACAGACTCCCTCTCCCCCTATCTATTAATTCTCCAGAACTCACTCTCTCTCTCTCCTCTCGTACACACTCTCTCTCCTTCCATGCACTCCCTCCGCCTACTCCGGTCACGACCCCGCACTGCGCGACGACCACTCCACCATCGACGTCCTCATCTCTGCGAACTCGGAACCTTTAAGTACCGCCGTCGATCCATGCGAGTTGTAGCCGATCCAAAAGCAAGAATTCGAGGCCACGCCACTATGGTTCCAAGGCTCGCGAGCTCCGGTTCTGTCGCAACGACCACTTTCGCATCCGTGACGTGCTTTGCAGCGTCCGACCAATCCATCATCTCCGTAATATCGTCAGCGAGGCAAGTGAAATCTCACTTGCTAAATCATGCTATACCTATATATATAATTACGTTAATCGATTTGATAAATATTTCTTGTTTTAAATAAGTTTGTGTTCTAGAAAATAGCCGTATTTATCCTAAGTAAAACCCAATTGATAATGATGGAATTTATAGCCAATACATTCCTTTACTGTTAATAAACGTTTTGTAGAATGTTGAATGAATATTATTGATGTTTCATATATAAAGAGACGTCCCAGAATACGTCGTAAAATCTGAAAACTGCAATATACCTTACATTGTAAAAATCCATAATAATTTGAATACAACTCATAACCTAATGTCTATGGCTCGTATTGAAGCCAACTGATAAACCTACAGCACCCTATATTTCATCTTTACATTTTGATAAGTTATAACAATGAACACTGAGGCGATTCGCGGCCCTGAATTGCTGTCCGGGGATACGTTCGTTTGAATACCTGGTCTTGGGAACACCTGTACACCCCTTCCTTAAACTGAAAATGCGTGGAACCCCATATTGTCGCGTAGAGAATTTAGTTAGCTAACCCTTGAATCTGGTCCCGTGTCGTTTCACCGTCATTTGATATTTAATTTGTATTTTAGAATACCGTGGTGTTCTGCAGTTTCTGCAGTGATCTCTCTTACACCAGCACCTTGTACATAACATATCTTTTATTACAGAACTGCTATTGATGATACGTTTGATGCGATAGAAAGATAACAGTAAAATCTACAATTAGTTGAACTGTAGTGTCGCCTCATTATGCTCCAAACTGGGAGTAAAACGTGTTACGAAACGGACTTCCAGTTCATAAATTGGATTTCCAGCAGTGAACACTTAAGATGAAATTGCCATAACTAGCGAACCTGAAACCCGATTGATGTGAAACCAATTTTGATGGATATATAATTAAACATACTGCTTTTTCCTTTTATATTGTTTTGCTTAATTCCGCACAAATGATTTATAGTAAATTTTGCAAGTTGTAGGACACTGGCTGCTGTGCTTTATTTGTATCATGAATAATTGCATTTTCATCATATCATGTAGCGGTATGCCCTCATTGAATAGTGGTCATGAAATATTGATAACCTAGTGATCGTATACATTACCCAGTGATAAGTATTAGTGATTGGATTGTGCCAAGTACGTTAGTGTTAAAGCGTGAATGAATAAGTGAAAGTGAATGAATAAGTGAAGTGACACGTACTTGTACACAATCAACGGAACCAGTTACTTTATTGCATTGTCGACGCCTATGGGGCATATGTAAGTGTAACTATAACTGGAATGAGACAGTTATGGAGAACTTGCATTAGTGTCATAGGTAAGACATCGAGTACTGTCCATTTATCTTGGATACCAGTCGAGACATGCTTGATGGAGACCCTGTTTCCAGTTCTAGCGTAGACTTGTCATGGAGCGACTAGTATTTGGATTCATGGTTGGTATTTAATATAGACCGTGGGTGTGGGGTAGTTTGAGTGTGAGTTCAACAGAATCTCGGGAGTCCCATTGCCGGCACATACAGCGAATCTGGAGATATATGGGTGATGTTACTGATTATTACTGATTATTAGCGAGCGACTCGGGCCCGTGTTCCTTTGCCCTTGGGTCCTATCCTTGGGTGGGGGATACTCACGAGTGGTTGACTCTCACACTTGGACTGACGATAGGTTTAGCGACCCGGACATTGAAACTTAGAGCGATAGGTTTAGTGACATGAATTGATTACTGATTCGATATACCTGCCTTACTGTTTACCTGCTTTACTGTTTACCTGCCCTACTGCTCTACTGTTTACTGATTATTTCATGCTCATGTCATCACTCCATTCTTACTGTTTCATTTTAATCATCATTGTACGTGTTTACATATGTATATAAATATATTGCTATCGTGTCGCTCTGACGACCTGAGTATGCATGCTCAGAGTGAGAAGTGGATTTAGTTCGGATCAGGATCTGTCGTACCTTGAGGATATTGCGGTCATCTAGATCAGCGACGTCAGCGCTATCTTTCCTTTGACTCTACTGATTACCACGTAAAGCTAGAAGCCGAAGTGTGACTACGGCAGGATGTTTCCTCGGCTGTAGAAGCATGGCTGGCCTTGCCAACCCCTCGTATTCCGTATTTTGGGAAGCGGGGCGTGACATGGTTTTGTTGGAACAATCCAGTCTCAATCCAGTCCTCTTAGAGAGCTGCAGTTCCTGCTTCCTTCTGTCTTTTACAGGCTTTTTTATTTTCTGCTGATCATGAGCAGAATTATCACTGCTCACTGCTATATTTACCTCTTTCATTTTATGCAAAAAGATGTCTACTTTTTTTTTTTGACTATCTGCCTTCCTTCAGCAACAAGACTATCTTTTGAAGATATCATATGTTCAAAAGAGAAAAAAAGGACATGAAATTATATCTGAATCTTCTTTTGTACCATTCAAAGATTTATCAATGCTACCATCTACTACTGAAATACTTGGCCTTTTCATTTTGGGAACTGAATGTGGCCTGAAACATGAACCAGTCCCCTTATCTTTAATATAAACTATAATGTTCTTTGAGCTTCCATTATCAACAAAAATTTCCTCCACTGAGTTACCACTAGCATCTTCAACTGTACTTTTGATACTGTTTCTCATTTCTTGATCAACAATTTTTTTCAATAGCTATGAGGATATCTGAGCTGCTATCTTCAACAAGTTTTTCAGCTGTAATTCTTTTACCATGATCTGCATCTTCATTTTTTCTTTTATATGCCTTCATTTTTCATTCTGCATCCTTTTCAATAGGTAAAATAGAAATAGATTTTTCTGCAACAACAACAGGTTTTGCTTTATATGTCTGAATTTTAGTGTTGCCTTTTTGCTTGCCCCATTTTCTCATGTTGAACAACAAATGCCTTATGTCTAATGAGGTGATCAAAACATTCTCTTATAAGTTGCATTTCTGCTGTAAGACTGAATGTATATCTTTGAAAGAGGGTTTACCATAAGCACATTTAGCTATCAGGGCAAGTTGAAAGCTCACCGAAGGTTATTCCATCTCAGTTTCAGAAAAGTAAATTGCAAGGGAACCATCCTTATCAATGATAACTGCTTTTTCAGCAACTCTCAAAATCTCAACATTATCCTTCTGAGTTAACATTTCAGCAAAAGAAAGCTTTCTCACTTTATTGTCTTGCAAATTTACCCGCTTTAAAGATTCTGAAGATGCTTGTGGTTGAACAATATCGGCAAATGAAGGTTTCACTTTTGACACATTAGCATCATTCAACGGAACAATAGATTCTATCCAATTCAGAGCATCAGCAGCAATCTCTGGAGCCTCATTCAAGGTAAGTCTAAAATCTTCACAACTTTTATCAATAGCTTTCATTTCGTTTCCAAATTCCATTTCCAATGTAATGTTTTTGCTCATATCTTTATCAGATATCAAAGATTCAAAATTTTCAGAAGCTAATGCTGTAAATTTATTGCTAGCAGATCTAGAACTCATGATTGTGATTGTAAAGAACAAGAAAAAAGCAGCATCAAATACAACGGATTATTAACAGTTGAGCGAAGGATTGTTCTTATAGCAACGAAAGATGAAATGAAAAATTCACTGTCATCTTTCAAGAGAATAAGAAAATGGGAAGAAATCCTAATCACCTGCAGAAATCTCCTGAAAAAACCCCTTCAAGAAACTCAATTTCCTGCAGAGATCTCCTAAGAAATCGCGCAGCAGCAAAATCATCAAGAACCCAAGTAGCAAGATAACCGCAGCATCAAAAATCACCAAGAACCCAGGTACAAGATAACCACAGCAGCAAAACCACCAAGAACCCAGGTAGGAGTCAAATTCTAAAGAATTTTCTGATGAATTTGTTGATGATAAGTGACTGGATTTGATAACTTCGAATTTGTTCGATTTGTATAAGAAAATATGAGAAGTGCCCACAAAAAAAATTACATTTCTGTAAAATTTATTCAGGAATACATAAAAATTTTATTCACCCTGCATTCTAAAAGAAGAGACCTCCAAAGGGGTTATCATGAACAATTCGCTGCTGATAAGAAAAATCATTATGAAATCCAACTGGGTTGTTCAATATACAAGATTGAGCTGCTGGTCTTGCTCCTTTCTTTCCTCTTACAACCTTCAAAACAAAAAAGTCAAGAACGAAATATATCGAATTAAAATCAAGAGCGAAATATATCGAATTAAATTTTCTGCATTTCTCCTTGCATATACAAAACTTACAAAGCTTTCCGACGCCAATTTTTTGTAGATTATGAAATAGTCTCCTGCTTGAAGGCCATGGGCTTTTACAAACTCACCTATTCATGAAGAAATATGTCATATTTTATAACAGAACAAGATGTAATATTTGTCATGAGTAACTAAGAATCAGGCTTAATTTTTTAAAAAACCCACTAAATTCCTTACCTCAGCTATAAGAAACTACCAAATTCTCTCGAAATTACAAGAAACCACCATACTTTGAATGTTTCATGGCAGTTTTTTTGTAGTTTTTTAAAGTTTTATGGTAGTTTCATGTAGTGTTTAAAAAGTTTTGTGGTAGTTTTTTGACTATTTAACAAGAATTTGATATTTTCTCGCAATTAGACCAAAGTATTTGATAGGTTTTTTTGGAATTAAGCCTAAAAATCAACTCGAGAAAGAGTATGCATGCCTGTATTTTCCATGATGTACATTCTGCTCTTATTGTTTGGCCAGAACCTCATAAAAACAATAAGTGATGTTTCTTAGGCCATGTGAATTAAGTTCGTGGATCACATTAATAAATCTCAATATGAATTTATAAATAATTAAAGGTGCATACATACCTGTATTTAAATTTCCAAGTAACTGGAAGTACAAGGTCCTCCATGTTCAGCATCATTCCTTCCCTTTCATTTAATAGAGGAAGCTTAGCTTCTGCCTCCTTCTGCATGTTGAGATAAAATATTTCTGTTTGTTTTGCTTGAAAATGTAATATATTTCAACTTGATAAAAGATAGTTTCGCAGGTAATAATTTGGAGGAAATCGTTTTCCAAATGAAAAAAAAGCACTTGATATATACCTTGTGGAGTACAATTCGACCGATAGTTCCAACATCACTATTTGACAACTCCTTTAGTATAATCAATTGTAGTTCTGTATCCTTGAAACCCTGCCGGATCTCGAGAATGAAAAAGTTTATCTAATCAGTTCATGATAGAATTGGAAGAAAACCTTTGTAAACTCAAAATTAAAGCATATGTTATTAATGCATGATTGGATATAACTTACATCATCAAGCTCTTCCATTGAAGGATAATTCATAAGTTGCCTCGAAGTCCGAGGCAATCCCAATTCGTTGCTCTCCCTTGCTTCGGCCGATTCACAACTCATGTTGAATGTGTATCCCTACATATATAGAGCAAGCATCAACACCCCTTAGAAAAATAGAAATATTCCTACGACAATATTAATGATAATATCAATCAAGTTAAAATGCTCAAGCAATTTAAAAACATGTTCACCTTCTGGTTAGTCTGGTTCTCTGGGACTGGTTGTTGAGAAGTTGTTATAAACGTCGCGGAGTTAAATGGCAAAGCTGTGAAAACATAATTTTCGGTTATTTTCCTACATATATACATAGAAATAGTATGTGTTAAAGTTCAAAACGTATCAAAGAAAGGCATGGTAATGACAGGTTTCAGTATGTTATTTATATCATGCAACATGCATGTTTTCAATATACACAAAAAGATCAAAAGTCTGTATATATACAGAGTAGATGTCGATGGATTCACAATAATCGAGAAACTTTCGCCAGGGATATGAAGTGAAAAGCTGGAAGTTACATATGGTTTTCCTATGGTGTCCTTATACTATATAGATTGTGCTGTGATTGAGGGAGGTGCGGCCCGAAGACGAGCAGTGGTAGGTTTAGGGCAACTTTTAGGATGTGGATTACAAATTAATATTCGAAATGTGTACAGGTATTGTTTCTTTTTCACTTATCTAAATAAAACCATTGAAAGAGGCATACTATCATTATACAATAGAATAAATAATGCAAAATAAAAATAAAAATGTACTTAATGTTAAAAAATAAATAAATGAAAACGGGGGTGCATAGATTATACCTGACGACGAATAGATGTTTCCGGTCATACTATGACGGAAGCTTGCAGTTTGCAATGGAAAAGCATTAGAATCAATTCCAACCAGTCTCTTCATGTTTGAAGCCGAATTTAGATTAAAGCTAATATCGTTGTCGTATGAAAACCCTTGGAATGTCTTTGAGATGCCTGTTTGCTCTTCCCCACAAAAATCAATTCCCATTGGGAAGTTAGAGCTAAAATGAGGTATTTAAGGTACAAAGAAAACCACAATATATAATGTCAATCACTCACACCTTGCAATAAAAGCGAAAGCATGAATTAATGCTCCTCTATCTGATTTTATTGGTTAATTGCATGCGAATTTTCTGATTTTTACAAGCGCAGCGGGAAATCATTCTTTATTTTCAAATTAAAACTGCGTGGAGTTTGCCGTCTACTTGAAAAAATATTTATTTTTATTTCAGTTCTGAAAAAAAAATTATTTTCAAAATACAACTTGGTGAAAATGTAAAGTATTAATTATGCAATGCTACTGAAAATTGGTAGAAAACAACAAACAAATTATAAAAAAATTATAAAATAAAGAAAAGAAAAGAAACAATAGTTCTTTTAGAGTGCAAAAATTTTTAAAAACAAAAAATGTGATATCATATTATACCAGAAAAATGTGTGTGAGGTCTCTTCCAATTTAGCCTCCCGATTAGCTTTATGATCAATGTGTTAAGTTATCCCCCCTCACACCAACCCCCCCACCCCCCCACCCCCACCCAAAAAAAAATAAATGAAAATATTTATTATTGAAGATTGATTATTCAGAACTAAAATGTATATTGTTCACCATAATTTATATATATGGTTTTACTTTAGGCAAAGAAATAAACAAAGTTCAGTATCAAAATTTTTAACTAACTAACATTTTTCTCTATCAGAACATAAATATAAATGCGTCACTACTACTAATAAATTAAGTGAAAAATAACCATCATATATAAAATGCGATATAAACCCCTAAGGTCAAAGACTTCGTTCATCACAAAGACGCTAGTTCTAATACAAGAAGCATCCATTAAAATTGCTTACACAATCAAATCAAATTGAACAAAATAATTTGCATGCATGCATCAAAGGTATAAATAAAATGCAATGTTGACATAAACACTAACTTGATTGAGGATAATAAGCAGGAATATTAATCCCCTGATCAACTCCAAAACCCCAATGTTGCTCTCTCAAATCCTTAACCCTAAAACCAAATGCTGTATAATCATCCCTAACCTTACCATCACTCCCTCCTCCAACATCATAATTCCCTTCCATCAAGCTCAACCGAAGCTCCGTATCAATCTCACGATATTCCGATGGCTTCCTCTCTCCAAATCTATGATCATCACACATCCTTCAACAATTATCGATCACTCAACACAAAATAAACAAATAAATAAAACCCTAATTAACAAAACCCTAAACATACTATATATAGAAGGGGGAAAAACTTACGCGTGCGGACAACGAGGTAACAAAAGTGAAGAACAAACCCTAGGGTTTTCTAGGGTTCCATTAGGGTTACCAAGACATGCAAAGTTTCATTCATTCATGCATGAATGAATATATGCATGCTTCAACAAAATCTTTGCAGAGATGAAGAGAAAGATACAGTGAAGATTTAGTGAAGAACAGTGAATGAATAAAAAATAATATTTTTTTTCGTTTTTTAAAAAAAAAAATTGGGTTTTGGATGAAAAGATATTTAATTAGGGTTTGGGACTTTGAATGATGAACAAAGAAATTGAGAACGAGGTTTAATTTTTTATATGGGTTTGGACCAAAATCAGCTGTGCAAAGAGCGGGTAACAAGAGTGTGGGCCCCAGAGGAAAGCTGACGTGTCCAACAATGGTTGGTGAGTTAAGGTGTTTGGTGTTGTGTGATTGGTAGCGGATTTAGCTTTGGGGAGTGAAAATGAAAAAACTAGCGGGTTATTTACGGACATAAATTATAATGGAGCGAACAGGGAATGGATTCGGAGGACCCGAGCTGTACAGATCCATTGGGTGTTTGGTTTGGTAGGATTCCCTAACGGGTTCGGATTTTGGGCTAATTTGAACTCTTACATTAGAGGCGGAGATTATCACAAACAAGCTTGTTGGAAGGGTTTGGATCCGGACCAGTTCCAAGTAAACACACTTAAACACATCGATCATGGTAGATGTAATACTTTGATCCAAGTAAACACACGATTCTAATCCGGGCTTAAAGAAGCTGGCCTGACAGTCTTGAATCGATTGAGCAATTTGATAAAAAAGAAGAAGAACTAGATAGATATTTTTCATGTATAATAATACTCAACTATCTAGGTATCGGTTCAGTTTAATGTAGAGGTAAGTTTAAATACGATAACATGCATGTTTAGTAAATGGAAAAAGAATTCCTACACAACACTTTTCTACACAACAAACTACATAACACACTTGTATTTCTGCAACATCTCAAGAGAGGACAAATAGTCAATTTTTAGACTCGCTTGATTACCCACGCAGTCCTCCACTCCAAGTGTTTAAGTGTGTTGTGTAGTAGAATTGCGCGGCTACTCTTTTCTCTTAGTACTCAACTCCGAATCTTCTTTTCAAAGTCCGAAAAAAAGCTAATTCTTTCAGTGTTATGTGCTTAAAAAAACCCTAGAGTATTGTTAGATACTTTATTAGGTGAGAGTGTTGGATGCTGTTACCCCTTAAGAATTTCATTCTTTGTTTGTTTCAGCATATATATTTATCGAAACAATCCAACATGTAAGTTCTCCTCTACTGACATTATAATTTTATTCAATTTATAGAGTATCACGAGCCTAGGAAATATCTTTAATATTTATACGTTGTTGGAGGGTTTTATAAATAAGAAAAAAGAATGGCTAGAAATACAATTCTAAATACAAAATCATTATGTACCAGGAAATGGTTTTCAGATAACCATGACTTGAAATTCGACAAGCTTTACCGTCGGTCCAAAATGTCGACTGAAGGATTGTTTCAAATGCAAGTTGATGTCTGTTTTTTCTTTTTCTTTTATTGGATGTGACCCTTACGTCTCAAGGAAAGAATCCAAGACTTCAGAGGTTCACGATTGGCTTTTTGGGTGTGTGGGATCTTTGGGAGTGCCGAGGGGATCTTTGGCGGGGGGGAGACCACGATACTGTGACGCCAAAAAACTAGGTTATACAACCATGCTTGGTTTAGTAGGTACCGATTTCCTGTTTAGTGTGAGATGTTGAAAGCTCGATTTCCAAAGATCGTTGATTTCCAAAAAAAGAAGCTAGATTATATTATACACATCATTGTTTTTAGGCTAAATTGCACAAATGTACCGATAAACTTTCATCACTTTTTCGATTGATACCATGAACTTTAATAATTAGATATAAGTACCATAAACTTTTCTTTTTGACATAAATACCATACAGCGTTAAATATGTTAGTTATATGTATGCCCTAAAGGTCATTATTGTACATATGATATATATTCTAGTGGATGTATGAACATATATAGAGAGGACTTTCTTGCTCGACATGATAATATGCTACCCGGTTGCTCTTTGTCTTAACATGTAGACTTATATTATGATATTATCTTGCACTCTCATGTTAATAAAGCCCTTAGGATGTGTACTTGACTACCAGGACTATGATGGAGATCATACTAGTGGAGCCAGAGTAGTCCACAAGTACATTCTTTAATTGTTCCTGGTCGAGAGTGTATCGAGACAGGACATCGATATTCCAGAGTAGACTAGCGTATACGCTTCTTGACCCATATGATGGGCGATGGATGATCCCGCATCCATTGGTTTTTGACATCAAAGATGGTATATGGGTGCGCAGTGAAGACCGGGTATACACTGAACGGACTCGCTGAGAACTCCTGGTTGGTATTATACCTATCGTCAGATAGAAGTTCTCTGGTTACACTGGTACAGGTTAGTCTGTAGACCCGAGATCGTCATAGAGTCTTGTGTGATTCCCACTGTACTTTGATTTCCACCTTACCACGTTCAAGAGAACGTGCAAAACAGTGGTTTTTGGGTACAGTCCCGAGTCACATGGAAGCAATGAGCGATAAGAGGGGATTCGTCTCTCCCGATATTGGGGGTTGATGTTGCGCTGTGCTCGATTGGCTATAACAGGAAGTCCCTGACTTGGGCTGATACGGAGATTTACTGGTAAGTGTTATCAGTAGTTTCTCAATCCGTTATGAGCCTCAGATCGGCACGACTTATCGGTTACTGGGGTCTGACGTTTACCACCTATAGACTAGATATGCGACATATCAGACGAAGAGACCGGACTGTACGGTAGTGTTACTGACAGGCTTTACAGGAGTATGAGCAGGCTGTCTTGTTGATCTTCTGATCGCTCAATACCCGGGTAGCCGTTACGTCCAGCTAGTACCGCTGACGGCTTGTGGGTGACTGATATGATCATCACCTACTGCCGGCGTATTGACGAGTCTTTAGAGTCCTACACAGAGGTTCCTGGCTCAGGCGAAACGAAGTAGGAGCACATATGTGATATGTGCGAGACCGAGATTAATACGTGTATGTGATACCGTATTCTTTTCTCGTGATATGTGATATCGGTCGGTTATATGTGATATAGCCGGGTTATCGAATCAATTGTTGATTCGATAAGTTGATACATATTATATTAGTCGGTTATATGTGATATAGCCGGATTATTGAATCAAGTGTTGCTTTAATAATTTAATGGTACAATTATATATTTGATATATTAATTTACATTAACTAATATTTGCTCACTTGTGCATTTCTTTTTCTCACATGTGCACACTTAATATATATGTGATATATATTAATTGTGTTTTCTTTTTGTGTCATGCTTGATTATACATGTAACATGGGTGTATGAGACTCACACCATACTTATGATAATGAGTGGTTTATTTATTTAATGTAAATCAAATAATTAGTGGGGAATTAAGCCCATGGTTGAAGCTTGTAGAACCATTGACTTAGTCCACTAATTTTGTTTTGCCTTAGATATTTATTAACCTAACCATTATCTAAAACCATGGTTATGTCTTTACAAGAGTTATATGAGATATTTCTCACCCATGGTTGCCACTCTCTAATGATTCATTATTCATAACATTATTTCTCTTCATCTTCTTTTTCATCAAGAGGGCTCTCTAGGTTTTGGAGAGGTAAAGAAAATTAGTGAGAAAATTAATTCTAAAGTGAGCAAAAATCCTACTTCATCATCCTCTACTCGATTAGCCATTTAGTTTAGGGTGTTAGCTTCACTAATCCCTAATTAGTGAAGAGATTGCTTGGGTTGGTGTCTCCTCGACGTAGATCATTTTCGGCCTCGAAGACTTCGTGCAAGCTTATTCCTTTCATCTTGTGGAGCCATTCTAGAGTCCGGAAGATCACTATTTGGAGCGAAGGGACTACTACATGGAGCTATTGAAGTGAAGGACCGGTCTACAATGGTTGTATTCCATGTTCACATAGATGTAAAGTTGTTTACATGTTGTATTGTCTAATTCTCTAGTTAAGATTCTACGGTTAGGATTGTTTAGCATGGCAAATTTTTGAAAATGGTATGGACTATGCCTCCCGAAACCTTGCTATCGTGCTAGGCATTCCTGCAGTGGTATCAGAGCCAAACTAGAGAATTAGACGATATTTGTAGAATTACGAAACCGAAACAACTCCGAAACACTCGAAACAAAAACCTAGTTTCTGTCGAATTTTTTAAGTCGTATAAATTTTTTTAAGCAACTGCAGAATATTACATGAGATGTTACATGAACGCCACAGGAAAACGAACCCCTCTCGCCGGAATTTGACCGGCGACATTCTCATAAAATCCGGCCTGGCCGGTTTTCTATAATGGTTTGGGCTTCGTTTTGGTGTGGTGTTCCAGTCTCTGGGTTTTGGTGTTTCAGGTGTTGCTTGTTTTTACTGAAATTGCATGTTAACTTTCTGTAAAGGCAATTCAGAGTGTTTCGTAGTCGTAATTCTAACATCGTTTCGGGTTTTTTTTAGACGGCGTTAAAAAGTTCGAACGGATATCAATGACCCATTTTCTCCCTCGCTGGAAATTTTCCAAAAGTTGAATTTTTCCAAGTTAAAGAACATTCAAAAATCATGCAATAATTCTATGGACCCTCTAGAAGAATGAAACCGTAACTCGATTCTATGACCGTCGGAACCACCACCAAATCCTAGGGTTTGCGGTAGTTCCACGGCACCATAAGTGAGGCAAGGGTTGGCCCTTCTACAGTTGGTCCATAGATACTGTGGTATGTTATGAGTATTTTTAAACTGTGCTCAAGTGTTGAGCTCTTTGGGAAATTTTGGGTGTTTGTTGATTCAATCGGAATGTTTAACATCGTCTAGCTATTTGTGGAATGTGATACAATATTTGGAATTCATTTGGTTAGGCATGAAATCCGAAGTATGTGATATTTCGGGTTTATAATGTCTAAGAAGGTTTTGGATTCCAATTGTTGTAGTTTGACATTTTCTTTTCTGCGACCGTAAGTGTAATATGTGGTGTATCGCCGATTTCGTTGCTATATGTCAACGACAATTGGGATACGCATATTTACTTACGTTGATGACATGTGATATTATGTGTTGCTGGGATATGTTATATTGGATCGTCGTGTTTTGAATAGCCGGTTTTTTTTATGTGAGATGAGAGTTTTTCATTTTCATTCATGTAAAAACTTGTATGTAATATTCTTTTATTGGTGCACTTCCGGAATGATGATGATGTCACCATTGATGTATATTATTTACTTTTCCGCATTAGGATAGACCCAAGACGGGGAGCATAAGTAACCGGGTTCTAAAGTCCAGTGGGAGACCATCTCGAGAAGTCGAGACCGGGTCACCTAACTCTAGAATTGGTAGGGTTTCTTTCCGCGTCTAGGGATGTGGGTTTGGCTATTCACCGCGACCGTGGAATCCGTGTTTTTTACAGGTTTAATATAAAACACGGACCTCCTAATATATCCAATATTTCATATGTTGACTTCTGTTGTTGATATTCTATGGTGTGATCACTTTATATGCTTGAGACGAATGCTTTATTATTATATATATGATATATAATAAACGTTGCTTATGTTTTACACCCGCGCTAGTCCCGCCCCGCTATGCCGTTAGTTAAGTAACCTAACGATGCATAATGGGACACTGTGGCGAATGCGGATGGCATAAGCGTACGTTGTATTTTCGTTTCTTCTGTGATACTTAGGAATCATAATTGATGGGACTTCATTAATGAGATTAATGAAAAAGAAAGAAACCTAAAAAGATGTTGTGGAATCAAATTTTCTAAAAGGGTAGCTCTAGTTTTTGTTTTGCATAGCGATATTCCTTATAGAATATCCAGCACCTCATTCGATGAGGAAAGAGCCGAGATCCCTTCACCGAGAGTGACCTCTTTAGCGAAACTAGAAGATGCTACAATCCACTCGGTTTTGTTTTTTTTTTTATTGCATTTTAGTTTTTTGTTTTGCATAGCGATATTCCTTGTTGAATATCCGGCACCTCATTCGATGAGGAAAGAGCCGAGATCCCTTCACCGTGAGTGACCTCTTTAGCAAAACTAGTAAAAGCCTCAAAAACACTCCTTTTCAAAATCACTCGATTCTACAACCATATCAAGTTCAAAGCGTTAAAGGTTTTCTTAAAAACCATCCGCAACCCTCCGTCATTTTAGGAAGTAGAGTACTTAGTATTCGTGCTGCGTTTGTTGACCATAGTTAAGGCGCAGTGTATGGTAGCTAAGTGATATCTTCCTACATAGCATATGATGCGATTAATTAGGACAGTCATGTGACTTTGTTGACCATAGTTAAGGGTCATGTGGGTGGGTCTAATTAATCATGAAATGACGGGTAAAACTTGACTAGTGCTTATGATTTGTTGACCATAGTCAAGGTCATAAGTCACTAGGGGTAAAAACCACATCGGGAATTTCAAGAGTTGAAATTCGCAATAAGATTGCATACCTTCTATGAGATAGTTGGATCTCGATACCCACTGCGAGTAAGAGTTACTCCTGAGAGAGTTTTTACACATCACAATTAGCCAATCAAGTAGGTGTCTTGAAAGATGTTAACGGGGTTACGCCGCTGGGAAAACGAGGTTTATTTTAATTAGGTCTGTGCGAAAGTACGGGGAACCTCCCTCAAAATACCGAAACTGGCCTGGCTGAAAGATTTGCGAACTTGTAAGGTGTAATTAATCCCAGCTAGTCTTACCTTTTAGGGTTTGAAGGAAGATTTGATAAAAACATTGGGAGCCATCCTGATTAGATAAGATAATAACCAATCTAATCTTGCAAGAGCATACGCTAAGTGTTTTCTTCTCTCTCTCCAGGTAGCGACCATGTCAGGCCTTAATCAAGATAATAATATGGATGTATTGACCAAACCCGCTTGTTATACTGAGCAGGGGAACGTTGGTTTCGTTCTTTCTTATAATTGTTATAAGACTGAGCAGAAAATAGGGGAATATCCAGATTCCCACGCCACCCAAACAGAGAATAAGCATGTTGATGCATCTTCTTCGGGTGTGTTAGTTACTGAGAACTGTTTCTCAGTACACTCTATGTCCTGGGTATTAGATACCGGATTGGGATCCCACATATGTAATATGTTGTATGGGCTAAGGAAAGGTAGAGAACTAGGAATGGGTGATCATTCTGTAAGAGTAGGGAATGGTGCAAATGTTGCAGCCAAAGCAATTGGCGAATATCACCTTGTATTACCAAATGGTAATACATTGATTCTGAACGAATGCTATTACATACCGAATCTGATATGCAATCTTATATCAGTTTCTTTATTAAGTAAAGAAGGATATAATTTTGTATTACAGGATAATGTTATGAACATTTTTCTAAATCAAAAGTTGATTAGATCATGCTCGTTAAATAATGGCATATACGTTCTAAATCAAACCACAATTCTTAACATACAAAACACACACAAGAGGAAGAGTTCACAAATGAACGAATCCTTCTTATGGCATTGTAGACTAGGTCATATCAATGCGACACGACTAGCTAAGTTATATAAGGATGGATATTTGAATCCGTTCGAATTATCATCTTATGAAACTTGTCAGTCATGTCTCAAAGGAAAGATGACCAAAACTCTGTTTACTGGACACGGAGAAAGAGTTACAGAACTCTTGGGACTGATACATAGTAATGTATGCGGTCCCATGTCTACACATGCCAGGAATAGTTCCTCATACTTCATTACATTCACTGACGATCTCTCAAGATACGGACATGTGTTTCTGTTGAAACACAAGTCTGAAGCTTTTGAGAAATTCAAAGAATATAAGCATGAAGTCGAGAACTAGACGGGTAAAAGTATTAAAATCCTACGATCTGATCGGGGAGGAGAATACTTGAGCATGGAATTCCGTGACTATCTAAAAGAGAATGGGATTCTCTATCAGCTTACTCCTCCGTATACACCACAGCACAATGGTGTATCGGAGCTGAGGAATCGCACCTTATTGGATATGGTGTGCTTTATGATGAGCACCGCTGAGTTACCTATTTCCTTTTAGGGTTATGCGTTTGAGACAGCAACATACTTATTGAATAGAGTTTCAACCAAATTGGTGCCTACCACTCCATATGAGATATGGAATGGGAAGAGACCATCTCTTAAACGAGTTAAGATATGGGGTTGTCTGTCCTATGTTAAAAAGCAAAACCGGACAAGCTCGAGGCAAGATCAGCTACGTGTAAGTTTGTGGGATATCCAAAGGATTCCTATGGATATATATTCTACCACGGTGAGGAACAAAATGTATTTGTTTCTCAATATGCCACCTTTTTAGAAAAGGAACTTCTTGTGAAAGAAATTAGTGGCGAAGAGGTAGAGCTGAAAGAAGTTCCAGCGGCACAAACTACAACTGATGATTTATTGGAACCAGAGGATTCAGTAGTACCCAACGAACCTTAGCCTCTCCGCCGATCTAGCAGGGTTCCTTATCCACCTAAGAGATACTATGGTTTTCTCATTGATGGTGGGAGCGAGGATTGCATCATGGAAGATGATGACCCAACAAGCTTCGAGCAGGCCATCACGAGTGGAGACTTTGTGAAATGGCTGGATGCAATGCGGTCTGAAATGGAATCCATGTACACCAACAAAATATGGACTTTGGAAGTTTCTCCCGAAGGGGTTAAACCAATTGGGAGCAAATGGATCTTTAAGAAGAAACTTGGTATAGATAGAAAAGTTGAGACTTTCAAAGATAGACTTCTTGCAAAAGGTTTTCGTCAATGACCAGGTGTGGATTATGATGAAACCTTTTCTCCAGTGGCTATGCTTAAGTCCATCCGGATCCTGCTTGCCATCGCTGCATACCATGACTATGAAATCTGACAAATGGATGTTAAGACCGCCTTTCTAAATAGTGATTTAGAAGAGAGCGTGTACATGACTCAGCCAGAGGGCTTCGTAGACAGTGGGAGCAGCGGAAAGGTGTGCAAGCTGCTTAAATCCATCTACGGGTTAAAGCAGGCATCGCGGAGTTGGAACATCTGTTTTGATGTGGTAGTCAAAGAGTTTGACTTCATCAAAAACGTAGATGAACCTTGTATATACAAGAAGGTGGCAGAGAGTAAGGTTGTCTTCCTATACCCATGATAGGAAATGATGTTCCTATGCTGCGCTCGGTCAAGCTCTTCTTATCACAAAGATTCTTAATGAAAGATCTAGGTGATGCCTCCTACATCTTGGGGATTAAGATCTATAAAGATAGATCTAAACGGATACTGGGATTGTCCCAATCCAGGTACATAGACACCATACTAAAGAGGTTTAGTATGGAAGATTCCAAGCGTGGGAATTTACCCATGATCTCAGGACTCACTCTCTCCAAAGAGATGTCTCCCAAGACTGATTTGGAGAGAGCTCGCATGCAAGAGATACCCTATGCTTCGGCAGTAGGCTCTATCATGTACGCGATGTTATGTACCAGACCCAATGTAGCATACTCACTAAGTGTAGTGAATAGGTATCAAGCATATCCAGGAGAGAATCACTGGACAGCTGTGAAGAACATTCTCAAGTACTTGAGAAGGACTAAAGAGATGTTCTTGGTGTATGGTAACGGTGAACTCCAAGTGGAGTCCTTTACCGATTCGAGCTTCCAGAGTGATAAGGACGACTCTAAATCGGTCTCGGGATTTGTCTTTACCCTCATTAGAGGGACGGTTTGTTGAAGAGTTCCAAGCAAGAAACCGTGGCAGACTCGACGATGGAGGCTGAATACATCGCTGCCAACGATGCTGCCAAAGAGGCTGTCTGGATGAAGAAGTTCATAAACGAACTTGGAGTGGTTCCGTCCATCGAGCATCCAATACCTTTGTATTGTGATAACAATGGAGCAGTGGCTTTGGCCAAGGAACCCAGGTCTCATCAGCGATCTAGGCATATTCTGAGGCGGTATCACCTGATCCGGGAGATAGTTGATCGCCGGGAGATCGAGGTCAGGAGAGTTGACACGAAGAACAACATGGCAGATCCACTCACAAAGGCCATACCCCAGATACAATTTGAGAGACTCTTCGGGATGTTGGGTATGAGTTACTACAACAACTGACCTTAGTGCAAGTGGAAGATTGTTAATTATATGTATGCCCTAGAGGCCATTATTGTACATATGATGTATATTATAGTGGATGCTTGGACATATATAGAGAGAACTTTCTTGCTCGACATGACAGTATGCAATCTGGTTGCTCTTTGTCTTAACATTTAGACTTTTATTGTGATACCGTCTTGCTCTCACATGTTGATAAAGCCCTTAGGTAGCTTTCAGTATCCGTTCCGCTCGCCTTCCTACGCTTCACTCAGTTTTTGACTACCAGGACTATGATGGAGATCATACTAGTGGGGCCAGGGTAGTCCACAAGTACATCCTTTAATTGTTCCTAGTCAAGGGTGTATCGAGACAGGATATCGATATTCTAGAGTAGACTAGTGTATACGCTTCTTGACCCATATGATGAGCGATGGATAATCCCACATCCATTGGTGTTTGACATCAAAGATGGTATACGGATGCTCAGTGGAGACTGGGTACACTGAACGGACTCGCCGAGAACTCCTAGTTGGTATTATACCTATCGTCAGATAGCAGTTCTCTGATGATACTGGTACAGATTAGTCTGTAGACCCGAGATCGTCATAGAGTCTTGTGTGATTCCCACTGTGCTTTGATTTTCACCTTACCACGTTCAAGAGAACGTGCAAAATGGTGGTTTTTGGGTACAGTCACGAGTCACATGGAGGCAATGAGCGATAGGAGGGGATTAGTCTCTCCCGGTATTGGGGGTTGATGTTGCGCTGTGCTCGATTGGCTATAACAGGAAGTCCCTGGCCAGGGCTGATACGGAGATTGTAACAACCCTAATTTTCCTATACAATTTTTTTTCAAATATTTTTTCAAAATCCATAATGGGGTAATTATTGCCTGAGCACAAGACTTAAGTAATTAATTAGCAATTTAATTACAAGAAGGAGCTTGTAGCTCATTGGTAATATCTTGCATTACTGAACCAAGCCACCAGAGTTCAAATCCCCTGCCCCACATTATTTTTAATATTATTTTATTTAGAAATTTCTAGAATACCAACAGTCAACACGTGCTTACTCCCCAAAACCCCACTACCCATGAAAATGTTAAAGTGCCAGTGAGTAGGTGGACCGACGGCGCCCCTCCTGACTGCCGGACTCGGCTGGACTGCCGAGTCCCCTGAATGAAAAAGTTGGCTCTTGGCCTCCCATACCCCTCTGCACACTTTAATTTCTCAGATCGTTTCCAGAGAGCACATTAACTCTCATTCAATCCATTTTTTAATACATTTTTCCTATTTTTTATATATTTTAACTAAAAACCCTACACCTATCCTAACCTTAGCCTAACCCTATAAATACACCCCTACCCCCTACCCTCTCATACCAAAATTCTTAGCCCACTCTCTCAAAATCTCAAGAAATCTGGTGTACTTTGAAAACGAGTGAAAAGTGAAGCTCCGACGAAATCTACGGCGAACTTCCGGTGATCGTGCTAGAAACTCTCGGCGACGAATCGACGCACCGGCGAACCCTCTTCTTCCTTATCACTCTCGTATTTGTCCAAACCCATAAGTCCTTTTCTAACTTCTCTTTTCCTTTCTAAAAATAAGAATTTACAAAACCCGACGGAATCGGAACAAATCCGATTTCCGATTCGGTTTCTTATAAAATTCCACTTCTCACTAATACAATCATACTTAAACTTCCTCATGTTGACTATTAAACACTAATCAAACAAATTGATCAAGTTTCATCACATGAAATGATAGCTATTTCAATTTATCGTATTTTTCACTTAAATACCACATTGTTTCAACTTTACATTTAGCACCATTAAACTTGCTATACCTTCAAAGTAGAGCACGAGGTAACGACCTACCTCCCCAAACACTCATATGCAACATAACACGATAACCTAGAATACGAGAAGACAAACATTTCATTTAAATACCCTTTACTTAATAAAATCATTTCTAAAAGATTTAGTATTGATACACTTTTAAATAAATACCTCTTATTATGAAAATACGATAAGTTGTGGACATCAGTCGTTTATCTAAACCTGACTTTGTGGTGTCTAGGCTAGGCAAGTGAGAAAGGTAACTTTAAAAGGCCCGTCTCACGATAATTCGTGAGCGGATCCCTCCTTTCTTCACTTGTACTTACCTGGCCACAATTGGCAGTGAAGAGGCGATTTGAGGCATCTCACAACTTGTCGTTTGGACCAGTTACGAATAGTCTAGTTGACTTAGGAGACCCTAAAATATAGAATACGGAAAAATTGTCATTTTTACAAATAAATACCAGTTACTTCATAAAACCGTTTTCTAAAGGATTTAGTATTTTACAATCTTTGCAAAGCGCCGCTACAACCCACTTTGGGGAATCCGTTAGGGATGGCGCGGATTATCGCACATTCTCGGGCTTAGTAGTGCGAGATTCAGACCTCCGCAAGGAGCATTCGGTCTCGAAAGATTTAAAATACGACGTCTTAAGAAAATGAGATTTTTAGAATATAAAATATTTATTAAAATTATTTTTGTATAAATATATGTATATTTATCATTAAAAAACTTATTTTGTTATGATATAAATATTCCACCTTTTTCTAAAAATCATAAGAATCAAGTTTACACTAAAATACCATGAATTCCATACAAAACCAATATTACAATTAAATACCACTTACTATGAAAATAGGATATTTTCACTAGAAATATCACAATATAAAATCTACATTCATTATAACTCTAAAGACGAATAATAAATACTTGAGGTGCATTTTGAAAAGTATATAAAAGTATTTTTATATAAAACCCCCTCAAGTTCTATAAATTACCCTAAGGACCCTAGTAAACATAGGTTTAAGCGGAACCAATCTCTTGAGCCTCAGGGAGCCGGAGAAGTGGGTGCTTGCCTATCTAAGGTAGACAAATTAATAAAAACAATCAGGACTTCAATTTACCTTGCTAATTGTCTGACCTGGTTTGAGTCTCAGTATAATCCGACTTGAACATGATCTACAGTCTACAATCTACAATTCTACAATCTTCAATATTACAATGCAACATGAATCCATGAATCCAATTATCAATCTATTCAACTTGACTGAACCGAACCATGGATATACATTCCATTTACATGGTTCTCCAGTTATTCTATTTACATGATTCTACGGTTACATCCGTTTACTGATATCATGGTTTCGGTCAGTCAATCAATTATACAATCAATACAATTTGCAGTACAAAACAATACCAATAAAACACTACGGAGTTTAAGGGGTAGATTGGTATGGAAGGTGTTAAAAGTGGCACGAGACGGTAAGATTAAGACACCTAACATGAATCCAATTGCTGTTGTACCGTGGCATAAACGGTTCCTTGAGTTCCTGATAACTTAGTCTACGGGGCAAGTGAGACTCCTCTCGTATACACTGGTATCTTTCTGTACCAAGCTACAAACAACAGGGTTAACACTAAATACAACAATATAACAATATAATACGACTGTAAAAGCTACTCTCTCTCTCTCTCTCTTACTCTCTCTCTATTTTATTTCTCCTCTTATCTTTAGGATTTACCGAGCGATCTGTTCGCTGACGACATTCTATTTCTTTCTTCTTTGAATGTCGTCAGGTGATTTGGAACCGTCAGAGATCGAGCCAACTGCAGAAGACTTGGATCAATACAGCGAAGATCCTAAGCTCTAGACATTGTACATTTTCTATTCAGTACCTTTAAATTCCTGTCATGCCATTGTTTAGGCATTGCTTTTATTCAGTTGTATTTACTTTTCATGCATTGTACAAAAGAATGTTAATAAATAAAGTTGTTGTTTTTATTATATCTTGTCTCTTGTGTATATTTTCTTTTATATTTCTTAGTTACGCTCAGCGTATTTGCTTCTGAGTAAATACGTAGCGGACCAGTCGCGTCCCCTTCGCCGTATACCGGGAAGCGGGGCGTGACAGGTTTTGTTGGTGGCCCATGCAGGTCAGAGTTGTATGAAACTCTATCATGCAGTTCTGTTCTGCATGAACAACCTAAGCAATATAACACAAGAATCAGCAACTAAAACATTTTTTACAATACATGTTCCTTGAATCCCATCATTTCTTATTCTTTGAATCATATACTTTGAATCTATCCTAACCTAAAATTTTCATTCAAGGTTATAGATTCCCCGAACAACACCAGCACCAATGTCAACAACACACCTCCACCACTACCTCTCACACCTGCCGTTCCTGCTCCACTCAACGAGCAAACGGTTCTGCTTGAGGCAATCCGCAGCCTCCTAGAGGGACATCAGCAGCTCTTGAACCGTCCCGAGGCTGAAGCACTTGGGGTGAACCAATTCAGAGCTTTACATCCCAAACAGTTCTCAGGAAAGGGGAGCCCACTGGAAGATGAGGAATGGACACAAAGTATCGAGGATGATTTGGCAGCAGCACAAGCGCCAGAGATAGCTTGGGTCCGACTTGGAAAGCTGCAACTCACGGACAATGCACGGAACGGTGGAAGGCGGAAGAAAGCCGTCTTGATCAGCCCATTGAATGGAAGACTTTTCGCGAGAAGTTCGACGCGAAGTACTTCCCTGACTGCCAGGTTTGCCATGGAACAACAGTTCATTCATCTACAATAAGGTTCGATGTGGGACAAGTCAGTAGATGAGTATGACGCTGAATTCACCATGCTAAGTCGGTAAGATATGTCACAATATTTCAAATTTTAAATATCACATACTACACAGCTAACACAATCCTTTAAACAGATTCGCGGCACACTTGATACCGACGGATGATATCAGAGCCCGTCGCTTTCAATAAGGTTTGGACACGGAAATCCAGGCTGCACTAGCCACAGGGAAATTTCCGACTCATGAAGATTCTTTGGAAGCTGCCCGCAGTTATGAGGCAGTGATAAAGGCGAGGGGCAGACCTCAATCTGCCGGTTTGAAACGCCCTGTCACTCAAATGGCAGGAGGAGCCTCTTCCAGGCCAACGTTCGAACCCAGGAGAACTGAAGAACCCAATAACCAGCCAAGATTACATTTCTGTTTCCATTGCAAGAGAGACGGACATTTGATAAAGGACTGTAGGCGCGCAAAAGGCCTGTGTCTAGTTTGTGGCGCGTCCAATCACAGAATTGAGACCTGTCCATATAGATACAACTCAGCTCACACACCTACCAACTATCCGCAGCGGCCAACTATCCAGGCTCCTGCAACTCGTCCTGCACTTCCAGCACCACCTCCACACAGAACTCCTGCACAGCCTACTCGCCAATTCCAACAGGCAATGAGGGACATGCCTCGAGGGCAGAGAAACAGGCCCCAAGGACAGAATGTGCCTCCAGCTAGAAGGAATGTACCATGGCGAAAGACATTCACGTTAGCAGCCGTAGAAGCCGAGACTGTAGGTCAAGATAACACCGGTAAGTCTTTTTCACACTTTTTTTAAAACACTTGCACCACCTTGATATTTTTCATACACTGTTAGTACTTTAATTATCAAACTTTCCTTGAAATTGTTACACCTTCCTTTTACAAATATCGAGGACGAAATTTTTATAAGGAGGGTAGAATGTAACAACCCTAATTTTCCTATACAATTTTTTTTCAAATATTTTTTCAAAATCCATAAAAGGGTAATTATTGCCTGAGCACAAGACTTAAGTAATTAATTAGCAATTTAATTACAAGAAGGAGCTTGTAGCTCATTGGTAATACCTTGCATTGCTGAACCAAGCCACCAGAGTTCAAATTCCCTGCCCCACATTATTTTTAATATTATTTTGTTTTGAAATTTCTAGAATACCAACAGTCAACACATGCTTACTCCCAAAAACCCCACTACCCATGAAAATGTTAAAGTGCCAGTGAGTAGGTGGACCGACGGCGCCCCTCCCGATCGCCGGACTCGGCCGGGATCGGCCGACTCGGGCCGGGACCGCCGAGTCCCCTGAATGAAAAAGTTGGCTCTTGGCCTCCCCTACTCCTCTGCACACTTTAATTTCTCAGATCGTTTCCAGAGAGCACATTAACTCTCATTCAATCCATTTTTTATACATTTTTCCTATTTTTTACATTTTTTAATTAAAAACCCTACACCTACCCTGACCCTAGCCTAACCCTATAAATATATCCCTACCCCCTACCCTCTCATCCCAAAATTTTGAGCCCACTCTCTCAAAATCTCAAGAAATCTGGTGTACTTTGAAAACGAGTGAAAGGCGAAGCTCCGACGAAATCTACGGCGAACTTCCGGTGATCGTGTTAGGAACTTTCGGCGACGAATCGACGCACCGGCGAACCCTCTTCTTCCTTATCACTCTCGTGTTTGTCCAAACCCGTAAGTCCCTTTCTAACTTCTCTTTTGCTTTCTAAAAATATGAATTTACAAAACCCGACGGAATCGGAACAAATCCGATTTCCGATTCGGTTTCTTATAAAATTCCACTTCTCACTAATACAATCATACTTAAAATTTCTCATGTTGACTATTAAACACTAATCAAACAAATTGATCAAGTTTCATCACATTAAATGATAGCTATTTCAATTTATCGTATTTTTCACTTAAATACCACATTGTTTCAACTTTACATTTAGCGCCATTAAACTTTCTATACCTTCAAAGTAGAGCACGAGGTAACGACCTACCTCCTCATACACTCATATGCAACATAGCACGATAACCTAGAATACGAGAAAACAAACATTTCATTTAAATACCCTTTACTTAATAAAATCATTTCTAAAAGATTTAGTATTGATACACTTTTAAATAAATACCTCTTATTATGAAAATACGATAAGTTGTGGACATCAGTCGTTTATCTAAACCTGACTTTGTGGTGTCTAGGCTAGGCAAGTGAGAAAGGTAACTTTAAAAAGCCCGTCTCACGGTGATTCGTGAGCGGATCTCTCCTTTCTTCACTTGTACTTACTTGGCCATAATTGGCAGTGAAGAGGCGATTTGAGGCATCTCACAACTTATCGTTTGGACCAGTTAGGAATAGTCTAGTTGACTTAAGAGACCTTAAAACATAGAATACGGAAAAATTGATATTTTTACAAATAAATACCAGTTACTTCATAAAACCGTTTTCTAAAGGATTTAGTATTTTACAATCTTTGCAAAGCGCCGCTACAACCCACTTTGGGGAACCCGTTCGGGATGGTGCGGATTATCGCACATCCTCGGGCTTAGTAGTGCGAGATTCAGACCTCCGCAAGGAGCATTCGGTCTCGAAAGATTTAAAATACAACATCTTAAGAAAATGAGATTTTTAGAATATAAAATATTTATTAAAATTAGTTTTGTATAAATATATGTATATTTATCATCAAAATACTTATTTTTTTATGATAAAAATATTCCACCTTTTTGTAAAAATCACAAGAATCAAGTTTACACTAAAATACTATAAATTCCATACAAAACCAATATTACAATTAAACACCACTTACTATGAAAATAGGATATTTTCACTAGAAATATCACAATATAAAATCTACATTCATTATAACTCTAAAGACGAATAATAAATACTTGGGGTGCATTTTGAAAAGTATATAAAAGTATTTTTACATAAAAACCCCTCAAGTTCTATAAATTACCCTAAGGACCCTAGTAAACATAGGTTTAAGCGGAACCAATCTCTTGAGCCTCAGGGAGCCGGAGAAGTGGGTGATTGCCTATCTAAGGTAGACAAATTAATAAAAACAATCAGGACTTCAATTTACTTGCTAATTGTCTGACTTGGTTTGAGTCTCAGTATAATCCGACTTGAACATGATCTACAGTCTACAATCTACAATTCTACAATCTTCAATATTACAATGCAATATGAATATATGAATCCAATTATCAATCTATTCAACTTGACTGAACTGAACCATGGATATACATTCCATTTACATGGTTCTCTAGCTATTCCATTTACATGATTCTACGGTTACATCCGTTTACTGATATCATCGTTTCGGTCAGTCAATCAATTATACAATCAATACAATTTGCAGTACAAAACAATACCAATAAAAAACTACGGGGTTTAAGGGGTAGATTGGTACAGAAGGTGTTAAAAGTGTCACGAGACGGTAAGATTAAGACACCTAACATGAATCCAATTGCTGTTGTACCGTGGCATAAACGGTTCCTTGAGTTCCTGATACCTTAGTCTCCGGGGCAAGTGAGACTCCTCTCGTATACACTGGCATTCTTCTGTACCAAGCTACAAACAACAGCGTTAACACTAAATACAACAATATAACAATATAATACGACTGTAAAAGCCACTCTCTCTCTTACTCTCTGTTTATTCTATTTCTCCTCTTATCTTTGGGACTTACCGAGCGATCTGTTCGCTGACGACATTCTATTTCTTTCTTCTTTGAATGTCGTTAGGTGATTTGGAACCGACAGAGATCGAGCCAACTGCAGAAGACTTGGATCAATACAGCGAAGACCTTGAGCTCTAGATATTGTACATTTTCTATTCAGTAGCTTTAAATTCCTGTCATGCCATTGTTTAGGCATTGCTTTTATTCAGTTGTATTTACTTTTCATGCATTGTACAAAATAAGGTTAATAAATAAAGTTGCTGTTTTTATTATATCTTGTCTCTTGTGTATATTTTCTTTTATATTGCTTAGTTACGCTCAGTGTATTTACTTCTGAGTAAATACGTAGCGGACCAGTCGCGTCCCCTTCGCCGTATACCGGGAAGCGGGGCGTGACAGAGATTTACTGGTAAGTGTTATCGGTAGTTTCTCGACCCGTTATGAGCCTCAGATCGACACGACTTATCGGTTACTGGGGTCTGACGTTTACCACCCCTAGACTAGATATGCGACATATTAGACGAGGAGACCGGACTGTACGGTAGTGTTACTGACAGGCTTTACAGGAGTATGAGCATGCTTGCTTGTTGATCTTCTGATCGCTCAATATCCGGGTAGCCATTACGTCCAGCTAGTACCGCTGACGGCTTGTGGGTGACTGATATGATCATCACCTACTGCCGGCGTATTGACGAGTCTTTAGAGTCCTGCACAAAGGTTTCTTGGCTCAGGCGAAACGAAGTAGGAGTACATATGTGATATGTGCGAGACCGAGATTAATATGTGTATGTGATACCGTATTCTTTTCTCGCGATATATGATATCGGTCGGTTATATGTGATATAGCCGGGTTATCGAATCAAGCGTTGATTCGATAAGTTGATACATATTATATTAGTCGGTTGTATGTGATATAGCCGGATTATTGAATCAAGTGTTGATTTAATAATTTAATGTACAATTATATATTTGATATATTAATTTACATTAACTAATATTTTCTCACTTACACATTTCTTTTTCTCATATGTGCACACTTAATATATATGTGATATATATTAATTGCGTTTTCTTTTTGTGTCATGCTTGATTATACATGCAACATGGGTGTATGAGACTCACACCATGTTTATGATAATGAGGGGTTTATTTATTTAATGTAAATCAAATAATCAGTGGGGAATTAAGCCAATGGTTGAAGCTTATGGAATCATTGACTTAGTCCACTAATTTTGTTTTGCCTTAGGTATTTATTAACCTAACCATTATCTAAAACTATGGTTATGTCTCTACAAGAGTTATATGAGATATTTCTCACCCATGGTTGCCACTCTCTCATGATTCATTATTCATAACATTATTTCTCTTCATCTTCTTCTTCATCAAGAGAGCTCTCTAGGTTTTGGAGAGGTGAGGAAAATTAGTGAGAAAATTAATTCTAAAGTGAGCAAAAATCCTACTTCATCATCCTCAACTAGATTAGCCATTTAGTTTAGGGTGTTAGCTTTACTAATTCCTAATTAGTGAAGAGATAGCTTGGGTTGGTGTTGTTCCCTTATAAAAAAAATAATGAATAAAAACCAATGGGAAAAATTCCCCAAATGGAGCGTCACGTGCCCGCACGTGATGCGCCTTGGAGCAAAGATTATAGGCATTGCGCCTAACAAATAAGACTGGAATTGAGCCTCACGAGCAGCCACGTGAGCATTTATATACAAAGTATGTAGGCGCCTTCCTAAAACAAATAACAGGCCAAAAAATCTCTCGTATCAGCACGTGATGCTTTTTGTTAAGCTTAACTTCGTGGGGTCACGTGCCATACATGACATTCCTAAACATCAGCTTACATGCCAACACGTGATGCCTTTCTCTGGGACTGCTGCATATAAGCAAACCAGTTTAATGCAATGGGGGTCACGTGCTACACGTGAGGGTTCCTAATGCCTTCTGAGCCGATAGAATTAAATTCTAAATAAGAAGGATCAAAACCCTATTTGGAAAATATTTCCTCAGATCTTTCTAAACAAGAAAGATTATGCTCTGTAAAACAGAGCACCGTTGGATTAAAGATCCAATGGTGATTAAAAATCACCAAGCTATAGAATAAACTCTGTATGGGAAAATATTTCCCCAATCTTTCTAAACAAGAAAGATCACGCTCTGTAAAACAGAGCACCGTTGGATTAAAGATCCAATGGTGATTAAAAATCACCAAGCTACAGAATAAGCTCTGTATGGAAAATATTTTCCCAATCTTGTTGAAAACAAGAAAAATATTTTCTGTAAAACAGAAGTCCTTAGATCAAAAATCCAACGGTGGATAAAATCCCCGAATCAATTAAAAAATCTCTCAATGAGATATTTCCTTAACTAAATCAACAAACTTGCTTCTACTATATAAAGGACCCAAGACTTCAAGTCTTGCAGAGAGGAGACCCCCCATAAGATTTGAGAAACAGAAAAAAGAAGAAAAGTTCTCTTTGAAAAAAAAGAAACCCTAGGTAAGAAAAAAGACCTAGAGGTCGTTTTATCTCCTCTTACAAGAGTTTAACTCTTCCAAAAAAAGAACTTAGTTCTTCCTCTGGTTGAGGTCTGCAGAAGCAGACCTCCCACAAGTTGAGAATTTAATTCTCATCGGGAAGATTTTGTTATGCAGTCCCAAAACTTAGAGGAAAGAACTAAGTTTGAAGAATTTAATTCTTCCAAAAGATATAGGAATTTAATTCCTCAGATAAAACTAGGGTTTAACCCTGCATAAGAATTTAATTCTTATAAAACAAAGGATCTGAAATTCTCAAAACTCGGGCCAAGTTCTCCATGCACATAAAAGAAACGATTAGCGTACAACGCTATAACAACAGATCACGTGTTCCCACGTAAGCACCTCTGAGAAACAAAAAGGAACGACAGAGATCGAGTCACGTGATTCCACGTGACCCCTTAATAGTGCTTAGCACTTGTAAAAGGAAAAGGGGAATAAATTCAGACAGTTCCCATTTTTGGGGCGCCTCACGTGATCCCACGTGACCCCCAATAGTGCTTAGCACTGATAAAAGAAAAGGGAATAAACCCAAAGAAGCAATGCCCGATTTTCGGGTGCCGCACGTGTCACACGTGAGCGCTCTAAATTGCAGTGTTTAACACTGCTTTAGAGCCTCACGTGGGAGCACGTGAGCGCCAAGCATGTATCAGTGTTTAACACTGTGAGAGGCCAACCTTAGCCCAAATTGGCCAAGTCTCCCGAGGCCAAAACCTTTTGACCATCAATTAACTGAGCCCCCCTATACTCAGGTCTCCCCAAATCGACCTTAGTTCCAAAGATGACCAATGATTTCCTTATACATGGCGTCTAAAACAATGTTCGTTACACCATGATCTCTCCCTTCAATCTAGAGTTCGCTTCAAGGGTACATCTCTCTACACCTCTGATACATGTCGTTGTAATTCTTCAACGATGCCAGAGAGATGGAAGGTCCCAACAACCAACAGCTCTTGGATGCACTCCCAAACCCATGAGCATACCCCAATGGACCGTAATGTCCTTAAACTAGCTATGGACCATAATGTCCTTAAACTAGCTGTGGACCGCAACGTCCTTAAACTAAACCCTCATACCAAAAATGGTGATCTATGGACCGTAACGTCCTTAAACTAAAGCAATAGAGCTCAAATGCTCTTTTGTTGGGTCAGAATGATCCCAAAATCATGCTGAGTAGATCTTAGTCTAAAATTAGACTGACGTATCCTCAACAAACATTTAAGTTGATCTTAACCTCAAACGAGATTAACGATCCTTAAATTAACCCAAACCCAAATCTAAGAAAATACGGATTTGGACTAATCCACGCCCTACGGGTAAAAACACAAATTAGTCTCCGTATACAATCCACGGGCAACCAAAAATTAAACAAACACACACGACATGAAGTTGCCTTCTGGAGCAGGAGAAAGTGGTTACCGCGATGCGGTAACGTAATTAACTACAGGGGCTTGCGCATGCAGGGAAGAGCATCCCCACAGTCAAAAACCCCCTCACAACGAGGGGGAATCTGACGAAATCTGCTACAACGGCCGTATCCGTCCAGATCTCGGATACACGGTGCCATAAATCAACTTGGCATCTTCGAAGAGGTGGACGGATAAAACCAAATAGCATCTGGCCCCAAATTCAGGCAAGACGTTCGTCTTCCCCGTTTTCGGCGGTAAACAGATTCTGGCACGTCCGGTGGGACCTTTTCCTCTTTTCACTCAACACTTCGTGTGTTGTGTTCGCGAACGAATCACGGTTTAATATGATTGCCCCTGGATTCGAGATACTAAGATTTGGTGTCTTTCTCCATGCAGAAGAGAAGATGACATCGATGGCTTCCAACTGCACCAATTGCAATAGCATCTCCCACTCCGTCCCGGCTGGAGGAGTGATTTATGGGCCCCAAGCGGCCTCCATCTTTGCAATGCCAGTGGAGTAGGTGACTCAGGCCACCACTAGATTGTTCTTCGGGACCATGCTCCCGCCAATGAGCTTCAATGCTTCAATATCATCACAGAAGGCTCCAAAGAAGTCGGTCTTCGATCGGCTTGCAACCATCGCGGCCCCTTTCAACGGGTCGTCCAAGTCTTCTACCTCAATCTTTAACAAACTGGATCAAAGCTCCAGTGGGCCCGCAAAGAGACCCACAATACCTGAAGGGGTTATCCCGAAGCGGATAGCCATTCCTATCCCGACAGACGAAGTCGTCAAAGGGGCTTCTCCTTTTAAAGGATCGGTCTTCACAAGACTGGCCGTTCCAACTCCTGCTGCAGGCAAGGTCGTTAAAAATGCTTCCCCCGCCAAAAAGTCAGTCTTTGACAGGTTAGACGTTCCCTCTCAACGGATGTCAGTCTTCGACAGGCTGACACCAACAGCAGCCTCTCATCAAAGCAAGGGACATAACGAGGTCGCTTCTACAACTGAGGTGATCCCATCCGCAAGACATGCTTGACGTCGCCACTGGCGCCGAGTGAGGAAAGCTGGGAGCAGTTCCCCCTCTGGACTTACCCCACCAGCTCCAATGGTGGAAACTGACGCTGCTGTTCTGTTCATCACAGAATTTTGTATATTTGTACCGTCCATTCTTAATCACATTGCATACAGGTAGGTGCTTTTTATCCGTATTTTGCTGCATGTTACAGATTACAGGTTTTCAGTCCAAGAGAGCACAAATCCGACAAAATCTCCACATTTACGGCAAAATCCAGAACATCTGACACAAACAGATAAAAGCCGGGTTCCAGTAGCCGTCTCGTACCAGTTCAGAAGAGGGGACGAAAAGAGTCGTCATTTGGGACTAAATCACAAATTGAAGTCAAAGGAGGAAAAGGTCAAAAGAAAAGATATGAAGAAATTTTGATAAGAAATCTGGAGATCCTCTGAAAATCGTGATTGCAGTGTAAAGTTTTCAAAAGCCAAGAAAAAATAGCACAAGACCAGAGAGAGAAAGCAGAGTGTGTTTGGCCACCAACCTGCCGCGCATGCGCGGCCAAAACCCTGCTTTGGCCGCGCAAGCGCGGCTTCCACGTGTCTTCAGGCTACGAAATTTTGGGGTGTTTTCTGTTATAATGTATAGGGTTGGGTTTTATTACAAAATTCTCAGAATCAGGCCTATAAATAGCCCAGAGCAGAACCAAGAGAGGATACTAAGTTTCATATGTAATTTTGAGAGAAGAAATTCTTATATTTGTGATATATTCGTGCTCCTTTGTTAAAATTCTTGTTCTTGGAATTTAGTTGAGTTCTTTGCCTTTCTCTAGTCTTGCAACTTCTATTTTTGAGCTTGCAAGATTAGATTTTGGTAGTTGAACTCATTTCATGTATTTTTGACCCGTTGCAATACATATTCAAGTTTGATTCCTGTAACTTTTGCTATTTTGTCTATTCTTATGATTATGCAGTGTGATATTCATTTAATGATGTGTGAGTAGTTGCTCTTGGGCTACGGGGAGGTAGGATGTGGAATGACTGAACCTCCAACTCTTTCCTTTTTGATTCTTGCATCTTTTCACTTCTCTTCTTAACATCGCAAATTTATTATGTTTTGATTGATAGGGTATATTGTTTTGAATGATTGCAAATCAACCTTTAACATATATCCTATCCTTTCGTCACATTTTATTGTTGCTATGTTATGACTTGAAGATGGCATGAATACGGAATTAAGTTACTTGTTGAAATTAGCTAGATAGGGTATATAGCACCCTTGCATATAGTCTATACTTGCTACTTCACTTAACTAATTCCATATACATTCCATTATAAACCGCATTCTTGTTAGTTTCTGTTTTTCTACCCTTGATATCGTATTTCATCCCGAGACACGTTTCGGATAAATACGGCATACTTTCGATACTCAAATGGAAACCAAAAGAATGAATCTTGAATCAAAATGAAGAGTTGGGAGTAAAAGTCATATATCATTCCTACTGAACCTCAGCCCAAGTTTTCGTCTCATTACACCTTGTTCCTTTTTAGGCAGTACACTAAACGTGACAAAACACCATCTTCCAACCTTTGATCCGTAGCTCAATTTGATGTCGTGATATCCACTCCTTATGGTTCGACCCGTGCTTGCCGGCTTGCTTCAACGCACCGTGCACTTGCGGTATTTTTAAAACTCGATACTCACGTCGTGCATTATTTTCCGACAAAAACCGACATATCCGATATTGACCTTATTTTCCAAAAAGCACGTCACCGTGGGTTTCGAACAAGTTTTTGGCGCCGTTGCCGGGGAGTGGCAACACCACGAAAATTATTTTGAGCTATCTCTGTATATACTTTGTATAAAACATATAAAAAAAAAACACCAAAAACACCTCAAATATCCTACTCGTTGCTCTCTGTGTTTTCAGTCTGCTGTGGATACAGTTGTGATAAAATTATTTAATTATATATTTACAGAATTTGGCACTAAAATATCGTATTTTTCTCAAATTCCAGATTGCAACTGAAATACGAAATACGATTGTGCGGAGCTGAGATTGGAATTCTGGAGAAAGGCGTTACGAGGTTAACAGTGCCAAGGATCCGGGTAGATCGACCCGTACAAGCAAACACTCAAGTGATCACGGATCAAGCCAACGGAAGTTTCTAACTTCATAAATTCAAGGTACGTATTTTTCCAAACCCCTTCTCCTCAAACCCGACGCTCCAATACTTCAATTTTGTGCAGGATTTCTTTCGCAAACTCCGCTGCACAAGTGCCAAGCACAACTGCCAAAAGACATTAACCGTATTTTTTGCAGCGCACCGCTTATAACATAAAAAACGATTGATTGATGATTTGAACAACTTTTATTGTTTGCGCATTGCATGAATTTAATACGGACTTAAGGGCAAAAAACCCCAACAAGATACGGTAAGGGATTTCATCACCCTTCTCCGTGGCCCACAAACCACAAAGAACAAGCATAGTCACACCCTCATTAACTTTAAAAGAAATTAGACTTTCAGCCTCTAAGGACTTCGTGCTCGTTAGGGTAAGTTAAGTGTATTTCGAACACCGCCGATCGGTACATTGTTCCTGAAGTGTCTAGGAAAGTGTGAAAGGCGCAACCGCCGAAAGAGAGAAGGTTACTCTAATTAAGGAACCTCGCGAAAGCGAGGGAAAACCTCCCTTCCTCTCTGCACTTACCTGGCTTCTCGATCAGTCTATCTTTGGGCCGTTTTCGCAGTACATTTTTACTTCAAAAAGCAAGTTTTTTGAGCAGGTCTAGTTGACCTAGGTGACCCTAGACTGATTAGGTGTGTGCAGTGTGTCTTGTTTGTGATCTTGTATTACCTTGTGAGCGATATTTGTGGTTGTAAATATTTTGGTTGAAAAACATTTTTTTTTCTCTCTTCTCTCTCTCAGTCGTTTCCCTACCACTCCCGAATAGTGCATGTCAGCTTGGACTAGAGATTCACAATCTCGCTTAGTTCGGTTTGTGCCTATATCTTCCGATTCTTCTTCACCTTCTGATTCCTCGGAATCCTCTGAGACCTTACCTTCTGCCTCATCGGAGCCGTCTGATTCTTCACCTTCACCTTCACTTTCTTCTCCTACACCACCAACAATGACGGAGCAAACAATCGTTGAGCAACAGGAAGCGGCATTACAGGACAGATGTTATCCACACCGATCATCCCTTCCTTCATGCATAGTACTGCCCACCATTGCGGCAAACAACTATGAAATCAAACCGCAGTTCATACCACTACTCCCAAAATTCCACGGACTCGAGTCCGAGGATGCATACCTGTTAATCAGTGAATTTGAAGGAGTATGTGCAATGATGAAGATTCAAGGAGTGGGAGAGGATGTCGTTAAGCTCAAATTCATTCCCTTTGCGCTTAAGGATAATGCGAAAAGCTGGTTAAACAGTTTACCAGCTAGATCGATCACGACATGGGATGACTTTGTGAAAGTTTTTCTTAAAAATTTTTACCCTATTCATAAAACCGTGCGAATTCGCAATGAACTCCACAATTTTAAACAAAAAGAGGGTGAAATTTTTTGGAAATGCTTAGAAAGATTTAAAGACATCTTAATCAAATGTCCCCATCACGGGTTAGAACAGTGGAGGTTATGTCAGATTGTCTATGAGGGGTTAGATTCCAGTTCACGTATGATGCTAGAATCCATGTGTCAGTGCAAATTCCTGAGCTATGGTGCTAAGGATGCATGGAACTTTTTGGAAGAACTGGCTGACAAAACCATCCAGTGGGAGAGTGTGAGTGAGAAACCATCCGTGACTAGGAGTGGTGCACACATAGTTGACACCTCTATAGCTGCCGAAGCCAAAATCGCCGCTCTTGTACGGCGAATGGAAGCTTTAGAGGGGAAAAATTCACCGCTACCAGTCAATCTAATTTCTCCAACTTTGTGCGCTAACTGTCAGCATCCTAGCCACATATCGGAAGAATGTCCGTTTCTCGTTGGGTCCCAGGGACCTGAAAACGTTAATGCGCTGTATCAGAACCAGCGCCCCAGGAACGACCCTTTTGCACCAACATACTACCCTGGTTGGAAGAATCATCCCAATTTTGCTTGGAATCAGGCTCCTTTTCAAAACAACAATTCAAACCCGCCTTTCCAACAATTTCAAAATTCAAATTTTCAAAACCAAAAATTGGGATATTCGACTAACCAGCCCCAGCAGCCCCAACAGCCGAATCAGCACAACCCTACCTTTACACCCCCTGGGTTCGCCCAAGACGACAAAAGGGTAACATCCATCGAAAAAGGGTTGGAAGCTTTGATTAAAACTTCTGCGCAGACTTCATCTAGTCTGGCTACTTTTATGCAAACATCCGGTCAGTTGCATAGCGCTAACACTCAAGCGATAGCCAGATTAGAAATCCAAATCAGTCAACTGGCTGCAGCAGTTAATGAACGTGAGAAGGGAACATTTCCCTCTCAACCCGTGATAAACCCAAGAGAACAGAGAAACAATAACGCTCATATTGTTCAGACGAACAATATTGAGAATGCGAACGCCGTCACCGTCCTCAGATCAGGACGAACTATTGACAACAAGGTTGTCAATCCCAGCGAATCATCCAAGCGTGCAGCTGTCAGTTTGCCAGCACGTAGTTCATCTCCGGCTCCTCCTTGTGATCCGTCTTCATCTTCATCACCTTCTTCTTCTTCTTCTTCCTCGTCATCTGCTGCACATCCTTCAAACCAACATGAGAATTCGCCACACAACCACACTGATGATCCAGCAAAACCATTCCCGTCTTCTGCACCTATTCCATCTGCAGCTTTGCCAAACTCAGTGTTTGGACCTAAGTCTCCCTATCCTGATAGGTTAAAATCAAAGAAGCTTTCTGCAAACATGGAAAAGGTGTTGGAAGTTTTTAAACGCTGTGAGGTCAACATTCCTTTGTTGGACGTAGTTCAACAAGTTCCGGCATACGTAAAATTTCTGAAGGACTTGTGCACCCAAAAACGACGCACAAATGTTCCCAAAACCGTCTTCTTGGCTGCCACTCTGAGCGATGTTTTGTCCAAATCTATTCCTGTGAAATATAAGGACCCAGGCTGTCCAACTATTTCTTGCACCATTGGGGACAAACAAATTAACCGAGCCTTGTTAGACTTAGGGGCAAGTGTGAACCTCCTTCCCTACTCAGTTTACAAACAACTGGGATTGGGAGAACTCAAGCCGACCAGAGTGACTCTGCAACTGGCAGATCGTTCAACAAAAGTACCGAGGGGAGAAATTGATGATGTTCTAATCAAGGTCGGGGAATTCATATTCCCCGTAGACTTCATTGTGTTGGAGACTGAGCCCGTCACCAATCCCAGCGGTCAAATTCCAGTCATACTGGGGCGGCCTTTCCTAGCCACATCCAACGCGTTGATAAACTGTCGTAATGGGTCCATGAAACTTTCTTTTGGGAACATGACAGTAGACCTCAACATCTTCACGCTAGGAAACCAAGCGAGCGAGAAACACGATGACACTTTTGAAGTCAACGCTGTATACGATATGTCTGAGGAGGGGACATTTGACTTCAAAAACGAGTGTCTGGACGAAACTTTTGAAGAACTATTTTCTGAGGAGCTTCTTTTCCTTGACAAGCTAAATCCTGAACAGGCATCCTATGCACATTGGGGGCCCCAATTTGAACCTCTTCGCAACGAACCAGCCCCTGAAGTGCGACCTTCTGTGGAGGAGCCACCGAAACTCGACCTCAAAGTTCTTCCTGACCACCTCAAGTATGCGTACTTGGGAAATGACAAAACGCTTCCAGTAATAATTGCAACCGACCTTGCGCCTGAGCAAGAGTCGGCCCTCATGGATGTTCTAAGAAAGAACATGGAAGCGATTGGGTGGTCAATGGCTGATATCAAAGGAATCAGCCCTGCTATCTGCCAGCACAGAATCCATATGACTGATGATTCCAAACCCTTCAAAGATCCTCAACGCCGGCTTAACCCGGTAATGAAAGAAGCGGTAAGGAATGAAATGCTGAAGTGTCTGGACAATGGGATCATCTATCCCATATCTGATAGCAAATGGGTAAGCCCCATTCATGTAGTACCAAAGAAATCGGGACTCACCGTTGTCACGAATGAAGCAAATGAGCTCATCCCAACCCGTACACAAACAGGGTGGAGAGTCTGTATTGATTACAGAAAGCTCAACGCAGCAACTCGCAAGGACCATTTCCCGCTGCCCTTCATTGATCAAATGCTTGAACGCCTAGCCGGACATGCCTACTATTGCTTCTTAGATGGATATTCCGGCTATAATCAGATCCCGATTGATCCAGAGGATCAGGACAAAACAACCTTCACTTGTCCTTTTGGTACCTTCGCCTACCGTCGCATGCCCTTTGGGCTGTGCAATGCACCCGCGACATTTCAGCGGTGCATAGTGAGCATATTCTCTGATATGGTAGAGCGATTTTTAGAGGTTTTCATGGATGATTTCTCCGTCTTTGGAGATTCATTTTCTAAGTGTTTGAGGCATCTAGAGCTAGTAATGCTACGATGTAGAGAAAAGCACCTCACACTCAACTGGGAGAAGTGTCATTTTATGGTCAAACACGGCATCGTGTTAGGCCATATCATTTCTGAGAAAGGAATCGAAGTCGATAAAGCAAAAATCGACGTTATCTCAAGCCTCCCACCTCCACGAACTGTCCGTGATATTAGGGCATTCTTAGGCCACGCCGGGTTTTACAGGCGTTTCATCAAGGATTTTAGCAAACTAGCTAGACCCTTGACTTCTTTGCTGGCCAAAGAAACACCCTTTGACTTCAACTCTGAGTGCCTTCACGCGTTCAATCTTTTAAAATCGGAACTCACTTCCGCTCCGATTTTAAGCGCACCAGACTGGAGCGAACCTTTTGAACTAATGTGCGACGCTTCTGACTTTGCGATAGGAGCTGTCTTAGGACAGCGATTTGAAAAGAAGCCGCATGTTATCCATTATGCGAGCAGGACATTGAATGACGCACAGCTAAATTACACCACGACTGAAAAGGAACTCTTAGCTGTTGTGTTCGCACTTGAGAAATTCCGTCCTTACTTGATCGGAACCCACGTCACTATTTACACTGATCATTCTGCGCTTAAGCACCTCTTTGCAAAAAAGGATGCCAAGGCCAGATTGATACGTTGGATCCTCCTTCTTCAGGAATTTGACTTAACCATCAAAGATAAGAAGGGGACCGACAATGTTGTAGCCGATCATCTGTCTCGCATACCAAATGCACCAAATGAGGAAATTCCAATCAATGAGCATTTTCCGGATGAACAACTTCTCTCCGTATCAAACGAACCATGGTTTGCTGATATCGTGAACTTTCTAGTCACTGGAGAAACACCATCTTTTTGGTCAAATCAGGACAAGTATAAATTTCTCTCCCAGGTCAAATTCTTCTACTGGGATGAACCATACCTGTTTAAATACTGCTCTGATCAGATCATTAGACGGTGCATCTCTAATTCTGAGACAAGAAGTGTTTTGTCCTTCTGCCATGATCAAGCTTGCGGGGGCCATTTCGGACCCAGAAAAACAGCGGAAAAGGTTTTGCAGAGCGGCTTCTACTGGCCGACGCTTTTTAAGGATGCTTTCGAGTATTGCAAAACCTGCAACCGATATCAACACATGGGCAAGATTGGAAAAAGGAATCAAATGCCCCTACAGTCCATTCTGATTGTAGAAATTTTTGATGTCTGGGGCATTGATTTCATGGGACCATTCCCAAACTCTTTCGGGAATGTGTACATTTTGCTGGCTGTGGACTATGTGTCCAAGTGGGTGGAGGCCATCCCTTGTCGAACCAACGACAACAAGGTTGTCGTGAAATTCTTGAAAGAAAACATTTTTTCCAGGTTCGGTACGCCTCGCACCATCATTAGTGATAATGGAACGCATTTTTGCAACAGATCTTTTGAATCACTGATGAAAAAGTATTCCATCAGCCACAAATTGTCAACACCATACCATCCTCAAACTTGCGGTCAGGTTGAGATTTCCAACAGACAAATTAAACAAATTTTGGAAAAGACTGTCAACAATAACCGCAAGGATTGGTCGTTGAAGTTAAGTGACGCGCTCTGGGCATTCCGTACCGCCTTCAAAACGAACCTAGGTATGTCCCCATACCGACTCATCTTTGGAAAGGCATGTCACTTGCCTGTTGAATTAGAACACCGTGCTTTCTGGGCAATCAAACAGCTCAATATCGATTTGGAAAAAGCCGGTGAAGAGCGTAAACTTCAGTTAAATGAACTTGATGAAATACGCAACGATGCGTACGAGAATGCCAAACTGTACAAGGAAAAGACGAAAGTCTTTCATGACAAAGCGATTCTCAGGAAAACATTCACTGTAGGGCAAAAGGTTCTGCTTTACGACTCCCGACTTCATCTGTTCCCCGGGAAATTGAGATCACGATGGACAGGTCCATTTCTTGTGCGCACCGTTTTTCCGCACGGTGCTGTCGAAATTGAAAAGCAGCAAACTGGCAGCACATTCAAGGTTAATGGCCAACGGCTAAAACCATTCTTAGAATTGCCCGAGGAAACGGGGGAGCTCATGTTTTTACATGAGCCGAGTTACATCGTTTAAAACACCCCCATGTTCTCTTGTATATATGTTTTCTTTTGTAATTTTAGTTTCCTTTTGCTAATTCTACGGGGGGGTTTTACTTAAGTTGGGGGGGGACACCTTTGTTGTATATATTTTTTGTTTTGTATATAATTTGTTTTTAGGGAGCGCCGACAATTTTGACCCTCTTGGTATAGCTTGACAGTGAGGGCACTGTCAAGTTTAAGTTTGGGGGTGTGCTCGGTAAGCTTTCTTCCTTAGCATTCATTTGTATATTTTGCATTTGCATACCTTATTAAAAAAAAAACCCATAAAAATTGAAAAAATTTCCGAAAAATATAAAAACTTTGTCGTCAAGTTAGCTAATAGGGTAACTTAGATTTTTAGTCTGAAAGTTTAGTTGATATATTAGAAATAACTAAATTCTAGGCTTAGGAATTGAAAACCCTAAAAATAACCCTCATTCTGTCTAACTTTGGTAAGTATACGTCCTTACAATTTTTGAGTTCAGTTCTTGAGTCAAGTCAAGATGAATGGAAAGTATTGAAGCTTTACTGGAGGGTAAGTCTGAAAAATAACCCATCTGAAACTTGATTGGAATGATTACACACCGAACCCACTAAACACGTCTTTTATCCAAAAAATAATTGAACTACCGGTTATATCTCCGTTCGTATTGAATCATCATGTTTTTCACGCTAAACTGTCTTTTGTTTTTGGACCTAGGTAACTTGAGTAATTAAATCCGCTGGGGTGTTTCTACACCTAATGCCCTAAAACCAACTGGTTTGGGTGCATTGGCCCAAAGCTCGCTAAGAAGCCTAGAAAGTTCAGTTTAAAACAAAGTCAAGCAAGTGTTCTCTCCGAGTTAAAATTCCTAACGGTTCTTTGTGTGAGAATAATCTTGATAAAAGACAAGCTTTTATAAAAAAAATTTAACGGAGATATGAAGGTTTTACTCTATGATAAAGACTATTGCACGTTCACAGAGGTGTGTATGAAATGAAAACAAGAAAAAGGTGGAGTGAAGAATAAGACTTGTGTTTTCTGTAAAGTAGATAAAAATCCCTGATTTGAGGCCTCACTTTAGAAGGAAAACTCAGGAGATCCAAGGTTAAAACAGATAGGAGGTGTGAAAAATAAGGGTTGGATATTTCTAACTTAGAATGATAGAGTTTCTAACGTAAATACTAAACTGTAGGAGTAGAATCAATGTTAACTTATGACACTAGCTTGACGGGATTTTGTGGGTAGTATCCGCTGAAAACCCTCAGGAGACAACACTCCTCCTACTAGGGACACCTAGAGATTTAACGGCTTGTTGCACACGCTCAGTGCAATCGCGTTCCCTGCGAAAGTGCGGTTATCATTTTATTTTTGTGAATAATTGGTTTTGCTCGGGACGAGCAAAAGATAAGTTTGGGGGTATTTGTTCATCACAGAATTTTGTATATTTGTACCGCCCATTCTTAATCACATTGCATACAGGTAGGTGCTTTTTATCCGTATTTTGCTGCATGTTACAGATTACAGGTTTTCAGTCCAAGAGAGCACAAATCCGACAAAATCTCCACATTTACGGCAAAATCCAGAACATCTGACACAAACAGATAAAAGCCGGGTTCCAGTAGCCGTCTCGTACCAGTTCAGAAGAGGGGACGAAAAGAGTCGTCATTTGGGACTAAATCACAAATTGAAGTCAAAGGAGGAAAAGGTCAAAAGAAAAGATATGAAGAAATTTTGATAAGAAATCTGGAGATCCTCTGAAAATCGTGATTGCAGTGTAAAGTTTTCAAAAGCCAAGAAAAAATAGCACAAGACCAGAGAGAGAAAGCAGAGTGTGTTTGGCCACCAACCTGCCGCGCATGCGCGGCCAAAACCCTGCTTTGGCCGCGCAAGCGCGGCTTCCACGTGTCTTCAGGCTACGAAATTTTGGGGTGTTTTCTGTTATAATGTATAGGGTTGGGTTTTATTGCAAAATTCTCAGAATCAGGTCTATAAATAGCCCAGAGCAGAACCAAGAGAGGATACTAAGTTTCATATGTAATTTTGAGAGAAGAAATTCTTATATTTGTGATATATTCGTGCTCCTTTGTTAAAATTCTTGTTCTTGGAATTTAGTTGAGTTCTTTGCCTTTCTCTAGTCTTGCAACTTCTATTTTTGAGCTTGCAAGATTAGATTTTGGTAGTTGAACTCATTTCATGTATTTTTGACCCGTTGCAATACATATTCAAGTTTGATTCCTGTAACTTTTGCTATTTTGTCTATTCTTATGATTATGCAGTGTGATATTCATTTAATGATGTGTGACTAGTTGCTCTTGGGCTACGGGGAGGTAGGATGTGGAATGACTGAACCTCCAACTCTTTCCTTTTTGATTCTTGCATCTTTTCACTTCTCTTCTTAACATCGCAAATTTATTATGTTTTGATTGATAGGGTATATTGTTTTGAATGATTGCAAATCAACCTTTAACATATATCCTATCCTTTCGTCACATTTTATTGTTGCTATGTTATGACTTGAAGATGGCATGAATACGGAATTAAGTTACTTGTTGAAATTAGCTAGATAGGGTATATAGCACCCTTGCATATAGTCTATACTTGCTACTTCACTTAACTAATTCCATATACATTCCATTATAAACCGCATTCTTGTTAGTTTCTGTTTTTCTACCCTTGATATCGTATTTCATCCCGAGACACGTTTCGGATAAATACGGCATACTTTCGATACTCAAATGGAAACCAAAAGAATGAATCTTGAATCAAAATGAAGAGTTGGGAGTAAAAGTCATATATCATTCCTACTGAACCTCAGCCCAAGTTTTCGTCTCATTACACCTTGTTCCTTTTTAGGCTGTACACTAAACGTGACAAAACACCATCTTCCAACCTTTGATCCGTAGCTCAATTTGATATCGTGATATCCACTCCTTGTGGTTCGACCCGTGCTTGCCGGCTTGCTTCAACGCACCGTGCACTTGCGGTATTTTTAAAACTCGATACTCACGTCGTGCATTATTTTCCGACAATAACCGACATATCCGATATTGACCTTATTTTCCAAAAAGCACGTCACCGTGGGTTTCGAACAAGTTCCAACTGGAAACAGTTTTGAGCTGCTCAGGAGGGCGCGCAAGAACTCTCTAACCGCTATATTGAAGAAATCTCCTTCGCCTGCTGAAAGCACGACACAGGTGAAGCCAGAACAGCCTCCTCAGCGGTTGTCCTCCAAGATCCATAGAGTCTGGCAGAGAGTCCAAGACTCTGTGATTGATAAAGATTATTCTCGACGGTTGAAGAAGACGAAGGCTTGGCAAGAGGAGGACCATCCCTCCGCCCTACCACGAAAGGTATCATCTGCATGGATGCCTGCCGCAACGGCCCCCTCAACTTCGACCTCCCATAAGAGGAGAAGGACAAAAAAGATCCCCATGCATGCGGTAAATTTCAAAGGCAATGGACCCAAACGTCCCAAGTCTGGGGGCATGGTTGTGCATACTGTCTACATTGCATCCGGAAAAGAGGATAGTCGTGCTTCCACGGGTCATCGAACACTCACACGATCGGTGACAAAAGCTCAGGAGTAACGACAAAATCTCAGGAGTAATAACAAAAGCTCCAAGAGATGTTGACGAGGATGGCCGCACTTACTGCGAAGAAAGAAAGCCCGAAAGTATCGTCGGAACAACGCCAGGAGTAGGAGACCGACACCGAATTCCTATGAAGGGTGCTTGAAAAGAAAGATAAAGAGGCCGCGGAACAAGCGGCTAATATAAAACAAATGGCGCTTCTGTTCCAAGACATGGTTGGGATGATGATCCAGCCGGATCCTCCAGCTGAAGACCCTCCAATAATCATTGAAGACGACAGAGGGGTGTTCCCCTCCGAATGGCGGCCGAGACATGGAATGCCTTGCCTGACATTCGGGGCAGATGCTAATTGGTGCTATCCGTCCACCTCTCCGAAGATGCCAAGTTGATTTATGGCACCGTGTATCGAAGGTTTAGACGGATGCGACCGATGTAGCAGACTTCGTCAGATTCCCCCTCGCTTGAGGGGTTTTTGATTGTGGGGACGCTCTTCCCTGCAGGCGCAAGCCCCTGCAGTTAATTACGCTACCGCATCGCGGTAACAACTTTCTCCTTCTCCAGCTGGTCACTTCGTGTCGTGGGTGTTTGTTTCGTTTTTGGTTGCCCGTGGATTGTATACGGAGACTAACTTATGTCGTCGCCCGTAGGACGTGGATTAGTCCAAATCCGTATTTTCTTAGATTTGGTTTTGAGGTTTTGGTTTGAGAATACGTTAGCCATATTTGAGGCTAAGATCAACTCAAACATTTGTTAAGGATACGTTAGTCTAATTTGAGACTAAGATCAACTTAACGGGATCGTTTAGATCCGACAAAAGAGCATTTGGGCTATATTGTTCCAGTTTAGGGACATAGTGGTCCATTAAATGTATGGCCACCGGGACCCGTCACCTCTCTGACGACGTTGAAGGATTACAACGACAGGTGTCAGAGGAGTTCGGAGATGTACCCTTGAACCAAAGTCGATTGGGGGATCTATAGTCCAATTTGGGACTAAAGTCTGTTTGAAGGTTTAAGGATACGTTAGCCATATTTGAGGCTAAGATCAACTTAAATGGGATCGTTTAGATCCGACAAAAAGAGCATTTGGGCTCTATTGTTCCAGTTTAGAGACATAGTGGTCCATCTCCAGTTTAGGGACATAGTGGTTCATGTTCCAGTTTAGGGACATAGTGGTCCATTGGTAGTTTAAGGACTTTGCGGTCCATGTTCCAGTTTAGGGACATAGTGGTCCATTGGTAGTTTAAGGACATTGCGGTCCATAGGTAGTTTAAGGACGCATAAGTCCATGGGTTTAAGGACCCCACAGTCCATATGGGTGTGTTTAAGGACGCATTAGTCCGTTAGTTTAAGGACGCATAAGTCCGCGGGTTTAAGGACCCCACAGTCCGTATCTTGGTTTAAGGACGCATAAGTCCATGAGTTTAAGGACCCCACAGTCCGTGTTGATGTGTGGTTGTCGGGACCCGTCACCTCTCTGAAGACGTTGAAGGATTACAATGACAAATATCAGAGGAGTTCAGAGATGTACCCTTGAACCAATGAGTTGGTTGAAAAAGCTGATGTGCTCAGTTCAAGATGATTTGAGGACTTATGGCCAGTTTGGGCTAAGTCTAATTATGTTTGAAATATTGGCCTTTTGTTAGCTCATTAAAGGAGAGGCTTTGCCTCTAGAAACTTAGCCAATTGGGCTAAAACTAGTGTTAAACACTAAAGACCAACAGTGTTGAACACTGGAATTATGATTAGCAAGTTAGTGTTTAACACTAAAAGATAATCAGTGTTAAACACTAGCAACGGGGCTTTCAAATTAATGTTAAACACTAAAGCAAATCAGTGTTAAACACCGGTAGCATAGATTTCAAATTAGCGTTAAACACCAAAGCAAATCAGTGTTAAACACCGGGAACAGAGTTTTCACATTAGTGTTAATCACTAAGAAAATCAGTGTTAAACACTGCAAATAGAGTTTTCCAAATTAGTGTTAAACACTAAGAAAATCAGTGTTAAACACTGTAGATAGAGTTTTCCAATTGGTGTTAAACACTAAGGAAATCAGTGTTAAACACTACAGAGAGAGTTTTCCAATTAGTGTTAAACACTAAGGAGGGAGGGGTCACGTGCGGACACGTGAGAGCGCCCTGATTTCCCTTATTTTATTCTGCAGGTAAGTGTTTAACATTTTTAATTCTGACGGCCATCACGTGTGAGCACGTGATGGAGGCCCCCGCTCTGGTTGTTAGAATGCTCATTAGGGGTCACGTGGTGACACGTGAGGGCGCCCTAAATGTGAAGCCAGATCTCCTTTGTTTTATCTTCAAATCTGTGAATAAGTGTTAAACACTTTTCATCTTTATTTTAGAGCATCACGTGTTGGCACGTGATAGGGGTTTATGCATCGATAATTACAGCACTTGCTGAGGGGTCACGTGGGGACACGTGAGAGCGCCCAAAGCTTCTTTTCTTTTGTTTTGCCATTAAGTGTTAAACACTTTCATTTTTATTTTAGAGCATCACGTGTTGGCACGTGATGGGGATCTGTGCGCCAATTGATAAAGCATTTGCTGAGGGGTCACGTGATAACACGTGAGAGCGCCCAAAGCTTTCATTTCCTTTGCTTTTTCTTTCTGCGTTTTGGGAGTCACGTGGGAGCACGTGATGTGATGCTTCAAAGTTCTTTGCAGGGGATCTTTTCAAGGGTCACGTGGGGGCACGTGACCCTAGTTCTTTTCATGAACAGAGATCTTTTAAGAATTGAATTCTTTGTAGGGTTAAATCGTGATTATGATTTTGGAGGAATTAAATTCCTATCGTGAAAGAATTAAATTCTTATTTAGGATGAAACCCTGATTTCTTTTCAAAGGAATTAAATTCCTCGATATGTAAAAGAATTAAATTCTTGATTAGGGTTAAACCCCAGTTTCATTTTAGGAGGAATTAAATTCCTGTGAGTTTGGGAGAATTAAATTCTCAAAACTCAATTCCTCCTCTGTGTTTTAGATCTGCATGGCAGGATCTCAACCCAATGAGAATTAAATTCTCAACTTACGGGGAGATGTGCTCTGTACAGATCTTCAACCAGAAGAAGAACTAAGTTCTTTTTTTTTATATATATAAAAGTTAAACTCTTGGATTTTGAGAATTAAATTCTCTTTTGAAGCATCTCTTTTCTTACCTAGGGTTTTTCTTTCACAGAGAATTAAATTCTCCTCTCTTTACTTTTTTTTCCTCTTGAGAATTAAATTCTCCTCCCTCTGTTTCTTCTCCCCAAAAAGTAGTCCCCCTCTTCTCTTCTTGGCTCCTATTTATAGGAGAAGGAAGAGAATCAATTTGTTTAGCAAATCTCTCATTGAGAGATTTGATTTGTATGTTGAGAGATTTGATTTATATTTATCATTAATCTGGGCCTTTAGATTGTTAAGTGAATTTTATTCACCATTGGATTTTAAATCCAAAGATATCCATTTGTTATCTCGGTCAGATTTAGGGGGGAAATCTTTCCAAGTCCAAGATTTTTCCATAAATTGGTGATTTTTAATCACCCTTGGATCTTTAATCCAACGGTCCCCATAATCCTTTTCCATTTGGAAAGATTTAGAAGCTTTTAGAATTTTAATTCTATTTCGAAAGATTTAAATGATCTTTTTTTTCAGAATTTAATTCTGTTGAACAGCAAGGCTTTTACAGCCAGTCACGTGTTGCCACGTGACCCCCAATTGAGTCCTTTTCTCAATGTTTACTTACGCTTCAGTTGTAACCATCACGTGTCAACACGTGACCATTGGTCACGTGTGAGCACGTGACACCTCATTGAGATATTTCCTTCAGCTGTTTGTTTACGCTTCAGTTTTAACCATCACGTGTCAACACGTGACCATTGGTCACGTGTGAGCACGTGATTCCTGATTTTTAATCAGGGAACAGATTTTAGAATTTAATTCTATTCATTATTTTAGAGGCCTTAAAAGCCCATCACGTGTCTGCACGTGACCCATGGTCACGTGTGAGCACGTGATGCCCCATTGGGGTCTTTTCTGAATTTATATTATATTTTTTAACTCCTCCAGCGGGTTCTTAAAAGTCCATCACGTGTGGACACGTAATTCCTCATAACTTTTGATCCCGGATGAATTACGAGACCCATAATATATCAAATCGAAGGGTTTTTCGAGCCGCTTTCGATACCATCAGAATTTATCTGTTTCTCATTCGGGAGTTTGTCAAAAAACAGCCCGGAAGATACTGGTTCGCATTTCCTTAAGCATATCGCTGCCATTTGATATCTTGGACTCTTTTGCGCAGAAATTTTTGGCGGGAACAAATGCCCCCCACTACTTTGCCCACGTAAGTATATACGTGGGTGAAGTAGTGCAGAGTAATGCATAGCGTATGACCAATTTCGGGTTGGTATATTACTTTCAGAATCTTGATCTGAGAAGATAACGAGCGGACACAAGCGTCGTCATTTATCATTGACTCAAATCTCGACTCTTAAGAGATATAGTTCCAAACCCTTAACTCCATGAGCCGCACCCTTCTATCTCTTTATATCTTACTCTGGCGTGAAGTAGTTTATATGCTCATGAGTAGCTTTTCCATTTCAGTGGCATGTAGCTTTGGCGAGTGTGGCTCATAGATGGTCCATCTTGACCTCTTTGCAGGGCGGTGATGGCTTAGAAGACAGGGTTAGGATCTGCCACCTAAGACTTTTAAACTTTATGAGCCGTGAGGGTCTCATAAAGACTTTTCTCCCTACGAGTCGAGAGGATCCCGCAGGTGTATTTTCTCCTTAGAGGTCGTGAGGACTCCTAAGTGTGTTTTCTTTTGAAAGTCGTAAGGATCTCACAAGAGAATTTTCCCTCTTACGAGTCGAGAGGACCCGTAAGCGGTTGTTTCCCTCCTTGTCGAGATTCGACTTTGGAGAGTGTGACCCGTGGATAGTATGCAAGAGACCATTTTGGGCCGACTTGCAGGATCCCAGTGCTTAGGAAACAGGTTTTTTTTTAATCCCTACTGCCTAAGGCTTTATCTCAAGAGTCGAGACGAATCGAGAAGTTCTCGCAAAGACATCAATTTCCTCACGAGTCGAAACGAATCGAGCAGATCTCGCAAGAATATCCTAACGTCACAGTTAACCTCTGCTCTTTACAACAGAAGTCCGTTAGGGTCTGTGGTACTTAGGGTTTTGGCCGTCGTACCGTCGCATGAGCTGATGTATTCCTCGATAGGCAATCGTGCTGTTCGAGTAGCCCTGTGACTGCCGTGTCTCTAATCCCTTCGGAGGCTGGACAAGACGTCTTCAAGCAATCCTCCTTGGCAGTTTGACCGTCGGAAGAGCAAGCGCTAGGAATTTGCCATGCCGCTTTTTACTTGAGGTTAGGCTCATTTTGGAGAGCCCCGATGAGTCATAACCACTCCGCGCTGGTGTGGGATGATCTCCAATAGTCTTTCAGGCTTTATATGACTTGCCGTTTAGACCCTGAAGCTAAGAATTTGGCCTTTGCTTCGTTTGCTGGCATTGCGTCCTCTGTATCGAGACGAATGTCGTGGTTGTCTCTAGGTTGCTGATGAACCGTCGAGATTTGGAACTAGGGATTTTGTCGTGGCTCCTTTTGGTGATGTTGCGTCTGCTGTATCGAGACGAACGTCGAGGTGGTGACCACTCCATGTGGGATGATCTCCGGTGGCCTTTCAGGCTTTATATGACCTGCCGTTAAGACCCTGAAGCTCGGAATTTGGCCTTCGCTTCATTCGCTGGCATCGCGTCCTCTGTATCGAGACGAATGTCGCGGTTGTCTCTAGGTTGCTGGTGAACCGTCGAGGTTTGGAACCAGGGATTTTGCCGTGACTCCTTTTGGTGATGTTGCGTCTGCTGTGTCGAGACGAACGTCGAGGTGGTGACCACTCCGTGCTGGTGCGAGATGAAATCCAATTGTCTTTGAGGCTTTATATGACTTGCCGTCAAGACCCTGAAGTTAGGAATTTGGCCTTCGCTTCATTTGCTTTGGTGTGTCCAAATCCTGTTGGAGGAAGGACGCTGTAGTTGATATCTCGTCTGCTGTATCGAGACGAATGTCGTGGTGGTGACCACTCCATGTGGGATGATCTCTGATTGTCTTTTCGGTTTTATATGAGTTACCGTCAAGACGTTGAAGCTAGGAATTTGGCCTTCGCTTCGTTTGCTTTGGCGCGTCCGAATCCTGCTGGGGGAAGAACGCTGGGGTGACATTTCATCTGCTGTATCGAGACGATCATCAAGGTGGTGACCACTCCGCGCTGGTGTGAGATGATCTCCGATTGTCTTTCAGGCTTTATATGAGTTGCCGTCAAGACCCTGAAGCTAGGAATTTGGCATTTTGCTTCATTTGCTTTGGCGCGTCCGAATCCTGCTTGGGGAAGAATGCTGGGGTGACATTTCATCTGCTGTATCGAGACGATCGTCGAGGTGGTGACCACTCCGCGCTGGTGTGAGATGACCTCCGATTGTCTTTCAGGCTTTATATGAGTTGCCGTCAAGACCCTGAAGCTAGGAATTTGGCCTTTGCTTCATTTGTTTTGGCGCGTCCGAATCCTGCTGGGGGAAGAACGCTGGGGTGATATTTCATCTGCTGTATCGAGACAAATGCCGAGGTTGTCTCTAGGTTGCTGGTGAACCGTCGAGGTTTGGAACCAGGGATTTTGCCGTGGCTCCGTTGGGTGATATTGCGTCTGAGTCCTGCCGGAATGAGGAGGAACACTGCTGTTGACGTCTCGTCTGCTATATCGGGACGAATGCTGAGGCGGAGTTGGGATTTTGCCATCGCTCCGTTTTGTTTCGACCATGAGGTCTTTCATTGACGTTGTATCTGCGTCCTGCTGGACTGCGGAGGAACGCCGTCGTTGACATCTCGTCTGCTGTATCGAGACGAATGCTGAGGTAGAGCTGGGATTTCACCGTCGCTCCGCTTGATGGTGTAACATCTGTGTCCTGTTGGAATGAGGAGGCACACCGTTGTTGGTCTCCAGGCTGTAGATGTGGCCATTGAGATTTGGAACTAGGGACTTTGCCATGGTTCCGTTTCGTTGCGACTCTGGGGTCAGTTGTTGACGTCACGTCTGCATCTGGTTGGAGTGAGGAGAAACGCCGTTGGTGATCTCTAAGTTGTCGATATTGACGTCGAGACCCTGAAGCTAGGGACCTTCTTTTGCTTCATTTGTTGATTTTGTGTCTGCAATATTGCGACAAATGTCGAGGTTGTCTCTAGGTTGTCTATGAACCGTCGAGATTTGGCTTCGCTTTCTGATGGAGCCTGATGGGAAGGTATGGTTCCCTCTTTATCTGTGCCCCTGGATTGTATACAGGGATCGATGTGATTTCACCTGTAGGGCAAAAAGTTTCATTCTTTCATTTTTTTTCTTTCCGCGATGCTCTATCATTTAAGCTTTTTATATCGCGAAAATCGTGATTGCCCCATCATTTCGGCTATTTTTCGCGGTGCCCAATCATTTCGGCTATTTTTCTTTTTACTCGCTGTTTTTTATTGCGAGTTGCCCAATCATTTCGGTTATTTTGCATGCATACATTTTTACTTGCTGATTTTGTTTGTAAGTTGCCCCATCATTTTGGCTATTTCGTATGCATTTTTTTTTGACTCGCTGGTTTTTTTTGGCAAGTAGGGGATTTGGGATCTGATACCAATCTTGGCATCAGCATCGCTGCGACTGGAATATTGCCAGGAGCGAATCATCATTTGCCGTGAAAGGACTTGGAATTTGATACCGGTTTAGGCATCAGCATCGCTGCATCTGGGATATTGCCAGGAGCGAATCATCATTTGCCTTGAAACGGCTTGGAATTTGATACCGGTTTAGGCACCAGTATCGCTGCAACTGGGATATTGCCAGGAGCGAATCATCATTTGCCTCTGTCGATGTTGAACAAAGGTGGCTTAGTAAACAGGGTTAAGGGTCCTGTCGGCTAAGGCTTTTGACTTCATGAGCCGTAAGGGTCTCACAAAGGTATTTCTCCTTACAAGTCGTGAGGATCTTGTAGGTGTGTTTTCTTCTTGGGAATCGTGAGGATTCCTAAATGCATGTTCTCTTGTAAGTCGTAAGGATCTTACAAAGGGGTTTTCTCCTTATAAGTCGAGAGGACTTACAAGTGTTGTTTGCTGTACAAGCATTTCCCTAGTCACGGATGGGACTTTGTTAGGAAAATATTTATTCGTGCCCGTGGATTGTATACAAGGGTCAATATGAGCCGCTTGTAGGGCAAAATCGAAGGTTGTGGGGGTTGCTTAAGAACAGGTTAAGGTTTCTGTAACTTAAGACTTTCAAATCTTATGAGCCGTGATGGTCCCATAAGAGAGTTCTCCTTACGAGTCGTGAGGATCTCGCAAGTGTAATTTCTCCTTAGGAATCGTGGGGATCCCTAAGTGTGTTGCTTCCTTTGTGAGTCGTAAGGATCTCACGCGGGTGGTTTCTCCTCACAAGGTCGAGAGGACCCTGTAAGTGTTTTAACGAGGTTGCGCCCTTTCGGGTTTTCATAAACACTCGCCGGTAGCCCTGCTGTTTTTACTCACGGAGCCCTTTCGGGTTTTCATCCGTGCCCATTTTGCTTATGGACATACCGTTTTTTTTAACGAGTCTGCGTCCTTTCGGGTTTTCACAATACTCGCCGGTAGCCCTGCTGTTTTTACTCACGGAGCCCTTTCGGGTTTTCATCCGTGCCCATCTCGTTTGTGGACGTACCGTTTTTTTTTACCACGCCGGCCTGAGGATGCCGCGGGTTGATAGCAGTTTAACGACATTTCGGTCATTTGCAAGTTTTAGGACATTGCGGTCCATCATTAGTTTAAGGACGTTTCGGTCCGATGCCAGTTTTAGGACATAGTGGTCCGTCGTTAGTTTAACGACGTTTCGGTCTATAGGGCTTTCCCTATGAATGAGCATGATGCCCCCGGCATATCCACCTTTCTCGGAGCATGTGGTTGTGGCGGGCTCACCTTCCAGTTTTCGGACAGCGCGAGTTTGCCTTGTTGGTATTGGTCTTCAATCCATCCCTTAAAGATGAAGCAATTTTCGATTGGATGGCTTACCGCTTGGTGGTAAGGGCAGTAATTTGGATCGTTGACATCGCCTGGCTGCAACGGACGTTTCGGACTCGGCAGGTTGATGAGTCTGTTGCGTACTGCCAGCTCGAACAATCTCCTCGTTTTATTTTGAGGAAACGAGTAAGGACGTCCTAGTCTCTCCTCGAGGGATGGGCGTGGACGCACGTTGTTTTGGCGAACAACCGGCTTTAAGTTGCTCGGCCATTGTTGAGTATTGGCAACGAAGGTTTCTTTCCCTTTGCCCTTTTCATTCCAAGACTCTGTCTTTGAAGAGGAAGGCCTATGGCCCACCTGGTCCATTTGGGCCAGCTTGTCAATCAAGGCCTGGAAAGTGGTCGGCTTGAAAAACATCATGAATTGGGAGATGGTCGCTTGAGGGTCGAGAGTACCCACGAACATGCCCACGGCAGGAGCTTCTTCCATGCGTTGTTCGCATCTCGACCATAGGTTCCGCCACCGGATTGCATATTGTACCCACGTCTCTCCCGGCTTCACTCTGGCGTTGATCAGTGCCGTGATCGGGGTGCGCTCGCTACCGCTTCCAAATCTCTGTGTAAACAGCAGCTCCATCTCCGCAAATGTTTTGACAGAGTCGTTAGGTAGCTCCGAATACCATTCAAAGGCTGTTTCTGCTAAGCTGCCGACAAATTGGCGAAGCAACAATTTGTCATCGCCTCCAGTATTGCCGCATAAAGCCCTGAATTGAGCGACATGCTGATGCGGATTCCCTGTCCCTTTATATACGTGGAACTTAGGGATCGTATATCCCGGCGGGTAACTGATTTGATCATACCAGCTCGGATAGGGTCGTCCGGTTATAACAATTTGCGCAGCCGCTTCATTCGCTTGATGAGCTCGTATTTGATGAGCTATATAGTAATCCAATGCGGCCTTGGAAATGGTTTCTTCCTTGGCTGCTGGAAGAGTCGGAGGAGGATTAGATGTTTCCCCTATGTCATCTTCAAGGACAATCGGAGGATCTTCAGCAGGAGGATCTTGCTGGATCATCATCCCTACCATATCTTGGAAGAGAAGCGCCATTTGTTTTATGTTAGCCGCTTGCTCTACGGCTTCTTTGTCCTTTTTTTCGAGGACTCTGCGTAGGTAGTCAGCGTCAGTTTCTTGTTCATGACGCTACTCTGATGATGCCTACGAGCTTTCTTTTGGCCCGGTAAGTGCGGCCATTGCAGTTATCATCTCCTGAAGCTTCTGTTGCTGCTCCTGGGCTTTCGTTACGGATCGGGTGAGCGGTCGGTGACCCGTCGAAGCACGGCTTTCCTCATTTCCAGAAGCCATATAAACAGTGTGCACCACCATGCCCCCAGACTTGGGGTGTTTGTGCTCAGCACGTTTACGGTTCGCCATGTTCACAGGGGCTTTTTGTGGCCTCCTTTTCTTTTGAGTGGTTGAAGTTGAGGGGGCCGTTGTAGTGGGCACCCAAGTAGCCGTTGCTTTTTGTAGCTTGACAGAGTAATCCTTCCCCTGCCGGACCTTCATCGTTTTCTGTCGGCGGAGATAGTCTTGATCAATCACCGACTCTTGGATCTGTCGCCAGACTTTGTAAATTTTAGAGGGTAGCCATTGAGGGGGCTGCTCCAGCTTCTTCTCTGGAGTATCCTCCACAGGTGAAGGAGTTCTCTTCAGTATCGCAGTAGGAGAGTTTCTGCGCACCGTGTTCAGCAATTCAAAGCTGTTCCCGGTTGGAACAGCAGCATCGATCCCCACCGTTGGAGTTGGCGGAGTTATCCCAGATGGGGAGTTTCCCCCAGCCTTCCTCACTCGGCGCCAGTGGCGACGTCGAGCGTGTCGTGTGGATGGAGTTGTCTCAGCCGTAGGGGTGACCTCCTCATGCCCCCTGCTTTGAGGAGAGACCGTTATTGGTGCTGGCCTGTCGAAGACTGACACCCGTTGAGAAGCAATGTCTAATCTGTCAAAGACAGACCTCTGGGCAGAGGAAGCAGCTTTGAGGACCTCGCCTGGAGCAGAAGCCGGAATGGACATCCTTGTAAAAACTGACTTTTTGGAAGGAGAAGCCTTTCCGATGATCTCGTCCACTTGAGCCGGGATGGCTATCCGCTTTGGGATGGCTACTTCGGGTATCGCGGGTTTGCAGACGTTCTGGCCCATTCTGTTGAAAACTGAGGTATTGAAGCTGGGCGACCCGTTGAAAGGGGTCGCGGCAGTGGTAAGCCGATCAAAGACCGACTTCTTTGTGGCTTCTTGCAACGTCATTGTGGCATTGAAGCTCAACGGTGGGAGCATGGTCCCGAAGAATAATCCAGTGGTGGCCTGAGTTACCTGCTCCACTGGCATCTTGAAAAGGGAGGCCGCTTGGGGCCCATAAGTCACTCCTCCGGCAAGGAACGAGCGAGAGTTGCAGTTGCAGGAAGTGCAGTTTGAAGCCATTGATCTTCTGTTTTCTGCACGGAGCAAGACACCAAATCTTAGTACCTCGAATCCACAGGCAACCACAGTAAACCGCGATTCGTTCGCGAACACGACACACGAAGTGTGGAGTGGAAAGAGGAAAAGGTCCCACCGGGCGTGCCAGAATCTGTTCCCCTCCGAATGGCGGCCGAGACATGGAATGCCTTGCCTGACATTCGGGGCAGATGCTAATTGGTGCTATCCGTCCACCTCTCCGAAGATGCCAAGTTGATTTATGGCACCGTGTATCGAAGGTTTAGACGGATGCGACCGATGTAGCAGACTTCGTCAGATTCCCCCTCGCTTGAGGGGTTTTTGATTGTGGGGACGCTCTTCCCTGCAGGCGCAAGCCCCTGCAGTTAATTACGCTACCGCATCGCGGTAACAACTTTCTCCTTCTCCAGCTGGTCACTTCGTGTCGTGGGTGTTTGTTTCGTTTTTGGTTGCCCGTGGATTGTATACGGAGACTAACTTATGTCGTCGCCTGTAGGACGTGGATTAGTCCAAATCCGTATTTTCTTAGATTTGGTTTTGGGGTTTTGGTTTGAGGATACGTTAGACATATTTGAGGCTAAGATCAACTCAAACGTTTGTTAAGGATACGTTAGTCTAATTTGAGACTAAGATCAACTTAACGGGATCATTTAGATCCGACAAAAGAGCATTCGGGCTCTATTGTTCCAGTTTAGGGACATAGTGGTCCATTAAATGTATGGCCGCCGGGACCCGTCACCTCTCTGACGACGTTGAAGGATTACAACGACAGGTGTCAGAGGAGTTCGGAGATGTACCCTTGAACCAAAGTCAATTGGGGGATCTATAGTCCAATTTGGGACTAAAGTCTGTTTGAAGGTTTAAGGATACGTTAGCCATATTTGAGGCTAAGATCAACTTAAATGGGATCGTTTAGATCCGACAAAAAGAGCATTTGGGCTCTATTGTTCCAGTTTAGGGACATAGTGGTCCATCTCCAGTTTAGGGACATAGTGGTCCATGTTCCAGTTTAGGGACATAGTGGTCCATTGGTAGTTTAAGGACTTTGCGGTCCATGTTCCAGTTTAGGGACATAGTGGTCCATTGGTAGTTTAAGGACATTACGGTCCATAGGTAGTTTAAGGACGCATAAGTCCATGGGTTTAAGGACCCCACAGTCCATATGGGTGTGTTTAAGGACGCATTAGTCCGTTAGTTTAAGGACGCATAAGTCCGCGGGTTTAAGGACCCCACAGTCCGTATCTTGGTTTAAGGACGCATAAGTCCATGAGTTTAAGGACCCCACAGTCCGTGTTGATGTGTGGTTGTCGGGACCCGTCACCTCTCTGAAGACGTTGAAGGATTACAACGACAAATATCAGAGGAGTTCAGAGATGTACCCTTGAACCAATGAGTTGGTTGAAAAAGCAGATGTGCTCAGTTCAAGATGATTTAAGGACTTATGGCCAGTTTGGGCTAAGTCCAATATTATTTGAAATATTGGCCTTTTGTTAGCTCACTGAAGGAGAGGCTTTGCCTCTAGAAACTTAGCCAATTGGGCTAAAACTAGTGTTAAACACTAAAGACCAACAGTGTTGAACACTGGAATTATGATTAGCAAGTTAGTGTTTAACACTAAAAGATAATCAGTGTTAAACACTAGCAACGGGGCTTTCAAATTAATGTTAAACACTAAAGCAAATCAGTGTTAAACACCGGTAGCATAGATTTCAAATTAGCGTTAAACACCAAAGCAAATCAGTGTTAAACACCGGGAACAGAGTTTTCACATTAGTGTTAATCACTAAGAAAATCAGTGTTAAACACTGCAAATAGAGTTTTCCAAATTAGTGTTAAACACTAAGAAAATCATTGTTAAACACTGTAGATAGAGTTTTCCAATTGGTGTTAAACACTAAGGAAATCAGTGTTAAACACTACAGAGAGAGTTTTCCAATTAGTGTTAAACACTAAGGAGGGAGGGGTCACGTGCGGACACGTGAGAGCGCCCTGATTTCCCTTATTTTATTCTGCAGGTAAGTGTTTAACACTTTTAATTCTGACGGCCATCACGTGTGAGCACGTGATGGAGGCCCCCGCTCTGGTCTATTAGAATGCTCATTAGGGGTCACGTGGTGACACGTGAGGGCGCCCTAAATGTGAAGCCAGATCTCCTTTGTTTTATCCTCAAATCTGTGAATAAGTGTTAAACACTTTTCATCTTTATTTTAGAGCATCACGTGTTGGCACGTGATGGGGGTTTATGCATCGATAATTACAGCACTTGCTGAGGGGTCACGTGGGGACACGTGAGAGCGCCCAAAGCTTCTTTTCTTTTGTTTTGCCATTAAGTGTTAAACACTTTCATTTTTATTTTAGAGCATCACGTGTTGGCACGTGATTGGGATCTGTGCGCCAATTGTTAAAGCATTTGCTGAGGGGTCACGTGATAACACGTGAGAGCGCCCAAAGCTTTCATTTCCTTTGCTTTTTCTTTCTGCGTTTTGGGAGTCACGTGGGAGCACGTGAGGTGATGCTTCAAAGTTCTTTGCAGGAGATCTTTTTAAGGGTCACGTGGGGGCACGTGACCCTAGTTCTTTTCATGAACAGAGATCTTTTAAGAATTGAATTCTTTGTAGGGTTAAATCGTGATTATGATTTTGGAGGAATTAAATTCCTATCGTGAAAGAATTAAATTCTTATTTAGGATGAAACCCTGATTTCTTTTCAAAGGAATTAAATTCCCAGATATGTAAAAGAATTAAATTCTTGATTAGGGTTAAAACCCAGTTTCATTTTAGGAGGAATTAAATTCCTGTGAGTTTGGGAGAATTAAATTCTCAAAACTCAATTCCTCCTCTGTGTTTTAGATCTGCATGGCAGGATCTCAACCCAATGAGAATTAAATTCTCAACTTATGGGGAGATGTGCTCTGTACAGATCTTCAACCAGAAGAAGAACTAAGTTCTTTTTTTTATATATATAAGAGTTAAACTTTTGGATTTTGAGAATTAAATTCTCTTTTGAAGCATCTCTTTTCTTACCTAGGGTTTTTCTTTCGCAGAGAATTAAATTCTCCTCTCTTTTCTTTTTTTCCTCTTGAGAATTAAACTCTCCTCCCTCTGTTTCTTCTCCCCAAAAAGTAGTCCCCCTCTTCTCTTCTTGGCTCCTATTTATAGGAAAAGGAAGAGAATCAATTTGTTTAGCAAATCTCTCATTGAGAGATTTGATTTGTATGTTGAGAGATTTGATTTATATTTATCATTAATCTGAGCCTTTAGATTGTTAAGTGAATTTTATTCACCATTGGATTTTAAATCCAAAGATATCCATTTGTTATCTCGGTCAGATTTAGGGGGGAAATCTTTCCAAGTCCAAGATCTTTCCATAAATTGGTGATTTTTAATCACCCTTGGATCTTTAATCCAACGGTCCCCATAATTCTTTTCCATTTGGAAAGATTTAGAAGCTTTTAGAATTTTAATTCTATTTCGAAAGATTTAAATGATCTTTTTTTTCAGAATTTAATTCTGTTGAACAGCAAGGCTTTTACAGCCAGTCACGTGTTGCCACGTGACCCCCAATTGAGTCCTTTTCTCAGTGTTTACTTACGCTTCAGTTGTAACCATCACGCGTCAACACGTGACCATTGGTTACGTGTGAGCACGTGACACCTCATTGAGATATTTCCTTCAGCTGTTTGTTTACGCTTCAGTTTTAACCATCACGTGTCAACACGTGACCATTGGTCACGTGTGAGCACATGATTCCTGATTTTTAATCAGGGAACATATTTTAGAATTTAATTCTATTCATTATTTTAGAGGCCTTAAAAGCCCATCACGTGTCTGCACGTGACCCATGGTCACGTGTGAGCACGTGATACCCCATTGGGGTCTTTTCTGAATTTATATTATATTTTTTAACTCCTCCAGCGGGTTCTTAAAAGTCCATCACGTGTGGACACGTAATTCCTCATAACTTTTGATCCCGGATGAATTACGAGGCCCATAATATATCAAATCGAAGGGTTTTTCGAGCCGCTTTCGATACCATCGGAATATATCTGTTTCTTATTCGGGAGTTTGTCAAAAAACAGCCCGGAAGATACTGGTTCGCATTTCCTTAAGCATATCGCTGCCATTTGATACCTTGGACTCTTTTGCGCAGAAATTTTTGGCGGGAACAAGGGGAGATATCAAACCCTCCTCCGGCTTTATCAGCAGCCAGGGAGGAGACGGTCTCCAAAGCTACCCTTGATGATTACATAGCTCAACAAATACGAGCTCATCAAGCGAACGAAGCGGCAGCCCAAGTCGTCAGAATTGGGCGACCTTATCCAGGATGGTACGACCAAATTAAGTACCCGCCAGGATATACAATCCCCAAATTCTATATGTATAAAGGGATGAGAAATCTGCACCAACACGTTACTCAATTCAGAGCTTTTTGCGGTAATACCGGGGGCGATGACAAACTTTTGCTTCGCCAGTTTGTTGGCAGCTTGTCGGAGACGACATTTGAATGGTACTCCGAGCTCCCAAATGACTCTGTCAAGACATTTACGGAGATGGAATTAATATTCACACAGCGGTTCGCATGCACAAGCGAACGCACCCCACTCACGGCATTAATCAACGCCAGAGTGAAGCCGGGAGAGACCTGGGTTCAATACGCAATTCGGTGTCGTAACCTATGGTCAAAGTGTGAACATCGCATAGAAGAAGCTCCTGCTATGGGAATGTTCGTGGGGACCCTTGATCCTCAGGCAACTATATCCCAGTTTATGATGTTCTTCAAGCCGACCACTTTCCAGGCCTTGATTGACAAACTGACCCAAATGGACCAGATGGGCCATAGGTCGTCCTCTTCAAAGACAGATCTTCGGAATGAAAAGGGCGAAGGGAAAGCGATCTTCGTCACTACGCTCAACAACAACCGAGTGACCCGAAACCAGTTGCTCGCCAAAACAACAAACCAAGATCCCTCGAAGAAAAGTTGAGACGTTCTTACTCGTTTCCCCGGGATAAAACGAGGAGACTATTCGAACTGGCGGTGCGCAACAGGCTCATCTGTAACCACTCCAATTTTTGTATACATAGAATTCATTTAAATTTGAAGTATACTTGGGGTATTTAATGTTGCTGTTACCACTTTAAGTATTTATTTTCCCACAATAATTACAAGAAAGAGCTTGTAGCTCATTGGTAACACCTTGCACTGCTGAACCAAGCCACCAGAGTTTAAATCCCCTGCCCCACATTATTTTTGGATTATTTTTGTTTTAAATCCTTTGGAAGCCCAACAGTCCACAGACCATAACTCCCAAACTTTGAACTTCACCCAAAAAACTAAAAATACCAGAGTGTACGTCAGAAGAATCCCCACACCCTCGAACCCCGACTCGGCCGGGATCGGCCGAGTCGGCCGGTCCCCCGCCGGACTCGGCCGGACGACCGAGTCGTCAAAACGAAAAATGTGTCGTTTTGCATTCTCAACTCCCCTGAACACACCATTTATTTGGATCGGTACCCGAATCTTAAATACACCCCATTTACTACAATTTTTAATGATTTTCCGTAATTTTTAGAATTTTTTTAATTAAAAACCTTTCACCTACCCTATCCTATAAATACACCCCCTACCCTCTACCCTCTCATCCCAAAACCCTAGGCTCACCATCTCAAAATTTTCCAAGAAGTGTGTACTTTGAAAACAAGTTCGCGGCGAAGCTCCGACGAAATTCCGGTGACGTTTTTAGAAACAACCGGAGACGAAGCAACGCCTCGGCAACTCCCTTAGTTTCCCCTACTCTCCTTTACCTAATCGAAACCCGTAAGTCCCATTCTTTCCTTCTTTCTATTTCTCTAAAATACGAAATTACGAAACCCGACGGAATCGGAACAAATCCGATTTACGATTCGGTTTTCTATAAAAGTTCACTTCTCACCAATACATTCATGTTTAAACATCTTTATCTTGACTATTAAACTTTTAAAAATCAATTTGAACAAGTTTCATCACATGAAATGATAACTTTCCAATTTATCGTATTTTTTCATTTTAATACCATCATGTTTCGATTTCACATTTAACCCCTAAACTTTGCTATACATTTAAAGTAGAGCACGAGGTAACGACCTACCTCTACACACACGCAAATACAAACCTAAACGAAATCATCAAGAACTTAGAATACGATAAAACAAAACTTTCATTTAAATACCATATTCTTAATAAAACCATTCTTAAAAGTTTTAGAATTGACACACTTTTAAATAAATACTTCTTATTAGGAAACACGATAAGTTATGGACATCGATCGTCTATCTAAACATGACTTTGTGGTGTTTAGGCTAGGCAAGTGAGCAAAGGTAACTTTAAAAGGCCCGTCTCACGATTCGTGAGCGGATCCCTCCTTCCTCACTTGTACTTACATGGCTATAATTGGCGGTGAAGAGGCGATTTGAGGCTTCTAACGACTTGTCGTTTAGACCATTTAGAAATAGGCTAGTTGGCTTAGGAAACCCTAGAATCTAAAATACGGAAAATTTACACCTTTGCGAATAAATACCTTTTACTTTATAAAACCGTTTTCTAAAGAATTAGTATTTTACAATCTTTGTAAAGCGCCGCTACAACCCATCTTTGGGGAACCCGTTAGGGATAGTACGATTTATCGTGCACCCTCAGGCTTAGTAGTGCGAGATTCAGACCTCCGCGAGGAGCATTCGGTCTCGAAAGATTTAAAATACGACATCATAAGAAAATGAGATTTTTGGAATATAAAATATTTATTAAAATTATTTTTGTATAAACATATGTATATTTATCATTTAAATACCTATTTTATTATAATATAAATTTTTTACCTTTTTCTAAAAATCACAATAATAAATTTTACACTAAAATACCATGAACTTCAGATAAATCAATATTACAGATAAATACCCTTATTTATAAAACTAGAATATTTTCACTAGAAATATCACAACATAAAATCCACCCTCATTACAACTCTAAAGACGAACAATAAATACTTGAGGTGTATTTTGAAAAGTATATAAAAGTATTTTTACCTAAAACCCCCTCAAGTTTTATAAATTACCCTAAGGACCCTAGCAATTATAAGACCTCGATTCACAATTCTGATTGTCTGACTCGGGTTTGAATCTAATTAATCTGACTTGAATATGATTCAAGTCAACCTATAATCTACAAGATTCTAATTCAATATGAATACATGAATCCATGAATACAATTATCAATTTATACATCTTGACTGAACCGAACCATGGATATATATTCCTTTTACATGATTCACAGTATTCCATTTACATGACTCTACGGTTATAACCGTTTCCTGATATAATGGTTTCGGTCAGTCAGTCAATCACTCATACAATCAATACAATTTTACAAGATAACAATACAAACAAGACATCGCGGGGTTTAAGGGGTAGATTGGTACGGAAGGTGTTAAAGGTGGCACGAGATGGTCAGATTTAATACACCTAATATGAATCCAGTTGCTGTTGTACCGTGGCATAAACGGTTCCTTGTACTATACGTGCCCCTAGTCTCTGGCATATAGAGACTCCGCTCGTATACTATAATACCCGGTTCTTTTTATAAACCTAAATCTGTATTTCTCTGTAAACTATAAATTTGTTACTTTTAACCATTCAATTATTTAAAGAAACTTTATTAAACCCAAAACCTTTTGCTCTCAAAGCAATTAAATCTCCCCTCCGGCCCAAGCTCATTTTTAAACCCAAACTTTAATTTCCTGGCCCAGCCCCTATTAAATCTTAATCATTCCAATTTATTTCCCTCAGCCCATTTATGTTTTCCATTAGTTTAACCCTATTTTATCCCCCGGGCCCGTCTCCTTTTCCTCTAATTCCTTTATTATTAATTTCTTAACCCAACCCCGGCCCGGCCCTCTTATTTCTTTTCCCTTAAATTTTTATTTTATTTTTCAGCCCAACTTGCTTGGCCCGGCCTGCCCCGTTTCTCCCCCCCAAATAAATCCCTTCTTTATTTTCTTGGCCCAGCCCAAACTCCTCAGCATCGCGCACGCTTCGCCCTCAACCCGACCCGAACCCCCGTTACTGTTCATCTCCTTTAAAACTTCCCAACGGTAACTCCCCCTTCACCCGCGCGAGATCCGCTCTCCTCGCCGTAGCCCACGCCGCCTCCTCCGCCCTCGTTCGCGAGCCGTTGCCCCACGTTGCGCACACCCCCTCTAACCCCATGTCGCCTCCTTCCTCTTTCACTCGACCTCCCTCCTCCTCCTCTCTCGCTCCCACCTTCGAACCCACTGCACACCCGTCCCCGATCACCCGAGTCCCTATACCTCCGACCACCTCCTCCCATCATCACCACCCTCGTCTCCTCGCCACCTTCCCTCTCTCTTCTCTGTCACCATCACCCAGCACCCAAATCCACTGCCGAGCTCGAACCCCTGCACCCGAGCTCGACATCCCCTGCGTCGACGACGGTGAGTTTCTCGCCTCGTCGTCGACCTTCCCCCGCAGCAGCATCATCATCAACATCATCGTCGTCGTCGTCATCCTCCTCACCGTCCCTTCCCTCTACACTCTCCCCTTCTCCATCTGTGCCCTCTCATCCCATATCTCATCTCTCTCTCTCTAAACCCTCTCTCTCTGTAACTCTCTCTCTCTCACTGCTCCTCCCTTCTCTCTAACTCTCTCTCACTCACCGTGCTCTCTCCTTCTCCCACTGCATACTCACTCTCTCTCTCTCTCTCCCTCCCTGCCTAATCTCTCTCTCTCTCATTTCTTTCTTTCTCTAACACCTCTCTCTCTAAATCGTTTCCCGCTCAATATCTCCCGCCCTCTGCAACCTCTCGCCATCGGGCGCACAGCACCGTCACCTCCCCTGCTCCGGACAACCAACGCTGCAGTTTCAGTCGCCGTCGTTACCGTCAAGCGAAGCTCGAGCCGAGGCCAAGCTTTGTCGTAATCGCGTCTGGCCATTACAATAGACCGCATCGCTGCCGTGCATCGCCTAGACGCCTCCAGGCAAGTTTTTACTTGCTTACATGCTATTTACTTATGGTACAATCACTAAATACATAGATTATAAAGTTGCAAATTTAAACTGATTATGTGCCATAACCTGCTCGACGTGTGTCCCCAATGGGAAACCTTTCCCAATTTGACGGTACTCACTTGTATAGTTTGGCCCGTAGGCCTATGATTCTAGTGTGTGAATTTTATTAGAAAATACGATTGTTAAAGATCAAAACAACTACCCCCAAGTTTGCCTGTAAAACTGGATATTTTCTGTACCTGAAAACCATAAAAATCAACATAAATTATATACATGCTGGATTGATGTGCTCGAGGGCTCAAATCGAAGCCAACTCGACGAACTATAACCCTACACTAGTTTCCGGACATTCCTGTACTCAAACCATGATGATATTTGGATCGGAGTGCGACTCTGGACTGCAGTCCAGAGCGACTCCAGTTGTTGCTTGCTGTTCCGTAATGGGTACCACAATATTTCCTTAACTCGTAGGTTGCGGAACTCCACTGGTTAGTATAGATAAATCCGTTAGCTAGACAACACAATTGATTTCATTCTGTTTCGTTACCATTTGTTATTTATTCTAAAATTTAAAAGATCGGGACGCATAACAGTCCCGACAGAATCAGAATTGACATATTAGAGTTAAACATTGTATATCTCCCGACGTGCAGATGCGATTGAAGATCCGTCTGTTGCGTTGAAAACCTTACTGAAAACCCTAGAATTCATACAACTGTAGCGTCGCTAAATTCTGATCCCAACTGGGATTAAAATGCGTTGCGAAATGTATTTCTGATTCTGAAACCGGATTTCCATCCGCGAGCGCTTAAAATGAAATGGTTATAACTAGTTATCCTGGAACCCGATTGGCTTGAAACTAAATTCGATGGATGGACAACTAAACATGCTAAATATTACCTGTTTATCGTTTCGCTAAAATATATATGTACGTTTCATGATAAATCGTGCAAGTGATAGAATACTGTTTCATAACATCTTGATCATGTTCATATACTGTTCACGCATCATATCATGCCCATAACATTGTAGTGATAACCTAGTGATATCGTGCATTTACCCAGTGTTAGTTTCTAGCGATGATTGTGGCAAGTACGTCAGTGTTCGTGTATTCGTGATTAAGTGAAAGTGATACGTACTTGTACACAATCAGTGACCCTATTATTCTATTGCATTGTCGACGTCTGTGGGATGCGTGTACGTGTGACTATAAGTGGTATGGGACACTTATGGAAGCGCTTGCACGGGTGTCATAGATAAGGCATCCGGCACTGCCATTTATCTTAGGTATTAGTCGGGACGTGCTTGATGGAGGTCCTGCCTCCAGTTCTCGCGCAGACTTGTCACGGATCGATTAGTATTTAGGGTTGTGGTTAGCGTTTGGTGTAGACCACGGGGTGTGGGGTAGTTTAAGTGTGAGTTCAACAGAATCTCGGGAGTCCCATGCCGGCTTATATATTTAGGGAGTTATATGGAGATTTATAGGGTATGTGATATATACACCGTGATATTCTTGTTACATGTTGGGCCCGTGGTCCCTTGCCCTTGGGTTCTACCCTTGGGTGGAGGACACTCGCGAGTGGTTGACTCTCACACATGGACCGACGATAGGCTTAGTGACCTGTACAGTGAGACTTAGAGACTGATAGGGATACTGGCATTTTTATTCCTTATATACTGTGTGGCATTCGTGACATATCGTTCTACTACTTTACTGCTCCGCTGCATCGATTACTGTACATTCATATTCATGCTGTCATTGATTTACTGTTATTCATATCTATTACCACTGTTAGAACTGTCACTTGATTATATATATATATATTATATTGCTACTGTGTCGCTCTGACGACCTGAGTATGCATGCTCAGTGTGAGGAGAAGATTTAGCCTGGACCAGAACTAGACGTGCATCACAGACTTCTTGATTTGCCATTCCGAGTTACTTCCATCTGTTCCACTTCAGGTCTGTTTATATTATTGTATCTTTCAGTTACTGCATTTCTCATTACCTGCGCATCATTTACTGTTTACCATGATGAACTAGAAGCCGAAGTGTGACTACGGCAGGACATTTCCTTGACCGTAGAAGCATGGCTGGCCTTGTCTACCCCTCGTATTCCGTATTTTGGGAAGCGGGGCGTGACATGGTTTAGTTGGTATCAGAGCCCAGGTTTTGCATCGATTGGGATTGCAGTTTTCCGTGTATAGTTTGGCAATCTAAGACATCCCTCGGTCTAGGTTGTAAACTTGTCATTCTTGATTCATATTCACATCGTGTGTTCAACTATCCATTCGCTATGGTTTCGGGTGACTTGACAGGGTTACGTGGTTGCAATTGCACTACCGTACCCTATTCAAGTGACTTGAAGTCATACAGTTGATTCCCCACTTGTAATAAATTCATCACCTCTGATATTCTTGAATCTTTGTCATATCCATATTATATTCTGATTCGTTTAGCTTGTGACTTATAACATTCTCAAAATTGTTGTCTCAGGATCATGTCTTTCAACGACTCTTCGTCTTTATCCGCTCCCCAGAATCAGACCATTGAGATCCTGAGTGTACTGCAAGGTTTAAAGGAAGCTCAGGAGCGAACAAACGACTTGTTGGCTGAAGGGCTAAGAAGACAGGTGAGTCCCCAGCGGGAGTCTCCTATCATAAAGGGATCCCTATTGGACGAGGAAAGGAGAAGAAGATGAAGCGTCAACAGAAGCATCAGAAGAACCCTTGCTGTGGATATTGTAAGAGGCCAGGACATCTTCAGAAGGATTGTCGCCGTGCCCAAGGGAAATGTCTGATATGCGGTTCCGACAAACATCTCATCAACGGTTGCCCAGAAAGGAAAGAACTACAAGGAGGAAACTTGTCCACACTCTCCACTGCCGCCAAGTGAGGATTTCTACCTAGTTCAAATTTCGAGGATAAAGCGGACCCAACACAGGATTCAACTCGCGTAACGATGATGCAGCGTTCTTGCAGTCAAAGAAGAATTTTATGTTTTCCAATTTCAGTATTATGTTGTCATCCTCTTATAAACATTTCTTTCCGCTTGAACCTTTGTATCCGTCGAACTTTTAGTTGAATGAAATAAAATTTGAATCGTAATATATGCATCATTCCCTTGTCATTTCCCTTGTTCATACTATTCATTAGCACAATATTTTAATCTTGATTCTTTTAAAATTCCTGCCACCGCGTATTTTCCTATACTTCGTACCTTGAGCTTTTTCCTTGATGTATTCCACTGTCTAATCATGACTTTTCTTTTCAGACCATGACCCACCCTGGAGCAGCGCCACATCTAGATGAGGATGCACAATCTTGCGTTTCCTTAGACCGCACGCTGATGAGTTCTGACGATGAGATCAACGGTCCCCAGGACAATTTCGGAAACGACGATTCAGAGGACGAAGAAGTAGCCGCCCCAGAGGTTAACGTGTTAGCTGATTCCGACGAAGAAGAAGGAGATCCTGAAGAGAACCCTTTAGAGGAAGACCCGATAGAGGAAGACCCGATAGAGGAAGATCCCGATGAAGACCCGATAGAAGAGAATCCAGTCGAGGAAAATCCCGTGGAAGAAAATCCAGAAGAAGAGAATCACATAGAATCGGACCTCGAGAAAGAAGCTCCATCCGAGGAAGAAGGACCAGAAAATCAAGACCCTGCTGTGGAAGAACTTCCAGTGGCAATGCCTGCGAGGCGATATGGAAATGGACGCCCCTACCTGAGTGCGCGATCCTACCGCAACCTACTGAATCTCCACAACCGCGACTGACGGAATTTCTTTTGATGTTGTCTTTCTGGCCAAATAAAATGTGTATAGTTTAGGGCCACTTTCCGTCTTTGAGAATGCCTTGTTTCAAATTTTCTTGAATGAAATAAATCTTCTGAATTCGTAAACCTTTTGATTATTGGTTCGCTTGATACTTGTTTATTGCCCATATCCATTTATTTTCTGCTGAGATCCCTGACTGTCCACCCCTACTCATTGTATAGTTTACACCCTTGTTTCGATTAGAAAGTACCGCACCCTGATCCTTGGAATGAGCCACTATTCATCCTTCGTCTGTGCCCCGTTTGAGGTCCTTCTAGAAGGAGAACAGTTCTTGTGGAACATCCGAGTTCACTAACTCTTCAAATTTTGATTCGTGTGTTGTACCGACTGTTGTTTCCCTCACACTTTTCCTTTTGTATTCCTTTGTTGCTCATCCTTGCTTCCTGTGCTGACCCTATCCCAATCTCCTTAACATTCAGCCTAAAGCCGCCACACTCTGACCTTTGAACGAGCCACACTTCTTTGTAATCATTACCCTAGCTAGCCCTATACCTCTTTGTGTTTTTCTTGTTACCCTAGCTATATTTAGGAACACTGTTATTCGAAAATTTAGTTTTCAGTATTTTGTAAAAGAGTACGTGTTATTGATTACTCCGTTTTGTATATTTTAAGTACATTATTATTATTCTCATTTTCAGTGGCGCAACCCTTACACCGCGCAAATTTTGTTCCATGTTTCTTAAATTCACTATACAAGTTTTCTAAATCATTTTAAACCTATTTTCGATACGTTATCCTAAAATGTTTTAATCTACCGTCTAAGCTTTCACTACCTCATTGTCGTTACTATATTTTCGGGTGTTGTGCCTATGTTTACTATTATATATGATTGTGTCTTATACTTAATTTTTTCTGCTTATTTTTGTTAAAATTAGATGTGCACATAGTTGGGTTTCGATTTTTATCGAACACACTTTGATTATTATTCGTTACTGTTACCTATATTCTCGTATATTTGTACTTGCCCTTATAGTTTTCCTGCATCATACCTTGTAAGCCTATCTTTTGTATGAGATTCTTATATATATGTATGAACCCTCAAAACTTCGTCTACCCGTTTTTAAGTAAATCAGCATGTATTAGTGTTCGATATGATGATTCTTCGCTTATTATTTATAGCTAGTTGTTTCTTTTAAATTTCGAGGACGAAATTTTTGTAAGGGTGGTATGATGTAATACCCGGTTCTTTTTATACACCTAAATCTGTATTTCTCTGTAAACTATAAATTTGTTACTTTTAACCATTCAATTATTTAAAGAAACTTTATTAAACCCAAAACCTTTTGCTCTCAAAGCAATTAAATCTCCCCTCCGGCCCAAGCTCATTTTTAAACCCAAACTTTAATTTCCTGGCCCAGCCCCTATTAAATCTTAATCATTCCAATTTATTTCCCTCAGCCCATTTATGTTTTCCATTAGTTTAACCCTATTTTATCCCCCGGGCCCGTCTCCTTTTCCTCTAATTCCTTTATTATTAATTTCTTAACCCAACCCCGGCCCGGCCCTCTTATTTCTTTTCCCTTAAATTTTTATTTTATTTTTCAGCCCAACTCGCTTGGCCCGGCCTGCCCCGTTTCTCCCCCCCAAATAAATCCCTTCTTTATTTTCTTGGCCCAGCCCAAACTCCTCAGCATCGCGCCCGCTTCGCCCTCAACCCGACCCGAACCCCCGTTACTGTTCATCTCCTTTAAAACTTCCCAACGGTAACTCCCCCTTCACCCGCGCGAGATCCGCTCTCCTCGCCGTAGCCCACGCCGCCTCCTCCGCCCTCGTTCGCGAGCCGTTACCCCACGTCGCGCACACCCCCTCTAACCCCATGTCGCCTCCTTCCTCTTTCACTCGACCTCCCTCCTCCTCCTCTCTCGCTCCTACCTTCGAACCCACTGCACACCCGTCCCCGATCACCCGAGTCCCTATACCTCCGACCACCTCCTCCCATCATCACCACCCTCGTCTCCTCGCCACCTTCCCTCTCTCTTCTCTGTCACCATCACCCAGCACCCAAATCCACTGCCGAGCTCGAACCCCTGCACCCGAGCTCGACATCCCCTGTGTCGACGACGGTGAGTTTCTCGCCTCGTCGTCGACCTTCCCCCGCAGCATCATCATCATCAACATCATCGTCGTCGTCGTCATCCTCCTCACCGTCCCTTCCCTCTACACTCTCCCCCTCTCCATCTGTGCCCTCTCATCCCAGATCTCATCTCTCTCTCTCTCTAAACCCTCTCTCTCTGTAACTCTCTCTCTCTCACTGCTCCCCCTTCTCTCTAACTCTCTCTCACTCACTGTGCTCTCTCCTTCTCCCACTGCATACTCACTCTCTCTCTCTCTCTCTCCCTGCCTAATCTCTCTCTCTCATTTCTTTCTTTCTCTAACACCTCTCTCTCTAAATCGTTTCCCGCTCAATATCTCCCGCCCTCTGCAACCTCTCACCATCGGGCGCACAGCACCATCACCTCCCCTGCTCCGGACAACCAACGCCGCAGTTTCAGTCGCCGTCGTTACCGTCAAGCGAAGCTCGAGCCGAGGCCAAGCTTTGTCGTAATCGCGTCTGGCCATTACAATAGACCGCATCGCTGCCATGCATCGCCTAGACGCCTCCAGGCAAGTTTTTACTTGCTTACATGCTATTTACTTATGGTACAATCACTAAATACATAGATTATAAAGTTGCAAATTTAAACTGATTATGTGCCATAACCTGCTCGACGTGTGTCCCCAATGGGAAACCTTTCCCAATTTGACGGTACTCACTTGTATAGTTTGGCCCGTAGGCCTATGATTCTAGTATGTGAATTTTATTAGAAAATACGATTGTTAAAGATCAAAACAACTACCCCCAAGTTTGCCTGTAAAACTGGATATTTTCTGTACCTGAAAACCATAAAAATCAACATAAATTATATACATGCTGGATTGATGTGCTCGAGGGCTCAAATCGAAGCCTACTTGACGAACTATAACCCTACACTAGTTTCCGGATATTCCTGTACTCAAACCATGATGATATTTGGATCGGAGTGCGACTCTGGACTGCAGTCCAGAGCGACTCCAGTTGTTGCTTGCTGTTCCGTAATGGGTACCACAAGATTTTCTTAACTCGTAGGTTGCGGAACTCCACTGGTTAGTATAGATAAATCCGTTAGCTAGACAACACAATTGATTTCATTCTGTTTCGTTACCATTTGTTATTTATTCTAAAATTTAAAAGATCGGGACGCATAACAGTCCCGACAGAATCAGAATTGACATATTAGAGTTAAACATTGAATATCTCCCGACGTGCAGATGCGATTGAAGATCCGTCTATTGCGTTGAAAACCTTACTGAAAACCCTAGAATTCATACAACTGTAGCGTCGCTAAATTCTGATCCCAACTGGGATTAAAATGCGTTGCGAAATGGATTTCTGATTCTGAAACCGGATTTCCATCCGCGAGCGCTTAAAATGAAATGGTTATAACTAGTTATCCTGGAACCCGATTGGCTTGAAACTAAATTCGATGGATGGACAACTGAACATGCTAAATATTACCTGTTTATCATTTCGCTAAAATATATATGTACGTTTCATGATAAATCGTGCAAGTGATAGAATACTGTTTCATAATATCTTGATCATGTTCATATACTGTTCACGCATCATATCATGCCCATAACATTGTAGTGATAACCTAGTGATATCGTGCATTTACCCAGTGTTAGTTTCTAGCGATGATTGTGGCAAGTACGTCAGTGTTCGTGTATTCGTGATTAAGTGAAAGTGATACGTACTTGTACACAATCAGTGACCCTATTATTCTATTGCATTGTCGACGTCTGTGGGATGCGTGTACGTGTGACTATAAGTGGTATGGGACACTTATGGAAGCGCTTGCACGGGTGTCACAGATAAGGCATCCGGCACTGCCATTTATCTTAGGTATTAGTCGGGACGTGCTTGATGGAGGTCCTGCCTCCAGTTCTCGCGCAGACTTGTCACGGATCGATTAGTATTTAGGGTTGTGGTTAGCGTTTGGTGTAGACTACGGGGTGTGGGGTAGTTTAAGTGTGAGTTCAACAGAATCTCGGGAGTCCCATGCCGGCTTATATATTTAGGGAGTTATATGGAGATTTACAGGGTATGTGATATATACACCGTGATATTCTTGTTACATGTTGGGCCCGTGGTCCCTTGCCCTTGGGTTCTACCCTTGGGTGGAGGACACTCGCGAGTGGTTGACTCTCACACTTGGACTGACGATAGGCTTAGTGACCTGTACAGTGAGACTTAGAGACTAATAGGGATACTGGCATTTTTATTCCTTATATACTGTGTGGCATTCGTGACATATCGTTCTACTACTTTACTGCTCCGCTGCATCGATTACTGTACATTCATATTCATGCTGTCATTGATTTACTGTTATTCATATCTATTACCACTGTTAGAACTGTCACTTGATTATATATATATATTATATTGCTACTGTGTCGCTCTGACGACCTGAGTATGCATGCTCAGTGTGAGGAGAAGATTTAGCCTGGACCAGAACTAGACGTGCATCACAGACTTTTTGATTTGCCATTCCGAGTTACTTCCATTTGTTCCACTTCAGGTCAGTTTATATTATTGTATCTTTCAGTTACTGCATTTCTCATTACCTGCGCATCATTTACTGTTTACCATGATGAACTAGAAGCCGAAGTGTGACTACGGCAGGACATTTCCTTGACCGTAGGAGCATGGCTGGCCTTATCTACCCCTCATATTCCGTATTTTGGGAAGCGGGGCGTGACATATACACTGGCATCCTTCTGTACCAAGCTACAAACAACAGCGTTAATACGACATTACTACAGGATAATACAACTTTAAAATATATTTTTTTATTCTGTCTTTTTTCTACTTTCCTCTTACCTTTGGGACTTACCGAGCGACCTGTTCGCTGACGACATTCTGTCTCTCTCTTCTTTGAATGTCGTCAGGTGATTTGGACCCGGCAGAGATTGAGTCATCACAAGAAGACTTGGAGCAATTTGCTGAAGACCCTGCACTTTAGTTTCATTGTACACTTTTCCTCTCTGTATTTTTCCTTTCCTGTTATGCCACTGTTTAGGCATCTTTTTATTTCAGTTGTATTTCCTTTCATGTTTTGTACAAAGAATGTTAATAAATAAAAGTTGCTGTTCTTTTTATTTCTTTTCTCTTGTGTATTTATTTTATATTGCTTAGATACGCTTAGCGTATGTACTTCTGAGTATATACGTAGCGGACCTCGTCGCGTCCCCTTCGCCGTACACTGGGAAGCGGGGCGTGACAGGTTTTGTTGGTGGCCCATGCAGGTCAGAGCTGTATGAAACTCTATCATGCAGTTCTGTTCTGCGTGAACAACCTAAGCAATATAACACAAGAACCAGCAACTAAAACATTCTTTACAATTCATGTTTCTTGAATCTTACAATTTCATATTCCTTGAATCTTATCATTTCATGTACTTGAATCTGTCCTAACCCAAATTTTTCTTCAGGGTTATGGATTCTCCGAACAACACCAGCACCAACGTCAACAACACACCTCCAGCACTACCTCTCACACCAGCTGTTCCTGCGCCACCTACCGAGCAAACAGTGCTACTTGAGGCGATCCGCAGCCTTCTCGAGGGACAGCAACAACTCCTGAACCGTCCTGAGACTGATGCTCCTGGGGTAAAGCAATTCAGGGCTTTACATCCGAAGCAGTTCTCCAGAAAAGGAAGCCCTCATGAAGCTGAAGAATGGGCACAAAGCATAGAAGATGATCTGGCAGCAGCACAAGTGCCAGACATCGCTTGGGTCCGTGTGGCGAAACTACAGCTCACGGACAATGCTCGCAATTGGTGGAAGGAGGAAGAAAGCCGTCTTGCACAGCCTATTGAATGTAAGACTTTTCGCGAGAAGTTCGACGCGAAATACTCCCCTGTGACTGCCAGGTTTGCCATGGAGCAGCAGTTCATTCATCTACAACAAGGATCGATGTGGGATAAATCAGTAGATGAATACGACGCTGAATTCCCCATGTTAAGCCGGTAAGATATGTCACAATAGTTCAATTTTTTAAAATATCACATACTACACAGCTAATACCATCCTTAAATAGATTCGCGGCACACTTGATACCGACGGACGAGATCAGAGCCCGTCACTTTCAACAAGGACTGGACACGGAGATTCAGGCTGCTCTAGACACAGGAAAATTTTTGACTCATGAGGATGCTCTGGAAGCTACCCGCAGTTATGAGGCAGTGATAAAAGCAAGGGACAGACCTCAGTCTGCAGGAGTCAAGCGCCCTGCTAACCAGATGGCAGGTGGAGCCTCGTCCAGACCACCTTTTGTGCCAAGACGTCCTGGAGCACCAATCAACAGTCCCAGCCCAGCCTTTTGTAACTACTGCAAGAGAAATGGGCATCTGGCGAGAGATTGCCGGCGTGCGAACAACCTTTGCTTGATCTGCGGCTCAGCTGCTCATGGTATTGGGGCTTGTCCTCATAAACAAAATCCAATTGCTGCACCCAGGCCAGCAAACAATTATCCACAACGTCCAGCCATCCAAGCCCCTGCTCCAAGACTTGCACTACCTGCACCACCCAGAGGACCACAAGCTGCACCACCTCCTCGTCAGTTCCATCAAGCTCAAAGGAATGTTCCGAGGAATGCTCCTCAGGCCAGGAGGAATGTACTAAAGCGCCAGGCTTTCACGATGTCTGTGGAAGAAGCTGAGGCCACTGGCCAAGTCATTATTGGTAAACTTTCCTTCTCAAACTTATCTTTTAGTCTTGGTTATATAAACACTTTCCCTATACCTAAAACATATCCCATATACCTTAGGTACAATCTTAGTAGCCTCACTACCTGCACTTACACTGTTTGATACTGGAGCATCCTACTGCTTTATGTCGCAACGGTTCGTCCGAATCCATGCGATTCCAGTCTCACCGCTTGTATCCAGCTGGAATGTCAGTTCCGGAAATGGCGTTCTAAAGGCAACTATGGGATACAGCTTGTGTCCAGTCGTCGTCTGCAGCCGAGAGTTTTATGCTGACTTCAAAGTACTGGACATACCGAACATCGATGTGGTTCTAAGAATGGATTGGCTTGGAACTTTTTATGCTACCATCGACTATCGTCAAAGGAGGGTAGTATTCGAGATTCCAGACCATCCGGTCTTCTATTTCAAAAGCGGAGACCGTATCCTGGAGCCAAGTACCTACAAAGCGAAGCCAAGGGAAGCAGTAGTTGCAGCAGCTCAAGCAGAAGAAGAATCAAGACCAGAGGTAGTTCGAGAGTTCGACGATGTATTTCCTGACGATATATCAGGTTTGTCTCCCGATCGAGCTCTTGAATTCAGTATTGATTTAGTACCAGGAGCACAACCGGTGATCAAAGCACCTTATAGACTGAGTCCGGAAGGTTTGAAGGAAGTCCGAACACAGTTGGACGAATTATTGGCGAAAGGATGGATTCGTCCCAGCACTTCAAGTTGGGGAGCACCTGTATTACTGGTGAAGAAGAAGGAAGGTTCATACAGAATGTGCATCGATTATAGAGCCTTGAACGAAGTCACTATAAAGAACAAGTATCCATTCCCGCGCATCGATGATTTATTCGATCAGCTAAGTGGATCTTGTGTGTTCTCTAAATTGGATCTTCGATCAGGTTATCATCAAGTGAAGGTCAAGGAAGCTGATATTCACAAAACAGCTTTCAGAACTCGCTATGGACATTACGAATTTCTAGTGATGCCATTTGGAGTGACCAATGCACCAGCAATATTCATGAACCTAATGAATCAAGTTTTCCGGGAGTACTTAGATAGGTTTGTTGTCATCTTCATCGACGACATCCTGGTGTATTCTAAGAGTCGAAAAGAGCATGCAGAACATCTGTCAGGCCCCGCTTCCCAGTGTACGGCGAAGTGGACGAGACAAGGTCCGCTACGTATGTACTCAGAAGTACATACGCTAAGCGTGGCTAAGCAATATAAAATAAATCACAAGAGACGAAAGATATAGAAATAACAGCAACTTTTATTAATAACATTCTTTGTACAATGCATGAAAGGAAAATACAACTGAAATGAAAAGCAATGCCTAAACAGTGGCATAACAGAAAATAAAAATACTGGAAAGAACAAGGTACAATATCTAAAGCTCGGGATCTTCTTGGAACTGCTCCAAATCTTCACCAGTGGGCTCAATCTCAGCTTGGTCCAACGCACCTGACGACATTCAAAGAAGAAAAAAATAGAATGTCGTCAGCGAACAGGTCGCTCGGTAAGTCCCAAAGATAAGGAAGAATTAGAATGACAGTGTAAAATTATTTTCTAAAGTATTATATTGTTGAATATTATGGAATATTGAGTTAACGCTGTTGTTTGTAGCTTGGTACAGAAGGATGCCAGTGTATACGAGGGGGATCTCTATATGCTAGAGATCAGGGCAAAAGGAAGTACAAGGAACCGTTATGCCACGGTACAACAGCAATAGGATTCAGGTTAGGTGTCTTAATCTGACCACCTCGTGCCACCTTTAACACCTTCCGTACCAATCTACCCCTTAAACCCCGTAATGTTTTAACAGTATTGTAGTATTGGAATATGTAAGTTGGGTGACTGACCAAAACCATGATATCAGTAAACATGTTGTAACTGTATAATCAGGTAAATGGAATATCAGGATAATGGATGAATATCCATGGTTTGATTCAGTCAAAATGAATATATTGTTAACTGGATTCAGAGATTCATGTATTTAAATTATGTTGTAATATAAAAGAATATAGATTGACTTGAATCATATTCAAGTCAGAAATAGTCAGACTCTAACCCGAGTCAGACTAAAGAAAGGTAATTTGAAGTTCAATATTAGTTAGGGGCCTTATTGTAATTTGTAAAACTTGAGGGGGTTTTATGTAAAAAGTACTTTTGTATAGTTTTCAAAATACACCTCAAGTATTTATCATTCGTCTTTATAATTATAATGAATGTGAATTTTATTTGTGCTATTCTAATGAATATATCCTAATAAAAGTATTAATTGTTTTATTAGAATTTCATGGTATTTTAATGTAACTTTAAATCTTGAAATTTTAGGAAAAAGTGGAAACTTTATATTATAATAAAATAGGTGTCTAAATGGTATTTAAATATATATTAATAAAAGAATACTTGTAAATAAATATTTTAATTTCCAAAATCACATTATTCTTAAATGCTGTATTTTAAACCTTTCAAGACCGAATGCTCCTTGCGGAGGTCTGAATCTCGCACTACTAGCCTGCGGGTGCACGATGAACCGTACTATCCCTAACAGGTTTCCCAAAAGTGGGTTGTAGCGGCACTTTGCTTAGGTTTTATAAATACTTTTCATTTAGGAAAACGGTTTTATAAATATAAGGTATTTATTTGTAAAAGAGTATAGTTTTCCGTATTTTATTTATTAGGGTTTCCTAAGCCAACTAGCCTATTTCTAAGGTCTAAACGATGAGTCATTAGAAGCCTCAAATCGCCTCTTCACCGTCAATTGCGGCCAGGTAAGTGCCAGGTAAGTGGGAAGGAACCACAGTCGTGGGCCTAATTAAAAACCACTAGCCTAGACACACTTGCCTAGACACCACAAGACAGTTTAGATAAACGATCGATATCCATGACCTATCGTGCTTTCATTTTATTTAAAATTTTATACAACTTAAATCTTTCAAGTAAAGGTTATAAAGAATATGGTATTTTAGTGAAAAGTCTTGTAATGTCGTATTCTACGTTTTGACATTTATCAGTTAGGGTTATATTTGTGTGTGTGTAGAGGTAGGTCATTACCTCGTGGCTTGTTTTTAGTTTTGATGACGTTTAGAGATAAAACATGATATGTTAAACTTGAAGGTATTAAAGCGCAAGAATACGGTATTTGAAAACGTTATCATTTCATGTGTGAAATTTCATTCAAATTGATTTCTACAAGTTTAGTGATTAAGATAAACATATTTAAGAGTGAGGGAATTAATTAGATCAAGAAAAATAAACTTCGTGGTATTTTTATGAAAAGAATACGGTTTTGCAAAGAAGTTATCATTTCATGTGAGAAAGTTTGTTTAAATTAGTTTATGGGTAATTAATAGTCAACATGAATATGGGTAGGTATTATGTATTAGGTGACAAGTGGAAATTTGCAGAAAAACGAATCGGAAATCGTTTTGTTCCGATTTCCGTCGGGTTCCAAAAAGTCGTATTTTTATAGTAAAGAAAAGAGAGATAGAAGAGATGGGACTTACGGGTTTGGACAAGCTAAGGAGACTAAAGAAGGTGGTGGTTGTCGATGCGTCGAAAACGTCGCGAAGGTTCTAGTCCGGTCGTCGGAATCCGTCGTCGGTTTCGGCAGCGCTTCGCTTCTCGCTCTTTGTACCGAGTTCTCGAGAATTTGAGAGAGTGGACTTAGAGTGGTGAGGTGAAATGGTAGAGGGTAGGGGTCTTTATATAGGGCTAGGCTAGGGTTAGGGTTAGGATTAAAAAATATTTTAAAAAAATATAAAATTCATTAAATTTGGACTTAAAAGAGGTTTAATGGAAATTGTGTAACAGTACTGGAAAATTGGACCATGCAGGGGAATTGGCCAAGTCAACACGAAACTTTTTCGTGTTGATGACTCGGCCGATTCGGCCGAGTCGCCGGCCGATTCGGCCGAGTCTGGGCCGAGTCGGGTGTCGTTGGGTAGGGTTTGGTCTGGGGGAGATTTTGGTATAGTTTATTTTTTATAAATCGCATTAATTTGTGAGTTATGGCTGTTTGACCGTTTGACTTCCCAAAAAAATTAAAACAAAAATGATATAAAAATTATGTGGGGCATGGGATTCGAACTCTGGTGGCTTGGTTCAGCAGTGCAAGGTATTACCAATGAGCTACAAGCTCCTTCTTGTAATTATTGTAAGGAATTAGATACTTAAATTGTTTCCAGCAACATCAATACTCCAAGTATACACTATATTTAAAATAAATTTTTGGTATACAAAATTGGAGTTGTTACAACATCTACGAATTGTCCTGGAAACTCTTCGACAACATAAGTTTTATGCCAAGTACAGCAAGTGCGAGTTTTGGCTAAATCAAGTTGGTTTTCTTGGACATATCGTATCAGGAGAAGGAATTTCTGTGGATCCAGCCAAAGTTTCAGCAGTTAGCGAATGGCCTACACCAAAGTCAATGAAGGACATTCGGAGTTTCTTGGGTTTAGCTGGATATTACAGAAGAATCATTGAAGGATTCTCAAAGATAGCAACACCCCTGACCAAGCTCACACGAAAAGATGAAGAATTTGTGTGGTCAGAAGCATGCGAACAAGCTTTCGTAGAACTCAAATCAAGATTGACGTCTGCACCTATTCTCGTAATACCGGATCAATCTGGAGGATTCGAAGTGTATTGTGATGCATCCGGTAAGGGATGAGGATGTGTTCTACATCAGCACGGTAAGGTTGTGGCTTATGCTTCAAGACAACTGAAGACACATGAGCATAATTATCCGATGCATGATCTGGAGTTGGCAGCCGTCATCTTTGCTCTCAAGATTTGGCGCCATTATTTACTTGGTGAACGAGTGAACATCTACACAGATCATAAAAGTCTGAAGTACGTGTTTACTCAGAAGGAGTTGAATATGCGGCAGAGAAGATGGTTAGAACTCATGACGGACTTTGACATCAACTTGCAATATCACCCAGGGAAGGTGAACGTAGTACCTGATGCTCTTAGTCGCCAACCATTATCGATGAATCTCACCGCTCAGTGGAAGCTTCAGCAAGACTTGTATCAGATGGAGATTGAGGTAGTCATGCCAGGTAATACTTCAAGTTCGATGAATCTACAAGTTCAATCAACCATTGTCAATCAGATCAAAGCAGCTCAAGCAAGTGATGCTAAGTTGCAAAGGATCAGAGAACAAGTGGAGAATGGACTCAGAACAGACTTCATCATCCATGAAGACGGATCTTTGAGATACGGCAGCAGATTGTGTGTACCAAAAGGTCCTATTCGGGAAGAGTTAATGAAAGAAGCTCACTACTCTCCCCACTCAGTACATCCTGGAGGTACCAAAATGTACAAAGATCTACGTCAGAATTATTGGTGGCATGACATGAAGCGTGAAGTAGCCAGAAGCGTCGCAAAATGTTTGGTGTGTCAGCAAGTAAAGGCTGAACATCACAGGACAGCTGGACTTCTTCAACCGTTACCAATCCCAGAATGGAAGTGGCAGCACATCACGATGGATTTTGTGACTGCTCTTCCTCGCAGCACAAAGGGTAACGATGCCATATGGGTCATTGTGGATCGACTCACAAAGTCGGCTCACTTCATCCCATTTCGAGTTGGCCAATCAACTGAGGCACTAGCAAAGAAGTGCATGGAGGAAATTGTGAGACTTCATGGAGTACCGGTCTGCATTGTCTCCGATCGTGACACTAGTTTCCGATCGCAATTTTGGCAGAGTCTGCAAGCTAGCTTGGGAACAAGTCTGAACTTCAGCACGGCTTATCATCCACAAACAGATGGTCAGTCGGAACGAATGATTCAGATCTTGGAGGATATGCTCAGAGCGTGTATGCTAGACTTCAAAGGATCGTGGGAAGATCACCTACATCTTGTGGAGTTCGCGTACAATAACAGCTACCAAGCAAGCATAGGAATGGCACCTTTTGCAGCATTGTATGGAAGGAAGTGTCGATCACCATTAAGTTGGGACGACATCGAAGATAGGGAATTTCTTGGACCAGAGATGATAGTAGCGACCGTTGATGTGGTTCGTACTATCAGGGAAAGGATGCGCATAGCCCAAGATCGAAAGAAACACTGGGCTGATGCAAAGAGACGACACTTGGAGTTCCAGCCAGGAGACCATGTATTCTTGAAGATATCTCCGTGATCCGATTTGGAAGACGGGGTAAATTAAGTCTGAGATACATTGGACCGTTCGACATACTCGAACGAGTCGGTGAAGTGGCATACCGCTTAGCACTTCCACCCTCATTGGAAGGAGTGCATAACGTGTTCCACATATCCCAACTCAGAAAGTATGTGAGTGACCCCAGCCATGTTCTTGATCATTCCGAGCTCACTATACAGCCCGACTTATCTTGTGAGCAACAGCCTGTGGAGATCCTGGACAGGAAAGTGAAGACATTTCGGAACAAGGAAGTTAACTTGGTCCTGGTAATGTGGAAGAAAGACACTCCAGGAGAATCCACTTGGGAAAGGGAAGATGAAATGTGTGCAAGATATCCCCACCCCTTTGAAAACTAGTCCTCAAATAAAAGTTGTAAATTTCGAGGACGAAATTTTTGTAAGGAGGGTAAATTGTAACAACTCCAATTTTTGTATACATAGAATTCATTTAAATTTGAAGTATACTTGGGGTATTTAATGTTGCTGTTACCACTTTAAGTATTTATTTTCCCACAATAATTACAAGAAGGAGCTTGTAGCTCATTGGTAACACCTTGCACTGCTGAACCAAGCCACCAGAGTTCAAATCCCCTGTCCCACATTATTTTTGGATTATTTTTGTTTTAAAGCCCAACAGTCCACAGACAATAACTCCCAAACTTTGAACTTCACCCAAAAAACTAAAAATACCAGAGTGTACGTCAGAAGAATCCTCACCCCCTCGAACCCCGACTCGGCCGGGATCGGCCAAGTCGGCCGGCGGACCGGCCGACTCGGGCCGACGCCGCCGGCCGGACTAGGCCGGACGGCCGAGTCGTCAAAACGAAAAATGTGCCGTTTTGCATTCTCAACTCCCCTGAACACACCATTTATTTGGATCGGTACCCGAATCTTAAATACACCCCATTTACTATAATTTTTAATGATTTTCTGTAATTTTTATAATTTTTTTAATTAAAAACCTTTCACCTACCCTACCCTATAAATACACCCCCTACCCTCTACCCTCTCATCGCAAAACCCTAGGCTCACTCTCAAAATTTTCCAAGAAGTGTGTACTTTGAAAACAAGTTCGCGGCGAAGCTCCGACGAAATTCCGGCGGGAATTCCGGCGACGTTTTTAGAAACAACAGGTGACGAAGCAACGCCTCGGAAACTCCCTTAGTTTCCCCTACTCTCCTTTGCCTAATCGAAACCCGTAAGTCCCATTCTTTCCTTCTTTCTATTTCTCTAAAATACGAAATTACGAAACCCGACGGAATCGGAACAAATCCGATTTACGATTCGGTTTTCTATAAAAGTTCACTTCTCACCAATACATTCATGTTTAAACATCTTTATCTTGACTATTAAACTTTTAAAAATCAATTTGAACAAGTTTCATCACATGAAATGATAACCTTTCCAATTTATCGTATATTTTCACTTTAATACCATCATGTTTCGATTTCACATTTAACCCCTAAACTTTGCTATACATTTAAAGTAGAGCACGAGGTAACGACCTACCTCTACACACACGCAAATACAAACCTAAACGAAATCATCAAGAACTTAGAATACGATAAAACAAAACTTTCATTTAAATACCATATTCTTAATAAAACCATTCTTAAAAGTTTTAGAATTGATACACTTTTAAATAAGTACTTCTTATTAGGAAACACGATAAGTTGTGGACATCGATCGTCTATCTAAACCTGACTTTGTAGTGTCTAGGCTAGGCAAGTGAGCAAAGGTAACTTTAAAAGGCCCGTCTTACGATTCGTGAGCAGATCACTCCTTCCTCACTTGTACTTACCTGGCCACAATTGGCGGTGAAGAGGCGATTTGAGACTTCTAACGAATTGTCGTTTAGACTATTTAGAAATAGGCCAGTTGGCTTAGGAAACCCTAGAATCTAAAATACGGAAAATTTACACCTTTGCGAATAAATACCTTTTACTTTATAAAACCGTTTTCTAAAGGATTAGTATTTTACAATCTTTGCAAAGCGCCGCTACAACACACCTTTGGGGAACCCGTTAGGGATAGTACGGTTTATCGTGCACTCTCAGTCTTAGTAGTGCGAGATTCAGACATCCGCAAGGATCATTCGGTCTCGAAAGGTTTAAAATACGACATCATAAGAAAATGAGATTTTTGGAATATAAAATATTTATTAAAATTATTTTTGTATAAACATATGTATATTTATCATTTAAATACCTATTTTATTATAATATAAATTTTTCACCTTTTTCTAAAAATCACAATAATAAATTTTACACTAAAATACCATGAACTTCAGATAAATCAATATTACAGATAAATACCCTTATTTATAAAACTAGGATATTTTCACTAGAAATGTCACAACATAAAATCCACCCTCATTACAACTCTAAAGACGAACAATAAATACTTGAGGTGTATTTTGAAAAGTATATAAAAGTATTTTACCTAAAAACCCCTCAAGTTTTATAAATTACCCTAAGGACCCTAGCAATTATAAGACCTCGATTCACAATTCTGATTGTCTGACTCGGGTTTGAGTCTGATTAATCTGAATTGAATATGATTCAAGTCAACTTATAATCTACAAGATTCCAATTCAATATGAACACATGAATCCATGAATACAATTATCAATTTATACATCTTGACTGAACCGAACCATGGATATATATTCCTTTTACATGATTCACAGTATTCCATTTACGTGACTCTACGGTTATAACTGTTTCCTGATATCATGGTTTCGGTCAGTCAGTCAATCACTCATACAATCAATACAATTTTACAAGATAACAATACAAACAAGGCATCGCGGGGTTTAAGGGGTAGATTGGTACGGAAGGTGTTAAAGGTGGCACGAGGTGGTCAGATTTAATACACCTAACATGAATCCAGTTGCTATTGTACCGTGGCGTAAACGGTTCCTTGTACTATACGTGCCTCTAGTCTCTGGCATATAGAGACTCCCATCGTATACACTGGTATCTTTCTGTACCAAACTACAAACAACAGCGTTAATACGACATTACTACAGGATAATACAACTTTAACATATATTTTCTTATTCTGTCTTTTTTCTACTTTCCTCTTACCTTTGGGACTTACCGAGCGACCTGTTCGCTGACGACATTCTGTTTCTCTCTTCTTTGAATGTCGACAGGTGATTTGGACCCGGCAGAGATCGAGCCATCGCAAGAAGACTTGGAGCAATTTGCTGAAGACCCTGCTCTTTAGTTTCATTGTACACTTTTCCTCTCTGTACTTTTCCTTTCCTGTTATGCCACTGTTTAGGCATCTTTTTATTTCAGTTGTATTTCCTTTCATGTTTTATACAAAGAATGTTAATAAATAAAAGTTGCTGTTCTTTTTATTTCTTGTCTCTTGTGTATTTATTTTATATTGCTTAGATACGCTTAGCGTATGTACTTCTGAGTATATACGTAGCGGACCTCATCGCGTCCCCTTCGCCGTACACTGGGAAGCGGGGCGTGACATCATCACTCTGCCGGATCCGAGACGCCCACTGCAATCGGGCGACGTCAACAATCCCAATTACTGCTCCTACCACCAAATAGTGAGCCACCCAATCGAAAATTGCTACGTCTTTAAAAATTGGGTCGAAGACCAGTACCAACAGGGAAAGTTCGCGTTGTCCGAAAACTGGAAGGTTAACCCGCCGCAGCATACTCCTAAAAAGGTGGATACGCCGAGGGCATCATGCTCATTTGTAGGAGAAGCTCCATAGGAAGTGGTCCTTTCAGCTAAAACTAAAAGAATGCTGAAGGATTTTCAAGCATGTCCGGCGATTAGGTGGAAAAGCCCGCTAGAGCCTGAGATTATTGATGGAATGCTGAAACCGCGCCCAACGCCGAAAGTTGATAACGATGGGCAAAACCTCCAGGCCAAGCCTCCGAAGTCTTCGAAGAAAAAGAAAAAGGCTAAGAAGTCCGTGCAGCTCGACGGCAATCGTACGGGTCTGCAGAAATACATCGATGCACTAGAGGAATACAACCAAGAGGCACGGACCCCAGTCACACTGGAAGAGTTCTTCAAGCATGTTCTTGAGAACGGAAATAGTAACATTGATGAAGGAGACGATTCTTCGGAAGAACCCGAGGATTATTTAGCGAGTTGCCACATGATCTCTCACTCGTCGGTAAATGGCAAAGAAGCTCCTGACGTAGAGAAACTGTGGGCAGATCCAGAACCAGAATCCATGGAACCGTCAGATGACCCCATCGACAAGCTGCTGAACGAAGCTCTTCAAAAGAGCAAAACTGATCGAGAACGTGAAGCGGACATTTACGAAAAGGCCAAGCATCGGTGTCAGGTTAAAAAAACTCCGATGATGAGAAGCCATAATGTACCTCAACCGGATCAAAGTGCCCTTGCCACCAGCAAGAGCAGAATCAAGATAAGGAAGCAGTTTGCCAAAACTCTGTCAATGGGAATGAAGCTATCACCTTTCAAAGAAAATACTTCCGGGAGTACGTGCCCCGACGAACTGGATGTACATCCGAACTACTGCTTATACCATCGGAAGGTCACGCACCCTACCGAAGTGTGCAATGCCTTCAAGAAGTGGTGGCAGGGATACATTGCCCATCAACAACAATTCAAGCTAATGAAGCACAAAGCCCGTCGGGAGCAGAGAAGCACGACAGATGAGTATAAAGGAACAGCCGGTAACTGTCATATGGTTGATGCCATCCCAACAAAAGGGAAGTCTCAGGTTCTTACCTTCGGGAGCAATTCGGACGAGGAAATGGCCCTCGACCCTCTCTTCAAGGAATCCACCTCTGGAAAAGAAGAAGAGATAAGGAACTGTGAGAACATTCAGCTGCGTAACCGTACGTTACCTGAAAATAATCTCGGACCCTCAAACAAAGGTTCGGGAAAAAGAGACAAAAGGAAGGAAAAAGTCCCTGAGGAGATTGCTCTCGATGATAGAGTCGTCGAAGAGCTCACAGCCAAGGACCCGCTCAAAAAGAATAAGGTGGATTACAATGTCCTGGCACTTCTGAGAAAGATACCCTCATAATTGAGTATCTTGGACGCCCTTCTCCTGTCTAAAGAGGCACAAGATTCCCTGATCAAAGCGTTACAAGAGCCTGACCAGTTTCAAGCCTTCCTGGCGGAAGACAAGATGAAGGACGAGCTGGAAGAAGTCCACACGGCTGATATCACCTTCAGCGATGAAGACCTCCTTCTCGGAACGTGCGGGCACAACCGTCCGCTGTATGTAATCGGGTATTGTCACGATATCAATAAAGGGAAGATCCTGGTCGACAACGGGTCCTCCGTCAACCTTCTCAATGTATGAGTGTTGAAGGAGATTTGCATGAATGTGCAGCACCTAGCTCGGGATAAAATTACCATCTCCGGTTTTGACTCCCAATCATCACAAACGCTCGGGTCTGTAATACTGACATTATGCTTCAAGCAGCTCGTCACTGACATCAAGTTCCATGTTATTGACGCCATGACTTGCTACAACGCTTTGCTCGGCAGGCCTTGGTTACATGAGTACAACATCATCCCTTCTACACAACATCAGTGTATGAAGTACTTCAAGGATGAACTCGAGTACACAGTTACAGGGGAGCTGAACTTATTCTCCGTAAATAAAGTCCGCAAATATGAAGACGCCAAGTACTTCTTACCAGGCTTCGAAGACATGGAAAGATATCGCAAACCGGAGAATAAACAAAAAGCCTTCGCCACTATCCCGATATTTGGGAGCGATACCCAGGAGGATGAAGAGATGGTCTACTCGGGACAACCCCAAGGCAACAGGCCAGGACCATCTACTCCTATTCTGGTCTTTGGCAGTGACGTTGAGGACGAGACCAACACAGTGTTCTCCGTCCGCCCGTAAATACATACCTTTGCTGGAGCTGACCAGAGTTTATAAATTACCATGGTTCTGCAACGGCATTACAAAGAACTTGATGCACTTGATACGTACAGCGTGCAAGAGCTGCAAACCTTCTACGTCCTTCCTAAGCAAAGAGGTGAAAAGTCGATCCTTTTCTACCAATCTACGGAGACTAAAGTAGAGAAAGAAGTATGGCACGGTATCGAACCTGCGCTCGACAGACTTCAACCAATCCGTCTACCTAGATACTACGCAAAGGGACTGAAAAGGCTATTGAGATGCCAAGGTGTACCCTTCAAACAGACTGCTCAACAAGACCAGTTCTATAACAAAATTTGGGACGCTCCCGGGACTCAGCGAAAGATGCCCAACGGGAGAATGGAGATGACTGGCCTTGGATACGTTCGGTCCAAGAAACGAGAGCGATTCCATGGCTGCCATGTTATAAATGATTTTGGTGGAAAAGAGAATGCCGTTCCAGATAGCGCTGATATTGAAACAGAGCGAAATCCAGCCATGGGAATACCAAGCCCGTCATTCGAAGAACAAAATGAAAAGCTAATGAGAGAAGCAGGTCAAAAGGTTCGGGATGACCACAGTCGTGAAATGGCCATTTACGAAAAAGCCATGACGCAACGTATCATTCAGCGGACTACGGAGGATGACAATCCCCTTCACCCTCAGCCTGCTGTGCGCTCTCGCGGCAAGGGAAAAGTCCGACGCAGAAGCAATGATAAGATCAAGAATGAGAATGACGCTCGAAAACAGCGAAGCGGATCTAAGAAGCCACTCGAGCGAGGAAAAGTCAGCTGGAACCTGTCTTTTATGAAGAAGATGGGTCGGGGGTACTCTTTCCCTCAAAACAAGACAAGGAAAATATTCAGCCTTGTCATGAAGCATCAAATGATGACCTTCCCGGAGTCTCGGTACCCCGAACAGATAAACGAGGTCCATCACCCAGATTATTGCTCCTATCACCGAGCAATAGGACATCCTCTTGAAGACTGCTTCACCTTCAAAGACTGGGTTGAAGATCAGTATCAGCAAGGCAGGTTTACTCTATCCGACAATTAGAGTGTAGCCCCTCCACGAAAGCATGAGCCGAGAGCAGCTTACACTGCGAGGGAATGTCTAGATCATCATCGAGCTTGGAAACAAGCTCGTACCTGCCATATGATAACATTCTCAAAGGAGGGAGAGCACGAGAATATGGACGACCTCACCCAGTGCTTCGCAAATGAAGATGAGAACGAGGTGATCTCAGAATTTCCACCGACGCCAAAAGAGCTGGAAGATGGGATACATACCACAGCAGACAACCTGAGAAAAATCGACTTGGGGGCGGCAAACGAGCCAAGGCCAACGTTCGTCAGCAAGCTGCTGTCTGAGAAACAGGTGGCCATGTTAAAAGACGTGCTTATGCAGTATAAAGACTGTTTCACATGGAACTATTCCGAGATGCCAGGACTAGATCCAAAAATAGCCGTGCATAAAATGCAATATCACCGGACGTTAAGCCAGTCAAACAGGCGCCAAGAAGAATGCGGCTCGAACTCGAGATGAGCATCAACACCGAAGTCAAGAAGCTAATCGACTCTGGCTTTATCCAGGAAATTCAATACCCTGACTGGATCGCCAATATCGTTCTGGTAATGAAGAAAAATGGGACAGTACGCATCTGCGTAGATTTTCGAGATCTCAACAAAGTTTGTCCGAAGGATGACTTCCCGGTGCCTGTTACCGAGTTGATGATCGATAACACATCCACCCATTAAGTATTCTCCTTCATGGATGGATCTTCGGGGTATAATCAAATAAAGATGCGTCCTGAAGACCAAAAGCACACTGCTTTCCGGACCCCGCTAGGCATATTCTGCTACAAAGTGATGCCCTTCGGTCTGAAGAACGTTGGCGCCACCTACCAGAGGGCCATGACAAAGATCTTTGATGACCTCATACACGAGATTGTCGAATGTTATATTGACGACCTCGTGGTGAAAAGTAAATCGTACGAGGAGCACTGGGAGCATCTGAAGATAGTGTTCCAGCACCTTCGGAAGTACAACCTGAAGATGAACCCTCTGAAATGCGCGTTTGGAGTTTCCTCAGGCAAATTCCTAGGATTTATCGTACGACACTGGGGCATCGAAATAGACCCGTCAAAGATCAAGGCGATTATGGAAATGCCTTCGCCAAGAACTTTTAAGCAACTGCGGTCTCTCCAAGGAAAGCTCGCGTATATCCGGCAGTTCATAGCTAACCTCTCCGGCAAATGCCGCCCCTATAGTCATCTAATGAAGAAGGGGACCCCATTCGTTTGGGATCATAAATGCCAAAACGCACTGGACAAAATCAAGCAATATCTGCAGAACTCGCCGGTACTAACCGCTCCGGTCAAGGGAAAGCCCCTTATTCTGTACACAACAGCCCTTGAAGGTTCTTTAGGTGCGCTATGGACATAGGAGAACGACCAGGGGAAGGAGAGAGCTCTCTATTATTTGAGTCGAGTTCTCCTATGGGAAGAAAATAATTACTCCCCCATCGAAAAGCATTGTCTGGCACTGATCTTCGCGGTAAAGAAGCTCCGACATTATGCCCTGGCACATGAAGTCCATCTCATATCAAAGGCGGATCCTTTCAAGTATTTGATGTCGATAGCCATATTAACAGGAAGGCTTGCCAAATGGCGACGGAGACATAGTAAATCGGTCAGGGGGCATCGGTCCCTCCTCTTGATGGAGTTCTCGATAGTATATCGATCCCTCAAGGCAATAAAAGGCTAGGCCATCGCTGACTTTCTCGCTGAGCATCCGATACCCGCCGACTCTCCCTTAAACTGCGAATTGCCGGAAGAACATGCGTTTGACACAATCGACGAGGAGAAAGAAGGGAGTGGTACCCGATGGGAACTTTACTTCAATGGAGCGTCCTACTTGAAGAAGCGAAAGCAAAACACCCCCATGATTAAAGCCGGGGTAGGCCTTATCTTCGTCACTCCGCAAGGAGGGATAGTGCGTTTTGCCCTTTCATTAACAGAGCCGAGAACAAACATGAGGCTGAGTATGAAGCTTTGATAGAAGGTCTTGAGATTGCTGTCAACATGGGGATCAAAAACCTCCTCATATATAGAGACTCCCAGCTGGTCGTTAGCCAAGTAAATGTCGACTATCAGACGTGTAATCCAGAGCTGGTAAAATATGGCAAAAGAGTGCAGCAATTACTGACTCAAATCCCCTCTTACGTCTTGGAAAGCATACCGAGGCTGGAAAATAGCAAGGCAGATGCATTAACCAAGCTCGCTAAAGAACTGGCCGACGAAAACTTCTATGACGTAAGGATCATTGTGCAAAGCCGCGGATTCTCGCACCGGTAGAGATATCTCCGAAGACGTCTGGAAGAAAGGAAGCGACCGAACAAGCGGCCTTCCAAATAGAGGACGAAAAAAGGCTAAGAATTAGAGAGAAGTCTTCATAGACTACTTCAATTCCCATCGAACACCCGAAAACGTATCTTCGAGACATCAGCTCATGAAGCGAGCTGTGTCTTTTGCCTTCGTCAATGATACTCTATATAAGAGATCGTTCGATTGTTTGTGGCTAAGGTGTCTGGGACCAAAAGAAGCAAGGAGAGTCATCCAAGAAACTCATGACGGACTCTGTGGTTCCCACCAAGCTGGGCCAAAGATGAAGCTGAAGATCAAAAGAATGGGTTACTATTGGCCTATGATGATTCAGGACTGCCTCGAATATGCGAAGCAGTGTCACTCGTGCCAAATTCACGGGGACTTCATCCACCAGCATCCGAATCTGCTACACCCAACATTGGGTAGCTGGCCATTCGAAATGTGGGGAACCGATGTAATCAGGCCCATCGAACCAGCATCATCCAAGGGACATCGGTTCATACTAGCAACGACCGATTACTTCTCTAAGTGGGCAGAAGCAATACCGTTAAGAGAGGTAAAGAAGGAGAACATCCTCCATTTCTTCAAAACACATGTCATCTACCAGTTCGGCACTCCGCGACGGATCATCTCGGATAATGGGTCGGCCTACAGAAGCCATAAGATCAGCCGCTTCGCACAGCAGCATAAAATAGACTGGAGATACTCTTCAGTCTATAATCCCCGACCTAACGGTCTAGCTGAGGCTTTCAACAAGACCTTGACAAAGATCATAAAGAAAACGGTGTCCAGAAATAAAAAGGGCTGGCACGAGAGATTGCATGAAGCTCTCCGGGCTTATCGGACCACGTTCAAGACGGCCACGAATACAACGCCATTCGCGTTGGTATTTGGTACGGAAGCAGTACTTCCTTTGGAGATAGAGCTACCCTCTCTATGAGTAGCGGTTCGATACGAGCTGACGGATGAAGAAAAGGCCCATCTTCGACTTGAGGAGCTCGATGCCCTCGATGAAACTCGTCTCATGGCGCAGCAAAACCTAAAAGCTTACAAAGCAAGGATGACGTGCTCATACGAAAGATTGACTAGGCCGAGAACGTTCCGCCAAGGCGAACTCGTGCTGGTCGTAAAAAGACCTATGATCCCCAATCGTGCTAAACGGGGGAAATTCGAGCCGAACTATGAGGGCCCGTCCATCATAGACAAGGTCTACCAAGGTGGGGCCTACTTGCTCATGGATATGCATGGAGAAAGACCCTTCCGGCCAATAAACGGCTGGTTCCTTAAGAAATACTACGCTTGACAAGTCACGGCTCAGGTTAATGATAAATGACGACGCTCGTGTCCGCTCGCTGTCTTCCTGAGTCCAAACCCTATAAGTAGTATCCAGCGAAACCTCGCCTTAAAATCGCCACAGACCGCAACGTCCTTAAACTAGCTAGGGACCGCAATGTCCTTAAACTAACGATGGACCGAGATGTCCTTAAACTAACGATGGACTGAGATGTCCTTAAACTAAATAGGCCACCTCAAAACTTGGCGACAGTGGAATCCAGGTCCATAAGTCCTAGCAGCGAGGATTGCAACTTAAGTCTCTCTAGCTCCACAGCTACCCCGGTTGGCGAAGTCCCACCATAGCAAAAAAAACGGCACGTCCACAAGCGAAATTGGCACGGATGAAAACCTGAAAGGGCTCCGTGAGTAACAACAGCAGGACTGCCGGCGAGTTTGTGAAAACCCGCAAGGACGCGGACTCGTAAAAAAAATTCATGTACACTTGCAAGGTCTTCTAGACCTTGTAAGAAGAAAATACATGCATGAGATCCTTATGACTCACAAGGGAGTAACACACTTAAGGATCCCCGCGATTCCTAAGAAGAAATTACACTTACGTGATTCTCACGACTCGTAAGGAGAATCTCCCCTTATGAGACCCTCACGGCTCATAGGATTCGAAAGCCTTAAGTTACAGGGATCTGAACCTGTTCTTAAGCCATTACATCCCCAGATTGCCCTACAAGTGGTTCAATATTGACCCTTGTATACAATCCACAGGCGCAAATAAACGTTTCCCCCACCAAGTCCCACCAACGACGAGGAATGTCCTGATGCGGTGAATGGCGCTTGTAAGTCCTCTCGACTTATAAGGAGAAAACACTCTTGTAAAATCCTTACGGCTTATAAGAGAACACACACTTAGGAATCCTCACGACTCCTAAGGAGAAAAACACACCTACGAGACCCTCACGACTCGTAGGGAGAAACACCTTTATGAGACCCTTACGGCTCATGAAGTCAAAAGCCTTGGTTGACAGGATCCTAACCCTGTTTGCTAAGCCACCGTTGTTCGAATCGACAAAGGCAAATGATGATTCGCTCCTGGCAACAATCCCAGTGGTAGCGATGCTGATGCCTAGATCGGTATCAAATTCCAAACCCTTTCACGGAAAATGATGATTCGCTCCTGGCAATATTCCAGTCGCAGCGATGCTGATGCTAAGATTGGTATCAGACATCGGGTTCCATACTCGCAATAAAAATCAGCGAGCAAAAATGCATATGAAATAGCCGAAATGTTTGGGCAACTCGCAATAAAAATCAGCGAGCAAAATATATGCATATAAAAATAGCCGAAATGTTTGGGCAACTCGCAATATAAAGCAGCGAGTAAAAAGAAAAAACAGCCGAAATGATTGGGCACCGCGAAAAAATAGCCGAAATGATTGGGCAATCCCGACTTTCACGATATAAAAAGCTGAAACGATAGAGCATCACGGAAAGAAAAAAAATGAAATGAAACTTCTGCCCTGCAGGTGAAATCACATCGACCCCTGTATACAATCCATGGGTACAAACGAAAAAGGGAACCATATTGTCCCACCAGGCTCCGTCAAAGGGAAGCCAGATCTTAATGGCTACATCTACAGTCTAGAAATCAACAACGGCTTTCCTTCTCGTTCCAACCAGAAGTAGATGCGACGTCAGCAAAACGGAGCCACGATAAAGTCCCCTAGTTCCAAATCTGGACAGTTCACAGACAACCTAGAGACTACCTCGGAACCACGGCAAAGCCCCCTAGTTCCAAATCTCGACGGTTCACAGACAGCCTAGAGACTACCTCGGAGCCACGGCAAAGTCCCCTAGTTCCAAATCTCGACGGTTCACAGACAGCCTAGATACTATCTCGGAGCCACGGCAAAGTCCCCTAGTTCCAAATCTCGACGGTTCACGGACAACCTAGAGACTACCTCGGAGCCATGGCATAGTCCCTAGTTCCAAGTCTCGACGGCAGCATCCACAACCTAGAAATCAACAACATCGTTCTTCCTCCCTCCAGCAAGATGCATACGTGACATCAACAAACGGAGCCATGGCAAAGTCCCCTAGTTCCAAATCTCGACGGTTCACAGACAACCCAGAGACAACCTCGACAGTCGTCGCAATATTGCAGACATAATATCAACAAACGAAGCAAAGGAAGATCCCTAGCTTCAGGGTCTTGACGACAACTCAAATGAGACCTGAAAGACTATCGGAGACCATCCCACTCCAGCGCGGAGTGGTCATGACTCATTGGAGCACCCAAACCGAGCCTAACCTCAAGTAAAAAGCGACATAGAATATCTCTAACACTTTCTCTTTCGACCGTAATATCACCTGGAAGATTACTTGAAGGCGTCTTGTCCAGCCCCCGAAAGGATCAGAGACACGACAGTCGCGGGGCTACTCAAATAGCAAGATTGCGTATCGAGGAATACACCGGACAACGCGTCAGTACGACGGGTAAAAAACCCTAGTACCACAGACCCAAACGGACTTCTATTAGCAGGAGTTAACAGTGACGTTAGGACATCCTTGCGAGAACTTCTCGATTCGTCTCGACTCGTAAGGAAATTAGTGTCCTTGCGAGAACGTCTCGATTCGTCTCGACTCGTAGGGAAAAGCCTTAGGCAATGGGGATAAGGACTTGTTTTCTAAGCACCGGGGCCCTGCAATTCGGTTCAAGATGGACTATTGCATACTATTCACGGACCACACTTTCCAAAACCGAATATCGACAAGGAGGAAAACAACCGCTTACGAGTCCTCTCGACTTGTAAGGGAAAAAAATTCTCTTGTGAGATCCTTACGACTCTCAAGAGAAAACACACTTAGGAGTCCTCATGACTCCTAAGGAGAAAATACACCTACGGGATCCTCTCGACTCGTAGGGAGAAAACCCTTTATGAGACCCTCAGGGCTCATAAAGTTGAAAAGTCTTAGGCGGCAGATCTGAACCTGTTTTCTAAGCCATTGCTGCCCCGCACGGAGATCAAGATAGACTATCTACAATGGCGCTCGCACTAAAAAAATGTCATATACAGGGGCGAGATACACGCACAAATATATGATGAACAGAAAACATTCAACAGAAAGCATTCAACAGGTAATAATAAGAAAAATACATTGAAGCAAATATACTACTCTACAAGGAAGAGATCACAAAATGTGGGATCAGAGATACAAGGGTTAACAAAATAATAAATAAAGTTTTCCAATTCTCTATCTGCCCTCTCTACCATGTCGAAGCGGCGGTCTTCGCGAGGAGTTGCTCCCCATTGATTAGCGCCATGCTCATCGGTGAAAGCAGACATGATGGCCCGTCGAGCTCGTATCTGACTCAGTAAATGAACCGAACGATCCTTCAGAGGCTGAGTAATCAAGTAGGCCTCATGGAAACATTCAATCTTGTCCTCCGCCGCATCGAGAGTCGCCGGAGTCATCTGCGTTGGATGAGGAGGGATATCAGCAAGCACGGACAAGAAAATCATTCGGAGCCAAATGGAACCCATAGGCAGAGGAGAACCCCTACGAGCTAGGAGTTCGTACTGTTGGGGTCAAAATTTGCACCCCGGTTGACCGAGTCAAAGTCAAGGTCAACCCCAAGCCAGGTGGGCCCAAGCCCAGGTCAAGCGGGCCCATGCCCAAGCCGAGCCCGCGGCTAAGCCTCCCCATGCCAACAACAAAATCATGTAATAAATAATTTTTATGTAATTTTTTATGCATGAGTGGGCATAAAGCCAAATTTTTGTAAAGCCCATGGCTTATGTGCAAAAAAAAAGAGAAATGGCACATGAACCATGGGATGGGAAAAATACCATTTTGTAAAGCCCAAGGGGCTATATGTAAATATGTAAGCATATATAAGGCAACATTATGAAAATATCTAAGACACTTTTTCATTTCTCAAAATCTAGGGTGTGTGCCTCTTTCCCTTTTCTGAAGGTTCTAAACCTTCTTCTTTCTTTTGAATTAAATCAAGAGTTTTACTCTTCCTTTTATAAAACTAAATAGTTTCTCACCACAAAACCCACAAAGGGGAACTCAGATCTTCTATCAGATCTCAGAAAGGAGAGATTTTTAAAATCTCATACTTTTTGAGCTTCAAGATCCGGCCAACAAAAGAAGAAAAAGGAGACCCATCTCCAGAAACCCTACTTTGGGGAAGATCCAGAGCACAAGGGGAGAAGCCCTTTCATCAGCTTCAAAATACCCTAGGAGTTTAACTCCTCACGCACACACACACACACACACACACACACACATACATACAAAATAATAAGTGTTCCTTTCTGGGAGTACAACTCCCATTGCAGGGACCAAGTCCCTTTGCCCTCCTGAGCGTGCCCTTGCGCTCCTAGCGCCCGAGCGTCCACGTGCCCAACACGTGGGGTGCTAGCGTTCAAAGCGCTAGTGCCCCTGCGCCCAAAGCGCCTGCGCCGGAGCGCCCGCGTCCGAGCGCCAGCGCCCATGCGCCCAACATATGGGGCGCTAGCGCCCAAAGCGCTAGCGCCCGAGAGCCCACGTGTCCGACACGTGGGGCGCTAGCGCTCTTGCGCTAGCGCCCGAGTGCCCACGTGCCTGGCACGTGTGGCGCTAGCGTCCGAGCGCTTTCTCCCACGCATCCTTTGGATGCCCTTTTCCCTTATGTATATATATATACATATGTATATATATATATATATGTATATATGTATATATACATATACAAACACACACACATACTCTACGACACTGTCCCTGTTAGAAAAAAAATTCTAATGGGGCGCTGCCCCGCACCCCGCAAGGGGGCTGCTAGCCCCCTTGACCCCCAGTCCGCTATCCGGGTAGCAGGACCCCCGTAAAAAAAAAACTCTGCGGGGCCCCCGATATATCCCAAACCCCTTCAAAACACAACACTGCACATTGAGTTCGCATGACCAGTTTAACCCGTCAATCGGAGGTTCTCTCGCTCCAAATGCGAGGGGTAATTAACGGCAGCTTAGTCCACGGCTGCCGGAAATTCGGATCCCCACAATCAATAAACCCCAGCCTAACCTAGGCAGGGGGAATCTGTAATGTGCCTGACAAGCGCGTGTGTATTCCCATCTCAATGGGGTGACGAAAAACACCCTACAAATTCTGGCACGCCCGGTGGGACCTTTCTCTCCTCCCATATTTTGGGTTAAACGTTCATGCGACTCAATCAATATACATATCGACTGCCTGTACTGAAATCATGCTTCTTTGTGCAGGTTAACAAATTTCAAATTTCAATCTCCGGTCGCAGCAAAAATGTCTCCAAGGATAAGCTCAGCTCTCGACATAGCTCCCATCTCCTATACGATGAAGATGGACGCCAGGACGGTCCTTCCGGCCAGTCTCGGGCGACAATGGGAAGAGCCGCCGCTACCATTCGGCTCTATCCTGTTCGTGTCAGCTAACGCCATCCCAGCTCCTCAAGCCCCGGTGACAAACAAACCGGTCTCGAAAGGCAAGAGGCCAAATGTGGTGGTCTCGAAGGCGCCCCAACTCAAACGCAAGTCGGTATTTGAACGACTCTCCTTGGCCTCAGCTGGGGATAAGGCCATCAACACAAATAAAGCAACAAGGCATCTCGAGCAAGCTCCGACGGTGCCCCTGATAACCGATCGATCGGGTGTCTTCTCTAAGCTCCCCGCTAATCGACTCACGGTGGCTTTCCAGGAAACAGATGCCCGCCAAGCCCTTAAAATTGAGAAGCTAAGACAGAAAGGACTCAGATATAGAGCCAACCAAAGGGCTAGGGCTCCTGCTAGGCTGAACCTCATGAGATTCGAAGAACAGGGTTACCCCGTCGAAGATGAGGAAATGGCTGGATATGTGGTCCACACTGTCTACACGGTGGGCATGCGCAGCAAGAGCAATGACGGGGCCACCACATCTCAATCCAATCTGGCTTGAATGTGGTTGCCGCTTCTCAAGAACAGCCACCTCCGCTGGATGATGAAAACCCTTTCGACAAGGATGATAGGCAGAAAGACCCCTCAGTCCATGTAGAGTCAAGCTCGGACAGTGAGGAAGAGTCGACTTTCCGCCCCAGGACCGCGGAGCAAGAGCTGCTTCAAGAGCTCCGAAAGCATCTCAGAAGAAAAAACAAGGAGATGGCCAAGCTCTACTCAAAAATTGACGACTTGACAAACGTTGTCTTACAGCTCACGGCCCGACTTGCCTCTCAGCCGCCCAATCAAGGGCAGGGCTCTGCTCATGAACCGAGAAACGGTGTCCCAGGGCAGCCGATGCCTATTCCATCAAATCCAAAAGTGGGCGGACCGCATGAAAATCAATCGCATCCTATCTCGGGAAATGTCTTGGCTACCGATGAAAGTAGCCCGCTAACTCAAGATCAAATCATGGATTTGGTTGCCGACAAAGTCAAAACATTGGTGGCCGAAGCCGAAGCGCAAAAGGATACCAGCAGTAGTAGGAGACCATATCCTGCTCAGTATGATCTGGTAGAATTTCCTAGCGGCTATGTCATCCCCAAATTCGGAAGATTCGATGGGACGGGAAATGTGAATCAGCACATCGCCCACTTTAAAGCCTCATGCGGGAATACTGGGGGCAATGATGCGCTTCTCCTCCGCCAGTTCGTTAATAGCTTGGCCGACATTGCTTTCGACTGGTACGCGAGCATACCAGATGGCTCCGTCATAACTTTCGTCCAAATGGAGTCTCTGTTTCGGCAGAGGTTCATGAGCGTCAGCGATAAGATCACCATTGCCAAGCTCGTAAGGACCAAGCTAAAGAATAATGAAAGCAGCACGGATTTTATAACCCGATGGCGCAATCTCTCCGTCAAATGTGAACCGCCGATAGAGCAGGACCAATCTGTTAGTCTCCTTGTCAGAAATCTCAACAATTGGATGGCCCCGTTTCTATACACCGTGGGTCTCAAAACATTCCAAGAGCTGACCAGGAAAGTTCAGATGCTGGAGCACTCAAAGCAGGAGTCCTCCTCGGATTCCCAAAACAACAATAGGTCCTGGAGAAACCGAAAGGACGATAATCGCAAAGGCGGAAATCCCGACGATTCTGAATCTTTCAACACTTAGGCTAACCGAAATAAGCGAGGGATGAGCGGGCCTAATGCCAACCAGCCTCGGAAGCCAGTGTTCGGAGAGGGAGGAGAATCTCCACTGAAAGAGAAGCTGAATAAGGTCTATTCCTTCAGAAGGGACAAAATCCGTAAAATATTCAAAGACGCCCTGAGGAACGGTCTACAACTGCCAGAGTCAAAAAGACCGCAGGAAGCGAATATAACCGACGACCCCAAATACTGCCCCTATCACAGAGTGATAGGTCATGTCATTGAGGACTGCTTCGTCTTCAAAGATTGGGTCGAAAAGTGAGAGATAGAACTGTCTAAAGGCGTGTTAGCAAACAGTCCAGCTGCGACCGCCAATTTCATACAAATGGAGACCGAAGTTCTTCGTGAAACTGATTCTCTTAGACATCTGCCTTTCTCTAAAAACAATCGACCACCACGTCATTAAACTGGAATAATCGACCTCTAAGTCGTTAAACTGGGAATGTAAAAAAAAAATATGTAAATAAACAAAAAATGTGTAAATAAAAGAAAAATAAAGAAAAGCCGAAATGATGGGGCAACTCGTAATAAAAATCAGCGAGTAAAATAAAGATGAAAATAAAGCCGAAATGATGGGGCAACTCGCAATAAAAATCAGCGAGTAAAATAAAGATGAAAATAAAACCGAAATGATGGGGCAACTCGCAATAAAAATCAGCGAGTAAAATAAAGATGAAAATAAAGCCGAAATGATGGGACAACCGCGAATAAAAGCCGAAATGATAGGGCAATCGCGATCTTCGCGATAAGAAAAGCTGAAATGATAGAGCAATCGCGGTAAAACAAAAAAACCAACAAAAACAAAAACAAAAACAAAACAAAACAACGGCGAATGATGAGTCGCTCCTGGTACCATATTCCAGTGCAGCGATGCAGACGCCGACCAAAATCCAATTTCCCAAAACTCTCCCAGCCCTACGGTTGGTCCCCAACTTGACTGCCGTATACAATCCATGAACTCAAATGATTCTCATCATACCCGTGCCCCACAGCAACCACCTGTCACGCGGCCGGTCTCCGCCCTTGGAACTCTGCTCTATTTGGAAAAACCCACTCATGTGTCCTCACGATACATGAGGAGAACAAACCTTTGTGGGATCCTTACGACTCACAAAGGAAAAACACACTTAGGGGTCCTCACGACTCCTAAGGAGAAAATGCACCTGCGGGATCCTTACGACCCTTAGGGAGAAAATGCTTTTATGGGACCCTTACGACCCATAAAATTGAAAAGCCTTAGGTGATAGGGATCTAAACCTGTCTCCTAATCCATCGCTTCCCAATAGGCAATGGCGAATGATGAGTCGATCTTGGTACCATATTCCAGTGCAGCGATGCAGACGCCGGCCAAAATCCAAATCCCCAAATGGCGAATGATGAGTCGCTCATGGTACCATATTCCAATGCAGCGATGCAGACGCCAACAAAGTCCCGAAATTCTTCCGGCCCTACGGTCTGGATCATACATCCTGCAAAACCGTATACAATCCACGGGCATAAAACGATCCCAATCTCTCTCAAGTCCTACCGGCGAGACCACATTCAAAGTCCCACCGGCGATAAAAAAAGAGAGGTTATGTCCACAAGCAAAATGGGCACGGATGAAAACCCAAAAGGGCTCCGTGAGTAAAAACAGCAGGAATGCCGGCGAGTTTGTGAAAACCCGAAAGGGCGCAAACTCATGAAAAAGAAATGAAATGCACTCGCAGAGTCCTCTCGACTTTGTGAGGAGAAAATTCCCGCGTGAGATCCTTACGACTCACAAAAGAGCAACACACTTAGGAGTCCCCACGACTCCTAAGGAGAAAATACACCTACGAGATCCTTTCGACTCGTAGGGAGAAAATGCTTTTATGGGACCCTTACGGCCCATAAAATTGAAAAGCCTTAGATGATAGGGATCTAAACCTATCCCCTAAGCCACCAATTTCCAAATCCTCCCGGGGCAAATGATGAGTTGCTCCTGGTATTATTCCAGTGCAGCAATGCAGATGCCGATCTAAAAACCAATTCCCAAATCCTCCCGGGGCAAATGATGAGTTGCTCCTGGCATTATTCCAGTGCAGCAATGCAGATGCCGATCTAAAAACCAATTCCCAAATCCACCCGGGGCAAATGATGAGTTGCTCTTGGTATTATTCCATTGTAGCAATGCAGATGCCGATCCAAAAAACCAATTCCCAAATCCTACCGGGGCAGATGATGAGTTGCTCCTGGAATTATTCTAGTGCAGCAATGCAGATGCCAAACCAAAACCAATTCCCAAATCCTCTCATGGCAAATGATGATTCGCTTCTGGTACCATATTCCAGTATAGCGATGCTGATATCAACCAAAATAAAATCAAACCAACAATCTCTATGGGGAATCATGCTCCCTCCCAGAATTTACCCTGTGTCGAAATCATGCTTCACCTCGGGATATCTGCCTTCCCTGTCAAAATTATGCTTCGGCTCGGAATCTACCAACGACCTCCTCGTCGGAATTATGCTCCTCCTCGGAATCAAGTCGACCAACGAGCTCTGCGTCGGGATCATGCTTCGTCTCAGAGTGTACCCCGCGTCGAAATCAAGCTTCGCTTCGGTGTATCTTCCTTCCCTGTCGGAATTATGCTTCGGCTCGGAATCAACCAATGACTTCACCGTCAGAATTAAGGTCCGCCTCAGAATCAAGTCGACTAACAAGCTCTGCGCCGGAATCATGCTCCGTCTCAGAATGTACCTCGTGTCGAAATCATGCTTCGCCTCGGAGTATTTGCCTTCCCTGTCGGAATTATGCTCCGCCTGGGAATCAACCTCTGCATCGAAATTATGCTTCGGTCAGAATGTCTGCCGCTCTTCGGAATGATGCTCTGATCCTTGGAATCATGCTCCGCTCTTCGAAATGATGTTCCGATCCCTCAGAATGATGCTCCGATCCTCGGAATTTTGCTCCGACCCTTTGGAATCATGCTCCGATCTTCGGAATTATGCCCCGACCCTTTGGAATCATGCTCCGCTCTTCGGAATGATGCTCCGAACCTTGGAATCATGCTCCGCTCTTCGGAATGATGCTCCGATCCCAGGAATAAGGCTCTGATCCCTGGAATCATGCTCCGCCCTTCGGAATGATGCTCTGAACCCTGGAATCATGCTCCACTCTCCGGAATGATGCTCCGATTCTCGGAATTATGCCCCGATCCTTGGGAATCATGCTCCGCTTGTCGGAATGATGCTCCGAACCTTGGAATCATACTCCGCTCTCCGGAATGATGCTCCGATTCTGGGAATTATGCTCCGACCCTTGGGAATCATGCTCCGCTTGTCAGAATGATACTCCGACCATGGAATTATGCTCCGCAAATCGGAATGATGCTCCAATCCCCGGGAATCATGCTCCCCGAGGGATGCTCCGCCCTCGGAATGATGTTCCACCTCGAAGTCCAGCTTCAAGATCCATCAATTTCATGCACACAACTCAAATGTGCGGTGTGCATTCATTGATGGGGGGCACTTTGTTGGGGTCAAAATTTGCAGCCCAGTTGACCGAGTCAAAGTCAAGATCAACCCCAAGCCAGGTGGGCCCAAGCCCAGGTCAAGCGGGCCCATGCCCAAGCCGAGCCCGCGGCCAAGCATCCCTATGCCAACAACAAAATCATGTAATAAATAATTTTTATGTAATTTTTTATGCATGAGTGGGCTTAAAGCCAAATTTTTGTAAAGCCCGTGGCTTATATGCAAAAAAAAAAAGAGAAATGGCACATGAACCATGGGATGGGCAAAATACCATTTTGTAAAGCCCAATGGGCTATATGTAAATATGTAAGCCTATATAAGGCAACATGATGAAAATATCTAAGACACTTTTTCATTCCTCAAAATCTAAGGTTTGTGTCTCTTTCCCCTTTCTGAAGGTTCTAAACCTTCTTCTTTCTTTTGAATTAAATCAAGAGTTTTACTCTTCCTTTTATAAAACTAAATAGTTTTTCACCACAAAACCCACAAAGGGGAACTCAGATCTTCCATCAGATCTCAGAAATGAGAGATTTTTAAAATTTCATACTTCTTGAGCTTCAAGATCCGGCCAACAAAAGAAGAAAAAGGAGACCCATCTCCATAAACCCCACTTTGGGGAAGATCCAGGGCTCAAGGGGAGAAGTCCCTTCATAAGCTTCAAAATACCCTAGGAGTTTAACTCCACACACACACACACACACACACACACACACACACATACAAAATAATAAGTGTTCCTTTCTGGGAGTACAACTCCCATTGTAGGGACCAAGTCCCTTTTGCCTCCCGAGCGCGCCCAGAGCGCTAGCGCTCGAGCGCCCACATACCCGACACGTGGGGCGCTCGCGCTCAAAGCGCCAGCGCCCTTGCGCTCAGAGCGCTCGCGCCCATAGCGCCAGCGCCCGAGCGCCCACGCGCCCGACACGTGGGGCGCTAGCGCTCTTGCGCTAGCGTCCAAAGCGCCAGCGCCTGAGCGCCCACGCGCCCGATACTTAGGGCGCTAGCACTCTTGCGCTCTTGTGCTAGCGCCCGAGCACCCACGTGTCCGACACGTGGGGTGCTAGCGCCCGAGCGTCCACGTGTCCGACACGTGGGGTGCTAGTGCCCGAGCGCCCACGTGCCTGGCACGTGTGGCGCTAGCGCCCTAGCGCTCAAAGCGCTAGCGCCCAAAGACGCTAGCGCCCGAGCGCTTTCTCCCACGCATCCTTTGAATGCCCTTTTCCCTTATGTATATATATGTATATATACACATATGTATATATATGTATGTATACATATACAAACACACACACATACTCCACGACACTGTCCCTGTTAGAAAAAAATTTCTAACGGGGCGCTGCCCTGCACCCCGCAAGGGGGCTGCTAGCCCCCTTGACCCCCAGCCCACTATCCGGGTAGCGGGACCCCCGTAAAAAAACTCTGCGGGGCCCCCGATATATCCCAAACCCCTTCAAAATACAACACTGCACATTGAGTTCGCATGACCAGTTTAACCCATCAATCGGAGGTTCTCTCGTTCCAAATGCGAGGGGTAATTAACGACAGCTTAGTCCGCGGCTGCCGGAGATTCGGATGCCCACAATCAATAAACCCCAGCCTAACCTAGGCAGGGGGAATCTGTAATGCGTCTGACAAGCACGTGCGTATTCCCATCTCAATGGGGTGATGAAAAACACCCTGCACGTACAATACCGCGTCACATTGGTCATCAGTAAGAAGAGGATCCGCTAACCGCGCAGCAAAGCGAGAAATAATCTCCTCGATAGGCACCTCCCAGGGTTACCGGTGAGCATGGGGACGGTTGCAAGCCATAATTCTTGGTTTGTTTCTAAAAAATGATCACCCTAAGGTCTGAATGGATATCTCTCTGTGAAGAAAGAGGAATATGAAGCTTCAGGTTATAAAAAGAAGCATTCAAGTCTAGACACGGAAAATTTTGTGCATGGTGGAACTATTCCCAAGGCCGGAAAAAAGAGGCATGGGGAACAAGATAGTTAACCCGCAGGAATCAGAACAAGGAGGTGAAACGATCCCATCAACAAAGTCTCACGTGCATGACACGTGAGCACCCGCATTAATCCTTTTGGGGACTAAAGCGGTACCGCACGTGCATGACACGTGAGCGCCGGCGCTAGTTCAGGATTAAAATCCTCAACGGCGCCTCACGTGCCTCACGCACAAAACACGTGAATGCCAACAACAGTATAACGACACTTCATGCAAGAAATATGTGAGCATTGGTAAAAAAGGAGGAAAGAGAGTTTTTTCATTCATGCTCCAGGAAGTTATACATGGTAAAAAAATGTTTACAATGGTAAAACACTAAATCCCGGACATGGATTGAGGAATTCAGAAGCAAGGCCGAATAAAATTCTTTTGGCTTCTCTGACCATTTTCGTGTGCATTTTCTCACGAATGCAAGCGTCAGGATTCTCGCTGATATTGTCCGTCCTCTGGTAGGCAGAGATTATCGTCGTCTGTTGGAAGACTTGATGCAAGATATCAACAAGATCATCTCGCCACCTCTTCAAGATCAAGCCCATCAGATATACTGAGTGCACCTTGTCTTCGACATCATCAAGTGGTTCAAGCGGCATGGCTTCGTTAAATTCAGGAAGTGCTTCCCAAATCGCCCCCACGATGATCTTCAAAAGAACGGAACGACGGGGGAGTAGTCGACCGTTGTATTCATCGAAGCGACGCATAATCTCAGCGCATTGAGCATTCGTAAACTTTTGGTTTTGACAGCGGCCTTGGACGCGAATGTCTTCATACGAGATAATTTCGTCAAGATTATACAGATAAGCCGCCATAGTATCTGAAAAGAAAAATCAGTGAGAGTTTAGTGATCAAAATTATCAAGAAAATGCATATTGTGAGAATAAAAAAAAGGATTCTCATTAAACAGACACGGGAGTTTAAACAACTTTTGACATCCTCGTAGAGAAAACAAGTTCTGTTAAAATACTTAACGAATTTAAATTCGTGCAAATAAAAAAAACCGATGAAAATGTTCTCAAGAACACCAGAGAATGAAATTCCTGAAGGGCCCTTTTGAGCTTTCAGAGCTAAGTTCTTCAGTGAGCAATTAAATTCCTTTTATGCGGTGGAATTAAATTCTAGAAACCCTGATGATGGGGAAACGAAAAATAAAAATGCCATGAATCCTTAAAGATCAGAGGGGGAATGCCCAAGACATTGAGGTTTACTACTCAAAGATCACGTCTTTGGATCTCTGAGAGATGGGTTTCAGAAGAGAGCAAAGCTCTTCTGGTGGATTTAAAATCCAGGAATTTTTTTTAAGAAAAGGGTTTTTTTTGTTGTTCAAGATCTTTACCTAAAAAGGGTTTCTTTTTCTGACGAGTTTAATTCTGAAATTGCAATGGGCAGAGAACTAAGCTCTGAAGAAGAGAATTAAATTCTCGAAGAAGACAAGGAAAGAAGAAGATGAAAGAACAGTGGCTTCCCAAAGACAAAACCCTTGCATTTATAAGACGTGACAAGGACGGTTTACCTTCCCATTCCCCTAGGCAATCCAACGGCTGTAAAGGTGACAGCGTTGCACTCACGTTTAAGCCATGTGAGAACAACGTTGTGGGGGCATTTGTTCCCTTATAAAAAAAATGAATAAAAAGCGATGGGAAAAATTTCCCAAATGGAGTATCACGTGCCCGCACGTGATGCGCCTTGGAGCAAAAATTATAGGCATTGCGCTTAACAAATAAGGCTGAAATTGAGCCTCACGAGTGTTGGGGTCAAAATTTGCACCCAGTTGACCGGGTCAAAGTCAAGGTCAACCCCAAGTAAGCGGGGCCAAGCCCAAGCAAGTGGGCCCATGCCTAAGTCGAGCCCCGCGGTCGGCCTCCCTCATGCCAAAATAAAAAAAATTATGTAATAAATAATTTTGATGTAATTTTTTATGCATGAATGTAAGCAAAATAGGCATAAAGCTAAATTTTTGTAAAGCCCGTGGCTCATGTGCAAAAGAAATGAGCACATGAGGCATGGGATGGGCAAAATGCCATTTTGTAAAGCCCAAGGGGCTATGTGTAAATGTGTAAGCCTATACAAGGCAACATGATGTTGAAATAAAAAAAGAACTTTTCATTCTCTAAAAACTCTAGGGTTTGTGTGCCTCATTCTCCTTCCTCAATATTCTAAAACCTTCTTCTATTTTTGAATTAAATCAAGAGTTTAACTCTTTCTTTCTAAAAAATAAATAGTTTTTCACCACAAAACCCACAAAGGGGAGCTCGGATCTCCCATCAGATCTTAAAAAGGGGAGATTTTTAAAATCTCACCCCTCTTGTTCTCCAAGATCCGGCCAACAGAAGAGGAGGAAGGAGACCCATCTCCAAAGATCCCATTTTGGGGAAAGATCCAAGGCTCACGGGAGAAGAAAGGGGCCCCCTTGAGTATTTACAAAGATTTCTTGGAGTTTAACTCCACAAACCAAAGTTTCTGGGAGTTTAACTCCATAAAAATAAACAAACAATAATAATACATCTTTTTTAAGGAGTTTAACTCCTAAAAGTCAATTGGAGTATAACTCCCAGTACGGGGGGCTGAGCCCCTCCTTTTTTACTTTCCGCTGCGCCTTGCGCACAGCGTCCGCGTGCCGAGCACGTGGGGCACGGGCGCCTTCTCCCATGCATCCTTTGGATGCCTTTCCCTTTTATATATATATATATGTGTGTGTGTGTGTGTGTGTATACACACACACTCCACGACACTGTCCCTGTTAGAAAAAAATTCTAACGGGACGCTGCCCCGTACCCCGCAAGGGGGATGCTAGCCCCCTTGACCCTCAGCCCGCTATCCGGATAGCGAGACCCCCGTAAAAACTCTGCGAGGCCCCCGATATATCCAAAACCCCTTCAAAACACAACACTGCACATTGAGTTCGCATGACCTGTTTAACCCGTCAATCGGAGGTTCTCTCGCTCCAAAGGCGATGGCTAATTAACGGCAGCTTAGTCCGCGGCTGCCGGAGATTCGGATTCCCACAATCAATAAACCCCAGTCTACCCTAGGCAGGGAGAATCTGTAATGCGCCTGACAAGCGCGCGCATATTCCTATCTCAATGAGGTGAAGAAAAACACCCTAAAACGAGCAGGCACGTGAGCATCTATATACAAAGTATGTAGGCGCCTTCCTAAAACAAATAACAGGCCAAAGAAGCTCACGTGTCAGCACATGATGCTCTTTGTTATGCTTAACTTCGTGGGGGTCATGTGACACACGTGACATTCCTAAACATCAGCTCACGTGCCAACATGTGATGCCTTTCTCTGGGACTGTTGCATATAAGCAAACCAGTTTAATGCCATGGGGGTCACATGCTACACATGAGGGTTCCTAATGCCTTCTGAGCCGATAGAATTAAATTCTAAATAAGAGGGAACAAAACCCTATTTGGAAAATATTTCCTCGGATCTTTCTAAACAAGAGAGATTATTCTCTGTAAAACAGAGCACCGTTGGATTAAAGATCCAATGGTGATTAAAAATCACCAAGCTACAGAATAAGCTTTGTATGGGAAAATATTTCCCTAATCTTTCTAAACAAGAAAGATCACGCTCTGTAAAACAGAGCACCATTGGATTAAAGATCCAATGGTGATTAAAAATCACCAAGCTACAGAATAAGCTCTGTATGGGAAATATTTTCCCAATCTTGTTGAAAACAAGAAAAATATCTTCTGTAAAACAGAAGTCGTTGGATCAAAAATTCAACGGTGGATAAAATCCCCGAATCAATTAAAAAAATCTCTCAATAAGAGATTTCCTTAACTAAATCAACAAACTTGCCTCTACTATATAAAAGACCCAAGACTTCAAGTCTTGCAGAGAGGAGACCCCCCTCATAAGATTTGAGAAACAAAAAAAAGAGTTCTCTTTGGAAAAAAAGAAACCCTAGGTAAGAAAAAAGACCTAGAGGTCATTTTATCTCCTTTTACAAGAGTTTAACTCTTCCAAAAAAAGAACTTAGTTTTTCCTCTGGTTGAGCTCTGCAGAAGCAGATCTCTCCACAAGTTGAGAATTTAATTCCCAAAACTTAGAGAAAAGAACTAAGTTTAAAGAATTTAATTCTTCCAAAAGATATAAGAATTTAATTCCTCTGATAAAACTAGGGTTTAACCCTGCATAAGAATTTAATTCTTATAAAACAAAGGATCTGAAATTCTCAAAACTCAGGTCAAGATCTTCATGCAAATAAAAGAAACGATTAGCGTACAACGCTATAACAACAGATCACGTGTTCCCACGTGAGCACCTCCGAGGAACAAAAAGGAACGACAGAGATCGAGTCACGTGATTCCACGTGACCCATTAATAGTGCTTAGAGCTTGTAAAAGGAAAAGGGGAATAAATTCAGACAGTTCCTATTTTTGGCGCGTCTCACGTGATCCCTCGTAACCCCCAATAGTGCTTAGCACTGATAAAAGGAAAGGGAATAAACCCAAAGAAGCAATGCCCAATTTTCGGGTGCCTCACGTGTCACACGTGAGCACTCCAAATTGCAGTGTTGAACATTGCTTTAAAGCCTCACGTGGGAGCACATGAGCGCCAAGCAAATATCAGTGTTTAACATTGTAATAGGCCAGCTTTAGCCCAAATTAGCCAAGTCTCCCGAAGCCAAAACCTTTTGACCATCAATCAACTGAGCCCCCCTATACTCAGGTCTCCCCAAATCGACCTTAGTTCCAAAGATGACCAATGATTTCCTGATACATGGCGTCTAAAACAATGTTCGTTACATCATGATCTCTCCCTTCAATCTGGAGTTCGGTTCAAGGGTACATCTCTCTACACCTCTGATACATGTCGTTGTAATTCTTCAACGATGTCAGAGAGGTGGAGGGGCCCGACAACCAACAGCTCTTGGATGCACTCCCAAACCCATGAGCATACCCTAATGGACCGTAATGTCCTTAAACTAGCTATGGACCGTAATGTCCTTAAACTAGCCGCGGACCGCAACGTCCTTAAACTAAACCCTCATACCAAAAATGGTGATCTATGGACCGTAACGTCCTTAAACTAAAGCAATAGAGCCCAAATGCTCTTTTGTTGGATCAGAATGATTCCAAAATCATGCTGAGTAGATATTAGTCTAAAATTAGACTAACGTATTCTCAACAAATATTTAAGTTGATCTTAACCTCAAACGAGATTAACGATCCTTAAATTAACCTAAACCCAAATCTAAGAAAATACGGATTTGGACTAATCCATGCCCTACAGGCGACAACACAAATTATTCTCCGTATACAATCCACGGGCAACCAAAAATAAAACAAACACACACGACATGAAGTGGCCTTCTGGAGCAGGAGAAAGTGGTTACCGCGATGCGGTAACGTAATTAACTGCAGTGGCTTGCGCTTGCAGGGAAGAGCGTCCCCACAATCAAAAAACCCCTCACAACGAGGGGGAATCTGACGAAGTCTGTTACAATGGCCGCATCCGTCCAGACCTCCGATACACGATGCCATAAATCAACTTGGTATCTTCGGAGAGGTGGACGGATAAAACCAAATAGCATCTGCCCCCAAATTCAGGCAAAACGTTCGTCTTCCCCGTTTTCGGCGGTAAACACGTGTCTCCTCGACGTAGATCATCTTCGGCCTCGAAGACTTCATGCAAGCTTGTTCTTTTCATCTTGTGGAGCCATTCTAGAGTCCGGAAGATCACTACTTGGAGCGAAGGGACTACTACACGGAATTATTGAAGTGAATGACCGGTCTACAAAGGTTGTATTCCATGTTCACTTAGATGTAAAGTTGTTTACATGTTGTATTGTCTAATTCTTTAGTTAAGATTCTAGGGTCAGGGTTTTTTAGCATGGCAAATTTTTGAAAATGGCAGCCTCCCGAAACCTTGCTATCGTGCTTGGCATTCCTACAAAATATGTTGTATGAATGGACAGCTATACCTCTCGATCTTTTATTAATTCCCATATTAAAAATTATTTCTTTATTATTTTTCATTTATACTCACTCGTCACCTTCTCCTAATTTTTCGCTTACTCAAAATTAGGGATCCCCTTCTCCCTCATCGCCCTCAGATCCTCAGCGGAGCTCCTGCAAGGCCCGTCACCCTCACACCACCGAAAGGGTTGAAGAAACCCCACCCAAAATCCTTCATCTACGACGGTGCCACAGACAACGACGAGTAAAAGTATCCACATCTCGAAGAAGAAGAAGAACAAGAAGAAGTGAATGGTACAGTTTAGATCTTTGGCTTTGAGGAGGTCTGCTGAAGGAGGAATGTGGGTAAAGTTTCGATCTTTAGCATTTTTATGTTTTGCTAAATGAGGAAAGGGGAATGATGGAGGTCGTGGTCTCCTACAGATGCTGTCCTCCGTCGATCCTGCGATGACGGTCTTGGACGGCTGAGATTTGTTTTGGAAGTTGTTAAGTGTGGATCTCAATGGGTTGGTGTTGGACGCCGAGCTACCTGCAAAGAAGTCCCGAGGTGGGTGACCATTGTAGGACCCTATGACGATCAAGTTAGAGCCGAGAAATAGGTGCAGAGTAGCGGCGTATTGAGATAAAATTCAGATAGCTGAGTCGTCTGAGAGAGGGGTTTATATATGGGTCGCGTGGAGTGAGCAGGTGCGAGGTCACCGCCGTCTGTTACGCCCAAGCATTATCCTCGCCTTGAATGGCGGGATGCTCTCATTAATGGGGGGGGATACGCCTATTAATAGGGGGATGCGCTCGTGTAGGACGCGGATCGTGTGGAGGCGGATATCTCTCCCTAGAGATATACGCGAAGCCGTTGCGGGGCGCATAGGATCCACGCTCTTGGTTGATCGGGAGAGACCGACGAAGCTCGGCACGTCGGGGGCTCGGAGAAGAGCCGGGAGGCCAAGGAAGCTCGGCATGTTAAGAGCTCGGAGACGAGCAAAGAGACTGAGATAGCTCGGAGAAGAGCTGTTGGTAGTTTCTTAGGTAAAGGTGGAATGTATTCAAGGAGGTCTCCCGAAAGGTCGGATACGTTCCTCGAGAAAGGGATCCTGAGGAATGTCCTTGATGCAACTCATTTATTACATCCCCGCAGCCTTCGGGACATGTCATCCGCCACGTGTCGTAGTCTGAGAAGACACCACTTGTGAGCATCATCATTAGCCCCTCACTCTCGTTCCGACCTATTCATGGGTCGGGTCGAGAGTGGCCTGCTCGGTTCCCTTTGTTCATTTTGGCGCCAAGGAATCATAACGCGAATCTCCCGGGACGGCATGGCGTAGGGCAGTTGCGTCATTTCAAGTTTTAAGTCCACGTGGTGTCTCATCGTGCACCTAAGTTTTCGCGCGTATCCCCGATGACGTTAGCGGATCAGTGAGATGATTGCGTTTTAAAGAGGGGTCGCCGTTTCACTCGATCGTCAGTTGGGCTGGTGGCTGTGGATCCATATCTTTATGGGGTAGGAAGCTACCCGGTCGCCTTGTGATGAGGGCCTTAGATCCACAGCGTTCTTGGGCAGGAAGCTACCCGCTGGTGGATGAACCGAACAGGAAGCTACTCGGTCGCCTCGTGATGAGGGCCTTAGATCCACAGCGTTGTTGGGCAGGAAGCTATCCGCTGGTGGATGAGCCGAGCAGAAATTTGCTCGGTCGCCTCATGAAGAGGGCTTTAGATCCACAGCGTTGTTGGGCAGGAAGCTACCCGCTGCGGATAAACCGAGCAGAAAGCTACTCGGTCACCTCGTGAAGAGAGCTTTCGATCCACAACTTTGTTGGGCAGGAGGTTACCCGCTGGTGGATGATCCGAGCAGGAAGCTACTCGGCTGCCTCGTGAGGAGGGCTTTAGATCCACAGCGTTTGTTGGGCAGGAAGCTACCCGCTGGTGGATGAGCTGAGCAGGAATTTACTCGGCCGCCTCGTGAGGAGGGCTTTAGATCCACAGTGTTATTGGGCAGAAAACTACCCGCTGGTGGATGAGCTGAGCAGGGCTTTAGATCCACAGCATTTGTTGGGCAGGAAGCTACCCGCTGGTGGATTAGCCGAGCAGGAATTTGCTCGGTCACCTCATGAGGAGGGATTTAGATCCACAGTGTTGTTGGGCAGGAATCTACCCGCTGCAGATGGGCCAGCAGGAATTTGCTCAGCGGCCTCATGATGAGGGCTTTTGATCCACAGCGTTGTTGGGCAGGAAACTATCCGGTAGTGGATGGGCCGAGCAGGAACCTACTCGGCCGCCTCGTGAGGAGGGTTTTAGATCCAAAGCATTTGTTGGTAAGGAAGCTACCCGCTGGTGGATGAGCCGAGCAGGAATTTGCTCGGTCGCCTCATGAAGAGAGCTTTAGATCCACAGCGTTGTTGGGCAGGAATCTACCCGCTGCAGATGGGCCAGCAAGAATTTGCTCGGCGGTCTCATGATGAGGGCTTTTGATCCTTAGCGTAGTTGGGCAGGAAGCTACCCGCTGCAGATCGACCGAGCATGAAGCTATTCGTCTGCCCTATAGGGAGTTTTACCATGGAAACAAAAAGAAGTAGTTCAAATTGCAGGAAACAAGAATCTTTATTATTAAATAAAATACAGATTATGTGATTCAGTTTAAATTCTCCTTCATTGAATGACCGGTTTCGGTAGGTGTCCTTGTTGTTCGGACTTGGATCAGTCGGTGATGACCATGATCTGTCTGATCGTCGGCTCTCCGTCTTTAATTTGATCGGCTTGCCCTCTATCTGCTTGACGTTTATCTCGCAGGTATTTTGCTAAGTGAACGGGGTGGATCAGCTCCTCGATGTAATCGCGCAGCTATTTACAATCCTCGATCGGATGTCCTTGCGCCCGATGATAGGCGCAATACGGGCCTCGAAGCCGTTTTCCCGTCCATCGGGTAGCTGGCGGGAGCCTAAAGAACTTTTCTCCCTTAGCTTCCTCCAGCAGCCCGGTCTGAGAAATGTTTAGAGGAGTGTACTCCTGGAACCTTGGGGAGTAATATTTCAGACGATCGTCTTTCCTTTTCTCTTCCCTGTCCCTCTTCTTCCGGTCAGCTTGGTCGCCTCTGGGCATGTTGGAGTTCACCTCGGACTCGAGTTGGATTTCTTGCTCGGTCAACGCTTTCACTTCGGCCATGGTCTTAGATTGCGCCAATGCAAAAGAGCGGAGCCACTCTTTGTTCCTAAGACCCGACCTCAGCGCGGTGATGACTGTTTCATCACGGTGCTCGGATACCTCCAGAAGAGCATTGTAGAAGCGGGTGACATGCTCTTTAAAGGATTCCATGTCTCGGCTCTTGACAGTGAATAAGTAGTCGACTGTCTTCTTCTGCCGTCGGTTGCCGACGAAATAGCCGAGGAATTGGGTAGCCAACTCGTCAAAGGTGAGGATGGAGCGCGGCGCAAGCTCCCGGAACCAGTCCTGGCCAACCCGGATTAGCGTATTGGGGAAAGCTCGGCATTGAGCCGTGTCCGGGTTATCTTAGAAGCTCATGCCCGCTGTAAATGCGTCCAAGTGGTCCTTTGGGTCGGATTTCCCGTCGAAGAGGGCTACTTTGGACGGCTTGTTCTTGGATGAGACGTGCTCGGCCAGTAGCTCTTCTGTAAAGGGCTTTATGAGTGAATCGGCGGAATATCGGGCCCCTTCGCTGGATTTTTGGTCATTTCGTCGTATGCCTTTGATTTTCTTTTCAAGGGCTTCTAGCCGCTGGTGGTACCCCGAGGATTCAGCACTGTCGGAGTGGCAGTTATCCTCGCTCTAGGTCTGTGCGGCAGTACGGCTTCGATTCCATTCTATCAGATTTCTTAAATTCTCAGATGAGCCCTTCTTGAGTAATCCCGACGTTCTCCGCATGCGCGGCCTCGGCGGGAGTGGGGGTGTCGGTTGTGCCTGGAAGCAGGCGAACTGACCGACATCTCCTTAGGAGGTGTGAGCGCGCGGCGGGTGTTGGAGCAACAACCTAGTCTCCCCTGAGATCAGGGTGTGGAGCTGTCCGGCACCCGGCGGGTCATGGAATCATTCGCCGCATGCGGGTCATAATCGCCAGAGTCGGCACGCCGGCGCTCGGTGACGCTGAGGTGAGCGTGAGCGAGATCGAGGGCTTGAGTGTGCCCTTCTATTCTTCGGTGGACGTCGTTATCCCAGAGAGGGGGAGCCCTGGTCTGGTGGGTAGGGCCCGCCGCTTGAACGCAGACGAGAGCATCTACCAGCGATGTGAGCCTGTCTATCCGGACGGACAAGGCGTGGATGATATTAGGAGGAGGAGGCGAGCCGCTCCCGCATCCGTTGTGGCGGCTCGTATTCGGATCGTTGCGGTCGTCACTCGCCATTGGATCGAGAGCGGAAGATCAACTTTTATGGTGGAACAAAAAAGTCTTTTATTCCCACAGACGGCACTAACTGATGGAAGTCGTGATCTCCTTCAGATGCTGTACTCCGTCGATCCTACGATGGCGGTCTTGGATAGCTAAGATTTGTTTTGGAAGTTGTTAAGTGTGGATCTCAATGGGTTGGTGTTGGACGCCGAGCTACCTGCAAAGAAGTCCCGGGATGGATGACCACCGTAGGACCCTCTGAAGATCAAGTTAGAGCCGAGGAATAGGTGCAGAGTAGCGGCGTATTGAGATAAAATTCAGATACCTGAGTCGTCTGAGAGGGGGGTTTATATATGGGTCGCGTGGAGCAAGCAGGTGCGAGATCACCGCCGTCCGTTACCCCCCAGCGTAATCCTCGTCTTGAATGGCGGGATGCGCTAATTAATAGAGGGATATGCCCATTAATGGGAGGATGCGCTAGCGTGGGACGTGGATCGTAGGAAGACGGATATCTCGCCCTAGAGATATATGTGGAGCCGTTGTGGGATGCATGGGATCACGCTCTTGGTTGATCGGAGGAGGCCGAGGAAACTCGGAACGTCAGGGGCTCGGAGACGAGTCAAGAGGTCGAGACGAGCAAGGACACTGAGATAGCTCGAAGACGAGCTGTTGGTAGTTTCCTAGGTGAATGTGGAATGTATTCAGGGAGGTCTCCCGAAAGGTCGGATACGTTCCTCGAGAAGAGGATCCCGAGAAATATCCTTGATGCAACTCATTTATTCCATCCCCGCAGTTTTCGGGACACGTCGTACGCCACATGTCGTAATATGAGGAGACACCACTTGTGAGCATCATCATAAATTCGAGATCCACACTCAGCAACTGCCAATCAAATCTCAGCCATCAAAGACCGCCATCAATGGATTGACGGAGGACAACATCTGAAGGAGATCACGACCTCCATCAGGAAAGAATGGTAGTAGATGAAGAGGTTGAGGGAGGCGGCGAGGAAGGGGGAGAAGAAGAAGAAGTGGTGGGCGTCGGCGAGGGTGGAGCGGCGGTCGATGGCGAGCTTGAGGAGGGGCTTCCGTTCCCTGTAGAGGGCGACCGCAAAGTTGCCGGCGAGCTTTCAAGGTTGTGCAGTTCCCTGTTCCTTGCTATCTTAGAGTTTTGCTTTGTCTTTTTAGAGAGAGATGTGTTTGAGGGTTTGCTTGAGAAAGGAGGGGAAGAAGGGGCGGGGATTGGAGGACGCGGCTACAACCTGGTAAAGGGCGCAGCCATTGGAGAGGAACTTGCTCTTGCCAACGATGAGAAGGCAGAGGAGGAGGCATAGGATGTGATGGCCGCAAGGGCAGAGCGGAGGGAGGTGAGGAGCGGGGTGGAGGCAGTGCCATGGGTGGCCTCCTTGATGATATTTCTTTTTCTTGCTTTCTTTTGTAAATTAAAGGTCGCAGGGGTTGACCGGGAAATCTTATAAAATGGAGAAGAAAAGTTAAATATTGCTGACGTACGTGGCTGCTAAACATAACGTTTGTAGACGGAACAATAATTGATGGTATTTAGTTGCAGTGGGGTGTGGTAGTTCATGGTACTTATTTGCAATTTAATTAGTTAATGTTATCAATCGCAAAAAAATTGAAATTTGATGGATACATTTGTGTATTTTAGCCTTGATTTTATACTTAAGTTGCGTGTCCTAACAAATTTTATCATATATTCAGTATTTCAAAAATGAATTTTTTTTGCATGTTGAGTCTATTAAACATGTTTTGCATGCACATACATGGAAGAAATCAGAAATGATGTATTCTGTTTATATATGCCAAATCATTAGAATCCTTATGAGATTAAATGATAGAATTCCATTAACTACATTATGCAATGCCAGTACTAATTAATAAGAAGAAAAAACTATAAGACGTTGGAGACAATCTTATATCCATTTCAACAAATATGTGGTATAGCAACAGTCTAAAAAACCTCTGTTCTATATTAACTTTCATAGTTAATTGAGGTGGGGACGGATCGGTAGATGAAGCTCGCGTTAAGGGAGACGGCAAGATGGAGGGAGGGGTGACACTGAAGGAGGAATCAAGTAGAGGTAGGAGGTGGAGGCAGACTTAGAAGTGATCTGAATCTTGAACTGAGAGTCAGCCCATGTAGGATGTTGGCCGTAGAAAGATGAAGCCGATGTTAAGGGAGGCTGCAAGATGGAGGCAAAGGGAGGGGTGACATTGAAGGAGGAATCAGTAGGAGGTGGAGGTAGACTTAGTGGTGATCCGAAACATGAACGAGAGTCGGCCCATGTAGGATGTTGGTTGTAGAAAAAGTAGATGTCTTGCTCATGGTGGCGGGGTCAGGGGAACGGCAAGCAGCGTTGGAGGCAGAGTAGGGTGACGACGGTGCTGGAGGTTGGATGATGAATTAATCATGACCTCTTGCAACCATGGACGAAACCAAAATTATTTTCTTTTGAGGGCGAACCTAACAACCATTTTTTTGCCAATGAAAAGATTGTGCAATAGACATTCCTTTTCCCCGATGAAGCCCATCAAAAAATATGAAAACACATAATACAAACATGTTAATTAGATAGAAAAACTTATCAAGTTTAGTCAATCAAAGATGTTAATTAGAAAGTTTAGTATTTTTACTTCTAAATATTTATGTTAATTGATGTAATTAAAAATTCAAACTAAATGCAAGTTAATAGTTGAGATTTTATGGTCTAGAATTTAGTAAAAGTAAATTTTGGGAGGAAAAATTTGAAATGCAAACAAAAAACATGCTAAATTTAAGGGGGTTGCATAAGGAATTCCGGCTTGTTGGGTCCGTGTTCTTAATTCTTTCTCTCTTATGACCAGGTATATAGACAGACCATAGAATTTTCCCTTGTACAGTACCATCGTCTCAAGCTTACAGGAGCTTGATTGCTTGGTGACAAGAGTGCAAGAGAGCATAAGAATTCCTGTGAAACACCCATTTTAAAGGAGATTAATTTGGAAGTCTCCTATGGAGAGAGAACAAACAAAAGGTGAAATTTATGGAATGTGAGTGAGTTTTATGAATGATAGAGTATGATTTATTCTATTAAGACAATACACAAATCAATTCCCTATAAGAATTTGTGAATTCCTTCTGTGTCTAATCATAGATTAAATGATAATCACTAGTATATAACCATCAATCTTCTTTTCTTAACTTTGTGTTAATATCACTGGCTTAAGAATTTGAAACTATTCATAGATATTCAAAAGTACCGGGATTAAGCCAAACAAAAAATATGCTATTTTCACCGCATATTGTATGGGAGAATTAACAATACGTCACCATCCCATAATGCAAAATAGGGAAAATAAATTAAAAAAAGGAAAGAAATTAAAATGAAATCCTTGTTCAAGGATATATAAGAAGAAATTGTAATTGTGAAATTACGAGACTATTTGCTTCAGACATTTCAAAGGTCCCTGATAACACAAAACCCATGAACCAAAAGCAGAAAATCATCCACAGAATCTATCAGAATACATAAATTGCACTGTGTTCATCAGAAAGGCAGAGAACAAGAACAAGGCCAATGCAGCAAGCGAGGATCCAGAACTTGGAATGCAAAGGATCATGCCATACCAGTCAAGTACACCATCCTACAAGCATGCCAAAAAGCTAGTTTATATGATGCACACCATCGTTTTCATGCTAAAGGCATTTTCTAACAAATTTTATCATGTATCCAGCATTTCGAAGATATTTATTTTCAAATCGAGTCCATGATACATGTTTTGCATGCATGAGAAAAAAAAAGGAAATATTGTGGTCTATTTATATATGCCAAATTATTAGGATCCTTATGAGATTAAATGATAGAATTCAATTAAATACAGTATATAATGCCAACATCGATTCATAAGAAGGAAAAGTTATAAGATGTTGGAGACAATCATAAATAGTACATCACAACAAATTCGTAGACAATCATAAATGATTCACAGGACCAATTTACATTACGTAGATTGTGTTGTCCATAGTAATAGAGATTTGGCCGAGGACGAAGAAGATGATGAGGTTAATTGAGATGGAGTGGCGTTCTAGGCTTTTGGGATGGACGGCGTTGTTTCTGGTGGTCTAAGCTCTTTTCTTTTCATTTCTGCTCTTCTGTTCTTATTTTGGTGAACTGGACAAGTGTGGCAATGGTTCTAATTCTTTTTGGATGTGTCATGTAAATTATTTTAGACTTTATGCTGAATGATGACGTTGTGGGCGTTGGGTGTTTTTATTAAAAAAAATTTAATGTATTTGGGTGGTTAATTATCCACCTTTTATCTTAAAAACACAAATACATAGAGTCGATGTTAGGGACGGAGCTTGATGTGGAGCCGAAGTTAGGTGCAAGGATAGATGAAGAGATAGTTTTAGTAGGCACGTTGGAGATGACGTTAAAGATGGTAATGGTGTCATGGGTGAGGACAAGGTGCAGCGTAATGGGAGAGGGCGAGGCCGAAGAGGAGATGTAGTCGGCGATAGTGTTTCTTGAACAAGCTAGCCCATGATGTTAGTTCGAGGTGCAGCGTAATGGGAGAGGGCGAGGCCGAAGAGGAGATGTAGTCGGCGATAATGTTTCTTGAACAAGCCAGCCCATGATATTAGTTATAAAAGTAGTAGAGGGGTCGCTCGTGGAAGCGAACGACGGTGTTGGAGGCATAGTTATTATGATTGTTCGTTAAAGAACCTATATACCTTTAAATTATTTTGGAAGTTTACAAATTATGTTTTATTTTATTGAGCTATACACAATCACTCCCTTTCAAGAAATTTTGATTTTCTTTTGTATCTAATTATAGAACTAAATAACCATCACTAGCAAAACATTATAAATCTACTCTTTTACATCGGGTATATATGAATGTCTCTGATAGATTTGCTCTACAAATATTGTGTGTAATCAATTTATGTGATAATTATAGAACTAAATAACCATCACTAGCCAAACATTATGAATCTACTCTTTTACATCGTGTATATATGAATGTCTCTGATAGATTAGCTATACAAATATTGTGTGTAATCAATTTATGTGATAACCATGGAAAAATTAAAATTAAAAAATATATAAAGTAAAATGTAAAAAAAGAAGAGAGGTTCGTGGTTATAGGTGAGGGAGGAGAGAGTTAGAATAATCCTAAACGGAAACAATAAAAGTGTTGGAATAGTCCCGCGCACATCATGAAAAATAAGTTATATACATGGATATATAAGATCTAGATTGGCATCCCACCGGCTTAACTCTTTTGGATAGAACTCAAATATATCGAAAGCCTATGTACTCTAAAAAAAATCCTAACACTTGAAATGCTTAAACTTGATATGAAAGTATTACTGGCTTAAGGATTTCAATTTATTAATAACTATTCAAAAGTAATGAGATTTACCCACACAAAATATGCTATTTTCAGTGAACGACATCACCATCCCATTATACAAAAAGGGAAAAAGAGATTCAAAAAAAAAAAATCCTTGTTCAAGGATGTACAACAAGAAATATTGTTGTGAATAGGTGTGAGCCTACTTGCTGCAAATATTTCAAAGATATCTGATAACAAAACCCATGAACTAAAACACAAAATCATCCGCAGAAACTGTTCGGATATATTTCACTTAGGTTTGTTCAAAGTTTCACTGGGGTAAATCTATTTATCCCCGACAAGAGAGGAGAGAAATTATGGAGTTTAGCCTAATCAAAGGCAAATAATTATACAAGGATTACTAGAAACACTATGGTCTTCGGCCAAAAGAGGCTAGTTGCAAACTGAACGGATAGAATGCCAACTCTATTACATGTTAAATATCAACTTACATGATAAATTCATCAGTCAAAACAATATTCCAAAGGGCGCACAACAATGCCATAAAAGATTGCAGGCTCGATACGAAGTAATCCATACCGTTATTCGCTGTCAATGGTGATCGTTTCGATTCTCCAACAAATCTACCGAGCAAGCAGAAAAAGGATACAATGACCGCATAAAGGCTCGTCTTGCTTCTGATCCAAACAGACAAATTTCATCCAATCTCATTTTCTTGAAATCATGCGTAAAGACCACCCTCTTAAACAGTATTAAAACCGCATCTATCAACAACGGATGAAAGCCAACAATTTCCGGCACATCTATTGGATTGTCACACCCACCCACAAACAGCACCATCATAGCTTAATTATTCCTGGAAATTCCAATGCATGTCCGATCGCACGCACGGCTTCTTTGTGCCTATCGGAAAATCGACGAATCCATGAGCAACATCACCTCCTTCCAAGGGACCAAACCTAAAAATTTCCAAAATTTCAACAATAGAAGATTTGTACACTTGTACTCAAATTCCCCACCACCAGCAACGTCGAGGAAAACAGAGATGAACGAATATATAATTATAATGTTTGCGTGTGTATGAAAACAAAAATGTTGCATTTGTAGCTCCTTTTTTATTTTAAATGAAATCCAACTGTAATGTTATGGCCATTTTCTTTCTTCTCGGATGTTCGGTGCACCGAGGTAAAATTCCTCTTTACATTATCTTTCTATTTGTTCTCCTTTCCTCTCGCGGTGAAAGGATAATGATTAAAATGACGAGGGAAAAAAGAAACAAAAGAAAATGACATGATTTTGATTTGGCCTGGTCATATGTTCACATGAAAAGCCAATTCCGGCTTAACCGGTTCTTTCGGCCATTAGTTGATCCAAGGAAGCATAATGAATCCGTACGGCCAAATAAAATATAATAAAAACGCATCAAAGATATTTCAGAAAGAAAGAAAAAGTACTAAAGTTTGACTTTTTAATGTATCACCCTTTAAACTTTTAAGTTGTTTAGATTTCTTTCACAAGTAGGAAATATTCTTCTAACAGTGGAAATAGACTAGGATTTAATTTTTGGGTAAATAAATCTAGATAGAATTTGGAAAAGGATATATGGTTATTAAATGAAGAAAATGGATTCGGTAACAAGTGAAAAGCTTGAGAAGACTAGAGAATAATAGGGACATGAAAATAGGAGCTTCTCTATTTTGTAAAGAGGGAGAAAAGTGTTCATGTGGGAGTTGTTTAGAAAAGTTGTGTATGAACACTTTCTTCTTTTGGAGGAAACCCCGGCACTAGTTGATTTTTTGTATTTCTATGAGAAGCTCTACGGCACCCACGATTCCCAGCAGTAAGCGTCGGTACATCGCGCGTAACAAATCCTTATTATTACAAACTCGTATTTTTCTAATTAAATTGGCGCTGTGAGAAGCGGTTTATTTTTTAATAAAGTTTAGTGCAGACTCACATGAAGAACGGTTTCCTGATCAATGGAGATGAGATGCTCAACATTCTAGTTCCAAAGTCGTGTTACATCACATGGTTAGATAGGACCATTTTATAGATAGGACCATTTTATAATCGGACCGGCTATCTCTCAAGTTAGAGTAGAAAGTTTCACAGCAAGAGCTATGCTTTTTTGGTTAACATTCTCGAATAAATATTCAAAAGGATTGCTTACAAAATATGCTATTTCCCGGAATGATGTATGTCAAATACCAGTAAATCACCATCCCACTGTACCAAAAAAAGGAACAAATCCCAAAACAGAGATTTCTTGTTCAAGAATATACAACAAGAAATTGTTATTGTGAAATTTCTGAGATCACTTGCTGCAAGTTTTTCAGAGATCTTTGATAGCTGACAAAACCCATGAACCAAAACTCGAAATCATCCACAGTAACTATCTGAATATACTTTTGCTTAGGCTTGTCCGCGTTCTCACTTGGGCTAACTCTACTTATCTTCATTAAAGGGATCGAGACTTTGTAAGGAATTCTGATCAAATTTCCTGAAGGAGATGTGAAGGCGAGATGTCTATCGCTTCGGAATGCGATTTTCTCTGTCGATATGAATAAAAGACCTGCGATTGGACCCGAAGTCGTTGAGAGATAGCATTGAAAGGCTTTGAGAAGTTTTTCTCTTTTCCCGACGGAGAAATATCTTTTGAATATTTTTTCTATTCCTCCTGCTTGCAGAATCCTTGCCCCCAGGCTTAATTTGCCTTTCACAGTTTCGGATATCTTCGGTGCCAAACTAACTGTAAATTCAAAGAACGAAGATAAAAAAACTCATTATCACGTACTACAACAAGATTTTTTCTCAAATACATGTGTCGTAATTAGGATATCCTGGCTAAGTTTCAGAAAAATACATGAACTATCAATTTTTGAGACGAATTCCATAAACTTATAGGTTACGAATAAACACAGAGAACTTAGTCATTTGCAAATAATTACCACAAACTTGCAAATTATAATTTTAAAGTTTCATCACTACCACAAAGTATTGCGAATGAAAAACTGCCCGTTGTATTAAAATTTAAAGCACTGCAAACTTATACTATTTATTAGCAATTTATAATGTTTTTGGTGTTCATCTCAAACATGCTGATCGTTCATGGTATTTTAATGTAATTTAACCTATCTATCTTCTATTTTATAAAGTAGATTCTTATGAAAACTGAACACAGCATGAATACCTACCATGATCTCTAATTCCTTGTGCGTAGCTATCTGCCTTCTTGCTGAACTTACTCATCCACTCGATAACCGAATCCTTTTTATCTGCATATCAAATTGTTTCTATTTAGAACCATGCATAATATTACATCTGAAAATGAAGCGGAGTTAAATACTTTGTCTAAATAGAGAGGACTGGTATGAGGCTGAATGAAGATAGTTGCTTAATTGATCAGGACCAGCCTCGGCCGAATATCCAATGGAAGCAATCGGAATGCCGATCACCTGACCACTATTTTTGTTATTCATGTTGAGGCTCAACTGATGGATTTCTTGTGTTAGCTTGAGTTGAAGAATGTTTTTTGCTTCAAGGGTTTTTTTATAAGGTGACCAAGCTAAAAAAAGCAAGCAATAGTGGTTGAATGAATCAGCCCTCTCTGCTTTAGAGTCATCATCAGATCATTAATGGATAAAAAGAACACATGTTATCTACAAGGTTGAAAGAAAGGGGAAAGTTTTGAAGTCTGCTTTTTGGAATTCAAATCTCCTTTAAGCAACTGACATGTCCAGGGGTTGTGAAGAATGTTAGTTAAAAAAAGGCGGAAAAAATGTTTAGCATTCCGTGCGTGCCCCTAGCCTTAAAGTACACATACACAGCGTCTCGTCGCAACTCTTTGGAACAACTGACAAAGCATATGGAAATAATACAACGTTTGATGAAACAACGTTCGAAGCTCATGAAATAAATCGATGATCTAGAACATCCAAATAGACCGCCGCATTTTCTTCTACTTCGGAAGATCGATATCGTTAATAATATTATAAAATGCAATTAATTATAATAATTAGTAATAATGATATCGTATATAATAGTAACACGAGAAAAAGCATTGTATGCTTTATTTTGGAAATATTGCAGATCAGCTGACACATTAGGTTTGCTACCTTTGAACTAAATTGCCAGGCAAGCTGATGTGTGAGGGCTGTTTGCTGGAACAGGATTGGTCCCAGCTGATGTGTAAAACCCATGATCACCATAAGCTATACTTTCTCGCCTTTTCATTTCTTGCTTCAATAAACATTCATATCATAAGCAGCACTGAGTTAGCCCTTTTGTGATAAGAAAGCTTTTGAGCTGGAATGTGATCTTAGCGGCCATTGCCTTGGCTGTAAAGAGAAACAATTTCAGGATGTTACCAAAACAAAACGACGCGTATGTATATCAAGACGCTATTCTTAGGGGGGGAGACAGTCACAAATGGAGCTTTATCATGTACAAAAGCACGCATCAAACAACCAAAAGCCGACTGGGTTATATATTTTCTGCTTATAAACTTCTCAAATAGCTCATTAAAGTAAGAAGAAAAGATTGCTTATATAAGAACTGTTAGAGATGATATATGCATAATTTTCCTGTTCTTTTTATATGCATTAATCCTCAACATCATCGTCGTATTCAATGTTCGAGACACCGGTAGTTGTTGGTATACCAGTCCATGACTCGTGTGACAGGCTATACGGGTATAGTAAAATATTCAAATCAATATAATTAATATATTTAATGCTGAGACCGAGAAGGAGATATGTTAGATGTATAGAAAGGATGAGATGAGACTGTTAAATATAACGCTTGAAAAACATTACTAATTATGGAAATACGGACTGAATAAAACCATCCTGTGGATTTGAGCGAGACGTTCTATCTTAAGAGAACTGATCCCCGCTTATCAAACATCAAAGACATCAGATTTTCAGATGGTAAAACGGCCCGTCCTGTGAAGTCGGTACCCTGCAATGCATGATCTATCGGATCTTAAGAGCCTTACAGCAACACTTACCTAAAATAAATCTTGTGCATCAGATTTAGTTTAAATAAAGTTGGTTTTTGATAGTTATTACCTATCTTCAAACAGCAGCTTAAATAGATTAATTAAGTACCCTGTTCTCAGAAAAATTTGTTTAACTGTGCAAAAGATAATGCAGAGGAATCCCATAACAATCTCCAAGTAAAGAAACACAGAAATTTGTGTTCCCAAAAGAACCAAAAAGAAAATGCAGGGCCATTACCCATTTTTCAAACTCATTTTCCAATAAAAAAAAGTAATTTAATCTGCCGATCCCTCTTAAAACTGAGTTTTAAAAATCATTAAATCCAAAGAGATATACAGGTCGGGAACTCGGGATTCGGCCAAGGTACATTCGGTTTGAGCCTTCCAATAGCAAGAAGTTGTTGCTACCTGCATATCGGACTAAACCTTGAATCAAGCCTTTAAACTCGATATTAACAGAACTCACACAAAATATTCTTAAATTGGTTAAGCGAGTCTCTTTTGATCTGAAAGCTGCTACCGACTCTTTGCCGGTGGACTTAAGCGGATCTGATGATGCTCAATATCGGCAATCTCCATGATCAAGACACGTGGCAGATGGCGCGTCCCAAGACTCGGAAGAAAGGACCCACGGGGGCCGACCAGGCCACCCTACGCCCGACCTGCAAGCACAAGCTAGCCCTCCTCGGGGCTCCCCGCAAATTAGCCTCCTCGGCCCCTCAGCTCGGCTCGAGCTGCCACAGGATCAAGCCTCCTCGGTCTCCTCGCTCGTTCCCGAGCTCCCGCCGAGGCCGTCTTCCTCGGACCTCCGACCAACTCCACCACTCACAGGCATAACCGCCGCTCCGTGAATCTCGCCATACGCGGATTTTACGTCAGCAACGTCCCATGTTCCACACCATCACGATCCCCATTAATGGGCAACCCGCTCTCTACGCGGGGGTGACGTCGGGTGCATAACTATCGGCGAGATTCTCGCGTCTGCTGCTGCGTGCCGCCACCGTTATATAAACCCCCATCACAGAGGGGTCAAGTAAGTCATTCTTTACTCTTCTAAGTCGTTACTCTGCTCGGATCCCATTACTAACTTGATCGTCGGAGCGTCCTTGGTGGTACCAAACCACCCCGGGACTTCTTTGCAGGTACTCGGCGCCAAACTCCTCATTCCACTTCTTCCTCCAAAACCCATTGAGACCCACACGCAATAGGAGATAATCAACAAAGTCCACCGGGAGATCAACGGAAGAAAACATCTGACGGAGACCCGAAAAGGACCTCCATCAGTTGGCGCCGTCTGTGGGAAACACCCCACAAAACAAAAGGCTGGCCTTCTGATCTGCTGCTTGTGGTCCTCAAGTAAATCATGAATTAGTCCAAGCAAAGTGGCGTCATCCATACACCTCTGGTACGATTGTAGATTCCTGGCTTCTATGATACTGCAACCAAGACACCAAAGAGAATTAGTATGATAACAGATTCAAAAAAATGTAGATCAAGGATATGAATCAAGGCTAAAACCCCAAGTTACTTAGATAGAGTACCGCATTGTAACCATGCCGCGGTATCATAGCTACAATCACATAACTCCACCCAAGTCGTCTAAGTTCTAGAGATAACAAAAGGAAACCAGGTTTCGAGTCGATATGCAAAGGAGGTTTGCATATCATAAAAGTATAATCAGGAGGAGGTAAAGATTCAAAATGGTAAGACGGTAAGGTGGCAGGACATGTTTCCTAATCACGAGTATTCTGATTCGTGTATTGGGTCCAATACCTAACTACAAAAGAATCAAACCCGATTAACCTATATCATATGGCTCTGATACCAAAAGAACCATGTCACGCCCCGCTTCCCAGAGTATGCTAAGGTAGGCACATGACATAACCAACCATGCTACCTATGGATAGAAATTATCTTTCCACAGTCACATTACGGCTGTAAAGATATCAAGAACAATAATAACTATCTAACACATGTCCATAAGCCAGAAATAAATGAGTCAACAATAAAATAATGCGGGAGCAAAAGATCCAATACAAGAATAACTGGAATGTATGTCCCATAATGCGGGCTCACATCAGGAATAAAATACTGGAAAGTAAAAGAACTAACTACTAGTGAGTCCTCACTGCTCAGCCTGCTGACTGAAGTACTCCTGCTCGGACTGCAGCAAAGGTACGGAATCTGGGCCATGTAAAACCCAAACGTCAGCGCGTCATAACATCAAGCAATAATATATAAACATGGTAGCAAGACATGCAAATATGATCATTGTTAGTGTTTATGCCCTAGAAGGCCATTACTGTATCATACTAGCTTGTATATTACTTAATGGAAGCTTGGGATATTCACATGTATATAACAGTCTTGCTAAACATGGTAGTATGCTACTTGGTTTTTCTATCTTAATATGTGAGTGTACGTATTGATAGAGCTCTTAGGATCTTGCTTGTCTACCAGCGTTGTGATGGCAGTCACACTAGTGGGGGCTGGGTAGTCTACAAGCACATCCTTATTCAGGTCCCTGGTCGTTGGATTATCGAGACAGAGCATCGATACTCCAGAGTAGACTGGTGTGTACGCTTCTCATCCCAGTTGGGGAGATGGTCTGTCCCACAGCCGTCAGTACGTCGTACTGGAGATAGTATGCAGGTGCTCGTTAGGTTACGGCTACACCGGACAGGACTCACAGGGAACTGTTGGTTGGTTTGATACCAGTCGTCAGTGAACAGTTCCCAGGTGACATGAGTACAGCGTAGTCCGCAGACTTGACACTGCTACTTCGCCTCGAGTGTGTCCCACTGTTCTTAGATTGCTACCCTACCACGGCTCAAAGGAGTCGTGCAAACAGGTAGCAGTTGGGTGCAGTCCCGAGCACTTGGAGGCAGTGGCGGTTAGACAGGATTCGTCCCTCCCGGTATTGGGAGTAGATATCGTGCTGTGTCAGAGAGCCATTACGCAAAGTCCCTGGCCAGGGCAAGCGAGATTTGCTGATAGGTTCCAGTAGTTTCTCAGGGTGTAATGGGCTTCCCTCCGACACGACTTATACCGCTATTAGGGGACTGACGCTTGCCGCCCCTCTAGGCCCGATATGCGATAGTCTTGGACGAACGGACCGGACTGTATGGAGATTGTCACATCAGACTCAGTAGGAGTTCGGATGGGTTTTCTCATCGGCCTTCTTATCGACAACTACCTGGGGACCGTTACGTACAGCTAGTGCCGCTTGCGGTCTGTGGTTAAACCCACTGCCAGCGTAGTAGTCGAGTCTCTAGAGTCCCACACAGAGAGTTTCCTACTCCAGGCGAAACGATATAGAGGTTGCATGGTTTTGCGACAAAGGGTTCGGACGCATACGTGCGTTTACGCGCGTACGACTTTCGGACAGTTTTTACCAGTCGGCTTTGGTTTAAGCCAGTTACTGGTATCCGGTTGTTGGATTTTTACAGTCTAAAGTTTTTCCGTATTTTTGCGGATCGGAGGGGCGTTCTCGTAATTGTTCGAGAAGCTTCTAGAAGATGGTGACTAAGGAGGGTTATGTGTCATATTCATTGAATGAGTTTATGAGTCATGGTGGTGATTCATTCATTTCATTAATGCACATTTATTGCTTAATGACTCATGCTAATGAATCACCACTAGATATTTTATGAAGCATGATTAATCATCACTCTTTATTCTTTTCTTATTATTAGAAAATGCTTCATATATGATATGATACTCATAAACTTATATCATAATATTATTCACATTCTCTCTCCTCAAGCTCTCTCTCTTCAAAAGACTAATCCTCACCCTCATGTGTTGAGATCTAGGATTAGTTAGACTAATCAATCCATAACCATCACTCTATTTCATCTATCTTCTTTGATTAGCAATCCAAGAAAGTTAGTTGCCTCAAGTTTAGAGGTTTAGCTTGGAGTTTTGCTCTCGGGTGGATCGTCTACTACCTAAAGAAGGCCGAGGAGAACAAGGAGATCGTAAAGACGAAGGACTAGTTTTGATAGGTATAATCCCTAAGCATAGTAGTTTAGAACAACTATATGTTTGGTTAGTTATCGTTTAGCTTCGATTTAAGCGGTTAGTCGATGTTCGTTCTTTAAACATGATCGTTTTTGAAAATTCCGCCTCCCCACAAGTACTGGGGTGTACTACATCGACTTACAGTGGTATCAGAGCCTCGCTAAACAATAAATAACTTAATTGCAAATTTGTACGAATTTCGAACGGAAAAACGAAGCCGAAAAACCCTAATTCTGTCAAGTTTCTGTCGAAGTTAAAATGAAGTCCAAAAATTTTTCAGGTGTGTTCAGAGAGCTTGACATGACACCAGTAGAACACCCAAGAAAAACAGTCGCCTGAATCGCCTAACTCGCCGCGGAACCACGGCCTCAGCCTGCTGAGTCGCCGCGCTTCCGCCGCCGAGTTGGCGAGTCAGGAGCCAATTTTTCTTTTGTTGCTTCTCTGTGTAATTAGGGGTTTTCTGGAATATTTTAATTTTGCTCAGGTTTCCAGTATACAGAGCAGATTTTGGAGCAATATTAAAGATGTTTAATCGATCGAAATTGTACAGTATTTGCATATTGGATTATATCTGTGATTGATAAATGTGTTCGTAAACCTCCCCCAACTGCTAGTATGTCGGTTGGCAGGGGGTTACACATTTCTGAAATGGTTATATCTGTTTGTGCATATAAACTGTATTGGACTGTTGTGGTGTTTAGCCGGGGTTTAGCAATGGGTTATTGTTTAATTCATTTGTTGTAAATGTAATTTGTTGTAATATTATTTTGCGGGGCACATCCAGGTTGCGGTTGTAGCCACCGTTGTATTATTTCATTTTACTGTTTTTGCTCCTAGGACTGACCCAAGGTGGGGTACACAAACTGCCGGGTGGGTAGTTTGCCGTACCCGTAGGGGTCGAGGGTGGGGTAACGGCTATTCATCACAACTGTGTAATCTGTCTTTTCTTGCAGGCTCAAAAGAAATACAGATTGCTTGCAAATTCAATATTGTTTATCTGTGTTCTGGAATGTATATCATTGCGTCAGACGAATGTAAAATATCTATATTTATGATAGCTATTTAGACGTCACTTATGTTTTACACCCGCGCTAGCCCAGCCCTCGCTCTGTCGTTAGTTAAGTAACCTAACGGGTGATGACGGGACCCCGTGGCGAATGCGGATGGCATAAGAGGACGTTGTATTTTCGTTGTTTTCTGCAATGATAGGTTAATGATGGGACGCATTATCTATAATGCAAAGAAAATAAACCAAGTTTAAATCGTTGGAACAATTTAAAAAGAAACCAATCGGTTATTTTTAAAACAGATATTTTTAAATGCGGAGCCTTAACCACTCCTTTTAAAAGCTATCAGGTTCCTTCGGTTATATCAAGTTCACTACGTTCACGGTTTCGCCAAAACCAGTCGTAGCCCTCCGTCATTTCTTATGAATGGTCAGTAGTATTCAGGCTATGTTTGTTTGGCCCTTAGTCAAGACATAGTGATTGGTAGCTGCTGGGGTATTCATTTGTTGCATAGATAGATGAGTTGGTTTGGGACAGTCGTATTACTTTGTTTGGCCCTTAGTCAAGAGTATACAGATGGGTTCAAATCAACAGGATAATGATGGGCAGAACTTGACATGTGACTTATGATTTGTTGGCCCTTAGTCAAGATCATAAGAGCATGGGGCAAAAATCTATATCGGGAATTTCTAAAGAAACTGAAATTTGCAAAGAGATGCATACCATTTGGAGTTTGATGGATGTTGGTAGGATTCCTTCAACATTATCATACGATGATATTTGGATCCCGATCCTACTGTGAGTATATGATACTTATCAGGATATTCGTCACTTAACGATCAATGCTATAAACCTAGTAGGTGTCCAGAAAAGTGTCAGCGGGGTTACGCCCCCAGAGAAAAGAGGTTATTTAATTAAGGAACTTCGCGAAAGCGTTGGAAAACCTCCCTCGAAGTACCGACACTAGCCTGGCTGAACGGTTAAGCAAGTATTGTACGGTGAGAATGGTCTTGACTAATTCTTCTTTTATGGTTTGAGGAAGGATTCGAGAAACAGTGGGAGCCATCCAGTTTAGATAAACTAAAAACCACTCTAAACTTGCAAGAGCATCATGCTAAAGAGTTTTCTTCTCTCTCTCCTAATTGCAGCGACCCTGAAAATGACTGGACTTAAGTTACTTTTAGAGAAAAATATACTGACGGGGCCAAACTATAAAGATTGGTTGCGGAATGTCAAAATGGCTTTGACCTATGACAAACTGGGGTACGTCCTCACCGCTATGGCACCTGCTGTCCCTGGTCCCAAATCCAGTAATGCGGATAAGGAAATCCGCAAAACCTGGGATTCAGATTGCGCGAGAGCCAAGTGCATCGTGCTTGCCTCAATGAACATCAGAGGAGGCACGAGGATATGTCCCTAGATGGCATATTTCTCCATACAAAGGAACTTTATGGAGAGCAATCTCGTATAGCAAGATACGAGACCTCTAAGAACTTGTTTCGAGCGAGGTTGGCTGTCGGGTCATCAGTAGGAGAACATGTCCTAAAGATGATCGGCTATATTGAAGAGCTCGCAGACCTTGGGACGACTTTGGATAATGAGCTCTATACAGACCTTATTCTCCAGTCCCTTCCTCCCACCTACGCCCAGTTTATCCTCAACTTCAATCTTCAAGGAAAAGAAGTTGAACTTGCGGAACTCCTGAACATGTTAAGGAGTGCAGAGGGCACCTTGCAGAAGGCAAGGGAAACACCCGCTATGTTTGTTGGCGGTGCATCTTCTTCCGGGTCCAAGGCTAGGGCCAAAGGAAGGAAGAAGAAGGCCGCACCCAAACCTAGAGGAGGTGTTAGTAAGGTGAGAGGGAAGGGAAAGAAAAAGCTTGCAGCACCGGTAGTTGGCCAGGATGAGTGCTTCCATTGTCACAGGAAAGGGCACTGGAAGAAGGATTGCAAGGCGTGGAACGCCAAGAACCAGGAACCGAAGCAAGCTGTGGCTTCGACTTCAGGTGTGTTTGTAATTGAGAATTGTCTGTCGATCAACTCTACTTCCTGGGTATTGGATACCGGATCAGGATCTCATATTTGCAATTCATTGCAGGCACTGAGAAACCGTAGAGTGCTGAAGGAAGGTGATATGATCCTCAGGGTTGCTAACGGAGCTAGCGTGGGAGCTGCGTCCGTCGGGGATTATCACCTAGGATTGACGAGTGGACACATTTTGGTTTTACATAACTGTTATTTTGTACCCAGCTTAACGTGTAATATCATATCAGTTTCCTTGTTATCAAATAAAGGTTATGATTTCACGTTTGTAAGAGATGTTGTCAACATCCACCTTAATCATGGTTTGATTGGGCCCGGTACTCTAAATAACGGCATATATGTTTTAAACCAACTCCAAATTTTCAATGTCCAGAACACACTAAAAAGAAAGTCTCCAGATTTGAATAAAGCTTTCTTATGGCATTGTAGACTGGGTCACATCAATGAGAGAAGGTTGACTAAGTTGCATAGAGAAGGATATTTGGACTCGTTCGAATATCAATCTTATGACACTTGTCAATCCTGTCTCAAAGGAAAGATGACAAAGACTCCATTTACTGGACAAGGAGTAAGAACGAGCGAGCTCTTAGGACTCATACACAGCGATGTATGTGGTCCAATGTCTACACATGCGAGAGGTGGTTATTCCTACTTCATTACTTTTACAGATGATTTCTCTAGGTATGGATATATTTTCTTAATGAAGCATAAATCAGAGGCCTTTGAGAAATTCCTGGAATTCAAGAGTGAAGCGGAAAACCAAACAGGCAAAAGTATTAAGACACTAAGATCTGATCGAGGTGGAGAATACTTAAGTGCCGAGTTCCTAGGTTACCTAAAAGAGAAAGGAATTCTCTCTCAGCTTACTCCTCCATACACTCCACAGCACAACGGTGTATCGGAGAGACGGAATCGAACCCTATTGGATATGGTACGATCCATGATGAGTAATGCTGAGTTACCGCGATCTTTCTGGGGTTATGCGCTAGAATCAGCGGCATATCTTTTGAACCAGGTTCCAACCAAGACTGTGCCTACCACACCATATTAGATGTGGAGTGGGAAGAAACCCTGTCTAAAACATTTTAGGACATGGGGGTGTCCAGCTTTTGTAAAAAAGCAGCATGTGGACAAGCTCGAGGCACGATCAGTACTGTGTAAGCTTGTGGGATATCCAAAGAACTCCAAGGGATATTATTTCTATTACGCAGAGGAACAAAAGGTTTTTGTTTCTCGTCATGCCCAATTCTTAGAAACTGAATTTTTAGAAAATCAGAAGAGTGGGAGCGAAATAGAACTGGAAGAAATTCCAGAACCACAAGCTGCTACTGAAAGTTTGGTAGAACCAGAGGTTCAAGAAGAACAGAACATTCCCGCACCCCTCCGCAGGAGTAGTAGGCCGTCTCATCCGCCTGAGAGATACTACGGTTTTCTCATAGACGGGGATAGAGAGGATTGCATCATAGAAGATGATGAACCTACTGACTTCCGGCAGGCCATCCAGAGCGGCGACTCGGTACGATGGCTAGATGCAATGCGGACCGAAATGGAGTCCATGTACACCAACAAAGTATGGACTTTGGACTTTGCTCCAGATGGGGTAAAACCCATAGGATGCAAATGGATCTTCAAGAAAAAGATTGGTGTAGATGGACAAGTGGAAACCTATAAAGCTAGACTTGTTGCAAAGGGTTTTCGTCAAAGACCTGGTTTGGACTATGACGAAACTTTTTCTCCAGTGGCTATGCTCAAATCCATTCGTATCCTTCTTGCAATTGCTGCCTTCCATGATTATGAAATCTGGCAGATGGACGTAAAGACGGCTTTTCTGAATGGAAATTTAGAAGAGAGCGTCTATATGGATCAGCCAGAGGGTTTCAATCAGAATGGGAGCAGCGGGAAAGTATGCAAGCTGCTTAAGTCCATTTATGGACTAAAGCAGGCATCGCGGAGTTGGAACATCTGTTTTGATGAGACAGTCAAAGAATATGACTTTATCAAAAATCCAGATGAACCGTGCATATACAGTAAAGTTGTAGCCAGAAGTGTCGTATTCCTCGTCTTGTACGTGGATGACATTCTATTGATAGGAAATGACATTCCTATGCTACAATCTGTCAAAGGATTCTTGTCACACAGGTTCTCCATGAAAGACCTGGGTGATGCCTCTTACATTCTGGGGATCCGGATCTATCGTGATAGATCCAAGAGGATGTTGGGACTTTCGCAGTCCAGGTATATCGACACTATACTGAAAAGATTCAGTATGGAAGATTCTAAGCGCGGTAATCTACCGGCTTGTCACGGAATCACCCTCTCCAAAGAGATGTCTCCCAAGACTGATTTGGAAAGGGAACGCATGTCTATTATACCCTACGCTTCTGCGGTAGGCTCTATAATGTATGCGATGTTGTGTACCAGACCAGATGTAGCTTACGCACTGAGCGTGGTAAGCCGGTATCAGTCAGACCCAGGGGAGAAACACTGGATAGCAGTAAAGAACATTCTCAAGTACCTGAGGAGGACTAAGGAGATGTTATTGGTTTATGGCGGAAAAGACCTCAGGTTGGAGGCCTTTGCTGATTCCGGCTTCCAGAGTGATAAGGACGATTCCAAGTCCATGTCGGGTTATGTCTTTACCCTCAATGGAGGGGCGGTGTGCTGGAAGAGCTCCAAGCAGGACACCGTTGCTGACTCGACGATGGAAGCGGAGTATATAGCTGCTTGCGATGCCGCAAAAGAAGCAGTCTGGATGAAGAAGTTCCTAACATAACTTCAGGTTGTTCCTACCATAGTTGATCCAATACCCCTGTATTGCGACAACAACGGAGCTATAGCTTTAGCGAAGGAACCAAGGTCCCATCAGAAGTCCAGACACATCTTGAGGCGGTATCACCTTATCAGGGAGATCATTGATCGTCAGGAGATCGAGGTTCGGAGAGTTGCTTCAGAAGAGAACATTGCTGATCCATTCACGAAGGCCCTTCCTCAGATTCAGTTCGAGAGGCTGCTCGAGATCATTGGTCTACGATATGCCAGTACATGGCCCTAGTGCAAGTGGGAGATTGTTAGTGTTTATGCCCTAGAAGGCCATTACTGTATCATACTAGCTTGTATATTACTTAATGGAAGCTTGGGATATTCACATGTATATAACAGTCTTGCTAAACATGGTAGTATGCTACTTGGTTTTTCTATCTTAATATGTGAGTGTACGTATTGATAGAGCTCTTAGGATCTTGCTTGTCTACCAGCGTTGTGATGGCAGTCACACTAGTGGGGGCTGGGTAGTCTACAAGCACATCCTTATTCAGGTCCCTGGTCGTTGGATTATCGAGACAGAGCATCGATACTCCGGAGTAGACTGGTGTGTACGCTTCTCATCCCAGTTGGGGAGATGGTCTGTCCCACAGCCGTCAGTACGTCGTACTGGAGATAGTATGCAGGTGCTCGTTAGGTTATGGGTACACCGGACAGGACTCACAGGGAACTGTTGGTTGGTTTGATACCAGTCGTCAGTGAACAGTTCCCAGGTGACATGAGTACAGCGTAGTCCGCAGACTTGACACTGCTACTTCGCCTCGAGTGTGTCCCACTGTTCTTAGATTGCTACCCTACCACGGCTCAAAGGAGTCGTGCAAACAGGTAGCAGTTGGGTGCAGTCCCGAGCACTTGGAGGCAGTGGCGGTTAGACAGGATTCGTCCCTCCCGGTATTGGGAGTAGATATCGTGCTGTGTCAGAGAGCCATTACGCAAAGTCCCTGGCCAGGGCAAGCGAGATTTGCTGGTAGGTTCCAGTAGTTTCTCAGGGTGTAATGGGCTTCCCTCCGACACGACTTATACCGCTATTAGGGGACTGACGCTTGCCGCCCCCCTAGGCCCGATATGCGATAGTCTTGGACGAACGGACCGGACTGTATGGAGATTGTCACATCAGACTCAGTAGGAGTTCGGATGGGTTTTCTCATCGGCCTTCTTATCGACAACTACCTGGGGACCGTTACGTACAGCTAGTGCCGCTTGCGGTCTGTGGTTAAACCCACTGCCAGCGTAGTAGTCGAGTCTCTAGAGTCCCACACAGAGAGTTTCCTACTCCAGGCGAAACGATATAGAGGTTGCATGGTTTTGCGACAAAGGGTTCGGACGCATACGTGCGTTTACGCGCGTACGACTTTCGGACAGTTTTTACCAGTCGGCTTTGGTTTAAGCCAGTTACTGGTATCCGGTTATTGGATTTTTACAGTCTAAAGTTTTTCCGTATTTTTGCGGATCGGAGGGGCGTTCTCGTAATTGTTCGAGAAGCTTCTAGAAGATGGTGACTAAGGAGGGTTATGTGTCATATTCATTGAATGAGTTTATGAGTCATGGTGGTGATTCATTCATTTCATTAATGCACATTTATTGCTTAATGACTCATGCTAATGAATCACCACTAGATATTTTATGAAGCATGATTAATCATCACTCTTTATTCTTTTCTTATTATTAGAAAATGCTTCATATATGATATGATACTCATAAACTTATATCATAATATTATTCACATTCTCTCTCCTCAAGCTCTCTCTCTTCAAAAGACTAATCCTCACCCTCATGTGTTGAGATCTAGGATTAGTTAGACTAATCAATCCATAACCATCACTCTATTTCATCTATCTTCTTTGATTAGCAATCCAAGAAGGTTAGTTGCCTCAAGTTTAGAGGTTTAGCCTGGAGTTTTGCTCTCGGGTGGATCGTCTACTACTTAGAGAAGGCCGAGGAGAACAAGGAGATCGTAAAAACGAAAGACTAGTTTCGATAGGTATAATCCCTAAGCATAGTAGTTTAGAACAACTATATGTTTGGTTAGTTATCGTTTAGCTTCGATTTAAGCGGTTAGTTGATGTTCGTTCTTTAAACATGATCGTTTTTGAAAATTCTGCCTCCCCATAAGTACTGGGGTGTACTACATCGACTTACAATCATAAATGGTAAAGCAGGTGTAACAGCAATATAAATCATGGCAGTGAAGGGTAATGTGCAGTGAGTAATCTAAACTAGTCTATTGGTTTAACTACTCTCAAGTCTTTGAAATCAATTTGATGAATCATCGATGTAACTCAATAGTATCTCGTGCGTGCCCGGGATCACGGTCTATGACTCTCGGGCTGAACCCGAGACGTGCCGCAAGGCAGTAAAGGATGATAGGTAATGACGAGTGATGTCCGTAGCATCACTCCGGGGCTGGCCTAGCCCGTAAGACTGATCAGAACAGGTATAGAACTGTCGAGTTACAAGTCATGTTTCATCATTGATTTCCCCATACCCCCAAGTCATATGTGTTCAAGTCAGGTATTAAATATCTAGAGCTAATGCCAACACAGGATCAGGAAGGTACAGGTTTGTCTGGATAGACAACAGGAACGGTCCATGAGGACAACAGGTCAGGTTTGGTTGCATTAGGCACAAGATCAGGTAACAGGTAAAGCCATGGTACATCAGGTCAAGCCAGGTAGTATATAGGTGTCATGTCATGTCGAGAGATGCACAGTACCATGTCTTGTCAAGTAGGAAGTGTAACAAGTCATGTCAGGATGCACAAGATGTCATGTGGGTGCTCATACTCAAACCAACATAGGCATGGGTATAAATAAACAAGCATGGATACTGACAGAACAATAAACTGGAACATGTAGTATGATATGCAAGTAGGTACAGAATAAACTATATAGATGTACGGTTATCGATTTGAGTTAGGGTTATGGTTCCGATATTAAGTATCATACACTTAAACAAATATGGATTGTTAAACTCTCGTTATTATGGGTTAAAAGATCTAGGGATGCAAATGTATCTAAAACAGGTTAAAGATGCACACGGGTGTCCAATAGAGTAAAACTATAAAAGGGTACCATAGACTATGTAAATAGTTATTATGTGATTTAAAATACAGGTGTGGTTACTAGGTATAGTAAACTAAAATACAACGGGTATGTTTCAAGTTCTGAATCTAAAAGATATAAACGGAACATCGCACCGTTAAATTGGAACATGTGACTTTAGATTCAATCTATGAGTTTACTATTCAAATAAATAGTTATAAAATCATATAGATAGCATGTAGCAAGTTTTACTTGCCTCGACGGATCGCGATACGGTAAATGGAACGTCTCACGTCGGCGAGAAAAGTCGCGACGCGCACACGGTACACGGAATGAGTCCAAACAACGAACAGTGGGATCACACGGGTCAGATATTCTCGCTGGGTCGTCGGGATCGTCGCCGACACGGTCGGATTCCAGCAAACCAAGAACAACAGTGAATAACTCAAAGAAGGAAAATGCATGGAAATGAAAAGAGAAAGAAATGAAAAAGAATAGAGAAGATTGATGTTCCCGCCAAAATTTTGGCTCAAAACCCGCTCCGTATAAAATAATAATACTAACATGAAATAAAAAAAAATAATAATAATAATAAAGGAGAAAATCTCCCTTTAGCAAAGCTCTGTTTGAATTTTAAAATTCAAAAATTGAAGCAACGCTTCAGCTGACTTGCGCTCTGCGCTACGCGACACGTGTCAGCGCAGTTGCGCTGCGCTCTGCGCTGCGGGACACGTGTCAGCGCAGTTGCGCCAGCGCCAGCTGTGCCAGCACCAAAACATAATTAAAATTCTAGAAAGATCTTTCTAATCTTGTTAAAACAAGAAAATTATCTTCTGTAAAACAGAATCGCTTGGATCAAAGATCCAACGGTGGGGAAAAATCCCTAAATCACTCAGAGAAAGATCTCTTTAACTGATTTCACAAATCAAATGGCACTATAAAAAGCCCTCTAGACTCCAAGTCTAAGAGACATATTAGCACACAGAGAATTCACAGAGCTCTCCTAAGAACTTTGAGAAGAATTCAGAAAAAAAGAAAGAAAAATGTAAAACCTTTAGAAAAAGAAGAATTCTCTTCTGAAAAGATCAATGATCTAAGAACAAGATCAAAGATCTTCAATAAAAAATGATAATATTAATAAAAAGAAGTAATTTACTTTTTCTTTAGATCTTTCTTATCTAAATAAAGGTATTGCCTTTTGATGAACCATTGGTTATGGGATCTTAGAAGATTCTCTTCTTTGATCCAAAATCGGATCAAGATATTGAACAGCACCCTGCACTTGAAAAAATTGCACCGTTGCGCTCTCGGGTTGGCGCAAGCCACCAGAGAGCGCCACGTGTCAGCCCCAGAACAGACTGCGCTATGCGCTTCTAAAACAGAGCATTGCTCTTTTAAATTGGCGCAAGTCACCAGAGCGCGCCACGTGTCAACAGCACAACAGCGCAGCACACTGTCGCAGTGCACCGCGCTAGCAGACTTGCGCTCACCAGAGCGTGACACGTGTCGCTCCACATGGACTTGCGCCTTGCGCTCCTCAATTGGCGCAAAGCGCCTGACAAGCCACGTGGCGCTCTGTCAGACTAATTAATGCAGCGCATTATTAAAGGGCAGGGCCCAATTAAGAGGCCTAATGGACCAAAACAAATGCTCTGCATTATAAAAAAAAAGAGAACAGAGCCCAATTTAAAAGGCCGAATAGGCCAGAATAAAATGCAATGCAGAGCCCAAACAAAGGTCTGTCAGACCAAAACAGATGCTGTGCATCATTTAAAAAGGGCAGAGCCCAAATAAAGGTCTAATAGACCAAACAAAATGCCATGCATTATTAAACAAGGGCAGAGCCCAATCAAAGGCCTAACTGGCCAGGCAAATAAAAATTGTTGAATATTCTCAACTGGACGTAGCCCAATACTGGCCGTAAGTCCTCAAATTAAATTGAGCTGAGCACAACTGCTCTCTTAAACCAATTTACACCCGGTTCAAGGGTACATCTCCGAACTCCTCTGATATTTGTCGTTGTAATCCTTCAACGTCTTCAAAGAGGTGACGGGTCCCGACAACCACACATCGATACGGACTGCGGGGTCCTTAAACTCGTGGACCGAAACGTCCTTAAATTAATATTCGTCCCAAAATAGGAACGTTGGACCGAAATATCCTTAAACTAATGTTCGTCCCCAAATGGGAATGATGGACCACCATGTCCCTAAACTGGAAATCGACCGCAATATCATTAAACTAAACAATAGAGCCAATTGTTCTCTTTTCGGATCCAAACGATCCCGTTAAGTTGATCTTAGTCTAGAGATTAGGCTAACGTATGCTTAAAAAAAGTTTAAGTTGATCTTAGCCTTAAATAGGGCTAACGTATTTTTCAGACTTATTTTTATCCTCAGATTAGTGACGTCCTTTATCTTACTAACCCTTGGGACAACGGCTCATAACTACTTATTACTAGTTCGTATAAGAAAACATCTAATTTTCTTGGTTTTCTTAAATTTTTTCTAATCTCATGGATGTAATTGTTCACTATCTAATCTTTTATTATCTTATTTATGTACAAAAAAATATTTTTATATTTTTGAAAATTTTTAAATTTTTATAGGTTTTCGAAAAAATGTTTTGTGCTTATGCAAATGATATGCAAATGATGCAAAAATAAGCACAAACCTCCCCCAAACTTGTTTTCAACAGTGTCCTCACTGTTGCCATCCGTTAAATCTCGAAAAAACCTGCAAGCTTGGGAGGAATTTATTAGTGCGGGCAAAATATTTAAGTGAAGATCTTCCCCCAAACTTATTCTTGGCTCAAAATTTTGTAAAAATTTTCTTTTTAGGATCCAGAAAAAACATACCCCCCCCCCAAACTTGAGTTATGCAATGTTAATTTTTGAAAATCACAAGTGGGGGTCAAAAATCATTGGTCGATGCCAAGCTTTGCAAAGACTGAAGGTTAACACCAACCATTCAAAAATTTTATCAATGCAGTGCTCGGGTTGGTGGAAGAAGAAGTGGGGAAAGGGTAAGTGGTGGAAGAGAGTGCGTGTGCGTCTCATATTGGAGAGACGATGCAGTGAATGCGATGGATTATTCGCATTCTTTTTACAAGTCAAAAGAAGGGGTGGAGGTTCAATTTCATTGATTGGGAGATGATTCATCTCAACACCCGTGTCATTCAAAAATGCGAGTTCATCAGCGAAGATCTCCTCAAAAGTTCCATTAATACCCCGATGAATAATATCATCACAAAGTGCGGGGTGATCTTCAGACTCTAAAAGCAGTTCATAATCAGTGTTAATTGTTGACCCGGACATCTCGGTGGAAGAGTCCGTATGTGTATGATACATAGTTGGGTCAAACAATAACGTATGAAAAGAGTCTAGATCAGTATCAGGAGGATCATCAAATTCGCTGCTGTCGACATCCATTAAGTCGACAGAACATACCTGAGCAGTAGGTTCGGAGGGTACACTTCCTAACTTATAAATGTTCAGCTCTATTGACCTATTCCCGAAAGATAGGGTCATAGAACCATTACGGCAGTTGATTATTGCATTGGAAGTGGCAAAAAAGGGGCGACCTAAAATCACCGGAATTTGATTCCGTGGGTTCGCTACAGGCTGTGTATCAATTACAATAAAGTCCACAGGGAATATAAATTCCCCGATTTTTATTAACACATCCTCCAGTTCACCTCTAGGTTTGGTGATTGATCGGTCAGCCATCTGGAGAGTGCAATTGGTTGGCTTCAACTCTCCGATCCCTAGTTGCTCATAGACTGAATATGGAAGCAAGTTAACACTAGCGCCAAGGTCTAGTAGAGCACAGTTGATGTGTTTTTCCCCAATAGAAACGGAAATAGTAGGATATCCTGGATCCTTACGTTTCCTCGGTAATTGTTGGGGGAAAGCCGTGTCTATTGTTTTTTCCATGAAAATCTTCTTGGGCACTTGAGTCTTCCTCTTCCTAGTGCACAAGTTCTTAAGAGTTTTCGCATAGGACGGAACTTGTTGGATGGCATCTAGGAGAGGGATGTTGGTGTTTACTTGCTTAAAAATGTTCATAATCTTCTCCATATGTGGACTCGGTGTGTTAGCCCTTAACCGATTAGGATAAGGTGCTTTAGCAATAAGCGTTGGGTCCATCATAGGAGAAGGAAGTGGGTGTGGAACCGATCCCAGAATAGAAGTGGGGATCGTCCGTGGAGGGGTAAAAGAGGTGGGCTGAAGTGGCGAGCCTTTTGGGAAACGAAGAATAGGCTCGGAAGAAGGTGGTAGGGTAGAAGAACAAGGATCAGAACTAGAAGTGTGTGTGTGAGGAAAGGTCTCAGCCGGGATGTTATTGATTGGTTTATTAGTATCATCAAACTCTTCCCCAACATGATGGTCAAGCACTCTTCCAGATCTCAACATGATTGCATCCACATCATGTGAATAGCTAGAATTGGGTAAAGGTTGAGCTGGAAGTTTCCCTTTCTCTCTTGCACCCATTTCGGCTTTTAGTTGTGCAATTTGTTCTTCCATCGATTTGATATTCTCATTTTGAGAGACAATGATCTTTATCACATTTTCGACGGAAGATTGCAAACTTGCCGTCCCTTGGATGGATTGTTTCATGAAAGTATCCAAGGTTTGTGCTAGTGCAGAGATATTATCTGTACCGGTCAATTGCAAAGGACTAGACGGTGCAAAAGTGTTGGCCGGATTTTGGAAGTTTTGTGATTGAAAGGGGTGCTGACTCAATAGAAGTTGTGGGTGATGTTGTGGTGAAGGGACCCTTTGGAAATTGTTTTGGGTTGGAAGCGTGTTTTGAGATTGTGATTGGTTCCAAGCAAAGTTAGGGTGATTCCTCCAACCCTGATCATATGTGGAGGAAGATGGATCGTTTCTAGGTCTTTGAAATGCGGCATCGGTATGCTCATGACCTTGAAATGGACATTCTTCCGTCAAGTGAGACGGATCAGAACAACAACCACATACAGTTTTGGAGAGTGACATTTGATTTAGGGTGGCGGCTAAAAATTTATTTTCCATAGTTTCGAGTTTCTTATGTATAGCTGCAATGTCAGCTCTAACTCCTATGGAAATATCATTGCCATCCCTAGACGATTGACTCACACCCTCCCACTGTAAAGATTTTTCAGCGAAATCTTCTAGGAATTCCCAGGCTTCCCCATCATCTTTGGTCATAAAGTTTTCTTGACACATGGATTCAAGGGTCTATCTTGTGTAAGGAGTAATGCCCTCATAAATGATTCGGCACAGTTCCCATCTCGGGATGCCGTGATGTGGACATTGGACTAACAGATCCTTGAAGCAGTCAAGACATTTTGAAAATGTTTCATTTGGAAGCTGGGTGAATTGATAGATTTCGCTACGGACTCGAGCTGTCTTTTGATGTGGGTAGAATTTCTTAAGGAATGCTTTGACGAATTCGTCCCAATTTGAAATGGAATGTGCGGTAGTGTTATATAGCCACTTCTCGGCTAAATCGCACAAAGTGAATGGGAGAAGACGTAGACGTAAAGCATCCACAGACAACTGTGAGGTACCCATCATTGCGCATACATTTTCAAATTTCGTGATAAACACGTATGCGTCTTCAGACTCGAGACCGTGGAATTTTGGTAGAAGGTTGATGTATTGGGGTTTTATTTGAAAATTTTCCCCGTTGGCTGGTGGAATGGAAAGACAGGTGGAAAGTGGGCTTCGTGTAGGATAGCATCTCTCTTGGAGAGAAATGCGAGGTGGATTCTGCGCACCAACGGACGGCGGCAGAGTAGTGGAAAAGAAGTTCGATGGAGGTGGATCCATCGATGTGGGTGTGGTGGTGGGTAAAGAAAGGGTAAATGTAGAAATACCGACTTTAGGGTCGATCAAGGAAACGCGGACTAACAGGCACTAGAAACCCGTGTCCAGCCTATCTTGCACTAAAAAGGGTTAGTACAAGTGGCAGCGTGAATTTATAATTAGGGGAAATGATGTATGTGGTGTTTGTTTTGAAAATTGATACGGATTTTTGAAAAAATGATGCAACAAAACAAATGCAACAAGCAAAAACCCTAATTTTAGTGGTCACCTAGGTCCGGCTCTAAACCGCTCCTAACTGCCAAAAGACAAGTCGCAGGATCAATCCTCCACTACCTCTTTGTCCCCCTATGGCCGGATAAGTGCCAGGTAAGTGGGAAGGTACTCCACTACGTAAGTAGTGGGCCTAATTAAAAACCACTAGCCTTAGACACACTCGTCTTAGGCACCACAAGAAAACTCGGATAAGCAATGAATTACCCACGGCCTCCTTCTGTCCTAATTGAGCGCGACGGTCCTTAGAGTCATCTCTAGATTTCTTTTAATTAATGAGGGTAAATGCGGATGCAAGTTTTGCGATTTTTGGGGCCTAGGAAGGGTAATGAACTCCCCACCTAATTTGAATTTGGTCGTGCCCCTTAATTTCCGTATTAATATGCAAACAACCAAAAATCAAAACACGCACAAATTTTATTTTGCTTTTGCGGCGCTGCGATTATTTGCAAAGAAACCTGCAGCAAAATTGTTATTGGAGCAGATGAGGTAAGAGATAAGAAAGTGAGGGACTCACAGAGGAAAATCGGTACAGTGAATCAACAAGGGGCCGCGGAATCGCCGCAGTTGGGGGGTTTTGTCGCGGAAACGCGGTGGAGTGAGGAGATCTCTGCACAAAATTTTAGGTAAATGCTTCTGTTGCTCCCCTTAGCTCTCTGGAATATTCATAAAAATTTTATCCCAGCTCCAGTGATTCCAGATTTCCTCGCAATCAAATCACAACACACGTATTAGTGTTTGCACGAATTTTGATCACAAAATTTAGATGGAATAAAATTTTCAACTCAAATTTCAAAATACGAACTATTAGCGCACTATCCCCGGCAACGGCGCCATTTGATTGAAAAGAATTCTTGTTGTGTGTTATGAATCAATTCAAAAGGTCCCCGGCAACGGCGCCATTTGATTGATAGATTTTCCTGGATGTTTAGTATGAAAATTGTAAAGAAATCACAACCAAAAATTATTTGACCGCAATCAACTACGGTGTCGGATGTAGATTGTAAGTGAGTGCGGATCGTCCACAGGGACAGTGTAATCGTTCGTCTTTTGAATTAGATGAGTCGAAACTTTAATGAAAAGAAAACAAACAATTCATGATTTAAAATTGAAGTTCAAGAATTAGAAAAATTTAGATCTAATGACAAGAAAAAGATAGAATCAAGAATTGATCGTTTGATGATTTTTCCAAACCAAATATCAAGAATCGAAATGAGGCTCGTAGGAATCGATCTGATCTATAGATGTGATGTAATCTCAAGTTAACGTATTCTTATCCTTCGATGAATTGATACTAGATCGATGATGATCGATCGAGAATTAGGGATTTCTTGTGAAACTAGGGTTTCATCTTATCCCTTGTTCTTTCGTCGATATCATTCACATTCTAGCCTCTAGTAAATTCAAGAAACGATCGTAGATCCCTAATTTCGAGCGATCACAATCAAGAAAGCATCGCTACGAAACTAGGTCATCGATTCTTGAACTTGAAAGGGTTTACAAAACTCGTAGGACTTAAAAATCGTATTAAGATTTGTTACATCATCATTCTACAATCGTCTCGACTCCTTAACGAGCGGAGTTTTACTCAAACATCACAACAAGAACAATAATTACAAATTGAGATCTAATCATGATGCAAGAAATTAAAGAAAGAAAGATTCAAGAATTTCACCTTTTATTTATATCAACAATTTAGTTACATTCGCTCAAGAACTACAAGAGGAAGAACTCGATCGTCGATTTGGCTTCGCTCGTCTCCGTGGATCGCGGATCGGCTTGGATCGCTTGCCCGATTGAAGATCGGCTCGGCTCCTAAAAGGTTGAAGGCTTCTCACTTGATTTGGTACTCAAGATCTTGAATTTGGAGTGGAATTAGGGTTAGGGTTTCGCACAAGCCTTGTCACTAGACTTGTGGAAGAAGATGATGAAAGAGGGAATTTTTAGAACTAACTAATGATTGATTAACCTAAAAAAATTGATTAACCCTTAACCCTAGGTCTAGGTTCCTATTTATAGACATCTAAACCCTAGATCTAGGATTTCAAATTCTAAGTTTCCCTCCTAAAGTTTGTTGAGGAAATTTGAATTTCCCTCCAAAAGTTAGTTAGAGGAGAAGCTTCTAGATGTGATTAGTTAGGAGGGAGCTTCTAGAAGAGGTTAGTTAGGAGCTTAATTAGGATTAGCCTTGCTTAATTATCTTTGCTGATCTGGTAGTAGCTTCGAGAGAATTCTGGAATTTGATATATCAGAAATGATTGTGGGCCAAGAGATAGGAGTTTTCCTGTAAAAATAAACTGCTGAAGTGGCAGATCCGCCGCGGATCCGCGGCCCAAGAAGGCTCATGCCGCGGATCCGCGGCACTTTATGGGCCTCAGGCTTTGGTCTTCTCTGTTAACTCTCTCTATAGTATTTGAGCTTTGTTTTGATGTGTGGAATTTCATTTGGCCTTCTGTATTGCTACCAGATCTGAAAACATGGAGTTGGTGTATTTTTTATCAGCTTCTTTTGCTTTTCTTCCGTATTTTCCTGCACAGACTCAAGACAAGTGTTGCGCAAATACAGAATGATGCGATGCCATGAAATGCGGTCAATTTCCCTTAAAGTGTCGGTTTAAAAGTCTAATACATGCAATCTGGTATTTTACGACTGATTTGCTGATATGTGAAATATGAGTACCGAACACTTCTAAATAAGTGCAAAAGATGGGGAAATTGCCGTGTTAAAAATACATTATTTTCGACTGATCACTGCGCGACACGTGTCAGCCAGTTGCTCTACGCTGCGCGACACGTGTCAAGCGCAAGTGCGCTTACGCCAGCTGTGCCAGCACCAAAACAGAATTAAAATTCTAGAAACATCTTTCTGATCTTATTAAACAAGAAGATTATCTTCTGTAAAACAGAAGCCCTTGGATCAAAGATCCAACGGTGGGGAAAAATCCCTAAATCACTCAGAGAAAAATCTCTTTAACTGATTTAGCAAATCAAATGGCACTATAAAAAGCCCCCTAGACTCCAAGTCTAAGAGACATATTAGCACACAGAGAATTCAATGAGCTCTTCTAAGAACTTTGAGAAGAATTTAGAAAAAAAGAAAGAAAAAGGTAAAATCTTTAGAAAAAGAAGAATTTTCTTCTGAAAAGATCAATGATCTAAGAACAAGATCAAAGATCTTCAATAAAAAAATGATAATATTAATAAAAAGAAGTAATTTACTTCTTCTTTAGATCTTTCTGACCTAAATAAAGGCATTGCCTTTTGATGAACCATTGGTTATGGGATCTTAGAAGATTCTCTTCTTTGATCCAAAATCGGATCAAGATATTGAACAGTGTCCTGCACTTGAAAAAATTGCACTGTTGCGCTCTCGAGTTGGCGCAAGCCACCAGAGAGCGCCACGTGTCAGCCCCAGAACAGACTGCGCTATGCGCTTCTAAAACAGAGCACTACTCTCTTAAATTGGTGCAAGTCACCAGAGCGCGCCACGTGTCAGCAGCGCAACAGCGCAGCGCACTGTCGCAACGCACTGCGCTAGCAGACTTGCGCTCATCAGAGCGTGACACGTGTCACCTCCATATGGACTTGTGCCTTGCGCTCCTCAATTGGCGCAAAGCGCCTGACAAGCCACATGGCGCTCTACCAGACTAATTAATGCAGCGCATTATTAAAGGGCAGGGCTCAATTAAGAGGCCCAATGGACCAAAACAAATGCTCTGCATTATAAAAAAAGGGAACATAGCCCAATTTAAAAGGCCTAACAGGCTAGAATAAAATGCAATGCAGAGCCCAAACAAAGGTTTGTCAAACCAAAATAGATGCTGTGCATCATTTAAAAAGGGCAGAGCCCAAATAAAGGTCTAATAGACCAAACAAAATGCCATGCATTATTAAACAAGGGCAGAACCCAATCAAAGGCCTAACAGGCCAGGCAAATAAAAATTATTGAATATTCTCAACTGGACTTAGCCCAATACTGGCCGTAAATCCTCAAATTAAATTGAGCTGAGCACAACTGCTCTCTTAAACCAATTTACACCCGGTTCAAGGGTACATCTCCGAACTCCTCTGATATTTGTTGTTGTAATCCTTCAACGTTTTCAGAGAGGTGACGGGTCCCGACAACCACACATCGATACGGACTGCGGGGTCCTTAAACTCGTGGACCAAAACGTCCTTAAACTAATATTCGTCCCAAAATGGGAACGTTGGACCGAAATGTCCTTAAACTAATGTTCATCCCCAAATGGGAATGATGGACCACCATGTCCCTAAACTGGAAATCGACCGCAATGTCATTAAACTAAACAATAGAGCCAATTGCTCTCTTGTCGGATCCAAACGATCCCGTTAAGTTGATCTTAGTCTGGAGATTAGGCTAACGTATCCTTAACAAAAGTTTAAGTTGATCTTAGCCTTAAATAGGGCTAACGTATCCTTAAACCAAAACCCCAAACCCAAATCTAAGAAAATACGGATTTGGACTAATCCACGTCCTACGGACGACGACATAAATTAGTCTCCGTATACAATCCACGGGCAACCACAAACAAAACAAACACCCATGACACGAAGTGAAATTCTGGAGAAGGAGAAAGTTACTACCGCGGTGCGGTAGCGTAATTAACTGTAAGGGCTTGCGCCTGCAGGGAAGAGCGTCCCCACAATCAAAAACCCCTCCAGCGAGGGGGAATCTGACGAAGTCTGATACATCGGCCGCATCCGTCTAAACTTCCGATATACGGTGCCATAAATCAACTTGGCATCTTCGGAGAGGTGGACTGATAAAACCAAATAGCATCTGCCCCGAATCTCATGCAAGACGTCCATGTCTTAGCCGCCATTCGGAGGGGAACAATTGAGGAGAGAGGCTTACTTACTGGATTGCAGAGGGGTGACGGCGTCAACAGTGATGATCGGCGAAGCTCCGGCGAGGGTGCAGGTGCTCGGGTGATGGGTTAAGGTTGCACTAGGGTTTGGTTTCTGGGGTTTTGTTGCAGGATTCTTGCACTCGAGAAAGGCAGAGGAGAGGAAGAGAGGGAAAGGAAGGAGGTGACGACGAGATGAGAGAGATGGTCGGCGGCAGAGGAAAAGTGGGTTCTTGGGTTCATGTAGGTATGTGTGCAGAGGGAGAGAGATTCGGGAAGAAGAAGGAGAAGAAGAAGATGGAGAGGAGGAGGAGAGGAGATGACGAGGCTCGGTTTGGGGTTGAGGAGGTGATGGAGTTAGGGTTAGGGTTTGAGGAGGTGATGAGGAGTTGGATGGGTCTCGTGGCGAGGAGATGCATGGGTTTTAAACAGGAGAAGAAGGAGATAGAAGGGAGGTGATGGGATCGCGCGGGCGGTGACGGGAGTCGAGAAGTGTACAGTATTCGCGAGATGAGCGAGAGAGAGCGCGAGAGGAGAGAGAAAGATGAGAGAGAGAGCTGTGTAGAAGAGAGAGAAAGAGAAAGGAAAAGAAGAGAGAGGGATCTGTGGGTCCCAGCGAATATAAAAAGAGGATTCTGATTGGTTGAGGAAAATAAAAGAGAGAGAGATGGCTCGGTGGTGGGGCCCAAGCGCAGTAGCCGAAATCCTATTGGCTCGTGGGGAAAAATTGATAAAATTTTATAAAAGATTTTTAAACTAAAAGATTCATTCAGTTCCTCAATTTTTTTAACAGAAAATCAATAAATAAATAAAATAAAATAATTAATTTGAATTTAGGCGGACTACAAAATATTTCAGAAATGCGCCCGGGTCGGGTCCAAAATTTTGAATTTGAAATATGAAAATTATTAGCAAGTTCCAAAAATTAAAATGAAAGATTATTTAACAGAAATACATACCCCCAAGAACGGACGCACGTACGTGCGCATAGCCATCCAAACCCGTCCGTTTCACTGAACGGGACGAGAACACGATATAAGGATGCTACCACAGGGTTAGGGGTATCATGCAGGCCATGTCATGCATTTTTAAATTATTTTAAGTGACTTAAATTGTTATATGCAAAATATGTGATGCTAGGGTATTCTATAACTATGAAATAACAAGCTCAAGCAAGCGGGTCGAATATAAAGTAAACTACCATTCACATCCAAACATGGTAAATGAAATAAACACCACAAACAACACATACGGCAACAGAAATTGGTATAATTGAACTCAGTTGTTACATTATACCCAACTACAAAAAGAATTTCGTACTCGAAATTCCAAGAACACAAAAAGGATAAACGACCAACAAACTACAAGAAAAGACGGGGAAACCTCTGCCGGATTTCATCTTCTCGTTCCTAAGTTGACTCTCCATGTGAGCGATTACCCCAAGAAATAAGTACAAGAGGGATAACCTTGTTCTTAAAAACCTTTTCCCTTCGATCCACAATCGCAATCGGTCGCTCCTCAAAAGTCAAGTCTTCTCGTACAGTCAGCTCCGAATGATCCAACACATGTATTTCATCTCGAACATACTTACAGAGTTGAGATACGTGAAACACGTCATGAACATTCACCAAGGATTGCGGTAACGCCAATTGATACGCTACCTCACCAACACGCTCCAAAATCTCAAAAGGTCCGACGAATCGAGGACTGAGCTTTCCTCGACTTCCGAAACGAATCACCCCTCTAGTCGGTGATATCTTCAAGAATACCAAATCACCCACGGCGAACTTTAGAAGTCTTCTCGACGTATCTGCCCAACTCTTATGTCTGTCTCATGCGGCTTTCATATGATTCCGGATAGCGTTAACTTTCTCAACTGTCTGCACAACCAAATCTGGTCCCAACAATCTTCGTTCACCGACATCATCCCAACAAACAGGTGAATGTCACTTGCGACCATACAAAGCTTCGAATGGAGCCATCTGAATAGTCTCCTGGAAACTGTTGTTGTAAGAAAACTCCACTAAATGTAGATGATCCTCCCATGAACCCTTGAAGTCCAACATGCAAGCTCTCAACATATTTTCAAGAGTTTGGATCGTTCTCTCCGACTGGCCATCTGTTTGAGGATGATAAGTTGTGCTAAATTTCAATCGAGTCCCCAAACTTTCCTGTAAGCTCCTCCAAAAGTGTGATAAGAACCAAGTGTCACGGTCGGACACGATGCTCACCGGTATTCCATGCAATCTTACAATCTCCTGCATGTACCGTTCTGCCAAAGTTTCTGTTGATTGACCAACCCGAAAAGGAATGAAATGAGCTGCCTTGGTCAAGCGATCAACAATCACCCAAACTGCATTGTTGCCTTTTGGACTCCGCGGTAGAGCTGTCACGAAATCCATGGTTATATGTTCCCACTTCCACTGAGGAATCGGAAGTGGTGTAGGGTGTTTTTCGTCACCCCATTGAGATGGGAATACGCGCGCGCTTGTCAGGCGTATACTACAGATTCCCCCTACCTAGGGTAGGCCGGGGTTTAATGATTATGGGGATCCGAATCTCCGGTAGCCGCGAACTAAGCCGCCGTTAATTACCCCTCACCTTTGGAGTGAGGAAACCTCCGATTGACGGGTTAAACCGGTCATGCGAACTCAATGTGCAGTGTACGTGTGTTGTGTTTTGAAAGGGGGTTTTGGATATATTGGGAGCCACGCAGAGTTTTTACGGGGGTCCCGCTACCCGGATAGCGGGCTGGGGGTCAAGGGGGCTAGCAGCCCCCTTGCGGAGTGCGGGGCAGCGTCCCGTTAGAATTTTTTTTTCTAACAAGGACAGTGTCGTGGAGCACGTGTGTGTGCAAATATGTATACATATGTATATGTATATATATATACACACACACACATAAGGAAAAAAGAGGGGGAAAATGCATCCAAAGGATGCGTGGGGGCAACACCTTGGGCGCTGTGCGTCCAGGTGCTGTGCGCTCAGGCGCTAGAGTGCCACGTGTCGGCACGTGGGCGTTCTGCGCTTGAGCGCTGGGCGCTTGAGCGTAAGTGCGCCACGTGTCGGCACGGGGGCGACTTGCGCTCGAGCGCCTGCGCTGGAGCGCAAGCGCGCCACGTGTCGGTACGGGGGAGACTTGCGCTCGAGCGCCTGCGCTCAAACGCAAGTGCGCCACGTGTCGGCACGGGGACGACTTGCGCTTGAGCGCCTGCGCTCGAGCGCAAGCATGCCACGTGTCGGCACGGGGGAGACTTGCGCTCGAGCACTTGCGCTTGAGCGCAAGTGCGCCACGTATCGGCACAGGGGCGATTTGCACCTAAGCGCTTACGCTCGAGCGCAAGCGCGCCACGTGTCGGCACATGGGCGACTTGCGCTCAAGCACTTGCGCTTGAGCGCAAGCGCACCACGTGTCGGCACGCGAGCGCTCTGCGCTTGAGCGCCGGCGAGAAAAGGAGGCTTTTAGCCTAAGAAACAGAAGCTATGCTTCAGAAAGGAAATATTTGTTGTTATATATATATATATATATATATATATATATATATATATGTTATGGAGTTAAAACTCCTAGGATGTTTTGAAGCTGATGAAGGGGGTTCTTCTTCTTCCTCTTGTTGTTTGGCCGTATCTTGAAGATTAAGAGATGTGAGATCTCAAAATCTCTCCTTTTTGAGATCTGATGACAGATCCAAGTTCCCCTTTATGGGTTTCGTGGTGAAAAACTATTTTGTTTTTGAAAAGGAAGAGTAAAACTCTTGATTTAATTCAAAAAAAAAGAAGAAGATTTGAGACCTTCAGAAAAGGGAAAGAGATACAAACCTTAGGGTTTTTTTGTGAGAATGAAAAGTTGTCCTTTATTCATCATCATGTTTCCTTTTATAGGCTTACATATTTACATATGGCCCCTTGGTCTTTATAAAAATGGCATTTTAGCCATCCCATTGCTCATGTGCCATTTCATTTTTGCACATAAGCCATGGGCTTACAAAATATTGGCTTTATGCCCATTTTGTTTACATTCATGCATAAACAATTACATAAAAATTATTTATTACATGATTTTGTTGTTGGCGTGGGGAGGCTGGCTGCGGGCTCGACTTGGGCATGGGCCCGCTTGACCTGGGCTTGGACCCATCTAGCTTTGGAGTTGACCTTGACTTTGACTCGGTCAACCGGGGTGTAAATTTTTACCCCAACAAATTGCCCCCCATCAATAAATGCACACAGCATATGTGGGTCGTGTGCATGAAATTGATGGATCTTCCTTCACGTGGAGGCGACTTGCTTTGGTTCCCACTTTTTTGGATGCACTGCCCTTTTTACGACATGGATGGTCGACGCTTAACGCGTCTCCGAAACGGAGTGTCCGTGGTAGACGTTTCCCTGGCCCGGAGCGATCTGGTTCCTGCTTTGTAGGAAGCCTGCACTGCCCTTTTTGCGACATGGACGGTCAACGCTCTGATCCGGAGCGATTTGGGTTCCCAATTTGCGGGAGCCTGCACTGCCCTTTTTGCGACATAGACGGTCGATGCTCTGATCCGGAGCGATTTGGGTTCCCAATTTGCGGGAGCCTGCACTGCCCTTTTTGCGACATAGACGGTCGACGCTCTGATCCGGAGCGATTTGGGTTCCCAATTTGCGGGAGCCTGCACTGCCCTTTTTGCGACATAGACGGTCGACGCTCTGTTACGAAGCGATTTGGGTTCCCAATTTGCGGGAGCCTGCACTGCCCTTTTTGCGACATAGACGGTCGACGCTCTGATCCGGAGCGATTTGGGTTCCCAATTTGCGGGAGCCTGCACTGCCCTTTTTGCGACATAGACGGTCGACGCTCTGATCCGGAGCGATTTGGGTTCCCAATTTGCGGGAGCCTGCACTGCCCTTTTTGCGACATAGACGGTCGACGCTCTGATCCGGAGCGATTTGGGTTCCCAATTTGCGGGATCCTGCACTGCCCTTTTTGCGACATAGACGGTCGATGCTCTGTTATGAAGCGATTTGGGTTCTCAATTTGCGGGAGCCTGCACTGCCCTTTTTGCGACATAGACGGTCGACGCTCTGATCCGGAGCGATTTGGGCTCCCAATTTGCGAGAGCCTGCACTGCCCTTTTTGCGACATAGACGGTCGACGCTCTGTTACGAAGCGATTTGGGTTCCCAATTTGCAAGAGCCTGCACTGCCCTTTTTGCGACATAGACGGTCGACGCTCTGATCCGGAGCGATTTGGGTTCCCAATTTGCGGGAGCCTGCACTGCCCTTTTTGCGACATAGACGGTCGACGCTCTGTTACGAAGCGATTTGGGTTCCCAATTTACGGGAGCATGCACTGCCCTTTTTGCGACATAGACAGTCGACGCTCTGATCCGGAGCGATTTGGGTTCCCAATTTGCGGGAGCCTACACTGCCATTTTTGCGACATAGACGGTCGACGCTCTGGTACGAAGCGATTTGGGTTCCCAATTTGCGGGAGCCTGCACTGCCCTTTTTGCGACATAGACGGTCGACGCTCTGTTACGAAGCAATTTGGGTTCCTAATTTGCGGGAGCCTGCACTGCCCTTTTTGCGACATAGACGGTCGACGCTCTGATCCGGAGCGATTTAGGTTCCCAATTTGCGGGAGCCTGCACTGCCCTTTTTGCGACATAGACGGTCAACGCTCTGTTACGAAGCGATTTGGTAGACGTTCCCCCGGCACGGAGTGTCGCTGGTCGACGTTTCCCCGAGGCAGAGTGCCTGCTGTCGATGTGCCCTCGGCACGGAGTGTCTGCTTGACGTTTCCCCGAGGGGGAGTGTCGCTGTTTGACGCAAAGGTCGATGTTGGAATTGGTTGGTTTGATTTGTTTGACTTGAGTTGACATCAGCATCGCTATACTGGAATATGGTGCCAGGAGCGAATCATCATTTGTCATGAGAGAATTTGGGAATTGGTTTTCTGTCGGCATCTGCATTGCTGCACTGGAATAATGCCAGGAGCAACTCATCACGTGCCCCGAGGGGATTTAGATTTGGTTTGTTTGGCATCTGCACTGCTGCATTGGAATAATGCCAGGAGCAACTCATCATGTGCCCCGAGGGGATTTGGATTTGTTTTTTTTTTTTGTTTGGCATCTGCATCGCTGCACTTGAATAATGCCAGGAGCAACTCATCATGTGCCCCGAGGGGATTTGGATTTGTTTTTTTTTTGTTTGGCATCTGCATTGCTGCACTGGAATAATGCCAGGAGAAACTCATCATTTGTCCCGAGAGGATTTGGGAATTAGTTTTGTTTTGGCATCTGCATTGCTGCACTGGAATAATGCCAGGAGCAACTCATCATTTGCCCCGAGAGGATTTGGGAATTGGTTTTGTTTTGGCATATGCATTGCTGCACTGGAATAATGCCAAGAGCAACTCATCATTTACCCTGGGAGGATTTGGGAAATTTTTTTTTGTCGGCATCTGCATTGCTGCACTGGAATGATGCCAGGAGCAACTCATCATTTGCCCTGGGAGGATTTGGGAAATTTTTTTTGTCGGCATCTGCATTGCTGCACTGGAATGATGCCAGGAGCAACTCATCATTTGCCCCGAGAGCATTTGGGAATTGGTGGCATAAGAGACAGGTTTAAATCCTTGTCACCTAAGGCTTTTCCATTTTGTGAGCCGTAAGGGTCTCAGAAAGCATTTTCTCCCTACGGGTCGTAAGGATCCTGTAGATGTATTTTCTCCTTAGGGACTCCTAAGTGTGTTGCTCCTTTGTGAGTTGTAGGGATCTCACGCGGGGATTTTCTCCTCACAAAGTCGAGAGGACTTTACGAGTGCATTTCATTTCTCTTTTTTTTTACGAGTTCGCGCCCTTTCGAGTTTTCACAAATTCGCCGGCAGTCCTGCTGTTTTTACTCACGGAGCCCTTTTGGGTTTTCATCCGTGCCCATTTTGCTTGTGAACATACCGTTTTTTTTAAGATCGGGATTGTTTTACGCCCGTGGATTGTATACGGTTTTGCAGGATGTATGATCCAGACCGTAGGGCCGGAAAAATTTTGGGACTTTGTTGGCGTCTGCATCGCTGCACTGGAATATGGTACCAGGAGCGACTCATCATTCACCACTGGGGTATGGGAGATGGAATTTGGTTGGCGTCTGCATCGCTACACTGGAATATGGTACCAGGAGCGACTCATCATTCGCCACTTGGGGATTGGGGAGCGATGGCTTAGGAGACAGGTTTAGATCCCTATCGCCTAAGGCTTTTCAATTTTATGGGCCGTGAGGGTCCCATAAAAGCAATTTCTCCCTACGAGTCGTGAGGATCTCGCAGGTGTATCTTCTCCTTAGGAGTCGTGAGGACTCCTAAGTGTGTTTTTCCTTCGTGAGTCGTAAGGATCCCACAAAGGTTTGTTCTCTTCATGTATCGTGAGGACACATGAGTCGGTCTTCTCAATGGAGCATAATTCCAAAGGCGGAGACCAGCCGCATAACTGGTGATTACGGTGGGATATGGGTATGATGAGAATTATTTGAGCCCGTGGATTGTATATGGTAGTCAATTTGGAGGCTAGCCGTAGGGCCGGGAGAATTTTGGAAATTTGAATTTTTGTTGGCGTCTGCATCGCTGCACTGGAATATGGTACCAGGAGCGACTCATCATTCGCCGTTGTTTTTTGTTTTTGTTGTTTTTTTTTGTTTTTTTTACCGCGATTGCTCTATCATTTCAGCTTTTCTTATCGCGAAGGTCGCGATTGCCCTATCATTTCGGCTATTTATTCGCGGTTGCCCCATCATTTCGGCTTTTTTTTCATTTTCATTTTTACTTGCTGATTTTTATTGCGAGTTGCCCCATCATTTCGGCTTTTCTTTATTTTTCTTTTATTTACACTTTTTTTATTTACATTTTTTTTACATTCCCAGTTTAACGACTTAGAGGTCGATTGTTTCCCAGTTTAACGACGTGGTGGTCCTCTTTGCTTATCCCAGCTCCTTGAACATTGATCTTGGCGGAGCTGTGTTGATGACCTAGCTCTGTGGCTTGCTGATACATCCGAGGATTGAGAGGTTTTTCCAAGCTTATATTGTTCCTCTGCCCAATCTTTGAAAACACAGTAGTCTTCAATGGTATGACTCGGCACTCTATGGTATGGGCAGTATATGGGATTGCCAGTCATATTCATTTCATGTGGCCTCTTCGGAATAGGCAGTTGCAGGCCATTGTTCAGGGCTTCCTCGAATATATCACGGACCTCATCCCTCCTAAAGGAGTACACCTTCTTCCTTCTCTCCATCAGAGTAGGTGCCCTCACTGACGCCGGTCCCTGAGGCCGATCAATCTTCGGTTTTCCCTGCACATGTCTGGGAGGGTTAGGTTCCCGAAAGGTTTCGGTCTCCATTTGCATGAAATCGGCGGTCGTAGCTTGACTGTTTGCTAACACGCCTTTAGACAGTTCTATCTCTCCCGTCTTGTATTGCCTTTCTACCCAATCTTTTGAAGACGAAGCAGTCCTCAATGGAATGACCTATCACCCTGTGATAGGGGCAATATTTTGGGTCGTCGGTCATATTCTCTTCTTGCGGTCTCTTTGATTCTGGCAGTTGTAGACCGTTTCTTAGGGCGTCCCTGAATATCTTGTGGACATTTTCCCTCTTGAAGGAATAGACCTTTTCCAGCTTCTCTTTCAGAGGCGATTCCCCCCCCGGCATATGTATCGGAGGGACTGGAGGCTAATTGCGGCCGTTTTTCGCGAAGGCGCTCCGCTTTTAGGTTTAAAGGGATATCAGTTGGCTGCTCCCGGGTACCAATTCTTGGCTCATGAGCCAAAATTTGATTCTGCTGTAATTGCAATCGGGCGACTTGGGTCGCGAGATCCGCCACGACGTTTGCCAGCTCGTCGACTTTGGAATAGACCTCGGCCATCTTCTCATCCCTGTCCTGAAATTGCCTTTGAAGCCATTGGAATAATGCTTGTTCTGTAGTTCTGGCTATGACAACCGGGTAATCTTTATTGCCTGAGCTTAATTCCGTAGGAACCACAGGCTCCTCTGGATTATCGGCCTGAGCGGGCTCTTCATCATTTAGATTGAGCCGATGCTGGGTAGCGTCAACCATATCATCACCATGGCTGTGAAGAACAGGAGGGTTCGTTTCTTCATGTCCGGCCTTGTAGACAGTGTGGATAACACATTTAGCCATTCTTTCATCGCTGGCAGCTGGTTTCGCGGAGCGGTCCGGGCTTTGGAAATTCATAAATTTTAACATGGCCAGAGCCGTAGCCCTTTTGTTGGCTCTATATCTGAGCCGCTTCTGCCTCATCTTCTCTGCCTTAAGCGCTTGACAGGCTTCTGCTCTTCGGGAAGCCATTGTGAGTTGATTAGCGGGGAGCTTAGAGAAGACACCCGATCGAGCAGTTGTCAAGGGCACCGCCGGAGCTTGCTCGAGAGGCCTTGTTGCTTTGTCGGTGTTGATGGCCTTGCCCCCAGCTGGGGCCAAGGAAAGTCGTTCAGACACCGACTTGCGTTTGGGTTAGGGCGCCCTCGAGATCACCACATTTGGTCTCCTGCCTTTCGAGACCGGTTTGTCTGTTGCTAGAGCTTAAGGAGCTGGGATGGCGCCAATTGGTATGAACATAATAGAGCCAAATGGTAGCAGCGGCTCCTCCCATTGTCGCCCGAGACTGGCCGGAAGGACCGTCCTGGAGTCTATCTTCATCGTGTAGGAGATGGGAGCCGTGCTGAGAGCTGAGTTCATCTTTGGAGACATCGTTGAGAGGTGATTGCTTGAAAACCTGCATGAAAGAATATTATTTTAGTATAAATACAGATATGTATATTGATTGAGTTCGCATGAACGTTTAACCCGAAATATGGGAGGAGAGATCAGTCCCACCGGGCGTGCCAGAATCTGTAGGGTGTTTTTCGTCACCCCATTGAGATGGGAATACGCGCGCGCTTGTCAGGCATATACTACAGATTCCCCCTGCCTAGGGTAGGTCGGGGTTTAATGATTGTGGGGATCCGAATCTCCGGCAGCCGCGAACTAAGCCGCCGTTAATTACCCCTCGCCTTTGGAGCGAGAGAACCTCCGATTGACGGGTTAAACTGGTCATGCGAACTCAATGTGCAGTGTACGTGTGTTGTGTTTTGAAAGGGGGTTTTGGATATATTTGGAGCCACGCAGAGTTTTTACGGGGGTCCCGCTACCCGGATAGCGGGCGGGAGGTCAAGGGGGCTAGCAGCCCCCTTGCGGGGTGCGGGGCAGCGCCCCGTTAGAAATTTTTTTTCTAACAGGGACAGTGTCGTGGAGCACGTGTGTGTGCAAATATGTATACATATGTATATGTATATATATATATATACACACACACATAAGGAAAAAAAGAGGGGGGAAATGCATCCAAAGGATGCATGGGGGCAGCACCTTAGGCGATGTGCGCCTAGGTGCTGTGCGCTCAGGCGCTAGAGTGCCACGTGTCGGCACGTGGGCGTTCTGCGCTTGAGCGCAAGTGTGCCACGTGTCGGCACGGGGGAGACTTGCGCTCAAGCGCCTGCGCTCAAGCGCCTGCGCTTGAGCGCAAGCGCGCCATATGTCGGCACGGGGGTGACTTGCGCTCGAGCGCCTGCGCTCGAGCCCAAGCGCGCCACGTGTCGGCACGGGGGAGACTTGTGCTCGAGCGCTTGAGTGCAAGTGCGCCACGTGTCGACACGGGGGCGATTTGCACCTAAGCGCTTGCGCTCGAGCGCAAGCGCGCCACGTGTCGGCACGGGGGAGACTTGCGCTCGAGCGGTTGCGCTTGGGCACAAGCACGCCACGTGTCGGCATCGGGACGACTTGCGCTCGAGCGCTTGCGCTTGAATGCAAGCGTGCCACGTGTCGGCACCGGGACAACTTGCGCTCGGGCGCTTGCGCTTGAGCGCAAGCGCGCCACGTGTCGGCACATAGGCGACTTGCGCTCGGGCACTTGCGCTTGAGCGCAAGCGCACCACGTGTCGGCACGTGAGCGCTCTGCGCTTGAGCGCCGGCGAGAAAAGGAGGCTTTTAACCTAAAAAATAGAAGCTATGCTTTAGAAAGGAAATATTTTTTGTTATATATATATATATATATATATATATATATGTTATGGAGTTAAAACTCCTAGGATGTTTTGAAGCTGATGAAGGGGGTTCTTCTTCTTCCTCCTGTTGTTTGGCCGGATCATGAAGATTAAGATATGCGAGATCTCAAAATCTCTCCTTTTTTAGATCTGATGACAGATCCAAGTTCCCCTTTGTGGGTTTCGTGGTGAAAAACTATTTTGTTTTTGAAAAGGAAGAGTAAAACTCTTGATTTAATTCAAAAAGAAAGAATAAGGTTTGAGACCTTCAGAAAAGGGAAAGAGATACAAACCCTAGGTTTTTTTTGTGAGAATGAAAAGTTGTCCTTTATTCATCATCATGTTGCCTTTTATAGGCTTACATATTTACATATAGCCCCTTGGGCTTTACAAAAATAGCATTTTAGCCATCCCATGGCTCATGTGCCATTTCATTTTTGCACATAAGCCATGGGCTTACAAAATATTGGCTTTATGTCCATTTTGTTTACATTCATGCATAAACAATTACATAAAAATTATTTATTATATGATTTTGTTGTTGGCGTGGGGAGGCTGGCTGCGGCCTCGACTTGGGCATGGGCCCGCTTGACCTGGGCTTGGGCCCACCTAGCTTTGGGGTTGACCTTGACTTTGACTCGGTCAACCGGGGTGTAAATTTTTACCCCAACAAGTGGTTGCAATAAACCAGCAACCCTTTGATGTTCAACCTTAACTTGCTGACACACCAAGCACTTTGCCACAAAGCAGGCAATCTCCCGTTTCATGCCTTTCCACCAGAAATGCTGTCGTATATCTCGGTACATCTTCGTGCCTCCTGGATGTATGGAATATGTTGAACTATGTGCCTCCTTCATAAGTTCTTCGTGAATATCTCCCTTTGGCACACACAAACGGCTACCATATCTCAACGAACCATCTTCATAGATCAGTAAGTCGGTTCGAAGTCCAGCTTCAACCTGTTCTCAAAACTTTTGCAATTTAGGGTCTTGAGACTGTGCTGCTTTAATGTTCTCGATCAACGATGAATGTACCTGCAGCTGCATCAACTATCCCGAAAAATGCGGTAGCACAACCTCCAAATCAAATCTTCGAAAGTCTTCAATGAGTTCCTTCTGTGCAGTCAACGTCTGAATTGCTGGTAACCGACTGAGCACATCCGGCACGACATTAACTTTTCCCGGATGGTACTTAAGATCAAGATCGTAGTCAGCCATCAGCTCCAACCATCTACGTTGCCTCATATTAAGCTCCTTTTGCGTGAACACATACTTCAAGCTTTTATGATCGGTAAAAACCTCGACCCTTTCACCCAAAAGGTAGTGTCTCCAAATCTTCAAAGCGAAGATCACAGCCGCAAGCTCCAAGTCATGAGTTGGGTAATTCTTCTCATGGGTCTTCAACTGTCTCGATGCGTACGCTATAACTTTCCCATGCTGCATCAAAACACATCCCAATCCTTTCCCAGATGCGTCGTTGTGAATTACCAATCCTCCGGAACTGTCTGGCACGGTTAGAATAGGAGCGGTTATCAATCTCTGCTTCAACACCTCAAAAGCTGACGCACAATTATCCGTCCACATAAAAGGTACTTCCTTGCGTGTAAGCTTGGTCAACGGCTCCGCCAGACGAGCAAAGTCCTCCACGAATCTTCTGTAATACCCGGCTAGTCCAAGAAAGCTTCTTATCTCCGCGACATTCTTCGGAATCGGCCAATCACGAACTGCTGCAATCTTTTCGGGATCAATGGCGATTCCATCGCCAGACACGACATGTCCCAAAAACTTTACTTCTTTCAGCCAAAACTCGCACTTGCTCATCTTTGCATATAATTTTTCTTGCCTCGGCGTCTGCAGTGTGATCTTCAAATGTTCTGCATGCTCTTCAATACTCTTCGAGTAGACCAGACTATCATCAATGAACACCACAATAAACTGGTCCAAGAATGGTGAAAAGATTCGGTTCATCAAGTCCATGAATATCGCCGGTGCATTCGTTACTCCGAAGGGCATCACTAAATACTCGTAATGTCCATACCGAGTTCGGAACGCCGTCTTGCAAATATCTTCTGTTTTAACTCGGACCTGATGATATCCGGATCGCAAATCCAGTTTCGAGAATACCCTCGCACTACTAAACTGCTCAAAAATTCGCCAATACGAGGGATCGGGTATTTGTTCTTAATAGTCACCCGGTTTAATTCTCGATAATCGATGTACATTCTCCTCGTGCCATCTTTCTTCTTGACTAGAAGAACTGGAGCTCCCCAATGCGAGTTACTACTTCGAATCTAACCCTTCTCAAGTAATTCAGTAACCTGCTTCTTAACTTCTTCCAACTCCACTGGTGCCATCGGAAAGTACGCCTTTGAGATTGGCGCTTCATCTTTATCAACCTCCATCGACGAAAGAACATTAGTTGTCGGCCTAGCCCTAAACTCGACTGGCCCGACAGAACTGCTTCCTCCAGTAAAGATAACTCTGGATGTCCGGGAATCTGGAAAATTACTTTCTTTGCCCTACAATCAATGTGAGCGTGGAAAGTGCCGAGAAAATCCATTCCCAAGACGACCTCATAACTACCGGTAACAATCACCAAGAAATCTACAAATAGCTCCCGTCCGCCAACAACAACATAACAATCCTTACACCCTCTATTAGTTATGATTTTCCCATTCCCAGTGTGTATGTCCCAATAACTAAACAGGGTCATGCGAGTAATCGAGTGTGTAGTAATAAACTTGGATGACATGAATCACTAGGATGCACTAGAATTAAATAACGGTAATGCGAGAAAACCATGAACAAGTAGGGTACCTGAAACGACTTCCTCTGAGGCTTTAGTCTTTTCAGCCGTCAGGGTAGAAGCTTGAGCCTGATTAGCCCCCTGAGTTAACTGCTCCAGCTCCGGAAACTGCTTTTGCGGTAGCTCCTGGGTATCTTCCTTCAATCTTAGCTTTGACGGACAAGTATCAATGGTATGATCAGTTGATCCACAAATCAGACAAAGTCTAAGTCTCTTTCGACAATCTCTCCAGAAATGACCCGGTCGTTGGCAGTAATCCCACAACACCCTTTCTTTTTGCTTGGGCAAAACTGGCCTCCGAACATTCTCTTTCTTATGAAGTTTTGACGGACAAGCATGGATAGTGTGATCCGCCGATCCACAAACCAAACAGAGTCCCCGCTTCTTTTGGCAATCTCTTTGCACATGTCCGGGTAAATGGCAGTAGTTACAAATCACGCTCCTTTTCCAATCAGCAACAATTATTTTCTTCATTGGTGCTACGCCGCGTCGGTTCACCGGAACACTTCTACGTACAGGCGTTTGGTTTGGTGCAAACACCGGCTTCAGCTCGGTCTGCTGCTTGTAGTCCTCAAGCAAGTCACGAATTACTCCAAGCAAAGTGGCGTCATCCATACACCTCTGGTACGATTGTAGATTCCTAGCTTCCATGATACTGCAACCAAGACACCAAAGAGGATTAGTATGATAACAGATTCAAAAAAATGTAGATCAAGGATATGAATCAAGGCTAGAACCCCAAGTTACTTAGATAGAGTACCGCATTGTAACCATGCCGCGGTATCATAGCTACAATCACATAACTCCACCCAAGTCGGCTAAGTTCTAGAGATAACAAAAGGAAACCAGGTTTCGAGTCGATATGCAAAGGAGGTTTGCATATCGTAAAAGTATAATCAGGAGGATGTTAAGATTCAAAATGGTAAGACGGTAAGGTGGCAGGACATGTTTCCTAATCACGAGTATTCTAATTCGTGTATTGGGTCCAATACCCAACTATAAAAGAATCAAACCCGATTAATCTAGATCCTATGGTTCTGATACCAAAAGAACCATGTCACGCCCCGCTTCCTAGAGTATGCTAAGGTAGGCACGTGACATAGCCAACCATGCTACCTATGGATAGAAATTATCCTTCCACAGTCACATTACGGCTGTAAAGATATCAAGAACAATAATAATTATCTAACACATGTCCATAAGCCAGAAATAAATGAGTCAAGAATAAAATAATGCGGAAACAAAAGATCCAATACAAGAATAACTGGAATGTATATCCCATAATGCGGGCTCACATCAGGAATAAAATACTGGAAAGTAAAAGAACTAACTACTAGTGAGTCCTCACTGCTCAGCCTGCTAACTGAAGTACTCCTGCTCGGACTGCAGCAAAGGTACGGAATTTGGGCCATGCAAAACCTAGACGTCAGCGCGTCATAACATCAAGCAATAATATATAAACATGGTAGCAAGACATGCAAGTATGATCATAAATGGTAAAGCAGGTGTAACAGCAATATAAATCAGGGCAGTGAAGGGTAATGTGTAGTGAGTAATCTAAACTAGTCTATTGGTTTAACTACTCTCAAGTCTTTGAAATCAATTTGATGAATCATCGATGTAACTCAATAGTATCCCGTGCGTGCCCGGGATCACGGTCTATGACTCTCGGGTTGAACCCGAGACGTGCCGCAAGGCAGTAAAGGATGGTAGGTAATGACGAGTGATGTCCGTAGCATCATTCCGGGGCTGGCCTAGCCCGTAAGACTAATCAGAACAGATATAGAACTGTCGAGTTACAAGTCAGGTTTCATCATTGATTTCCCCATACCCCCAAGTCATATGTGTTCAAGTCAGGTATTAAATAATCTAGAGCTAATACCAACACAGGATCAGGTAGGTACAGGTTTGTCTGGATAGACAACAGGAACGGTCCGTGAGGACAACAGGTCAGGTTTGTTGGCATTAAGCACAAAATCAGGTAACAGGTAAAGCCATGGTACATCAGGTCAAGCCAGGTAGTATATAGGTATCATGTCATGTCGAGAGGTGCACAGTACCATGTCGTGTCAAGTAGGAAGTGTAACAAGTCATGTCAGGATGCACAAGATGTCATGTGGGTGCTCATACTCAAACCAACATAGGCATGGGTATAAATAAACAAGCATGGATACTAACAGAACAATAAACTGGAACATGTAGTATGATATGCAAGTAGATACAGAATAAACTATATAGATGTACGGTTATCGATTTGAGTTAAGGTTATGGTTCCGACATTAAGTATCATACACTTAAACAAATATGGATTGTTAAACTCTCGTTATTATGGGTTAAAAGATCTAGGGATGCAAATGTATCTAAAACAGGTTAAAGATGCACACGGGTGTCCAATAGAGTAAAACTATAAAATGGTACCGTAGACTATGTAAATAGTTATTATGTGATTTAAAATGCAGGTGTGGTTACTAGGTATAGTAAACTAAAATGCAATGGGTATGTTTCAAGTTCTAAATCTAAAAGATATAAACGGAACATCGCACTGTTAAATTGGAACATGTGACTTTAGATTCGATCTATGAGTTTACTATTCAAATAAATAGTTATAAAATCATATAGATAGCATGCAGCAAGTTTTACTTGCCTCGACGGATCGCGATACGGTAAATGGAACGCCTCACGTCGGCGAAAAAAGTCGCGACGTGCGCACGGTACACGGAATGAGTCCAAACAACGAACAGTAGGATCACACGGGTCAGATATCCTCGCTGGGTCGTCGGGATCGTCGCCAGCACGGTCGGATTCCGGCAAACCAAGAACAACAGTGAATAACTCAAAGAAGGAAAATGCATGGAAATGAAAAGAGAAAGAAATGAAAGAGAATATAGAAGATTGAGGAGAGAGGCTTACTCACTGGATTGCAGAGGGGTGACGGCGTCAACGGTGATGATCGACAAAGCTCCGACGAGGGTGCAGGTGCTCGGGTGATGGGTTAGGGTTGCACTAGGGTTTGGTTTCTGGGGTTTTGTTGCAGGGTTCTGGCACTCGGGAAAGGCAGAGGAGAGGAAGAGAGGGAGAGGAAGGAGGTGACGACGAGATGAGGGAGATGGTTGGCGACAGAGGAAAGGTGGGTTATTGGGTTCGTGTAGGTGTGTGTGCAAGGGGAGAGAGGCTCGGGAAGAAGAAGGAGAAGAAGAAGATGGAGAGGAGGAGGAGAGGAGATGACGAGGCTCGGTTTGGGGTTGAGGAGGTGATGGAGTTAGGGTTAGGGTTTAAGGATGCGATGAGGAGTTGGATGGGTCTCGTGGCGAGGAGATGCATGGGTTTTAAACAGGAGAAGAAGGAGATAGAAGGGAGGTGATGGGATCGCGCGGGCGGTGACGGGAGTCGAGAAGTGTACAGTATTCGCGAGATGAGCGAGAGAGAGCGTGAGAGGAGAGAGAAAGAGGAGAGAGAGCTGTGTAGAAGAGAGAGAAAGAGAAAGGAAAAGAAGAGAGAGGGATCTGTGGGGCCCAGCGAATATAAAAAGAGGATTCTGATTGGTTGAGGAAAATAAAAGAGAGAGAGATGGCTCGGTGGTGGGGCCCAAGCGCAGTAGCCAAAATCCCATTGACTCGTGGGGAAAAATTGATAAAATTTTATAAAAGATTTTTAAACAAAAAGATTCATTCAGTTCCTCAATTTTTTTAACAGAAAATCTAAAAGTAAATAAAATAAAATAATTAATTTGAATTTAGGCGGACTACAAAATATTTTAGAAATGCGCCCGGGTCGGGTCCAAAATTTTGAATTTGAAATATGAAAATTATTAGTAAGTTCCAAAAATTAAAATGAAAGATTATTTAACAGAAATGCATACCCCCAAGAGCGGACGCACGTACGTTCGCGTAGCCATCCAAACCCGTCTGTTTCACTGAACGTGACGAGAACACGATGCAAGGACGCTACCACAGGGTTAGGGGTATCATGCAGGCCATGTCATGCATTTTTAAATTATTTTAAGTAACTTAAATTGTTATATGCAAAATATGTGATACTAGGGTATTCTATAACTATGAAATAAAAAGCTCAAGCAAGCGGGTCGAATATAAAGTAAACTACCATTCACATCCAAATATGGTAAATGAAATAAACACCACAAACAACACATACGGCAACATAAATTGCTATAATTGAACTCGGTTGTTACAGAATGGGGTGCAGCGAGCACTGCTCGTGGTACTCGGTAAAGATCTCCGCCAACCGGGGCCTCGCAAGGTCCAACCTCTGTCCCCGGTTCCCCCCGCGCGCGTCGATCCCGAGCTTCAGCTCGTAGCATTCACCGACGAGCGCCTCTGAGCGGTTCAGCCGGTTCGCGGAGATTAGGCCGAAGCGCCTCAAAGACCGCAGCTTGCCCACGGCCTCGTCATAGAGCAGCTTAGACAGGGGGTTGTAAATCCCCGGCGACGCCCTCCAAATGGAGTACATCAGCAGCTGCACCAGGGAGGAGCGTCTGGGGAGCAGCCGGCCGAAATGGTCCTCAATGCTCCCGTAGACCAGCTGCACCGTGTCCTCGGTGCAGTACGGGTCGTAAAGGTACACATCTTCAAAGCGGACAATGTCGGGGATGGTAAACGGGAAGTCCTGCATTCTCGACGACCTATTTACGAAGGATAGAAGGACAAGTACTCCTTCAGCCTTATATAGCCCACTGTGCAGCCCAACAGTCGCCCGCTTTCACCCAGGGAGTCGCCGCCACGCGGCAGCTATCAAGCCTTCTCCGGTGGAATCGAAGCGACGCGCCCCTAGCGCTTTGCCTCCCCCCGCATTCAATGCACTGGCTACGCGCGCCGTTGCCCCGACCATTCCCATTCCCCGCACCTACAGCAGGACGGTCGGGCTACACCTCGTCAAGATTCAACCCGGCAGCTACCCTGCTCGGTCATCCCCAGCGGGCAGCTTCCCTGCCACAACGCCGGAGATCAAAAAGCCTTCCCAGAGGCAGTCGAGCCCGAGGATCCCTCGCTCGGCTATCCCCAGCAGGCAGCTTCCCTGACACAACGCCGAGGATCAAAAAGCCCTCCCAGAGGCAGTCGAGCCCAAGGATCCCTCACTCGACTATCCTTCAGGACAAAAGCCCTCGCCAAGAGGCACCGGGCAGTAACCCTGCCCGGCCAAGGGTCCTTGGTATGCTTCTGCAGCCCCTCTCGCGCTAAGGACCAAAGTCCTCCCAGAGGCAGTCGAACCCTTGCTCGGCTATCCCCGGCTGGTAGCTTCCTACCACAACCGACAGGGATCAAAGTCCTCGCCAAGAGGCACTGGGCAATAACCCTGCCCGGTTCCCGTCCTGAGGGATCAAAGCCCTGGCAAGAGGCAACCGAGCAGCTGCCCTGCTCGGTCAACTCCGGCTGGTAGCTCCCTACCCTCGACGCCAGGGATCAAAAGCCCTCATAAGAGGCAGCAGAGCGGCTATCCCGCTCGTCATCCTAAGCTGGTAGTTGCCTACCAACGACGTCAGAGGTCAAAGCACTCGCCAAGAGGCAACCACGCAGCTTCACTGCCCATTCATCCTTAGTGGGCTTGTTACAGCCCCTCCAGCGCTAAGGACCCAAGTCCTCCCAGAGGCAGTCGAGTCCTTGCTCGGCCATCCTTGGCGGGCAGCTCCCCTACCACAACGCCAGGGACCAGAAGCCCTTGCAAGAGGCAACTGGGTAGCTACCCTGCCCAGTCACCCCCGGATGGTGGTCAATGCTCGAAATCAGAGATACCCTGTGGCCCACGGAGGATCCGAGACCCCAGTGAGGAGCGTCAGGTCTACCCAAGTCTAAGCGATCTCCCCTCGACTCCGGGGCCCAGGGGGATACCTCCTCGGCAGCGCTTGGCACACTCATCGGCCAGTAATTGAAGTCGACTCGACAGACGATCGTTAGACAGATGGCCAACCTGACATAAAAGCACAACTATACAAGAAAAGATATCTTACGAGCATTCTTCATAAACAGATGGAAGAGCGCAATTCTATGGAGCCGAAGAAGAATTTTATTACTACCAAAGATAAAAGTTTTACAAAGGGTATTTTTTTGGGCTCCCCAGCCTTACAAAATTCAAGAAAACAAAATAAAAGGAGGAGAATGGGGGCTCTACACCTCGGGACCAGGTACGACCTCGAGGTCCTTGACCTCCACCATATGGCGCGCTGGGTCCTCGGCGACCTCCTCGCCAGGAACCTCTTCCCCTTGCTCGTCGGCGCCCATGAGGGGGAACTCAGCCCGGAGATCTGCGTCGGCGAACTCCGGCATCCGGGACATAACGGCATCGAGGGCGTCGTGCCAAATGCGGGTCGTGGCCATGGCCAAGTCGTCATAGAAGTCCTTCGACTTCTTATAGCCCTCCACCGCCCTCGATTCGGCCGACTTGGCCGCCTCCGCCATCGAACCCAGCTCCTTCCGGAGGGCCTTCACCGTCCTCTTCAGGTTGCCGGCGAGCACTTGGGCATTCTCGAGCTTGACCTCGGCAATCACCGCAGCCTCGCGGTGCCGGGCCACCTCCCGTTTTCCGGCCTCCACCTCACCTTCCAGGGCGGCGACCCTCGCCGTCATCGCCTCCAGCTCCCGCTTGGAGCTCTCTTGCAGCGAGGCAAACTGACCCGCAGCCTCCAGCGCTGGGGCTACCACCTCGGCCTCCATGCGCAGGGCGAGGGCTACGTGCTGGAGAACCTGGAAGACACGAAAAAATCAGAAAGATGAAGGAAGCACTGAATCTCACAATGAACCAAAAAGAACTTACCTGCACGGACTCCTGGGCGATGGACGCCAGCTGAGCCCTGAAGGTCTCCCCGGGGACTCTACCCCCTGCCGAGGTCTCTATCTCGTGTAGAAGGCTGTCCGCCACGGACAGCCCCGATAGCACCGCAAACCGGAGGCCCCCTTCCTCCACCATGGTCGGTGAGGACCGACCCCGGGAGGCCTCCGGAGCTCCTCTTGAGCGACTCCGAGGGAGAGCCGATCTCCTCTTCCGAGGCCGGGTCCTCCTGGATCAGGGCCCGCTTCCGGCCCGATACTCTGCTGGGGCCCAGGGCGGGATCCGCCCCCGGGCGCTCACGAGAAACCGCCACCGAAGCGGTCGGAGCCGGGGCGGGCTTCGCCCGAGAAGAACTGGCGCCCCCAACCCTAATAGGCTGCGTCGGCTGGCGCATGGAAGCTCGGAGGGAGACGAAGTCCATGGATCCTACAAAACAAACACCCAACAAATCAGCGACACGAGTAAAACACAAACCCAAAAGCAAGCCTAACTTACCGACGAACTCGACGGGGCTAAGCCCGGCCGAGCTCAAAACCCTCTCGGACAGCAGCACGTCAGGCCGGGGGATGGGCTCCCACGACGCCACTCTCACCGTGGCGGGGTCATCGGACGGTTCCCTGACAGACATTTCTCCCTCGACCACTTGGTAGGCACGGGCCAGTCCTCGCCCTCGGGAGGGAAAACGAAGAAAAATTTCTTTTTCCAATCATGGATGGAGGAGGGCAAGGCCACGACCCCGGTCCCGGAAGCACCCCCCGGCCGCTTCCTGAAGGTAAGATAAACCCATCTCGGGTCGTCCGCTTCACCACCGGGGTGACTCTTGAAGACGAGGGAGGAATCGAGAAGGGGAAGGCCGGTTGCCTGTAACTTCAGGCGGATCAAGAACCCAAGAAGGATCCTCCACGAGTTCGGCACTAACTGGCCGGGGGCCAAACCGACGATCGGAGGCCATCATGTTCATCTTTATCATCTAAGATGTGGGTATGTCAAATTTCATGTGATTCTACAACCTTTTCACCGTTGAATTAGTGGGTTCAAAATTAACGGTTTACCGACAATAGAACTTTTTACATTGCTAAATCAACGGTAAAAAAGTTGTAGAATCACATGAAATTTGGCGTACCCACATCTTAGATGATAACGATGAAGATGATGGGTTCCGATCGTCGGAAAACATGATGGGGGACGTATTTTTTCGACGCCATAGGAGGAAATTCCCTCCTATGGCCTCTTTCCTCCATTATTCTCATATATATATATAAAAGGTTAATAATAGAAATGTGCAATAGGAATGAATTTCCTTCTATGGCGTCGGAAAAATACATTTTCTATCATTTTTTTCGATGATCGGCATACATCACTGCCATCTTTATCATCTAAGATGTGGATATACCAAATTTCATGTAATTATACCATTTTTTCACCGTTAATATAGTTGGTACAAAATTAATGGTTTACCGACAATAGAACTTTTTGCATTGCTAATTCAACGGTGAAAAAGTAGTGGAATCACAAGAATTTTGGTATATGCACATCTTAGATGATAACGATGATGATGCTGGATGCCGATCGTCGGAAAAAATGGTGGACATCGTATATCTTTCGACGCCATAGGAGAAAACCCCCTCCTACCTCTTTTCTTCATTATTCTATATATATATATATATATAAAAGATGGGGACATTAAAGATTGGCCTAGACATGAATGGTCCTTATTTGGAAGCCTAAATTAAAGGAAAGGTTATTTATAAGTTTGTCTTATTTGAGCAAATTTGTGTAACACGGCGTCCATATATGGACTTAACAATTAACATATATTTCAACTTTCTCTATTTGTATTTCCAAACTGGTCATCGTTGGCCTTTTGTGTGTGTGTGTCTCTCTCTCAGCGTACTACAACAAGATTTTTTCTCAAATACATGTGTCTTAATTAGGATATCCAGGCTAAGTTTCCCTAAAATACATGAACCATCAATTTTTGAGTCTAATTGCATAACTCATAGGTTACGAATAAACATAGAGAAATTATACAAAATAATAATGAACGGACGAAAATACAGGATTGGATGATTGAGAATTGGACCTTAAAATAAGAAATGAAGCCGGAACTCCTAGCATATGATCAGCTTCATACACACACACTCTCTCTCCCTCTCCCTCTCCCTCTCTCTCTCTCCCTGTCAGTAAAGAGCAATACTCCTAGCCCGTCCCATGAGAATCTTTAATAATCTCAACTAAATGATAAACTCGAAAATAGTCAAAGTTTCAAATAACAATTGGGAAGGGATTTATTTATTTTTTTTTGCAAGAGCTAGTAGACTTGGGGGAAGGGGGTTGGGCCCTCTACAGCCATGAGAACTTGCTCCGCATAATTCGCTGAAAATCCACTTTACCACTGCAAGTGGAGAGTTTTGAACCGAAGATCTCCCACAGATTAGAGGAGTGTCATTGCCGCTCGAGCAAGGACTGTTCGGCCTTCGTTGGGTTATGGCTTCATTCTCTTGCGATGCATAAATCTCCCTCGGCTGGATGGTTCGTTTTTCCCTCTTGGGCTGTAGTTGGGTCTCTGGCCTTGTTAGGAGCCAAACCTGGGCTACGTTTACCGGGTTCATTCTTCTTTCCGATTCAAATGTGCACCGCAAGGCTAATAAAAGAGCGTGTCCCCACTTTTCTAATAAAAGAAAATTCTATATACCTCGATCAAAACCTGAGATCAAAGTATACAAGATAAAATTCCCGAACCCTTAATGTCTTTGGCACGACAATAATTGCAGGAGCACCAAGAAAAAATAGGTTTTAAAAGTGGATTGATTTTACATACAATTTTCTTTCCTTTTTTTCCTCATTAATTTACAGTCAATACGCCACGCCTGGAACAGGCCAGACCAGGTCAAGTACACCATCCTACTAATGATGCCAAATAATCCGGTTTATATGATATGATGCACATTATTGTTTCATGTTAAAGTGCATGTTCCCATACTCACAAATTATGATTCGGCAATGATTCGGCGAGGTCGAAAATTATGATTCGGCTATTCGGAAAAAATCGGCAGGTATTCAGGAAAGATTCGGTAAGTGTTCGGAAAATGTTCGGAAAGTATTTCCAGCAAAAAATTAATATAAAATTAATATATGAAACGCTAGATTTTGATTTCGTGAATTATTTGCTGTTTTTAAAATAATTCGCTTTTTTTTTAATAATTCGCATATAATTCGGGAATTATTCGCGAATAATTCGGCAATAATTCGACGTATTCGGTGATGACGAATAATTCGCAGATTTAATCGGTAGTCACATAATTCACGAACTATTCATATACCAACAAATTTTAACAATGTAATCAGCATTTCAAAAATCATTATTTGCCTTATGAGTCTAGTACCATTAGACGTGTTTTGCATGATAAAAATATGAAATGGTGGGTCTCTCTCTCTGTGCGTGTGTGTACCCCACACACACGTGCACGCCAAAGCATTAAAATCCTTTTGAGGTAAAGTGACAGGACTGACGAACATTATGCAATGCCAAGACCTAGGATGTCTATCAGGCCGGGCCGGGCTTAGCCTCCAAACCCGAACCTAGCCCGGTCTGTGGCCCGGCTTGGGTTGGACCGTGCAGTTCAAAAAAAATTGAATTTTTTTAAAATTAAATTTAAAATAAATTTTTATCTTTATGAAAAAAATTTGGAAATTTTTTAACCCGAAATTCGTGTAAGTGCCGGAACAGAACTAGATATTTTATTAATTAAAAAATATTTTGTGAGGAGATATAAGTTGGCAAATCTTGCCGCTCAAACAATTGCCAAAAAAAATTAAAAATACAATTCAATAAAAAAAACCAATTGATTAGTACCTATCGGTCTTTACTCTTCATCGGTATCGGAGTCTTCAATACTCTTAACGTGTTGTTGTCTGGTTTCTTTATCGAACCAATCTTTTTGGCAGACTGTGACCTCTAATGCGTCATCCGACAGTCTGCCTTTCTTATTGCTCAGAATCTTATTATCTACACTAAAAGCAGACTCCGAAACTATTGTGGACAACAGAGTTGTTAGTAAATCACAAACCATGGAAGAAAGCACAGAATACATGTGTCCATGTATTTTCCACCAATCCAAAATATCAAGATTATCTAATTGATCCGCGATGAGAAAATTACTAAAATCAATTCGCAAATATATTGTAAGCTCGTTATAAGTAAAAAAAAAAGAGAAACGGTTGTTCTTTATTTTTTCTGCTGCAAAAACTGAAATATTCTTTTTTCTGAAGTTAGTTGTGAAGAAGAAGATGAAGAAATTCTGTTTTGACCGTATTGTGTATCATATATGGCATACAATTCATGCAAAAAAGAATCTAAAATATTTTTATAATCTCCTGTATCAGCACCTAAGTTTTCATTGTATCCATCTAATAAAAAAAATAAATTATCATTTTTAAGTTTAGGATCAAAAACATAAACTAAACAAAACATGGTATTTTACTGAGTGCAATATCATCCAGGGAAGGGCGAAACTCCGACGAACTACCGACGACGACCCTACAAGCTCCCGGTGACGAAACGACGCACCGGAACCTAATTTCACTCCCTCTTCGTCTTTTCTAAGCTAAATTTCAGTAAGTCCCTCTTCCCCCATCTCTTGTCTGCTCTAAAAACTTGTATTTCTAAATTCCGACGGAAGTGGAGTTAATCCGACTTCCGATTCGGTTTTTCTTAAAAACTCTATCTTTTCCTAAATACAAACATACCAAACCCTTATTTCTTGACTATTAAATATTAACAAAATATCATGAATAAGTTCATAGCAAAATATTTCATATTGTGATTTTTATCGTATTTTTTCAGTAAAATACCATATAGTTTAGTTTTGACATTAAATATCATATTTCTTGCTATACCTTTAAATAGATCACGGGATAATGACCTACCTCCTCACAACACTCATATGCAATATAGCACGATATCTTTCGGGAATATAGAATACGGGAATTGGAATTTACACTTAAATACCTTTATATTATTAAAATCTTTTTCTACAAGATCATGTATTTTTACAAATCTTTGCAAAGTGCCGCTACAACCCATTTTGAGGAACCTGTTCGGGATGGTGCGGATTATCGCACATTCTCATGCTTAGTAGTGCGAGATGCAGACCCCCGCAAGGAGCATTCGGTCTCGAAAGATTTAAAAAATACAAATATCTTAAGAAAATGAGATTTCTAGAAAAATAATAAATTAAATTTTATATATATATATATATATATATTATAAATATTTCAACTTTTCTAAATAAAAAGGAATCACTTTACATGAAAACACCATGCAATTTCATACAAGTTCAATACTTTACAATTAAATACCATATATTATGAAATTAGCTTTTATTCACTAGAAATATCATATATATAAAATCTACATCTATGAAAACTCTAAAGACGATAATTAAATACTTGGGGTGTATTTTAAAAATTATACAAAATTATTTTTACATTAAAGCCCCTCAAGTTTTATAAATTACAATAAGGACCCTAGTAAATATAGGTTTAAGCGGGACCGGTCTCTTGAGCCTCACGAAGCCGGAGATATAGGTGCTTGCCTATTTAAGGTAGACAACTTAAAAAACGGTGTTATCAACACGGTAATCGTCTTTGAAAAAGACACAAATCCTGCCGTCCATGTACAGCGGTTATCGATAATATCAAAACCTAATTCAGGATTTCAATTTCTTTTCTAATTGTCAGAGACTGAGTCTTATTATAAATAATCTGACTTGAATATGATTCAAGTACAAACTACAATTCAGTATGAATCCATGAATCCATATATTCAATCTATTCAATCTGTATTGACTGAACCGAACCATGAATATACTACCATTCTCCAGTTACATCTATTTACTGGCAGCATGGTTTCGGCAAGTCATCCATCTGTAAAATCTATAATACAAAACAATACAATTTACAATACAATACAAACAATACAATCAAGATATCGTGGGGTTTAAGGGGTAGATTGGTACGGAATGTGTTAGAAGTGGCACGAGACTGCAAGATTTAAGACACCTAACCTGTATTCCATTGCTGTTGTACCGTGGCATAAACGGTTCCTTGTACATTCCGTTCACCTTAGTCTCTGGTCTACTGAGATTCCTCTCGTATACACTGGCATCCTTCTGTACCAAGCAACAAACAACAGTGTTAACACTAATAACTTTAAAAGCTACACACTCTCTCCATCTAGTCTATTTCTCCCTTATCTTTGGGACTTACCGAACGATTGTTCGCTGACAACATTCCTTCTCTTTCTTCTTGGAATGTTGTCAGGTGGTTCAGATCTTCAGGAGATCGAGCCTACCAGCGAGAACTTTGATCGGCTAGCCTACGACCCAAAGCTTTAGATTCATTGTACACATTTCATTTCAGTACTTTCCATTTCTGTTATGCCACTGTTTAGGCATTGATTTTCATTCAGATGTATTTACTTTTCCATGCATTGTACAAAAGAATGTTAATAAATAAAGTTGTTGTTCATTACATTTGTCTCTTGTGTATATTCCTTTTATATTTCTTAGTTACGCTTAGCGTATTTACTTCTGAGTAAATACGTAGTGTCCTCGTCGCGTCCCCTTTTCCGTACACCGGGAAGCGGGGCGTGACAGGTTTTGTTGGTGGCCTATGCATGTTAGTGCTGTATGGAACCCTACCATGCAGTTCAGTTCTGCGTGGACAACCTAAGCAATATAACACAAGAACCATCAACTAAAAACATTCTTTACAATTCATATTCCTTGAATCTTACAATCTCATATATTTTGAATCTATCATAACTAAAAAAATTTCATTCAAGGTTATGGATTCCCCGAACAACACCAGCATGAATGTTAACAACACACTTCCACCACAACCACTCACACCTGCCGTCTCTGCTCCGATCAACGAGCAGACGGTTCTACTTGAGGCAATCCGTGGCCTCCTAAAAGGACAGCAGCAGCAGACTGCTCTTTTAATGAACCGTTCAGAGGCAGAAGAACCTGGGGTGAAGCAATTCAGAGCTTTGCACCCCAAGCAGTTCGTAGGAAAAGAGATCCCTCTAGAAGCTGAGGAATGGGCTCAAAGTATCGAAGATGATCTGGCAGCGGTACAAGTGCCAGAAATAGCTTGGGTCCGTGTTGCGAAACTGCAGCTCACGGACAATGCACGGGTTTGGTGGAAGGCGGAAGAAAGCCGTCTTGATCAACCCATCGAATGGAAGACTTTTTGAGACATGTTCGACGCAAATTACTTCCTTGAGACTGCCAGGTTCGACATGGAACAGTAGTTCATCCATTTGCAACAAGGTTCAATGTGGACCAAGTCAGTAGATGAATATGACGCTGAGTTCACCATGCTTCGATTTGCGTCACACCTGATACCGACGAATGATATCAGAGCCCGTCGATTTCAACAAGGTTTAGATTCGGAGATCCATGATGCACTGGCCACAGGAGATTTTCCGACTCATGAATCGGCTCTGAAAGCTGCCCGCCGTTATAAGGCAGTGGTAAAGATAAGGGGCAGATCTCAATCTGCTGGAGTTAAACGCCTTGCCAACTAGATGGCAGAAGGAGCCTCATCAAGGCCATCCTTTGTGCCAAAGAGACCGGGAGTACCGAAGAACAGGCCCAGCCCAACTTTTTTTACCTACTGCAAGAGAGTTGGACATATGATGAAAAACTGTCGGCAAGCCAACCGTCTTTGCTTTGTCTGTGGCTCAGCTACTCATGATATTGAGTCTTGTCCCTAAAGACACAACCCAATTGCTGCACCCAGACCAGCAATCACTTATCAACAGCGACCAGCCCTTCAGGCATATGCTCCAAGACTCGCTCTCCTTGCTCCACCACCTAGAGGACCACCGACTGCACCACCTCCTCGTCAGTTCCATCAAGCTCAACGGAATGTTCCGAGGAATTCTCCTCCGGCCAGGAGGAATGTACCACGGCTACAGGCTTTCACGATGACAGTGGAAGAAGCTGAGGCCACTGACTAAGTTATCACTGGTAACCTTTTCTTCTCAACCTTTTCTTTCAGTCTTAAAACCTACCTACATATTTTCTCTATACCTAAAACATATCCCACATACCTTAGGTACAATCTTAGTAGCCTCACTTCCTGCACTAGCACTCTTCGATACTGGAGTATCTCACTGCTTTATGTTGCAACGGTTCGTCCGAACTCATGTGATTCCAGTCACACCGCTTGTATCCAGTTGGAATGTCAGTTCAGGGAATGGCGTTCTAAAGGCAACAATGAGATACAGCTTGTGTCCGGTAATCGTCTGCAGCAGAGAATTCTATGCCAACTTTAAGGTACTAGACATACCGAACTTCGATGTGGTTCTAGGTATGGATTGGTTCGGAACCTTCTATGCTACCATCGAATGTCGTCAAAGGAGGGTAGTATTCGAGATTCCAGACCATTCGGTTTTCTATTTCAAAATTGGAGACCGTACCCTGGAGCCAAGTACTTACAAAGCGAAACCAAAGAAGGCAGTGATTGCAACAATTCAAGCGGAGGAAGGATCAAAGCCAGAAGTGGTTCGAGAGTTCGACGATATATTTCTTGACGATATATCAGGTTTGACTCCCGATCGAGCTTTTGAATTCAGCATTGATTTAGTACCAGGAGCACAACCGGTGATCAAAGCACCTTAACTATTAAGTCCGGAAGGTTTGAAGGAGGTCCGAACTCAGTTGGACGAATTCTTGGCTAAAGGATGGATGCGTCCCAGCACTTCAAGTTAGGGATCACCAATATTACTTGTGAAGAAGAAGGAAGGTTCATACAGAATGTGCATTGATTATAAAGCCTTGAACGAAGTAACGATAAAGAACAAGTATCCACTCCCGCGCATCGACGATTTATTCGATCAGCTAAGTTGATCTTGTGTTTTCTCTAAATTAGATTTTCGTTCAGGTTATTATCAAGTGAAGGTCAAGAAAGCCGATATTCATAAAATGGCTTTCAGAACTCGTTATGGACATTACGAATTTCTTGTGATGCTATTTGGAGTGACCAACGCACCAGCAATATTCATGAACCTAATGAATCAAGTTTTCCGGGAGTACTTAGACAGGTTTGTTGTCATTTTCATCGATGATATCCTGGTGTATTCTAAGTGTCGGAAAGAACACGCCGAACACCTACGAATTGTCCTGGAAACTCTACGACAACATCAATTATATGCCAAGTACAGCAAGTGCGAATTTTGGCTAGATCAAGTTGGTTTTCTTAGACATATCGTATCAAGCGAAGGAATCTCTGTGGATCCAGTGAAAATTTCAGCAGTAAGCGAATGGACTTCTTGGGTCTAGCTGGATATTACAGAAGGTTCATTGAAGGCTTTTCGAAGATAGCAACACCCCTGACCAAGCTCACACGTAAAGATGAAGATTTTGTGTGGTCAGAAGCATGCGAACAAGTTTTCATAGAACTGAAGTCAAGGTTGACATCATCGCCTATTCTCGTTATACCGGATCAATCTGGAGGTTTTGAAGTGCATTATGATGCATCCGGTAAGAGATTAGGATGTGTTTTACATCACCACGGTAAGGTTGCGGCTTATGCTTCAAGACAGCTGAATATTCATAAGCGCAATTATCCGACGCATGTTTAGAATTGGTAGGCGTTATTTTTGCTCTTAAGATTTGGCGCCATTATCTTCTTGGTGAACGAGTGAACATATACACAAATCATAAGAATCTGAAATATATGTTTACTCAGAAGGAGCTTAATATGTGGCAGAGACGATGGCTAGAACTCATGGCGAACTTTGACATCAACCTGCAATATCACCCAGGGAAGGTGAATGTGGTACCTGATGCCCTTAGTCGCCAACCATTAGCAATGAATCTCACCGCTCAATGGAAGCTTCAACAGAACTTGCATAAGATGGAGATTGAAGTAGTCATGCCAGGTAATGCTTCAAGCTTGATGAATTTACAAGTTCAATCAACAATTGTCAATCAGATCAAAGCAGCTCAAGCATGTGATGCTAAGTTGCAAAAGATCATAGACCAAGTGGAGAATGGACCCAGAACATACTTCATCATCCATGAAGACGGATCTTTGAGATACGACAGCAGATTATGTGTACCAAAAGGTTCTGTTCGGGAAGAGTTAATGAAAGAAGCTCACAACTCTCCCTACTCAGTACACTCTGAAGGTACAAAGATGTACAAAGATCTACGTCAGAATTACTGGCGGCATGGAATGAAACATGAAATAGCCAGAAGCGTTGCTAAATGTTTGGTGTGTCAGCAAGTAAAGGCTGAACATCACAGGACTGCTGGATTACTTCAACCATTACCTATCCCAGAATGGAAGTGGCAACACATCACAATGGATTTTGTGACTGCTCTTCCTCGCAGTAGAAAGGGTAACGATGCGGTATGGGTTATTGTGGATCGACTCACAAAGTCAGCTCACTTCATCCCATTTCGAGTTGGCCAATCAACTGAGACATTAGAAAGGAAGTACATGGAGGTACGAATCTAAGTAAGATTTAAGCTCTTCAAATATGTACTATCTCTGATACCCATGAACTCATACAGGAAATTGTGCGACTTCATGGAGTACCGGTCTGCATTGTCTCTGATCGTGACACCAGGTTCCGATCGCAATTTTGGCAGAGTCTACAAGTAAGCTTGGGAACAAGTCTGAAATTCTGCACGGCTTATCATCCACAAACTGATGGTCAGTCCAAGCGAACTATTCAGATCTTGGAGAATATGCTCAGAGCGTGTATGTTAGACTTCGGAGGATCGTGGGAAGACCACCTACATCTTGTGGAGTTTTCGTACAACAACAGCTACCAAGCAAGTATAGGAATGACACCTTTTGCAACGCTTTATGGAAGGAAGTGTCGATCGCTATTAAGTTGAGGCGACATTGGAGATAAGGAACTTCTTGGACCTGAGATGATAGTAGCAACTGTTGATATGGTTCGTACCATCAAAGAAAAGATGCGCATAGCTCAAGATCGACAGAAGCACTGGGCTGATTCAAAGCGATGTCACTTGGAGTTCCAGCCGGGAGATCACGTATTCTTAAAGATATCTCCAAACCATGGAGTGATCCGATTTGGGAGACGGGGTAAGCTAAGTCCACGATACATTGGACCGTTCGACATACTCGAACGAGTCGGTGAAGTGGCATACCGCTTGACATTTCCACCTTCATTGGAAGGAGTGCATAATGTGTTCCACATATCCCAACTCAGAAGGTATGTGAGTGACCCCATCCACATTCTCGATCATTCCGAGTTCACTGTACAGCCCGACTTATCTTGTGAGCAACAACCTGTGGAGGTCCTGAATAGAAAAGTGAAGTCACTTCGGAACAAGGAAGTCAACTTGGTTCGAGTGATGTGGGGAAAAGACACTCCAGGAGAATCGACTTGGGAAAGAGAAGATGAGATGCGTGCAAGATATCCTCACCTATTTGTAAACTAGTTCTTAAAATAAAATTTGTAAATTTCGAGGACGAAATTTTTGTAAGGAGGGTAGATTGTAATAACTCCAATTTTAGTGTACAAAAATTTATTTAAAAGTTAATGTATACTTGGGTTATTTACATTTCCTGTGAGTACTATAAGTATTTGATTTGCTTTTTAATAGAAAGAAGGAGCTTGTAGCTCATTGGTAAGACCTTGCACTGCTGAACCAAAGCACCAGAGTTCAAATCCTATTAGCCACATTATTTTTTAATTAGTTTTCTTTTAAAATTTTAGAATCTCAAGAGTCTACACATGCTAAACACGTAAAACCAAAAGTCACATATAAAACAAACTGGCACAAGGGGTAGACCAAGCGGCGATGGACACATGACGACAAGACTCGGCCCGACTCACCTGAATCGGCCCCGCGACTCGGTGGGATCGGCCGGAGCCGCCGGCCGACTCGGAGCCAAATCCGAGTTTTCTTCTGGAAATTTGTGTCTTTTGATCTCCCTCATAACCTTGTACACTTTAAATACCCTGCACATTTACAGAGTCAATAAAAACACCTATTTACTATATTTTAAATATACAATTTTTAATACAATTTCCATACAACTTTTCATCTACCATAAACCTTAGATTACCCTATAAATACCACTCCGAATCACACCCCCTCACTCACAAACTCTGTCCAAACTCTTAAGAAAAATCTCTAGACCTTTGTGTACAAGTGGAGTTGGCGAAGGGCAAAACTCCGACGAACTTCCGACGACGACCCTAAGAGCTCCCGGCGACGAAACGACGCACCAGAACCTACTTCCACTCCCCCTTCCTCTTTTCTAAGCTAAATTCCAGTAATTCCCTCTTTCCCCTTCTCTTGTCTACTCTAAAAACTTGTATTTCTAAAACCCGACGGAAGCGGAGTTAATCAGATTTCCGATTCAGTTTTTCTTAAAAACTCCATCTTTTCCTAAATACAAACATACCAAACCCCAATATCTTGACTATTAAATAATAACAAAATATCATGAACAAGTTCATAGCAAAATATTTCATATTGTAATTTTTATCATACCTTTTCAGTAAAATACCATATAATTTAGTTTTGACATTAAACATCATATTTCTTGCTATACTTTTAAACAGATCACGAGGTAATGACCTACCTCCTCACAACACTCATATGCAATATAGTACGATATCTTTCGGGAATATAGAATACGGGAATAGGAATTTACACTTAAATACCTTTATATTATTAAAACCTTTTTCTAAAAGATTATGTATTTTTACAAATTTTTGTAAAGCGCTGCTACAACCCATTTTGGGGAACCCGTTCGGGATGGTGTGGATTATTGCACATCCTCGGGCTTAGTAGTGCGAGATGCAGACCTCCGCAAGGAGTATTCGGTCTCGAAAGATTTAAAAAATACAAATATCTTAAGAAAATGAGATTTCTAGAAAAATAATAAATTATATATATATATATATATATATATATATATATATATATATATATATGTATCATCAAAATATCTATTTCTGATATAGTAAAAATATTCCAACTTTTCTAAATAAAAAAGAATCACTTTACATGAAAACACCATGCAATTCCATACAAGTTCAATACTTTACAATTAAATACCATATATTATGAAATTAGGTTTTATTCACGAGAAATGTCACATATATAAAATATACATCTATGAAAACTCTAAAGACGATAATTAAATACTTGGGGTGTATTTTAAAAATTATACAAAATTATTTTTATATAAAACCCTCTCAAGTTTTATAAATTACAATAAAGACCCTAGTAAATATAGGTTTAAGCGGGAACGGTCTCTTGAGCCTCAGGGAGCCGGAGATATGGGAGCTTGCCTATTTAAGATAGACAACTTAACAAACGGTGTTATCAACACGGTAATCGTATTTGAAAAGGACATAAATCCTGCCGTCCATGTGTAGCGGTTACCGATAATATCAAAACCTAATTCAGGATTTCAATTTCTTTTCTAATTGTCTGACTCAGACTGAGTCTTATTATAAATAATCTGACTTGAATATGATTCAAGTACAAACTACAATTCAATATGAATCCATGAATCCATATATTCAATCTATTCAATCTGTATTGACCGAACCGAACCATAGATATACTATCATTCTCCAGTTATATTCATTTACTGATATCATGGTTTCGGCAAGTCATCCATCTGTAAAATCTATAATACAAAACAATACAATTTATAATACAATACAAACAATACAATCAAGACATCGCGGGGTTTAAGGGGTAGATTGGTACGGAAGGTGTTAGAAGTGGCACGAGACTGCAAGATTTAAGACACCTAACCTGTATTCCATTTTTGTTGTACCGTGGCATAAACGGTTCCCTGTACATTCCGTTCACCTTAGTCTCTGGTCTACTGAGACTCCTCTCATATACACTGGCATCCTTCTGTACCAAGCTACAAACAACAACGTTAACACTTATAACTTTAAAAGCTACGCACTCTCTCTTTCTATTCTATTTCTCCCTTATCTTTGGGACTTACCGAGCGATTGTTCGCTGACAACATTCCTTCTCTTTCTTCTTGGAATGTTGTCAGGTGGTTCGGACCTTTAGGAGATCGAGCCTACCAACGAGGACTTAGATATGCTAGCCTATGACCCAGAGCTTTAGATTCATTATACACATTTCATTTCAGTACTTTCCATTTCTGTTATGCCACTGTTTAGGCATTGCTTTTCATTCAGATGTATTTACTTTTCCATGCATTGTACAAAAGAATATTAATAAATAAAGTTGTTGTTCATTATATTTGTCTCTTGTGTATATTCCTTTTATATTGCTTAGTTACACTTAGCGTATTTACTTCTGAGTAAATACTTAGCGTTCTCGTCGCGTCCCCTTCTCCGTACACTGGGAAGCAGGGCGTGATAGGTTTTGTTGGTGGCCCATGCAGGTCAGAGCTGTATAGAACCCTACCATGCAGTTCAGTTCTGCGTGGACAACCTAAGCAATATAACACAAGAACCAGCAACTAAAAACATTCTTTACAATTCATATTTCTTGAATCTTACAATCTCATATACTTTGAATCTATCATAACCCAAAATTTTTCATTCAAGGTTATGGATTCCCCGAACAACACCAGCACGAATGTCAAGAACACACCTCCACCCCTACCACTTATACCTGCCATCCCTGCTCCAATCAACGAGCAGACAGTTCTACTTGAGGCAATCCGTAGCCTCCTAAAAGGACAGCAGCAGCAGACTGCTCTTTTAATGAACCATCCAAAGGCAGAGGCACCTGGGGTGAAGCAATTCAGAACTTTGCACCCCAAGCAGTTCGCAGGAAAAGAGAGCCCTCTACAAGCTGAGGAATGGGCTCAAAATATCGAAGATGATCTGGCAGCGGCACAAGTGCCAGAAATAGCTTGGGTCCATGTTGCGAAACTGCAGCTCAAGGACAATGCACGGGTTTGGTGGAAGGCGGAAGAAATCCGTCTTGATCAACCCATCGAATGGAAGACTTTCCGAGACATGTTCGACGCAAAGTACTTTCCTGAGACTCCAGGTTCGACATGGTACAACAGTTCATCCATCTGCAACAAGGTTCAATGTGGACCAAGTCAGTAGATGAATATGACACTGAGTTCACCATGCTCAGTCGATTTACGGCATACCTGATACCGACGGATGATATCAGAGCCCGTCGATTTCAACAAGATTTAGATTCGGAGATCCAGGCTGCACTGGTCACAGGAGATTTTCTGACTCATGAATCGGCTCTGAAAGCTTCCCGCCGTTATGAGGCAGTGGTAAAGATAAGATGCAGATCTCAATCTGCTGGAGTTAATCGCCCTACCAACCAGATGGCAGGAGGAGCCTCATCAAGAACATCCTTTGTGCCAAGGAGACCGGGAATACTGAACAACTGGCCCAACCCAGCTTTTTGTACCTATTGCAAGAGAGTTGGACATATAATGAAAGACTGTCGGCGAGCCAACCGTCTTTGCTTAGTCTGCAGCTCAGTTACTCATGATATTGGGTCTTGTCCTCAAAGACACAACCCAATTGCTGCACCCAGGCTAGCAATCACTTATCAGCAGAGACCAGGCACCTGCTCCAAGACTCGCTCTCCCTGCTCCACCACCTAGAGGACCACCGACTGCACCACCTCCTCATCAGTTCCATCAAGCTCAACGGAACGTTCCGAGGAATTCTCCTCCGGCCAGGAGGAATGTACCACGGCGACAGGCTTTCACGATGACAGTGGAAGAAGCTAAGGCCACTGGCCAAGTTATCAATGGTAACCTTTTCTTCCCAACCTTTTCTTTTAGTCTTAAAACCTACCTACAAATTTTTTCTATACCTAAAAAATATCCCATATACCTTAGGTACAATCTTAGTAGCCTCACTTCCTGCACTAGCACTCTTCGATACTGGATCATCTCACTGCTTTATGTCGCAATGATTCGTCCGAACTCATGCGATTCGAGTCACACCGCTTGTATCCAGTTGGAATGTCAGTTCAGGCAATGGCGTTGTTCCCGCCAAAAATTTCTGCGCGAAAGAGCCCAAGGTATCAAATGGCAGTGATACGCTTAAGAAAATGCGAACCAGTATCTTCCGGGATGTTTTTTGAAAAACTCCCGAATGAGAAACAGATAAATTCTGATGGTATTGGAAGCATCTCGAAAACCCTTCGATTTGATATATTATGGGCCTCATAATTCATCCGGGATCAAAAGTTATGAGGCATCACGTGTCCACACGTGATGGACCTTTAAGAACCCGCTGGAGAAGCTAAAAGATATAATAAAAACTCAGAAAAGACCCCAATGGGGCATCACGTGCTCACACGTGACCATGGGTCACGTGCAGACACGTGATGAGCTTTTAAAGCCTCTAAAATAATGAATAGAATTTAATTCTAAAAGTCAGAAAATACCTCAACGAGGTATCACGTGCTTACACGTGACCAATGGTCACGTGTTTACACGTGATGGTTAAAACAACAAAATAAAACAAATGGCTAAAGAAGGACCCAATTAGGGGTCACGTGCTCACACATGACCAATGGTCACGTGTTGACACGTGATAGTTAAAACAGAAATAAAATAACAAATGGCTGGAGGGATTACCTCAATGAGGTGTCACGTGCTCACACGTGACCAATGGTCACGTATTGACACGTGACGGTTACAATTGAAGCATATGTAAACGCTGAGAAAAGAACCAATTGGGGGTCACGTGCTTACACGTGACCAAGGGTCACGTATCAGTACATGACTGGCTTCGAAAGCCTTACAGTTAATAGAATTAAATTCTAAAAGCTTCCAAATCTTTCCAAATGGAAAAGGATTATGGGGACCGTTGGATTAAAGATCCAAGGGTGATTAAATATCACCAATTTATGGAAAAATCTTGGACTTGGAAAGATTTCCCCCCTAAATCTAACCGAGATAACAAATGGATATCTTTGGATTTAAAATCCAATGGTGAATAAAATTCACCTAATAATCCAAAGGTCCAGATGAATGATAAATACAAACTGAATCTCTAACGAATACAAATCAAATCTTTCAATGAGAGATTTGCTAAACAAATTGATTCTCTTCCTTCTCCTATAAATAGGAGCCAAGAAGAGAAGAGGAAGGGAGGATCTACTTTTTTGGAGAGAAAAACAGAGAGGAGAATTTAATTCTCTGTAAAAGAAAAACCCTAGGTAAGAAAAAAGAGGCTTCAAAAGAGAATTTAATTCTCAAAAGAGTTTAACTCTTACATAAAGAAAAGAACTTAGTTCTTTCTCTGGTGGAGGATCTGCAAAGTGCACATCTCCCCATGAATTGAGAATTTAATTCTCATTGGGTTGAGATCCTGCCATGCAGATCTAAAACACAGAGGAGGAATTGAGTTTTGAGAATTTAATTCTCCCAAACTTTCAGGAATTTAATTCCTCCTAAAACAAAACTAGGGTTTAACCCTAATCAAGAATTTAATTCTTTTACATATCTGGGAATTTAATTTCTTTGAAAAGAAATCAAGGTTTTATCCTAAATAAGAATTTAATTCTTTCACGATAGGAATTTAATTCCTCCAAAATCATAATTAGGGTTTAACCCTACAAAGAATTCAATTCTTAAAAGATCTCTGTTCATGAAAAGAACTAGGGTCACGTGCTCCCACGTGACCCTTGAAAAGATCCCCTGCAAAGAACTTTGAAGCATCACCTCACGTGTTCCCACATGACTCCCAAAACGCAGAAAGAAAAAGCAAATGCTTTAACAATTGGCGCACAGATCCCCATCACGTGCCAACACGTGATGCTCTAAAATAAAAACAAAAGTGTTTAACACTTATTCGCAGATTTGAAGATAAACCAAAAGGAGATCTGGCTCCACATTTAGAGCGCCCTCACGTGTCACCATGTGACCCCTAATGAGCATTCTAACAGACCAGAGCGGGGGCCTCCATCACGTGCCCACACGTGATGGCCAGGAAATTAAAAGGGTTAAACACTGATCTGCAGAATAAAATAAGGGAAATCAGGGCGCTCTCACGTGTCCGCACGTGACCCCTCCCTCCTTAGTATTTAACACTAACTGGAAGACTCTATTTGCAATGTTTAACATTGATTTTCTTAGTGTTTAACACTAATTTGGAAAACCCTATTTGCAGTGTTTAACACTGATTTTCTTAGTGATTAACACTAATTGGAAAACTCTGTTCCCGGTGTTTAACACTGATTTGCTTTAGTGTTTAACACTAGTTTGAAATCTCTGCTACCAGTGTTTAACACTGATTTGCTTTTGTGTTAACACTAATTTGAAAGCCCTGTTGCTAACACTGATTATCTTTTAGTGTTTAACGCTAATTTGCTAATTTTATTCCCAGTGTTCAACGCTGTTGGTCTCTAGTGTTTAGCACTAGCTTTAGCCCAATTGGCTAAGTTTCTAGAGGCAAATCCCCTCCTTCAATGAGCCAACAGAGGGCCAATATTTCAAACATAATTGGACTTAGCCCAAACTGGCCATAAGTCCTCAAATCATCTTGAACTGAGCGCATCTGCTCTTTCAACCAACTCATTGGTTCAAGGGTACATCTCTGAACTCCTCTGATATTTGTCGTTGTAATACTTCAACGTCTTCAGAGAGGTGACGGGTCCCGACAACCACACATCAACACGGACTGTGGGGTCCTTAAACTCATGGACTCATGCGTCCTTAAACCAAGATACGGACTGTGGGGTCCTTAAACCCGCGGACTTATGCGTCCTTAAACTAACGGACTAATGCATCCTTAAACACACCCATATGGACTGTGGGGTCCTTAAACCCATGGACTTATGAGTCCTTAAACTACCAATGGACCACTATGTCCCTAAACTGGAGATGGACCACCACGTCCCTAAACTGGAACTTGGACCACCATGTCCCTAAACTGGCGATGGACCACCATGTCCCTAAACTGGAACAATAGAGCCCAAATGCTCTTTTGTCGGATCTAAATGATCCTGTTAAGTCGATCTTAGTCTCAAATTAGGCTAACGTATCCTTAACAAACGTTTAAGTTGATCTTAGTCTCAAATATGGCTAACGCATCCTTAAACCAAAACTTTCAAAACAAACTTTAGTCCCAAATTAGACTATAGATCCTCCAAACAACTCTGGTTCAAGGGTACATTTCTGAACTCCTCTGACATCTGTCGTTGTAATCTTTCAACGACGTCAGAGAGGTGACGGGTCCCGACGGCCATACATTCAATGGACCACTATGTCCCTAAACTGGAACAATCGAGCCCCCAAACGCTCTTTTGTCGGATCTAAACGATCCCGTTAAGTTGATCTTAGTCTCAAACTGGACTAAGGTATCCTTAACAAACGTTTAAGTTGATCTTAGCCTCAAATATGGCTAACGTATCCTTAAGCCAAAACCCCAAACCCAAATCTAAGAAAATACGGATTTGGACTAATCCACGTCCTACGGACGACGACATAAATCAGTCTCCGTATACAATCCACGGGCAACCACAAACAAAACAAACACCCACGACACGAAGTGACCAGCTGGAGAAGGAGAAAGTTGTTACCGCGATGCGGTAGCGTAATTAACTGCAGGGGCTTGTGCCTGCAGGGAAGAGCGCCCCCACAATAAAAACCCCTCAAGCGAGGGGGGATCTGACGAAGTCTGCTACATCGGCCGCATCCGTCTAAACCTCCGATACACGGTGCCATAAATCAACTTGGCATCTTCGGAGAGGTGGACGGATAGCACCAATCAACATCTGCCCCGAACCTCAGGCAAGATAGCCCATGTCTCGGCCGCCGTTCGGAGGGGAACAGGCGTTCTAAAGGCAAAAATGGGATACAACTCGTGTCTAGTAGTCGTCTGCAGCAGAGAATTCTATGCTGACTTCAAGATACTGGACATACCAAACTTCGATGTGGTTCTAGGTATGGATTGGCTTGGAACCTTCTATGCTACCATCGACTGTCGTCAAAGGAGGGTAGTATTCGAGATTCCAGACCATCCAGTTTTCTATTTCAAAAGTGGAGACCGTACCCCGGAGCCAAGTTCTTACAAGGCAAAACCAAAGAAGACAGTGATTGCAGCAATTCAAGCGGAGGAAGGATTAAAGTCAGAAGTGGTTCGAGAGTTCGACGATGTATTTCCTGACGATATATCAGGTTTGCCTCCCGATCGAGCTCCTGAATTCAGCAATGATTTAGTACCAGGAGCACAACCGGTGATCAAACCACTTTATCAATTAAGTCCGGAAGGTTTGAAGCAGGTCCGAACTCAGTTGGATGAATTATTGACGAAAGGATGGATTCGTCCCAGCACTTCAAGTTGAGGATCACTAGTATTACTTGTGAAGAAGAAGGAAGGTTCATACAGAATGTGCATTGATTATAGAGCCTTGAACGAAGTAACGATAAAGAACAAGTATCCACTCCCACGCATCGACGATTTATTCGATCAGCTAAGTGGATCTTGTGTTTTCTCCAAATTAGATCTTCGTTCTGGTTATCATCAAGTGAAGGTCAAGGAAGCTGATATTCATAAAACGGCTTTCAGAACTCGTTATGGACATTACGAATTTCTTGTGATGCCATTTAGAGTGACCAACGTACTAGCAATATTCATGAACCTAATGAATCAATTTTTTCTGGGAGTACTTAGACAGGTTTGTTGTCATCTTCATCGACGACATCCTGGTGTATTCTAAGAGTCGGAAAGAACACGCCGAACACCTACGAATTGTCCTGGAAACTCTACGACAACATCAATTATATGCCAAGTACAGCAAGTGCGAGTTTTGGCTAGATCAAGTTGGTTTTCTTAGACATATCATATCAGGCGAAGGAATATCTGTGGATTCAGCGAAAGTTTCAGCAGTAAGAGAATGTCCGACACCAAAGTCAGTGAAGGACATTCGAAGTTTCTTGGATCTAGCTGGATATTACAGAAGGTTCATTGAAGGCTTTTCGAAGATAGCAACACCCCTGACCAAGCTCACACGTAAAGATGAAGATTTTGTGTGGTCAGAAGCATGCGAATAAGCTTTCATAGAACTCAAGTCAAGGTTGACATCAGCGTCTATTCTCATTATACCGGATCAATATGGAGGTTTTGAAGTGCATTGTGTTGCATCCGGTAAGGGATTAGGATGTGTTCTACATCAGCACGGTAAGGTTGCGGCTTATGCTTCAAGACAACTGAAGATTCATGAGCGCAATTTTCCGACGCATGATTTGGAATTGGCAGCCATTATCTTTGCTCTTAAGATTTGGCGCCATTATCTTCTTGGTGAACGAGTGAACATATACACAGATCACAAGAGTCTGAAATATGTGTTTACTCAGAAGGAGCTTAATATGCGGCAGAGACGATGGTTAGAACTCATGGCAGACTTTGACATCAACCTGCAATATCATCCAGGGAAGGTAAATGTGGTACCCAATGCCCTTAGTCGCCAACCATTAGCAATGAATCTCACCGCTCAGTGGAAGCTTCAACAGGACTTGCATCAGATGGAGATTGAAGTAGTCATGCTAGGTAATGCTTCAAGCTTGATGAATTTACAGGTTCAATCAACAATTGTCAATCAGATCAAAACAGCTCAAGCATGTGATGCTAAGTTGCAAAAGATCATAGAGCAAGTAGAAAATGGACTCAGAACAGACTTCATCATCCATGAAGACGGATCTTTGAGATACGGCAGCAGATTATGTGTACCAAAAGGTTCTGTTCGGGAAGAGTTAATGAAAGAAGCTCACAGCTTTCCCTACTCAGTACACCCTGGAGGTATAAAGATGTACAAAGATCTATGTCAGAATTACTTGTGGCATGGAATGAAACGTGAAGTAGTAAGAAGCGTCGCTAAATGTTTGGTGTGTCAGCAAGTAAAGGCTGAACATCACAGGACTCTGGATTACTTCAACCGTTACTTATCCCAGAATGGAAGTGGCAACACGTCACAATGGATTTTGTGACTGCTCTTCCTCACAGCAGAAAGGGTAACGATACGGTATGGGTTATTGTGGATCGACTCACAAAGTCAGCTCACTTGATCCTATTTCGAGTTGGCCAATCAACTGAGACATTAGCAAAGAAGTACATGGAGGTAAGAATCTAAGTAAGATTTAAGCTCTTCAAATATGTACTATCTCTGATACCCATGAACTCATACAGGAAATTGTGCGACTTCATGGAGTACCGGTCTGCATTGTCTCCGATCGTAACACCAGGTTCCGATCGCAATTTTGGCAGAGTCTGCAAGCAAGCTTGGGAATAAGTCTGAACTTCAGCACGACTTATTATCCACAAACTGATGGTCAGTCTGAGCGAACTATTCAGATCTTGGAGGATATGCTCAGAGCGTGTATGTTAGACTTCGGAGGATCGTGGGAAGACCACCTACATCTTGTGGAGTTTTCGTACAACAACAGCTACCAAGCAAGCATAGGAATGTCACCTTTTGCAGCGCTTTATGGAAGGAAGTGTCGATCGCCATTAAGTTGGGACGACATCGGAGATAGGGAACTTCTTGGATCTGAGATGATAATAGCAACTGTTGATGTGGTTTATACTATCAAAGAAAAGATGCGCATAGCTCAAGATCGACAGAAACACTGGGCTGATGCAAAGCGACGTCACTTGGAGTTCCAGCCGGGAGATCATGTATTCTTAAAGATATCTCTGAACCGTAGAGTGATCCGATTTGGAAGACGGGGTAAGCTAAGTCCAAGATACATTGGACCGTTCGACATACTCGAACGAGTCGGTGAAGTGGCATACCGCTTGGCACTTCCACCTTCATTGGAAGGAGTGCATAATGTGTTACACATATCCCAACTCAGAAGGTATGTGAGTGACCCTCTCCACATTCTCGATCATTTCGAGCTCACTGTACAGCCCGACTTATCTTATGAGCAACAACCTGTGGAGATCTTAGATAGAAAAGTGAAGTCACTTCGGAATAAAGAAGTCAACTTGGTTCGAGTGATGTGGAGAAAAGACACTCCAGGAGAATCGACTTGGGAAAGAGAAGATGAGATGCGTGCAAGATATGCTCACCTATTTGTAAACTAGTCCTTAAAATAAAATTTGTAAATTTCGAGAACGAAATTTTTGTAAGGAGGGTAGACTGTAACAACTCCAATTTTAGTGTACAGAAAATTGTTTAAAAGTTAATGTATACTTGGGGTATTTACATTTCCTGTGAGTACTATAAGTATTTGATTTTCTTTTTAATAGCAAGAAGGAGCTTGTAATTTATTGGTAAGACCTTGCACTGCTGAACCAAAGCACGAGAGTTCAAATCTCATTAGCCACATTATTTTTTAATTATTTTTCTTTTAAATTTTTAGAATCTAAAGAGTCTACACGTGCTAAACACGTAAAACCAAAAGTCACATATAAAACAAACTGGCCCAGGGGTAGACCAAGCGGCGATGGACACATGACGACAAGACTCGGCCCGACTCACCTGAATCGGCCCGGCGACTCGGTGGGATCGGCCGGCGCCGCCGGTCGACTCGGAGCAAAATCCCAGTTTTCTTCTGGAAATTTGTGTCTTTTGATCTCCCCCATAACCCTGTACACTTTAAATACGCTGCACATTTACAGAGTCAATAAAAACACATATTTACTCTATTTTAAATACAATTTCCATACAACCTTTCATCTACCCAAAACTCTAGATTACCCTATAAATACCACTCCAAATCACACCCTCTCACTCACAAACTCTGTCCAAACTCTCAAGAAAAATCTCTAGACCTTTGTGTACAAGTGGAGTTAGCGAAGGGCGAAACTCTGACGACGACCCTAGAAGCTCCCGGCGACGAAACGACGCACCGGAACCTATTTCCTGTCACGACCCAAAATTGGCACGTGACGGCACTTAAACCACGCAACGTCTACAGGCGTAACGCAATTCAAGTAAGCCGAAAACCCAGAAATTTAAACCATCAAAAGTAGTAAGTGATAAGAATATTGTTAAAAACTTTTGGGAATCTCAAGTAAAAATCCTTAACTTAAGTTCACTTTCTTAAAAATTTCGGCAGCACCTCCTTTGTAAAAACTAGCCCCGAAACGGGTACAACATAGAATATAAATATAGCATCCCCAAACGGGAGCAAATCTCGCCCAACGGCGGAAACAAACACTACAAGTATAATATACGACACCGTAGCGAAGAAATATAACTGAAAACAGCATAAGGAGATAAACTACATAGCAAAGGTCGGCTCCCATGAGCACGGCACCCAGCAGTCACAAAATAATACAACATCGATCCTCACAACTCATCTCTAAATCAAATACATGAAGGTGGTAGATGGAGAGTACTAGATATAACAAAAGATATACGATGTACATAAACGGATAACCGTGAACCCACCTATAGCAAAGGCTCAATCCAACCGTAGCGGTATCCGCAAAAGTGGAGATAATATGAAGCCCTGCCGCGACTATTCTGAGGGTCTAACCTGCAAAACACTGTGGCACAATGCGGGTGAGTTGCCAACTCGTGAATAGTAAATAATATCATGCATGTAATCGCAGGTATACACGTACTGCGATAATCTATCACATGCAAACTGATAGTATAATATGGAAATATGTATATGCAACAGTCATGAAAGGTACTCTATCAGGTATTACAAATACATGAAGCAATGCATATCAAATAAATGCTGAGCATGGGATAAAATATAACATCATCAATGCATCATCATCGTGGAAAATCCAGGTGTCTATCAACGACACCCCAAATCCCAACACCTCAGGCGCCGTCACTCTGATCGGCCCTCAAATATGTAAATCTCATGGAACATGAGTGTCCAACATCGACACTCGAAACCTCATGAAAACATATGCCTGTGTGTGTATGTGTGTGTATATATATATATATATATATATATATATATATATAAGGATATCTATCTCGTGTGTCCATCAACGACACATCAAAATCATGGAACCTAAGTGTCCAACATCGACACTCGAAACATCATGAAACCCGTGTCCAGCATCGACACGTAAATCTTCATATCTCAGGCGCCGCATCCTCAGATCGGTCCTTATATCCATCTCATATCATAACTCCAAAACGGTGTCCACCGGACATCCGCGGAGTTCTATATAATCACCGGTAGGTAGTACTCCTCCTGCCAGGCTCATCGTCTATACCACGAAAATCACCTCTTGCCCCGGGGAACCACACCGGGTCTACCATGTACCCGCAGACGGTGCCTACCACTCCTCGAACTGGGTTTCTAACACGAATCTCAGAACCGAGAAAACTCATGGTGGACGCACTGAAATATCATATCAAGAGAAACCGGGTTTTCAAACAATACATAAATTCTTGAAATACCCCCACGGTTCTCAAATCCATAAATCACATGAAATCCATATCTCAATACGTAAATCCATGAAAACATGATATATGCAATATAGAATAGTAATATGAGCATATCAAGGGAAAACCGTTATTTAAATGTGTAACACCCGAGCCCAATGCTACTATTTTCAGTTACTGTTTGAGTATAATGTGGTACTCATTTCATTTAACTTGCTTGTTTGTTGCTTACTGTAAAATTTACACGGCAAAGTCATTTCTACATATAACAAATTTTGGCATCTAAAATAAAATTGAAAATATTCATCTTGGCCTACTTGACAACCCTAGCCTTGTGGTAGCGTCCGTGTATTGTGTTCTCGTCCCGTTCAGTGAAACGGGCGAGTTTGGATGGCTACGTGCACGTACGTATATCCGTTTTGGGGGTATACTTTTTAATCATAAAACACTTAATTTTAAAATTTGGATCCCGCTTAAAATCCTATTATTTCAATTTCAAATTTTTGGACTCGACCCGGGCGCGATTTGGAAATGTTTTATATGGCGCCAAAATCCCAAATTTTAATATTATTAAAACCATCGCATATATTTTTCTAACTAACCTGATATCTTACTGTTCATTACCTATCTTTTAAATTTTTAAGTTAACCATATAATATTTTTACAATCTTTTATATCCTTCTCAATTTATTCTCTCAACCAATCGCAACCTCCCCTTTAACCCCGTGGGCCCCACTTTCTCTCTCTCCCCTTTCTCTCCACTTTTTCTCTCTCTCTCCCCCTCATATATTCTCTCGTACTTCTCTTTATCATTCTTTCTCTTCTTACTTCATGTCTCGTTTCTCATTTTTTTAACTGTTCTTTTGTTGCCGGAATTCCGTCGTGCCGGTGACGCTTCTCGACGTTCCAGTGAGGTACCCCGACCCGTGTGGTTCCTTTGTTCGTCGTTTGGGTTCATTCCGTGAACCGTGCGCCCGTCGCGAGTTTTCCCCGCCGACGGTTAACGTTCCGTTTTCCCGATTCGCGACCCATCGAGGCAAGTTAATCTTGCTACATGCTATATAATTCATTTTATACCTATTTAAATAAATACCATACCTATAGTTTAAATCTAGTGCCCCATGTTTAATTTTATAACGTTTCGATGTTCCGTTTGCATCCGTTTATATCATATTAAATCTAGATCATGAAAACTTATCTTGTGACATACTAGATTACATTATACTGCATCCATATCAATTAAAATATACATCGTCGTAATATTTCTTATTATTATCTTTAATTAGTTTATAATCTGCATTTTATGATATTATATATTTAAAATATTATAGTTTACACATGAAACGTCGTTGAAAAATCGGATATGACAAATCTGAAATTTACTGTACACCTTACCGTATAAAATTCATTATAAATCATAGAAAAATCATTAGTATACGTTCTTTAGTTCGTTACGAAGCTAACTCAGAATACTATAACTCTATGAAATATTTACTTGCAAAATAAATTGTTTAAATAACGTAAAATGCAAATGAATATGTCTTTAAACTGCTGTCCAGGCAAATTCCAGCAGCAAACTTTCAACTTCGGATGTTTATAACTTTTTGTAGGGACAACCTGAGATGTTTATACTTATAAAAATGAAAACTTATTGAATTATCTTTGTTTTGGTATAAGACACGTCCCTTCTGGAGAACGTTTGTTATTTTTAAGATATTTTACAAATTAGGGTGACGCTGAATTTCTGAACGGAACCTTCTTGTGCATGGTTAATCAATATCACAAATATCACTTTTATAGTTATTAATCGCTTTGAATATGCTATCCATTTTAATATTATTATATCAATATTTATATCACATATTGCTTAGTTGTACATCCCACATTACCATTTTATAGTTTTATAACTTTTCGGATACCCGTTTGCATCCATCGCATTTAAGATACATATAATTGCATCCATAGATCACATTACTACATAATAATGTGATATTAACACTCTATGTTTAATAAATTGCATCCTAATTAATATTGGAACTATAAATGCAACCCTAACCGATAAATGTGCATCCATATCGTTAAAATTATATCTATTTGCATATCATATTACATGTTCCAGTTTATTATTCTGATAGTACTCATGCTTGTTTATTTATACACATGCTTATGTTAGTTTGATTATGAGCACCCACATGACATCTTGTGCTTCCTGACATGACCTGTTACACTTCCTACTTGACATGATATGGTACCGTACACTGCTTGACTTGACCTGATGTACCATGACATGACCCGTTACCTGATCCTGTCTCTAATGCCAACAAACCTGACATGTAGTCCTTACGGACCGTTCCTGTTGTCTATCCAGACAAACCTGCACCTACCTGATCCTGTGTTGGCATTAGTTCTTGATTACGGAATACCTGACTTGAACACATAACCTTGGGGGTATGGGGAAATCAAAAGTGTAAACTAAAGTGTAACTTAAAAGGGTATTACTTGATCCGTGGTCCCGGGGGGTAACGGGACAGAGCCATACGTGACTTTTACATCTTGATCCGTGGTCCCGGGGGGTAACGGGACAGAACTACTCTTGGTTCATATATTCCTGATCCGTGGTCCCGGGGGGTAACGGGACATATCCTTTGAGTTACATGGAGGATTACATTAATTGATTTCAAACAAACTTTAGAGTAGACAACCCAGTAGCACAGTTTAGATTGATCACTGCACGTCACATACACTGATACACTTCACTGTTATACATCCCTGTTGACTTGTTACTATTTATGATTCATGCCTGCATATCTCGTGTATCCTGTTCATTTATTATTGCTTGATGTTATGACGCGCTGACGTCTGGGTTTTGCATGGCCCAGATCCTCTACCTTTGTTGCAGACTGATCAGGAGTTTTGCCGCTGTTAGATCGAGCGGTAGGGATCATGTCGGTATCCGGTCTTACTTTCCAGGTGTTTATTTGATCTTTTGCTTCCGCATACTATAGCATTTCTTGACTCTTTTACTCTGGCTTATGGACATGTATTAGATAGTTAGTTTACTTTCCTGTTCTTGATATCTCTACAGCCGTAATGTGACTGTGGAAGGATTTTTCCTAACCACAGGTAGCATGGTTGGCTATGTCACATGCCTATTTTAGCGTACTCTGGGAAGCGGGGCGTGACAAAATGCATCAAGTTATTAAATATATCACGCGGTTCCCAATTCCTCCGAAATCAAGTGCAACATCATATGAGGTGTACATGTAACTATAGCAAGATATATGTATCTACATGTAAGCAGGTATGTATGATGCATTTCATAAGCGCAATAGCACATTAATCAACGTCTCAATGTCAATGACAATACAATACCACATAGGGGTATATGTAGCTATAGCAAGGTATGTGGATGTACATGTAAGTATGTATGTATGATATACATATAACTATAGTAAGGTATGTGGGTGTACATGTAAGTATGTATGCATGATGTACATGTAGCTATAACAAGGTATATGTGTATGCATGTAGGTATAGCATGTATACTACATTTCATATGTGCAATAGAATAAGAATCAATGTCTCAATGGCAATAACCGATACAATATCACATATGTATATATGTTGTGCGTGTCATAGCAATTACCGACGGTGTGGGTGTAGCATACAATTTGTCACGCCCCGCTTCCCAAAATACGGAATACGAGGGGTTGACAAGGCCAGCCATACTCCTACGGTCAAGGAAATATCCTGCCGTAGTCACACTTCGGCTTCTAGCTTTACGTGGTAATCAGTAATACAATGCACAGGTAATGAGAAATGCAGTATATAAATCAAAACAAATACAAAGAACTAACCAGCTGGGAATCAAGAGAGTATGGTTCTGGGTAGCTGATCAAAATGTCCGCGATGTTCTCGAGGTACGTCTGGTCCTGGTCCAAGCTAGATCCACTTCTTACTCTGAGCATACATACTCAGGTCGTCAGAGCGACACGATAGCAATATATACATAGGTGCAAGTGGTAACTCGTACAGTAATAATGGATATATAACAGTAAATCAAGATAGTAGAGATATGAACATGAAGTAGCCAATGCGGGTGTCTAAAAGAGCAGGTGAACAGTAAAGCAGTAAAATAGTATGTCAGGTGTGTCAATACAGTAAGTAATGCATGTCAATGTCACTGTCCCTATGAGTCTCTAAGTCTCACTGTACAGGTCACTAAGCCTATCGTCAGTCCAAGTGTGAGAGTCAACCACTCGTGAGTGTCCTCCACCCAAGGGTAGGACCCAAGAGCAAGGCACCACGGGCCCAACGTATAACTCACAGTAATAATCATGTAATATCCCTGTAAATCTCCATATATCTCCATATATATATGCAGGCATGGGACTCCCGAGATTCTGTTGAACTCACACTCAAACTACCTCGCATCCCGTGGTCTACATCAAATGCCAACCATAACCTCAAATACCGGTCGGTCCATGACAAGTCTGCGCGAGAACTGGAGACATGATCTCCATCAAGCACGTCCCGACTGATACCCAAGATAAATAGACAGTGTCTGGTGCCTTACCTGTGACACCCATACAAGTGCTTCCATAAGTGTCCCATACCACTTATAGTCACACTTATACGCGTCCCACAGACGTCAACAATGCAGTAAATCGATAGGGTTCACTGATTGTGTACGAGTACGTGTCACTTTCACTTATCCATTCATGCACGAACACTAACGTACTTGCCACAATCACCACTAATACCTAACACTGGGTAATGCACATGATCACTAGATTACCAATGCAATGACATGTGTATATGATGTGATGAGAAGACAGTATGTAAGGCATGATTAAGATGTCACATGTCGGTATCCTATCACTTGCATAATTTATCATAAAACATACATGCCAAATTTAGCGAAACAATGAACAGGGGATAAGTAGTATGTTTGATTATGTATCCAGCAAATTTGGTTTCACGTCAATCGGGTTTCGGGATCACTAGATATGGCCATTTCATTTTAAGCGTTCACTGCTGGAAATCCGATTTCAGAATCGGAAGTCCATTTCGTAACGCATTTTAATCCTAGTTGGGACCAGAATTTAGCGACACTATAGTTGAATGAAATCTATGGTTTTCAATAAGGTTTTCAATGCAGTAGACAGATTCTCAATCGCACCTGTACGTCAGGAGTTATGCACTATTCAACACTAGGGTATCAGTTCTGGTTCTGTTTGGGACTGCTATACGTCCCGATCTTTTAAATTGCAGTTAAAATAGTAAAAGACGATAAAATGGGGTGAAATCACTTGCGTTATTTATATAACAGATTTATCTTCAATAACATGCAGGGTTTCGCAACATACGAGTCCAGGAAACAAGGTAGTAAACATTATGGGCAGAAACCAAAAACCAGAGTTGCTCTGGACTGCAGTCCAGAGCCGCTCTCCGAGCCGATTCTCGTCATAATATTAGTACATAAACAATTAATAACTTATACAGGGTTACATATCGTCGAGTCGGATTCGATTTGAGCCCTCGAACGCATCATTCAAATATGTTTACAATTAATGGTGATTTAAGCAAGTTTCAGGTGCGGGAAATTCCCAGTTTTTACGGGTGTACTTGGGGGTGTTCGTTTAAGTGGTTAACAATCATATTATTCAGTGAAATTTCTACACCAGGTTCATTGCCAGACGGGCCACAATATGCAAACAAGTTCCGTCAAATTAAGGAAAGGTTTTCATTCAGATCTTGCGTCGAACACTTGTGTTATATAAGGTTTTCATGAATCGCAAACAGGGAATTAATGCGGTTTGAATTATAACGGGAATAATATAGCATGTAGCAAGTAGGGTACTTGCCTAGAGACGCTTTGGTGATGCACGGCAGTGGCAATGGCATGAACGCCTGAACGGCGTAGTTTGGACTCACGGCCTCGGCTCGCGATTCGGGTTCGACGTCGGAGTTTCCCGGGGGTGACTCGTGCTCGCTGGAAGCAGAGGGGGAAGCTCTGTGGATCTCCCGGGGTGGGCCATGGCCTATGAAACAATGTGACGAGATGGCGATCGGAGGAAACAGCACGGAGCGGCAGCTGCAGCGACTGCAAGGTGCATGGCTCGTCGATTAGGGTGGAGCTTGGAGTTGGGTTCGTGGAGCTCGGCTATAGTGGAGGTTGTGGGTGGCTGGAGGGTTCGCCAGCGACGATGGGGAGGGTGCTAACGAGTTGGCAGCTGTGAGTGCCAGCGGCAAGATGAGGAAGTGGTGGTGGTGTTAGGAAGACGAAGAGGGTGTTGAGAAGAGGTTGGAGTGGAGAATGGGTTCAGTTGTGAGCTCCGGAGAGGTGGCAACGGTAGTGAGGCAGAGGGTGCTCGGGTGTACAAAGAAGTGGCACTCGGTGGTGGAGGATGCAGCGGCGGTGATGGGTTGCAGTGGAGATGATGGGGGATCTCGGGTGGAGCCAGTGTTGTGGTGATGGCGGTGAAGGCGAGAAGGTGGTGTTGGGAGTTCGTCGGCGGTGTGGAGAGGTTGGTGGCAGCGGCGGTAGCTCGTCGGAGGTGTCCTCGGTGGTGGTTGCGGTTGCAAGCGAAGGTGGCCAGCGGTTGGGTTCGGCAGCGGGCGATGACGGTGGGTGGTGTGGAGAGAGGAGGAAGAGGGTGTTCGGCGGTGGGTTTGTTGTGGGTTGAGGGTGAGTTTGAGAGGGAGAGAGTGAGAGAGAGAGAGAGAGAAAGAGAGAGAGCTTGAGAAGGAGTTGGAGAGTGAGAGGGAGTCGTGGCCGGGGTCGCGGGTCGTGGGCAACGGCGAGGGCGACGTGGGGGGCGACACGGGGGATGCGCACTGGAAAACGAGCGGGAAAGAAATCCTTACGTGGGGAAGAAGGGATTAACGGGTCGGGTGAGGTAAGGGAACGGGCCGGGCCAGAAAAAAAAGTTTAGTTTTTATTTAAAGGGAAGATGGGCTGGGTTGGTTAATTGATTTGTGTAAATTAATGAGTGCTGGGCTTAGGGGTTGCTGGGCTTGGGGAAAGAACGGCCGGGCTCGAAAATGAAAAGGAAGGGGGTACTAAAAGAGAAAGGGAATGAGGGTTTGGGTTAGGGATTGGTTAGGGAAAAATAAAAGGTAAGAGAATAGATTAGGATTAGGGTTTTTAAACTAACTAAAATAATTTTAAATATAAACAAACAAACTTGTAAGCAACAATTTATATAAATACGGATATTGGCGTATATAAAGGAACCGGGTATTACACAATTAGTGCTCGTGCAACATGAACCGTCAGTAATGGTGTTGTGTCTCATTTATACTATGTCCATATGCAATAGGAACACGATGTATGCAACAATGGTACTCATGCACAATCAATGTCCATATACTTATAACCAATAATCATGTCATTGAATTTAGCCCAAACGCATAACGCTATACGGGTGATTACCCTGTAGATGTTAAATCTACTCATAGATGATCTTGAGCTAAGTAAAGCCAACCACTTACTTTTCCTTCTTCGCAGCGTCCGAAGTCCCCGCCTGCGGTCCTAAATTTCACAAACACAACACATAAAGTTAAATATCCTGCGCCGACACAAAGACAATGAAACGTGTCACGCCCCGCTTCCCAGAGTGCACTAAGATAGGCACATGATAGAGCCAACCATGCTACCTGTGGATAGGAAATATCCCTCCACAGTCACATTACGACTGTCTAGAGATATCAAGAACAGGAAAATAAAATAAACTATCTAGTACATGTCCAAGAGCCAGAATAAACGAGTCAAGAAATAATATGCGGAAGCAATAATTCCAAAGAGCAAAAACATCTGGAAAGTAAAACATAACTAAACTGGATACTATCTGGATCATCACTGCTCGGCCTAACGGCGGAAGTACTCCTGATCAGCCTGCGACAAAGGTAGAGGATCTGGGCCATGCAAAATCCAGACGTCAGTGCGTCATAATATCAAACAATAATATAATCATGAGGTAACAAGACATGCAGGCATGAGTAGGAACAGTAATAAGAGTATAACAGTAACATGCATAAGAAACAGTGAAGGGTATAAGCACATGTGATGTGCAGTGAGTAATCTAAACTGTGCTACTGGGTTATCTATTCTAAAGTCTTCGAAATAAATTAATGTAATTCTCATCGTAACTCATTGGTCTATGCCCCGTTCATTTCCCATGGGACCACGGTAAAATGATGTAATAGACTGTGAGTCTATGTCCCGTTCATTCCCCACGGGACCACGGTAAAATGATATAATGGCCCTTTGAGTTACGTTCAGCTACATTCTTGATTTTCCCATACCCCCAAGTTATGTGTGTAAGTCAGGTATTTATAAATCTGAGACTAATGCCAACACAGGATCAAGCAGGAACAGATTTGTCTGTATAGACAACAGGAAATGTCCGTAGGGACAACAGGTCAAGATTGTCGGCATTAGTAACAAGATCAGGTAACATGTCAAGAAGTGATATATCAGGTCATGTCAGGTTGTGTACATGTATCAATTCATGTCAAGTAGTGGTGTATCAGGTCACATCAAGTAGTGTACAGGTATCAAATGGATGCTCATAATAAAACTGTAACAGGTACGGGTGCACAAATAAAGCATGGATGCACAAATATTTATCAGGGATTACATCATGACTATGTAGGATGCACAAGATCAAGTATGGGATACCAATGTAACAGTAAAATGAGATAATATGGTCTCGGTGTGCAACTAGATATGTAATAAACCGTACGGATACAGACGGATACTATAAAACTGTAAATCGGTAAAATTTGCTGAATATTTAAACACAAGCACTATTATTTATTAAATAGATATTGATATAATAATATTAATATGGATAATATATTCAAACCGATTAATAACTATAAAAGTGGTATTGATTAACCATGCACAAGAAAGTTCCGTTCAGAAATTCAGCGTCACCCTGATTTGTAAAATAGCTTAAAAATAACAAACGTTCTCCAAAAGGGACGTGTCTTATACCAAAACAAAGATAATTAAATAATATTTTCATTTTTATAAGTATAAGCATCTCAGGTTTTCTCTACAAAATTCTATGAACATTCGAAGTTGAAAGTTTGCTGCTGGAATTTCCCTGGACAGCAGTTTAGAGATATTTTCATTTGCATTTTACGTTATTTAAACAATTTATTTTGCAAGTAAATATTTCATAGAGTTACAGTATTCTGAGTTATCTTCGTAACGAACTAAAGAACGTATACTAATAATTTTTCTATAATTTATAATGAATTTTATAAGGTAAGGTGTACAGTAAATTTCAGATTTTTCGTATCCGCTTTTCACGTTTCATGTGTAAACTATAATATTTTCAAATGTATAACATTATAAAATGCAGATTATAAACTAATTAAAGATAATAATAAGAAATATTACGACGATATATATTTTAAATGATATGGATGCTAACGGGTATCACATAATCGTAAAATGATAAACTAACAAGTGCGGAACATATAACTAAGCAATATAAAATGTAACTATTCAATTTGATGCAGTATATGATAGTATAGTATGTAACAAGATAAGTTTTCATGACCTAGATCTGAAATGATATGAATGGATGCAAACGGAACATCGAAAAGTTATAAAACTAAATATGGGGTGCATGATTTTAAATACAGGTATTCCATTGTTAAAATAGATGCGTCTAAAGTAATGTAGCATGTAATTGAGATTGGTTTGCATGCCCTAAATCTGAAATGCACTTTACAAATGTAGATGGAACATCGAAAGGCTGTAATATGAAATATGGGATGCTTGATTTAAAATACAGGTGTGATATTTATTTAAATAGGTATATAATGAGTTATATAGCATGTAGCAAGATTAACTTGCCTAGATGGAATAAGAACGGATGTGTACGGAACATCCTTCGTCGGCGAAATGTCACGACGCGCGCACGGTACACGGAACGGTTCCAAACAACGCATGAGAGTGATCACGCAAGTCAGGTACGTTCACTGGATCACTCGGATCGTCAGCAACGAGCACGGCTCCGGCGGTGATCACCGGAATCAAGAAACAAGATCAAGAAAAAGAAAGAAGAAAGAAGAAGAAGAAGTAAGAAGAAGAGGCTGTGTATTAAATAAGGAAAGAAAAATTAAATAAATAAAATATATATAAATATATATATGCAGAGGAGAGAGAGAGAGAAAGGGGTTGTTAGTTTGTTAGAAAATTAGTTTAGATTCAAATTTAAAAAATCTTTTATTAGTTAACTAAATTTTAATTTGTATCAATTTATAAAATTAATATTATATAAATAAAATTTGATATTCTGGTAAATACAAACATAGTCCAAAACATGCCCGGGTCGGGTCTAAAATTCAGTTTTAAAATACGAAAAATATACATGTCGACCAAAATAAAAAATGAATGTCCGGATAACGAAAAATGTATACCCCAAAGAATGGATGCACGCACGTGCGCGTACCCATCCAAACAAGTCCGTTTAACTAAACGGGACGAGAACAAGATGCGCGGATGCTACCACGGGATTAGGGGTATCATGCAGGCCATGCAATGTATTTTTAAAATATTTTATGTGACTTAAAATGTTATATTGTAAAAATGCAAATGCCAGATAAAATGCCAGTATTCAAGATGTATAAATTAAAATGAAAGTGCACGAGTCCATGTAACAGGTCAGGATAAATCATAAACAAGAATCAAGACTGGTTTCAAGCATGCGGGTCTGGTCGGATGCAAATACAAATGTCAAATACACTATTCGCACCCAAAACACAATAAATCAGGAAAATACCATAAATAAAGAAATAATTGACTAGAACTGGTATAAATGAATTAGGGTGTTACATTATACCCAACTACAAAAAGAATTTCGTCCTCGAAATTACAGGAACAAGAAAAGATAAACAAACATGAATGTACAAGAATAGGCGTGGAAACTTCTATCGAATATCGTCTTCTCATTCCCAAGTCGATTCTCCATGCGAGCGATTTCCCAAGAAACAAGTACGAGAGGGATAACCTTGTTCTTAAGGACCTTTTCTTTTCGATCAACAATTGATATCGGTCGTTCCTCAAAGGTCAAATCCTCTCTTACAGTTAGCTCTGAATGATCTAGCACGTGTGTTTCATCTCGAACATACTTACGGATACATGAAACACGTCATGAACCTTCCCCAAAGATGGTGGTAAAGCCAACCGATAAACCACTTCTCCAACACGCTCTAAAATCTCGAAAGGCCCCACGAATCGAGGACTAAGCTTGCCTCGACTCCCAAAACAAATCACTCCTCTAGTAGGTGATATCTTCAAGAATACTAGATCACCAACAGCGAACTCCAGAGGTCTTCTTGATGTATCGGCCCAATTCTTCTGTCGATCTTGTGCTGCCTTCATATGATTCCGGATAGTGTTAACTTTCTCTACTGTCTGCATGATCAAATCTGGTCCCAACAATCTTCGCTCTCCAATATCGTCCCAACAGACAGGTGAACGACACTTGCGACCATACAATGCTTCGAATGGAGCCATCTGAATAGTCGCCTGAAAGCTGTTGTTGTACGAAAACTCCACCAAGTGTAGATGATCCTCCCATGAACCCTTGAAGTCCAACATGCAAGCTCTCAACATATCTTCAAGAGTTTGGATTGTTCTCTCCGACTGGCCATCTGTTTAGGGATGATAAGCTGTGCTAAACTTCAATCGCGTCCCCAAACTTTCCTGTAAACTCCTCCAGAAGTGCGATAGGAATCGGGTGTCATGATCGGAAACGATGCTCACAGGTACTCCATGCAATCTCACAATCTCCTGCATATACCGTTCTGCTAACGCTTCCGTTGACTGACCAACTCGAAATGGTATGAAGTGAGCTGCCTTGGTCAATCGATCAACAATCACCCAAACTGCATTGTTGCCCTTTGGACTCCACGGTAAAGCTGTCACAAAATCCATGGTTACATGTTCCCACTTCCATTGAGGAATCAGAAGTGGTTGCAATAAACCAGCAACCCTTTGATGTTCAGCCTTAACTTGCTGACACACCAAGCACTTCGCAACAAAGCGAGCAATCTACCTTTTCATGCCTTCCCACCAGAAATGCTGTCTTAGATCGCGATACATCTTCGTGCCTCCTGGATGTACGGAATATGCGGAACTGTGCGCCTCTTTCATAACTTCTTCGCGAATATCTCCTTTTGGCACACACAAATGGCTACCATATCGCAACGAACCATCTTCATGAATCAACAAGTCCGTTCGAAGTCCAGCTTCAACCTGTTCTCGAAACTTTTGCAATCTAGGGTCCTGTAACTACGCTGCTTTAATATTGTCGATCAACGACGACTGTACTTGCAGCTGCATCAACTGTCCTGAAGAATGCGGTAGCATGATCTCCAACTCGAATCTCTGAAAGTCTTCCATAAGCTCCTTCTGTGCAGTCAACATCTGAATTGCTGGTAACCGACTAAGCGCGTCCGACATAACATTAACTTTCCCCGGATGGTACTTAAGATCAAGATCGTAGTCAGCCATCAGCTCCAACCATCTACGCTGTCTCATATTAAGCTCTTTCTGTGTGAACACATACTTCAGGCTTGTGTGATCGGTGAATACTTCGACCCATTCGCCCAATAAGTAGTGCCTCCAAATCTTCAAAGCGAAAATCACAGCTGCTAGCTCCAAATCATGAGTTAGGTAATTCTTCTCATGGGACTTCAACTGTCTCGATGCGTAAACTATAACCTTCCCATGCTGCATCAAAACACATCCCAAAGCTTTCCTAGATGCATCGCTGTGAATCACCAATCCTCCGGAACCGTATGGTACGGTCAAAATAGGAGCGGTTATCAATCTCTGCTTCAATGCCTCAAAAGCTGACGTACATTTATCCGTCCATACGAACGGTACTTCCTTATGCGTAAGCTTGGCCAGAGGCTCAGCCAAACGAGCAAAATTCTCCACGAACCTTCTGTAATAACCGACAAGTCCAAGAAAGCTTCTGATCTCTGCAACGTTCTTCGGAATCGGCCAATCTCGAACTGCTGCAATTTTTTTGGGATCAACGGCGATTCCATCTCCGGACACGACATGCCCCAAAAACTTCACTTCTTCAAGCCAAAACTCGCACTTGCTCATCTTTCCATACAATCTTTCTTGCCTCAATGTCTGCAGTGCGATCTTCAAGTGTTCTGCATGCTCTTCTATTCTCCTCGAGTAGACCAGAATATCATTGATAAACACCACTATAAACTGGTCCAAGAACGGAGAAAAGATTCGGTTCATCAAGTCCATAAATATTGCCGGTGCATTCGTGGCTCTGAATGGCATCACTAAATGCTCGTAATGTCCATATCAAGTCCGGAACGCAGTCTTGCAAATATCTTCTGATTTAACTCGGACCTGATGATATCCGGATCGTAAATCCAGCTTCGAGAATACCCTCGCGCCACTAAGTTGCTCGAACAATTCTCCAATGCGAGGGATCGGGTACTTGTTCTTAATAGTCACCCGGTTTAATTCTCGATAATCGATGCACATCCTCTTTGTGCTATCTTTCTTCTTTACTAGAAGAACTGGAGCTCCCCAAGGTGAATTACTGCTGCGAATTCAACCCTTCTCTAGCAATTCGGTAACATGCTTCTTTACTTCTTCCAACTCCACTGGTGCCATTGGATAGTATGCCTTTGAGATTGGCGCTGCACCAGGAACAAGATCGATCGCGAACTCCACATCTCGTTTTGGCGGTAAACCCGAGATGTCCTCGAACACGTCCATGAACTCTCAAACTACAGCTGGTGCTTCCTCCTTATCAACTTCCATTGACGAAAGAACATTGCTTGTCGGCCTAACCCTAAACTCAACTAGCCCGACAGAACTGCTACCTCTAGCAAAACAAACTCCGGATGTCCGGGAATCTGGAAAATCACTTTCTTTGCCCTACAATCAATGTGAGAGTGGAAAGTGAGACCATCAATTTCCAAGACAACTTCATAACTGCAGGTATCGGTCACCAAGAAATCTACAAAACATAAGCTAGTAAGCAATGAAACTGAGAGAACCAAGGTAATAAAATGACCATGAAACAAGGAAATGAAACAAGACCAGAACTCCAAGTTACTTAAATAGAGTACCGCATTGTAACCATGCTGCAGTTCATAGTTACAATCACATAACTCCACTCAAGTCACCCAAATCCAAGTATCAGAATCAAGGAACAGGGAGAAATAATAGGGAACCAAAAGATTTTCAACTCGAGATGCAAAGTTGTTTGCATAACGTCAGGACAGGGGTCAAGAGAAAGATATGATTCAAGAATCATGATAACAATATGGCAGGACATGTTCCTAATCACGGATTTTCTGATTCGTGTATTGGGTCCAATACCCAACTACTAAAGAATCAAACCCGATTAACCTAAATCCTATGTTTCTGATACCAAGCAATGCCTAAACAGTGGCATAACAGAAATGGAAAGTACTGAAATAAAATGTGTACAATGAATCTAAATCTCTGGGTCGTAGGCTAGCTGATCCAAGTCCTCGCTGGTAGGCTCGATCTCCTGAAGGTCCGAACCACCTGACAACATTCCAAGAAAAAAGAGAAGGAATGTCGTCAGTGAACAATCGCTCGGTAAGTCCCAAAAATAAGGGAGAAATAGAATAGACAGAGAGAGTATGTAGCTTTTAAAGTTATTAGTGTTAACGCTGTTGTTTGTAGCTTGTTACAGAAGGATGCCAGTGTATACGAAAGGAGTCACAGTAGAACAGAGACTAAGGTGAACGGAATGTACAAGGAACCGTTTATGTCACAGTACAACAGCAATGGAATACAGGTTAGGTGTTTTAAATATCGCAGTCTCATGCCACTTCTAACACCTTCCGTACCAATCTACCCCTTAAACCACGCGATGTCTTGATTTTATTGTTTGTATTCTATTGTAAATTGTATTGTTTTGTATTATAGATTTTACAGATGGATGACTTTCCGAAACCATGATATCAGTAAATGGATGTAACTGGAGAATGGTAGTATATCCATGGTTCGGTTCGGTCAATACAGATTGAATAGATTGAATATGTGGATTGTAGTTTGTACTTGAATTATATTCAAGTTAGAGTATTTATAATAAGACTCAGTCTGAGTCAGACAATTAGAAAATAAATTGAAATCCTGAATTATGTTTTGATGTTATCGGTAACCGCTGCACATGAACGACAGGATTTGTGTTTTTTTCAAAGACGATTACCGTGTTGATAATACCGTTTGTTAAGTTGTCTACCTTAAATAGGCAAGCACCTATATCTCCAGCACCGTGAGTCTCAAGAGACCGGTTCCGCTTAAACCTATATTTACTAGGGTACTTATTGTAATTTATAAAACTTGGGGTTTTTATGTAAAAATAATTTTGTATAATTTTTAAAATATACCCCAATTATTTAATTATCATCTTTAAAGTTTTCATAGATGTAGATTTTATATATGTGACATTTCTAGTGAATAAAACCTAATTTCATAATATATGGTATTTAATTGTAACGTATTGAACTTGTATGGAATTGCATGATGTTTTCATGTAAAGTGATTCTTTTTTATTTAGAAAAATTGGAATATTTATACTATATCAAAAATAGATATTTTGATGATATATATATATATATTTAGAAAAATAATTTAATTTATTATTTTTCTAGAAATCTCATTTTCTTAAGATATTTATATTTTTTAAATCTTTCGAGACCGAATGCTCCTTGCGGAGGTCTGCATCTCGTACTACTAAGCCCGAGAATGTGCGATAATCTGCACCATCCCGAACGGGTTCCCCAAAATGGGTTGTAGTGGCGCTTTGCAAAGATTTATAAAAATGCATAATCTTGTAGAAAAAGGTTTTAATAATATAAAGGTATTTAAGTGTAAATTCGTATTCCTGTATTCTATATTCCAGAAAGACATCGTGCTATATTGCATATGAGTGTTGTGAGGAAATAGGTCATTACCTCATGATCTATTTAAAGGTATAGAAAGAAATATGATGTTTAATGTCAAAACTAAACTATATGGTATTTTACTGAAAAAGTACGATAAAAATTACAATATGAAATATTTTGCTATGAACTTGTTTATGATGTTTTGTTAATATTTAATAGTCAAGATATGAGGGTTTGGTATGTTTGTATTTAGGAAAAGATGGAGTTTTTAAGAAAAACCGAATCGGAAGTCGGATTAACTCCGCTTCCGTCGGGTTTAGAAATACAGGTTTTTAGAGTAGACAAGACAAGGGGAAGAGGGACTTACTAGAATTTAGCTCAGATAAGAGGAAGGGGAAGTGGAAGTGTAACGTTTTAGAAATCGTTTAGACGAATTTTCCGTTAATAGGTAAAATAAACTGTGTTTTTCGTTAAAAGGTAGAAGTGATCATTTTTCGGTATAGACTTAACTGCACCTAATTTAACTAGGAAATTACTGGTTGCAGTATTTAGTTAGTTGCTTATAAATTTTAGTTCACTTAAATATTTTTTCCTAAATTAAAATATTATTATAAGCTTTTAATTATACACTTAATTAGTGGTAATTACAATTTGGATTAGGTTAATTATGCTAATGTGAATCCATACCAACTTAATCACAAGATTAAGCTTCTTTGACTTTTTTGCAAAATATCTAGATATTTTGAAGGTTAATGGATATTTTAACTAAAATTTAAGAGGTGGCATAAAGTAATTGAGGTTTAATGATGTTTTATCCTAGGATTTTTCCACACACTTTCACACATTCTCTTTTTTCCCATGAAGTGACCGAACCCCCTTGCTACCCATTCTTTTTCCTCACCCCATTTTCACTTTTTCAAGCTTCTAAAATTCATCAAAAATCATCAAATAATCCCACAAACTCAAAAACAAATCCATACCCATTATTCTTTAGCCTAAATCTTGCTTGGATCTTGATGAAAGTTAGCATTTTGGAGGCTATCTTGGAAATCTTTTACAATTTTGTGAATCAAGTTTTGAGATATAAATCCCAACCGTAAGTTTTAGTTGTTGTTTAAATAGTTTAAGCTAGCTTATTAGATGTTTAAATATGGCTTTAATTTGCATGTTTGGAAATTCAAGAAAAGATTATGAAGATCAAGTTAGGGTTTTGATTATTGTAAGGGTTAATTGAGTTGTTTTGACATGGAAAACTTAATCTAGTTGTGAGATTGTTAATTATTATTTTCCTAATTGTCTAATTAAGCTTGATTGAAAACTAGTTTTTACTAAATCTTATATGGGTAAGATTAAAATTGTAGTAAAGATTTGTGTGGCTTAATCAAGCTATTATGTGATGATTGTGGCCACTAGATTTTGTTACACTTCTAGATTTGAGCTAAATGATTAAAATATGCTTACTAGATTTTCGGATAAATTAGGCGTGGGTTTCTTTTGACGTTGTGATGTGATATATATTATCTTCCACGATATAAATTGTGTTGTGAATGCGCGATCGGTACGATCAGGGTTTAGGCTAGGTGGTTGTGTCGTTTTGCGTTCCTAGCTAAGGTTGTGCCGATGTCGTACGCGTTTTGTGCACTAAGTGCACAGTGTGTATATCTTGTGAACGCTATCCTTGCGTTTTGTAACACCCTAGTTCATTTATACCAGTTCTAGTCAAGTATTTCTTTATTTATGGTATTTTCCTGATCTATTGTGTTTTGGGTGCGAATAGTGTATTTGACATTTGTATTTGCATCCGACCAGACCCGCATGCTTGAAACCTGTCTTGATTCATATTTAAGATTTATCCTGACCTGTTATATGGACTCGTGCACTTTCATTTTAATTTATACATCTTGAATACTGGCATTTTATCTGGCATTTGCATTTTTACAATATAACATTTTAAGTCACATAAAATATTTTTAAAATGCATTGCATAGCCTGCATGATACCCCTAACCCCGTGGTAGCATCCGCGCATCTTTTTCTCGTCCCGTTCAGTGAAATGGACTTATTTGGATGGCTACGCGCACATGTGTGCATCCGTTCTTGGGGGTATGCATTTTTCGTTATCCGGACATTCATTTTTTATTTTGGTCGACATGTATATTTTTCGTATTTTAAAATTGAATTTTAGACCCGACCCGGGCATGTTTTGGACTATGTTTGTATTTACCAGAATATCAAATTTTATTTATATAATATTAATTTTATAAATTGATACAAATTAAAATTTAGTTAACTAATAAAAGATTTTTTAAATTTGAATCTAAACTAATTTCCTAACAAACTAACAACCCCTTTCTCTCTCTCTCTCCTCTGCATATATATATTTATATATATTTTATTTATTTAATTTTTCTTTCCTTATTTAATACACAACCTCTTCTTCTTACTTCTTCTTCTTCTTTCTTCTTTCTTCTTTCTTTTTCTTGATCTTGTTTCTTGATTCCAGTGATCACCGCCGGAGCCGTGCTCGTCGCTGACGATCCGAGTGATCAAGTGAACATGCCTGACTTGCGTGATCACTCTCGTGCGTTGTTTGGAACCGTTCCGTGTACCGTGCGCGCGTCGCGACATTTCGCAGACGAAGGATGTTCCGTACACATCCATTCTTGTTTTATTTAGGCAAGTTAATCTTGCTACATGCTATATAACTTATTATATACCTATTTAAATAAATATCACACATGTATTTTAAATCAAGCATCCCATGTTTCATATTACAGCCTTTCGACGTTCCGTATACATTTGTAAAGTGCATTTCAGATCTAGAGCATGCAAACCAATCTTAATTACATGCTACATTACTTTAGACGCATCTATTTTAACAATGGAATACCTGTATTTAAAATCATGCACCCCATATTTAGTTTTATAACTTTTCGATGTTCCGTTTGCATCCATTCATATCATTTCAGATCTAGGTCATGAAAACTTATCTTGTTACATACTATACTATCATATACTGCATTAAATTGAATAGTTACATTTCATATTGCTTAGTTATATGTTCCGCACTTGTTAGTTTATCATTTTACGATTATGTGATACCCGTTTGCATCCATATCATTTAAAATATATATCATCGTAATATTTCTTATTATTATCTTTAATTAGTTTATAATCTGCATTTTATAATGTTATGCATTTAAAAATATTATAGTTTACACATGAAATGTCGTTGAAAAGCGGATACGACAAATCTGAAATTTACTGTACACCTTACCTTATAAAATTCATTATAAATCATAGAAAAATTATTAGTATACGTTCTTTAGTTCGTTACGAAGATAACGCAGAATACTATAAGTCTATGAAATATTTATTTGCAAAATAAATTTTTTAAATAACGTAAAATGCAAATGGAAATATCTCTAAACTACTGTCCAGGGAAATTCCAGCAGCAAACTTTCAATTTCGAATGTTCATAACTTTTTGTAGGGACAACCTGAGATGCTTATACTTATAAAAATGAAAATCTTATTGAATTATCTTTGTTTTGGTATAAGACACGTCTGTTTTGGAGAACATTTGTTATTTTTAAGCTATTTTACAAATCAGGGTGACACTGATTTTCTGAACGGAATTTTCTTGTGCATGGTTAATCAATACCACTTTTATAGTTATTAATCGGTTTGAATATATTATCCATATTCATATTATTATATCAAAATCTATTTAATAAATAATAGTGCTTGTGTTTTAAAATTCAGCAAATTTTACCGATTTACAGTTTTATAGTATCCGTCTGTATCCGTACGGTTTATTACATATCTAGTTGCAAGCCGAGACCATATTATCTCATTTTACTGTTACATTAGTATCCCATACTTGATCTTATGCATCCTACATAGTCATGATGTAATCCCTGATAAATATTTGTGCATCCATGCTTTATTTGTGCACCCGTACCTGTTACAGTTTTATTATGAGCATCCATTTGATACCTGTACACTACTTGATGTGACCGATACACCACTACTTGACATGAATTGATACATGTACACAACCTGACATGACCTGATATATCACTACTTGACATGTTACCTGATTTTGTTACTAATGCCGACAATCTTGATCTGTTGTCCCTACGGACATTTCCTGTTGTCTATACAGACAAACCTGTTCCTGCTTGATCCTGTGTTGGCATTAGTCTCAGATTTATAAATACCTGACTTACACACATAACTTGGGGGAATGGGAAAATCAAGAATGTAGCTGAACGTAACTCAAAGGGCTATTATATCATTTTACTGTGGTCCCGTAGGGAATGAACGGGACATAGACTCACAGTCTATTACATCATTTTACCGTGGTCCCGTAGGGAATGAACGGGGCATAGACCGATGAGTTACGATGAGAATTACATTAATTGATTTCGAAGACTTTAGAATAGATAACCCAGTAGCACAGTTTAGATTACTCACTGCACATCACATGTGCTTATACCCTTCACTGTTTCTTATGCATGTTACTGTTATACTCTTATTACTGTTCCTACTCATGCCCGCATGTCTTATTACCTCATGATTATATTATTGTTTGATATTATGACGCACTGACGTCTGGGTTTTGCATGGCCCAGATCCTCTACCTTTGTCGCAGGCTGATCAGGAGTACTTCCGCCGTTAGGCCGAGCAGTGATGATCCAGTTAGTATCCAGTTTAGTTATATTTTACTTTCCAGATGTTTTTGCTCTTTTGATTTATTGCTCCCGCATATTATTTCTTGACTCGTTTATTCTGGCTCATGGACATGTACTAGATAGTTTATTTTATTTTTTGGTTCTTGATATCTCTAGACAGCCGTAATGTGACTGTGGATGGATGTTTTCTATCCACAGGTAGCATGATTGGCTCTGTCATGTGCCTATCTTAGCGCACTCTGGGAAGCGGGGCGTGACAGATTCATTATACACATTTTATTTCAGTACTTTCCATTTCTGTTATGCCACTGTTTAGGATGCGCCGCAGGTGGAAGCTGTCGGGGATGCCGCCGGGGGTGAGGTCGCCTTTTTGGTTCCCGCCGTTGGCGTCAAGTAGGGCGAGACCCTCCCCGGGCATACGGCCTGAGCTTTCCTGCCTTTTCCTTTTTCTCCAAGTTTTGTAAGCCTCCGGGCGTTTTGTAAGGCTGAGGAGCCCAGAATACCTTGTAAAAATTTCTAGAATATAAATAATTCTGTGCTTAGTTTCCTTTGTATTATTGTGTGCTTTCTGCGTGAGTACCTCAGTTCATCAGTCTTTTCCTCGACTCGAGTTGTAGGCCGTAGGTCGATGCCCGACTTTTTAGATGACGATCGCGCGTCGAGTGTAAGTCGATTAATAGCCAAGCGTAGGAAGGTCGGTGCCCTCCCGCTCTCCAGAGTCGAGGTGGCGATCGTTCATTTAGTATGAACCAAAAGATATCCAAGTGTAGGAAGGTCGGTATCAGTCCATTCCTCAGAGTCGGGTTGACAACCACGTCTCTTAACATGAGTTGACAAACGTAGAATAGGTCGGTATTGACTGATTCCTCCCTGATGTGGTTCCTAGACTCGTATCTTTTTAGGGTAGGAACTTACCCCTTGGAGACTAGCCGAGCAGAAATCAGCACGGTGGCCTCGTTAGGAGGGCTTTAGCTTCTGAGCGTTGATTGGTAAGAAGCTACCCGCTCGGGATGGACCGGGCAAGGAAGCTGCTCGGTGGCTTCATGAGGAGGGCTTTGATCCTTAGCGTAGATGGGTAGGAATCTACCCGCTAGGGATGAACCGGGCAGGGAAGCTGATCGGTGGCCTCATGAGGAGGGCTTTGATCCTTAGCGCAAATGGGTAGGAATTTATCCGCTAGGGATGGACTGGGAAAGGAAGCTACTCGGTGGCCTCATGAGGAGGGCTTTGATCCTTAGCGTAGGTAGGTAGGAATCTACCCGTTAGGGATGGACCGGGCAAGGAAGCTACTCGGTGGCCTCGTGAGGAGGGCTTTAATCCTTAGTATTGATGGGTAGGAAGCTACCCGCTAGGGATGGACTGGGCAGGGAATCTTCTCGATGGCCTCATGAGGAGGGCTTTGATCCTTAGCGTAGATGGGTAAGAATCTACCCGCTGGGATGGACCAGGCAGGGAAGCTGCTCGGTGGCCTCGTGAGGAGGGCTTTGATCCTTAGTGTAGATGGGTAGGAATCTACCCTCTTGGGATAGACCGGGCAGGGAAGCTGCTCTGTGGCCTCGTGAGGAGGTTTTTGATCCTTAGCGTAGATGGGTAGGAATCTGCCCATTAGGGATGGACCGGGCAAAGAAGCTGCTCGGTGGCCTCGTAAGGAGGGCTTTGATTCTTAGCGTAGGTGGGTAGGAATCTATCCGGTAGGGATGGACCGGGCATGGAAGCTGCTCGGTGGCCTCATGAGAAGGGCTTTGATCCTTAGTGTAGATGGGTAGGAAGCTATCCTCTAGGGATGAACCGAGCAGGGTGATCCCCTCCGAATACAGAGATGCGACCGCGCAGGTCCGTCTCGCCTGAAATTCGGGGCAGATGCTAATTGGTTCTATCCGTCCACCTCTCCGAAGATGCCAAGCTAATTTATGGCACCATGTATCGAAGGTTAAACGGATGCAGCCGATGTAGCAGACTTCGTCAGATTCCCCCTCGTTTGAGGGGTTTTTGATTGTGGGGACGCTCTTCCCTGCAGGCGCAAGCCCCTGCAGTTAATTACGCTACCGCATCGCGGTAACAACTTTCTCTTTCTCCATAAGGTCCCTTCGTGTCGTAGATGTTTGTTTTGTGTTTGGTTGCCCGTGGATTATATACGGAGACTAAGTTATGTTGTCGCCTGTAGGGCGTGGACTTGTCCAAATCCGTATCTTTCTTAGATTTGGGTTTGGGGGTTTGGGTTTAAGGATACGTTAGCCTCATTTGAGACTAAGATCAACTTAAACGTTTGTTAAGGATACGTTAGTCTAATTTTAGACTAAGATCAACTTAACGGGATTGTTTAGATCCGAAAAGAGAGCAATTGGGCTTTATTGTTTAGTTTAGCGACATTGCGGTCGATTAGTTTAAGGACCTTACGGTCCATTGGTAGTTTAAGGACATCTCGGTCCAATATTAGTTTAAAGACATCATGGTCAAGGTTAAGGACATCATAGTCCGTGGGTTTAAGGACCCCACAGTCCAATGTTAGTTTAAAGACATCACGGTCGAGATTAAGGACATCATAGTCCATGGGTTTAAGGACCCCACAGTCCAATGTTAGTTTAAAGACATCACGGTCGAGGTTAAGGACATCATAGTCCGTGGGTTTAAGGACCCCACAGTCCGTAGAGATGTGTGGTTGCTGGGACCCGTCACCTCTCTGACGACGTTGAAGGATTACAACGACAGATATCAGAGGAGTAAAGAGATATACCCTTGAACCAGGGTGGATTGGTTGAAAGAGCAGATGTGCTCAGTTCAATTTAAGTTGAGGACTTATGGCCAGAATTGGGCTAAGTCCAATAAAAAAAATGTTTAACATTTTATTTTTGTTCTTGCTATTAAGCTTTTATTTGGGCTCAGCCCTTTTAATAATGCTAGAAATTGGGCTCTGACATTTTTTCTTGTATTAAATGCATAGCACTTATCAGAAACAAAGTGTTTCTGATAGTGCGCCACGTGGCGCGTCAGGCGTTTTGCACCAATTAAAGAGCGTATTGCGCTAGCGCACACGAAGGTGACACGTGTCGCGCTTAGCGCCGATTCATTAGCGCATTGCGCTTTCCATTTATGAGCGCTTTGCGCTAGTCTGTTGGCGCGTCAGCGAGCGACATGTGGCGCACTTGGCGCTGAGCGCCAGTCTATGAGTTCAGTGCTCTATTTTAAAAGCGCAAAGCGTAAGTAGTGTCTATGGTTGACACGTGGCACGTTTTGGTGCTGAGTGCCGATCCAAGGAGCGCAAAGGCGCAGTTTATGAGTGCAAGACACTTTTCAGTAGCGCAAAGTGCATTTGATCAATTTTAAGATCAAAGAACAGGTTTATGTTCTTCAAAGGAGGCTTTGCCTCAAGATCCAAGGACAAAAGTTCTTGTTTTTATAAAAGGCTCTGCCTTTATAGATCAAAAGATCTGTGAGTGAAGTATTTTACTTCTTTTTATTATTTTATGATTAGATCTTTGATCTTTTCTTTTTTTTTTATTACAGACCTTGGTCTATTTTAGATCTCTGATCTTTTTAGAAGATGATTCTTCTTTTTACGAGATGATTTCATCTCTGTTATTCAAGAACATAGTTCTTTACCTTAAAAATGAAGAAAAATCTTCTTTTTCCTAAGAGCTTGCTCTTTTTTTGCAGAGGGTTTCTCTCTCTTTTTCCTCTCTTCTCCTTTTTTTAGACTTGAAGTCTAGGGGCCTTTATATAAGACCAAATGATTTGTTAAATCAGTTTTAAGAGATCTTTCTCTGATTGATTTGGGAATATTTCTCACCGTTGGATCTTTGATCCTAAGGCCTCTATTTTACAGAAGATAATCTTCTTGTTTCAATATGATTGAACAATCTTTCCATAACAGAATTTTAGTTCTAATTAATTAATAATTTATTATTAGTAGATCTTTTGATCTGACGGTGGGGAATTTTTAATTTCAGCGCTGGCGCACCTTGCACTAGCGCACATACATTCGACACGTGGTGCGCAGTGCAGAGCGCAACTGCGCTAGCGCACCCGTGTGTGACACGTGGCACGCAGCGCAGAGCGCAGCGCACTTGCACTAGCACACCTGCATCTGACACATGGCGTGCAGCGCGCAGAGCGCAGCGCAACTGCACTAGCGCACCTGTGTCTGATACATGGCGCGCAGCGCGCAGAATCTGAAGCGTTGCTTCAATTTAAATTTTGAATTTTTAAAACAGAGCTTTGCTCTGATTGGGGGTGCGCTGTCTAGGGCGCAGCGCACCTGGCGCCAGCGCGTCTGCGCTTGACGCGTGGCGTGCAGCGCACAGGATCTGAAGCATTGCTTCAATTTTTGAATTTTGAAATTCAAAACAGAGCTTTGCTCTGATTGGGGGAAACACAGGGAAGCTGCTCGGTGGCCTCGTGAGGAGGACTTTGATCCTTAGCGTGGATGGGTAGGAAGCTACCTGCTAGGGATGGACCGGGCAGGGAAGCTGCCCGGTGGCCTTGTGAGGAGGGTTTTGATCCTTAGTATGGATGGGTAGGAAGTTACCCACTAGGGATGGACCGGGCAGGGAAGCTGCTCGGTGGCATCGTGAGGAGGGATTTGATCCTTAGCGTAGATGAGCAGGAATCTACCCACTAGTGATGGACCGGACAGGGAAGCTGCTTGGTGGCTTCATGAGAAGGGCTTTGATCCTTAGCGTAGATGGGTAGGAATTTACTCTCTAGGGATGGACAGGGCAGGGAAGCTGCTCGGTGGCCTCGTGAGGAGGGCTTTGATACTTAGCATAGTTGGGTAGGAATCTACCCGCTAGGGATGGACCGGGCAGGGAAGCTGCTCGGTGGCTTCGTGAGGAAGGCTTTGATCCTTAGCGTAGGTGGGTAGGAATCTACCCGCTAGCGATGGACCGAGTAGGGAAGCTGCTCGGTAGTCTCATGAGGAGGGCTTTAGATCCTTAGCGTAGATGGGTAAGAATCTATCCGCTAGGGATGGACCGGGCATGGAAGCTGCTCGGTGGCCTCGTTAGGAGGGCTTTAGAAACCCCCTGCGCTTTCATGGGGGAGTGATTCGATAAATCAGGAAGAGTGGCCGTCGTGGATGACACGTGGCAGAATTATACCGGAAAGACTCAATATTCTGAAGATTTGCGTCGTTCAATCTTCCGTTGACCGCTTGGGAGCTCGTGAAGACCGAAATGGCCGCCACGTGTCTGTTCTGTATCGGGAAATTGAAAATATCCCGCGATTCGCGTCGCTGTGCGCGTAAATTACGGTCTTTGGAGATTTTGTTGAAGCTATAAATAGCGAAGGCATGTTGGTTTCTCTCTAGCCTTGTGTTTCTGAAGATGGCCGGGCGTCCGTGTGTGCTCATCAGGAATATCATTTCTTGTGATGATATGTATCTTTACAGCCTCGACTGTTCCGAGCAGACGTAAGAGGTGGTGATAGACCGCGTGGAGGGGCACTTTGGACGCCCTCTTCCCCGACGATCTCCCCTGTTCCAATTGCTTATTTACGCGATCTGGAGGATGTCCCCGGGGCTGCACAATGCCCTATCTCCGCAGCTGAGGGACGAGACGATCGAAAAGTTGCACTCGCTCTACCACCTCGGCCTTATCTCGAAGAGCAGGTAGGACCGATCGGTGGACCTTCTTCTGGAGTGTTTCTAGAAGAGGCTGATCGCTGATTTTCGTCTAGCGGATGGCGCTCCCGTGGCAGCCGAGAAAGCAAGGGCTCGGCTGGCGGAGATTTTCTCGGAGTACTATCAACAATGCTTTCTTAATTCCCGGCCCCCTTTGTTGTAAATATTTTTTTTGTAAGGCTGAGGAGCCTATAATACCTCTTTGACGAATAAAAGTTTTTCTTATTGAGGCATTTTGTTTCCTTCTATCCCTTTTGCATTATTTACGTTCTTTTTCAAGACGAGCTTAGGGGTCACGAAACTGAGAAAGAAAACAAAATTTGTCGAAGAAATCTCTTATAACTCGGAAGACTTAATAAAAATTACATCGCTTCAATAAGGAGAAAATACATTCATTTATACAATTTGAGTTTCTCGGTGTTGTAAGGCCGAAGAAACTTTCATCCCCTGGCGTCTTTCAAGCGATATACTCCACCGGGCAATATTTCTGCTACGATGAATGGGCCGTCCCATTTTGGGGAGAATTTGTGCAACCTTATTTGGTCTACGAACTCGTTCCTTCATAGGACTAGATCTCCTAACTTGAAGGCGCGATGCTTGACTCGGGCGTTGTAGTAGCGACCAGTTTGTTGTTGATAGGCTGCCGCTCTGATTTGTGCTCGGTCCCATTTCTCTTGTAAGATATCCAAGTTGGTCTGAAGCGTCGATGTGTCAGCTTCATCATCGAAGTGTTCAACTCTGTAGATGGGCAATCCGATCTCCGTGGGAACCATGGCCTCGGTGCCATAGCAGAAGCTGAAGGGGATTTCTCCCGTGGGTGTTTTTCTTGACGTTCGCAGTGCCCACAGCACCCGAGATAGTTTCTCCACCCAGCCGCCTTGTCTTCCTTCTAGATGGGCTTGGAGACCATGGATGACGCTTCGGTTCGCAACCTCTACCTGCCCGTTGCATTGAGGATGGGCAACCATGGCAAACTTCATCAATATGTGGTAATCGCTGCAAAACTCTTTGACTTTATCATTCTTGAAGTTGGTCTCGTGGTCAGTGATGATGCATCTCGGGATCCCAAATCGGATGATTATTTTGTTCTGCAGGAACTTTATAGTAGAGGCGGCGTCTGGTTTTCTAATGGGGACGGCCTTTATCCACTTTGTGAAGTAGTCCACCGCGACGAGGATGTACATGTGTCCGCCCGTGCCGGTGGGGAGTTGGCCTACCATATCCATCCACCATTGTGCAAACGGCCAAGGGGAACTGAGGGTTGTTATCTCGGTAGCGGGGATATGAGGTATGCTGTTGTGGAGTTGGTAGCTTTTGCATCTTCTGACAAGCTTCTCGGCATCCTGGTGTATGCTCGGCCAATAATATCCTTGGAGCAGCGTCTTCTAGACCAGGGTGCAGGCCCCTTGGTGTGCCCCCCGACCCCTTCATGTATCTCTCGTAGAACATAGTCGACTTCGGGGATTGGGGGGTCGACGCATTGGAGCAGGGGCTGAGCGTACGATTTCTTGTAAAGGTTCCCATTGCTCCAGACAAAATGACGAGCTTTTGCTTGAAGGAGGCATGCCTCTCCTCAGTCTTCTGGAAGTGTGCCATCTTTTAGGAATTCAACGAGGGGTTTCCTCCAATCTTGGCCTTCCTTATGAGTTGTGTATACCTGGAGTGTTACCTTTCCGTCCTCCACGCTGGGCCGTGGTAACACTTCGAAAAGGATATTCCTCTTATGGTTAGCCGTATAGGAAGACGTGAGCTTGCTCAATGCGTCAGCTTGGGTGTTCAAATTTCGGGGAGTCTGCTCTACCTGTAATTTGTTGAAATTTTTGCGAAGTCTTTTTACCTCGGCCAGGTACTTTATCATGAGCGGTCCTCGGTCTTCGAAGCGCTCGGTTACCTGGCCGACGACTAGTGCGGAGTCGCTGCGGAATCTGATGGTCTTCAGCCCCACCCCAGATGCGATTCACAGTCCTGCTAATAAAGCTTTGTATTCCGCGGCGTTGTTTGATGCTATGAACCCGAGCTTTAAGGATTATTCCAACTCTGCTTCATTTGGGCCGCGGATGATCAAGCCAGCCCTGCTCCCTTCCTCGGTAGAGGATCCGTCCATATATAACACCCAATCCGGGATGGGGTCGGATACCTCTACGACCGACGGACGTGGTTCGGGACCTTGTTCTGTCGTTTCACCTTTAATGGGAATGGTACACTCAACAACAAATCGGCTAAGATCTGCGCTTTGATGGCTTGCCGGGGGCGGTACCTGATATCGAATTAGGACAATTCCCACCTCCATTTTTCCAGACGACTCGATGACTCGGGGGAGGCGAGGATTGACCCTAAAGGTCGCTCGGTGAGGATGGGGATTGTGTGTGCTTGGAAGTAATGTCGAAGTTTCCTGGAAGTGATGACAAGTGCCAGAACTATCTTCTCCATGGTGGGGTATCTTGTCTCTGCATCCTTGAAGACATGGCTCACGTAGTAAACCGGCTTCTGCACACCATCGACTTCCCTGACGAGCACCGAGCCTGTAGCTTGATCAGAGACCGTGAGGTATAATAATAGCTTGTCGCCTTAGACTGGTCGAGTGAGTAGTGGAGGAGTCGCTAGGTGTGCCTTGCTGCTCGAAGGCGATCTGGCATTCCTCGGACCATTCGAACTTGGGAATCTTCCTTAGGGCTTTGAAGAATGGTATGCACTTTTTCCCGAACCTGGACATGAAGCGACTCAGGGAAGCGACCCTCCCGGTGAGGCGCATGATCTCCACATTACTCTTGGGAGATGCTATGTCGAGGATGGCGTTGATCTTTTCCGGGTTTGCTTTGATTCCTCGGTGGGTTACCATGAACCCGAGAAATTTCCCACTGGTGACCCCGAACGCGCACTTAGCCGGATTGAGTTTCATTTTATATTTGCGCAGGACGTCGAATGTCTCGCCGAGGTCTTTGGTTTGTCCCGTCGAAGAAACAGATTTCACTAGCATGTCGTCGATGTAAACTTCCATGTTTCTCCCGATCTGCGGATTGAACAGTCTATTAACGAGACATTGATATGTAGCCCCAGCATTCTTAAGACCGAAGGGCGTCACTTTATAGCAGTATGCCTCCCGAGCCGTGGTGAACACGGTAAGTTCTTCATCTGCCGGGTTTATCCAGATTTGATTGTAATCGGAAAACGCATCCATGAAGCTAAGTAATTCATGGCCGGCTGAGCTGTCCACCAACTGGTCTATCCGAGGGAGGGGATATTTATCTTTGGGGCAGGCCTTGTTCAAATCTGTGAATTTGACGCAAATGCGCCATTTCCCGTTCGCCTTTTTTATCATGACCACGTTCGCCAGCCACTCTGATAGTCTAGGTTTCTGATAAAGTTGGCGGTGAGCATTCGATCCACTTTGTCCTCAATCGCCCTTTGCTTTGCTGGCGGAAAGCTTCTCTTCTTTTGTCGAACGGGCTTTGCTTTCGGGTCGACCCCGAGCTTGTGGGAGATCGTCGATCCCGGGCATATCCGTGGGGTTCCAAGTGAACACGTCTGAGTTGTCTCGAAGGAAGCAGATCAAGTCTTCACGACGGTCTCCCGTCAAAAGAGATCCGATATGAACGGTTCATCCACTAACCCCCTCAACGAGGGGGACTTCTGTCAGCGCTTCCACCGGGGTTCCTCGGATTTTTTTCTGGTCGTCGCGCGTATCCAAAGATCCCTGAAAATCGTTTGTGTCCTCAAAGTTGTCGCTCTGCTCTCCAGCGGGGGACGTTGAGATGAAGCAAATCTTGGCGATCTGCTGGTTCCCGTAGGCCCGGCCTATCCCCTTTGTCTAATGGAAATTTGACCGCAAGGTGGTAGGTCGAGATTTGAGCCCGGATGGCGTTTAATGTCAGGCGTCCCAGAAGGATGTTGTAGGATGAAAAGATCTTAGCGATGATGAAATCCACCTGTACGGTCCTCGTATGGCTTGCTTCACTAATGTTGAGGAGGAGGTGACCACTCCCTCGGTCGGGATGGAGTGGTTGGTAAACCCCGTGAGGACGTAGGAGGTGGGCCGTAGGTCAGACGGTCCCAGCCCCATACGCTTGAAACAGTCTTAGAAGAGGATGTTTGCCGAGCTCCCGGAATTGACCAATATCCTCTGTACCTCGTAACGGTGGACCCGGGCTGTTATAACGAGGGGTTCGTTGTGAGGCACGGATATACCGTGGAGGCCTTCATTGGTGAAGATGATGGGATCGGTCGTCTTGAACTTCTTCTGGGGTGGATCGTTTGTACCCTCGACTGGTAGGAGTTTTTGGTTTTCGCCGTCTGCACGAGCAGATTCCGAGGTGACGATCATGATTTGCCCGATCGTTAACTCCCCGGGAGAGGGCTGGTTCTCTTTCTTCTGGTCTGCCTGCCGCTTCTCCTGCAAGTACTTCGCTAGGTGGCCAGAGCGGATCAACTCCTCAATGTAGTCATGGAGTTGTTTGCAATTTTCGGTCGGGTGACCCTGCGACCTATAGAAGGCGCGGTACAGTCCCCGGATACGCTTAGCCACTCTTTGGGTGACTGGCGGGAGCTTGAAGAATCTCTTGCCTTTCACTTCCTCCAACATCTTGGTCTGGGAGATGTTAGGAGGAGTGTACTCCTGGAACTTCGGGGTGTATGGTTTTGGCCGGTCGACCCTCTTCTTCTCTTCTCTGTCCTTCTTCTTTTGGTCGGCTTGGTCGCCCCGGGGCAGATTGGCGTTTACCTCTGACCCGAGTTGGATCTCCCGCTCGGTCCAAGTTTTTACCTCGGCCATGGTCTTAGGTTGCGCTAATGTAAAAGAGCGGAGCCACTCTTTATGCCTAAGACCCAACCTTAGTGATGATAGTTTCATCCCGGTGCTCGGGGACCTCGAGGAGAGCGTTGTAGAAACGAGTGACGTATCCCTTAAAGGATTCCTTATCCCCGATCTTTATGGTGAACAGGTAGTCGAATGTTCTCTTTTGTCGTCGATTCCAGATGAAGTGGCTGAGGAATTGGGTGGCTAGCTCACCGAAGGTCGTGATGGAGAGTGGCGTGAGTCCTCGGAACCAGTCCCGGCCAGCCCGGATGAGGGTGGCGGGAAAAGATCGGCATTGGGCCATGTCAGAGTTATTCTGGAAGCTCATGCCCACCGTAAAGGCGTCTAGATGGTCCTTCTGGTCGGATTTCCCGTCATAAAGGGCTACCTTGGGCGGTTTGTTCTTGGACGAGACGTGCTCGGCCAGCAGTTCTTCCGTAAAGGGTTTCGTCAGCGAATCGGCGGAGTATCGGGCCCTTTCGCCGGATGCTTGGCTATCCCGGCGTATACCCTCGATTTTCTTCTCGAGGGCCTTGAGTTGGTGGTGGTATCCCGAGGATTTTGCACAGTCGGAGTGGTGACTGTCCCCGGTCCGGGTCTGCGCCAGTGTGTGGCTTCGAATCCTCTCTATCAGATTTCATAAATCCTCGGGCGAGGTCCTTCTCGAGTGGCCCTATAATTCGTCGTTCGTGGGACCCCGGCGGGAGGGGAGGTGTCGGTCATGCCTGGAAGCAGGAGAGCTGACCGATACCTCCTCGGGGGGCGAGAACTTGCGGTGGGCATTAGAACGATGACCCAGTCTTCCTTGGGACCATGGCGTGGAGCTGTCCGGCGCCCAGTGGGTCATGGAATCATTCGCCGCGTATGGGTTAAGGTGGCCGGAGTCGGCCTGCCGGCGCTCAGTGGCGCTGTGATGAGGATGAGCTAGATCGAGGACTTGAGCATGCCTATCCATCCTTCGGCGGATGTCATTATTCCGAGGAGGGGGAACTGCGGCCTGGTGGGTGTGGCCCGCTGCTTGGACGCGAACGAGGGCATCCACCAGCGATGCGAGCCTATCTTTCCGAGCGGATAAGGCGCTGATGGCGTTAGGAAGGGGAGGCGAGCCGCTTCCGCCTCCGTTGTGGCGGCTCGTATTTAGATCATTGCGGTCATCGCTCGCTATTGGATCGAGGGCGGAGGATCAACTTTTGTTGGTGGAAAAGGATAAGTCTTTCGTTCCCACAGACGGCGCCAACTGATGGAAGGCGTGATCTCCTTTAGATGCTGTCCTCCATCGATCTGTCATGAGTGTTGCTGGATAGTTGAGATTGGATTCGGAGGTTGCCTCATTGAGTGTGTGGATCTTAATAGGCTGAGTTTGAGGTGGAAGCCGAGCTACCTGCAAAGAAGTCCCGGGATGGATGACCACCGTAGGACCCTCCAACGATCAAGTTAGCTGAGGAATTTGAGCAGAGTAGTGGCTTATTGGGTTCAAATTATCTTACCTGAGTCGTCTGAGAGAGGGGTTTTATAGTGATTGCATGGAGAGAGCAGGCATGAGATTTTCTCCTTTGGTTACGCCTCTGACGTTACGCATGCGTGAACGATGGGATCCCTTCATTAATGACAGGATACGCTCATTAAAGAGGGGGCGCGCCATCGTAGGACGCGGGATGTGGGGCGGTGGTTATCTCTTTTTGAGATACGTGGAGCCGTTGTGGAGGCGCTAGGGCTCTGCAATCTCGGTTGATCGGGGAAGGCCGAGAAAGCTCGGCAGATCAGGGGCTCGGAGACGAGCGGGAGGCCGAGGAAGCTCGACACGAGAGATGGCTCGGAGGCGAGCGAGGAGATTGAGGAAGCTCACATACGAGCTATTGACAGTCTCCCAGATGAAGGTGGAATGTCTTCACGGGGGTTTCCCGAAAGGTTGGGTACGTCCACCGAGAAGGAGCTCCGGGAAATGTCCCTGATACGGCTCATTTATTCCACCCTCGTAGAGCCCGGGACACGTCATCTGCCACGTGTCGTAATCTGAGGAGACACCATTTGTGAGCATCATCAGCTCTACAAAAGTAAAATGATCAAAAAAGTTTTGGTTGTCCCTTCTTCTTACTGGTGACGTCAAAAATTGAAGCTTAGAGAAAATCCCTTAAGAAACTAAACAGTCGTCAAAATAATCTGCTTTCGACTTTGCCGGGCCTCGCAGAGTTTTCGGGGTCCAGCTGCCCAGTCAGCAGGCTAAGGGTCAAGGAGGCTAACAGCCCCTTGCGGGATGCGGGGCAATGCCCCGAACCAAATTTTTAACAAGCAATGGAGTATCCTGGACGGATACCCCTAGATGGATAGTCCTAAACGAATACCATTGGATGGATACCCCTAAGCGGCAGTCCCCAAGTGGATACCCCTAGCGGGTATCTTCAGAAGAAACATCCCGCTTGAGGGTGTCCGCCTCATCAAAGCGGCATCCCGCTTTGGGGTGTCCGCATCACCAAAGGCAGTGGATACTCTATAAAAGTACCCACCGCCGAACAAGGACGGGACATATGATAGCAAGTTAAGGAAAAGTAAGTCTCCCCATGCCCTTAATCATGAATCTACAAGTACACGACAACAATATGTTCATCATTACAAACTCCTCCATATATATAATCCTGATTGAATGATTCTTTGTGTGTCATGTTTTGAAAATGTGTAAAGATCACAATCAAAGAAATTTGTAAACCGCAATCAATAACGGTGTCAATTGTAGCGCGTTAATGAATACGGATCGTCCACAGAGATGTGTGTTTTGCTTGCTTTCGTTTTAGATGATTCGAAATGAAAGGATAAAAGAAAAATTGCAAGAAAATAGATTCAAGAATTTTGAGATTTAGTTTCAAAAATAGTAAAGACTAGATCTAAAGATCAAGAATCTATAAAATTCTAGAAGATGTCCAAATCTAATGAACTATCAAGATTTGTAATGAGGCTCGTAGGAATCGATCGAATCTATAGAAGTGATGAAGACTTATGATTACGTATTCATATCCATTGATGATTTGTTGCTAGATCGATGACGATCAACGAGATTTAAGATCTATTGAAGGAACTAGGGTTTCTTCATCTCATCCTTTGTCCTTTAGTTGATTATCATTCACAAGCTAGCCTCTAGGAAATTCAATCACCGATCGTTGATCTCTAATTAAGAGCAAAAATATTCAATAAAGCATCTCGCTCAAAACTAAGTTGTCGATGATCCAATTTTCTAGAGTTTACAAAACTCATAGGACTTAAGAATCGTTTCAAGATTGTAATCATCATCATCTATCTATTCTCTTGATTCCCCCACGAGCGGAGTTTTTACTCAAGCATCATAACCACGAAATCAATCAAGAATTGAAAACTAATCATAATGCTCAAATATAGAGATAACCAAGATAAAGAAATTTCACCTTTTATTAATCAACAATTTTGTTACAATTCGCTCAAGAACTACAAGAGGAAAGAACTCGATCGTCGAATTTAGCTCTGCACCGTCTTCGTAAGTCGCGGATCGTCTTGGATCACTTGCTCGGTTGAAGACCGGCGTTGCTTCTAAAAGGATCGATGGCTTCTTGCTTGAACCGGCACTCGATAGATCTTGATTTCGATCAAATTGTGTCACTCAATTTGATTTGAATTTTGATTTGGATCTACAATTTTTCCCTCCAAAATGAACCACTCACTAACTAACTCACTAAAAAATGAACAACCTTCAAAACCCTAGATCTAGATCTCATTTTATAATCCCTCATTTTGAATCTTCCCTCCAAAGCTAGGTTGTTAGAGAGAGGCTTCTAAAAGAAGTTTGTTGGAGGGAATATTCTAGAATGAGGAATATTTTAGGGTAAGGTTGTTAGGCCGAGCCTTCTGGATAAAGCCACGTGGTCATCTGGAGTCTTCTGGAAGCATTGGCCGTTATGAGAAATCACGTGGAGAAATGTGAAGCGATGACATCACCATACAGCCGCGGATCCGCCGCCAATAGGGCCCTATGGCCGTGGATCCGCGGCCCATTTGGTGCCTTGGTGCATGGAATTTCCTGATTGATCTTGTGTTGTCCTTGTGGCACTTTCCTGATGTGTGGAATCCTATTTTTCTTTCTTGATTTCTGCCAGATCTCAAGTCTTGAACTTGGCGTATTTTTGTCAGCACTTTTAACAGTTTCGGCTCTTTTACCTGGAATTTCCTGTACAGATTCTCGAGACAAGTGTTGCGATATACAAAAGATCATGCGTGCAATGATAAACACTCAATTTCCTTCAAAATGTCGGTTTAAATATATAACACAAGTTATTTGGTATTTTACGGACAATTTGCTAATATGTGCTATATTCATACCGAACACCTTTAGATGATTACAAATAGTAGGGAAATTGATGTCTTAAAAATGCAATATTTTCGACTGATCAAATTCCCCCAAACTTATTTTTGATCGTCTCGAGCAAACTTGTTTTATTAGAAAGAGAAGGAGAAAATATAAGAAAAAGAAAAACTAACTAGCACACTTTCGTAGGAAACACGATTGCACTGAGCACGTGCAACAAGCCTTTAAATCTCTAGGTGTCCCTAGTAGCAGGAGTGTTGTCTCCTGAGGGTTTTCAGTGAATTGAACCCACAAAATCCAATAATAAAAGGAAGACCGTGAATATTACATATAAAGATAAGAATTGTAAAAGAAAGACTTTAAAAATTAGAGTTTCCAACTATACTAGCTTTTCGGTTGTCATGAGCCCTATCTTAATAGTCATGAAAAGATGTTAGAAAACACATCATCCCTCAATAAAACATCGTTTTTATTCTTCATCCCTATCTTTCTTCCAAACATCGATCATATAACCCTACGTGTGTGTAATAGACATCCCTACACCCGGAGAATTCAATTCAAGCTATCATACTCTTGTCCATCAGCCTCAGTACTTTTTAATTGATGAATATTGTAACAACCCTAATTTTCATATACATTTTTCTGTACAAAATTTTTTAAATTTTTTTAAATTCATAAAGGAGTATTTTACTCTGAGCACAAGATATATATAATTAATTATTTTGTTTTTAAATAATTTCATTTTTAGTGTACATTAAATTGTTTTAAAAATTTAAAGTGTACTTTGATATTTAATGCTGCTGATATCATTTTAAGTATATATTTTTTTACAATAATTACAAGAAGGAGCTTGTAGCTCATTGGTAATACCTTGCATTGCTGAACCAAGCCACCAGAGTTCGAATCCCATACCCTACATAATTTTATATCATTTTGTTTTAATTTTTTTGTGAAGTCAAACGGTCAAACAGCCATAACTCATAATTTATTGCAAATTAAAAAAAATTAGACTATACCAAAATTCCCCCCAGACCAGACCCGACCCATCGGCGCCCGACTCGGCCCTGACCTGTCACGCCCCGCTTCCCAGTGTACGGCGAAGTGGACGCGACGAGGTCCGCTGCGTATATACTCAGAAGTATATACGCTAAGCGTAACTAAGCAATATAAAGTAAATCACAAGAGACGAATAATATAAAATAACAGCAACTTTTATTAATAACATTCTTTTTACAATGCAGGAAAAGAAAATACAACTGGAATGAAAAGCAATGCCTAAACAGTGGCATAACAGGAAATGAAATAAACTGGAAAGAACAAGGTACAATTATCTAGAGCTCTGGGTCTGCCTGGAACTGCTCCAAATCTTCGCCAGTAGGCTCAATCTCAGCTTGGTCCAACGCACCCGACGACATTTAAAGAAGAAAGAGATAGAATGTCGTCAGCGAACAGGTCGCTCGGTAAGTCCCAAAGATAGGGAAGAAATAGACAGAGAGTAAGAGAGAGAGAGTAGCTCTTAATATTATATTGTATTGTTATAATGTTGTAATATTATATTAACGATGTATTGTAGCTTGGTACAGAAGAATGCCGGTGTATACGAGAGGGGTCTCAGTATGCTAGAGACCAGGGCAAATGGAAGTACAAGGCTCCGTTATACAACCCGGAACAACGACAACTGGATTCAGGTTAGGTGTCTTAAATCTGACCACATCGTACCACCTTTAAGACCTTCCGTACTAATCTACCCCTTAAACCCCGCGATGTCATGTTTGTATTGTTATCTTGCAAACTTGTAATGATTGCATGATTGACTTGATTGACTGACCGAAACCATGATATCAGGAAACGGTTATAACCGTAGAGTCATGTAAATGGAATACTGGGAGACATGTAAAAGGAATATCCATGGTTCGGTTCAGTCAAGAATGAATATATTGTTAACAGGATTCAGGGATTCATGTATTCAAATTGTATTGGAATATATAAGGAATGTAGATTGACTTGAATCATATTCAAGTCAGAAATAGTCATACTCTAACCCGAGTCAGACTAAAAGAAAGATAATTTGAAGTTCAATAATTGTTAGGGGCCTTATTGTAATTTTATAAACTTGAGGGGGTTTTATGTAAAAATTACTTTTGTATAGTTTTCAAAATACACCTCAAGTATTTATTATTCGTCTTTATAATTATAATGAATGTGAATTTTATTTGTGTTATTCTAGTGAATAATCCTAATAAAAGTATTAATTGTTTTATTTGAAATTCATGGTATTTTAATGTAACTTTTAATCTTTTAATTTTAGGAAAAAATGGAAACTTTAGATTATGATAAAATAGGTGTTTAAATGTTAATTATATATATATTAACACATGAATAATTTTATATAAATATTTTATTTAAAGAAAGTCTCATTTTCCTTAAATATCGTATTTTAAACCTTTCGAGACCGAATGCTCCTTGCGGAGGTCTGAATCTCGCACTACTAGCCTGCGGGTGCACGATGAACCGTACTATTCCTAACAGGTTCCCCAAAAGTGAGTTGTACCGGCGCTTTGCTTAGGTTTAACAAATACTTTTCATTTGGGAAAACGGTTTTATAAATATGGGGTATTTATTTGCAAAAGAGTACGGTTTCCCGTATTTTAGTTATTAGGGTTTCCTAAACCAACTAGCCTATTTCTAAGGTCTAAACGATGAGTCATTAGAAGCCTCAAATCGCCTCTTCACCGCCAATTGCGGCCAGGTAAGTGCCAGGTAAGTGGGAAGGAACCACAGTCGTGGGCCTAATTAAAAACCACTAGCCTTAGACACACTTGCCTAGGCACCACAAGCCAGTTTAGATAAACGATCGATGTCCATGACCAATCGTGTTTTCATTTTATTAAAAGATTTTATCTAGAAAAGTTTACAACTTAAAGCTTTAAATAAAAGTTATAAAGACTATGGTATTTTAGTGAAAAGTCCTGTAATTCCGTATTCTGTATTTTTGATATTTATCAATTAAGGTTATATTGAGTGTGTGTAGGGGTAGGTCATTATCCCGTGACTTATATTAGGTTTTGGTGAAGTTTAAAGGTAAAACATGCTATGTTAAACTTAAAGGTATTATAGCGCAAGAATACGGTATTCGAAAACGTTATCATTTTATGTGTGAAATTTCATTCAAATTGAGTTCTACAAGTTTTGTGATCAAGATAAACATATTTAGGAGTGAGGTAATTGATTAAACTAAGAAAAATGAACTTCATGGTATTTTTATGAAAAGAATACGGTTTTGCAAAGAAGCTATCATTTCATGTGAAAAAGTTTGATTAAATTGGTTTATGGGTGATTAATAGTCAACATGAATATGGGTAGATATTATGTGTTAGGTGACAAGTGGAAATTTATAGAAAAAACGAATCGGAAATCGGTTCGTCCGATTTCCGTCGGGTTCCAAAAAGTCGTATTTTTACCTTAAAGAAAAGAGAGATAGAAGAAGGTGGGACTTACGATTCGGACAAGCTAAGGAAGCTAGAGGTCGTGGTGGTTGTCGATTCGTTGAAAACGTCGCTAAGGTCCTGATCCGGTCGCCAGAATCCGTTGTCGATTTCGGCAGCGCTTCGCTTCTCGCTCTTCGTACCGAGTTCTCGAGAATTTGGGAAAGTGGACTTAGAGTTGTGAAGGGAAAAGGTAGAGTATAGGGGTCTTTATATAGGGCTAGGCTAGGGTTAGGGTTAAAAAAATATTTTAAAAAATATAAAAAACATAAAAAAAATTCATTAAATTTTGTCTTAAAAGAGATTTATTGAGAATTGGGTAACAGTAAAAACAATTTAGAGTATGCAGGGATGAAGACCAGGTCAACACGAAGATTTTTCGTGTTGACGGCCGACCGGCCTAGTCCGGCCGGCGGAGCCGGCCGATTCGGCCGAGTCGGCCGAGTCAGGGCCGAGTCGGGCGCCGATGGGTCGGGTCTGGTCTGGGGGGTATTTTGGTATAGTCTATTTTTTTTAATTTGCAATAAATTGTGAGTTATGGCTGTTTGACCATTTGACTTCACAAAAAAATTAAAACAAAATGATATAAAAATTATGTGGGGCATGGGATTCGAACTCTGGTGGCTTGGTTCAGCAATGCAAGGTATTACCAATGAGCTACAAGCTCCTTCTTATAATTATTGTAAAAAAATAGATACTTAAAATGATATCAGCAGCATTAAATATCAAAGTACACTTTAAATTTTTAAAACAATTTAATGTACACTAAAAATGAAATTATTTAAAAACAAAATAATTAATTATATATATCTTGTGCTCAGAATAAAATACTCCTTTATGAATTTAAAAAAAATTAAAAATTTTTGTACAGAAAAATGTATATGAAAATTAGGGTTGTTACAAATATTTAGATGGATTTGCTCACACATTTTTCATGCGACCGTGAATACTTCCTGAGGTACTAACCGACCGATTACTCATGTGCTTGCTTATTAGGTGTATTAGTATTTTCCTCATCTTGCACCACCTAAGGCTTAGTAGTGACTCCCAGACCAGTTGGTCTAAGGCACTAGGTGATGAGGCACTAGGTGATGAAGCACCCTCGCTATATTTTTTTATTGCTGTCTTGGCGATAACAAAACCAGTGTTCATTTTTTTCTTCACCATTTTATATTTTATTCATTTTTTTATTTCCTTCATACTTTGGCTTTTAGACAAGAGCATTTCAAAGTATCATCTACTATCCCGAGTTTGTAGACGTGTGTAAGTGCGTATAGTAGGGTATCAACATTCAAATGTTTGGCTTCCAGAATAGGAACTATTTTTCAGACTTATTTTTATTCTCTGATTAGTGACTTCCTTCATCTTACTAACCCTTGGGACAACGGCTCATAACTACTTATTACTAGTTCGTTTCAGAAAACTTCTAATTTTCTTGGTTTTCTTAAATTTTTCTAATTTTTTGGATGCAATTTTTCACTATCTAATCTTTTATTATCTTATTTATGTACAAAAAAAATTTATTTTTTTGAATTTTTTTGAATTTTTATATGTTTTTTTAATGTTTTAAATGATATGTTTTGGGCTTATGCGAAGTGATGCGAAAATAAGCACAAACCTTCCCCAAACTTGTTTTCAACAGTGTCCTCGCTGTTGCTATCTGCTAAACCTCAAAAAACCTGTAAGCTTGGGAGGATATTTATTAACGGGGGCAAAATATATTAAAGTGAAAATCATCCCCCAAACTTATTTTTGGCTCTCAATATTGAGGACAACAGTTATTTTAAGAGCCAAAAAATACACCCCCCTCAAACATGAGTTATACAATATGAAGAATTTTAAGAGGGGGTGAGTCATTTGGTCAAAGTAAGACTTTACAAAGACCAAAAGTTAACACCAACCATTCAAAAATTTTATCTGTATAGCGTATAGGTCGGTGGAAGAATGTGTTGTATCGAGTCAAGAAAAATTGGGGAAGGGATAAGAGGTGGTCTGGAAAGGGTTTGAATTTTAAATTAAAGAAAAGAAAGAATGAGGATGAATGTGAATGATTAGGAAGAAGGAATGGTGGCGGTTCAAGTTCTATAGGATGAGATTGATCAATCACAAAATCCGTATTGTTTAAAAATTCAAATTCGTCGGCAAAAAGTTCTTCAAAACTTTTATCAATGGTATGATCGAACATTTTGCTGTCAAAAAGTTTTGTGCCAGATTTTACCATACTTGATTTGTCAAAATATGTGGAGGTGAAAAACTCATCTACCTCATTTTCAAAAATATCCAAATCAAGTTGGCTTTCTGGGATTGTCGAACTTGAGCTGTCGGATTGTGATTCATCAACACTCACTATCATTTCAGGAACAAAAGAAGAACCAGAGAGAGTGGAAAATGAAATGGGTAAACGTATCGATGTGTCGAGTGTCACTAAAGCAGATGTGGGAGATGAAGGCTGAATTTCGATTTGCTCTTCGGGTATACGATTATCATCAACTTCAAGACGTATTTGGGGTTCGGGAAGGATTAAAGGCTCAAGATGATGACCACAAGGAAGTGAAAGGATCTGATGAATTGGTGGGACAAAATCATCCAAAATTTAGGGTTCATCAATTAATATATTCCCAACGTCAATCACCTCGTTCAAGTGAAGGCTAACATTCTCAAACATCTCATTCAAAGAATGGTTTTCAATCAATTTTGGTTCAAGAGTGGAGGTATAGAGATCACAAGGATTTGGCATGGTTTCACTTGAATAAATCAAACATTGCATTATTACACAACTTGTCATACATTCTATCGTCAATTGGTATCCTTTGGTGTCCTCGATGAACCTGTGAAACTGGAGTTGTGGATTTCAGTTTGGAAAGCGAATGTTTGATTAGGAAAGGTGTACAGCTCTCTTTCACTACCCAAATTCTCATTTTGTCTCATGCCTGAATTATGTACTGAAAATTTTTGGGCCGGTTTGAAATTATTTGCTTGCATCCACTCTGTTGTTACCTTCCTAATTTGGTTCGTCAATTCCATATATTTTTCCAATGTCTGCTCAAGACTAGACTTGGGTCGATAAGGAGTTTCATGATAAGATTGAAATTCTTGTGGACAATTAAAACTCCCAAATGACTGATTAGAATGACCGTTTAGAGAAGGTGGAAAAGTTGGATTGGATTGATAGGAACAGAATGGTTGTGAAAATTGGGTAGGAGTCGGGTTAATATTATGATAAGAAGAATTTTGATATTGGTTCGTCGGTTGGTTATTGGACATCATACATGCCATAAAACGATTATGAAATTCTTCTTTGGACAGTGGAGGTGATGGTTGATATTGGTCCGGGTTGAAACTTTGGCCTCTAGCTCTAGCTATATGCTCAACAATGGAAATGCGTCTAGGGGCTTCCTTACTCGGAGTATCAACTGAAACGGATGTAGGATTAGGATACGGTTGATATTGGTTCGGATTGAAACTTTAGCTTCTAGCCCTAGCTATATGCTCAGCAATGGACAGTCGTCTAGGGGCATCCTCACTCGGAGTATCAACTGGAATAGGTGGAGGGTTAGGATACGGTTGATAGGACTTAGACTGAGGTGGCCAACTGTTTCTACCCTCTTGTTCTATCCGATATGTCACGCCCCGCTTCCCAGAGTACGCAAGATTGGGCACGTGACATAGCCAACCATGCTACCTGTGGGTAGGAAGTATCCATCCACAGTCACATTACGGCTGTAAAGATATCAAGAACAGGATAAAACTATATAAACATGTCCACAATCCAAAATAATAAGAGTCAATGATAAATAAATGCGGAAGCAAATGATCCAATACAATAACGGAAAAGTATGTCCCATAATGTGGGCTCACATCTGGAAATAAAAAATACAGGAAAATAAAACTAACCACTACAGAACTCACAACTCAGCCTGCTGGCTAAAGTACTCCTGCTCGGACAGCGACAGCGGTACGGAATCTAGGCCATGCAAAACCCAGACGTCAGCGCGTCATGTCATCAAGTAGTATAATAGGAACAGTGTAACAGGCAATGCAAAATAAACATGAATAAAACGAGAGTAGCAATAATGTGAATCAAGCAGTGCAGGATAGTGTGCAGTGGGTAACTAAACTGTTCTATCAGGTTTTCTATTCTAAAGTCTTTGAAATCAATTTGAGTAATCCTCCATGTAACTCAAAGGATATGTCCCGTTACCCCCCGGGACCACGGATCAGGAATATGTGAACCAATAGTGGTTCTGTCCCGTTATCCCCCGGGACCACGGATCAGGAAAATGTAAGAGTCACGAATGGCTCTGTCCCGTTACCCCCCGGGACCACGGATCAGGAAAATGTAAGAGTCACGAATGGCTCTGTCCCGTTACCCCCCGGGACCACGGATCAAGTAATACCCTTTTAAGTTACACTTTAGTTTACACTTTTGATTTTCCCATACCCCCAAGCTATGTATGTCGAGTCAGGTGTTCAGTAATCAAGAACTAATGCCAACACAGGATCAGGTAACAGCAGGTTTGTCTGGATAGACAACAGGAATGGTCCATGAGGATTACATGTCAGGTTTGTTGGCATTAGGCACTAGATCAGGTAACAGGTCAGGTCATGGTACATCAGGTCAAGTCAATAGTAAACGGTACAATGCCATGTCAGGTGTATCAATATATATCATGTGTAACAAGGTCAAGTCAAGATGTAACAATATCGTGGGTGTGCTCACAACAGATATATAATCGAACAGGGGATTAACAGCAGGAAATAAGCAATAAATTAAACAACAATGAGCAGTTCATTCAATCACAATAGTGCATTAATATAGTGTAGCCGTTTTATTATATTAACAGGTTTTGAGCACCCTTAGTGGTGCAATAGTTTAAATGACGATGCAATACTGTTATATCAAGCCTTTGAATACGAATATCCGAATGTAATAGAACTACATGGGAAAGTGCTACAATCTATTAAACGGTAAAATGTGATTAACAGGTAAACTTGGTTCTTAGGTTAAAAGTGGCAAATTGTAATTTCTATGTTAACTGTAAAATGATATATGTCATACTGCAACCAAATGAGAAAATAACTAAATCGAGTTAAGTTTTGCAGGTTTAATGAGTCAAACATATATAATTGTATAGTATAGCATGTAGCAAGTGATACTTGCCTCGACGGGTCGCGAACTGGGAAAAACGGAATGTAACGTCGGCGGGGAAATACACGACGGACGCACGGTTCACGGATTGAACCCAAACGACGAACCAAGGGACCTCACGGGTCAGAGCACTCTGCTGGATCGTCAGGACACGTCACCGGCACGGCCGGATTCCGGCGAACAGCGACAAACAACCGGAAAAGTTAATGCACGGCCAAGAGATAAACCGAAGGGAAAAAGGAAGGAGGAAGGGGAGAGAAGGCTTACTGGTGTTGCAGAGGGCGTGCCAGCGATGGGGTCGACGGCGGTGGGGCGCCGGCGAGGAGGTTACAGGCGACGGCTAGGGCTGGGGGTATGGAAACGGGGAAGAAAGTGGAGATGGAGAGGGGCTGGTCGGGTCTGGAGTGCGCAAGTGGTGAGGAGGCGCTGAAGGTGGCGCGGGTGACGACGACGAAGGTCGCCGGCGATGTCTCCGGCCGCACAGAGAAGGCACGGGGGTTGGCCGGGGACTCTGCTGCGGTGGTGACGTGCACACGGGGAGAAGGAGGGGATGTCGAGGTTGGAACGAGGAGAAGGAGGCGAGGGTGACGGTGGTGCCGGCGTCGGAGTTGCGGCGGCGACGGTGACGAGGCGGCAGGGTTAGGCCGTAGGGTTTTTCTCGCGATGGGTTAGATTCTGTTCTGGGAAAAATGTGAAGCGGAGAACTGTATATATATATATATATAGGGAAGAGAGAGAGAGGGGTAGAGAGAGAGAGATATATAGAAAATTAGAGATATACAGAGAAATTAGAGAGAGAGAGAGAGACGTTATGGAGGGGCCCACGGGGTTATAAACCCCGTGATTAGCCAGGGAGATTCTTAAATGGTTAAAAAGATTTTGAATTAAAGATTTAAGAATCAAAAAAACTAACAGTAAGAATAATATAAGGTTTCGAATATTTTATTAATTTGGGATTTTGGCGCTAAATGAAACATTTTCAAATCGCGTCCGGGTTGGGTCCAAAAATTCGAAATTCAAATAATAGGATTTTAAGCGGGTTCCAAATTTTAAAATGAAATGTTTTATGATTAAAAAGCATACCCTCAAGTCGGCCACCTGTACGCGCGCGTAGTCGTCCAAACTCGCCCGTTTCACCGAACGGGACGAGAACTCGACGCGCGGACGCTACCACGCGGCTAGGGGTGACGAGTAGGCCAAGATGGATATTTTTAATTTTATTTTAGGTGCTAAAATTTGTTATATGCAGAAATGACTTAGACAGATAAAATTTCACCGCAAGTGTCAAACAGGCAAGCTAAATGAAATAAGCAATATCTAATGCTCAACCAGTAACAGAAAATAGTAGTATTGGGCTCGGGTGTTACATTATACCCAACTACAAAAAGAATTTCGTCCTCGAAATTCCAAAAATACAAGATAGAAAACTACAGGAAAAGGTGAGGAAACTTCTGCCGGATCTCATCTTCTCGCTCCCAAGTGGACTCTCCATGCGATCGATTACCCCAAGAAACTAGAACAAGGGGGATAACCTTGTTCTTAAGAACCTTTTCCCTTCGATCCATGATTTCAACTGGTCTTTCCTCAAAAGTCAGGTCTTCCCATACTGTTAACTCCGAATGATCCAAGACGTGTGTTTCATCTCGAACATACCTTCGTAGTTGAGATACGTGAAACACATCGTGCACACCTGCCAAGGACTGCGGTAACGCCAAACGGTACGCTACTTCTCCAACGCGCTCCAATATCTCGAAGGGTCCAACGAATCGAGGACTAAGCTTTCCTCGACTCCCAAACGAATCACCCCTCTAGTCGGTGATATCTTCAAGAATACCAAATCACCCACGGCGAACTCTAGAGGTCTTCTTGACGTGTCAGCCCAACTTTTCTGTCTGTCTTGAACTGCCTTCATATGATTTCTGATTGTGTTAACCTTCTCAACGGTCTGTACCACCAAATCTGGTCCCAATAATCTTCGTTCACCAACATCATCCCAACAAACAGGCGAACGGCACTTACAACCATACAAAGCTTCAAACGGAGCCATCTGAATGGTTGCTTGGAAACTATTGTTGTAAGAAAACTCCACCAAGTGTAGATGATCCTCCCATGAACCCTTGAAGTCCAACATGCATGCTCTCAACATGTCTTCAAGAGTTTGGATCGTTCTCTCCGACTGACCATCAGTTTGAGGATGATAAGCTGTGCTAAACTTCAATCGAGTCCCCAAATTTTCCTGTAAACTTCTCCAGAAGTGTGATAAGAACCGAGTGTCTCGATCGGACACGATGCTCACCGGTACGCCATGCAATCTTACAATCTCCTGCATGTACCGTTCTGCCAAAGTCTCCGTTGATTGACCAACCCGGAAAGGAATAAAGTGAGCTGCCTTGGTCAATCGATCAACAATCACCCATACTGCATTGTTGCCTTTTGGACTCCGCGGTAAAGCCGTCACGAGATCCATGGTTATATGTTCCCACTTCCACTGAGAAATCGGAAGTGGTTGCAACAAACCAGCAACCCTTTAGTGTTCAGCCTTGACTTGCTGACATACCAAGCACTTAGCCACGAAGCGAGCAATCTCCCGTTTCATGCCTTCCCACCAGAAATGCTGTCGAATATCTCGATACATCTTTGTACCTCCTGGATGTATAGAATAAGCTGAACTGTGTGCCTCCTTCATAAGCTCTTCGCGAACATCTCCCTTTGGCACACACAAACGGCTACCATACCTCAACGAATCATCTTCGTGGACCAGTAAATCTGTTCATAGTCCAGTCTCAACCTGCTCTCGAAACTTTTGCAGTCTAGGATCCTGCGATTGTGCCGCTTTAATCTTCTCAACCAAGGACGACTGTACCTGCAACTGCATCAACTGTCCCGTAGAACGCGGTAGCACAACTTCCAAGTCAAATCTTCGAAAATCTGCAATGATCTCCCTCTGCATAGTTAACACCTGAATTGCTGGTAACCGACTAAGCGCATCCGGCACGACGTTAACTTTTCCCGGATGGTACTTAAGATCAAGGTCGTAGTCGGCCATCAGCTCCAACCATCTACGCTGCCTTATGTTCAACTCCTTCTGAGTGAACACATACTTCAAACTCTTGTGATCTGTAAAAACTTCGACTCTCTCACCCAAAAGGTAGTGTCTCCAAATCTTCAAAGCGAAGATCACAGCCGCAAGCTCCAAGTCATGAGTTGGATAATTCTTCTCATGGTCTTCAGTTGTCTTGATGCGTATGCTACAACCTTCCTAGGTGCATCAAAACACATCCCAATCCTTTCCCAGATGCGTCGCTGTGAATTACCAATCCTCCGGAATTGTCTGGCACGGTCAGAATAGGGGCGGTTATCAGCTTCTGCTTCAACGTCTCAAAAGCTAACGCACATTTATCCGTCCATACAAAAGGTACCTCCTTGCGCGTAAGCTTGGTCAACTGCTCTGCCAGACGAGCAAAGTTCTCCACAAATCTCCTGTAATATCCGGCTAATCCAAGGAAACTTCTTATCTCAGCTACATTCTTTGGAATCGGCCAATCTCGAACTGCTGCAATCTTTTCGGGATCGACGGCGATTCCATCGCCCGACACAACATGCCCCAGATACTTCACTTCTTCCAGCCAAAATTCGCACTTACTCATTTTCGCATATAATTTCTCCTGTCTCAAAGTCTGCAGTGCGATCTTCAAATGCTCAGCATGATCCTCAAAACTCTTCGAGTAAACCAGAATATCGTCAATGAATACCACAATAAACTGATCCAAGAACGGTGAAAAGATTCGGTTCATCAAATCCATGAATATTGCCGGCGCATTCGTTACTCCGAAGGGCATTACTAAGTACTCGTAATGTCCATACCGAGTTCGAAACGCCGTCTTGCAAATATCTTCTGCTTTCACTCGGACCTGATGATATCCGGATTGCAAATCCAGCTTCGAGAATACCCTCGCGCCACTAAGCTGCTCAAAAAGTTCTCCAATGCGAGGGATCGGGTACTTGTTCTTGATAGTCACCCGGTTTAATTCTTGATAGTCGATGCACATCCTTCTCGTGCCATCCTTCTTCTTTGCTAGAAGGACTGGAGCTCCCCAAGGTGAGTTGCTGCTTCGAATCCAACCCTTCTCAAGCAATTCAGTAACTTATTTCTTGACTTCTTCTAACTCTACTGGTGCCATTGGATAATACGCTTTAGATACTGGCGCTGCACCGGGAATAAGGTCAATTGCGAACTCCACGTCTCGCTTCGGCGGTAAACCTGATATATCTTCAAACACATCCATAAAATCACGAACAACCGCCGGCTCTTCACTGCTATCAACTTCCATTGCTGCAAGAATAACATTTGTCGGCCTAGCCCTAAACTCGACTGGCCCGACATAACTGCTTCCTTCAGTGAAGGTAAACTCAGGATGTCCGGGAATCTGGAAAATTACCTTCCTTGCCCTACAGTCAATGTGAGCGTGGAAAGTGCCGAGAAAGTCCATTCCTAAGACGACCTCGTAGCTGCCCGTATCAATCACCAAGAAATCTGCAAAAAGCTCCCGTCCGCACACCACAACTGTACAGTCTTTACATACCCTACTAGATACAATTTTCCCATTCCCAGTGTGTATGTCCCAGAAACTAGACAGGGTCGTGCAGGAAATCGAGTGTGTAGTTATAAACTTGGATGACATAAAACAATGGGATGCACCAGAATCAAATAATGCCACTACGGGAAAACCATGAACGAGTAGAATACCTGAAACCACTTCTCCTGATGCCTTGGCCTCCTCAGCTGTCAAGGTAAAAGCTCGAGCCTGATTAGGTCCTTGAGTCAGCTGTTTCTGCCCTTGGAACGGTTTCTGCGGAGGCTTCTGAATATCATCCCTCATACGAAGCTTCGACGGACAGGAACCAACTGCGTGATCAGCCACTCCACAAACCAAACAAAGTCCCAGCTTCCTTCGACAATCCTTCTGCACGTGCCCAAGTAAACGGCAGTAGTCACAAATCGTGCTCTTTCTTTGATCAACGATCACAGGCTTCTTCATGGGTGCTACACCTCGACGGTCCAATGGAATACCTCTGCGACCATGAACTCTGTTAGGTACAAATGCGGGCTTCCTTGCCGCAACTGCTGTCTGCTGCAAGCTCCCTTTCATCCCAGATAAACTCTGCTGTTCCCGAGTTGCCGTAAGAACCTGTGAGAAAGTGGTCAAACCCAGGGAGACAATCTGCCTCTGGATGTTCACATCCAAGCTACGCATGAACCTCCGTGCCCTGTCTGCATCGTTGGCAACTAAAGGTCCAGCGAATCTGCTGAGTCTCGTCCATTCTGCTTCATGCACATCCATGGGTGCTCCATTCTGCCTCAGCCCAATAAACTTCTCTTCCATTTCCTCCCGTGCAGTTCGCGGGAAGAACTTCTCCAGGAAACTCTTAGAAAAATCCGCCCATTTGATCGGTTTGGGCAAGCAGGTCTCCTCCACAAGCCACCATTCTCGGGCGTAGTCCACTAACTGAATGCGTACCACATCAACTCTTTTGTCATCTGGAATCTGTGCCGCAATCAACAAATTCTCCGTGTCAACTAGCCACTGCTCGGCTGGAAACGGCTCCTCCAAACCAGTAAATGTAGACAGACTCAAACGTCTGAAATCTGCCACGGTCCCTACTCGGTCAACTGGTTTAGCTCCAGCGTTGTTCACAGACTGCTGAACGATCTGCAAACCTTCCTGAAACGAGTCTGCTTGCTGCTGGATCAGCTCGGTCTGCCTCTTTTGATTCTCTAGCATTCCACTTATTACTCCCAACATGGCGGCTTCGTCCACACGCCTCTGATACGTCTTGAAATTCTTATCTGCCATATTCCTGAAATCAAAAACACCCAACATTAGCATGATGAAAGATTCAGTATATAGATCAAGGCTAGAACTCCAAGATACTTAAATAGAGTACCGCATTGTAACTATGCCGCGGTATCATAGCCACAATTACTTAACTCCACCCAAGTCGCCTAAGTCCTAGAGATAACAAGGAATCGGGTTTTCGAATCGATATGCAAAGGAAGTTTGCACGTCGTAAAAGATATAATCAGGAAGAATGTGATTCAAGAATGGTAAATGGCAAAGTGGCAGGACATGTTTCCTAAACACGGGTATTCTGATTCGTGTATTGGGTACAATACCCAACTACAAAAGAATTAACCCAACTAACCTATGGCTCTGATACCAAAAGAACCATGTCACGCCCCGCTTCCCAGAGTACGCAAGATTGGGCACGTGACATAGCCAACCATGCTACCTGTGGGTAGGAAGTATCCATACACAGTCACATTACGGCTGTAAAGATATCAAGAACAGGATAAAACTATATAAACATGTCCACAATCCAAAATAACAAGAGTCAATGATAAATAAATGAGGAAGCAAATGATCCAATACAATAACGGAAAAGTATGTCCCATAATGCGGGCTCACATCTGGAAATAAAAAATGCAGGAAAATAAAACTAACCACTACAGAACTCACAACTCAGCCTGCTGGCTGAATTACTCCTGCTCGGACAGCGACAGCGGTACGGAATCTGGGCCATGCAAAACCCAGACGTCAGCGTGTCATGTCATCAAGTAGTATAATAGGAACAGTATAACAGGCAATGCAAAATAAACATGAATAAAATGAGAGTAGCAATAATGTGAATCAAGCAGTGCAGGGTAGTGTGCAGTGGGTAACTAAACTGTTCTATCAGGTTTTCTATTCTAAAGTCTTTGAAATCAATTTGAGTAATCCTCCATGTAACTCAAAGGATATATCCCGTTACCCCCCGGGACCACGGATCAGGAATATGTGAACCAATAGTGGTTCTGTCCCGTAACCCCCCGGGACCACGGATCAGGAAAATGTAAGAGTCACGAATGGCTCTGTCCCGTTACCCCCCGGGACCACGGATCAGGAAAATGTAAGAGTCACGAATGGCTCTGTCCCGTTACCCCCCCCCCCCCCCCGGGACCACGGATCAGGAAAATGTAAGAGTCACGAATGGCTCTGTCCCGTTACCCCCCGGGACCACGGATCAAGTAATACCCTTTTAAATTACACTTTAGTTTACACTTTTGATTTTCCCATACCCCCAAGCTATGTATGTCGAGTCAGGTGTTCAGTAATCAAGAACTAATGCCAACACAGGATTAGGTAACAGCAGGTTTGTCTGGATAGACAACAGAAATGGTCCATGAGGACTACATGTCAGGTTTGTTGGCATTAGGCACGAGATCAGGTAACAGGTCAGGTCATGGTACATCAGGTCAAGTCAATAGTAAACGGTACAATACCATGTCAGGTGTATCAATATATATCATGTGTAACAAGGTCAAGTCAAGATGTAACAATATCGTGGGTGTGCTCACAACAGATATATAATCGAACAGAGGATTAACTGCAGGAAATAAGCAATAAATTAAACAACAACGAGCAGTTCATTCAATCACAATAGTGCATTAATATAGTGTAGCCGTTTTATTATATTAACAGGTTTTGAGCACCCTTAGTGGTGCAACAGTTTAAATGACGATGCAATACAGTTATATCAAGCATTTGAATACGAATATACGAATGTAATAGAACTACATGGGAAAGTGCTACAATCTATTAAACGGTAAAATGTGATTAACAGGTAAACTTGGTTCTTAGGTTAAAAGTGGCAAATTGTAATTTCTATGTTAACTGTAAAATGATATATGTCATACTGCAACCAAATGAGAAAATAACTAAACCGAGTTAAGTTTTGCAGGTTTAATGAGTCAAACATATATAATTGTATAGTATAGCATGTAGCAAGTGATACTTGCCTCGACGGGTCGCGAACCGGGAAAAACGGAACGTAACGTCGGCGGGGAAACACGCGACGGACGCACGGTTCATGGATTGAACCCAAACGACGAACCAAGGGACCTCACGGGTCAGAGCACTCTGCTGGATCGTCAGGACACGTCACCGGCACGGCCGGATTCCGGCGAACAGCGACAAACAACCGGAAAAGTTAATGCACGGCCAAGGGATAAACCGAAGGGAAAAAGGAAGGAGGAAGCGGAGAGAAGGCTTACTGGTGTTGCAGAGGGCGTGCCAGCGATGGGGTCAACGGCGGTGGGGCGCCGGCGAGGAGGTTGCAGGCGACGGTTAGGGCTGCGGGTATAGAAACGGGGAAGAAAGTGGAGATGGAGAGGGGTTGGTCGGGTCTGGAGTGCGCAAGTGGTGAGGAGGCGCTGAAGGTGGCGCGGGTGACGACGACGAAGGTCGCCGGCGATGTCTCCGGCCGTACAGAGAAGGCACGGGGGTTGGCCGGGGTCTCTGCTGCGGTGGCGACGTACACACGGGGAGAAGGAGGGGATGTCGAGGTTGGAACGAGGAGAAGGAGGCGAGGGCGACGGTGGCGTCGGCGTCGAAGCTGCGGCGGCGACGGTGACGAGACGGCAGGGTTAGGCCGTAGGGTTTTTCTCGCGATGGGTTAGATTCTGTTCTGGGAAAAATGTGAAAGGGAGAACTGTATATATATATAGGGAAGAGAGAGAGAGGGGTAGAGAGAGAGAGATATATATATAGAAAATTAGAGATATACAGAGAAATTAGAGAGAGAGAGAGAGAAATTAGAGAGAGAGAGACGTTATGGAGGGGCCCACGGGGTTATAAACCCCGTGATTGGCCAGGGAGATTCTTAAATGGTTAAAAAGATTTAGAATTAAAGATTTAAGAATAAAAAAAACTAACAGTAAGAATAATATAAGGTTTCGAATATTTTATTAATTTGGGATTTTGGCGCTAAATGAAACATTTTCAAATCGCGCCCGGGTTGGGTCCAAAAATTCGAAATTCAAATAATAGGATTTAAGCGGATTCCAAATTTTAAAATGAAATGTTTTATGATTAAAAAGCATACCCCCAAGTCGGCCACCTGTACGCGCGCGTAGTCGCCCAAACTCGCCCGTTTCACCAAACGGGACGAGAACTCGACGCGCGGACGCTACCACGCGGCTAGGGGTGACGAGTAGGTCAAGATGGATATTTTTAATTTTATTTTAGGTGCTAAAATTTGTTATATGCAGAAATGACTTAGACAGACAAAATTTCACGGCAAGTGTCAAACAGGCAAGCTAAATGAAATAAGCAATATCTAATGCTCAACCAGTAACAGAAAATAGTAGTATTGGGTTCGGGTGTTACATGATCTCTTAAGGACATGGAAGAGCCGGACGGTATACCGAAGGGATTACGAAAACAAGCAATATCTGGTTGTGGATAACACAGCTCGGCAAGAGTTTTTCTGTTCGGGTCACCCATTATAAGAAGAGAAGAGGGGGAAAATGGGTAAAAAGGGAAAAGGGGGTTAAAAGAGGAGGGGAATAATTTGTTTGTTTTGAAAAAGAAACGGATTTTTGAAAATTCACACAAACATGCACAAGCAACCCTATATCTAATGGTCACCTAGGTCAAGTCTTTAGACCGCTCCTAGACTTCCAGAAGACAAATCGCAGGATAAATCCTCTACTGCCTCTTTGCCTCTTCTGTGGCCAGGTAAGTGCCAGGTAAGTGGGAGGTTCTCCACTACGTAAGTAGTGGGCCTAATTAAGTAACCATTTGTCTTAGACACACTTGCCTTAGACACCACAAAAAAAATGCGGATAAGCAATAGATTAGCCATGGCCTTCTTCTGTCCTAATTGAGCACGACGGTCCTTAGAGTCATGTCTAGATATTTTTTAATTATTGAGGGTGATGCGGATGCAAGTTTGTGATTTCCGGGGCTTACGAAGGGTAATGAACTCCCCACCTAATCTGAATTTGGTCTTTGTCCCTTAATTTCCGTATTAAAATATGCAAAAAAACACTTTCAAGAATCGCAACAAATTTATTTTTTTAGCGGCGCTGAATTTTTGCAAAGAATCCTGCAAGAAATTGATTATTGGACAAGATCAGAGAGAAGAGGGGAACACAGAGAGCAGATCTGAGAATTTTGACACAATGTAAACCCTAAACGGCGGCGGTTCCGCCGCAAAAACGCCTCTAAGGCCGCGGATCCGCGGCGCTATGGGGGATCTAGGGTTTGGAAATTTTCCTGTAGGTCCCTGTGCTTCTCTGGATTCTTCAGATCTTCTCTGAATCTTGATCTCACTGCTGAAATGATTCCAGATTCCCTCACAAAAATTCAAACACTACTCGTTAAGCACTTGAAGCGAATCTTGGATGAAAATTTGATGGAATAATAATTTTTCAACTCAAATAACAAAAACGAACAAAATAACACATATCCCCGGCAACAGCGCCATTTGATTGAATGATTCTTTGTGTGTCGTGTTTTGAAAATGTGTAAAGATCACAATAAAAGAAATTTGTAAACCGCAATCAATAACGGTGTCAATTGTAGCGCGTTAATGAATATGGATCGTCCACAGAGATGTGTGTTTTGCTTGCTTTCGTTTTAGATGAGTCGAAATGAAAGGATAAAAGAAAAATTGCAAGAAAATAGATTCAAGAATTTTGAGATTTAGTTTCAAAAATAGTAAAGACTAGATCTAAAGATCAAGAATCTATAAAATTCTAGAAGATGTCCAAATCTAATGAACTATCAAGATTTGTAATGAGTCTCGTAGGAATCGATCGAATCTATAGAAGTGATGAAGACTTGTGATTACGTATTCCTATCCATTGATGATTTGTTGCTAGATTGATGACGATCAACGAGATTTAAGGATCTATTGAAGGAACTAGGATTTCTTCATCTCATCCTTTGTCCTTTCGTTGATTATCATTCACAAGCTAGCCTCTAGGAAATTCAATCACCGATCGTTGATCTCTAATTAAGAGCGAAAATATTCAATAAAGTATCTCGCTCAAAACTAGGTTGTCGATGATCCAATTTTCTAGAGTTTACAAAACTCATAGGATTTAAGAATCGTTTCAAGATTGTAATCATCATCATCTATCTATTCTCTCGATTCCTCTACGAGCGGAGTTTTTACTCAAGCATCATAACCACGAAATCAATCAAGAATTGAAAACTAATCATAATGCTCAAATATAGAGATAAGCAAGATAAAGAAATTTCACCTTTTATTAATCAACAATTTTGTTACAATTCGCTCAAGAACTACAAGAGGAAAGAACTCGATCGTCGAATTTAGCTCTGCACCGTCTCCGTGAGTCGCGGATCGTCTTAGATCACTTGCTCGGTTGAAGATCGGCGTCGCTTCTAAAAGGATCGATGGCTTCTTGCTTGAACCGGCACTTGATAGATCTTGATTTCGATCAAATTGTGTCACTTAATTTGATTTGAATTTTGATTTCGATCTACAATTTTTCCCTCCAAAATGAACCACTCACTAACTAACTCACTAAAAAATGAACAACCTTCAAAACCCTAGATCTAGATCTCATTTTATAATCCCTCATTTTGAATCTTCCCTCCAAAACTAGGTTGTTAGAGAGAGGCTTCTAGAAGAAGTTTGTTGGAGGGAATATTCTAGAATGAGGAATATTCTAGGGTAAGGTTGTTAGGCCGAGCCTTCTGGATAAAGCCACGTGGTCATCTGGAGTCTTCTGGAAGCATTGGCCGTTATGAGAAATCACGTGGAGAAATGTGAAAAGATGACGTCACCATATAGCCGCGGATCCGCCACCAAAAGGGCTCTATGGCCGCGGATCCACGACCCATTTGGTGCCTTGGTGCATAGAATTTCCTGATTGATCTTGTGCTGTCCTTGTGGCACTTTTCTGATGTGTAGAATCCTATTTTTCTTTCTTGATTTCTGCCAGATCTCAAGTCTTGGACTTGGCGTATTTTTGTCAGCACTTTTAACAGTTTCAGCTCTTTTACATGGAATTTCCTGCACAGATTCTCGAGACAAGTGTTGCGATATACAAAAGATCATGCGTGCAATGATAAACACTCAATTTTCCTTAAAATGTCTGTCACGCCCCGCTTCCCAGAGTGCGCAAGATTTGGGCTCGTGACATAGCCAACCATGCTACCTGTGGGTAGGAAGTATCCATCCACAGTCACATTACGGTTGTACAGATATCAAGAACAGTAAAATAAACTAAACTAATACATGTCCAAATCCATAATAACAAGAATCAATAAACAATAAGTGCGGAAGCTAATGATCCAATACAATGAAATAACAGTATGTCCCATAATGCGGGCTCACATCTGGAATGAAATGACATAAATAAATTAAACTCTAAAGAACTCACAGTTCAGCCGGCTGGCTGAAGTACTCCTGCTCGGTCGACGACAAAGGTACGGAATCTGGGCCATGCAAAACCCAGACGTCAGCGCGTCATGATATCAAGTATATAGCATAAACATGGTAATAAACAATGCAATCATGAACACGAATAAAGCAGTAATAAGAAGTGATAAGCAGGGTAATGTGCAGTGGTGACTAAACTGTTCTATCAGGTTTTCTACTCTATAGTCTTTGAAACCAATTGATGAATCGTCGATGTAACTCAATAGTATCCCGTACATACCCGGGATCACGGCCACAATATTCTCGGCGGCAGCCGAGACATGCCGTAAGGCACAGAAAGGAAAGTATCAGTATCCCGTACATACCCGGGACCACGGCCACAATATTCTCGGCTGAAACCGAGACATGCCGTAAGGCACAGAAAGGAAGGTGTACACTCGGTATTACCCCGTACATACCCGGGATCACGGCCACAATATTCTCGGCTGAAACCGAGACATGCCGTAAGGCACAGAAGGAAGGTGTACACTCGGACGGTAGTGAACTGTCGAGTTACAAGTCAGGTTCATCTTTGATTTCCCCATACCCCCAAACTATGTATGTCAGTCAGGTATTCAGTAGTCAAGGTCTAATGCCAGCACAAGTCAAGTAAAGGTAGGTCTGTCTGGATGGACAGCAGGAATGGTTAGGTCTGTCGGCATTAGGCACGAGATCAGGTAACAGGTCAGGTTACGTTCAACAGGTAGAGTCGATATGTACAGGGGTGTCATGTCCGGTATATCAGTACATGTGTCATGTGTATCAAGATCGGTCAATATGTAATGCAATCAGGTATATGATGATAACAAGTATAGTAACAAATAATGAACGGTAGCAGGAAACAGTAAATAGCAATTATTATTCTATGTGAACACAGTGATGTTTGTATTCTCTTATTAATCCGGTTCACGCACCTTTGAGGTGCAAAAGCCACAAGACGAGCAATATCGATAATATGCGTAATGGAGTTACAGTATTTGAACTAAGTATAATAATTGCCTCATGAGAGGCCTTAACCAATGAAGTGAGGATGATCTAGCAATTTAGGCAAGGATGTGCCAGATTGGTTAATTAGTTAAGGCGTTGATTAAAAGCATACCGATTAACTACAAGTAACTACTACACTGGTTTAACATTACGGATGATTGTAATTGTCATCAAGTCGTGTGGTTATAACAGATAACATGATTATTAAGTTTGTAGCATGTTAAAGCAAGTATTCGGATACTTGCCTCGGCGGTTCCGCAAACCGAAACACGGATGCGATGTCGGCAGAAACTGCGATAAGGAAGCACGGGCCACGGATCGAGTCCCAACAGAGGTCAACGGAAACACACGGACCAGGGGCTTCGCTGGAGCGTCGGGTTCGAACGACGGCACGGTCGGAATCCGGCAAAAGTCATCGGCAACGAAGTTAGCAACAATACGATATACGCAAACAACGACCAGCGAGGGGGATCCAGTACCAATGGAAAGATTAGAGATGCTTACCGGGAGACACCAGGGGGCAACCACGACGGCTCGACGGCGATGGGGCGCCGGCAGCGAGGAACAGTGGCGCGGCAAGGGTTTGAGGTGGCTGGCTGTTGCTGGAGACGATGGTGCTGGTAGTAGAGGAGGGTGGTGGTCTGTTCTGGTGATGAAGGGGAGAAGGAGGTGGTCGGAGGCAATGACGGCGATGATGGACGGCGAGTTTCCCGGCGATAGGGTGTTGGGTTGGTGTCGGGGAAGTTGGTGCAGGGTCGTCGGGAAGGGGAAGGAGGAGGTCTCGGGGGTGAGGAGGAGAAGAAGGTGAGGTCGAGAGGGGGACGATGATGGCGAGGGGGAGGCGACGTGACGGCGACGACGAGGCCCTGCAGGTTGGAGGTGAGGCCGGGCTGCGCGCAGGTGCGGGGAAGAGCGGGAGAGCGAGAGGAGGAGGGTGCTGTGAGGTCGACGGGATGGTGGCGGCGACGGCGAAGTCGCGGGGAAGTCGGCGGTGAGATCTCGATCCTAGGGTTAGGGTTTGGTGTGGGTTCGTCGCGAAGGAATGCACTCGGGGAAGGCGGCTGTGCATGGGTGGAAATATAGAGGGGGAGAGAGAGAGAGAGTTGTTGAGAGAGAGAGAGAGAGAGAGAGAGAGAGAGAGAGATTTTTAGAGAGATACTGAGAGGGGTTAGAGATAGAGAGAGAATGGGAAAATTAGAGAGATATAGAGAGAGGAAAGGGAGGCGGGGCCCACGCGCAGATTTGGGCCTCGCGATTGGCCGGGGGAGGATGAGGAAAAGGTTTGGGTAAAGATTTTAAAGGATTTAGCCGTTGGGAATTATTCGCGTATATTTTCTTTAGTTTAAGTATATTAAATTTAAATGGGCCCTTTTTGGCGCGAAATGAAACATTTCCAAATCGCGCCCGGGTTGCGCCCAAATGTTCCAAATTCAAATTATAAGATTTTAAGCGGGTTCCAAATTTCGAAAATAGGTGTTTAAAGATTAAAATGCATGCCCTCAAGTCGGACACTTGCACGCGCGCGTAGTCGCCCAAACTTGCCCGTTTAGCCAAACGGAACGGAATCTCGACACGCGGACGCTACCACGCGACTAGTGGCGACGAGTAGGCTAACATGGACATCTTAAATTTCATTTTAGGAGTTAAAATTTGTTATGTGCCAAAAAGACTTAGCCGGTTAAAATTTAGCAATAAACCCCAGAAAAACAGAATAATTGGAAAAGAGCAATATATAACCCTCAACTAGTAATATAAATAGTATTATTGGGCTCGGGTGTTACATCATACCCAACTACAAAAGAATTTCGTCCTCGAAATTCCAAGGATACAAGATAGCTAACTACTGGAAAGGTGAGGGAATTTCTGTCGGATCTCGTCTTCTCGCTCCCAAGTCGATTCTCCATGCTATCGATTTCCCCGAAAAAAAAAACTAGCACAAGAGGGATAATCTTGTTCTTAAGAACGTTTCTCTTCGATCCTTGATTTCAACTGGTCGCTCCTCAAAAGTCAGGTCCTCTCGTACAGTCAACTCCGAATGATCCAAGACATCGTGAACTCCTGCTAATGATGGTGGTAATGCCAACCGGTACGATACCTCTCCGACACGCTCCAATATCTCGAAGGGTCCAACGAATCGGGGACTAAGCCTTCCCCGACTTCCAAAACGAATCACCCCTCTAGTCGGTGATATCTTCAGGAATACCAAATCGCCCACGGCGAACTCTAGAGGTCTTCTTGACGTGTCGGCCCAACTCTTCTGTCTGTCTTGAGCTGCCTTCATGTGCTTTCTGATTGTATTCACCTTCTCAACTGTCTGTACCACTAAATCTGGCCCTAGCAACCTTCGTTCACCCACATCATCCCAACATACAGGTGAACGGCACTTACGACCATACAATGCTTCGAACGGGGCCATCTGAATTGTCGCTTGGAAACTATTGTTGTACGAAAACTCCACCAGGTGTAGACGATCCTCCCAAGAACCTTTGAAGTCTACCGTGCAAGCCCCCAACATATCTTCAAGGGTCTGGATCGTTCTCTCTGATTGTCCATCAGTCTGGGGATGATAAGCTGTGCTGAACTTCAATCGAGTCCCCAAACTTTCTTGTAAACTCCTCCAAAAGTGTGACAGGAACCGAGTGTCCCGGTCGGGCACGATGCTTACCGGTACTCCATGCGATCTGACAATCTCCTGCATGTACCGCTCCGCCAAAGTCTCTGTCGATTGACCAACCCGGAAAGGGATAAAGTGAGCTGCCTTGGTCAACCGATCGACAAACACCCATACTGCATTGTTGCCCTTTGGACTCCGCGGTAAAGCCGTCACGAAATCCATGGTTATATGTTCCCACTTCCATTGAGGAATCGGAAGTGGTTGCAACAAACCAGCAACCCTTTGGTGTTCAGCCTTGACTTGCTGACACACCAAGCACTTAGCCACGAAGCGAGCGATTTCCCGCTTCATACCTTCCCACCAGAAATGCTGTCGAATATCTCGGTACATCTTTGTCCCTCCTGGATGTACAGAGTAAGCTGAACTGTGTGCCTCCTTCATAAGCTCCTCACGCACATCTCCTTTTGGCACACACACACGGCTACCATATCTCAACGAACCGTCTTCATGGATCGGTAAATCGGTTCGTAGTCCGGCTCCAACCTGCTCTCGAAACTTTTGCAGTCTAGGATCCTGCGATTGCGCCGCTTTAATCTTCTCAACTAAGGACGATTGTACTTGCAACTGCATCAACTGTCCTGTAGCACGTGGTAGCACAACCTCCAAGTCAAATCTCCGAAACTCAATGATTTCTCTCTGTGCCGTCAATAACTGGATTGCTGGTAACCGACTTAGTGCATCTGGCACGACCTCAACTTTTCCCGGATGATACTTAAGATCAAGGCCGTAGTCAGCCATCAACTCCAACCCTCTGCGTTGCCTCGTGTTCAACTCCTTCTCTGTGAACATACTTCAAACTCTTGTGATCCGTAAATACTTCAACTCTCTCGCCCAGAAGGTAGTGTCTCCAACTCTTCAGGGCGAGGATCACGGCTGCAAGCTCTAAGTCATGAGTCGGATAGTTCTGCTCATGAGTCTTCAGCTGTCTCGATGCGTAAGCGACGACTTTCCCCTTCTGCATCAACCACACCCCAATCCTTTTCCAGATGCGTCGCTGTGAATCACCAGTCCTCCGGAATTGTCCGGTACGGTTAGGATAGGGGCGGTCATTGACCTCAGCTTCAACGTCTCGAAGGCCAACGCACATCCATCCGTCCAAACAACAACTGTACAATCTCTACCTTCCTTACTAGATATGATTTTTCCCATTCCCAGTGTGTATGTCCCAGAACTAGACAGGGTCGTGTAGGTGATCGAGTGTGTAGTTATAAATTTGGATGACGTAAACAACGGGATGCTCCGAAATTAAGTAATGCCAAAGCGGGAAAACCATGAACGAGTAAATTACCTGAAACCGCTTCTCCTGATGCCTTGGCTTCCTCAGCTGTCATAATGAAAGCTCGACCCTGGTTGGATCCTTGTGTCAGCTGCTTCTGCCCTTGGAACGGTCTCTGCGGAGGCTTCTGTATATCATCTCTCGTGCGAAGCTTCGACGGACAAGCACTCACTGCGTGATCGGCTGCTCCACAAACCAGACAAAGTCCCAGTCTCCTTCGACAATCCTTTTGCATGTGGCCCGGTAAATTGCAGTAATTACAACTTATGCTCTTTCTTCGATCCACGACCACAGGCTTCTTCATTGGCGCTACACCTCGACGGTCCACTGGAATACCCTTGCGCCCATGATCTCCGTTAGGTACAAATGTAGGCTTCCTGGCCGCAACTGCTGTCTGGTGGAGGTCCCCTTTCGATCCTGATAAACTCTGCTGCTCTCTGGCTGCCGTAAGAACCTGTGAGAAAGTGGTCAAACCCAGGGAGACAATCTGCCTCTGGATGTCCACATCCAAACTGCGCAAGAACCTTCGCGCCCTGTCTGCCTCCTTAGCGACTAAGGGCCCAGCGAAACGGCTGAGTCTCGTCCATTCCGCTGCGTGTACATCCACCGCTGCTCCATTTTGTTTCAGCCCAATAAATCTCTCCTCCATTTCCTCCCGTGCATTCCGCGGGAAGAACTTTTCAAAGAAACCTTTGGAGAAATCCGCCCAACTGATTGGCTTGGACAAGCGGGTCTCCTCCACGAGCCACCACTCTCGGGCGTAATCCACCAGCTGAATGCGCACCACATCAACTCTCTTGTCTTCTGGGATCTGTGCCGCAATCAGTAAATTCTCCGTGTCCACAAGCCACTGCTCGGCGGGCAACGGCTCCTCTAAGCCAGTGAAATTAGTAGGACCCAACCGTCTGAAATCCGCCACGGTCCCTACTCGGTCGACTGGCTTCGCTACAGCGGTGTTTACAGACTGCTGAATAGCCTGTAAACCCTCCTGAAATGAATCTGCTTGCTGCTGGATCAGCTCAGTTTGCCTCTTCTGATTTTCCAACATCCCGCGTATCACCCCCAACATGGCGGCTTCATCCACACGCCTCTGATACGTCTTGAAATTCTTATCTGCCATGGTCCTGAAATCAAAACAAACAACATTAGCATGATGATAGATTCAATATGTAAATCAAGACTAGAACTCCAAGATACTTGAATAGAGTGCTGCATTGTAGCTATGCCGCGGTATCATAGCCGCAATTACTTAACTCCACCCAAGTCGCCTAAGTCCTAGAGATAACAAGAAGTTAGGTTTTCAAGTTTGACAATGCAAAGTAAGTTTGCATGTCGACATGATCCGGAAGAATGATTCAAGGATAGTAAAACGGTCAAAGTGGCAGGACATGTTTCCTAATCACGGGTATTCTGATTCGTGTATCGGGTGCAATACCCAACTACAAGAATCAACCCAATTAACCTATGGCTCTGATACCATAAAACCATGTCACGCCCCGCTTCCCAGAGTGCGCAAGATTTGGGCTCGTGACATAGCCAACCATGCTACCTGTGGGTAGGAAGTATCCATCCACAGTCACATTACGGTTGTACAGATATCAAGAACAGTAAAATAAACTAAACTAATACATGTCCAAATCCATAATAACAAGAATCAATAAACAATAAGTGCGGAAGCTAATGATCCAATACAATGAAATAACAGTATGTCCCATAATGCGGGCTCACATCTGGAATGAAATGACATAAATAAATTAAACTCTAAAGAACTCACAGTTCAGCCGGCTGGCTGAAGTACTCCTGCTCGGTCGACGACAAAGGTACGGAATCTGGGCCATGCAAAACCCAGACGTCAGCGCGTCATGATATCAAGTATATAGCATAAACATGGTAATAAACAATGCAATCATGAACACGAATAAAGCAGTAATAAGAAGTGATAAGCAGGGTAATGTGCAGTGGTGACTAAACTGTTCTATCAGGTTTTCTACTCTATAGTCTTTGAAACCAATTGATGAATCGTCGATGTAACTCAATAGTATCCCGTACATACCCGGGATCACGGCCACAATATTCTCGGCGGCAGCCGAGACATGCCGTAAGGCACAGAAAGGAAAGTATCAGTATCCCGTACATACCCGGGACCACGGCCACAATATTCTCGGCTGAAACCGAGACATGCCGTAAGGCACAGAAAGGAAGGTGTACACTCGGTATTACCCCGTACATACCCGGGATCACGGCCACAATATTCTCGGCTGAAACCGAGACATGCCGTAAGGCACAGAAGGAAGGTGTACACTCGGACGGTAGTGAACTGTCGAGTTACAAGTCAGGTTCATCTTTGATTTCCCCATACCCCCAAACTATGTATGTCAGTCAGGTATTCAGTAGTCAAGGTCTAATGCCAGCACAAGTCAAGTAAAGGTAGGTCTGTCTGGATGGACAGCAGGAATGGTTAGGTCTGTCGGCATTAGGCACGAGATCAGGTAACAGGTCAGGTTACGTTCAACAGGTAGAGTCGATATGTACAGGGGTGTCATGTCCGGTATATCAGTACATGTGTCATGTGTATCAAGATCGGTCAATATGTAATGCAATCAGGTATATGATGATAACAAGTATAGTAACAAATAATGAACGGTAGCAGGAAACAGTAAATAGCAATTATTATTCTATGTGAACACAGTGATGTTTGTATTCTCTTATTAATCCGGTTCACGCACCTTTGAGGTGCAAAAGCCACAAGACGAGCAATATCGATAATATGCGTAATGGAGTTACAGTATTTGAACTAAGTATAATAATTGCCTCATGAGAGGCCTTAACCAATGAAGTGAGGATGATCTAGCAATTTAGGCAAGGATGTGCCAGATTGGTTAATTAGTTAAGGCGTTGATTAAAAGCATACCGATTAACTACAAGTAACTACTACACTGGTTTAACATTACGGATGATTGTAATTGTCATCAAGTCGTGTGGTTATAACAGATAACATGATTATTAAGTTTGTAGCATGTTAAAGCAAGTATTCGGATACTTGCCTCGGCGGTTCCGCAAACCGAAACACGGATGCGATGTCGGCAGAAACTGCGATAAGGAAGCACGGGCCACGGATCGAGTCCCAACAGAGGTCAACGGAAACACACGGACCAGGGGCTTCGCTGGAGCGTCGGGTTCGAACGACGGCACGGTCGGAATCCGGCAAAAGTCATCGGCAACGAAGTTAGCAACAATACGATATACGCAAACAACGACCAGCGAGGGGGATCCAGTACCAATGGAAAGATTAGAGATGCTTACCGGGAGACACCAGGGGGCAACCACGACGGCTCGACGGCGATGGGGCGCCGGCAGCGAGGAACAGTGGCGCGGCAAGGGTTTGAGGTGGCTGGCTGTTGCTGGAGACGATGGTGCTGGTAGTAGAGGAGGGTGGTGGTCTGTTCTGGTGATCAAGGGGAGAAGGAGGTGGTCGGAGGCAATGACGGCGATGATGGACGGCGAGTTTCCCGGCGATAGGGTGTTGGGTTGGTGTCGGGGAAGTTGGTGCAGGGTCGTCGGGAAGGGGAAGGAGGAGGTCTCGGGGGTGAGGAGGAGAAGAAGGTGAGGTCGAGAGGGGGACGATGATGGCGAGGGGGAGGCGACGTGACGGCGACGACGAGGCCCTGCAGGTTGGAGGTGAGGCCGGGCTGCGCGCAGGTGCGGGGAAGAGCGGGAGAGCGAGAGGAGGAGGGTGCTGTGAGGTCGACGGGATGGTGGCGGCGACGGCGAAGTCGCGGGGAAGTCGGCGGTGAGATCTCGATCCTAGGGTTAGGGTTTGGTGTGGGTTCGTCGCGAAGGAATGCACTCGGGGAAGGCGGCTGTGCATGGGTGGAAATATAGAGGGGGAGAGAGAGAGAGAGTTGTTGAGAGAGAGAGAGAGAGAGAGAGAGAGAAAGATTAGAGAGAGAGAGATTTTTAGAGAGATACTGAGAGGGGTTAGAGATAGAGAGAGAATGGGAAAATTAGAGAGATATAGAGAGAGGAAAGGGAGGCGGGGCCCACGCGCAGATTTGGGCCTCGCGATTGGCCGGGGGAGGATGAGGAAAAGGTTTGGGTAAAGATTTTAAAGGATTTAGCCGTTGGGAATTATTCGCGTATATTTTCTTTAGTTTAAGTATATTAAATTTAAATGGGTCCTTTTTGGCGCGAAATGAAACATTTCCAAATCGCGCCCGGGTTGCGCCCAAATGTTCCAAATTCAAATTATAAGATTTTAAGCGGGTTCCAAATTTCGAAAATAGGTGTTTAAAGATTAAAATGCATGCCCTCAAGTCGGACACTTGCACGCGCGCGTAGTCGCCCAAACTTGCCCGTTTAGCCAAACGGAACGGAATCTCGACACGCGGACGCTACCACGCGACTAGTGGCGACGAGTAGGCTAACATGGACATCTTAAATTTCATTTTAGGAGTTAAAATTTGTTATGTGCCAAAAAGACTTAGCCGGTTAAAATTTAGCAATAAACCCCAGAAAAACAGAATAATTGGAAAAGAGCAATATATAACCCTCAACTAGTAATATAAATAGTATTATTGGGCTCGGGTGTTACAATGTCGGTTTAAATATATAGCACAAGTTGTTTGGTATTTTACGGACAATTTGCTAATATGTGCTATATTCATACCGAACACCTTTAGATGATTGCAAATAGTAGGGAAATTGATATGTTAAAAATGAAATATTTTCGACTGATCAAATCCCCACGAAAAAAGAGAAAGCGACAAATTCAACACCCTCTCACAATACTCTCTCATAATACTTAAAGCTTTTCTTTGCTTGAGAATTGTCTCCTCAAAAGAAAGAAAGAAAAAGATCAATAAAATGAGAATTTGAAGTCAACCTCCCCACTCTTCCTCTACTATCCTCTCAGCCCGAAATGGACCACTTGAAGAACTCAATCGAGTTCTTCTCAAAAGTGTGTTTTTTGTGGCCAGAGCCAAAGGACCTAGAGGAAACCCTGCTTTTATATTTTATAGAAATGGGATGACCCACTTCATGGCATAAAAATGGGCTGCAAAGCTTACTTTTTTAGAAACAAAGTCTCTACGATGAAATTTCGTAAAGCCAGGACGTAGGTCCATAACGTAGAAATATGGAAAATAGGCAGAGGAAACTATTTTTCCGAAATGACTAAATTTTGAGAATAGATGAAACTCTATTCTCCGCAATAAAACTTGAGAATAAGAACAAATTAGTGAACATAATAACATATACTTGTGTTTCACAAACAACTTTGAAAACAACACAAACATGTGTCATTCTTCACCAATGGGCCTATTCCAGACATCTCAAAAAAGGCATCCACCCCCTACTTGGCTCAAACGGGAACACCGTGAGAAGTTTCCGCTTTGTAAAACCAAGTTGGATATCTCAAAAGAGGAGTCCGCATTGTCCTAGCGGGAACCCCAAGAGAAGTTTTCGCCTTACAAGCCAGCTTCTTTTACCTTAAAAAAGATATCCGTCCATACTTCATATATCATTAGGCTCCACTTCAGGTATACGTCAACGCTAAAAAGGAACATAAGGCTTGAGTCTCCAAAGGGAAAAAGCCCGCCTATGCTTTGTTAATACCAATTTGACATTAAAACCCCATCCATTTGAATCATTACCCAAATCATCTATGTTCTAGCCTTTAAGTATTTGATTCTCTCTTTGTACAATTTGATTTAAATACATTGTATCCAAATTGTATCCAAAATCAATATAACATGATATTTCCTTGAAATAGATTATATGTTGTCTCTATGTGCAATGTGATCTCTTTCTTTCTGTGATGTGATTTAGAACGACCTAACAAGGTATCCCGTTCAGGTCCGAACCTGAGACGATAAGGTGTAATTAAGCATAAGTGTTTGCGCTTATGAGAAGTCACAAACTCAGGATCTTCCGATCAAACTAAAATAAATTTTTGTTTTGTTCGCTCTCTACATGTTTTAAACGGCTGCATGTTCAAGATTTAAAAAGAGAGTAAACAGTTACATTGGCATACTACTCATTTTCAATTTTGTTTTCTAATGCAATTAAACTCCCGTTTAAGTAAAGAGTGAATTTAATTTGGAAAGAGACTGGTTGTCGCATTTATGCCCTTATTTTAGCATATATATTTAATTGCATTTGTTTTCTCCAGTGCATTTAATAAAGGGATGTTTCATTAAAACCATCATGCACTATGGCCTATGTGTCCAAAACTATCCTGGAGTCGATATTGTGCAGTGTGTACATACCTCCCTACCACTGACATTTTTCTCCATTACACACGACCCCACTCTGACCCGTATTGTTAAAATTTAAAATTTTTCAGTTAAGATTTTATTTTTCTCCCCGAAAATGCCTTTTTTCTTCCCATTTTCATAGTACACTGTATACCAGCATATTTGGTCATTTCATACAAGAAATTAATGGCAAAGGGTCACGGGGAGTCACGTGTAACCGAGAAAAACATCAGGAGTTTATGTGCACAAAATCGGCGCAGGATGGTTTTGGACACAAAGGCCATATCACAGGATGGTTTTGGTGAAATTACCTTTTAATAAAATATGTTGTAGTTCTTTTTATATAATCAACATAATTATTTTAGTCTCATTTTTTTATTAATTATTTATTATGGTTGTAATAGTGGAATTAGTATAGAAGAATGGTATTAACGAGAATAATAATATTTGATAGATAAATAATACAATTTTATAGAATTTATGCTATTATCTATTCTAAATTATCTATCTATCTATCTATATTTATAGTCCCTAAAATTCTACCAAGTGAAAATAAGAAATGACTTTTAGCAGATTATGATGAGTTCTTATAATAAATAAGAGAGAGGAATATGAAAAGATGAAATTATAAAATAACCTTGAGATCATCTTCTTTAATTTTACTCAAGTTATTTTCACAGTTTAGTTCATTATGTCATATTATTTATATACATCTAATCTATGTCTATAACTATATGTGTAGTTCAATTTCGAAAGTGAAAATGAACATCCAAGTTTTTGGCCCCTCCCTTTTATATCATCACTTCTTCATTTTCTATCACTTTATATCTAATTGTTTATAAGAACTATACCGTGTAAGGATTAAATTTAGAACAAAATATATGTATTAATATCATCGGAATGTGTATTATTTATTAAAAAATATATAGTTGATTACAAAATAATCCTACTATTTAAGAGAAAATTAATTTATTAGATAGACACGCATATTCTGTGTCTTTTACTCTTCCAATGGTGGTTATTATATTTATATTGATTGATAGTGTATTTATTAAAAAACTGTTTGGATGGTAAACATCATCCATTAGACTCAAGGTAACCAGATGCATGTTTATAGGATCATGAAAGAGCTCATATGCTTGAGAACTCAAAAAAAAGAAGTTATATTGAGAGGAAAAACGGAATCTCAAATACCACAAAAGGAAATTTCCTCTTATGGGATCGAAAAAAACAAATCTCCACCAATTTTATCGACAATTGGCATTCACCATCTTCATCGTCATCGTACAAGATATGGATACACCAAATTTGATGAAAATCCAATACCTTTTCGCCATTAATTTTTTGTAATGTGAAAATACTAAAAATGTTATAGTATCGGATAACTGTTAATTTTGCACCCACTGCATCAATAATGAAAGAGCAATGGATTCTCATCAAATTTGGATCATCCATATATTGCATGATGAAAATGAAGGTGCTTGATTCCGATCGTCGAAAAAATTGGTGGAGGCTTGGTTTTTTTCGACGCCGAAGGAAATTTCCTCCCACAGCATCTGAGATTCAATTTTCTCATATTATATCAGCATGGGTTAATATAAACTTTATTTATATTTGCAACAATTTCTGGATGGGTTTAATGTCTCATTAGTTGCCTCAATAACACTTGCAATACCAAATATTCGTTACCAATTAAGTGATGAGTTAGTAACATAATTTAATTAATTATACAGCAGTCCTCTCAAATTTAGAGAGTGGCAGCATGCTCCTCCACCGTCCACTATAATTGAAATTAAAAAACAATTAATTTCAATTTTTTTTTAATGTATATTTCTCTCGTAATATAAAAATGCTTTGGAGGCAGAATTAAATTCAATCCAAATTCAACCCTTCATTCCATTAAATTCACGAACATATACATGCGCTTTCCCCCCTTGAAAATTTCCTAGCTTCTCATCTACAACTTATTGTTTTCTTACAACTATTTATATTTCTCTTCTTATTATTTCTTTCCAATATTTGAATTTTGAGCTATCTTTTTTTTTTTAGATTAGGAGAATTCGGAGATTCCTCAAATCCAGCATGAGTTTTCAAATCAATTCATGGCCAGTATGCAAAATCTTCAATTTTTTAGAAATAATGTCATTTTCTTTTCTTTTTTATTTTTTCTAACCAATGATCAGCAATAGCTTAGTTGGTATGTGCACTTTCTCTCTTGGGAAGAATACGGGGTACGAATCCTAGTAACCCAAGAGGATGGGAAGTGGCCACAAATTAATGCTTTCTGGGCAAATTCACTGATCCCATGTGTGTTGTGCGTGTGGGTGTGGTGGTGTGTGTTTTTTTAGGTCAGGACATACGGGCCAGTGCAAAAAAAACATTTATCTTCTCCTTTTTTTGTTGTTTCCTTCATTATATTTATCATTTATGTTAAAGAATATTCTTTTAAGGAAGCTCACATTTTTGGAAGATTGGACGACTTTCTACCATCTCGCTCAGCATATCCTAACTCAAGATAAAATTCATTTTCTTATATTACTCATTTTTTATGATTTTCATTTTAGTATTAGGTTTTTATATCCAAAACCCAAACACTAGATTTACTATCTCCACTGCCAAGGTTTTTTCATCATGCCTCCACAGAAGGATGCTTTCAATATCATGTTTCTTCAAAGCCTGCAGAGATTGAAGATAAAGTCTTGATTCACGTAATGTTGGTTTTTTTCTTTAATATGTGACTAGGTTAAGATCAACGAAGCCATGAGCAAGATGATGAATCACTCATTTTGTAAGAACATAATATTTTTTTGTTAAAAGCAAGTTTTATTCTTTAGTTATTAGGCTTATAAAATTATTTTTCAAGCACTCGATGCCAAACAATTTTCTCTCCTTGATTTAGTAAAGTGTACATAATTTGACACCCGGAAATATCAAAAGACATGTTATTACTTTGTGTACGTATTTTTTAAATAAAAATTTTGTATTCCTCCTCGGAATGTCAAAATTTTGAATCGAAGAGATAAGAAAATGATTATGTGACATTTTATACTTAAGGTCACAAAGTTGATAGAGAAAAAGTAAGATACATGATTATTTATGTACAATTCAATATATGAACGCACACAGGATCATCTTGGTCACCGCTTTTTCAATCGATATCCCTAATTATTAGGAAGATCTATTGGTTGTTTTATTCAGAGTTTTTTAATGGTATTTTACAAAGTTGAAAAATATTTAAATTCGAGCTGATTCGAAAAAAGGAGAAAAAAAAAAGGACAGACTTTCTGATTCTCTTAGGTTGTTGCCTTTGAATATCAGCGTGTCTTTTGTTGGACCAATATATGAAAGTTTGCAATTCATCAATTAGCTATGCATGATTTTTATTCATCAATCAGCTATGCATCAATTGGTATTCATGTAAACATTGAATACTAAAACTTATGCATCTCTTTCTCAATACATATATATCAATAAAAGTGATGTATAAAGCATATCAAAATACAATTTCTTAACCTGAAAACGATTGGAAGGGAAGCTTAATATCCCAGCAAATATCTCAAACATTTGCAAAACAACTATGTAATTGTTTCCTTAATTTTTAGTTTGTACCTTTATCTTAAATTTGTCTCTCTTTTTGTTAAAGCTATATCATTTTTAGATTGATCTTTTTTATAATCCTTCTTGTATAAATATATTTTCTAATTGCTATTATTATTGCCATTATGGCTTTGTAGTTTTTCTAACTTTTAGTTCCAATACCTATCTATTTATATTTCATTATCCACAAATTTTGCCTTTATCATTTGAATTTTATTAATGACAATAATGAATTTTTTTAAATGCTAATAAATTTATCAAATCTTCACGTGTGTAGCACGTACAACATAACCAGTAATATAATCATATGAATATTATTATTCGACTATGGCAGCCATGCATGTTGCTATATTCGAAGAGAACGTAGGGTGTTTGTAGGAGGCTTACCTCTCTATATATAGAAGTAAATCAAAATTTACATACACAATCCCTAAATGCTTTCAGGGTAAATTCGTGGGTATGTGGTGCGTGTGTGTTGTATGCTTGGATTAGACTTACGGATCAGTTTAAGAAATAAAAAATAAAAAAAAAACCACAATCCCAATGAACTACATGAAGAGTTGTAGAGAATTTGCCCATAGCATAATATATTGCGCTTAAATAGTCTATAAATGAAAATGAATGTAACAACAATAGGTTGGATTTTTTTTCAGTCTATAGTTGATTAATAACCTTCTTTTCTTCTTCATGATCACTTTAATCAACTACCTTTGCTCCACTCATTCTACCCGGCCAACAGCAACTTTAGATACGACAACCAACTGGACTTATCTTAGTTGGTACCAATTTGCTCTTCAATATGAGAGGTCGCAAGTTCGATTCCTGAAGGGGTTGATTCCACGAAATAGGGAAGGAAAAATAACCTTTAGATATGACATTGCAATTCTTAGTCTTCATTAATTGTGTTTTTAGGTTAAATTCCGAACTTTATATTTAAAATATTTTGGTAATGAAATCATAGAGTAAAACACGCTTTTTGATACTTCAACAGCATTCCTTGCTCCTTTTTTTGTAAAGGTTAGAGTGACCATACAAATCACACACATTATGTTGTACGTGTCTAATTAATGTCTAGATGATGAAATGATGCATTATTTTCAGGTGACCTCATCAAAGATTTCATGTGTCACTAAGATATCTTGCTAGTGGCTAAGAGAGTTAATTAGAACGAAATGAGCTCTTAGGGAAAAACTAATGTTGCAAACTATTGTGTTGGTATGCGGCAATAATTGCAAAGTTCATGCAAGTCTTCACATTGGTGCTACCTCCACTTTGCATTATGTTCCTTCGTTGATCGAATCTTTTCTGATCTCGTCGGCTTTCATTGCAATAGGCAGCCGATAAACGTACAACATGGATCCAACGTCAATCATGAATCTGGTATCGAGAAAAATATACACAACGGACGGTCTACAAGCGTTAACAAAAGATTTACAGCTATTGCTTCACTCACTTGATCTTCTAAAGAGAGAGGAAGAGGACTAGCAACCCTATGTTATTTAAATGTTGGCGCAAACCCAGATATACATGTTATCTTAATCCTAACATAACCCTCATGTATATATACATAGGATAAAAGAGAATAATCAGACAGCCAGCCAAAACCCAAATCATAACTCTGCTAAGGTTCGGTTCTTGGCCGAACCAACCTCACAACTCCTGGTGGTGCAAGTTTAACTCAGGTCCAGTCCTAGTTGGTCTCCGGTCCCTTGCCCTTCCCTTCTTTATTGGACGGGTTAGGTCAGGTTTAAGCCCGACGTGAACAATTTACTCCATTTAGTTTTTGTATAACGAAAAATGTAAACTATCTCAAACTATCTCCATTTCAGCTTGTAGTTTTCAATACTATTAACACAATTTTAAAAAAATATTTTTTTGGCTGAAATTAACAACAATATTATATTGCTTGTGCTCAATCAAACACTTGTGTGTTCACCTCACTTAACAAGAAGGAGCCGCCACTATCAGGAGGGTCTGTATATAAGAAATATCATCATGATCCTGCCTTTTAACTAACTCATCCCACTCATTAGCCCAAAAGTCGAAATTATTAGGTTATATCAATTTTTTTTAAGTAATAAAAAAAGAAGCATGCCTTTCTAACTTAACCCACTCATAAAGTTCTGAATTAATTAAGAAAAAAGGAGAAAAAGTGGGCTCTCCCATGTCAAGTAGGGAGCCTATGAAACATGTTGCAAGAGATGATTAGATAAGCAGTATCTGATGTGAAGATGTTTTATATATCGAGACTGCATACCATCAAGTTTCAGAAGTTGAGCCGGCTCATGCTAAACATGAGCTGTCTCACACATCCAGAGCAGAAATATGATTTCCAGACATTTTATGAGCCATCTCAACGAAGAGCAGTTGTAATACCCAGTCTCGTTTTGTATGCCAATATCAGTATTTAAAATAAAATGTTATTCTAAATAGTTTACCCATTTTTTTTATTAATCTATTTATTTTATTTACATTTTATTTTTCCTATACGTACATATTCTAATTATTTTTTTTCCAACACCCTAACCTATATTCTATCCAAATGGTTTCATTACAACCTAACCCAAGGCCCAATAGCCCAAACCTCCCTCTTTCTTTTTCCCCAACAGTTTCATTCTCTCCATTCAAATTCAAAAATTATTCTCTTTTAATCCCCACATTAATCCCAAATCCTACCCCAATTAATTTCATTTAATCCCTAAATAAATCCTATCACAATTAATTTCATTTAATCCCTAAATAAATCCTATCAGCTGTTACTTAAAATTTTCAAATTTCTCTCTCCCTCCCCCCCCCCCCCCCTCCCTCTCTCTCTCTCATCTTCTCGTCTCCTCACTCCTCCAAACGCCGACCGCCTGCAACCCCGCACGACCCACTCCTCCCGTCACCGCGACCAGCCCACTGGCCACCGGAGCTTCGTCCTCCGTCGACGAGCTCGAGCCCCACTCCCGTACCTTCTCATTTTCTCAAATCGTTCTCTCTCTCCCCACTCTCTCCCACTATTGCCACTACCGAGCCCGACCCCTTACCGTCGGAGCCACCTCCGACCACCTCTGCAACCACCCCTCCATAGCCATTGCTCCACTTCACCACCCTCGAACTCCTCCTTGCAACCCAACAACTTCTCACTTGCCTCACAACCTCAAGCCGCAAATCCACTGCCACCTCGCCGTGCCCTTGCCTCTTCGCCGCCGGCCTCTCCCTGCCTTCGCCATCGACCTCCTCCCATCACCGTCACCGTCGGCTGAGCACTCACTAGTAAAATAAGGGATTGCCCCTACGGATAATAACATCCGTAGGGGCAGTTAAAGTTTGGCCCTACGGATTAATCCGTAGGGCAAAACGGTTGCCCCTACGGTCCTTCAATATTTATTAAAAATTTATTAAATCTTAAAGTGTTGTTTGCCCCTACAGAGCCGCAAACCAAGCACCTACGGGTATATCCGTAGGGGCTTATAAATAGGGATTTAAGAGATCGATCCCTACGCTGATTATTTCTTTTTCTTATTCTCGCGCGAAACCAAATTTTCCCAAATCGAGATCGTCGTCGTCGCCGCGCGGCAGTGATCTCGTCGTCGCCGAATCCAAGCCGAATCGTCGTCGCCACGCCTGCGCAGTGATCTCGTGGTCGCCACTGTGCTCCGTTCTCGTTGTCGCCACGGCCCTCATCGTCGCCGATTGCGTCTCCGTCGTCGCCTACAGGTAATTAGTTAAACATTATTATAATGATGTTAGGGTAGCGATCGATGAGGGTTAGGATTAGGTATCGGTTGTGGTTAGGGTTAGGATTAGGGTTAGGGTACGGGTTCGATTGGCGGTTGGGGTTCGACGACTGGTGTTGGGGTTAGGGTTAGGGTTCGGTTGGGGTTTGGTGTTGGGGTTGGGGTTCGGCTGGGGCTGGGTTGGGGTTAGGGTTAGGCCGGGTTAGGGTTTGGTGTTGGGTTAGGGTTCGGCTGGGGCTGGGTTGGGGTTAGGATGAGTTGGAGAGATTGAAGGCGAGCTGGGTTTTGGGAGAAGAGAAGGAAATGGCACTGCTTGCTGCTTCAATTTTTTGATATAGATAGATAAGGTTCTTTTGGGATTTTGGAGGGGTTTGGGGGGAAATAAATAGCTTTGGAGATGAAATGGGGCATTTCGCTAATTTGATTCTCTGTTGCAAATATTATTTATCAATATATTTAATTATAAATATTAAATAAAATAAAGTAAACTATAAATAATATGAAACCAATATATGATACTCGATGATAATATGAAACCTTCATATTCCCATCGATACTCATATATGAAACTAAAAGCGCCACTTAGTCCCCGTCTATCGGTTAACATACGTGCGATACTCGTCGTGACCTAGAACTATACGAAGGTTGTTAAATATCGGACAGTATAGCTCGATACTAACAACCGTCGTATAGTCTACGCGACGAGAAAATTCAATCGTATGGTAACCCATAGATTTGTCCCGTGTGGACAAGTTAAGAATGTATAAAGCAAACGCCTTCATTCACTTGTGTTTTCATCCGTTTCGAGATATTTCGTCGGTACCTTTCCGCTGGTTCTCCGTGTACAAAGATAGATTAGATATTCATTTCAACGTTGTTTCACAGCTTTGAAATGATTTTCTATTCTATTACAGTGTACTCGGAGAACAGCGGGGAGGTGCTGCCGAAATTTACTCGAAACGGTTGAAAGCACAAGTGATGGGCGTTCGCTCTATACATTCTTAATGGGATAGAAGCCTACCCCCGACAGCCGGAACACACACATACAACAAGAATACACAACAAACGCATAATTAGAGAGCGATTCGAGATGTTCGGGTTAAAACCAATATATGATACTCGATAATAATATGAAACCTTCATATTCCCATCGATACTCATATATGAAACTAAAAGCGCCACTTAGTCCCCGTCTATCGGTTAACATACATGCGATGCTCGTCGTGACCTAGAACTATTCGAAGGTTGTTAAATATCGGATAGTATAGCTCGATACTAACAACCGTCGTATAGTCTACGCGACGAGAAAATTCAATCGTATGGTAACCCATAGATTTGTCCCGTGTGGACAAGTTAAGAATGTATAAAGCAAACGCCTTCATTCACTTGTGTTTTCATCCGTTTCGAGATATTTCGTCGGTACCTTTCCGCTGGTTCTCCGTGTACAAAGATAGATTAGATGTTCATTTCAACGTTGTTTCACAGCTTTGAAATGATTATCTATTCTATTACAGTGTACTCGGAGAACAGCGGGGAGGTGCTGCCGAAATTTACTCGAAACGGTTGAAAGCACAAGTGATGGGCGTTCGCTCTATACATTCTTAATGGGATAGAAGCCTACCCCCGACAGCCGGAACACACACATACAAACGCATAATTATAGAGCGATTCGAGATGTTCGGGTTAAAACCAATATATGATAATATGAAACCTTCATATTCCCATCGATACTCATATATGAAACTAAAAGCGCCACTTAGTCCCCGTCTATCGGTTAACATACGTGCGATAATTTATTCTTTTCAACGACAAACGCACACACAAAGCATATACACGGATTTTCTCCTTTGTCAGTAACTATCCCGTTCTTATATTTCTCAATATAGTCAGTATAACCTACAATTTATATGTTATTCAGTCTAACATGGCCCATGAGTACGTCAGAGTTAAGGACTGGATGTATGTGGATTGGAAACAACGTATGCAACCTAAGTTTGTCGCAGGAGTTGCTGCTTTCCTTGAATTTGCACGCGCACATAATAAGATCATAATAGAGAAGATTCTCTGTCCGTGCGATAGATGTGGCAATAAGTACTGGCAGAAGGTAGAATTGGCAGAGCTTCATATTGTAAAACATGGGTTTACTAGACTTTATTCAACTTGGAAATATCACGGGGAAGGAGAAGAATGCAGTACTGCGGTAGAAGAAGAAGGAGAACACGATAATGCGGCGGGAGAAGAAGAAGAATTCGGTAATACGGCAGGAGACGGAAATTTATTTCCATCAGAAGAAATGGAGGATATGGTAGAGGCTGCCCTAGGTGAATCTATTCGTACCGAAGATGACATTCCTTCCGGTCAAGGACCGCGTGCGGATAAATATGAAAATTTCATGAATGATGCTACGAAACCAATTTATGAGAATGCGAAGTATTCCACCCCCTCATGGTTCGTCCAACTTTTCCAGATTAAGTGCCTAAATGGATGGAGCAACAAGTCATTCACAATGCTTCTTTCGTTATTGAAAGATTCTATGCCTCCGGGAAATAATGTGCCCGAAAGCTGGTACGAAGCCCAGAAGATGATGTCTGATTTGGGTCTAAAGTGCGAGAAGATTCAAGCATGTCCTAAAAATTGCGTGTTGTACCGCAAAGAGAATTCAGATTTGAAAGAGTGTCCAACATGCGGAGAGGCCAGGTATAAGCCGAAAGATTCTGATAAGAAGCCTGATATACCTGTGAAGATAGCACGATACTTTCCCATAACACAGAGGCTACAGAGGCTATTGAGGTGCATGAAAACAGCCGAGGCAATGATTTGGCATCACCTCCAAGCGAAAATGGAAAAATGAGCCATCCAAGAGATTCACCGGCATGGAAAGATTTCGATAGGAGGCACGCAATATTCAGTAGCGATCCTCGCAATGTCCGGCTCGGACTGGCTACCGATGGCTTCTGCCCATTCAACTATATGGCTGGAAGTCACAGTACATGGCCCGTTGTAATGATAATTTATAATCTGTCGCCTTGGTTGGCTATGGACCAATCATACTTTATGATGCCTCTTCTTATCGACGGACCAAACTCACCGGGGAACAATATCGACGTCTATCTCCGACCTCTGATCGAGGAGCTGAAAACTTTGTTCATTGATGGTGTAGAGACATATGATTCAAACACAAATACAACCTTCATACTGCGTGCGGCTTTATTGTGGACAATTAATGACTTTCCTGCGTATGGAATGCTATCAGGTTGGTCCGTACATGGTCACAAAGCATGTCCTCATTGCCATGAACACACAACATCAAAAATTTTGAATTTTAGCAGGAAGGTTTGTTATTGCGGCCATCGACGTTTTCTGCCTCCAGACCACCCTTATAGGTTAGACACGGTTCACTTTGATGGTCATCAGGAGCTTCTTGGACCTCCATCCCCATTGTCCGGAGAGGACGTGACTGCTAAATGGGATGGTTACAATAATGTGACCTTCGGGATGGATCCGACGAAACAGGTCAAACCACAATATTGGAACAAGTTAAGCATTTTCTTCGAGCTTCCGTACTGGTCTACAAATTCAGTGCATCATTGTCTTGACGTCATGCATATAGAGAAGGGAGTATCAGAGCACATACTTAACTTGCTTCTGTGTAAAGACGGGAAATCGAAAGACAACATGAATGCTCGGATGGATCTACAAGAGTGGGGAATAAGAAGTGAACTGCACCCTAAACCGGTAGCGGATAAACCGGGCAAGTTTGTACTTCCCAATGCGGCTTATCATATGTCACAACCGGAGAAGAAAATATTCCTGCAGGTGTTGCATGATTTGAAAGTCCCCACAGGTTTCTCAGGATCATTCAGTAAGAAAATAAAAATTGTGAAGGGCAAGATCGATGGGCTGAAAAATCATGATCACCATGTTATCGTGGAGCACCTTCTTCCACTAGCCCTCAGGACTTCTCTCCCCGACTCGGTTGGTCTAGTAATCAACGACCTATGTTGTTTTTTCAGGGAGTTGTGTGCTAAAACACTGGAGGTTGCGACGCTGGATAAACTAGAAAATTCTATTGCGTTGATACTTTGCAAGTTTGAGCGTATTTTCCCACCGTCATTCTTCGATATCATAATACACTTGACGGTTCATCTTGCAACTAAGGCGAAGCTAGCCGGACCGGTACAATATCGATGGATGTATCCCGTCGAGAGGTACGTGTAATTTTTCGTTTCGCGCAATTTATAAATTTATTGTTGTCATGTATGCCCGTATTTATTTATTCAACATATTCTCATTAGGTACCTTTACACTCTTAAGAAGTATATACGCAATAAAAATCGACCAGAGGGTTCTATCATGCAAGGTTATCTTCTTGATGAAGCAACCGCATTTTGTTCCCGCTATCTGGATGAGAACATTGAGACAAGGCTTAACCGACCACGAAGAATTCAAGACGGGCCATATGGTAAAGCCGAGTATAAGAGGGTAGACACTATGTTTATCAACAAGATATACCGGTTTATCTTGCTTAATTGCGCATGTCTTGAACAAATTAGAGAGTAAGTTCTTTTGGATTAATTGTTATATCTGTGTTTGAAGAGCCTTTGGTAGGAACATCACCAAGATGTTGTGATGTTTCCGACGTTGAATTTGATTAATGTCACAATTATTTGTCGAAAACAGAACTCATTTTAACAAGGTACGTGAGGGGCATCCTGATTGGAACGAAGAACGTTTGGAAAAATACCATCAGGATAATTTTTGTGATTGGGTCACAGAGCATGTAAGTTATTCGAATTACATTTTATTGCTATCAGTTTTAATCTAAACTTGTATCGTTATGTATTTGTCGTAAAATTTGTTTTGTTAGATCCACGATCCGAACTTGTCAGCATCATTTGAGAGTGATTCAAGATGTTTAGCTCAATTTCCTAGTATGGAGGTTGCATATTACAAAGGATTTGGTGTCCTTGGATACAAATTCGAAGTTAAGGACATAAAAACATCTAGAACCACTCAGAATAGTGGGATTGCGACGGTAGGATCGGACGGTGTGATTTACTATGGGTACTTAAATTGTATACTCGGCATCCACTATCCCGAACGATCAGAACCCTTTTATATATTCCAATGTACTTGGTACGATCCGCGAACCGATACGGACAGGTGAAGAAGCAGTCTTGGGACTTGGAAAGATGAATATGGATTGACCAGTGTGAACACACTTCGATTTTACGGTCAGGACGATCCGTTTATCTTTCCGAACCAAGCGTTCCAAGTATACTATTCACAGTGTTTGAAGCATCCGGGGTGGAGTGTTGTATGCCGATGGAAACCCAGAGATGTCTACGATGTCCCAGAATACGAGGACAGCGATGAGGACGAAGAAGAGAGAAGGCTTAAAGTGCTCCGACCGTCTGTTTCGAAGGACGGGTTGTCTTCGACCGATCATGAAGTTACGTGGGTTAGAAATGACATCGACGATGAAATCCAAGTAGATATGTATGATGCGCCCACGAAACGAAAAAGGTTATCAGTAATTTTATATTATTACTTCACATTTTACGCTCTATACATATATAGTCAATACTTTTAATGATTGTCTAATGCGTCCACGAACCGTTTATCTAGATTTGATGACGATGTCGGGAGCAGCGAGGGGCGGCATGAGCTCCAGCCACGGCAGAGGCAGAGGCAGAGCGGTTCTGCCGCCCGGAGAGCTCCGTAGGGAGCTTCAGAGGGCCGGTCTTGCACCCAGATCGGAGACCCCTTCGGATGCCTCCTTCCGTGTGGATTTTGCCACATCTCCAGGTATAATGCACTCATATCCATTTTGAATATAATATTACAGATATTCATGCCTGTTTATGTCAAAATTACTTATATTGTCAATGTTTGATTGTCTAGTTGTTGGTGATGCGTCCACATCTGGGACAGAGGCCACCCCCGCTCCTCCAGGTATGTTTATATATCATATAGTGTATGTATATTGATTTAGAATGCTATATCATAAATACACACATTCCTTTTGCTCTTACTTAGCAATTTTTATTATTGTCTAGCTGTAGGTGGTGACACCACCGCACCTGTGGGTATGTTTATATATCTTATAGTGCATGCATATTGATTTATAACGTTGTATTATTGATCTACACATTCTTTTTGCAATTACTTATATAATCTATTTTTACTTGTCTAATTATAGGTGGTGCGTCCACACCTTTCGCAGGGGCCACTCCTGCCGCTTCCATACCCTCCGCATCGTCTGCAGGTTAGTATGAATAAATTTAAAATATTTACTCATTTTACATATGCTCTATAGAATAAATATGAACTTCATGGAAATTTAGCGTCGATGTTTATTTTCTAGTTGGAGGGGATGCGTCCGCATCCGGGACCCCGGTAGTTCCTCACCGGAGGAACTATCGTCCCGCTCGTGCTGCTGCCCGGGCCCAGGCTCGTGCGATAGTCACCGGAGGTATATATCACACTTGAATTTTCGTTTAACCTTGATTTCTTAATACAACTTTGTCTTATTATTGATTGTCTTGATATTTCGTGCAGACGCAGGGCCTCCCCATCCCCAGAGGGGGACTCGAGGCCCGAATCAGTCCCATAGGCTGAGGCCTGACAGAGCTAGGGGGGAGGCAGCATTCCCCTTTTTTTATCCTTGACTATCGCTATACCGGTCCTCATGCCGAGAGGTTCGGCCGGTATTTGGGGGACGAGAGCCGGCTCGTGAAGAACTATCCACTTCACGTTGAGTGGGGCGAGCAGCACCAACGCTCATTCGCCCTCTTCTTTGATCAGGCTCAGGTATGTATTAATATATATTTTCATTTGATCTATCCAATATATTTATTATTAACACTTGCAATCTAATAACAATGTTTTTTTGTATTTTCAGTTGGATTACGATTTTCAGCCTGTAACCGACCCTGATCATCCGGGGAGGGTGCTCGACCTCCATGCTCTGTACAATGGCCTGATGAAAAACATGCAGGCCAAGATCCGATACAACAGGAATGAGCTGTAGGCCGACTGCTACTCCCTGTGGATGGCGACCCCCGAGGCAGAGAGAGCGGCCCTCCTATCTACTCCGGCGTTTGCGAGAGTCGACGTAGAGACATGGCCTCTATTGTGCGCTTATTTCGACTCCCAACGCAAACAGGTATGTATTTTAAATGTAATTCATTATTTATGATATAATTTATTTCTTTGTGTTTCTTAATTAGAAAACTAAATGTTAATGCGTTGTGCAGAAACAGGCCGCTCAGAATACAGAGAACAGGAAGTCGGCGAAGAGGGGTCGCCCCACTTACACAAGTGGCTCGAGGAACATTACTCGAGCCATGGAGTTATCGGTAAATTACAATAGACCAACGTTTTTGATATTCTGCAATATTAAGAGTTATTTTCTAATATTTCTAATATTAAGAGTTACTTTCTAATATTGCAGACATCTCGGACCGTGGCGTCAGGTGGTACACCGAGCGTGCTGTCCGCATATCTTGCCGTCCACGGCACCTCGACAGATCCCGCCACGGGCGAGGTTCGATATCCCGACGTCGCTACCCAGGAGTACTGCGTAAGTGTTAATATTTTTTCTACCCAAATTTGAAATTTTAGTTTTGGAAGGTTCAAGTTTAAATCTTATACTTATACTTTACTGCTTAATGTGGGTGTAGGAGCGGGTGGTTGAGCAGGCCCAGGCCTCGGGGATCGATTTTACCGGACAGAGCGATCCGAGGCTGCTGACCCCAGTTCTGGACGCCGCACACGGAGGGCACCACGGAGGTTGGGAGAGAGGCCGGGGACTGGGCCCTAGCAGGGCCCATATGAGGTTGGACTCCACCCCGGCGGTTACTTCCTCCGTCTGCGGTGACCGACGTGTCCATCAGGAACTGGAGAGCTTGAGGGCCACCGTTCAGGAGTTGAAGGAGATGCTGGTATGTATACTGTTTTATAGTAAAATATCATGTCATATTATATAGATATCAACATATCCATAATTAGTACGTAGCTTGAGCTTATTTGGTTTTAGACTTAAGTTTGATTAATCATACATACAGATGTAATTAAAATAAACAACAAACTAGATATCCAAACGGGGTTTCGAAATAACTTAATAATGATACGAATTCGAATAATACACAGTTCTTACACGCTTATTACACACGTTAGGTCCAGACGCGACAGGGTACATCGGCCGAGCCTCCACATGCATCTCTTTCGGCTGCGGCTCCGCAAGCCACTACATCGGCTGCGCTTCCGCAGACAGCTCCTGTAGCTCCACCGCCCACTCAGACTCCCGCAGCCGCGGCTCCGCAAGCGACTACCTCGACGGCGGCTGCGCAGACCATATCGCCAGCTCCACAAGCCGCTCAGACTCCCGCTCGTGCCGAATTGCAGAGTTTATTAACCGAGGAGCAGGCGCGCGTTATTCTATCGTTATTCAGAGGTGGAGCTGGACCGAACTAGGGTAGCTTTTTGGTTCTTATTTTTTGAAACATGTACTTATTTATATCATACACATTGTACTACATTTTGAAATGATATCGATATTGGTTTATATTTATATCATATTCAGTTTTTGGATTTCTTTTGTATATTATATGCGTGAGATGTGATTATGAATACTGCGATATATGTTGTGTGATGATTATTTTTATATTTGATTGATGTATATATTATTGTGCACAGGGCGGGAAAAAATCAGGCAGCACTTTTTTTTTAAAAAAATACAGACAATATGTACCTACGGATTAATCCGTAGGCACACATGTTGCCCCTACAAATATATCCGTAGGGGCACAATGTCAGCAGTAACTGACATTTGCCCCCTGATCTCAGTACCAGGGGTTGGAAGTGCCCCTACGGACATGTCCGTAGGGGCTACAGCCTATCCCCTACGAAGATATCCGTAGGGGCAAAATATCAGGAATCCTGATATTTTGCCCCTACGGATAAGTACCTACACAGTTATCCGTAGGGGGTTGAACTTGGACCTACGGACATGTCCGTAGGTACACTTAAAATATTTAAAAAAAACGTAAATAATATAAATTTTTTTACCCTACGGCTTAGTCCGTAGGGACACTAGGACCTACACAGAAATTCGTAGGGACAAGAATTTGCCCGTAGGGGCAAGTTCAGGGCCTTAACTTGCACCTGCGGCCTTTGCACCTACGGGGTATTTTTTCGCCCCTACGCATATATCCGTAGAGGCAACCCTTATTTGTAGTAGTGACTACCGAGCTCCTTCTAGCTACATTTTCTATAATCTATCTTTAAACAACCCGAGGGACCCACTGCACCCCGAGCTCCCCTCGTCACCGGCCACTCTACGGCCACCACACCCCCTCATCGCTGCCGCCACTGGCCTCGAGCCGAGCTCCGCTCGCCTAGGCCCAGCCAACAACAAAGCCAAACTCCCAAGCTTTCACACTCAAGCCACGACATTTCATCAAACACTTGTCGCAATAGCTGTTCCGTTGCTGTTCGTCGTCGTCACTATCGTGTCGTTCTCGTCGCCAGGAAAGTTCAAAACTTGGTTTACATGCTATTTATATTGGTGTAGAGGTCTTCATTTTATATACACACACGCGTATGCATGCATGCATGTAGGTAGGTATATTTTGAATCCTTGGTGATAATTGAATGGTTTTGTGAACCTTCTTGTTAATGGAACTCGAACAAGATTTTTATATCCATATTAACATTATTTAGAACTCACATGAATAACGCCTAGTATCGAATGACTAAAAGAACAGACTTTTCAACTAAATACCCTATAAGTAGCCTAGGTGTTCGACACAAAACTCTATGCGTAATCATAATCTAAAATGGCGGAACTCATGGAATTTAGATCCCATTACTATTAATGAAAACCCTGTAGAGATCTAACTGCAAATTGATACCGTTTTACCCTTATAGTAACGTCCCTAGCGTCTATACCGAAGCTCACGTTTTACCGAACACTTAACACCGTTAAATTCATAATTAATTCCAGTAAAATCCAATCGCAGTGTGTTTGGGATTATTGCGAATTTTACTACATAGCATTTAACGTGATATATAGGTTTGCTGTTAAATATAACATTTGAACACCGGAAACAGAGGACTTACTCGATTTTGGACTACAGTCCAGAGCAGCACTGCTTGCCGACACCTGAATTAAAATGCTTCTACAACTCTTTAGGAAAATGACATTATGCGGAACCCTATACCGTTGAGAAGATTATTCTGTTAGCTAATTAATGGTGGTGGTTTCATTCGTTTTTACCATTGTTTGTTATTTTAATCATATTTTAAATCATTGATACGTATTGCAGTCCCAAGCAGGGACATAATGTATATACTGATCTTAAACAATACATATCCTCCAGCACACAGCGGGTATTGTCAATCCGTTTAGTGCGTTGGAAACCTAATTAATAAACCTAAATATTATCCAACTTTATGTCGCCTAATTATGATCCCAATAGGGTGAAAACCGTGTTACGAAACGGTCTTTCAGTTCAGGCACTGAATTTCTAGCAGAGAACACTTAAAAAGAAATGACCGTAATTCGCGAACCCGAAAACCGATTGACTTGAAACTAATTTCTTTGAATTTCTGATTAAGTTTATTTTTTTACCCCTTTTGTATCATTTTGCTTAATTCTGATCATACGATTTAATGTGATTTTTCTAAATTCTTAGGACGTGTAATGACTTGTATTGCATATGATTTGTTTAGCGGCATAATTCACATATTACCCGACTGCGATACCTTTAGCGATAGTGATCGTCCTTATTTATTTCTCGGTGTATAATGCATTGTCGAACGTGAATGGTATCGGTTTAGTTGTGTCGAGTACGCCAGTAAAATGTGAATGATTCGTGATAGTGAACAACACAGTGAATAGTGAATAAAGTAGTGTTATTGGTGCGTGCTTGTACACAACTAGTCCATATTTATAGATAGTGAGACCTGGGGGAAAAGGGGAAATTGAAGTGGAAAGAAACTTGTATTTAGCGAGATTTGAGATTTAGAAGATGGTTATTCGAACAACGACTCTTATATATCTTAGGTTTGGACTTAGCGGTCCGACCGACAGGGTTATGTCACGGGCAACAGTGGGCCGCAGTTTCGGGTACATACGAGACCCTCGTTAAACATGATCACTCCTTTCCGCAAACTCGATTTCAAAATTGACTTAGAGACCAGTAGGAACACAGGTCGTACATTGCATTGATTATAGACATATCGATTACCTACATTTATTGTCTCCACCGTTATTTCTTTTATTTCTTAATCTCATTATTATTATCATAATATTGCTATTGCGTCGCTCTGACGACCTGAGTATGCATGCTCAGAGCTTGTAGAGGACCCAGTTTAGGAGTCAGACCTACCATTCAAGCTCGCAGAGATCTAGACTGTCGTACCTTCAGTACTTTTATCGCTTTCCATAAATCAACCTTATATTCACACTTGCTTAGTAGTTTCCTTTTCTTTCGAACTACTGTAAACTGTGAACAATGAAATTTGATGTAATAAACTGGTGATGTGTTTCCTTTACTTTCGTGATGTGTTTACTGATTACCATGTAATGCTAGAAGCCGAAGTGTGAATACGGCGGGATTGTTCCCTGACCGTAGGAGCATGACTGGCCTAGTTGCTTCCCGTATTCCGTATTTTGGGAAGCGGGGCATGACAACCGTTTATTAGAGACAGAGAGCTCGGAAAAGTTTGAGCCGGCTCAAGAAGTCTGTTGACAGTTCATTGCGGAGATCAAGGATTCGAGTTTATCTTGAATATTTAGTTTTGGGTGGCAGTTTCGTAATTATTGTATTCCTATTTTATATCAGATTTGTAATAGGGTATAAATAGGATGCTAGGGTTAAAATTTAAAGGTGCAATCTTAATCATAAGGTTTAAGGAGGCGGAACGGTGGCTCCATATCAAGGCACCATTAAGATGAACTTAGAGAGAAGAAGAAGAAGATCTTGTTGGAGATCTATAAGGAGAGTGTTTCTAATCTTCTATAAGGTTTATTCTCTAAATTTCTAATAAAATGTTCTCCTATTTTCTCCAAATCTCTTCTTGTATTGTGTTATTTGATTTTGCGTCTATTCCAGTTGTTGTCCGTTAAATGGAATATTAGTTTAGATCCATCAAGGTTGGTGTTGCCTACACTGCGCGTCCAACAACTGGTATCAGAGCCAACAACTGGTATCAGAGCTCTTTCTTTGATTTTACGATTTAAGTTTATGGTGGGTGACGACATTTGTGTCCGGTCCACATCTTCTTAGATTGTGATTCTATTGAATTAGTTCATAAGTGATTTTCTAGGCTGCAGATGTTGCCGTCGAGATCTTACTCTCCCTTTGACAGAGCCCGGTGGGGAAATGTGGTTCCCTTTTCATTTATGCCCATGGATTGTATACATGGATTGATATGGACTCACCTGCAGGGCAAAAGTTTCATCATTTTTTTTATTTCTTTCCGCGATGCTCTATCATTTCAGCCTTTTTATATCGCGAAAGTCGCGATTGCCCAATCATTTCGGCTTTTTTTTTATCGCGGTGCCCCATTATTTCGGTTATTCTTTTCTTTTTACTCGATATTTTTTTATTGCGAGCCGCCCAAACATTTCGGCTTTTTTTATATGCATATATTTTTCTCGTTGATTTTTATTGCGAGTTGCCCCATCATTTCGGCTATTCTTTTCTTTTTACTCGCTGTTTTTTATTGCGAGTTGTCCAAACATTTCGGCTGTTGTTATATGCATATATTTTGCTCACTGATTTTTATTGCGAGTTGCCCCATGATTTCGGCTATTTCATATGCATTTTTTGGCTCGCTGATTTTTGTTGTGAGTATGGAACTTGAGATCAGATACCAATCTTGGCTTCTGCACCGCTGCGACTGGAATTTTTCCATGAGCGAATCATTATTTGCCGTGAAAGGACTTAAAAATTGACACCTGTTCAGGCATCAACATCGCTACCACTGGAATATTGCCAGGAGCGAATCATTATTTGCTTTTGCTGATTTGAACAAAGATGGCTTAGTAGACAGGATTAGGATCATGTCGACTGAGGCTTTTGACTTTATGAGCCGTAAGGGTCTCATAAAGGGTTTTCTCCCCACGAGTCGAGAGGATCCCGTAGGTGTAGATTCTCCCTAGAAGTCGTGAGGACTCCTAAATGATATTTTCTCTTGCAAGTCGTAAGGATCTTACAAGAATGTTTTCTCCTTATAAGTCGAGAGGACTTGTAAGTGTCGTTCACCACATGAGGACATTCCTCATCATTGGTGGAACTTGGTGGGGGAAATCGTTTATTTGTGCCCGTGGATTGTATACAAGAGCCAATATTGACCGCCCGTAGGGCAACTTGGGGAGTGTGATAGCTTAAGAACAGGTTCAGGTCCCTGTATCTTAAGGCTTTTGAATCCTATCAGCCGTAAGGGTATTATAGGAGGGAATTCTCTTTACGAGTCATGATGATCTCGTAAGTGTAATTTCTCCTTAGGAATCGTAGGGATCCCTAAGTGTGTTGCTTCCTTGTGAGTCGTAAGGATTTCACGCAGGTGTTTTCTCCTCACAAGGTCGAGAGGACCTTGCAGGTGTTTTTATTTTAACAAGATTGCACCCTTTCGGGTTTTCACAAACTCGTCGGTAGCCTTGCTATTTTTACTCATGGAGCCTTATTGGGTTTTCATCCGTGCCCATTTCGCTTATGGACATACTTTTTTTTAATGAGATTGCACCCTTTTGGGTTTTCATAATCTCGCCGGTAGCCCTGCTGTTTTTACCCACGGCACCGTTTCGGATTTTCATCCGTACCCATTTCGCTTGTGGACATACCGTTTTTTTTAATGTGCAGTCTTTGCCGTGGGAGGTTTGATTGCAACACAGATCCCAGGAAAAGATATCACCATGTTTGGGGCAGAGTACTAGTTTAGGGACATTTCGGTCCATGATCGCCATTTTGGAAGCGAAGTTTTAGTTTACGGACATTACGGTCCGTTATTAGTTTAGGGACATCTCGGTCCGTTGTTAGTTTAAGAACGTTTCGGTCCGTTGTAGTTTAAGGACGCCTCGGTCCGTTGTAGTTTTAAGGACGTTACAGTCCGTTGTTTCCGTGTTTGGGACGGAGATTCTGTTGGATACTAGTTTTAGAGTTTTGACTCAAGAAGATAGCGAGCAGACATAAGCGTCGTCATCTTTCATTGACCTGAATCGTGACTCGTCAGGCGTAGTACTTCTTAAGGAATCGGTCGTTTATTGGCCGGAAGGGTCTTTCGCCATGCATGTCCATGAGCAAGTATGCCCCACCTTGGTAGAGCTTGTCAATGATGTACGGGTCGTCATAGTTCGGATCGAATTTCTCCCGTTTAGCACGATTGGGGATCATTGGTCGTTTGACAACTAGTACGAGTTTGCCTTGGCGGAATGTTCGCCTGGTTAGTCTTTCGTATGAGCGCGTCATCCTTGCTTTGTAAGCTTTCAGGTTTTGCTGCGCCATGAGACGATTTTCATCGAGGGCATCGATCTGCTCAAGCCGAAGATGAGTTCGTAACGAACCGCCACTCGTAGAGAGGGTAGCTCTATTTCCAAGGGGAGTACCGCTTCCGTGCCGAATACCAATGCGTATGGTGTTGTATTCGTGGTCATTTTGAACGTGGTTCGATACGCCCAGAGAGCTTCATGCGGTCTCTCGTACCAATCCTTTTTATTTCTGGACACCGTTTTCTTTATGAACTTCATCAAGGTCTTGTTGAAAGCTTCAACTAGACCGTTAGCTCGGGGATCATAGACTGAAGAATATCTCCAGTCTATATTGTGCTGCTGTGCGAAGCGGCTGATCTTATGGCTTCTGTAGGCTGGCCCATTATCCAAGATAATCCATCGCGGAGTGCCGAACTGATAGATGACATGTGTCCTGAAGAAATAGAGGATGTTCTCCGTCTTCACTTCCCTTAGCGGTACTGCCTCTGCCCACTTAGAGAAGTAATCGGTTGTTGCCAGTATGAACCGATGTTTTTTGAATGACGCTGGTTCGATAGGCCCAATTATATCGGTTCCCGACATTTCGAACAGTCAGCTAGCCATCATTGGGTGTAGAGGATTTGGATGCTGATGGATGAAGTCCCCGTGAATATGGCACGAGTGACACTTCTTTGCATATTCAAGGCAGTCCTGAATCATTGTGGGCCAATAGTAACCCATTCTTTTAATCTTTAGCTTCATCTTTGGCCTGGCTAGGTGAGAATCGCAGAGTCCATCGTGAGTTTCTTGGACGACTCTCCTTGCTTCTTTTGGTCCCAGGCATCTTAGCCATAGACAGTCAAATGATCTCTTGTATAGAGTATCATTGACGAAAGCGAAAGACAGAGCTCGTTTCATGAGCTGATATCTTGATGACGCATCTTTGGGCGTTTGATGAGATTTGAAGTAGTCTATGAAGACTTCTCTCCAATCCGTAGCCTCTTCTCCGTCCTCTATTTGGCAGGCTGCTTTTTTGGTCGCTTCCTTCTTTTCAGACGATTCCAGAGTTATTTCTGCTGGCGCGAGAATCTGGCGACTTTGCACAATGATCCTTACGTCATCGAGTTCTTCGTCGGCTAATTCTTTAGCGAGCTTGGTTAATGCACCCGCCTTACTATTTTCTACCCGCGGTATGCTTTCTAGAATGTAGGAGGGGATTTGAGTCAGCAGTTGCTGCACTCTTTCGCCATATTTTACCAACTCTGGTTTGCACGTCTGATAGTCGTCATTTACTTGGCTAACGACCAGCTGGGAGTCTCCATATATGAGGAGGTTTTCGATTCCCATGTCGACAACAATCTCATGACCTGCTATCAAAGCTTCGTACTCAGCCTCATTGTTTGTTCTTGGCTCTATTAATGAAAGGGTGAAACGCATTATCCCTCCTTGCAGAGTCATGAAGATAAGGCCCATCCCGACTTTAATTATGGGGGTGTTTTGGTTTCGCTTTTTCGTGGAAGATGCTCCATCGAAGTAGAGTTCCCATCGGCCATTATTTCCTTCCTCCTCCCTATCGATTGCGTCGAACGCGTGTTCATTTGGCAATTCGCAATTTAAGGGAGAGTCGGCTGGTATAGGGTGCTCAGTGTTTATCACAGAAAACTGCATTTCAATACCACTCATTCATTATCTGTTTTGTTATATATCAGTACTATTAACCAGTGTCTGCTCAGTAAATAAAGATTACAGGTATCCGTGACACAATATTGGAAACACATTCAAAATCACAGATATAACGTTTATGAGCCGACACTGCAACCAGAACTGCAAACCGATCGATATCCAAAGAGTTATTTTGCAACAAACAAAGTGTACACAATTTTGGTCCAACATATAGCAAGTGTGCATACAACTCTTTGACACTTAGACCTACGAAGGGGGCTGCCATGGCACATGGTGGGCACACAAGGGGGATAAGAATGAAAAATGCAAAAAAGGTGTGATGTGATATAAAGCATAATGTTTCCCTCCAAATCCCTGAGTACAACCAGGCTTCTACAAAGAAATCAAGTAATACCAGTGGAATTGTGGAGAGCACACAACATCACACAACAAACACGGCCCCAATGACCAACAAAAAACCGGCGACACCCCACAAAATCCCGATCTCGCCGGCCCCACCATGCCAAATGCTCCCCAATTTTCTTCTGGCTCTTACTTGCAGTCATATCAACTCATTTTTATTACTTGTTTAATCTTATTTTGTGCCTAGAAAAAAGGCAGATCAGTGGGCAAGGGAGTGAGGACACATTTTCTCATTTTCTTTATACTAGATACACTTTTGTTTTCTTTTTGTTCTTGTACATAGCTAGTTCCCATTGAGTTCCTTACCTTCTCTTGATCTTGCAACCTTTTCATTGAGCTTGCAAGTTTAAGTTTTGGTTATTGAACTCAAGGTTTGTATCATTATTTGGAATCAATAAAGCTTTCATTTTTCTTTGAGTTCTTAGCCTTCTCTTGATCTTGCAACCTCTTCATTGAGCTTACAAGTTTAAGTTTAGGCTATTGAACCCATGGTTTGTAATATCGCTTTTGGTTCTTAGTATTTCTTTCTCTTTCCTTACTTGCAATTTTCATTCTTGCCATTTACTTACTTACTCTTTTATTACCTTGCAATTTACTTTCTTATAATGTTGTGTATTCTTTTCTTTGTATCTTTTCATTTGCTCTCTTTCTTTTTGTGGTTTTGATGGTTTGTGAGTATTGATGTTGTTAGGAAAAAGAATAGTGTTGTAAGTTGAGATTTTCTTTTCTCATTTCTTTTGCCCGATATTTTCAATTAAACTCTGTCCAAACCTTACGCAAGCGTTCCGTTAGGCACCTACCCTACCAAGGTATCGGTGACCCCTAACAGCAACAGGTTGCGTTCGGTTTGGCCGGAGGCGAAAGCCAAGAGACAAGAACGGGCGGACAAGGGTCAATAAGCCGGATTTTTCAAATACCGTGCTTAAGCACCCTAATCCATGTTGTTGCTGATTACTCTAACTTCAATAGTCATGTTCGGTATAAAAGATTGAGTACGGAATTCACTAACTTACACTAACCTATCTAATCCTAACAACTTATATTGTGCATATATACACTTAGGTTAGAAACAAACATTCTGCCACGCGCATTAACTCGTCATAACAAGAATGTGAAACGCTCCGTCTCTCTGCGGACGACCCGTACTCATCGCGGCTAGCTACCAAGCGATGCCGTCCTGATTGCGGATATGTTTAGAACTTTAAAATACGGTACGCGTGAAAGCACGTGCCAATCAAATGGCGCCATTGCCGGGAAGACGGTAACGTTTTTATTCTTGTTATTTCGGGTTAATCTTGTTTATTTCATCTAACACTATTCTTAAAAACAAAACAAAAAATCAAAAAATTTCAAAACCAAAACAAAAAATTAACATGTCTAATTTTTTTGTTCTCTGGATTTTTGACCTGCAAGCACTCTGTGATTAATTAAAAAAGTTAAACAATACCATCGAGACACTAGTGGAACACTGAGATACCTGTAGAAATTTGGAGCTCAAACTCCAAGGGAAAACTGGCGACATCCCCTAGAAACCCGGCGCCGCCGGATTATTTGCCTCTATTTGCTCCAAATTTTTTCCCTGTGCTCCAGTGTTCTAATTGAAAGGTTACGCTAGTGCCCCGGCTAACTACCGTGGCCAAATGCAGAACAAATTTTTTTCTAACGATTAGAGCATGGCGCTAGAATAATCTTTAACCCGGATCTTTCTATAAACCTATCTAGCAAAAGTTGTAGTGCTATCTACTATGAAAGAAGTCTCACCAAACGATCCAAGTCCTTCGGTCTTCTTTCCTCTTCGTTAGCTCCAAGTGGACATCTTGAACATGCTTGATCTTCTTTGTTGGCTCCTTTGGTTCTCCGCGATCGATCTTGCTCTCCGGTCCTCCTTTGTCGTAAATGATCCACCCGAGAGATATGATCCATGTCTTTAGCTCCACACAGAGTGGAGCAACTAGATAGCTTGGGTTGCTAAACCAAGTAGTCTAGGATTTAGTGTGATAATCTAAGTGTTTTGCTATCTCTTTCTTACCTTTTCACTTGTTTCTCAACTCATGAGAAGGGTAGTGAAGAGGATGATGATGAAGGTGGAGGTAACTCAAGAGGATGGAGGAGATGAAGAAAAATGGGAGCTCAAGAATTATGAAGCATGCAATTGAGAGAAAATCAACACAATGGTTTTGTGTATCAATTTTCATGAATAAACAAGTGTAGCCATGCTTCAATAGTAACCACAAATGAATAAAGAATTCATTTGTGAACTATTTAAGCCATGCCACTCACCATGCCTCCCTCTCCTTAATTTCCACCTCATTTCCATTTATTAATAAATGGAAAAGTCCATGATGAGGTGTCCACCTTCTAGAAGGTTATCTGTAATAAAATACGGATTACAGTCTGCTGTATTTACATACCTGCATTCGGATAAAAATACGAATGCCCAAAGAGATAGAATAATACAAAGAACGTAATACTAGAATATGCATATCGAAATACATATATGTAAACTATTAAATCAATATCTGATTTAATAATCCGGCTCAAACCCGAGCCGGATAGTATTACCAACTGTCCGATCGAAAGTCCGAGTACAAAGTACATTAATCGATCGAGACCCTGCACGTATCCAATACGGCTACTACATCATTTCGCCTGAACCAGGGAAACCCTCTGTGTGGGACTCTAAAGACTGGACAGTACGCCGGCAGTGAGTTACTGGATAAATCCCTAACCACAAGCACGTCAGCGGTACTAGCTGTACGTAACGGATATCCGGGTACCTGTCGAAAAGGAAGGCCGACGAGCAAACTCATCCGGATCCCTACTGAGCCTATCTGTGACAATCTCCGTACAGTCCGGTCTCTTCATCTGAGAGTATTGCATACCGGGTCTGGGGGGGCGGGGGTAAACGTCAGACCCTAATAACCTAGTAATTCATGCTGATGAGGCTCAGGACCAATCCGGAAAACTACTGATCAGCCTATCAGTAAATCCCAACTGCCTTGGCCAAGATCTTATGGTCCCGACCAATCAAACAAAGTGCGATATCGAATCCCAATACCGGGAGAGACGAATCCCCGACAATCTCTCACTGCCTCCATGTGGCTCGGGACTGTATCCAACCAAAACCTGTTTGCACGACTCAGTAGAGCCATAGTAGGGTAGAGATCAAAGAAAAGTAGGAACTCATACGAGACAAATGACGATCTCAGGTCTAAAGACTAACCTATACTCATGTCTGTTCCCCTCCGAAAGACGGCGCGCAAGGCTGCGATGTCTTGGCGCTGAGATTCGGGGCAGATGCTAATTGATGCTATCCGTTCACCTCTCCGAAGATGCCAAGTTGGTTTATGGCACCATGTATCGAAGGTTTGAGCGGATGCGACCGATGTAGCAGACTTCGTCAGATTCCCCCTCGTTGAGGGGTTTTTGATTGTGGGGACGCTCTTCCCTGCAGGCGCAAGCCCCTGCAGTTAATTACGCTACCGCATTGCAGTAACAACTTTCTCCTTCTCCAGATGGTCACTTCGTGTCGTGGGTTTTGTTTTATGTTTTACTGCCCGTGGATCGTCTACGGAGACTGAGTTATGTCGTCGCCCGTAGGGCATGGACTAGTCCAAATCCGCCTTATCTTAAATTTGGGTTTGGGGGTTTGGTTTGAGGATACGTCAGCCATGCTTGGGGCTAAGATCAACTCAAACGTTTGTTAAGGATACGTTAGTCTAACTTTGTGACTAAGATCAACTTAACGGGATCGTTTAGATCCTACAAAAGAGTGTTTGGACTCTAATGTTCCAGTTTAGGGACGTGGCGGTCCATCGTATATGTGACCGTCGGGACCCGTCACCTCTCTGACGACGTTGAAGGATTACAACGGCGGATGTCAGAGGAGTTCAGAGATGTACCCTCGAGCCAGAGTTAATTAGGGGGATTCATAGTCCAGTCTGCTTGAAGGTTTAAGGACGCGTTAGCCATCTTTGAGGCTAAGATCAACTTAAACAGGACCATTTAGATCCGACGAAAGAGCATATAGGGGCTCTATTGTTCTAGTTTAAGGACATTGCGGTCCGTGGGTAGTTTGAGGACATTGCGGTCCATGGGTAGTTTAAGGACATTGCGGTCCATGGGTAGTTTAAAGACATCTCGGTCAATGGGTAGTTTAAGGACATTGCGGTCCATGGGTAGTTTAAGGACATTGCGGTCCATGGGTAGTTTAAAGACATCTCGGTCAATGGGTAGTTTAAGGACATTGCGGTCCATGGGTAGTTTAAGGACATTGCGGTCCAAGGGTAGTTTAAAGACATCTCGGTCAATGGGTAGTTTAAGGACATTGCGGTCCATGGGTAGTTTAAGGACATTGCGGTCCAAGGGTAGTTTAAAGACATCTCGGTCAAGGTTAAGGACGTCATAGTCCATGGGTTTAAGGACTCCACAGTCCGGTATGTGCTCTGGATGCTTCACACGGGTTCACTGCCGTGCTAGGCGAGGACCAGGCTCCGCTCTGGATGCTTCACACGGGTTCACTGCCGTGCTCTGCGAGGACCAGGATCCGCCCTGGACGTTTCCCGCGGGGTCAAGGAGTGACGTTATCCACGTTCCACGTAACCAGGAATTTTGTATCATGCATGGGTTTAAGGACCCCACAGTCCATGTCATGAATGGTCTTCGGGACCCGTCACCTCTTTGAAGACATTGAGGGATTACAATGCCAAATATCAAAGGAGTGAAGAGATGTACCCTAGAACCGGGGTGGATTAAATAGTCTTTGGCCCAATTGATCGATTATTGTTATGAGCCCATCGGCCCAGTTAATCACAGATTGAGGACTTATGGCCAGCTTGGGCTAAGTCCAGTCAGGTCTGGAATATTGACTCTTTGTTGTTCCATTGAGGGAGAATGTTTGCCTCTATCCCTTTAGCCAATTGGGCCAAAGCCTGGTGTTAAATACTTCAGAGCAATCAGTGTTGAACACTGGGAATAGTGTTCAACACTAAGAGATAATTGGTGTTAAACACTAGTAATAAGGCTTTTTCAAATTAGTGTTAAACACTAAAACAGATCAGTGTTGAATACTGCCAATAAGGCTTTTTAACCAGCATTGAATGCTAAGGCCCGACAGTGTTTTAACACTGGGCTTGAGAGTTTTAATTTTAGTGTTAAACACTAAGGCAAGAAGGGTCACGTGGCAGCACGTGAGAGCGCCTTCCCTTCAGTTGTTCTGCTGAAATTATCACTTCTTTCAAAGCATCACGTGCTATCACGTGATGGGCATTCAAATGCTTGTATATTAGAGTTTCTGCCAAGGTCACGTGGATCACGTGGGGTGCTGCCTCAAAGGGACTTCTGTAGCTCTTTTGAGAGGGTCACGTGGTGACACGTGACCCTACCTCCATGTATGTAGTTTAGAGCATCTATTGATCTTTCTTTTCAGGAATTAAATTCCTCGGGCTTTAATTTTCAAAGGAATTAAATTCCTACTTCCTTTCGATCCCTGAACCTTCTGTAGGAATTAAATTCCTTGTTTATGTGAAGAACTGAATAGGGTTAAACCCTAATGAAAGCTTTTAAGGAGCTAAACTTCTCGTTTTAAAGAAAGGGAATTAAATTCCTGCTGTTTCAACAGAACTATGTTCTTAATTAGGGTTAAACCCTGCTTCTTTTATTTTGAAGGAATTAAATTCCCATGATATAGGGTCGAGCCCTAATTTTATTTTAAAGGAATTGAATTCCTATAGTTCTGCGAGAATTAAATTCTCATGCTTGCATTCCTTCTCTATGTTTTGGATCTGCATGGCAGGATCTCGACCCATTGAGAATTAAATTCTCAACCTAAAGGGGAGATGTGCACTTTGCAGATCCTCTATCAAAGAGAGAAGAAATGTGCTCTTCTGTTTTATGTATCAGAGTTAAACTCTGTTGGGAATTAAATTCCCCCTCTTTCAAAAGGCCTTCCCTTTCTTACCTAGGGTTTTTGCAGAAGATCCAAGTCTTTTTCAAGTATCAAAGCTTTTCTCCTTTTTTCTTTTTTCTGCGTGTGTATCTCTCTCTCTTTTGTATCTCTTGGCTCCTATTTATAGGAGAAGCAGCCGAATCAATCAGTTTTTGACGAATCTTCATGGAGATATTTGATTTGCATTTATTGTTCATTCTGGACCTTTGGATTATTAGGTGAATATTATTCACCGTTGGATTTCAAATCCAGAGATTCTCCCTTTTTATTTTGGTTAGATTTAAGGGGGAAATCTTTCCAAACCCGAGATTTTCCATAAATAAATGACCTCTGAATCTTTAATTTGATTGGATGCATATAGTCGCGTTCCTTTGGAAAGATTTGCATTTCTCTCAGAATTTAATTCTGTTGATAGAATGGGCTTTGAAAGCCGGTCACGTGTGACCACGTGATCCATGGTCACGTGTGAGCACGTGACCCCCTTTGGAATGAGCCATTTGCGCTGTGTCTTCTGATTGCTGCTTAAATGTCACGTGCTACCACGTGACCCCTGGTCACGTGTGAGCACGTGACCCTTGCTTGAACTCTCTTTCCTTGGTTCGTCTGGAGAACGAGTCTGCTGTCTTGAACGTCACGTGCCAACACGTGACCGCTAGTCACGTGTAAGCACGTGACTCTCCTCTGAAGCTTTTCCCAGAAGCTTTCCTGATTTTAAATCAGGAAACAAATGCCCCCACAGCGTTGTTCTCACGTGTCTGCACGTGAGTGCAACGCTGTCACCTCTTGTGACCGTTGGATTCCTCTAGGGATCTGGGGAGACGAAACGTTTTCATTGCTTTCTATAAATACTGCCGTCTCTTCACAGGAGCCTTCACTTTGCTCCTTCTTCTTCCTCTGAGAATTTCTTCCTTGAGAATTTAATTCTCGCTTTCAGAGCTCAGTTCTCTGTCTTGAACATTTCCCAGAGTTTAACTCTGTTCGCAAAGAACCTTTTTTTTTTCAGGTAATGGTGTTGAACGGCCAAAGCGCCTTCGTCTTTAAAAGCACTTTTTGGATTTCAAATCTGTATTAAGGGTTTCGCAAAGAACCCATTTTTCTTCAAGTTTTTTCTTAAGAACAGGGAACCTTCGAACTGTAGATCTCTTAGAGTTTAGGCGATCTTCGGGGAGATGATGACAGCGTTTCAACTCCCTGGACTTTAAGTCCATCAAAATTATTCCTGGGAGTTTAATTCCCTCTTTCCTGATAAGGAATTTAATTCTTATGAAGAACTCCGTTTCTTCACCCAGAGGCTCCTTGGGGTCTCTTGGCCCGAGGCTGTCCTTCTGTAATTAATGCGAGGGGGATCTTGTAATAATTCTCGTGACTTTTATTTCAGGTATCATGGATGCCCATCTGTATCGTCTTGACGAGATCATCTCGTACGGGAATATTCGTGCGCTGGGCCGCAGTCAGAACCAGGAGTTCACTAATGCTCAGTGTGCCGAGATCATGGGCCGCTTCGACGAGTACAATCATCGGCTACTTCCCCGTCGCTCTTCTCTTCTGAGGCTGATCGTGCTGGCGATCCGGGAGGCACTTCCTCTCTTTTGTGCCGGCATACCGCTCGGGGACTTGGACATTGCCGAGGATAAGGTGCATTCGGTGTACCTTATGGGCTTGATCTCAAAGAGAAGGCGGGATGATCTCATTGATCTCCTTCATCAAATTTTTCAGCAATCAGCTATACTGGGCGCCTACCGGAGGGAGGAGGACATCCGCGGGGACCCCGATGCCTGTGACCGTGAGAGAAAGCATACTCGGGAGGTTCGAAATGCTTGGAAGATCTTGAATAAAGTCAATTCCGAGTTTCTCAACCCGTGCCCCGTGTCTGAAGCCTTACCATTGTAAAAGTTTTTCTTTTATTTTGTATCGCCTTCTTGAAGTCTGGATGATAAGCTTTGTTATGTCTCTGTGTGTTTGCATACTTTTTCTCTGAAATCTTATTATTCTGTTACTATTGTCGTTTGTGCTTTAATATGCAGGGTATCACTCCATGTTCTTTCCTTTAAATGCACATTAGGTTTGGGTCTCACGTGTTCTACACGTGAGATCTTCTGATGGGATTGTTGACAAAATTTTCCATGCCGCATTTTTAGCGCGTATTATCAGATGCACAAAAGGAGCCTTGGAAATAGTTATTTCTCCTTGATTTTCGATGCCTTTCCTTTTTGGGCCCTGGAAACATCTTTCGCATGCAAGATTTTCCGCGCATAGCACTTAATGCACTTCTTTATATTCTTGAGGCCATAGTCTATTTTTCTCTTCACAGTGAAATTCATTCTCATATCGACGTGATTTAATTTGAGGAGTATCTGAGCGCTATGGCCTGCAACCGCCCACACGCTCGTCGACAGCCATGGGAGGTGCCTATCGAGGAGATGATCCCCCGCTTTGCCGCTCGGTTGGTGGATCCCCTCCTTACCGACAACGAATGCGACTCAGCCATGCATGAACTCTCGATCCGTAGGGGGTCTCCTCTCCCGATGGGTTCTCAATGGCTCCGGATGATTCTCGCGGCTGTGCTTGCCGACATCCCTCCTCACCCAGCAGAGATGACCCTGGCGATGCTTGATGCGGCGGAAGAGAAGCTCGAGGGCTTTCATGAAGCTTGCCTGATTACTCAGGCTTTGAAGGATTGCTCAATTCATATGCTGGGCCAAATCAAGGCCCGGCGAGCTATTATGTCTGCTTTCGCGGACGAACACGGCGCCAATCGGTGGGGAGCGACTCCTCGTGAGAACCGTCGCTTCGATGTGCTGGAGAGAGCAGAGAGAGAGATGGAGAATTTTGTCCTTTGCTTCGTTAACCCCTGTGCCGTTGATCCCACGTTTGGTGATCTTTTCCGTTGTTTTTAAATTAGTCCTCTTCTTTTGTATGCTTTATGCTGAATCCCTATGTAGGCTTGGTACTCGTATGCATGTTTTCGCTTGCCTGAATAAACATTGTGTTCTTCTTATGCAAGCTTCTTCTAATTATCAACATTGTCATTATGTCGCATGCAAATTAATGCCTCAAACTTTATTTCTTCTTCGGATGCTTATATAATCGTGAACACATGCTTGATAGGATAAACACTGGAAATTTTCTCATTGCTTTTCATACCGGGTGATGTGAACATGTTTCAGATCGATCGTCTTTGTCGACCGGGGGCTCATTTATACGGTCTTGTAAATGTCTCGCGTTCGATGCTGTGGTTGCGAGTGCGGGCTTTCGTGGCCACGTAGCGAACATATTGTTGTGTGAGAAAAGGGTTCGGTAGTAAAAATTTTGAGAGAGAGCTAGCCTTCAAAGCGTTGGGCGAGCTTCAGGTCAGCCTCACAATTAAAGCCAACAAGCGTATGACCTTTGGCGAGTGCCTCAGGAATCCATCAAGGAGATGGTGGCTCTTGATAAAGCTGCCACGTTTACTCGCGAGAGGGTTGAGGCTCACAAGGCCACTGAAGAAGAGCTTGAAGCTCGGCTCGCTTCATATCAGGCCCAACAAGCTCAGGCGGAGGCTCGTCTTCTGGAGATCCTGCGTCATGAAGCCGTGGCTCAACAACAGAATGACGAGCTGGTGAAATTACTGCACCGCCCGCCGGCTTAAGGACTTGTATCTTTTCTTCTATTTTTTGTATATACTCATGAATAAGGGTATCTTCCTTTTTTGTTTCTTTCATGAATTGTATTTTGTATCCATTTTGGTTTATGAATGAAAGGTACAATTTTTCTTCTCAATGACGTGTCCCCTTTTTTTTGACTGCGTTCTGCGGATATCCTATCTTGATTTCCTTGCAGGACAGGGATGACTCAGGATTCAGGTTTAAGATATGCTTCCTAAGACTTCTGCATTTTACGAGCCACGAGGGTCTCATAAAGAGTTTTCTCTCCCAGCCGTGAGGATGTGCGAGTGCCGGATGCGGTTACCCTCGCCCGTGTTCTACGGAGTCAGGGGTTTCTCGAGATATTGTAGTTTAAAGACGTCGCGGTCAAGGTTAAGGACCTCGTAGTCCGTGGATTTAAGGACTCCACAGTCCGATGTTAGTTTTAAGACATCACGGTCAAGGTTAAGGACCTCATAGTCCGTGGATTTAGGGACTCCACAGTCCGATGTTTGGTTACAGGGACCCGTCACCTCTTTGAAGACGTTGAGGAATTACAACGCCGGGCATCAAAGGAGTGAAGAGATGTACCCTTAAACCGAGGCAAAAATCTGTGAGGAATAGGGGTGGTTGGTCGTTAGTTTTAAGACATCGCGGTCGAGGTTAAGGACGTCATAGTCCGTGGATTTTAAGGACTCCACAGTCCGGTGTTTGCTCTGGATGCTTCACACGGGTTCACTGCCGTGTTTGGCGAGGACCAGGCTCCGCTCTGGGCGTTTTCCGTGGGGTCAAAGAGTGACGTTATCCACGTTCCACGTAACCAGGAATTTTGCACTAGATGCTTCACACGGGTTCACTGCCGCGTTAGGCGAGGACTAGGCTCCGCTCTGGATGCTTCACATGGGTTCACTGCCATGCTCTGCGAGGACCAGGATCCGCTCTGGACGTTTTTCACGGGGTCAAAGAGTGACGTTATCCGCTTTCCACGTAACCAGGAAGTTTGCACTAGATGCTTCACACGGGTTCACTGCCGCGTTAGGCGAGGACTAGGCTCCGCTCTGGATGCTTCACATGGGTTCACTGTCATGCTCTGCGAGGACCAGGATCCGCTCCGGACGTTTTCCACGGGGTCAAAGAGTGACGTTATCCGCTTTCCACGTAACCAGGAAGTTTGCACTAGATGCTTCACACGGGTTCACTGCCGCGTTAGGCGAGGACTAGGCTCCGCTCTGGATGCTTCACATGGGTTCACTGCCATGCTCTGCGAGGACCAGGATCCGCTCTGGACGTTTTCCACGGGGTCAAAGAGTGACGTTATCCGCTTTCCACGTAACCAGGAAGTTTGCACTAGATGCTTCACACGGGTTCACTGCCGCGTTAGGCGAGGACTAGGCTCCGCTCTGGATGCTTCACATGGGTTCACTGCCATGCTCTGCGAGGACCAGGATCCGCTCTGGACGTTTTCCACGGGGTCAAAGAGTGACGTTATCCGCTTTCCACGTGACCAGGAAGTTTGCTGGTTGTATCCGCATTTCCCGGGATGGGGGTTGACTCTCGGCGATATGTGTCGCCGAGTCATGGAACTTGGGGTTGCCGCTGTTCCGTTTCGCTTGATGTTGTGTCGTCGAGGCGATGAAGCTAGGAATTTTGGCCTTCGCTTCATTTGCTGGTATCGCGTCTGCTGTATCGAGACGAATGCCGCGGTGATGAACACTAAGTTATCTGTGAACCGCTGAGATTTTACAAGTTGTCCCATCATTTCGGCCATTTTGTCATGCATGTGTGGCTTGCTAGCTTTTTGCGGCAAGCTCGGATTTCTTGGATACGGGTTTCGGCATCAGCACCGCTACAACTGGAATGTTGCCAGGAGCGGATCATCATTTGCCTCTGTCGACGTTTGAACAAAGGTGGCTTAGCAAACAGGGTTAAGGGTCCTGTCGACCAAGGCTTTTGACCTCACGAGCCGTAAGGGTCTCACAAAGGTGTTTCTCCCTACAAGTCGTGAGGATCTTGCAGGTGTGTTTTCTCCTTAAGAATCGTGGGGATTCTTAAGTGCATGTTCTCTTGTAAGTCGTAAGGATCTTACAAAGAGGATTTTCCCCTTATAAGTCGAGAGGACTTGCGAGGGTTGTTCACCATGTAGATATATCCCTAGTCACGGGTGGGACTTTGTTAGGGAAATGTCTATTCGCGCCCGTGGATTGTATACAAGGGTCAGTCCGAGCCGCTTGTAGGGCAATATCGAAAGTTGTGGGAGTTGCTTAAGAACAGGTTAAGGTTTCTGTAACTTAAGACTTTCAAATCTTATGAGCCGTGAGGGTCCCATAAGAGAATTCTCCTTACGAGTCGTGAGGATCTCGCAAGTGTAATTTCTCCTTAGGAATCGTGGGGATCCCTAAGTGTGTTTCTCCCTTATGAGTCGTAAGGATCTCACGCGGGTGGTTTCTCCTTAAAAGGTCGAGAGGACCCTGTAAGTGTCTTTTAACGAGGTTGCGCCCTTTCGGGTTTTCACAAACACTCGCCGGTAGCCCTGCTGTTTTTACTCACGGAGCCCTTTCGGGTTTTCATCCGTGCCCATTTTGCTTTATGGACATACCGTTTTTTTTTTTTTTTTTTTTTTTTTTTTTTTTTTTATCATCTTGCCAGCCTAAGGATGCTGCGGCAGTAGTTTAGGGACGTTTCGGTCCGTCGTTAGTTTAAGGACGTTTCGGTCCGTCGCTAGTTTAAGGACGTTTCGGTCCGTCGTTAGTTTGAGGACATTTGGGTCCACCGTTAGTTTAAAGACGTTTCGGTCTGTTGATAGTTTAAGGACGTTTCGGTCTGTTCATAGTTTAAAGACGTTTCGGTCTCTTGTTAGTTTAAGGACGTTTCGGTCCCTTGTTAGTTTAAGGACGTTTCGGTCCGTCGTTATGGGAAGGCCAGCTACTGCTTGTAAAGTCTGAGCCTTGGAAGATAGCGAGCGGACATAGTCGTCGTCATCTATCGTTGACCCAGGCTGTGGCTCACTAAGCATAGTATTTCTTCAAGAAGCGGCCATTTATTGGTCTGAAAGGCCTCTCACCGTGCATGTCCACGAGTAGATAGGCTCCACCCTGGTAAACCTGGTCTATGATGTACGGGCCTTCATAGTTTGGCTCGAATTTTCCCCGCTTGGCACGATTGGGAATCATGGGTCTTTTGACCACTAATACGAGTTCGCCTTGGTGGAATGTCCTCGGCCTGGTCAATTTTTCGTACGAGCGCGTCATCTTTGCTTTGTAGGCTTCTAGATGTTGTTGCGCTATGAGTCGGGTTTCGTCGAGGGCATCAAGCTCCTCAAGTCGAAGGTGGGCATTTTCTTCGTCGGTCAGTTCGTGGTGGACTGCCACTCGTAGAGAGGGTAACTCTATCTCGAGGGGGAGTACTGCCTCCGTCCCAAATACCAACGCGTATGGCGTTGTATTTGTGGACGTCTTGAATGTAGTTCGATAAGCCCAAAGGGCTTCTTGCAGCCTCTCGTGCCAGTCTCTCTTATTCCGGGAGACGGTCTTTTTTATGATCTTCGTCAAGGTCTTATTGAAGGCCTCGGCCAGACCGTTGGCTCGCGGGTTGTAAACTGAAGAATACCTCCAGTCTATATTGTGCTGCTGCGCGAAGCGGCTAATCTTATGGCTCCTGTAGGCTGGCCCGTTATCGGAGATAATCCGCCGTGGGGTTCCAAACCGATAGATGACGTGCGTTTTGAAGAAATGGAGGATATTCTCCGTCTTCACTTCCCTCAGTGGTACTGCTTCTGCCCATTTGGAGAAGTAATCAGTTGTCGCCAGGATAAAACGGTGTCCCCGAGATGATGCTGGTTCAATGGGGCCGACTATGTCAGTCCCCCACATCTCGAATGGCCAGCTGGCCACCGTTGGGTGTAGCGGATTTGGATGTTGATGGATAAAGTCTCCATGAATCTGGCACGAGTGGCATTGCTTCGCATACTCGAGGCAGTCCTGGATCATTGTGGGCCAGTAGTAGCCCATTCGTTTAATCTTTAACTTCATCTTTGGGCCTGCTTGATGAGAGCCGCAAAGCCCGTCGTGGACTTCCTGAACGACTTTTTCTGCTTCGTCAGGTCCTAAGCATCTCAGCCATAGAGAATCGAGCGATCTCTTGTATAGGGTATTGTTGACAAAAGCGAAAGATAGAGCTCGTTTCATGAGCTGATGTCTTGAAGACGCTTCTTCGGGCATTCGGCGGGACTTAAAGTAGTCTATGAAGACTTCCCTCCAGTCTTCGGCCTTCTCATGGTCCTTTATTTGTAGGGTCATCTGCTCAGTCGCTCCCTTTTCTTTGCATGATTCCGGAGATATTTCTGCCAGGGCGAGCACTCGACGGCTTTGTACCACGATTCTGACGTCATCGAGGTTCTCGTCAGCCAGTTCTTTAGCGAGTTTGGCCAACGCGTCTGCTTTGCTGTTTTCCGCGCGCGGTATGTTCTCCAAAGTATAGGAGGGAATTTGGGCCAACAGTTGTTGCACTTTTTCGCCGTATCTCACCAACTCCGGTTTGCACGTTTGGTAGTCACCATTAACTTGGCTAACGACCAGCTGAGAATCCCCATATATAATGAGGTCTTCAATTCCCATATGAATGGCAAGCTCGAGACCTGCTATCAGGGCTTCGTATTCAGCTTCATTGTTTGTCCTCGGCTCTGTTAAGGAAAAGGCGAAGCGCATTATCCCTCCTTGTGGAGTCGCAAAGATGAGGCCTATCCCTGACTTGACCATTGGGATACCTTGCTTTTGTTTCTTTATAGAGGACGCTCCATCGAAATAGAGTTCCCATCGGGTGCTTCCACCGCTAATCGCATCAAATGCATGCTCGTCCGGAAGTCACAATTCAAAGGAGAATCGGCCGGTATCGGGTGCTCAGCGAGGAAATCGGCAATGGCCTGGCCTTTCACTGCCTTGAGAGGTTGATATGTTATCGAGAACTCCATCAAGAGCAGGGCCCATTTAGCGAGTCGTCCCGTCAATATGGCTTTTGACATTAAGTATTTAAGAGGATCCACCTTCGAGATGAGACAGACTTCGTGTGCCAACGCATAGTGCCTGAGCTTTGTTATCGCGAAGATTAACGCCAAGCAATGTTTTTCAATGGGAGAGTAATTGCTTTCTGCCCCCAGTAGAACTCGACTTAAGTAGTAGAGTGCTCTCTCTTTCCCCTGATCGTTCTCTTGCGCCCATAGTGCGCCCAAGGAACCTTCGAGGGCGGTTGTATAAAGAATGAGGGGTTTTCCCTTGACCGGCGCAGCTAATACCGGCGGGTTCTGCAGGTACTGCTTAATCTCGTCTAGTGCGCCTTGGCATTTTTGATCCCAGACGAATGGGGTTCCCTTCTTCATCAGGTGACTGTAGGAGCGGCATTTGCCTGAAAGATTTGCGATAAATCGCCGGATGTATGCGAGCTTCCCTTGGAGAGACCGCAACTGTTTGAGGGTTCTTGGCGGGGGCATTTCCATGATCGCTTTAATCTTTGACGGATCTATCTCAATACCTCGGTGTCGGATGACGAATCCCAAGAATTTTCCCGAGGAGACTCCAAACGCGCATTTGAGGGGATTCATCTTCAAATTATATTGCCGAAGGCGTTGAAATACAGTCTCTAGGTGCTTTAAGTGATCTTCATATGACATGCTCTTTACTACGAGGTCGTCGATATAGCACTCGACGATGTCATGTATGAGGTCATCGAAGATCTTTGTCATGGCCCTTTGATAGGTAGCGCCGGCGTTCTTTAGTCCGAAGGGCATAACCCTGTAGCAAAATACACCCAAAGGGGTCCGGAAAGCGGTGTGCTTCTGGTCTTCGGGATGCATTTTTATCTGATTGTATCCTGAGGAACCGTCCATAAAGGAGAAGATCTCGTGAGTGGACGTGTTATCTATCATTAGCTCGGTTACCGGCACTGGGAAATCATCTTTTGGACAGGCCTTGTTGAGATCCCTGAAATCCACGCATATACGCACCGTCCCATTCTTCTTCATCACCGGGACGATATTGGCGATCCAATCGGGATATTGGACTTCTTGGATAAATCCAGAATCGATCAGTTTCTTGACTTCGGCGTTGATGCTCATCTCAAGCTCGAGTCGCATCCTTCTTGGCGCCTGCTTGACTGGCTTGATATCTGGGGATATTGCTAATCTGTGCACGGCGACCTCCGGATCTAATCCTGGCATCTCAGAGTAGTTCCACGCGAAGCAGTCTTTATGCCGTAGAAGCACGTTCTTTAACGCGGCCACCCTCTCTTCAGAGAGTAGCTCGCTGACAAATGTTGGTCGCGGGTCCTCTGCCGATCCCAACTCAATCTTTCTGAGGTTATCTGCGGTAGTATGTATACCGTCTTCCAGTTCTTTCGGAGCGGGCGGAAATTCCGAGATCACCTCATCATCGCTGTTCTCGAAGCACCGGGGAAGGTCATCTATGTTCTCGGGCTCTTCTTTTAATATCGTAATCGTATAACAGGTACGAATCCGCTCCCAGGACTGAGGTGGATCCGGTTTTGCTCTTGCGGCTTTGGGTTCGTGCTTTCGGGGCGGTGTTACCCTCCAGCTGTTGGATAAAGCGAATCTGCCCCTTTGGTACTGGTCCTCGACCCAGTTCTTGAAGGTGAAGCAGTCTTCGGTAGGATGTCCTATGGCTCGGTGATAAGAGCAATAGCCCGAGCGAGAGGCCTTATTAGCTTGTTCAGGGTATCTAAACTCTGGAAGCGTGATCATCTGATGTTTTAGGGCGAGCTTGAGTAACCTTTCCGTCTTGTCTCGGGGGAAGGAGTACGCTCGACTCATCTTTTCTATGAAGGACGAATCCGAGCTGTGCAGTACCCGATCACGTAACCCTCTAATCCTGCGTCGTTGTTGTCGGCTCTTTTTTCCGCTTCTCGACTTATTTCCGTCTCCGCATCGGGCCTTTCGCATGATGGGTTGACAAGGATGAGCATTCTTGCCTTTCGCAGCCTGTTGAAATAGACGTTGCGTCCTGGCCTTCTCGTAGATGGCCATTTCGCGGCTGTGGTCTTCCCGAGCTTTCTGACCCACTTTCCTGATAGGCTTGCTCATTCGTTCTTCAAACGACGGACTTGGCGCTTCAATCGCAGGGTCTGGTTTTGATGAGGGATTGGTATCTCCTGACGGGGCGTCCTCTTCTTCATCAAAGGTATATATAGCGTAGCTGCTGTGGGCCCGCTCTCGTTTTCCGGTTCTCGCGTATCCAAGCCCGAGTGTCTCCATTTTCCCGTTGGACAATTTGCGTTGGGTTCCAGGGACATCCCAAATCTTGTTGTAGAACCGAGCCTGTCGAACAGTTTGTTTTAAAGGTACCCCTTGGCGCTTCAATAGCTTCTTTAATCCATTTGTATAGTATCTGGGCAGACGGATGGGCTGGAGTCTGTCGCATGTAGCATCTACGCCGTGCCAGATCTCTTTCTCTACTTTCGACTCTGAGGATCGATAGAATAGGATCATCTTCTCACTCTTTCGCCTGGGGGGGACGCAAAACGTTTGCAGCTCTTGCACACTGTGAGCTTGAAGCGTGTCGAGGTCCTTGTAGTGTTTTCGCGGTACCATGGTGATTTGCAAACTATGGCCATCGCTGAGGGGTGCTTGCATTGAAAGCCGATTGGAGAATACGGCATTGACCTCATCTTCCGAATCACTTCCGAAGACCAGCATGGGGATGGGCGTCCTCTGGTTGTTGCGTTGAGCTGGCCCCGTATAAACTATCTCTTCTTCCTCTTCGGTATCGCTTCCGAAAACAGGGATGGTGGCGGCGGCCTTGTTCTCCGAGTCGTGACACCTTTCTATATCTTCAAAGTCTGGCAAGAAGTATTTCGCATCCTCGTATTTGCGGACTTCGTTCACGGAAAATGGGTTCAGCTCACCCGTTACAGTATACTCGAAACCATCTTTAAAGTACTTCATACACTGATGTTGTGTAGAAGGGACGATGTTGTACTCGTGTAACCAAGGGCGGCCGAGCAAGGCATTGTAACAGGTCTTGGCGTCAATGACATGGAATTTGATGTCTGTGACGAGAAGCCCGAAGCGTAACGTTAATATCACGGACCCGAGAGTCCGTGACGATTGTGAATCGAAACCGGAAATAGTGATTTTGTCACGAGCGAGATGTTGCACACTCATGCAGATTTCCTTCAACACCCGAACATTAAGGAGATTGACAGAGGATCCATTATCCACCAAGATCTTGCCTATCTTGATATCATGGCAGTATCCGGAGACATACAGGGGACGGTTATGGTCGCACGTCCCGAGAAGGAGGTCTTCATCACCGAAAGTGACGTCGGCCGTATGCACTTCTTCCAGTTCGTCTCTCATCTTTTGGGTGGCGAGAAAGGCTTGGAATTGCTCAGGTTCTTGTAGTGCTTTAATTAGTGAGTCCCGTGCTTCTTTTGATAATAGGAGGGCGTCGAGAATGCTAAGCTGGGAAGGTAGCTTCCTTAGATGCGCGAGGATGTTATAGTCCACTTTACTCCTCCTAGGAGGGTCTTTGGCAGCCAATTCTTTCGCGACTTGGTCATCCAAAGTGATATCTTCAGTGACCTTTTCCTTTCCCTTATCTTTTCTGTTCGTAGGCCAGAGATTCTTTTCCGGGAGTGTGCGATTGCGCAGCTGAGTGTTTCCGCAGGCTTCTGATTCCTCATCTTTCCTTAGCGCGGATTCTTCAAAGAGAGGGCCCAGAGTCACTTCTTCGTCAGAGTCGCTCCCAAAGGTGAGGACTTGCGATCCCTCGGTATGAGCCATATAGCAGTTGCCAGTAATTCTGTTGGGTCCGTCAACAGCGCTTCTTCGCTCCCGACGGCTCTTGCGTTTCATGCGTTTGAAATGTTGCCGGCGAGCAACATATCCTTGCCACCATATCTTGAAGGCGTCGCACTCCTCTGTGGGGTGTGAGACTTTCCGATGATATGCGCAGTAATCGGGGTGTTTCTCCGCCCCATCGTGCGTGTTTCCTTCCGAGGGGGGTAGCCTCATTCCCATTGACATGGCTTTGGCGAACCTTTTCCTCGTCTTGAATATCTTCTTGTCCATTTCGGATGCCTTTCGCTCTGGCAGGGGTAGCTCAACTCTTTCGTTCAGTCGCCCGCATTTGGTTCCTCCTGATGCTGCCATCTCGCGCTCCTGATCCGCTTTACTTTTTAGACGAATCTCGTCTAGGAAGGCATTGATCATATCAGTTGTCAGCCTCGCACGCTCTGGTTCGGGCTCTGCCTTCGGCTTCTTAGTGATAGGAGTTTTCTCATCATCGGTAAACGAGTGGGAGATCATGTTGCAACTTGCCGCATATCCCTCGGATTCGTCCGACGAGTTTCCTCCATCATCGTCCTCTTGAAAGATGTGGCTGAGGAACTCTTGCAGTGTGACAGGAGTTCGCGCCTTCTGATTATATTCTTCTAGCGCGTCGATTTGCTTCTGCAAGTTTGTTTGCTCGTCTCCAAGCTTCGCGGGCTTCTTGGATTTCTTCTTCTTTTTCTTCGAAGCTTTTGACGGTTGGGCGTGAGTATTTGGGCCCTTATCAGCAGTCTTCGTAGTTGCGCGGGGCTTCACTGCTCCTTCGATAATTCGAGGTTCAAGAGGGTCCTTCCATTCGATTGCAGGACACGCATGAAGGTCTCTCAGCATCCTTTTGGTCTTCGTTGATAGCGCGACTTCCCATGGAACTTCTTCGATAAAGGAGCAGGTTGCCCCCGGTGTGTCTGCCTTTTTAGGAGTATGTGGTTGTGGCGGGTTCACCTTCCACTTTTCGGACAGTACAAACTTCCCCTGGAGGTATTGATCTTCGATCCATCCTTTGAAGACGAAGCAATCTTCAATCGGATGGCTTACCGTTTGATGGAAAGGGCAATAGTTAGGGTTATTCACCTCGGTGGGTTGTGGCGGTCGCCTTGGATTTGGGAGGTTAATAAGTCTGTTGCGTATTGCCAGCTCAAATAACCGTCTCGTCTTGTCTCGTGGGAACGAGTAGGGACGCTTCATCTTTTCATTATAATACCGGCGTCTTTCTTCCAGTTGATCTGCCGATTTTGGGGCGTCAGGTTGCTGTTGGGCATTTGCGACAAAGGTGGCCCTTCCTTTACCCTTATCATTCCGAGGTTCCGACTTCGGGGGAGGTGGCCTATGACCCATCTGGTCCATCTGAGCCAACTTGTCGATTAAAGCCTGGAATGTGGTTGGCTTAAAAAACATCATAAACTGGGAGATGGTTGCGTGGGGATCCAAGGTTCCCACGAACATACCCACTGCGGGTGCTTCCTCAATGCGTTGCTCGCATCTCGACCACAAATTCCGCCAGCGTATAGCGTACTGGACCCAGGTTTCGCCTGGCTTTACCCTGGCGTTAATCAAAGCAGTAATTGGAGTGCGCTCGCTGGCACTTGCGAACCGCTGAGTGAACAACAACTCCATTTCAGCGAACGTTTTGATGGAATCGTTCGGAAGTTCTGAATACCATTCGAATGCTGTTTCTGATAAGCTGCTAACGAACTGACGGAGTAACAGTTTATCGTCACCGCCGGTGTTACCGCAGAGGGCCCGGAACTGGGCGACGTGTTGATGAGGATTGCCGGTCCCCTTATACACATGGAATTTCGGTATCGTATAGCCTTGCGGGTATTTGATTTGGTCGTACCAGCTCGGATACGGCCGCCCCGTTTTCACGACTTGACCAGCCGCCTCAGTCGCGTGATGAACTCGGATTTGCTGGGCTATGTAGTCAGCCAAGTCAGCCTTAGAGATTGCCTCCTCCTTGGCCGTTGAGAGGGCTGGTGGTGGATTTGATGTTTCTCCTCGGTCGTCTTCAAGAATGATCGGAGGATCCTCGGCGGGTGAGTCCTGCTGAATCATCATTCCTATTACGTCTTGAAAGAGAAGGCCCATCCGTTGTATGTTGGCAGCTTGTTCAGCAGCCTCTTTGTCCCTTTTCTCCAGTGTCCGGCGAAGGAATTCAGCGTCGGTTTCTTCCTCCCGGCGTGCGTCTGAGGATGCTTCTGGGTTTTCCTTTGGCCCGGTGAGCGCGGCCATAGCATTCATCATTTCTTGGAGCTTTTGTTGCTGCTCCTGGGATTTCGTTACGGATCGGGTTAGCGGTCGGTGGCCTGTAGAAGTGCGGCTCTCCTCCTTTCCAGAGGCCATGTATACGGTGTGGACCATCATGCCCCCAGACTTAAGGTGTCCGGGCTTGTTGTTTTTAGCCGTCGTTGCTCGTCGAGGGATCTTCTCGGGCTCCCTCCTTTTATGAGCCATGGAGGTTGAGGGGGCCGTCGAGGTGGGCGTCCAAACAGCCTTTTGGGTTTTCGCCTGGTGACCAGCTTTCGGTTGGATCTTCAGCTTCTTATGCTGGCGGGAGAAGTTTGGATCGATGATTGAGTCCCGGGCCCGCCGCCAAACCTTATAGATTTTGGAAGACAGCCGTTGAGGAGATCGGGGCTGTTCTGATTCTATTTCCACAACCTTTTCTGATGGGGGAGGAGACCTCTTCAGCACTGCGGTAGGGGAATTCCTTCGCACCTTATTTAGCATTTCAAAGCTGTTTCCAGTTGGAATAGCAGCATTAACTTCTACCGCCGGGGCTGGTGGAGTCAATCCAGAGGGGGAGTTGCCCCCAGCCTTCCTTATTCGGCGCCAATGACGACGTCGAGCGCGTCGAGCAGACGGCGTAGAGTCAGATATAAGAATGGTTTCATCTTGCCCCCTGTGTGGGTGGGGGGTCGTTGTTGGTGTTAGCCTGTTAAAGACCGATGTCCTTTGTACAGCGGGAGCGGGAGTCGAAGCTGTTAATCTCGTGAAGATCGATTTCTTGATTGGGGAAACCGCCTTGGCGATTTCGGAGGCAGGAGCGGCCTCCTTCTTAGGAGCAATCTTCTCTGGGATTGTAGGCCTCATGATGAGTTCGCAAGATTTCTGGCCCAATCTAGAGAAGACCGAGGCGTTAACGTTGGGCGATTCGTTGAGAGGGGCCGCGGCAGGGGTAAGACGATCAAAGACCGACTTCCTGAGAGTTTCCTTTGTCAGCACTGGCGCCACGAAGCTTGATGAGGGGAGCATAGTCCCAAAGAACAATCCGGTAGTGGCCTGAGTCACCTGGTCCGCCGGCATTGTGAACAACGAAGCAGCTTGGGGTCCATAGGCTATACCTCCCGGCGAGGCAGAGCGTTGGTCGCAATTGCAGTTTGAGCAGTTGGAGGATTTCGCGGAAGTAACAGCCATCGATCCTTCGTTTTCTGCAATAGGCAAGGCGCCAATTCTTAGTATCTTGAAACCCAAGGGCAACTATTAGCGAACCGCGATTGGTTCGCGAATCACGACACACGAAGTGTGGAGTGGAAAGAGGAAAAGGTCCCACCGGGCGTGCCAGAATCTGTTCCCCTCCGAAAGACGGCGCGCAAGGCTGCGATGTCTTGGCGCTGAGATTCGGGGCAGATGCTAATTGATGCTATCCGTTCACCTCTCCGAAGATGCCAAGTTGGTTTATGGCACCATGTATCGAAGGTTTGAGCGGATGCGACCGATGTAGCAGACTTCGTCAGATTCCCCCTCGTTGAGGGGTTTTTGATTGTGGGGACGCTCTTCCCTGCAGGCGCAAGCCCCTGCAGTTAATTACGCTACCGCATTGCGGTAACAACTTTCTCCTTCTCCAGATGGTCACTTCGTGTCGTGGGTTTTGTTTTATGTTTTACTGCCCGTGGATCGTCTACGGAGACTGAGTTATGTCGTCGCCCGTAGGGCATGGACTAGTCCAAATCCGCCTTATCTTAAATTTGGGTTTGGGGGTTTGGTTTGAGGATACGTCAGCCATGCTTGGGGCTAAGATCAACTCAAACGTTTGTTAAGGATACGTTAGTCTAACTTTGTGACTAAGATCAACTTAACGGGATCGTTTAGATCCTACAAAAGAGTGTTTGGACTCTAATGTTCCAGTTTAGGGACGTGGCGGTCCATCGTATATGTGACCGTCGGGACCCGTCACCTCTCTGACGACGTTGAAGGATTACAACGGCGGATGTCAGAGGAGTTCAGAGATGTACCCTCGAGCCAGAGTTAATTAGGGGGATTCATAGTCCAGTCTGCTTGAAGGTTTAAGGACGCGTTAGCCATCTTTGAGGCTAAGATCAACTTAAACAGGACCATTTAGATCCGACGAAAGAGCATATAGGGGCTCTATTGTTCTAGTTTAAGGACATTGCGGTCCGTGGGTAGTTTAAGGACATTGCGGTCCATGGGTAGTTTAAAGACATCTCGGTCAATGGGTAGTTTAAGGACATTGCGGTCCATGGGTAGTTTAAGGACATTGCGGTCCATGGGTAGTTTAAAGACATCTCGGTCAATGGGTAGTTTAAGGACATTGCGGTCCATGGGTAGTTTAAGGACATTGCGGTCCAAGGGTAGTTTAAAGACATCTCGGTCAATGGGTAGTTTAAGGACATTGCGGTCCATGGGTAGTTTAAGGACATTGCGGTCCAAGGGTAGTTTAAAGACATCTCGGTCAAGGTTAAGGACGTCATAGTCCATGGGTTTAAGGACTCCACAGTCCGGTATGTGCTCTGGATGCTTCACACGGGTTCACTGCCGTGCTAGGCGAGGACCAGGCTCCGCTCTGGATGCTTCACACGGGTTCACTGCCGTGCTCTGCGAGGACCAGGATCCGCCCTGGACGTTTCCCGCGGGGTCAAGGAGTGACGTTATCCACGTTCCACGTAACCAGGAATTTTGTATCATGCATGGGTTTAAGGACCCCACAGTCCATGTCATGAATGGTCTTCGGGACCCGTCACCTCTTTGAAGACATTGAGGGATTACAATGCCAAATATCAAAGGAGTGAAGAGATGTACCCTAGAACCGGGGTGGATTAGATAGTCTTTGGCCCAATTGATCGATTATTGTTATGAGCCCATCGGCCCAGTTAATCACAGATTGAGGACTTATGGCCAGCTTGGGCTAAGTCCAGTCAGGTCTGGAATATTGACTCTTTGTTGTTCCATTGAGGGAGAATGTTTGCCTCTATCCCTTTAGCCAATTGGGCCAAAGCCTGGTGTTAAATACTTCAGAGCAATCAGTGTTGAACACTGGGAATAGTGTTCAACACTAAGAGATAATTGGTGTTAAACACCAGTAATAAGGCTTTTTCAAATTAGTGTTAAACACTAAAACAGATCAGTGTTGAACACTGCCAATAAGGCTTTTTAACCAGCATTGAATGCTAAGGCCCGACAGTGTTTTAACACTAGGCTTGAGAGTTTTAATTTTAGTGTTAAACACTAAGGCAAGAAGGGTCACGTGGCAGCACGTGAGAGCGCCCTCCCTTCAGTTGTTCTGCTGAAATTATCACTTCTTTCAAAGCATCACGTGCTATCACGTGATGGGCATTCAAATGCTTGTATATTAGAGTTTCTGCCAAGGTCACGTGGATCACGTGGGGTGCTGCCTCAAAGGGACTTCTGTAGCTCTTTTGAGAGGGTCACGTGGTGACACGTGACCCTACCTCCATGTATGTAGTTTAGAGCATCTATTGATCTTTCTTTTCAGGAATTAAATTCCTCGGGCTTTAATTTTCAAAGGAATTAAATTCCTACTTCCTTTCGATCCCTGAACCTTCTGTAGGAATTAAATTCCTTGTTTATGTGAAGAACTGAATAGGGTTAAACCCTAATGAAAGCTTTTAAGGAGCTAAACTTCTCGTTTTAAAGAAAGGGAATTAAATTCCTGCTGTTTCAACAGAACTATGTTCTTAACTAGGGTTAAACCCTGCTTCTTTTATTTTGAAGGAATTAAATTCCCATGATATAGGGTCGAGCCCTAATTTTATTTTAAAGGAATTGAATTCCTACAGTTCTGCGAGAATTAAATTCTCATGCTTGCATTCCTTCTCTATGTTTTGGATCTGCATGGCAGGATCTCGACCCATTGAGAATTAAATTCTCAACCTAAAGGGGAGATGTGCACTTTGCAGATCCTCTATCAAAGAGAGAAGAAATGTGCTCTTCTGTTTTATGTATCAGAGTTAAACTCTGTTGGGAATTAAATTCCCCCTCTTTCAAAAGGCCTTCCCTTTCTTACCTAGGGTTTTTGCAGAAGATCCAAGTCTTTTTCAAGTATCAAAGCTTTTCTCCTTTTTTCTTTTTTCTGCGCGTGTATCTCTCTCTCTTTTGTATCTCTTGGCTCCTATTTATAGGAGAAGCAGCCGAATCAATCAGTTTTTGACGAATCTTCATGGAGATATTTGATTTGCATTTATTGTTCATTCTGGACCTTTGGATTATTAGGTGAATATTATTCACCGTTGGATTTCAAATCCAGAGATTCTCCCTTTTTATTTTGGTTAGATTTAAGGGGGAAATCTTTCCAAACCCGAGATTTTCCATAAATAAATGACCTCTGAATCTTTAATTTGATTGGATGCATATAGTCGCGTTCCTTTGGAAAGATTTGCATTTCTCTCAGAATTTAATTCTGTTGATAGAATGGGCTTTGAAAGCCGGTCACGTGTGACCACGTGATCCATGGTCACGTGTGAGCACGTGACCCCCTTTGGAATGAGCCATTTGCGCTGTGTCTTCTGATTGCTGCTTAAATGTCACGTGGTACCACGTGACCCCTGGTCACGTGTGAGCACGTGACCCTTGCTTGAACTCTCTTTCCTTGGTTCGTCTGGAGAACGAGTCTGCTGTCTTGAACGTCACGTGCCAACACGTGACCGCTAGTCACGTGTAAGCACGTGACTCTCCTCTGAAGCTTTTCCCAGAAGCTTTCCTGATTTTAAATCAGGAAACAATGTCACCTGAGAACTTCTATCTGACGATTGGCATAGTACCATCTGGAAGTTCTCGGCGAGTCCGTCCGGTGTACTCACCCTCCAGTGAGCACCTGTATACGATCTTAGGTCTTAAGACCAATGGTTACGGGACCAAACCATCGCCCATCGTCGGGGTCAAGAAACGTATACACTAGTCTACTCCGGAATATCGATGCCCAGTCTCGATACTCCCACGACTAGGGACCATTTAAGGATGTGCGTACCGACTACCCAGCTCCCACAAGTATGATCGCCATCACAACGCCGGTAGTCTAGCAATGATCCTACATGCTTTATCAACATGTATAAAAGATATGTAATAGAAAGTAAAACATGCACATGTTAAGATAAAGACAAACCAGACAGTGTCACGCCCCACTTCCCAAAATACGGAATACGAGGGGTAGACAAGGCCAGCCATGCTCCTACGGTCAAGGAAAAGTCCCACCGTAGTCACACTTCGGCTTCTAGTTTATCATGGTAAACAGTAAAAATGCGCAGGTAATGAGAAATGCAGTAACTGGAATAAAACAGTAAAATGAACTGACCTGATGGAAAACAAAAGATATAACTCTGAATAGCTAAACAAGATGTCCGTGAAGTGCGTCTAGTCCTGGTCCAGGCTAAATCTTCTCCTCACACTGAGCATGTATACTCAGGTCGTCAGAGCGACACAATAGCAATATAATATATATAAATCATGTGACAATTCTAACAGTGGTAATAGATATGTGTAACAGTAAATCAATGACAGCATGAATATGAATGTGCAATAATCAATGCAGCGGAACAGTAAAGCAGTAGAACGATATGTCACGTATATCCACACAGTATATAAGGTATATAAATGCCAGTATCCCTATCAGTCTCTAAGTCTCACTGCACAGGTCACTAAGCCTATCGTCAGTCCAAGTGTGAGAGTCAACCACTCGCGAGTGTCCTCCACCCAAGGGTAGAACCCAAGGGCAAGGGACCACGGGCCCAACATGTAACATGTATATCACGGTGAATATCACATACCCTGTAAATCTCCATATATCTCCCTAAATATATATAAGCCGGCATGGGACTCCCGAGATTCTGTTGAACTCACACTTAAACTACCCCACACCCCGTGGTCTACATCAAACGCTAACCATAACCCTAAATATCAATCGGTCTGTGACAAGTCTGCGCGAGAACTGGAGGCAGGACATCCATCAAGCACGTCCCGACTAATACCTAAGATAAATGGCAGTGTCTGGTGCCTTATCTGTGACACCCGTGCAAGAGATTCCATAAGTGTCCCATACCACTTATAGTCACACGTACACGCATCCCACAGACGTCGACAATGCAATAGAATAATAGGGTCACTGATTGTGTACAAGTACGTATCACTTTCACTTATTCACGGATACACGAACGCTGACGTACTTGCCACAACCATCACTAAAAGCTAACACTGGGTAAATGCACGATATCACTAGGTTATCACTACGATGGTATGGGTATGATATGATACGTAGACAGTATATGAAGCATGATTAAGGTGTCATAAAAATAGTATTTTAATACTTGCACGATTTATCATGAAACGTACGTGTATAGTTTAGCGAAACTATAAACAGGTAATAATTAGTATGTTCAGTTAGCTATCCATCTAATTTGGTTTCAAGCCAATCGGGTTCCAGGATCTTTAATTATAACCATTTCATTTTAAGCGCTCGGGGCTGGAAATCCGGTTTCAGAATCAGAAGTCCGTTTCGCAACGCAATTTAATCCCGGTTGGGATCAGATTTTAGCGACACTACAGTTGGATGAAATCTAGGGTTTTCAGTAAGCTTTTCAACTCAATAGACGGATCTTCGATCGCGTCTGTACGTCAGGAGATATACACTATTCAATACCAATATGTCAGTTCTGATTCTGCTGGGACTGTTATGCGTCCTGATCTATTAAATTACAGATTAAATATAAAACGGTAACGAAACGGAGTGAAACCAATTGTGTTATCTAGCTAACATATTTACCTATAATAAACAGTGGGGTTCCGCAACCTACGAGTTAAGGGAATCCTGTGGTACCCATTACGGAGCAGCAAGCAACAATTGGAGTCGCTCTGGACTGCAGTCCAGAGTCGCACTCCGATCCAATTATCGTCACAGTTTAAGTTTAGGAATATCTGGAAACTAGCATAGAGTTAAAGTTCGTCGAGTTTTCTTCAATTTTAGCCCTCGAACACACCATTCCAGTATGTATATAATTTATGGAGATTTTATTAGTTTTCAGGTACAAGAAAATTCCAGTTTTACGGTTAAACTTGGGGGTAGTTGTTTTAGTCATTAACGGTCATATTTTCCAGCGAAACTTGCACACGGTATTCATCACAGCGAGGGCCAATGTAAGTAATTCAGTTCCGTCAATTCAGAAGAATATTTTCATTAGGGACACACGTCGAACATGTATGACACGTAATTAATCCAAAAGTGTAACACTATGATCTATGCAATTAACGATTGTAACTAGGATATATAGCATGTAAGCAAGTAAAATACTTGCCTGGAGACGTTATGGTGATGCACGGCAGTGGCAACGACGGTCTCTGTAGATGCTCGACGGAATGTCGGGGCTCAACTCGGCTTGGGTTTGCGTCGCAGCCTTTCTGTTGATGCGTGAATGCTCGATTGTGCTGGGCTGTTAATGGGGAGAGGGAGTGAGAGGGATACGGAGAGAGAGTTGTAGAGGGGGAGAGAGAGAGAGAGAGAGCTGAAAGAGAGATTGAGTTTAGAGAGTGAAAAGCAGTTAGAGGGAAATAGAGTGAGAGAGAGAGAGAGCTGAAAGAGAGATTGAGAGTGAGAGAGAGAGAACTGAGAGCGAGAGAGAGAGAACAGAGAGAGTTAGAGAGAGATGAGTGAGATCTGCTAGAGAGATCGAGAGAGATACCAGTGGGTGAGAGGAGAGATGCAGTGACGAGAGGGAAGAGGTGGCTCGTCGGCGATTATGGGGTCGGCCGGCGGTGAGGGTGCAAGGTGGTCGAGCTCAGGTGCAATGGGTTGGTGTGCAGGGGTGCTCGGCAGGGGTCGGGTCGACGAAGGTAGAGTCGTAGGGGAGTCGTGTTGGTGGGGGAGGAGTTGTCGAGGCGGCGAGGAATGATGAGGGCTGCAGTCGTCGGCGGCGACGGCGAGGGCTTGGGCAGTGGGTTGCTGGGGTGAACGAGAAGGATGAGGATGAGAGATCGAGAGAGAGAGTGTGTGTGAGGTAGAGAGAAGAAGGGGAGACGTGGGGAATAACTTTTGCGACGTGGGCGAGAGCGCGGGCGTAAGCGGAGGCGAGGAGTGCGCTCGCGAGCGGGAAATACGGAAAGGAGCCGTTGGAGACGAAAGGGGTGAGGTGGGATGAGTTTGAGAGAAGGAGTAAGGGGAGCGCGTTGCGGTGTAACGTCGCAAGAGTGGGGCGACAAGAGCGCGAGCGTAGGCGAGGAAGGCGGCGAAGAAGGTGGATCGCGCGCGCGAGATTAGTGGGAGAGCCGTTGGGAAGAAGATACTGTAGGGAGCGGGTCGGGTGAAGGAGCGGGTCGGGTTGGAGACGCGAGTGAGAGGAGAAGGAGTGGGCCGGGCCGGAATAAAACAATTTTTTTGTAAAAGAAAAAGGATTGGGCTGAGAGAGAAAATAGGGCGGGAAAATAATTAGAGAAGGGAAAAAGAAAGGCCAGGCCAGGGAGTGGGCTAATTAAGAATTAAAGGAAATGGAAGAAGAGGGCCGGGCCAGTACAATAATTTGAATGATTAAGTTTTGGGGAAAAAGTGTGGGCTCGGGGTGGGCTGAAGAGAATGAAAAATAAGAGAAATAATGGGGCCGGCTTGGTAGAAATAATTTGGGACAAAGGTAATTAGAATTAGGGTTTGGGTTCAAATGGGGTTTGAAAAATAAAATAAAATATAATAATAAATTTATAAATAAAATAAATAATTCATAATTTAGAATAAAGAGAATTCTAAGGTAATAGAAAACAAATTTTGGTATAAAAAGGGCTGGGTATTACAGATAGCATACTATCATATTGAGCAAGACTGTCATGTACATATATATGTCCAAGCATCCATATGTATACATATACAATAATGGCCTCTAGGGCATACATATCCAACAATCTCCCACTTGCACTAAGGCCATATATCGGCGTACCGAGTATCCAACGTCTGCTCTAGGGCCAGCTGTTAGCGTACCGCATATCCAACATCTCAAAAAGTCTCTCGAACCGTGCTTAAGGAAGGACCTTAGTGAATGGATCCGCGGTGTTGTTTTTTGTATCCACTCTCCAGACCTCGATCTCCTGACGATCTAAGATCTCCCTGATCAGGTGATACCGCCTTAAGATGTGCCTGGATTTCTGATGGGACCGTGGTTCCTTTGCTAAAACTATAGCCCCATTGTTATCGCAATACAAATGTATTAGGTCAACAATGGACGGAACTACCTGAAGTTCATTAATGAACTTCTTCATCCAGACCGCCTCTTTTGCGGCATCACTCGCAGCAATGTATTCAGCCTCCATCGTCGAGTCTGCGACGGTATCCTGTTTGGAGCTTTTCCAACACACCACCCCTCCATTGAGGGTAAACACAAAACCCGAGACAGACTTGCTGTCATCCTTGTTACTCTGGAAGTTTGAATCGGTAAAGGAATCGACCTTTAGGTCTTCATTACCGTAAACCAAGAACATCTCCTTAGTCCTTCTCAGGTATTTGAGAATGTTCTTTACTGTTGTCCAGTGGTCCTCTCCTGGGTTCGACTGATACCTGCTCACCACACTCAGCGCATAAGCTACATCTAGCCTTGTACATAGCATCACATACATTATAGATCCTACCGCTGAAGCGTAGGGTATAGTGCTTATGCGAACCCTCTCCTCGTCAGTCTTGGGAGAATCTCCTTGGAGAGGGTGGTTCCGTATAATGCGGGTATGTTACCGCACTTGGAATCTTCCATACTAAATCTCTTTACTACAGTCTCTATGTATCTGGACTGTGAAAGTCCCAGTAATCTCTTGGATCTATCTCTGTAGATCTTAATCCCCAGAATGTACGAGGCATCACCCAAGTCCTTCATGGAGAACTTTTGTGATAAGAACAGCTTGACCGATTGTAGCATAGGAATGCCATTTCCTATCAAAAGAATGTCATCCACGTACAAGACTAGGAACACGACAGTTCGGCCTACAATCTTCTTATATATACAAGGCTCATCCTCGTTCTTGATGAAGTCAAATCCCTTGACTGTTTCATCAAAACAGATGTTCCAGCTCCGCGATGCCTGCTTTAATCTATAAATGGATTTAAGCAACTTGCACACTTTCCCGCTACTCCCACCGTCTACGAAACCTTCCGGCTGATCCATATAAACACACTCTTCTAAACTTCCGTTCAAAAAATCCGTTTTTACGTCCATCTGCCAGATCTCATAGTCATGGAAGGCAGCAATGGCAAGTAGGATTCGAATGGATTTGAGCATAGCCAATGGAGAAAAGGTTTCGTCATAGTCCACATCTGGTCTTTGAAGAAAACCTTTTGCAACAAGTCAGCCTTATAGGTTTCCACCTGCCCATGTACACCAAATTTCCTTTTGTAGATCCATTTGCATCCAACGGGTTTTACCCCAGGTGGAGCAATATCCAAGGTCCACACTTTATTGGTGTACATGGACTCCATTTCGGATCGCATAGCATTCAGCCACTTATCAGAGTCCTTACTGATAATGGCCTTTCTGAAACTGGTAGGATCATCTTCTTCCAAGATGCAATCCTCCCGATCACCGTCTATGAGAAAACCGTAGTATCTCTCGGGCAGATGAGAAATCCTACCAGATCTGCGGAGTGACTGAGGTTTGTCTGGGAATATTGAATCTAGCGGTTCCTCCAAACCTTCAGTTTCATTTTGTGGTTCATGGATTTCTCCCAGTTCTACCGAATTCTCACTAGTTTTTTTTGCAAGAAACTCCCTTTCCAAAAATGTGGCATGGCGAGATACAAACACCTTCTGTTCCTCAGTGTGGTAGAATAGATACCCTAGTGAATCCTTAGGATATCCCACAAATTTACATAGAACTGATCATGCCTGAAGTTTGTCCGGTTTCTGTGTTTTCACATAGGCCGGACAACCTCATATATTAATAAATTTAAGACATGGTTTCTTACTACTCCATATTTCATACGAAGTCTTGGGCATGAATTTGGATGGAACTTGATTCAAAAGATATGCCGCTGTTTGAAGCGCATGTCCCCAGAATGAAAAAGGCAACTCAGCATTACTCATCATGGAGCAAACCATGTCCAATAGGATACAATTGCTCCGCTCCGATACACCGTTGTGCTGTGGTGTATACGGAGGAGTAAGCTGAGAGAGAATACCATTCTCTTTTAGGTAATCAAGGAATTCCGTGCTTAAATACTCCCCTCCTCTTTCAGATCGGAGGATCTTGATACTTTTGCCAATCTGGTTCTCTACTTCATTTGTATATTCTTTGAATTTCTCAAAACCTTTAGATTTGTGTTTCATAAGATACACATACCCGAATCTAGAGAGATCGTCAGTGAATGTGATGAAGTACGAGAACCTACCACTTGCATGTATAGATATCGGACCACATACATCACTGTGTATGAGTCCCAAGAGCTCTGCTGCTCTTTCTCTGTGTCCGGTGAACGGAGATTTGGTCATCTTTCCTTTAAGACAAGACTGACAAGTTTCATAAGATGAAAATTCGAATGCATTCAAATATCCATCTTTATGCAATTTACTCAGTCTTTTCTCTCCGATATGACCAAGTCTACAATGCCCCATGTAGGATTCGTTTGTATCTAAACTCTTCCTCTTGCATGTGTCTTGTACATCGAGAATCGTGTTTTGATTTAGAACATAGATACTATTACACAGTGTACCTTCTGCAACCAATACCTGATTAAGGTAAATGTTCATGATATTTCTATCAAGAATAAAGTTATATCCATCTTTATCAAGTAAAGAAACTGATATGATGTTGCAAACCATGGAAGGTACATAGTAGCAATTGTTCAAAATCATAGTATTGCCATTTGGCAATGCTAGGTGATATTCACCAACGGCAGAAGTATCAAGGTCTTTGGTTCAGCAGTGCAAGGTCTTACCAATGAGTTACAAGCTCCTTCTTGCTATTAATTAGCAAAACAAATATTTATGGTACTCACAGAAAATTCAAATACCCCAAGTATACATTAATTTTAAACAAATTTTTTTGTACACTAAAATTGGAGTTGTTACAGACTGAGGGGGAATGGGACAAACATCATTTTAGATGCCATCTGTTGGAAGCGCATTAGCTATCTCTGGGACTGAGTTCGGATTTGGAGACCCTGAGCATGAGGAGCTCAATTGACGCTTCTCGGGAAATTTGGTCTGAGTTTGGCTAATATTGGCCTTTCGTAGTGTTAAACACTAGTATATGCTTAGCGCTCACGTACTCCTACGTGAGGTGCTTGAAATAGTGTTAAACACTAAAAATTGGAGGCGCTCGCGTGGGGTCACGTGAGGCACTTGAAGTAGTGTTAAACACTAAAAAATTTGAGGCGCTGCTTCCTTGGGTTTATTCCCTTGTTCTTTTCTGAGCGCTAAGCTCTATTGGGTTACGTGGGGTCACGTGAGGCGCCCCAAGTGGAAACTGTCTTTTGATTTACACCCTTTCTATAAGTGCTAAGCACCACTTGGGGGGCACGTAGGATCACGTGAGCCAGTCTCAATCGTGCTCTTTTGTTCATCAAGGGTGTTCACGTGGGAGCACGTGATCGGTCGTTATCACGTTGGATGCCAATCCTTTTACGTGCATGGAGATCCTTAGTTTCGAGACTTTCAAACCCAATGATTTGTAAGAATTAAATTCTTAGATCTTAGTTTTTCTCTTAGGTTTGGGATCTGTATGGCAGAATCTCCTCGATGAGAATTAAATTCTCAACTTGTGAGAAGATCTGTTTCTGCAGATCTTTCACCATAAGGAAGAACTAAGTTCTTATATGAAGGGTTAAACCCTTGTTTTATCAGAGGAATTAAATTCCTATATAATTTTTTGGAGAATTAAATTCTCTGAACTTAGATCTTCCTCTAGGTTTTGGATCTGCATGGCAGGATCTCCCCGATGAGAATTAAATTCTCAACTTGTGGGGAGATCTGCTTCTGCAAATCTCAACCAAAGGAAGAACTAAGTTCTTTTCAGAAGAGTTAAACTTTTATGGAGGTGAAAAGGAGATGAGATATTCTTTGTGTTTCGTTCCTTCTCTTACCTAAAGTTTCTTTTTTTATCTTTTTCTCTCTGGAGAATTAAATTCTCTTTGTTTCAAGCTTACGAGGGTTTTTTCTCTTTTTTTCCTCCCCCTTTTCTGTATATCCCTTTTTTGTGTCTCTTGACTCCTATTTATAGGAGAAAGAAAAGAATCAGTTTTTTCAGAAAATCTCTTATTGAGAGATTTTGATTGATTTTATAATCAACCAAAATGATCTTTTAGATCAATCGGTGAATTTTATTCACCGTTGGATTTTTAATCCAAGGACTTCTGTTTTACAGAAGATATTTCTCACAAGATTAGGAAAATATTTCCCTATACAGAATCTTCTTCTGTAAATTGGTGATTTTTAATCACCATTGGATTTTTAATCCAATGGTGCTCTGCTTTACAGAGCGCAATCTTTATTTTTTAGAAAGATCTAAGGAAATATTTTCCAAATAGGGCTTTGATCCCTTTTATTTAGAATTTAATTCTATTGGTTCAGAAGGCATAGGAGCCCATCACGTGTAACACGTGACCCCACGAAGCTAAGTCCATCAAACGGCGTCACGTGCTACCACGTGACCTTTTCTGGTCAATTGTTTGTTTTAAGAATGCGCATATATACTTTGTATATAGAAGGTCACGTGTCTGCACGTGAGACTCGGTTTGAGCCTCAATTTCAGCCTTACTTTATCAAGCGCGGTGCCTTATCATGTGTGGGCACGTGATGCTCCGTTTGGGGACTTTACTTATTGTTTTTATATTTATTATTCAGTTTTCATGAGGGAACAACAGTCTTCTTACCTCGGCTAGATACTTCACCATCAGAGGCTCCCGTGCCTCGAATCGGCCGGTCACTTGGCCAACGACTAGGGCGGAGTCGCTGCGGATCCGTATCGTTTTCAGCCCCAGTCCGAAGTCTATGCGCAGTCCGGCCAGCAAGGCATCGTATTCCGCCGCATTATTTGAGGCTTTGAACCCGAGCTTCAGAGAATACTCCATTTCTGCCTCGTTCGGACCCCGAATGATGAGGCCGGCACCACAGCCTTCCTCGGTCGAGGAGCCGTCGACGTAAAGAATCCAGTCAGGGACGGAGTCGAGCTTCCCATCGACTGAGGGTTGAGCAGCGGGGGCCGGCGTGGATTCTGACTCTTTGCTGGGGATGGTGCACTCAACGATAAAATCGGCCAGGGCTTTTGCACTGATAACCTGCCTCGGGCGGTATTTTATGTCGAACTGGGACAATTCCTACCTCCATTTCTCCAAACGACCGGAAGACTCGGGGGAAGCGAGGATAGCTCCCAAAGGCCGCTCGGTAAGAAGGAGGATGGTGTGTGCTTGGAAATAGTGTCGTAGTTTCCTCGATGCCACTACGAGTGCCAAGACGATCTTCTCTATAATTGGGTACCACGTTTCTGCGTCCTTGAAAACGTGGCTCACATAGTATACCGGCTTCTGGACTACCTCGAACTCTCGGACGAGCACCGAGCCTGCAGCTTGGTCGGACACCGCTAGATATAGCGATAGCTCGTCTCCTTCAACTGGTCGAGTGAACTGCGGGGGAGTCGCAAGGTGCCTCTTTAATTTCTCAAAGGTGGTCTGGCACTCCTCCGACCACTCGAACTTCGGTATCTTCCTTAGAGCTTCGAAGAACGGGAGGCACTTCTCCCCACACCTTGACATGAAACGACTCAGAGCGGCTACCCGCCCTGTCAACCGCATGATTTTGACGTTAGTCTTGGGCGCGGCCATGTTAAGGATGGCGTTGATTTTCTCCGGGTTGGCTTCGATTCCACGGTGGGTGACTATGAAACCGAGAAACTTTCCACCAGTGACCCCGAATGCGCATTTGGCAGGGTTCAGTTTCATCTTGTATTTGAGGAGGACGTGGAAGGCCTCGCCCAGATCCTTGGCGTGTTTATCCGATGAGACCGATTTGACGAGCATGTCGTCGACGTAAACTTCCATGTTCCTGCCGATCTGCGGCTTGAACATGCGATTGACCAAGCGTTGGTACATAGTTCCGGTGTTTTTGAGGCCGAAAGGCATCACCTTGTAGCAATATACCCCCGGTCCGTTGTGAATGCGGTGAGATTCTTGTCTGTCGGATTCATATGGATCTGGTTGTAGCCGGAGAAAGCATCCATGAAGCTAAGTAGCTCATGGCCTGCCGAGCTGTCGACGAGCTGATCTATCCGAGGGAGGGGATAGTTGTCTTTCGGACAGGCTTTGTTGAGGTCGGTAAAGTCGACGCACATGCGCCACTTCCCGCTTGACTTCTTAACCATGACTACGTTCGCCAACCATTTCGAGTAAGGCACGTTCCGAATGAAGTTGGCGGCGAGAAGCCTATATACCTCGTCCTCGATCGCCTTTTGCTTGATCGGGGTGAAACTTCGTTTTTTCTGCCGGACGGGTCGGACCGTAGGGTCTACCCCGAACTTGTGAGATATGATTTTGGGGTCGATCTCAGGCATGTCGGCAAGCGCCCAGGCGAACACGTCAGAGTTGTTTCTAAGGAAGTGAACGAAGTCGTCTCGCTGGGTCCCCATCAAAAGCGACCCGATCTGAACGGTTCGTTCGTCGTCCCCTTCTACGAGGGGGACCTCTGTTAGTGGCTCCACCGGGGTCCCTCAGGCCTCTTTTTGCTCATTCCGAGTGTCCAGAGAACCCTTGATGTCACCCTCGCCCTCAACATCATTGTTTGGCCGCTCAAACGTAGATGTTGCGGTGAAGCAAACCTTTGCGGTCCGTTGGTCTCCGTTGGCCCGACTTATCCCACCTTGGTCGAGCGGGAATTTCATCGCTGGATGGTAGGTCGATATCTGGGCCAGGAGGGAGTTCAGTGTCCGGCGACCGAGGAAGACGTTGTAGGCCGATGGGATTCTCGCGATGATAAACTCCACGGGCACGGTGCGCATACGGCCCGCCTCCCCGATGTTAAATTGGAGAGTGATTACCCCTTCCACCGGGATGGAGTGGTTAGTGAACCCTGACAGGACGTGGGCGGTCGCCTTAGGTCCGACGGGGTGAGTCCTATACGCAGAAAGCAGTCATAAAAAAGATTGTCTTCCGAGCTTCCCGAGTCGACCAGTATCCTCTGCACTTCGTAGCGGTGGACCCGAGCTGTGATCACCAGTGGGTCGTTGTGAGGCAGGGATATACCGTGGAGGTCCTCGTCGGTAAAAACGATCAGCTCGGCTGCTTTGGCCTTCTTCCTCGGGTGGCTGCCGGTCCCCTTGATCGGTGAGGGACACTGAGTCTCATCGGTCTTCGTCGTACCCCCCGCTGATATGGCCATGATTTGGCCGATTGTCGATTCGCCAGGAGGGGGACGTTGCTCTTGCTCACGGTCGGCCTGCCGCTTGTCTCGCAAGTACATTGTCAGGTGCCCCGAGCGGATTAGCTCCTCGATGTAGTCTCGGAGCTGCTTCCAGTTCTCAGTGGAGTGGCCCTGTGACCTGTGGAAACCGCAGTAGGGGCTTCTGGTGCGCTTTGCTACCTTATTCGAGACTGGGGGGAGTTTGAAGAACCTCTCGCCCTTAGCCTCCTCCAACGGTACCGTCTGGGAGACGTTGAGCGGGGTGTACTCCTGAAACTTCGAGGAGTAGGGCTTTGGCCGCTCAATCTTCTTTTTCTCCACCCGGGCCCTTTTCTTCTGATCAGCTTGTTCTATCTGGGGCAGGTTGGCGATCACCTAGGACTCGAGCTGGATCTCATGTTCGGTCCAGGCCTTTACCTTGGCCATGGTCTTAGGTTGCGCTAATGCAAAGGAGAAGTGACACTCCTTGTGCCTAAGACCCGACCTAAGAGCCGTAATGACCGTCTCGTCCCGGTGTTCTGGGACCTCAAGGAGAGTATTGTAGAAGCGGGTGACGTATACTTTGAAGGATTCTTTGTCCCCGCTCTTTATGGTGAAGAGATGGTCGACGGTCCACTTCTGCCGTCTGTTTCCGACGAAGTGGCCGAGGAATTGGGTGGCCAGCTCATCGAAGGTAGAGATCGAGCGTGGCGTGGGTCCTCGGAACCAGTCTCGTTCAGAGAGGATGAGAGTGGCGGGAGAAGCGCGACATTGTGCGGCGTCGGAACAGTCCTGGAAATTCATCTCGGCCGTGAACGCATCCAAATGGTCCTTCGGGTTGGACTTCCCGTCGAAGAGGGAGACTTTCGGGGGCTTGTTCCGGGAGGAGACGTGGAAGGCGAGTAGTTCTTTAGTGAAGGGCTTCGTGAGCGAGTGGCGGCATTTAGCCCCGTCGCTCGAAGGACGATTTTCCTGATGCATGCCTTCGATCTTCTTTTCGAGGGCATCGAGTCGGCCGTGGTATCCCGACGATTCGGCATACTCTGATCTTTGGCCTCTGCTGCCGGAGACCTGTGCTCCGCCACGGCTCCGGTTCCGTTCGATGAGGTTCCTCGGGTCCCCTAGCGAGGTCGTCTTCGAGCTGCCATGGCGAGTCCCGTCCGCGCGACCCCTTCAAGGGAGGGGGTGCCGGTCATACCTGGGTGTAGACGAGTTGACCGACACCTCCTCGGGAGGGACAGAGGTGCGATGAGCCTCGGGACGAAGTGCTCTGGTGAGAGATCTCGGTGTTGGGCTGTGCAGCGCCCTGCGGGTCATTGAATATGTTGGTCCGGGAGATCTGCGACCGCCAGAGACAGCGAGGCGGTGTTCGGTCGTGCCAACGCGGGCAGAGTCTTCCCTCCCTCTGTAGGGGTCCCGGTCCCGAGGTGGGGGAGCGGCGACCTGGGGAGCTTTTCCGGTCGTTTGGACATGGACGAGTGCATCCACGATGGATGCGAACCTATCTATCCGAGCGGATAGGGCGTGAATGGTGTTCGAGGGAGGAGGGGATTCTCTCTCATCCCCACTGCGGGGAGGACGACGGCCGGTGCTTGGATCGTCGTGGTGACCGCTCGCCATGAAGTCAAGATCGGAAGATGAACTTTCGTTGAGTGAAACTAATTTCCCACAGACGGCGCCAATTGATGGATCTCTGGATCTCCTTCAGATGTTATCTTCCGTTGATCTGCAACGAGCGCTGATGGATGGCTGAGATTGAGTTGAAGGGTTACCTCCTGGAGCGTATGGATCTCAATGGGTTTTATGTGGTTGAGGCCGAGCTACCTGCAAAGAAGTCCCGGGGTGGTTGTGACGCCGAGGACCCTCCGACGATCAAGTTAGACGGGGTATTTTGGCAAAGTAACGGCCTATAGGGGTAAAATTCGCTTACCTGAGTCGTCTGAGAGAGGGGTTTATATAGTGGCTGCCATGGGCAGGCGGACGCGAGATTCACGCCGGCCGTTACGCCCGCGTGATAAGCGGGATTCTCTATTAATGACGAGATATGCTTGTTAATGGGGGATCGTGATGGCGTGGGACGCGGGATCATGGGCGGCGGATATCTCGCGTCTGGCGAGATTCGTGGAGCCGTGGCAGAGGCGTCTGTGATCGGTGCTGTGGGTCGGTCGGTGAGACCGAAGAAGATAAGCTCGGCGGGAGGCTCGGGAACGAGCGGGAGGCCGAAGGATTTTGGTTTTGCGATAGCTCGGAAGCGAGCTGGGGAGTGGTTTGGAAGGCCACCGAAAGTCGGGAACATTCTCGGGTCGGAGGCCCGGAGTGTACTTCCAAGGTAACGTTCTTAATCCTTCCTTGTAAGCTCTGGGACACGTCATCTGCCGCGTGTCATTATCTGGGGAGTCACCGATATCGAGCATCATCACGTCTTCTTATCCGTACACCGGGAAACGGGACGTCACAGAAGGATAGATTTTTTAAAGATCATGATTCTCAACTCTAGTTTATCCTTCTTTATTCCGTTTGTTGGACTCATTGGAATGCTAGGAAGAAGAAAATCTTGATGATAAAATGAGTATCTCTTCCCAAATTGTAAATACTGCAGCGATGTACTATTTTTTTTTGTCTTGGGTTGGGGTTTCTAATCATAAAGTGCATGTCAAGATTATGCAAAGCAATGTCTTCTCCACTATCAGGGTCTTTTCATTGGAGATCCTTCTCCTATTCTAATAAATCTCAGTGATCCATACTCATTGCCAATCCTGATACTTAGTTTTTATCTCTCAAGTCTATTATACAAGGCTGATGATGTCCCTTTATAGATATACTTCTCTTGAGCCTTTTTAGCTTGATATGTAACTGTATTATGTTTTACTGCTTGCCTGAGAATTACATCTCATATTTGTATTTTTCCTCTTATGGATTTATGTCGCTGTGATCTTTATCCAAAAACCCCACTTCCTCCATTCTCTTAGAGGTCCTGGCTTCATGATTGTTTTATGTCCTTGGGTTAAAGGTTTATCTTGGTGGCCATATTTCCCATACCTTTTTCTATAGTTTGGTTTCCTTGTGTCCCTGTCGCATTTTGTTTTCAAATTGCGGCCTGCATTCCTGGTTAGATGACCGGGGTCGTTACATTATTACCTGCTTGCATATATTGGGAAAAGGTTGCCTAAATGTGACAACGTCTGCTTACTGGAAAAAGGTTGGGTCTAAAATTGACACCATCGGTTAAGTTGATATAAAAATAAAAATATATTTTCAGCAAAAAATGCTGTTGACACCATCTTTATATTGTTGAGCAGGTTATTTTGTCATGTGGCCTTTGGTTTTATTTAACTAGCTCTGTTTTTGGCTGCTTTTCTTTTTTTGCCTGGGACATGTCTCCTCTTTGGAATTTGAGTGGTGGAGAGTGCTACTTGGTTTTGTCTTTCTACTTGTGGTCTTTAACTTGTTTGAGCTCCCAGTTAAAGTCCTCTTTTAGTAGGGAGGAATGTGGAGGGAGTATGGTATTTTGGTTATTTGCAATGGAAAAACTTAAAAGAGGCAAATGCATGATATGCTATTCTTTGATTTCTCTTGGCGGGTTGCTTTTATCCTATATAGTTTCTTTGTTCTTGATTATAATAAGGCTATGATGAGATGTCAATACCTTATTTCTTCTAAAGAAGCCTCTAGGGAGAGAGAGAGAATATCGAATGAAAGAGGCCGTAGGAGAGAATTTCCTACGGCGTCGGAAACATACATCCTCGATCGTGTTTTCCGACGATCGAAATGCATCATCTTCATCGTTATCATCTAAGATGTGGTACACCAAATTTCATGTGAAGCTACAACAATATTTTACCTCAAAAGTGTCCTCCTTTTCCATGTTTTATTAGCTTTTAGGTACATGTAGGTAGATATATAGGATACAAACCAATTTGAAAATACATGCATGCTGCTCTCCACCCCCCATAACCTGCACATATATACCACACCAAAATAAATTCATTGAATCACTAGCAGTGCCAATCTAGATCCTTAACAATCTGAAAACAGAGCAAAGATGGCAGTACCCAAGTTTCTGTTTCTAGCTCTATTCATGCTCATTGCCACCTCCTGCACTTCCTCCACAACCACCAATCACTTTGTTCAACTCGACGTCCACGAGCTCGTCGCCGCCGCTCTCCGCCACACCCTGCACCCAGACCCAACAGCGGTACCGGTCCATACAAACGTCAACACGAGCAAACCACCCGCTCTGAACCTCCTCCGTCGCGACACGGTCTTTAACCGCCACTACTCCAGCCATCGCCACCGCATCCAAGAACTCATAAGGCGAGACTCTACCCGAGTCTCTCTCCTCACGAGGCGAGTAAAGTCCGGTAGCTACAAAGTACAGGATTTTGGTTCCGACGTTGCATCCGGACTCGAAGAAGGCAGCGGAGAGTACCTTGTGAGGATTGGAGTAGGATCCCCGGCTCGGGAGCAGTTCATGGTGATTGATACCGGAAGCGACATAGTGTGGGTGCAGTGCCAGCCCTGCAGCCAGTGTTATCGACAGTCCGATCCTGTGTTCGATCCTGCTGAATCGGTTTCGTTTACCGGCGTCCCTTGTGGGTCCTCCATCTGCGGTCTCCTCGCCGAAGCCGTCGACTCTGCAAGCTGCTCCGGTTCTGGCAGCAGCAGGTGCCGGTACGAGGTCTCATACGGAGATGGGTCGTATACGAAAGGTGAATGAACAAAGGAACTTCGGTTTTATTTGAGTATCTAGGTTTGACGAGGATGATATTTCTATAGAAACTAGTTCTCGATCATGTGATGCATGGACTGTGGAGACCAAATGAAAAGTCAAAACCTATTTTTATTATCTGCCTTTTTTCTCGCTGGTTCTTAATCATCAATATGACCATGTGGTATGCTTGATATAATTTAGCCCTGCTTTTATTTCACATGAATAAGAAACGGAGTTGTAACAGGCACCCTAGCGCTGGAGACCCTAACTTTCGGGCCCACCGCCATCCAAAACATCGCCATCGGCTGCGGCCACCGCAACCGCGGCCTCTTCATCGGCGCCGCCGGCCTGCTCGGCCTCGGCTGGGGTCCGATGTCGTTCATCGGGCAGCTTGGTGGCCAGCTCGGCGGTGCTTTCGCCTACTGCCTCTCCCCCACCGCAACCGGCTCCCTCATCCTCGGCCGGACCCACGCCATCCCTGTCGGCGCCGTGTGGGTCCCGCTCATCCGCAACCCGCAGGCCCCCAGCTTCTACTATGTCGGCCTCTGCGGCCTCAGCGTCGGGGGTTCCCGGCTCCCTCTCCCGGAAGCCGCATTCCAGCTGTCGCCAGACGGGGACGGCGGAGCCGTGGTAGACACCGGGACGTCTGTGACGAGGCTGCCGAAAGCGGCGTACGAGTTGCTGCGGGCGGCATTTGTGGCAGAGACCATGACGCTGCCGAGGGCAGCGGGAGTGTCGATATTCGATACGTGTTACGATCTGTCGGGGTACGGAAGTGTTACAGTCCCGACAGTATCGCTGTATTTCGACGGAGGGACGGTGCTGACGCTGCCGGCGAGGAATTATATGATTCCGGTGGACGAAGCGGGGACGTTCTGCTTCGCATTTGCACGGTCGGCGACCGGGCTGACGATTGTCGGGAACATACAGCAGGAGGGGATACAGGTTACGGTTGATTCTGCCAACGGGTTTCTGGGATTTGGCCCACAAACCTGCTGAATTTGTGTTCTGGACTTTCGAGGGAGTCAGATTTTCTTTTTAGGAACTAGGGAGTGAGATTTAATCATTGTGAATAAATATTCGGTGAATTTTGCTTTGATCACTATCCTGCAACTTTCCTTCAAATTTTGGCTTAATGAAACACGGGTTTTAGCCTTTCTTTTGATCCAAAATGCAAAAAATAATATTTTGAGAGTATATGATAATGACAGACAGGTTGATTTTAATAAATAGGCTGTTCTGACGTTTCCAAATTATGATAACTCCTAATTTTTCTGCAGATTTTTTATAGAATATATAGTGTTGCTTTTTCTATTTTAAAAACCCCATGCAAAAATAGGCTGAAATATAAGAAATAAAATTGACTTTTGCTCCCAACAGCCTAAAATGCTTCCAACTTTAATTTTAGGACAAGAGAACCTAAAGGATTGGTGAATTTTTTGGACGGAAAAGATGCTTTTACTGGTATAAAATTAATGAAAGACATTTTGAAAACATTAGATAGGAAAGGGTAACAAGAATTAATGTTGGAAGAAAAAGTGCTAGCATTAGGAAGTCCGAGATGTATTTTTAGGATAAAAGTCCAAGTATATTCATGCGAATTAACTGAGAAAAATAAATCAGGGTATTTTACCTAAAGCCCCCTGAAACTGAGCTAATTACTACATTCCAAAACCTGATAATTTCTTATTACCCTAAAATGTTAAAGTTGCATCATTTTAAATCTCCACTGGCCCTTTTACTTCACTCTGTTAGTCAATTAAAGAAGGAAGTCGGGTTAGGATTATCAAACCCTCCAACCCACTCGTATTCATTCATCTTCATCTAAAATTCCAAATCAGAACCTCTGGTTGAGGAAAAAGACCTATTCTTCATTCCCGATTAGCGATTTAAATCCCTAATTCCGAATCCCTTATTTCGAATAGGGGCTCTAATTTGGAATTTTTGGTTAAAAAAAAGTGAATACGAGTTGGTTGGGAGTTGGATAACCATAAACCGACTTTCTTCGTTAATTGATTAATGGAACGAAATGAAAGGGTTGGGACGTAAAATGATGCAACTTTAAGGTTAAGGGTTATGGGGTAAAATGGGGCAACTTTAACGTTTTGGATAATAAGTAATTATCAAGCTTTTGACGGTTTAGTAATTAGCTCAGTTTTTAGGGGCCTTTGAGTAAAAGACCCAATAAAGAAAGTTATTTTTCTTGGGAATGTTGAAATGAGCTGTTCTCATGATATACATTCATCATCCGTACAAGGTTCACGGGTTTTCCCTGTGGGTGGATTGTGACATGGGATCATGAAAGTCTTGACCAGAATTTGAGTCACCAGTAAGAAGCAAGCAACAAGCAGCATCTTTTTTTGCACCTTGCTCAGTTGTTGGGTCCAGTGCCCACTCAAAAAAAATTTATTTGCTATTGGAATAAACCCCTCGACATCGAACTTAGCGATCTCTTATATCAAAGAAAAAGAGAAAATTGATATCTGAGCAAAACTACTGCTATAAATAAAAAATAAATGTGATGCTAATTAAAATTTAGATAGGCAAAAATTTAACCAAATTACATACAAATAAAATAGGGAGTAATTTATGATTAAGATATTTTTTTCACAAGTATTCCTGATGGAGGCGTAGATCTCCTTCAGATGCTGCCTTCTGTTAATCTGCTGATGGCGGCGACGGGTGGCTGAGATTGGATCTGCAGGCTGTCGTTCCTGAAACGTGTGGATCTCAATGGATTTGAGGTTGTGGTTGCCGAGCTAGCTGCAAGGAAGTCCCGGAGTGGTTGTACCACCAAGGACCCTCCGACGATCAAGTTAGACTAGAGATCCAAGCAGAGTAACGGCTTAGTGGAGTAAAAATGGCTTACTTGAATCGTCTGAAGAAGGGGTTTATAAAGCGGTGGCAGTAGGCGAGGCAGGCGCGAGAATCACGCCGGACGTTACGCTCCCGATGTCACGCTTTCTCGCGCCGGACGTTACGCTCCCGATGTCACGCCCGCGTGATGAGTGGGACCTCCTATTAATGACGAGACATGCTCGTTAATGGGGATCGTGGTGGCGTGGAACGTGGGATGTGGCCGGCGGAGATCTCGCGCATGGCGAGATTCGCGGGATGGCGGTTACTCCTGCAAGCGGTGCTGTTGGTCGGTCGATGAGACCGAGGAAGATGACCTCGGCGGGAGAGCTCGCGGACGAGAAGGAGAGCCGAGGTATCTTGGCTCTGCGGTAGCTCGGAGACAGTTGTGAAGCCGAGGAGGCCAGTTGTGCACGGGGCTCGGAGGCGAGCCAGCGTTCACTCGGCAGGACGAGCGTAGGTGTGGTCTGGTCGGCCACTGTAAGTCCTTTCTTGCATGCTCTGGGACACATCATCTGCCACGTGTCTTGATCTGGGAGATCGCTGATATCGAGCATCATCATTAGCCCCCACTCTTGTCCCGACCAGCTGACGGGTCGGGTTAAGAGTGGTTTGTCGGATCACCCGAGGTGAGCTCCTTTCCGAAGATATCGTCGGGCGTGTCTCTGGGCATTTGGTTGTCTTTTCTGGATGAGGTCGGCGAATCAAGTCGAGATCCTTTGCATTAAATAGGGGTGCGCCGGATCGCGTGCTCTTTGGTGAAGCGACGGGCCACGTGTCGGGTGCCGGTTGGCTGATGTGAGGTGCTGCAGGCTTCTGGCGTTCGATGGGACGCTGTCAATGTGCTTGCGACGGGTGGAGCGATCGTGGCCGTTGAGTGCAGCGAACTGTTTTGGCAGGAGTCGACCGTCGCCGCTGGATAAGGACGCCGGCTGTATAAATCGAGGGGAGGCCTAATTCGGGGTCTCTCTCACTTCACATTTTCTCATTCTGAGTCTTGTTAGCTCGGCGCTCTCCCCTTTAGGTCGAATCTCAGCGTTTTCTCTTCTCGAGGATTTCTTCCCATCATGTTAGATGTCTTATTTTGAGAAGTTTGTAGATATTGTAGGGGTAGATGCTAGGGATTCTTCCCCCGGGTTGGAGCCCCCCCGGGTTGGAGCCTCCCCGAGAAGTTGGGGTCAGATCCTCTTCCCAGGGCCGCGCGTCTGGGGCGGTTCTTAGAGCGGTGGCAGTAGACGCTCCTGGTGCGTCGTCCTCAGTAAGATATGAGGACGAGCTTGTCACCGCTCGGGCTCGTTTCCATATTCGCTTCGGCTACACGCTACGATTGGCCGAGAAAGGAGAGAGGGCAGATCAGGTGAAGGGTAAAGAGATCGCCTTGTACCTGGAAGCCCTTTGGGCCGGAATGCGCCTGCCTTTCTCTCCCGAGGTTGTAGCTGCGTTAAATTACTTTGGGTTAGCCCCGGGCCAGCTAGTGCCGAACTCCAGGAGGATTTTCTTTGGGTTCCTGGTCCGGCTGAAGTTGCAGGCGATCCCCTTTAGTCTGTCCATTCTTGCCTCCTCCCTTATTTACAAAAGTCGCCCAGAAACTCGGGCGGGTGACCCGAGGTGGGTTTACCTTTCCTTTAGGAAGCAGCGGTGGAGTGTAGCCGGGTCAGGAGCTGTCGTCCTGCCTTCTTCCATTCATGATTAGAAGAAGAAGTTTTTCTTCGTCGGGCCGCCAGAGGGTGAGGATTGGCCCGTACCCGTCCAGTGGTCTAGGGATAGGTGCTGGCAGGGAAATCCGTCAAATGACCCCGACGCGGCGAGAGTGGCGGCGTAGGAGCCTATTCCTCGGGCTGATGTGCTGCTTTCTGAGTGGGCCCTTGATTGATACTTTTCTTTGTGTGTCGGTTTAGAAAATGAATAGAAATCACAATCAAAGAATTATTTGACCGCAATCAATAACGGTGTCGAATTGTAGCGTGTTAGTAAGTGTGGATCGTCCACAGGGATTGTGCGATTTGTTCGTATTTGTTTTGTTTGAATTGAAAATTAATGAGAAGAGAAAAGAAAACTTGATTATATGATTTATATTAATGAATTTCAAGAATCATCTAGATCTCATCAAAAATCAAGAAAGCATTAAAAAATCAAGAAACAAGAATTTATAGAATTCCAATCGATTAAAGTTTCAAGAATTGAAATGTAGCTCGTAGGAGTCGATTAGATCATAGATGTGAAGAAGACTAGAAATTATCTTTTCTTATCCATTAACGAATTGATGCTAGATCGATGTCGATTTATCGAGGACTAAGGATCTTGCGAAGAATTAGGGTTTCCTCATCTTATCCTTTGTCCTTTCGATGAATCTCATTCACAAGATAACTTCTAGGAAATCGAATGATCGATCGTTGATCTCTAGTTCCGTGCGAAAATAATCAAGAACGCATTTCGCATCGAAACTAGATCATCGATCATTCAATTTTCAAGAATTTACAATCATTATAGGATTTAAGAAAATGTTTAAAGATTCGTCAACATCATCATTCTACCGATCGTCTCGACTCCTCCACGAGCGGAGTTTTACTCAAGCATCATCACAAAGAATACATTCAAGAATCGAAATTGAATCATAATGCTTGAATTGAAAGATAAGCAAGTTAAAAGAATCTCACATTTATTTATTCAACAATTTGTTACACTTTGCTCAAAGAACTACAAGAATTTGAGAAGGGAACAAGATCGTCGAATCAAGCGTTGCATCGGCTCCTTAAGTCGCGGATCGGCTTGGATCACATGCTCCAATGAAGTCCGGCTTCGCTTCTAAAGGCTTTGAATGATTCTTACTTTGCTTGAACTCAAAGATCTTGAACTTTTGGCTTCTTGATTGGATTAGGGTTAGGGTTTGGAGGTGGCAAGTGTTTGGTTGGTAGAGTGGAACAACTTTCAACAACAATCAACAACCTTTCCAAGTGAAGCCTAGGGTCCCTTTTATAGGCTTAGGAATGATTAGCTTCCTTAAGAAGCTTGGATTATGTTAGCTTCCCTTGTAAGCTAGTTAGTTAGGAAGAACCCTCTAGAACTAGTTAGTTAGAGTTTAGCTTCCACCTTGAGCTAGGAGGTTAGGGAGAAGGTTCTAGGCTCTTAAGGTAGTTAAGGTAAAGCTTGCTTTGGAAGCTAGGACATCATTAGCTTGTACAAGGAACCTTTCTGATCTGGCAGAAGCTTCTAGGGTTATCTGGAAATTGCAGTGACTTAATGAAGTGTACAACTTGAGAGAATAATTCTGCACTGAAAATTTGATGATGACGTGGCAAGATGGCCGCGGATACGCGGCGCAAGCCAGCTCCGGCTGCGGATCCGCGGCCCAATAGTGGCTTTAGGGTGCACAATTTCTGGTACTGCTTTCTGATATCTTTCTGGTATTTTTATGATATATTGAATCTCAGAATTCCTTTTAGATTACTACCAGATCTCAAGTTCTTGAGTTGGCATATTTTTTATCAGCATTTTGACAACTTTGGACTTTCTCCTGGAATTTCCTGCACAGTCTTCGAAACAAGTGTTGCGCAATACAAGAATGATGCGATGTCATGATAAACAGTCAATTTCCCTAAAAATGCCGGTTTTAGTATACAGTACAGGTAATTTAGTATTCTACAGGTGTTTTGCTAATATGTGCAATATGAATACCGAACACCTCTAGATGAATGCAAAAGATAGGGAAATTGTCGTGTTAAAAATGCATTATTTTCAACTGATCAAATTCCCCCAAACTTATTTTCGGTCGTCTCGAGCGAACTGTTTTATTTAAAAAGAGAAGGAGAAAATAAAGAAAGAGAAAAACTAATTAGCACACTTTCGTAGGCAACACGATTGCACTGAGCACGTGCAACAAGCCTTTAAACCTCTAGGTGTCCCTAGTAGGAGGAGTGTTGTCTCCTGAGGGTTTTCTGCGGATTGCACGCACAAAATCCAATAATAAAAGGAAGACCGTGAATATTACATTTAAAGAAAAGAATAGTAAAAGAAAAGCCTTGAAAATTAGGGTTTCCAACTAAGCTAACTTTTCGGTTGTCATGAGCCCTATCTTAATAGTCATGAAAAGATATTAGAAATCACATAACCCCTCAATAAAACATCGTATTATTCTTCATTCCTATCATTCTTCCAAACATCGATCATATAACCCTACGTGTGTGTAAAGAACATCCCTACACCCGGAGAATTCAATTCAAGCTATCATACTCTTGCCCATCAGCCTCAGTACTTTTTAATTAATGAATATTTAGATGAGATTGCTCACACACTTTCATGCGACCGTTAATACTTCTTGAGGTACTAACCGACCGATTACTCATGTGCTTGCTTATTTGGTATATTTTCCTCTTCTTGCACCACCTAAGGCTTAGCAGTGACTCCCAGACCTGTTGGCCTTAGGGCACTAGGTGAAGAGGCACCCTCGCTATATTTTTTATTGCTGCCTTGGCGATAACAAAACTATTGTCCATTTTTCTCACCACTTTATATTTTATTCATTTTTTTTTATTTATTTCCTTCATACATCGGCTTTTAGACAAGAGCATTTCAAGGTATTCTCTACTATCCCGAGTTTCAAGACGTGTGTAAGTGCGTATAGTAGGGTATCAACGTTCAAAATGTTTAGCTTCCATAATAGGAACTATTTTTCAGACTTATTTTTATCCTCAGATTAGTGACTTCCTTCATCTTACTAACCCTTGGGACAACGGCTCATAACTACTTATTACTAGTTCGTATAAGAAAACTTCTAATTTTCTTTATTTTCTTAAATTTTTCTAATCTCAAGGATGTAATTTTTTCACTATCTAATCTTTTATTATCTTATTTATGTACAAAAATGTTTAAATATTAAATATTTTTATATTTTGATTTTTTTTAAAATTTTTATAGGTTTTTAAAGAAATGTTTTGTGCTTATGCAAATGATATGCAAATGATGCAAAAATAAGCACAAACCTCCCCCGAACTTGTTTTCAACAGTATCCTCACTGTTGCCAACCGCTATATCTACAAAACCTGTAAGCCTGGGAGGAATTTATTAGTGGGGGCAAAATATATAAGTGAAGATCCTCCCCCAAACTTATTCTTTTCACTCACCTCCATTCAAAAAGATGATGCAGTAATATACAGGACATGGAGGTGAGACGGAGGAATTTTAATCAAGATAAAATGGCTCCTGTAAGAACATGAGCTCCTCCGTGGGGTCAGTGGAAAAATACGGCTTTAATCTATGTCCATTTACTTTGAAAAATGTGTCGTTTTAAACATTTTCTACCTCTACTACCACGTGCGGGTATACAAACTGCATAATAAAAGGTCCCTTCCACCGAGATCGAAGCTTACCCGCGTGAAGGTGTAGTCGTGAATCATAAAGAAGGACTTGCTGACCAGGTGTAAATGTTTTTCTCAAAATGTTTTTATCGTGAAAACCCTTGTCCTATTCTTTACAATTACAGCGTTATCATAAGCTTCATCGCGGAGTTCGCTTAGCTCATTTAATTGCAGCTTCCGAAAGTTGCAGGCTTGGTTTAAGTCAAAGTTGATTTCCTTAATAGCCCACAATGCTTTATGCTCAATCTCGACTGGCAAGTGACAAGCCTTCCCAAACACTAACCTATATGGAGATATCCCTAGATCGGTTTTAAATGCAGTTCGGAATGTCCAAAGTGCATCCGTCAGTTTGGTCGACCAATCTTTTCTATTCTTCGCAACAGTTTTCTCCAGGATTTGTTTGATCTGTCTATTCGAAATCTCAGCCTGCCCGCTCGTTTGGGGATGATAGGGTGTAGAAAGTCTGTGGTTGATTGCGTATTTCCGCATCAGAGTCTCGAAAGACCTGTTGTAGAAATGTGTCCCGTTATCGCTAATGATAGCGCGTGGGTGTCCAAATCGTGAAAAGATGTTTTCTTTTAAGAACTTAATGACAACTTTTTTGTCATTAGTGCGACATAGAATGGCTTCAACCCACTTCGAGACGTAATCAACCGCAAGCAGTATGTACAAATTCCCAAAGGAGTTGGGAAAGAGACCCATAAAGTCAATGCCCCAAATATCAAAAATTTCAACCACTAAGATAGGTTGCCGTGACATTTCATTTCTCTGGGAAATCCTACCTGTGTGTTGACACTGTGTACAAGTTTTGCAATAATCAAATGTGTCCTTGAACAAGGTCGGCCAATAAAAACTGCATTGCAAAACCTTCTCCACCGTCTTTTTAGGACCAAAGTAACCCCCACATGCCTGATCATGATTAAAAGATAGAACACTCTTGAACTCCTCATTCGGGACACACCGGCGAATGATCTGATCAGGACAATACTTAAACAGATAGGGTTCATCCCAGTAAAAGTATTTTACTTGGGATAGAAAACGATATTTGTCCTGTTTTGACCAATCGCTGGGTATCAGTCCCGTGGCAAGATAGTTTACAATATCCCTGAACCAAGGTTCCACGGATACGCTCAAGAGTTGTTCATCCGGAAAAGAATCATTGATCGGCAGGGTCACAGGTGAAGAAGAGATGTGTGAAAGATGGTCGGCTATAACGTTTCATATCCTTTCTTATCTTTAATAACAAGATCAAATTCTTGTAATAGAAGGATCCAACGTATTAGCCTACGTTTAGCATCTTTCTTCGTCAAAAGATGTTTCAAGACGGAGTGGTCAGTGTACACAACTATTGGTGAGCCAATCAAGTAAGGCCTGAATTTTTCTAATGCAAATACAACTGCCAAAAGCTCTTTTTCGGTAGTTGTATAGTTAATTTGAGCATCATTCAGGGTCTAACTTGCGTAATAGATCACGTGTGGCATCTTTTCAATGTGATGTCCTAAGACTGTACCGACTGCAAAATCTGATGCATCACACATAAGCTCAAAAGGGTAGTCCCAATCTGGAGACGATAGAACGAGGGTTGTAGTGAGGGAGTGTTTGAGTGAGTCGAATACTGCCTCACAATCCGAGTCAAAGTGGAAGGTCGTATCCTTGGCTAAGAGAAGAGTTAAAGGTCTAGCAATTTTGCTAAAATCCTTAATGAATCTCCTATAAAAGCCCGCATGGCCAAGAAATGATCGGATATCCTTGACTCTTTTGGGATGAGGAAGGTTTTGAATGACATCTATCTTAGCTCTGTCAACCTCAATGCCTTTTCGTGAAATAACATGTCCAAGCACAATTCCCTCTTGGACCATGAAATGGCATTTTTCCTAATTCAAGGTTAAGTTCTTCTCTTTTCAACGAGTAAGAACCGCGTCAAGATTCGATAAGCAGTCAGAAAAAGAGTCTCCAAAAATCGAGAAATCGTCCATAAAAATCTCCAAATTTTTTTCGACCATGTCAGAGAATATCCCCACCATACACCGCTGAAAGGTAGCGGGAGCATTGCATAACCCAAAGGGCATGCGTCTATAAGCAAAGGTGCCAAAAGGACAAGTAAAAAGTGGTTTTTATCTTGATCCTTTTTGGCTATGGGGACTTGATTATAGCCAGAGTATCCGTCCATAAAGCAATAATATTCACGTCCAGCTAAGCGTTCCAGCATCTGATCAATGAAAGGTAGAGGAAAGTGGTCTTTCCTCGTGGCGGCATTGAGTTTTCTATAATCAATACATACACGCCACCCAGTTTGGGCGTGTGTCTGAATCAACTCATTTGCCTCATTGGTAATAACAGTGATGCCAGATTTATTAGGAACGACAAGAATTGGACTCACCCATTGGCTATCGGAGATTGGGTATATAATACCATTATCAAGGCATTTAACGATCTTTTTCATCACCGCTTCCTTCGTGACGGGGTTCAACCGTCTCTGTGGTTCTCGGGTTGGTCTGGCATCATCCATCACATGTATATGATGTTCTACAATCAAGGGACTAATCCCTTTGATGTCCGCCATGGTCCAACCAAACGCCTCCCTATTAGATCTCAATACCGACAAAAGTGCATTCTCTTGCTCTGATGCTAGAGAAGCGGATATGATAACCGGTAAAGACTCATTCTCACCTAAATATGCATATTTAAGATGAGAAGGTAAAATTTTGAGATCTAATGCTGGCGGAGAAATAATAGAAGGTGGGATCATCGAGTGATTTTCGGAGTCACAAAGAAGCTCATAGCCTGTGAAAGATACAGACTCGGGTGGTGATAAGTCAGGAGTGTCGGACTCAAGCGTGGAATTGGTGTCCTCACTAAGATCATGTGCGAGGTCAAACAGTGATGTGGTAGTGTCGTCGAGATCTGTAAAGCAAAGTTCATCAACTCCGCAACTTTCGGGAGCAATCTCGTGGACAGAGCACACATCAAGAATATGAGCAGAGGGTTCTGATGGCTGACTTCCAACTTTGTAGATGTTCAATTCAATGATCATATTTCCAAATGATAAGTTCATTGAACCATTTCTACAGTTAATGACAGCATTAGAAGTGGCAAGGAATGGTCGACCCAAAATCCCTGGAATTTGACTCCGTGGGTTTGCTACAGGTTGTGTATCAAGAACAATGAAGTCCACTGGGAATACAAATTCCCCGACCTTTATCAACACATCCTCTAGTTCACCCCTAGGTTTGGTGATTGAACGGTCTGCCATTTGGAGAGTGCAGTGAGCTGGTTTCAACTCTCCAATCCCTAGCTGCTCATAGACAGAATATGGAAGTAGGTTAACACTTGCGCCAAGGTCTAAAAGAGCACGGTTGATGTTTTTACCCCCAATAGAAATCGATATCGTAGAACATCCTGGGTCCTTACGTTTCTTTGGTAGCTGTGGGATAAAAGCAGTGCTAATATTATTAGACATGAAGACCTTCTTTGGCACTTGAGTCTTCCTCTTCCTAGTGCACAAGTCTTTAAGAATTTTCGCATAAGCGGGGACTTGTTGAATAGCATCTAGGAAAGGGATGTTGATATTAACCTGTTTGAACATTTCCATAATTTTCTCCATATGTGGACTCGATTTGTTACCCCTTAACCGATTCGGGTAAGGAGCTTTAGCAATAAGCGCTGGGTCCATCATAGGAGAAGGAAGTGGGGGTAGACGTGATCCCAAAAGAGGAGTGGGGATCGTCTGTGGAGAGCTAGAAGAGGTTTGCTGAGGTGTCGAGCCTTGTGGGAAACGAAGAATAGGCTCGTGAGAAGGCGGTGGGGTAGAAGAACAAGGATCAAAAGTAGAAGTGTGTGTGTGAGGAAGGGTCTCAGCCGGGGTGTTATTGATAAGATTTTCAATATCATCAATTTCTTCCCCAACATGGTTATTCAGCACTCTTCCTGATCTCAATGTTGTGATGGCATTTACATTGTAATGCCCAGGATTCGGTAGGGGTTGAGACGGAAGTTTTCCTTTTTCTCTCGCACTCATTTCGGCTTTAAGTCGTGCAATTTCTGCTTCCATCGATTTTAAACTCTGAGCCTGGAGGTCAGAGTTTTTCTCAAATTTATCGAGGGAAGACTTAACTTCAGCCGACATTCGTTTCATGTACGTTTCAAAAGTCCGTTCGAGTGAAGCAGAGAGATCAGTACCAGTCAACTGTGCAGGTGCATGTATGTTGACTGGATCTTGAAAGTTTTGTGATTGGTAGGGGTGCTGAGTTAGGTGAAATGGTTACTGTTGTGGTGGAAGAACCCTTTGGAAATTGTTTTGGTTTGGAACCGTGTTTTGATTGTGTTGTTGGTTCCAAGAAAAATTCGGGTGATTCCTCCAACCCTGATTATATGTGGAAGAATATGGATCGTTTCTACGTCTTTGAAATGCGGCATTGGTATGCTCATGAACTTGAAATGGACATTCTTCCGTCAAGTGAGAAGGATCAGAACAGCATCCACATACAGTTTTGGAGAGTGACATTTGATTTAGGGCGGCGGCTAAAATTTTGTTTTCCATAGTGTCGAATTTCTTGTGTAAAGCTGGAATTTCAGCTCTAACTCCTATGAAAACATTCGACTGGTTATTGCCACCCCTAAACGATGGACTCTCCCACTGTAAAGCTTTTTCAGCGAAATCTTCTAAGTATTTCCAAGCTTCCCCATCGTCTTTGGTCATAAAATTGCCTTGACACATGTTTTCAAGGCTCTGTTTAGTAGTAGGGTTACTGCCCTCATATATGATTCGACATAGTTCCCATCTCGGGATTTTGTGATGTGGACATTGAACCAACAGATCCTTGAAGCGGTCAAGACATTTTGAAAATGGTTCATTTGGAAGCTGGGTGAATTGATTTATTTCGCTACGGACTCGGGCTGTCTTATGATTCGGGTAGAATTTCTTAAGAAATGCTGCAACGAATTCTTCCCAATTCGTAATGGAATGTGCGGTAGTGTTATACAGCCACTTCTCGGCTATATCGCACAAGGTAAATGGAAGAAGACGTAGACGCATAGCATCCACAGAAAGCTGTGAGGTCCCCATCATTGCGCATACATTTTCAAATTTGGTAATAAAGACATATGCGTCTTCAGTCTCGAGACCGTGATATTTGGATAGAAGGTTGATGTATTGGGGTTTAATCTCAAAATTATCCCCGTTGGCTGATGGAATGGATAAGCAGGTCGAAAGAGGACCTCGCATAGGATAGCATCTCTCTTGGAGAGAGATGCGGGGTGGATTCTGCGCACCAACGGACGGCGGCAGAGTAGTGGTAAAGAGGTTCGATGGAGAAGGATCCATCGGTGTGGGTGTGGTAGTGGGTAAAGAAGAGGTAAATGTAGAAATACCGACTTTTGGGTCGATCAAGGGAACGCGGACTAAACGGGCACTAGAATCCCGTGTCCATCCTATCTTGCACTAAAAAGGGTTAGTACAAGTGGCAGCGTGAATATATAATTAGGGGAAATGATTGAAGTGTTTTGGTGTTTGTTTTGAAAATATACGGATTTTTGAAAAAATGATGCGACCACAACAAATGCAACAAGCAAAACCCTAATTCTATTGGTCGCCTAGGTCAAAGCTCTAGACCGCTCCTAATTGCCAAAAGACAAGTCGCAGGATCAATCCTCCACTGCCTCTTTGTATCTCATGTGGCCAGGTAAGTGCCAGGTAAGTGGGAGGTTCTCCACTACGTAAGTAGTGGGCCTAATTAAGTAACCACTAGCCTTTGACACACTTGCCTTAGACACCACAAAAGAAACGCGGATAAGCAATGAATTACCCACGGCCTTCTCTAGTCCTAAGTGAGCGCGACGGTCCTTAGAGTCATCTCTAGATATTTTTAGTTAATGAGGGTAAATGCGGATGCAAGTTTGTGATTTTTAGGGCTTAGGAAGGGTAATGAACTCCCCACCTAATCTGGATTTGGTCTTTGCCCTTTAAATTTCCGTATTAATATGCAAACAACCAAAAATCAAAAACACGCACAATTTTTTATTGCTTTTTGCAGCGCTGCGAATTTTTGCAAAGAAGCCTGCAGAAAATTATTAATTGGAGCAGATTGAGGAGGAGATAAGAAAGTAGAGGATTCACCTGAGAATTTTGGTACAGAGAAGCTTCCACCAAGCCGTGGAAACGCCGCACTAGTCCCCTAATGCCGCGGGAACGCCGCCGTTTACACTGTTCACTGCACAAAAATTTACTAGAGAGCTTCTGTTCAGCCCCTGAGTCCTCTGCAATATTCTGAAAAAAAATTCACTTGCTCCACAGCTTCCAGATTTCCTCGCAACAAATCACAACAACACGTTTAGAGTTTGCGCGAATTTTGATCTCAAAATTATAATGGAATAAATCTTTCAACTCAAATTTCAAATAAAGAACGAATTAGCGCACGATCTCCGGCAACGGCGCCATTTGATTGATACTTTTCTTTGTGTGTCGGTTTAGAAAATGAATAGAAATCACAATCAAAGAATTATTTGACCGCAATCAATAACGGTGTCGAATTATAGCGCGTTAGTAAGTGCGGATCGTCCGCAGGGATTGTGCGATTCGTTCGTATTTGTTTTGTTTGAATTGAAAATTAATGAGAAGAGAAAAGAAAACTTGATTATATGATTTATATCAATGAATTTCAAGAATCATCTAGATCTCATCAAAAATCAAGAAAGCATTAAAAAATCAAGAAACAAGAATTAATAGAAATCCAATCGATTAAAGTTCCAAGAATTGAAATGTAGCTCGTAGGAATCGATTAGATCATAGATGTGAAGAAGACTAGAAATTACTTTTTCTTATCCATTAACGAATTGATGCTAGATCGATGTCGATTTATCGAGGATTAAGGATCTTGCGAAGAATTAGGGTTTCCTCATCTTATCCTTTGTCCTTTCGATGAATCTCATTCACAAGATAGCTTCTAGGAAATCGAATGATGGATCGTTGATCTCTAGTTCCGTGCGAAAATAATCAAGAACGCATTTCGCATCGAAACTAGATCATCGATCATTCAATTTTCAAGAATTTACAATCATTATAGGATTTAAGAAAATGTTTAAAGATTCGTCAACATCATCATTCTACCGATCGTCTCGACTCCTCCACGAGCGGAGTTTTACTCAAGCATCATCACAAAGAATACATTCAAGAATCGAAATTGAATCATAATGCTTGAATTGAAAGATAAGCAAGTTAAAAGAATCTCAACTTTATTTATTCAACAATTTGTTACACTTTGCTCAAAGAACTACAAGAATTTGAGAAGGGAACAAGATCGTCGAATCAAGCGTTGCATCGGCTCCTTAAGTCGCGGATCGGCTTGGATCACATGCTCCGATGAAGTCCGGCTTCGCTTCTAAAGGCTTTGAATGATTCTTGCTTTGCTTGAACTCAAAGATCTTATACTTTTGGCTTCTTGATTGGATTAGGGTTAGGGTTTGGAGGTGGCAAGTGTTTGGTTGATAGAGTGGAACAACTTTCAACAACAATCAACAACCTTTCCAAGTGAAGCCTAGGGTCCCTTTTATAGGCTTAGGAATGATTAGCTTCCTTAAGAAGCTTGGATTAGGTTAGCTTCCCTTGTAAGCTAGTTAGTTAGGAAGAGCCCTCTAGAACTAGTTAGTTAGGGTTTAGCTTCCACCTTAACCTAGGAGGTTAGGGAGAAGGTTCTAGGCTCTTAAGGTAGTTAAGGTAAAGCTTGCTTTGGAAGCTAGGACATCATTAGCTTGTACAAGGAACCTTTCTGATCTGGCAGAAGCTTCTAGGGTTATCTGAAAATTGCAGTGACTTAATGAAGTGTACACCTTGAGAGAATAATTCTGCACTGAAAATTTGATGATGATGTGGCAAGATGGCCGCGGATACACGGCGCAAGCCAGCTCCGGCCGCGGATCCGCGGCCCAATAGTGGCTTTAAGGTGCACAATTTCTGGTACTGCTTTCTGATATCTTTCTGGTATTTTTATGGTATATTGAATCTCAGAATTCCTTTTAGATTACTACCAGATCTCAAGTCCTTGAGTTGGCGTATTTTTTATCAGCATTTTGATAACTTTGGCCTTTCTCCTGGAATTTCCTGCACAGTCTTCGAAACAAGTGTTGCGCCATACAAGAATGATGTGATGTCATGATAAACAGTCAATTTCCCAAAAAATGCCAGTTTTAGTATACAGTACAGGTAATTCAGTATTCTACAGGTGTTTTGCTAATATGTGCAATATGAATACCGAACACCTCTAAATGAATGCAAAAGATAGGGAAATTGCCGTGTTAAAAATGCATTATTTTCGACTGATCAGCCCTCAGTTGGGCCGGGCTCAGCCCCGCCCAGTTCGTCGGTAAGTTAGGTGTTGGTATTTGTTTCTACTTTGTTTGTGTCGCTGATTCCACTATATCTTGTCTTGTGCAGAAACCATGGACGCGGGCCTCCTCCGAGCAACTATGCGCAAGCCGAAGAAGGGGTCGAAAGCTGGAGGGGCCAGCTCTTCCCGTTAGACGCCGGTCCCGGCTTCCCCAGCAGCCGTCCCGCCTCAGCGCTCGAGTGCGGATCGTGCCTCGGGGCCCAGCCAGGTGCCGAGCACAAAAAGGGCTCGGGGAGAGGACGCCCTAGCTTCGGAGGTGGAGACGTGCTCTCCGCCGTCGTCTCTCAAGAGATTCCCCCGAACAGTTCCATGGACCCCGGCCTCTCCAATCTTGGTGGACGAGGGGGAGCTCCGCTTTGAGGTGCCCTCGGGGCTTTCCGTCGCTGACTGCTTGCTGCACGACATGGAGAGGTCAGCCGGGTTCCGCGAGGCCACCGAGGCCAAGCTTCAGGGCTCCGAGGTGCTCGTCGGCACCATGAAGAAATCGGTGGGCACCTTCCGAAAGGAGTTGGGGGCTGCGGTAGAGGCGGCGAAGAGAGCCGACCTCAGGGCGGCGCAGGCGGTGGAGAATTTCCAGAAGTCAGAGCAGTTCTACACCGTCCTTGCCACGGCCACCACCCTCATCTGGCACGAGACTCTCGACGCCGTCAAGGCCCGGGTGCCGGAGTTTGCTGATGAAGAGCTCCGAGTAGAAAATCCCCGCGGGGACGACGAGCAGGGGGATGCCCCCTGAGAGCAATGCCGGGGAAGGGACTCTCGGCGAAGGCAACGCCGAGGCTCCTATGACGGACATCTCTAGTCGCGGTGGACGTCGAGCTCATCGATATCTCGCCCAGCCCTGGGGCCTGAAGCCCCTCGTCTTCTCTTTGTCTTTTCTTTTGTCGCGTCGGGTATTTTGTAGGCCTTCGGATATTTTTGTAAGGCTGGGGAGTCCACAGTCCCCTTGTAAAGACTTTTGGATTTTTGAATAAAGACTTTTTGTTTTTGCAGTAATGTTTGTGCTTGTACTTTCTTTTGTTGGTAGACACTTTTATTTACACAGTACTGCTTTTATGGTTAGCATGTTCCTCGTCTAGCGATTACTCTTTGACTTGACTCTGATCATTTGCCGAGTGTGCGAGGACCAGCGGGAAGACGGTATCTCCATGGCCCCGAAGTCGAAGTGGAGATCGTTAAGACGTTGATAGGCCGGATGCCTCTTCTTGAGTTCATGTTTCTTAGTTGTTAGAGGGGCCGTGAGTGGCCTACTAAGGATGGTACGGAGCAGGGTAGTTGCTCGGTGCCCCTTGGCGAGGGCTTTGATCCTTAGTTTTTGGAGGGGCCATAATTGGCCAACTAAGGATGGTGCCGAGCAGGGTAGCTGCTCGGTGCCACTTGGCGAGGGATTTGATCCCTGGTTTGTTGGGATAGGAAGCTACCAGCCAGGGATAACCGAGCAGGGGCGGGCCTGGTTGCCTCTTGCGAGGGCTTTGATCCTTAGCGCTGGAGGGGCCATGAGTGACCTACTAAGGACAGGGCCGAGCAGGGTAGCTACTCGGTGCCTCTTGGCGAGGGCTTTGATCCCTGGTTTGTTGGAGGTAGGGAGCTACCAGCCAGGTGTTTCCTGATTTAAAATCAGGAAAGCTTCTGAGAAAAGCTTCAAAAAAGAGGGCCACGTGCTTACACGTGACCAGCAGTCACGTGTTGACACGTGACCTACGAAGTGCAGAAAAAGCGCGCATCGATTCGTTGAGCAGAGTCAAGGAAAAGAGCTTCAGAAGAGGTCACGTGCTCCCACGTGACCAGGGTCACGTGTCGACACGTGACGTTCAAAGCAGCAAACTCGCTCTCCAATTGAACCAAGGAAAGAAGTGCCAGACAGGGGTCACGTGCTCACACGTGACCAGGGGTCACGTGGTAACACGTGACGGCTAAGCAGCAGAAGAAGGCAGAATGCAGAAAGAAAGAGGATCCTTCATTCCAAAAGGGGGTCACGTGTCCGCACGTGACCATGGGTCACGTGGTCACACGTGACCGGCTTTCAAAGCCCATGTTGACGGCAGAATTAAATTCTGAAGGAAATTTGAATCTTTCCAAAGGAAAGTGATTATCTGAGACCAATCAAATTAAAGATTTAGAGATGATTAAATATCATCTATCTATGGAAAATCTCGGGTTTGGAAAGATTTCCCCCTTAAATCTAACCAAAATAACAAAGGAGAATCTCGGGATTTAAAATCCAATGGTGAATAAAATTCACCCAATAATCTAAAGGCCCGAAACGAATGATGGATGCAAATCAAATCTCTCAGTGAAGATTCATCAAAAAACTAATTCATTCGGCTGCTTCTCCTATAAATAGGAGCCAAAAGACACATACGAGGAGGAGATACGCACAGAGAAAAAAAAAAGAGAAAGGCTTTGCTACTTGGAAAAGACTTGGATCTTCTGCAAAAAACCCTAGGTAAGAAAGGGAAGGCTTTCGGAAAGAAAGAGAATTTAATTCTCAACAGAGTTTAACTCTAATATATAAAACAGAAGAACACATTTCTTCTCTCTTTGATAGAGGATCTGCAAAGTGCACATCTCCCCTTAAGGTTGAGAATTTAATTCTCAATGGGTCGAGATCCTGCCATGCAGATCCAAAACACAGAGAAGGAATGCAAGCATGAGAATTTAATTCTCGCAGAACTATAGGAATTCAATTCCTTTAAAATAAAATTAGGGCTCGACCCTGTATCATGGGAATTTAATTCCTTCAAAATAAAAAGCAGGGTTTAACCCTAATTAAGAACATAGTTCTGTTGAAACAGCAGGAATTTAATTCCCTTAATCATAATTCTTTAAAACGGGAAGTTTAGTTCCTTAAAAGCTTTCATCAGGGTTTAACCCTATTCAGTTCTTCACATATATGAGGAATTTAATTCCTACAGAAAATTCAGAGTTCAACTCTATTTCAGAATATAAATCTGCAAAAGGAAGTAGGAATTTAATTCCTTTGAAAATTAAAAGCCCGAGGAATTTAACTCCTGAAAAAAGATCAACAGATCCTCTAAAAATGACACACATAGAGGCAGGGTCACGTGCCACCACGTGACCCCCCAAGAGATCTACAGAAAACCCTTTGAGGCTGTCCCTCACGTGACCCACGTGACCCTTAACGAAAGCTCTAACAAACGAGCACACGAATGCCCGTCACGTGCTGACACGTGACACTCAGAAAGATGCAGTAATCTCAGCAGAACCATTGAAGGGAAGGCACCCTCACGTGTTGCCACGTGATCTCTCTTGCCTTAGCGCTTAAAACTAAATTGGAGCCCCAGAATCCAATCATTGAAATAACGGTTGGGCCTTAGTGTTCAAACTTTACTTGCAGTGTTCAACACTGACTACCTTAGTGTTTAACACTAATGTGAGGCCTCCGTTGCCAGTACTTGATACCAATCTGTTTTAGTGTTTAACACTAATTTGAAAGCCTTGTTGCTGGTGTTTAACACCAACTATTCTTTTAGTGTTAAACACTAACTTGCCAACCCTATTCCCAGTGTTCGACACTGATTGCTCTGAAGTGTTTAACACTAGGCTTTGGCCCAATTGGCTAAAGGGATAGAGGCAGACATTCTCCCTCAATGGACCAACAAAGAGTCAATATTCCAGACCTGACTGGACTTAGCCCAAGCTGGCCATAAGTCCTCAATTTGTGATTAACTGGGCCGATAGGCTCATAACACAATTGATCAACCTTGACCCAAATTGGGCCAGGGACTATTTAATCCACCCCGGTTCTAGGGTACATCTCTTCACTCCTTTGATACTTGGCATTGTAATCCCTCAATGTCTTCAAAGAGGTGACGGGTCCCGAAGACCACTCATGATATGGACTGTGGGGTCCTTAAACCCATGCATAATGCAAAATTCCTGGTTACGTGGAATGCGGATAACGTCACTCTTTGACCCCGCGGAAAACGTCCAGAGCGGATCCTGGTCCTCGCAGAGCACGGCAGTGAACCCGTGTGAAGCATCCAGAGCGAAGCCTGGTCCTCGCCTAGCACGGCAGTGAACCCGTGTGAAGCATCCAGAGCACATACCGGACTGTGGAGTCCTTAAACCCATGGACTATAACGTCCTTAACCTTGACCGAGATGTCTTAAAACTACCAATGGACCGCAATGTTCTTAAACTACCCATGGACCGCAATGTCCTTAAACTACCCATGGACCGCAATGTCCTTAAACTAGAACCATAGAGCCTCCATATGCTCTTTCGTCGGATCTAAACGGTCCTGTTTAAGTTGATCTTAGCCTCAAGGATGGCTAACGCGTCCTTAAACCCTCAAACAGACTGGACTATGAATCCCCCTAATTAACTCTGGCTCGAGGGTACATCTCTGAACTCCTCTGACATTCATCGTTGTAATCCTTCAACGTCGTCAGAGAGGTGACGGGTCCCGACGGCCACACATACGATGGACTATTATGTCCTTAACAAATGTTTGAGTTGATCTTAGCCTCAAGCATGGCTAGCGTATCCTCAAACCAAACCCCTAAACCCAAATCTAAGAAGATACGTATTTGGACTAGTCCACGCCCTACGGGCGACGACATAACTCGGTCTCCGTAAACGATCCACGGGCAGTAAAACATAAAACAAAACACACGACACGAAGTGACCATCTGGAGAAGGAGAAAGTTGTTACCGCGACGCGGTAGCGTAATTAACTGCAGGGGCTTGCGCCTGCAGGGAAGAGCGTCCCCACAATCAAAAAACCCCTCACCCTGAGGGGGAATCTGACGAAGTCTGCTACATCGGCCGCATCCGTCTAAACCTCCAATATATGGCGCCATGAATCAACTTGGCATCTTCGGAGAGGCAGACGGATAGCACCTATTGGCATCTGCCCCGAATCTCAGGCAGGACGTCCCGACGTCTCGGCCGCCATTCGGAGGGGAACAGATTCTGGCACGCCCGGTGGGACCTTTTCCTCTTTCCACTCCACACTTCGTGTGTCGTGATTCGCGAACCAATCACGGTTCGCCAATGATTGCCCTTGGGTTTCAAGATACTAAGAATTGGCGTCTTGCCTATTGCAGAAAACAAAGGATCGATGGCTGCTGCTTCCGCAAAGTCCTTCAACTGCTCAAACTGCAATTGCGACCAACGCTCTACCCCGCCAGGAGGTATAGCCTATGGACCCCAAGCTGCTTCGTTGTTCACAATGCCGGTGGACCAGGTGACTCAGGCCACTACCGGATTATTCTTTAGGACTATGCTCCCCTCATCAAGCTTCGTGGCGCCAGTGCTGACAAAGGAAACTCTCAGGAAGTCGGTCTTTGATCGTCTTACCCCTGCCGCGACTCCTCTCAACGAGTCGCCCAACATCAACGCCTCGGTCTTCTCTAGATTGGGCCAGAAATCTTGCAAACCCACAATGAGGCCTACAATCCCAGAGAAGGCTGCTTCTAAGAAAGTGACCGGTCCTGCTTCTGAAGTCATCAATGCGGCTTCCCCTGCCAAAAAGTCGGTCTTTACAAGATTGACGGCTCCAGCTCCCACTCCTGCTATCCAAAGGACGTCGGTCTTTAACAGGCTAACACCAGCAACGACCCCCCACCTACGCAGGGGGCAAGACGAAGCCATCATCACCGCTGAACAAACGCCGTCTGCTCGACGTGCTCGACGTCGTCATTGGCGCCGAATAAGGAAGGCTGGGGGCAGCTCCCCCTCTGGATTGACTCCACCAGTCCCGGTGGTAGAAGTTAATGCTGCTGTTCCAACTGGGAACAGCTTCGAAATGCTAAATAAGGTGCGAAGGAATTCCTCTACTGCAGTGCTGAAGAGGTCTCCTCCCCCATCAGAAAAGGTTGTGGAAATAGAATCAGAACGGCTGTCTTCCAAAATCTATAAGGTTTGGCGGCAGGCCCGAGACTCAATCATCGATCCAAACTTCTCCTGCCAGCATAAGAAGCTGAAAATCCAACCGAAGGCTGGTCACCAGGCGAAACCCCAAAAGGCTGTCTGGACGCCCACCTCGATGGCCCTCTCAACCTCCATGGCTCATAAAAGGAGGGAGCCAGAGAAGATCCCTCAACATGCAACGACGGCTAAAAGCAATGAGCCCAGACACCCTAAGTCTAGGGGCACGGTGGTGCACACTGTTTACATGGTCTCTGGAAAGGAGGAGAGCCGCACTTCTACGGGCCACCGACCGCTGACCCGATCCGTGACGAGAGCCCAAGAACAACAACAAAAGTTGCAGGAAATGATGAGTGCTATGGCTGCACTTACCGGGCCAAAAGAAAGCCCAGAAACATCCTCAGACGCGCGCCGGGAGGAGGAAACCGACGCTGAGTTCCTTCGCCGGACATTGGAGAAAAAGGACAAAGAGGCTGCTGAACAAGCGGCTAATATACAGCGCATGGGCCTTCTCTTCCAAGATATGATAGGAATGATGATCCAACAGGACTTACCCGCTGAAGATCCCCCAATCGTTCTGGAAGATGACCGAGGAGAAATGTCAAATCCACCACCAGCCCTCTCTACGGCCAAGGAGGAGACAATCTCTAAAGCTGACTTGGCTGACTACATAGCCCAGCAAATCCGGGTCCATCATGCGACTGAGGCGGCTGGTCAAGTCGTGAAAACGGGGCGGCCGTATCCAAGCTGGTACGATCAAATTAAATACCCGCAAGGCTATACGATACCGAAATTCCATGTGTATAAAGGGACCGGCAATCCTCATCAACACGTCGCCCAGTTCCGGGCCCTCTGCGGTAACACCGGCGGTGACGATAAACTGTTACTCCGTCAGTTCGTTGGCAGCTTATCAGAAACAGCGTTCGAATGGTATTCGGAACTCCCGAACGATTCCATCAAAACGTTCGCTGAAATGGAGTTGTTATTCACTCAGCGGTTCGCAAGTGCCAGCGAGCGCACTCCAATGACTGCTTTGATCAACGCCAGGGTAAAGCCAGGCGAAACCTGGGTCCAGTACGCTATACGCTGGCGGAATTTGTGGTCGAGATGCGAGCAACGCATTGAGGAAGCACCCGCAGTGGGTATGTTCGTGGGAACCCTAGACCCCCACGCAACTATCTCCCAGTTTATGATGTTCTTTAAGCCAACCACATTCCAGGCTCTAATCGACAAGTTGGCTCAGATGGACCAGATGGGTCATAGACCACCTGCCCCGAAGCCAGAACCTCGGAATGACAAGGGTAAGGGAAGGGCAATTTTTGTCGCGAATGCCCAACAGCAGACCGACGCCCCGAAATCGGCGGATCAATTGGAGGAAAGACGCCGATATTATAACGAAAAGATGAAGCGTCCCTACTCGTTCCCACGAGACAAGACAAAACGGTTATTTGAGCTGGCAATACGCAACAGACTTATAAACCTACCAAATCCAAGGCGACCGCCACAACCCACCGAGGTGAATAACCCTAACTACTGCCCTTACCATCAAACGGTAAGTCATCCGATTGAAGATTGCTTCGTCTTCAAAGGATGGATTGAAGATCAATACCTCCAGGGGAAGTTTGTACTGTCCGAAAAGTGGAAGGTGAACCCACCACAACCGCATATTCCTAAGAAAGCAGATACACCGGGGGCAACCTGCTTCTTTGTTGAAGAAGCTCCATGGGAAGTTATACTATCAACTAAAACCAAAAGGATGCTGAGAGACCTTCATGCGTGCCCTGCAATTGAATGGAAGGACCCTCTTGAACCTCAAATTATCGAAGGGATGTTGAGGCCCCGCCCAACTATGAAGACTCATGATAAAGATCCAAATACTCACGTCCAGCCGTCAAAAGCTTCAAAGAAAAAAAAAAAGAAATCCAAGAAGCCCGCGAGGCTTGGAGACGAGCGCACGAAATTGCAGAAGCAAATCGACGCGCTGGAAGAATATAATCAGAAAACGCGAACCCCTGTCACACTGCGAGAATTCCTCGACCACACATTTCAAGACGGAGATGATGAAGAGAGCTCATCGGATGAATCCGAAGAGTATGTGGCAAGTTGTAACGTAATCTCCCACTCGCTTACCGATGGCGAGAAAGCTCTTGACACCAAGAAGCCGGAGGCAAAGCCCGAACCGGAGCGTGCGAGGCTGACAACTGATATGATCAATGCCTTCTTAGACGAGATTCGTCTAAAAAGTAAAGCGGATCAGGAGCGTGAGATGGCAGCATCAGGAGAAACCAAATGCCAGCGACTGAACGAAAGAGTTGAGCTACCTCTGCCGGAACGAAAGGCGTCCGAAATGGATAGAAAGATATTCAAGACAAGAAAAAGGTTCGTCAAAGCCATGTCAATGGGAATGAAGCTACCACCTTCAGAAGGAAATAGGCACGATGGGGCGGAAAGGCACCCTGACTACTGCGCATATCATCGGAAAATCTCACACCCCACAGAGGAGTACGACGCCTTTAAGATATGGTGGGAAGGATATGTTGCTCGTCGGCAACATTTCAAGCGCATGAAACGCAAGAGCCGTAGGGAGCAAAGAAGCACTATCGATAGGCTCAACAGAACTACTGGCAACTGTTATATGGCTCAAGCCGAAGGGTCACAAGTTCTCACTTTTGGGAGCGACTCTGATGAAGAAGTGACTCTGGGCCCTCTCTTTGTAGAATCCGCGCTAGGGAAAGATGAGGAATCAGAAGTCTGCGGAAACACTCAGCTGCGCAATCGCACACTCCCAGAAAAGAATCTCGGGCCTACGAACAGAAAAGATAAGGGAAAGGAAAAGGTCACTGAAGATATCACTTTGGATGACCAAGTCGCGAAAGAACTGGCTGCCAAAGACCCTCCTGGAAGGAGTAAAGTAGACTATAACATCCTCGCGCATCTAAGGAAGCTACCTTCTCAGCTTAGCATTCTCGACACCCTCCTATTATCAAAAGAAGCACGGGACTCACTAATTAAGGCATTACAAGAACCTGAGCAATTCCAAGCCTTTCTCGCCACTGAAAAGATGAAGGACGAACTGGAAGAAGTGCATACGGCCGACGTCACTTTCGGTGATGAAGACCTCCTTCTCGGGACGTGCGACCATAACCGTCCCCTATATGTCTCTGGGTACTGCCATGACATCAAGATAGGCAAGATCCTGGTGGATAACGGATCCTCCGTCAATCTCCTTAATGTTCGGGTGTTGAAGGAAATCTGCATGAGTGTGCAACATCTCGCTCGGGACAAAATTACTATCTCCGGTTTTGACTCACAATCGTCACAGACTCTCGGGTCCGTGATACTAACGTTACGCTTCGGGCTTCTCGTCACAGACATCAAATTCCATGTCATTGACGCCAAGACCTGCTACAATGCCTTGCTCGGCCGTCCTTGGTTACACGAGTACAACATCGTCCCTTCTACACAGCATCAGTGTATGAAGTACTTTAAAGATGGTTTCGAGTATACTGTAACGGGTGAGCTGAACCCATTTTCCGTGAACGAAGTCCGCAAATACGAGGATGCGAAATACTTTTTGCCAGACTTTGAAGATACAGAAAGGTGTCGCAACTCAGAGAACAAAGCCGCCGCCACCATCCCTGTTTTCGGAAGCGATACCGAAGAAGAGGAAGAGATAGTTTATATAGGGCCATCTCAACGCAACAACCGGAGGACGCCCACCCCCATACTGGTCTTCGGAAGTGATTCGGAAGATGAGGTCAATGCCGTATTCTCCAATCGGCTTTCAATGCAAGCACCCCTTGGCGATGGCCACAGTTTGCAAATCACCATGGTACCGCGAGAACACTACAAGGATCTCGACACGCTCCAAGCTCACAGTGTGCAGGACCTGCAGACGTTTTACGTCCCCCCCAGGCGGAGGGGTGAGAAGATGATCCTATTCTATCGATCCTCAGAGTCGAAAGTAGAGAAAGAGATCTGGCATGGCACAGATACTATGTGCGACAGACTCCAACCCATCCGTCTGCCTAGATACTATACAGACGGACTAAAGAAGCTGTTGAAGCGCCAAGGGGTACCCTTAAAACAAACTGTTCGACAGGCTCGGTTCTATAACAAGATTTGGGATGTCCCTGGAACCCAACGCAAATTGCCCAACGGGAAAATGGAGACACTCGGGCTTGGATACGCGAGAACCGGAAAACAAGAGCGGGCCCACAGCAGCTACGCTATATATACCTTTGATGAAGAAGAGGACGCCCCGTCAGGAGATGCCGATCCCTCATCAAAACCAGACCCTGCGATTGAAGCACCAAGTCCGTCGTTTGAAGAACAAACGGGCAAGCCTATCAGGAAAGTGGGTCAGAAAGCTCGGGAAGACCACAACCGCGAAACGGCCATCTATGAGAAGGCCAGGACGCAACGTCTATTTCAACAGATTGCAAAAGACAAGGATGTTCATCCTTGTCAACCCCTCATGCGAAAGGCCCGATGCGGAGACGGGAATAGGTCAAGAAGCGGAAAGAGGGGTCGAGCGTACTCCTTCCCCCGAAACAAGACGGAGAAGCTCCTCAAGCTCGCTCTAAAACATCAGATGATCACGCTTCCAGAATCTAAACACCCTGAGCGAACCAACAAGGCTTCTCGTTCGAGCTATTGCTCTTATCACCAAGCCATAGGACATCCTACCGAAGACTGCTTCACCTTCAAGAACTGGGTCGATGACCAGTACCGACGGGGCAGATTCGCTTTATCCAACAGCTGGAGGGTAACGCCGCCACGAAAGCACGAGCCCAAGGCCGCAAGAGCAGAACCAGATCCACCTCAGTCTCGGGAGCGGATTCGCGCCTGTTATACGATTACGATATTAAAAGAAGAGCCCGAGAACATAGATGACCTTCTCCGGTGCTTTGAAAACAGCGATGATGAGGTGATCTCAGAATTTCCGCCCGCTCCGAAAGAGCTGGAAGACGGTATACATACTACTGCAGATAACCTCAGGAAGATTGAGTTGGGATCGGCGGATGACCCGCGACCGACATTCGTCAGCGAGCTACTCTCTGAAGAAAAAGTGGCCGCGTTAAAGAACGTGCTTCTACGGCATAAAGACTGCTTCGCGTGGAACTACTCCGAGATGCCAGGATTAGATCCGGAAGTTGCCGTGCATAAATTAGCAATATCCCCAGATATCAAACCAGTCAAGCAAGCGCCAAGAAGGATGCGACTCGAGCTTGAGATGAGCATCAACGCCGAAGTCAAGAAGCTGATCGATTCCGGGTTTATTCAAGAAGTCCAATATCCCGAATGGATCGCCAATATCGTCCCAGAAATGAAGAAGAATGGGACGGTACGTATATGCGTGGATTTCAGGGATCTCAATAAAGCTTGTCCAAAGGATGATTTCCCGGTGCCGGTAACCGAGCTAATGATAGATAACACGTCCACTCACGAGGTCTTCTCCTTTATGGACGGTTCCTCAGGATACAATCAGATAAAGATGCATCCCGAAGACCAGAAGCACACCGCTTTCCGGACCCCTTTGGGTGTATTTTGCTACAGGGTTATGCCCTTTGGTCTAAAGAACGCCGGCGCTACCTATCAAAGGGCCATGACAAAGATCTTCGACGACCTCATACATGACATCGTCGAATGCTATATCGATGACCTCGTAGTAAAGAGTATGTCATACGAAGATCACTTAAAGCATCTGGAGACTGTATTTCAACGCCTTCGGCAATATAATTTGAAGATGAATCCCCTCAAGTGCGCGTTTGGAGTCTCCTCGGGAAAATTCCTGGGGTTCGTTATCCGACACCGAGGTATTGAGATAGATCCGTCCAAGATTAAAGCAATCATGGAGATGCCTCCGCCAAGAACCCTCAAACAGTTGCGGTCTCTCCAAGGGAAGCTCGCATACATCCGGCGATTTATCGCAAATCTTTCAGGCAAATGCCGCCCCTACAGTCACCTGATGAAGAAGGGAACCCCATTCGTCTGGGATCAAAAATGCCAAGGTGCACTAGACGAGATCAAGCAGTACCTGCAGAACCCGCCGGTATTGGCTGCGCCGGTCAAGGGAAAACCCCTCATTCTTTATACAACCACCCTCGAAGGTTCCTTGGGCGCATTATGGGCGCAAGAAAACGATCAGGGGAAAGAAAGAGCACTCTACTACTTAAGTCGAGTTCTACTGGGGGCAGAAAGCAATTACTCTCCCATTGAAAAACATTGCTTGGCCTTAATCTTCGCAACGACAAAGCTCAGGCACTATGCGTTGGCGCATGAAGTCCGTCTTGTTTCAAAGGTGGACCCTCTTAAATACTTGATGTCAAAAGCCATATTGACGGGACGACTCGCTAAATGGGCCCTGCTCTTGATGGAGTTCTCGATAACATATCAACCTCTCAAGGCAGTGAAAGGTCAGGCCATCGCCGACTTCCTCGCTGAGCACCCGATACCGGCCGATTCTCCTCTGAACTGTGATTTGCCGGACGAGCATGCATTTGATGCGATTGGCGGCGGTAGCACCCGATGGAAACTCTATTTCGATGGAGCGTCCTCCGTAAAGAAACAAAAGCAAGGTATCCCAATGATCAAATCGGGGATAGGCCTCATTTTTGCAACCCCACAAGGAGGGATAATGCGCTTCGCCTTCTCCTTGACAGAGCCGAGGACAAACAACGAGGCTGAATATGAAGCTTTGATAGCAGGCCTCGAAATCGCCATCGACATGGGAATTGAAGACCTCCTTATATACGGAGATTCTCAGCTAGTCGTCAGTCAAGTAAACGGTAACTACCAAACGTGCAAACCGGAGTTGGTAAAGTACGGCGAAAGGGTGCAACAACTGTTGGCCCAAATTCCCTCCTATGTTTTAGAGAACATACCGCGCGCGGAGAACAGCAAAGCAGACGTGCTGGCCAAACTCGCTAAAGAACTGGCTGACGAGAACCTCGATGATGTCAGAATCGTGGTACAAAGCCGTCGAGTGCTCACCCCGGCAGAACTATCTCCGGAACTACATAAAGAGGGAGCGACTGAGCAGACGACCCTGCAAATAAAAGACCAAGAGAAGGCCGAAGACTGGAGGGAAGTCTTCATAGACTACTTTAAGTCCCGCCGAATGCCTAAAGAAGCGTCCGCAAGATATCAGCTCGTGAAACGAGCTCTATCTTTCGCTTTCGTCAACAATACCCTATACAAGAGATCGTTTGATTCTCTATGGCTGAGATGCTTAGGACCTGACGAAGCGAGAAGGGTCGTCCAAGAGGTTCACGACGGACTTTGCGGTTCTCATCAAGCAGGCCCAAAGATGAAGTCAAAAATTAAACGGATGGGTTACTACTGGCCCACGATGATCCAAGACTGCCTCGAATACGCGAGGCAATGCCACTCGTGCCAGATTCATGGAGACTTTATCCACCAACACCCAAATCCACTACACCCCACGGTGGCCAGCTGGCCATTCGAAATGTGGGGGACTGACATAGTCGGCCCCATTGAGCCGGCATCATCTCGAGGACATCGCTTTATCCTGGCGACAACTGATTACTTCTCCAAATGGGCAGAAGCAATACCACTGAGGGAAGTGAAGACGGAGAATATCCTCCATTTCTTCAAGACGCACGTTATTTACCGGTTTGGAACCCCACGGCGGATTATCTCCGATAACGGGCCAGCCTACAGAAGCCATAAGATTAGCCGCTTCGCACAGCAGCACAATATAGATTGGAGGTATTCTTCGGTTTACAACCCACGAGCTAACGGTCTGGCCAAGGCCTTCAATAAGACCTTGACGAAGATCATAAAAAAGACCGTTTCCCGGAATAAGAGAGACTGGCACGAAAGGCTGCAGGAAGCCCTTTGGGCTTATCGAACTACATTCAAGACAGCCACGAACACAACGCCGTACGCGTTGGTATTTGGGACGGAAGCAGTACTCCCCCTCGAGATAGAGTTACCCTCTCTACGAGTGGCAGTCCACCATGAACTGACCGACGAAGAAAATGCTTACCTTCGACTTGAGGAGCTTGATGCCCTCGACGAAACCCGGCTCATAGCGCAACAACATCTAGAAGCCTACAAAGCAAAGATGACGCGCTCTTACGAAAGATTGACCAGGCCGAGGATATTCCGACAAGGCGAACTCGTGCTAGTGGTCAAAAGACCTATGATCCCCAATCGTGCCAAGCGGGGGAAATTTGAGCCAAACTACGAAGGCCCTTACATCATAGACAAGGTCTACCAGGGTGGAGCTTATCTACTCGTGGACATGCACGGTGAAAGGCCTTTCAGGCCAATAAACGGCCGCTTCTTGAAGAAATACTATGCCTAGTGAGCCACAGTCGGGGTCAACGGTAAATGACGACGACTATGTCCGCTCGCTACCCTCCTAGGCTCAGACCAAGCAGTAGCTGGCCTTCCCATAACGACGGACCGAAACGTCTTTAAACTATCGACGGACCGAAACGTCTTTAAACTAACGACGGACCGAAACGTCCTTAAACTATCAACGGACCGAAACGTCCTTAAACTATCAACAGACCGAAACGTCCTTAAACTAACGACGGACCGAAACGTCCTTAAACTAGCGACGGACCGAAACGTCCTTAAACTAACGACAGACCGAAACGTCCCTAAACTACTGCCGCAGCATCCTTAGGCTGACGAGATAAAGAAGGGAGAAAAGGAAGAAAAATAAAAAAAAAAATGAAATGATAAAAAAAAAAGAGAAAAAAAAAACAAAAAAAAACGGTATGTCCATAAAGCAAAGTGGGCACGGATGAAAACCCGAAAGGGCTCCGTGAGTAAAAACAGCAGGACCACCGGCGAGTGTTTGTGAAAACCCGAAAGGGCGCAAACTCGTTAAAAGACACTTATAGGGTCCTCTCGACCTTGTAAGGAGAAACCACCCGCGTGAGATCCTTACGACTCACAAAGGAGCAACGCACTTAGGGATCCTCACGATTCCTAAGGAGAAAATACACTTACGAGGTCCTCACGACTCGTAAGGAGAATCCTCTTATGAGACCCTCACGGCTCATAAGACTTGAAAGTCTTAAGTTACAGAAACCTAAACCTGTTCTTAAGCGAATCCCCCACAACCTTCGATATTGCCCTACAAGCGGCTCGTACTGACCCTTGTATACAATCCACGGGCGCGAATAAACATTTCCCTAACAAAGTCCCACCCGTGACTGGGGATATATCCGTATGGTGAACAACCCTTGTAAGTCCTCTCGACTTATAAGGAGAAAATCCTCTTTGTAAGATCCTTACGACTTACAAGAGAACATGCACTTAAGAATCCTCACGGTCCTTAAGGAGAAAACACACCTGCAAGATCCTCACGACTTGTAGGGAGAAACACCTTTGTGAGACCCTTACGGCTCATGAAGTCAAAAGCCTTGGTCGGCAGGACCCTTAACCCTGTTTACTAAGCCACCTTTGTTCAAACGTCGACAGAGGCAAATGATGATTCACTCCTGGCAACATTCCGGTTGTAGCGGTGCTGATGCCGAAACCGGTATCCAAAAAATCCGAGCTTGCCGCGAAAAAGCTAGCGAGCCACCACCTCGACGTTCGTCTCGACACAGCAGACACAACATCAAGCGAAACGGAACAGCGGCAACCCCAAGTTCCATGGCTCGGCGATACATATCACCAAGAGTCAAACCTCCATCCCGTGAAATGCGGATACAATCAACAAACTTCCTGGTTACGTGGAAAGCGGATAATGTCACTCTTTGACCCCGTGGAAAACGTCCAGAGCGGATCCTGGTCCTCGCAGAGCACGGCAGTGAACCCGTGTGAAGCATCCAGAGCGGAGCCTAGTCCTCGCAGAGCACGGCAGTGAACCCGTGTGAAGCATCTAGTGCAAACTTCCTGGTTACGTGGAAAGCGGATAATGTCACTCTTTGACCCCATGGAAAGCGTCCAGAGCGGATCCTGGTCCTCGCAGAGCACGGCAGTGAACCCGTGTGAAGCATCCAGAGTGGAGCCTAGTCCTCGCCTAACGCGGCAGTGAACCCGTGTGAAGCATCTAGTGCAAACTTCCTGGTTACGTGGAACGCGGATAATGTCACTCTTTGACCCCGTGGAAAACATCCAGAGCGGATCCTGGTCCTCGCAGAGCACGGCAGTGAACCCGTGTGAAGCATCCAGAGCGGAGCCTAGTCCTCGCCGAGCACGGCAGTGAACCCGTGTGAAGCATCTAGTGCAAGATTTCTGGTTACGTGGAACGTGGATAACGTCACTCTTTGACCCCGCGGAAAACGCCCAGAGCGGAGCCTGGTCCTCGCCAAGCACGGCAGTGAACCCGTGTGAAGCATCCAGAGCAAACACCGGACTGTGGAGTCCTTAAAATCCACGGACTATGACGTCCTTAACCTCGACCGCGATGTCTTAAAACTAACGATCAACCACCCCTATTCCTTACAGATTTTTGCCTCGGTTTAAGGGTACATCTCTTCACTCCTTTGATGCCTGGCGTTGTAATTCCTCAACGTCTTCAAAGAGGTGACGGGTCCCTGCAACCAAACGTCGGACTGTGGAGTCCCTAAATCCACGGACTATGAGGTCCTTAACCTTGACCGTGATGTCTTAAAACTAACATCGGACTGTGGAGTCCCTAAATCCACGGACTATGAGGTCCTTAACCTTGACCGTGATGTCTTAAAACTAACATCGGACTGTGGAGTCCTTAAATCCACGGACTATGAGGTCCTTAACCTTGACCGCGACGTCTTTAAACTACAATATCTGGAGAAACCCCTGACTCCGTAAAACACGGACAAGGGTAACCGCATCCGGCACTTACAAGTCCTCACGGCTGGGAGAAAAACTCTTTATGAGACCCTCGTGGCTCATAAAATGTAAAAGTCTCAGGAGGCAGATCTTAACCCTGAATCCTGAGCCATCGCTGTCCTGCAAGGAGATCAAGATAGAATATCCGCAGAATGCATTCAATGAAAAGGAGACACACCATTGAGAAGAAAAATGTATCTTTTATTCATAGACCAAAATGGATACAAATACAATTCATGAAAGAAACAAAAAGGAAGATACTCTTATCCATGAGTATGTACAAAAAAGGGGAGAAAAGATACAAGTCCTTAAGCCGGCGGGCGGTGCAATAATTTCACCAGCTCATCGTTCTGTTGCTGAGCCACGGCTTCATGACGCAAGATCTCCAGAAGGCGAGCCTCCGCCTGAGCTTGTTGGACCTGATATGAAGCAAGCCGGGCTTCAAGCTCTTTCTCAGTGGCCTTGTGAGCCTCAACCCTCTCACGAGTAAACGTAGCGGCTTTATCAAGAGCCACCACCTCCTTGATAGACTCCTGAAGCACCCGCCAAAGTTCATACGCTTTGTTGGCTGTAGCGGTGAGGTTGGCTTGAAGCTCGCCCAACGCTTTGGAGGCTAGCTCCCTCTCCGAGAACTTGCGGCCAAGTCTTTTCTCACATGACGTCATGTTCGCCGCACATCGTGCTATCAGACCTCGCAATTCCGCTTTTGCAGCCACGGCTTCCGAGGAAAGGCGAGAATATTCAAGAGCATACAAACAAGCCTCCACCTTCCTACAGAACTCCACCCAGACCCGCACCACCTCCTCGCTATGATAGGTGGCGAGAAAAGGAAGAGAGCCATTGGCTTCAGCGGCAAACGCTTCACATGTGGTTGCACTACCAGCACGAAGCTCCTCGACAAAAGAAGATACGAAGAGAAGGCTCAATTGGGCCAAGCGTTCTGAAGCCCGCAAAGCGTAGGGGCCGGGCGGCATCACAATGCGTGATTCCAAAGCCATGGAGACTGGCAGGGCTGTTCAGATTTGGCAAATGTTAGTAAAACTCTTAAAACGCAGAACAAACGGGACTATAATAAAATGTCACTCACCGACAGTCATGCAAGTAGGAGCTGAAGGTTCCCCTGGCCCTTCAACGACCTCGACCTCATCGTCGGCCTCCAAAACTATAAGAGACATCAACGTCATTTCACAAAATAGTAACAATGCTATGGCAAAAAATGGCGAATGACGCTAACCTTGCCCAGAAGAAAGGACAATACGCTGAGGGGGGATCGCCTGCGGGGCTGCCATCTCCAATAGACGCTGAAATGATTGGCGAGGCGACAGATCCGCGATCGTGGCTGCCAAACCGCGCAATTCTGGGAAAGATAAAAGAGTTCAGACCATGGAAGGGTTACTAAATTAAAACGCAGAGGGTTACCTTCTACACTCCTCCCATTCTGAGCCGGGGGGATAGCAGCCTCGACGGTCTCCGCCGTGACCTCAGGCTCCAACAAAAGGAGAGTAGCCCCGACTACCTCGCTTCCAGCCTTTGGGCCACCCTCAGCAAGAGTCATTGGGATGGCGGCCTCCAGAAGAGCATCCCCCGAAGGGGCAAGCCCTCCCTGATCAAGAACCGCCGCTGGAGGTTCTATCACAAGAGGAGCAGCCTCATCAGCCCCCTCCACACCCAACACGGCCTCGTTGAGAATTTCGGCGGGCTTTAGCTTCAAGAGGCCAGTAGGGAGCTCCCCCAGCGTTGAAGATTCTGCACGATTCAAATAAAAATAATGATACATACCCACGAGCATAAATAATCGAAAAGACTACAAAAGAAGCACAGCGTACCTATACGCAAAGAAGCCCTTAACATGGCTTCTTCAAGCCGCTTTTCCTTCTCAAGGAGATAAGCTCGCCGAGGTTCAAGGGTAGACTCATGACCACCGGTCCATAAAGAAAGTGCATCAGCTGCATCTTCTGAAGCGACCTGCTTCAAGCCCTTTCCCCCCATTCCTCCAAAGGGCCGATAAATCGCCGCCGAATCCACGAAGGGTCTTCGTAAAAAATTACAGCGGGATAAGACTTCTTCGGAACCTTGGCATTATGGGACGGGTCTTTCGAACGCCGTAAGGCCTCAGCCAGTTGTGCGGCCTCCTCGTCAGCCGAACTCGGAAAGAGAAGTACAGTGTCAGACGCTTGCAAGGCCAAGGGTTCGTCTTCAAGGATAGGCTCAGATTCCACCACAGAATCAAGCGGGGTAGTAGCCACTTTCTTCCGTCGCTTAGACCCAGAGCCGGTCGCTGAAGATGACCGCTTCCTCCCTCGCGAAGCCTTAGGGCGACGCTGGCCCACATCGCCTTCAACGCCCTCGTCCCTGTTACTCTCGCTCGGTGTCACAACCAAGGACGACGTCGACGTCGTCGACGCTGCGGGGGGCGGTGCCGCCACCGGCAGAGGTGCTACTACCGGAGCCCGCCTACCTCACGATCGGGAACCCAAGGGCATACCAGCGGTCGGAGTAAGGTCTACCCCTGACTCCCCCGGAATGAAGGCAACGCCAATCTCCCTCAAAGGGAAGCGGACTGGAACCCTCGGTCGCAACTCAACTCTCGAGACCTGAGGAGGAGCGTCATGACCAAGAAGAACCCTTCTTTCTTCAGCAATAATTGGGGTGACCCGATGAAGATACCAGCCTGTGAATGCACCCACGCATCGAGGGATGTACTCGGCTTCAGGGACCATGAAATGAGAGCCGGTGTTCAGCCTCATGAAATGATGGGCGGCATCACGAACAGCATCGAGCGAAGGAATTGGAGCGATCATAAAGGCCTCAAAAGGAACACCCTGGTCATATCCGAGCTGACGGGCAAATCGATGAGGATTGTACCGCATAAAAAGAGCTGCACTATCCTGGCGAAACACCAAGTAGCCCGGTCTAATTGAATAAAAGTACGTGGCCTCTCGGGGCTTCAGAGAAGGCGCGTTGTCCTTTGAATGGTCCCAAAGTTGCTGAACAGGACCCGAAGGAGAAGACAGAACCCGATCATTAAAAGCTAACCCGCCGGCGGTGGCGTGAGGGGAAATCAGCACCCTAATAGCCCCAAATTGAGTTGGATCGGCAGCGGAAGCGCCTACCAGTCGCATAAGTCGCGGGAAGGTATAGGCGTCGTAAAAAGCGGGCCTTTGATGCATGGCAAAAGACCCCAGCACATGCATTTCGATCCACGACGTGAAGTAATGAAGCGAAAAGTTCACTACGTCCACGCCAGGCATAGAGGTATTAGCCGCAGTACCCAATCCATTATAGAGGTGCGCCAGGGCCGGGATGCCAATGGCCAACCGCGTCCCCTCCGCAATACGATGCGCCGGGTAGATGACCGAGGCTCTCATGAAACGGCGATGCATGGGGATAACGAACCAACTGAGCCAGACGCTAATAAACCCCACAAAGAACGTCTCCTCGTCCATGCCTGGGACAGCAATGGATTCAAAAGAGATCGGCGATATGATAGGAATGTAATACTGAGGAAGATCTGATTCGTTGGTCGGCAATCTCTTCGGACCAAACCCAAAGGGGTCCCCAATGTTGGCAAACTTCGGGGCTGTCTTCGGTAAGGCGTCCTCACGAATGAAACGAGCAATGAAGCTCTTGAAAGTAACGCCTTGCTCCTCAGACTCGGTGAATAATCGATCAAAAATGCCCAGAGCCCTAATTAAACTGGGGCGCTTATGTCGAACAGCATTCTCAGCAGATAAGCCGTCAACTGGGGCGGGCTCAGGTTCAAAAATGTACTCGTCAGGGGGCAGCAACTCCTCGTACATGTTACCCCTTATCGGCAACCCCGAAATTTCATAAAACTCGGCTAAAGAAATCGAAACCTCGCGATCTCCCAGAAGAAAGGTATTAGTGGGAAGATTCCACTGGTTCAGAAATGCCTTGACCCACCAGGCATGCGGGGACTTGTAATGGAATAGCGACGCATATACGGCTTGATAAAGCCCGACTTTCTGCAATCGCGCCCGATGGGCGGAAAGGATGTAGCGAGCCCAGAGAAGGTAGCCCGTAGGATGCCTGGGAGTGAGCCCTATCTTATAAATCTGCCCCCACGGGTGGGCCTCACCCTGGCAGATGCGCCGTCCCAAGATGTCTATAGCCGGGATCGGATGGTTCGGAATGCCGGTCGTCGAAGGCTCCAGCCTCCCCGTTGGAGTCCAGTTGGGCATTTCCACGGCAAAAGCTGTCCTTGGAGGATCCATCGGTAAAAACGGGAAAGTGGGCTCCGTTGGCACCGCGCAAAGAAAACTCCTGCGACCTTGAATGATCTGACTGTACCAAGGACCCCATTGAAGAAGGTTGGCGCAGTTCGGATCATGGGCCCTAATCATTGCCATCGCCTCTTCATCAGACGGTGACTGAGGAAAGGCCGCCTCCGAGCGAGAGAAAGGAAAGCGAGGAGCAGAAGCCATCACACCTGAAATCCAATAAAGGGAGGCCGTTAAAAGAAAAGTTAGCGATATATGTTCATGCACGAACATGAAGACTAATTGGAGAAAGCAACAGCAAAATTTCCCGGGACCATTGGCTACAAGACACATGGGCCCCACAGAATCCGGATGACGGCTCATTAATAATGAGATCAAACAGTTACAATAAAACAAAGGGAACATCCCCATTTAATAAAGAATGATGACCATGCACGTTCCCCAATGGGATCTGTCTCGGGCTCTACAGTGAACCCAACAAAATCAAAGGAATTAAATTCCCACGAAAAGGCATCATTACAAAACCGCCATTTCATTAATTGCCGGAAGAACAGCCTCGGGCCAAGAGACCCCAAGGAGCCTCTGTGTAAAGAGATCGAGTTCTTCATAGGAATTAAATTCCTTATTAAGAAAAAGGGAATTAAATTCCCAGGAATAATTTTGATGGACTTAAAGTCCAGGGAGTTGAAACGCTGTCATCATCCCCCCGAAGATCACCTAAACCCTAAGAGATCCTACAGTTCGAAGGTTCCCTGTTCTTACAAAAAAAAAACTTGAAGAAAAATGGGTTCTTTACGAAACCCTTAATATGGATTTGAAATCCAAGGGGTTCTTTTGAAGACGAAGGCGCTTTAGCCGTTCGACATTATTACCTGAGGGAGAGGATCCGTCGACAGAGTTAAACTCTGGGAAATGTTCAAGACAGAGAACTAAGCTCTGGAAGAAGAGAATTAAATTCTCAAAGAGGAAATTCTCAGAGGAAGAAGATGAGCAAAGTGAAGGCTCCTATGAAGAGACAGCAGTATTTATAGAAAACAATGAAAACGTTTCATCTCCCCAGATCCCTAAGGGAATCCAACGGTCGCGAGAGGAGACAGCGTTGAACTCACGTGCTGACACGTGAGAACAACGCTGTGGGGGCATTTGTTTCCTGATTTAAAATCAGGAAAGCTTCTGAGAAAAGCTTCAAAAAAAGGGCCACGTGCTTACACGTGACCAGCAGTCACCTGTTGACACGTGACCTACGAAGTGCAGAAAAAGCGCGCATCGATTCATTGAGCAGAGTCAAGGAAAAGAGCTTCAGAAGAGGTCACGTGCTCCCACGTGACCAGGGTCACGTGTCGACACGTGACGTTCAAAGCAGCAAACTCGCTCTCCAATTGAACCAAGGAAAGAAGTGCCAGACAGGGGTCACGTGCTCACACGTGACCAGGGGTCACGTGGTAACACGTGACGGCTAAGCAGCAGAAGAAGGCAGAACGCAGAAAGAAAGAGGATCCTTCATTCCAAAAGGGGGGTCACGTGTCCGCACGTGACCATGGGTCACGTGGTCACACGTGACCGGCTTTCAAAGCCCATGTTGACGGCAGAATTAAATTCTGAAGGAAATTTGAATCTTTCCAAAGGAAAGTGATTATCTGAGACCAATCAAATTAAAGATTTAGAGATGATTAAATATCATCTATCTATGGAAAATCTCGGGTTTGGAAAGATTTCCCCCTTAAATCTAACCAAAATAACAAAGGAGAATCTCGGGATTTAAAATCCAATGGTGAATAAAATTCACCCAATAATCCAAAGGCCCGAAACGAATGATGGATGCAAATCAAATCTCTCAGTGAAGATTCATCAAAAAACTAATTCATTCGGCTGTTTCTCCTATAAATAGGAGCCAAAAGACACATACGAGGAGGAGATACGCGCAGAGAAAAAAAAAGAGAAAGGCTTTGATACTTGGAAAAGACTTGGATCTTCTGCAAAAAACCCTAGGTAAGAAAGGGAAGGCTTTCGAAAAGAAAGAGAATTTAATTCTCAACAGAGTTTAACTCTAATATATAAAACAGAAGAACACATTTCTTCTCTCTTTGATAGAGGATCTGCAAAGTGCACATCTCCCCTTAAAGTTGAGAATTTAATTCTCAATGGGTCGAGATCCTGCCATGCAGATCCAAAACACAGAGAAGGAATGCAAGCATGAGAATTTAATTCTCGCAGAACTATAGGAATTCAATTCCTTTAAAATAAAATTAGGGCTCGACCCTGTATCATGGGAATTTAATTCCTTCAAAATAAAAAGCAGGGTTTAACCCTAATTAAGAACATAGTTCTGTTGAAACAGCAGGAATTTAATTCCCTTAATCATAATTCTTTAAAACGGGAAGTTTAGTTCCTTAAAAGCTTTCATCAGGGTTTAACCCTATTCAGTTCTTCACATATATGAGGAATTTAATTCCTACAGAAAATTCAGAGTTCAACTCTATTTCAGAATATAAATCTGCAAAAGGAAGTAGGAATTTAATTCCTTTGAAAATTAAAAGCCCGAGGAATTTAACTCCTGAAAAAAGATCAACAGATCCTCTAAAAACGACACACATAGAGGCAGGGTCACGTGCCACCACGTGACCCCCCAAGAGATCTACAGAAAACCTTTTGAAGCTGTCCCTCACGTGACCCACGTGACCCTTAACGAAAGCTCTAACAAACGAGCACACGAATGCCCGTCACGTGCTGACACGTGATACTCAGAAAGATGCAGTAATCTCAGCAGAACCATTGAAGGGAAGGCACCCTCACGTGTTGCCACGTGACCTCTCTTGCCTTAGCGCTTAAAACTAAATTGGAGCCCCAGAATCCAATCATTGAAATAACGGTTGGGCCTTAGTGTTCAAACTTTACTTGCAGTGTTCAACACTGACTACCTTAGTGTTTAACACTAATGTGAGGCCTCCGTTGCCAGTACTTGATACCAATCTGTTTTAGTGTTTAACACTAATTTGAAAGCCTTGTTGCTGGTGTTTAACACCAACTATTCTTTTAGTGTTAAACACTAACTTGCCAACCCTATTCCCAGTGTTTGACACTGATTGCTCTGAAGTGTTTAACACTAGGCTTTGGCCCAATTGGCTAAAGGGATAGAGGCAGACATTCTCCCTCAATGGACCAACAAAGAGTCAATATTCCAGACCTGACTGGACTTAGCCCAAGCTGGCCATAAGTCCTCAATTTGTGATTAACTGGGCCGATAGGCTCATAACACAATTGATCAACCTTGACCCAAATTGGGCCAGGGACTATTTAATCCACCCCGGTTCTAGGGTGCATCTCTTCACTCCTTTGATACTTGGCATTGTAATCCCTCAATGTCTTCAAAGAGGTGACGGGTCCCGAAGACCACTCATGATATGGACTGTGGGGTCCTTAAACCCATGCATAATGCAAAATTCCTGGTTACGTGGAATGCGGATAACGTCACTCTTTGACCCCGCGGAAAACGTCCAGAGCGGATCCTGGTCCTCGCAGAGCACGGCAGTGAACCCGTGTGAAGCATCCAGAGCGGAGCCTGGTCCTCGCCTAGCACGGCAGTGAACCCGTGTGAAGCATCCAGAGCACATACCGGATTGTGGAGTCCTTAAACCCATGGACTATGACGTCCTTAACCTTGACCGAGATGTCTTAAAACTACCAATGGACCGCAATGTCCTTAAACTACCCATGGACCGCAATGTCCTTAAACTACCCATGGACCGCAATGTCCTTAAACTAGAACCATAGAGCCTCCATATGCTCTTTCGTCGGATCTAAACGGTCCTGTTTAAGTTGATCTTAGCCTCAAGGATGGCTAACGCGTCCTTAAACCCTCAAACAGACTGGACTATGAATCCCCCTAATTAACTCTGGCTCGAGGGTACATCTCTGAACTCCTCTGACATTCGTCGTTGTAATCCTTCAACGTCGTCAGAGAGGTGACGGGTCCCGACGGCCACACATACAATGGACTATTATGTCCTTAACAAATGTTTGAGTTGATCTTAGCCTCAAGCATGGCTAGCGTATCCTCAAACCAAACCCCTAAACCCAAATCTAAGAAGATACGGATTTGGACTAGTCCACGCCCTACGGGCGACGACATAACTCGGTCTCCGTAAACGATCCACGGGCAGTAAAACATAAAACAAAACACACGACACGAAGTGACCATCTGGAGAAGGAGAAAGTTGTTACCGCGACGCGGTAGCGTAATTAACTGCAGGGGCTTGCGCCTGCAGGGAAGAGCGTCCCCACAATCAAAAAACCCCTCACCCTGAGGGGGAATCTGACAAAGTCTGCTACATCGGCCGCATCCGTCTAAACCTCCGATATATTGCGCCATGAATCAACTTGGCATCTTCGGAGAGGCAGACGGATAGCACCTATTGGCATCTGCCCCGAATCTCAGGCAGGACGTCCCGACGTCTCGGCCGCCATTCGGAGGGGAACACCAGGGATAACCGAGCAAGAGCTGGCCAGATTGCCTCTTGTGAGGGCTTTGATCCTTAAGGACGGGTCGGGCAGGGTTGCTGTCCGGTGCCTCTTGGCGATGGCTTTGATCCCTTGTTTAGTAGGGAGCTACCATCCAGGGATAACCGAACAAGGACGGGTCCAGTTGCCTCTGTGAGGACTTTGATCCCTGGTTTGTTGGGGTAGGGAGCTACCAGCCAGGGATAACCGAACAAGAGCAGGTTCGGTTGCCTCTTGCGAGGGCTTTTCGTCCTTAGCACGAGAGGGGCCGTAATTGGTCTACTAAGGATGGCCGAGCAGGGTTGCTGTTCGGTGCTTTTTGGCGAGGGCTTTTGGTCCTTAAGGATGGCCGAGCAGGGTTGTTGCCCGGTGCCTCTTGGCGATGGCTTTGATCCTTGGCGTTTTGTGGTAGGGAAGCTACCGGCCAGGGATAGCCAAGCAGGATAGCTGCAGGGATGCCTCTTGGTGAGGGCTTTGATCCTTGGCGTTGTAGGGTAGGGAAGCTACCAGCCAGGGATAGCCGAGCAGGGTATCTGCAGGGCTGCCTCTTGGTAAGGGCTTGGATCCCTGGCGTTGTGGGGTAGGGAAGCTACCAGCTAGGGATAGCCGAGCAGGGTAACAGCAGGGTTGCCTCTTGGTGAGGGCTTCGATCCCTGGCGTTGTGGGGTAGGGATCTACCGGCCAGGGATAGCCGAGCAAGGTAGCTGCAGGGTTGCCTCTCGGTGAGGGCTTGGATCCCTGGCGTTGTGGGGTAGGGATCTACCGGCCAGGGATAGCCGAGCAGGTTAGCCGCTCGACTGCCTCTTGGTGAGGGATTTGACTTTGATAGCCAGTCGGTGCACCGGGAAGAGGGACGGTCGCCGGCGACATGTACCGTGACTGTGTGGGGAACGCGAAGCGACGGAGTGTCGTTTCGGTTTCGCATCGAGCGGCGCGGCTTCTGCTACATGGTGACACTGTCGTGGGTGAAAAGGGCGACCGTTGAACTCCGGGGGGCGTTTTGGGGCTATAAGACTGAGGGGGTGTTGTTTACTTCTTCCTCACACCCGAAACGCAAAAATGCAGGACTTCCCCTTCACCATCAAAGACATCGTAAACTTCGAGGATGTCTACCTCTATGACCCGTACTACGCCGAGGACACGGTGCAGTTGGTAATAGGCAGGATCTAGGACCATTTCGGCCGACTGCTCCCCTGGCGTTCCTCCCTCCTCCAGCTACTGATATACTCCATCTGGAGGGCATCGCCTGTGCTCTACAACCCCTTATCCGAGTAGCTGAATGACGAGGCCGTCGACAAGCTGAGGTCTCTGAGGCGCTTCGACCTGATCTCTGCGAGCCGGCTAAATCGCTCGGAGGCCCTCATCCTTGAGTACTACCAATTGAGGCTCGATACCGACACTAGCGGAGGTCATCGAAGGGAGAGGTTAAACGCCGCGAGGGCTCGACTGACGAAAATATCTTCAGAGTACCACGAACAGTGCTCTCTGTACCCCATTCCACCGCTGTTGTAATATATATTTATTTATGTACGGCTGAGGAGCCTATAGTACCTCTTGAATGAATAAGATTCTTTTTCTTTTCTGCAATGCTTTATTGATCCCTTTATTATATAAACAAAAGATCTCAAAAAAGATGTACATTGCTCTGAAAAGAAAATATATGCTAGTAGATGTTCTTATTCGTGCAGCTCGAGCCCCCCGGATGTCTGTTGGCATCTATGCCTGGCATAGGGTACCGAGCATCGTGGGTACCGGACGTATCCTCCGCTGACACTACGATGATCTGGCCGATGGTCAGCTCGGCTGGAGGGGGTACTGCTCCTGCTCGCGGTCAGCTTGCCGCTTTTCCCTCAGGTAAGCTGCGAGGTGCCCCGAACGGATGAGCTCTTCAATATAGTCTCGGAGTTGTTTGCAGCTCTCCATGGAGTGCCCAAGCGACCTATGAAAGCCGCAGTAGGGGCCCCGGGTTCGCTTTGAGGTCATTCGCAGGACCGGGGGAAGCTTGAAGAACCCCTCGCCCTTGGCCTCCTCTAGTAGCACCGCCTGGGAGACGTTGAGCTGGGTGTACTCCTGGAACTTTGGGAGATAGGGTTTTTGCCGCTCATATCCCCTTCTCTCTTCTCTTGACCTCTTCTTTTGGTCGGTTTACTCTGCCCGGGGGAGATTTGCATTCACCTCGGATTCGAGCTGGACCACGCGCTCGGTCTAGGCCTTTACTTCGGCCATGGTCTTAGATTGCGCAAATGCAAAGGAGCATAACCACTCCTTGTGCTTAAGACCAGACCTCAGAGCCGTGATGACCGTCTCGTCCTGGTGTTCTGGGACCTCGAGAAGGGCGTTGTAGAAGCGGGCGACGTATGCTTTAAATGTCTCCTTGTCCCGCTCTTGATCGTGAAGAGATGGTCGACTGAGCACTTCTGCCGCTTGTTCCCGACGAAGTGGCAGAGGAATTGTGTGGCCAGCTCGTCGAAGGTTGAGATCGAGCGTGTCTTGAGTCCTTGGAACCAGTCTCGCCCGTGCGGATGAGAGTGGCCGGGAAAGCTCGGCACTAGGCGGCATCCGAGTGGTCTTGGAAGCTCATTCCTGTGGTGAATGCATCCAGGTGGTCCTTCGGGTCAGATTTGCCATCGAAGAAGGAGACCTTTGGGGGTTTGTTGCGGGAGGAGACGTGGACGGTGAGCAGCTCCTCGGTGAATGGTTTGGTGAGCGATTCGGCGGCATACTTAGCCCCGTCGCTCAAACGGTGACCTTCCCGATCCATACCCTCGATCTTTTTCTCGAGGGCGTCGAGTCGGCCGTGGTACCCTGACGACTCGGCATATTCTGATCCCAGGCCTCTGCTGTTGGAGCCCTGTGTCTGCCCGCGGCTCCGGTTCCTCTCAATGAGGTTCCTTAGATCCCCGGCGAGGTGGTCTTCGAGCCGTCGCGGAGAGTCCCGTCCGCGCAACCCCGTCGAAGGAGGGGGTGTCGGTTATGCCTGGTAACAGGCGAGCTGACAGACATCTCCTCAGGAGGGACAGGTGCACAGAGGATCTCGGGGCGAGGTTCTCTGGCGACGGACCTCGGTGTCGAACTGTGGGGTGCCCAGCGGGTCTCAGAATGTATAGGTCTGGGAGATCTGCGGCCGTGGAAGGTAGCGAGGCGGTGATCGGCGGTGCCGACGCGGAAGGAGTCTTCTCTCCCCCTGTAGGGGTCCTGGTCCCAAGGCGGGGGAGCGACGACTTGGTGATGTTGCCCTGCCGTTTGGATGCAGATCAGCGCCTCCACGACAGATGCGATTCGGTCTATCCGGCCGGAGAGGGCGTTGATGGCATTCGGCGGAGGAGGTTCGTCCGCGCCCCCATTGAGAGGAAGGCGGCAGCTGGTGCTTGGATCATCGTGATGATCGCTCGCCATTAGGTTGAGATCGAAAGGCGAACTTTTATTTTTGTGGAATCAAGGATTTCTATAGACGACGCCAGCTGATGGAGGCGTAGATCTCCTTCAGATGTTGCTTTCCGTGGATCTGCTAATGGCGGAGACGGGTGGCTGAGATTGGATCTGGAGGCTGTCGCTCCTGAAGCGTGTTGATCTCAATGGGTTTGAGGTTGTGGTTGCCGAGCTACCTACAAGGAAGTCCCGGGGTGGTTGTACCACCGAGGACCCTCCGACGATCAAGTTAGACTAGAGATCCGAGCAGAGTAACATCTTAGTGGAGTAAAAATGGCTTACTTGAATCGTCTGAAGAAGGGGTTTATATAGCGGTGGCAGCAGGCGAGGCAGGCACGAGAATCACGCCGGCCGTTACGCTCACGTCACGCCCACGTGATGAGCGGGAACTCCCATTAATGGCGAGACAGGCTCGTTAATGGAGGATCGTGGTGGCGTGGAACATGGGATGTGGCCGGCGGAGATCTCGCACATGGCGAGATTCGAGGGATAGCGGTTACGCCTGCAAGCGGTGCTGTTGGTCGGTCGATGAGACCGAGGAAGATGACCTCGGCGGGAGAGCTCGTGGATGAGCGGGAGAGCCGAGGTATCTTGATTCTGCGGTAGCTCGGAGCTGAGTTGTGAAGCCGAGAAGGCCAGTTGTGCAGGGGGCTCGGCAGGACGAGCGTAGGTGTGGTCTGGTCGGTCACTGTAAGTCCTTTCTTGCATGTTATGGGACACATCATCTGCCACGTGTCCTTATCTGGGAGATTTCCGATATCGAGCATCATCAATTCAAGATACTGTCATCCAATGATAACAGAGAAATTGTAAGAGATCTCTGGTTTGATTTTCTAAAGATCTACATCTTACAGAAAAATAATAATTTTGTCTAAAAAGTGTTTCAAACTAAAGCCAAAATTTTAAAATATACGTGTATACTCTTTATCTATATATCTAATACAAATGAGGTTTTTTTAGAGTATCTTTAGCAAGTGAAGATATCTTTTTGGTCAAAACACTATTTTTCCACTTCCACTTTTGCCTATCCCATAAGCCCTTCCTTATATTCATTTGCCTATCCCATAAGACCTTTCATATGAGAATCAAGCAACAAAATTATATCTTATAGGATTATCTTAATTATTTGGTTTTTAAATTTTTTTATCTTTAGTTTTTTGCTAATTTTTTTTTACTTTTATTAATTTGGATCATATGTGATTGGTAGTAATTTAGAAAGAAAATTATAGTTTTTTTTACTTTTTTCAGAAGAACCAATAATATTTTTATCTTATTACCAAAAATTTAAAAAACAATTCTAGCATAATAAAATTAGAAATATTTACTGGATAATCAATTCTTTGTATTTGCATATAGAAACTATACTTACTATAAAGTTGATACTCAAATTTAATGATTTAAGTAATTATCATTGTTTATAAACTTATTGGATGATGCATTCAGCAAAATATAGACCGATTTATTATGTATATTGGTTCATAACCACAACACATGATATAATCAAGGTGTCAATGGGCCGGGCAGTCCGTGGCCCGGCCTGACCAGAGCGTCACGTGGTAGGCCCGAGCCGGCCCGGTCGAGCGAAGAGCCCGGCCCCGGGCCGGGCTTCGGTGGCCTGAAGGCCCGGCCCGGGCCCGCTTCTTCTTTCTAAAATTTGTTGATATATGACGTCTTAAGAAGGAAGAGAATGAGGAAATCAAAAGTAGAGGAGAACACTTGATAAGGGACTGTTTGGTTGTAGGATTATGATGGATTTAGATTGTGGAATCTAAGCATTCCATAAATTTGTATTTGGTTGGCGGATTTGGATTTGTAGGATTTCTTTGTTTTTTATGGGGGTCTACCACAAAACAAGAATTCTTGAATCCTAAATTTTTTAAAGGATTTTTGGCACTATGCATTGTACTTTTAGATGGGATCCGTGTACTTTATTTATTTAATAATTCTCTTTCTATCTATCTCTCTTTAAAATCTTCAAATCCAAATTCCACTTTTTTCACCAAGCAAACAAAGATTACAGGGATCTACAAATCCAATACTAGGAATTCAAAACCAACCAAACAACAAATTACCAAATCCAGAAATTTTCAACCGTACTATTTTGGAATCCAAATTTCTAAATCCTACAACCAAACAGGCCCTGAGCAAATCCATTTATAATTTAAGTAACACCATTGTTGGGGTAAAAATTTACACCCCGGTTGACCAATTCAAAAACAAAGTCAACCCCAAACCAAGTGGGCCCAGGCCCAGATCCAGTGGGCCCATGCCCGGGTCGAGCCCGAACATGAAGCGACCGGCCTTCCCCCATGCTAAGATAAAAGTTTTGTAATAAATAATTTTGTTGTATTTCTTTTATTTTATTTTATGGATAAATGTAAGAAAAATAGGCATAAAGCCAAATTTTTGTAAAGCCCATGACTTATGTGCAAAAAGAAATGGCACATGAGCCATGGGATAGGCAAAATGCCATTTTGTGAAGCCCAAGGGGCTATGTGTAAAATGTATAGCCTATAAAGGCAAAGATAATAAAATATCTCAACAACTTTTTTCTCTCTCCAAATTTTTTTTTAGATCTGAGATCTTTTCTCTTTCTTCAAAATTCCAAAACCTTCTTCTTTCTTTTGAATTAAATCAAGAGTTTTCTCTTCATTCTATAAAAACTAAATAGTTTTTCACTACAAAACGCATAAAGGGGAACTCAGATCTTCCATTAGAACTCAAAAAGAAGAGATTTTTAAAATCTCATATCTCTTGATCTTCAAGATCCAACAACCAGAGGAGAAAGAAGAAGAACCCGTTTCATCAACCCCTAAACATCTTAGGAGTTTTAACTCCACCCTAATTTCTCTTTCGAGAATTTCTGGGGCTAAAAGCCTCTTTTTCTCACCGGAGCCCAAGCGCTCAAGCGCTGAGCGCCCACGTGCTGACACGTGGCGCGCTAGTGCTCGAGTGCAAAGCGCCCACGTGCCGACACGTGGCGCGCTTGCGCTCCAGCGCCCTGCGCTCAAACGCAAAGCGCCCACGTGCCGACACGTGGCTCGCTTGCGCTTAAGCACAAAGCGCCCACATGCCGACACGTGGCGCGCTAGCGCCTAAGCGCACAGCACCTAAGTGCATAGCGCTCAAGGCGCTGACCCCACGCATCCTTTGGGAGCTTTTTCCCTTTTTTTTTTATATATATACATGCATATATATGTACAGATACACACACACTCCACAACACTATCCCCTCCAAAAAAACTTTTTGGGCCGGGGCTCTGCCCCGCACCCCGCAAGGAGGCTGCTAGCCCCTTTGACCCCCAGCCCGCTATCCGGGTAGCGGAACCCCCGTAAAAACTCTGCGTGGCTCCCAATATATTTAAAACCCCCCTTCAAAACAAAACACACGTACACTGCATATTGAGTTCACATGACCAGTTTAACCCGTTAATCAGAAGTTCCCTCACCCCAAAGGCGAGGGGTAATTAACGGCAGCTTAGTCCGCGGTTGCCGGAGATTCGGATCCCCACAATCAATAAAACCTCGCCTACCATAGGCAGGGGGAATCTTTAGTACGCCTGATAAGCGCGCATGTATTCCCATCTCAATGGGGTGACGAAAAACACCCTACAGATTCTGGCACGCCCGTTCTCACCTCCCATATTTCGGGTTAAAAGTTCATGCGAACTCAATCAATATACATATCGATTGCCTATACTGAAATGATGTTTTCTTTTCGTGCAGCAATCAACTTTCAACGACAATGTCTCCCAAGACGAATTCAGCTTCCAAAGCGACTCCAATTCCGTACGTGGTCAAGATCAACGCTCGTGTGGTTCTCCTCGCAAGCCTCAGTCGACAATGGGAGGAACTGCCCTGCCAGTTTGGCTCCATCATCATCTACCCTTCCGGAAGCGCTCATCTGGCGGAAATCCCGGCGAAACAGACGGCCAAGCCGGTCTCAAGGGGCAAGAGGCCGAATGTGATGATCGCCAAGGCACTACAACCGAAACTTAAGACGGTGTCTGAACGATTCTCTGGTGCTCCAGCAGGGGGCAAGAGCTCCGGTACAAAGGGCAACATCAAATGTTGCGGACGAGCTCAGACGATGACTCCAACAAATGCACAATCGAGCGTATCTCCAAAGCCCTCCATCGCCCGGTCTGCGGCGTCTTCCCAAAGAGCCGAAGTCTGCCACGTGCTTAGAACAGAAAAGTTAAGGCAGAAGCGGCTCAGGTATCGAGCTAACAAGAGGGCCAGGGCTTCGGCCAAGTGGAATCTTGTGAAATTCCAAGAACATGGTTACTCTGTGATGATGGCTGAGTCGGCCGTAAAGATCAGCATTTCCTTCGAACCTCTGAAGTGGGTTCAGAAAAATGCCGTGACCGCCCGAATCAAGAAGACAGCGGTCCGAACGTCGCTACAAAGAGACGTGTCCCGGCCCCAACAGAAAGAGTATGGCACTATCTCTTCAAGGGTCTATCAGGCGCTCTGTGCCGCACGAAAGCAATGGGGGAAATCTAGAAAAGAAGCGCCAGCACCATTCAAGAATCCGGCCAGTCCATCCGCCTTCATTCGACTGCCCGTTACTGAAACATGGGGGTCGAGACAGCGATCTGTGAAATCAACTGCAGACAATAAAAAGACGGCTGGATATATTATCCATACGGTCTAAATGGCGGGCGGGCGCCCCAGCGACAACCTTCACAGCAAAAGCAAGGATGGGGCCACCACATCCCAAGCCCAATCTGGCTTGAATGTGGTCGCCGCTGCCCAAGAACAGCCGCCTCCGCTGGATGAAGAAAACCCTCTCGATGAGGATGATAGGCAGAAAGACCCCTCGGTCCATGCAGAGTCAAGCTCGGACAGCGAGGAAGAGACGACTTTCCGCCCCAGGACTGCGGAGCAAGAGCTGCTTCAAGAGCTTTGAAAGCAGCTCAGGACCAAAGATAAAGAGATGGCCAAGCTCTATTCGAAGATTGACGACTTAACGAACGTTGTGATGCAGCTTACTGCTCAAATTGCTCGAGCGCCTCCCAATCAAGCACAAGTCGCTACTCATCAGTCGAGTGATGACAATCCAAAGCAGCCGATGCCTGTTCCTTTAGGTTCAAGACTGGTCGAGACGCACGAAAGCCGGCCACATTCCGCTTCTGGGGACGCCTTGGCCCCAGATAGCACTATCCCGCTAACATAAGACCGGATAATGTATTTGGTCACCAGCAAAGTTAAAACATTGGTGGCCGAAGCTGAAGCTCAGAAAGAAATTGGCAGTAGTGGGCGGCCATATCCCGCACAGTACGATCTGATCGAGTTCCCGAGCGGCTACGTCATTCCAAAGTTCGGAAGATTTGACGGGACGGGAAATGCAAATCAGCACGTCGCCCACTTCAAAGCCTCGTGCGGAAATACAGGGGACAATGACGCGCTCCTTCTTCGTCGATTTATCAACAGCCTGACCGGGGTCGCCTTCGACTGGTACGCGAGTATACCAGATGGGTCCATCATTACCTTTGCCCAAATGGAGTCACTGTTTCGACAAAGGTTCATGAGCGTCAGTGATAAAATCTCTATTGCCGACCTTGTGAGGACCAAGCCAGGAAAGAATGAAAGCAACACCGACTTTATCGCCCGATGGCGTAATCTCACAGTCAGGACCAGTCCGTCAGCCTTCTCATTGGGAACCTCAGCAATTTGATGGTCCCATTCTTGTGTACAGCGGGCCTCAAGACATTTCAGGAGCTAACCAAGAAAGTCCAAATGCTGGAACGCTCGAAGCAAGAGTCCCCGCCGGACTCTCAGAGAGACAAAACTTGGAAAAGCAAGCGGGACGACAGCCGTAGAAGCGGGAGTTCCAGCAGTACCAATGTCTTCAATGCGTCCGACAATGAAGAAAAACGAAGGGCGGGCGAATCCAAAACCAACCGGTCTCGAAAGCCATTGCTGGGAGGAGATGGGCCTTCCCTAGAGGAGAAGAAGAACAAGGTTTACTCTTTCAGAAGGAAAAAGGTCCGCAAGATATTTAAAGATGCCTTGAACAACGGCCTACAATTGCCGGAGTCGAAAAGACCCCAAGAAGCAAAAATGACCGACAATCCCCTGTATTTCCCGTACCACCGAGTAGTGAGCCATGCGATCGAGGATTGCTATATCTTCAAGGACTGGGTCGAGAAGCAGTACAAGGCTGGAGAGATCGAGCTGTCCAAAAGTGTGTTGGTGAACAATCAAGTTGCAACCACCAATTTTATACAGACGAAAGCTGATGCCTTCTGGGAGCAGACAGCCGAACCCGCTGCCCTGAGAAATGAAATGGACTCACCGCAGCCTCCGTGGAGTACACACATATCTAATAATACGAAGAAGATGATAAAGCTACTTTGGAAAGAGCCCAGGACGAAATGGGAAGGACAGAAGAAGCCTACCAGCCCAGCTGCCAATGCGGCTCCATCAGGCTCAAAATCCAAAAAGCTCAAGAAGAACAAAGGTGCAGCTCGGCGCGAAAAAGAGTCTGCAGGAAGATCGACTATTCAAAAATATATCGATTCCCTCGAAGACTATGAACAGAAGGAAAGAACTCTAATTCACTTGAAATAGTTCTTCCCTGTAGAAGCAGCGGAGATTTTGGAGGAGTTAGAAGAAGGCTCTAATGAAGAGATCCCTATAGTGACCTGCTACGCCATCCATCTGGGCAGCGACTCTGAGGAGGATCTCTGTTTTCCCGAAGAGGACGAGGAGCTCGCCACAAAGGCCAACCAAATCCAGCTCAGAAGCGGCAGGGCTCTACCGCCAAATCAGGGAAATGCCTCAAAAGGAAAGGAAAAACAGGTGGCTAATGAGGAAGATGACAGAGAGCCGGCTAATGAGAACTCAAGTCCTTCCTCAGTGGACTGCAATGTCTTGGCTCACCTCCGAAAGCTTCCGTCTCTCCTTAGCATCTACGATGCCTTGGTCCTATCTAAGGAGCATAGAGATGTTCTCATTCACGCTCTACAAAACCCCGAGCGGTATCAGGCTTGCTTTGCGGAAATTAATATGAAAGAAGCTCAGTACACTTTGCAAGCCGCCGCAGTCACGTTTACGGATGAAGACTTGTTACTGGGAACGGCTGAGCATAATCGGCCGCTTTACGTGACCGGGTACAGCGACGGAGATCGGATTAATCGCATATTGATTGATCCGGGGTTCTCAGTGAACATCATGAACTTGCGGACACTGAAGAGTTTGTCAATGGACGTACGACACCTGTCAAGGTAAAGGATTGTCATTCAAGGCTTCAATCAAAACTGCCAGCAAGTTCTGGGGTCTATAGCTTTGCCAATCAAATTCGGGGATCTGCAGACCGAAGCTAAGATATATGTGATCGATGCGGACACGTCTTATAAGATTCTCTTGGGACGGCCGTGGCTCCACGATTACGGCATCATCCCGTCAACTCTCCATCAATACATGAAGTATACTATAAATAGTGAAGAAAGACGCATTGACGGAGACATCCAGCCATTCGATGTGCATGAAGTCCGATATGAAGATTCTCGGTACTTCATGAACCATTAAAATGCTAAGCCACAACTGACTGAGGATAGACCGGCCCCAAAACTCAAAAGCAAATCTGTGCCGGCTGTCACTTTCAAAAGCAAAAACGCCCAAGTGCGCCCGCGTGGGTAGAAAAGATCCTGGAGCGCGACTCGTTGGGGCGCTTCAACAGGCGGGTGATTCGGGTTATTCGCACCTAACGGAGGTGGAATCAGTCCCGTCGGTAAGGTGTTGTTAGGATTGTATCCCGACATACCTTCGGAAGAAGAATTTGAAGGTGAAAGTGAAGAAGTGGAAAGGATTTCGACTTCGGAGTCAAAAGGTTCGTCGGTCGGTACCAACGAAACACGGACTAATCGGGCGCTAGTGTCCCTAGTCCAACCGGATATACACTAAAGAGATAGTGTAGTTAAAAGATGAAAGACAGAATGTGGAGGTAAGAAAATGTCAATGAGAAGAAGTGGTGTAAGTGGAGTGCAAAGATTTCTTTAGAGACAAGTTGCAAGTTTTGAAAAGATTTTTCTTTTTTTTTTTCCTTTTTTTTATATGGAGCTTTTTGCAAAAAGATTTTTGAGAAGAGACTTTGACTCAAATGTGATCAACCACAAATGCACAATCAGGCCTAGATCTAGGGTCACCTAGATCAGCTAGACAGCTCCTAACTGTTCCAAAGGGCTAGAAATAGGACCTCAAACCGCCTCTTCACCGCCAATTGCGGCCAGGTGAGTGGGAGGCTCCCCACTACAAGTAGTGGTCCTAATTAAGTAACCACTCGCCTTCGACACACTTGCCTAGACACCGCAAAGTCAGGTTAGGATTAACGGCCGATGCCTATAACTAGTCCTCTGTCCTATTGAGCGCGACGTCCTTAGGGCTGAGTCTAGTATTTTTTAATTAAGAATGGTCAATGCAAATGCCTTATATGATTTCTGGGGTCCTGCGAAGAGTGATGAAATCCCCACCCAATGTGAATTGGTCAAAAAGCCCCTTAAAATCCGATTAAAATATGCAAAATAGTAAATCACTTGCAATCAATTTTCTTTTAAGCGCGGCGCAAAGAATCCTGCAGAAAATCAATTATTGGAAGGGGAAGATTTTTTAGCGCAAAGAATCCTGCAGAAGATTTGGCAAAAAGATATATGGGGATTTGCAGAGGGAAGAAAAAGAGAACAAACAGTGCAAAAATTGCACGCTGACATGGCATAGGGACCGCGGATCCGCGGTGGGAGAGGGCTTGCGCGGCGGGTTAGCGGCGCGGTGGAGGCTTCAGATCCCGAGAAAAATTCTGCTGTTGTGATTTTCCAATACCTTTCTGTTCTGATGTATCTTTTCTGTTTCGTACTCTGGATTTTTTCAGATCCGTCGATCCTGCAAAGATTCACACAAGAAACCCTTCAAACAATAAAAGATGATATAATATATTTTTTATTTTTTAGATTTTTATGATTTTTTTATATTTTATATTAACCCGAAATTACAAAAAGGAAATTTTTACGCCATCCCCGGCAACGACGCCATTTGATTATTCTCAAAAATATCTAGTAACCGCAATCAAGAACGTCGTCGCTTGGTAGCTAGTCGGTGAGTACGGGTCGGTCCACAGGGATGTTGTGAATTTCCTAATCACTCTTACGAGTTAATTCCGATGGGTGTCGGATTGATTTAATCTAAAAACTGAATTAATCTAGATCTAAATCTTGCTAGGGTTAGGTCTAGGTTAAGTTTGGAAAGTCTATAATTCTCACCGCTTTCTATACCCATATTAATATCTTATTAGGAGTTATGATAATTATTAATAAAGGGGATTAGAATCATTTGGAAAGATGTTTCTTCCTCTAGGTTCTTGTCCTTCCTTTATCAATCCTTACCCTAACCTCCATGGAAAACAATCACAACCGGGCCTTTATACTATGGTATCCCGCTACCTCGAGGGATAGGGTGTTGTAGGGAGCGGTATGTGCATGTATGCATAGAGTCCTATTAATTATATATGATGGGCAAGAAAGGGGTGAGAGATCTTCATCTCTCAAACCTTCCCCAAATCTAACCCTAACAAGCGAGGAGACTACTCGCTCATTAGGGAATTGAAGAACATTTATGTAGGGCAGAGAATAAAAGATCCAATTAGGGCAAGGAATTAAATTTAACTAGGGCAAGAATAGAAATTTAACCCAGGGCAGAAAGTAAAGAACTTACAAATTGATGCTCTCTAAAAAAAATCTGAATTTTATTAATGAAGGGAGGCATGAACAAATACAATGAATTTGGTCTCTATTTATAGGACATAGAAACCCTAGGTTTTACAATTGCCGCACGTCTGCATTTACAAAAATACCCCTAAGAAGACTAGTCAGCGCCGCCTCCAAGTTTTGGTAAATTTTTTAACTTCTACGCGCATCGCATGGCCGCGGAACCGCGGCCGCAGCCAGGGTTTGGCCGCGGTTCCGCGGCCAAAAGAGGGAGTTGGGCTCTGAGCTCTTTTGTGCTGCTTCTGGTCATTTTTGTCTTCCTATTTCTTCAGTACTTTTCTCAACTTGGCTTCTAGGTTTCTTCCAGATCTCTCAGTGAACAATTGCAGTGGACTTTTACTGTTGCTTCAAAATCTTGGACCTTGCGTTGCCTTGTACTTTGTGAACTGATCTTTTGTGTAGGCTTGATCAAGATCTTTCTATTTGTTGGTCAAAGTCTCACTTTTGTATCGTCTTTTATCTTTTTCACTGTTTTTGCTCCAAGAACCTATAACCTGTACTATGTAGTAGACATGGGTCAAAAGCACATGCTTATTTGTAAAATGCATAAGAATGGGGAATATAATAATGCAATATTATGAGATGAACAAATACCCCCAAACTTATCTTTTGCTCGTCCTCGAGCAAACTTAGTTTTATTCTGAACAAAAACCTAACCTCACTTTCGCAGGAAAACGCGATTGCACTGAGCTCGTGCAACAAGCCGTTAAACCTCAAGGTGTCCCTAGTAGGAAGAGTGTTGTCTCCTGAGGGTTTTCAGCGGATACTACCCACAAAATCCTATCAATTAGGCCCTTTGACTTTTATTCTCCAATTTGGTTTTCTAATAAGAAATTCTATTATCGTCGACTCGTAAATTATCCACCCGTATTCTTCACACTTCCTCATCATTTAACTTAAGATTATATATGTTCTGCAGACCTATTTAGCTTTTGGCATCTCTTAAGTTTTCCTTCTAGGGTTCCATCTCCACTTAGGAATTTTTATCAACTCTACTAAAGATACAAGTTCTATTCTTCATTCCTATCTCTTATCTAAACTCCAATCACATACCCCTACGTGTGTGTATATATCATCCCTACACTTGGAAATTCAAATTAAGCAATCATACTCTTGTCCATTGTCCAAAGCACTTATTAATTGGTGAATTTTTAAATGAATTTTGCTTGCACATCCTTCATGCGACCGTTAATACTTCTTGTGGTACCAACGATCGATTAAAAAATGCGTTTGCACTTTAAAGCGTACTTCTTAGTCTTGTAACACCCAAGGCTTTAGCAGTGACTCCCAAACCAGTTGGTCTAAGGCACTAGGTGATGAAGCACCCTCGCTAAATATTTTTCTCTCTTTTTACAGCCTTAAGTAATCACAAAAACTAGTGTTCATTTTTTCTTTATTCACACTTGTATAAATTTTTTTCCATCGTACTAAGGACTTTAGACAAGAACATTTCAAGGTCTCCTCTACTATTCCAAGTTTCAAGGTGCGTGTTTGTGCAATTTGTAGGGTATATATTTTCAGAATTTAGACTTAAGCTAGGAATTATTTTTCAAACTTATACTCTAATAAAAATATCAATACTTTTCCTTTGTTTTGACTTAACCCAAGAAGTGAACTCAAAATTTGCCTATTTCTAAATAAACTACAAAGACATATACTTTCTACCGTTAAACTTTAAGGAAGGTTATTTTTAGGGTTTTTAATTTACTAAGTCTAAGATCTAGTTGTTCCTAGCTAGTTAACCTATTTGTCAAACTCAAATCAAATAAGGCCAAAATTGAATACATTAATTTTTATAATTTTTGAAATTTTCAATTTTTATGGGTTTTAAAATAAGTATGCAAATGCAAAAATATACATATGAATGCGAAGGAAGAAGGTTTACCGAGCATACCCCCAAACTTAAACTTGACAGTGTCCTCACTGTCAGGCTATACCAAGAGAGTCAAAATTGTTGGCAATTTCCTGCTTATTAATAATCATATTTACAAATTATACACACCCCCAAACTTATTTGAAATAAAGTTTTGGAAATTGATTGGAAATTCGGGGGTGAAAGTGGAGGAGATTTAATCGGTGTAGATCGGCTCCTGCAAAAACAGGAGCTCCTCCGATGGGTCCGCTGTGAGGAACTGTTTCAATCGATGTCCATTTACTTTGAATAAAGTACCGTCCTCCGGATTTTCAAGATCGATCGCACCGTGCGGATAAACGGTGCGAACTACAAATGGCCCTTTCCACCTAGAACGGAGCTCGCCGGGGTGATAATGTAACCGAGTGTCATAGAGTAAAACCTGTTGACCAGGTTTAAATGTTTTTCGCAGAAGGTGTTTATCATGGAACACCTTAGTGCTGTTTTTAGCAATTACGGCATTATCATAAGCCTCATCCCGCAGCTCTTCTAGTTCATTTAACTGCAGCTTTCGATTGCTGCCCGCATCTCCTAATGATAAATTCAACTCTTTGATAGCCCAAAATGCTTTATGCTCAATCTCTACTGGAAGGTGGCAAGCCTTCCCGCAAACAAGCCGGAATGGAGACATACCAAGATCGGTCTTGTATACAGTACGGAAAGCCCATAGTGCATCGATCAGTTTGAGTGACCAATCTTTACGGTTTTTAGAAACCGTTTTCTCCAAGATTTGCTTAATTTGCCGATTCGAGACCTCGGCTTGCCCACATGTTTGGGGATGGTATGGCGTTGACAGCTTGTGGGTAATAGAATATTTGCGCATTAAGGACTCAAAAGTCTTATTGCAAAAGTGAGAACCATTATCACTTATAATCGCTCGAGGGTGCCCAAATCGAGAAAAGATATGTTCTTTAAGAAATCGAACGACAACCTTATTATCATTCGTTCGGCTAGGCACAGCCTCGACCCACTTTGATACATAGTCAACAACCAAAAGAATATACACATTTCCAAAGGAATTGGGAAATGGTCCCATGAAGTCTATTCCCCAAACATCAAAAATATCCACAACCAAAATTGGTTGGAGCGGCATTTCGTTTCTTCGCGATATCCGGCCCAAGTGTTGGCACCGGGAGCATGTCTTGCAGTATTCATATGCATCCTTAAAGAGTCATGGCCAATAGAAACCACACTGCAAGATTTTCTCGGCTGTCTTCTTTGGGCCAAAGTGCCCGCCACATGCTTGATCGTGGCAAAAAGACAGCACACTCTTAAACTCGTTTTCCGGTACACACCGACGAATGATTTGGTCGGAACAGTATTTAAAAAGATAAGGTTCATCCCAGTAAAAATGCTTTGCTTGGGACAAGAATCGAAGTTTATCCTGTTTCGACCAATCTTTAGGTATCAAGCCGGTGGCTAAGTAGTTTACTATATCAGCGAACCATGGTTCGCAAGAAACGGTTAAGAGTTGCTCATCGGGAAAAACATCTTTGATAGGAAGTTCAAGTGTAGGCGAAGAAGGAAGTCGTGAAAGGTGATCGGCCACTACGTTTTCACATCCTCTTTTGTCCCTTATGACAAGGTCAAACTCTTGTAGCAAGAGGATCCAACGTATTAGCCTCGATTTAGCATCCTTCATCGCAAAAAGGTGGCGAAGAGCTGAATGATCCATATACACAATAACTGGAGAGCTGATTAAGTAAGGCCAAAATTTTTCAAGTGCAAACACAACTGCTAAAAACTCTTTTTCTGTTGTTGTGTAGTTTAGTTGTGCCTCATTTAATGTACGGCTAGCGTAATAAATCACGTGCGGCATCTTATTATTGTGTTGTCCAAGAACAGCACCAATGGCAAAATCTGATGCGTCGCACATAATTTTGAAGGGATGCGTCCAGTCTGGAGATAAAAGAATGGGCGCAGAAATGAGAGAGTGTTTCAATGACTCGAACGCTTCCATGCAAGTTGAGTCAAAATCAAATGTTGTGTCCTTGGCCAATAAGAGATCAAGGGTCTAGCAATCTTGCTAAAATTCTTGATGAACCGTCTATAAAAACCGGCATGGCCAAGGAAAGCTCGGATGTCTTTGACGCATTTAGGAGGAGGAAGATTGGAAATGACTTCAATTTTGGCTCTATCAACCTCTATGCCGTTTTGCGAGATGACATGTCCTAAGACAATGCCTTCTCGTACCATAAAGTGGCACTTCTCCCAATTTAAAGTTAGGTTCTTATCCCTACAGCGGGCAAGAACTGCGTCAAGGTGTAGCAAACACTCGTCGAAGGAGTCATCAAAAATAGAGAAATCATCCATAAAGATCTCCAAAAACTTTTCAACCATGTCTGAAAAGATCCCCATCATACACCGCTGAAATGTAGCGGGTGCATTGCATAACCCAAAGGGAATGCGACGATAAGCAAAAGTGCCAAAAGGACAAGTAAACGTGGTCTTGTCTTGATCCTCTTTGGCTATGGGGACTTGGTTATAGCCGGAATAGCCATCCAAAAAGCAATAGAACTCGTGCCCAGCCAATCGTTCCAGCATTTGGTCAATGAAAGATAAAGGAAAGCGGTCTTTCCTTGTTGCGGCATTGAGTTTTCTATAGTCGATGCAAACTCGCCACCCAGTTTGGGTGCGAGTAGGAATTAACTCATTTGCCTCATTAGTAATGACCGTGATGCCCGATTTCTTTGGCACAACATGAATGGGACTAACCCATTGGCTATCCGAGATAGGGTAAATGATACCACTATCAAGACATTTAACAATCTCCTTCTTGACAGCCTCTTTCATTATGGGGTTGAGGCGTCTTTGTGGATCTCTTACCGGCTTGGCATCCTCCATCAAGTGTATATGATGTTCAAATATGAGGAGACTAATCCCCTTGATATCCGCCATAGACCAGCCAAAGGATTGCTGATTATTTTGTAAGACCATTAAGAGGGCCTTCTCTTGCTCAAGAGCTAGAGAAGCCGATATGATAATGGGAAGAGTCTCATTCTCACCTAGATAAGCATATTTTAGATGCGACAGCAAAAGCTTTAGTTCGAGTTTAGGAGGTGAAACAATTGATGGTAACAATAGTGTAACCGTTTCAAACTCGAAAGATTCCATCAAAGGTTCAAATCGAGTGTACGCAACCGAGTCGGATGGTTGAACTAACTCATCCGAAAAAGAAAAAGACTCAAACTCGGGTGTTGAGTCTTCCAAATCGTCCACAAAGGTGAAACACTCATAATCGTTGTCCGCCGTAAAAGCTGCGTCGGATTCTAGGAGGAACGCACTAGGGGCGTCAACACTGCTGTGATCAAACAGAAAATTTTCAAACTCACAATCCTCCTCCACGATCTCATTGATCGAGCAAACATCAAGTACGCTAGAATTAGGCTCGGCAGGCTGATTTCCCAACTTAAAAATGTTGAGTTCAATTGTCATATTGCCAAAAGATAGATTCATTGAACCGTTACGACAATCGATCACTGCATTAGAAGTCGTAAGGAATAGTCGACCAAGTATCACCGGAATTTGACTCCGGGGGTTAGCTACAGGTTGTGTATCCATAACAATAAAGTCAATGGGGAAAATGAAATCCCCTACTCTAATTAACACATCCTCCAACTCTCCCATAGGATGGGTGATTGATCGGTCGGCCATTTAGAGAGTACAATGAGTGGGCTTAAGCTCTCCAACGCCTAATTGCTCGTACACAGAATAAGGTAGCAAATTGACACTAGCACCAAGATCTAATAGTGCTCTATTGATGTTCTTGTCCCCAATTGTTATCGAAATAGTAGGACAACCGGGGTCCTTGTGCTTTTGGGGTAAAGACTGGATAAGAGCATCGCTAACAGCACTAGCCACGAAAACTTTCTTTGGTACTTGTGACTTCCTCTTTTTGGTGCATACGTCCTTTAAGATTTTTGCATATGAAGGAACTTGTTGGATTGCATCCAAGAGGGATATTTATGCTAACCTGTTTGAACAACTCTACAATCTTCTCCATTTGTAGAGTTGGTTTATTGGATCTCAACCGGTTTGGAAAAGGAACATTTTGAAAAGTTGTTGAGTCCAATTTTTGCGGATCAGATTGTGGAGTTGGAACGGATCCCCATGTAGATGTGCTCGTGTTGTGAGAAGTGGGTCCGTTCAAGCTAGAAGAAGTAGAGTCGTGTGAAGGATGAAGAATAGGCCCTAACGAAGAAGAAGAAGAAGAAGAAGAAGAAGAAGAAGGTGAAGAGGATGAAGAAGGACCACCGGCAGGGGTGTCATTGTTAATACCCACATTATTTTGCAACACTTTTCCGGATCTCAACATGGTCACAACATTTACGTTATGATTCTGCTGTTCATATACAACATGTGCGTGACAGGGATTTGGCAGTGGTTGAGATGGAAGCTTTCCTTTTTCTCTCTCTTTCAACGCAGTATTGAGTTGTGCAATTTGTGCCTCAATAGATTTGATGCTTTGATCGTGTGAGGCACTGTTTTGCACCAAAGATTGAATGGAAGTTTCTAACCTTGCTGCGGATTGTGTAGATTGCTTTAGGAACGCATCTAGACTTCTTTCGAGCGAGTTAACCTTGTCATTATTAGGTGGAACAAAATTTTTTGGCGGGTAAGAGTTGTTGGGCACAAAATTGTTCACTTGATTAGGGTAAGGTTGCTGTTGGAAAGGTTGCTGAAATTGAGTTTGTGGAGGAGCTTGTTGTTGTGGAGGAGGGGGCCTTTGAAAATTGTTGTTTCCTTGGAATTGTTGATTTTGGTTCCAAGCGAAATTTGGGTGACTCTTCCAACCCAGATTGTATGTTGAAGAGTATGGATCGTTTCTTTGTCGTTGCTGAAAGGCAGCATTGACTTGATCATGTCCTTGAGTAGATGAATTGTAAGGACACTCTTCGGTGAGATGTGATGGATCCGAACAACAAGCACAAACAGTTCGTGGAGGCACAACAAGGACAGGAGAAGGCGATGAGATTTTGGTCTCGATCGCTTCTAGCTTTTTCGTAAGAGCGGCCATCTCGGCCTTCATAGCAATCGACATATCTAATTGATGTATGCCTGCCCTAGATTGACCAATAGAAGAAGATGAGGTGATCTTGGTGCTCTCCCACTGAATTGTTTGTTCACTAAGTTCCTCGAGAAACTGCCACGCTTCGTCACTAGATTTGGTTATAAAGTGATGTTCCCCTCCGAATGGCGGCGCGACTGACGTCTCGCCTGAGATTCGGGGCAGGTGCTAATTGGTGCTATCCGTCCACCTCTCTGAGGATGCCAAGTTGATTTATGGCACCGTGCATCAGAGGTTTGAACGGATGCGTCCGATGTAGCAGACTTCGTCAGATTCCCCCTCGCTTGAGAGGTTTTTGATTGTGGGGACGCTCTTCCCTGCAGGCGCAAGCCCCTGCAGTTAATTACGCTACCGCATCGCGGTAACCACTTTCTCCTTCTCCAGATGGTCACTTCATGTCGTGTGTGTCTATTTTATGTTTTGTTGCCCGTGGATTGTTTACGGAGACCGAGTTATGTCGTCGCCCGTAGGGCGTGGACTAGTCCAAATCCGTATTATTTTAGATATGGGTTTAGGGGTTTGGTTTGAGGATACGTTAGCCATATTTGAGGCCAAGATCAACTCAAACGTTTGTTAAGGATACGTTAGTCTGGTTTGAGACTAAGATCAACTTAACGGGATCGTTTAGATCCGACAAAAGAGCATTTGGGCTCCATTGCTCCAGTTTAGGGACATAGTGGTCCATTTAATGTATGGCCATCGGGACCCGTCACCTCTCTGACGACGTTGAAGGATTACAACAATAGATGTCAGAGGAGTTCAGAGATGTACCCTTGAACCAGAGTTAGTTGGGGGGGCTCTATAGTCCAGTCTGTTTGAAAGGTTTAAGGATACGTTAGCCGTATTTAAGGCTAAGATCAACTTAAATGGGATCGTTTAGATCCGACAAAAGAGCAGACGTGGGCTCTATTGTTCCAGTTTAGGGACATAGTGGTCTATTGCTAGTTTAAGGACATTGCGGTCCATGGGTAGTTTAAGGACATTGCGGTCCAATGTTAGTTTTAAGACATCTCGGTCAAGGTTAAGGACGTCGTAGTCCATGGGTTTAAGGACCCCACAGTCCATTGTTAGTTTTAAGACATCTCGGTCAAGGTTAAGGACGTCGTAGTCCATGGGTTTAAGAACCCCACAGTCCATTGTTAGTTTTAAGACATCTCGGTCAAGATTAAGGACGTCGTAGTCCATGGGTTTAAGGACCCCACAGTCCATTGTTAGTTTTAAGACATCTCGGTCAAGGTTAAGGACGTCGTAGTCCATGGGTTTAAGGACCCCACAGTCCATTGTTAGTTTTAAGACATCTCGGTCAAGGTTAAGGATGTCGTAGTCCATGGGTTTAAGGACCCCACTGTCCGTATCAATGTGTGGTCATCGGGACCCGTCACCTCTTTGAAGACGTTGAGGGATTACAACGCCAAGTATCAAAGGAGTGAAGAGATGTACCCTGGAACCGGAGTGGATTAAATAGTCTTTGGCCCAATTTAGGATCAAGACCAATTAATTATGTTATGAGCCCATTAGCCCAGTTAAGTACGAATTGAGGACTTATGGCCATCTTGGGCTAAGTCCAATCAGGTCTGGAATATTGGCTCCCTGTTGGTCCATTGAAGGAGAGGCTTTGCCTCTGGCTATTTAGCCAATTGGGCCAATGCCTAGTGTTAAACACTAAAGACCAATCAGTGTTGAACACTGGGAATGAGATTGATAAGTCAGTGTTTAACATTAAAAGATAGTTGGTATTAAACACCAGCAACAAGGCTTTCAGATTAGTGTTGAACACTAAAACAGACCAGTGTTAAACACTGGCAACAGAAATCCCAAATTAGTGTTGAACACTAAGGTAATTAGTGTCGAACACTACAAATGAAGTTCTTTGCTTAGTGTTGAACACTAAGGCCAAACAATGTTTTAACCCTGGATTCAGGGGTTCCAATTTAGCGTTAGACGCCAAAGCAAGAGGGGTCACGTGGTAGCACGTGAGGGCGCCCTCCCTTCGTTTGTTCTGCTGAGAATATCGCATCTTTTGGAGCATCACGTGCCATCACGTGACGGGTGTTTTAAATAGAGTATGTTAAAGCCTCTGCCAAGGGTCACGTGGGTCACGTGAGGCACTGCCTCAAAGGGGCTTTTCTATAGATCTTTTCTGGGGGGTCACGTGGTGACACGTGACCCTGCCTCTATGTATGTTCTTTAGAAGATCTGTTGATCCCTTTCAGGAATTAAATTCCTCGTAGGGTTGAACCCTGACAATAATTTCAGAGGAATTAAATTCCTAGTTCCTTTTGAAGAGTTGAACTCTGAATTTTCTGTAGGAATTAAATTCCTCATATATGTGAAGAACTGAATAGGGTTAAACCCTAATAAAAGCTTTAAGGAGTTAAACTCCCGCTCTCTGTTAAAGAATTATTCTGGGGAATGAGATTAAGGGAATTAAATTCCTGTTGTTTTAACAGAACTAAGTTCTTAACTAGGGTTAAACCCTGATTATTTTTGTTCTGAAGGAATTAAATTCCCATAACACAGGGTCAAGCCCTAATTTTATTTTAAAGGAATTAAATTCCTATAGTTCTGTGAGAATTAAATTCTCATGCTTCCATTCCCTCTCTATGCTTTGGATCTGCATGGCAGGATCTCAACCCATTGAGAATTAAATTCTCAACTTCAAGGGGAGATGTGCACTTTACAGATCCTCCATCAAAGAGAGAAGAAATATGTCCTTCTGTTTTATATCAGGGTTAAACTCTGTTGAGAATTAAATTCTCTTTTCTTTCAATGAAACCTTCCCTTTCTTACCTAGGGTTTTCTTTTGCAGAAGATCCAAATTCCTCTAAAGTATCAAGGCTCTCTCTCTTCTCTTCCCTCTGCACATATATCTTTTTTCTCCTTTTTTTTCTTCTTTTTTTTGTGTGTCTCTTGGCTCCTATTTATAGGAGAAGCAGCCGAGTCAATTAGTTTTTGATGAATCTTTCATTAAGAGATTTGATTTGCATCCATCATTCGTTTTGGACCTTTGGATTATTAGGTGAATTTTATTCACCATTGGATTTTAAATCCAGAGATTCTCCCTTGTTATTTCGGTTAGATTTAAAGGGGAAATCTTTCCAAATTCGAGATTTTCCCATAGATAGATGATATTTAATCACCTCTAAATCTTTAATTTAATCGGTTGCTTATAATCTTTTTCCTTTGGAAAGATTTAAGTGATCTCTCCTCAGAATTTGATTCTGTTAAAAGATAGGCTTTGAAAACCGGTCACGTGTGGGCACGTGACCCCCTTGGAACGAGCTTTCTTCTTTCTTTCTGCGCTCTGCTTTCTGGTCGCTGCTTAGCTGTCACGTGCCACCACGTGACCCCTGGTCACGTGTGAGCACGTGACCATCGGCTGGACTCTTTTTCTTGATTTAAACGGAGAACAAATCTGCTGCTTTTGAGTATCACGTGCCGACACGTAACCCTGGTCACGTGGGAGCACGTGACCTCTTCTGAAGCCTTTTTCTTGATTTGATCAGGGAACCGGTTTGCCTTTGAAGCCGCTTTTAATTGTCACGTGCCAACACGTGACCCAGGTCACGTGGGAGCACGTGACCCTTTCCGAAGCCCTTTTCTTTGATGTAATCGGGAAGCTGAATTTGCCTTGCTGATGCTTTTAGATGTCACGTGCCAACACGTGACTACTGGTCACGTTTAAGCACGTGACCCTTTTCTGAAGCCTTTTCCATAAGCTTTTCTGATTTTAAATCAGGAAACAAATGCCCCCACAGCGTTGTTCTCACTTGTCCGCACGTGAGTGCAACGCCGTCACCTTTTGTGACCGTTGGATTCCTCTAGGGATTTGGGGAGATGAAACGTTTCCATCACTTCCTATAAATACCCATGTCTCTTCAGAAGAGCCTTCACTTTGCTCATTCTCTTATTTTGAGAACTTTTTCCTTTGAGAATTTAATTCTCACTTCCAGAGCTTAGTTCTCTATCTTGAAACAATCTTCAGAGTTTAACTCTGTTCAAGTGACCCTTTTCCTCAGGTAATGTTCTTGGACAAACAATAAACTTTCACATTCCTTTGGATTTTAAATCCAAAACAAGGGTTCTTACCCTTTTCCAACATAAACCCATGAAACCAACTAATCTTCAGCAGTAAATCTCTTTTAGGGTTCATCTGATCTTCCAAGGAGATGATGATGACAGTTCGAATCCATGGAGTTTAACTCCGTTCATAGACAAGGCTTTTTTGGGGAATTTAATTCCTTTTTCTAAAAGGAATTCAATTCCTGTGAAGAACTAAGTTCTTCCTCATAGGGGCTTCTTAGGGTCTCCTTACCCTAGGTTGTCATTCTGTGATTAGTGAAGAAGAAGAGGGTTTGTAATAAATCGTCCTGATTTTGATTTCAGGTATCATGGACGCTCATTTGTATAATCTCAACGAAATCATTTCCTACGGGAATATCCGTGCCCTGGGCCGTAGTCAGAATCAGGAGTTCACCAACGCTCAGTGTGCTGAGATTATGAGCCGCTTTGACGAGTACAACCATCGGCTACTCCCCCGTCGCTCTTCTCTTCTGAGGCTCATCGTGCTGGCGATTTAGGAGGCGCTTCCTCTCTTCTGCGCCGGTGTGCCACTCAGGGCATTGGACGTTGCCGAGGATAAGATACATTCGGTGTATTTGATGAGTCTGATCTCGAAGAGAAGGCATGACAACCTCATTGATCTTTTGCACCAGGCGTTTCAGCAGTCGGCCATTCTTGCCGCCTACCGGAGGGTGGAGGACATCCGCGAGGACCCCGACGCTTGTGATAGCGAGAGAAAACATACTCGGGCGGTTCGAAATGCTTGGAGGATCTTGGACAAGGTCAAGCTTGAGTTTCTCAATCCGTGCTCCGCGCCTGAGGTCTTGCCGTTGTAATCATTTTCTTTTCATTTTGTATGAACCTTTTTAAAGCATGAATGATAAACTTATCGTGTCCTTTTATGTTTGCGTGCCCCCCCTTTTTGGAATTTTGTCATTCATCATTTTTTTTATTGTTGCTGTTGATGTGTTTAGCGTGCGAGGCATTGTTTCACTTTTTAGTACGCACTAAGCATGGTGCCCACGTGCCCCACACGTGAGGGGCCTTTTGTGGGGCTATTCAATTTTTCATGCCATATTTCTGTGCATGGCATTGGATGCAGGGAAGGCGCCTTGGAAATCACTCCTTTTCGTGATTTCCAATGTCTTCCCTTTTTTGGGCCTTGGAAGGGTTCCATCATGCAATTTTCTTTCGCGCGCAGCATTTAATGCTCCCCTTTATAGTCTTGAGGCCACATCCTATTTCCTCTTCACAGAGAAATTTATTCCCATATTGACGTGATTTAATTTGAGAAGTAGCTGAGTGCCATGGCCTGCAACCGTCCGCACGCTCGTCGACAGCCATGGAAAGTGCCTATCGAGGAGATGATCCCCCGCTTTGTTGCTCGGTTGGTGGATCCACTCCTTACCGACGACGAATCCGACTCAGCAATGTATGAACTCTCGATTCGTAGGGGGTCCCCCCTCCCGATGGGTTCCCTCTGGCTCCGGATGATTCTCACGGCCGTGCTTGCCGACATCCCTCCTCACCCGGCAGAGATGACCCTGGCGATGCTTGACGCGGCTGAGGAAAAGCTCGAGGGCTTTCATGAAGCGCGCCTGATTACTCAGGCTTTGAAGGATTTCTCAATTCATCTGCTGAGCCAGATAAAGGCCCGGCGAGCTATTATGTCTGCTTTCGCGGACGAACACGGCGCCAATCGATGGGGAGCGACTCCTCGTGAGAACCGTCGTTTTGATGTGCTGGAGAAAGCAGAGAGAGAGATGGAGAATTTTGTCCTCTGCTTCATTAACCCCTGTGCCATTGATCCCGTGTTTGGTGACCTTTTCCCGTTAGCGTAGAACATTTTTAAATTAGTCCCTCCTTTTTTATGCTTTATGCCGAACTTCCATGTAGGCTTGGTACTAGTATGTATGTTTCCGCTTGCATAAATAAACTTTGTATTCTTCTTATGAGAACTTTCTTTGGTTGCAAATGCTATCATCACTTTCATGCGTATCAGACCTTTTTGGGCATTATGAATGTTCATACGATTGCAAATGCTATTATTATTTCTTGGATACTCATATGATTGCGAATGCATGCTTGACATACGTCGGAAATCTTTCTTCTTGCTGTTCACATCAGGTGATGTGAGCGCGTTTTAGATCGATTATTCCCGTCGACCGGAAGCCCATTTATACGGTCTTGTAAATGTCTTGTTTCCAAGGTCACGGTCACGAAAGCGAGCTTACGTGGCCTGATAGAGCGACACGTAGCGAACATATTGTTGTGCGAGAAAAGGGCCCGGCCGTAAATTTTCGGAGAGGGAGCTAGCTTCCAAGGCGCTGAGCGAGCTTCGCGCCACTCTTACCGCCAAGGCCAACAAAGCGTATGAACTCTGGCGGGTGCTTCAGGAGTCCATCAAAGAGGTGGTGGCTCTCGACAAAGCTGCCGCGTTCACTCGTGAAAGGGTCGAGGCTCATAAAGCTACCGAGAAAGAGCTCGAGGCTCGGCTTGCTTCGTATCAGGCTCAGCAAGCTCAGGCGGAGGCTCGTCTTCTGGAGATCTTGCGTCATGAAGCCGTGACTCAGCAACAAAACGATGAGCTGGTAAAATTACTACACCGCCCGCCAGCTTGAGGACTTGTATCTTTTCCCCCTTTTTTTTGTACATACTCATGGATGAGAGTATCTTTCTTTTTTGTTTCTTTCATGAATTGTACATTGTATCTATTTTGGTTTATGAATAAAAGATACATTTTTCCTCTCAATGGTGTGTCCCCTTTTTTATTGAATGTATTCTGCGGATATTCTACCTTGATCTCCTTGCAGGACAGCGATGGCTCAGGATTCAGGGTTAAGATCTGCTTCCTAAGACTTTTGCATTTTATGAGCCACGAGGGTCTCATAAAGAGTTTTTCTCCCTACAGGTCGAGAGGATCCCGTAGGTGTAAGTTCTTCTTAAAAATCGTGAGGATTCTTAAGCGGGTTTTCCCTTGAGAGTCGTAAGGATCTCACAAGAGAGTTTTTCTTCCTTACAGGTCGTGAGGACTTGTAAGTGCTGGATGTGGTCACCCTTGTCCGTGTTTTAAGGAGTCAGGGGTTTCTCCAGGTATTGTAGTTTAAAGACGTCGCGGTCAAGGTTAAGGACCTCATAGTCCGTGGATTTAAGGACTCCACAGTCCGCTGTTAGTTTTAAGACATCACGGTCAAGGTTAAGGACCTCATAGTCCGTGGATTTAGGGACTCCACAGTCCGATGTTAGTTTTAAGACATCACGGTCAAGGTTAAGGACCTCATAGTCCGTGGATTTAGGGACTCCACAGTCCGATGTTTGGTTGCAGGGACCCGTCACCTCTTTGAAGACATTGAGGAATTACAACGCCAGGTATCAAAGGAGTGAAGAGATGTACCCTTAAGCCAAGGCAGAATCCGTAGGGAATCGGGGTGGTTGATCGTTAGTTTTAAGACATCACGGTCGAGGTTAAGGACATCATAGTCCGTGGATTTTAAGGACTCCACAGTCCGGTATTTGCTCTGGATGCTTTACACGGGTTCACTGCCGTGCTTGGCGAGGACCAGGCTCCGCTCTGGGCGTTTTCCACGGGGTCAAAGAGTGACGTTATCCGCGTTCCACGTAACCAGGAATTTTGCACTAGATGCTTCACACGGGTTCACTGCCGTGCTCGGCGAGGACTAGGCTCCGCTCTGGATGCTTCACACGGGTCCACTGCCGTGCTCTGCGAGGACCGGGATCCGCTCTGGACGTTTTCCACGGGGTCAAAGAGTGACGTTATCCGCGTTCTACGTAACCAGGAATTTTGCACTAGATGCTTCACACGGGTTCACTGCCGTGCTCGGCGAGGACTAGGCTCCGCTCTGGATGCTTCACACGGGTTCACTGCCGTGCTGTGCGAGGACCAGGATCCGCTCTGGACGTTTTCCACGGGGTCAAAGAGTGACGTTATCCGCGTTCCACGTAACCAGGAATTTTGCACTAGATGCTTCACACGGGTTCACTGCTGTGCTCGGCGAGGACTAGGCTTCGCTCTGGATGCTTCACACAGGTTCACTGCCGTGCTCTGCGAGGACCAGGATCCGCTCTGGACGTTTTCCACGGGGTCAAAGAGTGACGTTATCCGCATTCCACGTAACCAGGAATTTTGCACTAGATGCTTCACACGGGTTCACTGCCGTGCTCGGCGAGGACTAGGCTCCGCTCTGGACGTTTTCCATGGGGTCAAAAAGTGACGTTATCCGCGTTCCACGTAACCAGGAATTTTGCTGATTGTATCCGCATTTCACGGGATGGAGGTTTGACTGTTGGTGATATGTATACCACCGAGCCATGGAACTGGGAGTTGCCGCTGTTCCGCTTAGCTTGAAGTTGTGTCCGTCGTTACGGGACGAATGTTGGGATGATCTCTAGGTCGCTTGTGGCCCGTCGAGACTTAGCTTCTTTCTTGGGTGAAACCTGGGGGGGTGGGGAGGTATGTTCCCTTTTTGTTTACGCCCTTGGATTGTGTACAGGGTGTGATGGAACATCACCTGTAAGGCATAAATTTTATTTTTATTTTATTTCTTTTTCCGCGATGCTCTATGGTTTCAGCTTTTATATCGCGAAGGTCGCGATTGCCCCATCATTTCGGCTATTTTTCGCGGTGCCCAATCATTTCGGCTATTTATTTATTTTCTACTCGCTGCTTTTTATTGCGAGTTGCCCCATCATTTCGGCTATTTTTTATGCCTTCATTTTTACTTGCCGTTTTTTATTGCAAGTTGCCCCATCATTTCGGCTATTTCGTAGGCATGTGTGGCTTGCTAGCTTTTTCGCCGCAAGCTTGGATTTTAGGCACCGATTTCGGCATCAGCACCGCTACAACTGGAATATTGCCAGGAGAGAATCATCATTTGCCTCTGTCGATATTGAACAAAGGTGGCTTGGCAAACAGGGTTAAGGGTCCTTTCGACCAAGGCTTTTGACTTCATGAGCCGTAAGGGTCTCACAAAAGTATTTCTCCCCACAAGTCGTGAGGATCTTGTAGGTGTATTTTCTCCCTAGGGATCGTGAGGATTCCTAAGTGTATGTTCCTCTGCAAGTCGTAAGGATCCTACAAGAGGGCTTTCTCCTTATGGGCCGAGAGGACCTACAAGGGTTGGACATATCCCTAGTCACGTGTGGGACTTTGCTGGGGAAATGTTTATTCGTGCCCGTGGATTGTATACAAGGGTCAGTATTGAGTCTCTTGTAGGGCAATATCGAAGGTTGTGGGGGATCTGCTTAAGAACAGGTTTAGGTTTCTGTAACTTAAGACTTTCAAATCTCATGAGCCGTGAGGGTCCCATAAGAAAATTCTCCTTACGAGTCGTGAGGATCTCGCAAGTGTATTTTCTCCTTAGGAATCGTGGGGATCCCTAAGTGTGTTGCTCCTTTGTGAGTCGTAAGGATCTCATGCGGGTGGTTTCTCCTTACAAGGTCGAGAGGACCCTACAAGTGTCTTTTAACGAGGTTGCGCCCTTTCGGGTTTTCACAAACACTCGCCGGTAGTCCTGCTGTTTTTACTCACGGAGCCCTTTCGGGTTTTCATCCGTGCCCATTTTGCTTATGGACATACCGTTTTTTTTAATTCTTTTTCTCTTTTTTTCTATCTCGTCAGCCTAAGGATGCTGCGGTAGTAGTTTAGGGACGTTTCGGTCCGTCGTTAATTTAAGGACATTTCGGTCCGTCGATAGTTTAAGGACGTTTCGGTCCGTCGTTAGTTTAAGGACATTTCGGTCCGTTATTAGTTTAAGGACATTTCGGTCCGTCGATAAGGGGAAGGTCGGCTACGGCTTATAAGGCTCGAGCTTAGGAAGATAGCGAGCGGACATAGTCGTCGTCATCTATCATTGACCCAGGCTGTGGCTCATTAAGCATAGTATTTCTTTAGCGGCCGTTTATTGGCCTGAAAGGCCTTTCACCATGCACGTCCATGAGTAGATAGGCTCCACCCTGGTAGACCTTGTCTATGATGTACGGGCCTTCATAGTTCGGCTCGAATTTTCCCCGCTTGGCACGATTGGGGGTCATAGGTCTTTTGACCACTAGTACGAGTTCGCCTTGGCGGAATGTCCTCGGCCTGGTCAATCTTTCATACGAGCGCATCATCTTTGCTTTGTAGGCCTCTAGATTTTGTTGCGCTATGAGCCGGGTTTCATCGAGGACATCAAGCTCCTCAAGCCGAAGGTGAGCATTTTCTTCGTCCGTCAGCTCGTAGTGGACTGCCACTCGTAGAGAGGGTAACTCTATCTCGAGGGGGAGTACTGCTTCCGTCCCAAATACCAACGCGTACGGCGTTGTGTTCATGGCCGTCTTGAATATAGTTCGATAAGCCCAAAGGGCCTCTTGCAGCCTCTCGTGCCAGTCTCTCTTATTCCGGGAAACGGTCTTTTTTATGATCTTCGTCAAGGTCTTATTGAACGCCTCAGCCAGACCGTTAGCTCATGGGTTGTAAACTGAAGAATATCTCCAGTCTATATTGTGCTGCTGCGCGAAGCGGCTAATCTTATGGCTTCTGTAGGCTGGCCCATTATCGGAGACAATCCGCCGTGGGGTTCCAAACCGATAGATGACGTGCGCCTTGAAGAAGTGGAGGATATTCTTCGTCTTCTCTTCCCTCAGTGGTACTGCTTCTGCCCATTTGGAGAAGTAATCAGTTGTCGCCAGGATAAAACGATGTCCCCGGGACGATGCTGGCTCGATGGGGCCGACTATGTCAGTCCCCCACATTTCGAATGGCCAGCTAGCCACCGTTGGGTGTAGTGGATTCGGATGTTGGTGGATAAAGTCTCCATGAATCTGGCACGAGTGGCATTGCTTCGCATACTCGAGGCAGTCCTGGATCATCGTGGGCCAGTAGTAACCCATCCGTTTAATTTTTAACTTCATCTTTGGGCCTGCTTGGTGAGAACCGCAAAGTCCGTCGTGAACTTCCTGAACGACTATTTCTGCTTCGTCAGGTCCTAAGCATCTCAGCCATAGAGAATCAAACGATCTCTTGTATAGAGTATCGTTGACGAAAGCGAAAGATAGAGCTCGTTTCATGAGCTGATGTCTTGAGGACGCTTCTTCGGGCATTCGGTGGGACTTAAAGTAGTCTATGAAGACTTCCCTCCAGTCCTCGGCCTTCTCATGGTCTTTTATTTGTAGAGTCGTGTGCTCAGTCGCTCCCTTTTCTTCGTATGATTCCGGAGATATTTCCGTTGGGGCGAGCACCCGACGGCTTTGTACCACGATTCTTACATCATCGAGGTTTTCGTCAGCCAGCTCTTTAGCAAGTTTGGCCAACGCGTCTGCTTTGTTGTTTTCCACGCGCGGTATGTTCTCCAAAGTATAGGAGGGAATTTGGGTCAATAGTTGTTGCACCTTTTCGCCGTACTTCACCAACTCCGGTTTGCACGTTTGGTAGTCACCATTTACTTGACTAACGACCAGTTGAGAATCCCCGTATATAAGGAGGTCTTCAATTCCCATGTCGATGGCGATCTCGAGGCCTGCTATCAGAGCTTCGTATTCAGCTTCATTGTTTGTCCTCGGCTCTGTTAAGGAGAAGGCGAAGCGCATTATCCCTCCTTGTGGAGTTACGAAGATGAGGCTTACCCCCGATTTGATCATTGGGATACCTTGTTTGCGCTTCTTTACGGAAGACGCTCCATCGAAATAGAGTTCCCATCGGGTACTACCGCCGCCGATCGCATCGAATGGATGCTCGTCCGGCAGATCGCAGTTCAGAGGAGAATCGGCAGGTATTGGATGCTCAGCAAGGAAGTCGGCAATGGCCTGACCTTTCACTGCCTTAAGAGGTCGATACGTTATTGAGAACTCCATCAGGAGTAGAGCCCATTTAGCGAGTCGACCCGTCAATATAGCCCTTGACATCAGATATTTAAGAGGGTCCACTTTCGAGATGAGACGGACTTCATGTGCCAACGCATAGTGCCTGAGCTTTGTTATCGCGAAGACTAACACCAAGCAATGTTTTTCAATGGGAGAGTAGTTGCTTTCTGCCCCCAGTAGAACTCGACTTAAGTAGTAGAGTGCCCTCTCTTTCCCTTGATCGTTCTCTTGTGCCCATAATGCGCCTAAGGAACCTTCGAGGGCGGTTGTATAAAGGAGGGGTTTTCCCTTGACCGGCGCGGCCAACACCGGAGGGTTCTGCAGGTACTGCTTGATCTCGTCTAGTGCACCTTGGCATTTGTGATCCCAAACGTATGGAGTTCCCTTTTTCATCAGGTGGCTATAAGGACGGCATTTGCCTGAAAGATTAGCGATAAACCGCCGGATGTATGCGAGCTTCCCTTGGAGAGACCGCAACTGTTTGAGGGTTCTTGGCGGAGGCATTTCCATGATCGCCTTGATCTTAGATGGATCTATTTCGATACCTCGATGTCGGGTGATGAATCCCAGGAATTTACCCGAGGAGACTCCAAACGCGCATTTGAGGGGATTCATCTTCAAATTATATTGCCGAAGGCGTTGAAACACAGTCTCCAGATGCTTTAAATGCTCTTCGTATGACATGCTCTTCACTACGAGGTCATCGATATAGCACTCGACGATGTCATGTATGAGATTGTCGAAGATCTTTGTCATGGCCCTTTGATAGGTAGCGCCGGCGTTCTTTAGACCAAATGGCATAACCCTGTAGCAGAATATACCCAAAGGGGTCCGGAAAGCGGTGTGCTTCTGGTCTTCGGGATGCATCTTTATCTGATTGTACCCTGATGAACCGTCCATAAAGGAGAAAACCTCGTGAGTGGACGTGTTATCTATCATTAGCTCGGTTACTGGTACTGGGAAATCGTCCTTTGGACAGGCTTTATTGAGATCCCTGAAATCCACGTATATGCGTACCGTCCCATTCTTCTTCATTACCGGGACGATATTGGCGATCCAGTCGGGATATTGGACTTATTGGATAAATCCAGAATCGATCAGCTTCTTGACTTCGGCGTTGATGCTCATTTCAAGCTCGAGTCGCATCCTTCTTGGCGCCTGCTTGACTGGCTTGATATCTGGGGATATTGCTAATTTATGCACAACAATCTCCGGATCTAATCCTGGCATCTTGGAGTAGTTCCACGCGAAGCAGTCTTTATGCCGTAGAAGCACGTTCTTTAACGCAGCCACCCTTTCTTCAGATAGCAGTTTGCTGACAAATGTCGGTCGCGGATCATCTACCGATCCCAACTCAATCTTCTTGAGATTATCTGCAGTAGTATGTATACTATCTTCCAGTTCTTTTAGAGCTGGCGGAAATTCTGAGACCACCTCATCATCGCTGTTCTCAAAGCACCAGGGAAAGTCATCCATGTTCTCGGGCTCTTCTTTTAATATCGTAATCGTATAACAGGTGCCTGGGAGTGACGTCTCGCCTGAGATTTGGTTATAAAGTGATGTTCCCCTCCGAATGGCGGCGCGACTGACGTCTCGCCTGAGATTCGGGGCAGGTGCTAATTGGTGCTATCCGTCCACCTCTCTGAGGATGCCAAGTTGATTTATGGCACCGTGCATCAGAGGTTTGAACGGATGCGTCCGATGTAGCAGACTTCGTCAGATTCCCCCTCGCTTGAGAGGTTTTTGATTGTGGGGACGCTCTTCCCTGCAGGCGCAAGCCCCTGCAGTTAATTACGCTACCGCATCGCGGTAACCACTTTCTCCTTCTCCAGATGGTCACTTCATGTCGTGTGTGTCTATTTTATGTTTTGTTGCCCGTGGATTGTTTACGGAGACCGAGTTATGTCGTCGCCCGTAGGGCGTGGACTAGTCCAAATCCGTATTATTTTAGATATGGGTTTAGGGGTTTGGTTTGAGGATACGTTAGCCATATTTAAGGCCAAGATCAACTCAAACGTTTGTTAAGGATACGTTAGTCTGGTTTGAGACTAAGATCAACTTAACGGGATCGTTTAGATCCGACAAAAGAGCATTTGGGCTCCATTGCTCCAGTTTAGGGACATAGTGGTCCATTTAATGTATGGCCATCGGGACCCGTCACCTCTCTGACGACGTTGAAGGATTACAACAATAGATGTCAGAGGAGTTCAGAGATGTACCCTTGAACCAGAGTTAGTTGGGGGGGCTCTATAGTCCAGTCTGTTTGAAAGGTTTAAGGATACGTTAGCCGTATTTAAGGCTAAGATCAACTTAAATGGGATCGTTTAGATCCGACAAAAGAGCAGACGTGGGCTCTATTGTTCCAGTTTAGGGACATAGTGGTCTATTGCTAGTTTAAGGACATTGCGGTCCATGGGTAGTTTAAGGACATTGCGGTCCAATGTTAGTTTTAAGACATCTCGGTCAAGGTTAAGGACGTCGTAGTCCATGGGTTTAAGGACCCCACAGTCCATTGTTAGTTTTAAGACATCTCGGTCAAGGTTAAGGACGTCGTAGTCCATGGGTTTAAGAACCCCACAGTCCATTGTTAGTTTTAAGACATCTCGGTCAAGATTAAGGACGTCGTAGTCCATGGGTTTAAGGACCCCACAGTCCATTGTTAGTTTTAAGACATCTCGGTCAAGGTTAAGGACGTCGTAGTCCATGGGTTTAAGGACCCCACAGTCCATTGTTAGTTTTAAGACATCTCGGTCAAGGTTAAGGATGTCGTAGTCCATGGGTTTAAGGACCCCACAGTCCGTATCAATGTGTGGTCATCGGGACCCGTCACCTCTTTGAAGACGTTGAGGGATTACAACGCCAAGTATCAAAGGAGTGAAGAGATGTACCCTGGAACCGGAGTGGATTAAATAGTCTTTGGCCCAATTTAGGATCAAGACCAATTAATTATGTTATGAGCCCATTAGCCCAGTTAAGTACGAATTGAGGACTTATGGCCATCTTGGGCTAAGTCCAATCAGGTCTGGAATATTGGCTCCCTGTTGGTCCATTGAAGGAGAGGCTTTGCCTCTGGCTATTTAGCCAATTGGGCCAATGCCTAGTGTTAAACACTAAAGACCAATCAGTGTTGAACACTGGGAATGAGATTGATAAGTCAGTGTTTAACATTAAAAGATAGTTGGTATTAAACACCAGCAACAAGGCTTTCAGATTAGTGTTGAACACTAAAACAGACCAGTGTTAAACACTGGCAACAGAAATCCCAAATTAGTGTTGAACACTAAGGTAATTAGTGTCGAACACTACAAATGAAGTTCTTTGCTTAGTGTTGAACACTAAGGCCAAACAATGTTTTAACCCTGGATTCAGGGGTTCCAATTTAGCGTTAGACGCCAAAGCAAGAGGGGTCACGTGGTAGCACGTGAGGGCGCCCTCCCTTCGTTTGTTCTGCTGAGAATATCGCATCTTTTGGAGCATCACGTGCCATCACGTGACGGGTGTTTTAAATAGAGTATGTTAAAGCCTCTGCCAAGGGTCACGTGGGTCACGTGAGGCACTGCCTCAAAGGGGCTTTTCTATAGATCTTTTCTGGGGGGTCACGTGGTGACACGTGACCCTGCCTCTATGTATGTTCTTTAGAAGATCTGTTAATCCCTTTCAGGAATTAAATTCCTCGTAGGGTTGAACCCTGACAATAATTTCAGAGGAATTAAATTCCTAGTTCCTTTTGAAGAGTTGAACTCTGAATTTTCTGTAGGAATTAAATTCCTCATATATGTGAAGAACTGAATAGGGTTAAACCCTAATAAAAGCTTTAAGGAGTTAAACTCCCGCTCTCTGTTAAAGAATTATTCTGGGGAATGAGATTAAGGGAATTAAATTCCTGTTGTTTTAACAGAACTAAGTTCTTAACTAGGGTTAAACCCTGATTATTTTTGTTCTGAAGGAATTAAATTCCCATAACACAGGGTCAAGCCCTAATTTTATTTTAAAAGAATTAAATTCCTATAGTTCTGTGAGAATTAAATTCTCATGCTTCCATTCCCTCTCTATGCTTTGGATCTGCATGGCAGGATCTCAACCCATTGAGAATTAAATTCTCAACTTCAAGGGGAGATGTGCACTTTACAGATCCTCCATCAAAGAGAGAAGAAATATGTCCTTCTGTTTTATATCAGGGTTAAACTCTGTTGAGAATTAAATTCTCTTTTCTTTCAATGAAACCTTCCCTTTCTTACCTAGGGTTTTCTTTTGCAGAAGATCCAAATTCCTCTAAAGTATCAAGGCTCTCTCTCTTCTCTTCCCTCTGCACATATATCTTTTTTCTCCTTTTTTTTCTTCTTTTTTTTGTGTGTCTCTTGGCTCCTATTTATAGGAGAAGCAGCCGAGTCAATTAGTTTTTGATGAATCTTTCATTAAGAGATTTGATTTGCATCCATCATTCGTTTTGGACCTTTGGATTATTAGGTGAATTTTATTCACCATTGGATTTTAAATCCAGAGATTCTCCCTTGTTATTTCGGTTAGATTTAAAGGGGAAATCTTTCCAAATTCGAGATTTTCCCATAGATAGATGATATTTAATCACCTCTAAATCTTTAATTTAATCGGTTGCTTATAATCTTTTTCCTTTGGAAAGATTTAAGTGATCTCTCCTCAGAATTTGATTCTGTTAAAAGATAGGCTTTGAAAACCGGTCACGTGTGGGCACGTGACCCCCTTGGAACGAGCTTTCTTCTTTCTTTCTGCGCTCTGCTTTCTGGTCGCTGCTTAGCTGTCACGTGCCACCACGTGACCCCTGGTCACGTGTGAGCACGTGACCATCGGCTGGACTCTTTTTCTTGATTTAAACGGAGAACAAATCTGCTGCTTTTGAGTATCACGTGCCGACACGTAACCCTGGTCACGTGGGAGCACGTGACCTCTTCTGAAGCCTTTTTCTTGATTTGATCAGGGAACCGGTTTGCCTTTGAAGCCGCTTTTAATTGTCACGTGCCAACACGTGACCCAGGTCACGTGGGAGCACGTGACCCTTTCCGAAGCCCTTTTCTTTGATGTAATCGGGAAGCTGAATTTGCCTTGCTGATGCTTTTAGATGTCACGTGCCAACACGTGACTACTGGTCACGTTTAAGCACGTGACCCTTTTCTGAAGCCTTTTCCATAAGCTTTTCTGATTTTAAATCAGGAAACAAATGCCCCCACAGCGTTGTTCTCACTTGTCCGCACGTGAGTGCAACGCCGTCACCTTTTGTGACCGTTGGATTCCTCTAGGGATTTGGGGAGATGAAACGTTTCCATCACTTCCTATAAATACCCATGTCTCTTCAGAAGAGCCTTCACTTTGCTCATTCTCTTATTTTGAGAACTTTTTCCTTTGAGAATTTAATTCTCACTTCCAGAGCTTAGTTCTCTATCTTGAAACAATCTTCAGAGTTTAACTCTGTTCAAGTGACCCTTTTCCTCAGGTAATGTTCTTGGACAAACAATAAACTTTCACATTCCTTTGGATTTTAAATCCAAAACAAGGGTTCTTACCCTTTTCCAACATAAACCCATGAAACCAACTAATCTTCAGCAGTAAATCTCTTTTAGGGTTCATCTGATCTTCCAAGGAGATGATGATGACAGTTCGAATCCATGGAGTTTAACTCCGTTCATAGACAAGGCTTTTTTGGGGAATTTAATTCCTTTTTCTAAAAGGAATTCAATTCCTGTGAAGAACTAAGTTCTTCCTCATAGGGGCTTCTTAGGGTCTCCTTACCCTAGGTTGTCATTCTGTGATTAGTGAAGAAGAAGAGGGTTTGTAATAAATCGTCCTGATTTTGATTTCAGGTATCATGGACGCTCATTTGTATAATCTCAACGAAATCATTTCCTACGGGAATATCCGTGCCCTGGGCCGTAGTCAGAATCAGGAGTTCACCAACGCTCAGTGTGCTGAGATTATGAGCCGCTTTGACGAGTACAACCATCGGCTACTCCCCCGTCGCTCTTCTCTTCTGAGGCTCATCGTGCTGGCGATTTAGGAGGCGCTTCCTCTCTTCTGCGCCGGTGTGCCACTCAGGGCATTGGACGTTGCCGAGGATAAGATACATTCGGTGTATTTGATGAGTCTGATCTCGAAGAGAAGGCATGACAACCTCATTGATCTTTTGCACCAGGCGTTTCAGCAGTCGGCCATTCTTGCCGCCTACCGGAGGGTGGAGGACATCCGCGAGGACCCCGACGCTTGTGATAGCGAGAGAAAACATACTCGGGCGGTTCGAAATGCTTGGAGGATCTTGGACAAGGTCAAGCTTGAGTTTCTCAATCCGTGCTCCGCGCCTGAGGTCTTGCCGTTGTAATCATTTTCTTTTCATTTTGTATGAACCTTTTTAAAGCATGAATGATAAACTTATCGTGTCCTTTTATGTTTGCGTGCCCCCCCTTTTTGGAATTTTGTCATTCATCATTTTTTTTATTGTTGCTGTTGATGTGTTTAGCGTGCGAGGCATTGTTTCACTTTTTAGTACGCACTAAGCATGGTGCCCACGTGCCCCACACGTGAGGGGCCTTTTGTGGGGCTATTCAATTTTTCATGCCATATTTCTGTGCATGGCATTGGATGCAGGGAAGGCGCCTTGGAAATCACTCCTTTTCGTGATTTCCAATGTCTTCCCTTTTTTGGGCCTTGGAAGGGTTCCATCATGCAATTTTCTTTCGCGCGCAGCATTTAATGCTCCCCTTTATAGTCTTGAGGCCACATCCTATTTCCTCTTCACAGAGAAATTTATTCCCATATTGACGTGATTTAATTTGAGAAGTAGCTGAGTGCCATGGCCTGCAACCGTCCGCACGCTCGTCGACAGCCATGGAAAGTGCCTATCGAGGAGATGATCCCCCGCTTTGTTGCTCGGTTGGTGGATCCACTCCTTACCGACGACGAATCCGACTCAGCAATGTATGAACTCTCGATTCGTAGGGGGTCCCCCCTCCCGATGGGTTCCCTCTGGCTCCGGATGATTCTCACGGCCGTGCTTGCCGACATCCCTCCTCACCCGGCAGAGATGACCCTGGCGATGCTTGACGCGGCTGAGGAAAAGCTCGAGGGCTTTCATGAAGCGCGCCTGATTACTCAGGCTTTGAAGGATTTCTCAATTCATCTGCTGAGCCAGATAAAGGCCCGGCGAGCTATTATGTCTGCTTTCGCGGACGAACACGGCGCCAATCGATGGGGAGCGACTCCTCGTGAGAACCGTCGTTTTGATGTGCTGGAGAAAGCAGAGAGAGAGATGGAGAATTTTGTCCTCTGCTTCATTAACCCCTGTGCCATTGATCCCGTGTTTGGTGACCTTTTCCCGTTAGCGTAGAACATTTTTAAATTAGTCCCTCCTTTTTTATGCTTTATGCCGAACTTCCATGTAGGCTTGGTACTAGTATGTATGTTTCCGCTTGCATAAATAAACTTTGTATTCTTCTTATGAGAACTTTCTTTGGTTGCAAATGCTATCATCACTTTCATGCGTATCAGACCTTTTTGGGCATTATGAATGTTCATACGATTGCAAATGCTATTATTATTTCTTGGATACTCATATGATTGCGAATGCATGCTTGACATACGTCGGAAATCTTTCTTCTTGCTGTTCACATCAGGTGATGTGAGCGCGTTTTAGATCGATTATTCCCGTCGACCGGAAGCCCATTTATACGGTCTTGTAAATGTCTTGTTTCCAAGGTCACGGTCACGAAAGCGAGCTTACGTGGCCTGATAGAGCGACACGTAGCGAACATATTGTTGTGCGAGAAAAGGGCCCGGCCGTAAATTTTCGGAGAGGGAGCTAGCTTCCAAGGCGCTGAGCGAGCTTCGCGCCACTCTTACCGCCAAGGCCAACAAAGCGTATGAACTCTGGCGGGTGCTTCAGGAGTCCATCAAAGAGGTGGTGGCTCTCGACAAAGCTGCCGCGTTCACTCGTGAAAGGGTCGAGGCTCATAAAGCTACCGAGAAAGAGCTCGAGGCTCGGCTTGCTTCGTATCAGGCTCAGCAAGCTCAGGCGGAGGCTCGTCTTCTGGAGATCTTGCGTCATGAAGCCGTGACTCAGCAACAAAACGATGAGCTGGTAAAATTACTACACCGCCCGCCAGCTTGAGGACTTGTATCTTTTCCCCCTTTTTTTTGTACATACTCATGGATGAGAGTATCTTTCTTTTTTGTTTCTTTCATGAATTGTACATTGTATCTATTTTGGTTTATGAATAAAAGATACATTTTTCCTCTCAATGGTGTGTCCCCTTTTTTATTGAATGTATTCTGCGGATATTCTACCTTGATCTCCTTGCAGGACAGCGATGGCTCAGGATTCAGGGTTAAGATCTGCTTCCTAAGACTTTTGCATTTTATGAGCCACGAGGGTCTCATAAAGAGTTTTTCTCCCTACAGGTCGAGAGGATCCCGTAGGTGTAAGTTCTTCTTAAAAATCGTGAGGATTCTTAAGCGGGTTTTCCCTTGAGAGTCGTAAGGATCTCACAAGAGAGTTTTTCTTCCTTACAGGTCGTGAGGACTTGTAAGTGCTGGATGTGGTCACCCTTGTCCGTGTTTTAAGGAGTCAGGGGTTTCTCCAGGTATTGTAGTTTAAAGACGTCGCGGTCAAGGTTAAGGACCTCATAGTCCGTGGATTTAAGGACTCCACAGTCCGCTGTTAGTTTTAAGACATCACGGTCAAGGTTAAGGACCTCATAGTCCGTGGATTTAGGGACTCCACAGTCCGATGTTAGTTTTAAGACATCACGGTCAAGGTTAAGGACCTCATAGTCCGTGGATTTAGGGACTCCACAGTCCGATGTTTGGTTGCAGGGACCCGTCACCTCTTTGAAGACATTGAGGAATTACAACGCCAGGTATCAAAGGAGTGAAGAGATGTACCCTTAAGCCAAGGCAGAATCCGTAGGGAATCGGGGTGGTTGATCGTTAGTTTTAAGACATCACGGTCGAGGTTAAGGACATCATAGTCCGTGGATTTTAAGGACTCCACAGTCCGGTATTTGCTCTGGATGCTTTACACGGGTTCACTGCCGTGCTTGGCGAGGACCAGGCTCCGCTCTGGGCGTTTTCCACGGGGTCAAAGAGTGACGTTATCCGCGTTCCACGTAACCAGGAATTTTGCACTAGATGCTTCACACGGGTTCACTGCCGTGCTCGGCGAGGACTAGGCTCCGCTCTGGATGCTTCACACGGGTCCACTGCCGTGCTCTGCGAGGACCGGGATCCGCTCTGGACGTTTTCCACGGGGTCAAAGAGTGACGTTATCCGCGTTCTACGTAACCAGGAATTTTGCACTAGATGCTTCACACGGGTTCACTGCCGTGCTCGGCGAGGACTAGGCTCCGCTCTGGATGCTTCACACGGGTTCACTGCCGTGCTGTGCGAGGACCAGGATCCGCTCTGGACGTTTTCCACGGGGTCAAAGAGTGACGTTATCCGCGTTCCACGTAACCAGGAATTTTGCACTAGATGCTTCACACGGGTTCACTGCTGTGCTCGGCGAGGACTAGGCTTCGCTCTGGATGCTTCACACAGGTTCACTGCCGTGCTCTGCGAGGACCAGGATCCGCTCTGGACGTTTTCCACGGGGTCAAAGAGTGACGTTATCCGCATTCCACGTAACCAGGAATTTTGCACTAGATGCTTCACACGGGTTCACTGCCGTGCTCGGCGAGGACTAGGCTCCGCTCTGGACGTTTTCCATGGGGTCAAAAAGTGACGTTATCCGCGTTCCACGTAACCAGGAATTTTGCTGATTGTATCCGCATTTCACGGGATGGAGGTTTGACTGTTGGTGATATGTATACCACCGAGCCATGGAACTGGGAGTTGCCGCTGTTCCGCTTAGCTTGAAGTTGTGTCCGTCGTTACGGGACGAATGTTGGGATGATCTCTAGGTCGCTTGTGGCCCGTCGAGACTTAGCTTCTTTCTTGGGTGAAACCTGGGGGGGTGGGGAGGTATGTTCCCTTTTTGTTTACGCCCTTGGATTGTGTACAGGGTGTGATGGAACATCACCTGTAAGGCATAAATTTTATTTTTATTTTATTTCTTTTTCCGCGATGCTCTATGGTTTCAGCTTTTATATCGCGAAGGTCGCGATTGCCCCATCATTTCGGCTATTTTTCGCGGTGCCCAATCATTTCGGCTATTTATTTATTTTCTACTCGCTGCTTTTTATTGCGAGTTGCCCCATCATTTCGGCTATTTTTTATGCCTTCATTTTTACTTGCCGTTTTTTATTGCAAGTTGCCCCATCATTTCGGCTATTTCGTAGGCATGTGTGGCTTGCTAGCTTTTTCGCCGCAAGCTTGGATTTTAGGCACCGATTTCGGCATCAGCACCGCTACAACTGGAATATTGCCAGGAGAGAATCATCATTTGCCTCTGTCGATATTGAACAAAGGTGGCTTGGCAAACAGGGTTAAGGGTCCTTTCGACCAAGGCTTTTGACTTCATGAGCCGTAAGGGTCTCACAAAAGTATTTCTCCCCACAAGTCGTGAGGATCTTGTAGGTGTATTTTCTCCCTAGGGATCGTGAGGATTCCTAAGTGTATGTTCCTCTGCAAGTCGTAAGGATCCTACAAGAGGGCTTTCTCCTTATGGGCCGAGAGGACCTACAAGGGTTGGACATATCCCTAGTCACGTGTGGGACTTTGCTGGGGAAATGTTTATTCGTGCCCGTGGATTGTATACAAGGGTCAGTATTGAGTCTCTTGTAGGGCAATATCGAAGGTTGTGGGGGATCTGCTTAAGAACAGGTTTAGGTTTCTGTAACTTAAGACTTTCAAATCTCATGAGCCGTGAGGGTCCCATAAGAAAATTCTCCTTACGAGTCGTGAGGATCTCGCAAGTGTATTTTCTCCTTAGGAATCGTGGGGATCCCTAAGTGTGTTGCTCCTTTGTGAGTCGTAAGGATCTCATGCGGGTGGTTTCTCCTTACAAGGTCGAGAGGACCCTACAAGTGTCTTTTAACGAGGTTGCGCCCTTTCGGGTTTTCACAAACACTCGCCGGTAGTCCTGCTGTTTTTACTCACGGAGCCCTTTCGGGTTTTCATCCGTGCCCATTTTGCTTATGGACATACCGTTTTTTTTAATTCTTTTTCTCTTTTTTTCTATCTCGTCAGCCTAAGGATGCTGCGGTAGTAGTTTAGGGACGTTTCGGTCCGTCGTTAATTTAAGGACATTTCGGTCCGTCGATAGTTTAAGGACGTTTCGGTCCGTCGTTAGTTTAAGGACATTTCGGTCCGTTATTAGTTTAAGGACATTTCGGTCCGTCGATAAGGGGAAGGTCGGCTACGGCTTATAAGGCTCGAGCTTAGGAAGATAGCGAGCGGACATAGTCGTCGTCATCTATCATTGACCCAGGCTGTGGCTCATTAAGCATAGTATTTCTTTAGCGGCCGTTTATTGGCCTGAAAGGCCTTTCACCATGCACGTCCATGAGTAGATAGGCTCCACCCTGGTAGACCTTGTCTATGATGTACGGGCCTTCATAGTTCGGCTCGAATTTTCCCCGCTTGGCACGATTGGGGGTCATAGGTCTTTTGACCACTAGTACGAGTTCGCCTTGGCGGAATGTCCTCGGCCTGGTCAATCTTTCATACGAGCGCATCATCTTTGCTTTGTAGGCCTCTAGATTTTGTTGCGCTATGAGCCGGGTTTCATCGAGGACATCAAGCTCCTCAAGCCGAAGGTGAGCATTTTCTTCGTCCGTCAGCTCGTAGTGGACTGCCACTCGTAGAGAGGGTAACTCTATCTCGAGGGGGAGTACTGCTTCCGTCCCAAATACCAACGCGTACGGCGTTGTGTTCATGGCCGTCTTGAATATAGTTCGATAAGCCCAAAGGGCCTCTTGCAGCCTCTCGTGCCAGTCTCTCTTATTCCGGGAAACGGTCTTTTTTATGATCTTCGTCAAGGTCTTATTGAACGCCTCAGCCAGACCGTTAGCTCATGGGTTGTAAACTGAAGAATATCTCCAGTCTATATTGTGCTGCTGCGCGAAGCGGCTAATCTTATGGCTTCTGTAGGCTGGCCCATTATCGGAGACAATCCGCCGTGGGGTTCCAAACCGATAGATGACGTGCGCCTTGAAGAAGTGGAGGATATTCTTCGTCTTCTCTTCCCTCAGTGGTACTGCTTCTGCCCATTTGGAGAAGTAATCAGTTGTCGCCAGGATAAAACGATGTCCCCGGGACGATGCTGGCTCGATGGGGCCGACTATGTCAGTCCCCCACATTTCGAATGGCCAGCTAGCCACCGTTGGGTGTAGTGGATTCGGATGTTGGTGGATAAAGTCTCCATGAATCTGGCACGAGTGGCATTGCTTCGCATACTCGAGGCAGTCCTGGATCATCGTGGGCCAGTAGTAACCCATCCGTTTAATTTTTAACTTCATCTTTGGGCCTGCTTGGTGAGAACCGCAAAGTCCGTCGTGAACTTCCTGAACGACTATTTCTGCTTCGTCAGGTCCTAAGCATCTCAGCCATAGAGAATCAAACGATCTCTTGTATAGAGTATCGTTGACGAAAGCGAAAGATAGAGCTCGTTTCATGAGCTGATGTCTTGAGGACGCTTCTTCGGGCATTCGGTGGGACTTAAAGTAGTCTATGAAGACTTCCCTCCAGTCCTCGGCCTTCTCATGGTCTTTTATTTGTAGAGTCGTGTGCTCAGTCGCTCCCTTTTCTTCGTATGATTCCGGAGATATTTCCGTTGGGGCGAGCACCCGACGGCTTTGTACCACGATTCTTACATCATCGAGGTTTTCGTCAGCCAGCTCTTTAGCAAGTTTGGCCAACGCGTCTGCTTTGTTGTTTTCCACGCGCGGTATGTTCTCCAAAGTATAGGAGGGAATTTGGGTCAATAGTTGTTGCACCTTTTCGCCGTACTTCACCAACTCCGGTTTGCACGTTTGGTAGTCACCATTTACTTGACTAACGACCAGTTGAGAATCCCCGTATATAAGGAGGTCTTCAATTCCCATGTCGATGGCGATCTCGAGGCCTGCTATCAGAGCTTCGTATTCAGCTTCATTGTTTGTCCTCGGCTCTGTTAAGGAGAAGGCGAAGCGCATTATCCCTCCTTGTGGAGTTACGAAGATGAGGCTTACCCCCGATTTGATCATTGGGATACCTTGTTTGCGCTTCTTTACGGAAGACGCTCCATCGAAATAGAGTTCCCATCGGGTACTACCGCCGCCGATCGCATCGAATGGATGCTCGTCCGGCAGATCGCAGTTCAGAGGAGAATCGGCAGGTATTGGATGCTCAGCAAGGAAGTCGGCAATGGCCTGACCTTTCACTGCCTTAAGAGGTCGATACGTTATTGAGAACTCCATCAGGAGTAGAGCCCATTTAGCGAGTCGACCCGTCAATATAGCCCTTGACATCAGATATTTAAGAGGGTCCACTTTCGAGATGAGACGGACTTCATGTGCCAACGCATAGTGCCTGAGCTTTGTTATCGCGAAGACTAACACCAAGCAATGTTTTTCAATGGGAGAGTAGTTGCTTTCTGCCCCCAGTAGAACTCGACTTAAGTAGTAGAGTGCCCTCTCTTTCCCTTGATCGTTCTCTTGTGCCCATAATGCGCCTAAGGAACCTTCGAGGGCGGTTGTATAAAGGAGGGGTTTTCCCTTGACCGGCGCGGCCAACACCGGAGGGTTCTGCAGGTACTGCTTGATCTCGTCTAGTGCACCTTGGCATTTGTGATCCCAAACGAATGGAGTTCCCTTTTTCATCAGGTGGCTATAAGGACGGCATTTGCCTGAAAGATTAGCGATAAACCGCCGGATGTATGCGAGCTTCCCTTGGAGAGACCGCAACTGTTTGAGGGTTCTTGGCGGAGGCATTTCCATGATCGCCTTGATCTTAGATGGATCTATTTCGATACCTCGATGTCGGGTGATGAATCCCAGGAATTTACCCGAGGAGACTCCAAACGCGCATTTGAGGGGATTCATCTTCAAATTATATTGCCGAAGGCGTTGAAACACAGTCTCCAGATGCTTTAAATGCTCTTCGTATGACATGCTCTTCACTACGAGGTCATCGATATAGCACTCGACGATGTCATGTATGAGATTGTCGAAGATCTTTGTCATGGCCCTTTGATAGGTAGCGCCGGCGTTCTTTAGACCAAATGGCATAACCCTGTAGCAGAATATACCCAAAGGGGTCCGGAAAGCGGTGTGCTTCTGGTCTTCGGGATGCATCTTTATCTGATTGTACCCTGATGAACCGTCCATAAAGGAGAAAACCTCGTGAGTGGACGTGTTATCTATCATTAGCTCGGTTACTGGTACTGGGAAATCGTCCTTTGGACAGGCTTTATTGAGATCCCTGAAATCCACGTATATGCGTACCGTCCCATTCTTCTTCATTACCGGGACGATATTGGCGATCCAGTCGGGATATTGGACTTATTGGATAAATCCAGAATCGATCAGCTTCTTGACTTCGGCGTTGATGCTCATTTCAAGCTCGAGTCGCATCCTTCTTGGCGCCTGCTTGACTGGCTTGATATCTGGGGATATTGCTAATTTATGCACAACAATCTCCGGATCTAATCCTGGCATCTTGGAGTAGTTCCACGCGAAGCAGTCTTTATGCCGTAGAAGCACGTTCTTTAACGCAGCCACCCTTTCTTCAGATAGCAGTTTGCTGACAAATGTCGGTCGCGGATCATCTACCGATCCCAACTCAATCTTCTTGAGATTATCTGCAGTAGTATGTATACTATCTTCCAGTTCTTTTAGAGCTGGCGGAAATTCTGAGACCACCTCATCATCGCTGTTCTCAAAGCACCAGGGAAAGTCATCCATGTTCTCGGGCTCTTCTTTTAATATCGTAATCGTATAACAGGTGCGAGTCCGCTTCCAGGACTGAAGTGGATCTGGTTCTGCTTTTGCGGCTTTGGGTTCGTGCTTTTGTGGCGGCGTTACCCTCCAGCCGTCGGATAAAGCGAATCTGCCCTGTTGGTACTGGTCCTCGACCCAGTTCTTGAAGGTGAAGCAGTCTTCGGTAGGATGTCCTATGGCTTGGTGATAAGAGCAATAGCTCAGATGAGAAGCCCTGTTAGCTTGCTCAGGGTGCTTAGACTCTGGAAGCGTGATCATTTGATGCTTTATAGCGAGCTCGAGTAACTTCTCCGTCTTGTCTCAGGGGAACGAGTACGCTTGACTCATCTTCTTCATGAGGGACAAATCCGAGCCGCGCAATACCCGATCACGTAACTCTCTAATCATGCGTCGTTGTTGTCGACTCCTCTTTCCGCTTCTTGATTTATTTCTGCCTCTGCGTCGAGCCTTCGTACAACGGGTTGACAAGGATGAGCATCTTTGTCTCTTGCAGCCTGTTGAAATAGACGTTGCGTCCTGGCCTTCTTGTAGATGGCCATCTCGCGGTTGTGGTCTTCCCGAGCTTTTTGACCCACTTTCCTGATAAGCTTGTCCATTCGTTCTTCAAACGACGGACTCGGCACTTCAATCGCGGGGTCTAGTTTTGATGAGGGGTTGGCATTTCCTGACAGGGCGTCCTCTTCTTCATCAAAGGTATATATAGCGTAGCTACTGTGGGCCCGTTCCCGTTTTCCGGTTCTCGCGTATCCAAGCCCAAGTATTTCCATTTTCCCGTTGGGCAATTTGCGTTGAGTCCCAGGGACATCCCAAATCCTGTTGTAGAACCGAGCCTGTCGAACAGTCTGTTTTAAGGGTACTCCTTGGCGCTTCAATAGCCTCTTTAATCCATTTGTATAGTATCTGGGCAGACGGATGGGTTGGAGCCTATCGAGTGTAGTATCCGCGCCATGCCAAATCTCTTTCTCTAGTTTCGACTTTGAGGATCGATAGAATAGGATCACCTTCTCACCCCTTTGCCTGGGAGGGACGTAAAATGTTTGCAGGTCCTGAACATTGTGAGCTTGAAGCGTGTCGAGATCCTTGTAGTGTTCTCGCGGTACCATGGTGATTTGCAAACTATGATCATTGCTAGGGGGTGCTTGTATTGACGGCCGATTGGAGAACACGGCATTAATCTCATCTTCTGAATCACTTCCGAAGACCAACATGGGGGCGGACGTCCCCGGGTTGTTGCGTTGAGATGGCCCGGCATAAACTATCTCTTCCTCTTCTTCGGTATCGCTCCCGAAAACAGGGATGGTGGCGGCGGCTTTGTTCTTCGGGTTGCGACACCTTTCTGTATCCTCGAAATCTGGCAAAAAGTACTTCGCATCTTCGTATTTGCGGACTTCGTTCACGGAAAATGGGTTCAACTCACCTGTTACGGTATACTCGAAACCATCCTTAAAGTACTTCATACACTGATGTTGTGTAGAAGGGATGATGTTGTACCCGTGTAGCCAAGGACGACCGAGCAAGGCGTTGTAGCAGGTCTTAGCGTCAATGACATGGAATTTGATGTCTGTGACGAGAAGTCCAAAGCGTAATGTTAGTATCACGGATCCGAGAGTCCGTGACGATTGTGAATCGAAACCGGAGATAGTAATTTTGTCACGAGCGAGGTGTTGCACACTCATGCAGATTTCCTTCAACACCCGAACATTAAGGAGATTGACGGAGGATCCATTATCCACCAGGATCTTTCCTATCTTGATATCATGGCAGTATCCAGAGATATATAGGGGACAGTTGTGGTCGCACGTCCCGAGAAGGAGGTCTTCGTCACCAAAAGTGATGTCGGCCGTATGCACTTCCTCCAGTTCATCCTTCATCCTTTCAGTGGCGAGGAATGCTTGGAACTGCTCAGGTTCTTGTAATGCCTTAATTAGTGAGTCTCGCGCTTCTTTTGATAATAGGAGGGCATCGAGAATGCTAAGCTGAGAAGGTAGCTTCCTTAGGTGCGCTGGGATATTGTAGTCCACTTTACCCTTCCTGGGAGGGTTTTTGGTAGTCAGTTCTTTCATGACCTGGTCATCTAAAATGATATCCTCAGTGACCTTTTCCTTTCCCTTATCTTTTCTACTCACGGGCCCGAGATTCTTTTCTGGGAGTGTGCGATTGCGCAGCTGAATGTTCTCGCAGGCCTCCGATCTCTCCTCTTTCCCTAAAACGGATTCTTTAAAGAGAGGGCCCAGAGCCATTTCTTCATCAGAGTCGCTCCCAAAGGTGAGAATTTGTAACCCTCCGGCGTTAACCATGTAACAGTTGCCAGTAGTTCTGTTGTGCCCATCGACAGTACTTCTTCGTTCCCGACGAATCTTGCGTTTCATGCGCTTAAAATGTTGCCGATGAGCAACATATCATTGCCACCATATCTTAAAGGCGTCGCACTCCTCCATGGGGTGTGAAATTTTTCGATGATATGTGCAATAATCAGGGTGCCTCTCCACCCCATCGAGCGTGTTTCCTTCCGAGGGTGGTAGCTTCATTCCCATTGACATGGCTTTGGCAAACCTTTTCCTCGTCTTGAATATCTTCTTGTCTACTTCGGATGCCTTTCGATCTGGCGGGGGTAGTTCAACTCTTTCGTTCAGTCGCCTGCATTTGGCTCCTTCCGACGCGGTCATCTCACGCTCCTGATCCGCTTTACTCTTTAGACGAATCTCGTCTAGAAAGGCATTGATCATTTCATCTGTTGGCCACACACGCTCTGGTTCAGGCTCTGTTCCCAGTTTCTTAGTGCCAGGGGTTTTTTCATCATCGATAAACGAGTGGGAGGTTACGTTACAACTCGCCACATATCCCTCGGATTCATCCGACGAACTCTCTCTATCATCTCCCTCTTGAAAGATGTGGTTGAGGAACTCTTGCAGTGTGACAGGAGTTCACGCCTTTTGATTGTGCTCTTCCAGCGCGTCGATTTGCTTCTGCAAGTTCGTGTGCTCGTCTCCAAGCTTCACGGGCTTCTTGGATTTCTTCTTCTTTTTCTTCGAAAATTTTGACGGTTGGGCGTGAGTATTTGGGCCCTTATCGCGAGTCTTCGTAGTTGGGCGGGGCTTCAACATCCCTTCGATAATTTGAGGTTCAAGAGGGTCCTTCCATTTGATCGCAGGGCACGCATGAAGGTCTCTCAGCATTCTTTTGGTTTTAGTTGATAGCACGACCTCCCATGGAGCTTCTTCAATAAAGGAGCAGGTTGCCCCCGGTGTATCTGCTTTCTTAGGAGTATGCAGTTGTGGTGGGTTCACCTTCCACTTTTCGGACAGTACAAACTTCCCCTGGAGGTATTGATCTTCAATCCATCCTTTGAAGACGAAGCAATCTTCAATCGGATGACTTACCGTTTGATGGTAAGGGCAATAGTTAGGGTTATTCACCTCAGTGGGTTGCGGCGGTCGCCTTGGATTTGGTAGGTTTATAAGTCTGTTGCGTACTGCCAGCTCGAATAACCGTTTCGTCTTGTCTCGTGGGAACGAGTAGGGACGCTTCATCTTCTCATTATAATACCGGCGTCTCTCTTCCAATTGATCTGCCGGCTTCGGGGCGTTAGGTTGCTGCTGGGCATTCGTGACGAAGGTTGCCCTTCCTTTACCCTTATCATTCCGAGGTTCCGACTTCGGGGGAGGTGATCTATGACCCATCTGGTCCATCTGAGCCAACTTGTCGATTAAAGCCTGGAATGTGGTTGGCTTAAAGAACATCATGAACTGGGAGATAGTTGCGTGAGGGTCTAGGGTTCCCACGAACATGCCCACTGCGGGTGCTTCCTCAATGCGTTGTTCGCATCTCGACCACAAATTCCGCCAGCGTATAGCATACTGGACCCAGGTTTCGCCTGGTTTTACCCTGGCGTTAATCAGTGCTGTTATTGGAGTGCGTTCGCTGGCGCTTGTGAATCGCTAAGTGAATAGCAGCTCCATTTCAGCGAACGTCTTGATAGAATCGTTCGGGAGTTCCGAATACCATTCGAATGCTGTTTCTGACAAGCTGCCCACGAACTGGCGAAGCAACAGTTTATCATCACCGCCGGTGTTACCGCAAAGGGCCCGGAACTGGGCAACATGTTGTTGGGGATTGCCGGTCCCCTTATACACGTGGAATTTTGGTATTGTATAGCCCGGCGGGTATTTGATTTGGTCGTACCAGCTTGGATACGGCCGGCCCATCTTTACGACCTGACCAGCTGCCACAGTCGCCTGATGAACCCGGTTTTGCTGGGCTATATAGTCGACCAAATCAGCCTTAGAGATTGTCTCCTCTTTGGCCGTTGAGAGGGCCGGTGGTGGATTTGAGTTTCTCCTCGGTCGTCTTCAAGAACGATTGGGGGATCCTCGGCGGGTAGGTCCTGCTGGATCATCATTCCAATCATATCTTGGAAGAGAAGGCCCATACGCTGTATGTTGGCTGCTTGTTCAGCAGCCTCTTTGTCCTTCTTCTCCAGTATCCGGCGAAGGAATTCAGCGTCGGTTTCTTCCTCCTGGCATGCGTCTGAGGACGTTTCTGGGTTTTCTTTTGGCCCGGTAAGTGCGGCCATAGCATTCATCATTTCCTGGAGCTTTTGCTGTTGCTCCTGAGCTTTGGTCACCGACCGTGTAAGCGGTCTATGACCTGTAGACGCACGGCTGTCTTCTTTTCCTGACGCCATGTACACAGTGTGGACCATCATGCCCCCAAACTTAAGGCGTCTGGGCTCAGTGCTTTTAGCTGTCGTTGCAGGCTGGGGGATCTTCTCTGGCTTCCTCCTTTTATGAGCAGTGGAGGTTGAGGGGGCCGTTGAGGTGGGCGTCCAGACAGCCTTTCGTAGTTTAGCCTGGTGACCGGCTTCTGGTTGGATTTTCAGCTTCTTGTGCTGGCGGGAGAAGTTTGGATCGATCATCGAGTCTCAGGCCTGCCGCCAAACCTTATAGATTCTGGAAGACAGCCGTTGAGGGGATCGGGGCTGTTCTGACTTTATTTCCGTAACCTTTTTTAGTGGGGGAGGAGACCTCTTTAGCACTGCAGTAGGAGAATTCATTCGCACCTTATTTAGCATCTCGAAGCTGTTCCCAGTTAGAACAGCAGCATTAACTTCTGCCATCGGGGCTGATAGAGTTAGCCCGGAGGGGGAGTTGCCCCCAGCCTTCCTTACTCGGCGCCAATAGCGACGTCGAGCGTGTCGAGCGGACGGCGTTGGTTCAGCGGTGAGAATGGCTTCGTCTTGCCCCTTGTGTAGGTGGGGGGTCGCTGCTGGTGTTAGCGTGTCAAAGACCGATGTCCTTTGGGTAGCAGGAGCGGGAGCTGAAGCCGTCAATCTTGTAAAGACCGACTTTTTGGCCGGAGAAGCCGCCTTGGCGATTTCGGGAGCAGGAGCGGCCACTTTCTTAGAAGCAGCCTTCTCTGGGATTGTAGGCCCCATGATGGGTCCACAGGATTTCTGGCCCAATCTAGAGAAGACCGAGGCGCTAATGTTGGGCGACCCGTTGAGAGGAGCCGCAGCAGGGGTAAGACGATCAAAGACCGACTTCTTGGGAGCTTCCTTTGTCATCACCGGTGCCGCGAAGCTTGTTGGTGGGAGCATAGTCCCAAAGAACAATCCGGTAGTGGCCTGAGTCACCTGGTCCACCGGCATTGTGAATAACGAAGCAGCTTAGGGTCCGTAGGCTATACCTCCTGGCGAGGCAAAGCGTTGGTCGCAATTGCAGTCTGAGCAGTTGGAGAATTTTGCAGAAGTAGAAGCCATCGATCCTTTGCTTTCTGCAATAAGCAAGACGCCAATTCTTAGTATCTTCAAACCCAAAGGCAACCATTAGCGAACCGCGATTGGTTCGCGAATCACGACACACGAAGTGTGGAGTGGAAAGAGGAAAAGGTCCCACCAGGCGTGCCAGAATCTGTTCCCCTCCGAATGGCTGCGCGACTGACGTCTCGCCTGAGATTCGAGATAGATGCTAATTGGTGCTATCCGTCCACCTCTCCGAGGATGCCAAGTTGATTTATGGCACCCTGCATCGGAGGTTTGAACGGATGCGTCCGATGTAGCAGACTTCGTCAGATTCCCCCTCGCTTGAGGGGTTTTTGATTGTGGGGACGCTCTTCCCTGCAGGCGCAAGCCCCTGCAGTTAATTACGCTACCGCATCGCGGTAACCACTTTCTCCTTCTCCAGATGGTCACTTCGTGTCGTGTGTGTTTATTTTATGTTTTGTTGCCCGTGGATTGTTTACGGAGACCGAGTTATGTCGTCGCCCGTAGGGCGTGGACTAGTCCAAATCCGTATTATCTTAGATTTGGGTTTAGGGGTTTGGTTTGAGAATACGTTAGCCATATTTGAAGCCAAGATCAACTCAAACGTTTGTTAAGGATACATTAGTCTGGTTTGAGACTAAGATCAACTTAACGGGATCGTTTAGATCCGACAAAAGAGCATTTGGGCTCCATTGCTCCAGTTTAGGGACATAGTGGTCCATTTAATGTATGGCCATCGGGACCTGTCACCTTTCTGACGACGTTGAAGGATTACAACGATAGATATCAGAGGAGTTCAGAGATGTACCCTTGAACCAGAGTTAGTTGGGGGGGATCTATAATCCAGTCTGTTTGAAAGGTTTAAGGATACGTTAGCCGTATTTAAGGCTAAGATCAACTTAAACGGGATCGTTTAGATCCGACAAAAGAGCAGACGTGGGCTCTATTGTTCCAGTTTAGGGACATAGCGGTCCATGGGTAGTTTAAGGACATTGCGGTCCATGGGTAGTTTAAGGACATTGCGGTCCAATGTTAGTTTTAAGACATCTCGGTCAAGGTTAAGGACGTCGTAGTCCATGGGTTTAAGGACCCCACAGTCCATTGTTAGTTTTAAGACATCTCGGTCAAGGTTAAGGATGTCGTAGTCCATGGGTTTAAGGACCCCACAGTCCATTGTTAGTTTTAAGACATCTCGGTCAAGATTAAGGACGTCGTAGTCCATGGGTTTAAGGACCCCACAGTCCATTGTTAGTTTTAAGACATCTCGGTCAAGGTTAAGGACGTCGTAGTCCATGGGTTTAAGGACCCCACAGTCCGTTGTTAGTTTTAAGACATCTCGATCAAGGTTAAGGACGTCGTAGTCCATGGGTTTAAGGACCCCACAGTCCGTATCAATGTGTGGTCATCGGGACCCGTCACCTCTTTGAAGACGTTGAGGGATTACAACGCCAAGTATCAAAGGAGTGAAGAGATGTACCCTGGAACCGGAGTGGATTAAATAGTCTTTGGCCCAATTTGGGATCAAGACCAATTAATTATGTTATGAGCCCATTAGCCCAGTTAATTACGAATTGAGGACTTATGGCCATCTTGGGCTAAGTCCAATCAGGTCTGGAATATTGGCTCCCTGTTGGTCCATTGAAGGAGAGGCTTTGTCTCTGGCCATTTAGCCAATTTGGCCAATGCCTAGTGTTAAACACTAAAGACCAATCAGTGTTGAACACTGGGAATGAGATTGATAAGTCAGTGTTTAACACTAAAAGATAGTTGGTGTTAAACACCAGCAACAAGGCTTTCAGATTAGTGTTGAACACTAAAACAGACCAGTGTTAAACACTGGCAACAGAAATCCCAAATTAGTGTTGAACACTAAGGTAATCAGTGTCGAACACTACAAATGAAGTTCTTTGCTTAGTGTTGAACACTAAGGCCAAACAATGTTTTAACACTGGATTCAGGGGTTCAATTTAGCGTTAGACGCCAAAGCAAGAGGGGTCACGTGGTAGCACGTGAGGGCGCCCTCCCTTCGTTTGTTCTGCTGAGAATATCGCATCTTTTGGAGCATCACGTGCCATCACGTGACGGGTGTTTTAAATAGAGTATGTTAAAGCCTCTGCTAAGGGTCATGTGGGTCACGTGAGGCACTGCCTTAAAGGGGCTTTTCTGTAGATCTTTTCTGGGGGTCACGTGGTGACACGTGACCATGCCTCTATGTATGTTCTTTAGAAGATCTGTTAATCCTTTTCAGGAATTAAATTCCTCGTACGGTTGAACCCTGACAATAATTTCAGAGGAATTAAATTCCTAGTTCCTTTTGAAGAGTTGAACTCTGAATTTTCTGTAGTAATTAATTTCCTCATATATGTGAAGAACTGAATAGGGTTAAACCCTAATAAAAGCTTTAAGGAGTTAAACTCCCGCTCTCTGTTAAAGAATTATTCTGGGGAATGAGATTAAGGGAATTAAATTCCTGTTGTTTTAACATAACTAAGTTCTTAACTAGGGTTAAACCCTGATTCTTTTTGTTCTGAAGGAATTAAATTCTCATAACACAGGGTCAAGCCCTAATTTTATTTTAAAGGAATTAAATTCCTATAGTTTTGTGAGAATTAAATTCTCGTGCTTCCATTCCCTCTCTATGCTTTGGATCTGCATGGCAGGATCTCAACCCATTGAGAATTAAATTCTCAACTTTAAGGGGAGATGTGCACTTTACAGATGCTCCATCAAAGAGAGAAGAAATATGTCCTTCTGTTTTATATCAGAGTTAAACTCTGTTGAGAATTAAATTCTGTTTTCTTTCAATGAAACCTTTCCTTTCTTACCTAGGGTTTTCTTTTGCAGAAGATCCAAATTCCTCTAAAGTATCAAGGCTCTCTCTCTTCTCTTCCCTCTGCACATATATATTTTTTCTCCTTTTTTTCTTCTTTTTTTGTGTGTCTCTTGGCTCCTATTTATAGGAAAAGCAGCCGAGTCAATTAGTTTTTGATGAATCTTTCATTGAGAGATTTGATTTGCATCCATCATTCGTTTTGGACCTTTGGATTATTAGGTGAATTTTATTCACCATTGGATTTTAAATCCAGAGATTCTCCCTTATTATTTCGGTTAGATTTAAAGGGGAAATCTTTCCAAATTCAAGATTTTCCCATAGATAGATGATATTTAATCACCTCTAAATCTTTAATTTAATCGGTTGCTTATAATCTTTTTCCTTTGGAAAGATTTAAGTGATCTCTCCTCAGAATTTGATTCTGTTAAAAGATAGGCTTTGAAAACCGGTCACGTGTGGCCACGTGACCCTTGGTCACGTGTGGGCACGTGACCCCCTTGGAACGAGCTTTCTTCTTTCTTTCTGCGATCTGCTTTCTGGTCGCTGCTTAGCTGTCACGTGCCACCACGTGACCCTCGGCTGGACTCTTTTTCTTGATTTAAACGGAGAACAAGTCTGCTGCTTTTGAGTATCACGTGCCGACACGTGACCCTGGTCACGTGGGAGCACGTGACCTCTTCTGAAGCCTTTTTCTTGATTTGATCAGGGAACCGGTTTGCCTTTGAAGCCGCTTTTAATTGTCATGTGCCAACACGTGACCCAGGTCACGTGGGAGCACGTGACCCTTTCCGAAGCCCTTTTCTTTGATGTAATCGGGAAGCTGAATTTGCCTTGCTGATGCTTTTAGATGTCGCGTGCCAACACGTGACTTCTGGTCACGTCCAACACGTGACTACTGGTCACGTGTAAGCACGTGACCCTTTTCTGAAGCCTTTTCCATAAGCTTTTCTGATTTTAAATCAGGAAACAAGTGACCTTGACAAATGGTTTCTAACAACTTCTTCGTTGCCGGGTTCAATCCCCCATATAATGTTTGGCAAAGTTGCCAATTTTCGATCCCATGGTGAGGGCATTGAACGAGTAGGTCTTTGAATCTTTCAAAACACTTCCAAAATGGTTCGGAAGGAAGCAGAGAAAATTGTATAATCTCGTTGCGTATTCTAGCAGTCTTGTGATGAGGATAGAACATTTTAAGAAAGGCTTTCACAAACTCTTCCCAATTCTTAATTGAATGTGACGCTATGCTGTATAGCCACTTCTCGGCTAAGTCACATAAGGTGAAAGGAATGACCCTTAGCCTTATAGCATCGTCGCTTAATTGGGTTGTTTTCATCATAGCGCAAACGTTTTAGAATTTGTTGATAAAGATATATACATCTTCGGATTCCAATCCGTGAAACTTAGGCAGAATATTGATGAAGTGGGGACTGATCTCGAAATTGTCCCCATTTGCCGGTAGGAGAGAAAGACAGGTAGGAAGGGCAGTGCGGATTGGGTAGAAAAGATCCTGGAGCGCGACTCGTTGGGGTGCTTCAACAGGCGGGTGATTCGGGTGATTCGCACCTAACGGAGGTGGAATCAGTCCCGTCGGTAAGGTGTTGTTAGGATTGTATCCCGACATACCATCGGAAGAAGAATTTGAAGGTGAAAGTGAAGAAGTGGAAAGGATTTCGACTTCGGAGTCAAAAGGTTCGTCGGTCGGTACCAACGAAATACGGACTAATCGGGCGGTAGTGTCCCTAGTCCAACCGGACATACACTAAAAAGGTAGTGTAGTTAAAAGATGAAAGACAGAATGTGGAGGTAAGAAAACGTCAATGAGAAGAAGTGGTGTAAGTGGAGTGCAAAGATTTCTTTAGCGACAAGTTGCAAGTTTTGAAAAGATTTTTCTTTTTTTTTCTTTTTTTTTATGTAGAGCTTCTTGCAAAAAGATTTTTGAGAAGAGACTTTGACTCAAATGCGATCAACCACAAATGCACAATCAGGCCTAGATCTAGGGTCACCTAGGTCAGCTAGACAGCTCCTAACTGTTCCAAAGGGCTAGAAATAGGACATCAAACCGCCTCTTCACCGCCAATTGCGGCCAGGTAAGTGCCAGGTGAGTGGGAGGCTCCCCACTATAAGTAGTGGTCCTAATTAAGTAACCACTCGCCTTCGACACACTTGCCTAGACACCGCAAAGTCAGGTTAGGATTAACGGCCGAAGCTTATAACTAGTCCTCTGTCCTATTGAGCGCGACGTCCTTAGAGCTGAGTCTAGTATTTTTTAATTAAGAATGGTCAATGCAAATGCCTTATGTGATTTCCGGGGTCCTGCGAAGGGTGATGAAATCCCCACCCAATGTGAATTGGTCAAAAAGCCCCTTAAAGTCCGATTAAAATATGCAAAACAGTAAATCACTTGCAATCAATTTTCTTTTAAGCGCGGCGTAAAGAATCCTGCAGAAAATCAATTATTGGAAGGGGAAGATTTTTTAGCGCAAAGAATCCTGCAGAAGATTTGGCAAAAAGATATATGGGAATTTGCAGAGGGAAGAAAAAGAGAACAAACAGTGCAAAAATTGCGCGCTGACGTGGCATAGGGACCGCGGATCCGCGGTGGGAGAGGGCTTACGCGGCGGGTTAGCGGCGCGGTGGAGGCTTCAGATCCCGAGAAAAATACTGCTGTTCTGATTTTCCAATACCTTTCTGTTTTGATGTACCTTTTTCTGTTTCGTACTCTGGATTTTTTCAGATCCGTCGATCCTGCAAAGATTCACACAAGAAACCCTTCAAACAATAAAAGATGATAGAATTTTTATATTTTTTATTTTTTAGATTTTTATGATTTTTTTATATTTTATATTAACCCGAAATTACAAAAAGGAAATTTTTACGCCATCCCCGGCAACGGCGCCATTTGATTATTCTCAAAAATATCTAGTAACCGCAATCAAGAATGGCGTCGCTTGGTAGCTAGCCGGTGAGTACGGGTCGGTCCACAGGGATGTTATGAATTTCCTAATCGCTCTTACGAGTTAATTCCGATGGGCGTCGGATTGATTTAATCTAAAAACTGAATTAATCTAGATCTAAATCTTGCTAGAATTAGGTCTAGGTTAAGTTTGGAAAGTCTATAAATCTCAACGCTTTCTATACCCATATTAAGATCTTATTAGGAGTTATGGTAATTATTAATAAAGGGGATTAGAATCATTTGGAAAGATGTTTCTTCCTCTAGGTTCTTGTCCTTCCTTTATCAATCCTTACCCTAATCTCCATGGAAAACAATCACAACCGGGCCTTTATACTACGGTATCACCGCTACCTCGAGGGATAGGGTGCCGTAGGGAGCGGTATGTGCATGTATGCATAGAGTCCTATTAATTATATATGATGGGCAAGAAAGGGGTGAGAGATCTTCATCTCTCAAACCTTCCCCAAATCTAACCCTAACAAGCGAGGAGACTACTCGCTCATTAGGGAATTGAAGAACATTTATCTAGGGCAGAGAATAAAAGATCTAACTAGGGCAAGGAATTAAATTTAACTAGGCTAAGAATAGAAATTTAACCTAGGACAGAAAGTAAAGAACTTACAAATTGATGCTCTCCAAAAGAAATCTGAATTTTATTAATGAAGGGAGGCATGAACAAATACAATGAATTTGGTCTCTATTTATAGGACATAGAAACCCTAGGTTTTATAATTGCTGCACGTCTGCATTTACAAAAATACCCCTAGGAAGACTAGTCAGCGCCGCCTCCAAGTTTTGGTAAAATTTTTAACTTCTACGCGCATCGCACGGCCGCGGAACCGCGGCCGCAGCCAGGGTTTGGCCGCGGTTCCGCGGCCAAAAGAGGGAGTTGGGCTCTGAGCCCTTTTGTGCTGCTTCTGGTCATTTTTGTCTTCCTATTTCTTCAGTACTTTTCTCAACTTGGCTTCTAGGTTTCTTCCAGATCTCCCAGTGAACAATTGCAGTGGACTTTTACTGTTGCTTCGAAATCTTGGACCTTGCGTTGCCTTGTACTTTGTGAACTGATCTTTTGTGTAGGCTTGATCAAGATCCTTCTATTTGTTGGTCAAAGTCTCACTTTTGTATCGTCTTTTATCTTTTTCACTGTTTTTGCTCCAAGAACCTGTAACCTGTACTATGTAGCAGACATGGGTCAAAAGCACCTGTTTATTTGTAAAATGCATAAGAATGAGGAATATAATAATGCAATATTATGAGATGAACAATGGTCGATGCCACCTCAAATTACGAACTGTTCACCTTTATGGATGGTTCGTCTGGTTATAATCAGATCAAAATGTCGCCTGAGGATGAAAAGCACACAGCATTCCGAACCCCGATCAGAATATACTGCTACAAGGTGATGCCGTTCGAACTGAAGAATGCAGGTGCTATGTACCAAAGGTAAATGACCAATATCTTTGATGACCTAATTCATAAAGTCGTCGAATGTTATGTTGATGATCTGGTCGTCAAGACTAAAACTAAGGCCGATCATATCCAAGATCTTAGGACCGTTCTCACCAGACTGAGGGAATACGATCTGAAGATGAATCCTCTGAAATGCGCTTTTGGCGTGTCATCCGGAAAATTCCTGGGTTTTATAGTCCGGCATCGAGGGATCGAAGTTGACCCATCAAAGATAAAGGCCATCATGGCGATGCCCCCTCCGAAGAGTCTGACGCAGCTAAGATCTTTTCAAAGCAAGCTTGCTTATATACGGAGATTTATCTCAAATTTATCGGGGAGATGTAGGCCCTTCTCAAAGCTTATGAAGAAAGGGGCTCCTTTTGTTTGGGATGCCGAATGTCAAGAGGCGTTCGAAAGCATCAAACGGTACTTGTTACACCCTCCAGTGCTGGCCGCTCCCATTCCAAATAAACCGCTGATTCTCTACACTGCAGCGCTAGATGAGTCACTCGGTGCGCTACTTGCCCAGAATAACGAGGAGGGAAAAGAAAATGCCCTCTACTACCTCAGTCGAACTCTAGTCGGGGCGGAACACAACTATTCCCCAATCGAAAAGCAATGCCTGGCTCTGATATTTGCTGTGAAGAAGCCGAGGCACTATCTGCTCGCTCATCGGGTTATGCTGATCTCCAAGGTCGACCCGCTCAAACACTTGATGACCAGAGCAAGCCTAGCCGGCAGAATGGCAAGATGGGCTGTCATGCTACTTGAGTTTGATATAGTTTATACTCCTCAGAAAGCAGTGAAAGAGTAAGCTCTTGCAGACTTCCTTGCCGCTCATCCTATACCAGAAGGGTCGCCGCTAAATTGTGAGTTACCTGACGAACAAGTGCTGCACCTCGAGGAAGATGGGCCATGTTGGGAGCTCTACTTCGATGGAGCCTCAATGGGAACCCTACGACGTTCTTTTGCTCTCACCGAGCCTCGAACGAACAACGAAGCTGAGTATGAAGCCCTGATAGCTGGTTTGGAACTTGCCATAGAAATGGAAATCCTTCGGCTATGGGTTTACGGTGACTCACAGCTTGTCGTCAACCAAGTAAGTGGCGATTATAAGATATACAAACCCGAATTAGCTCGGTACAGAAGCCGGGTGGTGGAACTCATGAAATGGTTCACTCACATTGAACTAACGAGAGTCCCTAGAGCGTTGAACGGAAAGGCTGACGTACTCGCTCGCTTAGCCAAGGAGCTGGCTGATCCTGACATGGACGAAATTCTGATCACAGTCAGGAGCTGGCAAATTCTACCCCCTATCTCTCTACGAGAAGAGAAAAGCACGGAACAAAAGAGCAGTCCCGCCGAAGAAGCTTCGATCGTTCAAGACGAGCCCGATTGGAGAGAACCCTTCATAGAGTACTTCCGATACGACAAGCTGCCCGAAGGAAGATCTGCGAGGGTTCAGCTGAAGAAGAGGGCTCTCCGATACGTGTTTGTAAATGACACGCTATACCGTAGGTCATATGATCATCTCTGGCTCAGGTGTCTGTCATTGGCCGAAGCCCAAAAGGTCATAAAAGAAGTTCACTCAGGCGTCTGCGGGGCTCACCAATCTGGCCCCAAGATGTGGCTTCAGATCAAACGGCTTGGATATTACTGGCCCACCATGATACAGGATTGCGGAGAGCATGCAAAGAAATGTCATATCTGCCAAATTCACGGTGATTTCATTCACAAGCGTCCCAATCCGTTGCATCCTACGGTGGCGTCGTGGCCCTTCGAAGTCTGGGGCACCGACATTGTTGGCCCAATCGATCCTCCGTCGTCCAAAGGCCATCGGTTCATATTGGCAGCAACCGACTACTTCTCCAGATGGGCTGAAGCTGTCCCGTTAAAAGAAGTCAAGACAGAAGATAATCTGACGTTCTTCCAGCATAATATCCTATACCGCTTCGGTACACCAAGAAGAATCATATCTGACAACGGGCCTTCTTTCAAGAGTTTCAAAGTCGCAAGGTTCGCTACTCAACATAAGATAGACTGAAGATATTTCTCCATCTATAATCCAAGAGCCAACGGGCTAGCTGAAGCCTTTAATAAGACTCTATGCAAGCTCCTGAGGAAAAATGCTTCAACCAACAAGAGAGACTGGAATCTCAAACTTCACGAGGCGTTGTAAGCATATCATACCACGCACCGTACTCCAACTCAGTCGACTCCGTACTCATTGCTCTTCGGAGTAGATGCGGTCCTCCCCCTCGAAGTCGAAGTTCCGAGCTTAAGGATGGCCATCCAGCACGAGTTTACGGAAGAGGAAAACGTGCTCCTTCGTCTTGAAGAGCTCGACGCGCTCAAAGAAAAGAGGCTCGCGGTGCAACAAAATATGTAGCTATACAGAACCCAAATGTCACGGGCCTATAACAAGATGACCCATCTCCGCACTTTCAAGAAAGGTGAATTCGTGTTGGTCCTCAAAAGACCGATCATCCGCAATCGACATGCCAAGGGAAAATTCGAGCCAAACTGGGAAGGACCATACGTCATCGAGAAAGTGTTCGACGGAGGATCCTACCAACTAATAAGTGCCGAGGGAGAAAGGCCCATGCTACCCATCAATGGCTGATATCTCAAGAAATACTACACGTGAATGCTCCAAGTCACAGGCGAATTGAGCACATCAGCCCTACGGTCTGGATCATACATCCTGCAAAACCGTATACAATCCATAGGCGTAAATGACCCCTATCTCTCCCAAATATTGCCGGTGAGACTACTTTTAAAGTCCCACCAGCGGCAAAAAAAAGGAAAAAAAAGAAGAAAAAAAGAAAAAAGAAAAAAAAAGGTATGTCCACAAGCAAAACGGGCACGGATGAAAACCCGAAAGGGCTCCGTGAGTAAAAACAGCAGGACTACCGGCGAGTTTGTGAAAACCCGAAAGGGCGCAAACTCATGAAAAGAGATGATTACACTCGGAAAGTCCTCTCGACCTTATGAGGAGAAAACCCCTGCGTGAGATCCTTACGACTCACAAAGGAGCAACACACTTAGGAATCCTCACGATTCCTAAGGAGAACATACACCTGCGAGATCCTCTCGACTCGTAAGGAGAAAATGCTTTTATGAGACCCTCACGGCTCATAAAATTGAAAAGCCTTAGGTGATAGGGACCCAAACCTGTCTCCTAAGCCATCGTTCCCCAACGGGCAACGGCAAATGATGAGTCGCTCTTGGCATTTCGCTTCAGTGTTAGCGGTGCTGATGTCGACCAAAAACCCAAATCCCAAGTCCTCCCAAGGCAAATGATGAGTTGCTCCTGGCATTATTCCAGTGCAGCAATACTGATGCCAAACAAGATCCAAATTCCAAGTCCCCAAACGGCGAATGATGAGTCGCTCCTGGTACCATATTCCAGTGTAGCGATGCAGACGCCAACCAAAATCCAATTTCTCAAAATTCTCCAGCCCTACGGCCAGTCCCCAAATTGACTGCCATATAGAATCCACATGCTCAAATAATTCTCGTCATACCCATGCCCCACCACAATCACCAGTTACGCGGCTGGTCTCCGCCTTTGGAATTATGCTCCATTAAGAAGACCCACTCATGTGTCCTCATGATACATGAGGAGAACAAACCTTTGTGGGATCCTTACGACTCATAAAGGAAAAAACACACTTAGGAGTCCTCATGACTCCTAAGGAGAAAATACACCTGCGGGATCCTTACGACTCGTAGGGAGAAAATGCTTTTATGGGACCCTCACGACCCATAAAATTGAAAAGCCTTAGGTGATAGAGACCTAAACCTGTCTCCTAAGCCATCGCTCCCCCAACAGGAATAGGCAAATGATGAATTGCTCCTGGCACGTGTGCTTCAGTGTTAGCAACGCTGATGCCTACCCTAACCCCAAAATCCCAAACTCCAATCCAATAGCCCCTAAGTCTTTAAACTAGGAACAGATGACCCCTAAGTCGTTAAACTGGGAACGAGGGAAATCTCCACATGGAAGATGATGATTCGCTCCTGGTACCATATTCCAGTGCAGAGATGCTGATGCCAAACCAAAACAAAAATCCCCAAATCCTGTCATGACAAATGATGATTCGCTCCTGGTACCATATTCCAGCGTAGCGATGCTGTTGTCAACCCAAATCACATCAAGTCAGCAAAACAACCAATGAACTCTCTGGCAGAATCAAATTCCACCTCGGAAACAAGTCAACTTCATCCCTGACGCCGCAAGAAGCGGGGCAAGTCAAATACAGAACCGACTGTCCACGTCGCTAAAATGGCAGCACTGACCGTCCACGTCGCTAAAATGGCAGTATCGATCGTCCAAGTCGCAAAAGGGGCAGAACTGACCGTCCAAGTCGCAAAAAGGGCATAACCGACCGTCCAAGTCACAAAAAGGGCAGAACTGACCGTCCACGTCGCTAAAATGGCAGAACTGACCGTCCACGTCGCTAAAATGGCAGCATCGACCGTCCAAGTCATAAAAAAGGCAGCACCGACCGTCCACGTCGCTAAAATGGCAGAACCGACCGTCCATGTCGCTAAAATGGCAGCATCGACCGTCCAAGTCGCAAAAAGGGCAGCACCGACAGTGCACGTCGCTAAAATGGCAGAACCGATCGTCCAAGTCGCAAAAAGGGCAGCACCGACCGTCTACGTCGCTAAAAGGGCAGCATCGACCGTCCACGTCGCTAAAATGGCAGCATCGACCGTCCAAGTCGCAAAAGGGGCAGAACCGACCGTCTAAGTCGCAAAAAGGGCAGAACCGACCGTCCAAGTCGCAAAAAGGGCAGAACCGACCGTCCACGTCGCTAAAATGGCAGAACCGACCGTCCACGTCGCTAAAATGGCAGCATCGACCGTCCAAGTCGCAAAAAGGGCAGCACCGACCGTCCACGTCGCTAAAATGGCAGAACCGACCGTCCAAGTCGCAAAAAGGACAGCACCGACCGTTTACGTCGCTAAATGGGCAGCATCGACTGTCCACGTCGCTAAAAGGACAACAACGACCGTCCAAGTCGCAAAAAGGGCAGAACCGACCGTCCAAGTCGCAAAAAGGGCAGAACCGACCGTCCAAGTCGCAAAAAGGGCAGAACCGACCGTTCAAGTCGCAAAAAGGGCAGAACCGACCGTCCAAGTCGCAAAAAGGGCAGCACCGACCGTCGACGTCGCTAAAAGGGCAGCACCGACCGTCGACGTCGCTAAAAGGGCAGCAACGACCGTCCAAGTCGCAAAAAGGGCAGAACCGACCGTCCAAGTCGCAAAAAGGGCAGCATCGACTGTCCATGTCGTAAAAAGGGCAGTGCCGGTTTCCCAAAAGGTGGGAACCGAATCAAGTCGCCTCCACGTGAAAGAAGATCCATCAATTTCATGCACACGACCCACATATGTGGTGTGCATTTATTGATGGGGGGCAATTTCTTGGGGTAAAAATTTACACCCTGGTTGACCAAGTCAAAATCAAAGTCAACCCCAAGCCAAGTGGGCCCAAGCCCAGATCCAGTGGGCCCATGCCCGGGTCGAGCCCGAACTTGAAGCGGCCGGCCTTCCCCCATGCCAAGATAAAATTTTTGTAATAAATAATTTTGTTATATTTCTTTTATTTTATTTTATGGATAAATGTAAGAAAAATAGGCATAAAGCCAAATTTTTGTAAAGCCCATGGCTTATGTGCAAAAAGAAATGGCACATGAGCCATGGGATAGCCATAAAGCCAAATTTTTGTAAAGCCCATGGCTTATGTGCAAAAAGAAATGGCACATGAGCCATGGGATAGGCAAAATGCCATTTTGTGAAGCCCAAGGGGCTATGTGTAAAATGTATAGTCTATAAAGCCAAAGATAATGAAATATCTCAACAACTTTTTTCTCTCTCCAAAAAAATTTTTAGATCTGAGATCTTTTCTCCTTCTTCAAGGTTCCAAAACCTTCTTCTTTCTTTTGAATTAAATCAAGAGTTTTACTCTTCATTCTATAAAAACTAAATAGTTTTTCACCCCAAAACCCATAAAGGGGAACTTAGATCTTCTATTAGATCTCAAAAAGAAGAGATTTTTAAAATCTCATATCTCTTGATCTTCAAGGTCCAGCAACCAGAGGAGAAAGAAGAAGAACCCCCTTCATCAACCCCAAAACATCTTAGGAGTTTTAACTCAACCCTAATTTCTCTTTCGAGAATTTCTGGGGCTAAAAGCCTCTTTTTCTCGCTGGCGCCCAAGCGCCCACGTGCCGACACGTGGCACGCTAGCGCTCAAGCGCAAAGCGTCCACGTACCGACATGTGGCGCTCCGGCGCCCTGCGCTCAAGCGCAAAGCGCCCACGTGCCGACACGTGGCACGCTTGCGCTCAAGCGCCCAGCGCAAGCGCAAAGCACCCACATGCCGACACGTGGTGCGCTTGCGCTCCAGCGCCCTGCGCTCAAGCGCAAAGCACCCACGTGCCGACACGTGGCGCGCTTGAGCTCAAGCGCCCAGCGCTCAAGCGCAAAGCGCCCACGTGCCGACACGTGGCGCGCTTGCGCTCAAGCGCCCGGCGCTCAAGCGCAAAGCGCCCACATGCCGACATGTGGCGCGCTAGCGCCTAAGCGCACAGCGCTCAAGACGCTGACCCCACGCGTCCTTTCGGCGCTTTTTCCCTTTTTTTTATATATATACATGCATATATATGTACAGATACACACACTCCACAACACTGTCCCCTCCAAAAAACTCTGCGTGGCTCCCGATATATTTAAAACCCCCCTCTTCAAAACAAAACACACATATACTGCACATTGAATTCGCATGACCAGTTTAACCCATTATCGGAGGTTCCCTCACCCCAAAGGCGGGGGGTAATTAACGGCAGCTTAGTCCGCGGCTGCCGAAGATTCGGATCCCCACAATCAATAAAACCCCACCTACCCTAGGCAAGGGGAATCTGTAGTACGTCTGACAAGCGCGCACGTATTCCCATCTCAATGGGGTGACGAAAAACACCCTACAACCATCACATATTCTAACCAAAACCCAAATCTTACAATTAATAACTTAATTTAAGTAATGCGATCTGATGGAGGTCAGGATCTCCTTCAGATGTTGTCCTCCGTCGATCTGTCGTGAGCGTTGTTGGACGGCTGAGATTGATATTGAGGGTTGTCTTTCTGAGCGTATGGATCTCAGTGGGATTAATTTGGAGTGAAGCCGAACAACCTGCAAAGAAGTCTCGGGATGATTACACCACCGTGGACCCTCCGACGATCAAGTTAGCCGAGGTATTTGGGCAGAGTAGCGGCTTATTGGGTGAAAATTACGTTACCTGAGTCATCTGAGAGAGGGGTTTATATAGTGGTTGACATAGTCTAGCTGGCGCGAGATCTTCGCCGTCCGTTACGCCCATAGCGTTACGCCTGCGTGAATGGCGGGATCCCCCATTAATGACGAGATACATTCGTTAATGGGGGATGCAACGGCGTGGGACGCGGGATCGTGGGGCGGCGGATATCTCGCGTCTGGCGAGATTCGCGGAGACGCCTATGATCTACGTTCTAGGTCGCTCGATAGAACCGAGGAGGCCTATCTTGGCGAGAGGCCTAAAAGAGGGTGGGAGGCCGAGCTAGTTCGGTTCTGTGATAGCTCGGAGGTGAAGGGCCGAGGAGCTCGGCGTGCAGGAAGGCTCGGAGGTGAGCCAATGGTCATTTGCATGGCGAGCATAGGAATGTTCAGGGAATCCCCGGAGGTCGAGTCCAAGCAGCAGGACGATAACCCGAGGGATGCCTCCAATGTGTGGTTCTTGCCCTGTTTCCGTGTGCCTCGGGACACGTCATCTGCCACGTGTCATGATCTGGGGAGTTCCCACTTATGAGCATCATCATTAGCCCCCCGCTCTCGTCCCAACCTATTTATGGGTCGGGTTGAGAGTGGTCTGATCGGTCCCCCAGGCTCAGCTCGTAGTTAAGGACCTTGTCAATGCGGATTTCCGAGGCGGTTAGGCGTATCCTTTGATGATGTCAGTGGATCAGAGAGGAGATCGTGCATTAAAGAGGGAGCGCCGATTCGATTGTAAGTTCATTGAGGCGCAGGCCACGTATCCGATGCCGGTTGGCGGACGTGACGGGTCGTCGCTGTCTTCTGCGCCCAAAGGGTCGTTTCCAATGGTTGTGCGACATGTGGAGCGTCGACGGCTGGCGAGCGCAAAGCGTCGTTTTGGTGGGAATTGATCTGAGCCGTTGGACGCGTTACTAAAGTACTATAAATAAGGGTAGGACCCCCCTTAGGTCCACACATTCACCATCATTTCTCTATTGTTGCGAGAGATAGCTCGGCGCTCTTTCCTTTAGATCGGATTTCTCGCGCTCTTTCCTTTAGATCGGATCTCTCACGCTCTTTCCTCGGAGGAATCCTTCTTTGAATCAGGATAGATGTCTTCCTCTGAGGAGTCCGTTGAGATAGTTAGGGTAAAGTCTAGGGATTCTTCTTCTGCTTCCTCCTCTGCCCCTTCCGAGTCAGATTCCCCTCGTAGAGTTAGGGTTACCCACACCTCTCGTGGTCAGGCGATGGGAAGGGTGTCCAAAGCGCGCATCGGAAACGCTCGCGATGCGCCCTCCCTCCTAAGGAATGTGGATGAGCTCACCATGATCCGGGCTCGTTTCCACATTCCCCCTATCTATTCGCTTCGTTTGGCTAGGGAAGATGAGAGGGCGGATCAGGTGCAGGGCAAGAAGATTGCCTTGTACTTGGACGCATTCTGGGCTGGAATGCGTCTGCCCTTTCCTCCCGAAATATGCGGGGCGCTACGTTGCTTCCAACTTGCCCCGGGCCAGCTAGTGCCGAACTCATAGAGAATTCTCCTCGGATTCCTGGTCCGGTTAAGACTTGAAGAAATCCCCTTTAGCTTAACCCTTCTCATTTCCTTTCTTTGTTATAAAATCATCCCGGAATCCGTAAGGACGAGCCGAGCTAGATGTACATTTCCATTAAAAAATGCAGGGGAGGGGCGGCCGGGTCGGGGGTAGTAGTAGTTCCTTCTTCCATCCATGAATGGAAGAAGAAATTCGTATTCGTCGAGCCACCCGAGGGAGAGGATTGGCCTGTGCCTATACAATGGCACATGGCCGACAGCCCGCGGGTGAAGCGGTCGTCCTCTCCCGAAGTGAGGGCGGTGTCCATGTGGGAGCCGATCCAATGGGCCGACGTTTTGCTATCCGAGCAGGCCCTTAGCTGGGTCGGGCTCAGCCTCGCTCGATTCGTGGGTAAGTTAGGAGCCTGGACGACCTGTCTAGACTTGAGTATCTTTCTTTTGCTCTTTCCCGTGTTACTAACCCCCTTTAAGTATTTTTCTCTTTGCAGAGCAAAAGGACCGATCTAAATTCCTGGCTGCCATAACCACTAAGAAGGGGAGGAAGACCGGGGGCGCTAACTCGTCCTACCCCGGTTTGAGCCCGGCCCCGATGGCAGCCGTGCCGGCTAGGCCTTCCACCACGCCCCGAGCTTCGAAAACCATCCGCGGGGAGAGTCATAAGCACGCTCGGGAACCGGAGCCCCGGGCGAGGGAGGTGAAGGATGAGGCCGACCCCCCCGAGGTCCCCCTCAAGAGGTACAAGAGGACGGTATCTCGATCTCCGTCCTCCCCGATATTCGTGCAGGAGGGGGACGTCTATTTCGAGGTGCCCTCAGGGCTTTCTGTTGCTAATAGCTTGCTTTCGGGGATGGAAAGATCGGCCAGGGGCAAAATTCCCCGCGGGGCCCTCAAGGCCTAAGTTGCTGCCATTTCTCAGGAGGCTGTTCAGGTCGGCATCTGCTTTCCGTTGAGGTTTTCGTCAAGCATTTTTTCCTCGGATCAGATACCTTTAAACCCCTTCTTTTATCTTCCTCAGGTCCTCCAGCACTGCGCCCTCATCGCCAACATGGAGCACGAGGAGATTGCCCCGGCGATGCAGAAGGCAGGCGAGTCTTCCTCGCGGGAGGATAATCTGCGACAGGCAAAGGAGAGGATCACCGCCCTCGAAACCCGGGTGGCCTCCGAGGAGGTGACGAACTCCAAATGCAAGGAGTCCATTCGCCTTTTTGAAGAAATTCAACAAGACCGTCCAAGCTAAGTTGGAGGAGGATAAGGTGCTAAACGCCACGATGAAGAAGTCACTTAACGCCTGCAAGAGGGAAATCGAGGCGGCGAAGGAAGCGGTGAAGATCGTCGACCTCCGGGCTGTAAGGTCGGTGGAGAGGTACAAGACGTTGGAACAGTTTTACGCCGAGCTTGCCGACGCCTCGGCCATTGTTTGGCACCAGGCCCTCAACGCCGTCAAGGCGTTGATGCCGGGGTTTGCCGATGGCAAGCTTCGGCTCGAGTAGCCCCTCTCCGAGGATGAGCCGCAAGGGGAGGCCACCGGAAGTGCCGTCGGGGGAGAGGCCGCCTGTGGGAGTGCTGGAGATAAGGTTGTCACCCCGTCTCCTAGCGCCGAAGCTCCTGGTGGGAGCGTCGACCCTAAAGTCGTCACCCCGGCTCCCGACGCCAGAGCAGAGCAGGTCGAGATCCTCCCCGGTCCCAAGGCTTGAGCCTTCCTTCCTTCTTCTTTTTTCTCTTTTCTTTTCTTTTTGAATTTTGTAAGCCTTCGGGCCATTTTGTAAGGCTGAGGAGCCCATATTACCTTATAAAGACTTGTAAAGACTTTCAGATTGTGAATAAAGCTGCTTTTAATTTTTTTTCACGGCAATGTTTTCTTGTGATCGTTGACGTGAGCTTGTTAGTGTTTTCCTCGTCCCAAGAGTCAAGCCGTAGGTCGATGACCGGTCTCTTAGATGTCGATCGCCCGTCCAGTGTAAGCCAGTTAATCGCTAAGTGCAGGAAGGTCGGTCCCCTCCCGCCCCCGGAGTCGAGGTGGCGATCATTTGCATAGAATACATCGGGAGATACTTCAGTGTAGGTAGGCGAGATTCGCCCACTCCTTTGACCGGCGACCACTTCTCTTAGCGTAAGTTAAATAATAGCCAAGTTAGAATTGGTCGGCGTTTGCCGAGTAGTGAAGTTGCTCGGTGGCCTCTGGACGGAGGCTTCGGTCCTTGGCGTGGATGGGTAGGAAGCTACCAGCCAGGGACAGACTGGGCAGGGAAGCTGCTCAGTGGCCTCTTGGTGAGGACTTTTGATCCTTGGCATGGATGAGTAGGAGCTACCCGCCAGGGATGGACCGAGCAGGGAAGCTGCTCGGTGTCCTCTTGAGGAGGGCTTCGATCCTTGGCGTCGATGGGTAGTAAACTACCGGCCAGGAATTGACCGAGAAGAGAAGATGCTCGGCGGCCTCTTGATGAGGCTTTTGATCCTTGGCGTCGGTGGGTAGTGAACTACCAGCCATGGATGGACCGAGCAGAGAAGCTGCTCGTTGGCATCTTGATGAGGGCTTCGATCCTTAGCGTAGATGGGTAAGAAGTTACCCGCTAAGGATTAACCGAGCAGGGAAGCTGCTCGGTGGCCTCTTGAGGAGGGCTTCGATCCTTTGCGTCGGTGGGTAGTAAACTACCAGAGCATAGATGGGTAAGAAGTTACCCGCTAAGGATTAACCGAGCAGGGAAGCTGCTCGGTGGCCTCTTGAGGAGGGCTTCGATCCTTGGCGTTGGTGGGTAGTAAACTACCAACCAGGGATTGACCGAGAAGAGAAGCTACTCGGTGGCCTCTTGATGAGGGCTTTTGATCCTTGATGTCGGTGGGCAGTGAACTACCAGCCATGGATGGACCGAGCAGGGAAGCTGCTCGGTGGCCTCTTGATGAGGGCTTTTAATCCTTGGCGTCGGTGGGTAGTGAACTACCAGCCATGGATGGACCGAGCAGGGAAGCTGCTCGGTGGCCTTAGCATAGATGGGTAAGAAGTTACCCACTAAGGATTAACCGAGCAGGGAAGCTGCTCGGTGGCCTCTTGAGGAGGGCTTCGATTCTTGGCGTCGGTGGATAGTAAACTACCAGCCAGGGTTTGACCGAGCGGAGAAGCTGCTCGGTGGCCTCTTCCGCATCGGTCAGCCTTCTTGGACCTGTAAAACCTGGGGGGAGAGACCATCGCAGACAATACCTGACAGAAACGCATGGGACGACATACCTATCCGTAGTGCGCGTCATTCCGACTTCTGTTTGGCCACTTAAGGGCATGGACTCCATGTGGCGGCTCTATTATGGGAAATATGAAAATATCCCAAGATTCGTGGCCATGCACGCGTAAATTTCGGCCCCTGGGGATTCTATTGGGGGGCTATAAATAGCGAGGGTGGGTTGGTCCATTTATCTTTGCGTTTCTGAAAAATCGCAGGCCTCATCTACTCGATTTAAGAGATCATCACTCTCGATGACGTCTATTTATACAACCAGTCCCTCTCCGAGGAGACGTACCGGGGGTGGTCTAGCGCATCGAGGACCATTTCGGCCGTCTACTTCCTCGTCGGTCGTCCCTCCTCCAATTGCTGATGTATGCAATTTGGAGGAGGTCTCCGGGGCTGTATAACCCCCTCTCTGAGGAACTGCAGGACGAGGCGCTCGATAAGCTGCACACGCTCTATGTCCACGGCCTCATCTCGAAGAACAGGCATGATCGATCGGCGGCCTTTCTTTTGGAGTGTTTCCAAAAGAGGCAGATCGCGGACTCTTGCCCGACGGATGGAAGTTCCGGTGCTTTCGTGGCGTCCCGGGTACGTGGGCAGCATCAGAGGGAGCGGGCTGAAGAGGCTAGGGCTCGGCTGGCGGAGATCTCTTCGGAGTTCCGTCAGCAGTGCATTCTCGATCCCCTATCCCCTCTGTTGTAACTTTAACTTTTGTGTAAGGCCGAGGAGCCCATAATACCCATGATGAATAAAAATTTTCTTTTTCGACGTACTAGTGTCCTCTTTTTTATCTTCTTTGCGTGTTTGAGTATGTTCACGAAACGAAATCAATGCCTTTTGATCCAAGGAAGGGGGAATATATTGAAGAGGTTTCTTTTAATTCAGAAGGTTTAAAAGAGAAATTTACATCGCTTGGGCAAAGAAGAAACGCATATTCATATATACAAATTTCGAATTCACTTGTACAATTTGAGCTTTTCGGCGTTGTAAGGTCGCGGAAACTTACGACCCGCCGCGTCTTGCAAGCGATAGGCCCTGCCAGGCAATACCTCGGAGACGAGGAATAGGCCGTCCCACTTCGGGGAGAACTTATGCAGCTTGCCTTGGTCTACGAACTCGTTCCGCCTTAAGACCAGATCTCTAGTCTTGAAGGTGTGATACTTGACTCGTGCTTTATAGTAGCGAGCAATTTGATGTTGGTAAGCGGCGGCTTTGATTTGTGCCCAGTCCCGCTTCTCTAGCAAGATGTCCAAATTAGTTCGGAGCGCCAAGGTATTAGCTTCGTTATCGAAGTGCTCGACTCTGTAACTGGGCGGTCCGATCTCTTTTAGGACCATCGCCTCGATGCCATATCAGAAACTGAAGGGGTTCTCTCCAGTGGGGGTCTTCTTCGATATACGTAGGGCCCATAAAACCCGGGGTAGTTCGTCGACCCAACTACCCTGCCTTCCTTCCAGATGAGTTCGAATATCTTTAATGACGTCCCGGTTAGCGACCTCGGCCTGCCCGTTGCATTGAGGATGCGCGACCGCAGCAAACTTCATGAGTACATGGTATTCGTCGCAGAATCCCTTGACTTTGTCATTTTCAAAGTTTGTCCCGTGGTCGGTAACGATACACCTCGGGATCCCGAACCGGGATATTATATTGTTCTTGTCACGCCCCGCTTCCCAGTGTACGGCGAAGGGGACGCGACTGGCTGCTACGTATTTACTCTGAAGTAAACACGCTAAGCGTATCTAAGCAATATAAGTAAAATACACAAGAGACAATGTCAATGGATATAATTGAACAACAACTTTATTTATTAAACATTTCTTTTACAATACAACTGAAAAGTAAACGCATGGAATGGAAAGCAATGCTTAAAGAGTGGCATAACAGAAATGGAAAATACAGAATGTAAATGTGTACAAGGAATCTAAAGCTCTGGGTTGAAAGCTTGCTGGTCCAAATCCTCGCTGGTGGGATCGATCTCCAATGAGTCCGAATCACCTGACGACATTCCAAAGAAAAGAAAGAGAATGTCGTCAGCGAACAAATCGCTCGGTAAGTCCCAAAGATGAAGGAGAAATAGAATAGACAGAGAGAGAATGTAGCTTTTAAAGTTGTATTATATTGTTAAAGTTGTTGTTTGTAGCTTGGTACAGAAGAGACCAGTGTATACGAGAGGAGTCTCACTAGACCAGAGACTACGGTATATAGAGTAAAAGGCTCCGTCGATAGTACCATGGAACAATGGCGATTGGATTCTGGTTAGTGTCTTATGGTTGCAGTCTCGTGCCACTTTTAACATCTTCCGTACCAATCTACCCCTTATAAACCCCGCGATGTCTTGATTGTATTATTTGTATTGTATTGTCTTGTAAATTGAATTGTATAGATGGATGACTTGCCGAAACCATGATATCAGTATATGGATGTAACTGGAGAATCATGTAGATGGAGGTATATCCATGTTTCGGTTCGGTCAATATAGATTGAATAGATTGAACAGATTGAATATATGGATTCATATTGAATTGTGTTATATACTTGAATCATATTCAAGTCAGATTTATTATATTGAGTCTGAGTCTGACTGAGACAATTAGAAAAGAAATTGAATCCTGAATTATGTTTTAGTGCTATCAGTAACCGCTGCACAAGGACGACAGGAATTGTGTCTTTTTCAAATATTATTACCGTGTTGATAACAACGTTTGTTAAGTTGTCTACCTTAAATAGGCAAGCACGCATATCTCCGGCTCACTGAGGCTCAAGAGACTGGTCCCGCTTAAACCTATGTTTACTAGGGTCCTTATTGTAATTTAGTATAACTTGAAAGGGTTTTATGTAAAAATAATTTTGTATAATTTTCAAAATACACCTCAAGTATTTTATTATCGTCTTTAGAGTTTTCATGGATGTGTATTTGATCAATATGACATTTCTAGTGAATAAAACCTAATTTCATAATATATGGTATTTATTTGTAATATTGGAATTGTATGGTATTTTCTTGTAAGTGAGATATTTTTCTTGAATCTTGGAAATGCGGAATATTATAAATATTAAAAATAGATATTTTGATATTAATTACATATATATTTATTTATTAAAAATATAAGTTTTATTTATAATAGAAATCACATTTTCTAAAGAAAATTGTATTTTAAATCTTTCGATACCGTATGCTCCTTGCGGAGGTCTGCATCTCGCACTACTAAGCCCGACGATATGCGATAATCCGCACCATTCCGAACGGATTCCCCGAAATGGGTTGTAGCGGCACATTGCAAAGATTTGTTAAAAATACATATCTTGTAGAAAAAAGGTTTTTATAAGTCGGAGGTAGTTATGTGTAAAATCGTATTTTTCCCAAATTTATGTTCCTAAATTCCATTGTGCTATGTTACATATGAGTGTTGTGAGGAGTTAGGTCATTACCTCGCAAGTTTTCTAAAGCTAGCATGGTTAAAATGTATAAACACGTCGATATAAAATATAAAGGTATTTTATTGTAAAAGTGGAATAAAACTTGCTACGATTATCATTTTAATGTCAAACTTGTTCTATTGTCTTAGTTAATGAGTATTAAACTATATATATCAAAAGTTGTAGGTTTGTTTGAAAGAAAAGAGAATAGGAAGCCGGATAACTCCGCTTCCGATACGTTTTAAGGATTAAAAATTTGAGAATAGCAAAAGAGAGAGAGAAAGAGGACTTACTGGATTAGGGTCAAGAGAAGAGGAAGAGGAAGATTGGGGAAGCACCGGTGCGTCGTTTCATCGCCGGAAACTCCTCGGATTGCCGTCGGAAGTTCGTCGGAGTTTTGCCCTTTGCTAACTCCACTTGCACAAAAAAAGTCTTGGGATTTTCTTGAGAGTTTGGGCAGAGATTTGGGAGTGAGGAGGGGTGATTTGAGAGTGGTATTTATAGGAAAAATCTAGGGTTTAGGGTAGTGAAAGGGTGTGATAAAAATTGTATTTAATTTTACATTAAAAAAAATAAAAAGGGGTGTTTTAATTCTTTGTTTAATTTCAGAGATTTTAAATAGTGCAGGGGGTGGGATAGGCCAAAGGTTACAGGGAGTTGAAGAAAAAGTTGAGTTCGGCCGAGTTGACCAGGCGCCGCTGGCCGAGTCGGGGCTCCCCTCGACTCCACGTGTCCCCGACGCTTTGACTACTGCAATGGACTCGTTTGTTTTATGTGTGACTCTTGGTTTTACGTGTTGTGCACGTGTAAACTCTTGGGCTTCTAAAAGATTAAAAAAATTTAAATAAAAATTAATGTGTGGCTGATGGGATTTGGACTCTGGTGCTTTGTTTTAGCAGTGCAAGGTCTTACCAATGAGCTACAAGCTCCTTCTTGCTGTTCAAAAGTAAATCAAACTTATAACTTGTGCTCAGGCTCAAGTACCCCTTTCTGTATTTTTTTGAAAAATTTGTACAGAAAGTTTAGGGTTGTTACATTCTACGCTCCTTATAAAAATTTCGTCCTCGAAATTTATAAAAGGAAAGTGTAACGGATTCAAGGAAAGTTTGACGATAGAACTATTGGTAGTGTATGAAAAATATGGGAAAGAATGTGAAAGTTTTGGTAAGATTATAAAAGAGGTGAGAGAATTTTGGGTTAGGACAGATTCAAAGTATATGATAAGATTCAAGAAGTATGGATTGTAAAAAATATTTTTAGTTGGTGGTTCTTGTGTTATATTGTTTATGTTGTCCACGCAGAACTGAACTACATGGTAGGGTTCTATACAACTCTGACCTGCATGGGCCGCCAACAAAACCTGTCACGCCCGCTTTCCGGTGTACGGCGAAGGGGACACGATTAGCCGCTGTGTATTTACTCTGTAGTAAATACGCTAAGCGTATCTAAGCAATATAAGTAAAATGCACAAGAGACAATGTCAATGGATATAATTGAACAACCACTTTATTTATTAAACATTCTTTTTACAATACAACTGAAAAGTAAATACATGGAATGGAAAGCAATGCCTAAACAGTGGCATAACAGAAATGGAAAATATAGAATGTAAATGTGTACAAGGAATCTAAAGCTATGGGTCGAAAGCTAGCTGGTCAAAATCCTCACTGGTGGGCTCGATCTCCAATGAGTTCGAATCACACGACGACATTCCAAAGAAAAGAAAGAGAATGTCATCAGCGAACAAATCACTCGGTAAGTCCCAAAAATGGGGGAGAAATAGAATAGAGAGAGAGAATATAGCTTTTAAAATTGTATTATATTGTTAACGCTGTTGTTTGTAGCTTGGTACAGAAAAGGCCAGTGTATACGAGAGGAGTCTCACTAGATCAGAGACTACGATATATAGAGAATAAGGCTCCGTCGATAATACCACGGAACAACGGCGATTGAATTCACGTTAGTGTCTTATGGTTGCAGTCTCGTGCCACTTTTAACACCTTCCGTACCAATCTACCCCTTATAAACCCCGTGATGTCTTGATTGTATTATTTGAATTGTATTGTCTTATAAATTGAATTGTATAGATGGATGACTTGCCGAAACTATGATATCAGTAAATGGATGTAACTGGAGAATCATGTAGATGGAGGTATATCCATGGTTCGATTCGGTCAATATAGATTGAATAGATTGAACAGATTGAATATATAGATTCATATTGGATTGTGTTATATACTTGAATCATATTCAAATCAGATTTATTATATTGAGACTCAGTCTGAGTCAGACAATTAGAAAAGAAATTGAATCCTGAATTATGTTTTGGTGCTATCGATAATCGCTGCACATGGACGGCAGGATTTGTCTTTTTCAAAGACGATTACCATATCGATAACAACGTTTGTTAGGTTGTCTAACTTAAATAGGCAAGCACCCATATCTCTGGCTCCCTGAGACTCAAGAGACTGGTCCCGCTTAAACCTATGTTTACTAGGGTCCTTATTGTAATTTAGTATAACTTGAGGGGGGTTTATGTAAAAATAATTTTGTAAAATTTTCAAAATACACCTCAAATATTTCATTATCGTATTTAGAGTTTTCATGGATGTGTATTTGATCAATATGACATTTCTACTGAATAAAACCTAATTTCATAATATATGGTATTTATTTGTAATATTGAAATTGTATGTTATTTTCTTGTAAGTGAGATATTTTTCTTGAATCTTGGAAATGTGGAATATTATAAATATTAAAAATAGATATTTTGATATTAATTACATATATATTTATTTATTAAAAATATAAGTTTTATTTATAATAGAAATCATATTTTCTAAAGAAAATTGTATTTTAAATCTTTCGAGGCCGTATGCTCCTTGCGGAGGTCTGCATCTCGTACTACTGAGCCCGAGGATGTGCGATAATCCGCACCATTCCGAACGGATTCCGCGAAATGGGTTGTAGAGGTACATTGCAAAGATTTATTAAAAATACACATCTTGTAGAAAAAAGTTTTATAAGTCGGAGGTAGTTATGTGTAAAATTGTATTTTCCCCAAATCTATGTTCCCAAATTCTATCGTGCTATGTTGCATATGAGTGTTGTGAGGAGATAGGTCATTACCTCGTGAGTTTTCTAAAGCTAGCATGGTTAAAAGGTATAAACATGTCGATATGAAACATAAAGGTATTTTATTGTAAAAGTGGAATAAAACTTACTACGATTATCATTTTAATGTCAAACTTGTTATATTGTCTTAGTTAATGAGTATTAAACTATATATATCAAAAGTTGTAGGTTTGTCATTAAGAAAATATTTTATTTTTTGAAAGAAAAGAGAATCGGAAACCGGATAACTCCGCTTCCGACACGTTTTAAGGATTAAAAATTTGAGAATAGCAAAAGAGAGAAAGAAGGAGGACTTACTAGATTAGGGTCAAGAGAAGAGGAAGAGGAAGATTGGGGAAGCACCGGTGCATCGTTTCGTCGCCGGAAACTCCTCGGATTGCCGTCGAAAGTTCGTCGGAGTTTCGCCCTTTGCTAACTCCACTTGCTCACAAAAAGTCTTGAGATTTTCTTGAGAGTTTGGGCAGGGATTTGGGAGTGAGGAGGGGTGATTTTAGGATGGTATTTATAGGAAAAATCTAGGGTTTAAGGTAGTGAAAGGATGTGATAAAAATTGTATTTAATTTTGCATTAAAAAAATTAAAAGGGGGTATTTTAATTCTCTGTTTAATTTCAGAGATTTTAAATAGTGCAGGGAGAGCGGGGTAGGCCAAAGGTTGCAGGGAGTTGAAGAAAAAGTTGAGTTCGGCCGAGTTGACCCAACGCCGCCGGCCGAGTCATCCTCGCTGCCAGCCCGAGTCGGCTGAGTCGGGGCTCCCCTCGACGCCATGTGTCCCCGACGCTTTGACTACTGCAGTGGACTCGTTTGTTTTATGTGTGACTCTTGGTTTTACGTGTTGTGCACGTGTAGACTCTTGGGCTTTTAAAAGATTAAAAGAATTTTAAATAAAAAATAATGTGTAGCTGATGGGATTTGAACTCTGGTGCTTTGGTTTAGCAGTGTAAGGTCTTACCAATGAGCTACAAGCTCCTTCTTGCTGTTCAAAAGCAAATCAAACTTATAACTTGTACTCAGGCTCAAGTACCTCTTTCTGTATTTTTTTGAAAATTTTGTACAGAAAGTTTAGGGTTGTTATAGTTCTGCAGGAATTTGATGGTCGTGGTGGCGTCTGGTTTTCTGATGGGGACGGGCTCGATCCACTTCGTAAAGTAGTCTACCGCGACGAGGATGTACCAGTTCGGAGTTGGCCTACCATGTCCATTCCCTATTGGGCAAACTGCCATGGGGAGGTCAGGGCCATTAGCTCGGTAGCCAGAAGGCGGGGTATGCTGCCATGGAGTTGACAGCTCTTGCATCTTCTGACGAGCTTCTGAGCGTCCTGATGAATGGTCAGCCAACAGTACCCTTGGAACAGCGTTTTCTGGACTAAGGTGCGGGCCCCTTGATGGGCTCCACTGACCCCTTCGTGTATATCACAAAGGACGTAATCGGTTTCGTGGGGGTTGACGCACCGAAGCAGAGCTTGCGTGAAGGACTTCTTGTAGAGATTTCATTGCTCCAGACGAAATGGCGGGCTTTGGCCCGGAGGCGGCGTGCTTCCCCTCGATCTTCTGGGAGAGTACCTTCCTTCAGAAATTCTACGAGGGGCTTCCTCCAATCTCGGCCTTCCTCCTGAGTAGTGTATATTTGAAATGTTGTCTCCCTGTCTTCCACGTTGGTCCATGGCAAGACCTTGAAGAGGATATTCCTCTTATTGTTAGCCATATAGGAGGAGGCTAGCTTGCTCAGAGCGTCGGCCTGAGCGTTTAGGTGCCGAGGAATCTGCTCCACTTGAACTTCGTTGAAATCCTTTCGTAGTCTTTTTACCTCGTCTAAATATTTCACCATTAGAAGCTCACGGGCCTCAAAACGGCCGGTCACTTGGCCTACAACCAGGGCGGAGTAGCTGCAAGTTCGGATCGTCTTCAGCCCCACTCCTGAGACGATTTGTAGCCCAGCTAGCAAGGCCTCGTACTCCGCGGCGTTGTTTGAAGATTTGAACCTGGGCTTCAAAGAGTACTCCATCTTTGCTTCGTTCGGGCCTCGAATGATAAGGCCGGCACTGCTCCCATCCTCGGTAGAGGATTCATCGACGTAAAGGACCCAATCGGGGACGGAGTCGGGCGCCTCCTCGATCGAGGGTTGAGACCTGGGGACCGGCGCCGACACTGCCTCCTTATTGGGGATAATACATTCGACAACAAAGTCTGCCGGGACTTGTGCTTTGATAGATTGCCTTGGGGCTATTCTCGCCTCACCCGAGTCATCTGGGGGTAAGCTCTTTGTCTGCCGGGTTCATACGGATCTGGTTGTAGCCGGAGAAAGCATCCATGAAGCTGAGCAATTCATGGTCTGTCGAACTGTCGACGAGCTGATCTATCCGAGGGAGGGGATAGTTCTCTTTCGGGCAGGCCTTGTTGAGATTTGTGAAGTCGAAGCACATGCGCCACTTCCATCTTGCTTTTTTAACCATTACCACATTCGCTAGCCATTCCGAGTAGGCCACATTTCGAATGAAGTTTGCTGCAAGAAACCTATCAACCTCATCCTCGATCGCCTTTTGTTTGAGAGGGGCGAAGCTCCATTTCTTTTGCCTGACGGGTCGGGCCATCGGGTCGACCCCGAGCTTATGTGAGATTACCTTGGGGGTCGATCCTGGGCATTTCGGCGGGCGCCCAAGCGAACACGTCCAAGTTTCCTCGAAGAAAGTGGATCAAGTCTTTGCGCCGGGCTCCCGTTAAGAGCGACCCAATCTGGACAGTTCGTTCATTGTCTGCCCTCGACGAAGGGGACCTCCGCTGGCGCCTCCACCGGGGCTTTTCGGATTTCTTTTTGTTCGTCACGAGTATCCAAGGACCCCTAGAAATCCCCCGGGTTTTCAAGGTCGTCGCTTCGCACCTCAGTGGTGGATGTCGCTGTGAAGCAAATCTTTGCGATTTGCTGGTTTCCGTAGGCCCGGCCTATTCCCCTTTGTTCCAGTGGAAACTTGATCGCGAGGTGGTAGGTCCAGATTTAGGCCCGGAAGGAGTTTAGCGTCGGGCGTCCCAGGAGGATATTGTAGGACGATGGAATTCCAGCGACGATGAACTCCACTTGTACGGTGGATGTCGACAGCAGCGAATTTAATGATCCTCCTGATACCGATCTTGACTCTTTTCATACGTTTTTGTTTGACCCAACTATGTATCATACACATACGGACTCTTCCACCGAGATGTCCGGGTCAACAACTAACACTGATTATGAACTGCTTTTAGAGTCTGAAGATAACCCCGCACTTTGTGATGACATTATTCTTCGGGGTATAGATGAAACTTTTGAGGAGATCTTCGCTGATGAACTCGCATTTCTAAAAAGCACGGGTGTTGAGACGAATCATGTCCAACTCACTGAAATTGAACCTCCACCCCTTCTTCTGAATTGTAAGAAGAATGCGAGTAATTCATCACATACACTGCATCGTCTCTCCAAAATGAGACGCACACACATTCTATTCCACCACTTACCCTTTCCCTACTTCTTCTTCCACCAACCTGAGCACCGCATTGATAAAAATTTTGAATGGTTGGTGTTAACCTTCGGTCTTTGCAAAGCTTGGCATCGACCACTGATTTTTGACCCCCACTTGTGATTTTAAAAGATTAATATTGCATAACTCAAGTTTGGGGGGGTATTTCATTTTTCTGGCTCTTGAAAAGAAAATTTTTATAAAATTTTGAGCCAAGAATAAGTTTGGGGGAGGATATTCACTTAAATATTTTGCCCCCGCTAATAAATTCCTCCCAAGCTTACAGGTTTTTTGAGATTTAGCAGATAGCAACAGTGAGGACACTGTTAAAAACAAGTTTGGGGGAGGTTTGTGCTTATTTTCGCATCATTTGCATATCATTTGCATAAGCACAAAACATTTTTTTAAAAACCTATATAAAAATTTAAAAAATTTCAAAAGAAAAATATTTTTTGTACATAAATAAGATAATAAAAGTTTAGATAGTGAAAAATTACATCCATGAGATTAGAAAAATTTAAGAAAACTAAGAAAATTAGAAGTTTTCTTATACGAACTAGTAATAAGTAGTTATGAGCCGTTGTCCCAAGGGTTAGTAAGATGAAAGACGTCACTAATCTGAGGATAAAAATAAGTCTGAAAATAGTTTCTATTCTGGAAGCCAAACATTTTGAACGTTGCTACCCTGCTATTCGCACTTACACACGTCTTAAAGCCTGGGATAGTAGAGGATACCTTGAAATGCTCTTGTCTTAAAGCCGATGTATGAAGGAAATAAAAAAAAAGTGAATAAAAAAATATAAAGTGGTGAGAAAAATGGACACTGGTTTTGTTATCACCGAGGGCAATAAAAATGTATAGCAAGGGTGCTTCTTCACCTAGTGCACTAAGGCCAGCTGGTCTGGGAGTCACTGCTATGCCTGAGGTGGTGCAAGACGAGGAAAATACACCAAGTAAGCAAGCACATGAGTAATCGGTCGGTTAGTACCTCAAGAAGTATTAACGGTCGCATGAAAGTGTGTGAGCAATCTCATCTAAATATTCATTAATTAAAAAGTACTGAGGCTGATGGGCAAGAGTATGATAGCTTGAATTGAATTCTCCGGGTGTAGGGATGTCTTTTACACACACGCAGGGTTATATGATCGATGTTTGGAAGAAAGATAGGAATGAAGAATAAGACGATGTTTTATTGAGGGAGGACGTGATTTCTGACATCTTTTCATGACCATTAAGATGGGCTCACGACAACCGAAAAGCTAGCTTAGTTGGAAACCCTAATTTTCAAGGCCTTTCTTTTACAATTCTTGTCTTTAAATGTAATATTCATGATCTTTCTTTTATTATTGGATTTTGTGGGTGCAATCCGCTGAAAACCCTCAGGAGACAACACTCCTCCTACTAGGGACACCTAGAGGTTTAAAGGCTTGTTGCACGTGCTCAGTGCAATCGTGTTGCCTACGAAAGTGTGCTAGTTAGTTTTTCTCTTTCTTTATTTTCTTCTTCTCTTTTTAATAAAAGTTCGCTCGAGACGATCGAAATTAAGTTTGGGGGTATTTGATCAGTCGAAAATATTGCATATTTGAGCCGGCAATTTCCTCATCATTTGCATTCATATAGAAGTGTTCGGTATCCGTATTTCACATATTAGCAAATCTATCACAGATTATCAGATTACATGTATTAGACCTTAAAACCGGCATTTCTAGGGAAATTGACTGCATTTCATTACATGGCATATTTTCTATATATCGCAACCCGTATTTCGAAGTCTGTGCAGGAAAAGGAAAAGCTCGCTCAAACATTACACCGCTCAAAAGATACGTCAACTCACTAATTTCAGATCTGGTATCAATCCAAAGGAGCAATCACAATTCAGCATATCAGACAAAGCCCCAAATAGCAGTACAAGACCACACCAGAAGACCCAAAGCCCAAGCTTTCCAAAAAGCCGCGGATCCGCGGCCATAGCTTGCTTTTGCCGCGGATCCGCGGCCATAGCTTGCTTGTGCCGCGGATCCGCGGTGGGTCCATGGAGTCAGACAGCAAATTTTGCACCAAAATGCTTCATTGAGGGCCCACTGCTCAGAAATGTATCTCAGTTTCCAGAAGACTCCAGGGACTTCTACCAGATCAGCAAACACTTTGATCTACACTAAACTAGCCTATCATTCTAGAACTTTCCCCCTAAACCCTAGCTTAAACCCTAAGCTAAGTCTAACAAACTCTCTCAACAAATTTTTGGAGGGAACTACCATTTCAAACCTAAACCTAGGGTTTGGGAAGTCTATAAATAGAAGCCTAGACCTAGGGTGAATAAGGATAGTGTGGAGATAGATAGAATCAAACCATTTGTGATTCATTTTAGTTCATTTTTAGCCAATCTCCTTCTTCATCTCCTTCCTCCTCAAGTCTAGTGAGAGGGCTTGTGGAAACCCTAACCCTAATTCCAATTGAAATCAAGATCCCGAGTACCCATTAAGCAAGAAGACCTACAACCTTTAGGAGCGGAGCCGATCTTCAACGGAGCAAGCGATCCGAGCCGATCCACGACTCATGAAGCCGAGCGACGCCCGATCAACAATCTAGATTCTTCCTCTTGTAGTTCTTGAAGCGAATGTAATCAAAATTGTTGAGATAAATAAAGGTGATATTCTTTTATCTTGTTTTCTTTAAATTCTGCATCATGACATCTTTACAATTCGTGAATATTTTCTGTGTGGTGATGTGTGAATAAAACTCCGCTCGTCAAGGAGTCGAGACGGTCAATAGAATGATGATGTAACATAGCTTTAATCGATTCTTGATTCCTACAAGTTTTGTAAACCCTAGCAAGTTCAAGAACCGACAACCCATTTCGATACGATGCTTTCTTGAATGATATCGCTCGAAATTGGGGAGTTAGGATCGTTTCTTGAAATTGCTAGAGGCTAGAATGTGAATGATATCGACCAAAGAACAAGGGATAAGATGAAACCCTAGTTTCACGAGAAAGCCCTAACTCTCGTCGATGATCATCAATCTAGTATCAATCCTTCGAAGGACAAGAACACGAAATCTTTAGATTACATCACGTCTATCGATCCGATCGATTCATACGAGCCTCTTTTAGATTCTTGACTGTTGATTGGAAATATTATCGAAACACCGATTCTTGATTGTTTATCATTTTCTTGATTCTTGAATAAGAATAGTGACACTTGATATGAATCATTCTTGAATCATGTTTTCTTTTATCGTTACTTAACTTTTCAATTCAAGCATATCATAATACAAACGAATCGTGCAATCCCTGTGGACGATCCGCACTCATTCATGAACTACAATTGACACCGTAGTTTGATTGCGGTCAAAATATTTTTTTGGTTGTGAAGTTCTTTATAAATTTTCTGAATACCGACACAAGAAACAGTTTCAATCAAATGGTGCCGTTTTAGGGGACCTTTTGAATTGATTCATACTACACAACAGGAAAATCATTCAATCAAAATGGCGTCGTTGCCGGGGATAGTGCGCTAATTGTTCGTATTTTGAAATTTGAGTTGAAAAATTTATTCCATTATAATTTTTAGATCTAAACTCGCACAAACCCTAATACGTGTTTTGTGATTTGATTGCGAGGAAATCTGGGATCATTGGAGCTTGGGAAAAATTATTCTGAAAATTCCAGAGAGATTTTTAAGTGAACAGGAACCTACTGTGAAAGTTTCGTGCAGTGATCTAATATTTCCACCGCGGAACCGCGGCATTAGGCGACTCCCGCGGCGGAACCGCGGTGCTACAGTGGAATCACTGTTCAAAAATTTTTTGGTAATTCTCTTGACTTTCTTATCTACTTCCTCATCTACTCCAATTAACATTTTGTGCAGGTTTCTTTGCAAATAAATCGCAGCGCCGCAAAAAGAAAAATAAATTGTGCGTGTTTTTGATTTTTGTGGTTGTTTACATATTAATACGGAAATTAAGGGGCAAAGACCAAATCCAGATTAGGTGGGGAGTTCATTACCCTTCATAGGCCCCGAAAATCGCAAAACTTGCATCCGCGTTGACCCACATTAACTAAAAAATATCTAGAGATGACTCTAAGGACCGTCGCGCTCAATTAGGACAGAAGAAGGCCGTGGGTAATTCATTGCTTATCCGCGTTTTCTTGTGGTGCCTAAGGCGAGTGTGTCTAAGGCTAGTGGTTTTTAATTAGGCCCACTACTTATGTACTGGAGTACCTTCCCACTTACCTGGCACTTATCCGGCCACAGGGGGACAAAGAGGCAGTGGAGGATTCTATCCCGCGACTTGTCTTTTGGCAGTTAGGAGCGGTCTAGAGTATGACCTAGGTGACCACTAGATTCTAGGGTTTTGTGTGTTGCATTTTGGGATTTGCATAATTTTTTTTCAAAATCCGTATCATTTTTCAAAACAAACACCAATCACATTCATTCTCTCCCCTAATTATAAGCCAACGCTGCCACTTGTACTAACCCTTTTTAGTACAAGATAGGCTGGACACGGGATTCTAGTGCCCGTTTAGTCCGCGTACCTCTTATCGACTCCGAAGTCGATATTTCTCCATTTACCTTTTCTTTACCTACTACCACATCCACACCGATGGATCCAAATCCATCAAACTTCTTTAACCCTAATCTGCCGCCGTCCGTTGGTGCGCAGAATCCACCCCGCATTTCTCTCCAGGAGAGGTGCTACCCTATTCGAGGTCCTCTTTCGACCTGCTTATCCACACCACCAGCCAATAGGGATAACTTTGAGATTAAGCCCCAGTATATCAATCTTTTACCCAAATTCCACGGACTCGAGACTGAGGACGCTTACGTTTTCATTACCAAATTTAAAAACGTATGCGCAATGATGGGTACGTCACAACTTTCAGTGGATGCAATGCGTCTACGACTTCTCTCATTTACCTTGTGCGATATAGCCGAGAAGTGGCTATATAACACTACCGCACATTCTATTACGAATTGGGGAGAATTCGTCGCTGCATTCCTTAAGAAATTTTACCCAATACAAAAGACAGCTCGAATCCGTAGCGAACTGAATCAATTTGCCCAGCTCCCTGCTGAACCATTCTCTAAATGCTTTGAACGTTTCAACGATCTATTGGTTCAATGTCCTCATCACGGCATCCCTAGATGGGAGCTTTGCCGAATCATATATGAGGGCAGTAACCCTAACACTAAACAGAGCCTTGAAAACTAACATACCCTACTCGATTCTCAAAGAAACAAATTCCACCCAATCTAATCCCTGGATTCAATTCAAAGTGTCGAGCGCTAAAGACCGCATCTTTCACACATGAATTCAATTCCAAGTGTTGAGCGCCAAAGTCCGCATCTTTCACACACAAACCGATCAAATAGAACCATGATTCATAAATTGATCAAGCTAGCAATCATTCCTGCGATCCACACCTTACTAGATTTTGATTCTTTAAAAAACAAAAACAAAACCCTAAACGCTCAGATCAAATCTGTCACCTTTCCGCTAAAGAGGAAGAACTGCACGAGGGCGACGGTGCCGACGCCACGCCAGATCACCGCCGTCGACAGAGCAGCGACCAATTCCTTTATATCATCCTCCTTTTCTCTTTCCTTTTAGGGCTTATTTTTTACAGAGCTTGGACTCTTTTAATTTTGGAATGACAAGCACGAAATCCCAAAAAAAACAATTTTAAAAAAAATTTTAAAAAAACGTGGCTAGACCGGCCCGGTCAAGACCTGGCCCGACCCAAGCGGGGCTGGGCTCTGCCAAGGAGCAGTCAGGCCGGTCCGAAGCCCGGCCCGATTATCGGCCAAGCCCGGTGGGCTTAGGGCCGGGCCGGGCCGACTCGGTCCAATTGCCTAAATATTTATATGCCTGAATTTTTAGGTGAAAAAATCCCTAAACATTTATCTAAATAGTATCATTAAGTTCTTAGTGTCAACTTACAATTTATAAAATATAAGGTTTGTTCAGGATAACATTAAAAGATTTTGATATTTTAGTAAAATTTAGCCGTGAAATATTAAATTAAGATTTAATTCTAACATATAATTATTATAAAGAAAAGATAGAGAATCAGGAAATTAAAAATTAGCGCATTGTCACGATTCGGAAGAGACGCGTGACTGGCATTTAAATCACGTGACATCGCTTAGACGTCGACGCAATCCAAGTAAGCCAAAAACCAAGATCTAAAACTTATTTTAAAAGAAATAATGGAGGTGAAATTTTCGAAAAGGTTTATGAAAATAAAATAAAGTTTGTTTTAAAGTGCAAGGAAAGTTTAATTGAAAATATTTTCATCATTAAAATTTGTACAACACCTCCTCTGTAAATTTGAAATAAAACATGTACAATAAATTAATATAAAAGAGCATCCCACACGGGAGCTAGCTCAACACCACACAGCGGAATAACAACCACACAGTTCATATACGACGCTCAAGACGAGAGATAACACAAGCAAATAAGCAATAATACTATATAAATATCATCAAGTCGACTCAATCCAAGTACGACATCCAAAAGAATAATATTTAAGTCTCAACTCGATCTAATACAACGAATATACATATGATAGATGGAGTGACACTGGATACAAAAATAACATATACAAGAGACGGTTACTAAGCTTTGTAACCCACCTAGGAAAATAATATGATAATCCCAAAAGCAGATGTGCTGATAGAGCCGCTAAAAATCTGTGTGGTCGGTTTTGCAAAAAACTATGGCACAACGGGAGTGAGTTGCCAACTCGTAGGTAGAAATAACATCACCATGTGTGTGTATGCAAATAGATGTAAGCGCATCATAAACGGATCACGCAATCATAGAAATTCTCGTCAATATAAAATGATCATGAAATCCGTGTCAATCATCGACACTCAAAATCCAATTTCTTTCTTAGGCGTTGTCTCTCGCATCAGCTCTCTTTCAATCTAAATATGGTACCAGTCGGTATCCTCCGGATACCCTTCGTACTCCAATACTATCACCGGTCGGCTTCATCCTCGCTAAGCTCACCGCCTTTTTATACGGCCATCTTTCCTCTCGGTACTGTACCGGATCCACCATATATCCGTAATCGGTTTCTCCCCATGCCTCGATTCGGATATCATACCATGAATACCAGAAAACTCATGGTGGACGTCAAATTATCATATCAAGAGAAAACAACGCTTTTGCAAACACAAGCAGGTTTTATAAATGATATTGCGGTTCCTTGAAATTCATGGAAAACATCGATTCATCATAATTAACAATGTATCATTTATCTATACAGCAATTGGCAACTATCGTATACGAATTTATATAGCAATGACATTCGTATATCGAAATTATGGTAATCAACCATTTATACTAGCACGGATGTTGTCACGCCCCGCTTCCCAGTAGACGGAAACGGTGTTGGGGTAAAAATTTACACCCTGGTTGACCAAGTCAAAATCAAAATCGACCCCAAGCCAGGTGGGCCCAAGCCCAGGTCAAGTGGGCCAATATCCGGAGCGAGCCCGAACATGAAGCGGCCGGCCTCCCTCCATGTCAAAATAAAAATTTTGTAATAAATAACTTTGTTGTATTTCTTGTATTTTTATTTTTATGAATAAATGTAAGAAAATGGGCATAAAGCCAAATTTTGTAAAGCCCATGCCTTATGTGCAAAAAAAAATGGCACATGAGCCATGGGATGGGCAAAATGCCATTTTTGTAGAGCCCAAGGGGCTATATGTAAAGTGTATAGCCTATAAAGGCAAGGATAATGAAAATATCTCAATAACTTTTTTCTCTCTCTCCAAAAGAATCTAGATCTGAGATCTTTCTCCTTCCTCAAGATTCTAAAACCTTCTTCTTTCTTTTGAATTAAATCAAGAGTTTTACTCTTCCTTTTAAAAAACAAAATAGTTTTTCACCACAAAACCCACAAAGGGGAATTCAGATCTTCCATCAGATCTCAGAAATGAGAGATTTTTAAAATCTCATACTTCTTGATCTTCAAGATCCGGCCAACAAAGGAAGAAGAAGGAGACCCATCTCCAGAAACCCCACATTGGGGAAGAACCAGGGCTCAAGGGGAGAAGCCATTCATCAGCTTCAAAACATCCTAGGAGTTTAACTCCTCATACACACACACACACACACACAAATAATAATAATAATAATAATAATAATAAGTGCTCCTTTCTAGGAGTACAACTCCCATTGCAGGGACCATGTCTCTTTTGCCGCCCGAGCGCCCACGTGGTGACACGTAGGGCGCTAGCACTCAAAGCGCTAGCGCTCTTGCGCTCAGAGCGCTAGTGCCCAAAGCGCTAGCGCCCGAGCGCCCACGTGCTGACACGTGGGGCGCTAGCGCTCTTGCGCTCAGAACGCTAGCGCCCACGTGCTGACACGTGGGGCGCTTGCGCTCACAGCGCTAGCGCCCGAGCGCCCACGTGCCTGGCACGTGGGGCGCTAGCGCCCTTACGCTCAAGACGCTTGCGCCCAAAGCGCTAGTACCCGAGCGGTTTCTCCTACGCATCTTTTGGATGCCCTTTCCCTTTTTTGTATATATACGTATATATACATACACACACACACACATACTCTACGACACTGTCCCTGTTAGAAAAAAATTCTAACGGGGCGCTGCCCCGCACCCCGCAATGGGGCTACAAGCCCCCTTGACCCCCAGCCCGCTATCCGGGTAGCGGGACCCCCGTACAAAAACTCTGCGGGGCCCCCGAGATATCCCAAACCCCTTCAAAATACAACACTGCACATTGAGTTCGCATGACCAGTTTAACCCGTCAATCGGAGGTTCTCTCGCTCCAAATGCGAGGGGTAATTAACGGCAGCTTAGTCCGCAGCTGCCGGAGATTCGGGTCCCCACAATCAATAAACCCCAACCTAACCTAGGCAGGGGGAATCTGTAATGCGCCTGACAAGCGCGTGCGTATTCCCATCTCAATGGGGTGACGAAAAACACCCTACAGATTCTGGCACGCCCGGTGGGACTTTTCTCTCCTCCCATATTTCGGGTTAAACGTTCATGCGAACTCAATCAATATACATATCGATTGCCTATACTAAAATGATGTTTTTTTCCCGTGCAGCAATCAACTTTCGACGACAATGTCTCCCAAGACGAATTCAGCTTCCAACGCGACCTCGATCCCGTACGTGGTCAAGGTCAATGCTCGTGTGGTTCTCCCCGCAAGCCTCAGTCGACAGTGGGAGGAACTGCCCCGCCAATTTGGCTCCGTCATCATCTACCCTTCCGGAAGCGCTCATCTGGTAGAAATCCCGGCAAAATAGATGGCCAAGCTAGTCTCAAGGGGCAAGAGGCCGAATGTTGTGATCGCTAAGGCACCACAACCGAAGCTTGAGACGGTGCCTGAACGACTCTCTGGCGCTCCGGCTGGGGGCAAGACTTCCGGTACAAAGGGCAATATCAAATGTTGCGGACGAGCTCAGGCGATGACTTCAACAAATGCACAATCAAGCGTATCTCTAAAATCCTCCATCGCCCGGTCTATGGCGTTTTCCTAAAGAGCCGAAGTCTGTCAGGTGCTTAAAGCAGAAAAGTTAAGGCAGAAGCGGCTCAGGTATCGAGCCAATAAGAGGGCCAGGACTTTGGCCAAATGGAGTCTTGTGAGATTCCAAGAGCAAAGTCATCCTGCGATGACGGCTGAGTCGGCCATAAAAATCAGCAATTCCTTCGAACCTCTGAAGTGGGTTCAGAGATATGCCATGACCGCCAGGATCAAGAAGACATCAGTCCGAACAATGCCACGAAGGGACGTGTCCCAGCCTCAACAGAAAAAGTATGACACTGTCTCTTCAAGAGTCTATCAGGCGCTCTGCGCCGCGCGAAAGAAGCGAGGCAAATCCAGAAAAGAAGCGCCAGCACCATTCAAGAATCCGGCCAGGCCATCCGCCTTCAATCGACTGCCCGTTACCAAAATAGGGGGGTCAAGACAGCGATCCGTGAAATCAGCGGCCGATAATAAAAAGACAGCTGGATATATTATCCATACGGTCTATATGGCAGGCGGGCGCCCCAGCGACAACCTTCGCAGCAAAAGTAAGGAGGGGGCCACCACATCCCAAGCCCAATCTGGCTTGAATGTGATTGCTGCTTCCCAAGAACAGCCGCCTCCGCTGGATGATAAAAACCCTCTCGAAGAGGACGATAGGCAGAAAGGCCCTTCGGTCCAGAAAGAGTCAACCTCGGATAACGAGGAAGAGCCGACTTTCTGCCCCAGGTTCACGGAGCAAGAGCTGCTTCAAGAGCTTCGAAAACAGCTCAAGAGCAAAGATAAAGAGATGGCCAAGCTCTATTCGAAAATTGATGACCTAACGAACGTTGTGATGCAACTTACGGCTCAAATTGCTCGAGCGCCTCCCAATCAAGCACAAGTCGCTACTCATCAGCCGGGTGATGACAATCCGAAGCAGCCAATGCCTATTCCTTTAGGTCCAAGACTGGTCAAGCCGCACGAAAGCCGGCCACATTCCGCTTCTGGGGACGCCTTGGCCCTAGATAACACTTATAACACCTGAGTTTGCGTTTTATGGTAATTGTGTGTTAATGTGGGTTTTTCGGTAAAAAGTTTACCAAAACGAGTTTCTAATAATTTATCTGGTTTTATGGATATTTTACTGGAATTTTATCTCGACTGCACACACTTGTGCACGTTAATGTGGGGTAAGTCTAGGGTTACCAAGTTAGATGTGCATGTGGGTTAACCATGTTTAGACAACCATGGTAGTCTAACTCTCTTTGTTAAGATAATTAGTTTTAGTTAAGGGTTATAGTTTTGGTTAAAAGAGATAAGGGATTAGGGTTGACTTGTTTGAGGTGAGAAAGGATTTGATGGTTGTCATGCAACCATTCATTGAGAGAGAGAGAAAAAGGTGGCTATGGTTGTGTCAACACCCTTTTCACTTCAAAACATTTACACATCTTTCAACTCTCATCACTCACACCTCTCACACTCACCCAACACCACAAGTACCACACCCCTCCCCTTCATCTGCTACAGCTGCTAGCTTCAGCACAAAAAAAAAAGAAGAAAAACAACAGCAGTTTATCAGCAGCAGCAGCAGCAGCTACACCAACACAACTCCAGCAACACTACACCAACACAACACTTCACCACCCCAACAGCCACAAATACAACCACTGCTGCTGCTGCTGCAACACCTGCAACACAAAATAAACAACAGAACAATGGCAACAGCAACAACAAGCTTCATCCTATGACAGAACCTGAAACAGTGAAGAAGATCAGCTCATTTCAGGTCAAATTTGCAGCACCAGGAGCTATAGCAGCAGCAGACACTTCCTCCTTCCTCTCTTCTCCTTCTCCTAGGATCTCTAAAGGTATAACCCCTTAACCCGACTCCTAATTGCTAAAGTTACGGTTATCTAGCTTAGTTAGTGTTTATTATATGTTTTAGTAGTAATTTTGGGTAATTTATGGGAGTTTTGGCAAGGTATTGGTTGTGATGGTTAGAATAGCCTTATAGGGTGCTGTTGAGACTAAATCACCCAAGTTTGGTTCCAGATTTCACAAAAATACCCGATTTATCCGACTTGGTGTAATTTATCGATTTTAGCGAATTTTTAGCCTCTTTGAGATCTGCTTTTGACCCGGGGCTCTCAGGTAAAAATTGAGGAGACCGTAGCACAGTGACCTTAGAAGACACACACACACAAAGCACGGGGACCCACCTCCCCCTTTCGGCCACCAATTTATTCAATCTGGCCGCAAATTACGGCCAGAGTAAGGGCTGGGGTTCTGGGATTTTGCCTGTAGGTTTATGCTGGGTAGCTTAGGGTGTTGGTATCTGCAACTTTTTGAGTTTAGACCAGAGTCAAAATCTGGAGCGTAAAGCGAGTTATCGACGTTTTTAGATCTTGTGTGTCACGCGTGTGATCCGCGTGGTTCTGTGGCGCACTGCGCGACACAGCGCGTTGGAGTAGGTTCTGGTGAGTATGCATGTCGCGACGCATCGAGTGCACGCGCGTTTAATTTCATGCACGCGATATCCTTTTTAGCGATATATCGTGTTTTTGCAGGATTTTCCTTATGTATGCGACTTTCGTAAATTCCAGCTTCGCAGGCGGGGACGTCAGACGCCGCCAGGAAAGGGAAGCAAGTGGTCGGCTATACTTAGCACACGACCAGGTGAGTAGATTTAACATCGAATGGGAAATCGCCCGTATGGAGTTAAGCGTCAGGGCGTAATAGGATATTTAGTTAGGCGTGTTCGAATAGATATACTAGTAGCATACCCTCCTGTTATGTATAGAACTAATAGTATAGAACACTGCACTGTCACTAACGGTTCAAGTTGCACGAGCACGATTTATATGCTACACTCACACCGTTAGTGATTGCCATGACACTCACATTATAGGATTGCTAGAAATCATATATCATATTGACTCCGCTTTATTGACGTTGTTATGGTTTGCCGCCTATTAGCATATGTTATATTCATACCATGCACACTGTGTATGCACTTTTGTGCGTACCTTCATTGATATATCACTACCTGTGCACATGTACCCTTTATATTCCGTCTTAGTGCTTATATATATATATCTTGATATGTTTACCCTTGTGCCCCTATACACATATATTCATACTTGGGCACACATACATCACATATCTATACTTGTGCCATATGCATCACATATATTCATGCTTGGGCACACATACATCACATATCTATACTTATGCCATATACATCACATATATTGATATCTTCATACCTGCGTACATGCATACTGTATATTCATACTAGTGCACACTTATATTGATATCTTCATACCTGCGTACATGCATACTGTATATTCATACTAGTGCATACTTATATTGATATCTTCATACCTGCGCACATGCACACTGAATACTCATACCAGTGCACACATATATTGATATCTTCATACCTGCGCACATGCACACTATATACTCATACCAGTGCACACATATATTGATATCTTCATACCTGCGCGCATGCACACTATATACTCATACCAGTGCACACATATATTGATATCTTCATACTTGTTTAGATTTACGCATTGAGATATGTTGTTTCCATGTTATTTCTGGATTTAGGAACCGTGGATATTTCAAAAGAGAATAGTTAATTATTTAAAAACCCGGTTTCACTTGATATGATATTTCAGTGCGTCCACCATGTGTTTTCTCGGTGCTAGAGTGATATATGAAACCCGATTCGAGGAGTGGACGAGGCCGATTTCGGGTATATGGTGGACCCGGTATAGTACCCCAGGACGAGAACGGATCGCTGTGCAGTAGACTGTGAACCTGGCAGAAATACTACTACCTACCAGTGATTGGTTGGACCTGGCGGTTATCCGGAGGATACTGACCAGAGTCGATAGTTGGATACGGGACGACTCGTACTGCCGGGGCCGAGGGCCGATACCGCAGACAGAGCCCGTGGGCTGACCCGGACAGACGGATGCCCGATGTATAAGGATTTGCGTGTCGATGCTGGACACGAGTATTTCTCGATATTTTGAGTGCCGATGTTGGGCACTCACGATGTTAGGAGAGTTACAGGATTTGGGCATACGGATGGACACCGATTATTTTTCCACATTGATATTCCGTGAAGATATTATTATCCCCATTCTCAGCATTCAGTATTTTACATCATATCCTGTATCTGTTGTCATCTGATTGCATTTGCTATGCTCGATTATTGCTTACCCATGATCCTATATAGACGTCATTAGATTTCACATGCTATGAACAATTATTGCTTACCCATGATCCTATATAGACGTCATTAGATTTCACATGCTATGCTCGATTATTGCTTACCCATGATCCTATATAGACGTCATTAGATTTCACATGCTATTGTTTCCTGATTTAAAATCAGAAAAGCTTATGGGAAAAGCTTCAAAAAGGGGGGGCCACGTGCTTACACGTGACCAGCAGTCATGTGTTGACACGTGACATATAAAAGCAGCGGAAAAGGCACATTGGTTCCCTGATCAAGTCAAGGAAAAGGCTTCAGAAGAGGTCACGTGTTGGCACGTGACGCTCAAAGCAGCAGACTCGTTCTCCAGTTGAATCAAGGAAAGAGGCTCCCGACAGGGGTCACGTGTTCACACGTGACCAATGGTCACGTGTTGACACGTGATGACTGAACAGCAACCAGAAGACAGAGAACAAAAAGAAAGAGGAAGGCTCGTTCCAAGGGGGTCACGTGGTCACACGTGACCGGCTTTCAAAGCCCGTTTTGTTAACAGAATCAAATTCTGAAGGAGATTCAAATCTCTCCAAAGGAAAGTGATTATCTAGAGCCGATCGGAATAAAGATTTAGAGGTGATTAAGTATCATCTATCTATGGGAAAATCTCGGGTTTGGAAAGATTTCTCCTTTAAATCTAACCGAAATAACAAAGGAGAATCCCTGGATTTGAAATCCAATGGTGAATAAAATTCACCTAATAATCCAAAGGTCCAAAACGAATGATGGATGCAAATCAAATCTCCCAATGAAAGATTTACCAAAACTAATTGACTCGGTTGCTTCTCCTATAAATAGGAGCCAAGAGATACAAAGAGACATATACGCAGATGGAGGAAAAAGGAGAGAGCCTTGATACTTTGAGGAATTTGGAGCTTCTGCAAAGGAAAACCCTAGGTAAGAAAGGGAAGGCTTTTTGAAGGAGGGAGAATTGAATTCTCAACAGAGTTTAACTCTGATTATATAAAACAGAAGAACATATTTCTTCTCTCTTTGATAGAGGATCTGCAAAGTGCACATCTCCCCTTTAGGTTGAGAATTTAATTCTCAATGGGACGAGATCCTGCCATGCAGATCCAAAACATAGAGAGGGAATGGAAACATGAGAATTTAATTCTCACAGAACTATAGGAATTTAATTCCTTTAAGATAAAACCAGGGCTTGACCCTGTGTTATGGGAATTTAATTCCTTCAGAACAAAAAGAAACAGGGTTGAACCCTAATTAAGAACATAGTTCTGTTGAAACAGCGGGAATTTAATTCCCTTAATCATAATTCTTTAAAATGGGAGTTTAATTCCTTAAAAGCTTTTATTAGGGTTTAACCCTATTCAGTTCTTCACATATATAAGGAATTTAATTCCTACGGAAAATTCAAAGTCCAACTCTATTCAGAATATAAATCTTCAAAAGGAAGTAGGAATTTAATTCCTCTGAAATTATTGTCAGGGTTCAACCCTACGAGGAATTTAATTCCTGGAAAAAGATTAACAGATCCTCTAAACAACATACAGGCAGGGTCACGTGCCACCACGTGACCCCCCAAAAGATCTACAGAAAGCCCCTTTGAGGCAGCACCCCACGTGACCCATGTGACCCTCGGCAGAAGCTTTAGCATACAAGCATTTAAATGCCCGTCACGTGAGGGCACGTGACGCTCAGAAAGATGCGATAATCTCAGCAGAATAAATGAAGGGAGAGCGCTCTCACGTGTTGCCACGTGACCCCTCTTACCTTAGTGTTTAACACTAAATTGGAACTCTCGAATACAGTATTGAAACACTGTCTTGCCTTAGTGTTCAACACTAATCAAAGAATTTTATTCGCAGTGTTCAACACTGATTACCTTAATATTTAACACTAATCTGAGATCTCCATTGCCAGTGTTCAACACTGATCTGTTTTAGTGTTTATGATCATTTGAAAGCCTTGTTGCCGGTGTTTAACACCAATTATCTTTTAGTGTTAAACACTAACTTGTCAACCTCATTCCCAGTGTTCAACACTGATTGCTCTGTAGTGTTTAACACTAGGCTTTGGCCCAATTGGCTAAATGGATAGAGGCAAAGCCTCTCCTTCAATGGACCAACAAGAAGCCAATATTCCAGACATGATAGGACTTAGCTCGAGCTAGGCCATGAGTCTTCAATTCGTAATTAACCGGGCTAATGGGCTCATAACAAAATTAATCGGTCTTGACCCCAAATTGGGCCAAGGACTACTTAAGCCATTCCGGTTCTAGGGTACATCTCTTCACTCCTTTGATACTTGGCATTGTAATCCCTCAATGTCTTCAAAGAGGTGACGGGTCCCGACGACCACCCATGATATGGACTGTGGGGTCCTTAAACCCATGTCTAATGCAAAATTCCTGGTTACGTGGAACGCGGATAACGTCACTCTCTGACCCCGCGGAAAACGCCCAGAGCGGAGCCTAGTCCTCGCCGAGCACGGCAGTGAACCCGTGTGAAGCATCTAGTGCAAAATTCCTGGTTACGTGGAACGCGGATAACGTCACTCTTTGACCCCGTGGAAAACGTCCAGAGCGGAGCCTGGTCCTCGCCTAGCACGGCAGTGAACCCGTGTGAAGCATCCAGAGCACATACCGGACTGTGGAGTCCTTAAACCCATGGACTATGACGTCCTTAACCTTGACCGAGATGTCTTAAAACTAACCATGGACCGCAATGTCCTTAAACTACCCATGGACCGCAATGTCCTTAAACTACCCGTGGACCGCAATGCCTTTAAACTAGAACAATAGAGCCCCATGTGCTCTTTTGTCGGATCTAAACGGTCCCGTTTAAGTTGATCTTAGCCTTAAAGATGGCTAACGTATCCTTAAACCTTCAAACAGACTGGACTATGAATCCCCCCAATTAACTCTGGCTCGAGGGTACATCTCTGAACTCCTCTGACATCCGTCGTTGTAATCCTTCAACGTCGTCAGAGAGGTGACGGGTCCCGACGGCCACACATACGATGGACCACTATGTCCCTAAACTCTTTTGTCGGATCTAAACGATCCCGTTAAGTTGATCTTAGTCTCAACGTTAGACTAACGTATCCTTAACAAACGTTTGAGTTGATCTTAGCCTCAAGTATGGCTGACGTATCCTCAAACCAAACCCCCAAACCCAAATCTAAGATAAACACGGATTTGGACTAGTCCTCGCCCTACGGGCGACGACATAACTCAGTCTCCGTAAACAATCCACGGGCAATAAAAACAAAATAAACACCCACGACACGAAGTGACCATCTGGAGAAGGAGAAAGTCGTTACCGCGATGCGGTAGCGTAATTAACTGCAGGGGCTTGCGCCTGCAGGAAGAGCGTCCCCACAATCAAAAACCCCTCAAACGAGGGGGAATCTGACGAAGTCTGCTACATCGGCCGCATCCGTCTAAACCTTCGATACACGGTGCCATAGATCGACTTGGCATCTTCGGAGAGGTGGACGGATAGCACCAATTAGCATCTGCCCCGAACCTCAGGCACGGACGCCCGAGCTCCAGGCCGCCGTTCGGAGGGGAACAGATTTTGGCACGCCCGGTGGGACCTCTTCCTCTTTCCACTCCACACTTCATGTGTCGTGATTCGCGAACCAATCGCGGTTCGCTAATGGTTGCCCTTGGGTTTCAAGATACTAAGAATTGGCGTCTTGCTTATTGCAGAAAAGCAAAGGATCGATGACTTCTACTTCTGCGAAATCCTCCAACTGCTCAGACTGCAATTGCGACCAACGCTTTACCTCGCCAGGAGGTATAGCCTATGGACCCCAAGCTGCTTCGTTGTTCACAATGCCGGTGGACCAGGTGACTCAATCCACTACCGGATTGTTCTTTGGGACTATACTCCCACCATCAAGCTTCACGGCGCCGGTGCTGACAAAGGAAGCTCTCAAGAAGTCGGTCTTTGATCGTCTTACCCCTGCCGCGGCTCCTCTCAACGAGTCGCCCAATGTCAACGCCTCGGTCTTCTCTAGATTGGGCCAGAAATCCTGCGAACTCATCATGGGGCCTACAATCTCAGAGAAGGCTGCTTCTAAGAAAGAGGCCGCTCTTGCCCCCGAAATCGCCAAGGCGGCTTCTCCGGCCAAAAAGTCGGTCTTTGCAAGATTGACGGCTCCAGCTCCCGCTCCTACTGCCCAAAGGACATCAGTCTTTGATAGGCTAACACCAACAGCGACCCCCCACCCACACAGGGGGCAAGACGAAACCATTCTTGCCGCTGACCCAACGCCGTCCGCTCGACATGCTCGACGTCGCCATTGGCGCCGAGTAAGGAAGGCTGGGGGCAACTCCCCCTCCGGGTTGACTCCATCAGCCCCGATGGCAGAAGTTAATGCTGCCGTTCCAACTGGGAACAGCTTCGAAATGCTAAATAAGGTGCGAAGGAATTCCCCTACTGCAGTGCTAAAGAGGTCTCCTCCCTCATTAAAAAAGGTTGTGGAAATAGAATCAGAACAGCCCCGATCTCCTCAACGGCTGTCTTCTAGAATCTATAAGGTTTGGCGGCAGGCCCGAGACTCGATCATCGATCCAAACTTCTCCCGCCAAACAAGAAGCTGAAAATCCAACCGGAGGCTGGTCACCAGGCTAAATCCCGAAAGGATGTCTGGACGCCCACCTCGACGGCCCCCTCAACCTCCATGGCTCATAAAAGGAGGAAGCCAGAGAAGACCCCCCAGCGTGCAACGACGGCTAAAAGCACTGAGCCCAGACGCCCTAAGTCTGGGGGCATGGTGGTGCACACTGTTTACATGGCCTCTGGAAAGGAGGAAAGCCGCACTTCTACAGGCCACCGACCGCTTACCCGATCCGTGACGAAAGCCCAGGAGCAGCAACAAAAGCTTCAGGAAATGATGAATGCTATGGCCGCACTTACCGGGCCAAAAGAAAGCCCAGGAACGTCCTCGGACGCACGCCAGGAGGAAGAAACCGACGCTGAATTTCTTCGCCGGATACTGGAGAAAAAGGACAAAGAGGCTGCTGAACAAACAGCCAACATACAACGTATGGGCCTTCTTTTCCAAGATATGATAGGCATGATGATCCAGCAGGACTTACCCGCCGAGGATCCTCCAATCGTTCTTGAAGACGACCGAGGGGAGACGTCAAATCCACCACCAGCCCTATCAACGGCCAAGGAGGAGGCAATCTCTAAGGCTGACTTGGTTGACTACATAGCCCAGCAAATCCGGGTTCACCATGCGACTGAGGCAGCTGGTCAAGTCGTAAAAACGGGGCGGCCGTATCCGAGCTGGTACGACCAAATCAAATACCCGCAAGGCTATACGATACCAAAATTCCACGTGTATAAGGGGACCGGCAACCCCCATCAACATGTCGCCCAGTTCCGGGCCCTCTGCGGTAACACCGGCGGCGATGATAAACTGTTGCTCCGCCAGTTCGTGGGCAGTTTATCAGAAACGGCGTTCGAATGGTATTTGGAACTCCCGAACGATTCTATCAAAACGTTCGCTGAAATGGAGCTGCTGTTCACTCAGCGATTCGCAAGTGCCAGCGAACGCACTCCAATAACTGCATTGATTAACGCCCGGGTAAAACCAGGCGAAACCTGGGTCCAGTATGCTATACGCTGGCGGAATTTGTGGTCGAGATGCGAGCAACGCATTGAGGAAGCACCCGCAGTGGGCATGTTCGTGGGAACCCTAGACCCCCACGCAACTATCTCCCAGTTTATGATGTTCTTTAAGCCAACCACATTCCAGGCTTTAATCGACAAGTTAGCTCAGATGGACCAGATGGGTCATAGACCACCTCCCCCGAAGTCGGAACCTCGGAATGACAAGGGTAAAGGAAGGGCAACCTTCGTCGCGAATGCCCAACAGCAACCTAACGCCCCGAAACCGGCAGATCAACTGGAAGAAAGACGCCGGTATTATAATGAGAAGATGAAACGTCCCTACTCGTTCCCACGGGACAAGACGAAACGGTTATTTGAGCTGGCAGTACGCAACAGACTTATAAACTTGTCAAATCCAAGGCGACCGCCACAACCCATTGAGGTGAATAACCCCAACTATTGCCCTTACCATCAAACGGTAAGCTATCCGATTGAAGATTGCTTCGTCTTCAAAGGATGGATTGAAGATCAATACCTCCAGGGGAAGTTTGTACTGTCCGAAAAGTGGAAGGTGAACCCACCACAGCCGCATACTCCTAAGAAAGCAGATACACCGGGGGCAACCTGTTCCTTTATTGAAGAAGCTCCATGGGAGGTCGTACTGTCAACTAAAACCAAGAGAATGCTGAAGGACCTTTATGCGTGCCCTGCAATCGAATGGAAGGACCCTCTTGAACCTCAAATTATCGAAGGGATGTTGAAGCCGCGCCCAACCACGAAGACCTGTGATGATGGCCCAAATACTCACGCCCAACCGTCAAAATCTTCGAAGAAAAAGAAGAAGAAATCCAAGAAGCTCGCGAAGCTTGGAAACGAGCACACGAACTTGCAGAAGCAAATTGACGCGCTGGAAGAATACAATCAAAAGGCGCGAACTCCTGTCACACTGCGAGAGTTCCTCAACCACATCTTTCAAGAGGGAGATGATGAAGAGAGCTCATCGGATGGATCCGAAGAGTATGTGGCAAGTTGTAACGTTATCTCCCACTCGTTTACCGACGATGAGAAAACTCCTGGCACTAAGAAGCTGGAGACGGAGCCCGAACCAGAGCGTGCGTGGCTAACAAATGAAATGATCAATGCCTTTCTAGACGAGATTCGTCTAAAGAGTAAAGCGGATCAGGAGCGTGAGATGGCAACGTCAGAAGGAACCAAAGGCGGGCGACTGAACGAAAGAGTTGAACTACCCCTGCCAGAGCAAAAGGCATCCGAAGTAGACAAGAAGATATTCAAGACAAGGAAAAGGTTTGCCAAAGACATGTCAATGGGAATGAAGCTGCCACCCTCGGAAGGAAACACGCACGATGGGGCGGAGAGGCACCCTGATTATTGCGCATATCATCGGAAAATCTCACACCCCACGGAGGAGTGCGACTTCTTTAAGATATGGTGGCAAGGATATGTTGCTCGTCGGCAACATGTCAAGCGCATGAAGCGCAAGATCCGTCGGGAGCAAAGAAGCATTGTCGAAGGGCACAATAGAACTACTGGCAACTGTTATATGGCTCATGCCGAGGGGTCATAAGTTCTCACCTTTGGGAGCGACTCTGATGAAGAAATGGCTCTGGGCCCTCTCTTTAGAGAATCCGTTTTAGGGAAAGAGGAGAAATCGGAAGCCTGCGAAAACATTCAGCTGTGCAATCGCACACTCCCAGAAAAGAATCTCGGGCCCGCGAATAGAAAAGATAAGGGAAAGGAAAAGGTCACTGAGGATATCACTTTAGATGACCAAGTCATGAAAGAACTAACTACCAAAGACCCTCCCAGGAAGGGTAAGGTGGACTATAACATCCTCGCGCACCTAAGGAAGCTACCTTCTCAGCTTAGCATTCTCGATACCCTCCTATTATCAAAAGAAGTGCGAGACTCACTAATTAAGGCGTTACAAGAACCTGAGCAATTCCAAGCCTTCCTCGCCACTGAAAAGATGAAGGATGAACTGGAGGAAGTGCATACGGCCGATATCACTTTCGGTGATGAAGACCTCCTTCTCGGGACGTGCGACCACAACCGTCCCCTATATGTCTCCGGATACTGCCATGATATCAAGATAGGCAAGGTCCTGGTGGATAATGGATCCTCCGTCAATCTCCTTAATGTTCGGGTGTTGAAGGAAATCTGCATGAGTGTGCAACACCTCGCTCGTGACAAAATTACTATCTCCGGTTTCGATTCACAATCGTCACGGACTCTCGGATCTGTGATACTAACAGTACGCTTTGGACTTCTTGTCACGGACATCAAATTCCATGTCATCGACGCCAAGACTTGCTACAACGCCTTGCTCGGCCGTCCTTGGCTACACGAGTACAACATCATCCCTTCTACACAACATCAGTGTATGAAGTACTTTAAAGATGGTTTCGAGTATACTGTAACCGGTGAGTTGAACCCATTTTCCATGAACGAAGTCCGCAAATACGAAGATGCGAAGTACTTTTTGCCAGATTTCGAGGATACAGAAAAGTGTCGCGACCCGGAGAACAAAACCGCCGCCACCATCCCTGTTTTCGGGAGCGATACCGAAGAAGAGAAAGAGATAGTTTATGCAGGGCCATCTCAACGCAACAACCTGGGGACGCCCGCCCCCATGCTGGTCTTCGGAAGTGATTCAGAGGATGAAGTTAATGCTGTGTTCTCCAATCGGCTGTCAATACAAGCACTCCCTGGCGATGACCATAGTTTGCAAATCACCATGGTACCGCGAGAACACTACAAGGAGCTCGACACGCTGCAAGCTCATAGTGTGCAGGACCTGCAAACATTTTACGTCCCTCCCAGGCAAAGGGGTGAGAGAGTGATCCTATTCTACCGATCCTCAGAGTCGAAAGTAGAGAAAGAGATCTGGCATGGCGCGGATGCTACACCTGACAGGCTCCAACCCATCCGTCTGCCTAGATACTATACAAATGGATTAAAGAAGCTATTGAAGCGCCAGGGAATACCCTTAAAACAGACTGTTCGGCAAGCTCGGTTCTACAACAAGATTTGGGATGTCCCCGGAACTCAACGCAAATTGCCCAACGGGAAAATGGAAACACTCGGGCTTGGATATGCGAGAGCGGGAAAACGGGAACGGGCCCACAGTAGCTACGCCATATACACCTTTGATGAAGAAGAGGACGCCTCGTCAGGAGATGCCAACCCCTCATCAAAATCAGACCCCGCGATTGAAGCACCGAGTCCGTCGTTTGAAGAACGAACGGACAAGCCTATCAGGAAAATGGGTCAGAAAGCTCGGGAAGACCACAACCGCGAGATGGCCATCTACGAGAAGGCCAGGACGCAACGCCTATTTCAACAGGCTCCAAAAGACAAAGATGCTCATCTTTGTCAACCCGTTGTACGAAAGGCCCAATGCGGAGACGGAAATAAATTAAGAAGTGGGAAGAGGAGCCGACAACAACGACGCAGGATTAGAGGGTTACGTGATCGGGTACTGCACGGCTCGGATTCGTCCCTCATGGAGAAGATGAGTCGAGCGTACTCCTTCCCCCGAGACAAGACGGAGAGGTTACTCAAGCTCGCTTTAAAACATCAAATGATCGCGCTTCCAGAGTCTAGACACCCTGAGCAAGCTAACGAGGCTTCTTGTTCGAGCTATTGCTCTTATCACCGAGCCATAGGACATCCTACCGAAGACTGCTTCACCTTCAAGAACTGGGTCGAGGACCAGAACCAACGGGGCAGATTCGCTTTATCCAATGGCTGGAGGGTAATGCCGCCACAAAAGCATAAACCCAAGGCCGCAAGAGCAAAACCGGATCCGCCTCGGTCCTGGGAGCGGATTCGCACCTGTTATGCGATTACGATATTAAAAGAAGAGCGCGAGAACATGGGTGACCTTCCCCAGTGCTTTGAGAACGGCGATGATGAGGTGATCTCAGAATTTCCGCCAGCTCCGAAAGAACTGGAAGACGGTATACATACTACGGCGGATAACCTCAGGAAGATTGAGTTGGGATCGGCGGATGACCCGCGACCGACATTTGTCAGCGAGCTACTCTCTGAAGAAAGGGTGGCCGCATTAAAGAACGTGCTTCTGCGGCATAAAGACTGCTTCGCGTGGAACTACTCCGAGATGCCAGGTTTAGATCCGGAGGTTGCTGTGCATAAATTAGCAATATCCCCAGATATCAAGCCAGTCAAGCAGGCGCCAAGAAGGATGCGACTCGAGCTTGAGATGAGCATCAACGCCGAAGTCAAGAAGCTGATCGATTCTGGATTTATCCAAGAAGTCCAATATCCCGATTGGATCGCCAATATCGTCCCGGTAATGAAGAAGAATGGGACGGTACGCATATGCGTGGATTTCAGGGATCTCAATAAAGCCTGTCCAAAGGATGATTTCCCAGTACCGGTAACCGAGCTAATGATAGATAACACGTCCACTCACGAGGTTTTCTCCTTTATGGACGGTTCGTCAGGATACAATCAGATAAAGATGCATCCCGAAGACCAGAAGCACACCGCTTTCCGAACCCCTTTGGGTATATTCTGCTACAGGGTTATGCCCTTTGGTCTAAAGAACGCTGGCGCTACCTATCAAAGGGCCATGACAAAGATCTTCGACGACCTCATACATGACATCGTCGAGTGCTATATCGATGACCTCGTAGTAAAGAGCATGTCATACGAAGAGCATTTAAACCACCTGGAGACTGTATTTCAACGCCTTCGGCAATATAATTTGAAAATGAATCCCCTCAAATGCGCGTTTGGAGTCTCCTCGGGCAAATTCCTGGGATTCATCGTTCGACACCGAGGTATTGAAATAGATCCGTCAAAGATTAAAGCGATCATGGAAATGCCTCCGCCAAGAACCCTCAAACAGTTGCGGTCTCTCCAAGGGAAGCTCGCATACATCCGGCGATTTATCGCCAATCTTTCAGGCAAATGCCGTCCTTACAGCCACCTGATGAAAAAGGGAACTTTATTCGTTTGGGATCACAAATGCCAAAGTGCACTAGACGAGATCAAGCAGTACCTGCAGAACCCTCCGGTGTTAGCCGCGCCGGTCAAGGGAAAGCCCCTCATTCTTTATACGACCGCCCTCGAAGGTTCCTTGGGCGCATTATGGGCGCAAGAGAACGATCAGGGAAAAGAGAGAGCACTCTACTACTTAAGTCGTGTTCTACTGGGGGCAGAAAGCAACTACTCTCCCATTGAAAAACATTGCTTGGCCTTAATCTTCGCGGTAACAAAGCTCAGGCACTATGCGTTGGCGCATGAAGTCCGTCTCATTTCAAAGGTGGATCCCCTTAAATACTTGATGTCAAAAGCCATATTGACGGGACGACTCGCTAAATGGGCCCTGCGCTTGATGGAGTTCTCGATAACGTATCAACCTCTCAAGGCAGTAAAAGGCCAAGCCATTGCCGATTTCCTCGCTGAGCACCCGATACCGGTCGATTCTCCTCTGAACTGTGATTTGCCGGACGAGCATGCATTTGATGCGATTGGCGACGGTAGCACCCAATGGGAACTCTATTTCGATGGAGCGTCCTCCGTAAAGAAACAGAAACAAGGTATCCCAATGATCAAATCGGGGATAGGCCTCATCTTTGCAACTCCACAAGGAGGGATAATGCGCTTCGCCTTCTCCTTAACAGAGCCGAGGACAAACAATGAAGCTGAATACGAAGCTTTGATAGCAGGCCTCGAAATCGCCATCGACCTGGGAATTGAAGACCTCCTTATATACGGGGATTCTCAACTGGTTGTTAGTCAAGTAAATGGTGATTACCAAACGTGCAAACCGGAGTTGGTGAAGTACGGAGAAAAGGTGCAACAACTATTGACCCAAATTCCCTCATATACTTTGGAAAACATACCACGCGTGGAAAACAGCAAAGCAGACGCGTTAGCCAAATTTGCTAAAGAACTGGCGGACGAAAACCTCGATGATGTAGGAATCGTGGTACAAAGCCGTCGAGTGCTTGCCCCGGCAAAAATACCTCCGGAATTATCTAAAGAAAAGGGAGCGACTGAGCAGACGACCCTACAAATAAAAGATCATGAGGAGGCTGAGGACTGGAGGGAAGTCTTCGTAGATTACTTTAAGTCCCACCGAATGCCCAAAGATACATCCTCAAGGCATCAGCTCATGAAACGAGCCCTATCTTTCGCCTTCGTCAATGATACTCTATACAAGAGATCGTTTGATTCTCTATGGCTGAGATGCCTAGGACCTGACGAAGCGGAAAGAGTCATTCAGGAAGTCCACGACGGACTTTGCGGTTCTCACCAAGCAGGCCCAAAGATGAAGTTAAAAATTAAACGGATGGGTTACTACTGGCCCACGATGATCCAGGACTGCCTCGAGTATGCGAAGCAATGCCACTCGTGCCAGATCCACGGAGACTTCATCCACCAACATCCGAATCCACTACATCCAACGGTGGCTAGTTGGCCATTCGAAATGTGGGGGACTGACATAGTCGGTCCCATCGAGCCAGCATCATCCCGGGGACATCGTTTTATCCTGGCGACAACTGATTACTTCTCCAAATGGGCAGAAGCAGTACCGCTGAGGGAAGTGAAGACGGAGAATATCCTCCATTTCTTCAAAACGCACGTCATCTATCGGTTCGGAACTCCACGGCGGATTATCTCCGACAACGGGCCAGCCTACAGAAGCCATAAGATTAGCCGCTTCGCGCAGCAGCACAATATAGACTGGAGATATTCTTCAGTTTACAACCCACGAGCTAATGGTCTGGCCGAAGCCTTCAATAAGACCTTGACAAAGATCATAAAAAAGACCGTTTCCCGGAATAAGAGAGACTGGCACGAGAGGCTGCAAGAAGCCCTTTGGGCTTATCGAACTACATTCAAGACGGCCACGAACACAACGCCATACGCATTGGTATTTGGGACGGAAGCAGTACTCCCCCTCGAGATAGAGTTACCCTCTCTGCGAGTGGCGGTCCACCACGAGCTGACGAACGAAGAAAACGCTCACCTTCGGCTTGAGGAGCTTGGTGCCCTCGACGAAACCCGGCTCATAGCGCAACAACATCTAGAAGCTTACAAAGCGAAGATGACGCGCTCGTACGAAAGGTTGACCAGACCGAGGACATTCCGCCAAGGCGAACTCGTGCTAGTAGTCAAAAGACCTATGATCACCAATCGTGCCAAGGGGGGAAAATTTGAGCCAAACTACGAAGGCCCTTACATCATAGACAAGGTCTACCAGGGTGGAGCCTATCTACTCGTGGACATGCACGGTGAAAGGCCTTTCAGGCCAATAAACGGCCGCTTCTTAAAGAAATACTATGCTTAATGAGCCATAGCCTGGGTCAATGATAGATGACGACGACTATGTGCACTCGCTATCTTCCTAGGCTCAGACTTTACAAGCAGCAGCTGGCCTTCCCAGAACGACGGACCGAAACGTCCTTAAACTATCGACGGACCGTAACGTCCTTAAACTATCGACGGACCGAAACGTCCTTAAACTATCGACGGACCGAAACATCCTTAAACTATCGACGGACCCGAAACGTCCTTAAACTAACGACGGACCGAAACGTCCTTAAACTAACGACGGACCGAAACGTCCTTAAACTAACGACGGACCGAAACGTCCATAAACTATCGACGGACCGAAACGTCCTTAAACTAGCGACGGACCGAAACGTCCCTGAACTACTACCGCAGCATCCTTGGGCTGACGAGATAAAAAAAAAGGAAAAAAAAGAAATATATAAAATAAAAACGGTATGTCCATAAGCAAAATGGGCACGGACGAAAACCCGAAAGGGCTCCGTGAGTAAAAACAGCGGGACTACCGGCGAGTGTTTGTGAAAACCCGAAAGGGCGCAACCTCGTTAAAAAGACACTTATAGGGTCCTCTCGACCTTGTAAGGAGAAACCACCTGCGTGAGATCCTTACGACTCACAAAGGAGCAGCACACTTAGGGATCCTCACGATTCCTAAGGAGAAAATACACTTACGAGATCCTCACGACTTGTAAGGAGAACTCTCTCATGGGACCCTCACGGCTCATGAGACTTGAAAATCTTAAGTTACAGAAACCTAAACCTGTTCTTAAGCAAATCCTTCACAACCCTCGATATTGCCCTACAAGCGGCTCATACTGACACTTGTATACAATCCACGGGCGCGAATAAACACTTCCCCAGCAAAGCCCAACCCTTGTAGGTCCTCTCGACCCATATGGAGAGAGCCCTCTTATAGGATCCTTACGAATTACAGAGGAGCACACACTTAGGAATCCACACGATCCCTAAGGAGAAAACACACCTGCAAGATCCACACGACTTGTAGGGAGAAATACCTTTGTGAGACCCTTACGGCTCATAAAATCAAAAGCCTTGGTCGACAGGACCCTTAACCCTGTTTGCTGAGCCACCTTTGTTCATCATCGACAAAGGCAAATGATGATTCGCTCCTGGCAACATTCCAGTTGTAGCGGTGCTGATGCCGAAATCGGTGCCTAAAATCCAGGCTGGCAGCGAAAAAGCTAGCAAGCCACACATGCCTACAAAATAGCCGAAATGATGGGGCAACTTGCAATAAAAAGCAGCAAGTAAAAATGAAGGCATGAAAAATAGCCGAAATGATGGGGCAACTCGCAATAAAAAGCAGCGAGCAGAAAATAAATAAATAGCCGAAATGATTGGGCACCGCGAAAATAGCCGAAATGATGGGGCAATCGCGACCTTCGCGATATAAAAGATGAAATGATAGAGCATCGCGGAAAAAGAAATAAAATAAAAGTGAAATCCTCGCCCTACAGGTGATGGTACATCTACCCCTGTATACAATCCAGGGGCGCAAACAAAGAAGGGAACATACCCCTTCCCCAGGTTTCAACATAAGGAGAAGCCAAATCTCGACGATTCACAGATAGCCTAGAGATCATCTCGTCGTTCGTCTCATGGAAGCAAACACAACATCAAGCGAAACGGAACAGCGGAAACTCCCAGTTCCATGACTCGACGATGTATTCCCACAGAGAGTCAAACCCCAATCCCGTGAAATGCGGATACAATCAGCAAAATTCCTGGTTACGTGGAACGCGGATAATGTCACTCTTTGACCCCGTGGAAAACGTCCAGATGCGGATCCTGGTCCTCGCAGAGCACGGCAGTGAACCCGTGTGAAGCATCCAGAGCGGAGCCTAGTCCTCGCCGAACACGACAGTGAACCCGTGTGAAGCATCTAGTGCAAAATTCCTGGTTACGTGGAACGCGGATAATGTCACTCTTTGACCCCGTGGAAAACGTCCAGAGCGGATCCTGGTCCTCGCAGAGCACGGCAGTGAACCCGTGTGAAGCATCCAGAGCGGAGCCTAGTCCTCACCGAACACGGCAGTGAACCCGTGTGAAGCATCTAGTGCAAAATTCCTGGTTACGTGGAACGCGGATAACGTCACTCTTTGACCCCGTGGAAAACGTCCAGAGCGGATCCTGGTCCTCGCAGAGCACGGCAGTGAACCCGTGTGAAGCATCCAGAGCGGAGGCTAGTCCTCGCCGAGCACGGCAGTGAACCCGTGTGAAGCATCTAGTGCAAAATTCCTGGTTATGTGGAACGCGGATAACGTCACTCTTTGACCCCGTGGAAAACGTCCAGAGCGGATCCTGGTCCTCGCAGAGCACGGCAGTGAACCCGTGTAAAGCATCCAGAGCGGAGCCTAGTCCTCGCCGAGCACGGCAGTGAACCCGTGTGAAGCATCTAGTGCAAAATTCCTGGTTACGTGGAACGCGGATAATGTCACTCTTTGACCCCGTGGAAAATGTCCAGAGCGGATCCTGGTCCTCGCAGAGCACGGCAGTGAACCCGTGTGAAGCATCCAGAGCGGAGCCTAGTCCTCACCGAACACGGCAGTGAACCCGTGTGAAGCATCTAGTGCAAAATTCCTGGTTACGTGGAACGCGGATAATGTCACTCTTTGACCCCGTGGAAAACGTCCAGAGCGGATCCTGGTCCTCGCAGAGCACGGCAGTGAACCCGTGTGAAGCATCCAGAGCGGAGCCTAGTCCTCGCCGAGCACGGCAGTGAACCCGTGTGAAGCATCTAGTGCAAAATTCCTGGTTACGTGGAACGCGGATAACGTCACTCTTTGACCCCGTGGAAAACGTCCAGAGCGGATCCTGGTCCTCGCAGAGCACGGCAGTGAACCCGTGTGAAGCATCCAGAACGGAGCCTAGTCCTCGCCGAGCACGGCAGTGAAACCGTGTGAAGCATCTAGTGCAAAATTCCTGGTTACGTGGAACGCGGATAACGTCACTCTTTGACCCCGTGGAACACGTCCAGAGCAGATCCTGGTCCTCGCAGAGCACGGCAGTGAACCCGTGTGAAGCATCCAGAGCGGAGCCTGGTCCTCACCAAGCACAGCAGTGAACCCGTGTGAAGCATCCATAGCAAATACCGGACTGTGAAGTCCTTAAAATCCACGGACTATGACGTCCTTAACCTCGACCGTGATGTCTTAAAACTAACGATCAACCACCCCGATTCCCTACGGATTTTGCCTTGGTTTAAGGGTACATCTCTTCACTCCTTTGATACCTGGCGTTGTAATTCTTCAACGTCTTCAAAGAGGTGACGGGTCCCTGCAACCAAACATCGGACTGTGGAGTCCCTAAATCCACGGACTATGAGGTCCTTAACCTTGACCGTAATGTCTTAAAACTAACATCGGACTGTGGAGTCCCTAAATCCACGGACTATGAGGTCCTTAACCTTGACCGTGATGTCTTAAAACTAACATCGGACTGTGGAGTCCCTAAATCCACGGACTATGAGGTCCTTAACCTTGACCGTGATGTCTTAAAACTAACACCGGACTATGGAGTCCCTAAATCCACGGACTATGAGGTCCTTAACCTTGACCGTGATGTCTTAAAACTAACATCGGACTGTGGAGTCCCTAAACCCACGGACTATGAGGTCCTTAACCTTGACCGTGATGTCTTAAAACTAACATCGGACTGTGGAGTCCTTAAATCCACGGACTATGAGGTCCTTAACCTTGACCGCGACGTCTTTAAACTACAATACCTGGAGAAACCCCTGACTCCGTAAAACACGGACAAGGGTAACCGCACCCAGCACTTACAAGTCCTTACGACCTGTAAGCGAGAAAAACTCTCTTGTGGGATCCTTACGACTCTCAAGAGAAGACCCTCTTAAGAATCCCCACGATTCTTAAGAAGAACTTACACCTATGGGATCCTCTCGACCTATAGGGAGAAAAACTCTTTACGAGACCCTCGTGGCTCATAAAATGCAAAAGCCTTAGGAAGCAGATCCTAACCCTGAATCCTAAGCCATGGCTGTCCTGCAAGGAGATCAAGGTAGAATATCCGCAGAATACACTCAATAAAAAAGGGGATATGCCATTGGAAAAAAAATTGTATATTTTATTCATAAGCCAAAATGGATACAAAATACAAGTCATGAAAGGAACAAAAAGAAAGAGATACTCTCATCCATGAGTATGTACAAAAAAAGGGGGAGAAAAGATACAAGTCCTCAAGCCGGCGGGCGGTGCAATAATTTCACCAGCTCATCGTTCTGTTGCTGAGCCACGGCTTCATGACGCAAGATCTCCAGAAGGCGAGCCTCCGCCTGAGCTTGTTGGGCCTGATATGAAGCAAGCCGGGCTTCAAGCTCTTTCTCAGTGGCCTTGTGAGCCTCAACCCTCTCGCGAGTAAACGTGGCGGCTTTATCAAGAGCTACCACCTCCTTGATAGACTCTTGAAGCACCCGCCAAAGTTCATACGCTTTGTTGGCTTTAGCTGTGAGGTTGGCTTGAAGCTCACCCAACGCCTTGGAGGCTAGCTCCCTCTCCGAGAACTTGCGGCCAAGTCTCTTCTCGCACGACGTCATGTTGGCCGCACATCGTGCTATCAGACCTCGTAACTCCGCTTTTGCAACCACGGCTTTCGAGGAAAGGCGAGAACATTCCAGGGCGTACAAACAAGCCTCCACCTTCCTACAGAACTCCACCCATACCCGCACCACCTCCTCGCTATGATAGGTGGCGAGAAAAGGGAGGGAGCCGTTAGCTTCAGCGGCAAACGCTTCGGCTGTGGTCGCACTACCAGCACGGAGCTCCTCGATGAAAGAAGATAGGGAGACAAGGCTCAATTGGGCCAAGCGCTCTGAAGCCCGCAAGACGTAGGGGCCGGGCGGCATCGCAATGCGCGATTCCAAAGCCATGGAGACTGGCAGGGCTGTTCAAAATCGGCGAATGTTAGTAAAACTTTTAAACACAGAATGAACGGGACTATAATAAAATGTCACTCACCGACAGTCATGCAAGTAGGAGCTGAAGGTTCCCCTGGCCCTTCGACGACCTCAACCTCATCATCGGCTTCTAAAACTATAAGAGACATCAACGTCATTTCGCAAAATAGTAACAATGCTATAGTAAAAAAATGGCGAATGACACTAACCTTGCCCAGAGGAAAGGACAATACGCTGAGGGGAGATCGCCTGCGGAGCTGCCATCTCCAATAAACGCTGAAATGACTGGCGAGGCGACAGATCCGCGATCGTGGCCGCTAAGCCGCGCAATTCTGGGAAAGATAAAGGAGTTCAGACTATGAAGGGGTTACTAAATTAAAACGCAGAGGGATACCTTCAACACTCCTCCCATTCTGAGCCGGGGGGATAGCAGCTTCAACGGTCTCCGCCGTGACCTCAGGCTCTAACAAAGGGAGAGTAGTCCCGACTACCTCGCTTCCAGCCTTTGGGCCGCCTTCAGCAAGAGTCATTGGGGTGGCGGCCTTCAAGGGAGCCTCCCCCAAAGGGGCAAGCACTCCCTGATCAAGAATCGCCGCTGGAGGTTCTATCATGAGAGGAGCAGCCTCATCAGCCCCCTCCACATCCAGCAAGGCTTCATTGAGAATTTCGGCGGGCTTTAGCTTTAATGGGCCAGTAGGGAGCTCCCCCAGCGTCGAAGATTCTGCACGATTCAAATAAGAATAATGGCACATACCCACGAGCATAAATAAGCGAAAAGACTACAAAAGAAGCACAACGTACCTATACGCAAAGAAGCCCTCAATATGGCTTCTTCAAGCCGCTTCTCCTTCTCAAGGAGGTGAGCTCGCCGGGGTTTAAGGGTAGATTCATGACCGCCGGTCCATAAAGAAAGCGCATCAGCGGCATCTTCTGAAGCGGCCTGCTTCAAAGCCCTTTGCCCCCATTCCTCCAAAAGGCCGATAAACCGTCGCCGAATCCACGAAGGGTCTTCGTAAAAAATTACAGCGGGATAAGACTTCTTCGGAACCTTGGCGTTATGGGACGCGTCTTTTGAACGCCGTATGGCCTCAGCCAACTGTGCAGCCTCCTCATCAGCCGAACTCGGGAAGAGAACTCTAGCATTTGACTCTTGCAAGGCCAATGGTTCGTCTTCAAGGATAGGCTCAGACTCCACCGCAGAATCAAGCGGGGTGGTAGCCGTTTTCCTCCGCCGTTTGGACCCGGAGCCGATCGCTGAGGATGACCGCTTCCTCCCTCGCGAAGCCTTAGGGCGGCGCTGGCCCACATCGCCTTCAGCGCCCTCATCCCTGTTACTTTCGCTCAGTACCACGACCGAGGACGACATCGCCATTGTCGACGCCACGGGGGGCGGTGCCGCCACCGGCAAAGCTGCTACTACTGGAGCCCGTCTACCCCGCGATCGGGAACCCAAGGGCATACCAGCTGTTGGAGTAAGGTCTACCCCTGACTCCCCCGGAATGAGGGCGGCGCCAATCTCCCTCAAAGGGAAGCGGACTGGAACCCTCGGTCGCAGCTTAGCTCCCGAGACCTGAGGAGGGGCGTCGTGACCAAGAAGAACCCTTCTTTCTTCAGCAATAATTGGGGTGATCCGATGAAGATACCAGCCCATAAATGCACCCACGCATCGGGGGATGTACTCGGCTTCGGGGACCATGAAATGAGAGCCGGTGTTCAGCCTCATGAAATGATGAGCGACATCGCGAACAGCATCGAGCGAAGGGATCGGGGCGACTATAAAAGCCTCAAAAGGAACACCCTGGTCGTATCCAAGCTGCCGGGCAAATCGATGCGGATTGTACCGCATAAAAAGAGCTGCACTGTCCTGGCGAAACACCAAGTAGCCCGGTCTAATTGTATACAAATGCGTGGCCTCCCGGGGCTTCAGAGAAGGCGCGTTGTCTTTTGACTGGTCCCAGAGTTGTTGAACGGGACCCGAAGGAGTAGACAAAACCCGATCATTAAAAACCAACCCGCCAGCAGTGGCATGAGGAGAAATCAGCACCCGAATAGCCCCAAATTGAGTTGGGTCGGCAACAGAAGCACCCACCAGTCGCATAAGTCGCGGGAAGGGATAGGCGTCGTAAAAAGCGGGCCTCTGATGCATAGAAAAAGACCCCAGCACATGCATTTCGATCCACGACGTGAAATAATGAAGCGAAAAGTTCACTACGTCCACGCCAGGCGTAGAGGTATTAGCTGCGGTGCCCAATCCGTTATAGAGGTGCGCCAAGGCCGGGATGCCGACAGCCAACCGCATCCCCTCATCAATACGATGAGCCGGGTAGATGACCGAGGCTCTCATGAAGCGGCGATGCATGGGGATAACGAACCAACTAAGCCAGACACTAACAAACCCCACAAAGAACGTCTCCTCGTCCATGCCTGGGACAGCAATGGATTCAAAAGGTATCGGCGATATAATAAGGATGTAATACTGAGGTAAATCTGATTCGTTGGTCGGCAACCTCTTCGGACCGAACCCAAAGGGGTCCCCAATGTTGGCAAACTTCGGGGCTGTCTTCGATAGAGCGTCCTCACGAAGGAAACGAGCAATGAAGCTCTTGAAAGTGACGCCCTGCTCCTCGGACTCGGCGAATAATCGGTCGAAGATGCCTAGGGCCCTAATTAAACTAGGGCGCTTGTGGCGAACAGCATTCTCAGCAGATAGGCCATCAACTGGGGCGAGCTCGGGTTCAAAAACGTACTCGTCAGGAGGCAACAACTCCTCATACAGATTACCCCTTATTGGCAACCCCGAGATATCATAGAATTCGGCCAAAGAAATCGAAACCTCGCGATCTCCCAGAATGAAAGTATTAGTGGGAAGATTCCACTGGTTCAAAAACGCCTTGACCCACCAGGCATGCGGGGACTTGTAATGGAATAGTGACGCGTATATGGCCTGGTAGAGCCCGACTTTCTGCAACCGCGCCCGATGGGCCGAAAGGATGTAACGAGCCCAGAGAAGGTAGCCCGTAGGATGCCTAGGAGTGAGCCCTATCTTATAAATTTGCCCCCATTGGTGGGCCTCACCCTGGCAGATACGCCGTCCCAAGATGTCTATGGCTGGGATCGGATGGTTCGGAATACCGGTCGTCGAAGGCTCCAGCCTCCCCGTTGGAGTCCAGTTGGGCATTTCCACAGCAAAAGCCGTCCTTGGAGGATCCATCGGTAAAAAGGGGAAAGTGGGCTCCGTTGGCACCGCGCAAAGAAAACTCCTGCGACCTTGAATAATCTGACTATACCAAGATCCCCATTGAAGAAGGTGGGTACAGTGCGGGTCATGGGCCCGAATCATCGCCATCGCTTCCTCATCAGATGGTGACTGAGGAAAAGCCGCCTCCGAGCGAGAAAAGGGAAAGCGTGGAACAGAAGCCATCGCACCTGAAATCCAGTAAAGGAAGACCGTTAAAAGGAAAGTCAGCGATATATATTCATGCATGAACATGAAGACTAGTTAAAGAAAGCAACAGCAGAGTTTTCTGGGACCATGGGCTACAAAACACATGGGCCCCACAGAATCCAGATGACGGCTCATTAATAATGAGGCCAAATCATTACAATAAAACAAAGGGAATATCCTTATTTAATAAAGAATAACGACCATGCAGGATTTGTCTCGGGCTCTACAATGAATCCAACGAAATCAAAGGAATTAAATTCCCACAAAAAGACATCATTACAAAGCCCCCATTGCATTAATGGCAGGAAGAATGACCTAGGGCCAAGAGACCCCAGGAAGCCTCCGTGTGAAGAAATCAAGTCCTTCATTGGAATTAAATTCCTTATTAAGAAAAAGGGAATTAAATTCCCAGAAACATTTTTGATGGAATTAAATTCCATGGGGTTGAAACGCCATCATCATCTCCCCGAAGATCATCTAAACCCTAAGAGATCTACAGTTTGAAGGTTAAGCAGTTTCATGTTCTTATGGAAAATATGAAGGAAAAAGGGTAAAAACCCTTGTTTTGGATTTAAAATCCAGAGAAATGTGAAGGTCCATCGTTGTCCAAGAACATTACCTGAGAAAAAGGATTCTTTTCGAACAGAGTTAAACTCTGAAGATTGTTTCAAGACAGAGAACTAAGCTCTGAAAGCGAGAATTAAATTCTCAAGGAAGAAGTTCTCAGAAGAAAAAGATGAATTTGAGCAAAGTGAAGGCTCCTATGAAGAGACAGTGGTATTTATAGAAGGCAATGGAAACGTTTCATCTCCCCAAATCCCTAAATGAATCCAACGGTCACAAAGGTGACAGCGTTGCACTCACGTGTAGACACGTGAGAACAACGCTGTGGGGGCATTTGTTTCCTGATTTAAAATCAGAAAAGCTTATGGGAAAAGCTTCAGAAAGGGGAGGCCACGTGCTTACACGTGACCAGCAGTCACGTGTTGACACGTGACATATAAAAGCAGCAGAAAAGGCACATTGGTTCCCTGATCAAGTCAAGGAAAAGGCTTCAGAAGAGGTCACGTGTTGGCACGTGACGCTCAAAGCAGCAGACTCGTTCTCCAGTTGAATCAAGGAAAGAGGCTCCCGACAGGGGTCACGTGTTCACACGTGACCAATGGTCACGTGTTGACACGTGATGACTGAACAGCAACCAGAAGACAGAGAACAAAAAGAAAGAGGAAGGCTCGTTCCAAGGGGGTCACGTGGTCACACGTGACCGGCTTTCAAAGCCCGTTTTGTTAACAGAATCAAATTCTGAAGGAGATTCAAATCTCTCCAAAGGAAAGTGATTATCTAGGGCCGATCGGATTAAAGATTTAGAGGTGATTAAGTATCATCTATCTATGGGAAAATCTCGGGTTTGGAAAGATTTCTCCTTTAAATCTAACCGAAATAACAAAGGAGAATCCCTGGATTTGAAATCCAATGGTGAATAAAATTCACCTAATAATCCAAAGGTCCAAAACGAATGATGGATGCAAATCAAATCTCTTAATGAAAGATTTACCAAAACTAATTGACTCGGTTGCTTCTCCTATAAATAGGAGCCAAGAGATACAAAGAGACATATACGCAGAGGGAGGAAAAAGGAGAGAGCCTTGATACTTTGAGGAATTTGGAGCTTCTGCAAAGGAAAACCCTAGGTAAGAAAGGGAAGGCTTTTTGAAGGAGGGAGAATTGAATTCTCAACAGAGTTTAACTCTGATTATATAAAACAGAAGAACATATTTCTTCTCTCTTTGATAGAGGATCTGCAAAGTGCACATCTCCCCTTTAGGTTGAGAATTTAATTCTCAATGGGACGAGATCCTGCCATGCAGATCCAAAACATAGAGAGGGAATGGAAACATGAGAATTTAATTCTCACAGAACTATAGGAATTTAATTCCTTTAAGATAAAACCAGGGCTTGACCCTGTGTTATGGGAATTTAATTCCTTCAGAACAAAAAGAAACAGGGTTGAACCCTAATTAAGAACATAGTTCTGTTGAAACAGCGGGAATTTAATTCCCTTAATCATAATTCTTTAAAATGGGAGTTTAATTCCTTAAAAGCTTTTATTAGGGTTTAACCCTATTCAGTTCTTCACATATATGAGGAATTTAATTCCTACGGAAAAATTCAAAGTCCAACTCTATTCAGAATATAAATCTTCAAAAGAAAGTAGGAATTTAATTCCTCTGAAATTATTGTCAGGGTTCAACCCTACGAGGAATTTAATTCCTGGAAAAAGATTAACAGATCCTCTAAACAACATACAGGCAGGGTCACGTGCCACCACGTGACCCCCCAAGAGATCTACAGAAAGCCCCTTTGAGGCAGCACCCCACGTGACCCACGTGACCCTCGGCAGAAGCTTTAGCATACAAGCATTTAAATGCCCGTCACGTGAGGGCACGTGACGCTCAGAAAGATGCGATAATCTCAGCAGAATAAATGAAGGGAGGGCGCTCTCACGTGTTGCCACGTGACCCCTCTTGCCTTAGTGTTTAACACTAAATTGGAACTCTCGAATACAGTATTGAAACACTGTCTTGCCTTAGTGTTCAACACTAATCAAAGAATTTTATTCGCAGTGTTCAACACTGATTACCTTAATATTTAACACTAATCTGAGATCTCCATTGCCAGTGTTCAACACTGATCTGTTTTAGTGTTTATGATCATTTGAAAGCCTTGTTGCCGGTGTTTAACACCAATTATCTTTTAGTGTTAAACACTAACTTGTCAACCTCATTCCCAGTGTTCAACACTGATTGCTCTGTAGTGTTTAACACTAGGCTTTGGCCCAATTGGCTAAATGGATAGAGGCAAAGCCTCTCCTTCAATGGACCAACAAGAAGCCAATATTCCAGACATGATAGGACTTAGCTCGAGCTAGGCCATGAGTCTTCAATTCGTAATTAACTGGGCAAATGGGCTCATAACAAAATTAATCGGTCTTGACCCAAATTGGGCCAAGGACTACTTAAGCCATTCCGGTTCTAGGGTACATCTCTTCACTCCTTTGATACTTGGCATTGTAATCCCTCAATGTCTTCAAAGAGGTGACGGGTCCCGACGACCACCCATGATATGGACTGTGGGGTCCTTAAACCCATGTCTAATGCAAAATTCCTGGTTACGTGGAACGCGGATAACGTCACTCTCTGACCCCGCGGAAAACGCCCAGAGCGGAGCCTAGTCCTCGCCGAGCACGGCAGTGAACCCGTGTGAAGCATCTAGTGCAAAATTCCTGGTTACGTGGAACGCGGATAACGTCACTCTTTGACCCCGTGGAAAACGTCCAAAGCGGAGCCTGGTCCTCGCCTAGCACGGCAGTGAACCCGTGTGAAGCATCCAGAGCACATACCGGACTGTGGAGTCCTTAAACCCATGGACTATGACGTCCTTAACCTTGACCGAGATGTCTTAAAACTAACCATGGACCGCAATGTCCTTAAACTACCCATGGACCGCAATGTCCTTAAACTACCCATGGACCGCAATGTCCTTAAACTACCCGTGGTCCGCAATGTCTTTAAACTAGAACAATAGAGCCCCATGTGCTCTTTTGTCGGATCTAAACGGTCCCGTTTAAGTTGATCTTAGCCTTAAAGATGGCTAACGTATCCTTAAACCTTCAAACAGACTGGACTATGAATCCCCCCAATTAACTCTGGCTCGAGGGTACATCTCTGAACTCCTCTGACATCCGTCGTTGTAATCCTTCAACGTCGTCAGAGAGGTGACGGATCCCGACGGCCACACATACGATGGACCACTATGTCCCTAAACTCTTTTGTCGGATCTAAACGATCCCGTTAAGTTGATCTTAGTCTCAACGTTAGACTAACGTATCCTTAACAAACGTTTGAGTTGATCTTCGCCTCAAGTATGGCTGACGTATCCTCAAACCAAACCCCCAAACCCAAATCTAAGATAAACACGGATTTGGACTAGTCCACGCCCTACGGGCGACGACATAACTCAGTCTCCGTAAACAATCCACGGGCAATAAAAACAAAATAAACACCCACGACACGAAGTGACCATCTGGAGAAGGAGAAAGTTGTTACCGCGATGCGGTAGCGTAATTAACTGTAGGGGCTTGCGCCTGTAGAGAAGAGCGTCCCCACAATCAAAAACCCCTCAAACGAGGGGGAATCTGACGAATTCTGCTACATCGGCCGCATCCGTCTAAACCTTCGATACACGGTGCCATAGATCGACTTGGCATCTTCGGAGAGGTGGACGGATAGCACCAATTAGCATCTGCCCCGAACCTCAGGCACGGACGCCCGAGCTCCAGGCCGCCGTTCGGAGGGGAACAGCTATGCTCGATTATTGCTTACCCATGATCCTATATAGATGTCATTAGCTTTCACATGCTATGCACGATTATTGCATACCCGGCTTATCATTTAGAGATGTTGTTAGATCGTACTTGATGCATGATTACTGCTCATATAGTTCATCATATAGATGATACCTGTTGGCATAGGTTAGAGTATCGCAACACGTGCATACTCGCGATTACCATTACATGTTATCTACTACTCACGAGTTGGCAACTCATCCCCGTTGTGCCACAGTGTTTGCAGGTTGCCCTTCGGAATAGTCGCGGCAGGCTGCGCTCTTGCATCTTTTGACACAGACACCACTGCAGATGGCATACTAGCCCTTCTGCTGATAGGTGGGGTTTTATGCGGTATCTGTTTATCTTTCAGTTATGTACATTATTTTATCTAGTACTCTCCATCTACCACTTATGTATTGACTTAGAGACCAGTTGTGAGGACGATGTATATTATTTTGTACTCTGGTGTCGAGCTCGTGGGAGCCGACTTTATTTATGCAGCTCTATCTTTCATGCTATTTGTTTTCCACGGTTGTCCTTTCTTCGCTACGGCGTCGTATATTGTTATCATGGTGATTGTATACTTAAGGGTTTCTTAACATTTTAGTAAATGCTTCTATTCAATGCTTAAAACACTCTATACTTTTACTGGGTTTGATTTCTGGGTTTCGGCTTACTTAGCCGCGTTACGCCTGTAGACGTTACGTGGTTAAGTGCCGGTCACGGGCCAAACTTTGGGTCGTGACAAAGTTGGTATCAGAGCGTAGGTTTTACCTTCGGAGTGTAGGATGACCCTGGTATGATGGAGTAGGTAGCTGCAGCAGAGTGGCGTAGCGTGCGTATGTTCCGCGGCATACTCACGGCACTCCGCCTAAGCGACCTTAGGACTTATTGATTGAATTCTTTCATGTTTGCATGCATCCTTATGATTCGATCTCCGTATCCTCATCGAATCCTACTTTCTTTCAGCCATTATGCCGCCAAGGACTACGAGAGCGCAGAGAGCAGCCGCGAGAGCCGAGATTCGAGTCGATTCAACTGAGAAGAGGACTGATCCGGGTAGTACCCCTGCTGTACCAGAGCAGATTGTTCTTCCTACGACAGATCAGATCGCTAGACTAGTGGCAGAGATGCAGGGCTTGCGCCAGACGATGAGCTCTTTGGTGGAGGTCGTTCGAGCGCAGCAGCAGGTGGTTGTCACCCCTATTACCCAGTGGTTCTTTGCGATCATCATGCAGTATTCCGTCACCTACATGGCACCGGTAGAGGCAACCCCAGTTTATGAGACACATCTTCCAGAGACCGTGGGAGTTCCAGAACAGTTGAGGAATCGTACCGGTATACCAGCCCAGAACAGAGGCTTAGGACGAGGACAATCGTTTGGCTCTCGTCCCCATAGAGGTCAGCAGTCAGCGCGTAGATGTCTTCGATGCGGAAGCCTTCAACACTTCATCAGGCAGTTTTCCTTAACACCACGTCAGGGTCGTAGTCTGAGACGTCGTGGACGCAGAAGGTTCGCGCAGAGGGGTCAGGCTAGTAGAGGAGGAGTTCGGTCAGTCGCAGATGAAGGTCAGGCCCAAGTTTTCGCTTTGACTCATCAGGACGCGAGGGCGTCCAACGCAGAGTTTTCAGGTACTCTTTCAGTATGTTCTTTTGTTGCACTCGTATGTTTCCACACTTCGTGCCGAGTTTAGGACGAGAGTCGTGCTAGGTAGATCAGCCGTTTGTTGTGTTAACTTCTGTCAGCGGACCTTCTGTTGCGCGACGCGTAATCCGGCCGTGTGCCAATCGGATAGGAGATAAAGATTCGTCTGTCATTTTGATCCCCCTAGAGATGTTGGACTTGGCATTCCCCTGGGCACGGACTGGTTAGTTACATGCTAGGCGTTGTGAACAACCGTGAGGAAACAATTAGGTTTTGTTTTCCCCGGCAAGTCAGTTTTTGTTGTGCAGGTGGATAGTCGTGCCGCCTCTCACAGCTCGAATTTAGCCTTTTTCGCTCGTCGGCTTTTGAGGAGATGTTGTGGATTCTTGGCATTTATTCGTGATACCGTAGCCACAGTTGGTTTGTTGGCCCGGTTTTTCTTAGTGCGAGAGTTTTCCGACGTTGTTCCAAATGAGCCGGCGAAGCTTAAAGTGCTTAAGGACCTGCTGCAGAGTTGTTTGTTGGGGGAGTTTTGTGCGTCTGAGCGTTTCGCATTAGGAAGCTCCTATTTCTGTTCGTCAAGAAGAAAGACGACGGATTGAGGTTGTGTATTGATGGATCGTCAATTGAACCGGCTTATGGTGCGGATAGGTATCCTGTACCTCGCATTGGCAATTTCTTCGATCAGCGTCAGAGTGCAAGACTTTGTCTAAGTTGTTTGGGATCAGGTCATCATTGTAGCGAGTTCGGAGTGATGACATTCCGAAAACAGCCTTATGCAGGCTACGGGCTTTGTGGGTTTTGGGTGTATCATTAGACTCACCAATGCCCTAGCAGCATTCGTAGGGGCGATGAACCGGATTTCTTCAGGCCGTTCCTCGACCAGTTATTGTTGTGTTATTTACGACGCCCTGGTCTAGTTAATGTGTCTTGAGGGATAGGAGTAGCACTTGAGGATCTGTTTTGCAGATACTGGGAGAGCCCCAGCGGTTTGCTAGATTCTCGGAGTGTTCCTTCATGCTTGTTGTGTTGACTCCTAGGTCTTGTAGTTACAGAGACGGTTTTATATGGTTCCGAGGAAGATCGTGACCCTACAGCTCAGGCCCAAACTTGTGAGCAGGACGGAGGTCCGAAGATTTTGGCTTAGCAGGATTTTACCTCCGCTTCATGCAGGATTGCTAGTGTAGTGCTGCCCGTTGACTGAATGGACTGGCATGGAGGTTTCTTTTCTTTGGACTAAGGCTTGTGTACGGAGTTTCGGCAGTTGAAGATTCGGTTAACAACTGCATCAGTTCTTTCTTTGCTTTTTGGTTCGGGCAACTTTGTGGTTTAACTGTGATGTTTCGTGAGTAGGGCTCGAGTATGTACTGAGGTGACACTATGGAGTTATCGCTTTTGCTTTTCTACATTTAGAGGAAGTACAAGAAGGATATCCTACTCATGATCTGGAGATGGCCACGGTGGTTTTGCGTTGGAGATTGGAGACACTACTTGCTCGAGAGTTGTGCCAGATTTTCACGGGCCACCCGAGCTTAATGTACATCTTCCTGCGGCGGATTTTGATTGTTGTTATAGTCCTCTGCAGATTTAGAGTTCTTATGTGATCGTTGAGTACAGCTTAAGTTCGTCTCTACGGAGGGGACAGCTTGCTCATGTCCGCGCCCGATCACTCTTCTTTAATCGATTTCGCGAGACACTGCCCACCGACGCTCGTTCGTCAGAGATACTGGAGCCTACTCGGCTGGGTAATGATTCGGAATCCTTGATTTGTGACAAGGGTGTGCTAAGTTTAGGGACGTGTTTGTGTACCTGATATTATTGGGTAGAGACGTGAAATCCTAGAGCAGACACATTGGTCAACTCTCTGTACTCATCCAGGTCCCACCAGCATTTAACGTGACTCGTGAGATAGTTACGGGTAGGCAGGGACGCAACGAGAAGTCTCGGGATTCGTTTTAAGGTGTCAGTCTTGTTGTGTGCTTGGGTTGAGCAACTGAGACCGGCTGGAGAGTTGCCACCTTTAATCGTTCCGAAGAGAGAATGAGAGCAGATCTCCATGAATTTCGCTATGGTGACTACCCAGGTTGGGTCAGGATGTGGCCCCATTCGGATGCTTTTTGTCCGGTAATACTCAGTTTTCTCAGTTGTTCTTTGCTAAATTTGTGCGTACATAGTAATTATGTCGGCAGTTGGAGATCGTCACTCGCCATTGATAGGGTTCTCCTTTGATAGCAGTTATCAGAAGACACTCCAATTAGTAACCTTTAGGTTTAGAGGTCAGGTCGTGTCGATCACCAGTCTGTTTTTCTAACTCCGCGTGGTAGGATTTTTGGAGCTCAGCTTGTCTAGAGACGTCGGAGATAACACAGTTGTTTAGGTCAGGATGAAGATTGCCATTTCGGACAGAGGTCGTATGCAAACCAAGATGATCGCAGTGGCAGATCATGTATTCCTACGAAATTTTCCGATAAATGACTTGTTGAGTTTTGGGAAGCTCATCGCAGGATAGTAAGTCTTTTTAAGATCCTTAAGGCGAGTTAGTTTGTTGCCTTTAATTTGGCACTTTCACCCAGATTATTGACTATTCACCCCGTATTCCCTGTGTCGATACTTTGCAATTACCTTCAAGACCTTTCTCATTCGATTCTGCGCCAGACCATTTAGTTCGAGCGCGATCTTTCGTTCACCAAGCAGCCCGTCGTAATATTGGACCGGCAGGTGAAGAACTTCGATCGAAGGTCTTGCCATCAGTAAGGGTGCCTTGGTGCAGCCCAAATGGTGAAGAGATCACTTGAGAGGCCAAGGGCGAGATGCGGAAAAAGTTTTCTCATCTCTCTGAAGGTATGTGTAGCTTTGTTGTTTTTTTATAAATTCGGGGACGAATTTCTTTAAGGGGGGAAGACTGTAACACCTGAGTTTGCGTTTTGTGGTAATTGTGTGTTAATGTGGGTTTTTCGGTAAAAAGTTTACCAAAACGAGTTTCTAATAATTTATCTGGTTTTATGTATATTTTACTGGAATTTTATCTCGACTGCACACACTTGTGCACGTTAATGTGGGGTAAGTCTAGGGTTACCAAGTTAGATGTGCATGTGGGTTAACCATGTTTAGACAACCATGGTGGTCTAACCCTCTTTGTTAAGATAATTAGTTTTAGTTAAGGGTTATAGTTTTGGTTAAAGGAGATAAGGGATTAGGGTTGACTTGTTTGAGGTGAGAAAGGATTTGATGGTTGTCATGCAACCATTCATTGAGAGAGAGAGAAAGGTGGCTATGGTTGTGTCAACACCCTTTTCACTTCAAAACATTTACACATCTTTCAACTCTCATCACTCACACCTCTCACACTCACCCAATACCACAAGTACCACACCCCTCCCCTTCATCTGCTACAGCTGCTAGCTTCAGCACAAAAAAAAAAAAAAGAAGAAAAACAACAGCAGTTTATCAGCAGCAGCAACTACACCAACACAACCCCAGCAACACTACACCAACACAACACTTCACCACCCCAACAGCCACAAATACAACCACTGCTGCTGCTGCTGCAACACCTGCAACACAAAATAAACAACAGAACAATGGCAACAGCAACAACAAGCTTCATCCTGTGACAGAACCTGAAACAGTGAAGAAGATCAGCTCATTTCAGGTCAAATTTGCAGCACCAGGAGCTATAGCAGCAGCACACACTTCCTCCTTCCTCTCTTCTCCTTCTCCTAGGATCTCTAAAGGTATAACCCCTTAACCCGACTCCTAATTGCTAAAGTTACGGTTATCTAGCTTAGTTAGTGTTTATTATATGTTTTAGTAGTAATTTTGGGTAATTTAGGGGAGTTTTGGCAAGGTATTGGTTGTGATGGTTAGAATAGCCTTATAGGGTGCCGTTGAGACTAAATCACCCAAGTTTGGTTCCAGATTTCACAAAAATACCCGATTTATCCGACTTGGTGTAATTTAGCGATTTTAGCGAATTTTTAGCCTCTTTGAAATCTGCTTTTGACACGGGGCTCTCAGGTAAAAATTGAGGAGACCGTAGCACAGTGACCTTAGAAGACACACACACACAAAACACGGGGACCCACCTCCCCCTTTCGGCCACCGAATTATTCAATCTGGCCGTAAATTGCGGCTATGAGTAGGGGCTGGGGTTCTGGGATTTTGCCTGTAGGTTTATGCTGGGTAGCTTAGAGTGTTGGTATCTGCAACTTTTTGAGTTTGGATCAGAGTCAAAATCTGGAGCGTAAAGCGAGTTATTGACGTTTTTAGATCTTGTGCGACACGCGCGTGATCCGCGTGGTTCTGTGACGCGCTGTGCGACACAGCGCGTCGGAGTAGGTTCTGGTGAGTACGCATGTCGCGACGCATCGAGTGCACGCGCGTTTAGTTTCATGCACGCGTTATCCTTTTTAGCGATATATCGTGTTTTTTACAGGATTTGCCTTATGTATGCGACTTTCGTAAATTCCAGGTTCGCAGGCGGGGACGTCAGACGCCGCCAGGAAAGGGAAGCAGGTGGTCGGCTATACTTAGCACGCGACCAGGTGAGTAGATTTAACATCTAATGGGAAATCGCCCGTATGGCGTTAAGCGTCAGGGCGTAATAGGATATTTAGTCAGGCGTGTTCAAATAGATATACTAGTAGCATACCCTCCTGTTATGTATAGAATTGGTAGTATAGAATACTGCACTGTCACTAACGGTTCAAGTTGCACGAGCACGATTTATATGCTACACTCACACCGTTAGTGATTGCCATGACACTCACATTATAGGATTGCTAGAAATCATATATCATATCGACTCCGCTTTATTGACGTTGTTATGATTTGCCGCCTATTAGCATATGTTATATTCATACCATGCACACTGTGTATGCACTTTTGTGCGTACCTTCATTGATATATCACTACCTGTGCACATGTACCCTTTATATTCCGTCTTAGTGCTTATATATATATATGTATGTATATATATATATATATGTATGTATATATATATATATATGTATGTATATATATATATATATGTATGTATATATATATATATGTATGTATATATATATATATATGTATATATATATATCTTGATATGTTTACCCTTATGCCCATATACATCATATATTCATACTTGGGCACACATACATCACATATCTATACTTGTGCCATATACATCACATATATTGATATCTTCATACCTGCGCACATGCACACTGTATATTCATACCAGTGCACACATATATTGATATCTTCATACTTACGCACATGCACACTGTATATTCATACCAGTGCACACATATATTGATATCTTCATACTTGCGCACATGCACACTGAATACTCATACCAGTGCATAAATATATTGATATCTTCATACATGCGCACATGCACACTATATACTCATACCAGTGCACACATATATTGATATCTTCATACCTGCGCACATGCACACTATATACTCATACCAGTGCGCACATATATTGATATCTTCATACTTGTTTAGATTTACGCATTGAGATATGTTGTTTCCATGTTATTTCTGGATTTGGGAACCGTGGATATTTCAAAAGAAAATAGTTAATTATTTAAAAACCTGGTTTCCCTTGATATGATATTTCAGTGCGTCCACCATGTGTTTTCTCGGTGCTAGATTGATATATGAAACCCGATTCGAGGAGTGGACGAGGCCGATTTCGGGTACATGGTGGACCCGGTATGGTACCCCGGGGCGAGAACGGATCGCTGTGCAGTAGATGGTGAGCCTGGCAGAGGGACTACTACCTACCGGTGATTGGTTGGACCTGGCGGTTATCCGGAGGATACTGACCAGAGTCGATAGATGGATACGAGACGACTCGTACTGCCGGGGCCGAGGGCCAATACTGCAGACAGAGCCCGTGGGCTGACCCGGACTGACGGATGCCCGATGTATGAGGATTTGCGTGTCGATACTGGACACGAGTATTTCTCGATATTTTGAGTGCTGATATTGGGCACTCACGATGTTAGGAGAGTTACAGGATTTGGGCATACGGATGGACACTGATTATTTTTCCACATTGATATTCCGTGTAGATATTATTATCCCCATTCTCAGCATTCAGTATTTTACATCATATCCTGTATCTGTTGTCATCTGATTGCATTTGCTATGCTCGATTATTGCTTACCCATTATCCTATATAGACGTCATTAGATTTCACATGTTATGCTCGATTATTGCTTACCCATGATCCCATATAGACGTCATTAGATTTCACATGCTATGCTCGATTATTGCTTACCCATGATCCTATATAGATGTCATTAGCTTTCACATGCTATGCACGATTATTGCATACCCTACTTGTCATTTAGAGATGTTGTTAAATCGTACTTGATGCATGATTACTGCTCATATAGTTCATCATATAGATGATACCTGTTGGCATAGGTTAGAGTATCGCAGCACGTGCATACTCGCGATTAACTTTACATGTTATCTACTACTCACAAGTTGGCAACTCACCCCCGTTGTGCCACAGTATTTGCAGGTTTCCCTTCGGATTAGTCGCGGCAGGCTGCGCTCTTACATCTTTTGACACAGATACCACTGCAGTTGGCATACTAGCCCTTTTGCTGATAGGTGGGGTTTTGTGCGGTATCTGTTTATCTTTCAGTTATGTACATTTTTGTATCTAGTACTCTCTATCTACCACTTATGTATTGACTTAGAGACCAGTTGTGAGGACGATGTATATTATTTTGTACTCTGGTGTCGAGCTCGTGGAAGCCGACTTTATTTATGCAGCTCTATCTTTCATGCTATTTGTTTTCCACTGGTTGTCCTTTCTTCGCTACGGCGTCGTATATTGTTATCATGGTGATTGTATACTTAAGGGTTTCTTAACATTTTAGTAAATGCTTCTATTCAATACTTAAAACACTCTATACTTTTACTGGGTTTGATTTCTGGGTTTCGGCTTACTTAGCCGCGTTATGCCTGTAGACGTTACGTGGTTAAGTGCCGGTCACGGGCCAAACTTTGGGTCGTGACAAAGTTGGTATCGGAGTGTAGGTTTTACCTTCAGAGTGTAGGATGATCCTGGTATGATGGAGTAGGTAACTGCAGCAGAGTGGCGTAGCATGCGTATGTTCCGCGGCATACTCACGATACGGCACTCCGCCTAAGTGACCTTAGGACTTATTGATTGAATTCCTTCATGTTTGCATGCATCCTTGTGATTCGATCTCCGTATCCTCATCGAATCCTACTTTCTTTCAGCCATTATGCTGCCAAGGACTACGAGGGCGCAGAGAGCAGCCGCGAGAGCCGAGATTCGAGTCGATTCATCTGAGACGAGGACTGATCCGGGTAGTACCCCTGCTGTACCAGAGCAGATTGTTCTTCCTACGACAGATCAGATCGCTAGACTAATGGCAGAGATGCAGGGCTTGCGCCAGACGATGAGCTCTTTGGTGGAGGTCGTTCGTGCGCAGCAGCAGGTGGTTGTCACCCCTATTACCCAGTGGTTCTTTGCGACCATCAAGCTGTATTCCGTCACCTACATATCACCGGTAGAGGCATCCCCAGTTTACGAGACACGTCTTCCAGAGACCGTGGAAGTTCCAGAACAGTTGAGGAATCGTACTGGTATACCAGCCCAGAGCAGAAGCTTAGGACGAGGATAGTCGTTTGGCTCTCGTCCCAAGGGAGGTCAGCAGTCAGCGCGTAGATGTCTTCGATGCGGAAGCCTTCAACACTTCATCAGGCAGTGTTCCTTAACACCACGTCAGGGTCGTAGTCTGAGACGTCATGGACGCGGAAGGTTCACGCAGAGGGGTCAGGCTAGTAGAGGAGGAGTTCGGTCAGTCGCAGATGAAGGTCGGGACCAAGTTTTCGCATCGACTCATCAGGACGCAAGGGCGTCCAACACAGAGTTTTCAGGTACTCTTTCAGTATGTCCTTTTGTTGCACTCGTATGTTTCCACACTTCGTGCCGAGTTTAGGATGAGAGTCGTGCTAGGTAGATCAGCCGTTTGTTGTGTTAACTTCTGTCAGCGGACCTTCTGTTGCGCGACGCGTAATCCGGCCGTGTGCCAATCGGATAGGAGATAGAGATTCGTCTGTCATTTTGATCCTCCTAGAGATGTTGGACTTGGCATTCCCCTGGGCACGGACTGGTTAGTTACGTGCTAGGCGTTGTGAACTACCGTGAGGAAACAATTAGGTTTTGTTTTCCCCGGCAAGTCAGTTTTTGTTGTGCAGGTGGATAGTCGTGCCGCCTCTCACAGCTCGAATTTAGCCTTTTTCGCTCGTCGGCTTTTGAGGAGATGTCGTGGATTCTTTGCGTTTATTCGTGATACCGTAGCCACAGTTGGTTTGTTGGGCCGGTTTTCCTTAGTGCGAGAGTTTTCCGACGTTGTTCCAAATGAGCCGGCGAAGATTAAGGAGCTTAAGGACCTGCTGCAGAGTTGTTTGTTGGGGGAGTTTTGTGCGTCTGAGTGTTTCGCATTAGGAAGCTCCTATTTCTGTTCGTCAAGAAGAAAGACGACGGATTGAGGTTGTGTATTGATGGATCGTCAATTGAACCGGCTTACGGTGCGGATAGGTATCCTGTACCTCGCATTGGCAATTTCTTCGATCAGCGTCAGAGTGCAAGACTTTGTCTAAGTTGTTTGGGATCAGGTCATCATTGTAGCGGGTTCGGAGTGATGACATTCCGAAAACAGCCTTATGCAGGCTACGGGCTTTGTGGGTTTTGGGTGTGTCATTGGACTCACCAATGCCCTAGCAGCATTCGTAGGGGCGATGAACCGGATTTCTTCAGGCCGTTCCTCGACCAGTTATTGTTGTGTTATTTACGACACCCTGGTCTAGTTAATGTGTTTTGAGGGATAGGAGTAGCACTTGAGGATCTATTTTGCAGATACTGGGAGAGCCCCAGCGGCTTGCTAGATTCTCGGAGTGTTCCTTCATGCTTGTTGTGTTGACTCCTAGGTCTTGTAGTTACAGAGACGGTTTTATATGGTTCCGAGGAAGATCGTGACCCTACAGCTCAGGCCCAAACTTGTGAGCAGGATGGAGGTCCGCAGATTTTGGCTTAGCCGTATTTTACCGCCGCTTCATGCAGGATTGCTAGTGTAGTGCTGCCCGTTGACTGAATGGACTGGAATGGAGGTTTCTTTTCTTTGGACTAAGGCTTGTGTACGGAGTTTCGGCAGTTGAAGATTCGGTTAACAACTGCATCAGTTCTTTCTTTGCTTTTTGGTTCGGGCGACTTTGTGGTTTAACTGTGATGTTTCATGAGTAGGGCTCGAGTATGTACTGAGGTGACACTATGGAGTTATCGCTTTTGCTTTTCTACATTTAGAGGAAGTACAAGAAGGATATCCTACTCATGATCTGGAGATGGCCACGGTAGTTTTGCGTTGGAGATTGGAGACACTACTTGCTCGAGAGTCGTGCCAGATTTTCACGGGCCACCCGAGCTTAATGTACATCTTCCTGCGGCGGATTTTGATTGTTGTGATAGTCTTCTGCAGATTTAGAGTTCTTATGTGATCGTTGAGTACAGCTTAAGTTCGTCTCTACGGAGGAAACAGCTTGCTCATGTCCGCGCCCGATCACTCTTCTTTAATCGATTTCGCGAGACACTGCCCGCCGACGCTCGTTCGTCAGAGATACTGGAGCCTACTCGGCTGGGTAATGATTCGGAATCCTTAATTTCTGACAAGGGTGTGCTAAGTTTAGGGACGTGTTTGTGTACCTGATATTATTGGGTAGATATGTGAAATCCTAGAGCAGGCACATCGGTCAACTCTCTGTACTCATCCAGGTCCCACCAGCATTTAACGTGACACGTGAGATAGTTACGTGTAGGCAGGGACACAACGAGAAGTCTCAGGATTCGTTTCAAGGTGTCAGTCTTGTTGTGTGCTTGGGTTGAGCAACTGAGACCGGCTGGAGAGTTGCAACCTTTAATCGTTCCGAAAAGAGAATGAGAGCAGGTCTCCATGAATTTCGCTATGGTGTCTACCCAGGTTAGGTCAGGATGTGGCCCCATTCGGATGCTTGGTGTCCGGTAATACTCAGTTTGCTCAGTTGTTCTTTGCTAAATTTGTGCGTATATAGTAATTGTGTCGGTAGTTGGAGATCGTCACTCGCCATCGATAGGGTTCTCCTTTGATAGCAGTTATCAGGAGACACTCCAATTGGTAACCTTTAGATTTAGAGGTTAGGTCGTGTCGATCACCAGTCTGTTTTTCTAACTCCGCGTGGTAGGATTTTTGGACCTCAGCTTGTCTAGAAACGTCGGAGATAACACAGTTGTTTAGGTCAGGATGAAGATTGCCATTTCGGACAGAGGTCATATGCCGACCAAGATGATCGCAGTGGCAGATCATGTATTCCTACGAAATTTTCCGATAAATGACGTGTTGAGTTTTGGGAAGCTCATCCCAGGATAGTAAGTCTTTTTAAGATCCTTAAGGCGAGTTAGTTCGTTGCCTTTAATTTGGCACTTTCACCCAGATTATTGACTATTCACCCCGTATTCCCTATGTCGATACTTTGCAATTACCTTCAAGACCTTTCTCATTCGATTCTGCGCCAGACCATTTAGTTTGAGCGCGATCTTTCGTTCACCAAGCAGCCCGTCGTAATATTGGACCGGCAGGTGAAGAACTTCGATCGAAGGTCTTACCATCAGTAAGGGTGCCTTGGTGCAGCCCAAATAGTGAAGAGATCACTTGAGAGGCCAAGGACGAGATGCGGAAAAAGTTTTCTCATCTCTCTGAAGGTATGTGTAGCTTTGTTTTGTTTTTTTAAATTCGGGGACGAATTTCTTTAAGGGTGGAAGACTGTAACACCTGAGTTTTCGTTTTGTGGTAATTGTATATTAATGTGGGTTTTTCGGTAAAAAGTTTACCAAAACGAGTTTCTAATAATTTATCTGGTTTTATGGATATTTTACTGGAACTTTATCTTGACTGCACACACTTGTGCACGTTAATGTGGGGTAAGTCTAGGGTTACCAAGTTAGATGTGCATGTGGGTTAACCATGTTTAGACAACCATGGTGGTCTAACCCTCTTTGTTAAGATAATTAGTTTTAGTTAAGGGTTATAGTTTTGGTTAAAGGAGATAAGGGATTAGGGTTGACTTGTTTGAGGTGAGAAAGAATTTAATGGTTGTCATGCAACCATTCATTGAGAGAGAGAGAGAAAGGTGGCTATGGTTGTGTCAACATCCTTTTCACTTCAAAACATTTACACATCTTTCAACTCTCATCACTCACATCTCTCACACTCACCCAACACCACAAGTACCACACCCCTCCCCTTCATCTGCTACAACTGCTAGCTTCAGCACAAAAAAAAGAAGAAGAAGAAAAACAATAGCAGTTTATCAGCAGAAGCAGCTACACCAACACAACCCCAGCAACACTACACCAACACAACACTTCACCACCCCAACAGCCACAAATACAACCACTGCTGCTGCTACTGCAACACCTGCAACACAAAATAAACAACAGAACAATGGCAACAGCAACAACAAGCTTCAGCCTGTGACAGAACCTGAAACAGTGAAGAAGATCAGCTCATTTCAGGTCAAATTTGCAGCACCAGGAGCTATAGCAGCAGCACACACTTCCTCCTTCCTCTCTTCTCCTTCACCTAAGATCTCTAGAGGTATAACCCCTTAACCCGACTCCTAATTGCTAAAGTTATGGTTATCTAGCTTAGTTAGTGTTTATTATATGTTTTAGTAGTAATTTTGGGTAATTTAGGGTAGTTTTGGCAATGTATTGGTTGTGATGGTTAGAATAGCCTTATAGGGTGCTGTTGAGACTAAATCACCCAAGTTTGGTTCCAGATTTCACAAAAATACCCGATTTATCCGACTTGGTGTAATTTAGCGATTTTAGCGAATTTTTAGCCTCTTTGAAATCTTCTTTTGACACGGGGCTCTCAGGTAAAAATTGAGGAGACCGTAACACAGTGACCTTAGAAGACACACACACACAAAACACGGAGACCCACCTCCCCCTTTCGGCCACCGAATTATTCAATCTGGCCGTAAATTGCGGCTATGAGTAGGGGGTGGGGTTCTGGGATTTTGCCTGTAGGTTTATGCTGGGTAGCTTAGGGTGTTGGTATCTGCAACTTTTTGAGTTTGGACCAGAGTCAAAATCTGGAGCGTAAAGCGAGTTATCGACGTTTTTAGATCTTGTGCGACACGCGCGTGATCCGCGTGGTTCTGTGGCGCGCTGCGCGATACAGCGCGTCGGAGTAGGTTCTGGTGAGTACGCATGTCGCGACGCATCGAGTGCACGCGCGTTTAGTTTCATGCACGCATTATCCTTTTTAGCGATATATCGTGTTTTTACAGGATTTGCCTTATATATGCGACTTTCGTAAATTCCAGGTTCGCAGGCGGGGACGTCAAACGCCGCCAGGAAAGGGAAGCAGGTGGTCGGCTATACTTAGCACGCGACCAGGTGAGTAGATTTAACATCTAATAGGAAATCGCCCGTATGGCGTTAAGCGTCAGGGCGTAATAGGATATTTAGTCAGGCGTGTTCATATAGATATACTAGTAGCATACCCTCCTATTATGTATAGAACTGGTAGTATAGAACACTTCACTGTCACTAACGGTTCAAGTTGCACGAGCACGATTTATATGCTACACTCACACCGTTAGTGATTGCCATGACACTCACATTATAGGATTGCTAGAAATCATATATCATATTGACTCCGCTTTATTTACGTTGTTATGATTTGCCTCCTATTAGCATATGTTATATTCATACCATGCACACTGTGTATGCACTTTTGTGCATACCTTCATTGATATATCACTACCTGTGCACATGTACCCTTTATATTCCGTCTTAGTGCTTATATATATATCTTGATATGTTTACCCTTGTGCCCCTATACATCATATATTCATACTTAGGCACACATACATCACATATCCATACTTGTGCCATATACATCATATATATTCATGCTTGGGCACACATACATCACATATCTATACTTGTGCCATATACATCACATATATTGATATCTTCATACCCCACAAGATCAGCCGCTTCACACAACAGCATAATATCGACTGGAGATACTCTTCGGTCTACAATCCCCGAGCTAACGGTCTAGCTGAGGCTTTCAACAAGACCTTGACAAAGATCATGAAAAAGACGGTGTCCAAGAATAAGAAGGACTGGCATGAGAGACTGCATGAAGCTCTCTGGGCGTATCGAACTACGTTCAAAACGGCCACAAACACAACGCCGTATGCATTGGTATTCGGCACAGAAGCGGTACTCCCACTCGAGATAGAGTTACCCTCTCTACGAGTGGCGGTCCACTACGAGCTAACAGAGGAAGAAAATGCTCACCTTCGGCTTAAGAAGCTCGACACCCTTGATGAAACCCGGCTCATGGTGCAACAAAACCTGGAGGCTTATAAAGTAAAGATGACGCGCTCATACGAGAGATTAACTAGGCCGAGAACGTTCCGCCCAGGCGAACTCGTGCTAGTGGTCAAGAGACCTATGATCCCCAATCGCACCAAATGGGGGAATTCGAGCCGAACTACGAGGACCCGTACATCATAGACAAGGTCTACCAAGACGGAACCTATCTACTCATGGATATGCATGGCAAAAGACCCTTCAGGCCAATAAACGGCCGTTTCTTGAAGAAATATAACGCCTGACGAGTTACGGCCTAGGTTAATGATAGATGACGACGCCTATGTCCGTTCGCTATCTTCCCAACCCCAAACTCTATAAGTGGTAGCCAACGAAATCGTTGCAACGATGGACCGAAACGTTCCTAAACTAACAATTGAACGAGACGTCGATAAACTACTACGGACTGCAGCATCCCAAGGCTGACACAAAAAAATATATAAAAAAAATAGTATGTCCATAAGCAAGATGGGTACGGATGAAAACCCGAAAGGGCTCCGTGAGTAAAAAAACAGGGTTACCGGTGAGTTTTGTGAAAACCCGAAAGTGTGCAATCTCATTAAAAGACACTTGCAAGGTCCTCTCAACCTTGTAAGAAGAAAATACCTGTGTGAGATCCTTACGATTCATAAGGGAGCAACACACTTAAGGATCCCCACGATTCCTAAGGAGAAATTACACTTACGAGATCCTCACGACTCGTAAGGAGAATTCCTCTTTGAGACCCTCACGGCTCACAGGGTTCAAAAGCCATAAGCTACAGGGATCTGAACCTGTCCTTAAGCCATCACAATCCCCAGAATGCCCTACAAGCGTTTCAATATTGACCCTTGTATACAATCCACGGACGCGAATAAATATTTCCCTAACAAAGTCCCACCGGCGACTAGGGATATGTTTACACAATGGACAACCCTTGTAAGTCTTCTCGACTTATAAGGAGAAAACACTCTTGTAAGATCCTTACAACTTATAAGAGAACACATGCTTAGAAATCCTCACGATTCCTAAGGAGAAAACGCACCTACGAGATCCTCACGACTCGTAGGGAGAAATACCTTTATGAGACCCTTACGGCTCGTAAAGTTTAATGTCAATAGGATCTTAACCCTGTTTGCTAAGCCACCTTTGTTCGACATCGACGGAGGAAAATGATGATTCGCTCCTGGCAATATCCCAGTTGTAGCGATACTGATGCCTAAATCGGTATCAAATCCCAAATTTGCAGCGAAAAGCCAGCGATCCACAAATGCATATGAAATAGCAGAAATGATGGGGCAACTTGCAACAAAATCAGCAAGTAAAAATGTATGCATACAAAATAGCCGAAATGGTTGGGCAACTCACAATAAAAAGCAGTGAGTAAATAAAATAAATAGCCGAAATGATTGGGCACCGCGAAAAATAGCCGAAATGATTGGGCAATCGCGACTTTCGCGATATAAAAGCTGAAATGATATAGCATCGCGGAAAGAAAAAAATATATAAAATGAAACTTTTTGCCCTACAGGTGAGATCACATCGATCCCTGTATACAATCCACGGGCACACACAAAAAAGGGAACCATACCTTCCCACCAGGCTCCATCAGAAAGAAAGCCAAGTCTCAACGGCCACATCTACAGCCTGGAGACCCACAACAGCGTTCCTCCTCATTCCAGCAGGATTCAGACGCGACAATCAACCTTGGAGCCATGGCAAAGTCCCTGTTCCAAACCTCGAAGGTTTACAGACAACCGAGAGAGCAAATCCGGGTCTCGTAAAACATGGCTAATGTCAATCCTGACCCCGTGGGAAGCGCCCAGAGAAAATCTTGGTCCCGTAGAACACGGCTAATGCCAATCCTGACCCCGTGGGAAACGCCCAGAGCAAATCCTGGTCCCGAAGAACACGGCTAATGTCAATCCTGACCCCATGGGAAACGCCCAGAGCAAATTCTGGTCCCGTAGAACATGGCTAATGTCAATCCTGACCCCGTGGGAAATGCCCAAAGCAAATCATGGTCCCGTAGAACACGGCTAATTTCAATCCTGACCCCGTGGGAAGCGCCCAGAGCAAATTCTAGTCCCGAAGAACACGGCTAATGTCAATCCTGACCCCGTGGGAAGCGCCCAGAGCAAATCCTAGTCCCGAAGAACACGGCTAATGTCAATCCTGACCCCGTAGGAAGCGCCCAGAGCAAATCCTGGTCCCGTGGAACACGGCTAATGTCAATCCTGACCCCGTAGGAAGCGCCCAAAGCAAATCCTGGTCCCGTGGAACACGGCTAATGTCAATCCTGACCCTGTGGGAAGCGCCCAGAGCAAATCCTGGTCCCGAAGAACACGGCTAATGTCAATTCTGACCCCGTGGGAAGCGCCAAGAGCAAATCCTGGTCCCGTAGAACACGGCTAATGTAAATCCTGACCCCGTGGAAAAGCGTCCAGAGCAACCCCTGACTCCGTGAAATGCGGATAAAGTCAACTCCCGACTCCGTGAAATGCGGATAAAGTCAACCTCCGACTCCGTGAAATGCGGATAAAGTCAACCCCTCCTGGCCCCGTAGAACACGGCTAAAGTCAATCCTGACTCCATGAGAAACAGCCATAGTAAATTCTCGAACTCTCCGTCAAAGCAGTGCTTTGACTCGGGAGCAGGTCAACTCATCAATCACGATTCCTAAGGAGAAAATACACCTACGAGATCCTTACGACTTGTAAGGAGAAAATTCTCTTGTGAGATCCTTACGACTCTCAAGAGAAAACGCACTTAATAATCCTCACGATTCCTAAGGAGAAAATACACCTACGAGATCCTCTCGACTCGCAGGGAGAAAAGACTTTATGAGACCCTCACGGCTCATAAAGTTGAAAAGTCTTAGGCAGCAGACCTGAACCTGCTTCCTAAGCCATCGCTACTCTACAAGGAAGCTAAGATGAATAATTCTCTACTATCTACAGTCCACACTTGCTAAAATCACATGGCAATGACGCAGCAAAGAGAAGAAAGCGACAGTAAGGAGAACATTTGATTCGCATTCAGTTAAGCGTACACATTCGTTCATATGCGAAAAGGTTTAATGCATAAAGTAAACACATGGAAATGGCAAAGCTTGCTATTCATACTTCAGAAAATTCTTACATTGATGAAAACGGTAAAAAAATGCCATTAAAATGTTTACAGAGGCAAGACATCAAATCCAGGACATGGATTGAGAAATTCAAAAGTGAGGCCATCCAAAAAATTTCGGGCCTCTCGGACTATCTTCGTGTGCGTCCTTTCACGATCACAAGCGTCAGGATCCCTACTGATGTCTTCCACTCTTCGATAGGCAGCGAGTATCGCCGCCTGCTGAAAAGCTTGATGCAGGATATCAACGAGGTTGTCTCGCCTTTTCTTTGAGATTAAGCCCATCAGATACACCGAGTGCACCATATCTTCGGCGTCGTCTAATGCTTTAAGCGGCATGGCGGCATAGAATAGAGGAAGTGCTCCCCAGATCGCTCCCACAATAAGTTTCAAGAGAAAGGAACGACAAGGAAGCAGTCGACCATTGTATGCATCAAAGCAACCCATAATTTCAGCACACTTGGCGTTTGTGAATTCCTGGTTTTGAGAATGGACGATTGCGCGAATGTCTCCGTAAGAAATAATTTCGTCGAGATCATACATATGAGCGTCCATAACGTCTGAAAAAGAAAATCAGCAGGAGTTAGTGGACGGACTGATTAAGAGAATCCTTATTAAAAACAGACACGAGGATTTAAACGACTCTTGATATCCCTATCAAGAAAACAAGCTCTGGTTATGACAACTAACAAATTTAAATTTGTGTAAATAAAAGAGAAATCCTAAAGAAAGATTCTCATTCAATGAGAACCCCTCGGACAGAAGAGTAAATCTCCCCTTAAGAGCAGTGCTCTGTGATAGAATGACATCTGTCAGATTTTAATGATGAAAGGAATAAAATCCCTCAAGAAAATTCTAAGAGCCTTGCTCTGTAAAAGTGATGGAATAACCCATCAGAAAGCTTAAAATAAAATTTTTAATTAAAATTCCATGATCTTCAAGAACCATGAACAAAATCTAAGAGTTCTTCATAACAGATTAATAAATCTACATGATTTGAAAAGAGCAAAGCTCCATTAATGGGTTAAGAAACCCCAAGAAAGATCTCTTTAGATCTATGATTTCAAGAGAGCAAAGCTCTGTTAATAAAACCCTAAAAAAGGGTTTTCTTTGGATTAAAGATCTATGAAGAGCAAAGCTCTGTTAATGGGTAAAACCCTAGATTATTAAAAGATCCTTTGAAAGATTTAATCTTTACCTAAATCTTGACAGAGTTCTATCCTTAAGAAAATTCTTAAGGTGAAGAGCTATGCTCTAAAAGAGAATAAAAATTCTCAAAAAGTAAGAAGATGAACAGAAATCATCTCAAGGGCCAAGGGTCCTATTTATAGGCACTGAGATGTCGTTTCAATTTCTGAGTTGATCCAAGGGCACAGATGCTGCCACCGCTGCACTCACATGTAGGCCACGTGAGCGCAACGGTGGGGGGCATTTGTTTCTCCCAATCAGGGCAAAACTCTGTTCAAAATTCAAATTTTGAAATGAAGCAACGCTTCATAGCAACGCCATGTGCGCTGCGCCTCAAGTAGCGCACCACGTGCAAAACACGTGTGCGCTAGCGCTAAGTGCGATGCGTTATAAGCAGCGCACCATGTGCAAAGCACGTGTGCGCTGACGCTAAGTGCGCTAAACTCTAAGCAGCGCACCACGTGCAAAGCACGAGCGCGCTAGCGCAGGAACTAAAACCTCCCCACCGTCAGATCAAAGATCCAATAAAAATGATAAATCATCAATTAATCAGAATAAAATTCTGTTAAGGAGAGATTCCTCAAAATCTTTCCAAACAAAAAGATTGTGCTCTGTAAATCAGAGCACCGTTGGATCAATGATCCAAAGGTGATTAAAAATCACCAAAATTACATAATAAATTCTATATAGGGAAAGATTTCCCAATCTTGTTAAAAACAAGAAAATTGCCTTCTGTAAATCAGAAGCCCTTGGATCAAAGATCCAACGGTAAGGAAATCTCTAAATCAATTGGAGAAAATATCTTCTTAACTGATTGAACAAATCAGCTCGTCTTATATAAAGGCACCTAGACTTCAAATCTCAGATATACAGAAACAAACAGAGGAACCCCCAAACTTTAAGAAATCTCCAAAAAGAAGAGCCAAGCTCTCGATAGAAGAACTTTTCTTCAAAGTAAAAAGAACAAAAGGACGAAATCGTCTCATATAAAAAAAGAAGAATTCACTTCTTTCTTTAAGATCATAGATCTACAAGACCAAGGTCTTTCACAAAGAGATCAAAAAATCTCATCATAAAATAAGAAGAAGGACATAATTCTTCTCACAGAACATAGATCTATAAGACCAAGGTCTTTTATAAAAAGAGATCATGAGTATCTCATTATAAAATAGGGGGAGAATAATTCAATTCTCTTAGGATCACAGATCCATAAAGGTAAAACCTTTCACTAAAATAAGAGATTGTAATATCTCCAGCAAAATAACAACTTTGTTCTTAGAATCTTGAGACAAAGTCTCTTCTAAACGAGAATTTATTTCTCAGATCATAAAATTGATCAGATGCGCTTCTGCGCTCTTTGACTGGCGCAAAGCGCCAAGCGCACCACATGCTCCTCACGTGTGCGCCACTGAACAGATAGCGCTTTGCGCTCATAAAAATAGCGCTTTACGCTCATAGACTGGCGCTCAGCGCCAAGCGCACCACGTGTTCCTCACGTGTGCGCCACTGAACAAATAGCGCTTTACGCTCATAAACTAGCGCTTTGCGCTCATGGTCTGGCGCTCAGCGCCAAGCGTGCCACGTTCTCCTCACGTGTGCGGCATTGAACAAATAGCGCTTTGCGCTCATAAACTAGCGCTTTGCGCTTATGGTCTGGCGCTCAGCGCCAAGCGCGTCACGTGCTCCTCACGTGTGCACTACCCAGCAGAAGCACTCTGCGCTTTTTGACTGGCGCCAAGCGCGCCACGTGCTCCTCACGTGTGCGCTGAAAGAACATAAATTGTTCTTTAAATAAAGCCCTAGAGCTATGATGAATGCTCAGCATTCAATAAAAGACAAAAACATTGTCAGAACTCCAATCAGTGCTCAGTATTGTCAAATGTTTAACATTTTAACTGAGTGGGCCGAGCCCAAGTTGGCCATAAAGCCCTAGTCCCGTCCTAGTCAGAAACCCGTCAGTCTCTCCCTATCGGCTATTATAGCCTCGACCGGGTTCGTGCCAAAGGCACTCTGCGTGGCCGAAAGGAAAGGTTTCGGATCAGCGGGTTCTCCCACCCTAGTTGGAAATAAGTTCGGTTCGATGATCGCCCCCGTGAAGACGTCGAATTTGACTTTGAGTTTTCAAAGGCATTCAAATTAATTGAGCCCATATGCTCATAAATCTTTGATCTTAGCCCCAAATTGGACTACAGATCCCAACCAAAATTGGTTCAAGGGTATATCTCTGCACTCTTCTGATATTTGTCGTTGTAATCCTTCAACGACTTCAGAGAGGTGATGGATCCCGACAACCATACATTCCATAGACTATGACGTTTTTAAACTGGACTGTGGGGTCCTTAAACCCATGGACTATGATGTCCTTAACCTTGGACCGTGGGGTCCTTAAACCCATGGACTATGTCCTTAACCTTGGACTGTGGGGTCCTTAAACCCATGGACTATGATGTCCTTAACCTTGGACTGTGGGATCTTTAAACCCATGGACTATGATGTCCTTAACCTTGGACTGTGGGGTCCTTAAGCCCATGGACTATGATGTCCTTAACCTTGGACTGTGGGGTCCTTAAGCCCACGAACTATGATATCCTTAATCTTGGACCGTATTGTCCTTAAACTAATTATGGACCGCAATGTCCCTAAACTAAACAATAGAGCCCAAATGCTCTTTTGTTGGATCTAAACGATGCCGTTAAGGTGATCTTAGTCTAAAATTAGACTAACGTATCCTTAACAGACGTTTAAGTTGATATTAGTCTTAAATGAGACTAATGTATCCTTAAACCCAACCCCAAACCCAAATCTAAGAAGATACGGATTTGGACTAATCCATGCCCTACGGGCGACAACATAAATTAGTCTCCGTATACAATCCACGGGCAACCAAAAACAAAACAAACACACACGACACGAAGTGACCATCTGGAGAAGGAGAAAGTGGTTACCGCGATGCGGTAGCGTAATTAACTGCAGGGGCTTGCGCCTACAGGGAAGAGCGTCCCCACAATCAAAAACCCCTCAACGAGAAGGAATCTGACGAAGTCTGCTATATGGCCGCATCCATTTAATCCTTCGATACATAGTGTCATAAATTAACTTGGCATCTTCGGAGAGGTGGACGGATAGCACCAAATAGCATCTGCCCTCGGAATTCAGGCCCTGACGTCCCAACGTCCAGGTCGCGTCTTCCGGCGGGGAACAGACCATACGTCATCGAGAAAATGTTTGATGGAGGATCCTACCAGCTGATAAATGCCGAGGGAGAAAGGAACATGCCACCTATCAATGGCCGATATCTCAAGAAAGATTATGTGTGAATGCTCAAAGTCGCAGGCGAATTGAGCACACCGGCCCTACGGTTTGGATCATGCATCCTGTAAAACCGTATACAATCCATGGGCGTAAACAACCCCTATCTCTCCCAAGTCTTGCCGGCAAGACTACTTTTAAAGTCCCACCGGTGCAAAAAAAAGAAGAAGAAGAAAAAAAAAGGTATGTCCACAAGCAAAATGGGCACGGATGAAAACCCGAAAGGGCTCCATGAGTAAAAACAGCAGGACTGCCAGCGAGTTTGTGAAAACCCGAAAGGGCGCAAACTCGTGAAAAGAGATAAAATACACTCGCAAAGTCCTCTCGACCTTATGAGGAGAAAATCCCTGTGTGAGATCCTTACGACTCACAAAGGAGAAACACACTTAGGAATCCCTACGATTCCTAGAGAGAAAATACACCTGCGAGATCCTCTCGACTCGTAGGGAGAAAGTACTTTTATGAGACCCTTACGGCTCATAAAATTGAAAAGCCTTAGGTGATAGAGATCTAAACCTGTCTTCTAAGCCATCGCTCCCCAACGGGAAATGGCAAATGATGAGTCGCTTCTGGCGTTACGCTCAGTGTTAGCGGTGCTGATGCCGACCCAAAAACCAAATCCCAAGTCCTCCCGGGAAAAATGATGAGTTGCTCCTAGCATTATTCCAGTGCAGCAATACTGATGCCAAACAAGATCCAAATTCCAAGTCCCCAAACGGCGAATGATGAGTCGCTCCTGATATTATATTCCAATGCAGCGATACAGACGCCAACCAAAATCCAATTTCCCAAAATTCTTCCAGCCCTATGGCCAGTCCCCAAATTGACTACCGTATATAATCCACGGGCTCAAATAATTCTCATCACACCCAGACCCTACTGCAATCACAAGCCCCACGGTCGGTCTCCGCCATCGGAATTATGCTCCATTTGGGAAGACCCACTCATGTGTCCTCACGATACATGGGGAGAACAAAACTTACGAGATCCTCTCGACTCATAAGAAAACACCTTCTTAGGATCCTTACGACTCACAAATTAAAAACACACTTGGGAGTCCCCACGACCCCTAAGGAGAAAGTACACTTACGAGATCCTTTCGACTCGTAGGGAGAAAATACTTTTATGGGACCCTTACGGCTCATAAAATTGAAAAGCCTTAGGTGAGAGGGACCTAAACCTGTCTCCTAAGCCATCGCTCCCCAACAGGAAAAGGCAAATGATGAATTGCTCCTGGCACATGTGCATCAGTGTTAGCAACGCTGATGCCTACCCTAACCCCAAAATTCCAAACTCCAATCCAATAGACCCCTAAGTATTTAAACTGGGAACAGAAGACCCCTAAGTCGTTAAACTGGGAACAGATGACCCCTAAGTCGTTAAACTTGGAACGAGGGAAATCCCCTCACGGCAAATGATGAGTCACTCCTGGCATTACTTCAATGTTAGCGGTGCTGATGCCGACCCTAAAACCAAATCCCAAGTCCTCCCGGGGCAAATGATGAATTGCTTCTGGCACATGTGCTTCAGTGTTAGCAACGCTGATGCCTACCCTAACCCCAAAATCCCAAACTCCAATCCAATAGACCCCTAGGTCTTTAAATTGTGAACAGATGACCCCTAAGTGGTTAAAACTGGGAACAGATGACCCCTAAGTCGTTAAACTGGGAAAGAGGGAAATCCTCTCATGGCAAATGATGATTCGCTCCTGGTACCATATTCCAGTGTAGTGACGCTGATATCAATCCAATTTACATCAAATCAGCAAGACAACCAACGACCTCCCTGGCGGAATCAAGCTCCACCTCGGAAATAAGTCGAATCCTGACACCGCAGAGAGCGGAGCAAGTCAAATCCAATCCCTGACACCGCAAGAAGCGAAGCAAGTCAAATCAAGCACCGACCGTTCAAGTCGCTAAAAAGGCAGCACCGACCGTCCAAGTTGCAAAAAGGGAAGCACCGACCGTCCAAGTCGCTAAAAGGACAGCACCGACCGTCCAAGTCGCTAAAAGGGCAGCACCGACCGTCCAAGTCGCAAAAAGGCCAGCACCGACCATCCAGGTCGCAAAAATGGCGGTACCGACCGTCCAAGTCGTAAAAAGGGAAGAACCGACCGTGCACGTCGCTAAAAGGGCATAAACGACCTCCACGTCGTCAAAACGGGAACCAAATTAAATCAACCTCCACACGAAAGAAGATCCATCAATTTCATGCACACAACCCATATATATGGTGTGCATTTATTGATGGGGGCAATTTGGGGTCAAAATTTACACCCCGGTTGACCAAGTCAAAATCAAAGTCAACCCCAAGCCAAGTGGGCCCAAGCTCAGGTCAAGTGGGCCAATGCTCAGGTTGAGCCCGAACATGAAGCCGCCGGCTTCCCCAATGCTAAAATAAAAATTTTGTAATCAATAATTTTGGTGTATTTTTTTATGAATAAATGTAAGAAAAATGAGCATAAAACCAAATTTTTGTAAAACCCATGGTTCATGTGCAAAAGAAATGAGCACATGAGGCATAAGATGGGCAAAATGCTATTTTGCAAAGCCCAAGGGGCTATATGTAAAGTTTGTAGCCTATAAAGGCAAACATGATGAAAATATCTATAACAACTTTTTCATTCTCTAAAACTCTAGGGTTTTTGTGCCTCCTTCTCTTTCCTCAAAGTTCTAAACTTTTTTCTTTTTTTTGAATTAAATCAAGAGTTTAACTCTTCCTCTTCCAAAAATAAATAGTTTTTCACCACAAAACCCACAAAGGGGAGCTCGGATCTTCCATCAGATTTCAAAAGGGGGAGATTTTTAAATCTCACCCCCTTTCTCCAAGATCCGTTCAATCGAGAGGAAGAAAGAGACCCACCTCCAAAAAAACCCCACTTTGGGGAAGATCCAGGGTCCAAGAGAGAAGAAAGCAGGCCCCTTTCATCAGCTCCAAAAATATCTTAGGAGAGACCACTCACGCGTCCTTTTGGATGCCATTTCCAAATCAGTGCCTACCACTCCATATGAGATATGGAATGGGAAGAGACCATGTCTTAAACGAGTTCAGATATAGGGTTGTCCGACCTATGTTGAAAAGCAAAATCCGGACAAGCTCGAGGCAAGGTCAGTTTTGTATAAGTTTGTTGGATATTCCGAACATTCGCGAGGGTATATCTTCTACCAAACTGAGGAGCAAAAGATGTTTTGTTTTTCAGCATGCCACCTTTTTAGAAAAGGAATTTCTTGTGAAAAAATTAGTGGTCATGAGGTAGAACTGGAAGGAGTTCCAGCTAGATAAACTAACAGCTGATGATTTGGTGAAACCAAAGAATTCAATAGTCTCCAACAAATCTCAGCCTCTCCACGAATCTGGTAGGGTTCCTCATCCACCTGAAAGATACTACGGTTTCCTCGGTGACGGTAGGAACAATGATTGCATCATGGTTGATGATGACCCAACTAGGTTCAGGCAGGCCATCACGAGTTGGGACTCTGTGAAATGGCTGGATGCTATGCGATCAAAGATGGAATCCATATACACCAACAAAGTATGACTTTGAATGTTGCACCTAAAGGGGTAAAACCCATCGGGAGCAAGTGGGTCTTGAGAAGATTCTTGGTGTAGATGGAAAAGTTGAGACTTTCAAAGCTAGACTTGTAGTATAAAGCTATCGTCAATAACCAGGTGTGGTTTATGATGAAACATGTTTCTCCAATAGCTATGCTTAAGTCCATCAGGATTAAAGCACGCATCGCGGAGTTGGATCATCTGTTTTGATGTGGCAGTCAAAGTGTTTGATTTCATCAAAAAGGTAGATGAACCTTGTATATACAAGAAGGTTGTAAAGAGTAAGCCTGTCTTCCACGTATTGTACGTAGATGACATACTCTTGATAGGAAATGGTTTCCTATGCTACACTCGGTCAAGCTCTTCTTATCACGAGGATTCTTCATGGAAGATCTAGATGATACATACTATATCTTGTGGATTATGATCTATACTGATAGATCTAAGTGGATGTTGGGAGTGTCACAAATCCAAGTACATTAACACCATACTAAAGTGGTTTAGTATGGAAGATTCTAAGTGTAGTGGTTCGCCCATGTTGGGGTCAAAATTTACACTCCGGTTGACCAAGTCAAAATCAAAGTCAACCACAAGCCAAGTGGGCCCAAGCTCAGGTCAAGTGGGCCAATGCCCGGGTTGAGCCCGAACATGAAGCCGCCGGCCTCCCCCTTGCCAAAATAAAAATTTAGTAATAAATAATTTTGGTGTATTTTTTTTATGAATAAATGTAAGAAAAATGGGCATAAAGCCAAATTTTTGTAAAACCCATGGCTCATGTGCAAAACAAATGAGCACATGAGGCATGGGATGGGCAAAATACCATTTTGTAAAACCCAAGGGGCTATATGTAAAGTTTGTAGCCTATAAAGGCAAACATGATGAAAATATCTATAACAACTTTTTCATTCTCTAAATCTCTAGGGTTTTTGTGCTTCCTCCTTCCTCAAGGTTCTAAACCTTCTTCTTTTTTTGAATTAAATCAAGAATTTAACTCTTTCTCTTCCAAAAATAAATATTTTTTTCACAACAAAACCCACAAAGGGGAGATCGGATCTTCCATCAGATTTCAAAAAGGGAAGATTTTTAAATCTCACCCCCTTTCTCCAAGATCCGGTCAATCGAGAGGAAGAAGGAAACCCACCTCAAAAAAAACCCCACTTTGGGAAAGATCCAGGGTCCAAGGGAGAAGAAAGGAGGCCCCTTTCATCAGCTCCAAAAAAATCTTAGGAGTTTAACTCCTCAAAAAAATATATATATATATATATACACACACACACACACACAAAATAATAAATCTTTCTTTTTGGGAGTACAACTCTCAGTGCAGGGGCTAATCCCACTTGTCCTCTCTGTCAGGAGTTCAACTCCATAAGTTAAATCGGGAGCACAGCTCCCAGTGCAGGGACAAGGTCCCTTTTTCCCGCTGGTGCCCTGCGCTAGCACCAGCGTCCGCGTTCTAGGCACGTGAGGCGCTGGCGCTCATGCGTCCTTTGGACGCCATTTCCCCCCTCATTTTATATACACTCCACACTAAAAATACCTACCCCGTTAGAAAAAATTTCTAACGGGGCGCTACTCCGCATCCTGCAAGGGGGCTGCTAGCCCCCTTGACCCCCAGCCCACTATCCGGGTAGCGGGACCCCCGTAAAAACTCTGTGGAGCCCCCGATATATCTAAAACCCCTTCAAAACACAACACTGCACATTGAGTTCGCATGACCTGTTTGACCCGTCAATCGGAGGTTCTCTCGCTCCAAAGGCGAGGGGTAATTAACGGCAGCTTAGTCCGCGGTTGCCAGAGATTCAGATCACCACAATCAATAAACCCCAGCCTACCCTAGGCAGGGGGGATCTGTAATGCGCCTGACAAGCGCGCGCGTATTCCCATCTCACAGTCTCGGGCTTTGTCTTTACCCTCAGTGGAGGGACGGTATGTTGGAAGAGTTCCAAGCTATATACAGTGGCAAACTAGATGATAAAGGCCGAATACATCACTACCAACGATACTACCAAAGTGGATGTCTGGATATTTCTTGTTCATGAAATGAACATGGTTCTTACCATTGAGCGTCCAATAATTGTTATTGTGATAACAATGGAGTTGTGGTTTTGGCCTAGGAACGCCGGTCTCATCAGCGATCCAGACATATTCTGAGGACAGTATCACCTGATCAGGGAGATGGTTGATCTCCAAGGGATCGAGATAAGGAGAGTTGACGTGAAGGATAACACGACGGATTCACTCACAAAGGCCTTTCTCTAGAGAGACATTTATGGGGCATTGAGTATGAGATACTACAACAAATGGCCTTAGTGCAAATGGGAGATTGTTAGTTATATGTATGCCCTAGAGGCTATTATTATACATGTGATGTATATTATAGTGGATGCTTGGACATATATAGGAAGGACTTTCTTGCTCGACATGATAGTATGATATCTGGTTGCTCTTTATCTTAACATGTACACTTATTGTCTCTCTATTAGATGTCGATAAAGCCCTTAGGATGAGTACTTGACTGCCAGGATTATGATGCAGATCATACTAGTGGGGCAGAGGTAGTCGGTAGGTACGTCCTTCAAAAGTTCCTAGTCGTGGGAGTATCGAGACGGGGCATCGATATTCCAGTGTAGACTAGCGTATACGCTTCTTGACCCATATGATGGGGGATGGATGATCCCATATTCATTGGTGTTTGACATCAGAGATGGTATACGGTTCTCAGTAGAGACTTGATACACTGAACGGACTCGCCGAGAACTCCTAGATGGTATTATACCTCACGTCAGATAGCAGTTCTCTGGTGACACTGGTACAGATTAGTCTGTCGACCCGATATCGTCATAGAGTCTTGTGTGATTCCCACTGTGCTTTGATTTCCACCTTACCACGTTCAAGAGATCGTGCAAAAAGGTGGTTTTTGGGTACAGTCCCGAGTCACATAGAGGCAATGAGCGATAGGAGGGGATTTCGTCTCTCCCGGTATTGGGGGTTGATGTCACGCTATGCTCGATTGGCCATAACAAGAAATCCCTGGCCAGGATTGCTAAGATTTACTGGTAAGTGTTATCAGTAGTTTCTCGAACCGTTATGGGCCTCACATCGGCATGACTTATCAGGCTATTGGGGTCTAACGTTTACCACCCCTCAGGCTGTGATATGCGACATATCAGACGAAAAGACCGGGTTGTACGGTAGTGTTACTTACTGGATTCGCAGGAGTATGAGCAGGTTTGCTTGTTGATCTTCTGATCGCTCAATACCGGGGTAGCCGTTACATTTAGCAGACCACTTGCGGCTTGTGGGTGACAGATATGATCACCACCTACTGCCGGCGTATTGACGAGTCTTTAGAGTCCTACACAGAGGTTTCCTGACTCAGGAAAAATGAAGTAGGAGCACATATGTGATATGTGTGGGACCGAGATTAATACGGGTATGTGATACAGTATTCTATTCTCGCGATATGTGATATCGGTCGGTTATATTTGATATAGCTGGGCTGTCGAATCAAGTGTTGATTCGATAAATTGATACATTTGATATCAGTCGGTTGTATGTGATATAGCCGGATTATTAAATCAAGTGTTGATTTAATAATTTAATGTATAATTATATATTTGATATATTAATTTACATTAACTAATATTAGCTCACTTAAGCATTTATTTTTCTCACTAGTGTACACTTAATATATATGTGATATATATTATTGTGTCATGCTTGTTGCTACATGCAACATGGGTATATGAGACTCACACTATGCAAATAATAATGGAGGGTTTTATTTATTTAAAGTAAATCAAGATTAGTTGGAAATTAGTCACATGGTTGATGCTTAGTGGAAGCTTGTAGAACCCATTGACTTAGTCCACTAATTTTGTCTCACTCTAGATATTTATTAACCTAGCCATTATTGTTAGCCATGGTTTAGTCTCTACAAGAGTTATATGAGATATTTCTCACCCATGATTGCCATTCTTCACTTGCTTCTCTCCATAGTTGATTTTCTTCATCTCCTTCCTCAAGCTCTCTAGCTTTTTGAGAAATGAAGAAAATGAGTGAGAAAATAATTTCTAAAGTGAGAAAAATTCCTACTTCATCAACCTCTTCTAGACTAGCCATTTAGATTGGGTTGTTTCTTCACTAGTTCATCACTTTGTGAAGAGATAGCTTGGGTTAGTGTCTCCTCGACGTAGATCATTTTCGGCCTCGAAGACTTCAAGTAAGCTTGTGCCTTTTATCTTATGGAGCCTTTCTAGAGTCCGGGAGTTCACTACTTGGAGCGAAGGGACTACTATACGGAGCTATTGAAGTGAAGGACCGGTCTACAAAGGTTGTATTCCTTATTCACTTAGATGTAAATATGTTTGCATTCTAGTTTCGTCTAATTCTCTAGTTAAGATTCTAGTTTAGGGTTCGCGCACCAAATTTTTGAAAACGGCATGGCCGATGCCTCCCGAAACCCAGCGGCCGCCCTAGGGAACCCTGCAAGATCTGCATTGACAGGAAGACGGAGAATACTGTGTTGGCCCAGTCCTCAGAGTCACTGCCGAAGACCAAAATAGGGGTAGATGGTCCGGGCCTATTGCCTTAGGGTTGCCCCGAGTAGACTATCTCTTCATCCTGCTCGGTATCGCTCCCAAAGACCGGGATGGTGGCGATGGCTTTTTGTTAATTTTCTGGCTTATGACATCTTTCCGTGTTTTCAAAATCTGGTAGGAAGTACTTTGCGTCTTCATATTTTCGGACTTTATTCATGGAGAATGGATTTAGCTCCCCCGTGACGGTGTACTCGAGACCATCTTTGAAATACTTCATACACGGATGTTGTGTAGAAGGGATAACGTTGTATTCGTGCAACCAAGGCCTGCCGAGCAAAACGTTGTAGCAAGTCTTGGTCTCGATGACATGAAATTTGATGTCAATGACGAGTAGCCCAAAGCGTAACGTCAATATTACGGACCCGAGGGTCCATGATGACTGCGAGTCGAACCCGGAGATGGTAATTTTATCCCGAGCCAGGTGATGAACGTTCATGCAGATCTCCTTCAGCACCTTCACGTTAAGAAGGTTGACAGAGGACCCGTTGTCGACCAGGATCTTTCCTATCTTGATGTTATGGCAATACCCAGTAACATATAGAGGACGGTTGTGCTCGTACGTTCCAAGGAGATCTTCATCGCCAAATGTAATGTCAGCGGTATGAACCTCTTCCAGCTCGTCCTTCATCTTTTCTTCTGCAAGGAAAGCTTGGAACTGATCGGGTTCCTGTAATGCCCTGATCAGAGAATCTCTTGCTTCTTTAGACAGAAGGAGAGCATTCAGTATGCTCAGTTGTGAGGGTATCTTCCTCAAATGTACCAGGACATTGTAATCCACTTTGTTTTTCTTATGTGGATCTTTGGCTGCGAGCTCTTTGGTGACTCTATCATTGAGGGCAATTTCCTCAGGGACTTTTTCCTTCCCCCTGTCTTTTTTGCTTGAACCCTTGTTTGTAGGTCCGAGATTCTTTTCAAGCAACGTATGGTTACGCAGCTGAATGTTCTCGCAGTTCTTCTCTTCTTCTTCTTTTCCAGAGGTGGATTCTTTGAAGAGAGGGCCGAGAGTTATTTCTTCGTCAGAATCACTCCCGAATGTAAGAACTTGAGATTTTCCTTTTTTCGAACTAGTATCAACCATATGACAGTTGCCAGATGTTCCTTCACGCTCGCCTGTCGCAGTTCTTTGTTGTCGACGAGCTTTACGCTTCATTCGCATGAAGTGTTGCCGGTGAGCAACGTATCCTTGCTACCACTTTTTGAAGGCATTGCACTCTTCGGTAGGGTGTGTGACTCTCCGATGGAATAAGCAGTAGTTCAGATGTACATCCATTTCGTCGAAGCACGTACTCCCGGGAGTGTTTTCCATGAGAGGGGGTAGCTTCATTTTCATTAACAAGGTTTTAGTGAACCGCTTCTCTGCTTTGACTCTGCTCTTCTTTGTAGCAGGTGTACTTTGGCTTGGTTGGAGTACTTTTCGACTCGTCCTTACCGCGGCTTCTCCATCCTGACGCCGACGCTTGGCCTTTTCATAAATGGTCGTTTCACGTTCTCGGTCAACTCTGCTCTTTCGAAGGGCTTCATTTAGCAGCATGTCAATTGAGTCTTCTGGCAGTTCCGGGGATTTTAGCGTCGATCCTGCCCCCAATTCCTCTGCGTCGCTTTCCGACGCCAAGGGAGTTTCTTCGTTATTTAACGATGAATGAGAAACCGTGTGGCAACTTTCTACATAATCTTCGGTTTCTCCCGACGAGTCATGTCCCTCATCCTTGTCATTATCTCCGTTCTCAAGTATATGGTTGAGAAACTCTTATAGGGTGATTGGGGTCCGCGTCTTCTGGTTGTACTCCTCCAGCGCGTCAATGTACTTTTGCAGGTCCGTGCGCTTGTCGTTGTACTCGACAGGCTACACAGGTTTCTTGGTCTTCTTCTTTTTCTTCGAAGACTTCGAAAGCTTGGCCTGGAGGTCTTGCCCATCGTTACCAGTTTTCGATGTTGGGCGCGGTTTAAGCATCCCCTCAATGATCTCGGGCTCCAGCGGGCTTTTCCATTTGATCGCCGGACATGCTTGAAGATCCTTCAACATTCTTTTAGTTTTAGCTGAAAGGATAACTTCCCACGGAGCTTCTTCCACAAACGAGCATGATCCTGACAGCGTGTCCACCTTTTTAGGAGTGTGCCTCTGTGGCGGGTTCACCCTACAGTTCTCGGACAGCGCGAATTTCCCTTGACGGTACTGGTCCTCGACCCAGTTCTTGAAGAGGTAGCAATCCTCGATTGGGTGACTCACTACTCTGTGATAGGAGCAGTAGTTTGGATTATTGATGTCACCGGGCAGCGGTGAACGTCTTGGATTCGGCAGTGTGATGAGTTTGTTGCGCACTTCCAGTTCAAACAGTTTCCTCGTTTTATCACGGGGAAATGAGTAAGCCCGTCCTAGCTACTCTTCGAGAGATTGGCATGGGCGCGCGTTACTTTGGCAAGCAGCCGGTTTCTAATCGCTCGGCTATTGTTGAGTGTTGGCAACAAAGGCTGCTTTCCCTTTGCCCTTTACATTCCGAGGGTCCGTTTTTGAAGAGGACGGCCCATGGCCCATCTGGTCCATTTGGGCCAGCTTGTCGATCAAAGCCTGAAAGGTGGTTGGCTTGAAGAACGTCATAAACTGGGATACAGTCGCCTGCGGATCGAGGGTCCCTATGAACATGCCTGCGACCGGAGCTTCTTCAATGCGTTTTTCGCATTTTGACCATAGGTTCCGCCATCGAATTCCGCCATCGAATTGCGTATTGAACCCAGGTCTCTCCTGGCTTCACCCTGGAATTGATTAATGCCGTGATCGAAGTGCGCTCGCTTGCGCTGGCGAACTGCTGCGTGAATAGCAACTCCATTTATGTGAATGTTTTGACGGAGTCATTTGGGAGCTCCGAGTACCATTCAAACGTCGTCTCTGACAAGTTGCCAACAAACTGGCGAAGCAGTAATTTGCCGTCGCCTCCAGTATTGCCACACAAAGCTCTGAACTGAGCGACGTGTTGATGCGGGTTGCCTGTTCCCTTGTACACATGGAATTTGGGGATCGTATATCCCGGTGGATACTTGATTTGATCATACCAGCCTGGGTACGGTCGCCCGGTCTTGACGACTTGGCCAGCCGCTTTACTTGCCTGATAAGCTCGTATTTGCTGAGCTATGTAGTCATCGAGGGCGGCCTTGGAGATCGTCTCCTCCCCGGTCGTTGATAACGCTGGAAGAGGGTTTGATGTTTCCCCTCTGTCGTCCTCGATAATTATCGGTGGGTCTTCCGCTGGAGGTTCTGGCTGGATCATCATTCCCACCATGTCTTGGAACAGAAGCGTCATCTATTTTATATTAGCAGCCTGTTCCGCGGCCTCCTTATCCTTCCTTTCCACCACCCTTCGCAAGAACTCCATATCAGTCTCCTGATCCTGGTGCTGGTCGGACGCTGCTTCTGGGCTTTCTTTCTGCCCGGTGAGTGCTGCCATTTTCGTCAGCATCTCCTGGAGCTTTTGTTGCTGCTCCTAAGCTTTCGTTAACGACCGAGTTTGCGGCCGATGACTCACGGAAGCACGGCTCTCCTCTTTTCCGAAAACCATGTAAACTGTGTGCACGATCATGCCCCCAGACTTGGGGCGTTTGGATCTCTCACCTTTGGGATTTTCCGCCGGAGGTAAGAGGTTTTCTAGCCTTCTCTTTTTGTGAGAAGTCGAAGTCGAAGGAGCCATTGTGACTGGCACCTGCGTGAAAGAAGTCCTTCATTGTACGGTAGAGGGATAATTTTCCTTTTGCTGAACCTTCATTTTTTTCGGTTGACGAGAGTAGTTCTTGTTGATCACAGAATCTTGGACTTTCCGCCAGACCCTGTGGATTTGGGAAGACAACCGCTGAAGGGGTTGCTCCGGCTTCGCCTACTTCATGCTTTCAGCCGGTGGGTGGAGATTTCTTCAGCACTGCGGTTGAGGAGTTCCTCCGCACCCTGCTAAGCGGTTCAAAGCTGTTCCCAGTTGGAACAGCAGCGTCAACTTCCACCATTGGAGCTGGTGGAGTAAGTCCAGAGGGGGCAACTGGGAACAGCAGCGTCAACTTCCACCATTGGAGCTGGTGGAGTAAGTCCAGAGGGGGAGTTGCCCCCAGCTGTTCTCACCCGGCGCCAGTGGCGACGTCGAGCATGTCTTGCCGATGGGACCACCTCAGTTGTGGAAGCGGCTGCGTCGTGCCCCCTGCTTTGGTTAGGGGCTACTGCTGGTGCCAGCCTATTGAAGACTGACATTCGTTGAGATGGAACAACCAATCTTTCGATGGCCGACTTTCTGGTAGGGGAAGCTCTTTTGATGATTTCTCCCGTAGCAGGAGTTGGAATGGCCAATCTTGCGAAGACCGATCCTTTAGTAGGAGAAGCCCCTTTGACAACTTCACCTGCCGGAGCTGGAATGGCTATCCGTTTCGGGATAACTCATTCAGGTATTGCGAGCCTCTTTGCGGGCCTACTTGAGCTTTGGCTCAGCCTGTTGAAGACTGAGGTGGCAGACTTGGATGACCCGTTGAGAGGGGTCGTGGTAGTTGCAAGTCGATCGAAGACCGAATTCTTTGGAGCTTTGTGATGGCACTGGGGCGCTAAAGCTTACTGGCGGGAGCATGGTCCCGAAGAACAATCCAGTGGTGGCATGAGTCACCTGTTCCACTGGCATTGAAAATATGCAGGCCGCATTTGACCCGTATGTCACTCCTCCAGCGGGGACGGAGCGGGAGTTGCTGTTGCAGGTATACTTGGAAGCCATTGATCTTCTTTTCTCTGCACAGGAGCAAGATACCAAATCTTAGTACCTCGAATTCAGAGGCAACCATAGTAAACCGCGATTTGTTCGCGAACACGACACACGAAGTGTGGAGTGGAAAGAGAAAAAGGTCCCACCGGGCGTGCCAGAATCTGTTTACCGCCGAAAACAGAGACGAACCGCGTAGGTCGTATTGCCTGAATTTGGGGGCAGATGCTATTTGGATTTATCCGTCCACCTCTCCGAAGATACCAAGTTGATTTATGGCACCGTATATCGGAGGTTTGGACGGATGCGGCCGTTGTAGCAGACTTCGTCAGATTCCCCCTCGTTTGCGAGGGGTTTTTGATTGTGGGGACACTCTTCCCTACAGGCGCAAGCCCATGCAGTTAATTACGTTATCGCACCGCGATAACCACTTTCTCCTGCTCTAGAGGTTCACTTCGTGTCGTATATGTTTGTTTTATATTTTGGTTGCCCGTGAATTGTATACGGAGATTAATTTATGTTGTCGCCCGTAGGGCGTGGATTAGTCTAAATCCGTATATTTTTAGATTTGGGTTTGGTTTGATTTAAGGATCGTTGATCCATTTTGAGATCAAGATCAACTTAAATGTATACGAGCAGTTGGGGGCTCAGTTAATCTTTTGTTAAGGATACGTTAGTCCAATTTGAGACTAAGATCTACTTAACAGGGTGTTAGAATTATTTTTGTTTCAGATCCAACAAAAGAGCACTTGGGCTCTGTAGTTTTAGTTTAAGGACGTTTCGGTCCCTTATCGCCATTTTGGAGGCGACGTTGTGGTTTGAGAACATTTCGGTCTGTAGATCACCATTTTTGATGTGAGGTTTTCGTTTAAGGACGTTACGGTCCGTTGTTAGTTTAGGGACATCTCGGTCCATTGTCGCCATTTTGGAGGCGAGGTTTAGTTTGAGGACATTTCAGTCTGTTTTAGTTTAAGGACGTTTCGGTCCGTTGTTCATCTTGCGTACACGTGTATTTGTTACGTGACGGGATGAACGACAAGGATGTGGGATGCATCCAGTCTGGGATGTGGATTGGTTTGGGACGTGCACTTCAATTTAGGAAGTGCACCAAAATGCAGTTGGTTGTCGGGACCCGCCACCTCTCTGAAGACGTTGAAGAATTACAACGACATGTATTAGAGGTGTAGAGAAATGTACCCTTGAACCAATTCCCGTGTTGAAGGGAAAAGATCGTGGTGGAACATCTAAGAATCAATAGTCACTTTTGGAGACTAAAATTAACTTAGGGGATGTGGGTTGAACCTTGTTTTGGATATCATCATTTGACAGATCATTAGTTATGTTTGGGACTAAGATCAATTTGGGAAAGGATGAACACAGAGGGGTTTTGACTTTGGAAGAAATTAGTCAATTTGGGTTAGATTTGGGTCTCCATAATTACCCAACAGTGCTAAGTGCTGAGGCATACAATACTCACGTGCATTCCATATGGGCACTGGAGTAGTGTTAAACACTAAAGTTCTGTGGTGCTCACATGACACACGTGAGACACCTGATTAGTGTTAAACACTGGGGCCGTGTGACACTCACGTGACACACGTGAGGCGCTCAAATGTGGGTACTGTCCAATTATTTCTCCCTTTTATATAAGTGTTGAGTACTTGATTCTTATGACGTTCACGTGTGAAACACGTGAGGCATCCCAAAATTGGGTTTTGCCCCATGGCTTTATTGCCTCTCCCATTATGTAAGTGTTAAACACTTAGTTCTCGTAGTGCTCACGTGTAAAACACGTGAGACGCCCCAAATGGGGGTAATACCCTTCTATCTTATTTCCTCTTCCTTTTACAGAAATACTAAGCACTTGATTGAGGGTAGCGTGCAAAACACGTGACTGTCCTAAGAAGTGTTCCTTGCTTCTCTTTTAAACACCCGCGTGGGAAACACGTGAGGCAGTGTCAGCCGTTTTCTTTTTTTCATTAGAAACACTCACGTGGAAAACACGTGAGGTCTTGTTATAATGTTAAACACTAACGAATCACCAGGCTGTTCTTCTGTGGTTCTGAGGAATCAAGTTCTCATTTTGTTCTTTGCAAGAATTAAATTCTTTTTATAGGGTTAAACCCTAGTTTCAGAGGAATTAAATTCCTATATGTTTTTTTCCTGTAAGAGTTAAACTCTTTGAACTCAGTTCTTTCCTCTAGACTTTGAATCTGCATGACAGAATCTCCGCGATGAGAATTAAATTCTTAACTTGTGGGGAGATTTGCTTCTGGAGATCTCAACCAAAGTAAGAACTAAGTTCTTCTATGAAGGGTTAAACCCTTAATGATGCAAAGAACAGTCTTTTTGTTTTTTCCTTTACCAAGTGTTTCAAGGGAACAATTCTTTTTTTTGAGAATTAAATTCTTTCACTGTCTATTCTTTAAGTCTCTTGGGAGTTCTCTCTCTCTGCAGTCGTCTCTCTTTTTTTTTCCTCCTCTCTCCTCTTTTAACTTGAAGTCTTGGATTCTTTATATAGTGGAGAGAAGTTTGTTAATTAGTTTTAGGAAATCTCTCATTGAGAGACTCCAATTGATCTGGGGATTTTACCCACTGTTGGATCTTTGATCCAAGGGTTTCTGTCTTACAGAACATATTTTTCTTGTTTTTAACAAAATCGGGGAAATATTTTCCCATATGTAGAATCTTATTCTGTAGAATAGTGACTTTTAATCACCATTGGATTTTTAATCCAAGGATGCTCGATTTAACGGAGCACAATCTTCCTTTGTTTAGAAAGATATGGAAAATATTTTCCAACTCATGGTATTTTTGATCCGCCAACTTTCTGTTTAACAGAAAATATCATTTCTCATTTAAAAAGCTCAATAGAATTTAATTATATACTTAATCACGATTGGATCTTCGATCCAACGTTTCCTTATTGAGTAGAATTTAATTCTACGTAGGGAGGTGTCCTCGCGTGTTCAACACGTGAGGCTTATTTATTTTGTCAGCTTGTTTGATTGCAGCACCTATATGCTTTGCATATAGGCGCTCACGGTTTAACACGTGAGGCTTTTAGCCTAGTAGTTGTTTTAATTGCAGTGTCTATATGCGTTGCATATAGGCACTCACGTGTTAAAACGTGGGGCTGTTTTAGTGGGGAACTTTCCCCCACCCCCTTTTTTATAAGGGAACAAGGAATGGTTAGGATAGATTCAAGAAATTAGAAATGTAAATAATGTATAGTTGCTGATTCTTATAATTCTTGTGATATATTACTTAAGACTTCAAGCAGAACTGACATGCATAGGCCGCCAACAAAACCTGTCACGCCCCGTTTCCCAGTAGACGGAAATGGTGACGTGGCAAACCGCAATGTATTTACTATGAAATAAATACGTTAAGCGTAATTAAGCAATATATAAAAATGAACAAGAATGACAAGAGAATAAAATGAACAGCAACTTTATTTACATTCAACTTTACATACAACTGTTTGAATTAAAAAGATACAATAATCAAAAGCAAATGCCTAAACAGTGGCATACTGAAAGTAAGTGCAAGAAGAATTAGTAGTCCGGCTGAGCTGTAAGCTGGTCCAAGTCCTCCTGGCTCGGCTCTATCTCCTCAGAGTCCGGTCCTCATGACGAATATTCCAAAGAAAAAAACAGAAAGGAATGTCGTCTGCGAACTAACGCTCGGTAAGTCCCAAAAGAAGAAAGAGAAGATAGTATATAAAGTAATACAAGACCCCGTCATAATCCACGGGACAACGGCACAAGAATTCATGTAGGTGTCTTTTAAGTGACCTCTCATGCCACGATATACGCTCCGTACCAATCTACCCCTTTATCCCTGTGTAATGTATTGTATAAATTATGTTTACAAGTCTTGGCCGAAATCATGGATACAAAATGTTCAAGTATTTATATTCATGATGTAATCATGTATTCAAGCAGGCATGTCAAGTTCAAGTCAAGTTATAACCATGGTTCAGTCAAGTCAAGTCAAGTAATATATATTTGAATTTGATTTTTGAATTCAAGTATTCATGTTCATGATCAAGTATTCATGTTTGATTTTGGATGCAGGTTTGAGGTTGGACTCAGACTGGGTCAGACGCTTGTACTAATTTAACTCTTGAATTTTTAGGTTCGGGAGTTATCAGTAACTGCTGCACATGGACGACAGGATTTGTGTCTTTTTCCAAGACAATTACCATTAATAATTTCTGTTAAGAGTTTACGGATAGTTTTTAATCCACTTCAAGGCGGAAAGACATCGTGAGTCACAGGCGAGGAACTATTCTCCTCACCGGAGATTTAGTAAGTGAAGTTTCACCCTTTCTAACCTGAATAGGTAAGCACTCACTTTCTCCGGTTCCCTCAGGCTCAAGAGAATTGATCCCGCTTAAACCCATATTTACTAGAATCCTTAAAATATTGTTTTGTATATCTCGAAGGGATTTTATGAAAAATATATTAATATAGATTAAAAATAAAATCTCGAGGGGGTTTTATATTACTTAGGGTTTTCATGAGCATGTGTTTTAAGTATTGAGGCATTTTAATGATGAATACCTAGTTTTTGAAAGTTTTTGGTATTTTATTCAAAACTAGTCTTTTTTAGTAACTTGAGGGCATTTTATTGACATTTTTTTTAATCTTTCGTTTTTTAGAAAAACATAGTTTCATAATATAATGAAAATATGGATTTATAATTTTATATAATTTTAATTTTTAAAAAAATTATTTTGTTTAGAAAATTCGTTTTTCTTAAAAACCGTATTTATATCTTTTCGAGATCGAATACTCCATGAGGAGTGCTGCATCTCGTTCTACTATCCTCATGATGTGCGATAATCCGCACCATCAATTAGCGGGTTCTCTAACGAGGGTTGTAGATGCATAATTGTGAAGGAATATGAAATACCGCTTTAAAAAAAACCCGGTTTTAAAGTATGTGGTATTTTATTGTAAAGATTATTTTTCGAACAAAAAATCCATACAAATAGATATCGTGCTATGAAAGCAAAGTGTACGTGAGGGGTAAGTCGTTACCCCGTGAAGTTTTTCCTAAAAGTAAAGTTTTAACAAAACTAAAAGTAGTGATAATAAAGTTCAAACTATTTTAATGAAAAAGTTTAATTATGATTGTTTCACATGAGATTCTTGGTTAAACTTGATTCTAAATATTGATATTTAAGATTACAAGTATTGTGTAAAAATTAGGTTGAACAAAGTATAAAGGAAAAAGAGTTTCTAGGGTTTAGAAAAAGGATATCGGTAATAACTCCACTTATCGATATAATTTTAAAGTTGAATTTCAATGAAAAAGAAGAGAGCTTGGAAGGAACTTACAGTTTGAAGAACTTAATAAAAGGTTAAGGAAGAGGAGGGAGGCTTCGTGACATCGCGGAACTCCGGAATCGGTTTCGATCTTCGACGGAAGAAACTTGCTCGCTAACTCCACTTTACTTCACTTGCACTTAGGAACTTTTGAGAGAGGTTTTGCTAGAATTTTCAGAATGGTGAAGAGTTAGGGCATGGGGTGGTATTTATAATGGAGAATTAGGATTTGGGAATTAAAAATATGGATTAAAAAGCATTAAAATAGTGTTAATTGGTGAATTGAAAGGTCTATATTTGATTGCAGGAAAATCAAACAGTGCAGAAGAGTTGATGGGAGTTGAAGAGACATGTGTGCAAAACACGGAACATTTTGGCCCCATCTAAACCGTCCCCGCTGGCCCAATTGCAATATCCACCGGTCGATCTTGAGGCATTTGCCTCGAGATTCATTCCACCAGATCAACTCCGTATTTACACCATTTTCTATATATTTGATTTTTCTGAACTTTTCATTTTCCCGTGCATTGCACGTACAATCTTTTGGGCTTCCAAAAAGTTAAAAAGAAAAGTTCAAAAAAAAATTGTGTCTGATGCGAATCGAACACACAAGCTACGTCACAGCAGTGCAAAGGTTTTACTAGTGAGCTATAAGTTGTTTCTTGTTTTTATTTAACAAAAGTGACTTATAATTCAAACTCAAGCTGTAATACTCTTTTCTTGTATATTAACAGGAAAATTTTTGTACAAAGATTTTAGAGTCGTTACAGATGTTATTAAAATACGAATAGCATGGCAGTTCTAAGTGTCATGATATACTAATGATGTGTAGTGTAGCATGCGCGTCTGTGATTATGCCACATGGCAATCATTAGTAGTCGTGCTAGTATTTTATCAAGTGTGTACATAAGCATAGCAATTGGATTATAAACATGACATTTCTAGCAAATATAAGTAACATGGCAATTATACTTAGTATAGGCAGCATGTCAATTATAGCAAATATACTAATAAGTATATACAATATGGAAATTCTAGCAAATGGGTACATATGAGCATGAGTTTAAAATCAATACGAAATTTTATAAAATTTATGGCAGTCGGGTGTTGGTGAATGTTGCACACCCTCACAACACTTGTAAGCAGGCGGAAGTGGCAAACGAAAATTTTCTTGCATGCAACACCCACTCTAAACCCTAGATCTTGTACTAAACCATAACTAGAAATCTATCTAGAGTTGTTACCTACTATGATAGGGGGTTATACCTAGTGAATCGGTCATTCGGGTCTTCTTTTGGATGCGACTCCTAGTCTCCTTGGATGGTTGCAATAACCTCGATCTCCGGTCACCTTGAAGACGTAGATGATCCACCCAAGAGCTTTGGAACAAGCTTCAAACTCTTCACAAGAGTTAACTAAAAAGTCAAGTATGCTAGAAATGACTACTTAGATAATGTAGAGATGAACTAGTGGATTATTTTTATTCCTAAGCTTTTGATTCACAACTCATATGAAAGGTAAATCTTAGAGGTTGAAGAAGGAGATAACTTGGAGAGAGAAGATGAGAGTGATCAATGAAAAAATCAACCATGGAAAAAATGATATGGCTCATGGAAAATAATTGAAGTATGTATTATTTTATCTCCAAAATAATGCACCATATTTCAATAGTAATCCCAAATGGATAAAAAATAATATGAGTCATTCCTTCATCCATGCTTTGACAATTCTCCAAATTCCACCTCATATTTTTATTTTCACAAAATAAAAATCCTATTATGAGGTGTCTCCTTCTAGAAGGTGCTCTTGTACAATTAAAAGTACCTCTCACCGTATACCGTTTAAGTATACCCGTATTCGTATTCCGAAAAATACGAATACAAATAATCCAATAATATAATACCAGTATCCGGCTTAAACCAAAGCCTACCAGTATTATCCTTCCGATAATCATTCGTGTAGCTAGTACACGAACATGATCGAAACCCTGTCGTAACAACTTACGGCCTCTATATCTTTTGCCTGAACCAGGGAACCCTCTGTGTGGGACTCTAAAGACTCGATAGTACGCTGGCAGTGGGTTTAACCACAAGCACGTCAGCGGCACTAGCTATGCGTAACGGCTATCCAGGCACTTGACGAAAAGGTGGCCGACGAGCGAACTCATCCCAACCCTAACAAGCATGTAAGCAACACTTACCGTACAGTCTGGTCTCTTCGTCTGATACGTCGCATATGAAGTCTAGGGGTAGTAAATGTCAGACCCCAGTAACTTTATAAGTCATGCTGATTTATGGCTCATAACGGTTCGAGAAACTACTGATAACTTTTATCAGTAAATCTCGACAACCCTGGCCAGGGATTTGCTGTTATGGCCGATCAAGCATAGCGCGACATCAACTCCCTATACTGGGAGAGACGAAACCCCTCCTATCGCTCACCGCCTCCATGTGACTCGAGAATGTACCCAAAATCCACCTGTTTGCACGACTCAGTAAAACCGTGGTAGGGAGGAAATTAAAGCACGGTAGGAATCACACAAGACACTATGATGATCTTAGGTCTACAGATTAACCTGTACAAGTGTCATCAGAGAACTGCTATCTGAAAATAAGTATATATACCATCTAGGAGTTCTCGGCGAGTTCTGTTCGGTGTATCCATTCTCCAATGAGCACCTGTGTATAATCTTTGATATCAAACACCAATGGTTGTGGGATCAACCATCGCCCCCAGGGTCAAGAAACGTACACACTAGTCTACTCTGGTAATATCGATGCCCTGTCTCGATATACTCTCGACTATGAACTATTGAAGGATATGGTTTTAGACTGCCCAGGCCCCACTAGTATGATCTACATCATAATCCTGGTAGTTAAGCATAATCCTAAGGGCTTCATCAACATGTATATAAGATATGAAAAACAACACATCACACGTTAAGATGAAGATAAATCAGATAGCATACTATCATTTCGAGCAAAGACTGTTTCTGTACATATACATGCCTAGCATCCTATACAATACAGGCATCTAGGGCATACATATCTAATATCGGGGGTGCTATACGCCATCCGTCCGAGTTCTCACTTGTAGATGCTAATCTACTCACCAAAAGGTTACTAGCTCTAGTCGGAGCCCACGACCGTCTTTCCCTTCCATGCCGCGTCGGAAGTCTCCGCAATCGAACCTACAAATAGAAGTAAATACGCAATAATCTAAACCGACATTAGCTCTAACGAGTTAGGCATACATATATTAGAACCTATGATTAACGTGTGCTAAAGTGTTCTAACTACGTAGAACTACCTTCGGAATCATCGTTTAAATGTAAAAAGATTGAATCGAAATCTAGAAATCCATTTTATAATTTAAAAGCAAAACAACCATCGGAAAGAAACAGCAGACGTCTGGTGAAGAACACCCCAGACGTCTGATTAACAACCCAAAACCAACCAAAAACTTAAAGACAGATGTCTGAAGCTCTGGATGCCAGATGTCTGAAGAACAAATTAATTGCAACCAGAGACTTGAGATCAGACGTCTGATCAAAGGGCAGACATCTAAACAACAAAAATATGGAAAAATGGATCATAGGCTGACGTCTGGAGCTTCTTAGCCCAGACGTCTGCAGAAGAAATTTGCTAAAATGAAATTGAAGAAACCAAAAAATATTTTAAAACCTTATAAATCAAAACTCTTGCATCACAATACTCTCAACTTTCCCGAAACAAGTTGTAACCACAAGAACATTACTCTAACACACCACCACAAGACATACCCATATCAAAAACCCATTTTTGAAGGATTAAAATAATAAAAAGATTATTTTTAGCCAAAAACTATATTTTTCTTGGCAAGTGATGCAAAACCTAAGTAAAGGTGGAATATTTACCTCTTTTGAAGTTAGAAAGGAGGAAGAGAACCAAGCTTTAGGGAGTCTACAGGAGTTGATGAGGCTTCATGGAGGAAAACTTGAGAGAAAACTTGGTTTTGGACGGAGGAAATAGTAAAATTTAGGTTAGGGTTTGGGGAAAATTGAGAGTGTGTAAGAATGAAGGAGAGTGAAAGTAATGGAGGTGTTGGGAAGAAATGAGAGAGTGTTGGGATGGCCTCTCCTCTCTCCCTCTCATACTCGTGCCTCTCACCCTCACCCTCTCTCTCCTCTCTCTCTCCCACGTACACGTCTCTTTCCATTTTTCCTCCCTATGTTTCCTCTCACTTCAAATTGAATAAAAAAAGAGAGGAGAAAACCCAAATGAAAATATTAATCCACATAAAACTTGCCATGCCACATTAAGTATTGATTAGTAAAGTAGATCATGATTTTATGATTGATTTTAGAGTAGTAATTAGTATGGATGTAAGTTTAAATGCCAATTTAAGAAAACCCAATTAAATAATTGTTCTCATAAATAAAATTCATTTTAATATCAATTAAATACTAAAATAAATCTTCTAAAATTTTCGAAATGTTACACGCATAAAAAAACCATGTCGAATCAGAGTTAGATTACGAAAATATCAATGAGATTTGTAAAAAAAATATGTTTTTTCAATGTTCTCTCTATGCCTTACTTTACATGTAGATTTTCATACATACATAAATATTTTTTGTTATTTTCTTTTCTTTTCTTTTTTTACATCACACACACACAGTAACTAAAGATTATATAATAGATAAATTGTTAAATATCAAATTCTAAAGCGACAAGAAAAAATCAATTTTGCTTTTTAGGGGAAGTAATTCTTCCCCAAACCAGCAGTGTTAAAATCTAGTTATAATGGAAGCATAAGAGGGTGTGACGCTCTCTTGTTTAATTAGAATAAAATTTTCAGAAAAAACGAGAAAAATCTTTGGCATCTAAGATGAACCACGTCCTCAATTTTTTTCATATGAGAAAATATTTAAAATCAACTGCTATAAAACTATTTTAAAAAATAGTTTTAAGCCAAAATAATATGTTTAAGGAGATGGTTATGGTAAAAACAAACTACTATAATTATTACAGACATGAAATTTTTTTTTAATAATTATTACAAATCTAAGACCTATATTCAGAAACAAATCATTTCAAGAAATAAAAAATTCTTTATTTTATATTTCTTATTAGTTTAATCATAATGCAAGTAACCATAAAGCTATTGGGAGAACTCGGTTTTTGCGGGTTTTGTCCGTTATAAATCTGTTAAAAGTATTAAAACTATAAAACTTAAGATGAGTTCTACCGAACATATATGTGCAAAATTTATACTTTAACAAAACTATATTAAATTATGCATTACAATTTATAAATTAATCATAAGAATTACACCAAATAAACATCACACAACAAATAAAATATGTATATTACAATATTTAGAACTATCTGACTATGGTATACATCGAGTAGATTGAATATAGCAAACGAGTTTAATTCGGGTCATGTTTAAGGTTTGGTGGGTAAAAGTTTTTACTCGCTCGATCGGATTCAAGTGGGTATGCAGATGTTAAAAAGTCCTAGAAATATCATATGGGTTAGGATCAGGTTCGGCTCAAATCTAATCCGGCCTGCATCTCTAGTTAGTATTTGCTTAGGCCCAACGGACAATAAGTGGGCCGCCAATGTTGTTGAAAGTAATTACCCATCATTATCACTATACTAATAGAAAGTGGTATCAAAAGTGAAAAATTAAAATTTTCCACTTTTACCATCCCCCACTTTCTATTAATTTGGGTTTATGGGAAAAATCAACAAGTTAACCATTTTGTTATTTTTATGAAGTAATAGGGATAAAATTGTAAATTCCTCATTTTAAAAGAACTTCTCTTTATTTACAACCGTGGCATTAGCCCAACACTTCTCTTTATTTATCTTTGTCATTTGCTCAAAACCTTTTTTAAGTTTTCACTAAAATACTATAAGCTTTCGACATTTTAAGGTAAAATACCGTGAACTATGTTGTTTACAAACAAAAAACATGGACTTCGTTTATCACCGCTAAGTTTTTACTAAAATGCAATGGGCTCTCGACTTTTTTTCATATAAACACCATAAAGTTTATTTATTGCAAATAAATAACATGGCTTTCAACATTTTCTAGATATATACCATGGACTTTATTTATTACAAATAAATACCATGACTTCCGCTGGTTTCTAGATTAATGCAATGAGTTTTGTTTAACATAAATAAATATATACCACGATCTTTCATCATTTTTCATATAAATATCATGGACTTTGTTTATTCTAAATCAATATTATGATTTCTCGCCTTTTTTGGATAAATGCTATGGACTTTGTTTATCACAAATAAATACAATGAGATTTTATTTTTTGCATAAAAATTTTATGGATTTTGTTTATTACGAATAAATACAATGAACTTCCAATCAATTCTAGATAAATATCATGGACTTTGTGTATTATAAACAAATACCATGAAATTTTAATGTGTTCATATTAATGTCATGGACTTTGTTTATTACATAAATACCATGAACTTTAACCGTTAAGATCACTGATATAACAATTTATATGACTTATAGTTTATTTATTTTTATAGATTATTCTAAAAAGCCGCCGCATGGCTTTGGGCCTCACTGCAAGCTTCTACTATTGTAACTCAAAAGAAATGGTTTGGAACTGAAATTGTGATTTCGTAACATGACATGACATGACATGTGCAAGATAAATAAGCATAGTTTTTTAATGAAAAATAAAAGAACTTTTTATTTATGTGGGAGCAATAGGGGCCGAATAGGACGGCAGCAGTGAAGCTGGCCTTTTAGGTCCTGCAACTGAACAGTAAAAATCTTTTCAAATCTCTAAGAACTCTTTTAGTTTATATAATATCTACAAAAATCTATTCCAATCTTTTTTCACGGATAGCAAAATTCCAAGTCTTTCATAGCGTGAAACACAGGTGGCCCTCAGACATTTCAACCATCACATATAATATTCTGAACCGCATTATATATTTGTTGAACAGTGGATAATCCGTTTTCACCTGAATATTAAAGATTTTAGATAAACATTTAGTCAATTGAAATCTTTGGAAATATTCGTTGTGAAAAGAAATTTCAAGATACTCCTCCTCCTATTGGCAGTATTTGGCACAGAATCACTAGTGATCTCAGGAATATTTTGTCATACACAAAAGTTCAATGTTCAGCAGCATCTTTGTCGACTCAAGCTTTTGAGAAATTGGGCATTATGGATCTGGTAGAGACTTGCAGATTCAAAAATAAAGTAATTCTTACCAACTGGAGTAAACCCTCACCAGGTTTCTACAAGTTAAATGTGGATGGAGCTGCTCAACTCAACCAGCAGAATTCGTCACGAGGAGCAGCCATAAGGGATTCAAATGGGAAAATTATATATGCTTCTAAGTTTTTTTATGGCAAAGGTGATAGCTTGTTGGCAGAAGCTCGAGCCATGCTTGATGGACTCCAGCAGTGTTTTCTGATGAAGATTAAAAACATAAAAGCAATGAGTGATTCAAAAATCCTAGTAGATAGCATAAAAGATGCAAAGCTCATTCCTTGGAAAATTTCAAGATATCGTTCGATCTATCAAGTTCCTTCTAAACTGTACTGAAGCTGAAGTGGAGCATATTTACAGAGAAAATAACAAGCTTGCTGATTTTCTCTCTCACGAAGCTCAAAAAACGAAGACGGGCAGCACTTACCTGAGCTTTGCAATTCCAGAGAGCTTACGAGACTTGGTGAAGCTCGATCTTTCAGATCTCCCGCGATTTAGGTGGAAATGGCAGCAACCAGGAGACGAATTTGAGATGCTCTAATTTGGTGTGGATGCGAGATGGTTGTGAGAAGCCTTAATTTTTTAGTGGAGATGCAGTAACCCTAGTTTGGTGTTCTTATACTTCTTAGTTTACCTTTCCTTGGGCTTACTTCATGTAAAAAAAATATAGCTTAAAATTATGAAGTATGTGGAGGTGTTTTAAAAAAACATCAAATTTACTTAACAAAAATGTGTTAATATCTCAAAAACCCCATGTAGTTAACCATGTTTGGCACTTACATCCCTCAAGTAATTTTTTGGTAGAAACCCTCGCGCTCATCACTCGGAAACTAAAAAAAAGGCTCAAATTCAATTTCGAATAAGTCAAATGATTGTCTAATTTTACCTTACAAGCTGTATTTGATGTTTAGAGTTGAAATTGATAGACAGAGGAGGTGTTTGTGTCAATAGATTACTTGAGCCGTATATATAGGTGTCACTCATCAGGGTAAACTAAAAGTGTGTTGTGCTATTAACCCATTGATTTACTCCATACCTATCATCTGTGGATCAAGTCAAAGAAGACTTTGAAACTTTTCTGCCAAATCTGATAATCCACCGTATGTGGTGTAATAAAATGACGACTGAGATTGAACCAAGGACACTATCTTTGGATAGCCAGCTTCGACAAAGAAAAAAACTTGAAAGCCGGCATTTCACCGGATCCACGTTCATAACCATCACATCCTAATCCTGACACACCAAACCAAACCTCCACCAAATCCTCCGAGCGAACATATCTCCCTCCCTGAATATCTCCAACAGCCTTATGACTCATCTCCCTTCGTCGTTATCCTCCTCACACTAAACCCCAACTCTCCTAAACATCTATCCTCAAACCGTTCTCTATTTTCCTTATTGACACACAATCCATCTCAAACACAAAAAAACAACAAACAAACACAAACACAAACACAATAATGCCTTCCACTCACTCCCCAAGAAGACCATGATCATCCCTTCCTGATGATGCTCATAAGTGGGAGTTCCCCAGACCATGACACGTGGCAGAAGACGTGTCCCGATGCATACGGAAACAGGACGAGGACTGCACATTGAAGGCGTCCCCCGGGCTATCTTCCCGCTGCTTGGACCCGACCTTCGAGGATTCCCTGAAGAGTACTGTAAACGACCAATGGCTCACCTCCGAGCCCTCCTGCACGTTGAGCTTCCTCAGCCCTCCCAGCTCGTCTCCGAACTATCACAGCACCGAACTTCCTCGGCCTCCCGCTCGCCTCCCGCCGAGCTAAGATTCCTCGGTTCTATTGGGCGACCCAGAACGCAGATCACAGGCGTCTCCGCGAATCTCACCAGACGCGAGATATCTGCCGCCCCCACGATCCCGCGTTCCACGCCGTCGCATCCCCCATTAACGAGCATATCTCGTCATTAATGGGGGATCCCGCCATTCTCGTGGGCGCAACGCCATGGGCGTAAAGGCCGGCGAGAATCTCGCGCCCGCTAGCCCATGGCTGCCGCTATATAAACCCCTCTCTCAGAAGACTCACGTAAGGCAATTCTTAACCAATAGGCCGCTACTCTGCCCAAATACCTCGACTAACTTGATCGTCGGAGGGTCCACGGTGGTACAACCACCCCGGGACTTCTTTGCAGGTAGCTCGGCTTCACACCAAACCAAACCCATTGAGATCCACACGACTCAGGAGACAATTCTCAAACCCAATCTCAACCGTTCGTCTACGCCGTCGGCAGATCGCCAGAAGACAACATCTGAAGGAGATTCAGAGCTCCATCAGTTGGCGCCATCTGTAAGAAGTTCGAAAATTCCACTCATCGAAAGTTGATCTTCCGATCTCGAGCTGATGGCGAGTGATCATTGCGACGATCCCAGCACTAGCCACCGTCCTCTCCACAACGGGGGCGCGGACGGATCCTCTCCTCCCCCTGACGTCGTTCACGCCCTGTTTGCACGGATCGACAGGCTCGCATCCATCGTGGATGCCCTTGTCGGTGTCCAAACAGCTGGATAAGCCACCCAGATCGTCGTTCCCCTACCTCGGGACCGTGACCTCCACAGAGGGGGAGATGAAACTGCCCACGCTGGCATGACTGAACAACGCCTCGCTATTTCCAGCAGCCACAGTTCTCCCGTGGCGACCAATTCAATGACCCGCTGGGCACCACACAGCTCCATGCCGAGGTCTCACGCAAGAGCACCCCGCCCCGAGGCCCATCGCGCTCCTGTCCCTCCCGAGGAGGTGTCGGTCAGCTCGCCTACTCCCAGGCATGGCCGGCACCCTCTCCCTCGACAGGGTCGCGCGGACGGCACTCACCTGGTGACTCGAAGACGACCTCGCCAGGGGACCTGAGGAACCTCATAGAACGGAACCGGAACCGCGGCCAGGCGCAGGCCGCCAGCGGGAGGGGCCATAACTCCGAGTACGCCGAATCCTCGAGATACCACGACCGCCTCGATGCCCTCGAAAAGAAGATCGAAGGTATACATCGGGAGAGTCGTTCTTCAAGCGAGGGGGCCAGGCATGCCGCCGACTCACTTACGAAGCCCTTCACTGAAGAACTGCTCGTTGTCCGCGTCTCCTCTAGAAACAAGTCTCCAAAGGTGGCCCTCTTCGACGAAAGGTCCGACCCGAAAGACCACCTAGACGCGTTCACGGCGGGGATGAGCTTCCAGGACAACTCTGAGGCCGGCCAATGCCGAGCGTTCCCCGCCACTCTCATCCGCGCCGGACGAGATTGGTTCCGAGGACTCACGCCACGCTCCATCTCTACATTCGATGAGCTGGCCGCCCAATTCCTCGGGCATTTCGTCGGGAACAGACGGCAGAAGCGGACCGTCGATTACCTCTTCACTATAAAAAGCGGGGACAAGGAATCCTTCAAAGGATGCGACACCCGCTTCTACAACGCTCTTCTTGAAGTCCCAGAGCACCGGGACGAGACTGTCATCACGGCCCTTAGGTCGGGTCTTAGGCACAAGGAGTGGCTCCGCTCCTTCGCATTAGCGCAACCTAAGACCATGGCCGAGGTAAAAGCCTGGACCGAGCGAGAAATCCAGCTCGAATCCGAGGTAAATGCGAACCTACCCCGGAGCGACCAGGCCGATCAAAAGAAGAGGGGTAGAGAAGAGAAGAAGAAGATTGACCGGCCAAAGCCGTACTCCCCGAAGTTCCAGAAGTATACCCCGCTCAACATCTCCCAGACAGAGCTGTTGGAGGAGGCAAAGGGCGAGCGATTTTTCAAACTCTCTCCGGTCACCAATAGAGCGGCTAAACGGACACGAGGTCCTTACTGCACCTTCCACAGGTCGCAGGGACACCCCACCGAGAACTGCAAACAGCTTCGCGACTACATCGAGGAGTTGATTCGCTCGGGGCACCTGGCAGAGTACTTGCAGGAAAAGCGACAAGCAGACCGGGAGCAGGAGAACCATCCCCCTCCCGGCGAGTTGACGATCGGCCAAATCATGGTCGTATCAACGGGGAGTGCGCCTGGAGCCGGCAAGATTCGACGCATCCTGCCGGTCAAGGGGACTAGCAGCCAACTCCGGAAGAAGAGCAAAGCAGCCGAGCTCATCACTTTCACCGACGAGGACCTCCACGGGATATCCTTGCCTCACAACGACCCCCTGGTGATTACAGCACGGGTCCACCGCTACGAGGTTCAAAGGATACTGGTCGACTCGGGAAGCTCGACAGACATACTTTTCTACGACTGCTTTTTACGTATGGGGCTCGGCCCGTCGGACCTGAGGCCTGTTAGGGTAAAAATTTACACCCCGGTTGACCGAGTCAAAGTCAAGGTCAACCCCCAAGCCCAGGTCAAGCGGGCCCATACCCAAATCGAGCCCGCGGTCAGCCTCCTCCATGCCAAAATATAGATTATGTAATAAATAATTTTTATGTAATTTTTTATACATGAATGCATGCAAAATGGGCATAAAGCCAATATTTTGTAAGCCCATGGCTTATGTGCAAAAAGAAATGGCACATGAGCCATGAGATGGGCAAAATGGCATTTTGTAAAGCCCAAGGGGCTATATGTAAATATGTAAGCCTATAAAAGGCAACATGATAATGAATAAAGTAACACTTTTCATTCTCTCAAAAAAAAACCTAGGGTTTGTATTTCTTCCCCTTTTCTGAAGGTCTCAAACCTTATTCTTTCTTTTGAATTAAATCAAGAGTTTTACTCTTCCTTTTCAAAAACAAGATAGTTTTTCACCACCAAACCCACAAAGGGGAACTTGGATCTGTCTTTAGATCCCCAAAAGGAGAGATTTTGAGATCTCACATCTCTTGATCTTCAAGATCCAGCTAACAGAGGAGGAAGAAGAAGAACCCCTTCCATTAACCCCAAAAACACACTTAGGAGTCCAACTCCACTCTGATTTCTCTTCCGAGAATCTTTTTTTTAGGCTAAAAGCCTCTTTTCCTCACCGGCGCTCAAGCGCAGAGTGCCCACGTGCCGACACGTGGTGCGCTTGCGCTCAAGCGCAAAGCGCCCACGTGCCGACACGTGGCGCGCTTGCACAACAGCGCCCTGCGCTCGAGCGCAAAGCGCTCACGTGCCGACACGTGGCGTGCTCGAGCGCAAGTCGCCCTAGTGCCGACACGTGGCGCGCTTGCGCTCCAGTGCAAGCGCTCGAGCGCAAGTCGCCCCAGTGCCGACACGTGGCGCGCTTGCGCTCAAGCGCACAGCGCTCTGGCGCATGTCGCCCCCGTGCCGACACGTGGCGCGCTTGCGCTCAAGCGCACAGCGCTCTGGCGCAAGTCGCCCCCGTGCCGACACGTGGCGCACTTGCGCTCGAGCGTCAGGCGCTGATGCGCAAAGCGCCCACGTGTCGACACGTGGCGCGCTTGCGCTACAGCGCCCTGCGCTCAAGCGCAGAGCGCCCACGTGTCGACACGTGGCACGCTAGCGCCTGAGCGCACAGCACCTGCATCCTTTGGATGCCTTTTCCCCCTCTTTTTATGTACATACATATATATATATATACATATATATATATACATATTTACACACACACATACTCCACGACACTGTCCCTGTTAGAAAAAAATTTCTAACGGGACGCTGGCCCGTACCCCGCAAGGGGGCTGCTAGCCCCCTTGAACCCCAGCCCGCTATCCGGGTAGCGGGACCCCCGTAAAAACTCTGTGTGGCTCCCGATATACCCAAAACCCCCTTTCAAAACACATCGCACGCACACTGCACATTGAGTTCACATGACCAGTTTAACCCGTCAATCAGAGGTTCCCTCGCTCCAAAGGCGAGGGGTAATTAACGGCAGCTTAGTCCGCGGCTGCCGGAGATTCGGATCCCCACAATCATTAAACCCCGGCCTACCCTAGGCAAGGAGAATCTGTAGTACGCCTGACAAGCGCGCGCGTATTCCCATCTCAATGGGGTGACGAAAAACACCCTACAGATTCTGGCACGCCCGGTGGGACCTATCTCTCCTCCCATATTTCGGGTTAAACGTTCATACGAACTCAATCAATTTACATGTCTATATTTATACTAAAATAATGCTCTTTCATGCAGGTTTTCAAGCAATCGCCTTTCAACAATGTCTCCAATGATGAACTCAGCTCTCATCTCTTACACGATGAAGATGGACTCCAAGACGATCCTCCTAGCCAGTCTTGGGCGACAGTGGGAGGAGCCGCTTCTACCGTTCGGCTCTATTCTGTTCGTGCCCGCTAACGCCATTCCCTCTCCTCAAGCTCCAGCAACAGACAGACCGGTCTCGAAAGGAAAGAGACCAAATGTGATGATCTCGAGGGCGCCCCAACTCAAACGCAAGTCGGTGTCTGAACGACTTTCCTTGGCCCCAACTGAGGGCAAGGCCATCAACACCAACAAAGCTATAACGCGTCTTGAGCAATCTCCAGCGGCGCCTCCGACAACTGCTCGATTGGGTGTCTTCTCAAGCCTCCCCATCACTCAGCCTATGGCGGCTCCCCGAAGAGCAGAAGCCTGCCAAGCGCTTAAGGCAGAGAAGCTGAGGCAGAAACGGTTCAGATATAGAGCCAACAAAAGGGCTAGGGCTCTGGCCATGTTAAAATTTATGAATTTCCAAAGCCCGAACCGCTCCGCGAAATCAGCCGCCAAAGACAAAGAGATGGCTGGGTATGTGTTCCGCACTGTCTATATGGTCGGACATGAAGAAACGAACCCACCTACGCTTCACAGCCATGGTGATGATATGGTTGACGCTACCCAGCATCGGCTCGATCTAAATGATGAAGAGCCCGCTCAGACCGATAAGCCAGAGGAGCCCGTGGTTCCTACGGAATTGAACTCAGGCAATAAAGATTACCCGGTTGTCATAGCCGGAACTACAGAACAAGCATTATTCCAATGGCTTCAAAGGAAATTTCAGGACAGGGATGAGAAGATGGCCGAGGTCTATTCCAAAGTCGACGAGCTGGCAAACGTCGTGATAGATCTCGCGACCCAAGTCGCCCGATTGCAATTACAGCAGAATCAAATTTTGGCTCATGAGCCAGGGATTGATACCCCGGGGCAGCCAACCGATACCCTTTCAACCTAAAAACGGAGCGCCTTCACGAAAAAAGGCCGCAATCAGCCTCCAATCCCTCCGACACATACGCCGGGAGGGAATCGCCTCTAAAAGAGAAACTGGAGAAAGTCTATTCTTTCAAAAGGGAAAAAGTCCACAAGATATTCAGGGACGCCCTAAGAAACGGTCTACAACTGCCGGAATCAAAGAGACCGCAAGAAGCGAATATGACCGACGACCCAGAATATTGCCCCTATCACAGGGTGATAGGTCATGCCATTGAGGACTGCTTCGTCTTCAAAGATTGGGTCGAAAGTCAATACAAGATGGGAGAGATAGAACTGTCTAAAGGCACGTTAGCAAACAGTCAAGCTACGACCGCCGATTTCATGCAAATGGAGACCGGAGCCTTTCGGGAACCTAATCCTCCCAGACATGTGCCATTATCTGAAAAGAGCGAACCAAAGACCGATCGACCTCGAGGACCAGCATCAGTAAAGGCACCTACTCCAATGGAGAGAAAGAAGAAGGTATACTCCTTCAGGAGGGATGAAGTCCTTAGTAGGTAACTTCTTACTCATCTACGCTAAAGATCAAAGCCTTCCTCAAGAGGCCACCGAGCAAGTTCCCTGCGCGGTCCATCTCGGGCTGTACTAAGGATCAGAAGCCCTCAACCTCGGCAAACGCCGACCAATCCAAACTAGCATCTTGTCTAACTCATTCTAAGAGAAGTGGTCATCGGTCCAACTCAAAGGAATGCAAACCCATACCTTTCAACTCGAAGGAGCCAACCGACGTACCTTAAGTGAACGATCACCACCTCGACTTCGGGGCCATAAGGACACCGGTCTTTGTACACTTGACAAATAATTAGATTTCACTCGACGCACGATCGCCAACTAAAGGACTGGTCGCCGACCTAGGGTCTGGCTCGTCAGCCGAGGAAAACGCTAACAGACTGGTCGCCGACCTACGGTCTGGCTCGTCAGCCGAGGAAAACGCTAACAGGCTCACACAAGGAAACATTGCCACACAAAAATTTGCAAAACGGCTTTATTCACAACTCGGGAGTCTATACAAAGGTACTATAGGCTCCTCAGCCTTACAAAATTGCCCGAAGGCTTACAAAATTCCAAAAAAAAAGGAAGAAGGCAAAAAGGCTCAGGCCTCGGGACCAGGGAGGACCTCGATATGCTTTGCGCCAGTATCAGTAGCCGGGGTGGTGGCTTTAGGGTTGGAGCTCCCAACGGGAGCTTCAGCACTAGGAGCCGGGGTGATCGCCTTATCCCCAACGCTCCCACCAGAAGCCTCCCCCCGGCAGCACTTCCGGCGGCATCCCCATGCGTCTCATCCTCGAGGGGGTACTCGAGCCGGAGCCCGCCGTCAGGAAACTCCGGCATCAACGCCTTGACGGCATCGAGAGCCTGATGCCAGACGAGGGCCGAGGCGTCAGCAAGGTCGGCGTAGAATTGATTCGACGTCTTGTAACTCTCCACCGCTTTTGCGGCCCGGAGGTCGGCGCGCTTCACCCCTTCCTTCGCCGCCTCGTTTTCCCTCTTAAGGATGTCCCGCGTCTTCTTCAGCGTGGCGTTGAGCACCCTGGCCTCCTCCAACTTAGCCTCGACGACCTTGTTGGACTCCTTCAAAATTCGGATGGACTCCCTGCATTTGGAGTTCACCCCCTACTCGGCGGCCACCCGATCTTCGAGGGCGGCGATCATCTCCCTCGCCTGACGCAGCTCCAGGCTCATGCCTTCCTCCCTCGAGGAAGACTCGCCCGCTATCTGCATCGTCGGGGCAATTTCCTCGTGCTCCATGTTGGCGATGAGGGCGCAGTGCTGGAGGACCTGAGAAAAATAAAAGGAGGGGTTATATCCAACAAACAAAAGATGTGTAACGAAAACCCAAACGGGAGGCGGATACCGACCTGAACAGCCTCCTGAGCAATGACGGCGACTTGGGCCTTGAGGGTCCCCCGGGGACTTTTGCCCCCTGCCGACCGTTCCATCTCCGAGAGCAAGTTGTCGGCGACGGTGTCACGCCCCGCTTCCCAAAATACGGAATACGAGGGGTTGACAAGGCCAGCCATGCTCCTACGGTCGAGGAAATATCTCTCCGTAGTCACACTTCGGCTTCTAGCTTTACGTGGTAATCAGTAATCAATGCACAGGTAATGAGAAATGCAGTAACTAAATCAAAACAAATACAAAAAAAACTAACCAGATGGAGATCAAGAGAATATAGCTCTGGGTAGCTGATCAAGATGTCCGCGATATCCTCGAGGTACGTCAGGTCCTGGTCCAGGCTAGATCCACTTCTCACTCTGAGCATGCATACTCAGGTCGTCAGAGCGACATGATAGCAATATATATATATATATATATATATATATATATATGTATGGATACAAATGGTAACTCGTGCGATAATAATGAATATATAACAGTAATCAAAAGATTAAAGACGTGAACAGGAAGTAGTCAATGCAGGTGTAGGGTGTTTTTCGTCACCCCATTGAGATGGGAATACGCGCGCGCTTGTCAGGCGTACTACAGATTCCCCCTGCCTACGGTAGGCCGGGATTTAATGATTGTGGGGATCCGAATCTCCGGCAGCCGCGGACTAAGCTGCCGTTAATTACCCCTCGCCTTTGGAACGAGGGAACCTCCGATTGACGGGTTAAACTGGTCATGCGAACTCAATGTGCAGTGTGCGTGTGTTGTGTTTTGAAAGAGGGGTTTTGGATATATCGGGAGCCACGCAGAGTTTTTACGGGGGTCCCGCTACCCGGATAGCGGGCTGGGGGTCAAGAGGGCTAGCGGCCCCTTTGCGGGGTGCGGGGCAGCGCCCCGTTAGAATTTTTTTCTAACAGGGACTGCGTCGTGGAGTATGTGTGTGTGTAAATATGTATACATATGTATATATATATGTATGTACATAAAAACAGGGGGAAAAGGCATCCAAAGGATACGTGGGGGTAGCACTTTGGGCGCTGTGCGCCTAGGTGCTGTGCGCTCAGGCGCTAGAGTGCCACGTGGGCGTTCTGCGCTTGAGCGCTGGGCGCCACGTGTCGGCACGGGGGCGACTTGCGCTCGAGCGCTTGCGCTTGAGCGCAAGTGCGCCACGTGTCGGTACGGGGGCGATTTGCGCTTGAGCGCAAGCGCGCCACGTGTCGGCCGGGGGCGACTTGCACTCGAGCGCTTGCGCTGGAGCGCAAGCGCGCCACGTGTCGGCACGTGGGCGCTTTGCGCTCGAGCGCTGAGCGCTTGAGCGCAAGCGCGCCACGTGTCGGTACGCGGACGCTCTGCGCTTGAGCGCCGGCGAGAAAAAGAGGCTTTTAGCCTAAAAAAGATTTCTCGAAAGAGAAATCAGAGAGGAGTTGGACTCCTGAGTGTGTTTTTGGGGTTAATGGAAGGGGTTCTTCTTCTTCCTCCTGTTGTTTGGCCGGATCTTGAAGATCAAGAGATGTGAGATCTCAAAATCTCTCCTTTTTGAGATCTGATGGGAGATCTGAGTTCCCCTTTGCGGGTTTTGTGGTGGAAAACTACTTAGTTTTGGAAAAGAAAGAGTAAAACTCTTGATTTAATTCAAAAGAAATGAGAAGGTTTAGAACCTTGGAGAAGGAGCAGGAGGCACAAAGAGCCCTAGTTTTTAGGGAAATGAAAAGTGTATGCTTTATTCATCATCATGTTGCCTTATATAGGCTTACATATTTACATATAGCCCCTTGGACTTTATAAAAATGGCATTTTAGCCATCTCATGGCTCATGTGCCATTTCATTTTTGCACATAAGCCATGGACTTACAAAATATTGGCTTTATACCCATTTTGTTTACATTCATGCATAAACAATTACATAAAAATTATTTATTACATGATTTTGTTGTTGGTATGGGGAGGCTGACTGCGGGCTCGACTTGGGCATAGGCCTGCTTGACCTGGGCTTGGGCCCACCTGGCTTGGGGTTGACTTTGATTTTGACTTGGTCAACCGGGGTGTAAATTTTTACCCCAACAAATTGCCCTCATCAATAAATGCACACAGCATATGTGGGTCGTGTGCATGAAATTGATGGATCTTCTCTTGCGTGGAGGCGGCTTGCTTTGGTTCCCACTTTTTGGGATGCACTGCCCTTTTTATGACATAGACGATCGGCGCTTGACGCGTCTCCGAGATAGAGTGTCCGTGGTAGACGTTTCCCTAGCCCGGAGTGATTTCGTTGACGTGCCCCCGGCGCGGAGTGTCACTGGTCGACGTTTCCCCGAGGCGGAGTATCGGCTGGTTGACGTGTCCCCGAGACGGAGTGTCTGCTTGACGTTTCCCCGAGACGGAGTGTCGATGGTCGACGTGTCCCCGGCGTAGAGTGTCTGCTGGTTGACGTATCCCCGAGACGGAGTGTCTGCTGTTGGACGTTTTCCCGTCACGGAGTGTCGCTGATCGACTTTTCCCCGGCGCGGAGTGTCGCAGGTCGATGTTTCCCCGAGGCGGAGTATCGGCTGGTTGACGTGTCCCCGAGACGGAGTGTCTGTTGTAGGACGTTTCCCCGAGACGGAGTGCCTGTTGTAGGACGTATCCCCGAGACGGAGTGCCTGTGGTAGGACGTTTCTCCGAGACGGAGTGCCTGTTGTAGGACGTTTCTCCGAGACGGAGTGCCTGTTGTAGGACGTTTCCCCGAGACGGAGTGCCTATGGTAGGATGTATCCCCGAGACGGAGTGTCTGCTGTAGGACGTTTCCCCGAGACGGAGTGCCTGTGGTAGGACGTTTCCCCGAGACGGAGTGCCTGTTGTAGGACGTATCCCCGAGACGGAGTGCCTGTGGTAGGACGTATCCCCGAGACGGAGTGCCTGCTGTAGGACGTTTCCCCGAGACGGAGTGCCTGTGGTAGGACGTATCCCTGAGATGGAGTGCTTGTGGTAGGACGTATCCCCGAGACGGAGTGCCTGCTGTAGGACGTTTCTCCGAGACGGAGTGCCTGTGGTAGGACGTTTCCCCGAGACGGAGTGCCTGTTGTAGGACGTATCCCCGAGACGGAGTGCCTGTGGTAGGACGTTTCCCCGAGACGGAGTGCCTGCGGTAGGACGTTTCCCCGAGACGGAGTGCCTGTTGTAGGACGTATCCCCGAGACGGAGTGCCTGTGGTAGGACGTTTTCCCGAGACGGAGTGCCTGTTGATTTGACGCAGAGATCGATGTTGGAATTGGTTGGTTTGATTTGTTTGATTTGAGTTGACATCAGCATCGCTATACTGGAATATGGTACCAGGAGCGAATCATCATCTGTCTTTGAGAGGATTTGGGAATCGGTTTTTTGTCGGCATCTGCATTGCTGCACTGGAATAATGCCAGGAGCAATTCATCATGTGCCCCGAGAGGATTTGGATTTGGTTTGTTTGGCATCTGCATTGCTGCACTGGAATAATGCCAGGAGAAACTCATCTTGTGCCCCGAGAGGATTTGGATTTGGTTTGTTTGGCATCTGCATTGCTGCACTAGAATAATGCCGGGAGCAACTCATCATGTGCCCCGAAAGGATTTGGGAATTGGTGGCTTAGGAGACAGGTTTAGATCCCTGTCACCTAAGGCTTTTCCATTTTGTGAGCCGTAAGGGTCTCACAAATCATTTTCTCCCTACGGGTCATAAGGATCCCGTAGGTGTATTTTCTCCTTAGGAGTCGTGGGGACTCATAAGTGTGTTGCTCCTTTGTGAGTCGTAGGGATCTCACGTGGGAATTTTCCCCTCACAAAGTCGAGAGGACTTTGCGAGTGCATTTCATTTCCCTTTATTTTTTACGAGTTTGCGCCCTTTCGGGTTTTCACAAACTCGCCGGCAGTCCTGCTGTTTTTACTCACGGAGCCCTTTCGGGTTTTCATCCGTGCCCATTTTGCTTGTGGACATACCATTCTTTTTTTTTCTTCTCTTTTTTTTTTGAGAGATCGAGATTGTTTTACGCCCGTGGATTGTATACGGTTTTGCAGGATGAATGATCCAGACCGTAGGGCCGGAAAAATTTCAGGACTTTGTTGGCGTCTGCATCGCTGCACTGGAATGTAGTACCAGGAGCGACTCATCATTCGCCGTTGGGGTATGGGATTTGGAATTTGGTTGGCGTCTGCATCGCTGCACTGGAATATGGTACCAGGAGCGACTCATCATTCGCCATTGGGGTGTGGAATTTGGAATTTGGTTGGCGTCTGCATCGCTGCACTGGAACATGGTACCAGGAGCGACTCATCATTCGCCATTGGGGTGTGGAATTTGGAATTTGGTTGGCGTCTGCATCGTTGCACTGGAACATGGTACCAGGAGCGACTCATCATTCGCCATTGGGGTGTGGAATTTGGAATTTGATTGGCGTCTGCATTGCTGCACTGGAACATGGTACCAGGAGCGACTCATCATTCGCCATTGGGGAATAGGGGAGCGATGGCTTAGGAGACAAGTTTAGATCCCTGTCACCTAAGACTTTTCAATTTTGTGGGCCGTGAGGGTCCCATAAAAGCATTTTCTCCCTGCGAGTCGTAAGGATCTCGCGGGTGTATTTTCTCCTTAAGAGTCGTGAGGACTCCTAAGTGTGTTTTTCCTTGGTGAGTCGTAAGGATCTCACGAAGGTTTGTTCTCCTCATGCATCGTGAGGACACATGAGTGGGTCTTTCCAATGAAGCATAATTCCAAAGGTGGAGATCAGCCGCGTAGCTGGTGATTGCGGTGGGATATGGGTATGATGAGAATTATTTGAGCCCGTGGATTGTATACGGTAGTCAATTTGGGGACTAACCGCAGGGCCGGAAGAATTTTGAAAAAATGGATTTTTGTTGGCGTCTGCATCGCTGCACTGGAATATGGTACCAGGAGCAACTCATCATTCGCCAGTTTTTTTTTTTACCGCGATTGCTCTATCATTTCAGCTTTTCTTTATTTTTCTTTTATTTACACATTTTTTTATTTACATACATATATATATTTTTTTACATTCCCAGTTTAACGACTTAGAGATTGATTGTTCCCAGTTTAACGACGTGGCGGTCGATTGTTCCCAGTTTAACGACGTGGCGGTCGATTGTTCCCAGTTTAACGACGTAGCGGTCGATTGTTCCCAGTTTAACGACGTAGTGGTCATCTGTTTCCAGTTTAACGACTTGGAGGTTATCTGTTTCCAGTTTAACGACTTGGAGGTCATCTGTTTCCAGTTTAACGACGTGGTGGTCATCTGTTTCCAGTTTAACGACGTGGAGGTCATCTGTTTCCAGTTTAACGACTTGAAGGTCATCTGTTTCCAGTTTAAAGACGTGGAGGTCATGTGACGAAGAGCTCAGAGAAGATACCTGATTGAGTAGCTGTAAGGGGCACCGCTGGAGTTTGCCCGAGATGCCTTATTACTTTGTCAGTGTTGATGGCCTTGCCCCCAGCTGGGGCCAAGAAAAATCGTTCAAATACCGACTTGCATCAAATATGGCAATTGGAAATTGTTAACCTGCAAATAGAAACATTATTTCAGTATAGGCAATCGATATGTATATTGATTGAGTTCGCATGAACATTTAACCCGAAATATGGGAGGAGAGATTGGTTCCACCGGGCGTGCCAGAATCTGTAGGGTGTTTTTCGTCACCCCATTGAGATGGGAATACGCGCGCGCTTGTCAGGCGTACTACAGATTCCCCCTGCCTACGGTAGGCCGGGGTTTAATGATTGTGGGGATCCGAATCTCCGGCAGCCGCGGACTAAGCTGCCGTTAATTACCCCTCGCCTTTGGAGCGAGGGAACCTCCGATTGACGGGTTAAACCGGTCATGCGAACTCAATGTGCAGTGTGCGTGTGTTGTGTTTTGAAAGAGGGGTTTTGGATATATCGGGAGCCACGCAGAGTTTTTACGGGGGTCCCGCTACCCGGATAGCGGGCTGGGGGTCAAGGGGGCTAGCAGCCCCTTTGCGGGGTGCGGGGCAACGCCCCGTTAGAATTTTTTTCTAACAGGGACAGCGTCGTGGAGTATGTGTGTGTGTAAATATGTATACATATGTATATATATATGTATGTACATAAAAAGAGGGGGAAAAGGCATCCAAAGGATGCGCGGGGGTAGCACTTTGGGCGTTGTGCGTCTAGGTGCTGTGCGCTCAGGCGCTAGAGTGCCACGTGTCGGCACATGGGCGCTCTGCGCTTGAGCGCTTGCGCTGGAGCGCAAGCGCGCCACGTGTCGGTACGCGGGCGCTCTGCGCTTGAGCGCCGGCGAGAAAAAGAGGCTTTTAGCCTAAAAAAGATTTCTCGAAAGAAAAATCAGAGAGGAGTTGGACTCCTGAGTGTGTTTTTGGGGTTAATGGAAGGGGTTCTTCTTCTTCCTCCTGTTGTTTGGCCGGATCTTGAAGATCAAGAGATGTGAGATCTCAAAATCTCTCCTTTTTGAGATCTAATGGAAGATCTGAGTTCCCCTTTGCGGGTTTTGTGGTGGAAAACTACTTAGTTTTGGAAAAGAAAGAGTAAAACTCTTGATTTAATTCAAAAGAAATGAGAAGGTTTAGAACCTTGGAGAAGGAGCAGGAGGCACAAAGAGCCCTAGTTTTTAGGGGAATGAAAAGTATATGCTTTATTCATCATCATGTTGCCTTATATAGACTTACATATTTACATATAGCCCCTTGGGCTTTACAAAAATGGCATTTTAGCCATCCCATGGCTCATGTGCCATTTCATTTTTGCACATAAGCCATGGGCTTACAAAATATTGGCTTTATGCTTATTTTGTTTACATTCATGCATAAACAATTACATAAAAATTATTTATTACATGATTTTGTTGTTGGTATGGGGAGGCTGGCTGCGGGCTCGACTTGGGCATGGGCCTGCTTGACCTGGGCTTGGGCCCACCTGGCTTGGGGTTGACTTTGATTTTGACTTGGTCAACCGGGGTGTAAATTTTTACCCCAACAGCAGGTATCCAAATGAACAGGCCGACAGTAAAGCAGTAAACAGTAAGGCAGATAGGTTGAATCAGTAAGCAATGCATGTCAATGTTATTAACCCTATCAGTCTCTAAGTCTCACTATATAGGTCACTAAGCCTATCGTCAGTCCAAGTGTGAGAGTCAACCACGCAGGAGTATCCCTTTACGATTTGAGACTTCCGCTGGTGCCTGAGTCACCTGTCTTCTTAATCCTTCAGCTAACAGGTCGTTTGTTCGCTCATGGGCTTCCTTCAGACCTTGCAGTGCATTCAGAATCTCTACGGTCTGATTCTGGGGAGTGGAGATAGAAGAAGAGTCGTTGGAAGACATGGTCCTGAAACAACAATTTTGAGGACGATATAAGGCACAAGCTATAAGAATTAAAATACAATATGGATTAGGCAAGGAATCAAGAATATCGGGTGTGATGAAATTTAATACAGGTGGAAATCAATTGTAGAACTCCAAGTCACTCAAACAGAGTACAGTATTGTAACTATGCTGCAGTTCACAATTACAACCACGTAACTCTACCAAGTAGCTATGGATTAGCCATGGCAGCCAAGAATTTGGATCGGTCCATCGGTTCTACAAAAAAGGAAAATACACAATGGGAGTTAGTGACGCCAGAAAGAACGGGAGAAAATATGCAAGTTCAGACAGGTCGCCTAGGCTCCTAACTTACCCATAAATCGAGCGGGGCTGAGCCCGGCCCAACTGAGGGCCTGCTCGGAAAGCAAAACATCGGCCCGTTGGATAGGCTCCCACGCCGACATCGCCTTCGCTTCGTGAGAGGAAGACTGCTTCACCCGCGGGCAGTCGGCCCTGTGCCACTGTACAGACATAGGCCAATCCTCATCCTCGGGTGGCCCGACAAATATGAACTTCTCCTTCCATTCATGGATGGAAGAAGGAACTGCTACGACCCCCGACCCGGCCTCCCCTCCCTTATGTTTTCTAAAGGAAACATACACCCAGCTCGGCTCGTTCTTACGGGTGTCGGGATGATTTTTATAGCAAAGGGAGGAAAGGAGAAGGGTCAAGCTGAAGGGGATTTCTTCGAGTTTCAACCGGACCAGGAACCCGAGGAGAATCCTCCACGAGTTCGGCATTAGCTGGCCCGGAGCTAGTTGAAAACAACACAGCGCCCCGCATACCTCGGGGGAGAAGGGCAGACGCATTCTAGCCCAAAAGGCATTCAGGTACAAGGCGATCTCCTTGCCCTGCACCTGGTCCGTCCTCTCTCCCTCCCTAGCCAAGCACAGCGAATAGCTAGGGGGAATGTGGAAGCGAGCCCGGATTGTGGTGAGCTCGTCCACATTCCTCAGGAGGGAGGGCGCATCACGAGCATTCCGGATACGCTCTTTGGGAACCCTCCCCGTCGCACGACCACGGGAAGCGCAAGTAACCCTAACTCTACAAGGGGAATCCGACTCGGATGGGGCAGAGGAAGAAGCAGCGGAAGACTCCCTAGACTCTACTATGACTATCTCAACAGACTCCCTAGAGGAAGACATCTAACCTGAGTTAAAGAAGGAGTCCTCCGAGGAAAGAGCGCAAGAGATCCGACCTAAAGGAAAGAGCGTCGAGCTAACTCACGCAACGATGGAGAAATGATAGCGAAGTGTGAACCCTTGGGGGATCCCACCTCTATTTATAGCATCTGGCAAATGCATCCAACAGCGCAGATCGTTTCCCGCCAAAACAGCGCTTCGCGCTCGACGGCCGTCGACGTTCCACATGTCGCACGACCATTGAACGCGTCCCTTCGAGCGCAGAGGACAGCGGCGACCCATCACGTCAACCAACCGGCGTCGGACACGTGGCCTAACGCCTCAACGAACGTACGATCGAACCGGCGCTCCCTCTTTAATGCACGATCTCCTCTCTGATTCGCCGACGTCATCAAAAGATACGCCTAACTGCCTCGGGAATCCGTGCCGACGAGGTCTTCAACTACGAACTGAGCCCGCGTGACCGATCGGACCACTCTCGACCCAACCCATAAATAGGCCGGGACAAGAGTGGGGGGCTAATGATGATGCTCATAAGTGGGAGCTCCCCAGATCATGACTCGTAGCAGAAGACGTGTCCCGATGCATACGGAAACAGGGCGAGGACTACACATTGGAGGCGTCCCCCGGGCTATCTTCCCGCTGCTTGGACCCGACCTTCGAGGATTTCCTAAAGAGTCATGTAAATGACCAATGGCTCACCTCCGAGCCCTCTTGCACGCTGAGCTTCCTCAGCCCTCCCGGCTCGTCTCCGAGCTATCACAGCACCGAACTTCCTCGGCCTCCCACTCGCCTCCGAGCCTCCTGCCGAGCTAAGATTCCTCGGTTCTATTGGGCGACCCAGAACGCAGATCACAGGCGTCTCCGCCACGGCTCCGCAAATCTCGCCAGACGCGAGATATCCGCCGCCCCACAATCCCGTGTTCCACGCCGTCGCATCCCCCATTAACGAGCGTATCTCGTCATTAATGGGGGATCCCGCCATTCTCGCGGACGCAACGCCAGGGGCGTAACGGCCGGCGAGAATCTCGCGCCCGCTAGCCCATGGCTGCCGCTATATAAACCCCTCTCTCAGACGACTCAGGTAAGACAATTCTTAACCAATAGGCCGCTACTCTGCCCAAATATCTCGACTAACTTGATCGTCGGAGGGTCTACGGTGGTACAACTACCATGGAATTTCTTTGCAGGTTGCTCGGCTTCACACCAAACCAAACCCATTAAGATCCACATGCCTCAGGAGATAATTCTCAAACTCAATCTCAGTCGTTCGTCTACGCCGTCGGCAGATTGCCGGAAGACAATATCTGAAGGAGATTCAGAGCTCCATCACTCCCCTTCAAAGAAGGACCTCCCCGCCCTCCTCGACGCTGCCCGCCTCTTCCTCCGCAGGCCAGTGGGTGCCGGCGAGTGCTTTCACGAGCACGGCACCTTCCTGGCGCATCTCACCAAGGTGTACCGCATCCTCAACCTGTGGGGCGCGCCCGACCCCGTCACCGTCTGTAGGCTCTACCACTCCCGCCTACTCAAACTCCTACGTCAACTTCGCCATGCATCTTCACACCTCCCATGACCACGGGAGCAGGCTCATCGGGAGCTCCACGGAGCGGCTGATGAATATCTTCTGCATCGTGAACCAGCAGACGCTTATCCATGATGACCTGTTGTTCTGCTACTCGGAGGAGGAGCTCGTCGATCACCTCGAGAAGTCGGAGCTGTCAGTGCGGAAGGCGAAGGAGGGAGGCCTGGGTTTTCGATGAGGAGGAACCGTGGAGGAAGAAGGTCAACTCTTTGTCGCCTGCGGAAGGGATCAAGATGAAGCACATCAGGACCGGAGACCACATCGAGGTATATATTGTTTGTTTATGGCTTGATATGTATAAAATGAAGGCTTAATTTATGGCATTAAAAAAAACCATGTAGTTCACCCTATCAGACTGAACCCTAACAAACACTCCAAAATTCTATGCTAAAAAAGAAAAATAATAATAATAGACCGAGCTTTAGAATTAAATTAGATTAGGGTCAAATTGGGATGGCCTGCCGGCAGCCCCATGGCCATGGCTGCCGCCAATAGCGTATAGCAGAAGGGGGGTGTCCCCTGTTTTAACCCTTCCACTAAGGGCTGAGTCATGCAAACACATCTATGGGGCTGCCGTTCACCCTAGCCTACAAAAGTTGCGGATCTAATATCTTGAGATCTGCAGAGATTGTATTCAAGAACTGTTATTTCAAATGAATCCATTAGTTGCTAATGCATTGCATAATAACCCATTATCAAACTCAATATGAGTAACAGCTTCATCTCCCCAAATGCCTACAAGTACAGGTCTCGCGGAGAGTCGTTGCATCTTTCCTGCTAATGACGATGGCCGACTTCAGCGACCAGCTATTCGGCTTCCAAGACCAACTCTTCGACAACGCTAATGGAAGGCTCGAGTTCACCGGCAGCCGCCCTCCACAACCCTATGGCCTGGAGACGGGAAACCCGGCCTATGGCTGAACTCTCAATATCTAGAATGGGGGCACTCTACATGCTCATATAGCAAAAGAGGATGAGCTCTACATAGAACAAGGAAAAAGATCATCAGGCAGTGGTCCTAACAGCGAAAGCGATTGAGACGAAGATCTCCCATTGGTGATCCCGCCAGTGTTCGAAGGGTGCACGAAAGTTTTGGATGCCGAGAAGCAGAAGGCGTCGAGGGATTTTTATTGGGAAGCGATGTGTTATGACGTCGGAGGAGAAGTAAAAGGATTGGAGAGAGTTGAGGAGTTGTTGAGGAAGAGCATAGAGATGAACCCTTTCGTAGGGGAAGGGTACCTAGTGTTGGGGCAGGTGTGTTTGTCGACGGCGAGGTACAAGGAGGCGGAGGTGGAGAAGGGATTGAGACTGATGTTGGAGTGGGAGAGTGGGTGGGATAAGAGGGTGAGTTGGGAGCTAGGCGTGGGTGGCTTGGGGGAGGGTGATGTTCATGAAGGCTAGAGATTGGCCTAAGAACGCTCGGGGGATTCTCAATTTTGGCCTTGTGAAGTAAGAAGGATGTCATGTTCAATCTCTAGCTAGAAACTTGTGATGTTTTCATGAATAAAGAAGGTGCTATGCAATGATGAGAATGTAATGAATCAAAAAATTTACCTTATCAAACAAGGATAAGTGAATGAAATTTGATAAGGAGCGGTCCATATACCTTGCATTTTATCCAAAGGGATGAAATTTGGATGGCTCATTAACATTCCATGTAACAGGAAATGCTCATCTTGGCGCGCACTCAACCCCCCTTCATCTCCCCTCTCATCTCCAAGTCCAAAACCTTTCATCATGCCAACCAAATCCACGCCCGTTTCGTCACCGCCGGCCTCCTCAGCTCCCCCTCTCTCTCCACCCAACTCATCCTCTCTCTCCTCAACTCCCCTCACCCTCCTCTTCACCATCTCGCCCGCCGCATCTTCTTCAATCCAATCCACGACTTTAACGACCGGTTTCTTTGGAACACCGTCATCAAATCCTTCTCTCATGGCCCAGACCCCATTCGCGCGCTCGTCACCCTCTCGTTAATGCTCTACAACGGCATTGCCCCCGACGAGTTCTCTCTCTCTTTAGCCCTCAAGGCGTGTTCCCGGATAGGCATTAGTTTTAAAGAAGGTTCTCAGATTCATTCTTTTATAGTAAAGACTCCGCTCGCTGCGAACGTCTACTTGCAGAATGCCTTGGTCGTGTTTTATTCAAGGTGCGGTCGTGTGGAGATTGCGAGACAGGTGTTTGATAGGATTGTCGATAGGGATGTTGTGTCTTGGAACTCCATGATCGATGGGTATGTGAAGAACGGCAGATTGAAGATAGCGAGAGATGTCTTCGATGGAATGCGAGACGAGGACAGGAATCCGGTGACGTGGAACACGATGATTGGAGGGTATGTTTCATCGGGTGATGATAATGGGATTGATGTTGCGAGAGGGCTATTTGATCATATGCCGGAGCGAGACTCGGTTTCTTGGAACTTGATGGTTAATGGTTATGCCAAGCGAGGTAAAATGGGTGTTGCCGTGGATATGTTTGAGAGAACGCCCGTTAAGGACGTGATTTCTTGGGCGAATTTGATATCCGGCTGTATGGAAGTCGGACAAATCAATAAAGCATTGGACATGTTCGTTGAAATGCCTCATAAGGATGTTGTTGCTTGGAACATAATGATCGCTGGCTACGTCAAGAACGGAGAATTCATCGAAGCATTGGATCTATTCATCAAAATGCGATCAGTCGCTGGCGTGGCCCCAGACTGCACCACTCTGGCGACCGTGCTTTCAGCTATATCCGAACTTGGACGGATACAAGACGGGATTCAAATTCATGATTATATCAAGCGAAATCGCTTTCCTTTGAATGGGAAGCTCGGTGTTGGCCTCATCGATATGTACTCAAAGTGCGGCAGGCTTGAGGACGCTCTGCATGTGTTTGAGACGGTATATGAGAGTAGTAACATCGATCATTGGAATGCGATGATCGGGGGCCTAGCGATTCATGGGTACGGTGAATTGGCTCTTAAGCTTTTTCGAGCGATGGAAAAGCGATCTCTAATGCCGGATGATATCACATTCATCGGAATATTAAATGCCTGCAGCCATTCCGGTTTAGTTAGTGAAGGGTTGGACTGTTTCGATATCATGAGACATCGGTACAAAATCGAGCCTAAAATGCAGCATTATGGATGCATGGTCGATATCCTCGGCCGATCTGGGAGATTAGAAGAAGCTTGGAGATTGATCAAGGAAATGATGCCCTTTGAGCCAAATGAAGTGGTCTTGAAATCTTTGTCAAGTGCTTGCATAAAGTATGGCAAATTTGATCTGGGCATTATGGTAGCCAAAACTTTAACTGATTCAAGCTCTTATGTGCTCCTATCTAATATCTATGCTGGGTTTGGGATGTGGAGAGATGCTAGAAATGTGAGGATGATGATGAGGGAGAGGGACTTGATCAAGACCCCTGGATGCAGTTGGATCGAACTCGACGGCGTCATGCACGAGTTCATAGTGGGAGATAATTCGCACCCTCAGGTAAAAGAAGCATATTCGATGTTGGAGGAGCTGCGCATGTGTAAATCGTGTGATTCGGATATTTTGTGTAGTATACAACAAAGTTGAGATATATACACATGAATTAATCATTCAAGTTAGAAAGCTAGAAAAATAGTTATTCGCCTGAATGAATGTTGATCCCTGGATGTTCAGAAACCAGACAGTTGCACTGCATAAGGTGTGAATTTGCCCGAAAACAAAGGATTGATAGTTCATTTGCCTGCATCTGCCGTTATCTGCCTCTTTCGTTGATAACCTGCTTCTTCACATAGTCTGCAGAAATAGATGATTGTAATCTTAAATTGAATATGCGGCGGACAATCCAAGTAAAGCCCATCGCAATTGACTCAGCTAACAATGAAGAAAATAAAACCACACATTATAAATAGTCTCATAATCAGTTTCAGAAGGTTTAAACTATAAGGGTCTGTAACACTACAATTTGATACATTCATAAACTCTAGACAGCAAAAGCTCATTACTTTTTCTGTTCTTTCTTTTTCCTTTTTTTAAGGAATCAGAAAAGGTGGATTTATTCACTCAAGTGGTACAACAAAATGAGGTTACTTACCCATCCCACGTCCGCTTTCGACGCGGACCGACAAAACTAAAGGAACTTGTCCCTTCAATGGATGAATTAGTGATAGATTTTTCCTCACTGTTCAGAGAAGACAAACCACACTCATTTAGTAATCTCACGATTTCTGCCGAATCTGGAACTTCAGAGGTCTTCTTGACACAATCCTCGAAGAACTCCAACAATATATAACCTGGCGTTATGTTGGAAGGTAACTATCAATATTTCAAGGGAAAAAATGTTTTAAGAATCCAAGAAAACTGAAGCGAATAAAGTGTTCTATGACAATAGATTCCAACATTATTAAATTTGAAAGGATGAGATCAAATGTAGTTTGTCCAAAGTATGCTAACTAACAGATTGTGGGTTGGTGCTATTATTTTCCATCCTTGGAGAATTCAAGCCACACATCACCCATCAAGCAAACACAACATGGGCCTATGGGCCTCCTTGTTTTCCACTCACACCCACCATTGAATAGACATAATAGCACCAATGCTATTATTTCATAATAGCATGCATCCCAGATCCGTTACGGATGCATATTTACCAGCAAATTGTAAAGAAAATATATCAGGCGATATGCACAGGATATATAGTTACACTCAATTGCTTTCCTTTATCTTTCATCAAGAGCACAAAAGGCGACATTCTATTAAGGTAAAGAGAATTAACCAGATACAAGAATACAGGTAAAAATAATACACAATATTACCATGGCGTTTTTAGCATTTAATTAGTTCTTTCCACCAATGCATATATCAATCCATAACTCAACAAATTTTTGCAAGCCTTGTATGTTTTATGGGCTTATTGGTTTTAATATGAAACGTATCATCTGAATCCCGGTTTGATGTGCAGTCAGATTAAGTTAGCTACCTTTTTTAGAGTGTTAAATGGCATCGAATAAACTATTAATCATTTATACAGTGAATTTATCAAAGAAGAGCCGGTACAAAAGTGGAGGCAGTATACACATTTCGAAAACAGGAGTTCATATGAGAGATTTAAAGATAATATGAAAGGATACAAACAACCAGCAGAAAAAGCTTGTCATGCATGATTACTTTTCTCACAGAATCATTTGAACTCTTTCAGAAGTTTACATGAGTAATCTTCTATAAGAAATGCTTGAAAGAAACCAAAGCATGGCCAAGAGAAATCTAGGCGCAAGAAGAAATTATGTGCAATTTATTTTTTCCCGAAAAAGAAAGTAATCGTCATATTTTTAAGACAGCTCAAACTATAAACAGAGTATTTTTTTATGAATTATTCCACGTATTAAACACCAACTCCTATCAGCCAACTAACATGGTACATGTCTGCTATTAACAAACTTGTCTGCTATTAACAAGCTTAAAATCTAAAAAGAACATAAATAAATTGTGAACGTACAGAAAAAGAACTGTTGAAGCTTTTAAACTGTAACACTCATTTAAAGGTCTAAGCATAAATAATATAACAACAGTAAGTGAAGGCAAGTTGGCGTACCAAGTGCACGAAGCATCTGCAGATCAAATTTATTGTCAAGATCCCTCTGTCCTGCATTCTTAGCACGTTTAATGGCCAACGCCTTTAAACTGATCAGAAAATCCTGGAAGAAATTTATTGGAAGCATTATCAAAACACAAATTTGGGAGAAAATTTATTTTTGACTAAAAGAAACTGGGATATGTCGACTGTTGATTTAACTGAGGAAATGATTCTTAATAGAGCAGGATGGAAGAAACGGATTCCTTGGCACACACCAAAACTTTAAAATAAAGGGTTCTTGTTGTATTCTTGATACATAAATTTCTATATTCAGCATATACATCTGAGCAATGTTGAATTCCCCAATTAAGCAAGAGAATCAGACTACATAACTCAAGCAAATTATTATTGAAGAAATATACAAGGAATGGAGAAGGATTAAGATGTTTTAGCCAAACGAATAATTACTCAAAATATGAAGCATGGAAATACACATACCAACATGGGCATGCCATCATGGTGCCCATCAAGCATGTAAGCATGTAGGATAAGAAATGGTAAATTGGTAATATTATCATTATTTCACTGAACATTGATCTAGGATGTTTTGATTAAGATATGGAATTATAATGATCGTAAACTATGAACAACTACTTCCCACAAATAATTCTTTCTCCCACTAGCTTTTCTCCAACTGTTACCTTTTCCGTCAATGTCCATCTTGTACAATGTTTCAAAACATATTAGGTTATATCATTTAGATCCCTGCGGAAATTGTTAGAATACTATAAGTGTGTAATTTAATAGTCTAAAGGAGGAAAAAAATGAGGGCGTGTCCATTGAAGAAAAAATGTGTTTCTATATGATGTTCGATTATTATAAGTAAGGAACATTAATCTACTTTGTTTTGCCAACGATAAGCTTTAAGAAGGCCAGGATTGCCAAAGATTTGTGATTATGTTGGAAGTTTACCCGAGTTAGTATTGGTATTATGATACTAAAGTCCCTCATGGTAACCGTCAATGCATGGATATAGGCATTTCAAACTGGTACAAGGAAAATTTGATGATTACATATCCCTCGTATTGCAATGATGTGGGATGATAGTTAATTGTAAATTTTATATGCTTTGAATGTGTTCTTTATCTCCATTTACGCATCAAAACAATGACGTTGATGTAAGGATATGAGTAAACCTTGTTTTTTAAATTTCCAATGGACTAATAGCCATTTCATAGCTCTTTAGTGACACGACCAATTAGGAGAGAAACTAGAAATGTAACAAATTGCCGAGGGAAGAGGAAGCGTTCAACGCTTACAATTTCAGGCTCGGAAAGGGAGGAGAGCCACCCAATGTCTTGGAGATGCGTATTCCCCGCACCGTAATCATTCTCCTCAGGCCCATTGTTCCTTGGATACAGTGTTCCTGAGAAATTCGGTACATCAAATATTATGCCACGACAGAAATTACAGTGACAATGATAGAACCATAATAATAACTGGAATTCGTAGGTCATGCTCAAGTTAACTTAGAATGAACATAATAATTACAGCTTTCATCATGGTTTTACATCTCTTTCGATTGGGATGCCCAATTCCGATCACAGAAAAAGATCCTCAGAGAACCGATACCGAGATGGTTCTGACAAATATATGACACACATTGATCATTATTTCCGAGGCCACTTAAGAATCGAGATCATAAAAATGGAGAAAGACCCACAATTGAACTGAGCACACAAACAGCATATAAATTAAAGGACCGTTGATTGATGCATTTATACAAACATGTAGAGAGCATAGGCGAAAGAAATTACAGAATGAGGCCAGAATAAGAATCTAGACTTCATTGCATAAAAAAAACAGTGCTTTACCTTCTCAATGATTAGAACTTTTAAAAAAGAACAAAGAAAAAAACAAATTTAAATTCAACTCTGAACAATATAGATGAATGTCTAATCTAAATCTAGAACTTGTTTGTGTTGCAAAGATAGTGCTATACAGGATAAACCACAGGGGGGTTTTGTGCAATAAAATAAATAAATGACACATACCTGCCATTGCAAGGCTTTATGAAGAAGAAGAAGAAGAAGGGCTGCGACAAATTTGATTCAAACAAACAAGGGCAAGTTCGTAATTAATTCAATCACCAAACGGGTCGGGCTCAACCTGAACCAAACCGTTCGAACCAGACCCGATAAGAATGTTTTTGGTAGCAACTATATTTAAATTAAGCTTTTTTGCAGCTACATATTTTGGAACACAAAAAATTAAAGAAATGATTGTTATTTTGTTGCAATTACATTCAAGCAATCATGTATTTTGTTGCATTTACCTTGTAGAATACCTTGCCATTTATCTTATTTATTGTGTGCAGGATACATTCCAAGTTATAGTACCTTGTAGAGCCAAACCCGGTAGTAATATTTTTGGTAGCAGCTGTATTAAATTAAGCGTTTTTTGCAACTACATATTTTGGGGGAAAAAACAAAAGAAAAGATTGATATTCTTTTGCAATTACATTCAAACAAACATATATTTTACAAAATATAGTTAAAAGTATATTTCAACCCAACAAAGAATAGTGTTGCAACAAATGTAGCTGGATCTGCATGTAATTAGTATACAATGATTTTTTAACTACAAGCAACCAAATTAATGTTTATACAACTCTAGTTTGCAAGGTACAACTTCATTTAAAATTTAAACTTTGACGGGTATTTGGCTTTGGAGTTGTCTAAATTTCAAAATATTGTTTTGGAGTTCTCTAAACTCCAAATTGGTGCAAATCATGGAGTTTAGAAAACTTTGGTTGGATTGAAGTTCTGTAAACTCTGGTTATCTCAACTTCAAAATTAAATTAACCAGAGTTTTCTAAACTATAAAATTCATACCGAACATGGCATAGTTAGAAATTTTATGTTAAGTTAACATACCTGCATGAAACTCCGGTTATCTTAACTTAACTTCATTCTCAAGGCCAAGTTAAAATCAAAGGAAAGTGTGTTTGTATGTTTCTTTTTTCTTTTTTCTTTTATTTTTGTGGGTGTGTGTGTTTGTTGTGTTGTTATTTTTTTATTTTTTCTGGTAGGGGGCTGAAAGTAATAAGGATTTAAAGAAAATTCTTGGGTTGGCATGTAAAGTTTGAGAGGTTAGGGATTTTGAAATTTGGGGATTTTGAAGTTTAGGGTTCATTAATTAATGATTTAAAGATGTGAAGGTTAGGGATTCCGAAATTTGATGATCAGGAGATTTTGAGATCTAGTGTAAATCCCCAGTTCCGAATATAACTTTCCGTATTTTTCAGATTTTATTCCAAATTTATTCCATTTTTTATTCCATATTTTATTATTTTATTTAATTATTCCAAAAATCTAAACCTAAATCCTAAATCTAAACCCAATCTTATTCTACCCGACCCGATCCATACTCGACCCATGCCCGACCCGCTTCCCCCTCTCCTTCTTTCTCACTCCCTCTCTTTTTCCTGCCATTTCTCCCCAACGGCTCCCCCGCGACCCCCCCGCTCCTCGCGCTCGCCCGCTTCTCGCGCCCATCATCCCCACGACCCGCGCTCATCTGAGACCCGCTCCCACAACAGGCACTTCCTCCAACGGCTCCTCCCCTCGACTCCGCCCTTCCATATGTCCACCTCCGCGAGAACGGCTCCACGCCGACGTGGCCTCGTCGCCAACGACTCCAGGATCCCCGCACCTGCCTCCCCTCTTCTTTCCAACGTCTATTTCTCACTCTCCTTCTCTTTGCACCTCTCCAGCACCGCAACCTCCATCAGTTTTCTCCCTTCCCGAACCAACACCGCCTCCTCTCTCTTCACAAACCCAACTCCAAGCTCCACTCGTCGCCGAGACCCCTGCAACCTCTCCAGCCATCATCGTTGTCTCACCTGAGCACCCGAAAACCAACACCTCGTCTGCACACCCCCGCACCAAGTCCCCACGACAACCATCGACGACTCCCCTGCATCACCGAACTTCTCCCAAGCTCCGACCACCGTCGCCGACACCCAATCAACCCTCATCCACCATCAAGCAACCGAACGCCCCCACTCCTCATCTAAAGCCAGCAGCCGCCACAACCCGCTGCACCGACCCCTGCCTCACCGCCGTCAAACTCTCCAACGACTCGAACCTCCAGTGCAACCTACACCCATCACCTTCACCAACCTCCTCCTCGTCTCCTCCAGACAACAGCAACCCGAGCTTCTCTTGCACACCCGACCACTGCCACCATCGCCTGCAACCAGCCACTGTCGAGGCCACAGCCATCACCGTTGTCGATCAGCAACCCATCGCCGGCGACCACCGCCACTTTGCCCAGCAAACCGTCCCTACGCCATCACCTCCCTCTCTCGATTCTCATCCAGCGAGCAGCCGAGCCCAGACCTTAACCTTCGTGCTATTGTGACTACTTGAGTTGTTGCTGCTCGTGCCATTTCCGTTGATGTCGCTGCCGTACCATCGACTTCGTCACAGGCAAGTGAACCTCCTTCACTTGTTCAATTCATGCTACATACTTATATAGTTAGTAAATATAGTCTAACAGTTTAATTGGTAAAATGTATGATGTGTGTATGTACAAATAGATAGCATCCACATACACATACCGAGTGCTCGATACGATTACCCTATTAAAAATCCCCAAGTTTTATTATTAGAAGTTTCGATTAATATTAACAAGTGACGTATAAGAAATCGGGATCAAATAGTTAAGACATCGAATGTAAAATGACATCCTAATTGATTACGTCGAATCTGAAAATCACCGTACCCATCACGTTGTAAAATTAGTAGTTAATTAAATATAAATCTAATCATGGTTTTCCAGGCTCGTATCGAACCTAACTAGATAAACTATAACCCTATGTAATTATTTATTGAATATTGCAATTTCATGACACGGAAAAACGAAGAGGAACGCAACTCTGGACCGCAGTCCGGGGCGGCATTCTACGGAGGAAACCTGGATTCAAGCACCTGTACATATCTGCATAAAACTGAAAATGTGCGGAGCACCATGTGGTCGCGTAAATAACTTAATTAACTAACACATGAATCTAGTCCCGTGCCTTTTCGCGGTCGTTTGATATTTAAATTGTATTTTAGAGTGTCGCTATGTTCTGCGGTTTCTGCAGTAATATTCCTTACACCGTCACCTTAAACTGAACATAACTTCTGATATAGAGGTGCGATTGATAATCCGTTTGATGCATTGGAAACTCAACTGACAGAATTAGATTTTATTCAACTAGGGCAATACCTGAATCTGAACATAATCACTGGTAAAATGCGTGCGAAGTTAGGCTTTCAGTTCTGAAACTGGAATTCCAGAAATCGATCGCTGCCTTAAAATGATCATAATTCCCAAACCTGAATCTCAATTGACCTGAAATTAATTTTACTATTTAGATAATCAAGTGTGTTTCATACGCCCTTTATATTATTTTGGTCGATTCTATGCGTATGATTTACCGTAAATTTTACAAGTTATATGGCATTGGTCGTCATTAAAATAGTGAATACTTGTTCAGTGCATTTCTACATATTTTCGTGCTTGCTTTATACCTACTGCTTAGTGATCATTCATATTGAAACCTAGCGACTGAATTGTATTGTCGATATAGTAGTGTTAGTGATTGCGTTGTGGCAAATATGACAGTGATAGTGACAAGTAGAAAAGTGATTGAAAGTGACAGGGATACGTATTTGTTCACAACCTATCTAATACATGAATGCATACTATAACCTGGGGAATGTGGAAATCAAGTTAGAATTGAACTCGTATTTAACGAGGTACAGTGATTTAGAGAATGATCATTCGCTATCAGTGATACACACACACTCTTTAGGTCGTGGGCCTAGCGGCACGGCTGACAGAGTTATGTTCCAGGCACAATGGACCGTAGTCTTCGGTATGCACGAGACTCTTGTTAAACATGAGCATCCTCCCCACCATTTGATTTCATCGACTTAGTGACCGATAAGTTGTGACATGCATATGGCCAAGTTTATTGACATGATATATACATGACACCATTCATATTCAGTTGATGGTTATTATACTCATATTCTGCAATTTATTGTACTCCTCATGTTTAATAATACTGTTCGTCCATTATATATGCTAATTGTTATATGTGTCGTCCTGACGACCTGAGTGTGCATGCTCAGAGGACGAAGTGGATACAGCCCAGGAGCAGGACCTATCCTTCGAGATCGCGGAGATCTAGACTGCATCACCAGCGCTATTACCTTTGATTCCAGCATTTGTTTTATTGGTTAGTTGTTTATTCTGTGAAATAAATGTACGTCGAACTCTTTTAAATTGCAATGTAATAAAGTTGTGAACTGTGATTTTTCTTTACTCAAGTACTGTTTACTGACTACCATGTAATGCTAGAAATCGAAGTGTGACTACGGCGGGATTATTCTCTGACCGTAGGAGCATGGCCGGTCTTGCCACCCCTCGTATACTGTATTTTGGGAATCGAGGCGTGACATCTAGAGATTTATGGATTAGGGGGATTTAGAGACTTGGGGTTTAGGAATATCGAGGTTTAGAGATTAAAGAGTTTAGAAATTTAGGTATTCTGAGATTATGAAAGGATGAGATGAGAAGGTTCGTGTGCAGCCGGAGAGGGGAGTGTTTTCTCTGATTCTTGTCCAAACAAGTAATTAGATAAAGAGAAAAGGTGTGTCGCCAACTTTCGCAGTGCCTACGCTACAGACAGGAAAAAGTGGGGGTGGGGGTGGGGGTGGGGGTAGCCCCATTTCGCTTGCACCCTGCAGCTTTTTGTTGTGCAACACCCCTAACCTCTTTGGACACATATCATGTTGTTTGCCAAGTACATGTTACATTGGAAATCCTGCTTTATTCTTTCAAAATAGTAACAATAATTTCTCATTTCACTTTTAAAATTTTGTGCTGCTATGGTACTTTGCCTAGTCTATTATCCAGTGCATTCATTCTCTTCAAAATCATACCAAACAAACAGTTTCTTATATATGATCTCTTTTGATGATGCAAAGAGCCTGCGTGTACACCGATGATCACTATAACGTAAATAATCTCAGTTGAGAAATAAGCAAACTGAGATCTTACATCACCCCTAGCTAGTTCTTGCATGGTGGCAGAGGTTGGCCACACAAGCACAAGTTGTGAGCATACGCTTTTGACTGAAACACATTGAAAGGCCTTATCTGAGGTATCTCTCCACACAGCCGGTTGCCTCTGAAATTCGCATGCCTCACCTTTCCGAGCCTCCTAAAGCTCGCCGGGATCTTCCCTGTGAGCACATTGTGTGATAAATCCAACCAATCCAAACTCGGCATCATCCCCATCGTTTCCGGGATCGAGCCGTTTATTTGATTCCTCGATATGTCCAGCATCTCCAACGAAGTTAACCGCGATACATCGCTTGGAATTTTGCCTGTAAACTCGTTGTTAGAAATATTTAGAAGCCACATCTTCTGCAGACTGGATATCGATTCCGGAATGGCACCGGTTAGAGAATTACTAGCAACTGAGAGGCTTAGGAGAGACCTAATGTTTCCGATTTGACTAGGTAGCCGGCCGATGAGCTTGTTACCGCTCAAATCGATGAACGAAATGGAAGGCAGATAACATAGAGACACGGGTATTTCTCCCGAGAATCGATTGTTTGAAAGGTCAAGGTAAGAGAGATTGCGAAGCGTTGCGAAATTAGGAAGCCCGCCGGAGAAAATATTGGAACTTAGATCAAGAACCTGCAATGCAGAAGCTTTGATAGAAGATGCCGCCGCAGGACCCGACAAGAGATTTCTCGACAAAGTGAGCTGAACCAAATTATCAAGAGACCAAAGACTCGGCGGTATCCCCCCTTGTAACTTATTCCCACTTAGCGAAATATAATTCAATGAACGCAAGGTGCCGAAGCTCGATGGTATCGTGCCACGAAGCAAGCTGTCTTCGAGATAAAGTTGTTTGAGCCTGGTCAGGTTCGAGAAACTATCAGGTATCGTGCCGGCTATCTGCTTCATCCCACTTATGATTATCACCTCCAAGAAACGAAGATTCCCTAACGAAGGAGACAGGGTGCCTGTCATCAAGAGATCTCCGTCTCGAGGCGACCTCTGAAGCTGTAAAGCGGTGATTCTTCCGGTTTCCGGATCGCAAGTCACGCCTTCCCAGCCGCCGCCACAGCAATCGGAAGAATTACTCCAAGAAATCATTATCCCTGTCGTGTCTTTCACAATGTGGGCTTTGAAATCAAGAAGAGCAGCCTTATCTGTTTCTGAGCAAGGCATGACAAGTACTAAAAAGTTGAGGGATGCAAGAATCAAAACCCATTTCAAAAACTTCATTTTTTTTTTGGAAAATGGGCAATGAGCACTTTAGAGTTTAGGGATTTGATTTGAGACGTTATGGGGGGTTTTGGGGGTTTGTTTCTTAGCTTAGAGAGGAAGGATTAATGATGAAAGTTTATATCGCTATACAAGTGAATTTATAATAGCTAGGGGAATGAATATTGGAGCTTAAATCATAGGGGATGTTTAACTTTTACTATGTTCACATGTTATTTTTGAATTTGATTCACGAGAGGTTACAGTGTGTTTAGAACGTTGGAGCCTTGTGTTTGAATTTTTAAATTGAGATGTAGCAATCAATGTCGGTGTTTTTTCTCTTGAAGCATTGACAAAGTTGCAGGAAAAGAGAATTTGAATGATATTCTACAAACAATGTGGAGTTGGCTGGCCTTGCTTTTCTACCCTATGAGTTGTGATGCAGAAGTTGCATACAACCTTTTCCTCTCATTTCCCCACTATTTTGTATAAGACAAATTAGTCAATGTACCAAGTATAATGTATCTGGACAGATAATAATCACACTGTTTGGACATTTTTGTAAGGCCTATAATCGCATATGCTTTTCTGTCATGGCTAGACACATATGACCAATACACAAAAAAATATTTCAGAGGTTACAATAATACTCATATTGTGAGATGTGTAGATGAAAAGTAATGGGCTCCTCAAATTGACCTAAAATTCAATATTAATCCTTTTCTTTTATGATTGTATGGACATATTTCTGTTCAAACGAACGTGTTCTTCCACATACCGTTATACATTATCGTCTTTCTCAGCTTTTGGATCATATATTTGTCGCCGCCGCCACATCGAATAGGGAGCCTATGATGATTTGGTGATATGACGTTGGAATGTCCTAAATCCAAGATCTCCCCTAATTTAAATATATATGATTTTAGATTAATTTAAATCAGAGAATATATTCTAGCATAAACAAATTTATGTTCACCTAATCTAATTAGAAGAAATCGTATTTTATACTATAATTATTTTAGTATCTCTCTCAATAACTAATTCTAAGTGTTATTTAAGGGTTTTAAGAGACTTTAATACATGCACCACATATCCGCCGCAATGTAGCCCTAATATTTATGAGAGTTGCTCTCCCATTTTGGGGAGAGATCTTTGAGGGTGTATGCAAACTCTCTCATTTGAAAATCTGTAATTTACTCATCTGAATTAATGAAATCGATATCTATGAGTTTCCATTTGTTGGTAGTTTTTTTTTACCGGCTTGTGTTATGTTTAATTAATTTTGTTTATCTCGAACATTTGTAACATATATACGTCCTCCAATCAGAGCAAGCATTGGCCATGCCTGTCTGACATCAACATGATGAACCCAAATCAAGTGTAAGGACCCAATAATGGGCCACACCTTATTTTTAAGTGGTTATGTTATTGACATCACCACCTTACTACTTATGATGAATTTGTAAGAAAGCTGCACACTTTGTTTCATATCAGGATTGCTATGAGACGATGAGTGTGTACATGGAAAAAGCCTTTTTCTCTTCCTTTCTAAAGAGCAGAAAGGACATTGCCTCTTTATATTTTTGGCTGGATGCATGCATTTGGTCTTTGTTCATGCCCTGCTTAATTATTTTGAGGTCCTTTATGACAAGGGGTGCTAATATTTACACGACATTAACTCATGATCGAACTTGTAAAAAAAAGACAGTGCATTCCAATTTCAAGTAATCGGTCCACCGCCAAGACTCGTGGCATCAAAGAACTTAGCCACTCCAATAGAAATAACGGAGATAACATCCCCAAGTACAATCTCTTTGGGCCGATATTGAGATCTAAAAGTTCTATAATTCCGTTCTTTTCAAACATGCCAGACAATATTTGCAATCAATATACGAAGAAGCGTTCCGATTGGTTTCTTACACGAAACATTCAATTGGATGAAATTTATGATGTCATGAACGATAAATGGTGGATCGAAAAGCTTGCAACATGCTGATGAATGCTCAGAATACCCAACGTGAGAACTCACGCTCAAAAAATAGACGCTTATAGGAATTAATACCAGTTGAGTTTATGCATTGTAGAGCGTGATTAGAGATAAAGGATCTCCACTTCAACTACCAGGTGTTGGATACTTATCTTTGGAGCAGTATTATGCCCAAAAAAAAGGTTTGATGTGCGAGAAAAGTGTAGCAGCACATCCAGCAACCATGGCCCCACATCTTAAATGTGTGGGCCCAACACCTCTTATTACGGATTCGGAGTGGCTGCTGTTAGCAGTAAATTAGTATCCATCCTATTGCATCGAGCGATCCATATCTATCCAACATAGAAACTAACGGTCCGGATTTGTGTAAAACATGAGGTCTTTGCTGTTCACGTAGGATTTATGGTCAGGATTGTAGCAGAGCATCCTGCTATTATTTTTACCAGAGCAGCCACTCTTTTTCCCTTATTACTGGGTGTGTGTTGCGTGGTGAGCTGCACATGCACGCTGCTATAGCTGCACTAACCTCTTGATATAGATTGCCATTGAAATACTTTCCTTAATATTTGGTAAAGAAGCAACATTCATGATCAGTGTCAATTTTGCAAGCCTAGCAACACAAACGTGCTCTTTAATATTTGTCAAAAGTCTGGCCTAATATTTCTTTCTTGGAAAATGCTGTTAGCATCACCCTGACTGAATTGACGATCTTGATATGGAAACACGTATTAGTTAGAATTAAATAAGAATTAAATAGGACTAGGAAAGATGGGCCAGCCCCAACTTAAACCCAGTACCTCCCCAACCCCTGGGGTTTTACCCTCAGACACCGCCCCATATAATTCTATTAACTGTTATCTATGGAATTTGTTATTAATTGAATATTTGGATTGAGTTGAGGCTTAAGATCTTGATAAAAAGATTGTTACGGTATCGGCTGAGGTTAAATAGCTCAATCTAAATACAGCAAAACGGTTGGGTTTTATACAGCCGATAATTTAGAGCTATTTATACTAGCGTTTTTGGCATGTGTGTTGCACGTTAATTTAACTACGTGAATTACACTTGTAAAATAACACTGGCACGGCATTAAATTATGTGCATTGCACGTAAAATCTGAGAAAATATGAAGCCATGTCTTCAATTAATTTTAAATTAAATGCCTCTATTCCATTTTGCTCTTTAATAATAGAGAAGGCATAGACAGAGATATTAGCTCTAGATGCACACAAGCTTGAAGAAATGAAATTGAGAAAATTGGGAGATCTAAAGGTAGGTGTAGGAAAGAAGATGAAAAATAATATCTATACGTTGGTTTTCTTATTCTTTTGGTTTTCAAAGCTTCATAAAAAAAGAAGCGAATGTTTCGTTAACTCATGATCGAAATCAACTGGATATTCTAAATTCTCAGGGCTCCTGAGATTTGGAGGATTGGGCAAATACACTAAAATACCATAAACTATTGTTTTTTCCGCTATAACACCTAAAAGTTCTTTTATTATAATAAAATACCTTGACTTATATTTTTCTAGGGCATTACAGGGAGAAAGTTTCCCTCAGAAGAAATATTTTACTGTAATAAAAAACTTTAAAGTATTTTAGCGAAAAGGTGATAGTTTTGGCCATTTTAGTGTAATTTGCCCTACAAATAAATATTTAGATTTCAGTGATTGATATGAAAATATATATATTTTGAACGACTCATATCAAAAGAATGACATTTTCGTAAGTCCAAGCATTCATTCTCCTGAGTCCTGAGCCTTGGATTTCAACGGTCAGGTTCGATTCTTCTCTTCTTTTGCTTTCATCGGTTATCAAATTGAAGCGATTCCATGAACACCCATGCCTATTATTTTCATCTAACTTTTTTCTGAAATTTAGCAACTGTTTTATAATTTGTTAGGTACCCTTTCTGGGAAAATAGCTTTGCTTGCGTACAAGGTGTTTGTGCAAATGTCATAAAGGGAAAAATGAGCAATTTTCTGAATACCCACATCACTCATTAGTTGCAACTTGAGTAATCTCTCGCGTGTAGAAGAGATCATTAACAAAGCAATGCAATACTAAAGAATGGAAATTGAAGTGATACGAAGAAAACCCATATGATATTCTTGCCTCTAAGTTTAAGATGGGTAGCTTGGTTTGTAGAAAGAATGTATCTGCATTCACACAGGCTGTTTGTGCAAATGTCTTAAAGGGAAACAGGAGCAATTTGTTGGATACCCACATCACTCATTTGCTAACAACCTCGGCTGTTAACGAGATTTTATTAGAGCTTTCAGAGGAAACCGCCCTTTCATGGGATTTCTTCAACTGGGTCCAGTCTCTTCCATATTATCATCACTCCTTCCAATGCTCATGGACCATGGTACATATCCTCACCAAGAACAAACAGTTCATAACTGCTCGGAAATTGCTAGAAAAGATCGCATCCAATGATTTTCTCTTATCATCTCCATCGATGTTAAGCTCATTGATAACTTCTCATGAGGACCCAGATTCCAATGCTCAGATACTAAGTTGGCTCATTGTTATCTACTCACAGTCCAAGTCCAAGTCAGCTAATGATGCAATTCAGATATTTGAACAGATGAAGCTTAATGGCCTTAAGCCGGACCAGTATGCGTTCAGTTCTTTGTTAAGTGCTTTAGCGAAGGATAGGCTTACAATAACCGCATGGAAAATTTACGATGATATGCGAAGTATGGGAGTTTTCGCAAACACCCACATTTTCAATGCTATGCTTCATGTGTGTTTTAAGTCTCGCGATGCCGAGAAAGCCGAGAAATTGATAGGTGAAATGGAGTTAAAGGGTGTGTGTCCTGATGTTTTCTCATATAATACACTCATCTCATTGTACTGCAAGAAGAGCATGCATTATGAGGCTCTGGCGATTCAAGAGAGGATGGAAAGGGAGGGGATATCTCCTGATATTGTTACTTATAATTCTCTCGTTCACGGATTTTGCAGAGAAGGTAGAATGAGAGAAGCATTGAGGCTTTTTAGAGAAATCGAAATCAAAGGTGCAGCTCCTAATAAAGTTACATACACTACTCTCATCGATGGGTATTGTAGAGCGAATGAGCTCGAGGAGGCGCTCAGGCTTCGTGTAGATATGGAGGCAAAAGGGTTGTATCCTGGGGTCGAAACCTTCAACTCTATTATTCGTAAGTTGTGCGAAGAAGGTAAAATGAAAGCGGCCAATGATCTGTTGAATGAGATGGATGAGAGGAAGATTGAACCTGACAATGTGACATGTAACACTTTGATTAATGCTTATTGCAAGAGGGGGAACATGCGGTTCGCATGGAATCTTAGGAACAAAATGTTGGAATCAGGATTGAGACTTGACGAGTTTACATACAAGGCTCTAATTAATGGGTTCTGCAAGGTTCAGGAATTGGAGGAGGCTAAGAAAGTGCTTTTTGATATGCTGAATGCAGGTGTTAAAACTTAACTTCAACTAGCACTATTTTATCTGCTTTGACTTGAACTTTTACTGGAGCCTATAACTGTACTGCAGTAAAATAGGGTGAATTTCACTAAAATACCTCTAAGTATCATTTTATATCGCAAAACTACCATTATTTTTTAAATTACAATTACCTCCCTTGAAGTGTTGCATTTTAGGGTATCAATGAACACAAACTCCCTTAAAAATAATAGTGCAAGTTAGTTTACTGTAATATTGTAGTGAAAAAAGTAGTTAAGGCTATTTGTGTAATTTAGCCCACTAAAATATATAAGGTGACATCTCCAAATGTACCTTGAGGATACGGAGTATATAGTGCCACTGTAGGAATTTCCTACGGTGACGGGACACATGGCAACACACTATTCATGCATCCATACCACTTCACCTATTTTTCATTCTAGTCTTAATGATTCTTGGATTTAAAAAATACACATGCACATGGATTGAATAGTTTATTGCCATTTGTCTCACCACTATAGGAAATTCCTACAATACTCCATTTTCTCATGCACACTTAGAGATATTATATTGATTAATACTTTAACTACTGGTTTGAAATCCTACCACAATCTACCCAAGAGACAAAATGGTGGGACCCACGACATCTAAATAATAGTGCCAAACAAATGGACTCATGGTGTTTGTCTTTTGTGTAGGTAATGGTAGGATTTCAAGCCCTGTAGGTTAAGCATTTTTCTATTATATTTGCATGAGTTGGCTATATATAATCACATTATCATGAATTTGGCAAACCAATGTTTCATGTTTGTGAAAGGAAGAAAATGTTATGCATATTAGATGGTTTAGTAGAATAAAGTGGACGGGCCTTCTGCACCTTTCTCATAATTCTAGGTGAAACCATAGAATGAAGAGTGTGGTGGTTACAGTTTGTTCTTCTATTGTCCAACTTCAACTAAGACATCTCTACTATTCCTATATGAACTCCTAGAATTATCAAAAGGAGATATCAAGAATCTTGCCTTTGCGTAATCTCTCAGTATTTCCACTCTTATATTCTCTATATGTCACTGTGTTCTTTGTTTGAAGACAAGTTCTGAAGGAAGACATATTATTGGACTTCACACGTACAGCGATAATCTTATTTTCCTTCTTTAATGTTCAGCATTGTCGGACCTTTCTTTCAAAGGAAATATTCATTTTCATAATTTGTTTTCCTTTTCCTTCTAGTACCTGCTTTTTTCTAGCTGCAGAATCACTTCTGCCAACATTTTTGTTCTCTAAGCATCTAGTTTATTATTTCATTTCTACGATACAAGTTGTTGCTTTTTTTTCTTTTTCTTTTTCTTTTTTTTTTGGGGATGGGTGGGGTGGGGAGGGGGTTGCACACATGTGCCATGCCCTCCCCTAAATGCATCCATTCCCTTTTGTGTTTGTTGCTTGCCTTGAACAGTTGAACCTGTGACCTTTCACAATTCCCATGTTCTACGAACTTTGTCCTTGTCAAGTGCTCAAAATTTTATTCTTTATTACACCAAATATTCACTTTTAGCTCGTTATTGAGATTTTCCATATGGATAACGGTAATCATTGATAACTTGTAGGGGTAAGGGACAGTGCCTATAATCAAATCAAACATATCATTTGGCATCAACATAGTTCTCCAAGTCAATAGCGACTTCTATTTGGATAGCATGTAGTGCTGTGTTTTCTTCTAATGCCTAATAATAATGCACAAAAATGTTTTCAATCATGCAGTCTTCTTTTCATTCTTTGCATAAACTTGATTTTCTCTCTTTTCATTCTCTGAATATCTTGCGGTTTATCTTACTTATTGTGTGCGGATACACTCCAGACTATAGTACCTTGTAGAATATAACACTATCTTACCTGTAGAATATAACACTATCTTCGATTGTCATTCAAACAACTCAACAACAAATAGCCTTTATCCCAATTTTTTTTGGTCGGTTGTGTGAATCAGTTTTCACCATTCGGCTCTTCTAAGAGCCGTCTTCTCGGTTAAATTAACAATCAAATATCATTTTTAACTATTCCTATCCATGTTCATTAGGTCTACCTATAACCCTCGTTGCGCCATTAACTACAGTTTTCTCATGTCCCCACCGGAGGATTTATTGGTCTTTGTTGCACATGTCTGGACAATCTCAATCTGTTCTCTGCATAATTTTGAATATTTTTCTCTATATTCTTTGAATACCATTCCATTTATCTTACTTATTGTGTGCAGGATTTACTCCAAAATATAGAACCTTGTAAAATGAAACAATGAAACACTTTCTTTCGTGTTATGCCTAATGTTTTTTATTGTAGTTTTCTTCGCATAATCGTTTTTTCCCTCTTCATTCTCTGAATACCTTGCGATTTATCTTATTGAATGCAGGATGCACTCCAAATTATAGTACCTTCTCATGGCTTGTCGATGGTTACTGCAATCAAAATAATGCACATGCGGTAGTAAGGATCCCTGATGAGCTCTCAAAAAGAGGCTTTTTTGTAGAAAAATCTATCTACAGGGCATTAATTCGAAGACTTTGCAAGCTGGGGTTGATCGATTCTGCACAAAAAGTATTCATTCATATGCAAGGAAAAGGACTATCTGGCGATTGTCTTTTATATACTAGTTTAGCCTATGGTTACTTGAATGCTGGAAAGCCAATTGCTGCTTCTGAGATGTTCAATGAAATGGTGAAGAAGAAACTAGTGATAACTGCTAAGATATATAATAGTCTCAATGCATCACATGGCAGTGAAAATTTTATATTGGACATGCTTTGGCATCATGCTACTGAGAAAGGCCTGATTGCGAAGAATGTTTTCAAGTTGATGCAGCAAGCCAAATCGAACTTTCTCTCAAGCCGAAGTTTCCATAAGAGCTAGGGACTGATTGTCCCATCCCATACCGTAGCAGACCAGAAAAGATAAGCATAGACATCTTCATGGCAAGTCATTGTGAGTTTTCCTTAATAAGGTATAAGGATATTTTTAATTTTTGTTTAAAAAAAATTATTTTACCTGTTTCGCCTTCCTTTTTATCTCGAAACCTGCAGTTATTAGGACTGTAATGGCCTTCCGGTTTGGCTTTCTTTGCTGCATCAGTCTTCCCAAAAGACGGAGAGCGGTTGCGGACGACGCCCGCAACGTATTCACACCGAGAAGCGTTTCTTTCCGATATGAGTACGCTAAGCGTCTGTATAGGAAGTAACATGAGAATTGATACAAGAATTTAAAGCATCACAACCTTGAAAATGAATCCAACAATACTTATTACAACTTCAACAAACAAGAGTCCAAATCAGAACATAACAGTCCGATATTTCGAAACAGAAGGCATGCTAATATAACATTTCAAAAAATTAGTAAATATTATTTTGGAATTTAAATAATAATGTAATATGTTTTATTAGAATAATACCAATTATTGAAATTGGGTTATCATATTTTGGTCATGGTTAGCATTAACATTAGCATTTTTCCTTAATTGGGAATTTATATATTTTTTTAAAACGTGTTTTTAATTTTTAGAAATGAGAGAGAGAGGACATGAGGCATGGGCGCACCCATGCCTATTGCCACTCCTCATTGTTCCCCTCCTCATTTTTTCTCTTCATTCTCTCCTCACTTCCTCCTCATCTCATTCTCTCCAATACACTCTCACAAACACAAACACTCTCAAAACTCAACTCAAAACACTCTCACACTTCCTCAAGCCTCATCAAGGGAAAGCCACTCCATGAATTCAAGTTTATGCCGCCTCAAGTTCATGTAGCTCTTGTGAGCTTGGATCTTCCTTCCCTTCACCAAAATAGAGAAAATCCCTTTTTTTATCAAGTTATCCTAGTGTTTAAAGTTTCAAAATACTTTTATTGAAGTCAAACTAGAATTTTGATGATGTCCTGGTGTTCAATTGATATCTGGAGTGAATCGGAGTTTCTATAAAATTTTTAGTAGATTCAAGAGGGTTAAATATAAGATTTTAGATTCATGCACGAAAAACGAGGCCACACGACACTGTCCAGGCCGCAAATATCGGCCTAACCTCGGCCTAGTGATGGATTCACGTGTCTGGGTTTGGTTGGTAACTCATAAACTTGAAAACTAAGACCCTTTGATACCTCTTTTGTGAAAGTTCATAATGCTCTCGTCGCTAACCTGCGGCCAATGCGGAATCCAAAGACGAAAATTTTGATGGCACTAGAAACTTAACTCTAGAATCTACACCAAACACCAAACTAAAAAACAAGAGACGAGGATTTAACTATTCGGTTAGGGTTACAACCTTTGTAGTCGTGTGTTTCGTCTTCAATCCTCTTCCTTAGCTCCTCGAGACTCCATGATCACGCTTGCAAGCCGTTCCTCCTTCGCCGAAAATGACCCATCCGAGAGAACCAAGTTCAAACTTTATATTTATCAATGAAGTAACTAAGGAATCTAGGATGCTAATATAGAATGCTTAGGAATATAGTGTGAGTGTTCTAATATTTTTCTTTCTCTTTTTATCTTCAAGATTCTCAACTCATGAAAGGGTAGAAGATAATGAAGAAGAAGGAAAAGCTCTTGAGGAGAGAGAGACTCAATGGTAGAATGAAAGAATCCTCACAAATTCAACCATACACTTTCTTCTTTTGTTAAAAGATATTTCATATTTTAAAATTACAACCATACTTGAATAGTATGACCAAATTCATTTGATTATACCCTCCACCATTTCTCCCCTCCATCTCATTTCATAATTTCAATAAAAAGAAATTCCTAGAAATAAGGTGTCCTTCTAGAAGTATACTTATATGAATACAAGAATACGTCCCCGTAAATGCATGCCTGTATTCGTATCAAAATACGAATACTCAAGAGAAAGAAAAATACAATGAACATAATACTAGAATATATATATCGAAATACACACACATATAAATTATTAAATCAAAACTTGATTTAATAATCCGGCTTAATCCTAAGCCTGCAAGTATTATCATCCGCCCGATTAAAGTTCGTGTGGCTAGCACACATACCTAATCGGAATCCTGCACGTATCAATATATGGCTACTACATCATTTTGCCTGAACCGGGAAAACCCTCTGTGTGAGACTCTAAAGACTCGTCAATACGCTGGCAGTGAGTTTAATCACAAGCACGCCAGCGGCACTAGCTGTACGTAACGGCTATCTAGGTATTGAGCGAAAGGAAAGTCGACGAGCAAACTCATCTGTATCCCTACTGAGTTCGTCTGTGACAATCTCCATACAGTCCGGTCTTTTCGTCTAAGATAATCACATACCGGGTCTAGGGGATGGATAACGTCATACCTCTACTAACCCGATAAGTTGTGCCGGTCTGAAACTCATCACCCACTGAGAAATTACTGACATCACATCAGTAAATCTCATCCAGCTTGACCAAGAATTTTATGGTGACAGCTGATCCAACACAGCACGACATTGACTTCCAATAACGGGAGAGACGAATCCTTGATGATTGTTCACTTTCTCCATGTGGCTCGGGACTGTACCCAACTAAAACTTGTTTGCACGATTCCTTTGAGCCGTGCTAGGATAGTAATCTAAGTACAGTAAGAACTCACACGAGACAAATGAAAATTTCAGGTTAAAGGACTAACATGTACTCATGCCACAAGAGAACTTCCATCTGACGATAGTTATAATACCATTTAGAAGTTCTCAGCGAGTCCGTCAGGTGTACTCACATCCAGTATGCACCTGTATACTATCTTAGATGACTCAACACCAATGGCTTGTGAGACCTCGCCACCGTCCCTCGTCAGGGTCTCGAAACATATACACTAGCTTACTCTGGAGTATCGATGCCCAGTCTCGATACTCTTGCGACTAGGGACATTTTAGGATGTGCTTATGGACTACTCAGCTCCCATATATATGATCGCCATCATAAATTTGGTGGTGAAGCAATAATCCTACAGGCTTTATCATTATGTATTATCGACACGTAATAACAAGTAAAATGTTAACACGCAATGATAAAGACAAACCATATAGCACCTATCATCTCGAGTAAAACTGTTCTACCTGTATAAGTCCTCTTTCAATTACCATAATCGTCTATTTGCAATTATAATAATTGCCTTGAGGGCACTATATCCAACAATCTCCCAGTTGCACTTAAGGCCAATTATTGAGCTATCCGAATACCCAACTTCTCTACTAATCAGCTTCTCAAAACTCGTTTTGAGAAACTCACGTGTTCGAGAAATAGTCTCAGTGAGTGGATCTGCTACAATGCTTCTAACTTTATCTCTTTATATCTCAACTTCACGGAGACCGATAATCTTTCGAACTGAGCGATACCCCGCCTCAAGAATTTGTCTGGATACTTGATGGGACCAAGTTCATAAATGAACTATTTTATCCAACAAGCTTCTTGAGCTGCATTCTTCGTTGAGTCATTCCGCACCATGTCTAACTCAGTATCATGCTTCGAATCCTCCAACATATTGCCCCTTAGAAGAGGGTAAACTTATAACTCTGACAGTTACTATGTCATCCATGTCACCTTAGAAGCCTAAACCGGTAACCGCCTTCTGCATGAGACTGCCATTATCATACACTAAGAACATCTTCTTATGTTCTTTACTGCTTCCCTTTGTTTCTTCAGGATTGGATTAATATCCATTTACTACAGTAAGTGCAAAAATCAACATCTGGTTTGGTACATAACGTCGCATGATTGACTCAATTGCCTAAGAAAGTGATATGTCATTCATGCAAGTTCCTCTCTCCATCAGTCTAGAAGACATCATTTTAGAGAGGGAGACTCCATCACCTGCGGATAGACTACGACGCCAGGAGTCGTCCATTCTAAACTACTTTAGATGGTGTCCAAGTAACCCGATTGTGACACTTCCCATATCTAGATCTAAAATCATAGATCTAGTTACCAGAATCCCTGATATATTGTCCATATCCTATGTGGAGAAACACCTTGTCACAACTACAGTATAACCGATCGTAATATAGAAACATCACTTCCTATTAAGAGCACGTTATCCGAATACCAAGACATCACTTCCTACTGTCTTCTTACCAGGTCTATCTGTTGTTTTGATGAAATCAAACTCTATGACTTTTACATCAAACTAGATGACCCATTCCGCTCTTCTTGCTTTAGTCTATAAATAGATATAAGCAACCTGCCTACCATGCTTCCGCTGCTCCCACTGACTACAACAACTCTCTGGCAGAGTCATATACACGCGTACTTCAAAATTCAATTTAGAATGATGTTATAGTTATCCACCTGCCGGATCTCATTGTCAATGACAGCAGTAGTGATAAGCTTGGGTTATCAAAACATCCATGTCACTGTCTTTGAGGAAACCGAAATATCTCTCGGGTGGCTGAGTTTACCCACTAAAACTGCGGAGTGGCTAATGGATTGTTGAATCTGATTGAATCTTCAGGTTCTACTAAATTATGAGGAACCGTTTGTGGTTCTAGAATCACTTCCAGTTCTAACATGCTCTCATTTGTTTCTTTTGCAAAAAAGATTCCTTTTATAAAAAGGCGGCGAGTCAAGAACAAATTAACCTTTGATTTTGCAAATGTTAGAAATTAAACCCTTACTAAAATCCTGGAATAACCCACAATCTGCGATTACAGAAATGTGCCTTGAGTTTGTCTGGATTCAGGTTTTAAACAAACCGGACAACTCCATATCTTAACATTCTCAAGATATGTAACCATTCTATGTCCACATAGAATCAAAGGCACTAATTTAGATGAAACCATATTTAATTGTTATGCAACTGTGTCCAGTGCATATTCTATATGGAAAAAGACTATGAAGTATTACTAATCAAGGAGTGCACCTATGGATAAGTAACCTGTGAGAGAATCATGTTCTTAATATTATTATGATGGAATAACTAGCATAAGTATCTACATTTTCGATCATCTCGAAGAATCCTGATACTTCTAACGTATGGTTTTTTACTTTATTCTTATACCTGTAAAGTTCTCAAAATCTTTGGACCTTGCATTACAACGAATGCGTGTCTAAAACCAGAGAAATCATAGGTAAACATGGATGAAGTAAGAGCACCAACCCTTTGTCCTAAAGGATACCAAAAAACATATATTACAACGTCTAAGTCCCATAAGTATACTAACTCAAATTCCGTGTGTTGTAAGTTAAAAACTGTATTTTGGTTAAGAATGTCTATACCGTCATTCAAAACCAAATATTTGCCGTTAGGCAAAACTTAGATAATTTCCTTAAATATCACCAATTATAATGAATTCTGACATTAAGAATTTAATTGTCCAATTCTCAATATTCTACTCACTCAGTATCTGTAACACCATACACCATACAGATGTGAGACTCAAGTCTGGTAAATACATATCTTGGAGTCAGAATCTAATTGGAAAAGCAGTTTTCAATTAACACCGTACAGGAAAACTGAAACATGAAAATGTTTCGAGGGGGTGACCGGGTATTCCTAGTAATGCATCTTCCACTATCCAGATTCATGACAGAAGTCGCAAATTTCCTTGCCCTCACTCCAATCCCTTTATATGTCTTTACTTCTTACCTTCTCTACACCACACTTAGGCTAATTGGTTTTCTTCCTTTCCTACCTTTCGGCACCAGCCTAAGGTTTGGAAGAAGACTATCCAATAAGCGTAATAGGTGTACTCTCCTAATACTAGGAACCCATACAACCTAAGAGAAGGTAAGGAAAAAAGAACCGAATACTACTCAATATCTCCAGAACCCATGGCCATTCTCGAACTGAAACATATTTCTTCAAGTTCGTATGTAACTATACGAGACGGTCTTTCCAAACAATATGGATCTCTATAGTGATACAGAGTGTTCTGGAGAAGGGCAAAGTGTAAGTAGGAGTAGCATGAATATATACGATTTTGTCGTGAATCATGACAATCCAAAAGCCAAAGTGTGTAAGAAACTTCGGTTAAATTGGTTCATGAGTTTTAGTTTAAGGTCGGGCATGGTCGCAAACCAGAGAGAGAAAATAAACACTCAGCATGCACTCTATCAAGATTAGATTGGTTAATCACTTTATCCAATCAGGATGGCTCCCACTGTTTTCTCGAATTCCCCTTCAAACCCTAAAAGGAGAAGTAGTCGGAATCATATACACCTTACAAGTTCGCTAACCGTTCAATCAGGCCAGTGTTGGTATTTCGAGGGAGGTCCCCATGCTTTCGCATGGACCCAATTAAATAACCTCGTTTCCACAGAAGCGTAAAATCGTTAACACTTTTTAGACACCTAATAGGTTAGCTAATTGTGAAGTGAAAATCTCCTGAGGAGTAATACCTACTCATCAGTGGGAATCAGGACCCAACTATCATCGTGTGATAATCTTGACGGAAACCGACTAAAATTACCACACTTCAGAAAGTATGCGCAAACTTGGCAAGTTTCCCTTATATTTAAAACTCCCGATATGGTTTTTACCCCTAACGGTTTATGACCTTGACACAGTCCACATATCATAAGTCGCTAGTTAAGTTCAACCCGTCATTGTCCTAGATTGCATTAGATCCACTCACATGACCCTTGACACAGTCAAAATGGTTATACGACTGTCCTAACCAATCGCATCATATGTTACGAACAAGCACCACTTAGCTACCGTACACTACGTCTTGACACACTTAACATACGCAGCACGAATACTAAGTAATACTTGCAAGAAATGACGGAGGGCTACGGCTGGTCTTTGGCAAAAATCTTTTAACGTAATAAACTTGATATCGTTGAAGGAACCGAGTAATTTTACAAAAGGAGTGGTTTAGACTCCGCTTTTAAAACCAGTAACATAAACTTTTGCTTAAGAGTGAACTCCCCGTGAAGGGGTTAAGGCTCTTTCCTCATAGAATGAGGCGCAAGATATTCCTAACCGAATATCTCTATGCAAAGCAAAAGAGTATAACTATGGTTTTGAAGAAAACCGAGTAGTTTTAAAAATTAGTTCTGACAATATCATTAAGGTTTGTTTCACTTGCATTAAACATGTAACGCAGTCCCATCAATTAATTATATCATGCAAAAAAAACGAAAATAGTCACGCACATATATGCCATCCGCATTCGCCACAGGGTCTCAGGTGTTCACCGTAAGGTTGCTTAACTTACGGCAGGGCGGGGACAGGACTAGTGTGAATGCAAAACATATATAGCGTCTACTAAATATATAAAAATATTCATCTCACGCATGATATCAAGTAACATCACAGAAGCATCACAGCAGAAGCAAACACAGTATGGAAATGCGGATAATCTAAGAAAAGTACATTTCAATGGAGCCAAATATGAAAAGCAATCTTTCCGGTCGTGTGGATAGCTTGTAGTTTCATAATCTAGACCCCTATGAGTGCGGTAAGCCACCCGCCAATCCCAAAAGTGAGGCAACACCAATCAACGAAGTGAGTGGGCCACCTAGTACTTCCAAAATCCGATGACTTGAGCACCTCTCCGTGGGTCAATCCTATACCCCTACGAGTGCGACGAATAGCCTCCAATTCTAGAGTAAGGCGCCCTAGTATCAACGCTATAAGATGGAGTCCTGTTGCCCTGTAGAACCCGGCTACTCGAGCACTCCGCCGTGTATGTAATGAAAATCTGAATATACAACAGTGACTACGTCCACAACCAGGACGCACCTCAAAGGATAATACAAGCCGCGATGACGGCAGTCCACATGTTGGACACTCGTCACACAATAATGAATATACATTATATCACAGAGAATTACATCTAATACCACATATAGCGGGCTATCCATCACAACAATCCAACACAACCATAACCACTAAGCATCATCCATCACAGAACATGCAAACTTGCGATTCCGTAACCCTGTCTAATTGATACGTATAGCAATTAGACGACGTTTTACCAAATGTTATGATACACACAACCATGACTAAGCCTACGACAATCGAATACCGTACACAAATAGCCAACACTTCAATTTTTCAAAACACCGAAAATCAAGTGTGCTAAAAACCCACAAAAATTCCATGCTAAAAACCACTCCGGGAATCCGAAATGAGCTCGGATTAAGCCGAAACTTCGCGAAGGATTCGACACAAAATTAACTATGTCTCGAAGGGCACTTAGGGGGTAGGCAGACCAGAGCCTGCCACTTGGGCAGGGCTCAGGTCCCCACCCCTCCAAGGCCATCTTAGGATGGTCTCGGAGGGGTGAGCCCTCCTTAGGTTCCCTCTTGGGGCATCCTTGGGGTCTCCACACACCTCCCCGCGGCTTTTCGGTCCAAACAGAAAGTCGACGGGAGTCAAAACATCACAATAAGAAGGAATTCCTCACTGATTTTGAAACTGTTTTTGCGGGGTAAAACGACGGGATTCGGGAGTCACAACTATCCAGTTTATGGTGTTTGGGTGGCTCTAATACCATTGAAAGTTCCTAGTGTCCTCGCTGCTAAACCGCGGCCATTGCGGAATCCAAAAACGAAAATTTTGATGGCACTAGAAACTTAACCCTAGAATCTACACCAAACACCAAACTAGAAAACAACAAGAGACTAGGATTTAACTACTCGGTTATGTTTACAACTTTTATAGTCGTGTCTTTCGTCTTCAATCCTCTTCCTTAACTCCTCGAGGCTCCATGATCGTGCTTGCAAGCCAGTCCTTCTTCGTCGAAGATAATCCATCCGAGAAAATCAAGTTCAAGCTTCAACTTCATCAGTGAAGTAACTAAGAATCCTAGGATGATAATTTACGATGCTTAGGAATATAGTGTGAGTGTTCTAGTGTTTTTCTTTCTCTTTTTATCTTCATGATTCTCAACTCATGAGAGGGTAGAAAATAATGAAGAAGAAAAAGGAAGAGCTCTTAAGGAGAGAGAAACTCAATGGTAGAATGAAAGAATCGTCACAAATTCAAATATATACTTTCTTCTTTTATTAAAAGATATTTCACATTTTAAAATTGCAACCATGCTTGAATAGTATGACCAAATGAATAAAAAATTCATTTGGCCATACCCTCCACCTCATTTCATAATTTCTATAAAAAGAAATTCCTAGAAATGAGGTGTCATCCTTCTGAAAGTATTCTTGTATGAATTCACGAATACATTCCCGCAAATGCATGCCCGTATTCGTATCAAAATACGAATACCCAAGAGATAGAAAAATACAATGAACATAATACTAGAATATACATATCGAAATATATACATGTAAATTATTAAATCAAAACTTGATTTAATAACTCAGCGTAATCCTAAACCGGCTAGTATTATTATCCGTCTGATTAAAGTCCGTGTGGCTAGCACACATATATAATCGAAACTCTGCACGTATCAATATACGGCCACTGCATCATTTTGCCTGAACCGGGGAAACCTCTGTGTGGGACTCTAAAGACTCGTCAATATGCTAGCAGTGGGTTTAACCACAAGCACGTCAGCGGCACTAGTTGTATGTAACAGCTACCCAGATATTGAGTGAAAGAAAGGCCGATGAGCAAACACATTTGTATCCCTACTGAGCGTGTCTGTGACAATCTCCGTACAGTCCGGTCTCTTCGTATAAGATAATCGCATACCGGGTCTAGGGTGTGGATAACATCAAACCCCTACTAACCAGATAAGTCGTGCCGGTCTGAAGCTCATCACCCACTGAGAAACTACTGATATCATATCAATAAATCTCATCCACTTTGGCCAAGGATTTTATGGTGACAGCATACCCAACATAGCGTGACATCGACTCCCAATTCCGGAAGAGACGAATCCCTGACGATTGTTCATTGCCTCCATGTGGCTTGGGATTGTACCCAACTAAAATCTGTTTGCACAAATCTTTTAAGCCATGGTAAAGTAGTAATCTAAGTACAGTGGGAACTCACACGAAACAAATGAAAATCTCAGGTCAAAAGACTAACATTTACTTGTTCACCGCCGAAAACTGGGAAGACAAACGTCTTGCCTGAACTTGGGGGCAGATGCTATTTGGGTCTACCCGTCCACCTCTCCGAAGATACCAAGTTGATTTATGGCACCGTGCATCGAAGGTTTGGGCGGATGCGGCCGTTGCAGCAGATTTCGTCAGATTCCCCCTCGTTTGCGATGAGTTTTTTTATTGTCGGGACGCTCTTCCCTGCAGGCGCAAGCCCCTGCAGATAATTATGCTACCGTATCGCGGTAACCACTTTCTCCTGCTCCAGAAGGTCAATCCGTGTCGTGTGTTTTTGTTTTATTTTTTGGTTGCCCGTGGATTGTATATGGAAACTAATTTATGTTGTCGTCCGTAGGGCGTGGATTAGTCCAAATCCGCATATTCTTAGATTTGGATTTGGTTTGATTTAAGGATCGCTAACCTTATTTGAGATTAAGATCAACTTAAATGTTTGTTAAGGATACGTTAGTCCGATATTGGACTAAAATCTACTTAACGAGGGTTTGAGATCATTTTTTATCCAACAAAAGAGCATTTGGGCTCTATCGTTTTAGTTTAGGGACGTTACGGTTCGTAGATCATTTTTTTGGGTGAGGGTTTAGTTTAAGGACGTTACGGTCCATAACTAGTTTAAGAATATTGCGGTCTATTGGGATATGCTCATGGGTTTGGAAGTGCACCCAAGAGCTGTTGGCTGTCGGGACCTTCCACCTCTCTGAAGACGTTGAAGAATTACAACATGTATCAGAGGTATGGAGAGATGTATCCTTGAACCGAATTCCAGATTGAAGGAAAAGATCATGGTGGAATGAACACCATTTTAGATACCATCTGTTAGGAGATCATTAATCATCTTTGGAACTAAAATCGATTTAAGGAGATCTAAGCATAGGAGGGCTCGGCTGATTGGTGGTCAAAAAGGTTTTGGCCTCGGAAGACTTGGCTAATTTGGGTTAAGATTGGTCTCTCATAGTGTTAAATACTAACATCTGCTCAGCGCTCACATGCTCCCATATGAGGCTCTAAAGCAGTGTTAAACACTGAAATTTAGAGTGCTCACGTATGGCACGTGAGGTGCCTGAGAATTGGGCACGGCTTTTTTTGGGTTTATTCCCTTGTTCTTTTTATAAGTGCTAAGCACTTAGCTTATATAATGCTCAAGTACGAACACATGAGGTGCTCAAAATGTGATCGCTGTCTTTGGAATTTTTCCCTTTTTCCATATAAGTGTTAAGCAACTGTTTGGGAGTCACGTGGGACCACGTGAGGTGCCCTTTTCCTTTTATAAGTGTTAAGCACTATTGGGGGTGACGTAGGAACACGTGAGACGCCCAGTTTAACGAGACGGGTATTTTTACCTTGCTCTTATTTCGTAAAAAAAAACTTTAAAGGCACAATAAAAAATAAAAAAATTATAACGTTTACGGTTTATCCATGATTAGAACTTTTTTTTAGCACATAATTGGGTTTATTCCCTTTTTCATGTAATTGCTGAGCACTCGTTTTAAGGGGTCACGTGGAAACACGTGACTCGATATCAGTTCTTTTTGTTCTTCAGAGATGCTAGAGGTGCTCATGTGGGAACACATGATCTGTTGCTATAGCGTTGTATGCTAATCATTTCTTTTATGTGCATGGGGATCTTAATCTTAGTTTAGGGAATTTCAGGTCCCTTGTTTTATAAGAATTAACTTCTTATGCGGGGTTAAACCCTAGTTTTATCAGAGGAATTAAATTCCTATATCTTTGGGAAGAATTAAATTCTTCAAATTTAGTTCTTTCCTCTAAGTTTTGAGTCTGCATGACAGAATCTCCCTTATGAGAATTAAATTCTAAACTTGTGGGGAGATCTGCTTCTGCAGACCTCAACCAGAGGGAGAACTAAGTTCTTTTTTTTTAAAAAAAAGAGTTAAACTCTTGGAGCGGTGAAGAGGAGATAAAATGATCTCTAGGTCTTTCTTCTTACCTAGGGTTTCTTTTCTTAAAAGAGAACTCCTATCTTTTTTTGTTTTCTCAAATCTTATGGGGGGTTTCTCTGTACAAGACTTGAAGTCTTGGGTCGTTTATATAGCAGAGTCAAGTTTGTTGATTTAGTTAAAGAAATCTCTCATTGAGAGATCTTAATTGATTTGGGGATTTTATCTACCGTTGGATCTTTGATCTAAGGACTTCTGTCTTACAGAAGATATTTTTCTTGTTTTTAACAAGATTGGGGAAATATTTTTCCATACAGAGCTTATTCTGTAGCTTGGTGATTTTTAATCACCATTGGATTTTTAATCCAACGGTGTTCTGTTTTACAGATAGCAATCTTTCTTGTTTAGAAAGATTCAAGAAAATATTTTCCAAATAGGGTTTTGATCCCTTTACTTAGAATTTAATTCTATCGGCTCAGAAGGTATTTGAGACCACTCACGTGTAGCACGTGACCCCACAGAGTTAAACTCATTTGCGTATGTGCAACAGTCAAAAGAGGGCATCACGTGCTGACACGTGAGCCTTTTTAGCTTGTCATTTGTTTTAATATGGCACCTATATACTTTGTATATAGACGTCACGTGCTTACACGTGAGGCTCTATTTCAGCCTATAATCTTTATATAGGCGCTCACGTGTGGGCACGTGATGTTTTATTAATGGAAATTTTTCTATCACTTTTTCTCTCTTTCTTTTCCTTTTCCTTTTTTTTATAAGGGAACAAATGACCCTACAGTGTTGTTCTCACGTGGCTTGCACGTGAGTGCAACGCTGTCATCTTTACAGCCGTTGGATTGCCTAGGAGAATGGGGAGATGAACCACCCTCGTCACGTCTTATAAATGCAAGGGTCTTGTCTTTGGGAAGCCACTACTCTTTCATCTTCTTCTTTGGTCATTTTCTTTGAGAATTTAATTCTCTTCTTTAGAACTTAGCCCAATGGAATTTTAGAGTTAAACTCTGTCAGAAAAAAAGAAACCTTTTTTAGGTAAAGATCTTGAACAACAAAAAAACCCTTTTCTTAAAAAAATTTCCTGGATTTTAAATCCACCATAAGAGCTTTGCTCTCTTATGAAACTCATCTCTTAGAAATCCAAAGCCGTGATCTTTGAGTAGTAAACCTCAATGTCTTGGGAATTTCTCCTCTGATCTTTAAGGATTCACAGCATTGTGGTTTTATTTTTCGTTTCCTCATATGGGGGTTTCCTGGAATTTAATTCCACAGCTTAAAAGGAATTTAATTCATCACCAAAGAGCTTAGCTCTGAAGATCAAGAGGGCCTCTCAGGAATTTCATTCCCCGGTGTTTTTGAGGATATTTTCGTAGGTTTTTTTTTCCTTATTTGCACAAATTCAAATTTGTTAGGTGTTTTAACGGAACTCGTTTTCTCTGTGAGGATATCAAGAGTTTTTTATTTTTATTTTTAAAAACTCCCATGTTTGTTTAATGAGAATCCTTTTTGATTCTCACAATGATTGGCATGTCTCATCATTGGTGAGCCGCCATATTGATTTTATGGGGTCTATTAGTTTTACAATCAGTGGTCCTATGGAACAAACTTTCTGTCGTTTCCCTCTATTGTTATATATATATATATATAGGTTTCATTAACGGCTTTTCTTTCCCTTTTTCAGGAACAATTGCTTCTCTTCCCTACTTTCATTTTACTCGCTCAGACGCCGCTTTTCCACAATCGTCGTCGGATGATGAGGCTATGGCGATGATCAGGGCACATGACAGGGACTGCACTAGTTTGCTCTTATAGGGAGTCTGGTATGGTCACATCATCCGGGGCCGCCGCAGCTTCACTTGCGAGATGGCAACAGAGCCTCTCCGCTCCATACCATTGACGGAGCACCCGCAGACTGCTTATGCGGTGGAGGCGGCTAATTGGACTCCTACAGGCCGGCTTGAGACGTCAACAACTGCGATACCCAACTAGCCATTGCCGGCCATAGATATCTTAGGGCACCGCATCTGTCAAGGTGAAGCCCAACCTTGGGGACAAGTCTATAAAGTAGGACTTACCCCTCGCCATCCAGTAGGCTATCTTCCCTGGGCTCGGTATGTTCTTTCCGTCCACCGTGCACGGTTACAGAAGGTTGGGCTGTATCAAGCGGTGTACGCGTCTCTATTTCATTACCAGGCTCCTCATGTCTGGTAGGTTAAAACCTTCTTGAACCAATGAAATCTCCCTACCAACACCTTTCTGTTAGGGGATCGCGAGATATCTATTTCATTGGAGGAATTTTGTGAGATCTCCGGACTGCCGATCAGGGGAGAGCATTATGAAGAGTTGTTGCCTCCCGATGAGTATGTATTCGCCACCGTGCCAGCTATGCTTGACGGCCTGACGACCGAAACCTCCGTCCGCCGTAAGTACCCCGGTTTAATCAAGGCTCTGGGTATTTTTGAGAAGCTGTTTGTGAAGTCAGAGGGGCAGGGCGTCACTTTTAAGAGCTTTATCGCCTGCTTCATCCGTGAAGACGCTTTATCCAAAAAGGCTCCAAAGTTTGCGAACATTCACGACCCTTTTGGATTTGGGCTGAATAAACTGCCGGCCAAAGAGGAAGATCTGCCGCAGTTTTATATTCCGATCTCGTCGGCCGTATGCTTCGACGCGATTGCGGTCCCTGGCATGGACGAAGAGACCTTCTTTGTCGGCTTCATCGGCTTTTGGCTCAGTTGGTTCGCGATTCCGACGCATCGACGCTTCATGAGAGCTTCCGTCTTCTATCCCGCTCATCGCGTAGCCGAAGGGGCACGATTGGCCATCGGTATTACGGGATTGTCGTACCTATACCATCGATTAAGCGTTGCGGCCAATACTTCGACCTCGGGTACAGATGTCGTGTAACAGCCCTATTTGATGCAGTAGTTCAAGATTTTTATCAAGATTCTTTTTCCATAATTTTAAAACCTTTAAATTGGCTACTAGTATATTTTATTTTGAATTTTTACTGTAAACAATTTTGATATGAGAAAAATCTTCAGTTTTTATATGATATATATATAGATAATTTCCTTAGTTGCAACAAAACAATATTTTGCATATCTTAAAATTCCGAATTCGACCTATTAATATTTGGTTGCATGCACATATTACCTTGGCTAACTTCTGTTTGTTGTTAATTTGAGAACAAGAAAAATCTGTGCAGAATCTCTAAGTACATCCAATTAAAGATATGCATCTATATACATATATTTATAAAAATTCTATATATACACAAAACAAAATATCTCTCTCATACTCACATCTCTCTCCCCTCATTCTTCTTCCCCCATCACCCGCCTTCGCTCACGAAAACCCTAACCCTAGCCTTCGCCGTCGCCGTCTTCTCCCCGACCTCGACCTTCTCCTCTCATCCTCCTCACCCCACCTCTCTCTTCTCCCCCACGACGCTTCTCCCCTGCAAACCCACGACAACCCTCCTAAGGATCCGACCTCGTCGCTGCACCCATCGCATCGCCGTCGCCCCACGCCGCCGATCCCTGAATCCTTACCACAACCTCCAGCGACCTGCACAGAACCCTGAACGTCGCCGCAACCCTCGTCTTCGCCTCGCCGCTGCTCCCATCATCCAGATCTCCACAGCTCCCCTGCAGCAACACCATCCCTGTCCTTCCATCGTCAGATCTGAACCCCCGAGTGCTCTCGGCTCGACCCAGGACCATCTGAACCCTAGCTTGATACGATCATCCTCTGTAAGTTTTCCCCGATCCCTGCTTTTTCAGAAAAAAATAATAAAAAATACGAATAAGATGTAATGATATGAAATCAGAGAACAATTGAAAGGGGAAAATTAGTATCAAAACCCTAAATCGATATAATTGTGTTTTGGTTGTGTGACAATGTTTATGTAGATGTTTATGGTTTAACCGATGAAATTTATCTTGGCGGATCGTATAACTCAGATCCCAAGTCGCACCTTAGCTGAGATCGTGCCCCGCATTTTCGTACATCGTTTCCGTGATCGTTATCCTCAGGCAAGTACTCTTGCTCTTTTCATTTTGTCGATGCAACATCGGCGATTATCTAAATTAGTTCTTAACCTATGCAAGTTTGGATATTAGAGGAAAGAGGTTTCTTTCGCAGTTTTATCATCTGTCCTTATCGGAACACTTGCTGATATATTGCTGACTGTAAACCTGCAACTATAAATTTCATTATAAATTAGGTGCAATTTAGTTGTACAAAATATTGCTAAATATTCCCCCTAAAGTATGAGTGAGTATAAGCATAAAGTTATGAACTTTTTTCCTAAGGCTAATGGTCACATAAATTTTTCCCCATCGAGCTATACCTGAAAACCATTTCTTTTGCTAATTACCAACTGCTGCTTGCTTTTTCTTTATGTGATGCTATGACATGATTACTATGCACAAGAATCCTTGTACATGCTTTATACACATTCGAGACTCATGTTGATTTACATGTATAGAACACCTTGATTTGACATGCCTATTCATGATCCTTGTTATTTATATTAAAATGAAATCATTAATTGGAATGCTGAACTACATGCCATGACACCACTATTCACCAGTTTTATTTTCATACAATTACCTTACCACAAGTTCCTGTCTGTTCAGCATTTGTAATTTAGTGATTTAATCTTTACCATAGTAGCTATAAATACGCGGGTGTTGGGGTAGTTTGAGTGTGCGTTGTACAACAGGATCTCATGAGTCCTATGCCGGCAGCTCGTACCGGGCAATATCGGTCTCATGTTTACAGCTCGTATCGGGCTATATCGGTCTCTTGTTCATTCCACAGTTGGGCCCGTGTTTCCTAGCCCCTGGGACACCACTCTTGGGTTAGGAATACTCCTGCAGAGGTTGACGCACACACTCGAGCTTACGATATGATAGTTTACCTTTTAGTGACCAGTTAGGTTATGACCTGACCCCTTACATACATGTTTCATAATATTAATACATCTATTTATTTATATACCTGTTTTTCTTGCGCACCGGGCTTCACTATTTTCATATATTCATGTTATTATGCTACACACACTTTATACGTTGAGTACTTGCTGGCATGTTCTGACATCTCTGAGATTTGCCATCTCAGGTTTAGAGATAGGTTTTCAGGCCGAGCAAGATCAGAGCGGCTACCAGGACTTTGCTGAAGATCAGTAACCGTAGGTTTATTTTCACATTTTCAATTAGCTTTTAGCATGTGCGCCCTTATGGGACATTAGGACTTATGTATCTCTTTTGGATCTTATTTTATTTCCGAATCTTTTGTTTTGGATCTTTAATTGCATCAATTATCTAGTGGACCCATTTTTAGGATTTCTTGTGGTTTCATTGCAGCATGATTATCAGTATTATTTCTTTTGGTATTTGATTTTATTTTTGACAGGTTAATCTAGACAGCCTTATGTGACTATGGAAGGATTTTTCCTTACCGTAGGTAGCACGGCTGGCCTTCGTCGCTTTCCGTATTCCATATTTTGGGAAGCGGGGCGTGACAAGGTTTTGTTGGTATCAGAGCCAGGCTAACGTCAAAGGTTAGTCTAGGTTCTTCCGACCTTTTAGGTTAGAATCACATGTCTAGGTTTTCCCCAGTATGTCATGCTGCAGATTCCGTTGACTCTGACCGTAGAATTCGGACGACTTACATAGAGTTACGATATTGTGCCCATGTACCGCGGCATGGATACAATACGGTATTCTGTATGAGTAACTTAGAGTTCTACACTTAATCCGTATTCTTTGAATTGATTGTTACATTATCTCTTTGCTTCGCTCAGTTTTATTATTTTGAATTTAAACCTTGTTTTCGTTGCTAAACCTCGTCGTTCGTTTTGACTTCAGAATTATGGCAGAAGAGAATTTGTGAGTATATGGGAGACGTGACGACAATAATGCACTACTTGGAGTTATACGTGGCATGCTTGAGAGTCAACAACAACAGACCGAATTGCTACAAGGGGGCCTATTTGCGTCTCAGCAGACCGCTACTGCGGCCCTGAACAAGGTGGCTGAGGTTCGTGAAGGTAGACGTCCGGGCACCGTCGCAGATTTCAGGAGACTACAGCCGGGAGTTTTCACTGGCACGGGCGGACCATGATGCTGAGCAGTGGATTGTCGACATGGAGAATTTGCTGTCAGCCGCCCGGGTTCCTGAAGAGGACAGAGTGGATATAGTCAAGATTCAACTGCAGGATGTTGCTAGAATTTGGTGGCTCGCAGAAGAGAACAGGTTGAAGAAACCAATTGCATGGACTGATTTCTCTACGGCTTTCCTTGAGAAATTCTTTCCCAAATCGGCCAGGATCGAGATGGAACAACAATTTATCAGTCTTCGTCAGAGAGATCGCACAGTGGACGAGGTAGCGGCTGAGTTTATCCGACTCAGTCGTTTCGCTCCTTCAATGGTAGTCCAGGAAGAGGATAGAGCTAGAAGATTCTTACAGTGTCTCACTCTGGAAATAGAGGAGAAGTTAGCTTCACATGATCTAGGGACTTATTCAGAGGTATTAAATGCGGCCCGCAGAATTGAGACAGTTATGGATAAGAGGAAGAAACTTCTGAGTGGAGGTTTCAAACGGCCGATGAATCAAATTTCAGGGAGGATTCCAGTTAGACAGCATGGAGGAGTTCAGATGAAACGTACCGCAACCCCACCACAACGAGAACCTCCGGTTTGTGGATACTGTCGGATATCGGGACACGTCGAGAGAAATTGCCGCCGCGCTAAGGGTCTATGTCTGATTTGCGGTGCTAGTGACCATCAGATTGGGAGTTGTCCTAGGAGAGCTGAGCGCAACCAATCTCAGAAAGGACTTGTCCCTCAGAAGCAACTTTTTGATCAGAGACGAGGAAACACAGGTCGTGGACAGGGGCGAGCCTTTACCCTGACAGCTGAGCAGGCGGAGGCGTCGGAGGATGTCGTTTCAGGTACCATTCTAATTTGTTCTGTTCCTGCTAGAGCACTTTTCGATTCCGGGGCTTCACGCTGTTTTATGTCTTTGGATTTTGCCACAACACATTCTATTACACACAAAATACTGACTAGAGGTTGGGACATTCACACTGGAAATGGAGTAGTTACCACCAACCTAGAGTGCAAGCTTTGTCCGGTAGTGATTTGCGGCAGGGAGCTTTTCGCAGATTTCCTGTTGATTGGGACCGGTAGTTATGATGTCGTCTTAGGAATGAATTGGTTGGGCACCTTTCACGCACATATTGATTGTCGGGCCAAAACTGTAAACTTTCGCATTTCTAACCACCCAGAGTTCGTGTTCACTGGAGGGAGCAAATCTCTGGGACCCATAAAGTATAGAGCTAAGCCGACGTGCGACATACTAGCGTCAATGGAGGTTGATATGAGTTCGGCACCGGTCGTAGTTCGAGAATTTTTGGATGTCTTTCCTGAGGACTTACCCGGCTTACCCCCGCCTCGTGCTTTGGGGTTTTCGATAGAATTATTACCAGGAACGGCACCGATTTCTAAATCACCCTACAGGATGGCACCAGTTGAATTGGCGGAATTGAAAAAGCAGATAGAAGACCTCCTCAGCAAAGGATTCATTCGCACGAGTACTTCTCCGTGGGGCGCTTCAGTTTTACTAGTAAAGAAGAAGGACGACTCGTTACACATGTGCATTGACTACCGAGAGTTGAACCGGGTTACGATTAAAAACAAGTACCCTATACCTCGGATCGATGATTTGTTCGATCAATTATGTGGTGCTCGAGTGTTCTCTAAGTTGGATCTTCGGTCGGGGTACCATCAAGTTCGTGTTAAAGCGGATGATGTATGCAAGACAGCCTTCAGAACTCGATACGGTCACTATGAATTCTTGGTAATGCCATTCGGTGTTACTAATGCCCCAGCCGTGTTCATGGATTTAATGAACCGAGTTTTCTCTCAGTACCTTGATCAGTTTGTTGTGGTTTTCATCGACGACATCCTTGTGTACTCCAAAAGCAAGGAGGAGCATGCCGAGCATTTGAGGATCGTGTTGCAGATACTTAGACAAGAAAAGTTATACGCCAAGCTTAGTAAATGCGAATTTTGGCTTAAACAAGTTCAATTTTTGGGCCACATCGTTTCTGGAGACGGTATATCAGTAGATCCGGCGAAGATTGAAGCAGTGAAGGATTGGCCAACACCAAAGTCAGTAGCAGAGATTAGGAGTTTCTTGGGACTCGCAGGCCACTACCGCAGATTTGTTAAAGATTTTGCACGAGCGGCTGAGCCATTGACAAGACTTACTCGAAAGGGGGTATCATTCGTATGGTCAGAAGAGTGCAACCGAGCGTTCGAATTATTGAAGGAGAAACTCACAACTGCACCCATATTGACCGTACCAGATGGGACGGAAGGATTGGTGATTCATAGTGATGCTTCCCGCAAAGGGTTAGGCTGTGTCTTGATGCAACGTGGGAGTGTTGTCGCTTATGCCTCGCGTCCACTGAGGACGCACGATAAGAATTACCCAACTCACGATTTAGAGTCGGCCGCAGTGATCTTTGTTTTGAAGATTTGGAGGCATTATTTTTTGGGAGAACGAGTGGAAATTTTTACGGACCACAAGAGTCTGAAATATGTATTCACGCAGAAGGAGCTAAATATGAGATAGCGCAGGTGGTTGGAGTTCATGGCTGATTATGATATTGATTTGCAATATCATCCCGGGAAGGTAAATGTGGTACCGGATGCTCTCAGTCGGAGACCAACAGTGATGTGGTTGACTGGCCAGAAGGAACTCATTGATGAATTTCGAAGACTCAATTTAGAAGTGGTAGAGCAGGGGACGCACGGACAATATTGGCAACTGCAGGTGCAGTCTTCGTTAGTTGATCGTATTAAAGCTGCACAGGCTGGGGACCCGCAATTGTAGAAGCTCCGCGGGTTAGTAGACGCAGGATTGAGAACAGATCTATTGATACACGAAGATGGCTCATTAAGATTCGGCAGTCGATTATGCGTGCCAAAGGGCGAGATTCGAGAGGAAGTGTTGAAGGAAGCACACAGTTCAGCTTATTCGGTGCACCGGGTGGCACCAAGATGTATAGGGATGTTAAACAACACTTTTGGTGGAATGGCATGAAGAGAGAGATTGCCCGCTATGTGTCAAAATGCTTATTGTGCCAGCAGGTGAAGGCCGAACATCAGCGAGTGGCCGGCCTGTTGCAACCACTTCCCATTCCCCAGTGGAAGTGGGAACACATCACTATGGACTTCGTGACGACTTTACCGCGGAGTCCTAAGGGCAATAATGCTATTTGGGTCATCGTCGACCGTCTCACAGAGGCGGCCCATTTTCTACCCTTTCGAGTCGAACAATCGACGGAGACATTGGCAGAGAAATATATGCAAGAGATCGTACGGTTGCATGGGGTGCCTATCACTATAGTATCAGACCGAGACACGAGATTCCTTTCACATTTCTGGAGAAGCTTACAAGTGAGTTTAGGCACTCGTCTCCGTTACAGCATAGCTTACCACCCCCAGACTGACGGACAATCTGAACGTACGATACAGATATTAGAAGATATGTTGAGAGCCTGTATGCTAAGATTTCAAGGGATCATGGGAGGATCATCTTCACTTGGTGGAATTCTCGTATAATAACAGCTATCAGGCGAGTATTCAGATAACATCGTTTGAGGCACTTTACGGGCGTAAATGTCGTTCCCCACTTTGCTGGAATGATGTGGGTGAGCGAAGATTACTAGGACCGGAGCTTGTAACCCAAACAGTTGAGAAGGTCCAGTTGATCAGGGACCGTATCAAGGCAGCACAAGATCGTCAGAAGAGCTGGGCGGATACTAGTCGAAGACCTCTTGAGTTTGGAGTAGGAGATCATGCCTTCCTTAAGATTTCGCCGACTCGAGGAGTGATTAGATTCGGTAGTCGTGGGAAACTCAGTCCCCGATTTATCGGACCATTCGAGATTGTGGAACGCGTTGGAGTAGTGGTATACAGATTGGCCTTACCATCCTCTTTGGCTGGTGTGCATGATGTATTCCATGTATCACAGTTGCGTCGGTACGTTCGTGATGACAGTCATGTTCTCGATCATTCTGAATTAATCTTGAGCACTGATCTCTCATATGAAGAGCAACCTACAGCCATTGTCGACCGTAAGGAGAAGGTATTGAGAAACAAGATCATCCCTTTAGTTCTCGTATCTTGGGGCGGACGTTCTCGCGGGGAATCCATTTGGGAGCGTGAGGACAAGATCCGTCAAAAGTACCCACACCTGTTTTCTTAATCTTGTAGTCGTCCTTCCAATTTCGAGGACTAAATTTTCTGTAAGGTGGGTAGGATGTAACAACCCTATTTGAATGCAGTAGATCAAGATTTTTATCAAGATTCTTTTTCCATAATTTTAAAACCTTTAAATTGGCTGAGTATATTTTATTTTGAATTTTTACTGTAAACAAGTTTGATATGAGAAAAATCTTCAGTTTTTATATGATATATATATAGATAATTTCCTTAGTTGCAACAAAACAATATTTTGCATATCTTAAAATTCCTAATTTGACCTATTAATATTTGGTTGCATGCACATATTACCTTGGCTAACTTCTGTTTGTTGTTAATTTGAGCACAAGAAAAATCTGTGCAGAATCTCTGAGTACAACCAATTAAAGATATACTTCTATATACATATATTTATAAAAATTCTATATATACACAAAACAAAATATCTCTCTCTCATACTCACATCTCTCTCTCTCTCCTCGTTCTTCTTCCCCCATCACCCGCCTTCGCTCACGAAAACCCTAACCCTAGCCTTCGCCATGCCTCACCGTCGCCGCCACCTCCCCGACCTCGACCTTCTCCTCTCATCCTCCTCACCTCACCTTTCTCTTCTCCCCCACGACGCTTCTCCCCTGCGAACCCACAGCAACCCTCCCAAGGACCCGACCTCGTTGCTGCACCCATCGCATCGCCGTCGCCCCACGCCGCCGATCCTTGAATCCTTACCACAACCTCCAACGACCTGCACAGAACCCTGAACGTCGCCGCAACCCTCGTCTTCGCCTCGCCGCTGCTCCCATCATCCAGATCTCCACAGCTCCCCTGCAGCAACATCATCCCTGTCCTTCCATCGTCAGATCTGAACCCCCGAGTGCTCTCGGCTCGACCCAGGACCATCTGAACCCTAGCTTGATACGATCATCCTCTGTAAGTTTTCCCCGATCCCTGCTTTTTCAGAAAAATAAAAATAAAAAATACGAATAAGATGTAATGATATGAAATCAGTGAACAATTGAAAGGGGAAAATTAGTATCAAAACCCTAAATCGATATAATTGTGTTTTGGTTGTGTGACAATGTTTATGCAGATATTTATGGTTTAACCGATGAAATTTATCTTGGCGGATCGTATAACTCAAATCCCAAGTCGCACCTTAGCTGAGATCGTGCCCCGCATTTTCGTACATCGTTTTCCGTGATCGTTATCCTCAGGCAAGTACTCTTGCTCTTTTCATTTTGTCGATGCAACATCGGCGATTATCTAAATTAGTTCTTAACCTATGCAAGTTTGGATATTAGAGGAAAGAGGTTTCTTTCGCAGTTTTATCATCTGTCCTTATCGGAACACTTGCTGATATATTGCTGACTGTAAACCTGCAACTACAAATTTCATTATAAATTAGGTGCAATTTAGTTGTACAAAATATTGCTAAATATTCCCCTTAAAGTATGAGTGAGTATAAGCACAAAGTTATGAACTTTTTTTCTAAGGCTAATGGTCACATAAATTTTTCCCCATCGAGCTATATCTGAAAACCATTTCTTTTGCTAATTACCAACTGCTGCTTGCTTTTTCTTTATGTGATGCTATGACATGATTACTATGCACAAGAATCCTTGTACATGCTTTATACACATTCGAGACTCATGTTGATTTACATGTATAGAACACCTTGATTTGACATGCATATTCATGATCCTTGTTATTTATATTAAAATGAAATCATTAATTGGAATGCTGAACTACATGCCATGACACCATTATTCACCAGTTTTATTTCCATACAATTACCTTACCACAAGTTCATATCTGTTCAGCATTTGTAATTTAGTGATTTAATCTTTACCATAGTAGCTATAAATACGCGGGTGTTGGGGTAGTTTAAGTGTGCGTTGTACAACAGGATCTCAGAAGTCCCATGCCGGCAGCTCGTACCGGGCTATATCGGTCTCATGTTTACAGCTCGTACCGGGCTATCGGTCTCATGTTTACAGCTCGTACCGGGCTATATCGGTCTCATGTTCATTCCACAGTTGGGCCCGTGTTTCCTAGCCCCTGGGGCACCACTCTTGGGTTAGGAATACTCCTGCAGAGGTTGACGCACACACTCGAGCTTACGATAGGATAGTTTACCTTTTAGTGACCAGTTAGGTTATGACCCGACCCCTTACATACATGTTTCATAATATTAATACATCTATTTATTTATATACCTGTTTTTCTTGCGCACCGGGCTTCACTATTTTCATATATTCATGTTATTATGCTACACACACACTTTATACGTTGAGTACTTGCTGGGATGTTCTGACATCCCTGAGATTTGCCATCTCAGGTTTAGAGACATGTTTTCAGGCTGAGCAGGATCAAAGCGGCTACCAGGACTTTGCTGAAGATCAGTAACCGTAGGTTTATTTTCACCTTTTCAATTAGCTTTTAGCATGTATGCCCTTATTGGACATTAGGACTTATGTATCTCTTTTGGATCTTATTTTATTTCCGAATCTTTTGTTTTGGATCTTTAATTGCATCAATTATCTAGTGGACCCATTTTTAGGATTTCTTGTGGTTTCATTGCAGCATGATTATCAGTATTATTTCTTTTGGTATTGGATTTTATTTTTGACAGGTTAATCTATACAGCCTTATATGACTATGGAAGGATTTTTCCTTACCGTAGGTAGCATGGCTGGCCTTCGTCGCTTTCCGTATTCCATATTTTGGGAAGCGGGACGTGACAAGGTTTTGTTGGTGTCAGAGCCAGGCTAACGTCAAAGGTTAGTGTGGGTTCTTCTGACCTTTTAGGTTAGAATCACATGTCTAGGTTTTTTCCAGTATGTCATGCTGCAGATTCCGTTGACTCTGACCGTAGGATTCGCCCCGTTGTTAAGCGTGCTCGAGCCAGGGAAGTTCTGGGATGGGTGACCTTCTGGGAAGTGGCTTCTGATCGGGTCCGGTTTGCCCCGAAGGACAAAACCGTGTGGCTTTGGCCAGAGGGGACAATACTCTCTGTATTGGGGGTGGGGCGTGACATGTCGTGAATTTCTCTCTCCACTACTTCATGTCGTGGATCGAGATGCATGTACTGGGAGCCTTTGCAGCCCATCAGCGGCCAGATTTCTATGACTTATATACCTTCCCACAGGTTATGAGGTTGGTAGAAGCTTCTGCTCCCGATCCGACTTAGCTGGGGGCCCTCCGCATGTTGCTCAACCCGTATTCAAATGAGGGTGGGATGGTGTTTAGTGACCGAGTCCTTTCTGCTCTTGCGAAGCCTGTTCAACAGCTTTTTGATCTATCTAAAAGGGGAGCGTCATCTTTAAAGCCCAAAGAAGTTATGCATTTGTACTCGATTAGGCTGGGCTACTTGGTGTTCCGTCAGAATAACATGGCCCTTTTTATGCGGTACAATCCGTACCGCTTTGCTCAGCAATTGGGGTATAACTAAGATGTCCCTTTCGAGACGTTCTTAGTTGAGCCCACTTCGTCTCTGGAAGTCACTCGTGACGTCGTCCATCATTTTATACGGCTGAACACCCGCTCCCGTTTCATGATCCCTGAAGCCGACTACCTTTCAAGGTGTGTGGGGTCTTTTATGGGTTGGTATCGTCATCGAGTCGGTCCCGTCATTGCCGAGGAGAAGCGGGTACTTTTCGAATGCAGAGCTTCAGCTCCGGCCCAAGCCGCCAGGGTTCCGTTGCGGCCGCGGATAGTGGTTCGCCCTCCATTGAGGGATAGCAGCTTGGTTCTTATCCCGAAAGCCGTAGAAACAGAATCGACTCCTCGCACTGCTCGGATGCCAGTGCGTACTAGAGCTCAAGCAAAGGCCTCCAATGAAGCGCCAGCGGTAGTGTCATCAGCGGTGGCGGCATCAATGACGGTGTCATTCGCGGCGGTATCGCTAAAGGGGATACCGTAAGCGAGATTGGTCACCGTCGCGCCAAAGCATCGATGGGAAGGAAGCGTTCTTCGATCAATGCTAGCACAAGCTCTAAAAGGAGGAAAAGATCGGTCGTCGGCTTACTAGACACCTTGCTTGAGTCTGAGTCGTTCATTTAGGACGAACCGATAGCTATGGAGGAGTCGGACGCCGGTCTTATTTACCCTGGCCCATCAGCTGAGGAAGCCGTGCAATTGGCTGAAATTTTAAGGCGCTCGCGGGATGAGACCGAGAATGTGTACATCCTGAAAATGCCCTACCCTCCGGTTATCTTCTACGAAGATCCCCCATCGCTACGGAGGGTACATATGGGTCCTCTGCGAAGGGAAGACAAAAGAGCCTTCAAGCAGCCCATCTCGGCCGCTTCTGAAGATGAGCTGACACTGAAGACCGGTGGGCATGAATCTGCATTTGAAGCCCGGCGAGCACATTTCCGCAGGAAAGAACAACGGCTCGAAAAAGCCATACTAGAAGCACCCTGGCGTATTGGTATGCGTGTTTTCCGTATCTTTCTTTTGGTAAGTAATTTGTATCGCTTTTATATCTTCTTATCTTTGCGAAAACTTTACAGGGACTTCAGCAACGAAAGAGGATGTGAGCCCAGGTTATGCCGTGACCGTGGATTCTATAGATGTCTCCCATGACGCACCGACAGGTGCAGAAGAGATCATTACAGCTGATGTTCCTGTTGTGGAACTTCCGGTGGTAACTCTTGTTCCTTCGGTGTCTATTCCTCCAGCGGAGGTGACCCCATTGACCGCGGACCCTATTGACGTTTCTAATGACGCACCGAAGGGTGTAGAAGAGATTGTCGAAGCTGTTAGTCCCTGTAACATCCCTAATTTTCTTATACACCTTTTTTCTATACAAATTTTTAAATTAAATTTTTTTCAAAATCCATAAAGGAGTATTTTTAACCTTAGCACAATATATAAGTAATTATTTTGTTTTTAAATAACTCCATTTTTAGTGTACATAAAATTGCTTTAAAATTAAAATATATTTGGGGTATTTAATGTTGCTGTTACCACTTTAAGTAATTATTTCACATCATAATTACAAGAAGGAGCTTGTAGCTCATTGGTAATACCTTGCACTGCTGAACCAAGCCACCAGAGTTCAAATCACATACCCTACATTATTTTTAATATTGATTTTTTTTTAAAACCTTTAGAATACCAAGAGTTTACACGTGCATATCTCACAAAAACCCCACTATACCCAAACATGTAACACTTGCAGGAGTTAGATGAACCGTCGGGGGGATCCAGGCCACCGGACTCGGTCGGGAATCGGCCGACTCAGTGCTCCGACCGAGTCACGGCCGAGTCACCCCCGAGTCGGCCGATTCCGACGACGGCCACAACATGAAAGTTGTGTCTTTTCATATTCCCTATGCACCTGTAAAATTTCAGCTTCAGACCACTTTCAGAACTCTTAAAAAACCCCAATTTCTCCACTTTTAATACATTTTTATTACATTTTATCACATTTTTATTTTTAACCTTTCATCTACCCTAACCCTAGCCTAACCGTATAAATACCAACCCTACACACTACCCTCTCACCCCCAAAATCTTGAGCCACTCTCTCAAAAGTTTTCCAAGAAGTGTGTGCTTTGAAAACAAGTTCACGGCGAAGCTCCGACGAGATTCCGGCGACGCTTTTAGAAACAACCGGCGACGAAGCAACGCCTCGACAACTTCTTTAGTTCCCCTACACTCCTTAGTATAGATCGAAACCCGTAAGTCCCATTCTACCTCCCTTTCTAATTCTCAAAAATATGAAATTACGAAACCCGACGGAATAGGAACAAATCCGATTTCCGATTCGGTTTTCTATAAAATTTCACTTCTAATCAATTCAATCATGTCTAAACATCTTTATCATAATTATTAAACTTGTAAAAATCAATTTGAATAAGTTTTCACACATGAAATGATAACCTTTTCAATTTACCGTATTTTTTCACTTTAATACCATCATGTTTCAATTTCACATTTAACCCTTTAACATTGCTATACCTTAAAATAGATCACGAGATAATGACCTACCTCCTTATACACACATATGCAACCATAATACGCTATCTTGAAAACTCCTAATACGATAAAACAAGATTTTACATTAAAATACCATTTCCTTAATAAAACCTTTTATAAAAGTTTAGGTTTGATACATTTGTTTAAACAATATCTTTAATAGGAACAATACGATAAGTTGTGGACATCGATCGTTTATCTAAACCTGACTTTGTGGTGTCTAGGCAAGTGTGTCTAAGGCAAGTGGTTACTTAATTAGGGCCACTACTTGTAGTGGAGAGCCTCCCACTCACCTGGCACTTACCTGGCCGCAATTGTTGGTGAAGAAGCGATTTGAGACTTCTAACGACTTGTCGTTTAGACCATTTAGAAATAGGCTAGTTGGCTTAGGAAACCCTAGAATCTAAAATACGGAAAATTACACTTTGCAAATAAATACCTTTTACTTTATAAAACCGTTTTTTAAAGGATTAGTATTTTACAATCTTTGCAAAGTGCCGCTACAACCCATCTTTGGGGAACCCGTTAGGGATAGTACGGTTTATCGTGCACCCTCGGGCTTAGTAGTGCGAGATTCAGACCTCCGCAAGGAGCATTCGGTCTCGAAAGGTTTAAAATACGACATCTTAAGAAAAATGGTATTTTTGGAATATAAAATATTTATTAAAATTATTTTTGTATAAACATATGTATATTTATCATTTAAATATCTATTTTATTATAATATAAATTTTCCACCTTTTTCTAAAAATCACAATACTAAATTTTACACTAAAATACCATGAACTTCAAATAATCAATATTACAGATAAATACCAAAACTAGGATATTTTCACTAGAAATGTCACAACATAAAATCCACCCTCATTACAACTCTAAAGACGAACAATAAATACTTGAGGTGTATTTTGAAAAGTATATAAAAGTATTTTTACCTAAAACCCCCTCAAGTTTTATAAATTACCCTAAGGACCCTAGCAATTATAAGACCTCGATTCACAATTCTGATTGTCTGACTCGGGTTTGAGTCTGATTAATCTGACTTGAATATGATTCAAGTCAATCTATAATCTACAAGTTTCCAATTCAACATGAACACATGAATCCATGAATACAATTATCAATTTATACAATTTGACCGAACCGAACCATGGATATATATTCCTTTTACATGATTCTCAGTATTCCATTTACATGACTCTACGGCTACAATCATTTCCTGATATCATGGTTTCGGTCGGTCAGTCAATCAATCATACAACCAACACAATTTACAAGATAACAATACAAACAAAACATCGCGGGGTTTAAGGGGTAGACTGGTACGGAATATGTTAAAGGTGGCACGAGATGGCCACTTAAGACGTAATTACATCCATGCCGTTGTTCCGTGGTATTATCGACGGAGCCTTGTACTACAGGTTACCAAGGTCCCCGGTGTAAGTGGGACTCCCCTCGTATACACTGGTATCTTCTGTACCAGGCTACAAACAACAATGTTAATACAACATTACAATATTATAATACAACATTAAAAGCTACTCTCTCTCTCTTAGTCTCTGTCTATTTCTCCCTTATCTTTGGGACTTACCGAGCGACCTGTTCGCTGACGACATTCTGTTTCTTTCTTCTTTGAATGTCGTCAGGTGATTTGGACCCGGCGGAGATCGAGCCATCTCAAGAAGACTTGGAGCAGTTTACCGAAGACCCGGCACTTTAGTTCATTATACACTTTTCCATTCTGTATTTTACATTTCCTGTTATGTCACTGTTTAGGCATCCTTTTAATTCTGTTGTATTTCCTTCATGCATTGTACAAAGAATGTTAATAAATAAAAGTTGCTGTTCTTTTTATTTCTTGTCTCTTGTGTACTTATTTTATATTGCTTAGATACGCTTAGCGTATGTACTTCTGAGTATATACATAGCGGGCCTCGTCGCGTCCCCTTCGCCGTATACCGGGAAGCGGGGCGTGACAGTCCCATCTTGGAGCTCCCGGGGGTGACCTCCATATCTTCAGCGTCTGTATTTTCGACAGAGGCGACCTTGCCGGCCGTAGATCCAGTGGATCTCTCTGGTGGCGTCTTGAAGGTTGTAGAAAGGACCGCCGAGGCCGCTGTTCCATCTTTTGAGCTTGAAGTGGCGGTTGTTCCGCAACTGGAAACTGCTACGCCAGCAAATATCTCCGGTGATGTTCCTAAGGGTGTGGAGGAGGTTGCTGAAGCTGCCATCCCTCCAATTCAAGACGTGCGGAGCATCGAAGGTAATCTTCTGCATTTCATTTTAATGATCTCTCCGTTATCTGAACTCTTCTTTCCTTCAGAATTGCGGGAATTGGCAGCTTCCATCATGGACCTATCTCTCAGGAAGTCCTTTCAGCGTCTACTTGATATGGCTGCCCTACAGACGATATCCCCGCAAAGCATGGTCCTTTCTTCCGGGCAAGGTCGGTGTTCTTTGACCCTTTTGTTTTATTATCATTTTTTTATAACGATGTTAATATGCCCTCTGCAGTTCTGGAAGCTGATGACGAAGTGGAGATCCTTGATAGGCCTGGGGATCTTTCAAACCCTCTTGCATGATTATGGGTAAGTAAAGCTTTACCCTTGGCATTGTTTTGTTTATTCCGTGTTTGCCAGTCTCGCTGACTATTCATAAATCTTGACAGTTTTGCCAGTCCTGACCCCGTTAGAGTCTCGAATCTCTATGCCACCGGGCCCATATGCCCGACGCGTGTCTAAACGGATGGCGAAACAAAGCATTCACTCTTTGTCGGCTCTAATTGAAGATCTTCACGCTGGCAGTTCTGTGACGGCCGAAGAATTTGCTGTCGAAGCCAACACTTCTCTGCTTTTTCTTGCCACTTATCATGACGAAACGTTGGTGAATGTTTGGGTTGAGTATTGTCGTCGAGTGGAGGCTTGTCTACATGGGCTTGAGTGCACACGCCTTCCCTCTAACATTTTGACCGTGAAAGCGAGCCTGCGGGGATGGATCGAGCAGTGTGCTGCTAACCTATAGTCACGCGAGAAGCGGCTCAACCGGAAGTTCTTGAAGAGGGGGTTAGCTTCGAACGCTTTGGAGGAACTTCAGGCTCAGCTCACCGCCAAGACTACTCGCGCGTATGAAATTTGGCGGGTGCTTCAAGAAGCTATTACAGAGGTGGTGGCTCCTGACAAAGCCGTTATTTTTACCCGCGAGATGGTTGAAGCCCATAAAATCGCCGAAAAGGAGCTTGAGAATCGGTTTGCTTTATACCAGACTCAGCAGACTCAGGCGGGAGCCCGTCTTGCAGCAATAACGGAGCTTGAAGTCGAGGTTCAACGGAAGACCGACGAACTCACCAGCTTACTGCACCGTCCACCGGCTTAAGCATTTTTTGTCGTTGTATACTCTTTTCCCCTTTTTTTATATTCACTCCTGAATGAGAGTGTCTTGTATTCATTTTGATTCTTTTATGAAATGTACTTTGTATTCACTTGAATTCATGAATAAAAGACATTTTATTTCATATTGGCATGTAATTCTAGCGAATGTGGCCCGTAGATAATCCATCTTGACCTCCTTGCAGGCCAGCGATGGCTTAGGAAATAGGTTCAGATATGCCGCCTAAAACTTTTCAACTTTATGAGCCGTGAGGGTCTCATAAAGACTTTTCTCCCTACGAGAGAGGATCCCGTATGTGTATTTTCTTTTTAGGAGTCGTGAGAACTCCTAAGTATGTTTTCTCTTAAGAGTCGTAAGGATCTCACAAGAGAATTTTTCCCTCTTTACAAGTCAAGAGGACTCGTAAGTAGTTTTTTCCCTCCTTATCGATATTCGACTTTGGAGAGTGTGCCCGTGGATAGTCTACAATAGTCCATCTTGGACTTAATTGCGGGGCCCCAGTGCTTAGGAAACATGTCCTTATCCCCATTGCCTAAGGCTTTTTCCCTGCGGGTCGAGACGGGTCGAGAAGTTCTCACAGGAACATTATTTTCCCTACGAGTCGAGACGAATCGAGAAGTTCTCGCAAGAATGTCCTAACATCACAGTTAACTTCTGCTAATAGAAGTCTGTTAGGGTCTGTGGTATTAGGGTTTTTGTCCGTCGTACCGTCGCGTTGGCCGATATATTCCCCGATATGCAATCTTGCTATTCGAGTAACCCCGCGACTGTCGTGTCTCTAATCCCTTCGGGGGCTGGACAAGACATCTTTAAGTAATCTTCCGGGTGATATTATCGTCGAAAGAGCAAGCGTTAGGGATATTCCATGCCGCTTTTTACTTGAGGTTGGGCTCGGTTTGGGAGCCCCGATGAGTCATGACCACTCCGTGCTGGTGTGGGATGATCTCCGATAGTCTTTCAGGTCTCATTTGAGTTGCCGTCAAGACCCTGAAGGTAGGGATCTTCCTTTGCTTCGTTTGTTGACATTGTGTTTGCAATATTGCAATGAATGTCGGGGTTGTCTCTAGATTGTCAGTGAACCGTCGAGGCTTGGAACTATGGACTTTGCCATGGCTCCATTTGTTTTGACTCTGAGGTCGGTTGTTGACGTTGCATCTGCATTCTGCTGGAGTGAGAAGGAACGTCGTTGTTGATCTCTTGGCTGTAGATGTTGCCATCGAGACTGAGAACTAAGGACTTTGCCATGGCTACGTTGTTTGGACTTTGGGGTCGGTTGTTGACGTTACGTCTGCATCCTGCTGGAGTTGAGAAGGAACGCCGCTGTTGATCTCTAGACTGTCCGTGAGCTATCGAGACCTGGAACTAAGGACTTTGCCATGGCTCTGAGGTAGTCTCTAGGTTGTTGGTGAACCGTCAAGATTTGGAACTAGAGACTTTGCAATGGCTCTATTGTTTTGACCCTGAAGTCAGTTGTTGACATTGCATCTGCATCCTGCTGGAGTTGAGAAAGAACGCCGCTGTTGATCTCTAGACTGTCCGTAAGCTATCGAGACCTGGAACTAGGGACTTTACCATGGCTCCGAGGTAGTCTCTAGGTTGTTGGTAAACCGTCAAGATTTGGAACTAGGGATTTTGTCATGGCTCCGTTTTGTTAACGTCGCGTCTGCTTCCTGTTGGAGTGAGAGAAAAACGCCGTTGTTGATATCTAGGCTGTACATGTTGCCGTCGAGACCTGGCTCTCCTTCTGATGGTGCCTGGTGGGAAAATGTGGTTCCTTTTTCGTTTGTGCCCATAGATTGTATACATGGGTCAATGTGGACTCACCTGTAGGGCAGAAGTTTCATTTTTTTTGTTTCCGCGATGCTCTATCATTTCAGCTTTTTTTTATCGTGAAAGTCGCGATTGCCCAATCATTTCGGCTGTTTTTTCTTTTTACTTACTGCTTTTTATTGCGAGTTGCCCAAACATTTTGGATGTTTTTATATGGATGTTTTTTGGTCGCTGATTTTTGTTGCGGGTATGGAACTTGAGATCTGATACCAATCTTGGTATCAGCATCGCTGCGACTGGAATATGGCCAGGAGCGAATCATCATTTGTTTGAGAAGACTTGGAATTTGCTACCAATTTAGGCATCAGCATCGCTGCCACTGGAATATTGCCAGGAGCGAATCATCGTGTGCCTTTGCTGGTCTGAACAAAAATGGCTTGGTAAACAGGGTTAAGATCATGTCGACCAAGGCTTTTAATTTTATGAACCGTAAGGGTCTCATAAAAGGGCTTTTCTCCCTACGAGTCGAGAGGATCCTGTAGGTGTAGGTTCTCCCTAGAAGTCGTAAGGACTCCTATGTGATATTTTCTCTTGCAAGTCGTAAGGATCTTAAAAGAGTGTTTTCTCCTTACAAGTCGAGAAGACTTATAAGTGTCGTTCACCACATGAGAACATTCCTCGTCATTGATGGGACTTGATGAGAGAACGTTTATTTGTGCCCGTGGATTGTATACAATGGTCAACATTGGACCGCTTGTAGGACAGCGATGGCTTAAGAACAGGTTCAGGTCCCTGTATCTTAAGGCTTTTGAATCTTATGAGCTGTGAGATAGGGAGGAATTCTCCTTACGAGTCGTGAGGATCTCGTAAGGGTAATTTCTCCTTAGGAATCATGGGGATCCCTAAGTGTATTGCTCTCTTATGAGTCGTAAGAATCTCATGCAGGTGTTTTCTCCTCACAAGATCGAGAGGACCTTGCATGTGTTTTTTTTAACGGGTCTGCGCCCTTTCGGGTTTTCACAAACTCGCCGGTAGCCCTGCTATTTTTACTCACGGAGCCCTTTCGGGTTTTCATCCGTGCCCATTTCGCTTGTGGACGTACCGTTTTTTTGTCTTTACCGTGGAAGCTTTGATTGCCACACAGATCTCAGAAAAGATCTCGCCCTGTTTGCAGCGAAGAGTACTAGTTTAGGGACATTTCGGTCCATTGTAGTTTAAGGACGTTGCGGTCCACGGCTAGTTTTAGGACGTTACGGTCCGTTGGGATTTCAAGGCGAGGTTTTTGTCGGATACTACTTATAGAGTTTGGACTCGGAAAGATAGTGAGCGGACATGAGCGTCGTCATCCATCATTAACCTGAGCCGTGATTTGTTAAGTGTAGTATTTCTTAAGGAACCGGCCGTTTACTGGCCGGAAGGGTCTTTCGTCATGCATATCCATTAGCAAGTAGGCCCCACCTTAGTAGACCTTGTCTATGATATACGGACCCTCGTAGTTTGGCTCGAATTTCCCCCGTTTGGCACAATTGGGGATCATAAGTCTTTTTACGACTAGCATGAGTTTGCCTTGGCGGAATGTTCTCGACCTAATCAATCTTTCGTATGAGCGCATCATGCTTACTTTGTAAGCTTCCAGGTTTTGCTGCGCCATGAGACGAGCTTCATCGAGAGCATCGAGCTCCTCAAGCCGAAGATAGGCATTTTCTTCAGCCGTCAGCTCGTATCGAACTGCTACTCGTAGAGAGGGTAGCTCTATCTCCAAGGGAATTACCGTTTCCGTGCCGAATACCAACGCGAATGGTGTTGTATTCGTGGCCGTTTTGAACGTGGTTCGATACGCGCAGAGAGCTTCATGCAGTTTCTCGTGCCAGTCCTTTTTGTTTCTGCACACCGTTTTCTTTATGATCCTAGTTAAGCTTTTGTTGAAAGCCTCAGCTAGACCGTTAGCTCGGAGATTATAGACTGAAGAATATCTCCAATCTATATTATGCTGCTGTGCGAAGCGACTGATTTTGTGGCTTCTGTAAGCTGGCCCGTTATCAGAGATAATCCGTCGCGGAGTGTCGTACCGGTAGAGGACGTGCGTCCTGAAGAAATAGAGGATGTTCTTCGTCTTCACATCCCTTAGCGGTACTGCTTCTGCCCACTTGGAGAAGTAATCGGTTGTTGCCAATATGAACTGATGTCCCTTGGATGATGCCGGCTCAATGGGCCCGATAATATCGGTTCCCTACATCTCGAACGACCAACTGGCTATCGTTGGGTGTAGCGGAATTGGATGCTGGTGGATGAAGTCCCCGTGAATTTGGCACGAGTGACACTGCTTCGCATATTCGAGGTAGTCCTGAATCATCGTGGGTCAATAGTAACCCATTCTCTTGATCTTCAGCTTCATCTTGGGTCCAGCTTGATGGGAATCGCAGAGTCCGTCGTGAGTTTCTTGGACGACCCTCCTCGCTTCGTCCGGTCCTAAGCATCTTAGCCACAAACTGTCGAACGACTTCTTATAGAGAGTATTATTGACAAAGGCGAAGGATAGAGCTCGTTTCATGAGCTGAAGTCTTGATGACGCGTCTTCGGATGTTCAATGGGATTTGAAGTAGTCTACGAAGACTTCTCTCCAATTCTTAGCCTTTTCTTCGTCCTCTATTTGGAAGGCCGCTTGTTCGGTCGTTTCCCTTCTTTCAGACGTCTTCGGAGATACCTCTGCTGGCATGAGAATACGGCGGCTTTGCACAATGATCCTTATGTCATCGAAGTTTTCGTCGGCCAGTTCTTTAGCGAGCTTGGCTAACGCATCCGTCTTGCTATTTTCCGCACGTGGTATGCTTTCCAGGATATAGGAGGGGATTTGCGTCAGCAATTGCTGCACTCTCTCGCCATATTTTACCAACTCAGGTTTACACGTCTGATAGCCGCCATTTACTTGGCTAACAACCAGTTAGGAGTCTCCATATATGAGAAAGTTTCGATCCCCATGTCGACAGCGATCTCAAGACCCGCTATGAAAGCTTCATATTCCGCTTCGTTGTTTGTTCTTGGCTCCGTTAAGGACAGGGCAAAACGCATTATCCCTTCTTGTGGAGTCACAAAGATAAGGCCCACCACAGTTTTGATTATGGGGGTGCTCTGCTTCCGCTTCTTCATGGAAGATGCCCCGTCGAAGTACAGTTCCTATCGGGAATTATTTCGTTTCGTTTTCCCTTCGATTGCATCGAATGCGTGTTCATCTGGCAATTCGCAATTTAAGAGAGAATCAGCTGGTACCGGATGCTCAGTAAGAAAGTCGGCGATAGCCTGGCCTTTTACCGCCTTGAGGGGTCGATATATTATCTAGAACTCCATCAAAATGAGAGCCCATTTGGCAAGCTTTCCCGTTAGTATGGCTCTTAATATCAAATATTTGAAAGGATCTACCTTTGATATGAGATGGACTTCATGTGCCAAGGCATAATGCCGAAGCTTTGTTATCGTGAAGATTAATGCCAATCAATGCTTTTCGATAGGGGAGTAGTTGTTTTCTGCCCCCAGGAGAACTCGACTCAAATAGTAGAAAGTTGTCTCATTCCCCTGGTCATTCTCTTGTACCCACAGCGTGCCTAAAGAACCTTCAAGGGCTGTTGTGTACAGGATGAGGGGCTTTCCCTTGACCGGAGCGGTTAGTACCGGTGGGTTTTGCAGATATTGCTTGATTTCGTCCAATACACTTTGGCATTTACGATCCCACACAAACGACGTCCCCTTCTTCATTAAATAGCTGTAGGGGCGACATTTGCTGGAGAGGTTATCTATGAACCGTCGGATATACGCGAGCCTTTCTTGGAGAGACCGCGGTTGCTTGAGAGTTCTTGACGAAGGCATTTCCATAATCACCTTAATCTTTGATGGGTCTATTTCGATGCCTCGATGTCGTATGATGATTCCCAGGAACTTGCCTGAAGAGACTCTAAATGCACATTTCAGAGGGTTCATCTTCATGTTATATTCCCGAAGACGCTGGAACACTATTTTCAAATGCTCCCAGTGTTTCTCGTACGATTTGCTTTTCACCACGAGATCGTCGATATAACATTCGACAATCTCGTGTATGAAGTCGTCAAAGATCTTCATCATGGCTCTCTGGTAGGTAGCGCCAGCATTCTTCAAGCCAAAGGGCATCACCTTATAGCAGAATATGCCTAGCGGAGTCCGGAAGGCGGTATGCTTTTGGTCTTCGGGATGCATTTTTATTTGATTGTAGCCTGAAAATCCATCCATGAAAGAGAATACCTCGTGAGTGGACGTGTTATCGATCATCAGCTCGGTAACAGGTACTGAGAAGTCGTCCTTCGGGCAAGCCTTGTTGAGGTCCCGAAAGTCCACGCATATGCGTATTGCCCCATTCTTTTTCATCACTGGGATAATGTTGGCGATCCAGTCGGGATATTGAACTTCTTGGATGAAGCCGGAATCGATTAGTTTCTTGATTTCGGCGTTGATACTCATTTCAAGTTCGAGCCGCATTCTTCTGGGCGCCTGCTTGACTGGCTTAACGTCCGGCGATATCGCCGGTTTATGCACAGCTATTTCTGGATCTAATCCCGGCATCTCGGAATAATTCCACGCGAAGCAGTCTTTATACTGTATAAGCATGTCTTTTAGTGTAGCCACCTGTTCTCTAGTCAGCAGCTCACTGACGAACGTCGGCCTCGATTCATTTTTCATCTCCAAGTCGATTTTCTTCATATTGTCTGCTGTGGTGTGTATCCCATCTTCCAGCTCTTTTGGCGCCGGTGGAAATTCTGAGATCATCTCGTCTTCATCTTCATTTGCGAAGCACTGGGAAAGGTCGTCCACATTCTTATGCTTTCCCTCTTTTGAGATTGTTATCACGTGACAGGTACGAGTTTCTTTCCAAGCTCGATGTTGATCTGGTTTTACTCTCGCTATATAGGTTGCTTTTGGCTCATGATTTTTGGTGGTGTTATTCTCCAATTGTCGGACAGAGCAAACCTGCCTTACTGATACTGGTCTTCGATCCAGTCTTTGAAGGTGAAGCAATCTTCAAGAGGATGTCATATTGCTCGGTGGTAGGAGCAATAAGCCGGATGGTGGATCTCGTTTATTTGCTCAGGGTGCCGAGACTCCGGGAGTATATCATTTGATACTTCATGACAAGGTTGAATATTTTCCTTGTCTTGTCTTCAGGGAAAGAGTATTCCCGACCCATCTTTTTCATAAAAGACGGATTCCAGCTGATTTTTTCTCGATCTCGTGGCTTCTTGGATCCGCTTTGCTGTCTTTGAACGCCATTCCTGTTCTTGATCTTGTTATTGCTTCTGCGCCGGGCTTTCTTTTTGCCATGAGAGCGCACAGCGGGTTGAGGGTGAAGAGGATCGTCATCCTCCGTATCCTGTTGAATGATACGTTGCGTCCTGGCTTTTTCGTAAATGGCCATTTCGCGGCTGTGGTCATCCCAGACTTTTTGGCCTGCTTCTCTTATTAGTTTGTCAATCTGTTCTTCGAATGACGGGCTTGGTATTACCACGGCGGGATCTCGCTCTGGTTTGATGTCAACGCTATTTGGAAATGCATTCGCTTCTCCACCGGAGTTATTTATGACATGGCAACCATGGTATCGTTCCCATTTCTTGGACCGAACGTATCCAAGCCCAGTCGTCTCCATCCTCCCGTTGGGCATTTTTCGCCGAGTCCCGGGAATGTCCCAAATCTTATTGTAGAACTGGGCTTGTCGAGTGGTTTGCTTGAAGGGCACGCCTTGACATCTTAATAACCTTTTCAATCTCTCTGTGTAATATCTGGGCAAACGGATTGATTGAAGCCTGTCAAGCGCAAGATCGGCACCATGCCAGACCTCTTTTTCTACCTTAGTCTCCGTAGATTGGTAGAAGAGGATCGCATTTTCACCTTTTCGCCTAGGAGGAACGTAGAAGGTCTGCAGCTCTTGCACGCCGTACGCATCGAGCGCATCAAGTTCTCTGTAATGGTGTTGCGGAACCATGGTGATTTGCAAGCTATGATCAGCTCCAATGAAGGTTTGTATTGATGGACGAACAGAGAATACCGTGTTGACTTCATCTTCAGAGTCGCTGCCAAAGACCAAAATAGGCGTAGACGGTCCTGGCCCACTGCCTTGGGATTGCTCCTAGAAGACCATCTCTTCATCATCTTCGGTATCGCTCCCAAAGATCGGGATGGTGATGATGGCTTTCTGTTTATTCTCCGATTTATGACATCTTTCCGTGTTTTCGAAGTCTGGTAGGAAGTACTTAACGTCTTCATACTTACGGACTTCATTTACGGAGAATGGGTTTAGCTCTCCTGTAACTGTGTACTCGAGGCCGTCTTTGAAATACTTCATACACTGATGTTGTTTAGAAGGGATGATATTGTATTCATGTAACCAAGGCCTACCGAGCAAAGCATTGTAGCAAGTCTTAACGTCGATGACGTGAAACTTGATGTCAGTGACGAGCATCCCGAAGCGTAATGTCAATATTACAGATCCAAGCGTCCGTGATGACTGCGAGTCGAATCCGGAGATAGTAATTTTGTCCCGAGCCAGGTGCTGCATATTCATGCAAATCTCCTTCAACACTCTCACATTGAGAAGGTTGACGGATGACCCGTTGTCAACCACGATCTTCCCTATTTTGATGTCATGGCAGTACCCGGTGATATATAAAGGACGGTTGTGCTCGCACGTTCCGAGGAGGAGATCTTCATCGCCGAATGTGATGTCAGCTGTATGAACCTCAGCCAGCTCGTCCTTCATCTTTTCTTCCGTAAGGAAAGCTTGGAACTGATCGGGCTCTTGTAATGCCTTGATCAGAGAATCTCGTGCCTCTTTGGACATGAGGAGAGCATCCAGTATGCTTAATTGTGAAGGTATCTTCCTCAGGTGTGCCAGGATATTGTAATCCGCCCTGTTCTTCTTAAGCGGGTCCTTGGCTGCAACCTCTTTGACGACTCCGTCATTGAGGGCAATTTCCTCAGGGACTTTTTCCTTTCTGTTGTCTCTCTTACCCGAACCTTTGTTTGAGGGTCCAAGATTCTTTTCAGGCAACGTACGATTACGCAGCTGAATGTTCTCGCATTTCTCCATCTCTTCTTCTTTTCCAGATGTGGATTCCTTGAAGAGAGGGCCGAAGGCCATTTCTTCGTCCGAATCGCTCCCGACAGTAAGAACTTAAGATTTCCCTTTTGTTGGGATGACATCAACGATATGACAGTTACCGGCTGTTCCTTTACGCTCATTTGTCGTGCTTCTCTGCTCCCGACGGGCTTTGCGCTTTATTCGCTTGAAGTGTTGTTGGTGGGCAACGTATCCCTGCCACCACTTTTTGAAGGCATTGCACTTTTCGGTAGGGTGTGTAACCCTCCGATGATACAAGCAGTAGTTCGGATGTACGCCCGCTTCGTCAAGGCACGTAGTCCCGGGAGTATTTCCTTCGAAAGGTGGCAGCTTCATTCCTATTGACAGAGCTTTGGAGAACTGCTTCCCTACCATGATTCTGCTCTTGCTGGTGGCAGGTGTACTTCGATCCGGTTGGGGTACTTTATGACTTTTCATTACCGGAGCTTCTTCAGCTTGACGTCGACGCTTGGCCTTTTCGTATATGGCTGTTTCACGTCCTCGGTCAGCTTTACTCCTTTAGAAGGCTTCGTTCAGCAGCTTATCGATCATGTCGTCTGATGGTTCCAGGGATTTTGACGCCGGTCTTGCCCCCAATTCCTCTGTGTTGCTTTTCGATGCCGAGGGAGCTTCTTCATCTCTTAACGACAAGTGGGAGATCATGTGGCAACTCGCTACATACTGCTCAGGTTCTTCTGACGAGTCGTTCCCCTCATCATTGTCACTGTCTCCGTTCTTAAGAATATACTTGAGGAACTCTTCAAGTGTGACCGGGGTCCGCGCCTTTTGGTTGTATTCCTCCAATGCGTCGATGTACCTTTGCAGATCTGTACGATTGTCGTCGAGCTGCGCGGGCTTCTTGGTCTTCTTCTTTTTCTTCGGAGACTTCGAAGGCTTGGCCTGGAGGTTTTGCCCATCGTTACCAACTTTTGGCGTTGGGTGCGGTTTCAGCATCCCGTCAATAATCTCAGGCTCCAGCTGGCTTTTCCATTCGATTGCCGGACACGCCTGAAGATTCTTCAGCAATCTTTTAGTTTTAGCTGAAAGAACCACTTCCCACAGAGCTTCTTCTACAAACGAGCAAGATACCCCCGGCGTATCCGTCTTTTTAGGAGCGTGCTGCTGTGGCGGGTTTACCTTCCAGTTTTCGGACAGCGCGAACTTGCCTGTTGGTACTGGTCTTCAACCCAGTTTTTGAAGACGTGGCATTCTTTGATTGGGTGGCCCACTATTCTGTGGTAGGGGCAATAATTGGGATTGTTGACGTCATCAGGATGCAGTGGGCGTCTCGGATCCGGCAGAGTGATGAGCCTATTGCGCACTGCCAGTTCGAACAGTTTCCTCGTTTTATTCCGAGAAAACGAGTAAGGACGTCTCAACTTCTCTTCGAGGGATCGCGGTTTGTTGCTTTGGCGAGCAACCGGTTTCGAGTCACTCGGTTGTTGTTAAGTGTTAGCAACGAAGGTCGCTTTTCCTTTGCCCTTTTCATTCCGGAGATCCATTTTTGAAGAGGTCGACCTATGGCCCATCTGGTCCATTTAGGCCAGCTTGTCAATCAAGGCCTGGAAGGTGGTCGGCTTGAAGAACATCATAAATTGGGATATATTCGCATGAGGATCAAGGGTCCCTACGAACATACCCACGGCAAGAGCTTCTTCTATGCGTTTGCCTTTTGACTATAGGTTCCGCTACCGAATTGCGTATTGAACCTAGGTTTCTCCCGGCTTCACCTTGGCGTTGATTAATACCGTAATCGGGGTGCGCTCGCCTGTGCTTGCGAACCGCTGCGTGAACAGTAGCTCCATTTCTGTAAATGTTTTGATGGAGTCATTCGGAAGCTCCGAGTACCATTCAAATGCTGTCTCCGCCAAGCTGCCGACGAACTGGCGAAGCAGCAGTTTGTCATCGCCTCCAGTATTGCCGCATAGAGCTCTGAACTGAGCGACGTGCTGATGAGGATTGCCTGTACCCTTATACACGTGGAATTTAGGGATCGTATATCTCGGCGGATACTGATTTGATCGTACCAGCCTGGATAAGGTCGTCCAGTTCTGACGACTTGGCCAGCCGCTTCACTTTCTTGATGAGCTCGTATTTGTTGAGCTATGTAGTCGTCATTGGCAGCTTTGGAGATCGTCTCCTCCCTGGCTGCTGATAGAGCCGGAAGAGGGTTTGATGTCTCCTCTCGGTCGTCTTCAATGATTATTAGAGGATTTTCGGCTGGAGGATCCGGTTGGATTATCATTCTCACCATGTCTTGGAACAGAAGCGCTATTTGTTTTATATTAGCCGCTTGTTCCGCGGCCTCTTTGTCTTTCTTATCAAGCACCCTCCGTAGAAATTCGGTGTTGGTCTCCTGCTCTTGGCGTTGTTCCGACGATACTTCCGGGCTTTCTTTCTGCCCAGTGAGTGCGGCCATCCTTGTTAACATCTCCTGGAGCTTTTATTGTTGCTCTTGAGCTTTTGTCATCGATCGTGTAAGTGGCCGATGACCTGTGGAAGTACGGCTTTCCTCTTTCCTGGAAGCCATGTACACCGTATGTACTGCCGTGCTCCCAGACTTGGGGCGTTTGGTCCACTGCCTTTGATATTTGCCGCCGGTGGTGGGAGATTCTCAGGCCTTCTCTTTTTGTGGGAAGCCGAAGTTGAGAGGGCCGTTGCAGCAGGCACCCATGTAGATGATACTTTCCTTGGTACGGCGGAGGGATGGTCCTCATCTTGCCGAGCCTTCGTCTTCTTCAGCCGGCGAGAGTAATCTTTGTCAATTACAGAGTCTTGGACTTTCCGCCAGACTCCGTGGATCTTGAAGGACAACCGCTGAGAAAGCTGTTCCGGCTTCACCTGTGTCATGGTTTTGGCAGGCGGAGGACACTTCTTCAATATGGCGGTTGGAGAGTTTTTGCACACCCTCCTGAGCAGCTCGAAACTGTTCCCAGTTGGAGCAGCAGCATTAATCTCCACTATTGGAGCTGGTGGGGCAAGTCCAGAGGGGGCATTGCCCCCAGCTTTCCTCACTCGGGGCCAATGGCGACGTCGAGCATGTCGTGCAGATGGGACTACCTCTGTTGTGGAAGCGACCTCGTTATGCCCCCTGCTTTGATGAGAAGCTGCTGCCGGCGTCAGCCTGTCGAATACCGACGTCCGCTGAGAGGGAACGGTCAATCTTGCAAAGGCTGATCTTTTGATAGGGGAAACAGCCTTGGGGACTTCGCCTAGAGCGGGAGTTGGAACGGCCAGTCTTGTGAAGACCGATCCTTTAATAAGAGAAGCCCCTTTGACGACTTCGTCTGTCGGAGCCGGAATGGCTATCCGCTTCGGGATAACCCTTTCAGGTATTGCGAGCCTCTTTGCGGGTCCACTGGAGCAGTGGCTCAACCCGTTAAAGACTGAGTCATTGGAATTGGACGACCTGTTGAGAGGTTCGCGGTGGTTGTAAGCCGATCGAAGACCGACTTCTTTGGAGTCTCTTGTGATGGCACTGGGGTGCTGAAACTCGCTGGCGGGAGCATGGTCCCGAAAAACAATCCAGTGGTGGCCTGAGTCACCTGCTCCACCGGCATTGCAAAGATGGAGGCCGATTGGGGCCCATAAGTCACTCCTCCGGCGGGGACGGAGTGGATGTTGTTGCAGCTAGTGCAGCTGGAAGCCATCGATGTTATCTCCTTTTCTGCATAGGAGCAAGACAACAAATCTTTATACCCTGAATCCAGGGGCAACCATATTAAACCGCGATTGGTTCGCGAACACGACACACGAAGTGTGGAGTGGAAAGAAGAAGCGTGTCAGAATATGTTCACTGCCAAAAGCTGGGAAGGCAAGCGTCTTGCCTGAATTTAGGGGCAGATGCTATTTGGGTTTATCCGTCCATCTCTTCGAAGATACCAAGTTGATTTATGGCACCGTGCATCGAAAGTTTGGGCGGATGCGGCCGTTGTAGCAGACTTCGTCAAATTCCCCCTCGTTTGCGAGGGGCTTTTGATTGTGGGGACGCTCTTCCCTGCAGGCGCAAGCTCCTGCAGTTAATTACGCTACTGTATCGCGGTAACCACTTTCTCCTGCTCCAGAAGGTCACTTCGTGTCGTGTGTTTTTGTTTTATTTTTTGGTTGCCCGTGGATTGTATACGGAGACTAATTTATGTTTCGCCCGTAAGGCGTGTATTAGTCCAAATCCGTATATTCTTAGATTTGGGTTTGGTTTGATTTAAGGATCGCTAACCTTGTTTGAGATTAAGATCAATTTAAATGTTTGTTAAGGATATGTTAGTCCGATATTGGACTGAGATCTACTTAACGGGGGTTTGAGATCATTTTTTATCCAACAAAAGAGCATTTGGGCTCTATCGTTTTAGTTTAGGGACGTTACGGTCCGTAAATCTCCATTTTTTTGGGTGAGGGCTTAGTTTAAAGACGTTACGATCCATAGCTAGTTTAAAAACATTGCGGTCCATTGGGATATGCTCACGGGTTTGGGAGTGCACCCAAGAGCTGTTGGCTGTCGGGACCCTCCACCTCTCTGAAGACGTTAAAGTATTATAACGACATGTATCAGAGATGTACCCTTGAACCGAATTCCTGATTGAAAAGAAAGATCATGGTGGAATGAACACCATTTTAGATACCATCTGTTAGGAGATCTTTAGTCATCTTTGGAACTAAGATCGATTTGGAGAGATCTAAGCATAGGAGGGCTCGGCTCATTGGTGGTCAAAAGGATTTTGGCCTCAGGAGACTTGGCTAATTTGGGCTAAGATTGGCCTCTCATAGTGTTAAACACTAACATCTGCTCGACGCTCACGTGCTCCCACGTGAGGTTTTAAAGCGGTATTAAACACTGAAATTTGGAGCGCTCACTTGTGGCACGTGAGGCGCCTGAGAATTAGGCATTGCTTTTTTTGGGTTTATTCCCTTGTTCTTTTTATAAGTGCTAAGCACTTAGTTCATATAATGCTCACGTGCGAACATGTGGGGTGCTCAAAATGTGATCGCTGTCTTTGGAATTTTTCCCTTTTCCATATAAGTGTTAAGCAACTGTTTGGGGGTCACGTGGGACCACGTGAGGCGCCCTTTTCCTTTTGTAAGTGCTAAGCACTATTGGGGGTCACGTAGGAACACGTGAGGCGTCCTAAAATGGGAACTGTCTTTGGGTTTATTCCCTTTTTCATGTAATTGCTGAGCGCTCGTTTTAAGGGGTCACGTAGGAACACGTGACTCGATGTCAGTTGTTCCTTTTGTTCCTCAGAGGTGCTAGAGGTGCTCACGTGGGAAGACGTGATATGTTGCTATAGCGTTGTACGCTAATCATTTCTTGTATGTGCATGGGGATCTTGATCTTAGTTTTGAGAATTTCAGATCCTTTGTTTTATAAGAATTAACTTCTTATGCAGGGTTAATCCTAGTTTTATCAGAGGAATTAAATTCCTATACCTTTGGGAAGAATTAAATTCTTCAAACTTAGTTCTTTCCTCTAAGTTTTTGAGTCTGCATGACTGAATCTCCCCGATGAGAATTAAATTCTAAACTTGTGGAGAGATCTGCTTCTGCAGACATCAACCAGAGGGAGAACTAAGTTCTTTTTTTTAAAAGAGTTAAACTCTTGGAGCGGTGAAGAGGAGATAAAATAATCTCTAGGTCTTTCTTCTTACCTAGGGTTTCTTTTCTTAAAAGAGAACTTCTCTTCTTTTTTTCCTCAAATCTTATGATGGGTTTTCTCTATACAAAACTTGAAGTCTTGGGTCCTTTATATAGTAGAGGCAAGTTTATTGATTTAATTAAAGAAATCTTTCATTGAGAGATCTTAATTGATTTGGGGATTTTATCCACCGTTGGATCGTTGATCCAAGAGTTTCTGTTTTACAGAAGATATTTTTCTTGTTTTTAATAAGATTGGGAAAATATTTTCCCATACAGAGCTTATTCTGTAGCTTGGTGATTTTTAATCACCATTGGATTTTTAATTCAACGATGCTCTGTTTTACAGAGAGCAGTCTTTCTTGTTTAGAAAGATTCAAGGAAATATTTTCCAAATAGGGTTTTGATCTCTTTACTTAGAATTTAATTCTATCGGCTCAGAAGGCATTTGAGACCACTCACGTGTAGCACGTGACCCCACAGAGTTAAACTCATTTGCGTATGTGCAATAGTCAAAAGAGGGCATCACGTGCTGACACGTGAGCCTTTCTGGCCTGTCATTTGTTTTAATACCGCACCTATATATTTTGTATATAGACGTCACGTGCTTACACGTGAGGCTCTATTTCAGCCTATCAATTGTTTAAACCCAGCGCCTATAATCTTTATATAGGCGCTCACGTGTGGGCACGTGATGTTTTATTAGTGAAAATTTTCCCATCACTTTTTCTCTCTTTCTTTTCCTTTTTTTTTATAAGGGAACAATACTTATGCCATAAGAGAACTTTCATCTGACGATAAGTATGATACCATTTAGAAGTTCTCAGCGAGTCCGTCCGGTGTACTCACCTCCAATGAGCACATGTATACTATCTTAGGTGACTCAACACCAATGGCTTGTGAGACCTCACCACCGCCTCTCGTTAGAGTCTCGAAATATATACGCTAGCCTACTCTGGAGTATCGATGCTCAGTCTCGATGCTCTCGCGACTAGGGACATTTAAGGATGTGCTTATGGACTACTGAGCTCCCGCATATATGATCGCCATCATAATTCTGATAGTCAAGCAATGATTTTACGGGCTTTATCATTATGTATTACCGACGTGTAATAACGTGTAAAACGTACACACAATGATAAAGACAAACCAGATAACATACTATCATCTCGAGTAAGACTGTTCTACCTGTATATGTCCTCTTTCAAATATTATAATCGCCTACTTGCAATTTCTATAATTGCCTTGAGGGCACTATATCCAACATTTTGTCCCGGATTCCCCGAGTCAAAATCTAGAGGTGTTTTACTTGGTTTTTAGATAACATTTTAAGGTTTTCGAATTTGAGAATCCGTATTTCTAATTTTTGATGTGTTTTTTTGTGCTAGAACGAGTCCGAGGGTAATTCGTGATAGTTAGCACATGGATGGCTCACGTTGGTCATAGGTTCTAACCTATAGGTGTTTGCTCGTTATATCGATATCGATTTAAATTCTTATGTGTGTGTATGGTTATGTGAATGCTAGGTTCGATTGCGGAGACCTTCGAGACGACAAAGAAGCACGGGACGGTCGTAGGATATGACTAGCATAATCGCAACTGTGAGTGGAATATCATCTACAAGATGAAAATCGGGCGGATGACGTATAGCACCCCCGACTACCAGAAAATTTATAAAACTTCGCGTCGCTATTTTAAACCTAATCGCTACACTTAATTGCATTATCATTCGATTAGTATTGTATTGAGTACCCTACCATGTTGCATACTTATACTTGCTAGCCTTAATACGTTCATTCTTAGTTAAAATGTCATGTTTCGTTTCATCTCTTATATTCCTATTATGATTGGATATTTGGTTGATATCGTACGATGTGAGATTCCGTACTGAATAAGATGATAGATTGCCGAGTGCGGCCTTTAATTATTTGACTCGTGGAGTCTTGCTATTTACCCAGATTGGGATATTACGAAATACTAAAGATTATACTCATTTTAAAACTAACGACTCGTTCTTATTAGTTTTATGTATTTAGTTTACAATGCCATATTTTATATTCCAATTGCCATGATTATAGGAACACATCTGATAGAACACTGCACAACTACCAACGATTGCAATGTTGCACAATCACAAACTCGTATGTACACTACACATCGTTGGTACTGCCATGACACTTATGTCTGCCATGCTTGCGTTATCCGTTTGTTTTGTGATTTTGTTATCTGTTACGTTATCCGTTTGTTTTACGATTCTATTATCAGTTATGCTATGTGTTATGATTCCGTTACGCGTTACATATTGTCGATCTTGTGAGATTGCGATCTTTATTTGTGTGTGTATCAGTGGTATGTGACGCTAATATATATATATATATATCACTATTATTGTTAATTATAAAGCTTGCTTTGTGATGATATCCGGATATCGAGGAAGGGGGGAAAGACCGGTTCGAATACACCGGTGTGAGATATGTTTGGTGTGATCCGGTACTCGAGAAAAGGGGAAGAGACCGATTTGGATACACCGGTGTGATATGATGAGTTTCTGGTTAGCGATGATTGCCACGGATTTCGTGATGATTTTATAGATGTTAATTTCATTGAGCTCATTTTTATTCACCATGGCTATTATATGGTGTATATACATATATCTTGTGATATTATTTTCATTCACTGAGTTGGCAACTCACTCTCGTTGTGCCATAGCTCCTTGCAGGATCGACCGCACAAATACCTAGCGGCGGCGTTGGCGCGGCATCTTTTGGAATTCTTGCTTGTTTTTGCTAGGTGGGTTACGATGTATAGGGTGACCACCTAGGATGTATATTTTTTTGTATCTAGTGTCGCTCCATCTACCACTTGTATTATTATTTGACTTAGATCGAGTCGAGACCGATGTATATTATTTAGGTCGAACTCGGGTAGAGTTGTTTATGTTTTTACTTGTGCAGTTGCTTATTTTGCTTGTGATTCTTCGCTTGAGGCGTCGTATATTACTGCATGGTTGTGTTTCAGCCGAGTGGGCGTCGATTTTGCTCTTGTATGTAGGATGCCTCTATATTTATCTTTTTGTACTCATTTTATTCAAACTTTACAAAGGAAGTGATATCCGTTTTTCAAACAATACTTCAAAACAAGCTTCATTTTTTACAGAACTTTTCAAAACTCCACCTCCACAATTCCTTTTAAAAATGGTGTAGATTCTGGGTTTTTACTTGAATTACGTCATCCTCTTTAGACGTTGCGTGATTTAAATGCCGGTCACTTCCGTTTCTAGGTTGTGACAGCGGAAATATGAAGGAAACAACAAGCTAAAGTTCTGTCTGGATGGAGAACTAATAGAAATTCTTCTCAGTTGGTACCACCTCATACCTAGCCTCTTCTCCCGCCCCACTATTGTCTGCCGACATTCTTCAAAAAAGATAACAGATAATAGAAATGCCGTCAGCGAACTAGAGTTTGGTAAGCCCCATTTTAAAAGAAAATTTAACATGATTTAAACATGATATAAGAACGGAAAAGGAAACGATCAAACATGTATAAATAGCAAGTAATATAAAACGATAATATCATGATATTTGTTATATACGCGCTATCGTGTTTTAAGTTATGAGTAACTATACATATAGAGCAGTAAAGTTGCATGGCATAATCTAACGTTCGTATTAAGTTTAGCAAGGGTGTTGGACTGGGTTTCAAGAGTATTCCGTTAGTCCTACGGAACAACAGCAACATGAATGAAGGTTAGCTTCCGTCAATGTCTGGAATCACGGCTACGCGACAGAGAACTTCTGATCAGAGTGTTTTATACGGACGAAACACGGCTACACGACATGAATAGCGGGGGACTTTTGATCATCAAGTGTTTCGTTTTATGCCGACGAAACACGGCTACACGACCATGTAAGTTAGCATTCCGTCTATATCCGGAACCACGACAACATAACATGAGGGGACTCTCGAAACATTATTCACGACCTTTACTAAACTATCTCAACACCGTTTTAAACCTCATGACAAAAGATTTCATTCTATGCAAAAGATTCCATTCTCATGATCCAACTTTATATTAGTTAATAAGAAAGTCACAATGTTCCTCCATTAAGAAATAGCATGTCTATTTTTTTTTATTTAAAAAGAGTATATATGAAAATTAATAGGTGAGTACATTAATGATTGTAGTTATGGATGAGAAAAGACGTGCCACATGATCAATAAGGCATGGATAACAAGTGAGCGTATTGGCTAGAAGAGTTTATTTTAAGTATAATTTTAAGAGATAATATTATATATAAATACCGTATTAGGTATGCATTTTTTTCAAGATTATAAGTAAAAATTATAGATAGATAATGGTAATAATAAGTGTATTAAATAAAGATTATAGTAAACATATTATTAGATATAATGTCAGAAATATGTTGACCATATAAATAGATGCAGTCATATTTCTATAATGTAAAATATGTTAGTTACTACATGTTCATAGCTACTAATCATTAATGCCATATTGATAGTTAAAAAAATTTAAAATTAGATCTTTACTGGTATAACTGGTGTATTTTTATATTATTGGTGATATAGGCTTCACACATAATTATCTAGTGTTTTTTTTGTATTATAGTGTTTTGTTATAAAAATACATGGAATTTGCAGTTAGACCTTTTTATATTATATTAATTATATATTTTATGTTAGAAAAAAATATTTGTTTATGGTTAAGTAGTTATTATTAATATATAAATGAAATATATATAATTGTTGTAAAATATAGATAATTTGAACGATGTTAAAGAATAAGTATTTATGCATTATGATATAGGTTTTGGCCAGATATAGAGTTGAAATGATCCCAGTATTACTGTCAATTGAGTAATGAATTTATATAAATAATACATATGTAAGGTGTTCATAAATTAGAGTAGTTATCAGTAAGAATATAAATAAAGATGTAAATTTCATTCATAGTGTAAGTAGATATTATATTTAGATGTTAAAATGATACTGGGAGTTGGGAGTTGCAGTATATATATGAATTAGAGTTTTGTAGTTTTATTATTATTAGCATGAAAATTACAAAAGACGTGGCAAGGGGTCGTGCAACCGAAAAGAATGAGGAGGAAGAGGTCAACGATCTTGATTTCTAAAAGATCAAGTCGCCAGCCGGAATAAGCAGCAGCCTCGAAATTCAATTTCGAGACTGACGGCCCTTTTTCCTGTGCGGTGATCTCCTCAATGTCAAGAATTGAAAAGTTGAATATGAGCAAGAGACAGAGGGGATTGTTCTTCTTAAGTTACGATGTTTTTGTTTTTACGGCAGAATAAAAGAAAAAAATATTTATTAGAAGAGCAGGAGAATATTTTTGGTTTAATCATAACAAAAAAATAACGGCAGAATAAAAATTTGAAGACAAATATGGTATTTATAATAAATTATTTTAATAACAGTAAAATAAATAAAGGTAAATAAATATTTTAAAAAATATTATGACATATGTCATGTCTATGGAATTTAAATTTATCCTACGGGATTTGTGTGGCTCGCACATGAAGCTAAAAATGGAAAAAAAATAAAAAGAAATAAACAAAACAAAGTATTGAAAATACAAGGGCTCAAACTTGTAATCTACGGAATAACAATACAATGTGATAACTAGAAGATACAAGAATTAACCATGCATATAAATAGAAAGAAAATTAATTTATACATACTTGATTCAATGAAAAGAGTTTTATTAAAAAAGAAAGTACAACAATTTTACGGTTGTTACAGTCAGTCAACATAGAAACATGCAACTATTCTATGTTGTAAATAAGGTAATTATATGATACACGATTAGTGTGGCCTGTTTTATGTTTTGACTATTGCTGACAAAGAGCTGACAGTTTCAGTAATTTCTAAGCATCTGAAATTCTCTGTAAGGCCAAAGTGATGGGAAAGGGTCTACGATGATCCAATAGAAATATTGAACCCTTGATGTTGTTGACGAGATTAAGCTGAAAATTGTTATTTTACGAATTTAGGCTACACTGTCAGGATGCTTATTATAGGTTAGTGTTGACCAATATAGAATAGATCTAGTAAATTTAAAATGTGAAAGAGTTGGTAGGACATGAAAATAGTGATTAGTTTGAAAAATGTTATTTTACGAATTTGAGCTCGATGATACTCGTAAGTAGGAATTCCCCAGATCACGACACGTAGCGGATGACGTGTCATTCGTGTAAACTCGCTAGATTCCTGAGGGCTACGGAGCTGGAATGATTACGATGCATGAAGGACAATCCTTGGCATCTCGTCTCCGAGGTTTCATCCGACCTTTCGGAGACCTCCCCGGAGCAGCTCGTCTCCGAGTAATCCTACAGCCGAACTTCCACAGCCTCCTCGCTCGCCTCCTAGCTGTTACAGAGCTGAGCTTCCTTGGCTTCCCTGTTCAATCGAGAGCACGAAGCCCAAGCGCCCCCGTAACGGCTCCGTGTATCTCGCCAAAACGAGATCTCCACCGCTCCACGTCCCGCGTCTCTCCATTAATGAGTGTATCCCGTCATTAATGGACGTATTCCGCCATCAACGCGAACGTGAGGCGGGGGCGTAACGGACGGCGAGAATCTCGTGCCGGTTCGCTCTATGCGACCGCTATATAAACCCTCTCTTCCAGACGACTCAGGTACGTCGAACTCATTTCCAATATGCCCCTACCCTGCCATTATTAATTCTCGATACTTACTTGATCGTCGGAGGGTCCTACGGTGGTTTTCCACCCTTGTTGGTAGCTCTGCGTTAATGACAACCAATAACTCATTGAGATCCACACGCTCAACTCTCATATCAAATCTCAACCGTTCAGCCTAGCTGGCAACAAGATCGACGGAGGACAACATCTGAGGAAGATTCCGACCTCTATCAGTTGGCGCCATCTGTGGGAAACTCGGCTTTCCCACCTAAGAAAGTTGATCTTCCGCCTTCGATTCGAGGGCCAGCGATAATCGCAACAATCCCAGGACGAGCCATCCCTTCCTCCACAACGGAGGTGGGGGTTGTTCTACTCCACTTCCTAACATCGTCGACGCCTTATTCGCACGGATCGACAGGCTCACAGCGATGGTGGACGCTCTCGCTCGTGTTCAAACGGCTGACCATACCCGCCAAACCGCCGTCCCCACTCCCCGAAACGGCGACGTGTGTGGAGCGACAGGGGGCGCATTCAGGCCTTCGACCTCGCTCACGCACATCTCGATGTCACGGAACACCAGCGTGCCGATTCCGGCAGTCATGACCCCCATATGAGAAACGATTCCATGACTTGTTGGGCGCCGAACAGTTCGATAACGAGATCTCGGGGGCGACCAGACTACCGCTTCAACGCGCATCGTCCTCTCTCGCCCCTGAAGAGACGTCGATCAGGTCACCTGGTTTCAAGCAAGACCGACGTTACCACACCCAATGAGACCGCACACATGGCGAACATCGAAGCCAACCACGAAGGGTCCATCCCGAGGATTTGAGGAACGTGAAAGAACGAAGTCGAAACCGCTCCATCACGTAAGCCCGGAGCAGAGATAGCAGGCACTCCGACTATGGAGAATCCTCGGGGTTCTAACATCGAATTGAGGTCCTTGAGAAGAAAATTGAAGATATACGGCTCGCCACCCGTTCATCAGGAAGGTCAACGAAATCTGTGAATTCTCTCACGAAACCCTTTACGGAGCAGTTATTACGTGAGCGCGTCTCGTTTCGAAACAAGCCGTCCAAGGTGGCCCTTTTCGACGGGAAGTCCGACCCAAAGGACCACCTGGACGCGTTCACGACGGGCATGAGCTTTCAGGACAACTCAGACGCGGCTCAATGCCGAGCATTTCCCGCCACCCTTATTCGAGCCGAGCGAGATTGGTTCCGTGGCCTTGCTCCACGTTCAATCTCAACTTTTGACGAGCTGGATACTCAAGTCCTCGGTCATTTTGTCGGCAGCTGACGGCAGAAAAGGACAGTCGACTACTTATTCACCATCAAGAGCGAGGATCGGTAATCTTTCAAAGGTTACGTCATCCGATTCTATAATGCCTTTCTGGAAGTGCCCGAGCACCATGACGAAACAGTCATCACTGTCTTGAGATCGGGTTTTAGGCACAAAGAGTAGCTCCGCTCTTTTGCATTAGCACAACCTCAGACCATGGCCGAGATAAAAGTCTGGACCGAGCGGGAGATCTAACTCGAGTCTGAAGTGAACGCCAACCTATCCCGCGGGGACCGGATGGACCGAAAGAAACGGGACCGGGAGGAGAAGAAAAATACCGATCGACCGAAACCGTATTCCCCGAGGTTTCACGAGTACACCCCTTGAAGGTCTCTCAGGCCGAGCTGCTAGAGGAAGCAAAGAGAGAGATTCTTCAAACTCCCGCCAATGATACAAAGGCCGGATAAACGACTCCGCGGCCCATATTGCGCCTTTCATCGGTCGCAAGGGCACCCGACCGAGAATTGCAAACAACTCTGTGATTATAATGAGGATCGAATCCGCTCCGGACACCTAGCAAAGTACCTACGAGACAAACGGCAAGCTGATCGTGAGCAAACAGACCAGCCTCCACCCGGAGAGTTGATGGTCGGACAGATCATGGTCGTCTCTGTTGACTCGGCTCCGAGCATACGGTCGGTCATGATCTTAGATGATCCCCCTCCAAGAAATACAAGAAGGTTGCTCCCATCATCTTCGCCGATGAAGACCTTCATGGCATATCCCTCCCGCACAATGATCCTCTGGTGATCACGGCTCGAGTAAATCAGTACGAAGTCCGAAGAATCCTAGTTGACTCGGGAAGCTTGGCGGATATCCTATTCTACGACTGTTTCCAGCGTATGGGATTAAATCCGTCCGATCTCCAACCGACCTCGTGCGTCCTTTCTAGGTTTATGAACCACTCCGTCCGAGCTAAGGGAACGATCACTCTCCCTTTTAACATCGAGGAGGCCGGAAGAACCCGAACCATGTCGGTGTGTTTCCTCGTCGCCCGATTTCCTTCATCTTATAACATCATTTTGGGTTGCCCCACTTTAAATGCCTTTCAGGCTCAGATCTCGACCTACCACCTAGCTCTCAAGTTCCATTTGGGCGATGGGGGAATAGATCGGGCCTACGGAGATCAGCAAACTGCCAGGGTTTGTCTCGCTTCAACACTTTTCAAGGATAAAGAAGTTGATGTTTCCGAGGGGCCATGCGATCCTCGGGAATCTCTGGATACACGTAATGACAAAAAAGAGATTCGGGGTTCCCCAGTGGAGGTCTTGTCCGAGATTCCACTCAAGGGGGGAAACAGCAGCCGAACTGTCCAAATCGGCTCCCTCTTGACCGGGGAAACTGGGGACAATCTTATCCAGGCTTGAACTCCCGAGGACATGCCTGGGATCGACCCTAAGATGATCTCCCACAAGCTCGGTGTTGACTCAGAGGCCCGGCCGGTCCGATAAAAGAAAATAAGATTCGTGCATGGCAAACAAAAGACGATCGAGGGGGAAGTGAACCGACTACTTGCGGCTGGCGGTATCAGGAATCTGGACTATTCGGCTTGGCTAGCCAACGTAGTCATGGTCAAGAAGGCAAACGGGAAGTAGCGTATGTGCGTCGATTTTACCAACTTGAACAGAGCCTGTCCTAAAGATAACTACCCACTCCCGCGGATAGACCAGTTAGTTGACAACTCAGCCGGTCACGAGCTGCTAAGCTTTATGGATGCCTTCTCCGGTTATAATCAAATCCGGATGAACCCGGCCGACGAAGAGCTCACCGTCTTTACCACCGATCGAGGAGTCTACTGCTATAAGGTAATGCCCTTCGGCCTCAAAAACGCTGGGACAATGTACCAGCGGCTGGTCAACAAACTGTTCAAGCCACAAATCGGGAGAAATATGGAAGTCTACGTCGATGACATGCTTGTGAAATCCACACTGTCAGCCGGGCATACCACGGATCTCGGCGAGACCTTTGAGGTCCTGCGAAAGTACAAAATGAAGCTGAATTCAGCCAAGTGTCCCTTCGGCGTCACGGGCGGAAAGTTCATCGGATTCGTAGTCACACATTGAGGAATCGAGGCAAACCTGCAGAAGATCAGGGCCATCATTGACACGGCGACACCCAAAAGCAACGTTGAAATCATGTGACTCACGGACAGGATGGCCGCTTTGAGTCGGTTCATGTCCAGGTCTGGCGAAAAGTGCCTACCTTTCTTTAGAGCCTTGAGAAAAATGCCCGGGTTCGAGTGGTCCGAAGAATGTCAGGTAGTCTTCGAGCAGCTCAAGACACATCTTACGACGCCACCGCTTCTCACCCGACCAGTTATAGGAGACGAGCTGCTACTGTACCTGACCGTCTCCGACCAACCCACCAGCTCCGTGGTCATTAGAAAATCCGAGGGGATGCAAAGAACAGTCTACTATGTCAGCTACATTTTCAAAGACGCGGAGACCAAGTACCCAACCATTGAAAAGATAGTCCGAGCACTCGTCGTCACATCCCAGAAACTTTGACATCACCATCATCGTTCTCACCAACCGACCCCTGGGGAAAATCCTTGGTTCCCCCGATCGTCGGGCCCGCTTAGAGAAGTGGAAATGGGAGTTGTCGCAGTTTGACATCTGGTATCGACTAAGGAAAGCCATCAAAAGCCCAAGCCCTCGCCGATTTCGTGGTTGAATGCACCATTCCCAAGAGGGAGGAAGTGCTGGCACGAGATCCCAACCCGCAATACTCAATCGAAGAAAAGTTTGGTCTGATTCCGGACTAGGTACTTTATGTGGACGGTTCCTCCACAGAGAAAGGGAGTGGGGCTGGGCTGGTCATCCGCAGCCCTGATAAAGCCGAGATGGAATACTCTCTGCGGCTCGACTTCAAGTCCTCCAACAACGCCGTAGAATACGACGCCTTATTGGCCGGTCTACGAATCACCTCGGGAGTAGGACTAAAGAGAATTAGAATTCGCAGCGACTTCGTGTTGGTCGTTGACCAGGTGACCGGACGATTCGAAGCCCGGGAACCCTTGGTGATGAAATATTTAACCGAGGTAAAAAGGCTCTGGAGAAATTTCGACGAGGTCCAAGTGGAACAGATTCCCCGAAGTATGAACGTCAAGACGGATGCGTTGAGCAAACTCGCCTCTTCCGATTCGGCCAATCGCAAGAGGAACATCCTCTTCGAAGTCTTAACGCGACCCAGCGTCGTCGACAAGGAAGTAATATACCGAGTTTACACCACTCAGGGGAATATCCCGGATTAAAAAAGACTCATGGTGGAATTCCTCAAGGACGGAACGCTCCTCGAGGACTGAAAGGAAGCACGCCGGCTCCGCATGAAAGCTCGTTTCATATGGAGTAAAGAGAACTTGTACAAAAAGTCGTACACCCAATCTCTACTCAGATGCGTCGATTCCGATAAAGCAGAGTACGTTCTCTGAGAAATACATGAAGGGGTAGGAGGGGCACATCAAGGAGCCCGCAACCTAGTTCAAAAGACACTTCTACAAAGGTACTACTAACCAACTATCCTCCAAGACATAGAAAAACTAGTCAAAAGGTGCAAGACATGTCAACTCTTCGGCAGTTCCCCTCAGTTACCCGCCACCCAGTTAACACCACTGAGTTCCCCTTAGCCATTCACGCAGTAGGAGATGGACATAATTGGCCAACTCCCCACTGGCACGGGTGGCCACAAATACATCCTTGTCGTCGTGGACTACTTTACGAAATGGGTCGAAGCCAGCCGATCAGGAAACCAGATGCCACCTCCACGATGAAGTTCCTGCAGAATAATGTAATTGCCCGATTTAGAATTCCGGAGCGTATCTTCACCAACCACGGAACCAACTTTGAGAACGACAAAGTCAGAGAATTCTGCAGCGACTATCACATATTGATGAAGTTCTCCGCGGTCGCACATCCCCAGCGCAACGGGCAAGCCGAGGTAGCAAACCGAGGTATCATCCAGGACCTCAGAGCCCGCCTGGAAGGAAGACAGGGCGGATGGGTCGAGGAACTGCCACGGGTGTTGTGGGCATTGCGAACATCAAAGAAGACACCCACGGGGAAACCCCGTTCGGTCTCTGTTACGGCACCGAGTTAGTGTTCCCCACAGAAATTGGCCTTCCCAGTTATCGAGTCGAGCATTTTGACGAAGAGGTCAATATCTTGGCCCTTCGAAGCAATTTGGACGTTCTACTGGAGAAGAGAGACCGGACGCAAATAAGGATGACCACATATCAACAACAGACCGCCCGATATTACAATGCCCGCGTCAAACACCGAGCATTCAAGACGGAAAACTTAGTCCTACGACGAAATGAGTTCGAGGACTAAGGAAAGATGCACAAATTCTCTCTGAAGTAGGACGGTCTCTTCCTTATAACCGAGGCGTTGCCCGGAGGAGCCTACCACCTCCAAGATTCCTTAGGGCGCAACTTTCCACGGCCATATAACGCCGAAAAGCTAAAATTGTATAGATGAACTTAGATCTTCCCGAATAATAAGATTCCTCTTTTATGTCAATAAAATTTATTTTCCGAGCTAAGCCCTTACGCGAGTAGATTCCTGCTCGGTTCCGAGGAGTAGCGGACAGCCTCTTGTTCGTTGGTTTCTTTCACGACAGGTAGTTCCTCGCTCAACCAAACAGAAGTTCTACAGCCTTTTCTCAAGCCTACGAGCTGAGAGAAGGGAGGTATCCCCGGCCAGCCTCTTGCTCAGACGAATGAAAACCCGAGTGCAACTGTAGGCAGCCGACGTAAACTTCGCTCCGCTAATCTTACCTCGGCTCCGGGGTGAGAAAGGAGTTCATAAATAATGGAAAGTTTATATGGACGAAAACAAAAAAGAGATGAAAAATTCCTTAAGCAAACGAAAGACTTTTATTGATAAGGGGAATTCTCGGTTTCTCGGCCTTACAAAAATGCTCGGGGGCTCGCAAAATAAAAACTATTATAGCAAAGGAGGAAGGGTGTCCAGAAAGCATTGATTGTGATATTCAAATCAGAGATCCTCCAACCGAGCCCAGGCGACATCCTACCGCTCCCTCTGCCGATGCCTGTGGATCCGAGCAGCTACGGTTCCGTCAGGTACTTCCGCCATCGTGCATAAAGCTATGATCGGCCTCTGCTGGAAAGCTCGACAAAGGATATCTATCGAGCGGTCCCGCCTGCTTTTCAAGATCAGGCCCAACCATGGGTCGTACGCATCTTGTCAGTGGACTCCTCCAGCGCCTGCTGGGACAAAGTTCTGAAAAGGCCTGGGAAGGACCTCCAGATCGCGTAGATAAATACTTGCAGAAGAGAGGATCGGCGTGGAAGCAAACGCCCACAATGACGCTCTAGGCGACCTATCACGGCCTCGTACGTCGTCTCGAAACGTCAAAGTCGTAATGATAGACGTCGTTGCGTGTCACGATATCTCAGATGTTGTATATATATATCACCGGCCATCAGGAAACAACGGACCGCGGAGAACAGTCAAATACTTCATAGTGCCTAAGAAAGGGCCAAACATCCATTATTTATAACCTCAACAAAAATCCCCCAACGATCGAGATCTTCTCACGCTACGACGCAAATCACGAGATATCACATCTCCACGATAAGGTACCGCCACATGGCGTCCGGTCACTGGCTCCCTCCTTTTCACGTGGATCAGGAAAGATTGACCGACATCTTCAGGAGATCTGCACGTATCTTAAGATGCCCGCCATGCGCCGCGTAGCGCCGGGAATCAAGGAAGCGTGAAATATCGGAGTCATGACAATCCAAGCATCCGTTAACCAGTCCACACGAATGGATTCATATCCCCAAGCCCTCATCATGAGGCGGCCGAGCAGCTTCCTGCTCGACCCATCCGCGGTGGATAGCTTTCTGCCCAACAACGCTATAGATCTAAAGCCCCCATCATGAGGCGGCCAAGCAGCTTCCTGCTCGGTCCATCCACAGCGGGTAGCTTGCTACCCAACAATGCTGTGGATCCAAAACCCTCATCATGAGATGGCCAAGCAACTTCTTATTCGACCCATCCGCAGCGGGTAGCTTCCTACCCAACAATACTGTGGATCCAAAGCTCTCATTACGAGGTGGCCAAGCAGCTTCCTGCTCGGCCCATCCACAGCGGGTAGGTTCCTGTCCAACAATGCTGTGGATCTAAAGTCCTCATCATAAGGTAGGTAGCTTCCTGTTCGGCCCATCCGCAGTTGGTAGCTTCCTGCTTGGCTCATCTGCAGCGGGTAACTTCCTGCCCGACAACACGGTGGATTCAAAGTCCTCGTCACGAGGCCGACAGGCGGCTTCTTGCTCGACCTTAACGGCAGAACCTGAGGCCACACGTCAAAGTCGGTAGACCGGCCATACCCGGGCACAAAGTAGACAAACTCCTAACCCGACCCAAGAAGATAAAGCTCGGATTCGGTCGATAACCGGCGCAACTCCAACCCCACTCGGATCCGAAGGAGCGACCACGCTAAGCTCTACTAAGGCTTATTTCTACTTGATATCCGTGTTTGGTGTTTGCTCGGTCTACGTCGCCTCGACTCTGGGGTGAGGAGGGACACCAATCTATTTCTATTTGGTATCCGTGTTTGGTGTTTGCTCGGTCTATATTGCCTCGACTCCGGGGGGAACACCGGTCTATTTCTACTTGGTATCCGTGTTTGGTGTTCGCCCGGTCTACGTCACTTCGACTCCGGGATGAGGAAGGAGACCGGTCTATCCACACTTAGAAATAAATAAGAATGAAAACATTACGGCCATACACATTATCGACGAGCTAAAAATACTTTATTGACGTTCCAAATTATAATCAAGATATTATAAGCTCCTCAGCTTTACAAAATGCCCGAGGACCTACAAAAATAAAAACAAAAAGGGGGCAAAAAAACGATGGCTTCAAACGGCGTCCTTAGGCAAAGGCTTCCCCTTCGTCCGTCCGTCCAGCGCCTCCGCCAGCAGCCTCGCTTCTACCTGCCTGCTCGACGCCTCCACCAGCAGCAACGCCCCCGCATGACGGCTCGATGCCGCCGCCTTAGGGCCCTTCCTCCGCAAGGGGATATCTCACGCAGAGCTCCCGGTCGTCGAACCCGGGTGCCATCTCCTTGACGGCGTCGAAGGCGCTGTGCCATCCATCGGCTATGGAGTCTGCAAGGTCGACGTAGAATTGGTCTGATGCCTTGTGGTCCTCCACGGACTTCTCCGTCCTAACCTCGGCCTGCTTCGTCGTCTCATGAGCCGTCCAGGCGTCCCCCTTGCAGAGGTCTCTCTGCTTATTTATGGTCTCGAAAAGCTCATTGACCTCACCAACCCGGGCCTGAAGAGCCCGGTTAGTCTCCGTCAAGGCCCGGTGAGATTCCTTCAGCCTCGTGGCCCTCAAGCCCTCCGATACCAGCCTAGACTCAAAGGAAGAAGCGTTTTCCTCGGCCTCCTTCAGCTTGGCGAGGAGCTCTTCCTCGCTCGTAGATGACTCTCCGGCCTTTTTCATCACCGGGACAACCTCTTCAGCCTCCATGGCAGTTAGGAGGGCTCACTATTGGAGGACCTGCGGAAAAACATGAACTACATTTGTCAAAGACTAGACGGAGGAAAAAATACTTGGAAATTGTTTAGAAGATTACCAACCCGGACTGCTTCCTGGGCTATTGCCGCCACTTGGGCCTTCATGGTGCCTCAGGGAATCTCGGCCCCCGCTACTTTCTTCATGTCCACCAGCAAACTGTCAGCCATAGAGAGTCCCGACGGCACCTCAATACAGAACTCGTCCTCCTGCACCTGTATCCCGGCTGAAAGTGACCGGGATACCACTTTCTTAAGTCTCTTAACCGGAGACTCAGCGGAGGGCGGCATCTCCGTCCTGGCCTGGGGTGCCTGATCCTGGGCGTGCTTCTGCCTTCCATTCCGGTGTTCCTCCGAGACGGGAAGAGCAACAGCTACCTTGACGGAAGGAGCTTGCCAGGAGACCGCACCGAGTACGGCTTGGACGAACTAGCGTCGCTGCCCTTCCTCCCCTGCGCCTTGGCGGCCATGGCGGTCATGATCTTCGATCGATCCATTGGCTCTGCGGAAGAAAACGAAGTAAAAGATCAGCAGCATGAAAGACAAAATTATGCTAAGCCTAAATTAATCGGCGAAAATCCTAACTTACCCCTGAAGCGCGCGGGACTGTGTCCCGCCCAGCTGAAGGCCTGCTCAGAAAGCAGAATATCAACCCACTAGATCGGCTCCCACTGCGACACTATCCCCGCTTCCGGGGCGTTTGACTGTTGACCCTTGGGCAATCTGTCCTATGTTATTTGGTGGGCACTGGCCAATCCTCTCCCTCCGGACGACCGACGAAAACAAACTTCTCCTTCCACTTATGGATGGAAGAAGAGGCGACCACTACGCCTGATCTGGCCGTCCTACCTTTATGTTTTTTAAAAGGAAGGTAAACCCGGCTCGGCTCGTCCTTGCGAGTGCCAGGGTGATTTTTGTAGCAAAGGAAGGAAAGAAGGAGGCTCAAGTCGAAGGGGATCCGATCAATTTTCAACCGGACTAGAAACCCGAGGAGAATTCTCCACGAGTTCGGTACTAACTGGTCCTGGGCAAGCCAGAAGCAATGGAGTATAGCATAAACCTCGGACGAGAAGGGCAGACACGTCTCCGCACGGAACGCTTTCAGGTACAGAGCAATCTCATTGCCCTGTACCTGGTCTGCCCATTCACACTCCCTGGCCAGACGAAGTGAGTAGCCAGGGGATGTAGAAACGAGTCTGGATATCGGAGAGCTCATTCAATCGATTCAACACCGAGGGCGCATCACAAGTATTTTCGATGTGCATCTTGGGGGCCCTCTTTGCCACTCGATGACGAAGAACAAGGGCGTCGTCATCCCTTAAGGGCGAGCCCGGTGGAGAAGAAGATGAAGAAGAAGAACTTCCTCGACTATCGAAAGCCGAGGAGGAAGAAAATAACCCACTGGACTCGGCTTCAGAAGCTGAAGCCTTATTGTCCGACTCAACCCTAACTATATCAACGGAAACTTCAAAAAAACGCATCTAACATGATTCAAAGAAACGTCGGCTGAAGTGGATTTAGGCCGAAAATCCGACCCAAGTTACGGAGCGCCGGGCAATCTTCAGACAACGGAAGGCAACTAAAGCAAAAGTGATTCCTAAGGAAAAGCCTCTCTTATTTATACGCCCAGCAAAAGCTATCCGACGGTCCAAATCTGCTCCCGCCAAAACGAAGCATCGCACCCCATGGCCCGAATGACGCCACGTGGCAACTGACCGTTGGACGTTTCCCTCTCACACGGATCCGACTGGCGACGTCTCGTAGTCTGCCACCCAATGGTGGCCACGTAGCACGAAGATCAACTTCCTGAGTGAGCAAATCGACGTCTCTTTTATGGCGCAATCAATATGCTAATCCGCTGACGTCATCAAGGATACGCACGGAAATATAGACGTGCTGTGAATTGCCGCGTGGATCCAGAGATCGAATAGATACGGCCGCCAAACGCTACATCGTTCCCAGACAATCCACCATGAAGATTTCTCGGCACCAAACTGAACGAAGAAAACCGAGCATACCACTCTCGACCCAACCAATAAATAGGTCGGAACAAGAGTGGGGGGCTAACGATGATACTCGTAAGTGGGAATTCCCCAGATCACGACACGTAGCGGATGACGTGTCATCCGTTTAAACCCGCTAGATTCCTGAGGCTACGGAGCTGGAATGAGTACGATGCATGGGGGACATTTCTCAGCACATCATCTCCGAGATTTCATCCGACCTTTTGGAGACCTCTCCGGAGTACCTTCCCTATTCGCCTAGCAACCTGCCAACAGTTCGCCTCCGAGCAATCCTACAGCCGAGCTTCCACAGCCTCCTCGCTCACCTCCGAACTGTTACAGAGTTGAGCTTTCTCGACTTCACTGTTCAACCGAGAGCACGGAGCCTACGTAACGGCTCCGTATATCTTGCCAAAACGAGATCTCCGCTGTGCCACGTCCCGCATCGCACGCTGGCGCGTCTCTCCATTAATAGGCGTATCCCGCCATCAATGCGAACATGAGGCAGGGGCGTAACGGACGGCGGGAATCTCACGCCGGTTCGCTCCATTCAACCGCTATATAAACCCTCTCTTCCAGACGACTCAGATACGTCGAACTCATTTCCAATACGCCGCTACCCTGCCATTATTAATTCTCGGTACTTTCTTAATCGTCGGAGGGTCCTACGGTGGTTTCCCATCCCGGGACTTTTCTTGCAGGTAGCTCGGCGTCAACTACAACCAATAACCCATTGAGATCCACACACTCAACTTTCATCTCAAATCTCAGCCGTTCAGCCTCGCTGGCAATAAGATCGACGGAGGACATTCCGACCTCCATCAGGGCTACACTGTCAGGATGCTTATTGTTGGTAGGACATGAAAATTGTGATAAAGATGTCACTATTGGTATACAATACAACTGACAAACGCAAATATTTCTACTATTTTATCTGGAACTCGAGATGGACATGTGCCATATTCCCTTTTTTGGAGGAAATTTTAGAAAAAGGTAGAAACTTTTCAACTTCGTATGCATCGTGGAAAGCCCACGTCATCAACAAGGCAAAAAAGTGAAAATCCCTTCATTGATCTATATATGAGTAAAGTGGAAAACAGCAAATAGACATATATATGATTCAGGTTTATGACATGTTATATATGATGCTAATGGTTAATGTACTAGAGAGACAGACAGATGCTAACAAGTAATCAACACGTCTTGCATGTGTTCAACAAGTGTCGGTGTCTGAAAAGCATGCCTTTATTCCAAAGTTATCGGATAGGCTATGTGAATACTTTTCTTCCATCAAGGGATTTCTCCCCAGTGAAATTGACAGCTGATATATCTTGTTAAACTTCCTCTATCTATGTTGTAGATAATATCCCTAGCCTTTCCCTTTCTCTTCTAGGGGGGGGGGGGGGGGGGGGAGATCTGACCTGGCCCTTACGACATTATTAACTATAATTTTGTTGCTTCTCCTAACTAAATCATTTATTTATTTATTTTGTCTGATAAAATGCCATTTATTGGTTTTTGTTGCATATCCCAAAACATCTCAATCGATTCTCTCTCATTTTATTCTCTATGGGAGCCACACCTGTAACATTTACAATTGTACCCATTATCCTATCATTTATGGAGTGTTTTCAGTCGACCATCACATTCTCATTTCATCCTACCCACAATGCCGTCGAAATCTTCGCAGCTCGACATCTTGTGCAACAGAAGATTTAATAACCCTTGCGTACGTTCATAGATCATTTGTGGTATCTGATTTCAATTGTTGCACAACCCCCGGCATGTAGCAGCTAGGTCCAAAATAGCGACCATATCAGGATACATGAACTGGAATAATGAAAGGAATAGGCGTTCAGCCGCTTACAGCATTGTTGCCACTTGCCACATGTAGCTATCATTTCACTTATTGGGCATTCCCCTTTATCGCCAGTGACAATCAGATTAGAATGTTTACTCTCTAATCTCTATAGATATATCCTCCGCAATTACTTGATAACTAATACTAAAATGCAGCTTAAAGAATGTTGAGCTGAAAGGGATAAGGCAGCTGACTGATGAACTCCAAGGTCTTGCCAAAAACAGCCGACGATTGACACGAGTTTTCTCTGGCGTATCACCTCTCCCACTCAAAGTTAGTAATCGGAAGAATAAAAGTATCGTGGGTTTTAAAGTGAACAAAATGGCTTACAGAACCAGCGTTATACATGGCATTTATAGAACTCCTCACAACGATACTTTGATCACTTCGATGGCCCAGGTAGTTATCGGGGACCATTGACAGAGTATTGGGTGTCAAGCAACGCTTCCACTACTCTGCCTGTAATCTGTATGCTAAATGACAAACCGGTGGTTGGACCGAGCTACCTTCCCTCTAGCCGGGATGGGTATTAGTTTCCTAAAATGGGGACTCACATGTCCCTGAGGTTGATCGGGTCACTGGCTTGGCGTCCTCGACACGTATCGTAGTACACTTATATACACACATTCAGGAATACTGGAGAATAGAGAAATAAAGAAAGCAGTAAAACTGGAACCTCTAATGTAAATGAAGCTTGTGTTTCCATGGTGCAACCTTTTTTTCTACCTTCTAAACAACAGGGGTCCAATTCTATATCAATGGCGGTTGGCTGCAGGTCTAAATGGAATATATTTGTATTTAATTGGGAAAATATTTCCCTTCACAAATTAATCAGAGTTGCAAAGATTTGGATTTGGTTTGTACAAGCTTCCCTTTTTTTTAGAACGGTCTGAGAATTTCTTTCTTCAAGAGGTATCTATATCTTATCGTCTGACGAAAATGTAACCAGCGATGTTATCAAGACTGAAAATCTAAAAATCTTTGCATCAACAGTTCAGTGTCGATGCATTTTTATGTTTTTATGGCTTTCTTATTTTTCCAGAGGAATTATCCAAGTAATTATTGGTTTATTATTTGAAAAGTCGTTTATACTATCCTAGATTTTACTGTTTACTTGTCCGATGATGTTAATATTTTTTGTCGTAGATAAATGATTTTAGTATCTTTGTACGTTCCTTCTAATCTATTGAATGGTGACACTAAAAAAACAGAAATGCGCAGATCTAATAGGAACTTACAGATTCAGAGTTGAGAGCGGGCTTCAAATTGGACATGGGCATGCAAGAAAGAGTTTTCAAGCAAGGGGCAAAATTTCATATACCCAGTTTGAAAATGCATATTTGGCAGCGAAGGCATGCACATGCATTGGTTGATTGCATGGCTCAGACGAGATTGCTTCAATGGATCCATTGAATTTGCTTGGGATTCTTATGTGACTTTTCAATTTGGTGGTAATAAAAGCAACCACTTCTCCAGTTTGATTTCCCTCGAGGCCATAGTAAAGAGGAGGGCATCTTGAAGTCAGTCATTTCTGGGATGCAATTCAAAGCTACTTCTATTCAGCAGACATATATATATACACAGCCATGATGAGAGATTAATGATGTGGCTGCCATCTACAGAGGAATTTTCTTTCTTTGCAGTTTTTTAGTTTGCAGAATATTTGCTCCAAAAAGGGATTTGGCTTTCTCAACCGTGTTGCCAAATTCTGAACAGGCTCACCAAAAGAGTGTCATTTTTGCAATAAAAAACTTTGCTCTTCGATACGGGAGTTTATTATTTCTAACCTTGCTGAATTGAGACTCTACCATGGAAATTTTGCATTGTTATGCCGTTTGTTCTTCTTTCATACCAGAAACAAAAGATAACCTATTATCACGTACTACTATTATATGAAGTGTTGGTGACTGACTGACACCGCAGTTACGCCAAGGTGTAAATTCAAAGCTGAGATTGCTTTCAATCTTATTTATGAAGGGGACAAGCCTGCTATTTGTCAGTAACGTTCTTCTATATGTTATAGCATGTTATATTTAGCCCTTGAGTTTATGTTTGCCTTTCTATATCGCTAGCTTATCGTCTGTTCCTTACTCCATGGTGTCTAGAGTTTTCTTGGCCAGTGACTTTCCACTAATTATTAGAGATTAACAGCATGTCGATAATCCGTAAACCTTTTATCAATTCTTTCATGAAGCATTGTGCTCCCTGTTGTACGACATTCTTAAAAGGGAAAAGCAGGCCTTTAGTTTTGCATGAAGCAATTTGCACCAGGAACATAGAATAATTTTCCACAGAAAAATAATTTTCCACAGAATAATCTTCCGCGGCAATCAAACTCGATCATTAGTTGAAGATGAAAATAGCTGAAGGTAAAACGAAGGGTGGAGAATGTCGCAAACTGGCACAAGACATTATGACATGTACCATTTGAAAAAGAAAGGTTCCTGCATGGCTGCAAGCACCTTCCTCACGGTTAGTGTTAGAGGAAGCAGTCGGATGTGCTATTTAGAGATATGGCATGGAGCCAAAATATGCGATAACAATTTATGGTTTAGGAAAAATATATCATCGGCAGGAAAACTAAAATTCCATTCCTACAAGAAAAGACATCAGATTAAGAGCTGATCATTAATGAAGCTTCACTGAAGTTTGTATCCACCACCTTGCATAGCATAACACCATGCTTCAGCATTTCGCTTGCTCACACCGGCAACAATTGGTACAATCAACAAAGTTGGCACCTTCATGGTAAATCAAAGACAAACCAAAATTTGAACCAAACCCGATGAACGAAAAATATAGCAAAATGTTATCCAAATTTGGGCCTTCGCAACGGAAAACAAGACTTGAAAAGCAGCTCTCAAAACATCACACAGACCCTAAAATAAGACTTATATCCTCACCAACAAGATTCTGGATAGACTAACAAATCTTGAACTCATCCTAAAATAATCACTGGAACTGATACTGAGAATGCTTGAATGATGCTGTGGGAAACAAACACGGTATCTAACTAAAAACAAGGAAAATCTTATCATACAACATAAATAATAAAATATTAAAAAATCAGCATATCAGCTAAAATGTAGTGGACACATTTAGCGCTTTTGACAGCAATAATCAGCATGCATTCCCATGGGCGCTGTCGTCGCATCAAGAAGTCCAAAATGTCTTAAGCTTGTGGCCTCATAACTTTACAGGCGAAGGAAGCTAATAAAATGGATCGATCCAATTCCGAGCCTTCCTCATAAAAAGTATGGGACGCCTGTCCTGGGTCCCCTCATCTGATTGTTCTCCTCGGTTTCTGTGAAAAACTTCACCTCCCTCTCCTGTTATTATTATTAACATGGGGGAAATGCCAGTAAACAAAGAAACCAGCAGCCAATAATTTCATTAAAACTATCTACGTAAATGAGTAAATAACAAAAGAGACATGGCAGATCGGAAATGCCAACCAATATTGTGGAGCCTTACCATGTTCTCGTTGAAACTCAATATGGAGGCAACATTCCCACACCTGTAACAGTAATTTGGAGCAGACCACACCTGAGGATCCACATCCCAGGGAAATAAACAATCAAACATCGCCATGACGGAGCAAGACATAAAAAAAAACTTGACAAAACCAAACCACATTCAAATTTGGATGAGATTACATAGCCATTAATGTAAACTCACAGTTACGAGGCCCTTGTCTGCAAACATGTACTTGAGACCTTCCTGGACAAGCTGGTGTGCTCGACAAACAAGATCCAGATTGTTTATGTGATTGAACTGCACAAGGCAAGTTAATGTTTACATTAAATAATGATCTGATGACTAAAATAAAAATGCCCGCATACCTCCGTTGTCACTCTTGATCCAAATAGCCATCCTGCACCACGTGGACTAACAGCCCAAGTCTCTATCTCTTCAGGATCACTCCACATGAGATCACAAAAGGGGCCCTCATGAGGAATTTCACAATTACGATCAATAACTCTAATCTGTCGTGAGATGGAGTGAAAGTAAATAAGCTTGCATGGCATTATGTATATCTACTTTTCATAACATAAAGTTAGAGAATATGGGTTGGGGAACATCACAAAGAAAATCCTGTATTTCCTTCAACGCATTTCCATGTTTAACACCACAGCTTAAAATGACATTAGTTGCACCTAAAAAGCCTTATATAATCCAACAAGGTAACGGAGAGAAAGCCATTCCCTTTCATCAACGTGTCAAATTGGAACAAAACTCTTTAAACATCCCTCTGTTAAGGGTCTTTAAATAGACAGCTAACTATCAGATTATCAATAAGCAATATCTTTTACCAATAGATTTTGCCATATGATATAATACCACTACTTACTACTGTGGTGCTTACCGCCAAATGCATCTGACAAGGTGAGCAGAATAATGGCTTCTGTCAGGGTCCAATCTGGTTTTAAATTTGTGGCGTGTATTCAACTAATCCAGCCCAACTCAGTCATTGCAAAGAAAACCAGGTTTGAACTAAACAAAAGTGCTTTTAACAAGTATTGCATTGCATTGGAAACGAGTTGAGCACAAAAACTTGAGTTGGGGGTGTCTCCACTATTAACTTAAGTGGAGACTCCCCTTCATATAATCCAACCATCTATTAATGAATGGATGGTGAGATACAAAATTCATCTCAACCGTTCACAAATATATGGTTAAATTAGATGAAGGGATTTCTCCACTAAAATTACTGGCGAAGACACCCCCCCGCTTCCCAAAATTTTCATAAAGGTAGCAAAAATCATGAGAAGCAAGCATTACTCATGTGAACAGACACAATTAATTGATCCTTAGCTATGTTGTGCACCTTCTTAGTCTAGAAGACATACATATTGCATTCGTATCATAATCATGTACTAGATACTTAGTGGGTACTTGACTTATTTTTTTGAGCGTCTCAAAATTTAAACTGTATTCTAGCAGTATCAAATATGTATCAATAGTAGAGAGTGGAGACACTAACAATCTATGCATCAATGCTTCTATTTCATACATGAATTAATGCAATTTACCCCAATTCGTATCATAATCATATACTAAATATGTTTTTATATGTATCTGCATACATACATACATATGTATACGTATACGTATACATATATATCCCAACGAATTGAATCCTGAACTTTTAGAAAATTGTGGATCAGTGAATATGGCGCATACCATATCCCATATCCGTATACAAATCTTTGTTACATATATCCTCATTATCCAATGTGTGCAAACATGAGAAAATAACTAATCAGATTTGACCGATCCTCATATTGTCTATAGTCTACAATGTTGAATGTACCATGGTTTAAAATATCGGGATCGCTACTAAAACCGGTATCAGGTGATCATTTCTTGGATCCGAATCAATCATCTCGGATCAAATATATCAGATTTTTTATCATCCGAGTAAAAGAATTTTTAAATATTAGTAAAAAAAATTAAATAAATAGTAAAAATTACTAAAAACAATTTGACATATTGCTTAGTAATCAATGATGTCTAGAATGGTTTTTTATATATGTTATAAAAATAACTGCAAACTTTTTAACATTTTATTAGTAGATAATGATGTCAAATAAACCAATAACCCATTAATAAACTAGCTAGCCCATTAATAAACTTGATATTAAAACTCAAAAAACCAATTAGTGAAAGGTATATAATATCGCTGTTGGTCTCGGTACCGGAACTTGGACGGTCATTTCTGGGATTGAAATCAACCGGGATCGGGCGAGATTTATAGATTACATGTCCAAATACATGAAGACATGTGTATAAAGAAATGGAAATATTAACAAATTTAGGATACAAAGACAATAAAAGCCCATAAATATGAAACCAACAGATCAAGCTGTAATAACAAAAGGGACAATTTTTAAATTTAAAGTTGAACAGGGCAACACCTGATCAATAGAGCGTATATCAGGAGAAAGGCCACCATGGACACAAAGAACCTGTAATTCCAAACAAAAACCCTTCTTATCTACATCAACAATAATTAAAGATAAGAAATAGAAGCTAACAAGAAAGACAAGTAGCAGCATGTGTGCATTTGTCTCAACGTGTGATATAACAAATGGCAATTCACCTGGTAATTAGCATATAAGTCTAAAAACTGCCAGAGGAAATTAAGAAAAAGTGAAAACTGAGAACAAAAGGGAGAAGCCAAAAACCATGGTCTTTTGCATAGATATGAATAAGAGATGGCTTACCGTTCCATCTATAATTGCCGACAGCGTTAGGTAGTCAAACACATCGGTGCAATACCGCCAAGCATTGGCATTTCCATACTTCCGTTGGCATTCATCGTAAAAACCATAAACCTGAAAAATGAGAATTGCTGCTTCCATTTATACATAGACATAAAAACAGGATAGCTTAGGAATTGCATATCATTTCGAGCTCTTTGGATAACAATTAAATTCCAAATAACAATTGTGACTAGAAATCAGGAAACAAAATATCAAATGTGTAATACTCCCAGAACTTCTCGTTTTCCTCGTTGAATGTCAAATCTAATTAGGCGGCCTTAGATGTACTGAAATATAAAAGTATAAGGATAAAGAAACTTTTGGCTACTACACAAAAGTATCTGCATCAGTGTGGTTGCAATGCAATTTTGGTAATGTGTTCAGTGGAAGGATCAGCTCTCAAAGTTAGAAGTATAGCATGCCTAACTGAACCTCAAGCTAATAAAAAATTTATATATAACATAATTCTATTTTACTGATGTGCTACACTTTTATTTACCTCTTTGGCTCAATATCACCCCTTAGAATCTATTACAACTACCTATCGCAGACCTACCATATCTTACCTTTATTTTAGACTCTTTCTTGCTTGGGGAAATTTTGGAAGGTTAAACTCCATGTTGTGTAAGCTTCTATTGAAGCGAATATATTTTTTCCAAGTTTTTCTACTCGCCAACCGGCCCTTTAGCATCCATGACAGGTTCTTTTTGCAAATAATTTCTTTTTCCAGGCACCAACATATACAATTCCAGACAGTTTCCTCTCTTGCACATGTATGCACCAACAAAGAGGTTCCATGTTAAACTGACAGTCCCCAATAATTTTTGTTCAGAATTATATAGAAATTTATGCACCAAACCAATCCCAATTTGGTGGGATAAGACTTTTCTTATTTTGAAGAAGAGAGAAGTCTTTCATGACAACAACAATGATTATCCATGTGAAAACCTACTAGTGGATTCCATCATTGCTAAAAGACATCAATATTGAGACGGTGTTGTTTCCCCCAATCAGAGCAAGGCTCTGTTGAATTTTGAAAATTCAAAAATTCGAAACAACGCTTCGGTTTCCGTGCGCAGCGCGCAATTTGCCACGTGGCAGAAGCTGAATGGGCAGCGTAACGCCCGAAACAGTGCGTCCCATCAGAGCAAGGCTCTTCAGAAAACTTAATTAAAGACTTAACTGCGCAAGCGCTTGGATGCACGACACGTGTCGGCGCAGTTGCGCAGTCGCAACTGCGCAAACGCACGGATGTGCGACACGTGTCTGCGCAAGCGCATGGATACCCAACACGTGTCTGCGCAGTTGCGCAGTCACAGCTGCGCAAACGCACCGATGCGCGACACGTGTCTGCGCAAACGCACAGATGCGCGACACGTGTCTGCGCAGTTGCGCAGCCGCAGCTGCGCAAACGCACAGATGCGCGACACGTGTCTGCGCAGTTGCGCAATCGCTACTGCGCAAACGCACAGATGCGCGACACGTGTCTGCGCAGTTGCGCAGTCGCAGCTGCGCAAACGCATGGATGCGCGACACGTGTCTGAGCAGTTGCGCAATCGCTACTGCGCGAGCGCTCAGATGCGCGACACGTGTCTGCGCAGTTGCGCAATCGCAACTGCGCAAACGCATGGATGCGCAACACGTGTCTGCGCAGTTGCGCAATCGCAACTGCGCAAGCGCTCGGATGCGCGACACGTGTCATTTGCTGGTGAGTTGCGCAGCAACTGAATGAAGATTTAGATAAATCTTTTATGTTCTCCTGTAAAACAGGAACCCTTGGATCAAAAATCCAATGGTGGGAAAATTCCCAAAATTATTCAGAAAAGATTTTGTTAACAAATCCAACAAATTTGTGGGCACTATAAATAAGACCCCAAGCCTCATTCAAGAGGCATCAATCAGATAATCAGGGGGAGAGAATCAGAGAGAGAGTCAATCATCAAAAGAAAGCTCTTGAAAATTAATCAAGAACACAGAAGAAACAAAAAGAAGAAGGTAAAATTTCTGAAGAACAAAAAATAATAAATAGTGCCTTGCACTTAATATGAACCCTAGGTTCTGTATGATCAGGAGAAAACAAGAACTTGTTTTTCCTTTGACCCAAATTCAAATCAAAAGTGCCATGCACTTGAATTCTTCAATCTGAAGATTTCTAGGGTTTCTGCAACCCTTTGTTTTGGGCCAGGCCCAAATTAAAACAATAAAAGGGCAAGGCCCTGTTTGGAAAAATTCCTGAGTTTCTGGAAACTCATTATTTAAAAGGGCCTGGCCCAAATTGAATTGCAGAACAATAAAAGGGCAAGGCCCTGTTTGTAAAAAATTTCTGAAACTCACTATTTAAAAGGGCAAGGCCCTGTTTGGAGAATTCCTGAGTTCTTGTAACTCATTAAAAGGGCCTGGCCCAAATCAGACTTGCAAAATAATGAAAGGGGCGGAGCCCTGTTTAGATCGATTCTTCTAATCGGGCAGAGCCTAAAAATAAAAAATTGGACTTAACCCAATCTTGGCTGTAAGTCCTTAAATTAAATGCCTCTCCTAAATCAATCTACATCCGGTTCGAGGGTACATCTCCGAACTCCTTTGACATCCGTCGTTGTAATTCCTCAACGACGTCAAAGAGGCGACGGGTCCCAACGACCACTCATCTAATATTGGACCGAAACGTCCTTAAACTAATATTTGCCCCAAAATGAGAATATCGGACCGAAACGTCCCTAAACTAATATCGGACCGAAACGTCCCTAAACTAATATCGGACCGAAACGTCCCTAAACTAATAATGGACCACCACGTCTTTAAACTGGAACATAGACCACCACGTCCCTAAACTGGAATTGATACGGACCACCACGTCCCTAAACTGGAACATAGACCACCACGTCCCTAAACTGGCGATGGACCACTACGTCCTTAAACTGGCGATGGACCACCACGTCCCTAAACTGGCACAATAGGGCCCGAACGCTCTTTTGTTGGATCTAAACGGTCCCGTCTAAGTTGATCTTAACCCCAAATACGGTTAACGTGTCCTTAGATATTCAAATAAACGATAAAACTCCAAACCAACTTTGGTTCAAGGGTACATCTCTGAACTCCTCTGACGCCTGTCGTTGTAATCCCTCAACGACGTCAGAGAGGTGACGAGTCCCGACGGCCGGATAATTAAATCAGTCGCTACGTTAAGTTGATCTTAGTCTAAAACAGGACTAATGTATCCTTAACGAATGTTTAAGTCGATCTTAGCCGCAACGCGACTAATGCATCCTTAAACTAAAAACACCAAACCCAAATCTAAGTAAATACGGATTTGGACTAATCCACGTCCTACGGGCGACGGCATTACTCAGTCTCCGTATACAATCCACGGGCAACCACAAACAAAACAAACACACACGACACGAAGTGAAATTCTGGAGAAGGAGAAAGTTGTTACCGCGACGCGGTAGCGTAATTAACTGCAGGGGCTTGCGCCTGCAGGGAAGAGCGTCCCCACAATCAAAAAAAAACCCCTCACCCTGAGGGGGAATCTGACGAAGTCTGCTACATCGGCCGCATCCGTCTAAACCTCCGATACACAGTGCCATAAATCAACTTGGCATCTTCGGAGAGATAGACGGATAAAACCAAATAGCATCTGCCCCGAACCCCAGGCACGTGACGTCCTAACGTCTCGGCCGCCGTTCGGAGGGGAACAGATTCTGGCACGCCCGGTGGGACCTCTTCCTCTTTCCACTCCACACTTCGTGTGTCGTCTTCGCGAACCAATCGCGGTTTGTTAAATGATTGCCTTCGGATTTCAAGTTGCTAAGATTTGGTCTTTTGTTTGGTGCAGAACTCAAGCATTCAATGGCCACCAACTGTACCAACTGCTCGAAGTGCAACTGCAACGGACGCTCCACCTCACCTAGAGGTGTAGCATATGGGCCCCAGGCGGCTTCCTTCCTGACTCTGCCGGTAGGCCAAGTAACTCAGGCCACCACCGGCTTGTTCTTCGGGACCATGGTCCCACCTACAAGCTTCTCGGCACCGATACCCACACTGGAAGCGAACAAGAAGTCGGTGTTCGACCGGCTCACTGCTACTCCGACCCCTGTCAGCGGGTCGCCTACTACTGGACCAACAGCCCCCGTTTTCACCAGGCTGGGTCAGAACTATAAGGTGGCTGTCCCAAAGAGGGCAACGGCCGCTACTTTGGAAGTCGTTAAGGCGACTTCTCCCATTAGAGAGTCAGTCTTCACAAGATTGACGGTTCCTACTCCTCCTCCAGCTGGTCAGAAGGCATCAGTCTTCGATAGGCTGACATCAACAGTTACCCCACGCTCAGACAGGGGGCAACAAGAAACCACCTCGATCTCCGAGCCAATCCCGGCGGCTCGTCGCGCGCGACGTCGCCATTGGCAGAGAGTAAGGAAAGCAGGGGGCAACTCCCCCTCAGGGCTAACCCCACCTGCTCCAGTGGTGGAAGTCGATGCTGCTGTTCCAACTTGAAACAGCTTTGAAATGCTGAGGAAAGTGAGAAAGAACTCCCCGGTGGCCACGTTAAAAAGGTCTCCTCCACCCATGGAAAAAGCTCCTGAGATGAAACAGGAACAGCCCCCTCAACGGCTGTCAGCGAAAGTTTATAAAGTTTGGCGGAGGGTTCAAGACTCCGTGATTGACTCAGATCACTTCCGTCACCAGAACAGAGCAAGAGTGGAAAAAGACAAAAATCGCCCCGCCAAACAACAGGGGGCAACAAATGCTAGGATGCCCAATTCAGCGGCTCCTTCAACCTCAAAGGCTCATAAAAGGAAGAGGCCAGAAAAAGCTCCCATGACACTGGCAAAGTCTAAGAACGGTGAACCTAAACGCCCCAAGTCAGGGGGCATCACAGTTCATACAGTCTATATGGCTTCGGGGAAAGAAGAAAGTCGTACTTCTATGGGTCACCGACCGCTTACCCGGTCAGTGACCAAGTCTCAGGAGCAGCAACAAAAGCTCCAGGAGATGATGACTACCATGGCTGCACTCACGGGGCCAAAAGAGAATCCTGAGACGTCCTTAGATGAACGTCAAGAAGAAGAGACCGACGCCGAGTTCCTTCGCCGAATGCTTGAAAAAAGAGACCAAGAGGCTGCTGAACAAGCAGCCAATATACAGCGCATGGGCCTTCTCTTCCAGGATATGATAGGGATGATGATACAACCAGAATCCCCGACTGAAGAACCCCCGATCGTCCTTGGGGATGATAGGGGAGAAACATCAAACCCTCAGCCCGTTCTATCGACGGCTAAAGAAGACACAATCTCTAAAACAGATCTGGACGAATATATAGCCCAGCAGATAAAAGTTCATCACGCGGCCGAAGCAGCCGGCCACGTTGTAAAGACGGGGCGGCCATATCCGGGCTGGTATGACCAAATCAAGTACCCGCCAGGTTACACAATTCCAAAGTTTCATGTCTACAAGGGGACCGGCAATCCCCATCAACATGTTGCCCAATTCAGGGCGCTTTGTGGTAACACTGGAGGCGACGACAAGCTCTTGCTGCGCCAGTTTGTTAGAAGCTTATCAGATACGGCTTTCGAGTGGTATTCCGAGCTCCCCAACGACTCCATTAAAACCTTCGCAGAGATGGAGCTGCTCTTCACCCAACGCTTTGCAAGTGCCAGCGAACGTACTCCAATGACGGCGCTGATTAACGCCAGGGTAAAGCCCGACGAGACGTGGGTCCAGTACGCTATACGGTGGCGTAATTTATGGTCTAAATGTGAACAACGCATAGAAGAAGCCCCTGCGGTGGGAATGTTTGTTGGAACCCTTGATCCATAAGCAACCATTTCGCAGTTTATGATGTTCTTCAAGCCGACTTCTTTCCAGGCTTTGATCGACAAATTGGCGCAGATGGACCAAATGGGCCATAAACCCCCTCTCCCGAAGCCGGACTCCCGAAACGATAAAGGAAAGGGAAAAGCGATCATCGTCGCTAATGCCCAACAGCAACCGAACGACTCGAAGCCGGTTGCTCGTCCAAATAATACACGCCCATACGTACCCCTTGAGGACAGGATGGGACGTGCTTACTCCTTCCCCCGTGATAAAACAAGGAGGTTATTTGAGCTGGCATTGCGCAATAGGCTTATAAATCTGCCGGATCCGAAACGTCCGTCACAACCAAGTGACGTCAACGAGCCTAATTATTGCCCTTACCATCGAGTGCTAGGACATCCAATCGAAGACTGTTACGTGTTCAAAAATTGGCTCGAAAACCAGTACCGTCAGGGCAAGTTTGCGCTATCTGACAAATGGAAGGTGAATCCTCCGCAACCCCACACCTATAAGGGGACGAATACGCCGGGGGCAACATGCTCCGTCATTGAAGAAGCTCCCTGGGAGGTTGTATTATCGGCCAAAACGAGAAGAATGCTAAATGATCTTCAGACCTGCCCAGCGGTCAAGTGGAAGAACCCCTTGGAGCCGCAGGTTATTGAGGGGATGTTGAAACCACGTCCGACTCCGAAGACCGACGGCGGTAGTTCAAGCGTTCATAATCAGCCGTCAAAATCTTCGAAAAATAAGAAGAAGAAATCTAAGAAGCCCGCGAAGCCTAGCGACAAGCGGACGGACTTACAAAAGCATATCGACGCGCTGGATGAGTATAACCAAAAGGCGCGGACTCCCATTACGCTCCAAAATTTCCTTGATCACGTCTTTCAAAAAGAAGATGAGGAAGAAACTTCATCGGATGAATCCGACGGGTATGTGGCAAGCTGTCATATGATCTCTCACTCGACCTCGAACGATGAAGGGACTTCTGGCACCAAAACGCCGGGGGCAAATACTGAGTCAATGGTTCCGGAATTATCAATAGAAATGATTGATGCGTTTCTTAGTGAAGCTCGATTGAAAAGTAAAGCTGATCAAGAACGCGAGACGACGATATTCGAAACGGCCAAGCGCCAGCGACTCGAGGGAGGAGCTGAGATGATCTCACTGGAGCAAAATGCCTCCACCGCTGACAAAAGCCAATTCAAGATAAAAAAGAAGTTCGCCAAGGCCATATCGATGGGCATGAAGCTACCACTCTCAGAAGAAAAAGTTACTAGCGTGGCAGAAATGCATCCCTCTTATTGCTTATATCATCAGAAGGTCTCACATTCTACCCAAGAATGCAAAGCGTTCGATAAATGGTGGCAAGGATACGTCGCTAATCAACAACGCTTTAAACGGGAAAAGCGCAAGGTTCGTCGGGAACAAAGAAACAAGACCAAAGTGCTTGAAAGAACTGCCGGCAACTGTCACATGGTTAACACTACCAGGTCACAAGTGCCCACATTTGGGAGCGACTCTGATGAGGAACTGGAGATTGCCCCTCTCTTTAAAGAATCAACATCGGGAAAAGAAGAAGACCCGAAGTCTTGCGAAAATATACAGTTGCGGAATCGGACACTGCCTGAAAAGAACCTCGGACCATCGAATAGAAAAGATAAAGGGAAAGAGAAGGTCTCTGAAGACATCACTTTAGATGACCAAGTCGCGGAAGAGTTAACCACCAAAAATCCGCCAAAGAGGAGTAAGGTGGATTACAATGTCTTAGCGCATCTGAGGAAGCTACCCTCACAACTTAGCATCCTCGATGCCTTGTTACTATCAAAGGAGGCGAGAGACTCTTTGATTAAGGCGCTACAAGATCCGGACCAGTTCCAATCCTTCTTGGCAGAAGAAAAGATGAAAGACGAATTGGAAGAAGTGCACACAGCCGACGTTGCTTTCAGTGATGAAGACCTTCTTCTCGGGACGTGTGAACACAATCGCCCTCTTTATGTCTCAGGATACTGCCATGACATAAAGATAGGTAAAATCTTGGTCGATAACGGATCGTCCGTCAATTTACTCAATGTACGAGTGTTAAAGGAGATTTGCATGAGTGTCCAACACCTCGCCCGAGACAAGATCACTATCTCCGGTTTCGACTCTCAATCCTCAAAGACTCTCGGATCTGTGATATTGACGTTACGCTTCGGGTTGCTCGTCACAGACATCAAATTCCATGTTATAGATGCCAAGACGTGCTATAATGCTCTGCTCGGCCGACCATGGCTACACGAGTACAATATCATCCCTTCTACACAGCATCAGTGTATGAAATATTCCAGGGATGGTCTCGAGTACACTGTGGCCGGAGAGTTGAATCCGTTTTCCGTGAACGAAGTTCGCAAGTATGAAGATGCCAAATACTTCTTGCCGAGCTTCGAAGACACGGAAAGGTGTCACAAACCGGAGAACAAAACTAATGCCACTATCCCTGTCTTCGGCAGTGACACCGAGGAGGAGGATATAGTTTATTCAGGTCCATCCCAATCTACCAGGCCAGGACCATCCGTCCCTTCGTTGATCTTCGGTAGTGATTCAGAGGATGAAGTTCATGCTGTATTCCCTGCTCGGCCTTCGATACAGATCTCCGCTGATGAAGAGCGAAGTCTGCAGATAACCATGGTGCCGCTTGAACATTACAAAGAACTGGATGCACTCGACACTAACAGCGTAGAAGAATTGCAGACATTCTATATCCCTCCCGGACGAAGGGGTGAGAAGGCAATCTTATTCTACCGTTCTGAAGAGAACAAAGTAGAAAAAGAAGTTTGGCATGGCGCGGATCCCACACTTGACAGGCTTCAGCCTATCCGTCTTCCCCGGTATTATACCGAAGGTTTGAAGAAACTGCTAAAACGCCAGGGGATGTCCTTCACACAGACCGTTAGAAAAGCCAAATTCTATGACAAGGTCTGGAACATTCCCGGGACCCAATGCAAACTGCCTAACGGGAAAGTAGAAACCAAAGGGCTTGGGTACATCCGGCCAAGGAAGCGGGAGCTAGTAAACAGCTGTTATGCCCTATATGATTTCGATGAAGAGGCGGACGCTCAATGGGAGGACGCTAATCCCGAACCAGCAAAAGTTCCGGATACAAAACCGCCCAGTCCATCATCTGAAGACCAAATGAGCAAACTTATAAGGAATGCGAGTCAAAAAGCCCGAGATGATCACGATCGTGAAATGGCAATCTATGAGAAAGCTAAGACACAGCGCCTCCTCCAACAGGCAGTAAAGAACGAAGATGCCGTTCCTTGTCAACCTGCTACAAAAAAGGTTCGACGCGAGAACAAAAACAAGTCGAAAGGCAAGAGAGGCGCTCGACAACTACAAAGCAGAGCTAAGAAGCCGCGCATCCGAGAATCGAGCGTTATTGACTTAGCCCTCGGGAAGAAAATGGGTCGAGCATACTCTTTTCCTCGGAACAAAACAAAGAAAATATTCGATCTCGCTCTAAAACATCAAATGCTTACGTTGCCAGAGTCTAAACACCCTGAACAAGCAGGCAAGGTCTCCAACCCGAAGTATTGCCTTTACCATCAAGTAGTAGGACATCAGCTTGAAGATTGCTTCACCTTTAAGAATTGGGTCGAGGACCAATATCAGCTTGGCAAATTCGCGTTGTCTGACAGTTGGAGGGTAACGCCGCCGCGAAAGCACGAACCTGAAAACACAAGAATAAAACCAACTCCGCATTGGGATTGGCAGAAAATTCGCACTTGCCATGTGACAACAATATTGAAAGGAGGGTCCGAAGACATGAACAACCTCCCTTGGTGTTTTGAAAGCGGCAGCGATGAGGTAATCTCAGAATTTCCCCCAGCTCCGAAAGAACTGGAGGACGGAATACATACCACTGCAGATAATCTCAAGAAAATTGAGTTGGGGACGGAAAATGACCCGCGACCGACATTCATCAGCGAGCTGCTATCTGAAGAAAGGGTGGCTGCGTTAAAGGATGTGCTTCTACAGCACAAGGATTGCTTCGCGTGGAACTATTCCGAAATGCCGGGACTAGATCCAGAAATTGCAGTACACAAGTTGGCGATATCCCCGGACATCAAGCCAGTCAAACAAGCGCCGAGGAGAATGCGACTCGAGCTTGAGATGAGCATCAACGCCGAAGTCAAAAAGCTGATAGATTCAGGCTTCATCCAAGAAGTCCAATACCCTGAATGGATCGCCAACATCGTCCCGGTAATGAAGAAAAATGGGACAGTGCGCATATGCGTAGACTTCCGGGATCTCAATAAAGCCTGTCCAAAAGATGATTTCCCAGTGCCAGTCACCGAACTGATGATAGACAACACATCCACTCATGAGGTTTTCTCCTTCATGGACGGCTCGTCGGGATATAATCAAATAAAAATGCACCCTGAAGATCAGAAGCACACGGCCTTCAGGACTCCGCTTGGTATATTTTGTTATAAAGTGATGCCCTTCGGTTTGAAGAACGCCGGCGCTACTTATCAGAGGGCCATGACGAAGATCTTCGACGACCTTATACACGAAATCGTCGAATGCTATATCGACGATCTCGTGGTCAAAAGCAAATCATACGAGGAACATCTCGAGCATCTGAAGACTGTATTTCAACGCCTTCGGCAATACAACTTGAAGATGAATCCTCTTAAATGTGCGTTCGGGGTTTCCTCAGGCAAATTCCTGGGATTCGTCATTCGACACCGAGGTATTGAAATAGATCCGTCAAAGATCAAAGCGATCATGGAAATGCCTCCGCCGAGGACTCTCAAACAGCTGCGGTCTCTCCAAGGGAAACTAGCGTATATACGGCGATTCATAGCCAACCTTTCAGGAAAGTGCCGTCCTTACAGCCACCTGATGAAGAAGGGAACCCCATTCGTTTGGAACCAAAAATGCCAAGGCGCACTGGATGAGATCAAGCAATACCTGCAGAACCCGCCGGTGTTGGCTGCTCCGGTTAAGGGGAAGCCTCTCATTCTTTATACAACCGCCCTCGAAGGTTCCTTAGGCGCATTATGGGCACAAGAGAACGATCAGGGGAAAGAAAGAGCGCTCTACTACTTAAGTCGAGTTCTGCTGGGGGCAGAAAGCAATTACTCTCCCATTGAAAAACACTGCCTGGCGTTGATCTTCGCTATAACAAAGCTTAGGCACTATGCGTTGGCGCACGAGGTCCGTCTGATTTCAAAAGTGGACCCTCTTAAATACCTAATGTCAAAAGCCATATTGACAGGACGACTCGCTAAATGGGCCCTGCTCTTGATGGAATTCTCGATAACGTATCAACCTCTCAAGGCAGTGAAAGGCCAGGCCATCGCCGACTTCCTCGCTGAGCATCCGATACCCGCCGATTCTCCTCTGAATTGCGATCTTCCAGACGAACATGCGTTCGATGCGATCGACGGTGATGATATCCGATGGGAGCTTTATTTCGATGGAGCATCTTCCATGAAGAAACGTAAACAAAGTACCCCTATAATTAAATCGGGGGTAGGACTCATCTTCGTAACTCCACAAGGAGGAATAATGCGCTACGCGTTCTCCCTAACGGAGCCGAGAACAAACAATGAAGCCGAATACGAAGCTCTGATAGCAGGCCTCGAGATCGCCATTGACATGGGAATTGAAGATCTCCTCATATACGGCAATTCCCAACTGGTCGTTAGTCAAATAAACGGCGACTACCAAACGTGCAAACCGGAATTGGTAAAATACGGTGAAAAAGTGCAGCAACTGCTAACCCAAATTCCCTCTTACACTTTGGAAAGTATACCGCGCGCGGAAAACAGCAAGGCGGACGCACTGGCCAAACTTGCTAAAGAATTGGCTGACGAGAACCTCGATGACGTTAGAATCGTGATACAAAGCCGTCGAGTGCTCACCCCAACAGAAATATCTCCGAAATCGTCTGAAGAAAAAGGAGCGAAAGAGGAGACAACCTTGCAAATAAAAGACAGGGAAAATACCGAGGATTGGAGAGAAGTCTTCATAGATTACTTCAAGTTCCACCGAATACCTGAAGAGGCGTCCACAAGACATCAGCTCACGAAACGAGCTCTGTCTTTCGCCTCGTCAATAATACTCTATACAAGAGGTCATTCGACTCTCTGTGGTTGAGATGCTTAGGACCTGACAAAGCGAGAAGGGTCGTCCAAGAAGTTCACGACGGACTCTGCGGTTCCCACCAAGCAGGCCCTAAGATGAAGTTGAAGATAAAGCGGATGGGCTACTACTGGCCCACGATGATGCAGGATTGCCTCGAATATGCGAAGCAATGTCATTCATGCCAAATTCATGGGGACTTCATCCATCAGCATCCCAATCCACTACATCCGACAATGGCTAGTTGGCCATTCGAAATGTGGGGAACTGACATAGTCGGCCCCATCGAACCAGCATCGTCAAAGGGACATCGTTTCATCTTGGCGACGACTGATTACTTCTCCAAATGGGCAGAGGCAGTACCATTGAGGGAAGTGAAGACGGAGAACATCCTCCATTTCTTCAAAACGCATGTCATCTACCGGTTTGGAACCCCGAGAAGGATTATCTCTGATAATGGGCCCGCCTACCGAAGTCATAAAATTAGCCGCTTCGCACAGCAGCACAATATAGACTGGAGATATTCCTCAGTTTATAATCCGCGAGCTAACGGTCTAGCCGAGGCCTTCAACAAGACCTTGACGAAAATCATGAAAAAGACGGTGTCCCGAAATAAAAGAGACTGGCACGAAAGGCTGCAATAAGCTCTCTGGGCATATCGAACTACGTTCAAGACAGCCACAAACACAACGCCATACGCGTTGGTATTCGGGACGGAAGCAGTACTCCCTCTCGAGATAGAATTACCCTCTCTACGAGTGGCAGTCCACTACGAGCTGACAGACGAAGAAAATGCTCACCTTCGGTTTGAAGAGCTTGACGCCCTTGATGAAATCCGGCTTCTAGCACAACAAAATCTGGAAGCCTATAAAGCAAAGATGACGCGCTCATATGAAAGATTAAGCCGCCCGAGGACATTCCAGCAAGGCGAACTCGTGCTAGTGGTCAAAAGGCCCATGATCCCCAATCGCGCCAAGCGGGGAAAGTTTGAGCCAAACTATGAAGGACCGTATATCGTTGATAAGGTCTACCAAGGTGGGGCCTATCTACTCATGGACATGCACGGTGAAAGGCCTTTCAGGCCAATAAACGGACGCTTCCTAAAGAAATACTACGCTTAATGAGCCACAGCCTAGGTCAATGGTAGATGACGACGACTATGTCCGCTCGCTATCTTCCTAAGCTCAAGCTTTATAAGCAGTAGCCAACCTTCTCAATGGCGGACCGAGACGTCCTTAAACTAGTGATGGACCGGAATGTCTTTAAACTAATAGCAGACCGAAAACGTCTTTAAACTAATACTGCGGCATCCTTGGGCTGACAAGATGAATGAAAATAAAAAAAAATAAAATAAAAAAAAATAATAAAAATAAAAAAACGGTAAGTCCGTAAGCAGAATGGGCACGGATGAAAACCCGAAAGGGCTCCGTGAGTAAAAACAGCAGGACTACCGGCGGATGTTGTGAAAACCCGAAAGGGCGCAACTTCGTTAAAGAACCCTTATGGAGTCCTCTCGACCCCGTAAGGAGAAACCACCCGCGTGAGACCCTTACGACTTACAAGGGAACAACGCACTTGGGAATCCTCACGATTCCTAAGGAGAAAATACGCTTGCGAGATCCTCACGACTCGTAAGGAGAACTCTCTTATGGGACCCTCACGGCTCATAGGATTTGAAAGTCTTAAGTCACAGAGACCTAAACCTGTGCTTAAGCAAACCCCCACAAACTTCCAATATTGCCCTACAAGTGGCTCAATACTGACCCTTGTATACAATCCACGGGCGCGAATAAACGTTTTCCTAACCAAGGCCCACCCATGACAGAGAATACGTTCGTATGGTAAACAATCCTTATAAATCCCCTCGATTTATGAGGAGAAAACCTTCCTGTGGGATCCTTACGACTTACAGAAGGGTAAAACACTTAGGAACCCTCACGGTTCCTAAGGAGAAAATACACTTACAAGATCCCCACGACTTGTAGGGAGAAATACCTTCACGAGACCCTTACGGCTCATGAAGTCAAAAGCCTTAGCCGACGGGATCCTAACCCTGGTCGATAAGCCTCCTTTGTTCAACAACGATAGAGGCAAATGATGATTCGCTCCTGGTAATATCCCAGTTGCAGCGGTGCTGATGCCGAAATCGGTGTTCAATTTCAGGTTGACGGCGAAAGCCAGTAGACCACTCATGCATACGAAATAGCCGAAATGATAGGGCAACTTGCAATAAAAAGCAGCAAGTAAAATGTATGCATGCAAAATAGCCGAAATGATTGGGCACCGCGAAAAATAGCCGAAATGTTTGGGCAATCGCGACCTTCGCGATATAAAAGCTGAAATGATAGAGCATCGCGGAAATAAAATAAAACAAAAAAAAATAAGAAATGATAAAACTTCGGCCCTACAGTTAAGATCATATCGATCCCTGTATACGATCCAAGGGCGTGAACAGAGAAGGAACCATGCCTCCCCAGCGGATTCCGTCAAACGACGAAACCAAGCCCCAACAGCTCACTTCAACCGGAGAAGCCAATGACTCCAACGAAAATTCCTCGACTCACGGATACAAACACTCCTTGACGAGAGCCTTCTGATTCGCGTCGACCCGCAGAGCCACCAGTGCCTCCGTAGGAACCCTCGACTCGTTTCAAACCCCAAGGACACAAATAATCCTTGGCGCTCGGGAAACAAATAATCCCGGCAAATTCCTCGACTCACGGATACAAACACTCCTTGACGAGAGCCTTCTGATTCGCGTCGACCCGCAGAGCCACCAGTGCCTCCGTAGGAACCCTCGACTCGTTTCAAACCCCAAGGACACAAATAATCCTTGGCGCTCGGGAAACAAATAATCCCGGCAAACTCCTCAACTCACGGATACAAACACTCCTTGACGAGAGCCTTCTGATTCGCGTCGACCCGCAGAGCCACCAGTGCCTCCGTAGGAACCCTCGACTCGTTTCAAACCCAAGGACACAAATAATCCTTGGCGCTCGGGAAACAAATAATCCCGGCAAACTTCTCAACTCACGGATACAAACACTCCATGACGAGAGCTTCTTTGACTCACATCTTGGGCAGTAAGGATTCAAAACTTACTTCCTGAACAATGGGACCCTGCAAGTCAATCATGAATGGTCTCTTGCATACTATCCACGGGCCTCACTCTCTGAAGTCGATTCTCGACAAAGAGGGAAACAACCGCTTACGAGCCTTTTAGACTCATAAGAGGGGCAATGGGATCCTGCAAGTCAATCCTAAATGGTCTCTTGCATACTATCCACGGGTCTCACTCTCTGAAGTCGATTCTCGACAAAGAGGGAAACAACCGCTTACGAGCCCTCTCGACTCGTAAGAGGGAGAAATTCTCTTATAGGATCCTTCCGACTTATGAGAGGAAACCACACTTGGGAATCCTCATAATTCCTAAGGAGAAAATTCACCTGCGAGATCCTCTCGATCCGTAGGGAGAAGAGTCTCTATGAGACCCTCACGGCTTGTAGAGTTGGAAAGCCTTAGGCAGCAGATCTGAACCTGCGGCCTAAGCCGTCGTTATTTCTTAATAAGGTCGGGATACTCGTCCCAATCGTTCGTCAATTGTGGTTGTTAAGGTGGCGTACTGATTATAAAAGAAAAGAAAGACAGAGAAATGACACAAGACATTACAAAATGTGTATCTTTTATTCATAAAAATTGGCTGAGTACAGGATACATTGTGCTAAAGGATAAAAAATATATACATATAATTTACAAAGACAAATGATACAAGGGGGATTATGGGGAAGGAAGCGTCTTGCACAGATGTAGCAATTGGTCGCATACGTCCCTCCATGCTTTCTCCTGATCAACTGCCACTGCCAGCTCCGCCTCTACTTGAGCCCGCTGTTGCGTGAAGGATGCAAGCTCTTCCCCAACAACCTGATGAGCTGCTTCTTGGCCTTGGGCATCGCGCTCAGCAGCATCAAGTTTCTGCTTCAACGCTAGCCCATTAGATATACGCTTAAGAAGACCTTCAAAGACAGCTTTCACCTCAGCAGCATTCGTCCTAACTTCGGCACGAAGGCAAGCGGTCGCGTTTGAAGATTTCTGATGCGCCTTTAGCCGTAAAGCTGCCTTCTGCTCCAAATGGCGGAGATAAGAGGTGCTTTGCTCAAGCCAAGCTATCCGTTCGGCGCTCGCGGCCAAAACCTCGGGAGAAGGGCGTGTCGACTCCAACCGATGCAGGCGAGCTTCGATCTCTCTGCAGTGGTTAACCCACGATTCGACGACGCCTTCGTTATGGAAAGTTACGAGCGCCGCCAACATTGGGTTAACGTCCACAGCGAAATCTACGGCCGAAGGAAGGGCATCCATGTTGAGCTCTTCGATGTACCCGCTCAACATACCCAGGCTCATTACAGCACCCTTTGAAGACGGGCGTCGCGAGAAAGGACCCGCCGGTGAGAGGACCTGAGATTCAAAAGGAATTGGAACTGGGACAATAGCTGCAAAAAACGAAACATGGTCAAACAATGATTCGAAAAGTCGATGAAAGATCATATAAAAAGAGGGAAGGAATATCTGTACCAGTCGCAACGGACGTCAAAGCCGGAAGCGCCGGTGGCAGCACAAGCCCGGCGTCCCCTCCTTCGATCTGAGGCACTGCAGTCAAGAAGAAGAAAAGTCAGATACGATCCTATATTCCCTCGAAAAAGACCAAGACGGCACTCACCGGTACCCTTAGAGGGAGAAGCGAGCTCGGATGGGAAGGAGAAGTGTGGGAGCAACACCTGATATAGATGATCAAAGAGCCCTCCTGAAAAGGCACAATGGCGTAGCATTAGTACAAAAGCCACATTTTTGAAAGATTAATGCATGAGTCGTGAATCCGTACCTTCCAACATTCGTGACGGCACGAGGGAAAACGGGGAAGTGACCACCGCCAAAGCAGTAGTTGACGGTGCTCCCTCAAGCAATGGAGCGTCGGCACTGACCGCACCTGCAAAGACAAGCTTGTCAGAAGAGATCACGAGATATATACAAAAAAATGGAAACGCTGGTGACTCGAAAATTCACCTGACGAGCTGCCAGCAGAAACTGAGGTAGTCCCTTCCTCCACTGACGGAAGACCACCGCCTGTAGCTTCGTCACCCGACTCAAGGGGAACCGTTGTTACGCTCTCAAGCTCTACAGGCGGCGGGGAACCATAGGCAGGGAGGGCCAAGATAGGAACATTGCCCGATTCCTGAGAAGGAGCGCCTAGCTCGTCTTCAGGAATCATGGCCGCCTCACCTGCCGTCCCCTCAGGATCAGCGATTACAGCCGTCCCGTCCGTCAGCACCACGAGGTCCCCAGCCTCAAGTACCTCGCCCTCTACCGCCTTCGACTCGGTTGAGACAATCATCTCATCTGCCGCCACTTCGGGTACGGCATCAACGACCTGCTCCGCGGTAGGTTCCTCAATCTCGGTTCCAGGCCCCATGACCCCGACAAAGTTATCCACCGTCGGTTCGGGTTCGGCGAGTACCGCGTCCTCCGCTCCCTTGGGTTCGACGGTCGTTTCTCCCTCCCCCTCAGTCGGACTTGACCCTACGAGACGAGATATGTATAAGCCAATAGTTTTACAAATCATACAACAAGGCTCTGAAAGAAGTACTACCTGAAGCAGATTTATCATTGGCGCTCCGAACTGCGCGCGCCACTTGCCGACGAGCAGTAGACAGAGCCACAGGAGGCTCTTCAGAAGGAGTACTAGCGTGAGGAACAGTGCTAGGGCCCGCTCCCGCGGCCAGAGCAGCCCTGCGCGCTTTGGCTTCGCGTCTAGACCGCTTCCGCTCCTCTTGAGCCGATGAGACAGATGCCATCAAAGCTTCCTTGAGTGAAGCCTCCTCATCCGTGTAGAGGGATGCCTCCAGATTCTTCAGAGCATCCCTCGTCGTTGCATCGAGCCGAGGCTCCTGCGGCAACTTCGCCGAAGCTGGGACTTCGATGACGGGCTTAGGAAGGGTTCTTGCGCCGATTAATACAACCCCTGTAAAGAAACAAGAGAAGGTCAGGTCGACTATCATAAAAAGACAACAAACTTTCCTTATAAAAGAGAACGGGGTAAAACATACCGACGCTTTCTAGAGCACGCTTCTTCTCCTCCGCCTGGAAGGTCTTCAGAGAGGCATCGATGGCCTTTTCAGTAGATTCACCTGCAGGAAATGAGGCAAATATTAGCTAAAGACAGTAATAAAAAGTGGGATAAAATGACAAATAAGGAGGCTGATGATTACCTGACTCTGCGAGCCTGCTTAACATTGCTTCGAGCCTCGCTGATCGCTCCGAAGCTGCGATGGCAGCGGCCAGATTGGTGTCCTCAGGGTCCACCACGAAACCCTCGTTGCTGCCGTACTCACATATAGTCTCGACAGGATGAGCCGCGGGCTCTAAGTTAAGAATTGCGTCGAGAGACAAGGTGGACTTCTTCTTCTTCTTTTCACCAGCCTTGGATCCACTCGGAGCATCTTTGCGCTTGCCGGTTTTGGCAGTCACTTTCGGGCGGCGAGTCCCGATGTCCGCTCCTACACCCGACTCCGGCGAGGCCGCTTTAGCCGTCTTTGTCGGAGCACGGGGTACCGTTGGGGCATCCACCGTGGTGGGCAGTGGCAGTCCACGCGGAGGGGCCAACACGCGTGGTCGATCGGCTCCAGCCTCTTTCGTCGGAGGGATAACCTGAACCCTGGGCTGCAATGGAGCCTTGCGATTGCCGCCGGGAGGCGCAGCCCTACGATCGACCAATAAACGTTTCTCCATCAAGATGATTGGTCCCATCGCGTGCGCGTACCAGGCCACATACGAATTGAGTATCTTGGGGGTACAGCTGGGCTCACTGATGAAAAAGTAAGAGCCTGTATTTAGCCGAATGAAGTGATGCATCGCATTCCGTACCCCCTCTGGACCGACTGCAGGTGTTCCCAAGAAGGCTTCCAATGGGACCCCTTGGTTATAACTCGATTGCCGGGCAAATCGATGCGGGTTATACCTCATGAAGAGGGTCGTGTCATTCTGCCTAAATACCAAGTAGCCCGGCCTAATGGAATAAAGGTGAAGAATTTCCCGAGCTTTCAACACGGAAACGCCGCCTTTAAAGTCATCTCGCAGCGACACCACTGACTTAGTGGTCTCGGAACCCATGGTGATGACCTTATCCACAAAAGAGGTCTTCGCCCCGACTAAATGCGAACGCAGAAGCAGTCCCCTGGACTCCCGCGGAGGTGCAAACACGATGGAAGCCCCGACCAATCGCATGATTCTTGGAAGTTTGAATCTCTCAAAGAACTGAGGAGTTTTATGGGCACCAAACACTCCCCGAACATGCAGTTCCATCCAAGAAGTGAAGTAGTGCATCGGGAAGTTAGCAGGCTGTACCCCAGGTTCATTAGCGTCCGCCGCTATGCTAAGTCCGTTGTAAAGGTAAGCCAACCCGGCGATCCCCACTGATAACTGCAGGCCGGCCACCATCCGATGCGCCGGGTAAAATACAGAAGACCGCATGAGGCGTGGGTGCATAGGAAGCGCGAAGCTGCACAGCCACAGACCTAAGAACCCTATGAAGAAGGTCTCCTCATCCATGCCAGGGACGGCGATCTCTGAGAAAGGGACGATAGCAGTCCCGGGAAGGTAGAAACTCCGCTGATCAATTTCTGATGAAGGCCGACGATCCAAGCCGAAACCAAAAGGGTCAGTGAGTTGGGCGAACTTATCACCTCGCTCTGATAAAAATTCCGGGCGAATAAAGCGAGCAATGAAGTCCGCGAAACTAACGCCTCGGTCGCCCAATTCCAAATGAAGCTCCTCGTAAATCTCCAAAACCCTCACCAGGCCCGGATGCTGATGTTGGATGGCATTTTCCGGAGTTAAGTCGAGTACCACCTGCTTGGTGGCAAAGACGTACTCATCAGGAGGAAGCAGCTCCTCATAATGCTCCCCCCTCGCCGGTAAACCCGAAAGCTCAACGAACTCCTCTAGAGAAATAGAAACTTCCCTATCCGCCGTCAGGAAAGTATGCGTGGGGATATTCCATTGTTCAATGAAAGCCCTTGTCCACCACGTTGGAGGAGTAGGATATTCGAAAAGCGAGACGTAGACGGCGGAGTATAAACCGATCTTCGTCAGATGAGCTCTTTTCGCCGCTAAGATGTACCGGGCCCATGGCAGGTATCCAGCAAGCGGTCGCGGATTCAATCCAATATTATAGGCCTGTCCCCAAGGGCGTGCTTCACCCTAACAGATTCGCCTTCCTAGGATATCTATGGCCGGCGGCGGCTGTACCGGAATAGCGCCGATTGCGGGCTGGAGAAGATCGTCCGAATTCCAATTTTTAACCTCCACGGCATACTCCACCGGGGGTTTATCTGCGTAGGGGATCGTGACTATGGGTTCAGAAGGCGAGGCGGAACTAAAACTACGGCGGCCTTGGATAATCTGACTGTACCACCTTCCCCATAGGTGGAGATGTTTGCACTCAGGATCACGATCTTTAATCAAGGCAAACACTACCCGGTCCACTGGTGCGTGTGGGAACCCTCCTTCTGAGCGAACGAAGGGAAAAGACAAGTCGTCAGACATTCTTCCTGCATAAAATATATATATATCATTAGTGGCCTGACACTTAACATTTAATAAAAATAATATATAAAAAAAAATCTATGATAATAATAATAATAATAATAAATAAAAAGCTGGCTCCACACTGTGAGGCAGTGGGTAGGGGACAAAAGGGGACCCACAAAATCAAGATGACGGCGCATCATTTGATAAGACAATCCCACCATTGGATGAGACTGTCAGTCAATTAAAAGACCCCCAAGAGAATATCCCTATTAGGGGGACCCCTAGAGACAAGGAGAAGATCTCCTCTTTTCAGAGCAAAGCTCTGCCACAGAGTGACATTTGTCAAACTCCTGTTTCAAAGGAATAAAACTTCTTAAAAAGAGCCTAGCTCTGCAGTAGTGATAAAAATTTATAACTCCTGAGAATTAAAATTTTGGGATCTTAAAGATCCATGGAAACTTTTAAAAAAAAAATTTTTTAGTTGATCTATGAAGCAAGGCTCTGTTCATGGGTTAAAACCTAAGAACAGAGTCTCTGTAAATTTGGAGAGCAAGGCTCTGTGAATAAAAAAAGAAACCCCAAAGGGGTTTCCTTTAGATCAAAGATCTATAAGAGCAAGGCTCTGTTGAAGAAACCCCAAAGGGGTTTCCTTTAGGTCAAAGATCTATAAGAGCAAGGCTCTGTTGAAGAAACCCCAAAGGGGTTTCCTTTAGATCAAAGATCTATAAGAGCAAGGCTCTGATTAGTTAAATTTAATTTAAATTAAATTAATTTAATTTTACCTATAATGGTTCTGAAGTTAGAACTTGGAAGTTCTTAAGGAAATCACAAGAGCAAGGCTCTGGAAGTTCTCAAGTAAGGAAGTTCTCAAGTAAGAGCAAGGCTCTGAAATTCAATTTCTTGAGAATGGTAAAAAAATTACCAAGGACCAAAGGTCCTATTTATAGGCGCCTGCGCCTGTTCACCTGACTCGTCGATCCGACGGTCAGGATCTTGCCACCGTTGCACCCACGCGCGCGCCACGTGAGCGCAACGGTGGGGGGCATCTGTTTCCCCCAATCAGAGCAAGGCTCTGTTGAATTTTGAAAATTCAAAAATTCGAAGCAACGCTTCGGTTTCCGTGCGCAGCGCGCAATTTGCCACGTGGCAGAAGCTGAATGGGCAGCGTAACGCCCGAAACAGTGCGTCCCATCAGAGCAAGGCTCTTCAGAAAACTTAATTAAAGACTTAACTGCGCAAGCGCTTGGATGCACGACACGTGTCGGCGCAGTTGCGCAGTCGCAACTGCGCAAACGCACGGATGTGCGACACGTGTCTGCGCAAGCGCATGGATACCCAACACGTGTCTGCGCAGTTGCGCAGTCACAGCTGCGCAAACGCACCGATGCGCGACACGTGTCTGCGCAAACGCACAGATGCGTGACACGTGTCTGCGCAGTTGCGCAGCCGCAGCTGCGCAAACGCACAGATGCGCGACACGTGTCTGCGCAGTTGCGCAATCGCTACTGCGCAAACGCACAGATGCGTGACACGTGTCTGCGCAGTTGCGCAGTCGCAGCTGCGCAAACGCATGGATGCGCGACACGTGTCTGAGCAGTTGCGCAATCGCTACTGCGCGAGCGCTCAGATGCGCGACACGTGTCTGCGCAGTTGCGCAATCGCAACTGCGCAAACGCATGGATGCGCGACACGTGTCTGCGCAGTTGCGCAATCGCAACTGCGCAAGCGCTCGGATGCGCGACACGTGTCATTTGCTGGTGAGTTGCGCAGCAACTGAATGAAGATTTAGATAAATCTTTTCTGTTCTCCTGTAAAACAGGAACCCTTGGATCAAAGATCCAATGGTGGGAAAATTCCCAAAATTATTCAGGAAAGATTTTGTTAACAAATCCAACAAATTTGTGGGCACTATAAATAAGACCCCAAGCCTCATTCAAGAGGCATCAATCAGATAATCAGGGGGAGAGAATCAGAGAGAGAGTCAATCATCAAAAGAAAGCTCTTGAAAATTAATCAAGAACACAGAAGAAACAAAAAGAAGAAGGTAAAATTTCTGAAGAACAAAAAATAATAAATAGTGCCTTGCACTTAATATGAACCCTAGGTTCTGTATGATCAGGAGAAAACAAGAACTTGTTTTTCCTTTGACCCAAATTCAAATCAAAAGTGCCATGCACTTGAATTCTTCAATCTGAAGATTTCTAGGGTTTCTGCAACCCTTTGTTTTGGGCCAGGCCCAAATTAAAACAATAAAAGGGCAAGGCCCTGTTTGGAAAAATTCCTGAGTTTCTGGAAACTCATTATTTAAAAGGGCCTGGCCCAAATTGAATTGCAGAACAATAAAAGGGCAAGGCCCTGTTTGTAAAAAATTTCTGAAACTCACTATTTAAAAGGGCAAGGCCCTGTTTGGAGAATTCCTGAGTTCTTGTAACTCATTAAAAGGGCCTGGCCCAAATCAGACTTGCAAAATAATGAAAGGGGCGGAGCCCTGTTTAGATCGATTCTTCTAATCGGGCAGAGCCTAAAAATAAAAAATTGGACTTAACCCAATCTTGGCTGTAAGTCCTTAAATTAAATGCCTCTCCTAAATCAATCTACATCCGGTTCGAGGGTACATCTCCGAACTCCTTTGACATCCGTCGTTGTAATTCCTCAACGACGTCAAAGAGGCGACGGGTCCCAACGACCACTCATCTAATATTGGACCGAAACGTCCTTAAACTAATATTTGCCCCAAAATGAGAATATCGGACCGAAACGTCCCTAAACTAATATCGGACCGAAACGTCCCTAAACTAATAATGGACCACCACGTCTTTAAACTGGAACATAGACCACCACGTCCCTAAACTGGAATTGATACGGACCACCACGTCCCTAAACTGGAATTGATACGGACCACCACGTCCCTAAACTGGAACATAGACCACCACGTCCCTAAACTGGCGATGGACCACTACGTCCTTAAACTGGCGATGGACCACCACGTCCCTAAACTGGCACAATAGGGCCCGAACGCTCTTTTGTTGGATCTAAACGGTCCCGTCTAAGTTGATCTTAACCCCAAATACGGTTAACGTGTCCTTAGATATTCAAATAAACGATAAAACTCCAAACCAACTTTGGTTCAAGGGTACATCTCTGAACTCCTCTGACGCCTGTCGTTGTAATCCCTCAACGACGTCAGAGAGGTGACGAGTCCCGACGGCCGGATAATTAAATCAGTCGCTACGTTAAGTTGATCTTAGTCTAAAACAGGACTAATGTATCCTTAACGAATGTTTAAGTCGATCTTAGCCGCAACGCGACTAATGCATCCTTAAACTAAAAACACCAAACCCAAATCTAAGTAAATACGGATTTGGACTAATCCACGTCCTACGGGCGACGGCATTACTCAGTCTCCGTATACAATCCACGGGCAACCACAAACAAAACAAACACACACGACACGAAGTGAAATTCTGGAGAAGGAGAAAGTTGTTACCGCGACGCGGTAGCGTAATTAACTGTAGGGGCTTGCGCCTGCAGGGAAGAGCGTCCCCACAATCAAAAAAAAACCCCTCACCCTGAGGGGGAATCTGACGAAGTCTGCTACATCGGCCGCATCCGTCTAAACCTCCGATACACAGTGCCATAAATCAACTTGGCATCTTCGGAGAGATAGACGGATAAAACCAAATAGCATCTGCCCCGAACCCCAGGCACGTGACGTCCTAACGTCTCGGCCGCCGTTCGGAGGGGAACAGGTGTTTTGGTAGCTTGTGTGGATGCATTAACATACATGCTTATGTGTGTGCGTACATACTACATATATATAACAGGCCTGCACATTACATAGGTGCACTGCATATATACACACACATCCATGCATGTGTGCTTGCAAGTAACTATGTTGGAGAGGGAGATCGAAAGAGTGTTCCTTGAACCAGTCTCCTACTAAACATTGTGCAAGGGCCAAAGTGTGCTATCAAGTTGCGCCTATGAAGCAAGGACACAACCATGGACAAGTCTACGGAATAGTGACAAAAAATTCTAAACATAGAATACAAGGACACGGATCTATATATATAATTTTGTTATGATGTATAAAATATCAAGCACCAAAATATTATTGTATCCACGTTCATTTACAACTATCAATATGTAAAATTTAGAAACTAAAAATGTAGGATAACAAATCATAGAGTTATGTTATATAAGAAATCCATGGAACTGAAAACACCAAAAGACATAAATTAAAGAAATACTAATGTCCATAGAAAGAAAATTACATCATAGAAACAACTAAGAAGTTGGAAAAACGCTAAATCATACATAACAATGTTTACAAAAATGCCACTAGTTCACATGAGTGAAGATTAAAACATAAATATGGCACTGGTATGTATTAGGCACACGTACGCCTACCCAGATGTATATACACATGTACACACATGTCAAGAAAGTCAGGTAGGTGTTGGTCTATGTTACATGTCGACTAAGAAGGTTTGCGCATTAACCATTTGATGACAATCGGACACACCATGGCACCACTCATATTAAGTTATTCACTCACATAATTACTTTTTGCATGACATATTCACAGTTTTGTTGTTTCAACTTTTAATTCGCAACCTTGCGAATGAATTGAAAAGGGGAAAGTGTGTGCACGTGCGGGGGGGGGGGGGGGGGGGGGATGAGAGATAAGTGATCTAATATTCCCCTAGTTGTACCTACAAACGTGTGAAACCATGATTTATAACAATTTCACTGATATGCAACAAAGAGTCGGAATGGATTGGGAATTTAGGATCGCCTTTATTATAAATTTGACTAAGAACCCAATACCTTGCTAAAACTTGTGAAAAGGCTAAAGATTATGAATATGAGCTCATATAAAATCTGTGATTCTATATTTTAACAAGTACAGAAAAATATTAAAGTGATCTACTGATTCAGTGAACTTTTGATTTCCACTGGTTTTGCATGTGAAAAAATCCATTTAACTGGAAGATCACGTGTTCTATAATTCATATAACAGAAGGAAGGAGGGGGGGGGGGGAGAGGCCTGCATGATAGCAAAATTGCGATTCTGGATTTTAAGATCATGACAAAATTAATTTCTAGTTTGCATAGAAACTTCAAGTTTTGTAATTCTCCTAACATGTGCATACACATTTAATGTATTCAAACATATGATGTATCCAAGTAAAGTTGATCCTTTATCATTTAAGCATACTACCAAGTTATAACATCTATATATCTCCAGGCAAGAAATAAAAGATGAAGTAATGTTGGTGATTCCTTGAATATCATGCAGCACTGGCATAGGACAGGAAACGGAGGATACTAAACATGTGTATAGATGTGAGATGAGAGAGAAGAATGATACTAAATATGTGTATAATTGCGAAGCAAATACTGCATCAAAACTCTAGCAAGAAATCCTAAATTAAGCCATGTGACAAATTTATTATAGGCAGTTGCCAAAAAGATAGAGAAGGAAACCATAGAAAATCAGCAGTTTTTAATCACAGTTTTGCATCCAACGACTGCATGTGTGACATATGACAGAAAGATGCCTTTTGCCTGTAAAGATAATATGAAAACTCCTTTGACCATATAGGTAGTGAAGTATATAATCGCAGTTTTTTAAGGTAGAGTTGATGGCAACATATTTTCCTTTGTTGAAATATTAAATCAGAAGAGACCGTGACTGAGGTTGAACATCTAAAGATCACAAGTACAATTCTGACATCGTACATATTTTTTTACCGCCAATAAACATTGATAGCAAAATCCAGGACACCTTAGTGAATAAAGGATCTCTTCTTTTTGGCAAGCCACCACAAACCAAAAATCAAATCCTTATATAAAAGAATAAAATCCCTTAACGAAGTTAAAGAATACACAAAGGTAAATAAACATTTGAGTTTAAGACTGTATGGTTGAGGTGACAAAGACATGAATAAACAGCTTAAGGTGTCTAAATTTATCAAATTTCCATTGCAACCATATATTTCCATAAAGACAGTAAATCCAAAAAATAGTTTAGTCGTAGGCCAAAAGCCATCGGAGAGACAACAGCATACCTGTGTTAATTGCCTGCTTTCATGATTGCCCCGCAACAAGGTTATATGTGCAGGGTATCTAGTGGAAATGCAAAAATGAAAAACAATCAAAGGTTATGTAAAGAAAGTTAATGATGAAAACAACTTGTAAATAGAAAATGCATATACCAGAAGATAGAAGGAAATATGGATTTCAAGAATCCAAACCTGCAAATATATTAAATTGTAAAACTAACCGCAAACATGTGTCATGAATTAAGGAGTCAACAACTAAGAGTTACAAAACATTGAGGTTCAGGACAACATAAAGCTATATCAATGCATAGTAATGTTCAACACATTTATTCGACTGAAAACTTTAAGCTTAAATAAGATGCATAAAACGAAAAGAGAACAAGAAATTTGCACTCAAACTTACAACTTTCCTAAAGTATACATCCAAGTTAGAAATCAGTCTGCTTCTGGTCCTAGAAGCTTCTGTTCTTTCAAGTACAGGAACTATAAAAAATGAAGAAGCTACAAAATGTAATACAAGACAACATAAACAGCATGCCATATAAACACCATGAAAAACCAGAAGCACCGTCTCCCACATATGTAATCAATCGAAGTAAAGGAATATAAAAATATAGGCAACTCTTTAACCATTTATTTCACAATCTCAGTGCATGACAAGGATGTCAAAAAATTCTACATCCAAATAAATATTGTGAACTGGAACGGATTCACGGTACATTTTTCATGCAGGTGGCCTGCATATCAATGCGGTGACAAGAAAAACTACTCTAGATAATGTCACCACAGACATTTTCTAGAAGGACCAAAGGCCAACATTAAACAAATGAAACCAAGCATTTCTACAGGGGTGTCAGTGTCACAATATTATCAATTCGTCTAAATTTTGAAACCAGCGCCCACTATACTGGAGTAATAAAGGGATTCTAATATAACTGATCAGATCAATCCATCCCAGAAGAGGTAGGAACTTGAGGTATCTTCATTTACATAGAGATGATCGACTTTTATGATATGCATGCTCCTATTTTCTAAATACTCCTCCGGGTCGGGTCACAGTGCATGAATTTAGAAAAGGGTGAGTTAACTAACATACATTCATTTTAGCAAAAATATCTCAGCCAATTACCAAGTGGATCTAGCCAATCTCCTTTCAGTCAGCATCATGAAGGAAAATGATCATTATCTCCATGGTCCACTGTTCGTTGAAGATCTAAATAGAAGTCTGACAGCTTTATCTTGGACAAGATGCATAGCAAACAAAAAGGCGATGGAAAGCTCAGTCCGTCTCACGCCGGAAGAAAAACTTTCATTAAGTCTCTTCTTGCATCAATCCCTACTTCATGTCTCTCAGCCTCCTTGCCTCCTTATGTTGTGACCTGGAAAGACTAATGAATTTTGGTGGGCTTTACCTGATCTGGTCAGACACCCATACTTATGTGTGTGGGGACAAAGTCAAAAAACACAAGGGGATGAAATCGGCGGATGTTCCCAAGCCGATGGAAAAGATCCCTCTGAAGTTATCGTGGACTAAAATAGGCATCTTAGTCACCTCATAGGACAAGGGTTCTAGCTGGCACTTCTAAGGAAAAGTCAGGCTGGTCAATCCACGCACAAAATATCCAACTTTGAACCAAACGGCTCAAGTGCAAATATTTTATATTCCACTCGACCAATGTGCGGTACTTGAAGAAACTATTTTGTATTGCATAATCCATTAGGTTAAAACTCAAACCGTGTTTTGCAAATTTTACTCATCAAAAATACCTCACGCATACATATATTGTACATCCACAAGAGCAATATTGAAATACATATAACAAAATATCCACATGCACATTTAATATGAAGCCTTCCTCTTACAACTGACCAACTTTGGTGTGACAAAGGCCTAGATGGTCAGGAAAAGCGCAAGCAAACGCGCGCGCAAACACATACATACATATGCAAATTTATGTCTATATCACACACACACACACACACACATATTCGTGCATAGAGATGTAATGCTCCGTAGAAATGTTAAATGTGACTGTATGGGCATTTAGCATATATGCAATATCATAAAGCATAGCATACACAGGAATTCATATCTATAATGATATCATATAAGCTACGAATGTTTACTTAGTTTTTTTATAATAGTTTCACCATATACAGGAATTCATCTATGATATAGGCATTATTAAAGTCAAGGAAATGGAAAGAAAAAAAATGTGTCCATCAGTTGGTTGGCCTCCCTCCTAACGGATAGACCTGGTTTAGGATCCCCTTGGACAAAAATAAATGGATAAAGATACACATGTGTTTCCACTTTCCACAAACACAAAGTAGCTATTTTAAACTCCTGGTCCTCACTTCACCAAGGGGAGTGAGGAATGGTTATACTACTCAGACAGGACAATGGCTTTACGAAGTTGAGAGTAATACCTGGCTTTAAGAAGCAACAAAATAGTGAACACTTCCAGACTGTTATATCCCCGATCAACAAAATCACCCTGGTGATAGTTTGAGGGGGAAAAAGAAATAAAAGTATAAGTATTACAGTGAGACCAAGTAATATATGGCTGCAGGAAATGTAATTCACCGCAATCGCTGCAACTGGGTAATGGATGAGAAGTTCACCATAAATATGTAATTTGTCTCGGGGACATGACCTCCAGTCTGGAATAGTTTCATTAGATCGTGAAATTGGCCATGGATGTCACCGCAAACAGTCACTGGGCTATTAACTGGCTGGACATTTGACTCCTCAATAAGAATCTCCTTCACCTGAGAATTTAAATGAGAGAGTCGACACAAGGGATACAGTAAACTTTGCAAGTGAACTAGAAATTCATTTATTCATGGGCACAGCTCAGAAAGTAGAGACCAAAAGGACAGAAAATACAGAAATAATACAGAAATAAATCTGGCATATTATTTAGAAGATTATTTTCCCATAATAAGATAAATAGAAAACCTGTAATCAACATAGCCTTTTGCCTGAAACAAGTACATAAACAAAGCCTATTAGTCTCTTCAATAAAATAACTGTTGTGAAGTATGAGTTATTTCAATCTTATTTCTAGACAATACTTTAGTTTATATATGCAAATATGTACTCTACTGAATGTTCAAGCATTGATGCAAATGTTATAGACTTTCTAGCAGAAACTAGCAATACAAAATGTTTCAGGTATTGATTACATAAAGCGATTCTAAAAAGGGTGATTAAGAAAAAACAATAGGTAGGTAGACATGTCACCCATATGATCGTTTCAACTTTTTTATTATGAAAGTTGCAACGGCACAAAAGAGTGCCCGAACGGATCAAGGGTGAAATCTATATACGAGAGCGAGATTGAGAGAGAGAGTGAGAGTATTAAAAAAAGCTTCCATTTGAAATTAGCGCGCGCACACACACATAGAGAGAGATAAGCTACAATCCTAGCAATAGGATTTTAAAACAAAACCTACCCATGTTTTAGCCATTGGATATGCATTGAGATGTGTGGATGCAACCATGTAATTAATTAGAAAAACGAAGCCTCTTTTCATAATTGCTAGCAAAAATCGCAAAGTAGATCTAATGGCTAAAACATTGGTAGGATGGGATTGTAGCATATATATATATATATATATATATATATATATATATGGAGTGACCCATTGCAAACCAATCCAAGTTTTCCCGATCCATGACATATTTTAACGATCTGATTCGTTCAAGTTAACCACCTTACTCTCAAATATATGTGTATGAAAAATCAAAAGACTTAAAGACCTTTAGCATATGCATCGATGGGTGCAAAAATGAATGTATTTCGATAATGCAACATAAACGTCATCCGCTGCATAAGCTAAAGGTCTTTAAATCTTTTAATTTTTCATACACATATTTGAGGGTAGAGTGATCAACTTGTACAGATCGGATCGTTAAAATATATTGTAGATCGGGAGTTCCCGTTTTTAAAAAAACGCAGACCGGTTTGCAATGCATCACTCCCATATATATATATATATATATATATATATATATATATATATATATAGAGAGAGAGAGAGAGAGAGAGAGAGACGGAGGAAAGAGGCCCTATGAGGCTTTTTTGTCAGGTGGCGGCAAAAAATAAACCCTCCACTATTTTATTCGACAATCGGCACCTTCCATCTTGATTTTCATCGTCTAATATGTCGATACACCAAATTTCATATGATTCTAACATATTTTCACCGTTGATTTAGCAATATAAAAAATTCTATTGTCGGTAAACCGTTAATTTTGCACCCACTAAATCAACGGTGAAAAAGTGTTAGAATCACATGAAATTTGGTGTATCGACATATTAAATGATGAAGATCAAGATGGATGGATGGTGCCGATCGTTGAATAAAATGGTGGAGAGTGTATTTTTTACCGCCGCCTAACGAAAAAATCCTTCTAGGGCCTCTTTCCTCCATTATATATATATATAGAGAGAGAGGGGGGGGAGCTAAAGTGCTGCCAATTCGAGTGGCATAGAAATTCCATAGGCTTATGACAAAAAAAGTCCTACAGGAGATTATTAAGTGTAGTCTTATATCATGGTCATTATACTAGAAGCCTAGTAGAGGAAAATTTAGCAGAACTTTCTATGCTCTAGTGAACTTTGGATTTGTGATGGATGATATTATTTAGAATACATGGAAACATCTAGTATAAATATATAAAACATTGGTTTTGAGCATGGTAGGAAAGATGTGACTCTTAATATCCACCCCACATAATCATCCATAAGTGATGGCTAAGCAAACTAGCAATGCAGTGAAAAGTCCAGTGCAAGAATAGGAAATGCTAACATTCAAATGCAGGAATTCTCCTGGTTAATTGCAAAGCCTAAAATATATAATTGTTACAGTCAAGTAGAGGCTCAAGAAGAAATCTATCAATGGCATGCAAGTTTGATGGGCATATGGACATAACAGAGATGCCACTCTTCGGTAACTACTTAACAAAGGTGTCAATCATTACCAACCACCTTGAAGATGACAAAAAAACAAAAGGAAAATTACAGGTGCCAACAGCTGAAGTTTGAGAAAAGTAAGAGCCAAATTTTAGAAGAAAGCATAAATTACACCTTCAATTCATACAAAGTAGGAAGGATTAAGTAAACTATGCTCAAGGAGATCCAACTGAATTGGATATCATCATGGGTTTCGCAAGTTGGGAAAACTGTAGTAACGAGGGGCCTTTGATTTAACAGGATGACTGGTACTGTTACCCAAGTTAGGCTAAGTAATAAATCCACAAGACTAATTGCCATTACTGGTATATCAATCGAAACTCTGCAATAGACAATATATTGTAACATATTAAAAGATTTTTTTTGTTGCGAAGAAGAATATTTGGCATATAGCAACTTTCTCCCTGTATTATCCTGAAGACTGAAATCCTAGTCATAAAAAAACAAGAGCCAGACAAAAGAAGCCATGCTGAATCAGACAATTTTGACTTGCGGACGATGGTTGCATCACACTCATGACAGCCTCTATTTTGAACATAGTTTTGTGATGCATTTTTTAATAAAACTCAAATTCTAATTCTAATTCTAATTCTAATCAAAAGTGCAACTATATAACTTAGTCTGATAAAGGATAAGGATAAGCTTCAAAAGAAATTTTATTCTAAACAAAATCTAATATCTTAAGTGATAACTACAAATGATTAAAATATCCCTAAGCGTAGTTGAACTAAAATTAGTAACTATGCAAGAGATTTGAAAAATCCAGTTTCTAATTAGGAATAAGTCTATCTAAATCAAACGCTAAACTAGGTACATAGTATCTAAATCAAATAACCATGTAAGAACTATATATATAAAAAAAAAGGAAATCTAAATTATATCTAAATCAAATAGATGAACTGAATACATACTATCGAAATAACACTAGGTTCATATAGTTCCGACAACTTTGCATCTATCTAAAGGATCATCTAGTGCAATCAAGAATGAACCAATTCTCTCCCTCTTGCTGGGAAATGTCATCACCGACCAAAATAGTATTGGTATAAAGAAAGAAGGTAATCTTTAAGTAGTTGCAACAAGGCACATGATTTGATAGTGTCTAACTAGGAGAATGAGGGAAGCAAAACATAAGTTCGAGCAACTTCTCGATGTATTGTGATGGAATCTGTTGATCTAACATTGAAAGTTTAGTGGAGGTGTAGTTGCAATCAATTTAAACTTTGGAAGAGATTTTTGCTCAGCCTTGTTCTCAAAGCAAAGAGTTGCGGTCACGGCTACAACTTCTATCTAAGTGCCGTATGGCATTGACTCCTCTAGCATCATACTATCATGCACAAAAAATCATAATCATCAACGAATTCAACTTTGAATTCGTTGAGAGACCTCTCATTGCTCTTCTGGTGGCATCTTTGACAAATAAGTATAAACACTTTTTCTGCGTTCATTAAATAAACTTCAGACTGCATTAATTAGACAACACAAGGCAGCATTTTCATCAGAGGAAATCACTCTGATGAAGTTGAAAAAAAACTTTTAAGATTTAGTTCTTGGTCTTGTTGATTAAATCTTCAAGGCAATCTCTTTGCCAATGACTCAAGGCTCGGGGCATTATCCCTAGTTATAAGTGAAATAGTTCGCATAAGGATTATTTAGTTTGTTTGTTTTTTTACTAAAGATGGTGACAAGTATACCTTCTTGGACTGTACCAACATTTCTTCAATATCACACATTTTTCAGAAGAAAATTGCTCTGATATACAATGATGCTATTGAAAAAAGTATCACATCATAGGAGATAGAATACAAGTTGGATAGATTGAATACTCCAAGGATACAGAAACACCACCTCCGATATGGACAAAGAACCCTGGACTGGTCAACTACACTAAGGACACAGGCACACCACCTTAGATATAGAAGACAATGTAGGCCGACTAAAACGAAGGATATAAAATCACCACCTGATAACTAGAAGATGACAACTTACCACCAACCACTCTAACAAACAAATCCACTAAAAAGATATAGAGTAGAAAAAGACACAAGGACTATGATTATAATCAACTCAAAAATTATTTATATTTGCACTTTAGATAGTTATTCATAAACTTAAAACATCCCTTCAAGCATAGGACAGCAGAATATACAATTATATTTAGAAATAAGAAACGGTCACATATAGTCTTCTCCGCACAACCCTAGATATTTCGGCCATAACTCTCCCAAAAGATCCAATTCACGAATGGTTTGTTTCATTGGTAAATAGACTAAATCGTTCCAACGATATATTTGTTGCTAAATTTAACCATCGAGATTGGAGCCGAGAAGCATTTGAAGTCATCTCTGGTTTCATGTAGACAGATTTTAGAATCTATGCATTTTATAGCCTCGAGAGTTGATGCTCCTGCATGCTGCATCATTTTCCCTGTGTTTGAAAGTTAGCATCTCCAAGTTGTGTTTGTCATTAGCATGATAAGGAGAGATGTCTTTGTTGGCTATAGTGCCCTCAAGGCAATTATCATAGTCGCAGGAAGGCGATAGCGATAATTGAGGGAGGACCTATACCGGTGGAATAGTCTTATTCGAGATGATAGTATACTATCTGGTTTGTCTTTATCATCACTATTACATGTTAATAGAGCCCATAGGATTCTTGCTTGACTACCGGCATTATGATGACGATCATATACGTTGGAGCTAGGGATCTATAAGCACATCCTTAAATGTCCCTAGTCGTGGGAGTATCGAGACTGGGCATCGATACTCCAGTGTAGACTAGTGTATACTTATCTAGACCCTGACGAGGGACGGTGGCCGGTCTCACAAGCCATTGATGTCAGTTGTTCATCTAAGATAGTATACATGTGCTCATTGGGTTATGAGTACACTGGACGGACTCGCCGGGAACATGCTAATTGGTATTATATCTATTGTCAGATAGCAGTTCCCTGGTGACATGTGTACAGGTTAGTCTGTCGACCTGAGATCGTCATTTGTCTCGTGTGAGTTCCCACTGTGCTTTGATTACTACCCTACCACGGCTCAAAAGAGTCGTGCAAACAGGTTTTAGTTGGGTACAGTCCCGAGCCACATGGAGGCAGTGAGCGGATCGTCGGGGATTCGTCTCTCCCGGTATTGGGGTTGATGTCGCGTTGTGCACGGGTGGCCATCACCAGAAATCCGCAGCCGGGGTAGACAAGAACTACCGATCCAGAATTGATAGTTTCTCAGGTAGTGATGGGTTTCATGCCGACACTAATTATCGCGTTATTATGGGTCCGACTTTATCCACCCCCTAGACTCGATATGCAATACTCTTAGACGAACAGACCGGGCTGTACGGATATTGTCAATTTCAGGCTCAGTAAGGGTTCAGGATGAGTTTGCTCATCGGCCTCCCTTTCGCTCAATAGCTGGGTAGCCGTTAAGTACAGCTAGTGCCGCTGACGTGCTTGTGGTTAAACTCACTGCCAACGTATTGACGGGTCTTTAGAGTCCCACACAAAGGGTTTTTACGGTTCAGGCGATATGGTGTAGATGACGTATGTTGATACATACAGGTGTCCGATTAAATATGTATACATGTTGCATAGACTTTAATCGGACGGTTGATAATACTAGCGGCTTAGGATTAAGCCGGATTATTAAATCAGGTTTTGATTTAATAATTTATATATATATATATATATATATATATTCTAGTATTATTATTCACTATTCATTTTCTCTCTGGGCTATTCGTATTTTTGTACGAATACGCGTATATATATTTCGATACGTATACCATGTATTCCGTATTTATATGGTTTCTAGAAGATGTCCACCTCATTAATTGATTTTCTTTTTAGAAAATCAATTTGGAAATGAGGTGGAAGGTGAGTTGGCATGAGCATGGTGAGGCATGTAGAGAGATATGGGCATTGAATTGTTTATTGGAAAATTGGAGAAGATATTTGTGTGTGTGCATGAGAGAGGCAGCCACCATTTCTTGAGTTGCTTCGCTCATTTCTTTTCTTCACTTGACTTGCTCTCTTGACTTCATCACTCACACTCACTTGGAGACTTAGCCATTTTCTTTAGTTGCTCATGCCACATGTTTCCTCGCCTCCTCTTCATCTTCTTGAGTTGCTCTTTGAGCATTTGTGATGAGAGAAAATAGATAGTGATACAATCCTACATCTCCACTCTCCATTGCTAGCAATCTTGGAGCGTCAGTTGCCTCGCATGACGAGGCTGAAACTTGTGCCGTTTCCCTCAGGTGGATCATCGTAGATGGAGAAAGACCGGCAACCAAACTCGATCCGCAACCTCTAGGAGCTTGGGAAGATGGTTGAAGACCGAAGGACACGGATCAACTCGGTATAACCATTCTAACCTCTTTTATTAGCTTGCTAGTTTAGGGTTTAGGGTAGATCCAGGCATCGGGTAATGGTAGCGCCAGTTTAGTAAATTTTTGTTCCGCATTTGGCCACGGTTTGATGGCCCGGGCGCTGCCGTAACCTTACAATCCGCCACATTGAAAACCAAGGATATGCCATAGGCAGGTTGGGAGTTCAATGTTGTAGGCATTTTGTCGATTAAGCACCTTAAATGACCATTAGCTCTTGGCTTAAGCTTGAAATAACTACCACGTGGAAATCAGTCCTTACGAAGATGAATCTTCACCCTTTTTTTGTTTTTTGCAAGCTGGAATTTTTCAAGGCCCCATCTAGGTTTTATTTCATAGAAAATAATTTACAGTGAAGAGCATATCTGGAAAGCAAAGGAGCAAATCTCTACACAAAACATATACAAAAATCCTTTTACACTTGAACTAAAGCCAAGTGACCTAAAGCAAAAGCACCAGAATTTCAAAGATGTCTGAATTTTTTTAAGAACCCTGACCCTTGGGAGCTCAAGGAGTCCAGCATGGGAGCTCTTTGCAAGTCTCCAGGGAGATGTTTGAAAGAGCAACTGCATGGATCAATTAGTGATTGTTTATCTAACCAATATGCTGGGGAGTTGTTTTCTCTGTATATATGTGCAAAGCAGGACTCTGTATGATCAGCTAGTTACTTGATGACTTTAGTGGTAAGCAACACTGGAGTGGTGAGGAAAGTCATAGAGATCAAATGGCAAAATGGACCTGGTACCACCACCAAATAATTTATTTGGTATTAAAAAAAAAGGAACACGAAAAAGGATGGAAGGCAATGGAAATATGCCTATAATTGATCAATAGTAAAAGGATACATGAAGAGCAGGCACGCTAAAAGGTTGATGTAGAGGGGGAAAAATGTTTTTAGTTAACTAAATCTCTTCCCACCTCAGAACTAATTATAACGACCTGACAAAAAAAATACACTTGGACACCAAAACCCAACCAGGGAACTGGGTATCAAATTAATAATACCATAAGCAATCAATACATTTCGTATTTTTTTGCATATTCAGTTTACAAAGCCTAAGCATGAGCTTCTTTGCATGATTCATCAAGCAAATATGTCCTAAAACACTGATAATCGGATTATCTAACTACGAGCAGACCAATCAATTGTCATGATTGATTAGCCGCACTCTCCGTGTATTAAAAACATCATCTTCGATAATAATTATAGCAAATTTTTTTAGATTTTTTTTGAGATAACAGGTGGAATAAATTAACCAACCCCTCATAAATGAGGGACCTGGGCCGATCCCGGGTCACCCCAATGGGCTACTCCAGGCGCCATCCATGGGCTACTAGCTCTCTAATTATAATAGATTTTTTCTACTCATCTATATGAATTACTCGTCCCATAAGTTTTTCCTTACCAACATAAGAGCACAAGTGATCAATTACCGCTCCTCTGACTTCCAAACAATCAAAATTGCACAAAAAAACAGATCCAGATTCAGGAAGTTAGCCCAAAAGACAAAGGAAGTAGCACTTTCACAAAACCCTAACCCTAATTTATCCGCAACCATAAGCCTCCGATAACAAAATGCCCTGAGAGGGAAGGGAAAGAGGAGATTACGTATTCGCAGAGGAGCTGGAGTTCGTCCTCCATTAGATGCTGCCCTTCCTTGACCTTCGAGATCCACAGATCTAAATCCATCGCTGAAGCCGCCTTGCCTCGATTCAGAGGAGAGATAAAGTGATGAACTTAGAGCGAGAGAGAGGAGAGAGGGAGAGGCGATCGCTTCTTCTCTCTGCGAGCGGCACGAGCTCGAGAGAGAGGAGAGAGACAGGAATTTGAAAAGGGGGACGAATGGGACGAGAGAGACGAGGGCAGATTCTTTATTGGTATTTTGCAGGACTTCTCCTCTGAATTTTGCTTTTTGAAAAAAAAAACATTTTTATTGGTATTTTGTCCGATGTTTAACTTTTCTTTATTTGTTCAGTAAACAAAGATGGAACTCTTTTCAGTTTAATGTTGTTTTTCCTCGATATTTGTTAATTATTTTATTCGATAGATACATTTCATCAAACTTTTAACAAATTGTGTTTGTTTATGCTATATTACAATATCCTTCTTAAGTAAGATCTAGATTCTGAGGATTCTATAGTAATGAAAATGAAGGAATTAATTAAAATTTATAAAAACGAATATAATTCATGTGACTATAATTAACTTCATGTATCTTCGTCTATTTTGCATCATTAGGTATGCGTTAGCTCCCACTCGCATGAGAAGACGGTTTTGAAAAAGGATGAAGCAGACTAAAGTTATTGACAGATATGAAAAACCCGTATTGTTTTGGGTAAATTACTTTAATCATCCAATATTTTTCGCTTTACTGTCATAAAAGTTTCTTTACTGTATTTTTCTGCACTTCCGATTTGAATGGACTTTTGTAGAATCAAAAATGGAAAATTAAGCATATATAAATTTCTTCCACAAGCTTAAAATGAAACCTTTTGAGAGATGGCTTTTGACTTCCTTTGTTTAAATAAAATATTTGAATTTTCTATAAGAAATATGAAACCGAAACTGCAAATCTTTATGTGCGAATATGGAAGAAGCAAGATGGGCGAGATCCCACTAACGTGGATTGGACCCGTCTGTCCATTTCCATTGCACAAGAAGATTTGCAAGGGGCGGTTCGCTAGGCCTTTTTTGTCCATAAATAAAGCTTCCAGAAAAAATAGTTTTCTGCCGTTTTTAGCACTGTGAAAGCTGATATACCATTTCCTAACGGCGATGCTAAAATAGCAGCTAACTCTATGAAAGTCTACTATTTCCGTTTCTTTTTACCTGTTCTGATCTTTCTTTTATTGCGTAATAAGAGTGTAACTTTACAGTGTCATAACTAATAAATTCCTAAGGTAACTACATGGCAGTCTTCTTTGGTTCACCCAATTAAGTGTGTGTGTGTGTGTATTGGTTTTAGTTTTAGAAGCATCCAATAAATTAGCCATGCTTTTTTATATTCAAGATCAACAATAACTTGGGGGAAAAAACAGCAAAAATGACCAGTAAAAAAACCGGAGGGGCAAAAGTACGGGACCGATATTATCTAAGACACTGGTATTATGCAAAAGATTTTATGTGCTTTGTTACTGTACTTTTGCAGATATTTTATTTCATTTTATTTTTATTTGGTAGATTTACAAAAAAAATTATTATATCGACAATTTATATACGGCCTTAGTCCCCTTTGTGGTTTGATTCTTAGTCCCCTTTGTGGTTTGATTCACGTCTGAACAGCTGGATTTTATGGGTTTTTTTTCCTTTTTGGAAGTAAACAAAGCCGGATTTTGAAAATGAAATGACCGTAATTTTGATTAAAAAATTTATAATAAAAATGCTAGACATTTTATTTCAAAATCCATATGTAATTTAAGACGATACAGTTAATAGTGGATGTTAGCCGGTACTTAATTGACCGAGGTTTGACGGACGCCAATCGATGGCGAAGGATGACCAATGGTGGCGAGGTTGACCGTCAGCCGATGACGAGGATGGTCGTCCGGCGGTTGGGGTGGTTTATTTAATTTTTTATTTAGTATATTATGGCATTTTAGAAAACCTAGAAGTGTATGGTTATTTAAAAATCGATTGGGTTTTTCGTTTTTATATTACAGGTTGATTTATGAATTCTAAAATCCAAATTCTCGCATTCTAAAATGTTGGTTTCGACTAAAGAAATTCCAATTTTGAATAACTCAGAACCATCATGAATTTTCAAATTCCGAAATTGTAATTTCAAAATGACTCATGACTAACATCCTCCTACGGGTAATAAAAAATCAAACAGCCAGTAGTATAACAGCACTGTATATAAATTCCCATATAAACGGTATATTATAGAAATTTAAATTGAAATCCAAAGAGAATAAAAAAAACAGGAAACTTAAGGTATTAGGGCATCTAAGGTGTAATTTTAATTTTAGAAAATTATGAGTGGCTATGGAAAATTATCAAATTGAAGTCACTAACGCATGAAAAGTCAAAAAGAAAAAAAAATCAATAAAAATCAATGCAGATAAAATCGGTAAATTGAGCACACATTTTATATGATACCATGTTTGTAGGGATTCAATGTAACAGATAATATGGATGAAATCAAAACAAACCCAGCTAAGCTTATATTCTATTAAGTAACAAGTTGTGATTTGTCAATATTACTGTATGTATCTTGTGAGCATGATCTTTTTGTAAATGTCTAACAAACTTAGATATAAATATATGTGAACAAATGCAATCGATGACATGATTAGAATCAAATTTCCATTTCATTTTGTCTGAGCATTCTTAGTTCTTATATGGTATTAGAACGATTGATCGATCCATTATTGCTCTTAATTTATACCACAATAAGCAACGCCCTTTCCACCATCATCAGTCCCGCTACACCCGCTCCAAATTTGCTATACTTTGTTTCGATTCGTCTTGATCAATCAAATTATTTATCATGGAAGGCTTAATTTTCTGCTATTCTTCGTGGATATGAACTCATGGGATATGTGGATGGATCTTCTTCCTGCCCCGTCAAGGGTCACGGTCTCTTTCTCGAATAATCAACCATCGACTGAGTCTGGTGCTGAGGGAAACCATAAGATCAACTGCTTCTTGGTTGGCTCTTAGCTTTTATCACCGAGTCCGTTTTGGCTCAAGTGGTGTCTCAAATCACTTCTATGGTGTATGGAACCCTTCTCCTTGCCTATATGCACCCAACTCGCGTACTCGAATTCTTCAACTCCGATTCGAGCTGCAAACACTAAAGAAAGGTAACCTTAACGTGTCTGGTCATCTTCAAAAAGCCCTCTCTTTAGCAGATTCTTTGGTTGCTGCGAATGATCCAGTTACTGACCAAGAACTGGTCTTATTTATTCTCGGAGGCCTCAATTATGATTATGAGGCTTTTGTCGTATCAGTCACTACAAGAGCGGATTCAATCTCTCTTGAATACCTGCAGGGTCTTCTGTTGAATTACGAGATCCGCATGAACCGCCATGTTATTCAATCATTTGAGTCCCCGTCTGCTCATACACATCTAAATTCGTGTCAGCAGGGCGTAGCCGTGGAGGTACCTACAACTCTAACAATCGTCATCAAAATTTCACTCCTTCAAACCATGGCACACATCTTGGTGGTGGACGACATGGATATCGTGGTGGATGAGGTGACGGTCGAGGTAATTATTCATCTCACAATTCAAATCATATAAAATGTCAATTATGTGGAGGTACAGGGCGCTCCGCTCTTAAATGTTATCATCGTTTTGACCTAGCATATGGATCATCCTCGGACACCACCCATTCTCTATCGGCACACATGGTCTCTACTTTCTCTGTTGGCGATGGCTCTTGGTATCCTAAAGCCACCAATCATATCATGAATGATCTCAACAATCTTTCTCTAAGCACAGAGTATCATGACCCAAAAACTCTTCAAGTTGGAAATGGAGGAAGTTTGCCAATTTCTAATTTAGGTTCAACTTCTTTACATAATTCGAAAGGCATATTTAAATTGAATAATGTTCTTCATTTGCCCATGATTTCTAAGAATTTACTCTATCAAACAATTTTGCAAAGACAATGATGCATTGTTTGAATTTTTAGCTCATGACTTTGTTATTAAGGATCGACCATCGAGGGCGGTTCTTCTTTGAGGCAAGACTAATGGAATTTTATACCGGATAGTAATGGACATCCATCATCATCATAATTCTGCAAATAAAGGCTTATATGCGTTAATAGGGGAATAAACTTCCACGGACAAATGGCATGAACGATTTGGCCATCCAAATGCAAGGACTACTCGTTTTATTTTAAATAAACATGAGCTTCCTGTAAAGTCTCATTCTCTATCTTTTTATCATTCTTGTCAATTAAGAAAAGGTCATAAATTACATTTTTTCCCTAGTTATTCTATTGTGACTGCTCCTTTCGAACCTATTTTTAGTGATATTTGGGGTCTTGCTCCGGTTGAGTCTATTCATGGGTTTTGATATTATATTCATTTGTTGATGCTTACAGTTTTTATACATAGTTGTTTCTATTGCACGCAAATCTAAAGCATTGAACATATTTTTTCAATTAAAATATTCTGGATCATAAGATCAAATATTTGCAAATTGACGGCGGGCGTTAACTTCAAAAATTTACTATATATATGCATGAAAATGACATTTCTCATAGATTTTCATGTGCTCATACCCATGAACAAAATGGGTCAGTAGAAAAAAAAAGAATAGGCATATCGTGGACATGAGATTGACGTTGCTTGCTCAAGCTAATATCCCACGGGATTACGAGGCTTTTCGCACCGCAGCGTCTTTAATCAATCGTCTTCCTACACGAATTTTTAGCAAACTCAACGCCTCTTGAAAAGTTATTCAATACTCTAGTCGATTATGGTCTTTTAACGGTTTTCGGATGTGACTGCCATCCGAATCTTCGACCCTACAATCCGAATCGATTCGATTATCGATCAGCTCGCTGCGCATTCATGGGTTAGAGCTTTGAGCACAAAGGATATTATTGTCTTCATGTAGCTACAGGCCCGAATGTTTATTTCCCGTGACGTAACTTTTAATGAGGAGTCTTTTTCATTTGCAGAATATGCTCGTGTTCCTCAAACAGCAGCAAAAAAGCTAATTCAACCTCTGTGCTTGGCTCACCTGTTTTGCTTGAATCCGCTTTGCCTCATTCACACACCACCACAACTTTTGAAGCTCCTGATGCAATTAATTTAAATATAACAACTCCATCTCATTCTTCCTTCCATCCTATGCAAACTAGACTATCTCATGGTTTCATGACAAGCTCAATGTAATGCCATCAGCGTTTGCTGGGGAGTTACAGATAATATGAATGTAATCAAAACAAACTCAACTAAGCCTATATTCTATTAACTAACAATTGTGATTTGTCAATATTACTATGTGTATCTTGTTAGCATGATCTTTTTGTAAATCTCTAACAAACTTAGATATAAATGTATGTGAGCAGATGCAATCAATAACATGATTAGAATCAAATTTCCATTTCATTTTGTTTGAGCATTCTTAGTTCTTATACAATGGATGGAAGTGAATTTCGTCGAATTAATTTAGACAAAAAGAAAGAAAGAGAAAAAAACTATAGCGCCCGAGAGTTTATATTTCAATATAAGAAAGGTTGCTTACTAAAAATTTATGTGCCAAAGGTTGTAAATTTGCAATTTTAAGATACACACACACACCAACAAGCAATTTTCATTTAGAAACCTGTATTTATAAATTGGTAGGATAAAACAATTGAGTTTATTTTAATCTAATCCGAAATTTGGTTTTAATCATGTTTATTAACTGATCCGAAATAATTCGCGAAAATGAAAACCAGCGATCGGTATTGACTAATATACCGTCACTAGGTATATCTTTTCACTTCAGACATCGGCTTACATCTCTAACTAGACCCAAACAATGGCATTAGCTTCGTAGAGTGAGATGATATATGGAATGGAATTTGTGCATCATTTTCCATAGCTATCGGCAATCACACTCAAGGATCAAATTGGCTATTAAAAAAGTAGAAGAAGAAGAAGATTCTATTTTTTTCCCGATGAACTTCATTTCTGACACTGTTTTCAGTAATTTTCCGATGCCAGCAATAGCAAGGTCGAATTCTAGCCTAACAAATATTAAACATATCGATTCTATAAATATTGATAGAGCAAAAACCTTGTGGAGCAGGAAGCCGTCTCCATGAGTGATGTGCATATCAGCCCCACAGACGTCGACAGTCATAAAACTACTAATGATGAGCAGTCTCTTAAGCCTGATCTCCATGTCGTTCTTGAAAGTGATCCAAACTTTGCCACGAATCCCCCGTAACGCAACGTTCCTTTCTTTGACGCCACCGGGTCATCGTCCCGGGATCATGACCTGTGTTGTATAAAGTAAAGAATTTTCAAAACTAAGTTCGGTAAAATTAATCTCTTTCGGTAATCTTAATTAAGAAAGGTAGTATCTTCAACAACCTGATACATTTCAAATCGCTGTGGATTTAAATGAAATTTGACCGTGTAGGAGATCACATTCTTTTTTTCCCCCTCAATAGGTTACTTTCTTCACTTTGAATTTATTGCCAGTGTAGCTAGGAGTTTTCTGATAATTGAATACTAATCGATTTCAGTTTTCAGATGAATATATGTCACTTAAATTTACATAATCCTATCTATACAAGAGCTATGATATGCCAATTACTATAATTGAAAAAAATGGCCATTGAGTTTTGGATAAAATTTGATGAACAAAATACTATTATGGTTGTTTCCAAGCACAATGACTATAAAATATTATAACTTGAGCTAAATAGTACATATAAGGGTTTTTTGATATGCTCCCACTAAAACTTAGATATTTTGGAAACACACCCCCTAGAACATAGTATTTTGAACAAAAGCCCCTTAAAACATGTAACTTGACTAAATCAGCCCCCTGAGTTAAATGTCATCATTCACTCCGTTTAAATGGCTGTTAGGGGGGCTAAAAAGGGAATTTTGCCTTCCAACAGCTACTGCATTGCTTTTAAAAACCCAACGCATCAATTTATACATTGGCCAATTCTTTGTTATTTGGCATCAATTTAGTCCTAAAAATAAATTTTATCCTTTTTTTTAGCAAACTTAGTAATAAGAATTGGACAGAATTGGTTTTACATCCAGAAAAACTGCTCTTATAATTCTTGGCTCTACTCATACAACTTGATGGTCCTTATTCATACGTTCTATGAATGAGACATAATGAAACTCACTATACTATAGCATGAGTATTTATTCAGTTGAGAAATCTAAACACTTGGGATAAATTGAGAGCATAAGAAATCTAAGAATTTGAACAAAGACTTCTATGCATGTTTTTGTAAGCGATTTCAATAAATAATCCATAAAACAACTCCGATTTAATGATAACCCAAGCATAAATCAGAGGAGGCTGTACTCATGTGATATTTAAAGTGAAGGACCTTAAATTCAGAGATGAGTAAACTTTCATGCAATAATTAGGGGGGAAAGCTAATAAGAAGTAATATATAGAGCGTATTTTCCTATTCATGTAGCGTATTTGCCTATTCCAGGCAAGACTCAACAATATGCAAAACATTGTTTCAGTTTAACCTTAAAAATGCTATCTTAATGCCAAAATGCATAAAGGTTCGGGAAATTTATGGGCTCATGTTTAAATGCTATGATAATTGCATGCAAAGTGCTCAAAATATTGATCTACATTGCATGTGTCTAAAAAATACTTTTAATCTCTCCAATGGTTGCTAGATCTTCACCAAGCTTTGCTAAGGGGGTTGAACTACATAACATGTTTTGATAGCACGTAAAACTTGGTTTTGGTTTTGACCCACACGACATATGGATGTACATTGGCTTTCAATATAGTGACACTCCATCCAAAAAACTCAAGTCTTACTAAGGTTTATCCCATCTTATATTTTATACTCATACGCATCCCATAATTTGTCCGATGTGGGACTATATTAACCACATTCTCAGCACTGCAAACTTCAGATACTCTAGGAATTTCAGAGATTTGAGAGAGATATATAGAGTTTTTTTTATTTTTTTGACCTACACATATGCTGTGGATTTGGAGAAGAAAGATGGGTAGTTTGGACAAAAGAATCTCATCCTAACTGTGGTTAACGCTAACTCGAGGGCAACCATAGATTTACTTAACAGGGGCAAATTTAGGCAACGGTTCAGTTTTAAGGGACCTTTTTTCAAAATTCAATGTTTTAGGGGTTGTATTCACAATATCTAAGTGTTAGGGGCCTATATAAAAAAACATTTATAAATATCTGTAAATTACAGTAAACTACTATGTAAGCTAATTTTTTCACTAAAAATACCAAGTTCTTTTATTATCGTTAAATATCTTAGTGCTACTTTTTTGGGGGGTATGATAGTGAAAAAACCTTGAGAAACCATCGGTATTTTGCTCTAATAATAAAAAACTTTAATGTATTTTAGTTAAAAACCTAGATAATTGAGGGCATTTTAGTATAGACCCTATAAATATTGACCCCGTAAATTATAGAATTACATATATTTGCGGATCAGACTTCTTTTAGGTCATTCCTGTGTCTTCACTCTCTTCTGTCAAGACATTAGTTAATTGTTCGTCCGTAACGCTTTAGTTAAATCCACTCACAGATAACATAAAAATGAAACGAAAGAAAAAAGAAAAACACGAAAATTGAAAGAAAGAGGCCATAAAATTTGAAAAGACGAATTCTTGGTAGTAGAAACCATATAAGTGGCAGATTTTGTGTTTTGTTGTCTGTTGTTGGAAAAACAATGCATTTACAAAGGAAGAGCGGCATCAAGCCAAGGCTCTTCGAAGGTAAAGTACTTAAGATATATGGATATGAACTAGAGAATTCTGATCATTCTTTCATGATAAATTAAAGCGGGATTTGTATTCATGAACATAAAATCAACATACAACCAGTAATAACCCAGAACATCCAGATATCCATTTGGACGAGCAAAGCCTCTTCAAAGATTCAAGAACACAAAAAAAGAGTTTTAAATCATCCATCAGTTGACATTTTGCACATTATGCTCTGTAGGTGAGTTGTTCAACCAAGTTCAACATCTACACTGGAATCTCCAAATATACACCACAATAATTATTCTTCCAAAGTGAAATATCGCCTAATTTGAAATTCCACGGTGATTGATTCCTTTTGCTTTCAGGAGAAATTCCTGCACCCACAACAAATAAAGTAAACTAAGGATCGTGCTTAAATTTTCAGACAACACGATATTGTGATCGTGTTTTCATAAGACATGGTCCTTGTGATTAACATTGTGAATTTGTTATCTTTACATGTCAGCTTCAAGAATTTGGTACCATACTGAAAAAGCCTACAGATAAGACATGCAGTAAGCAACATCAGTTTGTTGTTTTCACCATAGTTATTTGCTGTAAGCGAGACTTTGTATAACAGAATTATATATAAGTTATTAAATTTTTCGTATCAATATTTCCATTTACAGTGCTGAAGAATGCAAATGCTGTTCAAAATGAAATTTGTCAAGCATACATCATAAATCCGTTTTGTTTCATTATCATGGTTGGTGGTGCTCATGCAAACAATAATTTATGCAATTTAGGAGCGAGCATATCCTTGATGTAGCCGAAGAAAAGATTTAATATTTAGGACTTGAAAGTGTTGAGAATCAACAACTAACAGTTTACTGCACTTAGAAGGGCTTGAAGTAGCCCATGAGGAAGACCTGAGATCAAGACCGAGGTCTCCTATTTGTGAGGGATGGCTAATTTATCCCACCTATTATCTATATATAAAAAAACAGTTTACTGCACTTGTGAAATTGTAAACGCGTTAGATCTGTAACATTTTGAGCTAAAGATAGACTCGTTTTACAACAGAGTAACATACCAGTCCACACACCGAGTTCTCAGACTAGCTGAAACCCAAAAATTGATCTTCAGTGACATTCATTTGACAGTATATTATCCTACAGAAAACCCAAAAGAAACGATGTTGTTCACATTTTCTTCCAAAGGTCAATAATCCCATTTGCTAGTGATCTCAAATTCCCCCAAATAATTGATACTTTTGGCGATGATGCGTCCTCTTTCAACGCTATCGAGTTATCGCTGTATAAAGAAAACAAGCAAAAATGTTAGATGTAAGTTGATGGAAAATAAGATGTACAGATAATTACTCACAAGATTGAAAAAGGGAAAAAGAAATGAAAGAAGATCAAGGAACACATCTATCCATATTTCTGGAAGGCAATTTTGTGCTAAACACACAAAATCAGCCTACCCTGATCTTAAGGGTCCATAAACCTTACCTAGCAAGGTCAGCAGATTTAGAAACTTTATCATTTCTTCGCTGCTCACGCTCTCCCTCAACACTTACAAAGGATGTTTTTTCGTCCTTGGTGCCTTGAATATCATCATCAGACGTATGTAAAATGTCTACTTCGCTCTTCAATACTAGAGGTTCCGATGAATCAGCCTGCATATAACACATGCAATCAGCAAGCATAAATGAAGAAACAGCATTGGCATATTAAATAGCTGATTCATGAACAGATGAATCATTAACAGCATTGACACATTTTACTTGCTTCTTCATTGCTTCGCTGCTCACCCTCTCCCTCTACACTTGCAAAGGATGTTTTTTCTTCCCTGGTTCCTTGTATATCATTAACAGAAGTATGTAAAATGTCTATTTCACTCTCCATCATTAGAGGAGCCGATGAATCAGCCTGCATATAGCACATGCAATCAGCAAACATAAATGAGAAACACAGAACTGGCATACTAAATAGCTGATGCATGCACAGTTAGAATTCTAAATCTACGGCCATGAACATATAAAACGACAAGACAAACAAATTAAATTCTTGAGGGTTTAGGAGAAACAAGACTGTGATTCCTTACACTACCAAAAACCATACACACTAAACTACCAAAAACTTTCTATGACAACTAAGTATAAAAAAACTTTCATATTTCCACCAACTGTTTTCCAATAAACATCCATAACAGAGTATTTTCAAATTAATTGACATAAGCATGTTAGTTAGGAAAGGGAATAATTCACTAAATGAATGGGTACAGTTAATATGGACTTTTTGGTTAGTTTCTTGTAATCACAAAGTTTTTGGTAGTTTAGTGAAGACAAGTACAGTGGCAGTTTAGCAAAATTAAGCCAAAAAAAAAACAGTACTGTTTTGTTAAGAATAAATAGTTCTAGCAAAGTAATTATCACCTGGAATTTGGCAGAATCATGTGCATTATCCATATGGTTTTCATCTGCAAGACCTGAAGGAGAATCCTTGTCGAGTGATTCTTTATCAGTATGATCATCAAGACCTGAAGGAGAATCCTTGTCGAGTGATGCTTTATCAGTCTGATAATCAGGTAAATTTACAGTGTGTTCAACAAACCGTTCATTGGAATGGATGATCTCATTCATCGAGGAATTTATAGGCTCTTCTACCAGGTTCTTTTCAGAACCAGAAGAAACAAGAGGTAATCTAACTTCAAACAACCCTTGTGCTTCACCATCATTTACAGCGGCATCTTCACCTGTATCAGCAGTTCCAGATTCAAATACATCAGCAGTTCTTGTCTCCACAACCACAGGTTTTTCTGTTTCTCGAGGAGACATTTTTTGGTTGTATTGCAATTCCTGAATAATCTGCCTGACAGTATAATGGGAACCTCCTAACTGTTGTCTAGCATGGGAAACAGTCGGGAATTTTCCATCATTCGATGCTCTATACCTGCGGTTTAATCCATAATGAGATTCAGGACAATAATTATAAAACGGATACTTTTGGATCATTCAATGGGTGACAAAATTGCAAACCATATACTGGGTGGCACTCTAGAATAGTTTCTAAAGCAGCGGTCAGAGACGTCAACTCTGACCACTAACATTTATCCTGATATCCATAGACTAAAACCTATTAAATCTCGGTATCAGATGTCAATTTTGGGATCAGAATCGGCCAAATAGGCAGTCTATGATCAGAATATTTTAAAAAGTTTGACAAAATCATTTATTACACAAAAGAAATTCCAAGTACTTGTACCGAGAAGATGATATACTCACATTTAATTCTATGATGAGGGTCAAAATAAAAGCTAAGTAGCAAATATAAAGATCTCCAGTGAAAAAAATAGGTGTCACCGGTGTTACCTCTAATATGTGAAAGTAGTTGTGAACTTTCGATGATGAAATTCATTGAATCACAAATGCTTCATAAGAAACTTGTCCAATCAAAGAATGGGGAGACCCAAGGTTAAGGATCTAGAATACAATACATAGAGAGTTGAGAAGGGTTAAAATGGCATTATATATATCCACGCATGGGTATTTCATCAAAGGATTTATGGGATACAGACATTTAGATACTCTATTATAAAGTACATGAAGAAATTTGCGGATTCGGAGTCCCTGCTATTATTAGCCCATGCTATTCCCTGCTATTAAGATCTATCGCCCAGAATTTTTTTATCTTAAAATCAACAGTCACGGTCAGCTACCAAACAGTGTAAAACATAAGGCTTTGGTTTTGGTGTTTTTCACGTGCTTTGCACGTGTGATGTGCGGCCAAGATTGCACTATTGTTTTTTATGCATGCATTGGATCAAAGCTTTCACAGTATGAGAATAGTGTTCTTAGGACAACATCAAAGCTTTCACAGTATGAGAATAGTGTTCTTAGGACAACAGGCCTAGCATATGCAAGGTACACCCAACACATGTGCCTCAATGAAATGAGGTGTTCTACAATTGAAAGTATAACCATAAATGTTCAAGTAACAATGAAATAATTCAATCTTAAATAAAAGTGAGAAAGAGTACAAACATGCAAATATGGTAGCATTAAAGCAATAAATTTTGAATAGGTTAATCATTATACTAGAACTTCACAAAACCTACATGAAATCATTCATACTGCATACACAAGCTCATATCAAGATTGGAAATCTCTGTCAATCCTTATCCTGAGTGGACCAATATACAGTGGCCATAGATGGAAAAGGTTGAAAGGTTGGACTGGTGGCTCAGGTTCAATCTAGAAAGTCCTTTTTTTGTATTGGATTGTCTCAGCCAGGTAGCGATCAATCTCACCTAATTCGACAACGGTATGTCAGGAACAGGTTTCAAGACTAAATTTTGGGCAACATCACAATCAATATGGAAAGCAACTATAAAGCAAGAAATGAAAATTATAAAATCATCATACGGAATATACTGGAAGAAGGTGGTACAAAGAGAGGGAAACAGATCTTAGAGAAGGTGAGGGCATAGATAGAGGAACCGAGATAGGGGAGGATGGCTTATGATGAGAAGCAACCAAGGCTTGTTGCAGAAGCGAGTGAGAGCGTGAGACAGCTTTAAGAGATATAAGAAGATAACACAAGCTAGAGTTCATTATCTTTTTTCTTTCTTTTTTCTAATTGTTGAATTTATACATGTATAAAGTAGGGATGGTTCATGGGTTCATGGGTATATTTATGGATAATGGGTTTTGTTAATAGGATTAAGTTTACTTAGGCCCTTTAAGCTTTGGAGTAAGGATAACCAGAGTTATTTTTCAAGTGGAGAACTAGGTTAAACTGTAATAGTAGTAATTGAAAAAAGGCAACAATAGTAATTGAAGAAAATTACAGAAAAGAGAAGAAGACAAGAATCAAAGCAATAGTAAAAAAAGAAAACAAAGGAATAAAGAATAAGCAAAGGAGAGGCAGAAGAAAAATATGCGAACTAGAGCAGCTCTCGCAACGAAATCATAGGCAGAAGGATCAAATGAAAAAAAGAAGACGAAAGAAGAAAAAACAAGAAACAAGGGAAATTTTAACATGGGCCGCATCAAAAAGACAACCAAGACTCATAAAATCGATAGATCTGGCTAAGAAGAGGAAAAGAAGTAAAATAGAAAAAGAGAGGTAACAAAGGAGGCAAAAAATGCATAAATTTATTCTGGAAAAAATTTAGCAGTCACTGCCGACTCTCCAAGATGATCATCTTCAAGCAGCCCTTGTATTACATTTAGCTTTGATGTGTCACTTTTCGCTCTACCAAATTGTCCACATTTTAAGAGCATGATTTGTATATTATGCATGGTCGATCTATCATCTCAATAGGGTAAGCGACATACGCACATGCGACACAACAATGCAAAACACAAGACGAGAAATTGACTGCATTAACATGATCATTTGGAGGTTGTTATATTAACACAAAGATTGCATGATAGTCGAAAAACTAGTTATAGTAAGATGATCCAGATGGGCCGTATGATCAAAGTGATTCCTAGATATTTCCTATAACAATAGAACTTGTAGACCATTTCAAAAGGTTGAACAAGACAATCCAAGTTGTAGTACACACTTAGGTAATTAATATTCCATAAATTTATTCTGGAAAAAATATAGCAGTCACTGCCGAATCTCCAAGATGATCATCTTCATACAGCCCTTGTATTGCATTTAGCTTTGATGTGTCACTTTTCGCTCTACCTAGTTGTCCACTTTTTTAAGAGCATGATTTGTATATTATGCATGGTTGATCTATCATCTCAATAAAGTAAGCGAGCACACATGCGACACAATAAAGCTAAACACAAGAATAAAGAAATTGACCGCATTGAGATGATCATTTGGAGGTTGTTATATTAACACAAAAATTGCATGATAGTCGAAAAAATTAGTTATAGTAAGATGATCCAGACGGGCCGTAGGATCAAAGTGATTCCTAGATATTTCCTGTAACAATAGAACTTGTAGACCATTTCTAAAGGGTGAACAAGATAATCCAAGTTGTAGGACACACATAAGTAATTAATATTCCATTGAGGCTATCATGCATTGGTAAGAAGTATTAATCAGAAAAAAAATAAGAGCGACACATTATTGTAAACAGGAAAATAAAAGATCAAAGCTTTTGGATCTTGAAATAACATAAGGGACAACGATAGGAGTTGGACACAAGCACCGTAGGGTCATATCCTTGCTTCAACAAATTGTCTCTGCCTCCTCAAACATAAAGGATTCAAAATAACACGACAAGAATGGAACAACCACTGTAACTTAGACAAGAAATGAGAATAGTTTGACAAATTACACACTAAGAGCAAACTCAATCGATAAGGGTTGACCGAATGAGACATTAAAATAATTAGAGCAAGTTCATCAAGCAAGATCATTGAACATCCATGAAGAAGAGTAGAAGCATGTGAAGAAGATACAAGTAGGAGGAAAAGACGCTAGAGAAGCGGTAGCGGGCAATTGCAAGAGGAAGATGAGGAAGGTGTAGCAAATAAGGAACTAGCTTCCAACAGATACAGGAAAACAAAAAAGGGGGCATCAACTTGACAATCTATACTAGTAAAAAAAGAAAGAGAAACAACCACCATGGTGCTGTAGAATATTATTGTTTGCGGAACAATATTTTTAGGAATACAAGGAAAAAAAATTGCTACGAGGCACGAAAAAGGGGAAATGGCACTAAGCAATTCCTAATCTCGTCAGGAATTTCACAAGATCGAAATTTTGCGCTTAAAAAGGGCTGTAGGTTTTAAGAGGCATAAATTGATACAAATTGTTGGGTGTTTGCTAGCTACAAGAGGAAGAAGATTTCGGTACACTTTCAAATCCACTTCTAAATGTATCAAGAAAACACAATCCTACGAGATTTTCTTACCCGTCGATTTCATAATCATTAAAGCAATACAGCTTGATTTTTAAAAAAAAATATATGCATCCCAAGTAACCCCTATACAAAATCTGTTTTACCTGTCAACGAATTCTTCCAATCTCGTACGCCTTTCCTCTTTCGACCTTCTCTTACCAAATCTCTTCTCTTTGGATGATTCAGAGAGCGCCGGAGCTGCAAAAAATCTCTTCGATCGAAGCTCATCATCAGATCTCCCAGTAATCACTGCCAAAACACAAACAAAATGGGCAAGATTTGTCAAAAAGGGGAAATTTTGTTAAGCTAAATCAAAAGGAGAAGGCACCAAAGGTTACCTCTTTGGCAGCGAGGAATACAAGATGAAGAAGAAGAAAATGAGATTCTTCTGCCTGCGGCCTGCATCGATGATGAGCGGATCGATGGGGATCGAGTGGAGAGAGGAAGATAGTTTCGAAACCCTGATCGAATTTTAAACGATGAGCGACTCATTCGAAAAGGAGAGAAGTTGCCATTTCTTTTGTTTTTGTTTTAGGGTTTAAGGTCCGAAGAGAACGAGGGTTTTGGTTTTGTTCTTTTTCGTTTTTTCATTTTATAAATAAAGTTTTTTCAAATTAATTCGGACAGACAAAGGGGATTTTTTTTTCCTTTTGGGCGGGGACGGAGGCGGGGGATTTGTCCAAAAAGAAACTTTATTGCTATGCTTCCGGAAAATGGAAAGTTATTCCCAGTCTGAACATCCATTCGGTAAAAGAGAAGAAGAATAGAAATGCGGCTGTAGCCAAAATATGTCCGAAATTCTACTGCTCTCTCTATCCCTGTCTTGATGTATTATATTCTACTACATTCGGCATAAGAAATAATTTCTTCCCGAGCCTATTAAAGAAATCGGAAAAAACCCTGCTGTGCTCCCTCCTTTGGTATTTTCATATATCCCAAACCGCCCATTGGCTTATGTATGTTTTGGATAAGTACAAGATAATGATAGGTTGCCAATTACTAGGTATTTGCTATATTCAATGACTTGCATGTAATATTTAATGATTGAACTGCAGCATCTGTCAGACGATTACAATATCGGCCATGTTTTTAGTCTATTTTCCAAAGTTAACCCTAAAGTCCTAACCATACCAATTCTGGGCTGGTTTTTAAGGCTTACAAAACAATGGTCATCTAAAACAATGGTCATCTAAGCTCTAAAGCAGAGATAAACTGTAACTTGAAAAACATTAACCCAACCAAAAATTCCTAAAACTCTATATTTTGTAATAAAATGCCATTTAGGAGTTTGTAAAACTCCGAAACAAGAAATTGGAATTAAATAACTACAAAGCCAAACGCCGTTATAGTTTTAAATTATGTTTAGATTTTGCAAACCATAGTTGCATACTCTTTGTCTCTACTTAAAATTAAAATGGGGTTAACTCCGTAGGCAAACAATGCCCGAGTGAGAAGACAGGGTCTTGTAGACCGGGATTTGAGCTTCAATCATCCTATGTCCATCTCCAAACAAAGGTAAGTAAAATCCTAGCTATTTAAACTCAGTTCGGATTTCTTTTGCGGATATATTAACTTACTGAATTGTATCATGCGCCACATTATTCAAGGTCAGCATTATCTTTATTAAACACCTATGCTTAATTAATTAATTTACGTGCATTGCACGTGTCTCATCGGCACGGTGAACTTCCAACGAAAATCACCCAGTCATCAACATGAAGCTTCGGGGCCTTGCACGTGCAGTCGCGGGGCGTGGTAACCTGCCACCACCGGTTTCAAACGATGGCATTGCTTGCTATCTTGGTTTATTCCGTACTATAAATTAATTAAGCAACGGAGTAAAAATTCAAGCATTTCCCTCGCTCTCACAACAGCAAGAAACATCCCCAATCCAAAAGATCCAAATCAAGAATCGCCCTCTCTTTTCTCCGATTCTTGCACCCAAATTTCTATCACAAAAACAAAAATCAATGAGCACGGCGACGGCGATTCCGCCGCCGCCGCCGCCGCCGCCGTTCCACCGACGATCCCTGCTAGGGGTTTTTCTCCAACACCCCCACCTTCCCCTTCTCCGGCGAGCCCGAGGCACGTCTCGCCACCGTCAACGGAGCCCAAATACGCCGCCGGTCCACCTCAAGCCCATGCCGTCATCACTTCGGCGGAGATGGTACGTTCCCCGCAATCACCATCATCTCCTCCTCCTCCTCCGGCGGCGATCGATGAAGAAAAGGCAGCCCCCATAAATCCAAACCCTAGCCCTCTCCTTGTCCTTGATTTGGACAATTTCCTCGTAAAAATATGCAAGCGCCCCCATAAATCCAAGCCCAATTTTTTTTTTTTTTTTTAATAAAAAGTTTCCTATAAACGCGAGATGTATTTGGATAGATAGAATTGGATGTTTTTTGAAAACGCCTTAACATGTTCTAAGATCCTTTAAAGCAAGCATCTCAAATTCTGTATTGAGGACCATCAATAAAATATATTTAATCTAAATACCTCAAAATTCTATTGCAACTTATTCCATTGTAATTCCTTATAGATTTATATTAACAACATATATCATAAGTTCTAGAATAAGATTAAACCTCATTTTAAAATCATACGGTGAATGATAAGTATGGAAATCTTATGAAGCATATATATTTGTAAATTCGAATCCATAATATAGATCACAAATATAAAAATCCTATTTTTGTTGGGGATCACTAAAGAAAACTAGTTAAACTCCATGTACAAAAATCGTCACTTTTATTTAGACAAATTCTATAAAATTTCATGAAAATCCATCTCAAACTTCATGAATAATTGTAGTGAACATAATTTCATATATAAGAATTGAAAAAATAACAAAATCTCTAGATTCTACGGTTTGAAAAATACTTGCATTCTAGTGTGCTTGTCTACATTCTTATTGTAGTAAATATAATTTCATTTGAAAAATATATGGTGCGCTTTTATTGTCAAGAAAAAGCTTTTAGTGTGCTTGTCTGCATTCTTATTATGATTTACAATATATAACAGTATTCACTATCTGACATGCATCATTCACAGAATCAAACAAAGTTTCATTTACTATTCCTTCGAAAAGATAGGTGCTCTTTTGAATACAATTATATGTAGTCTTCAAATGACTACAAGAACTGAAAATGAATGCTTTTTCGGTGAAGGCAGCTTTTTAACCAAATCGAACAAAGTTTCATTTACTATTATTTTGTAAAAGATAGGCGTTCTTTTGTATACAACCATATATAGTCTTCACACGACTGCAACAATTGAGAAGGAATGCTTTTTTGGAGAAGGCAGTTTTTTTGGTATGGTAGCTTGGGTGAAAGACTTGAGAATAAGTTTATGTTTCTGAAAGATTTCAAAAGTTGCATCATTTCATTTTATGCTTCTGAACTGCTCAAGGTTGTGATTGTGGTTCTGGAAATTAATCATTTGGCGAAAATTTGGAAGGTGTCGATGGAGCGAGGAAAAAAGTCGTTGAGATTTTAGCCTTGTCATTAGATCGGGATCTTCCTGGATTAATCTCTAATCTTTTTATTATACTCACTAATAGAGTTTCCAAACCCATGAAAGATGTGAAGCTTTTATATTGAAAATGATAGAAAGAAGAAGATATAGGAGTCTGAGATGCAGGAGTTTCTTTAAATGACAAAGAAGGGATATTGTTTGTTCAAAGTCAAGAGAGATCCAAAGACGTAATAGTTTTATCTCGCTTTTGAAGCAACACCAATCCTTTATGAGTTGCACCAACTTCCTGGATTTGAGAATACAGAGAACAGCCCGTAAGTTAGTAGACCTAGTTTTGTCATCATGAGGTTTAACCTTGGCAGCTCATGCAACCGTGGCGAAACCCTCCAAAGTTCTGGAAAGTGTTGACGTATCAAGAGAAGAGGTGTAAGAAGATAGATTATATGTAGGCATAATATAAGCCAGATTCAGACAGACATCCTTATCTTTCATTAGTTTCGAGCAAACACGATGCTGTCTACATGAATGGTAAGGTTATATGGTATTTCATCATTCATTGTCATTTTACCGTGTGAGCTTCATAGTGCTGGTGCTGAGTTTAACAGTGCTGTGTAGCGAGGAACTTGAGAAGAACTGGTAGGGCATGTGATTTTGGATAGGGTCAAATTTCTAGAAATACCTCTACCAAATAATGAGAGGATTCCTCCTGTTGAGGAGAGGTTGCGGCGATCAGCTTAGTGAAAAATAATCATAACACGTTAGGAGTCATAGAACACCTTGTATGCTACAATTCTGTGGATTTGGGTGGTACAAGAAAGGTGCATTTGAGATTATCTTTGCCTGGTTCTCAGTAGAAGGAGCTATTTTAGCAAAGTTAAGATTTAGCTTTCATGTCTATTTCAGTAACTTATGCACTTTTGCTTGTCGATTCCACCATACACACCTGATCTTTTAGCCTTGTGTTTGTGTTTGCAGGAGAGAGTAGAGAGGGAGAAGGATGGATGCTTTTCAATGTCCCCGTTGCCGGTTACCATGATTCTGTATGTAATTTTGAGCTGGACTTCGAATTCCATGATAGCATTTCAGGTCACGATAGGCTTCACTGCCCCCAAGCCTGGTCTTTTAACTAGGGTCTTTCGATGTCACAATAGCGTTTTAGGTCTGATGATGGCAGAGCAAGTTTTCTTGATATGCTTACCTATTAGAATAGTGTTCAGTTACATGAGTTCACCATGAAATGCAAAAGAACATCGCTTTAAGTGCTGACATTTTTTCTCTTCTTGATTCACTGTTTTACAAAAGGTTTTTTCCCCAGACTCTGTAGTAGTTGGAACCAAATGTTAATAGATTAGAGAATAGAACAGGCATCTCACATTTTTCTTGCATATTGTTTCATCATAGATGCAGATAATACTTCTGTAGCTGACACCCTGTTTTAGGTTGAACAATCATCCATCCGCTGCTTGTAAATTTTTTCCGAGCTTTAAATGTTAAATATCGGACTCCTGGACAACTTTATTTTTCTTTTTTGTTATTCTGCTCAATAGCACTGATCCTATACATATCTGTACAAGTCAGGTAAATCCACTAGCTCTTATGATAAAAATTACAAGGGAGAGGTCACCGGTTTGTCTCTGTCTCTTGGAGGCGGTTGCGTCCAGGACAAAAATAAAAAACAATAGGAACAGGTGAACGCTTTCCTTTTGAATGTGCAGGTCACAACATTTGATTATCTACACTAGGCCTTTATATTTGAATCCAAACGCATCTTTTCATTGTATTTAATTCAAGGACACTATCAACAGGCTAGGATATTTCACAGGTAACTTGAAAGAAACCTTTCAGAACTGCAAAAACTCGATTAATGACCGAGAGATAATTGCCACTTTGATCCAATATCTTCTTTGTTGCCTGAGCGCATGTTTGTAATGGGTACAATGATGCTCGGTGGCCGCAAAACCAAAAGGGACAGGAGAGAAGGTTCTTGGGGTTTAGTATGAGGTGTGTCCCCCTCCCCCACAACCCCCTGGGGCTGTTCATGGGACCTTTGCCACATTTTTGAATTTCATAGTACCGTTGAAAGTTAAAAGTTATTACCGATGAAATTTTAGTCCCATGCCGTAGTATATTTGAGGTTGAGCTATACCATGCCATGTCAAAAGTTACACCGTTTAAACTAAGGTTCCTATCAATCCAGGAGGATTTTTATGTATAGCATTTGTTTTCTGTTATGTTGATCTTGTTATGCACATTTCTTTCTTCGGTTCTTACCATCACTTTCTTCGTTGGTGGGTTTGGGGGCAGAAATACAAACCGAATAGATTTTACGTATAAAATCCTGAATACTATATTGGATTGATGCTTTTTGTCATGTTCTTTTGTTCTCAGGCTTTTTTATACTCTTAAAAAAAAATTATTTACCTTTATTTTTTTAAAATAAACGCAGGGTAACTCGCCCTTCTCGCTATGCTATATTAAAAGCAAAACAGAGTAATGTGAAGTTACAAAACATTTTTCCATCTCAACAGGAGAAATGAAGAACAATGAAAAGAAACAAAAAAATTGAGGAGAAAGATGCATATATGAGCAGGGGCAAAGTAGAGAAATCTCCATCCAAACTGTCTGTATTATCTTTTCAGCTACCTGAAAATAGACAGAACAAGGGCAAATTTACAAAATCTAACTGTTTGATCTCAGCTTCTAAATGGTGGAATCGCACATCGTGTTGAAACATTAATATTCAAATAGTAGGCACTCATCGTAAGCAGATAATTTAAAGATTATCCACATTGCTCTTTAGAGTTATATGGACATGTGGCCAGGCATTTACAAGTTTGTAAGTGATCAGCGCACAAAAATGGTCAACCATCATTTTTTAAAACAATTTTTGAAGTTTAGACTCAAAACCTCATAAAGCATGATATACAGAGAGTTAATGTTAGCGTTGGGATATTTGATGATTGACGTTATCTCAAAAAGTTTCAGATGTTTTTCGCTTTTATTACGACTAACAAGTATTTTCATGCCAATACAATTTATTTGGAATGATTACTATCTGTAGCGGGCTTGGATATGCACTTATGTTTGTAGTGTACTATTTAGTAATCTTTACCATTATAATTAGAACAAAGAGGGTCATGTAGCAACACACCGCTTGCTTTCGGGCCATCCAAATCATTCCGATTTCAATTTGGAAAAAAAATATATTAGAGATAAGAAAAATCTTTATTGTTAGATGTTGAAGCCATCTCAATAATTTATATGGGAACATTAAAAAGATTATTACCCTCACTGTCTACAAAATAGTTGCAAGTTTCTGTTACAATCAGTACTTCAAATCAGTAATCATAACCAAAAATATTCATTCCGCATGCGGTTCCCATGTGCAGAAGGTTGATGAAATGAGTTTCATGAGAACCGGTTAGATTAGTCAAAACTCATAGAGGATTTGGGACCCATCAAAATTGCTAGAGAATGAGTAATACCGGTCCTAAAAATTGGTTAAATTAGGGATAACATGTAAAAGTGTCCGGGGCTTGGAGTAGCCATGGAGAAGATCTGGGATCGAGCCCGGGTTCCTTCATTAATGAGAGGGTGGCTAATTTATCCCACCTATTATCTCAAAAAAACATGTAAAAATGTCATATGTCAAACCTAATTTTAGGGACACGCCTGCGCGTTAGGTGCAGGTTTTCAGAATATAATAATTACTTGCCCAAAAACCAAAGCCAATATTGTCTTGTTGTTCCAGACATCAATGTTTAACAATTCTTTTTAAATGGAATACTTGATAACTGTGTGAAGTAAAAGAAAAAAAAATGACAAAACATATCCATATATGCATGAAAATGAACATGTAAAGTATATTTAGACATGATTTCTTGCACATTAGTTTTTAATTTTTTTAATAGTCAATATCTTTATTTGAATACCAAGTCGTATTTTATTTGTTCCTTTATAATACATATATATTAGAATTAGATGTTAATTTAACATTTCATGACTGTCAAAATCTTTTGGTACTTTTTTAGATTAATACTATATATTTTATAAGTTGTAAGTTGATACTAAGAAATTAAGTGATACCTAAATAGATAACTTGTTTTGGAATTTCCAATTGAATACACACACACAAACAACTAGTTTACATCATGTGTTGTGGTTATGAACCAATGGTAATAATAAAAACCGTCAATGTTTAAGCTGATTATTTTTAAACAATGTTAATTATTTAAATCATTAAATTTGAGTTTCAACTTTAAAGCAATTATACAGTGTTTATAAGAAAATCTAAAGAATCGATTATCCAATAAATATTTTTTATTTTATTATGCTTGAATAAAATAAATTTGGTGTTAAAATTAAAATATCATTGTTCTCTTGAAATTTTTTTTAAAATACCCTAATTTTCTAATTTTCTTTACTATCAATCGTTTGACCATAAGATCCAAAAATAGATTAAGGAAATTGAATTTAGCCTAATTTTTTAAATATTTTTCATGAATTCATTACCTAGTTAATTTCTAAGCAAAAATAGTTATTTAAATGGTGAAATTTTAACATCAACCTTAAAGTAACTATAAACAAAGAAGGTAAAGAAATTATTGTTGTTTGAACTATTTTTTTCATTAGGTTTGCATAAAAAAAAGTGATATTCTTAGATATTTTTGTTATTTAGATACAAATATTATTGTTTCTCTTTCGTTTTTAACTTTTCTAAATTCATATCCATTATTCTTAGCCATAAAAGTCAAGGATAGATTAAGGTACTGCAAAAAGAACCAAGGACAAAAATGGGAAGTGAAAAATAGTGTTTTTACCAAAAAGATGTGTTGATTTGCAAAAAAATCTTTTGACCAACCCATCTTTGCATTAGTATACTTGCATGGACCCCATGACCCATGCGAAACGCATGGGGCAAAACTGATCCGATAGATTTTTTTTTGTATATTGTAAAACCCAAAATAAGTTGCATACATTTCTGTACTTTATCATAGAAGATTTTCTTTTTTGATGTTAAGAGGTCTTTTTTGAGTCTTTATTGATGAGAGACCTGATTGAGAGACCCGATTTAAGTGGTCTTTTTCAGAATATTTCGAGCTGGGCCAAGTAGCCCGTCTCGAAATATATTGAAAAAAGTTAAAGTGCGGTATACATCCATCCAAATATACATCACACCCCAAACATCTAAGGAAAAGAATTGAGTATCACCAAATATAATCACCGACAAGGAAAAGAAAAACCCCAACAGATACATCATAGGGTTCATTTTAGTAGAAGCTATTAACACATTATATTAAAAGAAAGAACCACTCTCTCATGTCCTCCCCACTTCACCTCTAAACTCCATCTCACTTTGAGCATAGGGTAATCTCCATTGAGAACCCACCTCTACTTCCATTTCATCTTCCTTTTTCTTAGCTAAAATTTCATCATGAACACTCTGCTTCTTTCTTCTTTTCCATCTTTTGCCTTATTCATTCTTTTCTTCCAAGCACTTGATCTCCAAACAACTCTCTTTTGATCACATACTTACCTCCATTCTTTTTACCTGTTCTTTATATTCCACTATCTTTCCAAGCATCTTCTTTTTCTCTTCATATGAAACTTTCTCTACAACGTCTTCAAGGTGTTTGTGGAAATTTCTCAACTACATTTTCTTCAACCTCTTCTTTTTCTCCGGCACTTTCTCTATGCCTTGTGGGGCTTCTAAATTTTTGCTTAATTTGAATTCAAAAGCCAATATGCCTAAACCCAATCATGCTGGGAAGAAAAATGGAAAAGCTTCGAAAAACGGCGAGACTTCTCATTGTAACACCCGAGCCCAATAGTACTATTTCTGTTACTAGTTGAGTGTTAGGCATTGCTCATTTCAATTATCTTGCTTGTTTGGTGCTAGTTGCTAAATTTTAACCGGCTAAGTCATTTTTGCCTATAACAAATTTTAACACCTAAAATGAAATTAAAAATATCCATATTGGCCTACTCGTCACCACTAGTCGCGTGGTAGCGTCCGCGCGTCGAGATTTCATCCCGTTCGGTGAAACGGGCGAGTTTGGACGGCTACGCGCGCGTGCAAGTGTCCGACTTGGGGGCATGCATTTTAATCATAAAACATCTCATTTTAAAATTTGGAAACCGCTTAAAATCCTATTATTTGAATTTCAAATATTTGGGCGCAACCCGGGCGCAATTTGGAAATGTTTCATTTAGCGCCGAAATACCCATTTAAATTTAATAATCTAAACTATGTAATATATATATTTCTGTTACCTAATATAACGTTTAAATCTTTTTTAAATCTTTATTTTCAATCTCTTTTCGTTTCTCAGCCAATCACGAGGCTAAATCTCTCGTGGGCCCCTCCAACTCTCTCTCTCTCTCCGCCTCTCTATCTCTCTCTCTCTCTCCTAAAATCTCTCTCTCCCTCTCTCCTATAACCCTCTCTCTCTCTCTATTTTATATTTTTCCCACGATTCCTCGTCCTCGTCTTCACGAGAAACCCTCGAATCCCACCGCAGCAAACCCCAGCCACCTCGTCGCCGTCGCCGCCGCAGTCCCCGCGCCGACGAGACCACCACCTTCATCCTCGCCTCCACAGCCTCGACCGCACCCCGTTCCTCCCTTCTCCCTCCTTCAGCGCCAGCACCCAACGCCACCGCCACCTGCACGCTGTGCTGCTGTCGCCGCCGCCTCCCATCGCCGACGACGTCAACTTCCTCCCTTCACCCTCGTCCCGACCTCTTCACCGTCTTCCTTCTTCCCTCGCCGGACTGCAGTCTTTGAACCCGAGCCTAACCCTAGCACCAAACCCTAGTTCGCCGGAGATCGCGCCGTCGACTCTCTTTGTCGTCGCCAGTGCACCGCCGACCACCTCCTCTTCCCCCTACGATCCAGACCAAGCCAGTTCCTCCCCTCCTCACCATCCCTCCTCTTCTTGCAACCGACAGCCAGGACTGCCGCTGCCGCTGCTTCGCCGGCGCCCCATCGCCGTCGAACTCGTCGCGGTTGACACCCGTGCCATCCCTCGAAGTACTCCGGTCCGTGTGGTCCCGCTGTTCGTTGTTTGGACTCGATCCGTGACCCGTGCATCCGTCGCGTGTTTTTCGCCGACGCTACGTTCGTGTTTTCCGGTTTGCGAAACCGTCGAGGCAAGTATCCGAATACTTGCTCTAACATGCTAATATACAATATCGAGTCTTGCTATACATTTAATTATCATATTATTTAATATAACAACACAGTTGATGGTAATATCGATATTATGGTATAACTTAGAATTGACGATTGCAATTATCATTAACATTGAATCATTATAGTAGATTCATGCAATTATCTGGTCTGCTATTAATCCATGCTTTTAACTAACTAAATCATTCAGATCGTTCTTGCTTTTAATTGTTAGATCATCCATGTGACAATTATTTATGCTTTAGTTTTAATTTCATATAGCTTCATTACTTTCTGTTATCGATATTGCACTACCTTGTGAATATTGCACCCCAAGGGTGCTTGAACCTGTTAATAAGATAATACAATTACACTATAGTAATGCACCATTGCGATTAAATGAACTGTTATTGTTATTTACTTTATTTCCTGCTGTTGTTCCTTATTCGCTTCTATTCCTGTTATGAGCACACCTTCGGTTGCATTACATATTGACCTGACCTTGCTACACATGACATATATATACATACCGATGCACCGGACATGGTACCCTTTACTACCAACTCAACCTGTTGTACCATGACCTGACTTGTTACCTGATCTCATGCCTAATGCCAACAAACCTGACTTGGGGTCCTCATGGACCATTCCTGTTGTCTATCCAGACAAACCTGCTTTTACCTGATTCTGTGTTGGTATTAGTTTTGGATTACTGAATACCTGACCTGACATACATAACTTGGGGGTATGGGAAAATCAAAGGTGAAACCGACTTGTAACTCAACAGTTCGATACCTGTTCTGATCAGTCTTACGGGCTTGGCCAGTCCGGGAGTGATGATGCTGACATCACTCGTCCATCCTGCTACCTATTTGTAATACCCAGTTTTTCTTATACGTCTAAATCCGTATTTCTTCTACCCATAAGATTTATTTATAATTATCTATTTAGTTTCAAAATTCTATTAAACCCAGATCATATCTTTTCTTTCCTCTGTCTCAGCCATTTTTTCCTGTTGTTGAATTTAGAACACAAAACAAAAATCTTTTCCATTTGATTTCTCCCCGCAGCCGCCTCAACCCAAACCACAAACTATAATTATTTTTCCCAGCACAATTTCCTCTACCAAAATTTACTCTCAAATCCCTTTTAATTTATTTGGCCCATTCTTATTTTTTCCTCATAAAATTCCTAGCCTTTTCTTTAAGCCCAAACTTTTAGCTGGCCCATCTCACCCCGATCAACCCAACACACATCTTATTTAAATAAATTCCTAACTTAAAGCTTCGGCCCGGCCCTCACTTTCCTTTCCCTCTCACAATTATTCTTTTATCTTTGCCAGCCCACATCTCTTTTTCTGTTTAACTCCTCAACTATATTCTCTGTCCGGCCCAGCCCTATTCTTCTTTATTAAATTTCCTTTCCCTAATATCTATATTTTTCAGCCCATCCTCTAAATCAATTAAAACCCCTTTTAAATTTTTCCTCAATTGGCAGCCACATCTTTCTCTTCTAATTCCTTAATTGTTTTCCCGGCCCACTCCTTATATATGTTTCCATTTATTTTTCCTTTAATTTTTCTTAGCCCAGCCCGCTACCTTTTCCCCTCAATTAACCCATTTTTCCCTCATTCCCTGGCCCGGCCCGGCCCACTCTTCCTCACCCGCGCTCGCTCCCTCAACCCGACCCGCTTAGCCCTGTTCATCTTCCCCTTTTAAATTCCCAACGGCTACTTCCTTACCTCGCGCGCGCGATCCACGATCTCCGCCGTTTGCCACGCCCTCGCCCTCGCTCTGCCGTTACCCCACGACGCGCACTTCCCCTCTAACTCCCATCGCCTCATTTCCCTCACGTCACTCGTTCTCTTTCCTCCTTCTTTTTCCCTCACCCCCGCACCATCGACGTCGTCATCATCTTCGTCGATGTCCCAACCCAACTTCATCACCCTCACCCTCGCACCCATCTCGATCCTCACCTACTGCACGCCGAAGAGCTCCTCTGTTGTCCCGCTACTACTCGTCGACCCCACCAGCGTCGTCGTCGTCATCATCCCTTGCACCCTCTCTCTCGTTGCCCCTCTCTCTCTCTCGCTGTGTGTTTTCCCTCTCTCTCTCCTACCTCTAATTCCCCCCCCCCCTCTCTCTAAACCTAACTCTCTCTCCCTCACTCCCCATCTCCCTCTCTATATCCCCTCTGTGTCCCTCTCTCTCTCTCACTCTCTCTGTCTCTCTCCCCCTGCCTCTCTCTCTCTCTCACTCTGTCTCTCTCCCTCCCCCTGCCTCTCTCTCTCTCTCTCTCTCTCACTCTGTCTCTCTCTCTCTCCCTGAGTTCTCTCTCTCTCTCTCTCTCTCTAACACAGTTTACTCACTCTCTATCTCCCCCTCTGTACTCTCCCCTTCTCACTACACACTCTCCCTTTCTCTCTCTGTCTTTAACTTTCCCTCTCTCTCTCTAACACTCTCACCATCGTCATCATCACCTATCGTCGAACCCTTGACGTGCAAGGCCCAAGCTTCAAAGCCGAGCCCGATCACCAAGCTGCGAGCCCCCGCTGGCCGAGAACCGACCCAAGATCACCCGGGGCCATTACCGTCGTGGTGCTAGCTCGTCGCGTGACCGTACTGTACCTGCTGCCGTACAACCCCGGGACACCCCAGGCAAGTTTTTACTTGCTTACATGCTATTTTACTTAAGTTATAATTGTTAAATGCCTAGATTATAAAGTTACGAGTTTAAAACTATTATGTGCCGTAACTGTTCGATACTTGTTCCCTTAGAAAAACATTATCAAATTTGACGGAACTCAATGGTGTAGGTTGGCCCGTAGGGTTATGAACATAGTGTGTGAATTTCGTTGGATAATTTGATTGTTAAAGACTAAAACAACTGCCCCCAAGTTTAACCGTAAAACTGAAATTTTACTGTACCTGAAAACCGTTAAATTTACCATAAATCATATACATACTATATTAGTGCGTTCGAGGGCTCAAAACGAAGCCAACTCGACGAGCTTTAATCCTACACTGGTTTCCTGACATTTCTGTATTTAAACTGTGATGATATTCGGGTCGGAGTGCGACTCTGGACTGCAGTCCAGAGCTACTCCAATCATTGCTTGCTGTTCCGTATTGGACACCATAGGAATTACTTAACTCGTAGATTACGGAACTCCGCTGCTTATTGTAGGTAACTCTGTTAGCTAGACAACACAATTAATTTCATCATGTTTCGTTATCATTTACTATTTAATCTGTAATTTAGAAGATCGGGACACATAACAGTCCCAGCAGATTCAGAATTGACATGTTGATATTAAACAGATTATAACTCCTAACGTACAGACGCGATTGAAGATCCGTTTATTGCGTTGAAAACTTTACTGAAAACCCTAGAATTCATCCAACTGTAGCGTCGCTAAATTATGATCCCAACTGGGGTTAAAATGCGTTGCGAAATGGATTCCTGATTCTGAAACTGGATTTCCAGCCGCGTGCGCTTAAAATGAAACAGTTATAACTAATGATCCTGAAACCCGTTTGACCTGAAACAAAATTCTAAGAATAGATAACTGAACATATTGAATACTATCTGTTTATCATTTCGCTAAATTATATACATATGTTTCATGATAAATCGTGCAAGTGATAGACTGCTGTTTTTATGATACCTTAGTTGTGCTTCTTATACTGTTCATGCATCAGATCATACCTATATCATTGTAGTGATAACCTAGTGACATCGTGCATTTACCCAGTGTTAGATTTTAGTGTTGATTGTGGCAAGTACGTCAGTGTTCGTGTATTCGTGATTAAGTGAAAGTGATACGTACTTGTGCATAATCAGTGTCCCTTTTATTCTATTACATTGTCGACGTCTGTGGGATGCGTGTACGTGTGACTATAAGTGGTATGGGACACTTATGGAAGCGCTTGCACGGATGTCATAGATAAGGCATCCGACACTGCCATTTGTCTTAGGTATTAGTCGGGACGTGCTTGATGGAGGTCCCGCCTCCAGTTCTCGCGCAGACTTGTCACGGATCGATTAGTATTTAGGGTGATGGTTAGCGTTTGATGCAGACCACGGGGTGTGGGGTAGTTCAAGTGTGAATTCAACAGAATCTCGGGAGTCCCATGCCGGCTTATATATTTAGGGAGTTATATGGAGATTTACAGGGTATGTGCTATATCACCGTGATACACTCGTTACATGTTGGGCCCGTGGTCCCTTGCCCTTGGGTTCTACCCTTGGGTGGAGGACACTCGCGAGTGGTTGACTCTCACACTTGGACTGACGATAGGCTTATTGACCTGTGCAGTGAGACTTAGAGACCGATAGGGTTACTGTCATTTACATTCCTTCTATACTGTGTTGACATTTCGTGACATATTGTTATACTGCTTTACTTTTCCGCTGCATTGATCTCTGCTCATTCATATTCATGCTGTTTTACCGTTATTCACATCTATTACTACTGTTAGAACTGTTACTTGATTATATACATTATATTGCTATTGTGTCGCTCTGACGACCTGAGTATGCATGCTCAGTGTGAGAAGACGATTTAGCCTGGACCAGTGCATCACAGACTTCTTGACTTGCCTTCCCGAGTTACATTCATTTGTTCCACCTCAGGTCAGTCTTTACATTGTTTACTTCAGTTACTGCATTTCTCATTACCTGCGCATTATATGCTGTTTACCATGATAAACTAGAAGCCGAAGTGTGACTACGGCAGGACATTTCCTTGACCGTAGGAGCATGGCTGGCCTTGTCTATCCCTCGTATTCCGTATTTTGGGAAGCGGGGCGTGACATGGTTTAGTTGGTATCAGAGCCAGGTTTTGCATCGACTGGGATTGCAGTTTTCCGTGTACAGTTTGGCAATCTAAGACATCCTTCGGTCTAGATTGTACATTGTCACTCTTGATCCATATTCACATCGTGTGTTCAGCTATTCATTCACTATGGTTTCGGGAGACTTGACAAGGGTACGTGGTGGCAATTACACTACCGTACTCTATTCAAGTGACTTAAAGTGATACAGTTGATTCTCCACTTGTAATAAAATTCATCATCTCTGATATTCTTGAATCCTTGTTCCATCCATATCATATTCCGATTCATTTAGCGTGTGACTCATATCATTCTCGAAATTGTTGTTTCAGGATCATGTCTTCCAACGACTCTTCATCTTTATCCGCTCCCCAGAATCAGACTGTTGAGATTCTGAGTGTACTGCAAGGTTTAAAGGAAGCCCAGGAGCGAACAAACGACTTGTTGGCTAAAGGACTAGAAAGACAGGTGAATCAGGCACCAGCGGGAGTCTCCAATCATAAAGGGACCCCTATTGGACGAGGAAAGGAGAAGAAGTTGAAGCGTCAACAGAAGCATCAGAAGAACCCGTGCTGTGGATATTGTAAGAGGCCAGGACACCTTCAGAGGGATTGTCGCCGTGCCCATGGGAAATGTCTGATATGCGGTTCCAACAAACACCTCATCAACGGCTGCCCAGAAAGGAAAGAACTGCAAGGAAGAAACTCGTCCACACTCCCCACTTCTGCCAATTGAGGATTATCGCGTAGTTCGAACTTCGACGATAAGGCGGACCTATCGCAGGATTCAACTCACGCGACGGAAATGCAACGTTATAGTAGTCGAAGAAGGATTTTTTTCATGATTATCTACTTTCAGCATTAATGTTGTTATCTTTTGTGAATATTTCTTTCAGTTTGAGACCTTGTATCCACTGAACTTTTGATTTAATGCAATAAAATAATGTATCATTCTCTTGTTTTCTCCTTATTCATATTATTCGTGATCACAGCGTTTCTATCCTGATTTTCAATTCCTGCAACCGCATATCTTTCTATACTTCGTACACTTGACTATTCTTCTTGATGTATTCTGTTGTTTAATCATGACTTTCCTTTCCATAACTTGGCCACCGGGAGCAGCGCCGCATTTGGATGAAGATGCGCAATCCTGCGTATCCTTAGACCACACGATGATGAGTTCAGACGATGAGATCAACAGTCCCCAGGTCAACTTCGGAAACAACGATTCAGAGGACGAAGGTGTAGCCGCCCCAGAGTTTAACGTGTTAGCTGATTCCGACGAGGAAGAAGGAGATCCTGAAGAGAACCCTATAGAGTAAGACCCGATAGAGCAAGATCCCGATGAAGACCCCGAGGAAGAACCGATGGAAGAAAACCCAGTGGAAGAAAATCCCATGGAAGAAAATGCAGAAGAAGAAAACCACATGGGATCAGACCTCGATAAAGAAGTTCTATCCGAGGATGAAGGACCAGAAGATCAAGACCCTGCCATGAAAGAACTTCCTTTAGCGATACCTGTGAGGCGCTATGGAAATGGACGCCCCTACCTGAGTGCGCGGGCCTACCGCAACCTGCTGAACCTCCACAACCGCGGTTGACGGAATTTTCCCTTGATATTGTCTCCTGGCCAAATAAGATGTGTATAGTTTAGGGCCACTTTTCGTCTTGGGGATGCTTTGTTTCAGATTTTCTGGATGAAATAAATCTTCTGAATTCATAAACCTTTGATTATAGTTTCACTTGATACTTGTTTATTGCCATATCCATTTACCTTTCTGCTGAGATCCCGGACTGTCCATCCCTACCCATTGTATGGTTTTCAACCGTTTGATTAGAAAGTACCGCCCCTTGATCCTTGGAATGAGCCACCATTCACTCTTCGCCTGTGCCTCGTTTGTAATCCTTCTGGGAGGAGAAAATTTTGGAGAAACCTCCGAGTTCGTTAACCCTTCACATCTTGATTCATATGTTGTACCGACCATTATCCTACCCATACTTCTTCCCTTGAAGTCATTTGTTGTTCGCCCCTACATCCTGTGTTGACCCGCACTCCCTTGTAGTCATAACCTAACTAGCCTATGCAATTTTGTGTTCTTCCTATTACCCTAACTATATATAGGGACCGTATTATTCAAAAATTTAGTTTTCATCATTTTGGTCAGTGTTATCGATTACTCCGTTTTTGTATTTTAAGTACACTATTATTTTCATTTTCAGTAGCGCAACCATACACCGCACATATTTTATTCCATATTACTCATTTTTTTTTCATTATGTGAGTTTTCTAAGATATTTTAAAACCACTTGACCGATACGTTTTCATAAAATGGCTTAACCTACCGACTACTTTTCACTACTTTATTCTCGTTACCTCATTTCGAGTGTCGTGCCTATGTTTACTATTTTGAGTGGTTGATCCTTATATTTATTAACTCTGTTTGCTATTTTTGATGTATTTAGATGCGCACACATTCGGGTTTTGATTTTATTGAACATGCATTGCTTATTTCCGTTCGTTATAGTTATCTATATTCTCGTGTACTTATAGTTCGTTCTTATAATTGTTCCTACCGTATACTTATTTAAATACTTTCTGTTGTATGTTATTCTGCATGTATATATATATATATATATATATATATATCTTCACAATTTCATTCACCTGTTTTAAGTAAACCTTTATGAATTAGCTTATGATTTGGTAGTTTTCGTTTTTGATTTTACAACTTATCGTTTAGTCTTAAATTTCGAGGACGAAATTTTTGTAAGGGTGGTATGATGTAATACCCAGTTTTTCTTATACGTCTAAATCCGTATTTCTTCTACCCATAAGATTTATTTATAATTATCTATTTAGTTTCAAAATTCTATTAAACCCAGATCATATCTTTTCTTTCCTCTGTCTCAGCCATTTTTTCCTGTTGTTGAATTTAGAACACAAAACAAAAATCTTTTCCATTTGATTTCTCCCCGCAGCCGCCTCAACCCAAACCACAAACTATAATTATTTTTCCCAGCACAATTTCCTCTACCAAAATTTACTCTCAAATCCCTTTTAATTTATTTGGCCCATTCTTATTTTTTCCTCATAAAATTCCTAGCCTTTTCTTTAAGCCCAAACTTTTAGCTGGCCCATCTCACCCCGATCAACCCAACACACATCTTATTTAAATAAATTCCTAACTTAAAGCTTCGGCCCGGCCCTCACTTTCCTTTCCCTCTCACAATTATTCTTTTATCTTTGCCAGCCCACATCTCTTTTTCTGTTTAACTCCTCAACTATATTCTCTGTCCGGCCCAGCCCTATTCTTCTTTATTAAATTTCCTTTCCCTAATATCTATATTTTTCAGCCCATCCTCTAAATCAATTAAAACCCCTTTTAAATTTTTCCTCAATTGGCAGCCACATCTTTCTCTTCTAATTCCTTAATTGTTTTCCCGGCCCACTCCTTATATATGTTTCCATTTATTTTTCCTTTAATTTTTCTTAGCCCAGCCCGCTACCTTTTCCCCTCAATTAACCCATTTTTCCCTCATTCCCTGGCCCGGCCCGGCCCACTCTTCCTCACCCGCGCTCGCTCCCTCAACCCGACCCGCTTAGCCCTGTTCATCTTCCCCTTTTAAATTCCCAACGGCTACTTCCTTACCTCGCGCGCGCGATCCACGATCTCCGCCGTTTGCCACGCCCTCGCCCTCGCTCTGCCGTTACCCCACGACGCGCACTTCCCCTCTAACTCCCATCGCCTCATTTCCCTCACGTCACTCGTTCTCTTTCCTCCTTCTTTTTCCCTCACCCCCGCACCATCGACGTCGTCATCATCTTCGTCGATGTCCCAACCCAACTTCATCACCCTCACCCTCGCACCCATCTCGATCCTCACCTACTGCACGCCGAAGAGCTCCTCTGTTGTCCCGCTACTACTCGTCGACCCCACCAGCGTCGTCGTCGTCATCATCCCTTGCACCCTCTCTCTCGTTGCCCCTCTCTCTCTCTCGCTGTGTGTTTTCCCTCTCTCTCTCCTACCTCTAATTCCCCCCCCTCTCTCTAAACCTAACTCTCTCTCCCTCACTCCCCATCTCCCTCTCTATATCCCCTCTGTGTCCCTCTCTCTCTCTCACTCTCTCTGTCTCTCTCCCCCTGCCTCTCTCTCTCTCTCTCTCACTCTGTCTCTCTCCCTCCCCCTGCCTCTCTCTCTCTCTCTCTCTCTCACTCTGTCTCTCTCTCTCTCCCTGAGTTCTCTCTCTCTCTCTCTCTCTAACACAGTTTACTCACTCTCTATCTCCCCCTCTGTACTCTCCCCTTCTCACTACACACTCTCCCTTTCTCTCTCTGTCTTTAACTTTCCCTCTCTCTCTCTAACACTCTCACCATCGTCATCATCACCTATCGTCGAACCCTTGACGTGCAAGGCCCAAGCTTCAAAGCCGAGCCCGATCACCAAGCTGCGAGCCCCCGCTGGCCGAGAACCGACCCAAGATCACCCGGGGCCATTACCGTCGTGGTGCTAGCTCGTCGCGTGACCGTACTGTACCTGCTGCCGTACAACCCCGGGACACCCCAGGCAAGTTTTTACTTGCTTACATGCTATTTTACTTAAGTTATAATTGTTAAATGCCTAGATTATAAAGTTACGAGTTTAAAACTATTATGTGCCGTAACTGTTCGATACTTGTTCCCTTAGAAAAACATTATCAAATTTGACGGAACTCAATGGTGTAGGTTGGCCCGTAGGGTTATGAACATAGTGTGTGAATTTCGTTGGATAATTTGATTGTTAAAGACTAAAACAACTGCCCCCAAGTTTAACCGTAAAACTGAAATTTTACTGTACCTGAAAACCGTTAAATTTACCATAAATCATATACATACTATATTAGTGCGTTCGAGGGCTCAAAACGAAGCCAACTCGACGAGCTTTAATCCTACACTGGTTTCCTGACATTTCTGTATTTAAACTGTGATGATATTCGGGTCGGAGTGCGACTCTGGACTGCAGTCCAGAGCTACTCCAATCATTGCTTGCTGTTCCGTATTGGACACCATAGGAATTACTTAACTCGTAGATTGCGGAACTCCGCTGCTTATTGTAGGTAACTCTGTTAGCTAGACAACACAATTAATTTCATCATGTTTCGTTATCATTTACTATTTAATCTGTAATTTAGAAGATCGGGACACATAACAGTCCCAGCAGATTCAGAATTGACATGTTGATATTAAACAGATTATAACTCCTAACTTACAGACGCGATTGAAGATCCGTTTATTGCGTTGAAAACTTTACTGAAAACCCTAGAATTCATCCAACTGTAGCGTCGCTAAATTATGATCCCAACTGGGGTTAAAATGCGTTGCGAAATGGATTCCTGATTCTGAAACTGGATTTCCAGCCGCGTGCGCTTAAAATGAAACAGTTATAACTAATGATCCTGAAACCCGTTTGACCTGAAACAAAATTCTAAGAATAGATAACTGAACATATTGAATACTATCTGTTTATCATTTCGCTAAATTATATACATATGTTTCATGATAAATCGTGCAAGTGATAGACTGCTGTTTTTATGATACCTTAGTTGTGCTTCTTATACTGTTCATGCATCAGATCATACCTATATCATTGTAGTGATAACCTAGTGACATCGTGCATTTACCCAGTGTTAGATTTTAGTGTTGATTGTGGCAAGTACGTCAGTGTTCGTGTATTCGTGATTAAGTGAAAGTGATACGTACTTGTGCATAATCAGTGTCCCTTTTATTCTATTACATTGTCGACGTCTGTGGGATGCGTGTACGTGTGACTATAAGTGGTATGGGACACTTATGGAAGCGCTTGCACGGATGTCATAGATAAGGCATCCGACACTGCCATTTGTCTTAGGTATTAGTCGGGACGTGCTTGATGGAGGTCCCGCCTCCAGTTCTCGCGCAGACTTGTCACGGATCGATTAGTATTTAGGGTGATGGTTAGCGTTTGATGCAGACCACGGGGTGTGGGGTAGTTCAAGTGTGAATTCAACAGAATCTCGGGAGTCCCATGCCGGCTTATATATTTAGGGAGTTATATGGAGATTTACAGGGTATGTGCTATATCACCGTGATACACTCGTTACATGTTAGGCCCGTGGTCCCTTGCCCTTGGGTTCTACCCTTGGGTGGAGGACACTCGCGAGTGGTTGACTCTCACACTTGGACTGACGATAGGCTTATTGACCTGTGCAGTGAGACTTAGAGACCGATAGGGTTACTGTCATTTACATTCCTTCTATACTGTGTTGACATTTCGTGACATATTGTTATACTGCTTTACTTTTCCGCTGCATTGATCTCTGCTCATTCATATTCATGCTGTTTTACCGTTATTCACATCTATTACTACTGTTAGAACTGTTACTTGATTATATACATTATATTGCTATTGTGTCGCTCTGACGACCTGAGTATGCATGCTCAGTGTGAGAAGACGATTTAGCCTGGACCAGTGCATCACAGACTTCTTGACTTGCCTTCCCGAGTTACATTCATTTGTTCCACCTCAGGTCAGTCTTTACATTGTTTACTTCAGTTACTGCATTTCTCATTACCTGCGCATTATATGCTGTTTACCATGATAAACTAGAAGCCGAAGTGTGACTACGGCAGGACATTTCCTTGACCGTAGGAGCATGGCTGGCCTTGTCTATCCCTCGTATTCCGTATTTTGGGAAGCGGGGCGTGACACTATTACTGCCTAGCGGCACGTCTCGGATTCAGCCCCGAGGGTCTTGACCGTGGTCCCGGGCATGCACGGGATACTATTGAGTTACATCGACGAGTCATTAATTGATTTCAAAGACTTTAGAATAGCAACCTGATAGAACAGTTAGTTACCCACTACACACTACCCTGCACTGCTGTTCATATTATTATTCATGTTTACTTTCTGCATTGCTTATTACCATGTTCATATTATATTACTCGTTGACATGACGCGCTGACGTCTGGGTTTTGCATGGCCCAGATTCTTTACCACTGTCGACGACCGAGCAGGAGTACTTCAGCCATCAGGCTGATCTGTGAGTTCTATAGTGATTAGTTCATTTATTTCATTTCATTTCCAGATGTGAGCCCGCATTATGGGACGTACTATCTATTTATTGTATTGGATCATTTGCTTCCGCACTTATTGTTCATTGACTCTTGTTATTATGGATTTGGACATGTGTTAGATTAGTTTATTTATCTTGTTCTTGATATCTTTACAGCCGTAATGTGACTGTGGATGGATACTTCCTACCCACAGGTAGCATGGTTGGCTATGTCACGTGCCCAATCTTGCGTACTCTGGGAAGCGGGGCATGACATGGTTCTTTTGGTATCAGAGCCATATGTTAGTTGGGTTGATTCTTTGTAGTTGGGTATTGTACCCGATACACGAATCAGAATACCCGTGCTTAGGAAACATGTCCTACCACCTTGACCGTCTTACCATTCTTGAATCATATTCTTCCTGATTATATCTTGTACGGCGTGCAAACTTACTTTGCATTGTCAACTCGAAAACCTAATTTCTTGTTATCTCTAGGACTTAGGCGACTTGGGTGGAGTTAAGTAATTGCGGCTATGATACCGCGGCATAGCTACAATGCGGTACTCTATTTAAGTATCTTGGAGTTCTAGCCTTGATTTATATATTTGAATCTATCATCATGCTAATGTTGGGTGTTTTGATTTCAGGAACATGGCAGATAAGAATTTCAAGACGTATCAGAGGCGCGTAGATGAAGCCGCCATGTTGGGAGTGATACGTGGGATGTTGGAGAATCAGAAGAGGCAAACTGAGCTGATCCAGCAGCAAGCAGATTCATTTCAGGAGGGTTTGCAGGCCATTCGGCAGTCCGTAAACACAGCTGTAGCGAAGCCAGTTGACCGAGTAGGGACCGTGGCAGATTTCAGACGTTTGGGTCCTACTACTTTCACTGGTTTGGAGGAGCCGTTGCCAGCCGAACAGTGGCTAGTGGACACGGAGAATTTGCTGATTGCGGCACAGATCCCAGAGGACAAGAGAGTTGATGTGGTGCGCATTCAGCTAGTGGATTATGCCCGAGAGTGGTGGCTGGTGGAGGAGACCCGCTTGCCCAAGCCAATCAGTTGGGCGGATTTCTCTAAAAGTTTCCTGGAGAAGTTCTTCCCGCGGACTGCACGGGAGGAAATGGAAGAGAAATTTATTGGGCTGAGGCAAAATGGAGCACCTGTGGACGTACATGCAGCGGAATGGACGAGACTCAGCCGCTTCGCTGGACCCTTAGTCGCCAAGGAGGCAGACAGGGCGCGAAGGTTCTTGCGCAGTTTGGATGTGGACATCCAGAGGCAGATTGTCTCCCTGGGTTTGACCACTTTCTCGCAGGTTCTTACGGCAGCCAGAGAGCAGCAGAGTTTATCGGGAATGAATGGGAACCTTCAACAGACAGCAGTTGCGGCCCGGAAGCCCGCATTTGTACCTAACCGAGATCATGGGCGCAGAGGTATTCCAGTGGACCGTCGAGGTGTAGCACCCATGAAGAAACCCGTGATTGTTGATCGAAGAAAGAGCGTGACCTGTGACTACTGCCATTTACCTGGGCACGTGCATAAGGAGTGTCGAAGGAGACTGGGACTTTGTCTGGTGTGTGGAGCGGCCGATCACGCAGTTGGTGCTTGTCTGTCGAAGTTTCGCACGAGAGATGATATACAGAAGCCTCCGCAGAGACCGTTCCAAGGGCAGAAACAGCTGACTCAAGGACATAATCAGGCTCGAGCTTTCACGTTGACAGCTGAGGAAGCTAAGGCATCAGGAGAAGTGGTTTCAGGTACTTTACTCGTTCATGGTTTTCCCGCATTGGCATTATTTGATTCCGGAGCATCCCACTGTTTTATGTCATCCAAATTTATAACTACACACTCGATTACCTGCACGACCCTGTCTAGTTTTTGGGACATACACACTGGGAATAGGAAAATCATAGCTAGCAGGGAATGTAGAGATTGTACAATTGTTGTGTGCGGACGGGAGCTTTTTGCAGATTTCTTGGTGATAGATACGGGCAGCTATGAAGTTGTCTTGGGAATGGATTTTCTTGGCACTTTCCACGCCCACATTGACTGTAGGGCAAGGAAGGTAATTTTCCAGATTCCCGGGCACCCTGAGTTTACCTTTACTGGGGGAAGCAGTTCTGTCGGGCCAGTCGAGTTCAGGGCTAGGCCGACACGCAGTGTTCTTGCAGCAATGGAAGTTGATAGTAATGAAGAGCCGGCAGTTGTTCGCGACTTTATGGATGTATTTGCAGATATATCGGGCTTACCGCCGAAGCGAGACGTGGAGTTCGCAATTGACCTTATTCCTGGTGCAACGCCAGTATCGAAATCTTATTATCCGATGGCACCAGTGGAATTGGAAGAAGTTAAGAAACAAGTTGGTGAATTACTTGAGAAGGGTTGGATTCGAAACAGCAACTCGCCTTGGGGAGCTCCAGTTCTTTTAGTAAAGAAGAAGGATGGCACGAGAAGGATGTGCATTGATTATCGAGAATTGAACCGGGTGACTATTAAGAACAAGTACCCGATCCCTCGCATTGGAGAACTTTTTGAGCAGCTTAGTGGCGCGAGGGTATTTTCGAAACTGGATTTACGATCCGGATATCATCAGGTCCGAGTGAAAGCAGAAGACATTTGCAAGACGGCGTTTCGAACTCGGTATGGACATTTCGAGTATCTGGTGATGCCCTTCGGAGTGACGAATGCGCCGGCAATATTCATGGATTTGATGAACAGAATCTTTTCACCATTCTTGGACCAGTTTATTGTGGTATTCATTGACGATATTCTGGTGTACTCGAAGAGTCCGGAGGAGCATGCTGAGCATTTGAAGATCGCACTGCAGACGCTGAGACAAGAGAAATTGTATGCGAAGATGGGTAAGTGCGAATTCTGGCTGGAAGAAGTGAAATTTCTGGGGCATGTCGTGTCGGGCGATGGGATCGCCGTCGATCCCGAGAAGATTGCAGCGGTTCGAGATTGGCCTATTCCAAGAAATGTGGCTGAGATAAGAAGTTTCCTTGGTTTGGCCAGATACTACAGGAGATTTGTGGAGAATTTCGCTCGTTTGGCCGAGCCGTTGACCAAGCTCACGCGCAAGGAAGTACCTTTTATTTGGACGGATGGATGTGCATTGGCCTTCGAGACGTTGAAGCAGAAGTTGATAACCGCCCCGATCCTGACCGTACCAGACAATTCAGGAGGACTGGTGATTCACAGCGACGCATCTGGAAACGGATTGGGATGTGTTTTGATGCAGAATGGGAAGGTCGTAGCTTACGCATCGAGACAACTGAAGACTCATGAAAAGAATTACCCGACTCATGACTTGGAGCTTGCGGCCGTGATCTTCGCCTTGAAGATTTTGAGACACTACCTTTTGGGCGAGAGAGTCAAAGTCTTTACAGATCACAAGAGTTTGAAGTATGTGTTCACTCAGAAGGAGTTGAACATGAGGCAACGCAGATGGTTGGAGCTGATGGCCGACTACGACCTTGATCTTAAGTACCATCCGGGAAAGGTTAACGTCGTGCCGGATGCGCTTAGTCGGTTACCAGCGATTCAGGTATTGACCGCACAGAGGGAGATCATTGCGGATTTTCGGAGATTTGACTTGGAGGTTGTGCTACCACATGCTACGGGACAGTTGATGCAGTTGCAAGTACAGTCGTCCTTAGTTGAGAAGATTAAAGCGGCACAATTGCAGGATCCTAGACTGCAAAAGTTTCGAGAGCAGGTTGAAGCCGGACTACGAACAGATTTACTGATCCACGAAGACGGTTCGTTGAGGTATGGTAGCCGTGTGTGTGTGCCAAAAGGGGATGTGCGTGAAGAGCTCATGAAGGAGGCACACAGTTCAGCTTACTCTGTACATCCAGGAGGGACAAAGATGTACCGAGATATTCGACAACACTTATGGTGGGAAGGTATGAAACGGGAGATTGCTCGCTTCGTGGCTAAGTGCTTGGTGTGTCAGCAAGTCAAGGCTGAACACCAAAGGGTTGCTGGTTTGTTGCAACCACTTCCGATTCCTCAGTGGAAGTGGGAACATATAACTATGGATTTCGTGACGGCTTTACCGCGGAGTCCAAAGGGCAACAATGCAGTATGGGTGATTGTCGACCGATTGACCAAGGCGGCTCACTTTATTCCTTTTCGGGTTGGTCAATCGACGGAGACTTTGGCAGAGCGGTACATGCAGGAGATTGTAAGATTGCATGGAGTACCGGTGAGCATCGTGTCCGATCGGGACACTCGGTTCTTGTCGCACTTCTGGAGGAGTTTACAAGATAGTTTGGGGACTCGATTGAAGTTTAGCACAGCTTATCATCCTCAAACTGATGGACAATCGGAGAGAACGATACAGACTCTTGAAGATATGTCGAGGGCATGCATGTTGGACTTCAAAGGTTCTTGGGAGGATCACCTACACTTGGTGGAGTTTGCGTACAACAATAGCTTCCAAGCAACTATTCAGATGGCTCCGTTTGAAGCGTTGTATGGTCGTAAGTGCCGTTCACCTGTTTGTTGGGATGATGTTGGTGAACGAAGGTTACTGGGACCAGATTTGGTAGTACAGACAGTCGAGAAGATGAATGCAATCAGGAAGCATATGAAGGCAGCTCAAGACAGACAGAAAAGTTGGGCTGACACGTCAAGAAGACCTCTAGAGTTCTCCGTGGGCGATTTGGTATTCCTGGAGATATCACCGACTAGAGGGGTGATTCGCTTTGGGAGTCGGGGAAAGCTTAGTCCTCGATTCATTGGACCCTTCGAGATATTGGAGCGTGTGGGAGAGGTAGCGTACCGTTTGGCGTTACCACAGTCCTTGGCAGGAGTGCACGATGTGTTTCATGTATCTCAACTACGGAGGTATGTTCGAGATGAAGCCCACGTCTTGGATCATTCGGAGTTGACTGTACGGGAGGACCTAACTTTTGAGGAGCAACCGGTTGAAATCAAGGATCGAAGAGAAAAGGTTCTTAAGAACAAGGTTATCCCTCTTGTGCTAGTTTCTTGGGGTAATCGATCGCATGGAGAATCCACTTGGGAGCGAGAAGACGAGATCCGGCAGAAGTTTCCTCACCTTTTTCTGTAGCTATCTATCTTGTATTTTTGGAATTTCGAGGACGAAATTCTTTTTGTAGTTGGGTATGATGTAACACCCGAGCCCAATAGTACTATTTCTGTTACTAGTTGAGTGTTAGACATTGCTCATTTCAATTATCTTGCTTGTTTGGTGCTAGTTGCTAAATTTTAACCGGCTAAGTCATTTTTGCCTATAACAAATTTTAACACCTAAAATGAAATTAAAAATATCCATATTGGCCTACTCGTCACCACTAGTCGCGTGGTAGCGTCCGCGCGTCGAGATTTCATCCCGTTCGGTGAAACGGGCGAGTTTGGACGGCTACGCGCGCGTGCAAGTGTCCGACTTGGGGGCATGCATTTTAATCATAAAACATCTCATTTTAAAATTTGGAAACCGCTTAAAATCCTATTATTTGAATTTCAAATATTTGGGCGCAACCCGGACGCAATTTGGAAATATTTCATTTAGCGCCGAAATACCCATTTAAATTTAATAATCTAAACTATATAATATATATATTTCTGTTACCTAATATAACGTTTAAATCTTTTTTAAATCTTTATTTTCAATCTCTTTTCGTTTCTCAGCCAATCACGAGGCTAAATCTCTCGTGGGCCCCTCCAACTCTCTCTCTCTCTCTCTCTCCGCCCTCTCTCTCCTAAAATCTCTCTCTCCCTCTCTCCTATAACCCTCTCTCTCTCTCTATTTTATATTTTTCCCACGATTCCTCGTCCTCGTCTTCACGAGAAACCCTCGAATCCCACCGCAGCAAACCCCAGCCACCTCGTCGCCGTCGCCGCAGCAGTTCCCGCGCCGACGAGACCACCACCTTCATCCTCGCCTCCACAGCCTCGACCGCACCCCGTTCCTCCCTTCTCCCTCCTTCAGCGCCTGCACCCAACGCCACCGCCACCTGCACGCTGTGCTGCTGTCGCCGCCGCCTCCCATCGCCGACGACGTCGACTTCCTCCCTTCACCCTCGTCCCGACCTCTTCACCGTCTTCCTTCTTCCCTCGCCGGACTGCAGTCTTTGAACCCGAGCCTAACCCTAGCACCAAACCCTAGTTCATCGGAGATCGCGCCGTCGACTCTCATCGTCGTCGCCAGTGCACCGCCGACCACCTCCTCTTCCCCCTACGATCCAGACCAAGCCAGTTCCTCCCCTCCTCACCATCCCTCCTCTTCTTGCAAACCGACAGCCAGGACTGCCGCTGCCGCTGCTTCGCCGGCGCCCCATCGCCGTCGAACTCGTCGCGGTTGACACCCGTGCCATCCCTCGAAGTACTCCGGTCCGTGTGGTCTCGCTGTTCGTTGTTTGGACTCGATCCGCGACCCGTGCATCCGTCGCGTGTTTTCCGCCGACGCTACGTTCGTGTTTTCCGGTTTGCGAAACCGTCGAGGCAAGTATCCGAATACTTGCTCTAACATGCTAATATACAATATCGAGTCTTGCTATACATTTAATTATCATATTATTTAATATAACAACACAGTTGATGGTAATATCGATATTATGGTATAACTTAGAATTGACGGTTGCAATTATCATTAACATTGAATCATTATAGTAGATTCATGCAATTATCTGGTCTGCTATTAATCCATGCTTTTAACTAACTAAATCATTCAGATCGTTCTTGCTTTTAATTGTTAGATCATCCATGTGACAATTATTTATGCTTTAGTTTTAATTTCATATAGCTTCATTACTTTCTGTTATCGATATTGCACTACCTTGTGATTATTGCACCCCAAGGGTGCTTGAACCTGTTAATAAGATAATACAATTACACTATAGTAATGCACCATTGCGATTAAATGAACTGTTATTGTTATTTACTTTATTTCCTGCTGTTGTTCCTTATTCGCTTCTATTCCTGTTATGAGCACACCTTCGATTGCATTACATATTGACCTGACCTTGCTACACATGACATATATATACATACCGATGCACCGGACATGGTACCCTTTACTACCAACTCAACCTGTTGTACCATGACCTAACTTGTTACCTGATCTCATGTCTAATGCCAACAAACCTGACTTGGGGTCCTCATGGACCATTCCTGTTATCTATCCAGACAAACCTGCTTTTACCTGATCCTGTGTTGGCATTAGTTTTGGATTACTGAATACCTGACCTGACATACATAACTTGGGGGTATGGGGAAATCAAAGGTGAAACCGACTTGTAACTCAACAGTTCGATACCTGTTCTGATCAGTCTTACGGGCTTGGCCAGTCCGGGAGTGATGATGCTGACATCACTCGTCCATCCTGCTACCTATTACTGCCTAGCGGCACGTCTCGGATTCAGCCCCGAGGGTCTTGACCGTGGTCCCGGGCATGCACGGGATACTATTGAGTTACATCGACGAGTCATCAATTGATTTCAAAGACTTTAGAATAGCAACCTGATAGAACAGTTAGTTACCCACTACACACTACCCTGCACTGCTGTTCATATTATTATTCATGTTTACTTTCTGCATTGCTTATTACCATGTTCATATTATATTACTCGTTGACATGACGCGCTGACGTCTGGGTTTTACATGGCCCAGATTCTTTACCACTGTCGACGACCGAGCAGGAGTACTTCAGCCAGCAGGCTGATCTGTGAGTTCTATAGTGATTAGTTCATTTATTTCATTTCATTTCCAGATGTGAGCCCGCATTATGTGACGTACTATCTATTTATTGTATTGGATCATTTACTTCCGCACTTATTGTTCATTGACTCTTGTTATTATGGATTTGGACATGTGTTAGATTAGTTTATTTATCTTGTTCTTGATATCTTTACACCCGTAATGTGACTGTGGATGGATACTTCCTACCCACAGGTAGCATGGTTGGCTATGTCACGTGCCCAATCTTGCGTACTCTGGGAAGCGGGGCGTGACACTCATACTTCGAAATCTCTTTCGTTTTCCTCTGAATCCTTCGCCGAGTGTGATGGAGATTCTGCTACTTGCCTTGTAGAGCCTACATCCATTATGCTATCTAATGAAAGCTTGAAACAACAAAACACCAATCTTGCATCCTCATCTTCGTCTCCAAATGAACAAATGCCTGTAGACGAGTTACCCTCTAATTTCATACCTACGTCTATTCTTCCTATCAATTCAAATACCCAACCATCTCAAAATATTCCACTCATCTCACAACCACCACCTCTCAAAAAAAATTGAAAAGAAACACTTACCTCTTCTACCGCCAACCGGAATAGATCACTTAATTTTATTCTGTCAAGTGGAGATGGACCCATTGAACTTATTGATGAGGATGAAGCATTAGAAAAAGAGAATTGGAGTCCTCTTGTCGGTTATTGTCTTGGAAAAAGACCTTATTATCATCATCTTGTCAGGTCTCTTAGAGAACAACGGTGATACCGGGGTAACTTGCAAATATCCGCTTTGGAAGGAAGTTTCTTCTTCAAATTTCTAATTTAGAAGATATGGTTCTTATTAAAGATGCCGCTTATTGGTTTGTTGGTGAGCATACCCTAATTCTTAATGAACGGAAGCCGAGAATGAAAATTACAAAGGAAAATTTTGCTACAATTCCAGTTTGGGTGAAACTACCCAATCATCCGCAGGAATGGTATATTGACCGTGCTCTAGCAAAACTTGGAATTTTAATGGAACTCCACTTTTCATGGATGAACTTACCTCCAACGGAACACATATGGAGTTTGATCGCTTTTGTTTTGAAATAAAACCGGAAAAAATTTTACCAAAAGAAATCGCTCTCCGACATAAAGGACATATGAATATGCAACCAATCGTTTATGATTGGAAACCACCTCAATGTTTACATTGCAAAACTTTCACTCACTCCGATACATGCCCAATTTCTCACTCTCCTTCAAACCATACTACTTCACCTTCAATTCCCGCAATTGTTAAACCTCTCAACCCCAACCCCAACTTTGATCCCTCAACCGCAAGCAAACGATTGTCTAATACAACCATGCCCAAATTACCACTAAACATTATTCCGCCTTACTCAAACACCATTACATCTTCTCTTCCGCGTCATGATGGGACATGGAAGATTGTTAATAGAAAACAATCTAGAGAAAGAAGCCGTAGTAAAAGTCGTGCGCCTTCGATTAACCGTTTTCAAGTTCTTGGAGAATCTTCTAATAATGTGGCAAGTGAACAAATACAAGTTGAAGATCTCCAACAAACTAGGAATGCTACCGTCACAAGTACTCCAGCTATAGTCAATGCAACAATTGATCATTTGTTATCAAATGATAGCTCCTCCAAGCATGATATGTTAGAACGTGCGGGGCTTCAATAAACCTAAAAAGGTTAGTCGAAATGTTGTCCACAATTCGATCGACATTCTTTGCCTTGTTGAAACCAAAGTCCAAGCGGTTTCAGCTAAACTACAAAAGTACAATTTCTTTCAAGATGAAAGATTATTTTCAACAACTTTGAGCTTGCGAGTGGAGGAAGAATTAAGGTTAAGTATAATAAAGAGAGGTATTATATTGACCTTCTTTCGTCTACGAACCAACTACACCATCTTAATGTTAGAGGCGGTTTTCATGACTTTTTCTTATCAGTTGTTGATGATGCTCACAAGTGGTATTTCCTCAGATTACGACACGTGGCGGATGACGTATCCCGAAGGCTGCGAATGTAGAATAAATGAGAGGCATTAGGGGCGTTCCTCGGGACCTCGTCTCCGAAGACGCATCCAACCTTTCAGGAGACCTCCTTGAGTACATTCCACCTTCACCTAGCAAACAGCCAACAGCTCATCTTCGAGCCATCTGACAGGCCGAGCTTCCTCGGCCTCCCTGCTCGTCTCTGAGCCATTTGACAGACCGAGCTTCTTCGGCCTCACGGCTCGTCCCCGAGTAATTTGACAGGCCGAGCTTTCTCGGCTTCCCCGATCAACCGAGAGCGCGGAACCCAAGCGCCCCCGCAACGGCTCTGCATATCTCGCCAGGGCGAGATAACCGACTCCCCACGTTCGGTGTCCCACGCTAGTGCGTCCCCCCATTAATGGACGTATCCCGCCATTAATTCAAGGATAACGCAAGGGCGTAACTGACGGCGATGATCTCGTGTCTGCTCGCTCTACGCGAACACTATATAAACCCCTCTCTCGGACGACTCAGGTAACGGGAACTCATTCCAAAACGCCGTTACTCTGCCTATTCCTCGGCACTAACTTGATCGTCGGAGGATCTTACGGTGGTCACCCACCCCGGGACTTCCTTTACAGATAGCTCGGTGTCAACACCAACCCATTGAGATCCACACGCTCAACAGCTCCCAAACCAAATCTCAACCGTTAAAGACCGCCATCACAGGATCGACGAAGGACAACATCTGAAGGAGATCACAACCTCCATCAGTTGTTTATGGAGAAAACGAAGAGTCGGAACGAACTCGGCTTTGGAATGACTTGATACTTATTTTCTCTTCCATTGCTAAGCCTTGGCTATTTGTCGGAGACTTCAATATCATTCGCTTTGCTCATGAAAAAGTTAGTGGTAATGCGGCAAACTCTACTAATATGAAAAACATCTGCAATTGTCTTTTCACGTGTCAAGTTGATGACATGGCTTCTATGGGCATCACTGACTTGGAGTAATTGTAACCCCGATGACGATATCATGGAGAAACTTGATCGGGCTCTTTGCAATGTACTATGGATGGAAACTTATCCAAATGTCGTGGCTAACTTCTTAGAGTCAAGTATTTCGGATCATTTTCAAATTTATATCACCTAGTACTTTTGTTGCTCATTCACCAAAATCTTTAAATTTTTTAAATATTTGGGCCAATCATTCCGAGTTTCTTGATGTTGTTAAAAATGCTTGGAAAGGCCATTACACCGGTAATCCGATTTCTATCCTTTACAAAAGGCTTAAAGATATTAAAGTTGTATTGAAAAATTGAAGCAAAAATTGAATTGGAGATCTCGAGTTGAAGATTAAAAATGTGAATGAGGATTTATTCAACATTTAAAATAAACTTACCTCTAGACCTAATGATTCCAACATTTACCATATGAAAAGAGAAACTTCAATCAAACTCGACGATCTTCGTCAAGTTAAGAAGTCTATCCTCAAACAAAAATCAAGAATAAATTGGCTTCATTTAGGAGATGGAAACAATAAGTTCTTCTACGTGGTTATGTGCAAAAGGCGATGTTACAATCATATTAAGTCTATCAAGCTCGAAAATGGCTCTCACTTCTAATCCTTCTATCATTGCCTCCGAAGCGGTGCAGTTCTATCAAGGCTTACTCAACTCATCTCATCGATATATTTTTTCATTTGTTGATATGAGCCGAAACTTGAGGAGGCTCAAATTCATGATATTTTTAAGCCTGTCACACCGGAAGAGATAAAATTTGTAGTTTTTAATACTAATACTTTGAAAGTTTCAAGACCGGATGGATTCAATAATCTATTCTTTCAAAAGACTTGGCCTATAGTTGGAGATTTGGTTACTGAAGCTATTCTATTTTTTTCAATACATCAAAGCTTCCAAAATGCGCCAACTCCACTTCGATTTCTTTTATCCCAAAAACAGAATCCATATTCATTTTCGGAGTTTAGGCCTATATTTCATTGCAATTGCATTTATAGATATATTGCTAAATTTTTTTCATCTAGACTTAAGTCTATTATACCACATCTAATCCCCTCAACTCAAAGTGATTTTATTCAGGGTCAAAGTATTGAAGATAACATTCTTCTGGCTTCTGATTTGATCTATAATTTTCACCAAAGGAATCCAAAAAAGGGTTTTGTGCAAAAATTGATTTGCATAAAGCATTTGATTCCGTTAAGAGAGATTTCCTTTTATATGTGATGCATCAAATCGGGTTTCCTTCCACATAGCTAAAATGGATTCGTGCATGCATATATAAATAGATGCTTTCGGTAAATTTGAGTGGCTCACATGGTTATTTTCGCTCTCGATCTTCGGCAAGGTGATCCTCTTTCACCTTATTTGTTTTCTTTGGTGATGGCTTCGCTCTCTCAACTTCTACAAGAAAAAGTGGACTCAAAAGAATTTGGGACTATTGATCGAAGTTCGCTTGGTATTCTCATATTCTTTATGCCGATGATATTCTTTTTTTTTTTAAGAAAAGTGATTTGAAATCGGCTATGGTTCTAAATGATGTGCTCCATACATTCCAAAACATCTCCGGTCTTCAAGCAAATAGAAACAAAAGTCAAATTTTTTTCTCATCTACGGTGGAGACAAACTCAAAATTGATGGTCCTTGATATGCTTAATATAGAAGAAGGGGTTCTTCCATTTACCTATCTTGGTCTTCCACTCTCTTCCAAAAGTCTTGACGTTTCTATGTGTCAATCTCTTATTGATAAATTGATGTTAAGGTTTAATGGATGGAAATTCAAGCTTCTTTCCATGGCGGGACGTTTTGAACTTCTCCGATCAACTTTAATTGCTTATCAAATGTATTGGTCTCAAGCTTTTAACCTTCCAAACCGGGTTCTAAAGAAAGTAGAATTTATTTGCCGTTGTTTCTTATGGGGCAATTCAAAAAAATTTACTATTAAGAGGAAGGATATTTGCGAGCCAAAAGAGTAAGATGGTTTAGGCATTTTTAGTCTTCATGATTGCAATCTTGCATTGCGACTTAAGTTGTGTTGGAAACTATTCCATAAAGAACTTTGGGCTATTTAGACTAATTCGGTATTTGTGGCATCTTCGCGATGAAATATTAATCAAAACTTTTGGACTACCTTTTCATCATGAAAATCTTCGACTATGAGGAGCATTATTCAAACAAGAGAATTGTTTAAAAAAAGTGTCGAGTATCGAAGTTTTCGGAGAGCAATTAGAACACGATATTGGTATTCCGCTAGACTCCAATTCGATACTCATTCCGAATGGAGAATAATCGTTACCTCATTCTATTTTACCGCATATTCTTAAGGCATGAGATTTAATTCGGTCGATTAATATTGATAGATCTATCACCGAAGATATATTAATCTGGAGACCTTCTCATTCAGGAATTTTCGCTACAAAATCGGCGAAATCATCACTTTTACCGCAAGACCTTTTGGTTCATTCTTGAATGTTTGGTTTCACAAAAATACCCCAAAGAACTCATTTTGTTTATGGCAAGCCGCTCTTGGGAAACTAAAAACTCTTGATTTGCTTCAAGCGAGAGGCATCGGAAATGGAGGACAATACATTCTTTGCAATCTTGAATCCGAAACTCACAACCATTTATTTTTTGAATGTTAATTTTCTAATTGGCCGGTTCGTGCATCATTAGCTCGTTGTGGGTTTCATAAACCACCGATTGATCTTCTCGGCATAATATATCATTCAATGTATGGCCTCAAGTAAAAGACCTATTGGAGTTATTCAACGCATGGTGATTGCAAACATTGTTTGGAACGTATTGAAAGAGCGAAACAATCGAATCTTTATGTCCCATTGTAAGACTAAAGAGATTATTCTTCGTGATTTCATCTTCGGTACTTCTATAAGGATACCAATTTTTTTTATGTTACGGATCTTGATGGTGGATCAATTGCTCGCAATTGGAATGTATTACCTACCTTTTTAAAAGTTCAATCTTGAGCTATTGTTTTGTAATAGCCTTGATCTTGTTTTGTTTGTATTTTTATTTTCTTTTTGTAACCTTTTTATGTTTTATTGTATCTTATAAAAAAAATGGGCTTTTTGTCCTCGCCTTTGGGGAAAAAAGACAAAGATAAGGACAGAAGTACTACAAAAATAAAAAATAAAAAATAAAATCAAGAATAGAAAGAAAACCTTAAAGGAGGTGAATAAGGTTTTATGGCAAACTCAACGCAATTGTGTGGATTATACAAATTTTGCAGCGGAATAGAAAATTAGAGTATAAATATAAACAATTCAACAAATACAGAATGAAGAAAAAGTAAATGACACAGAGGATTATCGAGGTTCACCAATTCTGTGGCCAATTCCCACCTGAAAACTCCTGCTTAGGATTCAAACTTCACTATCCAGTGACTCCTTCGCGGGTGGAGAAACCAAGATCTTTATCCAGGCTCAGATCTTAGAACCTTTACACTTGCAGGCGGCGAACAACTAAACTTTTTACCAAAGGCGGAGGTCTGAAACCTTTTACAATGTGAAGATTTTAGACATTTCTTCACTAAGGCGTATAAGAAGATTTTAACAAATCTTTACAAACCAATTTAATAATCCTAATGATCTCAAAAGATAAATCAACTTTCGATTCAAAAGAGATAATGGATTGTGTTTCGGAGATTAAGAAAAGTTTGAAAAACAAATCGAAAAAGTTTTAAAGATTGAGACAAGTTTAAAACAAATACTTCTTCGATATTTTAGAGATCTTTCTTTTCTAAGTAATTAGAAAAATCTAAAGCACTTAGAAAGATCTCCTCTTAGAAAGATTAATGAAAAACTTAGGAACTTAAAGAGGCAGAGTTTTCACGAAAAGATTGAAAATAGAAACGATAAAGAATGATTTGGTGAAAAACTTGTGAAAAATGACTCCTTTATATACGAAAATGAAAACGGTCAATTGGGGCAGTTATAATAACCGCTCCTAAAAGTTAGGACAGTTGTTGGTAGTTTATAGCCGTTACGGTTTGAATTTCAAACCGAAATTTGAAAAATTCATAACTGCAATGGACGTCATAAGGGACGTCCCATGTAACGACCATAGTATTACTGTACCTTCGTGTTTTCTTTTTTTAGTAAAATATTGTATTTATTTATTCTTAGTATTTTCTGTATATTTTGTTTTTTATAAATATATTATTTTATTCTTCTATCTATTTTTCCCGGACACATTTCTTTAAAACTAAATTTTAACCTTTTTTTCAAATTAAATATAAGACCTAGTCTAGCCCATAACTCAAATACAATTTCATTTTTATTTTCTTTAATAAATCTATGAGCCTAAAAGCCCACTTTCTTTTTAAGCAACATCATATATTTAATTCTTATTAAATATGTGTATGAATAACTTTATAGCTCATTGGTTAAGTCTTTGCATTGTTATTCTATAGATAACATGTTCAGATCCCCATTCTTGCAATTATTTTTTTTTTTATCAATTTTTAATTCTTCTCATAATTTACAAATGAGACCTTTCATTTCCAAAATGAATGGTGACCTTTCATTTCTCTTTTAATTCCCATGTTGAATGCATATATTATTATACATAATTTACCATTACACCATCTTTATTTGTCCTCCTCTATCTTTTCATTCCTCACGTTTTTCTATCTCTCACTTCTCCCTCTTCACCTAGAGTCCAAGAGGAAGAACATGAAGAAGTTTTCAAGAAGGTCTTGCTAGTAACGCGAGACTATCGGCGGATAGACAAGCCCGGTGACAATACCGGCTTGTGTATATAAATCCCCCTTCTCTCTCTCCCCCTCCATCTCTTTATTCTCCTTTTGTCATATCTCGTGAACCCGCTATTCTTTTCATATCGTAATCCATAAGAGAAGATAAACATAAACATATGCATATATATAAGTCTAGATATATATGGTTCTATATGGTTTAATAATATCTTATTGCCTCTTGTTCAAATTAAAGTGTTTTCAATTTCTTATTCATGACTATGAATGTTTATTATGAGTTGTGAGAACATAAATTTCATACCACAATATATATCTATGATATCTCATGGAATCAGTTTGCTTATTAAAAGAAAAGGAGAAGCTTGAATAAAAAAATACTAGTTAATCTTTTTGCCGATTTTAGCATACATATCAATACCTTTACCTTTAAAATAAATTTTAGAAATTAATTTTTACTTCTAGAGATTTCATGAAATTTACATATGATAGAATATATTATATTGTACACGCTGTAAAAATTTTAGATCGATCCGCATAATGGTTTAGGAATTATATCGTTTTTATTCACTGTTCGTAAAATAGAAAACTGCAGTTATTGGTCAATTTCTAGGATACATAACTTGGTATACTGATTCCAAATTGAGCAAACTCAAGTATTTTAGATATCTACATCGAAATATCTAGATTTTATTAGTTTTAAGTTTTTACTGAAAACCGACGTAAAATATAGAAAACTGCGTTACAATATTTAGTGACGGATCTAGACAAAATCTGTTCCGATTCGCACACTGTTTTTAAATTGGACATAACTCGAACACCCGATATCCGTTTGTGATAAAATTTAGATGTTTAGATGCACAATTGATAGAACTATATTTTTTTTGTATATTAGATTACTTAGAAATGCATAAAACAACATGATATAGGCTTTGCAATACAATATATAGTTGCTGTCTAGAAATCTGAATTTCTGTTTTAAACGTTGATATTAAAATGATCATAACTAGAGTTTAAGAAATCCAAATCATGTGAATATTGGTGTTTTGGATAATTAAATTGAAATACCTACAATTTTCTAATAATTTTCTTAACCTGAAACTAGATGGAAATTGACCGAAACTATGTTTTAAAAATATGTGACGGTGCCGAATAGATTCTAATCTGTTTTGCGCGACGATACAAAAACATATAAACCTCCCAAACCGGTAGTCGTATTTAGGTGAAACTGGAACTCACGCATGAAAAACACTTAGAGCCATATTTTTGTTTATATTCCGCATTCGTTCGACTTGATTAATTAGTCGTACATAATATTTCGTTACAACATTGTTTATGGTAGTTATTCGAATAATATACTTGACCCATTTCATGCTATTTGAACATGTATACATATTTATCTTGATCATTAAATTGTGGTATATACGTAAAGACGATAATTAAATACTTGAGTTGTATTTTGAAAACTATACAAATTATTTTTACATAAAAACCCCTCAAGTTTTATAAATTACCTTAAGGACCCTAGTAAACATAGGTTTAATCGGGACCAGTCTCTTGAGCCTCACGGAGCCGGAGATATGGGTGCTCGCCTATTTAAGGTAGATAACTTAACAAACGGTGTTATCAACACGGTAATCGTCTTTGAAAAAGACACAAATCCTGCCGCCCATGTGCAGCGGTTACCGATAACATCAAAACCTAATTCAGGACTTCAATTTCTTTTCTAATTGTCTGACTCAGACTGAGTCTCATTATAAATAATCTGATTTGAATATGATTTAAGTACAATTTACAATACTACAATTCAATATGAATCCATGAATCCATATAATCAATATGTTCAATCTATTCAATCTGTATTGACTGAACCGAACCATGGATATACTTCCATCTACATGATTCTCCAGTTACATCCATTTACTGATATCATGGTTTCGGCAAGTCATCTAATTATACAATCTATATTACAAAACAATACAAGCTGCAATACAATATAAACAATACAATCAAGACATCGCGGGGTTTAAGGGGTAGATTTTTACGGAAGGTGTTAGAAATGGCACGAGACCGCAAGATTTAAGACACCTAACCTAAATACCACGCCGTTGTTCCGGGCTTTCTAACGGAGCCTTGTACTTCTATTTGCCTCTAGTCTCTGGCATATAGAGACTCCTCTCGTATACACTGGTATCTTTCTATACCAAGCTATAAACAACAGCGTTAACACTAAATACAACATTATAACAATATAATACAACTTTAAAAGCTACTCTCTCTCTCTGTCTATTCTACTTCTTCCTTATCTTTGGGACTTACCGAGCGATGTGTTCGCTGACGACATTCTCTTTCTTTCTTCTTTGAATGTCATTAGGTGATTCGGACCTTCCAGAGATCGAGCCCAGCACTGAAGATTTGGACCAGTTTATTGAAAATCCCGAGCTGTAGTTACACTTGTACACATTTCATTTCAGTACTTTCCATTTCTATTATGCCACTGTTTAGGCATTACTTTATCCCATGTATTTACTTTTCCATGCATTGTACAATAGAATATTAATAAATAAAGTTGTTGTTTCATTTACATTTTTCTCTTATGCATTTTTTATTTATATTGCTTAGATACGCTTAGCGTATTTACTTCAGAGTAAATACGTAGCGGCCTCGTCGCGTCCCTTTTGTCGTACACCGGAAAGCGGGACGTGACAGGTTTTGTTGGCGGCCCATGCAGGTCAGAGCTGTATGGAACCCTACCATGCAGTTCCGTTCTGCCTGGACAACCTAAGCAATATAACACAAGAAATAGCATTTGAAAACATTCTTTACATTACATAGTCCTTGAATCTATCTTGAACTCCACCTTCGGTTTCCTTGAAGTCCATCTCTCCACTTTTGAATCCTTAATTCTTATTCACATTTTCTATTTGTATCTTGTAGACTTATTAGCTCAATTGGTTAGAGTATCGATCGACGGAGCTCGAAGACAACATCATCCTAATCTTGTTTCCTTACTCTGTTGCAACACCTTCTTGAGTAATTTCGAGGATGAAATTATTTTAAGGAGGGTAGAATGTAATGACCATAGTATTACTGTACCTTCGCGTTTTCTTTCTTTAGTAAATATTGTATTTATTTATTCTTAGTATTTTCTGTATATTTTGTTTTTTATAAATATATTATTTTATTCTTCTATCTATTTTTTCCAAACACATTTCTTTAAAACTAAATTTTAACCTTTTTTTCAAATTAAATATAAGACCTAACCCAGCCCCTAACTCAAATCCAATTTCATTTTCATTTTCTTTAATAAATCTATGAGCCCAAAAGCCCATTTTTTTAAGCAACATCATATATTTAATTCTTATTAAATATGTGTATGAACAACCTTGTAGCTCATTGGTTAAGTTTTTGCATTGTTATTCCATAGATCACATGTTCAAATCCCCATTCTTACAATTATTTTTTTTATTAATTTTTAATTCTTCTCATAATTTACAAATGAGACCTTTCATTTCCAAAATGAATGGTGACATTTCATTTCTCTTTTAATTCCCATGTTGAATACATATATTATTATACATAATTCACCATTACACCATCTTTATTTGTCCTCCTCTATTTTTTCCTTCCTTACATTTTTCTATCTCTCACTTCTCCCTCTTCACCTAGAGTCCAAGAGGAAGAATATGAAGAAGTCTTCAAGAAGGTCTCGCTAGTAATGCGAGACTATCGGCGGATAGACAAGCCCGATGACAATACCGGCTTGTGTATCTAAATCCCCCTTCTCTCTCTCCCCCTCCATCTCTTTATTCTCCTTTTGTCACATCTCGTGAACCCGCTATTCTTTTCATATCGTAATCCATAAGAGAAGATAAATATAAACATATGCATATATAAAAGTCTAGATATATATGGTTCTATATGGTTTAATAATATCTTATTACCTCTTGTTCAAATTAAAGTGTTTTCAATTCCTTATTCATGACTATGAATGTTTATTATGAGTTGTGAGAACATAAATTTCATGCCACAATATATATCTAAGATATCTCATAGAATCGGTTTGCTTATTAAAAGAAAAGGAGAAGCTTGCATTAAAAAAAAATACTAGTTAGTCTTTTTGCCGATTTTAGCATACATATAAATACCTTTATCTTTAAAATAAATTTCAGAAATTAATTTTTACTTCTGGAAATTTCATGAAATTTACATATGATAGAATATATTATATTGTACACGCTGTAAAAATTTTAGATCGATCCGCATAATGGTTTAGGAATTATATCGTTTTTATTCACTGTTCGTAAAACAGAAAACTGCAGTTATCGGTCAACTTCTAGGACAAATAACTTGGTATACCGATATCCAAATTGGGAAAACTCAAGTATTTTAGATATCTACATCAAAATATCTAGATTTTATTAGTTTTAAGGTTTTACTGAAAACTGACGTAAAATATAGAAAACCGTGTTACAATATTTAGTGACGGATCTGGACAGAATCTGTTCCGATTCGCACACTATTTTTAAATTGGACATAACTCGAACACCCGATATCTGTTTGTGATAAAATTTAGATATTTCGATGTAGATATCTAAAATACTTGAGTTTGCTCAATTTGAATATCGGTATACCAAGTTATGTGTCCTAGAATTTGACCGATAAATGCAGTTTTTTGTTTTACAAACAGTGAATAAAAACGATATAATTCCTAAACCATTATGCGGATCGATCTAAAATTTTTACAGCGTGTACAATATAATATATTCTATCATATGTAAATTTCATGAAATTTCCAGAAGTAAAAATTAATTTGTAAAATTTATTTTAAAGGTAAAGGTATTGATATGTATGCTAAAATCGGCAAAAAGATTAACTAGTATTTTTTTTATGCAAGCTTCTCCTTTACTTTTAATTAGAAAACCAATTCCATGAGATATCTTAGATATATATTGTGGCGTGAAATTTATGTTCTCACAACTCATAATAAACATTCATAGTCATGAATAAGGAATTGAAAACACTTTAATTTGAACAAGAAACAATAAAATATTACTAAACCATATAGAACCATATATATCTAGACTTATATATATGCATATGTTTATGTTTATCTTCTCTTATGGATTACGATATGAAAAGAATAGCGGGTTCACGAGATATGACAAAAGGAGAATAAAGAGATGGAGGGGTAGAGAGAGAAGAGGGACTTACATACACAAGCCGGTATTGCCACCGGGCTTGTCTATCCGCCGATAGTCTCGCGTTACTAGTGAGATCTTCTTTAAGACTTCTTCATGTTCTTCCTCTTGAACTCTAGGTGAAGAGGGAGAAGTGAGAGATAGAAAAATGTGAGGAAGGAAAAGATAGAGGAGGACAAATAAAGATGGTGTAATGGTGAATTATATATAATAATATATGTATTCAATATGGGAATTAAAAGAGAAATGAAAGGTCACCATTCATTTTGGAAATGAAAGGTCTCATTTGTAAGTTATGAGAAGAATTAAAAATTGATAAAAATAATAATTGCAAAAATGGGGATTTGAACATGTGATCTATGGAATAACGATGCAAAGACTTAACCAATGAGTTACAAGGTTGTTCATACACATATTTAATAAGAATTAAATATATGATGTTGCTTAAAAAGAAAATGGGCTTTTGGGCTCATAGATTTATTAAAGAAAATGAAAATGAAATTGGATTAGAGTTATGGGCTGTATTAGGTCTTATATTTAATTTGAAAAAAAGGTTAAAATTTAGTTTTAAAGAAATGTGTTTGGGAAAAATAGATAGAAGAATAAAATAATATATTTATAAAAAACGAAATATACAGAAAATACTAAGAATAAATAAATACAATATTTTACTAAAGAAATAAAACACGAAGGTACAGTAGTACTATGGTCGTTACATTCGCTGTAAAAATTTTAGATCGATCCGCATAATGGTTTAGGAATTATATCGCTTTTATTCACTGTTCGTAAAACAGAAAACTGCAATTATCGGTCAACTTCTAGAACACATAACTTGGTATACCGATATCCAAATTGAGCAAACTCAAGTATTTTAGATATATACATCGAAATATCTAGATTTTATTAGTTTTAAGTTTTTACTGAAAACCGACGTAAAATATAGAAAACCGCGTTACAATATTTAGTGACGGATCTGGACAAAATCTGTTCCGATTCGCACACTGTTTTTAAATTGGACATAATCCGAACACCCGATATCCGTTTGTGATAAAATTTAGATGTGTAGATGCACAATTGATAGAACTATAATTTTTTTGTATATTATATCACTTAGAAATGCATGAAACAACCTGATATATACAATATATAGTTGCTGTCTAGAAATCTGAATTTCTGTTTTAAACGTTGATATTAAACTGATCATAACTAGAGTTTAAGAAATCCAAATCATGTGAATCTTGGTGTTTTGGATAAGTAAATTTAAATACCTACAATTTCTAATAATTTTATTAACCTGAAACCAGATGGAAATTTACCGAAACTATGTTTTAAAAATATGTGACGGTGCCGAATAGATTCTGATCTGTTTTGCGCGACGATTCAAAAATATATATACCTCCAAAACCGGTAGTCATATTTAGGTGAAACTGGAACTCACGCATGAAAAACACTTAGAGCCATATTTCTTTTTGTATTCCGCATTCGTTCGACTTGATTAATTAGTCGTACATAATATTTCGTTACAGCATTGTTTATGGTAGTTACTCGAATAATATACATGCTATTCGAACATGTATACATATTTATCTTGATCATTAAATTGTGGTATGTACATAAATACGATAATTAAATACTTGAGTTGTATTTTGAAAACTATACAAAATTATTTTTACATAAAACCCCCTCAAGTTTTATAAATTACCTTAAGGACCCTAGTAAACATAGGTTTAAGCGGGACCGGTCTCTTGAGCCTCTGAGAGCCGGAGATATGGGTGCTTGCCTATTTAAGGTAGATAATTTAACAAACGGTGTTATCAACACGGTAATCGTCTTTGAAAAAGACACAAATCTTGCCACCCATATGCAGCGGTTAACGATAACATCAAAACCTAATTCAGGACTTCAATTTCTTTTCTAATTGTCTGACTCAGACTGAGTCTCATTATAAATAATTTGATTTGAATATGATTCAAGTACAATCTACAATACTATAATTCAATATGAATCCATGAATCCATACAATCATTCTGTTCAATCTATTCAATCTGTATTCACCGAACCGAACCATGGATATACTTCCATCTATATGATTCTCCAGTTACATCCATGATTCTCTAGTTACATCCATTTACTGATATCATGGTTTCGTCAAGTCATCCAATTATACAATCTATATTACAAAACAATACAAGTTGCAATACAATATAAACAATACAATCAAGACATCGCGGGGTTTAAGGGGTAGATTGGTACGGAAAGTGTTAGAAGTGGCACAAGACTGTAAGATTTAAGACACCTAACCTGAATACCACGCTGTTGTTTCGGGCTTTCTAACAGAGCCATGTACTTCTATTTGCCTCTAGTCTCTGGCATATAGAGACTCCTCTCGTATACACTGGTATCCTTCTGTACGAAACTAAAAACAACAGCGTTAATACTAAATACAACATTATAACAATATGATACAACTTTAAAATCTACTCTCTCTCTCTCTCTGTCTATTCTACTTCTCTCTTATCTTTGGGACTTACTGAACGATTTGTTCGCTGAAGACATTCTCTTTCTTTCTTCTTTGAATATCGTCAGGTGATTCGGACTTTCCAGAGATCGAGCCTAGCACTGAAGATTTGGACCGGTTTATTGAAGATCCCGAGCTGTAGTTACACTTGTACACATTTCATTTCAGTACTTTCCATTTCTGTTACTGTTTAGGCATCGCTTTATCCCATGTATTTATTTTTCCATGCATTGTACAAAAGAATGTTAATAAATAAAGTTGTTGTTTCATTTACATTTGTCTCTTGTGCATTTTTTATTTATATTGCTCAGATATGCTTAGCGTATTTACTTCGGTGTAAATACGTAGCGGCCTCGTTGCGTCTCCTTCGCTGTACACCGGGAAGCGGGGCGTGACATCCCATGTATGATATTTTCAGACATAGAACTTTGAAAATGAAAATTTTGAAAAGGGAATTTTGGTTTTGAAAATCTAAATTAAAAATAGGATCAGAACAAAGATTCTAACCGTTTGAGATCGGCTCGACTCTAGACTTAAAGAAAATAACAAAGTCTTGAGCATATCCAATGCGCGACTTCTCCTTTATGTCCTTTGAATTGATATTGAGGTCTTCCGAGTCTTTCGATATCATTGATGTTACTATTGAGATGTCAGTTGAAATGTTGATTGTCCTTATACTTGAATAACTTCAGTTATGTAGCACTTTAACTTATCAAACATGGTTAGTAACATATGATACTTTTGAAATATGGTTTTTGTAAAATAATTAAAACTAAAGGGAATGAGACTCGTAGGTCAACAATCTCCCTCTTTTTAATATTTTACAAAACCAGAGATAAAATAAAATAAAATATAAATGCAATATTTCAAAGAGAAGTGGAAATGCTCCACCTGAATAGTTGCTGCACATATTTCTCTCCCTTTTTGAAAATATCAAAAAGTTCTGAAAAAATTAGGGAGGAGTTTTTATAAAAAAATTCGGGGGTACAACTAAAAGCACATAAATTAAAATAGACATAAAAGCACTCATACTAATAGATGACTATTAAGTTCGAAAAAATAGTTATACAATCATAAGCAAACTACTTGTTCAACTATACATAGACATAAATGAACTACTAGTAAGCATAAAAACATACAACCTGTAACACCCGAGCCCAATGCTACTATTTTCAGTTACCATTCGAACGTAGTGTAGCACTTATTTCATTTACCTTGCTTGATGGTTAATTATTGTAAATTTTATCCGGAAATTAATTTCTGCATATAACAATTTTTGGCATCTAAAATAAAATTAAAAAATATTCATCTTGGCCTGCTTGACACCCCTAACCCTGTTGTAGCGTCCATGCATCGTGTTCTCGTCCCGTTCAGTGAAACGGGCGAGTTTGGACGGCTACGTGCACGTACGTGTGTCCGTTTTGGGGGTATGCTTTTTGATCATAAAACACTTCATTTTAAATTTTGGATCCCGCCTAAAATTCTATTATTTCAATTTCAAATTTTTGGACCCGACCCGGACGCGATTTGGAAATGTTTTACTTTGCGCCAAAATCTCAGATTTTAATATATTTAAACCATTGCATATATTTTTCTAACTAACCTGATATCTTACTGTTCATTACCTATCTTTTAAATTTTTAAGTTAACCATATAATATTTTTACAATCTTTTATATCCTTCTCAATTTATTCTCTCAGCCAATTGCAACCTCCCCTTTAACCCCGTGGGCCCCACTTTCTCTCTCTCCTTCTTCTCTCTCTCTCGCTCTCTCTCTCTCTCCACTTTTTCTCTCTCTCTCCCTCATATATTCTCTCGTACTTCTCTTTATCATTCTTTCTCTTCTTGCTTCATGTCTCGTTTCTCATTTTTTTAACTGTTCTTTTGTTGCCGGAATTCCGTCGTGCCGGTGACGCTTCACGACGTTCCAGCGAGGTACCCCGACCCGTGTGGTTCCTTTGTTCGTCGTTTGGGTTCATTCCGTGAACCGTGCGCCCGTCGCGAGTTTTCCCCGCCGACGGTTAACGTTCCGTTTTCCCGATTCGCGACCCATCGAGGCAAGTTAATCTTGCTACATACTATATAATTCATTTTATACCTATTTAAATAAATACCATACCTATAGTTTAAATCTAGTGCCCCATGTTTAATTTTATAACGTTTCGATGTTCCGTTTGCATCCGTTTATATCATATTAAATCTAGATCATGAAAACTTATCTTGTGACATAATAGATTACATTATACTGCATCCATATCAATTAAAATATACATCGTCATCATATTTCTTATTATTATCTTTAATTAGTTTATACTCTGCATTTTATGATATTATATATTTAAAATATTATAGTTTACACATGAAACGTCGTTGAAAAAGCGGATACGACAAATCTGAAATTTACTGTACACCTTACCGTATAAAATTCATTATAAATCATAGAAAAATTATTACTATATGTTCTTTAGTTCGTTACGAAGATAACTCAGAATACTATAACTCTATGAAATATTTACTTGCAAAAAAAATTGTTTAAATAACGTAAAATATAAATTAAAATGTCTCCAAACTGCTGTCCAGAGAAATTCCAGCAGCAAACTTTCAATTTCGAATGTTCATAACTTTTTGTAGGGACAACCTGAGATGCTTATACTTATAAAAATGAAAACCTTATTGAATTATCTTTGTTTTGGTATAAGACACGTCCCTTTTGAAAAACGTTTGTTATTTTTAAGCTATTTTACAAATTAGGGTGACGCTGAATTTCTGAACGGAACTTTCTTGTGCATGGTTAATCAATACCACTTTTATAGTTATTAATCGCTTTGAATATGCTATCCATATTAATATTATTATATCAATATTTATATCACATATTGCTCAGTTGTACATCCCACATTACCATTTTATAGTTTTATAAATTTTCGGATACCCGTTTGCATCCATCGCATTTAAGATACATATAATTGCATTCATAGATCACATTACTACATAATAATGTGATATTAACACTCCATGTTTAATAAATTGCATCCTAATTAATATTGGAACTATAAATGTAATCCTAATCGATAACTGTGCATCCATATCCTTGAAATTATATCTATTTGCATATCATATTACATGTTCCAGTTTATTGTTCTAATGGTACTCATGCTTGTTTATTTATACACATGCTTATGTTAGTTTGATTATGAGCACCCACATGATATCTTGTGCTTCCTGACATGACCTGTTACACTTCCTACTTGACCCGACATGGTACCGTATACTGCTTGACTTGACATGATGTACCATGACCTGACCTGTTACCTGATCTTGTGTCTAATGCCAACAAACATAACATGTAGTCCTTATGGACCGTTCCTGTTGTCTATCCAGACAAACCTGTTTACCTGATCCTGTGTTGGCATTAGTTTCTTGATTACTGGATACCTGACTTGACATACACATATAACTTGGGGGTATGGGGAAATCAAAGGTGAAATCTGACTTGTAACTCGACAGTTCACTACCTGTATTGAGTGTACACATTCCTGTTTTGTGCCTAGTGGCATGTCTCGGTTTCAGCCGAGAATATTGTGGCCGTGGTCCCGGGTATATACGGGATACTATCGAGTGTACACATTCCTGTTTTGTGCCTAGCGGCATGTCTCGGCTGCAGCCAAGAATATTGTGGCCGTGGTCCCGGGTATGTACGGGATATTATTGAGTTACTGTAGGGTGTTTTTCGTCACCCCAGTGAGATGGGAATACGCGCGCGTTTGTCAGGCGTACTACAGATTCCCCCTGCCTAGGGTAGGCCGGGGTTTAATGATTGTGGGGATCCGAATCTCCGGCAGCCGCGGACTAAGCTGCCGTTAATTACCCCTCGCCTTTGGGGCGAGGGAACCTCCGATTAATGGGTTAAAATGGTCATGCGAACTCAATGTGCAGTGTACGTGTGTTTTGTTTTGAAATGGGGGTTTTGGATATATCGGGAGCCACGCAGAGTTTTTACGGGGGTCCCGCTACCCGGATAGTGGGCTGGGGGTCAAGGGGGCTAGCAGCCCCCTTGCGGGGTTCGGGGCAGCGCCCCGGCCCGAAATTTTTTTTAAAGGGGAGAGTGTTGCGGAGTATGTGTATGTGTAAATTTGTATACATATGTCTATATATATGTATGTACATAAAAAAAAGAGGGGGAAAAGACATCCAAAGGATGCGTGGGGCAGCACCTTGGGCGCTGTGCGCTTAGGTGCTGTGCGCTCAGGCGCAAGCGCGCCACGTGTCGGCACGTGGGCGCTTTGCGCATGAGCTCTGCGCGCAGGAGCGCAAGCGTGCGCGCCACGTGTCGGCACGTGGGCGCTTTGCGCATGAGCGCTGGTGCGCAAGCGCGCTCGCCACGTGTCGGCACGTGGGCGCTTTGCGCATGAGCGCTGCGCGCTGGTGCGCGCGCGCCACGTGTCGGCACGTGGGCGCTTTGCGCATGAGCGCTGCGCGCAAGCGCGCGCGCCACGTGTCGGCACGTGGGCGCTTTGCGCAGGAGCGCTGCGCGCTGGTGCGCAAGCGCGTGCGCCACGTGTCGGCACGTGGGCGCTTTGCTCTCGGGCGCAGTGCGCGGGAGAGGAAAAGAGGGCTTTTAGCCCCAAAGATTTCTCTGAAGAGAAATCAGAGAGGAGTTGGACTCCTGAGTGTGTTTTCTTCTTTTTTTAGGGTTTAGTGAAAGATGTTCTTCTTCTTCCTCCTCTGTTAGCTGGATCTTGAAGATCAAGAGCTGTGGGATTTTTTTTAAAAATCTCTTCTTTTTGAGATCTAATGGAAGGTCTGAGTTCCCCTTAATGGGTTTTGTGGTGGAAAACTATTTAGTTTTGAAAAAGGAAGAGTAAAACTCTTGATTTAATTCAAAAGAAAGAAAAAGGTTTTGGAACCTTGAAGGAGGAAGAAAGATCTCAGATCTCAAACTTTTTTTGGAGAAAGAAAAGTTTTTTTTTTTATTCATCATGTTGCCTTTTATAGGCTTACATATTTACATATAGCCCCTTGGGCTTCACAAAATGACATTTTGCCTATCCCATGGCTCATGTGCCATTTCATTTTTGCACATAAGCCATGGGCTTACAAAAATTTGGCTTTATGCCCATTTTGCATACATTCATATATAAAAAATTACATGAAAATTATTTATTACATGATCTATATTTTAGCTGGCCGCGGGCTCGACTTGGGCATGGGCCCGCTTGACCTGGGCTTGGGCCCACCTGGCTTGGGGTTGACCTTGACTTTGACTCGGTCAACGGGGGTGTAAATTTTTACCCCAACAAAGTGCCCCCCATCAATAAATGCACACCGCACATTTGAGTTGTGTGCATGAAATTGATGGATCTTGAAGCTGAACTTCGAGGTGGAGCATCATTCCGGAGGCGAAGCATCATCCCGGGGAGCATGATTCCCGGGGATCGGAGCATCATTCTGATTCGCGGAGCATAATTCCAAGGTCGGAGTATCCCTCAGGGAGCATGATTCCCGGGGACCGGAGCATCATTCCGATGAGCGGAGCATGATTCCAGGGTTCGGAGCATCATTCCGAAGATCGGAGCATCATTCCGATGAGCGGAGCATAATTCCAGGATTCGGAGCATCATTCCGAAGAGCGGAGCATAGTTCCAAGGTTCGGAGCATCGTTCCGATGGGCGGAGCATGATTCCAGGGATCGGAGCATCATTCCGATGAGCGGAGCATAATTCCAGGATTCGGAGCATCATTCCGAAGAGCGGAGCATAATTCCAGGATTCGGAGCATCATTCCGAAGAGCGGAGCATAATTCCAGGATTCAGAGCATCATTCCGAGGAGCGGAGCATAATTCCAGAGATCGGAGCATCATTCCGATGATCGGAGCATGATTCCAGGGTTCGGAGCATCTTTCCGAAGAGCGGAGCATGATTCCAAGGATCGGAGCATCGTTCCGATGAGCGGAGCATAATTCCAAGGGCCGGAGCATCATTCCGATGAGCGGAGCATAATTCCAGGATTCGGAGCATCATTCCGAAGAGCGGAGCATAATTCCAAGGTTCGGAGCATCGTTCCGATGGGCGGAGCATGATTCCAGGATCGGAGCATCATTCCGATGAGCGGAGCATGATTCCAGAGTTCGGAGCATCATTCCGAAGGGCGGAGCTTGATTCCAGGATTCGGAGCATCGTTCCGAAGGGCGGAGCATAATTCCAGGATTCGGAGCATCATTCCGAAGGGCGGAGCATGATTCCAGAGTTCGGAGCATCTTTCCGAAGAGCGGAGCATAATTCCAAGGTTCGGAGCATCGTTCCGATGGGCGGAGCATGATTCCAGAGTTCGGAGCATCTTTCCGAAGAGCGGAGCATGATTCCAGAGTTCGGAGCATCATTCCGAAGCGCGGAGCATAAGTCCAGGGTCGGAGCATCATTCCGATTTGCGGAGCATAATTCCAGAGTTCGGAGCATCTTTCCGAAGAGCGGAGCATAATTCCAGGATTCGGAGCATCATTCTGAAGGGCGGAGCATGATTCCAGAGTTCGGAGCATCTTTCCGAAGAGCGGAGCATAATTCCAGAGTTCGGAGCATCTTTCCGAAGAGCGGAGCATAATTCCAGGGTTCGGAGCATCATTCCGAAGGGCGGAGCTTGATTCCAGAGTTCGGAGCATCTTTCCGAAGAGCGGAGCATGATTCCAGAGTTCGGAGCATCATTCCGAAGGGCGGAGCTTGATTCCAGAGATCGGAGCATCATTCCGATGGGCGGCAGACATTCTGGCCGAAGCATGATTTCGATGCAGAGGTAGATTCCTAGGCGAAGTATAATTCCGACAAGGGAGGAAAATATTCCGAGGCGAAGCATGATTTCGACACGGGGTACATTCTGAGACGAAGCATGATTCCGGCGCAGAGCTTGTTGGCTGACTTGATTCCGAGACGAAGCATAATTTCGACAGGGAAGGCAGGTACACCGAGGCGAAGCATCATTTCGACACGGGGTGTATTCTGAGATGAAGCATAATTCCGACGAGGAGGTCGTTATCCCGAGGCGAAGCATGATTTCGACACGGGGTAAATTCTGGGACGAAGCATGATTCTGCCGCAGAGGTTGTTGGTTTGATTTGATTTGGGTTGACATTAGCATCGCTACACTGGGATATGGTACCAGGAGCGAATTATCATTTGTCATGGGAGAGGATTTGGGAGTTGGTTTTTTTGTCTGGCATCAGCATCGCTACACTGGAATATGGTTCCAGGAGCGAATCATCATTTGCGTTTGCTTATTAGGAAATGATGGCTTAGGAGACAGGTTTTAGGTCCCTATCACCTAAGACTTTTCAATTTTGTGAGCCGTAAGGGTCTCACAAAGCATTTTCTCCCTACGGGTCGTAAGGATCCCGTAAGTGTATTTTCTCCTTGGGAGTCGTGGGGACTCCCAAGTGTGTTGCTCCTTTGTGAGTCGTAAGGATCTCACGCGGGAATTTTCTCCTCACAAAGTCGAGAGGACCTTGTGAGTGCATTTCATCTCTTTCTCACGAGTTTGCGCCCTTTCGGGTTTTCACAAACTCGCCGGCAGTCCTGCTGTTTTTACTCACGGAGCCCTTTCGGGTTTTCATCCATGCCCATTTTGCTTGTGGACATACCTTTTTTTTATTTTATTATTTTTGGAGAGATTGGGATTGTTTTACGCCCATGGATTGTATACGGTTTTGCAGGATGTATGATCCAGACCGTAGGGCCATAAAAATTTTGGGACTTTGTTGGCGTCTGCATCGCTGCACTGGAATATGGTACCAGGAGCGACTCATCATTCGCCATTGGGGCATGTGATTGGAATTTGGTTGGCGTCTGCATCGCTGCACTGGAATATGGTACCAGGAGCGACTCATCATTCGCCACTTGGGTATTGGGGAGTGATGGCTTAGGAGACAGGTTTAGATCCCTATCGCCTAAGGCTTTTCAATTTTATGGGCCGTGAGGGTCCCATAAAAGCATTTTCTCCCTACGGGTCGTAAGGATCCCGTAGGTGTATTTTCTCCTTAGGAGTCGTGAGGACTCCTAAGTGTGTTTTTCCTTCGTGAGTCGTAAGGATCCCACAAAGGTTTGTTCTCCTCATGTATCGTGAGGACACATGAGTGGGTCTTTTCAATGGAGCATAATTCCACAGGCGGAGACCAGCCGCGTAACTGGTGATTGCGGTGGGGCATGGGTATGCTGAGAATTATTTAAGCCCGTGGATTGTATACGGCAGTCAATTTGGGGACTGGCCGTAGGGCTGGGAGAATTTTGAGAAATTGGATTTTGGTTGGCGTCTGCATCGCTGCACTGGAATATGGTACCAGGAGCGACTCATCATTCGCCGTTTTTTTTTTGTTTTTGCATTTTTTGTTTTACCGCGATTGCTCTATCATTTCAGCTTTTCTTATCGCGAAGATCGCGATTGCCCCATCATTTCGGCTTTTATTCGCGGTTGCCCCATCATTTCGGCTTTATTTTCATTTTTATTTTTACTCGCTGATTTTTATTGCGAGTTGCCCTATCATTTCGGCTTTTCTTTATTTTTCTTTTATTTACACATTTGTTTTTTATTTACATTTTTTTTACATTCCCAGTTTAACGACTTAGAGGTCGACTGTTCCCAGTTTAATGACGTGGTGGTCGACTGTTCCCAGTTTAATGACGTGGTGGTCAATTGTTTTCAGTGAAAGGCAGAGGTCTGAGAGAATCGGTTTCACGAAGATCTTCGGTCTCCGTTTGTATAAAATTGGCGGTTGCGACTTGATTGTTTATTAACACGCCTTTGGACAGTTCTATCTCTCCTGCCTTGTATTGCTTTTCGACCCAATCTTTGAAGACGAAGCAGTCCTCAATGGCCTGACTTATCACTCTGTGATAGGGGCAGTATTTGGGGTCGTCGGTCCTATTCGCTTCCTGCGGTCTTTTTGACTCTGGCAGTTGTAGACCGTTCTTCAGGGCGTCTTTGAATATTTTACGGATCTTGTCCCTTCTGAAGGAATAGACCTTATCCAGCTTCTCTTTCAGTGGAGATTCTCCTCCCTCTTCGAACACTGGCTTCCGAGGCTGGTTGGCTCTAGGCCCGCTCATCCTTTGCTTATTTCGGTTAGCCGAGGTGTTGAAAGACTCAGAATCATCGGAGTTTCCGCCTTTGCGATTATCGTCTTTCCGGTTTCTCCAGGACTTATTGTTATTTTGAGAATCCGAAGAGGACTCCTGTTTTGAGCGCTCCAGCATCTGGACTTTCCTGGTCAGCTCTTGGAATGTTTTGAGACCCGCGGTGCATAAAAACGGGGCCATCCAGTTGTTGAGATTTCCGACAAGGAGACTGACAGATTGGTCCTGCTCTATCGGCGGTTCGCATTTGACGGAGAGATTGCGCCATCGGGTTATAAAATCCGTGCTGCTTTTGTCGCTCTTGGGCTTGGTCCTTACGAGCTCGGCAATGGTAATCTTATCGCTGACGCTCATGAACCTCTGCCGAAACAGAGACTCCATTTGGACAAAAGTTGTGACGGAGCCATCCGGTATGCTCGCGTACCAGTCGAAAGCAACATCGGTCAAGCTATTAACGAACTGGCGGAGGAGAAGCGCATCATTGCCCCCAGTATTTCCGCATGAGGCTTTGAAGTGGGCGATATGCTGATTCGCATTTCCCGTCCCATCGAATCTTCCGAATTTGGGGATGACATAGCCGCTAGGAAATTCTACCAGATCATACTGAGCAGGATATGGTCTCCCACTACTCCTGATATCTTTTTGCGCTTCGGCTTCGGCTACCAAGGTTTTGACTTTGTTGGCAACCAAATCCATGATTTGATCTTGGGTTAGCGGGCTACTGTCATCGGTAGCCAAGACATTTGCTGAGATAGGATGCGACTGATTTTCATGCGGTCCGCCCACCTTTGGATTTGAGGGAACGGGCGTCGGCTGTCTCGGGACACCGTTTCCCGGTTCATGAACTGAGCCCTGTGCTTGATTGGGCGGCTGAGAGGCAAGTTGGGCCGTGAGCTGTAGGACGACATTTGTCAAGTCGTCGATCTTTGCGTAGAGCTTGGCCATCTCCTTGTCTTTGCTTCTGAGCTGCTTTCGGAGCTCTTGGAGAAGTTGTTGCTCTGCGGTCTTAGGACGGAAAGTCGGCTCATCTTCGCTTTCCGAGCCTGACTCCTTATGAATTGAGGGCTCTTTCCGCCTATCATCCTCATCGAGAAGGTTTTCATCACCCAGCGGGGGCGGCTGTTCTTGGGCAGCGACGACCACATTCAAGCCAGATTGGGCTTGGGATGTGGTGGCCCCATTCTTGCTCTTGCTGCGCGTGCCCATCATGTAGACAGTGTGGACTACATACCCAGCCATCTTTTTATCTTGGGCAGCTGATTTCGCGGAGCGGTCCGGGCTTTGGAAATTCATAAATTTTAACATGGCCAGAACCCTAGCCCTTTTGTTGGCTCTATATCTGAGCCGCTTCTGCCTCAGCTTCTCTGCCTTAAGCGCTTGGCAGGCTTCTGCTCTTCGGGGAGCCGCCATAGGCTGAGTGATGGGGAGGCTTGAGAAGACACCCAATCGAGCAATTGTCGGAGGCGCCGCTGGAGCTTGCTCAAAACGCATTGCAGCTTTGTTGGTGTCGATGGCCTTGCCCCCAGCTGGGGCCATGGAGAGTCGTTCGGGAACGGACTTGCGCTTGGGCTGAGGTGCCCTCGCGACCACCACATTTGGCCTTTTGCCTTTCGAGACCGGTTTGTCTGCCACCGGGGCTTGAGGAGCTGGGATGGCGCCAACTGGCATGAACATAATAGAGCCGAATGGTAGCAGCGGCTCCTCCCATTGTCGCCCGAGACTGGCCGGAAGGACCGTCCTAGAGTCTATCCTCATCGTATAGGAGACGGGAGCTGAGTTCATCATCGAAGACATCGTCGGAAGGTGATTGCTTGAAAATCTGCATGAAAAAGCATTATTTTTAGTATAAATACAGGTATGTAAATTGATTGAGTTCGCATGAACGCTTAACCCGAAATATGGGAGGAGAGATAGGTCCCACCGGGCGTGCCAGAATCTGTAGGGTGTTTTTCGTCACCCCAGTGAGATGAGAATACGCGCGCGCTTGTCAGGCGTACTACAGATTCCCCCTGCCTAGGGTAGGCCGGGGTTTAATGATTGTGGGGATCCGAATCTCCGGCAGCCGCGGACTAAGCTGCCATTAATTACCCCTCGCCTTTGGGGCGAGGGAACCTCCGATTAACGGGTTAAAATGGTCATGCGAACTCAATGTGTAGTGTACGTGTGTTTTGTTTTGAAAGGGGGGTTTTGGATATATCGGGAGCCACGCAGAGTTTTTACGGGGGTCCCGCTACCCGGATAGCGGGCTGGGGGTCAAGGGGGCTAGCAGCCCCCTTGCGGGGTTCGGGGCAGCGCCCCGGCCCGAAAATTTTTTTAAAAGGGGAGAGTGTTGCGGAGTATGTGTATGTGTAAATTTGTATACATATGTCTATATATATGTATGTACATAAAAAAAGAGGGGGAAAAGACATCCAAAGGATGCGTGGGGCAGCACCTTGGGCGCTGTGCGCTTAGGTGCTGTGCGCTCAGGCGCAAGCGCGCCACGTGTCGGCACGTGGGCGCTTTGCGCATGAGCTCTGTGCGCAGGAGCGCAAGCGTGAGCGCCACGTGTCGGCACGTGGGCGCTTTGCGCATGAGCGCTGCGCGCTGGTGCGCAAGCGCGCGCGGCACGTGGGTGCTTTGCGCATGAGCGCTGCGCGCTGGGGCGCGCGCCACGTGTCGGCACGTGGGCGCTTTGCGCATGAGCGCTGCGCGCTGGTGCGCAAGCGCGCGCGCCACGTGTCGGCACGTGGGCGCTTTGCGCTCGGGCGCAGTGCGCGGGAGAGGAAAAGAGGGCTTTTAGCCCCAAAGATTTCTCTGAAGAGAAATCAGAGAGGAGTTGGACTCCTGAGTGTGTTTTCTTCTTTTTTTGGGGTTTAGTGAAAGATGTTCTTCTTCTTCCTCCTCTGTTAGCTGGATCTTGAAGATCAAGAGCTGTGGGATTTTTTTTAAAATCTCTTCTTTTTGAGATCTAATGGAAGGTCTGAGTTCCCCTTAATGGGTTTTGTGGTGGAAAACTATTTAGTTTTGAAAAAGGAAGAGTAAAACTCTTGATTTAATTCAAAAGAAAGAAAAAGGTTTTGGAACCTTGAAGGAGGAAGAAAGATCTCAGATCTCAAACTTTTTTTGGAGAGAGAAAAGTTTTTTTTTTATTCATCATGTTGCCTTTTATAGGCTTATATATTTACATATAGCCCCTTGGGCTTCACAAAATGGCATTTTGCCTATCCCATGGCTCATGTGCCATTTCATTTTTGCACATAAGCTATGGGCTTACAAAAATTTGGCTTTATGCCCATTTTGCATACATTCATGTATAAAAAATTACATGAAAATTATTTATTACATGATCTATATTTTAGCTGGCCGCGGGCTCGACTTGGGCATGGGCCCGCTTGACCTGGGCTTGGGCCCACCTGGCTTGGGGTTGACCTTGACTTTGACTCGGTCAACGGGGGTGTAAATTTTTACCCCAACAGTTACATCGATGATTCATCAATTTGGTTTCAAAGACTTTAGAACAGAGAACCTGATAGAACAGTTTAGTTTACCCACTGCACACTACCCTGTACTGCTCTGATTTATATTATTGTTACCCTTGCTTTATTCATGTTTATATTCGCATTGCCTGTTTACTATGTTATTACTTGATGACTTGACGCGCTGACGTCTGGGTTTTGCATGGTCCAGATTCTTCTACCTTGCTGCAGACTGATTAGGAGTTTTGCCGCTGTTAGACGAGCGGTGAGGTTCCTGTTGGTACGTAGTTTCACTCCAGGTGTTTCATTTATTGTATCTTTTGGCTTCCGCATATTGTTATCTCTTGATTCTTTTACTCTGGCTTATGGACATGTACTAGGTAGTTAGTTTACTTTCTTGTTCTTGATATCTCCACAGCCGTAATGTGACTGTGGAAGGATTTTTCCTATCCATAGGTAGCATGGTTGGCTATGTCACGTGCCCACTTTAGCGTACTTTGGGAAGCGGGGCGTGACACAACCAAACTATGACATAAGCAAATATAACGACTACATAGTCATTAATACAACGAAATAACTAAGCATCGTCCTAAGGCGGTGGAGGCGACTGATCGAAGTCTATCGATGGGTGATAGTGAAATGGTGGAGGCGGAGGATACAACAACTGAGCATACATGTAATCGAAATGATGATCTATGCGAGCGTTGGTTTCATCAATTCGATAGTTGACATTTTGAAGACCCGTATTAAAGAAATCACGGGTTTCATTAATTCTTGTATCCACGAAATGGCGAGTTCCAAGATGAAGATCGGTCATGTGTTGGAAGACACGATTTTCAAAATCTTGAAAATCATACATGTATTGTGGAATTTCAGGAATATCATGAACTGGAGGTGGAGGAGAATGATGTTGTTCTGCTTGTGGGGGAGATGGTGGTGGATCATTATAATCGGCTTGATGCATAAGACAAATATTTTGATGGCCGAAATGCTTATTGGAAAGTTGAATGGTAGAATCAAGAGATAGATCGATTCCGGCATCTTCGGTGATTTTGGTAATCACTTTGCCGTAATAAAGATTGGATTTAGAAGACGGTAAGTTCCACATCGTATGGATAAGGAGCAATGGAAGATTGACTGGGTTTTGAGACATAACACAATAAGTGACAAGTTTGTGTGTGGGTGGGGGGGGGGGTAATTCGATCTCTACCACCGGATTTAGGACAGACGGTTTTACCTAGAAAGGAGGCTAATACACAAGCATGAGGAACAAGGATCTGTGTGTAAGGATCATCATAGAGGTGAGGGTTATCACCACCGTGAAGAAGGCGATAGGCGTCCTCTTTGTTGATATTAGGAGGATAGTGCTCAAAAGTAGAAAGGGTTTGTCTATAGATGTCCACGTCGTTATTAGGAACCTGAAAGATCCTTGCAAAGGATGTGGGGGAAATGGTAATGATTTGTTTTTGCAATCGTGTCCTAATAACGGTGATATCATCTTGATTGCTAACAATATTGGAATAGAAAAGATAGACAAAAGTTTGATGAGTATTGCAATCGAGAGTAAGAAATGAAATCCAACCTTGAAATTGAAGGAGCGGGGTGAGTTGGAAGTTGAAAATTTCATTCAAGCAAACTAATGAACAGGTGACGATTTTCTTTTTGACAAGACGTTCGTAAAGAGCGGAGGCTTTAGCATTGTTGAAGTAAAAGATGAAATATTTATTTACCAATTCTTCTTCTTTATCGGCTTGTTCTTGATAGGCATTTTCGGATTCTTGTTGATAGGTTTCATCTTATTCTTCATCTTCTAATTCCTCGATAGGTTGAGTAGGACGACGAGGACTTTGAGGGCGTTTGGATGTCGACGATTTGCTCCTCTCAATGTTTTTGGTTTTCACCATTGTAGAAATCTAGGGTTTGAGAATTTTTGATGGTGGTGGAGGAAGAGAGAGAAAGGCGAAGAAACTATGAGGGTTTGGAAGAGGTATGGGAGTTTATAACAAGTTAATGGATGTCCTAGATGAAGGGATTTGAGATCCAATGGTCACAACTTTTAAAAGTTGGACGTCGGTCTGGAAATTTTGAGCGATGGACGTCCCTAGGGACGTCTATTGCCAAATGGACGTCACAATGAATGTCTATTTAGGCATTCCTGCAATTATTTTGCAAAAAAACAGTGTGGCAAATATGGTATAAACTATGGGGTTTTAGGGTATATTTGGGAGTTAAAATTTGAGTTTTGTGTGTGTGTGTGTGTGTGTGTGGGTGCGTGTGTGTGTGTAAAGGGTGATTAACATACAAAGCTTAATTTTATTTCTTAATACAAATACACATTACAATACATTGAATTAAAAACAAACCATACAACCTAAAACACTTAAACTAATACATCATTTAAAATAAACTAAAAAACATGTACACAAATAAAAACAAAACACACGACTATATTCTATGAGAGTTTGTAAAAACGATGGAAATCTTAGAGGCGTGGGAAATGCTTCCAAAATTCCATTGTTTTGGTCTTTCTTTCTTTGATGAATTCCCCTTTGATCCTATCATATGCCCGGATTTGTGTATTATGAGTTTCAACTCGGGCTATGAACATGATATGTTCATCAGGAGAGAGATGAACGTAAAATGGATCATTAGTTCTAGTGCCAAATCCAGTTGGGTCGAAATGATATCGAGTCTGTTGAGGACCATTTTGTTGTGTCCGTCATTGTCTGTTTCATATGTAAGAAGGTCTTCATGAATCTCGTCGACCGAAGGAGTGGGAAAGGTGAACTCCTCAAACGGTTCCTCTGACGGATCTTCATCTGACGATGGAGTCGAAGGAGAATGCGGTAAAGTGAATGGTAGAGTTCTCGACGGATTGGAAGATGATCGAACTGGAGAAAGTGGTTCTTCTTTTATCCTGACATCCTTTTTCTTTAAGGATGGAGAACCCTTCTTAGTTATTGGTGTGTTCCTAATGGACATTGTATGTGTGTTTTTGTGTATGTTTGGAAGAGAAATAGAGTGAAGTGATAGAAATCAAAATTTTGTTCACTTTTATTTATAGAGTGAATTAAGATGGTTTTAAAAACTTGCTAAAAAAATTTAAAACGTTTTTAAGTTTTGAATTTTCAAAAATTCAAAAGTTAAAAAACTGAAATTTCACAAAACTGCTGTATAGTTTTATGAACACACATCCATGGACGTCTCTAAGGACATCCATAGGGACGTCTATAGTCCTATGAAACTAAAAATTTTATAAAAAAATTCTTAGTGTTTGTTAGTGGTTTTTAGTACAAATAATTAGGTTTCTAATTCTAGCATGTTGAGTTCACCCCTCATCTTTGCAAAACGAGTTCCATCTAAAGGTTTGGTGAATATCAGCCAACTGTGATTCAGTCGTTATATATTCATGTATAATATCACTTTTGTGATAGTGATCTCGTAGGAAATGATATCGAGCATCTACATGTTTGGTTCGAGAATATGGGTCAGTGTTTTTGGTCATTTGTACTGTGCTAGTATTGTCACAGAGTATTGGTATTTTAGATACTAATTTCTTATAGTCTTCTAAAGTGTATTTAATCCAAAGACTCTGAATACAGCATGCACCAGCGGCGATATACTTTGCTTTAGCAGAAGCCAGTGCTACTGATGCTTGTTTCTTGGAATTCCAAGATACAAGGCAATGACATGTACTGCTAGTATTTTTTCTGTCGGTTTGGCTTTTAGCATAATCAGCATCAGAATAACTTGTTAAGTGAAACACGTTATTCTTGGGATATCATAATCCTAGATTAATAGTGCCTTTAAGATATCTAAACATTCTCTTAACGGATACTGAATGTGACTCTCTAGGATCTTCTTGGAACCTAGCACACAGACATGCGCTCTACATAATATCAGGTCTACTAGCAGTTAAATATAATAAACTACTAATCATACCTCGGTAGAATCGTATATCTACCGCCTTTCCAGATTCATCTTTGGTAAATTTAGTTATTTCCATTGGAGTCTCGCATGTTTTTGTATTCTCTAAGCCGAACTTTTTGATAAGTTTCTTAGAATACTTGGCTTGGTGATGAATAATCCTTCTTGACTTTGTTTGATTTGAAGTCCGAGAAAGAAATTTAATTCTCCCATCATAGTCATCTCAAGCTCATCCTGCATAGACTTTGGGAACTCTTGACAAAACTGCTCGTTAGTAGAACCAAATAGTATGTCATCAACATAATTACGAACAACTGCGATATTTTTTCCATACATTTTGGTAAACAAGGTTTCGTCAACAATACTTTTTATATATCCCATCTTTATTAGGAATGTACTGAGTCTCTCATACCAAGCTCTATGAGCTTGTTTGAGACCGTACAATACCTTTTCTAATTTGTATACGTATTCAGGGTGTTTATGGTCTTCAAAACTTGGTGGTTGTGCTACGTATACCTCTTCTTCTATTTTACCGTTCAAGAATGCACTTTTGACGTCCATTTGAAATACTTCAAAGTTCTTGAAACATGCGAAGGCTAATAAAATCTTAATAGCCTCGAGTCTCGCAACAGGTGCGTAAGTTTCCTAATAATCAATTCTTTCGACTTGATTATAATCTTGAGCAACTAAACGAGCTTTATTCCTTACGACATTCCCTGACTCATCTAACTTGTTTCTAAAAACTCATTTAATATCAATTATCGGTCTATTTTCGGATTTTGGAACTAGTTTCCAAACTTTATTTCTTTCAAACCAGTAGTTAACTCATCTTGCATTGCTTCTATCCAATGCTCATCATTTTCAGCTTCTTTAAAATTCTTTGGTTCAATAACTGAAATAAAAGCTGAATTGATACATAAGTTAAACGATGATGACCTAGTAACTACTCCTTCATCTATATCTTCTATAATTAAATTCTTAGTATGGTCTTTATTGAACTGCTAATGTTTTGGAAGAGTAGTATCAATAACTTGCTCTTGTGGTTCCGTTTGATTGATTTTGACATTATTGTCTATAGATGAGTCATCTAAGCTTTTTTGTAAGATAGAGTCATCATCATCTATGGGTTTAAGGAGTTGATTTTATCAAATTGAACATGCATACTTTCTTGAATATTTAAAGTTCGTTTATTATAAACGCGATAGGCTTTACTGGTCATAGAATAACCAACAAATATTCCTTCATCGTATTTAGAATCGAATTTTCCAAAGTTATCTAAGGTATTTAATATATAGCACTTACAACCAAAGACCTCGAAATATTTAATGTTGGGTGTTTTACCATAAAATAACTCATATGGTGTTTTATTCAAGTATTTTCTAATTATCACCTTATTTATTATATAGCATGAAGTGTTAATTGCTTCAGCCCAAAGATATTTTGGTAAATTATTTTTATTTAGTATGGTACGTGTCATTTTTTGTAAGGAACGATTTTTCCTTTCAACACTATTTTGTTGTGAAGTATTGCACATGAGAATTCATGTAACGACTCCAAAATTACTATACCTTCGTGTTTTCTTTTTTTAGTAAAATATTGTATTTATTTATTCTTAGTATTTTTCCGTATATTTTGTTTTCTATTAAATATATTATTTTATTATTCCATCTATTTTTCCCAAACCCATTTCTTTAAACTAAATGTTAACCTATTTCAAATTAAACATAATACCCGATCCAGCCCATAACCCAAATCCAATTTCATTTTTCATTTTCTTTTATAAAACTATGAGCCCAAAAGCCCAATTTCATTTCAAGCAACAACATATATTTAATTCTAATTAAATATATGCATGAACAATCTTATAACTCATTGATTTAGTTCTTGTATTGTTATTCCATAAGTCATATGTTCAAATCCCCATTCTTGCAATTATTTTTATCTATTTTTTTAAACTCTCTCATAACCTACAAATAATACCTTTCATTTCATCTTTTTTTAACTCTTAAAATGAATGCATATAATAATTAGTATGGTTATGATTATGAATATTATATTGTATGGTTATGGTTATGATTATGAATTATTATAATAACCATATTAAATTTTATATGTTCTCTCCTTCATTGTTCATCCTCCTTAAAAAAAAATTTTATTTCAAATCTTCATTTTTAGAGCTCTCAAAGTTTCGGCGCCACCGGAGCTCACTTCGTTCCTAGGAATTCAAGACCGAAGTATTGTACCATTCACAAACTTCGTAAGATCGCTTTACATTTCTTTTCTTTTCTCTCAAATTCTATATAGAGAATACTTTAAGAAACTAACTTGATCCTTGTCTTGGTTGCTCGAGCCTAGGTATCCTATATTTGTTTTTGTCGCTAGAATCGAATCGGTGAACCGGTTGTTACACCGACTCATACAACCCGTAAGTCCCATCTCCTCCTCTTTTTCTCTACTTGAAATTCTTCCTCTTACCATGCTTTCATCATCCCGAATCTTGAGATAACTAGTTACTCTCATGATGAAGTTTTTGTTAAATTAAAAAATAGTTGAAATAAAGCATATATATTTAGTTATAAAATCTTGCATGCAATGGTTAATAACATGTTAAATATTATTGTTTTAGACGGTTAATCATGACCGGATCATATGTTTGCTTCACATATGTTAATTCATGTTGTTTATCGCTAAAATTTTAATTATTTATATTTATTTTCGCATACAAAAAAAAGTTATAAATAAATACCATAAATTTATCATTTTCAAATACGATCTTACAAAACCTTTATCTTTAAAATAATTTTTATAAATTAATTTCCACTTCTGGAAATTCTTAGAATATTTGGATAAAATAATTGATAGAATTAAAAATCTATAGTAAAAATTTCATATCAAACGGAATAACGGTTTAGGAATTACATAGTTTTTTATTCACTGTTTTTAAAACCAGAAAACTGTTATTAAGGGTCTTTTTCAAGAGACCATAACTCTGTAATCGTTGATGCAAATTAAGTGTTTTCAGATATTTTGAATATCTAAATCGAAAGATCTAAATTTTATTAGTTTTAAGTTTTTACTGAAAACTGACATAAAATATAAAAAACCGCGTTACAATATTAAGTGACGGATCTGGACAGAATTTGTCATGATTCGCACACTGTTTTTAAATAGGACATAACTCGAACTCCGATATCCGTTCGTGACAAAATTTAGATGTGTAGATGTACAATTGATAGAGCTATAATTTACTGTATATTAGACTACTTAAAAACGCATGAAACAACCCTATATAGACTTTACAATATAACATATAGTTGCTGTCCAGAAATCTGAATTTCTGTTTTAAACGCCGATAATAAAACGGTCATAACTTGAGCTTTAAAAAATCCAAATTGTGCGAATCTTAGTGTTTTAGATAAGTACATCGAAAGACCTACAATTTTCTAAAAATCATCGTAAGCTGAAACCTGATGGAAATTAAGTCAAATTGTGTTTTAAAAATATGTGACGGTGCTGGACAAATTCTGATCTGTTCTGCATGATGAAATGAAAATGGGTATATCTCCCAAACCGGTAGTCGTATATAGGTACGAATGGAACTCACGCATGCAAAACACTTAGATCTATAATTCTGTTTATATTCCAAAATTGATTGACTTGATTGATTAGTCGTACACAATACTTTTTAACAGCATTGTTTATGACCGTTACTTGAATAATATACTTGACTCATTCCTTGCTATTCGATTATGTATACCTTATTTATCTTGATCTTTAAATTGTTGTATGTACTTGAACATAATTAGATATTATATGTTTGATATAATCCAATTAAATACTAGACTTGACTTGACCCGAACCACGAATACAACTTGACATGAATACTTGAAACATGACATGAATACTTGATCTTGCCATGAACTCAATCTTGAAAACATGATGTATTCATGGATTCGGGCAAGACTTATAATTTTAACTATAAACTAATATACATGGGGTGTTAGGGTAGTTTGAGTTGTGAGTCTAATGAAATCTCAAGAGTCTCATGCTAACAATCACGAATACAAGCAATCACGAATACTAACAATCATGAGGGCCCGTGTTTGCTTACTCCTGGATTATAACTTGTTGAGTTTGTAATACTTCCACGACGGTCGAAGTCCCGTTACTGACTATCATGAGGGCCCGTGGTTCCTTACCCCTGGATTACTGCCTGTTGGGTTCGAGAACACTCTTGAGATTTGGTTGATACTCACACCTTAAGCCCACGTTAGTTACTTTTACCCTTTTAGAGACCATTTAGAACACTTACATTCCCTTCATATTCACTATACCCACACTCGACCATGTTATACTTGTTTTCCATGCTAATACAGTTGACATACACATTACCATGCACGCTATTATACTTGTTTATATGTTCATGATTTATATCTATGCTATACCATATATCACATTACACCTTGCATTTCATTTATATACATCACGCCATCCTTTTGGGGACTTACCGGACGTTAGTTCGCTAACGGGCATTCCACCCATCTTTCTTTCTTTCTTGGAATGTTCGTCAGGTGGTATTGAGACAGAGGAGATAGAAGCGGTCGAAGAGGAATACAACTAGTTCGCATCACAACCGGACGTCTAGTTTCATTCAGCTTATATATGCATGCCTCCTTGTTAAGGCTTATCATGTTATCATATCTTGTATTAATATATTTTATCAATTTTGAATCTTGAATGTAATAAATCAAAGTTGGATTTCATTTTTTTGTTTATTCTTGCTACTTTAAGTTGCTTATAGATGCCTAGCGTATTTACTTCGAGAAATGACCTTTTCAGAATAAATACGCCGCGGGCCTCGTCACGTGCCGTTACCACTCTTTTAGGAAGCGGGACGTGACAATTCATGTTGGAAACCTTTCTTATTACAATAGTTTTCGAATATTTGATTTTCAAACTCCCCACCATGATCCCTTCTTAGTTTAGATATTCTTTAATTCATTTCATTTTGAATTTGTTTAGAAAATATTTTTAAAATACCTAAAGTTTCATCTTTAGTTTTTTAGAAAAATGCCCAGGTAAATCTTGAAAAATCGTCTACCACTACATATATATAATATTTACCTTCTAAACTTGCATTGTGACTTGGACCGAAGATATCCAAATGAAGCAATTGCAAGGGAGCATTAGTTGATACATTAATCTTAAGTTTAAAAGATGTCTTGATCCGTTTTCCTCTTTGGCATGCATTACACAACTTATCCTTTATAAATTTTATCTTGGAAATACCTTTTACTCGATTATTCCTTGAGAATTTGGATAAAGTATCTATTGAGGAATGACCAAATCTCTTATGCCAAAGTAACGCAACTATACCATTGTTTGCTATTAGACACTTAATATCTGAATTTTTGAAATCTTGGGTGTAGATAATATATATATTATGATATCTTTTACCAGTTAAAACTACTTTATTATCATATAATATTTTACAAATATCTTTTTCAAAAATAACATTATAGCCTTTGTCACCATATTGGCTTACACTAAATAGATTATGTTTTAAGTTTTCTATATATAATACGTATTTAATTATTGTTGTGTTCGATACATTATTAAAGAAAATATCACCTTTACCGATGATCTTGCCTTTGTTGTTATCTCCAAAAGTGATGTTGCCACTTTATTCTCTTGATAGTGTCTCGAAACTTTAAATGTTTCCAGTCATATGTCTCGAGCATCCGCTATCAAGGATCCATTGACTGCTACGTTTCTGGAAGTGTTGCAACACAGGAAGAAGTGCGACCTTGGGAACCCATATCATACGAGATTCTTTTTGGTCAGCCTTTGGAGAAAAATAGTATTTGTAGGTTGAATTATTTTTAATATTACAATATTGTGAAATATGTCCTATAGTGCAACAATAGTCACGCGTAGAATTTACGTTTTTATTTCCATATCTATAATAATATTTATGTCTAGATGGTTTGGTTTTAGGAACTAACTCGGAATATTTATCATAACTTATACCCTCTTTCTTACAATATATTATGGATTGACCTAACATTACTTCTTAAGTTATCTTTACTTTTAGTAAATTTTAAAAGCATTTTTTCTTTTAAATCCATCTTTCTTTTTAAGTTGAAAGTTTCAAAATTCAACATATTGTTAGTTTCAGTTAATGTACCATTAATTAAAGTTACATATTTTATTTTTTCGTTTAAATTCTCATTTTCTGATTTAATTTCTTTTAGTTCATCTTGAGTTGATATTTCTAAATTGTTTTTTGCAGATAATTTTGAATTTAAAATTTTATATTTAGAATTGACTTTATCGTAATTGAAAGTAATCAAAAAGAAAATATTTTATTGGCTCAAGAAAAATAATAGTTCATACAACTCTATATAGAGAGAGTTTTAGATAACCCCTCCTAACAAATATATAGTAACTAATCAAACTGATTAACTAAATATAACAACTGAATATATATCCATAACAATATTCATAACTCCCCCGCAAGCTGGAGCGTAAATGTTAATCATGCCAAGCTTAGATAGAAGACGAGCGAAAACCAGTCGAGAAAGAGTTTTGGTAAGAATATTTGTCAGTTGAGTTGCAGAGAAAGCATGCTGGAATGCAACCACCATATCTGTCACTTTATCACGAATGAAGTGACAATTTATTTCGATATATTTGGTCCGCTCATGAAAAACTGGATTCTCGGCAATGTGAATTGCGGCCTTCTATCACATAAGAGTGTAGTCGGAAGAGAAGTAGAAACTCCAAGATCTGTCAAAAGGAAGGTAAGCCATATCAACACAGCAAACTGCATGCGCCATAGATCTATACTCGGCCTCTACAAAAGAACGAGCAACTACATTTTGCTTCTTACTTTTCCATGTAACCAAGTTTCCTCCTAAGAAGACACAATAGCCACTCGTGGAATGTCGATCATCAACAGATCCAACAAAGTCAGCATCCGCAAAGGTTGTGAGCGACAATATAGATGATGGTTTGTAAAGAAGACTCTGTCCTGGAGAACCTTTAATGTATCTAAGAATATGCTCAACTGCCTTAAGGTGAGAGGTCAAAGGATTCTGTATGTATTGATTCACTGTGCTAATGGTAAAAGCAATATCAGGACGAGTGACAGTGAGGTAAATAAGCTTCCCAACTAGACGTCGATATAGTCCTGGGTCAGGTAGTGGAGGATCCGAGGGAGAGCTTAATAGAGATAGCTTGACTGAGGAATCCATAGGGGTGATTGCTGGTTTACATCCCAGAAATCATGTCTCAGATAGAAGATCAAGTGCATACTTCAATTCTAAGAAAATATCTAAATGGTCCAAGGTCCTTGGTATGGAAGTGCGAAGCCAAATGTTCTTTCACCTTGGAGATGCTGGCAGAATCATTTCCAGCGATGATAATATCATCAACATATACCAACACAATTCCCCTGCCTTGAGGATGATTATGTGTAAAAAGAGACGTGTTGGCGCGATTGCGTTTGAAGCTAATCTGTCGTAAAATCATGCTTAATTTTTCAAACTAGGCATGCAGTGACTGCTTTAGTCCATATAACGATTTGTATAGAAGACAAACCATAAACTCCCCCGGTCGCTCAAAATCAGGAGGCTGCTGCATATAAATAGTCTCTGAGAGATCGCTATTAAGAAAAACATTCTTCATATCAAGCTGATGAAGAGATTATGCCTTAGAAACGACCAAGGATATAAGAACACGAACCGATGTTAATTTGGCAACTGGAGAGAAAGTCTCGACATAATCCAAACCATACCGCTGAGTAAATTCTTTAGCCACCAGTCGAGCTTTGAGACTGTCAGCTTTCCCATCAGGATTTTGCTTGACAGTAAAAACCTATCTACAGCCAACAATCTTCTTATCTGATGGTGGAGGTACTAATTTCCAAGTCTGATTAGAGCGCAGTGCGGCAATCTCCTCTAACATAGCTACATACCAACCTGGGTGCTGAAGTGCTTCCTGAACAGATGAAGGAAGAGTGATGGCAGATAAGGAAGAAACAAACTGACGAGCAGATGTGGTCAGTCTATGATAGGAAACAAAATTAGAAATCGGATGTGCAGTAGTACAAGAACGCTTACCGTTGCGTAAGGTAATAGGAAAAGAGAGATCTTTGGAAGTCAACGGTGGTGGAGAATCAGGAACAGTAGATTGTATTTGAGTACTTGCAGAAGAATCGTTAGAAAAAATCATTGATGGAAGGTGGCGGGACAACCTTCATAAGACGGTGGTATACATGTTGATAAGAGATGACAGACTGATCACCAGGGAGCACAGGTGGAATAGACGAATTAAGATCTGAGGAAGGTAAGTATAGAACAGGAATAGTAGAAGTGTGGTCCTTAACAAGTGGAAAATAGGCTTGATCTTTTAAGAATGTCACATCACATGAAGTACAAACTTTGGATGTGACAGGGTTGAAGTATACATAACCTTTTTCTGTTCAAGAGTAACCTACAAACACCATGCGGGTAGCTCTAGAATCAAGTTTGTTAATATGAAGACCTAGAACTTGGGGGTAGACAACCAAACACTTTAGGAGAAATAGGAAAAGGCATGCTCTGTAGAAACAAAATAGATAAAGGGAACTAGTTGCTTAGGACTAGAGAAGGCATGCGATTGATATAAAAACATGCAGCTAAGACTGCAAAATTCCACAATCGTTTAGGGACATGCATATGCAAAACAAAAGAACGTGCTATCTCAAACAAATATCGGTTCTTTCGTTCAACAATCCCATCTTGCTGAGTATAACATGAAGTTTGATGCAATATACCATGTGTCTGACAAAATGCAGTAAACTCCGTGCTAATATACTCTTTCACATTATCTGAACGAAGAAACTCGGAACACCAAATTGATTAATAATCTCAGCTACGAATATTTTAAAGATAGTCAAGAGTTCAGACTTATTACGCAGAAGATATAACCAAGTCATACGTGAATGATCATCGATAAAAGTCACAAAATATCAAACACACTAGGAATTTTAAATGGATCCCAAAGACCGGAGTGGACTAATGCAAAGGGTAAATCATGTCTTTTATTAACTGGAAGAAAAGAGGAGCGATGATATTTATCAAGAATACATGAATCACAACTGAACTCTGATAAGTCAAGAGAAGGCATCATATTACTTAAAGAAGAAAGAAGAAGATGACCTAGTCGTCGATACCACTGGATAGCAAAAATAGCTGTAGATGTACTGGAAAAGTGATCAATGTAGTATAGTCCATTCTGTTCATGCCCTCCGCCAATCCGTTGTTTCGTCAGAAGATCCTTTATCATAAAGTGAGATGGATAAAAAGTTACATAGCAATTAGAATCGTTTGTAAGCTGACGAATAAAAAGCAAGTTTTGTTTTAAAGATGGCACAATTACAACATTTTCAGGTGTAAAGATGAAGTGATAAATTAGCAGAGCCAGAAACATGTGTGGTATTACCATCAGCTATGAAAATCAACTTGTGAGGACTAGAAGCAAGATTAGACGGTCCATCACGGGATATGTGATGTGAGGCGCCGGAATCAACGACCCACGAATTAGACTGAGAAATGAACGATATACCTGATGGAGTAGAAAGGTTGGCAAGAGCGATAGAGGAAAGGAGACGACACAATTGGCCCCATTCAGCACTGGATAAGGGTAAATTCCCGGCAAAAGAGGATGATCGGGCAGTAGCAACTGGTGTGGATATCTAGCGAGCTGTAGGTTTATTATCAGAGTAGCCATGCTTCTCCCAACACCAGTTTACATGATAATTAGCACTGCCGCAATAAGAACAATAAAGGCCAACATAACCACGACCATGAGCGCAAGCATTAATAGAGGAACGATCACGAGCAATAATTGAGACTGAATCAAAATCCATGATGAATGGCACGGAGGTAAATCACGAGAGAGCGAGAACACAATCAATAAAATCCAGGCTAAGGTGGTGGTTTACAATCCACTCTCAAATATAGCTGAGCCAGAGCTAAAAATCTTGTAGCAATCAACAAATTCCAGAGTAATGTAATCAAACATCTTTTGATACTTCACCTGAGAGTTCAAGGGCCAATTTCGAATAGCAACAAGGATATAATTTACCATTCACTTCGGTTAGCAACAAAAAAACTCCAGCGATAATCAAATTTCTGCAATCAATCATTGTTAACACGGTACAAAAAAAACTCAGAGGGTGAAGATTGAAGCCTGGAGGTTTGCTAGAGAGGAGATCGAAGAATGGAGGTTGCTGGAGAGGTCAACAAAAGATCCTTAGGGTCGGCGTTGGATCTGGAGGGGTCGACAGCTGGTGGGAGGGGTCGACGTAGGATCTGGAGGGTCGGCATCGGTTCTGGAGGAGGTGTCGAGGGTCGGCAAAGGTTCTGAAGGGGGGTTGTGGTGGTCTAGGGTCTATAGAAGGGTTTTGGTGGTCGTCGAGGGTCTGGAAAGGGTTGTAGAGGTGGTTGAGGGTTTGGAGAGGGGGGTTGTGGTTGATCGAGGGTCTGGAGAGGGGTTCGGTGGTGGTCGAGGGAGTTGGTGCGATGGCTGATCAAGGGAGATCTAAGGAAAGAGGTATATATATATGGTTTCCTTTTGATTATTTTCTCAACGCTCTGATACCATGAAAGTAATCAAAAGGAAAATATTTTATTGGCTTAAGAAAAATAATAGTCTATACAACTCTTTATATAAAGAGATTTGGATAACTTCTCCTAACAAATATATAGTAACTAATCAAACTGATTAACTAAATATAACAACTGAATATATATCCATAACAATATTCATAACAGTAATTGTCCTTAAGAAAATGACAAAGATTTATTAAATCTACTTTACTAAGTTTCTAAATCAAAGTTATCATCAATTACCTCATCGTCTTGTGCCATGAAGCACACGTTGGAGACTTATTCGGCTTCTGAGTCGCTGGAATCCATATCATCCCAAATAGCTTGAAACGAACGTTTTTCTGATTTCTTTTTAGACTTTTACTTGTCTTTGTTGAGCGTAGGACACTTCGACTCAAGATGATATTCCTTATTGCATTCAAAACAGCGCAAAGTTTTATTAGTATTAAAAATTTTATTAGATTTATACGTACCTTTCTTCTGAGGGAATTCCTGGACTTCAGATACTTCCTGAAGTGTCTAGAATTGTTGGCCATTTCTTCATCATCGCTTTCCTCATTGCTAGTTATATCCTTTCACTTGGACTTACTAGTTGAAGCTTTTAACGCGATATTTTTCCTTTGAGTGTCCTTCTGTTTTTGCTTTAGATCACCGAGTTGTATTTTGTATGTCTTTAACTTGCATATTAGGGAATCAACAGTCAATGCTGACATGTCATTGGCTTCTTCGATGGCAGTGATCTTGGGTTGCCATGAGATCATTAGGGATCTCAGCAACTTGTAATATTTTTCTTTCTCATAGAATTTCTTCCCTAAATTATAGATTTCTGTAATGACGTTGAATCTATAACACATAGAGTCGATGGTCTCACCGTCTCTCATTTGGAATATCTCATACTCATGCATAAGACGGTTTCTCTTACTCTCTTTTACTTGATTGGTTCGTTTATGGGCAGTCTGGAGAGTATTCCATATCTCATTTGTCGTTTGACACAGGGATTCAATCGAATTCTTCTGAATTTAAAGAATAATGAAGCGCATTCATTGCCTTGACATTCAATGTCATTAATCTCTTGTCGGCATCTGATAATGGATTAGTGGTAGGGGTAACAAATAGCTTTTCAATGATTTCTAGGATTTCTAAATCGATGCATTGAAAGAAAATTCTAATCTTAGTTTTCTAGAATTAGTAGTTGGTACCATTGAAAAGAGGAGGACGGTTAGTAGATTGTCCTTCCATGTGGTTTACCATAGGATCAGAAACTCAAGAGCTTAGTCTTAAAGACGGAGTAAGCTACTCTGATCCCAATTGAAAACAACCTTAGAAGGAGATGAATAAGGTTTTATGGCAAACTCGGTGCAATTGTACGGATTATACAAATTTTGCAGCAGAATAGAAATTAGAGCATAAGTATAAACAATTCAACAAACAAAAAATGCAGAAAAAGTAAATGACACAGATGATTCTTATCGAGGTTCACCAATGCTGTGGCTAATCCCCACCTGAGAACTTCTGCTCAGGATTCAAACTTCACTATCCATTGACTCTTTTGCGGGTGGAGAAACTCAGATCTTTTCCCAGGCTCAGATCTTAGAACCTTTACACATGCAGGCGGTGAACACCTGAATTTTTTACCAAAGACGCAAGTTCGAAACCTTTTACAATATGAAGATCTTAGACCTTTCTTCACTAGGTCGTACAAGAAGATTTTAACAAATCTTTAAACCAACTTAACAATCCTAATGATCTCAAAAGATAAATCAACTTTCGATTCAAGAGAGATAATGAATTGTGTTTTGGAGATTAAGAAAAGTTTGAAAAACAAATAGAATAGGTTTTACAGATTGAGACAAGTTTAAAACAAATACTTCTTCGATACTTTTAAAGATCTTTTTTTTCTAAGTAAATAGAAAAATCTAAAGCACGTAGAACGGTCTCTTCTCTCAGAAAGATTAGTGAAAAACTTGAGAACTTAGAGAGACATGGTTTTTACAAAAAACTTGAAAATAGAAACGACAAAGAATGGTTCAGTGAAAAACTTGTGAAAAATGTGTCCTTTATATAGGAAAATGAAAACGGGCAATTGGGCTAGTTATAATAACTATTCCTAAAAGTTAAGACAGTTGTTGGCCGTTTATAGCCGTTACGGTTTGAATTTCAAACCGAAATATGAAATTTTGAAAAATTCATAACTGCAATAGATGTCCATAGGGACATAAGGATGTCCCATGTCTGATATTTTCATATAGAACTTTGAAAAATGAAAACTTTGAAAAGGGAATTTTGGTTTTGAAAATCATAATTAAAAATAGGATTAGAAAATAGATTCTAACCATTTGAGATCGACTTGACTCTAAACTCAAAAAAATAAAAAAGTCTAGAGTATATCCGATGTGCGAGTTCTCCGTTATGTCCTTTGAATTGATATTGAGGTCTTCCGAGTATTTCGATGTCACTGTTGCTACTGTTGAGATGTCAGTTGAAATGTTGATTGTCATTATACTTGAATAACTCCAGTTGTGTAGCACTTTAACTTATTTGATATGGTTAGTAACATATGATATTTTTGAAATATGGTTTTTATAAAATAATCAAAACTAAAGGGAATGAGAGTCGTAGGTCAACATAGAACAAATCTAGGTAGCTTCAGTCAAATGGATGCAAGGCCTCTCAAAAACTTCATGCATCCCCGTCGGGGGCGGATCCTTATAGAGGCAAGGCTAAGCATCCGTCTTACCTGGATCCGGCGTTTCCCTATGTTGTGTAATATACGTAATGAATTTGTTAACACGATATATAAAATAAACCCTTTGTTCCTAACATACATCGACGAATGTTATGGTGTTTGTGACATTGGTGCACTTGGTTAACAGGTACATGCTCGAGTCTTTGCCAGGCATTTTCATTTTTTTCATCCCCTTGAAACAATTTCAACATTGTAGTTTCGCACAAAACATCCACATCCCTAATATCATTATGTTACCATGCATAATAACTTATAAGTATATTTCCTTAGTTTTTCCAAAAACTAAACTTTATGAAAGAAATACCCTCTAAAATACTCCAATGGTGCCAACTTAAACTGTCATCATATTTTCATACAAAACATTTTCTCGTGTTTCTATTCTGTAACAAAAGGCTCTATAAAATCTTCATAATCATTGTTAAGAACAGACATATTTTAACTAAAATTTGATTAAAAATCTGCAAGTCTATTTATAAATTTAATAATCCTTCTTTCTTCATGTACTCATTTTGCAATTTAATATATATATTGTCAGTTTGATTAAATTCTTGCATATATTCATATAGAAATTAGATTAGAATGCTAATATCTTGTTGAAAGTCCAAGAATCAAAGTATATGCATGTTTAGTTAGTTTTATTTATAACTAAATGAAGAAATTATGTTTATATATTAATCGATTAATTAATATTTTTTAAGGCCCATTAGATATACTGAATACACCTTATCTTCAGCGTCATCGAGCGCCTGGAGCGGCATAGCCTCAAGACGTCCAGGTAAAGCTTTCTAGATCGACCCAACGACGATCTTTAAAAGGGTAGAGCGACGAGAGATCAATCGACCGTTGTGATCAAAGAAGCGACGCATCACATCATCACATTGGGCGACAATATATTCTTAGCCTTGAAGATGACCTTGAATGTGAATCTCCTCATAGGAGACAGTCTCCTCGATATCATACAAGCGACTAACTATTGTACTTGAAGAAGAACAAAAGATTTATCAGCAAAAGGGCATGAGTTTATTTTGTGGACCACTAACTCCAAAGCTAGTGGACCCCACGAAATCAAAATGGCAGTTCACTAATGATGGAACATGTGTCATTATGAGAATAAAAAAGGATTCTCATTAAATGAGCGGTGGAGTTAAAACTCCCAATATCCACGAAAAGTGGGTTCTTTAAAACAACAACAAATTCAAATCTGGGAGATGGGCATTAAAACTGTCACACCCCGCTTCCCAAAAGAGTGGTAACGGCACGTGACGATGCCCGCGACGTATTTATTCCGAAAAGGTCATTTCTCAAAATAAATAGGCTAAGCGTCTATAAACAAAATAAAGTAACAAGAATAAACAAAAGAATGAAATCCAATTTTGATTTATTACATTCAAGATTCACAATTAACAAAATATCCGAATACAAGATATGATAACATGATAAGCCTTAACAAGGAGGCATATATAAATAAGCTGAAATGAAATGAAAAGCTGAATGAAACTAGACATCCGGTTGTGATGCGAACTGGTTGTATTCCTCTTCGACCACTTCTATCTTCTCAGTCTCAATACCACCTGACGAACATTCCAAGAAAGAAAAAAAGATTGGTGGAATGTCCGTCAGCGAACTAACGCTCGATAAGTCCCCAAAAAGATGGTGTGATGTATTTAAATGAAATGCAAGGTATAATGTGATATATGGTATAGCATGAATATAAATCATGAACATATAAACAAGTATAGTAGCGTGCATGATAATATGTATGTCAACTATATCAGTATGGCAAACAAGTATAACATGCCCGTAGAGTGTAGGTATAGTGAACATGAAGTGAATGCAAGTGTCCTAAAAGGTCTCTAACATGATAAAAGTAACTAACGTGAGTTCAAGTGTGAATGTCAACCAATCTCAAGAATATTCTCGAACCCAAGGCTATCGTCCAGGGGCAAGGAATCACGGGCCCAAAATAGCGGGACTTCAATTGTTATTGAAGTATTCCAAACCCAAAAGGCTATCATCCAAGGGCTTGGAAACACTAGCCCTCATTCGTGAATTCATGATTTGTACCGTTTCAGTCCGGTACCACAGCAACATAATTTGTACCGTTTCAGCCCGGTACCACAGCAACATGATTTATATTAATGGGACTCATGAGATTCCGTTGGATTCATACTCAAACTACCCCAACACCCCGTGTATATTAGTCTATAATTAATGTTACAAGTCTTGATCGAATACATGAATACAAAAGATGTTGTATGATATCAAGTTTTCAAGATTACGTTCATGTAGTCATGTCAAGTGCAAGTCATGCCAATTTTATTCATGGTTCGAGTCAAATTGGTTCAAATGTACATACTAGGTTTAAGTATTCATGATTGAGTCGTGTCAAGATCAAGTCAATTATAGAATATAATGATTTAATCACAAGTCATATAGATAAAAATAAATAAACAATCACAGAACACGATATGAGATAAGTATATAAGCAACATCTAAAAACAATGTTGTAAATAAGTGTTGTGTACGACTAATCAATCAAGTCAATCAATTTCGGAATATAAACAGAAATATAGATCTAAGTGTTGTGCATGTGTGAGTTCCAGTATCGCCTAAATACGACTACCAGTTTGGGAGATATACCCGTTTTCATATCGTCGAGCAAAACAGATCAGAATCTGTTCAGCACCGTCATATATTTTTAAAACGCAGTTTGAGTTAATTTCCATCTGGTTTCAGGTTACAAAAATTATTAGAAAATTGTAGGTTTTTCGGTGTACATATCCAAACAACTAATATTCGCGTGATTTGGACTTCTGAAGCTCTAATTACGATCATTTTAATATCAGCATTTAAAACAGAAATTCAGATTTCTGGACAACAACTATATGTTATATTGCATAACCTATATCGGATTGTTTCATGTGTTTCTAAGTAATCTAATATACAGGAAATTATAGTTCTATCAATTTTGCATCTACAAATCTAAAGTTTTTCATAAACAGATATCGGGAGTTCGAATTATGTCATATTTAAAAACAGTGTGTGAATCAGGGCAGATTTTGTCCAGATTCGTCGCTTAATATTTTAACGCAGTTTTCTATATTTTACGTCGATTTTTAGTAAAAACCTAAAACTAAGAAAATCTAGATTTTTCGATATAGAAATTCAAAATATCTAAAAACACTTAATTTGGATAATGATTAAAGAGTTATGGTCTCTCTCGAAGACCCTTATTGGCAGTTTTCTGGTTTTAAAAACAGAGAATAATAAACTACGTAACACATAAACCGTTATTCGGTTTGATATAAAATTTTTACTGTAAACCTGCAATTCTATCTAGCATATAATCTAATTTTCCTAGAATATCCAGAAGTCAAGATTGATTTTCTAAAAATTATTTTGAAGGTAAAGAGATTTCTTCAATGTGTTATTTGAGATTGATAAGGTCATAGTATTTATTTGAAACCTCGTTTTCTTTTAAAACTAATTATAAATAAAATAAAATAAAAATAGCGAGCAATAAATTATGAAAGGTATATGGACAGGCATACGAATCGGTCATGATATATATACTAAAATCAATATAAAAGATTAATAAAGATTTTACACAAAAATTATTAAACACTTTTCTTTGTTTTGAATAAACGATCGTGTTATGTGATGATATGCAATATCGGATGAAACGATTCACATATTTTTATAACTACTAAAATATGAAACAAGATAATCACTACTAATTAAAAATGTATTCTATCCATGAAGGTAAATAAGTTTACAAAACAATTAACTATTAGCTTATATATTTATTTTATGTGTGTTTTCTAAATAAGGAGTTTACAGACGAAGTGATCAAGTATGGAAATCAGTGGAAATATGACAAGATGAGGATGATTCAATAAGAGGAGGAGAAGAAATGAAGGAGACTTACATACATAATCCGGCATTGTCACCGGGCTTGTCTATCCGCTGATAGGCTCGCGTTTCTAGCGAGACCTTCTTAGGAACTTCTTCATATTCTTCTTCGAGAAATCTAGATGAAGAGGAAGATAGAAAATGATAGAAATGTGTGATGGAGAAAAGAAAGATGAGTGACATATAAAAAAGGTTTATGCCTACCATAATTCTAATAAATTATAGCTCATAACCATTCTAATTATTTTAGGAGTTAAAAGGAAGATGAAATGAAAGATCTTATTTGTACGTTATGAGAAGAATAAAAATAATTGTATGAATGGGGATTTGAACATATGACCTATAGAATAACAATTCAAAAGCTTAATCAATAAGCTACAAGCTTATTCATGCACATATTTAACAAGAATTAAATATATGTCGTATCTTGAAAAAAAAGTGGGCTTAGAAAAAGAAAAGAAAGAAATCAAATGGATTTGTCTTGGCTTGGATTTGGGCTTTGAAAAATTATAAAATGGATAAAATAGATGAAGTAATAAAATAATATATTTATTAGAAAACAAAATATACCAAAAATAAATAATTGCAATATTTTATTAAAGAAATGATTCGCGAAAGTATAGAAATTTTTTGATCGTTACATTCTACCCTCCATAAAATAATTTCGTCTTCGAAATTACTTAAGAAGGATATGGTAACAAAACAAGAAAATTAAATGTGGTCGCATTTCGTTGTCACTCCACCAGTCGGTATTCTAATTGATAAAAGAGTAATATTGAATGTAAAAGACGGTCAAAAAGATACAAAGAGACACAAAAACGAATTTCAAGAGAGTAAGAAGTGATCTTCAAGAAAATCAAACGAAGGAAGTGAGATAGATTCAAGTATAACGAGTCGTTATAGTCTATCCTCCTTAAAAAAATTCGTCCGTGAAATTCGCTTAAGGAGTACGTCGCGATAAGACACGAAGAAAAACTAAGGATAATGTCGTCTCAGGGCTCCGTCGATCGATACTTTAACCTACCGAGCTAATAGGCCTATGAGATAGAAGTAGAACGGGTGAATTAGAGTTAAGGATTCAAAACTGAAAAGATGTCTTCAAGGAAGTCGAAAATGAAGTTAAGATGGATTCAAGAAATAAGATGAGATTCAAAGGAAGGATGAAATGTAATAGTTGAATTTCATATTTCTTGTATCATATTGCTTATGACTTCATGTAGAAAAGATCTGCATGTGCCACCAATAGAAACATGTCACGCCCCGCTTCCCAAAAGAGTGGTAACGGCGCGTGACGAGGCTCGTGACGTGTTTATTCTGAGAAGGTCATTTCTCGAAATAAATAGACTAAACGTCTATAAGCAATATAAAGTAACAAGAATAAACAAAAAAATGAAATCCAATTTTGATTTATTACATTCAAGATTCACAATTAACAAAATATCTGAACACAAGATATGATAACATGACAAGCCTTAACAAGGAGGCATACATAAATAAGCTGAAATAAAATGAAAAGCTGAAAGAAACTAGACATCCAGTTGTGATACGAACTGCCTGTACTCCTCTTCTACCGCTTCTATCTCCTCTGTCTCAATACCACCTGACGAACATTCTAAGAAAGAAAGAAAAATGGGTGGAATGCCCGTCAGCGAACTAACGCTCAGTAAGTCCCCAAAAGGATAGTATGATATATATAAATGAAATACAAGGTGTATTGTGATATATGGTATAGCATGGATATAAATCATGAACATATAATAAGTATACTACCGTGCATGATAATATGTATGTCAACTATATCGGTATGGCAAACAAGTATAACATGGCCGTGGAGTGTAGATATAGTGAACATGAAGTGAATGCAAGTGTCTTAAAAGGTTCTAACATGGAAAAAATAACTAACGTGAGTTTAAGTATGAATGTCAACCAATCTTAAGAGTATTCTCGAACCCAAGATTATCGTCCAGGGGTAAGGAATCACAGGCCTAAAATAGCGGGACTTCAATTGTTATTGAAGTATTCCAAACCCAACAGGCTATCATCCAGAGGCTTGGAAACACGGGCCTTAGTTCGTGAATTCGTGATTTGTACCATTTCAGCCCGGTACCACAGTAATATGATTTGTACCGTTTCAGCCCGGTACCACAGCAACATGATTTGTATTAATGGGACTCATGAGATTCCGTTGGATTCATACTCAAACTACCTGAAATAACTCTATTTCAGTGTACAGGAAATTAGATTAAATTTTAATGTACAGATGGAGTAATTTCAATCCTTTGTACGCTATAAGTATTTGAATTGCTTTTGAATAGCAAGAAAGCATTTGCAGCTCATTGGTAAAGTTTTGCACTGCTGTGACGTAACCCATATGATCGAATCCCCCCTAGCCACATTATTTTTTTTTTATTTTCTTTTAATCTTTTAGAAGCCCAAAGGATTATACGTGCACTACACGTAAAATGAAAAGTCACAAAATAAACAAACACGTGCACTGAGTTATACCAAACGACACCAACACGTGGCAAAATTCCACAAACCATCTCACCGTATTGGACCAACGAGATATGAAGGGGACACCGGCACCACCGAGTAAATCCGTAGGGGATGCCCTCATTTTTTAATGCCAGAACTCCTTGGCCTATCCCGCTACCACCATACTGTTTGATTTCTTTGCACAATTCTAGAGAATTAAAAATTGGCATTTATCCACATTTTAATGCACATTTTAATTCTATTCTTCATTACCTTAAACCCTAATTTTTCCCTATAAAACCACACCACATTTCACCCCTCCTCATTCAGAATTCCATTACAAAAACTCTCTAAAATTTTCAAATCCCAAGTTGTACAAGTGGAGTTAGCAAAGGGCAAGGTTCCAGCGAAATTTCAAGAAGAATCCGGCGATTCCAAAGTCTTTCCCTCCCTCTTCCCTTTGATTCAAATCAATAAGTCCCCACTCCCCTCCTCCATCTCTATTCTAAAACAATTTATTTTCAAAACTCATCGGAAGCGGAGTTATTCCGACTTCCGGTTCGTTTTTCTTTAAAATCTCCATTTTTCTTAAACAATAAAATACCATATTCTCTCATAATGATCAACAAATATAAACAAACACATTAGAACAAGTTTCATCTCAAAGCAATCTATTATGCAACTTTTATCGTATTTTTATGGTTAAATACCATATACTTTACTTTCAACACAATTCAACATATTCCCTTGTATTACCTTTAGAAAACTCATGAGGTGATGACCTACTTCATAACAACACACATTTTTGACATTGCACGATAACTCTTGGGACATTAGTTTATGGGAAAATACGAGTTTACACTTAAATAACTTAAACATTCAAAAATCGTTTTCTTCAAAGAGTGTTTTACTTAATTCCTTGCAAATACGCCTCTACAACCCATTTTGGGGAACCCCGATCAGAATGGTGCGGGTTATCTCACATTCTCGGGCCTAGTAGAGCGAGATGCAGACCTCCGCAAGGAGCATTCGATCTTGATGGAATTTTTAATGCAATTTTTAAGAAAAATGTGATTTCTAGTTAATAAATAAATTCTATTTTTTTTATAAATATTAGATATATATAAATATTATCAAAATATCTTCTTTAAATATATTATATATATATATTCAATATTTTCTAAATCAAAGGAATCACAAATTTCATGAAATTACCTTTGCAATTCAATACCATTCCAAGTTTACACTAAAATACCATATACAATGAAAATTAGGTTATATTCACTAGAATATTTCACTATTATAAAGATTAAAATTATAAAAACCCTAAAGACGATAATTAAATACTTGAGGTGTATTTTGAAAATATATCAAAACTATTTTTTAATAAATCCCCCTCAAGTTATATTAATTTACAATAAGAACCCTAGTAAACATAGGTTTAAGCAGGATCGGTTCTCTTGAGCCTCAGGGAGCCGGAGAATATGGATGATTGTCTATCTAAGGTATACAACCTAACAATGGTGTTATCAACACGGTAATTATCTTGGAAAAGACACAAATCCTGCAGTCCATGTGCAGCAGTTATCGATAACGTCAAAACTAATTTAGGGCTTCAATTTCTTTTATATCAGTCTGACTCATACAGAGTCTCAATCTAATATGAAATCAATCTGACTTGAATTCAATTCAAGTATAAGTACAATATAACATGAATCCGTTTATACTAGAATTCCATCTATATCAACAGGACTCGACCGAACCGAACCATGGATATACTCTGATTACATGACTATCCATTTATATCCATTCCGTTTACATGATATTATGGTTTCTGCAAGCCATCCATCTATAATACCAAATAATACAATCAATACAAAAGACATTACGTGGTTTTTAAAGGGGTAGACTGGTACGGAATGTGTTAGAAGTGGTACGAGACGGTCACTTTAATACACTTAACCTGAATAACAATTGCTTTTGTACCGTGGCTTAACGATTCCTTGTGCTCCGTATACCTTAGTCTCCGGAATAGTGGGACTCCTCTCGTATACACTGGCATATTCTGTACCAAGCTACAAACAACTGCGTTAACAGAACAAAAGATAACATTATACAGTTATATTCTCTTTTCTGTCTATTCTACTTCTCTATTTCTTTGGGACTTACCGAGCGATTGTTCGCTGATGACATTCCTTTTTCTTCTTTCTTTAGAATGTTGTCAGGTGGATCCGACTCACTAAAGATCGAGCCCAATACTGAGGACTTGGAGCAGTTTGCCATCAACCCAGAGCTGTAGGCACTTGTATATACTTTTCATTTCAGTTATGCCATTATTTAGGCATTGCTTTCTATTCCTGTATTTACATTTCCAGTTGTACTTGTAAAGAATTGTTAAATAAATAAAGTTGATGTTCATTTATATCCATGTCTCTTGTGTATATTTTACTTTATATTTCTTAGATACGCTTAGCGTGTTTACTTCTGAGTAAATACGCCGTGTGACCCGTCGCGTCTCCTTACCATACACCGGGAAGCGGGGCGTGACAGGTTTTGTTGGTGGCCCATGCAGGTCAATTGTGCATGAAGTCCTAAGCAATATAACACAAAAATCAGCAACTAAAAACATTATTTACATTTCATATTCCTTGAATCTTACAATTTCATATACTTTGAATCTATCCTAACCCTATTTTTCTTTCAAGTTTATAAATTCTCCAAACAATGCCAGCACCAACTTCAACAACACACCACCCCCTCTACTGCTTACTGTTGCTGCTCCGATCAATGAGCAGACGATACTGCTTGAGGCAATCCGAAGCCTCCTGGAAGGACAGCAGCAGCATACTGCTATCTTACTGAACCGTCCAGAAGCGGAAGCGCCCGGAGTAAAGCAATTCTGGGCATTGCACCCAAAGTAATTTTTGGGGAAAGAGAGCCCTCTGGAAGCTAAAGGATGGGCTCAAAGTATCGAGGACGATCTGGCAGCAGCACAAGTGCCAGAGATCGCTTGGGTACGAGTTGCGAAGCTGCAACTCACTAACAATGCCCGAGTTTGGTGGAAGGCGGAAGAAAGCCGTCTTGACCAACCGATCGAATAGAAAACTTTTCACGATATGTTCGACGTGAAGTACTTTCCAGAGACTGCCTGTTTGTACATGGAGTAGCAATTCATCCATCTACAACAGGGTTCGATATGGACCAAATCAGTGGATGAGTATGATATTGAGTTTACCATGCTCAGTAGGTAAGATATGTCTCAATATTCGATTTTCTAATATCACATACTACACAGATAACACAAGACCTTAACCGGTTCGCGGCACACTTGATACCGACTACTGAGATTAGGTCCATACGATTTCAGCAAGGGTTAGATCCGGAGATCCAAACTGCCTTAGCTACTGGCCGTGAAAGCTGCCCGTCGATATGAGGCAGTGGTGAAGATGAAGGGTAGACCCCAATCTGCTGGAGTGAAGCGCCCTGCCACTCAGATGGCAAGAGAAGCTTCTTCAAGGCCACCTTTTGTGCCTAGGAGACCGGGAATGCCAATCAACCGGTCCAACCCAGCCTTTTGCACCTACTGCAGAAGGGATGGACACCTAGTGAAGGACTGCCGGCGTGCAAATCGCCTTTGCTTAGTCTGCGGCTCAGCCACACATGATATTGGATCTTGTCCTCGAAGACTCAACCCAAATGCTGCACCCAGACCAACAATCACTTATCAGCAGCGACCAGCCATCCAGGCACCTGCTCCACGACTTGCTTTCCCAGCTCTACCTCTTCGTGGACCAACTGCATGTCCTCCTCGTCGTTTCCATCAAGCTCAAAGGAACTTACCACAAGGACAACGGAACAGACAGTGGAATGCTCCTCCAGCAAGGAGGAATGTGCCGAGGCAACGGGCTTTTACAATGACTGTAGAAGAAGCTGAAGCCACTGGCCAAGTCATTACTGGTAACCTTTCAATTTCCAAAGCTGTTCAATACTTGTTATCCATATATTTTTCTATACCTAAACCTATCCCACATAACTTAGGTACAATCTTAGTAGCCTCACTTCCTGCACTAGCATCGATACTGGAGCATCTCATTACTTTATGTCGCAACGGTTCGTCCGAACTCATGCGATTCCAGTCAAACCTTTCGTATTCAGCTGGAATGTAAGTTTAGGGAACGACGTTCTAAAGGTAATAATAGGATACGACCTGTGTCCAGTGGTCGTCTGCAGCAGAGAATTCTATGCTGACTTCAAGGTGCTGGACATACCAAATTTTGATGTCGTTTTGGGTATGGATTGGCTCGGAACTTTTTACTCTACCATAGACTGTCGTCAAAGGAGGGTAGTGTTCGAGATTCCAGACCATTCGGTCTTTTATTTCAAAAGTGGAGACCGTACCCTGGAGCCAAGCACATACAAAGCAAAATCGAAGAAGGCAGTGATTGTAGCATTTCAAGCGGAGGAAAAATCGAAGCCAGAGATAGTTCAAGAGTTTGACGATGTATTTCCTGAAGACAAATCAGGTTTGCCTCCCGATCGAGCTCTTGAATTCAGCATTGATTTAGTATCTGGAGCACAACCGGTGATCAAAGCACCGTATCGGTTAAGCCCTGAAGGTTTGAAGGAGGTCCATACTCAGTTGGATGCATTATCGACGAAATGATGGATTCTTCTCAGCACTTCAAGTTAGGGATTGCCAGTTCTACTTGTGAAGAAGAAGGAAGGTTCAAATCGAATGTGCATTGATTATAGAGTTCTGAACGAAGTAACTATAAAGAACAAGTATCCACTTCCGCGCATCGATGACCTATTCGATCAGCTAAGTGGATCTTGTGTTTTCTCCAAGTTAGATCTTCGTTCGGGTTATCATCAGGTGAAGGTCAAAGAATCTGATATCCATAAAACGACATTCAGAACTCGCTATGGATATTACGAATTTCTTGTGATGCCATTTGGAGTGACCAACACACCACCTATATTCATGAACCTAATGAATCAAGTTTTCCGAGAGTACCTAGACAGGTTTGTTGTCATCTTCATCGACGATATCCTGGTGTATTCTAAGAGTCGGAAAGAACATGCCGAACACCTACGAATTATCCTGGAGACTTTACGACGACATCAACTCTATGCCAAGTACAACAATTGCTAGTTTTGGATTGATCAAGTTGGTTTCCTCAGACATATTGTATCAGGCGATGGAATCTCTGTAGATCCAGCTAAAGTATCAGCAGTAAGTGAATAGCCGACACCGAATTCAGTGAAAGACATTCGAAGTTTCTTGGGTCTAGCTGGATATTACAGAAGGTTTATTGAAGGATTTTCGAAGATTGCAGCACCCCTGACCAAGCTCACACGTAAAGATGAAGAATTCGTGTGATCAGAAGCATGCGAACGAGCTTTCATAGAACTCAAGTCAAGATTGATATCAGCATCTATCCTTGTCATACCGGACCAATCTGGAGGTTTTGAAGTGCATTGTGATGCATCCGGTAAGGGATTAGGATGTGTTCTATATCAGCACGGTAAAGTTGTAGCTTATGTATCAAGACAGCTGAAGATTCATGAGCGCAATTATCCGACACATGATTTGGAGTTGGCGGCCGTAATCTTTGCACTCAAGATTTGGTGCCATTATCTTCTTGGTGAATGAATGGACATATACACAGATCACAAGAGTTTGAAATATGTGTTTACTCAGAAGGAGTTGAATATGCGGCAGAGAACATGGTTAGAACTTATGGCGGACTTTGCATCAACCTACAATATCATCCAGGGAAGGTGAATGTAGTACCTGATGCGTTTAGTCGCCAACCATTAGCATTGAACTTCACCGCACAGTGGAAGCTTCAACAAGATTTACATTAGATGCAGATTGAAGTGGTCATGTCAGGTAACACTTCAAGTTTGATGAACTTAAAAGTTCAATCTACCATTGTCAATCAGATCAAAGCAGCTCAAGCAAGTGATACTAAGTTGCAAAAGATCAGAGAACAAGTAGAAAGTGGACTTAGAACAAACTTCACATCCATGAAGACGGATCTTTGAGATACGGCAGTAGATTGTGTGTACCAAAAGGTTCTGTACGGGAAGAGTTGATGAAGGAAGCTCACGGCTCTCCTTATTCAGTACACCCCGGAGGCACAAAGATGTACAAAGATCTGCGTCAAAATTATTGGTGGCATGGAATGAAGCGTGAAGTAGCCAAAAGCGTTGCTAAATGCTTGGTGTGTCAGCAAGTAAAGGCTGAACATCACAGGACAACTGGTTTACTTCAACCGTTACCTATTCCATAATGGAAGTGGCAACACATCACTATGGATTTCATGACTGCACTTCCTCGCAGCACGAAAGGTAACGACGCGGTATGGGTTATTGTGGATCGACTCACAAAGGCGGCTCACTTCATCCCATTTCGAGTTGGCCAATCTACTGAGACACTAGCAAAGAAGTACATGAAGGTAAGAATTTAAGTAAGATTTAAACTCTTCAATGTGTACTATTTTTTATACCCATGAACTCATGCAGGAAATCGTGAGATTACATGAAGTACCGATTTGCATTATCTCCGATCGTGACACCAGATTCCGATCGCAATTTTGGCAGAGTCTGCAAGCTAGGTTGGGAACAAGTCTGAACTTTAGCACAGCATACCATCCACAAACAGATGGACAGTCTGAGCGAACTATTCGGATACTTGAAGATATGCTAATAGCGTGTATGCTAGACTTCGGAGGATCGTGGGAAGATCACCCACATCTTTTGGAGTTTTCATACGACAACAGCTACCAAGAAAGTATAGGAATAGCACCATTTGCAGCTCAATATGGAAGGAAGTGTCGATCGCCATTAAGTTGGGACAATATCGGAGATAGAGAACTTCTTAGACCTAAGATGATAGTAGCAACAGTCGATATAGTTTGCACTATCAGAGAAAGAATGCGCATAGCCCAAGATCGACAGAAGCCTGGGTTGATGCAAAGCGCCGTCACTTGGAATTCCAACCGGGAGATCATATTTTTTTGAAGATATCTCCAAACCGTTGAGTGATTCGTTTTGGAAGACGGGGTAAGCTCAGTACGAGATATATTGGACCGTTCGACATACTCGAACGAGTCGGAGAAGTGGCTTATCGCTTGGTGTTGGGTTAGCCTAGCACCTCATGAAGGGTTTGGAAGCATCACATGAACCAAAAATTAAATTTTTAGGGTGCTAAGTTAATGAATATAGAATCGTTCCTAGAAAAAATTAGGGTTTCAAAATTTTCACATCATCTCATGAAAGAAAAGCTAGGGTTTAGATAGTACAACCTTTGTAGCTCCCTACGCTAGACTCCTCGGCTACTTGGGGTTTGAAAAAGCTCTGCTTGAACTCCTCTAGGTCACCGATGATCCACCCGGAGTCCGCTTTGTCCAAGCTTGCAACTTCACCCGATCAAGAGAACGAAATGAAGCTTACACTCCAAACAAGTGGGCTAGACTTGTGTAGAATGGTGTTGTGGTTCTTTTTCTCACTTCAAAATCCTAACTTGATGAATATTATGCTCACTTGAAAAATCTAGAGAGCAATGGAAGAAGGAGGAAGAAGATGGTGGCCCTTTTTGAATAATAGAAGAAAAACCTCATCTTGAAAAATAGAAAATATATCTTTATATGTTTTTTATCTCTCATCTCAAACCATGGTTGAATCATTATTGAACTTGAGTTAAAAACCAAAAGGAAAAGTAATCCATGATTAAATGGTGGGTGAGTATGGTTAGGTCAAGAAGAGTGTAGAAACAATCCAAAAACTAACCCATTTTCCTTTCCTTTTTGTTTTAGCTTAAATACAATAATAATCCATATAACAACCCATGGTGTGAGTCTTATATTGCCACCATTTTCTTTGTATAAGCAACCATAATTGATGATGTATGTATGTATGTATGCACATCCATATGTGCATGAATCTATAAAGAAAGTATACATGCATGCATACATCCATCATGCTCAAGAAAGGATTTCAAGTGAGAAGCTAATGGTTAAATGATAAATCAACACTTGATTTATCAATCCGGCCATATCACATATGGCCCCACCAAAAGCAAGCCGCCCAATCAATATACGGTATCCTATACGCGCATTTTAATCGGGTCCTTGCGCATATCGCATACGCGCACCACAACGTTTTGCCTGGACTAGGTAACTCCTTTGTGGGACTTTGAGACTCGTCAATACGCCGGCAGTGGGTGATGATCATATCAAGCACCCCCAAGCCGCAAGCGGTCAGCTAAACGTAACGGCTACCCGGGTATTGAACGATCAGAAGAGAACAAGCGAACCTGCTTCAACTCCCGTCGAGCCAACCGGCAACACTTCCCGTACAGTTCGGTCTCCTCGTCTGATATGTCGCATATCAAGTCTAGGGGTGGTAAACGTCAGACCCCAATAACCGATAAGTCATGCCGATGTGAGGCTCATAACGGGTCGAGAAACTACTGGTAACACTTACCGGTAAATCTCTAATCAGCCCTGGCCAGGGACTTCCCTGTTACGGCCAATCGAGCACAGTGCAACATCAACCCCCAATACCGGGAGAGACGAAACCCCTCCTATCGCTCATTGCCTCCATGTGACTCGGGACTGTACCCAAAAACCACTGTTTTGCACGCCCTCATGGACGTGGTAAGGTGGAAATCAAAGCACAGTGGGAATCACATAAGACTCTATGATGATCTCGGGTCTACAGACTAACCTGCACAAGTGTCACCTGAGAACTGCCATCTGACGTGAGGTATAATACCATCTGGGAGTTCTCGGCGAGTCCGTCCAGTGTATCCAGTCTCCACTGAGCACCCGTATACCATCTCTGATGTCAAACACCAATGGATATGGGATCATCCATCGCCCATCTCATGGGTCGAGAAGCGTATACGCTAGTCTACACTGGTATATCGATGCCCCGTCTCGATACATCCACGACTAGGGACCTTGAAGGATGTACTTATGGACTACCATGTCCCCACTAGTATGATCCGCATCATAGTCCAGGTAGTCAAGTACACATCCTAAGGGTTTTACCAACATGTAACTATAAAACAGTATAAAGAGACAAGTATACTTGTTAAGATAAAGAGCAACCAGATAGTATACTATCATATCGAGCAAGAAAGTCATCTCTATATATGTCCAAGCATCCAATATAATATACATCATCTGTACAATACTGGCCTCTAGAGCATACATACAACTAACAATTGGCACTTCCATCTTCATTGGAAGGAGTGCACAATGTATTCTACATATCCCAACTAAGAAGATATGTGAATGAACTTAGCCATATTCTTGATCACTCCGAGCTCATTGTACAGACAGATTTATCCTGTGAGCAACAACCTGTTGAAATCCTGGATAGAAAGGTGAAGTCACTTCGGAACGAGGAAGTAAACTTGGTTCGAGTGATGTGGAGAAAAGACACACCATGAGAATCAACGTGGGAAAGGGAAGATGAAATGTGTGCAAGATACCCTCAATTATTTGTAAACTAGTCCTTAAAATAATTGTAAATTTCGAGGACGAAATTTTTGTAAGTAGAGTAGAATGTAACAACTCTATTTCAGTGTACAGAAAATTTGATTAAATTTTAATATACAAATGGAGTATTTTCAATCCTGTGTATTCTATAAGTATTTGAATTGCTTTTGAACAGCAAGAAAGCACTTGTAGCTCATTGGTAAAACTTTGCACTGCTGTGACGTAACCCCTGTGATCGAACCCCCCAGCCATATTATTTTTTATTTATTTTCTTTTAATCTTTTAGAAGCCCAAAGGTTTACACGTGCACTACACGTAAAATGAAAAGTCACAAAGTAAACAAACATGTGCACTGAGTTATACCAAACGAAACCAATACGTGGCAAAATCCCACACATCATCTCACCGGATTGGACCGGCGAGATATGAAGGGGAGGCTGGCACCTCTAGGTAAATCCGTAGGGGATGCCCTCATTTTTTAACCCCAGAACTCTTGGCCTACCCCACTACCCCCATGCTGTTTGATTTCTCTGCACAATTCCAGAGAATTAAAAATGAGCATTTATCCACATTTTAATGCACATTTTAATTATATTCTTCATTACCCTAAACTCTTATTTTTCGCTATAAATACCACACCACATTTCACCCCTCCTCATTCAGAATTCCATTACAAAAACTCTCTAAAATTTCCATGTCCCAAGTTATGCAAGTGGAGTTAGCAAAGGGCAAGGTTCCGACGAAGTTTCAAGAAGAATCTTGCGACGAAATGACTCCCCAGCAATTCAAAAGTCTTTCCCACCCTCTTCTCTTTGATTCAAATCTGTAAGTCCCCACTCCCCTTCTCCATCTTTATTATAAAACAATCTATTTTCAAAAATAGTCGGAAGCGGAGTTATTCCGACTTCCGATTTGTTTTTCTTTAAAAACTCTATTTTTCTTAAACAATAAAATACCATATTCTCTCATAATGATCAACAAATATAAACAAACACATTAGAACAAGTTTCATCTCAAAACAATCTATTATGCAAATTTTATCGCATTTTTACGGTTAAATACCATATACTTTACTTTCAATACAATTCAACATATTCTGTTATATTACCTTTAGAAAACTCATGAGGTAATGACCCATCTCATCACAACACACATTTTTGATATGGCACGATGACTCTTGGGATATAAGTTTATGGGAAAATACGGGTTTACACTTAAATACCTTAAACATTCAAAAACCGTTTTCTTTAAAAAGTGTGTTACTTAATTCCTTGCAAATACGTCTCTACAACCCATTTTGGGGAACCCCGATCGGGATGGTGCGGATTATCGCACATCCTCGGGCCTAGTCGAGCGAGATGAAGACCTCCGCAAGGAGCATTCGATCTCGATGGAATTTTTAATGCAATTTTAAAGAAAAATGTGATTTCTAGTTAATAAATAAATTCTATTTTTTATAAATATTAGATATATATAAATATTATCAAAATATCTTCTTTAAATATATATTATATGTATTCCATGTTTTCTAAATCAAAGGAATCACAAATTTCATGAAACTATCTTTGCAATTCAATACCATTCCAAGTTTGCACTAAAATACCATATACAGTGAAAACTAGGTTATATTCACTAGAATATTTCACTATTATAAAGATTACAATTATAAAAACCTTAAAGACGATAATTAAATACTTGAGGTGTATTTTGAAAATATATCAAAACTATTTTTTAATAAAACCCCCTCAAGTTTTATTAATTTACAATAAGAGCCCTACTAATCATAGGTTTAAGCAGGACCAGTTCTCTTGAGCCTCAGGGAGCCGGAGAATATGGATGATTGTCTATCTAAGGTAGACAACCTAACAACGGTGTTATCAACACGGTAATTATCTTGAAAAAGACACAAATCCTGCCGTCCATGTGCAGCAGTTACCGATAACATCAATACTAATTCAGGACTTCAATTTCTTTTATATCAGTCTGACTCATACAGAGTCTCAATCTAATATGAAATCAATCTGATTTGAATTCAATTCAAGTATAACTACAATATAACATGAATCCGTTTATACCAGAATTCCATCTATATCAACATGACTCGACCGAACCGAATCATGGATATACTCTGATTACATGACTATCCATTTATATCCATTCCGTTTACATGATATCATGGTTTCGGCAAGTCATCCATATATAATACCAAACAATATAATCAATACAAAAGACATTACGGGGTTTTTAAAGGGGTAGACTGGTACGGAATGTGTTAGAAGTGGCACGAGACGGTCACTTTAATACACCTAACCTGAATAACCATTGCTGTTGTACCATGGCTTAACGGTTCATTGTGCTCCGTATACCTTAGTCTCCGGAATAGTGGGACTCCTCTCGTATACACTGGCATATTCTGTACTAAGCTACAAACAACTGCGTTAAAAGAACAAAAGATAACATTATACAGTTATATTCTCTTTTTTGTCTATTCTACTTCTTTATTTCTTTGGGACTTACCGAGCGATTGTTCGCTGACGACATTCCTTTTTCTTCTTTCTTTGGAATGTTGTCAGGTATATCCGACTCGCTAGAGATCGAGCCCATTATTGTGGACTTGAAGCAGTTTGCCATCGACTCAGAGATGTAGGCACTTATATATACTTTTCATTTCAGTTATTTCATTGTTTAGGCATTGCTTTCTATTCATATATTTACATTTCCAGTTGTACTTGTAAAGAATTGTTAAATAAATAAAGTTAATGTTCATTTATATTCATGTCTCTTGTGTACATTTTACTTTATATTGCTTAGATAAACTTAGCATGTTTACTTCTGAGTAAATACGTCGCGTGATCCGTCGCGTCTCTTTACCGTACACCGGAAAGCGGGGCATGACAAATTTAATGTAACAACTCTGTTTCAATGTAAAGGAAATTTGATTAAATTTTAATGTACAAATGGAGTATTTGCTATCCTGTGTACGCTATAAGTATTTGAATTGGTTTTGAACAGCAAGAAAGCACCTGTAGCTCATTGGTAAAGATTTGCATTTCTGTGACGTAGCCTCTGTGATCGAATCCCCCCAGCCATATTATTTTTTTATTTATTTTCTTTTAATCTTTTAGAATCCCAAAAATTTACACGTGCACTACACGTAAAATGAAAAGTCACAAAGTAAACAAACATGTGCACTGAGTTATACCGAACAACACCAACACGTGGCAAAATCACTCACACCATCTCACCGGATTGGACCGACGAGATATGAAGGGGAGGCCGGCACCGCCGGGTAAATCCGTAGGGGATGCCCTCATTTTTTAACCGACCATGTGCACTGAGTGTTTCTTTTCTCTCTCTCTTTGACAGCAACCATGGCCTGACCCTAGACTATGACTTAGTGACCAAGATAATCGAACCTTCTTAAAACACTGGCTTTTGGATTGTCTGAGTTGCATACCTCATTGCCACTCCTACTTTTACCCTTTTTCTCCGGAACATTTCGTATCACTACGAACATCCACTTCCATTGGATAAAACCATCGTATGGTAATATACGAACTCGAAAGAACTTGTTCCAGATTCGAGGATGGTTTCCGGTTCTGGAGAAAATGAATAGGACTATTCAGTTGTCTCTTCCTTTTACCTTCTCTCAGGTTGCGAGTGTTCCTTGGATTAGGATGGTACACCTATTACGCTTATTGGATAATCTTCTTCCAAACCATAGGCAGGTGCCGAAAGGTGGGGAAGGAAGAAAACCAATCGGCCTAAGTGAGGTGTACAGAAGGTAATAAGTAAAGACAAAATAAAGGGATTAGAAAGAGGGTATAGTAAATTGCAACTGCTATTCACGACCAAACCAAGTATTTCATTGTCACTCCTACTTCACCTTTGTATTTCTCCGGAACACCCCGTATCACTACGAAGATCCACAGTTTATTGGATACTCCATCGTATGGTTATATACGAACTCGAAGGGACTTGTTCCAGTTCGGGGATGGATTCTGGTTCAGGAGAAATAGGAATGAGGTTTATTCAGTTGTCTTTTATCTTTACCTTCTCTCGGGTTGCGAGTGCTCCTAGGATTAGGACAGTACACCTATTACGCTTATTGGATAGTTTTCTTCCAAACCATAGGCTGGTGCCGAACGGTAGGGAAGGAAGAAAACCATTTGGCCTAAAGGAGGTGTATAGAAGGTAATGACTAAAGACATATAAAGGGATTTGGAGAGATGACAAAGAAATATACGGTTACAGTTGTGAATCTGATAATGGAAGAGGCATTACTAGGAATACCCGGATACCCTTTCGAAACATTTTCATGTTTCAGTTTCACTGTGTATTGTTGAAAGAATACTGATTTCCCAATTAGACCCTTACTCCAGGGTATGTATTTACTATGTATGATTTTCACATCTGTATGGTTTTACAGATGATGAGTGGGAGTAAGTTATTGGGAATTAGGTGATCATCCTCATTATATCGGGATTCGTTGTAATTGGTGATATTTGAGGATATCGCCTGGGTTTTTGCCGGACGACAAATATTTGGTTTTGAATATCCGTTGTTATGCACCGATTTCAAACTGATATATCTGTACGTTTATTTCTATAAAGTGAGATATAACTTTTTGAAATTACGTCCATGACATTTACCTATATTAGTTGAAGGTTAGGTAAAGAGCATTCAACAGCTGTATAATTCTTCATAACCATAGTACAGTTTTCAACCTACGACGCACAGGGTTTGAGTTATTCAACTCAGCAGACTTATACAAAGTATTGTATGTTGTTCAGTGTCCATTAGGAAAGAGGGGTTGGTCCTCGTACTATATTCTGTTTACTTATGATTTCTCTAGTTTTTAGACAAGTGTTCTGTAGAAATGCAAGGTCTAAGTTTTGAGAAGTTATAGGTATAAGAATAAAGTAGAGAACCAGGTGTTGCAAGTATCAGGATTCTTCAAGATGATTGAAGATGTAGATACTTGTATTCGGTATTCAGTTGATAGTAATGGTTTTGAGAAACTTGTTTCTCTTTCAGGTTACTCATATCTGGATGCATTCCTAAGTTGAGTAACGCTGATCGGCCTCCTTCCATTTAGTTTACATGCACTGGATACAGCTGCATGATTTGAATCTGGTCCCAATTAAATCAGTGCCTCTGTTTCTATATTGGATATAAAACGGTTCATATCTTAACGATATTAAGGTACGGGGAGTTGTCCGGCTTATGCTTAAAACCAGACTCTTGATAACTCAAGGCACGTTTCTGTAATGGATGTTTGTGGGTTGACCCGGGCTATGACGAGGGTTAACTTTCTACCATCTGGAAGATCAATGGTGATATTGTTCTTGACTCGCTACAGTTTTAGTAAAATGGACTTTTTCAGAAAACAGTTAGTGAGAGTATGGTAGAACTGGTAGTGATTCTAGAACCGCAAACGATTACTGAAAATTTAATAGGACCTAAAGATTCAATCTGGATTGACATTCCATTGGCCACTCCGCAGATATGGTGGGTAACCTCAGGCACTCGAGAGGTACTTCGGTATGCTCAAAGACGGTGATAGGGAGGTTCTTGTTTACCCAGACTTGACACTACTGTTGTTCCAGACTATGAGACCCGGCTGGAGGATGAGTATAGCGTCGTTCTGAACTGGCTTTAGAAGTGCACGTATATATTATTCTGCCAGAGGGTTGTCGTAGTCAGTGGGAGCAGCGGAAGCATAGTGGACAAGTGGCTTATGTCTATTTATAGACTAAAGCAGATATAGCAGAGATAGATCATCTATTTCTGATGTGATAGTCATAGGTTTGATTTCATCAGAATAGGGGATGGATCTGTTAAGAAGGTAGTAGGGTGTGATGTCCTGATATTTGGATGACATACACATAGTAGGAAGTGAAATTCCTATACTACGATCTGTTATACTTTGGTTGTCACACAGTGGTTTCTCCACATAGGATATAGATATAATATCAGACATTCTGGTTACTAGATCTATGGTTTTAGATCTAGATTTGGGTAGTTTCCCAATCTGGGTGCTTAGACAACATTCTACATGTGTTTTAGAATGGACGACTCCTGGCACGGTAGTATACCTGCAGGTGATGGAGTCACCCTCTCTAAAGGTGTCTTATAGACTAAAGTGGAGAGGGATGTGCATGATTGACATATCACTTGCTTAGGCAATTGAGTCAATCATGAGATGTCAAGTACCACACCAGATGTTGTTTTTGCACTGGATGCAATAAGTTGATATTAATCTAAACCTGGAGAAGCGTTCGGAAGCAGTTTATGAACATAAGCGAATGTTCTAGGGATATGATAACAACAGCCTCTTTTGGGAGACGATTATCATTCCAGGCTTCCAAGGTGACCTGGATGACAGAGTGACTGTCAGAGTTATAGTTTTCCCTCTGACGAGGGATAGTAGTTTGGACAGGTGATCCAAGCGGACACTGAGGGAGGCATGACGCAGGATACTGATTAAATTCAGTTGACGATACAGTTTAAGAAGTTTGGATTTGGAGTTCATTTGTGAACTAGGTCCCATCAGATATCCAAACATATTCTAAGACAGGTATTGCTCATTTCGGGAGATGGCTTTCTCCTCGAACTTGAGATAAAGAGAGACATAGAAAGAAACATTAGAGCGGATCCACTCACTGAGGTTATTCCTCGAACGCAATAGTTTCACAAACGGGCTTTGTGAGACTGATCAGTAGAGGAGTTGGGTGTTCGGTATCACACGGGCTGTGAGTATGCGACATCGCAATAATTAGCCTTGAGTGCAAGTGGGAGATTGTTGGATATAGTGCCCTCAAAGTCAATTATTGGATCGCAGGCACGTGATTGCAATGATTGAGGGAGGACCTATGCCGGTAGGACAGTCTTACTCAAGATGATAGTATGCTATCTGGTTTATCTTTATCATCGTGTACAGCTTTAGGTGACCTTACAGATCACTATTACACATTGATAGAGCCCTTAGGATTCTTGCTTGACTACCAGCAGTGTGATGGCGATCATATACGTGAGAGTTGGGTAGTCTATAAGCACATCCTTAAAGTAGTCCCTAGTCGTGGGAGTTTTGAGACTGGGCATCGATACTCTATTAGTAGACTAGTGTATACAGTCGAGACCCCGACGAGGGGCGGTGGCCGGTCTCACAAGCCATTGGTGTCAGTTGGATCACCTAAGATGTATACAGGTGCTCATTGGGTTATGAGTACACCGGACAGGACTCGCCGGGAACATGCTAGTTGGTATTATACCTGACGTCAGATAGCAATTCCCTGGTGACATGTGTACAGGTTAGTTCATCGACCTGAGATCGTCATTTTTCTCGTGTGAGTTCTCACTGTGCTTTGATTACTACCCTACCACGGCTCAAAGGAGTCGTGCAAACAGGTTTTAGTTGGGTACAGTCCCGAGCCACATGGAGGCAGTGAGCGGATCGGCAGGAGTTTCGCTCTTCCCGTATTGGGGGTGAGATCGCGCTGTGTCTAGGAGAGCCATTACACGAAGTCCTTGGCCAAGGCAGGAGATTTACTGGTAGGTATTCCAGTAGTATCTCAAAGTGTTCTGGGCTACACTCCGACACGACTTGTACCGTTTTTGGGGGTCTGACTTTTACCAACCCCCTAGACCCGACATGCGATGCTCATAGACGAACGGACCAGACTGTACGGATATTGTCATTGACAGGCTCAGTAGGGTGTCAGGATGAGTTCACTCATCGATCTTCCTTTTGGTCAATACCTGGTAGCCCGTTACGTACATCTAGTACCACTGACGTGCTGGTGGTTAAATCCATAGCCAAAGTATTGACGAGTCTTTAGAGTCCCCCACAGACAGTTTCTCAAGTTTCGGGCGAAACGTTGTAGAGGCCGTATGGTATTATGGCAGGGTTCGATCATATACGTGCAGTTATGCACGTATCATGATCGGACGGATCATACTAGTGGGCTTTGGTTTAAGCCGGATCCTAGTATTAGATTTGTTGGATTACTTTAGTCTCATCGCATTTGCATTCAGTCAGAATGCAGATGCATGTATGTATATACAGATGATGGGTATCCTTATGATCCGTCACGAGTTTACTTTAGATGTTGCCGTATCTTTTTGTTGGACTAAACATTTGGGTTAATGTTTATTTTGGTGGAAATTATGAGTTTAGTTCATGATGAGGTGCATTAAATGTGACATGGACATGTTTAGTGACTCATGGTCTCTTTAATTGTGCAAATGTCACATTAGTGTTTGATTAAGGGTGTGAAATGATGGATGGAGAGAGAGAGGGCAGCCATAGGCTTGGGGTTGGTTCTTGGATTATCATTCTAGTGCTCTCATCTTTTATCTCACACAATAACAAAAGAAATCCTCTTCTTCTTCTTCCTTTAGCTCACCATTTCCACCATGGCTTCATCTTCAACCTCCATCCATACACTCTCATGAGTTGAGAATCAATAGATACTTGAGACAAAGTTATCACACACATTCTCTACTTCACCTTGGAAATGTCGGCTGGCAAACTTCATGTTCGAGTTGCTTCGGATGAAGCGGGAGCCCGTAAAAAGACTCATTGATGTGGTGCCCTTCCGACGAGGAGACCGGAGATCGGAGATGCCGCGAGGAGCTAGGGATGGTGGCTAAAGACCGAAGGACACGAATCGATCGGTATAGCTTCTCTAACCCTTCTCTAGTTGCTAGTTTATGTTAATGGTTCGATCCGGGTGAAAGACTACGATAGCGCCGGTTTCCTAAAAAGTTTTTGTTCCGCATTTTGGCCTCGGATTGACGGCCAGGGCGCTACCGTAGACTTACAATTTTGACATAGCACGATAACTTTTGGGACATTAGTGTATGGGAAAATACAAGTTTACACTTAAATACCTTAAACATTCAAAAACCGTTTTCTTTAAAGTGTTTGTTACTTAATTCCTTGCAAATACGCCTCTACAACCCATTGTGGAGAATCTTGATCGGGATGGTGCGGGTTATCTCACATCCTCGGGCCTAGTAGAGAGAGATGCAGACCTCCGCAAGGAGCATTCGATCTCGATGGAATTTTTAATGCAATTTTAAAGAAAAATATGATTTCTAGTTAATAAATAAATTCTTTTTTTTTATAAATATTATCAAAATATCTACTTTAAATATATTATTTATATATTCCATATTTTCTAAATCAAATGAATCACAAATTTCATGAAACTACCTTTGCAATTCAATACCATTCCAAGTTTACACTAAAATACCATATATAATGAAAACTAGGTTATATTCACTAGAATATTTCGCTATTATAAAGATTACAATTATGAAAGCCCTAAAGACGATAATTAAATACTTGAGGTGTATTTTGAAAATATATCAAAACTATTTTTTAATAAACCCCCCTCAAGTTATATTAATTTACAATAAGGACCCTAGTAAACATAGGTTTAAGCGGGACCGGTTCTCTTGATCCTCTGGGAGCCGGAGAATATGGGTGATTTCCTATCTAAGGTAGACAACCTAACAATGGTGTTATTAACACGGTAATTGTCTTGGAAAAAGACACAAATCCTGCCGTCCATGTGCAGCAGTTACCGATAATATCAAAACTAATTCAGGACTTCAATTTCTTTTATATCAGTCTGATTTAGACAGAGTCTCAATATAATATGAAATCAATCTGACTTGAATTCAATTCAAGTATAACTACAATACAATATGAATTCATTTATACCAAAATTCCATCTATATCAACAGGACTCGATTGAATCGAACCATGGATATACTCTGATTACATGACTATCCATTTATATCCATTCCATTTACATGATATCATGGTTTCGGCAAGTCATTCATCTATAATACCAAACAATACAAAAGACATTACGGGGTTTTTAAAGGGGTAGACTGGTACGAAATGTGTTAGAAGTGGCACGAGACGGTCACTTTTAATACACCTAACCTGAATATCCATTGTTATTGTACCGTAGCTTAACGGTTCCTTGTGCTCCATATACCTTTGTCTCCGGAATAGTGGGACTCCTCTCATATACGCCGGCATATTCTGTACCAAGCTATAAACAACTGCGTTAACAGAACAAAAGATAATATTATACAGTTATATTCTCTTTTCTGTCTATTCTACTTCTCTATTTCTTTGGGACTTACCGAGCGATTGTTCGCTGACGATATATTTTTTCTTTCTTTGGAATGTTGCTGAGGACTTGGAGCAGTTTGCCATCGACCCAGAGCTGTAGGCAATTGTATATACTTTTCATTTCAGTTATGCCATTGTTTAGGCATTGTTTTATATTCTTGTATTTACATTTCCATATGTACTTGTAAAGAATTGTTAAATAAATAAAATTGATGTTCATTTATATTCATATCTCTTGTGTACATTTTTACTTTATATTGCTTAGATACACTTAGCGTGTTTACTTCTGAGTAAATACGTCGCGTGATCCGTCGCGTCTCCTTACCGTACACCGGGAAGCGGGGCGTGACACTACCCCAACACCCAGTGTATATTGGTTTATGATTAATGTTATGAGTCTTGATCAAATACATGAATACAAAAGATGATGTATGATATCAAGTTTTCAAGATTGAGTTCATGTAGTCATGTCAAGTGCAAGTTATGCCAATTGTATTCATGGTTCGAGTTAAGTTGGTTCAAGTGTATATATTGGGTTTAAGTATTCATGATTGAGTCGTGTCAAGATCAAGTCAATTCTAGGATATAATGGTTTAATCATAAGTCATATAGATAAAAATAAATAAACAATCACAGAACACGATATGAGATAAGTATATAAGCAACATCCAAAAATAATGTTGTAAATAAGTGTTGTGTACGACTAATCAATCAAGTCAATCAATTTCGGAATATAAACATAAATATAGATCTAAGTGTTGTGCACGTGTGAGTTCCAGTATCGCCTAAATACTACTTCCGGTTTGGGAGATATACCCGTTTTCGTATCATCAAGCAAATTAGATCAGAATCTGTTCAGTACAGTCATATATTTTTAAAATGCAGTTTAAGTTAATTTCCATCGGGTTTCAGGTTACAAAAATTACTAGAAAATTGTAGTTTTTTCGGTGTACATATCCAAACAACTAATATTCGCGCGATTTAGACTCCGGAATCTCTAGTTACGATTATTTTAATATCATTGTTTAAAATAGAAATTCAGATTTCTGGACAGCAACTATATGTTATATTGCAAAACCTATATCGGGTTGTTTCATACGTTTCTAAGTAATCTAATATACAGGAAATTATAGTTCTATTAATTGATCATCTACACATCTAAAGTTTGTTATGAATGGACATCGCGAGTTCGAGTTATGTCCTATTTAAAAACAGTGTGCGAATCAGGACAGATTCTGTCCAGATTTGTAGCTTAATATTTTAATGCTGTTTTCTATATTTTACATCGATTTTCAGTAAAATCTTAAAACTAAGAAAATCTAGATCTTTCGATATAGATATTCAAAACATCTTAAAACACTTAATTTGGATTAAATATTATAGAGTTATGGTCTTTCGAAGAAGACCCTTATTAGCAGTTTTCTGGTTTTTAAAACAGCGAATAAAAAACTACAACAACAACAATTGAGCCTTTTATCCCAAGCATATGGGGTAGGCTACATGAACCAACATGAGAATCACGCCGGGTCCAGCACATGAATCCTCCGCCTCCACTCACTCCTATCGAACAATATACTTTCATTGAGTCCTTTGGCAACCATATCGTTTCGTATCACCTCCATCCTTGTTTTCTTCGGTCTCCCTTTTGCCCTTTTGCCATTGCCCATATCGAGAGTATCTATTCGTCGAACTGGTGCTTCAATAGGTCTGTGTCGAATAAAAAACTACGTAACACCTAAACCGTTATTCGGTTTGATATGAATTTTTTACTGTAAACCTGAAATTCTATATAGCATATAATTTAATTTTCCTAGAATGTTCAGAAGTCAAGATTGATTTTCTAAAAATTATTTTGAAGTTAAAGGTATTTCTTCAAGGTGGTATTTGAGATTGACAAGGTCAGGGTATTTATTTGCAACCTCGTTTTCTTTTAAAACTAAATATAAATAAAATAAAATAAAAATAGCGAGCAATAAATTATGAAAGGCATATGGACAAGCACACGAATCGGTCATGATATATATACTAAATCGATATAAAATATTAATAAAGATTCTACATAAAAATTATTAAACACTTTTCTTTTGAATAAACGGTCATTTTATGTGATGGTATGCAATATAGGATGATACAATTCACATATTTTCATATTTATTAAAACATAAAACAAGATAATCAATATTCCTTAAAAATGTATCCTATTTATGAAGGTAAATAAATTTACAAAATAATTAACTATTAGGTTATATATTTATTTTATGTGTGTTTTCTAAATAAGAAGTTTACAGACGAAGTGAGTAAGTATGGAAATCAGTAGAGATATGACAAGATGATGATGATTCAATAAGAGGAGGATAAGAAACGAAGAGGACTTACATACACAATCCTGTATTGTCACCGGACTTGTCTATCCGCCGATAGGCTCGCGTTTCTAGCGAGACCTTCTTGTGAAGTTTTTCATGTTCTTCACGGAATTTAGATGAAGAAGAAGATGGAAAATGATAGAAATGTATGATAAAGAAAAGAAAGAGGCATGACATATAAAAAAGCTTTATGGGCACCATAATTCTAATAAATTATAACTCATAACCATACAAATTATTTTGGGAGTTAAAAGGAAGATGAAATGAAAGGTCTCATTTGTAGGTTATGAGAAGGATAAAAATTGATAAAAAAAATAATTGTAAGAATGAGGATTTGAACATGTGACCTATAGAATAACAATTCAAAGGCTTAACCAATAAGCTACAAGCTTGTTCATGCACATATTTAACAAGAATTAAATATATGTCGTATCTTGAAAAGAAAGTGGGTTTAAAAAAAGGAAGAAATCAAATGGATTTGCCTTGGCTTGGGTTTGGGCTTTGAAAAATTATAAAATAGATAAAATAGATGAAGTGATAAAATAACATATTTATTAGAAAACAAAATATACCAAAAATAAATAATTGCAATATTTTATTAAAGAAATGATACGCGAAAGTATAGAAATTTTATGATCATTGCAAAAACTCTAAAAAGGAAAATATCCAAGAACAACGAAATGAAATTAAAGGGAATAAAGTTCCCAAAATTCCTAAGAAAAAAACTGTTCAAAAATCAAACCAGCGCTAAGCTCTGCGGACAAGAAAACAATAATGGGATTAAATCCCAGAATCCCCATATCGGGAAATTTGTGGGTTAAACAACGAAATTAAATTCCAGAAATTCCCAAATGTCAAGATTGACAATAGGGTAAACCCTTAAGGAGAAAATCAATGATAATCTCAAGAATGTCCATTTGATTCGAACCCTTGATCTGGACATCAAGATCCATGATCTACAAAAAAGGTTTTTTAAGATCTCCAAGAGATCGGTTCATGAAAAAGAGCTGGGCTTTGTCAGATATGGTTAATGGAATTAAAATTCGCAAAATGTCCAAAATATGTTAAGAGCTAAGCTCTATTCATGATCCTTACCAAAAGTTTTAGCGAAGTCGACTCCATTCAAAAGAATTTTTGAAGGGTAGAGAACTACGCTCTTAGCAAGAATTAAATTTTCAAGAAAAAGAAAACTCAAGGAGGAAGGAGAAGAAACAGTAGTCACTTCAAAGTCAAAGGCCCCATTTATAGGACATGATGGAATTTGTTTAACTCACCACTTTCCGAGATGATCCAACGGTTGTAAGACTGACATCGTTGCACTCACGTGCAAGCCACGTGAAAGTAACGCTGGAGGGCATTTGTTCCCTTATAAAAAAGGGGGCAAAATAAAGAAGAAATGAATTCCTTCCATGTGCAAAGTACGTGAGTGTTCTTGTTTTAAGGAGAATTAAAACCCACAGTTTGGCATCATATGATCATTAATGGAAAAAACACCATTAACAGAAGAAATTGGTGATCATTAATGGCAAAAATACCATTAACAGAAAAAATTGGTTCTTATAAAAAAATGAACAGAAGAAATTGGTTCTCAAAATTCCGATCTCAGATCTTCAAAATAGTGATCTTGGTGATCATTAATGGCCAAAACACTATTAACAGAAGTTAAACTTCTTTTTAAAAAAGTATATAAATAGAGACTAAAATCTTTAAAGGACTCAGCGTCTCACGTGATACACACGTGAGCGCCCAAAAGATTCCCTGATCTTAACGCCTCACGTGCCTCACACATGAGCGCCCGCAAAGGGGAAAAGAAAGCACCTCATGTGCCTCACACGTGAGCGCCCGTAAAGGAGAAAAGAAAGCGCTTCACGTGATACACACGTGAGTGCCCGTAAATGATAACTCGTTGCCTCACGTGCCCCACACGTGAGCGCTATATAAAAGTGCTTAGCACTGTACAGTCAAATTGACTAAGTGCTTAGCATGGACTGGGCAACGCCCAAATTTGAGCGCCTTACGTGATACACACGTGAGCGCTAGAGCAGCAATTGGATATCTTATCCGTAGTTAAAAGAATAAGTGCTTAGCACTGCTGAAGGATGGAAAAAGCCTAAGACTGAGCCCAAAATTGGCTAAGTTTTTGAAATTTCGTTGCAGCTGAGCCTATATGCTCTGTTAATGGATCTTAACAAAATTTAATGATCCTTAACCACATTTCTAAGTTGATCTTAGTCTCATATAAGACTAATGTATTCTTAGTTAAAATAAATCGAGCCCATATGCTCATATATTTAAGTCGATCTTAATCTAAAATCATATTAACGATCCTTAAATAAAGCAAAATTTTCCCTAAATTGATGGAACATGCAACCTAGGTTCAGAACCTTAAATTTAATATATGGATTTGGACTAATCCGCGTCCTACTGGCGACGACATAAGCTAATCCCCGTATACAATCCACAGGCAACCAAAATAAATAAAATATAGCACGCATGAAGTGACCTACCGGAGAAGGAGAAAGTTGTTATCACAACGCGATAACGTAATTAACTGCAGGGATTTGCTCCTGCAAGGAAGAGCGTCCCCCACAATAAAACCCTTTCACAAATGAGGGGGGATCTGATAAAGTCAGCTATATCGGTCACATCTATTCAAACCTCCGATACACGTTGCCATAAATAAACTTGGTATTTTCGGAGAGGTGGATGTATATGTTTAAATAGCATCTGCTCCCTAAGTTCAGGCTAGACGTCTCAACGTCTCAGTCCAGTTTTCCGCGGTAAACAATCGCATACAAGTATGTCACGATCACATCTATTCTCGATTTGATCAAATATATGGTGAAGTCGATTCTCTTCGTAGTCGAGTTGAAGCAATTTCAACTACATTGTTTACTCTCTCAACTCCTCCAAGTGCTTCATCACCATCACCACCACCACAAGCTGACGATTGTTAGGACTAGCTGTCTAGTTTTGATGTTTTGTTATGTGCATGTTTGCACTTTAGCTGGTTAGATGTTATTAGTATGTATATGTTGGTTAAGTAATATTTTAGTTTGTATGCTTTATTTTTCTTCGCAATCAATGAAAATTTCAGTTTCCTATTATATAGTGTCGAAATTATCTATATTTTTTATAACTTATATCCACAATACTTATAAGTCTCTTTTTCTTACATTTTTATCCTCCACTAAATTTTAAATTTTTTTGATATTTTTCAAGAAGGGGGAGAAAATATTCTTGAATTATATAATTCTATAAATGCTTAAATTGGTTAATAAAAATTTGAATTAAATCACTCGCTTTCATGTCACACTTCTTAAGAAATAGTATCGGTGGTATAGGATGCTGGTATGAGTTTAAAGAGTTTCTCAAATAAGCATGAATTGAGGGGGGGTTTATCAAAATCAAATTTACTTTTCATATATATTATGAATTCTTTAAATAAGTTTTCCTAAATATCAAAAAGGGGCGGATTGTTGAAATCCGTGTCACACGATTCTCAATTTTGATGATTTAGTTCAAAACATTATTTAACGAATTCATATGTTACTAATGACGTTTCCAAGTTTTCCTTGAAATACAGTTTGCAAAAACATATCCAATATCAAGTAAGATTACCTACAATATGATACACGCTCAAACCGACAATATAGCATGACGACTCGATCAATCGAAAATATGAAGCAAGTATATTCAAGATCCATTCACGTCAAATGTAACAAGTCAAAAGAAATGAAGCAAATTGAAGAACCAAGACTAAGATCGGAAATATGAGCGATATATATGTAATTAGAAATGATCTCAAAAGATTAAAAACCACATTCCAACTCATTCTTAATGTCCATGATGTCTTCATCTCTTTTAGAGACGTCATATCTATCCGTTAGAATTCAAATCTGCCAAAGTTCAAACCAATTGTATCATTCATGTCAGAACACAATATCAGAAAAGTTTGAACACCGACGTCGGCTCTTGACTTCAGTATAAGAAAAGTTTGAACTACTGACGTCAGTCCAAACATCAGTAGAACAAATCTCTGATTTTAATATTTCTGTTAAGGTTCTCATTGACGGCTATCCTGCCGTCACTAGAACAACAAGTTTTGAGCTGATATATGTCCCTGACGTCATCACGGGCAGTTTGAATCAAAATTTTGAATTTCAAATTGAATGGACACTTGCGCAAAATTTGGTTCTAACTTCCTCTAAAAGGTCATTAATTGTTTTATGGCAGTTTTTAGTAGTTATAATAACTTCTCATTCAATTCTCTATAAATACCTTTGAGATCTCACAATTCTAATACATAAATTCATTGCAAATTCTTCATGTTCTTTGCGCTTTAACTTGTTCAGATTTTTCATTTCTCAAGAGCCTTAAACTTGTCTAAATCTCGCAAAACAATCCTTATGCCTAACCTGAAATAATCTTTGAGATCAATAGTATTGTGAGTGAGTGAAATGATTTGTAATCCAAGAGAAGGGGTGCTTCTCTTTTCACTTGAATTGTAGATTCGGAGTGGAAAAAAAGATTTCCTAGAGAGATGTGAATTAGAGAGGAAAATGCAGCTTTGCAAGAGAATCATAGTCTAGAGAGAAAGAATACAGGTTTCCTTGGAAATTGCAGTTTAAGTGATTAATCCTTGTGAAGAGGGATATCTTGATTCTTCACATCCCTACGAAGTGGGATTTGTGAACTTCACAAATATAGTAGAAGAATTCTGAGTAGGAGACTCAGACGGGGACTAACCATAGGAGGTGGCGAACCCTAATCAACATATCGCTATATTTGCATTGCTCAAACTCTTTTATACGTTTTCGCATTTGTATTGATTATCGTATTAAGTTTCTTGTTTAAAGCTTGTTTTAAATATTTCCTGAAAAAACTTGATAACCACTTTAGAAATAGCATTGAAGATTTAAAAATTTCCATAGGTTGTTATAATTACCTTATTCACCCCTGTATCGACTCTAATTTTACAGTACAATTTTTTTTAAGTTAATATACAAAATGGACTTCGCAAGCCTGACTATAATTTAAAAGTTATTTTTATTTAAGAACAGAAAGAAAGCACTTGTAGCTCATTGGTAAAGTCTTGCACTGCTGTGACATAGCCCTTGTGTTCGAATCCCATCAGTCACATATTATTTTTCCTGATTTTTCTTTTAAACATATTAGAAGCCCAAAATTTTACACGTGCAATACACGTAAAAATGAAAAGTCAGAAAAATCTAACATTTGCAAAATGTTGTACGGGGAGAACACATGGCAAGCATCTAACCCTCAACACCCACCATATATGGCCGGCGAGATGGGCATTTATGCCGGCGACATCGGGCCCCCCGTGGGGAATAGTCCCCGTGTTTTGCACATAAAACCCTTTGGCCTACTCCATTACCCCCATATTGTTTGTTTTCTTTGCAAATTAACAAAGACTTCAATTTCATCCATTAATCCGATTTTTTAATGTATTTTAATTCATTATTTCAATTCCAAAACCCTAATTCCATACTAAAAATACAACCCCATACCCTAGCACATTCTCATTCTGAAAATTCAAGTCAAAAATATCAAAATTCTCTAAGTACAAGTGGAGTTGAAGTGGTGTTAGCTCAAGAACGACTTCCGGCAAGGATCTATACAAATTCCGGCGACCCCATGATGGCACGAAGGCTACCGCCCTCTTCTTCTACCTCATCTTGATCCTTCTAGCTAGTCAATCCCACCCCCTTCTTCTCTTTATACTTAAAAAGGTCTCTTTTTATAAAACATGTCGGTAAGTGGAATTATATCGATATTTGTTTCTAAAACCCTTGAAATTACATCTTTTATTAAGCATTACTCATTCATATCTATACCTTGAATTGTTAAATATGAAACTAATAATTAGAAACAACTTTCACTCTAAATCATCATGCTAGATAACTTTAAATTGAGTTTTACTTTTAAATACCACGAACTTTGTATTTACCATATTTTATTATTTGGCCTAATCTTACCTTTAGAAAACATCAAGGGGTAATGATCTAGCCTTCACAACACACATAATGACATAGCATGATTCTCTTGGGAACTTATTTTTGTGGAGATTATAACTTTTCATCAAAATACCTTGAACTATAAAAACCTGGATTTTTTAAAAATAGTATTATTAAACTCTTTGCGATTATGCCTCTACAACCCATTTTGGGGAACCCTCTATTGGATGATGCGGATTATCGCACATCCTCGTGCTAGTAGCGCGAGATGCAGATCTCCTCATGGAGCATCCTGTCTCGAAAAAAATTTAATATGATTTTTAAGAAAAATGAGATTTTCTAATTAATAATAAAATTACTTTTTATAAATATATAAATATTATCAAACCACATATTTTCAAGTTATAATAAAATTTTATTTTTTTCTCTAAAAAATAAGAGAATAATAAATTTCACTAAAATATCATTAAGTATCAATACAAGTCAAGTTTTACACTTAAATACCTTGAACTATTCAAGCTAAGTGAATACTCACTAAAATCCCTCAAATATTAAAAGTTACATCCATGAAAAGCCCAAATACGATAAATAATTACTCGAGATTTATTTTGAAAGTATATCAAATATTTTTCATAAAACCCTCTCGATTTGTATAAAATTACAATTAAGGACTTTAGTAAATAAGGGTTTAAGCGGGATCAATTCTCTTAAGCCTCAGGGAGCCGGAGAAAGTGAGTGCTTTCCTATTTAATGTAGAAAAATTTAACGCGGTTATCAATGGTAATTGTTTTGGAAAAAGACACAAATCCTGCCGTCTATGTGCAGCAGTTATCGATAACTCCTAAACCTAATCAGGATCCAAATCAGTTTTAAAGTGTCTGACTCAAGGCTGAGTCCAAATCAATCTGAGTCCAATCCAAACATGAATCCAATATACCAAACATGACTATTTGAACCTGAACCTGAATACCAGAACAAGATCAATATGCAAACAAGACTTGACTTGACCGAACCATGGCTATATCTTGACTTGATTACATGCCTACTTGATACATCCTGAGACGTTTACATGAACAACTTATATCCATGGTCTCGGCAAATCTGATAACTACAATTTATACAATATATATTACGGGGTTTAACGGGGTAGACTAGTACGGAATGTGTTAAAAGTGGCATGATGATGGACACTAAAAGACACCTACATGAATATCATGTGCCGTTGTCCCGTGGGTTTTGACGGGGCCTTATACTTACATGTTACCTAGTCCACGAGATAGTTGGACTCCTCTCATATACACTAATACATTATGTACCAAGCTACAAACAACTACGTTAGTATAACAAACATATACATGTTTATATTACCAGTTCTCTCTTCTTTACTTGTTTTATTCCATTCTTATCTTTGGGACTTACCGAGCGCTAGTTCGCTGACGACATTCATGTTTCTTCTTTCCTTAGAATGTTCGTCATGAGCACCCGATTCTCAGGAAATCAAGCACAGTCAGGAGTACTTGGAGCATATTGAGACCCGGATAGACCTCTAGATTACTTGTACTTATTTCCATTTCGTATGCCATTGTTTAGGCATTACTTTCATCATTGTATTTTCCTTTTCAAAAGCAGTTGTTATGTAAAGTGGAATGTTAATAAAAGTTGTTGTTCATATTATACCTCTTGTCATTCTTGTGCTTTTATTTATATATTGCTTATTTACGCTTAACGTGTTTACTTCTGAGTAAATACGTCGCGGCCCGTCACGTCTACTTCTCCGTACACTGGGAAACGGGGCATAACAAGTTTTGTTAGCGGCCCATGCAGGTCAGTTCTGCACAGAATCCTAAGCAATATATCACTAGAATTATAAGAATTGTCAACTAAACATTCCTTACATTTTTAATCTCTTGAATCTATCCTAACCCTTCCTTTTCTCTCAAGGTTATGGATTCCCCGAACAACACGAGCACCAACGTGAATGGCAACACCCCACCATCTCCTCTACCACCACCACCTACCGTTGCATCTCCCATCAACGAGCAGACGGTTCTGCTTGAGGCGATAAAGAGCCTTTTGGAGGGTCAGTAGCAGCAGACCGCTATCCTCTTGAACAACCCTGAAGCCGAGGCACCCGGATTCAAGCAATTCCGGGTATTGCACCCTAAGCATTTTTCTGGGAAAGAGAGCCCACTCGAGGCAGAGGAATGAGCTCAGTCCATTGAAGATGACCTGGTATGAGCATAAGTGCCATAGATTATTTGGGTGAGAGTTGCGAAACTGCAACTCAATGACAACACCAGAGTATGGTGGAAAGCTAAAGAAAAGCCGACTCGCCCAGCCGATTGAATGGACGACTTTTCACGACATGTTCGATGCGAAATACTTCCCTAAGACTGCCCGATTCGACATGGAACAACAGTTCATCCATTTGCAGCAAGGTTCAATGTGGAACAAATCTGTAGATGAATACGATACTGAGTTTACCATGCTCAGCAGGTAAGATATGTCTCAATATTCAATTTCTTGATATCATATAATACACTGCTAATACAAGACCGTAACAGGTTCGCGGCACACCTGATCCCGACTGCTGAAATCTGGGCACAAAGATTTCAGTAAGGGCTGGACCCGGAGATCCAAGCCGCATTAGCTACAGGGGATTTTCCAACTCATTATCTTGCACTGAAGGCTGCCCGCCGCTGCGAGGCAGTGGTGAAGAAGAAGGGCAGACCTCAGACTGCCGGTGTGAAGCGCCCTGCCACCCAGATGGTAGGAGGAGCCTCTTCCAGGCCATCTTTTGTACCCAGGAGACCAGGAGTACCATTTAACCAGTCCAGTTCAGACTTTTGCTTCTATTGCAAAAGGAATGGACACTTGGCAAAGGACCGCAGGCGTGCGAATGGCATGTGCTTAGTTTGTGGTGCATCCACTCTTTCTATCGAAGCTTTCCCACATCATCTCACCCCAGCTCCCGCAACCCGACCAGCGATCACTTTTCGCAACGACCAACTATTCACGCTCCTGCACCTTGCTTAGCCCTACCTGCTCCACATCCTTATAGACCTCATGCATAGCCTCCACGTCAGTTCCATCAGGCACAGAGGAATATGCCTCAAGGACAGAGAAACAAATAGAGGAATGTGCCTCCAGCAAGGAGGAATGTACCTAGGCATCAGGATTTCACGATGACTGTGGAAGAAACTGAAGCCACCAGCCAAGTCATCACTGGTAACTCCCCATATTCAAATCTTTTCAATCCTTATACATCAATATATTCTTTTCCTATACCTAAACATATCCCGCACAACTTAGGTACAATCTTAGTAACCTCCCTACCTTCTTTAGCACTCTTCGATACTGGAGCATCACATTGCTTTATGTCTCAACGGTTCGTCTGAACTCATGCGATTCCAGTTAAAACGCTCGTATCCAGCTGGAATGTCAGTTCAAGGAATGACGTTCTAAAGGCAACTATGAGATAAGATCTGTATCCAGTGGTCGTCTGCAACAGAGAATTTTATACGGACTTCAAGGTGCTGGACATACCGAACTTCGACGTAGTCTTGGGAATAGACCGGCTAGGAACTTTCTTCGCTACTATCAACTGTCGTCAAAGGAGGGTAGTGTTCGAGATACCAGATCATCCGATCTTTTATTTCAAGAGTGGAGATCGTACCTTAGAACCTAGCATCTATAAGGCTAAACCAAGGAAGGCAGTGATTGCAACAATACAAGCGGAAGAAGACAAGCCAGAGGTAGTTCGAGAGTTTGAGGATGTATTCCCTGAAGACATCTCAGGTTTGCCTCCCGATCGAGCTCTTGAATTCAGTATTGACTTAGTACCTGGTGCACAACCGGTGATCAAAGCTCCGTACCGGTTAAGCCTTGAAGGATTGAAGGAGATTCAACCTCAGTTGGACGAACTTCTGAAGAAAGGATGGATTCGTCCCAGTACTTCAAGTTGTGGATCTCCAGTTTTGCTCGTAAAGAAGAAAGAAGGTTCATACAGAATATGTATAGATTACCGAGCTCTGAACGAAGTGACGATAAAGAACAAGTATCCACTATCGCGCTTCGACGATCTATTCGATCAGCGAAGTGGGTCTTGCATATTCTCAAAGCTAGATCTTTGTTCGGGTTATCATCAGGTGAAGGTCAAAGAGTCTGATATTCCGAAGACGGCATTCATGTCTCTCTATGGTCATTATGAATTTCTCTTAATACCATTTGGAGTGACCAATGCACCTGCTATATTTATGAATCTGATGAATCAGGTTTTCCGAGAGTACTTAGACAGGTTTGTTGTTATTTTCATCGATGACATCTTGGTGTATTCAAAGAATCGGAAAGAGCACGCCGAACATTTGCGGATTGTCCTGGAGACTTTGCAACAGTATCAACTCTATACCAAGTACAGTAAGTGCGAATTTTGGCTAGATCAGGTCGGATTTCTCGGACACATTGTTTCGGGCGAAGGAATCTCAGTAGATCCAGCTAAAGTATCCGCCGTCAGCGAATGGCCGACACCGGAGACGGTGAAGGATATTCAAAGTTCTTGGGATTAGCAAGATACTACCGAAGATTCATAGAAGGCTTTTCGAAGATTGCAACACCCCTGGCCAAGCTCACACGTAAAGATGAAGTATTCGTGTGGTCTGAAGCCTATGAACAAGATTTTGTAGAACTCAAGTCAAGATTGACATCAGCTCCTATTCTCGTAATACTGGATCAATCTGGAGGTTTCGTTTTGCATTGCGATGCGTCCGATAAGAGATTAGGATGTGTTCTACACCAGCATGGAAAATTTGTAGACTTTGCATTAAGACAGCTGAAGGTTCATGAGCGCAACTATCCAACACATGACTTGGAGTTGGCGGCTATCATCTTTGCGCTTAAAATTTGGCGCCACTATCATCTTGGAGAACGAGTGGTTATATACACAGACCAAAAAAGTCTGGAATATGTATTTACCCAGAAGGAGTTGAATATGCGGCAGAGAAGATGGCTAGAACTTATGGCGGACTTCGACATCAACCTACAATATCATCCAGGGAAGGTGAATGTAGTTCCTGATGCACTTAGTTGCCAGCCGTTATCAATGAATCTCACCGCACAGTGGAAGCTACAGCAGGAATTGCACGGGATGGATATAGAAGTGGTTATGCTAGGTAATACTTCAGAGTTGATGAACTTACAAGTTCAATCTACTATTGTCAATCAGATCAAAACAGCTCAAGCAACTGATGCCAAGTTGCAAAAGATCCGAGAACAAGTAGAAAGTGGACTTAGAATAGACTTCATCATCCACAAAGACAGATCTTTGAGATATGGAAGCAGGTTGTGTGTACCACAAGGTTCTGTTCGGGAAGAGTTAATGAAAGAAGCTCACAACTCTCCTTACTCAGTACACCCTGGTGGTACAAAGATATACAAAGATCTACGACAACATTACTGGTGGCATGTAATGAAGCGAGAAGTAGCCAGAAGCGTAGCCAAGTGCTTGGCGTGTCAGCAAGTGAAGGCTGAATATCACAGAACTGCTAGTTTACTTCAACCGTTCTCTATTCCAGAATGGAAATGGCAACACATCACCATGAACTTCATGACTGCACTTCCTCACAGCACGAAAGGTAACGATGCAGTATAGGTTATTGTGGATCGACTCACCAAGTCGGCTCACTTTATTCCCTTTTGAGTTGGCCAATCTACCGAGACACTAGCAAAGAGGTACATAGAGGTAAGCATGAATCTAATATAAGATTTAACCTCAAGATGTACTATTTCTGATACCCATGAACTCATGCAGGAGATTTTGAGATTACATGGAGTACCAGTATGCATCATCTCCGATCGTGACACCAGATTCCGATCGCAGTTTTGGCAGAGTCTGCAAGCTAGCCTGGAAACGAGTCTGAACTTCAGCACAACTTACCATCCACAAACAGATGGACAGTCTGAGTGAACGATTCAGATTCTAGAAAACATGCGAAGAGCTTGTATGTTAGACTTCGGAGGATCGTGGGAAGATCACCTACATCTTATGGAGTTTTCATACAACAACAGCTACCAGGCGAGTATTGAAATGACACCATTTGCAGCTCTCTGTGGAAGGAAGTGTCGATCACCACTAAGTTGTGACGACATCGGAAATCGTGAACTTCTTGGACCAGAGATGATCGTGGCAACTGTGGATGTAGTTCGCACGATCAGAAAAAGAATGCGCATAGCCCAAGACCGACAGAAGCACTGGGCTGATGCAAAGCGCAGACACGTGGAGTTCCAACCTGGAGATCATGTGTTCTTGAAGATCTCTCCAAACCGAGGAGTAATTCGCTTTGGCAAGAGGGGTAAGCTCAGTCCGAGATATATAGAACCGTTCGACATACTCGAACGAGTTGGAGAAGTAGCATATCGTTTGGCACTACCACTCTCATTGGAAGGAATGCACAACGTGTTCCACATATCCCAGCTTCGAAGATATGTGAGCGACCCCAGCCACATCCTTGATCACTCCGAGTTCACTATACAGACGGACCTATCTTGTGAGCAGTAACCCATTGAAATCCTGGACAGAAAAGTGAAGTCACTGAGGAACAAGGAAGTAAACTTGGTCCGAGTAATGTGGAGAAAAGATTCGCTAGGAGAATCAACGTGGGAAAGAGAAGACGGCATGCGTGCAAGATACCCTTCTTATTTGTAAACTAGTTCTTATGTAAATATAAATTTCGAGGACTTTATAAGGAGGGTAGAATGTAACGACTCTAATTTTACTGTACGATTTTTTTTTAAGTTAATGTACAAAATGGAGTTTGCAAGCCTGACTCCAATTTAAAAGTTATTTTTTTTAAGAACAGCAAGAAAGCACTTGTAGCTCATTGGTAAAGTCTTGCACTGCTGTGACATAGCCCCTATATTCGAATCCTATCAGCCACATATTATTTTTCCTGATTTTCCTTTTAAACTTTTTGGAAGCCGAAAAGTTTACACGTGCAACACAAGTAAAAATGAAAAGTCAGAGAAATATAACATGTGCGAAATGTTGTACGTACTGAGGAGAACACGTGGCAAGCATCCAACCCCCAACACCCACCATATGGCCGGCGAGATGGGCATTTAGGCCAGCGGCATCGGGCCCCCCGTGGAGAATAGTCCCCGTGTTTTGCACACAAAATCCTTTGGCCTGCCCCATTACCCTCATACTGTTTGTTTTCTCTGCAAATTAACAGAGACTTCAATTTCATCCATTAATCCAATTTTTTAATGCATTTTAATTCATTCTTTCAATTCCAAAACCCTAATTCCACACTATAAATACAACCCCATACCCTAGCCCCTCCTCATTCTGAAAATTTTAGTCAAAAATATCAAAATTTTCTAAGTACAAGTGGAGTTGAAGTGGAGTTAGCTTAAGAACGACTTCCGGCGAGGATCTACACAAGTTCTGGCGACCCCACGATGCCACGAAGGCTACCACCCTCTTCTTCTACCTCATCTTAATCTTTCTAGCTAGTAAGTCCCACCCTCTTCTTCTCTTTATACTTAAAAAAGTCTTTTTTTATAAAACATGTCGGTAAGTGGAGTTATACCGATATTTGTTTCTAAAACCCTTGTAACTACATTATTTATTAAGCATTACTCATTCATATTCTATAACTTGAATTGTTAAACATGAAACTAATAATTAGAAACAACTTTCACCTTAAATCATCATGCTAGATAACTTAAAATTGAGTTTTACTTTTAAATTCCAAGAACTTTGTATTTACCGTATTTTATTACTTGGCTTAAACTTACCTTTAGAAAATATCACGGGATAATGACCTACCCTTTACAACACATATAATGACATAGCACGATTCTCTTGGGAACCTATTTTTGTGGCTATTATAACTTTTCATCAAAATATCTTGAACTATAAAAACCCGAATTTCTTTTAAATAGTATTATTAAACTCTTTGCGATTATGCCTCTGCAACCCATTTTGGGGAACCCACTATTAGATGGTGCGGATTATCGCACATTCTTGGGCTGGTAGTGCGAGATGCAGACCTCCTCACGGAGCATCCAGTCTTGAAAGATTTTTAATACGATTTTTAAGAAAAACGAGATTTTCTAATTAATAATAAAATTATTTTTTTTATAAATATATAAATATTATCAAACCACATATTTTCAAGTTATAATAAAATTCCAATTTTTTTCTAAAAAATAAAAGAATAACAAGTTTCACTAAAATACCATCAAGTATCAATATAAGACAAGTTTTACATTTAAATACCTTGAACTATTCAAGCTAAGTGAATACTCACTAAAATCCCTCAAATCTTAAAAGTTACATCCATGAAAACCCTAAATACGATAAATAATTACTCGATATTGTTCCCCTCCGAAAGACGGCCGCACAGGACTGCTGAAGTCCTGGCGCTGAGGTTCGGGACAGATGCTATTTGGTTTTATCCGTCTACCTCTCCGAAGATACCAAGTTGATTTATGGCACCTTGTTTCGGAGGTTTAGACGGATGCGGCCGATGTAGCAGACTTCGTCAGATTCCCCCTCAAGGCGAGGGGTTTTTGATTGTGGGGACGCTCTTCCCTGCAGGCGCAAGCCCCTGCAGTTAATTACGCTACCGCGTCGCGGTAGCAACTTTCTCCTTCTCCAGAATTTCACTTCGTGTCGTGTGTGTCTGTTTTGTTTGTGATTGCCCGTGGATTGTATACGGAGACTGAGTGATGTCGTCACCCGTAGGACGTGGATTAGTCCAAATCCGTATTTACTTAGATTTGGGTTTGGTATTTTTTTTTTAGTTTAAGGATGCATTAGTCGCGTTGCGGCTAAGATCAGCTTAAACGTTCGTCAAGGATACGTTAGTCCTGTTTTGGACTAAGATCGACTTGACTTAGTGATTGATTTAATTATCTGGCTGTCGGGACTCGTCACCTCTCTGACGTCGTTGAGTGATTACAACGACAGGCGTCAGAGGAGTTCGGAGATGTACCTTCGAACCAAAGTTAGTTTGGAGTTTTATCGCTTATTTAAATATCTAAGGACACGTTAACCGTATTTGGGGTTAAGATCAACTTAGGCGGGACCGTTTAGATCCGACAAAAGAGCGTTTGGGCCCTATTGCACCAGTTTAGGGACGTGGTGGTCCGTCGCCAGTTTAGGGACGTGGTGGTCCATTATTAGTTTAGGGACGTTTCGGTCCGTCGCCAGTTTAAGGACATAGTGGTCCATCTTTAGTTTAGGGACGTTTCGGTCCGATATTCCAGTTTAGGGACGTGGTGGTCCATGTTCCAGTTTAGGGACGTGGTGGTCCAATGGTAGTTTAGGGACATCGCGGTCCATTATTAGTTTAGCGGACGTCTCGGTCCACGAGTTTAAGGACCCCGCAGTCCATGTCGATGTGTGGTCGTTGGGACCCGTCACCTCTTTGACGTCGTTGAGGAATTACAACGATGGATGTCAAAGGAGTTCGGAGATGTACCTTCGAACCGGATGTAAATTGATTTAGGAGAGCGATTTTGCTCAGTCAATTTAATTCAAGGACTTATGGCCATGATTGGGCTAAGTCCAGTTTAGCATTTTATTTATTTTGGGCTCTGCCCCTTTTTATAGGTGGTGCAAAGTATCGAGCTTGTTTGGGCTTTGCCCATTTAAAATGCATAGCATTCTGAATGTTTTGCTTGGGCTCTGCCCATTTATAAATGATGCAAAGCATCTGTTTTGCTCCTTAAAACAATGCATTTGCGCTTTATTGAGCCTGTTAGGCCTTCTCTTAATTGGGCTTGGCCCTTTTTAGTGCATCTGCGCTTTGCGCTAAGTAATGAGCGCAAGTCCATATGGTGATGACACGTGTCGTGTTCTGATGAGCGCAAGCGCACTAGCGCAGTGCGCTGCGCTGTTGCGCTGCGCTATTGCGCTGCTGACACGTGGCGCGCTCTTAGTGAGTTGCGCCAATTCCAGAGAGCAAAGCTCTATCTTAAGGGCGCTTAGCGCAAGTGGTTTTATAGCCGACACGTGGCGCTCTCTTAAGAGCGCAACGACACAACTTGGAAGTGCAAAGCACTAAGAATCTTTTAGATTCAAGAAGGGAAGTGCAAAGCACTATTTAATTTCTTCGTCTAAATTAGATCAAAGAAAAATAAATTTTTCTTTATTCGAAGAACCAGAGGTTCTTAAAAGTGCAAAGCACTATTCTTTTATTATTTTATTATTTTTTATTGTTTTCTAAAGAACCGAAGGTTCACCAGAAGTGCAAAGCACTGTTTTCTTTTTATATAAAGATCATCCATTTTATTTTTAGATCAATGATCTATTAGAAGGCCTTTCTTCTACTTCATGAAGGTTCTTTACCTTTTTCTTGAGATCTTCTCAGAGTTTTCTCTGCTTAGAGTTCTTGATTTTTTTTTTTGAGAAAATTCTTCATGCCTTTGAATTGAGGCTTAGGGTCCTATTTATAGTGACCACAAATCTGTTGAATTTGTTAACAGGATCTTTCCTGAGTGATTTTTGGGAGTTTTCCCACCGCTGGATCTTTGATCCAAAGGCCGAAGAAAATCTTCTAGTTCTGGAAAGAACAGAAAAGATTTCATAAAAATCTTAATTCAGTTTGGCGCAGATGCCCCAGCGCATGACACGTGTCACACAGCGCAGAGCGCAGCGCAACTGCGCTAGCGCATCTGTGCTGACACGTGTCGCGCAGCGCAGAGCGCAGAGCGCTAGCGCAAAGGATCTGAAGCGTTGCTTCCTTTAAACAGAGCTTTGCTCTGATTGGGCGCGTCTTCTTGGGCGCAGCGCTGATACATTTGCGCCTGACACGTGGCGCGTTGCGCTCAGCGCAGAGGATCTGAAGCGTTGCTTCATTTATTAAATTTTTGAGAATCAGAAGCGCCGCTTCATCTCCTCTTTTCAAGTCAAACTTGTATTCCCAAAATTCTGATTTCCCGGGCTTTGGCAACGATTTCATTGTGCACAGAATTTTCTGTGCTTGGGTCCATATATATAACTCAAGGCTGAGCCTTTTCCTCTCTCATTTTTAGAGAACTTCTTCGATCATGGCTTGCAACCGCCCTCATGCCCGCCGACAACCATGGGAGGTGCCGATCCGGGACGTCGTTCCTCGTTTTGCTGCACGTTTGGTGGACTCTTCTCTCTCTGACGAGCAATGCGACGCTGCAATGCATGAGCTTTTGACTCGTGTGGGGTCTCCTCTCCCTCCGGATTCCCTTTGGCTTCAGATGATCCTTGCCTCGGCGCTCGCCGACATTCCCCCTCCTCCAGCAGAGATGTCCTCAGCAATGCTGGATGCCGCCGAAGATAAGATTGAGTGCTTTCTCGAAGCGCACTTGATCACCAAACCCTTGAGGGACTGCTCTTTCCACTTGCTGAGCCAGATACGGGCTCGTCGAGTCGTCATCGCCACTTTCTCCCAGGAATGCGGCGTCGACCGTTGGATGGCTACCCCTCGGGAAGATCGCCGCTTCGACGCGATGGAGAAGGCGGAGAGGGAGCTGAATAATTTTCTTTTCCTTTTTGTGAACCCTTGTCTCTCTGATCCCGTGTTCGGTGATCTTTTTTAAATTTAATAATAAATAAATGTTTTGATTAAGTATTTTATTATCTGTTAAGTGTTCTTTTTATTTGAACTCTTTGTTGTGCTTTTGCATCGTATTTTAATTTGCTGTTATCAAGTGCATGTAATTTTGCATGGCTAAATTGCTTTTTGGCACTTAGCCCCTTTTTCTGCGCTAGCGCATCTGCGCTGACACGTGTTGCGCAGCGCGACTGTGTTGCCACGTGTCGCACAGCGCAGAGCGCAGCGCGGCGCTTTCTTTAACAGAGCCTTGCTCTAATTGGGCGCGCTGCGCTAATGTATCTGCGCTGAACACGTGGCGCAGAGCGCTAGTGATTTATTGATTTTCGTGGATGTGTTTATCGAATCAAATAGTAAAGAAATCACAACCAAAAATATTTTGACCGCAATCAAACAATGGTGTCAGTTGAAGTTAATGAATGAGTGCGGATCGTCCTCAGGGATCTCGAGATTCGTTTGTACTTTTATTTGTTTGAAATGAAATGTTAATCAACAATAAGAGAAAACACGATTCAATTGATTGATTTGTATTCGTGTGTCACTAATCTTTTCTAAAGAATCAAGAACTATAAACAACAAGAATCGGTTTCAATGGTATTTTCCAAACGACAATCAAGAATGATAAAGAAGCTCGTAGGAATCGATAGGATCTTTAGATGTGTTGTAGTCTACAATATTTCATATTCTTGTCCTTCGAAGAATTGATGCTAGATCAATGGTTATCGACGAGAATTAGGGTTTTCTTGATGAAATTAAAGTTTCATCTCTTAACCCTTACTCTTTCGAGGATACCATTTATATTCTAGCCTCTAGCAATTTCAAGAATCGATCGGATCACCCCAATCTCGAGCGATGTTGATCAAGAAAGCATCGCATCGAATTGGGTTGTCGAATCTTGAACTTTCTAGGGTTTACAATCTCGTGGGATTCAAGAATTGATTACAAATTTGCTACATCATCATACTAAAGATCTTCTCGACTCCTTAACGAGCGGAGTTTTTACTCGCGCATCACCACATAGACAATATTCAAGAACAGTAAAGATAACATGATGCGGAATTTTAAAGAAAACAAGAATGGAGAAAATATCACCTTTTATTTAATCAACAATTGTCAATACATTCTTTCAAGATCTACAAGAAGAATGAAAAATCGATCGTTGACTCGGCTTCGCTCGACTCCGTGGATCGTGGATCTACTTTTGATCTCTTGCCCGATGGAAGATCGGCTCGGCTCATAAAAGGGTTGAAGGAATCTTGCTTGGCTTGCACTCAAGATCTTGAATTGTGGATGGATTTAGGGTTAGGGTTTCCTACAAGATTTCTCACTAATCTTGAGGAAGAAGAAGATGGAGAAAGAGAGAATGGCTAAAATCTAAGATGTTGAATCTTTTTCTCTCTAGGGTTTCATATCATGATATCTAAGATGATAAATGAGAGAGCCTAGGGTCCTATTTATAGAACTAGGTTTAGGTTTGAATTAGACTTTCCCTCCCAAAGTTTGTTGACAAGTTTGTTGGGGTTTAGCTTAGGGTTTAAGCAAGGGTTTAGGAAAGTTCTAGAAGTTCTAGGCTAGTTTAGGAGCTTGATGATCTGGTGGAAGTGTCTGGACTCTTCTGGACTTTTGTATGCATTTTTGAGCTGAGGGCACTGAAACAGGAGTTGTGGTGAAAATTGAGTGACTGACTCCCTGGATCCGCCGCGCAACCGCCGCGTGAGGTGGCTTTGGGCCGCGCTTCCGCCGCGCCTTGGTGGCCTTGGGAACTGTGCTTTCTTCAGTAACTTGGTACTGCTGTATGGGTTATTCTTTGATGTTTAGAATTGTAGTTGACCTTCTGTGTTGATACCAGATTTGCTTTCAATGAGTTTACGAGCAATTGTAATGGTCGAGCAATGAATTGATCGAGCAAGTATCTCTTTTCCTGCATAGACTTTCAAAATAGGGGTTGCAAGATATAGAAAATATGCTATGTAATGCAATGCGGTTAATTTCCCTAGAATTTCCGGTTTTAAGGTCGAATACATGTACTTTGATATTTTGCGACCAATTAGCTAATATGTGAATTATGAATACCGTACTCTCCTATATGTATGCAGATGACAAGGAAATTGCCGGTTAAAATATGCAGTATTTTCGACTGATCAAATACCCCCAAACTTAATTTCGATCGTCTCGAGAGAATGTTTTATTAAAAAGAGAAGGAGAAAACAAAGAAAGAGAAAAACTAACTAGCACACTTTCGTAGGCAACACGATTGCACTGAGCACGTGCAACAAGCCTTTAAACCTCTAGGTGTCCCTAGTAGGAGGAGTGTTGTCTCCTGAGGGTTTTCAGCGGATTTCACCCACAAAATCCAAAAATAAAAGCAAGATCATGAACATTACATTTAAAGAAAAGAATTGTAAAAGAAAATCCTTGAAAATTAGGGTTTCCAACTAAGCTAGCTTTTCGGTTGTCATGAGCCCTATCTTAATGGTCATGAAAAGATGTCAGAAATCACGTCCTCCCTCAATAAAACATCGTCTTATTCTTCATTCCTATCTTTATTCCAAACATCGATCATATCACCCTGCGTGTGTGTAAAGACATCCCTACACCCGGAGAATTCAATTCAAGCTATCATACCCTTGCCCATCAGCCTCAGTACTTCTTGGCAAACGAGATTGCTTACACACTTTCATGCGACCGTTAATACTTCTTGAGGTACTAACCGACCGATTACTAATGTGCATGCTAACTTGGTGTATTTTCCTAATCTTGCACCACCTCAGGCATAGCAGTGACTCCCAGACCAGTTGACCTTGGGGCACTAGGTGAAGAAGCACCCTTTTGCTATATATTTTTCTTGCCCTTGGTGATAACAAAACCAGTGTCCATTTTTCTCACCACTTTAAAACACTCTTTTCTTTTTTTCATACTTTTGGCTTTAAGACAAGAGCATTTCAAGGTATCCTCTACTATCCCAGGCTTCAAGACGTGTGTAAGTGCGAATAGCAGGGTAGCAACGTTCAAAATGTTTGGCTTCCAGAATAGAAACTATTTTTCAGACTTATTTTTATCCTCAGATTAGTGACGTCTTTCATCTTACTAACCCTTGGGACAACGGCTCATAACTACTTATTACTAGTTCGTATAAGAAAACTTCTAATTTTCTTAGTTTTCTAAAATTTTTCCAATCTCATGGATGTAATTGTTCACTGTCTAAACTTTCATTATCTTATTTATATACAAAAAAGTGTAAATATTTTTATATTTGAAAATTTTTAAATTTTTATGGGTTTTGAAATTTTTTTAATTTTTATAGATTTTTAAAAGAATTGTTTTTGTGCTTATGCAGATGATATGCAAATGATGCGAAAATAAGCACAAACCTCCCCCAAACTTGTTTTCAACAGTGTCCTCACTGTTGCCGACAGTTATACCTACAAAAATCTGTAAATCTGGGAGGAATTATTAGTGGGGGCAAATATATAAGTGAAGAACTTCCCCCAAACTTGTTTTATTTACTCACCTTCATAAAAAAAATGATGCAATGATATACTGGACATGAAAGTGAGACGGAGGAATTTTAATCAAGATAAACTGGCTCTTGTAAGAACAAGAGCTCCTCCGTGGGGTCAGTGGAAAAATACGGCTTTAATCTATGTCCATTTACTTTGAAAACAGTGCCGTTTTTAACATTTTCAATATCTACTGCCCCGTGCGGGTATACAGACCGCACAACAAAAGGTCCCTTCCAACGAGATCGGAGCTTACCCGCATGAAGGTGTAATCGTGAATCATAAAGAAGGACTTGTTGACCAGGTAAAAATGTTTTCCTTACAATGTTTTTATCGTGAAAAACCTTAGTCCTATTCTTTGTGATTACAGCATTATCATAAGCTTCATCGCGGAGTTCGCTTAGCTCGTTTAGTTGCAGCTTCCGAAAGTTGCAAGCAAGGTTTAGATCAAAATTAATTTCCTTTATAGCCCACAATGCTTTATGTTCTATCTCAACAGGTAGATGACATGCTTTTCCAAAAACTATCCTATATGGAGACATTCCTAGGTCGGTCTTATATGCAGTCCTGAATGCCCAAAGAGCATCCGTCAATTTGGTCGACCAGTCTTTTCTATTTTTAGCAACAGTTTTCTCCAGGATAAGTTTGATTTGTCTGTTTGAGATCTCAGCCTGCCCGCTTGTTTGGGGGTGATAGGGTGTAGAAAGACGGTGGTTGATTGAATATTTCCGCATCAGAGTCTCGAAAGATCTGTTGCAGAAGTGTGTCCCATTATCGCTAATAATAGCGCGTGGGTGTCCAAATCGCGAGAAGATATTCTCTTTCAAGAACTTAATGACAACTTTCTTGTCATTAGTGCGACTTGGAATGGCTTCTACCCATTTGGAAACATAATCAACCGCCAACAATATGTACAGATTCCCAAAGGAGTTGGGAAAAGGACCCATAAAATCTATGCCCCAAACATCAAACATTTCAACAACCAGAATGGGCTGCTGAGGCATTTCATTCCTTTGAGATATTCTACCCGTATACTGACATTGTGTACAGGTTTTGCAATGTTCAAATGCGTCCTTGAATAAGGTCGGCCAATAAAATCCACATTGCAAAACCTTTTCCGCTGTTTTTCTTGGACCAAAGTGACCCCCACAGGCCTGATCATGACAAAATGAAAGAATACTCTTGAACTCTTCATTTGGGACGCACCGGCGAATGATCTGATCAGGGCAATATTTAAACAAATAAGGCTCGTCCCAGTAATAGTGTTTTACTTGGGAAAGAAAGCGGTATTTGTCCTGTTTTGACCAATCGCTTGGTATCAATCCCGTGGCATGATAGTTCACAATATCCCTGAACCATGGTTCAGAGGATATGCTCAAGAGTTGTTCGTCAGGGAATGAGTCATTGATCGGCAGGGTCACAGGGGAAGAAACGATGCGTGAAAGGTGGTCAGCTACTACGTTTTCACATCCTTTCTTATCTTTGATAACAAGATCGAATTCTTGTAAAAGAAGGATCCAACGTATTAGTCGACCTTTGGCATCTTTCTTCGCCAACAGATGTTTTAAAGCGGAATGATCAGTATATACAACAATAGGTGAGCCGATTAAGTAAGGCCTGAATTTCTCTAATGCAAATACAACCGCTAATAGTTCTTTCTCTGTGGTTGTATAATTGATTTGCGCATCATTCAGGGTCTTACTAGCATAGTAAATCACGTGTGGCATCTTTTCAATGTGTTGTCCAAGGACAGCACCTACTGCAAAATCAGATGCGTCACACATCAGCTCAAAAGGGTAGTCCCAATTTGGTGATGATAAAATGGGGGCTGAAGTGAGTGAGTGTTTAAGTGAGTCGAAAGCTGTCTCGCAATCCGAGTCAAAGTGGAAAGTCGTATCCTTGGCCAGGAGTAGTGTTAAAGGTCTAGCAATTTTGCTAAAGTCCTTTATGAATCTCCTATAAAAGCCAGCATGGCCAAGGAAAGAGCGAATATCTTTGACGCTTTTGGGATGAGGGAGGTTTTGAATGACATCTACTTTAGCTCTGTCAACCTCAATGCCCTTCTGTGAAATGACATGTCCAAGGACTATTCCTTCTTGGACCATAAAGTGGCATTTTTCCCAGTTTAAAGTCAAGTTCTTCTCTTTGCATCGAGTAAGAACAGCGTCCAGATTCGCTAGGCATTCAGAAAAAGAGTCTCCAAAAATCGAAAAGTCGTCCATAAAGATCTCCAGGAAATTCTCTACCATATCAGAGAATATCCCCATCATACACCGCTGAAAGGTAGCGGGAGCATTGCATAGCCCGAAGGGCATGCGACTGTAAGCAAAGGTACCAAAAGGACAAGTAAAAGTGGTTTTATCTTGATCCTTTTTGGCGATGGGGACCTGATTATAGCCTGAGTAACCGTCCATGAAACAATAGTATTGTCGTCCCGTTAAGCGTTCCAGCATTTGATCAATAAATGGTAGAGGAAAATGATCTTTCCTCGTAGCAGCGTTGAGTTTTCTATAATCGATGCATACACGCCACCCAGTTTGGGCGCGTGTCTGAATCAACTCATTCGCTTCATTTGTGATAACTGTGATGCCGGATTTCTTAGGAACGACGTGTATAGGACTTACCCACTGGCTATCGGAGATCGGGTATATAATACCACTATCTAAGCATTTGACGATCTCTTTCATGACAGCTTCCTTCATGACGGGATTTAACCGTCTCTGTGGTTCTCGGGTCGGTCTGGCATCATCCATCACATGTATATGATGTTCAACAATCAAGGGACTGATCCCTTTGATGTCCGCCATACTCCAACCAAACGCCTCTTTATTAGATCTTAATACCGATAAAAGTGCATTCTCTTGCTCTGATGCAAGAGAAGTGGAAATTATAACCGGTAAAGTCTCGTTCTCACCAAGATATGCATATTTAAGGTGAGAAGGTAAGACCTTGAGATCTAATTCAGGCGGAGAAATGATTGAAGGAAGGATCATAGAATGATTTTTGGATTTACAAAGAAGCTCAGAGCCTGTGAAAGATACAGACTCGGGTGGAGAAAAGTCAGAAGTGCAGGACTCAAGTGTAAGTGTAGTGTCCTCACTAAGATCAAGTGTAAGATCAAGCAGAGATGTGCTAATGTCATCGAGATCATTAAAGCAAAGTTCCTCGGCTCCACAACTATCGGGAGCGATCTCATGGACAGAACACACATCTAAAATATGAGCACTAGGTTCTGATGGCTGACTCCCAACTCTGTAGATATTTAGTTCAATGGTCATATTTCCAAATGATAAATTCATTGAACCATTTCTACAGTTTATAACAGCGTTGGAAGTGGCAAGGAAAGGACGACCTAAAATCACCGGAATTTGGCCCCGGGGGTTTGCTACAGGATGTGTGTCGAGCACAATGAAGTCTACAGGGAAAACAAATTCCCCGACCTTTATTAACACATCCTCTAATTCTCCCCTTGGTTTGGTGATAGATCGGTCCGCCATCTGGAGAGTACAATGAGCAGGTTTCAGCTCTCCAATTCCTAGTTGCTCATAGACAGAATAAGGTAACAGGTTAACACTTGCGCCAAGGTCTAAAAGAGCACGATTTATGTTTTTACCCCCAATCGAAATCGATATTGTAGGACATCCTGGGTCCTTTCGTTTCTTTGGCAGCTGGGGAATAAAAGCAGTGCTGATGTTATTAGCCATAAAGACTTTCTTTGGCACCTGAGTCTTCCTCTTCCTAGTGCACAAGTCCTTTAGAATTTTCGCATAAGCGGGGACTTGTTGAATCGCATTTAGGAGAGGGATATTGATGTTAACCTGTTTGAACATTTCTAAAATTTTCTCCATATGAGGACTCGTTCTGTTAGCCCTTAGCCGGTTCGGGTAAGGTGCTTTCGCAATAAGCGCGGGGTCCATCATAGGAGAAGGAAAGGGGGGTAGACGAGATCCCAAAAGAGGTGTGGGGACCGTCTGTGGAGAACTATAAGGGTTGGGTGAAGGTGTTGAGCCTAAAGGGAAATGGAGAATAGGCTCGTGCGAGGGTGGTTTGGTAGAAGAAGAAGGATCAGAAGGAGAAGTGTGTGTATGTGGAAAGGTCTCAGCCGGGGTTTTGACATGATTTTCAGTATTATCAATATCTTCCCCGACATTATTATTCAGCACTCTTCCCGATCTCAACGTGGTAATGGCATTTACATTGTAATGCCCAGGATTCTGTAGGGGTTGAGAGGGAAGTTTCCCTTTTTCTCTCGCACTCATTTCAGCTTTGAGGCGTGCGATTTCAGCTTCCATCGTTCTAATACTCTCAGCTTGTGACGCTGAGTTTTTCTTTATTTCACTGACGGAAGATCTAACCTCAGTTGAAACCTCCATGAAATTGGATAAAAGTGATTTCATGGTTTGAGTAAATTGAGAGAAATCGTCAGAACAGGACTGCATAGGATTAGACTGTGCATGAGTGTTGCCCTGGTTTTGGAAATTTTGTGACTGGTAGGGGTGCTGAGTGAGTTGAAGGGGTTGCTGTTGTGGTGGAGGAAGAGCCCTTTGAAAGTTATTTGTGTTTGGAACCGTGTTTTGAGATTGATTTTGGTTCCAAGCAAAATTAGGGTGGTTCCTCCAACCCTGATTGTACGTGGAAGAATATGGATCGTTTCGAGGTCGTTGAAATGCGGCATTAGAATGCTCGTGACCTTGAAACGCCGAGTTTAAAGGACATTCTTCCGTTAAATGTGACGGATCAGAACAGCACCCACAAATAGTTTTGGGGAGTGATACCGGGTTTAGGGAGGCTGCTGCAAATTTGTGTTCCATAGCGTCGAGCTTCTTTTGCATTGCTGCCATTTCTGCTCGAACACCTATGGATACATCTACTTGGTGTACGCCACCCCTATTCAATGGTTGGGTTCCACTCTCCCAAATCAGTGATTTTTCAGCGAATTCTTCTAAGTATCGCCAGGCTTCCCCATCGTCTTTAGTCATAAATGTACCCTGACACATATTTTCAAGGCTTTGTTTGGTGCTAGGGTTACTGCCCTCATAGATGATTCGGCACAACTCCCATCTCGGGATGCCGTGATGAGGACATTGAACCATTAAATCCTTGAAACGTTCAAAGTACTTTGAAAATGGTTCGGTAGGGAGCTGGGCAAATTGGTTCAATTCACTACGAATTCGAGCCGTTCGTTGGACTGGGTAAAATTTCTTTAGGAATGCTGCGACGAATTCTTCCCAATTTGTGATGGAGTGTGCGGTGGTGTTATATAGCCACTTCTCGGCTATATCGCACAAGGTAAAAGGAAGAAGTCGTAGACGCATCGCATCCACAGAAAGTTGAGACGTACCCATCATAGCGCATACGTTTTCAAATTTGGTAATGAAAACGTAAGCGTCCTCGGTCTCGAGTCCGTGATACTTAGGTAGAAGGTTGATATACTGGGGCTTTATTTCAAAGTTATCCCCGTTCGCTGGTGGTGTGGATAAGCAGGTCGAAAGAGGACCTCTAAGTGGATAACATCTTTCCTGAAGAGAAATGTGTGGAGGATTCTGCTCACCAACGGACGGTGGCAGATTGGGGTTAAAGAAGTTTGATGGATTCGGATCCATCGGTGTAGGTGTGGTAGTAGGTAAAGAAAAGGTAAATGGAGAATTATCGACTTCAGAGTCGATAAAAGGCACGCGGACTAAACGGGCACTAGAATCCCGTGTCCAGCCTATCTTGTACTAAAAAGGGTTAGTACAAGTGGCAGCGTTGGCTTATAATTAGGGGTAAAATGAATGCGGTGTTTGCTTTTGAAAAGGGACGGATTTTGAAAAAAAATGATGCGACAACCAAATGCAGCAACACAACCCTAAAATCTAATGGTCACCTAGGTCCGGCTCTAGACCGCTCCTAACTGCCAAAAGACAAGTCGCGGGATCAATCCTTCACTGCCTCTTTGTCCCCTGTGGCCGGATGAGTGTCAGGTAAGTGGGAAGGAACCACCACTACAGTGGACCTAATTAATAACCACTAGCCTTAGACACACTCGCCTTAGGCACCACAGAAAAACGCGGATAAGCAATGAATTACCCACGGCCCTCTCTTGTCCTAAATGAGCGCGACAGTCCTTAGAGTCATCTCTAGATTTCTTTTAGTTAATGGGGGTAAATGCGGATGCAAGTTTGGTGGTTTTCGGGGCCTAGGAAGGGTAATGAAATCCCCACCTAATTTGGATTTGGCCGTGCCCCTTAATTCCGTATTTAATATGCAAAACAACCAAGAAAACAAAAATCACGCACAATTTTAATTTGCTTTTGCGGCGCAGCTATTGTTTGCAAAGAATCCTGCAGAAAGGATTAGTTGGAGCTAAAAAGGGAGAGAGGAGAGAGACAGAAATCACCTGCACTAAAAATTTTTCAGAGAACCCCCTACACTGCGGCGCTTCCGCCACGAATACTGGGCTCAGGCCGCGGTTCCGCGCTCGGGTTGTTGGTTCACTGTACCAAATTTCAACAGTGGGTCTCTGTTGCTTTCCTCAACTTTCCTGTATATCCCAAATAATTTTTCCACAGCACAGAATGCTCCAGATCACCTTGCAATCAATTCACAACACACGTATAAGAGTTTGTACGAATTTTGATTTCAAGAAATGAAACGTAATAATTCTTTCACTTCAAACTATAAAATGTAAACGAAATAACGCGCGATCCCCGGCAACGGCGCCATTTTGATTTATTGATTTTCGTGGATGTGTTTATCGAATCAAATAGTAAAGAAATCACAACCAAAAATATTTTGACCGCAATCAAACAACGGTGTCAGTTGAAGTTAATGAATGAGTGCGGATCGTCCTCAGGGATCTCGAGATTCGTTTGTACTTTTATTTGTTTGAAATGAAATGTTAATCAACAATAAGAGAAAACACGATTCAATTGATTGATTTGTATTCGTGTGTCACTAATCTTTTCTAAAGAATCAAGAACTATAAACAACAAGAATCGGTTTCAATGGTATTTTCCAAACGACAATCAAGAATGATAAAGAAGCTCGTAGGAATCGATAGGATCTTTAGATGTGTTGTAGTCTACAATATTTCATATTCTTGTCCTTCGAAGAATTGATGCTAGATCAATGGTTATCGACGAGAATTAGGGTTTTCTTGATGAAATTAAAGTTTCATCTCTTAACCCTTACTCTTTCGAGGATACCATTTATATTCTAGCCTCTAGCAATTTCAAGAATCGATCGGATCACCCCAATCTCGAGCGATGTTGATCAAGAAAGCATCGCATCGAATTGGGTTGTCGAATCTTGAACTTTCTAGGGTTTACAATCTCGTGGGATTCAAGAATTGATTACAAATTTGCTACATCATCATACTAAAGATCTTCTCGACTCCTTAACGAGCGGAGTTTTTACTCGCGCATCACCACATAGACAATATTCAAGAACAGTAAAGATAACATGATGCGGAATTTTAAAGAAAACAAGAATGGAGAAAATATCACCTTTTATTTAATCAACAATTGTCAATACATTCTTTCAAGATCTACAAGAAGAATGAAAAATCGATCGTTGACTCGGCTTCGCTCGACTCCGTGGATCGTGGATCTACTTTTGATCTCTTGCCCGATGGAAGATCGGCTCGGCTCATAAAAGGGTTGAAGGAATCTTGCTTGGCTTGCACTCAAGATCTTGAATTGTGGATGGATTTAGGGTTAGGGTTTCCTACAAGATTTCTCACTAATCTTGAGGAAGAAGAAGATGGAGAAAGAGAGAATGGCTAAAATCTAAGATGTTGAATCTTTTTCTCTCTAGGGTTTCATATCATGATATCTAAGATGATAAATGAGAGAGCCTAGGGTCCTATTTATAGAACTAGGTTTAGGTTTGAATTAGACTTTCCCTCCCAAAGTTTGTTGACAAGTTTGTTGGGGTTTAGCTTAGGGTTTAAGCAAGGGTTTAGGAAAGTTCTAGAAGTTCTAGGCTAGTTTAGGAGCTTGATGATCTGGTGGAAGTGTCTGGACTCTTCTGGACTTTTGTATGCATTTTTGAGCTGAGGGCACTGAAACAGGAGTTGTGGTGAAAATTGAGTGACTGACTCCCTGGATCCGCCGCGCAACCGCCGCGTGAGGTGGCTTTGGGCCGCGCTTCCGCCGCGCCTTGGTGGCCTTGGGAACTGTGCTTTCTTCAGTAACTTGGTACTGCTGTATGGGTTATTCTTTGATGTTTAGAATTGTAGTTGACCTTCTGTGTTGATACCAGATTTGCTTTCAATGAGTTTACGAGCAATTGTAATGGTCGAGCAATGAATTGATCGAGCAAGTATCTCTTTTCCTGCATAGACTTTCAAAATAGGGGTTGCAAGATATAGAAAATATGCTATGTAATGCAATGCGGTTAATTTCCCTAGAATTTCCGGTTTTAAGGTCGAATACATGTACTTTGATATTTTGCGACCAATTAGCTAATATGTGAATTATGAATACCGTACTCTCCTATATGTATGCAGATGACAAGGAAATTGCCGGTTAAAATATGCAGTATTTTCGACTGATCAGCTAGCGCAAAGGATCTGAAGCGTTGCTTCCTTTAAACAGAGCTTTGCTCTGATTGGGTGCGCTGCGCTAATGTATCTGCGCTGGACACGTGGCGCAGAGCGCTAGCGCAAAGGATCTGAAGCGTTGCTTCCTTTAAACAGAGCTTTGCTCTGATTGGGTGCGCTGCGCTAATGTATCTGCGCTGGACACGTGGCGCAGAGCGCTAGCGCAACGGATCTGAAGCGTTGCTTCCTTTAAACAGAGCTTTGCTCTGATTGGGTGCGCTGCGTTAATGTATCTGCGCTGGACATGTGGCCCAGGGCGCTAGCGCAAAGGATCTGAAGCGTTGCTTCAAAAATTTAAATTTTGAATTCAAACAGAGCTTTGCTCTGATTGGGCGAAACAAATGCCCCCCCACCGTTGCGCTCACGTGGCGCACACGTGAGTGCAACGGTGGCAACCCTCCTGACCGTTGGATCAAGGGGGAATCTCAAGAGGCGCAAGCGCCTTATAAATAGGGCTCTTTTCCCTCAGAAAATTTTCACCATCTTCAAAATTTTAATTTCCAGAGCTTTGCTCTTGCTTGAGAGTTTCAGAGCTTTGCTCATTTCTAGAGTTAGAAACTTTAGGTAAAATTAATTTAAATCAAATTAACTTAAATTAACCTTAACCAAAGAGCTTTGCTCTTACAGATCTTTTTGATCTTAAAGAGATCCCCATTGGGGTTTCATAAACAGAGCTTTGCTCTCAAAAATTTATAGATCTGCAGAGATCTTGTTCATGGGTTCTAATCCATGAACAGAGCTTTGCTCTTTGAATCATCTGTAGATCTTTTAGATCTGAAAAATGAGGAAATTTTTATAAGTTTTTCATGGATCTCTCAGGATTCCAAATTTCTTAATTCTTTTGGGTGTAAACATTTTCTGATGGACTTTTCCATTATTACCATAGAGCTATGCTCTTTTAAGGAATCTTATTTCCCTGAGACCAGAGTTTGACAAGTGTCACTCTGTGACAGGGCTTTGCTCTGAAAGAGGAGATTTTCTCTTTGTCTCTAGGGATTCTTCCCCTTTTTTATTAATGGGAATGTTCCCCTGGGGACTAACTGACAATCTCATCCAATAATGAGGTTGTTTTATTAACTGACGTATTGTCATCCAGATTTTGTGGGTCCCTCTTTGGTCCCCTACTCACTGCACTGCTGTGTGGTGTAATTAATTAATTTTAATTTAATTTAATTAATGCATTTTTTTTTAGACGCCAAACGTTGGAATTACAATACTAACGGCTAGATTGTTCTTTTTGCAGCGATCATGTCTGAAGACACTTCATTCCCGTTTGTCCGTTCAGAGGAGGGGTTTCCAGAGGCGCCTTTGGATCGCGAGGTCCTGGCCATGATCAAGGCGTACGACCCGGAGTATAAGAGTCTCCATCTTTGGGGGTCGTGGTACAATCAAATTATTATGGGTCGACGCAGCTTTACGTGTACGGTGCCGTCGGAGCCCATAACGGCGATTCATTATGCCAGCCTACCCCCGGTGCAGTATGCCGCGGAGATGACGGATTGGACATCGAAGGGCTTTCTTCACCCGGCTATAGATGCCATCCCGGTCCAGCGTCCGATGGTTTTGGACATCCTAGGACGCCGTATCTGTCAAGGCGAGGCGAGACCTTGGGGGCAATCATATAACATTGGTCTGATCCCCCGCCACCCGGTTGGCTATCTGCCGTGGGCCCGGTATATCCTGTCGACGAGGAAGTCGCAGTTGATAAGACTAGGACTGTACACCGCAGTCTACGTCTCTCTCTTCCAGTATCCTGCGCTTCCTACTTGGTGGTTCAAGGCCTTCCTGGAGCAGTGGAACATTCCTACTCACACTTTCCTTGCCATGGATCGGGAAGTGTCCATTTCGCTGGAGGAGTTTACGGAGGTGTCTGGCCTACCGGCTATGGGGGAGCATTATGAGGAACTGCTCCCGCCGGATGAATACATCTATGGGGCTAAGCCGATGGTAAGGGAGCTCACGCCGGAGAACGCTGTTCAACATCAGTTTCCAAGTCTGATCAAGGTGTTGAACATCTATGAGGCCCTTTTCGTTGAGCATGGGAGCCGTGGAGTTAATTTCGAGGATTTTATTGCTCGGTTCCTTCATCCAAACGTCCTTTCGGCGAAGACTGCCAAGTTTGCCTACCTTGAGGATCCTTTCGGCTTAGGTTTGGATAACCTGCCAGCGAGAGACATAGATCAGAAGGACTTTTTTCTTCCCAACTCTTCAACCATGTCTTTTGCAGAAGTTGCAGCTCCCGAGATGGACGAGGAGGCCTTCTTTTTGGGATTTCTTGGGCTTTGGCTGAGTTGGTTTGCACTTCCAATGCATTCTCACCGCATGCGGCCCTCTGTTTTTTACCCGGCCCACCGAATGATTATCGAGGTAAAGGTGGCCGTTGGGATCGCCGGCTTGGCACATTTATATCACGGCCTTAGCCGAGCGGCAGATGCTAATGAGCCCGGGGCGTTGCATGTGGTTTTCCCAATGCACTACTTCATGTCGTGGCTCGAACTACATACAGCGGGTGTTTTCGGCATGCATAAAAGGCCCTCATTCTACGAAAGGTGCATTTTTCCTCGCCTTTTACAGTTGATCGGCGCATCAATCGTAAATCCATCGCCGCGAGATGCCAGGAGTTTACTCCTTCGTTCCCACACCGTTGGAGCCGGTGTGTCTTTTATTGACAAGGTGTTGACCATTGGAAAAACGTCCGCTACTGCAGTACGGCCATTGCAAGACACTTTCAAGGATGGCGCTTCGATTTTAACGGCCCGGGAGACCCTTCACTTACACTCTATCAGACCGGGCTTTTTGGTGTTTAGGCAGGACGGGGGAGCGATCTTCATGAGATATAACCCGCATCGTTTCGCCCAACAGCTGAGCTATAACCAAGGGGTACCGTTGGAGGCCTTTTTATCGGAACCTGCCGCGAACGAAGAAGGGATAGAGAGGGCGCTACATCACTTCATGCGTCTAAACACGGGCTCTTACTTCTTTATCAGTGAGCCGGCTTGTGCTCCCCGTCTCCTTAGGGTATACACCGAATGGTATAGTCATTCGACAGGAACGGTCATAAAGGAGGAAAGGCGGTTGCTGATCGACGACCGTAAGGGTGCACCTCCAGGTAGTGATCGCAACGCTCCTCTGGTGCCAAGGACTCCAATAGTCGCTCCCTTAAAAGATGCTGGGAGCAGACCATCACGTGCACAAAGTCCTCCATATGAATTACCGCTCCCCGATATCGCGGATGCATCTCCTGCACCCCGCGCTCAGGCGGAAACAGTGGTTGTACCCTCGCCGGAGTCTGGCGTGGGTGCGGACATCGGGACCCGTCGTCCCAAAGCGGCCGCCAAGCGTAAGTCGCTTCCCCGTGAGCCTAAGGCTGGAGGGAAAAAGAAAAAGAAGTCGCTCTTCGCCGCGGACGTTGCGTTCGGCCAGGAACCCCATGCTCCTTATTCCGAGGGTCTGCTCGAATATGGGACTAACGCGGGATTAGTGATGCCGCCGCCGGACGATACAGACTTGGAAGCTGCTCTCAGAGCTTCAGCATGGCTGGTGAAGCGTGATGCGTGGCTGGCTAAGCTTGCGCAATCAGGTAACTACTAGTCACTTTTTCCTTACTGTAACGTATTTCCTTCCTTATTTCATTATTTTTGACTAACGTTTTTCTCTCTTTTCTTTTAACAGGCATCACCGATGAAGAAGCCATTGCCGCTTCTCTGAAGACCTTTCAGGAGGAGGAACGTGCTAGGGCATCTGTCGGCCTTAGTAAGTTTCGACTCATCGAATTTTTCATTTTTCTTGCGTTATGGTCGATCTAACCTTTCCATTTTAATTGCAGGGACCTCAATGCCGCTCCCTCCTAGCGACGCAGATGTTCTACCAGCGGCCGATGTTCCTGTTCCCTCTAGGACACCGCAGGAGGCTCATCTTGAAAAGCCGATGAGAGATGCCTTAAAGGCTCTGGAGGCCTCCTTAAATGAAGATGATGATGCCTTGAGGGAGGCGTCACAAAGGTCTCTCATAACCGCTCGGGAGGAGAGAAAGCGGTTGAGGCGTGAGGCGAAGGCGCGCAGGGCTGCCTTGGCCATGGGAGCGGGACCTAGCACCGCCCCTCGAGCTGATACTCCCTTCGAAGAGGCCCCTGTTGCCCTATCCACTGCCCGCAGGGAGGTGGCTCGAGCAGTTCGGAGCGCAAACGGCAAATCCGCTTCAGGTGATATTTCTCTCAGAGTTTTTGTTATAAGGATTTTAATATCATTGGTCCTTATATCTCTTGTATTTGCAGAGGCAAGTCCGATCGAGGGAGAGGCGGAAGCCGTTGATCCGAGGGGAACGGAGGAGGCGGTGCCTGCCGAACTCGAGCCGACAGTAGGTAATATTGTTGAGGCCATGGAGCCTGTAGTGGAGGTTGAGGGGCCTACCGCTGAGAAGGTCATTGATGCCGAACCTGAAGCGGGGGCAGATGATGTGATCATTATAGCTGAGTCCAGGGCGGCGGCGAATGAAGCGCTCGAGGCCGGCGATCCCCTGACGATGGTGGAAGATACGACCGCCACTATTGAGCCTGAGAGAGTAGTGGGTGGGGAGGCTATGATTCCCGAAAACGAGCCAACCGCTCCCTCTCTGGAATCTGGCAATACTCCAGTCATTGCCCTCCCCATCTATGGTCCTCCGCCGTCTCCAGGTCTCGGAAGCACGACAACGGTCCCCATCGAGTCGGGCGATGAGGCTACAGGCGGTGGTCTTATGTCAATAGAGGAGGAGGCCGCCTCCGTTTCAGCCGGGAGCTCCTCAGGTAAACCCTAAGTGGCTGCTTTTCTTTACTTTACAACCATTTCTGACAAGTTCACCTTTTCGTAATGCAGGTGCAGCTAGTGCTGATGCCCCACCGCTCGAGGGAGCGCCTTCGATGACTGCTTTAGCGGTGGTCACCACTCAACCTTCTCTCATACCCTCGACGATGTTGGAAGGTATATGTTTACGGTTTATTAATCTTGTTTTCTAGACATCTAATTCGTGTACTAAAGTCACACTGTTGTGTTCTCAGGAGCGCTTTTTGATCATGTACACCAGATGTTGCTCCCATACTTCTCCTTCCCATCTAAGCTCGCTTCTTCCTCTGGTGGCGTTGGTGAGTATAATTTCTATTAACATCCTTCCTCTCTCTTTTTTATTAATGGAATTGTCTTTAACCTCTTTTCCTCATCTCAACTGCAGTGCTACAGATTGAAGAGGGGGATAAGAGCTCAGCTGTACCACCAGCCCTTCCGACCTTGCCACCTGTCTTAACCGGTACAATGACCATCATATTGGTAACTTTCCTCTCTCTATTTTCTGTACTGTTATCTGATCGCATCCCGTCTCTTTCAGCTGTCGTTCTGGCTTCGGCGTCCTTCGAACCTCGCGTCACAATGCCGGCGGGTCCTTATCTGAGGAGTCTGTCTTCAAAGGGCGCTGCAAATAGTCTGCGCATGTTAAGTGACTATGTCGAGGAGCTCGATGTTGAAGCCCCTACATCTGCCGCAGACTTCGCTATGGTGGTTAACCCGATGCTAGCAATACTCGTGAACTTTCATAATGAGAGCATCATTGCATCCTGGGTTAACCATTGTAAGGAGATCGAGGGTTGCCTATTTCAATTGGAGTCGTTGCGTCCCACTTCCGAGACTGTGGCTGCCAATAATCAGAGGACCGCGTGGATTGAGCAGAGCGCTTCTTACTTCCGCCATCTCGAACAAGAAGTTATTTCAAGGCGCAAGGAGCGTGATGATGCTTCGAGCAGGTCCGCTCAACTGCATGCTCGGGTGGAGGCCAATGCTGCACGGCTGAAGGTTATCTTTGAGGGCCTCCTGCAATGCCTCTCCGAAGGATTATCATTGAGGCATAAACTTAACGTTGTCGAGCGAGTTTCAGCCAACCAGGAAGCAGCCCAGAAGGCAGTAGAGGAGTGACTTTCATTTTTCTTGCAACAGCGGGCTCAGGTGGAGGCGGAGGTGGCCGCGGCTGTCACTCGAGAGGAAGTGCTGAAAGAAGTGCGAGAGCAGCTTGTGAACTTACTAAAGACACTTCCTCCTCAGTAGCTATCCATTTTTGTATCATTCGTACTTATAGATAAAAGAATGTATATGTATATATTTTTTTCTTTGACATAATGTATCCTGTATTTGATCAAGTTTATGAATAAAAGATACACTTTTTTGTAATGTCTTGTGTCACTTCTTCGCTTTTTCTTTCTTTTTAGCATGACATCTTTAATGCGCCTTATTGGCGAGTAAATCCATCTCTCCCAGAAATAACGATGGTCTAGACTGCAGGTTCAGATCTGCGGCCTAGGACTTTTCAATTCCATGAGCCGTGAGGGTCTCATAGAGGCTTTTCTCCCTACGGATCGAGAGGATCTCGTAGGTGGGTTTTCTCCTTAGGAATCGTGAGGATTCCTAAGTGTGGTTTTCTCTTATAGGTCGTAAGGATCCTATAAGAGAATTTTCCCTCTTACGAGTCGAGAGGGTTCGTAAGTGGTTGTTTCCCTCCTCGTCGAGAATCGACTTCAGAGAGTGAGACCCGTGAATAGTATGCAAGAGACCATTTAGGATTGACTTGCAGGGTCCCATTGTTCAGGAAGCAAGTTTTTGGATCCTTACTGTCCGAGATGTGAGTCAAAGAAGCTCTCGTCACGGAGTGTTTGTATCCGTGAGTTGAGAAGTTTTGTGAGGGATTATTTGTTTCCCAAGCGCCAAGGATTATTTGTGTCCTTGGGGTTTGAAACGAGTCGAGGGTTCCCACGGAGGCGCTGGTGGCTCTGCGAGTCGACGCGGATCAGAAGGCTCTCGTCAAGGAGTGTTTGTATCCATGAGTTGAGAAGTTTTGCGAGGGATTATTTGTTTCCCAAGCGCCAAGGATTATTTGTGTCCTTGGGGTTTGAAACGAGTCGATGGTTCCCACGGAGGCGCTGGTGGCTCTGCAAGTCGACGCGGATCAGAAGGCTCTCGTCAAGGAGTGTTTGTATCCATGAGTTGAGAAGTTTTGCGAGGGATTATTTGTTTCCCAAGCGCCAAGGATTATTTGTGTCCTTGGGGTTTGAAACGAGTCGATGGTTCCCACGGAGGCGCTGGTGGCTCTGCGAGTCGACGCGGATCAGAAGGCTCTCGTCAAGGAGTGTTTGTATCCGTGAGTTGAGAAGTTTTGCGAGGGATTATTTGTTTCCCAAGCGCCAAGGATTATTTGTGTCCTTGGGGTTTGAAACGAGTCGATGGTTCCCACGGAGGCGCTGGTGGCTCTGCGAGTCGACGCGGATCAGAAGGCTCTCGTCAAGGAGTGTTTGTATCCGTGAGTTGAGAAGTTTTGCGAGGGATTATTTGTTTCCCAACCGCCAAGGATTATTTGTGTCCTTGGGGTTTGAAACGAGTCGATGGTTCCCACGGAGGCGCTGGTGGCTCTGCGAGTCGACGCGGATCAGAAGGCTCTCGTCAAGAAGTGTTTGTATCCGTGAGTTGAGAAGTTTTGCGAGGGATTATTTGTTTCCCAACCGCCAAGGATTATTTGTGTCCTTGGGGTTTGAAACGAGTCGATGGTTCCCACGGAGGCGCTGGTGGCTCTGCGAGTCGACGCGGATCAGAAGGCTCTCGTCAAGGAGTGTTTGTATCCGTGAGTTGAGAAGTTTTGCGAGGGATTATTTGTTTCCCAAGCGCCAAGGATTATTTGTGTCCTTGGGGTTTGAAACGAGTCGATGGTTCCCACGGAGGCGCTGGTGGCTCTGCGAGTCGACGCGGATCAGAAGGCTCTCGTCAAGGAGTGTTTGTATCCGTGAGTTGAGAAGTTTAGCTGGAGTCGTTGGCTTTTTCGGTTGAAATGAACCGCTGAGGTTTGGCTTCGTCGTTTGACGGAATCCGCTGGGGAGGTATGGTCCCTTCTTTGTTTGCGCCCTTGGATTGTATACAAGGATCGACGTGATCTTAACTGTAGGGTCGAAGTTTCATTATTTCTTATTTTTGTTTTATTTTATTTCCGCGATGCTCTATCATTTCAGCTTTTATATCGCGAGGGTCGCGAATGCCCAAACATTTCGGTTATTTTTCACGGTGCCCAATCATTTCGGCTATATTTTTTTTATTTTTACTCGTTGCTTTTTATTACGAGTCGCCCAATCATTTCGGCTATTTTGCATGCATACATTTTACTTGCTGCTTTTTATTGCAAGTTGCCCTATCATTTCGGCTATTTCGTATGCATGAGCGGCCTACTGGCTTTCGCCGTAAACCTGAAATTGGACACCGATTTCGGCATCAGCGCCGCTGCAACTGGGATATTACCAGGAGCGAATCATCATTTGCCTCCGCCGTTGTCGAACAAAGGAGGCTTAGCGACCAGGGTTGGGATCCTGTCGGCTAAGGCTTTTGGTTTCATGAGCTGTAAGGGTCTCGTGAAGGTATTTCTCCCTACAAGTCGTGGGGATCTCGTAGGTGTATTTTCTCCTTAGGAACCGTGAGGGTTCCTAAGTGTTTTGTTCTTCTGTAAGTCGTAAGGATCCTACAGGAAGGTTTTCTCCTCATAAATCGAGAGGATTTATAAGGGTTGTTTGCCATACGAACGTATTCCCAGTCCTGGAGGGAAATGTTTATTCGCGCCCGTGGATTGTATACAAGGGTTAGTATTGAGCCACTTGTAGGGCAATATTGGAAGTTTGTGGGGGTTTGCTTAAGCACAGGTTTAGGTCTCTGTGACTTAAGACTTCCAAATCCTATGAGCCGTGAGGGTCCCATAAGAGAGTTCTCCTTACGAGTCGTGAGGATCTCGCAAGCGTATTTTCTCCTTAGGAATCGTGGAGATTCCTAAGTGTGTTGTTCCCTTGTAAGTCGTAAGGATCTCATGCGGGTGGTTTCTCCTTATAAGGTCGAGAGGACCCTATAAGTGTTTTCAACGAGGTTGCGCCCTTTCAGGTTTTCACAAACACTCGCCGGTAGTCCTGTTGTTTTTACTCACGGAGCCCTTTCGGGTTTTCATCCGTGCCCATTTTGCTTATGGACTTACCGCTTATTTTATTTTATTTTTATTTTTATTATTTTTATTTTTATTTTTATTTTTTTTTATTTTTTTTATTTATTTTTATTCATCTTGTCAGCCCAAGGATGCTGCAGTATTAGTTTAAAGACGTTTCGGTCTGCTATTAGTTTAAGGACATTTCGGTCCGCCGTTAGTTTAAGGACGTTTCGGTCCGTCATGGAGAAGGCTGGCCACTGCTTATAGAGCTTGAGCTTAGGAAGATAGCGAGCGGACATAGTCGTCGTCATCTATCATTGACCTAAGCCGTGGCTCATTAAGCATAATATTTCTTTAGGAAGCGGCCGTTTATTGGCCTGAAAGGCCTTTCACCGTGCATATCCATGAGTAGATAGGCCCCATCTTGGTAGACCTTATCAACGATGTACGGTCCTTCATAGTTTGGCTCGAACTTTCCCCGCTTGGCGCGATTGGGGATCATGGGCCTTTTGACCACCAGCACGAGTTCGCCTTGGTGGAATGTTCTCGGGCGGCTCAATCTTTCATATGAGCGCGTCATCTTTGCTTTATAGGCTTCCAGATTTTGTTGTGCTAGAAGCCGGACTTCATCAAGGGCGTCAAGCTCCTCAAACCGAAGGTGAGCATTTTCTTCGTCCGTCAGCTCGTAGTGGACTGCCACTCGTAGAGAGGGTAATTCTATCTCGAGAGGGAGTACTGCTTCCGTCCCAAATACCAACGCGTATGGCGTTGTGTTTGTGGCCGTTTTAAACGTAGTCCGATACGTCCAAAGAGCCTCTTACAATCTTTCGTGCCAATCTCTCTTATTTCGTGACACTGTTTTCTTCATGATCTTCGTCAAGGTCTTGTTGAAGGCCTCCGCTAGACCATTATCTCGCGGGTTATAAACTGAGGAATATCTCCAGTCTATATTGTGCTGCTGTGCGAAACGGATAATTTTATGACTTCGGTAGGCTGGCCCATTATCAGAGATGATTCTTCTCGGGGTTCCAAACCGGTAGATGACATGCGTTTTGAAGAAATGGAGGATGTTCTCCGTCTTCACTTCCCTCAATGGTATTGCCTCTGCCCATTTGGAGAAGTAATCAGTCGTCGCCAAGATGAAACGATGTCCCTTTGACGACGCTGGTTCGATGGGACCGACTATGTCAGTTCCCCACATTTCGAATGGCCAACTAGCCACTGTTGGATGCAGTGGATTGGGATGCTGATGGATGAAGTCCCCATGAATTTGGCATGAATGACATTGCCTCGCGTATTCCAGGCAATCCTGCATCATCGTGGGCCAGTAGTAGCCCATCCGCTTTATCTTCAATTTCATCTTAGGGCCTGCTTGGTGGGAACCGCAGAGTCCGTCGTGAACTTCTTGGACGACCCTTCTCGCTTCGTCAGGTCCCAAGCATCTCAACCACAGAGAGTCGAATGACCTCTTGTATAGAGTATCATTGACGAAGGCGAAAGACAGAGCTCGTTTCGTGAGCTGATGTCTTGTGGACGCCTCTTCAGGTATTCGGTGGAACTTGAAGTAATCTATGAAGACTTCTCTCCAGTCCTCGGTATTTTCCCTGTCTTTTATTTGCAGGGTTGTCTCCTCTTTCGCTCCTTTTTCTTCAGACGATTTCGGAGGTATTTCTGTTGGGGCGAGCACTCGACGGCTTTGTATCACGATTCTAACGTCATCGAGGTTCTCGTCAGCCAATTCTTTAGCAAGTTTGGCCAGTGCGTCCGCTTTGCTGTTTTCCGCGCGCGGTATACTTTCCAAAGTGTAAGAGGGAATTTGGGTTAGCAGTTGCTGCACTTTTTCACCGTATTTTATCAATTCCGGTTTGCACGTTTGGTAGTCGCCGTTTACTTGACTAACGACCAGTTGGGAATCGCCGTATATGAGGAGATCTTCAATTCCCATGTCAATGGCGATCTCGAGGCCTGCTATCAGAGCTTCGTATTCGGCTTCATTGTTTGTTCTCGGCTCCGTTAGGGAGAACGCGTAGCGCATTATCCCTCCTTGTGGAGTTACAAAGATGAGTCCTACCCCTGATTTAATTATAGGGGTACTTTGTTTACGTTTCTTCACGGAAGATGCTCCATCGAAATAAAGTTCCCATCGGATATTATCACCGTCGATCGCATCGAACGCATGTTCGTCTGGAAGATCACAATTCAGAGGAGAATCGGCGGGTATCGGATGCTCAGCGAGAAAGTCGGCGATGGCCTGGCCTTTCACTGCCTTGAGAGGTTGATACGTTATCGAGAATTCCATCAAGAGCAGGGCCCATTTAGCGAGTCGTCCTGTCAATATGGCTTTTGACATTAGATATTTAAGAGGGTCCACTTTTGAAATCGGACGGACCTCGTGCGCCAACGCATAGTGCCTAAGCTTTGTTATTGCGAAGATCAACGCCAGGCAGTGTTTTTCAATGGGAGAGTAATTGCTTTCTGCCCCCAGCAGAACTCGACTCAAGTAGTAGAGCGCTCTTTCTTTCCCCTGATCGTTCTCTTGTGCCCATAATGCGCCTAAGGAACCTTCGAGGGCGGTTGTATAAAGGACAAGAGGCTTTCCCTTAACCGGAGCAGCCAACACCGGCGGGTTCTGCAGGTATTGCTTGATCTCATCCAGTGCGCCTTGGCATTTTTGGTCCCAGACGAATGGGGTTCCCTTCTTCATCAGGTGGCTGTAAGGACGGCACTTTCCTGAAAGGTTGGCTATAAATCGCCGTATATACGCGAGTTTCCCTTGGAGAGACCGCAGCTGCTTGAGAGTCCTCGGCGGAGGCATTTCCATGATCGCTTTGATCTTTGACGGATCTATTTCAATACCTCGGTGTCGAACGACGAATCCCAGGAATTTGCCTGAGGAAACCCCGAACGCACATTTAAGAGGATTCATCTTCAAGTTGTATTGCCGAAGGCGTTGAAATACAGTCTTCAGATGCTCGAGATGTTCCTCGTATGATTTGCTTTTGACCACGAGATCGTCGATATAGCATTCGACGATTTCGTGTATAAGGTCGTCGAAGATCTTCGTCATGGCCCTCTGGTAAGTAGCGCCGGCGTTCTTCAAACCGAAGGGCATCACTTTATAACAAAATATACCAAGCGGAGTCCTGAAGGCCGTGTGCTTCTGATCTTCAGGGTGCATTTTTATTTGATTATATCCCGATGAGCCATCCATGAAGGAGAAAACCTCATGAGTGGATGTGTTGTCTATCATCAGTTCGGTGACTGGCACTGGAAAATCATCTTTTGGGCAGGCTTTATTGAGATCCCGGAAGTCTACGCATATGCGCACTGTCCCATTTTTCTTCATCACCGGGACGATGTTGGCGATCCATTCAGGGTATTGGACTTCCTGGATGAAGCCAGAGTCTATCAGCTTTTTGACTTCGGCGTTGATGCTCATCTCAAGCTCGAGTCGCATTCTTCTCGGCGCTTGTTTGACTGGCTTAATGTCTGGGGATATCGCCAACTTGTGTACAGCAATTTCTGGATCTAGTCCCGGCATTTCGGAATAGTTCCACGCGAAGCAATCTTTGTGCTGCAGAAGCACATCCTTTAATGCAGCCACCCTTTCTTCAGATAGCAGCTCGCTGATGAATGTCGGTCGCGGGTCATTTTTCGTCCCCAACTCAATTTTCTTGAGATTATCTGCAGTGGTATGTATTCCGTCCTCCAGTTCTTTCGGAGCTGGGGGAAATTCTGAGATTACCTCATCGCTGCCGCCTTCAAAGCACCAAGGGAGATTGTTCATGTCTTCGGACCCTTCTTTTAATATTGTTATCACATGGCAGGTGTGAATTTTTTGCCAATCCCAATGCGGAGTTGGTTTTATTCTTGTGTTTTCGGGTTCGTGCTTTTGCGGCGGCGCTACCCTCCAACTGTCAGACAACGCGAATTTGCCAAGCTGATATTGGTCCTCAACCCAATTCTTAAAGGTGAAGCAATCTTCAAGCGGATGCCCTACTACTCGATGGTAAAAGCAATACCTTGGGTTGGAGACTTCGCCTGCTTGTTCAGGGTGCTTAGACTCTGGCAACGTAAGCATTTGATGTTTTAGAGCGAGATCGAATATTTTCCTTGTTTTGTTCCGAGGAAAAGAGTATGCTCGACCCATTTTCTTCCCGAGGGCTAAGTCAATAACGCTCGATTCTCGGATGCGCGGCTTCTTAGCTCTGCTTTGTAGTTGTCGAGCGCCTCTCTTGCCTTTCGACTTGTTTTTGTTCTCGCGTCGCACCTTTTTTGTAGCAGGTTGACAAGGAGCGGCACCTTCGTTCTTTACTGCCTGTTGGAGGAGGCGCTGTGTCTTAGCTTTCTCATAGATTGCCATTTCACGATCGTGATCATCTCTGGCTTTTTGACTCGCATCCCTTATAAGTTTGCTCATCTGGTCTTCGGAATATGGACTGGGCGGTTTTGTATCAGGAACTTTTGCTGGTTCAGGATTAGCATCCTCCCATTGAGCGTCCTCCTCTCCGTCGAAGTCATACATGGCATAACAGCTGTTTACTAGCTCCTGCTTCTTTGGCCGGATGTACCCAAGCCCTTTGGTTTCTACTCTCCCGTTAGGTAGCTTGTGTTGAGTTCCGGGGACGTTCCAAACCCTGTCATAGAATCTGGCCTTCCTAACAGTCTGTTCGAAGGGTATCCCTTGGCGCTTTAGCAGTCGTTTCAAGCCTTCCGTATAATACCTAGGTAAACGAATGGGTTGAAGCCCGTCCAGCGTTGGATCTGCTCCATACCAGATTTCTCTCTCCACTTTATTTTCTTCAGAGCGGTAAAGCAGAATTGCTTTCTCTCTCTTTCTTCTGGGAGGGATATAGAATGTCCGCAACTCTTCTACACTGTAGCCATTAAGTGCATCCAGTTCTTTATGGTGTCTAGGCGGCACCATGGTTATTTGTAGACTTCGCTCTTCATCAGCAGAAGTTTGTATTGACAGTCGAGCAGGGAATACCGCATGAACTTCATCCTCTGAATCACTACCGAAGATCAGCGAAGGAACGGATGGTCCTGGCCTGGCAGATTGGGATGGACCTGAATAAATTATATCCTCCTCCTCGGTGTCACTGCCGAAGACAGGGATAGTGGCATTAGTTTTGTTCTCCGGTTTGTGACACCTTTCCGTGTCTTCGAAGCTCGGCAAGAAGTATTTGGCATCTTCATACTTGCGAACTTCGTTCACGGAAAACGGATTCAACTCTCCGGCCACAGTGTACTCGAGGCCATCCCTGGAATACTTCATGCACTGATGCTGTGTAGAAGGGATGATATTGTACTCGTGTAGCCATGGTCGGCCGAGCAGAGCATTATAGCATGTTTTGGCATCTATAACATGGAATTTGATGTCTGTGACGAGCAACCCGAAGCGTAGCGTCAATATCATAGATCCGAGAGTCTTTGAGGATTGAGAGTCGAAACCGGAGATAGTGATCTTGTCTCGGGCGAGGTGTTGGACACTCATGCAAATCTCCTTTAACACTCGTACATTGAGTAAATTGACGGACGATCCGTTATCGACCAAGATTTTACCTATCTTTATGTCATGGCAGTACCCTGAGACATAAAGGGGGCGATTATGTTCACACGTCCCGAGGAGAAGGTCTTCATCACCAAAAGCAACGTCGGCTGTGTGCACTTCCTCCAATTCGTCTTTCATCTTTTCTTCGGCTAGGAAGGCTTGAAACTGGTCCGGGTCTTGTAGCGCCTTAATCAAAGAGTCTCTGGCTTCCTTTGATAGTAACAAGGCATCAAGGATACTGAGCTGAGAGGGCAGTTTCCTCAGATGTGCCAGAACGTTGTAATCCACCTTACTTCTCTTCGGCGGGTTCTTGGCGTTTAGCTCTTCCAGAACTTGGTCATCTAAAACGATGTCTTCAGAGACCTTTTCTTTCCCTTTATCTTTTCTATTCGAGGGTCCGAGGTTCTTTTCAGGCAGTGTCCGATTCCGCAGCCGGATATTTTCGCAAACCACTGGCTCCTCTTCTTTTCCCGAAGTCGACTCTTTAAAGAGAGGGGCAATCTCTAGCTCCTCATCAGAGTCGCTCCCAAATGTGGGCACTTGCGACGTGGTAGTGTTAACCATGTGACAGTTGCCGGCAGTTCTTTCAGGCACTTTGGTCGTGTTTCTTTGCTCCCGACGAATCTTACGCTTTTCCCGTTTAAAGCGTTGTTGATTAGCGACGTATCCTTGCCACCATCTATCGAACGCTTTGCACTCCTGGGTAGAATGTGAGACCTTCTGATGATATAAGCAATAAAAGGGGTGCATTTCTACCACGCTAGTAACTTTTTCTTCTGAGGGTGGTAGCTTCATGCCCATCGATATGGCCTTAGCGAACTTCTTTTTTATCTTGAATTGGCTTTTGTCAGCGGTGGAGGCATTTTGCTCCAGTGAGATCATCTCAGCTCCTCCCTCGAGTCGCTGGCGCTTGGCCGTTTCGAATATCGCCGTCTCGCGTTCTTGATCAGCTTTACTTTTCAATCGAGCTTCACTAAGAAACGCGTCAATCATTTCTATTGATAATTCCGGAACCCTTGACTCAGTATTTGCCCCCGGCTTTTTAGTGCCGGAAGTCCCTTCATCGCTCGTGGTCGAATGGGAGATCATATGACAGCTCGCCACATACTCCTCGGATTCATCCGATGAACTTTCCTCCTCATCCTCTTTTTGAAAGACGTGATCAAGGAAATCTTGGAGCGTAATGGGAGTCCGTGCCTTTTGGTTGTACTCATCTAGTGCGTCGATCTGCTTCTGTAAGTCCGTGCGCTTGTCGCCAGGTTTCACGGGCTTTTTAGATTTCTTCTTCTTCTTTTTCGAAGATTTTGACGGCTGGTTATGAACGCTTGAACTACCACCATCGGTCTTCGGAGTCGGACGTGGCTTCAACATCCCCTCTATAACCTGCGGTTCCAAGGGGTTCTTCCACTTGACCGCTGGACAGATCTGAAGATCATTTAGCATTCTTCTCGTTTTGGCCGATAATACAACCTCCCAGGGAGCTTCTTCAATGACGGAGCATGTTGCCCCCGGCGTATTCGTCCCCTTATAGGTATGGGGTTGCGGAGGATTCACCTTCCATTTGTCAGATAGCGCAAACTTGCCCTGACGGTACTGGTTCTCAAGCCAATTTTTGAAGACGTAACAGTCTTCGATTGGATGTCCTAGCACTCTATGATAAGGGCAGTAATTAGGATCGTTGACGTCACTTGGTTGCGACGGACGTTTTGGATCTGGCAGATTTATGAGCCTGTTGCGCAATGCCAGCTCGAATAGCCTCCTTGTTTTATCACGGGGGAAGGAGTAAGCACGTCCCATCCTGTCTTCAAGGGGTACGTATGGGCGCGTATTATTTGGACGAGCAACCGGCTTCGAGTCGTTCGGTTGTTGTTGGGCATTAGCGACGATGATCGCTTTTCCCTTTCCTTTATCGTTTCGAGAGTCCGGCTTTGGGAGAGGGGGTTTATGGCCCATCTGGTCCATCTGCGCCAATTTGTCGATCAAAGCCTGGAAAGAAGTCGGTTTGAAGAACATCATAAACTGCGAAATGGTTGCTTGTGGATCAAGGGTTCCAACAAACATTCCCACCGCAGGGGCTTCTTCTATACGCTGTTCACACTTAGACCATAGATTGCGCCACCGTATAGCGTACTGGACCCACGTCTCGCCGGGCTTTACCCTGGCGTTAATCAGCGCCGTCATCGGAGTACGGTCACTGGCATTTGCAAAGCGTTGGGTGAAGAGCAGCTCCATCTCCGCAAAGGTTTTAATAGAGTCGTTGGGGAGCTCGGAATACCACTCGAAAGCCGTATCTGATAAGCTTCCAACAAACTGGCGCAGCAAGAGTTTGTCGTCGCCTCCAGTGTTACCACAAAGCGCCCTGAATTGAGCAACATGTTGATGGGGATTGCCGGTCCCCTTGTAGACATGAAACTTAGGAATTGTGTAACCTGGCGGGTACTTGATCTGGTCATACCAGCCCGGATATGGCCGTCCCGTTTTTACAACGTGGCCGGCTGCTTCGGCCGCGTGATGAACTTTTATCTGCTGGGCTATATATTCGTCCAGATCAGTTTTAGAGATTGCATCCTCTCTAGCCGTTGATAAAACAGGCTGAGGGTTTGATGTTTCTCCCCTATCATCCCCAAGGACGATCGGGGGTTCTTCAGTCGGGGGCTCTGGTTGTATCATCATCCCTATCATATCCTAGAAGAGAAGGCCCATGCGTTGTATATTGGCTGCTTGTTCAGCAGCCTCTTTGTCCCTCTTTTCCAGTACTCTTCGAAGGAACTCGGCGTCGGTCTCTTCTTCTTGACGTTCATCTAAGGACGTCTCAGGATTCTCTTTTGGCCCCGTGAGTGCAGCCATTGTAGTCATCATCTCCTGGAGCTTTTGTTGCTGCTCCTGAGACTTGGTCACTGACCGGGTAAGCGGTCGGTGACCCGTAGAAGTACGACTTTCTTCTTTCCCCGAAGCCATATAGACCGTATGAACTGTGATGCCCCCTGACTTGGGGCGTTTAGTTTCACCGCTCTTAGACTTTGTCAGTGTCACGGGAGCTTTTTCTGGCCTTTTCCTTTTATGGACCTTTGAGGTTGAAGGAGCCGTTGAAGTGGGCATCCTAGCATTTGTTGCCCTCTGCCGTTTAATGGGGGGGTTCTTGTCTTTTTCCACCTTCGCCCTTTTCTGGCGACGGAAGCGGTTTGAGTCAACCACGGAGTCTTGAACCCTCCGCCAGACTTTATAAATTTTCGACGACAGCCGTTGAGGGGGCTGTTCCTGTTTCATCTCCGGAGCTTTTTCCATGGGTGGAGGAGACCTTTTCAATGTGGCAACCGGGGAGTTCTTTCTCACCTTCTTCAGCAGTTCAAAGCTGTTCCCAGTTGGAACAGCAGCATCGACCTCCACCACCGGAGCAGGTGAGGTTAGCCCTGAGGGGGAGTTGCCCCCTGCTTTCCTTACTCGCTGCCAATGGCGACGTCGCGCACGACGAGCCGTTGGGACTGGCTCGGAGACTGAGATGGTTTCTTGCTGCCCCCTGTTTGAGCGTGGGGTAACTGCTGATGTCAGCCTATCGAAGACTGATGCCTTCTGACCAGCTGGGGGAGGAGTAGGAACCGTCAATCTTGTGAAGACCGACTCTCTAATAGGAGAAACCGCTTTAACGACTTCCAAAGTAGCGGCCGTTGCCCTCTTTGGGACAGCCACCTTATAGTTCTGACCCAGCCTGGTGAAAACGGAGGCTGTTGGTCCAGTAGCAGGCGACCCGTTGACAGGGGTCGTGGTAACAGTGAGCCGGTCGAACACCGACTTCTTGTTCGCTTCTGATGTGGGTATCGGCGCAGAGAAGCTTGTAGGTGGGACCATGGTCCCGAAAAACAAGCCGGTGGTGGCCTGAGTCACCTGGCCTACCGGCAGAGTCAGGAAGGAAGCCGCCTGGGGCCCATATGATACACCTCTCGGTGAGGTGGAACGTCCGTTGCACTGGCATTTCGAGCAGTTGGTGCAGTTGGTGGCCATTGAATGCTTGAGCTCTGTACCAAACAAAAGACCAAATCTTAGCAACTTGAAATCCGAAGGCAATCATTTAACAAACCGCGATTGGTTCGCGAAGACGACACACGAAGTGTGGAGTGGAAAGAGGAAGAGGTCCCACCGGGCGTGCCAGAATCTGTTCCCCTCCGAAAGACGGCCGCACAGGACTGCTGAAGTCCTGGCGCTGAGGTTCGGGGCAGATGCTATTTGGTTTTATCCGTCTACCTCTCCGAAGATACCAAGTTGATTTATGGCACCTTGTTTCGGAGGTTTAGACGGATGCGGCCGATGTAGCAGACTTCGTCAGATTCCCCCTCAAGACGAGGGGTTTTTGATTGTGGGGACGCTCTTCCCTGCACGCGCAAGCCCCTGCAGTTAATTACGCTACCGCGTAGCGGTAGAAACTTTCTCCTTCTCCAGAATTTCACTTCGTGTCGTGTGTGTCTGTTTTGTTTGTGATTGCCCGTGGATTGTATACGGAGACTGAGTGATGTCGTCACCCGTAGAACGTGGATTAGTCCAAATCCGTATTTACTTAGATTTGGGTTTGGTGTTTTTTTTTTAGTTTAAGGATGCATTATTCGCGTTGCGGCTAAGATCAGCTTAAACGTTCGTCAAGGATACGTTAGTCCTGTTTTGGACTAAGATCGACTTGACTTAGTGATTGATTTAATTATCTGGCTGTCGGGACTCGTCACCTCTCTGACGTCGTTGAGTGATTACAACGACAGGCGTCAGAGGAGTTCGGAGATGTACCTTCGAACCAAAGTTAGTTTGGAGTTTTATCGCTTATTTAAATATCTAAGGACACGTTAACCGTATTTGGGGTTAAGATCAACTTAGGCGGGACCGTTTAGATCCGACAAAAGAGCGTTTGGGCCCTAATGCACCAGTTTAGGGACGTGGTGGTCCGTCGCCAGTTTAGGGACGTGGTGGTCCATTATTAGTTTAGGGACGTTTCGGTCCGTCGCCAGTTTAAGGACATAGTGGTCCATCTTTAGTTTAGGGACGTTTCGGTTCGATATTCCAGTTTAGGGACGTGGTGGTCCATGTTCCAGTTTAGGGACGTGGTGGTCCAATGGTAGTTTAGGGACATCGCGGTCCATTATTAGTTTAGCGGACGTCTCGGTCCACGAGTTTAAGGACCCCGCAGTCCATGTCGATGTGTGGTCGTTGGGACCCGTCACCTCTTTGACGTCGTTGAAGAATTACAACGATGGATGTCAAAGGAGTTCGGAGATGTACCTTCGAACCGGATGTAAATTGATTTAGGAGAGCGATTTTGCTCAGTCAATTTAATTCAAGGACTTATGGCCATGATTGGGCTAAGTCCAGTTTAGCATTTTATTTATTTTGGGCTCTGCCCCTTTTTATAGGTGGTGCAAAGTATCGAGCTTGTTTGGGCTTTGCCCATTTAAAATGCATAGCATTCTGAATGTTTTGCTTGGGCTCTGCCCATTTATAAATGATGCAAAGCATCTGTTTTGATTTGGGCTCTGCTCCTTAAAACAATGCATTTGCGCTTTATTGAGCCTGTTAGGCCTTCTCTTAATTGGGCTTGGCCCTTTTTAGTGCATCTGCGCTTTGCGCTAAGTAATGAGCGCAAGTCCATATGGTGATGACACGTGTCGTGTTCTGATGAGCGCAAGCGCACTAGCGCAGTGCGCTGCGCTGTTGCGCTGCGCTATTGCGCTGCTGACACGTGGCGCGCTCTTAGTGAGTTGCGCCAATTCCAGAGAGCAAAGCTCTATCTTAAGGGCGCTTAGCGCAAGTGGTTTTATAGCCGACACGTGGCGCTCTCTTAAGAGCGCAACGGCACAACTTGGAAGTGCAAAGCACTAAGAATCTTTTAGATTCAAGAAGGGAAGTGCAAAGCACTATTTAATTTCTTCGTCTAAATTAGATCAAAGAAAAATAAATTTTTCTTTATTCGAAGAACCAGAGGTTCTTAAAAGTGCAAAGCACTATTCTTTTATTATTTTATTATTTTTTATTGTTTTCTAAAGAACCGAAGGTTCACCAGAAGTGCAAAGCACTGTTTTCTTTTTATATAAAGATCATCCATTTTATTTTTAGATCAATGATCTATTAGAAGGCCTTTCTTCTACTTCATGAAGGTTCTTTACCTTTTTCTTGAGATCTTCTCAGAGTTTTCTCTGCTTAGAGTTCTTGATTTTTTTTTTTGAGAAAATTCTTCATGCCTTTGAATTGAGGCTTAGGGTCCTATTTATAGTGACCACAAATCTGTTGAATTTGTTAACAGGATCTTTCCTGAGTGGTTTTTGGGAGTTTTCCCACCGCTGGATCTTTGATCCAAAGGCCGAAGAAAATCTTCTAGTTCTGGAAAGAACAGAAAAGATTTCATAAAAATCTTAATTCAGTTTGGCGCAGATGCCCCAGCACATGACACGTGTCACGCAGCGCAGAGCGCAGCGCAACTGCGCTAGCGCATTTGCGCTGACACATGTCGCGCAGCGCAGAGCGCAGAGCGCTAGCGCAAAGGATCTGAAGCGTTGCTTCCTTTAAACAGAGCTTTGCTCTGATTGGGCGCGTCTTCTTGGGCGCAGCGCTGATACATTTGCGCCTGACACGTGGCGCGTTGCGCTCAGCGCAGAGGATCTGAAGCGTTGCTTCATTTATTAAATTTTTGAGAATCAGAAGCGCCGCTTCATCTCCCCTTTTCAAGTCAAACTTGTATTCCCAAAATTCTGATTTCCCGGGCTTTGGCAACGATTTCATTGTGCACAGAATTTTCTGTGCTTGGGTCCATATATATAACTCAAGGCTGAGCCTTTTCCTCTCTCATTTTTAGAGAACTTCTTCGATCATGGCTTGCAACCGCCCTCATGCCCGCCGACAACCATGGGAGGTGCCGATCCGGGACGTCGTTCCTCGTTTTGCTGCACGTTTGGTGGACTCTTCTCTCTCTGACGAGCAATGCGACGCTGCAATGCATGAGCTTTTGACTCGTGTGGGGTCTCCTCTCCCTCCGGATTCCCTTTGGCTTCAGATGATCCTTGCCTCGGCGCTCGCCGACATTCCCTCTCCTCCAGCAGAGATGTCCTCAGTAATGCTGGATGCCGCCGAAGATAAGATTGAGTGCTTTCTCGAAGCGCACTTGATCACCAAACCCTTGAGGGACTGCTCTTTCCACTTGCTGAGCCAGATACGGGCTCGTCGAGTCGTCATCGCCACTTTCTCCCAGGAATGCGGCGTCGACCGTTGGATGGCTACCCCTCGGGAAGATCGCCGCTTCGACGCGATGGAGAAGGCGGAGAGGGAGCTGAATAATTTTCTTTTCCTTTTTGTGAACCCTTGTCTCTCTGATCCCGTGTTCGGTGATCTTTTTTAAATTTAATAATAAATAAATGTTTTGATTAAGTATTTTATTATCTGTTAAGTGTTCTTTTTATTTGAACTCTTTGTTGTGCTTTTGCATCGTATTTTAATTTGCTGTTATCAAGTGCATGTAATTTTGCATGGCTAAATTGCTTTTTGGCACTTAGCCCCTTTTTCTGCGCTAGCGCATCTGCGCTGACACGTGTCGCGCAGCGCGACTGTGTTGCCACGTGTCGCACAGCGCAGAGCGCAGCGCGGCGCTTTCTTTAACAGAGCCTTGCTCTAATTGGGCGCGCTGCGCTAATGTATCTGCGCTGAACACGTGGCGCAGAGCGCTAGCGCAAAGGATCTGAAGCGTTGCTTCCTTTAAACAGAGCTTTGCTCTGATTGGGTGCGCTGCGCTAATGTATCTGCGCTGGACACGTGGCGCAGAGCGCTAGCGCAAAGGATCTGAAGCGTTGCTTCCTTTAAACAGAGCTTTGCTCTGATTGGGTGCGCTGCGCTAATGTATCTGCGCTGGACACGTAGCGCAGAGCGCTAGCGCAACGGATCTGAAGCGTTGCTTCCTTTAAACAGAGCTTTGCTCTGATTGGGTGCGCTGCGCTAATGTATCTGCGCTGGACACGTGGCGTAGGGCGCTAGCGCAAAGGATCTGAAGCGTTGCTTCAAAAATTTAAATTTTGAATTCAAACAGAGCTTTGCTCTGATTGGGCGAAACAGATATTTATTTTGAAAGTATATCAAATATTTTTCATTAAACCCCATCGATTTATATAAAATTACAATTAAGGACTTTAGTAAATATGGGTTTAAGTGGGATCAATTCTCTTGAGCCTCAGAAAGCCGGAGAAAGTGAGTGCTTGCCTATTTAAGGTAGAAAAATTTAACGGAGTTATCAATAGTAATTGTCTTGGAAAAAGACACAAATCATGCCGTTCTTGTGCAGCAGTTATCGATAACTCCTAAACCTAATCAGGATCCAAATCAGTTTTAAAGTATCTGACTCAAGGCTGAGTCCAAATCAATCTGAGTCCAATCTAAACATGAATCCAATTCAAGATGAATCCAATATACCAAACATGACTACTTGAACCTGAACCTGAATACCAGAACAAAATCAATATGCAAACAAGACTTGACTTGACCGAACCATGGCTATATCTTGACTTGGTTACATGCCTACTTGATACATCCTGAGACCGTTTACATGAAAAACTTATATCCATGGTCCCGGCAAGTCTGATAACTACAATTTATATAATATACATTACAAAGTTTAACGGGGTAAACTGGTATGGAATGTGTTAAAAGTGGCACGATGACGGACACTAAAAGACACCTACATGAACATCTTATGCGGTGTCCCGTGGGTTTTGACGGGGCTTTATACTTACATGTTACCATAGTCCACCGGATAGTTGGACTCCTCTCGTATACACTGATACATTCTGTACCAAGCTACAAACAATTATGTTAGTATAACAAACATATACATGTTTATATTACCAGTTCTCTCCACTTTACTTGTTATATTCCATCCTTATCTTTAGGACTTACCGAGCGCTAGTTCGCTGACGACATTCCTATTTCTTCTTTCTTTGGAATGTTCGTCAGGAGAACCCGACTCTCAGGAGATCGAGCCCAGCCAGGAGTACTTGGAGCAGATTGAGACCCAGATAAATCTCTAGATTATTTGTACTTATTTCCATTTCATATGCCACTGTTTAGGCATTACTTTCAGCATTGTATTTTTCTTTTCAAAAGCAGTTGTAATGTAAAGTGTGCAGGGTTACCTAGCACGGTAGCAAGGTTTCGGGAGGCATCGTCCATGCCAAATTCAAATTTTGCCGTTCTAGCTAACCCTAACCCTAGAATCATATACTAGAAATCGACGGAAAAATAAATGCAAACACTTTGCAAGTCTAGTGAGCAAGGAATACAACCTTTGTAGACCGGTCCTTCACTTCATTAGCTCCGTGTAGTAGTCCCTTCGCTGCGATCAAGAAGTCCCGGACTCTAGATAGGCTCCGATGAAGAAACGAACATGCTTGCTTCGAAGACTTCGAGGCCTAAGATGATCTACGTCGAGGAGACACTAACCCAATCTATCTCTTCACTAATTATGGAATTAGTGAAGCAAACACCCTATACTAAATGGTAAGTGGTAGAGGATGATGAAGTAGGAAGTGGGCTCACTTTAGATTTGATTTTATCACACTTTTTCTCATACCTCCATTGAAGTTAGAAAGCTTTGAGGAAGAAGAAGAAGAAGAAAGAACTCATATAAATAATTCATCCAAATGAATTATTGCAACCATGGATGAGTTAAGCCCTCATGCCTAACTCATGTAGAGAATTAATCAAGGGATAAGGTTAAGGGTTTGGTTAACAAAATATCCTAAGTTAGACAAAAGAGTGGACTTTATCAATATTTCTACAAGCTTCATCCAAGCTTGACAATATTGACCAAGTCTTCTCTCTTTTGTTATGACTTAAGAAATAAATAAAACCCAAACTTAACCCTAGCGTGGTTTAAGTCTCACACACCCATCTTGCATGTATCATCAAGCATGACACAAAATAATGTACACTTGCATATATCACATATATACAATGTGCACAATACAAGTGAGAAAAGAATCATAAATGAGCTAATACTAGTTAATGTAATGTAATGTAATATATCTAATATATAATTATACATTAGATTATCAAATCAACTCTTGATTTAATAATCCAGCTATATTACATAAAACCGACTAATATCATATGTAACAACTTATCGAATCAACACTTGATTCGATAACCCGGCTATATCGCATATAACCGATCAATGTCACAAATCGCGAGAATAGAATATGGTATCTCATATCGTATCAATCTCGGTCCCGCACATATCACATATGTGCTCCTACTCCGTTTCGCTTGATCCAGGAAACCCCTGTGTAGGACTCTAAAGACTCGTCAATACGCCGGCAGTAGGTGATGATCATATCAAACACCCACAAGCCGCAAGCGGTCTGCTAAACATAACGGCCGCCCGGGTATTGAGCGATCAGAAGATCAACAAGCAAGCCTGCTCACACTCATGCGAATCCAATCAGTAACACTACCGTACAGTCCGGTCTCTTCGTCTGATATGTCGCATATCTCGTCTAAGGGTGGCAAACGTCAGACCCCGGTAACTCGATAAGTCGTGTCGATATGAGGCTCATAACGGGTCAAGAAACTACTGATAACACTTACCAGTATATCTCTGAAGTAGCCTTGGCCAAGGACTTTCTGTTATAGCCAATCAAGCACAGCCCAACATCAACTCCCAATACCGGGAGAGACGAAACCCCTCCTATCGCTCATTGCCTCCATGTGACTCGGGATTGTACCCAAAAGCCACCGTTTTGCACGTTCTCTTGAACGTGGTAAGGTGAAAATCAAAGCACGGTGGGAATCACAAAAGACTCTATGACGATCTCGGGTCTACAGACTAACCTGTACCAGTGTCACCAAAGAACTGCCATCTGACGTTAGGTATAATATCATCAGGGAGTTCTCAGCGAGTTCGTTCAGTGTACCCAGTCTACACTGAGCACCCGTATAATGTCTCTGATGTCAAACACCAATTGATATGGTATCATCCATCGCCCATCTACATGGGTTGAGAAGCTATACGCAAGTCTACTCTGGTATATCGATGCCCTGTCTCGATACACCTACGACTAGGAACATTTGAAGGATGTACTTAGCGACTATTCTGTCCCCACTAGTATGATCTGCATCATAGTCCTGGTAGTCAAGTACTCATCCTAAGGGCTTTATCAACATGTAACATAGAGATAATCAGCGTACATGTTAAGATAAAGAGCAACCAAATAGCATACTATCATGTCGAGCAAGAAAGTCCTCCATATATATGTACAAGCATCCACTACAATATACATTGTATGTACAGTAATGGCCTCTAGGGCATACATATAACTAACAAAGTGGAATGTTAATAAAAGCTGTTGTTCATATTACATCTCTTGTCATTCTTGTGCTTTTATTTATATATTGCTTATTTACGCTTAACGTGTTTATTTCTGAGTAAATACGTTGCGGCCCGTCACGTATACTTCTCCGTACACTGGGAAGCGGAGCGTGACAACCCCCTCTAAAGTATTTTCAATCCAACTATAACCAGAAATCCCTAGGCAGGGTGGTTGAGATAAACTGATAAGTGTTATCAGTTGTATCTCGGATAGTTATAAGTTCGATGTCTGCATTATTTATTGGGTTATTGGGGGTCTGACAGTTTCCACCCCTAGAGCCGGTATGCGATACTCTTTGACAAAGAGATCAGACTGTACAGTAATTGTTACTGATAGGCTTTGTTGGGTTCGGATGGATTTGCTCATCGACCCACCTCTTAATCAATATAAGGGTAGCCGTTACATGCAGCTAGTACCAATGACGTGCTTGTAGGTTAACCCATGAGAGGATTGATCTGAAAATGTTTCAGATTCAATCGGATATGATCATATTTAATATACTGCCAGCGAATTGTTAGGTCTTCAGAGTCCCACAACGAAAGTGCATGCTCGGGCAAAATGATAATGTGGCATGCGCATGGGGATACGTGCGGGAGTTCGATTAAACACGTGTATATAATACGCGTAGATTAATCGGAAGTTTTATAATACTATCCGGTTTATTAATAAGCCGAATTATTAATTCAAGTATTGACTTACTGTCCTTATATTTGATATGGTTGCTAGTATTGTGTATATGGTACACACTCTCTATCTCTCATTAGTATATGATACTAATGTATTATTACATATATGATACATAATATGTGTATGTATTTGAAACATACACCTTCTCTCTTTATAAATATATATATTTGATACATGTATTGTATATGTATGTGATATATATACTCTCTCTCTCACACACACATACACACTCTCTCTCTCTCTCTCTCTCTCATGCATGTATATGATACATACATGTATATGTATTTGATACATATAAATATTGTCATAAAATGACAAATAAACCGGTATGGAGAGTAGGGGCCATCTCTCTGCACATGACAACAAAGAGGAAAGAGAAAAGGAATGAGAATAAAACTCATTCTCATCTTCTTCCTCTTCATAAATTTTTAGAGAGGAAAAGAGAAGAAAAGAAAAAGGGAGAAATGAGAGAGTTTCCATTATCATCTTCTACCTTTACCTATTAGCAATTTGTTAGAGCTGGTTGCTTCACATAAAAGTGTTCTAGTATGAAGTGGAAGATTGAGTGGGTTGCTTTCAACGTGGATCATCTTCGGCAGGACGATCGGCGATCAAACTCGATCCCTACATCAAGGAACTTAGCTTGGGTTTTCCGCTAGCGAATGGACATGCTACAAAGGTTGTAGCTCTGTTGAACTCATTTTATTGCTTTGGTTTTACTCTCTTGATTTCTACAATTACTAGTTTATGGATGATTTTGGGTAAAGTGTTTAGGCCTATGTTTAGAAAAAATTTGTTCTATATTTCCGCCGCGGTCTGCAAATATTATAACCGTAGCACCGTACCCTTACAGGGCTGGCAAAGCAAATTCTTGGTATGAAAATATCACATGGTAAACAGAATGATAAGCTTTGGCTATCATAAGAAAGCTACATCAAAAAGATGTTAGAAAGATTTTGTATGAGTAAGGCGTATGCAATTAATTCTCCATTTGCAGGTCATTTTGAAACAACGTCCTACAAGTGAGAAAAATAAAGAAGAAATGAAGAGTGTTCCTTATGCATCTGTAGTGGGCAATTTGATGTATGTTATGGTCTGCACCATGCCGGATATTGCTCATGCAGTCGGTTGTGTGAGCCGGTACCTCTTTAACCCTGGCAAAGAACATCGGGCCGCAATGAAGTGGATCTTTAGGTAACTTCGAGGTACATACCGTATGTGTTTGTGTTTTGGTACCGAGAAGCCCAAGTTAGATGGGTATACAGATGCAAATATAGCAGGTGATATCGATTCTCGAAAATCTACATCTGGATACATAATGACTTTTGCAGGGGCACTGTTTCGTGGCAGCCAAAATTACATAAATGTGTTGCGTTATCCACCATAGAAGCTGAGTATATCACAACGGTCGAAGCTTGCAAGGAAGCTTTATGGTTGAAGCGTTTTTAGAAAGTGCTAGGTTTGATGCTAGAAAAGTATATCGTCTATTGCGACAGTCAGAGTATCATCCATCTCAGCAAAAATCCAGGACTTCATTTGAAGTATAAGCACATCGATGTTCATTACCATTGGATCCATGATATGCTCGAGATGAAGCTTTTGTATCTTAAGAAAATCCATACCGATGAGAATGGATCAAATATGATGACCAAACCATCACCGAAAGGGAAGCTAGGCGTTGCCGAAATAAGGTGGGGTTAGCAGAGCCTTTCTTATACGTCTAGAGGGGGAGTTTGTGGTTAGGTTCAACCTACAATTAAGGCTAGCATGGTCAACTCAATTAATTTGGGTTCAATTATTCAACCATATTGTTGCCTCCTTTATGACAAAATGGACTATAGTAGGGGTTACCTTTGATTGAGCGAGAGGCGTTTTTTGTTCTTTGAAAAAAATCATACAGAGAGGAAGAGAGTGAAAGATAATGAAAAATATAGAGGCACTTGTTGTATTTTGCCGACTAATTCCATGGCGGATTTTTCTCCGATCGACGTCAAATTAAAAAGGTTCGTAGCCAACGACGAGCTCTACACATCCATAGAAAAGTGGGGGTCTACGAAGCTAATTAATTGGCTTGAAAACGAATCTTATATATAATTTCGTTAAGCAGACGGGTAGAATCTGAAGCTCTTTCAAGTTCTCTGGGCACAAACGAAACAACATGAGACCTTTTCTTTTGATCTGACTACTCTTGTGAATAGTAACCACTACCAGCGTTCCAAAGTATCAAAGTGACCAGAGGGAGAAGGTCTTCCACTTGTTCTGGCTGAATCGACTCTATCCACCGGTTCGGATCAAGTTTCCCCGCCATTTCATTTCTATTACGGTGATATACTCTCAAACTCTTTTGTTTGTAGTTATTGTAAAAATCCACCTCAAAAGGTGACGTTCATGGTGTTGTGATCCTCTAGCGTTGTCTAGAGAAGAAATGTTTTATAGTCCTATTATTTTCTAGTGGAAGAAGTTGACCGTTGGCAATGATTTTTTTGTGCAAGGTTTTCCACGTAAAATCGGTAATCTTGTTTTGTATGGTTGGTTGGCTTATTTATTTCCGCTGTGTTATTTCCACATATATTTTGGTGATTGTCAAGTACGTGATTTTGAATTAATCCCATCTCACTCGTTACCAACATAGGAAAATCATGAATCTCTCATGCTAAATAAATAAAGTATACATTTATTCTTAATGTCCACTATGTCGGATATAATTAAAATGTTTAACCAAATACAACATGCAAGAATTCGGAACCTGTAGAGTATACTAATAATATCAGCATTGAATCCTTAAGAATTCTTTATCGAATCTGTAGAGCACCTTAATAATCTATGCAAAGTTGATGGAGATCTTGATCTCTTTCAGATGTTGTCCTTCGTCGATCTGATTGTGAGCGGTTTGAGCGGTTTAGATGGAGTATGAAAGTTGTAGTGTGGATTTCAATGGGTTGTTGGATGCTGCTGAGGTCGAGCTACCTGCAAGGGAAGTCCCGGGGTGGGAAACCACTGTAGGACCCTTCGACAATCAAGTTAGTACCGTGGAATGAGAGCAGAGTAGCGGTGTATTAGAATAAGTTCGCCTTACCTGAGCCGTCTGAAAGAGGGGTTTATATAGCGGTCGCATGGAACGATCCAGCACGGGATCCTCGCCGTTCGTTACGCCCAAGCGTTATGCCCGCGTCGATGGCGGGATCCATCCGTTAATGGTGGGATACGCTCATTAATGGGGGGACGCGCCAGTGCAGGAAGAGGAACGTGGGGCGGCGGATATCTCTCGTTGGCGAGATACACGGAGCTGTTGTGGGATCGCTTGGGCTCCATGCTTTCAATTAATCAGGGTGGCCGAGGAAGCTCGGTTCGACGGATGGCTCGAAGCCGAGGAAGCTCAGCCCTGCAACAGCTCGGAGACGAGCAAAAAGGGCGTAAGTTCGGCTGCTGGATTGCTCAGGGGCAAGTAGTGGGGGTGTAAGCTTGGAGACGAGGTCCGAGGAAAGTCCCCAATATAACACACTGATTCTACCTCCACAGCCCCCAGTAACCTAGCGGCTTACGTGGATGACACGTCATCCACTATGTGTCGTGATATGAGGAATTCCCACTCATGAGTATCATCATTAGCCCCCACTCTCGTTTCAGCCTATTTATGGGTCGGGTCGAGAGTGGCTTGCTTGGTTTTCTATGCTTAGCTTGGCACCAAGAATTCTTCGTGGTGGATTGTCCGAGAACGATATGGCGTTTGGTAGTTGCATCATTTCTATTTTCGAGTCCACGTGGCGTCTTCCCATGCGCCTTAATTTTCGTGCGTATCCCCAATGACTTCAGCGGATCAGTGAATTGATTGCGTTTTAAAGAGGGGGCACCGTTTCACTTGATTGTCGGTTGGGCTACAGGCCACGTGCCCAACATTGGTTGGCGGGGCGCGACAGGCTGTCTATGACTCCTGCTACGAAGAGACATCTCCAATGGTCGATCGCCATGTGGAACCTCGACGGCCGCTAGGAGCGACGCTTCATTTTGGCGGGATTCGATCTGGACCGTAGAATATTCTTTTCGAAGGAGGAGTGGCCAGAGTTGACTTCCTCCTGACTTTCGGCCTAGCTTAACTACCTGTATAAATAGGAAGGGACCATCTTAGGGCCGACACTTTGCCTTAGTTGTATTTCATCATTTGAAGATTGCTTGGCGCACCTCCGCTTAGGTCGGATCTTCTGCTGAATTTTCCTCGGGAAACCCTTTCCTTGAATCAGGTTAGATGTCTTTCTCTGAGGTGTCTGTGGATGTAGTAGGGGTAGAGTCGGGCGATGAGGCTCCAGTTTCTGGGGCCGAGTCCAGCGGGTCTTCCTCCTCCTCGGCTTCAGATAGCCGAGAGGGTTCGTCTTCTACTGTGTCTTCTGTGTCGGGCTCGTCCCCCAGAGTCAGGGCTACCCTTGTCACTTGCTGTCGAGCGGCGACAAGGGCTCCAAAGGTACGTATCGGGAATACCTATGATGCGCCCTCCATCTTGAATCGTCTGGATGAGCTTTCCGACATCTGGACTCGATTCCATATCCCCTTTGGCTATTCACTCCGTCTGGACAGAGAGGGTGAGCGGGCAGATCAGGTGTAAGGTAAGAAGATTGCTCTGTATCTGGAAGCATTCCGGGCAGGGATGCGTCTGCCCTTGTCATCCGAGGTTTGTGCGGTGCTCTGTTGTTTCTGTCTTGCCTCGGGCCAGCTAGCGCCGAACTCATGGAGGATCCTCCTCGGGTTTCTGGTCCGGTTAAAATTTGATTGGATCCCCTTCGATTAGAGCCTCCTCCTGTCTTTTCTTTGTTATAAAAATCATCCTGGTACCAGTAAGGAAGAGTCGAGCTAGGTGTACCAGTCGTTTAAATAACGCAAGGGTGGACGACCGGGTCGGGAATGGAAGGAGAAGTTCTTCTTTGTCGGGCTTCCGGAGGGTGAGGATTGGCCTGTGCCCACCCAGTGGCACAGGCCGATTGCCCAAGGGTGAGGCAGTCGAACGCCCCCGAGGCGAAGGTGGTGTCCCAGTGGGAACCGATCCAGCGGGCTGATGTCCTGCTCTCCGAGCAGATACTGAGCTGGGCCAGGCTCAGTCCTGTGTGTTTTTTGGGTAAGTTAGGGTTCTTGACAACCTGTTTAGACTTGCCAAAATTCTTTTGCCGTTTCAGGGTTGCTGATCTTTTTCTTATTTTTGCAGAGCCCATGGATCGATAAAAAATTATGGCTGCCATGGCCGCCTAGGCCCAGGGAAGAGAGACCGGTGTCGCAAGCTCGTCCCGACCCGGTCCAAGCATGGATCCTAGGCAAACTCCTTCGGCCAAGGCTTCCACAGCTCCCCCAGTCCCGGAGGAACGCCGCGGGGTGGGGGACAGAAGCACGTGCGGGACCCGACGCCCCGGGCTATGGCGGAGGCGACTCCCCCCATCGAATCCCTCTTCAAGAGACAGAAGTGGGTAGTTTCTCGGCCACCCCCTGCCGGGATTCAAATGCGGGAGGGTGACTTCTGCATTGAAGTGCCCTCAGGGCTATCTGTGGCCGACAGCTTGCTAGCGGACATAGAGAAGGCTGCTAGGGCCAAGATTCACTGGGGCACCATGAAGGCCCAAGTGGCCGCAATAGCTCAGGAGGCGGTTCAGGTTGGTAGCTTTCTTTAAAAATTTCTTAAGCTTTATTTCCTCGGTTTCAGTTTTTTAACACGTTTGCGGTTTTCCTCAGGTCCTTCAGCACTGTGCTCTCCTTTTCGTTCTGGAGTCCGAGGAGATCGCCCCGGCAATGAAGAAGGCGGGCGAATCCTCCTCACGAGAGGAAGAGCTTCTTCTTTAATTGAAGCAAGCGGAAGAGAAGGCGGCCCTCCTTGACTCGAGATTGGTCACCGAGGGGCTGACAGTCTCTAAGCTGAAGGAGTTCCATCGGCTGCTAACCGGATGTAACTGGGATATCCAGGCCCAGATGGAGGAGGCAAACAGGCTTTACGACTCCATGAAAAGGTTGAGATACGCCCTCAAAAAGGATGCCCGGACGGCTTGTGATGCGGTGAAGCTTGCTTAGAGTAGGGCGGAGACGGCCGTGGAGGAGTACAAGGTGTCTGATCAATTTTACTTCGATCTCGCTTACTCCGCGGCGGTAGGGTGGCTCAATGCCCTCGATGCCGTCAAAGAGGCTATGCCCGAGTTCGTCGACCGTGGGCTCCGCATAAAGTACCCTCTCACTGAGGAAGCGCCACAGTAGGGTGACGCCGAGCTGGCCGTAGAAGGTAAGGATGCTGGTGGAAGCGCCGACTCTGAGGTCTCCGTTGCGGTTCCCAGCGGAGTCGCCGAGTGTTCAGTTGAAAATATTGCACTTTGGTATAAGTATTTTCCTTACATTTCTTAAATAATAAAAGGTGTTTATTATAAATATTAAACATATTTGGATTTATCTGCAAAATACTATTTATCATATGTTTATATATTATAATTAATATTATGAAGGAAAATATAAGCATTTTATATTTATATAATATTTTGGTAATTGAAAATATGCATATCATATCAAATATTCTAATCAGAATTCTTAAAAGATATAATATCATACAAATGGTTAGAATAATATTTCAAAATATATTCATAATATTTTATTAATTAAAAGATGCATAGCATATCAAATATTCTTAATCATGTTTGTTAAAGATTTATTACCATATAAAGTGCATAGCATATTAAATATTCTTAATCAAGTTTCTTAAAGATTTATTACCATATATAGTGATTAAGACACTCTCTCTAATTTAATAAATAAACTAACATTATTCATAGAGATATTGTGAAAGATTTAGCTCAGGTCAAGAGATGAAGATGTTCAAGATGTCAGGATCAAAAATCTGCCAAAATCATAAAATCAATACTGACAGGGACTCAGAATCCAGGCATGGAAAGTAACCATATTAGGAGGTCACCATATATGGTAACTAGTTTTTCTTCTTTGAGGGCTATATAAAGGACCAAGGGCTAAAGTTAGAAGACATCAAGCCGAAAAGATCACGAAGCCCCAGACGCTCAAGCATCCAGGCTGATCATCAACTGTTCGTCTACCTCCTTGGAAGAGATCGAGAAGCAAACTAGTCTTTGTAATCATTTTCTAAGGAATCAAAGTGTAGATTGTTCAAGTTGATTAATAAAGGTAGTTATTCTTTTTAATTCTTTTTTGCATTTTACATTATGTTTTACCTCTCTTTCTTTTCATCTTCTTCTCCCAACATGCGCGAGTAATTCTCCGCTTGTTAGGGTTCGTAGGATTACGGTAGGCTAATGGACGATGAAAATAATTAAACCCTTTTTAAGTCCTATGAAGTTTAGGAATTTTATCAAAAGAATCATTAACATCCTAATCGGACGCGCTAGCAATTCTTTGCTAGTTCCGACCGCGATTAGAGATTAGATTAATGATTGTTTTGGTAAAGGCTAGATAATGAACGGAGTTCCGTGTCGAGATAAGGGTTAAGAGTGGGATTCCTTTTCCCTCCAGAAACCCTAATCTACACGCATCACCGTCGTTCTAGTTCTAAATCTATTAATGGATAAAAATGGTAACTTTTAATTAATCGTCCATAACTACTAAATCCTAACGAACCCTACAAGCCCTCTTATTATATTATCTACATCTCTAAAATAATCTAGATCTATATTTTACATTCTTGTTTAACGTAGATCTAGAAACCATTCAACAAATTCTTTCTTCCTCCCCTCTCTCTCAACACATCTAAAGTAAAAGTAAAAGGTTCCACGTTTCCCAGAGGACGACCCGTACTCATCTCGGTCTAGCTACACGCGACACCGTTATTGATTGCGGTTAAACTACAAATAAACACAATTTTTCACATCAATCACCGAGCAAGGAGAGGTGGTGGCCGAGCGGGCAGTTTGAGCTATCCTCCCTCCCTATTTTTCTTCTTTTAGAATTTTGTAAGCCTCCGGGCATTTTTGCAAGGCTGAGGAGCCCACAATACCTTGTATATATATTTGATCGTAAATAAAGCATATATTTTTCTTTGCTCAAGTGACTTCATTCTGCAAGTGCTTTTAGCTTGCAAGTCTTTTTATCTTGCTAGTGTTAGGCCAGTGTCCACTCTTTCTAGGTGACGATCGCGCATCGAGTATGTGTCGAATGATAGCCAAGTGTAGGAAGGTCGGTATCCTCCCTTTTCCAGAGTCGAGGTGACGATCGCGCATCTAGTATGAATCAAACGATAGCCAAGTGTAGGATGGTCGGTTTCCTCCCTTTCCCCGGAGTCGAGGTGACGATCGCGCATCTAGTATGAATCGAACGATAGCCAAGTGTAGGAAGGTCGGTATCTTTCCTTTTCCCGGAGTCGAGGTGACGATCACACATCTAATATGAATCGAACGATAGCCAAGTATAGGAAGGTCGGTATCCTCTCTTGATCATATGTCGAGTGTGAATCGAGCGATAGCCAAGTTTGAATAGATCAGCGTCCCTCGATTCCCTCTTGGAAGAGCCGAGCATGAGTCTGTTCGGTGGGTCTTGGATCCATGTCTTTATCGGGCAGAAAGCTACCCGTTGGGGAGGGATCGAGCAGGAATATGCTCGGAGGCCTCATGATGAGGGCTTTGGACCCACAATGTTGTTGTGCGGGAAGCTGTCCGCTGTGGATGAGCTGAGCAGAAGCTATCCGGACGTCTCGTGATGAGGGCTTTGGATCCACAGCGTTGTTGGGCAAGAAGCTGCCCGCCATGGATAAGCTGAGAAGGAATCTGCTCGGCGGCCTCGTGATGAGGGCTTTGGATCTACAATGTTGTTGGGCAGGAAGCTGCCCACTGTGGATTAACCAAGCAGGAAGCTACCCGGTCGCCTCGTGATGAAGCCTTTAGATCCACAGCATTGTTAGGCAAGAAGCTGCCCGCTATGGATAAGCCGAGCAGGAATCTGCTCGGCGGCCTCGTGATGAAGGCTTTGGATCCACAGCGTTGTTGGGCAGGAAATTGCCCACTGTGGATAGATTGTGCAGGAAGCTACCCGGTCGTCTCGTGATGAGGGCTTTCTGAACTTCCTAGTACCTCCATGGGGCGTCGTTCAACCTTCCATGGTTCATATAGGTGAGAATGGTGACCGTCATGGACACCACATGGCAGCAATATATCGGGAAATTGAGATATTCCGTGATTTGCGTCGTTGCGCGAGTAGATCTTGGCCGTTGGAAGATATTTGTTGAGGCTATAAATACTGAAGGTGTATCGGTTTCTTCCCAGTCTTGCATTCCCCGAAGATGATCGGCCGCATGTATACCATCAGGGAGATTGTTTCTCGTAACAACGTGTATTTTTATAACCTTGATCATTCCGAGAAGACGTACGAGGCGGTGATAGGCCTCTTGGAGGGCCATTGTGGACGCTTACTTCCCCGGCGATCTCCTCTCCTCCAAGTGCTAATTTATGCGATATGGAGGACTTCCCTGGGTCTGTACAGCACCCTATCTCTGCAGTTGATGGACGAGGCGTTTGACAAGATGCATATGGTCCACGATCTTAGTTTGATCTCGAAGTGCAGACGGGATCGCTCGATGGACTTTCTTCTTGAGAGTTTTCAGTAAAAGTTGGTCGTTGCTTCTTGCTTGGAAGATGCGGTCCCCAGCGAGTCCATGACTTCTAGGGTCCACGGGTACCGTCAGAGGGAGCGGGCCGAGGCTGCTTTGGCTCGGCTGGAGGAGATTTCTTCTGAGTATCACCGAGAATGTTTTCTTAATCCTCGCCCTCATCTGCAGTAATTGTTGTAAAGCTGGGGAGCCCCTAATACCTCTGAAATAAATAAATTTGTCTTTGGTTGTAGTGTATTGTCTCTTTCTCTCTCCTCTGTACATTTTATATTAAAGCTTAAAAAAACCTTGGAGTCTCGGAACCGAGAAAAGAAACAAAGGACTGGAGCCCCACGGTGGTGCAAAAAGCCTCTTCTGTGAGAGGACTTAGCTCGGAAGACTTAGTTTAATGATGAAAAGAATTACATTATTAAAAGAGGTTACATGTTTATTTATATAACTTAAGCTTTTCGGCGTTATAAGGCCGGAGAAAATTACGGCCCCCGGCGACCTGCAGGCGGTATGCTCCACCGGGTAACGTTTCTGTTATGAGAAATGGTATGTCCCACTTCGGGAAGAACTTATGTAGTCTCCCTTGGTCTATGAACTCGTTTCTTCGTAAGAACAAATCTCCCATCTTGAAGGCCCGATATTTAACTCGGGCATTGTAGTAGCGAGCGGTTTGCTGCTGATAGGCGGCTGCTCTGATTTGCGCTCGGTCCCGCTTTTCCATCAAGATGTCCATGTTGCTTCGGAGCGTCGAGGTGTTGGCTTCATCGTCAAAGTGTTTGACCCTATAATTGGGCAGTCCAATTTCCGCGCGGACCATTGCCTCGGTACCGTAGCAGAGGTTGAATGGAGTTTCTCCCGTGGGTTTTTTTTTCGATGTCCGCAACGCCTATAGCACCCGTGGCAGTTTCTCGACCCAGCCGCCTTGCCTTCCTTCCAAGCGGGCTCTGATACCGCGGATGACGCCTCAATTCGCTACCTCGTCCTACCCGTTGCATCGTGGATGTACGACCGCGACAAATTTCATCAGTATGTGGCAGTCGCTGCAAAACTCTGACTTTATCGTTTTCGATGTTGGTCCCATGGTCGGTAACTATGCATCTCGGGATTCTAAATCGGGAGATTATGTTGTTCTGCAGGAATTTTATAGTAGAGGCGGCGTCCGGTTTCCTGATAGGCATGGCCTCTATCCATTTCGTGAAATAGTCCACGGCGATAAGGATGTATCTGTGTCCGCCCGTGCCGGTGGAGAGTTGACCTACTATATCCATCCCCCATTGTGCAAACGTCCAAGGGGAACTGAGTGGCGTTAGTTTGGTGGTAGGGAGACGAGGTATGCTGCCGAAGAGTTGGCAATTCTTGCATCTTCTGACCAGCTTCTCGGCATCTTGGTGCATTCTCGGCCAATATTATCCTTGGAGCAACGTCTTCTGGACCAGGGTGCGTGCCCTTTAATGCGCTTCCCCGACCCCTTCATGTATCTCTTGCAGAACGTAGTCCCGGAGCAGAGGCTGAGTGTATGACTTCTTATACAAGTTTCCATTGCTCCAGATGAAATGGCATGCTTTTGACCGAAGCCGGTGAGATTCTTCTCGGTCATCGGGAAGTACACCGTCCTTTAGGAATTTTACAAGGAGCTTTCTCCAATCTTGGCCTTCTTTCTGAGTTGTGTAGATCTGGAGCGTTACCTCTCCATCTTCCATGCTAGGCCATAGCAAGACTTCGAAGAGGATATTTTTTTATAGCTGGCCGAATAGGAGGAAGCGAGCTTGCTCAAGGCGTCAGCCCGGGTGTTCAAGTTTCTAGGAATCTGCTCCACTTGAACTTCTTCGAAATTCTTCCGAAGCCTTTTTTACCTCGGCCAGGTATTTAATCATAAGTGGCTCTCGGACCTCGAAACGCCAGGTTACTTGGTCGACGACAAGCGCGGAGTCGCTGCGTACCTTGATGGTCTTCAGCCCTACCTCGGAGGCGATTCGTAGACCTTCCAACAAAGCCTCGTACTTCGCGGCGTTGTTTGATGCCTTAAAATCAAGCTTTAAAGAGTACTCCATTTCCTCTTCATCCGGGCCGCGGATGATCAGACCATCCCCACTCCCCTCCTCTATGGAGGATCCGTCCACGTAGAGTACCCAATCTGGGATGGGGTTGGGAACCTCCTCGACCGAGGGACGTGGTTCAGGGCCTGCGCCGCCATTCATTCTTTAGTCGGGATGGTGCATTCGACAACGAAATCCGCTAAGACCTGTGCTTTGATGGCTTGTCTTGGGTGGTATTTGGTGTCGAATTGAGACGATTCCCACCTCCATTTCTCTAGACAACCTGATGATTCGGGGGAGGCGAGAATTGACCCTAAAGGTCGCTCGGTGAGGACAAGGATCGTGTGCGCTTGGAAATAGTGTCGAAGTTTCCTGAAGGTGACAACAAGTGTCAGGACTATTTTCTCTATGGATGGGTATCTTATTTCCGCGTCCTTGAAAACATGGCTCACGTAGTAGACCGGTCTCTATATACCTTCGAATTCTCTGACGAGCACTGAGCCTGCAGCTTGGTCGGAGACCGCTAGATATAGTAAAAGCTCATCACCCTCGACAGGTCAAGTGAGTAGCGGTGGGGTCTCTAGGTGCGCCTTGAATTATTCGAAAGCGTTTTGGCACTCCTCAGACCATTTGAACTTAGGAATTTTCCTTAGGGCTCTGGAAAAAGGGAGGCACTTCTCTCCGGATCTGGCCATAAAGTGACTCAGGACAGTTACCCTCCCCTTGAGTCGCATGATGTCGATATTGCTCTTAGGTGTTGCCGTGTTGAGAATGACGCTGATTTTTTCTGGGTTCGCTTCGATTCCTCGGTGGGTAACATGAACCCGAGGAACTTCCCATCGGTGACTCTGAACGCACGCTTATCTGGGTTCAGCTTCATTTTGTACTTGCACGGGATGACGAATGTCTCGCCGAGGTCTTTAGTGTGCCCGGCTGATGAGGCGGATTTTACGAGCATGTCGTCGACGTAGACATCCATGTTTCTCCCAATCTGGGGTTTGAACAGCTTGTTGACCAGGAGTTGATATATGGCCCCAGCGTTCTTAAGTCCGAAGGGTATCACTTTGTAGCAGTATACCCCCCGATCAGTGGTGAAGGCGGTAAGTTCTTCGTCGGCTGGGTTCATCCGGATCTGATTGTAACCGGAGAAAGCGTCTATGAAGCTCGGTAATTCTTGGTCATTCGAACTGTCCACTAGCCGATCTATCCGAGAAATTGGATGGTTGTTTTTAGGGCAGGTCTTGTTCAAGTCTGTGAATTCGACGCACATGCGCCATTTCCCATTTGCCTTCTTGACCATAACCACGTTCGCCAGCCAATCTGAGTAGTTCAGGTTTCTAATGAAGTTGGCGGCGAGTAATTGATCCACCTCGTCTTCTATCTCTTTTTGTTTAACCGACGCAAAACTTCTTTTCTTTTGTCGGACGGGCTGGGCTTTCCGGTCGACCCCGAACTTGTGGGAGATCACTTCGAGGTTGCGTCCAAGCGAATACGTCCGACTGTCCTCAGAGGAAACGGATCGGGTCTTTACGGTAGTCCCTTGTTAAGAGAGAACCAATCTGGAATGTCCGGCCTCCGACTCCTTCTACAAGGGGGACTTCTGTCAATGCTTCCACCGGGGCACCTCGAATTTCCTTTTGGTCATTGCGTGTATCTAAAGACCTCTGGAAATCATGCGCGTCTTCAAAATCGCCGCCCTGCTCTTCAGCGGGGGACGTCGAGGCGAGGCAAATCTTGGTGGTTTGCTGGTCCCCGTAAGCCCGGCCTATCCCTCCTGATCCAGAGGGAATTTGAGCGCAAGGTGATAAGTCGAGATCTGGGCCCGGAGGGTGTTTAAGTTAGGGCGTCTCAGGAGAATGTTAAAGGATGAAGGGACCTTAGGGACGAGGAAGTTCACCGGTATGGTTCGCGTATTACCCACTTCCCTAATGTTGATGAGGAGGGCGACCGATCTCTCAGCCTGGACGTAATGGTTGGTGAACCCAGAGAGGACATGGGAGGTCGGCTGAAGGTCGGATGGTCTTAACCCCATACGCTGGAAATAGTCGTGGAATAGGATATCCATCGAGCTCCCTGAATCAACCAATATTTTCTGGACCTCGTAATGGTGGACTCAGGCCGTTATCACGAGAGGGTCATTGTGAGGAAGCGATATGCCGTGAAGGTCTTCATCGGTGAAGATGATCGGTTCATCCTTCCTGCACCTCTTGTGAGGTAGATCGCTTACACCCTCGACTGAGAGGAGGTGGTGGTTTCCCCCACTTCCCAGGGTTGGATCCGCCGAAACGACCACAATTTACCCGATCATTAATTCCCCGGGAGGGGTTTGGTCTTTTTGCTCCCGCTCCGCCTACTGCTTATCCCGTAGGTATTTCGCCAGGTGGCCTGAGCGGATCAGCTCCTCGATGTAGTCACGGAGCTGCTTGCAGCTCTCGGTCGGGTGATCCTGTGACCTGTAATAGGCGCAGTACGGGCCGCGGAGACATTTGCCCGTTCTTTGGGTAGCCGGCGGGAGCTTAAAGAACCTCCCGCCCTTAGCTTCCTCCAACGGCTCGGTCTGGGAAATATTCAGAGGGGTGTACTCCTGGAACCTCGAGGAGTAAGGTTTCGGACGATCGACTTGCTTTTTCTCTTCCCTGTCCCTTTTCTTTCGGTCCGCTTGGTCTCCTCGGGGCAGGTTTGAGTTCACTTCTTACTCGAGTTGGATTTCTCGCTCGGTCCAGGCTTTCACTTCGGCCATGGTCTTAGGTTGCGCTAATGCAAAAGAGTGGAGCCACTCTTTGTGCCTAAGACTCAACCTCAGCGCGGTGATAACTGTTTCATCACGATGCTCGAGAACCTTCGGGAGGGCATTGTAGAAGCGAGTGACATACCCCTTGAAGGATTCCTTGTCTCCACTCTTGACAGTGAACAGGTAATCGACCGTCCTCTTTTGTCTTCGGTTTCTGACGAAATGGCCGAGGAATTGGGTAACCAGCTCGTCAATGGTCAAGATGGAGCGCAGCGCAAGCCTTCGGAACCAGTCCCGACCATCTCGGATTAGGGTGGTGGGAAAAGCTCGGCATTGAGCCATATCTGTGTGGTCTTGAAAGCTCATGCCCGCTGTAAATGCGTCCAAGTGGTCCTTCGGGTCGGACTTCCTGTCGAAGAGGGATACTTTGGGAGGCTTGTTCTTGGATGAGACGCGCTCGGCCAGCAGCTCTTCTGTAAAGGGCTTTGTGAGAGAATTGGCAGAACACTTGGCCCTTTCGCCGGACATATGGCCATCTCGTCGTATGTCTTCGATTTTATTTTCGAGGGCTTTGATCCGGTGGTGGTACCCCGAGGATTCAGCACAGTCAAAGTGGTGGCTACCCCCGCTCCGGGTCTGTGCTATGGTGCGGCTTCGATTCCGCTCTATCAAATTTCTTAAATTCTCGGGCAAGATCTATCTTGAGTAGTCCCGACGTTCGCCGTTTGTGCGGCCTCGGCGGGAATGGGGGCGTCGGTCATGCCTGGAAGCAAGCGAACTGACCGACGTCTCCTCAGGTGGTATGAGCACACGGCGGGCATCGGAGCGGCGGCTTAGTCTTCCCTGAGATCGGGGTGTGGAGCTGTCTGGTGTCCAGCAGGTCATGGAATCATTCACCGCATGCGGGTCATGGTTGCCAGAGTCGGCATGCCGACGTTCAATGACGCTGAGATGAGCGTGAGCGAGGTCGAGGGCCTGGGTGTGCCCATCTATCCTTCTGCGGACGTCGTTATCCCGGGGACGGGAACCGCGTCCTGATGGGTAAGGCCCGCCGCTTCAACGCGGACGAGTGCATCCACCATAGCTGTGAGTCTGTCGATCCGAGCAGATAAGACGCCGATAATGTTGGGAGGGGGAGTAGAACTGCTCCCGCCTCCGTTATAGAGGGTGGGATGACTTTTATTGGGATCGTCGCGGTTGTCCCTTGCCATCAGGTCGAGGGTGGAAGATCAACTTATGGATGGAGAAGCTTCTAAAGTGTTCCCACAGATGGCGCCAACTGATAGAGGTCTTGATCTCCTTCGGATGTTGTCCTCCGTCGATATGGTTTTGAGCTGTTTAGATGGAGTATGAGAGTTGTTGTGTGGATCTCAATGGGTTGTTGGATGCTGCTGAGGCCGAGCTACCAGCAAGGGAAGTCCCGGGGTGGAAACCACCGTAGGACCCTCCGACGATCAAGTTAGTACCGTGGAATGAGAGCAGAGTAGCGGCGTATTAGAATGAGTTCGCTTTCTCTGAGTCGTCTGAAAAAGGGGTTTATATAGAGGTCGCATGGAGCGAGCCGACGTGAAATCCTCATCATTCGTTACGGCCCTGCGTTATGCACGTGTCGATGGCGGGATCTATCCGTTAATGGCGGGATATGCTCAGGGGGGACGCGCCAGCGTGAGACGCGGAATGTGAGGCGGTGGATATCTCACGTTGGCGAGATACACAGAGCCGTTGCGGGGTCGCTCGGGCTCCGCTCTCTCGGTTGATCGGGGTGGCCGAGGAAGCTCGGCTCGACGGATGGCTCGGAGACGAGCCGGGAGGCTGAGGAAGCTCAGCCCTGCAACAGCTCGAAGACGAGCAAAGGGGGCGTAAGTTCGGCTGTTGGATTGCTCGGGGGCAAGAAGTGGGGGTGTAAGCTTGGAGACGAGGTCGGAGGAAAGTCCCCAATGTAACACACTGATTCTACCTCCGCAGCCTCCAGGAGCCTAGCAGGCTTACGTGTCGTTATATGAGGAATTCCCACTCATGAACATCATCAAAAGTGATGATATATTATTTTTAATGCAATGCGGTTATGATTTCATACATACAGTTATAAAAGTGCCGAAATTGCGCGCGGCCTTTGTATATCAATTAAAGGGTGCTGTCAATAGGTACAGTTTCCTTTCTTCCCTTGCGAAGGGGCATCTGCTAGTATATATAAAATGGAGGGGGGCGGTTTTGAAGGAGGCTTTTTACGTAGACAAATAATCACATCAAAGGGTAAATCATGTGAAGGAATTCCAAAGTGTCGACAGAAACAGTGAAACTAGCTCTAACTTCATCAAGGTAATTAATCATATTATTTTTCCGAGGAACCTTTGACTATGAAGTGAATGTATGGCAATTATTACCCACCTCATTGACAAATAAAAATTTAAAGTCTGCTTTAAGAGTCATTTAGTCTGTTTATAGTATTTCCATAAGTACATAAGCAGTCGAAATATAACCAAAAATGATGATGCTCGATATCGGTGATCTCCCAGATCAGGACACGTGGCAGATGACGTGTCCTAGGGCTCATAAGAAAGGACCTACAGTGGCCGACCAGACCACTCCTATGCTCGTCCTACGAGCAAACGCTGGCTCACCTCCGAGCCCCCAGCACAATTGGCCTCCTCGGCCCCACAGCTCGTCCCCGAGCTATCACAGGCCCGAGCCTCCTTGGCCCTCTCAGCTCGCCTCCGGACTCGAGCAGAACCAAGATACCTCGGCTCTCCCGCTCCTCCGTGAGCTCTCCCGCCGAGGTCATCTTTCTCGGTCTCATCGGCTGACCAATAGCACCGTTTGCAGGCGTAACCGCCATCCCGCGAATCTCGCCATGCGCAAGATCTCCGCCGGCCACATCCCATGTTCCACGCCACCACGATACCCTATTAACGAGCCTGTCTCGCCATTAATGGGAGGCCCCGCTCATCACGCGGGCGTGACGTCGGGAGCATAATGGCCGGCGTGATTCTCGCGCCTGCCCCGCCTGCTGCCACCGCTATATAAACCCCTCCTTCAGATGGTCCAAGTAGGCCATTTTTACTCCACTAAGTCGTTACTCTGCTCGGATCTCTAGTCTAACTTGACCGTCGTAGGGTCCTCGGTGGTACAACCACCCCGGGACTTCCTTGCAGGTAGCTCGGCAACCACAACCTCAAACCCATTGAGATCCACACGCTTCAGGAGCGACAGCCTCCAGATCCAATCTCAGCCACCCGTCGCCGCTATCAGCAGATCAACGGAAGGTAACATCTGAAGGAGATTCACATCTCCGACAGCTGGCGTCGTCTGTGGGAAATCCTTGATTCCACAAAAACAAAGTTCACTTTTCGATCTCAATCAAATGGCGAGCGATCATCACGAAGATCAAAGCACCAGCCGCTGCCTCCCCCTCAACGGAGGCACGGACGTACCTCCTCCACCGAATGCCATCAACGCCCTCGCCGGCCGGATAGACCGACTCGCGTACATCGTGGAAGCACTCGTCCGCGTCCAAACGGCAGGGCAAGATCACCAAGTCGCCGCTCCCCCGCCTCGGGACCAGGACCCCTACAGGGGGAGAGAAGACTCCGTCCACGTCGGCACTGCCGACTACCGCGTTGCTACCTCTCACGGCTGCATATCTCCCGGGACAATACGTTCTGAGGCCTGCTGGGCGCCTCATAGTTCAACGCCGAGGTCCGTCGCCAGAGCGCCTCGTCTCGAGATCCTCCGCGCACCTGTCCCTCCCAAGGAGATGTCTGTTAGCTTGCCTATTACCAGGCTTGACCGACACCCTCTCCCTCGACGGGGTTGCGCGAACGAGACTCACCACGGCGGCTCGAAAACTACCCCGCCAGGGGATCTAAGGAACCTCATTAAGAGGAACCAGAGCCGTGGCCATACGTAGGCCTCCAACAGCAGAGGCCTGGGATCAGAATGCGCCGAGTCGTCGAGGTACCATGGCCGACTCGACGCCCTTGAGAAGAAGATCGACAGTGTGCATCGGGAAGGTCACCGTTCGAGCGACGGGGCTAAGTATGCCGCCGACTTGCTCACAAAATTGTTCACCGAGGAGCTGCTCGCCGTCCGCGTCTCCTCCCGCAACAAGCCCCCAAAGGTCTCCCTCTTTGACGGCAAATCTGATCCGAAGGACCACTTGGATGCATTCACCGCGGGAATGAGCTTCCAAGACCACTCTGATGCCGCCCGGTGCTGAGCTTTCCTAGCTACTCTCATCCGCTCCGGGCGAGACTGGTTCCGAGGACTCGAGCCGCGCTCGATCTCAACCTTCGACGAGCTGACCACATAATTCCTCGGCCACTTCGTCGAGAACAGGCGGCAGAAGCACACAGTCGACCATCTCTTCACGCTCAAGAGCGGGGACAAGTAGACGTTCAAAGCATATGTCACCCGCTTCTATAACTCCCTTCTCGAGGTCCCAGAGCACCAGGATGAGACGGTCATCACGGCTCTGAGGTCTGGTTTTAGGCACAAGGAGTGGTTGCGCTCCTTTTCATTAGCGCAACCTAAGACTATGGCCGAGGTAAAGGCCTGGACCGAGCGTGAAGTCCAGCTCGAATCCGAGGTAAATGCAAATCTCCCCCGGGCAGAGCAAACCGATCAAAAGAAGAGGGCAAGAGAAGAGAGAAGGGGACCTGAGCGGCAAAAGCCCTACCTCCCAAAGTTCCAGGAGTACATCCCACTCAACATCTCCCAGGCGGTGCTACTAGAGGAGGCCAAGGGTGAGGGGTTCTTCAAGCTTCCCACGGTCCCGCGAATGGCCTCAAAGCAAACCCAGGGCCCCTACTGCAGCTTTCATAGGTCGATGGGCCACTCAACGGAGAGCTGCAAACAACTCCGAGACTATATTGAAGAGCTCATCCATTCGGGGCACCTCGCAATGTACCTGAGAGACAAGCGGCAAGCTGACCGCGAGCTAGAGCAGCGTCCCCTCTCGCCGAGCTGACGATCGGCCAGATCATGGTAATGTCAGTGGAGGATACTCCTGGTACCCACGAAGCTCGGTACCCTGTTCCGAGCATAGATACCAACAGATATCCGGGGGGCTCGAGCTGCACAAATAAGAACATCTACTAGCATGTATTTTCTTTTTAGAGCAATGTACATCTTTCTTGAGATCTTTTGTTTATATAATAAAGTGATCAATAGAGCATTGCAGAAAAGAAAAAGAATTTTATTCATTCAAGAGGTACTATAGGCTCCTCAGCCGTACATACAAAAAAAGAAAAAAAGAAAAGTACAACAGCGGGGGACAGGGTGCAGAGAACACTGCTCGTAGTACTCTGACGATATTTCCGCCAGCCGAGCCCTCACAGCATCCAGCCTCTGCCTTCGATCCCCCCGCGAGCGTCAGCATCGCGCCTTAATTGGTAGCACTCATGGACGAGCGCTTCCGAGCGGTATAGCCGACTCGCAGAGATCAGGCCGAAGCGCCTCAGAGACCTTAGCTTGCCTATGGCCTCGTCGAACAATTTCGGATAAGGGGTTGTAAAGCCCCGGCGATGCCCTCCAGATGGAGTACATCAGCAGCTGAAGGAGGGATGACCGCCGGGGGAGCAATCGGCCGAAGTGGTCCTCGATCCTGCCTATTACCAACTGCACCGTGTCATAAGTGCAATACGGGTCGTAGAGGTAGACATCCTCGAAGTTTATGATATCTTTGATGGTGAAAGGGAAGTCCTCCATTTTTGCGTTTTGGGTGTGAGGAAAGGAGTCATCAACAATCCCTCCATTTTATAGCCTACAACGCCCCCGGAGTTCAACGGTCGCCTTCAACTGTGCCGCCACGCGACAAACACCATGCTGCTCGATGCGAAATCGAAACGACGCGGCTCTAGCGCTTCACTTCCTCTGCGCGTTCGTGGCGCGTGTCAATCGCGACTGGACATCTTCCCAAAGCCCTCACCAAGAGGCAGCCCAGCAACTACCCTGCTCGGCTATCCCTGGCTGGTATCTCCCCTACCTCACAATGCCAGGGATCTAAGCCCTCACTAAGAGGCGACCGAGCAGCCTCACTGCTTGGTTCATCCTTGGCGGGCCTCCCACGGCCCCTCCAGCGCCAGGGATCAAAGCCCTCACCAAGAGGTAGCCGAGCGGCTACCCTGCTCGGCTATCCCTGGCCGGTAGATCCCCTACCTCACAACGCCAGGGATCTAAGCCATCACTAAGAGGCGACCAAGCACCCTCACTGCTTGGTTCATCCTTGGCGGGCCTCCTACGGCCCCTCCAGCGCCGAGGGTCAAAGCCCTCATGAAGAGGCAGCCCAGCAGCTATCCTGCTCGGCTATCCGTGGCTGGTAGCTCGCCTACCCCACAATGCCTGGGATCTAAGCCCCTACTAAGAGGCGACCGAGCAGCCTCACTGCTTGGTTCATCCTTGGAGGGCCTCCCACGGCCCCTCCAACGCCGAGGGTCGAAGCCCTCACGAAGAGGCAGCCCAGCAGCTACCCTGCTCGGCTATCCGTGGCTGGTAGTTTCTCTACCCCACAACGCCAGGGATCAAAGCCCTCATCAAGAGGCAGCCCTGCAGCTACCCTGCTCGGCTATCCCTGGCTGGTAGCTTCCCTACCCTACAACGCCAGGGATCAAAAGCCCTCACCAAGAGGCAGCCGAGCGGCTACCCTGCTCGGCTATCCCTGGACGGTAGCTCCCCTACCTCACAACGCCAGGGATCAAAGCCCTCACCAAGAGGCAGCCGAGCGGCTACCCTGCTCGGCTATCCCTGGCCGGTAGCTTCCCTACCTCACAACGCCAGGGATCAAAGCCCTCACCAAGAGGCAGCCGAGCGACTATCCTGCTCGGCTATCCCTGGCTCGTAGCTTCCCTACCCCCACAACGTCTGGGATCAAAGCCCTCGCCAAGAGGCACCGGGCAGCAGCCCTGCTCGGCTATCCTTAAAGACAAAAAGCCCCCTCCAAGAGGCACCGGGCTGTAACCCTGCTTGGCCATCCTTAGTAGGCCACTCATGGCCCCTCCCGCTGAGCGCTTCACAGTTCAACGCCGAGGTCTGTCGCCAGAGCGCCTCATCCCGAGATCCTCCGCGCACCTGTCCCTCCCGAGGAGATGTCTGTCAACTCGCCTGTTACCAGGCTTGACCGACACCCCCTCCCTCGACGGGGTCGCGCGAACGAGACTCACCACGACGGCTCGAAGATTACCTCACAACGCCAGGGATCTAAGCCCTCACTAAGAGGCGATCGAGGAGCCTCACTGCTTGGTTCATCCTTGGCGGGCCTCCCACGGCCCCTCCAGCGCCGAGGGCCGAAGCCCTCACCAAGAGGCAGCCCAGCATCTACCCTGCTCGGCTATCCCTGGCTGGTAGCTTGCCTACCCCACAATGCCAGGATCTAAGCCTTCACTAAGAGGCGACCGAGCAGCCTCACTGCTTGGTTCATCCTTGGCAGGCCTCCCATCGCCCCTCCAGCGCCGAGGGCCGAAGCCCTCACCAAGAGGCAGCCCAGCAGCTACCCTGCTCGGCTATCCCTGGCTGGTATCTCGCCTACCCTACAACGCCAGGGATCTAAGCCCTCGCTAAGAGGCGACCGAGCAGACTCACTGCTTGGTTCATCCTTGGCGGGCCTCCCACGGCCCCTCCAGCGCCGAGGGTCGAAGCCCTCAAGAAGAGGCAGCCCGGCAGCTACGCTGCTCGGTTATCCCTGGCTGGTAGTTTCTCTACCCCACAACTCCAGGGATCAAAGCCCTCATCAAGAGGCAGCCCCGCAGCTACCCTGCTCGGCTATCCTTGGCTGGTAGCTCCCCTACCTCACAACGCCAGGGATCAAAAGCCCTCACCAAGAAGCAGCCGAGCGACTACCCTGCTCGGCTATCCCTGGCCGGTAGCTCCCCTACCTCGCAACGCCAGGGATCAAAGCCCTCACCAAGAGGCAGCCGAGCGGCTACCCTGCTCGTCTATCCCTAGCTGGTACCTTCCCTACCTCACAATGCCAGGGATCAAATCCCTCACTAAGAGGCAGCCGAGCGGCTACCCTGCTCGGCTATCCCTGGATGGTAGCTTCCCTACCTCACAACGCCAGGGATCAAAGCCCTCGCCAAGAGGCACCGGGTAGCAACCCTGCTCGGCCATCCTTATCGGCAAAAAGCCCTCACCAAGAGGCACCGGCGGGTAGTAACCCTGCTCGGCCATCCTTAGTAGGCCACTTACAGCCCCTCCCGCGCTAAGGATGAAAATCCCACGCAAGAGGCAACCAAACCCGCCCTTGTTCGGTTATCCCTGGCTGGTAGCTCCCTACCCCAACAAACCAGGGATCAAAGTCCTCACAGAGGCAACCGGACCCGCTCTTGTTCGGTTATCCCTGGCTAGTAGCTCCCTACCAAACCAGGGGTCAAAGCCCTCTCCAAGAGGCACCGGGCAGTAACCCTGCTCGGCCCGTTCTTAAGGTTCAAAGCCCTCGCAAGAGGCAACCGGGCCCGCCCTTGCTCGGTTATCCCTGAATGGTAGCTCCCTACCCCAACAAACCAGGGATCAAAGCCTCCGCCAAGAGGAACCGAGCAGCTACCCTGCTCGGCCATCCTTGGTAGGCCACTCGTGGCCTCTTCCGTGCTAAGGATCAAAGCCCTTGCAAAGAGGCACCGAGCAGCTACCCTGCTCGGCCATCCTTACTAGGCCCCTTACGGCCCCTCCCGTGTTAAGGATCAAAGCCCTTGCAAGAGGCAACCGGGCTTTCCCTTGCTCGGTTATCTCTGGCTGGTAGCTCCCTACCCCAACAAACCAGGGATCAAAGCCCTCGTCAAGAGGCACCGAGCAGCTACCCTGCTCGGCCATCCTTAGTAGGCCACTCACGGCCCTTCCCGCGCTAAGGATCAAAGCCCGCATCAAAAGGCACCGAGCATCTACCCTTCTCGGTACCATCCTTAGTTGGCCAATTACGGCCCCACCAACAACTAAGGAACATGAACTCAACCAGAGGCATCCAGTCTATCAACGTCTGAGCGATCTCCACCTCGACTTCGGGGTCAAGGAGATACCGTCTTCACACCGGTCTTTGCACACTCGGCAAATGAACGGATTCAACTCGATATGTGATCGCTAGACAAAGAACCGACATAAAATGAAGGCAGTCTGTGCAAATACAAGTATCTAGCAACAAAAGGAAATATAAGCACAACCATTACTGCAAAAACAAAAATCTTTAATTAAAAAGTCAAAGCTTCTATAAGGGTACTGTGGGCTCCCCAGCTTTACAAAAATGCCCAGAGGCCTACAAAATACCCGACGCAACAAAAGAAAAGAAAAAGAGAAGACGAGGGGCTTCAGGCCCCATGGCCGGGCGCGATATCGATGAGCTCAACGTCCGCCGCGACTGGAGATGCGTCCGTCACAGGAGTCTCGGCGTCGCCATCACCGAGAGTCCCTTCCTCGGCAGTTGTCACGGCCCGAAAGTACGGAACGTGACCGGCACTTAGATTACGAAGCGTCTAGAGGCGCCACGTGACCTAAGTAAGCCGAAGCCCAGAAATCTAAACCATAAAAGAAGAAAAAGAAGAAAAGAAAAGAAAAGAAAAACAAGTATAAAAACATCAGCAAATTTACCAAAAATTTCGGCAGAGTCTCCTCTGTAAAAACTGGCCCCCCAAACGGGTACAACAAGTATAATATGAATAAACAATAAAAAGCATCCCCAAAGGGTGCTAGCTCAACGCCAACAGGCGGAGACAACCACAATAATCACAATAATATACAACGCCAAAGGGCGAGGCTCAAATCTCAAAAGAAAACAAAAACCACCAGATCTGAATAACACATGCGCGACTCTAAGGTCGAAATAAACAACTGGTCCAATAAACTTATCAAGTAATACAAATATGGTTGATGGAGCTTCTAGATACAAATGAAATGATAAAAATACAACGGCGGTTCAGATACAAATGAACCAACCTACCGTGCAAATCACCCGAAATGAAAATGATGTGCCAGCAACTGCCAAGGGAAACCTGTACATCGCACCTGTAAAGAATTTGGCACAACGGGGGTGAGTTGCCAACTCGTGAGTAGAAGACATCTACGAAAAGAAATCGAATGCACGACGCTATCCTAGGTCATAATAATACACTACTATTTCCCATACATCTAGTAATAGCAGGGTAATACTACGTATAAGTGCAATTACTCCGTGTCGTGTCAGTGCCTCATGTGATACTATGTCATATGAAATGAAATGCATGCACCATGAATGTAAAGTAACAAATCCTGAAATCCAGATATATATGTATAAGAACTCTTTAGCTGTTATCATAGTAAAGTGTGTATAAGCATCTGAAATCTCAACAATGAAATCCATGGAAATCCGTGTCAAGCATCGACACAACACATGTAACCTCAAGTATCAATATGTCGGGCTCCGTCAGTCCGGATCGGCCCATATCATCAAATCCCACGACACGGTCGGTATCCTCCGGATATCCGCCGCGCCAGACATCACCGGTAGGTAGCCTTCCCCTGCCAGGCTCATCGTCTACAACTCGATCTTCTTGCTCCGGGGTACCATACCGGGCCCACCATGTACCCGAGACGGTTCATCCACTCCTCGAATCGGGTCTCGAAATCCATCAGAAAACATGAAATACTCATGGTGGACGACACATACATCACGAGAAAACCGCATCTTATTTTAAAAAGAGAAGAGGAGAGAGAGAGAGAAGTTTTTTATATATTTTTGCGGTTTTCCCCAAAAATCCAGAAATCTCATAGAAATCCAAATCTCAAAATCATGAGTAACTATATGATAAGTGTCGGCATATGCCCATAATACTGCATGATAACACGAAAATATGAATGCATGAATGTCTAAGTAATGAATATCATGTCTTATACTTATCATCAGATAGTGATCACAATATTATATCGGTTTAGTTGTTAACTGATTCTATCAATAAGAGATAATATGATCTAAAGTGTATGTGACATAGCAATTACCGATGATGATGTGTGTGAGCCGGCAAATAAGTGTGCGTGGAATATGCGCATCATCGGTAATGGTGCTGGTGTCCTAACAGGTAAAGTTTATACTGATTATAGCAACATATAAAAGAACATGCACCATGATGATTACAGTATGAATGTAAATACAGATGTGCATTATCCACTCCTCTGCGAGATACGAGTACAACTACCACTATGTGAGTCGAACCTAAACCAGTGTCCATCTAACATCCTAAGGAACTAAACCCAATAGACTAGTCAGTAAGAAACTAGAGTCTACCTAAGGTCTGAATCATTATCTCTAATAGTCGGCGATTCCGCTTCAATAGCATCACGTACGTAGTACGGCTTCCTCGAATCAAGAGTGCGGATCAATCATCAAATCTAAGCCTCGTACGGTAAAATCCATCGTACGGCATCCCAATATCGGGGTACGGTCAAGTATCTCCTAGGTGTCTCCTCATTCGTATAATGTCATATGTATCTTATTGTGATTAAGTCATACTTATATGTTATCGGCATCAGGTCACACCAATATAATGTCGTAATCAAGTTATACATATATCATATAGTGATCAGTCACAAGTTACAGCCCAGGTAATATTCTAGCGTCCCATGTACATCAATATTCCCACCACTCTTTATAATTTATATATTCATGTTCATTATCTCATTCTCTAATGATCTGCTAACACTTTATTACGACTGTAGTCAAGAATCACGGCATCAAGCCCAGTTATACTGTTTCATCATACCTCGGATATCATATCACATCAATGAATCACCTATACGTGTTGTATATATGTGTATATACCTATACCTAGTTCTATATATATACACATACACGTACCCCATATCGAGTTTCAGTGTGTGCGTGGGTGTGTTTCTATCTGAAACCTACGAACCTCTTCCAAGGTACTCATCCTCTGATATGGTTTTCCTAAATCGGTCTAGTCCAGCCTAGGGTCAATACTAGGGTCCTACTAGGGTCACGTATGGTTTCCTAATGTCAATAAGTACTAATCCTATTCTACGTTGCGGGGGTGCTAAACGCCATCCACCCGACTTCCCCCCGTAGATATGCATCTACTCACCTGGTCCATGTCTGCCGAAGACAGTGTCGCCATCCTCCTCTTCATCGCCCGCAGTCCACGTGAGGGTACCTAGACGCAAACATATAAATAGCATCGTAAACCGAATCACATACAAAAGTCAAATGATACAAAGAACAAGCACAGGTTAAAACCTATGTCCCGTCCACGCAAAAGAACCAAATACCGCTCGATATCGGCGTACAAACGCCGATTGATCGAGGTAAAAACCAATAAACAACCCGTAGTTTCAAAACCCATTACTTATAATATAAAACTTGGTTCAAATCATCGGAACCCTAAAATCGATCAAGTCATCCAATTCCAAAAACCTTGAAAATGTCAATTCACCGTTTTACTTCAAAACTTGACGTTTAATTAAACTAATGGTCATAATATTCATTAAATAACATAACTAAGTTATAGAAACCATTACCATATTTTTATTACACTAATTTGTATTACAAATAAATTTCTAGTTTGCAATTTTATCAATTTTCCACAACTTACAAGCAAAATTCCATAATTCCACAACAAAACTTGATTTTGCATGAATTAACTTTTCAAACTACAATTTATAATGATGGTAATATAATGAAACCATAAATTAGATTTTAAATCTCATTAATTTAAGAATTTCCAAATTCTAGTTAGCAAAAATAGCATTTTACTTACAATTTATCAATTATCAATAAAAACTAGTAACCAAATTAAGTTTTTCATTCAATTAATATGCTAATATTCTCACTAAAATTACCATCTAATGATAACACCCTTAATAAGAATTTATTTTACCCACAACACATTTTAGAAGAAATCTAGTTAGCTAAATAGTTTAAATTAAACAATTTCGATCAACAATTTATCATACCACCATCATGCAAGAATTTTCCACTCTAAAAGATGTTAAACTAGATATTATAACCCTAATTAATTAACAAAAACCACCTCTTGAATTTTCAAACCCTAACTTGAATTTTAGAATTTGCAATAAGAATTAATCTAATTAATCAAATTATGCTTTAAAAGAAATATCTAATAGAAATAAAACAAAAGAGAAGGATTTATACCTCCACAACCTCATGTCCCAACTTGAAAATGAGCCTCAAAAATACATGCTTTCCCACTCCAAAATCCATGTAGAGAAGAGTAGAGAATAAAGGGTATGAAATAATTAGGTTTTTGTGGAATTTAAATTGGATTTTTGTAGTATTTTTGATGAATTTTGAAATAAAATGAAGTGGGCAATGGGGGGGGCTGCCATGGTTGAGGCCGGCCATAATGTGAGGGAGAGGGATCAAGAGAAAAGAGTGAAGAAAAGTGTGGAAGCTTCATGAAAAGAAACATCACAAAAGGTCTTTTCATGGTTTTAATTATTTATTTATTTATTCCTTCACTATAGCAACTCAAGAAAACTCTAGAAAATAGCAAAAATTTGCAAATAATTTTTGCATGATACATACTAAATTATAACATGCCATGGTTCATTTTTACAAATTAAAACCATTTAAATTTGTAATTTACACTAATTTAGTGTAAAAATAAAGCTTATGTTAATATTTAAAATAATTAATTTAGGAAAAATATTTTATTAAACTAAAAATTTATAAGTGGCTAAATAAACACTATTTACTAGTAATTACATAATTAAATAGGTATTTTTGAATTTATAATGAAAAACAATTGCGGTTTGATTTTACGAAAAATACATTTTGCTTTACCGAAAATCATAAAATTCACTTAAACAATTTTATTTATTTAATTATTTATTTAATTATTTTTAAAACGTTACAATCTTCCCCCCTTTAGGAAATTCGGTCCCCGAATTTAAATTAACACTCCCCTTCCAAATACTAAAACATTTAGCAAAATACTCAAATCGTCGGGGCTCCGAAATCATTAATACATAACAAAAATCAACTCCGTCAAGCATGACGCAATCATCGGAGTTATGGTGATAATGAAATATCATAACCCAATGTGAAAACCATCATAATATACATCAATCTATAACTTATATATAGTTCGCATCCTAGTAAAATCGCCCAATCATCATCATAAAGCAGTATACAAAAACCCCTTCTTGCAAATCGCCGTGCAATGCACGTGTCACGGTCTAAGTAGCGGACGTTTAATTTTTAAAAAAAATAGCTATATATATATCTTTTATTTAACATACACGTCCCGCCTGGTTACTAACTCAAATAATAATGATCATGAAAACATATTGCTCAAACTAAAATCAATCCCAATCACATCAATAAAATGTCATGTGCGTCCGGTGCGCACTGAAATCGAAACCAAATGCAGAAACCATGAATACCCACAAAACAAAACTAAGTGCAACAGGTGTGCACCAAAAACATCTGTCAAGTGCAACGGGCGTGCACGACTCACTATCAGGTGCATCTAATCTGCACAAAACCCTGATTTAGTGCATCTGGTGTGCACAAAATCGCATCGAGTGCGCCAAGTATGCGCAAGAATCCTAATCAGGTGCACATGGAGCACGAAAACATACATCGGATATCAGACTCGAATCACCGTACGAAAATGGATAAAAACTAGGTCGAAGCATATATCAAATCATGTGTAACCCATATGCACGAAATCAAATCAAAATCTCAAAATATATAAAACCAAATCAAGTGTACTGGGTGCGTACTAAACCACATCAATACAACTGATATATGGAACACAGATAGAATGAAGGTACACACAGGAAATACCAATCGTAGAACAAAGTCCTCAAAATACAAAAATCCAATCAACGAAAATAGGAAATTCAAATCACTAAATCACAATCGTAAACACTATCGTCAATGTGTGCCTCTTTCCTCTGATGTCGACCGCTTCGAACTCGTTCTTTCATAGGTGTGCTGACTGCGCTACCAACGGCAATACTCATGTCTAGAGTCTCCCACATAGTCGATCCCTTCACTTGATATCCGGACTACATTAAACTTCTCGATCGATCCATCAAAATACCATAATTCCCCGAGAGCTCAACACTCAAGTACAGTTTAAAAAAATATCCGGTACATACCCCAGCATCGATGATCCAGCTGTAGAAGGGCAAACCCAAGCCTCACTAATGGCACAGCGGAACTGCCGTAAACCCTAAGGTTCAAGGGCGTTCTCGTGGTCATTATGTCGAGTTAGGGTTTCATTCTTCTAGAGGGTCCATCGAAATACCTGCATGTTCTTCCGAATAATTTAAACTTAGGAAAAATGGTTTTCTGATAATCGTTCGAACCCTTTAACTTCATCCGGACGGCATGTGAATACCCTTCGTCCGCACGCTAAGCAATGCTTCAATCCTCAAGAATAACCAATACTCTAATGGTTCTCGCACTCGAGCCGCAGCTCCCTCTGCCCGTGGTAACAGAAATCACCATCCGACATCGACGAAGATAGATCAAAGGAACGAATGAAATACGGTGCAAACAATGTACATCCTAAGGCTCCTTAAGCAGAGTAGCGTATCGTAAGTATGCCGCGGACCATACCCACGGTACGTTACTCTACCTAAATCGCCTACTCCATCAACCAAGGGTCACCTAGACTTATACAAGGTTAAACCTAGCGCTCTGATACCAACTTTGTCACGGCCCGAAAGTACGGAACGTGACCGGCACTTAGATTACGAAGCGTCTAGAGGCGCCACGTGACCTAAGTAAGCCGAAGCCCAGAAATCTAAACCATAAAAGAAGAAAAAGAAGAAAAGAAAAGAAAAACAAGTATAAAAACATCAGCAAATTTACCAAAAATTTCGGCAGAGTCTCCTCTGTAAAAACTGGCCCCCCAAACGGGTACAACAAGTATAATATGAATAAACAATAAAAAGCATCCCCAAAGGGTGCTAGCTCAACGCCAACAGGCGGAGACAACCACAATAATCACAATAATATACAACGCCAAAGGGCGAGGCTCAAATCTCAAAAGAAAACAAAAACCACCAGATCTGAATAACACATGCGCGACTCTAAGGTCGAAATAAACAACTGGTCCAATAAACTTATCAAGTAATACAAATATGGTTGATGGAGCTTCTAGATACAAATGAAATGATAAAAATACAACGGCGGTTCAGATACAAATGAACCAACCTACCGTGCAAATCACCCGAAATGAAAATGATGTGCCAGCAACTGCCAAGGGAAACCTGTACATCGCACCTGTAAAGAATTTGGCACAACGGGGGTGAGTTGCCAACTCGTGAGTAGAAGACATCTACGAAAAGAAATCGAATGCACGACGCTATCCTAGATCATAATAATACACTACTATTTCCCATACATCTAGTAATAGCAGGGTAATACTACGTATAAGTGCAATTACTCCGTGTCGTGTCAGTGCCTCATGTGATACTATGTCATATGAAATGAAATGCATGCACCATGAATGTAAAGTAACAAATCCTGAAATCCAGATATATATGTATAAGAACTCTTTAGATGTTATCATAGTAAAGTGTGTATAAGCATCTGAAATCTCAACAATGAAATCCATGGAAATCCGTGTCAAGCATCGACACAACACATGTAACCTCAAGTATCAATATGTCGGGCTCCGTCAGTCCGGATCGGCCCATATCATCAAATCCCACGACACGGTCGGTATCCTCCGGATATCCGCCGCGCCAGACATCACCGGTAGGTAGCCTTCCCCTGCCAGGCTCATCGTCTACAACTCGATCTTCTTGCTCCGGGGTACCATACCGGGCCCACAATGTACCCGAGACGGTTCATCCACTCCTCGAATCGGGTCTCGAAATCCATCAGAAAACATGAAATACTCATGGTGGACGACACATACATCACGAGAAAACTGCATCTTATTTTAAAAAGAGAAGAGGAGAGAGAGAGAAGTTTTTTATATATTTTTGCGGTTTTCCCCAAAAATCCAGAAATCTCATAGAAATCCAAATCTCAAAATCATGAGTAACTATATGATAAGTGTCGGCATATGCCCATAATACTGCATGATAACACGAAAATATGAATGCATGAATGTCTAAGTAATGAATATCATGTCTTATACTTATCATCAGAGAGTGATCACAATATTATATCGGTTTAGTTGTTAACTGATTCTATCAATAAGAGATAATATGATCTAAAGTGTATGTGACATAGCAATTACCGATGATGATGTGTGTGAGCCGGCAAATAAGTGTGCGTGGAATATGCGCATCATCGGTAATGGTGCTGGTATCCTAACAGGTAAAGTTTATACTGATTATAGCAACATATAAAAGAACATGCACCATGATGATTACAGTATGAATGTAAATACAGATGTGCATTATCCACTCCTCTGCGAGATACGAGTACAACTACCACTATGTGAGTCGAACCTAAACCAGTGTCCATCTAACATCCTAAGGAACTAAACCCAATAGACTAGTCAGTAAGAAACTAGAGTCTACCTAAGGTCTGAATCATTATCTCTAATAGTCGGCGATTCCGCCTCAATAGCATCACGTACGTAGTACGGCTTCCTCGAATCAAGAGTGTGGATCAATCATCAAATCTAAGCCTCGTACGGTAAAATCCATCGTACGGCATCCCAATATCGGGGTACGGTCAAGTATCTCCTAGGTGTCTCCTCATTCGTATAATGTCATATGTATCTTATTGTGATTAAGTCATACTTATATGTTATCGGCATCAGGTCACACCAATATAATGTCGTAATCAAGTTATACATATATCATATAGTGATCAGTCACAAGTTACAGCCCAGGTAATATTCTAGCGTCCCATGTACATCAATATTCCCACCACTCTTTATAATTTATATATTCATGTTCATTATCTCATTCTCTAATGATCCGCTAACACTTTATTACGACTGTAGTCAAGAATCACGGCATCAAGCCCAGTTATACTGTTTCATCATACCTCGGATATCATATCACATCAATGAATCACCTATACGTGTTGTATATATGTGTATATACCTATACCTAGTTCTATATATATACACATACACGTACCCCATATCGAGTTTCAGTGTGTGCGTGGGTGTGTTTCTATCTGAAACCTACGAACCTCTTCCAAGGTACTCATCCTCTGATATGGTTTTCCTAAATCGGTCTAGTCCAGCCTAGGGTCAATACTAGGGTCCTACTAGGGTCACGTATGGTTTCCTAATGTCAATAAGTACTAATCCTATTCTACGTTGCGGGGGTGCTAAACGCCATCCACCCGACTTCCCCCCGTAGATATGCATCTACTCACCTGGTCCATGTCTGCCGAAGACAGTGTCGCCATCCTCCTCTTCTTCGCCCGCAGTCCACGTGAGGGTACCTAGACGCAAACATATAAATAGTATCGTAAACCGAATCACATACAAAAGTCAAATGATACAAAGAACAAGCACAGGTTAAAACCTATGTCCCGTCCACGCAAAAGAACCAAATACCGCTCGATATCGGCGTACAAACGCCGATTGATCGAGGTAAAAACCAATAAACAACCCGTAGTTTCAAAACCCATTACTTATAATATAAAACTTGGTTCAAATCATCGGAACCCTAAAATCGATCAAATCATCCAATTCCGAAAACCTTGAAAATGTCAATTCACCGTTTTACTTCAAAACTTGACGTTTAATTAAACTAATGGTCATAATATTCATTAAATAACATAACTAAGTTATAGAAACCATTACCATATTTTTATTACACTAATTTGTATTACAAATAAATTTCTAGTTTGCAATTTTATCAATTTTCCACAACTTACAAGCAAAATTCCACAATTCCACAACAAAACTTGATTTTGCATGAATTAACTTTTCAAACTACAATTTATAATGATGGTAATATAATGAAACCATAAATTAGATTTTAAATCTCATTAATTTAAGAATTTCCAAATTCTAGTTAGCAAAAATAGCATTTTACTTACAATTTATCAATTATCAATAAAAACTAGCAACCAAATTAAGTTTTTCATTCAATTAATATGCTAATATTCTCACTAAAATTACCATCTAATGATAACACCCTTAATAAGAATTTATTTTACCCACAACACATTTTAGAAGAAATCTAGTTAGCTAAATAGTTTAAATTAAACAATTTCGATCAACAATTTATCATACCACCATCATGCAAGAATTTTCCACTCTAAAAGATGTTAAACTAGATATTATAACCCTAATTAATTAACAAAAACCACCTCTTGAATTTTCAAACCCTAACTTGAATTTTAGAATTTGCAATAAGAATTAATCTAATTAATCAAATTATGCTTTAAAAGAAATATCTAATAGAAATAAAACAAAAGAGAAGGATTTATACCTCCACAACCTCATGTCCCAACTTGAAAATGAGCCTCAAAAATACATGCTTTCCCACTCCAAAATCCATGTAGAGAAGAGTAGAGAATAAAGGGTATGAAATAATTAGGTTTTTGTGGAATTTAAATTGGATTTTTGTAGTATTTTTGATGAATTTTGAAATAAAATGAAGTGGGCAATGGGGGGGCTGCCATGGTTGAGGCCGGCCATAATGTGAGGGAGAGGGAGCAAGAGAAAAGAGTGAAGAAAAGTGTGGAAGCTTCATGAAAAGAAACATCACAAAAGGTCTTTTCATGGTTTTAATTATTTATTTATTTATTCCTTCACTATAGCAACTCAAGAAAACTCTAGAAAATAGCAAAAATTTGCAAATAATTTTTGCATGATACATACTAAATTCTAACATGCCATGGTTCATTTTTACAAATTAAAACCATTTAAATTTGTAATTTACACTAATTTAGTGTAAAAATAAAGCTTATGTTAATATTTAAAATAATTAATTTAGGAAAAATATTTTATTAAACTAAAAATTTATAAGTGGCTAAATAAACACTATTTACTAGTAATTACATAATTAAATAGGTATTTTTGAATTTATAATGAAAAACAATTGCGGTTTGATTTTACGAAAAATACATTTTGCTTTACCGAAAATCATAAAATTCACTTAAACAATTTTATTTATTTAATTATTTTTAAAACGTTACAGCAGTGCTCCTAGGGGTATCCCCATGCTCGTCATCCCCGTAGGGATATTCTGCTCGGAGCTCTTCATCTGCAAACTCCGGCACTCGGGCCTTGACGGCATCGAGAGCCTCATGCCAGATGAGGGTGGTGGCCGAGGCTAGGACGGTGTAGAACTGCTCCGACTTCTGGAAGTTCTCCACCGTCTCCGCCGCCCTGAGGTCGGCTCTCTTCGCTGCCTCTACCGCGGCCCCCAACTCCTTTCGGAGGGTGCTCACTGACTTCTTCATGATTCCGACGAGCACCTCGGAGCCCTGAAGCTTGGCCTCGGCGACCTGGGCGACCTCGCGGAATCTGGCCACCTCTTGCTTCGAGGCCGCCGCCTCCTGCTTCGCTGCCGCTGCTTCTTACTTCGCGGCCGCCGCCTCCTGCCTCCCGGCAGCCACCTCGTCCTCGAGGGCAGCGACCCTCGCCATCGTCGCCTCCAGCTCCTGCTTCGAGCTCTCCCCCAGCGAGGAGAGCTCGCCCGCGGCTCGCATCACCGGGGCTATCTCCTCCTCCTCCATCCGGGCGACGATAGCGACGTGCTGGAGGACCTGAAGATTTCGGAGGGGGGTCAGAAAGAAAAAGGGGCACCAAATATCCCAAGCAATGAGACGATATACGAGCGCTAACCTGCAGGGCCTCTTGGGTGCTGGATGCCATTTGAGCCTTCAGCGTCCTTCAGGGACCCGGGACCCGGCCCCCGGCCGACCTCTCCATGTCGTGCAGCAAGCTGTCAGCGACGGAGAGCCCCGAGGGCACCTCAAAACGGAGCCCCCCTTGTCCAACAAGATCGGAGAGGCCAGGGACCGTGGAACTATTTAGGGGAACCTCTTGAGAGACAACGGCGGAGAGCTCGTCTCCACCTCCGAAGCCTGGGCGTCCTTTCCCCGAGCCCTTTTCCTGCTCGGCGCCTGGCCGGGCTCCGGGGCGCGATCCGCACTCGGGCGCTGGGGCGGGACGGCTGCTGGGGGAGCCAGGACCGGAGTATGACGAGAAGATCTGGCCCCTCCGACCTTCGACCCCTTCTTCGGCCTACTCACGGCTGCTCGGAGAAGGTCTGTGTCCATGGTTTCTACACAAAACAAGATATAATGGGATCAGTGACTCAAACAAAGTAAAAACAAATACAAGCTCCTAACTTACCGACGAACTGGGCGGGGCTGAGCCCGGCCCAACTGAGGGCCCGCTCAGAAAACAGCACATCAGCCTGAGGAATAGGCTCCCACGCCGCCACTCTGGCCGCGTCGGGGCCATTGGACGGATTTCCCTGCCAGCACCTATCCCTAGACTACTGGACGGGTACGGGCCAGTCCTCACTCTCTGGCGGCCCGACGAAGAAAAACTTCTTCTTCCAATCATGGATGGAAGAAGGCAGGACGACAACTCCTGACCCGGCTACACTCCCCCGCTGCTTCCTAAAGGAGAGGTAAACCCACTTCGGGTCGCCCGCGCGAGTTCCGGGGTGACTTTTGTAAATAAGAGAGGAGGCAAGAATGGACAGACTGAAGGAGATCGTCTGCAACTTTAACCGGACCAGGAACCCAAGGAGAATCCTCCAGGATTTCGGCACTAGCTGGCCCGGGGCTAACCCAAAGTAATTTAACGCAGCTACCACTTCGGGAGAGAAAGGCATGCGCATTCCGGCCCAAAGGGCTTTCAGGTACAAGGCGATCTCTCTACCTCTCACCTGATCTGCCCTCTCTCCTTCCTCGGCCAATCGTAGCGTGTAGCCAGAAGAAATATGGAAACGAGCCCGAGCGGTGACAAGCTCGTCCTCGTATCTCACTGGGGACGATGCACCAGGAGCGTCCACCGCCACTGCTCCGGGAACCACCCCAGACGCGCCCCCCGGGAAGAGGATCTGACCCAACTTCCCGAAGAGGCTCCAGCCCGGGGGAAGAACCCCTAGTATTTACCCCTACGACATCTACAAACTCCTCAAAGAAAGACATCTGACCTGATGGGAGGAAATCCTTGAGAAGAGGAAACGCTGAGATCCGACCTAAAGGGGAGAGCGCCGAGCTAACAAGAATCAGAATGAGGAAAGTGGGAAGAGAGAGACCCCGAATCAGGCCTCCCCTCGATTTATACAGCCGGCGTCCTCATCCAGCGACGACGGCTGACTCCCGCCAAAACGATTCAGTACACTCGACGGCCACAATCACTCCACCTGTTGCAAGCGCATTGGCAGCATCCCATTGGACGCCAGAAGCCTGCGGCACGTCACATCAGCCAACCGGCACCCAACACGTGGCCTGTCGCTTCAGCAAAAGGGCACACGATCCGGTGCACCCTCTTTAATGCGGAGATCTCGCCCTGATCCGTTGACATCACCCGGAAAAACAACCGATCGCCCATGGACACGCCTGACGATATCTTCGAAAAGAAGCTCACCTCGGGCGACCCGACAAACCACTCTCGACCCGACCCGTCAGCTGGTCGGGACGAGAGTGGGGGGCTAATGATGATGCTCGATATCGGTGATCTCCCAGATTAGGACACGTGGCAGATGACGTATCCCAGGGCTCACAAGAAAGGACCTACAGTGGCCGACCAGACCACTCCTGTGCCCGTCCTGCGAGCAAACTCCGGCTCACCTCCGAGCCCCTAGCACAATTGGCCTCCTCGGCCCCAAAGCTCGTCCCCGAGCTATCACAGGCCCGGGCCTCCTCGGCCCTCTCAGCTCGCCTCCGCGCTCGAGCAGAACCAAGATACCTCGGCTCTCCCGCTCTTCCGTGAGCTCTCCCGCCGGGGTCATCTTCCTTGGTCTCATCGGCTGACCAACAGCACCATTTGCAGGCGTAACCGTCATCCCGCGAATCTCGCCATGAGCGAGATTTCCGCCGGCCACATCCCATGTTCCACGCCATCACGATCCCCTATTAACGAGCATGTCTCGCCATTAATGAGAGGTCCCGCTCATCACGCGGGCGTGACGTCGGGAGCGTAACGGCCAGCGTGATTCTCGTGCCTGCTTCGCCTGCTGCCACCGCTATATAAACCCTTCCTTCAAATGGTCCAAATATGTCATTTTTACTCCATTAAGCCGTTACTTTATTCGGATCTCTAGTCTAACTTGACTGTCGGAGGGTCCTTGGTGGTATAACCATCCCGGGACTTCCTTGTAGGTAGCTCGGCAACCACAACCTCAAACCCATTGAGATCCACACGCTTCAGGAGCGACAGCCTCCAGATCCAATTTCAGCCATCCGTCAAAAAAGCTAAAAACTTCATGATGGAGTGGTTAGATTTGAAGTTCCTCAACATTTTTCTCAGAACTTTAAAATGAATTATGAAATAGACTTTTTCCAATCTAATAGCAAACCATACATGGTGGCGAGGTGAAGGCTGAGCATTCCCATGCATTTTCAACATCATATGCTCTCGGACGTGCTCTCAGACGACCTTGGATTAGAATATTTTGCATCTCGATCTATATCATAAAATTGAGGACGTGTTTGAAATGTGTATGTGTATGTGGCACATGACCAAAAAATGTCCAAAGTGTTACTACGTGAAGCCGTATTAGACATGAACATAACAACAAGTTTAATCAAGATTCATAACATAATAAATGACCATGCATGCTCTACATTGGTTTAGTGATTGTACCTGAAGAGGAAGCAATAGCAAAGCTACAAACCTCAACAAGAAGACAATTTTGCTAGTAAATTTTTGCTAGTCCAGCTTTAGACATGTACACAGCTAGCATGAGCATTAGTCCAACATTTCATTTCGATAAGTAAAATGTAACGCAGGTTATTAAGTGTGCCCAAACATAGGTAAACTCCTTAGGCAAAATTTTCCTAGTCGTCCAAGATAAATAAAACTGAAATCCTAATTTGAGAGAGAGAGAGAGAGAGACCTAGCTAATCAATATATATACTAAGTACTGCCGGCCCGAGATAGAAAATTTTCATGACCGAGTGTCGATGGTTTTATTGACAACTGCACCTTGCTAACATAAGGATGGAGTGAACCATGCAGCTGTCGCCCAGTGACCATACGGCGTCGCCAGATCAAACTGACAGTAGATGGCATTTCTAGGTGGACCATTAGAATCACACCCAAGAGCACAACGGGGTGTATTGTCATTGAAGAACAGGCTGAGGTCCCTAAATATTCCCGCAAGCTTCACCAGCCTCAAACTTGAATCCCCGTGCGCATCATCCTCTAATCTAAAAATCTCAATATGCTCCCTAGTCGGGTTGCGGTTCACATGCGGAGAAATCACGATCACAGGCTCCCCGTCCCACACCATCAGGTAGAAAGGTTTCGGCACTTTCGAAGACGGGATGGTAGTGAGCTTCCGCATAGGTCGGGCGCCTCCGCCTTCGCCTCCGACGTCCCAAACCGTAAGGCCCCTAGAAAGATTTACGGTGTAGAGTTTCCCCTTGTGATAAGCTATAGAATCAGGGTAATAGGCTCCCCAGTGCACTTGTGTCCAATCCGCGTCTCCCAGTCTGCAGTAGACGAGTTTGCTCTGATTACAGAACCCCCTGAAAGAGGCCACGAAGCCGTCTCCGTCTCGCGGGTAAGATTCCATAAAGGCGAGGCAAAAGAAGGAGATCTTGATTTTATTATTATTTAGTAGTGGAGGGAGTTGGATCGTAGATCGAGTGACAGGGTTCAGAAGGAACACGCCGCGGAGGTTTTCTCTGAGAAAGACGATCCATCCGTTGGATGAGTCGCTGACGACGTGGCCGAGGGTTTGGGGGAGGTCGACGGCGTGGACATTGCCATTGGTAGGGTTCAGGAAGGAACATGTGGTGGCGGCGGGATCGTTGGGAAGTATCAAGAAAGGGATTCCTGGTCGGAGACCATGTTTGTTGCCGGAGGAGGAGGAGCGCCATGACCTGCAAACGCTGCGGAATCGGATGAGATTGGAGAGTGTGGTGATCTTACCTGAGATCGATTCGAGCAGCTCTGGAAGAAGATCGGACCATGGAGGAGGAAGGGCCGCCGCCGCCGCCAATTCCTTTCTCGATGAGGAAGGAAAAGAAGCAGACATTGATCGCTGCTGGTTCTAATTAATGAAGAGAAGAGTTGGAGGAATCTAGGGTTTCTAATGACTATATATATATATATATATATATATATATATATATATATATATATATTTTGCTGTATTATACTAGCTAATATTTTGCACATGCATGCATGGGATGCATCTTTGTAAATAAAATTTGATATGGGTGTCTTCGCATCTTAGATAAAGATCTCAAAGATTTTTTATCTTAGTTTATTGTTATTAAGAATATTTTTCAGATCTTATAAATTAATTTAATCAAGCTTAATTAAGATCTTTAATATTCTTCATTATCTGAGCTAAATTTTTAGCAATTTTATTATTTTAACTAAAATGATAATACATATTTTTATTTAAATTAAAAAAAAAACTAACAGATTTTTTTAATTCTTATATTTTATTAATTTAATCAAGTTGGCGAGAAATTATATATTCCTTATGTTGAGGGTAGACTGTGTATATGCAGGCTAGGTGAAAGAGAGGGAAATTCGGGCAGGCTCGGACAGCGTGTGGGGCCTGCACTCTTATATCTCTCTTGTCCGAGCATATACGGTCGGCTTATGTAATAATTTTTCCTGAATCTCATATGTCTAATAAGTTGACACATCATTGTTGCTTAGGTGACATCAAATTAAGGGTTGGTTTTTCAGATGATTCTTAATTCACTTCTTTGGCATTAAAATAGTAGAGATATGGGTAAATCGCTTAATAATATGACAATATTTCACACCTCCTGTAAAAAAAATCTATAGTTTTCTTCTAATGTGTAAATACCACAATGTTCCAAATTGCAATTCTATAGTTTTCTTCGAGTATGTAAATACAACAATGTCCCAAATTGCAGCGGCCTGAACCACCAAGTAGAAATTATCTTCATATCCCTGGTCATAAACAAAAAAATTACGATTAAAAAGAAGGGGGTAATTTATGTTATCTTAATCCATCTTTTTTTCACAAATTCTCCGCATTAAAAACTTTTTAATTCCGAAACTGCACAAGAGATCAATGATGAGGTGAAGACAACTTCTAGAGTCTCACTTCAAGAAAAATATAGTTGTTCCTGCTTTCATCCGACGGAAAAAAATATAAATCCGACGGAATAAAGTTATCTTGTCGGACAAGGTGTGACGTAAAATATTACGACGTGATAAATTTTATTTCGTCGGCTCTTCAATTTTTTCCATCGGTTGCTTTTTTACATCGGTTTAGATATAACGTAATAGGTTAAAAAATCCTGGGCTATTTTGAGTCATTTTCCCTGTATTCTACACTTTTTTCGTCGGATTTATAACTTGTTTCGGTGGGTTTGGCCCGATGAAAAAAGGTATCGGCTAATTTTTTTTGCAGAATTTGTCCGTTCGCACAAACGATACATATTCAATTCAATACAACGATTAAGATATATATTAACCACAAACTCATTTCAATCCACAACAAATTCAATTCAAATATCCACAAAATCAATTCATTTCAGCACAATTTAATTATATACAAATCAATTCAACCATATACAAATTTCAATTCAACAGCGATCAACTTCATCCTCATCCGACTCCATCTCGAGCTGCCTCCGCGCCGTCGTCATTCTGGAACTCGGTAAAATCGAGTATGTACTATAGTGTTATCAAAAGACAAGTATTAGTATATAATATATATTCTCGATAATTATATGAAAATTGTATATAAAATAAAGATTATCAAACTTACATCTGCTACTTTCTTTCCTTGATAGGTAAGCTCTGGATGACCACAATTGTATACAATAGCGATCGACTTCATCATCATCGACTTCGCAAAAGTATATTTAGAGTCACATCCAAAAACAGCCCTACGAATCAAATTAGGTCGTACAAATCAGGTTATGATATCAATGGCGTTAATAAAAGATGGTCTACATCAAGCAGACATTACCTTGCAAATAGACTCCATGTTCCTTCTGATGCTGAATAGAGAGTGAGACACAAGACATAAAACAAACTACCTAATAGATCTCTTGTCACAAATAAACAAGTAACCATCCCAGCCTCTCTCCATCTATACACTCATTTTTCACATCCAAAAAATGGATAGAGGTGAGACACAAGACACATCACTCGCCGACGCTCGATAACATACTTTCATCTTAATTCCAATTTGGAAAAGTATTTCATCGAACGTCGGCAAGTGTTTTGCATTGTGCATCACTCTCTATACATCTTTTCGATGTGAAAAATGAGTGGATAGAGTGAGAGAGACTGTGATGGTTGCTTGGTCTTGTCACGCACCGCTTCCCAAAAGACGGAAGCAGAAAACGTGAGGCAGCCCGCGACGTATTTATTCCGAGAAATTCCTTTCTCGAAACAATTACACTAAGCGTATATAAACAATATAAAAGTGACAAGAAATGACAAGCGAATAAAATTCAACAACAAATTTATTTACATTCAACTTTAACATGTTTAATACATAGATATGATGTCTGGAACAAAAGTACGATAATAGGAAAAGTGCCTAAACAGTGGCATACTGAAAAGCAGAGCTGAAAAGAAAAATATCGGCCTGTGAGGCTAGCTAGTCGTAATCCTCTGCAGTCGGTTCCACTTTCTCGGTCTTTAGATCATCTGACGAACATTCCAAAGAAACAATGATGGGTGGAATGCCTGTCAGCGAACTTTCGTTTGATAAGCCCCCAAAAAAGATGTGATGTATATATATAATACAAGGTGACATGTGATATAGATGAAACATGAACATGAATAACATGATAATGTTAATGGTAATTATGTAAGTATGGCAATGTAACATGAGTATAGCAAGTATAGCATGGTCGTAGAGTGTAGGTATAGGGTACATAAAGTGCATGTAAGTGTCCTAAAATATCTTTACAGGGTAATCTAATTAACGCAAGTTTAAGTGTGAATATCAACCAATCTCAAGAGTATTCCTAACCCAAGAGTAGGACCCCATGGGCAAGAAATCATGGGCCCTCATTCGTGAATTCGTGAATTCATGATTTCGTGATATAAGTATGGGACTCATGAGATTCCGTTGGATTCATACTCAAACTATCCCAACATCCCGTGTATCTAATCTATAGTTAAAGCTACAAGTCTTGATCGAATTCATGAATACAAAAAGTGATATATGATATCAAGTTTCAAAATTGAGTTCATGTAGTCATGTCAAGTGCAAGTCATGTTAATTGTATTCATGGTTCGAGTCAAGTTGAATCAAGTATGTTGATTTAGTATAAATCATGTCAAGTGTTCATGTCAAGTTCAAGTATTCCGGTTCAGGTTCGATTCAAATTCGGGTTCGGGTTTAAGTTCAAGTTTAAGCTCGAGTTCGAGTTCTATGTGATTTGATTTTCCAGAAATTACGATCTACATTTAGGGAGAGAAAAGTGGAGCATCATTGTCTCCGGCACCCCGAAGGACTGACGAGAGAAGACGCGACTCGGACCAATTTACAACCTAAATACATAATATAAACTAGTCTTTTGAATTCTGAGGTATTTATTGATAACTTAGCGGTATTATGTAAATTAAACATTAAATTCTCGAGGAAGTTTTATATAAAATATTCTATTTTGAAAATAAGCTTGAGGGTGTTTTTGATAAAAATATATTATTTAGATTGTCGAGGGTTTTGATTAAAAGATATTTTAGATTTTGTGGTATTTTAGTGACAAAACCTATATTTTAAAAGTTTATGGTATTTTAATGAAAAATCTAACTTTTGGAAAACTTGAGGTATTTTAATAAAACGTAATCTTTTAATTTAGAGTATTTTATTGATATTAGATTTACAAAATTTGCTTTCTTTTAGTCTCGTGTGTGTGTGTTTATATATATATATGATACTTATTTTAAATGTTATTGAATTTCTTTTATTTGTTTAAAACCGTATTTTTTTTCCTTCGAGAACACGCTCCGTGAAAAGCTCCGATCTCACCCACTAGACTCAAGATATACGATAATCCACACCATCTTTTAACAGGGCTTCTTCCCTAAAAGGGTTGTGAAGGGCGTAATTGCCAGGGAAAGGATTTCGGTTTAAAATTCTATGTTTCAAGGGTTAAGGGTATTTTAAGGAAAATTGTGTCTTTTTAAAACAATGTTACAAGTATATGGTCGTGCTATAATTCCAAGGTGTATGTGTGGGATAGGTCGTTACCCTGTGCATGATATCAAAATATTATTTATAAGAGATAATGCAAAGTAGTTCATTACGTTGTTTTTCTTTCAAATCTAAACATCATGATATTGACTAATATTATATAACTATGACAAGAATTTCAACTTAAAGAAATATAAGATTAAAAACAGTTAAATGAGACATGGCTAACAACTGCATGACTGATAATTTTATTTATTATTTTCATTTGTTATTATTTTTTTTATATCAGCATAAAAAATTTTAAGTGATAAGTCAAAATTGTGTGTAACTAAATGGATGTAGTGAAATCGATGTAAAGAAGAAGAAGAAGAAGAAGAAGAAGAAGAAGAAAGGGACTTGCGATTTTACGAGGGTAGCGATTCATGGAAAGTTTGACGAGAATAAAAGAAAAAGATGAAAGGAAAGAGTGAAGGGACTTATGAAATTCGAATACGGCGATAGAGGAAGAGAAGAAGAAGCCCCGATTGGAAGAACCGAGACTGATAATGCACTGAAGATGTCGAGCTTGAGCTTCCGACGACTTGTAGAGCATCATAGCGAGAGAAATGAGAGCATTAGTTGGCTACTTGAAGGAAATTGGCTTCAAAAGGGAACTTGGCTTTTAAGACTTGAGAGAATAATTCTTGAGAGTGAATTTTAGTGTAAGTTCAGCAGGGGAAGGAAGCTAGGATTGTATAATATATATATATATGGGAAAGAACAAGAGGCATGGTGAATTAAAGATAATTAAAATGTATTAAATTAGTGTAAATTGAATAGTTGAAGAGACCATCAGCTCTTTGGATCAAAACAGGAATTTTAGTATATGAAAAGGTGTGGGGGGGGGGGGGGGCTAAAGATGAATGGATTGAGTCCAAACGAAGCAGGTGGGGCTGATGAGCCTGGCTAGAGGGCGGCCGGAACATGGGGTTTGGGGTCGGGGTTTGGTTCATGAGCTCCGTTGGGTTCAAATAGCCTATTTAAATACCTTTTTCTGTTATAATTTTTCATAACCCTGTGTAATGCTCGTGCAAACTATTGGGCTCCCAAAACGACAAAAAAGAATAAAATAAAATAAAATATTGATGCTGTTGGAATTTGAACACATGGGCTATGAGACAACAACATAGAGACTTAACCACTAGTATATAAGAAGTTCTTTGCACATATTTAGCAAATATTAAATATATGCTAAAACAAGAAAGGAAAACAATAAAAGATAATTAAAAGATATATGAAATTTGGGATCGTTACATCCTATCCACCTTAGAAAAATTCGTTCTCGAAATTTATACAAGGAGGATATTGTATCCGATTCAAAGAAATAAGGTGATCGAGCGAAAGATGATGAAAAGTTTACGCCTCCATTTCCGTTACGTCGATCCACGATCAATGGGAAATCAAGAAAGGATTCAAGGGAACAGGATTCAAGAATGCAGTCGTTACAGTTTACCCTCCTTAAAAGAATTCCGTCCGCGAAATTCTTTCAAAGAGTATGTTGCAACAATCACCGAAAGTCTAAGGATGATATCGTTTTCGAGCTCCGTCGATCGATACTCCAACCGGTTGAGCTAATAGGCCTATAAGATACAAGTAGAAGGGTAAACTGGAATTAAGGATTCAAAAGTCGAGAGGATAAATTTAAGGAAGTCGAAAGTAAAGTTTAAGATAGATTCAAGAAATAGGATGAGATTCAAGGGAATTAAAATGTAAAGAATTTAAAATTGTTGAATCTTCATCTTTCATGTATCATATTGCTTATGACTTCATGCAGAACTGATCTGCATGAGTCACCAAGAAAACCTGTAATGTCTCGCTTCCTAAAAGACAGAAGCAAGAAATATGACGAATCCCGCGACGTATTTATTCAGAGAAGGTCTTTTTTCGAAACAAATACGCTAAGCGTACATAAGAAATATATAAGTGATAAGAAATGATATGTTAATAAAATCCAACGACAACTTTATTTTCATTTAACTTCAACAGGTTTAATACATGGATATGATTTCTGGAACAAAAGTACAATAATAGCAAACAATGGCATACTGAAAGGAAGAGCTGAAAAGAAAAACTAGGGATCGGCCTATGAAGCTTGGTCGTAATTCTTTGCAGTCGGTTCCACCTTCTCAGTCTCTAGATCATCTGACGAATATTCCAAATAAACAAATATAGGTGGAATGCCCGTCAGCGAACTTTCGTTCGGTAAGTCTCCAAAAAGAGGTGTGATGCGTGTGTGTATGTATGTATAATGCAAGGTGACTGTTTCCCCCAATCAGAGCAAAACTCTGTTTGAATTTCAAATATTCAAAAGTTGAAGCAACGCTTCAAATCCCTTGCGCTGCGCGCAGGGCGCCACGTGTCAAAATCAAACACGCCAGCGCAGCGCGCCCAATCAGAGCAAGGCTCTTTTTAAAACAAAATTAAAGGAAGCAACGCTTCAGTTGCGTAAGCGCTGCGCTGCGCGACACGCGTCAGCGCAGTGGCGCTAGCGCAGTTGCGCTGCGCTCTGCGTTGCGCGACACGTGGCAGCGCAGTTGCGCCGCGCTCTGTGCTGCGTGACACGTGTCAAGAGCTGGGGCGTTTGCGCCAAACAGAATTAAAATTCTAGTAAGATCCTTCTGTTCTTATTAAAACAAGAAGATTGTCTTCTGTAAAACAGAAGCTCTTGGATCAAAGATCCAACGGTGGGGAAAATTCCCCAAATCACTCAGAGAATGATCTCTTTAACAAATTTAACAAATTAATGGGCACTATATAAAGGCCCCTAGACCCCAATTCAAAAGACATCAACATAGAGGAAGAACATCAAGAACTTCAAAAACAACAAAACAGAGAGAACTCTGAAGAAGAAGAAAAAAAGGTAAAAACCTTTATAAAAAAAAAGAGAAGAACTTCTTCTGAATAGATCATTGATCTAAGAACAAAATCAATGATCTTTAATAAAAAATAAATAATAACAGTGCCTTGCACTTTTTTATGAACCATTGGTTCTGAAATCTTAAAGATTCTCAAGTTATTGAAACAGTGTCTTGCACTTGCAAAAACTGCACTATTGCGCTCCTGGGTTGGCGCAAGCCACCAGAGAGCGCCACGTGTCAGCTCGAGAACCACTTGCGCTATGCGCTTTTAAAAATAGAGCATTGCTCTTTAAAGTTGGCGCACCTCACCGGAGCGCGCCACGTGTCAGTAGCGCAACAGCGCAGCGCACTGACGCAGCGCACGGCGCTGTTGCGCTTGCGCTCACCAGAGTATGACACGTGTCACCACGACAAGCGCTTGCGCTCAGTAATTGGCGCAAAGCGCCTGACAAACCACTGTCAAGTAATTAATGCACTGCATTATTTACAGAAGGGCCAAGCCCAATTAAAAAGGGCCTAACAGGCCAAATTAAATGCAATGCATTATTTTAAAGAAGGGCAGAGCCCAAACAGATGCTCTGCATCATTTATAAAGGGACAAAGCCCAAATCAGAAAGGCCTAGCAGGCCAGAATGAAATGCAGTGCAGGCATAATAGGCCAAAGATAAAAACGTTGAATATTCTCAACTGGACTTAGCCCAATCATGGCCGTAAGTCTTCAAATTAAATTGACTGAGCACGGCTGCTCTCTTAAATCAATTTACATCCGGTGTAAGGGTACATCTCCGAACTCCTCTGACACCTATCGTTGTAATCCCTCAACGACGTCAGAGAGGTGCCGGGTCCCGACGACCATACATGCGATGGACCACTATGTCCCTAAACTGGAGATGGACCACTATGTCCCTAAACTGGAACAATAGAGCCCCCAAATGCTCTTTTGTCGGATCTAAACGATCTCGTTTAAGTTGATCTTAGCCTCAAATACGGCTAATGTTTCCTTAAACCTTCAAACAGACTTTAGTCCCAAATTGGACTATAGATCCCCCAATCGACTTTGGTTCAAGGGTACATCTCCGAACTCCTCTGACACCTATCGTTGTAATCCTTCAACGACGTCAGAGAGGTGACGGGTCCCGACGGCCACAAATAACATGGACCACCATGTCCCTAAACTGGCAATGGACCGCAATGTCCCTAAACTACCTATGGACCACTACGTCCCTAAACTGGAACAATAGAGCCCCCAAATGCTTTTTTGTCGGATCCAAACGATTCCGTTAAGTTGATCTTAGTCTCAAATTAGACTAACGCATCCTTAACAAACGTTTAAGTTGATCTTAGCCTCAAATATGGCTAACGTATCCTTAAACCAAAACACCAAACCCAAATATAAGAAAATACGGATTTGGACTAATCCACGTCCTACGGGCGACGACATAAATTAGTCTCCGTATACAATCCACGGGCAACCACAAACAAAACAAACACCCACGACATGAAGTGAAATTCTGGAGAAGGAGAAAGTTATTACCGCGATACGGTAACGTAATTAACTGCAGGGGCTTGCGCCTGCAGGGAAGAGCGTCCCCAGAATCAAAAACCCCTCAAGCGAGGGGGAATCTGATGAAGTCTGCTACATCGGCCGCATCCGTCTAAACCTCCGATACACGGTGCCATAAATCAACTTGGCATCTTCGGAGAGGTGGACGGATAAAACCAAATAGCATCTGCCCCCAGATTCAGGCAAGACGTCAGTCTTTCCCGGTTTCCGGCGGTAAACAGTGACATGTGATATAGATGAAATATGAACATGTATAACATGACAATATTAATGGCCACTATGCATGCATGGTAGTGTGACATAAGTATAGCAAATAAGTATAGCATAGTCCTGGAGTGTAGGTATAGGATATATGAAGTGCATGTAAATGTCCTAAAAGGTCTCTACAAGATAATCTAATTAACATAAATCTAAGTGTGAATGTCAACCAATCTCAAGATTATTCCTAACCCAAAAGTAGGGCCTCAGGGGCAAAGAATCACGAGCCCTCATTCGTATAAATGTAGAAATGATAATGACACGTGTATAAATTGAATCAACCAGCGCTCAGTAAGTCCCCAAAAAGGATAAGTGTAGAAATGATAATGACAAGTGTATAAATTGAGAACTACAATCATTAAGCTATGAACGAGTAACACTAATAATTAAGCATAGTAAATCTATGTAACATGGCAGTTCTATATAACATGCAGTGTAACACGAGCTTGGAAAACAAGTATATAAGCATGACAATATATATAAGCATGGCAAGATATATAAGCATGGAAATTCTATGGATATGGTTATTCTATGCTAACGTGGTTGTTTATAATTTGATAAAAAAAAAAGGTAAACGTGGATACGAAAGGAGTCCAACCCTAGAGGCCTTCATTGTATAGGATGCTGGGGATATATATATATAAGGCAATCTTGCTCGATATGATAATATGCTATTTGGTTTGTCTTTATCTTAACATGCGGTGTGTTTTACTTTGTATTTCATATCTTGTATACATGTTGATAAAGCCCGTAGGATCTTTGCATGACTATCTGCGTTGTGATGGGTGGACTGTTTAGTGCACTTGAATTTGCAGAATCATTCCATTTTGCTCCCAGATTTTCAACAGTCCAAAAGATAAAAAAATTGGTGGACTTTTTTGCCTTGATTTTCTCGAGATCCGCGTTGTTAACTTGATTCTCGTGCTGCTTCTCTCATGCTTTGTGCTTGAATGACCCTTACTTGACTTTTGTCACCTGAACTGGTAAGCGACACCTGGTGGATGGTGAGCGGAACCCGTATTTTAATCTGTTGTTAGCAGTTGTCCTGAATTTGTCGTGATTGTTCATGATTTTCATTGTTTTGGACCGAGAACCTGTAACCTACAATTATGTAGCAAACACGGATCAAAATTACCTACATATATGCAATGCGATCAAGAATGGATGGTATAAAAGTGCAAAATTCTGATATGATCAGTAACATGATGGGATATATATACCTAACGTCTAATTTTGGATAGGATTTTTTAAAATATCAGTTTGATAGCGGGGTTTTTGAAAATATGAAAGTATAGATTGGAGCATATAAAAAAAACACCTATAATTTTATACCCTCGGTGTATTAAAAATATGGTTTTTTTTATTTTGGACCCCCAAACTCCAATATTTTCAAAAATGACATTCCAAACTCATTTTTTCTAAAAAAGTACACATAATTCTTCTCCGTTGACTAAAAAGACCCTTCCGTTAATGTGTGTAAGTTTAGGGGTTAGTTAAGTTAACTAAGTTTAAATTAAATATTTGATGCCATTTAAATTAAATATTTGATGTCATTTAACACATCTTCTTCCTCCTCTCGCTTCCCGTTAAAACCTGTATGGCCTCCTCCTCCCCTCCTCTCCATCACCCTCTTCTTTCTCTTCTTCTCTCCTTTAAAACTCTCTCCTCTCCATCACTCAACTTCTCCATTCATTTTAACCCTCAATGCTCTATGCCTCCTTCTCCATGCACCAAGCACCATGCACTCCCTACCGCTGTGGCCGTAATCAGTTCCTCCAAAAAACACCCTCATCCTCATCCTCCTCCACTTCCCCTTCTCCTCCATCATGCCTTAACCCCCTCCACCTCCACTTCTCCTCTTTTGATCCACCGCCACGCGTCACTTCTCCCCTACTATCTCCTTCCTCTCTCCCGTCCTCAGTCTCTTTCCGTTCGTATTTGATGTTAATTGGATGTCAATCCATAAGTAAAACAACCATAATGACTATAATTATATCTAATTAATGGAGTTTGGATGTTCATTGAATGTCAGTTAACCAGGGGATCATTTTAGTTAACTTTAGATATTTGGGTGTCCTTTTTAGAAAAACCGAATATGGAATGTCTTTTTTGAAAATTTAGAAGTCTGGGGTCCAAAATTAAAAAAAAAAACAAAAAATTATAACATTTTTGTGTTCTTTTTATTGTCGCCACCAAATTATTTGATATTTTCAAAAAAACGCACTAAATATATACTATTTATAAAAACAACACCAAATTCTTTAAAGTTATTTAAAAAGGACACATCTATCAGCTTTCCAGCAGCCAAGGACGACAGAGGGGAGACATCTAATCCTCCTCCGGCTCTTTCAGTAGCCAAGGAAGAAACCATTTCCAAGGCCGCACTGGATGACTATATAGCTCAACAAATACGAGCTCATCAGGCGAGTGAAGCGGCTGGGCAAATTGTTAGAACTGGACGACCCTATCCGGGCTGGTATGACCAAATCAGTTACCCGCCGGGATATACGATCCCTAAGTTCCACATATATAAAGGGACAGGGAATCCGCATCAGCATGTCGCTCAATTCAGGGCCTTATGCGGCAATACTGGAGGCGATGACAAATTGTTGCTTCGCCAATTCGTCGGCAGCTTAGCAAAAACAGCCTTTGAATGGTATTCGGAGCTACCTAACGACTCTGTCAAAATATTTGCGGAGATGGAGCTACTGTTTACACAAAGATTCGCGAGTGCTAGTGAACGCACCCCGATAACAGTACTGATAAATGCCAGGATAAGGCCAGGCAAAACGTGGGTCCAATACGCAACACGATGGCGGAACCTATGGTCGAAATGCGAACAATGCATAGAAGAGGCACCTGCGGTAGGCATGTTCGTGGGCACTCTCGATCCGCAAGCGACCATCTCGCAATTCATGATGTTCTTCAGGCCGACCACCTTCCAGGCCTTAATCGACAAATTTGCCCAAATGGACCGGATGGGCCATGGACCGTCTCCTCCAAAACCAGACTCTCGAAATGAGAAAGGAAAAGGGAAAGTGATCGTCGTCGCCGATGCTCAACAGCAGCCGAGCAACTCAAAGCCGGTCGTTCGCCAAAACGACGTGCGTCTACGCCCATCCCTCGAGGAGAGACTAGGACGTCCTTACTCGTTTCCTCAGAATAAAACGAGAAGACTGTTTGAGCTGGCAGTACGCAATAGACTTATCAATCTGCCGAATCCAAAACGCCTGTCGCAGCCAGGTGATCTCAATAATCCCGATTATTGCCCTTACCACCGAACGGTAAGTCACCCGATCGAGGATTGTTTCATCTTTAAGGGATGGATCGAGGATCAGTACCTACAAGGAAAGTTTGCGCTGTCTGAAAACTGGAAGGTAAACCCACCACAGCCGCACACTCCAAAGAAGACGGACACGATGGGGGCAGCTTGTTCTTTTGTTGAGGACGAAAACGATGGAGAAGACTCATCAGATGAATCCGAAGACTACGTAGCGAGTTGTCATGTGATCTCTCACTCATTGGCGGATGATAAAGAGGCTCCTTGCGCCGAGAAACCGAGGGCGGACCCTGAACCAGAAATTCCGCGGCCGTCAGACGAGTTGATCGATGCCTTCCTGAATGAGATTCGTCTGAAAGTTAAAGCCAATCAAGAGCGTGAGATGGCCATACTGGAAGGAGCCAAACACCGACGACTGGACCAAAGAGTCGAGGCACTCCCGTCAAATCAAAAGCCATCCGCTGCGGATAAAAACAAATTCAAGACGAGGAAAAGGTTTGCTAAAGCCCTGTCAGCGGGAATGAAGCTACCACCCTCTGAAGAAAATACTCTCGGTGGAGTGGAGATACATCTTAACTTCTGCTTGTATCATCAGAAGATCATACATTCTACCGAAGACTGTGACTCCTTTAAGTGTTGGTGGCAAGGGTATGTCGCTCAAAAGCAACACTTCGACAGGACAAAGCGTGAAGCTCGTAGACATCAGAAAAATGCGATAGATGAGCGCAAAAGAGCCGCCGCCGACTGTCACATAGCCGACTCCAAGGGATCGCAAATTATCACCTTCGGAAGTGACTCCGACGAAGAAGCTGCCCTCAACCCTCTCCTCAAGGAATCCATTTAAAAAATGAAAGAATTGAGGAGTTGCAAGAACGTTCAGCCGTGCAATCGCACGCTACTCGGAAAAAATCTCGGCCTCGCAAACAAAGGATCGAGCAAAAAGGATAAAGAGAAGGGAAAAACAGCCCTCGTAGCCAATACTCAACAGCAATCGAGCGGCCCTAAACCGGTCGTTTGCCGAAACAACAAGCGGCAACCCCTCCAAGAAAAGTTGAAACGTCCTTACTCGTTTCCTCAAGATAATACAAGGAGACCGTTCGAGCTGGCAGTGCGCGACAGACTCATCAATCTGCCGAGTCCAAAACGTCCATTGCGGCCAGGCGATGTTAACGATCTTGATTATTTCCCTTACCACCAAACGGTAGGTCACCTGATCGAGGATTGCTACGTCTTTAAAAACTGGGTTGAAGATCAATACCAACAAGGCAAGTTCGTCATCTCCGAAAACTGGAAGGTGAGCCCACCACAACCGCACGCGCCGGGAAAGATGGAGACGCCGGGGGCATCATGCTCATTCATAGGGAAAGCCCCATAGACCGAAAAGTCAGTAAACTAGAGCTTCGCCTCAAATACGGCGATGACGGACCGAAACGTCCTTAAATTAATGATGGACCGCAATGTCCTAAAACTTGCAAACGACCGAAACGTCTTTAAACTACTACCGCAGAATCCTTAGGCGGACGAGATAAAAAAAAAGGAATAAAGAATAAAATAAATAAAAAAAATAAAAAAACGGTATGTCCATAAGCAAAATGGGCACGGATGAAAACCCGAAAGGGCTCCTTGAGTAAAAACAACAGGACTACCGGCGAGTGTTTGTGAAAACCTGAAAGGGCGCAACCTCGTTAGAAAAAAAAAAGAATAAAAAAAAGAGGAAAAACGGTATTTCCATAAGCAAAATGAGCATGGATGAAAACCCGAAAGGGCTCCGTGAGTAAAAACAGCAGTACTACCGGCGAGTGTTTGTGAAAACCCGAAATGGCATAACCTCGTTAAAAGACACTTGCAGGGTCCTCTCGACTTTGTAAGGAGAAACCATCCGCGTGAGATCCTTACGACTCACAGGGAAGCAACACACTTAGGGATCCTCACGATTCCTAAGGTGAAATTACACTTGCGAGATCCTCATGACTCGTAAGGAGAATTCTCTTATGGGACCCTCACGGCTCATAAGGTTTGAAAGTCTTAAGTTACAGAGACCTGAACCTGTTCTTAAGCAACCCCCACAACCTTCGATATGGCTCTACAAGTGGCTTGTTTCCCCCAATCAGAGCAAAACTCTGTTTGAATTTCAAAAATTCAAAAATTGAAGCAACGCTTCAAATCCCGTACGCTGCGCGCGACGCGCCACGTGTCAGAAGTTGATACGACAGCGCAGCGCCCAAGGCAGCGCGCCCAATCAGAGCAAGGCTCTATTTAAAACAAAAATTAATTGAGGCAACGCTTCAGTTGCGCAAGCGCTGCGCTGCGCGACACGTGTCAGCGCAGTTGCGCTGCGCTGTGCGCTGCGCGACACGTGGCAGCGCAGTTGCGCTTGCGCAGTTGTGCTGCGCTCTGCGCTGCGTGACACGTGTCATGGGTTGGGGCGTTTGCGCCAAACAGAATTAAAATTCTAGTAAGGTCCTTCTGTTCTTGTTAAAACAAGAAGATTGCCTTCTGTAAAACAGAAGCCCTTGGATCAAAAGATCCAACGGTGGGGAAAATTCCCCAAATCACTCAGAGAATGATCTCTTTAACAGACTTAACAAATTTATGGGAACTATATAAAGACCCCTAGACCCCAATTCAAAGCATCAACATCGAGATACATCAAGAACTTCAAAACAGAGAGAACTCTGAAGAATTTTGAAAAGAACTCAAGAAAAAGGTAAAAACTTTTATAAAATAGAAGAATTTCTTCTGAATAGATCATTGATCTAAGAACAAGATCAATGATCTTCAATAAAAAATAAATAATAACAGTGCCTTGCACTTTTTATGAACCATTGGTTCTGGAATTTCATAAAAATTCTTTTCTTGAATCCAAAATTGGATCAAGTTATTGAAACAGTGCCTTGCACTTGCAAAACTGCACTGTTGCGCTCCTGGGTTGGCGTAAGCCACCAGAGAGCGTCACGTGTCAGCGGCGCAATAGCGCACTGACGCAGCGCACTGCGCTGTTGCACTCGCGCTCACCATAGCGTGACACGTGTCACCTCCACATGCGCTTGCGCTCAATGATTGGCGCAAAGTGCCTGACAAGCCAATATCAGACAGTTAATGCACTGCATTATTTACTGAAGGGCCAAGCCCAATTAAAAGAGGCCTAACAGGCCAAATAAAATGCAATGCATTAAAAGGGCAGAGCCCAAACAAAGCAGATGCTCTGCATCATTTATAAAAGGGCAGAGCCCAAACAAAATAGATGCTCTGCAGGCCAAAACAAAATGCAGTGCATTATTAAAAAGGGGCAAAGCCCTAGCACAGGCCTAATAGGCCAAAGATAAATAAAAACGTTGAATATTCCCAACTGGACTTAGCCCAATCATGGCCGTAAGTCCTCAAATTAAATTGACTGAGCACGGCTGCTCTCCTAAATCAATTTACATCCGGTTCGAGGGTACATCTCCGAACTCCTCCGACTCCTATCGTTGTAATCCTTCAACGACGTCAGAGAGGTGACGGGTCCCGACAACCACACATCAACACGGACTGTGGGGTCCTTAAACTCATGGACTTATGCGTCCTTAAACCAAGAAATGGACTGTGGGGTCCTTAAACCCACGGACTTATGCGTCCTTAAACTAACGGACTAATGCGTCCTTAAACACACCCATATGGACTGTGGGGTCCTTAAACCCATGGACTTATGCGTCCTTAAACTACCAATGGACCACCATGTCCCTAAACTGGCAATGGACCGCAATGTCCTTAAACTACCTATGGACCACCATGTCCCTAAACTGGCAATGGACCGCAATGTCCTTAAACTACCTATGGACCATTACGTCCCTAAACTGGAACAATAGAGCCCCCCAAATGCTCTTTTGTCGGATCCAAACGATCCCGTTAAGTTGATCTTAGTCTTGAATCAGACTAACGTATCCTTAACGAACATTTAAGTTGATCTTAGCCTCAATATGGCTAACGTATTCTTAAAATAAAACACCAAACCCAAATCTAAGTAAATACGGATTTGGACTAATCCACGTCCTACGGGCGACGGCATAACTTAGTCTCCATATACAATCCATGGGCATCCACAAACAAAACAAACACACACGACACGAAGTGAAATTCTGGAGAAGGAGAAAGTGGCTACCGCGATGCGGTAGTGTAATTAACTGCAGGGGCTTGCGCCTGCAGGGAAGAGCGTCCCCACAATAAAAAAAACCCTCAAACGAGGGGGAATCTGACGAAGTCTGCTACATCGGCCGCATCCGTCTAAACCTCCGATACACGGCGCCATAAATCAACTTGGCATCTTCGGAGAGGTAGATGGATAAAACCAAATAGCATCTGTCCCGAATCTCAGGCAAGACGTCCTCACGTCGTCGCCGCCATTCGGAGGGGAACATGGCTCAATACTGACCCTTGTACACAATCCACGGGCGCGAATAAACATCTCCCTGACCAAGTCCCACCCGTGGCTAGGGATATGTCCATATGGTGAACAACCCTTATAAGTCCTCTCGACCTATAAGGAGAAAACCCTTTTGTAAGATCCTTACGACTTACGGGGGAATATACACTTAGGAATCCTCAGAAATAACTTTGTGAGACCCTTACGGCTTATGAAGTCAAAAGCCTTAGTCGACAGGACCCTAACCCTGTTCGCTAAGCCACCTTTGTTCGACATCGACAGAGGCAAATGATGATTCGCTCCTGACAATATCTCAGTTGTAGCGATGCTGATGCCTAGACAGGTATCAAATTCCAAGCCCTTTCACGGCAAATGATGATTCGCTCCTGGCAATATTCCAGTCGCGGCGATGCTGATGCCAAGATTGGTATCAGATCCCAAATCCCACACTCGCGATAGAAAAATCAGCGAGCCATACATGCATACGAAATAGCCGAAATATTGGGGCAACTTGCAAATAAAAATCAGCAAGTAAAAAAAAAGTGTATACATGCAAAATAGCCGAAATGATTGGGAAACTCGCAATAAAAAGCAGCGAGTGAAAGTAAAATAAATAGCCGAAATGATTGGGCACCGCGAAAAATAGCCGAAATGATTGGGCAATCGCGACCTTCGCGATATAAAAGCTGAAATGATAGAGCATCGCGGAAATAAAATAATAATACAAAAAAAATGATGAATGAAATTTATGCCCTACAGGCGATAGCATAGCAATCTCTGTATACAATCCATGGGCGCAAACAAAGAAGGAGACACATCTTCCCTCCCCATGCTCCATCAGAAAACGGAGCCAAGTCTTGACGGTAACTCATATAAAACCTGAAAGACGATCGGAGATCATCCCACACCAGCGCGGAGTGGTCACCACCTCGACGTCCGTTTCAATACAACAGACGAGATGTCACAACAGCGTTCTTCCTCCAACAGGACTTGGACGTGACAAAGCAAACGAAGCGAAGGCCAAATTCCTAGCTTCAGGGTCTTAACGGCAAGTCATATAAAGCCTGAAAGACAATCGGAGATCATCTTGCACCAGTGCGGAATGGTCACCACCGCGACGTTCGTCTCGATACAGCAGACGAGATGTCACCCCAGCATTCTTCCTCCAGCAGGGTTCAGACGCGATAATCAAACAGACGGAGCCACGGCAAAATCCCTGGTTCCAAACCTCGACGGTTCACCAGCAACCTAGAGACAACCGCGACGTTCGTCTCGATACAGCAGACGAGATGTCACCCCAGCGTTCTTCCTCCAGCAGGGTTCAGACGCGACAATCAAACTAACGGAGCAACAGCAAAATCCCTAGTTCCAAACCTCGACGGTTCACCAGCAACCTAGAGACAACTGCGACATTCGTCTCGATACAGTAGACGCGATGCCAGCAAACGAAGCAAAGGCCAAATTCCTAGCTTCAGGGTCTTGACGGCAACTTATATAAAACCTGAAAGACTATCGGAGATCATCCCACACCAGCACGGAGTGGTTATGACTCATCGGGGCTCTCCAAAATGAGCCTAACCTCAAGTAAAAAGCGGCATGGCAAAATTCCTAACGCTTGCTCTTCCGACGGTCAAACTGCCAAGGAGGATTTCTTGAAGACGTCTTGTCCAGCCCCCGAAGGGATCAGAGACACGGCAGTCGCAGGGCTACTCGAACAACACGATTGCCTATCGAGGAATATATCAGCTGATGCGACGGTATGACGGCCAAAACCCTAAGTACCACAGACCCTAACGGACTTCTGTCGTAAAGAGCAGAGGTTAACTGTGACGTTAGGATATTCTTGCGAGAAATGCTCGATTCGTCTCGACTTGTGAAGAAATTGATGTCTTTGCGAGAACTTCTCGATGCGGCTCGACTCGTAAGATAAAGCCTTAGGCAGCAGGGATTAAAAAACTTGTTTCCTGAGCATTGGGACCCTGCAAGTCGGTCTAAAACGGTCTCTTGCATACTATTCACGGGTCTCACTCTCCAAAGTCGAATCTCGATAAGGAGGGAAACAACCGCATACGGGTCCTCTCGACTCGTAAGAGGGAAAATTCTCTTATAGGATCCTTACGACTTATAAGAGAAAACGCACTTAGGAATCCTCACGATTCCTAAGGAGAAAATCCACCTACGAGATCCTCTCGATTCGTAGGGAGAAAAATCTCTATGAGACCCTCACGGCTCATAGAGTTGAAAAGTCTTAGGCAGCAGATCTGAACCTGCGGCCTAAGCCATCGCTATCTCTTGAAGAAACTAAGATGCTTACTCTATTATCTGTCAACCATGTTTATTAAGACAGCATGCTGATAATAAGAGATAGGGAGAAAGCAAAAGAGCATACAAGACAATGCAAAGAAAAAATTTGTATCTTTATTTATTAATTTAATCAAGTACAAGGTGAATCGTACAAAAGAATAAAGAATGGATACATTTTATTCGAAAAAGAAAAATTTTACAAGTATATTGATACAAAGGCAGCTACTGGGAAGGAAGCGTCTTAAATAGCCCTATCAGTTGTTCGCGCACTTCCTTCCATGCCTTTTCCTGATCGGCCACCACAACCAGTTCCGCCTCCACTTGAGCCCGTTGCTGCAAGAAGGATGCAAGCTGCTCCCCAACGGCCTGCTGAGCTGCTTCGCGGCCTTGGGCATTACGCTCGGCAGCGTCGAGTTTCTGCTTCAGGTTCAGCCCATTTGAGATGCGTTCCAGGAGGCCCTCGAAGATAGCCTTCACTTGGGCAGCGTTAGCCTCAACCTCAGCACACAGACGAGCCATCTCGCTCGAGGTCTTTTGGCATTCCCTCAGCCGTAAAGCCGCTTCTTGTTCCAGGTGACGGAAGTAAGAAGCGCTTTGCTCGATCCATGCTGCTCTTTGATTGCTTACGGCTAAGGTCTCAGGAGCAGGGCGCATAAAATCCGACTGATGCAGGCGGACCTCGATTTCCCTGCAGTGGTTGACCAAAGCTCAACGACGCCTCCATTATGGAAAGTCACAAGCGCCGCCAACATCGGGTTAACCTCCGCAGCGAAATCCGCAGCAGATGGGAGAGCGTCTGCGTCAAGCTCCTCGACTTATCCGCTCAGCATGCCCAAGCTCATAACAGCACCCTTTGAAGACGGACGTCTCAGGAAAGGGCATGCCGGCATTATGACGCGAGACTCAAAGGGCGCCGGGATCGGAACGACAGCTGAAAAAACAAAATACGATTAGATGACAGTTCAAGAAATACAAAAAAATCATTGATGAGATAGTTTACTATACCAGCTGCAGCGGGCGGCAAGGCCGGTGGCGCGACCGATCTCTCATCCCCTCCTTCGATTTGTAGCACTGCAATCAGGACAAGGGAAAGTTAGAAATAATTCCATCACTAAAAAAGGAAAGACATCAGTTGGAAACTATACTCACTAGCGCCACTGGAGGAAGAAGCGAGTTTAGATGGGAAGGAGAAGTGCGGGTGCAACACCTGATAGAGATGATAAAAAAGCTCTCCTGAAAAGATGCAATAGTACGACATTAGCACATAAATTATGCGGCTGAAAGATAAAACTAATGGGTTGCAAATCCATACCTTCCAACATCTGCGATGGTACAAGGGAAGGCTGAGAGGTGACCACCGCCAAGGTAGTAGTTGACGGTGCTCCCTCGAGCAATGGAGCATCAGCACTGGCCGCACCTGCGTTAAAAACAAAGATAAACTTGTCAGAAAGGATTGCAAGATAAAGAAAAAAAGGACAGTAACCCGAAATTTACCTGATGAGCCGCCAGCCGAGACGGAAGCGTCTCCCTCCTCCATCGACATAAGTCCACCTCCCGTGGCCTCATCACCAGACTCTACGGGGCCCGTCGTCGTGCTCGTGAGGCCAGGAGACGGTGGAGGACCGTAGGCGGGGAGAGCAATGATCGAAGCATTGCCAGACTCTTGAGAAAGAGCGGCCGGCTCGTCCTCAGGAATCATGCCCGCCTCACCCGCTACTCCCTCGGGCTCGGCGGTCGCCATTGTCTCATCCGCCGTCACCATGGGATCGCCGGTCTCAGGCGCCTCGTCCGCCGCTGCCCCAGGCTCAGTTATAGCGGTCGTCTCATTTGCCGCCACCTCAGGCTCGGCATCAATGACCTTCTTTGGTGCAGCTCCCTCAGCCCCCAGCTCAGGCTCAGCAACCCCGGCGACGTTGCCCACCGTCAGCTCGAGTTCGGCCGGTGCCTCTTCCTCTGTCCCCTTAGGTTCGACGGTCTCCGCCTCCCCTTCGGTTGGACTTGGCCCTGCAGGACAAGATATATAAGAACCGACAAGTTTACAATTCTTACAAACAAATCTTGAAAGATACATTACCTGAGGTAGACTTATCATTTGCCCCGCGAGATGCACGCGCCACCTGTCTGCGAGCTGTGGACAAGGCGACCGGGGCTCTTCTGAGGGGGTATCAGCACGAGGGACGGTGCTTGGGCCAGCTCCCACGGCCAAAGCAGCCCTGCGTGCCTTCGCCTCGCGCCTTAGCCTCTTTCTCTCCTCCTGAGCCGTTGAGACAGACCTCTTCAAAGCCTCCTTCATTGAGACGTCCTCGTCTGTGAACAGGGATGCCTCCAAATCCTTCAAGGCATCCCTCGTCGACTTGTCGAGTTGAGGCTCTCGCGGCAGCCCCGAGGAGACTGGGACTTCAGTAGCGGGCCCGGGGAGAGTCCCCACATCAGCTGGCGCAGCCCCTGCAAAGAAGCAAAGGAAGAAGGTTAGGTTGACCATCAGAAAAGAGTATAAAAACTTAATAAGGCGAGACGTACCGATGCCCATTAAAGCACGCTTCTCTTCCTCCTCCTGGAAGGTTTTTAAAGAGGCAGCGACGGCTTCTTCGGTAGTGACACCTGTTAAAAAAGGGGGAAAGCATTAGTCGAAGATAATAATAAAAATGCTATAAAATGACGAAGAGTACAGCTAATGATTACCTGCTTGAGCGAGTTTATCCAACCACGCTTCGAGCCTCGCTGATCGCGCAGAGGCCGCAATGGCAGCCGCCAGGTCAGTGTCTGCGGGGTCTACCGAGAAGCCTTTATTGCTGCCATACTCGCTTATACCTTCGGTAAGAGGGGCCTGAGGCTCTAAACCGAGGATCGCGTCGAGAGAAAGGAGCGACTTCTTCTTCCTCTTCTGCCCACCAGCCCTAGGTGCACCCGAGATCGACTTGCGCTTTGCAGGCACCTTAGGGCGGCGGGTCCCGATATCCGCGCCCACGCCGGACTCTGGCGAAACCACATCTACCGTCTCCACTGGAGCACGGGGCGCTGGTGGTGCATCCGAAGTACCACGGAGCGGCAGTCCGCGCGGAGGGCTCAACACGCGCGGTGCCACGGTTCCGGCATCTTTCAGCGAAGGAATGACCGGGGTCCTTGGCTTCAAGGGAGCCTTGCGATCGCCGCCGGGAGGCGCACCCTTGCGGTCAACCAGCATGCGCTTCTCCATAAGGATAACTGGACCCATTGCATGCGCGTACCAAGCCACGTACGCGTTGAGCACCTTGGGGACACAGCTCGGCTAGCTGATGAAGAAATAGGAACCCGTGTTAAGCCGCATGAAATGGTGTATTGCATTCCTTATCCCCTCTCGGCTGGCCACGGGCTTTTCCAAGAAAGCTTCCATCGGGATCCCCTGGTGATAGCTCGATTGCTGAGCGAACCGGTGAGGGTTATACCTCATGAAGAGTGCCGTCTCATTCTGCCTAAATACCAGGTAGCCCGGCCGAATAGAGTAGAGGTAGAGGATCTCCTGAGCTTTCAATATGGAGGCCCCGTCCTTAAAATCATCACGCAGCGGCACTACCGACTTGGTGGTCTCTGAGCCTATGGTTATGACTTTATCCAAAAAAGAAACCTTCGCTCCGACCAGGTGTGGACGAAGGAGCAGCCCCCTAGCCTCTCGCGGAGGTGCAACCACGATTGAAGCGCCGACCAACCGCATGACTCTTGGGAGTCTGCACTTCTCAAAAAACGGAGGGATCTTATGGGCGCCGAACACCCCGTGCACATGCATTTCCATCCAAGAGATGAAGTAGTGCATCGGGAAGTTAGCAGGCTGCACCCCAGGCTCATTAGCGTCCGCCGCTACGCTGAGTCCATTATAAAAGTGAGCCAGCCCGGCGATTCCTACTGTTAACTGCAGACCAGCCACCATCTGATGTGCTGGGTAGAAAATAGATGGCCACATGTGGCGCGGGTGCATGGGGAGCGCAAAGCTGCACAGCCACAACCCCAGGAACCCTACAAAAAAGGTCTCCTCATCCATGCCCGGGACGGCGATTTCTGACAAGGGCATGACGGCGGCGCCGGGGAGATAAAAGTCCTTGTGATCATCCTCCGATGTGGGTTGGCGGTCCAAGCCGAAGCCAAAAGGGTCATCAAGCTGGGCGAACTTCTCGCTCTGCTCCGATAGGAACTCTGGTCGAATGAAGCGGGCGATAAAATCTGCGAAACTGACTCTCCGGACGCCCGATTCCAGAGAGAGCCCTTCATAGATCTCCAGCATCTTCACCAAGCCCGGAAACTGGTGCTGAATAGCGTTCTCCGGCGTCAGATCAAACACCAGCGGCTTGGTAGCAAAGACGTATTCGTCAGGAGGAAGCAGCTCCTCGTAATGCTCCCCCCTCATCGGCAAACCCGAGATTTCAGCAAACTCCTCCAAGGAGATAGAGACTTCCATGTCCGTCATCAGGAAGGTGTGGGTCGGAATATTCCATTGTTCGATAAAAGCCTTAACCCACCATGTTGGAGGAGAGGGATGCTCAAAGAGCGAGACGTAGATGGCCGAATACAAACCAATCTTCATCAGATGAGTCCTCTTCGCTGATAAGATGTACCGGGCCCACTGTAAATATCCGGCGGGCGGCCGCGGGATCAATCCAATGTTATAGGCCTGTCCCCAAGGGCGTGCTTCACCCTGACAGATTTGCCTCCCCAAAATATCTATTGCCGGCGGCGGCTGCACAGGAATAGCCCTAATTGCAGGCTGGAGGAGGTCATCAGAATTCCAATTTTTGACCTCCACGGCATACTTCACCGGGGGTTCATCCGCATAGATGATCGAAAATATTGGCTCGGACGGCGTAGCAAAACCGAAGCTTCGGCGACCCTGGATGATATCGTTATACCACCTACCCCACAAGTGAAGGTTCTTATGCTCGGGGTCATGATCCTTGATGAGGGTGAGCACCTCTCGGTCTACTGGTGCCTGGGGAAAACCTCCCTCCGAGCGATCGAACGGGAATGATAGGTCAGCAGACATGTTTCCTGTGGAGGGACAAAAATTAGCCGTCAGTGTTGTAATTCCAACGCTTGGCATTTTAAAAATTTACACCACACTGCAATGCAGTGGGTAGGGGACCAAATGGGGACCCACAAAATCTGGACGACAGTGCATCAGTTAATAGGACAACCCATCATTGGATGAGACTGTCAATTAATCCCCAAGAGAATATTCTCATTAATAAAATCCCTAGAGACAAGGAGAAAATCTCCTCTTTCAGAGCAAAGCTCTGTCACAGAGTGACACTTGTCAAACTCTGGTCTCAAAAGAATAAAATTCCTTAAAAGAGCCTAACTCTGTGATAATGATGAGAAAATCTATTAAAAGAAAAAATTTCTTTAAACTCCTAAAGATTAAAAAAAATTGGGATTTTAAAGATCCGTGAAAACTCTTAGGAGTTTTTCATTTTCAGATCAAAAAAATCTACATTTGATCCAAGAGCAAAGCTCTGTTCATGGGTTAAAACCCATGAGACAATATCTCTGTAGATCTATGAACTCTTGAGAGCAAGGCTCTGTTGGTGAAACCCCAAAGAGGTTTTTCTTTAGATCAAAGATCTATAAGAGCAAGGCTCTGTTAATTAAATTAAATTTAATTTAATTTAAATTTTACCTAAGATGATTCTAGGTTTTGAACTCTGGAGTTCTTGGAAAGAAACGAGAGCAAGGCTCTAAAATTCTTAAGCAAGAGCAAGGCTCTGAAAATCAAGATTCTTGAAAATGGTAAAACATTTACTAACGACCAAGGGTCCTATTTATAGGCGCCTGTGCCCCTTCAACTCACCCGTTGATCCAACGGCCAAGATCTTGCCACCGCTGCACTCACGTGCGCGCCACGTGAGCGCAACGGTGGGGGGCATTTGTTTCCCCCAATCAGAGCAAAGCTCTGTTTGAATTTCAAAAATTCAAAAGTTGAAGCAACGCTTCAAATCTCTTGCGCTGCGCGCAGGGCGCCACGTGTCAAAATCAGACACGCCAGCGCAGGGAGCGCAGCACCCAAGGCAGCGCGCCCAATCAGAGCAAGGCTCTTTTTAAAACAAAATTAAAGGAAGCAACGCTTCAGTTGCGCAAGCACTGCGCTGTGCGCTGCGCTGTGCGCTGTGCGCTGCGCGACACGTGTCAGCGCAGTTGCGCTGCGCTCTGCGCTGCGCGACACGTGTCAAGCGCTGGGGCGTTTGCTGCGCGACACGTGTCAGCGCAGTTGCGCTGCGCTCTGCGCTGCGCGACACGTGGCAGCGCAGTTGCGCTTGCGCTGCGTGACACGTGTCAAGCGCTGGGGCGTTTGCACCAAACAGAATTAAAATTCTAGTAAGATCCTTCTGTTCTTGTTAAAACAAGAAGATTGTCTTCTGTAAAACAGAAGCCCTTGGATCAAAGATCCAACGGTGGGGAAAATTCCCCAAATCACTCAGAGAATGATCTCTTTAACAAATTTAACAAATTAATGGGCACTATATAAAGGCCCCTAGACCCCAATTCAAAAGACATCAACATAGAGGAAGAACATCAAGAACTTCAAAAACAACAAAACAGAGAGAACTCTGAAGAAGAAAAAAAAAGAGGTAAAAACCTTTATAAAAAAAAAGAGAAGAACTTCTTCTGAATAGATCATTGATCTAAGAACAAGATCAATGATCTTCAATAAAAAATAAATAATAACAGTGCCTTGCACTTTTTTATGAACCATTGGTTCTGGAATCTTAAAGATTCTCAAGTTATTGAAACAGTGCCTTGCACTTGCAAAAACTGCACTATTGCGCTCCTGGGTTGGCGCAAGCCACCAGAGAGCGCCACGTGTCAGCTCCAGAACCACTTGCGCTATGCGCTTTTAAAAATAGAGCATTGCTCTTTAAAGTTGGCGCAACTCACCAGAGCGCGCCACGTGTCAGTAGAGCAACAGCGTAGCGCACTGGCGCAGCGCACTGCGCTGTTGCGCTCACCAGAGTGTGACACGTGTCACCACGACAAGCGCCTGCGTTCAGTAATTGGCGCAAAGCGCCTGCGTTCAGTAATTGGCGCAAAGCGCCTGATAAACCACTTTCAAGTAATTAATGCACTGCATTATTTACAGAAGGGCCAAGCCCAATTAAAAAGGGCCTAACAGGCCAAATTAAATACAATGCGTTATTTTAAAGAAGGGCAGAGCCCAATTAAAAAGGGCCTAACAGGCCAAATTAAATACAATGCGTTATTTTAAAGAAGGGCAGAGCCCAAACAGATGCTCTGCATCATTTATAAAGGGACAAAGCCCAAATCAGAAAGGCCTAGCAGGCCAGAATGAAATGCAGTGCAGGCATAATAGGCCAAAGATAAAAACGTTGAATATTCTCAACTGGACTTAGCCCAATCATGGCCGTAATTTCTCAAATTAAATTGACTGAGCACGGCTGCTCTCTTAAATCAATTTACATCCGGTGCAAGGGTACATCTCCGAACTCCTCTGACACCTATCGTTGTAATCCCTCAACGACGTCAGAGAGGTGCCGGGTCCCGACGGACATACATGCGATGGACCACTATGTCCCTAAACTGGAGATGGACCACTATGTCCCTAAACTTAAACAATAGAGCCCCCAAATGATCTTTTGTCGGATCTAAACGATCCCGTTTAAGTTGATCTTCGCCTCAAATACGGCTAACGTATCCTTAAACCTTCAAACAGACTTTAGTCCTAAATTGGACTATAGATCCCCCAATCGAATTTGGTTCAAGGGTACATCTCCGAACTCCTCTGACACCTATCGTTGTAATCCTTCAACGACGTCAGAGAGGTGACGGGTCCCGACGGCCACAAATAACATGGACCACCATGTTCCTAAACTGGCAATGGACCGCAATGTCCCTAAACTATCTATGGACCATTACGTCCCTAAACTGGAACAATAGAGCCCCCAAATGCTCTTTTATCGGATCCAAACGATCCCGTTAAGTTGATCTTAGTCTCAAATTAGACTAACGCATCCTTAACAAACGTTTAAGTTGATCTTAGCCTCAAATATGGCTAACGTATCCTTAAACCAAAACACCAAACCCAAATATAAGAAAATACGGATTTGGACTAATCCACGTCCTACGGGCGACGACATAAATTAGTCTCCGTATACAATCCACGGGCAACCACAAACAAAACAAACACCCACGACATGAAGTGAAATTCTGGAGAAGGAGAAAGTTGTTACCGCGATGCGGTAACGTAATTAACTGCAGGGGCTTGCGCCTGCAGGGAAGAGCGTCCCCACAATCAAAAACCCCTCAAGCGAGGGGGAATCTGACGAAGTCTGCTAGATCGGCCACATCCGTCTAAACCTCCGATACACGGTGCCATAAATCAACTTGGCATCTTCGGAGAGGTGGACGGATAAAACCAAATAGCATCTGCCCCCAGATTCAGGCAAGACGTCAGTCTTTCCCGGTTTCCGGCGGTAAACAGTGACATGTGATATAGATGAAATATGAACATGTATAACATGACAATATTAATGGCCACTATGCATGCATGGTAGTGTGACATAAGTATAGCAAATAAGTATAGCATAGTCCTGGAGTGTAGGTATAGGGTACATGAGTGCATGTAAATGTCCTAAAAGGTCTCTACAAGATAATCTAATTAACATAAATCTAAGTGTGAATGTCAACCAATCTCAAGATTATTCCTAACCCAAAAGTAGGGCCTCAGGGGCAAGGAATCACGAGCCCTTATTCGTATAAATGTAGAAATGATAATGACACGTGTATAAATTGAATCAACCAGCGCTCAGTAAGTCCCCAAAAAGGATAAGTGTAGAAATGATAATGACAAGTGTATAAATTGAGAACTACAATCATTAAGTTATGAACGAGTAACACTAATAATTAAGCATAGTAAATCTATGTAACATGACAGTTCTATATAACATGCAGTGTAACACGAGCTTGGAAAACAAGTATATAAGCATGACAATATATATAAGCATGGCAAGATATATAAGCATGGAAATTCTATGGATATGGCTATTCTATGCTAACGTGGTTGTTTATAATTTGATAAAAAAAAAAGGTAAACGTGGATACGAGAGGAGTCCAACCCTAGAGGCCTTCATTGTATAGGATGCTGGGGATATATATATACAAGGCAATCTTGCTCGATATGATAGTATGCTATTTGGTTTGTCTTTATCTTAACATGCGGTGTGTTTTACTTTGTATTTCATATCTTGTATACATGTTGATAAAGCCCGTAGGATCTTTGCATGACTATCTGCGTTGTGATGGGTAGACTGTTTAGTGCACTTGAATTTGCAGAATCATTCCATTTTGCTCCCAGATTTTCAACAGTCCAAAAGATAAAAAATTGGTGGACTTTTTTGCCTTGATTTTCTCGAGATCCGCGTTGTTAACTTGATTCTCGTGCTGCTTCTCTCATGCTTTGTGCTTGAATGACCCTTACTTGACTTTTGTCTCCTGAACTGGTAAGCGACACCTGGCGGATGGTGAGCGGAACCCGTATTTTAATCTGTTGTTGGCAGTTGTCCTGAATTTGTCGTGATTGTTCATGATTTTCATTGTTTTGGACCGAGAACCTGTAACCTACAATTATGTAGCAAACACGGATCAAAATTACCTACATATATGCAATGCGATCAAGAATGGATGGTATAAAAGTGTAAAATTCTGATATGATCAGTAACATGACGGGATATATATACCTAACGTCTAATTTTGGATAGGATTTTTTAAAATATCAGTTTGATAGCGGGGTTTTTGAAAATATGAAAGTATAGATTGGAGCAAATAAAAAAAACACCTATAATTTTATACCCTCGGTGTATTAAAAATATGGTTTTTTTTTATTTTGGTCCCCCAAACTCCAATATTTTCAAAAATGACATTCCAAACTCATTTTTTTCTAAAAAAGTACACATAATTCTTCTCCGTTGACTAAAAAGACCCTTCCGTTAATGTGTGTAAGTTTAGGGGTTAGTTAAGTTAATTAAGTTTAAATTAAATATTTAATGCCATTTAAATTAAATATTTGATGTCATTTAACACATCTTCTTCCTCCTCTCGCTCCCCGTTAAAACCTGCATGGCCTCCTCCTCCCCTCCTCTCCATCACCCTCTTCTTTCTCCTCTTCTCTCTTTTAAAACTCTCTCCTCTCCATCACTCAACTTCTCCATTCATTTTAACCCTCAATGCTCTATGCCTCCTTCTCCATGCACCATGCACTCCCTACCGCTGTGGCCGTAATCAGTTCCTCCAAAAAACACCCTCATCCTCATCCTCCTCCACTTCCCCTTCTCCTCCATCATGCCTTAACCCCCTCCACCTCCACTTCTCCTCCTTTGATCCACCACCACGCGTCACTTCTCCCCTACTATCTCCTTCCTCTCTCCCGCCCTCAGTCTCTTTCCGTTCGTATTTGATGTTAATTGGATGTCAATCCATAAGTAAAACAACCATAACGACTATAATTATATCTAATTAATGGAGTTTGGATGTTCATTGAATGTCAGTTAACCAAGGGATCATTTTAGTTAACTTTAGATATTTGGGTGTCCTTTTTAGAAAAACCGAATATGGAATGTCTTTTTTGAAAATTTAGAAGTCTGGGGTCCAAAATTTAAAAAAAACCAAAAAATTATAACATTTTTGTGTTCTTTTTATTGTCGCCCCCAAATTATTTGATATTTTCAAAAAAACGCACTAAATATATACTATTTATAAAAACAACACCAAATTATTTTAAGTCATTTAAAAAGGACACATCTATCAGCTTTCCATCCAAATCAAGTTAATCTTCCATTAATTATAGTTGTTGGGTGTTTAAAAGACATAAATACCCTTTCAAATATAGTTGAATTTGTTAAAGAGTTTTCTTCTCTTTCTCCTCCATGGTGGTTGCATTATCTCTCTCTCCACCCCTCACGATCTCTCTCTCATATTACCTCATTCCCATCTCTTTCATCACATTTACCTTCAAGACCTATCCTCTCTACGATTTCTTAAGCAAAACCCATTATTCCTAACCCCAAGATCCCTCGTACCTTCTAGAAATGTACACCCAAGGCTTCACCAACAATGTCATCAAAATGTTTGACATTTTGTTTCAACAAGAAATTGCTTACAAAGCCATGGAGCTCTTCTCCATCGTCAAAAGACCATGGCACCATGACAAACATTGTCATTCACACCCATGATTGAAAAGTAAAGATAAAAGAGATTGATGTTTCTAAGAAAGGATAAATGAGAAATAAGAAAGGAGAGAGAAGAGGGTTGAAAAGACATGAGATGATGAGAAAGATGAAGTGATAAATGAGAGGGAGGTGAGATAAATACCGATAAATATTTTCATTTTTTAATGTCCTACTAATAAAAGCATAACTGATCTAGATGGAAAGTTGACAGATGTGTATTTTCTAGATAACTTTAAAAGATTTGGTATTGTTTTTATAAATAACAAGTATTTGATCTGTTTTTTTAAAATATCAAAGAATTTTGTGGCTAAAATAGAAAAAAAAAACCAACATTTTTATATACATTTTAGTAACCAATGATGTCAAATAAAGATCTAACCAAGACCCATTAATAAACCCCTAACTCATTAATAAACATAATACTGAAAACCTATAAATCAAACGGTCACCCTATATTCCTCGGTATCCGAAAGTATCTATTTCGGAACTTACACTGTCATTATATATTTGGATCGGAATCAGTCACCTAATGCCAGGAAATGACGAGATTCGGAACCATGGTCTAAGATTTTGTGTTTCAAAACCATTTTATGACCAGTTTACAAAGAAGTGGTAAAATTGTTAAATTCATTGCCATCATTGAATCAGCAATGCGTGTATGCATGTATAATCATCTTTATATGATAATGCACCTATTTTCTTCCTCTAATTTCATCTGAAACGATGTCTATATATACATACACACACACTTGCAGGGACTCAAAATCATTAACAAGCTAGTCATATTAATTCCTTAACCTATTTATTCTGATACTTCTTATAAAAGATTGAACATGCAGGAAGCGAGAGATATCGATTATTGCCCATCATACACGCCACCGTCCGCCATCCCCACATGACTCTTCAATCCAGGCCGTGCCGTCGTTATGAAAAACCTAATTGCGCCAGATAAGTACTCTTCCCGGCTCTTCTCTCCTCCCCCTTCAACACCTGAAGAAATGGTCGTCGGTCGGGGCCTCTGTCCGGCATGTCGGACAACTGCCGTGCAGCTCTAGACACGGCAACAGACAATCCCTGTGGTACATGTGATGGCAAGGGAGCATTGTAGATTCCAGGCCATTCCCTAGATCATCAAGACACACACCGCACAAGGAATGGACGCCGCCATATGCATGGCCGGGATTGAGACGGGGAAGGGATTCGAAGAAAGGTTGCACCGCTGGCGGAAGGCCATTGTGGCAGGTAATGGTCAAAGCCCGATCGAGCCCATTGGTCTATGGCCTGCAGGTCGCCGCGGCGGCGGCGCAACCTCCGCCTTGTCATGTTCACATGTACGACGTCGGCCGCTGGATTTTAAAACTATCATAACCCCACAGACATAAGGGGGAGGGATATTGAGGATTTGTGCCGCTTGGAAGCCGACGAATCGATGAAAGGGTGTAGAATGAATGGGGTTTAAGAATTCCCTTTCATTTTTTAATTGCTTATACACGTGGCCGCTATCACGGTGTCGATTTTTCTGTTACCATCCAAAAATATGCTTTTCCAATATAACCCTAAAATTTCCGTAATTCTGTATATCATCCTCAAAGTCACCAAAGATATATTTTCTTTCAGAAAAGACCAAAATGAACTTTGATTTTTTCAGCATTCATTTTTTTTTGCCTTTGGCTATGCGTACAGTTGGCAATAAAACGTCATGATTAATTGGCTTTTATTCTCTTTGATATTTTTCATTATATGTTACAACATCTAGTCCTATAAATATATATGTTTACACTTCATTCCATTCATTCCATAGGGAGAATTTTTTTTCATAACAATCCTCATCATATTTTAAAGTTTTTTCGGGTAGTGAAAATGTGTTAACAGAGAGTTCTTGTTCTTCACTTATATGCAGAAATATGAGAGTGAACTGGTGAAGTCCGGGCTACTGTATCCTAAAGACAACCATTGAATTGGATCGAACCAAAAGTTTTCAATCGGGACGGTACGAAATTTGCCTTAAAGAAAGCGATATATCTGTGTCTTAGTTTCCACCGCATCGAATTTTATTTTCTAGTAATTTTTAAAAAATTTTATTATTAATTTTGGGTTCATTGTATTATTTTTCCAACATTAATAGACTTGAAAAAGGTTGGACTTGAACCGTATGCTTTCACAACCCTACTCTAACGCAAGGTTATTTTAGTCCTTTTGGACCGCCCACCGTATAATTCTTTTTTTGCAAACCGCAGGGCCGCCAGTATTCGAGCACGCAAAAAAATGCGCATATTGCCCGATTCCACCGAATCAACCGCCACGTGTCCAAAACGGTACCCAATACAAAGTGAATCACCAATAACAAAGCGCCCACATTTGTGAAAAAAACAAAAATCATTTTCATTATCTTCAAACTCTCAAAAATCGAATCAAGCCTTTGGAGCAATGTCGAACATCGACATCGAAGGGATCCTGAAGGAGCTCCCCAGTGACGGCAGAGTCCCGAAGACGAAGATCGTCTGCACGCTCGGCCCCGCGTCGAGATCGGTGCCGATGATCGAGAAGCTGCTGAGGGCGGGGATGAACATCGCCAGGTTCAACTTCTCCCATGGATCCCACGACTACCATCAGGAAACCCTAGACAACCTCAGGATTGCGATGCAGAACACCCAGATCCTTTGCGCCGTCATGCTCGATACCAAGGTTTGAGATCCCCAAATTTTTGTCAATTAGTTCTGTCAAATTCTGTTCCTTTAACCACAGGATGAACGATGATATGTGTTTTGCGATTTATGAGTCTGTCAAATTCTTTTCCTTTAATCACAGGATGAATGATGATACGAGCTTTGTGATTGATGAGTAGAACGTAACTCGTCATTGACAAGATGGTTTTGTTGCTTGAGATTGAAATCCAACTGCTAAATTATAGTTGGAGACCATCATAATTGCATGCTTAGAAAGTTTGTTGTGTACAAAATTTGGATCAGACTTAAATCTACTTATTGATTATATGAATGATACTGCTTGTTTTAAGTGCCAGTCATCTTCTCTTTAACACAGGACAACTAGTGTGCGTGAACTGTGGTGTGCCTATTTAATTATGTGGGTTCAGTTAGATTTTATGTAAACGGACATTAAGATGGGATGCTGATCTAGGAATTTTTTTCCCTTTCAAAAAACCAGAAACTGATGCAAATTTTCTACCTTGCATGTTATGTATTTGGAATCTGGCTTTTAGCTCGACAAGAGGTGCTTATTGGGGTTCAATTGGGATTTTGTGATCATGTTTTGTAAAGACTTTGTTGAGATACAACCTATGATTTGTAGACATGAACTCAAGTTTCCTACTCCAAAATGAATTTGGAACGGAAGAGACAAAAAATATTCATTATGTGCACTAGGAGACATCTATAGATGAGTTTCTTTGACCGTATGTTATTGAACAACTCCCCCCCCCCCCCCCCCCCCAAAAAAAAAAAAAAAACAGAAAACACCACCACTAAAGATATAACATTGGCTGGCTTGTTATTCGTATTGGACAAGATTCTAAAAATACTAGGAAAAAATGTTTCAAGACCTAATATTGGAATCTAGTATAAGTTTAAGATTACAAAGGTTATAATTTGTAAGAAACTCCACTACACAACTTATACGCGTTAATCTCTATAACGCATAGTATACTGATGGGCTTGTTTTTAGAATTCAAAATGTACCCTTTTACAAATTAAAAGAAATGTGTCCACATGAATTTAAATAGCGTTTCTGGTAATTTATTACATGATAGCATTTCTACGTCTAGGCATGTATTTTTTATACATAATGGTGAAATCCATTCTTTTCTACACGATACTTTGTTTATTGCACATGTTCTCTTTAGTGTTAGTGAATACGAGTTTACTGAATTCAGTGTGGATGTAACATGTTTTGATTTTACGGATAATCCTAGGATTTAATAACACATCATTTAATTTTAGGAATAACATGTTTTGACTTTATGAATAGTGCTAAGATTCCATGAAACATGTTTTGAGTTAATGAATAATGCTGAGGATCAGCGGAACGTCCTTTGATTTTATGAATAATGCTGAGGATCAGCGGAACGTCCTTTGATTTTATGAATCAACATAACATGCTTTGATTTTATGAACAATTTGTAAGATTTAATTCAAAAATGTTTTGGTTTCTCACATAATTCTGAAGTTTACATTTCACCACTTCACGCTCCCTACACTCAGACTTCACTTCTCCTTAATGAAAACCACATGGGCTCCATTCAGTCAGCATAAACAAGAATTATCTTCTGCATCTCCGTACTCCTTTGCTTTAACCGGTTGACCAAATTCCTCCAATTTATCTGGTAGCCACTGCAACTGTCTTTCTCTTGCGCAGGACCTGCACCTTATATCCTAAGCTCAATGGTGGGACCTTGGGGGGATTATATTCTGCGACCCTGGGCCGAGATGGTGATGTGGGGAGAACATAGGGCTTAGGAAAGGAGGTGGTACAGATATGACAAAGCGGGTGAGGGCAAAGGAGAAGATTATTAGATTATGATTTAATGGGTTTTGACAAATTGAATTGAAGATGTGGTGGGTAAACATGGTATTTTCAAGAGATTAGTATATTTTACAGGATGCATGTATTCAACAAAAAGGATTTTGCAATTAAAAAATTACTATAGAAGAAATTGAGTTCTTAGGTGGTACAGATATGACATAGCGAGTGAGGACAAAGGAGAATTAGATTATTAGATTATGATTTAATGGGTTTTGACAATTTGAATTGAAGATGTGGTGGGTAAACATGGTATTTTCAAGAGATTAGTATATTTTACAGGATGTATGTATTCAACAAAAAAGATTTTACAATTAAAAAATTACTATAGAAGAAATTGAGTTTTTAGATATTTATGGTAATACGTGGGTTTAAAAATAAGTTCAGTTTCAAAAACATTGGTGTATAGTATATCTATTAACCTGTTCCAGAAAGGGGACACGACATACCTTATCTTTGTAAATATTAGTGAGTAAAGCTATATGTATTTGCTTGTGTTGGGACACCAATAGACACATGTGATGTCCGATGTGCCACACAAGTGACATACATTACATAATATATCGCTCTTACATGACAGTGTATGATCTTCATGCTTTACAATAGTTGTAAACGATTGCTACATGATAAATTCATGTATATATACCAATTACTACCAAGAAGAGTTTGATACAATGGTTAAAGGTTTGCTAAAAAGTGAAGTGAGTTTCAGGTATATCTTGGAGCAGTTACCCGAATATATATACTTATTTCTCAAATATACTATTACCATGTTAGCATGTTGATGTTTTAGGGATTTTTTGTGCAGAGAGAGAACAATAAGGTTGAAATTATAGGACATGGTTGTATTGTAGTTGTATCTTCCAGAATTTCATAAGTAATATATTCTTTAAATATCTTCACATATAAATGTGGAAGCTTCGATCCCCCTTCCCTGTGAGAACACCGATACATAGTAAAGTGATTCATGACCTTTACGAATTACTTAGGAAGATCATCAGGATAATTAAAAGTTGGCGTTTTCATTGAAACTGAGACCATAACCTAATTAAAGCCAACTATCTTACCTATCTTTACACATAAGGTTCCTAAGTACTTGTTTTGTATTTGTTCAACTGGCTATATTACAGTATACACAGCTTATGAACTTGCTTTCTACTTGTTCTACTTGGTATCCTTTGGTGGTTTGAAGTTCATAGTTCCATTAGTCATTATATTGAGTGCCTAACACTTTTAACCTAGCAACTTGTTATCTAGGCTACACCTTGTCATCATCATTGGCAAATAACCACTTGCTTATGCCCATTCATAATAAAATAACTTGAAGCGAAGACATTGAAAGTAAAATATAGGTTGCCGCAGAAGGTAAGTTGGCTGCTACACTTTTCTACTATATATTATTGTTCTTTCGCTTTTTTGGTAACCCTAATGTTTCTCTGGCACTATATTTGTTCACATGTCCAACGTTATCCTAATGTTCCTCTTCTGCACCACACAAATTTACCTGGAGAACTATAGCTATAATATCTCCAAGTATGATTAGATTTCCAATTGTTTTGCCATATTGAATAGATCTAAGAGAGCAAATTACTATAACTTATTAGCTTAATATTTATGAGCATCAAGGACGTAAAATTAGCCTACCCCATATGCTTGGGATCAAAGGCTCAGTTGTTGTTGTTATCAAGGACGTAAAATTCAACTCAAAAGTAGATTGGGTGACCTTTTGGTCTTTCCATGTCTCTATTCTTTGGAATACCGGAGTTTAGTTCTACTACACTATTTATGGATTTTGCAATCTACAACTTTCCTAATCCTGCATTCTATTTTACTGTCTTTCTAGCTACTATGATTAATCAGAAATTTATTCCTTCTGTCCCCTACGATAAGTTATATGCTCCCTATTTCAAAAGGCTAGCTTCTTGTTTCTTTCAAAAAATTGCGGTATGTAAGTGCTTGAATTAATACTGAATCCACTCTACTTGCTTAAGTAAAATCAAAAGAAGCAAGTCAAATATTTAGGCAGATTACCATCTGGGTTCTGTTCTCCCAAGTTGTCTAGGGCGACTGCAATAGGCTCAAGTGAATTGGTGATTATTTATACATTCCCTTTTGAACTATAAGAATATAAGTATTCAGAATTGTCGCTGTATTCGCTGTTTTCTATGAAATAGCCAAATTAGTGTTTCAATTCAAACATCTTTATGGTTTGGCATTGGTAGCTAACATTTTCAGAAGGATGTATTGTTTGCCCAACAACTCGGAAAAGAGGTATCTGAGTTAGGTAAAGCATATGAGCCTTTTAACCATTGATTTTGACCATTTAGGCTACTAAGGTTATCGCAAGCCTTCTTGCAGCAGCAACTGATTGTCAAAGGGTGCAGTTATTTGGAAAATGTTTGCCAAAACAACCATACACCGTCTTCTCTATTTCCAGTACGTCAGTCATCATCCTTATCCATCCTGTGAACATGCTGTTTCTCAACTGTCTAAGAATGTTTAGGAATAAGCATACGGTAAACATGACCAGGGTCACCGGATACCAAATCATCAAATTATTAACTTAGCAGATATATTATAGTTTTTACCTTATTCCCTTCTAGATTCGTAGACTGATTAAAATGGAAAAGTTTTATGTGGCGTCATGCATAAAAATCCAGTTGGTCTTCATATTTGCCAGAGATGTTGACATAACAAAGGGTCCTACAGGTAAAATAAGAAAATTATGAGAGCATTGTAAACTGGAAATTTCAGAGGGGACTAAAAGCATGATTAACAAAAAATGGATGTCTCCTATAGAAGGAAGAATTAGAATTAGTACTGGTCCAGAGGATTGAATTAGTGGAGTGGTGAAGCTGGAGGAGTATTTAGAGTTCATAAGGGCAATGCCATGTGCTTTGTGCAAAGCTGAAACTCCAAAACTCATTACGAATTGCAAGATGATTGCTGCAAGGGTGTTTTGGAAGTTGTAATTAGAAGAGGTACTAGATAGGTGGAAGTAGCAGCGGATTCACATTGTGAAGATTTTTTTTTTGGGCATAGAATTCACATTGTGAAGATGGTAAATAATGAACATGCAATGCATGGAAGTCAAGATAATTAGGGGGGGATTTTATTAGCTGATGAGTGAGTTTAATGTCTGTACTGTCTTGCTGCATGAAAGAGGGAAAAAAGAAGGAACTAGCAAAATATCTTTTTACTAAATGTAGAGTTAGGGTGATTAGGGATTATGGAACAGTGATCTTCCTGTTCATGTGAATGATATTGCTGTAGAGAATTGTAATATTGTAAGTCTTTTAATGATGAACGATAGTTCAAAATTTTCTCTCCAAATAAAATATTAAAATAAAAAACATTTAAACAAAAATGGAGTAGGGTCTGAAGATGAGAGTAGGTTTGGTTTCATTCTTTCAATCATCTTATTGGCTCATTCTTAGAACTATGCATTGACAATAAAAAAAAGTGGGAGAAAGCATTTATATTTAGACAAATTTCCTTTTTCATTCTTCTTTTTTGCTGTTCTCCTCGCCGTGTAAAATATTTCTAGTCTGGCATGATGCTCACTTTAAACAGCAGCATGGTTTGGGAGCATCCATGACTTCTTAGGTCAGTTAAGAGCTGTTATCCCTTAAGTTCAAAAAATGTTGATTTGGTTGTGTTTTTGGCCCTATAGAATAAGGTTGGTCATTCCGGTCTTTTTGGGAGGCCAAAGAACTCCAGTTTCTTTTATCCCAGTGTTTTCTCTCTTTTCTTGTTTTATGAGTTTTCTGACAAATGATGGATTGAATCTTATAAATGCTGTAACTATTCAATGTGTGTTTATTCATAACAGGGACCTGAGATCCGCACGGGCTTTCTCAAAGATGGGAAGCCTGTCCAACTAAAAGAAGGCCAAGAAATCACAGTGAGCACTGATTACGACCTCAGGGGTGATGGTGAAACAATCACCATGAGTTATAAGAAACTCCCTGTTGATCTCAAGCCTGGAAGCACCATTCTGTGTGCTGATGGAACCATAACTCTCTCTGTGATTTTGTGTGACCCTGCTGCTGGAACCGTACGATGCCGGTGCGAAAACACGGCGATGCTAGGTGAGAGGAAAAATGTAAATCTGCCCGGTGTTGTGGTCGACCTGCCCACGCTGACCGAGAAAGATAAGGAAGATATTTTGGGATGGGGTGTTCCCAATAATATCGATATTATTGCGCTTTCGTTTGTCCGGAAGGGGTCGGATCTTGTTAATGTGCGGCAAGTGCTTGGGCCTTATGCTAAGCGCATCAAATTGATGTCAAAGGTATCTTTAATGTCACAGATATTGAAATTTTCAATTATGGCTTTAATTTCACTAAAATAACACGACCTTTTTACATCTTTTAGGTAAATATTTAAGTTAATACCATGAATTTGGTTCTTAAACTAAGTACTGAAGGCAGTCAGTGTTATGTTTTTCATTTCAGTACTGTTATTAGTATCATATGTTGTTTTTGGTGAGAGCTATACTCCCTTTATCACTTCTTCATTATCTCAGTTAAAACAGTTTGATTAAAATAATGGGAAATTATTCCGTGTTACATTAATAAACTCTTGATGATACTGAAACATAAAGAATACAATTAATTGGAAATAAAAAGAGAAAATAAAAAGAAAATTACAAGCTAAAAGGAAGAAAAGAAAGAACAAAGTGAAGAGGCCTTTACTAGGGCTCTAACAAAGTCTTCAACTAGTATATGAATACATGAATCCCACCAGTAGCATGTCCTGTCCTCAAATCCATGCATGAACAACAACAACAAATATAATACCCTCATCACTACAGAACCAAAATGCTGAAAACTACCAACATACAAAAATCCAACAATAACATAATATCTTAAGCTGTGAGAAGCCCCTACTCCGATTACTTGTGAATCTTTGATGGCGTGATTTGATGCTCCTCCCCAAGCTGAGTCTCTCGACAACTTCTACTACATTATGGTCCTCCAGCGTCTCCTAGGACCACAACCTTACCTTCTTAGTCCTTGCATCCAATTTACCTACCCAAAATAAATCACCACTTCAGTTTGATGAAATGCATTATTTGCTTTTTATTATTTATTGTTGAAGGCCCTATCATTGTGTTCTTTCCAAATCGACCAACAAATCAACGACGCAAAAACATCCCATATTCTCAAATTCACTTTAATCTCTCTTTTCTCTCAGTCGACTACAAGCTCGGTGGAAACAGTTATACGGTATTAAATTGAAACGCACTGAAAAAATCATGATATTTATTTGAAACTTACCTAATTCATGGTAACAACATGCAAGTTATGAAGTATATGTTATTTATTTGGAGATCGCTCAAAGGCTGGTATTTTAGTGCTAATTTCTGTCATAAAATATTGAGAACATAAATTAAGGCTAAATTTCACTGTTATGCCACAGCCTTTCGACTCTTTAAGGTAAATACGGAAGTTAATACCATGACATTAGCGATTTTCAAATAAATAATTAAATAACATGACAATTCAGTGCTTACCCGTTTTATATGGGAATTCCGTATGGTAGGTGGTTTTCGCCTAGAGCCCATTACCTTTAAACAATCCTTTTTCCGCCAAAAACAGTCTGTTTTAAATTGATAAATGTTTAAAAAGTGTTATATATATTCCAAAATCACCAAGTTCATGCTAACAGCTTGCAATTTATAAAGTAAATGGTATTTATCAAAAAACCATCCACCAAGTTCATGCTAACAGCTTGCAATTTATAAAGTAAACGGTATTTATCTAAAAACCGTCAAAAGTTAATGGTATTTTAGTTAAATTGATCCTTAAATAATTATATCAGTAAGAGCCAAAGCATCACAGTATACTGTGTGGTTTCTATAGGTCGAGAACCAAGAGGGCGTGATAAACTTCGACGACATCCTAAAGGAGACCGATGCCTTCATGGTCGCCCGAGGCGATCTAGGAATGGAGATCCCGATTGAGAAAATCTTCCTGGCCCAAAAGATGATGATCTACAAGTGCAACCTTGCTGGTAAGCCTGTTGTCACCGCAACTCAAATGCTTGAATCAATGATCAAGTCCCCGCGCCCAACCCGTGCTGAGGCCACAGACGTCGCCAATGCCGTCCTTGATGGCACCGACTGCGTCATGCTCTCTGGTGAGTCTGCCGCCGGGGCCTACCCTGAGATCGCTGTGAAAGTCATGGCCAAGATCTGCATCGAGGCGGAGTCCTCCCTCGACTACAATGCCATCTTCAAAGAAATGATCCGGTGCACCCCGCTCCCCATGAGCCCGCTTGAATCCCTAGCCTCAACAGCTGTGCGTACCGCTAACAAAGCAAAGGCGAGTTTGATTGTAGTTTTGACTCGTGGTGGGACCACGGCGAAGTTGGTGGCAAAGTACAGGCCGCCTGTCCCGATTCTGTCGGTTGTGGTGCCCGTGCTGACAACGGATTCTTTTGATTGGATGGTGAGTGACGAGTCTCCGGCGAGGCACAGTTTGATGTACAGGGGTTTGATTCCACTGCTGGCGGAGGGTTCCGCGAAGGCGACGGATGCAGAGTCAACAGAGGAGATACTGGAGGCGGCTCTGAGGTCAGCAGTGAAGAAGAAGCTGTGTAAGGCTGGGGACTCGGTGGTGGCGCTACACCGTATCGGGATCGCCAGCGTCATCAAGATTTGCATTGTGAAGTAACTGATTGGTTTGAGTCACACACGTATTTGGTTTAGTCCCATTTTGGAGCATAATTTTCCCTACTCAGGCCAGCTGGTCCTTTTAATACTTAAAAGGGCTGGGTATTTAGAGAGAGTGAAACTCTTTATGTTAAGTGGTAATGGTTTTTGTTTTCCCATGTTGATCTGTGAACAATGCTGAGTGTTAACAACCGCTTCGAGAGTAGCAGATAAAGATGCTGATTAATTGATTCTCAGCGATTATCATTGAACTTGAAGTTTCTCATTTGTGCCATCTTTCTTCTCCTTTTTTAGTCCGTAATAGTTCTTTCATCCAAATTTACCTACATGAATTATTGTATGTATGCAGACATGTAAATAGTTATTTTTATTTTTCGGATAATTGATAAGTTGCTTATTTATCCATTACTTTTTAAAGAGTGAATTACATGAAACACCATCGTACTTCTTCAAATTTCAGGTATGCAACTTTAACGAATACACTACCTTAGGACCATCGCAGCCATCTGCAAACCTTAATTAACTTAACTTGACAGTCAATTATGCCACCCTTCTAACTTTAAATAACAGTTATCTGCTAAACATGTTTAGCACTCAACGGTGACGAACAAAAGAAAATATGGATGACAAAGGCCCTAAAACGGAATCCTTCTATGGCATCGAAAAAGTATATGCTCCGCCTTTTCCGAAATACAATTTTAAAGAAATCAAGATCAAATAGAAAGAAATTTAAGGATGTAATATTGAAGACATATTAGGAATTTTCTTATAGAAACGGTCAGAAAGCATCTGTCGGTTCCAAACCCATGTTTATGTCCTTAAACTATGGTTACACTAATTGTTATGGAGTTTGGGTATCCTTTAAAGCCCTTATTGGATATAGAGTCAGGATAAGTGAAGTTTACTTTTAAGTGGAGGTTGAGAGATACAAACTATGGTTTGGAAGCCCCAAACTCCAAAAATAGTGTTTACAAAACTTTGATTATATTGGGGTTCTGATAACATTCGGGATGGGATAACTACAATTATCTCAACTCCAAAATGGTAGGCCAAAGTTAGAATTTTGGAGTTTGGTTTTGCTAACTTTATGAAACTACATTTATTTTACTAAACAAACCAAAAAGTTTACTCAAGAGACAAACACCATGGACCCATCTATTTGACTCTATTACTTAGGTATAGCGACTGCTATCATTTTGTCTCTCGGATAAACCTTTTGGTAAAAAAGTTATGGGTAGAAAACGTATTGCTCTTTAAAAAAAACTTAACTCTATTCCCAAACAGGGCATAATCATTTTATTATGTTTATGAAATATTCTATTTCTGTGGTACCAGTTAAATGCAAGGGTAAAACATTATGCAATTTACATGAAAATTGATATACAAGTATTTAAGGACACATATCAAGGATTGAGTTTTAGAGTCATCTCAAAGAGTGTCATTTTATACTCTGTTTTCTCGACATATAAAAAAAATTTAAATAAAAAGGATAGGAGGTTTCACAAGAAGCCTTCAAAATTGGATTACATTTTCAGCTCTCAATGTAAAACATTAGCCTTAGTAAATTAGAAACAATGCTGACTCAATGCCACTGCTTGGCTTCTCCTCTCCCTTCAAAGCTAGCAGCAGCAGCTCCAACAACAAAAACCCACATTAAGGAACGGCCTTTGAGCGCAATCCAATGCGCAAAGCAACCAGAGGAAGCCAAGAGCTCTGGCACCAGCGCAAGGGGCCGCAGGCTTCTTAGAGTTCGAGAGGAGAAGAGGGAGCGAGAGTACGATCGCATTCACAACTACCCACAATGGGCAAAGTCTGTAATCATTCTTACCTTTTACTGATTTTTTGCTCATTGAGCTGAAATTTTGATCCTTTATCTCAATTTTCACTATGCCCTTTAAGTGTTCGACGCAATGCCTGTTTAACTTTTCGAATTGATTGTTTCTGTGCATCTCTTGATTCCTTGAAGGCCCTTTTGTTTCTATAAAACAAGTATATATCATATGGGTTTTCTGTAGTGAGGCAATTAAGCTAAGTTTGATGGGCATAGAGTTATGTGACATAAGTATATAATATATAACCATCTCTTTTTACACATATTACCCTAGTTTTAATGTCAAAAGTATCAGTTTTTGTATGTAGCCGTTCATATGATTATAAATATAGACTCCACCTCTAACCGAGTTGAACGGGTCACCCTAAATTCATAAGCGATATGTGAGTAAGTCATCTTGAAAACAAGTCCTCATCTTGAAAACACAGATTGTCTAGTATTCTAGCGAATATAGTGATCAAATCAGTCGTGGAAAATGTTTTAGAAATGGATAGGCGGTGACGCGCGGTAGATGTACCACGTAGAGCCTAGGTGCCTAAAGGTATTATTATGCTAATTGTTTTTGGTTGCTCTTTCGAACAAAGTCTGTTATGGTTACTTGAGTATTATTTTTAATTGATTATATTCTTTATAGACTATATTTATTTCATTCTCATGTTGCATATATACGAATTGTGAATGCACATTCATCGTAACTTCTTATTATGTGATGGTGTGAAAGAGTTATTATTATTATTATTATTATTATTATTATTATTTTTGGCCACAAGGATTTTGGAAGATGCATGCAGAGATGACACAGAGCTTCGTGCAGTTCTTGGGGATAGCATTGGGAACCCGGAGCTCATGAGGAAAAAGGTAAATAGGATATTTGTTTGATATGGTTATTAGTGGGGAAATGAGTAAATCATCCTCTTAGGACATTCTATTATTCACAGGTCGAGGAAAGGGTTCGATCAAAAGGCAGAGACTTTCACAAGTCAAAAACAGGATCTGTTCTTGCATTCAAAGTTAGCTTCAGAGAGTAAGAAAAATGAATTTGATTCTACATTTTTTTGTTAGTTTAATGCTTTTGTAAAATTAGGACAAATGGCTGCTAAAATTGTCAAGAAAAATAGATTATCATGATACTTTTGTGTTTCTTTTGGTGCTATTACTTAACAACAAATTAGGTGGATTAAGTAGTCATGATTGATAGGTGATAATAATACCTCAAGCAAAGCTATGTAGTTAAGGACAACTTTTTTAAAACTTGAAAATCTGATCGATCTTTTTTCGTCGAATGAAGCATTATATATTTTTTGGGATAATATTTTATAGTTAGTGCTATAGTAGTTTGAAGTCATATCTAAGTTCGAAAATGCACTCTAAATATCTTCTTTCGTTATTTTTCTGTTGTTCGTGCACATGAAGCATAATCTAGTTCAGTAGTCTGTCATACATTTATACTGAAATTATCATGTTTGTGTTTGATGCACTTGGGTTCAACTGCTTTGAACCTCTAGTTCTCTGCTTTTGAAACATCTAATTGGTTCTTATTGATGATTGATGAAGATGGCTGTTATGTTATTTTCTTGTGTTCAAAAGATAAAGAGATGTTCATTGTTCAAGGCATTGAGGGATCAACTTGAAGGAAATGAGTAAAATGAACTAAAAGCCCAGTGGAAATCATCTCCTTAGGTTTAAGTTTCAAGTCAAATTCATTCCTGTCGTTCAATTGAGCAGTCAAACCAAACAGGTGCATTGTGATTAGGATCTGATCGAATTCATAATTGAAGTTGATTCCCCCCACCCCCCACACCCACACCCCCACAAAAAAGAGTTTTGACATATGTTATTTAGAGACATATCAAGTAGGATCTGGATTCCTTAAAAGCCTATGAATAGGTCTTGTAAGTTGTTACCTAAAATGGTTGTAATGGAAAGAGTTGCGTACTAATAAAGAGAGAGAGGTGAGAATATCATAGGATTTTGTATTAGAGTCATGATCGAAAGATGGGCGAGCATAATCTAATTGTGCACGGCCGATCACGTTCATCGGTTTCTAATTTGTTTTCCTCCAAACTGCTTCCCTTGTACTGTAAAATTAAAAAATAACATAATTAATTGGAAGACTAGAAAGATGCAAAATAATTTTAGTGGTGGAACAACAATCCTCTGCCACTGTTGAATTGCTTAACTGTCAAACAGTAGATGATTATTGTACAACATATTGCTGTCTAGGTGTAGAGATACTTCCAACATGTGCTCCACTGAGTAGGATTTCTTACTCTAGTTTATTTGGTTAAACAATTATTTCAATAAAATTTCCATAAAGCCTTGTTAAAACCTTGCTAAAGCTGACTTTTTGATGGTTGAGTTGGCCACTTTGCGGTTGTCCTGGCCATTTAGGTATCACACGCTACAGTTTGTATAAAGCTTTGCCAAAAAACTAACTTCAACATTTTTTGGTTTTGGAATTTTCGTTCCAAAACATGGATCTGTCCCGTTCCAGAATGCTAAATCTGCCTTTCCTGAAGAACAGTTTCAACATGAACATATTTTTATTGCATAATAATTTTAAAACAGTAGCTAAACAACCGGCTATGAGGTTCTGTCTGTAGCCATGAAAGCCTTATCTTTGTTTTTTCTTCGCTTTATTATTTTCTCGCGCAGTTGTTATTCGTCAATGTATGAATCTTATGCTGTGTAATGAGGATCAATCTGCATGGATCTTGTCTCCACAGGATTTCACAAGTCATATGCCAATCTCAACTAGTTTGGATAAGGCTTCTATGGTTATGATCTAGCATACAAATAATCTAGTTCTTCCAATATTTTTTAACCAATAATATAAGTAGAATTCAGTACTTTCAATTTATGTTAAAGCATTTTCTTTTTGACAAAAGAGCCGGGCTAAGAATAGCATGCTCATGTGTTTTTTTGACTGAAAACGAGCATGCTCATATGTTGAGATTTAAAAAGTATACAACAAGAGTAGGTCAGATGAAAATTTACAGAACTGGATGTTTTTAGAGAACATAGTATTCTAGTAGAATTTAACCTCTGGACACAACATAAATATTGACGATTAAAGTTACCGATGGTGCATTCGTCATTTCCTCAGATGCTCTTCCTAGGATGAGGGACCTCTATAGCAGCCCCTTCACAATAAAGAACATTTTAATTTGCACGTGAAGCTTTATATAAATGCATTTTTTACTTGTATACCAAGCTAAACAAGCGTACTAGTTTATTTATTTCTATTGCATATCTTGAAGGTTACCTTCTTGAATTTGTTCAAAAATAACCGTGCCATGTCCAACTGTAAAACTGGAATCCAAGCATCAATGACAAAGTATCATGCATGAGAGTTTGACACCTCAGTATTTTTGTTCAGGAAATTCAGCTAGACAATATGAGCACTTGAAACAATTTACATTTCTAGTTTGGCTATGAATTATTACACAGAAATTATTAAAGGAGTTCTATGTTCGATTTTTAAGTTGAAAGTGTAAAGTGCTTTTCGGACGAACCGCGAACAAGTTTCTGTTTATTTTCTTTAACAATAAGAAACTAACAACTTGCAACGTTTGAGGTTTTTATTTAGGTGCATATCAACGAACTTGATGTTTGTTATTATATAATTATATTGTCAACCGAAAGATCCATCTCGAAGTGATATTAATGCAATAAATCCGGAAGTTAATTAACATCAACCACAAAGAGAGTGAAATGTTTTCTTTCATATTGTGCACATATATTTGTTGACACTTGTGTTATATAATCTTCTGTTTTGATTATTTAGAACAAAACTTTATTTAAAGAATTCATATGTTACTAACGACGTTTTCAAGTTCTTAATCTTGAGTATAACTAGCACAATATTTCAACATCAAGTGGTGATCGCCTTCAATAAGATTTGCGCTCAAAAAGTTGATATGGCATGAAGACTTGACGCAAGCAAAGGACGTGATGCAAGCTTTATCAAGAAATAAAGACGTTTCAAAGTAACAATTCAAGGAAATGAAGAATGAAGAAGAACTAAGTCTGAGAATATAATCTTAAGTTTTATATTGAGTCTAGTGTTGATCTCACAAGGTTAAAAACCATTCTCCAATATATTTCTATTTTTCAGACGTCTCCTATTTGATCAGGAGACGTCTAACATATCCGTTGGATTTCAAACTGCTAAACTTTCAAAACTGATATTCAAAACAAGTCAGACTGCAGACGTCGACGTCTGCTTAATAATTTTTGAATTACTAGACGTCTGTAGAAGGAAATTTTCATTTTTTCATTCTCTGTCTCTATTTCAGCGACGTCTCACCAGACGTCTGTTGAATACAAATTTTAAACTGTAGACGTGACGCCTGCTTAAGGAAATTTTCAATATATCAGTTTTTCATCTCTCAAAAGAGATGTATGGTACAGACGTCTCTTTAAGGAATTTTTGACTTACAGACGTCTAGTAAAGATGTCTGCCATGGCCATTTCTAGCAGTTATTTTTCTGTATGAATTTTCAAACGAACGGGTATTTACGCCATTTTGTTTCTAAACCGTTTCCAACCGTCAATAACTGTTTTTGGCGGTTATGATTTTGTCTCAATGGCAACCCCTACCATTCCTATAAATACCCATGAGATCAAACACTTTTCATATATTCATTGATCAATTTTTTGAGAAAATTCTTGTTCTTCTTGTGCCTTAAACTTTCATACTCTTTTCATTTTCTCAAGAGTCTCAAACTTTTAGTAATCTCTCAAATCAATGCGCGTGTCTAACTGATATTAATCTTTTGAGATCATAGGATTGAGAGTGAGGATCAGGTTGTGATCATTGTAAACGATTATAAATTCTTAAAAAAGGTTCGATATTCATCCCTATGAGAGAAGGGGTCTCTCGTTGTTTGAATTGCGGATTCGAGTGGAGAAAGAGTCTTCCCTAGGGAATCACAGTTTCGAGAGGAAAAATGAGTTTTTTCTAGAGAATCGCGGATTCGAGTGGAAAGAGAGTTTTCTTAGGGAATCGCAGATTCAAGTGGGAAAAATGAGTTTTTCCCAAGGTGATCCTACTGAAGAAGAATTGTGTTCTTCACATTGAAAAATAGTGAAAATCCTGAGAAGTGGTCTCAGACGGGGACTAACCACTGGGAGTGGTGAACCTTAGTCAACAATTCTCCCGTATTTGCATTGCTCTTTACTTTAATTTTACTTTTTTGTGTTTTGATTATTGCAATAAGTTCCATTATTTAATTTGTTTAGATTATTCCGCAGAAACTTATTAATTAAAACACATTATAGTAATTATATCTTAAATTTGCCATATAACTCTCATGAACCTTATTCATCTCCCTCTAAGGTATTTTCAATTGGTGTCAAATCGAGATTACTCGTATTTTAAATATTAATATCTTTATTTTTAGATCTTATAATGACAAATCAATTAGAGGAACAATTCACCACACGACCTCCACTATTTAACGACACAAACTTTCAATTTTGGAAAACTAAATTGAGAATACTTTTACAATGCATAGACTTAGAAATACTAGATATATTAGACACACCATATGTAATTCCTACTACATGACCCTATTCTGACATAGATAAACGTTCCATGACTTTAAATGTAAAAGCCATGATCGTCCTTCATTTCTCACTTGTTCCAGAGGAATTCAATAGAATTTCTATATGCCAAACAACACATGATATCTGGAATACACTTGAGACTGCACATGAAGTAACTAATCAAGTAAAAGAAAGTAAAATAAATCGTCTCATACATGAATATGAAATGTTTTCAATGAAAAAAATGAGACGATTGAATCTATGTACTCTAGATTTAATAACATAGTAACAAAATTATTTAACTTAGGAAAGAAATTTGTAGGAAAAGAAAAGAATTATAAAATTTTGCGATCACTAACTATGTTTTGGCAGCCAAAGATCACAGCGATAGAAAAAGCAAACGATATGAGTACAATAGGCGTTGATACTCTCATCGGTAAATTAAAAACCTATGAGATGCGGTTTGGAGATATCAAGTTGAAAGAAGACAACCAACGCAAGAATATCGCTCTAAAGGCATCAAAAAGCAAGATCAGAAAATCTCATCCATCAAGCGACGGCGAAGGTGACAATGAAGAAATGATAAATATTGCAAGCCACTTTAAGAGGTTTTTTAAAAATAGAGGCAATTCTCCAAAGAAACGGTTGAGTTCAAAGAAGGGCTTGCGATGATTTGAATGTGATAAAGAAGGTCACGTAAAGGTAGATTGTCCGAACCTAAAAGGCAAAAAAGATAAATTGACGCGTCTTTCAAGCCATTTGGGATGAATTTGACTCAAGCGAGTCAGAAAAAAAAGATGCGAACATATACTTCATGGCTATAGATGATGAGGTCAGTGATGATATCCTTGATATTAAGAATTTATCTTAAAAAAACTTAGTTAATTTATGTTTTTACTTAAAATCAAATTACGATAGAATTCACTCTAAATATAAACAACTAAAAGACAGTAATAATAAAAATGATAATCCTATTAAAATTGAATTTGAAAAATTAATGCTAGAAAATAATGATTTAAAGGAAAAATTAGTTTCAAAAGAAGAATCACATTTGAATACGCTCAACTCAATGGGAACTTTAAAAAGATAAAAATTTTGATTTAAAAAGGAAATTAGAAATTAAAGATAATATACTTCTTAAATTTACTAAAACTAAGGATAATCTTGACGTAATGTTAGGAACTTGTATTAGTCATTATAAACATTAGGGTGTAGGTTTTCACGACGACTCAAAATATGAAAAACCTAACAAATTTTTTTAAGGTACAAACACGTATAGATATGGTAATAAATACGCAAATGCTACATGTAATTATTACCGTACTTCAGGACATATTTCTAGATATTGTAGTATTAAATTAAACCCAACTTATAAATATCACTTCATTCCTAACCTAAGTGGACTGAGAATGAAATGGATTCCAAAGGTCACACCAACTTCTTGTTTTGCAGAATCCCAAACAACGTAGCGAGAAGTGGATCCTTGAAAGTGGTTGCTCGAGGCATATGACTGGCAATATCAATTGTTTTCAAACGCTATCAAGAGAAGAAGATGGTATCGTTACATTTGGATACAATAAAAGAAAAACATAATCGGTAAAGGTACCATTTCATTTATTAATAATTCAAATACTACTATTATAAATGATGTGTTGTATGTAGATAGTCTAAAACATAATCTATTTAGTATTAGTCAATTTTATGATAGGGAATATTACGTAATATTTGAAAAAGATATTTGCAAAATTATCTACAACATAATAATTCTAACCGGAAAACGATATAATAATATATATATTATCTACACCCATGACTTTAATATTAAAGATATAAAATGCTTAGTCGTAAACAACAATGATGAATCGTGATTTTGGTATAGGAGGTTAGGCCACACATCTATGGATATATTATCTAAAATCTCTAAGAATGATTTAGTTAAAGAAATTTCTAAATTAAAATACGAAAAAGATAAACAATGTGATACATGTTTAAAAAGTAAATAGACTTAATCTTCATTTAAACCTAAGAATAAAGTATCTACTACTAATTCTTTACAACAAATACACATGGACTTATTTGGTCCTGGTAAGAACACTAGTCTAAAAGGAAAACTCTATGCCTATGTTATAGTAGACGACTTTTCTAGATTTACATGGGTATTCTTTCTTAAAACTAATAATGAAATGTTTAATATTTTCAAATTCTTCTCCAAACGTATTTAAAATGAAATGAATCTTAGGATTTCTAGGATTATAAGTGATCATGGTGGAGAATTTGAAAATAATTTAGTCGAAGAATACTGTAATAAGAAATGATATAAATATTAATTCTCATGTGCCCGAACATCACAACAAAATGGTGTTGTTGAATAGAAAAATCGTTCATTACAAGCAATAGTACAGACCATGTTAAATGAAAACCTACTTATATATTTTTGGGCTGAAGCCGTAAATACATTTTGTTATATTATTAATAGAGTCAGCAAGGAAAATCCTTAATAAGACACCATATGAACTATTCCATAACAAGACCCCTAATATTAAGTATTTTAAAGTTTTTGATTGCAAATATTTTATTTTAAACACCTTAGACAATAAGGTAAATTTGACTCTAAATGCGATGAAGGCATTTTTGTTGGTTATTCTATGACTAGCAAAATCTATCGTGTTTATAATAGAAGAACACAAGTCATACAAGAAAGTATGCACGTTGAATTTGATGAAAACAACTCAATCTCTAAAACTTTACAAATTGATGATGAGCCAACCATCTCAAATGGTTTAGAGAATCTATCAATAGAAAAAAGAATTATAGAATCACATATAGAAGATACTTCACAAGTTGTGGAAGAAGATATTCTAAAGGATTGACAATTCAATAGAGATTATCCTAAGGACTTGATCATAAGAGATATTGATAAAGGAGTTGTAACACGATTCTCAATCTTCAACACGTGTATAAATTTAGCCTTCATATCTATGATAGAACCCAAAAATATAAATGAAGCAATAATATATGAAAATTGGTTAATAGCTATGCAAGAGGAACTAAATCAATTTGAAAGAAATAAAATATAGTATCTAGTACCAAAACCAGATAATAGACCAATAATAGGTACTAAATGGGTATTCAAAAATAAACCTGACGAACTGGGTAAAGTAGTCAGAAACAAAGCCCATATTGTAGCCCAAGGATATAATCAAATTGAAGGAATAGATTAAGATGAAACTTATGCACCCGTTGCTAAATTAGAAGCCATACATATCTTACTAGTATATGCTTGCTATAAAAACTTCAGAGTTTTTCAAATGGACATTTAAAGTACTTTCTTAAACAGTCAAATAGACGAGCAAGTATATATATCTTAACCCCAGGTTTCGAGAATCATGCATTTCTAGATCATGTCTATAAATTAAGAAAAGCACTGTACGGCCTTAAGCAAGCTCCTCGTGCTTGGTATGAACATTTAAGTACATTTCTAGAAAATATAGGTTTCACAAATGGTATAGTATATAAGACTTTATTTACTAAAACTCTTAAACAAGATATTTTAATAATCTAAATATATGTTGGCGATATTATTTTTGGTTCAACAAATGAAAGTCTTTATGAAGAGTTCGTCAAATCTATATAATGAATTTGAAATGAGCATGATGGAGATCTTAATTTCTTTCTCGGATTTTATATAAAGCAAATGGACGGTGGTATCTTTATTAATCAAGCCAAATATACTAGAGAATTAATAAAGAATTTTGGTTTAAAAATTACAAAGACTTGTGAAACTCCAATGCCTGCTAATACCAAACTCACTGACGATAAAGATGGTCCAGAAGTTGACACAAGATTTTTATCGTGGAATGATAGGATATCTACTATATTTGACCGCTGTGAAAAGAATCTTTAGATATCTAAAAAGAACCATAGATATTGGCTTATGGTTTTCAAAGAATAACTTGTTTCACTCAACCGGTTATTCAGTGTCGGGCCCCGGTCCTTACTTACGGCACAAAGTACCACACGAAACAAAGTGCCACGCCAAGGGGCAGGTCACCTCTTGAGTCCGTGGGGCCACCTCTTGGATCCGTAGGACCTACTCTAGAACAATGAGACCGGGTCATCGAAACACGGGGCGAAAGATGGTATTATAAATGTAATGATATCACCCTTCAATACGGAGGCGCCTTTTGAGTGAACTTGCAATCCGGAGTTTGAAAAACTCCGTAGTTAAGCGTGCTCGGGCAAGGGAAATCCTAGGATGGGCGACCTCCTGGGAAGTGGCCCCTTCCGGAATCCGGTTCGCTCCAAAAGACAAAACCGTGTGGTTTTGGCCAGAGCGGATAATACCATTTGTACCGGGGCGTGGGGCATTACATTTATGATGGCCCATGGGTGACCTCCTGGGAAGTTGCCCCTTCCGGAATCCGGTTCGCTCCAAAAGACAAAACCGTGTGGTTTTGGCCAGAGCGGATAATACCATTTGTACCGGGGCGTGGGGCATTACATTTATGATGGCCCATGCAGGTCCTTCAATAGTAGATCTGTGGTTCGAAGACAAACCATTGTTCTAGGTGGGGAAGATGTCGAGTCCCGGTCTTTGCTCACGGCACAAAGTGCCACGCTAAGGGGCGGGGGCCACCTCTTGAATAATGGAATCGGGTGATCGAAACACGGGACGAAAGAGGGCAGAACTGTATTATAAATGTAATGATTCCACCCTTCAATACAGAAGCGCTTTTTGAGTGAGCCGGCACTCCAGGGTTTGAAGAATTCCGTAGTTAAGCGTGCTCGGGTTAGGGAAATCCTAGGATGGGTGACCTCCTAGGAAGTGGTCCCTTCCCGAGTCCGGTTCGTTTCCAAAGACAAAACCATGCGGTTTCTCTCCATTCGGATGTTGATTATGCCGGAAGCTTAAAAGACCGAAAGAGCACTAGTGACACATGCCACTTTTTAGGAAACTGTCTTGTCTCTTAGATTTCCAGGAAACAAAATTCAGTGGCTCTGTCAAGGTGACCTCCTGGGAAGTGGTCCCTTCCCTAGTCCGGTTCGTTCCTAAGGACAAAACCGTGCGGTTTCGTCCAGAGCGGACAATATCATCTATACTGGAGTGTGGGGCGTTACATTCGGATATTGATTATGCCGGAAGCTTAAAAGACTGACAGAGCACTAGTGATACATGTCACTTTTTAGGAGACTGTCTTGTCTCTTGGATTTCCAGGAAACAAAATTCAGTGGCTCTATCAACTGCCGAGGTAGAATATATTGCTGCCGGTACTTGAGCACAAAGTTTATGGATGAAATACACACTAGAAGATTATAATGAAAGTATTTTAAAGATTACTATATTTTGTGACAATACCAGTATGGTTCACATGGCCAAAAATACGGATCAACATTCTCGGACTAAACACATAGACATATGATATCATTTCCTTAGGGATCATTTCCATAAGGGAGATATTGTTTTGGAATATGTGTCGACTGATAGTCAACTTGCAGATATTTACTGAACCATTAGATAAAACTAGATTTTCTCATCTTAGAGGAGAACTTAATATGATTGATTTAACCATGTCTTAAAACCTTAAAAAATATAGACATAAGAAAATTTTAGGAACCGGATGTCTGGTCAAGTTAATAACAGAAGCCGACGTCTCCTACATACGTCTGCCTTAACAGTTTCTAATTAATTTTATATATTAATAATTAATTAAATAATAGTGTAAATAATTAACAAAAATAATAAATCTATAAACAGATTAAAATTAAATAAGTGATTATTAAACTAAAATTCAAATTCAAATTTGGAAATTCAAATTCAAATAAGAGGAGTTAGAAAAACTTAAATTTAGTTATGAAAACTTCTTGGGTGGTTTTTCTTTTCCCTCGCTATAAATAGGACTCAATTCCTTTTTGAATTGAATACTTTATTTTTGTCTTTTGCTTTATTAAAAACACGGAGAACACTAAGAGGAAGAGGAAGTTCGAGAATGACGAGAGTTCAAAGAAGGTGAAATCTGAACGTCCGAGTCCTCATCTCAGTGAGGATCCAAATGAGAATTCCGTTCCACTCTTTCCCATCCACCACCAAACCCAAATCCACCATACCTTACTTCTATGGTTGGATTGGTTCTGCTCTTTAGGCAGATCTTGACACTGCGATTTTGTTCGATCCTGAAGATAACATGATAATAAAAAAACGGAGCACCGAAGTAATGGAGAAGTTCAAGAAGGAAGACTAGGATAGATTTTAGTTTGTTTTAATGTGTGTATGCATGTTTGTTATGTAATGTAGTTTTAATTTTCACCTTGTAATGTTTTGTGCTTAAATGAATGAAAATGTTTTGATTTTCTGTCTAAAATTCGCTTTAAATCATAAATTAACTTCCTGAATAAACCACATCAGACGTCTGTCGCAGACGTCTAGACCAAATGTTTGTTCATCAGACGTTTTGGACCAAAATCTTTTTGTACTGAAGACGTCTCTGGCAAACATCTCCAGTTCAAATTTGTCTCTGAAAATTGATATCAGAGACGTCTGGTCCTTGGAAACAGATGTCTCTAGTTTAAAATTAGCCTATGGAAATTGTTTCCACATATGTCTAGTCCTTGGCACTGGACGTCTACGTGGGGCAATTTCGAAACGATCAGATTTATCGTTTGATTTCTCTTAATCAAACCTTAACCGTTCAAAAACCCTATATAAATAAAATTTACCCCCTAAATTTCCCAACCCTAGAAATTTACTCTCCTCTCGGTCTCTTTCTTTCATCTCCTCCAATTCTAAAAACACTAGAATTTCTTCAAATTTCCTTCACTAATTTCATCATGGCCCCAAAGAAGGATAAGGGCAAAGCACCTGAATCATCCTCCAAGAAGAAAAAGACTCTCTTGACCGAAGAAGCACAAGAAGCCAACCTTTTTCTTGACGAAGAGTGCAAAAGGAGGTTTCAATCGATTATCTCTAAACCTATTCATAGTGGTTCTCTAGTATTGTTTAGAGATTTGAGCAAGTTTGGTTTTCACGAATTTTTTCAAATTCAAGGTTGGATGCCTTTCTTGACATTAGATTGTCCAGCCTATGATAAATCCGTCAAATTATTCTATACTAATCTCACCGGCACCAATGGCGACCCAACCAACCTCAAAACCAAAGTTTTCAACTCCACCTTCAATTTTACCCCTGGAATCCTTGCTAGGGCATTAGATATTCCTAGCATTAGATATTTCTAATGAAGGTGTTGATATCTATCTTAACACTTTGAGTGACTTTGAGTATTCTGAAACTATGGATAAAGGAAGGCGTCAATAATTTTGCATGGTCAAGATAACCTGTACCTTTATGCAAATCAACAAGCCAAAGCCCTAACTAATCGTGCTCGTGTTCTTGCAAATCTCCTTGGCTATACCGTTTTCCCTAAGTCCGGAAATAGAGAGACTCTTTGTGGATGCCACAAACTCATGACCTACTGTGTTCTTGCGGGCATTCGAGTCAATCTTCCTCTCTACCTTATCCATAGCATGTGGAATTTATCGAGTGGACACAGGAACTTATACTATGGTAAGGCTATTACTAAACTTTTGGAATATTGCAAAGTTGTTTTGCCGGATTTATTGGATAAAGTAAAGCCTAGTGCTGATTTTGGAGCAAGGAACGAAAACTTGATGAAGTTGGATTTCTCGACTCCACACCCACCAAGTTCCCTCCGTACTCCACAGATTCCCATTGACGCTCCTCCTTAAGCAATCCCTCCTCAAGGCTTCGATTATCTTGGTTTGGAAAACCAGATTGTGGATCGCTTTACAGGGCTACTTGATCGTATTACGGGGCATTTGGATCATCTTTCTGGGAGTTTTGATTATCACATGTCCTATCTCTATTCCAAACTTCTGATTGATTCTTCGCCACCATTTGGAAGTTCCCGAGATCCATAACCTCCGGAAGAATAGTCTTGCGTTTATCATTTTGCTTTTATATTTGTTTTTGTATTAGTTAGTATTAGTTTTCTATGATTATGTCATTTTGAACCTTGTGCTATTTTAAGTTATTATTATGAAGTGGTTTTTTATGCTTAATCTCCTGCTTGAATTATTCATTTGGTATGCTTTATTCATGTTTATAATTCTGTTCAAATGAAAGTTCAAGATTAAATTATATACACATGTATATTTTTACCCCTTGCTCTGATTGTTTTTAAACTTTTTGATATTTTTCAAAAAAAAGGAGAAAATATCTTGAATTTCATTCAATGTTAATGAAATTTGAGTTATAATACCCGTCTTCATGAATGCTCCTTGAAAAATAGTATTAGTGGTATGAAACACTAATATGAGTTCAAAGATTTTTTAGCATGAATTGAAAGGGTATTTAACTTTAATTTATCATTTTATATATCATGAATGTTTCAAATAAATTTTGCTAAATATCAAAAATGGGGAAATTGTTGACACTTGTGTTATATGATCTTCTGTTTTGATTATTTAGAACAAAACTATATTTAAAGAATTCATATATTATTAACGACGATTCCAAGTTCTTAATCTTGAGTATAACTAACATAATATTTCAACATCAAGCGGTGATTGCCTTCAATAAGATTTGCGCTCAAAATATTGATATGGCATGAAAACTTGACGCAGGAAAAGGACGCGATTCAAGTTTTATCAAGAAATAAAGACGTTCAAAGTAACAATTCAAGAAAATGAAGACCGAAGAAGAACTAAGGCAGAGAATATAGTTTTAAGTTCTATATTGAGTCTAGTGTTGATGGTTAGAAATCATTTTCCAACATATTTCTATTCTTCAGACGTCTTCTCTTTGATCAAGAAACGTCTAATATATCCGTTGGATTTCAAACCGCTAAACTTTCAAAACTGATATTCAAAACAAATCAGATTGCAGACATCTGTACCAGACATATGCTTAATAATTTTTGAATCGTCAGACGTTGAGACTGATGTCGAGACGTCTGTAGAAAGAAATTTTCATTTTTTCATTCTCTATCTCTATTTCAGAGATGCCTCACCAGACGTTTCCTGAATGCAAATTTTGAACTGTAGATGTCCGGTATCCATACGTCTGCTAAAGAAAATTTTCAATATATCAGATTTTCATCTCTCAAAAGAGACGTATGGTATAAATGTCTCCTTAAGGAATTTTTGACCTATAGACGTCTGGTACAGACGTCTATCAAGGCTGTTTCTGGCAGTTATTTTTTATTTGAATTTTTAAACGAATGGGTATTTACGCCATTTTGTTTTTAAACCGTTTCCAACTGTCAATAACCGTTTTTGACAATTATGATTATGTCCCAATGGCAATCCATACCATTCCTATAAATACTCATGAGATCAAACACTTTTCTCTATATTCATTGATCAATCTTTTAAGAAAATTCTTGTTCCTCTTGTGCCTTAAACTTTCATACTCTTTTCATTTTCTCAAGAGCCTCAAAATTTCAGTAATCTCTCAAATCAATCCATGTGCCTAACTGGTATTAATCTTTTGAAATCATAGGATTAAGAGTGAGGATCAAGTTGTGATCATTATAAATGATTGTAAATTCTTGAAGAAGGTTCGATATTCTTTCCTACGAGAGAAGTGGTCTCTCATTGCTTGAGTTGCGGATTCGAGTGGAAAAAGCGTATTTACTAGGAAATTGCGGATTCGAGAGAAAAAATGAGTTTTTCCTAGGAAATTGCGGATTCGAGTGGAAAGAGAGTTTTCCTAGGGAATCGTGGATTCGAGTGGGAAAAGGAGTTTTTCCCAAGGTGATCCTAGTTAAGAAGGATTGTGTTCTTCATATTGAAAAATAGTGGAAATCCTGAGAAGTGGTCTCAGGCGGGGAATAGCCACTGGGAGTGTTGAATCCTGGTCAACAATTCTCTCGTGTTTGCGTTGCTCGTTATTCTAATTTTTATTTTCTGTGTTTTAATTATTACAATAAGTTTCATTATTTAATTTGTTTAGATTATTCCGCAGAAACTTATTAATCAAAACACATTATAGTTATTATACTTTAAATTTGCCATATAACACTTAGGAACTTTATTCACGGGTATTTTCAATATTATCAAAGAAAATCTACAAACCGAGAGGAGCTTCGTGGGATATATTCTTTTGATAATAATCGGTGAAAGCCGCTAAGGATCCATTAAAGAGAGTTTAATGAACAACTAAGGTCACAATACGCCAACATCTTGGCAAGATATATTATCTTTTGTTTAATGTAATCGATATTTCTGTTTACTGTATGGTTGTAGAAATCCATTTCATTAACAGACAAATGACTTGGATTTGCATTTTTGGGGGGTCAAAATAGCTATATATATATTAATAAGAATTTATTTGTCTTGTGCAGCTTTAACCCTGTTGGTTCCTATATATGGTTTGAACTTTATGGTGCCCCATCAGATCGTGAAATTGAGCTTCTTGGTAGTGTAAGTGCATAATATTTTCCCATTTAGAGGCTATACATGAAAATATATTGTTATGTCTTAACTAAGGTATTCTGGTATGTTAGAATATTTGTATTGATTATGAATCTTGTACAGGTAATTCAGTCATGGTATGTTATGGGGCGGTTGGGAGCATATAACTCTTCAAATCTGCAGGTTAGAAAAAAGGACTATGCAATTTTCTATTGTTTTCTGTTACAGCATTTTCCTACTTGTTTTCGTAATAAGTACCCAGTGGATTAATAGTTATGACCTTTCCTTTAATAATGCATATAAACTGGCAAAAACAATGGGGAAAGTTGCCTATAATGTAGGCTTGTTTGGATACGGAGTTATGGATAACCGGTGTTTATCTTTTGTGGAGGTTAGGTTATGCATGTTCTAGTTTGCAAGCTCCTACCTGCACTTAAATTTTACCCTTGATGGGTTGTTTGGCTTTGTAGTTATCAAAACTCCAAAAGATTTGATTTTTTTTTGTGTGTGTGTGTGAAATCAACCCCCTTCGGGGATCGAACTTGTGACCTCTCACATTGGAGAGGAAATTGGTACCAACGGAGCTAAGCCCAGTTGGCGATTTGTTCTGGAGTTATATAAACTCCAAAATGAGTGTTTTTCCCTAATTTTTGGAGTTTAGAAAAAAAGGTTGGATTTTTCTAAACTCTGGTCATCTGTCCTTTGGAATTTTAGATAACTGAAGTTATCTATACTCCAAAATGGAAGCCAAATGACGCATGGTTAGGATCTTGGAGTTAAGCTTACATAACATTTTGAAACTCCGATTATCTTAAACTGTAAAGCCATCAGGCCCTTGCTACATCTCTTCAGCTTAATTCCCAAGAACTATCAAAAGGTTTCGTCGTTTGGCAAGAGCAACCTACGTAAGATTTGAAAATAATGAAAAAGTACCATAACTAAGAGTCAAGGGTTAACGTTGTTAACCTTCATTTGCCTTGAAATTAATAAACTAGAGAAGTAAACTAAAAAGTAGGGTTCAACTGTGCAGGGAGAAGGTGGAGTTAGGTGGTCGGAGGAGGAAATGGAGCCGGGTGGGAGGTGGATCTTGGTGGCAGTGGCCCTGGTCGATTTGGGCTTGGGAATTTAGGAGATAAGGGCTCGAGTAGTTAAGTGTGGAGGAGGGAGAAGATGGAGGCGAATGGTCGGAGGAGGAGAGGTGGAGGTGAGTGGGAGGTGGAGGAAGAAGATGATAACAAAAGGAAGAAGGGTACTTTGGGACTTTTTTGAATGTGGAGGTGAGAGGGTCACATGACAACTTAAGTGACGGGACACCATTACCATTAGTGCTAATATGATACTGTTAGTGTTACCATGTCACTGTTAATCATAAACCCATGGCATTTTAAAAATATTTTTGAATCTTATGATAGTATCTTTGCCAGACGCCCAAAACTCTTGGTAGATTTTGGAATTAAGCCTATTTCTTATTAGCATGGTTTGAGGTTTAGGCCGAAACCCCCTGATTTCGGACGTATCGGACAGGTTTTGAAGAGAACCAGTCAACGGAAGGCACTTAAATATGGTATCGGTATGTTCGAGCGATACAAGTTCGCGGTGGTCTGAAACTTGATCGCAGCGCCCCAAAAAGGCAAATTTCACTTGATACAAGCTCATAAATTTACCCTTGGTGTTATTCAGTGAAAAAAGAACAAAGAGTTGGGCAAGAAATATGAGAGAGAGAGAGAGAGAGAAGACCTGCTTTGTTGTTGCAGTCATTGTGTGATGAGTTGATGCGGACTTCGAGGAGAATCCTTCTGGTTTGGAAGATAAGGAATGTTTGTTTCGATGTAAAGGGATGGAAATTGCAACACTCTTAAAGCAAGGTTTAAGGAAATTTTGAATTTTCAAGTGTTCCGTTGGATGCATTTAGGATGGATGGCCTATTATACAAGTGTTGTGCCACATCAGTCTTTTAAGGAACCAAAATCTGCGGGTTTTATTCTGAAATGGGTAGAAAGGGTACATAGTACAAAAATTATTGATTTGACTGCTCTCTCTTCCTCACTCCACCCAAAGTCATTTCAACTTTTTTCCATGTTATCTCAGTTAATACAAAACATGTAAAATAAATATAAACTATCTATTCCATCACTGGTTTTTTTAAAACAAGAAAAGATGAATTGGTTTTCCCTTAGAATCTAATTTTAATTTACCTCCATCCAAGCAGGCTCTAAATAAAGGAGGGAGATGGCAGTAATGGGTGTGGGTAGTAGGGAAAGTGTGAGTTAAAAAGGCTACCTAAGAAACTATAGCTTCTTTTAATACTCATGTTGACTTCATAAAAAACAACTATCACTTCACATCGTTTTGGAACAAGGGTCGCTTCATTTTTGGAGAGATGGTATATATATGTGATGTAAAATAATGACTCTTGGCATTTTGGAAGGGTTTTCTAAATTTTCAAAATAAAGAGACCATTTGTGAAGGAGGAGAGAGAAATTTGCAGCTGGTTATGAAAAGAGGGCTTATGATATGGAATATTGATATTTTAATTCATTATTTATGAAAAAAGATATTATTAAGGGTTTATTTGTATCAGTTAAATCAAAATTAGGTTCTGACATAGAGAAGGGAAAATCAATTCATCAGATATCATTTCATCTTCTTTTCTTAGCGATTTACAAAAAAATAGTGATAGAAAAGGATAGTTTATATTTATTTTGTTTCTTTTGTATTAACTGAGATAACATGGAAGGAAAGTTGTAATAATTTTGAGTGGAACGAGGAAGGGAGAGTAGTCGAATAAATTATTATTTTACTATGTATTTTTTTAACCGTTTCAGCATATTTCAGAACAGAATTCATAGATTTTAGTTTCTTTAAAAAACTGATGTGACAAAGGATTATTTGAATAGGCCATCCATCCCAAATGCATGCAATCAAACTCTTGAAAATTCAAAATTTTCTGAAAGCCTGCCCTAACAGTGAATATAAGCCTATAAATGTTGCAATTTCTATCCCTTTACATGAAAACAAACAACCCCAAGTGATGCATTATATTATTATCGAAACTTTGAGTCGTTGATAGTCAGTAACATGAATTGTGAAATACTTCAATCCATGCTTCATGGAAGTACTTGGGTGTGTGTATGTGTGGATATTTACCAAAACCGAAACTAGGAGCGAAACCAAAGAAACTTACCTATTTAAAGGACCGAAACTGAGTTCTCAAGCCTTGCCTATTAGCATTCCATCTTACATCTTTATACTATAAACACATCAGAAGAAATAAACAAAACTAAACTATAAACTTTTAAGAACAGAATTTACTGTAAGCTTGAGAACCATGGATCTTAATTCATAACATTTAGCATGTGTAAGGCAATCCAAGAAAAGGTTTAGGTCATAATCAGTAAGATTTATATATGGAAACCTAGGCTGCTAGGGGGGTCGATATTATCATGCAAACTATTCTTCCATATCGTGGTTGCTTTATTCAAAATAAATAATTTTGGAGGAATCAAATTTAGTTGAGAAATCTACTCCTGGATTTTACAATTAAAAATGTTTCAAAACAGAAGTTAAGATGACCTTTAAAAAATCAGCTTACACATATGTTGGAAGTGCCACTATAGCCTAATGGTAAAGCCTCTTGGGTTCAAACTCTGCTTGCATTAGGTTACCCAAAAAAAAAAACAGAACATTTATGGATTCGTTTAGCAAATATCTATCCGTTTATGTATGCGATAATAGCTTCTCTATTGAACACTACAGTTCGTCAACATGCTTTTATGGATTATAATCAATACCTTTTTCTATTGAACACTGCAGTTGGCAAACTCTTCAATGGATTATAATCCTAGTTATGATTCCAATAAGGCTGCTACAGTGATGCCCTCTTCTTTCCATGATATAAGTGATGTGGAATTCCAAGACAACTGGGGACGGATTTGGTAAGTCTGCATCTGATAGGAGTTTTTTTTTTAAATATAAAAAAATATGTTTAACACCAAATATTTATACATCTACACTCAATTATTTTGCGCATGCTTGCAGGGTAGATCTTGGAACTTCTGATTACTTTGCTGTGGATGTATTGCTCAATTGCTTGACTGTCATGAGCTCAGAGTAAGTGCGGTCAACTAAAGATTACATTTATTTACTCAAAATCAGAGTTGCAGATATTTCAGATTATGATAATTCATCATGCGGTACATATCATCATCATCATCATTGTCGTCAGAAACCAGTGTGAAAATATTCAAAAAATTGAGTCTGATAAGGATTGCATGTCTCCTTCAAGATTTGAATAAAATCGTAGAACCATGCCAATTCAATAACAAACCCTTCAGAAATCCTGGTGTGACTATGAACAAAACAGGGTTTTACCAACTCGAAGTTATCATTTGGTTATGTAGATTAAACTCAACTTCAACCTAAGAGAAACTTTAAAAGTTTCCAAGTCACAACTCCCTGTATAGTTACATTCAACCTCAATGCACATATAAAGCTAGAGAGCCAACGACAGTCTTTACATCATGCCATATAATCTTAAAAATTACTTGCAATCTATTGTAATTGAGGGATTTGGATTCTCTCTACTGAAAACATTACTGGAGAGTTTCACTGTCGAAATCCAACCGTCCTTCATTTGTTGAGAAATTAACATTGTTATATTCATCAAGTTGATTCACAATTTGATCCTCGGCAGTGGACCTCTATCAGTGGAGAGTCCCCAATCTCAATTGTTGTTGCTTACATATAGGAGACATACTCTTAATCTAAGAGTAAGAAAAGGATTTATGTAGTAGACTCTAAATGTTTGGGTCCTTTGGGATAAATGCCATGTTATCGTTCTTGTATTTGAAAATCATCATTGGAGAGCCCTTGTACCCAAACATCAGCAAGTTCTCGATGCTTGGTTCCAATTGTTGGCGACAGTTGGTGCAGATTTTTATAAAAAAAATTACCAACCGAGACATGCGGTAACTGGTCCTTACAGTAGATTTTCAGTCCCTCGGCAACATTTCTTTGTTTGGAAGGTTAAATATCTCTATGTAAAATCACATGTGCCAATTGTAATGTTTTTTGAAATTCGGTAAAATATACAACCTTGCGCACCATTATCGTAATCAGCTATTGTTATTATCGCCGGCAGGTATTTGGGCATTCAACAGGTGGTATTTGGTGGCAGTTGCATGGGTGACTGGGAAGAAGGCATGACGAGCCCTGAAGACGGTTACAAGCACTTCAAGATCTGATACGCTCGCGGTCACCTTCTTATAAAGATGAATATAGAGGATCTAAAGATTTGACATATTTGCAGGCAAGTAAGAATACTATTACATCGAATGCTTTCAAGAACTGGTTCTGCTGCTTCATTCGTGATAGCCGATAGAGATACCTTTGTCGATGGAGGAACCTGGATCTCCAGTTTCTTCCGAGTATGAGTGATTGGACGATGATCGATCCTGGCTACGAGCGAATAATTAATATCAGTACTATTGGACTAGAAGCAAGAACAACCGCATTTCCATGTTTGTATTCTCTGCTCATGTTTTATGATAATTCGATATGCAAAAAAAAAAAAAAATTGTTCTTATTTGATTGTTACTTGTTGACCCTTGTTCATAATCTAAGCCTTAATAACATTGGAGACAAAAGATTTGATAAACTTCAGAGAGAAAATTATGGATTTATAGTTGATGTTAATTAGAAATTTTCAACAGTGAAGTCTGTAATATAATAATAATGTCAACATCAGTTTGCAGCCACATTGACATTATACATGTAGAAACTGGTAAGTTGATAATAAAGGAAAAATAAACAGTCAAATGATAAGTTAGTGAACAAGTACACATGTCCTTCATTCAAATGGAATATGGAGATAATGTCGGTGCCCAATTTGCATTTACGCCAAGCTCATTCAGTGTCAACTTTCTTCCCATTTGGTTGCTTTTGCTTTGATTAAACGTTACCAAATATATATTTGAGTTATTTTACAATTAATCGTTTCTATTGGTGTCGAATTCCCTTCTTCATTTTTATGCGACCATTTCAATCAAACCGGCCACCTCATATTCTCATATTTCAGGGAGAAATTTTTTATCGTATAAAATAAGAGGAAAATTTTATTGTATAATCTATGTGATGGTCACGATGATTAACTAAAATTCGATATTTTTGCAACTCTTAATGAAATAATTTAAGGTCTAAATGCAACAAACTTTACTGTAGATTCGACTCGTGGCAAATAACTATTTTATAGGTTTTTTTTGCAGAAAACTATTCTTTCGAACGGTCCAATTAATGTTAACGGTTCACATTATCGTCACGTCAGTATTAACTGCCTTGCTGCCACGCCGCCGTTGTCTCGCTGCCTTGACCTTCGACCTCCTCCAATACCACCCCCACACCTTTCCTGACATCCTCCCGTCTCCCCCGTCCCTTTCCCGACCTTATCATCATCATCCCCTCCATCATCCCCATCACCACCAACATCTTCCACCGACCTCCACCATCCCCTTCCTTAACCTTCTCTAAATTCGCCATCATCACCATCTCCATCTTCGTCATGGTGGTCATCTTCTTCTTCTTCAATGTATGAATTCATTCAAAAAAAATCAGGCTTAATGAATATATGCAAGCAATTAAACATTGCAACTCATCAAAATCCAATCTTTCACAAACCATCCAACAACCAAACCAAATCAAACAAACCCATTTCAACTAATCCAAAAAACAAAAACAAAACCTGCATCTTTTTCCTTGCAAGTTCCAGGTTTGCCGACACATATTCTCCAATATGGAGCTCCTCTCCCTCGCATTTCTCGTCGCCACGATCTTGATTTCTAGTCCGATGAAGGTCGGTCTCATCATCCTTATAATCATTATACCCGCCGCCACCCTTTCCTCGTCGTCATCGCCGCCGCACCACCACCTTCCTTGACATCTCCCAAATTCACCACCATCACCACCTTCTTCATCATCATCATCCTCCTCGTCTTCTTCTTCGCCATCATCCCCTCACAACCCCGCTTCACATCATCATCACCCCCTATCCACCGACCTCCTCCGAGCTCTCCCCTCCTTTTCTGACCGTCCTAACCCCGCCTCCAAACCTAGACCCATTAGTTATTAGAATTTTTAATTTTTTCAGGAAAAAAGTAACAAGGATAGAATTATCTTTTTATCCTAGGTTATTGTTTTGGCTTGGATAGTTAGATAGGCTAGTTTTCTTTTTAAAAAAACTATTGAGCTGTTAGCTGCCGCGAGCCGAAACTACAGGGTTTGCTGCATTTAAACCATAATTTAAACGTGGTCATATAATTTAATAATCACAATTGGCTTGCATCAATGATCTGCATTCACTCCATTCTTATTTGTCATAGTGATGGATGGCTTATTAGAACGATCCAGGATGAGGTAGCTTGGTGTATGTTATTCATTGATGATATTATTCTTGTAAATGAGATGAAAGCATTTGTTAATGCCCAATTAGAGTTATGGAGGCAATATTTGGAATCTCGGAGATTTAGAGTGAGTATGTCCAAAACAACATATATGCAATGCAAATTTAGTAAACAGAAAACTAGATATCACTAACACTGGATGAGCAAGATATATAGCGAGGAATCTAAATATCTAAGTTCTATCATCCAAAAAGATAGAGAGATCGATAGTGATGTCAATCAGAGGATTTATGCTGGTTGGTTGAAATGAAGAAGTGCAACAGAGATTTTGCATGATCGTAACTTTCCGTTAAGATTGAAAATGAAGTTTTATTGAAGCATAATTTGGCATGTCTTATCATATGGAACGGAATGATGGACTTCGAAGAAATATCATGCATGTGCAGAAGATGCATGTAGTGTTGATACACATGCTTCATTGAATGTGTGGAAACACTGGAAAAGATAAGATGTGAAATGAAAATATTCACATGAAAGTTGGTGCAGCACTTGCGGAAGAGAAGATGCGATAAAACTACCTAAGATAGTTTGGTCACGTGCAACGCAAACCTACGGAAATACTAGTTCGACGAATTGATGTTCTATATTTAGGCCAAGTCATAACGACGAAAGGGAGACCAAATAAAACGTGGATGGAGGCGATAGGAAAAAATATGGATGCAAAGGCCTTAATGAAAGTATACTGTTTGATAGGAGTGAGTAGAGGCAGATGATTCTTGTGCTCGACCTGGCGTGATTCTCATGTAGGTGCATGTAACCTACCCCTATGCTTGGGATAAAAGGCTCAGTTGTTCTTGTTTGTGGTCATATAATACACATCATAATAAATGCTCATTACAAACTCATGAATAATTTCTATTCTTCGTGATACTTGTTGCCATATTTTACATGTTAGTGTAATGCATGATAACATGTCACCATTCTAGCTATCACATATATATTGATTACGGATTTTAAAAAATCACTAAATTAGATTATATCTTCATTTAAGTACCTGATCCTACAATATAATTTCTAAGAGCATTATAACAGTTCCAAAAGAACACAACCTAGATAATCAACTATTAGTACGTTTACAAGAATTGCTTTGGACGTGTAAGGTCACACATTCCTAACTACTATAGGGCAAAGAAGATTTATATAGTTTATAAAGAACCAATGGATTCTTATTTTCTTTTGAACGAATATAAAAATGTCCCTAAAAGGAGTGAAAAATGGTGGGTTTTTTTTAAATGTATAAAATATTATTTTATTTCCCTTACCCTCCTCATATCATATCATTAAACTTATATATCGAGAATCAATATTATACAAAAATACTATAGGCTTATCATGGAAAATGTGCATTCAAGTAAAAGCTAAAATCCAATGAGAACACGTTCTCATTGCTCTAATTATCTATGGATTCTAACATTTTATATGTACAAATCATATCATTAAACTTATAGATTGAGGATCAATATTTTACAAAAATATGATAGTTTTATCATATGGAAAATGTGAGCATCAATTAAAAGCTTAAAATCCGATAAGAACACGTACGTTCTCATTGCTCTATTTATTCATGAATTAGTTAAAATGTACTTTTTGTGGACCGTCAAAAAAGCCTGATGGAGGTCTTTTTCAGATCTCCTTCAGATGTTGTCTTCCGTCGATCTCCCTGCGGATTCTGGAGGGGATCCTCTGTTGTGTGTGGGTCTCAATGGGTTTCGAGGAAGTTTGATGATTGGAGGAGTTGGACGCCAAGTACCTGCAAAGAAGTCCCGGGGTGGTTTGACGCCACCGAGGACCCTCCGACGATCAAGTTAGGACTAGATCCGAGCAGCGTAATGGCTAAGTGGAATAAAAAATGGCTTACTTGACCCCTCTGTGATGTGAGTTTATATAGTGGTGGAGGCACGCAGCAGCAGGCGCGAGAATCTCGCCGGCAATTACGCTCCCGACGTCATGCCCGTGTAGAGAGCGGATCGCCCATTAATGGGGATCGTGGAGGCGTGGAACGCGGGATGTTGCGGGCGGGGAATCCGTGCATGGCGAGATTCGCGGAGCGGCGGTTATGCCTGTGAGCGGCGGAGCTAGGCGGAGGACCGAGGAAGACGGCTTCGGTCGGGGGGCTCGTAGACAAGCGAGAAGGCCGAGGATACTTGGTCTTGTGGCAGCTCAAGGCGAGCTGAGGGGCCGAGGATGCCAATTTGCATGGAGCCCCGAGGAGGGCTGGCTTATGCCGGCAGGTCGGGTACAGGGGTGGCCTGGTCAGCCTCTGTGGGCCCTTTCTTCTGAGTTCTGGGACTTGCTATCCGCCACGTGTCATGATATTAGGGGTCCCCAATATTGAGCATCATCATTATCCCCCCACTCCTGTCCCGACCGATTAGAGGGTCGGGTCAGGAGTGGACTGCCGGGCCTCCCGGGGTGAGCTCCTCCTAAGGATTCATCGGGATGTGTCCCCGGGCCGTCAGCCGTCTTTTCTGCTAGCGAATCGGGGGGGGGGGGGAATCTCCGCATTTAAGGAGGGTGCGCCGGTTCGTGTCGCTTTGAAGTGATGGTCCACGTGTCAAGCGTCGATTGGCTGACGTGACGTGTGCATGCCTACGACGTCTGAAAGGGCGCGGTCCAGTGCGGGGACGACAAGTGGAGCAATCGGAGCGGTTGGACGCGAGGAGGCGTCTTAGCGGAGGTGAAGAGTACCGTTGGATGAGGTCGCTTGTGACGGTAAATAGGTGTGGGCCCATTCCAGGGCCCCTACTCCTTCATATTTCTCGTTCTAGACCTCGGTTGCTCGGCGCTCATCTCCTTCCTTCCACCTTCGTTTCCTGAGGATCATTCTTCCCAAGGTTAGATGTCTTCTCTTTTCGAGTCAGTAGATGTCGTTGAGGTAGGTTCCAGGAACCCTTTAGGTGAGTCTGAGTCCTCCCGGGGGGCAGGGGTCGGCCCCTCTTCCCGGGATCGTGCGGCGGGGGCAGCCCCCAAGGAGGAGGCGGTAGATGCTGCCCCTGGCGCCTCGTGTTGGATAAGGCATGAGGACGAGCTTGCCAACGCTCGGGCTCGTTTCCACATCCCCTCATGCTATACGCTCCGTCTGGCCAAGAAGGGAGAGAGGGCAGACTAAGTACGGGGCAGGGAGATCGCCCTGTATTTGGAAGCATTCTGGGGTGGAATGCGCCTGCCCTTCTTTCCTGAGGTCGTGGGAGCGCTGAACTTCTTCGGATTAGCTCCCGGTCAGTTGGTGCCGAACTCATGGAGGATTCTCCTGGGGTTCCTGATCCGCATGAAGTTACAGGCGATCCCCTTCAGCCTTTCCCTCCTTGATTCCTCCCTCGTCTTCAAAAATCACCCCGGTGGTCGAGCGGGCGACCCGAGGTGGGTTTATCTCTCTTTCAGAAAGCGACCAGGGGGCGCCGTCGGGACGGGGGTTGTGGCCCTGCCTTCTTCCATTCATGACTGGAACAAGAAGTTCTTCTTCGTTTTCCCTCCCGAGGACGAGGACTGGCCCGTGCCTATAGAGTGGTCGAGAGAGAAGCACTTGCCGGAGAACCAGTCTAGTGACCCCGCCGCGGTGAGAGTGGCGTCGTGGGTGTAGGACCACGGCAGCGCCCCGGCCGTCTGTCCGAGACCAAAATGCGAAAACAAAAACTTTTCTTTAACTTGAAACCGGCGCTACCGCGGACTATAAACCCGGATCGGACCATTAACCTACTACTAGCTAACTAGAGAAAGGGCAGAGAGCTATACCGAGCGATCCGTGTCCTTCGGTCTTCAGCCTCCATCCCAATCTCCTCGCGTAATCTCCGGTCTTCATCTCCTCGTCGGAAAGGGCACCACATCGCCGGGTTCTTTTACGGGCTCCCACCTCTGGACCGAGGCAACTCGGGCACGAAGTTGGCGAGCCGACGTGTCCAAGAATGCTGTAGGCTAAGTGTAGAATGGTTTATCTCTAGGGGTTGTTGAAGTTGCCATTTGTGTGAAGGTGGAGGAATGAACTTTTTAAAATGGGGCTAAGGAATTTTGTGTGGATGAAAAATGAGATCAATTTTTCCCACACCAAAATGAATCCTCTCCCCAAAATGAGTGGCCGGCCATGCTTGAAGAATGAGAGAGCGAGAGTGAGCAATCATCCAAGAGAGAGAAAAAGGGTGATGATGAGGAATCATCATCACAACCAAGTCTCATCCAAAACCCATCATACAAAGTAAGCAATGATGAACAAAAAGGAAGTCAAAGGATGGTGGAACCATCATGAACCATAAAAAGTCTTCTCCATTATAAATTGCACAATTGCAAATAACCCCCTCCACACCAATTTTCAGCCAAAGAAAGATAGAAAAGAAAATGGCCGAAACAGAATGCAAACTGGAAACTTCAAAAAGTGATCCCGTAATAAATTACAGGAAAACCCCGTGACTGTATATACATACCCGCATTTGTATTCCGACCGAATACAAATGCAATGAGACAAATCTACACTGTATAATACTAGGATCCGGCTTAAACCAAAGCCCGCTAGTATTATCCGTCCGATCATGATCCGTGCAATACCGCACGTACATGATCGAACCCTGCTATATATCCATACGGTCTCTACAGCGTTTTGCCTGAAACTTGAGAAACTGTCTGTGGGGGACTCTAAAGACTCGTCAATACTTTGGCTGTGGATTTAACCACTAGCACGTCAGAGATATTAGCCATACGTAACGGGCTACCAGGTATTGACCAAAAGGGACGTCGATGAGAGAACTCATCCTGACACCCTACTGAGCCTGTCAGTGACAATATCCGTACAGTCCGGTCCGTTCGTCTATGAGCATCACATGGCGGGCCTAGGGGGTTGGTAAAAGTCAGACCCCCAAAAGCGGTACAAGTCATGTCGGAGTGTAGCCCAGAACACCCTGAGATATTACTGGAATAACTACCAGTAAATCTCCTGCCTTGGCCAAGGACTTCGTGTAATGGCTCTCCTAGACATAGCGCGACCTCACCCCCAATACTGGGAGAGACGAACCCCTGCAGATCCGCTCACTGCCTCCATGTGGCTCGGGACTGTACCCAACTAAAACCTGTTTGCACGACTCCTTTGAGCCGTGGTAGGGTAGTAATCAAAGTACAGTGGGAACTCACACGAGACAAATGACGATCTCAGGTCGATGAACTAACCTGTACACATGTCACCAGGGAACTGCTATATGACGTCAGGTATAAGATCAACTAGCATGTTCCCGGCGAGTCCTGTCCAGTGTACTCATAACCCAATGAGCACCTGTACACATCTTAGGTGAACCAACTGACACCAGTGGCTTGTGAGACCGGCCACCGCCTCTCGTCGGGGTCTCGACTGTATACACTAGTCTACTCTGGAGTATCAATGCCCTGTCTCGAAAACTCCCACGACTAGGGACCTTTTAAGGATGTGCTTATAGACCCCAGCCCCCACGTATATGATCGCCATCATACTGCTGGCCGTCAAGCAAGAATCCTAAGAGCTCTATCAACGTGCAATAGTGATCTGTAATATCACCTAAAGCAGTACATGATGATAAAGATAAACCAGATAGCATACTATCATCTTGAGTAAGACTGTCCTACCGGCATAGGTCCTCCCTCAATCATTGCAATCACGTGCCTGTGATCCAATAATTGACTCTGAGTGCACTATCTCCAACAATCTCCCACTTGCACTCAAGGCTTATTATTGCGATGTCGCATACTCACAGCCCGTGTGATACCGAACACCCAACTCCTCTACTAATCAGTCTCACAAAGCCTGTTTGCGAAACTATTGCGTTCGAGGAATAGCCTCAGTGAGTGGATCCGCTCTGATGTTTCTTTCTATGTCTCTCTTTATCTCAAGTTCGCGGAGAAAGCCATCTCCCGAAATGAGTAATACCTGTCTCAGAATATGTCTGGATATCTGACGGGACCTAGCTCATAAATGAACTCCAAATCCAAACTTCTTAGACTGTATCGTCAACTGAACTTAATCAGTATCCTGCGCCATGCCTCCCTCAGTATCCCCTTGGACCATCTGTCCAAACTACCACCCCTCGTCGGAGGGAAAACTATAACTCTGATAGCCACTCTGTCATCCAGGTCACCTTGGAAGCCTGGAATGATAACCGTCTCCTGAAAGAGGCCGCCGTTATCAGATCCCTAGAACATCCACTTATGTTCTAAAACTGCTTCCGATCTTTTCTCCAGGATTGGATCAATATCAACTTATTGCATTTCGTGCAAAAACAATATCTGGTGTGGTACTTGACATCTCATGATTGACTCAATTGCCTAAGCAAGTAATCTGCCAATCATGCACATCCCTCTCCCCTTTAGTCTGTAAAACACCTTTAGAGAGGATGACTCCATCACCTGCAGGTACACTACCGTGCCAGGAGTCGTCCATCCTAAAACACCTTTAGAATGCTGTCTAAGTACCTAGATTAGGACACTTCCCAATTCTAGATCTAAAACCATAGATCTAGCAACGAGAATGTCTGATATAATATCCAACTCCTTATGTGGAGAAACAACTGTGTGACAACCAAAGCATAACCGATCGTAGTATAGGAACTTCACTTCCTACTCTATGTATGTTATCCACAAATCAGGACATCACACCCTACTACCTTCTTACCAGATCCATCCCCTATTCTGATGAAGTCAAACCTATGACTGTCACATCGGAAATGGATGATCTATCTCCGCTATTTCTTCTTTAGTCTATAAATAGACATAAGCCACTTGTCCACTATGCTTCTGCTGCTCCCACTGACTACGACAACCCTCTGGCTGAGTCATATACACGTACACTTCTAAAGCTAGTCTAGAACGACGCTATACTCATCCTCCTGCCGGGTCTCACAGTCTGGAACAACAGCAATGGCAAGTCTGGGTAAACAAGAACCTCCCTGTCACCGTCTTTGAGCATACCGAAGTACCTCTCGAGTGCCTGAGGTTGCCCACCTTATCTGCGGAGTGGCCAATAGAATGTCAAACCAGATTGAATCTTTAGGTTCTTATCAAATTTTCAGTAATCGTTTGCGGTTCTGGAATCACTTCCAGTTCTACCATACTCCCACTTCTGTTTTCTGAAAAAATCTATTTTACTTAAAACTGTGGTGAGTCTAGAACAATATCACTATTGATCTTCCAGATGGTAGAAAGTCAACCTCGTCATAGCCCGGGTCAACCTACAAACAACCATTACAGAAACGTGCATTGAGTCATCCAGAGTCTGGTTTTAAGCATAAGCCGGACAACTCCCCGTACCTTAACATAGTTAAGATATGAACCGTTCTATATCCAATATAGAAACAGAGGCACTGATTTAAGTGGAACCAGATTCAAATCATGCAGCTTTCTCCAGTGCATGTCAACCAAATGGAAGGAGGTCGATCAGTGTTGCTCAACTTAGGAATCCTATCCAGATATGAGTAACTTGAAAGAGAAACAAGTTTCTCAAAATCATTACTATCAACTGAATACCATACACAAGTATCTACATCTTCGATCACCTTGAAGAATCCTGATACTTGCAATACCTGGTTCTCTACTTTATTCATATACCTATAACTTCTCAAAACTTGGACCTTGTGTTTCTACGAAACACTTGTCTAAAAACTAGAGAAGTCATAAGTAAACCGAATATAGTACGAGGACCAACCCCTCTGTCCTAATGGACACTGGACAACATACAATACTCTGTATAAGTCCCTTGAGTCCAACAACTCATTCCCTGTGTGTCGTAGGTTGAAAACTGTACTTATAGTTAAGAAGAATTACACCGCTGTTTAATGCTCCTTACCTAACCATCCACTGATAGAGGTAAATGTCATAGACATAATTTTAAAAAGTTATATCTCACTCTATAAAGATAGACGTACAGATATGTCAATTTGAAATTGGTGCATAACAACGGATATTCATAACCAAATATTTGCCGTCCGGCAAACAACCCAGGTGATTTCCTCAAATATCACCAATTACAACGAATTCCGATATAATGAGGATGATCACCTAATTCCCAATAACTTACTCCTACCCATCATCTGTAAAAACATACAGATGTGATAATCATACCTGGTAAATACATACCCTGGAGCAAGGTCTAAATGGGAAATCAGTTTTCTATTAACAGTACATAGTGAAACTGAAACATTGAAATGTTTCATAGGGGTATCCGGGTATTCCTGGTAATGCCTCTTCCATTATCCAGATTCACAACTGTAACCGTATATTTCTTTGCCATCTTTCCAAATCCCTTTATATGTCTTTAGTCATTACCTTCTGTACACCCTTTTAGGCTTAAATGGTTTTCTTCCTTCCCTACCGTTCGGCACCAGCCTATGGTTTGGAAGAAGACTATCCAATAAGCGTAATAGGTGTACTATCCTAATCCTAGGAGCACTCGCAATGCGAGAGAAGGTGAAGATAAAAGACAACTGAATAAACCTTATTCCTATTTCTCCTGAACTAGAATCCATCCCCGAACTGGAACAAGTTCCTTTCGAGTTCGTATATAACCATACGATGGAGTATCCAAATAACTGTGGATCTTTGTAGTGATACGGAGTGTCCTGGAGAAATACAAAGGTGAAGTGGGAGTGGTAATGAAATACTTGGTTTGGTTGTGAATGGCAGTCGCAATTTACTTTGCCCTCCTTCTAATCCCTTTATTAGTCTTTACTTAATATCTTCTGTACACCACACTTAGGCTAATCGGCTTTCTTCATTCCCTACCGTTCGGCACCAGCCTAAGGTTTGGAAGAAGACTATCTAATAAGCGTAACGGGTGTACTATCCCCTAATCCAAGGAGCACTCGCAACCTGAGAGAAGGTAAAAGGAAAAGACAACTGAATAGTCCTATTCGTTTTATCCAGAACCGAAAACCATCCTCGAATCTGGAACAAGTTTCTTCGAGTTCGTATATAACCATACGATGGTTTTATCCAATGGAAGTGGACGTTCGTAGTAATACGGGGTGTCCTGGAGAAAAGGGTAAAAGTAGGAGTGACAATGAGGTATGCAACTCAGACAATCCAAAAACTAGTGTTTAAGAAGGTTCGGTTAATTTTGGTCACTGAGTCATAGTCAAGGGTCGGGCCATGGTCGCTGCCAAAGAGAGAGAGAAAAGAAACACTCAGCGTGCACTCTAACCTAGATCAGAATGGTTATCACTTTATCTAATTAGGAAACCTCCCACTGTAAACTCAAATTCTCTTCCAAACCTGAAAGAAGAATTAGTCGGGATCACCCGAGGAGTAAACCAACTCATCAGTGGGAATCGGGATCCAACTATCATCGCATGATAACGTGACGGAATCCACTCACGTTATCACACTCCAAAGGGTATGCGCATATCTGGCAAGTTTCAGTTTCTTTAGAAACTCCCGATGTGATTTTTACCCTAAGCGGCTTATGACCTTGACTAGGTGTCACGCCCCGCTTCCCAAAGTACGCTAAAGTGGGCACGTGACATAGCTAACCATGCTACTTGTGGATAGGAAAAATCCTTCCACAGTCACATTACGGCTGTGGAGATATCAAGAACAGGAAAGTAAACTAACTACCTAGTACATGTCCATAAGTCAGCGTAAAAGAATCAAGAGATAACAATATGCGGAAGCCAAAAGATACAATAAATGAAACACCTGGAGTGAAACTACGTACCGACAGGAACCTCACCGCTCGTCTAACAGCGGCAAAACTCCTAATCAGTCTGCAGCAAGGTAGAAGAATCTGGGCCATGCAAAACCCAGACGTCAGCGCGTCAAGTCATCAAGTAATAACATAGTAAACAGGCAATGCGAATATAAACATGAATAAAGCAAGGGTAACAATAATATAAATCAGAACAGTACAGGGTAGTGTGCAGTGGGTAAACTGGATTGTTCTATCAGGTTCTCTGTTCTAAAGTCTTTGAAACCAAATTGATGAATCATCGATGTAACTCAATAGTATCCCGTACATACCCGGGACCACGGCCACAATATTCTCGGCTGCAGCCGAGACATGCCGCTAGGCACAAAACAGGAATGTGTACACTCGATAGTATCCCGTACATACCCGGGACCACGGCCACAATATTCTCGGCTGAAACCGAGACATGCCGCTAGGCACAAAACAGGAATGTGTACACTCAATACAGGTAGTGAACTGTCGAGTTACAAGTCAGATTTCACCTTTGATTTCCCCATACCCCCAAGTTATATGTGTATGTCAAGTCAGGTATCCAGTAATCAAGAAACTAATGCCAACACAGGATCAGGTAAACAGGTTTGTCTGGATAGACAACAGGAACGGTCCATGAGGACTACATGTTATGTTTGTTGGCATTAGACACAAGATCAGGTAACAGGTAAAGCCATGGTACATCAGGTCAAGCCAGGTAATGTATAAAGGTGTCATGTCATGTCAAGAGTGTACGGTATCATGTCATGTCAAGTAGGAAGTGTAACAGGTCATGTCAGGAAGCACAAGATGTCATGTGGGTGCTCATAATCAAACTAACATAAGCATGTGTATAAATAAACAAGCATGGGTACTATCAGAACAATAAACTGGAACATGTAATATGATATGCAAATAGATATAATTTCAAGGATATGGATGCACAGTTATCGATTAGGGTTACATTTATAGTTCCAATATTAATTAGGATGCAATTTATTAAACATGGAGTGTTGATATCACATTATTATGTAGTAATGTGATCTATGGATGCAATTATTTGTATCTTAAATGCGATGGATGCAAACGGGTATCCGAAAAGTTATAAAACTATAAAATGGTAATGTGTGATGTACAACTAAGCAATATGTGATATAAATATTGATATAATAATATTAATATGGATAGCATATTCAAAGTGATTAATAACTATAAAAGTGGTATTGATTAACCATGCACAAGAAAGTTCCATTCAGAAATTCAGCGTCACCATAATTTGTAAAATAGCTTAAAAATAATAAACGTTCTCCAAAAGGGACGTGTCTTATACCAAAACAAAGATAATTCAATAAGGTTTTCAGTTTTATAAGTATAAGCATCTCAGGTTATCCCTACAAAAAGTTATGAACATTCGAAGTTGAAAGTTTGCTGCTGGAATTTCCCTGGACAGAACTTTGGAGACATTTTCATTTGCATTTTACGTTATTTAAACAATTTATTTTGCAAGTAAATATTTCATAGAGTTATAGTATTCTGAGTTAGCTTCGTAACGAACTAAAGAACGTATACTAATGATTTTTCTATAATTTATAATGAATTTTATAAGGTAAGGTGTACAGTAAATTTCAGATTTGTCGTATCCGCTTTTTCAACGACGTTTCATGTGTAAACTATAATATTTTCAAATATATAGTATTATAAAATGCAGATTATAAACTAATTAAAGATAATAATAAGAAATATTACGACGATATATATTTTAATTGATATGGATGCAGTATAATGTAATCTAGTATGTCACAAGATAAGTTTTCATGATCTAGATTTAATATGATATAAGCGGATGCAAATGGAACATCGAAACGTTATAAAATTAAACATGGGGCACTAGATTTAAACTATAGGTATGGTATCTATTTAAATAGGTATAAAATGAATTATATAGCATGTAGCAAGATTAACTTGCCTCGATGGGTCGCGAATCGGGAAAACGGAACGTTAACCGTCGGCGGAGAAAACTCGCGACGGGCGCACGGTTCACGGAATGAACCCAAACGACAAACAAAGGAACCACACGGGTCGGGGTACCTCGCTGGAACGTCGTGAAGCGTCACCGGCACGACGGAATTCCGGCAACAAAAGAACAGTTAAAAAAAATGAGAAACGAGATATGAAGCAAGAAGAGAAAGAATGATAAAGAGAAGTACGAGAGAATATATGAGAGAGAGAGAGAGAAGAGGGAGAGAGAGAAAGTGGAGAGATAGAGAGAGAGGGATAGAGAGCGACGGGAGAGAGAGGAGAGAGAAGTGGGGCCCACGGGATTAAAGGGGAGGTTGCGATTGGCTGAGAGAATAAATTGAGAAGGATATAAAAGATTGTAAAAATATTATATGGTTAACTAAATTATATATGATGGTTTAAATATATTAAAATCTGGGATTTTGGCGCAAAGTAAAATATTTTCAAATCGCGCCCGGGTCGGGTCCAAAAATTTGAAATTGAAATAATAGAATTTTAGGCAGGATCCAAAATTTAAAATGAAGTGTTTTATGATAAAAAAACATACCCCCAAAACGGACACACGTACGTGCACGTAGCCGTCCAAACTCGCCTGTTTCACTGAACGGGACGAGAACACGATGCACGGACGCTACAACAGGGTTAGGGGTGTCAAGCAGGCCAAGATGAATATTTTTAATTTTATTTTAGATGCCAAAAATTGTTATATGCAGAAATTAATTTCCGGGTAGAATTTACAATAATTAACCATCAAGCAAGATAAATGAAATAAGTGCTACACTACGTTCGAACGGTAACTGAAATTAGTAGCATTGGGCTTGGGTGTTATACTAGGTCAACAAACCATAAACCGCCAGTCAAGTTCAACCCATCATTATTCTGGATTGCATTAAACCTACCCTTACGTGCCCTTGACTAGGTCAACAAAGCCGCACGACTGTCCTAACCAATCCCACTTATGCAACAAACAAGTACCACTTAGCTACCGAACACTACGTCTTGACTAGGACAACAAACACAGCACGAATACTAAATAATACCCGTAAGAAATGACGGAGGGCTACGGCTGGTTTTTGGCGAAAAACCTTTGACGTAATGAACTTGATATCGTTGAAGGAACTGCATAGCTTTTTATAAATATATAGTGACGAAAATCTTTGCTAAAGAGGTCACTCCCGGTGAAGAGATCTCGGCTCTTTCCCCGTAGAATGAGGTGCAGAATATTCCAACTGAATACCATGATACAAAGCAAAAGTAATCGGCTATAGTGAAGTTATTACCCTGACGCAGACTTCTGTCCAAGAGGTCACTCCCGGTGAAGGGATTTCGGCCCTTACCTCGTCGACTGAGGTGCTGGATATTCATAACCGAATACCACTGTGCAAAACAAAAGAGAACGTCCTTGCAATAACAGCTTTTTGAAAATTGTTCCAACAACATCAGAATATGTTTGTTTAGCTTGCATTGATCTGAATCAATGCAGTCCCATCAATTGATCACACCACAAAAGAACGAAAATACGATGTACGTATATGCCATCCACATTCGCCACTGGGTCCCATCATCACCCGTTAGGTTACTTAACTAACGACAGAGCGTGGACTGGACTAGCGCGGATACAAAACATATACAACATCTACTAGTATATACATCAATATATAATATTCGCTCAAGGCGTGATAAAATGCAACATCACAGAAATGTAATAAGCATCACAGAATAATACAAATATCTGGGATCCCCGGGTTTCATAGAGCCGCTACTGAAACCCGACGTTCCTCTGGTCGTGTGGATAGCCTGTGCAATGAAATCCTAGACCCCTACGGGCGCGGCAAGTTACCCGCCAAAACCTGAAGCGAGGCAGCCCCCTTCAACAACGTGAATGGACCACCCAGCACTTCACGGAATCCGGTAACTTGGGCACCCCTCTTTGGGTCAACCTGTACCCCCTACGAGTGCGGCGAATAGCCCGCCAATTCTAGAGTGAAGCCCCCTCCGTCTCAAAGCCAAGAGATGCGGGCTCGTTGCCCTCTAGAACCCGGCTATCCGTGCACCCCACTGTGGGGTAATCATAGTACAGAAAGTAAAATATACATACAACGGGTACATCGACCTCAGCCCGGTCGTGTCCCAAAAGAATAATATACAAACAGGCAGTGACGGCAGTCCACATGTTGGACGCTCGCCCCGCAATATCAAATGTACATATACAACAAAACTGTACTACCATTGCATCCAGGCTATCCACCACGACAGATCCGCAACATCACAGCACAACACAGAACATCAACGTGAATGTCATGTTCGCAAATCCGTCTAAAAGAGCTATAGCAGTTAGACATGATTTACCGATCAAATGACATTCACGGTCGCAGATATAATGTAAATACTGTGAACTAACATGTTTAAAATTTTCGATCGACAAAAATTCCTGAAGTGGGCCCCAAGTACAATACTCAGTACACAAAATAAATCTTGGCCCAAACAGAATATACCAAAAACCCCAATTCCAATACAGAGACCCACTGAAGAAATTTGGTGCACTGTGGCTACAGTACGGCGGCAGATCCACGGCCAAAACGTGGTTACGGCCGCGGATCTGCCGCGCTACAGTGAAATCAGCCGACCAAATTTCTTCAGTTCTCATGAAAAAGCCTGCACATATTTCTGCAATACACCAAATATTTTTTTGACAACTAAAAAATTTCGACAGAAACTGATGCTTGGAAAATATGGTTTTTGGAAATTCGTTCGATCGAACTTGTAAACACGTTAGAGCAAGCTAGTAAAGGTTAATGGCGTGGCTCTGATACCATGTAGGACCACGGCAGCGCCCCCGCCGTCTGTCCGAGGCCAAAATGCGGAAACAAAAACTTTTCTTTAACTTGAAACCGGCGCTACCGCGGACTATAAACCCGGATCGAACTATTAACCTACTACTAGCTAACTAGAGAAAGGGCAGAGAGCTATACCAAGCGATCCGTGTCCTTCGGTCTTCGGCCTCCATCCCAATCTCCTCGCAGAATCTCCGGTCTTCATCTCCTCATCGGAAAGGGCACCACATCGCCGGGTTCTTTTACGGGCTCCCACCTCCGGACCGAGGCAACTCGGGCATGAAGTTGGCGAGCCGATGTGTCCAAGAATGCTGTAGGCTAAGTGTAGAATGGTTTATCTCTAGGGGTTGTTGAAGTTGCCATTTGTGTGAAGGTGGAGGAATGAACTTTTTAAAATGGGGCTAAGAAATTTTGTGTGGATGAAAAATGAGATCAATTTTTCCCACACCAAAATGAATCCTCTCCCCAAAATGAGTGGCCGGCCATGCTTGAAGAATGAGAGAGAGAGTGAGCAATCATCCAAGAGAGAGAAAAAGGGTGATGATGAGGAATCATCATCACAACCAAGTCTCATCCAACATACAAAGTAAGCAATGATGAACAAAAAGGAAGTCAAAGGATGGTGGAACCATCATGAACCATAAAAAGTCTTCTCCATTATAAATTGCACAATTGCAAATAACCCCCTCCACACCAATTTTCAGCCAAAGAAAGATAGAAAGGAAAATGGCCGAAACGGAATGCAAACTGGAAACTTCAAAAAGCGATCCCGTAATAAATTACAGGAAAACCCCACGACTGTATATACATACCCGCATTTGTATTCCGACCGAATACAAATGCAATGAGAAAATATCTACACTGTATAATACTAGGATCCGGCTTATACCAAAGCCCGCTAGTATTATCCGTCCGATCATGATCCGTGCAATACCGCACGTATATGATCGAACCCTGCCATATATCCATACGGCCTCTACAGCGTTTCGCCCGAAACTTGAGAAACTGTCTGTGGGGGACTCTAAAGACTCGTCAATACTTTGGCTGTGGATTTAACCGCTAGCACATCAGAGGTATTAGCCATACGTAACGGGCTACCATGTATTGACCAAAAGGGACGTCGATAAGCGAACTCATCCTGACACCCTACTGAGCCTGTCAGTGACAATATCCGTACAGTCCGGTCCGTTCGTTTATGAGCATAGCATGGCGGGCCTAGGGGGTTGGTAAAAGTCAGACCCCCAAAAGCGGTACAAGTCGTGTCGGAGTGTAGCCCAGAACACCCTGAGATACTACTGGAATAACTACCAGTAAATCTCCTGCCTTGGCCAAGGACTTCGTGTAATGGCCCTCCTAGACACAGCGCGACCTCACCCCCAATACTGGGAGAGACGAACCCCTGCAGATCCGCTCACTGCCTCCATGTGGCTCGGGACTGTACCTAACTAAAACCTGTTTGCACGACTCCTTTGAGCCGTGGTAGGGTAGTAATCAAAGTATAGTGGGAACTCACACGAGACAAATGACGATCTCAGGTCGATGAACTAACCTGTACACATGTCACCAGGGAACTGCTATCTGACGTCAGGTATAAGACCAACTAGCATGTTCCCGGCGAGTCCTGTCCGGTGTACTCATAACCCAATGAGCACCTGTATACATCTTAGATGAACCAACTGACACCAGTGGCTTGTGAGACCGGCCACCGCCCCTCGTCGGGGTCTCGACTGTATACACTAGTCTACTCTGGAGTATCGATGCCCTATCTCGAAAACTCCCACGACTAGGGACCTTTTAAGGATGTGCTTATAGACCCTAGCCCCCACGTATATGATCGCCATCATACTGCTGGCCGTCAAGCAATAATCCTAAGAGCTCTATCAACGTGCAATAGTGATCTGTAATGTCATCTAAAGCAGTACACGATGATAAAGATAAACCAGATAGCATACTATCATCTTGAGTAAGACTTTCCTACCGGCATAGGTTCTCCCTCAATCATTGCAATCACGTGCCTGTGATCCAATAATTGACTCTGAGGGCACTATCTCCAACAGTGGGAGCCCATCCCCCGCCACGATGTGCTGTTGTCTGAGAGGGTTCTGAGTTGGGCCGGACTTAGCCCCGTTGAGTTCTTCGGTAAGTTTAGGTTTGCTTTTTTGGCTCGTATATTGCCTGTGTCGCTGACTCCTTTGCACTCGGTTTTGTGCAGGACTCATGGATATGGACTCGCTCAGAAAGTCCATGCGCCAACCGAGGCCGGTCGCGAAGGTTGGGGGCGCCGACCCTTCCCGTTCACAGCCCGCCCCGGCTCCTTCTCCCCCGGTGGTAGCGCCCCGCGAGCGTTCAGAGGCGGATCTTGCCCCAGGGCCCAGCAAAGCGTCGGGACGGAGGCGGGCTCGGATTCTGGAGGACCCGGCCTCGGAGAAGGAGACCGGCTCTCCCACAAGGCCGCTCAAGAGGAGATCTGCCCGGGACCGTCTTCGCTGATCACGGTGGAGGAAGGCGGTCTCCAATTCGCCGTGCCTTCGGGGCTATCCGTCGCGGATAGCCTGCTGCATGAGATAGAGGTATCGGCCGGGGGTAGAGTCCCCAGGGGGACCTTCAGGGCTCAGCTGGCGTGCATCGCCCAGGAGTCCGTGCAGGTAAGCGCTTGTCTTTCATTATTATTATTTTCGAGGTTCGATGCCTCTCTCATCTTCCTGATCTCTCTTCTGCTTTTCAGGTCTTTCAGCACGTCGCCTTTGGCTTGCGCATGGAGGCCGAGGTGGTAGCCCCGACGATGAAAGCTGCGGGCCAGCTCGCCTCGCTGGAAGAGAGCTTCAAGTGGGAGCTGGAGGCGATGAAGGCGAGGGTTGTCGCCTTGGAGGGCGAGGTGGAGGACGGGAAGCGGGAGGTCGCCCGGCACCGTGAGGTCGCCGTAGTTGCTGAGGCCAAGCTTGAGGACGCTTAGGTGCTGGCCGGCAACCTGAAGAAGATAGTGAAAACCCTCCGGAAGGAGGTGGGGGCGGCGGCTGAGTGGGAGAAGTCGACCGATCTGAGGGCGACCAAGTTGGCCGACCTCTCGGCGGCGAAGGCGGTGGAGGGCTATAAGAAGTCGAAAGACTACTACGATGACCTGGCCGTCGCCACGACCCTCATCTGGCACGAGGCCCTCGACGCTATTAAGGCCCGGGTACCGGGGTTCGCCGATGAAGAGATTCGGGCCCAGTACACCCTCGCGGATGCCAGCGGGCAAGGGTAAGAGATTAATGACGAGGAAGTCGCCGAGGACCCAGCTCGCCTCGTGGTCGATGTCGGGGGCCTTGAGGTCGCTCATGGCCCCGAGGCCTAAAGCCCTTGTCTTCCTCCTCCTTTTTATTTTGCTGTGTCTGGAACTTTGTAAGCCTCCAGGCATTTTGTTAGGCTGAGGAGCTAAAAATACCCTCTGTAAAGACCGCCTTTTAGTAATAAAACTTTTTCTTTCTTTGGTTTCATTGATTTGCGCTTTGGTCTTTTGTTCATGAAGAATGCTTATAAAATTTTTCTTTTTGCACTGTTGGGCCTCCATGTCAGGTCGGCTATCTGCCAAGCGATCGTCCGTCGAGTTGATCCAAGCGCTGCTGAGGAGAAGGCGTCTCCATGGCCCCGAAATCGAGGGGAGATCGCTCGAGACTTGGATAGACCTGATGCCCCTAGTTGGCAGCTCTGACCGTCTGCGTATGGTGGGTAGGGAGCTACCGGCCGAAGATGACCGAGCAGGGTAGCTGCCCGGTTGCCTCTTGCGTGGGCTTTGATCCTTCAGGATGGGGACCGAGCAGAGTTACTGCCCAGTGCCTCTTGGCGAGGACTTTGATCCCTTTCGGTTGTGGTAGGATGCTACCAGCCGGGGATAGCCGAGTAAGGACTCGACTGCCTCTGGGAGGACTTTGGTCTTTGGCACGGGAGGGGCTGTAGAAGCCTACCAAGGACCCTTGGCCGGGCAGGGTTACTGCCCGGTGCCTCTTGGCGAGGGCTTTTGTCCTGAAGGATAGCCGAGCGAGGGATCCTCGGGCTCGACCGCCTCTAGGAGGGCTTTCTGATCCTAGGCGTTGAGGTAGGAAAGCTACCCGCCAGGGATAGCCGAGCGATGGTTGTGCTCGACTGCCTCTGGGAGGACTTTCCGATCCCTGGCGTTACGGTAGGGAAGTTACCCGCCAGGGATAGCCGAGCGATGGTTAGTCCCGACTGCCTCTGGGAAGGCTTTCTAATCCTTGGCGTTGAGGTAAGGAAGCTACCCGCCAGGGATAGCCGAGCGATGGTCGTGCTCGACTGCCTCTGGGAGGACTTTCTGATCCCTGGCGTTGCGGTAGTGAAGCTACCCGCCAGGGATAGCCGAGCGATGGTTGGGCCCGACTGCCTCTGGGAGGACTTTCTGATCCCCGGCGTTGCGGTAGGGGAGCTACCCGCCAGGGATGACTGAGCGGGGCAGCTTCTAGGTTGCCTCTTGGTGAGGTCTTTGGTCCCTAGCATTGCGGCAAGGAAGCTATCCGCCAGGGGTGAACAAGCAGGGCAGCTGCTGGGTCGGATCTTCAAGTGGTTTCGCCCGACCATACATTTGGGGAACAGGAACGGTTAGCATGCGCGTTGAATGCTGGGGGAGGTGAAGCGCCAGGGTCGCGTCGCTTCGATTCTGCCAGAGAAGGCTTGACGATTGCCGCGTGTCAGCGACCTCTTGGGCGAAAGCGGGCGACTGTTGAGCTTTGCTGGGACGCAGTGGGTTATATAAGGCTGAATGAGTACTGGTCCTTCCTTCCTTCACAAACAGAAGATTGAGAATGCATGACTTCCCGTTCACCATCCCTCACATCATCCACTTTGAAGATGTGTACCTATACGATCAGAACTGCACCGAGGACACGGTGCAGTTGGTTTGTGGGGGCATCGAAGACTACTTCGGCCGGCTGCTCCCCCGACGTTCCTCCCTGCTGCAGTTGCTGATGTACTCCATCTGGAGAGCATCGCCGGGGCTTTACAACCCTCTGTCCGAGCAACTGTACGATGAGGCCGTGGGCAAGCTTCGGTCTCTAAGGCTCTTTGGCCCGATCTCCGCGAACCGGCTGGCTCGCTCGGAGGAGCTTGTCCGCGAGTGCTACGAGTTGAGGCTTGGGATTAACGCGCGCAGGGGGAACCGAGGGGAGAGGTTGGATCTCGCGAGGCCTCGGCTGGCGGAGATCTTTACCGAGTATCACGAGCAGTGCTTTCTGCACCCCCTTCCCCCGCTGTTGTAATAATAATTTTCTCTTTTTGTATGTACGGCTGAGGAGCCCATAATACCCTTTTTTTTTGAATAAATAAGAACTTTTCTACTTTCCTTGCAATGTTCTGTTGATCTTTATTAAATTGACAATAGCCATAGGGAGAGTTTACATTGCCCCAGAAGAAAAGTACAGGTTAATAGATGACCCTATTAGCGTGGCCCGAGCTTCCTGGAGGCTTGCTGGTCTCTGTGCCTGGCGCCGGCTACGGGGCACTCCGGGCGCCGGACTGGTCCTCCGCGGAGGCAAGCATAATCTGGCCGATGGTCAGCTCGGCGGGAGGAGGACCCTGCTCCTGCTCGCGGTCGGCCTGTCGCTTATCCCTTAAGTAGGCAATAAGGTGTCCCGATTGGATAAGCTCCTCGATGTAGTTCCGGAGTTGCTTGCAATCCTCGGTGGCGTGGCCCAGTATCCGGTGGAAGGCGCAGTAAGGACCCCGGGTCCGCTTTGAGGCCTGACGCGGATTGGAGGGAACTCGAAGAACCCTTCACCCTGGGCCTCCTCTAGTAACACTACGAGGGAGACGTTAAGCGGGATCCTCTCCTGGAACTTCGGGTGATAGGGCTGCTGACGCTCCGGCCTCTCCTCCCGAGCCCTTTTCTTCTGGTCGGGTCGTTCTGCCCGGGGGAGGTTCGCATTCACCTCTGATTCTAGCTGAACCTCGCGCTCGGTCCACGCCTTGACCTCGACCATGGTCTTAGGCTGTGCCAACGCATAGGAGCGCAGCTACTCCTTGTGCCATAGACCAGATCTGAGCACCGTGATGACGGTCTCGTCCCGGTGCTCAGGAACCTCGAGGAGGGCATTGTAAAAGCGAGTAATGTAAGCCTTGAACGTCTCCTTGTGTCCACTCTTAATTGTGAAGAGGTAGTCGACAGTGCACTTCTGCCGACGGTTCCCAACGAAGTGGCCGAGGAACTGAGTAGCCAGCTCGTTGAAGGTCGAGATTGAGCGAGGCTCGAGTCCTCGGAACCAGTCCCGACCAGAATGGATGAGGGTGGTAGGGAAGGCCCTGCACTGGGCGGCATCGGAATGGTCCTGGAAGCTCATTCCCATGGTGAAAGCATCCAAATGGTCTTTGGGGTCGGTTTTCCCGTCGAACAGAGAGACCTTCGGGGGTTTGTTACGCGAGGAGACGTGGACAGCGAGCAGTTCCTCGGTAAACGGTTAGGTGAGCGAGTCGGCGGCGTACTCGGCCCCGTCAGCCGAGAGGTGCCCTTCTCGGAGCATGCCCTCGATCTTCTTTTCGAGGGCGTCGAGTCGGCCGTGGTACCCCGAGGACTCGGCGCCTCGTGATCCCTAGCCTCTGCTGTGGGAGACCTGCGTCTGGGAACGGCTCCGGTTCCTCTCGATGAGGTTCCTCAGATCCCCGGGCACGGTAGCTCTCGAGCCGTCGTGGCGGGCCCCTTCTGTGCGACCCCGCCGAGGGAGTGGGTGTCGGTCATGCCTGTAGGCAGGCAAGGTGACCGACATCTCCTCAGGGGGGTAAGGGTCGCTAAAGGGTTCGAGGCGTGGTGCTCCGGCGGCGGGCCTGGGGGTGGAGCCGCGAGGCGCCCAGCGGACCTCAGGGAGTATCGGTTCGTGGGATCCGTGGTCGGGAGTCGCAGCCCGCTGGTGGTCGGCCACGTCGACGGGGGCAGATCATTCCGAAGGCATAGGGGCAGCGATCTGGGGCCTAGGCCCGGCCGTTTGGGAGGGACTGTAGCCGATCTATTCGGCTGGAGAGGGCGTGGATGATGGTCGCCGGAGGGGGTTCATCCGCGCCTCCGGTGAGGGGGAGGCGGCGGCTGGTACCCGAATCTTCAGGATGGTCGCTTGCCATGTGGACGGAGATCGGAAGGCCAACTTTGTTTTTGTGGAGTTTGCGTTTCCTACAGACGGCGCCAACTGATGGAGGTCTTTTTTAGATCTCCTTCAGATGTTGTCTTCCGTCGATCTCCCGGCGGATTCTAGAGGGGATCCTCTGTTGTGTGTGGGTCTCAATGGGTTTCGAGGAAGTTTGATGATTGGAGGAGTTGGACGCCAAGTACCTGCAACGAAGTCCCGGGATGGTTTGACGCCACCGAGGACCCTCCGACGATCAAGTTAGTACTAGATCCGAGCAGCGTAATGGCTAAGTGGAATAAAAAATGGCTTACTTGACCCCTCTGTGATGGGAGTTTATATAGTGGTGGAGGCACGCAACAGCAGGAGCAAGAATCTCGCCGGCAGTTACGCTCCCGACGTCACGCCCGCGTAGAGAGAGGATCGCCCATTAATGGGGATCGTGGAGGCATGGAACGTGGGATGTTGCGGGCGGGGAATCCGCGCATGGCGAGATTCGCGAAGCGGCGGTTACGCCTGTGAGCGGTGGAGCTGGGCGGAGGACCGAGGAAGACGGCTTCGGTCGGGGGGCTCGTGGACGAGCGAGAAGGCCGATGATACTTGGTCTTGTGGAAGCTCAAGGCGAGCTGAGGGGCCGAGGAGGCTGTTCAGACCAGAATATTGCATTTTAATACGCCCATTCATTATCTATTTTTTGTATATATCGGTACTATTAACCGGTGTTTGCTCAGTAATACAGATTATAGGTATCCATGATAAAATACTTGAAATACATTCAGAATCATGGACATATCATTTGTGAGCCGACACTGCAATCAGAACGGAGAACCGACTGATATCCCAAGAGTTATTTTGCAAATAAAGTGTGTGCACATACTTTTGGTCCAACACAATACATGTTGCACACAACTCTTGGAACATGGACCTAGTAGGGGATGCCATGAATCATGGCACAAGTGGGCATGAGGTGATATGGGTGTGACATGCATTTATTGCAAAAAGTAGTGATGTGATTTGTATCTACCAAGTTCCCTCCAATTCCTGGTACGCCACAAGTTCAAAACTGACCAAGCAAACAACACCAGAGGCATTCTGGGGACAACACAAGACCACCACTGCAATACGGGACCCACCCCTCGGAAAATGGCCGAGCACATTCCCCTATAAACCGGTGTGGCCGGGCCCACCTCTTCCTGTGGGCCCCATCCTCTCACAGTGGCTTGCATGCTGCCATTTGGTCCTTATTTTATTATTTGCTTAATCTATTTTCTTGCCTATAAAAGCAGACCATTGGGCAAGTGAGCAAAGGTCCAATTTTACCATACATTTGTATCTTTCATTTTTACACTTCAACTCTTTTGTTTTCTTGTAAATAGCTTCCCCCTTGAGCTCTCTAGCTTAACTTGATCTTGCAACCTCTTCATTGAGCTTGCAAGTTTAAGTTTTGGTCATTGATCTTAAGGGGTTGTATTTTCATATGGAATCAATAAAGCTCTTCTCTTTTGTGCTTCATTTCACATGAGTTCTTTACCCTTCTCTTGATCTTGCAACCCCTTCATTGGGCTTGCAAGTTTAAGGGTTGGTTATTGATCCCATAACTTGTGTTTTGTTTCATGGTTCCTAGTTTTGGTTCCTAGTTTTCTATCTTGCTCTTTCCTTTCTTGCACTTTAATACTTGCTTTACTTTCATGCAACTTTATTACCATGTCATTTAATTACTTGCTTGTAATCTTTTCTTTTCTTTGCTTATCTTTTCTTTTGCTTTTCTTTTGTTTGTTTTGTGAATGGTTGTCAATATGGTATTGTTAGGAAGAAATACGATATTGTAAGTTAACGGTTCGTTCCTCATTTCCTTTTCCCGTTATTTTCCTTTGAATTCCGCCCAAACGTTACGCAAGCGTTCTGTTAGGCACCTTACCCTACTAAGGTAACGGTGATTTCTAACCGCGACCGGTTGCGTTCGGTTTGGCCGGAGGCGAAAGCAAGAGACAAGAACGGAAGGACAGGGGTCAATAAGCCGGATTCCACGAATACCGTGCTTAAATCCCCTAATCCACGTTGTTGCCGATTGCTCTAGCTTCAATTGGTCAAGACTCGGCTCAAAGGTTTTGAATACGGATTTCCTTAGCTTACACTTTCGTATCTTTTCCTAACAACTTTACTTGTGCATATAACACATAGGGTAGATAAAGAACTTTCCGCCCTTGTGCATTAACTCGTAATGACAAGAAAGTAAAACGTTCCGTCTCCCTGTGGATCGACCCGTGCTCAGCCGGCTAGCTGCAAATCGACACCGTCTTGATTGCGGTTAACTTTAATTCTTCCAATCAAATGGCGCTGTTGCCGGGGAGACGGTAACGCTTTACTTCTTGTTATTTCGGGTTAATCATTGTACATTCCATCTTTACAACTAGCCCTATTTTCAAAACAACATAAAAATTTCAAAAACCAAAACAAAAACACTAACTTTGCTAACTTTGTTTTGCTCTCTGGATTTTGGACCTGCTTGTACTCTGTAACCAAACAGAAAAACCAAACAATACCAGTGTGACATGAGTATAACAGTGTGACACCTGAAGAAAGTTGGAGTCCATCTACTATAAGAAAACCGGCGACACACCCTGAAATTCCGGCTTCGCCGGCCGTACCACCCCCTTCTGCCTCCAATTTTTCATCTGTGCTCCATTGTTCTGGTTTTGTCCCATTTTTATTGTTTTCTTGTTTTAAATTTTAATGTGCAGGTATTTGGGCATTCGTATCGCTTTTTCGCACTAATATCCGTTTTTCTGACATTTGTAGATTTTTGCGGATTTGCGAACTACGATCGTGGGGAGCAAAGTGTACATTCAACGTTAAGGTGATTGCGAAGTACAGTGCCAAAGATCCGGGTAGTTTGACCCACACAAGCGAACTTTTCAAGCTTACCGGATTTGATTCAACAGGGGTTTCCTAACCTAAAAACTTAACGGTACGTATTTCTTAAACACCTTCTTCTCAAATCCGACGCATCCACTATAATATCTTTGCAGGATTCTTTGCAAGTTCGCTACTAAACGCCAAAAAAAAAATTGACTAACCCATATTTGTTGCAGTGCCGAGCTTAAACTAAAAAAAGATTTTTTTGATTCTTTATAGAGTTTTTATTGAATTGTGCATTGCATACATTAATACGGACTTAAGGGCAAGCGAACCTCACAACATACGGTAAAGGATTTCATCACCTTTTCCGTGGCCCACAAATCACAAAACTGAGCATAAACATTTACCCGTACAAAGTTTAAAAGAGATTAGACTTTAAGCCTTAAGGACTTCGCGCTCACTAGGAGAGGTTAACTGTGTTTAGAACACATCTTAACGGTATATTGTTTACGGGGTGTCTAGGAAAGTGTTAACGGCGAAACCGCCAAAAGAGAAAAGGTTATTTAATTAAGGACCTTCGCGAAAGCATCGGAAAATCTCCCCTTATCTCTGCACTTACCTGGACTCGTGATCAGTGTATCTTGAGCCCGTTTCTCGACACAGTTTTACTTCGACAATCAAGTTCTTGAGCATGTCTAGTTGACCTAGGTGAACCCTAGACCGATTAGGTGCGTGGTGTTTTTTGTGTCATGATTTTTTTGTCCAGATTCTTTTTATGTGTATATTTCATTCTTTTTGTTAATAACTAAATAAAAATAAAAATAATAATAAAAAAAAACCACATTCTTTCCCCCTCCTTTTCTCTTCTTCTTCTTCTTCTCTTCATATCATGGGTACCCTACCTCGTAAAACTCTTGCCGAACTTTGGTACCCACAACCAGACATAACTTCCTACTGTTCTTGCTTTGGTCGAACTTCGAACGACCCCTCCATGCCCAAAATTTCTTTGAAAGATTGGATAGACGCATCTAGGACTACCAATTGGACTCCACAATCCACTTTGTATCAACCGTTTCAACCTTCACCACCTTCTTACGTTGATACCCCCTTTTCGAGTCCTGTTACAACTCCAAGACCCATGTCTATTGCTGAAAATACCGAACAATCCCGTAGCCGATCTTTCACTCCTTTCACCACTGTGAATTCTTTTGATCAACAATTCCATTCACCTTCGTATCCAAATGTTGATCCTACTCTTGTCCAACCATTTAATTCCTATCCATCCTACCCAACTTTTGCACCTTCCCTAGACATTGCTTCTACACAGCCTTTTGGGAGTTTCCAGTATCCAAACGAGTTTGAATCTTTTACTGAAACCCCTTCACAACCCATGTCTAGTCTTGAACAGTCGTTGGAAGACTTTAGGGTAGCGTCATGCCAACAGATGATGGATTTGAATGCGTCCATGGCCGCCCTCATACAACCTACTGACCCGGTAGCTAGTTTTCAACTGACTCCAAATTTTTCAATGTATGATGAGGCGGTAGGACATGCTGAGAATTTGAGTAGTGAGAGTGAGCTGTACCCCCTTCCAAATCAAACCTACCCGTACCAAATTGAATCCCACAACTCCTGTTTTAAAAGTCTATCAAGTGTCCCAAATGATTTATCAATTGAAGATAGAATGATTAATGAGTTGTGCGACTTTATAGTGTTTGATTTACCCGATTGTGAAGGGTCCCTTTTGAGTGAAACCACACCCAATCCTTTTGACCTCTACACCTCCATCTTAGAACCAGAATCGATTGAAATCCATGCTTTTGATGAGGTGTATGAGAAAATTGATTTTCACTTGATTGAGGATATCGACGCTGGGGATATTTTGGATGATGAACCCGCAGTTTTGGATGAGTTTGTCTCTCCAATTCATCATCCCGAGTCATTAAACGTTTTTCCCGAACTTCATATGCGTCTTGATATTGATGAAATATGCATGGATGAGCTTAACTTTGAGGAGAATTTTGAGGATATTTTTGAGGATGAAACAGTTCTAGATGATGAGTCGGATTTTCCAATTCATCATGTTCCTTTCACTGACTGTGTACACCCTCCCGAACCCTTAACCAATACCCTTCCTTAATCACTTCCCTCCATCCTTTCCACCATTCCGACCTTGCAAGCCACCATATCATTTTCACTTCCTGTGTCTGGTTTACTAAGTTCGGCGTACCCATGTTTTCTCACAAATCTTGAGGGATTTGACCTCATTTCTCGACGGGTTAATAGATTAGCACAAATGCTTCTTACACAACGGTCATCACAAATTGTGCTAATTTATTCACTCCATTTTCACCCTCAAGTTCGTACTCCGTTTCTTTTTCTCTTCCGCCATTCTTCTCCTCCACTAAGACCGTATCCCGCTTCTATTCGCATACGGTCTCGCGTATTCTCCATCTCTTTTCTCTACGCCTTCTTCCACCAACCTGGACATTATATCGATAAAATCTTTGAATGGTTGGTGTTAAATTTTGGCCTGTGTAAGGCCTTGTATAGATTGATACTATTCTCTTTCCCCCCTAATCCTGCACTTCAACGCTTAACAGTGGAAACATTGTTTTACTTAAGTGGGGGGGGGGGCTTTTTTTTGTGTATATATTTTTGTTTTTTCTTTTGTTTTGTATATAATTTGTTTTTGTGGAGCGCCGACAATTTTGACCCTCTTGGTGTAGCCTGACAGTGAGGACACTGTCAAGTTTAAGTTTGGGGGTTGATTGGTATGTCAAAACTATCTATTAACCACAATCAAGAACGGCGTCGCTTGGTAGCTAGCCGGTGAGTACGGGTCGGTCCACAGGGATGTTGTGAATTTTCTAATCGCTCAAACGAGTTAATTCCGATGGGTGTTCAGATTGATTATTAAATTTAAAAACTAAATCTATCTAAAAACTAAATTAATCTAGATCTAAATCTTGCTAGGGTTAAGTTTAAGAATGGTTTGGAAATGTAAATAAATTTCAACGCTTTCTATACCCAAATGAAGATCTATGAGGAGTTATGGTAATTATCAATAAAAGGGATTAGATCCATTCGGGAAGGTGTTCATTCCTCTAGGTTCTTATCCTTCCTTTATCAATCCTTACCCTAACTTCCATGGAAAACACGCGCAACCGGGCTTTTATACTACGGTATCACCGCTACCTCGAGGGATAGGGTGCCGTAGGGCGCGGTGTGTGCGTGTATGCATGGAGTCCTATTGAAAGATATAATGGGCAAGAAAGGGATGAGAGATCTCATTTCTCAAAAGCCTTCCCCAAAGCTAACCCTAACAAGCGAGGAGACTACTCGATCATTAGGGAATTTAAAAACATTTATCTAGGGCAAAGAATGAAAAATTACCTAAGAAAAGAATTGAAATTACCTACTTACTTTACAGATGGCTCTCTCCAAATATCAACACAGGGTTGTCAGATCTGAATTCATATTATGAAAAGAGGCATCGATGCTCTCCAAAAGAATTCTAAATTTTATTCATAGAAAGAGGCATAGGGAGGCATGAAAAGAATACAATGATTTGGGCTTCTATTTATAAGAGATAGAAACCCTAGATTACAATTGATTCGCACGTTTACTTTTACAAGAATGCCCTCTAAGAAAAGACCTAGTCAAAGATCCGCGCCGCCTCTGGAATTTTGGTAAAAATTATTTTCACAGTGGGCTCTGGACGGCCGCGGAACCGCGACCGCAGCATGGGTTGGGCCGCGGTTCCGTGGCCCAATGATGGAGTTGAAGGCACCAAATTCTGGGCTTAGTTCTGGGCTATTTGGGCTACATAATTCTTTATTTCTTTTCTCAAATTAGCTTCTGGTTTTCCTCCAGATCTTCCAGTGAACATTGTAGTGGACTTCTACCCGTTCGTTTTGTGTCGACGTCTTGAACCTTGCTTTGTGAACTGATCTTTATGTAGGCTTGATCAAGAGTCTTCTGTTTATTGGTTGTAGTTCCATTTTTGCATCGTCTTTTATCTTTTTCACTGTTTTAGATCCACGAACCTGTAACTTGTAATATGTAGCAGACATGCGTCAAAAGCACCTGTTTATTTATAAAACGAATAAGAATGGGGAATATAATAATGCAATATTATGGTATGAACAAATACCCACAAACTTATCTTTTGCTCGTCCTCGAGCAAACTTATTTTTATTCACGACAAAAAACCTAACCACACTTTCGCAGGGAAACGCGATTGCACTGAGCACGTGCAACAAGCCGTTAAACCTCTAGGTGTCCCTAGTAGGAGGAGTGTTGTCTCCTGAGGGTTTTCAGCGGATACTACCCACAAAATCCTATCAATTTGGTTTTTTGACTTTAATTCTCCAATTAGGTTTTCTAACAAGGAATTCTATTATCGTCGACTCGTAAATTATCCACCCATATTCTTCACACTTCCTCATCATCTAACTTAAGATTATATATGTTCTGCAAACCTACTTAGCTTTCGGCATTTCTTAAGTTTTCCTTTTAGGGTTCCATCTCCACTTAGGAATTTTTATCAATTCTACTAAAGATACAAGTTCTATTCTTCACTCCTTTCTCTCATCTAAACTCCAATCACATACCCCTACGTGTGTGTATAAATCACCCCTACACTTGGAAATTCAAATCAAGCAATCGTACTCTTGTCCGTTGTCCAAAGCACTTCTTAATTGGTGAATTTTTTAAATGAATTATGCTTACACATCCTTCATGCAACCGTTAATACTTCTTGAGGTACCAACAACCGATTACAAAATGTGTTTGCACATTAAAGCGTAATTCCTAGTCTTGCAACACCCAAGGCTTTAGCAGTGACTCCCAAACCAGTTGGTCTAAGGCACTAGGTGATGAAGCACCCTCGCTAAATATTTTTTTCTACTTTTTAGCCTTAAGTAATCACAAAAACCAGTGTTCATTTTTTTCTTTATTCACACTTGTATTTTTTTTCATTTTCTTCGTACTAAGGACTTTAGACAAGAGCATTTCAAGGTCTCCTCTACTATTCCAAGTTTCAAGGTGCGTGATTGTGCAAATTGTAGGGTATATATTTCAGAATCTAGACTTAAACTAGGAATTATTTTTCAAACTTATACTCTAATAAAATATCAATACTTTTCCTTTGTTTCGACTTAGCCCAAGAAGTGAACTCAAAATTTGCCTATTTCTAAATAAACTACAAAGACATATACTCTCTACCGTTAAACTTTAAGAAGGTTATTTTTACGGTTTTTAATTTACTAAGTCTAAAATCTAGTTGTTCCTAGCCAGTTAACCTATTTGTCAAACTCAAGTCAAAATACGGCCAAAATTGAATACATTTATTTTTATAATTTTTAAAAATTTCAAATTTTTATGGGTTTTAAAATAAGTATGAAAATGCAAAAATATGTACAAATGAATGCGAAGGAAAGAAGGCTTACCGAGCATACCCCAAACTTAAACTTGACAGTGTCCTCACTGTCATGCTACACCAAGAGGGTCAAAATGTCGGCACTCCCCTGTTTATTTATTTACAAAATATTTTTTTTTATGTTTTGAATATTTTTTTATTTTATTTTTTTATAGAAAATATATATATATATATATATACATATACATATATACAACAAGGTCCTCCCCAAACTAAACAAGGCCTTACATAAGCCAAAGGTTAGCACCAACCATTCAAAAATCTTATCGTGGTAATGGTAGAGTTGGTGAAAGAAGGGAGTGGAAAGAAGAGAAATGAGAAGCACACGAGACCGTGTGGAGATAGAAACGGTATACGGTCTCGGTAGAGGAGGAGAATGGCGGAAAAGAGAAAGAAGTGTAGTACGAACTTGAGGGTGTAAATCGAGTGAATAAATTAGCGCAATTTGTGATGACCGATGTGTTAAAAGCGATTGTGCTAATCTATCAACCCGTCGAGAAATGGGGTCAAATTCCTCAAGATTCGCAAGAAAACATGGATACATCGAACTCGGTAGTGGAGATGAAGGCGTAACAGTCTCTTGCACGGTCGGAACGATAGGACAGACGAAAAGGAGTGAATTAGGGATAGGCTCATTCTCACCGTAGTAAACTGTTTCGAATTTGAAAGATTCCATCAATGGTTCGAAACGACTGTAAGCAACCGAGTCTGATGGTTCAACTAACTCATCTGAAAATTCAAAGGACTCAAACTCAGGGCGGTGAGACTTCAACATCGTCCGAAAAAGTGAAACACTCGTAAGTGTTATCGGCTGTGAGAACTGTGTCAGATTCAAAAGAAAAGTTTTCAAGCTCACAGTCGTCAAGCGTGATCTTGTGTGTGGTCGGAACGATGGAAATGAGGGAGGGTGATATAACAGTTAAAGGTTCAGGAGGCTGAATTGGAAAATCCGACACATCAAACAAAAATGGTTCAACCTCAATATTATCCTCAAGCCTCTCCTCAATACTATCCTCATAAGTCTCCTCAATAGTTAACCCATCCATGCATTATCATCAAAATCAAGACGCATATGAAGTTCAGGAGAAACATTTAATGACTCGGGATGATGAATTGGACATAAGATTTCAATCAAATCTACTGGTTCATCATCCAAAATATTCCCAGCGTCTATATCCTCAATCAAGTGAAAATCAATATTTTCTGACACCTCATCAAACGCATGAATATTTATCAATTCAGTGTCACGACCCAAAATTGGCCCGTGACGGCCCTAATACTACGCAACGCCTAAAGACGCAACGTAGTAAAAGAAAGCCAAACCTAGCAATCTAAACCATGAAAAATACGGAAAAGATAATATAAGTTTTGAATCAATTGAAATCGCAACCCAAATTCTTTAAAAGTCTTACTTTCTTTCTTAAAATTTTAGCAACACCCTCTTTTTGTAAAGACAAGTCAAGAAGAATACAACAGAGAAATAAGGACAGTAGAGAAAAAGCTGTATATAAAAGACATCAAATCCCCAATAATACACACTAACGTCCTCACCAAGCCTCTATGTCAAAAATACAATAGTAGATGGAGAGTACAAATACAACGAATATACAATGTGAAATACAGATAACCATCTAACCCACCTAAGCAAAATGGTACTGTGAGCTGATGCGATATCTGTAGCAAAAGATGGTAGCTGGATAGCTGAATAGAGGAATAGCCTGCCTCGACTACTCTGGGGAACAACCTGAAACACCTGTGGCACAACGGGGGTGAGTTGCCAACTCGTGAATAGTATAAAACATATGCAGGTAATCGCAGGAATGCACGTACAGCATGAATCTAAGGTATGCGATTACAATAATAATATGTCATGCAATGCTGAAGTAAGGAGAGTACACTAGCAGGTACAATCAATATATGAAGTAATAGTAACATGACAAAAGTATGCAATAACTATGCAATAGTGATATGAGAAAGCAAATATGCAACTATCATAAGGGTACACTACAAGTACTACCAATATATGAATCTGTGCATAAGGTAGGTAAGGGTGAGGTATAGGGTGGAATATGTCATTTCCCACGGCAACCTGACGTCGTGGCAGGATCAATATCCATCAAGATACTCCAATCCCAAATCCTCAAATCAGCCCCCACATTGGGCACTCACATCATTTAAGTCTCACATCTCCTCAATGTACAATATCGAGTAATCTCCTATATCCCGAATGTACAAATCACCAATCACATAGGTATGTCCAATATCCAATCTCAAGTAAGTTTCTAATATCCTAAAGGTATGTATATATGTACAGAAATAAATATGATGGGGGCAATACACATATATTAACGTCCCATTCCACTAATATTGGTGTAAGGGTATATATAACAACGGCTAAGTCCCCTGTTATATATACAAAAAGGGGTTGAAGAAATATCATGAAAACCGTGTGCCAAGCATCGACACAGAAATCCTCGTATATCGGGCTCCGTCAGTCCGGATCGGCCCACGGGGTCCGTCTGCGGTATCGGCCCTCGGCCCCGACAGTACATATCCTCCCGCATCCATCTCTCGACTCTGGCCAGTAGCCTACGGACAACTGCCAGGTCCAATCAATCACCGGTAGGTACTCGCCCGCCTCCAGGCTCAATCGGCAAACCCATCGATCTTCTTGCCGAGGGGAACCATACCGGGCCCCACCATGTACTCTCATACGGCAACCACACCTCGTATGGAGTATATAATCAGCACCGATAAAACTCATGGGGGACGCTCAAATATCATATCAAGGGAACCGGGTTGTTCAATGTATGCATAATTTCATGAACCCCCGCGGTTCCCAAATCCCGAAAACATCATATAAAATCCAGATAAACAATACGCAAATCCAGGAATAAATGTATGCGATATATCTGAATGCGAGCAGGTAAACACAAGTATAAAGCTGAACCAGATGTATGCGAAATCAAGATAAGGTACAGCTAAGTAACATCAGTAAATGTAAATATGCGACAGCAACTGAATATGTGTGTAACATACAGGTGTAGCAATGTATAGGTATCTACCTAAAGGAACTGATGTCGTATACCCCCTGGGTATAAGTAACATATGTAGGAAATCCCTCCCGGTATAGGTAAAATATATAGGAGGTATACCTGTAGCTGTATCGCAACGTGAAAATATACCTATCACTAAAGGTATGATACGCTATAGGTATACCGATAAGCTAGATGTCATGTGTGGCAAACAATAGTAGCTATAAGGGGTAGTGTGTGACATGGCAATTATTGACGGTGTGTGTAGCATACAATCCGTGCTCGTGCAACATGAACCGTCAATAATGTGTGCAGTGTCCTACGGCTGCTAGTCACAGTATATAACTATATCAAGGAAATGCAGTAAAGGCACAATTCTACAATGACGTAGAATGTGCGACAGGTAATTGAATCCTAGCCCAGACGCATAACTCCATGCGGGCGATTCCCCTGTAGATGTTATATCTACTCACCTACACTTCACGCTGGGTGAATCCTATCATCTGCTCCCCCTGTAGCCGTGTCCGTAGTCCCTGCCTGCAAACATGCAAATAAGATATGGAAATCACATATAAGCCAAATATCTCGCGAAACGCGATATCGAATCGAAACGAGAAACTCGCGTCGCGAACTAAATGCGCGTGTGCACGATACGCTGAATCGTGTGTGTACGCGTCTAAAACCCATCGCGACACGCCGCGATACGCTGGATCACAGAACCCACTCACGTATCGCGCGTATCGCGCAAACACAACGGACATGCAAAACGACATATGATCCCAGATTTTTAGCTGGAAGAAATCCCAAAAATTAAATAAGACCAAACACTGCAAAACACCCACAGAAACCATCCTGCACAAAACCCAAGAGAACAGGGGAAGGGAGGCCGGCGTCGCCGGGACGACAAGGAATGTCGCCGGCCAAACCCCGGTGGTCTGGGTTCGAACCTCACTCACATACCCCAAAAGCCCTGCACACCATTCTGTAGTTGTTTACAACACCAGAAAACACTTTCAGTAAAAGCAGATCTACAAAAGCTCAAATTGCACAAATACGACATTTTTGCATCAAATAGTGAAACTGGTGGTATTTTAGTGCAAACGGGGTTAAACTAAGTTAACATGGTCTCAACAAACCTCAATTATCCTACTGAAACCAATCGACACCTCATTAGCACAAAGTTCCCACTAAACACCCCATATCACACTAAAACGCACTAAAATCCATTAACCGATGCAAAACCACACTAACCAAGCAAACTAGGGAAACAAGTTAGGAAGTATACCTCATACTTGACCCTAGGGAGCTGCAGGAAGGTGAAGAAGTGAAGGGAAGGGGCTGCACTTGGTGCTTGTGCTGCTGCAGCTCACTGCTGCTACTGCTGAAGCTTGCTGTTGCTGCTGCTGCTATGTGCTGCTGCCTCTGGTGCTGCCTCTGATGATGATGATGTTGTAGTTGTTGTCTTTGTTGTTGTTGTTACTTTCTGCTCCTGCTGCTTCTGAAGCTGCTGCTCTCTCTCTCTTTCTCTTTAGGTGTGAGTGTGAGGGGTGTGTGTGTGTGTTGTGAGAGTGTGAGAATTAGAGAAACAAAAGGAGAAATGAGGGAATAACCAAAGACCCCCCCATTCTCACTCTCTCCTTCATTAAATGGGCATGGTTCACATCATGCTCCCATGCCCATCTCTCTCTTTAAAAGTCAACAATTCAACCAAATATTAAACCTTTTTGCAAATTCATTTTCCATTTTTTTTTTAAAAGAGCAACCATAACACTACTAAACCCAAAACACTTAATACAAACTTAACACTAATTAAGCATTGGTTAAACCACAATTTACATCCTAGTTTACATGCACAAGTGTGTGTGTGCCTAACAAAATTCTAATAAAATACACAATAATTAGGATAAAATATTTAAAACTTAATTTGGTAAACTTTTTATTAAAAACTATATATTAAAATATAATTAGCTACAAAACACAAATCTAAGGTGTTACAATCTCCCCCCCTTAAAAGAAATTCGTCCCCGAATTTAAAACTTATACTGTTACGCGTACCTTCAAAAAGAAGATTAAAATCCTCAAATCTCGTTCGCAGCCTCCCAAGTGACCAACTCACTACACGGCTACGTCCAAGGAAACCCTTCACAGATGGCAAGACTCTTGACCGATGTTCCTCCACCTGCCGAGCCATTAACACACATGGCTGCTGGTGAACGAAAGATCGCGTCCAGCTCAATGGTCTGATGCCAAAATATGTGAGAAAGGTCATGAAGGTAAATGTAAAGTATCTTCACAAGGAATACGGGGTGAAAATCCAGTAATCTGGGCGGAAGTGCCAAATTGAAGGCAACGAAACTAACTCGCTTATAGGATCTCAGAAGGACCTAAATCCTGGGATAAGCTTCCCAAAATCCAACACGTCATTCATCGGAAGTCCATAGGAATACATGATCTGTCCTACGAACTCGAGTCTATGACCAACAAAGTCGTCATAAGACCTCAGTTCGAAATGGACAATCCCCATCCTGACCTAACACAACTGGACCGTCTCCGAAGTCTCTGAACTAGCTGGGGTCCAAAGTCCTACTTACACAGAGTCGGAAAACAACAGGCTGGCGATCAACACGACCTAACCCCTAAGCCTAAGGGTGGCCAATTGGAGTGTCTCCTGATAACAGCTATCAAAAGAGAACCCTAACAATGGCGAGTGACGATCCCAAGCTGCTGACGACAACCAACACAAACACACAACTTAACAAAACAACTGAGCAAACTGAGTATAACCGGATGACAAGAATCCGAATGGAGTTACACCCTAACCAACTTGGGTAGAAACCATAACGAAATTCGTGGAGATCTGCTCTCATTCCTACTTCGGAACGAAAAAAGCTGCAACTCTCCAGCCGGTCTCAGATGCTCAACTCAAACACACAACAAGACCGACACCTTGAAACGAAACCTGAACTTCTCTTTACATCCCTGTCCACTCGTAACTATCTCACAAGTCACGCCAAAACTGGTGGAACTTGAATGCATATAGAGAGTTGACAGATGTGCATGTTCTAGGATTACACGTCACCACCCGATGATGTCAGGTACACAGCCGCGTCCCTAGCTTAGCACACCATTGTCACAATTCAAGGTCTCCGAATCATTACCCAGCCGAGTATGCTCAAGTACCTCTGACGTACGAGCTTCGACGGGCAGTGTCTCGCGAAAACGATTTAAGGAAAGTGGTCGGGCGCGGACATGAGCAAGCTGTCCCCTCCGTAGAGATGAACTAAGCTATACTCAACGATCACACAAGAACTGTAAATCTGCAGAAGACTATCACAGCAATCAAAATCCGCTGCAGGAAGATGTACATTAAGCTCTGGTGGTCCGTGAGAAATCTGACACGACTCACAAGCAAGTAGTGTCCCCAAATCTCCAACGCAAAACCACCGCGGCCATCTCCAGATCATGAGTGGAATATCCTTCTCATACTTCCTCCAAATGTAGGGAAGCAAAAGTGATAACTCTATAGTGTCACCTCAGTACACAATCGAGCCCATTCAAGAAACACTACAGTTAAACAACAAAGTCGTCCGAACCAAAAGCAAAGAAAGACTGATGCAGTTGTTAACTGAATCTTCAACTGCTGAAAACTCCGTACACATGCCTCAGTCCACAGGAAAGAAACCTCCTTTTGGTCAATTCAGTCGACGGTGCAGCACTACTCTAGCAATCCTGCATGAAACGGTGGCTAAAACCTGCTAAGACTAACTATCTGCGGATCTCCGTCCTGCACACAAGTCTGGGTCTAAGCTGTACGACCACGATCTCCCTCGGAACCATACGGAACCGTCTCCCGTGACTACAAGACCTAGGAGTCAACACAAACAAGCCTGAAGAAACACTCTGAGAATTTAGCAAACTGCTGGGGCTCTCCCAGTATCTGCATAGCAAATCCTCAGTGCTACTCCTGTCCCCCAAGACACATTAAGTAGACCAGAGTGTCATAAATAACACAACAAAAACTGGTCGAGGGACGGCCTGCAGAAATCTGGTTCATCATATCTACGAATGCTGCTAGGGCATCAGGGAATCCAACGACTCACCGAAAACACAAAAAGCCCGTAGCACGCACAAGGCAGTCTTCGGAATGCCGTTACTCCGAATCCGCAATAATGATGACCTGATCCCAAACAAACTAGAAAAATGTCTCGCACTCTGGAGCTGATCGAAGAAATCGCCACGGCAAGGTGAAGGATACCTATCCGCACCGTAAGCCGGTTCAATTGACGATCCGTCGATACGCAACCCTAAACTGCCGTCTTTCTCCTCGACGAACAGAAATAGGAGTTTTCCAAAAGCGAAACACTCAGACGCACAAACTCCCCAAACCAAAACTCTGCAGCTGATCCTCTAGCTCCCAAGCTTCGCTGGCCCATCTGGAACAACGTCGGAAAAACCCTCGCACGAAAGGAACCCGGTCCCACAATCCTACTGTGGCTCCGGTATCACGAATGAATGCTAAGAATCCACGACATCTCCTCAGTAGCCGACTAGCGAAAAAGGCTGAATTCAAGCTGTGAGAGGCGGCACAACTATCCACCTGCACAACAAGAACTGACTTGCCGGGAAAACAACCCTGACTGTTTCCTCGCGGTAGTCCACAGACGCCTAACACGTAGCTGACCAGTCCGTGCCCAGGAGAACGTCAAATCCAACATCTCTAGAAGGATCAAAACGACGGACGAAATCTCTACCTCCTATCCGATTGGCACAAAACTGAATACGTGTCGCGCAACAAAAGGATCGCTGACAAAAGTTAAAACAACTACGACTAATCTACCCAACCACGGTACAAGCAAGAAACAAACGAATACACCAAGAGAACATATAAATCAAGGGTACCTGAAAACTCCACATTGGACGTCTGCGCGTCCCGTTGAGTAGAAGCAAACTCCTGCGTCTGCCCTCTACTCACAGCTGGATGAACTCCTCTGGTAGACTGAGCCCTCTGAGCAAATCTTCCACGTCCACGGCCTCTTTGAAAACGATCACGACGAGGTGCTAAGGAACAATCCCTGACGAAGTGCTGAAGGCTTCCGCATCGAAAACATCCACGTGCTGACTGCTGACCATCCTGGGGATGAGAGCTGAACGACTGCCCTCGTCCTAAGCCTCTGCTACTCCCGCGATGGCCACGAAATCTGTCTCGACGACCAAACCTCTGTCTCTGGGCTGGTACACTGGTACGAGTCCTCCACTGTCCTGGAATCCTCTGAGCCTCTGGAATATGCGCCTCGTCAACTGGAGCTGCAACCACTGGTGCTATGTAGGTGACGGACTGCTGCACACCGATCGTAAGGGACAGCTGAGTAACAGGGGTGACCACCTCCTGTCGTAGCTCCCGAACGATGCCAACTAAAGAACTCATCGTCTGGCGGAACTCCTGCATTTCTACCAAAAGTCTATCCATAGTATAGGTCGTAGGCTGATCCGTCTGCACCTGTGCAACTAGAGTGCCATCCAGGTCAGTACTCGTCTCACCTGAGCCAACTCTGACCTCGGCCCTCGCTGCATCACTCTGAGTCCCCATAGTCATCGGCGGCAAGGCTATAAATAGATATAAGATGAGATTCAATAAGAATGAGAAAATCGAATCTCAAAGATATGAATCATCAAGGAAGGAATGTCAAGCAAATTGTACTTAGGTCACTTAATGCAAGGTACCGCGCTGTGGGTATGCTGCAGACATACACACACTACGTTACTCTGCTTAAGCTACCTTCTCCATCATACTAAGGTCATCCTACACTCCAAAAGGTAAAACCTAACGCTCTGATACCAACTTTGTCACGACCCAAAATTGGCCCGTGACGGCCCTAATACTACGCAACGCCTAAAGACGCAACGTAGTAAAAGAAAGCCAAACCCAGCAATCTAAACCATGAAAAATACGGAAAAGATAATATAAGTTTTGAATCAATTGAAATCGCAACCCAAATTCTTTAAAAGTCTTACTTTCTTTCTTAAAATTTTAGCAACACCCTCTTTGTGTAAAGACAAGTCAAGAAGAATACAACAGAGAAATAAGGACAGTAGAGAAAAAGCTGTATATAAAAGACATCAAATCCCCAATAATACACACTAACGTCCTCACCAAGCCTCTATGTCAAAAATACAATAGTAGATGGAGAGTACAAATACAACGAATATACAATGTGAAATACAGATAACCATCTAACCCACCTAAGCAAAATGGTACTGTGAGCTGATGCGATATCTGTAGCAAAAGATGGTAGCTGGATAGCTGAATAGAGGAATAGCCTGCCTCGACTACTCTGGGGAACAACCTGAAACACCTGTGGCATAACGGGGGTGAGTTGCCAACTCGTGAATAGTATAAAACATATGCAGGTAATCGCAGGAATGCACGTACAGCATGAATCTAAGGTATGCGATTACAATAATAATATGTCATGCAATGCTGAAGTAAGGAGAGTACACTAGCAGGTACAATCAATATATGAAGCAATAGTAACATGACAAAAGTATGCAATAACTATGCAATAGTGATATGAGAAAGCAAATATGCAACTATCATAAGGGTACACTACAAGTACTACCAATATATGAATCTGTGCATAAGGTAGGTAAGGGTGAGGTATAGGGTGGAATATGTCATTTCCCACGGCAACCTGACGTCGTGGCAGGATCAAAATCCATCAAGATACTCCAATCCCAAATCCTCAAATCAGCCCCCACATTGGGCACTCACATCATTTAAGTCTCACATCTCCTCAATGTACAATATCGAGTAATCTCCTATATCCCGAATGTACAAATCACCAATCACATAGGTATGTCCAATATCCAATCTCAAGTAAGTTTCTAATATCCTAAAGGTATGTATATATGTACAGAAATAAATATGATGGGGGCAATACACATATATTAACGTCCAATTCCACTAATATTGGTGTAAGGGTATATATAACAACGGCTAAGTCCCCTGTTATATATACAAAAAGGGGTTGAAGAAATATCATGAAAACCGTGTGCCAAGTATCGACACAAAAATCCTCGTATATCGGGCTCCGTCAGTCCGGATCGGCCCACGGGGTCCGTCTGCGGTATCGGCCCTCGGCCCCGACAGTACAGATCCTCCAGCATCCATCTCTCGACTCTGGCCAGTAGCCTCCGGACAACTGCCAGGTCCAATCAATCACCGGTAGGTACTCGCCCGCCTCCAGGCTCAATCGGCAAACCCATCGATCTTCTTGCCGAGGGGAACCATACCGGGCCCCACCATGTACTCTCATACGGCAACCACACCTCGTATGGAGTATATAATCAGCACCGATAAAACTCATGGGGGACGCTCAAATATCATATCAAGGGAACCGGGTTGTTCAATGTATGCATAATTTCATGAACCCCCGCGGTTCCCAAATCCCGAAAACATCATATAAAATCCAGATAAACAATACGCAAATCCAGGAATAAATGTATGCGATATATCTGAATGCGAGCAGGTAAACACAAGTATAAAGCTGAACCAGATGTATGCGAAATCAAGATAAGGTACAACTAAGTAACATCAGTAAATGTAAATATGCGACAGCAACTGAATATATGTGTAACATACAGGTGTAGCAATGTATAGGTATCTACCTAAAGGAACTGATGTCGTATACCCCCCTGGGTATAAGTAACATATGTAGGAAATCCCTCCCGGTATAGGTAAAATATATAGGAGGTATACCTGTAGCTGTATCGCAACGTGAAAATATACCTATCACTAAAGGTATGATACGCTATAGGTATACCGATAAGCTAGATATCATGTGTGGCAAACAATAGTAGCTATAAGGGGTAGTGTGTGACATGGCAATTATTGACGGTGTGTGTGTAGCATACAATCCGTGCTCGTGCAACATGAACCGTCAATAATGTGTGCAGTGTCCTACGGCTGCTAGTCACAGTATATAACTATATCAAGGAAATGCAGTAAAGGCGCAATTCTACAATGACGTAGAATGTGCGACAGGTAATTGAATCCTAGCCCAAACGCATAACGCCATGCGGGCGATTCCCCTGTAGATGTTATATCTACTCACCTACACTCCACGCTGGGTGAATCCTATCATCTGCTCCCACTGTAGCCGTGTCCGTAGTCCCTGCCTGCAAACCTGCAAATAAGATATGGAAATCACATATAAGCCAAATATCTCGCGAAACGCGATATCGAATCGAAACGAGAAACTCGCGTCGCGAACTAAACGCGCGTGTGCACGATACGCTGAATCGTGTGTGTACGCGTCTAAAACCCATCGCGACACGCCGCGATACGCTGGATCACAGAACCCACTCACGTATCGCGCGTATCGCGCAAACACAACGGACATGCAAAACGACATATGATCCCAGATTTTTAGCTGGAAGAAATCCCAAAAATTAAATAAGACCAAACACTGCAAAACACCCACAGAAACCATCCTGCACAAAACCCAAGAGAACAGGGGTGGGGAGGCCGGCGTCGCCGGGACGACAAGGAATGTCGCCGGCCAAACCCCGGTGGTCTGGGTTCGAACCTCACTCACATACCCCAAAAACCCTGCACACCATTCTGTAGTTGTTTACAACACCAGAAAACACTTTCAGTAAAAGCAGATCTACAAAAGCTCAAATTGCACAAATACGACATTTTTGCATCAAATAGTGAAACTGGTGGTATTTTAGTGCAAACGGGGTTAAACTAAGTTAACATGGTCTCAACAAACCTCAATCATCCTACTGAAACCAATCTACACCTCATTAGCACAAAGTTCCCACTAAACACCCCATATCACACTAAAACGCACTAAAATCCATTAACCGATGCAAAACCACACTAACCAAGCAAACTAGGGAAACAAGTTAGGAAGTATACCTCATACTTGACCCTAGGGAGCTGCAGGAAGGTGAAGAAGTGAAGGGAAGGGGCTGCACTTGGTGCTTGTGCTGTTGCAGCTCACTGCTGCTACTGCTGAAGCTTGCTGTTGCTGCTGCTGCTATGTGTTGCTGCCTCTGGTGCTGCTGCTGATGATGATGATGTTGTAGTTGTTGTCTTTGTTGTTGTTGTTGTTGCTTTCTGCTCCTGCTGCTTCTGAAGCTGCTGCTCTCTCTCTCTCTTTCTCTTTAGGTGTGAGTGTGAGGGGTGTGTGTGTGTGTTGTGAGAGTGTGAGAATTAGAGAAACAAAAGGAGAAATGAGGGAATAACCAAAGACCCCCCCATTCTCACTCTCTCCCTCATTAAATGGGCATGGTTCACATCATGCTCCCATGCCCATCTCTCTCTTTAAAAGTCAACAATTCAACCAAATATTAAACCTTTTTGCAAATTCATTTTCCATTTTTTTTTTAAAAGAACAACCATAACACTACTAAACCCAAAACACTTAATACAAACTTAACACTAATTAAGCAATGGTTAAACCACAATTTACATCCTAGTTTACATGCACAAGTGTGTGTGTGCCTAACAAAATTCTAATAAAATACACAATAATTAGGATAAAATATTTAAAACTTAATTTGGTAAACTTTTTATTAAAAACTATATATTAAAATATAATTAGCTACAAAACACAAATCTAAGGTGTTACATTCAGGTTCTAGATTGGAGGTGTAAAGATCGAAAGGATTAAGTATGGTTTCACTCGAAACGGGTTCTTCACAATCTGGCAAATCAAGCACTACAAAATCACACAACTCGTTTTTATTTTCAACTGGTGAGATATGTGGGGCAATCGATAGAAAACCGGAGTTGTGGGTTTCGATTGGATAACGGTAGGTTTGATTTAGAATTGTGTAGAACTCACTTGCTTCTATCAAATTCTCACTCTGTCAAACCGCCTCCTTATACATTGAAAAATTTGAAGCTAGTTGGAAACTAGCTACCGGTTCACTAGGTTGTATAAGGGCGGCCATGGACGCTTCCACATTCCTAGTCATTTTGTTTGTTGCTGCAATATAAGCTTCCAACGACTCTTCCAAACTAGACTTGGGTGGTAAGGGGGTTTCGGTAAAAGATTCGAAATTGTTGGGATATGTGAAACTCCCAAAAGGCTGTGTAGAAACAGTGTCTAGTGACGGTGGGAAAGTCGGGTAGGACTGGTAGGAAGTAGGTGGTTGGACAGGGGTAGGGTCAACATGTGGATAAAAAGATGAATAGTCTTGTGGATCTCTAGAACTAGATGAGTGGAGAGGGGTGAAAGATCGGCTACGAGATTGAGCAATATGCTCAGCAATGGACATCGGTTTAGGAGTTACCGCAGGACTTGAAAAAGTGGTATCAACATATGAAGGTGGTAAAGGTTGACTTGGTTGACACAAAGTGGGTTGCAAAGTCGAACTGTTTCTCTTAGACGCTTTTATTTGATCTTTCAAAGATATTTTTGGCATGGAGGGATCTTCCTTAAATCGACCGAAACAATTGACGTATGAAGCAAAGTTAGGTTCGGGATACCAAAGTTCGGCAAGAGATTTGTGATGTGGAGTACCCATGATGTAAGAATGAGAAGAGAAAGAAGATTGGGGTGCACGGATTTCTTAGCGATAAAAGTTGCAAGTCTTTTTTTTAAAAAAAATTTCCTTTTTCCTTTTTCTCTCTTTATTTAGAACTGTTTGCAAAAAGATTTTCGAGAAAAGAGCTAAGACACACTTTCGATCAACCAAAAATGCACAATCAGGCCTAGATCTAGGGTCACCTAGGTCAGCTAGACAGCTCCTAACTGTTCCAAAGGGCTAGAAATAGAACCTCAAACCGCCTCTTCACCGCCAATTGCGGCCAGGTAAGTGCCAGATAAGTGGGAGGCTCCCCACTACAAAAGTAGTGGTCCTAGTTAAGTAACCACTTGCCATAGACACACTTGCCTAGACACCGCAAAGTCATGTTAGGATAAACGGTCGATACCTATATCTAGTCCTCTGTCCTATTGAGCGCGACGTCCTTAGGGCTGAGTCTAATATTTTTTTTAATTAAAGATTTGGTCAATGCAAATGCCTTATGTGATTTCTGGGGTCCTGAAAAGGGTGATGAAATCCCCACCCAATCTGAATTGGTCAAAAGCTCCTTAAAGTCCGATTAAAGATATGCAAAACAGTAAATCACTTGCAATCAAATCTTTTTTATTTTATGCGCGGCGAAAAGAATCCTGCACAAGATTGTTATTTGGAAGGGGAAAGATTTTTTTAAGCGCAAAGAATCCTGCAGGAGATTTTTCAGAAGATATATCGGAGATTTGCAGAGGAGGAGAGAGAAAACTCACAGAGATTTGCAGTGGCGGAACTGTTTTTTTTTTCTGGTGATGTCACCAGGGCACGGCGGTTCCGCGGCCGGAATGGGGGTCGTGTGTAACACCCTAGTTCGTTATACCATGACTTATTTGATTAATTAATATATTGGATGACTATTTCTTGATTTATTGTTATTATGGATGTGAATAGTGTAATTGGTATCTATATTTGCATCCGTTCTTAGGGGTATGCATTTTATCAACCGGATATCGCATGGTGATTTTAACTTATCCGTATATTGTTTATATTTTAAAACTAAAAGTTTAGACACAATCCGGGAATTTTTCGGAATAATTTTGTTTTAGCCCAAACCCACAAATTTATATATTATTATATTTCTAAACTAAATTTACTATGCAAACACTGTGCACACACGTTTTATAAAAATATATTATATTATATTATATATTATTATATTATATATTATTATAATATATATTATATTATTAATTAATTAAATTATTAACCCACCTCATCTTACCTACCGTTACGAATATATATAGTATTATTATAATATATATTATATTATATATTATTATAATATATATATATATATTATTAATTATTATTATAAACTTACGTCTCCTTCAATCCTAATTCTTACCTGCAATCACGCCCGCCCTCTCTCTTTTTCCTTCTTCCTCCTCCAATCACGTCTCTAATCTCTCTGTCTCTCCCGTTCAATTTCTCTATATATATTTCACCCTGTCCTCCTCTACCTCACGTCTCTCTCCTCTTCTTCTTTTCTTTTTTTTTTCTCTTTCTTTTATTTTCTTCTTTCACGTCAGCCTTCACCTCCTGCAAACCCACGCAAGAGCCGTCACCCTCGCCACCGTACGCATCTGTTGTGCGATCCATTCAGGCAAGTTTATCTTGCTACATGCTATGCAGTTATATTTACATCCATATGAAATAAATAAATATATATATAATTGTAGTTTACTGGTGCATGTGATATTACAGTATAATATATCAGTTTGGTATTATTATGGATTGATATTAAGGCCAAAATATGTTGAATATAATATATCACATTAATATTATATAATAATATTATAAAGTTACTAATCAATACTATTTCGGTTCGGTAATCATATATCAGCAACCATGCTATTCATGACTTTAAATAACATGCACGTGACACCGATTTGCATCCATGTTTACCGCTTTACGACACCCGGTCATATTCGTGTTGTATATTACATATTTAATTGCATACATGAACCTGATTGCTTCATGTTACTGCTAGATTCATATACCATACTTATTACAGTTGATTACGATTACCCATTTGTTACCTGTGCATTACCTGACATGACCTGATACACCACTATTTGACTTGATACCTGATATTGTTTCTAATGCCGACAATCCTGACTTGCTGTCCCGACGGATATATCATGTTGTCTATTCAGACAAAACCTGTACCTGCTTGATCCTGTATTGGCATTAACTCCAGATTTATCAATACCTGACTTGAACATATAACCTTGGGGGTAAGGAGAAATCAATAATGAAACCTGACTTGTAACTCAACAGTTCGACACTTATACTGATCAGTTTTATGGGCTAGGCCAGCCCCGGGATGATGCTGCTGACATCATTCATCTGTACATATTCCTGTTTAATGCCTAGCGGCATGTCTCGGTTTCAGCCCGAGAATCTGGACCGTAGTCCCGGGCACGCACGGGATACTATTGAGTTACATTGACGATTCCATTAAATTGATTTCACAAACTGTAGAATAGATAACCCGGTAGTTTAGTTCAGATTACTCATTGCACGTCACATATACTTATACTCTTAACTGTTCCATATCCGTGTTATTTGTTATACCCAGATTATTGTTCATACTCATGCCTGCATATCTTGTTACCTCCTGATTATATTCTATTATTTGATATTATGACGCACTGACGTCTGGGTTTTGCATGGCCCAGATCCTTTATCTCTATCACAGGCTGATCAGGAGTATTTCAACTGCCAGGCCGAGCAGTGAGGATCTTGTTAGTGTTTAGTTTATTTTAGTTTTTTTCAGTACTTTCATTTCCTGTTGTGAGCCCGTATTTGGGACGTATTTCCAGATGTTATTGTTTATTGGATCTATTGCTTCCGCATATTATGTATTGACTCGTTTATTCTGGCATATGGACATGTACTAGATAGTTTATTTTATATTACTGTTCATGATATCATATAGACAGCCGCAATGTGACTGTGGAGGGATGTTTCCTAGCCACAGGTAGCATGGTTGGCTCTGTCACGTGCCGATCGTAGCGCACTCTGGGAAGCGGGGCGTGACAGGGTTTGTTTGGTATCAGAGCCATAGGTTTTAGGTTAATCGGGTTTGGTTCTTTTGTAGTTGGGTATTGGACCCAATACACGAATCAGATAACCCGTAATTAGGAACATGTCCTGCCGCATTGATATTCTTGAATCTATAACTATCCTGTTTCTTGAATCCTGTTTATCGTGCTAATCTTCTCCCGTGTCTGGGCTTCAGAATCATGGCGGATGAAGATCTGCGAACGTACCAGAGGCGCGTTGATAACGCCGCATTGCTTGGAGTTATTCGTGGAATGCTGGAAAACCAGAAGCGGCAAACCGAGCTGAATCAGCGGCAAGCCGAAGCTTTTCAGGAGGGTCTGCGGACAGTCCAGCAGTCCGTAGACGCAGTTGCAGCCAAACCAGCACAGCGTGTAGGTACCGTGGCGGATTTCAGAAGACTTGGTCCGTCCACTTTCACTGGTTTGGAGGAGCCATTGCCAGCAGAACAATGGCTAGTCGATACGGAGAATCTGCTCGTCACTGCGCAGATTCCGGATGATAAGAGGGTGGATGTGGTACGCATCCAATTGGTGGATTATGCCCGTGAGTGGTGGCTCGTGGAAGAGACCCGTTTGCTCAAGCCGATCAGTTGGACAACTTTCTCGCAGAGTTTCTTGGAAAAGTTCTTTCCGCAGACTGCACGGGAAGAAATGGAAGAAAAGTTTATCAGTCTGAAGCAGAATGGCGGATCCGTGGATGCGCATGCGGCTGAGTGGACAAGGCTCAGCCGATTCGCAGGACCTTTGGTTGCCAAAGATACCGATAGGGCACGAAGGTTCATGCGCAGTTTGGACGTAGAAATCCAGAGGCACATCATATCTCTGGGACTGACCACTTTTTCTCAAGTTCTTAAGGCAGCCCGAGAGCAGCAGAGCCTATCTATGAAGACTGGGGGTACGCAACAGCAAGCCGTAGTAGTACGGAAGCCGACGTTTACGCCAAACCAAGCTCCTATACGCAGAGGTATACCGGTAGACAAACGTGGCGTGATACCGATGAAGAAGCCCGACGTAGCTGATCAGAGAAGGAGCGTAATTTGTGACTTTTGCCACCTGCCCGGACACCTAAAGAGAGATTGCAGAAGGATGCTTGGACTCTGTTTGGTTTGCGGATCAGCTAACCATACTGTCAATGCTTGTCCGTCTAAGCTACGTTTGAAAGAAGATGCTCAGAAACCACCACAGAGGCCAATTCAGGGGCAGAAACAGATAACACAAGGGCCAAATCAAGCTCGAGCCTTTACTCTGACGGCCGAAGAGGCCAAGGCATCAGAGGAAGTCGTTTCAGGTATCCTGCTTGTTCATGATTTTCCCGCATTAGCATTATTCGATTCCGGTGCATCCCATTGTTTTATGTCGTCCAAGTTTATTGTTACACATTCAATTTCTTGCACGACCATGTCTTGTTGTTGGGACATACACACTGGGAACGGGAAAATCATATCTAGTAGTGAGCGCAAAAATTGTTCTGTTGTTATTTGCGGACGAGAATTATTCGCGGATTTCTTGGTGATCGATACTGGCAATTACGATGTTGTCTTGGGAATGGATTTTCTCGGCACTTTCCATGCTCACATTGATTGTAGGGCAAAGAAAGTGATTTTCCAGATTCCCGGACATCCGGAGTTTGTATTTGCTGGAGGCAGCAGTTCTGTTGGACCAGTCGAGTTTAGGGCTAGGCCGACAGACGCCGTGCTTTCGTCGATGGAAGTTGATAAGGAGGAAGCGCCAGTTGTAGTTCGAGAGTTCATGGACGTATTCGAAGACATCTCGGGTTTACCGCCAAAACGAGATGTGGAGTTCGCGATTGATCTTGTTCCGGGTGCAGCGCCAATCTCAAAGGCGTACTATCCGATGGCACCAATGGAGTTGGAAGAAGTAAAGAAGCAGGTTACTGAACTGTTAGAGAAGGGTTGGATTCGCAGCAGCAATTCACCTTGGGGAGCTCCAGTTCTTCTAGTCAAGAAGAAAGATGGCACAAGGAGGATGTGCATCGATTATCGAGAATTAAACCGGGTGACTATTAAGAACAAGTACCCGATCCCTCGCATTAGCGAATTATTCGAGCAACTCAATGGCGCGAGAGTATTCTCGAAGCTGGATTTGCGATCTGGATATCATCAAGTTCGAGTTAAACCAGAAGATATTTGCAAGACTGCGTTCCGAACTCGATATGGGCATTACGAGTATTTAGTGATGCCCTTCGGAGTAACGAATGCACCGGCGATATTCATGGACTTGATGAACCGAATCTTTTCACCATTTTTGGACCAGTTTATAGTGGTGTTCATTGATGATATTCTGGTCTACTCCAAGAGTAATGAAGAGCATGCTGAACACTTGAAGATCGCACTGCAAACGTTGAGGCAAGAAAAATTGTATGCAAAAATGAGCAAGTGCGAATTTTGGCTCGAAGAAGTGAAGTTTTTGGGGCACGTCGTATCCGGAGAGGGAATCGCTGTTGATCCTGAAAAGATTGTAGCAGTTCAAGATTGGCCGATTCCGAAGAACGTAGCAGAGATCAGAAGTTTTCTTGGACTTGCCGGATACTACAGAAGGTTCGTAGAGAATTTTGCTCGGTTAGCTGAGCCTTTGACCAAGCTTACGCGGAAGGAGGTACCATTCGTATGGACGGATAGTTGTGCGTCAGCTTTTGAAGCGTTGAAGCAAAAATTGATAATCGCTCCTATTCTGACCGTACCAGACGGTTCCGGAGTATTGGTTGTTCATAGTGATGCATCTGGAAAAGGTTTAGGGTGTGTTCTTATGCAGCATGGGAAGGTTATAGCATACGCATCAAGACAATTGAAGACCCATGAGAAGAATTACCCAACTCATGACTTGGAGCTAGCAGCTGTAATATTCGCTCTGAAAATTTGGAGACACTACTTGTTGGGCGAAAGGGTAGAAGTATTCACCGATCACAAAAGCCTAAAGTATGTGTTCACACAGAAAGAGCTCAACATGAGGCAGCGTAGATGGTTGGAGCTGATGGCTGACTATGATCTTGATCTAAAATACCATCCGGGGAAAGTTAATGTAGTGCCGGATGCGCTTAGCCGACTGCCAGCAATTCGGATGTTGACCGCACAGAAAGAGCTTATCGATGATTTTCGGAGATTCGAGTTGGAGATCCTGCTACCGCACTCTTCGAGACAATTGATGCAGCTGCAAGTACAGTCGTCATTGATCGATAATATTAAGGCAGCGCAATCGCAAGATCCAAGATTTCAGAAGTTTCGAGAGCAAGTTGAAGCGGGACTTCGGACGGACTTGTTGATTCATGAAGATGGTTCGTTGCGATATGGTAGCCGTTTGTGTGTGCCGAAAGGAGACATTCGCGAAGAAGTTATGAAGGAGGCGCACAGTTCCGCATATTCCGTACATCCAGGAGGCACGAAAATGTACCGTGACCTACGACCGCATTTCTGGTGGGAAGGCATGAAAAGGGAGATCGCCCGCTTTGTAGCAAAGTGTTTGGTATGTCAGCAAGTTAAGGCTGAACATCAAAGGGTGGCCGGTTTATTGCAACCACTTCCGATTCCTCAATGGAAGTGGGAACATATAACCATGGATTTCGTGACAGCTTTACCGCGGAGTCCAAAAGGCAATAATGCAGTTTGGGTAATTGTTGATCGATTGACCAAGGCAGCTCATTTCATTCCGTTTCGAGTTGGTCAGTCGACGGAAGCGTTAGCAGAACGGTACATACAGGAGATTGTGAGATTGCATGGAGTACCTGTGAGCATCGTTTCCGACCGTGATACCCGATTTTTATCGCACTTCTGGAGAAGCTTACAGGAAAGTTTGGGGACCCGATTGAAGTTTAGCACTGCTTATCATCCCCAGACAGATGGCCAATCAGAAAGAACGATCCAAACTCTTGAAGATATGTTGCGAGCTTGCATGTTGGACTTCAAGGGTTCGTGGGAGGATCATCTACACTTGGTGGAGTTTTCGTATAATAATAGCTTTCAGGCGACTATACAGATGGCTCCATTCGAAGCGTTATATGGTCGCAAGTGTCGTTCACCTGTTTGCTGGGACGATGTCGGAGAGCGAAAGTTATTGGGACCAGATCTTATTGTACAAACCGTGGAGAAAGTTAATACGATCCGAAAGCACATGAAGGCAGCACAAGATCGACAGAAGAGTTGGGCCGATACATCGAGAAGACCTCTAGAGTTCGCTATTGGTGATCTCGTATTCTTGAAGATATCACCGACTCGAGGAGTGATTCGTTTTGGGAGTCGAGGCAAGCTCAGCCCTCGATTCGTGGGGCCTTTCAATATTATTGAGCGCGTTGGAGAAGTAGCTTATCGATTGGCTTTACCACCATCTTTGGCGAGTGTTCATGACGTGTTTCATGTATCTCAACTTCGTAAGTATGTTCGAGATGAAACACACGTACTAGATCATTCGGAGCTGAGAGTAAGGGAAAACTTGACCTATGAAGAACGACCGATGTCGATTGTTGATCGAAGAGAAAAGGTCCTCAAGAAAAAGGTTATCCCTCTCGTACTAGTTTCATGGGGGAATCGCTCGCATGGAGAATTGACTTGGGAACGAGAAGACGAGATTCGACAGAAGTTTCCACACCTCTTCTCGTAGGTTCATATTTGGTTGTCTTTTCTTATTTTGGGGAATTTCGAGGCCGAAATTCTTTTTGTAGTTGGGTATAATGTAACACCCTAGTTCGTTATACCATGACTTATTTGATTAATTAATATATTGGATGACTATTTCTTGATTTATTGTTATTATGGATGTGAATAGTGTAATTGGTATCTATATTTGCATCCGTTCTTAGGGGTATGCATTTTATCAACCGGATATCGCATGGTGATTTTAACTTATCCGTATATTGTTTATATTTTAAAACTAGAAGTTTAGACACAATCCGGAAATTTTTCGGAATAATTTTGTTTTAGCCCAAACCCACAAATTTATATATTATTATATTTCTAAACTAAATTTACTATGCAAACACTGTGCACACACGTTTTATAAAAATATATTATATTATATTATATATTATTATATTATATATTATTATAATATATATTATATTATTAATTAATTAAATTATTAACCCACCTCATCTTATCTACCGTTACGAATATATATAGTATTATTATAATATATATTATATTATATATTATTATAATATATATATATATATATATATTAATTATTATTATAAACTTACGTCTCCTTCAATCCTAATTCTTACCTGCAATCACGCCCGCCCTCTCTCTTTTTCCTTCTTCCTCCTCCAATCACGCCTCTAATCTCTCTGTCTCTCCCGTTCAATTTCTCTATATATATTTCACCCTGTCCTCCTCTACCTCACGTCTCTCTCCTCTTCTTCTTTTCTTTTTTTTTTCTCTTTCTTTTATTTTCTTCTTTCACGTCAGCCTTCACCTCCTGCAAACCCACGCAAGAGTCGTCACCCTCGCCACCGTACGCATCTGTTGTGCGATCCATTCAGGCAAGTTTATCTTGCTACATGCTATGCAGTTATATTTACATCCATATGAAATAAATAAATATATATATAATTGTAGTTTACTGGTGCATGTGATATTACAGTATAATATATCAGTTTGGTATTATTATGGATTGATATTAAGGCCAAAATATGTTGAATATAATATATCACATTAATATTATATAATAATATTATAAAGTTACTAATCAATACTATTTCGGTTCGGTAATCATATATCAGCAACCATGCTATTCATGACTTTAAATAACATGCACGTGACACCGATTTGCATCCATGTTTACCGCTTTACGACACCCGGTCATATTCGTGTTGTATATTACATATTTAATTGCATACCTGAACCTGATTGCTTCATGTTACTGGTAGATTCATATACCATACTTATTACAGTTGATTACGATTACCCATTTGTTACCTGTGCATTACTTGACATGACCTGATACACCACTATTTGACTTGATACCTGATATTGTTTCTAATGCCGACAATCCTGACTTGCTGTCCCGACGGATATATCATGTTGTCTATTCAGACAAAACCTGTACCTGCTTGATCCTGTATTGGCATTAACTCCAGATTTATCAATACCTGACTTGAACATATAACCTTGGGGGTAAGGAGAAATCAATAATGAAACCTGACTTGTAACTCAACAGTTCGACACTTATACTGATCAGTTTTATGGGCTAGGCCAGCCCCGGGATGATGCTGCTGACATCATTCATCTGTACATATTCCTGTTTAATGCCTAGCGGCATGTCTCGGTTTCAGCCCGAGAATCTGGACCGTAGTCCCGGGCACGCACGGGATACTATTGAGTTACATTGACGATTCCATTAAATTGATTTCACAAACTGTAGAATAGATAACCCGGTAGTTTAGTTCAGATTACTCATTGCACGTCACATATACTTATACTCTTAACTGTTCCATATCCGTGTTATTTGTTATACCCAGATTATTGTTCATACTCATGCCTGCATATCTTGTTACCTCCTGATTATATTCTATTATTTGATATTATGACGCACTGACGTCTGGGTTTTGCATGGCCCAGATCCTTTATCTCTATCACAGGCTGATCAGGAGTATTTCAACTGCCAGGCCGAGCAGTGAGGATCTTGTTAGTGTTTAGTTTATTTTAGTTTTTTTCAGTACTTTCATTTCCTGTTGTGAGCCCGTATTTGGGACGTATTTCCAGATGTTATTGTTTATTGAATCTATTGCTTCCGCATATTATGTATTGACTCGTTTATTCTGGCATATGGACATGTACTAGATAGTTTATTTTATATTACTGTTCATGATATCATATAGACAGCCGCAATGTGACTGTGGAGGGATGTTTCCTAGCCACAGGTAGCATGGTTGGCTCTGTCACGTGCCGATCGTAGCGCACTCTGGGAAGCGGGGCGTGACATCGTGCGGCGGTTCCGCCGCGTGTTGGTCGCTTCGGCAGTTTTTTTTTTGGAACCAGATCACCGCGATTCTTCTTGTTGACTCGGTCCTCCAAATTTCTTCTGTTGTCTATTGTGATATTTCTCTGTTTGTTCGGATTTGATATTTACTGTTTTGATCTCTGTAGATTTCCAGATCCGAATTTGTTCGTAGATCCTGCAAAATTCACACAAAAATACCCTTCCAAAAAATAACAGATGATATATTTTTATATTTTTTTGATTTTTCAGATTTTTATGATTTTTTGAATTTTGATTAACCCGAAATTGAGAAAAGGAATTAACATGCCATCCCCGGCAACGGCGCCATTTGATTGGTATGTCAAAACTATCTATTAACCGCAATCAAGAACGGCGTCACTTGGTAGCTAGCCGGTGAGTACAGGTCGGTCCACCGGGTGGTTGTGAATTTCCTAATCGCTCAAACGAGTTAATTCCGATGGGTGTTCGGATTGATTATTAAATCTAAAAACTAAATCTATCTAAAAACTAAATTAATCTAGATCTAAATCTTGCTAGGGTTAGATTTAGGAATGGTTTGGAAATGTAAATAAATCTCAACGCTTTCTATACCCAAATGAAGATCTATGAGGAGTTATGGTAATTATCAATAAAAGGGATTAGATCCACTCGGGAAGGTGTTCCTTCCTCTAGGTTCTTGTCCTTCCTTTATCAATCCTTACCCTAACCTCCATGGAAAATACGCGCAACTGGGCTTTTATACTACGGTATCACCGCTACCTCGAGAGATAGGGTGCCGTAGGGCGCGGTGTGTGCGTGTATGCATAGAGTCCTATTGAAAAGATATAATAGGCAAGAAATGGATGAGAGATCTCATCTCTCAAAAGCCTTCCCCAAAGCTAACCCTAACAAGCGAGGAGACTACTCGCTCATTAGGGTATTTAAAAACATTTATCTAGGGCAAAGAATGAAAAATTACCTAAGGCAAGAATTGAAATTACCTACTTACTTTACAGATGGCCCTCTCCAAATATCAACACAGGGTTGTCAGATCCGAATTCATATTATGAAAAGAGGCATCGATCCTCTCCAAAAGAATTCTAAATTTTATTCATAGAAAGAGGCATAGGGAGGCATGAAAAGAATACAATGATTTGGGATTCTATTTATAAGAGATAGAAACCCTAGGTTACAATTGATTTGCACGTTTACTTTTACAAGAATGCCCTCTAAGAAAAGACCTAGTCAAAGATCCGCGCCGCCTCTGGAATTTTGGTAAAAATTATTTTCACAGTGGGCTCTGGACGGCCGCGGAACCGCGGCCGCAGCATGGGTTGGGCCGCGGTTCCGCGGCCCAATGATAGAGTTGAAGGCACCAAATTCTGGGCTTGGTTCTGGGCTGTTTGGGCTACTTAATTCTTTATTTCTTTTCTCAAATTAGCTTCTGGTTTTCCTCCAGATCTTCCAGTGAACATTGTAGTGGACTTCTACCCGTTCGCTTGTGTCAACGTTTTGAACCTTACTTTGTGAACTGATCTTTATGTAGGCTTGATCAAGAGTCTTCTGTTTATTGGTTGTAGTTCCACTTTTGCATCGTCTTTTATCTTTTTCACTGTTTTAGATCCACGAACCTGTAACCTGTAATATGTAGTAGACATGCGTCAAAAGCACCTGTTTATTTATAAAACGAATAAGAATGGGGAATATAATAATGCAATATTATGGTATGAACAGGGGTGTGCTCGGTAAGCTTTCTTCCTTCGCATTCATTTGTATATTCTGCATTTGCATACCTTATTAAAAACCCACAAAAATCGAAAATTTTTCCAAAAAATATAAAAATTTTGTCGTCAAGTTAGCTAATAGGGTAACTTAGATTTTTATTCCGATAGTTTAGTTGATACGTTAGGAATAACTAAATTCTAGACTTAGGAATTGAAAACCCTAAAAATAACCCTCCTTCTATTTAAACTTGGTAAGTATACGTCCTTACAGTTTTTTTTTGAGAAATAGGTAATCTTGAGTTCAGTTCTTGAGTTAAGTCAAGATGAAGGGAAAGTATTGATACTTTACTGAAGGATAAGTTTGAAAAATAGTTTCTATTCTTGAGTCCAAATTTAGAAAGTATATACCCTACAACTGCACTTACACGCACCTTGAAACTTGGGATAGTAGAGGATACCTAGAAATACTCTTTCCTGAAAGCCTGGTTAGAAAAAAAAACGGTAAGTAAAGCTAAACACCAAAAGAGCATCAGTGAAAAAATATATCCGGTCTTGAAAAAGAAAAATAAAGAAAAAAATAGAATAAAGTCAAGACCTGGAAACTGCTATTTACGCTTTAAACTCATACATTCAGTAATCGGCTGTTGGTGCCTCAAGAAGCATTAATAGTCGCATGAAAGGTGAGTGAGCAACACCGTCTATCTTAAATAAAAAGAAATAGTATTAGGTATTAGGGCAAGGGTATTATAGCTTGAATTGAATTCTTGAGTGTAGGGGTGCAAATTTACACACACGTAGGGGTATACAATCGATGTTTGGACGAAGATAGAAATAAAGAATAAGACTTATGTTTTCTGTAAAGTTAATAAAAATCCATAATTTAAGACCGCACTTTTAGAGGGAAAACTCAGGAGATACCAACATCTTTCTAAACTTTTTTGGAACATATATAATCTGGGGTTAAATAGATTAGAGGCATGAAACATAAGGGTTGAATATTTCTAACTTAGGATAATAGAATTTCTAACGTAGATACTAAACTATAGGAGTAGAATCGACGTTAACTTATGAAACTAACTTGACGAGATTTTGTGGGTAGTATCCGCTGAAAACCCTCAGGAGACAACACTCCTCCTATTAGTGACACCTTGAGGTTTAACGGCTTGTTGCACGCGCTCAGTGCAATCGCGTTCCCTGCGAAAGTGAGGCTAGGATTTTGTTTTGCTCGGGACGAGCAAAAGATAAGTTTGGGGGTATTTGTTCAGACCAGAATATTGCATTTTAATACCGCCCATTCATTATCTATTTTTTGTATATATCGGTACTATTAACCGGTGTTTGCTCAGTAATACAGATTACAGGTATCCGTGACAAAATACTTGAAATACATTCAAAATCACGGATATATCATTTGTGAGCTGACACTGCAATCAGAACGGAGAACCGACCGATATCCCAAGAGTTATTTTGCAAATAAAATGTGTGCACATACTTTTGGTCCAACGCAATACATGTTGCACACAACTCTTGGAACATGGACCTAGTAGGAGCTGCCATGAATCATGGCACAAGTGGGCATGAGGTGATATGGGTGTGACATGCATTTATTGCAAAAAGTAGTGATGTGATTTGTATCTACCAAGTTCCCTCCAATTCCTGGTGCACCACAAGTTCAAAACTGACCAAGCAAACAACACCAGAGGCATTCTGGGGATAACACAAGACCACCACTGCAATACGAGACCCACCCCTCGGAAAATGGCCGAGCACATTCCCCTATAAACCGGTGTGGCCGGGCCCATCTCTTCCTGTGGGCCCCATCCTCTCACCGTGGCTTCCATGCTGCCATTTGGTCCTTATTTTATTGTTTGCTTAATCTATTTTCTTGCCTATAAAAGCAGACCATGGGGCAAGTGAGCAAAGGTCCAATTTTACCATACATTTGTATCTTTCATTTTTACACTTCAACTCTTTTGTTTTCTTTTGTTCTCTTGTAAATAGTTTCCCCCTTGAGCTCTCTACCTTAACTTGATCTTGCAACCTCTTCATTGAGCTTGCAAGTTTAAGGTTTGGTCATTGATCTTAAGGGGTTGTATCTTCATATGGAATCAATAAAGCTCCTTTTTTTTTGTGCTTCATTTCACATGAGTTCTTTACCCTTCTCTTGATCTTGCAACCCCTTCATTGGGCTTGCAAGTTTAAGGGTTGGTTATTGATCCCATAACTTGTGTTTTGTTCCATGGTTCCTAGTTTTCTATCTTGCTCTTTCCTTTCTTGCACTTTAATACTTGCTTTACTTTCATGCAACTTTATTACCATGTCATTTAATTACTTGCTTGTAATCTTTTCTTTTTTTTGCTTATCTTTTCTTTTGCTTTTTTTTTGTTTGTTTTGTGAATGGTTGTTAATATGGTGTTGTTAGGAAGAAATACGATATTGTAAGTTAACGGTTCGTTCCTCATTTCCTTTGAACTCCGTCCAAACGTTACGCAAGCGCTTCGTTAGGCACCCTACCCTACCAAGGTAACAGTGATTCCTAACCACGACCGGTTGCGTTCGGTTTGGCCGGAGGCGAAAGCAAGAGACAAGAACGGAAGGACAAGGATCAATAAGTCGGATTCCACGATTACCGTGCTTAAATCCCATAATCCACGTTGTTGCCGATTGCTCTAGCTTCAATTGGTCAAGACTCGGCTCAAAGGTTTTGAATACGGATTTTCTTAGCTTACACTTTCGTATCTTTTCCTAACAACTTTACTTGTGCATATAACACATAGGGTAGATAAAGAACTTTCCGTCATCGTGCATTAACTCGTAACGACAAGAAAGTAAAACTTTCCGTCTCCCTGTGGATCGACCCGTGCTCAGCCGGCTAGCTGCAAAGCGATACCGTCTTGATTGCGGTTAACTTTAATTCTTCCAATCAGAGGCCAATCTGCAGGGAGCCCCGAGGAGGGCTGGCTTATGCCGGCAAGTCGGGTACAGGGGTGGCCTGGTCGGCCTCTGTGGGCCCTTTTTTCTGAGTTCTGGGACGAGTTATCCGCCACGTGTCATGATATTAGGGGTCCCCAATATTGAGCATCATCAAAGCCCAAGCCATGTTTCTTGCAGTCAAAAAACCCCTGCCCCCAAGATTCTCTCCAAAAACCCCTAGTCAATGCTACACATGTCTAAAAGCCCCCAACTTACATTTTGATCATTGGAGTTTTGTATATGCACATTTTGCCCTTTGGTCCCACGTGAGCTAAGGTTGTACAGTTGTCTTTTGCATAGCCGAACATGAGATATCTAAAGGGTTGCATGAGATATTTAAGCGTTTGTTTGAGATATCTAAAGGGTTGCATGAGATATTTAAGCGTTTGCTTAAGATATCCAGCCAATTTCAACAAATTGGTGGCAATTTAATGATCCACATCAGCTTCTTTTTCCCTCCAAAAGTTGGTAGTTCCTCCAATCGTGTTCATTTTGCTCCAAATTATCTAAATATTAGTTGATATCCTTTATTTTCCTTTATCTGCTCTAAATTACTTGCATTTATTTAGTCTCCTTGGCTGTTATTTACCCTTCTTCTTCATTGCTTCTCAATAACATGATGCAGGGGATGCATGCAATTGTTATTTCATATAGTTAGGATGTATGCAATTGTTATTTCATATTTATATCTCTAGTCTTTATTTCATATACACACACTTGAAATATCTTTAGCTAGTTATTTGAGATCTGTATACAGTTTGTTGATATATGTGACAAGTTTCGTGAGGTATGTAACCCGTATCCTGAGATATCTAACTAGTTGCTTGAGATATCTAAGAAGTCGTCTGGGATATCTAACCGGTTTCATGATATATCTAACCAATTACCAGAAATATCTAACCAATTTATGCTACATTTGACCAATTTCCTAATATATGTAACAAGTTGTATGGGATAGCTAATTAATTAGTTTCGTGAGATGTATAATCATTTACATGCAAAATAGAGAGAGAGAGAGACAGGGAGATAAAGTGAGAGGAGAGAGAAAGAAAAAGGGCAAGGGGTTTATGGGCTTACGATCAATTATTATATTTATTTTAAAAAATAATAATTATGTCACATGTACAAATAATAATGGTTAGTGTTGAAAGAACTAGTAAAGATAAGCTTCCCTTGTTTTTTTTATAGCACATCGCCTACGATCAATTATTATATTTCTTTTTTTAAAAAATAATTATGTCGCATGTACCAATAATGGTTAGTATTAAAAGAATTAGTAAAGATAAGCTTCCCATTTCTGCATTTATCTTAATGATGATTATGTCATGTGATATGTGTTGTGTATTTATTCCAATCAACAAAAAAAAAAGTGTTGTGTATTTATCTTTTGGTACTCTAAATTTTGATGAAAGCAAAAAGGCACAGGATTTGCCCATTGATGATCACAACTATAATGAATTTCCTCTTTCTTACATGAATTCTAAGAGTTTTTATTTTTTATACTACACTTAGAAAGAAAGATTGTAAATTTATAACTACTGAGACGGGTTGGTTCGGACATTTACAAGATGTCTGATTACGAAAGTTGTATTAGGAGAGGATGTGGGATAGAAATATGATTTTAAAAAAATAGACAAAGACGGCTAAAAAGATTGTGATGGTAAAGCATATCTACGAGTTTCCTCTTAAGTAGATACGATCACAAAAGTGAAGGATGCATATATGGACTTTCTTGATCCGGTATTTCCCCCCATATATTCTTATATCCAAAAATCTGAATCATTTATATTACCAAGATTTGAAAAAAAAAGCTCGTGAACACTCGACTTTCGTCCCTTTGGTCTCAAAATCGGGTCGAAACTATATTGGGCCAAGATTCCATAAAAAATTGATTAGATTCCGATACACTATTATTATAGTCTCTCTTTTTTCTTTTGAATTGGCGATCAAACTTGCGACCTCCCATCTTAGAGTGGAAATTGGTACCGACTGAGCTGGGCCAGTTGTGGTAGACTATTGTAGTCGGCCGATAAATAAATTGGGTAAATTTCACTATATTCTTAACTATACTTGCCTTTACCCACCAACTTTAAAGTGTTTTCTTTTAATTACAGTAAACTCCCTTAACTTTGGTTTATTGGGAGTTTGACTAAAGCATCTCCTTAAATAGCACCTTAAAAGAGTTGGTTGTATCAAGGTAGTTTAGTGAAAAAATAGTTAATGGTATTTTGGTGGAATTTACCTAACAAACTTTAGAGCTCCTGCCAGGTTCACTTCTAGATTGCCAGATTTCCGTTCGTTTTAAGGATTCAAGATTCCGGCTTGGTTTTTCCAAGCAAATGGGCTACGGTCAGGCTAGGGCTGGATTGAGGAATTTCGGTTAGTGGAAGCACAACGAAGACAACAATATTCTATTAATATGTCTGACTAAATGGTATATGAAAAGTATAATACAATTTACAAAGTAGATGACAAGCTTTAAAACATTATATATTGACATTGGAAATTTATATAATATAAAGAAATACTGAAATTAGCACCACTTAAATAAAGTAATAAAAATCAAAATTATGCAAATAGTGTGAACTGCGAAAAATTCTACGGTGCCGGCCATATGTACCCGGTTATGAGAGATAAAGAGAACGAACACGGATCCCACCAAGTTGCTCGAAGTGTGCCCGAAATTTTCCATCTCTTTCTCTTGCATGCTCATATGTATTATACCCGACACACCAAATAATTTCTCGTGAACTGCACCATAAAATCCTTGTCTAGGGAATAAAGTTGCAACTTACCATCTAGACTTGAAAACTGACAATTTGCAGCATAAATACGTTTACCATGAATAATGCAACATTTACAATTTTTTATTTTGAGACGCTACTCCTTTAAAAATGGAAAATGAAACCAAGGAACCTCCTAACTTTCTTTGGAAAGGAAAGTTATGTCCACTTGGTTGAATAATGTAGCTACCGGTGAAACCAACATTAGTCTATTTTTCCTTTTATTGGACGCACTCGCCTCCGCTGGACCCTATATAGATCCGTCCCCGATTCGATCATGTAGGAGTAATGTGTTGATGTGAAAATATTTACTAGCTTGGCCTATCCTATATTCCATCCATTAAGCATGAGGGGAACAAATGATAGTGGTCCATAAATAGTCTCCTTCAAGGTCGGTTCCTTTCATGATATGAACCATGGACACTTCACTTGAATATTAGATTACCTTCATTCATAGCTTTCACACACCACAACCATATAATGCATCATAAAAGGCTCTTCATGAAAACAAACAAACATACAAAATTGTCAAAACAGCTGCAGTGCACATACTTGAAAAGTTAAAGAGAGAGAGAGAGAGACCTGTGGTTTGGGAGCAGTAAAGCTCAACCATCACAGAGTAAAGAGAATCCTCTTTAAATTCAACAGTGTTCATACAAGGAATTTTCCAAAAGAAAATATAAATAAATTCCAGTATCCATCTTCCAACTGAATTATCGTCAGCATCCCCCTTTTTTTTGTCAATAATACACAGAAATTTCAAGGATAAGAATTGAAAGGCATCTTCTCCCTGATGAGGTGACATTTAAAATAATAGTCATGCAAGCAGCTCTCTTAATGGGTTCTCTAATCCAAAAATTTAAGAATTTTCATATATAAAATTATTTCCCCCACAACTTTGCTTTAAAGATACGAAACGCAAATTTATTTATACCCGTCACACGAAAATTCTTATGAAATCTATTTTACACTCAACCAAGACTATATTGAAGATCAAAGAGAGTACATATATGAAAACTTAGGGTAAGCAGAGAAATATTTATGTTCTCAAGTCCCGAAACTGTACAGAAAAAGCAAAGGCACCATATTAAAAGAACAAGAGTTAATAAAAATTTAGAAACCATATTCTAGGAAAAAGCCCTGATTAAAAAGCGAGTCATCGATGATGCCCAGAAGGAAAGGATAAGTTGTTAAGAAAGATGGCGAGATTAAAGAGTTTTGTATTCACATGGCGGCAGAGTGAGTGGTGAAGAAGTTGAAGTCATGATGTTGCACTTTGAGTTGCTTCAGCCAAGAGCCTGCGGCACTGTAAAGGTTCATGAACTGATCTTGATCTTCGGTTTCGGGATTTAGCCAGAAGTTTCCATTCATTTTGTATGTGGCGAGGCCGAATGGAGAAAGAGAAAAGCGCTTGATTTCTTTTTTAGATACATTTTCAATCTCTGCATCCATACAGTCCTCAGGTACTGTTTCGTCGGCCAAATAAATTAATAATGCACGCAACAGAGTTTACAGGTAAGGAAATTTTAAGGTATATAATTTTTCATATCCCGGCACTGCATGCTCAAATTGGTGCACATTTGAATTAGTCAACGAGACAGTTCATATAATTTTAGTCTAAAATTGTATATATCTAAAGGGAAAAAATGTATATATTTAAAAGAACTAATATATCCCAAAATTTAAATGATAAAGGCATGACTTAAAAACTGCCACTCTTGTCGGTACGATTGATAGCATGTATTTTGGAAATATGTGCAACAGAAGAAAAAAAAATGATGCGAAAAATGAGCATCCAAAGTTCCATTTATTGATTTTGTGTCTCTTGGTGCATGCCAAGTGATATCGGACCAAACAGTGTTATTCGATAAACAATTGCATGGGTACACATAATTCAAGCTTTTTCCTAAATACATCCAATGATCTCAAGTGTTTATAGTACTAGCACTGCGTATTGACGTATCGTGGTCTAAATGAACTTGCGGTTAAGGAAATTTGCATTGGATTAGCTAAAGGAATGACTAACAGAAGGAAAAACCTAAACATCCATTTAACAAACGAATGGTTGCTTTCGAAATGAAAGTATCTAAACTAAGATTATGAAATCCTAAGTCATAACTCTCACTTTGATATGCAGAATTTTTTTAAGACTTATATTGAACAACCTAATGCATTTAAGATGGTGATCCGAGCATTCTTACTTTAGTATTCAACGTTGTTTCACAAGTTAGACAGCCATATTGCTAACATAGTGCCTACTCTTCCGCATTTACCATTGATATATGATGTTTTGTGAATCAAATTTTTTGAATGTGTTTTCTGTTCTTTGTAATCTAAAATCACACAAAAAAGGCAAAACAGATATGCCCGTGTAAACAAGTGATGTAGATGCCAAACTGCGTACAAAAGGAAAGGGGAATTTGGAATATGATTAAAGAATCCATATGATATTCTCATATAGGACTCTTAAATTTAATCACCATGATATTCTTCCAGAATATATATATACTTTTCACTACACGACCGACCTTATGTAATAGCTGAACCTTCAGTTTCGTGAGGGAATAAATTAAGATGAACTAATTAAAAAGTGTTCTAACTACACGTATTCAATATTAAGATATTGATGGCTGCGTCAATTTCTTTTACATTTAAGGTGGGCGGGCAAAAATTTCATTTTGAAATCCAAAGCTTCAACTATAAGCTTATAGATTTCGAAAATTGCTTTTTCAATGTAGCATAAAGATAAAAAAAAAAAGAATGTAAATTCTTGTTTTATCATTTCCTCACTTCTTATGTTAAGACATACCTTGGAATAATGCAGAGATGGTATGATAAGTCAGAAATGAAGCAGATAATTCCTTCACATTTTTTCGAGCCGGAATGTGATAAATTGGGTACCTGACAAGTGGAAAAATAATTCTCATATACTATCGAGATATGACACCTTGAAACTAGCATAAGGAGTTCGGGCAACCAGAATTCTACAATATATTTGGCAATGTTCAACAGTTCAAAGAATTTAGATTAGATTTCTATACCATGAAATCGACATCCAACTTGCAGGGGAAAGTTCAAAGCTCTTCAAAGATGTTAAAGCGGGATAAGTTTGAGCCAATTCCGTTATCTAAGGAGCAAAAACAATTAAAGGGATATCAATAAATACACAGAATGTACAATTAGAGATGATTTTAATTTTAATAACCGTGAAAGAATGAAATAAGCCTGCCATAAGTTATACCTTATCCACAAGGGGTACCCTTTCATGAGGAGGGCAATACTCAATATATTGTAAATATAATTGCCCGAAGCGGTCTTTCGCCGGCCACGAGCTATCTGGTTCGATAGCTGAATCCTCTGATGTAGCATCCCACGACTTGGAGAGCTTCTCGCTTTCACTATCATCGCTCCAAGAATCGCTCTCACTCTCTTCTCCCGAACTCCTAAACAAAATCATCGAAATGAAGTTCACCAGTGATGAACGACCCACAACATGAACAACTTGAAGATTACAAATTGAATGCTGTAGTGTGCCAAAAGCTAAACATTGGTGTTTTGTTTGAGTTAAGTTGTGGCCTCAACACGAAGTTGGAATTGCAATTTTGAGTTAGATAGAAATGCATTCCAACCAAAAAACAGGAAATGCAGTTTCGAATGCGGTAAATAGATATGCATATTGGTTGCAAATGTAATGTAAGTGCAACCACAAGCAATCAAGCATGTACCTCAAGCTAGCAAGACATTTGTTGGTGTAAATTTGGATTGCGGAGAGGTGAGGCACATAGTATTGGACTACGGTCTCGACGGCGTCGAGACGAATCGGAATGGCAAGGCCATAAGCACTCCATTCATAATATTGATCCCAAAGGTCTCCAAGGCTGAAGAATTCAACTAACTCTTTGCCACTTGGTTGCCACAGGCTGCTCGAATCTCGAATCCATGTCTGTGTTCATACAATTTACTTTTAAAACCATTATTTTTATAATAATAATTTAAATTTCAGTTAAAAAAAATCAAGAACATCTGCTTTTACCCACATCTAAAATTTCCATGAAACAGCTATAAAAGGAATGCAATCTTCATCAATAGAAAAATCAGTGCTCTATAATTCCCCATAAATAGCAAGTGAGATCTTTTTTCACTAAAACAAGATTTTTCATGTGACCCAAAATGCCAACAAATCCATTCCCAAATAAAATCAATTCCAACCCATATAATTTCCATTAATACACATCAATAGATAATCACAAAAACAAACCAAAAAACAGCAAAATTAATTTTTTTAAAAAAAAACTAAAAGCAAGAACAAGAACTAATCAGAAAAGATCAAAACTTGAACTTTAATTGGAAAAAATAAGAACCGGGTATTTGAAGATTTACCTTTGGGAGAGACTGAGAAGCCACAAAAGGGGTTGTTCTTTCAAGAAAACACTGAAGATTGGAACAATTCCTCAAATCTTTAGAACAACCCATCACAAGTTGAGATACAAAGAAAGAGGCTAATGGGTCTCTCTCTCTCAAAATCTCTCTCTCTATATATAATAGCTCTTTTTTTAGAGAGGAGATGAATATCAAAATCTCTCAATAAATAGGCAATAAATTGTTTGGATACTCTATCACTCTCTTGCCCAAAATTAGAAACTCAAGAAACAAAGCATGCAGACAAAATTAATAATATTTGCTCAAAAAGACAAATAAATAAAAGTGAGCAAGAGAGAGAGAAGAAGAAACTGAAGAGATTAAAGATTGCGATTTGTTTTGTGTAATGAATCCGCGAACCGGTCGCTTCGCCGCGTGTTTTTTTTTGGGTGTTGTCTTTTGTTGGGTTTGTTTTTCTTTTACTTTTCTAAATCTATCTCTTTTTTGTAAGTTCTAATTTTGTTTGTGCTCATTTAAATTGTTAATCGCTAATTGTTGTGTGTAACTGTAATTTTACTAAAACAAGGGTGCGATTTGTTTTGCTGGGGGTTTTCAAGGCTAGTTTTAGCTTGCGGCCTATTTGTTTCTCCGGAAATAACGGAAAAACCGGAAGTAATATTGAAGTAACTTCCAAAAAATTTGTCATGGAAGTAGACCAAAATCTTACTTCAAGCATTTCTTTATATGTTTTTTTAAAAGGAAGTAAAAAATGAAGTAATTTAAAATGTTTCTTTTATAAGAAACACAATCAAAAAATTATTTTTTTAATAGTACTATATCATTACTTTATGGAGTAATAAATAAAATCATTAAATAATTAATATTTTTTTTATTCCTTGTGCTCCATGATTATTTATCATCCAAAACGAGGGAAAGAAAATCTTGGAAGAAGCGTGTCACATAGGATTCACCTCATCACCATAAAATACCTTCCAAACCCTACTTCCATCAAAACAAATATGTGAAGTGCATGAAGTAAGCTTACTTCCGGTACTTTTATATTACTTCCGGTACTTCTATATTACTTCCGTGCAAACAAACATGTTCTTGGTTAGTCAAGTTGGATTCAACCCATTTGCTATTTTTAGTTGATTTCAAAATCTAGATTTTCTAGAAAGAAAAATGTATGATAGTATATATTTCAAATTAAAAATCTAAAATATGTATCCAAACTACTGAGAATTATTGCCAATTTTCTTGTATACATGATGAATATATTAGTCTTAATTTTGGGTGTACCTCTTGTTTGAACATCTTGAGGTTGCATAGAACGATTGGATGGTTCTCATATCAGACGTCCACGTCCAGATTAAAGGACGGAGCATGTTTATTGCTATTATTTTAGTTTGTCGCACGAGGCTCTCATATTAGACGTCCACGTCCAGATAATCTAGTAAATGCATGTATTATATTAGAAGGATTGAGCAGATATTAACTATATCTTTCAATCATTTTCCAGATTCCTCAGTTTTATGAAATATTTAGGCTTCAATAAGATATGCACTTACCATATCTAATAATATGAGTGAATTATGGTGCTCATCTATGTTACAAAAGAAAATTTTCTACCGTTTTATGAACTATTTAGGGTTTAATATGATATGAACTTATCCTCTAATAATATGAGTAAATTGCAAGTCTAGTGCCCTTGCCGCTGCCACCGCGGTCCATGCGGAATATAAAACTATGATTTTTAACACGGCACAAGAAACTAAACCCTCGGATTTTAACCAAACACTAAATTAGTAAGCATGAAGAGAGATTTAACTACTCGGTTAGAATTACAATCTTTGTTGTCGTGTCCTTCGGGTTTTCGAAATCTTCTTTCTTAGCTCCTAGTTCGTCGGGATCGAACTTGCAAATAGGCCTCCTTGTATCGGAGATGATCCACCCGAGAGTTTTGATTCAAACGTCAACTTCAATAAACGAAGTAACTAAAAACCCTACCTTGCTAATCTAGGGTAATTAGTGATGTAGAGAGTGATTGTAGTTTTAATCTATCTCTTAATCCTTTGGATTTTCAAGTCATGAGAGCATAAGGGATGAAGAAGAAGAAGAAGAAGGAGCTCATAATAAGATAGAGAATGTTGAGATAAGTATGAGAATAGAAATGAGAGCGATTAGCAATATAATTTCATTTAAAAAAAACATTTACTATAAAATACGGTTGCCATACTTCCATAGTAAACATAAATGAATAAATAAATTATATGGCCATGCCTCTCACCGTTCCTTAAGACACCCCATCACTTCCACCTAGTTTTCATTTTTTAATAAATAGAAAATCCTATAATGAGGTATTCTCTCCTAGAAGTATTCTTGTACAAATACAAGAATACATAAAACCATATATACATATCCGTATTCGTATCAAAAAACGAACACTAAAAGAAATAGAAAATACAACAAACACAATATATATATATATATATATATATATATATATATATATATATATATATCATTAAATCACTAAATGATTTAATAATCCGGCTTAATTCTAAGTCGGCTAGTATTATCAAACCTTCCGATTAAATTCCATCTATTTAGTACACGTATTTAATCAGCACCTTGCACGTATCAATATACAGACTCTACATCGTTTCGCTTGAACCAGAGAAACCCTCTATGTGGGACTTTAAAAATTCAACAGTACGCTGGCAGTGAGTTACTGGGTGAATCTATAACCACAAGAACGTCGGTTGCACTAGCTGTACGTAACGGCTACACATGTACCTGTCGAAAAGAAGGCCGATGAGCAAACACATCCGAAACCCTACTGAGCCTGAGAGTATCGCATGTCGGGTTTAGGGAGTGGAAAACTTCAGACCCCTAATAACACGACAAGTTGTGCCGATATGGTTCAAGATTATCCGAGAAACTACTGATTTAACTATCAGTAAATCTCATCTGCCCTAACCAGAGACTTATAGTGTTGGCCAACCGAATACAGCGCGATATCAACTCCCTATACCAAGAGAGACGAATCCCCAACAATCGCTCACTTGCTCCATGTGGTTAGGGACTGTACCCAACTAAAAAATATTTGCACGTCTCAGGAGAGCCGTGGTAGGGCAGTATTCAAAGTACAGTGGGAACTCACACGCGACAAATGACGATCTCTGGTCGACAGACTATCTATACTCATGTCACCAGAGAACTGCTATCTGACGATAGGAATAATACCATCTAGCCAGTTTTCAGCGAGTTCGTCCAGTGTACCCATCCCCAGTGAGCACATGTATACAATCTTAGGAGAAACACATCAATGGATGTGGGACCAACCACCGTCCCTCGTCAGGGTCTAGAAACGTATACACTAGTTTACTCTGGAATATCGGTGCCCGGTCTCGATACTCCCATGACTATAGGCATTTAAGAATGTGCTTATCGACTACCCAGCTCCTACAAGTATGACTGCCATCACAACTGTCACGCCCCGCTTCCCAAAAATGAGAAACGAGAGCGACAAGCTCGCAACGTATTCATATCGAGAAGCACTCTTTCTCGACATGAATACGCTAAGCGTCTATATAACCAGTAAAGGAAATCAGAGTACATGAATTTTTAAACTTATAAAATATCCAACAATATTTATAATAGTCCCAAAAACGATAACTTAACACAGTTTGAAAATTCAAGAAACTAGAAATGAAAAATAGCCTTGAACAAAAGATACACTTTCTAAAAAGGAAAACTAGAACTCGACATGACTTGAAAGATATTGACTGTCCTCCTCGGTCGGTACCGTCTCGTACCTAGCCTCATCACCCGTCCCAAAGTTTTCTGACGACATTCCCAAGAAAAGAAAACATGAAAATAGAAATGCCGTCAGCAAACTAAAATTCATGTAACACCTTAGCACGATCATACGATATTAATTAGTATTTTTTAAAATTTTGTTTATTTATTATTTGGGTTATGATTGGTTCGAATGGTAGATGCGGTTATCTGACCCGACCCGCATGCGTGAAATCCGTTATGGTGCTAGAGTATTTTTATTAATATTTATCCGTAGACTAAATCTATATGAATTTTAAACAACAGATATATAATATTTAAGTTATATGTATATACTTTCTGGTAGCCATACGTTAGGGATTGTTTCCCCCAATCAGAGAGTAAAGCTCCATTCAAAATTTGAAATTTGAAATGAGACATCACCTTATAAGAGCGCCAGCGTCAAGAGCGCCAGTGCTAAAAGTCAAAAACTCTGAGGCAACGTTCACGTGCAAAGCACGAGAGCGCTCGCGCCAAGAGCGCCAACACTAAGAGTCAAAAACTCTGAGGCAGTGCCTCACGTGCAAAGCACGAGAGCACCAGCGCTAGAACTAAATGTTCTCAACCCTTGGATCAAAGATCCAACGAAGATGATAAATTATCAAATTACCAGAATAAAATTCTGTTGAGGAAATACTCCTCAAATCTTTCCAAAAAAGAAAGATTATGCTCTGTAAATCAGAGCACCGTTGGATCAAAGATCCCATGGTGATTAAAAATCACCAAGATACAGAATAAGTTATGTATGGGAAAATATTTTCCCAATTTTGTTAAAAACAAAAAAAATGTCTTCTGTAAAACGGAGGCCCTTGGATCAAAGATCCAATGGTGGGAAACATTCCGCAAATCAATAAGAGATCTCTCAATGAGAGATTTCCTTAACTGATTCAACAAATCAGCCTCCCCTATATAAAGAACCCAAGACTTCAAGTCTTAAAAGGAAGAACCCCCCCCATAAACTTCAAGTTCTCAGAAAAGAAAAGAGAAGAGCAAGCTCTAAGAAGAAGAACTTTTTTCAAGGTAAATAAAAGAAGGGAGATCATGGCATCTCCTCCATATTTGAGAGTTTAACTCTCACATCAGAAGAACTTAGTTCTTTTTCAGATCATAGATTTATAAGACAAGGTCTTTCATAAAAGTAAGAGAGATCACCGTATCTCATCAAGAAAGAGAAGAACTTGGTTTCTTAGATCCATGAGACAAAGTCTCTTATAAACTGAGAATTTAATTCTCAGAGCACAGAACTGATCAGAGCTGACAAAGAAGCACCTTAGCGCTCCAATTTAAAAGAAGCGCTTTAACGCTCCAAATTTGGCGCTCCACACGCCCCTCACGTGGGCGCTATTTTATAAGAAGCGCTTTAGCGCTCCAAGTCTGGCGCTCAGCCCCAAGCGCTCTACGCGCTCCTCACGTGGATGCTATTTTATAAGAAACGGTTTAGCGCTCCAAGTCTGGCACTCAGCGCCAAGCGCTCCACGTGCTTCTCATATGGGCGCTATTTTATAAGAAGCGTCATAACGCTCCCAATTTGGCGCTCAGCGCCAGACGCTCCACGTGCTCCTCGCGTAGGCGCCCTTTTATAAGAAGCGTCGTAGCGCTCCCAGTCTGGCGCTCAGCGCCAGGCGCTCCACGTGCTTCTCACGTGGGCGCTAAGGAATTACAAAGCGCTTTGTAAATAAGGCCCCAGCGCTATAAAAAGTGTTCAACACTCAATAAAAGACAAAAAGAAAAAAGGGTGTCAGAACCCAAATCAATGCTCAGCATTATTGAATAAAAAGGGGTTGAACCCAAACAAATGTTCAACATTTTATTCAAAATGAGTGGACTGAGCCCAAGTTGGCCACAAGTCCCTAATTCAAATTAACCGAGCCCATGTGCTCATAATCTTTTTAATTGGTCTTAGTCCCAAATCTGACTATAGATCTCCCAACCAACATTGGTTCAAGGGTACATCTCTTTATACCTCTGATACATGTCGTTGTAATTTTTCAACGTCTTTAGAGAGATGGGGGTCCCAATAACCAATAACTTTTGGTGCATCCCCAAACGATTAAACCAAAACCTTACAGACTATGACGTATTTAAACCATACAAACTATGATGTCTTTAAACCTCACAGACTATGATGTCTTTAAACCTCACAGACTATGATGTCTTTAAACCAGACTATGATATCTTTAAACCATACAGACTATGATGTCTTTAAACCATAGAGACTATGATGTCTTTAAACCGTACAGACTATGATGTCTTTAAACCTCACAGACTATGATGTCTTTAAACTAGACTATGACATCTTTAAACTATACAGACGATGATGTCTTTAAACCAGACTATGATGTCTTTAAACCGTACAGACTATGATGTTTTTAAACCATATAGACTATGATGTCTTTAAACCGTATAGACTATAATGTCTTTAAACCTCACAGATTATGATGTTTTAAACCAGACTATGACGTCTTTAAACCATACAGACTATGATGTCTTTAAACCAGACTATGATGTTTTTAAACCATATAGACTATGATGTCTTTAAAGCTTACAGACTATGATGTCTTTAAAGCAGACTATGATGTCTTTAAACCGTACAGACTATTGTTCCCCTCCGAACGGCGGCCTTCGACGTTAGGACGTCACGTGCCTGAGGTTCGGGGCAGATGCTATTTGGTTTTTTATCCGTCTGTCTCTCCGAAGATACCAAGTTGATTTATAGCACCTTGTATCGGAGGTTTAGACGGATGCGGCCGATGTAGCAGATTTCGTCAGATTCCCCCTCAGGGTGAGGGGTTTTTGATTGTGGGGACGCTCTTCCCTGCAGGCGCAAGCCCCTGCAGTTAATTACGCTACCGCATAGCGGTAACAACTTTCTCCTACTCCAGAATTTCACTTCGTGTCGTGTATGTTTGTTTTGTTTGTGATTGTCCGTGGATTGTATACGGAGACTGAGTGATGTCGTCACCCGTAGGACGTGGATTAGTCCAAATCCGTATTTAGTTAGATTTGGGTTTGGTGTTTTTAGTTTAAGGATGCATTAGTCGCGTTGCGTCTAAGATCGACTTAAACGTTTGTTAAGGATACGTTAGTCCTGTTTTAGACTAAGATCAACTTAACATCATGATTGATTTAATTATCCGGCCGTCGGGACTCGTCACCTCTCTGACGTCGTTGAGGGATTACAACGACAGGCGTCAGAGGAGTTCAGAGATGTACCCTTGAACCAAAATTAATTTGGAGTTTTATCGTTTATTTAAATGTCTAAGGACACGTTAACCGTATTTGGGGTTAAGATCAACTTAGGCGGGACCGTTTAGATCCAACAAAAGAGCGTTTGGGCCCTATTGTGCCAGTTTAGGGGACGTGGCGGTCCATTGCCAGTTTAAGGACGTAGTGGTCCATCGCCAGTTTGAGGACGTAGTGGTCCGTCGCCAGTTTAGGGACGTGGTGGTCCAACATTAGTTTAGGGACGTTTCGGTCCGATATTAGTTTAGGGACGTTTCGGTCCGATATTAGTTTAGGGACGTTTCGGTCCGTTGTTAGTTTATGGACATTGTGGTCCATATTCCAGTTTAGAGACGTGGTGGTCCGTCGCCAGTTTAGGGACGTAGTGGTCCAAAATTAGTTTAGGGACGTTTCGGTCCGATATTAGTTTAGGGACGTTTCGGTCCGTCGCCAGTTTAAAGACGTAGTGGTCCATCGCCAGTTTAAGGACGTAGTGGTCCGATATTAGTTTAGGGACGTTTCGGTCCGATATTAGTTTAGGGACGTTACGGTCCGTCGCCAGTTTAAAGACGTAGTGGTCCATCGCCAGTTTAAGGACGTAGTGGTCCGATATTAGTTTAGGGACGTTTCGGTCCGATATTAGTTTAGGGACGTTTCGGTCCGATATTAGATGAGTGGTCGTTGGGACCCGTCACCTCTTTGACGTCGTTGAGGAATTACAACGACAGGTGTCAAAGGAGTTCGGAGATGTACCCTCGGACCGGTCGTGACTTGGTTTACGAGGGGCATTTAATTTAAGGACTTACAGCCAGGATTGGGTTAAGTCCAATTTTTATTTTAGGCTCTGCCCGATTAAAGGAATCAACCTAAACAGGGCTCTGCCCTTTGTATGATTTGATTTGGGCCAGGCCCTCAAGAATTTTTCAAATAAGGCTCTGCCCTTTCATGATTTGATTTGGGCCAGGCCCTCAAGAATTTTTTCAAATAGGGTTCTGCCCTTTTTATTTCTGATTTGGGCCAGGCCCTCAAGAATTTTTCAAATAGGGCTCTGCCCTTTCATGATTTGATTTGGGCCAGGCCCTCAAGAATTTTTCAAATAGGGCTCTGCCCTTTCATTTCTGATTTGGGCCAGGCCCTTTTAAATAATGAGTTGCAGGAACTCAAGAATATTCTGATTTATGCACTTTTGTTCTACATTTAGATCAAAAGAAAACAAGTTTTTCTTCTTGTTTTCTTTTCACAGAACCAAGGGTTCATATCAAGTGCAATGCACTATTTATTTTTTTATTTTCTGTTCTTCAGAAATTTTACCTTCTTCTTTTTTTTGTTCTTGATTAATCTTCAAGAGCTTTTTTTTTTCCAGAAGTTTATCCTTCTCTTGATGATTGATTCTCTCTCTGATTATCTGATTGATCCCTTTTGAATGAGGCTTGGGGTCTTATTTATAGTGCCCACAAATTTGTTGGATTTGTTAACAAAATCTTTCCTGAATAATTTTGGGAATTTTCCCACCATTGGATCTTTGATCCAAGGGTTCCTGTTTTACAGGAGAACAGAAAAGATTTATCTAAATCTTCATTCAGTTGCTGCGCAACTCACCAGCAAATGACACGTGTCGCGCATCCGAGCGCTTGCGCAGTTGCGATTGCGCAACTGCGCAGACACGTGTCGCGCATCCGAGCGTTTGCGCAGCTGCGACTGCGCAACTGCGGAGACACGTGTCGCGCATCCGTGCGCTTGCGCAGCTGCGACTGCGCAACTGCGCAGACACGTGTCGCGCATCTGTGCGCTTGCGCAGACACGTGTCGCGCATCCGTGCGTTTGCGCAGCTGCGACTGCGCAACTGCGCAGACACGTGTCGTGCATCCATGCGCTTGCGCAGACACGTGTCGCGCATCCGTGCGTTTGCGCAGCTAAGTCTTTAATTACGTTTTCTGAAGAGCCTTGCTCTGATGGGACGCACTGTTTCGGGCGTTACGCTGCCCATTCAGCTTCTGCCACGTGGCAAATTACGCGCTGCGCACGGAAACCGAAGCGTTGCTTCGAATTTTGAATTTTCAAAATTCAACAGAGCCTTGCTCTGATTGGGGGAAACAGATGCTCCCCCACCGTTGCGCTCACGTGGCGCGCGCGTGGGTGCAACGGTTGCAAGATCCTGACCGTCGGATCGACGAGTCAGGTGAACAGGCACAGGCGCCTATAAATAGGACCCTTGGTCCTTGGTAATTTTTTACCATTCTCAAGAAATTAGATTTCAGAGCCTTGCTCTCACTTGAGAATTTCCAGAGCCTTGCTCTTGCGATTTTTTAAGAACTTCCAAGTTTTATCCTTAGAACCATTCTAGGTAAATTAAATTAACTTAATTTAAATCAAATTTAAATAATCAGAGCCTTGCTCTTATAGATCTTTGATCTAAAAGAATCTCCTTTGGGGTTTCTACAACAGAGCCTTGCTCTTATAGATCTTTGATCTAGAGGAAACCTCTTTGGGGTTTTTATTCACAGAGCCTTGCTCTCAAAAATTTGTAGAGACTCTGTTCTTAGGTTTTAACCCATGAACAGAGGGGCCCACAGATTAATTATAAAACTTTTTAAAGGTTTCCATGGATCTTTAAGATCCCACAATTTTAATTCTTAGGAATTATAAGTTTTTTATTACTGCTACAGAGCTAGGCTCTTTTTTAAGAAGTTTTATTCTTTTGAAACAGGGGTTTGACAAATGTCACTCTGTGACAGAGCTTTGCTCTGAAAAGAGGAGATCTTCTCCTTGTCTTTAGGGGTTCCCCCTTTGGTCCACTACCCACTGCCTCACAGCGTGGAGCCAGATTTTCATTTATTATTATTATTTTTATTATTATATTAATTTTTTTTTTATATTATTTTTATTGAATGTTCAGTGTCAAGCCACTAATGATATATATATATTTTATGCAGGAAGGATGTCTGACGACTTGTCTTTTCCCTTCGTTCTCTCGGAAGGAGGGTTCCCACACGCACCAGTGGACCGGGTAGTGTTTGCCTTGATTAAAGATCGTGATCCTGAGTGCAAACATCTCCACCTATGGGGAAGGTGGTATAGCCAAATCATCCAGGGTCGTCGCAGTTTTAGTTCCGCCTCGCCCTCCGAACCTATAGTTACGATCCCCTACGCAGATAAACCCCCGGTGGAGTATGCCGTGGAGGTTAAAAATTGGAATTCGGACGATCTTCTTGAGCCTGCAATCGGCGCTATTCCGGTACAGCCGCCGCCGGCCATAGACATCTTAGGAAGGCGAATCTGTCAGGGTGAAGCACGCCCTTGGGGACAGGCCTACAATATTGGATTAAATCCGCGACCGCTTGCTGGATACCTGCCATGGGCCCGGTACATCTTAGCGGCGAAAAGAGCTCATCTGACGAAGATCGGTTTATACTCCGCCGTCTATGTCTCGCTTTTCGAATATCCTACTCCTCCAACGTGGTGGACAAGAGCTTTCATTGAACAATGGAATATCCCCACGCATACTTTCCTGACGGCGGATAGGGAAGTTTCCATTTTTCTAGAGGAGTTCGTTGAGCTTTCGGGTTTACCGGCGAGAGGGGAGCATTATGAGGAGCTGCTTCCTCCTGATGAGTACGTCTTTGCCACCAAGCAGGTGGTACTCGACTTAACTCCGGAAAATGCTATCCAGCATCAGCATCCGGGCCTGGTGAGGGTGTTGGAGATTTACGAGGAGCTTCATTTGGAATTGGGCGACCGAGGCGTTAGTTTCGCGGACTTCATTGCTCGCTTTATTCGCCCGGAATTTTTATCAGAGCGAGGTGATAAGTTCGCCCAACTTGCTGACCCTTTTGGTCTCGGCTTGGACCGCCGGCCTTCATCAGAAATCGATCAGCGGAATTTCTACCTTCCCGGCACTGCTATCGTCCCTTTCTCAGAGATCGCCGTCCCTGGCATGGATGAGGAGACCTTCTTCATAGGGTTCTTAGGTCTGTGGCTGTGCAGCTTCGCGCTTCCCATGCACCCACGCCTCATGCGGTCTTCTGTATTTTACCCGGCGCATCGAATGGTGGCCGGTCTGCAGTTATCAGTGGGGATCGCCGGGTTGGCTTACCTCTACAACGGACTTAGCATAGCGGCGGACGCTAATGAACCTGGGGTACAGCCTGCTAACTTCCCGATGCACTACTTCACTTCTTGGATGGAGCTGCATGTTCGGGGAGTGTTTGGTGCCCATAAAACTCCTCAGTTCTTTGAGAGATTCAAACTTCCAAGAATCATGCGATTGGTCGGGGCCTCCATCGTGTTTGCACCTCCGCGGGAGTCCAGGGGACTGCTTCTGCGTTCGCATTTAGTCGGGGCGAAGACCTCTTTTGTGGATAAGGTCATCACCATGGGTTCCGAGACCACTAAGTCGGTGGTGCCGCTGCGTGATGACTTTAAGGGCGGTGTTTCCGTGTTGAAGGCTCGAGAGATTCTTCACCTTTATTCCATTCGGCCGGGCTACTTGGTATTTAGGCAGAATGAAACGGCCCTCTTCATGAGGTATAACCCGCATCGATTTGCCCGGCAATCGAGTTATAACCAAGGGGTCCCATTGGAAGCCTTCTTGGGGACACCTGCAGTCGGTCTAGAGGGGGTACGGAATGCGATGCATCACTTCATCCGGCTAAATACAGGCTCTTACTTTTTCATCAGCGAGCCCAGCTGTACCTCCAAGATACTCAATTCGTATGTGGCCTGGTACGCGCACGCGATGGGACCAATCATCTTGATGGAGAAACGTCTATTGGTCGATCGTAGGGCTGCGCCTCCCGGCGGCAATCGCAAGGCTCCATTGCAGCCCAGGGTTCAGGTTATCCCTCCGACGAAAGAGGCTGGAGCCGATCGACCACGCGTGTTGGCCCCTCCGCGTGGACTGCCACTGCCCACTGCGGTGGATGCTCCAACGGTACCCCGTGCTCCGACAAAGACGGCTAAAGCGGCCTCGCCGGAGTCGGGTGTAGGAGCGGACATCGGGACTCGCCGCCCGAAAGTGACTGCCAAAACTGGCAAGCGCAAAGATGCTCCGAGTGGATCCAAGGCTGGTGGACAGAAGAAGAAGAAGTCCATCTTATCCCTTGATGCGATCCTTAACTTAGAACCCGCGGCTCATCCTGCCGAGACTATATGCGAGTACGGCAGCAATGAGGGTTTCGTGGTGGACCCTGAGGACACCAATCTAGCCGCTGCCATTGCAGCTTCGGAGCGATCAGCGAGGCTCGAAGCGATGTTAAGCAGACTCGCTGAATCAGGTAATTATCAGCCTCCTTATTTGTCATTTTTATCCCAATTTTATTACTATCTTTAGCTAATATTTGCCTCATTTTCAGCAGGTGGATCTACTGAACAGGCCATCGATGCCTCTCTGAAGACCTTCCAGGCGGAGGAGAAGAAGCGTGCCCTAGAAAGCGTCGGTATGTTTTACCTCGTTCTCTTTTATAAGGAAAGTTTATTGTCTTTTTATGATAGTCGACCTGACCTTCTCTTGTTTCTTTACAGGGGTTGTATTAATCGGCGCAAGGGCCCTTCCCAAGCCTGTCATCGGAGTCCCAGCTCCGTCGAAACTGCCGCAAGAGCCTCAGCTTGATAGCGCGACGAGGGATGCCTTGAAGGATTTAGAGGCATCCCTGTATACGGGCGAAGAAGCCTCCCTTGAGGAGGCCCTGGTGGCATCTGTCTCATCGGCTCGAGAGGAGCAGAAACGGTTTAGACGCGAAGCTAAGGCGCGCAGAGCTGCTTTGGCCGCAGGAGCGGGCCCTAGCACTATTCTTCACGATAATACTCCTTCTGAAGAGCCCCCTGTGGCCCTGTCTACTGCTCGTCGGCAAGTGGCGCGCGCGGTTCGGAGTGCCAATGACAAATCCACTTCAGGTAGTACTTCTTTCAGAATCTCGTCATACGAATTGTAGAGCTGTTGGCTTATACGTATTCCATTTTGTAGGGTCAAGTCCAACTGAGGGAGAGGCGGAGACGACCGTCGAGCCCAGGGGAGCGGAGGAAGCGGTACTCGCCGACCCTGAACCGACAGTGGACAACTTCGTCGAGGTCATGGAGCCTGGAGCCGAGATTGAGGAACCTACCGCGGAGCAGGTCATTGATGCCGTACCCGACGTGGCGGCAGATGAGATGATTGTCTCAACCGAGCCGAAGGCGGTAGAGGGCGAGGTACCTGAGGCTGGGGACCTCGTGGTGCCGATGGACGGGACAGCTGTAATCGCTGATCCTGAGGGAACAGCAGGTGATGCGGCCATGATTCCTGAAGACGAGCTAGGTGCTCCTTCTCAGGAATCGGGCAATGTTCCTATCTTGGCCCTCCCTGCCTATGGTTCCCCGCCGCCTGCAGAGCTTGAGAGCGTAACAACGGTTCCCCTTGAGTCGGGTGACGAAGCTACAGGCGGTGGTCTTCTGTCAGTGGAGGAAGGGACTACCTCAGTTTCTGCTGGCAGCTCATCAGGTGAATTTTCGAGTCACCAGCGTTTCCATTTTTTTGTGTATATATTTTGTGATCTCTTCTAACAAGCTTGTTCTTGCAGGTGTGGCCAGTACTGATGCTCCATTGTTCGAGGGGGCACCATCAACTACTGCTTTGGCAGTAGTTACCTCCCCGTCTTCCCTTGTACCGTCATGGATGTTGGAAGGTAAGGATCCACAACTCATGCATTAATCTTTCAAAAATGTGGCTTTTGTACTAATGCTACACCATTGTGCCTTTTCAGGAGGGCTCTTTGATCATCTATATCAGGTGTTGCTCCCACACTTCTCCTTCCCATCCGAGCTCGCTTCTCCCTCTAAGGGTACCGGTAAGTGCCGTCTTGGTCTTTTTCGAGGGAATATAGGATCGTATCTGACTTTTCCTCTTCCTGACTGCAGTGCCTCAGATCGAAGGAGGGGATGCCGGGCCTGTGCTGCCACCGGCACTTCCGGCTTTGGCGTCCGTTGCGACTGGTACAGATATTCCTTTCCTCTTTTTATATGATCTTTCATTGACTTTTCGAATCATTGTTTGACCATGTTTCGTTTTTTGCAGCTATTGTCCCAGCTCCAGTTCCTTTTGAGTCTCATGTCCTCTCACCGGCGGGTCCTTTCTCACGACGCCCGTCTTCAAAGGGTGCTGTAATGAGCTTGGGTATGCTGAGCGGGTACATCGAAGAGCTCAACATGGATGCCCTTCCTTCGGCCGTAGATTTCGCTGTGGACGTTAACCCAATGTTGGCGGCGCTCGTAACTTTCCATAACGAAGGTGTCGTCGAATCGTGGGTTAACCACTGCAGAGAGATCGAAGCTCGCCTGTATCGGTTGGAGTCGACACGCCCTTCTCCCGAGGCTTTGGCCGCGAGCGCCGAACGGATAGCTTGGCTTGAGCAAAGCACCTCTTATCTCCGCCATTTGGAGCAGAAGGCAGCTTTACGGTTAAAGGCGCATCAGGAATCTTCAAACGCGACCGCTTGCCTTCGTGCCGAAGTTAGGACGAATGCTGCTGAGGTGAAAGCTGTCTTTGAAGGTCTTCTCAAACGTATATCTAATGGGCTAGCGCTGAAGCGGAAACTTGATGCTGCTGAGCGCGATGCCCAAGGCCAAGAAGCAGCTCATCAGGTTGTTGGGGAAGAGCTCGCATCCTTCACGCAACGGCGGGCTCAAGTAGAGGCGGAGCTGGCAATGGCAGCTGATCAGGAGAAGGCTTGGAAAGACGTGTGCGAGCAATTGCTAGATCTGTGCAAGACGCTTCCTTCCCCATAATTCCCCTTGTATCATTTGTCTTTGTAAATTATATGTATATGTTTTTTTTTTATCCTTTAGCACAATGTATCCTGTACTCAACCAATTTTTATGAATAAAAGATACACATTTTGTAATGTCTTGTGTCATTTCTCTGTCTTTCTTTTCTTTTATAATCAGTACGCCACCTTAATAACCATAATTGACGAACGATTGGGACGAGTGTCCCGACCTTCTTAAGAAATAACGATGGCTTAGGCCGCAGGTTCAAATCTGCTGCCTAAGACTTTTCAACTCTATAAGCCGTGAGGGTCTCATAGAGACTCTTCTCCCTACGGATCGAGAGGATCTCGCAGGTGAATTTTCTCCTTAGGAATCGTGAGGATTCCCAAGTGTGGTTTCCTCTCATAAGTCGGAAGGATCCTATAAGAGAATTTCTCCCTCTTACGAGTCGAGAGGGCTCGTAAGCGGTTGTTTCCCTCTTTGTCGAGAATCGACTTCAGAGAGTGAGACCCGTGGATAGTATGCAAGAGACCATTTAGGATTGACTTGCAGGGTCCCATTGCCCCTCTTACGAGTCAAAAAGGCTCATAAGCGGTTGTTTCCCTCTTTGTCGAGAATCGACTTCAGAGAGTGAGACCCGTGGATAGTATGCAAGAGACCATTTAGGATTGACTTGCAGGGTCCCATTGTTCAGGGAGTAAGTTTTGAATCCTTACTGTCCAAGATGTGAGTCATAGAAGCTCTGGTCACGGAGTGTTTGTATCCGTGAGTTGAGAAGTTTGCCGGGATTATTTGTTTCCCGAGCGCCAAGGATTATTTGTGTCCTTGGGGTTTGAAACGAGTCGAGGGTTCCTACGGAGGCACTGGTGGCTCTGCGGGTCGACGCGGATCAGGAGGCTCTCGTCAAGGAGTGTTTGTATCCGTGAGTTGAGAAGTTTGCCGGGATTATTTGTTTCCCAAGCGCCAAGGATTATTTGTGTCCTTTGGGTTTGAAACGAGTCGAGGGTTCCTACGGAGGCACTGGTGGCTCTGCGGGTCGACGCGGATCAGGAGGCTCTCGTCAAGGAGTGTTTGTATCCGTGAGTTGAGAAGTTTGCCGGGATTATTTGTTTCCCAAGCGCCAAGGATTATTTGTGTCCTTGGGGTTTGAAACGAGTCGAGGGTTTCTACGGAGGCACTGGTGGCTCTGCGGGTCGACGCGGATCAGGAGGCTCTCGTCAAGGAGTGTTTGTATCCGTGAGTTGAGAAGTTTGCCGGGATTATTTGTTTCCCAAGCGCCAAGGATTATTTGTGTCCTTGGGGTTTGAAACGAGTCGAGGGTTTCTACGGAGGCACTGGTGGCTCTGCGGGTCGACGCGGATCAGGAAGCTCTCGTCAAGGAGTGTTTGTATCCGTGAGTTGAGAAGTTTGCCGGGATTATTTGTTTCCCAAGCGCCAAGGATTATTTGTGTCCTTGGGGTTTGAAACGAGTCGAGGGTTCCTACGGAGGCACTGGTGGCTCTGCGGGTCGACGCGGATCAGGAGGCTCTCGTCAAGGAGTGTTTGTATCCGTGAGTTGAGAAGTTTGCCGGGATTATTTGTTTCCCAAGCGCCAAGGATTATTTGTGTCCTTGGGGTTTGAAACGAGTCGAAGGTTCCTACGGAGGCACTGGTGGCTCTGCGGGTCGACGCGGATCAGGAGGCTCTCGTCAAGGAGTGTTTGTATCCGTGAGTTGAGGAATTTTCGTTGAAGTCACTGGCTTCTTCGGTTGAAATGAACCGTTGAGGTTTGGTTTCGTCGTTTGACGGAATCCGCTGGGGAGGTATGGTTTCTTCTTTGTTTACGCCCTTGGATTGTATACAGGGATCGATATGATCTTAACTGTAGGGCTGAAGTTTTATCATTTCTTATTTTTTTTGTTTTATTTTATTTCCGCGATGCTCTATCGTTTCAGCTTTTATATCGCGAAGGTCGCGACTGCCCAAACATTTCGGCTATTTTTCGCGGTGCCCAATCATTTCGGCTATTTTTTATTTTTACTCGTTGCTTTTTATTACGAGTCGCCTAATCATTTCGGCTATTTTGCATGCATACATTTTACTTGCTGTTTTTTATTGCAAGTTGCCCTATCATTTCGGCTATTTCGTATTCATGAGTGGTCTATTGGCTTTTCGCTGTGAACCGATTTCGGCATCAGCACCGCTACAAATGGGATATTACCAGGAGCGAATCATCATCTGCTTCCGTCGATGTCGAACGAAGGTGGCTTAGCGAACAGGGTTAGGGTCCTGTCGACTAAGGCTTTGACTTCATGAGCCGTAAGGGTCTCATGAAGGTGTTTCTCCCTACAAGTCGTGAGGATCTTGTAGGTGTATTTTCTCCTTAGGGGTCGTTAGGATCCTTAAGTGTTTGTTTCTCTGTAAGTCGTAAGGATCCTACAGGAGGGCTTTCTCCTTGTAAGTCGAGAGGATTTACAAGGGTTGTTTACCATGCAAGCATATCCCTAGTTTCAGATGGGACTTAGTTAGGGAAATGTTTATTCGCGCCCGTGGATTGTATACAAGGGTCAGTATTGAGCCACTTGTAGGGCAATATTGGAAGTTTGTGGGGGTTTGCTTAAGCACAGGTTTAGGTCTCTGTGACTTAAGACTTTCAAATCCTATGAGCCGTGAGGGTCCCATAGGCGAGTTCTCCTTACGAGTCGTGAGGATCTCGCAAGCGTATTTTCTCCTTAGGAATCATGGGGATTCCTAAGTGCGTTGTTCCCTTGTAAGTCGTAAGGATCTCACGCGGGTGGTTTCTCCTTACAGAGTCGAGAGGACTCCATAAGGGTTCTTTAACGAAGTTGCGCACTTTCGGGTTTTCACAACATCCGCCAGTAGTCCTGCTGTTTTTACTCACGGAGCCCTTTCGGGTTTTCATCCGTGCCCATTCTGCTTATGGACTTACCGTTTTTTTTTTATTATTTCTTTTTTTTTTTTTTTCATTCATCTCGTCAGCCCCAGGATGCCGCAGTATTAGTTTAAAGACGTTTTCAGTCTGCTATTAGTTTAAGGACATTCCGGTCCACCGTTGAGAGGGTTGGCTACTACTTATAAAGCTTGAGCTTAGGAAGATAGCGAGCGGACATAGTCGTCGTCATCTACCCTTGACCTAGGCTGTGGCTCATTAAGCGTAGTATTTCTTTAGGAAGCGTCCGTTTATTGGCCTGAAAGGCCTTTCACCGTGCATGTCCATGAGTAGATAGGCCCCACCTTGGTAGACCTTATCAACGATATACGGTCCTTCATAGTTTGGCTCAAACTTTCCCCGCTTGGCGCGATTGGGGATCATGGGCCTTTTGACCACTAGCACGAGTTCGCCTTGGTGGAATGTCCTCGGGCGGCTCAATCTTTCATATGAGCGCGTCATCTTTGCTTTATAGGCTTCCAGATTTTGTTGTGCTAGAAGCCGGATTTCATCAAGGGCGTCAAGCTCTTCAAACCGAAGGTGAGCATTTTCTTCGTCTGTCAGCTCGTAGTGGACTGCCACTCGTAGAGAGGGTAATTCTATCTCGAGAGGGAGTACTGCTTCCGTCCTAAATACCAACGCGTATGGCGTTGTGTTTGTGGCCGTTTTAAACGTAGTCCGATACGCCCAAAGAGCCTCTTGCAATCTTTCGTGCCAATCTTTCTTATTTCGTGACACTGTTTTCTTTATGATCTTCGTCAAGGTCTTGTTGAAGGCTTCAGCTAGACCGTTAGCTCGCGGGTTATAAACTGAGGAATATCTCCAGTCTATATTGTGCTGCTGTGCAAAACGGCTAATTTTATGACTTCGATAGGCTGGCCCATTATCAGAGATGATTCTTCTCGGGGTTCCAAACCGGTAGATGACATGCGTTTTGAAGAAATGGAGGATGTTCTCCGTCTTCACTTCCCTCAATGGTACTGCCTCTGCCCATTTGGAGAAGTAATCAGTCGTCGCCAAGATGAAACGATGTCCCTTTGACGATGCTGGTTCGATGGGACCGACTATGTCAGTTCCCCACATTTCGAATGGCCAACTAGCCATTGTCGGATGTAGTGGATTGGGATGCTGATGGATGAAGTCCCCATGAATTTGGCATGGATGACATTGCCTCGCGTATTCCAGGCAATCCTGCATCATCGTGGGCCAGTAGTAGCCCATCCGCTTTATCTTCAACTTCATCTTAGGGCCTGCTTGGTGGGAACCGCAGAGTCCGTCGTGAACTTCTTGGACGACCCTTCTCGCTTCGTCAGGTCCTAAGCATCTCAACCACAGAGAGTCGAATGACCTCTTGTATAGAGTATCATTGACGAAGGCGAAAGACAGAGCTCGTTTCGTGAGCTGATGTCGCGTGGACGCCTCTTCAGGTATTCGGTGGAACTTGAAATAGTCTATGAAGACTTCTCTCCAGTCCTCGGTATTTTCCCAGTCTTTTATTTGCAGGGTTGTCTCCTCTTTCGCTCCTTTTTCTTCAGACGATTTCGGAGATATTTCTGTTGGGGCGAGCACTCGACGGCTTTGTATCACGATTCTAACGTCATCGAGGTTCTCATCAGCCAATTCTTTAGCAAGTTTGGCCAGTGCGTCCGCTTTGCTGTTTTTCGCACGCGGTATACTTTCCAACGTGTAAGAGGGAATTTGGGTTAGCAGTTGCTGCACTTTTTCACCGTATTTTACCAATTCCGGTTTGCACGTTTGGTAGTCGCCGTTTACTTGACTAACGACCAGTTGGGAATCGCCGTATATGAGGAGATCTTCAATTCCCATGTCAATGGCGATCTCGAGGCCTGCTATCAGAGCTTCGTATTCGGCTTCATTGTTTGTTCTCGGCTCCGTTAGGGAGAAGGCGTAGCGCATTATTCCTCCTTGTGGAGTTACAAAGATGAGTCCTACCCCTGATTTAATTATAGGGGTACTTTGTTTGCGTTTCTTCATGGAAGATGCTCCATCGAAATAAAGCTCCCATCGAATATTATCGCCGTCGATCACATCGAACGCATGTTCGTCTGGAAGATCGCAATTCAGAGGAGAATCGGCGGGTATCGGATGCTCAGCGAGGAAGTCGGCGATGGCCTGGCCTTTCACTGTCTTGAGAGGTTGATACGTTATCGAGAATTCCATCAAGAGCAGGGCCCATTTAGCGAGTCGTCCTGTTAATATGGCTTTTGACATTAGATATTTAAGAGGGTCCACTTTTGAAATCAGACGGACCTCGTGCGCCAACGCGTAGTGCCTAAGCTTTGTTATTGCGAAGATCAACGCCAGGCAGTGTTTTTCAATGGGAGAGTAGTTGCTTTCTGCCCCCAGCAGGACTCGACTTAAGTAGTAAAGTGCTCTTTCTTTCCCTTGATCGTTCTCTTGTGCCCATAATGCGCCTAAAGAACCTTCGAGGGCGGTTGTATAAAGAATAAGAGGCTTCCCCTTAACTGGAGCAGCCAACACCGGAGGGTTCTGCAGGTATTGCTTGATCTCATCCAGTGCGCCTTGGCATTTTTGGTCCCAAACAAATGGGGTTCCCTTCTTCATCAGGTGGCAGTAAGGACGGCACTTTCCTGAAAGGTTGGCTATGAATCGCCGTATATACGCGAGTTTCCCTTGGAGAGACCGCAGCTGTTTGAGAGTCCTCGGCGGAGGCATTTCCATGATCGCTTTGATCTTTGACGGATCTATTTCAATACCTCGGTGCCGAACGACGAATCCCAGGAACTTGCCCGAGGAAACCCCGAACGCACATTTAAGAGGATTCATCTTCAAGTTGTATTGCCGAAGGCGTTGAAATACAGTCTTCAGATGCTCGAGATGTTCCTCGTATGATTTGCTCTTGACCACGAGATCGTCGATATAGCATTCGACGATTTCGTGTATAAGGTCGTCGAAGATCTTCGTCATGGCCCTCTGATAAGTAGCACCGGCGTTTTTCAAACCGAAAGGCATCACTTTATAACAAAATATACCAAGCGGAGTCCTGAAGGCTGTGTGCTTCTGATCTTCAGGGTGCATTTTTATTTGATTATATCCCGATGAGCCATCCATGAAGGAGAAAACCTCATGAGTGGATGTGTTGTCTATCATCAGTTCGGTGACTGGCACTGGAAAATCATCTTTTGGGCAGGCTTTATTGAGATCCCGGAAGTCTACGCATATGCGCACTGTCCCATTTTTCTTCATCACTGGGACAATGTTGGCAATCCATTCAGGGTATTGGACTTCTTGGATGAAGCCTGAATCTATCAACTTTTTGACTTCGGCGTTGATGCTCATCTCAAGCTCGAGTCGCATTCTTCTCGGCGCTTGTTTGACTGGCTTGATGTCCGGGGATATCGCCAATTTGTGCACAGCGATTTCTGGATCTAGTCCCGGCATTTCGGAATAGTTCCACGCGAAGCAATCTTTGTGCTGTAGAAGCACATCCTTTAACGCAGCCACCCTTTCTCCAGATAGCAGTTCGCTGATGAATGTCGGTCGCGGGTCATTTTCCGTCCCTAACTCAATTTTCTTGAGATTATCTGCAGTGGTATGGATTCCATCTTCCAGTTCTCTCGGAGCTGGGGGAAATTCTGAGATTACTTCATCGCTGCCGTTTTCAAAACACCAAGGGAGGTTGTTCATGTCCTCGGACCCTTCTTTTAATATTGTTATTACATGGCAGGTGTAAATTTTCTGACAATCCCAATGCGGAGTTGGTTTTATTCTTGTGTTTTCGGGTTCGTGCTTTTGCGGCGGCGCTACCCTCCAACTGTCAGACAACGCGAATTTGCCAAGCTGATATTGGTCCTCAACCCAATTCTTAAAGGTGAAGCAATCCTCAAGCGAATGCCCTACTACTTGATGGTAAAAGCAATACTTCGGGTTGGAGACCTTGCCTGCTTGTTCAGGGTGTTTAGACTCTGGCAACGTAAGCATTTGATGTTTTAGAGCGAGATCGAATATTTTCTTTGTTTTGTTCCGAGGAAAAGAGTATGCTTGACCCATTTTCTTCCCGAGGGCTAAGTCAATAACGCTCGATTCTCGGATGCGCGGCTTCTTAGCTCTGCTTTGTAGTTGTCGAGCGCCTCTCTTGCCTTTCGACTTGTTTTTGTTCTCGCGTCGCACCTTTTTTGTAGCAGGTTGATAAGGAGCGGCATCTTCGTTCTTTACTGCCTGTTGGTGGAGGCGCTGTGTCTTAGCTTTCTCATAGATTGCCATTTCACGATCGTGATCATCTCGGGCTTTTTGACTCGCATCCCTTATAAGTTTGCTCATCTGGTCTTCGGACGATGGACTGGGCGGTTTTGTATCAGGAACTTTTGCTGGTTCAAGATTAGTGTCCTCCCATTGAGCGTCCGCCTCTTCATCGAAGTCATACATGGCATAACAGCTGTTTACTAGCTCCCGCTTCTTTGGCCGGATGTACCCAAGCCCTTTGGTTTCTACTTTCCCGTTAGGCAGTTTGCATTGGGTCCCGGGAATGTTCCAGACCTTGTCATAGAATTTGGCGTTTCTAACGGTCTGTGTGAAGGACATCCCCTGACGTTTTAGCAGTTTCTTCAAACCTTCGGTATAATACCGGGGAAGACGGATAGGCTGAAGCCTGTCGAGCGTAGGATCCGCGCCATGCCAAACTTCTTTTTCTACTTTGTTCTCTTCAGAACGGTAGAATAAGATTGCCTTCTCGCCCCTTCGACCGGGAGGGATATAGAATGTCTGCAATTCTTCTACGCTGTTGGTGTCGAGTACATCCAGTTCTTTGTAATGTTCAAGTGGCACCATGGTTATCTGCAGACCTCGCTCTTCATCGGCGGAGATCCGTATCGAAGGCCGAGCAGGAAATACAGCATGAACTTCATCCTCTGAATCACTACCGAAGATCAACGAAGGAACGGATGGTCCTGGCCTGGTAGATTGGGATGGACCTGAATAGATTATATCCTCCTCCTCGGTGTCACTGCCGAAGACAGGGATGGTGGCATTAGTTTTGTTCTCCGGTTTGTGACACCTTTCCGTGTCTTCGAAGCTCGGCAAGAAGTATTTGGCATCTTCATACTTGCGAACTTCGTTCACGGAAAACGGATTCAACTCTCCGGCCACAGTGTATTCGAGGCCATCCCTGGAATATTTCATACACTGATGCTGTGTAGAAGGGATGATATTGTACTCGTGTAGCCATGGTCGGCCGAGCAGAGCATTATAGCACGTCTTGGCATCTATAACATGGAATTTGATGTCTGTGACGAGCAACCCGAAGCATAACGTCAATATCACAGATCTCAGAGTCTTTGAGGATTGAGAGTCGAAACCGGAGATAGTGATCTTATCTCGGGCGAGGTGTTGGACACTCATGCAAATCTCCCTTAACACTCGTACGTTGAGTAAATTGACGGACGATCCGTTATCGACCAAGATTTTACCTATCTTTATGTCATGGCAATATCCTGAGACATAAAGAGGGCGATTGTGTTCACACGTCCCGAGGAGAAGGTCTTCATCACCAAAAGCAACGTCGGCTGTGTGTACTTCTTCCAATTCGTCCTTCATCTTTTCTTCGGCCAAGAAGGCTTGGAACTGGTCCGGGTCTTGTAGCGCCTTAATCAAAGAATCTCTCGCCTCCTTTGATAGTAACAAGGCGTCGAGGATGCTGAGTTGTGAGGGTAGCTTCCTCAGATGCGCTAAGACATTGTAATCCATCTTACTCCTCTTTGGCGGATTTTTGGCGGTTAACTCTTCCGCGACTTGGTCATCCAAAGTGATGTCTTCAGAGACCTTCTCTTTCCCTTTATCTTTTCTATTCGAGGGTCCGAGTTTCTTTTCAGGCAGTGTTCGGTTTCGCAGCTGTATATTTTCGCAAGACTTCGGTTCTTCTTCTTTTCCCGAAGTTGATTCTTTAAAGAGAGGGGCGATCTCTATTTCCTCATCAGAGTCGCTCCCAAATGTGGGCACTTGTGACCTTGTAGTGTTAACCATGTGACAGTTGCCGGCAGTTCTTTCAAGCACTTTGGTCGTGTTTCTTTGCTCCCGACGAACCTTGCGCTTTTCCCGTTTAAAGCGTTGTTGATTAGCGACGTATCCTTGCCACCATTTATCGAACGCTTTGCACTCTTGGGTAGAATGTGAGACCTTCTGATGATATAAGCAATAAGAGGGATGCATTTCTACCACGCTAGTAACTCTTTCTTCTGAGGGTGGTAGCTTCATGCCCATCGATATGGCCTTGGCGAACTTCTTTTTTATCTTAAATTGGCTTTTGTCAGCGGCGGAGGCATTTTGCTCCAGTGGGATCACCTCAGCTCCTCCCTCAAGTCGCTGGCGCTTGGCCGTTTCGAATATCGCCGTCTCGCGTTCTTGATCAGCTTTACTTTTCAATCGAGCTTCACTAAGAAACGCGTCAATCATTTCTATTGATAATTCCGGAGCCCTTGACTCAGTATTTGCCCCCGGCGTTTTGGTGCTAGAAGTCCCTTCATCGTTCGAGGTCGAGTGAGAGATCATATGACAGCTTGCCACATCTCCGTCGGATTCATCCGATGAAGCTTCTTCCTCATCTTCTTTTTGAAGGACGTGATCAAGGAAATCTTGGAGCGTAATGGGAGTCCGCGCCTTTTGGTTATACTCGTCCAGTGCGTCAATCTGCTTCTGTAAGTCCGTCCGCTTGTCGCTAGGCTTCATGGGCTTCTTAGATTTCTTCTTCTTCTTCTTCGAAGATTTTGACGGCTGGTTATGAACGCTTGAACTACCACCATCGGCCTTCGGAGTCGGACGTGGTTTCAACATCCCCTCAATAACCTGCGGCTCCAAGGGGTTCTTCCACTTGACCGCTGGACAGGTCTGAAGATCATTTAGCATTCTCTTCGTTTTGGCTGATAATACAACCTCCCAGGGAGCTTCTTCAATGACGGAGCATGTTGCCCCCGGCGTATTCGTTCTCTTATAGGTGTGGGGCTGTGGAGGATTCACCTTCCATTTGTCAGATAGCGCAAACTTGCCCTGACGGTACTGGTTTTCGAGCCAATTTTTGAACACGTAACAGTCTTCGATTGGATGTCCTAACACTCGATGGTAAGGGCAATAATTAGGCTCGTTAACGTCACTTGGTTGTGACGGACGTTTTGGATCCGGCAGATTTATAAGCCTATTGCGCAATGCCAGCTCAAATAACCTCCTTGTTTTATCACGGGGGAAGGAGTACGCACGTCCCATCCTGTCCTCAAGGGGTACGTATGGGCGCGTGTTATTTGGACGAGCAACCGGCTTCGAGTCGTTCGGTTGCTGTTGGGCATTAGCGACGATGATAGCTTTTCCCTTTCCTTTGTCGATTCGAGAGTCGGGCTTCGGGAGAGGGGATTTATGGCCCATCTGGTCCATCTGCACCAATTTGTCGATCAAAGCCTGGAAAGAAGTTGGCTTGAAGAACATCATAAACTGTGAAATGGTTGCTTGTGGATCAAGGGTTCCGACAAACATTCCCACCGCAGGGGCTTCTTCTATACGCTGTTCACATTTAGACCATAAATTACGCCACCGTATAGCGTACTGGACCCACGTCTCGCCGGGCTTTACCCTGGCGTTAATCAGCGCCGTCATCGGAGTACGTTCGCTGGCGCTTGCAAAGCGTTGGGTGAAGAGCAGCTCCATCTCTGCGAAGGTTTTAATGGAGTCGTTGGGGAGCTCGGAATACCACTCGAAAGCCGTATCTGATAAACTTCCAACAAACTGGCGCAGCAAGAGCTTGTCGTCGCCTCCAGTGTTACCACAAAGCGCCCTGAATTGGGCAACATGTTGATGGGGATTGCCGGTCCCCTTGTAGACATGAAACTTTGGAATTGTGTAACCTGGCGGGTACTTAATTTGGTCATACCAGCCCGGGTATGGCCGCCCCGTTTTTACAACGTGGCCGGCTGCTTCGGCCGCGTGATGAACTTTTATCTGCTGGGCTATATATTCGTCCAGATCTGTTTTAGAGATTGTGTCTTCTTTAGCCGTCGATAGAACGGGCTGAGGGTTTGATGTTTCTCCCCTATCATCCCCAAGGACGATCGGGGGTTCTTCAGTCGGGGATTCTGGTTGTATCATCATCCCTATCATATCCTGGAAGAGAAGGCCCATGCGCTGTATATTGGCTGCTTGTTCAGCAGCCTCCTGGTCTCTCTTTTCGAGCATTCGGCGAAGGAACTCGGCGTCGGTCTCTTCTTCTTGACGTTCATCTAAGGACGTCTCAGGACTCTCTTTTGGCCCCGTGAGTGCAGCCATTGTAGTCATCATCTCCTGGAGCTTTTGTTGCTGCTCTTGAGACTTGGTCACTGACCGGGTAAGCGGTCGGTGACCCATAGAAGTACGACTTTCTTCTTTCCCCGAAGCCATATAGACCGTATGAACTGTGATGCCCCCTGACTTGGGGCGTTTAGGTTCACCGTTCTTAGACTTTGTTAGCGTCATGGGAGTTTTTTCTGGCCTCTTCCTTTTATGGGCCTTTGAGGTTGACGGAGCCATTGAAGTGGGCATCCTAGCACTTGTTGCCCCCTGTTGTTTGGCGGGGTGGTTTTTGTCTTTTTCCACCCTTGCCCTGTTCTGGCGACGGAAGTGGTCTGAGTCAATCACGGAGTCTTGAACCCTCCACCAAATTTTATAAACTTTCGCTGACAGCCGTTGAGGAGGCTGTTCCTGTTTCGTCTCCGGAGCTTTTTCCATGGGTGGAGGAGACTTTTTCAACGTAGCCACCGGGGAGTTCTTTCTCACTTTCCTCAGCATTTCAAAGCTGTTCCCAGTTGGAACAGCAGCATCGACTTCCACCACTGGAGCAGGTGGGGTTAGCCCTGAGGGGGAGTTGCCCCCTGCTTTCCTTACTCGCTGCCAATGGCGACGTCGCGCACGACGAGCCGCCGGGACCGGCTCGGAGATTGAGATGGTTTCTTGCTGCCCCCCGTTTGAGCGTGGGGCAACTGTTGATGTCAGCCTGTCGAAGACTGATGCCTTCTGACCAGCTGGGGGAGGAGTAGGAACCGTCAATCTTGTGAAGACTGACTCTCTGATAGGAGAAGTCGCTTTAACGACTTCCAAAGCAGCGGCCGTTGCCCTCTTTGGGACAGCCACCTTATAGTTCTGACCCAGCCTGGTGAAAACGGAGGCTGTTGGTCCAGTAGCAGGCGACCCGCTGACAGGGGTCGGAGTAGCAGTGAGCCGGTCGAACACCGACTTCTTGTTCGCTTCCGGTGTGGGTATCGGTGCCGAGAAGCTTGTAGGTGGGACCATGGTCCCGAAGAACAAGCCGGTGGTGGCCTGAGTCAACTGGCCTACCGGCAGGGTCAGGAAGGAGGCCGTCTGGGGCCCATATGCTACACCTCTAGGTGAGGTGGGGCGTCCGTTGCAGTTGCACTTCGAGCAGTTGGTGCAGTTGGTGGCCATTGAATGCTTGAGTTCTGTACCAAACAAAAGACCAAATCTTAGCAACTTGAAATCCGAAGGCAATCATTTAACAAACCGCGATTGGTTCGCGAAGACGACACACGAAGTGTGGAGTGGAAAGAGGAAGAGGTCCCACCGGGCGTGCCAGAATCTGTTCCCCTCCGAACGGCGGCCTTCGACGTTAGGACGTCACGTGCCTGAGGTTCGGGGCAGATGCTATTTGGTTTTTTATCCGTCTGTCTCTCCGAAGATACCAAGTTGATTTATAGCACCTTGTATCGGAGGTTTAGACGGATGCGGCCGATGTAGCAGATTTCGTCAGATTCCCCCTCAGGGTGAGGGGTTTTTGATTGTGGGGACGCTCTTCCCTGCAGGCGCAAGCCCCTGCAGTTAATTACGCTACCGCATAGCGGTAACAACTTTCTCCTACTCCAGAATTTCACTTCGTGTCGTGTATGTTTGTTTTGTTTGTGATTGCCCGTGGATTGTATACGGAGACTGAGTGATGTCGTCACCCGTAGGACGTGGATTAGTCCAAATCCGTATTTAGTTAGATTTGGGTTTGGTGTTTTTAGTTTAAGGATGCATTAGTCGCGTTGCGTCTAAGATCGACTTAAACGTTTGTTAAGGATACGTTAGTCCTGTTTTAGACTAAGATCAACTTAACATCATGATTGATTTAATTATCCGGCCGTCGGGACTCGTCACCTCTCTGACGTCGTTGAGGGATTACAACGACAGGCGTCAGAGGAGTTCAGAGATGTACCCTTGAACCAAAATTAATTTGGAGTTTTATCGTTTATTTAAATGTCTAAGGACACGTTAACCGTATTTGGGGTTAACATCAACTTAGGCGGGACCGTTTAGATCCAACAAAAGAGCGTTTGGGCCCTATTGTGCCAGTTTAGGGGACGTGGCGGTCTATCGCCAGTTTAAGGACGTAGCGGTCCATCGCCAGTTTAAGGACGTAGTGGTCCGTCGCCAGTTTAGGGACGTGATGGTCCATCGCCAGTTTAGGGACGTGGTGGTCCAACATTAGTTTAGGGACGTTTCGGTCCGATATTAGTTTAGGGACGTTTCGGTCCGATATTAGTTTAGGGACGTTTCGGTCCGTTGTTAGTTTATGGACATTGTGGTCCATATTCCAGTTTAGGGACGTGGTGGTCCGTCGCCAGTTTAGGGACGTAGTGGTCCAAAATTAGTTTAGGGACGTTTCGGTCCGATATTAGTTTAGGGACGTTTCGGTCCGTCGCCAGTTTAAAGACATAGTGGTCCATCGCCAGTTTAAGGACGTAGTGGTCCGATATTAGTTTAGGGACGTTTCGGTCCGATATTAGTTTAGGGACGTTACGGTCCGTCGCCAGTTTAAAGACGTAGTGGTCCATCGCCAGTTTAAGGACGTAGTGGTCCGATATTAGTTTAGGGACGTTTCGGTCCGATATTAGTTTAGGGACGTTTCGGTCCGATATTAGATGAGTGGTCGTTGGGACCCGTCACCTCTTTGACGTCGTTGAGGAATTACAACGACAGGTGTCAAAGGAGTTCGGAGATGTACCCTCGGACCGGTCGTGACTTGGTTTACGAGGGGCATTTAATTTAAGGACTTACAGCCAGGATTGGGTTAAGTCCAATTTTTATTTTAGGCTCTGCCCGATTAAAGGAATCAACCTAAACAGGGCTCTGCCCTTTGTATGATTTGATTTGGGCCAGGCCCTCAAGAATTTTTCAAATAGGGCTCTGCCCTTTCATGATTTGATTTGGGCCAGGCCCTCAAGAATTTTTTCAAATAGGGTTCTGCCCTTTTTATTTCTGATTTGGGCCAGGCCCTCAAGAATTTTTCAAATAGGGCTCTGCCCTTTCATGATTTGATTTGGGCCAGGCCCTCAAGAATTTTTCAAATAGGGCTCTGCCCTTTCATTTCTGATTTGGGCCAGGCCCTTTTAAATAATGAGTTGCAGGAACTCAAGAATATTCTGATTGAAGAACAAAAGTGCATAGCACTTTTGATCTACATTTAGATCAAAAGAAAACAAGTTTTTCTTCTTGTTTTCTTTTCACAGAACCAAGGGTTCATATCAAGTGCAAGGCACTATTTATTTTTTTATGTTCTGTTCTTCAGAAATTTTACCTTCTTCTTTTTTTTGTTCTTGATTAATCTTCAAGAGCTTTTTTTTTCCAGAAGTTTATCCTTCTCTTGATGATTGATTCTCTCGCTGATTATCTGATTGATCCCTTTTGAATGAGGCTTGGGGTCTTATTTATAGTGCCCACAAATTTGTTGGATTTGTTAACAAAATCTTTCCTGAATAATTTTGGGAATTTTCCCACCATTGGATCTTTGATCCAAGGGTTCCTGTTTTACAGGAGAACAGAAAAGATTTATCTAAATCTTCATTCAGTTGCTGCGCAACTCACCAGCAAATGACACGTGTCGCGCATCCGAGCGCTTGCGCAGTTGCGATTGCGCAACTGCGCAGACACGTATCGCGCATCCGAGCGTTTGCGCAGCTGCGACTGCGCAACTGCGCAGACACGTGTCGCGCATCCGTGCGTTTGCGCAGCTGCGATTGCGCAACTGCGCAGACACGTGTCGCGCATCCGAGCGTTTGCGCAGCTGCGACTGCGCAACTGCGCAGACACGTGTCGCGCATCCGTGCGTTTGCGCAGCTGCGACTGCGCAACTGCGCAGACACGTGTCGCGCATCTGTGCGCTTGCGCAGACACGTATCGCGCATCCGTGCGTTTGCGCAGCTGCGACTGCGCAACTGCGCAGACACGTGTCGTGCATCCATGCGCTTGCGCAGACACGTGTCGCACATCCGTGCGTTTGCGCAGCTAAGTCTTTAATTACGTTTTCTGAAGAGCCTTGCTCTGATGGGACGCACTGTTTCGGGCGTTACGCTGCCCATTCAGCTTCTGCCACGTGGCAAATTGCGCGCTGCGCACGGAAACCGAAGCGTTGCTTCGAATTTTGAATTTTCAAAATTCGACAGAGCCTTGCTCTGATTGGGGGAAACAACTATGATGTCTTTAAACCATATAGACTATGATGTCTTTAGACCGTATAGACTATGATGTCTTTAAACCTCACAGACTATGATGTCTTTAAACCAGACTATGACGTCTTTAAACCATATAGACTATGATGTCTTTAAACCAGACTATGATGTCTTTAAACCGTACAGACTATAATGTCTTTAAACCATACAGACTATGATGTCTTTAAACCAGACTATGACGTCTTTAAACCATACAGACTATGATGTCTTTAAACCTCCCAGACTATGACGTCTTTAAACCATATAGACTATAATGTCTTTAAACCGTACAGACTATGATGTCTTTAAACCTCCCAGACTATGACGTCTTTAAACCAGACTATGATGCCTCTAAACCTTATGGGCTGTGAGTTCCTTAAACTCATGGACTACGATGTCCTTAAACCCAATGGACCGCAATGTCCCTATAAACTAAAGAAAATCCTGTCGAGTAGATCTTAGTTTAAAATTAGACTAACCTATTCTCAACAAATGTTTAAGTTGATCTTAATCTAAAACAAGATTAACGATCCTTAAATCAACCCAAACCCAAATCTAAGAAAATACGGATTTGGACTAATCCATGCCCTACGGGCGACAACATAAATTAGTCTCCGTATACGATCCATGGGAAACCAAAAAATAAAACAAACACACACGACACGAAGTGACCATCTGGAGAAGGAGAAAGTGGTTACCGTGATGCGGTAGCGTAATTAACTGCAGGGGCTTGCGCTTGCAGGGAAGAGCATCCCCACAATAAAAAAAAACCCTCGTAAACGAGGGGGAATTTGACGAAGTTTTCTACAACGGCCGCATCTGTCTAAACCTTCGATATACGGTGCCATAAATAAACTTGGCATTTTCGGAGAGGTGGACGGATAAAACCAAATAGCATCTGCCCCAAATTCAGGCAAGACGACCTACGCGGTTTCGTCTCTGTTTTCGGCGGTAAACAGATTCTGGCACGCCCGGTGGGACCTTTTCCTCTTTCCACTCCAAACTTCGTGTGTCGTGTTCATGAACGAATCACGGTTTGATATGGTTGCCCTTGGATTCGAGGTACTAAGATTTGGTGTCTTGCTTCCGTGTAGAGAAAATGGCTTCCAGTTGCACCAGCTGCAACAATAACTCCCACTCCGTCCTCGCCGGAGGAGTGATCTATGGGCCCCAAGCGGCCTCCATCTTCTCCATGCCAGTGGAACAGGTGAATCAGGCCACCACTAGACTGTTCTTTGGGACCATGATCCCACCGGCAAGCTTCAGCGTCCCAATGCCGTCACAGGAAGCTCCGAAGAAGTCGGTCTTTGATCGGCTCACCACTACCACGGCCCCTCTCAACGGGTCGTCCAAGTCCAACGCCTCGGTCTTTAACAGACTAGTCCAAAGCTCAAGTGGGCCCATGAAGAAGCCTGCAATACCTGAATGTTACGCCCCGCTTTCCGGTGTACGGGCAGAGGGCGCGACTAGGCCGCTACGTATTTACTCTGAAGTAAATACGCTAAGCGTAACTAAGCAATATAAAAGAAATATACACAAGAGAAAAATGTAATAAAACAGCAACTTTATTTATTAACATTCTTTTGTACAATGCATAGAAAAGTAAATACATCTGAATGAAAACAATGCCTAAACAATGACATAACAGAAATGAAAAGTACTGAAATAAAATGTGTACAAGTGTAACTACAGCTCGGGATCTTCAATAAACTGGTCCAAGTCTTCAGTGCTGGGCTCGATCTCTGCAAGGTCCGAAACACCTAACGACATTCAAAGAAAGAAAGAGAATGTCGTCAGCGAACAAATCGCTCGGCAAGTCCCAAAGATAAGGAAGAAGTAGAAAAGACAGAGAGAGAGTGTGTAACTTTTAAAGTTGTATTATATTGTTATAATATTTTATTTAGTGTTAACGCTATTGTTTGTTCCTTGGTACAGAAGGATGCCAGTGTATACGAGAGTAGTCTCACTTGCCCCGGAGACTAAGGTATCAGGAACTCAAGGAACCGTTTATGCCATGGTACAACAGCAAAGGAATACAGGTTAGGTGTCTTATAGTTGCAGTCTCGTGCCACTTCTAACACCTTCTGTACCAATCTACCCTTTAAACCCCGCGATGTCTTGAATGTATTGTTTGTATTGTATTGCAACTTGTATTGTCTTATAATATAGATTGTATAATTGGATGACTTGCCGAAACCATGATATCAGTAAATGGATGTAATTGGAGAATCATGGATGTAACTGGAGAATCATGTAGATGGAAGTATATCCATGGTTCGGTTCAGTCAATATAGATTGAATAGTTTGATCCGATTAATTATATGGATTTATGGATTCATATTGAATTGTAATATTGTAGATTGTACTTGAATCATATTCAAGTCAGATTATTATAATGAGACTTAGTCCGAGTCAGAACAATTAGAAAGAAATTGAAGTCCTGAATTAGGTTTTGATGTTATCGGTAACCGCTGCACATGGGCGGCAGGATTTGTGTCTTTTTCAAAGACGATTATCGTATTGATAACACCGTTGTTAAGTTGTCTATCATAAATAGGCAAGCACCCACTTCTCCGGCTCCCTGACGCTCAAGAGATTGGTCCCGCTTAAACCTATATTTACTAGGGTCCTTATTGTAATTTATAAAACTTGAGAGGGTTTTATGTAAAAATAATTTTGTATAATTTACAAAATACACCTCAAGTATTTACTTATCGTCTTTAGAGTTTTCATAGTTGTGGAGTTCATATTTGTGACATTTCTAATGAATAAACCTATTTTTCATAATATAGGGTATTTAATTGTAATATTGAACTTGTATGAAATTTCATGGTATTTTCATGTAAAGTGATCCTTTTGATTTAGAAAAGTTGGAATATTTATATTATATAAAAAATAGGTATTTTTATAATACATATATATTTATATATTTATAAAAATAACTTTTAATTTATTATTTTCTAGAAATCTCATTTTCTTAAGATATTTGTATTTTTAAATCTCTCGAGACCGAATACTCCTTGCGGAGGTCTGAATCTCGCACTGCTAAGCTCAAGGATATGCGATAATCCGCATCATCTCAGTCGGGTTCCCCAAAATGGGTTGTAGCGGCGCTTTGCAAAGATTTGTAAAAATACGTAATTTTGTAGAAAACGGTTTTTATAAGTTAAAGGTAGTTTTGTGTAAAACGATATTTCCCAAATCTTTATTCCCCAAAAGATATTGTGCTATGTTTAATATGAATATTGTGAAGAGGTAGGTCATTATCTCGTGATCTAACTAAAGGTATAGCAAAATTAATGATATTTTAAAGTTAAAACTATACTACATGGTATTTTACTGAAAAAGAGCGGTAAAAGTTACAAAATGAAATATTTTGCTATGAAACTTATTCAACATGTTTTGTTAATGATTAATAGTCAAGATGTAAGAGTTTAGTATAGTTGTGTTAAGGAAAATTGAACTTTATAAAGAAAACCAATTCGGAAGTCGGATTTAACTCCGCTTCCGTCGGGTTTTAGAAAAAGAACTTTTTAGAATAGCAAAGGGAAGAGAGAGGTGTGACTTACTAGCTTAGAATCAAGAGAAGGGGTAGAGGAGGAAGTAGGATTCGCCGGTACGTCGTTTCGTCGCCGGAAGCTCCTAAGGTCGTCGTCGGAAGTTCGCCGGAGTTTCGCCTTTCGCCAACTCCACTTGTGCACAAAAGTTTTAGAGATTTTCTTGAGAGTTTTGGACAGAAATTTGGAGTGAGGAGGGTGTGTTTAGGGTCTGATATTTATAGGGAAAGATTAGGGTTTAGGGTAGGTGAAAGGGTGTAAAGAAAAATGTATTAAATTGTATTAAAATTATGGTTTAATGGGATTTTAAAGAGCTCTGTTAAATTGCAGGAAATTTAAAGTGTACAGGGGTTTAGGGAAGACCAAGAGGCAGAACTTTCATGTTGGACAATCGGCGATCCGGCCGAGTCTGACCGGCGGTGGCGGGCCGAGTCGGGCCCAGGCTCGCCGCCACGTATCCCTCGTCGCTTGGTGTAGCCCCCGGGTCAATTTGTTTTACATGTGTAGTGGGGTTTTTACGAGTTATGCACGTGTAGGCTCTTGGGTTTCTAAAATTTTAAAAGAACAATATTAAAAATAATGTGGGTGATGGGATTTGAACTCTGGTGCTTTGGTTCAGCAGTGCAAGGTCTTCCCAATGAGCTACAAACTCCTTCTTGCTATTAAAAAACAAAACAAACTTATAATTTGTACTCAGGAAAAAATACCCCTTTATGTATTTTTTTTTATAAAATTGTACAGAAAGTTGTACAGAAAGTTTAGGATTGTTACACTGAACGAGTCATCCCGAAGCGGATAGCCATTCCAACTCCGACGGACGAAGTCGTCAAAGGGGCTTCTCCTGCTAAGGGATCGGTCTTTACAAGACTGGCCTCCCAATTCCTGCTTTGGGTGAGGTCATACAAACTACTTCCCCTGCCCAAAGGTCAGTCTTCGACAGGTTGGACGTTTCTTCTCAACGGACGTCGGTCTTTGATAGGCTGGCACTGATTGGTCTCAAAAACTATTTATTACCGCAATCAAGAACGGCGTCGCATGTAGCTAGCCGGTGAATACGGGTCGGTCCACATGGATGTTGTGAATTTCCTAGTCGCGCTTACGAGTTAATTCCGAAGGGTATTCGGATTGATATTAAATCTAAAAACTAAATTAATCTATATCTAAGTCTTGCTAAGGTTAGGTCTAGGTTAAGTTTGGAAAGTCTATAAATCTCACCGCTTTCTATACCCATATGAAGATCTAATCAGGTGTTATGGTAATTATGAATAGAAGGGATTAGAATCATCGGAAAGATGTTTTCTTCCTCTAGTTTCTTGTCCTTCCTTTATCAATCCTTACCCTAACCTCCATGGAAAACATCACAACCGGGCCTTTATACTACGGTATCACCGCTACTTCGAGGGATAGGGTGCCGTAGGGAGCAGTATGTGCATGTATGCATAGAGTCCTATGAAAATATATGATGGGCAAGAAAGGGGATGAGAGATCTTCGTCTCTCAAACCTTCCCCAGATCTAACCCTAACAAGCGAGGAGACTACTCACTCATTAGGGAATTTAAGAACATTTATCTAGGGCAGAGAATAAAAGATTAACTAGGGCAAGGAATTAAATTTATCTAGGGCAAGAATAGAAAATTAACCTAGGGCAGAAAATAAAGAACTTACAAAAATGATGCTCTCCAAAAGAATGCTGAATTTATTAATGAAGGGAGGCATAGCCTTTACAATAATTTAGAGTTCCTATTTATAGAGGATAGGAAACCCTAGGTTACAATTGATTTGCATGTCTATATTTACCAAAATGTCCTTAGGAAGACCTTGTCAAAGTAGTCTTCAAGCTTTGGTAAAATTTTATGTCTCTGTCTCTTTAAAAGGAAGTATTGGGCCTTGAATCTTTAGGCCTCCTTATTATTTGGTTCTTTTATTAAAATAGCTTCTATGTTTCTTCAAGATCTCCAGTGAATAATTGCGGTGGACTTTTAACCGTTCGCTTTGTAATCTTGGACCTTGCATTGCCTTGTACTTTGTGAATTTTATCTTTGATGTAGGCTTGATCAAGAGTCTTCTGTTTGTTGGTCAAAGTCCACTTTTGCATCGTCTTTTCATCGTTTTCACTATTTTCTGTCCAAGAACCTGTAACCTGTAATATGTAGCAGACATGCGTCAAAAGCACCTGTTTATTTGTAGAAAGAATAAGAATGGGGAAAATAATAATACAATATTATGGTGTGAACAAATATCCCCAAACTTATCTTTTGCTCGTCCTCGAGCAAACTTATTTTTATTCTCTACAAAAAACCTAACCGCACTTTCGCAGGGAAACGCGATTGCACTGAGCTCGTGCAACAAGCCGTTAAACCTCTAGGTGCCCCTAGTAGGAGGAGTGTTGTCTCCTGAGGGTTTTCAGCGGATACTACCCACAAAATCCTATCAATTCGGCCCATTAACTTTAATTCTCCAATTAGGTTTTCAAACAAGGAATTCTATTATCGTCGACCCGTAAATTATCCACCCATATTCTTCACACTTCCTCATTATTTAACTTAAGATTATATATGTTCTGCAGACCTACTTAGCTTTCGGCATCTCTTAAGTTTTCCTTCTAGGGTTCCATCTCCATTTAGGAATTTTTATCAACTCTACTAAAGATACAAGTTCTATTCTTCACTCCTTTCTCTCATCTAAACTCCAATCACATATCCTCACGTGTGTGTTTAAATCATCCCTACACTTGGAAATTCAAATCAAGCAATCATACTCTCGTCCATTGTCCAAAGTACTTATTAATTGGTGAATTTTTAAATGAATTTTGCTTACACATCCTTCATGCGACCGTTAATACTTCTTGAGGTACCAACAACCGATTACAAGATATGTTTGCACTTTAAAGCGTAATTCCTAGTCTTGCAACACCCAAGGCTTTTTAGCAGTGACTCCCAAACCAGTTGGTCTAAGGCACTAGGTGATGAAGCACCTTCGCTAAATATTTTTCTATTTTTTTAGCCTTAAGTAATCACAAAAACCAGTGTTCATTTTTTTTCTTTATTCACTTTTTTTCTTTTATTTTCAATGTACTAAGGACTTTAGACAAGAACATTTCAAGGTCTCTTCTACTATTCCAAGTTTCAAGGTGCGTGATTGTGCAGATTGTAGGGTATACATTTTCAGAATTTAGACTTAAGCTAGGAACTATTTTTCAAACTTATACTCTAATAAAGATATCAATACTTTTCCTTTGCTTTGACTTAGCCCAAGAAGTGAACCCAAAATTTGCCTATTTCTAAATAAACTACAAAGATATATACTCTCTACTGTTAAATTTTAAGGAAGGTTATTTTTAGGGTTTTTAATTTACTAAGTCTAAAATCTAGTTGTTCCTAGCCAGTTGACCTATTTGTCAAACTCAAGTCAAAATACGGCCAAAATTGAATACATTTATTTTTTTAATTTTTGAAAATTTTCAATTTTTATGGGTTTTCAAAATAAGAATGCAAATGCAAAAATATGTACAAATGAATGCGAAGGAAAAAGACATACCGAGCATACCCCCAAACTTAAACTTGACAGTGTCCTCACTGTCATGCCACACCAAGAGGGTCAAAATGCCGGCACTCCCCTGTTTATTTATTTATAAAATTTTTTTATATTGTTTTGAAATTTTTTTGGTATTTTTTTTATAGAAAAAGAAAACAAAAAATATATATACATATATACAAAGGTTCCCCCCAAACTTAAGCTTGGCCTTACACAAGCCAAAGGTTAACACCAACTATTCAAAAATTTTATCGTGGTAATGGTCGAGTTGGTGAAAGAATGGAGTAGAAAGAAAAGAAATGAGAAACACACGAGACCGTGTGGAGGTAGAGACGGGATACGGTCTCGGTGGGGGAGAAGAATGGCGGAAAAAAGAAAGAAGTAGAGTACGATCTTGAGGGTGTAAATTGAGTGAATAAATTAGCACAATTTGTGATGACCGATGTGTTAAAAGCGATTGTGCTAACCTATCAACCCGTCGAGAAATGAGGTCAAATCCCTCAAGATTCGCAAGAAAGTATGGGTACTCCGAACTTGGTATAGGAGATGAAAGCGTAACGGTCACTTGCACGGTTGGAACAATAGAAGGTAGGGAAAGGAGTGAATTAGGGATAGTCTCATTCTCACCGTAGTAAACTGTCTCGAATTGGAAAGATTCCATCAATGGTTCGAAACAACTGTAAGCAACCGAGTCTGATGGTTCAACTAACTCATCTGAAAATGTAAAGGACTCAAACTCGGGCGGTGAGTCATCAACATCGTCCGGAAAAGTGAAACACTCGTACTTGTTATCGGCTGTGAGAACTGTGTCAGATTCAAAGAGAAAATTTTCAAACTCACAGTCTTCAAGCATGATATGAGGCGTGGTCGGAACGATGGAAAGGAGGGAGGGTGATATAACAGTTAAAGGTTCAGGAGGATGAATTGGAAAATCAGACACATCAAACAAAAATGATTCAACCTCAATATTATCCTCAAAACTCTCCTCAATACTATCCTCATAATTCTCCTTAATACTTATCTCATCCATGCCATTATCATCAAAATCAAGACGCATATGAAGTTGGGAGAAACATTTAAGGGTTCGGAATGATGAATTGGACATAAAAGTTCAATCAAATCGACAGGTTCATCAATCGAAATTTTCCCGGCGTCTATATTCTCAATCAAGTGAAAATCAATTTTTTCTGACACCTCATCAAAAGTATGGATATTTATCGATTTAGGTTCTAGATTGGAGGTGTAAAGGTCAAACGGATTAGGTGCGGTTTCACTTGAAAGGGGTTCCTCACAATTTGGCAAACTAAGCACTACAAAGTCGCACAACTCATCATTTTGGACACATGTTTGAAAATTGGAGTTGTTGGATTCAATTGGGTATGGGTAGGTTTGATTTGGAAATCCTCTCACATTCTCACTCTGTCCAACCGCCTTCTAATACATTGAAAAATTTGAAGCCAGCGGGAAACTAGCTACCGGTTCACTAGGTTGCATAAGGGCGGTAATGGATGTTTCCATATTCCTAACCATTTTGTTTGTTGCTAAGATATAAGCCTCCAATGACTCTTCCAAACTAGACTTAGGTGGTAAGGGGGTTTCGGTAAAACATTCGAAATTTTTTGGATATATGAAACTCCCAAAAGGCTGTGTAGAAACAGTATCTAATGACGGTGGGAAAGTCGGGCAGGACTGGTAGGAAGTGGTTGGTTGGACAGGGGTAGGGTCAACATGTGGATAAAAAGGTGAATAGTCTTGTGGATCCCTAGAACTAGATGTGTGGAGAGGGGTGAAAGATCGGCTACGAGATCGAGCAATATGCTCAGCAATGGACATCGGTTTAGGAGTTACAGCAGGACTTGAAAAAGTGGTATCAACATATGAAGGTGGTAAAGGTTGACTTGGTTGACACAGAGTGGGTTGCAAAGTCAAACTGTTTCTCCTAGACGCTTCTATTTGATCTTTCAAAGATATTTTGGGCACGGAGGGATCTTCCTTAAATCGACCAAAACAATTGACGTACGACGCAAAGTTAGGTTCGGGATACCAAAGTTCGGCAAGAGATTTATGATGTGGGGTACCCATGATTGAAGAAAGAGAAAAGAAAGAAGATTTGGGTGCAAGGATTTCTTAGCGAAAAAGTTGCAAGTCTTTTTATAAAAATTTTCCTCTTATTTATTTTTTTTTTCCAAAAATGATTTTCGATAAAGGGCTTAAACAAAAATGCAATCAACTAGAAATGCACAATCAGGCCTAACTCTAGGGTCACCTAGGTCAGCTAGACAGCTCCTAACTGTTCCAAAGGGCTAGAAATAGGACCTCAAACCGTCTCTTCACCGCCAATTGCGGCCAGGTAAGTGCCAGGTAAGTGGGAGGCTCCCCGCTACAAGTAGCGGTCCTAATTAAGTAACCACTTGCCTTGACACACTTACCTAGACACCGCAAAGTCAGGTTAGGATAAACGGCTGATGCCTATAACTAGTCCTCTGTCCTATTGAGCTCGAAATCCTTAGGGCTGAGTCTAGTATTTTTTAATTAATAGATGGTCAATGCATATGCCTTATGTGATTTCTGGGGTCCTGGGAAGGGTGATAAAATCCCCACCCAATCTGAATTGGTCAAAAGCCTTTTAAAGTCCAATTAAAGATATGCAAAACAGTAAATCACTTGCAATCAAATCTTTTTATTTTATGCGCGGCGCAAAGAATCCTGCAAAAGATTTGTTATTGAGAAGGGGAAGATTTTTAAGCGCAAAGAATCCTGCAGGAGATTTTTCAGAGGAGATATCAGAGATTTGCAGAGGAAGAGATCAGAAGACTTACAGTTTTTTTTTCTTTTTTCTTTCTTTCTTCTTTTTACTGAACCGCAGAGCAAATCTGGCGACTCGAAATGATCAAAAGGCCGCGGATCTGCCGCCGCAACCCTCTTCCGACCGTGGATCCGCCGCAAGGCGATGACATCAGCAGATTTTTTTTTGGAGCAGATCACCGCGATTCCTTTTGTTTGTCTCGGTCCTCCAAATTTCTTCTGTTCCTCGGTTGTTGTGATCTTCTGTTTGTTTGGATTTGATATTTGCTGTTTTGATCTCTGTAGATTTCCAGATCCGAATTTGTTCGTAGATCCTGCAAAATTCACACAAAAATACCTTTCCCAAAAATAAAAGATGATATATTTTTATATTTTTTTGATTTTTTTTTTATTTTTATGATATTTTTAATTTTGATTAACCCGAAATTGCAAAAGGGAAATAACACGCCATCCCCGGCAACGGCGCCATTTGATTGGTCTAAAAAACTATCTATTACCGCAATCAAGAACGGCGTCGCATGTAACTAGCCGGTGAATACGGGTCGGTCCACAGGGATGTTGTGAATTTCCTAGTCGCGCTTACGAGTTAATTCCAAAGGGTGTTCGGATTGATTATTAAATCTAAAAACTAAATTAATCTATATCTAAGTCTTGCTAGGGTTAGGTCTAGGTTAAGTTTGGAAAGTCTATAAATCTTACCGCTTTCTATACCCATATGAAGATCTAATTAGGTGTTATGGTAATTATTAATAAAAAGGATTAGAATCATCGGGAAGATGTTTTCTTCCTCTAGTTTCTTGTCCTTCCTTTATCAATCCTTACCCTAACCTCCATGGAAAACATCACAACCGGGCTTTTATACTACGGTATCACCGCTACCTCGAGGGATAGGATGCTGTAGGGAGCGGTTTGTGCATGTATGCATAGAGTCCTATGAAAATATATGATGGGCAAGAAAGGGGATGAGAGATCTTCGTCTCTCAAACCTTCCCCAGATCTAACCCTAACAAGCGAGGAGACTACTCACTCATTAGGGAATTTAAGAACATTTATCTAGGGCAGAGAATAAAAGATTAACTAGGGCAAGGAATTAAATTTATCTAGGGTAAGAATAGAAAATTAACCTAGGGCAGAAAATAAAGAACTTACAAAAATGATGCTCTCCAAAAGAATGCTGAATTTATTAATGAAGGGAGGCATAGCCTTTACAATGATTTAGAGTTCCTATTTATAGAGGATAGGAAACCCTAGGTTACAATTGATTTGCATGTCTACATTTACCAAAATATCCTTAGGAAGACCTAGTCAAAGTAGACTTCAAGCTTTGGTAAAATTTTATGTCTCTGTCTCTTTAAAAGGAAGTATTGGGCCTTGAATCTTTGGGCTTTCTTATTATTTGGTTCTTTTATTAAAATAGCTTCTATGTTTCTTCCAGATCTCCAGTGAATAATTGCGGTGGACTTTTAACCGTTCGCTTTGTAATCTTGGACCTTGAATTGCCTTGTACTTTGTGAATTTTATCTTTGATGTAGGCTTGATCAAGAGTCTTCTGTTTGTTGGTCAAAGTCCACTTTTGCATCGTCTTTTCATCGTTTTCACTGTTTTCTGTCCAAGAACCTGTAACCTGTAATATGTAGCAGACATGCATCAAAAGCACCTGTTTATTTATAGAAAGAATAAGAATGGGGAATATAATAATACAATATTATGGTGTGAACAGACACCAACTGCAACCCTTCACTAGAACAGGGGACATGATGAAGCCACCCCCGTAACTGAGCCAGTCCCATCCGCACGACATGCTCGACGTCGCCACTGGCGCCGAGTAAGAAAAACTGGGGACAACACTCCCTCTGGACTGACCCCACTAGCTCCAACGGCGAAAATAGATGCTGCTGTTCCAACTGGGAACAGCTTCGAGCCGTTCAGGAGGGTGCGCAAGAATTCTCCATCCGCCGGGTTGAAAAGTCTCCTCCATTCACTGAAAATGTTGCTAAAGCGAAGCCGGAACAGCCTTCTCAGCGGCTGTCCTCCAAAATCTATACGGTCTGGCGAAGGGTCTAAGACTCTGTGATTAGCCAAGACTACTCCCGCCGACCGAAGAAAATGAAGGTTCGGCAAGAGAAGGATCACCCCGTTGTACCACAGAAGGTATCATCTATATGGATGCCTGCTGCAACGGCCCCCTCAACTTCGGCCACCCATAAAAGGAGAAGGCCAGAGAAGATCCCCCTGTCTGCGACGAATCTCAAGGGCACTGAACCTAAACGCCCCAAGTCTGGGGGCATGGTAGTGTACACCGTCTACATGGCTTCCGGAAAAGAGGATAGCCGTATCTTCACGGGTCATCGACCACTCACTCGGTCTGTGACAAAGGATCAAGAGTAACAACAAAAGCTCCAGGAGATGCTAACGAAGATGGCCGCGCTTACTGGGCCGAAAGAAAGCCTGGAGACGTCGTCGGAGCAACGTCAGGAACATGAGACCGACGCCGAGTTTCTCCGAAGAATGCTCGAGAAGAAAGACAAAGAGGCCGCAGAACAAGCGGCCAACATAAAACAAATGGCTCTCTTATTCCAAGATATGGTCGGGATGATGATACAGCCAGATCCTCCAGCTGAAGACCATCCAATAATCCTTGAAGACGACACAGGGGAGACATCAAACCCTCTTCCGGCTCTATCAGCAACCAAGGAAGAGACCATCTCCAAAGCTGCCCTTGACGACTACATAGCTCAACAGATACGAGCTCATCAGGCGAGCGAAGCGGCCGGCCAAATCGTCAAGACTGGCGACCCTATCCGGGTTGGTACGATCAAATAAAGTACCCGCCAGGATATACGATCCCTAAATTCCATGTGTATAAGGGGACGGGTAATCCACACCAGCATGTTGCTCAATTCAGGGCTCTGTGCGGTAATACTGGGGGTGGCGACAAACTGCTGCTTCGCCAGTTTGTTGGCAGCTTATCAGAGACAACATTCGAATGGTACTCCGAGCTCCCGAATGACTCTATCAAGACATTTGCAAAAATGGAGCTACTGTTTATACAAAGATTCGCGAGCGCTAGTGAGCGTACCCCGATCACCACACTAATTAACGCCAGAGTGAAGCCGGGAGAGACATGGGTTCAGTATGCAATTCGATGGCGGAACCTATGGTCGAGATGCGAACAACGGATAGAAGAAGCTCCTACCGTGGGCATGTTCATGGGGACCCTGGATCCACAAGCAACCATTTCCCAATTCATGATGTTCTTCAAGCCGACCACCTTCCAGGCCTTGATCGACAAGCTCGTCTGAATGGACCAGATGGGCCATAAGCCGTCCTCATCGAAAACGGAGCTTCGCAGCGAAAGGGGTAAAGGGAAAGCTACCTTCGTCGCCAACACTCAACAACAGCCGAGTGATCCGAAGCTAGCTGCTCGCCAAGGCAACAAATCGCGATTCTTCGATGAGAAGTTAAGATGTCCTTACTCGTTTCCCCGGGATAAGACGAGGAGACTGTTCGAATTAGCAGTGCGCAACAGGCTCATCACCCTGCCGGATCCGAAGCGCCTACTGCAGCCCGGTGACGTCAATAATCCCAAACACCGCCCATACCACCAAATATTGGGCCATCCGATCAAAGACTACTACGTCTTCAAAGACTGGGTTGAAGACCAGTACCAACAGAGCAAGTTTGCGCTGTCCGAAAACTGAAAGGTAAATCCGCCACAACAGCACACTCCTAAAAGGGTAAACACGCCAGGGGCATCATGCTCATTCATAGAGGAAGCTCCATGGGAAGTTGTTCTTTCGGAACAAACAAAAAGAATGCTGAAGGATCTTCAACCATGCCCCGCAATCAGGTGGAAAAGCCCGCTAGAGCCCGAGATCATTGAGGGAATGCTGAAACTGCGCCCGACACCGAGAGTTGGTAGCAATGGGCGAAATACCCAGGTCCAGCCGTCAAAGTCTTCGAAGAAGAAGAAGAAGACCAAGAAGCCCGCGCTGCCTGATGACAAGCACACGGACCTACAAAAGCATATTGACGCACTGGAGGAATACAACCAGAAAGCGCGGACCCCAGTCACACTCCATGAGTTTCTCAACCATATCCTTAAGAACAGAGGCAATGACAATGACAAGGGAGACGACACGTCAGAAGAACTCGAGGATACGTGGCAAGTTGTCACATGATCTCTCATTCGTCACTAAATGATGAAGAAGCTCACTCAGTGTTAGAAGATAACATAAAGGAGCTGGGGGCAGAATCGGCACCAAAATCCTTGGAACCGTCCGATGAGCTGATTGACGTGCTGCTAAACGAAGTCCGTCAGAAGAGAAAAGTTGATCGAGAACAGAAAATGGCCATATTCGAAAAAGCCAGGTGGTCTTTCCCGGCTTGGGGCGTTTGGGCCGACGTGCCCCCAGGTGATCGAGAACAGAAAATGGACCGACGTGCCCCCAGACTTGGGGCGTTTGGGCTCAGCGTCTTTACGATTTGCCGCGGTCACAGTGGTCTTTCCCGGCCTCCTTTTCTTTTGAGCAGTTGACGTTGAGGGAGCCGTTGCAGTAGGCACCCAGGTGGTTTTCATCCTTTGTGGTTTGCTAGGACGGTTATCTTCCTGCTGAACCTTCGCCTTTTTCTGTAGGCGAGGGTAATCTTGATCAATTACTGAGTCCCGAACCTGTCGCCAGACTTTGTAGATTTTGGAGGACAGCCGCTGAGGGGACTATTCTGGCTTTGCTTCTGCAACATTCTCCACAGATGGAGGAGATATTTTCAGTACGGCGGTAGGAGAGTTCCTGCGCACCTTGTTCAGCAACTCAAAACTGTTCCCAGTTGGAACACAGCATTGACTTCCACCGTTAGGGATGGTGGAGTTAGCCCAGAGGGGGAGTTGCCCCCAGCCTTCCTTACTCGGCGCCAGTGGCGACGTCGAGCGCGTCGAGCTGTTGGGATGGTTTCAGCTTGAGGGGTGACTTCGTCATGCCCCCTGTTCTGGTGAGGCGTCGCCGCTGTCAGCCTCTTGAAGACTGAGGTTCGTTGAGTAACAGGATTTAATTTGTCGAAGACAGAGTTTGTAGCAGGAGCCGGAGTGGTTAATCTTGTAAAGACCGACATTTTGGCAGGGGAAGTCGCCTTGGCGACTTCAGGAACGGGGATGGCTATCCCCTCTGAGATGGCCACTTCAGGTATTGCAGGCTTCATTACGGGTCCATGGGAATTCTGGCCCAGCCTGGCGAAGACTGAGGGGTTAGAGCTGGACGACCCATTGAGAGGGGCCGTGGTAGTAGCAAGCCGATCGAAAACCGACTTCTTGGGAGCTTCCGGCGTTGGCACATGGGCGGTGAAGCTTGCTGGCGGGAGCATGGTCCCGAAAAAAAATCCTGTGGTGGCCTGAGTGACCTGTTCCAACGGCATCGTGAACAGGGAAGCCGCTTGGGGCCCATAGGCTATGCCTCCAGATGAGGCGGAGCGCGAATTGCAGTTGCAGCCAGAGCACTTCACGCAAGTGGATGCCATTGATGTTTCACTTTCTGCACCAAGCAAGATACCAAATTTCGGTACCTCAAACCCAAGGGCAACCATATCAAACCGCGATTCGTTCGCGAACATGACACACGAAGTGTGGAGCGGAAAGAGGAAAAGGTCCCACCGGGCGTGCCAGAATCTGTTCCCCTCCGAAAGACGTGCAAGACAGACGTCTTGGCTGAAATTCGGGGCAGATGCTAATTGGTGCTATCCGTCCATCTCTCCGAAGATGCCAAGTTGATTTATGGCACCATGTATCGAAGGTTTAAACGGATGCGGCCGATATAGCAAACTTCGTCAGATTCCCCCTCACTTGAGGGGTTTTTTTATTGTGGGGAAGCTCTTTTCTGCAGGCGCAAGCCCCTGCAGTTAATTACGCTACCGCGTCGCGGTAACCACTTTCTCCTTCTCCAGATGGTCACTTCGTGTCGTGGGTGTTTGTTTTGTGTTTGGTTGCCCGTGGATTGTATACAGAGACTAATTTATGTTGTCGTCCGTAGGGAGTGGACTAGTCCAAATCCGTATCTTTCTTAGATTTGGGTTTGGGAGTTTGGGTTTAAGGATGCGTTAGCCTCATTTGAGACTAAGATCAACTTAAACGTTTGTTAAGGATACGTTAGTCTAATTTTAGACTAAGATCAACTTAACGGGATCGTTTAGATCCAACAAGAGAGCAATTGGGCTCTATTGTTTAGTTTAGTGACATTGCGGTCGAGGTTAAGGACATCATAGTCCATGAGTTTAAGGACCTCACAGTCCAATGTTAGTTTTAAGACATTACGATCGAGGTTAAGGACATCATAGTCCCTGAGTTTAAGGACGCCACAATCCAACGTTAATTTTAAGACATCACGGTCGAGGTTAAGGACATCATAGTCCATGAGTTTAATGACCTCACAGTCCAACGTTAGTTTTAAGACATCACGGTCGAGGTTTAAGGACCTCACAGTCTAATGTTAGTTTTAAGACATCACGGTCGAGGTTAAGGACATCATAGTCCATGGGTTTAAGGACCTCAGAGTCCAACGTTAGTTTTAAGACATCACGGTCGAGGTTAAGGACATCATAGTCCATGGGTTTAAGGACCTCAGAGTCCAACGTTAGTTTTAAGACATCACGGTCGAGGTTAAGGACATCATAGTCCATGAGTTTAAGGACCCCGCAGTCCATGAAATGTGTGGTTGTCGGGACCCGTCACCTCTTTGAAGACGTTGAGGAATTACAACGACAAATATCAAAGGAGTAACGAGATGTACCCTCAAACCGGTGTGAATTGTTTGAAAGATCTGTAGTCCAGTTTGGGACTAAAATCTGTTGAATATTTGTGAGCAGATGTGCTCAGTTCAATTTAAGTTGAGGACTTATGGCCAGAATTGGGCCAAGTCCAATTAAAAAAAATGTTTAACATTTTATTTTTGTTCTGGCTGTTAAGCCTTTGTTTGGGCTCGGCCCCTTTAATAATGCTAGGCATTGGGCTCTGACATCTTTATCTTATAGCATTTATCAGAACAGAGTGTGTTCTGACAGTGCGCCACGTGGCGCGTCAGGCGCTTTGCGCCAATTAAAGAGCGCATTGCGCTAGCGTACACAAGGGTGACACGTGTCACGCTTAGCGCTAAGCGCTGATTCATTAGCGCATTGCGCTTTCCATTTATGAGCGCTTTGCGCTAGTCTGTTGGCGCACCAGTGAGTGACACGTGGCACGCTTGGCGCTGAGCGTCAGCCCATGAGCGCAGTGCTCTGTTTTAAAAGCGCAAAGCGCAAGTGGTGTCTATGGTTGACACGTGGCACATTTTGGCGTTGAGCGCTGATCCAAGAAGCGCAAAGGCGCAGTTCATGAGTGCAAGGCACTTTTCAGTAGCGCAAAGCGCATCTGATCAATTTTAAGATCAAAGAACAAATTTATGTTCTTCAAAGGAGGCTTTTTCCTCAAGATCCAAGAACAAAAGTTCTTGTTTTTATAAAAGGCTCTGCCTTTATAGATCAAAAGATCTGTGAATGAAGTAAAATACTTCTTTTAGTCTTTTTATAATTAGATCTTTTTTATCTTTTCTTTTTTATTAAAGACCTTGGTCGTTTTCTTAGATCTCTGATCTTTTTAGAAGATGGTTCTTCTTTTTACGAAATAATTTCATCTCTATTATTCAAGAACATAGTTCTTTTTACCTTGAAGATGAAGAAAAATCTTCTTTTTTCTAAGAGTTTTCTATTCTTTTGCAGAGGGTTTTTCTCTCTCTTTTTCTGTATATTTTCTCTCTTGTATCTCCTTTAAACTTGAAGTCTAGGGTCCTTTATATAGTGCCAAATGATTTGCTAAATCAGTTTTAAGAGATCTTTCTCTGATTGATTTGGAAATATTTCCCATCGTTGGATCTTTGATCCTAAGGCTTCTGTTTTACAGAAAATAATCTTCTTGTTTTAAGAAGATTGAAAAATCTTTCCATAATAGAACTTTAGTTCTAATTAATTAATAATTTATTATTTGTAGATCTTTTGATCTGACGGTAGGGGAATTTTTTATTCCAGCGCTGGAGCACCTTGCGCTAGCGCACCTGTGTTCGACACGTGGCGCGCAGCGCAGAGCACAGTGCGACTGCGCTAGCGCACCCGTGTTTGACACGTGGCGCGCAGCGCAGAGCGCTGGATCTGAAGCGTTGCTTCAACTTTTAAATTTTTGAATTTTGAAACAGAGCTTTGCTCTGATTGAGGTGCGCTGCCTAGGGCGCAACGCTCCTGGCGCTGGCATGTCTGCTTTTGACACGTGGCGCGCAGCGCGCAGAATCTGAAGCGTTGCTTCAATTTTTGAATTTTGAAATCTTGGAATTTGAACAGAGCTTTGCTCTGATTGGGGAAAGCAGAAGCGTCGCTTCATTTCAAATCTTGGAATTTGAACAGAGTTTCGCTCTGATTGGGGAAACACTCTTCTTCTTCTTCCTTCTCTAGCTCACCATTTCCTCCAATGGCTTCATCTTTAACCCCCATCCATACACTCTCATGCGTTGAGAATCAATGGATGCAAGAGACAAAGTGATCACACACATTCTCTACATCATCTTGGACACGTCGGCTAGCAAACTTCGTGTCCGAGTTGTTTCGGACGAAGCGGGAGCCCGTAAAAGGATTCGAAGATGTGGTGCCCTTTCCGACGAGGAGACCGGAGATCGGAAATGCCGCTAGGAGCTTGGGAAGGCGGCCAAAGACCGAAGGACACGGATCGATCGGTATAGCCTTTCTAACCCTTCTCTAGTTAGCTAGTTATAGGTTAATGGTTCGATCCGGGATTAAAGTCTGCGATAGCGCCGGTTTCAAGTTTAGAAAAAGTTTTTGTTTCCGCATTTTGGCCTCGGATAGACGGCCGGGGTGCTACCGTAGACTTACATTTGGGGCGACGAGTCCCGATGTCTGAGCCCACGCCAGACTCAGGGGAAGCTATATTTACCGTTTCCACGAGAGCACGGGGCACCGGTAGTACATCCACCGTCTCCACGGGAGCACGGGGCACCGGTAGCTCAGGCCTGTCGTGGGGGACTTCAATCACGGCAGCTTCTCTTAGCGGAGGGAGGACAATGGTCTGTCGCTTCAAGAGGACGTTTCGATCACCAGCAGGGGGTGCACCCTTGCGGTCGAGTAGCAGTCGATTCTCCTCCCTGATAACAGCACCCATTGCATGTTGGTACCAGGCCACGTGTACATTAAGGGCCTTCGGGACACAACTCGGTTCGCTGATAAAGAAGTGAGACCCCATGTTCAAGCGCATGAAATGATGCAGCGCGCTCCGCATTCCTTCTTCGGTGGCAGCAGGTTCTACCAGGAAAGCCTCCAGCGGGACTCCCTGATTATAACTCAGCTGCTGGGCAAAGCGATGTGGGTTGTATCTCATGAATAGCGCCGCATCATTTTGCCTGAATACAAGAAAGCCCGGACTGATGGAGTAGAAATGAAGAATCTCCCGGGCTTTCAACACGGAGGCTCCGCCTTTAAAGATGTCTCGCAATGGCAGCACCGCCTTTGAAGTTTCCTGGCCGATGGTCAAGACTTTGTCTGTGAAAGACATACCATCTCCAACCGTGCTCAGATGGAGGAGCAAGCCCCTAGCTTCCCATGGCAACGGACTCACGATGGAGGCGTCAAACAGCCGCATTATCCGTGGGAACTTGCATCTATCGTAAAAAGGTCTTTTATGGATGCCAAAGACCCCAAGCACGTGCAGCTCCATCCATGAAGTGAAGTAATGCATCGGGAAGTTGGCAGGATGCACCCCTGGTTCAGTGGTATCCGCTGCTAAGCTAAGACCGTGATATAGGTGAGCTAACCCGGTGATCCCGATGGCCACTTGTATTCCGGCAACCATGCGATGCGCGGGGTAGAAGACGGAAGGCCTCATGTAACGAGGATGCATAAGAAGCGCAAACCAGCTCAACCATAAACCAAGGAACCCAAGAAAAAACGCTTCCTCGTCAATGCCCGGGGCGGCGATTTCTGACAGAGGGACAATCGCAGCGTCAGGAAGAAAGAAACCTTTTTTATCAGCTTCCAGTATCGGCCGACGGTCCAAGCCAAAGCCGAAGGGATCATCAAGTTTAGCAAACTTTTCGCCTTGACGCGACAAAATTTCCGGGCGAAGAAAACGGGCAATGAAGTCCGCAAAGCTGACCCCTCGGCCTCCGGATTCAAGGAAGAGGCTCTCGTACATATTCAACACCTTTATCAGGCTTGGGAACTGGTGCTGAATAGCGTTCTCTGGGGTGAGGCCCATCACCACTGGCTTGGTGGCAAAAACATATTCGTCCGGAGGAAGCAGCTCCTCGTAGTACTCCCCCCTAACTGATAGACCAGAAATCTCAGCGAATTCTTCCAAGGAAATGGAGACCTCTCTATCCAATAGAAGGAAGGTATGGGTCGGGATGTTCCACTGCTCCAAAAATGCCTTGATCCACCATGTGGGAGGTGCAGAATACTGGAACAACGAAGCGTAGACCGGAGGGTATAAGCCGAGCTTTAGTAGCTGCGATTTCTTCGCCGACAAGATGTACCGGGCCCACTGCAAGTACCCGGCCGGATGACGGGGAGTTAGCCCAATGTTGTAGGGTTGTCCCCAAGGGCGCGACTCGCCCTGGCATATGCGCCGCCCTAGGGTGTCCAAAGCCGCCGGCGGCTGCACGGGTACTGCGGCGATCGAAGGCTGAAGGAGACCCTCCGAAGTCCAATTAACCACCTCCACGGCATAGTTCACCGGGGATGCATCTGCATACGGGATCGCCGAGATAGGCTCCGAAGGCGTCGCACAAGAAAAGCTCCGACGGCCTCTGATAATCTGGTCGTACCATCTACCCCACAAGTGAAGATTTTTGTATTTTGGGTCATGGTCTTTGATGAGCGCGAGAACCTCCCGATCCATAGGCGCCTCAGAGAATCCTCCCTCTGAACGGACAAACGGAAATGAAGTATCGAAAGACATGTCGCTTGCAAAAAAAGGGACAGAAGTCAACTGTCAGTGCTATAATTTAATTTTAAATTCTGACACTTGTTACTTTAAAATTTGTACCACACTGCAATGCAGTGGAAAGGGACCAAAGGGGCCCACAAAATCTGGAAGACAATGCATCAATTAATAAAACAGTCTCATCATTTGATGAGGCTGTCATTTAAATGAGGAGATCCTCAAGAAATTCTCATTAAATGAGAGATCCCTCGCGAAAAGGAGAAAATCTCCCTTTGAGAGCAATGCTCTATGACAGAGTGACACTTGTCAAACTCTGATCATGAAGGAATAAAAATTCCTCAAGAGCCTGGCTCTGTAAAGACAATAGGAAAAACCCATCAGAAAAAGAAAATTAAAATCAATTTTTTTATGAATTAAAAATTCTGGGATCTTTAAGATCCATGAACAAACTCTTAAGAGTTCTTCACAAGAGATTAAGAAATCCACATGTTACCAAAAGAGCAGAGCTCTATTCATGGGCTAAGAAACCCCAAGAAAAGATCTCTTTAAGATCTATGGGTTCAAGAGAGCAAAGCTCTATTAATGAAACCCTAAAAGGGTTTTCTTTATATCAAAGATCTATGAAGAGCAAGGCTCTGTTAATGAGTAAAACCCTAATTTATTAAAAGTTTTAAACTTTACCTAAGTTCTGACAGAGTTTTGACTCTTAAAAAGTTCTTAAACAAGAGAGCCATGCTCTGTGGGAGAATGAAATTCTCAGAAAACAAGAAGGGGATGAAAATCATCTAAGGAACTAAAGGTCCTATTTATAGGCATTGAAACGCCTCTTCAACTTCTGAGTTGATCCAAGGGCGCAGATGCTGCCACCGCTGCACTCACGTGTGGGCCACGTGAGCGCAACGGTGGGGGGGCATTTGTTTCCCCCAATCAGAGCAAACCTCTGTTTTGAAATTCAAAATTCAAAAATTGAAGCAACACTTCAGATTCAGCGCTAGGCGCGCTGCGCGCCACGTGTCAAATACGGATGCGCTAGCGCCAAGTGCGTTGCGCCCTAGGCAGTGCACCATGTGTGCGCTAGCGCTAGGCGCGCTGCGCGCCACGTGTCCAACACGGGTGCGCTAGCACAGGCTGCGCTGCGCTCTGAGCAGCGCACCACATGTCCAACACAGGTGCGCTAGCGCAAAGTACGCTGCGCTCTGAGCAGCGCACCACGTGCAAAGCACGGGTGCGCCAGCGCTGGAATTAAAATATTCCCCACCGTTAGATCAAAAAATATAATAATGATAAATCATTAATTAATCAGAATTAAAATTCTGTTATGGAAAGATTTTCCAATCTTGTTAAAAACAAGAAAATTGCCTTCTGTAAAACAGAAGCCCTAGGATCAAAGATCCAACGGTGGGAAACATTCCCAAATCAATCAGAGAAAGATCTCTTTAACTGATTCAACACATCAACTTGCCCTATATAAAAGACCCAAGACTTCAAGTCTGATAGGGGAGAAACCCCCTATAAACTTTGAGAAACTCAAAAGAAAGAAAGCAAGCTCTTGCAAGAAGATATTTCTTCAAGGTAACAATGATGAATGATGAACACAGAGATGAAATCATCTCTTAAAAAGAAGAGTTATCTTCTTAAAAGATCATAGATCTACAAAGACCAAGGTCTTTTATAAAAAGATCAAAAAATCTCATCACATAATAAAAAAAGAACATATTCTTCACACAGATCATTGATCTATAAAGGCAAGCCCTTTCAAAAATAAGAACTATTGTTCTTGAATCTTGAGACAAAGTCTCTTTTAAAAGAACATAAATTTGTTCACAGATCATAAAAATTGATCAAATGCGCCTTGCGCTATTGAAATGCGCCTTGCGCTCTTAAACTGCGCTTCTACGCTCCTTGGATCGGCGCTCACCGCCAAATGCGCCACGTGTCAATCACGTATATAACTTGCGCTTTGCGCTTCTGAAATAGTGCACTGCGCTCATGGGCTGGCGCTCAGCGCTAAGCGTGCCACGTGACACTCACAAGTGCGCCATTAAATTGATAGCGCAATGCGCTCATGGACTAGCGCTTAGCGCTCATAAACTGGCGCAACGCACCCATCATCTGGCGCTTAGCGCCAAGAGCGACACGTGTCCTTCTCGTGTGCGCTACTTGGCAGAGGCGCACTGCGCTCTTTAACTGGTGCAAAGCGTCTGGCGCGCCACGTGTTGCGCTGACAGAACATAAATTATTCTGATGAATGCTCTGCATTCAATACAAGACAAAAAAAGGTGTCAAGATCTAATGCTCAGTATTATTAGAAAGGCCAAGCCCAAATAAAGGCTCAATAGCCAGAATAAAAAAATGTTTATTAGACTTAGCCCAATATTGGCTATAAGTCCTCAACTTATATTTAATTGAGCTCATCTGCTCATGAATATTTAACAGATCTTAGTCCCAAATTGGACTACAGATCTTTCAACCAATTCACACCGGTTCGAGGGTACATCTCTTTACTCCTCTGATATCTGTCGTTGTAATCCTTCAACGTCTTCAGAGAGGTGACGTGTCCCGACAACCACACATTTCACGGACTATGGGGTCCTTAAACTCATGGACTATGATGTCCTTAAACTTTATAGACCATGACGTCTTTAAACTATGGATTGTGGGGTCCTTAAGCCCACGGACTATGATGTCCTTAACCTGGACTGTGGGGTCCTTAAGCCCATGGACTATGATGTCCTTAACCTTGGACCACCATGTCCTTAAACTGGTAATCGACCGTAATGTACCTAAACTAAACAATAGAGTTCAAATGCTCTTTTTTTGGATCTAAATGATCATGTTAAGTTGATCTTAGTCTAAAATTAGACTAATGTGTCCTTAACAAACGTTGAGTCGATCTTAGTCTAAAATTAGACTAATGTATCCTTAACAAACGTTGAGTCGATCTTAGTCTCAAATGAGACTAACGTATCCTTACACCCAAACCAAAACCCAAATCTAAGAAAATACGGATTTGGACTAATCCACGCCCTACGGGTGACAACATAAATTAGTCTCCGTATACAATCTACGGGCAACCACAAACAAAACAAACACCCACGACACGAAGTGACCATCTGGAGAAGGAAAAAATTGTTACTGTGATGCGGTAGCGTAATTAACTGCAAGGGCTTGCGCCTGCAGGGAAGAGCGTCCCCACAATCAAAAACCCCTCAAACGAGGGGGAATCTGACGAAGTCTGCTACATCGGCCACATCCGTTTAAATCTTCGATACATGGTACCATAAATCAACTTGGCATCTTCGGAGAGATGGACGGATAGCACCAATTAACATCTGCCCCGAAATTCAGGCAAAACGGACCTACGCGGTCGCGTCTCTGTGTTCGGCGGGGAACAAGGACGTATAAAGGAGTTGGTCTTTTATAATAATGTTTATCCAAAGTCCTTTTTGGATATTTAATAACATTTATCTTATTATTACTAAATGCATCATTTTCAGACATATTAATCTGATCATCTGATATTTCATTTATATCAAAGTTTTCTTCTGATATTTCAGAAGGCTCTTTTTCGAGAATATTTAATCTGGCACTATTAAACTTTTTCTCCAGAGCATTTATTATATCTGAAGATATATTTTTATCTTTAGATAATTTATATCCTGAAATATCTAAAGATGGTTTAATTGATATATAATTTTTCTCATTTGTTACTTTTATAGTAGGAGCTTCTATTATAGCAAGAGCTTGTAGTTTATTGATCAAGCTTTCAAGAGTAGATTCTACTCTAGTCAATTGCTGACCGATAATTTGTATATGGATGTTAGTAAAATTATTTTGCTTAAAGCCTTTTGTAGTTCTTTTAGCATATTTTCCATTTTATCATCCATTATTGGCTTTATAAAAGATGTTGCCTCTAAATTAGAGGTAGATACTCCGGATAACCTTAGTGGTTCTGTGGGTGGGTATATAGATCTCACGGTTTTTCCACTTATGGTGGACCACTGTTTATAATGTTCTTCTAGAACATTAATCTTACTCTCTTGTTCTGTAAGAAAGTAATCAAGAAACCAGTCTACAAAATATCTTAGACATTGGTTTTCTTCAAGATTTTTATAATATTGATCTTTTTAATAATACATTTGATCGTTTGAGAATGTTTTTGCAAACCATTCTCTAAAAGTTACATGCTTATTTTTCATAAATTCCTTATTAAGGAATTTCCTTAAAGGACTATCAGGTGTTAAATCCATAAAAGTTTATATATGGAAACTCATCTCTGATGAGGTGGGAGAGGTTTTATGTTCCTTCTCGTATATAGGATGGGATATATTTTCTTGTGAAATATTTATCTCTCTGACCTCTCTATAAGAGGAGGTTGATCTTGAAAAAGACCTTCTTCCATTATAAACGGAAGAAGTGGTACTATTTTCCATATAAGGTTTTCCTGATATTCTGGCTATATTATTTGAGCCAAATTTTACTTTAATATTCCCATCGTCAGTCTGTATAATCTGATCGATATCTGTATCAATAGTAAGTGCAGGTGGAACTGCTGAGGTTATAACCCAAGATTCGGGAAAGTCTATTTCTTCCCATTTTATAATCCTGTTAGTAGCAACACTAGAAGATAATAGATTAGCTTCTATTACTGTGGTCTTACCGTTTTCATTTTTTACCTTAACCTTCGGTGCCATAGTAGTTAAGACTTTGTAATGAATTCTGTAGAGTATTGATATAATCTCAGATCCTTTCATGAAATTATAACCATATGTTTTAAGATTTAAGGTAACTGCCTCAAGAATATTTGGGTCAGTTAAAAACAAAGTTAAATTAGGGTAAATATCGAAATAGACTGGTCTATGGCAAAGACTTGTTTGCATGATTCCCATTAGGAAAGGAATCCAGTCAAGACATCTAGCATCTCTTAGAGATGTCAAAATGGAGGCATTACGGCTTTGGAGGGTAAGAGGCTTAAAGGCCACTTGAATAAGACCAATATGAAGGTATTTATATTGCTTTTCAAATCTATAAACATCCTTTTCTGAAAGTAGTTGGATTGTTTGTTCTGTGCTATCCACAGAGATAGTTTTTTCCATACTTTTGATGGAAAGTCTGGACGAGAGATCAAACGTCTCTATATTATATATCTCTTTTACTGGAACATTTGGAATGGTCCATTTGTTCAGTTGTTCCTCATCTGAGAGATACTCAAATAAATTAGAGTTTTTAATATATTTGCTCTTATTACGAGCAATTTTTATAGATATAGCTGTAGAAGCAAAAGGTGTAGTCATAAAAAATTTCTTTTTCAAGGTTTTGAACTTAAATAACTTATTAAGCATAATATGTTCTATTACATGCAATACTATTCATATTTTTATGATTCTTACTTAAAAGATATCTAGATAAATTTTTACCTGCACGACTGTCAACGATTTATGGGCTACCATATGCCAATTTCTGGCTCAACTAGAACTCCCTACGCGACTTTGGGGTCGTACCATAAGTAATTATTTATCAAGATATTTCATAAGTAAGGTAGATTTTTACTGTTATTTATTAACTGACTATTAGAAGAAGATTATTCCTGTTGTCTTCTAAAGGGCTCTTAATTTCTGCTCCAAACCATTTGTTAAGAACAAGATTCTGATGAGAATTTAATTCTTTGTTCTTAGGAATCTTGTCTTCTAGATCTTTGATTCAGAAAGAAACCAAGTTCTTTAGTAAGTGTTAAGGGTTTGATCATCTTCTTTCAAGTCTGTTTAATACTTAACAGTATAATCTTTCATTAGATACTTTAGATTGCATGGCTTAGAAACATATCATACCTAATATGTTACCTGTTCTTCACCTTGAAGAAGAAAGCAGATTAGCCAATCATGACTTTGATACCATTCAAATTCACAGTTAGAAAAATACAGGAAAATGAAAGAACACAGAGAATAGAAATCTTACTTGCAGAAGGAGACGCCTTTTATTTAAACAAAATATTTATTTATCACTCAAACTATTACAAACTATCATAGAGGAGAGTACAAGAGAGAGAAAGAGAGAGAGTGGGGGTGAGCGAGCTCCCCCTATTTCTGAGCTCTTCCACTTCTTTTATAGAGGAGAGGGGGTCTTCAGAAGGCTTTAGATATGCTGAGCTGTCCTCCATTATTGTTGCTGGACTGTCTTCCATTATTACTGTCGACTCTTATTTTTTTATAAAAGTTGGTCCTTTATGAAATTACAGTTAAAACAAATGTTAATTATGAAAATCGGTTAACCAAAGTTTCTTCTCTGCGCATAAAAATTTAATCATGGGGCTAAAATCTTGTGTTTCTAAAAACATATCAAAACTATTGGTTGAAAATTAAAAAGAAATAAATTAGATTAAATTCAAATCAAAAATATCTGGGAAGAATACATATATGTTACCTCTCATTTTTTTATGAGATATGCCACGCTATTGTATGTTTTGATGAAAAGAATACATTTCTTAATGAAAATTCAGGCTATTGTATGTGTACGTTTCTTGATAAATGATAAAACAAAAATCTATATAGATGATGCAAAATTATTTGATAATTAATAGTAAAAAATAATTGATAAAATTTCTTAGGAGGATTTCTTTTCCACAAAAAACTTATTTTAATAAATAATTTTAAAAATGGATCCCACTGAAATTTATTTAGAAAAATAGCATTGTTACTGCCACATAAGAAATGCCATGTAGGTAAATATTTATCATAAGTGATTATGTGGCTAAAAGAGGTCTATTTCGATAAATAAATTTCTATGAGGTCTCTTTTCCTAATTATTTATCAAAACGATATTTTTTTTAAAAAAATTGCCCTAAATACAATGGTTTTTTTATTTCTTTTTAAAAATTCTTTTCCAAAACTTATATTCTTGTGATATCTATAACGATATTATATTAAAAAAAACTGGCTTATTTCACAGAAACCATAATGTAGTTTACTTGAGTTTTCCAAAACCATCATGTAATTCAGACTCATCATAAAAAACCACTTGAACTTTTAGCTTGATATATAAAAACCCATGTGGTTTGGTTTCTGAAGTTTTTTTTTGATTAGCGGACCATGTGACCCTACATTTGACTGATTCTTGTAGTTTTATCCTAAACTATTCGTCATAATCTCGTTATATCATCTCTTTTCCCCTAAATTTCGATTCAATTTCATTTTGAGACTTGTTCTTCAAATCCTCCAACCTAAAGTCTTGTTTTCGAAATTAGGACAAATTGCTTGCAAAACGGTTTTAGGAGTATGGTTTACCTTCAATGCATATAGAGAATCCATATTTTTACTAAAATAAAAGGATAGTTTAGGTAAATTTTCAATAAATGATCAAGTGTTTCTATATAATAAAATAAAAGTTCGAAGGGTTTTCATAATGAGCTTAAACCATACGGTGGTTTTGATGGTTTTGACGTGGTTAAGCCTACAAACTATTCACGAACATTTGAGAATTAATGACAATTTCAGTTAATAGAAATAAGTTGAATGAACTGAATATTTTATTTGCTAAGTTGTTCAATCCTTATCTCAAATGATCTTAAATTGGAAAATCTATTCCGTACTCATTTTTGTAAAGAATACTAAAGCTGTTGCTATCTCACATTGGGTAATGTACTTCTTTAATAATCAAGAAAATTTATATTTCCAATGTCAATGGTACTCACAAGCTTAGAGTGGGTTAAGGCTTGAACATGTCTTTATAAGTTTTATACATGAAACGACAAGATTAACAAATTAACAATAGTGATGATGCTGAGGATGAGGATCATTAATTATGGACAATTATATATTTTTTTTGAATGAGTCTACTTTGGACTACAAATCGAGCAGATATGGACCAAATCTTCCCGACTTCTTCATTCATGTTTCTTACTTGTGAGAACTTTAGCCTATGTCACGGCTTTGACGGACGATCGAGCAAATATGAACCATATCTCGTGCATTTTCTGTATAAATTCGATTTATTTTTACTTTTGTTTTCCGGTACAGCTTGTTCTCTCAAATGGCTTCAAAATGGGATGTTTATGACCGATTAACATGCTAAATCTAAAATAATCATTTATTTTCTATATCCTGGTGTTTTTATAAACAGAGGACATAAATATATATCTACCGGAAAATATTTGATTCTAAAAGAAAATCTATCTTAAGAGCATGTATGAGAAAACAAATGATATTTAAGGATTTGCGTGTTGTTGGAGGAGAAATTTAACCACAGTGTTTTCTTTTGCACTCTTACCTCTACACTGTTTGAATAAACAAACAAAGTATTGATGAGATTTTATAACAACCTATTTAAATCAAATATACCGTGTTTCTACCTACTCAGATTTTACCCTTTCAATCAGCAATTGGTTCTGTGAGGCCATGTATTGATGCATTGGATGTTGCACAAGATTGTCATTTAAATGCATGTTTGTGGTTTTATTCTAAAATTTTGATTGCCAAACGATGAATATTGCAGATATTAAAGTACAAGGCTTAGTTAGAAGCTTAATAAAGGTCTGAAGACTCTGAACTGTAAGCATGAAGCCTTTTTTTTAGGAAATCTCACATGGATTAGACACGCCTTTGATTATATAATTGAACGCATGTGTGCAAAATCATATGAACACTGATATTAATCACAAATTATCCCCGACATTGCAATCAATCTTTTTGGTAGAAGTTTTTACAATGAGGGATGTTATGTCCATTGATGTTGAAGAAGCAAAACAAAAAAATTGGTAGGCTGTTTGCGCAGTAAATTGCCTAAAACAAATTATCAAAACAACTTTTCATAAAGTTAAGATTCGATTGCTTATCAAATTTTATAGCTTTCATTTAATTATAGAAATTTTATAACTTCATGTTTGCATTGGAAAAACAATGTGTTTATCATTTAAATTGCTACACAATCATTTCTAAATATCTTATTAAGTTCAACTTCTGTTTGGCCACTTATAGGACATAATGGGTAACATCAGAATGATAGGCTTCTGAATATAAGAAAGTGTACAACTGTACGCAGCTCATAACAATTCATGGAAATTATAGTATCTACTGTAAAATATTCCTGCACATTTCAGGTATTAAAAAACAACAAATAGTCCCCCGGTTAAGTAAAAATCCAGTCTACAGGATGCAATATGCAAGACGAGAGCTATCTTACAAAATTACAGTAGTCCTCTTAATCATTCATGTTGTTGAATGCGATATATATTTTTGGCACATGCATCTTAATTATTTTTTCCTCGTTCCACCTCCTCTCTTATTTGCAGGTTAATGGCGTCCCTGCGATTTATGGTGTTAGAAACTCCCTGTTTCTTGAGAAACCATCAACACATGAACATGAATATGTTAAATCAATTGAAGAGAAGCGCTTGCATACGAGCGATTTGGAATACCAAAAGTTACAAAAGATCAAACTAAAAGATAAAACGGAAAGTTCAACAGATTCTCCTGCTATACAAGATGATTCTGGCAACATCGTAGTAGGTTGATTGATTTCTTTTTTCCTTCTTGTATGTATAGGTTTTTTTTTTGAGATAATAAATGGGATAAATCACCCCCTTCATAAATGGGAGACCCGGGCTCGATCCTAGGTCTCCCAATATGCCACTCCAAGCCCCACCAATAAGTTACATACATTATTCTCAAGGATCTGTATTAAGATTTCTAGAGTACTTGTTAGATGTCAGATATCTTCTTTTTGTATTGACTACATAGTGTATTTTTTGTTTAATTGTGTGGTTGCATGCTTGTGTCCATGTTTTGTATTAAAAAAATCCCTTCCACTGTGATCCTGCCATAGTTATTAAACAGTTGACTTTTTTCTAAATATTAGTCTCTGGTCAGTCTAGTGATTCCTTTGGATTTATAATTTTCTAGTATTTTTGCATAGTGAAATCTAATTTCCGGAAGAATTAAGTATTGTCACCCACTATTAGCATTCTATTAAAATCTTATGATCAATTCTATTTTCGGTAATAATAACAAATATCTAAATTATCACCGATTCAATTTTTGCAAAATAATTAATGGATTATATATTAGCAAAACAAAAAAAGATCCATGGAAATTAATATATTTGGAAAAGTTATATTGTGAATTCAATTACATAAATACCTAAATGAACATTAATTTAGTGAAATGTAAATTGAAATTAAATATATTTATAAAACTATTAAAAATTAATTTATCATACATATGTAAGTTATGTGAAAATAATTGGGGTGTACATGTATCAACTTGCATAATGTACTTTTATACAATATGCTAATCATCGGGGTTCTTCTTGAAAATGAGCCACTCCATTGAAAGGGTAAAAAGATAAGCTCATGAATTTGAGGGTATGAGTCAGCATGTTTCGGGGCTAGAGTACTATGAGAGAATTTTCTCATTTTTGGCATTTATCTGCTGGAAAAAAGGAGTGACTTTTTTGTTGCCCCCATGGATTGTAGTTATAGCAGTAGAAAGATTTACTGATTAATCAGCAACGTTCTGCAACTTCTCTTACATATCAACTAAGCTGAATGATGTTTTACAGGGACCTAATCCTCTTTCGTGTAAGAAAAAGAAAATGAAGGAGAACTCTTCCATGGTACAAAATCAGGTATACCTAGCTCTGGATTTCTGTGTTTTCCCTCTAATTCTTGTTTGGGTTTATCTGTATTTAGAACTACTCATTTTACCGTATCTGAGTTTAATTGTGAATATCTGGCTTTTCTTTTATATAGTTTGTTTCTTGCAATTATTAATTGTTGCATCATGAATATTTTTTCACTTAGAGTTGCATGCATCAATTGCTTAATTGTGTTTAAGCATCACATGCTTGACTAGCCCGCGGCACAGTTATTTTAGTATCAAAATATTTCCAGAAACTATTGGAATCATGTTAGGTGTTTTGTTCCTTAATGCAAGAAGACATAAGATAGGTAGAACCAGTTCTACAACTTGAAGAAATTGTGCGGATTTACTAGGGGTAAATCCGCACAATGCGCGGGAACTGTGGATCAGGATCTTCACGGTACTATTTGATACGGTACTATTTGATGAATGGTCTGAACAAACAAAAATGAAAAGATTAACATAAGTCCATTTTAAAATTTTAAAATATCAAAAAAAGTTATTTATAGACATTTTCTAATTTATTTATTTTAAAATAAATATATGAATGTGCTCGATTAAATATTCATAATTGAAAATTGAAAATGTTGCATAAACAATAATTGTAAGAGGTGCAACTGGAGTATTAAATTGTTAAGAAGGAAACATTATAATAACTATTTTATTCTTATAATATCAAATATAAATACAAATTCGAAATATGGGGAAGTTTTTTAGAATGCAGTCATATTGCTAAAATGATTTACCACAACAATTTTTTGGTGGCCGCAAACACATGCGTGGAAGTATTGCCCATCACCTTTTGCATCAGGTTACAATTTTCAGTTTTAACAACTAATAACAGCTAATTATTGTGGAAAGAAATTGATTGGTTGGAGTGAATTTGGGAGGATAATAAAATAAGTAATTTTACCATTTGAGTGGTGAGGGTTGACTGTCTTGACAGATCATTTTTTTGGATATTTGGGTACTAGACATGATTATGCTAAATATATGCTGTGTGGATCTAATTATTTGTCAATAGATATAATTTTAATATTTATAATATAATATGATATATAAACGAACCGAACTCGAACTACAAACAAACGAGCTCGGGTTCGACTAGTTTAGCAAGCGGGCCAAATATTTTAACTCATGTGTCGTTCGTTTATTGACAACCTGAACTTGAATGAGCTCTTACCGACTCAAACCCAAGCCAGTTCGGTTCGATTCACACCCCAAATTGAAAATGCATTCTCTTATCTTGAGCGAGGAGTTTGTACCTAAATTCTATTTTCTTATGGTTGCTTTTTACAGGATGGAGAGTCAACAGGTGATGTTACTAAGAGAAAGAGAGTCGGGAAATGCAAGAGAGGTACAAACAAGGACGGGCTTTGAAATGGGTTGAGATACTTCTAGAAACGTGATCCTTCAGCGAGGATCACTGATAGATACCTTGATTTGGTTAGCCAGGATTTTTTTGGTCGACTTTGTCCAAAAAAAAATATATATTTCATGGAAGAAACTATTAGCAAGATGGACCCAGCACTGTAATCCATTATGTTGTATATCAGGATTGATTTATGAGGTGAAAGGTTAATCAATTATAATTTTCCTTCACAAGGTTACCTGCAGTGTTGTTTACTCACTTTTTTACTCTTTTTTAGGCCGAAGTGTTGTTGCTCTTGGAGATTACGGATCGGGCCAATTGGTTTTTAAAAGTTGATAGCACTTCTATTTATGTCCTAAAATCTGATTATATATTTGTTTATTTATTTTGAATGGATGCATAGCCGGCGGTAATTCCTACCACTACGAACTGTAAGACCTAAAATTCATACAATCTTCTTACACGCATTATATTTTCTAACTAATATCCATTAAATATGATCTTCAAATACATAAGTCTCAAAACTCTTGAATAAATTGAGAGAATCTCATCCAGGATGGGACGATCTCAGTTTTTCACCTTTTTATAATAAGCTTTCTTGGAAACTCCTTAACATCAAAATGTAATCAGCTCCAATTCCACAAGGCCAAAAAACAACTCCGAGAATTCCAAAATATCAGCAACATATTAATTTTTAATCATGATCTTATTACCATGTAGTGCTTAGGATTTTGCTGCTTGGACCAAAAACTTAAGGGTTGATTTAATAAAACACAGTGGAACTTTCAAGTTTTCCATAATCCCTTATTGAACCAGCAATGTTGTATGAACATGTTGATCCAGCTAACTCGTTTAAGACATCAATGAATTGAATACCCCAAAATAATCTTTTACATGGACTAAATAGCCTCAAAGTGAAGAGGCTTTGACATATTTTAAATAATACCATTCAACAGGGGTTATGGCATTTTCAAAGTCGTGAAAGTTAGTTGGATGATGCTCTGTAAAATTTACCCAAAACCTATCCTCTGAAAATTCTCAAAATCTAATAGTTAACTTTATATTGAAAAATCAACATAATGATTTGTCATATCAAATGCCCAAGAAATAAGATGCTTCGAAACCGTGCAGATTTTATTCCCGTTTAATACAATCCAACATCTTCACAACAAAATGCACAGGGCTGGAATAAATTAAACGTAAGCATGGGAGAACAAGAAACAACTCTTCCTGTTACTACAAAAATGTCTTTGATATACATAAAAAAAGAAACACACAAGCCTCCTTGCAAAAGGCAACAAGGGCTTGATCAATACATTCATGCAGCCAAGTATTACAAAATCAACAAAGCAATCAAGGTTAGTTTTTTTGGTCCATCTGAAATTTCCTGCCGCAGATTTCATCCTGTCACAAGAAATGCCACGACAGATGATAGGGCTTTATAGTTCTTGCTGTTGCGTCAACATACGAAGACCGAAAAGCAACAGAAGTACAAACTACAGTAACTTTGCATGTGTGTATATTAGTGAGTTAGTCAAAGTCATTAAACTTCATGAAGTGCTAGTTTCAGCTCCTGCATAGACTTTGCTATGGACCCTCCTCTCCTGTCGAAAAAAGATATAAAAAAGAAGAAATATAAAATAGACCAGGTGTTTAAAAAGAACAAAAATTAAAAGCATTTTGAATTGGCTAAAATTCATTTATATGCCTTTAAGTTATCATTGTTTGTTTTTCACTTACATTACCCCATCATATCATTTACCCAAAACATGTTCATATATATACCCTTCGTCCGTCTTTCATTAGCTTTCTATTTGTTTTCTTGTCACATCTCGTCTGTCTTTCATTAGCTTTCTATTTGTTTTCTTGTCACGTCTCTCACGTGACAAGTAGTGACGTAATTACCATTTTTTCCTGCCTTTTTTCTAGAGAAATCTTTGCTTCCTTCTTTTCCCCATTTCCCTAGACCTACCCTCTTCCTCTTCAACTCTTAATGACTCCAATGAGATCCCCAACAATAACTAGATGTATAAGATTAAAATAAAAAATATACGGAAGAAACATGAGGGCTTATAAATACAAAAGTCATGTTATTGAACTATAGCTAATAAATAGTAGGGTATAAAAGTAAAATCGCTGAGGAAAGGACATATAGGTGAAATTCAGCTATTTAAACTTGGAGAAAAAGCATAGCGACTGCTCACCTTGCGAGAGATGGGATAATGTGCTTGATCTTTTCCAACTCGATAAAGCATAGATTACAACGCTCGATTCTACACAATAAAAGAGATGCGTAGGAGTAGTTCAGGAAAACAACGATAGAACTCATCAATCAAAAAACAAACAGTAGAAGCTGCATTGCAAAAAATAAAACATAAAAATTAAAAGAAGAAAAGAAAGAAAGAAAGAAAACCTTTGCTCGGCTTCGAGATCAACTCCAACTAATGGAGCTGATGCTGATACAGCTGAATGAATTACAGGGCCAAAGACCTTGACTAGCTTCAACAACATCTCCATCGAAACGCCCAAGTGCCTGAATTAAATTTTTAAGTCAAAATTTCAATAAGTCATGTCCACATGCAGCAGTTAGAAATTAACCTCATACAGAGCTGATAAATTTTCATGAAAGAGCTCTATCGCAGGAAAAACCAATGATAAATAATTTTTAGAGTAATACTTTTTAACCTGCAGGCAATGGCTAAATAACACTAAACCACCCTTGTGTATGAGCCTTCTTCACTATCCATCTTAGTTGTCTTTTTTTTGTATCACAGTAAAATTCCCTAAAACTATGGTTCCGAGGGATTGTTTTCACTCAAAAAGCCCTGATTGCATCACTTTAAAAGAATCCTCACTGTAATTTTATAAAACTGAAGGTAGTTTAGTTAAAAACGTTCATAGTTTAGCGTAATTTAGCCTATGGGCAATTTCTTGAGTGGCTGGAGGCATCATACCTATCCATATCACTCTGTAGAAGGCTCGTGAGAAGTGGTAGAAGACTCGTGGATATGTCCAATGTTACAAGATCAGTTTTTTCATTTAACACGCTGATAACATCAGCAGAGACCTGCAATATGAGATTATGCACATAATGAGAAGAATTTTGCTAATTTAATAATAGTGAAACACCGCAGAATACTTACAGCATGATCAGACATCTTTTCCATCGCACTAATGAGACCCCTTACATCCTTCCTATCCCATAGCCGATGAACTACCTGAAAGTTCTTGTATATATAACGAGTTAAAATCCTGTGGTACATAAATCAAATGAAATATTGTCAATTCAGAAATAAGATGCAGCTTCAAGATTGTAGTCTGCCAGGTTACAAATTGCAGTAGAGTCCAATATACCAACGAGTGCACGTGTCCATTTTGCTAATTCCACAGGAAAGTAGAGTATGAAAATTGAAGATTAACATTTTGTGGACACAATAGCATGAGAGATATAAGCAGTGAACTTATAGACACATAACTATAGCATGGACTTGCAGAAGAATATTTGTCCTTTTCAAATAATCCAACAAGAAAATTAATAAATCAACCTGGAATCGATAAGACAGCATGAGAGATACAAACAATGAATTCATATACACAGCTATAACTAATAGAAATATAGAAGTATAGTTGTCCTTTTCAGTAAATCCAACAAGAAAATTTGCAAAATAACCTTGTGCAGATACAGCACGAGATATATTAACATTTAAGTTATGAAGCCCACGCTATGTAATGAACTAAAAGAAGGCACTTGCAAATTGTATTTACTTGTTCCTGGAAAATATATTTTTATGTCAAAAAAATGTTAGACTGAGGGTGAAAATAAATAGCAAGTGGATCATGCATCTACCAATTCCTTGTCATAATCCTTTTATCATAGTGTGTTTCCGTTCTCCTATACTGTGGACTAATAGTGTTAGAACATGACATTACATCTTTTGGGTGAACAAACATGAAATTAAAACTCATGAGCATACAGAAAATGTGATCCGGTAACTCTCTACCTCCAGATCTGGTGTCTAACCAGTTGCCAGTCTTCCCTACTCAATTTGTGTTTTCCTCTCTCCTTTTACAATGACCTCATGATATTAGAATCCTATAGCAATATTGATGTTACAATCCCTGCGCTCTGATATGCTTGCTTCATTAGGATGCGAATCAAGATGTCTATTAAAGTATAGTCCTACAGACTATTTACTTTGTGTTTGCTCTCATATACTGTGACCACTTCATGTTAAAGTCATACCCTAGGTAGAACATCGGTTACATATAGTAGATACAATACGATTCGAATTCATCATTCCGCAATTCAGCACAAATCTAGGACATCTTTTCCGAGTATAGGACATTTATCAACGTTGTTATGAATATAATGAGTTGTTAGATATTAGTTATTAGTTATTAGATCAATTAAGATATGAGAGTTGGTTTATGACTCTATATATTTGCATGTAGAACTCATTACTTATTATGCCAATAAATTATTTCCTCTTAACTCTTTTCATGATATCAGAACTCTGAAAAGAATTGAGAGGAAACCCTAATTTTCAAAAACCAAAACCCAAACCCTAGCCGCTGCCATGCCCTAGCCGCCTCATCTTCCTCCACGATCGCGGCCGCCTCCTCCAACGTCAAGCCCCCTCGCCTCCAAGCCCCCCTGCTTGCCTCAGCCCCACCCTGCTCACCTCCAGCACCCCCTGCTCCAACCTCCAGCCCCCGCCTCCAGCGCCTCCCTGCTCCAGCCTCCAGCCCCCTCACCTCCAGCACCCCTGGCCCAAGCCTCAAGCACTCCCTGCTCCCCTTCAGCCCCACCCTGGCATCCTCTCCTCGCTGCATTCGATGCCCTCTCCTCGCCGCTGCTACCTCCCCTCCACGCCTCGTTGCTGCTCCTATCCTCGCTGCTGCTAGTCCCCCTCTCCTCTCCTCGTTGAACTCGATGCCGCTGGCCCTAGCCCCCTCCTCTCCTTTCTGAACTCGATCCTCACTGAACTCGCTGCTGCTAGCCACCCCTTCTCCTCTGCTCGCTGCTGCTAAGATGAGATCTTTTTCAACTACCACCATCAGAGACATGATTTTTCTGCTTTCTCCTACGAAACCGTGGCAGTGACTGATGTTCATGGGAGAACTTCTGGAGTTTGGACACTTTTGATTCACTCTCTGTTGGTTTTGCGCGTTCAACCTCGACAACCTTATTCTCGCTCTCGTGATTTACTTTTACGTCATTCGTCATGGATTCTAATTCGTTCCGTATTACTGCTCGTGATCGTTTCCCTATTACTGCTTGTACTGATGGTCATAGCTGTACTGGTCTTTATTATTCTTATTATGGCAGCACTAATCATCGTATAGACTGGTGTTGGAAGAAACATGGATACCCTGATAATACACCTACAGCTCGCCAAACATCCACAACAGTTGCTACTGTTCGATCTTCCTCTTCTGCTTGCAATTTAGCTTTATCCAATGATGAGTGGGGCTAGTTGCGTCGTCTCCTCTCCTCTGTAGCTCCTAACAATCTCTCTACTCCTTCAGGTATATCGTTTATTTCTCATTCTAATTCATGGGTCGCTGATTCCGATGTCTTACATCACATGTCTCATGATGGACCGTCTGATCTTACTTTTAGTCCTCACAAGTTGATTTACATGGTTGATGGTAATACCATACTTGTTTCTGGCTCTGCTGATTTAGCACTTCATTTTTACACCTGAAAAATGCTTTAATTATGCCATCTTTAAAACAAAACTTGCTTTCTATTCGTCAGCTTACAAATGATTCTGACTGCTCTGTAATATTTTATCCATCTCACTTTGTGATACAAGATCTTCTGACGAAACAGCGGATTGGTGGAGGGCATGAACAGAATGGATTGTACTATGTTGATCACCTTCCCACTACATCTGCAGTTGTTTCTACTATTCAGTGGCATCGGAAACTTGGATATCCTCATCTTTCTTCTTTACGTACTATACTGCTTTCTATTGATTTATCAGAGTTCAGTTGTGAATCCTGTATTCTTGGTAAACACTATCGCTCCTCTTTTCCTCCAGTTAATAAAAGATATGATTTTCCTTTTGCGTTAGTTCACTCCGACATTTGATGTCCTTTTAAATTTCCTAATGTGTTTGATTATAAATATTTTATGACTTTTATCGATGATGATTCACGTGTGACTTGGTTGTTTTTTCTGCGTAATAGGTATGAACTTTTGTTTACCTTTAAAATTTTCGCAGCTGAGATTACTAATCAATTTGGTGTTCCGGTAAAAGGTTCTTCGTTTAGATAATGCTAAGAAGTATATTAGCACGGACTTTACTGCATTTAATCAGATACATGGTATATTGTATCAAACTTCATGTTCTTATACTCCTCAGCAAAACGGGATTTCTGAACAGAAGAACCGATATTTGCTTGAGATAGCTCGTTATCTTTGCATACGTATGTCCATAAACGATTGTGGAATTTTGTGGTCTTACCTGCTTGTTTTTATATCAAACGCATGCCTTCTCTGGTTCAAAGCAATTAGTCTCCTTTCTCTATTTTGTTTCCACGGAGCAACACATTTTATTGGTTGTCTATACTATTCTCATATTCTAGGTTCTAATATTGACAAGCTTGATCTTAGAGCCACCCGTATGGTATTTGTAGGTTACTCACGATCCCAAAAAGGGAATGTTTACTTTGACCCTGCCACAGCTAAAGTTTGTACTTCATGTGATGTGGCTCTTTTAGAAAATCAAGCCTATTTTGCACTACCTGTTAAGGACCCCACTTCTACTATTCATGTTCCTCACCTACCTTCCTTAAAACTTGATTCGTTTGTTCAACCCGTGTGTCCTGTTTTAAGCCTGTAACCCCTTATCCTCGTGTGTATCACCGTCGTAACAAAGTTGTAGCATCCTCTCTCATCAATAATTCTTCTAACAATTCTTCTGCAGATTCTTCTGCAGGTACTATACAGTCCACCGTTCCTGATTCTCCACCGCCGTTACCTTCAGAAGATCTCTCTTCCCATTACCTTACGCAAGGATAAGCGTTTCTCTACTAGTGCACATCCAATTTCTATTTTTGTTTCCTATCATAAACTGACACTATCTGCTCGTCGGTTGTTTCTTTCTTAACTGCCACCACTCTTCCTTACTCTGTTCAGGAAGCTCTTCAGCACTCAGGTTGGCATGCAGCTATATTAAGGAGTTTGCCGCACCGCGCTCTAATCAAACCTGGAAATTGATACTTACGCTTTCAGATAAGAAAGTTATCGGCTGTCCATGGGTCTTCGCTATCAAGCATACTCCAGATGAGACGATTGACCGTCTCAAAACTCGTTTTGTGGCCAAAGAATTTACTCAGCAGTATGGTTTGGATTATGTTGAGATGTTTCGCCAGTTGCCAAATTGACTTCGGTTCGTGTTCTTATCTCCTTGGTTGTTTGTAAGGCATGGCCACTTCATCAGCTTGATATGAATAATGCATTTCTTAATGACGATCTTTCCGAGACTATTTATATGCAACCTCCTGCCTTTGAGAGACCGGGAGAGTTTATGGTTTGTGTTCTACAAAAATCGTTAGACGGATTGAAGCAGTCACCACGTGCCTGATTTGAAAAGTCTACAGTTCTACGACAGATTGGCTTCAAACGCAGTCGCGCCGACACGTCTCTCTTTATACATAATCGCCCTGAAGGCAGGGTAATTGTGCTGGTATATGTTGATAATATTATTATTACTGGAGATGATTCTGCTGGCACCTCCAAGGTAAAAAAACATTTGGTTTCACACTTCCATACCAAGACCTTGGACCACTTAGATATTTTCTTGGAATTAAAGTATCATGGAATTCTGGTAGATTACAGCTCTCTCAGCGCAAGTATGCACTTGATCTTCCATCTGAGACGGAATTTCTAAGATGTAAACCAGCAAACACTCATATGGATTCCTTAGTCAAGCTATCTCGATAGAGCTCTCTCTCGGATCCTCCACTACCTGATCGAGGATGATATCGACGTGTAGTTGGGAAGCTTATTTACCTCACAGTCACTCATCATGGCATTGCATTTGCCGTTAGTACAGTGAGCCAGTATATGTAGAATGTTTTGACCCTTCACCTCAAGGCATTTGAGTATATTCTCAAATACATCAAAGGTTCTCCAGGACAGGGTCTTCTCTACAAACCATCAGCTATATTGTCGCTCACACTTTGCGGATGTTGACTTTACTGGATCTATTGATGATCATCGTTCCACTGGTGGTCACTGTGTATTCTTGGGAGAAAACTTGGTGACGTGGAGGAATAAGAAGCAAAATGTAGTGGCTCGTTCTTCTGCCGAAACTAAGTATAGATCTATAGTATATACAGTTGCTGAGTTGGTTTGGCTTACCTCCCTTTTGACAGATTTTGGGGGTCCTTCTCTTCCGACTACACTCTTCTATGATAACAAGGCCACGATCCACATTACTGAGAATCCAGTTTTTCATGAGCGGACCAAACATATTGAAATAGATTGCCACTTCATTCGTGATAAGGTGACAGATAAGGCGGTTGCACTCCAACATGTCTTCTCTTCGACTCAACTAGCAGATATTCTCACCAAATCTCTTTCTCGATCGGTTTTCGCTCGTTTTCTATTCAAGTTTGGCATGATTGACATCTACGCTCCAACTTGCGAAGGAGTGTTATGAATATAATGGGTTGTTAGATATTAGTTATGAGTTGTTAGATCAGTTAAGATATGAGAAGTTGTTAGACCAGTTAAGATATGTGAGTTGGTTTATGACTATATATTTGCATATAGAATTCATTAATTATTATGCCAATAAATTATTTCCTCTAAACTCTTTTCAAATGTAAAGCATCATGTATCCAAATAATCATTTTCTTTTATATTGTTGATTTTGAAAATAGAAAACTGCATTAAAGCATCTATGAATTAACTAAATAGTGAATTATTGATGCATAGATGTCTTTAGGTATTTACAGACACAAAATGATTTTAGGATGTGAATATATCCAATATGAATCCAATACGGATACAACGCCTTGGCTAAGGCTTGCAAATCAAATTTGAATCAGAATCCCGACATTATTTGTTCCCCCTCTATGCAAAGTGTCAAGAGGAATAAAGTGCAAAGTTTACCTATATCGTACTCAATATCTTGTATCAGACAGCCAATTTGTTAGCCTTCAAATTAAGATAGAAACCATGTCGAGAAGGCAGATAAATTCCTCAACATTGAACTTGCAGGCTATTTGCTAGGGCATATAGGACCCATGGAAGCACGAACAGTGGAGAGAATAGTTGATTATATTATACCTAATTATATTTGCCTATACAGAACAAGTAGTCAGTACGGCCAAGTCATAAAGATTGCCGTAGTAAGAACTCATTTAAGAAATACATTCCACAAAGATAAATTCTTCTTTTGCAATAACAGATATGCAAGACCCATACATAGGGGTCAGAATTGGTTTGGGTCAGGTCGATTTTGATCCAATCCCCATATGGCTAGTCAAAAACATATTCCCCACCCCAACTCCCCACCCCGGCGCAAGGATAACTCAATTACCATATTTTTTGGGTTCACATTGTTGCATTCGAACTACTTGTTTGTCTTTGACTAAAGAATATGTCCCTGCTGCGACATCAGCAGTATGCACCATTTTCTTGAAAGGCGTTCTTTCTGTATAAAGAGACCCCGATATGTAAGTGTGAATATGCTTTTGTAAAAATACTAAAAAATTGGCTCTACTGAATAACTAACATGAAGGCTTAGCAAAGTTCTCATGTAGCTTGTATAATCTGAAGGGTTGGTTTTGGGTATGTGATAAAGATTTCAATACCTAGTTTTCTCAGATCTAAAATATTAAAATAGAAATATTTTTTTCATCAGCTCAAATTGATTTAGACCCTGACCTTTTATTAATCAATTAAAGTTGTCCTGTATACGTCCTATCCATACAATTCAGGCCTAAGTAGCACAGTTCGACACTATGAGTCCGAATTACGAATTCACAATTTTTCCAAAAGCTTGGAAAACGATTTGCTAGAGGACGCTTTTTTTTGGTTGGCCAAATATTTATACATTCTAAAATTAACATTTTCACAGATTTAAATTAAGGATACAAATAATGTGTCAGTGTTGATGGATAGATTGTTGGTATCTTCGCGGTTAAACATCGTGAATACAAATAAAGTTTAGGACATATCCCAAAGACAGTTCCATAGGTATCCTTCATTGAATCTGAAAGAATCGTTATGGATATGAACCCGACACGGATACATCTTCTCAGCAATGAATCTATAAAACATAGGTTGGGGCCGGTTTCAGATTAAGCTGCCATCAGATGTCCAGATTTCCAATTCCCACTCATATGTTAAATTATTTGAAGCACTTTATGGCATCATCAAATTTTGATGGTGCTGAAATCCAAATACAGATTAATACATCATTTGTAGCAATAACCTGATTACCATTTTATATTATATGATTAAAAATGACAAGAAACGTAAACACACACTCACACACACCCTTCAGATTGTCATTGATGAATTATATGTTTAAAATGACAAGGAAACACACACACACAAAAAAAAAAAACTGCACATATGCATACTATCAGCATTGAATAATAGAAGTCTCTAAAAATTCAAGTCTAGTAAAGCAACAAATGGACATATGCATACTATCAACATATAGAGGTCCCTAAAAATACAAGTCTAGTAAAGCAACTGAACATATTTAATTTGTTAATTACCTGTAATTTTGTTAAGCGAGACTGTGCTGAATTTATAAATTGCTGGTGCAGTTCCAGTAAATCGGCAATAATGTCCTCGTCACTGGAGGATAATGTTTCTTTTTCAGCAAATGAACGGCACCCTCTCTATTCATTTTGTACAATATATATGATCAGTTAATTATTTCTAATCTAACCAACAGAAAATATAGAGAGATTAAGAAGTAATAACTAATAACCACAGATGCACAAAAAGAAGAAACAGGCGAAGAAAAAAGTCCAGATATAAGCTATCGGGATCTATGAAGCAAACTAGCCTCAACAGATCCTCAAACACCTGCCTACACTTCGTCTGCACACCAGAGTTGCAGTCTTTACGATAGTCCCTCGCATTTGATAACCCGACCTATATATGACCATAATTGACCATAGCAAAGAAAATGGATCTGAACGGTCTTCATAGTCGCTCCTGAAAATAGTAGATAAAAGCACAAAAGAACTCTATAAAACCTAGAACGAACAAACTGGTCCCTGAGCGAAAAGATGATGGATAAATAGTAATTAGTACAAACAGACCTATGAAAGAGTTTTCATTTTTGGTTTACCAAGGCAAAAAAGTAAACATGAACATGGGAATGCATTATGTTTCACCCTCGGCTTTATTTGCTATTGAGTCGAACATTATTTTCTATAGCAAATTATCATCTCTCCCTACTTCCAGACTTTCATACCAGTCTATAAATTTGGAATTGGTCAATCCTCGCTGGATTACAGCAAGCCAACTTGTCTAAATAATTCAAATTTTTTATTCATTAAAAGACGGTTGATTTCATGTTGACAATCAATCGTAGACATTGTCAAGTTCTTTCATGGAACATGCCACATAGAGGACCTTATTTTGATGGAAACGGCTTTAGATGATAATGATGATCAATCACAATACCTTATCCTACCACTATAAAAATGTCTGCATGCATATTGTATGTAATTGTGCATGTGCTTGTCCTTCCATTAAGAAATATGAGCGTCGTTTTTTCCTAGTGACAGTGCCATTGTTGTCCAGCCTCCATGACTTCATAGTATTAGTTCAACCAAATTCATGACATCGTAACTCGGAAGGGTAATTTTCCATTATGCGGCTTCCCCATGGGCCTTAGGAACATATTCTTCAATGATCCTAGCAACTAGAACTACCTTACAAAAAGGTAATCTCTGAGTTTCCTTTCACTAAGCTATATGGATCATCTTCATAATTTGGTTCTGGTGCACTTTCTTACACCGCTGATACTTCATATTTAATTTGGCGTTCATGTAGTTGCATTGTGGGTGTTCGTCAGTACGTCACTCAAGGATCCATGGGGAGTGTTAAAAATTGTTGCAAAACAGGCTAAATTTCCATTAACTACCCTGGCCTTACATGTTTTTTTGGGGAGCACGGAGGGGGGGAGGATTTGCCTTACTTCTAAGCTTAGAGAAACTGCCTCAAACTACTATTTTTCTTAAAAACTAGCATCTGTTATAAATAAAATTTGCACATGAGTTTGTGTGATATATTTTGGACTTTTTGACCACTTATTAAACATATTTTAAGAAACTACCATCTGCATCTTCCTCCTTTCTTTCACCTTCATCCAAATTCAAACCCCAGTTCCTCCCAGCATCCACCTTCCCCCTGCCTCCAACCAAGTATGTGCAGTATTTTATAGCCATAACCACTAACAATAAGAAAGTGAACAAGGAGGTTGCTGGTACTTTCAAATTGTGTACTTTACAGATCTTGTAATAAATATTATGACGCATGATGTCCTTGAGCAACAGAAGATAGATAATAGCACTTGTTTTTGGGTTCCATACCCTTGTGAAGTATGAAAATCTCATAAGAAAGCCACATTTCAATAATGGTCAAGCTCTACAAAGCTCACGAGGAAGATTTGCATTGAAGATTACTCAATTAAATCTACAAAACTTCAGGAGTATACCTGTAACACTTGTTCTTGGGTTATCTATTTTCTATATCTCTTTGCCATTTTTTTTATTTGCCATATATGTCTCTCAATGTTGAGAATTCCAGAATGACTCGTTGCTTGTGAAATGAAATCTGTAATATTCTTTGCTCATTGCAATAAATATGAGACGGACTCTTAAAGCCCAACACTTCTGTCAAAAAAAGGAGGAAAGGTCAAACCGTATAAGAATTAATTAGTATGTATATTACTGTTGGAAGGTTTCTTTTGTAAGAATTTTATAGAAAATTGATTGTTAACTCAAGTTTTTAATGACCAGACATGGGTTAGGAATACTAAGGGGCATTTCATTGGACAGTCAGCAAAACCAAAGCCAACTTTTTACAAAATACAAAATTATCGATCAAGTTCTAATTTTTATTGCGTCCTCGCCCTTCAAGTTCTTTGTTGATACAGTGAAAGCCAATGCTTTTAAATAGCATAAATCCTCAAACACACTTTCACCTCTTCCTTTAGGTGATCAGGGGATTCTCCTTCATTATTCTACTCAAACAAATAAAGGACACTATTTCCCTTCTAAACTTGGGAATTTTTTTTTGTTTGTTTTTCCTATTTGGTGGGGGGGGGGGGGGAGATATAAATACTGATGTGCAGACATTTGCCAGTCCGCATGGAACATTCGCCGGCATTTGGATACCATTCACTGTTCAACGACTGCAGTTGGAGTAGAGAGGAGGTATTGATTTGGGTTAAGGTAACATGAGACTGAAGAAGGATAGAAGGGTGTTTATCTCCAAACTTAACGGTAGTGGATGGTTTTAGGTAGTTTTTATAGTTAGTGATAATTCAAGGTAGTTTCTTATAATTTAGAATGCATGGAGTAGCTTTTCAATAAAATGCAGTTAACGCTTGTAAGGTCATGATAGTTTCTAATGAAAGGCATCCTAGTAGGTTTGAAAGCAACTAGTAATTAGGGCATTCCATCGGATATGGATCGGCTATGTGCATTCCCATATCCATATCTACTTATTAGTTTCAAGTACATACATACAGACATAGTTTGGAAACAAAAATTAATAACCTTATTTGATAAAATGGAATATGGATACGCGGATATGAGAGGGGCAAATATGGATGCGGATTGAATATAAGTACAAAATATATACAAGGTCAGACAAAAATGAATGTGGAGTGAAAATATGCATGTAAGTGATACATATTAGAAATGAATGAGGACAAATTAAATATGAGTACTCAAGAGTATTTGAAACATATTTGCTGTTATTGAATGTCATATGAATGTATGAATATGTTAAAAGAAATATTAAATACATATATTATATATCTTGTTAGCCTATTATGCATATCCTGAAACAAAAATTATAACATAGCATGTTAAAACATTATTTTAGATGCATAACTTCTAGTACATATAAAATAACAAATTAATATATTATTTAATTAAACATAAATAACTAGAAATTTAATTTAAATGATATATATAACACTTTATATGTCTACAGATATCTGTAGTCGAATCCATATCAGTATCTGGATTAAGGTATTCTGGACATCGATACGAGTATCCAAATAATATGAACAAAACTGGATCCGTATCCAAACATATTCAAATATATATCCATGTCTGTATCCATATCCAACAGAAAATAAAAATTTATATCCGTATTTGAAAAAATTCGGATTCAGATCCGGATAGATATCCGAATCCAAATGCAACCCTAATTGCAAGCCATAGTTGTTTCGAAAATTCTCTACTTATTTTTTGTATGAGAAAATATATTTTATTACTATGGAAAGAAATATAGAAAACCTCATAAAATGATAATGAAGTTCTCTTTAACACTATCCTATTCATCAGCCAGCTTGCAATTTCTTTTCATGAACAGCTTCTTTCTAACTACTGTAAAGTGTAAACTTTCATTTCATTTCAGATTATCTTCTATTATGTAGATTGATTGTGCTTTAACTCTATTTCTGCATACCTATGTACTACTCTTTTGATCTTCTCCCTCTCGCATACAATTTTTTCATTATTTTTGCTGCAGATTCCTTCCAGAAATCTCCTGATCTTCTCTCCTCAGCCTCCCTCTGTTCTTCCTTTTCCTCCTGAATACAATTCCTTCTCTTACACTGTTGGCGTAAAAAATTACACCCTATTGACCAAAAGTCAAAAGGACAAAGTCAAAGTCAAACCCCAAACAAGTGGGCCCAAGCCAAACTCAAGTCAAGTGGGCCAAAGCTGGGTCCAAGCTCAAGCATGGGGGTCGGCCCATGCCAAGGAAGAAATATAATAAATAGGTTTATTATGTAATTTGGTAAAAATAAATGGAAGAGAAATGGGCAAAAGCCAATTTTGTAAAGCCCAAGGGCTAAGGTGCAAAAGTATGCACATAAGATAGGAAAATAGGCAAAACGCCAATTTGTAAAGCCTAAGAGCTCAAGTGCAAAATGTAAGGGGTATTTAAACCCCACCGAAAATAAAAATGAGAATAACTTCTTCTCATTCTATTCTTTCTAGGATTTTGAGACTCCATCAAGAAAGAGACAAGTCTCTTTCTTCTTCATCTTCTTCCTCAAAGAGAGAGACCCAAAAGGGATCTCTCTCATCTCCTTCATCTCCTTCCTCGATACAACCTATCAAAGGAGAATCCATCTCTTTTGGAAAACTCCATCTCAAGAACTCAAGATCCAAGACCAAAGAAAAAAGCAACCTTTCATTATCAAACTTTTAGAACAAGAGAGAAGCACTCTCGGGGGCTTTCGTCCCAAGCAAACATATATTCGAACAAATGAACTAAGTGAAAGCCCTCGGTTTTCACCATGTTTGCGCCGGATCTCCCACGAGATCCATGGGAACGTGGGTCGCAACCCATGTTCCCCCATCAAAACATGAACACGGGACACACCCGTTCAGCTTCGAGATCTCCTTCAAAGGGATCTTCTTACTCTGGAAACCTCTCAAAGGGGTTTCTGCCTTCGAGACCCCTCTCAATAGGGGTCCGCCTTCGAGACCCCCCTCAAGGGATCCCATCTTTGGGGCACCTCCCGAGTCCCTGCTTTCGGGATCCCTCAAGGGATCCCCGGCTTTCGGGACCCCCCTCAAAGGGGGTTCCCACCTTCAGAAAGGCCTCCCGAACTCGAGAGACCACCTCTCTCACCTCCCTTAAAATAAAATTTTGTTTCGGGACACTGCCTTAAGCCCCGCAAGGGGGCTGCTAGCCCCCTTGACCTCAGCATGCTGACCGGGCAGCGAAACCCCCGCACGCTAACCGGACAGCAGGACCCCCATGTGATGGCTCCCGATATGTTCAAGCACCCTCAAAAATTATTTTCAAACATGACTCCACACACACAAAACTCATATTTCACATTGAGTTTGCATGATCCGCATGACCCGTTAATCGAAGGTTTTCTCACCTCAAAGCGAGGGATAATTAACGTCAGCTTTGTCCGCGGCTGCTGGAAATTAGAATCCTCACGATCAATAAACCTCTGCCCACTATCAAGCAGGGGGAATCTGTACACGCCTGAAACACGTGCGCATCCTATCTCAATGGGATGACGAAAAACACTATACAAACACTTCAGATTATCTTCTATTATGTAAGATTGATTGTGCTTTAACTCTGTTTCTGCATACCTTTGTACTACTCTTTTGTTCTTCTCCCTCCCGCATACAATTTTTTCATTATTTTTGCTGCAGATGCCTTCCAGAAATCTCCTGATCTTCTCTATTCTCAGCCTTCCTCTATTATTCTTTTTCCTCCTGAATACAATTCCTTCTTTAACATCTTTTTTTTAAAAGAATTATAAATTTTTTGCATCTCCTCCACAGAAATAGATAACTGAGTTTGGCTATATTCTCTGGCGGATTAGGGGATCTTATTTTCTAATCCAACAAATTGCTAGGACACAAGAATGCAACAAAGACGGACAGTTCTAAGTTGTGTTCTGGACATGACAGAAGGAACTAGACGACACTTTCGGAGCACCAACAAGACTTGATTCCTCTCAGTCTAAGACCTAGAAATGAAAGCTTTACTATTCATGAGTCACAGCTAATGTTGGGACCTACTCATGCTAGACAATGCCTCAAGCAAAAGGGTTTGGATTGACAACAAATATGACATAAATATATCTATGTACAAGTCTGGTATCAACGCACAAAATAATGATAAAACAATTGATCTATTATTCTATTTGTAAAAAATAAGCTCAAACTTACTTTAGTAATGTGCATTGAGAAAATAAGGTATAATGTTGATAAATGTGCATACAGACACAAGGGTTGACATGTTAATCTTGGCCATGAACGGATGTGTAATATTCTACTCGGGGAAGTGTCATACATTTCATAAACCAACTCCCTTTGATGAAAAGGCGAGGAAAGCTGAAAGTATAAACAAGCACACACATGTATTTGTGTATGTGTTGCAGAGAGGGAGGAGAGATGCAGAGTGGGAATTAAAGACCCAGAAAAGTCCCATCTCAACAACTGAAAGGATAGAAATTAGCAATGTCCAAAAGTTTCCAGCTCAACAGTATATTAGCGAATAATAGACGAGATGAGTTTGCTAATAAATAGCCCCAATAGCAGGCACCTATAAACAGTTTTCTATAACACGGTAAATTGTACATGCTCCAATAATTTGACACAAAAATCAAGATCACACTATACAATGATATGAAAATTTAAAATAAGTCAACTAAATAAAGTGCAGGACAAATCATACCATATGTGATATTTTAGCAGAAGGCGTGGCCTCGGAAGAATTGCCTGATGGCAAGCATTCAATGCTTGGAAATTGTTCCTTCCTTTCCCAATTTGAAACAAGAGATCTCGTCCTCCCTAAACAGTTCCAAGAGTTATATTATGAAGAAAACACAATTTATTCACAGGCATCAGCTGCTAATATTGGCAAAATGCGTACCTCCTTTTGGAACATCCACAAAAGTTGTATGTCTGGGTTTATGTACTCGGATGTCATCTAACACAACAAAAGCACAAAAGAAAATTATTATATCATTTAGAATTGTCAATTATTTTCAGTCTAGCTAGTAAAGCAATTGCAGTAAATAGGTTTTCCATTCACACGAAGTAATCTTACAACAAAAAATAAGCATACACCAGTAGACATTTTTTATCGATTTTTTTTTGCACGCAAGAAAATATAAAATCTATATAGCCACATAAATGATCACACTGCAAGCTCTACAAAAATAACCTTATAGTTCACAAGGAGGCAAAGATATTAAGCAACAGCTAAAAAAGGCATCTAACTCCAAGCCAGAATCACAATAGTTAGGAGTTTGTCCTCCATTTTTTACCAAATTTCAAGGAACTTAAACCCTCTTGTTCACATAAAAGAGAAACTCTATGCAGAACCTCCTGAATTTTGTCGTCTCTTATACATGCTTTATGTTTGCACTAAATGACAATAGCCACTAGACAAATTACTAGACTTGGACAACTATCTCCTAACATTTACATTCAATAAAAGCAGCCAGGAGTTCGGACATCTGTGGCATTTTAAATTGTGCTTTTGCTTTGGAAAGCCATGGTAAATTTAGGTGCAAAATGTCCACTAAATTCAATCAACAGCAAATGCTCAAACCACTGTTCGAAAGTTTTGGCATTTTAAATTGTGCTTATGCTTTGAAAGCCATGATAAATTTAGGCGAAAAATGCCCACTAAATTCAATCAACATCAAACTGCTCAAACCAGTGTCTAAAAGTTGTGGACCTTGCTCTAGTAGTTTCAATAACTAATCATGTCTAGATGACACCACAAAACATGCATAAAATCATGATACATTGTAATTATTCGTGCATTTTATGAGTAGCGATCAATTTATCAATCATGAAACTTGAGGATGAGTAATGTTTCAATAGCATGTACCCTCAATGTCATAGTGATGAAATCATTTTCATTCCAATCTAAAATTGGCATTTGCACTGTTAGAATAACGAGAATAACACACCTAATTGCATGAGAGGTATTATGGAATTTTTGCATTTTTCTGTCGTATATATAAATGAGTGGAGAAGGGGTTAATCCCTAGCCCTTGTTCACCGCCGAAAGACGGATCGGGACGTTGAGACGTCTGGCCTGAATTTTGGGAGCATATGCTATTTGGATTTATCCATCCACCTCTCCGAAAATACCAAGTTGATTTATGGCACCATATATCGGAGATTTGGACGGATGCGGCCGTTGTAGCAGACTTAATCAGATTCCCCCACTTTATGAGAGGGTTTTGACTGTGGGGACGCTCTTCCCTGCAGAGGCAAGCTCCTGCAGTTAATTACGTTACCGTGTTGCGATAACCATTTTCTCCTGCTCCGGCAGTTCACTTCGTGTCGTGTGTGTTTTTGTTGGTTTTGGTTACCCGTGGATTATATACGGAGACTAGTTTATGTTATCGCCCGTAGGACGCGGATTAGTCCAAATCCGTATATTTTAGATTTGGGCTTGGGTAAAGAATTTGCTTGACAGGATCCACGTTGGTAGCTTGGTTTGCCAACGGGAGTGAACTTAGAACGCATATCTCATATAAATGAGGTCCATCAGTTCACGGGATATTTGGGTTTGATCTAAAGATCGTTAGTCATATTTGAGACTAAAATCAACTTAGAAACAAATGAGCATACGGGCTCAATTATTTTAGTTTAAGGACATCACGGTATGTTAGTTCCCTGTTTGGGATGAATATTAGTTTAAGGACATTTCGGTCCAATGTCCATCTTGCGCGTACGTGTATTTGTTACGTGGCGGAGTAAACGATGATAACATGGAATGCGCCCAAGTTTGGGGTGCGATCCGATTTGAGATGTGCATGTCAATTTGAAAGTGTATCAATGTAGGATATATCATTCCTTATCTTGACGAAATTTTATATCAAGTTAGGACGAGAAAGGAGTTGTTGGTTGTCGGCACCCGCCACCACTCTGACGACATATATCAGAGATGTGGAAAGATGTACCCTTGAACCAAATCCCGTATTTAAGAGAAAAGATCATGTTAGCCTTATTTAAGACTACGATTATCTTAGGAGATAATGGGATGAATATCATTTTGGATATCATCAATGAAAGATCATTAGTCATTTTTGAGACTAGGATCAGTTTGGAAATCACGAGCATATGGGCTTGCTGGAAGAATCAAAGAGGTTTAACCTAAGGAAACAACCAATTTAGGCTAAGACTGGGTTTCCGTACTACCCGACAGTGCTAAGCACTCAGTTATACAGCGCCCACGTGTGTTTCACGTAAAGCGCTGAAATAGTGCTAAGCACTAGCGTTTTGTGGCGCCCACATGTGTTTCACGTGAAGCGTTGCTCTAGTGCTAAGCACTAGCTTTTTGTAGCGTCCACGTGCGTTTCACGTGAGGCGCTATGTAATCTGGCCTTGAGCGCTCACGTATTTTTCGCGTGAGGCGCCGAGTTCTTTTGGAGATTTAATCTCTGTTGATATTTTTTAGAAAACTTAAATATCTATTAATGGTATTTTGACAAATAATGATCACCAAAATCATTATTTTGAAGATCTGAGATAATATTCTTTAAGAACTAAGTTCTTGATTTGAAAGAACTAAGTTCTTGGAGTATTGTGAACTCCGTGTTTTCCATATTCATATTTTCAGAGAGGTTAAACCTTTTTTAATGGTGTTTTGACCATTAAGGATCACCAAGATCACTATTTTGAGGATCTTGGATCGGATTCTTTAAAGAACTAAGTTCTTGATTTGAAGGAACTAAGTTCCTGGAATATTATGGACTCCGTGTTTTTTTATGTTTTTGTATCCATGCTCTTCTCTGAATCTTTGATTCTCAAGAACAAGATCTTCCCGATGAGAATTAAATTCTCAACTTGTGTGAGACTTGCCTTGTGGATCTTAGATCTATAGAAAGAACTAAGTTCTTTTAAAAGGGTTAAACCCTTAGATGTGATATGATAGGTAAAGGAGATATTTTGATCTCTTCATTTTTCTTTACTTAGGGCTTTTAGGAGGGAGATCTTCTTCTTTGAGAGAATTAAATTCTCCGTTGTTTTTAGAGCCTTTTGTATTTTTACAAAAGCTTATGGGGGTCTCCTTTTTTCTTCTTTCGATTAATCTCTTTACTCCTATTTATAGGAGAAGAGAAAAAATCAATTTGTTGATAAGATCCCTCATTGAGAGATCATGAATGTTTTCAAAATCGATCCAATCGATCTTTTAGATCAACCGATGAATTTTATTCACCGTTAGATTTTTAATCCAAAGACTCTCTATTTAACAGAGAAATTTCTTGTTTGTTTAACAAGATTAGGAAATATTTTCCTAAGATAGAATTTTATTCTATCATATGAATATTTTGTTGGCTTAACAAGATTAGAATTTTATCCATTCATATGAATATCTCGTTAGTTTAACAAGATTATGAATATATTTTCCTAATATAGAATTTAATTCTGTTATATTAATATCTTGTTAATTTAACAAGATTAGAATTTTATTCCAACATAGAATTTAATTCTATCATATGAATATCTTGTTAGTTTTTTTCCTAAAATAGAATTTTATTCTATCAGATGATTTAATTGGTGCTATTTTATCACCATTGGATTTTGAATCCAAGATTCTCTGTTAGAGAAAAATCTTTCAATATTAGAAAGATGAAGGAATATATTTTCTAAATAGAATTTAATTCTACCATTTGATAATTTTAAGTCAGATCCAACGGCACCCTGTTTAACAGAGAATATTCGATCAGGGAGATATCTTTTCCCTAATAAAATTTAATTCTATCATTTTGATGATTTATTATCACCATTGGATCTTTTGATCCAACAGCTCTGTTAAACAAAGAATATCCCAGATTTTAGAGAAATATTCCCTATGTAGAATTTAATTCTATCTTCTTTAATTTGGGTGCTGACGCTCACGTGTTATGCACGTGGGCATCGCCTAACAATTTAATTGTTTTATAAATAGTACGTCGGCACTCACGTGTGTTCCACGTGAGGCGCCACTACAGGATTTAATCCTAAAGAGGCTGGCGCTAGCGCTCATGTGGGGAGCAAGTGAGATGCTGCCTCGTTAAAATTTAACAAAACTTGGCTCTTTTTACAGGCGCTCATGTGCTTTGCATATTGGCGCCCATATGAACTTCACGTGCGGCGCCACCATATGATTTAATCCTATCTGAGGTGATAGTTACATGCTTTGCATGTAGGTGCACGTGTTTAACACGTGGAGATTTCCCTTTAATTTTATAAGGGAACAGCAAGCTCTGAGCCAAAAAATATGGCGGAAACCTTTTTAATGGTGTTTTGACCATTAAGGATCACCAAGATCACTATTTTAAGGATCGTGGATCGGATTCTTTAAAGAACTAAGTTCTTGATTTGAAGGAACTAAGTTCCTGAAGTATTATGGACTCCATGTTTTTTTATGTTCTTGTATCCATGCTCTCCTCTGAATCTTTGATTCTCAAGAACAAGATTTTCCCGATGAGAATTAAATTCTCAACTTGTGGGAGACTTGCCTTGTAGATCTTAGATCCATAGAAAGAACTAAATTATCTTAAAAGGGTTAAACCCTTAGATGTGATATGATAGGTAAAGGAGATATTTTGATCTCTTCATTTTTCTTTACCTAGGGATTTTAGGAAGGAGATCTTCTTCCTTGAGAGAATTAAATTCTCCGTAGTTTTTAGAGCCTTCTGTATTTTTACAGAAGCTTATGGGGGGTCTCCGCTCCTTTTTTTCTTCTTTCGATTAATCTCTTTGCTCCTATTTACATGAGAACAGAAAAATTCAATTTGTTGAGAAGATCCCTCATTGAGAGATAATGAATGTTTTCATAATCGATCCAATTGATCTTTTAGATCAACCGGTGAATTTTATTTACCGTTGGATTTTTAATCCAAAGACTCTCTGTTTAACATAGAAAATTTCTTGTTTATTTAACAAGATTAGGAAATATTTTCCTAAGATAGACAAGATTAGGAAAATATTTTCCTAAAATAGAATTTTATTCTATCAGATGATTTAATTGGTGATATTTTATCACCATCAAATTTTGAATCCAAGATTCTCTGTTAAAGAAAGATCTTTCCATATTAGAAAGATCAAGAAATATATTTTCTAGATAGAATTTAATTCTATCATTTGATAATTTTAAATCAGATCCAACGGCACCCTGTTTAACAGAGAATATTCGATCAGGGAGATATCTTTTCCCTAATAAAATTTAATTCTATCATTTTGATGATTTATTATCACCATTGGATCTTTTGATCCAACGGCTCTCTTTAACAGAGAATATCCCAGATTTTAGAGAAATATTCCCTATATAGAATTTAATTCTAACTTCTTTAATTTGGGTGCTGACGCTCACGTCTCATGCACGTGGGCAATGCCTAAGAATTTAATTGTTTTATAAATAGTACGTCGGCACTCACGTGTGTTCCACGTGAGGCGCCACTACAGGATTTAATCGTAACAGAGGCTGGCGCTAGCGCTCACGTGGGAAGCACGTGAGACGCTGCCTCGTTAAAACTTAACAGAGCATGGCTCATTTTACAGGCGCTCATGTGCTTTGCATATTGGCGCCCATGTGAACTTCACGTGCGGCGCCACCATAAGATTTAATCCTAACTGAGGTGATAGTTACATGCTTTGCATGTGGATGCACGTGTTTAACACGTGGAGGTTTCCCTTTAATTTTTTAAGGGAACAGCAAGCTCTGAACCAAAAAAGTTGGCGGAAACCTTTTTTAATGGTGTTTTGATCATTAAGGATCACCAAGATCACTATTTTGAGGATCTTGGATCGGATTCTTTAAAGAACGAAGTTCTTGATTTGAAGGAACTAAGTTCCTGAAGTATTATGGACTCCATGTTTTTTTATGTTCTTGTATCCATGCTCTCCTCTGAATCTTTGATTCTCAAGAACAAGATCTTACCGATGAGAATTAAATTCTCAACTTGTGGAAGACTTTTCTTGTGGATCTTAGATCCATAGAAAGAACTAAGTTCTTTTAAAAGGGTTAAACCCTTAGATGTGATATGATAGATAAAGTAGATATTTTGATCTCTTCATTTTTCTTTACCTAGGGCTTTTAGGAGGGAGATCTTCTTCTTTGAGAGAATTAAATTCTCCGTAATTTTTAGAGCCTTCTGTATTTTTACAGAAGCTTATGGCGGGGTCTCCTCTCCTTTTTTTCTTCTTTCGATTAATCTCGTTGCTCCTATTTATAGGAGAAGAGAAAAAATCAATTTGTTGAGAAGATCCCTCATTGAGAGATCATGAATGTTTTCATAATCGATCCAATTGATCTTTTAGATCAACCGGTGAATTTTATTCACCGTTGGATTTTTAATCCAAAGACTCTCTGTTTAACAGAGAAAATTTCCTGTTTGTTTAACAAGATTAGAAAATATTTTCCTAAGATAGAATTTTATTCTATTATATGAATATCTTGTTAGTTTAACAAGATTAGAATTTTATTCTATCATATGAATATCTCGTTAGTTTAACAAGATTATGAATATATTTTCCTAATATAGAATTTAATTCTGTTATATTAATATCTTGTTAATTTAACAAGATTAGAATTTAATTCTATCATATGAATATCTTGTTAGTTTAACAAAATTAGAATTTTATTCTATCACAGATGATTTAATTGGTGCTATTTTATTACCATTGGATTTTGAATCCAAGATTCTCTGTTAGAGAAAGATCTTTCCATATTAAAAAGATCAAGGAATATATTTTCTAAATAGAATTTAATTCTACCATTTGAAAATTTTAAGTCAGATCCAACGGCACCCTGTTTAACAGAGAATATTAGATCAGGGAGATATCTTTTTCCCTAATAAAATTTAATTCTATCATTTTGATGATTTATTATCACCATTGGATCTTTTGATCCAACGGCTCTGTTTAACATAGAATATCCAAGATTTTAGAGAAATATTTCCTATGTAGAATTTAATTCTACCTTCTTTAATTTGGGTGCTGACGCTCACGTGTTATGCACGTGGGTATCGCCTAAGAATTTAATTGTTTTATAAATAGTACGCCGGCACTCACGTGTGTTCCACGTGAGGCGCCACTACAGGATTTAATCCTAACAGAGGCTGGCGCTAGCGCTCATGTGGGGAGCACGTGAGACGCTGCCTCGTTAAAATTTAACAGAGCTTGGCTCTTTTTACAGGCGCTCATGTGCTTTGCATATTGGCGCCCATATGAACTTTACGTGCGGCGCCACCATAGGATTTAATCCTATCTGAGATGATAGTTACATGCTTTGCATGTGGGTGCACGTGTTTAACACGGTGCACGTGTTTAACACGTGGAGGTTTCCCTTTAATTTTATAAGGGAACAGCAAGCACTGATCCAAAAATTTTGGCGGAAACCTTTTTTAATGGTGTTTTGACCATTAAGGATCACCAAGATCACTATTTTGAGGATCTTGGATCGGATTCTTTAAAAAACTAAGTTCTTGATTTGAAGGAACTAAGTTTCTGGAGTATTATGGACTCCATATTTTTTTATGTTCTTGTATCCATGCTCTCCTCTGAATCTTGGATTCTCAAGAACAAGATCTTCCCGATGAGAATTAAATTCTCAACTTGTGGAAGACTTTTCTTGTGGATATTAGATCCATAGAAAGAACTAAGTTATTTTAAAAGGGTTTAACCCTTTGATGTGATATGATAGGTAAAAGAGATATTTTTTTTACCTAGGGCTTTTAAGAGGGAGATCTTCTTCTTTGAGAGAATTAAATTCTCCGTTGTTTTTAGAGCTTTCTGTATTTTTACAGAAGCTTATGGGGGTCTCCTCTCCTTTTTTTTCTTCTTTCGATTAATCTCTTTGCTCCTATTTATAGGAGAAGAGAAAAAATCAATTTGTTGAGAAGATCTCTCATTGAAAGATCATGAATGTTTTCATAATCGATCTAATTGATCTTTTAGATCAACCGGTGAATTTTATTCACCGTTGGATTTTTAATCCAAAAACTCTCTGTTTAACAGAGAAAATTTCTTGTTTGTTTAACAAGATTATGAAATATTTTTCTTAAGATAGAATTTTATTCTATCATATGAATATCTTGTTCGTTTAAGAAGATTAGAATTTTATTCTATCATATGAATATCTCGTTCGTATAAGAAGATTAGAATTTTATTCTATCATATGAATATCTCGTTCGTTTAACAAGATTAGGAATATATTTTCCTAATATAGAATTTAATTCCGTTATGTGAATATCTTATTAATTTAACAAGATTAGGAAAATATTTTCCTAAAATAGAATTTTATTCTATCAGATGATTTAATTGGTGATATTTTATCACCATTGGATTTTGAATCCAATATTCTCTGTTAGAGAAAGATCTTTCCAAATTAGAAAGATCAAGAAATATAATTTCTAAATAGAATTTAATTCTATCATTTGATTATTTTAAATCAGATCCAACGGCACCCTGTTTAACAGAGAATATTCGATCGCGGAGATATCTTTTCCCCAAAAAAAATTTAATTCTATTATTTTGATGATTTATTATCACCATTGGATCTTTTGATCCAACGGCTCTGTTTAACAGAGAATATACCAGATTTTAGAGAAATATTTTCTATGTAGAATTTAATTCTACCTTCTTTAATTTGGGTGCTGACGCTCACGTGTCATGCACGTGGGCACCGCCTAAGAATTTAATTGTTTTATAAATAGTACGCTGGCACTCACGTGTGTTCCACGTGAGGCGCCACTACAGGATTTAATCCTAACAGATGCTGGTGCTAGCGCTCACGTGGGGAGCACGTGAGACGCTGCCTCATTAAAATTTAACAGAGCTTGGATTTTTTTACAGGCGCTCATGTGCTTTGCATATTGGCGCCCATGTGAACTTCACATGTGGCGCCACCATAGGATTTAATCCTATCTGAGGTCATAGTTACATGCTTTGCATGTGGGTGCACGTGTTTAACACGTGGAGATTTCCCTTTAATTTTATAAGGGAACAGCAAGCTCTGAGCCAAAAATTTTGGCGGAAACCTTTTTTAATGGTATTTTGACCATTAAGGATCACCAAGATCACTATTTTGATGATCTTTGATCTGATTCTTTAAAGAACTAAGTTCTTGATTTGAAGGACTAAGTTCTTGGAGTATTATGGACTCCATGTTTTTTTTATGTTCTTGTATCCATGCTCTCCTCTGAATCTTTGATTCTCAAGAACAAGATCTTCCCGATGAGAATTAAATTCTCAACTTGTGGGAGATTTGCCTTGTGGATCTTAGATCCATAGAAAGAACTAAATTCTCTTAAAAGGGTTAAACCCTTAGATGTGATATGATAGGTAAAGAAGATATTTTGATCTCTTCATTTTTCTTAACCTAGGGCTTTTAGGAGGGAGATCTTCTTCTTTGAAAGAATTAAATTCTCCGTTGATTTTAGAGCCTTCTATATTTTTACAGAAGCTTATGGGGGGTCTCCTTTCCTTTTTTTCTTCTTTCGATTAATCTTTTTGCTCATATTTATAGAAGAAGAGAAAAAATCAATTTGTTGAGAAGATCCCTCACTGAAAGATCATGAATGTTTTCATAATCGATCCAATTGATCTTTTAGATCAACCGGTGAATTTTATTCACCGTTGGATTTTTAATCCAAAGACTCTTGGTTTAACCGAGAAAATTTCTTGTTTGTTTAACAAGATTAGGAAATATTTTCCTAAGATGGAATTTTATTCTATCATATGAATATCTTGTTAGTTTAACAAGATTAGAATTTTATTCATTCATATGAATATCTCGCTAGTTTAACAAGATTATGAATATATTTTCCTAATATAGAATTTAATTCTGTTATATTAATATCTTGTTAATTTAACAAGACAGAGAATTTAATTCTATCATATGAATATCTTGTTAGTTTAACAAAATTAGAATTTAATTCTATCATATGAATATCTTGTTAGTTTAACAAAATTAGAATTTTATTCTATCATATGAATATCTTGTTAGTTTAACAAGATCAGGAATATATTTTCCTAATATAGAATTTAATTCCATCATATGAATATCTTGTTAATTTAACAAGATCGGGAAAATATTTTCCTAAACTAGAATTTTATTCTATCAGATGATTTAATCGGTGTTATTTTATCACCATTGGATTTTGAATCCAAGATTCTCTGTTAAAGAAAGATCTTTCCATATTAGAAAGATCAAGGAATATATTTTCTAAATAGAATTTAATTCTATCATTTGATAATTTTAAGTCAGATCCAACGGCACCCAGTTCAACAGAGAATATTTGATCAGGGAGATTTCTTTTCCCCAATAAAATTTAATTCTATCATTTTGATGATTTATTATCACCATTGGATCTTTTGATCCAACGGCTCTGTTTAACAGAGAATATCCCAGATTTTAGAGAAATATTCCCTATGTAGAATTTAATTCTACCTTCTTTAATTTGGGTGCTGACGCTCACGTGTTATGCACGTGGGCACCGCCTAAGAATTTAATTGTTTTATAAATAGCACGCCGGCACTCACGTGTGTTCCACGTAAGGCGCCACTACAGGATTTAATCCTAACAAAAGCTGGCGCTAGCGCTCACGTGGGGAGCACGTGAGATGCAGCCTCGTTAAAATTTAACAGAGCTTGGCTCTTTTTACAGGCGCTCATGTGCTTTGCATTTTGGCGTCCATGTGTACTTCACGTGCGACGCCACCATAGGATTTAATCCTATCTGAGATGATAGTTGCATGCTTTGCATGTGGGTGCACGTGTTTAACACGTGGAGGTTTCCCTTTAATTTTATAAGGGAACAGCAAGCTCTGAGCCAAAAATTTTGGCGGAAACCTTTTTTAATGGTGTTTTGACCATTAAGAATCACCAAGATCACTATTTTGAGGATCTTGGATTGGATTCATTAAAAAACTAAGTTCTTGATTTGAAGGAACTAAGTTTCTGAAGTATTATGGACTCCATGTTTTTTTATGTTCTTGTATATATGCTCTCCTCTGAATCTTTGATTCTCAAGAACAAGATCTTCCCGATAAAAATTAAATTTTTAACTTGTGGAAGACTTGTCTTGTGGATCTTAGATACATAGAAAGAACTAATTTCTTTTAAAAGGGTTAAACCCTTAGATGTGATATGATAGGTAAAGGAGATATTTTGATCTCTTCATTTTTCTTTACCTAGAGCTTTTAGGAGGGAGATCTTCTTCTTTGAGAGAATTAAATTCTCCGTTGTTTTTAGAGCCTTCTTTATTTTTACAGAAGCTTATAGGGGGTCTCCTCTCCTTTTTTTCTTCTTTCGATTAATCTCTTTGCTCCTATTTATAGGAGAAGAGAAAAAATCAATTTGTTGAGAAGATCCCTCATTGAGAGATCATGAATGTTTTCATAATCGATCCAATTAATCTTTTAGATCAACCGGTGAATTTTATTCACCGTTGGATTTTTAATCCAAAGACTCTCTGTTTAACAGAGAAAATTTCTTGTTTGTTTAACAAGATTAGGAAATATTTTTCTAAGATAGAATTTTATGATAGAATTCTATCATATGAATATCTTGTTCGTTTAACAAGATTAGAATTTTATTCTATCATATGAATATCTCGTTAGTTTAACAAGATTATGAATATATTTTCCTAATATAGAATTTAATTCTGTTATAATAATATCTTGTTAATTTAACAAGATTAGAATTTTATTCCAACATAGAATTTAATTCTATCATATGAATATCTTGTTAGTTTAATAAAATTAGAATTTTATTCTATCATATGAATATCTTGTTAGTTTAACAAGATTAGGAATATATTTTCCTAATATAGAATTTAATTCCGTTATATGAATATCTTGTTAATTTAACAAGATGAGGAAAATATTTTCCTAAAATAGAATTTTATTCTATTAGATGATTTAATTGGTGATATTTTATCACCATTGGATTTTGAATCCAAGATTCTCTGTTAGAGAAAGATCTTTCCATATTAGAAAGATCAAGGAATATATTTTCTAAATAGAATTTAATTCTATCATTTGATAATTTTAAATCAGATCCAACGGCACCCTGTTTAACAGAGAATATTCGATCAGGGAGATACCTTTTCCCTAATAAAATTTAATTCTATCATTTTGATGATTTATTATCACCATTGGATCTTTTGATCCAACGGCTCTGTTTAACAGAGAATATCCTAGATTTTAGAGAAATACTCCCTATGTACAATTTAATTCTACATTCTTTAATTTGGATGCTGACGCTCACGTGTCATGCACGTGGACACCGCCTAAGAATTTAATTGTTTTATAAATACTACGCCGGAACTCACGTGTGTTCCACGTGAGGCGCCACTACGGGATTTAATCCTAACAGAGGCTGGCGCTAGCGCTCACATGGGAAGCACGTGAGACGCTGCCTCATTAAAATTTAACAGAGCTTGGCTCTTTTTACAGGTGCTCATGTGATTTGCATATTGGCGCCCATGTGAGCTTCACGTGCGGCGCCACCATAGGATTTAATCCTATCTGAGGTGATAGTTACATGCTTTGCATGTGGGTGCACATGTTTAACACGTAGAGGTTTCCCTTTAATTTTACAAGGGAACAGCAAGCTCTGAGCCAAAAATTTTGGCGGAAACCTTTTTTAATGGTGTTTTGACCATTAAGGATCACCAAGATCACTATTTTGAGGATCTTGGATCGGATTCTTTAAAGAACTAAGTTCTTGATTTGAAGGAACTAAGTTCCTGAAGTATTATGGACTCCATGTTTTTTTATGTTCTTGTATATATGGCTCTCCTCTGAATCTTTGATTCTCAAGAACAAGATCTTCCCGATAAAAATTAAATTTTTAACTTGTGGAAGACTTGTCTTGTGGATCTTAGATACATAGAAAGAACTAATTTCTTTTAAAAGGGTTAAACCCTTAGATGTGATATGATAGGTAAAGTAGATATTTTGATCTCTTCATTTTTCTTTAGCTAGAGCTTTTAGGAGGGAGATCTTCTTCTTTGAGAGAATTAAATTCTCCGTTGTTTTTAGAGCCTTCTTTATTTTTACAGAAGCTTATAGGGGGTCTCCTCTCCTTTTTTTCTTCTTTCGATTAATCTATTTGCTCCTATTTATAGGAGAAGAGAAAAAATCAATTTGTTGAGAAGATCCCTCATTGAGAGATCATGAATGTTTTCATAATCGATCCAATTAATCTTTTAGATCAACCGGTGAATTTTATTCACCGTTGGATTTTTAATCCAAAGACTCTCTGTTTAACAGAGAAAATTTCTTGTTTGTTTAACAAGATTAGGAAATATTTTTCTAAGATAGAATTCTATCATATGAATATCTTGTTCGTTTAACAAGATTAGAATTTTATTCTATCATATGAATATCTCGTTAGTTTAACAAGATTATGAATATATTTTCCTAATATAGAATTTAATTCTGTTATAATAATATCTTGTTAATTTAACAAGATTAGAATTTTATTCCAACATAGAATTTAATTCTATCATATGAATATCTTGTTAGTTTAATAAAATTAGAATTTTATTCTATCATATGAATATCTTGTTAGTTTAACAAGATTAGGAATATATTTTCCTAATATAGAATTTAATTCCGTTATATGAATATCTTGTTAATTTAACAAGATGAGGAAAATATTTTCCTAAAATAGAATTTTATTCTATCAGATGATTTAATTGGTGATATTTTATCACCATTGGATTTTGAATCCAAGATTCTCTGTTAGAGAAAGATCTTTCCATATTAGAAAGATCAAGGAATATATTTTCTAAATAGAATTTAATTCTATCATTTGATAATTTTAAATCAGATCCAACGGCACCCTGTTTAACAGAGAATATTCGATCAGGGAGATACCTTTTCCCTAATAAAATTTAATTCTATCATTTTGATGATTTATTATCACCATTGGATCTTTTGATCCAACGGCTCTGTTTAACAGAGAATATCCTAGATTTTAGAGAAATACTCCCTATGTACAATTTAATTCTACATTCTTTAATTTGGATGCTGACGCTCACGTGTCATGCACGTGGACACCGCCTAAGAATTTAATTGTTTTATAAATACTACGCCGGAACTCACGTGTGTTCCACGTGAGGCGCCACTACGGGATTTAATCCTAACAGAGGCTGGCGCTAGCGCTCACATGGGAAGCACGTGAGACGCTGCCTCATTAAAATTTAACAGAGCTTGGCTCTTTTTACAGGTGCTCATGTGATTTGCATATTGGCGCCCATGTGAGCTTCACGTGCGGCGCCACCATAGGATTTAATCCTATCTGAGGTGATAGTTACATGCTTTGCATGTGGGTGCACATGTTTAACACGTAGAGGTTTCCCTTTAATTTTACAAGGGAACAGCAAGCTCTGAGCCAAAAATTTTGGCGGAAACCTTTTTTAATGGTGTTTTGACCATTAAGGATCACCAAGATCACTATTTTGAGGATCTTGGATCGGATTCTTTAAAGAACTAAGTTCTTGATTTGAAGGAACTAAGTTCCTGAAGTATTATGGACTCCATGTTTTTTTATGTTCTTGTATATATGGCTCTCCTCTGAATCTTTGATTCTCAAGAACAAGATCTTCCCGATAAAAATTAAATTTTTAACTTGTGGAAGACTTGTCTTGTGGATCTTAGATACATAGAAAGAACTAATTTCTTTTAAAAGGGTTAAACCCTTAGATGTGATATGATAGGTAAAGTAGATATTTTGATCTCTTCATTTTTCTTTAGCTAGAGCTTTTAGGAGGGAGATCTTCTTCTTTGAGAGAATTAAATTCTCCGTTGTTTTTAGAGCCTTCTTTATTTTTACAGAAGCTTATAGGGGGTCTCCTCTCCTTTTTTTCTTCTTTCGATTAATCTATTTGCTCCTATTTATAGGAGAAGAGAAAAAATCAATTTGTTGAGAAGATCCCTCATTGAGAGATCATGAATGTTTTCATAATCGATCCAATTAATCTTTTAGATCAACCGGTGAATTTTATTCACCGTTGGATTTTTAATCCAAAGACTCTCTGTTTAACAGAGAAAATTTCTTGTTTGTTTAACAAGATTAGGAAATATTTTTCTAAGATAGAATTCTATCATATGAATATCTTGTTCGTTTAACAAGATTAGAATTTTATTCTATCATATGAATATCTCGTTAGTTTAACAAGATTATGAATATATTTTCCTAATATAGAATTTAATTCTGTTATAATAATATCTTGTTAATTTAACAAGATTAGAATTTTATTCCAACATAGAATTTAATTCTATCATATGAATATCTTGTTAGTTTAATAAAATTAGAATTTTATTCTATCATATGAATATCTTGTTAGTTTAACAAGATTAGGAATATATTTTCCTAATATAGAATTTAATTCCGTTATATGAATATCTTGTTAATTTAACAAGATGAGGAAAATATTTTCCTAAAATAGAATTTTATTCTATCAGATGATTTAATTGGTGATATTTTATCACCATTGGATTTTGAATCCAAGATTCTCTGTTAGAGAAAGATCTTTCCATATTAGAAAGATCAAGGAATATATTTTCTAAATAGAATTTAATTCTATCATTTGATAATTTTAAATCAGATCCAACGGCACCCTGTTTAACAGAGAATATTCGATCAGGGAGATACCTTTTCCCTAATAAAATTTAATTCTATCATTTTGATGATTTATTATCACCATTGGATCTTTTGATCCAACGGCTCTGTTTAACAGAGAATATCCTAGATTTTAGAGAAATACTCCCTATGTAGAATTTAATTCTACATTCTTTAATTTGGATGCTGACGCTCACGTGTCATGCACGTGGACACCGCCTAAGAATTTAATTGTTTTATAAATACTACGCCGGCACTCACGTGTGTTCCACGTGAGGCGCCACTACGGGATTTAATCCTAACAGAGGCTGGCGCTAGCGCTCACATGGGAAGCACGTGAGACGCTGCCTCATTAAAATTTAACAGAGCTTGGCTCTTTTTACAGGTGCTCATGTGATTTGCATATTGGCGCCCATGTGAGCTTCACGTGCGGCGCCACCATAGGATTTAATCCTATCTGAGGTGATAGTTACATGCTTTGCATGTGGGTGCACATGTTTAACACGTAGAGGTTTCCCTTTAATTTTACAAGGGAACAGCAAGCTCTGAGCCAAAAATTTTGGCGGAAACCTTTTTTAATGGTGTTTTGACCATTAAGGATCACCAAGATCACTATTTTGAGGATCTTGGATCGGATTCTTTAAAGAACTAAGTTCTTGATTTGAAGGAACTAAGTTCCTGAAGTATTATGGACTCCATGTTTTTTTATGTTCTTGTATATATGCTCTCCTCTGAATCTTTGATTCTCAAGAACAAGATCTTCCCGATGAAAATTAAATTTTTAACTTGTGGAAGACTTGTCTTGTGGATCTTAGATACATAGAAAGAACTAATTTCTTTTAAAAGGGTTAAACCCTTAGATGTGATATGATAGGTAAAGGAGATATTTTGATCTTTTCATTTTTCTTTACCTAGAGCTTTTAGGAGGGAGATCTTCTTCTTTGAGAGAATTAAATTCTCCGTTGTTTTTAGAGCCTTCTTTATTTTTACAGAAGCTTATAGGGGGTCTCCTCTCCTTTTTTTCTTCTTTCGATTAATCTCTTTGCTCCTATTTATAGGAGAAGAGAAAAAATCAATTTGTTGAGAAGATCCCTCATTGAGAGATCATGAATGTTTTCATAATCGATCCAATTAATCTTTTAGATCAACCGGTGAATTTTATTCACCGTTGGATTTTTAATCCAAAGACTCTCTGTTTAACAGAGAAAATTTCTTGTTTGTTTAACAAGATTAGGAAATATTTTTCTAAGATAGAATTTTATGATAGAATTCTATCATATGAATATCTTGTTCGTTTAACAAGATTAGAATTTTATTCTATCATATGAATATCTCGTTAGTTTAACAAGATTATGAATATATTTTCCTAATATAGAATTTAATTCTGTTATAATAATATCTTGTTAATTTAACAAGATTAGAATTTTATTCCAACATAGAATTTAATTCTATCAAATGAATATCTTGTTAGTTTAATAAAATTAGAATTTTATTCTATCATATGAATATCTTGTTAGTTTAACAAGATTAGGAATATATTTTCCTAATATAGAATTTAATTCCGTTATATGAATATCTTGTTAATTTAACAAGATTAGGAAAATATTTTCCTAAAATAGAATTTTATTCTATCAGATGATTTAATTGGTGATATTTTATCACCATTGGATTTTGAATCCAAGATTCTCTGTTAGAGAAAGATCTTTCCATATTAGAAAGATCAAGGAATATATTTTCTAAATAGAATTTAATTCTATCATTTGATAATTTTAAATCAGATCCAACGGCACCCTGTTTAACAGAGAATATTCGATCAGGGAGATACCTTTTCCCTAATAAAATTTAATTCTATCATTTTGATGATTTATTATCACCATTGGATCTTTTGATCCAACGGCTCTGTTTAACAGAGAATATCCTAGATTTTAGAGAAATACTCCCTATGTAGAATTTAATTCTACATTCTTTAATTTGGATGCTGACGCTCACGTGTCATGCACGTGGACACCGCCTAAGAATTTAATTGTTTTATAAATACTACGCCGGCACTCACGTGTGTTCCACGTGAGGCGCCACTACGGGATTTAATCCTAACAGAGGCTGGCGCTAGCGCTCACATGGGAAGCACGTGAGACGCTGCCTCATTAAAATTTAACAGAGCTTGGCTCTTTTTACAGGTGCTCATGTGATTTGCATATTGGCGCCCATGTGAGCTTCACGTGCGGCGCCACCATAGGATTTAATCCTATCTGAGGTGATAGTTACATGCTTTGCATGTGGGTGCACATGTTTAACACGTAGAGGTTTCCCTTTAATTTTACAAGGGAACAGCAAGCTCTGAGCCAAAAATTTTGGCGGAAACCTTTTTTAATGGTGTTTTGACCATTAAGGATCACCAAGATCACTATTTTGAGGATCTTGGATCGGATTCTTTAAAGAACTAAGTTCTTGATTTGAAGGAACTAAGTTCCTGAAGTATTATGGACTCCATGTTTTTTTATGTTCTTGTATATATGCTCTCCTCTGAATCTTTGATTCTCAAGAACAAGATCTTCCCGATGAAAATTAAATTTTTAACTTGTGGAAGACTTGTCTTGTGGATCTTAGATACATAGAAAGAACTAATTTCTTTTAAAAGGGCTAAACCCTTAGATGTGATATGATAGGTAAAGGAGATATTTTGATCTTTTCATTTTTCTTTACCTAGAGCTTTTAGGAGGGAGATCTTCTTCTTTGAGAGAATTAAATTCTCCGTTGTTTTTAGAGCCTTCTTTATTTTTACATAAGCTTATAGGGGGTCTCCTCTCCTTTTTTTCTTCTTTCGATTAATCTCTTTGCTCCTATTTATAGGAGAAGAGAAAAAATCAATTTGTTGAGAAGATCCCTCATTGAGAGATCATGAATGTTTTCATAATCGATCCAATTAATCTTTTAGATCAACCGGTGAATTTTATTCACCGTTGGATTTTTAATCCAAAGACTCTCTGTTTAACAGAGAAAATTTCTTGTTTGTTTAACAAGATTAGGAAATATTTTTCTAAGATAGAATTTTATGATAGAATTCTATCATATGAATATCTTGTTCGTTTAACAAGATTAGAATTTTATTCTATCATATGAATATCTCGTTAGTTTAACAAGATTATGAATATATTTTCCTAATATAGAATTTAATTCTGTTATAATAATATCTTGTTAATTTAACAAGATTAGAATTTTATTCCAACATAGAATTTAATTCTATCAAATGAATATCTTGTTAGTTTAATAAAATTAGAATTTTATTCTATCATATGAATATCTTGTTAGTTTAACAAGATTAGGAATATATTTTCCTAATATAGAATTTAATTCCGTTATATGAATATCTTGTTAATTTAACAAGATTAGGAAAATATTTTCCTAAAATAGAATTTTATTCTATCAGATGATTTAATTGGTGATATTTTATCACCATTGGATTTTGAATCCAAGATTCTCTGTTAGAGAAAGATCTTTCCATATTAGAAAGATCAAGGAATATATTTTCTAAATAGAATTTAATTCTATCATTTGATAATTTTAAATCAGATCCAACGGCACCCTGTTTAACAGAGAATATTCGATCAGGGAGATACCTTTTCCCTAATAAAATTTAATTCTATCATTTTGATGATTTATTATCACCATTGGATCTTTTGATCCAACGGCTCTGTTTAACAGAGAATATCCTAGATTTTAGAGAAATACTCCCTATGTAGAATTTAATTCTACATTCTTTAATTTGGATGCTGACGCTCACGTGTCATGCACGTGGACACCGCCTAAGAATTTAATTGTTTTATAAATACTACGCCGGCACTCACGTGTGTTCCACGTGAGGCGCCACTACGGGATTTAATCCTAACAGAGGCTGGCGCTAGCGCTCACATGGGAAGCACGTGAGACGCTGCCTCATTAAAATTTAACAGAGCTTGGCTCTTTTTACAGGTGCTCATGTGATTTGCATATTGGCGCCCATGTGAGCTTCACGTGCGGCGCCACCATAGGATTTAATCCTATCTGAGGTGATAGTTACATGCTTTGCATGTGGGTGCACATGTTTAACACGTAGAGGTTTCCCTTTAATTTTACAAGGGAACAGCAAGCTCTGAGCCAAAAATTTTGGCGGAAACCTTTTTTAATGGTGTTTTGACCATTAAGGATCACCAAGATCACTATTTTGAGGATCTTGGATCGGATTCTTTAAAGAACTAAGTTCTTGATTTGAAGGAACTAAGTTCCTGAAGTATTATGGACTCCATGTTTTTTTATGTTCTTGTATATATGCTCTCCTCTGAATCTTTGATTCTCAAGAACAAGATCTTCCCGATGAAAATTAAATTTTTAACTTGTGGAAGACTTGTCTTGTGGATCTTAGATACATAGAAAGAACTAATTTCTTTTAAAAGGGCTAAACCCTTAGATGTGATATGATAGGTAAAGGAGATATTTTGATCTTTTCATTTTTCTTTACCTAGAGCTTTTAGGAGGGAGATCTTCTTCTTTGAGAGAATTAAATTCTCCGTTGTTTTTAGAGCCTTCTTTATTTTTACATAAGCTTATAGGGGGTCTCCTCTCCTTTTTTTCTTCTTTCGATTAATCTCTTTGCTCCTATTTATAGGAGAAGAGAAAAAATCAATTTGTTGAGAAGATCCCTCATTGAGAGATCATGAATGTTTTCATAATCGATCCAATTAATCTTTTAGATCAACCGGTGAATTTTATTCACCGTTGGATTTTTAATCCAAAGACTCTCTGTTTAACAGAGAAAATTTCTTGTTTGTTTAACAAGATTAGGAAATATTTTTCTAAGATAGAATTTTATGATAGAATTCTATCATATGAATATCTTGTTCGTTTAACAAGATTAGAATTTTATTCTATCATATGAATATCTCGTTAGTTTAACAAGATTATGAATATATTTTCCTAATATAGAATTTAATTCTGTTATAATAATATCTTGTTAATTTAACAAGATTAGAATTTTATTCCAACATAGAATTTAATTCTATCAAATGAATATCTTGTTAGTTTAATAAAATTAGAATTTTATTCTATCATATGAATATCTTGTTAGTTTAACAAGATTAGGAATATATTTTCCTAATATAGAATTTAATTCCGTTATATGAATATCTTGTTAATTTAACAAGATGAGGAAAATATTTTCCTAAAATAGAATTTTATTCTATCAGATGATTTAATTGGTGATATTTTATCACCATTGGATTTTGAATCCAAGATTCTCTGTTAGAGAAAGATCTTTCCATATTAGAAAGATCAAGGAATATATTTTCTAAATAGAATTTAATTCTATCATTTGATAATTTTAAATCAGATCCAACGGCACCCTGTTTAACAGAGAATATTCGATCAGGGAGATACCTTTTCCCTAATAAAATTTAATTCTATCATTTTGATGATTTATTATCACCATTGGATCTTTTGATCCAACGGCTCTGTTTAACAGAGAATATCCTAGATTTTAGAGAAATACTCCCTATGTAGAATTTAATTCTACATTCTTTAATTTGGATGCTGACGCTCACGTGTCATGCACGTGGACACCGCCTAAGAATTTAATTGTTTTATAAATACTACGCCGGCACTCACGTGTGTTCCACGTGAGGCGCCACTACGGGATTTAATCCTAACAGAGGCTGGCGCTAGCGCTCACATGGGAAGCACGTGAGACGCTGCCTCATTAAAATTTAACAGAGCTTGGCTCTTTTTACAGGTGCTCATGTGATTTGCATATTGGCGCCCATGTGAGCTTCACGTGCGGCGCCACCATAGGATTTAATCCTATCTGAGGTGATAGTTACATGCTTTGCATGTGGGTGCACATGTTTAACACGTAGAGGTTTCCCTTTAATTTTACAAGGGAACAGCAAGCTCTGAGCCAAAAATTTTGGCGGAAACCTTTTTTAATGGTGTTTTGACCATTAAGGATCACCAAGATCACTATTTTGAGGATCTTGGATCGGATTCTTTAAAGAACTAAGTTCTTGATTTGAAGGAACTAAGTTCCTGAAGTATTATGGACTCCATGTATTTTTATGTTCTTGTATATATGCTCTCCTCTGAATCTTTGATTCTCAAGAACAAGATCTTCCCGATGAAAATTAAATTTTTAACTTGTGGAAGACTTGTCTTGTGGATCTTAGATACATAGAAGAGAACTAATTTCTTTTAAAAGGGTTAAACCCTTAGATGTGATATGATAGGTAAAGGAGATATTTTGATCTCTTCATTTTTCTTTACCTAGAGCTTTTAGGAGGGAGATCTTCTTCTTTGAGAGAATTAAATTCTCCGTTGTTTTTAGAGCCTTCTTTATTTTTACAGAAGCTTATAGGGGGTCTCCTATCCTTTTTTCTTCTTTCGATTAATCTCTTTGCTCCTATTTATAGGAGAAGAGAAAAAATCAATTTGTTGAGAAGATCCCTCATTGAGAGATCATGAATGTTTTCATAATCGATCCAATTAATCTTTTAGATCAACCGGTGAATTTTATTCACTGTTGGATTTTTAATCCAAAGACTCTCTGTTTAACAGAGAAAATTTCTTGTTTGTTTAACAAGATTAGGAAATATTTTCTTAAGATAGAATTTTATTCTATCATATGAATATCTCGTTAGTTTAACAAGATTATGAATATATTTTCCTAATATAGAATTTAATTCTGTTATATTAATAAGATTAGAATTTTATTCCAACATAGAATTTAATTCTATCACATAGAATTTAATTATATCATATGAATATCTTGTTAGTTTAACAAAATTAGAATTTTATTTTATCATATGAATATCTTGTTAGTTTAACAAGATTAGGAATATATTTTCCTAATATAGAATTTAATTTCGTTATATGAATATCTTGTTAATTTAACAAGATTAGGAAAATATTTTTCTAAAATAGAATTTTATTCTATCAGATGATTTAATTGGTGCTATTTTATCACCATTGAATTTTGAATCCAAGATTCTCTGTTAGAGAAAGATCTTTCCATATTAGAAATATGAAGCAATATATTTTCTAAATAGAATTTAATTCTATTATTTGATAATTTTAAGTCAGATCCAACGGCACCCTGTTTAACAGAGAATATTCGATCAGGGAGATATCTTTTCCTTAATAAAATTTAATTCTATCATTTTGATGATGTATTATCACCTTTGGATCTTTTGATCCAACGGCTCTGTTTAACAGAGAATATTCCAGATTTTAAAGAAATATTCCCTATGTAGAATTTAATTCTATCTTCTTTAATTTGGGTGCTGACGCTCACGTGTTATGCACGTGGGCACCGCCTAACAATTTAATTGTTTTATAAATAGTACGCCGGCACTCACGTGTGTTCCACGTGAGGTGCCACTACAGGATTTAATCCCAACAAAGGCTGGCGCTAGCGCTCACGTGGGGAGCACGTGAGACGCTGCCTCGTTAAAATTTAACAGCTTGGCTCTTTTTATAGACGCTCATGTGCTTTGCATATAGGCGCCCATGTGAACTTCACGTACGGCGCCACCATAGGATTTAATCCTATTCGAGATGATAGTTACATGCTTTGCATGTGGGTGCACGTGTTTAACACGTGGAGGTTTCTCTTTAATTTTATAAGGAAACAGCAAACTCTGAACCAAAAAATTTGGCGGAAACAAATGCCCACCACTACTTTGCCCACGTAAGTATTTACGTGGGTGAAGTAGTGCAAAGTTATGCCTGGCCATAGAATAGATGGCTTAGGAGAAAAGTTTAGGATCCTTGTAGCCTAAGGCTTTTTTCATCTTTCTAAACCGTAAGGGTCTCAAGAAGGTTTTTCTCCCTATGAGTCGTGAGGATCTCATAGGTGCATATTTTCCCTAGAAATCGTGAGGATTCCTAAGTGTTTATTGCCTCCGTAAGTCGTAAGGATCTCACTCGGGTATTTTTACAAGTCGTAAGGACCCGTAAGTAGCCTCTTCATTTCATTGGCTTGTAACTTTGGCGAATGTGGCCCGTGGATAGTATACAAGAGTCCATCTTGACCTCCTTGTAGGGCAGCAATGGCTTAGAAAACAGGTTTGGATTTGTCGCTCAAGACTTTTCAACTTTATCAGCCGTGAGGGTTTCATAAAGACTTTTCTCCCTACGAGTCGAGAGGATCTTGTAGATATTTTCTCCTTGGAAGTCATGAGGACTCCTAAATGCGTTTTCTCTTGACGTAAGGATATCATAAGAGAATTTTCCCCTTATGAGTCGAGAGGACTCGTAAGTGGTTTCTACTCCGCGTCAGTGTGCGACTTCGGAGAATGTGGCCCATGGATAGTATACAAGAGTCATTTTGGACCTACTTGTAGGGTCACAATGCTTAGGAAACAGGTTGATATCCCCGTCGCCTAAGGCTTTTCACCTTCATGAGCCGTGAGGGTTTCATAAAGATATTTTTCTCTAGAGGGTCTCACAGGTGTATTCTAACGTGAAATATAGATAACCCCTATTCTTTACGACAAAGGTCCGTTGGGTTTGTGGTACTAAGGTTTTAGTCCGTGGTACTGTCGCGTTGGCAGATGTATTTCTCGATATGCAGTCTTTAAGCCGTTGTTCGGGTAGCCACTGTCGTGTCTCTGATCCCTTCGGAGGCTGGACAATACATCTTCAAGTAATCCCCTTAGATCATATTACCGTTGGAAGAGCAAGCGTTAGGAATTTGCCATGAAGCTTTTTACTTGAAGTTAGACTCAATTTGGAGCCCCGATGAGTCGTAACCACTCCGCTCTGGTGTGTGATGATCTCTGATAGTCTTTTAGGCTTTATATGAGTTGCCTTCAAAACCCGAAGCTGGGAATATGGCGTTGCTTCATTTTTTTTTAACGACGTCGCGCCGATTCTTTGCTGAAGTAGGGTGAACATCTGTAGGACCTCCATGCTGTATATATTGCAGTTGAAGTCCGGAGCTAGAAATATGTCATTGCTCCATTTTTGTTTCAACCCTTGGGTCTTTTGTTGACGTTGCGTCTGCATGCTGGAGTGAGAAGGAATGCCGGGAAGTCTCTAGGTTGTATATGAACAGTCAAGGCTTGGAGCTAGGATTTTGTCGTGACTCCATTTCTATTTGACCCTTGGGTCTTTGTTGACATCGTGTCTACACCATGCTGGCATGAGGAGAACGTCGGGATGATCTCTAAGTTTTAGATGTTACCATTAAGATCTGAAGCTAGGATTTTGCCGTCACTTCACATTTATTTGATTGTTGCGTCCGCATCCTGCTGAAATGAGGAAAACGTCGAGCTGGAGCTAGGATTTTTGCCATCACTCTACTTTTGTTTGTTGACGTTACGTCTGCCCCGAGGGGAACGTCGAGTTGGAGCTGGGATTTTGCCATTACTCCTTTTTGATTTGACTCCTTGAAGCATTGTTGACGTCTCGTCTGCACCCTGTTGGAATGAGAAGAACGTTGAGTTGATCTCTAGGCTGTAGATGTCGCCATTGAGATCTAGAGCTAGGATTTTACCATGGCTCCACTTTTATTTGACCCCTTAGGTCCTTGTTGATGTTGCATCTGCACCGAGAAGGAACGTCGAGCTGATCTCTAGGCTGTAAATGTTGTCATCGAGATCTGGAGCTAGGAATATGCCATTACTCCAATTCCATTTGACAGTTACGTCCACACCCTGCTGAAATGAGTAGCACGTCGAGCTGGAGTTAGGATTTTGCCGTCACTCCTTTTTTGATTTGGTTTCTTGGAGCCTTTGTTGACGTCATGTCTGCACCGAGAAGGAACGTCGAGTTGGAGCTGAGATTTTGCCATTACTACTTTTTTGTTTGACCCTTGGGTCTTTATTGACGTTGCGTCTGCATCCAGCTGGCATGAGAAGCACGTCGAGCCGGAGTTAGGATTTTGCCATCGCTCATTTTTTTTGTTTTGGCTCCTTGAAGCTTTGTTGACGCTGCCTCTACATCTGCATCCTGTCGGAATGAAAAGAACGTCAAGATGACATCTAGGCTGTATATGTTACCATTAAGATCTGGCTCTCCCTTTGATGGAGCCCGGTGGGAAAATATGGTACCCTTTCTTTCATTTGTGCCCATGGATTGTATACAGGGATCGGTGTGGACCTGTCTGCAGGGCAGAAAAGTTTCATTTTCATTTTTTTAATTTCTTTCCTCGATGCTTTATCTTTTCAGCTTTTATGTCGCGAAAATCGCGATTGCCCAATCATTTCGGCTATTTATCACTGTGCTCAATCATTTCGGCTATATCGTGCTTTTTTACTCACTGTTTTTTATTGCGAGTTGCTCAAACATTTCGGCTGTTTCATATTCATATATTTTTTGCTTGCTGATTTTTATTGCGAGTTGCCCTATCATTTCGGCCATTTCATATGCATTTTTTGCTCGCTGATGTTTTTTATTGCGAGTTTGGAATCTGATACCAACCTTAGCATCAATATCGCTACGACTGGAATATTGCCAGGAGCGAATCATCATTTGTCATGAAAGGACTTGGAGTTTGACACCTGTTTAGACATCAGCATCGCTACCACTGAAATGTTGCCATGAGCGAATCATCATTTTCCTTGAGAGGACTTAGGGTGACACCTATTTAAGCATCATTATCGCTACAACTGGAATATTGTCAGGAGCGAATCATCATTTACCTTTGTCGATTTGAATAAAAATGGCTTTGTAACAGGGTTAGGATCCTGTCGACTAAGATTTTTTTAACTTTATGAGCCGTAAGGATCTCATAAAATTATTTCTCCTTACGAGTCGTGAGGATCTCGTAGGTGTATTTTCTCCTTAGGAATCGTGGGGATTCCTAAGTGTGCGTTCTCTTATAAGTAGTAAGGATCTTATAAGAGTATTTTCTCCTTATAAGTCGAGAGGACTTACAAGTTTCGTTCACCATATGGGGACATTTCTCGCCATTGGAGGGACTTGGTTGGAAATTGTTTATTCGTACCCGTGGATTGTATACAAAGGTCAATATTAGACCGCCTGTAGGGCAACTTGGGATATGACGGCTTAAGAACAGGTTTAGATCCCCGTAACCTAAGACTTTCGAATTCTATGAGCTGTGGGGGTCTCAAAAGGGAAATTCTCCTTATGAGTCGTGAGGATCTCGTAAGTCTAATTTCTCCATAGGAATCGTGGGGAATCCTAAGTGTGTTGCTCCTTTGTGAGTCGTAAGGATCTCACGCAGGTATTTTCTCCTCACAAGGTCGAGAGGACCTTGCAAGTGCACATGAATTTTTTATTTTACGAGTTTGCGCCCTTTTCGGGTTTTCACACTCACCAACAGTCCTGTTGTTTTTTACTCACGGCGCCCTTTCGAATTTTCACTCTCCGGCAATCCTGTTGTTTTTACTCACGGCGCCCTTTCGGGTTTTCATCTGTACCCATTTCGCTCGTGAATATACCTTTTTTTTTTGCGAACGATGGAACTCTCGAAAGTAGCTTCGCCGCAGGTGACCCATATGTTTGCCGGTGGGATTTGGAGGTGGCTTCATTGCTGGAGTAGCTGTGTAGCCGGTAGGACTTGAGTTGCAATTTTCGCCGTTGAGACTTCGATTGCAATATAGATCTCAAGGGAACATATCGCCGTATTTGGGACGATGCGCTAGCTTAAATACGTGCTGGTCCATTATCGCCATGTTTGAGGCGAAATTTCTAGTTTAAGTACTTTTCGGTCCATCATCGCCGTTTTTTAGGACGAATGTTTAGTTGTGGGACTTCTCGGTCCGTTGTCGCCATGTTTGAGGCGAATATTTAGTTTAAGGACTTCTCGGTCCGTTGTCGCCGTTTGAGGCAAAGTTTTAGTTTAAGGACATCTCGGTCCGTCATTCCCATTTTGGGGACGAGTATTAGTTTAGGGACGTTTTGGTCCAACATTCCGTATTTTAGGGAAACGCGTTGGTTTAGGGACATTTCGGTCCATTTTGTCATTCGGTCGGGAAGTTGCATAACTCATCGCTTCCAACTCTTTTTTGCTGAGGCGCTGCTGCCTGTCTTTTGTATGCATGGACACTTCACGCCTTAGGCTGTCTTCACCCTCTTGGACTGCTTATTTTACCATCACAACAATCGGGTTGTTTTGCAGGAAATACCGGGTATTTTAAACGGCACCTGCCCCCTGCTCATCGTGTCGCTTTACGATATTGATGGAGCATCTTCTTCATATACGAACGAACGAGATATCACGTCATTCCTTCTGCCGAGTCTTCCTCTTCCTTAGAAGAATGAACTTGACTTGGAGGTTTTCCTCCTCGTCGTCAGGTTCGGAGTGGGATATGGATTTCACATCCCTCTCATGGCTTTTTTTTGTTCAAGCGGTATATTCCACTTGATTGTAGGGCCCGTTTGTAGGTCCCTTGATATTCTTTCTATTCTTTGAGAGGAAAGGGCCATCTCACGTAGAGATTCTGCCGCCAGTGAGGAATATGCCCCGCGTATATTTCGAGAGGGCGAGTACCCACGCCGTCGCTATTTTGGCGATAGATTGCTTCAGAGCTGCTCATCTTGTAGAGTGTTGGCGACAAACGCCACCTTGTATTTGCTTTTCATTCATCTTCATCGGATGAGGAAAGATCTTGACCCATCTGATCCAATTGAGCCATTTTATCTTATAAGCTCTTGGAAGGTCGTTGGCTTGAAGAGGGCCATATATGGGGAACACCTTTGAATTTGGATCAAGGGTGGCTATGAACATTCCCACGGCTGCAGCTTCGTCGATGCGTTGCTCGCATTTTGACCACACCGAGTAACATATTGAACTCAGGTCTCATTCGGTCCAACCGTTTCGTTGACCAACGCCGCTACGGTAGTGTATATATTCACACTAGCAAACCTCTGACAAAAGAGCATATCCATCACATCGAAGGTCTTTACGGAATCATTTGGGAGTCCCGCATACCATTCGAAGGCGATGCCTGTCAGGTTGCTGACGAACTGTCGGAGGAGCAATATGTCATTTCCTCCAGTGTTGCCGCACATGGATTTAAAACGTGTGATGTGCTGGCGAGGATTTCCGGTCCCTTTGTATATGTGGAACGTCGGAAGTATGTATACTGGTGGGTACTGTACTTCATCGTAGCACGCCGGATACGGTCGACCAGTCTTGATTGACTTATTTGCAGCTTCACTGGTATAGTGAGCTTCGATTTGCTGAGCGATGTACGCGTCCAGCTTTGCCTTTGGGATCATTTCCTCCTCGACCGTTGATAAGGCTTGTAGAGGACTTAGAAATGTCATGCTTGTCTTTAAGAGCGACTACCGGCGGTTCATTTGCCTGTGGTTCTGAATGGATCATCATTCCAGCCATGTTCTGGATCAGAAGGGCCATCTGGTTCATTTTAGTGAACATTTCTGCCGCTTCTTCATTTGTCTTTTGAAGAGCGCGCTTTAGGAAATCAATATCCGACTCCTTCCCTACTCTTTCTTCGGGTGCGTCCACGGGATTTTCCTTAAGCGATGGATTAGCGAGTGCTGCCACCTGAGCAAGCATCTCCTGTAGCTTTTCACGTTGCAGTTGAACTTTTCATAGGGACCAAGTTTGAGGTCGATGACTAGTAGAAACTCGAACTTCATCTTTGGAGTTCACCATATAGACTGTGTGAACTACCATGCCTCCGGGCTTGGGGCATCTGGAATCTTGACCCTTGAAGTTTACCTCGGGCATTTGGATTTTATTAGGCATCTCTTTTTTGTGAGAAGCCGCTTTGGCTTTGAGAGGAACCGTTGTATCTGGAACCGTCTTGAGATGAGTCCTCTTGTATTTGAAAGAGGATTTGAGATGAGTCCGCTATGACTTAGAAGCACACATTTGTAACACCTTATATATAGATGAGGAAAGTTCTTTTAAGAAGCGAACTGGTTTCTGCTCTCGTTGGATTTCCACTGGCTGTGGAAATTTCTTCAATACTGTGTGGTGGGAGAATTTTGTCCGACCCTTCGCAGCAGTTTGAAGCTATTCCTGATTGGAACAGCAGCATTCATCATAGAGTTGAAGCAGGTGGAGTCAACGCTGATGGAGAACAGCCCCCAGCTTCTTTTGTACGACGTCGATATCAACGTCGCCTGTTTCTTCCGGCTGAAATTTGATTAGCCTCGGGATTTTGCTGAGCATGCCCTCTGTTTTCTTCGAGAGCTTAAGTATTCTGCCCCCTGCGTCTACCATGACCTTTGGAAGGTACCATTTGTTTGGAGACCGATTCCATCGGCAAAGCAGAAGCTTGAGGAGCCAGCCTGTGGAAGACAGACTTCTTCTGGGATTCCTCCTTCGGCGTTGAGGTACCGAGGATGGAGGTGGGAGCATAGACCCAAAGATAAGCCCATTGATTTCTTGAAGAGCCGGATTGCGGAGATTTGAGACTGCAAGTGGCTCATACTTGACTCCATCAGATGTGACAGAGCCTGAATTGCGGTGAGTGAAAGCAAACGCCATTCTAGAAAGAGACGAAACGCCAGCTTCAGTATCGCATCACCCAAGGAAAACTACAAACATATATACCGCGATTATTTGATCGCGGAAAAACACGACACACGAAGTGTGGAGTGGAAAGAAGAAAAGGTCCCACCGGACGTGCCGGAATCTGTTCACCGCAGAAAAACGGACCGGGATGTTGGGACATCTGGCCTGAATTTTGGGGACAGTTGCTATTTGGATTTATCCATCCACTTCTCCGAAGATACCACCATGGCACCATATATCAGAGGTTTGGACAGATGTGACCATTGTAGCAGACTTCATCAGATTCCCCCTCATTTTATGAGGGGTTTTTGATTGTGGGGACGCTCTTCTCTGCAGGCGTAAGCCCCTGCAGTTAGTTATGTTATCGCGTTGCAACCACTTTCTCCTTCTCCGGTGGTTCACTTCGTGTTGTGTTTGTTTTAATATGTCATCGCCCGTAGATTGCATACGGATACTAATTTATGTCATCGCCCGTAGGATGCGGATTAGTCCAAATCCGTATATTTGAGATTTGGGTTTGGGTTAAGAATTTGGTTAACGGGGTCCACGTTGGTAGCTTAGTTTGCCAACGAGGATGAACTTAGAACGTATTTCTCATATTTGTGAGGTCTATCCGTTCATAAGATATTTAAGTTTGATCTAAGGATCGTTAGTCATATTTAAGACTAAGATCAACTTAGAAACAAATGAGCATATGGGCTCAATTATTTTAGTTTAAGGACATCACAGTCCATTATCGTCATGTTTGGAGCGAATATTAGTTTAAGAACGTTTCGGTCCATTATCACCCTGTTTGGGACGACGCGCCGTGTTTGAGGCGACGCACTAGTTTAGGGACGTTTCGGTCCAACATTCCCATTTTAGGGACGCAATTTAGTTTAAGGACATTTCGATCCAACATTCCTATTTTGAGGACAAATTTTAGTTAAAGGACATTTCGGTCCAACATTCACATTTTGAGGACGAATATTAGTTTAAAGACATTTCGGTCCATTATCGTCGTATTTGGGGCGAATGTTAGTTTAAGGACGTTTCGATCCAACATTCCCATTTTGGGGACGAATATTAGTTTAAGAACATTTCAATCCATTATCGCCGTATTTGGAGCGAATATTAGTTTTGGGGCGAATATTAGTTTAAGGACATTTTGGCCCAATGTTCCCTGTTTGGGATGAAGATTAATTTAAGGACATTTCAGCCCAATGCCCATCTTGCGCGCACGTGTATTTGTTACGTGGCGGAGTGAACGATGGTAACATGGAATGCGCCCAATTTGGGGTGCGATCCGATTTGAGGTGTGCACGTCAATTTGGAAGTACATCAATGTAGGATATATCATTTCCTATCTTGACGAAATTTTATATCAAGTTAGGACGAGAAAAGAGTTGTTGGTTGTCGAGTCCCGCCACCTCTCTGAAGACGTTGAGAAATTACGACATATATCAGAGGTGTGGAAAGATGTACCCTTGAACCAAATCCCATATTTGAGGGAAAAGATCATATTAGCCTTATTTGAGACTAAAATTACCTTAGGAGATAATGGGATGGATATCATTTTGGATATCATCAATGAGAGATCATTAGTCATGTTTGAGACTATGATCGGTTTGGAAATCACGAGCATATGGACTCGCTTGAAGAATCAAAGAGGTTTAACCTCAGGAAACTTAGCCAATTTGGGCTAAGAGTGGGTTTCTGTACTACCCGACAGTGCTAAGCACTCAGTTATACAGCACTCACGTGTGCTTCACGTAATAGTGCTAAGCACTAGCTTTTTGTGGCGCACACATGTGTTTCACGTGAGGCGTTGCACTAGTGCTAAGCACTAGCTTTTTGTAGCACCCACGTGCATTTCATGTGAGACACTATGTAACTTGGCCTTGAGCGCTCACGTGCTTTTCACGTGAGGCGCTGAGTTCTTTTGGAGATTTAATCTCTTGATGTTTTTTAGAGAACTTAAATTTCTGATAATGGTATTTTGACCATTAACGATCACCAAAATCATTATTTTGAAGATCTGAGATCATGTTCTTTAAGAACTAAGTTCTTGATTTAAAAGAACTAAGTTCCTGGAGTATTATGAACTCCATGTTTCCATGTTCATATTTCCAAAGAGGTTAAACCCTTTTAATGGTGTTTTGACCATTAAGGATCACCAAAATTACTATTTTGAGGATCTTGGATTGGGTTCTTTAAAGAACTAAGTTCTTGATTTGAAGGAACTAAGTTCCTGAAGTATTATGAACTCCATGTTTTTTGTTCTTATATCCATGCTCTCTTCTGAATCTTTGATTCTCAAGAACAAAATGTTCCCGATGAGAATTAAATTCTCAACTTGTGAGAGACTTATCTTGTGGATCTCAAATCCTGAGAAAGGACTAAGTTTTTTTCAAAGGGTTAAACTCTTAGATGTGATATGATAGGTAAAGGAGATATTTTGATCTCTTCTTTTTTCTTTACCTAGGGCTTTTAGGAAGGAGATCTTCTTTGAGAGAATTAAATTCTCTGTTGTTTTTTCTCTGTTGTTTTTAGAGCCTTCTGTATTTTTACAGAAGCTTATGGGGGTCTCCTCTCTTTTTTTTCTTCTTTCGATTAATCTCTTTGCACCTATTTATAGAAGAAGAGAAAAAATCAATTTGTTGAGAAGATACCTCATTGATTTCATAATCAATCCAATTGATCTTTTAGATCAACCGGTGAATTTTATTCCCCGTTGGATTTTTAATCCAAAGGCTCTCTGTTGAATAGAGAAGATTTCTTGTTTGTTTAACAAGATTTGAAAATGTTTTCCTAAAATAGAATTTTATTCTATCATATAAATATTTTGTTAGTTTAACAAGATTATAATTTTATTCCATCACATGAATATCTCGTTAGTTTAACAAGATTATGAATATATTTTCCTAATATAGAATTTAATTCTGTTATATTAATATCTTGTTAATTTAACAAGATTAGAATTTTATTCCAACATAGAATTTAATTCTATGACATAGAATTTTATTCTCTCGTATGAATATCTTGTTAGTTTAACAAGATTAGAATTTTAATCTATCATATGCATATCTTGTTAGTTTAACAAGATTAGGAATATATTTTCCTAATATAGGATTTAATTCTGTTATATGAGTATCTTGTTAATTTAACAAGATTAGGAAAATATTTTCCTAAGATATAATTTTATTCTATCAGATGATTTAATTGGTGATATTTTATCACCATTGGATTTTGAATCCAAGAGTCTCTGTTAGGGAAAGATCTTTCCATATTAGAAAGATCAAGGAATATATTTTCTAAATAGAATTTAATTCTATCATTTGATAATTTTAAATCACCGTTGGATCTTTTGATCCAACGGCTTTCTGTTTAACAGAGAATATTTGATCAGGGAGATATTTTTTCCCTAATAGAATTTAATTCTATCATTTTGATAATTTATTATCACCATTGGATTTTTGATCCAACGGCTCTGTCTAACAGAGAATATCCCAGATTTTAGGGAAATATTCTCCAGTAGAATTTAATTCTATCCTCTTTAATTTGGATGCTAACGCTCACGTGCTATGCATATGGGCGTCGTCTAAAAATTTAATTGTTTTATAAATAGTCACTCACGTGCTTTGCACGCCGGTGCTCATGTGTGTTCCACGTGAGGCGCCACTACAGGATCTAATCCTAACAGAGGCTGGCACTCACGTGGGGAGCACGTGAGGCGCTGCCTCGTTAAAATTTAACAGAGCTTAGCTCTTTTTACAGACGCTCTTGTGCTTTGCACATTGACACCCACGTGAATTTCACGTGCGGCGCCACCATAGGATTTAATCCTGTCTGAGGTGATAGTAACATGCTTTGCATGTGGGTGCACGTGTTTAACACGTAGAGGTTTCCCTTTATTTTTATAAGGGAACGGCAAGCTCTGAGCCAAAATTTTTGGCGGAAACATTCCTCTTTCCCATATACCCTTGGTTCTCATCTACATATCTCTTTACACCTTACCCTAATACGTCTCTAAATCCTTGTACCGGTATAGGGCACAATCCTACACTAACCTACTTCTAATCACCGTTGGTCCTGCACAATACAGCCACCGGAACCTTCGGTGGAAGATACATTACCAATATTAAAGAGAATATAGAACATTTTATAATGATGAAATTTCAACAATCCAATGTTAAAAATCATCTCTTTCAGAGATTTCTGGACCAGCTGAATGTATCTCCTCTTCTTTAGCCACATATAGCCGGTTATAATCATTATTACTCTCTACTATCAAGTTATTTAACCTCTTAACTTGTGGTTCAAAGATGCAAATAGCATAAGAATTAGAAGGTACTCTGTCTCTGTGAGTGTACAACCACTTTACTGATCACAATCAAATTCATGCAACAATAGCTGCCTGCTGCTCTATGCATAAGGGTGCTAATGTGTGGCGACTATATACCATACATGCCCAACTACCATTCCCACGTTATATTTATGAACCATCCATATAGATCACACATTATCTCTAAGGACCACCCAAAGTGTGTGTGTGTGTGTGTGTGTGTGTGTGTAGAGAGAGAGAGAGATCTGTTAGGTTGGGTTTTCAAATTCACGAATTTTTTTGGGATGTCCGACTGATGATCTGTTCCGTTCAAGTCAATCAACACAGTCTTAATAGTGTATGTTTATATAACCACGATGTTTAGAAGTGTTTACATATGCTACAACTAGTTTTGATGTTATAAAAGAATTTAGTAATTGACAATTGAAATGAATTCACATATTTATGCACATGTATTCACTTCCAAACTATGTGATTTTATGAACATACACATACACTAGCAACGGTGTGTTGATCAACTTGAACGAAACTGGGTTGTCGATCAGATATCCCACAAAATAGTTTGTGAATTTGAGAAGCACGAAGCCCGCCTTAACAGGTCTAAACTGTATGTGTGTGTGAATAATGTAGGAAAGAGGTCATACGAGGGAATTTCCTCCTGGCTTCGAAAAAATACACCCTCCGCGATTTTTCCCGACGATCGGCATCCATCATCTTTGTTTTATCATCTAAGATGTGGATACACCAAATTTCATTTGATTCTACCACTTTTTCACTGTTGATTTAATGGGTGCAAAATTAACGGTTTACCGACAATAGAACTTTTTACATTGCCAATTCAACGGTGAAAAGGTGGTAGAATCAAATAAAATTTGATGTATCCACATCTTGGATGATAAAGATGAAAATGATGAATGGCGATCGTCGAAAAAAATCGTGGAGGGTGTATTTTTCCAACGCCATTGGAGGACACCTTTCCTCCATTATTCTCTCTCTATATATATAGTGGCCCTAAGGACTCCATAGGGTGCAACCTACGGAACCGCTAATACTACACTTCATGAAATCCTCTAGGTCATAAATGCATGAGCTTTCAAAATTGCATTAGCATTAATCTATGAGCTAAAGCCTAGAGCCTATCATGAAGTGCGCATAGCTAAGGGGTCACCTCAGGAACATTTTGTGACACACACCCACACAGACATAGAGAGCGTGATAGAAGTATGCATTGTCGTTATAGGAATTTCCTACAGTGGCAGGACACATGGTAACACACTATTCATTTATCCATGTGCAAATTAGTTTTGCAAATTCAAAAAGCTCTATAATTATCACAAGAAAAAGTAAAGAGACATGAATGAATAGTGTGATGCGATGTGGCCCACCACTGGAGGAATTTCCTACAGTGGCACTGTATACTCCACATTCTTATATATAGACATACACACAGACACATACATATCCATGCACATATATATATATGTATATGTATACATATATATATATGTATATGTATACATATATATATATATATATACATGAGAATAATGGAGGAAAGAGACCACAGGAGGGAATTTCCTCCTATAGCGTCGAAAAAATAGACCCTCCTTCATTTTTTCCGAAGATCAGCACCCATCATCTTCATCGTTATCATCTAAGATGTGGGTAAACCAAATTTCATGTCATTCTACAACATTTTCACCGTTGATTTAAAATTAACGGTTTACCGGCAACAGAACTTTTTACATTGCTAAATCAACGGTGAAAAAGTTGTAGAATCACATGAAATTTGGTGTACCCACATCTTAGATGATGGGTGCCGATCGTGGGAAAAAATGATGGATGGTGTACTTTTTCGACGCCATAGGAGGAAATTCTCTCCTATGGTCTCTTTTCTCCATTATTATTATTATTATTATTATTATTATAGATAGATAGATAGATAGATATATATCAAAGATATATATACATTTAAATATAACACACACACACACACATATATACACATATATGCACACACGTGTATGTACATGAATATACATGAATATATGTGTGCGTCTGTGTAAACACGCATAAGCATGTACGCACACAGAACAACTTATCATGTAATTGTGAAAGAAAAGCATACAATTTTCTTGGTTGTAACTCGTGCTTGTCTCTGTCAGAGGACTAACGCTCATCCCGGCAGACCCAATGAATCGAACTTCGTCCGCCTTTCTTTCAGCAACAATCACCGGTTGACTAACACTATTGACAGACGAAACAAAATTTGGCTCCACGGCTTCATTTGGTTCAGTGTTTTTATTGCCGATGTATCCAGAATTAATAGAAATGCTTGACCTATCTAAATCACTGGCATTCGATAGCTTCCGTAAATGACTGTATGGTTGAGTTCTTCCAACACCAGCGTCCCTTCTAGATTCAGAGGCCAGTTCCGTTCTCGAGCTAGTTCTGGGTACAATTACAGGAACGACATCAGGCTTGTTAATGGTTGGATGATTGGTTATTGCATGAGTCTTTGATGAGCTTCTCTTGAGGATTGTATTGCCGGGGGGTGCTGCTGAATTTACTGGGGTCGTTTTTGGAACAGTGCTTATCCCATTTCTTTGAGGAGTGTTAGGCGCACTACCACTACCTTCAGTTTCAGATAATGAAGCAAGACAGGAAAGTTAAAGCGGATATTATTCTAATCCTACATATCTAAACCAAGTGCCGGATGAAATTAAGTAAATTGCATAGAACAAGAAGGATAACTTACATGATGTAGATTTTGACTCCTTAGCTTCAATATCTGAATTTTGTGAAACTGATAACCTCCCAATACCAGCTTTGATATTGTTGTCAGCTTGCACGGGCAAATTACCAATTAATGATTTTGATTCTGAACGACTGTTGGATCGTCCAATACTTGGGACAGCGTAAGGCTCAATGCGCTGTCAAAGACGAGGACATTATATACATCATAAATCACTCATTTAACCTTTAAGTTTATATCTTATAGGCTAAATATTTTTTTAACAAAAACTACCCTAAACTGTCATGGTTTTTGAGTTAACTACCTCAGAGTTTTAATTACTATAAGCTTCCTTAAAGTGCTGCATTTAAAGGTATTTTCGTGATGAAACTCTTCTAGAGCCAAAGTTGAAGGGAGTTTGCTTAAATAAAAAAACTATAATGCAGTTGTGAAAACAATGATAATTAAGGGTATTGTAATTTAGCCTATCTTATACGTTCTCCTGTATAACAAATTAAGAAACTGACTAGAAAAAGTATAGACTATACCGAGATGTCTACAACCCATACTCCAACACAACTCTGATTGTAAGAGCACCCTAGAAGTTTCCCTTCATGGATATTTAGATCTACTAGTTTAGACCAACCCACATCCACTGTGTCATGGCACCTCACTGGCTCCCAAGAGAATACCTGGACAATACATACATCAAGGTTCATGCACAAGAGAAGTAAAGAAAAAAATGGTATTCCTGCGCACTGATTGACAAAGCAAAGGGAGCTTACCTTCAGACTTTCATGCAAACCGCATAGAAGAGTTCTACCATCAGGGTTGAAGGCCAGGGATCGCACACCAGACGTCTGGAACACAAATTAAGTGTTAATTAATATTTCTTCCGTCTTCAATGCTTTATATTAATTTATGTTATGTGTCATCCTAGCCGAGCGACATCTAGGACTGGAATTGGCCAAGTCAAGTTGCTAATCTTAAGGGCGAAAAATACTATACACTGCTTGCAGCAGAGCTTGAACTGGTACTTTATCTAACCATCAGAACCTTCAAAGCAAGGTATTACTATAAATTTCTGTTTATGTACAGCACATAAGGGTCACCCATTTATGGCGTAGTCCATTGATTTAAAAGTCGGGATGAGTTTGCGACTCTTAAGTTTATCGATTTTTTTTAGCTTGAATATTTTAATTTTCTTTCATTTTGATTCTTTAGTTCAAGAAAACTTAACCAGTGTTTCTCCTAGCTGCTATACAATTGGGAAAAAACGAAACTATAAAAACAATACAAGCATAGTGCACCAGAAGTTGAAAATGCATATTATTCCTGCATGGATAAAAGTTTGATGACATACACCCAATACATTGGTGAAATAATGACTTTTCTTGTATTCTTAAAGATCCAGGTAAATCTACATGCGAGAACTGGAAAAATAAAAAAACGGGTTGCATGTACAAATTGTGGTGGCACTCAGCTTTCCCGACAATTGGAGTCAGCAATAGTGTATTCTAGGTAGATAAGCATCTACAACATTGGAGATACCCTCCATGCATAGGTAAGAAAAGGACAAGTTTAAAAGATTACAAACATGATGAGAATATTTTATGGACAGGGACTAGTCAGGTAAATTAATATATGGGATATCTTTTGAAGGAACTTAACTGATATTAAGGTTCACATACAGAACTTGTAATCCATGAGTCATATAAAAATTCAATTATGAAACTAAAGAAAATAATTGCAGAGATGTTGAGTGAAAGTTGAAACGATCTTCCTAAATGTTGTAATGGTCTTGTAAGTGATGGCTGTTTAGTGTTTGTGTATGTGTAATGATCTCTTTACTTTTCTAACACAGAAAGTAAATTTTATCTCTAACCGGTGAACCATCAGTGAGTAGCAAGGTGGTTTTCATTATTAGAGACTGCAACCACTGAAATATTAATAGTACAGAATGATCCTCCTGAGAACACTTCACTTCGGGATCCTGAGTATACAAGATGAGGATGAGGAGCTTTTGATTATGCTATTTCCTTGAGTTGTGGGTTTATTTAGTTTGCTGAGCGAGAGTTTGGATGAGTTCTCTAACTGTAATATTGATCTCTCTAAAGCTGTACGGTTGGGTCTAAGTAATAATCCATAGTTTAAATTTCCTTGAATCTTGTTGGTGTTTATCCTCTTTAGGACCTCTAACGATCGAAACGTTAAAATAAAGATGGGGTTTTAATAAAACAAAGTTTTAAGTCTGAAAGTTTGACTAGAAAGTCCTGGATTCATGACTTCCAGCAAGCGCAAGTATTTATTGTTAATTTACACCCAGTCGTCTCATGTCTTAACCTAGACAGTATACCTTATTAAGCTGTTTTAAATCACATCGTTTAAAAAAAAGAAGATCATGTTGCATATATATGTACTTGCAATAAAGGAGAATATAAAATGAGTCACCAAAAGAGAGTTTTGTTTATATCGGTTGTATACAACTTTGATACACATACATTTCTTTACATCTCAAATTCATACAATGAGAAAAGAAATACAAGTATACTTTGAAAAGTAAAGTGCGGTTTAACATCAAAGTTGATATCGTTTTCAAAGTTTAAGTGGGTGCTTCCATTTGTGAGACCCAAACTTAGTGAAATGAGCAAGTGCGGGATCCTTTGTGGGACCCACAACATACTTGGCTAGGTGGATAGATCCAAGTGAGACCCAAACCCTAATTAAAGTGGATGTGGATATCTTTGAAGTAAATATACGATGCCATATCACATTTGCGGGTATCTATATTGAAAGATACCCAACGATCGAGTATCTTGTTATAAGATATCCGACGAGCGGATATCGAAATGAAGGGTATCCTATGATCGAGTATCAAATACCTGACGATCTAAATGAAGGATAACCGACAATCGGGTATCTATTAAAAGACACCCAACAAGTTTATGAAATCGGGATCCTTATTTTAGGAATCCGACATGCGGGTATCTCATTAAAGATATCTGCTTTGGTGAGATATATCCGCTTCAGGGGATACCGCTTAAGTGAGATACCCGCTTGAGAAGATATCCACTTTATGTTCTTTTGAAAGAAAGTTCTCATTTGACGGCTTTTTATGAATTCATGTGGAAATAGTACATTATCTTTATTTCCAATATTGAGATGAACATAATTAGGTGTCATGTTCAAAGTTCTTTCAAGGACAGGTTTTATTTTCATGTCCATGTATGATGTTGTTTCGAAGCTTAATGAGTTAGCTTTCATATGGTTCAAACGCTTCACAATTTGGTGCTCTCTAGTAAGAGTTTTGGCCGTTTTGATGCATGTGTGTTTGAGCATGCAAGCTCAAACCGCCAATGCGAATACCTTTCTGAGATATCCTAAATATATTATTTCAAGACCATTTATCTTCATGTATGGTCTTGTTTCGAAACTTAATGAGTTAGCTTTCATATGTTTCGAATGGATTACGATTTGGTGCTCTCGGATGGGAGTTATGATCGTTTTGCTCAGATGTGTCTGAGCTGACTGACTCAACCCGAAAGTGTGCGGATACCTTTTGAGATATTGAAAAGTCTATTATTTCATGACCATTTATCTTCAAGTCAGTCTCGTTCCGAAGCTTAATGAGTTAGTTTTCAAATGCTTCAAACGGATTGCGATTTGGTGCTCTCGAAAGAGAGTTATGGCCGTTTTGCTCAAATACGTCTGAGCAGGCCGACTCAACCTGAAAGTGTACGGATAACTATTGAGATATCCGAAAGTCTATTATTTCATGACCGGTTATCTTCAAGTATGGTCTCATTTTGAAACTTAATGAGTTAGCTTTCACATACTTCGAACGGATAGCGATTTGGTACTCTCGGATGAGAGTTATAGCCGTTTTGCTCAGATATGTCTGAGCTGGCAGCCTCAACCCGAAAGTGTGTGAATACCTTTTGAAATATTCGAAAGTCTATTTCATGACCATCTTCAAGTATGGTTTCGTTTTGAAGGTTTATGAGTTAGCTTTCATACGCTTCGAACGGATCGCAACTTGGCACTCTCGGATGAAAGTTGTGGCCGTTTTGCTCAGAAGTGTCCGAATTAGAACACTCAACCCGAAAATCTGTTTTGAAAAACTGGGCGAAGTTTCCCCTTGTATTTTTGGGTTGTTATGAAGAAACATAGACTTTTAACGTCTGTGTTCTTATATATATATTGTCGGAAAATAAGGTATCCCCTATTTTCCAAAGAGAAATACTTTCGTATTCTCGGTTCGTCAAAGAAAATGAAATTAATCATTTTTTAAGTCTATCGGGGAGTTCTTAATTATATGAATCGGCAAGAATTCCTTCAAGTTCTCAGCCCTAAATGTTTCCTGTCAAAAGAAAGGACCGAAGAAGAATTCTAAAGAAAGAAAACTTTCATCAAGTCTTCATCTTCTTTCTTTTTCCTTCTTTTACCGAGAGCACTAATCCTTAAAGTCTTCAAACCTGTAAAAATTTGAGGGTTATCTCTTTTGTTGAAATAATGAAGGAGGATCCTGTTTCTCTCTCTTTGAGATATATATAAGTGGAGAGTTATAAAACTGCTCCCTCATTTTGAGAGAAATGGGGAAAAAGAATATCTTTTCACTCATTTCTTATATATATGTGTGTATAGGAGAGCGCTCCATTGCAAACCGGTCCGTATTTTTTAAAAACAGGAACTCTCGGTTTACGATATATTTGAACGATCCGATCCGTTTAAGTTAATCACCCTACCCTCAAATGTACATGTATAAGAAATCAAGGAATTTAAAGAGACATGCATCGATGGGTGCAAAAATGAACTTCTTTCGGTAATACAACACAAACTTCATCCGATGCATAGGCTAGAGGTTTTTAAATCCTTTGATTTTTCACACGTACATTTGAGAGTAGGGTGATCAACTTGAACGGATCGAATCATTCAAATATGTCGTTGACCGAGAGTTCCCGTTTTTAAAAAATGCGGCCCCGTTAGCAATGGATCACTCCCCTACATATATAATTTATTTCTTTTTTGGGTCCAACAGTTAGTATTTGGTTTAGGTTGGAAAATTGTGTGCAAGTCGAAATGTATGAGACTTAGGATTCAAGTATGATTTGAAGAGACGAGCCCTCATATTGGTGCAATTTTGCTAAAAGTGTGTATATGGGCACAAAGCTCTCACCTCTCTTTGATTTATGCAATGGTTGGCATTCTCTCTCTTTTGCACAAAGCTTTGAATGATCCAAAGCAGGAAGTGATTTCCTTGGGATTTAATTCGAGATCAAAGAAAACCTCAAGAAATTTTCAGATCTTGTTGTTTGCTTCCAACTTAATCCAAAGTAAGTTATTTGGGATCTCTGATAAGGCATGTAATCCATGTTCATCTTCAGGTAAAGTCTAAATTCCTGATGTCAAGTATTGTAACATCACAACCAGGATCAAATATACCTTGTTGCCTCATGTCTACCATTTACAGATGTTATTTTGTTGTGTGCTTGATTAGCATATAAATCCTAATCTGTTACACTTCATTTTGTAGTTAGAATGTTTTTTAGGTGTACGACCCTTTCAAGTCAGGATTGGTTAGATTAATTAACATCATCCACTGTTCGCATATTCACATATCCCCTATTTGCCCTCAAGGGTTAGGTCACACACATACACTCAAAGCCAAACATTCAACCAAGCACCAATCATGTGCTTTTATTTCTGGATTGCCAAAGAAGCTGGCTAGTGGAAATTTATTGTTTCCTTACCATTCATTCTTTAGGACCTATTTTCTAAAACAGACAACGGTCTGGGATCTGCTGACCCCTTTAGTAGAGTGCTACTAGTAGCTCCTAATCATATCTCATAATATGTTTGGCATTATAATGGATTAACGGTAACGATTCTGAAACCTGCCCAAAAATTTGTCCAAACTGCCGTACCCGCATGCCACATGAAGAAGTCTGAGGTTTAAAGAAATGTTAAGGTTAATTAGTGCCTGAGCTCCAAATGAGTTCTATTAGTCAGCAGCTTATAAAACTTGCAGTAGCTAAACCTCCAGTCTCTATCACCTTTATTTTCCTGACAAAGTGAGCAAGATTGAACTGATAGGTATCATTTAAGCTCCTTAACTTTGTTCTCATTTACTGTTCCAGGAAGGGAAACACCTCATATTTCCATCAACTTCATTTTGCTTATGAAACGCAGGGGTTATTTATTATTCTTTGCCTACGGAATGTAGATTTCAAGTTTTCAACACACAAGTATCTCTGAAGTTCCTTGGCAACCCAATCATTCAAGTGAAGAGTCAAGAGCACCTTGCATAAAACTTTGAAGCCGCTGAGAGGAATGGCCATGGTGTTCCTCTCTTAGCAATAAAGGAGAGGTTTCACCACAGTCGACGAAGAGATGCTTCCACATTACATATTTTACATATTCCTCTGAAGGTTGAATTCCTGACCGTCTTGTATAATAACCAGTGAACTCTCAAAATGGGATTAACATGGCTACACAGCATATCTTGGTAAACTACAACCTTCTTGCCACTAAAATCAAATTTGTTAATATATTAAAGGGGCCCATCTTTCTCAATATATCTTAAGAGAATTGACCCGTCTTGAAAAGGTATTGGTTTATTCCGAGATCACATTTCATTAGTCTATAAACTCTTAACAGATAATGCAATCAAAGACAAAAAAGCGAACCACAGCTAACAAGGAAAAAGGCAGAATTAATTGAAACTTTCACTAGCTAATAATAAATTATAAGTTGATAAAATACCTCAGGGCTCGTAGAACCGATCAATTCAAAAGTTTCAAGGTCCCAATATTTAACGGTTTTGTCAGCTGAACCTGTTTAGTCTCCGAAGCAAGAAATAAATGAATATGTGAGTCACAAGTCATGACAGCTAAACTAAACAAAGACAAAACTGAAATTTCAAAGACATCTTCAGGAAATGAAGCTTGGCTCTGATTTAGAATTAATTCTGAGCTTAAATGAAGATCATAATGAAACAAATAAGCTACTTTTAAGGGGCATGTTATCATGAAAAAACAGCCCTTGATTTGAAACCAATGGCTTTCCCTAAATAATCTCATGTTTAAAAGTATATAATCAAAGTCTAAATTAAGCGCCGCGGTTTAATTGTGTAAGTTATACCGCTTAGCGGCCTAGCCCAGTTAACTGCTTAGAGTTTATAGTACTAGGTATTAGATTTTATGTCATCTACTTAATGTGATAATGCTATGTAAATTCAATACATTCTTAATAACATTATTCATGATTTTTCTACGGTTTTGTTATTTCATTTATATATAAAATTACTCTTAAATAAACAATATTAAAACCACCTAGGTGGCTAGGCGTAGGTGGCACCCCAAAGCACCTAGCATTTTTAAAACCTTGCATTGACATCTTAGGATAGAATCCCCCATACAAAGAATCATGTACCACATTGATCAATTATAGTGAACAAGCCGATGATAGCACTGAATGCTAATGTGGCAAGAAGGTATTGTTGCATAAATGCCCTTCAACAATTCCACGGTTTCCTCCAAAAGAAGGATGAAAAGAGCCGTAGTAATTATAAGCCCCGTCCAAAACATAATATTGAAATAAAATTTATTGATGGCACGCTTTTCATGTTATGCCCTTCGGGATTAACAATATAAACTCTTAAGTCTTAACCTTTGAAAAAGCTACACCCAGCCATCCAAGCTCTACAGAATCACCCAGAGAAATACAGCTCTTGGCAAGCTTCAAAAAATATTTGGTGCCTTCATAAACTTCCTTCTGCAAACACCTACTCTTCCTCCGAATTTAGAACTTGGGTTTGGATATAGAAACCGACCAAAAAATTGGTAAACAAACCAGTGGTGTTTTAAATGCAATATCAGTAACTAGGAGTAGTAGTATTAAGCATATGGTTACCTATGAGGCCTTGAAATTTGAAAAAATAGTTAAGCATTTGATGCAAAAATCGACAGGAGCTGGTTAAGAAAGAACATCAATAAGAAACATAGAGATTTATAATAGAATAACAGTATGGTATGCATAATGCATGAGCAAGTCCATCAAGTAGGCTTCGGGTAATGTTGCTAGACACCTTTACTTTTCACAAAAGCAGAGTCAGCCTCAAACGATTCTTTGGAAAGTGAATGACAATATCAATGCATAATGCATATGCTACAAAACACACAATCCACAATATGGTTTCCATTGAATTTTACCCCATATCTATTTCATAGAGGCGACAAATAGGTCCTCGATCTTTTCACTAATTCATGTGATTCTAAATAGCGTCAGCATTATTGACTTCCAAGATTAAGTGTATCAAAGGCAACCAAACAAAAATCTTTCAATTGCATTATTATGTTTATAGTTTATTACTGTTTTCAAAATATGTTTGCTTGCAAATATTTCTCTCCTTGAATTGCTATAAACAAAAGCATGGAGATTTTAATTATTGTTCAATCTCACATGTTGAACGCGCTATAAATGTCTAACTATGCACATTGTTTAGTATATCATTCTGAAAACTAATAAAGAACATCATCTGACCTGTTGCCAACAGAAACTCATGAGGATGGAAATCTATGCACTGAATTTGTCCCTCGTGAATCTTGAAATCATGCAAGAGCTTCCCGGCTGTCAAATCCCAAAGCTGTATAAACAATTTCCTTTAGCAAAACCAAGGGGAGCCAGTAATATGTGTTGCATGGGAAAAATTAGGTACATCTTACATATCCAAAGAAGAATTTTAATAATTGGATATGAATGAAACAAATAGTCTGAAGTTTGCTTTCCTGATGCAATACCTTAACAACATTGTCTTCACCACCGGAAACAACCCATCGACCATCTGGGGTAAATCGAATGGCATTGACCCCTCGAGTATGACCTTTGTATGTATGAATGCAACCCTTTCTTCTAATGTCCCATATCTTGAGATTGGTGTCCGATGACCCAGAAGCAAAAAACTCCCCAAATGGATGGAAATCGACAGATATACAATTCGACCTGTGACCCGTCAGAGTTCGAACAACTGCACACAGAACAAAATTGAAATCAACCTACTACTATCATTAGCGCAACATATATAAAGAGATGGGCTAAGGTATATACTTTTTGCTTCCTCCAAATCCCACAATTTAATTGTCCCATTGGCTGCTCCTGCAGCCACCAATACTTCCGAAGAATCAAAACTTACAGATTCAACTGCACTCGTATGCCCAGATAAACTCTGCAAGCCCCAAACCCCCAATCAATGCAATACTTTCAAATAATGGCATTGGGCTTCAAACTCACAAATTGAAAGAGAGATTGAGAACTCACCAAAATGGCATTAGGCTTACCAATAGCCCATAGATTGACCTTGTGATCTTCGCCTCCAGTGACAAGAACCCTAGAGGTCCTCCTCCCAATCTTGAGGCAGTTCACATTCGACGAATGTGCTACAAATTCCTCTGGATTCAAATTTCGTCAAGGCATTCAAATCTTACAAAAACAAAACAAAATCTCAAAAACCCTAAGTCAGTAAAAACGAAACCCTAGAAAAGGATACGCAGCTTGTAGGCGCGCTTCGTGGTGGCCATGGATCCTATCTCTTCTGCTCTCCAGAGATCCAAACCCTAGCTCTCTCATCTTAGATCGATCTCGATGCCGAGCCCTAGCATCTCTCAATGAATCAAATCATCAAAGAAGAAGAAGAAGAAAGGGAGCTTTTTTCTTTAAGAATTGAGTCGGTTTTTTTGTTTAAAAACTCCAGCTTTTTATTTTTGGCTTTTCAAGCTGCTTTTCTCTTTGGTTAGATTTTTAAAGCAGAATTTATTCTCCCTCCTAATTGGGATATTTTTTTTGGGTTCTTATTAGTTGGCTGCTGTGAGTTTTTTTATGGATAATTTTGTGCTGTCCTTTTCAGGGTTTGGTCCAAAAAAAAATTTCTTTTATTGTTTTTAGATATTTTCCAAGCCTTACTTCAAATCCCATCATCTTGGTCTGCATGTTTGTTTTAGATAGATCATGCCTATCGAATTCCACAAACTTTGAGATATTTCCGTGCATCCATGAAGATCATCGTATTTTTATATATCGAAGAGCCGTTAATTTTTTGCTCCATTTAAATGGATATGCTAGAGATTTTCAAACCTCGTGAAATTCAGCACATAGGTTGTCTAAAAAATGTAGATCATGATAAATGGTTTGGATCAATGCAAAAACACGGTGTATTATGTGTTTGTAAAATTGGTCTCATTTTCAAAGGAAATTATTCGGTGTGCTAGATGTAACACATCCAAACAGAGAAAGTGATGGACAGTTTCTGCATCTTTCGGACGACTTGGCAGAGCACATGCTCCTGTCTCTTTCTCTCTCCTATCTGGATATATTACGTCTGGCATTTCGAACAATTACTTTATTTTATGATATGAGTCCGGGTCTTGATGGATCAACTTCCATCTTTATTTTTTACATGCTTTGATCAAAGTATCCCCTTTTAAGCATTTGATATATTAAGAGAAAGGCAAAGCCGTTGAAAATGACCACGAGCATGGCTCGGTTGGTCATAGCACTTCCTTCTCAAAAACATGAGAGGATCGATGCTCTGAAAGGGAGGCGTCCGTAATTTAACATGCTCGGCACAAATCTGTGGGACTTGGGCCTTTGGATGCGTGTGTGTGATATGTGCATGGATTAGGCTAACCGTCCTGTATCCAAAAAGATGAAGCTAAAAAGTACAAAAACCAGATGCTATATAACGGTAGACAACTTCAGGGTTGTTAGACAAGCCAGACAAACTTCCGAAGGGTTTTGATGAATAGGCCATTTTTTAAAGATCCTGTAAATTTGAAATGGGTTTAGGTGTTTGGGTGGGGTCAAAATGGAGATGGAGCCCACTAGGCTCACAAAGGAGTTAGAAGAATGTGAGTGCCTGTGGACATGTTGAGGGTTTGCTTAATGCAGGATTAATTGCAGTTAATTTTTTTAATATAATACTTATAATATTTAGCATGTAATACCAGCACCTGGAAAAGGACTAATCTCTCATGGGGATAGACTAGCGGATTTGACGTAATAGCCGACTATGTCGTTACTCAATAATATATATAATTAAATGGCATTGTAAACATTAATATCTGTGTTTCTATCGGCAATACAGCAAATGCTTGCAGATCTTGATTTTATGTACTGATGAACTCTGAAGACAAATAAAAATAAAATGAAAGAAGTTTATCTGAATATGTTTGTATATAAACAACTTCAGGTGTGTGAAGAGTGGTTGAAAGCCTGTTTTTGAAAGCAGGCTTGATTATCAGTACCAATAATTAACATGGGGACATGTGATGTGGCTTCAAATACTAATAGTCTGTGTACATTGCCAAATATATTGGTTTTGTTTAGTTGCTATCTTGATTAAAATTCTAAAAATCAATTTTATTTAGTCGAAATAAATTGGTTTCTTGGGTTAAAAAATTCAACTCATGCGAGTTGCAATTGACTATTTATTTATTAAGCTAAGTATTCTAGTTGAGCCTGGGGGCCTAAGCAGCTGCTCTAAGCAATTTCCTAGCCAGACGACGGAGAGAAGGGGTGGGACCACTCATGGAGTGGGCTCCTCACTCTTTAGTCATACTTTGTAGTAGGTTGCTTAGAGAGAGCTGCTCAGAAACTTTTTTCTCGTTCTAGTTAACCATACTAGTAATCTGCACGTGTGATGCACATACATGCCGAATTTCAATGAGTTTATTGGGTTTTTTAATTTAAAAATTCATTAAAAAGTTTTAAGTGATAAGGTTATTTTTTTTTATAATAAGTGACGGGGTCAGTTGCACTAATGAATCTTGGTTAGGTTTCTTATGATTTTTTTTATTGATTTTTCTTGAAAAATGGGAAAGGCATCCGAGCAATCAAATTATTAAAAAAAAAAACTTTCTTTTGCACTATAACAGTCGGTATATCAACCGTTGACTCATGATATTTATTGTTGAACTTTTGTTCTCCCTGTTTGGGCAACTGATATCCATGTTTTCTTCTGGAAGAAAACCACGTAATCACAAAGCAAACATAAATTTTTATCCAAAAATAATTGTTTAAACAAGGCACACAAGCCATTAATAAAATGGTTGGAAGAATAAATGCTAGGATGCCAAAATGTGTGGGATCATGTGGTTGGCATGTCTAAATCGTGAGCCCCACCAAACCTCTCTATCGGTCTCATCCCAACCTCTCCTCACCTTAATATTCAAATAATAGATACTCACAAAAGGATACAAATTGGCATGATCGCATACTTTGGGTTGTTTGAAATGATTAGAGGCTTCAAGTGTTTGCTTTAAACATGAAGCATATTTGAAATTCGAATTAAAGAATCAAGTAGGTGCATGAAATTAGCAAGCTATTTACTTGTTATATTCCTAGTTATGCACATTTGAGGCATATAGCTCAAGTAACTCAAGATCCACACTAGACCAGGCTGCTTTATGTAAGCATGGTTTCTGCAGCACAATTTCAGTTGTCGGATCCTGAATGTCGAGCATAGGTTTACTAGTTGAATTATGAGCTTCAAAGAACACGATTCCAATAAAACTGTATTCAAATTGAAGTTGTTTTATCTGTTTGATATGCTGGTCCAAAGCTCATGAAAGGTTTCATGGTGATAAAAGTTAAGTTAAATATCATGAAGAAGAGAGGGGATATGATAAATATTAGTTGGTAGGGGTTAACAGAGGTTGAAATAGTAACTCCTTTTTCTTTTCTTTTTTGCGGGACGGTACAGCCCATTTAGATATTTGCTAAGACCGGCGATTTTATACTTTTACATGTGGTTTCAGAAATGAGAATCATTCTGTTATAAAAAACGGTTAATTTTGCAACCATTTAAATATCATGAAAATCAAAAAATAATAACTCTTCCCATTTGAAGGCATGGAAGGCAAGAAGGATAGCAGCATAAAACACAATTTATCATAAGTTTCACCAAAAGTAGTTATAATCCTTAATCTTCACCTGTGAAAATCGAACCACAGTAAGTTAATAACAATTGAGAAGCTGTGGGAGGATGGGACATTTCATCTTAAGGACCTGTGATAAATATATTTATAAATGAAGGGGCCTCAGAAATGGGACAGTGGAACTGTGTCGGTGACCAATTAAAAGTGACATAAAAATTCATCCGTTATTAAAATGATTGCCCAAAAGAATAATAATATATAATTCATATTAAAAAAAAACACAAGATGAAGTATTTCTCCATGATGAAATGTTGATGTGTCAAAGCGACACGTCAACAGCTTCACATGACACCAAGGCTCCTACCCTTTTCCAGAAAAGCCCAGAATGATTTAGATTCTTAATTTGAATTTCAAACCAAGGATTTTACGTGAAAGGGTAATAATATAGAGATTAATGGAGGAAAGAGGCCATAGGAGGGAATTCCCTCCTATGGCGTCGAAAAAATACCCCCTCCACCAATTTTTCCGACGATCGGCCCCCATCATCTTCATCGTCATCATTTAAGATGTGGGTACACCAAATTTCATGTGATTCTACAACTTTTTCACCGTTGATTTAGTGGGTTCAAAATTAACGGTTTACCGACAATAGAACTTTTTACATTGCTAAATCAACGGTGAAAAGGTTGTAGAATCACATGAAATTTGGTGTACCCACATCTTAAATGATGACGAAGAAGATGATGGAGGCCGATCGTCGGAAAAATTGGTGGAGGGGGTATTTTTTCGACGCCATAGGAGGGAATTCCCTCCTATGGCATCTTTTCTCCATTATTCTCAATAATATATTGTGTTAGTAAATGTATGGCTCCATGCTTAAACTTAATTCAGTTTTCCACTATTGTTGTAGGATCATCAGAAATCGTTTCCACATCATCAGTGGACCTCTTGACAATGGGATTTGCATGTGCAGGAAAAGGGGCGTGGAGATTGCAACTTCAAATGAAAGCAGCAGGCAACATGAATTATGAGAATGAGAGGTGAATGAAGGTGGTGGCCCCATGTGAACTTCACGTGCGGTGCATGCAGTATGCATGAGAGGTTAGGGTTTATTTCAAAAAATAAAGCAATAATAATAAATGAAGGTGGTTCTCATGGCTTTATTGCATTCTTCACTACACAAAGATTTACTGCTGCAACATTAAGAAGGGAGATTTATGCTTGGCTTTCAATTGGAGTGAAAGCTAAGTTTGTTAGAATCATGTGAAGTCCATGAAAGCAATATACTGCGGCATAATCTTTTTTTTGTGTGTTTTGAATGTAAATTTCCACAATATATAGGGTTTTTCCCCGAGCGAATCAACCCTTCGGGGATCAAATTTGCGACCTCACACGTTGGAGTGGAAATTAGTTGGTTAACAATATATAAGTTGGTCCACAGGCATCAGGATGGTGGAAAGATATAGAGTCGACTATAAGTATCCAGGAATAAGAATAATTCGAGCCGACTCCGAATTCATATATGATTTTTACTAAATAAAGACAGTAATTTTCATTTCCGTTAACTATCCGTATTCGTATTCTCATCCACCACAAGCTACTGGATTCGCATATGATAACAACTATGTTCCATATATGTATCCGATAACAGGAGATATTCGGTATTCTGAGTGTAATGCATCCAGACAAGAAAGAGATGAGATTTCTTGGATATACTTTGGACATCTTGTTGGGGGTCGATACTTCTATTTCTTTCTTTTTCATAATCAGACACATGTATCCGGTACATAGAAGGATTTTTCGTATAACCAATGGAAATGGCAACGTTTGTGTATTTGGTTTTTAAAATGTGCGGATAGTAACTTTGATTTTTGATAACTAATCTATATCCGTTCTCTAAAAAAAAAAAATTACCTATATCCATATTCACATCCGCTGACAGTCAAAAACCCAAAATGCAGATATTTTTCCCTGGTATTCCCCCTCTCAGGCATTGTTGCATGCCAGATGAATGTATCATAAACATAAGAATGTTGATTTTGTTCACTTCTCTTGCCAATAAGCTGTAACAAGCTATAATTTGATCTGTGATTACATTTAAGTTGATATTTTCCAACAAAACTTAGGATGGGGCTTTTTTCTCTCATAAAATGTGACAATAGCTCATAAGTTTAGAAGCAATTACATATGAAAAAAATGCAAATGAGTTACTTCTAGAAAAACTAGTCTTTTCCTATAAACATAATCATAAATATACAGCTCTATATGAAACAGCATCACATGTTTTCCCATGGTCCTGACTTGCAGATGAAAGACTACATAATTTACATGTCAAACATAATCATTGACCGGCATGTTAAAACTTGAATCGGTCAATGATGGCTCAAGTTTAGATTTACCCTTGAACTGAATAAGGCATGTTTGGGTAAAGCACTTAAGACATGCCGGATCATAAATATCTAAACATTAAGAGGATGAAAAATTCGATTTTATTTTAATACTGCAGGTCAAGATCGGGTAACGTGAAAAGAAACATTGTTATTAGATTAGGTGCGGGTGGGGGGGGGGGGGGGAGGGGGGCATTGTTATTAGTTCAGTACATATTTGAATGACTTCAAATTTTTCATGGATCAATATGCTGCCCAGTAGTCCTTCAAAATGAGTTTCAATTGAAAATGATGAGTGGCAACACTAAAAAATATAGGATAAGAAATGAGTGTATCTGTAACAAGTTCAAGATAACTCTCATAGAGGAAAACACGAGGGAGAAAAGCGAATGAAATGGTTGCGATATGGACATATGCAACAGTGACCAATAAATCCGCCAATAGCAGAAGTGACAAAATTGTTGTTTATAATGAAACAATGTATAAGGTAGACCCAAGTAAACATGAATAGAGATGGCCAAAAGTATAGTTAATTGTCAATTCAATCGAGAAGACGACACTTAACCCAGTATAATGGAAAAAAGCGGATTTATGTGGCCGACAGCAACGGTTTAGGATAGCTGGATAAGGTTTGTTGCTGGTCATGTTGATTTGTTACGATGGCAAATGACTTTGAAGAAGGGTGAACCGGTGTTGTTTATACATCAAGCCTAAATTTCTAATCCTGAGAAATCTCAAACATTTGTTTGGGGAGAATCACATGATGGGATATTTTAGATTCGAGGCGGGGGGGGGGGGGGGGGGGAACTCAATTTTGAAACACTCATTCTCATATATAAGCCAAAAAAACTCATTGAGGTTTATAGCCTCATACTGACATACACGTAGATAATTTAAAGAGGGTTGGATCGGGTTCTTAGTTTCCGGATGGGCGAGGTTGGAGAGGAGGCAAGACAGCAAAAAGGACAAGCCTAATGGGGACTGCAGAAGGTTTTCTTATATTGCCCACATAGGTGGATGAAGTTATTTAATGCCCTGCTTGATATTCCAAATAAAACATCCTCAGATATTCGACATTTCTACAAATGTGATTCCTGAGCATGTGATTCTATAAAATGTTGCGTTACCATTCTTGATACAATTTGATTATCCCAAATAATACAATCTGCATAAATGATAACAAGGGGTAGCATCAGCGGTTGGATGGCGGTGATAATAACAGTACAGACAGTGAAACCAATGATGGTAGCAGCGTTACCGGTGATGGCGACGGAGTGCTACTGCCGCATAGACGGTGGGAATAGCGTGGTGGTGGATCCTATGCAAAAGTGAGGACAGCAGTGGAGCCGGAGGCACCAGCGAGGGGGGTAGTATGGGTGACAGTGGGGACATGGTGGTGCTAGTGGTTGGCAGCAGCAGTGAGGGCACACGGTTGTCCAGCAGCAGGAAGTGGCGGAGCAACAGTCATGATAGTGGCGATGGTACGGGTGGTACAAGACTTCTATGAGAAGAACATGTTATTTGGATAGGGAGCGTTTCCCTCTTCGGAGGGCATGCACCGCCCAGCGGGTGGAATCATATATTTACAAGAATCCAATTTGTGTTACATCAAGCATGCGGATATTTCATGGGATTTTAGGATTTCACATACTAGGCAGGCCCTTAACAAAACCAAATCTATCAATGCTATATGAAATGTGTGCCTCATTTGCTCAACTTCAGATCCAGTCCGGAAAGAATGCCATATGAATGACCCGTCAAACTATCTCTAAGGATTCGTTATAGAAAGAATGCCATATGAATGGCTCATCAAACTATGTCTAAGGATTCGTTATAGGGCGATGCCTAACACACACAAGACCACAATTCCCATACACACATGCACGCACGCACAATCCTTGATCTAGCAATCACCTATTAGACCACAACATTCCACCTAAAAACTCTCTCCTTCTGCATTATTTTTCGTATTTTATATCATTGGAAGTCTTCATTTTCCGTGCAACCATACACACATATACACTTCCCCAACAGGCAACTCTCTCTCTCTCTCTCTCCCCGCGCGCGCCTTAAAGCCATTGTTTTCCATAAAGATCCTTGGTGCAGAACCTCTTACCTTCATCATCTTTTCCCCAAAATCCACCAACAAATTTCTCTGTCATTAGATTACTTGCCTTATTCTCTAAGGCGATTTTTGTTATAGAAGCCATCAAATCATTTGACGCCTGATCACATGTTATGTCAGGCAGTTTGACTTTCCATCTCTAATAATAAACTACAACAATTACTTTATATTCCTTCTTGCTCCAATATTGGCACAGGTGTTTAAACCAAGGAGGGAAATCCAATAATCATGCATCATGCATGACAGCAAACCTTGATGCGTTTCCTGCAGAGATTAACGTCTAACAACTTCCGGGCTCCTACGTGATCACACAACATTAGAACTAGAAAGTTATGGGCAAAAGATGTGGCAGATATTCCGATACAATGAATTTCCATATGTGGCGTTGTTAATATATATGTATGGTTGATTTGACAAGTTCTGATTCATAGGCTTCTCTGAATTACTCAATATAATATTTCATTCTGTGAGACACCAGCTTCAATTCAAATCAATTAAATGACAAATGAGAAAGATATAATACCTTGGGTCCACTTCTAAGGGCACCTCTCTCCAATTTACCGCACGCCGCTACTTGTCCTAATGAATGAGATGAAATAGCATCACATATAGGCAGAAGAGAAGTGGCTTTGAAATGTCCCGTGGTGGAGGCTACAAAGAATCTATGGCATCCAATAGACATGACCCTTTATACCTGCAAAACACTTGTCTTTATATTAATATTTAAAGCAATGAGTGTTCCCAAAAGGCTAAAGCAATTTATAAAATTTTTCTTAGCCGTTGATGAAAAGAGAGAAGGTACTTCATGATGCGGTTGAACTGTGGCAGCTTTGAATTTCAGTAAGAATCAGAGGTCCTTAATATACGAGAATCTATCGAATATCCCATTATCTTCATTTTTCTTAAAGATAGATCCCTTTATGCCTTTACGTTTTTACTTCCTGTTTTAAGTACTTGCTCAAGAATGGTTAAAAACAATCATATAGAAAAGAAATACAACTGCAAACAGGATAACTTAGCTCTCAGCCCGGTATTAAAATGTCATAAATTTAGTTTAGTGCATTGACAACCATGGCATATTTATGAATGTTCTAGATCATAGAATGAATAAGAAAAGATAGAATCTAAATGAAAAAGGTTTTTAAAAAAACACGCAACAAAAGATTTGAGAACGATCCACTCTGCAGTCAGGTAGGTTAAAAGGAGGATCATACTGCATAATAATACTAGGTAACTGAAATGCTTAAGAGAAGTGGTACAAACTGCATTTTGCAATTTGCATATTAAAAGACCACACAAAATCCAAATGTTTCCCCATTTAAGATAGCAGGAGTTGAATAAGGAATAATAATTTGTTCAACACCAAAACTTCTTATAAGTTGTGCATGCTCTCTTGTTTCTCCAATATCATTTCCATCCATTCCTTCATCAAATGAACCTACAGAAGCATCCACAACAAGAATGGCAGCGTCCGCTTGTGTCACACCAGATATCATATTGGGAACAAAATCTTTATGGTCCGGAGAATCAAGAAGAACAATGTGATGTTTCTCAGTTTCGCAATATGCAACGGCTACTGTCATTGTTATGCCCCTCTCCCTCTCTTCAGTGCTCTCATCCATCGCCCATGCATAAGCAAATGATCCTTTTCGCTGCACTTAGGATTAGTTGCTCAGAGGCTATTAGATTCATCTGGGGTGCCAGGACTGACAGCAGATAATAAACGTAGGTAGTAAGAGAAAAAAATTATGCGAGAGAAATCAATTATCTTAGACTAGCGAGTAATTTTTTAAATCTGAAAAAAATATAATAAGATGAATATTTGAATGTAGTTCTGAAATTTATCGTGCATCTTTAACATGTGCCCAACCCAATTAATCTGGATCAAATTAACAGGTCAGGGCTTTCGAGGAATTATCACAATCATCATCCAAGCTTTTGCCATCAAAGTATGGTCAAGTCCGATATGCGTTTAAACGTGAGTAATTAACTGAAATAGAATGACTTTTTCTGTGAAGGAAAAATAGAGTGCCTCAATGCCTAGCAGGCAACCTAAATCAATCTCATGTGATATCGACGTGAGGAATGTGATGCCGAACTCTAACGAATTATGCAAGAAAATTCTTGCCATATATGATAAACCTGGGAGACGAATTAAAACACTACATCAATAAACCTAAGGAATTAAATTTGGAGAAAACAGTAACACCTTTTCTTTGGCCTCCTTCTCGTATTCATGCATTAATTTCTTTGAAACCCTTCCCAAAAGATGCAACAATCTCCCAGATAATGTGGATTTTCCAGAATCAACATGACCAACCTAGTAGGGATGTAGAATGATTAGTTGCATGCTCAAAAAGTAGGAGTAATTTCCAGAAGCTTGAAAATAAATCTGAACTGTCACAACTTTATGAAGGACGCTTACAATTGCAAGATTCAATTGACCCAAGCATCCTTCTTTATATGCTGATCCTTTAGATTGTGAAAAATCCATTTACGTTATAAGATCATACAAAATGGACAAGGGGTTTGCATATATCTCCTATGATTACTCTTTTGAATTATTCCTGTACAAGGTTTTCTCATCACCATGTCATGATAAAAGACTAGAAATTTTCTTATATACTTTTATTACTGGTGGACGGACTTGAAATGCCCTCACATAAATATCCTGAAACTCTTAGACGACAAAACTATGGACAGGAGAGGGAATTGCCATAATCCTAGGCATTGGTACAACCTACAGGATATGACCTAAAGTTTATATAGCAAAGTAAAGAAACAAATGTACCATGCTTGCTGTTTTTTGAAATAATAGGTGGAATAAATTAGCCACCCATCCCGGTTCGAACCAGGGTCTCTTCCCCCATACTCCAACACCCGCACCACTAGGCTACTCCAAGCCCGTACTATGCTTACTGCTGCATGATCGACCCAAGTTTTCTATCAATACTATATATAGATTTAGTTGTACAAGATCAAAAGATTTGTCGATTAAACTGGGCCTTGCCCCACTGACCTATTATGAATTTGTTAGCCAGCTCTACAATGCCGTGTGTTGTTCAGGACTGTGAACAAAGGATGGCAAACTATAGGCTTTTACCTAATAGACTGGCAGGTAAACACTAAACGAACAACTATAATCAAAAGCGACACCACTGCAATTGTGCTTTCACAACCATTTAATGCCAGAGAGACAAAAGTTTTAGACAGAAAACATCCTTTAAAGCATTCAGAAGTTTCAGAAAGACTGTATAACTTGTTTCCACATCTTGCTCAAAATATTTGATCTAGGATGAGAATCTCATAGCAGTCTGTGCGGATGGAGATAAGGACGCTCCACTCGATTCAATAATAATAATAATAGGAGAAAAAGAAGAAAAAGCATTTTCGACGAGCCTCTGTGGTGCATGATTGGCATTACCAATCTAGTTTTGGAAACTAAAATTTTGAATTACAAGCTTTCGATTGCATTGCGCATGAACATCTTGATATGCTAAAGAGTCATGATTTATAGAAATTGGCTGCTCTAAAGACAAGTGAGAGGAGCGGCATATATATGGAAATACTTTCAAATAAGAAATCAACCTGTCATGTTAGCTTTGTTAGAGGTCATAAGACATAAAATGGATATAGTACGGGGTCATATACAGCTTCTCCAAAATGATCGTTAATAGTACAAAAACTTCTATTTATACTCTCTTGAGGCCCTGATGACAACAGATAATCCACTTATTATCCTATATGCAAAATGGATACTTTGAATACTTTATATGAGAAACAAGCTTACCACCATGTCAAAGATGCAATCGCATGACTGCAAATAGTATTAGTTTGGAAGTCAGGTTCTATTGACACCTTTATATTTTCACAAGTAACTGACTACTCTTCTAATAGGAATAAGACCTTTAATAATTAAAACCTGAACTATGCGCCTTAACCTTGGAACCGATTCTCGAAGAATTCTTTTCAAGAGAAATGACATCCTCTGGAGAAAGGGTGTCAAACCTGAAAGGAACTGTATATTCATTAGAATTTTATTTGGTAACATATAAATTTGGATGTTACAGTATAAAACAGCTATTGGCATTCAGTAGATTGAGATTTTGGATTATATTGTTAACAGCAGCTAGACTATTTTCTTTTCCATGTCTGAATTGTCCTTGATAATCAATTTTTTGTATCATGCAAATTACAACCGAATAAGAGATTCATTTACAAATCAGCTTGAGGAATCACAATAATTGTTGTAAGTCATTCTTTGATGGCCAATAAACGACAATATCAATTTGAATCTAATGATACTCATAAGTGGGGATCCCCAGGTCACGACACGTAGCTAATGACGTGTCGTCCACGTAAACCCACTAGATTCCTGGAGGCTATGGAGCTGGAATAGGTACGATACAATAGGGACATTTCTCGGCGCCTCGCCTCCGAGATAGCATCTAACCTTTTCAGGGCCTCCGTGACTACGTTCCCTCTTCGCCTAACCGCTAGCCAATAGCTCATCTCTAAGCAATCATAGAGTCGAGCTTTCTCAACTTCCTTTTTTGTCTCCGAGCTATCCTATAACTAAGATACCTCAGCGTCCCTGTTTGGCCAGGAGTATAGAGAACGGACGTCCTCATAATGGCTCTGTGTATCTCGCCACGGTGAGATCTCCGCCGCTCCATGTCCCGCATCCCACGCTAACGTATCTCGTCTTTAATGAGCGCATCTTGCCATTAATGCAGACGTTACGCCTGGACGGAACCGACGGCGAGAATCTCGCAACTGCTCGCTCCGATGCGACCCTTATATAAACCGATCCTCCAGACGATTCAGATAACTCGAATTCATTCTAATACGCCGCTACTCTGCCCAATTATTCCCCGGCACTTACTTGATCGTCGGAGGGTCCTACGGTGGTTTCTCATCTCGGGACTTTCTTTGCATATAGCTCGGCGCCCCCATCAACCAACAAACCCATTAAGATCCACACGCTCAATCTTCCACAACAAATCTCAGGCCTTCAGCCTAGTTGGTCACAAGATCGATGGAGGACAGTATCTGAGGGAGATCCCGACTTCCATCAGTTGACGCCGTTTATGAGAAAAGAAGCTTTTTCCACCCAAAAAGATGATCTTCTGCTTTCGATTCAATGGCCAGCGATCATCGCCATGAAGATCCTAGCACAAGCCATCCCGTCCTTCACAACGGAGGCGGGGATGGTTCTAGTCCTCCTCCTAATATCGTCGAAGCCCTAATGACACGGATCGACCGACTGACAGCGATGGTGGACGCGCTCGCTCGTGTTCAAATTGCCAGCCACGTCTGGCAAATCACCATCCCTGCTCCCTAGAACGGCGGCGGGTATAAGGTGATAAATGGACACGTTCAGGTTCTCGGCCTCGCTCGTGCCAATCCTGACACCACAAAACACCGGTATGCCGATTCCGGCAGTCGTAACCCCCATACAAGGAATGATTCCATGACTTGTTGGACACCATACAGTCCAACGTCGAGGTCTCAGGACCGATCGAACTGTCGCTTCAAATCTCACCGCGTTCCTTCGCCCTCTAAGGCGACGTCGGTTAAGTCACCTGATTCCAAGGAAGACCGGCGTCACCATAGTTATCGAGGCCATGGACATGGCTCACGTCAGGGGAGCCACGAAGGGCTCATCCTGAGGATATGAGGAACGTGATAGAGCGAAGCTGAAACCGCTCCATCTCCCAAATCCGAAGCAGAGACAACCGACACTCCGATTATGGGGAATCATTTGGATACCGGCAGCGAATCGAGGTCCTTGAGAAGAAGATCGAGGACATGCGGCTTTCCACCTGTTCGCTCGGCGGGTCGGCAAAATACTCGGTGGACTTTCTCACGAAGCTCTTCACTAGCAGTTACTGGGGGAGCGGGTCTCATCCCGGAACAAACCATCCAAAGTGGCTCTCTTCGACGGGAAGTCTGACTCGAAAGAACACTTGGACGCGTTCACCGTAGGCATGACCTTTCAAGATAATTCGGATGTGGCTTAGTGCCGAGCCTTCCCTACCACTTTTATCCGGACCAGACGAGACTGGTTCCACGGCCTGACTTTGTGCTCAATCTCAACATTCGACGAGCTGGCTACTCAGTTCCTTAGCCACTTCATCGGCAACCAATGACAGAAGAGGTCGGTCGACTAGATGTTCACCATCAAGAGTGAGGACAGAGAATCTTTCAAAGGCTATATCATCCGGTTCTACAATGCTATCCTGGAAGTACCCGAACACCAAGACGAGACGATCATCGCCGCCTTGAGATCTGAATTTAGGCACAAAGAGTGGCTCTGCTCTTTTGCATTGGCGCAACCTAAGACCATGGCTGAGGTAAAAGTCTGGACCGAACGGGAAATCCAACTTGAGTCTGAGGTAAACGCTAACCTTCTCCATGGAGACCGGACAGACCGAAAGAAACGGGACCGGGAAAGGAAGAAGAAGACCGATCGTTCGAAACCCTATTCTCCGAGATTTCATGAGTACACTCTTCTGAACGTCTCTCAGGCTAAGCTGCTAAAGAAGGCGAAGTGCAAGAGATTCTTCAAACTGCCGCCGATGATACAAAGGCCGGGCAAGCGACTCCGCGGCCTATATTGTGCCTTTCATCAGTCACAGGGACACACAACTGAGAACTGCAGATAGCTGCACGATTACATCAAGGAGCTGATCTGCTCTGGTCACTCAGCAAAGTACTTACGAGAGATAGGAAGAAAGTAGACTAACTTTCCACCGGAGAGTTGACGGTTGGACAGATCATGGTCGTCTCCGTTGGCTCGACTCTGAGCAACGAAGCACCCATCGTATCCGGCCGGTCATGATCTTAAGTGCTCCTCCCTCCAAGAAGTATAAGAAGGTTACTCCCATCACCTTCACTGATGAGGACCTGCATGGCATATCCGTCCCGGACAATGACCCCTAGTGATCATAGCCTGGGTAAATCTGTATGAAGTTAGGAGAATCCTCGTTGACTCGGGAAACTTGACGGATATCCTATTTTACGTCTGCTTCCCGCGTATGGGATTAAATCCATCCAATCTCTAACCAATCTCGCACGTTCTCTCCGGATTTACTAACCATTTCATCCAAGCTGAGCGAACGATCACTCTCCCTTTCAACACTAGGAAGGCTGGAAGAACCCGATCAATTTCAATGAGTTTCCTCGTCGCTCGGGTTCATTCGTCTTATAATATCCTCTTGGGTCGTCCCACCTTAAACGTCCTTCAATCTCAGATCTCTACCTACCATCCCATGCTCAAGTTTTCTCTAAGCGATGGTGGGATAGACCGGGCCTACGGAGATCAGTAAATTGCTAGGGTGTATCTCGCTACGACAGTTTCCGAGGACAAATAAGTTGATCTGACCGACGGACCGTATGATACTCGGGAATCACTGGATACACGTGATGACAAGAAGGAGATCCGGGGTTCTCCAGTAGAAGCCTTATCCGAAGTTCCCCTCAAAGAGGGGGATAGCAGCCGAACTATCCAGATCGGCTTCCTCTTGTCCGGGGAAACTCAGGACAAGCTTATCTAGTTCTTCCGAGACAATTCCAACTTGTTTGGTTGGACTCCCGCGGACATGCTGGGGATCGACCCTAAGGTGATCTCCCACAAGCTCGGAGTTGACTCAAAATTCCGGCCGGTCCGACAAAAAAAAGAAGTTTCACGCCTGTCAAACAGAAGGTAATTGAGGAGGAAGTGGACCGACTATTCACGGTAGACTTCATCAGAAAAACATGGACTACTCGGCTTGGTTATCCAACATAGTCATGGTCAAGAAAGCGAACGTGAAGTGGCGCATGTGTGTCGACTTTACCGATCTGAACAAGGCCTGTCGAAAGACAACTATCCGCTCTTTCGGATAGATCGGCTGGTGGATAGCTCAGCTGGTCATGAGCTGCTGAGCTTCATGGACGTCTTCTCTGGTTATAATCAAATCCGGATGGACCCGACTGGTAAAGAGCTCACCGTTTTCACCACCGAAGGGTCTACTGCTACAAGATAATGCCCTTTGGCCTCAAAAATGCCGGGGCAACTTACCAACGGCTGATCAATAAGCCGTTCAAGACACAGATCAGACGGAATATGAATGTCTACGTTGATGACATGCTCGTGAAGTCCACCCAGTCAGCCGGGCATACCACGGATCTTGGTGAAATCTTCGAGGTCCTACGAAAGTACAAAATGAAGCTAAATCCAGCCAAGTGTGCTTTCGGCATCACGGGTGGAAAGTTACTCGGATTCATGGTCACCCATCGAGGAATCGAGGTGTTTACCACCGAAAACAGAGACGAACTGGGATGGATCGTCTTGCCTGAATTTGGGGGTAGATACTATTTGAACTTCTCCATCCACCTCTCCGAAAATACTAAGTTGATTTATGACACCATACGTTAGAGGTTTGGACAGATGCGTCGTTGTAGCGGATTTCATCAGATTCCCCCTCATCTGTGAGGGGTTTTTGATTATGGAGACGCTCTTCCCTGTAGGCGCAAGCCCCTGCAGTTAATTACAATACCGCGTTGCGATAACCACTTTCTCCTGCTCCAGCAGTTCACTTTGTGTTGTGTGTATTTTTTTTTTATTTTGGTTGCCCGTGGATTGTATACGGAGACTAGTTTATGTTGTCGTCCATAGGGCGTGGATCAGTCCAAATCCGTATATTTTAGATTTGGGTTTGGGTCAAGGATTTGCTTGACAGGGTTTTGAACTTAGGTTGTATATTCCTACAGTTCAGAAATATTTTTTGTTTGATTTAAGGACTGTTAATCTAGTTTGAGATTAAGATCAACTTAAATCTATAAATGAGCATTTGGATTCAGTTTGTTTTCGCTAAGGATACATTAGTCTTTTTTTTTTAGACTAAGATCAACTTAACAACATTTTAGAATCATTTTTTTACTTGAGATCCAACAAAAGAGCATTTGGGCTCAGCTGTAAGAAAACTTCAGAGACTTAGCCAATTTGGGCTTAGTTTGCTTAGTCCATTTATTCAAAAGTGCTAAGCACTTATTTGGACGCTATTTGTTCAGCCATTTTCTTTTTATATAAAAGTGCTAAACACTTATTTAAGCTCTGATACTCACATGTATGTCATGTGAAGCTTTCAGTCATGGGCGCTGCCCAATAAATGTTCAACACTTTAGTCATTTTGACTAAATGTGAAGTGCTAATCACTTCTTACTGCGTCCACGTGAGGTGAACGTGCGACGCTGAACGCTGTTTAATTAGTGTTAAGCACTCAGCCGTTTTGGCTACATATGAAGTACTAAGCACTTTTTATATGGCGCCCACGTGAGGAGCACGTACGGCGCTGGCCGCTGCCTAATCAGTGCTAAGCACTCAGCTGTTTTGGCTGTATATAGAGTGCTAATCACTTTTATGTGGCGCCCACGTGAGGAGCATGTGAGGCGCTGGGCGCTGCCCAATCAGTGCTAAACACTTAGCCGTTTTGACTGTATATGGAGTGCTAAGCACTTTAACTCAGCGCCTACGTGTGTTTCACGTGAGGCACTGGCCTTTTGTTTTGGGCGCCCGCTTGTTTTTCACGTGAGGCGCTGTTAAAAGAAGGCACCCATGTGGAAAGCACGTGAGGCGCTTGTATTTTTCCCCTTTTCTATTAATGACATTTTGACCATTAATGATCACCGAGATTTTCGGTTTCGTTTGAAGATCCGGAATCAAGTTTTTTCTTTAAGAACTAAGTTCTTTTATAGATTCGTTTTCCTTTTGTTTTTCTTTTGGAACTAGTTCTTTTCTGAATCTTTGATTCCCAAAAACAAGATCTTCCCGATGAGAATTAAATTCTCAACTTGTGTGAGACTTATTTTGTGGATCTCTGATCCAGAGAAAGAACTAAGTTATTTGAGAAGGGTTAAACCCTTAAAATAGGTAAAAGAGATATTTTTATCTTTGTGTTCTCTTTTTGAAAAGGAAGGCTTTCTCTTTGAGAATTTAATTCTCTATTGATTTTAAAGCTCTCTATATTTTTTTAGAAGCTTCTGGAGTCTCTCCTCTCTTATCTCTTGAGACTTGAAGTCTCGGGTCCTTTATATAGTGGATGCAAGTTTGTTAATTAATTTTGAGAAAATCTCTCATTGAGAGATTCCAATTGATTTAATTGGACTCAAAATTGATTTGGGGAATTTTACCCACCGTTAGATCTTTGATCTAAGAACTTCTGTTTTACAGAATATATTTTCTTGTTTTTAACAAGATTGGGGAAATATTTTCCCATATACAGAATTTATTCTGTAAAATGGTGATTTTTAATCCAAGGGTTCTCTGTTTTACAGAGAGTAATCTATTTTTGTTCAGAAAGATTGAGGGAATGTATTCCCAAAATAGAATTTTATTCTATTATTGGATCATTGATCCAACCGAAAGTATCTTTCTTATTTAGAAAGATTTGGGAGATATTTTCTTCTAATGGAATTTGATTCTATATTTTGATGATTTATCATCTCCGTTGGATTTTTGATCCAACAGATCTGTTTAACAGAGAGTATTCCAACTTTTTATGTAGAATTTAATTCTATTGATTTTGATTTGGGCGCTGGCGCTACGTGTTGTGCACGTGGGCGCCGCTTAAGAATTTAATTCTTATGATGGGTATTCCTGTGCTTTGCACATTGGTGCCCGCATGATGAGTAGGTGCGGCACCGTATAAGAATTTAATTCATACACAGAAATGTTTATGTGCTTTGCATATTAGCACCGGCGTAAGGAGCACGTGCGGCGCCATATAAGAATTTAATTCTTATTCAGAAGCGTTTCTGTGCTTTGCACTGCTGGCGTTGGCGCCCTTATGAGAAGCATGTGAGGCGCTGCCCTATTAAATTTTAACAGAGCTTTGCTTTTTTAATATGTTTAAATATTGGGGGAACAAATGCTCCCCACCGTTGCTCTCACGTGGCTCATACGTAGGTGCAACGGTATCACTTTTTCCACCGTTTGATTTTCTAGGGAGTTGAACCGTCCCTTCACATCCTATAAATAGGGCATTTAGCCCTTGAGATAATTTCCATCTCTTCATCTTCTCTCTTGAACCTTCCTTTCTTTGGAGAATTTAATTCTCATTTCCCAAAGCTTAGATCTCTGTCTCCCATAACTCTTTTGAATAGAGTACACTCTGCCAGATTTCTTGGTAAGGATTATGAATAAAGCTTAGCTCTTAACTCCTTCTGAGCATAGATATTTTCTTAGTTTTGGATTTTAAGTCCATTATCAGTTTCGACAGAGCTCCCCCCTTTGTTTTAAAAATCGATCTCTCGGAGATTTAAAAAAACTTTCTATTTACAGACCATGGATCTTGATGTTCTCTTCCAAGATTTGAGAATCTTTAATTCTCTAATCTAGGTCTTTACCCTACTGTCAATCTTGACACTTGTTCTAGCATTTGATTCCATCCATTAACCCACAAATTCTTTTACCATGGGAATGGTTCTGTGATTTGACCCCACCGTTTAAGGAAATTTAATTCCATTTCTTTTACAGGGCTTGTCTCTGATTTGGATCTTAAGAACTTTGGGAATCTTATTCCCTTTATCGTTCTTGTATGTTTTATTATTATTTTTATATTTGGGGTTTTAATCCCTTCTTTTTAATCTGTTGTTGTTTGTTTTAAAAAGCCTGCCTTTTAGGGAATATTGGGAGTTCTTAACTCCACTGTTCAATGTGCACTCTTTATTTAATGAGAATCCCTTCTGATTCTCACGATGGGCACATGTCTCATTATTGATGAGCTATCCCCTTGATTTTATGGGGTCCACTGTAGTGATTTTAATATACTAATCGCTAACTCTTAACCCTTTTTTTAGATATCATGGCTGGTCATCTGTACGATCTTGAAGAGATTATCTCTTACGAGGAGATTCGCATCTAAGGCCGCTGCCAGGGCCAAGAGTTTACTGACACCCAGCGCAACGCGGTGATGCATCGCTTCAATGACTACAACGGTCGATTGCTTCCCCGCCGTTCTGCCCTTTTGAAGATCGTCGTTGGGTCGATCTGGGAAGCTATACCCAGACGCCTTAAGGTTATATCGCTTAAAGTGCTCGATGATGCTGAGGATAAAGTACATTCAGTGTACTTGATGGGGTTGATCTCAAAGAAACGGAAGATAATCTCGTCACCATCTTGCACCTTGTCTTTCAGTAGAAAAAAATAGTATCGGCATATCAGAGGGTGGAGGACATCGGTGGTGACCCTGACGCTTGCATCCGAGAGAAGATTCACAAAAAGATGGTCGATGAAGCTGAAGGCGCACTGCTCAAACTTGTTTTGAGTTTGAGAATCCGTGTCAGGAGCTCAGCGTTTTTCCATTGCAAACATTTTGATGTTTTTTTTAGAATTTTGACCTGAGAAGATAGCGAGCGGGCACAAGCGTCGCCATCTATCGTTAACCTAGATCTCGATCCTTAAGAAATGTAGTTCTGAGCCCCGAAGCCTATGAGTTGCGCTTTTCTGTTTCTTGACGTCATGATCTGGCGCAGAGTAGTTTATGTACCCGTTTTGGAGTCTGTAGTTTATGTACTCATTTCGGAGTTTGTAATTTATTCACTCGTTTCGGAGTCTTTAGTTTATATACTCATTTCGGAGTTTGTAGTTTCTTCACTCGTTTCGAAGTCTCTAGTTTATGTACTCATTTCGGAGTTTGTAGTTTATTCACTCATTTTGGAGTATCTTTAGTTTACCTCCCTTGGGTTTACAGGCAAACTTGTCCTAACGTTGTATGTAGATAACCCCTATTCTTTTTACGACAGAAGTCCGTTAAGTTTGTGGTACTAGGGTTTTAGTCCGTGGTACCGTCACGTTGGCTGATGTATTCCTTGATATGAAAATTTTAAGTTGCTATTCGAGTAGCCCCACGACTGTCGTGTCTCTGATCCCTTGAGGGGCTGGACAAGACTACTTCAAGTAATCTCCTCAGGTCACATTATAGTCGGAAGAGTAGACGTTAGGAATTTTCCTTGACGCTTTTTACTTGAGGTTAGTCTCAATCAGGACCCGAAGCTAGGAATATGCCGTCACTTCGTTTTTGCTTTGATGATGTCGCGTCGATTCTTTGCTGAAGTGGGGTAGACATCTGTAGGACCTCTATGCTGTTTGTATTGCAATTGAAGTCCAGAGTTAGGAATATACCATCGCTCCATTTTCATTTGATAGTTGTATCCGCTCCCTGCTGAAATGAGGGGGGGACGCCGGGATAGTCTCTAGGCTGTATATGTACCGTCAAGACTTGGAGGTAGGATTTTGCCATGGCTCCATTTTTTTTTGCTTTGACTCTTGGGTCTTTTGTTGACGTTGCATCTATATCCTGTTGGAATGAGAAGAATGTCGGGATGGAGTTGTGATTTTGCCGTCACTCCTTTTTGATTTGGGGAGCCTTTGTTGACGTCGCATCTGCACCGAAAAGGAACATCGAGCCGATCTCTAGGCTGTAGATGCCGCCGTTGAGATCCGGCTCTCCCTTTGGCTGAGCTTATTGGGAAAATATGGTTCCCTTTCTTTCATTTGTACCCATGGATTTTATACAGAGGTCGGTGTGGACCTACCTGCAGGGCAGAGGAAATTTTATTTTATTTTATTATTTATTTCCACCATGCTCTATCTTTTCAGTTTTTATATGGCGAAAGTCGCGATTGCCTAATCATTTCGGCTTTTATCCGCGGTGCCCAATCATTTCTGCTATTTTTTTTATTTTTACTCGCTGCTTTTTATTATGAGTCGCCCAAACATTTCGGATATTTCATACGCATTTTTTTTGCGACTCGCTGAGTTTTATTACGAGTTAGGAACTTGAGATCTGATACCAATCTTGGCATCAACATCGCTGCAACTGGAATATTTTCAGGAGCGAATTATCATTTTCCATGAGAGGAATTGGGGTTTGACACCTATCTAGGCATCAGCATCGCTACAACTGGAATATTGCTAGGAGCGAATCATCATTTGCCTTCGCGAGAACTTGAAATTTGATACCTATTTAGGCATCAGTATCACTACAACTGGGATATTTCCAGGAGCGAATCATCATTTGACTTTGTTGATTTGAACAAAGGTGGCTTAGCAAACAGGGTTAGGATCCTGTTGATTAAGGCGTTTTGACTTTATGAGCCGTAAGGGTCGCATAAAGGTATTTCTCCTTACAAGTCATGAGGTTCTCGTAGGTGTGTTTTCTCCTTAGGAATCGTGGGGATTCCTAAGTGATATTTTCTCTTCTAAGTTGTAAGGATCTTCCAAGAGTGTTTTCTCCTTACAAGTCGAGAGAAGTTACAAGTGTCGTTCATCATATGAGGAAATTTCTCGTCGTTGGTGGAACTTGGTGGGGGATATATTTATTTATGCCCGTGAATTTTATACAAGGATCAATATCAAACCGCCTGTAGGGTATATTAGGGGAATGTGACGGCTTAAGAACAGGTTTAGATCCTTGTATCTTAAGGCTTTTGAATCCTATGAGCCGTGAGGGTCTCATGGGGGGGGGGGAGGGAGGATTCTCCTTACGAGTCGTGAGGGTCTCACAAGTGTATTATTTTTTTTTTTACGAGACCGCGCCCTTCCGGGTTTTCACAAGCTCGCTGGTAGTCCTGCTGTTTTTACTCACGGCGCCCTTTCGGGTTTTCATCCGTTCCTATTTTGCTTGTGAACATACCTTTTTTTTGGCGAAACTCTCGAAATTAACTTCGTCGCAAGTGACCTACCTGTTTGCCGGTGGGTTTTGGGGGTGGCTTCATCGCTGGAGTAGCTGTGTAGCCAGTGGGATTTGAGTTGCAACCTTTGCCATTAGGACTTCGACTGCAATATAGATCTCAAGGGTGCATATCACCGTACTTGGGGGCGATGTGTTAGTTTAGGGACATCTCGGTCCGTTATCGCCATGTTTGAGGCAAAATTTTAGTTTAGGGACTTTTCGGTCCGTTATCACCATATTTGAGGCGAAGTTCTAGTTTAGGGATATTTCGGTTCGTTCTTAGTTTAGAGACATCTCGGTCCATTGTCGCCATGTTTGAGGCGGATAGTTAGTTTAAGGACTTCTCGGTCCGACATTCCCATTTTGTGGACGAATGTTAGTTTAAAGACATTTCGGTCCATTATTAGTTTAGGGACATCGCGGTCCTTTGTCGCCATGTTTGAGGCAGATAGTTAGTTTAAGGACTTCTCGGTCCGACATTCCTATTTTGAGGACGAATGTTAGTTTAAAGACATTTCGGTCCATTATTAGTTTAGGGACATCTCGGTCCTTTGTCGCCATTTTTGAAGCGACGGATCTTTTTGGATACTATTTTTGGGGTTCTAACTCAGGAAGATAGCGAGCGGACACAAGCGTCGTCATCTATCATTGACCTAAGTCGTGACTCGTCACGCGTAGTATTTTTTGAGGAATTGGCCGTTTATTTGACGGATGGGTCTTTCGCCATGCATATCTATAAGCAGGTAGGCTCCACCTTGGTAGACTTTGTCTATAATATACGGGCCTTCATAATTTGGCTCGAACTTCCCCCGCTTTGCACGATTGGAGATCATGGGTCTTTTGACGACCAGCACGAGTTTGCCTTGGCGGAATGTTCTCAGCCTAGTCATTTTTTCGTATGACCGCGTCATCCTTGCCATATAAGCTTCCAGATTTTTCTATGCTATAAGGCGAGTTTCGTCGAGGGCATCAAGCTCCTCAAGCCGAAGATGAGCATTTTCTTCTTCTGTTAGCTCGTATCGAACCGCTACTCGTAGAGAAGGGAGTTCTATTTCCAGGGGAAGTACTGCTTCCGTGCCGAACACCAACGCGTATGGTGTTGTATTCGTGGCCGTTTTGAACATTGTTCGGTACACCCAGAGAGCTTCGTGCAGCCTTTCGTGCCAGTCTTTTTTTGTTTCTGGACACCGTTTTCTTTATAATCTTTGTCAATTTCTTGTTGAAAGCTTCAGCTAGACCGTTGGCCCGAGAATTATAGACTAAAGAGTATTTCCAATCTATTTTATGTTGTTGTGCGAAGCGGTTGATTTTATGACTTCTATAAGCTGATCCATTATCCGAGATAATTCATTGCGGAGTGCCGAACCAATAGATGACATGTGTCCTGAAGAAATGGAGGATATTCTCCGTATCAACTCCCTTAGTGGTACTGCTTCTGCCCACTTGGAGAAGTAGTCGTCGTTGCCAGTATGAACCGATGTCCTTTGAACGATGCTGGTTCAATAGGGCCAATTATATCAGTTCCTCACATTTCGAACTGCCAGCTAGCTACTGTTGGGTGTAGCAGATTTGGATGATGGTGGATGAAGTCCCCGTGAATTTGGCATGGGTGACACTGCTTCGCATATTCAAGGTGATCCTGAATCATTATGGGCCAATAGTAACTCATTCCTTTTATCTTTAGCTTTATTTTTGGCCCAGCTTGATGAGAACCGCAGAGTCCATCGTGAGTTTTTTGGACAACTCTTTTCGCTTCTTCTGGTCCCAGGTATTTTAGCCACAGACAGTTGAACGATCTCTTATATAGAGTATCATTGACAAAGGCGAAAGAAAAAGCTCGTTTCATGAGCTGATATCTAAACGACACATTTTTGGGCGTTTGTTGGGATTTGAAGTAGTCTATGAAGACTTCCCTCCAATCCTTGACCTTTTCTTTGTTCTCTATTTGAAGGGCTACTTGTTCGGTCGTTTCTTTTCTTTCGGATGGCTCTATCAAGTATTCCGAAGATATATCTGTTAGCGCGAGAACCCGACGGTTTTACACAATGATCTTTACGTCATCGAGGTCTTCATCTGCCAGTTCCTTAGCCAATTTGCCCAACTCGTCTGCCTTGCTATTTTCTGCAGGCGGTATAATCTTCAGGATGTAGGAGGGGATTTGTTTCAGCAGTTGCTGCACTTTTTCGTCATACTTTATCAGCTCTGGCTTGCATGTCTGATAGTCGCCATTTACTTGGCTAACGATCAGCTAGGAGTCTCCATATATGAGGAGGTCTTTGATTCCCATGTTGATAGCGATCTCGAGACCTGCTATCAAAACTTCATATTTAGCTTCGTTATTTGTTCTTGGCTCCGTTAAGGAGAGGGCGTTACTCAATATCCCTCCTTGCGGAGTCACGAAGATAAGGCCGACCCTGGCGTTGATTATGGGGGTATTTTGCTTTCGCCTTTTCACGGAAGATGCTCCATCAAAGTAGAGTTCCCATCGGGAATAATTTTCTTCCTTCTATTTTTTTATTGTGTCGAATGCATATTCATCCGGCAACTCGCAATTTAAGGCGGAGCGGGCTGGTATCGGATGCTCCGCGAAAAAGTCAGCAATGGCCTGGCCTTTCACTGCTTTGAGGGGTCGATAACCTATCGAGAACTCTATCAGGAGGAGGGCCCATTTGGTAAGCCTTCCTGTTAGTATGGCCCTTGACATCAGATATTTGAAAGGATCCACCTTTGATATGAGATGGACCTCATGTGCCAAGGTGTAATGTCTGAGCTTCGTTATCGCGAAGATCGGTGCCAGACAATGCTTTTCGATAGGGAGTATTTGTTTTCTGCCCCCAGGAGAACTCGACTCAAATAGTACAGAGCTCTCTCCTTTCCCTGATAGTTCTCTTATGCCCATAGCGCGCCTAGAGAACCCTCAAGGGCTGTCGTATATAGGATAAGGGGTTTTCCCTTAACCGGAGCGGTCAATACCGGCGGATTTTGCAGGTATTGCTTTATTTCGTCCGGTGCGTTTTGGCACTTTTGATCCCAGACGAACGGGGTCCCCTTCTTCATCAGATGACTGTAGGGACGACATTTTTCGGAGAGGTTGGCTATGAACCGCCGGATATATGCGATCTTTCCTTGAAGAGATCGCAATTGTTTGAGAATTCTTGGCGTGGGCATTTTCATAATCGCCTTAATCTTTGAGGTATCGATTTCGATACCCCGGTGCCATATGATGAATCCTAGGAATTTGCCCGAGGAGACTCTAAACGCGCATTTTAGAGGATTCATCTTCAGATTATACTTCCGAAGACGTCGAAACACTATTTTTAGATGTTCCCAATGTTCCTCATGAGATCTTCTTTGAACCACAACGTCGTCGATGTAAAATTCGACGATCTCATGGATGAGATCATCGAAAATCTTTGTCATGGCCCTCTAGTAGGTAGCGTCAGCATTCTTCAAGCCGAAGGGCATCACTTTATAGCAGAATATACCCATCGGAGTCCGGAGGCGGTATGCTTTTGGTCTTCTGGATGCATTTTTATTTGGTTGTATCCTGAAGATCCATCCATGGAGGAGAAGATCTCATGGGTAGACGTGTTATCGATCATCAGCTCGGTAACAGGTACTGGGAAATCATCCTTCGGGCAGGCTTTGTTGAGGTCCCGAAAGTCCATGCAGATGTGCACCGTCCTATTTTTCTTCATTACTGGAACGATGTTAGCGATCCAGTCGGGATATTGAATTTCTTGGATGAAGCCAGAGTCGACTAGTTTCTTGACTTCAGCGTTGATACTCATATCAAGTTCGAGCCGCATTCTTTTTGGCGCCTGTTTGACTGGCTTTATGTCCGGCGATATGGCCAGTTTATGTACTGCTACCTTTAGATCTAGACCCGGCATCTCGTAATAGTTCCATGTGAAGCAGTCTTTATACTGTATGAGCATGTCTTTTAACGTGGCTACCTGTTTTTCAGATAGTAGCTCACCGACGAACGTTGTTCTTGGATCATTTTCTGTCCCCAAGTCAATTTTTCTTAGATTGTCCGCCGTGGTGTGTATCCCATCTTCTAGCTCCTCTGGTGCTGGTGGAAACTCTGAGATCACCCCGTCCTCATCTTCATCTGTGAAGCACATGTGGAGGTCATCCATAGTCTCGTGCCGTCCCTCTTTTGAGAGTGTTATCATATGGCAGATACGAGTTCGCTTCCCTTTTTGTGGTTGAGCTGGTCCTATCCTCACGGTATAGGTCCTATTTGGCTCATGCTTTTGCCGCGGGGTTACCCTCCAGCTGTCGGACAAAACAAACCTGGTACTGGTATTCTACCCAGTCTTTGAAAGTGAAGCAGTGTTCGAGGGGATGACCTATTGCTCGGTGGTAGGAGCAATAATCCAGATGACGAACCTCATTTATTTGTTCGGGATGCCGAGACTCCGAGAGTGTCATCATTTGATGCTTCATGACAATGTTGAATATTTTTCTCGTCTTGTCTTTTGGGAAAGAGTATTCTCGACCCATCTTTTTTATAAACGACGGGTTCCAATCGACTTTTCCTCGATTGCACGGCTTCTTGGATCCGCTTTGTTATTTTCGAACGTTGTTTGCGTTCTTTGCCATGTTTTTGCCTCTATTTCGGGATTTTCCCTTTTCGCGAGGACATACAGCGGGCCGGGGATGAAGAGCATTATAGTCTTCCTTCTCCGTAGATTGCTGATTGAGGCGCTGCGTCCTGGCCTTTTCATAAATGGCTATTTCGTGACTGTGATTGTCTCGGCTCTTTTGATAAGCTTCTTTTATTAGCTTGTCTATTTGTTCTTCGAGTGATGGACTTAACGTTCTTAGAGCGGGATTTCGCTCTGTTTCAACATTATGGCCATTCGGAAGAGTGTTTTCCCCTTTGCCAGAGCTGTTTATTACGCGACTGCTGTGGAACTGCTCCCGTTTCTTAGACTGAACATATCTGAGCCCGGTTGTCTCCATCTTTCCGTTGGGCATCTTTCGCCGAGTCCCGGGAATATCCCAAATCTTTTTGTAGAATTGGGCGTGTCGAACAGTTTGTTCGAGGGGTACACCTAGGCATCTTAACAGCCTTTTCAATCGCTCCGCGTAGTATCTTGGCAGACGGATTGGTTGAAGCTTGTTGAGTGTGAAATCGGCACCATGCCAGACTTCTTTTTCTACTCCGGTCTCCGTAGATTTGTAGAAGAGGATCGCCTTTTCACCTCTTCGTCTGGGAGGGACGTAGAAAGTCTGTAGCTCTTGTACGCTGTATGTATCGAGCGTACCAAGTTCCTTGTAATGCTGAGGCGGAGCTATTGTGATTTGCAGACTCCGATCTGCTCCGGCGAGGGTTTGCATCGACGGGATGATGGAGAACACTGCGCTGGCCTCATCCTTAGAGTCGCTGCCAAAGACCAGAATAGGAGTAGATAGTCCGGGTTTATTGTTTTCTTTTTGGGGTTGCCCTGAGTAGACTATTTCTTCATCTTCCTCGGAATCGCTCCAAAAGATCGAGATAGTGGCGACGGGCTTCTGTTTATCCTTCGGCTTATGACACCTTTCCGTATCTTCGAAGTCTGGTAAGAAGTACTTTGCGTCTTCATATTTTCGGACCTTGTTTATGGAGAACGGATTTAGCTCCCCTGTGACGGTGTATTCCAAGTCATCTTTGAAATACTTCATACACCGATGTTGTGTAGAAGGGATGACGTTGTACTCATGTAACCAAGGCTTGCCGAGCAAAGCGTTATAGCAAGTCTTGTCGTCAATGACATGACATTTGATGTCAGTGACGAGCAACTCAAAACGCAGCGTCAGTATCACGGACCCGAGCGCCCGTGACGACTGTGAGTCGAATCCGGAGATGGTAATTTTGTTTCGGGCCAGGTGCTGAACGTTCATGCAAATATCCTTCAGCACTCTCACGTTGAGAAGGTTGACAAAGGACCCGTTGTCGACAATGATTTTCTCTATCTTGATGTCGTGGCAGTACCCGGTGAAGTATAACGGGCGATTATGTTCGCACGTACCGAGGAAGATATCTTCATCTCTGAATGTAATGTCAGCCGTGTGGACCTCTACCAGTTCATCTTTCATCTTCTCTTCCGTGAGGAAAGCTTAGAACTGATCGGGCTCTTGTAATGTCTTGATCAGGGAATCTCGTGCCTCTTTAGATAGGAGGAGAGCATCCAATATGCTTAGTTATGAAGGTATTTTTCTCAAATGTGCTAGGACATTGTAATCCGCTTTGTTTTTCCTAGGTGAGTCCCTTGCTGCGAGCTCTTTGACAACTCCACCGTCGAGAGCAATTTTCTCAGAGATTTTTTCTTTCCCTTTGTCCTTTTTGCTCTAACCTTTAGTTGTAGGTCCGAGATTCTTTTCAGGTAGTGTATGGTTACGCAGTTGAATATTCTCTCAGTTTTTCTCCTCCTCTTCTTTTTCGGAGGCGGAATCTTTGAAGAGAGGGCTGAGGGGTATTTCGTCCTCAGAATCGCTCCTGAAAGTAAGAACTTAGGGTTTCCCCCTTCCGAACTGGTATCAACCATATGACAGTTGCCAGCCGTTTTTTCATGCACATCTGTCGCACTTCTTTGCCGTCGACGAACTTCGCGCTTCATCCTCTTGAAGTATTTTTGATGGTGACATATCCTTTCCACCAATTCTTGAAGGTACTGCATTCTTCGGTGGGGTGGATAATCTTTCGATGATATAGGCAGTAGTTTGGATGTGAATCCTCTCCGTTGAGGCATATGACCCTAGGAGTGTTTCCTATGAGAGGTGGCAGCTTCATTCCCACTGACAGGGCTTTGGCGAACCGCTTCTCTGCCTTGATCCTTCTCTTATTTGTCACAGGTATGCTTTGGTTTGGTTGAAGTACTTTACGACTCGTCCTTACCGCAGCTTCTCTATCCTGACGCTGATGCTTAGCCTTTACGTATATGGCTGTTTCACATTCTCGGTCAGGTTTGCTTTTTCGAAAGGCTTCATTTAACAGCCTATCGATCGAGTCTTCTGGTAGTTCCAGGGATTTTAGCGCCGATCTTGCCCCCAGTTCCTTTGCGTTGTTTTCTAATGCCGAGAGAGTTTCTTCGTCATTTAACGACGAATTGGAGACCATGTGGAAACTTGCTACACGGTCCCCGGTATCTCCTGATGAGCCATTTTCCTCATCGTTGTCACTATCTTCATTCTCAAGAATATGCTTGAGGAACTCTTCGAGCGTGACCGGCATCCTCGCCTTCTAGTTGTACTCCTCCAGCGTGTCAATGTACTTTTATAGGCCTGTGCACTTGTCGTCATACTCGGTAGGCTGCACAGGCTTTTTGGTCTTCTTCTTTTTCTTCGATGACTTTGAAGGCCCGACTTGTGGGTTTTGCCCTTTGTCAACAACTTTTGGTACGGGACGCGGTTTTAGCATCCCTTCGATGATTTCGGGTTCAAGTGGGATTTTCCACCTGACTGCTAGACATGCCTGTAGATCCTTCAACATTCTTTTGGTTTTTTCTGAAAGAACGACTTCCCATGGAGTTTCTTCCACGAGCGAGTATGATGCCCCCGGCGAATCTACCTTTTTGGGAGTGTGCTTCTGCGGTGGGTTTATCCTCCAGTTCTCAGACAACTCGAATTTCCCCTGTTGATGCTGGTCCTTGACCCAGTTCTTGAAGACGTAGCAATTCTCAATTGGGTGGCTCACCATTCTGTGATATGAGAAGTAATTAGGGTTATTGACATTGCCGGGTTGCGGTGGACGCCGTGGGTCTGGCAATGTGATGAGCTTGTTGCGCACTGCCAATTCAAATAGTCTCCTCATCTTATCACGGGGAAACAAGTAAGCGCGTCCTAGTCATTCCTCCAAGGACGGGCGCGGACGTGCGTTTTTTGGCAAGCAGCCGCTTTTGGGACACTTGGTTGTTGTTGCGTGTTGGTAACGAAGACCGCTTTCCCTTTACCTTTGTTATTTCGAGAGTCCTTATTTGAGGAGGAAGGCCCATGGCCCATCTGGTCCATTTGGGGCAGTTTATCAATCAGAGCCTGGAAGATCGTTGGTTTGAAGAATGTCATGAAATGGGACACGGTCGTTTGAGGATCAAGGGTCCCGATGAACATGCCCACGGCGGGAGATTCTTCGATGCGCTGTTCGCACTTTGACCATAGGTTCCGCCACCGGATCACGTATTGGACCCAAGTTTCTCCCGGCCTTACCCTGGCATTGATTAATGCCGTAATTGGAGTACGTTCGCTCGCGCTGGCGAAATGTTGTGTGAACAGCAATTCCATCTCTGTGAATGTCTTTACAGAGTCATTTTGGAGCTCCGAGTACCATTCAAAAGTCGTTTCTGATAGGCTGCCAACGAACTGGCGGAGCAACAGTTTTTCGTCGCCTCTAATGTTGCCATACAGAGCTCTGATTGCGCGATGTGGTGAGGGTTGCCTGTCCCTTTGTATACATGAAACTTGGGGATTGTATATCCCAGCGGGTACTTGATTTGATCATACTAGCCTGGATACGGTCGTCCAGTTCTGACGATTTGGCCAATCGCTTCATTTTCTTGATGAGCTCTTATTTGTTGAGCAATATAATCATCAAAAGCAGCCTTGGAGATCATTTCATACTTGGCTGTTGATAAAGCCGGAAGAGGGTTTAATATTTCCCTTCTGTCATTCTCGATGATTATCGGCGGATCCTCGGCTGGAGATTCTGGCTGGATCATCATTCCAACCATATCCTGAAACAAGAGCGCCATCTGCTTTATGTTAGCAGCTTGCTCAACAGCTTCCTTGTCCTTTCTTTCAAGCACCCTTTGCAGGTACTCTGTATCGGTCTCCTACTCCTGGCGTTGTTCGGTTTCTTTGTCCGGACTTTCTTTCTGTCCGGTAAGCGCTGCCATTTTGGTCAGCATTTCCTGGAGCTTCTGTTGTTGTTCCTGGGCTTTTGTCAACGACCAAGTTTGCGGTCGATGATATACGGAAGCACGGTTTTCTTCTTTCCCGGAAGCCATGTAGATCGTATGCACGATCATGCCCCTAGACTTGGGGCGTTTGTGTAGGGTTCCTTGGCACACTAATGAAGTCTCACAAGTGATCAAACATGGCCAATTAAAATTTTACAAGTGCCGAGAAACCCTAATACGGATCGTTAACTAAATGTATAGGCGATGCGATGCAAATAAACGAATTATAGCTAAAGGAAAGGGGCTACAACCTTTGTAGATCCGGTCCTCCACCTCCTAGGCTCCGTGATGACGTCCCTCCGCTGTCCATATCGGATCCCGGACTCTAGCATCGGCTTCATCGGATAAATGGGCGGGCTAGGTCGTCGGCTTCGATGCCGAAGATGATCTACGTCGAGGCAACACAAGATCAAGCTCCAACTTCACCAAGTCTTGAAACTTGTGAAGAAAACATCCTATACTACTTGGCAAGAGGTAGAGGATGAAGAAATAGGAGGTGGGTTCACTTTAGAATTGGATTTCTCACTCTTTTGCTCAAGATGCCATTAATGGTGGCAAGCTTTTCTTCTTGAAGAAGAAGAAGAAGATGATGATAGAATAAAAAGATTATTTTCAAAAAAAGAAAATCCAACTCATTCTTATCATAATCCAACCTTGGTTAGGTGTAGAGAATAGACTATGGTTAGTTTGATTGGTTAGGGTTAAGCATGAGATAAAAATGATGGACTTGTTCAAAGCTTCATGAAGCTTCTACAAACAACAAAATAAGCCACTATTCTTTTCTTTATCATTTCAAAAAGAATAATAAATAAATAAATAAACAAAAACCCTAACCATTCATATAACCATGGTTTAATTCTTTACACAAACCCAAGTGAGCATGTATCATCAAACATGATACAAACAAGTGCACAAAAATATATCACATATACAATGTGCATATCAAGTGAGAAATCCATTTAAAGTGAACCAATACTAGTTAATGCAAAGTAATATATCAAATATATAATTATACATTAAATCATTAAATCAACACTTGATTCAATGATCCGGTCATGTCGCATATAACCGACTAGTATCCAATGTATCGGCTTATCGAATCAATCCTTGATTCGATAACTAGGTTATATCACATACAACCATTCGATACATTCATCGCGAGAATGGAATGCGGTATCATATACTCGCATTATTCTCGGTCCCGCACATATCTCATATGCGCTCCTATTTCGTTTCGCTTGAGCCAGGAAACCTCTGTGTAGGACTCTAAAGACTCGTCAATACGCCGGCAGCAGGTGATGATCATATCAAACACCCACAAGCCGCAAGCGGTCTGCTAAACGTAACGGCCACCTGGGTATTGAGCGATCAGAAGATCGACGAGCAAGCCCACTCACACTCCTGTGAATCCAACCAGTAACACTTACCGTATAGTCCGGTCTGTTCGTCTGATATGTCGCATATCTCGTCTAGGGGTGGTAAACGTCAGACCCCAGTAGCTTGATAAGTCATGCCGACGTAAGGTCCATAACAATCGTGAAACTACTGATAACTCTTACCAGTATATCACTGCAACCCTGGCCAGGGATTTCCTATTATGGCCAGTCGAGCATAGCGCAACCTCCACCCCCAATACCGGGAGAGACGAATCCCCTCCTATCGCTCATTGCCTCCATGTGAATCGGGACTGTACCCAAAAACCACCTGTTTGCACGACTCAGTAGAGCCATGGTAGGGTGGAAATCAAAGCACAGTGGGAGAGACACAAGACTCTATGACGATCTCGGGTCAACAGACTAAGCTGTACCAGTGTCACCAGAGAACTGCCATCTGACGTGAGGTATAATACCATCTGGGAGTTCTCGGCGAGTCCGTTCAGTGTACCCAGTCTTCACTGAGCACCCGCATACCATCTCTGATGTCAAACACCAATGGATATGGGATCATCCATCGCCCATCACATGGGTCGAGAAGATATACGCTAGTCTACTCTAGAATATCGATGCCCTGTCTCGATATTCCCACGACTAGGAACAATGAAGGATGTACTCATTGACTACCCAGGCCCCACTAGTATGATCTTCATCATAGTCCTGGAAGTCGAGTACACATCCTAAGGGCTTTATCAACATGTAATCAGAGAGACAGAAAGTATACATGTTAAGATAAAGAGCAACCAGATAGCGCACTATCATGTCGAGCAAGAAAGTCCTACCTATATATGTCCCAGCATCCACTACAATATACATCCAATGTACAGTAATGGTCTCTAGGGCATACATATAACTAACAGTTTGGGTCCATCACCTGTGGAATTTGCCACAGGCGGTGTGATTTTCTCCGGCCTCATCCTTTGTGGGAGGTCAAAGTTGAAGGAGCCGTTATGACAGGCACCCGTGTAGAAGAAGTCTCTCGCTGTATAATGGAGGGATGGTCTTCCTCTTGCCGAGCCTTCTATTTCTTCGGTCGACGAGAGTAGTTCTGATCAATCACGGAGTCCTAGACTTTTCGCCAGACCCTATGAATTTAGGAGGAGAGCCGCTGATGAGGCTGCTCCGATTTTTCCAGCGCCGTGACTTCTGCAGGCGGGGGTGATTTCTTCAGCACCGCCATTGGAGAGTTCTTTTGCAGCCTATTAAGCGGATCAAAGCTATTTCCGGTAGGAACAACAGTGTCAACTTCCACCATTGGAGCTGGTGGGATAAATCCAGAGGGGGAGTTGCCCTTAGCTTTTCTCACTCTGCGCCAGTGGCGACGTCGAGCGTGCCTTCCAGAAATGACCGCCTCAGTTTTGGAAGCGGCTTCTTCATGCCCCTGGCTTTGCTGAGGGGCTGCTGTTGGTGTCAGCCTGTTGAAGACCGACATCCTGATTGAAGTTTGGGGAGGGCCGACCAATTTTCCGAAGACCGACTTTCTGATGGGGGAAACACCTTTGACGGTTTCGCCCGTAGCAGGAGTTGGGAGGGCTATCCATTTTGGGGCAGCCCCTTTAGGTATCATGAGCTTCTTTGCAGGCCCGTTCGAGCTTTTTCTCAGCCTGTTGAAGACTGAGACACCAGATTTGGACGGCCCGATGAGAAGGGCCGTTGTGGTCACCAGTTGAGCAAAGACCGACCTCTTGGGAGCTTCCTCTTACGGCGTTGAGGCACCGAAACTCAATGGTGGGAGCATGGTCCAAAAGAACAATCCAGTAGTGGCTTGTGTAACTTGTCCCACCGGCATTGAAAAGAGAGAAGCCGCGTTGGGCCCGTAGGTCACTCCTCCTGTTAGGGTAGAGCGAGAGTTGCTGTTGCAAGAGATGTAGTTGGAAGTCATCGATTTTTTCTGCACAGGAGAAAGACACCAAATTTTAGTACCTTGAATCCAAGGGCTACCACAGCGAACCGCGATTTTGTTCGCGAAATATGACACACGAAGTGTAGAGTGGAAAGAGGAAAAGGTCCCACCGGGCATGCCCGAATCTGTTTACCGCCAAAAACTGAGAAGAACTGTGATGGATCGTCTTTCCTGAATTTGGGGGCAGATAATATTTGGACTTCTCCATCCACCTCTCCAAAGATACCAAGTTAATTTATGACACCATACATCGGATGTTTGGACAGATGCGCCGTTGTAGCAGACTTCATTAGATTCCCCCTTATTTGTGAGGGGTTTTTGATTGTGGGGACGCTCTTCCCTGCAGGCGCAATCCCCTGCAGTTAATTACTGTTTCCCCCAATCAGAGCAAGGCTCTGTTGAATTTTGAAAATTCAAAATTCGAAGCAACGCTTCGGTTTCCGTGCTCAGCGCGCAATTTGCCACGTGGCAGAAGCTGAATGGGCAGCGTAACGCCCGAAACAGTGCGTCCCATCAGAGCAAGGCTCTTCAGAAAACGTAATTAAAGACTTAACTGCGCAAACGCACGGATGCGCGACACGTGTCTGCGCAAGCGCATGGATGCACGACACGTGTCGGCGCAGTTGCGCAGTCGCAGCTGCGCAAACGCACGGATGCGCGACACGTGTCTGCGCAAGCGCTCAGATGCGTGACACGTGTCTGCGCAGTTGCGCAGTCGCAGCTGCGCAAACGCACGGATGCGCGACACGTGTCTGCGCAAGCGCACGGATGCGCGACACGTGTCTGCGCAGTTGCGCAGTCGCAGCTGCGCAAGCGCTCGGATGCGCGACACGTGTCTGCGCAGTTGCGCAGTCGCAGCTGCGCAAGCGTACGGATGCGCGACACGTGTCTGCGCAGTTGCGCAATCGCAGCTGCGCAAACGCTCGGATGCGCGACACGTGTCTGCGCAGTTGCGCACTGCGCAAGCGCTCGGATGCGCGACACGTGTCATTTGCTGGTGAGTTGCGCAGCAACTGAATGAAAATTTAGATAAATCTTTTCTGTTCTCCTGTAAAACAGGAACCCTTGGATCAAAGATCCAATGGTGGGAAAATTCCCAAAATTATTCAGGAAAGATTTTGTTAACAAATCCAACAAATTTGTGGGCACTATAAATAAGACCCCAAGCCTCATTCAAGAGGAAGGAATCAGATAATCAGAGAGAGAATCAATCATCAAGAGAAGGATAAACTTCTGAAAAAAAAAGCTCTTGAAGATTAATCAAGAACAAAAAAAAGAAGAAGGAAAAATTTCTGAAGAACAGAAAATAAGAAAATAAATAGTGCCTTGCACTTGATATGAACCCCTGGTTCTAAAAAGGAAAAAGAATAATAAATAGTGCCTTGCACTTGATATGAACCCTTGGTTCTGTGAAAAGAAAACAAGAAGAAAAACTTGTTTTCTTTTGATCTAAATGTAGATCAAAAGTGCTATGCACTTTTGTTCTTCAATCAGAATATTCTTGAGTTCCTGCAACTCATTATTTAAAAGGGCCTAGCCCAAATCAGAAATGAAAGGGCAGAGCCCTATTTGAAAAATTCTTGAGGGCCTGGCCCAAATCAAATTATGAAAGGGCAGAGCCCTATTTGAAAAATTCTTGAGGGCCTGGCCCAAATCAGAAATAAAAAGGGCAGAACCCTTATTCTTGAGGGCCTGGCCCAAATCAAATCATGAAAGGGCAGAGCCCTATTTGAAAAATTCTTGAGGGCCTGGCCCAAATCAAATCATACAAAGGGCAGAGCCCTGTTTAGGTTGATTCCTTTAATCGGGCAGAGCCTAAAATAAAAATTGGACTTAACCCAATCCTGGCTGTAAGTCCTTAAATTAAATGCCCCTCGTAAACCAAGTCACGACCGGTCCGAGGGTACATCTCCGAACTCCTTTGACACCTATCGTTGTAATTCCTCAACGACGTCAAAGAGGTGACGGGTCCCAACGACCACTCATCTAATATCGGACCGAAACGTCCCTAAACTAATATCGGACCGAAACGTCCCTAAACTAATAACGGACCACCACGTCTCTAAACTGGAATATGGACCACTACGTCCTTAAACTGGCGACGGACCGAAACGTCCCTAAACTAATATCGGACCGAAACGTCCCTAAACTAATAACGGACCACCACGTCTCTAAACTGGAATATGGACCACTACGTCCTTAAACTGGCGACGGACCGAAACGTCCCTAAACTAATAATGGACCACTACGTCCCTAAACTGGCGACGGACCACCACATCCCTAAACGGGTGCAATAGGGCCCAAACGCTCTTTTGTCGGATCTAAACGGTCCCGTCTAAGTCGATCTTAACCCCAAATACGGTTAACGTGTCCTTAGACATTTAAATAAACGATAAAACTCCAAATTAACTTTGGTTCAAGGGTACATCTCTGAACTCCTCAGACGCCTGTCGTTGTAATCCCTCAACGACGTCCGAGAGGTGACGAGTCCCGACGGCCGGATAATTAAATCAATCATGATGTTAAGTTGATCTTAGTCTAAAACAAGACTAACGTGTCCTTAACGAACGTTTAAGTCGATCTTAGTCGCAACGCGACTAATGTATCCTTAAACTAAAAACATCAAACCCAAATCTAAGTAAATACGGATTTGGACTAATCCACGTCCTACGGGTGACGACATCACTTAGTCTCCGTATACAATCCACGGGCAATCACAAACAAAACAAACACACACGACACGAAGTGAAATTCTGGAGTAGGAGAAAGTTGTTACCGCGACGCGGTAGCGTAATTAACTGCAGGGGCTTGCGCCTGCAGGGAAGAGCGTCCCCACAATCAAAAACCCCTCACCCTGAGGGGGAATCTGACGAAGTCTGCTACATCGGCCGCATCCGTCTAAACCTCCGATACATAGTGCCATAAATCAACTTGGCATCTTCGGAGAGATAGACGGATAAAACCAAATAGCATCTGCCCCGAACCCCAGGCACAGGACGTCCTAACGTCTCGGCCGCCGTTCGGAGGGGAACAGATTCTGGCACGCCCGGTGGGACCTCTTCCTCTTTCCACTCCACACTTCGTGTGTCGTCTTCGCGAACCAATCGCGGTTTGTTAAATGATTGCCTTCGGATTTCAAGTTGCTAAGATTTGGTCTTTTGTTTGGTACAGAACTCAAGCACTCAATGGCCACCAACTGCACCAACTGCTCGAAGTGCAACTGCAACGGACGCTCCACCTCACCTAGAGGTATAGCATATGGGCCCCAGGCGGCTTCCTTCCTGACCCTGCCGGTAGGCCAGTTGACTCAGGCCACCACCGGCTTGTTCTTCGGGACCATGGTCCCACCTAAAAGCTTCTCGGCGCCGATACCCACACCGGAAGCGAACAAGAAGTCGGTGTTCGACCGGCTCACTGCTACTGCGACCCCTGTCAGCGGGTCGCCTGCTACTGGACCAACAGCCTCCGTTTTCATCAGGCTGGGTCAGAACTATAAGGTGGCTGTCCCAAAGAGGGCAACGACCGCTGCTTTGGAAGTCGTTAAAGCGGCTTCTCCCATTAGAGAGTCAGTCTTCACAAGATTGACGGTTCCTACTCCTCCCCCAGCTGGTCAGAAGGCGTCGGTCTTCGATAGGCTGACATCAACAGTTACCCCACGCTCAAACAGGGGGCAACAAGAAACCATCTCAATCTCCGAGCCAATCCCGGCGGCTCGTCGTGCGCGACATCGCCATTGGCAGCGAGTAAGGAAAGCAGGGGGCAACTCCCCCTCAGGGCTAACCCCACCTGCTCCAGTGGTGGAAGTCGATGCTGCTGTTCCAACTGGGAACAGCTTTGAAATGCTGAGGAGGGTGAGAAAGAACTCCCCGGTAGCTACGTTGAAAAGGTCTCCTCCACCCAGGGAAAAAGCTCCGGAGATGAAACAGGAACAGCCCCCTCAACGGCTGTCAGCGAAAGTTTATAAAGTCTGGCGGAGGGTTCAAGACTCCGTGATTGACTCAGACCACTTCCGTCGCCAGAACAGGGCAAGGGTGGAAAAAGACAAAAAAAAATGCCCCGCTAAACGGCAAGGGGCAACAAATGCTAAGATGCCCGCTTCAATGGCTCCTTCAGCCTCAAAGGCCCATAAAAGGAAGAGGCCAGAAAAAGCTCCCATGACGCTGGCAAAGTCTAAGAGCGGTGAACCTAAACGCCCCAAGTCAGGGGGCATCACAGTTCATACGGTCTATATGGCTTCGGGGAAAGAAGAAAGTCGTACTTCTACGGGTCACCGACCGCTTACCCGGTCAGTGACCAAGTCTCAGGAGCAGCAACAAAAACTCCAGGAGATGATGACTACCATGGCTGCACTCACGGGGCCAAAAGAGAATCCTGAGACATCCTTAGATGAACGTCAAGAGGAGGAGACTGATGCCGAGTTCCTTCGTCGAGTGCTCGAAAAGAGAGACAAAGAGGCTGCTGAACAAGCAGCCAATATACAACGCATGGGCCTTCTCTTCCAGGATATGATAGGGATGATGATACAACCAGAATCCCCGACTGAAGAACCCCCGATCGTCCTTGGGGATGATAGGGGAGAAACATCAAACCCTCAGCCCGTTCTATCGACGGCTAAAGAAGACACAATCTCTAAAACAGATCTGGACGAATATATAGCCCAGCAGATAAAAGTTCATCACGCGGCCGAAGCAGCCGGCCACGTTGTAAAAACGGGGCGGCCATACCCGGGCTGGTATGACCAAATTAAGTACCCGCCAGGTTACACAATTCCAAAGTTTCATGTCTACAAGGGGACCGGCAATCCCCATCAACATGTTGCCCAATTCAGGGCGCTTTGTGGTAACACTGGAGGCGACAACAAGCTCTTGCTGCGCCAGTTTGTTGGAAGTTTATCAGATACGGCTTTCGAGTGGTATTCCGAGCTCCCCAACGACTCCATTAAAACCTTCGCAGAGATGGAGCTACTCTTCACCCAACGCTTTGCAAGCGCCAGCGAACGTACTCCGATGACGGCGCTGATTAACGCCAGGGTAAAGCCCGGCGAGACGTGGGTCCAGTACGCTATACGGTGGCGTAATTTATGGTCTAAATGTGAACAGCGTATAGAAGAAGTCACTGCGGTGGGAATGTTTGTTGGAACCCTTGATCCACAAGCGACCATTTCGCAGTTTATGATGTTCTTCAAGCCGACTTCTTTCCAGGCTTTGATCGACAAATTGGCGCAGATGGACCAGATGGGCCATAAACCCCCTCTCCCGAAGCCCGAATCTCGAAACGATAAAGGAAAGGGAAAAGCGATCATCGTCGCTAATGCCCAACAACAACCGAACGACTCGAAGCCGGTCGCTCGTCCAAATAATACACGCCCATACGTACCCCTTGAGGACAGGATGGGACGTGCTTACTCCTTCCCCCGTGATAAAACGAGGAGGTTATTTGAGCTGGCATTGCGCAATAGGCTTATAAATCTGCCGGATCCAAAACGTCCGTCACAACCAAGTGACGTTAACGAGCCTAATTACTGCCCTTACCATCGAGTGCTAGGACATCCAATCGAAGACTGTTACGTGTTCAAAAATTGGCTCGAAAACCAGTACCGTCAGGGCAAGTTTGCGCTATCCGACAAATGGAAGGTGAATCCTCCGCAACCCCACACCTATAAGGGAACGAATACGCCAGGGGCAACATGCTCCGTCATTGAAGAAGCTCCCTGGGAGGTTGTATTATCAGCCAAAACGAGGAGAATGCTAAATGATCTTCAGACCTGTCCAGCGGTCAAGTGGAAGAACCCCTTGGAGCCGCAGGTTATTGAGGGGATGTTGAAACCACGTCCGACTCCGAAGACCGACGGCGGTAGTTCAAGCGTTCATAATCAGCCGTCAAAATCTTCGAAAAAGAAGAAGAAGAAATCTAAGAAGCCCGTGAAGCCTAGCGACAAGCGGACGGACTTACAGAAGCAGATCGACGCGCTGGATGAGTATAACCAAAAGGCGCGGACTCCCATTACGCTCCAAGATTTCCTTGATCACGTCTTTCAAAAAAAAGATGAGGAAGAAACTTCATCGGATGAATCCGACGGATATGTGGCAAGCTGTCATATGATCTCTCACTCGACCTCGAACGATGAAGGGACTTCTGGCACCAAAACGCCGGGGGCAAATACTGAGTCAATGGTTCCGGAATTATCAATAGAAATGATTGACGCGTTTCTTAGTGAAGCTCGATTGAAAAGTAAAGCTGATCAAGAACGCGAGACGGCGATATTCGAAACGGCCAAACGCCAGCGACTTGAGGGAGGAGCTGAGATGATCCCACTGGAGCAAAATGCCTCCACCGCTGACAAAAGCCAATTTAAGATAAAAAAGAAGTTCGCTAAGGCCATATCGATGGTCATGAAGCTACCACTCTCAGAAGAAAAAGTTACTAGCGTGGCAGAAATGCACCCCTCTTATTGCTTATATCATCAGAAGGTCTCCCATTCTACCCAAGAATGCAAAGCGTTCGATAAATGGTGGCAAGGATACGTCGCTAATCAACAACGCTTTAAACGGGAAAAGCGCAAGGTTCGTCGGGAGCAAAGAAACACGACCAAAGTGCTTGAAAGAACTGCCGGCAACTGTCACATGGTTAACACTACCAGGTCACAAGTGCCCACATTTGGGAGCGACTCTGATGAGGAACTAGAGATTGCCCCTCTCTTTAAAGAATCAACTTCGGGAAAAGAAGAAGAACTGAAGTCTTGCGAAAATATACAGCTGAGAAATCGGACACTGCCTGAAAAGAACCTCGGACCCTCGAATAGAAAAGATAAAGGGAAAGAGAAGGTCTCTGAAGACATCACTTTGGATGACCAAGTCGCGGAAGAGTTAACCGCCAAAAATCCGCCAAAGAGGAGTAAAGTGGATTACAATGTCTTAGCGCATCTGAGGAAGCTACCCTCACAACTCAGCATCCTCGATGCTTTGTTACTATCAAAGGAGGTGAGAGACTCTTTGATTAAGGCACTACAAGATCCGGACCAGTTCCAAGCCTTCTTGGCCGAAGAAAAGATGAAAGACGAATTGGAAGAAGTGCACACAGCCGACGTTGCTTTTGGTGATGAAGACCTTCTTCTCGGGACGTGTGAACACAATCGCCCTCTTTATGTCTCAGGATACTGCCATGACATAAAGATAGGTAAAATCTTGGTCGATAACGGATCGTCCGTCAATTTACTCAACGTACGGGTGTTAAAGGAGATTTGCATGAGTGTCCAACACCTCGCCCGAGATAAGATCACTATCTCCGGTTTCGACTCTCAATCCTCAAAGACTCTGGGATCTGTGATATTGACGTTACGCTTCGGGTTGCTCGTCACAGACATCAAATTCCATGTTATAGATGCCAAGACGTGCTATAATGCTCTGCTCGGCCGACCATGGCTACACGAGTACAATATCATCCCTTCTACACAGCATCAGTGTATGAAATATTCCAGGGATGGCCTCGAGTACACTGTGGCCGGAGAGTTGAATCCGTTTTCCGTGAACGAAGTTCGCAAGTATGAAGATGCCAAATACTTCTTGCCGAGCTTCGAAGACACGGAAAGGTGTCACAAACCGGAGAACAAAACTAATGCCACCATCCCTGTCTTCGGCAGTGACACCGAGGAGGAGGATATAATTTATTCAGGTCCATCCCAATCTACCAGGCCAGGACCATCCGTTCCTTCGTTGATCTTCGGTAGTGATTCAGAGGATGAAGTTCATGCTATATTCCCTGCTCGGCCTTCGATACGGATTTCCGCTGATGAAGAGCGAAGTCTGCAGATAACCTTGGTGCCACTTGAACATTACAAAGAACTGGATGCACTCGACACCAACAGCGTAGAAGAATTGCAGACATTCTATATCCCTCCCGGTCGAAGGGGCGAGAAGGCAATCTTATTCTACCGTTCTGAAGAAAACAAAGTAGAAAAAGAAGTTTGGCATGGCGCGGATCCCACGCTCGACAGGCTTCAGCCTATCCGTCTTCCCCGATATTATACCGAAGGTTTGAAGAAACTGCTAAAACGCCAGGGGATGTCCTTCACACAGACCATTAGAAGAGCCAAATTCTATGACAAGGTCTGGAACATTCCCGGGACCCAATACAAACTGCCTAACGGGAAAGTAGAAACCAAAGGGCTTGGGTACATCCGGCCAAAGAAGCGGGAGCTAGTAAACAGCTGTTATGCCACGTATGACTTCGACGAAGAGGCGGACGCTCAATGGGAAGACGCTAATCCTGAGCCAACAAAAGTTCATAATACAAAACCGCCCAGTCCATCGTCCGAAGACCAGATGAGCAAACTTATAAGGGATGCGAGTCAAAAAGCCCGAGATGATCACGATCGTGAAATGGCAATCTATGAGAAAGCTAAGACACAGCGCCTCCTCCAACAGGCAGTAAAGAACGAAGATGCCGCTCCTTGTCAGCCTGCTACAAAAAAGGTTCGACGCGAGAAGAAAAACAAGTCGAAAGGCAAGAGAGGCGCTCGACAACTACAAAGCAGAGCTAAGAAGCCGCGCATCCGAGAATCGAGCGTTATTGACTTAGCCCTCGGGAAGAAAATGGGTCGAGCATACTCTTTTCCTCGGAACAAAACAAGGAAAATATTCGATCTCGCTCTAAAACATCAAATGCTTACGTTGCCAGAGTCTAAACACCCTGAACAAGCAGGCGAAGTCTCCAACCCAAAGTATTGCTTTTACCATCAAGTAGTAGGGCATCCGCTTGAAGATTGCTTCACCTTTAAGAATTGGGTTGAGGACCAATATCAGCTTGGCAAATTCGCGTTGTCCGACAGTTGGAGGGTAGCGCCGCCGCAAAAGCACGAACCCGAAAACACAAGAATAAAACCAACTCCGCATTGGGATTGGCAGAAAATTCGCACCTGCCATGTGATAACAATATTGAAAGAAGGGTCCGAAGACATGAACAACCTCCCTTGGTGTTTTGAAAGCGGCAGCGATGAGGTAATCTCAGAATTTCCCCCAGCTCCGAAAGAACTGGAAGATGGAATCCATACCACTGCAGATAATCTCAAGAAAATTGAGTTGGGGACGGAAAATGACCCGCGACCGACATTCATCAGCGAACTGCTATCTGGAGAAAGGGTGGCTGCGTTAAAGGATGTGCTTCTACTGCACAAAGATTGCTTCGCGTGGAACTATTCCGAAATGCCGGGACTAGATCCAGAAATCGCTGTGCACAAATTGGCGATATCCCCGGACATCAAGCCAGTCAAACAAGCGCCGAGAAGAATGCGACTCGAGCTTGAGATGAGCATCAACGCCGAAGTCAAAAAACTGATAGACTCTGGCTTCATCCAGGAAGTCCAATACCCTGAATGGATCGCCAACATCGTCCCAGTGATGAAGAAAAATGGGACAGTGCGCATATGCGTAGACTTTCGGGATCTCAATAAAGCCTGCCCAAAAGATGATTTCCCAGTGCCAGTCACCGAACTGATGATAGACAACACATCCACTCATGAGGTTTTCTCCTTCATGGACGGCTCATCGGGGTATAATCAAATAAAAATGCATCCTGAAGATCAGAAGCACACAGCCTTCAGGACTCCGCTTGGTATATTTTGTTATAAAGTGATGCCCTTCGGTTTGAAGAACGCCGGTGCTACTTATCAGAGGGCCATGACGAAGATCTTCGACGACCTTATACACGAAATCGTCGAATGCTATATCGACGATCTCGTGGTCAAGAGCAAATCATACGAGGAACATCTCGAGCATCTGAAGACTGTATTTCAACGCCTTCGGCAATACAACTTGAAGATGAATCCTCTTAAATGTGCGTTCGGGGTTTCCTCGGGCAAATTCTTGGGATTCGTCGTTCGACACCGAGGTATTGAAATAGATCCGTCAAAGATCAAAGCGATCATGGAAATGCCTCCGCCGAGGACTCTCAAACAGCTGCGGTCTCTCCAAGGGAAACTCGCGTATATACGGCGATTCATAGCCAACCTTTCAGGAAAGTGCCGTCCTTACAGCCACCTGATGAAGAAGGGAACCCCATTCGTTTGGGACCAAAAATGCCAGGGTGCACTGGACGAGATCAAGCAATACCTGCAGAACCCGCCGGTGTTGGCTGCTCCGGTAAAGGGGAAGCCCCTTATTCTTTATACAACCGCCCTCGAAGGCTCCTTAGGCGCATTATGGGCACAAGAGAACGATCAGGGGAAAGAAAGAGCGCTCTACTACTTAAGTCGAGTTCTGCTGGGGGCAGAAAGCAATTACTCTCCCATTGAAAAACACTGTCTGGCGTTGATCTTCGCAATAACAAAGCTTAGGCACTATGCGTTGGCGCACGAGGTCCGTCTGATTTCAAGTGGACCCTCTTAAATACCTAATGTCAAAAGCCATATTGACAGGACGACTAGCTAAATGGGCCCTGCTCTTGATGGAATTCTCGATAACGTATCAACCTTTCAAGGCAGTGAAAGGCCAGGCCATCGCCGACTTCCTCGCTGAGCATCCGATACCCGCCGATTCTCCTCTGAATTGCGATCTTCCAGACGAACATGCGTTCGATGCGATCGACGGCGATAATATTCGATGGGAGTTTTATTTCGATGGAGCATCTTCCATGAAGAAACGCAAACAAAGTATCCCTATAATTAAATCAGGGGTAGGACTCATCTTCGTAACTCCACAAGGAGGAATAATGCGCTACGCGTTCTCCCTAACGGAGCCGAGAACAAACAATGAAGCCGAATACGAAGCTCTGATAGCAGGCCTCGAGATCGCCATTGACATGGAAATTGAAGATCTCCTCATATACGGTGATTCCCAACTGGTCGTTAGTCAAGTAAACGGCGATTACCAAACATGCAAACCGGAATTGGTAAAATACGGCGAAAAAGTGCAACAACTGCTAACCCAAATTCCCTCATATACTTTGGAGAGCATACCGCGCGCGGAAAACAGCAAAGCGGACGCACTGGCCAAACTTGCTAAAGAATTGGCTGACGAGAACCTCGATGACGTTAGAATCGTGATACAAAGCCGTCGAGTGCTCGCCCCAGCAAAAATATCTCCGAAATCGTCTGACGAAAAAGGAACGAAAGAGGAGACAACCCTGCAAATAAAAGACAGGGAAAATACCGAGGACTGGAGAGAAGTCTTCATAGATTACTTCAAGTTCCACCGAATACCTGAAGAGGCGTCCACAAGACATCAGCTCACGAAACGAGCTCTGTCTTTCGCCTTCGTCAATGATACTCTATACAAGAGGTCATTCGACTCTCTGTGGTTGAGATGCTTAGGACCTGACGAAGCGAGAAGGGTCGTCCAAGAAGTTCACGACGGACTCTGCGGTTCCCACCAAGCAGGCCCTAAGATGAAATTGAAAATAAAGCGGATGGGCTACTACTGGCCCACGATGATGCAGGATTGCCTAGAATACGCGAGGCAATGTCATCCATGCCAAATTCATGGGGACTTCATCCATCAGCATCCCAATCCACTACATCCAACAATGGCTAGTTGGCCATTCGAAATGTGGGGAACTGACATAGTCGGTCCCATTGAACCAGCATCGTCAAAGGGACATCGTTTCATCTTGGCGACGACTGATTACTTCTCCAAATGGGCAGAGGCAGTACCATTGAGGGAAGTGAAGACGGAGAACATCCTCCATTTCTTCAAAACGCATGTCATCTACCGGTTTGGAACCCCGAGAAGAATCATCTCTGATAATGGGCCAGCCTATCGAAGTCATAAAATTAGCCGTTTTGCACAGCAGCACAATATAGACTGGAGATATTCCTCAGTTTATAACCCGCGAGCTAACGGTCTAGCTGAAGCCTTCAACAAGACCTTAACGAAGATCATAAAGAAAACAGTGTCACGAAATAAGAAAGATTGGCACGAAAGATTGCAAGAGGCTCTTTGGGCGTATCGGACTACGTTTAAAACGGCCACAAACACAACGCCATACGCGTTGGTATTCGGGACAGAAGCAGTACTCCCTCTCGAGATAGAATTACCCTCTCTACGAGTGGCAGTCCACTACGAGCTGACAGACGAAGAAAATGCTCACCTTCGGTTTGAGGAGCTTGACGCCCTTGATGAAATCCGGCTTCTGACACAACAAAATCTGGAAGCCTATAAAGCAAAGATGACGCGCTCATATGAGAGATTGAGCCGCCCGAGGACATTCCACCAAGGCGAACTCGTGCTAGTGGTCAAAAGGCCCATGATCCCCAATCGCGCCAAGCGGGGAAAGTTCGAGCCAAACTATGAAGGACCGTACATCGTTGATAAGGTCTACCAAGGTGGGGCCTATCTACTCATGGATATGCACGGTGAAAGGCCTTTCAGGCCAATAAACGGCCGCTTCCTAAAGAAATATTATACTTAATGAGCCACGGCTTAGGTCAATGATAGATGACGACGACTATGTCCGCTCGCTATCTTCCTAAGCTCAAGCTCTATAAGCAGTGGCCAGCCTTCTCCATGACGGACCGAAACGTCCTTAAACTAACGGTGGACCGGAATGTCCTTAAACTAATAGCAGACTGAAAACGTCTTTAAACTAATACTGCGGCATCCTGGGGCTGACGAGATGAATGAAAATAAATAAAAAATAAATAAAAGAAATAATAATAATAAAAAAAAAAACGGTAAGTCCATAAGCAGAATGGGCACGGATGAAAACCCGAAAGGGCTCCGTGAGTAAAAACAGCAGGACTACCGGCGGATGTTGTGAAAACCCGAAAGGGCGCAACTTCGTTAAAGAACCCTTATGGAGTCCTCTCGACCCTGTAAGGAGAAACCACCCGCGTGAGATCCTTACGACTTACAAGGGAACAACGCACTTAGGAATCCCCACGATTCCTAAGGAGAAAATACGCTTGCGAGATCCTCACGACTCGTAAGGAGAACTCTCTTATGGGACCCTCACGGCTCATAGGATTTGAAAGTCTTAAGTCACAGAGACCTAAACCTGTGCTTAAGCAAACCCCCACAAACTTCCAATATTGCCCTACAAGTGGCTCAATACTGACCCTTGTATACAATCCACGGGCGCGAATAAACATTTCCCTAACTAAGTCCCATCTGAAACTAGGGATATGCTTGCATGGTAAACAACCCTTGTAAATCCTCTCGACTTACAAGGAGAAAGCCCTCCTGTAGGATCCTTACGACTTACAGAGAAACAAACACTTAGGGATCCTAACGACCCCTAAGGAGAAAATACACCTACAAGATCCTCACGACTTGTAGGGAGAAACACCTTCATGAGACCCTTACGGCTCATGAAGTTAAAGCCTTAGTCGACAGGACCCTAACCCTGTTCGCTAAGCCACCTTCGTTCGACATCGACGGAAGCAGATGATGATTCGCTCCTGGTAATATCCCAGTTGTAGCGGTGCTGATGCCGAAATCGGTTCACAGCGAAAAGCCAATAGACCACTCATGCATACGAAATAGCCGAAATGATAGGGCAACTTGCAATAAAAAGCAGCAAGTAAAATGTATGCATGCAAAATAGCCGAAATGATTGGGCGACTCGTAATAAAAAGCAACGAGTAAAAATAAAAAAATAGCCGAAATGATTGGGCACCGCGAAAAATAGCCGAAATGTTTGGGCAATCGCGACCTTCGCGATATAAAAGCTGAAATGATAGAGCATCGCGGAAATAAAATAAAACAAAAAAAAATAAGAAATGATAAAACTTCGGCCCTACAGTTAAGATCATATCGATCCCTGTATACAATCCAAGGGCGTGAATAAAGAAGAAACCATACCTCCCCAGCGGATTCCGTCAAACGACGAAACCAAGCCTCAACGGTTCATTTCAACCGAAGAAGCCAGTAACTTCAACGAAAATTCCTCGACTCACGGATACAAACACTCCTTGACGAGAGCCTCCTGATCCGCGTCGACCCGCAGAGCCACCAATGCCTCCGTAGGAACCCTCGACTCGTTTCAAACCCCAAGGACACAAATAATCCTTGGCGCTCGGGAAACAAATAATCCCGGCAAATTCCTCAACTCACGGATACAAACACTCCTTGACGAGAGCCTTCTGATCCGCGTCGACCCGCAGAGCCACCAGTGTCTCCGTAGGAACCCTCGACTCGTTTCAAACCCCAAGGACACAAATAATCCTTGGCGCTCGGGAAACAAATAATCCCGGAAAATTCCTCAACTCACGGATACAAACACTCCTTGACGAGAGCCTTCTGATCCGCGTCGACCCGCAGAGCCACCAGTGTCTCCGTAGGAACCCTCGACTCGTTTCAAACCCCAAGGACACAAATAATCCTTGGCGCTCGGGAAACAAATAATCCCGGCAACTTCCTCAACTCACGGATACAAACACTCCTTGACGAGAGCCTTCTGATCCGCGTCGACCCGCAGAGCCACCAGTGTCTCCGTAGGAACCCTCGACTCGTTTCAAACCCCAAGGACACAAATAATCCTTGGCGCTCGGGAAACAAATAATCCCGGCAAATTCCTCAACTCACGGATACAAACACTCCTTGACGAGAGCCTTCTGATCCGCGTCGACCCGCAGAGCCACCAGTGCCTCCGTAGGAACCCTCGACTCGTTTCAAACCCCAAGGACACAAATAATCCTTGGCGCTCGGGAAACAAATAATCCCGGCAAACTTCTCAACTCACGGATACAAACATTCCGTGACCAGAGCTTCTATGACTCACATCTTGGACAGTAAGGATTCAAAACTTACTCCCTGAACAATGGGACCCTGCAAGTCAATCCTAAATGGTCTCTTGCATACTATCCACGGGTCTCACTCTCTGAAGTCGATTCTCGACAAAGAGGGAAACAACCGCTTACGAGCCTTTTCGACTCGTAAGAAGGGCAATGGGACCCTGCAAGTCAATCCTAAATGGTCTCTTGCATACTATCCACGGGTCTCACTCTCTGAAGTCGATTCTCGGCAAAGAGGGAAACAACCGCTTACGAGCCCTCTCGACTCGTAAGAGGGAGAAATTCTCTTATAGGATCCTTCCGACTTATGAGAGGAAACCACACTTGGGAATCCTCACGATTCCTAAGGAGAAAATTCACCTGCGAGATCCTCTCGATCCGTAGGGAGAAGAGTCTCTATGAGACCCTCACGGCTTATAGAGTTGAAAAGTCTTAGGCAGCAGATTTGAACCTGCGGCCTAAGCCATCGTTATTTCTTAAGAAGGTCGGGATACTCGTCCCAATCGTCCGTCAATTACGGTTATTAAGGTAGCGTACTGATTATAAAAGAAAAGAAAGACAGAGAAATGACACAAGGCATTACAAAATGTGTATCTTTTATTCATAAAATTGGTTGAGTACAGGATACATTGTGCTAAAGGATAAAAAAAAGACATATACATATAATTTACAAAGACAAATGATACAAGGGGAATTATGGGGAAGGAAGCGTCTTGCACAGATGTAGCAACCGCTCGCATATCTCCTTCCACGCCTTCTCCTGCTCGGCTACCGCCGTCAGCTCTGACTCCACTTGGGCTCGTTGCCGCAAGACCAAGGCAAGCTGCTCCCTCGCGTCTTGATAAGCGGCCTCCCGACTTGGGATATGGCGCTCAACCACGTCAAGCTTCCTCTTTAAGTCTAGCCCATGAGAGATGCGCTCCAGGAGACCCTCAAAGATAGTCTTCACTTCGGCAGCGTTTGCCTCAACCTCAGCGCGCAGATGGGCCGTTTCGTTTGAGGTCTTTTGGCATTCCCTTAGTCTTTGAGCTGCTTCTTGCTCCAAGTGGTGGGAGTGCGAAGTGCTTTGCTCGAGCCAAGTTGTGCGTTGGGCGCTCAGAGCTAAAACTTCGGGAGCAGGGCGCGTCAACTCCAGCTGGTACAAGCAGGCCTCGATCTCCCTGCAGTGATTAACCCAAGATTCAACGACGCCCGCGCTGTGAAAAGTTACGAGCGCCGCTAACATAGGGTTAACATCCACAGCGAAATCTGCAGCGGAAGGGAGAGCGTCCATGCTGAGTTCCTCGATGTACCCGCTCAGCATGCCTAGACTCATCACGGCACCCTTTGAAGACGGACGTCTCAGAAAGGGGCCTGCCGGTGAAGAGACGCGAGACTCGAAGGGAATTGGAGCCGGAACAATAGCTGCGAAACAAAACAGGTTAAACGATGGCTCAAAAGATGTTAAAGGGTTACCAAAAAGGGAATCTACTATACCAGCAGCAACGGACGGTGGAGCCGGAAGGGCCGGTAGCGCGGCAGGTCTTGCATCCCCCCCTTCGATTTGTGGCACTACAATAAAGAAAAGGAAAGATCAGAAACTATCCCACTGCTAAAAAAAAGAGGGGGTAAATAAAGACATTATGGTGAAAGTATACTCACCGGCGCCACTGGAGGGAGAAGTGAGGTCGGATGGGAAAGAGAAGTGCGGGAGCAACACTTGATATAAGTGGTCAAAAAGCACTCCTACAAAGGCACAATAGTGTAATATTAGTACAAAAGCCGTAATTTTGAAAGATTAATGCATGAGTCATGAACCCATACCTTCCAACATCCATGACGGTACAAGGGAAGACGGGGAGGTAACTACTGCCAAAGCAGTAGTTGATGGTGCCCCCTCGAGCAATGGAGCATCAGTACTGGCCACACCTGCAAGAACAAGCTTGTTAGAAGAGATCACAAGATATATACACAAAAAAATGGAAACGCTGGTGACTCGAAAATTTACCTGACGAGCTGCCAGCAGAAACCGAGGTAGTCCCTTCCTCCACTGACGGAAGACCACCGCCTGTAGCTTCGTCACCCGACTCAAGGGGAACCGTTGTTACGCTCTCAAGCTCTGCAGGCGGCGGGGAACCATAGGCAGGGAGGGCCAAGATAGGAACATTGCCCGATTCCTGAGAAGGAGCGCCTAGCTCGTCTTCAGGAATCATGGCCGCCTCACCTGCCGTTCCCTCAGGATCAGCGATTACAGCCGTCCCGTCCATCGGCACCACGAGGTCCCCAGCCTCAAGTACCTCGCCCTCTACCGCCTTCGGCTCGGTTGAGACAATCATCTCATCTGCCGCCACTTCGGGTACGGCATCAATGACCTGCTCCGCGGTAGGTTCCTCAATCTTGGCTCCAGGCCCCATGACCCCGACAAAGTTGTCCACCGTCGGTTCGGGTTCGGCGAGTACCGCGTCCTCCGCTCCCTTGGGTTCGACGGTCGTTTCCCCCTCCCCCTCAGTCGGACTTGACCCTACGAGATGAGATATGTATAAGCCAATAGTTTTACAAGTCATACAACAAGGCTCTGAAAGAAGTACTACCTGAAGCAGATTTATCATTGGCGCTCCGAACCGCGCGCGCCACTTGCCGACGAGCAGTAGACAGGGCCACAGGGGGCTCTTCAGAAGGAGTACTAGCGTGAGGAACAGTGCTAGGGCCCGCTCCTGCGGCCAGAGCAGCCCTGCGCGCTTTAGCTTCGCGTCTAGACCGCTTCCGCTCCTCTTGAGCCGATGAGGCAGATGCCATCAGAGCTTCCTTGAGTGAAGCCTCCTCATCCGTGTAGAGGGATGCCTCCAGATGTTTCAGAGCATCCCTCGTCGTTGCATCGAGCCGAGGCTCTTGCGCCAGCTTCGACGGAGCGGGGACTTCGATGACGGGCTTGGGAAGGGTCCTTGCACCGATTAATACAAACCCTGTAAAGAAACAAGAGAAGGTCAGGGCGACTATTATAAAAAGACAACAAAATTTCCTTATAAAAAAAAAAGAACGGGGTAAAACATACCGACGCTTTCTAGGGCACGCTTCTTCTCCTCCGCCTGGAAGGTCTTCAGAGAGGCATCGATGGCCTTTTCAGTAGATTCACCTGCAGAAAATGAGGCAAATATTAGCTAAAGACAGTAATAAAAGGTGGGATAAAATGACAAATAAGGAGGCTGATGATTACCTGACTCGGCGAGCCTGCTTAACATTGCTTCGAGCCTCGCTGATCGCTCCGAAGCTGCAATGGCAGCGGCTAGATTGGTGTCCTCAGGGTCCACCACGAAACCCTCGTTGCTGCCGTACTCACATATAGTCTCGACAGGATGAGCCGCGGGCTCTAAGTTAAGAATTGCGTCGAGGGACAAGGTGGACTTCTTCTTCTTCTTTTCACCAGCCTTGGATCCACTCGGAGCATCTTTGCGCTTGCCAATTTTGGCAGTCACTTTCGGGCGGCGAGTCCCGATGTCCGCTCCTACACCCGACTCTGGCGAGGCCGCTTTAGCCGTCTTTGTCGGAGCACGGGGTACCGCTGGGGCATCCACCGCAGTGGGCAGTGGCAGTCCACGCGGAGGGGCCAACACGCGTGGTCGATCGGCTCCAGCCTCTTTCGTCGGAGGGATAACCTGAACCCTGGGCTGCAATGGAGCCTTGCGATTGCCGCCAGGAGGCGCAGCCCTACGATCGACCAATAGACGTTTCTCCATCAAGATGATTGGTCCCATCGCGTGCGCGTACCAGGCCACATACGAATTGAGTATCTTGGGGGTACAGCTGGGCTCACTGATGAAAAAGTAGGAGCCTGTATTTAGCCGGATGAAGTGATGCATCGCATTCCGTACCCCCTCTGGACCGACTGCAGGTGTTCCCAAGAAGGCTTCCAATGGGACCCCTTGGTTATAACTCGATTGCCGGGCAAATCGATGCGGGTTATACCTCATGAAGAGGGCCGTGTCATTCTGCCTAAATACCAAGTAGCCCGGCCGAATGGAATAAAGGTGAAGAATTTCCCGAGCCTTCAACACGGAAACACCGCCTTTAAAGTCATCACGCAGCGACACCACTGACTTAGTGGTCTCGGAACCCATGGTGATGACCTTATCCACGAAAGAGGTCTTCGCCCCGACTAAATGAGAACGCAGAAGCAGTCCCCTGGACTCCCGCGGAGGTGCAAAAACGATGGAAGCCCCGACCAATCGCATGATTCTTGGAAGTTTGAATCTCTCAAAGAACTGAGGAGTTTTATGGGCACCAAACACTCTCCGAACATGCAGCTCCATCCAAGAAGTGAAGTAGTGCATCGGGAAGTTAGCAGGCTGTACCCCAGGTTCATTAGCGTCCGCCGCTATGCTAAGTCCGTTGTAAAGGTAAGCCAACCCAGCGATCCCCACTGATAACTGCAGGCCGGCCACCATCCGATGCGCCGGGTAAAATACAGAAGACCGCATGAGGCGTGGGTGCATGGGAAGCGCGAAGCTGCACAGCCACAGACCTAAGAACCCTATGAAGAAGGTCTCCTCATCCATGCCAGGGACGGCGATCTCTGAGAAAGGGACGATAGCAGTCCCGGGAAGGTAGAAACTCCGCTGATCAATTTCTGATGAAGGCCGACGGTCCAAGCCGAAACCAAAAGGGTCAGCAAGTTGGGCGAACTTATCACCTCGCTCTGATAAAAATTCCGGGCGAATAAAGCGAGCAATGAAGTCCGCGAAACTAACGCCTCGGTCGCCCAATTCCAAATGAAGCTCCTCGTAAATCTCCAACACCCTCACCAGGCCCGGATGCTGATGCTGGATGGCATTTTCCGGAGTTAAGTCGAGTACCACCTGCTTGGTGGTAAAGACGTACTCATCAGGAGGAAGCAGCTCCTCATAATGCTCCCCCCTCGCCGGTAAACCCGAAAGCTCAACGAACTCCTCTAGAGAAATAGAAACTTCCCTATCCGCCGTCAGGAAAGTATGCGTGGGGATATTCCATTGTTCAATGAAAGCCCTTGTCCACCACGTTGGAGGAGTAGGATATTCGAAAAGCGAGACATAGACGGCGGAGTATAAACCGATCTTCGTCAGATGAGCTCTTTTCGCCGCTAAGATGTACCGGGCCCATGGCAGGTATCCAGCAAGCGGTCGCGGATTCAATCCAATATTATAGGCCTGTCCCCAAGGGCGTGCTTCACCCTGACAGATTCGCCTTCCTAAGATGTCTATGGCCGGCGGCGGCTGTACCGGAATAGCGCCGATTGCGGGCTGGAGAAGATCGTCCGAATTCCAATTTTTAACCTCCACGGCATACTCCACCGGGGGTTTATCTGCGTAGGAGATCGTGACTATAGGTTCGGAGGGCGAGGCAGAACTAAAACTGCGACGACCCTGGATGATTTGGCTATACCACCTTCCCTATAGGTGGAGATGTTTGCACTCAGGATCACGATCTTTAATCAAGGCAAACACTACCCGGTCCACTGGTGCGTGTGGGAACCCTCCTTCTGAGCGAACGAAGGGAAAAGACAAGTCGTCAGACATCCTTCCTGCATAAAATATATATATATCATTAGTGGCTTGACACTGAACATTCAATAAAAATAATATAAAAAAAAAATAATAATAAAAATAATAATAATAAATGAAAATCTGGCTCCACGCTGTGAGGCAGTGGGTAGTGGACCAAAGGGGGACCCACAAAATCAAGATGACGGCGCATCATTTGATAAGACAATCCCACCATTGGATGAGACTGTCAGTCAATTAAAAGACCCCCAAGAGAATATCCCCATTGGGGGGACCCCTAGAGACAAGGAGAAGATCTCCTCTTTTTAGAGCAAAGCTCTGCCACAGAGTGACATTTGTCAAACTCCTGTTTCAAAGGAATAAAACTTCTTAAAAAGAGCCTAGCTCTGCAGTAGTGATAAAAATTTATAACTCCTAAGAATTAAAATTTTGGGATCTTAAAGATCCATGGAAACTTTTAAAAAGTTTTCTAGTTGATCTATGAAGCAGGGCTCTGTTCATGGGTTAAAACCTAAGAACAGAGTCTCTGTAAATTTTGAGAGCAAGGCTCTGTGAATAAAAACCCCAAAGGGGTTTCCTTTAGATCAAAGATCTATAAGAGCAAGGCTCTGTTGAAGAAACCCCAAAAGGGGTTTCCTTTAGATCAAAGATCTATAAGAGCAAGGCTCTGATTAATTAAATTTAATTTAAATTAAATTAATTTAATTTTACCTATAATGGTTCTGAAGTTAGAACTTGGAAGTTCTTAAGGAAATCACAAGAGCAAGGCTCTGGAAGTTCTCAAGTAAGAGCAAGGCTCTGAAATTAAATTTCTTGAGAATGGTAAAAAAATTACCAAGGACCAATGGTCCTATTTATAGGCGCCTGCGCCTGTTCACTTGACCCCTAGATCCGACGGTCAGGATCCTGCCACCGTTGCACCCACGCGCGCGCCACGTGAGCGCAACGGTGGGGGGGCATCTGTTTCCTCCAATCAGAGCAAGGCTCTGTTGAATTTTGAAAATTCAAAATTCGAAGCAACGCTTCGGTTTCCGTGCGCAGCGCGCAATTTGCCACGTGGCAGAAGCTGAATGGGCAGCGTAACGCCCGAAACAGTGCGTCCCATCAGAGCAAGGCTCTTCAGAAAACGTAATTAAAGACTTAACTGCACAAACGCACGGATGCGCGACACGTGTCTGCGCAAGCGCATGGATGCACGACACGTGTCGGCGCAGTTGCGCAGTCGCAGCTGCGCAAACGCACGGATGCGCGACACGTGTCTGCGCAGTTGCGCAGTCGCAGCTGCGCAAACGCACCGATGCGCGACACGTGTCTGCGCAAGCGCACGGATGCGCGACACGTGTCTGCGCAGCTGCGCAGTCGCAGCTGCGCAAGCGCTCGGATGCGCGACACGTGTCTGCGCAGCTGCGCAGTCGCAGCTGCGCAAGCGCACGGATGCGCGACACGTGTCTGCGCGGATGCGCGACACGTGTCATTTGCTGGTGAGTTGCGCAGCAACTGAATGAAGATTTAGATAAATCTTTTCTGTTCTCCTGTAAAACAGGAACCCTTGGATCAAAGATCCAATGGTGGGAAATTTCCAAAATTATTCAGGAAAGATTTTGTTAACAAATCCAACAAATTTGTGGGCACTATAAATAAGACCCCAAGCCTCATTCAAAAGGAATGAATCAGATAATCAGAGAGAGAATCAATCATCAAGAGAAGGATAAACTTCTGGAAAAAAAAGCTCTTGAAGATTAATCAAGAACAAAAAAAAGAAGAAGGTAAAATTTCTGAAGAACAGAAAATAAGAAAATAAATAGTGCCTTGCACTTGATATGAACCCCTGGTTCTAAAAAGGAAAAAGAATAATAAATAGTGCCTTGCACTTGATATGAACCCTTGGTTCTGTGAAAAGAAAACAAGAAGAAAAACTTGTTTTCTTTTGATCTAAATGTAGATCAAAAGTGCTATGCACTTTTGTTCTTCAATCAGAATATTCTTGAGTTCCTGCAACTCATTATTTAAAAGGGCCTAGCCCAAATCAGAAATGAAAGGGCAGAGCCCTATTTGAAAAATTCTTGAGGGCCTGGCCCAAATCAAATTATGAAAGGGCAGAGCCCTATTTGAAAAATTCTTGAGGGCCTGGCCCAAATCAGAAATAAAAAGGGCAGAACCCTTATTCTTGAGGGCCTGGCCCAAATCAAATCATGAAAGGGCAAAGCCCTATTTGAAAAATTCTTGAGGGCCTGGCCCAAATCAAATCATACAAAGGGCAGAGCCCTGTTTAGGTTGATTCCTTTAATCGGGCAGAGCCTAAAATAAAAATTGGACTTAACCCAATCCTGGCTGTAAGTCCTTAAATTAAATGCCCCTCGTAAACCAAGTCACGACCGGTCCGAGGGTACATCTCCGAACTCCTTTGACACCTATCGTTGTAATTCCTCAACGACGTCAAAGAGGTGACGGGTCCCAACGACCACTCATCTAATATCGGACCGAAACGTCCCTAAACTAATATCGGACCGAAACGTCCCTAAACTAATATCGGACCGAAACGTCCCTAAACTAATAACGGACCACCACGTCTCTAAACTGGAATATGGACCACTACGTCCTTAAACTGGCGACGGACCGAAACGTCCCTAAACTAATATCGGACCGAAACGTCCCTAAACTAATAACGGACCACCACGTCTCTAAACTGGAATATGGACCACTACGTCCTTAAACTGGCGACGGACCGAAACGTCCCTAAACTAATAATGGACCACTACGTCCCTAAACTGGCGACGGACCACCACATCCCTAAACGGGTGCAATAGGGCCCAAACGCTCTTTTGTCGGATCTAAACGGTCCCGCCTAAGTCGATCTTAACCCCAAATACGGTTAACGTGTCCTTAGACATTTAAATAAACGATAAAACTCCAAATTAACTTTGGTTCAAGGGTACATCTCTGAACTCCTCAGACGCCTGTCGTTGTAATCCCTCAACGACGTCCGAGAGGTGACGAGTCCCGACGGCCGGATAATTAAATCAATCATGATGTTAAGTTGATCTTAGTCTAAAACAAGACTAACGTGTCCTTAACGAACGTTTAAGTCGATCTTAGTCGCAACGCGACTAATGTATCCTTAAACTAAAAACATCAAACCCAAATCTAAGTAAATACGGATTTGGACTAATCCACGTCCTACGGGTGACGACATCACTTAGTCTCCGTATACAATCCACGGGCAATCACAAACAAAACAAACACACACGACACGAAGTGAAATTCTGGAGTAGGAGAAAGTTGTTACCGCGACGCGGTAGCGTAATTAACTGCAGGGGCTTGCGCCTGCAGGGAAGAGCGTCCCCACAATAAAAAACCCCTCACCCTGAGGGGGAATCTGACGAAGTCTGCTACATCGGCCGCATCCGTCTAAACCTCCGATACACAGTTCCATAAATCAACTTGGCATCTTCGGAGAGATAGACGGATAAAACCAAATAGCATCTGCCCCGAACCCCAGGCACAGGACGTCCTAACGTCTCGGCCGCCGTTCGGAGGGGAACAATTACGTTACCGTGTTTCTATAACCACTTTCTCCTGCTCCAATAGTTCACTTCGTGTCGTGTTTTTTATTTTTATTTTGGTTGTCCGTTGATTGTATACGGAGACTAGTTTATGTCGTTGCCCGTAGGGCGTGGATCAGTCCAAATCCGTATATTTTAGATTTGAGTTTGGGTTAAGGATTTTCTTTACAGGGTTTTGAACTTAGGTTGCATATTCCTACAATCCGGAAATATTTTTTGTTTGATTTAAGGACCGTTAATCTAGTTTAAGATTAAAATCAACTTAAATCTATAAGTGAGAATTTGGGCTCAGTTTGTTTTCGCTAAGGATACGTTAGTCTTTTTTTAGACTAAGATCAACTTAACAACATTTTAGGATCATTTTATTACTTGAGATCCAGCAAAAGAGCATTTGGGCTCAGCTGCAAGAAAACTTCAAAGACTTAGCCAATTTTGGCTTAGTCTGCTTAGTCCCTTTATTCAAAAGTGCTAAGCACTTATTTTGGGCTCTGTTTGTTTAGCCCTTTCTTTTTATGTAAAAGTGCTAAGCGCTTATTTGAGCTCTGATGCTCACATGCATGTTATGCGAAGCCTTCAGTCATGGGCGCTGCCCAATAAATGTTTAACACTTTAGTCATTTTGACTAAATGTGAAGTGCTAAGCACTTCTTACTGAGTCCACGTGAGGTGCACGTGCGGCGCTGTTCAATTAGTGCTAAGCACCCAGCCGTTTTGGCTACATATGAAGTGCTAAGCACTTTTTATATGGCGCCCACGTGGGGAGCATGTGCGGCGCTGGGCGTTGCACGATCAGTGCTAAGCACTCAGCCGTTTTGGTTGTATATAGAGCGCTGAGCAATTTTATGTGGCGCCCACATGAGGAGCACGTGAGGCGCTAGGCGCTGTCCAATCAGTGCTAAGCACTTAGCCGTTTTGGCCGTATATGGAGTGCTAAGCACTTTTACTCAGCGCCCACGTGTGTTTTACGTGAGGCGCTGGCCTTCTATTTTGGGCGTCCTCGTGATTTTCACGTGAGGCGCTAGGTACTGTTAAAAAGGGTGTCCACGTGGGAAGCACGTGAGGCACTAGTATTTTCTCCTTTTCTGTTAATGGCATTTTGACCATTAATGATCACCAAGATCTTCGTTTTTTTTGAAGATCTGAGATCAAGTTTTTTCTTTAAGAACTAAGTTTTTTTATAGGTCCTTTTTCCTTTTGTTTTCTTTTGGACCCAGTTCTTTTCTGAATTTTAGATTCCAAAGAACAAGATCTTCCCGATGAGAATTAAATTCTCAACTTGTGGGAGACTTGTTTTGTGGATCTCTGATACAGAGAAAGAACTAAGTTTTTTGAGAAGGGTTAAACCCTTAAAATAGGTAAAATAGATATTTTTATCTTTGTGTTCTCTTTACCTCGGTTCTCTTTTTGAAAGGGAAGCCTTCTTCTTTGAGAATTAAATTCTCTATTGTTTTTAAAACTCTCTGTATTTTTTGAGAAGTTTATGAGGTCTCTCCTCTCTTATCTCTTGAGAATTGAAGTCTCGGGTCCTTTATATAGTGGAGACAAGTTTGTTAATTAATTTTGAGAAAATCTCTCATTGAGAGATTCCAATTGATTTAATTGGACTCAAAATTGATTTGGGGAATTTTACCCACCGTTAGATCTTTGATCCAAGAACTTTTATTTTACAGAATATGTTTTCTTGTTTTTAACAAGATTAGGGAAATATTTTCCTTTATACAGAATTTATTCTGTAAAATGGTGATTTTTAATCACCATTGGATTTTTAATCACCATCGGATTTCTAATCCAAGGGTTCTCTGTTTTACAGAGAGCAACCTCTTTTTGTTCAGAAAAATTGAGGGAATATATTCCCAAAATAGAATTTTATTCTATTATTAGATCATCGATCCAATCGAGAGTAACTTTCTTATTTAGAAAGATTTGGGAGATATTTTCTCCTAATAGAATTTGATTCTATATTTTGATGATTTATCATCTCTGTTGGATCTTTGATCCAACGGCTCTGTTTAAAAGAGAGTATTCCAACTTTTTATGTAAAATTTAATTCTATTGATTTTGATTTGGGCGTTGGCGCTCACGTGTTGTGCTCGTGGACGCTGCTTAAGATTTTAATTCTTATGATGGGTACTCCTTTGCTTTGCACATTGGTGCCCGCATGATGAGCAGGTGCGGCGCCGTATAAGAATTTAATTCTTACTCAGAAAGCGTTTCTATACTTTGCATATTAGCACCGGCGTGAGGAGCACGTGCGGCACCATATAAGAATTTAATTCTTACTCAGAAGAGTTTCTGTGCTTTGCACTGGCGCACTCGTGAGAAGCACATGAGGCGCTGCCCCATTATATTCTTACAAAGCTTTGCTCTTTTAATATGTTTAAATATTGGGGGAACAGGAGGCAAACCCGGAGAAGATCAAAGCCATCATTAACATGACGACATCCATGAGCGACGTAGAAATCATGCGACTCACTTGTAGAGTGGCCGCTCTGAGTCGTTTCATGTCCAGATCCGGAAAAAGGTGCCTACCTTTCTTCAAATCCTTGAGGAAGATCCTAGGGTTCGAGTGGTCCGAGGAGTGTCGAGTCGCTTTCGAGAAGCTCAAGGCGCATCTGTCGATGCCACCTCTTCACATCTGACCAGCTGAAGGGGACGAGCTACAGCTGTACCTGGCTATCTCCAACCAGGCGGCTTGCTACGTACTGGTCAAAGAATTCGAGGGAACACAGAGGCCGGTTTACTACATCAGCCATGTTTTCAAAGACGTGGAGACAAGGTACCCGGCCATCGAAAAGATAGTCTTGGCGCTCGTTGTCTCCTTTAGAATTTTTGGCACTATTTTCATGCTCATACAATCATTGATCTCACCGGCTGACCCTTAGGGAATATCTTTGTTTCCCTCGAGTCGTCGGACAGCTTGGAGAAGTGGAGATAGGAGTTGTCGCAATTTGACATCCAGCACCGACCAAGACAAGCTATTAAAGCCCAAGCCCTAGCCGATTTTGTGGTCAAATGCACCATTCTCAACAAAGAAGAAGAGTTAACACGAGATCCAAACCCACAACACTCAGTTGAAGAAAAGCTCGGTTTGATTCAGGACTGGGTACTCTATGTGGACGGTTCCTCTACTAAGGAGAGAAGTGGGGCTGGGCTGGTCATCCGTGGCCCCAATGAAGTCGAGATGGAATATTCTCTGTGGTTCGACTTCTAGGCCTCAAACAACGCCACGGAGTACATGAATCCATATTGGTCGGCCTACGAATCGCCTCGGGGTGGGGCTAAAGAAAATCAGAATCCGTGGCGATTCCACATTGGTCATCGGCCAAGTGACCGGAAAATTCGAAGCCCGAGAACCCCTCATGATGAAATATCTCACCGAGGTGAAAAGGCTACAGAAAAATTACGATTAAGTACAAGTGGAGCATGTTCTCCGGAGCATGAACGTCGAAGCTGACGCCTTGAGCAAGCTCACCTTATCCTATTCGGCCAATCACAAGAAGAACATCTTCTTCGAAGTCCTGCCGCGACCCAACATCGAAGATACAGAAGTGATACACGGGGTCTACACCACTCAGGGGAGTATTCCGGATTGGAGAAAGCCCATTGTGAAATTCCTCAAGGATGGAATGCTCCCCAAGGATCGAACGGAAGCGCGCAGGCTCTGCATGAAAGCTCGTCACTTCTTATGGAGCAAAGGCAACTTGTATAAAAAATCATACACCCAACTTCTATTCAGATGCGTCGATTCCGACGAAACTGAGTACGTTCTCCAAGAGATACACGATGGAGTCAGAGGCGCACATCAGGAGGCCCGCAATCTGATTCAAAATACATTGGTACATGGCTTTTATTAGCCAACTATCCACACCGATACAGAAAAGCTAGCAGGAGGTGCAAGGCATGTTAACTCTTCGGCAACATTCCTTGGTTACCAGCCACAGAGCTAACGCCGTTGAACTCCCCTTGGCCATTCGCACAATAGGGTATGGACATGGTTGGCCATCTCTTCATGGGTATATGGGGGCATAAATATATCCTCGTCGCCGTTGACTACTTTACAAAATGGATCAAATCCATACCGATTAGAAAACCGAATGCCGCCTCCATGGTGAAATTCCTACAGAACAACGTGATTGCACGGTTTGGAATTCCGAGGTGCATCATCACCGACCAAGAAACTAACTTTGAGAATGACAAAGTCAGAGAATTCTGCAGCGACTACCACATACTGATAAAGTTCTCCGCGGTCGCCCATCGCCAGTGTAACGGGCAAATCGAAGTAGCTAACCAAGGCATCATCCAAGGGCTCAGAGCCCGCCTGGAAGGAAGGCATGGCGGATAGGTCGAAGAACTTTCCTAGGTACTGCAGGCATTGCAAACATCAAAGAAGACACCCACGGGGGAAACCCCGTTCAGTCTATATTATGGCATCGAGGCAATGGTCGCCGAAGAAATTGGTCTACCTAGTTATCAGGTCGAACACTTCGATGACGAAGCCAACGCCTTGGCCCTTCGAAGCAACCTGGACATCCTGCTGGAAAAGAGAGATTGAGCACAAATAAGATGGCCGCATATCAGTAGCAGACCACCTGGTACTATAATGCTCGGGCCAAACACCGAGCGTTCAAATCAGAAGACTTAGTCCTTCGACACAACAAATCCGAGGACTAAGGGAGGTTACACAAGTTCTCCCTGAAGTGGGACGGGCCCTTCCTCGTGATCCATTTAACTGATCGAAAAGATCATCGATGCGTGGTAGTGGATATTTGTTCTTAATTGTTACTTCATTCAGAGCTCGATAATCTACACACATCCTGTAAAAACCTTCTTTCTTCTTCACAAGCAACACTGGAGATCCCCAACTTTAAGTACTGGGTCGGATCCAAACTTTCTTCAGCAGTTCGTCCAACTAAATATGGATCTCCTTTAATCCTTCCGGATTTAACCGGTATGGGGCTTTGATTACAGGTTGCGCACATGGTTGTAAATCAATACTAAACTCAAGACCTCGATTGGGAGGCAAACCTGATATGTCTTCAGGGAACACATCCTCAAACTCTCGAACTACCTCGGGCTTTTCCTCTTCCGCCGGTAGAGAGAACACTTCTGCATTTTTCAGTTTAGCACGGTATCTTCTTGGCTCCAAATTTATATCTCCACTTTTGAAATAGAATACTGGGTGACCCGGTATCTCAAATACTATCCACCTTTGATGGCAGTCAATAGTAGCAAAGAATACTCCCAGCCAATCCATCCCCAACACAACGTCGAAATTTGGGATGTCCAGTACTTTGAAATTTGTGTAGAATTCTCGACCGCAAACTACAACTAGACACTGATCAAACCCCATAGTTGCTTTCAAGACTCCATTCTCGGAACTGACATTCTATCTTGGAATGAGTGGCTTCACGGGAATCGCATGCGTTCTCACGAATCGTTGGGACATGAAGTAGCGACAACTGAAGGTTCATGAGCGCAACTACCCAACACATGATATGGAGTTGGCAGCCATTGTTCCCCGCCGAAAACACGAGACCGGGACGTTGGGACGTCAAGGCCTGAATTCCGAGGGCAGATGCTAATTGGTGCTTTCCGTCCACCTCTCCGAAGATGCCAAGTTGATTTATGACACCGTATATCGAAGGTTTAAACGAATGCGGCCGATGTAGCAGACTTCGTCAGATTCCCCATCGTTTGAGGGGTTTTTGATTGTGGGGATGCTCTTCCCTGCAAGCGCAAGCCTCTGCAGTTAATTACGCTACCGCATCGTGGTAACCACTTTCTCCTTCTCCAGATGGTCACTTCGTGTCGTGGGTGTTTGTTTTGTTTTTGGTTGCCCGTGGATTGTATACGGGGACTAATTTATGTTGTCGCCCGTAGGGCGTGGATTAGTCCAAATCCGTATTTTCTTAGATTTGGGTTTGGGGGTTGGGTTTAAGGATACATTAGTCTCATTTGGGACTAAGATCAACTTAAACGTTTGTTAAGGATACGTTAGTCTAATTTTAGACTAAGATCAACTTAACGGGATCGTTTAGATCCAACAAAAGAGCATTTGGGCCCTATTGTTTAGATTAGGGATATTGCGGTCAATTAGTTTAAGGACATTACTGTCCAAGGTTAAGGACATCATACTCCATGGGCTTAAGGACCCCACAGTCCGAGGTTAAGGACATCATAGTCCATGGGTTTAAGGACTCCACAGTCCAAAGTTAAGGACATCATAGTCCATGGGTTTAAGGACCCCATTGTTCAGTTTAAAGACGTCATAGTCTATGGAATGTATGGTTGTCGGGACCCGTCACCTCTCTGAAGACGTTGAAGGATTACAACGACATATATCAGAGGGGTTCAGAGATGTACCCTTGAACCAATTTTGGTTGAGAGATCTGTAGTCCAATCGGGACTAAGATCAAAAAGATTAATAAGCATATGGGCTCAGTTTAATCTGAATTGAGGACTTATGGCCAATCTTGGGCTAAGTCCAATCAACTTAAAATGTTTAACATTTATTTTGGGCTATTGAGCATTTGTTTGGGCTTGGCCCCTTTAACAATGCTGAGCATTGATTTGGATTCTGACAGTATTTCTGTCTTTTACTGAATGTTGAGCATTCATCATAGCTCTGGGCTTTATCAAAGAACAATTTATGTTCTATTAGCGCAGCACATGGCGCGCTTGGCGCCAATCAAAGAGCGCAGTGCGCTTCTGTCGAGTAGCGCACTCGTGAGTGACACGTGGTGTGCTTGGCACTAAGCGTCAGATGATGGGCGCATTAGGCCAGTTTATGAGCGCAGAGCGCTATCTTATGAGCGCAGAGCGCTACTTGTACAGTGGCGCACACATGGTGCGCTCGGCGCTTTGCACCAGATCAAGAGCGCTGAGATGCTTCTTTTTGATATGGAGCACTAAGGCTCTTTTATGCAGCGTTGTGCGCTAGTTCTGGTGCGCTGAAGCGCTTTTTTAATACGGAGCGCCAAGGCTCTTTTATGCAGCGCTATGCATTGAGAATTAAATCCTTTTTTAAGAGACTTTATCTCATAGATCTAAGAATAAAGTTCTTAGTTTCACAGGGGATGTTTTAATCTCTTATATTGATGAAATGCTTTACCTTTATGGATCTATGATCCTTAAGAGAATTGAATTATTCTCTCCCCCTTTATTTTATAATGAGATGTTCATGAAATAATCTCCTTTGAGTATTATGGAATACTCCCACGTGCGTTGCACGTGTTTGGCTCACGTGCGTTGCACGTGGTGCACATGTGGCCGACGCACGTACATGGCACGCGGCGCACATGGCGTTTGCGCATATGCGCATTATGGGGGGAGCAAGCTCCTATGGAGAAATAATCTCCTTTGAGTATTATGGAATACTCCCACGTGCGTTGCATGTGTTTGTCTCACGTGCATTGCACGTGGCGCGCATGTGGCCGGCGCACGTGCATTACACGTGGCGCACATGGCGCTTGCGCATATGCGCATTATGGGGGGAGCAAGCTCCTATGAAAAAATAATCTCCTTTGAGTATTATGGAATACTCCTCCTTTTCTAAGAGGTATCCCCTCTTATTTATATGGAAGTGGTGGAGAAGGGATCTCTCTTTTTCCCGACGTGGGACTAAAAATGCATCCCCCATGTAGTAGAGCATTACTTTAGATTACACGTGCGTTGCACATTTGCTCATAAGTTTTGATCCCGGATGAATTATGAGGCCTATAATATATCAAATCGAAGGATTTTTTGAGACACTTTTGATACCATCAGAATTTAGCTGTTTTTCATTCGGGAGTTTGTCAAAATACAGCCTGGAAAATACCGGTTCGCATTTTCTTCCTTAGATTACACGTGCATAACATATTTGCTCATAACTTTTGATCCCGGATGAATTATGAGGCCCATAATATATCAAATCGAGGGCTTTTGATACCATCAGAATTTAGCTGTTTCTTATTCGGGAGTTTGTCAAAATACAGGCCGAAAAATACTGGTTCACATTTTCTTAAGCGTATCGCTGCCATTTGATACCTTGGGCTCTTTTGCGCAGAAATTTTTTTGGCGGGAACAAATGCCCCCACTACTTTGCCCACGTAAGTATATACGTGGGTAAAATAGTGCAGAGTAATTCATAGCGTATGACCAGTTTCGGGTTGGTATATAATTTTCAGAATCTTGATCTGAGAAGATAACGAGCGGACATAAGCGTCGTCATTTATCATTGACTCAAATCTCGACTCTTACGGGATATAGTTCCAAACCCTCAGCTCCATGAGCCGCACCCTTCTATTTCTTTATGTTTTACTCTGGCGTGAAGTAGTTTATATGCTCATGAGTAACTTCTCCATTTCAGTGGCATGTAGCTTTAGCAAATGTGGCCCATAGATGGTAGATAACAGTTCATCTTGAACTCTTTATAAGGTAGCGATGGCTTAGGAAACAGGGTTAGGATCTGTTGTCTAAGACTTTCCAACTTTATGAGCCGTGAGGGTCTCACAAAGGCTTTTCTCCCTGCGAGTCGTGAGGATCTCGTAGGTGTATTTTCTCCTTAGGAATCGTGAGGATTCCTAAGTGTGCTTTCTCTTGAGAGTCGTAAGGATCTCACAAGAGAATTTTCCCTCTTACAAGTCGAGAGGACTCGTAAGTGGTTGTTTCCCTCCTTTGGAGAGTGTGGTCCGTGAATAGTATGCAAGAGTCCATTTTGGACCGACTTGTAGGGCCCCAGTGCTTAGGAAACCGGTCCTTATCCCTATTGCCTAAAGCTTTTCCCTACGAGTCGAGACGAATCGAGAAGTTCTCGCAAAGACACTAATTTCCTCACGAGTCGATACGAATCGAGCAGTTCTCGCATGAATGTCTTAACGTCACAGTTAACCTCTGCTCTTTACGACAGAGGTCCGTTAGGGTCTGTGGTATTAGGGTTTTGTCTGTCATACCGTCGCGTTGGCTGATGTATTCCTCGATAGGCAATCTTGCTGTTCGAGTAGCCTTGCGACTGTCGTGTCTCTGATTCCTTCGGGGGCTGGACAAGACGTCTTCAAGCAATCTTCCTAGGCAGTTTGACCGTCGGAAGGGCAAGCGTTGGGAATTTTGCCATGCTGCTTTTTACTTGAGGTTAGGCTCAGTTTGGGGAGCCCTGATGAGTCATAACCACTCCGCGCTGGTGTGGAATGATCTCCGATAGTCTTTCAGATTTTATTTGAGTTGCCGTCAAGACCCTGAAGCTAGGAATTTGGCCTTTGCTTTGTTTGCTGGCATTGCGTCTGCTGTATCGAGATGAATGTCGCGGTTGTCTCTAAGTTGTTGGTGAACCGTCGAGGTTTGGAACTGGGGATTTTGCTATGGCTCCGTTGTTTGATTGTCGCGCCTGAATCCTGCTGGAGAAAGAACGCTGTGGTGACATCTCTTCTGCTGTATCGAGATGAACGTCGAGATGGTGACCACTCCGCGCTAGTGTGGGATGATCTCCAATAGTCTTTCAGGTTTTATTTGAGTTACCGTCAAGACCCTGAACCTAGGAATTTGGCCTTTGCTTCGTTTGCTGGTATTGCGTCTGCTGTATCGAGACGAATGTCGCGGTTGTCTCTAGGTTGTTGGTGAACCGTCGAGGTTTGGAACTAGGGATTTTGCCGTGGCTCCATTGTTTGATTGTCGCGTCTGAATCCTGCTGGAGGAAGAACGCTGTGGTGACATCTCGTCTTCTGTATCGAGACGAACGTCGAGGTGGTGACCACTCCGCGCTGGTGTGGGATGATCTCCGATAGTCTTTCAGGTTTTATATGAGTTGCCGTCAAGACCCTGAAGCTAGGAATTTGGCATTCGCTTCGTTTGCTTTGGCGTGTCCGAATCCTGTTGGAAGAAGAACGCTGTGGTGACATCTCGTCTGCTGTATCGAGACGAACGTCGAGGTGGTGACCACTCCGCGCTGGTGTGGGATGATCTCCGATAGTCTTTCAGGTTTTATATGAGTTGCTGTCAAGACCCTGAAGCTAGGAATTTGTCCTTTTCTTCGTTTGCTGGCATTGCGTTTGCTGTATCGAGACGAATGTCGTGGTTGTCTCTAGGTTGTTGGTGAACCGTCGAGATTTGGAACTAGGGACTTTTTCATGGCTTCATTGTTTTGACCCTGGGGTGATATTGCGTCTGCTGTAACGAGACGAATGCTGAGGTGGAGCTGGGATTTTGCCATCACTCCGCTTTGTTTCGACCGTGAGGTCTTTCGTTGACGTTGCATCTGCATCCTGCTGGACTGCGAAGGAACGCCGTTGTTGACATTGCGTCTGGTGTAACGAGACGAATGCCGAGGTGGAGTTGGGATTTCGCCATCACTCCGCTTTGTTTCAACCGTGAGGTCTTTCGTTGACGTTGCATCTGCATCCTACTGGACTGCGAAGGAACGTCGTTGTTGGCATTGCGTATGGTGTAACGAGACGAATGCTGAGGCGGAGTTGGGATTTCGCCATCACTCTGCTTTGCTGACGTTGCGTCTGTATCCTGTTGGAATGAGGAGGAACGCTGTTGTGGGTCTCCAGGATGTAGATGTGGCCGTCGAGACTTGACTCTTTTTCTGATGGAGCCTGGTGGGATGATATGGTTCCCTCTTTGTTTGTGCCCCTGGATTGTATACAGGGACCGATGTGATCTCACCTGTAGGGCAAAAAGTTTCATTTTATATACGTTTCTTTCCGCGATGCTCTATCATTTCGCGATTACCTAATCATTTCTGCTATTTTTCGCGGTGCCCAATCATTTCGACTATTTGTTTTATTTACTCGCTGCTTTTTATTTCGAGTTGCCCAATCATTTCGGCTGTTTTTATATGCATACATTTTTACTTGCTGATTTCGTTGCAAGTTACCTCATCATTTCGTCTATTTCATATGCATTTTTGGTTCGCTGATTTTATCACGAGTATGGGATTTAGGATCTGGTACCGATTTAGGCATCAACATCACTACAACTGGGATATTGCCAGGAGCGAATCATCATTTGCCTTTGTCGGTTCGAATAAATGTGGCTTAGCAAACAGGGTTGGGATCCTGTTGACTAAGACTTTTTGACTTTACGAGCCGTAAGGGTCTCATAAAGGATTTTCTCTCTAAGAGTCGTGAGGATCTCGTAAGTGCATTTTCTTCTTAGGGATCATGAAGATTCCTAAGTGTATGTTCTCTTATAAGTCGTAAGGATCTTACAAGAGTGTTTTCTCCTTATAAGTCGAGAGGACTTACAAGGGCTATCCATTGTGTGAACATATCCTTAGTCGCGGGTGGGACTTTATTAGGGAAATGTTTATTCGCGCCCGTAGATTGTATACAAGGGTCGATATCGAGACGCTTGTAGGGCAGAATTTGGAGGTGGTGATGGCTTAAGAACAGGTTCAGATCTCTGTAGCTTAAGGCTTTTGAAACCTGTGAGCCGTGAGGGTCTCAAAGGGGAATTCTCCTTACGAGTCATGAGGATCTCGTAAGTGTAATTTCTCCTTAAGAATGGTGGGGATCCCTAAGTGTGTTGCTCCCTTGTGAGTCGTAAGGATCTCACGCAGGTATTTTCTCCGCACAAGGTCGAGGGGACCTTGCAAGTGTCTTTTAACGAGATTGCGCCCTTTCGGGTTTTCACAGAACTCGCCGGTAGTCCTGCTGTTTTTACTCACGGAGCCCTTTCGGGTTTTCATCCGTGCCCATTTCGCTTATAGACGTACCGTTTTTTTTGTTTTTTTTAACACGTCAGCCTGGGGATGTCGCGGGTTTGTAGTTTAAAGACGTTTCGGTCATAGGTATGAGATTTTTCGGGCAACGTATGATTACGCAGCTAGATTTTCTCGTAAATCTTCGCATATTGGAGGTGGATTCCTTGAAGAGAGGGCTGAGGGCGACTTCTTCGTCAGAGTCGCTTCTAAAGGTGATAACTTGCGACCCCTTGGTGTCGAATATGTGATAGTTGCCGGCGGCTCTTTTGCGCTCATCTGTCGTGCTTTTCTATTCCCGACCAGCCTTGCGCTTCACTCGTTGAACCTGTTGTCGGTGGGCAACATATCCCTGCCACCAGTTTTTAAAGGTTATGCACTCCTCGGTAGGGTGTGCAATCCTCTGATGGTATAAGCAGAAGTTAGGATGTATGTCCGCTTCATCAAGATGTATACCGCCAGGAAAATTTCCTCTAAAAGTGGGCAACTTCATTCCTATCGACAGGGCCCTAACGAATCGTTTCTTTATTTTAATCTTGCTTTTGCTGGCGATAGGGATGCTTTGCTCCGGTTGGGGTGCCTCGACCTTTTCATCCAGTCGTCGGCGTTTGGCTTTTTCAGATATGTCCATCTCGCGCTCCCGATCAGCTTTGATTTTTAGACGAGCTTCGTTCAGGAATGCGTCAACTATTTCGTCTGATGGTCCTAGAAGTTCCGGCTCAGGATCTTCCCCCAATTTCTTTGTGTCAGGACCTTCTTCACCATTTATTAACGAGTGAGAGATCACATGGCGGCTTGCCACATAATCCTCAGGTTCATTCGACGAGTCTTCTCCATTGTCATCATCTCCATCCTTAAGGACGCGGCTGAGGAATTCTTGGAGTGTGACTGGGGTCCGTGCCTTCTGATTATATTCTTCCAGCGCGTCAATATATTTTTGCAGTTCCGTGCGCTTGTCATCAGGCTTCACGGGCTTTTTGGTCTTTTTCTTCTTCTTCGAAGACTTTGACGGCTGGGTGCGAGCGCTTTGACTATCACCACCGATTTTTTTAGTTGGGCGCTGTTTCAGCATTCCCTTGACGATCTCGGGTTCCAGTGGACTTTTTCACCTGATTGCCGGGCATGTTTGGAGATCCTTCAGCATTCTTTTCGTTTTTGCCGAAAGAACAACTTCCCATGGAGCTTCCCTTATGAATGAGCACGATGCCGCTGGTATATCCACTTTTTTAGGGGCGTGAGGTTGTGGCGGGTTCACCTTCCAGTTTTCGGATAATGCGAACTTGCCTTGTTGGTATTGGTCCTCAATCCATCCTTTGAAAATGAAGCAATCTTCGATTGGATGGCTTACTGCTTGGTGGTAAGGGCAGTAATTAGGATTGTTGACATCGCCTGGCTACAACGGACGTTTTGGATCCGGCAGATTGATGAGTCTGTTGCGCACTACCAGCTCGAACAGTCTTCTCGTTTTATCCCGGGGAAACGAGTAAGGACGTCCCAGTCTCTTCTCGAGGGACGGGCGTGGGTGCGCGTTGTTTTGTCGAACAACCGGTTTTAAGTTGCTCGGCTGTTGTTGAGTATTGGCGACGAAGGTTGCTTTCCCTTTCTCTTTTTCATTTCGAGATTCTAGCTTCGAAGGCGATGTCTATGACCCATCTGATCCATTTGAGCCAGCTTTTCAATCAAGGCCTAGAAAGTGGTCGGCTTGAAAAACATTATAAATTGGGAAATAATCGCTTGAGGGTCAAGATTACCCGCGAACATGCCTACCGCAGGCACTTCTTCGATGCGCTGCTCGCATTTTGACCAAAAATTCTGCCACCGTATTGTGTACTGGACCCAAGTTTTGCCTGGCTTTACTCTGGCATTGATCAATGCTGTGATTGGGGAACGTTCTCTAGCGCTCGCAAAACGATGGGTGAATAGCAATTCCATCTGTGTAAAAGTCTTGACGGAGTCATTGGGCAGCTCCGAATACCATTCAAAGGTCGTTTCCGCCAAGCTGCCGACGAACTGACAAAGTAACAATTTGTCGTCACCTCTGGTGTTGCCACATAGAGCCCTGAACTGAGCGACAAGCTGATGCGGATTTCCCGTCCCCTTATATACATGGAATATGGGGATCGTATATCCCGGTGGGTACTTTATCTGGTCGTACCAACCCGGATAGGGTCATCCAGTTTTAACAATTTGGCCGGCCGATTCATTCGCCTGGTGAACTCGTATCTGCCGAGCGATGTAATCATCCAGGGCAGCTTTGGAGATCGCCTCCTCCTTGGCTGTTGACAGAACCAGCAGAGGATTTGATATCTCTCCTCTATCATCTTCAATTATTATTGGAGGATCTTCGGCTGGAGGGTCCGGCTGGATCATCATGCCCATCATGTCTTGAAATAGAAGGGCCATTTGTTTTATGTTGGCTGCTTGTTCCGCGGCCTCTTTGTCCTTCTTTTCGAGGACTCTGCGGAGGAAGTCAGTATCGGTTTCCTGTTCATGACGCTGCTCTGATGACGCTTCCAAGCTTTCTTTTGGCCCTGTAAGTACAGCCATTTGCGTTAGCATTTCCTGGAGCTTTTGTTGTTGCTCCTGGGCCTTAGTCACCGATTGCGTAAGTGGTCGATGATATGTGGAGACACGGCTTTCCTCTTTTCCGGAAGCCATATAAACGGTATGTGTTACCATGCCCCCAGACTTGGGGCGTTTAGATTCAGTGTCCTTGCGGTTCGCTGCGGTCACATGGGTTTTCTCCGGCCTCCTTCTCTTGTGAGCGGTTGAAGTTGAGGGAGCCGTTGCAGCGGGCACCCAAGTAGCTGTCGCCTTCTGTGGCTTGACAGGACGGTTCTCTTCTTGCCGAACCTTCATCTGTTTCTGTCGGCAGGGATAGACTTGATCTATCACGGAGTCCCGGACCTGTCGCCAAACTTTATAAATTTTAGAGGACAGCCGCTGAGGAGGCTGCTCTAGCTTCGCCTTTGGGGCATTCTCCACAGGTGGAGGAGATCTCTTCAGCACGGCAGTCGGAGAGTTTTTGTGCACCCTCCTTAGCGGTTAAAATCTATTCCCAGTTGGAACAGCAGCATCGATTTCCACCGTTGGAGCCGGCAGAGTCAGTCCAGAAGGGGAGTTGCCCCCAGCCTTCCACACTCGGCGCCAATGGCGACGTCGAGCGTGTCTCGCAGATGGAGTTGGTTCAGCTATAGGGATGACTTCCTCATGCCCCTGTGTTGGTCGGAAGCTGTCGTTGTCAGCCTCTTGAAGACCGATGTCTTTTGAGAAGCAATGTCCAATCTGTCAAAGACAGTCCTCTGGGCAGGGGAAGTAGCTCTGAGGACTTTGCCTGGAGCGAGAGCCGGAACAGTCAATCTTGTGAAGACCGAACCTTTGGAAGGCGAAGCCTCTTTGACGACTTCACGAGCAGGAATGGCTATCCGTTTAGGGATAACCCCTTCAGGAATTGCGGGCTTCTTCACGGGCCCGTTGGAGCTTTGGCCCAGTCTGTTAAAGACTGAGGCGTTGGAGCTGGACGACCCGTTGAGAGGGGCCGCAGTAGTTGTGAGTCGTTCAAAGACCGACTTCTTTGGTGCCTCTTGCGACAGCACCGGGGCACTGAAGTTCATCGGTGGGAGCATGGTCCCGAAGAACAACCCAGTGGTAGCCTGAGTTACTTGCTCTACCGGCATCTTGAACAGGGAGGCCGCTTGGGGCCCGTAGGTTACACCTCCAGATGAGGCGGAACGGGAGTTGCAGCTGCAGCTGGAGCAATTGGAGACCATTGATGTTCTTTTTCTGCACGGGAGCAAAACTAAATCTTAGTACCTCGAACCCAAGGGCAACCATTTCAAACCGCGATTCGTTCACGAACACGACACACGAAGTGTGGAGTAGAAAGAGCAAAAGGTCCTACCGGGCGTGCCAGAATCTGTTCCCCGCCGAAAACACGAGACCGGGACGTTGGGACGTCAAGGCCTGAATTCCGTGGGCAGATGCTAATTGGTGCTTTCCGTCCACCTCTCCGAAGATGCCAAGTTTATTTATGACCGTATATCGAAGGTTTAAACGGATGCGGCCGATCTAGTAGACTTCGTCATATTCCCCCTCGTTTGAGGGGTTTTTGATTGTGGGGACGCTCTTCCCTGCAGGCGCAAGCCCCTGCAGTTAATTACGCTACCGCATCGCGGTAACCACTTTCTCCTTCTCCAAATGGCCACTTCGTGTCGTGGGTGTTTGTTTTGTTTTTGGTTGCCCGTGGATTGTATACGGAGACTAATTTATGTTGTCGCCCGTAGGGCGTGGATTAGTCCAAATCCTTATTTCTTAGATTTGGGTTTGGGGGTTGGGTTTAAGGATACATTAGTCTCATTTGGGACTAAGATCAACTTAAACGTTTGTTAAGGATACGTTAGTCTAATTTTAGACTAAGATCAACTTAACGGGATCGTTTAGATCCAACAAAAGAGCATTTGGGCCATATTGTTTAGATTAGGGACATTGCGGTCAATTAGTTTAAGGACATTACGGTCCAAGGTTAAGGACATCATAGTCCATGGGCTTAAAGACCCCACAATCCGAGGTTAAGGACATCATAGTCCATGTGTTTAAGGACCCCACAGTCCAAGGTTAAGGACATTATAGTACATGGGTTTAAGGACCCCATTGTCCAGTTTAAAGACGTCATAGTCTATGGAATGTATGGTTGTCGGGACCCGTCACCTCTCTGAAGACGTTGAAGGATTAAAACGACATATATCAGAGGGGTTCAGAGATGTACCCTTGAACCAATTTTGGTTGAGAGATCTGTAGTCCAATCGAGACTAAGATAAAAAAGATTAATAAGCATATGGGCTCAGTTTAATCTGAATTGAGGACTTATGGCCAATCTTGGGCTAAGTCCAATCAACTTAAAATGTTTAACATTTATTTTGGGATATTGAGCATTTTTTTGGGCTTGGCCCCTTTAACAATGCTGAGCATTGATTTGGATTCTGACAGTATTTCTGTCTTTTACTGAATGCTGAGCATTCATCATAGCTCTGGGCTTTATCAAAAGCACATGGTGCGCTTGGCGCTTTGCGCCAATCAAAAAGCGCAGTGCGCTTATGTCGAGTAGCGCATACGTCAGTGACACGTGGTGCTCTTGGCGCTAAGCGCCAGATGATGGGCACATTGGGCCAGTTTATGAGCGCAGAGCGCTATCTTATGAGCGCAAGCGCTACTTGTACAGTGGCGCACACGTAGGGAGCATGTGGTGCGCTCGGCGCTTTGCGCCAGATCAGGAGCACTGAGATGCTTCTTTTTAATATGGAGCGCTACGGCTCTTTTATGCAGCGCTGTGCGCTAGTTCTGATGCGCTGAAGCGCTTTTTTAATACGGAGCACTAAGGCTCTTTTATGCAGCGCTATGCACTGAGAATTAAATTCTCTTTCAAGTGACTTTGTCTCATAGATCTAAGAAAAAGTTCTTAGTTTCACAGGGGATGTTTTAATCTCTTATATTGATAAAAGGCTTTGCCTTTATGGATCTGTGATCCTTAAGAGAATTGAATTATTCTCTCTCCCTTTATTTTATAATGAGATATTCATGATCTCTTTTTGTAAAAGACAACTTGTCTTATAGATATATGATCTGTGAGAAGAATTATGTTCTTCTTTTATTTTATGATGATATCTTTTGATCTCTTTTTGAAAGACCTTGGTCTTTGTAGATTTATGATCTGTGAGAAGAATTATGTTCTTCTTTTTCAATTATGAGATGATTTTATCTCTTTGTTCTTTTACCTTCAAGAAAAGAAGTTCTTCTTCTGAGAGCTTGGTTCTTCTTTCTGAGATTTTTCTCAAAGATTATAGGGGGGTTCTTCTGTATGCTTCTGTATTTTTTGTTTCTTTTCCTTTTTTTTTGAAAAGAAGGATCATTGGTCGTTGGGACCCACCATCTCTCCGACGACACTGAGAGATTACAGCGCCATATATCGAAGGTGTGGAGGGATGTACCCTTTGAACCATGTCCCACTCATTAGGGGGAAAGAACAGGCTGGAGCTTAAGCTTCTCGCTGTTGAAGAAGGCTTCTTTGTGTTCGCGCATGTGCGTCGCACGTGTTGGGCGCACATGTTTGCACGTAGCACGCATGGAGCTTGCGCATATGCGCATTATGGGGGGGAGCAAGCTCCTATGGAGAAATAATCTCCTTTGAGTATTATGGAATACTCCCACATGCGTTGCACGTGTTTGGCTCACGTGCGTTGCGCGTGGCGCGCATGTGGCCGGCGCACGTGCATTGCACGTGGCGCGCATGTCGCTTGCGCGCATTATGGGGGGAGCAAGCTCCTATGGAGAAATAATCTCCTTTGAGTATTATGGAATAATCCTCCTTTTCTAATATTTATATGGAAGTGGTAGAGAAGAGATCTATCTTTTTCCCGATGTGGGACTAAAAATGAATCCCCTATGTAGTAGAGCATTACTTTAGATTACACGTGCGTAGCACATTTGCTCATAACTTTTGATCTCGGATGAATTATGAGGCCCATAATATATCAAATCGAAGGATTTTTTGAGACACTTTTGATACCATCAGAATTTAGCTATTTCTCATTCGGGAGTTTGTCAAAATACAGCCCGGAAAATACTGGTTCGCATTTTCTTCCTTAGATTACACGCGCATAGCATATTTGCTCATACCTTTTGATCCCGGATGAATTATGAGGCCCATAATATATCAAATCGAAGGCTTTTTCGAGACGCTTTCGATACCATCAGAATTTAGCTGTTTCTCATTCAGAAGTTTGTCAAAATACAGCCCGGAAAATACTGGTTCATATTTTCTTAAGCGTATCGCTGACATTTGATACCTTAAGCTCTTTTGCGCAGAATTTTTTTTGGCGGGAACAGCCATCATCTTCGATCTTAAGATTTGGCGCCACTACCTCTTGGGAGAACGAGTAGATATATACACTGACCACAAGAGTCTGAAGTATGTATTTACTCAGAAGGAACTAAACATGCTGCAGAGAAGATGGCTAGAACTCATGGAGGACTTCGACATCAACCTACAGTATCATCCTGGGAAGGTGAACGTAGTTCCTGATACACTTAGTCATCAGCTATTAGCAATGAACCTCTCCGCTCAGTGGAAACTATAGCAAGAATTGCATGGATTGGAGATCGAAGTAGTTATGCTAGGTAACGCTTCATACTTGATGAACTTACAAGTCCCGTCCATTCTTGTCAATCAGATCAAGACAACTCAAGCAAATGATGCCAAGCTACAAAAGATCCGAGAACAAGTAGAAAGTGGACCTCGAACCGACTTCATCATCCACGAAGATGGATCCTTGCGATATGGAAGTCGATTATGTGTTCCAAACGGACCTGTTCGAGAAGAGTTGATGAAAGAAGCTCATAGCTCTTCTTATTCTGTACACTTCGGTGGTACGAAAATGTACAAGGATCTACGACAACACTACTGGTGGCATGGAATGAAGTGCGAAGTAGCTAGAAGCATAGTAAAATGTTTGGTGTGTCAGCAAGTGAAGGCTGAACATCACAGAACTTCTGGTCTACTTCAGCCGTTACCAATCCTAGAATGAAAATGGCAGCACATTACCATGGACTTCGTGACTGCCCTTCCTCGCAGCACGAAGGGTAACGACGCAATATGGGTTATTTTGGATCGACTCACCAAGTCGGCTCACTTATTCCATTTCGAGTTGGCCAGTCAACTGAGACGTTAGCAAAGAAGTACATGGAGCTAAGCATAAATCTAAAGTAAGATTTAAACCTTCAAGATGTACCATAATTGATACCCATGAAATAATGCAGGAGATCGTGAAATTACATGGAGTACCTATTTGCACTGTCTCCGATCGTAATACAAGATTCCGGTCACAATTTTGGCAGAGTTTGCAAGCTAGCCTGGGAACGAGTCTGAATTTCAGCACGGCGTATCATCCACAAATAGACGGATAGTCTGAGCGAACAATTCAGATTCTGGAGAATATGCTAAGATCTTGTATATTAGACTTCGGAGGTTCGTGAGAAGATCACCTATACCTTGTGGAGTTTTCATACAACAACAGCTATCAGGTAAGCATTGGAATGACATCATTCGCATGAATCTATGGATGGAAGTGTCGTTCATCGCTGAGTTGGGATGACATTGGAGATCGTGAACTCCTTGGAATAGAGATGATCGTGGTAACCGTGGACGTAGTTCGTACGATCAAGGAAAGGATGCGCATAGCCCAAGACGACAGAAGCATTGGGCAGATGCAAAGCGGCGACATCTGGAGTTCCAACCTGGAGACCATGTATTCCTGAAGATCTCTCTAAACAGAGGAGTGATCCATTTTGGCAAGAGGGGTAAACTTATTCCAAGATATATAGGACCATTCGATATACTCGAATGAGTTGGAAAAGTGGCATACCGTTTAGCACTACCACCCTCATTGGAAGGAGTGAACAACGTGTTCCAAATATCCCAGCTACGACGATATGTGAGCGAACCCAGCCACATACTTGATCACTCGGTGCTTACAGTACAGATTGACCTAACCCGCGAGCAACAACCAGTTGAGATCCTGGACCGAAAGGTAAAGACATTGCGAAATAAGGAAGTAAATTTGGTCCGAGTGATGTGGAGAAAAGATTCACCAGTAGAGTCAACATAGAAACGAGAAGAAGATATGTATGCACGATATCCCTATATTTTTGAAAATTAGTCCCTATGTAATTGTAAATTTCGAGAACGAAATTTTTATAAGGAGGATAGAATGTAACGACTCTGAAATCTCTGTACAGAAAATTCTTGTTAATCTACAGAAAAGAGTATTATAGCCCGTGTATGAGTTATAAATTACTTTTGTTAAATAAAAACAAGAAGCCACTTGCAGCTCACTGGTAAAGCTTTTGCACTGCTGTGACGTAACCTGTGTGTTCGATTCCCATTAGACACAATTATTTTTTTTGATTTTTCTTTCTAACTTTTTGGAAGTCTAAAAGGTTGCACGTGCAATATACGGGGAAATGAAAAGTTCAGAAAAATCAAACATATGAAAAATGGTGTAAACACAGAATTAATCTGGTGGCACGAATCTCGAGGCATTTGCCTCGGATCCGACCGGCGGAAATAGCCCTAGGGCCGCTGGGGACGGTCATGATGAGCCCAAATTACTCCGTGCTTTGTACACTCGTCTCTTCAACTCCCCTCAACTTCTCTGCAATGTTTGATTTCCCTGCAATCAAACAGAGACCTTTCATTTCACCATTTAATATCATTTTTAATGCTTTTTAATCCAAATTTTAATTCCCAAACCCTAATTCTTTACTATAAATACCACCCCATACTTTGGCCCAGCACCATTCTAAAAATTCTAGCAAAAACTCTCTCAAATAGATCCTAAGTGTAAGTGGAGTAAAGTGGAGTTAGTGAGCAAGCTTCTTCCGTCGAAGATCGAAGCCGATTCCGGAGCTCCCGTGACACCACGAAATTCATCCCCTCTTCCTTAACCTCTCTTTGATATATTCAAACCTAAGTCCCTCCCAACTCTCCTCCTTTTCATTGAAATTCATCTTTAAATCTTATATCGGTAAAGTGGAGTTATTACTGATACTCTATTCTAAACCCTAGAAACTCCATTTTCCTTATATATCGATCAACCTAATTTTACCACATTACTTGTAACCTTAAATACCAATATTTAGAATCAAGTTTAACCAAGAATCTCATGTGAAACAACAATGATTGAACTTTTTCATTAAATACCTTGAACTTTATTATCACTTCTTTTCGTTTTTGTTAAAACTATATCTTTAGGAAAACCTTGACGGGGTAACGACCTACCCCACATGTACACTTTGGTTTCATAGCACGATGCCTATTTGTATGTATATTTGTTTCGAAGAATAATCTTTACAGTAAAATACCACATATTCTAAAAACCGGGTTTCTTTTAAAGCGGTATTTCGTATTTCCTTGCAATTATACATCAACAACCCTAGTTAGGGGACCCGCTAATGGATGGTGTGGATTATCACACATCCTGAGAATAGTAGAGTGAGATGCAGCACTCCTCACAGAGTATTCGATCTCGAAAAGATATAAATACGGTTTTTAAGAAAAATGAATTTTCTAAATAAAACTATTTTTTTAAAATTATATAAAATTATAAATCCATATTTTCAATATTATGAAATTATATTTTTCTAAAAATGAAAGATTAAAATGTTAATAAAATATCATCAAGTTACCAAAAAGAATAGTTTTCAATAAAATACCATAAACTTTTAAAAGCTAGGTATTTATTATTAAAATATCTCAATACTTAAAACACATGCTCATGAAAAGCCTAAGTAATATAAATCACCCTCGAGATTTTATTTTTAACCATATTAAAATATTTTTCATAAAACCCCCTCGAGATATACAAAACAATATTTTAAGGACTTTAGTAAATATAGGTTTAAGCGGGATCAATTCTCTGGAGCCCCAGGGAGCCGGAAAAAGTGAGTACTTGCCTATTCAGGTTAGACAAATAACGGAGTTATTAATGGTAATTGTCTTGGAAAAAGACACAAATTCTGTCGTCCATGTGCAGCAGTTGCCGATAATTCCCGAACCTAAGAATTCAAGAGTTAAATCCGTTACAAGTGTTTGACTCAATCTGAGTCCAACCTGAAACTTGAATCCAAATTCAAACACGAATACTTGATCATGAACATGATTACCCGAACTCAAACATCAAATTCAAACATGTATACTTGACTTGACCTGACCGAACCATGGTTATAACTTGACATGAACTTGACATGAGTACCTGAATACATGATTACTTTATGAACATTTTGTATCCATGGTTTCGGCCAAGACTTGTAAACATAATCTATACAATATATTACATGAGGATAAATGGGTAGATTGGTACGGAACGTATATCGTGGCATGAGAGGTCACTTAAAAGACACCTATATGAATTCACGTGTCGTTGTCCCGTGGGTTTTGACGAGGCCTTGTACTACATGTTACCATAATCTACGGGGTAAGATGGACTCCTCTCATATACATGAATACATTCCTTATCAAAGTATAAACAATCACGTTAGAATAACTATCATATACCAGTAATCAGTCATATACAAGTTTACTTGTTCATTTCACTTTATATACTATATTCTCTTTCTTCTTTTGAGACTTACCGAGCGTTAGTTCGCTAACGACATTCCTTTCTGTTTCTTTCTTTGGAATGTTCGTCAGGAGGACCGGACTCTGAGGAGATAAAGCCGAGCCAGAAGGACTTGGACCAGCTTACCGCTCAGCCTGACTACTAGTTCCTCTGCACTTACTTTCAGTATGCCATTGTTTAGGCATTTGCTTTTGATTATTGTATCTTTTATTTCAAACAATTGTATGTAAAAATGAATGTAAATAAAGTTGCTATTTCATTTTATTCTCTTGTCATCCTTGTTCATTTTTATACATTGCTTAGTTACGCTTAACGTATTTTTCCATAGTTAATACGTTGCGGTCTGCCACGTCACTGTTTCCATCTAAAGGGAAGCGGTGCGTGACAGCATACCGCCTCCAAGATTCCTTGGGACGTAACCTTCCACGGCTGTATAATGCCGGAAAACTTAAATTGTACTGTTAAATTTGTACTCCCTTTAACAATAAAGATTCTTGCTTCTCTATAATCCGGACTGCTTCCCCTGATTGTAAACCTAGACACCGCGCAAGGCTGGCAGGCAACCTTCTGCCCGTCGCATCCATTCAAAACGGGTAGTTTCCTGTCCGACCTAACTGAGGGTGTGAAGCCCTCTCATGCGCTACTAGGCTGTCTTTAGCCTGGCTCGGAGGCAATGGAAGTATCCCTGGCTAGCCTTTTTCCCGGGTGAATAAAATGCGGATACACCTATACGTAGCCGACCTAAGTCTAGCTCCGCCAATCTTACCCTGACTCCAGGGTGAAAGATTGAAGGAGGGGCACCGATCTACCTACACTTAGAAAACAGAAACTAAAATTTTCGGTTGAAGGAAAAATTCATAAGCAAAAGAAAAAATTATTAATAAGAGGTATTCTCGGCTCCTCGGCTTTGCAAAAGTGTCTGGGGGCTCGCAAAAGAAAACACTATTTTTTTCGCTTAATGATTACAGCAAAGGAGGGAGAGGATCTTGAAAATATTGATTGTGGTACTCAAAGCAGAGATCCTCCAGTCGATCCCAGGAAGCGTCCCATTGTTCCCTCTGCCTATGTTCATGGACCCGAGCAGCTATGCTTCCATCGGGGACCCCCGCCGTCGCACGTGAAGGTATGATCAATCTTTGGTGGAAAGATCGGTGCAAGAGATCTATTAAGAGATCTCGTCTGCCCCTCGAGATTAGGCCTAACTCATGGGTTGTGCGCATCTTGTCGACAGCCTTATCCAGCGCTTGTTGGGACAACGCCTTGAAAAGGCCAGGGGAAGTCCCCCAGATCGCGTGGACAAGCATATGCAGGAGAGATGATCGGCGTGGGAGTAACCGCCTATAATGACGTTCTAGCCTGTTAGTGTATATGCCCTAGGGGCCATTATTGTATCATACTAGCTTGTATATTACTTAATGGAAGCTTGGGATATTCACAGTTATATAACAGTCTTGCTAAACATGGTAGTATGCTACTTGGTTTTATCTATCTTAATATGTGAGTATACGTATTGATAGAGCCCTTAGGATCTTGCTTGACTACCAGCGTTGTGATGGCAGTCACACTAGTGGGGGCTGGGTAGTCTACAAGCACATCCTTTTCCAGGTCCCTAGTCGTAGGATTATCGAGACAGGGCATCGATACTCCGGAGTAGACTAGTGTGTACGCTTCTCATCCCAGTTGGGGAGATGGTCTGTCCCACAGCCGTCAGTACGTCGTACTGGAGATAGTATACAGGTGCTCGTTGGGTTACGGGTACACCGGACAGGACTCGCGGGGAACTGTTGGTTGGTATTATACCCGTCATCAGTTAACAGTTCCCAGGTGACATGAGTACAGCATAGTCCGCAGACTTGACACTGCTACTTCGCCTCGAGTGTGTCCCACTGTTCTTAGATTGCTACCCTACCACGGCTCAAAGGAGTCGTGCAAACAGGTAGCAGTTGGGTGCACTCCCGAGCACTTGGAGGCAGTGGCGGTTAGACATGATTCGTCTCTCCCGGTATTGGGAGTTGATATCGCGCTGTGTCAGAGAGCCATTACGCAAAGTCCCTGGCCAGGGCAAGCGAGATTTACTGGTAGGTTCCAGTAGTTTCTCAAGGTGTAATGGGCTTCACTCCGACACGACTTATACCGCTATTAGGGGACTGACGCTTGCCGCCCCTAGGCCCGATATGCGATAGTCTTAGACGAACAGACCGGACTGTATGGTGATTGTCACATCAGGCTCAGTAGGAGTTCGGATGGGTTTCCTCATCGGCCTTCTTATCGACATCTACCTGGGGACCGTTACGTACAGCTAGTGTCGCTTGCGGTCTGTGGTTAAACCCACTGCCAGCGTAGTAGTCGAGTCTTTAGAGTCCCACACAGAGAGTTTCCCTGCTCCAGGAGAAACGATATAGAGGTCGTATGGTTTTACGACAAGGGTTCAGACGCATACGTGTGTTTACGCACGTACGATGTTCGGACAGTTTTTACTAGGCGGCTTTGGTTTAAGCCGGATTTTAGTATCGGATTATTGGATTTATACAGTCTAAAGTTTTTCCGTGTTTTCACGGATAGGAGGGGTGTTCTCGTAATTTGGCGGGAAGCTTCTAGAAGGATGATGACTTGGGGGTTTAGGTGGCATAAGCATTAAATGATTTAATGACTCATTTGTGTGATTCATCCATGTCATTAATGCATCATTAATGGTTAATGACTCATGTAGATGAATCACTCATATGAATAAATGAAGCATGATGATTAATCATTTTATTTATTTATGTTGATAAATTATTATGCTTCATATATTCAAGAGAGATCATTATCTCATTCTCATTCTCTTGCTCACCTTCTCTCTCCTCAAGCTCTCTCTCTTCAAACCCTAATCCTCCCCTCTCATGTGTTGAGATCAAGGATTAGATAGACTAATTAATCCATAACCTCACTCTATATCACCTAGGTGCCTTTGATTAGCAACTAAAGAAACCTAGTTACCTCAAGATTAGAGGTGAAGCTTGGAATAGAAGCTCTCGGGTGGATCATCTATTACGTAGAGGAGGCCGAGGAGGAGGTTGATAACGAAAAGACGAAGGACTAGATTCACTAGGTATAATCACTTCTCATAGTAGTTAACAACTCCTATGTATTTGTTAGTTATAGTTTAGCAAAGATTCTTCGGTTAGTCGATGTTAACTCAAAGAACAAGATTGTTTTTCATATTTCCGCCTCCCCGCTACTCGTGGGGTGTTGTACATCGACTTATAGTGGTATCAGAGCCTCGCTAAACAATAATTAACTTATCAGCAAAGTCGTAAGAATTTCGAACGCAAAACGAACCGGAAAAAACATCGAAATCACCAAGTTTCTGTCGAATTTAAAATGAGGTCTAAAATTTTTTCAGGGGCCTCTAAAAATACAAGCAGGGAATTTTAAGGTTACTGGAGAAAAATGGGTCCATGAATCGGCCAAACAGCCGCGGAACCGCGGCTGATCCCACCGATCGGCCGCGGATCCGCGGCCGAGTTGAAGCCGATTCAGCCCAATTTTGCCCAGTAATTCTTCTGTGATGTTTTTTGTCTTTTCTGGAATGTTTATTTTCTGCTCAAGTCTCAGGTGCACAGAGAAGTTTTGGAGTAGAATCTAAAGTGTTTGCTCGATCGAAATTATACGATGTTTGCTAATTAGATTATATCTGTGAACTGTATAATGTGTTCGTAAACCTCCCCTAACTGCTAGTATGTCAGTTGGCAGGGGGTTGCACATTTCTGTAATGATTTTACTGTTTGTGGTTATGAACTGTATTGGATTGTTGTGATGATTAGCCGGGGTTTGAGATGGGTTATTATATTCATTCATTCGATGTAATTGTAATATGTTATAATATTATTTTTCGGGGCACATCCAGGTTGCGGTTGTAGCCATCGTTGTATTATTTCATTTTACTGTTTTCCCCCTAGGATAGACCCAAGGTGGGGTGCACAAACTACCAGGTATTTTGAAGTGTTTAGTGGCCTACTCACGTTGTTGAGGGAGACCGCTTCACTTCGGGTACTTGGCGGGTAGTTTGCCGTACCCGTAGGGGTCTAGGGTGGGGTAATGGCTATTCATCACAACTGTGTAATCCGTCTTTCGTTGCAGGCTCAAAAGAAACGCAGATTGCTTGCATATCTAATAATGTTCATCTGTGATCTGGAATGCCTATTATTGCGTCTGACGAATGTACAATATCTATATATGATAGCTATTTAGACGTCACTTATGTTTTACACCCGCGCTAGCCCAGCCCCCGCTCTGTCGTTAGTTAAGTAACCTAACGGGTGATGACGGGACCCAGTGGCGAATGCGGATGGCATAAGAGGACGTTGTATTTTCGTTGTTTTCTGCAATGATAGGTTATTGATGGGACGCATTAGTATTAATGCAAAGAAAATAAACCAAAGTTGAATCGTTTGAACAATTTAAAAGAAACCACTCGGTTATTTTAAAACAGAGCATATTTTTTAATTGCGGAGCTTTAACCACTCCTTTTAAAAGCTATCATGTTCCTTCGGTCATATCAAGTTCACTACGTTCACGGTTTCGCCAAAACCATTCGTAGCCCTCCGTCATTTCATTTGGGTATTCAGTAGTATTCAAGCTATGTATTTTGACCTAACGCCAAGGCATAGTGTTTGGTAGCTGCTGGGTATTCATTTGTTGCATAGATAGATGAGTTAGTTTGGGACAGTCGTATTATCATTTTGGCCGAACGTCAAGGATATGTACGGATGTCGTATTATCATTTGTTGCATACAGTCGTATTATCTTCCGGCCATTGGTCGCCTCCCTTTCACGAGGATCCGGGTAGACTGAAGGACGCCGTCAGGAGATATGTGCGGATCTCAAGATACCTGCCATGCGCCACCTGGCGCTGAGAATCGGGGAGGCGTAAATGTCATTATCATGGCGATTCGACCTTCCATTGATTTGAAGCCCTCTCACAAGGCCGTTGGGTAGCTTCCTGCCCGGCCAATTCGCAGTGAGTAAATTCCTGCTCGGCTCAAACTGTGGATTAGAAGTCCTCTCACAAGGCCGATGGGTAGTTTCCCGCTCGGCCAATTCATAGCGAGTAGATTCATGTTCGGCCCAAACTGTGGATTAGAAGCCCTTTCACGAGGCTGTTGGGTAGCTTCCTGCCCGGTCAATTTGCAGCGAGTAGGTTCCTGCTTGACCTTCCATTGATCTGAAGCCCTCTCACAAGGCCGTTAGGTAGCTTCCTGCTCGGCCAATTCGTAGCGAGTAGATTCCTGCTCAGCCTAGACTATGGATCAAAAGCCCTTTCATGAGGCCACCGAGTAGATTCTTGTTCGGCCCAAACTGTGGATCAGAAGTCTTCTCACGGGGCCCCTGGGTAGCTTCCTGCCTGGCCTTTTCGCAGCGAGTAGATTGCTGCTTGGCCTAAACTGTTGATCTAAAGCCTTCTCATTAGGCCGCTGAGTAGCTTCCTGCCCGGCCAATTCGCAGCGAGTAGATTCCTGCTTGGCCTAAACTGTGGATCAGAAGCTCTCTCAAGAGGCCGTTGGGTAGATTCCTGCTCGACCAATTCGCAATAAGTAGATTTCTGCTTGGCCCAAACTGTGGATCAGAAGCCCTCTCACAAGGTCTCTGGGTAGCTTCTTGCCCGGCCAAGTAGACTCCTGCTCGGCCCAAACTGTGGATCGGAAGCCATCTCATGAGGCCGCTGGGTAGCTTCCAACCCGACCAATTCACAATGAATAGGTTCCTGCTCGACCTTCTATTGATCTGAAGCCCTCTCACGAGGCCGCCGAGTAGCTTCCTGCCTGGCCAATTCGTAGCGAGTGGATTCTTGCTTGGCCCAAACTGTAGATCATAATCTCTCTCACGAGACCGCTGGGTAGATTCTTGCCCGGCAATTCACAGCGAGTAGATTCCCGCTCATCCTAAATTGTGAATACCAATTCCCCGCACGGGTAGACTCCTGCTCGACGCCGAGGCACACCCATTCATGACAAAAAGAGTCTTGCTCGGCATAAATGGTGGATCCTAAGATCTCGCATTAAACCAGCAGGCAGACCCCTACCCGGCATGCATACTCGAAATAGGAAGACTCATGCATATCCCAAGTAAAGAAATCTCGTCCACGGTCGATAGCCGGCCCAACTCTAATTCCGCTCGAATCCGAAAAGGGGATATCACCGAGCTTTGCAAAGTTCAATCCGAGTTCCTAGAGTTTCCATGAGGACACCAGTCTATCTATATTTGGAAGAATAAACCTAGTGTCCGCTCGACTCACGTTACCTCGTCTCCGGTGTCGGTCTATTTGCACTTGGAAGAATAAATTTAGTGTTCGCTTGACTCACGTTACCTTGTTTCCGGGGTGAGGGGGATACCGGTCTATCCACACTTGGAAAATAAAAATAAAAACGAGCAATTCGCAAATTAGACACACTACAGACGAGCAAAAATACTTCATTAATGTCAAAATTGGTGTACATGGTATTATGAGCTCCTTAGCTTTACAAAATTGTTGCAAAATTGCCCAAGGCTTATAATGGAAAACAAAGGAAAAGAAAGAGAGCAGGGAGAGCGACGGCTTCAAGTCGTTTTCTCGGCAAGGTCTCCTTACTGCCCACTTGCTGGGCGCCTCTGCCCTTTGGCTTTTCCTCCGGGAGGGGGTACCTCATGTGGAGCTCCAGGTCGTCGAATCCGGGCACCATCTCCTTAACGGGGTCGAAGGCATTATGCCACCCAACGGCCGTGAAATTGGCAAGGTCGATATAGAACTGGTGGGATATTTTGTAGTCCTCCACAGCCTTCTCCGCTTTCTCCTCGGCCTTTTTCGCCGCCTCATTAGTCGTCCGGGTATCCTCTTTGAACGAGTCTCTTTACTTCATCATGGCATCAAAGGGCTCGTTGACTTCGCCGACTCGAGCATTCTCCGAAGGTCATTTCTCGTAATAAATACGCTAAGCGTTTATAAAAAACAAAAAATAACAAGAATAAACAAAATAATAAAATCCAACCCTAATTTATTACATTCAAGATTCACAGTTGACAAAATATCTGAATACAAGATACGATAATAAGCTTTAACAAGGAGGAATACATAAATAAGCTGAAATGAAATGAAAAGCTGAATGGAACTAGATGTCCAGTTATGATGCGAACTAGTTTTACTCCTCTTCGACTACTTCTATCTTCTCTGTCTCAATACCACCTGACGAATATTCCAAGGATAGAAAGGAGTGGGTGTAATGCTCATCAGCGAACCAGTGCTCGGTAGGTCCCTAAAAAGGATAGTGTAGAAATGATAATGACATGTGTATAAATTGAGAATAACTACCATTAAGCTCTGAACGGTAACACTAATAATTAAGCATGGAAATTCTATGTAACATGACAGTTCTATATAATATGCAGTGTAACATGAGCATGGAAAACAAGTATATAAACATGATAATGTATATAAGCAAGGCAAGGTATATAAGATTCTTATTTTTCTATTCTAACGTGGTTGTTTGTAGTTTGATAAAGAAGATATGAGAGTGGTCCGTCATATCTTGCGGACCAAAAGTACAGAAATACAAGGCCTCGTTAAACCCACGGGACAACAAAATAGGATATTCAGGTTAGGTGTCTTTTAGTGTGTAGGGTGTTTTTCGTCACCCCATTGAGATGGAAATACGCACGCGCTTGTCAGGCGTACTACAGATTCCCCCTTCCTAGGGTAGGCCAGGGTTTAATGATTGTGGAGATCCGAATCTCCGGCAGCAGCGGACTAAGCTGCTGTTAATTACCCCTCGCCTTTGGAGCGAGGGAACCTCCGATTGACGGGTTAAACTGGTCATGCGAACTCAATGTGCAGTGTGCGTGTGTTGTGTTTTGAAAGGGGGGTTTTGGATATATTGGGAGCCACGCAGAGTTTTTACGGGGGTCCCGCTACCCGGATAGCGGGCTGGGGGTCAAGGGGGCTAGCAGCCCCCTTGCGGGGTGCGGGGCAGCATCCCGTTAGAATTTTTTTCTAACAGGGACAGTGTCGTGGGGTACATGTGTGTGTAAATATGTATATATATGTATATATACATGTATGTACATAAAAAGAGGGGGAAAAGGGCATCCAAGGGATGTGTGGGGACAGCACCTTGAGCGCTGTGCGCTTGGTGCTGTGCGCTCAGGCGCAAGCGCGCCACGTGGGCGTTTTGCGCTTGAGCGCAGTGCACTTGAGCGCAAGCGCGCCACGTGGGCGCTTTGCGCTCGACGCAGTGCGCCTGAGCGCAAGTGCGCCACGTGTCGGCATGTGGGCGGTTTGCGCTCGAGCGCAGTGCCCTTGAGCGCAAGCGCGCCTGAGCGCAGCGCGCCACGTGTCGGCTGATTGATTCTTAATTCCGATTGTGTCGTGTAACTCAAATAAGTTTCTTTGTGTTGGTATTTAGAAAATGAATAAAATTCACAATCAAAGAATTATTTTGACCGCAATCAACTACGGTGTCAGTTGTAGATCGTAAGCGAGTGCGGATCGTCCACAGGGATTGTGCGATTCGTTTGTATGTTTGATTTGTTTGAATTGAAAAGTTAATAGAAAAGAAAAGAAAACATGATTCAAGATTTTATCGATGTATTCAAGTGTCACTAGTCTAATCAAGAATCAAGAAAATGATAAACAATCGAGAATCGAGTTTCGATGATTTTTCCAACCAAATATCAAGAATCTAAATGAGGCTCGTAGGAATCGATCGGATCTATAGATGTGATGTAATCTCAAGATGTCGTATTCTTATCCTTCGAAGAGTTGATACTAGATCGATGATGATCGACGAGAGTTAGGGATTTCTAGTGAAACTAGGGTTTCATCTTTTATCCCTTGTTCTTTCGTCGATATCATTCACATTCTAGCCTCTAGTAAATTCAAGAAACGATCGTAAATCCCTAATTTCGAGCGATAACAATCAAGAAAGCATCGCAACGAAACTAGGTCGTCGATTCTTGAACTTGCTAGGATTTACAAAACTCGTAGGACTCAAGAATCATTTTAAGATTTGTTACATCATCATTCTATTTATCGTCTCGACTCCTCGACGAGCGGAGTTTTACTCAAACATCACAACAAGAACTACAATTACAAATTGAGATCGAATCATGATGCAAGAATTTAAGGAAAACAAGATAAAACCTTTTATTTATATCAACAATTTCATTACAGTCGCTCAAGAACTACAAGAGGAAGAACTCGATTGTTGATTTGGCTTCGCTTGTCTCCGTGAGTCGTGGATCGGCTTGGACCACTTGCTCTGTTGAAGATCGGCTCCGCTCCTAAAAGGTTGAAGGGCTTCTTGCTTGATTTGGTACTCAGGATCTTGAATTTTGATTGGAATTAGGGTTAGGGTTTCGCACAAGTCTTGTCACTAGACTTGTGGAAGAAGATGGAGAATTGAACTAATGATTAGAGATTGAAGAAGTAGAGATCTATTATGAGATATCTAGATTCGATTAACCCTAGGTCTAGGCTTCTATTTATAGACTTCCCAAACCCTAGGTCTAGGTTTTGAAATTACAATTCCCTCCAAAAGTTTGTTGAGGAGCTTCTAGAAATAGTTTGTTAGGAGCTTAGCTTAGGATTTAAGCTAGGATTGTTTAAGCTTAGAAACCCTAGTTTGCTGAACTGGCAGAAGCTTCTGGATTCTTCTAGAATTTGCCATATATTTCTGAGCTGTAGCCACTGAGAGAAGAGTTATGCACCAAAATTCAAGTGATGACGTGGCAGAAGAGCCACGGATCCGCGGCGCAAGCAGGCTCCCGCCGCGGATCCGCGGCGGTTTGTGGGCCTTGGGCTTTAGTCTTTTCTGGTAATTCCTGCTATAATATTTGGGCCTTGTTTTGATGTGTTGAATTTCATGTGTCCCTCTAGATTGCTACCAGCTTTCAGATCTTTGAGTTGGCGTAATGTTTGATCAGCAAAATGACAATTTTGGCTTTTCTTCTGGATTTTCCTGCACAGACTTCGAAACAAGTGTTGCGCAATATAGGGATGATGCGATGCCATGAAATGCGGTCAATTTCCTTTATAGTGCCGGTTTTAGAGTCTAACACATGAAATCTGATATTTAACGACTGATTTGCTAATATGTGTAATATGAATGCCGAACACTTCTAGATGAATGCAAAAGATAGGGAAATTGCCGTGTTAAAAATGCAGTATTTTCGACTGATCAAATTCCCCCAAACTTATTTTCGATCGTCTCGAGCAAACTTTTTATTAAAAAGAGAAGGAGAAAATAAAGAAAGAAAAAAAAAATAACTAGCACACTTTCGTAGGCAACACAATTGCACTGAGCATGTGCAACAAGCCTTTAAACCTCTAGGTGTCCCTAGTAGGAGGAGTGTTGTCTCCTGAGGGTTTTCAGCGGATTGCACCCACAAAATCCAATAATAAAAGGAAGATCATGAATATTACATTTAAAGAAAAGAATTGTACAAGAAAGGCTTCGAAAATTAGGGTTTCCAACTAATCTAGCTTTTCGGTTGTCATGAGCCCTATCTTAATGGTCATGAAAAGATGTTAGAAATCATGTCCTCCCTCAATAAAACATTGTCTTATTCTTCATTCCTATCTTTCTTCCAAACATCGATCATATCACCCTGCGTGTGTGTAAAGACATCCCTACACCCGGAGAATTCAATTCAAGCTATCATACTCTTGCCCATCAGCCTAAGTACTTTTTAATTAATGAATATTTAGATGAGATTGCTCACACACTTTCATGCGACCGTTAATACTTCTTGAGGTACTAACCGACCGATTACTCCTGTGTTTGCTTATTTGGTGTATTTTCCTCGTCTTGCACCACCTAAGGCTTAGCAGTGACTCAGACCAGTTGGCCTTAGGGCACTAGGTGAAGAGGCACCCTCGCTATATTTTTTTATTGCTGCCTTGGCGATAACAAAACTAGTGTCCATTTTTCTCACCATTTTATATTTTCTTCATTTTTTTTCCTTCATACTTTTGGCTTTAAGACAAGATCATTTCAAGGTATCCTTTACTATCCCAGGCTTTAAGACGTGTGTAAGTGCGAATAGCAGGTATCAATATTCAAAATGTTTGGCTTTCAGAATAGAAACTATTTTTCAGACTTATTTTTATCCTCAGATTAGTGACGTCTTTCATCTTACTAACCCTTGGGACAACGGCTCATAACTACTTATTACTAGTTCGTATAAGAAAACTTCTAATTTTCTTGGTTTTCTTAAATTTTTGTAATCTCATGTATGTAATTTTTCACTATCTAAACTTTCATTATCTTATTTATGTACAAAAATGTTAAAATTTTTATATTTTGAAAATTTTAAATTTTTATAGATTTTGAATTTTTTTAAATTTTTATAAGTTTTTAAAGAAATGTTTTGTGCTTATGCAAATGATATGCAAATGATGCAAAAATAAGCACAAACCTCCCCCAAACTTGTTTTCAACAGTGTCCTCACTGTTGCCAACAGCTATATCTACCAAACCTGTAAGTCTGGGAGGAATTATTAGTGGGGGCAAAATATATAAGTGAAGAACCTCCCCCAAACTTATTTTTGGTTCATCATTTTGTAAAAATTTTCTTTTCAAGAGCCAGAAAATTTGCCCCCCCAAACATGAGTTATGCAATGTTAATCTTTGAAAATCATATGAGGGGGTCAAAAATCAGTGGTCGATGCTAAGCTTTGCAAAGACCGAATGTTAACACCAACCATTCAAATTTTTTATCAATGCAGTGCTCTGGTTGGTGGAAGAAGAAGTGGGGAAAGGTTAAGTGGTGGAAGAGAGTGTGTGTGTGTCTCATTTTGGAAAGACGATGCAGTGAATGTGATGGATTGCTCGCATTCTTTTTACAGTCCATATGAAGGGGTGGAGGTTCAATTTCATTGATTTGGACATGATTCATCTCAACACCCGTGCTTTTCAGAAATGCGAGTTCATCAGTGAAGATCTCCTCAAAAGTTTCATCTTTACCCCGAAGAATAATGTCATCACAAAGTGCGGGATGATCTTCAGACTCTAAAAGCAGTTCATAATCGGTGTTGGTTGTTGACCCGGATATCTCGGTGGAAGAGTCCGTATGTGTATGACACATAGTTGGGTCAAACAACAACGTATGAAAAGAGTCAAGATCGGTATTAGGAGGATCATCAAATTCGCTGCTATCGACATCCATTAAGTCGACAGAACATACCTGAGCAGTAGGTTCGGAGGGTACACTTCCCAACTTGTAAATGTTCATCTCAATTGTCCTCTTCCCGAAGGATAGGGTCATAGAACCATTACGACAGTTGATTATTGCATTGGAAGTGGCCAAAAAAGGGCGACCTAAAATCACCGGAATTTGATTCCGTGGGTTCGCTACAGGCTGTGTATCAATTACAATAAAGTCCACAGGGAATATAAATTCCCCAATTTTTATTAACACATCCTCCAGTTCACCCCTAGGTTTGGTGATTGATCGGTCAGCCATCTGGAGAGTGCAAGGAGATGGTTTCAACTCTCCGATCCCTAACTGCTCATAGACTGAGAATGGAAGCAGGTTAACACTTGCCCCAAGGTCTAGTAGAGCACGGTTTATGTGTTTTTCCCCAATAGAGATGGAAATCGTAGGATAGCCAGGATCCTTACGTTTCCTCGGTAATTGCTGGGGGAAAGCTGTGTTTACAGTCTTTGCTATGAATATCTTCTTGGGCATTTGTTTCTTCCTCTTTCTAGTGCACAAGTCTTTAAGAACTTTCGCATATGCGGGGACTTGTTGGATAGCATCTAGAAGAGAGATGTTGATGTTAACCTGTTTAAACATCTCAGTGATCTTCTCCATATGTGGACTTGGTGTGTTAGCCCTTAACCGATTAGGATAAGGTGCTTTAGCAATAAGCGCTGGGTCCATCATAGGAGAAGGAAGTGTGTGTGGAACCGATCCCAGAATAGAAGTGGGGATCGTCCGTGGAGGAGTAGAAGAGGTGGGCTGAGGTGGCGAGCCTTTTGGGAAACGAAGAATAGGCTCGGAAGAAGGTGGTGGGGTAGAAGAACTGGGGTCAGAAGTAGAAGTGGAAGGAAAGGTCTCAGCCGGGGTATCATTGATAGCTTTTTCAGTATCATCAATCTCTTCCCCAACGTGATTGTCAAGCACTCTTCCAGATCTCAACGTGGTGATTGCATTCACATGATGTTAATAGCCAGGATTGTGTAAGGGTTGAGCTGGAAGTTTCCCTTTCTCTCTTGCACTCATTTCGGCTTTTAATCGTGCAATTTCTTCTTCCATCGCTTTAATACTCTCGCTTTGTGGCGCAGAGTTTTTCTCAATTTTATCGACAGAAGACTTCATTTCAGCCGAAACTTGCATGATATTTGTTAAGACCAAATTCATGTATTGTGCAAATGAAGAGGATTCATCAGTCCCGGTCAACTGTAAAGGACTGGACAGTGCAGATGTGTTGACCGGATTTTGAAAGTTATGTGCTTGGACGGGGTGCTGACTCAATTGAAGTTGTGGTTGCTGTTGTGGTGGAGGGATCCTTTGGAAATTGTTTTGGGTTGGAACCGTGTTTTGAGATTGTGATTGGTTCCAAGCAAAATTAGGGTGATTCCTCCAACCCTGATTATATGTGGAAGAAAATGGATCGTTTCTAGGTCTTTGAAATGTAGCATTGGTATGCTCATGACCTTGAAACGGAGAATTTCGTAGACATTCTTCCGTCAAATGAGAAGGATCAGAACATCAGCCACATACAGTTTTGGAAAGTGACATTTGATTAAGGGAGGCAGCTAAAAATTTGTTTTCCATAGTCTCGAGTTTCATGTGTATAGCTGAAATGTCAGCTCTAACTCCTATGGAAACATCCGATTGGTTATTGCCACCCCTAAATGATGGACTTTCCCACTGTAAAGATTTTTCAGCGAAATCTTCTAAGTATTTCCAAGCTTCCCCATCGTCTTTGCTCATAAAATTTCCTTGACACATGTTTTCAAGACTTTGTTTAGTGTTAGGGTTACTGTCCTCATATATGATTCGGCACAGTTCCCATCTCGGGATTCCGTGATGTGGGCATTGAACCAACAGATCCTTGAAGCGGTCAAGATATTTTGAAAATGGTTCATTTGGAAGCCGAGTGAATTGATTTATTTCGCTGCGGACTTGAGCTGTCTTGTGATTAGGGTAGAATTTCTTAAGGAATGCTTTTACGAATTCTTCCCAGTTTGAGATGGAATGTGCGGTAGTGTTATACAGCCACTTCTCGGCTATATCGCACAAGGTGAATGGGAGAAGACGTAGACGCATAGCATCCACAGAAAGCTGTGAAGTACCCATCATTGCGCATACATTTTCAAATTTCGTGATAAACACGTATGCGTCCTCAGTCTCGAGACCGTGGTATTTGGGTAGAAGGTTGATGTATTAAGGTTTAATTTCAAAATTTTCCCCGTTGGCTGGTGGAATGGAAAGACAGGTGGAAAGGGGGCCTCGTGTAGGATAGCATCTCTCTTGGAGAGAGATGCGAGGTGGATTCTGCGCACCAACGGACGGCGGCAGATTAGTGGAAAAGAAGTTCGATGGAGGTGGATCCATCGAAGTGGGTGTGATAGTGGGTAAAAGGAAGGTAAATGTAGAAATACCGACTTTAGGGTCGATCGAAATGACGTGGACTAACAGGCACTAGAATCCCGTTGTCCAGCCTATCTTGTACTAAAAAGGTTTAGTACAAGTGGCAGCGTGAATTTATAATTAGGGGAATGCTAAAAGAATGCGGTGTTTGTTTTGAAAATTGGACGGATTTTTGAAAATATGATGCAACACAACAAATGCAACACACAAAACCCTAGTTCTAGTGGTCACCTAGGTCAAACTCTAGACCGCTCCTAACTGCCAAAAGACAAGTCGCAGGATAAAATCCTTCACCGCCTCTTTGTCCCTCTGTGGCCAGGTAAGTGCCAGGTAAGTGGGAAGGTACTCCACTACGTAAGTAGTGGGCCTAATTAATAACCACTAGCCTTCGACACACTTGCCTTAGACACCGCAAGAAAACGCGGATAAGCAATGAATTACCCACGACCTTCTTCTGTCCTAAGTGAGCGCGACGGTCCTTAGAGTCATCTCTAGATCTTTTTTTAGTTAATGTGGGTCAATGCGGATGCAAGTTTTGTGATTTTCGGGGCCTAGGAAGGGTAATGAACTCCCCACCTAATTTGGACTTGGCCGTGCCCCTTAATATCCGTATTTATAATGCAAACAACCAAGAAATAAAAACACGCACAAATTTAATTTGCTTTTTGCGGCGCTGCGATTTTTGCAAAGAAGCCTGCAGAAATTTGTTAGTTGGAGCAGAGAGAGGAGGAGATAAGAAAGCTAGAAGTTACCTAAGGAAGTTTGATGCACAGATGCCTTGAAGAGGCCGCGGAACCGCCGCAGTTGGCTTCTTACACCGCGGAAACGCGGTCGGGTGATGAGAACACTGCACCAAATTTCAGCAGAAAGCTACTGTATACTCCCTCAGCTCTCTGGAAATCTCCAAAAATTATTTCAATTTCACAGCAAGCTCCAGATCTCCTTGCAACAAACCACAACAAATTATTTAGATTTTGCGCGAATTTTGATCTCAAAATTACAATGGAATAAATCTTTCAATTCAAACTTCAATATAAAACGAATTAGCGCGCGATCCCCGGCAACGACGCCATTTGATTGATTATAAAATTCCGATTGTGTCGTGTAACTCGAATAAGTTTCTTTGTGTCGGTATTTAGAAAATGAATAAAATTCACAATCAAAGAATTATTTTGACCGCAATCAACTACGGTGTCAGTTGCAGATCGTAAGCGAGTGCGGATCGTCCACAGGGATTGTGCGATTCGTTTGTATGTTTGATTTGTTTGAATTGAAAAGTTAATAGAAAAGAAAAGAAAACATGATTCAAGATTTTATCGATGTATTCAAGTGTCACTAGTCTAATCAAGAATCAAGAAAATGATAAACAATCGAGAATCGAGTTTCGATGATTTTTCCAACCAAATATCAAGAATCTAAATGAGGCTCGTAGGAATCAATCGGATCTATAGATGTGATGTAATCTCAAGATGTCGTATTCTTATCCTTCGAAGAGTTGATACTAGATCGATGATGATCGACGAGAGTTAGGGATTTCTAGTGAAACTAGGGTTTCATCTTTTATCCCTTGTTCTTTCGTCGATATCATTCACATTCTAGCCTCTAGTAAATTCAAGAAACGATCGTAAATCCCTAATTTCGAGCGATAACAATCAAGAAAGCATCGCAACGAAACTAGGTCGTCGATTCTTGAACTTGCTAGGATTTACAAAACTCGTAGGACTCAAGAATCATTTTAAGATTTGTTACATTATCATTCTATTTATCGTCTCGACTCCTCGACGAGCGGAGTTTTACTCAAACATCACAACAAGAACTACAATTACAAATTGAGATCGAATCATGATGCAAGAATTTAAAGAAAACAAGATAAAAGAATTTCACCTTTTATTTATATCAACAATTTCATTACAGTCGCTCAAGAACTACAAGAGGAAGAACTCGATTGTTGATTTGGCTTCGCTTGTCTCCGTGAGTCGTGGATCGGCTTGGACCACTTGCTCTGTTGAAGATTGGCTTCGCTCCTAAAAGATTGAAGGGCTTCTTGCTTGATTTGGTACTCAGGATCTTGAATTTTGATTGGAATTAGGGTTAGGGTTTCGCACAAGTCTTGTCACTAGACTTGTGGAAGAAGATGGAGAATTGAACTAATGATTAGAGATTGAAGAAGTAGAGATCTATTATGAGATATCTAGATTCGATTAACCCTAGGTCTAGGCTTCTATTTATAGACTTCCCAAACCCTAGGTCTAGGTTTTGAAATTACAATTCCCTCCAAAATTTTGTTGAGGAGCTTCTAGAAATAGTTTGTTAGGAGCTTAGTTTAGGATTTAAGCTAGGATTGTTTAAGCTTAGAAACCCTAGTTTGCTGAACTGGCAGAAGCTTCTGGATTCTTCTGGAATTTGCCATATATTTCTGAGCTGTAGCCACTGAGAGAAGAGTTATGCACCAAAATTCAAGTGATGACGTGGCAGAAGAGCCGCGGATCCGCGGCGCAAGCAGGCTCCCGCCGCGGATCCGCGGCGGTTTGTGGGCCTTGGGCTTTAGTCTTTTCTGGTAATTCCTGCTATAATATTTGGGCCTTGTTTTGATGTGTTGAATTTCATGTGTCCCTCTAGATTGCTACCAGCTTTCAGATCTTTGAGTTGGCGTAATGTTTGATCAGCAAAATGACAATTTTGGCTTTTCTTCTGGATTTTCCTGCACAGACTTCGAAACAAGTGTTGCGCAATATAGGGATGATGCGATGCCATGAAATGCGGTCAATTTCCTTTATAGTGCCGGTTTTAGAGTCTAACACATGCAATCTGATATTTAACGACTGATTTGCTAATATGTGTAATATGAATGCCGAACACTTCTAGATGAATGCAAAAGATAGGGAAATTGCCGTGTTAAAAATGCAGTATTTTCGACTGATCAAATTCCCCCAAACTTATTTTCGATCGTCTCGAGCGAACTTTTTATTAAAAAGAGAAGTAGAAAATAAAGAAAGAAAAAAAACTAACTAGCACACTTTCGTAGGCAACACGATTGCACTGAGCATGTGCAACAAGCCTTTAAACCTCTAGGTGTCCCTAGTAGGAGGAGTGTTGTCTCCTGAGGGTTTTCAGCGGATTGCACCCACAAATTTGGCTTTATGCCCATTTTGTATACATTCATGTATAAAAAAATACATAAAAAAAATTTATTTATTACATGATTTTGTTGTTGGCATGAGGAGGCTGGCCGCGGGCTCGACTTGGGCATGGGCCCGCTTGACCTGGGCTTAGGCCCACCTGGCTTGGGGTTGACCTTGACTTTGACTCGGTCAACCGGGGTGCAAATTTTGACCCCAACAAAGTGTCCCCCATCAATAAATGCACACCGCACATTTGAGTTGTGTGCATGAAATTGATGGATCTTGAAGTTGGACTTCGGGGTGGAACATCATTCCAGGGGCGGAGTATCCCTCGGGGAGCATGATTCCCGAGGAATCGGAGCATCATTCCGATTTGCGGAGCATAATTCCAGGGTCGGAGTATCCCTCGAGGAGCATGATTCCCGGGGGTCGGAGCATCATTCCGATTTGCGGAGCATCATTCCAAGGATCGGAGCATCATTCCGAAGGGCGGCGCGTGATTCCAGGATTCAGAGCGTCTTCCGAAGAGCGGAGCATGATTCTAGGGATCAGAGCATCATTCTGATGAGCGGAGCATGATTCCAGGGATCGGAGCATCATTCCGATGAGCGGAGCATCATTCCAGGGATCGGAGCATCATTCCGATGAGCGGAGCATGATTCCAGGGTTCGGAGCATCATTCCGAAAAGCGGAGCATGATTCCAGAGATCGGATCATCATTCCGATGAGCGGAGCATAAATCCAAGGATCGGAACATCATTCCGAAGAGCGGAGCATCATTCCGAAGAGTGGAGCATAATTCCAGGATTCGGAGCATCATTCCGAAGAGTGGAGCATAATTCCAGGATTCGGAGCATCATTCCGAAGAGCGGAGCATGATTCCAGGGGGAGCATCATTCCAATGAGCGGAGCATGATTCCAAGGGATCGGAGCATCATTCCGATGAGCGGAGCATGATTCCAGGGGATCGGAGCATCATTCTGAAGGGCGGAGCATGATTCCAGAGATCGGATCATCATTCCGATGAGCGGAGCATAAATCCAAGGATCGGAACATCATTCCGATGAGCGGAGCATAATTCCAGGATTCGGAGCATCATTCCGAAGAGCGGAGCATCATTCCGAAGAGCGCAGCATAATTCCAGGATTCGGAGCATCATTCCGAAGAGCGGAGCATGATTCCAGGGGATCGGAACATCATTCCGATGAGCGGAGCATGATTCCAGGGGATCGGAGCATCATTCCGATGAGCGGAGCATGATTCCAGGGGATCGGAGCATCATTCCGATGAGCGGAGCATAAATCCAAGGATCGGAACATCATTCCGATGAGCGGAGCATAATTCCAGGATTCGGAGCATCATTCCGAAGAGCAGAGCATAATTCCAGGATTCAGAGCATCATTCCGAAGGGTGACAGACATTCTAACCGAAGCATAATTTCGATGCGGAGGTTAATTCCCAGGCGAAACATAATTCCGACAGAGAAGGCAAATACTCCGAGGCGAAGCATGATTTCGACACGGGTACATTCTGAGACGGAGCATGATTCCGGCGCAGAGCTTGTTGGTTGACTTGATTCCGAGGCGGAGCATAATTCCGGTAGGGAAGGTAGATATCCCGAGGCGAAGCATAATTTCGACACGGGGTACGTTCTAAGACGGAGCATGATTCCGGCGCAGAGCTTGTTGGCTGACTTGATTCCGAGACGAAGCATAATTTCGATAGGGAAGGAAGGTACACCAAGGCGAAGCATCATTTCGACATGGGGTGCACATTCTGAGACGAAGCTTGACTCCGACGCAGAGCTGGTTGGTTGATTTGATTCCGAGGCGGAGCATAATTCCGGCAGGGAAGGTAGATACCCCGAGGCGAAGCATGATTTCGACACGGGGTAAATTCTGGGACGGAGCATGATTTCGCCGTAGAGGTTGTTGGTTTGATTTGATTTGGGTTGACATCAGCATCGCTACACTGGAATATGGTACCAGGAGCGAATCATCATTTGTCATGAGAGGATTTGGGAATTTGTTTTTTTTTGTTTGGCATCAGCATCGCTACACTGGAATATGGTACCAGGAGCGAATCATCATTTGCGTGAGAGGATTTGGGGGATTGTTTTTTTTTTGTTTGGCATCAGCAGCGCTACACTGGAATATGGTACCAGGAGCGAATCATCATTTGCGTTTGCTTATTAGGAAACGATGGCTTAGAAGACAGGTTTAGATCCCTTATCACCTAAGACTTTTCAATTTTGTGAGCCGTAAGGGTCTCACAAAGCATTTTCTCCTTACGGGTCGTAAGGATCCCGTAAGTGTATTTTCTCCTTGGGAGTCGTGGGGATCCCCAAGTGTGTCGCTCCTTTGTGAGTCGTAAGGATCTCACGCGGGAATTTTCTCCTCACAAAGTCGAGAGGACCTTGTGAGTGCATTTCATCTCTTTCTCACGAGTTTGCGCCCTTTCGGGTTTTCACAAGCTCGCCGGCAGTCCTGCTGTTTTTACTCACGGAGCCCTTTCGGGTTTTCATCCGTGCCCATTTTGCTTGTGGACATACCTCTTTTTTTTATATTTATTTTATTATTATTTTTTTTTGGAGAGATTGGGATTGTTTTACACCCGTGGATTGTATACGGTTTTGCAGGATGTATGATCCAGACCGTAGGGCCATAAAAAATTTTAGGACTTTGTTGGCGTCTGCATCGCTGCACTGGAATATGGTACCAGGAGCGACTCATCATTCGCCGTTGGGGTATGGGATTTGGAATTTGGTTGGTGTCTGCATCGCTGCACTGGAATATGGTACCAGGAGCGACTCATCATTCGCCATTTAGGGATTGGGATTTGGAATTTGGTTGGCGTCTGCATCGCTACACTGGAATATGGTACCAGGAGCGACTTATCATTCGCCACTTAGGGTATGGGATTTGGTCGGCGTCTGCATCGCTGCACTGGAATATGGTACCAGGAGCGACTCATCATTCGCCATTTAGGATTGGAATTTGGAATTTGGTTGGCGTCTGCATCTCTACACTGGAATATGGTACCAGGAGCGACTCATCATTCGCCATTTAGGGATTGGAATTTGGAATTTGGTTGGCGTCTGCATCGCTGCACTGGAATATGGTACCAGGAGCGACTCATCATTCGCCACTTAGGGATTGGGGAGCGATGGCTTAGAAGACAGGTTTAGATCCCTATCGCCTAAGGCTTTTCAATTTTATGGGCCGTGAGGGTCCCATAAAAGCATTTTCTCCCTACGGGTCGTAAGGATCCCGTAGGTGTATTTTCTCCTTAGGAGTCGTGAGGACTCCTAAGTGTGTTTTCCCTTTGTGAGTCGTAAGGATCCCACAAAGGTTTGTTCTCCTCATGTATCGTGAGGACACATGAGTGGGTCTTCTCAATGGAGCATAATTCCAAAGGCGGAGACCAGTCGCGTAACTGGTGATTACGGTGTGGCATGAGTATGCTGAGAATTATTTGAGCCCGTGGATTGTATACGGTAGTCAATTTGGGGATTAACCGTAGGGCCGAAAGAATTTTGGGAAACTGGAATTTTTTTTTTGTTTTACCGCGATTGCTCTATCATTTCAGCTTTTCTATCGCGAAAATCGCGATTGCCCTATCATTTCGGCTATTTATTCGCGGTTGCCCCATCATTTCGGCTTTATTCTCATTTTTATTTTCACTCGCTGATTTTTATTGCGAGTTGCCCAATCATTTCGGCTTTATTTATTTTTCTTTTATTTACAATTTTTTTTGTTTATTCACATATTTCTTTTTACATTCCCAGTTTAACAACTTAGAGGTCGATTGTTCCCAGTTTAGTGACATAGTGGTCAATTGTTTTCAGAGAAAGGAAGATGTATGAGAGAATCCGTTTCACGAAGAACTTCAGTCTCCGTTTGTATGAAATTTGCGCTCGCATCTTGACTGTTTACTAACACGCCTTTGGACAGTTCTATCTCTCCTACCTTATATTGCTTTTCGACCCAATCTTTGAAGACGAAGCAGTCCTCAATGGCATGACCTATCACTCTGTGATAGGGGAAGTATTTGGGGTCGTCGGTCCTATTCTCTTCCTGCGGTGTTTTTGACTCTGGCAGTTGTAGACCGTTCTTCATGGCGTCTTTGAATATTTTACGGATTTTGTCCCTTCTGAAGGAATAGACCTTATCCAGCTTCTCTTTCAGTGGAGATTCTCCTCCCTCTCCGAACACTGGCTTCCGAGGCTGGTTGGCGCTAGGCCCACTCATCCCTTGCTTATTTCGGTTAGCCGAAGTGTTGAAAGATTCAGAATCATCGGAGTTTCCGCCTTTGCGATTATCGTCCATTCGGTTTTTCCAGGATCTATTGTTATTTTGGGAATCCGAGGAGGACTCCTGTTTTGAGTGCTCCAGCATCTGAACTTTCCTGGTCAGCTCTTGGAATGTTTTCAGACCCGCGGTGCATAGAAACGGGGCCATCCAATTGTTGAGATTTCCGACGAGGAGACTGACAGATTGGTCCTGCTCTATCGGCGGTTCGCATTTGACGGAGAGATTGCGCCATCGGGTTATAAAATCCGTGCTGCTTTCATTGTTCTTGGGCTTGGTCCTTACGAGCTCGGCAATAGTGATCTTATCGCTGACGCTCATGAATCTTTGTCGAAACAAAGATTCCATTTGGACGAAAGTAGTAACGGAGCCATCCGGTATGCTCGCGTACCAGTCGAAAGTAACATCGGTCAAGCTATTAACGAACTGGCGGAGGAGAAGTGCATCGTTGCCCCCAGTATTCCCGCATGAGGCTTTGAAGTGGGCGATGTGTTGAATCGCATTTCCCGTCCCATCAAATCTTCCGAATTTAGGGATGACATAGCCGCTAGGAAATTCTACCAGATCATATTGAGCAGGATATAGTCTCCCGCTACTGCTAACATCTTTTTGTGCTTCAGCTTCGGCTACCAGTGTTTTGATTTTGCTGGAAACCAAATCCATGATTTGATCTTGAGTTAGCGGGCTACTGTCATCGGTAGCCAAGACATTTCCCGAGATAGGATGTGACTGATTTTCATGCGGTTTGCCCACTTTTGGATTTGAGGGAATAGGCATCGGCTGCTTTGGGACACCATTTCCCGGTTCACGAGCAAAGCCCTCCGCTTGATTGGGCGACTGAGAGGCAAGTCGGGCCGTGAGCTGCATCACGACATTCGTCAAGTCATCGATTTTGGAGTAGAGCTTGGCCATCTCCTTGTCTTTGTCTCTGAGCTGCTTTCGGAGCTCTTAAAGCAGCTCTTGCTCCGCGGTCCTGGGGTGGAAAGTCGTCTCTTCTTCGCTTTCCGAGCCCGACTCCTCATGGACCGAAGGGTCTTTCTGCTTATCAGCCTCACTGGGAAGGTCTTCATTACCTTTCAGAGGAGGCTGGCCTTGGGATGTGGCACCCATATTCATGCCAGATTGGATTTGGGATGTGGTGGCCCCGTCTTTGCTCTTGCTGCGCGTGCCCACCATGTAGACAGTGTGGACCTCATATGCAGTCGTCTCTTTCTCATTGGCGGGGAGCTTAAAGAAGACACCCGATCGAGCAGTGGTCAAGAGCACCGCTGGAGCTTGCTCGGGACGCGTTGTAGCTTTGTTGGTGTTGATGGCCTTGCCCTCAGCTGGGGCCAAGGAAAGTCGTTCAGACACCGACTTGCGTTTCGGTTGGGGCGCCCTTGAGATCACCACATTTGGTCTCCTGCCTTTTGAGACCGGTTTGTCTGCCACCGAGGCTTGAGGAGCTGGGATGGTGCCAACTGGCATGAACATAATAGAGCCGAATGGTAGCAGCGGCTCCTCCCATTGTCGCCCGAGACTAGCCGGAAGGACCGTCCTAGAGTCTATCCTCATCGTGTAGGAGACGGGAGCTGAGTTCATCATCGAAGACATAGTCGGAAGGTGATTGCTTGAAAATCTGCATGAAAAAGCATTATTTTTAGTATAAATACAGGTATATATTGATTGAGTTCGCATGAACGCTTAATCCGAAATATGGGAGGAGAGATTGGTCCCACCGGGCGTGCCAGAATCTGTAGGGTGTTTTTCGTCCCCCCATTGAGATGGGAATACGCACGCGCTTGTCAGGAATACTACAGATTCCTCCTGCCTAGGGTAGGCCGGGGTTTAATGATTGTGGGGATCCGAATCTCCGGCAGCAGCGGACTAAGCTGCCGTTAATTACCCCTCGCCTTTGGAGCGAGGGAACCTCCAATTGACGGGTTAAACTGGTCATGCGAACTCAATGTGCAGTGTGCGTGTGTTGTGTTTTGAAAGGGGGGTTTTGGATATATTGGGAGCCACGCAGAGTTTTTACGGGGGTCCCGCTACCCAGATAGCGGGCTGGGGATCAAGGGGGCTAGCAGCCCCCTTGCGGGGTGCGGGGCAGCGCCCCGTTAGAAATTTTTTCTAACAGGGACAGTGTCGTGGGGTACATGTGTGTGTAAATATGTATACATATGTATATATACATGTATGTACATAAAAAGAGGGGGAAAAGGGCATCCAAGGGATGCGTGGGCCAGCACCTTGAGCGCTGTGCGCTTGGTGCTGCGCGCTTAGGCGCAAGCGCGCCACGTGTCGGTACGTGGGCGTTTTGCGCTTGAGCGCAGTGCACTTGAACGCAAGCGTGCTACGTGTCGGCACGTGGGCGCTTTGCGCTCGAGCGCAGTGCGCCTGAGCGCAAGCGCGCCACGTGTCGGCACGTGGGCGGTTTGCGCTCGAGCGCAGTGCGCCTGAGCGCAAGCGCGCCACGTGTCGGCACGTGGGCGGTTTGCGCTCGAGCGCAGTGTCCCTGAGCGCAAGCGTGCCTGAGTGCATCACGCCACGTGTCGGCTCTTTGCGCTCGAGCGCAGTGCGCCTGAGCGCAAGCGCGCCACGTGTCGGTACGTTGGCACTTTCCGCTCGAGCGCAGTGCGCAAGCGCGCCACGTGTCGGCACGTGGGCGCTTTGCGCTCGAGCGTAGTGCGCCTGAGCGCAAGCGCGCCACGTGTCGGCACGTGGGCGCTTTGCACTCGAGCGCAGTGCGCCTGAGCGCAAGCGCGTCACGTGTCGGCACGTGGGCGTTTTGCGCTCGAGCGCCGGGCGCTGGCGAGAAAAAGGGGGCTTTTAGTCCCAGAGCCAGAAGCTATGCTTCAGAAAGAAAATATTATATATATATATATATATTTATATATATATGTAAATATATGGAGTTAAACTCCTGAAATGTTTTGGTTGATGAAAGGGGTTCTTCTTATTCCTCCTCTGTTGGCTGGCTCTTGATGATCAAGAGATGTGAGATCTAAAAATCTCTCCTTTCTGAGATCTAATGGTAGATTTAAGTTCCCCTTTGAGGGTTTTGTGGTGGAAGACTTCTTAGTTTTTGAAAAGAAAGAGTAAAACTCTTGATTTAATTCAAAGAAATGAGAAGGTTTAGAACCTTGGAAAAGGAGCAGGAGGCACAAAAGATCTCAGATCTAAAATTTTTTGTGGAGAGAATGAAAAGTCTTTTTTTTATTCATCATCATTTTGCCTTATATAGGCTTACATATTTACATATAGCCCCTTGGGCTTTACAAAATGGCATTTTGCCTATCCCATGGCTCATGTGCCATTTCTTTTTGCATATAAGCCATGGGCTTTTCAAAAATTTGGCTTTATGCCCATTTTGTATACATTCATGTATAAAAAATACATAAAAAAACAATTATTTATTACATGATTTTGTTGTTGGCATGGGGAGGCTGGCCGCGGGCTCGACTTGGGCATGGGCCCGTTTGACCTGGTCTTGGGCCCACCTGGCTTGGGGTTGACCTTGACTTTGACTCGGTCAACCGGGGTGCAAATTTTGACCCCAACATAGTGAACTCTCGTGCCACGTCATACATTCTTTATCAATCTACCCCTTATCTCCGCTCATTTTATTGTATAGATCAAGTTTATAGGTCTTGACCGAATCCATGAATATAAAGAGTACAAGTTCAGGTTCAAGTTGTGTTCAAGTATTCATGTCAAGTTCAAGAATTCGTGTTAAGTTGTATTCATGATTTGGGTGAAGTCAAGTCTATCATGTAATAGGTTTAAATCAAATATATAATATCAAATTATTTCTTTATATACATGCAATGTCACGCCCCGCTTCCCAGTATACGGAGAAGTAGACGTGACGGGACGCGAAGTATTTACTCAGAAGTAAACACGTTAAGCGTAAATAAGCAATATAAATAAAAGCACAAGAATGAAAAGAGATGTAATAATAACAGCAACTTTTATTAACATTCATATTTACATTACAACTGCTTTTGAAAAGGAAAATACATTGATGGAAAGCAATGCCTAAATAATGGCATATGAACTGAAATAAGTACAAGTGAAAGATAGAAGTCATGCTGCTCGGTGATCTGCTCCAAGTACTCCTGGCAGGGCTCGGTCTCCTAATAGTAGGGTCCTCCTGACGAACATTCTAAAGAAAGAAAGAAACATGAATGTCGTCAACGAACTAGCGCTCGGTAAGTCCCAAAAATAAGATAGAATAGAACAAGTAAAGAGGAGAGAACTGGTAATATAAATAGGTATATGTTTGCTATATTAACGTAGTTGTTTGTAGTTTGGTACAGAAAGTATTAGTGTATACGAAAAGAGTCCAACTTTCCCCGTGGAATATGGTAACCCGTAGTACAAGGCCTCGTCAATACCCATGGGACAACATCAATGGATGTTTGTCTACGTCATTTAGTGTCCATCATCATTCCACTTTTAATACATTCCGTACCAGTCTACCCCGTTAAACCCCGTAATGTATATTATATAGATTGTAGTTATCAGACTTGCCGAGACCATGGGTACAAGTTGTTCATGTAAGCGATTTTAGGATATATCAAGTAGGCATGTAATCAAGTCAAGATATAACCATGGTTCGGTCAAGTCAAGTCATGTTTGCATATTGATCTTGTTCTGGTATTCAGGTTCAGGTTCAAGTATACATGTTGGATGTATTGGATTCATGTTGAATTGGATTCAGGTTGAATTGGAATTATGATTGGATTCATGTTTGGATTGGATTCATATGAGACTGAGACTCAGATTGAGCCAGTCACTTAACAGATTTGGATCCTGAATTAGGTTTGGGTGTTATCGGTAACTGCTGCACATGGACGGCAAGATTTGTATCTTTTTCCAAGATAATTACCATTGATAACACCGTTTTAATTTTCTACCTTAAATAGGCAAGCACCTATTTTCTCCGGCTCTCTGAGACTCAAGAGAATTGGTCCCGCTTAAACCAATATTTACTAGGGTTCTTAATGTAATTTTATATATCTCGAGGGGGTTTTATGAAAAATATTTTATATACTTTCAAAATAAATCTCGAGTAATTATTTATGTTGTTTAAGGTTTCCATGGATGTAAAGAGTGAGGTATATTAGTGAATAGTAACTTAGCTTAAATGTTTCATTGTATTTTAGTGTAACTTGTCTTGTATTGATACTTGATGGTATTTTAATGAAACTTGCCATTCTTTTATTTTCTAGAAAATATGGAATTTTATTATATATTAAAAATATATGGTTTGATAATATTTATATAATTATTAAAAATTAATTTTATTTATTAAGTAGAAAATCTCTTTTTTCTTAAAAATCGTATTAAAATTCTTTCAAGATCGTATGCTTCATGGGGAGGTCTGTATCTCGCTCTACTAACCCGAGGATGTGTAATAATCCGCACTATCCAATAGCGGGTTCCCCGAAATGTGTTGTAGAGACATAATCGTAAAGAATTTGATAACACCATTTAAAGAAAACCGAGATTTTATAGTTCAAGGTATTTTGATGAAAAGTCATATTTTGCCACAAAAGTTATGTCTTAAGAGAATCGTGCTATGTCAATATGTGTATATGTTAGAGGTAGGTCATTATCTCGTGAAGTTTTCTAAAGGTATGTTAAGCAAAATATTTAAAAGATAACGTATATAAATTTCATGGTATTTAAAAGTAAAATCTTAATTAATATGGAGTTTTAGAGTGAAAGTTGTATCTAAACCTTTATAATAGTATGACAAATATTGTGTAAAAGTTTACTGAACAATATGTAAATGAAAAGTGAGATTATAGAGTTTAGAAGATTTACATCGGTAATAACTCCACTTACCGATGCTTTATTTTGAAAAGAGAATATAGCGAAGAGAGGGAGGAAATAGAGGAACTTACAAGCTAGGAGGAGAGAGGAGAGGTAGAGGAAGATGTTGTATCCTTCGTGACGTCATGGGGTTGCCGGAATCGCCGCTAATCCTCGTCGGAATTTGACCTTGGGCTAACTTTACTTGTACTCTTCTTGGACTTGAGATTTTTTTTGATAATTTTGACTAGAGATTTCAGAATGAGGAGTGGCTAAGGTATGGGATTATATTTATAGGGTGAAATTAGGGTTTTGGAATTGAAAGATTGAATTAAAATGCATTTAAAATTTGATTTAAAGGTGAATATTGAAGTCTCCGTTTAAATTCAGAGAAATCAAACAGTGCAGGGATAATGGGGGTAGAGGAAGAGTCTTGTGGTCAAAGCAGGGGGTCCATTGCCTACGGGAGGCCCGTTCCCGCCGGCCTATAAGCACATCTCGCCGGCCAAAAGTGTTAGAGGAGCCGTTGGATTCTCACCACGTGTCCATGTCGCTGTTAATAACATTTTGCACATGTTTGTCTTCCCTGACTTTTCATTTTTATTGCATTGCACGTGTAAACTTTTGGGCTTCCAAAAAGTTTAAAAGAAAAATCAGTAAAAATAATATGTGGCTAATGGGATTCGAACACAGGAGCTACGTCAAAACAGTGCAAGGGGTTTATCAGTGAGCTACAAGTTGTTTCTTACTGTTTTTAAGCAAGTATAACTTTTAAATTGTGTTCTGGCTTGCAAACTCCTTTCTGTACTTTAAGAAGAAAAATTTTGTATAGAAAATTCAGGGTCGTTACATTCTACCCTCCTTAGAAAAATTTCGTCCTCGAAATTTATAGAAGAAAGTTGTAACCGATTCAAGAAATATTTGATTACAGCGGTGGTGAAAAGAACTACTGAAAGTGCATGAAAAATATGTTTGAAAGAACGAAAGGATGCAAGGGTTTTGAAAGAAGAAGGATTACCAGTGTTACCCTGACCTATAGCTTCGGCCGCTAAAGTGAAAGCCTGACGCTGGGGTACATTCCTCCTAGCTGGAGGCACATTCCTCTTTTCTTGGGGTATGTTTCTCTGCCCTTAAGGCATGTTCTTCATTGCCTGATGGAACTGACGAGGAGGCTGTGCAGTAGGTCCATGAGAAAGTGGAGCAGGTAGGGCAAGACAAGGTGCAGGAGACTGAATAGCTGGCCACTGCGGAAAGGTGATGTGTGCTGGAACTAGTTTGCGTCTATGAGGACATGTTCCAATGTCGTGAGTGGATGTGCCACAAACTAAGCACATGCCATTTGCACGCCTGCAGTCTTTTACCAGGTGTCCATCCCTCTTTTAGTAGAAGCAAAAATCTAGACTTGGCCAGTTAAATGTTACTTTCGGTCTCCTGGGTACAAAAGTTGGCATGGAAGAGGCTCTTCCTGCCATCTGGGGTGGCAGGGCGCTTTACACCGGCAGTCTGAGGTCTGCCTTTCCTCTTCACCACTGCCTCATAACGTCGGGCAGTATTCAGTGCAAGATCATGGGTTGGGAAATCCCCTGTAGCTAGTGCAGCTTGAATCTCTGGGTCCAACCCTTGCTGAAATCTTTGTGCCCTGATTTTAGCAGTCGGGATTAAGTGTGCCGTGAAGCTGCTAAGCATGGTAAACTCAACATCATATTCATCCACGGATTTGTTCCACATCAAACCTTGCTGCAAGTGGATGAATTGTTGTTCCATATCGAATCAGGAAGTCTCGGGAAAGTATTTCGCATTGAACATGTCGCGAAAAGTCTTCCATTCAATCGGCTGGGCAAGACGACTTTCTTCAGCCTTCCACTATATTCTGGCATTGTCTGTGAGTTGCAGCTTCACAACTCTCATCCAAGCGATCTCTGGCACTTGTGTTGCTTCCAGGTCATCTTCAATAGACTGAGCCCATTCCTCTGCCTCTAGTGGGCTCTCTTTCCCAGAAAAGTGCTTAGGGTGCAATGCCCAGAATTGTTTGACTCTGGGTGTCTCAACTTCCGGGCGGTTCAAGAGGATAGCAGTTTGTTGTTGCTGACCCTCCAAGAGGCTCTTGATCGCCTCAAGCAATACCGTCTGCTCATTGATAGGAGCTGTAACGGTAGGTGGTGGTGGTAGAGGAGGTGGTGGAGTGTTACCATTTACGTTGGTACTTATGTTGTTCGGGGAATCTATAACCTTGAGAGAAAAGGAAGGGTTATAATAGATTCAAGAGATTAAAAATGTAAGGAATGGTTAGTTTCCGATTCTTATAATTCTTATGATATATTGCTTTGGATTCCATGCAGAACTGACCTGCATGGGCCGCCAACAAAACCTTTCACGCCCCGCTTCCCAGTATACGGAGAAGTAGACGTGACGGGCCGCGACGTATTTACTCAGAAGTAAATACGTTAAGCGTAAATAAGCAATATAAATAAAAGCACAAGAATAACAAGAGATGTAATAACAAATTTTTTTTATTAACATTCATATTTACATTACAACTGCTTTTGAAAAGGAAAATACAATGATGGAAAGAAATGCCTAAACAATGGCATATGAACTGAAATAAGTACAAGTGAAAGCTAGAAATCGTGCTGCTCGGTGATCTGCTCCAAGTATTCCTGGCTGGGCTCGATCTCCTAAGAGTCGGGTACTCTTGACGAACATTCCAAAGAAAGAAAGAAACATGAATGTTGTCAGCGAACTAGTGCTCGGTAAGTTCCAAAAATAAGATAGAATAGAACAAGTAAAGAGGAGAGAACTGGTAATATAAACATGTATATATTTGCTATACTAACGTAGTTGTTTGTAGCTTGGAACAGAAAGTATCAGTGTATACGAGAGGAGTCCAACTTTCCCCGTGGACTATGGTAATCCGTAGTACAAGGCTCCGTCAATACCCATGGGACAACAACAATGGATGTTTATCTACGTCTTTTAGTGTCCATTATCGTGCCACTTTTAATACATCCCGTACCAGTCTACCCCGTTAAACCCCGTAATGTATATTATATAGATTTTAGTTATCAGACTTGCCGAGACCATGGGTACAAGTTGTTCATGTAAACGGTTTCAGGATGTATCGAGTAGGCATGTAATCAAGTTAAGATATAGCCATGGTTCGGTCAAGTCAAGTCATGTTTGCATATTGATCTTGTTATGGTATTCAGATTCAAGTATACATGTTGGATATATTAGATTCATGTTGAATTGGATTCAGGTTGAATTGGAATTATGATTGGATTGGATTTATATTATTTTGAGACTCAGATTGAGTCAGACACTTAACAGATTTGGATCCTGAATTAGGTTTGTGTGTTATCGGTAACTGCTGCACATGGACAGCTGGATTTGTGTCTTTTTTCAAGACAATTACCATTGGTAACACTGTTTTAGTTTTCTACCTTAAATAGGCAAGCACACACTTTCTCCGGCTCCCTGAGGCTCAAGAGAATTGGTCCCGCTTAAACCTATATTTACTAGGGTTCTTAATGTAATTTTATATATCTCGAGGGGGTTTTATGAAAAATATTTTATATACTTTCAAAATAAATCTCGAGTAATTATTTATGTTGTTTAGGATTTCCTTAGATGTGAATTTTAAAGAATGAGGTATATTAGTGAATAGTAACTTAGCTTAAATGGTTCATTGTATTTTAGCGCAACTTGTCTTATATTGATACTTGATGGTATTTTAATGAAACTTGTTAATCTTTTATTTTCTAGAAAACATGGAATTTTATTATATATTAAAAATATACGGTTTGATAATATTTATATAATTATTAAAAATTAATTTTATTTATTAAGTAGAAAATCTCGTTTTTCTTAAAAATCGTATTAAAATTCTTTCGAGATCGTATGCTCCGTGAGGAGGTCTGCATCTTGCTCTACTAGCCCGAGGATGTGCGATAATCCGCAACATCCAATAGTGGGTTTCCCGAAATGGATTGTAGAGGTATAATCGCAAAGAATTTGATAACACCATTTAAAGACAACCGAGTTTTTATAGTTCAAGGTATTTTGATGAAAAGATGTATTTTGCCACAAAAGTTACGCCTCAAGAGAATCGTGCTATGTCAATATGTGTGTATGTGAGAGGTAGGTCATTACCTCGTGAATTTTTCTAAAGGTATGCTAAGCAAAATATTTAAAAGATAACGTATATAAACTTCATGGTATTTAAAAGTAAAAGCTTAATTAAAGTTAATTAACATGGAGTTTTAGAGTGAAAGTTGTATCTAAATCTTTATAATAGTGTTACAAATATTGTGTAAAAGTTTATTGAATAATATGTAAATGAAAAATGAGATTATAGAGTTTAGAATATTTACATCGGTAATAACTCCACTTACTGATGCTTTGTTTTGAAAAGAGAATCAAGCGAAGAGAGGGAGGAAATAGAAGGAACTTACAAGCTAGGAGGAGAGAGGAGAGGCAGAGGAAGATGTAGTATCCTTCGTGACGTCGTGGGGTTGCCAGAATCGCCTCTAATCCTCGCCGAAATTTGACCTTGGGCTAACTCCACTTGTACTCTTCTTGGACTTAAGATTTTGTTTTGATAATTTTGACTAGAGATTTCAGAATGAGGAGTGGCTAGGGTATGTGGTTGTATTTATAGCGTGAAATTAGGGTTTTGGAATTGAAATATTGAATTAAAATGCATTTAAAATTGGATTTAAAGGTGAATATTGAAGTCTCTGTTTAAATTCAGAGAAATCAAACAGTGCAGGGGTAATGATGTCATGCCCTGCTTCCCAGTGTACGGCGAAGGGGACGCGACGAGGTCCGCTACGTATATACTCAGAAGTACATACGCTAAGCGTATCTAAGCAATATAAAATAAATACACAAGAGACAGGATATAAAAGAACAACAACTTTTATTTATTAACATTCTTTGTACAATACATGAAAGGAAATACAACTGAAATAAAACGATGCCTAAACAATGGCATAACAGGAAATGAAAAGTACAGAAAGAAAAAGTGTACAATGAAACTACAGTGCAGGGTCTTCAGTAAATTGCTCCAAGTCTTCTTGCGATGGCTCGATCTCTTCCGGGTCTTGCAGGGTCTTCAGTAAATTACTCCAAGTCTTCTTGCGATGGCTCGATCTCTGCCGGGTCCAAGTCACCTGACGGCATTCAAAGAAGAGAGAAACATAATGTCGTCAGCGAACAGGTCGCTCGGTAAGTCCCAAAGGTAAGAGGAAAGTAGAATAAGACAGAATAAGAGGATATATTTTAAAGTTCTATTATCCTGCAGTAATGTCGTATTAACGCTGTTTTTTGTAGTTTGGTACAGAAGGATGCCAGTGTATACGAGGGGAGTCTCTATATGCCAGAGACTAGGGGCACGTATAGTACAAGGAACCGTTTATGCCACGGTACAACAGCAACTGGATTCATGTTAGGTTTATTAAGTCTGACCACCTCGTGCCACCTTTAACATCTTCTGTACCAATCTACCCCTTAAACCCCGCGATGTCTTGTTTGTATTGTTATCTTGTAAAATTGTATTGATTGTATGAGTGATTGACTGACTGACCGAAACCATGATATCAAGAAACAGTTATAACCGTAGAGTCATGTAAATGGAATACTGAGAATCATGTAAAAGGAATATATATATCCATGGTTCGGTTCAGTCAAATTGTATAAATTGATAATTGTATTCATGGATTCATGTGTTCATTTTGAATTGAAAACTTGTAGATTATAGATTGACTTGAATCATATTCAAGTCAGATTAATCAGACTCAAACCCGAGTCAGACAATCAGGGATGTGAATCGAAGTCTTATAATTGTTAGGGTCCTTAGGGTAATTTATAAAACTTGAGGGGTTTTTATGTAAAAATACTTTTATATACTTTTCAAAATACGCCTCAAGTATTTATTGTTCGTCTTTAGAGTTGTAATGAGGGTGGATTTTATGTTGTGACATTTTTAGTGAAAATATCCTAGTTTTATAAATAAGGGTATTTATCTGTAATATTGATTATTTGAAGTTCATGGTATTTTAGTGTAAACTTTATTCTTGTGATTTTTAGAAAAAGGTGGAAAATTTATATTATAATAAAATAGGTATTTAAATGATAAATATACATATGTTTATACAAAAATAATTTTAATAAATATTTTATATTCCAAAAATCTCATTTTCTTAAGATGTCGTATTTTAAACCTTTCGAGACCGAATGCTCCTTGCGAAGGTCTGAATCTCGCACTACTAAGCCCGAGGGTGCACGATAAACCGTACTATCCCTAACGGGTTCCCCAAAGGTGGGTTGTAGCGGCGCTTTGCAAAGATTGTAAAATACTAATCCTTTAGAAAACGGTTTTATAAAGTAAAAGGTATTTATTTGCAAAGGTGTAAATTTTCCATATTTTAGCTTCTAGGGTTTCCTAATTCAACTAGCCTATTTCTAAATGGTCTAAACGATAAGTCGTTAGAAGCCTCAAATCGCCTCTTCACCGCCAATTGTGGCCAGGTAAGCACAAGTGAGGAAGGAGGGATCCGCTCACGAATCGTGAGACGGACCTTTTAAAGTTACCTAAGCTCACTTGCCTAGCCTAGACACCACAAATTCAGGTTTAAATAAACGATCGATGTCCACAACTTATCGTATTTTTCTAATACAAGGTATTTATTTAAAAGTGTATCAAATCTAAAACTTTTAAGAATAGTTTTATTAAGATTATGGTATTTAAATGAAAGTTTCGTTTTATCGTATTCTAAGTTTTGATGATGTCGTTTAGGGTTGTATTTGCGTGTGTGTGGAGGTAGGTCATTACCTCGTGCTCTACTTTAAATGTATAGTAAGGTTAAGGGTTAAATGTGAAATTGAAACATGATGGTATTAAAGTGAAAAAATACGGTAAATTGGAAAGGTTATCATTTCATGTGAGAAAACTTGTTCAAATTGATTTTTAAAAGTTTAATAGTCAAGATAAAGATGTTTAGGCATGAATGTATTGGTTAGAAGTGAAATTTTATAGAAAACCGAGTCGAAAATCTGATTTGTTCCGATTCCGTCGGGTTTCGTAATTTCGTATTTTAAAGAAATAGAAAGGGGATAGAATGTGACTTACGGGTTTCGATCTATACTAAGGAGTGTAGGGGAAATAAAGAAGTTGCCGAGGCGTTGCTTCGTCGCCGGTTGTTTCTAAAAACGTCGCCGGAATTCCCGCCGTAATTTCGTCGGAGCTTCGCCGCGAACTTGTTTTCAACGTACACACTTCTTGGAAAAATTTTGAGAGAGTGAGCCTAGGGTTTTGGGGGTGAGCGGGTAATGTGTAGGGTTGGTATTTATAGGGTTAGGCTAGGGTTAGGGTAGATGAAAAGTTAAAATTAAAAATTTGATAAAATGTATTAAAAGTAGAGTAATTGGGGTTTTTAAAGAGCTCTGGAAGTGGTCTGAGGCTGAAATTTTGCAGTGCATAGGGAATATGAAAAGACACAACTTTCATGTTGGGGCCGTCGCCGGAATCGGCCGACTCGGGGGTGACTCGGCCGAGTCGAGGCCGAGTTGGCCGATTCCCGGCCGAGTCCGGCGGCCAGGATCCCCCCCGACGGTTCATCTAACTCCTGCAAGTGTTACATCTTTGGGTGTAGTGGGGTTTTTGTGAGATATGCACGTGTAAACTCTTGGTATTCTAAAGGTTTTAAAAAATCAATATAAAAAATAATGTGGGGTATGGGATTTGAACTCTGATGGCTTGGTTCAGCAGTGCAAGGTATTACCAATGAGCTACAAGCACTTTCTTGTAATTATTGTGGGAAAATAAATATTAAAGTGGTAACGGCAACATTAAATACCCCAAGTATACTTCAAATATAAATCAATTTTATGTATACAAAAAATGGAGTTGTTACAAATGGGGATAGGGGAAGAGTCTTGTGGGCAAAGCACGGCGTCCATTGCCTACGGGGGGCCCGTCCCCGCCGGCCTATAAGCACATCTCGCCGGCCAAAAGTGTGAGAGGAGCCTTTGGATTCTCGCCATGTGTTCACGTCGTTGTTAATAACATTTTGCACATGTTTGTTTTCCCTGACTTTTCATTTTTATGTGCATTGCACGTGTAAACTTTTGGACTTTCAAAAAGTTTAAAAGAAAAATCAGTAAAAATAATATGTGGATGATGGGATTCGAACATAGGCGCTACGTCACAGCAGTGCAAGAGCTTTACCAGTGAGCTACAAATTGTTTCTTGCCGTTCTTAAGCAAGTATAAGTTTTAAATTGTGCTCAGGCTTGCAAACTCCTTTATGTACTTTAAGAAGAAAAATTTTGTACAGAAAATTCAGGGCCGTTACATGCAACAATTCATAGATCAAGAAAAACAAGTTATACATGTTCGAATAGTATGAAATGAAGCAAGCATATTATTCAAGTAAAGACCACAAACAATGTCGTAAATAAATTTTATGTACGACCAATTACTAAAGTTAATCGAATTTGGAATATAAACAAAAATACAGCTCTAAGTATTGTGCACGCGTGAGTTCCAGTAGCACCTAAATATGAAGACCGGTTTGGGAGATATACCCGTTTTCGTTTTGTCGCGCAGAACCGATCAGAATCTGTCCAGCACCGTCGCATATTTTTAAAACGCAGTTTGAGTTATTTTCCGTCGGTTTTCAGGTTTCAAAGATTATTAGAAATTTCTAGGTCTTTTGATATAGTTTTCCAAAATACTAAACTCCGTGCGATTTGGATTCCTGAAACTCTAGTTATAGTCATTTTAATATCAAGGTTTAAAACCGAAATTTGGATTTCTGGACAACAACTATAGGGTGTATTGTCGGGCATATATCGGGTCATTCTATACATTTTTGGGTCACCATGTTTATAGTAAATTCTAGGTCTATCAATTATACATATATGCATATAAATTTTGCCATGAAAGGTGTTCAGTCAAAAATACATCATATTTGATATAACATTTTCCTTACCTTTCTTAGATATTTAAAGGTGTTTATTATAAATATGAAACATATGAGGGTTTATCTGTAAAATATCTATTTTCATATGTTTATATATTATAATTAACATTATGAAGGAAAATGTATGCATATAATATTTATATAATATTTTGAACATTTCTCTAAGCTTATCCTGTAGCTTATACGTCGTTTGAAAGCTGCTCCAAGGATCCAACGAATAGTGTTGTGCGTCATGAAGATGAGCGGACGAATAGAATCAATCTTTCAATGAGATGAGAAAAAAATAATTCTTAACCAATATTCTCAAAATATAATATCATATCAAATGGTTGGGATAATATCTCAAAAATACCAAATATTACTAACATTATTCATTGAGATATTGTGTAAGGTTTAGTTCAGGTCAGGAGATCGAGATGTTGAGATGTAGGGAATAAAAAATCTGTCGATAAAGTTAGATAAAATAGAAGAATCAATACTGCCAGAGACTCAGAAAAGATATTAAGATTCCAGATATCTAGAAAATCTCCACGTGTCAACATTCCTTAAGCCCAGAAAAATGAAGCTAAGATTCAACCAAAAGGCCGCGGTTGCGCGAACAAACTGGCAATGATGCGGTGGATCCGCGGCAGGAAAGAAGATTTAGGGTTTGGGATTTTTAGGTTTGATTTGCAACAACAAACCCTGATTCTTGGGATTTTTAGTTTCTGGCTTTGGGGCTATATAAAGGACCGAGGGCTAAACCTAGAAATCATCAAACCGAAGAGATCACGAAGTTCAAGTTGACTCACACATCCAGGTTGATCAATCGGCTGTTCATTTACCTTCTTCAAGAAAGATCGAGAAGCAAACTAGGGTTTTGTATTCCATTTTCTAAAGGAACAAAAAGTGTAATTGATCTAGTTGATTAATAAAGGTAGTTGTTTTATTCTTATTGCATATATTTTTTATTTACATCATGATCTCTATCCGTTCTTTTATCTTCATCATGCGCGAGTAATTCACCGCTTGATAGGGTTCGTAGGATTATGGTTGATCAATGGAAGATGAAATTTTTTTAAACTTCTTTTAAGTGAAGTTTATAAACTTTAGCAAAATAAATGTTAACATCCTAATCGGACGCACTATCAATTTATTGATAGTCTTGACCGCTCGCTCTGCTCTCCTGGAGGTTGTTACCGATACTTTTGAGATTATATTAACAATTGTTTTGTTAAGGGTTAGACATGAATTGAGATCAATGAAAGGACAAGGGTCAATAGTGTGGAAACACTAATTTTTTCCAAGAACCCTAATTCTCATTCATCACTATCAATCTAGTTTTAAATCTATCAATAGATAAAAGGAGTCATTTTTATTAATCATCCATTACTACTAAATCCTAACGAACCTTACAAGCCCTCTTCTGATAAAAAGATCTATATCTTTATTTAAACTAGATCTATTTTGTACATCCGTATTTTGACGTAGATCTAGAAACTTGTCACGCCCCGTATTTCCCCAATCAGAGCAAAGAACTGTTCAAATTCCAAGATTTGAAATGAAGCGACGCTTCCTTTTCCCAATAAGAGCAAAGCTCTGTATTAAAAATCTAAAGTAAACATTGAAGCAACGCTTCAGATTCTGCGCGTTGCGCGCCACGTGTCAAAAGCAGACACGCCAGCGCCAGGAGCGCTGCGCCCTAGGCAGTGCACCCCCAATCAGAGCAAAGCTCTGCTATAAAATTCAAAATTTAAATTGAAGCAACGCTTTAGATCCAGCGCTCTGCACTGTGCGCCACGTGTCAAACACGAGCGCGCTAGCACAGTTGCGTTGCGTTCCACGTGTCAAACACGGGTGCGCTAGTGCAGTTGCGCTGCGCTCTGCGCTGCGTGCCACGTGTCAAAAACGGGCATGCTAGCACAGTTGCGCTGCGCTCTGCGCTGCGTGCTACGTGTCAAGCGCAGATGCGCTAGAGCAAGGTGCGCCAACGCAAGGTGCGCCAGCGCTGGAATTAAAATTCCCCCACCGTCAGATCAAAAGATCTATCAATAATAAATTATTAATTAATCAGAACTAAAATTCTGTTATGGAAAGATCTTTCCAATCTTATTAAAAACAAGAAGATTATCTTCTGTGAAACAGAAGCCTTAGGATCAAAGATCCAACGGTGGGAAATATTCCCAAATCAATCAGAGAAAGATCTCTCTAACCAATTCAACAAATCATTTGGCCCTATATAAAGGACCCTAGACTTCAAGTCTAAAATATAGAGAGACATATACAGGAAAAGAGAGAAAAACCCCTCTGCAAAAAGAGCAAACTCTTAAGAAAAAGAAGATTTTTCTTCATCTTAAAGGTAAAGAACTATGTTCTTGAATAACAGAGATGAATCCATCTCATAAAAAAGAAGAACCATCTTCTAAAAAGATCTTAGATCTATAAAAAGACCAAGGTCTTTTGATTTAAAAGAAAAGATCAAAAAGATCTAATCATAAAAAGACTAAAAGAAGTATTTTACTTCATTCAAAGATCTTTTGATCTATAAAGGCAGAGCCTTTTATAAAAAACAAGAACTTTTGTTCTTTGATCTTGAGGTAAAGCCTCCTTTGAAGAACATAAATTTGTTCTTTGATCTTAAAATTGATCAGAAGCGCTTTGCGCTATTAAAAAGTGCCTTGCACTCATGAACTGCGCCCTTGCGATCCTTGGACCGGCGCTCAGCGCCAAAACCTGCCACGTGTCAACCAGAGACACAATCTGCGCTTTGCGCTTCTAAAAACAGAGCACTGCGCTCATGGGCTGGCGCTCAGCGCCAAGCGCGCCACGTGTCACTCACTGGTGCGCCAACAGACTAGCGCAATGCGCTCATACACTAAAAACGCAATGCGCTAATAAACTAGCGCTCAGCGCTAAGCGTGATACGTGTCCTCCTCGTGTGCGCTATCCAACAGAAGCGCAATGCGCTCTTTCCTTGGCGCAAAGCGCCTGGCGCGCCACGTGGCACACTGTCAGAACATACTTTGTTCTGATAAATGCTATGTATTATTAAAAGGGTCGAGCCCAAATAAAGGCTCAATAGCCAGAACAATAAAATGTTCAACTTATATCAACTGAGCCCATATGCTCATAAACCTGCAAACAGACTTTAGTCCCAAATTGGACTATAGATCTCATAACCAACATTGGTTCAAGGGTACATCTCTGAACTCCTCTGATATTTGTCGTTGTAATCCTTCAACGTCTTCAGAGAGGTAACGGGTCCCGACAACCATACATTCCACGGACTATGATGTCCTTAACCTTGACCGAGATGTCTTTAAACTAACATTGGACCACCATGTCCTTAAACTGGTAATCGACCGAAATGTCCGTAAACTAAACAATAGAGTCTAAATGCTCTTTTGTTGGATCTAAATGATCCCGTTAAGTTGATCTTAGTCTAGAATTAGACTAACGTGTCCTTAACAAACGTTTAAGTTGATCTTAGCCTCAAATAAGGCTAACGTATCCTTAAACATAACCCCCCCAAACCCAAATCTAAGAAAGATACGGATTTGGACTAGTCCACGCCCTACGGGCGACAACATAACTTAGTCTCCGTATACAATCCACGGGCAACCAAACACTAAACAAACACCCACGACACGAAGTGACCATATGGAGAAGGAGAAAGTTGTTACCGCGACGCGGTAGCGTAATTAACTGCAAGGGCTTGCGCATGTAGGGAAGAGCGTCCCCACAATCAAAAACCCCTCAAACGAGGGGGAGTCTGACGAAGTCTGCTACATCGGCCGCATCCGTTTAAACCTTCGATGCACGGTGCCATAAATCAACTTGGCATCTTCAGAGAGGTGGACGGATAGCACCAATTAGCATCTGCCCCCAGATTCAGGCAAGACATTCAGTCTTTCCGATTTCCGGCGGTAAACAGATTCTGGCACGCCCGGTGGGACCTTTTCCTCTTTCCACTCCACACTTCGTGTGTCGTGTTCGCGAACGAATCGCGGTTTGCTATGATTGCCTGTGGATTTGAGGTACTTAGATTTGGTGTCTTGCTCCGTGCAGAAAACAGAAGATTAATGGCTTCAAACTGCACTAACTGCAACTGCAACTCTCGCTCCGTCCCGTCCGGAGGAGTGACTTACGGGCCCCAAGCGGCCTCCATCTTCACTATGCCGATGGAGCAGGTGACTCAGGTCACCACTGGGCTGTTCTTTGGGACCATGATTCCACTGATGAGCTTCAATGCCCCAATTTCTTCGCAAGAAGCTCCAAAAAAGTCGGTCTTTGATCGGCTTACAAATACCGCGGCCCCTCTCAACGGGTCGCCCAAGTCCAATGCCTCAGTTTTCAGCAAACTGGGTCGAAGCTTAAGCGGGCCTATGAAGAAGCCCACGATACCTGAAGCTGCCATCCCAAAGCGGATAGCCATTCCTACTCCTAAAGTCGTCAAGGCAGCCTCCCCTGCTAAAGCGTCGGTCTTCACAAGACTGCCCGTTTCAGCTCCCACCCCATGCGAAGTCACAAAGGTTGCTTCCCCTGTTCGAAAGTCGGTCTTCGCAAGACAGACTATCCCCTCTCAATGAACGTCATTCTTCGACCGGCTAGCGCCAATAACAGCCTCTCCTCAAAACAGGGGGAAGGAAAAAGCCATCCCCATAGCCGAACCAACACCATCTGCGCGACATGCTCGCCGTCGTCACTGGCGCCGAGCACGGAAGGCTGGAGGCAGCTCTCCATCTGGATTTACTCCACCAGCTCCAACGGTGGAAGTTGATGCTGCTGTTCCAACCGGGAACGGCTTTGAACTACTTAACAAGGTGCGCTGGAACTCTCCTATCGCCGTGCTGAAGAGATCTCCTCCACCGGTGGAGACGGTCACAGAAATGAAACCAAAGCAGTCCCCTTAACGGCTGTCTTCCAAAGTTTATAAAATCTGGAGACAAGTCCGAGAGTCAGTGGTGGATCAGGACTATCTCCGCCGACAGAAGAAGCTGAAGGCTCAGAAGGAAGAGCACCTTCCTGTCAAAACACAACGGACGACAATCACTTGGGTGCCCACTGCAACGGCCCCCTCAACTTCGACCGCTCATAAAAGAAGGAGGCCGGAGAAAGCCCCCATGCCTACGGCAAATGTCAAAGGCACTGAGCCCAAACGACCTAAGTCTGGGGGCATGGTGGTGCATACCATCTATATGGCATCCGGAAAAGAGGATAGCCGTATCTCCACGGGTCATCGACCGCTTACGCGATCTGTGACAAAAGCCCAAGAACAGCAGCAGAAGCTTCAGGAGATGCTGACTGCGGTGGCCGCACTCACCGGACCAAAATAAAGCCCGGAAACATCCGCGGAACAGCGTCACGAACAAGAAACTGATGCTTCCTTCCTTCGCAGAGTCCTCGAAAAGAAGGACAAAGAAGCCGCAGAGCAAGCGGCTAACATAAAGCGAATGGCACTTCTCTTCCAAGACATGGTCGGGATGATGTTATAACCGGATCCTCCAGCCGAAGATCCTCTAGTGATAATTAAAGATGATAGAGGAGAAACATCAAACCCTCTGCCGGCTCTGTCGACAGCCAAAGAAGAGACAGTCTCCAAAGCTGCACTGGATGACTATATTGCTCAGCAAATAAGAGTTCACCAGGCAAATGAAGCGGCTGGCCAAGTTGTCAAGACTGGACGACCCTATCCGGGATGGTATGACCAAATAAGTTACCCTCCGGGATATACGATGCCTAAGTTCCATGTGTATAAAGGGACGGGGAATCCACATCAGCATGTCGCCCAGTTCAGGGCTCTTTGTGGTAACACTGGAGGCGATGATAAACTACTACTTCGCCAGTTCGTCGGCAGCTTGTCGGACACAGCTTTCGAATGGTATTCAGAGCTTCCCAACGATTCTGTCAAAACTTTTGCAGAGATGGAGTTGTTATTCACTCAGCGTTTTGCGAGCGCTAGCGGACGCACCCCGATCATGGCATTGATCAACGCCAGAGTAAAGCCGGGAGAGACGTGGGTGCAGTATGCAATCCGGTGGCGGAACCTATGGTCGAAATGCGAACAACGCATCGAAGAAGCGCCGGCAGTGGGCATGTTCGTGGGCACTCTTGACCCTCAAGCGACCATCTCGCAATTCATGATGTTTTTTAAGCCAACTACTTTCCAGGCCTTGATTGACAAGTTAGCCGAAATGGATCAGATGGGTCATAGACCATCTCCTTCAAAGACGGATCCTCGGAATGAAAAGGGGAAGGAAAAGCAACTTTCGTCGCCAATACTCAACAACAGCCGAGTAACTTAAAACCGGTCGTTACCAAAGCAATATGCGTCCACGCCCATCCCTCGAGGAAAGGCTAGGACGTCCTTACTCGTTTCCTCAAGACAAAACGAGAAGATTGTTTGAGCTGGCAGTGCGCAACAGGCTCATAAATTTGCCGGATCCAAAACGTCCGTTGCAGCCAGGCGATCTCAACAATCCTAATTACTGCCCTTACCATCAAGCAGTAAGCCATCCAATCGAAGATTGCTTCGTTTTCAAAGGCTGGATTGATGACCAATACCAACAAGGCAAGTTCGAATTATCCGAAAACTGGAAGGTGAACCCGCCACAACCTCATGCTCCTAAAAAGGTGGACACACCGGGGGCATCGTGCTCTTTTATAGAAGAAACTCCGTGGGAGGTCGCCCTTTCAGCCAAAACTAAAAGAATGCTGAAGAATCTTCACACATGCTCAGCCGTCAGGTGGAAAAGTCCGCCAGAGCCCGAGGTCATTGATGGGATGCTGAAACCACGCCCAACACCGAGAATTGATAGCAGTGGGCAAAACACCCAGGCACAGCCGTCAAAGTCTTCAAAGAAAAAGAAGAAGACCAAAAAGCTCGCGCAGTTTGATGACAAGCGCACGGATCTGCGAAAACATATTGACGCACTGGAAGAATATAATCAGAAGGCGCGGACCCCAGTCACACTCCGAGAATTCCGCAGCCACGTCCTTGAGGACGGAGATGATGACAAAGACTCGTCGGATGAACCTGAGGATTATGTGGCAAGCTGCCAAATGATCTCTCACTCATCGATAGACGATAAAGAAGCTCCTTGCACCGAGAGACAGGGGGTAGGTCCTGAACCGGAACTTCTATGGCCGTCAGACGAAATGATCGACGCCTTCCTGAGTGAAATTCATCTGAAAAGTAAAGCCGACCGGGAGCGTGAGATGGCCATATTTGAAAAGGCCAAACACCGGCGACTGGACAAAAGGTTCGAAACACTTCCACCAGATCAAAGTACATCCGCCGCAAATGAAAGCAGGATCAAGACAAGGAAACGATTCGCCAAAGCCATATCGATGGGGATGAAGCTGCCCTCTTTCAGAGAAAATTCTCCTGGTGGTATATATCTTGATGAAGCGGACGTACATCCTAACTTCTGCTTGTATCATCAGAAGATCGCACACCCTACTGAAGACTGCAACTCCTTTAAGTGTTGGTGGCAAGGGTATGTCGCTCACAGGAAACACTTCAAGAGGACAAAGCGTGAAGCTCGTAGACAGCGGAAAAATGTGACAGATGAGCGTAAAAGAATTGCCGGCAATTGTCATAGGGTTGATCCCGGGGGATTGCGAGTTCTTACCTTCAGGAGCGACTCCGACGAAGAAATATCCCTCGGCCCCCTCTTCAAGGAATCCATCTCTGAAATGAAAGAACTGAGGAGTTGCGAGAACATTCAGCCGTGCAATCGCACGCTACCCAGAAAGAATCTCGGACCCGCAAACAAGGGTTCGAACAAAAAGGATAAGGGGAAGGGAAAAATGGCCTTCGTCGCCAACGCTCAACAACAATCGAGTGGCCCTAGACCGGTTGTTCGCCAAAGCAACAAGCGGCAATCCCTCTATGAGAAGTTGAAACGTCCTTACTCATTTCCCCGGAATGAAACAAGGAGACTGTTCGAACTAGCAGTGCGCAACAGGCTTATCACTCTACCAGAGCCGAAACACCCACTACAACTGAACGATGTCAACAATCCTAATTACTGCCCTTACCACCGAGTATTGGGCCATCCGATCGAAAACTGCTACGTCTTCAAAAACTGGGTTGAAGACCAATACCAACAGGGCAAGTTCGCGCTGTCCGAAAACTGGAAGGTGAGTTCGCCACAGCCACATGCTCCGAAAAAGATGGATATGCCGGGGGCATCATGTTCATTCATAGGGAAAGCCCCATGGACCGAAAAGTCCGTAAACTAGAAATTCGCCTCAAATACGGCAACGACGGACCCCAATGGCCTAAAACTTGCAGATGACCGAGACGTCGTTAAACTACTACCAACCCGCGGCATCCTCAGGCTGACGTGGTAAAAAAAAACAAAAAAAAACGGTATGTCCATAAGCAAAATGGGCACGGATGAAAACCCAAAAGGGCTCCGTGAGTAAAAACAGCAGGGCTACCAGCGAGTCTTGTGAAAACCCGAAAGGGCGCAATCTCGTTAGAATTAAAAAAAAACAAAAAAAAACGGTATGTCCATAAGCGAAATGGCACGGATGAAAACCCGAAAGGGCTCCGTGTGTAAAAACAGCAGGGCTACCGGCGAGTTTTGTGAAAACCCGAAAGGGCGCAATCTCGTTAAAAGACGCTTGCAAGGTCCTCTCGACCCTGTAAGGAGAAACCACCTGCGTGAGATCCTTACGACTCAAAAGGGAGCAATACACTTAGGGATCCCCATGATCCCTAGGGAGAAATTACACTTGCGAGATCCTCACGACTCGTAAGGAGAACCATCTTATGAGACCCTCACGGCTCATAAGATTCAAAAGTCTCAAGCTACAGGGATCTGTTCCTGTTCTTAAGCAACCCCCACAACTTTCAATACTGCCCTACAAGCGGCTCAATGCTGACCCTTGTATACAATCCACGGGCGCGAATAAGCATTTCCCTAACAAAGTCCCATCCATGACTAGGGATATGTCTATACTGTGAACAACCCTTGTAAGTCCTCTCGACTTATAAGGAGAAAATACTCTTGTAAGATCCTTACGACTTATAAGAGACCATGCACTTAGGAATCCTCACGATTCCTAAGGAGAAAATGCACCTACGAGATCCTCACGACTCGCAGAGAGAAAAACCTTTATGAGACCCTTACGGCTCATGAAGTCAAAAGCCTTAGTCGACATGATCCTAACCCTGATCGCTAAGCCACCTTTATTCGACATCGACAGAGGCAAATGATGATTCGCTCTTGGCAATATCCTAGTTGTAGCGATGCTGATGCTTAGATCGGTATCAAATTCCAAGTCCTTTCATGGAAAATGATGATTCGCTCCTGGAAATATTCCAGTTGCAGCGATGCTGATGCTGAGATTGGCACCAAAATCGAAGTTCCATACTCGCGATAAAAAAATCAGTGAGCCAAAAATGCATATGAAATAGCCGAAATGATGTGGCAACTTGCAACGAAATCAGCAAGTAAAAATGTATGCATGTAAAATAGTCGAAATGATTGGGCAACTCGCAATAAAAGCAGCGAGTAAAAATAAAATAAAATAAAAAAGCCGAAATGATTGGGCACCGCGAAAAATAGCCGAAATGATTGGGCAATCGCGACCTTTGCGATAGAAAAGCTGAAATGATAGAGCATCGCAGAAATAAATAAAAAAATATATATAAATAAAATTTATGCCCTACCGGTGATATCACATCAATCCCTGTATACAATCCAGGGGCACAAACAAAGAAGGAATCACGCCTTCCCTCCTCAGGCTCCATCAGAAAGAGAGCCAAGTCTCGACGGTCACATCTGCATCCCAGAAGACCAACAACAGTGTTCTTCCTTATGCCGGCAAGGCATGGAAGCGACACAGTGAAACGGAGCCACGGCATAGTCCCTAGTTCCAAATCTTAACGACAATATCTACAGCCTAAAAAATCAGCAACGGTGATCCTCCTCATCCCAACAGGACACGGACGCAACATCACCAAGCGGAGTGATGGCAAAATCCCAACTCCACCTCAGCATTCGTCTCGTTACAGCAGATGCAATACCAGCAAACGAAGCGAAAGCCAAATTCCTAGCTTCAGGGTCTTGACGGTAACTCATATAAAACCTGAAAAACCATCGGAGATCATCTCACACCAGCGCGGAGTGATCACTACCTCGACGTTCGTTTCGATACAACGGACGAGACGTCACTATAGCGTTCTTCCTCCAGCAGGATTCAGACGCGAAAATCAAACAACGGAGCTACGGCAAAATCCCTAGTTCCAAACGTCGACGGTTCACCAGCAAGTTAGAGACAACCGCGACATTCATCTCGATACAGCAGATGCAATGCCAGAAAACGAAGCGAAGGCCAAATTCCTAGCTTCAGGTCTTAACGGCAACTCATATAAAACCGGAAAGACCATCGGAGATCATCTCACACCAGCGCGGAGTGATCACCACCTCGACGTTCGTCTCGACACAACAGACGAGATGTCACTACAGCGTTCTTCCTCCAGCAGGATTCAGATGCGAAAATCAAACAACGGAGCCACGGCAAAATCCCTAGTTCCAAATCTTGACGGTTCACCAGCAACCTAGAGACAACCGCGACATTCGTCTCGATACAGCAGACGCAATGCCAGCAAACGAAGCAAATGCCAAATTCCTAGCTTCAGGGTCTTGACGGCAACTCATATAAAACCTGAAAGACTATCGGAGATCATCCCACACCAGCGCGGAGTAGTTATGACTCATCGGGGCTCTCCAAAATGAGCCTAAGCTCAAGTAAAAAGCAGCATGGAAAAATTCCTAACGCTTGCTCTTTCGACGGTCAAACTGCCTAGGAGGATTGCTTGAAGACGTCTTGTCCAGCCCCCGAAGGGATCAGGGACATGACAGTCGCAAGGCTACTCGAACAACAAGGTTGCCTATCGAGGAATACATCAGCCAACCCGATGGTACGACGGACAAAAACTAGTACCACAGACCCTAACGGACCTCTGTCGTAAAGAGCAGAGGTTAACTGTGACGTTAGGATATTCTTGCGAGAAATGCTCGATTCGTCTCGACTCGTGAGGAAAAGCCTTAGGCAGCGGGGATTAAAAAAACCTGTTTCCTAAGCACTGGGGCCCTGCAAGTCAGTCCAAAACGGACTCTTGCATACTATTCACGGACCACACTCTCCAAAGTCGAATCTCGACAAGGAGGGAAACAACCACTTACGAGTCCTCTCGACTTGTAAGAGGGAAAATTCTCTAGTGAGATCCTTACGACTCTCAAGAGAAAACGCACTTAGGAGTCTTCACGACACCTAAGGAGAAAATACACATACGAGATCCTCTCGACTCGTAGGGAGAAAAGTCTTTATGAGACCCTCACGGCTCATAAATTTGAAAGGTCTTAGGTGGCAGATCCTTACCCTGTTTCCTAAGCCATCGATGCCCTATAAGGAGGTCAAGATAGACTATCTGCAGGCCATACTCTCCGAAGTCGAATGTCGACAAGGAGGGAAACAACCGCTTACGGGTCCTCTCGACTTGTAAGAGGGAAAATTCTCTTATAAGATCCTTACGACTTATAAGGGAAAACACACTTAGGAATTCTCACGATTCGTAAGGAGAAAATACACCTACGGGATCCTCTCGACTCGTAGGGAGAAAGTCTTTATGAGACCCTCACGGTTCATAAAATTGAAAAGTCTTAGGTGACAGATCCTAACCCTGTTTTCTAAGCCATCACCATTCTACAAAAAAAAATCCAAGATTGACGGCTATATACTATCTACAGGCCGCACTTGCTGAAATCACACGGCAACAACACAGCAAGGAGAAGGAAGCGATAGAAAGAACATCTGATTTGCATTTAATTAAGCGTTCGAGGCATACCCATTCATGCATGTGCAAAAGATTCAGTACACAAAATAAGACATGCTGAAATAAGAAATTTTCCATTCATACTTCAAAAAAAAAGGGGGCTCTTACAATTATGAAAGCAATAAACGAAAACATCATCAAGATGATTACAATGGCAAAACTTCAGATCCAGGGCATGGATTGAGGAATTCGAAAGTAAGGCCGTCTAGAGTCTTTCTGGCCTTTCTGACCATTCTCGTGTGCTTCCTCTCGCGCTCAAGCATGTCAAGATCTTCGGCAATGCCGCCCACCCTTTGATACGAAGCAATTATTGTCGTCTGTTGAAAAATTTGATGCAAAATATCAATGAGGCTATCTCGCCGTTTCTTCGAGATCAGCCCCGACAGATACACTGAATGCACCTTGTCTTCGGCGTCATCCAACACATTAAGCGGCATGGCCTCGTGAAACCCCGGAAGTGCTCTCCAAATTTCTCCCAGTACGACTTTCAAGAGAGCAGAACGGCGAGGAAGCAACCAACCAACGCGTGCATACAGACGACCCATAATCTCCGCACACTAGGCATCTGTAAACTCTTGGTTTTGGTGACGGCCCTGTATGCGGATATCCTCATAAGTAATGAACTCGTTCAGACTGTATAAATGAACAACCATAGTGCCTGAAAGAAACATCATTGGAAGATTAGCAATGAGGAAAAACAGACACAGAGAGTTAAACTCCTCGAGAGCAATGCTCTGCAGACAAGAGTGACACCTGTCAAAGTCAATTATGAGGGAAATTTAAAGAAATACCCCTAGAATTCTAAAAAAGCCATGCTCTGTAAAGATAATGGAATAACCCATCAAAATGCTTAAAAGATCTCTTAGGATCTAAGATCTCACAAGGGCAAAGCCCTATTAAGAAACCTTAAAAAGGTTTTCTTGAAGATCTATGATCTAAGTAGAGCAAAAAGCTCTGATAATGAGTAAAACTCCAAATTATTAATCCCTTTAAAGATTAAATCTTTACCTAGAAAAATCTGACACAGTTTTAACTCTTAACTTTCTTAAAAGAGAGAGCAATGCTCTGAATAAAAGTTCTCAAGAAAGAAGATGGGAATCATCTAAGGGACCAAGGTCCTATTTATAGGCATTCAGAGCCATTTCAACTTCCAAAAAGTTGATCCAACCACCGATGCACTCACGTGTGGGCCACGTAAGCGCAACGGTGGGGGGGGGGCATTTGTTTCTCCAATCAGAGCAAAGCTCTGTTCAAATTCCAAGATTTGAAATGAAACGACGCTTCCTTTTCCTAATAAGAGCAAAGCTCTGTATTAAAAATCTAAAGTAAAAATTGAAGCAAAGCTTCAGATTCTGCGCGCTGCGCGCTACGTGTCAAAAGCAGACACGCCAGCACCAGGAGCGCTGCGCCCTAGGCAGCGCACCCCAAATCAGAGCAAAGCTCTGCTCCAAAATTCAAAATGTAAATTGAAGCAACGCTTCAGATCCAGCGCTTTGCGCCACGTGTCAAACACGGGCGTGCTAGCACAGTTGCACTACGCTCTGCGCTGCGTGCCACGTGTCAAACACGGGCGCGCTAGCACAGTTGCGCTGCGCGCCACGTGTCAAGCGCAGGTGCGCTAGCGCAAGGTGGCCAGCGCTGGAATTAAAATTCCCCCATCGTCAGATCAAAAGATCTATTAATAATAAATTATTAATTAATCAGAACTAAAATTCTGTTATGGAAAGATCTTTCCAATCTTGTTAAAAACAAGAAGATTATCTTCTGTAAAACAGAAGCCTTAGGATCAAAGATCCAACGGTGGGAAATATTCCCAAATCAATCAGAGAAAGATCTCTCTAACCAATTCAACAAATCATTTGGCCCTATATAAAGGACCCTAGACTTCAAGTCTAAAATATAGAGAGACATATACAGGAAAAGAGAGAAAAAACCCTCTGCAAAAAGAGCAAACTCTTAAGAAAAAGAAGATTTTTCTTCATCTTAAAGGTAAAGAACTATGTTCTTGAATAACAGAGATGAATCCATCTTATAAAAAAGAAGAACCATCTTCTAAAAAGATCTTAGATCTATAAAAAGACCAAGGTCTTTTGATTTAAAAGAAAAGATCAAAAAGATCTAATCATAAAAAGACTAAAAGAAGTATTTTACTTCATTCAAAGATCTTTTGATCTATAAAGGCAGAGCCTTTTATAAAAAACAAGAACTTTTGTTCTTTGATCTTGAGGCAAAGCCTCTTTTGAAGAACATAAATTTGTTCTTTGATCTTAAAATTGATCAGAAGCGCTATTAAAAAGTGCCTTGCACTCATGAACTGCGCCCTTGCGCTCCTTGGACCGGCGCTCAGCGCCAAAACCTGCCACGTGTCAACCAGAGACACAATCTGCGCTTTGCGCTTCTAAAAACAGAGCACTGCGCTCATGGGCTGGCGCTCAGCGCCAAGCATGCCACGTGTCACTCACTGGTGCGCCAACAGACTAGCGCAACACGCTCATACACTAAAAGCGCAATGCGCCAATAAACTAGCGCTCAGCGCTAAGCGCGACACGTATCCTCCTCGTGTGCGCTATCCAACAGAAGCGCAATGTGCTCTTTCCTTGGCGCAAAGCGCCTGACGCACCACGTGGCGCACTGTCAGAACATACTTTGTTCTGATAAATGCTATGCATTATTAAAAGGGCCGAGCCCAAATAAAGGTTCAATAGCCAGAACAATAAAATGTTCAACTTATATCAACTGAGCCCATATGCTCATAAACCTGCAAACAGACTTTAGTCCCAAATTGGACTATAGATCTCCCAACCAACATTGGTTCAAGGGTACATCTCTGAACTCCTATGATATTTGTCGTTGTAATCCTTCAACGTCTTCAGAGAGGTGACGGGTCCCGACAGCCATACATTCCACGGACTATGATGTCCTTAACCTTGACCAGGATGTCTTTAAACTAACATTGGACCACCATGTCCTTAAACTGGTAATCGACCGAAATGTCCGTAAACTAAACAATAGAGTCTAAATGCTCTTTTGTTGGATCTAAACGATCCCGTTAAGTTGATCTTAGTCTAGAATTAGACTAACGTGTCCTTAACAAACGTTTAAGTTGATCTTAGCCTCAAATAAGGCTAACGTATCCTTAAACATAACCCCCCAAACCCAAATCTAAGAAAGATACGGATTTGGACTAGTCCACGCCCTACGGGCGACAACATAACTTAGTCTCCGTATACAATCCATGGGCAACCAAACATAAAACAAACACCCACGACATGAAGTGACCATATGGAGAAGGAGAACGTTGTTACCGCGATGCGGTAGCGTAATTAACTGCAGGGGCTTGCGCCTGCAGGGAAGAGCGTCCCCACAATCAAAAAACTCTCAAACGAGGGGGAGTCTGACGAAGTCTGCTACATCGGCCGCATCCGTTTAAACCTTCGATGCACGGTGCCATAAATTAACTTGGCATCTTCGGAGAGGTGGACGGATAGCACCAATTAGCATCTGCCCCCAGATTCAGGCAAGACGTTCAGTCTTCCCGGTTTCTGGCGGTAAACACCCCGCTTCCCAGAGTGCGCTAAGATCGGCACGTAATAGAGCCAACCATGCTACCTGTGGTTAGGAAACATCCCTCCACAGTCACATTACGGCTGTCTATAAGATATCAAGAACAATAGAAATAAAATAAACTATCTAGTACATGTCCATTTTCCAGAATAAACGAGTCAAGAAATAATATGCGGAAGCAATAAATCCAATAAACAGTAACAATCTAGAAAGTACGTCCCAAAATACGGGCTCACATCAGGAAATGAAAGTACGGAAATAAAAATAAACTTACTAGATAATAACAGGATCCTCACTGCTCGGCCTGTCGGCTGAAATACTCCTGGTCGGCCTACGAAAGAGATAAAGGATCTGGGCCATGCAAAACCCAGCCGTCAGTGCGTCATAATATCAAACAATAAAATATAATCAGGAGGTAACAAGATATGCAAGCATGAGTATGAACAGTAATATGAATGTAATAAGTAAACATGGATGTGGAATAGTAAAGGGTATCAGTGTATGTGACGTGCGGTGATCCATCTAAACCGTGCTACTGGGTTAATTACTCTCAAGTCTTTGAAATCAATTTAATGAATCGTCGATGTAACTCAATAGTATCCCGTGTATACCCGGGACCACGGTCCAGACTCTCGGGGTTGAATCCGAGACGTGCCGCTAAGCACAAATAGGAAACATGTACAGACGAATGATCTCAGCAACATCATCCCGGGACTGGCCTATCCCCCAAAAACTGATCAGTATAAGTATCGAACTGTTGAGTTACAAGTCAAGTTTCATTATTGATTTCCCCTTACCCCCAAGGTTATATGTTCAAGTCAGGTATTGATAAATCTGGAGCTAATGCCAACACAGGATCAAGCATGTACAGGTTTGTCTATGCAGACAACATGATACGTCCGTCAGGACAACATGTCAGGATTGTCGGCATTAGAAACAGGATCAGGTAACAGGTCAAGTAGTGGTGTATCAGGTCATGACAGGTAGTGCACACGTATCAAACGGATGCTCATAATAAAACTGTAGCAAGTACGGATGCACGATAAAAGTACGGATGTGCCGTAAAATATGGATTCACAAATATCTATCAGGGATTACATCTACAACTCCATGACTACGCATGATACACATTATCAAGCATGGGGTGTTAATATAACAGTAACATGAAATAATGTGATCTGGCATGCAACTAGATATATAATAAATGATACGGATGCGAACGGATATCGGAAAACGGTAAAACTGTAACATGGATGCACAATACCATAAACATGCAATATTCTTATTAATATAGATGCGAGTATAATAATATAGCCTGTATCAAGCTAACTTGCATGCAACCAGATATGTAATTAATGATATGGATGCGTACGGATATCCGGAAACAGTAAAACAATAATATGGATGTACAATGTGTCACGCCCCGCTTCCCAGAGTACGCAAGATTGAGCACGTGACATAGCCAACCATGCTATCTGTGGGTAGGAAGTATCCATCCACAGTCACATTACGGCTGTAGAGATATCAAGAACAAGATAAATAAACTATCTAACACATGTCCAAATCCATAATAACCAGAGTCAATGATAAATAAGTGCGGAAGCAAATGATCCAATGCAATAATAAAAAGGTACGTCCCGTAATGCGGGATCACACCTGGAAATAAAATGCAATAAATGAACTAACCACTACAGAACTCACAAATCAGCCTGTTGGCTGAAGTACTCCTGCTCAGTCGTCGACAGTGGTAAAGAATCTGGGCCATGCAAAACCCAGACGTCAGCGCGTCATGTCAACCAATAATATAATATGAACATGGTAATAAGCAATGCAGGTATGAACATGAATAAAGCAGTACTAAGAAATAACAGAGCAGGGTAATGTGCAATGGTGACTGAACTGTCCTATCAGGTTTCTACTCTATAGTCTTTGAAACCAATTGATGAATCGTCGATGTAACCCAATAGTATCCCGTACATACCCGGGACCACGGCCACAATATTCTCGGCTGCAGCCGAGACATGCCGTTAGGCACAGAATAGGAAAGTGTACACTCGGTATTACCCCGTACATACCCGGGATCACGGCCACAATATTCTCGGCCGAAACCGAGACATGCCGCTGGGCACAGAATAGGAATGTGTACACTCGAACGGTAGTGAACTGTCGAGTTACAAGTCAGGTTCATCTTTGATTTCCCCATACCCCCAAGTTATGTATGTCAGGTCAGGTGTTCAGTAGTCAAGGATCAATGCCAACATATGATCAATAAAAGTAGGTCTGTCTGGATAGACAACAGGAACGGTCCATGGGGACTACATGCTATGTTTGTTGGCATTAAACACAAGATCAGGTAACATGTAAAGCCATGGTACATCAGGTCAAGCCAGGTAATGTATAAAGGTGTCATGTCATGTCAAGAGTGCACGGTACTATGTCATGTCAAGTAGGAAGTGTAACAGGTCATGTCAGGAAGCACAAGATGTCATGTGGGTGCTCATAATCAAACTAACATAAGCATGTGTATAAATAAACAAGCATGAGTACTATCAGAACAATAAACTGGAACATATAATATGATATGCAAATAGATATAATTTCAATGATATGGATGCACAGTTATCGATTAGGGTTACATTTATAGTTCCAATATTAATTAGGATGCAATTTATTAAACATGGAGTGTTGATATCACATTATTATGTAGGAATGTGATCTATGGATGCAATTATATGTATCCTAAATGCGATGGATGCAAACGGGTATCCGAAAAGTTATAAAACTATAAAATGGTAATGTGGGATATACAATTAAACAATATGTGATATAAATATTGATATAATAATATTAATATGGATAGCATATTCAAAGCGATTAGTAACTATAAAAGATGTATTGATTAACCATGCACAAGAAGGTTCCGTACAGAAATTTAGCGTCACCCTAATTTGTAAAATAGCTTAAAAATAACAAATGTTCTCCAAAAGAGACGTATCTTATACCAAAACAAAGATAATTCAATAAGGTTTTCAGTTTTATAAGTATAAGCATCTCAGGTTATCCCTAAAAAAAGTTATGAATATTCAAAGTTGAAAGTTTGCTGCTGGAATTTCCCTGGACAGCAGTTTAGAGACGTGTTCATTTGCATTTTACGTTAATTAAACAATTTATTTTGCAAGTAAATATTTCATAGAGTTATAGTATTCTGAATTAGCGTCGTAACGAACTAAAGAACGTATACTAATTATTTTTCTATGATTTATAATGAATTTTATAAGATAAGGTGTACAGTAAATTTCAGATTTGTCATATCCGATTTTCAACGACATTTCATATGTAAACTATAAGATTTTCAAATGTATAACATTATAAAATGAAGATTATAAAAGTATATAGCATGTAGCAAGATTAACTTGCCTCGATGGGTCGCGAATCGGGAAAACGGAACGTTAACCGTCGGCGGGGAAAACCCGCGACGGCGCACGGTTCACGGAATGAACCCAAACGACGAACAAAGGAACTACACGGGTCGGGGTATCTCGCTGGAACGTCGAGAAACGTCACCGCCACGACGGAAATCCGGTAACAAAAGAACAGTCAAAAGAAATGAGAAACGAGACATGAAGCAAGAAGAGAAAAATGATAAAGAGAAGTACGAGAGAATATATAAGGGGTAGAGAGAGAGAAAGTGGAAAGAGAGAGAAGAAGGAGAGAGAGAAAGTGGGGCCCACGGGGTTAAAGGGGAGGTTGTGATTGGCTGAGAGAATAATTTGAGAAGGATATAAAAGATTGTAAAAATATTATATGGTTAACTTAAAAATTTAAAAGATAGGTAATGAACAGTAAGATATCAGGTTAGTTAGAAAAATATATGTGATGGTTTTAATAATATTAAAATTTGGGATTTTGGCGCCAAATGAAACATTTCCAAATTGCGCCCGGGTTGGGTCCAAAATTCGAAATTCAAATAATAGGATTTTAAGCGGGTTCCAAATTTTAAAATGAAATGTTTTATGATTAAAAAGCATACTCTCAAAACGGACACACGCACGTGCACGTAGCCATCCAAACTCGCCCGTTTCACTGAACGGGACGAGAACACAATGCACGGACGCTACCACGAGGCTAAAGATGTCAAGTAGGCCAAGATGAATATTTTCAATTTCATTTTAGATGCTAAAATTTGTTATATGTAGAAATGACTTTGCCGGGTAAATTTTACAGTAAGCAACAAACAAGCAAATTAAATGAAATGAGTACCATATTATGCTCAAACAGTAACTGAAAATAGTAGCATTGGGCTCGGGTGTTACATTATACCCAACTACAAAAGAATTTCGTCCTCGAAATTCCAAGAATACAAGATAGAAGACTACAGGAAAAGGTGAGGATACTTCTGTCGGATCTCGTCTTCTCGCTCCCACATGGACTCTCCATGCGATCGATTGCCCCAAGAAACGAGCACAAGGGGGATAACCTTGTTCTTAAGAACCTTTTCCCCTACGATCCATGATTTCAACCTGTCGCTCCTCAAAAGTTAGGTCTTCCCGTACTGTTAACTCCGAATGATCCAAGACGTGTGTTTCATCTCGAACATACCTTCGTAGTTGAGATACATGAAACACATCGTGCACACCTGCCAAGGACTGTGGTAACGCCAAACGGTACGCTACCTCTCCAACACGTTCCAATATCTCGAAGGGTCCAACGAATCGAGGACTAAGCTTTCCCCGACTTCCAAAGCGAATCACCCCTCTAGTCGGTGATATCTTCAGGAATACCAAATCACCCACGGCGAACTCTAGAGGTCTTCTTGACGTGTCAGCCCAACTCTTCTGTCTGTCTTGTGCTGCCTTCATATGATTTCTGATAGTGTTAACCTTCTCAACTGTCTGCATCACCAAATCTGGTCCCAACAATTTTCGTTCACCGACATCATCCCAACAAATAGGTGAACGGCACTTACGATCATACAACGCTTCAAACAGAGCCATCTGAATAGTCGCTTGGAAACTATTATTGTAAGAAAACTCCACCAAGTGTAGGTGATCCTCCCAAGAACCCTTGAAGTCCAACATGCATGCCCTCAACATATCTTCAAGAGTTTGGATCGTTCTCTCCGATTGTCCATCAGTTTGAGGATGATAAGCTATGCTAAACTTCAATCGAGTCCCCAAACCTTCCTGTAAACTCCTCCAGAAGTGTGACAAGAACCGAGTGTCCCGATCGGACACGATGCTCACCGGTACTCCATGCAATCTTACAATCTCCTGCATGTACCGCTCTGCCAAAGTCTCCGTTGATTGACTAACCCGAAAAGGAATAAAGTGAGCTGCCTTGGTCAACCGGTCGACAATCACCCATACTGCATTGTTGCCCTTTGGACTCCGCGGTAAAGCCGTCACGAAATCCATGGTTATATGTTCCCACTCCCACTGAGGAATCGGAAGTGGTTGCAACAAACCAGCAACCCTTTGGTGTTCAGCCTTGACTTGCTGACATACCAAGCACTTAGCCACGAAGCGAGCAATCTCCCGTTTCATGCCTTCCCACCAGAAATGCTGTCGAATATCTCGGTACATCTTTGTACCTTCCGGATGTATAGAGTAAGCTGAACTGTGTGCCTCCTTCATAAGCTCTTCACGTACATCATCCTTTGGCACACACAAACGGCTACCATACCTCAACGAACCATCTTCGTGGACCAGTAAATCTCTTCGTAGTCTAGCCTCAACCTGCTCTCGAAACTTCTGCAGTCTAGGATACTGCGATTGTGCCGCTTTAATCTTCTCAACCAAGGACGACTGTACTTGCAACTGCATCAACTGTCCCGTAGAATGTGTAGCACAACCTCCAAGTCGAATCTTCGAAAATCTGCAATGATCTCCTTCTGCGTAGTTAATACCTGAATTGCTGGTAACCGACTAAGTGCATCCGGTACAACATTAACCTTCCCCGGATAGTACTTAAGATCAAGATCGTAGTCAGTCATCAACTCCAACCATCTATGCTGCCTCATGATAGGCTCCTTCTGCGTGAACACGTACTTCAAGCTCTTATGATCTGTAAAAACTTCGACTCTTACGCCCAAAAGGTAGTGTCTCCAAATCTTCAAAGCGAAAATCACAGCCGCAAGCTCCAAGTCATGAGTTGGATAATTCTTCTCATGGGTCTTCAGTTGTCTTGATGCGTATGCTACGACCTTCCCATGCTGCATCAAAACACATCCCAATTCTTTCCCAGATGCGTCGCTATGAATCATCAGTCCTCCGGAATTGTCTGGTACGGTCAGGATAGGGGCGGTTATCAACTTCTGCTTCAACGTCTCAAAGCCAACGCACACTTATCCGTCCATACAAAAGGTACCTCCTTACGCATAAGCTTGGTCAGCGGTTCTGCCAAACGAGCAAAGTTCTCCACAAATCTCCTGTAGTATCCGGCTAATCCAAGGAAACTTCTTATCTCAGCTACATTCCTTGGAATAGGCCAATCTCGAACTGCTGCAATCTTTTCGGGATGGACGGCGATTCCATCACCCGACACGACATGTCCCAGAAATTTCACTTCTTCCAGCCAGAATTTGCACTACTCATCTTCGCATAAAGCTTCTCCTGTCTCAACATCTGCAGGACCTAATGATATCCGGATCGCAAATCCAGTTTCGAGAATACTCTCGCACCACTAAGCTGCTCAAAAGTCCTCCAATGCGAGGGATCGGGTACTTGTTCTTAATAGTCGCCCGGTTCAATTCTCGATAATCAATGCACATCCTTCTCGTGCCATCCTTCTTCTTTACTAAAAGAACTGGAGCTCCCAAGACGAGTTGCTGCTTCGAATCCAACCCTTCTCAAGTAATTCACCAACTTGCTTCTTAACTCCTTCCAATTCCACTGGTGCCATTGGATAGTAAGCTTTAGACACTGGCGCTGCACCAGGACTAAGGTCAATCGTGAACTCCACGTCTCGCTTCGGCGGTAAGCCCGATATATCTTCAAACACGTCCATAGAATCATGAACAACAGCCGGCTCTTTACTTTCATCACTTCCATTGATGCAAGAACATTGTTTGTCGGCCTAGTCCTAAACTCGACCGGCCCGACAGAACTGCTTCCTTACCGCAACTGCTGTCTGCTGTGAACTCCCAATTTTCCTGATATGCTCTGCTGTTCTCGAGCTGCCGTAAGAACCTGTGAGAAAGTGGTCAAACCCAGGGAGACGGTTTGCCTTTGGATGTCCACATCCAAGCTGCACATGGACCTTCGTGCCCTGTCTGCATCGTTGGCGACTAAAGGTCCAGCGAAACTGCTGAGTCTCGTCCACTCTGCTGCATGCACGTCCACGGGTGCTCCATTCTGCCTCAGCCCAATAAATTTCTCTTCCATTTCCTCCCGTGCAGTCCGCGGAAAGAACTTCTCCAGGAAACTCTTAGAGAAATCCGCCCAACTGCTTGGCTTGGGCAAATGGTTCTCCTCCACAAGCCACCACTCTCGGCGTAATCCATTAGTTGAATGCGCACCACATCAACTCCTTTGTCCTCTGGAATCTGTGCCGCAATCAGCAAATTCTCCGTGCTGACTAGCCACTGCTCGGCTGGCACGGCTCCTCCAAACCAGTGAAAGTAGTAGGACCCACACGTCTGAACTCTGCCACGGTCCCTACTCGGTCAACTGGTCTAGTTCCAATCTTGTTCACAGACTGCTGAACGATCTGCAAACCTTCCTGAAACGAGTCCGCTTGCTGCTGGATCAGCTCGGGTTGCTTCTTTGATTTCCAGCATTCCTCTTATCACTCCAAGCATGGCGGCTTCGTTCACACGCCTCTGGTACGTCTTCAACTTCTTACCTGTCATAATCCTGAACTCAAAACACCCAATATTAGCATGATGATAGATTCTGAATATGGATCAAGGCTAGAACTCCAAGATACTTAAATAGAGTACCGCATTGTAGCTATGCCGCGGTATCATAGCCGCAATTATTTAACTCCACCCAAGTCGCCTAAGTCCTAGAGATAACAAGGAATTAGGTTTTCGAATTGACAATGCAAAGTAAGTTTGCATGTCGACATGATCCAGAAGAATGATTCAAAGATGGTAAAACGGTCAAGGTGGCTGGACATGTTTCCTAATCACGGGTGTTCTGATTCGTGTATTGGGTACAATACCCAACTACAAAAGAATCAACCCAACTAACCTATGGCTCTGATACCAAAAGAACCATGTCACGCCCCGCTTCCCAGAGTACGCAAGATTGAGCACGTGACATAGCCAACCATGCTACCTGTGGGTAGGAAGTATCCATCCACAGTCACATTACGGCTGTAGAGATATCAAGAACAAGATAAATAAACTATCTAACACATGTCTAAATCCATAATAACCAGAGTCAATGATAAATAAGTGCGGAAGCAAATGATCCAATGCAATAATAGAAAGGTACGTCCCGTAATGCGGGATCACACCTGGAAATAAAATGCAATAAATGAACTAACCACTACAGAACTCACAAATCAGCCTGTTGGCTGAAGTACTCCTGCTCAGTCGTCGACAGTGGTAAAGAATCTGGGCCATGCAAAACCCAGACGTCAGCGCGTCATGTCAACCAATAATATAATATGAACATGGTAATAAGCAATGCAGGTATGAACATGAATAAAGCAGTACTAAGAAATAACAGAGCAGGGTAATGTGCAATGGTGACTGAACTGTCCTATCAGGTTTCTACTCTATAGTCTTTGAAACCAATTGATGAATCGTCGATGTAACCCAATAGTATCCCGTACATACCCGGGACCACGGCCACAATATTCTCGGCTGCAGCCGAGACATGCCGTTAGGCACAGAATAGGAAAGTGTACACTCGGTATTACCCCGTACATACCCAGGATCACGGCCACAATATTCTCGGCCGAAACCGAGACATGCCGCTGGGCACAGAATAGGAATGTGTACACTCGAACGGTAGTGAACTGTCGAGTTACAAGTCAGGTTCATCTTTGATTTCCCCATACCCCCAAGTTATGTATGTCAGGTCAGGTGTTCAGTAGTCAAGGATCAATGCCAACATATGATCAATAAAAGTAGGTCTGTCTGGATAGACAACAGGAACGGTCCATGGGGACTACATGCTATGTTTGTTGGCATTAAACACAAGATCAGGTAACATGTAAAGCCATGGTACATCAGGTCAAGCCAGGTAATGTATAAAGGTGTCATGTCATGTCAAGAGTGCACGGTACCATGTCATGTCAAGTAGGAAGTGTAACAGGTCATGTCAGGAAGCACAAGATGTCATGTGGGTGCTCATAATCAAACTAACATAAGCATGTGTATAAATAAACAAGCATGAGTACTATCAGAACAATAAACTGGAACATATAATATGATATGCAAATAGATATAATTTCAAGGATATGGATGCACAGTTATCGATTAGGGTTACATTTATAGTTCCAATATTAATTAGGATGCAATTTATTAAACATGGAGTGTTGATATCACATTATTATGTAGGAATGTGATCTATGGATGCAATTATATGTATCCTAAATGCGATGGATGCAAACGGGTATCCGAAAAGTTATAAAACTATAAAATAGTAATGTGGGATGTACAACTAAACCATATGTGATATAAATATTGATATAATAATATTAATATGGATAGCATATTCAAAGCGATTAGTAACTATAAAAGATGTATTGATTAACCATGCACAAGAAGGTTCCGTTCAGAAATTTAGCGTCACCCTAATTTGTAAAATAGCTTAAAAATAACAAATGTTCTCCAAAAGAGACGTATCTTATACCAAAACAAAGATAATTCAATAAGGTTTTCAGTTTTATAAGTATAAGCATCTCAGGTTATCCCTACAAAAAGTTATGAATATTCAAAGTTGAAAGTTTGCTGCTGGAATTTCCCTGGACAGCAGTTTAGAGACGTGTTCATTTGCATTTTACGTTAATTAAACAATTTATTTTGCAAGTAAATATTTCATAGAGTTATAGTATTCTAAATTAGCTTCGTAACGAACTAAAGAACGTATACTAATGATTTTTCTATGATTTATAATGAATTTTATAAGATAATGTGTACAGTAAATTTCAGATTTGTCATATCCGATTTTCAACGACATTTCATATGTAAACTATAAGATTTTCAAATGTATAACATTATAAAATGAAGATTATAAAAGTATATAGCATGTAGCAAGATTAACTTGTCTCGATGGGTCGCGAATCGGAAAAACGGAACGTTAACCGTCGGCGGGGAAAACTCGCGACGGCGCACGGTTCACGGAATGAACCCAAACGACGAACAAAGGAACTACACGGGTCGGGGTATCTCGCTGGAACGTCGAGAAACGTCACCGCCACGACGGAAATCCGGTAACAAAAGAACAGTCAAAAGAAATGAGAAACGAGACATGAAGCAAGAAGAGAAAAATGATAAAGAGAAGTACGAGAGAATATATAAGGGGGAGAGAGAGAGAGAAAGTGGAAAGAGAGAGAAGAAGGAGAGAGAGAAAGTGGGGCCCACGGGGTTAAAGGGGAGGTTGTGATTGGCTGAGAGAATAAATTGAGAAGGATATAAAAGATTGTAAAAATATTATATGGTTAACTTAAAGATTTAAAAGATAGGTAATGAACAGTAAGATATCAGGTTAGTTAGAAAAATATATGTGATGGTTTTAATAATATTAAAATTTGGGATTTTGGCGCCAAATGAAACATTTCCAAATTGCGCCCGGGTTGGGTCCAAAATTCGAAATTCAAATAATAGGATTTTAAGCGGGTTCCAAATTTTAAAATGAAATGTTTTATGATTAAAAAGCATACTCTCAAAACGGACACACGCACGTGCACGTAGCCATCCAAACTCGCCCGTTTCACTGAACGGGACGAGAACACAATGCACGGATGCTACCACGAGGCTAAGGATGTCAAGTAGGCCAAGATGAATATTTTCAATTTCATTTTAGATGCTAAAATTTGTTATATGTAGAAATGACTTTGCCGGGTAAATTTTACAGTAAGCAACAAACAAGCAAATTAAATGAAATGAGTACCACATTATGCTCAAACAGTAACTGAAAATAGTAGCATTGGGCTCGGGTGTTACACAATGCATTCAACATGTGATATTTTTATTCACATGGATGCAAAATATGTATCATAGCATGTAGCAAGGTAAACTTGCATGCGACTAGATATGTAATAAACTATACGGATGCGAACGGATATTGTAAAATTGTAAAACGGTAACATAGGATGCACAATGCAATGAACATGTAATATTATTATTAATATGGATGCAATTGTAATAACATAGCATGTATCAAGATAACTTGCCTGATCAGATCTCACGACAGGCTGCGTACGCTGTATCCGACGTCGGGTAAACGTCGCAATGTACACACGCGCACACGGGATAGGACCATGCAAAGCAAGAAGGTGACCACGCTGGCTGGAAACGTCCACTGGGTCGCTCGGATCGTCGGCAGCGGCACGGCTCCGGCGAGATGCAGGTGACGAGGGTTGCAGGGGCTCTGTCGGGGTGCAGGTTCTGGTCCGAGTGCAGATTCTGGTAGGAGTGCAGGGAGAAGGAGAGGAGTTCGTGATGATGGGGATGGCGATGATGGAGGCCGGAGCTCCGGCGACGTGGCCGTGCAGGCGAGGGTGAAGGCTGTGGGTTCTTGGGCTCGGTTCTTGCAGCGAGGTCGGGGTTCGTCGGAGGGTGAAGGGAAGTGAAGGAGGGATATGAGGCGAGGTTGAGGAATGGTCGATGACGGTGAGGCAAGGTCGGCGACGAGGTTGAGTTCGGGTTTGATGGGCTGTGGCGGTCACAACGGGGTCGTGGGTTCTCGTCGGGGTTGACAAAGATGGGTTCGTCGTCCGGGCGAGAGCAAGGAGGAGAGGGAGACGAGAGAAGTGAGGTGAGCAACAAGGGTGGAAGCAGCGAGGATGAGCGCGAGGCAGGGCTCGGGCGTGGGTTTGGCGGCGGGGAAAAAATTATGAATGAGGAAGAAGAGATAGAGAACGTGGGGAACAGTGGGTACATGGGATAAAAAAAATATAAAAGAATATATATATAAATCAGAAGAGAGAGAGAGAGAGAGAAGGTAGGATTTAAATTTTTTTTAGAATATATGAAAATATATATTTTAATTTTTTTTAGAATATTTGAAAATATATATTTAGTTATAAAACGTATATTACTTAGAAGCAGGTAAAGAATATAATATTAGTTAATTTTGAGATTTTGACAAATACAAACTTACTTCAAAATATGCCCAGGTCGGATTTAAAATTATTGTTTGAAAATACGGATAATATACGTGTCAACCAAAATCAAAATAGGACACCCGGATAACGAAAATGCATACCCCCAAGAACGGATGCACGTAGCATGCACGTAGCGATCCAAACATGTCCGTTTCACTGAATGCGACGAGAACACGATGCATGGATGCTACCACAGGGTCATGGGTATGATACAGGCCATACTAGATATTTTTAAAATATTTTATTTGACTTTATTTGTTATACTAAAAAAATGCAGATACCAGAAATAATGCCAGTATGCAGTACAAACAACATTAAAAGTGCACGGATCCTCGTAACTAGCCGGGATAAATCATAAACATGAATCAAGATGAGTTTCCAGCAAGCTGGTCGGGTCAGATGCAAATACAGATGTCAATTATACTATTCGCACCCAAAACACAATAAATCAAGAAAAAGCCATAAATAAAGAAATACCCAAAATAGAACCGGTATAAATGAACTAGGGTGTTACATTATACCCAACTACAAATGAATTTCGTCCTCGAAATTCCCGGAACAAGAAAAGACAATCAAACACGAATCTAAGTAAAGAGATATGGAAACTTCTGTCGAATCTCGTCCCCAAGTCGATTCTCCGTGCGAGCGATTCCCCCATGAAACAAGTACGAGAGGGATAACTTTGTTCTTGAGGACCTTTTCTCTTTGATCAACAATCGACATCGGTCGTTCTTCATATGTCAAGTCCTCCCTTACAGTCATCTCCGAATGATTTAGCACGCGTGTTTCATCTTGAACATACTTACGGAGTTGAGATATATGAAACACATCATGAACACTCGCCAAAGATGGTGGTAACGCCAATCGATAAGCTACATCTCCAACACGCTCAATAATCTCGAAAGGCCCCACGAATCGAGGACTAAGCTTGCTTCGACTCCCAAAACGAATCACTCCTCTAGTCAGTGATATCTTCAAGAATACAAGATCACCAACAGTGAACTCTAGAGGTCTTCTCGATGTATCAGCCCAACTCTTCTGCCGATCTTGTGTTGCCTTCATGTGATTCCGGATAATATTAACTTTCTCCACGGTTTGCACGATCAAATCTGGTCCCAACAATCTTCGTTCTCCAACATCATCCCAATAAACGGGTGAGCAACATTTGCGACCATACAACGATTCGAATGGAGCCATCTGAATAGTCGCCTGGAAGCTGTTATTATATGAAAACTCCACCAAGTGTAGATGATCCTCCCACGAACCCTTGAAGTCTAACATGCAAGCTCTCAACATGTCTTCAAGAGTTTGGATCGTTCTCTCTGACTGGCCATCGGTCTGAGGATGATAAGCAGTGCTAAACTTCAATCGCGTCCCCAAACTTTCCTGTAAGCTCCTCCAGAAGTGCGGCAATAATTGAGTATCACGATCAGAAATGATGCTTACAGGTACTCCATGCAATCTCACAATCTCCTGCATGTACTGTCTGCTAACGCTTCCGTTGACTGACCAACTCGAAATGGTATGAAATGAGCTGTTTTGGTCAATCGATCAACAATCACCCAAACTTCATTGTTGCCTTTCGGACACCGCGGTAAAGCTGTCACGAAATTCATGGTTATATGTTTCCACTTCCATTGAGGAATCGGAAGTGGTTGTAATAAACCAGCAACCCTTTGATGTTCAGCCTTAACTTGCTGACACACCAAGCACTTCGCTACAAAGCGGGCAATCTCCCTTTTCATGCCTTTCCACCAGAAATGCTGTCGTAGATCACGGTACATCTTCGTGCCTCCTGGATGTACGGAATATGCGGAACTGTGTGCCTCCCTCATAACTTCTTCACCAATGTCTCCTTTCGGCACACACAAACGACTACTAAATCACAACGAACCATCTTCATGAATCAACAAGTCCGTTCGAAGTCCCGCTTCAACCTGTTCTCGAAACTTTTGCAATCTTGGGTCCTGTGACTGCGCTGCTTTAATACTCTCGATCAACGACGACTGTACCTGCAGCTGCATCAACTGTCTCGAAGAATGCGGTAGCACGATTTCTAACCTGAATCTTCGAAAATCCTCGATAAGCTTCTTCTGTGCTGTCAACATCTGAATTGTTGGCAACCGACTAAGCGCATCCGGCACTACACTAACTTTACCCGGATGGTACTTGAGATCAAGATCATAGTCAGCCATCAGCTCCAACCATTTACGCTGCTTCATGTTGAGCTCTTTCTGCATGAACACGTACTTTAGGCTTTTGTGATCGGTGAATATTTCGACCTTTTCGCCCAATAAGTAGTGTCTCCAAATCTTCAAAGCGAAAATCATTGCTGCAAGCTCCAAATCATGAGTTGGGTAATTCTTCTCATGGGTCTTCAACTGTCTTGATGCGTAGGCTACAACCTTCCCATGCTGCATCAAAACACATCCCAAACCTTTCCCAGATGCGTTGCTGTGAATCACCAATCTTCTGGAACCGTCTGGTACGGTCAAAATAGGAGTGGTTATCAACCTTTGCTTCAACGCCTCAAAAGATGACGCACAACTATCCGTCCTTACGAACGGTACCTCCTTTCGCGTAAGCTTGGTCATAGGCTCATCTAAGCGAGAAAAATTCTCCACGAACTTTCTGTAATATCCGACAAGTCCTAGGAAACTTCTGATCTCCGCTACATTCCTCGGAATCGTCCAATCTTGAACTGCTGCAATCTTCTCAGGGTCAACGGCGATTTCATCTCCGGATACGACATGCCCCAAAAACTTCACTTCTTCAAGCCAAAACTTGCACTTGCTCATCTTCGCATATAATCTTTCATGCCTCAATGTCTGCAATGCGATCTTCAAGTGTTCTGCATGCTCTTCTAGGCTCCTCGAATATACCAGAATATCATCAATAAACACCGCAATAAACTGGTCCAAGAACAGTGAAAAGATTCGGTTCATCAAGTCCATAAATATCGCCGGTGCATTCGTGACTCCGAATGACATCACTAAATACTCGTAATGTCCATATCGAGTTCGGAACGCAGTTTTGCAAATATCCTCTGATTTAAATCGAACTTAATGACATACGAATCGCAAATCTAGCTTCGAGAATACCCTCGCGCCACTGAGTTGCTCGAATAATTCGCCAATGTGAAGGATCGGGTACTTGTTCTTAATAGTCACTCGGTTCAATTCTCGATAATCGATGCACATTCTCCTTGTGCCATCTTTCTTCTTGACTAGAAGAACTGGAGCTCCCCAGGGTGAATTACTGCTACGAATCCAACCCTTCTCTAGCAATTCGGTAACCCGCTTCTTGACTTCTTCCAACTCTACTGGTGCCATCGGATAGTACGCCTTTGAGATTGGCGCTGCACCAGGAACAAGATCGATCGCGAACTCCACATCTCGTTTTGGTGGTAAAACCGAGATGTCCTCGAACACGTCTATAAACTCTCGAACTACAGCTGGCGCTTCCTCCTTATTAACTTCCATCGACGAAAGAACGACGCTTGTCGGCCTAGCCCTAAACTCGACTGGCCCGACAGAACTGCTACCTCCAGCAAAAACAAATTCCGGATGTCCGGGAATCTGGAAAATCACTTTCTTTGCCCTACAATCAATGCGAGCATGGAAAGTGCCGAGAAAATCCATTCCCAAGACAACATCATAACTGCCGGTATCAATCACCAAGAAATCTGCACATAACTCCCGTCCGCAGATGACAACCAAACAATCCTTGCACTCACTACGAGATATGATTTTCCTGTTCCCAGTGTGTATGTCCCAACAACAAGATATGGCCGTGCAAGCAATCGAGTGTGCAGTAATAAACTTGGACGACATAAAATAATGGGATGCACCAGAATCGAATAATGCTAATGCGGGAAAATCATAAACAAGTAGGGTACCTGAAACGACTTCATCTGAAGCCAAACACTGAAGAAGATAAGCACGGTAAACAAGATTCAAGCTTGCGATAAAATATGAACCGGTAAGCAATGAAACTGAGAGAAGCAATAAAATATAACGACCATGAAACAAGGAAGTGAATCAAGACTAGGACTCCAAGTTACTTAAATAGAGTACCGCATTATAACCATGCTGCAGTTCATAGTTACAATCACATAACTCCGTTCAAGTCGCCCAAATCCTAGTATAAGAATCAAAGGAATAGGACGGGAGAAACAATAGGGAACCAAAAGATTTCAAGCCGAGATGCAAAGTCATTCCATCTCGTCAAGGTAAAGGGTCAAGAGAAAGATATGATTCAAGAATCATGATAACAATGTGGCAGGACATGTTCCTAATTACGGGTTTTCTGATTCGTGTATTGGGTCCAATACCCAACTATAAAAGAATCAAACTCGATTAACCTAAATCCTATGGCTCTGATACTAAACAAACCCTGTCACGCCCCGCTTCCTAGAGTGTGCTAAGATCGGCACGTGACAGAGCCAACCATGCTACCTGCGGTTAGGAAACATCCCTCCACAGTCATATTACGGCCGTCTATAAGATATCAAGAACAGTAGAAATAAAATAAACTATCTAGTACATGTCCATTTGCCAGAATAAACGAGTCAAGAAATAATATGCGGAAGCAATAAATCCAATAAACAGTAACAATCTGGAAAGTACGTCCCAAAATACGCGCTCACATCAGGAAATGAAAGTACGGAAATAAAACTAAACTAACTAGATAATAACAGGATCCTCACTGCTCGGCCTGTCGGCTGAAATACTCCTGGTCGGCCTACGAAAGAGATAAAGGATCTGGGCTATGCAAAACCCAGTCGTCAATGCGTCATAATATCAAACAATAAAATATAATCAGGAGGAAACAAGATATGCAGGCATGGGTATGAACAGTAATATGAATATAATAAGTAAACACAGATGTGGAACAGTGAAGGGTATCAGTGTATGTGACGTGCGGTGATCCATTTAAACTGTGCTACTGGGTTAATTACTCTCAAGTCTTTGAAATCAATTTAATGAATCGTCGATGTAACTCAATAGTATCCCGTGCATACCCGGGACCATGGTCCAGACTCTCTGGTCTGAATCCGAGACGTGCCGCTAAGCACAAACAGGAAACATGTACAAACGAATGATGCCAGCAACATCATCCCGGGACTGGCTTAGCCCCCCAAAACTGATCAGTATAAGCATCAAACTGTTGAGTTACAAGTCAGGTTTCATTATTGATTTCCCCTTACCCCCAAGGTTATATGTTCAAGTCAGGTATTGATAAATCTGGAGCTAATGCCAACACAGGATCAAGCATGTACAGGTTTGTCTATGCAGACAACATGATACGTCCGTCAGGACAACATGTCAGGATTGTCGGCATTAGAAACAGGATCAGGTAACAGGTCAAGTAGTGGTGTATCAGGTCATGACAGGTAGTGCACACGTATCAAACAGATGCTCATAATAAAACTGTAGTAAGTACGGATGCACGATTAAAGTACGGATGTGCAGTAAAATATGGATGCACAAATATCTATCAGGGATTACATCTACAACTCCATGACTACGCATGATGCACATTATCAAGCATGGGGTGTTAATATAACAGTAATATGAAATAATGTGATCTGACATGCAACTAGATATATAATAAATGATACGGATGCGAACGGATATCGGAAAACGGTAAAACTGTAACATGGATGCACAATACCATAAACATGCAATATTCTTATTAATATAGATGCGAGTATAATAATATAGCCTGTATCAAGCTAACTTGCATGCAACCAGATATGTAATTAATGATATGGATGCGTACGGATATCCGGAAACAGTAAAACAATAATATGGATGTACAATGCATTTAACATGTGATATTTTTATTCACATGGATGCAAAATATGTATCATAGCATGTAGCAAGGTAAACTTGCATGCGACTAGATATGTAATAAACTATACGGATGCGAACGGATATTGTAAAATTGTAAAACGGTAACATAGGATGTACAATGCAATGAACATGTAATATTATTATTAATATGGATGCAATTGTAATAACATAGCATGTATCAAGATAAACTTGCCTGATCAGATCTCACGACGGGCTGTGTACGCTGTATCCGACGTCGGGTAAATATCGCAATGTACACACGCGCACACGGGACAGGACCTGGCAAAGCAAGAAGGTGACCACGCTGGCTGGGAACGTCCACTGGGTCGCTCGGATCGTCGGCAGCGGCGCGGCTCCGGCGAGATGCAGGTGACGAGGGCTGCAGGGGCTTTGTCGGGGTGCAGGTTCTGGTCAGAGTGCAGATTCTGGGAGGAGTGCAGGGAGAAGGAGAGGAGTTCGTGATGATGGGGATGGCGACGAAGGAGGTCGGAACTCCGGTGACGTGGCCGTGCAGGCGAGGGTGAAGGCTGTGGGTTCTTGGGCTCGGTTCTTGCAGCTAGGTCGGGGTTCGTCGGAGGGTTAAGGGAAGTCGAAGAGGGATAGGAGGCGAGGTCGAGGAATGGTCGACGACGATGAGGCAAGGTCGGCGACGAGGTCGGGTTCGTGTTTGATGGGCTGTGGCGGTTGCGACGGGGACGCGGGTTCTCGTCGGGGTTGGCGAAGATGGGTTCGTCGTCCGGGCGAGGGCGAGGAGGAGAGGGAGACGAGAGAGGCGACAAGGGTGGAAGCAGCGACGACGAGCGCGTGGCAGGTCTCAGGCGTGGGTTTGGCGGCAGGAAAAAAATTATGAATAAGGAAGAAGAGAGAGAACGTGGGGAACAGTGGGTACATGGGGATAAAAAAATATAAAAGAATATATATATAAATCAGAAGAGAGAGACAAAGAGAGCAGGTGAGATTTAAATTTTTTTTAGAATATATGAAAATATATATTTAGTTATAAAACGTATATTAACACTTAGAAGTAGGTAAAGAATATAATATTGGTTAATTTTGAGATTTTGGTAAAGACAAACTTACTCCAAAATATACTCAGGTCGGGTCTAAAGTTATGGTTTGAAAATATGGATAATATACGTGTCAACCAAAACCAAAATAGGACACCCGGGTAACGAAAATGCATACCCCCAAGAACGGATGCACGTAGCGTACACGTAGCGATCCAAACAGGTCCGTTTCACTGAACGGGACGAGAACATGATGCACGGATGCTACCACATGGTCAGGGGTCTGATACAGGACATGCTAGATATTTTTAAAATATTTTATTTGACTTTGTTTGTTATACTAAAAAAATGCAAATGCCAGAAATAATGCCAGTATGCAGTATAAACAATATTAAAAGTGCATGGATCCTTATAACTAGCCGGGATAAATCATAAACATGAATCAAGATAGGTTTCCAGCAAGCGGGTCGGGTCGGATGCAAATACAGATGCCAATTATACTATTCGCACCCAAAACACAATAAATAAAGAAAAATCCATAAATAAAGAAATACCCAAACTAGAACTGGTATAAATGAACTAGGGTGTTACAAAACTATTCTCCACTATTCTTTATTCTTATATTCTTTCTCTTTTTCAACACGTCTAAAGTAAGATTGAAACATTCAACGTTTCCCTGAGGACGACCCGTACTCATCCCGGCAAGCTACACGCGACACCGTTATTGCTTGCGGTTACTACACACTCTAAAATAGAAATCAATCAAATGGCGCCGTTGCCGGAGATACGTGCGTAATATATTTTTTTTCTTACTATTCGTGTTGAATTCTTATTCGATCAATATCATAAATAAAACAAAACAACAAATTGTGTATTTAACGATTAGTGTGCGATTTTTGCGAGGGAATCTAAAGACATTAGAACGAGGAAATCAAGATTCAGAGACTTTCAGAGAGGTCTAGAGGAGCATAGGAGGGCACATGAGTAATTATTTTCAAACGATCCCACCAAGTCGTGGCAGAATTGCGGCAAAAAGGGCATTTTGGCGGCGGAACCGCGACGGTCTTTAAGGATCGTGCATCCAAACTTCGCTGGTAACTTTCTCTCTCCTCTGAAAAATCCAGTAATATATTTTTCTGCAGGATTCTTTGCAAAATATCCCCGCTTAAAAAAAAATCTTTTTGCGTGTTTTGTAATTGGTTTGTGTATATTTTAATACAGATATTAAGGGGCAAAGACCAAATTCAAATAAGGTGGGGATTTCATCACCCTTCGTAGGCCCCACAAATTACAAAACGAGCATCCGCATCACCCTATATTAATTAAAAAATATCTAGACCGAGACTCTAAGGACTATCGCGCTCAATAAGGACAGAGGAAGGTCGTGGATAATCTATTGCTTATCCGCATTTCTTTTGTGGTGTCTAGGCAAGTGTGTCTAAGGCAAGTTGTTAATTAGTTAGGCCCGCTATTTTCGGTGATTCGTATAGCGGATACCTCCCACTTACCTGGTCACAAGAGCGATAAAGAGGTGGTAGATGATTGATACTGCGGCTTGTCCTTTGGAAGTCTAGGAACGGTCTAGAGACTTGACCTAGGTAACCTTAGTTCTAGGGTTGATTGTGTATTTTTGTGTGATTTGTTTCACGTCCGACACTTTTCAAAACAAACTAATTTTAAATCACACACACACTGTCACTTGCGCTAAACCCGCTTAGTGCATGCTCGGCTGGACACGGGATTCTAGTGCCCGTCTTGTCCGCGTTTTTGCTATCGACTCCGAAGTCGGTACTTCTTCATCTTCTTTTTCCCCTCCACCCACCACATCGATCGAGATGGACATTTCTCCATCAGATTATAACACCACCATGCTACCACCCGTCGGTGCGCAGAATCCACCGCGCATTTCTCTCCAAGAGAGATGCTATCCTATAAGCGGTCCCCTTCCTACCTGTCTATCCCTTCCACCAGCCAATGAGGATAATTTTGAAATTAAACTCCACTTCATCAACCTTTTGCCTAAATTTCAAGGGATTGAGTCTGAAGACGCATACGTTTTTATCACCAAATTCGAAAATGTATGCGCAATGATGGGTACGTCACAAATTTCAGTGGATGCTATGCGCTTGCGTCTTCTCCCTTTCACTTTGTACGATTTAGCAGAAAAATGACTTTATAACACTATCGCACACTCTATTACCAATTGGGATGAATTCTTGATAGCATTCCTTAAGAAATTTTACCCCAATCATAAGACCGCCCGTGTTCGGAGCGAAATCAACCAGTTTACCCAGCTTCCCAATGATCCATTTTGGAAGTGCTTTGAACGGTTTAAGTATCTGCTTGTCCAATGTCCTCATCACGGAATAAATAGATGGGATCTGTGCCGAATTATATATGAGGGCATTACTCCAGCAACAAAGAAGATGCTTGAAACCATGTGTCAATGCAATTTCATGTCCAAAGACGATGGTGAAGCTTAGCAATTTCTGGAAGATTTCGCTGAACACATTTTGCTGTGGGAAAACGTTATACTATCATCCAGGGGAGGTATCCATAAGCTCGATATTTCCATCGCAGTAAAATCCAAAATGGCAGCAATGCAAAAGAAACTTGACACTATTGAGAACAAATTCTCATCAATCTCCCTAAACCAGATTACGCTTCCCAAGACCGTGTGTGGTTGCTGCTCCGATCCATCACATCTGACGGAAGAATGTCCTGTGAATGCACTGTTTCAAGGTCAAGAACACACTAATGCTACTTTTCAGCAGCGATCTAGAAACGATTTTTATTCTTCCACGTACAATCAGGGATGGAGGAATCATTCTAATTTTGCTTGGAACCAAAACCAAACCCAAAATCAAAACAAGTTCCAAAGCAATTATCAAATACCTCCTCCACAGCAGCAACAACCACACCCACAGAGTCAGCACCCCTTTCAATCACAACCTTTTCAAAATCCGGCCAACAATTCTACACCTTATAATAATTCTTTCTAAACGGACGGTACCGAGAACTCATCTGCACTCGAACGAAGTGTGGATATGTTTATTAAACATTCCATGCAATCTACGGATGATATAAAGTCTTCTATCCGAGCATTAACATAGACCACCATCTCCCACGGAGAAAGTATAAAATCGATAGAAGCATAACTTGCACAAATAAATGCCATGACGAATGCGAAAGAAAAAAGGGAAACTTCCATCTCAACCTCTACCGAATCCTGGTCATTCACAAAGTCATAATGTAAGTGTCGTTACCACGTTGAGATCGGGAAGAGTGTTGAACAATCAAGTGGGTGAACAGATTGATAATGAGGAATCAATTGAAACCCCGGCTTCCACTTCTTGCCCTATTTCGTCTAGTCTCCCACCTTCTTCCGAGCCTATTCTCCATTTTCCCCAAGGCTCGAACACTCCGTCCACTTCCTTGAATCTACCTAAAATGATCCCCACTCTAATTCTGGGATCGATTCCATCCCCACAAAATTCTCCATAAATGTTGGACCCAAAACTTATTGATAAATCCCCGTTTCCAAACAGGTTGAGGGTCAACAAACCTAACGCACAAATAGAGAAGATTGTGAAAATGTTTAAGCAAGTTAACATAAATATCCCTCTCCTAGATGCTATTCAACAAGTTTCGTCTTATGCAAAAATCCTTAAGGACTTGTGCACTAGGAAGAGAAAAACTCAAGTGCCGAAGATGGTATTCATGACAAGTAACGTGAGCACAGCTTTTACCCAACAATTTCTTAAGAAACGTAAGGACCCCGGTTGTCCTACACTATCTATAAATATTAGGGATAAAAGCATCAATCGTGCTCTACTTGAGCTCGGCGCTAGTGTTAACTTGCTTTCATATTTCGTCTATGAGCAGCTAGGTATAGGAGAGTTGAAACCTGCCCACTGCACTCTCCAGATGGCAGACCAATCTATCGCCCAACCTAGGGGTGAACTAGAGAATGCGTTAATTAAATTCGGGGAATTCATATTCCCTGTGAACTTTATTATTTTAGATACATAGCCTGTGGCGAACCCACGCAACCAAATCCCGGTGATACTCGGTCGACCTTTCCTAGCAACTTCCAATGCTGTCATTAATTGTCGTAACAGTTCTATGAACTTATCCTTCGGGAAGATGACAATTGAGCTTAATATTTACAAGCTAGGAAGTCAACCATCTGAATCTTCTGCTCATTTAATCGATATCTTCTCTATCAACGAGATAGCTTCCGACAGCTGCGAAGCTAAAGTACTTTGCTATGATGATCTTGACAACACTAGTGCGACATTGTTTGATCTGGAAAATTATTATAATGAGGATATCTTCGATGAGTCCATCCCTGAGTTTGAATCTTTTGACTCATCACAAAAGTCAGTAGCACTTTCCGAGTCAATATCCTACGCGAGTTATGAACCTCTTAGGGAGTCCAAGTATTATTCCCTTACCCCACCTTCTATCATCTCTCCGCCGATACTAGATCTCAAACTGCTATCTTCTCATCTTAAATATGCATATTTAGGTGAGAATGAGTCTTTGGACATGATCATATCTGCTTCTATAGCTTTAAAGCAAGAGAACGCAGGTATTGAGATCAAATCGGTAAGCATTTGGTTGGACAATGACTGACATCAAAGAGATTAGTCCCTTAATTGTTGAACATTATATACATTTGATGAATGAAGCCAAACCAACCCGAGACATACAAAGATGGTTTAATCCCGTTATGAAGGAGACGGTAAAGAAAGAAATCATCAAGTGCCTAAATAGTGGTATAATTTACCCAATATTTGATAGCCAATGGGTAAGTCCTATTCATGTGGTCCCTAAAAAGTCTGGCATCACAGTCATAACTAATGAGGCTAATGAGTTGATCCAAATATGCATCCAAACTGGGTGGCGCGTATGTATTGATTACAGAAAACTCAATGCCGCAACGAGGAAAGATCACTTCTCTTTACTTTTCATTGACCAGATGTTAGAAAGATTAGCTAGACATGAATACTATTGTTTTTTGGACGGATACTTTGGCTATAACCAGATCCCCATCGCCGAAAAGGATCAAGATAAAACAACATTTACTTATCCTTTCAGTACTTTTGCTTATAGACGCGTGCCCTTTGGGTTATGCAACGCTCCCGCTACATTTCAGCGGTGTATGATGGGGATATTCTTAGACATGGTTGAGAATTTTCTGGAGATATTTATGGACGATTTCTCCATATTTGGGGACTCCTTTGAGGAATGCCTACGTCATCTTGACGCGGTTCTTACCAGCTATAAGGATAAGAACTTAATTTTGAATTGAGAAAAATGCCATTTCATGGTCCAAGAAGGTACTGTCCTTGGACATATCTTTTCACGAAAAGGCATTGAGGTTGACAGAGCTAAAATTGGTGTCATCCATAACCTTCCTCCTCCCAAATGCGTCAAAAATATACGATCTTTTCTTGGTCATGCATGATTTTATAGGAAATTCATTAAGGACTTTAGCAAAATTTCTTGACCCTTAACTCTTCTCTTGGCTAAGGATACAACATTTCACTTCGATGCGGATTGTGAGGCTGCTTTTGAATCGCTTAAAAGATCTCTCACTGTAGCCCCCGTTCTATTGTCTCCGGATTGGAACCACCCATTCGAGCTTATGTGTGATGCATCAGATTTTTCTATTGGTGCAGTCTTAGGACAACACATTGATAAGATGCCACATGTAATTTACTATGGAAATAGGACCTTCACCGATGCCCAAATTAATTACACAACTACCGAGAAAGAACTCTTGGCAGTTGTATTTGCATTAGAAAAATTCAGGCCCTACTTGATTGGCTCTCCAATAGTGGTTTACACCGATCACTTCGCCCTGCGACACCTTTTATCGAAGAAGGATGCTAAGGCCAGGCTAATACGCTGGATTATGTTGTTACAAGAATTTGATCTTGTCATACGAGACAAGAGTGGATGTGAAACGTTGTAGCCGACCATATTTCATGCATCAATTCTTCACCAACGTTGACCGTGCCAATAAACGACTCCTTCCCTGACGAACAGCTCTTGACCGTAACTTGCGAACCTTGGTTCGTGGATATTGTGAATTATCTAGCGACGAAACTTATTCCTAGCGATTGGTCGAAACAAGACAATCTTCGATTTCTATTCCATGTAAAACACTTTTACTGGGATGAACCTTATTTGTTTAAGTACTGTTCCGATCAAATCATTCACAGATGTGTCCCTAACGATGAATTCAAGAGTTTATTGTCTTTTTGTCATGATCAGGCATGTGGCGGTCATTTTGGTCCACGTAAAACGGCGGAGAATGTTTTGCAATGTGGTTTTTATGGGCCAACATTATTTAAAGATGGTTATGATCATTGAAAACTTGTCATCGGTGTCAACACATGGGTCGGATTTCACAAAGAAATGAGATGTCGCTCCAACCTATCTTGGTTGTGGAGATATTCGATATTTGGGGTATTGATTTTATTGGCCCTTTTTCCAACTCTTTGGAAATTTATATATCTTGTTAGCGGTTGATTATGTCTCAAAATGAGTGGAAGCAATACCGTGTCGCACTAATGACAACAAGGTTGTTATTAAGTTCCTTAAAGAAAATATCTTTTCGCTATTCGGGCACCCTCACGCTATAATTAGCGACAACAGGACGCAATTTTGTAATCGGTCTTTCGAGGCTTTGATGCGGAAATATTCAATCAACCACAAACTTTCTACGCCCTATCATCCCCAAACGAATGGGCAAATTGAGATTTCCAATAGGTAGATCAAACAAATTTTGGAGAAGACGGTTTCTAAAAACCGTAAAGATTGGTCAACCAAATTGACGGATGCTCTTTGGGCATTTCGTACCGCTTATAAGACTGATCTTGGTATGTCTCCATACCGCCTAGTGTTTGGAAAGGCTTACCAGATTCCTGTCGAGATCGAACATAAAACAATGTGGGCTATTAAAGAGCTTAACTTCGATTTTGATCAAGCCTGCAGCTATCGGAAGCTGCAATTAAATGAGCTAAGCGAACTCCGCGATGAAGCTTACGATAATGCAGTTATAGTAAAGAACCAGACTAAAATGTTCCATGATAAAAACCTTTTTAGAAAAACCTTCACACCGGGACAACAAGTCCTTCTTTACGATTCCCGTCTCCATCTTCATCCGGGTAAGCTAAAATCTCGTTGGAAAGGACCTTTTATGGTGCGGTATGTATACCCGCACGGGGCAGTAGAAGTTGAAAATATTAAAAACGGTTCAATTTTTAAAGTAAATGGGCATAGATTGAAACCGTATTTTTCTGCTGACCCAGCGGAGGAGCTCCTGTTTTTACAGAAGCCGCTATATTATAACTAAATTTCCTCCGCCTCACCTCCATATTTCGGTAATATTTTCTCATTTTAAGAATGGAGGTGAGTGAAAAAGGACTTAACTGAATATTTTTGCGTGCCAAAGTACAAGTTTGGGGGTAGTTTTCATTTGACTATTATTTTACCCCTCTTAATTTCTCTCCTCAAGTCTACAGGTCTATGCATTCAAAGATGACATCAGTGATGACACTGCTGAAAACATGTTTGGGGGGAGGTTTGTATTCACTAAATTATCTTTTGGCACTTGGCACTATACAAATTTTTTTTTTGATAATAAAATATTATAAAGTGAAAAATTACATGTGAAAGATAGAAAAAGTTTAAGAAAAGCAAGAAAGTTAGATATTTTCTTAAACGAAACTAGTAATAAGTAGTTATGAGCCGTTGTCCCACGGGTTAGAAAGATGAAGGAAATTACTAATTTAAGAATAAAAATAATTCTGAAAAATAGTTCTTATTCTTGAGGCCAAACATCTGAATGTTGATACCCTACTATACACACTAGCACACATCTTGAAACTTGGGATAGTAGAGGATATCTTGAAATGCTCTTGTCTAAAAGACTTAGTATGAAGGAATATATATATATATATATATATATATATATATATATATATATAAGTGGTGAAGAAAAAATGAACATTAGTTTTTGTAATTACCAAGGCAGCATAAAAAAAATAGCGATGGTGCTTTATCACCTAGTGCCTTAGACCAACTGGTTTGGGAGCCACTGCTAAGTCTTATGTGTTGCAAGACGAGAAAATTACGCTTAAATATGCGAGCCCATTTTGTAATCGGTTGGTTAGTACCTCAAGAAGTATTAACGGTCGCATGAAGAATGTGCGGGCAATTTTATCGAAAATATTCACCAACTATAAAGTACTTTGGAAGATGGACAAGAGTATGATAGCTTGAATTGAATTCTCTAAGTGTAGAGATGTATTTTACACACACGTAGGGGTATATGATCGATGTTTGGATGAAAGATAGGGAGGAAGAATAAAGACGATGTTTTATTGAGAGATAATGTGATTTCTAATATCTTTTCATGACCATTAAGATATGGCTCATAGCAACTGAAAAGTTGGTATAGTTGGAAACTCTTATTTTCAAGTTATTTCTTTTATAGTTTTTATTTTTATATGTAAATTTCACTATCTTTCTTTTATTATAGGATTTTATGGATGTAATCCGCTGAAAACCCTCAAGAGACAATACTCCTCCTACTCGGGACACCTAAAAGTTTAACGGCTTGTTGCACACGCTCAGTGCAATCGTGTTGCCTACGAAAGTGTGCTACTTAGGTTTTTCTTTTTCTTTTTCTTTCTCTCTCTCTCTTGAATAAATTGTTTGCTCGGGACGATCAAAGTTAAGTTTGGGGGTATTTGTTCAGTCGAAAATACTGCATATTTGATATAACATTTTCCTTACTTTTTTAAAGGTGCTTATTATAAATATGAAACATATGAGGGTTTATCTGCAAAATATCTATTTTCATATGTTTATAAATTATAATTAACATTATGAAGGAAAATGTATGCATATAATATTTATATAATATTTTGATAATTTAAATATGCATATCATATCAAATATCCTTAACCAATATTCTCAAAATATAATATCATATCAAATGGTTATGATAATATCTCAAAAATACCAAATATTACTAACATTATTTATTGAGATATTGTGCAAGGTTTAGTTCAGGTTAGGAGATCGAGATATTGAGATGTCGGGAATCAAAAATATGCCGATAAAGTTAGATAAAATAGAAGAATTAATACTGACAGAGACTCAGAAAAGATATTAAGATTCCAGATATCTAGAAAATCTCCACGTGTCAACATTCCTTAGCCCTAGAAAAATGAAGCCAAGATTCAACTAAACGGCTGCGATTGCGCGAACAAACTGGCAATAATGCGGCGGATCCGCGGCAGGAAAGAAGATTTAGGGTTTGGGATTTTTAGGTTTGATTTGCAACAACAAACCCTGAATCTTGGGATCTTTAGTTTCTAGCTTTGGGGCTATATAAAGGACCGAGGGCTAAACCTAGAAATCATCAAACCGAAGAGATCACGAAGTTCAAGTTGACCAACGCATCCAGGTTGATCAATCGGTTGTTCATTTACCTCCTTCAAGATAGATCGAGAAGCAAGTTAGGGTTTTGTATTCCACTTTCCAAAGGAACAAAAAGTGTAATTGATCAAGTTGATTAATAAAGATAGTTGTTTTATTCTTATTGCATTTATTTTTTATTTACATCATGATCTCTATCCTTTCTTCTATCTCCATCATGCGCGAGTAAGTCACCGCTTGATAGGGTTCGTAGGATTAGGATAGATAAATGGAAGATGAAAAATTTCTTAACTTCTTTTATGTCTTATGAAGTTTATAAATTTTAGCAAAATAAATGTTAACATTCTAATCGGGCGCGCTATCAATTTATTGATAGTCTTGACCGCGATTTGAGATTAGATTAACAATTGTTTTGTTATGGGTTAGACTTGAATAAAGATCAATGAAAAAATAAGGGTCAATAGTGTGGAAACACTAATTTCTTCCAAAAACCCTAATCTTCATTCATCACTATCAATCTAGTTTTAAATCTATCAATAGATAAAAGGAGTCATTTTCATTAATCACCCATTACTACTAAATCCTAACGAACCTTATAAGCCCTCTTCTGATAATTTTTTTTTACATCTTTATTTAAACTAGATCTATTTTCTACATCCGTATTTTGACGTAGATCTAGAAACTATTCTCCACTATTCTTTATTTTTCTATTCTTCCACTTTTTCAACACGTCTAAAGTAAGATTGAAAGATTCAACGTTTCCATGAGAACGACCCGTACTCATCCCGGCTAGCTGCACATGACACCGTTATTGATTGCAGTTACTACACACTCTAAAATAGAAATCAATCAAAGGGACATCAAGAGTTCGAATTATGTCCAATTTAACAACAGTATGGGAATCAGGAAAGATTTTGTCCAGATTCGTCACTTAATCTTTTAACACAGTTTTCTATATTTTATTTCGATTTTAAGGAAATTGGTATAACTAATAAAAGTTAGGTATTTTGATATAGATATCCAAAACATTTGATTTTGCTCAATTTGGATATTGGTAGACCAAATTATGTGTCCTAGAAATTGATCGATAAAAGCAGTTTTTTGTTTTGAAAAAAGTGAATAAAAACAATGTAATCCTAAACCGTTGAGCGATTCGATCAGAAATTTTTCTATATATTGCATGTGAAAAATCTATCTATCAATCTACCTATTTTTCTCAGAATTTTATATAAAGGAAAATATAAGTTTACTCTTATATGATACTCGATACAAACACGATGTGGGTATTGCACAAAAATCTCACTAATTATAAAAATCGATCTTGGTTTTAGTTTCAAAACAAAATGCCTATATTTATTTCGAGTATAAACTATAGAAAAAGAATATGACATCAATAAATATGGTAAACAATAAAATTTATTTAACAAGTGGCAAATACATAAAATGGTCCAAAAATTTAACCTCATGCATCATCTATATTTTATTTGTTTTGCATTATATATATATATATATATATATATAATGTTTTATGATACGATTCATGTGTTCTCGCAACTACTAGTAATAAGCATTCATTTATAAATATAAAACGAGACAATTTCAATTCGTACACAATTACGAACCAATTATGTGTATATATATATACGAACCAATTTAACCTCTGTGTTTTTCACCGATCTGTACCATTCACTTTAATCTACTTGTATTAGATAGGTTGTGTATAAAATTTCATTACATTTAGAGATCTCTAACACATCCATCAAGCGACCTTGTTTTTCATGCATCGTAAAGCCGTCAATTTTTTAGTCTATTTGATGGATCAGTTAGACACAAGTCGGTATCGTCACCGGACTTGTCTATCCGACGATAGCCTCGCGTTACTAGCGAGACATTTTTTAAGAGCTTTTTCGTGTTCTTCTTTAAGAATTCTAGATGAAAAAGGAGAAGGAAATGAATAATATTTGTGCGGAAAAAAAGGAAAGAAGTTGTTCTTCTCTCACATTTTTTTAAAGGAATAAGAAGGAATGAGTAAGATGAATATATAAAATTTATATCATATTAATTCAAATTGATATGAATTCATAATGAAAGTTAAGAAGAAATTGAAAGGGTCACCATTCATTTAGGAGGTAAAGAAAATGAAAGGTGTCATTTGTAGGTTATGAGAGGTTAAAAAAATGATAAAAATAATTGCAAGTCCCAGGATTCAAACATGCAGCCTATAGAATAACAAATCAAAGACTTAATCAATACGCTACAAGGTAACTCTTACATAGAAATAAATATATCCAGAGATTCAAAAGAAAATAATTTAAAAGTTAAACGAAATAAATCATTTTCTTAAACTATTTTTTTTTCTTTCAAACAAAATAAATTCTCTTTCCAAAATTTTCCTTTTAAAACAAAACAGATTAAATTCTTTATTTTAAACAGATCATACTAGATCTTTTAAAAATCTTTCAAAACCTTGTCTTTTTTATAAAACATGTTATTTCGAAACAAGTATATTTTTATTTATTAAAAAAACATTGTAGTAAAAACAAGATTGTTACAAATTCATTATCTATCAACTTAAATAAAAGCATAGAGAATACATTCATCACAATAACATATCAATCAATGAAGAAAGTATAAATTATATGATTATTCCAATTCCTTATCAATTAACAAAATCAAATAGCAATAAAATCAAATAATATGTTATAATTAATATAGCAATAGTTAGATCCACCCTTATACTTAATAGACACAAAGGTTTACAATATATAATTTATCTTATTTTGTCGGTATAGCCCAATCTACCCTATTTTAACTGGATTGAATATGAATAATAAAGATACAATAAAGATACGGTCTTACATTCCATAGTTAATTCTCATGATCGTCAATCATTCATTAAACTAACTAGTTTGTAGGTAATATTACCTTTTCCTAAATAAATCTTATGGTTGTTAATCATCCATTGATCTAATTAGTTTTTCAGTATAATATGAAAAAGAACTTAACTTTATTATAAACATCTATTATGAAGCATATAGAAAAGAATAGAACTAATAAATCATACACCAATCATAGAAAGAATAATTCACAAACCCTAGATAGAAAATTAGATATTCATAATAGAAGAGAAAGAATAACCAAATAAAGCAAACATTATATTAAAAATAACTTTGATCTCTCCCAAAAACTAAAACAAATAACCCATAGAGAGATGAAACTCGAGTATACTGCAGTATATGTAAGCTATTCGAAAATTCCAAAAGCATTTTACAGAAGATACACAAAGATACAAAAGTCTCTCAAAATCTCGACCTCTAACTCTGTCACGCCCCGCTTCCCAAAATACGGAATACAAGGGGTTAACAAGGCCAGTAATGCTCCTACGGTCAAGGAAATATCCTGCCGTAGTCACACTTCGGCTTCTAGCTTTAAGTGGTAATCAGTAAATAATGCGCAGGTAAAGAGAAATGCAGTAACTGGAACAAACAATATAAAGAACTGACCTGATGGGAAACAAAAGGGTATAACCCTGGATGGTAAATCAAGATGTCCGTGATATACGTCTAGTCCTGGTCCAGGCTAAATCTTCTCCTCACACTGAGCATGCATACTCAGGTCGTCAGAGCGACACAATAGCAATATAATATGTATAAACAAGTGATAACTCTAACAGTGATAATAAATATATATAACAGTAAATCAATGACGGTATAGGTATGAACATGTAGTAATCGATGCAGTGGAACAATAAAAGCAGTAAAATGATATGCCAAGTATGTCAACACAGTAAGTATGTATATCGATGCTATCATCCCTATCAGTATCTAAGTCTCACTGTACAGGTCACTAAACCTATCGTCAGTCCAAGTGTGAGAGTCAACCACTCGCGAGTGTCCTCCACCCAAGGGTAGAACCCAAGGGCAAGGGACCACGGGCCCAACATGTAACTCACGGTAATAATCATGTACCTTGTAAATCTCCATATATATAAGCCGGCAAGGGACTCCCGAGATTCTGTTGAACTCACACTCAAACTACCCCACACCCCGTGGTCTACATCAAACGCTACCCATAACCCTAAATACCAATCGGTCTGTGACAAGTCTGCGCGAGAACTGGAGGCAGGACCTCCATCAAGCACGTCACGACTAATACCTAAGATAAATGGCAGTGTCTGGTGCCTTATCTGTGACACCCGTGCAAGAGCTTCCATAAGTGTCCCATACCACTTATAGTCATACGTACACGTGTCCCACAGACGTCGACAATGCAATAGAATAATAAGGTTCACTGATTGTGTACAAGTACGTGTCACTTCCACTTATTCACTGATACACGAACACTAACGTACTTGCCACAATCATCACTAATACCTAACACTGGGTAATGCACGTTATCACTAGGTTATCAATGCAGTGACATGTGTATGATATGATGCGTGAACAGTATGTAAAGCATGATTAGGGTGTCATGAATCAATAATCTACCACTTGCATAATTTATCATAAATCAAACGTGTACAATTTGGCGAAATGATAAACAGGTAATAATTAGTATGTTTAGTTATCTATCCATCGAATTTAGTTTCATGTCAGTCGGGTTCCAGGATCACTAATTATAGCCATTTCATTTTAAGCGTTCACGGCGGGAAATCCGGTTTCAGAATCGGAAGTCCGTTTCACAACGCATTTTAATCCTAGTTGAGATCAAAATTTAGCGATGCTACAGTTGAATGAAATCTAGAGTTTTCAGTAAGGTTTTCAACTCAATAGACGGATCTTCCATCGCGTCTGTACGTCAGGAGATATACACTGTTTAATACTAGTATATCAATTCTGATTCTGTTGGGACTGTTATGCGTCCCGATCTTTTAAATTACAGGTTAAATAGAAAATGTTGACGAAACAGGGTGAAACCACTTGTATTATCTAGATAACAGATTCATCTTTAATAAAAAGTGGAGTTCCATAACCTACGAGTTAAGGAAACCGTGTGGTACGCATTACGGGACAGCACACAGTAAACAGAGTCGCTCTGGACTGCAGTCCAGAGTCGCACTCCGATCCAAATATTGACACAGTTTGAGTACAGAAACAATTTGAAACTTGCATAGGGTCATAGTTCGTCGAGTCGGCTTCGATTTGAGCCCTCTAACGCATCATTACAGTATGTATATAATTTATGGTAATTTTAACGGTTTTCAGGTACAAGAAAATTCCAGTTTTACGAGTAAACTTGGGGGTAGTCGTTTTAGTCGTTAACGGTCATATTTTCCAGCGAAACTTGCACAAGATATTCATCACTACAAGGGCTAATATAAACCATCCAGTTCCGTCAAATTTGATAAGTATTCTCATTGGGAACACACATCGAACAGGTATGGCACATAATTGATCTAAATTTATAACTTTATGATCTATGTAATCTAAGATTGTAACTTGAGTATATAGCATGTAAGCAAGTAAAATACTTGCCTGAAGACGTTTTGGGGCACACGGCAGCGGCAACGACCGAGACAACAGTGATTGACGACGTATGAAAGTGCTCGATGCAATGCCAGAGCTAGATGGTTGTGTTGATTTGGATTCAATCGACGGCGGAGCTGCTGGCGACGACAGTGGTAGTGCTCTGGCCGTGGAAGGAATACTCTTTGGTGATGAGGCAGTGGTTGGCGTCGTAAGCGGCGGAGGCAACAGCGGCTTCAATTTGTTCGACGTTGTGTGGTGATCTCGACACGGCTTGTGGAGTGTGCGATGGTGGTGCTGGGTTGATATCTCGGTGCTAGGGACGACGGCTTGCAGCAGGTGGCCGGAGCAGTGGTGTCGGGGAGTTGGAGTTCGAGCGAGAGGTGCTCGGTGGGTTTTGGGGTATTGGGTGGTGGTTGCAATGAGGTGGAGGTTGCTGGCGAGGCAAGGGTGGTGAAAAGGTTAGTAGTGGTGTGCCGGCGAGATGGCTATGGTGGCCTCGTCGGTGAGGCGATGGGGTCGGCCGGAGTTGAGCTCGGCAAGATGGGTTGAAGGGAAGTTGATGATGTCGGTGAAGGAAGAGTTGTTGGCGGCAACGATGATGATGATGGTGTCGGGGTCGCACGATGGTCGGAGGTGGAAGGCGGCTGTGGGGAGGAGCTCGGGTTAGTGAAGGTGATGGGAGTTGGAGCCGGCGGTAGTTTAGGGGTGTGGTGGAGGAGATCGTGTTAGAAAGGAGAGCAGCGGGAAGAAGGTGCAAGTGGAGCTCGGGGCAGGCGATGGAAGAAGATGAGGTGCGGAGACGTCGGCGAGCGACGAAGGCAGTGGGTGCGCGGGTTCGAGCGAGGAGCGGGAAGGGAAAGAAGAGAGAGGGAGAGGAGACGTGTCAACTAGGAGAGGTCGAGGCGTGCGTCGTGGGTAACGCTCGCGAGCGGGGCACGGCGTGTGTCGGGCGGCGACGTGGGCGCAACGGCAGAAAATGCGTAACGGCAGAACGCGCGGGAAATTATGGGAACTTGGGGAGAAGAAGGGTTAGAGTAGTGGGCCGGGTCGGGTAGGAGCAGCGTGGGCTTGGGCCAGGAGAAGGGATTTAAGAAAAAATTTGAAGAGGAAGGAAGGAGTGGGCCGACCCGCGAATAAATCAAAGAATAATTAATAAAAAGGAATGGGGAATGGGCCGTAGGGAATTAATAAAATAAAAGGGAAAAATAGAGTTGGGCTTGGTTGAATTTAAACAATGATTTAATTTTATTTGATTTTCCCTTGGGCTGAATGAGGATGATTGGCTAGGGCTTAAGGATTTTAATTTAAAACTAGTGGGCTGAAGGAATATATAAGGGAAATTTGAGGAGAGAAGAGGGAATGGGCTCGGCTGAAAAGGCTGGGAGATTTTTAAGAATTAGACTAAGTTTATTATAAGAATGGGCTGAGGGAAAAATTAGGGTTTTGAGTTTAAATAAAAATATGAAAAGAGATGGGCGTATATAAATTGAGGTTTATATAAATGGGACAAGAACATGAGGAATTGGGATTAGGTTCTGAGAAAGGAGAGGGGAAGAACTAAAATAGATTGGGAGTTTTAAAATAATAATTAATTATAAATAAAATTTTATTGGTTAAAAAGAAATACGGATACAGGCGTATATAAATGAACCGGGTATTACAAACTCGATCAAAAACCTGCCCAAATCTTCCCTTTTTCGGCCCTTGCCGAATTCTAATATAGTTAGGACTTTAGATTTTCTCCATAGCTTTATCTCGACTTAAAGAATCTTAATGTATCGATCAAATAGTTTTAAAATAACTTAGAAAACTCATATAGTGAAAATAAGAAACATGGAACAAAATATGCGCGGTGTAAGGTTGCGCTACTGAAAATGAGAATAATAATAATGTACTTAAAATACATAAAACGGAGTAATCAATAACACGCCCTCTTTGATAAATACAAAAAAATAATGAAAACTAAATTTTCGAATAACACTGTCCCTAAATATAGTTAGGGTAAAAGGAAGAACACAAATAGGTATAGGGCTAGCTAGGGTGATGATTACAAGGAAGTGTGGCTCATTCAGGAGGTCGGAGTGTGGCGGCTTTAGGCTGAAGGTTAAGGAGATTGAGATCGGGTCAGCACAGGAGGTGAGGATGAGCAACAAAGGACTACAAGGGAAAGGTATGGGGAGGGCAACGGTCGATACATTTTGTGAATCAAAATTTTTCGAAGGGTCAGTCAAATTGGAAATTTTATTATCAACATCCCCTGCCAGAAGGATTTCAAACGAGGCATATACGAAGGATGAAAGATGGCCTATTCCAAAGATCAGGGTGCGGTACTTGTTAATCTCAGTGAGGGTTAAAACAATACAAGGAGTAGGGGTGGACGGACAGTGGTCTCAGCAGGAAAATAAGTGGATATGAGAAATAATCAAGCATCAGGTGAACCAAGAGGATCGAAAGATTAGCGAACTCAGCAATTTATTTCATTCCAGAAAATTCTGAACAAAGCATTCTCAAAAAAACGAAAGGTGGCCCTAAACTATACACAGATTTATTTGGCCAGATAAGACAACATCTAAAAGAATTCCCGTCAGTCGCGGTTGTGGAGATTCAGCAGGTTGCGGTAGGCTCGCGCACTCAGGTAGGGGCGTCCATTCCCATATCGCCTCGCAGGGATCGCCATTGGGAGTTCTTCCACCGCAGGGTCTTGATCTTCTGGTCCTTCTTTCTCGGCTAGAGCTTTTTCATCGAGGTCTGATTCCATGTGATTTTCTTCTTCTGGATTTTCCTTCATGGGATTTTCCTCAACTGGATTTTCTTCTATCGGGTCTTCATCGGGATCTTCCTCTATTGGGTTCTCTTCAGGTTCTCCTTCCTCTTCGTCGGAATCGCTTATCATATCAAACTCTGGGGCGGCTGCTCCTTCATCTTCGGAATCGCTGTTCCCGAAAATGGCCTGGGGATCGTTGATCTCATCATCAGAACTCATCAGCGTGCGGTCTAAGGAAACGCATGACTGTGTATCCTCATCAAGATGCGGCGCTGCTCCAGGGTGGGCCATGGCCTGCGGTTATAATGAATAGTATGAATAAGGGAAAGGACAAGAGAATGATACATATATTACGATTCAAGTTTTAATGCATTCAACTAAAAAGTTCTACGGATACAAGATTTCAAACAGAAAGAAACATTTATAAGAGGATGACAACATTATTACTGAAACTAGAAAACATGAAAATTCTTCTTTGATTGCTAGACCGCTGTATTCTCGTCACGCGAGTTGAATCTTGCGTTAGGTCCGCTTTATCCTCGAAGTTCGAACTACGCAATAATCATCACTTGGTAGAAGTGGGGAGTGTGGACGAGTCTCCTGCTTGTAGCTCTTTCCTTTTTGGGCAACCGTTGATGAGATATTCGTTGGATCCGCAAATCAGATATTTCCCTTAGGCGCGGCGACAATCCCCCTGAAGATGTCCTGGCCTCTTACAGTACCCACAGCATGGGGTCTTCTGCTGCTTCTGTCGCGGGGAAACAAATTGGCGCTTCATCTTCTTCTCTTTTCCTCGTCTAACATGAATCCCTTTATGATTGGAGACTCCCGCTGGTGCCTGATTCACTTACCTTCTCAGTCCTTCAGTTAACAAGTTGTTCGTTTGCTCCTGGGCTTCCTTCAGACCTTGTAGTACACTCAGAATCTCAACAGTCTGATTATGGGGAGGGGGGGGTGGAGATAGAGGAAGAGTCGTTGGAAGACATGATCCTCATACAATAATTTTGAAAATGATATAAGGCACAATTTATAGTATGGATTTGGCAAGGAATCAAGAACATCGGATGTGATGAGATTTATTACAAGTGGAAATCAACTGTAGAATTCTAAGTCACTTAAACAGAGTACGGTAGTGCAATTGCAACCACGTAACCTTGCCGAGTCACCTGAAACCCTAGCGAACGGATATCAGAACACTCAATGTGAATATGGATCAAGGATATCAAGTTTACAATCTAGACCAAGGAATGTCTTAGATTGCCAAGCTATACACGGAAAACTGCAATCCCAATCGAAGCAAAACCTGGGCTCTGATACCAACTAAACCATGTCACGCCCCGCTTCCCAAAATACGGAATACGAGGGGTTAACAAGGCCAGCCATGCTCCTACGGTCAAGGAAATATCCTGCCGTAGTCACACTTCGGCTTCTAGCTTTAGGTGGTAATTAGTAAATAATGCGCAGGTAAAGAGAAATGTAGTAACTGGAACAAACAATATAAAGAACTGACCTGATGGGAAACAAAAGGGTATAACCCTGGATGGTAAATCAAGATGTCCGTGATGTACGTCTAGTCCTGGTCCAGGCTAATTCTTCTCCTCACACTGAGCATGCATACTCAGGTCGTCAGAGCGACACAATAGCAATATAATATGTATAAACAAGTGATAACTCTAACAGCAATAATAAATATATATAACAGTAAATCAATGATGGTATAGGTATGAACATGTAGTAATCGATGCAGTGGAACAGTAAAAGCAGTAAAATGATATGCCAAGTATGTCAACACAGTAAGTATGTATATCGATGCTATCATCCTTATCAGTCTCTAAGTCTCACTGTACAGGTCACTAAATCTATCGTCAGTCCAAGTGTGAGAGTCAACCACTCGCGAGTGTCCTCCACCCAAGGGTAGAACCCAAGGGCAAGGGACCACGGGCCCAACATGTAACTCATGGTAATAATCATGTACCCTGTAAATCTCCATATATATAAGCCGGCAAGGGACTCCCGAGATTCTGTTGAACTCACACTCAAACTACCCCACACCCCGTGGTCTACATCAAACGCTAACCATAACCCTAAATACCAATCGGTCTGTGACAAGTCTGCGCGAGAACTGGAGGCAGGACCTCCATCAAGCACGTCCCGACTAATACCTAAGATAAATGGCAGTATCTGGTGCCTTATCTGTGACACCCGTGCAAGAGCTTCCATAAGTGTCCCATACCACTTATAGTCACACGTACACGTGTCCCACAGACTTCGACAATGCAATAGAATAATAAGGTTCTTTGATTGTGTACAAGTACGTGTCACTTCCACTTATTCACTGATACACGAACACTAACGTACTTACCACAATCATCACTAATACCTAACACTGGGTAATGCACGTTATCACTAGGTTATCAATGCAGTGACATGTGTATGATATGATGCGTGAACAGTATGTAAAGCATGATTAGGGTGTCATGAATCAATAATCTACCACTTGCATAATTTATCATAAATCAAACGTTTACAGTTTGGCGAAACGATAAATAGGTAATAATTAGTATGTTCAGTTATCTATCCATCGAATTTAGTTTCATGTCAGTCGGGTTCCAGGATCACTAATTATAGCCATTTCATTTTAAGCGTTCACGGCTGGAAATCCGGTTTCAGAATCGGAAGTCCGTTTCGCAACGCAATTTAATCCCAGTTGGGATCAGAATTTAGTGACGCTACAGTTGAATGAAATCTAGGGTTTTTAGTAAGGTTTTCAATGCAATAGACGGATCTTCGATCGCATCTGTACGTCAGGAGATATACACTGTTTAATACTAGTATGTCAATTCTGATTCTGTTGGGACTGTTATGCGTCCCGATCTTTTAAATTACAGGTTAAATAGCAAATGTTGACGAAACAGGGTGAAACCACTTGTATTATCTATATAACAGATTCATCTTTAATAAACAGCGGAGTTCCGTAACCTACGAGTTAAGGAAACAGTGTGGTACCCATTACGGGACAGCACACAGTAAACAGAGTCGCTCTGGACTGCAGTCCAGAGTCGCACTCCGATCCAAATATTTACACAGTTTGAGTACAGAAACAATTTGAAACTTGTATAGGGTCATAGTTCGTCGAGTCGGATTCGATTTGAGCCCTCGAACGCATCATTCCAGTATGTATATAATTTATGGTAATTTTAACGGTTTTCAGGTACAAGAAAATTCCAGTTTTACGAGTAAACTTGGGGGTAGTCGTTTTAGTCGTTAACGGTCATATTTTACAGCGAAACTTGCACAAGATATTCATCACTACAAGGGCAAATATAAAACATCCAGTTCCGTCAAATTTGATAAGTATTCTCATTGGGAACACACATCGAACAGGTATGGCACATAATTGATCTAAAATTGTAACTTTATGATCTATGTAATCTAAAATTATAATTTGAGTATATAGCATGTAAGCAAGTAAAATACTTGCCTGAAGACGTTTTGGGGCACACGGCAGCGACAACGACCGAGACAACAGTGATTGACGACGTATGAAAGTGCTCGATGCAATGCCAGAGCTAGATGGTTGTGTTGATTTGGATTCAAACGACGGCGGAGCTGCTGGCGACGACAGTGGTAGTGCTCTGGTCGTGGAAGGAATGCTCTTTGGTGATGAGGCAGTGGTTGGCATCGTAAGCGGCGGAGGCAACAACGGCTTCAATTTGTTCGACGTTGTGTGGTGATCTCGACACGGCTTGTGGAGTGTGCGATGGTGGTGCTGGGTTGATATCTCGGTGCTAGGGACGACGGCTTGCCGGCGACGGCGTGCAGCAGGTGGCCGGAGCAGTGGTGTCGGGGAGTTGGAGTTCGAGCGAGAGGTGCTCGGTGGGTTTTGGGGTATTGGGTGGTGGTTGCAATGAGGTGGAGGTTGCTGGCGAGGCAAGGGTGGTGAAAAGGTTAGTAGTGGTGTGCCGGCGAGATGGCTATGGTGGCCTCGTCGGTGAGGCGATGGGGTCGGCCGGAGTTGATCTCGGCAAGATGGGTTGAAGGGAAGTTGATGATGTCGGTGAAGGAAGAGTTGTTGGCGGCAACGATGATGATGATGGTGTCGGGGTCGCACGATGGTCGGAGGTGGAAGGCGGCCGTGGGGAGGAGCTCGGGTTAGTGAAGGTGATGGGAGTTGGAGCCGGCTGTAGTTTAGGGGTGTGGTGGAAGAGATCGTGTTAGAAAGGAGAGCAGCGGGAGGAAGGTGCAAGTGGAGCTCGGGGCAGGCGATGGAAGGAGATGAGGTGCGGAGACGTCGGCGAGCGACGAAGGCAGTGGGTGCGCGGGTTCGAGCGAGGAGCGGGAAGGGAAAGAAGAGAGAGGGAAAGGAGACGTGTCAACTAGGTGAGGTCGAGGCGTGCGTCGTGGGTAACGCTCGCGAGCGGGGCACGGCGCGTGTCGGGCGGCGACGTGGGCGCAACGGCAGAACACGCGTAACGGCAGAACGCGCGGGAAATTATGGGAACGTGGGGAGAAGAAGGGTTAGAGTAGTGGGCCGAGTCGGGTAGGAGCAGCGTGGGCTTGGGCCAGGAGAAGGGATTTAAGAAAAAATTTGAGGAGGAAGGAAGGAGTGGGCTGGCTCGCGAATAAATCAAAGATTAATTAATAAAAAGGAATGGGGAATGGGCCGTAGGGAATTAATAAAATAAAAGCGAAAAATAGAGTTGGGCTGGGTTGAACTTAAACAATGATTTAATTTTATTTGATTTTCCCTTGGGCTGAATGAGGATGATGGGCTAGGGCTTAAGGATTTTAATTTAAAACCAGTGGGCTGAAGGAATATATAAGGGAAATTTGAGGAGAGAAGAGGGAATGGGCTCGGCTGAAAAGGTTGGGAGATTTTTAAGAATTAGACTAAGTTTATTATAAGAATGGGCTAAGGGAAAAATTAGGGTTTTGAGTTTAAATAAAAATATGAAAAGAGATGGGCGTATATAAATTGAGGTTTATATAAATGGGACAAGAACATGAGGAATTGGGATTAGGGTCTGAGAAAGGAGAGGGGAAGAACTAAAATAGATTGGGAGTTTTAAAATAATAATTAATTATAAATAAAATTTTATTGGTTAAAAAGAAATACGGATACAGGCGTATATAAATGAACCGGGTATTACAAACTCGATCAAAAACCTGCCCAAATCTTCCCTTTTTCGGCCCTTGCCGAATTCTAATATAGTTAGGACTTTAGATTTTCTCCATAGCTTTATCTCGACTTAAAGAATCTTATTCCACGCGTGATTTTTGATAATTTCCACTCTTGGCTCTATTTTCGTTTAAAGAAGTCCACATCCAACACACATAACGTGCCTTTTGTGCACTTTTCCCCTTTAGCCCTATAATCTGCAACACTCAACAAAACATATCCGGAGTAGCATAAAATAGAAAAAATTAAGATAAATATGGCTATATAAATGTAAATTAAAATGCACCAATCAACTACATTTTCATATACCGAATAAAATCTTTTTATAATTATTTGGAGTGATTAAATTATTTTCTAAGTTGTTTTAATAGAAAATTTTGGAAAAAGGTTGCTTTGAGTTTGTAAACGATTAATATAATTTTTGGAAGAGAGAAAAAAATTTAAATACTATTTTTAGTATTTCTTAAGATTTATTTAGAAAGGGGCACTTTGAAGAAAAAGAATTATTTTTGAGGTGAAAATGGTTGAAAATGAGTAAACATTGATTCAGAATTTTCCTATAAAATTTTTATATTTTCAAGGTAATTAGAAGTTGTTAATATATGAATCTTTTTGTGTTTTGATTATTTTACTAAACCATATTTCAAATATATTATATGATTACTAACCATGTCATATTAGTCAAAATGCTACACAACTGGTATTAGAACACTCAATATCACAACTGACATCTCAATAAAAGTTTCGGCAAGACTCAGACGTACTCAATACGCATTTAAAGGCTATAAACGAAGAAGTCGCAGATCAAAGACATTAAAAACTTTTTCACTTTATTTGAGTCTAGAGTCAAGTTGATTTCAAATGATTAGAATAAATTTTTTTAATTCTATTTCAATTCCCAAACATCAAAATCTATTTTTAAAAATCTTTTAAAATTCAAAGTCCTGTATCTGAAAAATATCATATATAAACGTCTATGATGGACGTCTATTACAGATTTTGAATTTTTTCAAAATTTGAATTTTGGTGGGATTTTTGAATTTCTAACGGCTACCAACTGCCAATAACCGTCCTACCTTTCAGGGGCAGTTGTAATAACTGTCCTAACTGATCCATATCACTTACCTATATATAGAACAAGTTTTTAATGAGTTTTCACTAACTTTTTTTTACCCAATTTTCATTTTCTTTACTCTCAACTAGTGTTTGTGAAAACTATGTCTCTCTTGTTCTCAAGTTTTTACTAATTCTTTTCATAGAGAATAGATCTTTCTAGTACTATTAGACTTTTCTATCTTTTTAGGAAAGAAATATCTATAACGTTTTGAAGAAATAATTGTTTATAAAACTTGTTTAATCTTGAAAACTTCTTCGATTTTGATTTTAAACTTTTGTTAATCTCCAAAATATAATCCTCCATCTGCTTGAATCAAAATTTTGATTCATCTTTTGAGATCGTTATGATTGTTAGATTATCGGAAAAGGCCTAGGTGTTCACTGCTTACAAGTGTAAAAGTTTGGATCTGAGGCTGGGTAAAAGATCCGTTTTCTTCACCCGCAAGGGGTCACTGGATAGTGTGTTGAATCCTGAGCAGAAGTTCTCAGGCGGGGATTAGCCACTAGGTTGGTGAATCTTGATAACAATCCTCCGTGTCAAGTTACTTTTCTGCACTTCTGTGATTGTTTCTGTGATTGTTATAGTTTAGTACTTTTATAGTCCGCTGCATAATTTCTATATTTGCAAAATTACGCTGAGTTTGCCATAAAGGCTTATTCACCCCCCTCTGAGGCTATTTTCAATCGGTATTAGAGCAAGATTACTCTGTTTGTAAGATTAAGCTCTTGAGTTTCTGATCCTACGACAAATCAAATGGAAGGACAAGCCATCAATCGTCCTTCTCTATTCAATGGTACAAACTATCAGTTCTGCAAGACAAAGATTAAGGTTTTCCTTCAATGTATAGTCTAGAAGTTCTAGAGATCATTGAAAAACTCTTTGTTGCCCCTGCCATAAATCCATTATCTGAAGCCGACAAGAGTTTGTTGACATTAAATGTCAAGGTGATGAATGCACTTCATTGCTCGTTGAATTTAGGATAATTCAATAGAATCTCTATGTGTCAAACTGCCAATGAGATTTGGACCACTCTCTAGACTGCCCATGAAGGAACCGGTCAAGTTAAAGAGAGTAAAATCAACTGTCTTATGCACGAGTATGAGATGTTCCAAATGAGAGACGATGAATCCATCGACTCCATGTATTCTAGGTTCAACAATGTCATTACCGAAATTTTCAATTTAGAAAAGAAATTTGATGATAAAGAAAGTTTTATAAGTTGCTGAGATCGCTTATGATGTCATAGCAACCTAAGATCACTGCTATCGAAGAGGGTAATGATATGACAATGTTGAAGGTTGATACCCTTATAGGAAAACTAAAGACCTATGAGATGCAATTAGGGGATCTCAAACAAAAATAGGAGAAGGACATCCAAAAGAAAAATATCGTGCTAAAGGCAACCACCAAGTCAAAGCAAAAGGAATTATCAAGTGATGATGACAATGACGATGAAGAAATGGCCAATATTGCTAGATACTTCAGGTAGTATCTGAAGTCCAGAAAATCCCCCCGAAGAAAGGTACGTATAAGTCTAATAGGAATTTTATTACTAACAAAACTTTGCATTGTTTTGAATGCAATAAGGAAGGCCATTTAAAGTCAGTATGTCTGACTTTCAATAAGAACACGCGGAAGTCAAAGAAGGAATCAGAAAAACGGTCATTTCAAGTAATTTGGGACTATACTGATTCTAACGACTCGGGAACCGAAGAAGTTGCCAACATGTGCTACATAGTGCAAGACAATGAAGTAACTGACAATGACTTTGATATAGAATATCTCAGTAAAGTAGATTTGCTAAGTTTTTGTCATTATCTTAAAGAAAATTATGATAAATTAAACTCTAAGTATAAGAATTTATCATCTAAATTATCTACCAGGAAGAATTTAAAGTATAAATTAGAAAATTCAACTCAAGAAATTAAAGGAAATCAAGTTAGAAATTAAAAATTTAAATAACAAAATAAAAACCATAACTTTAACTAAAGAAAAATTAAAAGAAACTAACAAAACTTTAAATTTTGAAATATTTGACCTTAAAAGAAAATTAGAATTAAAGGACAAAATGCTTTTGGATTTTACCAAAAGTAAAGATAACTTAGATATTATGTTAGGGAAATCTATAAAATATTGTAAGAAAGAAGGTATAACTTACGACAAATATTCAGAATTAGTCCCTAAAACCAAGCTTACTATTATAAATATGGTAATAAATATGCTAACTCCACGTGTGCTTATTGTTGCATGTTAGGACATATGTTACAATATTGTCATATTAAAAAAAGTCTACGTATAAGTATCATTTTACTTCTAAAACTAATTCAAATCAACCTAAGATGATGTGGGTACTAAAAGTAACACTCTCATTTTCCTGTATTACAGGATTTCCAAAGATGCAACAGTCGATGGATCCTTGATAGCGATTGCTCGAGACATATGAATGGAAACGTTCAAAACTTTGAGACGCTATCAAGAAAAAAAGTGGCAACGTCACTTTTGGAGACAATAACAAAGGGAAGATCATCGGTAAGGTGATATTTGCTTTAATAATATATCTAATACAACTATTATAAAAGACATATTATACGTAGAGAACCTAAAACATAATCTATTTAGTGTAAACCGGTTTTGTGACAAAGGATATAACGTTATTTTTGAAAAGGACATTTGCAAAATTATATATGATAATAAAATAGTTTTAACTGGTAAAAGATACCACAATATTTAAAAATCCTGATATTAAATGTCTAATGGTAAACAATGAAATAGATTTTTTACTTTGGTATAGGAGATTAAGTCATTTCTCAATGGATATTTTATCCAAAATCACAAGGAATAATCTAGTCAAAGGCATTCCCAATATAAAATTCATAAAAGATAAATTGTGTGTTGCCTGCCAAAGAGGAAAACAATTTAAATCTTCATTTAAACTTAAGAATTATGTTTCAACTGACACTCCACTCCAGTTGCTTCATATGGATCTTTTTAGTCCTAGTCACAATTTGAGTCTAGGAGGAAAATTTTATGCATACGTAATTATAGATGATTACTCAAGATTTACTTGGGTGTTCTTCTTAAAAACTAAAGATGATATTTTAAATACTTTTAAAATGATTTCTAAACAAATTCAAAATGAAATGAACTTAAGAATATCAAGAATATGAAGTGATCATGGCAGAGAATTTGAAAACTAAGTATTCGAACAATACTGTAATAAGAAAGGTTTCAAATATGAATTCTCGTGTGTCAGAACTCCACAACAAAATGGATTTGCTGAAAGGAAAAATCGTTCCTTACGAGAAATGACACGTACCATACTCAATAAAAATAACGTACCTAAATACCTATAGGCTGAAGCAATTAACACTTCATGCTCTATAATAAATAAGGTAATAATTAGAAAATATCTAAATAAAACACCATATGAACTATTATATGGTAATATACCCAATGTTCAATACTTTAAAGTTTTTGGTTGTGAGTGCTATATACTTAATACCCTAGATAATTTAGGAAAGTTCGACTCTAAATGCAATGAAGGTGTATTTTTGGTTACTCTATGACCAACAAAGCCTATCACGTTTATAATAAACAAACTTTAACAATTCAAGAATGCATGCATGTCCAATTTGATGAAACCAATTCTTTAAAACCTAAAACCATTCTGGATGATGATGATCCAATCTTAATAAAAGGTTCAGATAACCCATCTTCTAACAGAGAAGTTGAAACCGATCAAATAGAGCAACAAAAGAAAGTAATTGATACTTCTCTTCCAAAAAATTGGAAATTAAAAAAAAACCATCCTAAGAACCTAATTATAGGAGATATAGATAAATGAGTGGTTACTGGATCATCAACGTTTAACTTGTGCATCAACTCAACCTTTATTTCAGTTATAGTACCGATTTTTTTTTAAAGAAACTGAGAATGACGAGTATTGGATAGAAGAAATGCAAGAAGAGTTAAACCGGTTTGAAAAAAATAAAGTTTGGAAATTAGTTCCAAAACCCGAAGATAGACCAATTGTTGGTACAAAATGGGTTTTCAGAAACAAGTTAGATGAGTCAGGAAATATCATAAGAAACAAAAAACGTCTAGTTGCTAAAGATTATAATCAAATCGAAGGAATTGATTATGATAAAACTTAAGCACCCATCGCAAGACCCGAAGCTATTAAGATATTGTTAGGCTTCGCTTGTTTTAAGAACTTTAAAGTATTTCAAATGGAAGTCAAAAGTGCGTTCTTGACTGGTAAGATAGAAGAAGAAGTATACCTAGAATAACCTCCAGGTTTTGAAAACCATTAACATCCTGAATATGTATACAAGTTAGAAAAGGCATTGTACGGTCTTAAACAGGCTCCTAGAGCTTGGTATGAAAGACTAAGTACATTCCTTTTGAAAATTGGATATCTAAAGGGTATAGTTGATAAGACCTTGTAAACTAAAATGCATGGAAAAGATATCATAGTCGTTCAAATTTATATCGATGATATAATTTTTTGTTCTACTAACGAGCAACTTTGATAAGAATTCTCAAAGTCAATATAGGATGAGTTTGACGGGAGAATTAAACTTCTTTCTCAGACTTCAAATCAAACAAAGTCAAGAAGGACTATTCATTTCTCAAGCCAAGTACACTAAAGAACTTATCAAAATTTCAGCTTAGAGGATGCAAAGACACGCGAGACCCTGATGGCAACAACTAATAAAATAATCAAGCATGAATATGGAAAAGCGGTAGATATACGACTCTACCGAAGTATGATTGGTAGTTTATTGTATTTGATTGCAAGTAGACCGGATATTATGTATAACATGTGTCTGTGTGCTCGATTCCAAGCAGATCCTAGATAATCACATTTAAACCGTATATCAGTTTTTGAAACATCCCTAATCCATTCTATAAATAGAATTGCACACACTTTGATTTATAGGACAAAGTGTGCCTATATATAGGACAAGTTTCTAAAGAGTTTTCACTAAAATTTTTACCCGATTTTCATTTTCTTTACTCTCAAGTGTTTGTGAAAACTCTGCCTCTCTTGTTCTCAAGTTTTTACTAATTCTTTTCAGAGAGAAGAGATCTTTCTAGCACCATTAGACTTTTCTATTCTTTTAGAAAAGAAAGATCTCTAAAAGTTTTGAAAAAGTGATTGTTTTTAAAAGTTGTTTAATCTTGAAAACTTTTTCGATTTTGATTTTAAAATTTTGTTAATCTCCAAAATACAACCCCTCATCTTCTTGAATCAAAATTTTGATTTATCTTTTGAGATCGTTAGGATTGTTAGAGTTGGTTTGTAAAGATTGTAAAATCTTTCTTTGTACGACCTAGTGAAGAAAAATCTAAGTTCTTCACATAGTAAAGGTTTGGACATGAGTCTCGGAATAGGTCTAGGTTTTCATCACCTGCAAGTGTAAAGGTTCGGATCTGAGCCTGGGTAAAAAAATCTAGGTTTCTCCATCCGCAAGAGACCACTAGATAGAGTGTTGAATCCGGAGCAAGAGTTCTCAGGTGGGGATTAGCCACTGGGTTGGTGATCCTCGATAACAATCCTCCGTGTCAAGTTTCTTTTCTGCACTTCTGTGACTGTTTCTATGATTTTTATAGTTTAGTACTTATATATTCCGATGTATAATTTCTATATTCACAAAATTAATCTGAGTTTGCCATAAAACCTTATTCATCCCCCACTAAGGCTGTTTTTAGAAGTATTTAAAAATAATTTTTAGAAAAGAAATGAGTTTTTAAAACAGTTTTTAGAAAAGAAAAGAAAAAAACTAAAAAGCTTTTAAAGACTGAGCCCTAAGGCCTAAGCCTGAGACTACAAGGCATGGCCCGGCCTGCTTGGCTGCGCTAGCACCTCGTACTGTCGCGTGTCGGCACGTGACGACGACAACATTACCTGCTGCTGTCGAGCGCTAACGTGGGTGAATCCAGGCCGCCCGATCCCTCTATCTAATGGTCCTGAGGTGAGCGAAAATGTGGCAGCGCATGATAGGCGGCTCCGGTCGGCTGAATTTTAGGTTTTTAAGCCCCTATAAATACCCCTCACTATTTCTCTCATTTCTCACACTTCTAGCAACCAAATAATTCCAGAAAAATTCCTGTATGATCGTCTCTCGATGATCTACGCATAGGTACTGGTAACGAGTGCTATAAAAATCCAAGATGGGAGTACAATTGTTTACGAGTCATTGGTTCATGTCGGTAAATTTTCTTTACGAGGCAGGATTTCGTCTATGTCCTCTTGATCTCGTCGTATCTTCTTCTAAATATTTTCTACACATTTCTTAGAGTTCTTATCAAACTTTTAATACGGAAAACCCCTGCGTGCTTTTATTTATTTAGACGTTAAATTAGATATCGTGTCATGCCCCGTTTCCCAAAATATGGTAGCAGGTACGTGATAAGACTGCGACGTATTTATTCCGAGATGGTCCTTTCTCAAAAAATTACGCTCAGCATAAAGTAAGCAGAATAAAATGATAAGAAATGACATGATAATGAAAATCCAACTTTATATATGTACATTCCAAACTTTACAAAGTTTAAACTGATATATGATGTCTGAAACAAGAAACATGAACATAAGGTGCTTAAACAGGTGGCTTACAGAAAAAAAAAAGCTGAAAGAAACTAAAGCTCGGCTTGTGATGCAAACTGGTCATAATCCTCAGCAGCTAGTTCCACCTCCCCGGTCCCTAGATACCTTAACGAACATCCAAGGAAAGAAAGAAACAGGGTGGATGTCCGTCAGCGAGTTTGCGCTCGGTAATTCCCCAAGATAGGATGTGATTATATGATTAAAGTGAAAGGTGATATGGTAATTAAACATGGTAATATAACAATTCAATGCAGTATGGCAGTTCTATATAACATGGCTGTATAGTGTGGGTAATGTGTCGGTTAACATATACATATAACAGTTAGAAGTGCTGAACAAGTAATGAATAGTGACATGTCCTAAAGGGGTCACAAAAAAGGGTAAGCGAACTAACGTGAGTTCAAGTGTGAATATCAACCAATCTTAAGAGTATTCTCAAACTCAGGGGTTGGGCCTCAGGAGCAAGGAAACACGGGCTAAAAAATGACAAGACTTCAACTGTTGTTGAAGTATTCCAAACCCAAGAGTAGGACCCCAGAGGCTTGGAAACATGGAGTCCTCATTCATGAATCTGTGATGTGCCGTTTCAGCCCGGTACAACAGTAATGTTAATTGTACCATTTCAGACCTTTTACGCCCCGCTTTCCAGCAGACGGAAACGATGACGTGGCAAGCCCGCGACATATTTATCCAGAGAAGGTCATTCCCCAAATAAATATACCAAGCGTGTTGAAAAAATAATACACAATGCAAGAATAAATGGAGACTGTAAAATTTTCAACAAACATCTTTATTTATATTCAACTTCAAATATTTACAAGTACACGAGTTTCAGCTGGAAAGTAAATACAATAAAAGAAAATGTTAAACATGTGGCATACATAAGCTGAATAACAATTGAAGCTAAGATAATCTTGAGTAGCAATCCGGTTGTAGTCCTCCTCTGTAGCCTTCACATCCTCCGTCCCGACTGTATCTGACAAACATTCCAAGAAAACAAGGATGGGCGGAATGCCCGTCAGCGACTGAGCGCTTGGTAAGTCCTAAGGATAAAGTAAGAATAAAAATGACAAGTGTAGAATATATATATGATGAGTAAAAATATATGTTTATGGGTAAATCTATACTATAGGTCTCTATATGGTCTCTATGTTAACTTTAAGCTCCAAGTGTGAATGTCAACGCAACCGTAGAAGTATTCACGAGCTCAAGAGTGGGGCCCCAAGAGCAAGAAAATACGGGCCCATTTCACGTGTTAGCATCGGGGCTCTAGGCCGTGGATAAGTCGACCCAACTGATATTCGAATAAAATAAAAAAGAGGTTAATACGGGACTTCTGAAACTCCGTTGGATTCACACAAGAAACTATCCCAAACACCCTGAATAGTTTATAACAGTATAGTATACTTAATTAAATTGATTGATTGGTTATAACATGTCATGATCGAAACCATAGATTGCAAAAGGTGTAGAATGAAGTCGGGTGAGTCGAGTAAAATACGAGTCATGTCAATTACAATCTTGGTTCGAGTCAAATTAGTTCGAGTAGGCTGGGTTCGAGTTCATGTTCAAGTTTAGATTCAGTTTATAGTTTTTTCATATGAATTGATTTAACTGTTAAAAATCTTATGTTCGGGAGAAATCGACAACTACTGCATATGGATGGCAGGATTTGTATTTTTTTCTAAGATAATTGCCATTGATAATTTCGTTAAGTTGTCTAACCGAAATAGGCAAGCACCCACTTTCTCCAGCTCTCCGGGGCTCAAGAGAAATGATATCGCTTAAACCTATATTAATCTAGAGTCCTTAATATTTATTATCGTTATTTACTTTGTATTTATATTATTTGCATTTCTTGAGTGGGTTTTGTGAAAATACCTTAATATGGTTTTTAAAAAATAAATCTCGAGGGTGATTTATAATATTTAGGATTTTCATGAACATGAATTTTAATTTTTGTGGTATTTTAGTGATAAACCCTAATTTTTGAAAGTTTATGATATTTTTATGAAAACTACTACTTTTGAAAACTTGGTTGTATTTTATTAAAAAATTCTAATCTTTCATTTTAAAAACTATAGTTTCAAAAATTGTTTTTATTGAAAATACGGATTCATAGTTTTATATAATTTTCCAAAATTTAGTTTTGTTTATAAAAGTCGTATTTCTTAAAAACATATTTTTATTTCCTTTCGAGACCGAATACTCCATTGGCTACTAATATTCGTCTGCCGAAAAACATATTTTTATTTCTTAAAAACGGAAGCTTTTCTTATCGCAAGATAGCTACATTCAGAAGATGTTGAAGAGGTTCAATATGTCAGATGTGATACCTGTGTGTACTCCATTGGCTACTAATATTCGTCTTTCGGCAACTCTCTCACATCAATCAGAAAAAGTAGCAGAGCATATGTCTCGAGTCTCATATGTTAGTGTTGTGGGAAGTTTGATATACGCTATAGTATGCAATTGGCCAGATATTGCACACGCAGTTAGCGTTGTTAGCAGGGATATGGCTCAGCCTGGAAAAGAGCATTGGCAAGCAGTGAATTGGATATTCCGATATCTCAGAGGGACGACGGATGTTAGTGTGATTTACGGAGTAGTTGATACGTGTTGTGAAGTAGCAGGTTATTCTGATTCGGATTATGTAGCCGATCTTGAGGGGAGAAGATCGGTGATTGGCTATGTTTTCACATTAGCTGGTTCTGTCGTTAGTTGGAAGGCTACATTACAGCCTTCGGTCACCTTATCTACTACAGAGGCGGAGTATATGGCGTTGACGGAAGCGGCGAAGGAAAGCATCTGGTTAAAAGGTTTAACCGGTGATCTCGGCTTATATCAAGATCAAGCTGTATTGTTTTGTGACACCTTGAGTGCTATATGTTTAGAAAAAGATAAGGTGTATCATGTTAGGACTAAGCACATCGACGTGAGATATCACTTCATCCGGACCGAAAAAAGGATCAAGATACAGAAGATTGGCACAGAAGACAACCCAGCATATATGTGTACTAAGATGGTACCTACTCACAAGTTCAAATATTGTTTGGACTTACTCAGCGTTGATAGATGGAGATATCCTTAAGGGCGATCGGTAGCAACAAACTTCTGGTAAGATGGTTCATAGCTGACGAGTTTTAAAATCAAGGTTAAGATTGTTAGAATTGATTCCATAATCCTTATCCTATTTGCATTAGGATTTTTTTATTAGAGATAAATCCAAATTAGTTATTTAAAAAAGATTTAAATCGAAGATAAGATTTAAATTGGATATTTGATTTGAATTGTATATTTGATTAGATCCAAATTTAAATCTTATATTTATTTCTAAGGATTAATTTTAGGCAATAAATAGTGAAATTAGAGAGAGAGAGATAATTCTAGGCTATGAACTATGAAGTGATGTATTCGAGAGACAAAATTGAGAGTGAAGAGAAATTCTGTAATTCTCTATAAATAGTGAAACGCTCTCTAGTGCCGACCGTGGTTTTTCCCGTTTGGGTTTCCATGTAAAATCTATGTGTCTTCTTGAGTTGATTTTTTTTTTCTATTTTCTATGATTTGTTTGATCTTTGTTTCCGTATTTATCTCGATCATCCTTAACAAATCCGACTTGAAAGCGACTAACGATTTTTCCGATATGAGAAAAAGAAAGGGAAAAATATATCTGAAAATGCATTTCTCTAGCTAGCCTGTTATGCAAATGTGAATCTGAACTGCATTTTGTTTGACATTTTCATTTCTTTCGTATGTCTCCGCAATCATGTAAATATCGATGGAAATATTTGTGTTGTGTTAGTTTGTTCAAAATTGTAATGTCATCGGTCTATAAAGAAGAGACGCCAGATTTCTTCTTGTAACCGACATTGTTAGATAATATCTCTCTCCTTAATTTCTTCTCTCAGAAAATCCTCATATCTCGACGGACGCCTTAACAAAGGAAACTAGAACATATAACATCTCTATAGTGAATTCGTTTCATAAAATCAAAACTTATGTTACTTCGAACAATTAGAGCGTACTATATGTCATTATGAAATCATGGTTTTGTCTATATTCTGGAAAGAGATGAGATTTTATAATGACATATAATGTTGCAAAAGAGGAAGCTTAGATTTCTTTATAGCTCCAAGAAAAACCAGAAGTTGATTCATAGTATTCATATTATCCTCCGTTTGGAAAAAAGCATCACTTACTGCTATTAAATGGTGAAACCAACATGCTTACTGTCATGCCCCGCTTTCCAGTAGACGGAAACGGTGACGTGGCAAGCTTGTGACATATTTATCTAGAGAAGTTCATCTCCTAAATAAATATACTAAGCGTATTGAAACAATAATACACAATGCAAGAATAAATGGAGACCATAAATTTTTTTCAACAAATATCTTTATTTACATTCAAACTTGAAATATTTATAGATACAAGAGTTCAACTGAAACGTAAATATAATAACAGAAATGCCTAAACAGGCGGCATACATAAACTGAAAGTAAAAGATAATTAATCTAAACCTGAGCCGCGATCTGGTCGTACTTCTCCTTTGTAACGTTGTTCACACCATAATATTGTATTTTATATTCCCCATTCTTATGCATTTTACAATGAAAACAGGTGCTTTTGACGCATGTCTGCTACATGTTACAGGTTACAGGTTCTTGGACAGAAAACAGTGAAAACGAGGTAAAGACGATGAAAAAGTGAATTTTAACCAATGAACAGAAGATCTTGATCAAGCCTACATAAGAAACAGTTTACAAAGCAAGGTTCAAGACGTCAACACAAAGCAACGGTTAAAAATCCACTACAAATATTCACTGAAGATCTGGAGCTATTGTAGAAGCCCAATTGATAAAAGAACCAAAGAAACAGAAATTACAAGTCATGCAGAGCCAGCAACAGAAAGCAATCAGCCCAAGTCCATCTTTTGGCCCCGGAACCGCGGCCAAACCCTGGCTGCGGCCGCGGTTCCGCGGCGGTCATGAGGAATTAGGAGTTGCAAATTTTACCACGTTTTTTTGGCTGCGTTGACTAGTCAACCTAAGGGCTATTTTTGTAAATTCAGACATGCGAGTCATTGTAACCCTAGGGTTTCATATTCTTTATAAATAGGGACTCTAATTCATTGTAAACTTTATGCCTCCCTTCATTAATAAAATTTAGAAATCTTTTGGAGAGCATCGGTGCCTCTCTTTAATTCAGAAATTCAGATCTGACAACCCTGCTTTGATGTTTGGAGAGAGCCATCTGTAAGTAATTTAATTTCTTGCCATAGAGTAGATTTTAATTCCTTGCCCTAGGTAGATTTAATTTCATGCCCTAGGAACTTGTTTAGGGTTTAGCTTTTGGGAAGGATTTTGAGAGATGAGATCTCTCATCCCTTTCTTACCCATCAAATATTTACAATAGGACTCCATGCATATATGCACATACCGCTCCCTACGGCACTCTATCCCTCGAGGTAGCGGTGATACCGTAGTATAAAGGCCCGGGTGTGATGTTTTCCATGGAGGTTAGGGTAAGGATCTCTAAAGGAAGGACAAGAACCTAGAGGAAGGAACACCTTCCCGAACGGATCTAATCCACTTTATTGATAATTACCATAACTCCTCACAGATCTTCATTCGGGTAAAGAAAGCGTTGAGATTTACTACCATTTCCAAATCATCCCTAAACCTAGCCATAGCAAGAATAGATTTAATTAATTGCACTAGAATAATTAGGTTTTTAGATTTAATAACTCCGAACACCCTTCGGAATTAACTCGTAAGAACGAATCGGAAATTCACAACATCCCTGTGGACCGACCCGTACTCACCGGCTAGCTGCAAAGCGACGCCGTTCTTGATTGCGGTTACAAATATTTTTGATCTATCTTTTAAAAAGCGCAAGCACGCTAAATCACACCAACCAAATGGCGCCGTTGCCGGGGATGGCGTAGAATTTTCTTTTCGTAATTTCGGGTTAATCATAAAATTTAAAAAAATCATAAAAATCTGAAAAAAATCAAAAAAATATATATCATTTGTTATTTTTGGAAGGGATACTTTGTGGTTGAATTTTTGCAGGATATACAAATTCGGATCTGGAGATTTCCCGAAAGCAAAACAGGAAACAAAATATCGGAACAGAAGCGATTTTGAACAACAGAACAGAAAAAAAATTTTGAAGCCCCAACCTCCCCAACCCGCCGCGATTCCGCGGCCAATACCCACCTTAGGCCGCGGAAACGCGGCCGTCTTGACGATTCGTTGCACCAAAAAATTTTTGGGGATCTGTGCCATCAAAAGGAGCGCGGAACCGCGGTGGAAACAAGGATTTGCCGCGGAAGGGCGGCTCCACAGTGACGTCGTCAGGTGAAAATTGCTCTGTAAGCTTCTCTGGTCGTTGTATGGAGATCTAGATATATTTTTCTGAAAATTCCTGCAGGATTTTGTGCGCTATAAAAATATTTCGCGTTCCAAATAACAATCGTGTGCAGGATTTGTGGGCCCCGCTTGAACTAAATTGATTGCAAAAAATATTTTGCTGTTAATTCTTTCCAAATAAAGATTCTTGTGATATGCTTCAAATAATAACCAATTGCAAGTGATATTTTGCAGTTGCATATCTTTTCTATAAAATATTTGGCTGTTGCATATCTTTTCTCTAAAATCTTTTTGCAACAAAAATTTTTCCAAATAAAGAGAAAGAAAAAAATGAAAATAAAAAGGACAAATTTTTTATAGAACTTGCAAAATTTTTTAGCCCCAAATAAATCCTTGCACCATCACCCAACTTTCTTTCTTTCATCCTTTTTTCTAACATGGGTACCCCACATAAAAAATCATTAGCCGAACTTTGGTATCCCGAACCTAATTTTGCGTCATATGTCAATGTGTTCGGTCAATTTAAAGACGATCCTTCCATGCCTAAAAAATCTCTGAAAGATCACATAGAGGAGTCTAGGAGAAACAGTTTGACTTTTCAACCCACTTTGTGTCAACCTAGTCAACCTTTACCACCTACATATGTTGACACCACTTTTCCAAGTTCTGCTGTAACTCCTAGGCCGATGTCCATTGCTGAGCATATTGCTCAATCTCGCAGTCGATCTTTCACCCCTCTCCACTCATCTAGTTCTAGGGATCCGCACGATTATTCACCTTTTTATCCATATGTTGACCCTACCCCTACCCAACCACCCACTTCCTACCAGTCATACCCAACCTTCCCACCTTCACTAGACACTGTTTCGACACAGCCATTAGGGAGTTTCACATATCCAACCAATTTTGAATCTTTTACTGAAACCCCCTCACCACCTAAGTCTAGTTTGGAAGAGGCGTTGGAGGCGTATATCACAGCAACAAACAAAATGGTTAGGAATGTGGAAGCGTCCGTGGCCACCCTTATGCAACCTAGTGAACCGGTAGCTAGTGTCCCGCTAGCTCCAAATTTTTCAATGTATGAGGCGGCAGTTAGACAAAGTGAGAATGAGAGAGGATTTTCAAATCAAACCTACCCTTACCCAATTGAAGCCCACAACTCCTGTTTTCCATCGATTGCCCTAAATAGTTCACCTGTTGAAAATAAAGATGAGTTGAGCGAATTTGTAGTGTTTGATTTGCCAGATTGTGAGGAACCCCTTTCGAGTGAAACCGCACCTAATCCTTTCGATCTTTACACCACCACTCTAGAACCTACATTGATAAATATCCATGCTGTGGATGAAGTGTCTAAAGAAATTGATTTTCACTTGATTAAGGATATAGACGCCGGGAATATTTCGGATGATGAACCTGTCGATTTAATTGAAATTTTATGTTCAAATCATCATCCCGAGTTATTAAATGTTTCTCCCGAATCTCATATGTGTCTTGATTTTGATGATAATGGCATGGATGAGTTGAATATTGAGGAGAATTATGAGGATAATATTGAGGAGAGTGGTGAGGATCATATTGAGGTTGAACCATTTTTGTTTAATGTGTCGGATTTTCCAATTCATCATCTTGAACCTTTACTTAAATCACCCTCCCTCTTTTCCATCGTTCCGACCACACTTCATGTCACGCTTGACGACTGTGAGCTTGAAAACTTTTCCTTTGAATCTGACACAGTTCCCACAGCCGATGACACTTATGAGTGTTTCACTTTTTCGTACGATATTGAAGTCTTACCGCCCGAGTTTGAGTCCTTTGCATTTTCAGATGAGTTAGTTAATCCTTCAGACTCGGTTGCTTACAGTCGTTTTGAACCGTTGATGGAATCTTTCCAGTTCGACACAGTTTACTACGGTGAGAATGAGACCATCCCTAATTCACTCCCTTTCGTCTCTCCTATTATCCCGACCGTACAAATGACCGTTACGCTTTCATCTCCGATACCAAGTTCGGCGTACCCATGTTTTCTTGCGAATCTTGAGGGATTTGATCCCATTTCTCGACGAGTTGATAGGTTAGCGCAATCGCTTTTAACACATCGGTCATCACAAATTGCGCTAATTTATTCACTCAATTTACACCCTCAAGATCGTACTCTACTTCCTTCTTCTTTTCGCTATTCTTCTCCCCCACCGAGACCATATTCTACCATTCTACTTTCCACACGGTCTCGCGTGCTTCTCATTTTTTTGCACCAACTATACCATTTCCACGATAAGATTTTTGAATGGTTGGTGCTAACATTTGGCTTGTGTAAGGCCAAGCTTAAGTTTGGGGGAATCTTTGTATATATGTATATATTTTTTTTGTTTTCTTTTTCTATAAAAAAATAAAATAAAAATTTCAAAACATTAAAAATATAAAAAAAAATTATAAATAAATAAACAGGGAAGTATCGGTATTTTGACCCTCTTGGTTTAGCATGACAGTGAGGACACCGTCAAGTTCAGTTTGGGGGTATGCTCGGTATGTCTTCTTCCTTCGCATTCATGTGTACATATTTTTGCATTTGCATACTTATTTGAAAACCCATAAAAATTTGAAAAATTTCAAAACTTATTCAATTTTGTCCATAATTGACTTGAGTTCGACAGATAGGTTAACTGGCTAGGAACAACTAGATCTTAGACTTAGTGAATTAAAAACCCTAAAAATAACCTTCCTTAAAGTTTAACGGTAGAAAGTATATGCCTTGTAGTTTATTTAGAAATAGGCAAATTTTGGGTTCACTTCTTGGACTAAGTCAAAATGAGGGAAGAGTATTGATGTTCTTATTAGAGTATAAGTTTGAAAAATAGTTCCTAGCTTAAGTCTAGATTCTGAAAATGTATACCCTACAATTTGCACAATCACGCACCTTGAAACTTGGAATACTAGAGGAGACCTTGAAATGCTCTTGTCTAAAGTCCTTAGTATGAAAAAGTGTGAATGAATAAAAAAAAATGGACACTGGTTTTTGTGATTACTTAAGGCTGCAAAAATAGAAAAATACTTAGCGAGGGTGCTTCATCACCTAGTGCCTTAGACCAACTGGTTTGGGAGTCACTGCTAAAGCCTTGGGTGTTGCAAAGACTAGGAAGTATGCTTTAAAGTGCAAACGCATTTTGTAATCGGTCGTTGGTACCTCAAGAAGTATTAACGGTCGCATGAAGGATGTATAAGCAAAATTCAATTAAATTCACCAACTAATTAGTACTTTGGACAACGGACGAGAGTACGCTTGCTTGATTTGAATTTCCAAGTGTAGGGGTGATTTATACACACACGTGGGGATATGTGATTGGAATTTAGATAAGAGAGAGGAATGAAGAATAGAACTTGTATCTTTAATGGAGTTGATAGAAATTCCTAAGTGGAAATGGAACCCTAGAAGGAAAACTTAGGAAATGCCGAAAGCTAAGTAGATCTGCATGATATATATAATCTTAAGTTAAATGATGAGGAAGTGTGAAGAATATGGGTGGATAATTTGCGGGTCGACGATAATAGAATTCCTTGTTAGAAAACCTAATTGGAGAACAAAAGTCGAAAAGCCAAATTGATAGGATTTTGTGGGTGTAATCCGCTGAAAACCCTCAGGAGACAACGCTCCTCCTACTAGGGACACCTAGAGGTTTAACGGCTTGTTGCACGAGCTCAGTGCAATCGCGTTTCCCTGCGAAAGTGCGGTTAGGTTTTTTGTAGTGAATAAAAAAATAAGTTTGCTCGAGGACGAGCAAAAGATAAGTTTGGGGGTATTTGTTCACACCATAATATTGTATTTTATATTCCCCATTCTTATGCATTTTACAATGAAAACAGGTGCTTTTGACGCATGTCTGCTACATGTTACAGGTTACAGGTTCTTGGACAGAAAACAGTGAAAACGAGGTAAAGACGATGAAAAAGTGAATTTTAACCAATGAACAGAAGATCTTGATCAAGCCTACATAAGAAACAGTTCACAAAGCAAGGTTCAAGACGTCAACACAAAGCAACGGTTAAAAATCCACTACAAATATTCACTGAAGATCTGGAGCTATTGTAGAAGCCCAATTGATAAAAGAACCAAAGAAACAGAAATTACAAGTCATGCAGAGCCAGCAACAGAAAGCAATCAGCCCAAGTCCATCTTTTGGCCGCGGAACCGCGGCCAAACCCTGGCTGCGGCCGCGGTTCCACGGCGGTCATGAGGAATTAGGAGTTGCAAATTTTACCACGTTTTTTTGGCTGCGTTGACTAGTCAACCTAAGGGCTATTTTTGTAAATTCAGACATGCGAGTCATTGTAACCCTAGGGTTTCCTATTCTTTATAAATAGGGACTCTAATTCATTATAAACTTTATGCCTCCCTTCATTAATAAAATTTAGAAATCTTTTGGAGAGCATCGGTGCCTCTCTTTAATTCAGAAATTCAGATCTGACAACCCTGCTTTGATGTTTGGAGAGAGCCATCTGTAAGTAATTTAATTTCTTGCCCTAGAGTAGATTTTAATTCCTTACCCTAGGTAGATTTAATTTCATGCCCTAGGAACTTGTTTAGGGTTTAGCTTTTGGGAAGGATTTTGAGAGATGAGATCTCTCATCCCTTTCTTACCCATCAAATATTTACAATAGGACTCCATGCATACATGCACATACCGCTCCCTACGACACTCTATCTCTCGAGGTAGCGGTGATACCGTAGTATAAAGGCCCGGGTGTGATGTTTTCCATGGAGGTTAGGGTAAGGATCTCTAAAGGAAGGACAAGAACCTAGAGGAAGGAACACCTTCCCGAACGGATCTAATCCACTTTATTGATAATTACCATAACTCCTCACAGATCTTCATTCGGGTAAAGAAAGCGTTGAGATTTACTACCATTTCCAAATCATCCCTAAACCTAGCCATAGCAAGAATAGATTTAATTAATTGCACTAGAATAATTAGGTTTTTAGATTTAATAACTCCGAACACCCTTCGGAATTAACTCGTAAGAACGAATCGGAAATTCACAACATCCCTGTGGACCGACCCGTACTCACCGGCTAGCTGCAAAGCGACGCCGTTCTTGATTGCGGTTACAAATATTTTTGATCTATCTTTTAGAAAGCGCAAGCACGCTAAATCATACCAATCAAACGTCCACCACCTCCGTCCCCATAGCATCTGACGAACATTCCAAGAAAATAAAGGTAGGTGGAATGCGACTGAGATTCAAGTAAATAGAATTCAAGTAGATTAATACGGGACTCCTGAAGTTCCGTTGGATTTACACCTGAAACTATCCCATATACCCCGAGTATAATAGATTATAACTGTTGTATTGACTTAGTTGAGTTGATTGGTTGATTATAACATGTCTTGATCGAAACCATAGATTGCAAAAGTGAATAATGTAGTCGAGTAAGTCAAGTAAAATGTGAGTCATGTCTGATGCAATCTTGTGCCGAGTCAAGTTAGTTCGAGTAGAATGAGTTCGAGTTAACGTTCAAGTTTAGGTTCGAGTTTGGATTAAAATTTGAGTTTAAGTTCAAGTTTAGGTTCGAGTTTGTATTAGAATTATAGACATTTCATATTACTAGATTTTACTTTGAAGATCTTAAGTTCGGAAATAATCGGACAACCGCTGCACATGGACGACAGGATTTATGTCTTTTTCCAAGACGCTTGCCATTGCTAACTCCGTTAATTTGCAGTGTTGTCTAACTTGAATAGGCAAGCACTCACTTTCTCCGGCTCCCTGAGGCTCAGGAGAAATGATACCGCTTAAACCTATATTAATTTAGGGTCCTTAAAGATTTATTCTTTTTGTTTACATTATAGTTATATTGTTTGTATTTCTCGATGGGGTTTATAAAAAAATATTATAATGTTGTTTTAAAAATAACCCTCAAGGGTGATTTAGAATATTAAGAGTTTTTGTAACAACCTAGTTCATTTATACCAATTCCAGTTTCCGTATTTATATCTGCGGTATTTTATTGATTTATCGTGTTTTGGGTGCGAATGGTATTTTACATTCTACATCGCATTCGACCCGACCCGTTTGCTTGAACTTGTTTGATTCATATTTATAGATTATCTTGACTTGTTATATAGACACGTGCATCTCATGATTACTGCATATTGGCATTTCATTTGACATCGCATATTTTACATATAACATTTTAGGTCACGGAAAATAAATTAAAATTGCATTTCATAACCTGCATGATACCCCTAACCCCGTGGTAGCGTCCGCGCATCTTGTTCTCGTCCCGTTCAGTGAAACGGACGTGTTTGGATGGCTACACGCACGTACGTGCACCCGTTCTTGGGGGTATGCATTTTCTTTAACTGAGCATTCATTTTTAAATTTGGAAGTCGCGTATATTTTTCGTATTTTAAATCTGAATTTTTATACCCGACCCGGGCGCGTTTTGAAATATTTTGTATCCCACTAAAAATTCAATTTATTTAATTTTTAAAATTTAATTCTAATATTTTTTTAACAGCTCAGAAGATTTCGAAAACCAATTTAAATCTTTTTAAATTTTTAATAAAATCAAATCCTAACACACACACACACACAACTCTTTCTCTCTGGCCGGCCCTACTCCTTCTCTCTCTCCCATTCTTTTTCCTTCTCTCTTTTTTCCTTACCTCTCTCTCTCTCCTCCCTTCTTCCTTTCTCTCTCCCCCGAATAAAAACAATTTTATCTCTCCTTACTGTTTACACACCCTCTCTCCCTCCTATCGATCTCGTCTCTCTCTCTCTCTCATCTCGCTATATTCTCTCTCTCTCCCCTATATTATTTCTTTCTTCCTTCTTCTTTAACAAAACCCACGACTGTGAACCCTAGCCGCCGCTTCCACCTCGCCGTCGCCCAAAGCACGACGACGATTTTATTCATGACCTCGCCGCCTCCTCATCCTCATCGCATCCACCTCCTTTCTCATCACCGAGACTTGCACGCACCCGAGAAGGAACCCAAGCCCTGCACACCTTTTCAACGCGAGCGACGATCACCGGAGTGATCTTGTCATCGCCCACGTCGCAGGTCCGGTACACCCTGTGAGCCCTGCACTCGCTCTCCTTCTCCTTCTTCCTTTTTCTTTTCTTTTCTTCTTTTTTATGTTTCCTTTAAAGAAAGGGACGTCTGTTCTCTGCAGGTCACATCGCCGGAGCTCCGTCGACACCTCACGACTCCTCTCTGAATCACAATGAGCTTCCCTTCTGCTCAATCCCTTCTTCCCTTCCTTTTTCTTCATTCTTTCTTTTCTTTCTTTTCTTTCTTTCTATAAATGTTGTTGTCTACAGTAGATCGCCGGAACCCGGTCGTGCCGTCGACGATCCCGACGACCCAGCGAGCGTACCTGACCCGTGTGATCACCTTGTGCATTGTTTGGATCTGTTCCGTGTACCGTGCGCGCATCGCTACTTTTTCCGCCGACGTGAGACGTTCCGTAAACCGTTTCTTGATCCGTCTAGGCAAGTAAAACTTGCTACATGCTATTTAAATTATTATATACTTATTTAAATACATATTAAACCTGTTGTTTGAATCTAGCGCCCCATATTCCATTTTAACACTTCGATGTTCCGTTTATATCATTTTAGATCTAGAACATGAAAACATATCTTATTGCATATTAGATTACATTACACTGTACCCATATCCATATTTATATCACATAGTGCTTATTTATACATCACGTAGTACTATTTATAGTTTATAACCTTTCGGATACCTATTTGCATCCATCTCGTCTAATATATATACAATTGCATCCATAGACCATATTAATGCATTATAATGTGATAGTAATATTCTATGTTTAATAAAGTGCATTTTAATTAATATTGGGACTATAATCTTAACCCTAATCGATAACTGTGCATCCATGTATTTGAATTTATACCTATTTGCATACCACATCACAATATTCCATTTTATTGTTCCATTAGTACTCCCATACTTGTTTTGTATACCAATGCTTAGTTTAGTTTGATTTTGAGCACCCACGTGACACTTGTGCACCCCCTGACATGACTTGATACACTACTACTTGATACGACTTGATACCGTGCACTTCTTGACATGATTGGATTTATATACACTACTTGACTTGACCTGATGTACAACAGCTTGACCTGTTACCTGACCTTGTTACTAATGCCAACAACCTTGACATGTTGTCCCTACGGACATTTCCTGCTGTCTATCCAGACAAACCTGTACCTGCTTGATCCTGTATTGGCATTAGCTCCAGTTTTATTAATACCTGACTCGAACACATAACTTGGGGGTATGGGGAAATCAATGATGAAACCTGACTTGTAACTCGACAGTTCGATACCTTTACTGATCAGTCTTACGGGCTAGGCCAGCCCCGGGGTGATGCTGCTGACATCACTCATTGTTACATACTACCCTTTTACTGCCTTGCTGCACGTCTCGGATTCATCCCGAGAGTCTTAGACCGTGGTCCCGGGCATGCACGGGATACTATTAAGTTACATCGATGATTCATCAAATTGATTTCAAAGACTTGAGAGTAGTTAACACAGTAGACCAGTTTAGATTACTCACTGCATACTACCCTTCACTGTCTTTATTTATATTGTTGTTTTACCTGTTTTACTGTTCATGCTCACACCTGCATGTCTTGCTACCCCTGTTTATATTATTGCTTGATGTTATGACGCACTGACGTCTGGGTTTTGCATGGCCCAGATTCTTTACCTTTGCTGTAGGCCGAGCAGGAGTATTTCAGTCAGCAGGCTGAGTAGTGAGGACTTATTCGTAGTTAGTTTATTTTACTTTCGGTATTTTCATTCCTGATGTGAGCCCGCATTATGGGACGTACATTCCAGTTTATTCTTGTATTGGATATTTGCTTCCGCATTATTTTATTCTTGACTCGTTTTATCCTAGCTTATGGACATGTGTTAGATAGTTTATTATTGTTCTTGATATCTCTACAGCCGTAATGTGACTGTGGAAGGATATTTCCTATCTACATGTAGCATGGTTGGCTATGTCACGTGCCTATCTTAGCGTACTTTAGGAAGCGGGGCGTGACATGGTTTCTTTGGTATCAGAGCCATAGGATCTAAGTTAATCGGGTTTGATTCTTTTGTAGTTGGATATTGGACCCAATACACGAATCAGAATACTCGTGATTAGGAAACATGTCCTGCCACCTTACCGTCTTACCATTTTTGAATCTTAACTTCCTCCTGATTCTACTTTAACGATATGCAAACCTCTTTTGCATCTCGACTCGAAAACTGGTTTCCTATTGTTTATCTCTAGAACTTAGACGACTTGGGTGGAGTTATGTGATTGTAGCTATGATACCGTGGCATGGTTACAATGCGGTACTCTATTTAAGTAACTTGGAGTTCTAGCCTTGATTCATATCCTTAATCTACATTTTGAATCTGTTATCATGCTAATCCTTTTGGTGTTTTGATTTCAGGAACATGGAAGGAAAGAATCTGAAAACGTACCAAAGGCGTGTTGATGAAGCCGGTTTGTTTGGAGCAATCCGTGGGATGCTGGAGAACCAAAAGCGGCAGACCGAGCTGAACTAGCAGCAAGCTGAAGCTTTTCAGGAAGGTTTGCGGAACGTTCAGCAGTCCGTGAACAATGTTGTGGCCAGACCAGTTGATCGTGTGGGTACCGTGGCGGATTTCAGGAGACCGGGTCCATCTGTTTTTACTGGCCTGGAGGAGCCGTTGCCAGCGGAGCAGTGGCTGGTTGACACGGAGAATTTACTCGTTGCGGCACAGATCCCAGAGGATAAGAGGGTGGATGTGGTATGCATCCAGTTGGTGGATTATGCCCGTGAATGGTGGCTTGTGGAAGAGACCCGCTTGCCCAAGCCGATCAGTTGGGCGGTTTTTTCGAAGAGTTTCTTGGAGAAGTTTTTTCCGCAGACTGCACGGGAGGAAATGGAAGAAAAGTTCATCAGTTTGAAGCAGAACGGCGCACCCGTGGATGTACATGCAGCTGAGTGGACGCGGCTTAGTAGATTCGCTGGACCTTTGGTTTGCCAAGGATGCTGATAGGGCAAGGAGGTTCATGCGCAGTTTGGATGTGGACATCCAGAGGCAAATTGTATCCCTGGGTTTGACCACTTTTTCACAAGTACTTACAGCGGCCCATGAGCAACAGAGCCTATCTATGAAAATCGGGAGTACGCAGCAGCCAGCAATTTCAGTGCGGAAGCCGGCATTTGCACCGAACCGAGCGCATGGACGCAGAGGTATTCCAGTGAACCGTCGTGGCGTAACACCGATGAAGAAGCCTGTTGTTGTTGATCAAAGAAGGACCGTGATTTGTGACTACTGCCATTTACCTGGACACATGCAAAGAGATTGTTGAAGGATGCGGGGACTCTGTTTGGTTTGTGGATCGGCGGATCATACTCTCAACGCTTGTCCGTCGAAGCTTCGCACGAAAGATGATGTTCAGAAGCCACCGCAGAAACCGTTTCAGGGACAGAAGCGGCTGACTCAGGGACCCAATCAAGCTCGAGAATTTACCCTGACGGCTGAGGAAGCCAAGGCTTCAGGAGAAGTTGTTTCAGGTATTCTACTTGTTCATGGTTTTCCCGCATTAGCGTTATTCGATTCTGGTGCATCCCATTGTTTTATGTCGTCCAAGTTTATTGCTACACACTTGATTGCTTGCACGACCCTGTCTAGTTTCTGGGACATACACACTGGGAATGTGAATATCATATCTAGTAGAGAATGTAAGGATTGTGCAGTTATTGTTTGCGGACGGGAGCTGTTTGCAGATTTCTTGGTGATTGATACAGGCAGCTATGAAGTCGTCTTGGGAATGGATTTTCTCGGCACTTTCCACGCTCACATTGATTGTAGGGTAATGAAAGTAATTTTCCAGATTCCCGGACATCCATAGTTTATCTTTATTGGAGGAAGCAGTTCTGTCGGGCCAGTTGAGTTTAGGGCTAGGCCGACAACTAATGTTCTTTCGTCTATGGAGGTTGATAAAGATGAAGCGCCAGATGTTGTTCGAGATTTCATGGACGTGTTTGTTTCCTGATTTAAAATCAGGAAAGCTTCTGGGAAAAGCTTCAAAAAGGGGCCACGTGCTTACGCGTGACCAACAGTCACGTGTTGACACGTGACATATAAAAGCAGCGGAAAAGGGCACATTGGTTCCATGATCAAGTCAAGGAAAAGGCTTCAGAGGAGGTCACGTGTTCCCACGTGACCAGGGTCACGTGTTGGCACGTGACGTTCAAAGCAGCAGACTCGCTCTCCAATTGAACCAAGGAAAAAGGCGCCAAACAAGGGTCGCGTGCTCACACGTGACCAGGGGTCACGTGGTAGCACGTGACGGCTAAGCAGCAGAAGAAGGCAGAGTCCAAAAGAAGAAAAAGGCTCGTTCCAAGAGAGTCACGTGTGCACACGTGACCATGGATCACGTGGTCACACGTGACCGGCTTTCAAAGCCCATTTGGCTAACAGAATTAAATTCTGAAAGAGATTCAAATCTTTCCAAAGGAAAGCAATTATTTGGAACCGATCAAATTAAAGATCCAGAGATGATTAAATATCATCTATCTATGGAAAATCTCGAGTTTGGAAAGATTTCCCCTTTAAATCTAACAGAAATAACAAAGGAGAATCCCTGGATTTGAAATCCAATGGTGAATAAAATTCACCTAATAATCCAAGGGTCAAAAACGAATGATGGATGCAAATCAAATCTCTCAATGAAGATTCGTCAAAAAACTAATTGATTCGGCTGCTTCTCCTATAAATAGGAGCCTGGAGACACAAAAAAGATAGACACGCAGAGGGAAAAAAAAGGAGAGAGCCTTGATACTTTGAGGAATTTGGAGCTTCTGCAAAAGAAAACCCTAGGTAAGAAAGGGAAGGCTTCTTGAAAGAAGTAAAATTTGATTCTCAACAGAGTTTAACTCTGACAAAATAAAAAAAAACATAAGAACATATTTCTTCTCTCTTTGGTAGAGGATCTGCAAAGTGCACATCTCCCCTTCAGGTTGAGAATTTAATTCTCAATGGGTTGAGATCCTGCCATGCAGATCCAAAACATGGAGAGGGAATGGAAAAACGAGAATTTAATTCTCACAGAACTATAGGAATTTAATTCCTCCAAGATAAAAGTAGGGCTTGACCCTGTGTTATGGGAATTTAATTCCTTCAGAACAGAGAGAAACAGGGTTTAACCCTAATTAAGAACTTAGTTCTGTTGAGACAACGGGAATTCAATTACCTTAGATCATAATTTAACAGGGACTGGAAGTTTAATTCCTTAAAAAGCTTTTATTAGGGTTTAACCCTATTCAGTTCTTCACATAAACGAGGAATTTAATTCCTACAGAAGATTCAGGATTCGATTCTACTCCAGAATATAAGTCTTCAAAAGGAAGTAGGAATTTAATTCCTTTGAAAATTAAAGCTCGAGGAATTTAATTCCTGAAAGATCAACAGATTCTCTAAACAATTTACATGGAGGCAGGGCCACGTGCCACCACGTGACCCCCTCGAAAGATCTACAGAAAGCTCTTTGAGGCAGTCCCCCACGTGACCCACGTGACCCTTGACAGAAGCTCTAATACATAGGCATATGAATGCCCGTCGCGTGATGTCACGTGATGCTCTGAAAGATGCAGCAATCTCAGCAGAATAAAGGAAGGGAGGGCGCTCTCACGTGTCGCCACGTGACCCCTCTTGCTTTAGTGTTTAACACTAAGTTGGAACTCCTGAATCCAGTGTTAAAACACTGTTGGGCCGTAGTGTTCAACACTAATCAATTAACTTTATTTGCAGTGCTCAACACTGACTACCTTAGTGTTTAACACTAATTTGAGAGCTTTGTTGCCAATGCCTGACACTGATCTGTCTTAGTGTTTAACACTAATCTGAAAGCCTTGCTGCTGGTGTTTAACACCAATTATCTTTTAGTGTTAAACACTAACTTGTCAACCTCATTACCAGTGTTCAACACTGATTTCTCTGAAGCGTTTAACACTAGGCTTTGGCCCAATTGGCTAAAGGGATAGAGGCAAAGCCTCTCCCTCGATGGACCCACAAGAAGTCAATATTCCAGACATGATAGGACTTAGCCCAAGCTGGCCATAAGTCCTCAATTCGTAATTAACTGGGCCAATGGGCTCATAATATAATTAATGGGTCTTGATCCCAAATTGGGCCAAGGACTATTTAATCCATTCCGGTTCTAGGGTACATCTCTTCACTCCTTTGATACTTGGCATTGTAATCCCTCAATGTCTTCAAAGAGGTGACGGGTCCCGACGACCACCCATGATATGGACTGTGGGGTCCTTAAACCCATGTCTAATGCAAAATTCCTGGTCACGTGGAACGCGGATAACGTCACTCTTTGACCCCGCGGAAAACGTCCAGAGCGGAGCCTAGTCCTCGCCGAACACGGCAGTGAACCCGTGTGAAGCATCTAGTGCAAAATTCCTGGTTACGTGGAACGTGGATAATGTCACTCTTTGACCCCACGGAAAACGCCCAGAGCGGAGCCTGGTCCTCGCCAAGCACGGCAGTGAACCCGTGTGAAGCATCCAGAGCACATACCGGACTGTGGAGTCCTTAAACCCATGGACTATGACGTCCTTAACCTTGACCGAGATGTCTTAAAACTAACAATGGACCGCAATGTCCTTAAACTACCCATGGACCGCAATGTCCTTAAACTACCCATGGACCGCAATGTCCTTAAACTAGAACAATAGAGCCCCGCATGCTCTTTTGTCGGATCTAAACGGTCCCGTTTAAGTTGATCTTAGCCTTAAAGATGGCTAACGTATCCTTAAACCTTCAAACAGATCGGACTATGAATCCCCCAAATTAACTTTGGCTCGAGGGTACATCTCTGAACTCCTCTGACATCCGTCGTTGTAATCCTTCAACGTCGTCAGAGAGGTGACGGGTCCCGACGGCCATATATACGATGGACCACTATGTCCCTAAACTGGAACAATGGAGCCCAAACGCTCTTTTGTCGGATCTAAACGATCCTGTTAAGTTGATCTTAGTCTCAAAGTTGGACTAACGTATCCTTGACAAATGTTTGAGTTGATCTTAGCCTCAAGTATGGCTGATGTATCCTCAAACCAAACCCCTAAACCCAAATCTAAGATAAACACGGATTTGGACTAGTCCACGCCCTACGGGCGACGACATAACTCAGTCTCCGTAAACAATCCACGGGCAATAAAAAACGAAATAAACACCCACGACACGAAGTGACCATCTGGAGAAGGAGAAAGTTGTTACCGCGATACGGTAGCGTAATTAACTGCAGGGGCTTGCGCCTGCAGGGAAGAGCGTCCCCACAATCAAAAACCCCTCAAACGAGGGGGAATCTGACGAAGTCTGCTACATCGGCCGCATCCGTCTAAACCTTCGATACAAAGGTGCCATAGATCGACTTGGCATCTTCGGAGAGGTGGACGGATAGCACTAATTAGCATCTGCCCCGAACCTCAGGCTCGGACGCCCGAGTCCAGGCCGCCGTTCGGAGGGGAACAGATTCTGGCACGCCCGGTGGGACCTTTTCCTCTTTCCACTCCACACTTCGTGTGTCGTGATTCGCGAACCAATCGCGGTTCGCTAATGGTTGCCCTTGGGTTTCAAGATACTAAGAATTGGCGTCTTGCCTATTGCAGAAAACAAAGGATCGATAGCTTCTACTTCCGCGAAGTCCTCCAACTGCTCAAACTGCAATTGCGACCAACGCTCTACCTCGCCAGGAGGTATAGCCTATGGACCCCAAGCTGCTTCGTTGTTCACAATACCGGTGGACCAAGTGACTAAGGCCACTACCGGATTGTTCTTCGGGACTATACTCCCATCGTCAAGCTTCGCGGCGCCGGTACTGACAAAGGAAACTCCCAAGAAGTCAGTCTTTGATCGTCTTACCCCTGCCGCGGCTCCTCTCAACGAGTCGCCCAGCGTCAGCGCCTCGGTCTTCTCCAGATTGGGCCGGAAATCCTGCGAACTCATCATAGGGCCTACAATCTCAGAGAAGGCTTCTTCTAAGAAAATGACCGGTCCTGCTCCTGAAGACATCAAAGCGACTTCCCCTGCCACAAAGTCGGTCTTTTCAAGATTGACGGCTCCAGCTCCCGCTCCTGCTATCCAAAAGACGTCGGTATTTGACAGGCTAACACCAGCAACGACCCCCCACCTACACAGGGGGCAAGACGAAGCTATTCTCACCGCTGAACCAACGCCGTCTGCTCGGCACGCTCGACGTCGCCACTGGCGTCGAGTAAGGAGGGCTGGGGGCAACTCCCCCTCGGGGTTGACTCCATCGGCCCCGGTGGCAGAAGTTAATGCTGCTGTTCCAACTGGGAACAGCTTCGAAATGCTAAATAAGGTGCGAAGAAATTCTCCTACTGCAGTGCTGAAGAGGTCTCCTCCCCCGTTAAAAAAGGTTGTGGAAATGGAATCAGAACAGCGCCAATCTCCTCAACGGCTGTCTTCCAAAATCTATAAGGTTTGACGGCAGGCCCGAGACTCGATCATCGATCCAAACTCCTCCCGCCAGCACAAGAAGCTGAAAATCCAACCGGAAGCTGGTCACCAGGCTGAACCCCGAAAGGCTGTCGGGACGCCCACTTCAACGGCCCCCTCAACCTCCATGGCTCATAAAAGGAGGAAGCCAGAGAAGACCCCCCAGCGTGCAACGACGGCTAAAAGCACTGAGCCCAGACGCCCTAAGTCTGGGGGCATGATGGTCCACACCATATACATGGCCTCTGGAAAGGAGGAGAGCCGCACTTCTACAGGTCACAGACCACTTACCCGATCCGTGACGAAAGCTCAGGAGCAACAACAAAAGCTCCAAGAAATGATGAGTGCTATGGCCGCACTTACCGGGCCAAAAGAAAGCCCAGAAACATCCTCAGACGCGCGCCAAGAAGAAGAAACCGACGCTGAAATCCTTCGCCGGATACTGGAGAAAAAGGACAAAGAGGCTGCTGAACAAGCAGCCAACATACAACGTATGGGCCTTCTCTTCCAAGATATGATAGGAATGATGATCCAGCAGGACTTGCCCGTCGAAGATCCCTCAATCGTTCTTGAAGACGACTGAGGAGAAACGTCAAATCCACTGCCGGCCCTCTCAACGGCCAAGGAGGAGGCAATCTCTAAGGCGGACTTGGCTGACTACATAGCCCAGCAAATCCGGGTCCATCATACGACTGAGGCAGCTGGTCAAGTCATGAAAACGGGGCGGCCGTATCCAAGCTGGTACGACCAAATCAAATACCCGCAAGGCTATACGATACCAAAATTCCACGTGTACAAGGGGACCGGCAATCCCCATCAACATATCGCCCAGTTCTGAGCCCTCTGCGGTAACACCGGCGGTGATGATAAACTGTTGCTCCGACAGTTCGTGGGCAGCTTATCAGAAACAGCATTCGAATGTATTCGGAACTCCCGAACGATTCTATCAAAACGTTCGCTGAAATGGAGTTGTTATTCACTCAGCGATTCGCAAGCGCCAGCGAGCGCACTCCAATAACTGCTTTGATTAACGCCAGGGTCAAACCAGACGAAACCTGGGTCCAGTATGCTATACGCTGGCGGAATTTGTGGTCGAGATGCGAGCAATGCATTGAGGAGGCACCCGCAGTGGGCATGTTCGTGGGAACCCTAGACCCCCACGCAACTATCTCCCAGTTCATGATGTTCTTTAAGCCAACCACATTCCAGGCTTTAATCGACAAGTTGGCTCAGATGGACCAGATGGGTCATGGACCAGATGGGTCATAGACCACCTCCCCCGAAGTCGGAACCTCGGAATGACAAGGGTAAAGGAAGGGCAACCTTTGTCGCGAATGCCCAACAGCAACCTAACGCCCCGAAACCGGCAGATCAACTGGAAGAAAGACGCCGATATTATAATGAGAAAATGAAACGTCCCTACTCGTTCCCACGGGACAAGACGAAACGGTTATTCGAGCTGGCAATACGTAACAGACTTATAAACCTACCAAATCCAAGGCGACCGCCGCAACCCACCGAGGTGAATAACCCTAGCTATTGCCCTTACCATCAAACGATAAGTCATCTGATTGAAGATTGCTTCGTCTTCAAAGGATGGATTGAAGATTAATACCTCCAGGGGAAGTTTGTACTGTCCGAGAAGTGGAAGGTGAGCCCACCACAACCGCATACTCCCAAGAAAGCAGATACATTGGGGGCAACCTGCTCCTTTATTGAAGAAGCTCCATGGGAGGTCGTGCTATCAACGAAAACCAAAAGAATGCTGAAAGACCTTCACGCATGCCCTGCAATCGAATGGAAAGACCCTCTTGAACCTCAAATTATCGAGGGGATGTTGAAGCCCCGCACAACTACGAAGGCTCGTGATAATGGCCCAAATACTCACGCCCAACCGTCAAAATCTTCGAAGAAAAAGAAGAAGAAATCCAAGAAGCCCGCGAAGCTTGGAGACGAGCACACGAACTTGCAGAAGCAAATCGACGCGCTGGAAGAGTACAATCAAAAGGCGCGAACTCCTGTCACACTGCAAGAGTTCCTCAACCACATCTTTCAAGAGGGAGATGATGAAGAGAGCTCGTCGGACGAATCCGAAGAGTACGTGGCGAGTTGTAACGTGATCTCCCACTCTTTTACCGATGATGAGAAAACTCCTAGCACTAAGAAGCTGGAGGCAGAACCTGAGCGTGCGTGGCTGACAAATGAAATGATCAATGCCTTTCTAGACGAAATTCTCCTAAAAAGTAAAGCGGATCAGGAGCGTGAGATGGCAACGTCAGAAGGAACCAAATGCAGGCGACTGAATGAAAGAGTTGAACTACCCCCGCCAGATCAAAAGGCATCCGAAGTAGACAAGAAGATATTCAAGACGAGGAAAAGGTTTGCCAAAGCCATGTCAATGGGAATGAAGCTACCACCCTCGGAAGGAAATGCACACGATGGGGCGGAGAGGCACCCTAATTATTGCGCATATCATCGGAGAATCTCACACCCCACGGAGGAGTGCGACGCCTTTAAGGTATGGTGGCAAGGATATGTTACTCGACAGCAACATTTTAAGCGCATGAAACGCAAGAGCCGTCGGGAGCGAAGAAGTACTATCGAAGGGCACAACAGAGCTACTGGCAACTGTTACATGGTTAACGCCGGGGGGTCACAAGTTCTCACCTTTGGGAGCGACTCTGATAAAGAAATGGCTCTGGGCCCTCTCTTTAAAGAATCCGTTTTAGGAAAAGAGGAGGAATCGGAGGCCTGCGAGAACATCCAGCTGCGCAATCGCACACTCCCAGAAAAGAATCTCGGGCCCGTAAGTAGAAAAGACAAGGGAAAGGAAAAGGTCACTGAAGATATCACTTTAGATGACCAAGTCATGAAAGAACTGGCTGCCAAAGACCCTCCTAGGAGGAGTAAAGTGGACTATAACATCCTCGCGCACCTAAGGAAGCTACCTTCTCAGCTTAGCATTCTCGACGCCCTCCTATTATCAAAAGAAGCGCGAGACTCACTAATTAAGGCGTTGCAAGAACCAGAACAATTCCAAGCCTTCCTCGCCACTGAAAAGATGAAGGATGAACTGGAGGAAGTGCATACAGCCGATATCACTTTCGGTGATGAAGACCTCCTTCTCGGGACGTGCGACCATAACCGTCCCCTATATGTCTCCGGATACTGCCATGATATCAAGATAGGCAAGATCCTGGTGGATAATGGATCCTCCGTCAATCTCCTTAATGTTCGGGTGTTGAAGGAAATTTGCATGAGTGTGCAACATCTCGCTCGTGACAAAATTACTATCTCCGGTTTTGATTCACAATCGTCACGGACACTCGGATCTGTGATACTAACATTACGCTTTGGACTTCTCGTCACAAACATCAAATTCCATGTCATTGACGCCAAGACCTGCTACAATGCCTTGCTCGGCCGTCCTTGGCTACACGAGTACAACATCATCCCTTCTACACAACATCAGTGTATGAAGTACTTTAAAGATGGTTTCGAGTATACTGTAACAGGCGAGTTGAACCCATTCTCCGTGAACGAAGTCCGCAAATACGAGGATGCAAAATACTTTTTTCCAGATTTCGAGGATACAGAAAGGTGTCGCAATCCGGAGAACAAAACCGCTGCCACCATCCCTGTTTTCGGGAGCGATACCGAAGAAGAAGAAGAGATAGTTTATGCAGGGCCATCTCAACGCAACAACCTGGGGACGCTCGCCCCCATGTTGGTCTTCGGAAGTGATTCAGAAGATGAAGTTAATGCTGTGTTCTCCAATCGGCTGTCAATACAAGCGCCCCCTGGCGATGACCATAGTCTGCAAATCACCATGGTACCGCGAGAACACTACAAGGATCTCGACACGCTGCAAGTTCATAATGTGCAGGACCTGCAAACATTTTACGTCCCTCCTAGGCGAAGGGGTGAGAAGGTGATCCTATTCTACCGATCCTCAGAGTCGAAAATAGAGAAAGAGATCTGGTATGGCGCGGATGCTACATGCGACAGACTGCAACCCATTCGTCTGCCCAGATACTATACAAATGGATTAAAGAAGCTATTGAAGCGCCAAGAAGTACCCTTAAAACAGACTGTTCAACAGGCTCGGTTCTACAACAAGATCTGGGATGTCCCTGGGACTCAGCGCAAATTGCCCAACGGGAAAATGGAAACACTCGGGCTTGGATACGCGAGAGCGGGAAAACGGGAACGGGTCCACAGTAACTATGCCATATACACCTTTGATGAAGAGGAAGACGCCCTGTCAGGAGATGCCAACCCCTCGTCAAAATTTCACCCCGCGATCGAAACGCCGAGTCCGTCGTTTGGAGAACGAACGGACAAGCCTATCAGGAAAATGGGTCCGAAAGCTCAGGAAAACCACAACCGCGAAATGGCCATCTACGAGAAGGCCAGGACGCAACGCCTATTTCAACAAGCTCCAAAAGACAAAGATGCTCATCTTTGTCAACCCGTTGTGCGAAAGGCCCGATGCGGAGACGGAAATAAATCAAGAAGCGGGAAGAGGAGCCGACAACAACGACGCAGGATTAGAGGGTTACGGGTACTGCGCGGCTCGGATTCGTCCCTCATGGAAAAGATGAGTCGAGCGTATTCCTTCCCCCGAGACAAGACGGAGAAGTTACTCAAGCTCGCTTTAAAACATCAAATGATCGCGCTTCCAGAGTCTAGACACCCTGAGCAAGCTAACAAGGCTTCTCGTTTGAGCTATTGCTCTTATCACCGAGCCATAGGACATCCTACCGAAGACTGCTTCACCTTCAAGAACTGGGTCGAGGGCCAGTACCAACGGTGCAGATTCGCTTTATCCAACAGCTGGAGGGTAATGCCGCCACAGAAGCATAAACCCAAGGCCGCAAGAGTAGAACCGGATCCACCTCAGCCCTGGGAGCGGATTCGCACTTGTTATACGATTACGATATTAAAAGAAGAGCGCGAGAACATCGATGACTTTCCCCAGTGCTTTGAGAACAGCGACGACCAGGTGATCTCAGAATTTCCGCCAGCTCCGAGAGAACTGGAAGATGGTATACATACTACGGCGGATAACCTCAGGAAGATTGAGTTGGGATCGGCAGATGACCCGCGACCGACATTTGTCAGCGAGCTACTCTCTGAAGAAAAGGTGGCCGCGTTAAAGAACGTGCTTCTACAGCATAAAGACTGCTTCGCATGGAACTACTCTGAGATGCCAGGATTAGATCCGGAGGTTGCCGTGCATAAATTAGCAATATCCCCAGATATCAAGCCAGTTAAGCAAGCTCCAAGAAGGATGCGACTCGAGCTTGAGATGAGCATCAACGCCGAAGTCAAGAAGCTGATCGATTCTGGATTTATTCAAGAAGTCCAATATCCCGATTGGATCGCCAATATCGTCCCGGTAATGAAAAAGAATGGGACAGTACGCATATGTGTGGATTTCAGGGATCTCAATAAAGCCTGTCCAAAGGATGATTTCCCAGTACCGGTAACCGAGCTGATGATAGATAACATGTCCACTCATGAGGTTTTCTCCTTTATGGACGGTTCGTCAGGATACAATCAAATAAAGATGCATCCCGAAGACCAGAAGCACACCGCTTTCCGGACCCCTTTGGGGATATTCTGCTACAGGGTTATGCCCTTTGGTCTAAAGAACGCGGGCGCTACCTATCAAAGGGCCATGACAAAGATCTTCGACGACCTCATACATGACATCGTCGAGTGCTATATCGATGACCTCGTAGTAAAGAGCATGTCATACGAAGATCATTTAAAGCATCTGGAGACTGTATTTCAACACCTTCGGCAATATAACTTGAAAATGAATCCCCTCAAATGCGCGTTTGGAGTCTCCTCGGGCAAATTCCTGGGATTCATCGTTCGACACCGAGGAATTGAAATAGATCCATCAAAGATTAAAGCGATCATGGAAATGCCTCCGCCAAGAACTCTCAAACAGTTGCGGTCTCTCCAAGGGAAGCTCGCATACATCCGGCGATTTATCGCCAATCTTTCTGGCAAATGCCGTCCTTACAGCCACCTGATGAAAAAGGGAACTCCGTTCGTTTGGGATCACAAATGCCAAGGTGCACTAGACGAGATCAAGCAATACCTGCAGAACCCTCCGGTGTTGGCCGCACCGGTCAAAGGAAAACCCCTCATTCTTTATACAACCGCCCTCGAAGGTTCCTTGGGCGCATTATGGGCGCAAGGGAACGATCAGAGAAAAGAGAGAGCACTCTACTACTTAAGTCGGGTTCTGCTGGGGGCAGAAAGCAACTACTCTCCCATTGAAAAACATTGCTTGGCATTAATCTTCGCAATAACAAAGCTCAGGCACTATGCGTTGGAGCATGAAGTCCGTCTCATTTCAAAGATAGACCCCCTTAAATACTTAATGTCGAAAGCCATATTGACGGGACGACTCGCTAAGTGGGCCCTACTCTTGATGGAGTTCTCGATAACGTATCAACCTCTCAAGGCAGTAAAAGGCCAAGCCATTGCCGATTTCCTCGCCGAGCACCCGATACCGGCCGATTCTCCTCTGAACTGTGATTTGCCGGACGAGCATGCATTTGACGCGATTGGCGGCGGTAGCACCCGATGGGAACTCTACTTCGATGGAGCGTCCTCCGTAAAGAAACAGAAACAGGGTATCCCAATGATCAAATCGGGGATAGGCCTCATCTTTGCAACTCCACAAGGAGGGATAATGCGCTTCGCCTTCTCCTTAACAGAGCCGAGGACAAACAATGAAGTTGAATACGAAGCTCTGATAGCGGGCCTCGAAATCGCCATCGACTTGGGAATTGAAGACCTCCTTATATACGGGGATTCTCAACTGGTTGTTAGTCAAGTAAATGGTGATTACCAAACGTGCAAACCGGAGTTGGTGAGGTACGGCGAAAAGGTGCAACAACTATTGATCCAAATTCCCTCCTATACTTTGGAGAATATACCGCGCGCGGAAAACAGTAAAGCAGACGCGTTAGCCAAACTTGCTAAAGAACCGGTGGACGAAAACCTCGATGATGTAAGAATCGTGGTACAAAGCCGTCGAGTGCTTGCTCCGGCAGAAATACCTCCGGAATTATATAAAAAAAAGGGAGCGACTGAGCAGACGACCCTACAAATAAAAGACCATGAGAAGGCCGAGGACTGGAGGGAAGTCTTCATAAACTACTTTAGGTCCCACCGAATGCCCAAAGAAGCATCCTCAAGACATCAGCTCATGAAACGAGCTCTATCTTTCTCGTTCGTCAACGATACTCTGTACAAGAGATCGTTTGATTCTCTATGGCTGAGATGCTTAGGACCTGACGAAGCAGAAAGAGTTATTCAGGAAGTTCACGACGGACTTTGCGGTTCTCACCAAGCAGGCCCAAAGATGAAGTTAAAAATTAAACGGATGGGCTACTACTGGCCCACGATGATCCAGGACTGTCTCAAGTATGCGAAGCAATGCCACTCGTGCCAGATCTACGGAGACTTTATCCACCAACATCCGAATCCACTACACCCAACGGTGGCTAGTTGGCCATTCGAAATGTGGGGGACCGACATAGTCGGCCCCATCGAGCCAGCATCATCCCGGGGACATCGTTTTATCCTGGCGACGACTGATTACTTCTCCAAATGGGCAGAAGCAATACCACTGAGGGAAGTAAAGACGGAGAATATCCTCCATTTCTTCAAGACGCACGTCATCTATCGGTTCGGAACCCCACGGCGGATTATCTCCGATAATGGGCCAGCCTACAGAAGCCATAAGATTAGCCGCTTCGCGCAGCAGCACAATATAGACTGGAGATATTCTTCAGTTTACAACCCACGAGCTAACGGTCTGGCCGAGGCCTTCAATAAGACCTTGACGAAGATCATAAAAAAGACCGTTTCCCGGAATAAGAGAGACTGGCACGAAAGGCTGCAAGAAGCCCTTTGGGCTTATCGAACTACATTCAAGACGGCCACGAACACAACGCCGTACGTGTTGGTATTTGGGACAGAAGCAGTGCTCCCCCTCGAGATAGAGTTACCCTCTCTACGAGTGGCAGTCCACCACGAGCTGACGGAAGAAGAAAATGCTCACCTTCGGCTTGAGGAGCTTGATGCCCTCGACGAAACCCGGCTCATAGCGCAACAACATCTAGAAGCTTACAAAGCGAAGATGACGCGCTCGTACGAAAGATTGACCAGGCCGAGGACATTCCGCCAAGGCGAACTCGTGCTATTGGTCAAAAGACCTATGATCCCCAATCGTGCCAAGCGGGGGAAATTTGAGCCAAACTACGAAGGCCCTTACATCATAGACAAGGTCTACCAGGGTGGAGCCTATCTACTCATGGACATGCACGGTGAAAGGCCTTTCAGGCTAATAAACGGCCGCTTCTTAAAGAAATACTATGCTTAATGAGCCATAGCCTGGGTCAATGATAGATGACGACAACTATGTCCACTCGCTATCTTCCTAAGTTCAGACTTTACAAGCAGCAGCCGGCCTTCCCATAACAACGGACCGAAACGTCCTTAAACTAACGCCGGACCGAAACGTCCTTAAACTAACGCCGGACCGAAACGTCCTTAAACTAACAATGGACCGAAACGTCCTTAAACTAACGATGGACCGAAACGTCCTTAAACTAACGACGGACCGAAACGTCCTTAAACTAACGACGGACCGAAACGTCCTTGAACTAACGACGGACCGAAACGTCCTTAAACTAACGATGGACTGAAACGTCCCTAAAACTACTACCGCAGTATCCTTAGGCTGACGAGATAAAAAAAAGAGAAAAAGAATAAAAAACGGTGCGTCCACGAGCAAAACGGGCACGGATGAAAACCCGAAAGGGCTCCGTGAGTAAAAACAGCAGGACCACCGACGAGCGTTTGTGAAAACCCGAAAGGGCGCAACCTCGTTAAAAGACACTTATAGGGTCCTCTCGACCTTGTAAGGAGAAACCACCTGCGTGAGATCCTTACGACTCACAAAGGAGCAACACACTTAGGGATCCTCACGATTCCTAAGGAGAAAATACGCTTACGAGATCCTCAAGACTCGTAAGGAGAACTCTCTTATGGGACCCTTACGGCTCATAAGATTTGAAAGTCTTAAGTTACAGAGACCTAAACCTGTGCTTAAGCAATCCTCCACAACCTTCGATATTGCCCTACAAGGGATTCAATACTGACCCTTGTATACAATCCACGGGCGCGAATAGACATTTCCCCAGCAAAGTCCAACCCTTGTAGGTCCTCTCGACCCATGAGGAGAAAGCCCTCTTGTAGGATCCTTACGACTTACAGAGGAACACACGCTTAGGAATCCTCACGATCCCTAAGGAGAAAATACACCTGCAAGATCCTCACGACTTGTAGGGAGAAATACCTTTGTGAGACCCTTACGGCTCATAAAGTCAAAAGCCTTGGTCGACAGGACCTTTAACCCTGTTTGCTGAGCCACCTTTGTTCGTCATCGACAAAGGCAAATGAGGATTCGCTTCTGGCAACATTCCAGTTGTAGCGGTGCTGATGCCGAAATCGGTGCCTAAAATCCAGGCTCGCAGCGAAAAAGCTAGCAAGCCACACATGCCTACAAAATAGCCGAAATGATGGGGCAACTTGCAATAAAAAGCAGCAAGTAAAAATGAAGGCATGAAAAATAGCCGAAATGATGGGGCAACTCGCAATAAAAAGCAGCGAGCAGAAAATAAATAAATAGCCGAAATGATTGGGCACCGTGAAAAATAGCCGAAATGATGGGGCAATCGCGACCTTCGCGATATAAAAAGCTGAAATGATAGAGCATCGCGGAAAAAGAAATAAAATAGAAGTGAAATCCTCGCCCTACAGGTGGTGTTACATCTGCCTCTGTATACAATCCAGGGGCGCAAACAAAGAAGGGATCATACTCCTTCCCCAGGTTTCACCAAAAAAAGAAGCTAAATCTCGACGGGCCACAAGCGACCTAGAGATCATCCCAACATTCGTCTCGTAACGACGGACACAACTTCAAGCTAAACGGGACAGCGGCAACCCCCACTTCCATGGCTCGGCGATACATATCACCAAGAGTCCAACCTCCATCCTGTGAAATGCGGATACAATCAGCAAAATTCCTGGTTACGTGGAACGCGGATAATGTCACTCTTTGACCCCGTGGAAAACGTCCAGAGCGGAGCCTAGTCCTCGCCTAACGCGGCAATGAACCCGTGTGAAGCATCTAGTGCAAACTTCCTGGTTACGTGGAACGCGGATAATGTCACTCTTTGACCCCGTGGAAAACGTCCAGAGCGGAGCCTAGTCCTCGCCTAACGCGGCAATGAACCCGTGTGAAGCATCCAGCGCAAACTTCCTGGTTACGTGGAACGCGGATAATGTCACTCTTTGACCCCGTGAAAAACGTCCAGAGCGGAGCCTAGTCCTCGCCTAACGCGGCAATGAACCCGTGTGAAGCATCTAGCGCAAAATTCCTGGTTACGTGGAACACGGATAATGTGACTCTTTGACCCCGTGGAAAACGTCCAGAGCGGAGCCTAGTCCTCGCCTAACGCGGCAGTGAACCCGTGTGAAGCATCTAGCGCAAAATTCCTGGTTACGTGGAACGCGGATAATGTCACTTTTTGACCCCGTAGAAAACGTCCAGAGCGGATCCTGGTCCTCGCAGAGCACGGCAGTGAACCCGTGTGAAGCATCCAGAGCGGAGCCTAGTCCTCGCCTAACGCGGCAATGAACCCGTGTGAAGCATCTAGTGCAAAATTCCTGATTACGTGGAACACGGATAATGTCACTCTTTGACCCCGTGGAAAACGTCCAGAGCGGATCCTGGTCCTCGCAGAGCACGGCAGTGAGCCCGTGTGAAGCATCCAGAGCGGAGCCTAGTCCTCGCCTAACGCAGCAATGAACCCGTATGAAGCATCTAGTGCAAAATTCCTGGTTACGTGGAACACGGATAATGTCACTCTTTGACCCCATGGGAAAACGTCCAGAGCGGATCCTGGTCCTCGCAGAGCACGGCAGTGAACCCGTGTGAAGCATCCAGAGCGGAGCCTGGTCCTCGCCAAGCACGGCAGTGAACCCGTGTGAAGCATCCAGAGCAAATACTGGACTGTGGAGTCCTTAAAATCCACGGACTATGACGTCCTTAACCTCGACCGTGATGTCTTAAAACTAATGATCGACCATCCCGATTCCCTACGGATTCTGTCTTGGTTTAAGGGTACATCTCTTCACTCCTTTGATACCTGGCGTTGTAATTCCTCAACGTCTTCAAAGAGGTGGCGGGTCCCTGCAACCAAACACCGGACTGTGGAGTCCCTAAATCCACGGACTATGAGGTCCTTAACCTTGACCGTGATGTCTTAAAACTAACCTCGGGCTGTGGAGTCCTTAAATCCACGGACTATGAGGTCCTTAACCTTGACCGCGATGTCTTAAAACTAACATCGGACTGTGGAGTCCTTAAATCCACGGACTATGAGGTCCTTAACCTTGACCGCGATGTCTTTAAACTACAATACCTGGAGAAACCCCTGGCTCCGTAAAACACGGACAAGGGCGACCACATCTAGCACTTACAAGTCCTCACGACCTGTAAGGAAGAAAAACTCTCTTGTGAGATCCTTACGGCTCTCAAGGGAAAACCCGCTTGAGAATCCTCACGATTCTTAAGGAGAACTTACACCTATGGGATCCTCTCGACCTGTAGGGAGAAAAACTCTTTATGAGACCCTCGTGGCTCGTAAAATGCAGAAGTCTTAGGAAGCGGATCTTAACCCTGAATCCTAAGCCTTGGCTGTCCTGCAAGGAGATCAAGGTAGAATGTCTGCAGAATACATTCAATAAAAAGGGGACACATCATTGAGAGGAAAATTATATCTTTTATTCATGAACCAAAATGGATACAAAGTACAATTTATGAAAGAAACAAAGAAAGAGATACTCTCATTCATGAGCATGTACAAAAAGGGGAGAAAAGATACAAGTCCTTAGGCCGGCGGCCGGTGTAGTAATTTTACCAGCTCATCGTTTTGTTGTTGAGCTACGGCTTCATGACGCAAGATCTCCAGAAGACGAGCCTCCGCCTGAGCTTGCTGAGCCTGATACGAAGCGAGCCGAGCTTCGAGCTCTTTCTCGGTGGCTTTATGAGCCTCGACCCTCTCACGAGTAAACGTGGCAGCTTTATCGAGAGCCACCACCTCTTTTATGGACTCCTGAAGCACCCGCCAGAGTTCATACGCTTTGTTGGCCTTGGCAGTAAGACTCGCCTGAAGCTCGCTCAGCGACCGAGCCCCTTCTTCTCGCACAACAATATGTTTACCACGTGTCGCCCTATCAGGCCATGTAAGCTCACTTTCATGACCACAACCTTGGAAAGAGGACATACACGCTTAAGATCGCATAAATGGGCTTCCGGTCGACAGCGATAACCGATCTGAAACGCGTTCACATCACCTGGTATGAAAAGCAATGAGAAAATTTCCAATGTTTATCCTATCGAGCATGTGTTCGCGATTATATGAGCATCCAAAAAAGAAATAAAATTCAAGGCATTAATTTGCATGCGACATGATGACAATGTTGATAATTAGAAGAAGATTTCATAAGAGGAACACAATGTTTATTCATGCAAGCGAAAACATGCATACGAGTACCAAGCCTACATGGGAGTTCAGCATAAAGCATACAAAAGAGAGGACTAATTTAAATACACTACGCTAACGGAAAAGGTCACCAAACACCGGATCAATGGCGCAAGGGTTAACAAAGTAAAGAACAAAATTCTCCATCTCCCTCACCGCTCTCTCCAGCACATCGAAGCGACGATTCTCGCGAGAAGTCGCTCCCCATCGGTTGGCGCCATGCTCGTCCGCGAAAGCAAACATAATGGTTCGCCGGGCCTTTATCTCGCTCAGCAGATGAATTGAGCAGTCCTTTAAGGCCTGAGTAATCAGGCACGCTTCATGAAAGCCCTCGAGCTTTTCTTCAGCCGCATCGAGCATCGCCAGGGTCATCTCCGCCGGGTGAGGAGGGATGTCGGCAAGCACGGCCGCGAGAATCATCTGGAGCCAGAGGGAACCCATCGGGAGGGGAGACCCTCTACGGATCGAGAGCTCGTGCATGGCCGAGTCACATTCGTTGTCAGAAAGGAGGGGGTCCACCAACCGAGCGGCAAAGCGTGGGATCATCTCCTCAAGAGGAACTTCCCACGGCTGTCGACGAGCATGAGGGCGATTACAAGCCATGGCACTCGTTTCTCTCTCAAGAAAAAAAAATATATATGATATGAATCTCTCTGTAAAAGGAAAAGAAAGCTATAACCTCATATATAATGAAGTGCATTAAGTGCTGTGCACAGAAAATCTAGCATGGTGAAGTTATTTCCAAGGCCTAAAAAAGGAAAGGCACCGAAAATCAAGGAGATGGAACTATTTCCAAGGCCCTTTTTCTGCACCTAACATTGTGCACTGAAAATATGGCATGAGGAAAATCTTGTGAACAGCCACATCAAGGGATCCCACGTGTAGAACACGTAAGGCCTAAACCTGGTGTGCATTTAAAAGGAAAAACCTGGAGTAGTATCCTGCATATTAAAAAAGCACAAACAACAATAGTAGCAAAATAATAAAATCCCAGAGAAAAAGCATGCAAACATATAAAGACACAACAGAACTCGTCATCCAGACTTCAAGAAGGCCATACAAAATAAAAAGAAAACTTTTACAATGGCAAGGCTTCAGACGCGGGGCATGGGTTGAGAAACTCGAAATTAACTTTATTCAAGATCTTCCAAGCATTTCGAACCTCCCGAGTATGCTTTCTCTCACGGTCACAAGCGTCGGGGTCCCCGCGGATGTCCTCTATCCTCCGGTAGGAGGCAAGTATGGCTGATTGCTGAAAAATCTGATGCAGGAGATCAATGAGATTATCCTGCCTTCTCTTGGTGATCAAGTGCATCAGATACACCGAATGTACTTTATCCTCGGCGGCGTCCAATGACCCAAGCGGCACACCAGCACAAAATAAAGGGAGAGCCTCCCTGATCGCCAGCACGATCAGCCTCAGAAGAGAAGAGAAACGGGGGAGCAGCCGATGGTTGTACTCGTCAAAGCGGCTCATGATCTCGGCACACTGAGCATCGGTGAACTCCTGGTTCTGACTGCGGCCCAGCGCACGAATATTCCCGTAGGAAATGATCTCGTCAAGACTATACAGATGGGCATCCATGATACCTGAAATAAAAGTCACGAGAATCATTACAAAAGCCCCATTGCATTAATGGCACGAAAAACAACCTAGGGCCAGGAGACCTCAGGAAGCCTCCATGCGAAGAAACTGAGTTCTTCATTGGAATTAAATTCCTAATTAAGAAAAGGGAATTAAATCCCCCAGAAACATTTTTGATGGAATTAAATTCCATGGGGTTGAAACGCCATCTTCATCTCCTCAAAGATTATCTAAACCCTAAGAGATCTACAGCTTGAGGGTTAAGCGGTTTCATGTTCTTATGGAAAATATGAAGGAAAAAGGGCGAAAACCCTTGTTTCGGATTTAAAATCCAGAGAAATGTGAGGTCCATCGTTGTCCAAGAACATTACCTGAGAAAAAAGGGCTCTTTTCGAATAGAGTTAAACTCTGAAGATTGTTTCAAGACAGAGAACTAAGCTATGAAAGCGAGAATTAAATTCTCAAGGAAGAAGTTCTCAGAAGAAGAAGATGAACAAAGTGAAGGCTCCTATGAAGAGACAGAGGTATTTATAGAAGGCAATGGAAACGTTTCATCTCCCCAGATCCCTAGAGGAATCCAACGGTCACAAGAGGTGACAGCGTTGCACTCACGTGCAGACACGTGAGAACAACGCTGTGGGGGCATTTGTTTCCTGATTTAAAATCAGGAAAGCTTCTGGGAAAAGCTTCAAAAGGGGGCCACGTGCTTACGCGTGACCAGCAGTCACGTGTTGACACGTGACATATAAAAGCAGCGGAAAAGGGCACATTGGTTCCCTGATCAAGTCAAAGAAAAGGCTTCAGAGGAGGTCACGTGTTCCCACGTGACCAGGGTCACGTGTTGGCACGTGACGTTCAAAGCAGCAGACTCGCTCTCCAATTGAACCAAGGAAAAAGGCGCCAAACAAGGGTCACGTGCTCACACGTGACCAGGGGTCATGTGGTAGCACGTGACGGCTAAGCAGCAGAAGAAGGCAGAGTCCAAAAGAAGAAAAAGGCTCGTTCCAAGAGAGTCACGTGTCCACACGTGACCATAGATCACGTGGTCACACGTGACCGGCTTTCAAAGCCCATTTGGCTAACAGAATTAAATTCTGAAAGAGATTCAAATCTTTCCAAAGGAAAGCAATTATTTGGAACCGATCAAATTAAAGATCCAGAGATGATTAAATATCATCTATCTATGGAAAATCTCGAGTTTGGAAAGATTTCCCCTTTAAATCTAACAGAAATAACAAAGGAGAATCCCTGGATTTGAAATCCAATGGTGAATAAAATTCACCTAATAATCCAAGGGTCAAAAACGAATGATGGATGCAAATCAAATCTCTCAATGAAGATTCGTCAAAAAACTAATTGATTCGGCTGCTTCTCCTATAAATAGGAGCCTGGAGACACAAAAAAGATAGACACGCAGAGGGAAAAAAAAGGAGAGAGCCTTGATACTTTGAGGAATTTGGAGCTTCTGCAAAAGAAAACCCTAGGTAAGAAAGGGAAGGCTTCTTGAAAGAAGTAAAATTTGATTCTCAACAGAGTTTAACTCTGACAAAATAAAAAAAAACAGAAGAACATATTTCTTCTCTCTTTGGTAAAGGATCTGCAAAGTGCACATCTCCCCTTCAGGTTGAGAATTTAATTATCAATGGGTTGAGATCCTGCCATGCAGATCCAAAACATGGAGAGGGAATGGAAAAACGAGAATTTAATTTTCACAGAACTATAGGAATTTAATTCCTCCAAGATAAAAGTAGGGCTTGACCCTGTGTTATGGGAATTTAATTCCTTCAGAACAGAGAGAAACAGGGTTTAACCCTAATTAAGAACTTAGTTCTGTTGAGACAACGGGAATTCAATTCCCTTAGATCATAATTTAACAGGGACTGGAAGTTTAATTCCTTAAAAAGCTTTTATTAGGGTTTAACCCTATTCAGTTCTTCACATAAACGAGGAATTTAATTCCTACAGAAGATTCAGGATTCGATTCTACTCCAGAATATAAGTCTTCAAAAGGAAGTAGGAATTTAATTCCTTTGAAAATTAAAGCTCGAGGAATTTAATTCCTGAAAGATCAACAGATTCTCTAAACAATTTACATGGAGGCAGGGTCACGTGCCACCACGTGACCCCCTCGAAAGATCTACAGAAAGCCCTTTGAGGCAGTCCCCCACGTGACCCACGTGACCCTTGACAGAAGCTCTAATACATAGGCATATGAATGCCCGTCGCGTGATGGCACGTGATGCTCTGAAAGATGCAGCAATCTCAGCAGAATAAAGGAAGGGAGGGCGCTCTCACGTGTCGCCACGTGACCCCTCTTGCTTTAGTGTTTAACACTAAGTTGGAACTCCTGAATCCAGTGTTAAAACACTGTTGGGCCGTAGTGTTCAACACTAATCAATTAACTTTATTTGCAGTGCTCAACACTGACTACCTTAGTGTTTAACACTAATTTGAGAGCTTTGTTGCCAATGCCTGACACTGATCTGTCTTAGTGTTTAACACTAATCTGAAAGTCTTGCTGCTGGTGTTTAACACCAATTATCTTTTAGTGTTAAACACTAACTTGTCAACCTCATTACCAGTGTTCAACACTGATTGCTCTGAAGCGTTTAACACTAGGCTTTGGTCCAATTGGCTAAAGGGATAGAGGCAAAGCCTCTCCCTCGATGGACCCACAAGAAGTCAATATTCCAGACATGATAGGACTTAGCCCAAGCTGGCCATAAGTCCTCAATTCGTAATTAACTGGGCCATTGGGCTCACAATATAATTAATGCGTCTTGATCCCAAATTGGGCCAAGGACTATTTAATCCATTCCGGTTCTAGGGTACATCTCTTCACTCCTTTGATACTTGGCATTGTAATCCCTCAATGTCTTCAAAGAGGTGACGGGTCCCGACGACCACCCATGATATGGACTGTGGGGTCCTTAAACCCATGTCTAATGCAAAATTCCTGGTCACGTGGAACGCGGATAACGTCACTCTTTGACCCCGCGGAAAACGTCCAGAGCGGAGCCTAGTCCTCGCCGAACACGGCAGTGAACCCGTGTGAAGCATCTACTGCAAAATTCCTGGTTACGTGGAACGTGGATAATGTCACTCTTTGACCCCACGGAAAACGCCCAGAGCGGAGCCTGGTCCTCGCCAAGCACGGCAGTGAACCCGTGTGAAGCATCCAGAGCACATACCGGACTATGGAGTCCTTAAACCCATGGACTATGACGTCCTTAACCTTGACCGAGATGTCTTAAAACTAACAATGGACCGCAATGTCCTTAAACTACCCATGGACCGCAATGTCCTTAAGCTACCCATAGACCGCAATGTCCTTAAACTACCCATGGACCGCAATGTCCTTAAACTAGAACAATAGAGCCCCGCATGCTCTTTTGTCGGATCTAAACGGTCCCGTTTAAGTTGATCTTAGCCTCAAAGATGGCTAACGTATCCTTAAACCTTCAAACAGATCGGACTATGAATCCCCCAAATTAACTTTGGCTCGAGGGTACATCTCTGAACTCCTCTGACATCCGTCGTTGTAATCCTTCAACGTCGTCAGAGAGGTGACGGGTCCCGACGGCCATATATACGATGGACCACTATGTCCCTAAACTGGAACAATGGAGCCCAAACGCTCTTTTGTCGGATGTAAACGATCCCGTTAAGTTGATCTTAGTCTCAAAGTTGGACTAACGTATCCTTGACAAATGTTTGAGTTGATCTTAGCCTCAAGTATGGCTGATGTATCCTCAAACCAAACCCCCAAACCCAAATCTAAGATAAACACGGATTTGGACTAGTCCACGCCCTACGGGCGACGACATAACTCAGTCTCCGTAAACAATCCACGGGCAATAAAAAACGAAATAAACACCCACGACACGAAGTGACCATCTGGAGAAGGAGAAAGTTGTTACCGCGATACGGTAGCGTAATTAACTGCAGGGGCTTGCGCCTGCAGGGAAGAGCGTCCCCACAATCAAAAACCCCTCAAACGAGGGGGAATCTGACGAAGTCTGCTACATCGGCCACATCCGTCTAAACCTTCGATACACAGGTGCCATAGATCGACTTGGCATCTTCGGAGAGGTGGACGGATAGCACCAATTAGCATCTGCCCCGAACCTCAGGCTCGGACGCCCGAGTCCAGGCCGCCGTTCGGAGGGGAACAGTGTTCGAAGACATATCAGGTTTACCGCCGAAACGAGACGTGGAGTTTGCGATTGATCTTGTTCCTGGTGCAGCGCCAGTCTCTAAAGCGTACTATCCAATGGTACCAGTGGAGTTGGAAGAAGTCAAGAAGCAGGTTGCTGAATTACTTGAGAAGGGTTGGATTCGCAGCAGTAACTCACCTTGGGGAGCTCCAGTTCTTCTAGTCAAGAAGAAAGATGGCACAAGGAGGATGCGCATCGATTATCGAGAATTAAACCGGGTGACTATTAAGAACAAGTACCCGATCCCTCGCATTGGAGAATTGTTTGAGCAGCTCAATGGCGCGAAGGTATTCTCGAAGCTGGATTTGCGATCCGGATATCATCAGGTCCAAGTTAAATCAGAAGATATTTACGAGACTGTGTTCCGAACTCGGTATGGACATTACGAGTATTTAGTGATGCCTTTCGGAGTAACGAATGCACCGGCGATATTTATGGACTTGATAAACCGAATATTTTCACCATTCTTAGACCAGTCTATAGTGGTGTTCATTGATGATATTCTGGTTTATTCCAAGAGTATTGAAGAGCATGCAGAACACTTGAAGATCGCACTGCAGACATTGAGGCAAGAAAAATTGTATGCAAAGATGAGCAAGTGCGAGTTTTGGCTTGAAGAAGTGAAGTTTTTGGGGCATGTTGTATCCGGAGATGGAACCGCTGTTGATCCCGAAAAGATTACAGCGGTTCGAGATTGGCCGATTCCGAAGAATGTTGCGGAGATAAGAAGCTTTCTTGGACTTGCCGGGTATTACAGAAGGTTCGTAGAGAATTTTGCTCGTCTGGCTGAGCTTTTGACCAAGCTTACGCGCAAGGAGGTACCATTTGTGTGGACGGATAAGTGTGCGTCAGCTTTTGAGGCGTTGAAACAGAGGTTGATAACCGCTCCTATTTTAACCGTGCCAGACAGCTCTGGAGGATTGGTGATTCACAGCGACACATCTGGGAAATGATTGGGATGTGTTTTGATGCAGCATGGGAAGGTTATAGGTTACGCATCGAGACAGTTGAAGACCCATGAGAAGAATTACCCAACTCATGACTTGGAGCTAGCAGCTGTGATTTTCACTTTGAAGATTTGGAGACACTACTTATTAGGCGAAAGGGTCGAGGTTTTCACCGATCACAAAATCCTAAAGTATGTGTTCACGCAGAAGGAGCTTAATATGAGGCAGCGTAGATGGTTAGAGCTGATAGCTGACTACGATCTTGATCTTAAATACCATCCGGGGAAAGTTAATGTTGTGCCGGGCACTTAGTCGGTTGCCAGCAATTCAGATGTTGACTCCACAGAAGGAACTTATTGAAGACTTTCGAAGATTCGATTTGGAGGTTGTGCTACCGCATTCTTCGGGACGGTTGATGCAGCTGCATGTACAGTCGTCATTGATCGAGAATATTAAAGCAGCGCAATTGTAAGACCCAAGATTGCAGAAGTTTCGAGAACAGGTTGAAGCTGGACTTCGAACGGACTTGTTAATTCATGAAGATGGTTCGTTGCGATATGGTAGCCGTTTGTGTGTGCCAAAGGGAGATATTCGCGAAGAACTTATGAAGGAGGCACACAATTCAGCATATTCCGTACATCCAGGAGGCACGAAGATGTACCGAAATATACGACAGCATTTCTGGTGGGAAGGCATGAAACGGGAGATTGCCCGCTTTGTGGCGAAGTGCTTGGTGTGTCAGCAAGTTAAGGCTGAACATCAAAGGGTTGCTGGTTTATTACAACCACTTCCGATTCCTCAATGGAAGTGGGAACATATAACCATGGATTTCGTGACGGCTTTACCGCGGAGTCCAAAGGGCAACAATGTAGTTTGGGTGATTATTGATCGATTGACCAAGGCAGCTCATTTCATACCATTTCGAGTTGGTCAATCAACAGAAACTTTGGCAGAACGGTACATGCAGGAGATTGTAAGATTGCATGGCGTACCGGTGAGCATCGTGTCCGACCGTGACATACGTTTCTTATCACACTTCTGGAGGAGCTTACAAGAAAGTTTGGGGACTCGATTGAAATTTAGCACAGCTTATCATCCTCAAACAGATGGCCAGTCGGAGAGAACGATCCAAACTCTTGAAGACACGTTGAGAGCTTGAATGTTAGACTTCAAGGGTTCATGGGATGATCATCTACACTTGGTGGAGTTTTCTTACAATAACAGTTTCCAGGCGACTATTCAGATGGCTCCATTCGAAGCATTATATGGTCGCAAGTGTCGTTCACCTGTTTGTTGGGACCGGATTTGATCGTGCAAACAGTTGAGAATGTTAACACCATCCGGAATCATATGAAAGTAGCACAAGACCGACAAAAGAGTTGGGCAGATACATCGAGAAGACCTCTAGAGTTCGCCGTTGGTGATTTGGTATTCTTGAAGATATCACCGACTAGAGGGGTGATTCGTTTCGAAAGTCGAGGAAAGATTAGTCCTCGATTCGTTGGGCCTTTTGAGATTTTGGAGCATGTTGGAGAAGTGGCGTATCGATTGGCGTTACCGCAATCCTTGGTGAATGTTCATGACGTGTTTCACGTATCTCAACTCCGTAAATATGTTCGAGATGAAACACATGTGTTGGATCATTCGGAGCTGACTGTACGAGAAGATTTGACTTTTGAGGAGCGACCGATGTCGATTATGGATCGTAGGGAAAATGTTCTTAAGAACAAGGTTATCTCTCTTGTACTTGTTTCTTGGGGAAACCGCTCGCATGGAGAATCAACTTGGGAATGAGAAGATGAAATCCGACAGAAGTTTCCACATCTATTCCTGTAGTTGTTGATTGTTTATCCTTTCTTGTTCTTGAAATTTCGAGGAAGAAATTCTTTTTTTAGTTGTGTATAATGTAACAACCTAGTTCATTTATACCAATTCCAGTTTCCGTATTTATATCTATAGTATTTTATTGATTTATCGTGTTTTGGGTGCGAATGGTATTTTACATTCTACATCGCATTCGACCCGACCCGTTTGCTTGAACTTATTTGATTCATATTTATAGATTACCTTGACTTGCTACATAGACACGTGCATCTCATGATTACTGCATATTGGCATTTCATTTGACATCGCATATTTTACATATAACATTTTAGGTCACGGAAAATAAATTAAAATTGCATTTCATAACCTGCATGATATCCCTAACCCCGTGGTAGCGTCCGTGCGTCTTGTTCTCGTCCCGTTCAGTGAAACGGACGTGTTTGGATGGCTACACGCACGTACGTGCACCCATTCTTGGGGGTATGCATTTTCTTTAACTGAGCATTCATTTTTAAATTTGGAAGTCGCGTATATTTTTCGTATTTTAAATCTGAATTTTTTGACCCGACCCGGGCGCGTTTTGAAATATTTTGTATCCCGCTAAAAATTCAATTTATTTAATTTTTAAAATTTAATTCTAATATTTTTTTAACAGCTCAGAAGATTTTGTAAACCAATTTAGATATTTTTAAATTTTTAATAAAATCAAATCCTAACACACACACACAACTCTTTCTCTCTGGTCGGCCCCACACCTTCTCTCTCTCCCTTTCTTTTTCCTTCTCTCTCTTTTCCTTACCTCTCTCTCTGCTCCCCTCTTCCTTTCTCTCTCCCCCGAATAAAAACAATTTTATCTCTCCTTACTGTTCACACACCCTCTCTCTCTCCTCTCGATCTCCTCTCTCTCTCTCTCTCTCAGAATCTCTCTCTCTCATCTCGCTATATTCCCTCTCTCTCTCCCTATATTATTTCTTCCTTCCTTCTTCTTTAACAAAACCCACGACTGCGAACCCTAGCCACTGCCTCCACTTCGCCTTCGCCTAAAGACCGACGATGATTTTATTCACGACCTCGCCACCTCCTCATCCTCATCGCATCCACCTCCTCTCTCTTCACCGAGACTTGCACGCACCCGAGAAAGAACCCGAGCCCTGCACACCTTTTCACCGTGAGCGACGATCACCGGAGTGATCTCGTCGTCGCCCTCGTCGCAGGTCCGGTACACCCTGTGAGCCCTGCACTCGCTCTCCTTCTCCTTCTTCCTTTTTCTTTTCTTTTCTTCTTTTTTCTATTTCCTTTAAAGAAAGGGACGTCTGCTCTCTGCAGGTCACATCGCCGGAGCTCCGTCGACGCCGTCGACACCTCACGACTCCTCTCTGAATCACAGTGAGCTTCCCTTCTGCTCAATCCCTTCTTCCCTTCCTTTTTCTTCATTCTTTCTTTTCTTTCTTTTTTTTTCTTTCTATAAATGTTGCTGTCTACAGTAGATCGCCGAAACCCGGTCGTGCCTTCGACGATCCCGACGACCCAGCGAGCGTACCTGACCCGTGTGATCACCTTATGCATTGTTTGGATCCGTTCCGTGTACCGTGCGCGCATCACGACTTTTTCCGCCGACGTGAGACGTTCCGTACACCCGTTTCTTGATCCGTCTAGGCAACTAAAACTTGCTACATGCTATTTAAATTATTATATACTTATTTAAATACATATTAAACCTGTTGTTTGAATCTAGCGCCCCATATTCCATTTTAACACTTCGATGTTCCGTTTATATCATTTTAGATCTAGAACATGAAAACATATCTTATTGCATATTAGATTACATTACACTGTATCCATATCCATATTTATATCACATAGTGCTTATTTGTACATCCCGTAGTACCATTTATAGTTTATAACCTTTCGGATACCTATTTGCATACCACATCACAATATTCCATTTTATTGTTCCATTAGTACCCCATACTTGTTTTGTATACCCATTCTTAGTATAGTTTGATTTTGAGCACCCACGTGACACTTGTGCACCCCCTGACATGACTTGATACACTACTACTTGATACGACTTGATACCGTGCACATCTTGACATGATTGGATTTATATACACTACTTGACTTGACTTGATGTACCACAGCTTGACCTGTTACCTGACCTTATTACTAATGCCAACAACCTTGACATGTTGTCCCTACGGACATTTCCTGTTGTCTATCCAGACAAACCTGTACCTGCTTGATCCTGTGTTGGCATTAGCTCCAGTTTTATTAATACCTGACTCGAACACATAACTTGGGGGTATAGGGAAATCAATGATGAAACCTGACTTGTAACTCGACAGTTCGATACCTTTCCTGATCAGTCTTACGGGCTAGGCCAACCCCAGGGTGATGCTGCTGACATCACTCATCGTTACATACTACCCTTTTACTGCCTTGCGGCACGTCTCGGATTCAGCCTGAGAGTCTTAGATCGTGGTCCCGAGCATGCACGGGATACTATTGAGTTATATCGATGATTCATCAAATTGATTTCAAAGACTTGAGAGTAGTTAACACAGTAGACCGGTTTAGATTACTCACTTCATACTACCCTTCACTGTCTTTATTTATATTGTTGTTTTACCTGTTTTACCGTTCATGCTCACACCTGCATGTCTTGCTACCCCTGTTTATATTATTGCTTGATGTTATGACGCACCGACGTCTGGGTTTTGCATGGCCCAGATTCTTTACCTTTGCTGCAAGCCGAGCAGGAGTATTTCAGTCAGCAGGCTGAGCAGTGAGGACTTATTCTTTGTTAGTTTATTTTACTTTCGGTATTTTCATTCCTGATGTGAGCCCGCATTATGGGACGTACATTCCAGTTTATTCTTGTATTGGATATTTGCTTCCGCATTATTTTATTCTTGACTCGTTTTATCCTGGCTTATGGACATGTGTTAGATAGTTTATTATTGTTCTTGATATCTCTACAGCCGTAATGTGACTGTGGAAGGATATTTCCTATCCACAGGTAGCATGGTTGGCTATATCACGTGCCTATCTTAGCGTACTCTGGGAAGTGGGGCGTGACAGTTTTATAGAAATGTATTTTAGTTTAGGTGGTATTTTAGTGATAAAACCTAGCTTTTAAAAGTTTATGGTATTTTTATGAAAACTATCGCTTTTGGAAATTTGATGGTATTTTATTAAAATTTTAATCTTTCAATTAAAATATATTTTTCCCAATTTGTTTTCATTGAATATACGGATTCATAATTTTATATAATTTTCCAAAGTTTAATTTATTTTAAAAAGTCGTATTTCTTTTAAAAATTGTATTTTTATTTTCTTTCGAGACCGAATTCTCCGTGAGAAGTTCTGCATCCCGCTCTACTATCCCAAGGACGTGTGATATTCCGCACCATCCATAAACGAGTCCCCTAACGAGGGTTGTAGAGGCGTAATTGTCAAGGGTGTAAAAATATCGATAAAAACATTTTTTGTAAGAGTAATGGTATTTTAATGAAAATTGTATTCTTCAAAATTCAACATATATTTAAAATATCGTGCTATGAGATCATAGTGTATGTGATGGGGTAGGTCATTACTCCGTGAATTTCTATAGATATATTTTCTAATTATCAATAAAAGGATACTTTTAAAGTTCATGATATTTATATGAAAAAGTTCGATACATGTTTATTTCGCGTGGAATTTTCATTACATTAAAAGGTAAATGGTGTGAATGATATTTTTAAAGTGATATTAGAGAGATTAAGGCGAAATATTAATTTAGCAAGGGTGATAAAGATTTTTAAAAGAAATTTATTTATACTAACTCCATTTTCGTCGTTATAGTTGTTTGAGACGAAATGAAAGAGAGAAAATGGACTTACGGTTTGTGTAGTGTTGAGAAGAGAGTAAGAGAGAAGGGGTCTTCGTGGATCAAGGTATCGTCGGGAATGGATTTGGTCTTTGATGGAATGAACTTGGACCGCTAACTCCACTTGACTAGTCTTAACCCTTCTTCAAGTTAGAATTTTTCAGAGAATTTTGATAATAATTTTCAGAATATAGGAGAGCTGGAGGATGTGGTGGTATTTATAGGGTAAAAATAATAGTATGAGAATTAAAAAGAATTGAAATAGGGTTAATGGGGAATTGAAGAGTCTCTGGTTGAATTCAGATAAAACAAACAAGAAAATGGAATAGAGGAGAGCTGAAGGGGTGCACGGGCGAAGCACGGAGGCATTTGGCCTTATCCCAACCACCAGTGGCGGCCTAAAGGAGGAAACAGGCGGCCGGATCTTGGCCATCTGTCTCAAAGTTCGTGCCATGTGTATTATTTGGTCTGAACTCCCCATTTATCCCGTTTGATTTCTCTGAAATTTTTTGATTCTTCGTATATTGCACGTGAAACTCTTGAGCTTCCGAAAAGTTAAAAAGAAAAATATTAAAAATAATTGGGACTGATGGGACTCAAATACACAGGCTATGGCACTGCAGTAGAAAGTATTAACCAGTGAGCTACAAGTTATTTCTTGTTTTTATTGAATAATATTAACTTATAATTCCTAATCAGGCTGAACTTTTCTATATATTTGAAAAAGTTACATTTGTACAGGGATTTCAGAGTCGTTACACTTGCACACCCCCAAAATAAAAGGAGAAAACCATCTCATAAAAGGAACACTAAAGCCATTAAAATCTCTTTGGTCCATTAATACTATTTTCCTTTATACTCTTCTCTATAAAACACCCTCAGTTTTTTTATTCGAACCATCGGAACTTTATTCGACAGACATCTAACAAAGAAGAAGAGAAAATTAACAACACCAGATTTAATTTGGTTCAACGCAAACACCCATGTGTCCACTGCGAGAAAGAGATCTTCATTAGGTTTAACAGATTAGGGTTAACAAATGAGGAGAATCTCCCCCTCCTCGTAGACGGCTAATTTTTTTTATGATTCTACGTGTTTGTTCCCGAAACCCTAATCATCATAACTTTATACACCCAACACAAATATCGAATACCTCCATGTTAATTATTTAAATAGCTTTAGGGTTGCGCTGACTTTCTCATGACCATGCACATATGACTGAAAGATACGCTTGCAGTATCTCCTGAAACACAAGACGAGACTCAACACATGAACCATGAACTAGAATAGAACAACTCGACACTCAACATAGTGTTGGAAAGCTACTATTTAAAATTGTTTTATCTAAAAAATTAAATAAACAAAACACTAACCTTTGTAAATCACAAAGCACGAAAATGAAGTTTATGGGAAAGAGGCATGCACTTGAGTGCAATGACCAAAGAAAGATATAGCCTCTTTCTTGGTAGGTTTACAGCGGCGATTCAATTCCAAGATACAACTCTCTCAGCCCTTCTGATACTCCGGTTTGCACAAGTCACCGGAGCAGCGTTAGTACCCATTCTGTTTCGATGTCAGATGTTCATGATGTTGTGAATGCAGTAAAGAAGAAGAAAGAATTTTAAGTGTGTGTTATCTGGTTTATGGTTATGTGCTTTTACCTTGATGGAATGGCCTTCTTATAGCCTTCAAACTCCAACTGTTTATAACCGTTCAAACGATCGCAACCGTTCGCGGTTAACCACAATGATTACAACCGTTGGCAATAGTAACGATCATAACCGTTCATGAACGGTCGCATCTATTCGCAAAAACCGTTTGTGAAATTAAAAACATTTCAGAAAATATAGTTTAAATATATATTAAAGAGAAAATATAGTTTAAATATATATTAAAGTAATTTGTTGCAAAAAGAATAGTAAGACTTTGTGAATTGGAATCAGAGTGGCATTCGTGTCCACGGTTGCAGGCACACACGACTCGCTCGCTCTACTAGGACTTTGTGAACTGCAATTGGAGAGGCATTCAAGTTCGCAGGTGCAGGCATACACGGCTTGCTCATTCTACTAGGACTTTGTGAAATGGAATCGGAGCGGCATTCGTGTCCGCAGGTGCAAACACACACGGCTCGCTCGCTCGCTCGACACGACGGCAACGGTGCACGCGTGTGCTTCCAACATATCTCTTTCATTAGACTCAATGCAATGAAATACCAAAGTTTTATATCAACACTTCTCAATTCCTTGGTTTTACCAATGTGGGACTAAAAACCCCACTATGAGAAGTTTGTACTTTTTGTCCTTTAGTGCATGTTTTCCAATAATTCCACCACAAAATTCAAACTTCGATGCAGACTTTAATGACAATGAATACTATGAGATGAATATCTAACAATATTGCATATCGGTGTAAGTGTCATAAATATTTGAACTTACACTTTGTGTAGAAGACTTCAGAACGCAAGAATATAGTAGTCATTAAATGACCTTACAAAACTACATCTTGTCGATCGATCCTTTGTCAAAAAACACATACAATATGAAATATAAATTTGGGTATTCAAAACGGGTTACACATTATGGCCATGCGTGGTTCCTTGATTCTTGTGAGAGTTATAAGGGTTTCACCCACCCACCCTAAGCCATGGTGTTACACCCTAGCACTGTCATACTATATATTTAGGGTATTTCAAATCTTAAGGCGAAATTCTTTACTATTGTTGCTTTTGGGTTCCGATTGGTGCTATTAGCAATTGTGGTCATTATCCGACCCGACCCGCATGTTTGAAACTCATCATTGTTCTAGATTACATCAAATATTTGCTAGTACAAAGTATCTATGCAAATCTAGATTTTATAAACATATATAATATATTTTAGAATCCACATATCTTTTTAAATAGAATATAAAACTAAATAACATATTCTCTTATCTAGTCTTGCATGTCATAGTACGCTATATCTTATGGTTGCGCCCATATATCATGTTCATACCCTAATTGTTAAACAGACTAATTTTTTATTGCTACGTATATTTATGTAGATCCATACTTGGGGGTATATGTTTTTATTATCAGGATATCGTATTATGGTTTAAGCTTTTACGCATATTCTCCATATTGAAAAACTAGATTTTTGAATGGTTACGGGTAATATTCAGAGCAATCTGGTATTATCTGTAAAATCCTATATATATATATAATATTTTATATAACTAATATATATAATATATACTGTTATATAATATATATATATATGATATATTAATAATAATCACTCTCTCTCTCTTGTCTCTCGTCTCTCTCTATATAATATATATATATATATATATATATATATATAATATATATATATATATATAATAAAATTATAACACCCTCTTCTTCCTCTCCTGTTCTTCACCCGATCATCTTTCACCCCTCACGGCCACGCCGATCTCGCAGCAGACGACTTCACCTCGTCGCCGTCACCTCGTCACCACCATCTCCTCTGTCTTCGCTAAATCCCCAGAACCCCAGCAAACCCCTAACAACAACTTCTTCTTCTTCTTTTTCTTCTCTTTTCTTAATCTCCGATCGTCTCGCCGAAGTTGCGCATGTCGCTGATGATCCAGACGACCCAGCCACCGTCGTTGTCTAGCCCTTTCACCACGTCACGCAGCTGCTTAGCCAGGTCTAGTCCTGCGCGCATAAGTTTTGCATCGTGACTTTATTTCGACGTCGGAACGTGACATCCGTATCTCGACATGAGATCCAATTAGGCAAGTTCTAAACTTGCAACATGATTTGTTATTATCAATATTCATATACTCGACTATAGTGCATACGTTTTAATAATCAGCGAGTAGTAACTATTTGGAGTTTTACAGTATCTGTTTGTATCCGTATTGATAATAGCTTATCTAGTTGCATGCTGGAACATCACAATGTTATTATACTACTATAACAGTTCAATATGTTATCTAGTTTGTATCATACATGGTAATGGACGAATAACGGTTATTACATATTGATACATATGCATCCTAGCATTAGTTGTGATTGTCGTGTTTCGATATTGGTTATAATTTTACTTGGTGCCTATTCTGGTTAAAATACATTGCATGGTATGTGCACGACATGCTACCAGACTTGTTACTTGAATCTTATTGCTAATGCCGACAATCCTAACTTGTCCTGACGGACGTGACTTGCTGTTTACATAGACATGACATGTACCTGCTTGATCATGTGTTGACATTAGATTTATATCATCAATATCTGACTTGAACACGAAACCTTGGGGGTAAATGGAAATCAATAATGAAACCTGACTTGTAACTCAACAGTTCGATACTTATACTGATCAGTCTTTACAGGCTTGGCCAGCCCTAGAATGATGTTGCTGACATCATTCATCTGTACATGTTACCTGTTTACTGTTTAGCGGCACGTCTCGGATTCAGCCCGAGAATCTTGACCGTGGTCCCGGGCATGCACGGGATATTATTGAGTTACATCGATAATTCCATTAAATTGATTTCAAAGCCTTGTGAATAGATAACCTAGAGGCACAAACTTTAGGATACACATCATATACATGTACCTCACTATTTTATACCTGTGTTATTTATTTATATTCATGTTTAATAATAGCATCATATCCTGGTTATTACTATTATTGTGATATTATGACGCACTGACGTCTGGGTTTTGCATGGCCCAGTCACTCTACCTTTACGTGGAAAGATCAAGAGTACTTTAGCAATCAAGCCGAGCAATGAGGAGCTAGCTATTTCATTTAGATACTCTTAATTTATTTATTTCAGCAGTTTTATTTCTATCGATATGAGCCCATAAGGGACGTGATTCAGATACTATTGTTTATTGGATCTTGATTCGTTTCCGTTATATGCATTTCTTGATTTTATTTATTGTGGCAGATGGACATGTGTTACCTAGATTTTATTTTACTGTTCTTGATATTCGATTGACAGCCGTAATATGACTGTAGAGGGATGATTCCTAACCACAGGTAGCATGGTTGGCTTTGTCACGTGTTGTGTTTACGTAGCATGGGAAGCGGGGCGTGATAAGGTTTATTTGGTATCAGAGCCATAGGTTTAGGTTAGCTGGGGCTTGGTTCAATTTGTAGTTGGGTATAGTACTCAATACATTGTCTTTAAGACCCAGAATTTTTGGAACATGTCCTGCCACATTATTGTCTTGTCATTCAAATTCTTTAATCTTATATTTCTCTTAAACTCTTTTATCTCGACGATATGGAAATGACTTTGCATCTCAACTTGGAATTCTTCTGATTCCTTATTATTTCTTCTTTCTTATTCCTTCGATTCAGATAGTAGGATTTGGGCGACTTGAATGGAGTTATGCAATTGTAACTATGTACCGCGGCATGGTTACAATGCGGTACTCTATTTTGGTAACCTGGAATCCTATTTCGATTCATTTTCTTGACTTATGTTCATTTTACTACTTTGTTTCTCTCAGTTTCATTACTTGAGAATTTATGCCTTATCGCGAACTTGAATCCAACAACCGCGTTATATCTTCCCCTTGTCTCATAGTGACCAGTCCGTCTGCATTTCGAAGAACAAGGAGAAACACATGAGAACATATGATGATTGCAGTAGTTCGAGATTAACCCCAGCGGGAGCTGGTACAGACTGCTTCAAGGCCGATCAGATATAAGATGTTTGATTAAAGAAGTTCAGACGAACCCGCCTCAGTTTATCAAAGTGGCGCAGCGGAAATGTGGTTGGCTGATAACCCACAAGTTTTAGAATAGACTTGTAAATTCATGATGAAAGGAACTGTTTGTGTGTGTACCGAAAGGTGAGGTTGGTGAACAGGTTGCAGATGAAGCACTGATAGCTGTTCAGGAGTTTATGGATATGTTCGAGAACATTTCGGGTTTACCGCCAAAATGAGATGTGGAGTTCGCGATTGATCTTATTCCTGGATCAGCGCTGATTTCAAAAGCTTATTATCCAATGGCGCCGGTGGAACTGGAAGAGGTAAAGAAATAAGTTACTGAATTACTAGAAAAGGGTTGGATTCGCAGCAACAGTTCATCCTGGGGAGCTCCAGTTCTTCTAGTCAAGAAGGAGGGCACGCGGAGGATGTGCATCGATTATCGAGAATTGAATCGGGTGACTATTGAGAATAAGTACCTAATCCCTCGCATCGACGAACTATTAGATCGACTCAGTGGCGCGAGAGTATTTTCGAAGTTGGATTTACAATCATGGTATCATCAAGTTCGGGTGAAAGAAGAAGACATTTACAAGACGGTGTTCCGAACTTGATATAGGCATTATGAGTACTTAGTGATGCCATTTGGAGTTACTAACGCACCGGCAATATTTATGGACTTGATGAACCGAATCTTTTTACCATACCTGGACCAGTTCGTAGTGGTGTTTATAGATGATATTCTGGTCTATTTGAGGAGCAAAAAAGAGCATGCAGAACACTTGAGGATCGCACTGCAAACGTTGAGCTGATAAAAGTTATATGCTAAGATGAGCAAGTGCGAGTTTTGGCTCGAAAAAGTGAAGTTCTTGGGTCATGTTGTATCCGGAGATGGAATTGCCGTTGACCCCGAAAAGATTGCAGCTGTTCATGATTGGCTAATTCCAAAGAATGTAGAGGAAATCAGAAGTTTTCTTGGGCTTTCGGATATTATAGAAGGTTTGTGGAGAACTTTTCTCGAATAGCAGAACCATTAACCAAACTAACACGAAAGGAGGTACCGTTCGTATGGACCGAGAAGTGTACGTCAGCTTTTGAAGCGCTGAACCAAAGATTGACAACCGCTCCTATTCTGACAGTACCGGATGGTTCCGTAGGACTGATTATTCACAGCGACGCATCTGGGAATGGCTTGGGATGTGTTCTAATGTAGCATGGTAAGGTCATAATTTATGCGTCGAGACAATTAAAGACTTATGAGAAGAACTACCCAACTCATGATCTGGAGTTAGCATCAGTGATTTTCGCTCTGAAGTTTTGGAGACACTACTTATTGGACGAAAGGGTAGAAGTATTTACCGATCACAAAAGCCTAAAATATGTGTTCACACAGAAAGAGCTCAACATGAGGCAATGTCACGCCTCGCTTCCCAGTAAACGGAAACGGTGACGTGGCATGCCGCAACGTTTTTACTATGAAATAAATACGTTAAGCGTAATTAAGCAATATATAAAAATGAAAAAGAATGACAAGAGAATAAAATGAAACAGCAACTTTATTTATATTCAACTTTACATACAACTGTTTGAAATAAAAGATACAATAATCAAAAGCAAATACCTAAACAATGGCATACTGAAAGTAAGTGCAGAAGAACTAGTATTCAGGCTGAGCGGTAAGCTGGTCCAAGTCCTCCTGGCTTGGCTCTATCTTCTCAGTTTCCGGTCCTCCTGATGAACATTTCAAAGAAAAAACAGGAAGAAATGTCGTCGGCGAACTAGCGCTCGGTAAGTCCCAAAAGAAAGAAAGAGAAGATAATAAATAAAGTGAAATGAACAGGTAAAGTTGTATATGACCGGTTACTGGTATATGATAGTTATTCTAACGTGGTTATTTATAGTTTGATAAGGAAGGTATTCATGTATACGAGAGAAGTCCATCTTATCCCGTGGACTATGGTAACATACAGTACAAGGCCCCGTCATAACCCACGAGACAACGGCACGTGAATTCATATACGTGTCTTTTAAGTGACCTCGCGTGCCATGTTATACGTTCCGTACTAATTTACCCCTTTATCCCGCATAATGTTTTGTATAAATTAGGTTTACAAGTCTTGGCCGAAACCATGGATTCAAAATTTTAGGTTCATATTCAGGATGTAATCATATATTCAAGTAGTCATGTCAAGTTCATGTCAAGTTATAACCATGGTTCGGTTAAGTCAAGTCAAGTATACATGTTTGAATTTGATTTTTGAATTCGAGTATTCATTTTCATGATCAAGTATCCGTGTTCGATTTTGGATTCATATTTGAAGTTGGACTCAGACTGAGTCAGACACTTGTAAACTGATTTAACTCTTGAATTCTTAGGTTCGGGAGTTATAGGCAACTGCTGCACATGGATGACAAGATTTATGTCTTTTTCCAAGACAATTGCCATTGGTAATTCCATTATTTGTCTAACCTAAATAGAGAAGCACTCACTTTCTCCGGCTCCCTGGGGTTCAAGAGAATTGATCCCGCTTAAACTCATATTTACCAGAATCCTTAAAATATTATTTTATATATCTCGAGGGGGTTTTATGAAAAATATTTTTAATATAGTTAAAAATAAAATCTCGAGGGTGATTTATATTACTTACGGTTTTCATGAGCATGTGTTTTAAGTATTGAGGTATTGTAATGATAAATACCTAACTTTTAAAAGTTCATGGTATTTTATTGAAAACTAGTTTTTTTGGTAACTTGATGGTATTTTAATGACATTTTTTAATCTTTCATTCTTAGAAAAATATTGTTTCATAATATAATGAAAATATGGATTTATAATTTTATATAATTATTAATATTTAGAAAATTAGTTTTATTTAGAAAATTCGCATTTCTTAAAATCCGTATTTTATATCCTTTCGAGATCAAATACTCCGTGAGGAGTGCTGCATCTCGCTTTACTATCCTCAGGATGTGCAATAATCTGCACCATTCATTAGCGGGTCCCCTAAAGAGTGTTGTAAATGCATAATTGCAAAGGAATACGAAATACCGCTTTAAAAGAAACATGGTTTTAAAGTATATGGTATTTTATTGTAAAGATTATTCTTCGAAAGAAATATACATACAAATAGGCGTCGTGCTATAAAATCAAAGCGTACGTATAGGGTAGGTCGTTACCCCGTGAAGTTTTTCCTAAAAGTATAGTTTTAACAAAAACAAAAAGAAGTGATAATAAAGTTTAAGGTATTTTAATGAAAATCTTTAATTATGGTTGTTTCACATGAGATTCTTAGTTAAACTTGATTCTAAATATTGGTATTTAAGGTTACAAGTAATGTGGTAAAATTAGGTTGATCAAAATATAAAGGAAAAAGGGAGTTTCTAGGGTTTAGAAAAGAGTATCGGTAATAACTCCACTTTACCGATATATAATTTAAAGATGAATTTCAATGAAAGGAGGAGAGCTAGGAGGGACTTACGGTTTGAATATATCAAGAAGAGGTTAAGGAAGAAGGGATAAATTTCTTGGTGTCGCGGGAGCTCGAAAATCGGCTTCGATCTTCGACGGAAGAAGCTTGCTCGCTAAAGTATACAGAGGTAATGGGGAGCTCCGAAAGTTGTACAGAAAGTGTAAAATGTAACAACCCTAAACTTTCTGTACAACTTTCTGTACATTTTTTTCAAAAATACATAAAGGGGTACTTTTACCTGAGCACAAGTTATAAGTTTGTTTTGTTTTTGAACAGTAAGAAGGAGCTTGTAGCTCATTGGTAAGGCATTGCACTGCTGAACCAAGGCACCAGAGTTCAAATCTCCTCACTCACATTATTTTTAATATTGTTTTCTTTTAAATTTTTAGAATCCCAAGAGTCTACACGTGCATAACTCGTAAAAACCCCACTTCACATGTAAAACAAACTGTCCCAGGGGGGTAGACAAATCGCCAAGAGACACGTGGACCGCTGACTCGGTGCGAATCGGTCGACTCGGGCCGGCGGATCGCCCGAATCGGCCCGCTGCCGCCGGCCGAACTCGGTCAAAACCCGAGTTGGTATTCATGAAAGTTCTGCCACTTGGCCTCCCCATTACCCCTGTATACTTTAAAAATCGTGCACCTTAACATAGCCCTTTAAAATCTCAATAAACCCAATTTTTAATACACTTTAATACATTTTTTCTTCACAACCTTTCACCTACCCTAACCCTAGTTTTACCCTATAAATACTTCCCCTAAACACACACCCCTCACTCACAATTCTGTCCAAACTCTCAAGAAAACTCTATAGAACTTTTGTGTGCAAATGGAGTTAGCAAAAGGCGAAACTCCGGCAAACTTCCGACGGCGATACGAGGAGCTCCCGGCGACGAAACGACGCACCGGCACCTCCTACGTCTTCCTCTCCCTCTTCTCTTAACTCTAAACCCGTAAGTCCCTCCTCCCTCTCCTCTTTTCTATTCTTAAAACATGTATTTCTAAAACCCGACGGAAGCAGAGTTAAATCCGACTTCCGATTCGGTTTCCTTTATAAAGTTCAATTTTCCTTAACACAACTATATTAAACTCTTACATCTTGACTATAATCAGTAACAAAACATGTTGAACAAGTTTCATAGCAAAATATTTCATATTGCAACTTTTATCGTACTTTTTCAGTAAAATACCATGTAGTTTAGTTTCGACTTTAAAATATCATAATTCTTGCTATACCTTTAGATAGATCACGAGGTAATGACCTACCTCTTCACAACACTCATATGCAACATAGCACAATACTTTTCGGGAACATGGAATACGGGAATATGAATTTATAATTAAATACCTTTTACTATTAAAACCGTTTTCTACAAGATTACGTATTTTTACAAATCTTTGCAAAGCGCCGCTACAACCCATTTTGGGGAACCCGACTGGGATGGTGCGGATTATCGCATATCCCTGGGCTTAGTAGTGCGAGATTCAGATCTCCGCAAGGAGCATTCGGTCTCGAAAGATTTAAAAATACAAATATCTTAAGAAAAATGAGATTTCTAGAAAAATAATAAATTAAAATTATTATTATATATATATGTATCATCAAAATATCTATTTTTGTTATAATATCAATAATCAAACTTTTCTAAGTTAAAAGAATCACTTTACATGAAAATACCATGAAATTTCGTACAAGTCAACACTTTACAATTAAATACCATGTGTTATGAAAAATAGGTTTAACTCACTAGAAATATCACATATATAAAATCTATATCTATGAAAACTCTAAAGACGATAATAAAATACTTGAGGTGTATTTTGAAAACTATACAAAATTATTTTTACATAAACCCCCCTCAAGTTCTATAAATTACCCTGAGGACCCTACTAACCATAGGTTTAAGCAGGACCGGTCTCTTGAGCCTCAGGGAGCCGGAGATATGGGTGCTTGCCTATTTAAGGTAAATAAATTAACAAACGGTGTTATCAACATGGTAATCATCATTGAAAAAGACACAAATCCTGCCGTCCATATGCAGCGGTTACCGATAACATCAAAACCTAATTCAGAACTTCAATTTCTTTTCTAATTATTCTGACTCAGACTGAGTCCCATTATAAATAATCTGACTTGAATATGATTCAAGTATAATCTACAATCTACAATTCAATATGAATCCATGAATACATATATTCAATCTGTATTGACCGAACCGAACCATGGATATACTTCCATTTACATGATTCTCCAGTTACATCCATGATTCTCCAGTTAAATCCATTTATTGATATCATGGTTTCGGCAAGTCATCCAATTATACAATCTATATTATAAGACAATACAAGTTGCAATACAATACAAACAATACAATCAAGACATCACGGGGTTTAAGGGGTAAATTGGTACGGAAGGTGTTAGAAGTAGAACGACACTGCAACCATAAGACACCTAATCTGTATTTCTTTGCTGTCGTACCGTGGCATGAACGGTTCTTTGAGTTCCTGATATCTTAGTCTCCGGGGCAAGTGAGACTCCTCTCGTATACACTGGCATTCTTCTGTACCAAGTTACAAACAATAGCGTTAACACTAAATACAACATTATAACAATATAATACAACTTTAAAAGTTACACTCTCTTTCTTTCTGTCTTTTCTACTTCTTCCTTATCTTTGGGATTTACCGAGCGATTTGTTCGCTGACGACATTCTTTTTCTTTCTTCTTTGAATGTCGTCAGGTGTTTCGGACCTTCCAGAGATCGAGCCTAGCACTGAAGACTTGGACCAGTTTATTGAAAATCCCGAACTATAGTTACACTTGTACACATTTCATTTCAGTACTTTCCATTTCTGTTATGCCATTGTTTAGGTATTGCTTTCATTTAGATGTATTTACTTTTCTATGCATTGTACAAAGAATGTTAATAAATAAAATTGCTGTTTCACTACATTTGTCTTTTGTGTACATTTCTTTTATATTGCTTAGATACGCTTAGCGTATTTACTTCAGAGTAAATACGTAGCGGCCAGTCGCGTCCTCTGCCCGTATACTGGGAAGCGGGGCATGACAGAAATCATATGAAGACGGCACAAGATCGACGAAAAAGTTGGGTTGATACAGGATGAAAACCTCTGGAGTTCGTAATTGGAGATCTTGTATTCTTAAAGATATCACCGACCAGAGGAGTGATCCGATTTGGTAGTCGAGGCAAGTTTAGTCCTCAATTCGTGGGGCCTTTCGGTATTATCGAGCGCGTTGGAGAGGTAGATTATCGCTTGGCTTTACCACCATCCTTGGTGGGTGTTCATGGCGTGTTTCATGTATCTCAACTCCGCAAGTATGTTAGAGATGAGACGCACGTCGTCGATCACTCGAAACTGACTGTAAGGGAAGATTTAACGTGTGAAGAGCGACCGATGGCGATTATGGATCAACGAGAAAAGGTCATCAAGAATAAAGTTATCCCATTAGTACTTGTTTCATGGAGGAATTGTTTGCACGGAGAATCTACTTGGAAACGTGAACACGAGATTCAACAGAAGTTTCCACACCTTTTTTCTAAGATCCGTGTTTTCTTTTCTTTTCTTGTTCCGGGAATTTCGAGGACGAAATTTTTTTGTAGTTGGTTATAATGTAACACTCTAGCACTATTATACTATATATTTGAGGTTTTTCAAATCTTGCGGCGAAATTCTTTACTATTGTTGATTTTGGGTTCCGATTGGTGCTATTAGCAGTTATGGTTATTATCCGACTCGACCCGCATGTTTGAAACTCATCATGATTCTAGATTACATCAAATATTTTCTAGTACAAAATATCCATGCAAATCTAGATTTTATAAACATATATAATATATTTTAGAATCCACATATCTTTTTAAATATAATATAAAACCAAATAACATATTCTCTTATCTAGCCTTGCATGTCATAGTACCCCATATCTTGTGGATAAACCCATATATCATGTTCATACCCTGATTATTAAACAGAATCGTTTTTTATTGCTATGTATATTTACGTAGATCCATACGTGGGGGTATATGTTATTATTATTAGGATATCGCGTTATGGTTTAACCTTTTATGTATATTCTCCATATTGAAAAACTAGATTTTTGAATGGTTACGGATAATATTCGGAGTAATCTGATATTATCTATAAAGTCCCATATATATAATATTTTATATAACTAATATATATAATATATACTGTTATATATATAATACATTAATAATAATCACTCTCTCACTCCGTCGTTCTCTCTGTAATATATATATATATATATATAATATATATATATATATAATAAAATTATAATACCCTCTTCTCCCTCCTCTGCTCTTCTCCCGATCACCTTTCACCCCTCACGGCCACGCCGACCTCGCCGCAGACAACTTCGCCGTCATCTCCTCTGTCCTCGCCAAATCCCCAGAACCCCAGCAAACCCTTAATAGCAACTTCTTCTTCTTTTTCTTCTCTTTTCTTAATCTCCGATCGTCCCGCCGGAGTTGCGCACGCCGCCGACGATTCATACGACCCAGCCACCATCGTCGTCTAGCCCTGTCACCACGTCACGCAGCTGCTTAGTCAGGTCCAGTCCTGCGCGTGTAAGTTTTGCGTCATGACTTTATTTCGACGTCGGAACATGATATCCATATCTCGACGTGAGATCTGATCAGGCAAGTTCTAAAATTGTAACATGTTATGTTATTATACAATATTCATACGCTCCACTATAGTGCATACATTTTAATAATCAGTGTGTAGTAGCGATTTACAGTTTTACAGTATCCGTCTGTATCCGTACTGATAATAGTTTATCTAGTTGCATGCCGGAACATCATAATGTTATTATACTACTATAACAGTTCAATATGTTATCTAGTTTGCATCATACATGGTAATGGACGTATAACGGTTATTACAGCTTGATACATATGCATCCTGGCATTAGTTGTGATTGCCGTGTTTCGATATTGGTTATATTTTACATTTGGTGCATATTCTGGTTAAAATACATTGCATGGCATGTGCACGACACACTACCAGACTTGTTACTTGGATCTTATTGGTAATGCCGACAATCCTGACTTGTCTTGACGGACGTAACTTGTTGTCTACATAGACAATACATGTACCTGCTTGATCCTGTATTGGCATTAGATTTATATCATCAATACATGAATTGAACACGAAATCTTGGGGGTAAAGGGAAATCAATAATGAAACCTGACTTGTAACTCAACAGTTCAATATTTATACTGATCAGTCTTTACGGGCTCGGCCAGCCCCGGTATGATGATGCTGACATCATTCATCTGTACATGTTACCTGTTTATTGTTTAGCGGCACGTCACGGATTCAGCACGAGAATCTTGACCGTGGTCCCGGGCACTCACGGGATACTATTAAGTTACATCGATAATTCCATTAAATTGATTTCAAGGACTTGTAAAATAGATAAGCTAGATGCACAAACTTTAGGATACACATCATATACATGTACCTCACTGTTTTATACCTGTGTTATTTATTTATATTCATGTTTAATAATAGCATCATATCCTGGTTATTACTATTATTTTGATATTATGACGCACTGACGTTTGTGTTTTGCATGCTCCAGTCCCTCTATCTTTATCGTAGACAGATCAAGAGTACTTTAGCAATCAAGCCGAGCAATAAGGTGTTAGATATTTCATTTAGAGACTCTTAGTTTATTTATTTCAGCAGTTTTATTTCTATCGATGTGAGCCCATAAGAGACGTGATTCAGATACCATTGTTTATTAGATCTTGATTCGTTTCCGCTATACGCATTTCTTGATTTTATTTATTGTAGCAGAAGGACATGCGTTAGCTAGATTTTATTTTACTGTTCTTGATATCCGATTGACAGCCGTATTGTGACTATGGAGGGATAATTCTTAACTATAGGTAGCATGGTTGGTTTTGTCACGTGCCGTGTTTACGTAGCATGGGAAGCGGGACATGACACACGGCCTCATGGCAATCCCACTTAGATGATGTATCAAGAGGATACTTGTTGTTAGAGTACCTCGCAAATAATTTTGCATTTGACATTATTAAGAGTTAAATTCTCAAATTTAATTAACAACTAGAGCACGACAACATCATAAGTATAGGATATGATATAAATCTTTAAATAAAGTGCTCCCACGTTCACATTCAACTGTTGTGTTCTTTCCATTACAAAACCTTTTAAGGTTGGATATCCACTGTTGGTGAATTCAATACAGTTCTAAGTCTCATTCCTCTCGATGCATTAAGAATCTTGATTTTCGTAAGATCCTTAGTAAAATAATCAGCTATGTTTAGTTGACTATTTACAAACATAAGAGACACTATAAAATTTTCTTTGTATTGTTTTATAGTCTCATATCTTAATTGCAGAAATCTATTTGTTTTCCTTTTGCAATTTTTCTATTCTAATAAATTTAACAAAGATCTATTTTCACAATGAATTATTATTGTTGTAATTGGCTTTGGTACAAAAGGAATTTCAGATATTAAATTTCTTAACCATTCTGCTTTTAAGTAAGTAGTATCCAAAGCAATCATTTCAGCATCCATTGTACTTCTAGCAATTAGTGTTTGTTTATATGATCCCCAATTAATTGCTCCACTATCAAGTACAAAAATAAAACATGTGGTAGATTTTACATCTAGAGTATCAGTTATCCAAATAGTGCTATTGTACCTTTCAATTTGATTTGGGAAATTAGAGTAAACAAGACAATAATCTATAGTACCCTTTAAATACTTGAACACTCATTCCAAAGTATTTCTATGTAGTTGATTAGTGTTACTTGTAAATCTACTAAGTCTCGAAACCGCATATGAAATATCCGGTCTTATTAGAGTGGCTATGTAGTTTAGTGACCCTATCAATTATGCATATCTATTTTTTAATATTGGTTCTCCTTTAAGTTTAATGAGATTAGCATTTGTATCAAAGGGAGGTGAGATAGACTTTATATTGAAGTAATTATACTTCTTTAATAATTTCTCTATGGTATGAGCTAATGAAATTAAATATCTATTTTCTAATCTATTAATTTTTATGCCCAGAATGTAATCAGCCACACCTAGATCCTTCATATCAAAGTTCATAGATAAATATGACTTTACATCATTTATGACATTAATAGAAGAACCAAATATTAGAATGTCATCAACATAAAGACAAAGAACTGCAAAATCCTTTCCAAAAGATTTGTAGTATATACATATATAAAAATTATTAATTATAAAGCCATAGCTAAGAATTACTTCATCAAACTTAGTATGCCATTGTTTACGGGCTTGCTTTAATCTATACAAGGATTTAACAAGTTTGTAGACTTTATTTTCATTACTCTTTTCTATAAAACCTACTGGTTGTTCTATATAAATTCCACATCAAGATCACCGTTTAAAAGGTGGTATTTACATCAATTTGATATATTAATAAGTATGAATAGTAGTTAAGGCAATTAGTGTTCTTAAGGTTTTAATTCTTGCTATAGGTGCAAAAGTGTCATTATAGTCTATGTCTTTCTATTGAGAAAACCCTTTAGCTACTATCCCGATTTTATATTTGTCAATACTACCATCAGCCATGATCGAGTTTCTTTTTAAAGATACACTTACATCCTATTGCTTTACTATCAGGAGGTAAGTTTGTTAGAACTCATGTATTATTGTTCCGGATTGAATCAATCTCATTTTGAATAACCTTTTTCCAATGCTTAGCATCAAAAGACACCATTGCTTCTTCATAAGAAGAAGGATCTTCTTTCATTAGGTAATAGTAGTAAGTATCATCAATGAGTACTTTCCTTCTTTTAGTTCTATCACTTCTTCTTAATTCCGGTTCGCATGTTGCAACCGAGAAAGATGTATTTTGAATTAACTCATTATTATTAGAAGTACTAGCTCAAGGTTAGAAATATAATCATCTACTTGTATAAAGATTTGAGTTATGTAAGAAAATCTATTTTCAAAAAAAGTAGCATCTTTAGATTTTATTAATGTATTAACTTTAATATCAGTAATATTAGATTTTAAGACAATGAATCTATAAGTGTTACTGTCAAGAGAATATCTTACAAATAATGCATCAACTGTTTTTAGACCTATTTTGTTTCTTTTGTGAGAAAAAATATATGCTAGTGTGAAGCAACCCCAAACATGAAGGTAGTCTAATTCAGGTGTTCTTTCAAACCATAATTCAAATAGATATTTATTTGTAGTTTTATGAGGTATTCTATTTAGTATATAACATGCTGATAGTATAGCTTCACCCTATAAACCTTTAGGGGCACCAGAACTAAGTAACATAGAATTAATCATATTCATTAAAGTTCCATTTTTACGTTCTGCTATATCATTAGATTCAGGAGTGTAAGAAAGATAATATTCATATTTAATTCCATACTCTTGACAGAATAGATTTAATATATTAGAAGTATACTCCCCTCCACAGTCTGATCTAAGGACTTTGATTTTTCTTTCAGTGTAGTTTTCTATTTCAGTTTTATATACTTTGAATCTATTAAACTCCTCATCCTTGGTTGGAAGTAAATATACATAACAATAAATATACATAACAATATCTTATATTATCATCGATGAATGTAACATAGTATTTATTTATACATCTAGTTGGTTGTTTGCACGAATCACATACATCAGAATGTACTAAACCTAATTTTTGAGTATAACGAGCAACAGATTTAAATGTACCTATAGTATGTTCAGCCTTGACACAAATATCACATTTAGATTTTAAGTCAATATAACCTTTAGAAATCATAATTAAGCGCATTATCCTATTTAAAGTTTGATAATTAACATGTCCTAATTTACCATGCCACATATCATAAGAAGGCAATGATAATATGACTAGTTTTATTTATTTTATTATTATTATTACAAACAGCATTCAACTTAAATAATCCATCACACACATAACCCTTTCCATTAAAGATGCTTGCTTTGGAAATTACAATTTGATTATTTTCTAGTACAATATTGTAATCTCTTTTAGAAATTAGAGAAGCACTTATTAAATTCTTTCTTACACCAGAAATATACAAAACATCACTAAGCGGTAAATATTTTCCAAAGGTTATAGAGAGCCTAATGGATTCTCTTCCCTTCACTGGTGATGTCGTATCATTTTCAAGTGTTACACTTCTTCCACATTCTTCCTGAAATGAAATAAACCATTTTTTGTTAGAACATACGTATACATTTACACCACTGTCTAACCACCAATCATTAGATAATGTGATAAGATTTACAACGTGGGAAATATACCTGAGAGGAACTTTCACCCATTTCCACCACATTCACATTTGCATTGTTAGTACTTGCAGGTTTCCGAACTAGTTCGATTTTTCTGAAGAAGCATCTGGTAGAGATATTGTTGGTTCTCCCACATACGAAACAGAATTTTTCTTTTACGAAACATAATTTTTCTTTGTTCGTTGGCTTGTGACTTTTGTTTTGGTTTAGACCTTTCTTAAATTATTTCTTTTTGAACTTATTATTCTTAGGTCTAAATTGGTTTCCTTTAGAGACATTTTTATTAGAACATTCAGTCAGGTTGACTTTATTATAAGTTTTAATACCTGGATTAAGTACATCCCTTCTTTTCTCCTCAATTCTAATGGAATTCTTGACATCAAGGAGTGTAAGTAAATTTTGGTTCATCCGGAGTTGGTTAGCAAATGCTTCCCAAGATGGCGGAAAAGTATCAATCAAAACAGTCACTTGAAATTGATCATAAAGTATAGTTTCAGAATTAATCACTTGCGTGACTAACTCATGAAAGTTGTGAAGTTGTTTATTTAATAGGCTCATTATCCTTAGGGGTGAAATTCCTAAAGGATGATATGCTAAATCTCTCTACCTAGTATTATCATTACCATATCTTTATTCTAATGCCAACCAAAGTTCCTTAGCCGTTTTAAAATGAAGGAATACATGGTAAAATAGATCTTCCAAGGCACTAAGTATTTGGAACTTACAATGGTAACATATCTCCTCGAGAAAAGAGTACTTAGATTTGGTTTTGTCCGCGGAAGGAGTGGGTACAACAGTACCCCCACTTTCATCGGTTGGAATTTCATGAGAAACAGAGTCAGCAGATATAGAAGGGATAAGACTTTATTTAATTGCAGTTATTAATCATAATATAGTCAACCAGTACTCAGACTTGGATTTGCCAAGTCTTAAAGTCACTTTGGCCATTGAACTTTTCGGGTTTTATAGAACATGAGACGTTGCTCTTTGCTATAATATATCAACTGATGGATAATAAGAATTTGTTAGAATTTTAAAAAATGAATATGAATATCCGGTATGATTTTAACAAATAAACTAATTCTTAATATTAATATTCACTTTTAATTTAGAAATATCAGTAACACTAAAATAGTGCAGTTAATATCCGTAAGGTAATATTTGAGAGGAATATACCTGACAAAGTAGACCAATCGGTATAGTGCAATCAGTATCCGTAAGGTAATTTTTGAAGGAACATGCTCAACAAAGTAGACCAATTGATATACTGGTGCAGTTACAGAATATATAGATAATTATATGTAATAACAATTAATTACGTAAATTAGCACTAAATATATTAAACATATTAGAATTAAACAAAACGAATTAAATAGATAGACATCTTTCTTAGATTGTTGGAAATTTTACCATTTAAAATCGTTTTATCTAAAAAATTAAATAAACAAAACACCAATCTTTGTAAATCACAAGTATGAAGATGAAGTTTATGGGAAAGAGGCATGCACCTGAGTGTACTGATCTAAGAAAGAGATCGTTTCTCTCTTGGCAGATTTACAGCGGCGATTCAATCCCAAAAAACAACTCCCCCAGACCTTCTTGTACTTCGGCTTGCACAAGTCGCTGGAGCAGCATTAATGCCTTTTATGTTTCGAAGTTAGATGTCCATGATGCTGTGAATGCAGTGAAGAAGAAAAAAGAATTTTAAACGTGTTCTCTGGTGTTTGATTACGTGCTTTTGCCTTAATGGAATGCCCTTTTTACAGCCTTTAAACTCCAACCGTTTGTAACCGATCAAACGATCGCAACCGTTCGCGGTTAACCGCAACGATCACAACCATTGGCAATAGTAATGGTCACATCCATTCGCAAAAACTGTTTGTGAAATTAAGAACGTTCCAAAAAATATAGTTTAAATATATATTAATTTAATTTGTAGCGCAATGAGTATCAGGATTTTATGATAAACAAAGCTACATGCTACATGGTCCCACCTTACATCTTTCATTAAACTCATCGTGTAAAGTATTAAAGTGTAATATCAACACTTCTCTATTCCATGATTTTACCGACGCGGGGCTAAAAAATCCACTGTGAGGAGTTTGGACTTTTTTTCCTTTAGTGCATTTGCTCCAACACATAGTAGATGGTCCCTAACCACGATATCGACCCGACCCTCGCCATTATAGCTGCCCCTTGTCTGGTTGGTCGAGTTAAACCGAAACTATAACAGCCATCGTCATCCCGAAAGTGACAGACCCCGAATTCGGTGAATTAGTTTTCCATCATTGCATAAGCTAAGTTGTAATGTTATACTCGCACATGAGGAACTGTACGAATGGTTTGCATTATGAAGGACAATGTTTTTGCAAGTTGCAGGTTGCAAATCTAAGAGCCCCATATATTTTCGCTGGATTTTGCATGCATTATTATTCTTTCGCTCGACCCTTTGATCTCTCTATCTCTCTCTCTGGTGATTGCATGTTTGTGGTCCTTTGTGGGTATGAATTGGCTCTTGGTGATATGAGGAGAGTTGTGGGTAGATCTTTAAAGTGCTCACATCCTATTTTTGCACAATGCCCCCTATGAAGTCTATATTTCACTACTTCTCTTTATGGTCCCTTAGTCAACTCATATTTTGGGGTTGTTTCATCAAATCCATCCCGTGCTTTAGTTCATACTCAAACAAGCACCATAAACTAATTCAGATAGTGACATCCCTTGCTTTCTAGGATTTTAGTTTTAAAAAATGAATTTTGTGTTCTTTTTAATATGGGGTGTTAATAGGTATGAAATCTGTGGTGGAAGTGGCTGTATAAAGTTGGATTGGGTGCTACTAAAGGCCCTTGGTGTCGATCGAGCTTATATCCGCTAGGGTTCGGGTCCTTGTGTGTGTATTCTTATGAACACAACTCACCGATTTGGTAATCCAGAATAGACATGTTTTGCATATTAAACAAATTTGTATCCAATATCATACTCTCCATGAGAGGACAGTAACCCTTATAATTACTTCTGCCATTTGATCATTTTATAACATATGAATGTTATGGTTACTTAAACTGAGGAGTTTATATGCACAAGAATATAATGAAAAAATTGCCAAACAAGCAACCCCCCCTCCTCTCTCTCACACACATTATCTTACTATTAGATAATGTCATTAATCAATATAAAAAAAACAAAATTACAATAGCCAAAGTTGAGAATCAGAAATCTCCACAATACAAGACACACCCCTTTATTTGTCGGGTATAGCCCGACGAAATAAATTTCCTCCTGATGAAATAAAAAAATTCTATGAAGCTCAATAGAAATAGGATCTCGGCCATGCACCTCGACAAACGCTGCCACTAGCTCATCAATCTTTCTGCTCATCCCTTGCTGCACGAAATTATAGTATGAAACAACTTAAGTTAATTATTGAAAATGAAATTAAGTAATTTAAATAACTAAAAAACCCGTATAGGAGCATACTTACGTAATGCTCAGTCGTCTCATGTGAACTGGAGAAACTGGACTGACACACAAACCCCGTGCTATAAATGTCCACACAGCTGGGCATTTCTCCCGTTTGTCTCGTCTACCATTTAGACGAAAATTCCATTTAGATCAAATTTACGAAATGGAAAAATTCAAAATATTTGATTTGATCTTACATGAACAACTCCATACCGAGAGGATTTCATCTCTCTGCCCAACTAATGATCAGTGTTATGACTTTGCGCCACTGCTCCCCGCTCGATCTTCTCCTACCATTTAGATATGATATAATATCTCATACTAATTGACAGATTGATGTCGAATGTTTTTACAGTTTAAGCAATATACGTACCCTAAATTCATCTGAACATAAGTATTCTATCATGGCGGAACAGTACTCGTTTGTCCAAGTCATGGGCTTCGCCGCATTGGTGGATGCAATTCAGGACGCAACCCTCTTGCAAGAACCATTGTCGCACCATAATTGTATTCTTATATTTGAATTTCACATTCAATAAGATGTTAAGGAGTAGCTCGCATACATTTTTCTCGATGTGCATGAAGTTTAAGTTATTATGCAGATTGAGACCGCGCCAATATACTAGCTCGTTGAAAATGAGATTCTTCCTCCAGTGACTCCAGCAACGCGTGGAATTGTATTTTCTGTCGTCCTCCCGAAAACAATAGTATTGAAACTTTATGTGGTCTCCCACAACTTCAAACCCGTCAGCTCGGTTGGGACACGCATATGCTCTTGTTTACCATTGAACTTGCTGCAATTATGACGATATAGATGGTTTCTATCTGAGCATCGACGGTGACCTGTGTAACGCTTGATTTTCCGCGCGTCTACTTTAGGATCACATACGGTTTTCTCTAGATATACCGGGCAAGTTTTGTAACCTTTAGTGCTCCATTCAAACAACATAGCGTATGCTAGAAAATCGTTGATTTTACACAAGAGCGCCGCACGAAGTTTAAATTTCTCCTTCTTGTGGGCATCATAAACCTGTATACCTGGCTCCCACAAGTCCTTCAGCTTCTCAATCAATGGCCTCAAGTATACATCGATGTTATTTGAAGGAGAGCTTCTTTCAGGGATCAACAAGGGCATTTGTGTGTAAGAATACTTCATACTCATCCATGAAGGAAGATATAAACAATAAGAGTAACTGGCCATATACTGTAATTTACACTGTGGCTGAATGGTTCCATGCCATCTGCAGATAAACCAAGCCTCACATTGCGGGCATCCGTAGCAAAACCTTCATACAGGACATCAAAGTGTTTTCACTCTTCACCATCGGCTGGATGCCGCAAGCCTCCGTCCTTAGTACGACCATTTTCATACAATGCCCTATTTTCAGCAATTTTTGATGACATAAATAATCGCCGAAGTCTTTGCCTAATTGAAAAATATCGCAAAACCTTTGCTAGGATCTGTTTAGGAGTATTGAGTATAGATTCATCATCACTGTTATCCTTTCGAGAGACTATCCACCTAGATAAGTTGCAAGATTTACATTTCTCTAACTTCTTATCCTCCTCTGTTCAGTATAACATGCAATCGTTCGGACACGAGTAAATTTTCTCATAACCAAAACCTATCTCCTTCAACATCTTCTTCGCCTCTATGAAATTTTCCAGCAATATCGCTTTAGGGTAAGTCTCCCTTTGCATCTTAAGAAACCGATCAAAAGACTTGTTAGTTCAATTATTATGGCATTTGATATGAAATATTTTTACAACCCAACTTAGAGATGTTTGCGCCTTCGAAAAGGGGTATATTCGCACCATCTATATACTTCATATATTTCGCCGATTCTACATCAGGGAGACTACGGATATCTTCCTCTCCGAATAGGTCCGGGAACAATATCAAGATCAGAATGCATGCCAGTTCATAGCTCGTCCAATATATTATTCAAACACGTGTTCCTAAAACACGTACGAGGAGGATCATTTTTTCTAATCCAACGACCTATAGAAAGTTCGACTCTCAGTGCAGCTTCTCCATGGTACTTCCATTTTGTATACCCAGGAGAAATATTATTATTCAGTAGATGGTCATACACTATATGTCGATGAAGGTCGATACCGTTCACGTACTTTTTACATGGACACGAAATAAATTCTTCAGGGGATCGGTCTCTCAATGCAAATTCCATAAACTCTTCGACGCTAGCCTTGTAATCATCACAAATTTCAACAGTTTCATCCAACTCCTATCCATTGCTCTCCGATTTCTGACATCATGTATTGCTTAATTAGCATACCATTTTGACATTTAGTTTATGATTTGTAGGTTAGGCTTAATGTTTCAGTTTGATCCATCAATACATTACATCAGCTGTCGGGGGTAAGGCTTCTATCCTATTAAGAATTTATAACGCATACACCTCTGCATTTGTTCTTTCATTCATTTCGAGAAAATTTCGGCAGCACCTCTTCGCTGTTCTCTGAGTATACTGCAATAGAAAGGATAATAATCATTTCAATGCTAAATATCACTATTGAAATAACCATCCCCTCTATATTTTACACAGAGAACCAGCAAAATTGTGCTGACGAAACTAATCTCAAAACGAGTGAAAGCACAGACGCATGAGGTGTTTGTGTTATAAATTCTTAATTTTTCCACACTGAACAAATCGATCGGTTACAGTATGTTTAGTTTTCTCATCACATAAACTATATGACGGTTGTCAAAGACAAACGATTAACGCTTGATGTTGACAACCATCAAGTTGTTTTATATCACGACGAGAATTGTTATGCGTATAACTGATAGACGGGTACTAATATGCGGTGATTTATTATGTGATATCCTCTATGATAACATGGATTTCCATGTTATCATCGCTAAGATATCGTACACTTAGATAAGGGTTCCGTTTATTGAGGTTTTCAAGATTTTGATTTAGAGTTTCGTAGTTATACTGTTCTCCGCCAAAAGCCGGGAAGACATGACGTCTTGCCTGAATTTGGGGGTAGATGCTATTTGGATTTATCCGTCCACCTCTCCGAAGATGCAAAGTTGATTTATGGCACCGTGTATCGGAGGTTTAGACGGATGCGGCCATTGTAGCAAACTTCGTCAGATTCCCCCTCGTTTGAGGGTTTTTTTATTGTGGGGACGCTCTTCCCTGCAGGCGCAAGCCCCTGCAGTTAATTACGCTACCGCATCGCGGTAACAACTTTCTCCTTCTCCAGATGGTCACTTCATGTCGTGTGTGTTTGTTTTATTTTTGGTTGCCCGTGGATTGTATACGGAGACTAATTTATGTTGTTGCCCGTAGGGCATGGATTAGTCCAAATCCGTATTTTCTTAGATTTGGGTTTTGGGTTGGGTTTAAGGATCGTTAATCTCATTTGAGACTAAGATAAACTTAAACGTTTGTTAAGGATACGTTAGTCTAATTTTAGACTAAGATCTACTTAACAGGATCATTTAGATCCAACAAAAGAGCATTTGGGCTCTATTGTTTTAGTTTAGGGACTTTGTGGTCCATAAGCTTAAGGACATCATAGTCCATGGAGTTTAAAGACATCATAGTCTGTAAAGTTTAAAGACATCATAGTCTATGAGTTTAAGGACCCCATAGTCCATGGTAGTTTAGAGACATCATAGTCTGTACAGTTTAAGGACATCATAGTCCATGAGTTTAAGGACCCCACAGTCCGTGGAATGTCTGGTTGTTGGGACCCGTCACCTCTCTGAAGACATTGAAGGATTACAACGACATATATCAGAGGTATGAAGAGATGTACCCTTGAACCAATGTTGGTTGGAAGACTCTGGGAATCACTTTGAATGCCATATGAGATGACCAATTTTGGAAGACAAGAGTATAATTGGGGTTCAGTTTCAAGAGATTTTGCCTCTGGAAGACTTAGCTAATTTGGGCTAAGATTGGCTCGAATATAGTGTTAAACACTAGAGTACATTCGGCGCTCGCGTGCTCCCGCGTGAGGCGCTTAAAGTAGTGTTAAACACTAAAACTGAATCGCTCACGTGGGGTCACGTGAGGCGCCTGAAGATTGGGCCTTGTTTCTTTTATTTTACTCTCAGAATGTGCATATAAGTGTTAAACACTTGACCTTTATGACCATCGCGTGTGGACACGGGATGGGTATCCATGCGTTAGATATTAAGAGTATTTGTCAGGGGTCACGTGGGAGCATGTGATACCCCTAAAAGAGAAACTGTCTTGGCCTTTCTCCCTTTTGTTTTGAGGAGTTTTTTAAGGGTCACGTGGGAGCACGTGAGACGTCCAAAATCTGTTCTGCCTTGGCTTCACTCCCTTTTTATTTTGAGGAGCTTTTTAAGGGTCACGTGGGAGCACGTGATACACCCTAAAAGAGAAACTTTCTTTATTGTTTTCCCATTTTCCTTTTAAATAAGTGTTAAACACTTTGGGAAATCTCTTTTTCTGGTTCAAAGAAAGGGAGGGTCACGTGTTACCACGTGATCATGTTGGGTACTGATCTCTTTTACGTGCATGGAGAGTTAAATCCCTTATTTAATAATTAAATTCTTCTGATAGGATTAAACCCTAATTTTATTTAGAGGAATTAAATTCCTATATGTTTGAAAGAATTAAATTCTTTAAACCTAATTCTCTCTCTAAGTTTTGGATCTGCATGGCAGAATCTCCCTGATGAGAATTAAATTCTCAAGTTGTGGGGAGATATGCTTCTGCAGATCTTCAACCAAAGGAAGAACTATGTTCTTTTTTAGAAGAGTTAAACTCTTGATTTGAGAATTAAATTCTCTTTTGTTTTATGTGAGCTTATAGAATGATCTCCTTTCTTCTCTTACCTAGAGTTTTTTTTCTCTGAAGAGATCTTCTTTTCTCTCTGGAGAATTAAATTCTCTTCTCTTTTTTTTTGTATTCTCTCTCTGTTGTTGTATCCTCCTCTTTTTTCTTCTTCTCTTCTTGGCTCCTATTTATAGGAGAAAGAAAAGAATCAGTTTGTTTAGTTCATTTTTCATTGAAAGATTTTTGATTAATTTTATAACCAACATGATCTTTTAGATCACTCAGTGAATTTTATTCACCATTGGATTTTTAATCCAAAAGATATTTTATTTGTTGTTCCTGGCAAATTTTTAGGAGAATATTTCCTTGTATAGAATATTTTTATAAATTGGAGATTTTTAATCACCATTGGATTTTTAATCCAACGGTGCTCCCTTTTACAGGGTGCAATCTTTTCTGTTTGGAAAGATCTAGGGAAATATTTTTCCTTTTAATTAGAATTTAATTCTATTGGTTCAGAGGGTTTAGGAATCCATCATGTGTTAGCACGTGACCCCACTGATTAAGCATCTTCAATTGTTTATTTTATTCAGCGCATATAGGTTTTGGCTGTAAAAGGTCACGTGTCTGCACGTGAGACCCGGTCACGTATGGGCATGTGATCCCCCCTTTGGGGGTTTTCCTTGTTGCTTTATTTATATATTTTATTCAGTTCCCATAAAGGAACAAATGCTTTTAATTCCTTTTAATTAGAATTTAATTCTATTAATTCAGTGGGTTCAAGAGCCCATCACGTGTGGGCACGTGACTTTATCAATTAGGCATTCAGGCGTAGATAAAATCTGCCCATAAACGGTCATGTGTCTGCACGTGAAACCCGGTCACGTGTGGGCATGTGATGCCCCCTTTGGGGTTTTCCTTGCTGCTTTATTTATGTTTTCTTCAGTTCCCATGAGGGAACAAATGCCCCCACAGCGTTGTTCTCACGTGTTTGCACGTGAGTGCAACGCTGTCATCTTTGTGGCCGTTGGATTTTCCTGGGGAACGAGGAAGATGAACCGTTTCCTATCACATCCTATAAATGCAGCGGTCTCATCAGTAACGCCTCAATTCCTTCATCTTCTTCCTTTTTCAATTTCTTGCATTGAGAATTTAATTCTCTTTCTCAGAGCTCAGTTCTCTGTTTAACGAAACAAAAACCCAGAGTTTAACTCTATCAACAAAAAGAATCTTTCTTCAGGTAAGGATCTTGAACGGCGGAGGAACTTTTCTTCTCCTTTTATAAAATTCCCTTTGGATTTTAAATCCACACCAAGGGTTTTTCCCTTTAATAAGAACTCATCTTTCCAAGCTCTAAGAATGCACGATCTTTAGGTAGTAAACCCCCAATGTTAGGCGTTTTTCTGATCTCAGGGGATCGATGATGGTACTTGTTTTCTTCTGGAATTTAATTCCATTCCAAAGAGCTTAGCTCTAAAAATTTTCTTGGAATTTAATTCCTCTGTTCAAATGGAATTTAATTCCCCCAGAGAACTTAGTTCTAAAAAGAAGACCTCTTGGGATTTCTATCCTCAGTTGTTCTTGACAACAAAATTTTAGGAGAGATTTTGCTTGATTTGCACAGAGTTCATGATGGGCTTTTCCTTGGGGGGATGTGCAGAGATGTTTGAAATCCACTTATTCATTTATTGAGAATCTTCCTTTTGTTCTCACAATGATTACCCTGCCTTATCACTAGTGAGCCGCCATATTGATTTTGTGGGGCCCATGTGTTTTGCAACCAATGGTCTCATGAAATAAGTTGCTTGTCATTTTCTTCCACCGTTTATATATATATACACACACGTATGGGTTTCATTAATAGTTTTTCCATCCTTTATTTCAGGAACAATGACTTTTCTTCCATACTTCCCTTTTACCCGCTCGGAGGCTGCTTTTTCTCAATCACCGTCTGACGAAGAAGCAATGGCAATGATTACGGCTCATGACCCGGATTGCACCAACCTGCATTTGTGGGGAACCTGGTACGGGCAAATCATTCAGGGCCGCCGCCGCTTTCTTTCCGAGGTGCCAACGGAGCCTCTCCACCCATTCTTGCCGATGGAGCGTCCGCAAACTGCCTTTGCCGTAGAGGTGCTGGATTGGACTCCTACGGGCCGTCTTGATCCTCGAAAACTGGGATACCAAACCACCCCTTTCCAGCCATAGATATCTTGGGGCGTCGTATTTGCCAAGGTGAAGCCCAACCCTGGGGACAAGTCTATAAGATAGGGCTTACCCCTCGCCATCCAACGGGTTATCTTCTCTGGGCTCGTTATATCTTGTCCGCTCATCGTGCGCGACTGCAGAAGTTCGGGCTTTATCAGACGGTGTACGCATCTCTCTTTCATTGTCAATCTCCCCATGTTTGGTGGGTTAAAGCTTTCCTAAATCAATGGAATCTTCCTACCAACACTTTCTTATTAGGGGATCGCGAAGTTTCGATTTCTTTGGAAGAGTTTCGCGAGATCTCCGGATTGCCGATCAGGGGAGCGCCCTATGAAGAATTGCTGCCTCCTGATTAGTATGCATTCGCAACTGTGCCTGCTACGCTTGATGGCTAGTCGAACGAAAATGCCGCCAGTCACAAATATCCAAGTCTAATCAAGACTCTGGGTATTTTCGAGAAGTTGTTCGCAGAGTCAGAGGAACAAGGCGTCACTTTTAAGAGTTTATCGCCTGCTTCCTTCGTGGAGACGTCCTATCAAAGGAGGCTCCTAAGTTCGCGAATATTAACGACCCCTTCGGGTTTGGGCTAAATAAGCTACCAGCTAGAGAAGAAGATTTGCCACAGTTTTACATCCCAATCTTGTCGGACGTACCTTTTGAGTCGATTGCGGCTCCCGGTATAGATGAAGAAACTTTCATCGTCGGTTTTATCGGCCATTGGCTCAGTTGGTTTGTCGTTCCAACGCATCATCGCTTTATGAGAGCCTCGGTCATTTATCCTTCTCATCGCATTGCCGAAGGGACACGACTAGCCGTAGGCATTGCAGGGTTATCGCACTTGTACCATGGGCTGAGCACTGCGGCCAATACCTCGACCCCGGGTGTGGATGTGGTGAGTTTTTCTCTTCATTATTTTACGTCGTGGATTGAAATGCACGTTTTAGGGGCATTCGCTGCGCACCAGAGACCGGGTTTTTATGATACTTATACTTTCCCGCGGCTCATGAGGTTGGTGGACGCTTCTGCTCCTGATCCGACTCAGTTAGGGGCTCTTCGTGTGCTGCTTAATCCTTATGCCTACGAAGGCGGGATGGTGTTCAATGATCGAGTCCTCTCTGCTCCTTCGGGACCTATTCAACAGCTGTTTGATTTATCAAAAGAGGGAGCACCATCCTTGAAGCCTAGGGAAGCCATGCACTTGTATTCGATCAGACCGGGTTATTTGGTGTTCCGTCGAAACGACGCGGTTCTTTTTATGCGGTATAATCCACACCGCTTTACCCGGCAATTGGGTTATAACCAGGGTGTTCCCTTCGAGGCATTCATAGTGGAGCCCAGCCGTCTTTGGAAGTTGTTCGTGACGCCACTCATCACTTCATGCGGCTGAACACCGGCTCTCGCTTCATGATCCCTGAGGCCGACTACATTCCAAGGTGTGTGGGGGATTTTATGGGTTGGTACCACCACCGAGTTGGTCCCATCATTGCTGAGGAGAGGAGGATACTTTTTGGATATAGAGCTCCCGACCCGATCCAGGCTATGGGAGTCCCGCCGCGACCGCGGGCAATGGTTCGCCCACCCTTGAGGGGTACCGGTGCCTTGCTTATTCCTGAGGCGGTGGATGCGGGCCTGACTCCACCCACAGTTGGTATACTGATGCGCACTAGAGCTCAGGCAAGGGCATCTGATGAGGCGTTGGTAGCAGTTCCATCAGTTACGGCGTCATCGATGGCAGTGTCATCATCAGTAGCACCGCCAAAAGAGGATACTGGAGGTGAGGTTGGGCAACGTCGCACCAAAGCGCCAAAGGGAAGGAAGAGATCATCTTCCAGCGCCAGTTCCGGATCGAAGCGGAGAAAGAAGACAGTCACCGGTCTGCTTGACTTTTTAACGGAATCTGAGCCTATCATTCAAGATGAACCAATATCTATGCAAGAGCCGGATGATGATCTTCTTTTTCCAGGTTCATCTGCCAAGAAAGCCGCACAATTGGCTGAGGCTATAAGGCGTTCCCAGGATGAGACCGAGAACGTGCGTGTCTCGAAGAGTTCCTATCCTGCCGTAATATTCTACGAAGATCCTCCATGTATTCAGCGAGTATTTATAGGTCCTCTGGAGCAGGGGGAGAGATAGCCCTCAAAAAGCCTATCTCAGCCGCTTCTGAAGATGAGTTATCGTTATGGACCGGCGGCCATGAATCTACCCTAGAACCCCGGTGAGCATACCTTCTTAGGAAGGAACATCGGCTTGAAAAAGCTATACTCGAGGCATCTTGGCGTATCGGTATGCATGTTTTCTGTATTTTTCCTTTGGCAAGTAATTTGTTTTACTTTCTATGTCTTCTTATCTTCGTAAAACTTTGCAGGGCTTCGGCCATGACAGAGAATCTGAGCTCGAGTAGCGTCTTGACCGTGGACTCTGTAAATATCCCCGATGAGACACCAGTAGGTGTGGAGGGGGTCACTATAGTTGCTATTCCTGCTGCAGAGCTTCCATTGGCGGCTCCTGTTCCCCTTGTGCCCGTTCACCCTGAAGAGGTGTCCCTTCCGGCCGTGGATTTAATGGACCTTTCTGGTGATGACCTGGAGATGGTGGAACAGGTAATTGAGATCGTCGTTCCTGAAGTGGTGGTCGCTGCTCCTCAACTGATAGCCGTCACATCAGCAAATGTCTCCGATGATGTGCCTGAGGGTATGGAGGAGGCTGCCGAAGCTGCTATCCCTCCTGTTCAAAGCAGGAGGAGTATCGAAGGTATCCTTCTATCTTTTGTTTTAATGATCTCTTCATTATCTGAACCCTTCCGTCTTTTCAGAATTACGCGGATTGGCGACATCTATTGCTGATCTGTCTCCTAGAAAATCTTTTCAGCGTTTGGTCGAGATGGCCGCTCCACAGGCAATATCCCCGCAACACATCGTCCTCTCTTCCGGGCAAGGTTAGTGTTATTTGCCCCTCCTCATGGCATTATTATTATTTCGTATAACGATACTAATGTCTTCTGTAGTTCTGGAAGCTGACGATGAAGTTGAGATCCTCGACGGGTCTGGAGATCTTTTAAACCCTTCTTGTATGACTGTGGGTAAGTAAAGCTTTGACTTTGTTCCATCTGCTCTTTGTTTGCAAATCTCGCTGACTGTTTATGAATCTTAACAGATTTTCCCATTCTTACCCCGTTGGAGTCTCGTATCATTATGCCACCTGGCCCTTATGCCCTACATGTATCTGAACGGATGGCGAAGCAAAGCCTTCACTCTTTGTCGGCTCTCATCGAAGATCTTCGTGCTGGTAGCTCGATCACAGCCGAAGAATTTGTTGCTGAAGACAACATTTCTCTTCCCTTTCTTGCTGCTTACCATGATGATACATTAGTGCATGTCTGGGTTGAATTTTTTCGTCGGGTGGAGGCTTTCTTACATAGCCTTGAGTGCATGCGCCTTCCTTCAGAAGTCGTGGCTGCAAAGGCGAGCTTGCGAGGGATGGTTGAATGGTGTGCCACAAATATGCAGTCATGTGAGAAGAGGCTCAACCGAAAGTTTTCGGAGAGGGAGATGGCTTCCAATGCGCTGGGGGAACTTCAAGCTGAACTCACGGCCAAGATCACTCGTGCGTATGAACTTTGGTGGGTGCTTCAAGAAGCTATCAGGGAGGTGGTATCTATTGATAACGCCATCATTTTTACTCGCGAGATGGTTGAAGCTCACAAAGTTACCGAAAAGGAGCTTGAAAGTCGAATCGCCTCGTACCAGGCCCAACAGTCTCAAGCGGAGGCCGGTCTCATAGCAATAACGAATCATGAAGCCGAGACTCGGCGGAAGAAAGAATGAACTGACGAATCTATTAAACCGTCCGCCGGCTTAAACAAATGTATATGTTTCTTTTTATTCTCCTTTTGTACTTACTCCTAAATGAGAGTATTTTTTGATTCTTTTGATTCTTTTATAGATTGTACTTTGTATTCATTTTGATTCTTTTATAGATTGTACTTTGTATTCATTTTGATTCATGAATAAAAGAAATATTTTGTTTTATGGTGGTGTGTCCCTTTAGCAAATGCATTTTGTGAATAATCTATTTTGATATCTTTGTAGGACAACGATGGCTTAGGAGTCAGGTTCAGATCTGCCTCCTAAGACTTTCCAACTTTATGAGCCGTGAGGGTCTCATAAAGATTTTTCTCCCTACGAGTCGAGAGGATCTCGTAGGTGTATTTTCTCCTTGGGAATCGTGAGGATTTCTATGTGTGTTTTTTCTCTTGAGAGTCGTAAGGATCTCCCAAGAGAATTTTCTTCCTTACAAGTCGAGAGGACTCGTAAGTGATTGATGAGTTGACCTTCTCCCGAATCAAAGCATTGCTTTGACGGGGAGGTCGAGGGTTGACTTTGGCCGTATGGGGTCAGGATTGACTTTAGCCATATGGGGCCAGTTGATGACGTATTTCCGCGACGAGGTCATTGGATGACGTATTTCCGCGACGGGGTCATGTGCTGACGTATTTCCGAGACAGGGTCATTGGATGACGTGTTTCCGCGACGGGGTCATTTGATGACGTATTTCCGCGACGGGGTCATGTGCTGACGTATTTCCGCGACGGGGTCATGTGCTGACGTATTTCCGCGGCGGGGTGTAACACCCGAGCCCAATGCTACTAATTTCAGTTATCGTATGAGCGTAGTATGGAACTTATTTCATTTATTTTGCTTGATTGTTACTTATTGTAATTTTACCCCGTCAATTCAATTCTGCATATAACAATTTTTGGCATCTAAAATAAAATTAAAAATATTCATCTTGGCCTACTTGACACCCCTAACCCTGTTGTAGCGTCCGTGCATCGTGTTCTCGTCCCGTTCGGTGAAACGGGCAAGTTTGGACGGCTACGTGCACGTACGTGTGTCCGTTTTGGGGGTATGCTTTTTGATCATAAGACACTTCATTTTCACTTTTGGATCCCGCTTAAAATTCTATTATTTCAATTTCAAATTTTTGGACCCGACCCGGACGCAATTTGGAAATGTTTTACTTTGCGCCAAAATCCCAAATTTTAATATATATAAACCATCGAACATTTTCTTAACCTTATAATATTTTTACTGTTCCCTTATATCTTAAAAATCATTTCCTTAACAAACCAGAATCCCTCTCAGCCAATCAAACATTCATTTGCTCCCGCGGGCCCCACACCTCACACTTCTCTCTCTCTCGTATCTCTCTATCTCTCCTCTCTCTCTCTCTCTCCCCATATCTCTTTCTCTCTCTCTCTCTCTCTCTCTCTCTCTCTCTCTCGTATCTCTCTATCTCTCTCTCTCTCTATTTTTCTCTCTCTCTCTCCCCTCTATATTTCCCTCTTCTTTCTTTTCCTTTCTTTTATTATGTAGCCGAGGAACCCACCTTGTCACGAACCCGGCCGCCTTGCCCTCGCCGCTGCAACCCCAACGCCGACACCACGATCACCGGCCTCCTCGCCCTCATCGCAGCCACACCCACCTCCTTCCTCCATTCCCCACGTCCCCGAGTGCCTGCACACCCCGACGAGGCCACCAGTGCAAACCCCCGCGAGCCCAACCTCGCCGGTGACTCGCCGTCATCGCCCTCGTCTCCTCCTCGCATCCCTCTCCATGTCCCGGCCTTTCAAACCGCTGCCACCTCCCTCTACAGACCCCACGGCCACGACTGCACACCGTAACCCACTGCCCTTCGCCGGAATTTCACCACGCCGGCAACTCTCATCGTCGTCGCCCCGTGCCGCCTCCCCTGAAATCTCAGAACACCCTACCAGTAAGATCTTCTTCTTCTTCCCTTCTTCTTTGTTTCTTTTCTTTTCTTGATTTCAATTCTTGATCGTCGCTGTTTTGCATCTCGCCGGAATCCGGCCGTACCGGCGACGTGTCCCGACGTTCCAGCGTGGTACCCCGACCCATGTGGTTCCACTGTTCGTTGTTTGGGTTCATTCCGTGAACCGTGCGCCCGTCGTGAGTTTTCCCCGCCGACGTTTTACGTTCTGTTTTCCCGATTCGCGACCCGTCGAGGCAAGTACCCCTTGCTATATGCTAAACAATATTTACTTATAATTAATGACACCCTAAACCTGTAAATTTAACTTTAGTACGATCATTTCTCATTTTCATGTACAAGATTGTTATATATCATTTATCTTTCAAACTTGGAACCTACCGGTTGCACTTACTGTAGTGAACCTAATAACCACATTTACCTGTTTAATCATATTTTTTTAATATTGACATAGCTTATGGCATTTATCTCTATAGTTTTGTTCCATTTGGACACTCGTGTGCATTTTAACCTGTAATAGCTGTATTGAACCTTTATATAAATCATCGCACCTCTAAAGTTCTTAAACTTGTTAACATGATTAAATGGCTATAATTGTCTTACTGCATTCTTATATGGTTGAAATCATCTCTGTGACACAATTGATAACGGTATTGCTAGTCGAATGAATCTGCCTATTGCTTAATTCATTACTTATATCATATTGTTGATACCCATGCTTGATTATATAACTGATTGTGAGTACACCTATGATATCGCTTGCTTCTTGACCTGACTTGCTACATGCATATTGATTGACCCGACATGGTACCGTACACTGCTTGACTTGACCTGATGTACCATGACCTGATCCGTTACCTGATGTTGTGTCTAATGCCAACAAACCTGACATGTAGTCCTCATGGACTGTTCCTGTTGTCTATCCAGACAAACCTGTTTACCTGATCCTGTGTTGGCATTAGTTTCTTGATTTCGGGATACCTGACTTGACCTACACATATAACTTGGGGGTATGGGGAAATCAAAGGTGAAACCTGACTTGTAACTCAACAGTTCACTACCTGTACTGATTAGTTTTAGAGGCCAGGCCCGCCTCGTGACGATGCTGCTGACATCGTTGGTCTTTATCCTTTCCCTTGTAGTGCCTAGCGGCACGTCTCGGTTTCAGCCCGAGAGTCTTAGACTGTGGTCCCGGACATGCACGGGATACTATTGAGTTACATCGATAATTCATCAATTTGGTTTCAAAGACTTTAGAACAGAGAACCTGATAGAATAGTCCAGTTCACCCACTGCACACTACCCTGCACTGCTCTGATTTATATTATTGTTACCCTTGCTTTATTCATGTTTATATTCGCATTGCCTGTTTATTATGTTATTACTTGATGACTTGACGCGCTGACGTCTGGGTTTTGCATGGCCCAGATTCTTCTACCTTGCTGCAGACTGATTAGGAGTTTTGCCGCTGTTAGACGAGCAGTGAGGTTCCTGTCGGTACGTAGTTTCACTCCAGGTGGTTCATTTATTGTATCTTTTGGCTTCCGCATATTGTTATCTCTTGACTCTTTTACTCTGGCTTATGGACATGTACTAGGTAGTTAGTTTACTTTCCTGTTCTTGATATCTCTACAGCGCTAATGTGACTGTGGAAGGATTTTTTCCTATCCACAGGTAGCATGGTTGGCTATGTCACGTGTCCACTTTAGCGTACTTTGGGAAGCGGGGCGTGACACGGGGTCATATGCTGACGTATTTTCGCAGTGGGGTCATTGGATGACGTATTTCCGCGACGGGGTCATGTGCTGACGTATTTCCGAGACGGGGTCATTTGATGACGTATTTCCGAGACGGGGTTATTTGATGACGTATTTCCGCAATTTATGGCACCGTATATCGGAAGTTTAGACGGATGCGGCCGTTGTAGCAGACTTCGTCAGATACCCCCTCGTTTGAGGGGGTTTTGATGTGGGGACGCTCTTCCCTGCAGGCGCAAGCCCCTGCAGTTAATTACGCTACCGCATCGTGGTAACCACTTTCTCCTTCTCCAGATGGTCACTTCGTGTCGTGTGTGTTTGTTTTCTTTTTGGTTGCCCATGGATTGTATACGAAGACTAATTTATGTTGTCGCCCGTAGGGCATAGATTAGTCCAAATCCGTATTTTCTTAGATTTGGGTTTTGGTTTGGGTTTAAGGACCGTTAATCTCATTTGAAACTAAGATCAACTTAAACATTTGTTAAGGATACGTTAGTCTAATTTTAGACTAAGATCAACTTAACGTTTGTTAAGGATACGTTAGTCTAATTTTAGACTAAGATCTACTTAACAGGATCATTTAGATCCAACAAAAGAGCATTTGGGCTCTATAAGTTTTAGTTTAGGGACTTTGCGGTCCAGTTTAAAGACGTCATAATCTGTAAAGTTTAAGGACATCATAGTCCATGAGTTTAAGGACCCCACAGTCCATGGAATGTCTGGTTGTCGGGACCCGTCACCTCTCTGAAGACGTTGAAGGATTACAACGAAAAATATCATAGGAGTGAAGATGTACCCTTGAACCAATATTGTTTGGGAGATCTGTAGTCCAATTAGGACTAAGATCTGATATTTATGAGCATATGGGATCAATTAATCTGAATGAGGGGTTTATGGTCAACTTGGGCTCGGCTCACTCAGTTAAAATGTTAAACATTTGACAATGTTGAGCATTGACTTGGGTTCTGACAGCGTTTCTGTCTTTTATTGAATGTTGAGTATTCATCATAGCTCTAGGGCTTTATTTAAAGAACAGTTTATGTTCTATCAGCGCACGCGTGAGGAACACGTGGCGCGCTTGGCGCTAGCGTCAATTAATGAGCGCAAAGCGCTTCTGTGATATAGCGCACACGTGAGGAGCACGTGGAGCGCTTGGCTCTAGCGTCAATCTATGAGCGCAAAACGCTATTTGTTCAGTGGCGCACACGTGAGGAGCACGTGGTGCGCTTGGTGCTGAGCGCCAGTCTATAAGCGCAAAGCGCTATTTGTTAAGTGGTGCACACGTGAGGAGCACATGGTGCGCTTGACGCTATGTGCCAGTCCAAGAGCGCAGAAGCGCTTCTGATCAGTTTTATGATCTGAGAAATAAATCCTCGTTTATAAGAGACTTTGTCTCAAGGTTCTAAGAACAAAGTTCTTATTTTATACGAGATGTTTCAATCTCTTATTTTGGTGAAAGACTTTGCCTTTATGGATCTGTGATTCTAAGAGAATTGAATTATTCTTCCCCCTTTTTATAATGAGATGTTCATGATCTCTTTTTGTAAAATGACCTTAGTCTTATAGATCTATGATCTGTGAGAAGAATTATGTTCTTCTTCTTTAATGAGATTTTTATATCTCTGTTTTTTTTATCTTGAAGAAAAGTTCTTCTACCGAGAGCTTGCCTTTCTTTCTGAGATTTCTCAAAGTTTATAGGGGGTTCCTCTCTATGAGGCTTGAAGTCTTGGGGCCTTTATATAAGGCAAGCTGATTTGTTCAATCGGTTAAGGAGATCTTTTCTCCAGTTGATTTGGAGATTTCCCCATCGTTGGATTTTGATCCAAGGGCTTCTGATTTACAGAAGGCAATCTTCTTGTTTTTAACAAGATTGGGAAATCTTTTCCCATACAGAATTTATTCTGTATTTTGGTGGTTTTTTAATCACCATTGGATCATTGATCCAACGGTGCTCTGATTTACAGAGCACAATCTTTTTGCTTGGAAAGATTTTGAGGAATCTTTTCTTAACAGAATTTCATTCTGGTCAATTGATGATTTATCATTTTTATTGGATCTTTGATCTGACGGTGGGGAACATTTAGTTTCAGCGCTAGCGCACTCGTGCTTTGCACATGAGCGCTGCTTCAGAGCGCTGGCGCTCTTTGTGCTGGCGTACTCGTGCTTTGCACGTGTGCGCTGCTTCAGAGCGTTGTGGCCCTTTGCGCTAGCGCACTCGTGCTTTGCACGTGAGCGCTGCCTCAGAGCGTTGGTGCTCTTATGAAGCACTGCTCATTTCAAATTTTGAAAACTTGAACAGAGCTTTGCTCTGATTGGGGGAAACACGGCTCATCGGAGTACAATCAAATAAAGATGCATCCCGAAGACCAGAAGTGTACCGCTTTTCGGACCCCTTTGCGCATATTCTGCTACAAAGTGGTGCCGTTCGGTTTGAAGAACGCCGGCGCTACCTATCAGAGGGCCATAACGCAGATTTCGATGACCTCATACATGAAGTCGTCGAATACTATATCGACGATCTTGTAGTGAAAAGCAAATCGCACGAGGAGCATTGAGAGCATCTAAAAGTAGTGTTCCAACGTCTTCGGAAATACAACTTGAAGATGAACCCTCTGAAATGCGCGTTCGGAGTCTCCTCGGGAAAATTCCTAGGATTCATCGTGCGACACCGGGGCATCGAAATAGACCCATCGAAGATCAAGGCGATCATGGAAATGCCTCCGCCAAGAACTCTTAAGCAACTGCGGTCTCTCCAAGGAAAGCTCGCATATATTCGGCAGTTCATAGCTAACCTCTCCGGCAAATACCGCCCTTACAGTCACCTAATGAAGAAGGGAACCTCGTTTCTTTAGGATCGCAAATGCCAAAGCGCACTGGACGAAATCAAGCAATACCTACAGAATCCTCCGGTGCTAATCGCTCCGGTCAAGGGAAAGCCTCTCATTCTGTATACAACCGCCCTTGAGGGTTCTCTAGGCGCATTATGGGCATAAGAAAACGACCAAGGGAAGGAGAGAACCCTCTACTATTTGAGTTGAGTTCTTTTGGGGTAGAAAACAATTACTCTCTCATTGAAAAACACTTCCTGGCATTAATCTTCGCTATAACGAAGCTTCGGCATTATGCTTTGGCGCATGAGGTCCACCTTATATCAAAAGTGGGTCCTCTTAAATATTTGATGTCAAGAGCCATACTAACAGGACGGCTCGCTAAATGGGCCATACTCTTGATGGAGTTCTCAATAACATATCGACCCATCAAGGCAGTAAAAGGTCAGGCTATCGCCGACATCCTCGCTGAGCATCCTATATCTGCTGATTCATCCCTAAATTGCGAATTGCCAGACGAGCACGCGTTTGACACGATCGACGGGGAGAAAGGAAAGAGTAACACCCGGTGGGAACTTTACTTCGACGGGGCATCTTCCATGAAGAAGCGAAAGCACAGCCCCCCATAATCAAGTCTGGGGTAGGCCTCATCTTCGTGACTCCACAGGGAGGGATAATGCGCTTTGCCTTTTCCCTAACAGAGCTGAGGACAAACAATGATGCCGAATATAAAGCTTTGATAGCAGGACTTGAGATCGTTGTCGACATGGGGATCGAAAACCTCCTCATATACGGAGACTCCCAGCTGGTCGTTAGTCAAGTAAATGGCGACTATCAAACGTGCGAAGCAGAGTTGGTAAAGTATGGTGAGAGAGTGCAACAACTGCTGACTCAAATCCCTGCCTACGCCCTGGAAAGCATACCGCGCGTGGAAAATAGCAAGGCGGATGCGTTAGCCAAACTCGCTAAAGAACTGGCTGACGAAAACCTCGATGATGTGAGGATCGTTATGCAAAGCCGTCGGGTTCTTGCACCGGAAGAAATATCTCCGGAGTCGTTTGAAGAAAAAAAAGCAACCAAGCCAACGACCCTACAAATAAAAGACAAGGAAAAGGCTAAGGATTGGAGAGAAGTATTTACAGACTACTTCAAATCCCATCGAACACCTGAAGATGCGTCCTCAAGACATCAGCTCATGAAACGAGCTCTATCCTTCGCCTTCGTCAATGACACTTTATATAAGAGATCATTTGATTCTCTATGGCTAAGATGCCTGGGGCCAGAAGAAGTAAGGAGAGTCATCCAAGAAACTCACGACGGATTCTGCGGTTATCATCAAGCCGGCCCGAAGATGAAACTGAAGATCAAAAGGATGGGCTACTATTGGCCCACAATGATCCAAGATTGCCTCGAATACGCGAAGCAGTGCCACTCGTGCCAAATTCATGGGGACTTTATCCACCAGCATCCAAACCCGCTACATTCAACGGTGGCTAGCTAGCCGTTCGAAATGTGGGGAACTGACATAATCGGGCCCATTGAACCAGCATCGTCCAGAGGACATCGGTTCATACTGGCGGCAACTGATTACTTTTCCAAATGGGCAGAAGCAGTACCGCTAAGAGAAGTGAAGACGGAGAATATCCTCCATTTCTTCAAGACACATGTCATCTATCGGTTCGGCACTCCGCGACGAATTATCTCCGATAACGGGCCGGCCTACAGAAGTCATAAAATCAGCCATTTCGCACAGCAACATAATATAGACTGGAGATACTCTTCGGTCTATAATCCCCGAGCAAATGGTCTGGCTGAGACTTTCAACAAGACCTTGACGAAGATCATAAAGAAGACGGTGTATCGAAATAGGAAGGACTGGCACGAGAGACTGCATGAAGCTCTCTGGGCGTATCAAATCATGTTCAAAACGGCCACAAACACAACGTTGTATGCATTGGTATTCGGCGCTGAAGCAGTGATCCCCTTGGAGATAGAGCTGTAAGTGAACGGCGGCGCCCCGGCCGTCAATCAGACGCCGGAATGCGGAAACGAAACTTTTCTAAAAACTAGAAACCGGCACCACAGCGCACTAAAATCCCGGATCGGGCCATTAACCTAACGCTAGCTAACTAGAGAATGGAAAGAGTTCTATACCGAGCGATCCGTGTCCTTCGGTCTTCGGCCTCCACTCCGATCTCCTCGCGGAATCTCCGGTCTTCATCTCCTCATCAGAACGGGCACCACATCGCCAGGTTCTTTTACGGGCTCCCACGTCTGGACCGAGGCAACTCGGGCACGAAGTTGGCGAGCCGACGTGTCCAAGAAATTGCCGTAGATGAAGTGTAGAAGCACTTTGTCTCAATGGGGTGAATTTGCCTTTGATGATGGGAGAAGGAGAAGAACTATGAAATGGAGCTTTATGATTTTGTGGCAAGCATAGAATATATGAGATGAATGATTTTCTCCCTACAAAATGAAACCTCATCTCTTCTCTCTCTAAGTGGCCGGCCAAACAAAATGGTGGAGAGATCAAGAGAATAAACCAAGAGAGAATATATCAATAGAATAAGCAAGTGAGGAAAATGAGTGATAAAAAGGAAAATGTGTCACACCCATTTCCAAATCAATCCTAATCTCATTAATGAAAACCATCATGAAAAAGCAAAGATGCTTAACCCATCATAAAGCCACATATACAAATACCCCCCTCCACAAAAGATAATTTGCACACTTGCAAATAACCCCTCCATCGGAAAAATCTGGCCGTGAAGGAACAAAGGAAAACTGGCCGAAACGGAATGCAAACTGGCAACTTCAGAAAACTGATCCCGTAATAAATTACAGGAAAAACCCGCGACTGTATATACATACCCGCATTTGTATTGCGACCGAATACAAATGCAAAGAGACAAAATCAACACAGTACAATACTTGGATCCGGCTTAAACCAAAGCCCGCTAGTATTATCCGTCCGATCATGATCCGTGCAATACCGCACGTATCTGATCTAACCCTGCCATATCTCCATACGGCCTGATTGTTACGAAAGAGTGTTTTTGTAGTTAACCGCAATCAGAACGGTGTCGCCCGTAGCTAGACCGAGGTGAGTACGGGTCGTCCTTAGGGAAACGTGGAACCTTTTACTCTTACTTTAGATGTGTTGAAAGAGAGGAGGAAATAAGAATTTTATGAAAAGTTTCTAGATCTACGTTAAGCAAGAATGCAAAAATATAAATCTAGATTATTTTAGAGATTTAGATAATATAATAAGAGGGCTTGTAGGGTTCGTTAGGATTTAGTAGTCATGGACGATTATTTAAAAGTTACCATTTTTATCCATTAATAGATTTAAAACTAGAACGACGGTGATGCGTGTAGATTAGGGTTTCTGAAGGGAAAAGGAATCCCACTCTTAACCCTTATCTCGACACGGAACTCCGTTCAAATCTAGCCTTTACCAAAACAATCATTAATCTAATCTCTAATCGCGGTCGGAACTAGCAAAGAATTGCTAGCGCGCCCGATTAGGATGTTAATGATTCTTTTGATAAAGTTCATAAACTTTATAGGACTTAAAAAGGGTTTAGGGATGTTCATCATCCATTAGCCTACCCTAATCCTATGAACCCTAACAAGCGGAGAATTACTCGCGCATATTGGGAGAAGAAGATGAAAAGACAGAGAGGGAAAACATAATGTAAAATGCAAAATAACTACCTTTATTAATCAACTTAAACAATCTACACTTTATTCCGTAGAAAATGATTACAAAACTTGATTTGCTTCTCGATCTTTCCTAAGGAGATAGACGAACAGTTGATGATCATCCTGGATGCGTGAGCGTCTGGGGCTTCGTGATCTCGTCGGCTTGATAACTTTTCCAAGAGGCTCTCGGTGCCCTTTTATAGTGCAAAGCCAGAATCTTTAGGTTGAAAACTTGGTAAAATATAGCATAGATTCACCCCAAAAAAATCTCTTCCTCTAACTCCATAGAATTGCGGCGGATCCGCGGCCTAAGGGGGGTTTGGCCGCGGATCCGCGCTTAAAGGTCAGGATCTCTTGACTGAAATTTTTGGGCTTGCATCTTATGACATGTGGCAATCCTAGGCACCTTCAGAATCTGGAAATTTTTTCTCGATTGCTTCCAGACTTGGTCTCCAAGTTTTGCTTCTTAATTAGGCAAGTCTTCTTCAACAACTTGATTTCCTTGATAAATTCTGCATAACAACTTGGAAAATTCTGCACAATAATCTCAAATAATATTTAGTAGACTTAGTTCTACTAGGATTTGGTCAATGAATTTATTTGCATAAATTTTTCTACCAAATGCTAATTAAAATATATTAACACATGGAAAATAGTGTTTTTACACATAAACCCTCATATGTATAATATATTATAATAAAGTCTTTTTTTAATATGAAAATGGTAGGGAAAATGTAATACAAATGTCCAGTTTTATCAACTGAACAAATACCCCCAAACTTATCTTTGATTGTCCCGAACAAACTAGTTTATTCAAGAGGAGAAAAAGAAAGGAGAAAACTAAGCACACTTTCGTAGGCAACACGATTGCATTGAGCACGTGCAACAAGCCGTTAAACCTCTAGGTGTCCCTAGTAGGAGGAGTGTTGTCTCTTGAGGGTTTTCAGCGGATTACACCCACAAAATCCAATAACAAAAGAAAGATGGTGAAATTTACATATAAAGATAAGAACCATAAAAGAAATACTTTGAAAATTTAGAGTTTCCAACTACACTAGCTTTTCAGTTGTCATGAGCCCTATCTTAATAGTCATGAAAAAATGTTAGAAATCACATCATCCCTCAATAAAACTTCGTCTTTATTCTTCATTCCTACCTTTCATCCAAACATCGATCATATACCCCTACGTGTGTGTAATGGACATCCCTACACTCGGAGAATTCAATTCAAGCTATCATACTCTTGTCCATCTACCTCAGTATATTTTTTAACTTGATGAATATTTAGATTTACTCACACATTTTCATGCGACCGTTAATACTTCTTGAGGTACTAACCGACCGATTACTCATGTGCTTGCTGATTAAGTGATAATATTTTTCTCGTCTTGCACCACCTAAGGCTTAGCAGTGACTCCCAGACCAGTTGGCCTTAGGGCACTAGGTGAAGATGCACCCTCGCTATATTTTTTATTGCTGCCTTGGCGATACAAAACCAGTGTTCATTTTTTTTTCTTTTCACCATTTTTATATTTTCTTCATTTTTTCATTTCCTTCATACTTTGGCTTTTAGACAAGAGCATTTCAAGGTATCCTCTACTACCCCGAGTTTCAAGACGTGTGTAAGTGCATATAGTAGGGTATCAACATTCAAATGTTTGGCTTCCAGAATAGAAACTATTTTTCAGACTTATTTTTATCCTCAGATTAGTGACTTCCTTCATCTTACTAACCCTTGGGACAACGGCTCATAACTACTTATTACCAGTTCATTTAAGAAAACTTCTAATTTTCTTGGTTTTCTTAAACTATTCCTATCTTTTGGATGTAATTTTTCACTTTCTACTCTTTTGTTATCAAAAAAAAATTTGTGCTTATATATAGTATAATGCAAAGTATGTGTAAATAAGCACAAACCTCCCCCAAACTTGTTTTCAACAGTGTCCTCACTGTTGCTATCTGCTGGATCATAAAAACCTGTAAGCTTGGAAGGACATTATTAATGGGGGCAAGAATATATGAAAGTGAAAATGCTCCCCCAAACTTATTTTTGGCTCACAAATTTGAGGACAAAAGTTATGTTCAAGAGCCAAAAATATACCCCCCCTCAAACATAAGTTAGACAATACGAAGCATTTTAAGAGGGGGTGCGTCATTTGGTCAAAATAAGACTTTACAAAGACCAAAAGTTAACACCAACCATTCAAAGATTTTATTAGTATATCGTATAGGTTGGTGGAAGAATGTGTTGTATCGAGTTAAGAAAAAGTGGGGAAGGGATAAGAGGTGGTTTGGAAAGGGTTTGAAATTAGAGAAAAGAAAGAATGGGGATGAATGTGAATGATTAGGAAGAAGGAATGGTGACGGTTCAACCTCTATAGGTGGAGATTGATTAATCACAAAATCCGTATTGTTTAAAAATTCAAGTTCGTCAGCAAAAAGTTCTTCAAAACTTTTATCAATGGTGTGATTGAACATTTTGCTGTCAAAGAGTTTTGTGTCAGAATTTATCCTACTTGATTGAAAAATTATTGAGGTAGAGCACTCGAAAAACTCATCTACCTCATTTTCAAAAATATCCAAATCAAGTTGAATTTCTGGTATTATTGAACTTGAATTAACGGATTGTGATTTATCAAAACTCACTGAAACTATAGGAACAGAAGAAGAACCGGAGAAAGTAGAAGGTGAAATGGGTAAACAAATTGGTATGTCGAGTGTTGCTGAACCAGATGTGGAAGATGGAGGTTGTATTTCGGTCTGATCTTCGGGTATACCATTATCATCAACTTCAAGACATATTTGGGGTTCAGGAAGAATTAAAGGCTCAAGATGATGACCACAAGGAAGCGAAAGGATTTGATGAATTGGTGGGACAAAATCATCCAAAATTTCGGGTTCATCAATCAATATATCCCCAACGTCAATCACCTCATTCAAGTGAAGGTTAAAATTCTCAAACACCTCATCAAAAGTATTGTTTTCAATCAGTTTTGGTTCAAGAGTGGAGGTGTAGAGATCATAAGGGTTGGGTATGGTTTCACTTGAAATGGACCCTTCACAGTTGGGTAAATCAAACACTACAAAGTCACACAACTTATCAGACATTGTACTTGATGAATCTATGAAACTGGAGTTGTGGATTTCAGTTTGGAAATGAAAGGTTTGATTAGGAAGGGTGTATAATTCTGTCTCTCTACCCAAATTCTCATTTTGTCCGATGCCCGTATTATATACTGAAAATTTTTGAGCTGGTTCGGAACTCGTTGCCCTTTCATATTTAGCCATGCTTTCCTTCCATTCCTCTCTAATGCGGTTCATCATCACTATACCTTCTTCTAATTTCCGCTCAAGACTAGACTTTGGTTGATAAGGGGTTTCGGTATAAGATTGAAATTCCTGTGGATAATTAAAACTCCCAAATGAATGATTAGAAGAACTGTCTAGAGAAGGTGAAAAAGTCGGATTGGATTGATAGAAATAGAATGGTTGCGAAAATTGGGTAGGAGTAGGATCAATATTATGATAAGAAGAATATTGATATGGGTTGGTCGGTTGGCTATCAAACTCTTCTTTGGAAAGTGGAGGTGATGGTTGATATTGGTCCGGGTTGAAACTTTGGCCTCTAGACCTAGCTATATACTCAACAATGGACATTCGTCTAGGAGCTTCCTCACTCTGGGTATCAACTGAAACAGGTGTAGGATTAGGATACGGTTGATAAGACCTAGACTGAGGTGGCCAACTATTTCTTCCCTCTTGTTCTATATGATCTCTTAAGGACATGGAAGAGACGGACGGTATACCGAAGAGATTACGAAAACAAGAGATATCTGGTTGTGGACAACAAAGCTCGGCAAGTGTTCTTCTGTTTAGGTCACCCATTATAAGAAGAGAAGAAGGGGGAAGGGGAGAAAATAATTGGTTTGTTTTGAAAAATGACGGATTTAGACAAATCACACAAAAATGCACAAACAACCCTAGAACTAAGGTTACCTAGGTCCAGTCTCTAGACCGCTCCTAGACTTCCAAAGGACAAGCCGCAGGATCAATCCTCTACCGCCTCCGTACTACCCTTGTAGCCAGGTAAGTGCCAGGTAAGTGGGAAGGAACCACAGTAGTGGGCCTAATTAAAAACCACTAGCCTTTGACACACTTGCCTAGGCACTACAAAAGTAATGCGGATAAACGATAGATTACCCACGACCTTCCTCTGTCCTTATTGAGCGCGACAGTCCTTAGAGTCTGGTCTAGATATTTTTTAAATTAATGAAGGGTTGATCTATATGCTCAGTTTGTGATTTGTGGGGCTTAGGAAGGGTGATGAAATCCCCACCTAATCTTGATTTGGTTTTTTTGCCCCTTAAAAATCCGCATTAAAATATGCAAAAACAAACCGCAAAACAAAACTTTGCAAAAAGATTTTTGAGCGGCGCTATTTTGCAAAGAATCCTGCAGAAAATAGATTTTATTGGATTTTAGAGGAGAGAGAAAGAGTTAAGAAAGATACCCGAGAAATGTGAAACCCTAGATCTCCTGTTTCCTCAAGTCCGTGACTCCAGATTCCCTCGCAAAATTCACACACAAATCGTTAAATATGCAATTTGCAGTTTTGTTTTAATAATGATATGAATCATCTAAGAATTCAACACAAATAGTAAGAATAAAAAATTACGCACGGATCCCCGGCAACGGCGCCATTTGATTGTTACGAAAGAGTGTTTTTGTAGTTAACCGCAATCAGAACGGTGTCGCGCGTAGCTAAACCGAGGTGAGTACGGGTCGTCCTCAGGGAAACGTGGAACCTTTTACTCTTACTTTAGATGTGTTGAAAGAGAGGAGGAAATAAGAATTTTATGAAAAGTTTCTAGATCTACGTTAAGAAAGAATGCAAAAATATAGATCTAGATTATTTTAGAGATTTAGATAATATAATAAGAGGGCTTGTAGGGTTCGTTAGGATTTAGTAGTCATGGACGATTATTTAAAAGTTACCATTTTTATCCATTAATAGATTTAAAACTCGAACGACGGTGATGCGTGTAGATTAGGGTTTCTGGAGGGAAAAAGAATCCCACTCTTAACCATTATCTCGACACGGAACTCCGTTCAAATCTAGCCTTTACCAAAACAATCATTAATCTAATCTCTAATCGCGGTCGGAACTAGCAAAGAATTGCTAGCGCGTCCGATTAGGATGTTAATGATTCTTTTGATAAAGTTCATAAACTTTATAGGACTTAAAAGGGGTTTAGGGATGTTCATCATCCATTAGCCTACCCTAATCCTACGAACCCTAACAAGCGGAGATTTACTCGCGCATATTGGGAGAAGAAGATGAAAAGACAGAGAGGGAAAACATAATGTAAAATGCAAAATAACTACCTTTATTAATCAACTTGAACAATCTACACTTTATTCCGTAGAAAATGATTACAAAACTTGATTTGCTTCTCGATCTTTCCTAAGGAGGTAGACGAACAGTTGATGATCAGCCTGGATGCGTGAGCGTCTGGGGCTTCGTGATCTCGTCGGTTTGATAACTTTTCCAAGAGGCTCTTGGTGCCCTTTTATAGTGCAAAGCCAGAACCTTTAGGTTGAAAAATTGGTAAAATATAGCATAGATTCACCCCAAAAAAATCTCTTCCTCTAACTCCATAGAATTGCGACGGATCCGCGGCCCAAGGGGGGGTTTGGCCGCGGATACGCGCTTAAAGGTCAGGATCTCTTGACTGAAATTTTTAGGCTTGCATCTTGTGACATGTGGCAATCCTAGGCACCTTCAGAATCTGGAAATCTTTTCTCGATTGCTTCCAGACTTGGTCTCCAAATTTTGCTTCTTAATTAGGCAAGTCTTCTTCAACAACTTGATTTCCTTGATAAATTCTGCATAACTTGGAAAATTCTGCACAATAATCTCAAATAATATTTAGTAGACTTAGTTCTACTAGGATTTGGTCAATGAATTTATTTGCATACATTTTTCTACCAAATGCTAATTAAAATATATTAACACATGGAAAATAGTGTTTTTACACATAAACCCTCATATGTATAATATATTATAATAAAGTCTTTTTTTAATATGAAAATGGTAGGAAAAATGTAATACAAATGTGCAGTTTTATCAACTGAACACGGCCTCTACAGCGTTTCGCCCGAAACTTGAGAAAACGGTTTGTGGGGGACTCTAAAGACTCGTCAATACTTTGGTTGTGGATTTAACCACTAGCACATCAGAGTTATTAGCCTATACGTAACGGGCTACCAGGTATTGACCAAAAGGGACGTCGATGAGCGAACTCATCCTGACACCCTACTGAGCCTGTCAGTGACAATATCCGTACAGTCCAGCCCGTTCGTCTATGAGCATCGCATGGCGGGCCTAGGGAGTTGGTAAAAGTCAGACCCCCAAAAGCGGTACAAGTCGTGTTGGAGTGTAGTCCAGAACACCCTGAGATACTACTGGAATACCTACCAGTAAATCTCCTGCCTCGGCCGAGGGCTTTGTGTAATGGCTTTCCTTGACACAGCGCGACCTCACCCCCAATACCGGGAGAGACGAACCCCTACAGATCCGCTCACTGCCTCCATGTGGCTCAGGACTGTACCCAACTAAAACTTGTTTGCACGTCTCCTTTGAGCGTGGTAGGGTAGTAATCAAAGCACAGTGGGAACTCACACGAGACAAATGACGATCTCAGATCGATGAACTAACCTGTACATATGCCACCAGGGAACTGCTATCTGACGTCAGGTATAAGACCAACTACCATGTTCCCGGCGAGTCATGTCCGGTGTACTCATAACCCAATGAGCACCTGTATACATCTTAGGTGAACCAACTGACACCAGTGGCTTGTGAGACCGGCCACCGCCCCTCGTTAGGGTCTCGACTGTATACACTAGTCTACTCTGGAGTATCGATGCCCTGTCTCGAAACTCCCACGACTAGGGACCTTTTAAGGATGTGCTTATAGACCCCAGCTCCCACATATATGATCGTCTTCATACTGCTGGTAGTCAAGCAAGAATCCTACGGGCTCTATCAACGTGCAATAGTGACCTGTAAGGTCACCTAAAGCAGTACACGATGATAAAGATAAACCAGATAGCATACTATCATCTTGAGTAAGACTGTCCTACCGGGATAGGTCCTCCCTCAATCATTGCAATCACGTGCCTGTGATCCAATAATTGACTCTGAGGGCACTATCTCCAACAATCTCCCACTTGCACTCAAGGCTAATTATTGCGATGTCGCATACTCACAGCCCGTGTGATACCGAACACCCAACTCCTCTACTAGTCAGTCTCACAAAGCTCGTTTGCGAAACTATTGCGTTCGAGGAATAGCCTCAGTGAGTGGATCTACTGTAAAGTTTCTTTCTATGTCTCTCTTTATCTCAAGTTCGCGGAGAAACCCATCTCCCGAAATGAGCAATACCTGTCTTAGAATATGTTTGGATATCTGATGGGACCTAGCTCATAAATGAACTCCAAATACAAACTTCTTAGACTGTATCGTCAACTGAAATCAATCAGCATCCTGCGTCATGCCTCCCTCAGTACCCGCTTGGACCACCTGTCCAAACTACTGCCCCTCGTCAGAGGGAAAACTATAACTCTGACAGCCACTCTGTCATCCAGGTCACCTTAGAAGCCTGGAATGATAACTGTCTCCCAAAGGAGGCTGCCGTTATCATTTCCCTAGAACATCCACTTATGTTCTAAAACTGCTTCCGAATGTTTTTCCAGGATTGGATCAATATCTTAATGCATCTACTGCAAAAACAACATCTGGTGTGGTACTTGACATCTCATGATTGACTCAATTGCCTAAGCAAGTGATCTGCCAATCATGCACATCCCTCTCCCCTTTAGTCTGTAAGACACCTTTAGAGAGGGTGACTCTATCACCCGCAGGTACACCACCGTGCCAGGAGTCGTCCATTCTAAAACACTTTCAGAATGCTGTCTAAGTACCCAGATTGGGAAACTACCCAAATCTAGATCTAAAACCATAGATCCAGTAACCAGAATGTCTGATATAATATCCAATTCCTAGTGGAGAAACCACTGTGTGACAACCAAAATATAACCGATCGTAGTATAGGAATTTCACTTCGTACTCTGTGAATGTCATCTAAATACCAGGACATCACACCCTACTACCTTCTTAACAGATCCATCCCCTATTCTGATGAAGTCAAATCTATGACTGTCACATCAGAAATAGATGATCTATCTCCGCTACATCTGCTTTAGTCTATAAATAGACATAAGCCACTTGTCCACCGATGCTTCCGCTGCTCCACTCTGATTACGACAACCCTCTGGCAGAGTCATATACACGTGCACTTCTAAAGCTTGTTTAGAACGACGTTATACTCATCCTCCTGCCGGGTCTCACAGTCTGGAACAACAGCAATGGCAAGTCTGGGTAAACAAGAACCTCCCTGCCACCGTCCTTGAGCATACCAAAGTACCTCTCAAGCGTCTGAGGTTACCTACCATATCTGCGGAGTGGCCAATGGAATGTCAAATCAGATTGAATCTTTAGGTTCTTATCAAATTTTCAGTAATCGTTTACGGTTCTGGAATCACTTCCAGTTCTACCATACTCCCACTACTGTTTTCTGAAAAAATCCATTTTTATTAAAACTGTGGCGAGTCTAGAACAATATCACTATTGATCTTCCACATGGTAGAAAGTCAACCCTCGTCATAGCCTGGGTCAACCCATAAACAGCCATTACAGAAACGTGCCTTGAGTTATCCAGAGTCTGGTTTTAAGCATAAGCCGGAAAACTCCCCGTACCTTAACATCGTTAAGATATGAACTGTTCTATATCCAATACAGAAACAGAAGCACTGATTTAATTGAACCAGATTCAAATCATGCAGCTATCTCCAGTGCATGTCAACTAAATGGAGAGAGGCCGATCAGTGTTACTCAACTTAGGAATGCTTCCAATTATAAGTAACCTGAAAGAGAAGCAAGTTCTCTTAAACATTACTATCAACTGAATATCATTCACAAGTATCTACATCTTCGATCACCTTGAAGAATCCCGATACTTGCAATACCTGGTTCTCTACTTTACTCTTATACCTATAACTTCTCAAAACTTGGACTCTGTGTTTCTACGAAACACTTGTCTAAAAACTAGAGAAGTCATAAGTAAACCGAATATAGTACGAGGACCAACCCCTTTGTCCTAATGGACACTGGACAACATACAATACTCTGTATAAGTCCCCTGAGTCTAATAACTCATTCCCTGTGTGTCGTAGGTTAAAAACTGTACTTATGGTTAAGAAGAATTACACCGCTGTTTAATACTCCTTACCTAACCATCCACTAATATAAGTAAATGTCATCGACATAATTTCAAAAAGGTATATCTCACTCTATAAAAATATACGTACAGATATATCAATTTGAAATTGGTGCATAACAGCGGATATTCAAAACCATATATTTGTCGTCCGGCAAACAGCCCAGGCGATTTCCTCAAATATCACCAATTACAACGAATTCCGATATAATGAGGATGATCACCTAATTTCCAATAACTTACTCCCACTCATCATCTGTAAAACCATACAGATGTGAGAATCATACCTGGTAAATACATACCCTGGAGCAAGTGTCTAATTAGGAAATCAGTTTTCTTTTAACAGTACACAGTGAAGCTGAAACATTGAAATGTTTCGTAGGGGTATCCCGGTATTCCTAGTAATGCATCTTCCATTATCCAGATTCACAACTGTAACCGTATAATTCTTTACCATCTCTCCAAATCCCTTTATATGTCTTTAGTCATTACCTTCTGCACACACCCTTTAGGCTTAAATGGTTTTCTTCCTTCCCTACCGTTCGGCACCAGCCTATGGTTTGGAAGAAGACTATCCAATAAGCGTAATAGGTGTACTGTCCTAATCCTAGGAGCACTCGCAATGCGAGAGAAGGTGAAGATAAAAGACAACCGAATAAACCTTATTCCTATTTCTCCTGAACCAGAATCCATCCCCGAACTGGAACAAGTTCCTTTCGAGTTCGTATATAACCATACGATGGAGTATCCAAATAAACTGTGGATCTTCGTAGTGATACGGAGTGTCCTGGAGAAATTCAAAGGTGAAGTGGGAGTGGTAATGAAATACTTGGTTTGGTCGTGAATAGCAGTCGCAATTTACTTTGCCCTTCTTCTAATCCCTTTATTTGTCTTTACTTAATACCTTCTGTACACCATCGTTATGCTAATTGGTTTTTCATTCCCCACCGGTCAGCACCAGCCTAAGCTTTGGAAGAAGACTATCCAATTTGCGTAATAGGTGTACTATCTCCTAAACCAAGGAGTACTCGCAACCTGAGAGAAGGTAAATGGAAAAGACAACTGAATAGTCATATTCGTTTTCTCCAGAACCGGAAACCATCCTTGAATAAATTCCTTCGAGTTCGTATATAACCATACGATGGTTTTGTCCAATGGAAGTGGACGTTCGTAGTAATACGGGGTGTGCTGGAGAAAAGGGTAAAAGTAGGAGTGGCAATGAGGTATGCAACTCTGACAATCCAAATGCCAGTGTTAAAAAAGGTTCGGTTAATTTTGGTCACTGAGTCATAGTCAAGGGTCGGGTCATGGTCGCTGCCAAAGAGAGAGAGAGAGAAAAGAAACACTCAGCGTGCACTCTAACCTAGATCAGAATGGTTACCAATTTATCTAATCTGGAAACCTCCCACTGTAACGTCAAATTCTCCTCCAAACCTGAAAGAAGAATTAGTCGGGATCACCCGAGGAGTAAACCAACTCATCAGTGGTAATCGGGATCCAACTATCATCGCATGATAACGTGACGGAATCCGCTCACGTTATCACACTCCAGAAGGTATGCGCATATCTGGCAAGTTTCAGTTTCTTTAGAAACTCCCGATGTGATTTTTGCCCCATGCTCTTATGACCTTGACTTTGGCCAACAAATCATAAGTCACATGTCAAGTTCTACCCGTCATTCTCCAGGTTAATTTGAACCCACCCGTACAAGCCCTTGACTTTGGCCAACAAGGCTATATGACTGTCCCAAACCAACGCATCTATCTATGCTGCATATGAATACCCAATAGCTACCAATCACTGTGCCTTGACTTTGGCCAAAAAACACAGCTTGAATACTTATTGACTATCCATATGAAACGACGGAGGGCTACGAATGGTTTCTGGCGAAAACCTTTAACGTAATGAACTTGATATCGTTGAAGGAACCAGATAGCTTTTTAAAATATAGTGACGAAAATCTTTGCTAAAGAGGTCACTCCCGGTGAAGGGATCTCGGCTCTTTCCCCGTAGAATGAGGTGCAGGATATTCCAACTGAATACCATGATGCAAAGCAAAAGTAATCGGCTATAGTGAAGTTATTGCCAAACTTTTGTCCAAGAGGTCACTCCCGGTGAAGGGATCTCGGCCTTTGCCTCGTCGACTGAGGAGCAGGATATTCCAACTGAATACCACGATGCAAAACAAAAGAGAACGTCCTTGCAATAACAGCTTTTTGAAAAATGTTCCAACAACATCAGAATAGCTTTGTTTAGCTTTCATTGATCCGAATCAACGCGGTCCCATCAATTGATCACACCAATAAAGAACGAAAATAATGATGTACGTATATGCCATCCGCATTCGCCACTGGGTCCCGTCATCACCCGTTAGGTTACTTAACTAACGACAGAGCGGGGACTGGACTAGCGCGGATGCAAAACATATACAACATCTACTAGTATATATATCAATATATAATATTCGCTCAAGGCGTGATAAAATGCAACATCACAGAAATGTAATAAGCATCACAGAACAATACAGATATCTGGGATCCCCGGGTTTCATAGAGCCGCTACTGAAACCCGACGTTCCCCTGGTCGTATGGATAGCCTGTGCAATGAAATCCTAGACCCCCTACGGGCGCGGCAAGTTACCCGCCAAAACCTGAAGCGAGGCAGCCCCCTTCAGCAACGTGAATGAACCACCCAGCACTTCACGGAATCCAGTAACTTGGGCACCCCTCCTGGGTCAACCTGTACCCCCTACGAGTGCGGCGAATAGCCCGCCAATTCTAGAGTGAAGCCCCCTCCGTCTCAATGCCATGAGATGCGGGCCCGTTGCCCTCTAGAACCCGGCTATCCGTGCACCCCACCTTGGGGTAATCCTAGTACAGAAAGTAGAATATACAACGGGTACATCGACCTCAACCCGGTCGTGCCCCAAAAGAATAATATACAAACAGGCAGTGACGGCAGTCCACATGTCGGACGCTCGCCCCGCAATATCAAATGTACATGTAAAACAAAACTGTACTACAATTGCATCCACGCTATCCCTCACGACCAATCCGCAACATCACAGCACAACACATAACATCAACGTGAATGTCACGTTCGCAAATCCGTCTGAAAGGGCTATAATAGATAGACTGGATTTACCGATCGAATGACATTCACGGTCGCAGATATAATGTAAATACTGTGAACTAACATGTTTAAAATTTTCGATCGATCAAATTTACCGAAGTGGGCCCCAAGCACTACTGTAGCACTCAAAGAAAATCTGGGCCCAAACAGAATATTCCAAAACCCCTATTTCCAAGTCAAAAGCCTACTGGAAAAATTTGGTACAGTGAACAGTCAAAGTGGCGGCGGAACCGCGGCCAATGCGTGGGTTTGGCCGCGGTTCCGCGGTGGAATGATGACGTCACGCGACCAAATTTTCACAGAATGCTTATGATTGCCTGCATGTATTTCTGCAACAACCTGAAAAAATTTTAGAGCCCAAAAAAATTTTGACAAAAACTAATGCAATGAAAACGCGGTTTTTGAAAATTCGTCCGATCGAAGTTCTAAACACGTTAGAGCAAGTTAGACTAGGTTAATGGCGTGGCTCTGATACCAATGTAAGTGCACGGCGGCGCCCCGGCCGTCAATCCGACGCCGGAATACGGAAACGAAACTTTTCTAAAAACTAGAAACAGGCACCACCGCGCACTAAAATCCCGGATCGGGCCATTAACCTAATGCTAGCTAACTAGAGAATGGAAAGAGTGCTATATCGAGCGATCTGTGTCCTTCGGTCTTCGGTCTTCGGCCTCCACTCCGATCTCCTCGCGGAATCTCCGGTCTTCATCTCCCCGTCGGAACGGGCACCACATCGCCGAGTTCTTTTACGGGCTCCCACCTCTGGACCGAGGCAACTCGGGCATGAAGTTGGCGAGCCGACGTGTCCAAGAAATTGCCGTAGATGAAGTGTAGAAGCATTTTGTCTCAATGGGGTGAAGTTGCCTTTGATGATGGGAGAAGGAGAAGAACTATGAAATGGAGCTTTATGATTTTGTGGCAAGCATAGAATATATAAGATGAATGATTTTCTCCCCACAAAATGAAACCTCGTCACTTCTCTCTCTCTAAGTGGCCGGCCAAACAAAATGGTGGAGAGATCAAGAGAATAAACCAAGAGAGAATATATCAATAGAATAAGCAAGTGAGGAAAATGAGTGATAAAAAGGAAAATGTGTCACACCCATTTCCAAATCAATCCTAATCTCATTAATGAAAACCATCATGAAAAAGCAAAGATGCTTAATCCATCATAAAGCCTCATATACAAATACCCCCCTCCAAAAAAGTTAATTTGCACACTTGCAAATAACCCCTCCATCGGAAAAATCCGGCCGTGAAGGAACAAAGGAAAACTGGCCGAAACGGAATACAAACTGGCAACTTCAGAAAACTGATCCCGTAATAAATTACAGGAAAACCCCGCGGCTGTATATACATACCCGCATTTGTATTGCGACCGAATACAAATGCAAAGACACAAAATCAACACAGTATAATATTAGGATCCGGCTTAAACCAAAGCCCGCTAGTATTATCCGTCCGATCATGATCCGTGCAATACCGCACGTATCTGATCGAACCCTGCCATATCTCCATACGGCCTCTACAGCGTTTCGCCCGAAACTTGAGAAAACGGTCTGTGGGGGACTCTAAAGACTCGTCAATACTTTGGTTGTGGATTTAACCACTAGCACGTCAGAGGTATTAGCCTATACGTAACGGGCTACCAGGTATTGACCAAAAGGGACGTCGATGAGCGAACTCATCCTGACACCCTACTGAGCCTGTCAGTGAAAATATCTGTACAGTCCGGTCCGTTCGTCTATGAGCATCGCATGGCGGGCCTAGGGGGTTGGTAAAAGTCAGACCCCCAAAAGCGGTACAAGTCGTGTCGGAGTGTAGTCCAGAACACCCTGAGATACTACTGGAATACCTACCAGTAAATCTCCTGCCTCGGCCGAGGGCTTTGTGTAATGGCTCTCCTAGACACAGCGCGACCTCACCCCCAATACCCGGAGAGACGAACCCCTGCAGATCCGCTCACTGCCTCCATGTGGCTCGGGACTGTACCCAACTAAAACATGTTTGCACGTCTCCTTTGAGCGTGGTAGGGTAGTAATCAAAGCACAGTGGGAACTCACACGAGACAAATGACGATCTCAGGTCGATGAACTAACCTGTACACATGTCACCAGGGAACTGCTATCTGACGTCAGGTATAAGACCAACTAGCATGTTCCCGGCGAGTCTTGTCCGGTGTACTCATAACCCAATAAGCACCTGTATACATCTTAGGTGAACCAACTGACACCAGTGGCTTGTGAGACCGGCCACCGCCCCTCGTCGGGGTCTCGACTGTATACACTAGTCTACTCTGGAGTATCGATGCCCTGTCTCGAAACTCCCACGACTAGGGACCTTTTAAGGATGTGCTTATAGACCCCAGCTCCCACGTATATGATCGCCCTCATACTGCTAGTAGTCAAGCAAGAATCCTAGGGGCTCTATCAACGTGCAATAGTGACCTATAAGGTCACCTAAAGCAGTACACGATGATAAAGATAAACCAGATAGCATACTATCATCTTGAGTAAGACTGTCCTATCGGGATAGGTCCTCCTTCAATCATTGCAATCACGTTCCTGTGATCCAATAATTGACTCTGAGGGCACTATCTGCAACAAGAGCTACCCTCCTTACGAGTGGCAGTTCATTACGAGCTAACGGACGAAGAGAATGCTCATCTTCGACTTTAAGAGCTCGACGCCCTTGACGAAACCCGGCTCATGGCGCAGCAAAACTTGGAAGCTTACAAAGGAAAAATGACGCGCTCATACGAGAGATTGACTAGGCCGAGAACATTACGCCAAGGCGAACTCGTGCTAGTGGTCAAGAGACCTATGATCCCCAATCGTGCCAAACAGGGGAAATTCGAGCCAAACTATGAGGGCCCGTATATCATAGACAAGGTCTACCAAGATGGGGCTTACTTGCTCATGGATATGCATAGCGAAAGACCCTTCAGGCCAATAAACTGTCGGTTCCTAAAGAAATATTACGCCTGACGAGTTACGGCCTGGGTTAATGATAGATGATGACGCCGATGTCCGCTCGCTATCTGTAACAACCCTAAATTTCCTATACACAATTTTTCAAATACTTTTTTTTTAAATCCACAAAGGGGTATTTTAGCCTGAGCACAAGATTTAGGTAATTATTTTTGTTTTCAATTACAAGCTACAAGAATGAAATAACTCCATTTTTAGTGTACAAGAAATTACTTTAAATTTAATGTATACGAGGAGTATTTATTCTTGCTGCTATCAGTTTAAGTAATTAAAAACCACAATAATTACAAGAAGGAGCTTGTAGCTCATTGGTAATACCTTGCACTGGTGAACCAAGCCACCGGAGTTCAAATCCCATGCCCCACATTATTTTTGTATTTATTTTGTTTTAATTTTTTTGGAAGTCAACGGTAAAAAGGCCATAACTCCCAAAATATGTACTGGACTTGAAAAAATAAATATACCAAATTGTACCCCCAGAAATTCCCCGGCCAATGGACCCCCGACTCAGCCCGACTCGGCGCCGCCGGCCGGAGACTCGGCCGACTCGGTCCGGTGCCGCCGGACGGCCGAGTCACCAACTGAGAAAAGTTGGCTCTTGACTTGATCAACCGTCTTGCACACTTATTATACTTGGATCGGTTTTGATTTGGCCAATAAATCCCTTTTACTCATAAGTTTAATGATTTTTAATGAATTTTTAATGTTTTTTATATTTTTTTAAATATTTTTTTAACCCTAACCCTAACCCTAGCCTAGCCCTATATAAAGACCCCTACCCTCTACCTTTTCCCCTCACAACTCTAAGTCCACTCTCCAAAATTCTCGAGAACTCGGTACGAAGAGCGAGAAGCGAAGCGCTGCCGAAATCGACGACGGATTCCGGCGACCGGATCAGAACCTTCGCGACGTTTTCGACGATTCGACAACCACCACGTCCATTAGCTTCCTTAGCTTGTCCAAACCGTAAGTCCCATCCCCTCTATCTCTCTTTTCTATAAGCATAAAATACGACTTTTTGGAACCCGACGGAAATCGGACAAACCGATTTCCGATTCGGTTTTTCTATAAATTTCCACTTGTCACCTAATACATATTATCTACCCATATTCATGTTGACTATTAATCACCCATAAACCAATTTAATCAAACTTTTTCACATAAAATGATAAGTTCTTTGCAAAACCGTATTCCTTTCATAAAAATACCATGAAGTTCATTTTTCTTAGTTTAATTAATTCCCTCACTCCTAAATAGGTTTATCTTGATCACTAAACTTGTAGAAACCAATTTGAATGAAATTTCACACATAAAATGATAACGTTTTTAAATACCGTATTCTTGCACTTTAATACCTTCAACTTTAACTTGTCATGTTTTACCTTTAAATTTCACCAAAACTTAAAATAACGCACGAGGTAATGACCTACCTCTACACACACACAAATATAACCCTAATTGATAAACATCAAAATATAGAATACGAAAATACTGGACTTTTCACTAAAATACCATATTCTTTATAAACCTTTTCTAAAAGCTTTAAGTTGCACACAATTCTAAATAAAATCTTTTAAAATAAAAGCACGATATGTCATGGACATCGATCGTTTATCTAAACTGTCTTGTGGTGCCTAGGCAAGTGTGTCTAAGGCTAGTGGTTTTTAATTAGGCCCACGACTGTGGTTCCTTCCCACTTACCTGGCACTTACCTGACCGCAATTGACGGTGAAGAGGCGATTTGAGGCTTCTAATGACTCATCGTTTAGACTTAGAAGTAGGCTAGTTGGCTTAGGAAACCCTAATAACTAAAATACGGAAAACTGTACTCTTTTGTAAATAAATACCCCATATTTATAAATCCGTTTTCCCAAATGAAAAGTATTTGTTAAACCTAAGCAAAGCGCCGCTACAACCCACTTTTGGGAAACCCGTTAGGGATATTACGGTTCATCGTGCACCCGCAGGCTAGTAGTGCGAGATTCAGACCTCCGCAAGGAGCATTCGGTCTCGAAAGGTTCAAAATACGATATTAGGGAAAATGAGATTTTTTCTAAATAAAATAGTTATATAAAATTATTCATGTGTTAATATATATATATATATAATTATCATTTAAACATCTATTTTATCATAATATAAGTTTCCACATTTTCCTAAAAAATTACAAGATTAAAAGTTACATTAAAATACCATGAATTTCAGATAAAACAATTAATACTTTTGATTAGGATATATTCACTAGAATAACACAAATAAAATTCACATTCATTATAATATTGAAGACTAATATTAAATACTTGAGGTGTATTTTGAAAAATATACAAAAGTACTTTTTACATAAAACCCCCTCAAGTTTGACAAATTACAATAAGGCCCCTAGCTAATATTGAACTTCAAATTATCTTTCTTTTAGTCTGAATCGGGTTAGAGTCTGACTATTTCTGACTTGAATATGATTCAAGTCAATCTATATTCTTTTATATTCCAATACAATTTGAATACACGAAACCCTGAATCCAGTTAACAATATATTCTTTTTGACTGAATCAAACCATGGATATTCATCCATTATCCTGATATTCCATTTACCTTATTATACAGTTACAACATATTTACTGATATCATGGTTTTGGTCTGTCATCCAACTTACATATTCCCACACCACAATACTGTTAAAACACTACGGGGTTTAAGAGGTAGATTGGTACGGAAGATGTTAAAGGTGGCACGAGGTGGTAAGATTAAGACACCTAACCTGAATCATATTGCTGTAGTACCGTGGCATAACGGTTCCTTGTACTTTCCTTTTGCCCTGATCTCTAGCATATAGAGATCCCCCTCGTATACACTGGCATCCTTCTGTACCAAGCTACAAACCACAGCGTTACACAATGTTCCATAAGATTCCATAATGAAAATACTGTTACTCTATCATTCTCATTCTTCGTATTCTTTTGGGACTTACCGAGCGACCTGTTCGCTGACGACATTCTATCTCTTTCTTCTTTGAATGTCGTCAGGTGCGTTGGACCAAGTTGAGATCGAGCCCACCGGTGAAGATTTGGAGCAGTTCCAGGCAGACCCAGAGCTCTAGATAATTGTACCTTGTTCTTTCCAGTTTATTTCATTTCCTGTTATGCCACTGTTTAGGCATTGCTTTTTCATTCCAGTTGTATTTTCTTTTCCTGCATTGTAAAAAGAATGTTATTAATAAAAGTTGCTGTTATTTCCATATTATTCGTCTCTTGTGATTTACTTTATATTGCTTAGTTACGCTTAGAGTATATACTTCTGAGTATATACGTAGCGGGCCTCGTCACGTCCACTTCGCCGTATACTAGGAAGCGAGGCGTGACAGGTTTTGTTGGTGGCCCATGCAGGTCAGAGCTGTATGAATCCCTGTCATGCAGTTCTGGTCTGCGTGAACAACCTAAGCAATATAACACAAGAACCAGCAACTAAAACATTCTTTACAATTCATGTTCCTTGAATCTTGCAAATCCCTATTCCTTGAATCTTATCATTTCATGTATTTGAATCTGTCCTAATCCAAATTTTTCTTCAGGATTATGGATTCCCCGAACAACACCAGCACCAACGTCAACAACACACCTACACCTCCAACACTACCTCTCACACCTGTTGTTTCTGCTCCACCCAACGAGCAGACGGTTCTGCTTAAGGAAATCCAAAGCCTCCTGGTTGGACTGCAGCAGCAGACTGCCATATTATTGAACCGACCAGAAGCAGGAGCAACCGTCAGGAAACACACTGCCACCCAGATGGCAAGAGGAACCTACACTACACAACCTGCAAAACCCAAGAGACTGAAGGGAACAATTAACCAGTCAAGTTCAGGATTTTGCTACTACTGCCATAGGAATGGACACTTGTGGAAGGACTGTAGGTGCGCGAAAGGCCTGTGCCTAGTTTGCGGCGCATCCGATCATAGAATTGGAGACTGCCCCTATAGACGCAACTCAGCCCACACACCCACTATCTACCCGAAGCAACCAGCTATCCAGACTCCTACACCTAGTCTTGCACTCCCAGCACCACCTCCACATGGACCATCCCTATCTAGTCAGGCATCGATGTATCGGCTTACTCAGAAAAATGTGTCGAGACGTCAAGCCTCCACCTTAACGGCCTTAGAACCTGAGACTAAGAACCAAGGTAACCCAGGTAACTCCCTCACTTTGACCAAACTATTTTGCAATATTTCTTCCTTCTAAAAAATTTTCATACACTACCAATAGTTCTGTCACAAAACCTTCCTTGAAACTGTTACACCTTTCTTTTAAAAATTTCGAGGACGAAATTTTTATAAGGAGGGTAGAATGTAACAACCCTAAATTTCCTATACACAATTTTTCAAATATTTTTTTTTTAAATCCACAAAGGGGTATTTTAGCCTGAGCACAAGATTTAGGTAATTATTTTTGTTTTTAATTACATGCTACAAGAATGAAATAACTCCATTTTTAGTGTACAAGAAATTACTTTAAATTTAATGTATACGAGGAGTATTTATTCTTGCTGCTATCAGTTTAAGTAATTAAAAACCACAATAATTACAAGAAGGAGCTTGTAGCTCATTGGTAATACCTTGCACTGCTGAACCAAGCCACCGGAGTTCAAATCCCATGCCCCACATTATTTTTGTATTTATTTTGTTTTAATTTTTTTGGAAATCAACGGTAAAAAGGCCATAACTCCCAAAATATGTACTGGACTTGAAAAAATAAATATACCAAATTGTACCCTCAGAAATTCCCCGGCCAATGGATCCCCGACTCGGCGCCGCCGGCCGGCGACTCGGCCGACTCGGTCCGGCGCCGCCGGCCGGACTTGGTCGGACGGCCGAGTCACCAACTGAGAAAAGTTGGCTCTTGACTTGGTCAACCCTCTTGCACACTTATTATACCTGGATCGGTTTTGATTTGGCCAATAAATCTCTTTTACTCCTAGGTTTAATGATTTTTAATGAATTTTTAATGTTTTTTATATTTTTTTAAATATTTTTTTAACCCTAACCCTAGCCTAGCCCTATATAAAGACCCATACCTTCTACCTTTTCCCCTCACAACTCTAAGTCCACTCTCCCAAATTCTCGAGAACTCGGTACGAAGAGCGAGAAGCGAAGCGCTGCCGAAATCGACGACGGATTCCGGCGACCGGATCAGAACCTTCGCGACGTTTTCGACGAATCGACAACCACCACGTCCATTAGCTTCCTTAGCTTGTCCAAACCGTAAGTCCCATCCCCTCTATCTCTCTTTTCTATAAGCATAAAATACGACTTTTTGGAACCCGACGGAAATCGGACAAACCGATTTCCGATTCGGTTTTTCGTTAAATTTCCACTTGTCACCTAATACATATTATCTACCCATATTCATGTTGACTATTAATCACCCATAAACCAATTTAATCAAACTTTTTCACATAAAATGATAAGTTCTTTGCAAAACCGTATTCCTTTCATAAAAATACCAAGAAGTTCATTTTTCTTAGTTTAATTAATTCCCTCACTCCTAAATAGGTTTATCTTGATCACTAAACTTGTAGAAACCAATTTGAATGAAATTTCACACATAAAATGATAACGTTTTTAAATACCGTATTCTTGCACTTTAATACCTTCAACTTTAACTTGTCATGTTTTACCTTTAAACTTCGCCAAAACTTAAAATAAGTCACGAGGTAATGACCTACCTCTAAACACACACAAATATAACCCTAATTGATAAACATCAAAATATAGAATACGAAAATACAGGACTTTTCACTAAAATACCATATTCTTTATAAACCTTTTCTAAAAGCTTTAAGTTGCACACAATTCTAAATAAAATCTTTTAAAATAAAAGCACGATATGTCATGGACATCGATCGTTTATCTAAACTGTCTTGTGGTGCCTAGGCAAGTGTGTCTAAGGCTGGTGGTTTTTAATTAGGCCCACGACTGTGGTTCCTTCCCACTTACCTGGCACTTACCTGGCCGCAATTGACGGTGAAGAGGCGATTTGAGGCTTCTAATGACTCATCGTTTAGACTTAGAAGTAGGCTAGTTGGCTTAGGAAACCCTAATAACTAAAATACGGAAAACTGTACTCTTTTGTAAATAAATACCCCATATTTATAAATCCGTTTTCCCAAATGAAAAGTATTTGTTAAACCAAAGCAAAGCGCCGCTACAACCCACTTTTGGGGAACCTGTTAGGGATAGTACGGTTCATCGTGCACCCGCAGGCTAGTAGTGCGAGATTCAGACCTCCGCAAGGAGCATTCGGTCTCGAAAGGTTCAAAATACGATATTAGGGAAAATGAGATTTTTTCTAAATAAAATAGTTATATAAAATTATTCATGTGTTAATATATATATATATAATTATCATTTAAACATCTATTTTATCATAATATAAGTTTCCACATTTTCCTAAAAAATTACAAGATTAAAAGTTACATTAAAATACCATGAATTTCAGATAAAACAATTAATACTTTTGATTAGGATATATTCACTAGAATAACACAAATAAAATTCACATTCATTGTAATATTGAAGACGAATATTAAATACTTGAGGTGTATTTTGAAAAATATACAAAAGTACTTTTTACATAAAACCCCCTCAAGTTTTACAAATTACAATAAGGCCCCTAGCTAATATTGAACTTCAAATTATCTTTCTTTTAGTCTGACTCGGGTTAGAGTCTGACTATTTCTGACTTGAATATGATTCAAGTCAATCTATATTCTTTTATATTCCAATACAATTTGAATACACGAAACCCTGAATCCAGTTAACAATATATTCTTTTTGACTGAATCAAACCATGGATATTCATCCATTATCCTGATATTCCATTTACCTGATTATACAGTTACAACATATTTACTGATATCATGGTTTTGGTCAGTCATCCAACTTACATATTCCCACACCACAATACTGTTAAAACACTACGGGGTTTAAGGGGTAGATTGGTACGGAAGATGTTAAAGATGGCACGAGGTGGTCAGATTAAGACACCTAACCTGAATCCTATTGCTGTTGTACCGTGGCATAACGGTTCCTTGTACTTTCCTTTTGCCCTGATCTCTAGCATATAGAGATCCCCCTCATATACTCTGGCATCCTTCTGTACCAAGCTACAAACCACAGCGTTACACAATGTTCCATAAGATTCCATAATATAATACTTTAGAAAATACTGTTACTCTATCATTCTCATTCTTCGTATTCTTTTGGGACTTACCGAGCGACATGTTCGCTGACGACATTCTATCTCTTTCTTCTTTGAATGTCGTCAGGTGCGTTGGACCAAGTTGAGATCGAGCCCACCGGTAAAGATTTGGAGCAGTTCCTGGCAGACCTAGAGCTCTAGATAATTGTACCTTGTTCTTTCCAGTTTATTTCATTTTCTGTTATGCCACTGTTTAGGCATTGCTTTTTCATTCCAGTTGTATTTTCTTTTCCTGCATTGTAAAAAGAATGTTATTAATAAAAGTTGATGTTATTTCCATATTATTTGTCTCTTGTGATTTACTTTATATTGATTAGTTACGCTTAGCGTATATACTTCTGAGTATATACGTAGCGGGCCTCGTCACGTCCACTTCGCCGTACACTAGGAAGCGAGGCGTGACAGGTTTTGTTGGTGGCCCATGCAGGTCAGAGCTGTATGAATCCCTGTCATGCAGTTCTGGTCTGCGTGAACAACCTAAGCAATATAACACAAGAACCAGCAACTAAAACATTCTTTACAATTCATGTTCCTTGAATCTTGCAAATCCCTATTCCTTGAATCTTATCATTTCATGTATTTGAATCTGTCCTAATCCAAATTTTTCTTCAGGATTATGGATTCCCCGAACAACACCAGCACCAACGTCAACAACACACCTACACCTCCAACACTACCTCTCACACCTGTCGTTTCTGCTCCACCCAACGAGCAGACGGTTCTGCTTAAGGAAATCCAAAGCCTCCTGGTTGAACTGCAGCAACAGACTGCCATATTATTGAACCGACCAGAAGCAGGAGCAACCGTCAGGAAACGCACTGCCACCCAGATGGAAAGAGGAACCTACACTACACAACCGGCAAAACCCAAGAGACTGAAGGGAACAATTAACCAGTCAAGTTCAGGATTTTGCTACTACTGCCATAGGAATGGACACTTGTGGAAGGACTGTAGGCGCGCGAAAGGCATGTGCCTAGTTTGCGGCGCATCCGATCATAGAATTGGAGACTGTCCCTATAGACGCAACTCAGCCCACACACCCACTATCTACCCGAAGCAACCAGCTATCCAGACTCCTACACCTAGTCTTTCACTCCCAGCACCACCTCCACATGGACCATCCCTATCTAGTCAGGCATCGATGTATCGGCTTACTCAGAAAAATGTGTCGAGACGTCAAGCCTCCACCTTAACGGCCTTAGAACCTGAAACTAAGAACCAAGGTAATCCAGGTAACTCCCTCACTTTGACCAAACTATTTTGCAATATTTCTTCCTTCTAAAAAAATTTCATACACTACCAATAGTTCTGTCACAAAACCTTCCTTGAAACTGTTACACCTTTCTTTTAAAAATTTCGAGGACGAAATTTTTATAAGGAGGGTAGAATGTAACAACCCTAAATTTCCTATACACAATTTTTCAAATATTTTATTTTTAAATCCACAAAGGGGTATTTTAGCCTGAGCACAAGATTTAGGTAATTATTTTTGTTTTTAATTACATGCTACAAGAATGAAATAACTCCATTTTTAGTGTACAAGAAATTACTTTAGATTTAATGTATACGAGGAGTATTTATTCTTGCTGCTATCAGTTTAAGTAATTAAAAACCACAATAATTACAAGAAGGAGCTTGTAGCTCATTGGTAATACCTTGCACTGCTGAACCAAGCCACCGGAGTTCAAATCCCATGCCCCACATTATTTTTATATTTATTTTGTTTTAATTTTTTTGAAAGTCAACGGTAAAAAGGCCATAACTCCCAAAATATGTATTGGATTTGAAAAAATAAATATACCAAATTGTACCCCCAGAAATTCCCCGGCCAATGGACCCCCGACTCGGCCCGACTGGCGCCGCCGGCCGGCGACTCGGCCGACTCGGTCCGGCGCCGCCGGCCGGACTTGGCCGGACGGTCGAGTCACCAACTGAGAAAAGTTGGCTCTTGACTTGGTCAACCCTCTTGCACACTTATTATACCTGGATCGGTTTTGATTTGGCCAATAAATCTCTTTTACTCCTAGGTTTAATGATTTTTAATGAATTTTTAATGTTTTTTATATATTTTTTAATATTTTTTTAACCCTAACACTAACCCTAGCCTAGCCCTATATAAAGACCCATACCCTCTACCTTTTCCCCTCACAACTCTAAGTCCACTCTCCCAAATTCTCGAGAACTCGGTACGAAGAGCGAGAAGCGAAGCGCTGCCGAAATCGACGACGGATTCCGGTGACCGGATCAGAACCTTCGCGACGTTTTCGACGAATCGACAACCACCACGTCCATTAGCTTCCTTAGTTTTTCCAAACCGTAAGTCCCACCCCTCTATCTCTCTTTTCTATAAGCATAAAATACGACTTTTTGGAACCCGACGGAAATCGGACAAACCGATTTCCGATTCGGTTTTTCTATAAATTTCCACTTGTCACCTAATACATATTATCTACCCATATTCATGTTGACTATTAATCACCCATAAACCAATTTAATCAAACTTTTTCACATAAAATGATAAGTTCTTTGCAAAACCGTATTCCTTTCATAAAAATACCATGAAGTTCATTTTTCTTAGTTTAATTAATTCCCTCACTCCTAAATAGGTTTATCTTGATCACTAAACTTATAGAAACCAATTTGAATGAAATTTCACACATAAAATGATAACGTTTTTAAATACCGTATTCTTGCACTTTAATACCTTCAACTTTAACTTGTCATGTTTTACCTTTAAACTTCTCCAAAACTTAAAATAAGTCACGAGGTAATGACCTACCTCTACACACACACAAATATAACCCTAATTGATAAACATCAAAATATAGAATACGAAAATACAGGACATTTCACTAAAATACCATATTCTTTATAAACCTTTTCTAAAAGTTTTAAGTTGCACACAATTCTAAATAAAATCTTTTAAAATAAAAGCACGATATGTCATGGACATCGATCGTTTATCTAAACTGTCTTGTGGTGCATAGGCAAGTGTGTCTAAGGCTAGTGGTTTTTAATTAGGCCCACGACTGTGGTTCCTTCCCACTTACCTGGCACTTACCTGGCCGCAATTGACGGTGAAGAGGCGATTTGAGGCTTCTAATGACTCATCGTTTAGACTTAGAAGTAGGCTAGTTGGCTTATGAAACCCTAATAACTAAAATACGGAAAACTGTACTCTTTTGCAAATAAATACCCCATATTTATAAATCCGTTTTCCCAAATGAAAAGTATTTGTTAAACCTAAGCAAAGAGCCGCTACAACCCACTTTTGGGGAACCCGTTAGGGATAGTACGGTTCATCGTGCACCCGCAGGCTAGTAGTGCGAGATTCAAACCTCCGCAAGGAGCATTCGGTTTCGAAAGGTTCAAAATACGATATTAGGGAAAATGAGATTTTTTCTAAATAAAATAGTTATATAAAATTATTCATGTGTTAATATATATATATATATAATTATCATTTAAATATCTATTTTATCATAATATAAGTTTCCACATTTTCCTAAAAAATTACAAGATTAAAAGTTACATTAAAATACCATGAATTTCAGATAAAACAATTAATACTTTTGATTAGGATATATTCACTAGAATAACACAAATAAAATTCACATTCATTATAATATTGAAGACGAATATTAAATACTTGAGGTGTATTTTGAAAAATATACAAAAGTACTTTTTACATAAAACCCCCTCAAGTTTTACAAATTACAATAAGGCCCTTAGCTAATATTGAAATTCAAATTATCTTTCTTTTAGTCTGACTCGGGTTAGAGTCTGACTATTTCTGACTTGAATATGATTCAATTCAATCTATATTCTTTTATATTCCAATACAATTTGAATACACGAAATCCTGAATCCAGTTAACAATATATTCTTTTTGACTGAATCAAACCATGGATATTCATCCATTATCCTGATATTCCATTTACCTGATTATACAGTTACAACATATTTACTGATATCATGGTTTTGGTCAGTCATCCAACTTACATATTCCCACACCACAATACTGTTAAAACACTACGGGGTTTAAGGGGTAGATTGGTACGGAAGATGTTAAAGGTGGCACGAGGTGGTCAGATTAAGACACCTAACCCGAATCCTATTGTTGTTGTACCGTGGCATAACGGTTCCTTGTACTTTCCTTTTGCCTGATCTCTAGCATATAGAGATCCCCCTCGTATACACTGGCATCCTTCTGTACCAAGCTACAAACCACAGCGTTACACAATGTTCCATAAGATTCCATAATATAATACTTTAGAAAATACTGTTACTCTATCATTCTCATTCTTCGTATTCTTTTGGGACTTACCGAGCGACCTGTTCGCTGACGACATTCTATCTCTTTCTTCTTTGAATGTCGTCAGGTGCGTTGGACCAAGTTGAGATCGAGCCCACCGGTGAAGATTTGGAGCAGTTCCAGGCAGACCCAGAGCTCTAGATAATTGTACCTTGTTCTTTCCAGTTTATTTTATTTCCTGTTATGCCACTGTTTAGGCATTGCTTTTTCATTCCAGTTGTATTTTCTTTTCTTGCATTGTAAAAAGAATGTTATTAATAAAAGTTGCTGTTATTTCCATATTATTCGTCTCTTGTGATTTACTTTATATTGCTTAGTTACGCTTAGCGTATAAATTTCTGAGTATATACGTAACGGGCCTCGTCACGTCCACTTCGCCGTACACTGGGAAGCGGGGCGTGACACTATCTTCTCAAGCCCAAACTTTATAAGTGGCAGCCAACGAAACCGTTGCAACAACGGACCGAAATGTCCATAAACTAACAACGGACCGAAATGTCCCTAAACTAACAACGGACCGAAATGTCCCTAAACTAACGATGGACCGCAATGTTCTAAAACTTGCAACTGACCGAGACGTCTATAAACTACCACGGACCGCAGCATCCCAAGGCTGACACAAAAAAAATGGTACGTCCATAAGCGAGATGGGCACGGATGAAAACCCGAAAGGGCTCCGTGAGTAAAAACAGTAGGGCTACCGGCGAGTTTGTGAAAACCCGAAAGGGCGCAATCTCGTTAAAAGACATTTGTAAGGTCCTCTCGACCCTGTAAGGAGAAAATAACTGCATAAGATCCTTACGACTCACAAGGGAGTAACACACTTAGGGATCCCCACGATTCCTAAGGAGAAGTTACACTTACGGGATCCTCACGACTCGTAAGGAGAATTCCCCTTTGAGACCCTCACGGCTCATAGGATTCAAAAGCCTTAAGTTACAGGGATCTGAACCTGTTCTTAAGCCATCACAACCCACAGACTGCCCTACAAGTGTTTAATCCACGGGCACGAATAAACATTTCCCTCACAAAGTCCCATCAGTGACTAGGGATATGCTCACACGGTGAACGACCCTTGTAAGTCCTCTCGACTTATAAGGAGAAAACACTCTTGTAAGATCCTTACGACTTATAAGAGAACATACACTTAAGAATCCTCACGATTTTTAAGGAGAAAACGCACTCACGAGATCCTCACGACTCGTAGGGAGAAATACCTTTATGAGACCCTTACGGCTCATAAAGTTAAAAAACCTTAGTCAACAGGATCCTAACCCTATTTGCTAACCCACCTTTGTTCGACATCAACAGGGGCAAATGATAATTCGCTCCTGGAAATGTCCCAGTGGTAGCGATACTGATGCCTAAATCGGTATCAAATCCCAAGTCCTTTCACGACAAATGATGATTCGCTCCTGCCAATATTCCAGTCGTAGCGATGCTGATGCTGATATTGGCATCGGGTTCCAAGTTCCATACTTGCAACAAAATCAGCAAGTAAAAGAAATGCATATGAAATAGCCGAAATGATGGGGCAATTTGCAACAAAATCATCAAGTAAAAGATATGCATACAAAATGGCCGAAATGATTGGGCACCGCGAAAAATAGCCGAAATGATTGGGCAATCGCGACTTTCGCGATATAAATAGCTGAAATGATAGAGTATCGCGGAAAGAAAACAAAAATACATATGAAATGAAATTTTTGCTCTACAGATGAGATCACATCGATCCCTGTATACAATCCAGGGGCACAAACAAAGAGGGGATCATATCATCTCACCAAGCTCTTTCGAACGAAGAGTCAAATCTCAACGGCGACATCTACAGCCTAGAGATCATCAACAGCGTTCCTCTTCATTCCAACAGGATTCAGACGCGACAATCAATCTCGGAGCCATGGCGAAGTCCCTAGTTCCAGATTTCAATGGCGACATCTACAGCCTAAAGATCATCAACGACGTCCCTCCTTATTCCAGCAGGATGCAGACGCGACATCAACCAATGGAGCCATGGCAAAGTCCCTAGTTCCAGATCTCGACGGTTCACAGATAACCTAGAGACTACCTCGACATTCGTCTCGTTACAACAGGCGCAACGTCAGCAAAGCGGAGTCGCGGCAAAGTTCCCAGTTCCAGGACTCGGCGGTGTACAGACAACTGAGAGTCAACCCCTGACCCCGTACGGCCAAAATCAATCATGACCCCGTATAGATAAAGTCAACCCCTGACCCCGTACGGCCAAAGTCAATCCTGGCCCCATATGGCTAAAGTCAATCCTTGACCCCGTACGGCTAAAGTCAACCCCTGACCCCGTACGGCCAAAGTCAATCCTGGCCCCGTATGGCTAAAGTCAACCCCTGACCCCGTACGGCCAAAGTCAATCCTGGCCCCGTATGGCTAAAGTCAATCCCTGACCCCGTACGGCCAAAATCAATCCTGACCCCGTATGGCTAAAGTCAACCCCCTGACCCCGCGGAACACGGCTAAAGTCAATCCTGACCCCGTAGAAAACGACCAAAGTCAACCCTCGACCTCCCCGCCAAAGCAACGCTTTGATTCGGGAGCAAGTCAACTCATCAATCACTTACGAGTCCTCTCGACTTGTAAGGAAGAAAATTCTCTTGTGAAATCTTTACGACTCTCAAGAGAAAAACACACTTAGGAAGCCTTACGATTCCTAAGGAGAAAATACACCTATGAGATCCTCTCGACTCGTAGGGAGAAAAAACTTTATGAAATCCTAGACCCCTACGGGTGCGGCAAGTTACCCACCAAAACCAGAAGCGAGGCAGCCCCCTTCAACAAAGTGAATGGACCACCCAGCACTTCACGGAATCCGGTAACTTGAGCACCCCTCCTTGGGTCAATTTGTACCCCCTACGAGTGCGGCGAATAGCCCGCCAATTCTAGAGTGAAGCCTCCTCCGTCTCAAAGTCATGAGATGCGGGCCCGTTGCCCTTTAGAACCCGGCTATCCGTGCACCCCACTTTGGGGTAATCCTAGTACAGAAAGTAAAAATATATACAACGGGTACATCGACCTCAGCCCGGTCGTACCCCAAAAGAATAATATACAAACAGGCAGTGACGGCAGTCCGCATGTCGGACGCTCGCCCCGCAATATCAAATGTATAAATAATACCAAACTGTACTAACATTGCACCAAGCTATCCACCACGACAAATCCACAACATCACAGCACAATACAGAACATCAACGTGAATGTCACGTTCGCAAATCCGTCTAAAGGGGCTATAGCAATTAGACAAGATTTACCGATCAAATGACATTCACGGTCGCAGATATAATGTAAGTACTGTAAACTAACATATTTAAATTTTCGATCGACGAAATTTCCCGAAGTGGGCCCCAAGCATAAATCCAGTACTGTAACAAATCTGGGCCAAAACTAAAAATACCAGAAACCCCAATTCCAAGTCAGAGACCACTGTAGAAAATTTGGTGCAGTGTAGCTACAGTTATGCGGCAGAACCGCGGCCAAAACGTGGGTACGGCCGCGGTTCCGCGGCGCTACAGTGAGATCTTTCTACAAAATTTCTGCAGTGTTCTTAGAAAAGCCTTCCTGATTTTCTGAAACACTCAAAATAATTTTTTGACGACAAAAAAAATTCGACAGAAACTGCAAAATTGGAATCGCGGTTTTGGAAATTTCGTTCGATCGATATTTTAAACACGTTAGAACAAGCTAGTAAAGGTTAATGGCGTGGCTCTGATACCATGTAAGTTTACGGTAGCGCCCCGACCGTCGATCCGAGGCCAAAATGCGGAAACGAAAACTTTTTCAAAACTTGAAACCGGCGCTATCGCAGACTTTAAACCCGGATTGAACCATTAACCTACAACTAGCTAACTAGAGAAGGGTTAGAAAAGCTATACCGATCGATCCGTGTCCTTCGGTCTTTGGCCACCAACCCAAGCTCCTCGCGGTATCTCCGATCTCCGGTCTCCTCGTCGGAAAGGGCACCACATCTTCGAATCCTTTTACGGTCTCCCGCTTCGTCCGAAGCAACTCGGACATGAAGTTTGCTAGCCGACGTGTCCAAGATGATGTAGAGAATGTGTATGATCACTTTGTCTCTTGCATCCATTGATTCTCAATGCATGAGAGTGTATGGATGGAAGTTGAAGATGAAGCCATTAATGGAAATGGTGAGCTAGAGGAAGAAGAAGAAGAGGAGCCTTTTCTTTCTTATGTTGTATGATCAAAAATGAGAGAGTAAGTATCAAATCATACAAGAACAAACCCTTCATATGGCAGCCCTCTCTCTCTCTCCCTCTCATTTCAACTCATAAATCAATCAAATAATGTGACACATGCACAAAGAAGAGACCATGAGTCACCACTTATGCATGTGTCACAATTAATGCTCCTAATCATGACTTTTAGCTCATTATTTCCATTTGTAAACATTAACCCAAATGTTTACAACAACAAAAAGATACGGCAACATCTAAAGTAAACTCGTGACGGATCACAAGGATACCCCTCACCTGTATATACATACCTGCATCCGCATTCCGACCGAATGCGAATGCGATGAGACTAAAGTAATCCAACAAATCTAATACTAGGATCTGGCTTAAACCAAAGCCCACTATTATGATCCGCTCGATCATGATCCGTGCACTACTGCACGTATATGATCGAACCCTACCATATATCATACGGCCTCTACAACGTTTCGCCCGAAACTTGAGAAACTGTTTGTGGGGGAATCTAAAGACTTGTCAATACTTTGGCTGTGGATTTAACCACTAGCACGTCAGTGGTACTAGCTATACGTAACGGGCTACCAGGTATTGACCAAAAGGGAGGTCGATGAGCGAACTCATCCTGACACCCTACTGAGCCTGTCAGTGACAATAGCCGTACAGTCCGGTCCGTTCGTCTATGAGCATCGCATGTCGGGCCTAGGGGGTTGGTAAAAGTCAGACCCCCAAAAATGGTACAAGTCGTGTCGGAGTGTAGCCCAGAATACCCTGAGATACTACTGGAATGCCTACCAGTAAATCTCCTGCCTTGGCCAAGGACTTCGTGTAATGGCTCTCCTAGACACAGCGCGATCTCACCCCCAATACCGGGAGAGACGAAACCCCTGCCGATCTGCTCACTGCCTCCATGTGGCTCGGGACTGTACCCAACTAAAACCTATTTGCATGACTCCTTTGAGCCGTGGTAGGGTAATAATCAAAGCACGGTGGGAACTCACACGAGACAACTGACGATCTCAGGTAGATGAACTAACATGTACACATGTCACCAGGAAACTGCTATCTGACGTCAGGTATAATACCAACTAGCATGTTCCCGGCGAGTCCTGTCCGGTGTACTCATAACCCAATGAGCACCTGTATACATCTTAGGTGATCCAACTGACACCAATGGCTTGTGAGACTGGCCACCGCCCCTCGTCGGGGTCTCGACTGTATACACTAGTCTACTAATGGAGTATCGATGCCCGGTCTCGAAACTCCCATGACTAGGGACCACTTTAAGGATGTGCTTATAGACCCCAGCTCCCACGTATATGATCGCCATCATACTGCTGGCCATCAAGAAAGAATCCTATGGTCTCTATCAACATGGAATAGTGACCTGTAATGTCACCTAAAGCATGTACACGATGATAAAGATAAACCGGATAGCATACTATCATCTTGAGTAAGACTGTACTACCGGTATAGGTCCTTCCTCAATCATTGCAATCACGTGCCTGTGATCCAATAATTGACTCTGAGGTCACTATATCCAACATAAATCAGCTAGCTGCTCGCGCACTCCTCTCAACTCCTTCTCACGATCAGCCGTTGCGGCCAGCTCTGCTTCAATTTGGGCCCATTGTTGCAGATAGGATGAAAGTTTCTGATCAATTTCCTGCTGAGCAGCCTCCTGACTCTGCGCAACCTGCTCACTAAGATCAAGCTTCTTCTTCAGCACCAGCCCGTCAGAGATAAATCGTTGAAGGTTTTCAAAGATGGAGTTCAGCTAGGCAGCATTTGCTGCGACTTCAATGCGCAGTTGAACAGATTCAGCGGAAGTCGCCTCACGTTCCTTTCGTTTAAGGGTTGCCTCTCATTCGAAATGGCGAAGGAACGGAACGCTCTGCTCAACCGATGTAGCTCGCCGAGAGTTCAAAGCCAACACCTCCGGAACAGGACGCCTAAGCTCTAGCTCATGCAGGCAGGTCTCAATCTTCCTGCAGTAATTAACCCAAGACTCAACGACGCCTTCGCTATGGAAGTTCACGAGCGTCGCCAGCATGGGATTAACCTCGGCAGCGAAATCTGTAGCAAATGCGGGGGCCTCCGTGTCAAGCTCCTCGATGTACTCACTTAAAATGCACAGGCTGGTCACGGCGGCCTTGGAAGATGGACGTCTGGAAAAGGGCCCTGCCGGCATTAAGATGTGAGATTCGAAGGGAGCTGGAGTCGGCGCGATTGCTGCAAAACAAATCATAGTCAGATATTGGCTTAAGAGACAAAGAAGATGCAAGATCAATGAAGGCTACTATACCGGTTACGGCAGGTGGCAGAGCTGGGAGTACTGGTGGCGCGACAATACTCTTGTCCCTTCCTTCAATTTGTAGCGCTGTAATCAATTTAAAGATAAAAATGGCAGGGTCACCCATTAAAGAAAAGAAAAGACGTCGGTTAGAGAAGATACTCACCGGCACCAGCAGGCAGACTAACTTCTGACTGGAAGGAGAAGTGCGGGTTTAACACTTGATACAGATGATCGAAGAGAACTCCTGCAAGGTTACGATGATACATAGTCAGTACAAAAAAGATGTTTCCCCTGAATTAAATTAATTGAAAACCCATACCTTCCAGCATTTGAGAGGATATAAGAGGAGACGAAGGGGCAGCGACCGTCAAAACAGCAGCTGGTGGTGCTTCTTCAGGTGTCGCAACCTCAGCGCTCACCACACCTACGTGTGAAAGGAACAAAATGTCATCAGAAGGGATTGCAAAACGAAAAGAATGCAGCGACCCAAGACCTACTAGACAGGTCATCAGCCAAAACGGTGACGGAAGCATCGCCAAGCATCACGACTTCTTCGATCTCATTCGGGGGGATGGTTTCGCCGCCCGTGGCTTCGTCCCCTGATTCCACGAGGGCCGTCGTGACACTCGCAATGCCAGGCGATGGCAGGTAACCACAGGTAGAAAGAGTGGCAATTGGAGCAGTCCCGGACTCCTGAGAAAGAGTAGCCGCTTCGGGCTCGGTAGTTGCTATCATCTCGCCCGCCACCTCCTCACTCAGACTTGGCCCTGTAGGGTATCATATATGAGAATCTGAAGACTAAACTCTAATAAAAGGACCCAGTGTTACGTTACCTTGGGTCGGCTTTTCAATTGCTTCCCGAGCCGCGCGTGCCACCTGTCTATGAGTGGTAGACAGGGTGACCGGAGCACCCTCTGAAGAAGCAGGGACAGGGGAAGCAGCACTCAAGCCTGCACCTACAGCCAAGGCGGTGTTACGTTCTCTTGCTGCACGCCTCCTGCGCTTCCTTTCTGCCTGGGCTGTGAGAGCTGATCTTCTTAAGACCTCCGACAAGGAGACGTCATCGTCCTGTTAGTTATATGTATGCCCTAGAGGCCATTACTGTACATTGGATGTATATTGTAGTGGATGCTGGGACATATATAGGTAGGACTTTCTTGCTCGACATGATAGTACGCTATCTGGTTGCTCTTTATCTTAACGTGTATACTTTTTGTCTCTCTGTTACATATTGATAAAGCCCTTAGGTTGTGTACTCGACTTCCAGGACTGTGATGTAGATCATACTAGTGGGGCCTGGATAGTCCATGAGTACATCCTTGAAATGTTCCTAGTCGAGGGAATATCGAGACGGGGCATCGATATTCCAGAGTAGACTAGCGTATATCTTCTCGACCCATGCGATGGGCGATGGATGATCCCATATCCATTGGTGTTTGACATTAGAGATGGTATACGGGTGCTCAGTGGAGACTGGGTACATTGAACGGACTCACCGAGAACTCCCAGATGGTATTATACCTCACGTCAGATGGCAGTTCTCTGGTGACACTGGTACAGCTTAGTCTGTTGACCCGAGATCGTCATAGAGTCTTGTGTGTCTTCCACTGTGCTTTGATTTCCACCCTACCACGGCTCCACTGAGTTGTGCAAACAGGTGGTTTTTGGGTACAGTCCCGATTCACATGGAGGCAATGAGCGATAGGAGGGGATTCGTCTCTCCCGGTATTGGGGGTTGATGTTGTGCTATGCTCGACTGGCCATAACAGGAAATCCCTGGCCAGGGTTGCAGTGATATACTGGTAAGAGTTATCAGTAGTTTCACGAATGTTATGGGCCTTACGTCGGCATGACTTATCGAGCTATTGGGGTCTGACGTTTACCACCCCTAGGCGAGATATGCGACATATCAGATGAACAGACCGGACTATACGGTAAGTGTTACTGGTTGGATTCACAGGAGTGTGAGCGGGCTTGCTCGTCGATCTTCTGATCGCTCAATACCCGGGTGGCCGTTACGTTTAGCAGACCGCTTGCGGCTTGTGGGTGTTTGATATGATCATCATCTGCTGCCGGCGTATTGACGAGTCTTTAGAGTCCTACACAGAGGTTTCCTAGCTCAAGCGAAACGAAATAGGAGCGCATATGAGATATGTGCGGGACCGAGAATAATGCGTGTATGTGATACTGTATTCCATTCTCGCGATGAATGTATCGATTGGTTATATGCGATATAACCTGGTTATCGAATCAAGGATTGATTCGAGAAGCCGATACATTGAATACTAGTCGGTTATATGCGACATGACCGGATCATTGAATCAAGTGTTGATTTAATGATTTAATGCATAATTATATATATTTGATATATTACTTTGCATTAACTAGTATTGGTTCACTTTAAAAGGATTTTCTCACTTGAATTGTGCAAGTTGTATATGTGATATACTTTTGTGCACATGATTGTATCATGTTTGATGATACATGCTTATTTGGTTAAGTGTAAAGAATTAAACTATGGTTAAGTTAATGATTAGGGTTTTGTTTACTTAATTACTTATTCATTTATCTTATTTATTTATTCATTTTGGAAAATGAAAAGGATAAATGAATGGTTACTTGTTTTGTTTTTAGTTGAAGATTCTTGAAGTTTTGACTTAGTCTCCATTCTTGTCTTATACTTAACCCTAACCATTTAAACTAACCCTAATTCATTCTCTACACTTAACTAAGGTTAGAAGATGATAAGAATTAATTCTTTTTCATTTTTCTTTAACACTTATCATATCTTTTTCTTCTTCTTTGTCACGACCCGAAATTACGGAACGTGACTGGCACTTTAGATTACGAGACGTCTAAAGGCGTACCGTAACCTAAGTCAGCCAAAGCCCAGAAATCTAACCCAAAATAAAAAGAGAGTGAAGGAAAACCTTAAATGTAAACGGTTTTTAAATCAATTAAGTTGCATAGAATCCAAAAAATAAACATCAAAAATTTCTGAAAATTTCGGCAGAGTCTCCCCTGTATTTTCTAACCCCCAAAATGGGTACAACAAGATAATAAACCTGTAATCATAAAAATGGCATCCCCAAGTGGGAGCTAGCTCTTCGCCCAAGGCGGATCACAACCACATGCAATATAATAGTAATATCAAGAAAAAGAGCATAAAAGAAATGCAAATACCAGAAAACACACGTCGGCTCAAGTGAGCTCGACCCAAAAGAAACCACAAATATACAAATCTCTCAGTCTCATCACTAGGTTGCATATACAATACAAGTGGTAGATGGAGAATACTAGATACAATGATAAAGCAAAAGAAATAAAGTGTGCTCGCAACCCACCTACGGGCGATGTCGCGAGTCTGAGCAAAAGGATCTGATGATAAGATAATCGCTGCTACAAGACTGATGAGTCCGACCTGCAAGACACTGTGGCACAACGGGGGTGAGTTGCCAGCTCGTGAGTAAATATAACATCTAATAAGGCAATCGTAAGAATGCACGCAATGCACCACAACATGTATGTCCATATGTGATATATTATCTCTAATATGCATGCATAGGTATGCAATATCATTATTAAGTCTTTAAGTGTTTTAAATGCTAAGGGTATTGAATTCTTAATTTTAGAACATGAATATCTGTATAATAGCTAAATACCATCAAGAAATCATCTGAAAACCCGTGTCAAGCATCGACACCAAATAGGAATCATATCTGTCTCAATATCGGGCTCCGTCAGTCCGGATCGGCCCATATCATAAATCTCACGGCAACGGTCGGTATCCTCCGGATATCCGCCGCGCCAGACATCACCGGTAGGTAGTCTTCCCCTGCCAGGCTCATCGTCTACAACTCGATCTTCTTGCCCCGGGGTACCATACCGGGCCCACCATGTACCCGAGACGGTTCATCCACTCCTCGAATCGGGTCTCGAAATCCAACAGAAAACATGAAAACTCATGGCGGACGACACATACATCACGAGAAAACCGCAACTTTGTTTTAAAAATGATGAATATAAGCTTTTGTTAAATTCTTGCGGTTTTCCCCAAAAATCCAAAAATCGCAGAAATACTGAAATCCTCAAGAAAATCATAATGTTCACATGTTATATATATAATAAATGTCTATGATATCAATGTATATGATGTGAATTTTTACTAGAATCTATGTAAATATGATGATAATGCGAGGTATATGCATGCTATGCAATTTCATATATCATGTATGAATGCAAATGGCGTTATTAAGTTAAACAGGTTTTCTAGTGCACGTGGCATGGCAATTACCAAAGGCGTGTGTGTCACATGAATAGTGCGCGTGCAACAGATGCCAATGGTAATGGTGTTCGTGTTCTACGAAGTGTTATCGCATATGTGCATATAAATATCCATGCAATCTAGCATACTATTAACTATAAGGGTATGCAATGTCAATGAAGGGGTAAGCTAACTAACAACATGAATCTTACAAGAGATAAGGAAATCCTAATTAGGGGGGCGCATCGCGCCATCCAGACGATTCCCCCGTAAATGAATACATCTACTCACCTGAAATCCCCGCTAATCCGATCCGGCCACCGCCTTGCCTTTTCGCGCCGTATCCGAAGTTTCCCCGACCGATCCTATATTTGCACAATATCAAGCATAAGATTACAAAACCTAACACAATGCAAGTCACAACATACAATTATCCACGCTCTCGTATTAATCATAGCATGCACTCGGTGCGCGGAAAAACGCACGAAAATCGTTAATCGTTAAACTAGAATTGTCATTTCGGGAAAATCGACTAAACTACAACCCGACTAGACGAAACCCCGCGTTCGCGCACTCTAATAGTCCTATACGAAGCTAATTATATCGCTAACCTAACGCAAATTGAACGCATTCTATTTTTCGTAAAAATCTAGCAAGCAAATTCAACGCCGATTCAATGCAAACATCGAATTTTAACGATTTAGCGAGCATATAAATACACCATTAACCACTACAACCAATTAGAAACCCAAAGCCCTAATTTAATCCTAACAACTATGCTTCAAACCCTAGTTTTAAAATCAATCCTTCCCTTGATTTTTCCTAAACAACATTTACCACTAAACAAATATTTAGAATTTCAATTCTAGCATAATTAAACCACAAGTTAACAAAAATATTAGAATTTTCACCTCTCAAGCTTGAACCCTAGCTTGATCAAGTCACCAAGAAGCCTCCTTTCATCTAGTTTTTGATCCAATTTGGGTAGAAGAGAGAGTGGTTTAGGGTTTGGGTTTGAATGGAGATGGAAATTTATGAATTTAAATGGATTTTTAGCAAAGAAAAAGAAGCAAAATGAAGTGATGAAGTGGGGAAATCTGCAGGAAGAGGGGTCGGCCAGCAGAAAGGGTGAAGAGGTGGGGAAAATTTGAGAAGATTCTAGGTCAAATAACACACCATATTATCATTTAATGCTTTCATGTCAACCTTTTTACAAAAAAACCCATTTTTTACCTCATTTTTCATTAAATTTCCCACCTTTAAACCAAAAGTTTGCAAGACATGATATAATTTTATTAACACCATATTTTAGCTTATAAAGACTCCTAATTATGAAATTTACCTAATTAAATTTGTATTTATCCCTAATTTAATATATTTAAAAAGGCTTAAAATAATAAAAAAAAATAATTAATTACGAAATTTTTTTATTTAACTAGAAAATTATAAATGACATTTTAGTGACAAAATTATAGTAATATCTTATTTAAATTTTGTATAATTAGGTCTACAATGAAAAATATCAATTTTGACTTTTTACGGAAAAAGCCGAAAAATTAGCCGATTACCGAAAAACTGCCTAAACGATTTTCGAAGGGATACAATCTTCCCCCCTTAAAGAAATTCGGTCCCCGAATTTAGAATTTAACTATGCGTACCTTCAAAAAGATGGGGATATCTCTTCCTCATCTCGACCTCGGTCTCCCAGGTGACCTCCTCGCTGTTCGGGCCATGCCAAAGGACCTTGACGGACGGTATGACCTTCGACCTCAATTTCTTCACCTGCCGATCCAGAATGACCACCGGCTGCTCGGTGAAAGAAAGATCACGCTCTAGCTGGATCGTCTGATGCTGAATCGCCTGGGAAGGATCATGAAGGTACTTGCGGAGCATCGAGACATGGAATACGGGGTGAACATCGGGGAAGCTGGGCGGAAGAGCTAACCGATAAGCGACTGGACCAACACGCTCTAGGATCTCGAAAGGACCAACATATCTAGGACTCAGCTTCCCTTTCCGCCCAAATCTCATCACACCTTTCATCGGAGAGACCTTCAGGAAAACATGATCGCCAACAGCGAACTCGAGTCGGCGACGGCGCCTGTCAGCATATGATTTCTGCCTGTTCTGTGCCGCTCTCATTCTATCCCGAATCAGCTGTATCTTCTCGTTCGTCTCCTGTACGATCTGCGGCCCCAAAATACTGCTCTCCCTGAGCTCTGTCCAACATACCGGCGATCGACATCTCCTCCCATATAAAGCCTCGAAAGGTACCATCTGAATCGTCTCCTAGAAGCTATTATTGTAGGAAAACTCGATCAAAGGCAAATGACGATCCCAGCTACCACCGAAATCCAAAACACAAGCTCTGAGCATGTCCTCAAGAGTCTGAATCGTACGCTCCGACTGACCGTCAGTCTGCGGATGAAAGGCTGTGCTAAAACTCAATCGGGTGCCCAAAGCTTCCTGTGGTTTCTGCCACAATCGGCTGGTAAACTGGGTGCCACGGTCGGACACGATGCAAGTCGGAACACCATGCAGTCGCACTATCTCATCAATATAAACCTGGGCGTACTGAGAAAATCCAAAAGTGGTCTTCACTGGCAGGAAGTGAGCCGCTTTCGTCAGTCGATCCACAATCACCCAAATAGAGTCGTACCCTCGACTGGTCCTGGGTAGACCCACAACGAAGTCCATGGAGACCTGCTCCCACTTCCACTCAGGGATGGGCAAAGGCTGTAACTCGTCGGCTGGCCTCTGGTGCTCGGCCTTGACTTGATGACAAGTCAGGCATCTCGACACAAAGTCTGTAATATCCTTCTTCATCCCGTCCCACCAGTAAACCTCTCTCAAATCACGGTACATCTTGGTGGAACCTGGGTGAACACTGTATACTGATCTATGTGCCTCCTTGAGAATATCACGCCTCAGTCCCTCTGAATCTGGCACGCATAGTCGAGTCCCAAATCGAAGTATCCCCTGATCGTCAATCACGAACTCAGAAACTCTGCCCTGCCGAATCTGCTCAATAATCTCTAATGTACGGGCATCGCCGGACTGTGCCTCATAGATACGGTCAAGTAACTGTGGGCGTGCTCTGAAATGGGCCAGCTGTCCCCCCGTAGGAGTAAACTCGAACTGCACTCTGCTGTCACATAACACCTGCCAATCCGCCGTCGACTGCATCTGCACTGCGCTCAAACAAGATAAGCTACCTCCGGGCCTCCTACTCAAAGCATCTGCCACCACATTCGCCTTGCCCGGATGGTATAAAATCTCGCAGTCATAATCCTTCACCAACTCCATCCACCGGCGCTGTCTCAGGTTCAGGTCTCGCTGCTGGAAGATATACTTCAAACTCTTGTGGTCAGTGAATATCTGGCACGACTCACCGTATAGGTAATGTCTCCAGATCTTAAGTGCAAATACCACTGCGGCCATCTCTAAATCATGGGTGGGGTAGTTCTGCTCGTGTTTCCTCAGCTGCCGAGAAGCATACGCGATAACTCTGTCGTGCTGCATCAATACACAGCCCAGCCCTACTCTAGAAGCATCACAATAAACCACGAACCCGCCTGATCCTGAAGGCAATGCTAACACTGGAGCAGTAGTCAGACGAGTCTTCAACTGCTGGAAACTATCCTCACATGCCTGGGTCCAATCAAAAGGAACCCCCTTCCGAGTCAACCCGGTCAACGGTGCAGCAATGCGGGAGAAATCCTGGACGAAACGTCGATAATAGCCGGCCAGACCTAGAAAGCTGCGAACCTCTGTAACTGATACTGGTCTAGGCCAACGCTGAACTGCCTCGATCTTCTTCGGGTCTACGCAAATACCGTCTCTCGTCACCACATGACCCAAGAAGTCGACACTGTCAAACCAGAATGCGCACTTGGAAAATTTGGCGAACAGCTGATGCTCCCTCAAAGTCTGCAATGTGATACGTAAGTGCTGCTCATGCTCCTCCCGGCTCCGAGAATAAACCAAAATGTCGTCAATGAACACAATGATGAACTGATCGAGATACGGCCGGAATACACGGTTCATCAAATCCATAAAAGCTGTCGGGGCATTGGTGAGCCCGAACGACATCACCAAGAACTCATAATGACCATATCGAGTACGGAAGGCGGTCTTCGGAATATCCTCCTTCCGAACTCGCAACTGGTGATAACCTGACCGTAAATCAACCTTCGAGAAAAACCCTGCACCCTGGAGCTGATCGAATAAGTCATCAATGCGGGGTAGGGGATACCTGTTCCGCACAGTAACCCGGTTCAGCTGACGGTAATCAATGCATAAACGCATACTTCCGTCCTTCTTCTTAACAAACAGGACGGGAGCACCCCAAGGTGACACACTCGGTCGGATAAGCCCTTTGTCCAGCAAGTCCTGTAACCGATCCTTTAGCTCTCTCAGCTCCGCCGGGGCCATCCGATAAGGCGGTATAGAGATAGGCCCCGTGCCAGGGATCAAGTCAATACAGAACTCAATCTCGCGCTCTGGTGGCAGGCCAGGCAGCTCGTCAGGGAATACATCATGAAACACTCTCACAACAGGGACCTGGTCCAACGGAACCTCTGTGGAGCTAGTATCACGAATATAGGCTAAGAATCCCTGACACCCTTTCCTTAAGAGCTGACCAGCGCGAAGAGATGAAATCAAGCTGGGAAGGGTAGCGCTACGATCTCCCTGAATAATAAGAACCGGCTCACCAGGAAAACTGAATCTGACTGCTTTTTCACGGCAGTCCACGGATGCATAACAGGTGGCTAGCCAGTCCATACCAAGAAGAACGTCAAAGTCTAGCATATCGAGGAGAATCAAATCTACTGAAGAATCTCTCTCCCCGATACGAACGGAACACGATCGGTACACAAAACGGGCAACAAAAGACTCGCCTACCGGGGTAATAACGACAAGCGGCTGATCTAACGGAGAAGACTCTCGGCCCAACCTCGGTGAAAAATATGTGGAAACATAGGAATGTGTGGAGCATGGATCAAATAATACCCGTGCATCAAAAGAACATACTGGCAGAGTACCTGTCACGACGGCATTGGATGCCTGTGCATCCTGAGGAGTCAACGCGAACACTCGGGCCTGTCCACCACTAATAGCTGGCTGTGCTCTGCCTCTACCTCGGCCTCTGCCTCTGCCTCTGTCGCCCCGTCCTCTCTGAACCGGACCGCTACGCCAACGGCCTCTAGAAGCATCTGGCTGGCGTGGAACATCATCAGGAGTAAGGAGTAAAGCTCTCTGAGAAGGTGGTGAGGGTGGTAAAGTCACATGCGGGACTGTCGCCGCGCCCTGACGTCCCATGGTACAGTCTCTGATACGGTGGTACTGACTCCCACACCGAAAACATCCTGGAGACGACTGCTGGGTCTGTGGATATGAGCCAAATAACTGACCTCGTCTCAATCCTCTGCCTCCGCCATCTCCCAGAAATAATCTATCACGATGTCTGCCCATCTGCCGCTGAGCTGGCGTATCAGTACGGATCCTCTTCGGCCCAGAAATGACCGGAGTCTCGGAAATACGCTCCTCCAAAAGTAAGGCCGCATCCATCGCGGCTGCGTATGTATCAAAGTGCTGGGTGCCGATGGAAAGGAATAGCTGTGTATCAAGCCCTCGCACAAACCTCTTTATTCTCTTCTCTTCCGTGTCGACTAGGTACGGAGCATATCGAGACAACTGGGTAAACTGTATATCATACTCCGACACTGTTATCCCAGGAGTCTTGCGTAAAGACTCAAAACTACGGGCTCGAGCATCTCGGACACTCTCCGGAAGAAAACGGGCAAGAAATGCAGATGTAAACTCATCCCAGGTCATAGAAGGCAGACCTGCAGCTCGGCCTCTCTCTACTGAATCGTACCATGTCTGGGCAAGACCCTCCAGACGAAAACTCGCAAACTCCACCAATCTATCATCAGAACACCTCAACGAACGGCAAATCCGAGCCATCCTATCAAGAAATGCCTGTGGGTCCTCTGTCGCATCTGTACCGGTAAAAGCTGGAGGTCTCAATCTCATGAACTCCTGTAGTGAAACAGGGATGGTCTCCGTAGTAGCAGCAGGAGTGACCATCTGTGCAGCAGGTACGATCGTGGTCTGTGCGGTGGAAGGAACGTCCTCGGATCTCTGTGCCCGGCTGGACTCAACTAAAGATCCCATCATCTGCCGCAACTCTTGCATGCCGGCCTCTAATCTGGCAATACGGTCGGGATAAGGCGGATCAGTATGACCCTGAGGGGTAGGTGTATCATCCCGCTCGATCCTCGCCTCAGACGAGCCTGCCCGAATCTCATCCCTAGCGGCAGCCCGCTGAGCTCTCGTAGTCTTTGGCGGCATCGAAGCTGGAATAAGAAACAGGACTGATAAGATCATTGCAATTGAATCAAGGAATGCAAGGAATCAAGAAAGGAAATACAAGCAATTATGTCCTAAGGTCACTTAGGCGGAGTACCGTATCGTAAGTATGCCGCGGATCATACCCACGCTACGCCACTCTGCTTAAGTCACCTACTCCATCTACCAAGGTCGTCATACACTCAGAAAGGTAAAACCTACGCTCTGATACCAACTTTGTCAAGACCCGAAATTACGGAACGTGACTGGCACTTTAGATTACGAGACGTCTAAAGGCGTACCGTAACCTAAGTCAGCCAAAGCCCAGAAATCTAACCCAAAATCAAAAGAGAGTGAAGGAAAACCTTAAATGAAAACGGTTTTTAAATCAATTAAGTTGCATAGAATCCAAAAAAAAACATCAAAAATTTCTGAAAATTTCGGCAGAGTCTCCCCTGTATTTTCTAACCCCCAAAATGGGTACAACAAGATAATAAACCTGTAATCATAAAAATGGCATCCCCAAGCGGGAGCTAGCTCTTCGCCCAAGGCGGATCACAACCACATGCAATATAATAGTAATATCAAGAAAAAGAGCATAAAAGAAATGCAAATACCAGAAAACACACATCGGCTCAAGTGAGCTCGACCCAAAAGAAACCACAAATATACAAATCTCTCAGTCTCATCACTAGGTCGCATATACAATACAAGTGGTTGTTCCCCTCCGAAAGGCGGCGCACAGGACCGCGATGGCCTGACGCTGGGATTCGGGGCAGATGCTATTTGGTTTTATCCGTCTACCTCTCCGAAGATGCCAAGTTGATTTATGGCACCTTGTATCGGAGGTTTAGACGGATGCGGCCGATGTAGCAGACTTCGTCAGATTCCCCCTCGCTTGAGGGGTTTTTGATTGTGGGGACGCTCTTCCCTGCAGGCACAAGCCCCTGCAGTTAATTACGCTACCGCGTCGCGGTAACAACTTTCTCCTTCTCCAGAATTTCACTTCGTGTCGTGTGTGTTTGTTTTGTTCGTGGTTGCCCGTGGATTGTATACGGAGATTGAGTAATGCCGTCGCCCGTAGGACGTGGATTAGTCCAAATCCCTATTTACTTAGATTTGGGTTTGGTGTTTTTAGTTTAAGGATGCATTAGTCGCGTTGCGGCTAAGATCAACTTAAACGTTCGTTAAGGATATGATAGTCCTGTTTGAGACTAAGATCAACTTAACGTGATCGTTTAGATCCGACAAAAGAGCGTTTGGGCTCTATTGTTCCAGTTTGGGAGATTCATAGTCCAATTTGGGACTAAAGTCTGTTTGGAGGATACGTTAGCCATTTTTTAGGCTAAGATCGACTCAAACGTTTGTTAAGGATACGTTAGTCCAGTTTGAGACTAAGATCAACTTAACGGGACCGTTTAGGTCCGACAAAAGAGCATTTGGGCTCTATTGTGCCAGTTTAGGGACGTGGTGGTCCATATTCCAGTTTAGGGACGTCTCGGTCCGATATTAGTTTAGGGACGTCTCGGTCCGATATTAGTTTAGGGACGTTTCGGTCCATCATTAGTTTAGGGACGTTTCGGTCCGATATTAGTTTAGAGACGTTTCGGTCCGAAATTAGTTTAAGGACGTTTCGGTCCAATATTAGTTTAAAGGACGTCTCGGTCCACGAGTTTAAGGACCCCGCAGTCCATATTGATGTATGGTCATTGGGACCCGTCACCTCTTTGACGTCGTTGAGGAATTACAACGATGGATGTCAAAGGAGTTCGGAGATGTACCCTCGAACCGGATGTAGATTGATTTAGGAGAGCCATTTTACTCAGTCAATTTAATTTAAGGACGTATGGCCATGATTGGGCTAAGTCCAGTTGAAAATGTCCAACATTTTATTTGCATTTGTTTTTATTTTTATTTGGGCTTTGCCCAGAAAAGATGCGGGGCATCAATTTGTTTTGGGCTCTGCCCTTTATAAATGATGCAGAGCATCAATTTATTTGGGCTCTGCCCTTTTATGAATGATGTAAGGCATCAATTTTATTTGGGCTCTGCCCTTGTATAAAGGATGCAAAGCATCAATTTATTTGGGCTCTGCCCATTTATTGCCTTGCAATTTATTTTGGCCTGTCAGGTCATTTTGATTTGGGCCCGGCCCTTTTAGTAATGCATCGCATTTGTGCAAAGCACTGTTAATTTGAGAATCTTTTAGATTCAAGAACCGATGGTTCAAAAAAAAGAAGTGCAAAGCACTATTTGATTTAGATCTAAGAAAAAACAAGTTTTTTCTTGTTTTTCTTATCTCAGAGAACCAAAAGTTCATAAAAGTGCAAAGCACTATTAATTTAAGAACCTTTTAGGTTCAAGAACCGATGGTTCATAAAACAAGTGCACGGCACTATTTGATTTAGATATAAAAACAAGTTTTTCTTGTTTTTCTTATCTCAGAGAACCAATCATGAAAGTGCAAAGCACTATTAATTTAAGAACCTTTTAGGTTCAAGAACCGATGGTTCATAAAACAAGTGCAGGGCACTATTTTTATTTTTATTTTATTTATTTATTTATTTATTGAAGATCCATGATCTTGTTCACAAGAGAAATCTCTCTTCTTTCAAAGGTATTTACCTTTTTTTTTATTCTTCGAGAGTTCTCAAGAGTTCTCTTCTCTCTTTTTTTTTTTAGCAAGATCTTCCTCCTTTTGAAATGAGGTCTAGGGTCCTTTTTATAGTGCCCATGAATTAGTTATAATTTGTTACATAAATTGTTTTCTGAGTGATTTGGGTAATTTTCCCCACCGTTGGATTTTTGACCCAAAGGCCCCTGCTTTACAGAAGAAAATCTTCTTGTTTTAACAAGAACAGAAAAGATTTATTCTGTTTTGCGCAACTCCCCCAGCGCGTGACACGTGTCGCGCAGCTGTGCTTGCGCAACTGCGCAGACACGTGTCGCGCAACTGAATTTTTTTTTTTTGCTTGCGCAACTGCGCGCTGACACGTGTCGCGCAGCGCACTGCGCAGCTGCGCTGACACGTGTCGCGCACTGCGCAGCTGCGCTGACACGTGTCGCGCACTGCGCAATTTTTTTTTATTATTTTTTATTTTTATTTTTTTGACAGAGCTTTGCTCTGATTGGAGAAAGAACAGAAGCATTGCTTCTTTTTCCACTTTGGAATTTAAACAGAGTTTTGCTCTGATTGGGATAAACAGTGGTAGATGGAGAATACTAGATACAATGATAAAGCAAAAGAAATAAAGTGTGCTCGCAACCCACCTACGGGCGATGTCGCGAGTCTGAGCAAAAGGATCTGATGATAAGATAGTCGCTGCTACAAGACTGATGAGTCCGACCTGCAAGACACTGTGGCACAACGGGGGTGAGTTGCCAGCTCGTGAGTAAATATAACATCTAATAAGGCAATCGTAAGAATGCACGCAATGCACCACAACATGTATGTCCATATGTGATATACTATCTCTAGTATGCATGCACAGGTATGCAATATCATTATTAAGTCTTTAAGTGTTTTAAATGCTAAGGGTATTGAATTCTTAACTTTAGAATATGAATATCTGTATAATAGCTAAATACCATCAAGAAATCATCTGAAAACCCGTGTCAAGCATCGACACCAAATAGGAATCATATCTGTCTCAATATCGGGCTCCGTCAGTCCGGATCGGCCCATATCATAAATCTTACGGCAACGGTCGGTATCCTCCGGATATCCGCCGCGCCAGACATCACCGGTAGGTAGTCTTCCCCTGCCAGGCTCATCGTCTACAACTCGATCTTCTTGCCCCGGGGTACCATACCGGGCCCACCATGTACCCGAGACGGTTCATCCACTCCTCGAATCGGGTCTCGAAATCCAACAGAAAACATGAAAACTCATGGCGGACGACACATACATCACGAGAAAACCGCAACTTTGTTTTAAAAATGATGAATATAAGCTTTTGTTAAATTCTTGCGGTTTTCCCCAAAAATCCAAAAATCGCAGAAATACTGAAATCCTCAAGAAAATCATAATGTTCACATGTTATATATATAATAAATGTCTATGATATCAATGTATATGATGTGAATTTTTGCTAGAATCTATGTAAATATGATGATAATGCGAGGTATATGCATGCTATGCAATTTCATATATCATGTATGAATGCAAATGGCGTTATTAAGTTAAACAGGTTTTCTAGTGCACGTGGCATGGCAATTACCAAAGGCGTGTGTGTCACATGAATAGTGCGCGTGCAACAGATGCCAATGGTAATGGTGTTCGTGTTCTACGAAGTGTTATCGCATATGTGCATATAAATATCCATGCAATCTAGCATACTATTAACTATAAGGGTATGCAATGTCAATGAAGGGGTAAGCTAACTAACAACATGAATCTTACAAGAGATAAGGAAATCCTAACTAGGGGGGCGCATCGCGCCATCCAGACGATTCCCCCGTAGATGAATACATCTACTCACCTGAAATCCCCGCTAATCCGATCCGGCCACCGCCTTGCCTTTTCGCGCCGTATCCGAAGTTTCCCCGACCGATCCTATATTTGCACAATATCAAGCATAAGATTACAAAACCTAACACAATGCAAGTCACAACATACAATTATCCACGCTCTCGTATTAATCATAGCATGCACTCGGTGCGTGGAAAAACGCACGAAAATCGTTAATCGTTAAACTAGAATTGTCATTTCGGGAAAATCGACTAAACTACAACCCGACTAGACGAAACCCCGCGTTCGCGCACTCTAATAGTCCTATACGAAGCTAATTATATCGCTAACCTAACGCAAATTGAACGCATTCTATTTTTCGTAAAAATCTAGCAAGCAAATTCAACGCCGATTCAATGCAAATTTCGAATTTTAACGATTTAGCGAGCATATAAATACACCATTAACCACTACAACCAATTAGAAACCCAAAGCCCTAATTTAATCCTAACAACTATGCTTCAAACCCTAGTTTTAAAATCAATCCTTCTCTTGATTTTTCCTAAACAACATTTACCACTAAACAAATATTTAGAATTTCAATTCTAGCATAATTAAACCCCAAGTTAACAAAAAGATTAGAATTTTCACCTCTCAAGCTTGAACCCTAGCTTGATCAAGTCACCAAGAAGCCTCCTTTCATCTAGTTTTTGATCCAATTTGGGTAGAAGAGAGAGTGGTTTAGGGTTTGGGTTTGAATGGAGATGGAAATTTATGAATTTAAATGGATTTTTAGCAAAGAAAAAGAAGCAAAATGAAGTGATGAAGTGGAGAAATCTGCAGGAAGAGGGGTCGGCCAGCAGCAAGGGTGAAGAGGTGGGGAAAATTTGAGAAGATTCTAGGTCAAATAACACACCATATTATCATTTAATGCTTTCATGTCAACCTTTTTACAAAAAAACCCATTTTTTACCTCATTTTTCATTAAATTTCCCACCTTTAAACCAAAAGTTTGCAAGACATGATATAATTTTATTAACACCATATTTTAGCTTATAAAGACTCCTAATTATGAAATTTACCTAATTAAATTTGTATTTATCCCTAATTTAATATATTTAAAAAGGCTTAAAATAATAAAAAAAAATAATTAATTACGAAATTTTTTTTATTTAACTAGAAAATTATAAATGACATTTTAGTGACAAAATTATAGTAATATCTTATTTAAATTTTGTATAATTAGGTCTACAATGAAAAATATCAATTTTGACTTTTTACGGAAAAAGCCGAAAAATTAGCCGATTACCGAAAAACTGCCTAAACGATTTTCGAAGGGTTACATTCTTCTTCATGAGCAAGAAGAAGAAAAGCTTTCTACACCAATGGCAACTTGAGAAATCAAGTGAGAAATCCAATTCTAAAGTGAACCCTCTTCCTATTTCTTCATCCTCTACCTCTTGCCAAGTAGTATAGGGTGTTTCCTTCACAAGTTTTCTTGACTTGGTGAAGTTGGAGCTTGATCTAGCGATGCCTCGACGTAGATCATCTTCGGCATCGAACCGACGACCAAACCCGCCCATTTCTTCGATGAAGCCGATGCTAGAGTCCGGAGTCCGGTTTGGACAGCGGAGGGACATCATCGCGGAGCTTAGAGAGTGGTGGATCGGATCTACAAAGGTTGTAGCCCCTTTCCTCTTAGATAAATTCTTTTATTTGCTTCGCATCGCCTAAATATCTAGTTAACGATCCGTATTAGGGTTTGTAGGCACCCGTAAAATTTGAATTAGCCATGTTTGATACCTTGTGAGACTTCATTAGTGTGCCTAGGAACCCTACACGTCCGAGCCAGGAGCTACCTCTGGAGCCGTTATGGCATCCGTCATCGGTTGCTTAAGTGAATCCTCTTTTGGCGATACTAGGGAAGCTGGGACTTCGGCAGCCGACCTTGCGAGCGTCGCCGCGTCACCACTCGCGATTGGCGTTGCACTTGGGATAACCTGAGTCAAGGTAGTCCCTGCAATAAGATGGAAAAGAAGAGTTAGTTTACCCATAAAAACGGGAATGGAGGCACAGTGAGCCAAAATGTACCAATGCCCAAGGAAGCACGAAGCCTTTCCTCCTCTTCAAAAGTCTTGAGAGAAGCCGCGAGAGCTTATTCAGTGGAGATGCCTGTTGAAGAAGAAGTGTCAGTCAAGGCATGATAATAAAAACGTAACAGCGAAAAGATACGACTGAAGTTTACCTGACTGTGCAAGGGTGACCAGTCCTGCTTTGTGGCTTGCTAATCGCTCGGAAGCTGCAATAGCAGCCTCGAGGTCGGTATCATCCGGCGCCATGAATAAGCCCTCATTGGTCCCGTATTCACTTATGCCCTCGCTGTAAGGAGCATGAGGCTCCTGGCCGAATGCAACGTCTGCAGAGAGTATTGACTTCTTTCTCTTCTGCGAGCGAGTGCCGGTAGCCGCTAGCACAAGTTTACGCTTGGTGGGCACCTTTGGACGACGAGTCCCAATTTCCGTACCCACACCTGACTTGGGAGACGTGGAAGCTACCTCTTTTTCAGGCACACTGGGTAGAGGCAGCTCTCGTATAGCACGTGGAACTACAGCTACAGCAGCCTCTCTCAAGGGAGGACGGACAATGGTCCGTTGCTTCAAAGGAACATTTAGATTACCAGCCGGCATTGCACCCTTGTAATCAAGCAGCGGTCTCTTTTCTTCTCTAATATTGGCGCCCATCGAATGCTGGTACCACGCCACATATTCGTTTAGGGCTTTTGGAACGCAACTCGGCTCACTAATAAAGAAATTGGAGCCGGTGTTCAACCGCATAAAATGATGCAACGCGCTCCGGATACCCTCTTCAGTAGCAGCCGGTTCTGCCAAGAAGGCCTCAAGCGGGACGCATTGATTATAGCTTAAATGTTGAGCAAAATGATGCGGGTTGTATCTCATAAACAACGCCGAAGTATTCTGCCTAAACACGAGAAAGCTCGGCCTGATGGAGTATAAATGAAGAATCTCCGAGCTTTCAAAACAGAGGCCCCGTCTTTAAAGATGTCCTGCAATGGCTGCACCATTTTTGTGGATTCCTGGCCGACGGTCAGAATTTTATCGGTGAAGGTCATGCCATCTCCAACCGTGTGCGGATGAAGGAGCAAACCCCTAGCTTCCCGTTGTGTCGGATTTACAATGGATGCGTCGACTAGCCGCATGATCCGAAGGAACTTACACTTGTCATAGAAGCAAGGCCTTTTGTGGATACCGAAGACGCCAAGTACATGTAGCTCGATCCAGGGCATAAAATAATGCATCGAGAAGTTCACGTACTGCACCCCTGGTTCGGTAGTGTCTGCTGCCAAGCTGAGGCCGTGATATAAATGGGCTAACCCAGCGATCCTGATGGCCACTTGTATCCCAGCAACCATTCGGTGAGCTGGATAAAAAACGGATGGCCTCATATGGCGAGGGTGCATCGGAAGTGCAAACCGGCTTAGTCATAGCCCAAGGAACCCCAAAAAGAATGTTTCTTCATCAATGCCAGGAGTTGGAAGTTCTGTGAAAGAGATGATCGGGGTGTTGAGGAGAAAGAAATTTCTCTGATCCGCTTCCACTGCCGGTTGGTTGTCCAAACCGAAACCAAAAGGATCGTCGAGTTTGGCAAATTTCATGACTTCCTTCGACAGGACTTCCGAGCGGAGAAAACGGACGATGAAATCTGTGAAATTAACCCCGCGGCCTCCGGATTCGAGAAAGAGGATCTCATAGATATTCAACACCTTTATCAAACTTAGGGATTGGTGTTGAATGGCGTTCTCTGGGGTAAGACCCATTACCACTAATTTGGTGGCAAAAATATACTCATCCGGAGGAAGCAGCTCCTCATAATTTTCTCCCATAACCGGTAAGCCGGAAACCTCGGCAAACTCCTCTAAAGAAATTGAAACTTCTCGATCCAACAGAAGGAAGGTGTGGGTCGGAATGTTCTATTGCTCCAGAAAAGCCTTGACCCACTAGGCAGGAGCGTGGGATATTGGAAGAGAGTTGCATAAACTGCGGGATACAACCCAAGCTTCAGCAGTTGCGACTTCTTAGCCGACAAAATATAGCGGGCCCATTGCAGATATCCGGCTGGGTGACGGGGAGTTAAGCCTATGTTATATGGCTGTCCCCAAGGACGCGACTCACCCTGGCATATACGCCGTCCTAGAGTATCCAAAGCCGCCGGCGGCTGTACGGGTGTTGCAGCCATAGAAGGCTGAAGGAGACCCTCCGAAGTCCAATTGACCTCCTCCACGGCATAGTTTATCGAGGGTGCATCTGCATAAGGGGTCGCTGAGATAAGCTCCGAGGGCGTCGCACAAGAAAAGCTCCGTCGGCCTCTGATGATTTGACTGTACCATCTACCCCATAGATGAAGATTCTTGTGTTCTGGGTCATGATCCTTTATCAATGCAAAGATTTCCCTATCCACTGGCGCTGTAGGGAATCCGCCTTCTGAACGGACAAAGGGAAACGAAGTATCGAGAGACATAGTACCTGCGCAGAAAAGAACAAAGTTAGCCGTCAATGCTACAAGACAAGTTCGGAACTTGGTACTTTAAATCCGTACCACACTGCAATGCAGTAAAAAGGGGCCAAAGGAGACCCACACAATCTAGATGATAACTCATCATTAATAAAACAATCTCATCATTTGATGAGACTGTCATTAAATGAGGAAATCCTCAAAAGATTCTCATTTAATGAGGGCCCTCGGGCCAAGGAGTAAATCTCTCATTGAGAGCAGCGCTCTACAACAGAGTGACATCTGTCAACTCTGATGATGAAAGGAATAAAATTCCTCAAAAATCTTGAAGAGACATGCTCTGTAAAATGATGGAATAACCCATCAGAAAATTTAAAGCAAAGATTTTTAATGAATCAAAAATTCCGAGATCTTCAAGATTTATTAACAAACTCTAAGAGTTTTCATGAAAGATTAACAAATCTATATGATTTGAAAAGAGCAAAGCTCTGTTAATAGGTTAAGAAACCCTAAGAAAAATCTCTTTAGATCTATGAAGAGCAAAGCTCTATTAAGAAACCCTAAAAATCTATATGATTTGAAAAGAGCAAAGCTCTGTTAATGGGTGAAACCCTAGAAAGATTTAATCTTTACCTAAATTTTTGACAGAGTTTTGTCCCTAAGAAAATTCTTAAGACGAAGAGCTGTGCTCTGAAGGAGAAATAATTCTCAAGAAAAAGTAAGAAGATAAACAGAGATCATCTCAAAGGGCCAAGGGTCCTATTTATAGGCACTGAGAGCCGTTTCAACTTCTAAGTTGATCTAAGGGCGCAGATGCTGCCACCGCTGCAGTCACGTGTGAGCCACGTGAGCGCAACTGTGGGGGGCATTTGTTTCCCCCAATCAGAGCAAAGCTCTGTTCAAATTTCAAATTTTGAAATGAAGCAGCGCTTCATAACAGCGCCAGCACTAAGAGTCAAAAACTCTGAGATAGCGCTCACGTGCAAAGCACATGAGCGCCAGCGCTAAGAGCGCACCACATGCAAAGCACGTAAGCGCTAGCGCTAAATGAGCTGCACTCTAAACAGCGCATCACGAGAGCGTTAGCACTGGAACTAAATGTTCCCAACCGTTGGATCAAAGATCCAACGAACATGATTAAAAATCATCAGTTGACCAGAATAAAATTCTGTTAAGGAAACATTCCTTATAATCTTTCCAAACAAAAAAAGATTTTGCTTTGTAAATCAGAGCACCGTCGGATCAATGATCCAATGGTGATTAAAAATCACTAAAATACAAAATAAATTCTGTGTGGGGAAAGATTTCCCAATTTTGTTAAAACAAGAAGATTGACTTCTGTAAATCAGAAGCCCCAGGATCAAAAATCCAACGGGGGAAACATCCCCAAATCAATTAGAGAAAAGATCTCTTCAGCTGATTGAACAAATCAGCCTTGCCCTATAAAAAGGCCCCAAGACTTCAAGTCTGAAATAGAGGAACCCCCCCCCCCATAAACTTTGAGAAGTTTCGAAGACAAAGAGCAAGCTCTCAGAAGAAGAGAAATTTCTTCAAGGTAAAAAAAGAACAGAGAGATGAAATCATCCCATATAAAAACAAGAATTTACTTCTTTTTCTAAGATCATAGATCTATAAGACCAAGGTCTTTCACAACAGAGATCAAAGTATCTCATCATAAAAAATAAAGGGAAGAACTTAATCTTCTTCAGATCATAGATCTATAAGACAAATTGTCTTTCAGAAATTATAATATCTCATTATAAAATGGGGGAGAATAATTCAATTCTCTTAGGATCACAGATCCAAAAAGGCAAAGCCTTTCATTAAAAAACATAAGAGATTGAAATATCTCCTATAAAAAAATAAGAACTTTGTTCTTAGATCCATGAGACAAAATCTCTTATAAGAAAGAGAATTTAATTCTCAAGACGCAAAGCTACCTAAAAAGAGCCATAGCGCTCCAATCAAAAGAAGCGCTTCAGCGCTCCAAAACTAACATATAGCGTTGCAGAGCCATAGCGCTCCAATCAAAAGAAGCGCTTCAGCGTTCCAAAATTAACGCATAGCGTTGCAGAACCTTAGCGCTCCAAACTTCACCAGAAGCGCAATGCGCTCATTGTCTGGCGCTCAGCGCCAAGCGCGCCACGTGCTCTTCACATGTACACTACTTCACCAGAAGCGTAATGCGCTCATTGTCTGGCGCTCAGCGCCAAACGCGCCACATGCTCCTCACGTGTGCGCTACTTAACGGAAGCGCAATGCGCTCATTTACTGGCGCTCAGCGCCAAGCAGGCCATGTGCTCCTCACATGTGCGCTACTTCACCAGAAGCGCAATGCGCTCATTGTCTGGCGCTCAACGCCAAGCGCGCCACGTGCTCCTCACGTGTGCACTACTTCACCAGAAGCGCAATGCGCTCATTGACTGGCGCTCAGCGCCAAGCTCGCTGATTGGTTGTCTTTTGCGTACGTGCGTTTTAAAATCAAAATTAAGAATATACCGCAATCAATAATGGTGTCGCTTGGTAGCTAACCGGTTAAGTACGGGTCGGTCCACAGGAAAAACGTGTTCTTTTCTTTATGTTCTAACGAGTTAAGTCCTATTTTTGGTAGGTTTTGATTTTAGAAAAACTAAGATTGAATTTAATTTGATTTAAAGCCTTGCTAGGGTTAGGATTAGGTTAGTTTGGAAATAACTCTACTCACTGCTTCCTTTGCCCTAATTAAGAACATAAGTGTTAGGTTAATAGTCAACAAAGGGGATTAGCACGACTATGAAGAAACGTAGTTTCTTCCTTTTGGTCCTTGTCCGTCCCTTCTTGGCTCTTATCCCTAACCTCTATGTAAATCAACCACAACCGGTCTAACTAGGGAATCACCGCTATCTCGTAGGATAGGATGCCGTAGTGAGCGGTGTGTGTTTGATTCAAATAGAGTCCTAATTAAAATGTTATACAGGCAAGAAAGGAGTGGGAGATTTCCATCTCTCAAACCTACCCAATCCTAACCCTAACAAGTGAGGAATTACTCACTCATTAGGGAAATTACGATGAAATTCATTTTTCTAATTTTAATTTAATGACCTAATTTGCTGATAATAAAAGACAGATATAAAATTGCAGAAATTAAATTCGAATGGAAAATTGCAAGATAAAAAAAACTTACTTTTATTGACACCTCTTGACGATTACAATGGAATAAAATTTAAACTAGAAAAATAAAAAGAGGCATCCTCCAAAGAGGCACACCAAAAAGAGGCACCCTGAAAGAAGCATGCCCCAAAAAAGGGTGTAGGCTTTCCTATTTATAGACAGGAGAAACCTTAGGTTTTACATCTAATCCATACTTGAAATTACAAGACTACCCTAAGAAAGCCGGGTCAAAGCACCGACACCCACCGACACGTGCACCGACACGTGCACTGTACGGCCGCGGAACCGCGGCGGAATGCCATGTTTGGCCGCAGATCCACAGCCGTATGGTGAGCTCTTGGACTCAGTTCTTTAAGGATGCTTCAAGTTGCCTTTTCCTTTTGTTTTCTTCACTTCGTTTTTCAGAATCTTTTCTACTTTCTTCCAGATTTCCAACAGTGCAGAATTTGTGGACTTTTACCGTAAGCTTCGCATTGAAGTCTTGAATCTTGTGCTGCCCTTGTGTTTTGTGCAATTGAACTATTCATTGATCTTTATTTGTTCCTTAAACTGGTAGGCGGCATCATACAGATTCATCTATTTGTTGGTCGCAGTCTTACATTTGTAGCGTCTTTTCATGAATTTCACTGTATTGTTCTGAGAACCTGTAACCTGCAACTATTTAGCAGACATGGATCAAAAGCACCTATTTATTTATAATATGATTAAGAATGGGCGATATACGAATGCAAAATTCTGATATGAACAAATACCCCGAAACTTATTTTTTGCTCGTCCCGAGCAAAGCCAATTTATTCTCGAAAAATCCTCACCTCACTTTCGAAGGGAACGCGATTGCACTGAGCTCGTGCAACAAGCCGTTAAACCTCTACGTGTCCCTAGTAGGAGGAGTGTTGTCTCCTGAGGGTTTTCAGTGGATACTACCCAAAAAATCCGATCAATTTGGCATATTGACTCTAATTCTTCAATTCAGTATTCTAGCAAGAAATTATATTATCTTCAACTTAGAAATTATCAACCCATATTTTTCACACTCACTTTTCATTTAACTTAAGATCGTATATGTTTTGCGAATTTATTAAGCTTTCAGCATCTTTTGAATTTTCCTTCTAAGGTGCAATCTCAACTCAAGAATTTTTATCATCTTTATTGAAGATATAAGGCCTATCTTTCATTCCTATCTCTCATCCAAACCCCAATCATATACCCCCACGTGTGTATAATTTTTACCCCTAGACTTGGAAATTCAATTCTAGCTATCATACTCTTGTCCATGTCCAAAGTAATTTTAGTTTGCGAATTTTAGATGAAATTGCTCACACATTCTTCATGCAACCGTTAATACTTCTTGAGGTACTAAATGATCGATTACAAAATGTGCTTGCGCATTTAGGCGTAATTCCTCGTCTTGCAATACCTAAGGCTTAGCAGTGGCTCCCAAACCAATTGGTCTAAGGCACTAGGTAATAAAGCACCCTTGCTATATTTTTTATTTATGCTGCCTTAAGTAATTACAAAATCAGTGTTCATTTTTTTATCTCTTTATTCACCACTTATACTTTTATTTTATTTTCCTTCATACTAAGGATTTTAGACAAGAACATTTCAAGGTATCCTCTGCTATCCCAAGTTTTAAGGTGCGTGTATGTGCATGTAGTAGGGTATATATTTTCAGAATTTTGACTAAAGGTTCAGAATTTATTTTTCAGACTTACACTTCAAATAAAAATTTCAATACTCTTTCCTTATTTTGACTTAGCCCTAGAACTGAACTCAGAATTTGCCTATTTCTAAATAAACTGCAAAGACATATATTTTCTATAATTAAACTTTATGAAAAGTTATTTTTAGGGTTTTTAATTTACCATGTTTAGGAACTAGTTTTTCCTAACTAGTCAACCGTCATGTTGAACTGAAGTCAAATATGGCCAAAATTGAACTTTTTAAATTTTTTTAAAAAAAATTTCAATTTTTTTATATATATTTTTTAAAATATTTTTTATACAGATGCGATGCAGAAAAATAAGATACGGAATTAAATATGCAAACAAATATGTACAAAAAGTTTTTATATTTTTGGAATTTTTTTTGATTTTTTGGGTTTTAATATAAGTATGCAAATGCAAAAATATACGCATGAATGCGAAGGAAGAAAGCTTACCGAGCACACCCCAAACTTAAACTTGACAGTGCCCTCACTGTCAAGCTACACCAAGATGGTCAAAATAGTCATCAATGCCCTGTTTATTTATATTTTATTTTTAATTTTTTTTTAAATTTTTTATTATTGTTAACAGAAAAAGAAAACAAAATATATATACACAAAAAGGTCCCCCCAAACTTAAGTGAAACAGTGTTTCCACTGTTGCCATTTTTTTTTAAATCTCATAAATCTGTTAACTTGGGAGGAAAAATTTAATAACGGGGACATGAAATATGATCATGAAAATCTCCCCCAAACTTATTTTTGGCTCACCACTTTGAGTTAGAAAAATTATTTTCAAGAGCCAAATTATAACCCCCCACCCAAACTTAAGTTAAACAATGCTAAGCTTTTAAAGAGGGGGGTCAAAGTTATCGGTCAATGCCAAGCTTTGCAAAGGCCAAAAGTCAACACCAACCATTCGAAGAATTTATCAGTGAAACGCACCGGTTGGTGGAAGAACATGTTGTATGGAGCCAGGAAGAAGTGGGGAAGAGATAAGTGGTGTAAAAGGAAAGGTTTACGTCTCGATTTGTAGAGACGAAACAATAATAGTGAACGGAAACGAGAATGTAGATGATTAGGAATGGGAAGAATGGTCACATTCTCATATGGGATAAGAAGAAATGGTGGTGGTTCGACTTCTTCAGGTGAAGGTTGATTAATCATAAAATCCGTGTCTTTTAGGAATGCGAGTTCATCGGCGAAAATATCTTCGAAACTTTCATCGATGGTCCGATTGAACGTTCCAATGTTAATAAGTGTCGCGCCAGAATTCAACACACTTGATTTTTCAAAAATTACGGAGGTAGGAGACTCGTAAGGCTCGTCTACCTTATTCTCAAAAGAGTCTAAATCAAGTTGTTTTTCTAGAATTATCGAACTCAAAATATCGGATTGTGATTCATTAACACTCGCTATCATTAAAGGAAGATTAGAAGAAGAACCAGAGAAAATGGGAGAAAGAAGTGGAATACGAACTTGAGGGTGGGAATGGAGTTTATAAATTAGCACAATTTGTAATGACTGATGTGTAAAAAGCGATTGTTCTAATCTATCAACCCACTGAGAAATGAGGTCAAATCCCTCAAGATTCGTGAGAAAATATGGGTACGTCAAACTTGGTAAACCAGACATTAAAAATGAAAGTGTAACGGTTTCTTGCAAGATCGGAGCGGGGATGGAGGGAAGTGAGTGAGGAAGGGTATCGGTTAAGGATTCAGGAGGGTGTGCGCAGTCAATGAAAGGAATAGAATGAATTGGAAAATTCGACTCCTCAAGTAAAACTGTTTCATCCTCAATAATTTCCTCAATACTCTCCATGCAATCTTCATCAAAATCAAGACGCATATGAAGTTCGGGAGAAACATTTAATGACTCGGGATGATGAATTGGAGAGAGAAATTTAGTCAAATATGCGGGTTCATCATCCAAAATATTCCCAGCGTCGATATCCTCAATCAAGTGAAAATCAATTTTCTTAAACACCTCATCAAAAGCCTGGATATTAATCAATTCAGGTTCTAGAGTGGAGGTATAGAGGTCAAAAGGATTGGTGATGGTTTCACTCGAAAGGGACCTTTCACAATCAGGTAAATCAAACACTACAAAGTCGCACAACTCATTAAACGTTTTATCTGCAACTGGTGAATCATTTGGAACACTTGATAAACATTCAAAACCAGAGTTGTGGGATTCAATTGGGGATGGGTAGGTTTGATTTGGAAAGGTGTACAGCTCACTCTCACCACTCAAATTCTCAACCTGTCCTACCGCCTCATCATACATTGGAAAATTTGGAGCTAGGTGGAAACTAGCTCCTGGGTCACTAGGTTGTATAAGGGCGGCCATGGACGCATTCAAATCCATCATATGTTGGCTTGACGCGACCATAAAATCTTCCAACGACTGTTCCAGACTAGACATGGGTTTCGGAGTTACGACAGGACTCAAAAAAGGAGTATCAACGTAAGAAGGTGGTGAAGGTTGAAATGGTTGATACAAGGTGGATTGCGGAGTCCAATTGGTTGTCCTAGACGCGTCTATTCGATCTTTCAAAAAAAATTTGGGCATGGAGGGGTCGTTCGAAATTCGACCAAAACAAGAACCGTAGGAAGTAATGTCTGGTTGTGGGTACCAAAGTTCGGCAAGAGTTTTGCGAGGTGGGGTACCCATGATGTGATGAGAGAAAGGAGAAGAAAAAGAATGTGATTTTTTTTTAAATTGTTTGTTTTTTGGAGTTTTGAAATTTTTGAAAGTGTTTTTTTTAGAAAAAGTTTTTGCAAGAATGTGTAAGGACTTATGGCAAAATTTCAAACGATCACAGTTAAAACATGCACAATCATACCTAGAGCTAAGTCAACTAGACTGCTCCTAACTGTTCCAAAGTGAAAAATTATGAGATATCCCTCAAATCGTCTCTTCACCGCCAATTGTGGCCAGGTAAGCACAAATGAAGAAAAGAGGGTTCCGCTCACGAATCACCGTGAGACGGGCCTTTTAAAGTTACATTTCTCACTTGTCTAGCCTAGGCACCACAAAGTCAGGTTTAGATAAACGACTGAATACCCACAACCTTCCTCTGTCCTAATGAGCGCGACAGTCCTTAATTGGCTGAGTCTAGATATTTTTTAATTAACTCAAGAGTGATGCATATGCTTTTAGTGATTTCTGGGGTCTTAGGAAGGGTAATGAAATCCCCACCAATCTTGATTGGTATTATAGCCCCTTAGATTCCGTATTAATTATGCAAAGCAGTAAACACACCAAAAATCTAAAACACTTGCAAAAAAAAAATTATTTGGCAGCGCAAAGAATCCTGCACAAAAAAAATTTATTGGATAGGAGAAAGAGAATTTGTGCAAAGAAACCTGTAGGAAATTTTTTTCAGTGGAGTGCAGAGAAGAGGAGAGGAGAAAAGAAATACTTACAGAGAAAATTGGGTGCCGACGTCACCAGTTGACCGCGGTTCCGCGGTCAAATCCTTGGTTCTGCCGCGGCTCCGCAGCAGATCAGTGAGTTTGGATCTTCTGACTTTGTCTCTGTGCTGAGTTGGTTTTCCTCTACCTGTTCAGATCTCCTGTTTCTGGATTTGTTCACTGAGTTTGCTCCAGATCTGAAACAGAGTTTGCTCCAAGCCTATACACTTGCACAAAAACCTTTCAAAAATAACAAGATGATTTTTATTTTTGTTTTTTTTTCTTTTAAAATTTTTCAATTTTTATAATTTTTTTAAAAAAAATTAACCCGAAATTACACAAAGAAAGAGACTACCATCTCCCCGGCAACGGCGCCATTTGATTGGTTTTCTTTTGCGTACGTGCGTTTTAAAATCAAAATTAAGAATATACCGCAATCAATAACGGTGTCGCTTGGTAGCTAGCCGGTTGAGTACGGATCGGTCCACAGGGAAAACGTGTTCTTTTCTTTATGTTCTAACAAGTTAAGTCCTATTTTTGGTAGGTTTTGATTTTAGAAAAACTAAGATTGAATTTAATTTGATTTAAAGCCTTGCTAGGATTAGGTTAGTTTGGAAAATAACTCTACTCGCTGCTTCCCTTACCCTAATTAAGAACATAGGTGTTAGGGTAATAGTCAACAAAGGGGATTAGCACGACTAGGAAGAAATGTAGTTTCTTCCTTTTGATCCTTGTCCGTCCTTTCTTGGCTCTTAGCCCTAATCTCTATGTAAATCAACCACAACCGGTCTAACTAGGGAATCACCGCTATCTCGTAGGATAGGGTGTCGTAGTGAGCGGTGTGTGTTTGAATCAAATAGAGTCATAATTAAAATGTTATACGGGCAAGAAAGGAGTGAGAGATTTCCATCTCTCAAACCTACCCAATCCTAACCCTAACAAGTGAGTAATTACTCACTCATTGGGGAAATTACGATGAAATTCATTTTTCTAATTTTAATTTAATGACCTAATTTGCTGATAATAAAAGATAGATAATAAAATTGCAGAAATTAAATTCAAATGGAAAATTGCAAGATAAAAAAACTTACTTTTATTGACACCTCTTGACGATTACAATGGAATAAAATTTAATCTAGAAAAATAAAAAGAGGCATCCTCCAAAGAGGCACACTAAAAAGAGGCACCCTGAAAGAGGCATGCCCCAAAAGAGGGTGTAGGCTTTCCTATTTATAGACAGGAGAAACCCTAGGTTTTACATCTGATCCATACTTGAAATTACAAGACTACCCTAAGAAAGCCGGGTCAAAGCACCGACACCCACCGACACGTGCACCGACACGTGCACTGCACGGCCGCGGAACCGTGGCGGAATGCCATGTTTGGTCGCGGATCCGCGGCCGTATGGTGAGCTCTTGGACTGAGTTCTTTAGGGATGCTTCAAGTTTCCTTTTCCTTCTGTTTTCTTCACTTGGTTCTTCAGAATCTTTTCTACTTTCTTCTAGATTTCCAACAGTGCAGAATTTGTGGACTTTTACCGTCAGCTTAGCGTTGAAGTCTTGAATTTTGTGCTGCCCTTGTGCTTTGTGCAATTGAACCGTTCATTGATCTTTGTTTGTTCCTTAAACTGGTAGGCGGCATTATACAGATTCATCTATTTGTTGGTCATAGTCTCACATTTGTAGCGTCTTTTCATGAATTTCACTGTATTGTTCTGAGAACTTATAACCTGCAACTATTTAGCAGACATGGATCAAAAGCACCTATTTATTTGTAATATAATTAAGAATGGGCGATATACGAATGCAAAATTCTGATATGAACACGCGCCATATGCTTCTTGCGTGTGCGCTAAATGAACATAAATTGTTCTTTAAATAACAAAGCCTGAGAGCTATAATAAGTGCTCAGCACCCAATAAAAGACAAAAAGGCTGTCAGAATCCAAACCAATGCTCAGCATTGCTAAATGTTCAACATTTTAACTGAGTGGGCCGAGCTCAAAGTGGCCACAGAACCCTCATTCAGATTAATTGAGCCCATATGCTCATAAATCTTTGATCTTAGTCCCAAATTGGACTACAGATCCCCCAACCAATATTGGTTCAAGGGTACATCTCTTCACTCCTCTGATATTTGTCGTTGTAATCCTTCAACGTCTTCAGAGAGATGACGGGTCCTGACAACCAGATAAACCATGGACTGTGGGGTCCTTAAACTCATGGACTATGATGTCCTTACACTTTACAGACTACGACGTCTCTAAACTACCACGGACTGTGGGGTCCTTAAACTCATGGACTATGATGTCCTTAAACTTTATAGACTAAGATGTCTTTAAACTGGACCGCAAAGTCCCTAAACTAAAACAATAGAGCCCAAATGCTCTTTTGTTGGATCTAAATGATCCTGTTAAGTAGATCTTAGTCTAAATGAGACTAACGTATCCTTAACAACCACTTAAGTTGATTTTAATCTCAAACGAGATTAACGATCCTTAAATCAATCTAATTACAAATCTCTCAACTGATATTGGTTCAAAGGTATATCTCATCACACCTCTGATATATATCGTTGTAACTCTTCAACGTCTTCAGAGAGGTGGCGGGTCCCGACAATCAATAAACCCGATGAAAACAATAGAGTCCAAATGCTCTTTTGTTGGAGCTAAATGATCCTGTTAAGTTGATCTTAGTCTAAAATTAGATTAATGTATCCTTAACAAACGTTTAAGTTAATCTTAGTCTCAAATGAGACTAACGTATCCTTAAACCCAAACAAAAAAAACCAAATCTAAGAAAATACGGATTTGGACTAATCCACGCCCTATGGACGACAACATAAATTAGTCTCCGTATACAATCCACGGGCAACCAAAAACAAAACAAACACACACGACACGAAGTGACCGTCTGGAGAAGGAGAAAGTGGTTACCGCGATGCGGTAGCGTAATTAACTGCAGGGGCTTGCGCCTATAGGGAAGAGCGTCCCCACAATCAAAAACCCCTCAACGAGGGGGAATCTGACGAAGTCTGCTACTTCGGCTGCATCCGTCTAAACCTTCGATACACGGTGCCATAAATCAACTTGGCATCTTCGGAGAGGTGGACAGATAGCACCAAATAGCATCTGCCCTCGAAATTCAGGCCGGACGTCCCAACGTCCCGGTCGCGTCTTTCGGCGGAGAACATGTACATCCTCTTCGTCAAGGTGTATCCCACCAGGAGTTTTTCTTCGGAGGGTGGCAGCTTCATTCCCATTGACATGGCTTTGGCGAACCGTTTCCTTGTCTTAAGTTTGCTTTTGTTTGCGGCGGATGTGTTTTGATCTGATTGGAGTGCTTCAACCTTTTCATTCAGTCGCCGGCGTTTGGCTTTTTCGAATATAGCCAGTTCACGCTCTCGATTGGCTTTGTTTTTTTGGCGGGCTTCATTCAGCAGCATGTCAATCATCTCGTCTGACGGTTCTAGGAGTTCCGTTTCGAGATCCGCCCCCAGTTTTTCTGCATCAGGAGCTTCATAGCCATTTATCGAGTGATAGATCATGTGGCAGCTCGCCACATAGTCTTCAGGCCCTTCTGAAGAATCGTCTCCTTCATCAGCGTCATCGTCTTCATTCTCAAGAACATGCTTAAATAATTCGTCTAACGTGATTGAGATCCGTGCCTTCTGGTTATATTCTTCCAGTGCATTGATGTATTTCTGCAGACCTGTACGGCTGTCTTCGGGTTGGACGGGCTTTTTGGTTTTCTTCTTCTTCTTTGAAGACTTTGCCGGCTGGGCCTGAGCGTTTTGATTATCGCTACCAACTCTTGGCGTTGGGCGCGGTTTCAGCATTCCTTCAATGACCTCGGGTTCTAGTGGACTTTTCCACCTGATCTTCGGACATGCTTGGAGATCCTTCAACATTCTTTTTGTTTTGGCTGAAAGAGCGACCTCCAATGGAGCTTCTTCTAAAAATGAGCATGATGCCCCCGGTGTGTCTACCCTTTTAGGAGCGTGCGGCTGGGGCTGGCTTACTTTCCAATTCTCGGACAGTGCGAATTTGCTCTGTTGGTATTGGTCCTCAATCCAGCCTTTAAAGACGAAGCAATTTTCGATTGGATGGCCTACTACTCGGTGGTAGGAGCAGTAATTAGGATTGTTGATGTCACCTGGCTGTAATGGGTGCCTCGGATCTGATAGAGTGATGAGCCTGTTGCGCACCGCCAGTTCGAACAGTCTTCTTGTTTTATCCCGAAGGAATGAGTAAGGACGTTTTAACTTTTCGTTGATAAATTGATTTCTATCGTTTTGGCAATCAGCTGGTTTTGGACCACTAGGCTGCTGTTGGACATTGGCGACAAAGGTGGCTTTCCCTTTGCCCTTTTCATTCCGAGGCTCCTTCTTTGAAGAGGAAGGCCTATGGCCCATCTGGTCCATTTGGACCAGCTTGTCGATCAAGGCCTGGAAAGTGGTCGGCTTGAAGAACATCATAAATTGGGATATGGTCGCCTACGGATCGAGGATTCCCACAAACATGCTTACTACAGGAGCCTCTTATATGCGTTGTTCGCATTGTGACCATAGGTTCCGCCACCGTATTGCATACTGCACCCATGTTTCGCCCGGCTTCACCCTGGTGTTAATTAATGCTGTGATGGGGTGCGCTCGCTAGCGCTTATGAACCTTTGTGTAAACAGTAACTCCATTTCTGCAAATGTCTTAACGGAGTCATTCGGGAGCTCAGAGTACCATTCAAACGCTGTCTCCGACAAGCTGCCAACAAACTGGCGAAGCAGTAGCTTATCGTCACCTCCGGTGTTGCTGCACAGAGCCCTGAATTGAGCCACGTGTTGGTGTTGATTTCCCGTCCCCTTATATATGTGAAATTTAGGGATCGTATATCCTGGCGGGTATTTTATTTGATCGTACCAACCCGGATAGGGTTTTCCAGTCTTAACAATTTGGTTGGCCGCTTCGTTCGCCTGATGAGCTCGTATCTGTTGAGCAATATAGTCATCCAGGGCGGCTTTAGAAATGGTCTCCTCTTTGGCTACTGAACAAGCCGGAAGAGGGTTTGATGTCTATCCCCTATCGTCTTCAAGGATAATCGGAGGGTCTTTAGCTCGAGGATCCGGCTGTAACATCATCCCGACCATATCTTGGAATAAAAATGCCATTCATTTTATGTTGGCCGCTTGTTCCGCTGCCTCTTTGTCCTTTTTTTTCTAGAATCCTCTGGAGGAACTCGGCATCGGTTTCCTGTTCCTGGCGCTGATCCGACGATGCTTCGGGGCTTTCTTTATGTCCCGTGAGTGCAGCCATCTTCGTTAACATCTCCTGGAGCTTCTGTTGTTGCTCCTGAGCTTTTGTTACCGATCGGGTGAGTGTTCGATGACCCGTAGAGATACGGCTATCCTTTTTCCTGGATGCCATATAAACAGTGTGCACCACCATGCCCCCAGACTTGGGGCGTTTAGGTTCGGTGCCTTTCATCGCAGACACGGGGATTTTCTCCGGCTTTCTTCTTTTGTGAGCGGTCGAAGTTGAGGGGCCGTTGCAGCGGGCGCCCAAGTAGACGACACCTTCTGCGGTACGACAGGGTGGTCCTTCTCTTGCCGAACTTTCATCTTTTTCGGTTGGCGGGAGTATTCTTGGTTGATCACCGAGTCTTGAACCTGTCGCCAAACTTTATGAATTTTAGAGGACAGCCGCTGAGGGGGTTGCTCTGGCTTCACCTTTGTAACGTTCTCCATAAGTAGAGGAGATATTTTCAGTATGGCCGTCGGAGAGTTCTTACGCACCCTTCTAAGTGGTTCAAAGTTATTCCCAGTTGGAACAGCAGCGTCGACTTCCACCATTAGAGCTGACGGAGTCGATCCAGAAGGGGAACTGCCCCCAGCCTTCCTTACTCGGTGCCAGTGCCGACGTCGAGCATGCCTTGCGGACGGGACCATCTCGGCTGTTGGATGAGCTTCTTTATACCCCCGCTCTGATAAGGGGTTGCTGGTGGTGCCAGCCTATCGAAGACTGACGTTCGCTGAGAGGGAACGATCAATCTTGAAAAGACCGACTTTTTGGCAGGGGAAGCAGCCTTGGTTACTTCGCCTGGAGCGGGAGCTGAAACGGTCGGTCTTGCAAAGACCGACTCCTTAGCAGGGGAAGTCGCTCTGATGACTTCATGAACAGGAATGACTATCCGCTTTAGGATGGCCGCTTCAGGTATCGCGGGCTTCTTCACGGGCCCACTGGAGCTTTGGCCCAGTCTTTTGAAAACCGAGGCGCTAGATTTGGGCGACCCGTTGAGAGGGGCCGCGGTGATGGTAAGCCGATCAAAGACCGACTTCTTTGGAACCTCTTACGTCGACAATGGGGCGTTGAAGCTCATGGGTGGGAGCATGGTCCCAAAGAATAGCCCTGTGGTGGCTTGCATCACCTGGTCCACCGGCATCTTGAAAACGGAGGCCGCCTGAGGCCTGTAAGTCCCTCCTCTAGCGAGGAAAGAGTGAGAGTTGTTGCAGTTGTTGCAGTTTATGCAATTGAAAGCCATTGATCTTTTGTTTTCTACACGGAGCAAGACACTAAATCTCGAATCCATAGGCAACAATAGCAAACCGCGATTCGTTCGCGAAACACGACACATGAAGTGTGGAGTGGAAAGAGGAAAAGGTCCTACCGGGCGTGCTAGAATCTGTTCTCCTCCGAAAGACCGAGAAGACATGACATCTTGCCTGAATTTAGGGGAAGATGCTATTTGGATTTATCCGTCCACCTCTCCGAAGATGCCAAGTTGATTTATGGCACCGTGTATCGGAGGTTTAGACGGATGCGGCCGTTGTAGCAAACTTCATCAGATTCCCCCTCGTTTGAGGGGGTTTTGATTGTGGGGACGCTCTTCCCTGCAGGCGCAAGACCCTGCAGTTAATTACGCTACCGCATCGCGGTAACAACTTTCTCCTTCTTCAGATGGTCACTTCATGTCGTGTGTGTTTGTTTTATTTTTGGTTGCCCGTGGATTGTATACGGAGACTAATTTATGTTGTCGCCCGTAGGGCGTGGATTAGTCCAAATCCGTATTTTCTTAGATTTAGGTTTTGGGTTGGGTTTAAGGATCGTTAATCTCATTTGATACTAAGATCAACTTAAACGTTGTTAAGGATACGTTGGTCTAATTTTAGACTAAGATCAACTTAACAATTTGTTAAGGATACGTTAGTATAATTTTAGACTAACATCTACTTAACATGATCATTTAGATCCAACAAAAGAGCATTTAGGCTCTATTGTTTTAGTTTAGGAACTTTGCGGTCCATAAGTTTAAGGACATCATAGTCCATGGAGTTTAAAGACATCATAGTCTGTAAAGTTTAAAGACATCATAGTCTATGAGTTTAAGGACCCCACAATCCATGGTAGTTTAGAGACATCATAGTCTGTAAAGTTTAAGGACATCATAGGAGAGCGCAGTTCCAGCAGAATCCTAATCAGACCATTGCTCGTACCTAATCACTTCCATGGGTTTAAGGACCCCACAGTCTGTGGAATGTCTGGTTGTTGGGACTCGTCACCTCTCTGAAGTCGTTTAAGGATTACAATGACATATATCAGAGGTATGAAGAGATGTACCCTTGAACCAATGTTGGTTAGAAGGCTCTGGGAATCACTTTGAATGCCATATGAGATGATCAGTTTTGGAAGACAAGAGTATAATTGGGGTTCAGTTTCAAGTGATTTTGCCTCTGGAAGACTTAGCTAATTTGGGCTAAGATTGGCTCGAATATAGTGTTAAACACTAGAGTACATTCGGCGCTCGCGTGCTCCCGCGTGAGGCGCTTAAAGTAGTGTTAAACACTAAAACTGAATCTCTCACGTGGGGTTACGTGAGGCGCCTGAAGATTGGGCCTTATTTCTTTTATTTTACTCTCAGAATGTGCATATAAGTGTTAAACACTTGACCTTTATGACCAACACGTGATGAGTATCCATGCGTTGGATATTAAGAGTATTTGTCAAGGGTCACGTGGGAGCACGTGATACCCCTAAAAGAGAAACTGTCTTGGCCTTTCTCCCTTTTGTTTTGAGGAGTTTTTTAAGGGTTGCGTGGGAGCACGCGAGACGTCCAAAATCTGTTCTGCCTTGGCTTCACTCGCTTTTTATTTTGGGGAGCTTTTTAAGGGTCACGTGGGAGCACGTGATACACCCTAAAAGAGAAACTGTCTTTATTGTTTTCCCTTTTTCCTTTTAAATAAGTGTTAAACACTTTGGGAAATCTCTTTTTCTGGTTCAAAGAAAGGGAGGGTCACGTGTTACCACGTGATCATGTTGGGTACTGATCTCTTTTACGTGCATGGAGAGTTAAATCCCTTGTTTAAGAATTAAATTCTTCTGATAGGGTTAAACCCTAATTTTATTTAGAGGAATTAAATTCCTATATGTTTGAAAAAATTAAATTCTTTAAACCTAATTCTCCCTCTAAGTTTTCGATCTGCATGGCAGAATCTCCCCGATGAGAATTAAATTCTCAACTTGTGAGGAGATCTGCTTCTGCAGATTTTCAACCAGAGGAAGAACTAAGTTCTTTTTTAGAAGAGTTAAACTCTTGGTTTGAGAATTAAATTCTCTTTTGTTTTATGTGAGCTTATAGAATGATCTCATTCCTTCTCTTACCTAGAGTTTTTTTCTCTGAATAGATCTTCTTTTCTCTCTGGAGAATTAAATTCTCTTCTCTTTTTTTTGTATTCTCTCTCTGTTGTTGTATCCTCCTCTTTTTTTCCTCTTCTTTTCTTGGCTCCTATTTATAGGAGAAAGAAAAGGATTAGTTTTTATAGTCCATCTTTCGTTGAAAGATTTTTGATTGATTTTATAACCAACATGATCTTTTAGATCACTCGGTGGATTTTATTTACCATTGGATTTTTAATCCAAAAGATATTTTATTTGTTGTTCCTGGCAAATTTTTAGGAAAATATTTCCTTGTATTGAATCTTTTCACCATTGGATTTTTAATCCAACGGTGCTCCCTTTTATAGAGTGCAATCTTTTCTGTTTGGAAAGATCTAGGGAAATATTTTTCCTTTTAATTAGAATTTAATTCTATTGGTTCAGAGGGTTTAGGAATCCATCATATGTTGGCATGTGACCCCACTGATTAAGCATCTTCAATTGTTTATTTTATTCAGCGCATATAGGTTTTGCATGTAAAAGGTCACGTGTCTGCACGTGAGACCCGGTCATGTGTGGGCATGTGATCCCCCTTTTGGGGGTTTTCCTTGTTGCTTTATTTATATATTTTATTCAGTTCGCATGAGAGAACAAATGCTTTTAATTCCTTTTAATTAGAATTTAATTCTATTAATTCAGTGGGCTCAAGAGCACATCAAGTGTGGGCACGTGACTTTATCAATTATGCATTCAGACGTAGATAGAATCTGCCCATAAACGGTCACGTGTCTGCACGTGAGACCCGGTAACGTGTGAGCATGTGATGCCCCCTTTGGGGTTTTCCTTGCTGCTTTATTTATGTTTTATTCAGTTCCCACGAGGGAACAACTAATTTAGGTTTTTCATATTATCATTTCTTGGCTTATTAGGGTATCTCGATTTTGAGGTTCTCAAGTTTTTACTTTGGGTTTTTTAATCTTTTACTTTAGGGTTTTCAAATTTTCACACTTGTCAAGTTATCAAGTTTTAACTATAAAGTTTTCAAATTCTCAAGTTTTTACTTTAGAATTTTGGAGCTTTCAACTTTACCTTCATTATAAGAAATACCCCTTTATTTCCTCGGGTATCACCCCCTTCATCAATAATCCTCACAACAACAACAATCAAAACAACATCAACCAACAACATCAATAAAAAATGATCCAATCCAAATACCCATTTATTTTGGTCTAGGTTTTTGCAAGCAATTTATACCATTAAACTCATCCTCCTAACCTTTCCATTCATAATTTCTTTTCTACAAACCACAACTTTTATTCTTGAAATCAATGTCAATATACTTCAAGCAAATTCATGTACATTCTCAAAATCGATGTCTTTACCACTAATAAAGTCGCACAATCATGGCAAAACTGTAACGACTCTGAAATCATTGTACAGAAATTTCTTGTTATTGTACAGAAAAGGGTATTACAGCCTGTGTAAAAGTTATAAGTTAGATTTGTTTAATAAAAGCAAGAAAAAACTTGTAGCTCACTGGTAAAGCCTCTACACTGCTGTGACACAGCTTGTGTGTTCGATTCCCATCAGACACAATTATTTTTTCAGATTTTTCTTTTTTTTAATTTCTGGAAGCCCAAGAGTTGCAGGTGCAATACACGGGGAAATGAAAAGTTTCAGAAAAATCAAACATGCGCAAAATGGAGTAAACACAGATATACCCATGTGGCATGAATCTCAAGGAAAAAGCACAAGATCCGACCGCCCTTTCTCCTCATCTGGCCGGCGCCGACGGTCAAGATGAGTCTAATTGGCTCCGTGCTTTGCATACACACCCTTTCGACTGCCCTTAACTCTTCTGTGTGGTTTGATTTCCCTGCAATCAAATAGAGACCCTTCATTTCACCATTTAATAACTTTTTAATGCTTTTTAATCCATAATTTTAATTCTCAAACCCTAATTCTCCACTATAAATACCACCCATGCCTTGGCTCTTCACCATTATGAAATTCTAGCAAAAATTCTCTCAAAACTCTCTAAGTGCCAAGTGGAGTTAGGCCCCTCAAGTGGATTAGCGAGCCAAACTCGACGACAGTTTGACGGCAGGAGGGAACACTACCTACCGGTGATATTGGGATTTGGGGCAAGAAGATCGTAGGGATGATGATGAGCCTGGCAGGAGGGAGCACTACCTACCGGTGATAGGTTGGGCCCGGCAGTTGTCCGAAGGATACCGGCCGGAGTCGTGAGATTGATATGAGGGCTGATCAGAGTGACGGCGCCTGAGATATTGGGATTTAGGGTGTTGTTGATGGACACCGGATTTTATGATGATGATTCATTGATGGGCATTATGTTTTATCCCACACTCAGGATTTATTATGACATGCATTGTTTCATGTAGTTGTTGTACCCTGGTGGTGTACCTTGAGCATCATTTGTTGCATATCCGTATTGTTATACTTATCCCATCAGATTGCATATTTCAGATTATCTCTCTTCGTGCATGCTTGTGATTATCTGTATGATGTTATTTACTATTCACGAGTTGGCAACTCACTCCCGTTGTGCCACAATGTTTTGTAGGCTTGACCCTCAGTGTAGTCGCGGCAGAGCTCCTTATTGCACCTACTTATGCGGATACCGCTACTGTTGATCGTGATTTTGGTGTATGTGGGTTTTGCGGGAATCCGTATGATTCCATTGTATATCTTATTTTGTATCTAGTACTCTCCATCTACCACTTACATGTATTTGACTTAGAGACGAGATTGTGAGGATCGATATTGTATTATTTGTGCTTCTGGTGTCATGCTCGTGTAAGTGCACGGCAGCGCCCCGGCCGTCTGAACGAGGCCAAAATGCAGAAACAAAAAAACTTTTCTTCAAACAGAACCGGCGCTACCGCGGACTATAAATCCGAATCGGACCATTAACCTACTACTAGCTAACTAGAGAAAGGGTAGAGAGCTATACCGAGCGATCTGTGTCCTTCGGTCTTCGGCCGCCATCCCGATTTCCTCGCGGCATCACTGATCTCCGGTCTCCTCGTCGGAAAGGCACCACATCGAGAAGTCTTTTTACGGGCTCCCACCTCTGGACCGAGGCAACTCGGACACGAAGTTGGCAAGCCGACGTGTCCAAGATTGCTGTAGACTAAGTGTAGAAATCTTTGTCTCAAGGGGTTAATGGAAGTTGCTATTTTTGGATGGAGGAAGGAGATGAACTTTGAGATGAAGCTATATGATTTTAGTGCAAGCAAATGAGTTGAAAAACCTCCACACAAATTTTGGACAGCCCCCCCTTCATGTGTGGCCGGCCATGCTAAAGGAATGAGAGGAGGGAGTGAGCAAGATCATGTAAGAGAGAGAAAAATGGGTGATCATGAGGAATCATCATCACCACAAAGTCTCATCCTAATCCCATCATATAAAGTAAGCAATGATGAACAAAAAGAAATCAATGGAAGCTAGAACCATCACCAACCATGTGCCACAAAAAGTCTTATCCATTATTAATTGCACATTTGCAAATAAACCCCTCCATCAATTTTCAGCCAAAGAAAGAAACAAAGGAAAATGGCCAAAACGGAATACAAATTGGCAACTTCAAAAAATGATCCGGTAATAAATTACAGGAAAACCCCGCGACTGTATATACATACCCGCATTTGTATTCCGACCGAATACAAATGCAATGAGACAAAATCTACACAGTACAATACTAGGATCCGGCTTAAACCAAAGCCCGCTAGTATTATCCGTCCGATCATGATCTGTGCAATACCGCACGGATATGATCGAACCCTGCCATATATCCATACGGCCTCTACAGCGTTTCGCCCGAAACTTGAGAAACTGTCTGTGGGGGACTCTAAAGACCCGTCAATACTTTGGCTGTGGATTTAACCACTAGCACGTCAGAGGTATTAGCCGTACGTAACGAGCTACCAGGTATTGACCAAAAGGGAGGTCGATGAGCGAACTCGTCCTGACACCCTACTGAGCCTGTCAGTGACAATATCCGTATAGTCCGGTCCGTTCGTCTATGAGCATCGCATGGCGGGCCTATGGGGTTGGTAAAAGTCAGACCCCCAAAAGCGGTACAAGTCGTGTCGGAGTGTAGCCCAGAACACCCTGAGATATTAATGGAATACCTACCAGTAAATCTCCTGCCTTGGCCAAGGACTTCGTGTAATGGCTCTCCTAGACACAGCGCGACCTCACCCCTAATACAAGGAGAGACGAACCCCTGCAGATCCGCTCACTGCCTCCATGTGGCTCAGGACTGTACCCAACTAAAACCTGTTTGCACGACTCCTTTGAGCCGTGGTAGGGTAATAATCAAAGTACAGTGGGAACTCACACGAGACAAATGACGATCTCAAGTCGATGAACTAACCTGTACACATGTCACCAGGGAACAGCTATCTGACGTCAGGTATAAAACCAACTAGCATGTTCCCGGTGAGTCATGTCCGGTGTACTCATAACCCAATGAGTACCTGTATACATCTTAGGTGAACCAACTGACACCAGTGGCTTGTGAGACCGGCCACCGCCCCTCGTCGGGGTCTCGACTGTATACACTAGTCTACTCTAGAGTATCGATGCCCTGTCTCGAAAACTCCCATGACTAGGGACCTTTTAAGGATGTGCTTATAGACCCCAGCTCCCACGTATATGATCGCCATCATACTGCTGGCCTTCAAGAAAGAATCCCAAGGGCTCTATCAACGCGCAATAGTGACCTGTAAGGTCACCTAAAGCAGTACACGATGATAAAGATAAACAGATAGCATACTATCATCTTGAGTAAGACTGTCCTACCAGTACAGGTCCTCCCTCAATCATTGCAATCACGTGCCTGTGATCTAATAATTGACTCTGAGGGCACTATATCCAACAGCTCGTGTGAGCCGTCTTTTATTTATGTTGCGATATTATTTTACCTCTTATTATGCGTTTTTCACTTCTTATTTGCTCATTTCTTTGCAACGGTGTCGTATATACACCTGTTGTGGTTGTGTTCCGCCTCTTTAGCGTGAGTTGCTCCCGTTTGGGGATGCCTTTTATATATATTCTATGTTTGTACCCATGTGGGGCTAGTTTTTTCAAAGGAGATGCTGCCGAAATTTTTAAGAAAATAAATTTAAGTTTGAGATTTTATAACTTGAGATTTTTAAATGTTTTTAACTATTTTTTTATCACTCTACTTCTTTTCTTGGTTTAGATTTCTGGGTTTCTCGGCTTACTTGAATTGTGTTACGCCTTTTTACGTCGCGTGATTTAAGTGCCGGTCGCGTTCCTAAATTGGGTCGTGACAAAGTTGGTATCAAAGCACTAGATTTACCTTTCGGAGTGTAGGATGACCCTTGGTATGATAGAGTAGGTGGCTTAAGCAGAGTGACGTAGAGTGTGTATGTTCCGCGGTATACTTATGACACGGTACTTCGCCTAAGTGATCTTAGGACATATTTTCTTTTAATTCCTCCCTTGATTCCATATATCCTTATGATTCGATTTCTATGTTCTTATCGAATCATGTTTTCTTATTCCAGTCACTATGCCGCCAAAGACTACTAGAGCACAGAGAGCTGCCGCTAAAGCCGAGATCAGGGCAGGCTCGTCTGAGACGAGGACTGACCAGGGCGGTACGCCTATTCTTCAAGAACAGATTGATCCATATTTTCCAGGTCGTATTGCTAGGCTAGAGGACAGTATTCAAGATTTGCGTCAGATGGTGGGATCGTTGGTTGAGACCAGTCGAGCGCTGAGATCGGAGCTTGTTCCACCTATTACGGGGACCGTGATGGTACCTACTGCTCAGACAGTCGTACCTACCGCTACCGAGATTATCGTCGTATCTTTATCAGATTTTATGAGGCTGAAGCCTCCGGTTTTCACCGGCACCGACACAGCTGAGAATCCACAGTTGTTCCTCGACTGGATGGCCAGGATCTGTCGTTCGTTGATATTCTCCGATGCGAGATCGGTAGAGTTCACTAGTTTTCGTCTGGAGGGTCTTGCCCAGACTTGGTGCGAGTCTTTGGAGAGAGGTAAAGCCGCAGGTCTTCTTCCTATGACCTGGATTGAGTTCACGGCGGTTTTTCTTGCTCGTTTTCTTCCGCAGAGCGTCAGAGATGCTCGAGCTCGCAGCTTTGAGTCTTTGCGCCAGACTCCTGATATGACAGTGGCGGAGTATGATATTCAGTTCATCCAGCTATCCATTTTGTTGGGGTCAAAATTTGCACCCCAGTTGACCAAGTCAAAGTCAAGGTCAACCCCAAGTAAGCGGGCCCAAGCCCAAGCAAGTAGGCTCATGCCCAAGTCGAGCCCCGCGGCCGGCTTCCCCCATGCCGAAATAAAAAAAATTTGTAATAAATAATTTTGATGTAATTTTTTATGCATGAATGTAAGAAAATGGGCATAAAGCCAAATTTCTGTAAAGCCCATGGCTTATGTGCAAAAGAAATGAGCACATGAGACATGAAATGGGCAAAATGCCATTTTGTAAAGCCCAAGGGGCTATGTGTAATTTTGTAAGCCTATATAAGACAACATGATAATGAAATAAAGCATAACAATTCATTCTCCTCAAATTTCTAGGGTTTGTGCCTCCATCCTCACTCTCTCAAGTTCTTCCTCTTTTTTTTCATTTTCCAATTAAATCAAGAACTTAGCTCTTCTTTTTTTAAAAATTAAATAAAGTTTTACCATAAACCTACCTCCCAAGACTCCATCAAGAGAAGAAAAAGGGTCCCTTTTTTTATCATCCAAGATCTGGATCTTGGAGTTTCAAGAGAACCCATTTTAGGTTTCTTTTCAAGAGAGAAAGGAGAAAATCTTTTGGAGTTTAACTCCAAAAATAAAATTCTTTTGGAGTTGAACTCCATTTAAAATATTTTGAAGTTTAACTCCATATTTAAAATTCTTTTGGAGTTTAACTCCACAAAAATATTCTTTTGAAGTTGAACTCCATGTAATAAAAAAAAAAATTAATTTTGGAGCCCCACAGAGGAGACTCCCATCAGTGGGAGCCTTCCCCTCCCTCCTCACGTGAGGCAACGTGAGGGGGAGGGCTCCCATTAAATTGGAGCCCTTCGGCCCCGCTCACGTGGGGTCATGTGAAGGGAGGGCTCCCATTAAATGGGAGCCCTTTGGCCCCCTCACGTGAGGTCACGTGAGGGGAGGGCTCCCATTAAATGGGAGCCTCTCTCCCCCTTTATATTTTTTTTTAATTTCATTTTTCTACGTTCTTTTCCTTCTTCTAATCTTTTTTATTTTAAAAAAATTAAATAAATAAAATAAATTATAAATAATTTTTTTTTAAAAACAACATTTCTCTAAATATTTATTTATTTATTTATTTTTGCTTTTTTATATATAAAAAAAATATACATATTTTTTCTTACAAATGGAACAAAACAAAATGAACACGTCTCCATTATAATATGTTACAAAAAACACACACTCCACAACACTGCCCCCGTTGGAAAAAAATTCTGACGGGGCCCTGTCCCGCATCCCGTAAGGGGGCTTCTAGCCCCCTTGACCCCCAGCCCGCTGTTCCCGCCAAAAAAATTCTGCGCAAAAGAGCCCAAGGTATCAAATGGCAGCGATACGTTTAAGAAAATGTGAACCAGTATTTTCCGGGCTGTATTTTGACAAACTCTCGAATGTGAAAAAGATAAATTCTGATGGTATTGAAAGCATCTCGAAAAATCCTTCGATTTGATATATTATGGGCTTCATAATTCATCCGGGATCAAAAGTTATGAGCAAATATGCTATGCACGTGTAATCTAAGGAAGAAAATGCGAACCGGTATTTTCCGGGCTGCATTTTGACAAGCTCCCGAATGAGAAACAGCTAAATTCTCATGGTATTGAAAGCGTCTCGAAAAAGCCTTCGATTTGATATATTATAAGTCTCATAATTCATCCGGGATCAAAAGTTATGAGGCATCACGTGCCCACACGTGACCGGGCATCACGTGCCCACACGTGATCGGGCATCCCGTGCAGACACGTGACCATTTACAGGAAAAGCCTGTAGGCACAGAATAAAATAAATAATTGGAAATAATTAATCAGTGGGGTCACGTTCCAACACGTGATGAGCCTTTAACCCACTGAAAAGAATTAAAGGTATAATAAAATAACAAGGAAAAATCTCATTGGGGCATCACGTGCCAACACGTGACCAAGGGTCATGTGCTGATACGTGATAATTCCTGAGTTCTTTAAAACAACAGAATTAAATTCTGGTCAAATGCTTAATCAGGGGGTCACGTGCCAACACGTGATGGGTTCCTAAAGATCTATGAATTAATAGAATTAAATTCTAATTAAGAGGGAATCAAAAACCCTAACTGGAAAAATATTTTCCTAAATCTTTCCAAACAAAAAAGATGGTGCTCTGTAAAATGGAGCACCGTTGGATTAAAAATCCAATGGTGATTAAAAATCACCAATTTATGGAAAGATTCTATACAAGGAAAGATTTCCCTGAAATTTGAATAACAGATAAAAGATCTTTTGGATTAAAAATCCAATGGTGAATAAAATTCACTGAGTGATCTAAAAGATCATGTTGGTTACAAAATCAATTAAAATCTTTCAATAAAAGATTGACTAAACAAACTGATTCTTTTCTTTCTCATATAAATAGGAGCCAAGAAGAGAAGAGAAAGGATCTACTTTTTGGGGAAATATACAACAACAGAGAGAAAAAAGTGAGGAGAATTTAATTCTCAAGAGAGAAAAAGAAGATCTCTTCAGGAAAAAAACCCTAAGTGAAAAAGGGAAAGAGATCTAAGCTCCATAAAACAAAAAGAGAATTTAATTCTCAAATTAAGAGTTTAACTCTTCTGAATAAGAACTTAGTTCTTCCTTTGGTTGAAGATCTGCAGAAGCAGATCTCCCCACAAGTTGAGAATTTAATTCTCATCGGGGAGATTCTGCCATGCAGATCCAAAACCTAGAGAGAGAATTGAGTTTAGAGAATTTAATTCTCCAAAATTCATAGGAATTTAATTCCTCCAAATAATATTAGGGTTCAACACTGTATGAGAATTCAATTCCCCCCAAATTCATAGGAATTTTATTCCTCCAAGATAGAACTAGAGTTTAATCCTATATGAGAATTTAATTCTTCCACATACATAGGAATTTAATTCCTCTAAAACATAATTAGGGTTTAAACCTACAGAGAATTTAATTCTTAAAACAAGAGACTTAAAGCTCTCCATGCACATAAAGAACTTGATCACGTGGTAACACGTGACCCCCATTCTCAATGAGCAGAGAAGAAAAAACAGAACTTGGTCACGTGGCGACACGTGACCCCTATCCTCAATGATCAGAAAAGAAAGAATAAAACTAGGTCACGTGACCCCTAAACAGACTCCCCAAAATGAGAAGAGAAAAACTTGGAGGCAATGCCTCATGTGTTCCCACGTGACTCTCAAAATAAAGGGAACAAAGCCAAAGGCAGAATCGATTTTGGGCTCCCTCACGTGTCCCCACGTAACCCCTAATAAACACTTTAATAAATCAATGCATGGGTGCCCGTCATGTGCCCACACATGATGGCTGTGAAGACTTAAGTGTTTGACACCTTTGAATACTCTGAGAACAAAACAAAGGAAGACTGGTCCCCACCTTCAAAGGCCTCACATGGCCCCACGTGACCAATCCCATTTTAGTGTTTAACACTATTTTTGAAGCGTTTTGTTCTTAGTGTTTAACACTATTTTCAGTGCATCACGTGGGAACACGTGACCATAAAATATATGTTAGTGTTTAACACTATATTCAAATCAACCCTAGCCTAAATTGGCTAAGTCCTTCTAAGGCAAGACTCCCTTTTGACTGAGCCTCAAATATAACTTTGTCTTCCAAGATTGATCATCTCATATGGCATATAAGTGCCCAGCACTCAACAAAGATAAAATGTTGTCAGAACCCCTGTTTAGCAGGGCCAAATAATGGGGGGTTGAACCCAGACAAATGTTTAATGGTCTAACAAGGGGCCAATATTTCTAATCTAATTGGACTTAGCCCAAACTGGCCATAAGTCCTCAATTCAGATTTAACTGAGTCAATGTGCTCATAATCTAATTAATTGATCTTAGTTCCAAATTGGACTACAGATCCCCAAATCAACTTTGGTTCAAGGGTACATCTCTTCACTCCTTTGATATTTGTCGTTGTAATCCTTCAACGTCTTCAGAGAGGTAACGGGTCCCGACAACCACACATTTCACGGACTATGATGTCCTTAACCTTGACTGTGAGGTCTTTAAACTCACGGACTATGATGTCCTTAACCTTGACTGTGAGGTCTTTAAACTCACGGACTATGATGTCCTTAACCTCGGACTGTGGGGTCCCCTTAAACCCACGGACTATGATGTCCTTAACCTTGGACCACCATGTCCTTAAACTGGCAATCGACCGCAAAGTCCCTAAACTAAAACAATATAGCCCAAATGCTCTTTTATTGGATCTAAATGATCCTGTTAAGTAGATCTTAGTCTAAAATTAGACTAACGTATCCTTAGCAAACGTTTAAATTGATCTTAGTCTCAAATGAGACTAACGGAACCTTAAACCCAACCCCCAAACCCAAATCTAAGAAAATACGGATTTTGACTAATCCACGCCCTACGAACGACAACATAAATTAGTCTCCGTATACAATCCACGGGCAACCACAAACAAAACAAACACCCACGACACGAAGTGACCATCTGGAGAAGGAGAAAGTTGTTACCGCGATGCGGTAGCGTAATTAACTGCAGGGGCTTGCGCCTGCAGGGAAGAGGGTCCCCACAATCAAAAACCTCTCAAACGAGGGGGAATCTGACGAAGTTTGCTACATCGGCCGCATCCGTTTAAACCTTCGATACATGGTGCCATAAATCAACTTGGCATCTTCGGAGAGGTGGACGGATAGCACCTATTAGCATCTGCCCTCGAATTTCAGGCCTGACGTCCCAACGTCCCGGTCGCGTCTTTCGGCGGGGAACAGATTCTGGCACGCCCGGTGGGACCTCTTCCTCTTTCCACTCCACACTTCGTGTGTCGTGTTCGCGAACGAATATTGGTTTAATATGGTTGCCCTTGGGTTCGAGGTACTAAGATTTAGGTTTGCACTCGTGCAGAAAAAAGAACATCAATGGCCTTTAACTGCTCGAGCTGCAACTGCATCTCCCGTTCCGCCTCATCTGGAGGTGTAACCTACGGGCCCCAAGCGGCCTCCTTTTTCATAATGCCAGTGGAGCAGGTAACTCAAGCCACCACTGGGCTATTCTTCGGGACCATGCTCCCACCGATGAACTTCAACGCCCTTGTACCATTGCAAGAAGCTCCAAAGACGTCGGTCTTTGATCGGCTTGCAACTACTGCGGCCCCTCTCAACGGGTTGCCCAAATCCTGTGCCTCGGTTTTCAATAGACTGGGCTAAAGATCCAACGGGCCCATGAAGAAGCCCGCAATACCAGAAGGCGTTATCCCGAAGCAGATAGCTATTCCTACTCCTGAAGTCACCAAGGCTGCTTCTCCGGCTAAGGGGTTGGTCTTCACAAGACTAGTCGTTTCAGCTCCCACTCCGCGTGAAGTAACCAAGACCATTTCCCCTGCACGAAAATCGGCCTTCTCAAGATTGGTCATTCCCTCTCAGCGAGCATATGTCTCTGACAGACTGACGCCAACAACAGACTCTTATCAGAACATGGGGCATGGAAAAGCTGATCCAACAGCGGAGGTAATCCCAGCCGCACGACATGCTCGACGTCGCCACTGGCGCCGAGTGAAGAAAGCTGGGGGCAATTCCCCTTCCGGACTCACCCCATCAGCTCCAACGGTGGAAGTTGATGCTGTTGTTCTAACTGGGAACAGCTTTGAACCACTCAGGAGGGTGCGCAAGAACTCTCCGACAGCCGTGCTGAAAAGATCTCCTCCACTTATGGAGAATGTTACAAAGGTGAAGCCAGAGCAGCCCCCTCAGCGGCTGTCCTCTAAAATTTATAAAGTTTGGCGAAAAGTCCAAGACTCCGTGATTGATCAAGACTATCCCTTCCAACAGAAAAAGATGAAAGCGCGGCGAGAAGAGGACAATCCTGTCAAGCCACAAAAGGTGTCGTCTACCTGGGTGCCCGTTGCAACGGCCCCCTCAGCTTCGACCGCCCATAAAAGAAGGAGGTCGGAGAAGATCCTTGCGTCTTTGGCAAATCGCAAAGACACTGAATCTAAACGCCCCAAGTCTGGGGGCATGGTGGTGCACACCGTCTATATGGCATCCAAAAAAAAGGATAGCCGTATCTCCACAGGTCATCGACCGCTTACGCGATCAGTGACTAAGGCTCAGGAGCAGCAACAACAAAAGCTCCAAGAGATGTTAACAGCTATGGCCGCACTCACAGGACCGAAGCAAGCCCGGAGACATCCTCGGAGCAGCGCCGTGAGCAGGAAACTATGCCGAATTCCTTCGGAGAATGCTTGAGAGGAAAGACAAAGAGGCCGCGGAACAGGCGGACAATATAAAACAAATGGCCCTTCTATTCCAAGATATGGTGGGCATGATGATCCAGCCAGATCCCCCAGGCGAAGATCCTCCAGTAATAATTGAAGATGATAGAGGAGAGACATCAAATCCTCTGCCGGCTCTGTCAACAGCCAAAGAGGAGACAATCTCCAAAGCTGCCCTGGATAATTACATCGCTCAGCAAATACGAGTTCACCAGGCGAATGAAGCGGCTGGGCAAATTGTTAAAACTGGACGACCCTATCCGAATTGGTATGACCAAATAAAGTACCCGCCAGGATACACGATCCCAAAATTCCACGTATATAAGGGGACTGGAAATCCGCATCAGCATGTCGCTCAATTTAGGGCTCTGTGCGGCAACACCGGAGGTGACGATAAGCTACTGCTTCGCCAATTCGTTGGCAGCTTGTCGGAGATAGCATTCGAGTGGTATTCTGAACTCCTAAATGACTCTGTCAAGACATTCGCAGAGATGGAGTTACTATTCACCCAGCGTTTCGCGAGTGCTAGTGAACGCACCCCAATCACGGCATTGATCAATGCCAGAGTGAAGCCTGGAGAAACATGGGTCCAGTATGCAATACGATGGCAGAATCTATGGTTGAAGTGCGAGCAGCGCATAGAAGAAGCGCCTGCGATAAGCATGTTCGTGGGTACTCTTGACCCTCAAGCGACCATATCCCAATTCATGATGTTCTTCAAGCCGACCACCTTCCAGGCCTTGATTGACAAGCTGGCTCAAATGGACCAGATGGGCCATAGGCCTTCCTCTTCAAAGACGGAGCCTTGGAATGAAAAGGGCAAAGGGAAAGAAACCTTCGTCGCCAACGCTCGACAACAACCGAGTGGCCCGAGACGGGTTGTTCGCCAAAGCAACAAGCGGCAGTCCCTCGATGAGAAGTTGAGACGTCCTTACTTATTTCCCCAGGATAAAACAAGAAAACTGTTTGAACTGGCAGTGCGCAATGGGCTCATTACTCTACCGGAGTCGAGACACCCACCGCAACCGAACGACGTCAACGATCCTAATTACTGCCCCTACCACCGAGTATTGGGCCATCCGATCGAAGACTGCTACGTCTTCAAAAATTGGGTTGAAGACCAGTATCAACAGGGCAAGTTCGCGCTGTCCAAAAACTGGAAGGTAAATCCGCCACAACCACATGCTCTGAAAAAGATGGACATGCCGGTGGCATCGTGCTCATTCATAAAGGAAGCTCTATGGGAAGTTATTCTTTCGGAAAAAACTAAAAAAATGCTGAAAGATCTTCAAACATGTCCGGCGATCAGGTGGAAAAGCCCGCAAGAGCCGGAGATCATCGACGGGATGCTGAAACCACGCCCAACATCGAGAATTAATAGCAATGGGCAAAGCACCCAGGAACAGCCGTCACAGTCTTCGAAGAAAAAGAAAAAGACCAAAAAGCCCGTGCTGTCTAACGACAAGCGCACGGATCTGCAAAAGTATATTGACGCGCTGAAAGAATACAACCAAAGGGCGCGAACCCCAGTCATGCTTCAAGAGTTCCTCAGTCACATCCTTGAGAATGAAGATAACGAAAATGATGAGGGAGACGACTTGTCAGAAGAATCCGAAGATTATGTGGCAAGTTGCCACATGATCGCTCATTTGTCGTTAAGTAACAAAGCAGCTCACTCGGCGTTAGGAGATAACGTAGAGGAGCTAGGGGCAGGAGCAGTGCCAAAACCCTTGGATTATGTGACAAGGTCTATCAAGGAGAAACCTACTTGTTCATAAAGCATCCGGCGAAACTTCGCCTCAGAGCTACAGCGAACCGAAACGTCCCTAAACTAACGATGGACCGCAATGTCCTAAAACTTGCAACTAACCGAGACGTCTATAAACTACTACGGACCACAGCATCCCAAGGCTGACGTGGTAAAAAAGAAAAGAAAAAAAATGTATGTCCACTAGAAAAATGGGCACGGATGAAAACCCGAAAGGGCGCCGTGAGTAAAAACAGCAGGACTACCGGCGATGTTTGTGAAAATCCGAAAGGGCGCAGACTCGTAAAAATAAAAAATAAAAACAAAACAAAAAAAACGGTATGTCCATAAGCAAAATGAGCACGGATGAAAACCCGAAAGGGCGCCGTGAGTAAAAACAGCAGGACTACCAGCGAGTTTTGTGAAAACCCGAAAGGGCGCAATCTCGTTAAAAGACACTTGCAAGGTCCTCTCGGCCCTGTAAGGAGAAACCACCTGCGTAAGATCCTTTCGACTCACAAAGGAGAAATACACTTGGGAATCCTCATGATTCTTAAGGAGAAACTATGCTTACGAGATCCTCACGACTCGTAAGGAGAATTCTCCTTTGAGACCCTCATGGCTCATAGGGTTCAAAAGCCTTAAGCTACAGGGATCTGAACCTGTTCTTAAGCCATCACAACCTCCAATGCTGCCCTACAAGCGGTTCAATATTGACCCTTGTATACAATCCACGGGCATGAATGAACATTTCCCTAACAGATTCCTACCAGCGACTAGGGATATGCTCACACGGTGAACAAACACTTGTAGGTCCTCTCGACTTGCAAGGAGAAAACACTCTTGTAAGATCCTTACGACTTATAAGAGAACACACACTTAGGAATCCTCACGATTCCTAAGGAGAAAAAGCACCTATGAGATCCTCACGACTCGTAGGGAGAAACACCTTTATGAGACCCTTACGGCTTATGAAGTCAAAAACCTTAGTCGATGGGATCCTAACCCTGTTTGCTAAGCCACTTTTGTTCGACATCGACAGAGGCAAATGATGATTCGCTCCTGGCAATATCCCAATTGTAGCGATGCTGATGCCTAAATCGATATCAAATTCCAAGTCCTTTCATGGCAAATGATGATTCGCTCCTGGCAATATTCCAGTCGCAGCGATGCTGATGCTAAGATTGGCATCAGATTTCAAGTTCCACACTCGCGATAAAAATATCAGCGAGCCAAAAATGCATATGAAATAGTCGAAATGATGGGGCAACATGCAACGAAATCAGCAAGTAAAAATGTATGCATACAAAAACAGCCGAAATGATTGGGCAACTCGCAATAAAAAGCAGCGAGTAAATAAAACAAATAGCCGAAATGATTGGGCAATCGCGACTTGTACGATACAAAAAGCTGAAATGATAGAGTATCGCGGAAAGAAAACAAAAAATATACATATGAAATGAAACTTTTGCCCTACAGGTGAGATCACATCGATCTCTGTATACAATCCAGGGGCACAAACAAAAAGGGAACCATATCATCCCACCAGGCTTCATCAGATAGAGAGCCAAGTCTCGACGGCTACATCTACAGCCTGGAGACCCACAACAGCGTTCCTCCTCATTCCAGCAGGATTTAGACGCGACAATCAATCTCGGAGCCACGGCAAAGTCCCTTGTTCCAAATCTCGATGGCCATGTCTACAGCCTAGAGAACAACAATGGCGTTCCTCCTCATTCCAGCAGGATTTATGCGCGAAAATCAATCTCGGAGCCACGGCAAAGTCCCTAGTTCCAAATCTCGACGGCCATGTCTATAGCCTAGAGAACAACAATGGCGTTCATCTTCATTCCAGCAGGATTTATACGCAAAAATCAATCTCGGAGCCACGGCAAAGTCCCTAGTTCCAAGTCTCGACGGCCACATCTACAGCCTGGAGACCCACGACAGCGTTCCTCTTCATTCCAGCAGGATTCGGACGCGACATCACCAATCGGAGCCATGGCAAAGTCCTTAGTTCCAAGTCTCGACGGCCACATCTGCAGCCTGGAGACCCACGATGGCGTTCTTCCTCATTCCAGCAGGATTCAGACGCGAAAATCAATCTCGGAGCCATGGCAGAGTCCCTAGTTCCAAGTATCGACAGCCACATCTACAGCGTAGAGACCCACGACAGCGTTCCTCCTCATTCCAGCAGGATTCAGACGTGACATCACCAATCGGAGCCATGGCAAAGTCCCTAGTTCCAAGTCTCAACGGCCACATCTATAGCCTGGAGACCAACAACGGCATTCCTTCTCATTCCAGCAGGATTCGGACGCAACGTTAACAAAGCGGAGCCATGGCAAAGTCCCTAGTTCCAAGACTCTACGGTCCATAGACAACCTAGAGTCAACCAATGACCTCCCCGCCGGATCAACACTCCGTCTCGGAAACAAGTCAACCGACCTCTAGGGAAATCAGTGTCCTTGGCAAAAACCTCGATTCAGGGAAATCAGTGTCCTTGGTAAAAACCTCGATTCAGGGAAATCAACGTCTTTGACGAGAGCACCTTGATTCGCGTCGACCCGCAGAGAAATCAGTGTCTTTGCAGGAATACCTCGATTCGTCTCAACCCCAGGAAAATCAGTGTCCTTGGCAATCTCCTCGATTCAGGGAAATCAGCGTCCTTGACGAGAGCACCTTGATTCGCGTCGACCCGCAGAGAAATCAGCGTCTTTGCAGGAATACCTCGATTCGTCTCAACCCCAGGAAAATCAGTGTCCTTGGCAATCTCCTCGATTCAAGGAAATCAGCGTCCTTGATGAGAGCACCTTGATTCGCGTCGACCCGCAGAAAAATCAGCGTCTTTGCAGGAATACCTCGATTCATCTCAACCCCAGGGAAATCAGTGTCCTTGGCAACCTCCTCGATTCAGGGAAATCAGCGTCCTTGACGAGAGCACCTTGATTCGCGTCGATCCGCAGAGAAATCAGTGTCTTTGCAGGAATACCTCGATTCGTCTCAACCCCAGGGAAATCAGTGTCCTTGGCAAAACCTCGATTCGCGCAGAGAAATCAGCGTCTTTGCAGGAATACCTCGATTCGTCTCAACCCCAGGGAAATCAGTGTCCTTGGCAACCTCCTCGATTCAGGGAAATCAGCGTCCTTGACGAGAGCACCACAATTCGCGTCGACCCGCAGAGAAATCAGTGTCTTTACAGGAATAGCTCGATTCGTCTAAACCCCAGGGAAATCAGTGTCCATGGCAAAAATCTCGATTCAGGGAAATCAGCGTCCTTGACGAGAGCATCTCGATTCGCGTCGACCCGCAAGGAAATCAGTGTCTTTACAGGAATATCTCGATTCGTCTCAACCCCAGGGAAATCAGTGTCCTTGGCAACCTCCTCGATTCAGGAAAATCAGCGTCCTTGACGAGAACATCTCGATTCGCATCGACCCGCAAGGAAATCAGTGTCTTTGCAGGAATACCTCGATTCGTCTCAACCCCCGAGGAAATCAGTGTCCTTGGAAAAATACCTCGATTCAGGGAAATCAGCGTCCTTAACGAGAGCATCTCGATTCGCGTCGACCCGCAGAGAAATCAGTGTCTTTGCAGAAATACCTCGATTCGTCTCAACCCCCGAGGAAATCAGTGTCCTTGGCAAAATACCTCGATTCAGGGAAATCAGCGTCCTTGACGAGAGCATCTCGATTCACGTCGACCCGCAAGGAAATCAGTGTCTTTGCAGGAATACGTCGATTTGTCTCAATTCCGAGGAAATCGGTGTCCTTGGCAAATACCTCGATTCAGGGAAATCAGCGTCCTTGACGAGAACATCTCAATTCACGTCGACCCGTAAGGAAATCAGTGTCATTGCAGGAATACCTCGATTCGTCTCAATCCCTGAGGAAATCGGTGTCCTTGGAAAAATACCTCGATTCAAGGAAATCAGCGTCCTTGACGAGAGCATCTCGATTCGCGTTGACCTGCAAGGAAATCAGTGTCTTTGCAGGAATACCTCGATTCGTCTCAACTCCGAGGAAATCAGTGTCCTTGGAAAAACCTCGATTCAGGGAAATCAGCGTCCTTGACGAGAGCACCTCGATTCGCGTCGGCCCGCAGAGAAATCAATGTCTTTGCAGGAATATCTCGATTCGTTTCGACTCCAGGGAAATCAGTGTCCTTGGCAAAAACCTCGATTCAGGGAAATCAGCGTCCTTGACGAGAACATCTCGATTCGCGCCGACCCGCAGAGAAATCAGTGTCTCTGTAGGAATATACGACGTCAGCAAAGCGGAGCCACGGCAAAGTTCCCAGTTCCATGACTCGGCGGTGCACAGACAAACCAAAGTCAACACTCGACCTCCCTGTTGAAGCAATGCTTTGACTCGGGAGTAGGTCAACTCATCAATCACTTACGAGTCCTCTCGACTTGTAAGGAAGAAAATTCTCTTGTGAGATCCTTACGACTCTCAAGAGAAAACACACTTAAGAATCCTCACAATTCCTAAGGAGAAAATACACCTATGAGATCCTCTCGACTCGTAGGGAGAAAAAAATCTTTATGAGACCCTCACGGCTCATAAAGTTGAAAAGTCTTAGGCAGCAGATCTGAACATGTTTCCTAAGCAATCGCATCTTATCTCGATTCAGGGAAATCAGCGTCCTCGGCGAGAACCTCTTGATTCATTTCGACCTGCAAGGAAATCAGTGTCTTTGCGAGAATCTCTCGATTCGTCTCAACTTGCGGGGAAATTAGTGTCCCTGTGCATAAAGAAAATTCTCTTGTGAGATCCTTACGATTCTCAGGAGAAAACGCACTTAGGAGTCCTCACGTCTCGTAAGGAGAAAAAACACCTACGAGATCCTCACGACTCATAGGGAGAAAAGCCTTTGTGAGACCCTCACGGCTCATAAAGTTGGAAAGTCTTAGGCAACAGATCCTAACCCTGTTTCCTAAGCCATCGCTATCTTATAAAGAGTTCAAGATGAACTGTTATCTACCATCTATGGACCACACATGCCAAAACTACATGCCACTGAAATGGAGAAGTTACTCATGAGCATATAAACTACTTCACGCCAGAGTAAAACATAAATAAATAGAAGGGTGCGGCTCATGGAGCTGAGGATTTGGAACTATGTCCCTTAAGAGTCGAGATTTGAGTCAATGATTAATGACGACGCTTGTGTCCGCTCGATATCTTCTCAAATCAAGATTCTGAAAATTATATACCAACCCGAAACAAGTCATACACTATGAATTACTCTGCACTAGTTCACCCACATATATACTTACGTGGGCAAAGTAGTAGGGAGCATTTGTTCCCGACAAAAAATTTCTGCGCAAAAGAGCCCAAGGTATCAAATGGCAGCGATACGTTTAAGAAAATGTGAACCAGTATTTTCCGGGCTGTATTTTGACAAACTCCAGAATGTGAAACAGCTAAATTCTGATGGTATCGAAAGAGTCTCGAAAAAGTATTCGATTTGATATATTATGGGCTTCATAATTCATCTGGGATCAAAGGTTATGAGCAAATATGCTATGCACGTGTAATCTAAGGAAGAATATGCGAATCAGTATTTTCCGGGCTGCATTTTGACAAGCTCCCGAATGAGAAACAGCTAAATTCTCATGGTATTGAAAGCGTCTCGAAAAAGTCTTCGATTTGATATATTATGGGTCTCATAATTCATTCGGCATCAAAAGTTATGGGCATCACGTGCTCACACATGACCGGGCATCACGTGCCCACACGTGACCGGGCATCATGTGCCCACATGTGACCGCGCATCATGTGCCCACACGTGATCGGGCATCCCGTGCAGACACGTGACCATTTATAGGCAAAGCCTGTAGGTACTGAATAAAATAAATAATTGGAAATAATTAATCAGTGGGGTCACGTGCCAACACGTGATGGGCATTTAAACCCACTGAAAAGAATTAAAGGTATAATAAAATAACAAGGAAAAATCCCAATGGGGCATCACGTGACCAAGGGTCACGTGCTGACACGTGATAATTCTTGAGTTCTTTAAAACAACAGAATTAAATTCTGGTCAAATGCTTAATCAGGGGGTCACGTGCCAACACGTGATGGGTTCCTAAAGATCTATGAATTAATAGAATTAAATTCTAATTAAGAGGGAATCAAAAACCCTAACCGGAAAAATATTTTCCTAAATCTTTCCAAACAAAAAAGATGGTGCTCTGTAAAATGGAGCACCGTTGGATTAAAAATCCAATGGTGATTAAAAATCACCAATTTATGGAAAGATTCTATACAAGGAAAGATTTCCCTGAAATTTGAATAACAGATAAAAGATCTTTTGGATTAAAAATCCAATGGTGAATAAAATTCACTGAGTGATCTAAAAGATCATGTTGGTTACAAAATCAATTAAAATCTTTCAATGAAAGATTGACTAAACAAACTGATTCTTTTCTTTCTCCTATAAATAGGAGCCAAGAAGATAAGAGAAAGGATCTACTTTTTGGGGATATATACAACAACAGAGAGAAAAAAGTGAGGAGAATTTAATTCTCAAGAGAGAAAAAGAAGATCTCTTCAGGAAAAAAAAACCTAGGTGAAAAAGGGAAAGAGATCTAAGCTCCATAAAACAAAAAGAGAATTTAATTCTCAAATTAAGAGTTTAACTCTTCTGAATAAAAACTTAGTTCTTCCTTTGGTTAAAGATCTGCAGAAGCAGATCTCCCCACAAGTTGAGAATTTAATTCTCATCGGGGAGATTCTGCCATGCAGATCCAAAATAAAGAGGGAGAATTGAGTTTAGAGAATTTAATTCTCCCAAATTCATAGGAATTTAATTCCTCCAAATAAAATTAGTGTTCAACCCTGCATGAGAATTCAATTCTCCCCAAATTCATAGGAATTTAATTCCTCCAAGACAGAACTAGGGTTTAACCCTATATGAGAATTTAATTCTTCCACATACATAGGAATTTAATTCCTCTAAAACATAATTAGGGTTTAACCCTACAGAGAATTTAATTCTTAAAACAATAGACTTAAAGCTCTCCATGCACATAAAGAACTTGATCATGTGGTAACACGTGACCCCCATTCTCAATGAGCAGAGAAGAAAAAACAGAACTCGGTCGCGTGGTGACACGTGACCCCTATCCTCAATGATCAGAAAAGATAGAATAAAACTAGGTCACGTGCCCCCACGTGACCCCTAAACAGACTCCCCAAAATGAGAAGAGAAAAACTTGGAGGCAATGCCTCACGTGTTCCCACGTGACTCTCAAAATAAAGGGAACAAAGCCAAAGGCAGAATCGATTTTAGGCCCTCTCACGTGTCCCCACGTGACCCCTTATAAACACTTTAATAAATCAATGCATGGGTGCCCGTCACGTGCCCACACGTGATGGCTGTGAAGACTTAAGTGTTTGACACCTTTGAATACTCTGAGAACAAAACAAAGGAAGACTGGTCCCCACCTTCAGAGGCCTCACATGGCCCCACGTGACCAATCCCATTTTAGTGTTTAACACTATTTTTGAAGCGTTTTGTTCTTAGTGTTTAACACTATTTTCAGCGCATCACGTGGGAACACGTGACCATAAAATATATGTTAGTGTTTAACACTATTTTCAGCGCATCACGTGGGAACACGTGACCATAAAATATATGTTAGTGTTTAACACTATATTCAAATCAACCCTAGCCTAAATTGGCTAAGTCCTTCTGAGACAAGACTCCCCTTTGACTGAGCCTCAAATATACCCTTGTCTTCCAAGATTGATCATCTCATATGGCATATGAGTGCCCAGCACTCAACAAAGATAAAATGTTGTCAGAACCCCTGTTTAGCAGTGCCAAATAATGGGGGTTGAACCCAGACAAATGTTTAATGGTCTAACAAGGGGCCAATATTTCTAATCTAATTGGACTTAGCCCAAACTGGCCATAAGTCCTCAATTCAGATTTAACTGAGCCAATGTGCTCATGATCTAATTAATTGATCTTAGTTTCAAATTGGACTACAGATCCCCAAATCAACTTTGGTTCAAGGGTACATCTCTTCACTCCTTTGATATTTGTCGTTGTAATCTTCAACGTCTTCAGAGAGGTAACGGGTCCCGACAACCACACATTTCACGGACTATGATGTCCTTAACCTTGACTTTGAGGTCTTTAAACTTACGGACTATGATATCCTTAACCTTGACTGTGAGGTCTTTAAACTCACGAACTATGATGTCCTTAACCTCGGACTGTGGGGTCCTCTTAAACCCATGGACTATGATGTTCTTAACCTTGGACCACCATGTCCTTAAACTGGCAATCGACCGCAAAGTCCCTAAACTAAAACAATATAGCCCAAATGCTCTTTTGTTAGATCTAAATGATCCTATTAAGTAGATCTTAGTCTAAAATTAGACTAACGTATCCTTAACAAACGTTTAAGTTGATCTTAGTTTCAAATGAGACTAATGTATCCTTAAACCCAACCCCCAAACCCAAATCTAAGAAAATACGGATTTGGACTAATCCACGCCCTACGGGCGACAACATAAATTAGTCTCCGTATACAATCCACGGGCAACCACAAACAAAACAAACACCCACGACACGAAGTGACCATTTGGAGAAGGAGAAAGTTGTTACCGCGATGCGGTAGCGTAATTAACTGCAGGGGCTTGCGCCTGCAGGGAAGAGCGTCCCCACAATCAAAACCCCCTCAAACGAGGGGGAATCTGACGAAGTCTGCTACATCGGCCGCATCCGTTTAAACCTTCGATACATGGTGCCATAAATCAACTTGACATCTTCGGAGAGGTGGACGGATAGCACCTATTAGCATCTGCCCTCAAATTTCCCGGTCACGTCTTTCGGCGGGGAACACCCGCTATCCGGGTAGCGGGACCCTCGTAAAAACTCTGCGATGCCCCCGATATATCCAAAACCCCTTTAAAACACGACACTGCTCATTGAGTTCGCATGACCTGTTTGACCCGTCAATCGGAGGTTCTCTCGCTCCAAAGGCGGGGGTAATTAACGGCAGCTTAGTCCGCGGCTGCCGGAGATTCGGATCTCCACAATCAATAAACCCCAGCCTATCCCAGGAAGGGGGAATCTGTAATGTGCCTGACAAGCGCGCGCATTCCCATCTCAATGGGGTGACAAAAAACACCCTACACGTTTATGCTCCATATTTGGTGGATACTGAAGAGAAGCGCGTCAAAAGATTTGTACGAGGCTTGGTTACCCAGTTTTCCTCTCTATTGGCGCCCAGTATTTTGATACGTATGCAGTCATGATGGACGCAACCCTACTAGTAAAGGAGTGTATTTCCGAGACTTTGGTCGTTTCGGGACCGAAGCGGATTCATATTGATGTATCCACCCAGAGGCGGATAGGTAGACGCCGCGACAGACCCCTCCAAGCCGTGGTGATAGCAGAGGCTTGAGACGAGGCCAGTTATATAGCTCTTACCCACAGGGTCAGCAGCCACCGTCTGGATGTTTCCAGTATGGGGGTCAGTATCATCGCGTCAGGGATTGTACTGAGGCGCGTCATGGCGAGGCAGCAATTCCACATGTTACCTTACCACCTTCTCCACCTCAGAGAGCATTGCCCCTTACGCCCGTTGTTGCTTAACGCCGGACCTATGCTCAGAGAAGCCGTGGTTGCGGTGGTTTTGTTCAGAGGACGCGGTGGCAGAGGCGGAGGATGGCCGGAAGACGGTTGAGGGCAGGCCCGAGTTTTTGCGTTGACTTCTTAGGATGCGCAGGCGTCAAATGCAGTGGTGATAGGTACCCTTTCAGTGTGTTCTTTCGATACGCATGTTTTATTTGATTCGGGATCTACGCACTCGTATGTTTCCACACACTTCATACCAAGGTTGGGCCGAGATTCGTCCTTGTTAGATCTGCCGCTTGTCGTGATTACTCCCATTGGTGAGTCTTTTGTTGCGCGACATGTGTTTCGGTCGTACGCTGTTCGTATTGGAGATAGAGATTCATCTGTCGATTTGATCCTTCTTGATATGTTGGACTTTAACGTTCTCCTTAGCATGGATTGGTTAGCTACTTGCTATGCGTCTGTGGACTGCCGTGAGAAGGCAGTTAGTTTTTGTTTTCCGGACGAGTCAGTTCTTATTATGCAGGGGGACCGTAGTGTCACCCCTCACAGTTTGATGCCATTTGCGCTAGCCGGATCTTGAGGAAAGGATGTCGGAGATTCTTAGCCTTTATTCGTGATACTGGAGTCACACCAGATCCGTTAGACCAGCTTCCTATTGTGAGAGAATTTCCCAACGTATTTCCCGATGAGTTACCTGGATTGCCGCCAGAGCGCGATATCGAGTTTTGCATTGATTTGATTCCCGGCACAGGGCCGATTTCTATATCGCCTTATCGGATGGCCCGGGGGAGCTTAAAAAGCTTGAAGATCAGTAGCAAGAGTTGCTTGATAGGGGACTTGTTCGTTCGAGTGTTTTGCCTTGGGGAGCTCCTGTTCTCTTCGTCAAGAAGAAGGACGGCAATATGAGATTGTGCATTGATTATCATCAATTGAACTGAGTTACGGTGCGGAATAGGTATCCTTTACCTTGCATTGATAATTTGTTTGATCAGCTCCAGGGTGCGGGACATTTTTCCAAGATTGATTTGAGGTCGGGTTATTATCAGTTGCGGGTTTGGAATGATGACATTCCGAAAACCGCTTTTCGTACGTGCTACGGGCATTATGAGTTCTTGGTGATGTCGTTCGGACTCACCAATGCCCCAGCAGCGTTCATGGATTTGATGAACCGGATTTTCAGCCCGTTCCTCGACCAGTTCATTATTGTGTTTATTGATGACATTCTGGCCTACTCCATATGTCGAGAGGAGCATGAGCAGCACTTGAGAATTACCTTGCAGACATTGAGAGAGCACCAACTGTTTGCTAAATTCTTGAAGTGTGCATTCTGGATTGATAGTCTTGACTTCTTGGGTTATGTGGTTACGGGAGACGGTATACAAGTGGACCCGAAGAAGATCGAGGCCGTACAGTTTTGGCCCAGACCATTATCAGTGACAGAGGTCTGCAGCTTCTTGGGCTTAGCCGATTATTACCGCCGTTTCATGTAGGATTTCTCGAGTATCACTGCACCGCTGACCGGACTGACCCGGAAGGAAGTTCCTTTTCTTTAGACTGAGGCATGTGAGCAGAGTTTCCAGCAGTTGAAGACTCGTTTGACGACTGCACCAGTTCTATCTTTGCCTTCAGGATCAGGTGACTATGTCGTTTATTGTGATGCTTCTCGAGTGGGGATGGGTTGTATGTTGATGCAGCATGACAGAGTTATCGCTTATGCTTCTCGGCAGTTGAAGAAGCACGAGCAGAACTATCCCAATAATGATCTTGAGATGGCTACGGTGGTCTTTGCGCTCAAAATTTGGAGACACTACTTGTACGGAGAGTCGTGTCAGATCTTCACGGACCACAAGAGCTTAAAGTACATCTTCCAGCAGCGGGATCTGAATTTGAGGCAGCGCCGTTAGATGGAAGTTGTGAAGGATTATGATTGTGAAATCCTTTATCACTCGGGCAAGGCGAATGTGGTAGCCGATGCTTTGAATCGTAGGCCTGGAGGTAGCTTGTTCCATTTGAGAGCAGTTCAGAGACAGTCTTCTACAGATTGGCAGATCTTATGCGACAGTAGAGTACAGTTCGTGTTCACTTCCGCTGGATGGCAGCTTGCTCATGTCCGCGCCCGTCCACTTCTACTTGATCGTATCCATGAGGCGTAGCCCGACGATACTCGTTTGTCTGATATTTTGGAGCATGTTCGGCAGGGTAGAGATTCGGAGTTTGTGATTGATGACCAGGGTGTGCTACGTCTTGGGACTCATCTGTGTGTACCAGATTCCGAGGGGCTGAGACGCGAGATCCTAGTGCAGGCACATCAGTCAGCATACAGTGTTCATCCAGGTTCCACCAAGATGTATCGTGATTTGAGAGATATCTACTAGTGGGAAGGGATGAAGAGAGATGTTTCGGATTTCATTTCGAGGTGCCTGACTTGTCAGCAAGTCAAGGCTGAGCATCAGAGACCGGCAGGAGAGTTGCAGCCTTTGCCCATTCCGAAGTGGAAATGGGAGCAAATCTCCATGGATTTCGTTGTGGGTCTACCCAGGTCCAGTCGAGAGTATGAATCCATTTAGGTGATTGTTGACCGGTTGACGAAAGCGGCTAACTTTCTTCCAGCGAAGACCACTTTTGGATTTGCTCAGTATGCTCAGCTGTACATTGATGATATTGTACGTTTGCACGGCGTTCCTACATGCATTGTATCCGATAGAGGCACCCAGTTTACCAGTCATCTTTAGAAGAAACTTCAGGAAGCTTTGGGTACTCGATTGAGTTTTAACACCGCTTTCCATCCGCAGACCGATGATCAGTCAGAGCGGACTATACAAACTCTCGAGGATATGCTTCATGCGTGCGTGCTTGATTTTGGTGGCAGTTAGGATCGTCACTTGCCTTTGATAAAGTTCTCCTACAATAACAGTTTTTAGGAGATGATTCACATGGCATCTTTTGAGGCTTTGTATGGGAGAAAGTGTCGATCGCCAGCCTGTTGGACCGAACTCAGCGAGAGCAGTATTTTGGGACCACGGCTAGTTCAAGAGACTACAGATAAGATCCGATTGATTCAGGACAGGATGAGAGCAGCCCAGTGCAGACAGAAGTCTTATGCCGACCGTCGTCGTCGCAGACTTGAGTTCACAGTGGGTGATCATGTATTCCTATGGATTTCTCCGATGAAAGACGTGATGAGATTTGGGAAGAAAAGAAAGCTTAGTCCCAAATTTATGGGTCTTTTTGAGATCCTTGAGCGGGTTAGTACCGTTACCTATCATTTGGCACTTCCGCCTAGTTTTCCGGATGTTCACCCCGTATTTCATGTATCGATACTTCGCAAGTATCTTCATGACCCTTCTCACATGATTCAGCACCAGACTGTCTAGCTGGAACGCAATCTTTCTTTCACCGAGCAACCGGTAGTTATATTGGATCGGCGGGTGAAGAAACTTCGGTCAAAGGTCTTACCATCTATGAAAGTTCTTTAGCGTAGCCCAAATAGCGAAGAGGTCATATGGGAAGCCGAGAGCGAGATGCGGAAGAAATTCCCTCACTTCTTCGAAGGTATACATAGTATGATTTTTAAATTCGGGGACCGAATTTCTTTAAGGGGGAGATTGTAACACCTTAGAATACGATTAGAGTTAATTAAGCGTTATAATGCGGGTTTTTAATAAAATTTAATCAAAAATTGTTTTCACATATTTTATTATAATTAATTAATATTTTATTTAATTATTTTTGTACTTGCACACACATATGCATGTTAATCTAGGGTTAAGTTTGTGTTAACCATGTTTTGTTAGCATGGCACCTTAACACACACACACACACACACACACACACACACATATATATATATTAAGTATAAGAGTTTTTATTTTTAATGAGAAAAGAAAGAGAAAAGATTGAATGATGAGGCATGGAGCAGGTGGGACAGGCATGGGAAGCATTAAATGAGGTGAGAGAGTGAGAGCATGGCTCTCAAAAGCCAAGTCTCATCTCACACGCTCTCACCCTCTCATTTCTCCACAAACACTCACATTCTCTCTCATTTTCTTCTTCTCCCCCTCCTTCACCAAAACTCACCTCTTGAAAACATTTTTCCCAATAAACCTTAAGCCTAAACCTTCATCAAATACCACTAAACCCTTCACAAATCATGCTTAAGCCTCTTGTGATGACTTGGAGCTTGGAAAGCTAGGTTTTTTCCCAAGTTGTGGTGAGGTAATGATCCTTAACTGTTAATTAGGATCTAAGAAAGTTTTTTTGATAATTAGTTTCAGTTTAAAACCTTAAAGTTCTAGTTTTGTGCAATATATCATATTTTTAGCTAGTTTAGTGTCTCTATTGAATATGCTGTCGTTAGGGTGATCTCTAATTAAATCAAAAAATACAGTAGATTGGTGTTTGAGTTTTGAGTGTACCCTAGAAACCCGGACCCCACCCCTCACCTTAGGCCTGGCGAGATTCCTCATATGGCCGGCGCCGTCGGTTTTCTGGAGGACCGAGTGTGTGGGTAGCTCTCTGTAGGGTATTTATGGTATTTGGTACACTTTGTTTTTCCTATTTTGTCTGTAGGCAAAATCTGGAATCGTTTAGCTAATTCTAGCGTTTCGATATCGTGCGATACGGATTATCCGATTTTGTTTAAGTGTTTCGTGTAGCTTGCAGCCATAGGTTTGGTTTAGGGTGTCGCTGCACACGTTAGCCGCTAAGCTAACACTTGGTAGCTTATGGGAGTCGATTCGTTAGTTTGGCATTGTTTCCGTGTGTTATCGGAAAGTTGCTAATTTCACTTGTTTTGATTTGTGTGATATTAGGATCGATTGCAGGGACTTCGGAAGCTGCTAGGAAAGGGAAAGAGGTGATTGGATTCACCTAGCTCGAGATCGTCCGGTGAGTAGATTTAACATCTACGGGGGAATCGCCTGTATAGCGTTATGTGTCGAAGGATAGATTCAGTGATATAACCAGAATCGCCTGTATGGCGTTAAGCGTCGAAGGCTAGATTCAGTGATATAACCATATGCCTATATGTATGTGTGTGTGTGTGTGTGTTGATCGTGCATGAGTATCATTTTGCACATCCTATTACCTGTTGTACATGGATATAGTATTATTGGACACTGCACCATTACTAACGGTTCATGTTGCACGAGCACCGAATTGTATGTCACATGTTTACCGCCGAAAACAGAGACGAAACCGCGTAGCTCATCTTGCCTGAATTTGGGGGCAGATGCTATTTGGATTTACCCGTCTACCTCTCCGAAAATACCAAGTTGATTTATGGCACCGTGTATCGGAGGTTTAGACGGATGCGGCCGATGTAGCAGACTTCTTCAGATTCCCCCTCGCATGAGGGGTTTTTGATTGTGGGGACGCTCTTCCCTGCAGGCGCAAGCCCCTGCAGTTAATTACGCTACCGCATCGCGGTAACAACTTTCTTCTTCTCCAGAATTTCACTTCGTGTCGTGTGTGTTTGTTTTGTTTGTGGTTGCCCGTGGATTGTATACGGAGACTGAGTAATGTCGTCGCCCGTAGGACGTGGATTAGTCCAAATCCGTATTTACTTAGATTTGGGTTTGGTGTTTTTAGTTTAAGGATGCATTAGTCGCGTTACGGCTAAGATCAACTTAAACGTTCGTTAAGGATACGTTAATCCTGTTTTGAGACTAAGATCAACTTAACGGGACCGTTTAGATCCGGCAAAAGAGCATTTGGGGGCTCTATTGCTCCAGTTTAGGGACGTAGTGGTCCAAGTTCCAGTTTAGGGACGTAGTGGTCCGTATTCCAGTTTAGGGACGTGGTGGTCTATGTTCCGGTTTACGGACGTGGTGGTCCGACATTAGTTTAGGGACGTCTCGGTCCAATATTGGTTTTAAGGACGTTTCGGTCCAATATTAGTTTAAGGACGTTTCGGTCCACGAGTTTAAGGACCCCGCAGTCCATATACGTGTGGTCGTTGGGACCCGTCACCTCTCTGACGTCGTTGAAGGATTACAACGACAGGTGTCAGAGGAGTTCGGAGATGTACCCTCGAACAGGTAGTAAATTTTATTTTTATTTGGGGTCTACCCATAAAGGATGCAGAGCATCAATTTGCTTTAGGCTCTGCCCATTTATAAATGATGCAGAGCATCAATTTTACTTGGGCTCTGCCCTTTTTATTGCTTTGCAATTTATTTTGGCCTGCTAGGTCTTTTTGATTTGGGCCTGGCCCTTCAGGAAAAGAAATGCATTGCATTTGTCATTTGTCAGGCGATTTGCGCCAATTACTGAGCGCAAGCGCTTGTGGTGAGGACACGTGTCATGCTCTGGTGAGCGCAAGCGCAACGGCGCAGTGCGCTGCGCTGTTGCGCTGCTGACACGTGGCGCGCTCTGGTGAGTTGCGCCAATTCCAGAGAGCAAAGCTCTATTTCAAGAGAGTGTAGCACAAGTTGTTCTGTAGCTGACACGTGGCGCTCTCTCAAGAGCGCAACAGCGCAGTTTGGAAGTGCAAAGCACTAAGAATCTTTTAGATTCAAGAATAGAAGTGCAGAGCACTATTTGATTTCTTGATCTAATTTAGATCGAAGAAAAATAAGTTTTTCTTTTTGTTTCAAGAACCAGAGGTTCATAAAAGTGCAAAGCACTATTTTTATTTTGTTGTTTTCTTGTTTTTAAAGAACCAGTGGTTCATGAGAAGTGCAAAGCACTGTTTATTATGTGAAGAACATTGATCTGGTTTTCAGATCAATAATTTATTAAAAGAGATTTCTTTTCTCTCGTGAAGGTTTTTACCTTTTTCTTTGAAATTTTCTCAGAATTCTCTTTCTGTTTGAAGCTCTTGACTTTTTTCAAGAAAATGTTGATGCCCTTGAATTGAGGTCTGGGGTCTCTTTTATAGTGCCCATAAATTAGTTAATTTTGTTGAAGAGATCTTTCTCTGAGTGATTTGGGGAATTTTCCCCACCGTTGGATCTTTGATCCAAAGGCCTCTGTCTTACAGAAGAAAATCTTCTTGTTTTAACAAGAACAGAAAGATTTCTTTGAAATCTTAATTATGTTTGGCGCAGATGCCCCAGCGCGTGACACGTGTCGCGCAACGCACAGCGCAGCGCAACTGCGCTAGCGCAACTGCGCTGACACGTGTCGCGCAGCGCAACTGCGCTAGCGCATCTGCGCTGACACGTGTCGCGCAGCACAGCGCTTGCGCAACTGCGCTAGCGCATCTGCGCTGACACGTGTCGCGCAGCACAGCGCTTGCGCAACTGAAGCGTTGCTTCATTTAATTTTGTTTTAAAAATAGAGATTTGCTCTGATTGGGTGCGTTGTTTTGGGCGCTGCGCTGATGCGTCTGCGCCTGCCACGTGGCGTGTTGCGCAGCGCAAATGATCTGAAGCGTTGCTTCATTTATTAAATTTTAAATTTTCAAAGCAGAGCTTTGCTCTGATTGGGGGAAGATGAGGCGTTGCTTCATCTCCCGCTTCGGAATTTGAACAGAGCTTTGCTCTGATTGGGGTAAACAAATGCCCTCCCACCGTTGCGCTTACGTGGCCCCAAACGTGACCGCAACGGTGGCGGAATTCCAACCGCCGTGACAACTTTTGGAAGTCGAAGAGGCACTTGATGCCTATAAATAGGACCTTTGGTCCCCCACAGATGTTTATCATCTTTCAGATTTTTATTTTCAAAAAACTTCAGAGCTTTGCTCTTACCTTCAAGAACTCCAGAGCTTTGCTCTCCTTTCCAAAGTTTTTAGAAAAACATTAGGTAAAATTGATTCTTAGATTAAATTAACTTTTATTAATCTTAACCAGCAGAGCTTTGCTCTCATAGATCTTCTGATCTAAAGAGATCCCCATTGGGGTTTCACTAGCAGAGCTTTGCTCATTTTCAAAGTTAGAAACTTTAGGTAAAATTAATGTAAATCAAATTAATTTAAATTAATCTCAGTCAAAGAGCTTTGCTCTCACAGATCTTTTGATCTAAAGAGATCCCCATTGGGGTTTCATTGAGCTTTTGTTCATGGGTTTTAATCCCTGAACAGAGCTCTGCTCTCTCGGAATTTAGCCCTCTATGTATATTATTTTTCTTCTATCGCTAATCTTCCTGTGGTATTTCCTCCAGGCATAATGGCGGTGCATCTATACAGTTTGCACGAGTTCATCACCTATGACGATATCCGCGCACAGGGTCGTCAAAAAAACCAGAAGTTTACAGACGCTCAATGTGTAGAGGTCATGGGTCGTCTGAACGCAAGCGGTGGTTGGCTGCTACCTCGTCGTTCGGCTCTTTTGAAAGTCATGCTGGGAGCAATATGGAGAGCACTTCCAGGTCTTCATGAGGCCCTACCGCTCAATGCGCTGGATGATGCCGAAGACAAGGTGCATTCAGTTTACCTGACGGGGCTGATCTCGAAGAAACGGCGGGACAGCCTCATTGACATCCTACATCAAATCTTCCAGCAGACGACGATAGTTGCTGCTTATCGAAGGCCGGGAGGGCTTGCCGAGGATCTTGACACAGAGGAGCGCGAGAGGCTGCGCATAAGAATAATTAGAAAGGCCAGAAGAACTCTGGATGGCCTTACTTTTGAATTCCTTAATCCGTGCCCCGGATCTGAGGTTATACCGTTGTAATAATTTGAATAATGTTTCTTATTCATTGCTCTTGTGATTGTAAGAATTTTTAGCAATATGAATGGAAACGCTTTTTTTTCGGCTTGTCTTATTTCTCATCCCGAGTCTTTTGCCCATGCATAAATGAATGCGTCTCGAACGCCTTATCAAATATAAATCGGATGTTCTTTCTGTCATTTTCTTCTTTCTTTTATTGTTAGCAGGCTGTCTTAATAACCATGGTTGACGGATGTTTAGAACGAGTATTCTGACTTTCTTAATAAATAGCTATGTCTTAGGCCGCAGGTTCAGATCTGCTGCCTAAGACTTTTCAACTCTATGAGCCGTGAGGGTCTCATAGAGACTTTTCTCCCTACGGATCGAGAGGATCTCATAGGTGGATTTTCTCCTTAGGAATCGTGTGAATTCCTAAGTGTGTTTTCTCTTACAAGTCGTAAGGATCATATAAGAGAATTTTTCCCTCTTACGAGTCGAGAGGGCCCGTAAGCGGTTATTTCCCTCCTTGTCGAGATTCGACTTTGGAGAGTGAGACCCGTGAATAGTATGCAAGACATCTTTTTGGATCGACTTGCAGGGTCCCATTGTTCGGGAAGCAAGCTTTTTGATTCCTGCTGCCTGGGGCTTCATCTTGCAATTTGAGACGAATCGGGAATTTCCCGCGGAGACACTGGTTTCTCTGCGAGCCGACGCGAATCAGGAGGCTCTCGTCAAGGAGTGTTTGTATCCGTGAGTCGAGGAATTTGCTAGGGATTATTTGTTTCCCTAGCGCCAAGGATTATTTGTTTCCTTGGGGTTTGAAACGAGTCGAGAATTTCCCACGGAGGCACTGGTTGCTCTACGAGTCGACGCGAATCAGGAGGCTCTCGTCAAGGAGTGTTTGTATCTGTGAGTCGAGGAATTTTCTAGGGATTATTTGTTTCCCTAGCGCCAAGGATTATTTGTTTCCTTAGGGTTTGAAACGAGTCGAGGATGTCCCACGGAGGCACTGGTGGCTCTGCGAGTCGACGCGGATCAGGAGGCTCTCGTCAAGGAGTGTTTGTATCCGTGAGTCGAGGAATTTGCTAGGGATTATTTGTTTCCCAAGCGCCAAGGATTATTTGTTTCCTTGGGGTTTGAAACGAGTCGAGAATTTCCCACGGAGGTACTGGTTGCTCTGCGAGTCGACGCGGATCAGGAGGCTCTCGTCAAGGAGTGTTTGTATCCGTGAGTCGAGGAATTTGCTAGGGATTATTTGTTTCCCAAGCGCCAAGGATTATTTGTTTCCTTGGGGTTTGAAACGAGTCGAGAATTTCCCACGGAGGCACTGGTTGCTCTGCGAGTCGACGCGGATCAGGAGGCTCTCGTCAAGGAGTGTTTGTATCCGTGAGTCGAGGAATTTGCTAGGGATTATTTGTTTCCCAAGCGCCAAGGATTATTTGTTTCCTTGGGGTTTGAAACGAGTCGAGAATTTCCCACGGAGGCACTGGTGGCTCTGCGAGTCGACGCGGATCAGGAGGCTCTCGTCAAGGAGTGTTTGTATCCGTGAGTCGAGGAGTTTGCTGAAGACACTGATTTCTTCGGCGTTGGGACGAACTGTTGAGATTTGACTTCATTTTCTGGCGAAGCCTGCTGGGAAAGTATGGTTCCCTCTTCGTTTGCGCCCTTGGATTGTATACAGGAATCGATGTGATCTTAACTGTAGGGCCAAAGCTTTATCATCATTTTTTTTGTTTTATCTCCGCGATGCTCTATCATTTCAGCTTTTATATCGCGAAGGTCGCGATTGCCCAATCATTTCGGCTATTTTTCGCGGTGCCCAATCATTTCGGCTATTTATTTTGTTTTTACTCGCTGCTTTTTATTGCGAGTTGCCAAAACATTTCGGCTATTTATTTTATTTTTACTCGCTGCTTTTTATTGCGAGTTGCCCAATCATTTCGGCTATTTCGTATGCATGTGCGGCTTACTGGCCTTTCGCCGTAAACTTGAAATTAGACATCGATTTCGGCATCAGCACCGCTACAACTGGGATATTGCCAGGCGCGAATCATCATTTGCCTCCGTCGGTGTCGAACAAAGGTGGCTTAGCGAACAGGGTTAGGGTCCCGCCAACTAAGGCTTTTGACTTCATGAGCCGTAAGGGTCTCACAAAGGTATTTCTTCCTACAAGTCGTGAGGATCTTGTAGGTGTATTTTCTCCTTAGGAATCTTGAGGATTCCTAAGTGTTCATTTCCTCTGTAAGTCGTAAGGATCCTACAGGAGGGTTTTCTCCTCATAAATCGAGAGGATTTACAAGGGTTGTTCACCATGCGAACATATCCCCAGTCACGGATGAGACTTGGTTAGGGAAATGTTTATTCGCGCCCGTGGATTGTGTACAAGAGTCAGTATTGAGCCACTTGTAGGGCAATATCAGAAGTTGTGGGGGTTGCTTAAGCACAGGTTTAGGTCTCTGTAACTTAAGACTTTCAACTCTTATAAGCCGTGAGGGTCCCATAAGAGATTTCTCCTTACGAGTCGTGAGGATCTCGCAAGTGTATTTTCTCCTTAGGAATCGTGGGGATCCCTAAGTGTGTTGTTCCCTTGTGAGTCATAAGGATCTCACGCAGGTGGTTTCTCCTTACAAGGTCGAGAGGACCCTATAAGTGTCCTTTAACGAGGTTGCGGCCTTTCAGGTTTTCACAAACACTCGCCGGTAGCCCTGCTGTTTTTACTCACGGAGCCCTTTCGGGTTTTCATCCGTGCCCATTTTGCTTATGGACATACCATTTTTTTTTTATTTATTCTTTTTATATTTTTTTTTACGAGGTCGCGCCCTTTCGGGTTTTCACGAACACTCGCCGGTAGCCCTGCTGTTTTTACTCACGGAGCCCTTTCGGGTTTTCATCCGTGCCCTTTTTTCTTATGGACATACCGTTATTTTTTATTTTATTTTTATATGTTTTTTTTATATCTCGTCAGCCTAAAGATGCTGCGGTAGTAGTTTAAAGACGTTTCGGTCTGCTATTAGTTTAAGGACATTTCGGTCCGTCGTTAGTTTAAGGATGTTTCGGTCCGTCATGGAGAAGGCCGGCTACTTTTTATAAAGCTTGAGCTTAGTAAGATAGCGAGCGGACATAGTCGTCGTCATCTATCATTGACCTAGGCTGTGGCTCATTACGCGTAGTATTTCTTTAGGAAGCGACCGTTTATTGGCCTGAAAGGCCTTTCACCGTGCATGTCCATGAGTAGATAGGCCCCACCCTGGTAAACTTTATCTATGATGTACGGGCCTTCATAGTTTGGCTTGAATTTTCTCCGCTTGGTGCGATTGGGGATCATAGGCCTTTTGACCACTAGCACAAGTTCGCCTTGGCGGAATGTCCTCGGTCGGGTCATCTTTCATATGAGCGCGTCATCTTTGCTTTATAAGCTTCCAGATTTTGCTGTGCTATGAGCCGGGTTTCATCAAGGGCGTCAAGCTCCTCAAGCCGAAGGTGAGTATTTTCTTCGTCCGTTAGCTCGTAGTGGACTGCCACTCGTAGAGAGGGTAACTCTATCTCGAGGGGGAGTACTGCTTCCGTACCGAACACCAACGCGTACGGCGTTGTGTTCGTGGCCGTCTTGAACGTAGTTCGATATGCCCAAAGCGCTTCTTGCAGTCTTTCGTGCCAGTCTTTCTTATTTCGGGACACCGTTTTCTTTATGATCTTTGTCAAGGTCTTGTTGAAGGCTTCAGCTAGACCATTAGCTCGCGGATTGTAAACTGAAGAATATCTCCAGTCTATATTATGTTGTTGCGCGAAGCGACTGATCTTGTGGCTTCTGTAAGCTGGCCCGTTATCGGAGATGATCCGTCGCGGAGTTCCAAACCGATATATGACGTGCGTCTTGAAGAAGTGGAGGATATTTTCCGTCTTCACTTCTCTTAACGGTATCGCTTCTGCCCATTTAGAGAAGTAGTCAATCGTTGCTAGGATGAAACGATGTCCTCTAGACGATGCTGGTTCGATGGGGCCGACTATATCAGTCCCCCACATTTCGAATGGCCAGCTAGCCACCGTTGGATGTAGTGGATTTGGATGCTGGTGGATGAAGTCCCCATGAATTTGACACGAGTGACACTGCTTCGCATATTCGAGGCAGTCTTGAATCATCGTGGGCCAGTAGTAGCCCATCCGTTTTATCTTCAACTTCATCTTTGGGCCCGCTTGGTGAGAACCGCAGAGTCCGTCGTGAACTTCCTGAATGACTCTTTTCGCTTCGTTAGGTCCGAGACACCTTAGCCACAAAGAATCGAACGACCTCTTGTACAGAGTATCATTGACGAAGGCGAAAGACAGAGCTCGTTTCATGAGCTGATGTCTTGAGGATGCATCTTCGGGCATTCGGTGGGACTTGAAGTAGTCTATGAAGACTTCTCTCCAATCCTCGGCATTTTTCCAATCTTTTACTTGCAGGGTCGTCTGCTCGCTCGCTCCCTTTTCTTCGGATGATTCCGGAGATATTTCTGCTAGGGCAAGCACTCGACGGCTTTGTACCACGATTCTAACGTCATCGAGGTTCTCGTCAGCCAATTCTTTAGCAAGTTTGGCCAACGCGTCTGCTTTGTTGTTTTCCGCACGCGGTATGTTCTCCAAAGTATAAGAGGGAATTTGGGTCAACAGTTGTTGCATCTTTTCACCGTATTTCACCAATTCCGGTTTGCACGTTTGGTAGTCGCCGTTTACTTGACTAACGACCAGTTGAGAATCCCCGTATATAAGGAGGTTTTCAATTCCCATGTCAATGGCGATCTCAAGGCCTGCTATCAGAGCTTCATATTCGGCTTCGTTATTTGTCCTCGGCTCTGTTAGGGAGAACGCGTAGCGCATTATCCCTTCTTGTGGAGTTATAAAGATGAGTCCTACCCCTGATTTAATTATAGGGGTACTTTGTTTGCGCTTCTTCACGGAAGATGCTCCGTCGAAATAAAGCTCCCATCGGATATTATCACCGTCGATCGCATCAAACACATGTTCGTTTGGAAGATCGCAATTCAGAGGAGAATCGGCGGGCATCGGATGTTCAGCGAGGAAGTCGGCGATGGCCTGGCCTTTCACTGCCTTGAGAGGTTGATACGTTATCGAGAACTCCATCAAGAGTAGGGCCCATTTAGCGAATCGTCCCGTCAATATGGCCTTTGACATCAAGTATTTAAGGGGGTCCACCTTTGAAATGAGACGGACTTCATGCGCCAACGCATAGTGGCTGAGCTTTGTTATCGCAAAGATCAACGTCAGGCAGTGTTTTTCAATGGGGGAGTAGTTGTTTTCCGCCCCTAGCAGAACTCGACTTAAGTAGTAGAGTGCTCTCTCTTTCCCTTGATCGTTCTCCTGTGCCCATAATGCGCCTAAGGAACCTTCGAGGGCGGTCGTGTAGAGAATGAGAGGCTTTCCCTTAACTGGAGTAGCCAACACCGGCGGGTTCTGCAGGTATTGCTTGATCTCGTCTAGTGCGCTTTGGAATTTTTGGTCCCAGACGAACTGGGTCCCCTTCTTCATCAGGTGGCTGTAGGGACGGCACTTGCCTGAAAGATTGGCTATAAATCGCCGTATGTATGCGAGCTTCCTTTGGAAAGATCGCAACTGTTTGAGAGTTCTCGGCGGAGGCATTTCCATGATCGCTTTGATCTTTGACGGATCTATTTCAATACCTCGGTGTCGAACAATGAATCCCAGGAATTTGCCTGAGGAAACTCCGTATGCACACTTGAGCGGGTTCATTTTCAAGTTGTATTGTCGAAGGCGTTGAAATACGGTCTTCAGATGCTCGAGATGTTCCTCGAAAGATTTGCTTTTAACCACGAGATCGTCGATGTAGCATTCGACGATTTCGTGTATAAGGTCATCGAAGATCTTCGTCATGGCCCTTTGGTAGGTGGCACCGGCGTTCTTTAAACCGAAGGGCATCACCTTGTAACAAAATATTCCCAGAGGGGTCCTGAAGGCTGTGTGCTTCTGATCTTTGGGATGCATCTTTATCTGGTTATACCCCGATGAGCCGTCCATGAAAGAGAAAACCTCATGAGTGGACGTATTGTCTATCATCAGTTCGGTGACTGGCACTGGGAAATCGTCCTTCGGGTAGGCTTTATTGAGATCCCGGAAGTCTACGCATATGCGCACTGTCCCATTTTTCTTCATCACCGGGACGATGTTGGCGATCCACTCCGGATATTGAACCTCCTGGATGAAGCCAGAGTCGATTAGTTTCTTGACCTCGGCGTTGATGCTCATTTAAAGCTCGAGCCGCATTCTTCTCGGCGCCTGTTTGACTGGCTTGACGTCCGGAGATATTGCCAACCTATGCACAGCAATTTCTGGATCTAATCCCGGCATTTCGGAATAGTTCCACGCAAAGCAATCTTTATGTTGTAGAAGCACGTCTTTTAACGCGGCCACCCTCTCTTCAGATAGCAGCTCGCTGATGAATGTCGGTCGCGGGTCATTTGTCGTTCCCAACTCAATTTTCTTAAGGTTATCTGCAGTGGTATGGATTCTATCTTCCAGCTCTTTTGGCGCTGGCGGAAATTCTGAGATCACCTCGTCATTGCTGTTCTCGAAGCACCAAGGAAGGTTATCTATATTCTCGGGCCCTTCTTTTGATAGCGTTATCACGTGACAAGTGCGGATTCTCTTCCAAGACCGATGTGGATCTAGTTCTGCTTTCGTGGCTCTGGGTTCATGCTTCTGTGGCGGCGTTATCCTCCAGCTGTCAGATAGAGCGAACTTGCCAAGCTGATACTGATCTTCGACCCAATTCTTGAAGGTGAAGCAATCTTCAAGAGGATGCCCTATTACTCGATGGTAAGAGCAATAGTCTGGATGTGAGACTTCGCCCGTTTGTTCGGGGTGTTTAGACTCCGGCAATGTAAGCATTTGATGCTTTAGAGCAAGATCAAGTATCTTCTTCGTATTGTCTCGAGGAAACGAGTACGCTCGACCCATTTTCTTCATGAGGGAGAGATCAACGACGCTCGCCTCCCGTTTGCGTGGCTTCTTAGCCCTGCTTTGGTGTTGTTGAGCACCTTTTTGGCCTTTCGACTTATTTCTGCTTTTGCGCCGAGCCTTCTTTATAACAGGTTGACATGGAGCGGCATTTTCATCTTTCACGGCCTGTTGGAGGAGGCGTTGCGTTTTGGCCTTCTCGTAGATGGCCATTTCGCTGTTATGGTCGTCTCGGACTTTTTGATTCGCTTCCCTTATGAGCTTGTCCATTTGTTCTTCGAACGACGGACTAGGCTCTTTTGCATTTGGAACTTTCACCGTCTCAGGATTAGCGTCCTCCCATTGAGCATCTGCTTCTTCATCGAAGTCATACATGACATAGCAGCTGTTTAGTAGCTCTCGTTTCTTTGACAGGATGTATCCGAGTCCTTTCATCTCCATTCTCCCATTGGGCAATTTGCGTTGAGTCCCGGGAACGTTCCAGACTTTGTCATAGAACTTGGCTTTTTGAACGGTCTGCTTGAAGGATATCCCCTGGCGTTTCAGCAGCTTTTTCAAACCCTCTGTATAATATCTGGGAAGACGGATAGGCTGAAGCCTGTCGAGCGTAAGATCCGCGCCATGCCAGATTTCTTTTTCCACCTTGGTTTCTTCAGAGCAGTAGAACAAAATTGCTTTCTCGCTCTCTCGCCTGGGAGGGATGTAGAATGTTTGTAGCTCTTCTACATTGTAAATATTAAGTGCATCCAGTTCTTTATGGTGTTTAAGCGGCACCATGGCGACTTGTAGATTTTGTTCTTCATCAGCGGACTTTCGTATTGAAGGTCGAGCAGAGAATACAGCGTGGATCTCATCTTCCGAGTCGCTACCAAAGATCAACGTAGGAGTGGACGGTTCTGGCTTATTGTGCTGGGGCGGACCTGAATACACTATCTCCTCTTCCTCCTCGGTATCACTGCCGAAGACAGGGATGGTGGCGTTAGCTTTATTCTCTGGTTTGTGACACTTCTCCGTATCTTCGAAATCTGGAAAGAAGTATTTAGCGTCTTCGTATTTGCGGACCTCGTTCACAGAGAACGGGTTCAGTTCTCCCGTCACGGTATACTCGAAACCATCCATAAAATACTTCATACACTGATGTTGTGTAGAAGGGATGATGTTGTACTCGTGTAACCATGGCCGGCCGAGCAAAGCGTTGTAGCATGTCTTGGCGTCTATGACGTGAAACTTAACGTCCGTGACGAGTAGCTCGAAACGTAGCGTCAGTATCACAGACCCAAGAGTTCTTGATGACTGGGAGTCGAACCCGGAGATGGTGATTTTGTCACGAGCAAGGTGCTGGACGCTCATGCAGATTTCTTTTAACACCCGCACGTTGAGGAGATTAACGGATGATCCATTGTCGATCAGGATTTTGCCTATCTTAATATCGTGGCAGTATCCTGAGACATAAAGGGGGCGGTTGTGTTCGCACGTCCCAAGGAGAAGGTCCTCGTCGCCAAAAGTAACATCGGCCATGTGCACTTCCTCCAATTCATCCTTCATCTTTTCCTCGGCCAGGCATGCTTGGAATTGTTCTGGGTCTTGGAGCGCCTTAATCAACGAATCTCTCGCCTCTTTTGATAGCAAAAGGGCGTCAAAAATGCTGAGTTGTGAGGGCAGCTTTCTCAGATGTGCTAAGACGTTGTAATCCACCTTATTCTTCTTCGGCGGGTTGTTGGCGTTTAGCTCTTCCACCACTTGGTCATCTAAGACGATATCTTCAGAGACCTTTTCTTTCCCTTTATCTTTTCTGTTCAAGGGTCCGAGGTTCTTTTCAGGCAGCGTCCGATTCCGCAACCGGATATTTTCGCAGACCTTCAGCTCTTCTTCTTTTCTCGAAGCGGACTCTTTAAAGAGAGGGGCAAGTTCTAGCTCTCCATCAGAATCACACCCGAATGTAGGCACTTGTGACCCGCCGGTGTTAACCACGCGACAATCGCCGGTAGTTCTTTTAAGCTCTTTGGTCGTATTTCTCCGCTCCCGACGAGTTTTACGCTTTTCCCGTTTAAAGTGTTGTCGATGAGCTACATACCCTTGCCACCATCTATCGAAAGCTTTGCACTCTTGAGTAGGGTGCGAAACCTTCTGATGATATAAGCAATAGGAGGGGTGCGTTTCCATTTCACCAGTGATGTTTCCTTCAGACGATGGTAGCTTCATGCCCATTGATATGGCCTTAGCAAACTTTTCCTCATCTTGAATTGGCTTTTGTCGGTAACGGAGGTGTTTTGCTCCAGCGGGATCGTCTCAGCTCTTCCATCAAGTCGCTGGCGCTTGGCCCTTTCAAATATAGTCGTCTTGCGTTCTCGATCAGCTTTACTTTTCAATCGAGCTTCGTTAAGGAACGCGTCAATCATTTCATCTGATAGCTCCGGAAATTTTGGTTCAAGATCTTCCCCCAGCGTTTCAGTGCAAGGAGTCTCCTCATCGTTCGTGATCGAATGGGAAATCATATGACAGCTCGCCACATATTCCTCGGATTCATCCGATGAACTTTCTCCCTCATCTTCTTCTTGAAAGACGTGATTGAGAAACTCTTGGAGCGTAATGAGGGTCCGTGCCTTTTGGTTGTATTCATCCAGCGCGTCAATTTGCTTTTGTAAGTCCGTGCGCTTGTCGCCGGGCTTCACGGGCTTCTTAGATTTCTTCTTCTTCTTTTTCGAATATTTTGATGGCTGGCTGCAAGTGCTTGAACCACCATCATCGGTCTTTGGAGTTGGACGTGGCTTCAACATCCCCTCAATGACCTGCGGTTCCAACGGGTTCTTCCACTTGATTGCTGGACATGTCTGAAGATCGTTTAGCATCCTCTTTGTCTTGGCTGATAATGCAACCTCCCAAGGAGCTTCTTTAATGACGGAGCATGTTGCCCCCGGCGTATTCGTCCCTTTAGAGGTGTGGGGCTGCAGGGGATTCACCTTCCATTTGTCAGATAACGCGAACTTGCCCTGTCGGTACTGGTTTTCAAGCCAATTCTTGAAAACGTAGCAATCTTCGATTGGATGGCCTAGTACTCGATGATAAGGACAGTAGTTGAGCTCGTTGACGTCACTTGGTTGCAACGGACGTTTTGGATCCGGCAGATTTATGAGTCTGTTGCGCAACGCTAGCTCGAATAACCTCCTCGTTTTATCGCGAGGAAAGGAATAAGGACGTCCCATCCTATCCTCAAGGGGTACGTACGGGCGCATATTATTTTGACGAGCAACCGGCTTTGAGTCGCTCGGTTGTTGTTGAGCATTAGCGACGACGATCGCTTTTCCCTTCCCTTTGTCATTTCGGGAGTCCGGCCTTGGAAGAGGAGGTTTATGGCCCATCCGATCCATCTGTGCTAGTTTGTCGATCAAGGCTTGGAAGGTAGTTGGCTTGAAAAACATCATAAACTGCGAGATGGTTGCTTGTGGATCGAGGGTTCCTACAAACATACCCACTGCGGGAGCTTCTTCAATGCGTTGCTCACACTTCGACCATAAGTTCCGCCATCGTATAGCGTACTGAACCCACGTCTCGCCGGGTTTTACCCTGGCGTTAATTAGTGCCGTCATCGGGGTACGTTCACTGGCGCTTGCAAAACGATGAGTAAACAGTAGCTCCATCTCTGCGAAGGTCTTGATAGAGTCGTTCGGGAGTTCAGAGTACCACTCGAACGCCGTATCCGATAAACTTCCAATAAACTGGCGAAGTAAAAGCTTGTCATCACCGCCGGTGTTGCCGCAGAGTGCCCTGAACTGGGCAACATGTTGGTGAGGATTGCCCGTCCCCTTGTAGACATGGAACTTGGGAATTGTGTAACCCGGCGGGTACTTGATTTGGTCGTACCAACTTGGATATGGCCGCCCCGTTTTTACGAGCCGGTCGGCTGCTTCGGTCGCATGATGAACCCGTATTTGTTGGGCTATGTACTCATCCAAATCAGCTTTGGAGATTGTATCCTCCTTAGCTGTTGATAGGGCTGGCGGAGGATTTGATGTCTCTCCCCTATCGTCACCAAGGACGATCGGGGGATCTTCAGCCGGAGGATCTTGTTGTATCATCATCCCTATCATGTCTTGGAAGAGGAGGCCCATACGCTGTATGTTGGCTGTTTGTTCAGCAGCCTCTTTGTCCTTCTTCTCCAATATTCGACGAAGGAATTCGGCGTCGGTTTCTTCCTCTTGGCGTTCATCCGAGGACGTTTCAGGGTTTTCTTTTGGCCCTGTAAGTGCGGCCATAGCGTTCATCATCTCCTGGAGCTTCTGTTGCTGCTCCTGGGCCTTGGTCACTGATCGTGTAAGCGGTCTATGACCCGTGGATGCACGGCTGTCTTCTTTTCCCGATACCATGTAAATCGTATGAACTGTTATGCCCCCTGACTTAGGGCGTTTAGGTTCACCATTTTTAACTTTTGCCGCTGACGCAGGAGTTTTCTCTGGCCTCCTTCTTTTGTGGGCCATTGAGGTTGAAGGAACCGTTGAAGTAGGCATCCTAGCAGCTGATGTCCCCTGCTGTTTAATGGGACGGTCCTTGTCTTTTTCCACCTTCGCCTTTTTCTGGCGATGAGAGTGACCTGGGTCAATCACGGAGTCTTGAACCCTCCGCCAAACTTTATAAATTCTTGAGGACAGCCGTTGAGGGGGCTGTTCTTGTTTTGTTTCCGGAACTCTCTCCGCAGGCGGAGGAGATCTTTTCAGTGCAGCGGTTGGAGAGTTCTTCCGTACCCTCCTCAGCAGTTCAAAGCTGTTCCCAGTTGGAACAGCAGCGTTGACTTCCACCACTGAAGCCGGTGGAGTTAGCCCTGAGGGGGAGTTGCCTCCTGCCTTCCTCACTCGTTGCCAATGGCGATGTCGAGCGTGACGAGCCGTTGGGACTGGCTCGGAGATTGAGACATCTTCTTTTTGCCCCCTGTCTGAATGAGGCGCCGCTGGTGTTAACCTCTTAAAGACTGAGGTTGTTCTTTGAGGGGTGATATTCAACCTGTCAAAGACGGATCCTCGAGCAGGGGCAGGAGCAGGAATCGTCAGTCTTGAAAAGACTGGCTCTTTGGCAGGGGAAGCCGCCTTAACGACTTCTGGAGCAGCAGTTATTGCCTTCCTTGGGACAGCCAGTTTAGAGTTCTGATTTAGCCCGGTGAAAACAGAGGCTGTCGGTTTGGTAGCGGGTGACCCGCTGACAGGGGCCGTCGTAGCATTGAGCCGGTCGAAGACCGACTTTTTGTTCACTTCCGGTGCAGGTATTGGCGCAGGAAAGCTTGTAGGTGGGATCATGGTCCCGAAGAACAGGCCAGTGGTGGCTTGGGTTACCTGGTCTACCGGCAGAGCGAGGAAGGAAGCCGCTTGGGGCCCATATGCTACACCTCCAGGTGAGGTGGAGCGTCCGTTGCAGTGGCATTTCGAGCAGTTGGTGCAGTTAAATGCCATTGAATCTTGAGTTCTGCGCCAGGCAAAAGACCAAATCTTAGTAACTTGAAATCCGAAAGCAACCATTTAACAAACCGCGATTGGTTCGCGAGGACGACACACGAAGTGTGGAGTGGAAAGAGGAAAAGGTCCCACCGGGCGTGCCAGAATCTGTTTACCGCCGAAAATCGAGACGAAACCGCGTAGCTCGTCTTGGCTGAATTTGGGGGCAGATGCTATTTGGATTTACCCGTCTACCTCTCCGAAAATACCAAGTTGATTTATGGCACCGTGTATCGGAGGGTTAGACGGATGCGGCCGATGTAGCAGACTTCGTCAGATTCCCCCTCGCTTGAGGGGTTTTTGATTGTGGGGACGCTCTTCCCTGCAGGCGCAAGCCCCTGCAGTTAATTACGCTACCGCATCGCGGTAACAACTTTCTCCTTCTCCAGAATTTCACTTCGTGTCGTGTGTGTTTGTTTTGTTTGTGGTTGCCCGTGGATTGTATACGGAGACTGAGTAATGCCGTCGCCCGTAGGACGTGGATTAGTCCAAATCCGTATTTACTTAGATTTGGGTTTGGTGTTTTTAGTTTAAGGATGCATTAGTCGCGTTGCGGCTAAGATCAACTTAAACGTTCGTTAAGGATACGTTAGTCCTGTTTTGAGACTAAGATCAACTTAACGGGACCGTTTAGATCCGGCAAAAGAGCATTTGGGGGCTCTATTGCTCCAGTTTAGGGACGTAGTGGTCCAAGTTCCAGTTTAGGGACGTAGTGGTCCGTATTCCAGTTTAGGGACGTGGTGGTCTATGTTCCAGTTTAGGGACGTGGTGGTCCGACATTAGTTTAGGGACGTCTCGGTCCAATATTAGTTTTAAGGACGTTTCGGTTCAATATTAGTTTAAGAACGTTTCGGTCCAATATTAGTTTAAGGACGTTTCGGTCCAATATTATTTAAGGACGTTTCGGTCCACGAGTTTAAGGACCCCGCAGTCCATATACGTGTGGTCGTTGGGACCCGTCACCTCTCTGACGTCGTTGAAGGATTACAACGACAGGTGTCAGAGGAGTTCGGAGATGTACCCTCGAACAGGTAGTAAATTTTTATTTTATTTGGGCTCTACCCATAAAGGATGCAGAGCATCAATTTGCTTTGGGCTCTGCCCATTTATAAATGATGCAGAGTATCAATTTTACTTGGGCTCTGCCCTTTTTATTGCTTTGCAATTTATTTTGGCCTGCTAGGTCTTTTTGATTTGGGCCTGGCCCTTCAGGAAAAGAAATGTATTGCATTTGTCAGGCGATTTGCGCCAATTACTGAGCGCAAGTGCTTGTGGTGAGGACACGTGTCATGCTCTGGTGAGCACAAGCGCAACGGCACAGTGCGCTGCGCTAGTGCGCTGCGCTGTTGCGCTGCTGACACGTGGCGCGCTCTGGTGAGTTGCGCCAATTCCAGAGAGCAAAGCTCTATTTCAAGAGCGCGTAGCGCAAGTTGTTCTGTAGTTGACACGTGGCGCTCTCTCAAGAGCGCAACAGCGCAGTTTGGAAGTGCAAAGCACTAAGAATCTTTTAGATTCAAGAACAGAAGTGCAGGGCACTATTTGATTTCTTGATCTAATTTAGATCGAAGAAAAATAAGTTTTTCTTTTTGTTTCAAGAACCAGAGGTTCATAAAAGTGCAAAGCACTATTTTTATTTTGTTGTTTTCTTGTTTTTAAAGAACCAGTGGTTCATGAGAAGTGCAAAGCACTGTTTATTATGTGAAGAACATTGATCTGATTTTCAGATCAATGATTTATTAAAAGAGATTTCTTTTCTCTCGTAAAGGTTTTACCTTTTTCTTTGAAATTTTCTCAGAATTCTCTTTCTGTTTGAAGCTCTTGACTTTTTTCAAGAAAATGTTGATGCCCTTGAATTGAGGTATGAGGTCTCTTTTATAGTGCCCATAAATTAGTTAATTTTGTTGAAGAGATCTTTCTCTGAGTGATTTGGGGAATTTTCCCCACCGTTGGATCTTTGATCCAAAGGCCTCTGTCTTACAGAAGAAAATCTTCTTGTTTTAACAAGAACAGAAAGATTTCTTTGAAATCTTAATTCTGTTTGGCGCAGATGCCCCAGCGCGTGACACGTGTCGCGCAGCGCACAGCGCAGCGCAACAGCGCTAGCGCATCTGCGCTGACACGTGTCGCGCAGCGCAACTGCGCTAGCGCATCTGCGCTGACACGTGTCGCGCAGCGCTTGCGCAACTGCGCTAGCGCATCTGCGCTGACACGTGTCGCGCAGCGCAGCGCTTGCGCAACTGAAGCGTTGCTTCATTTAATTTTGATTTAAAAATAGAGCTTTGATCTGATTGGGTGCGCTGTTTTGGGCGCTGCGCTGATGCGTCTGCGCCTGCCACGTGGCGTGTTGCGCAGCGCAAATGATCTGAAGCGTTGCTTCATTTATTAAATTTTAAATTTTCAAAGCAGAGCTTTGCTCTGATTGAGGGAAGATGAGGCGTTGCTTCATCTCTCGCCTCGGAATTTGAACAGAGCTTTGCTCTGATTGGGGTAAACATCACACACACACCGTTGGTAATTACTACGACACACACACTATAGAAATTTCCATGGATAATATATTGTACCACTTCCATTATTATTAACGGTTAGACATTGATTCTTGTTCTATTGCGCGTATGAATTGCATCATACGTACATATATACATGTGTACAAACATACATGCATACATACATACATTGCTATAGTCACTGTTTCCTGATTTAAAATCAGAAAAGCTTATGGAAAAAGCTTCAGAAGAGGGTCGCGTGCTTACACGTGACCAGCAGTCACGTGTTGGCACGTGACACCTAAAAGTATCGGCAAGGCAAGTTCAGTTTCCCAACTACATCAAAGAAAAGGGCTTCATAAAGGGTCGCGTGCTCCCACGTGACCTGAGTCACGTGTTGGCACGTGACAATTAAAAGCGGCTTCAAAGGCAAACCGGTTCCCTGATCAGATCAAGGAAAAGGCTTCAGAAGAGGTCACGTGCTCCCACGTGACCAGGGTCACGTGTTGGCACGTGATAATCAAAAGTAGCAGATTTGTTCTCCCGCTAAACCAAAAAAAAGAGTCCAGACAAGTGTCACGTGCTCACACGTGACCAGAGGTCACGTGGTGGCACGTGACGGTTAAGCAGCAACCAGAAGACAGAGCGCAAAAAGAAAGAGGAAGGCTCGTTCCAAGGGGGTCACGTGCCCACACGTGACCAAAGGACACGTGGCCACACGTGACCGACTTCAAAGCCCATTTGTTAACAGAATTAAATTCTGAGAAAGACCTCTCAAATCTTTCCAAAAGCAATCGATTGAATTAAAGATTCAGAGGTGATTAAATATCATCTATCTATGGGAAAATCTCGAATTTGGAAAGATTTCCCCTTCAAATCTAACAGAAATCACAATGGAGAATCCCTGGATTTGAAATCCAATGGTGAATAAAATTCACCTAATAATCCAAAGGTCCAGAACGAATGATGGATGCAAATCAAATCTCTCAATGAAGATTCGTCAAAAAACTAATTGACTCGGCTGCTTCTCCTATAAATAGGAGCCAAGAGACACACAAGAAAAGAGATAGACGCAGAGAGAAGAAAAGGGAGAGGGCCTTGATACTTTGAGGAATTCGGATCTTCTGCAAAAGAAAACCCTAGGTAAGAAAGGGAAGGCTCCTTGAAAGAAAAGAGAATTTAATTCTCAACAGAGTTCAACTCTGATGTAAAACAGAAGAACATATTTCTTCTCTCTTTGATAGAGGATCTGTAAAGCGCACATCTCCCCTTGAAGTTGAGAATTTAATTCTCAATGGGTTGAGATCCTGCCATGCAGATCCAAAGCATAGAGAGGGAATGGAAGCACGAGAATTTAATTCTCACAGAACTATAGGAATTTAATTCCTTTAAAATAAAATTAGGGTTTGACCATGTGTTATGGGAATTTAATTCCTTCAGAATGAAAAGAATTAGGGTTTAACCCTAGTTAAGAACTTAGTTCTGTTGAAACAACGGGAATTTAATTCCCTTAATCATAATTCTTTAACAGAGAGTGGGAGTTTAATTCCTTAAAGCTTTTATTAGGGTTTAACCCTATTCAGTTCTTCACATATATGAGGAATTTAATTCCTACAGAAAATTCAGAGTTCAACTCTATCCCAGAATATAAATCTTCAAAAGGAAGTAGGAATTTAATTCCTCTATTGTCAGGGTTCAACCCTACGAGGAATTTAATTCCTAAAAGGGACTAACAGATCTTCTAAACAACTACAGAAAAGAAGGGTCACGTGTCACCACATGACCCCCCCAAAAGATCTACAGAAAGCCCCTTTGAGGCAGTGCCTCACGTGACCCACGTGACCCTTGACAGAAGCTTTAACACACAAAGCGCTTGAATGCCCGTCACGTGGTGGCACGTGATGCTCTAGAAGATGCAATAGTCTCAGAAGAACAAATGAAGGGAGGGCGCTCTCACGTGTTGCCACGTGACCCCTCCTGCCTTAGTGTTTAACACTAAACCCCTGAATTCAGTATTAAAACATTGTTTGGTCTTAGTGTTCAATACTAAGCAAAGAACTTTACTTGCAGTGTTCAACACTGATTACCTTAGTGTTCAACACTAGTTTGGGACTTCTGTCGACAGTGTTTAACACTGATCTGTTTTAGTGTTTAACACTAATTTGAAAGCCTTGTTGCTGGTGTTTAACACCAATTATCTTTTAGTGTTAAACACTGACTTATCAATCTCATTCCCAGTGTTCAACACTGATTGGTCTTTAGTGTTTAACACTAGGCATTGGCCCAATTGGCTAAATGGATAGAGGTAAAGCCTCTCCTTCAATGGACCAACAAGAAGCCAATATTCCAGACATGATTGGACTTAGCCCAAGCTGGCCATAAGTCCTCAATTCGTAATTAACTGGGCTAATGGGCTCATAACATAATTAATTGGTCTTGATCCCAAATTGGGCCAAGGACTATTTAATCCACTCCGGTTCCAGGGTACATCTCTTCACTCCTTTAATACTTGGCATTGTAATCCCTCAATGTCTTCAAAGAGGTGACGGGTCCCAATGACCACATATTGATATGGACTGTGGGGTCCTTAAACCCATGGACTACGACGTCCATAACCTTGACCGAGATGTCTTAAAACTAACAATGGACTGTGGGGTCCTTAAACCCATGGACTACGACGTCCTTAACCTTGACCGAGATGTCTTAAAACTAACAATGGACTGTGGGGTCCTTAAACCCATGGACTACGACATCCTTAACCTTGACCGAGATGTCTTAAAACTAACAATGGACCGCAATGTCCTTAAACTACCCATGGACCGCAATGTCCTTAAACTACCCATAGACCGCAATGTCCTTAAACTGGAACAATAGAGCCATGCATGCTCTCTTGCCGGATCTAAACGATCCCGTTTAAGTTGATCTTAGCCTTAAATATGGCTAACGCATCCTTAAACCTTCAAACAGACTGGGCTATGAATCTCCCCCAGTTAACTCTGGTTCGAGGGTATATCTCTGAACTCCTCTGACATCTGTCGTTGTAATCCTTCAACTTCGTCAGAGAGGTGACGGGTCCCGACGGCCATACATACGATGGACCACTATGTCCCTAAACTGGAACAATGGAGCCCAAATGCTCTTTTGTCGGATCTAAACGATCCCGTTAAGTTGATCTTAGTCTCAGGTTAGACTAACGTATCCTTAACAAACGTTTGAGTTGATCTTAGCCTCAAGTATGGCTAACATATCCTCAAACCAAACCCCCAAACCCAAATCTAAGATAATACGGATTTGGACTAGTCCACGCCCTACGGGCGACGACATAACTCGGTCTCCGTAAACAATCCATGGGCAACAAAATATAAAATAAACACACACGACACGAAGTGACCATCTGGAGAAGGAGAAAGTTGTTACCGCGTTGCGGTAGCGTAATTAACTGTAGGGGCTTGCGCCTGCAGGGAAAAGCGTCCCCACAATCAAAAACCCCTCAAACGAGGGGGAATCTGACGAAGTCTGCTACATCGGCCGCATCCGTTTAAACCTTCAATACATGGCGCCATAAATCAACTTGGCATTTTCGGAGAGGTGGACGGATAGCACCAATTAGTATCTGCCCCGAATTTCAGGCGAGGCATCCCATGTCGCGCCGTCCTTCGGAGGGGAACAGATTCTGGCATGCCCGGTGGGACCTTTTCCTCTTTCCACTCCACACTTCGTGTGTCGTGATTCGCGAACCAATCGCGGTTCGCTAATGGTTGCCCTTGGGTTTCAAGATACTAAGAATTGGCGTCTTGCTTATTGCAGAAAGCAAAGGATCGATGGCTTCTACTTCTGCGAAATCCTCCAACCACTCAGACTGCAATTGCGACCAACGCTTTGCCTCGCCAGGAGGTATAGCCTACGGACCCCAAGCTGCTTCATTATTCACAATGTCGGTGGACCAGGTGACTCAGGCCACTACCGGATTGTTCTTTGGGACTATACTCCCACCCACAAGCTTCGCGGCGCCGGTGCTGACAAAGGAAGCTCTCAAGAAGTCGGTCCTTGATCGTCTTACCCCTGCCGCGGCTCCTCTCAACGAGTCGCCCAACGTCAACGCCTCGGTCTTCTCTAGATTGGGCCAGAAATCCTGCGAACTCATCATGGGGCCTACAATCTCAGAGAAGGCTGCTTCTAAGAAAGTGGCCGCTCCTGCTCCCGAAATCGCCAAGGCGGCTTCTCCGGCCAAAAAGTCGGTCTTTACAAGATTGACGGCTTCAGCTCCCGCTCCTGCTGCCCAAAGGACATCGGTCTTTGACAGGCTAACACCAACAGCGACCCCCCACCTACACAGGGGGCAAGACAAAACCATTCTTACCGCTGACCCAACGCCGTCCGCTCGACACGCTCGACGTCGCCATTGGCGCCGAGTAAGGAAGGCTGGGGGCAACTCCCCCTCCGGGTTGACTCCATCAGCCCCGATGGCAGAAGTTAATACTGCTGTTCCAACTGGGAACAGCTTTGAAATGCTAAACAAGGTGCGAAGGAATTCCCCTACTGCAGTGCTAAAGAGGTCTCCTCCCCTATTAAAAAAGGTTGTGGAAATAAAATCAGAACAGCCCCGATCCCCTCAACGGCTGTCTTCCAAAATCTATAAGGTTTGGCGGCAGGCCCGAGACTCGATCATCGATCCAAACTTCTCCCGCCAGCACAAGAAGCTGAAAATCCAACCGGAAGCTGGTCACCAGGCTAAACCCCAAAAGGCTGTCTGGACGCCCACCTCAACGGCCCCCTCAACCTCCATGGCTCATAAAAGGAAGAGGCCAGAGAAGATCCCCCAGCCTGCAACGACGGCTAAAAGCACTGAGCCCAGACGCCCGAAGTCTGGGGGCATGGTGGTGCACACTGTTTATATGGCTTCTGGAAAGGAGGAAAGCCGCACTTCTACGGGCCACCGACCGCTAACCCGATCCGTGACGAAAGCCCAGGAGCAACAACAAAAGCTTCAGGAAATGATGAATGCTATGGCCGCACTTACCGGGCCAAAAGAAAACCCAGAAACGTCCTCAGACGCACGCCAGGAGGAAGAAACTGACGCTGAATTCCTTCGCCGGATACTGGAGAAAAAGGACAAAGAGGCTGCTGAATAAGCGGCCAACATACAACGTATGGGCCTTCTCTTCCAAGATATGATAGGAATGATGATTCAGCAGGACCTACCCGCCGAGGATCCCCCAATCGTTCTTGAAGACGACCGAGGAGAAACGTCAAATCCACCACCAGCCCTCTCAACGGCCAAGGAGGAGGCAATCTCTAAGGCTGACCTGGTTGACTATATAGCCCAGCAAATCCGGGTTCATCATGCGACTGAGGCAGCTGGTCAAGTCGTAAAAACGGGGCGGCCGTATCCAAGCTGGTACGACCAAATCAAATACCAGCCAGGCTATACGATACCAAAATTCCACGTGTATAAGGGGACCGGCAATCCCCATCAACATGTTGCCCAGTTCCGGGCCCTCTGCGGTAACACCGGCGGTGATGATAAACTGTTGCTTCGCCAGTTCGTGGGCAGCTTATCAGAAACAGCATTCGAATGGTATTCGGAACTCCCGAACGATTCTATCAAGACGTTCGCTGAAATGGAGTTGTTATTCACTCAGTGATTCGCAAGTGCCAGCGAACACACTCCAATAACAGCATTGATTAACGCCAGGGTAAAACCAGGCGAAACCTGGGTCCAGTATGCTATACGTTGGCGGAATTTGTGGTCGAGATGCGAACAACGCATTGAGGAGGCACCCGCAGTGGGCATGTTCGTGGGAACCCTAGACCCCCACGCAACTATCTCCCAGTTTATGATGTTCTTTAAGCCAACCACATTCCAAGCTTTAATCGACAAGTTGGATCAGATGGACCAGATGGGTCATAGACCACCTCCCCCGAAGTCGGAACCTCGGAACGACAAGGGTAAAGGAAGGGCAACCTTTGTCGCGAATGCCCAACAGCAACCTAACGCCCCGAAACCGGCAGATCAACTGGAAGAAAGACGCCGGTATTATAATGAGAAGATGAAACGTCCCTACTCATTCCCACGAGACAAGGCGAAACGGTTATTCAAGCTGGCAGTACGCAACAGACTTATAAACCTACCAAATCCAAGACGACCGCCGCAACCCACCGAGGTGAATAACCCTAACTATTGCCCTTACCATCAAATGGTAAGTCATCCGATTGAAGATTGCTTCGTCTTCAAAGGATGGATTGAAGATCAGTACCTCCAGGGGAAGTTTATACTGTCCGAAAAGTGGAAGGTGAACCCACCACAGCCGCATACTCCTAAGAAAGCAGATACACCGGGGGCAACCTGTTCCTTTATCGAAGAAGCTCCATGGGAGGTCGTGATATCAACTAAAACCAAAAGAATGCTGAGGGATCTTCATGCGTGCCCGGCAGTCGAATGGGAGGATCCTCTTGAACCTCAAATTATCGAAGGGATGCTGAAGCCCCGCCCAACAACGAAGACTCGCGATAAGGGCCCAAATACTCACGCCCAACCGTCGAAATCTTCGAAGAAAAAGAAGAAGAAATCCAAGAAGCCCGTGAAGCTTGGAGACGAGCACACGAACTTGCAGAAGCAAATCGACGCGCTGGAAGAGTATAATCAAAAGGCGCGAACTCCTGTCACACTGCAAGAGTTCCTCAACCACATCTTTCAAGAGAGAGATGATGGAGAGAGCTCATCGGATGAATCCGAAGGGTATGTGGCGAGTTGTAACGTAATCCCCCACTCGTTTACCGATGATGAGAAAACTCCTAGCACTAAGAAACTGGGGATAGAGCCTGAACCAGAGCGTGTGTGGCCAACAAATGAAATGATCAATGCCTTTCTAGATGAGATTCGTCTAAAGAGTAAAGCGGATCAGGAGCGTGAGATGGCAACGTCAGAAGGAACCAAATGCGGGCGACTGAACGAAAGAGTTGAACTACCCCCGCCAGAGCGAAAGGCATCCGAAGTAGACAAGAAGATATTCAAGACGAGGAAAAGGTTTGCCAAAGCCATGTCAATGGGAATGAAGCTACCACCCTCGGAAGGAAACACGCACGATGGGGTGGAGAGGCACCCTGATTATTGCGCATATCATCGGAAAATCTCACACCCCACGGAGGAGTGCGACGCCTTTAAGATATGGTGGCAAGGATATGTTGCTCGTCGGCAACATGTTAAGCGCATGAAACGCAAGATCTGTCGGGAGCGAAGAAGTACTGTCGATGGGCACAACAGAACTACTGGCAACTGTTATATGGCTCACGCCGGGGGGTCACAAGTTCTCACCTTTGGGAGCGACTCTGATGAAGAAATGGCTCTAGGCCCTCTCTTTAAAGAATCCGTTTTAGGGAAAGAGGAGAAATCGGAGGCCTGCGAGAACATTCAGCTGCGCAATCGCACACTCCCAGAAAAGAATCTCGGGCCCGTGAGTAGAAAAGATAAGGGAAAGGAAAAGGTCACTGAAGATATCACTTTAGATGACCAAGTCATGAGAGAGCTGGCTGCCAAAGACCCTCCTAGGAAGGGTAAGGTGGACTATAACATCCTCGCGCACCTAAGGAAGCTACCTTCTCAGCTTAGCATTCTCGATGCCCTCCTATTATCAAAAGAAGCGCGAGACTCACTAATTAAGGCGTTACAAGAACCTGAGCAATTCCAAGCCTTCCTCGCCACTGAAAGGAGAAGGATGAACTGGAGGAAGTGCATACGGCCGACATCACTTTCAGTGACGAAGACCTCCTTCTCGGGACGTGCGACCACAACCGCCCCCTATATGTCTCTGGATACTCCCATGATATCAAGATAGGCAAGATCCTGGTGGATAATGGATCCTCCGTCAATCTCCTTAATGTTCGGGTGTTGAAGGAAATCTGCATGAGTGTGCAACACCTCGCTCGTGACAAAATTACTATCTCCGGTTTTGATTCACAATCGTCACGGACTCTCGGATCTATGATACTAACATTACGCTTTGGACTTCTCGTCACAGACATCAAATTCCATGTCATTGACGCCAAGACCTGCTACAACGCCTTGCTCGGTCGTCCTTGGCTGCACGAGTACAACATCATCCCTTCTACACAACATCAGTGTATGAAGTACTTTAAGGATGGTTTCGAGTATACCGTAACAGGAGAGTTAAACCCATTTTCCGTGAACGAAGTCCGCAAATACGAAGATGCGAAGTACTTTTTGCCAGATTTCGAGGATACAGAAAGGTGTCGCAACCCGGAGAACAAAACTGCCGCCACTATCCCTGTTTTCGGGAGCGATACCGAAGAAGAGGAAGAGATAGTTTATGCCGGGCCATCTCAACGCAACAACCTGGGGACGCCCGCCCCCATGTTGGTCTTCGGAAATGATTCAGAAGATGAAGTTAATGCCGTGTTCTCCAATCGGCTGTCAATACAAGCACACCCTAGCGATGATCATAGTTTGCAAATCACCATGGTACCGCGAGAACACTACAAGGATCTCGACACGCTTCAAGCTCACAATGTGCAGGACCTACAAACATTTTACGTCCCTCCCAGGCAAAGGGGTGAGAAGGTGATCCTATTCTACCGATCCTCAGAGTCGAAAATAGAGAAAGAGATCTGGCATGGCACGGATGCTACACTCGACAGGCTCCAACCCATCCGTCTGCCCAGATACTATACAAATGGATTAAAGAAGCTATTGAAGCGCCAAGGAGTACCCTTAAAACAGACTGTTCGGCAGGCTCGGTTCTACAACAAGATTTGGGATATCCCTGGGACTCAACGCAAATTGCCCAACGGGAAAATGGAAACACTTGGGCTTGGATACGCGAGAACCGGAAAACGGGGACGGGCCCACAGCAGCTACGTTATATATACCTTTGATGAAGAAGAGGACGCCCTGTCAGGAGACGCCAACCCCTCATCAAAACTAGACCCCGCGATTGAAGTGCCGAGTCCGTCGTTTGAAGAACGAATGGACAAGCCTATCAGGAAAGTGGGTCAGAAAGCTCGGGAAGACCACAACCGCGAAATGGCCATCTACGAGAAGGCCAGGACGCAACGTCTATTTCAACAGGCTGCAAAAGATAAAGATGTTCGTCTTTGTCAACCCATTGTACGAAAAGCCCGATGCAGAGACGGAAATAAATTAAGAAGCGGAAAGAGGAGCCGACAACAACGACGCAGGATTAGAAGGTTACGTGATCAGGCATTGCACGGCTCGGATTTGTCCCTCATGAAGAAGATGAGTCGAGCGTACTCCTTCCCCCGAGACAAGACGGAGAGGTTACTCAAGCTAGCTTTAAAACATCAAATGATTGCGCTTCCAGAGCTTAAGCACCCTGAGCAAGTTAGCAAGGCTTCTCATACGAGCTATTGCTCTTATCACCGAGCCATAGGACACCCTATCGAAGACTGCTTCACCTTCAAGAACTGGGTCGAGGACCAGTACCAACAGGGCAGATTCGCTTTATCCAACGGATGGAGGGTAACGCTGCCACAAAAGCACGAACCCAAGGCCGCAAGAGCAGAACCGGATCCACCTCGGTCCTGGGAGCGGATTCGCACCTGTTATATGATTACGTTATTGAAAGAAGAGCCCGAGAACATGGATGACCTTCCCTGGTGCTTTGAGAACAGCAATGATGAGGTGATCTCATAATTTCCGCCAGCTCCGAAAGAACTGGAAGATGGTATACATACTACTGCAGATAACCTCAAGAAGATTGAGTTGGGATCGGCAGATGACCCGCGACCGACATTTGTCAGCGAGCTGCTATCTGAAGAAAGGGTGGCTGCGTTAAAGAACGTGCTTCTACGGCATAAACACTGCTTCGCGTGGAACTACTCCGAGATGCCAGGATTAGATCCGGAGATTGCTGTGCATAAATTAGCAATATCCCCAGATATCAAGCCAGTCAAGCAGGCGCCAAGAAGGATGCGACTCGAGCTTGAGATGAGCATCAACGCCGAAGTCAAGAAGCTGATCGATTCTGGATTTATCCAAGAGGTCCAATATCCTGATTGGATCGCCAATATCGTCCCGGTAATGAAGAAGAATGGGACGGTACGCATATGCGTGGATTTCAGGGATCTCAATAAAGCCTGCCCAAAGGACGATTTCACAGTACCAGTAACCGAGCTAATGATAGATAACACGTCCACTCACGAGGTTTTCTCCTTTATGGACGGATCGTCAGGATACAATCAGATAAAGATGCATCCCGAAGACCAGAAGCACACCGCTTTCCGGACCCCTTTGGGTATATTCTGCTACAGGGTTATGCCCTTTGGTCTAAAGAACGTTGGCGCTACCTATCAAAGGGCCATGACAAAGATCTTCGACGACCTCATACATGACATCGTCGAGTGCTATATCGATGACCTCGTAGTAAAGAGCATGTCATACGAAGAGCATTTAAAGCATCTGGAGACTGTATTTCAACGCCTTCGGCAATATAATTTGAAAATGAATCCCCTCAAATGCGCGTTTGGAGTCTCCTCGGGCAAATTCCTGGGATTCATCGTTCGACACCGAGGTATTGAAATAGATCCGTCAAAGATTAAAGCGATCATGGAAATGCCTCCGCCAAGAACCCTCAAACAGTTGCGGTCTCTCCAAGGAAAGCTCGCATACATCCGGCGATTTATCGCCAATCTTTCAGGCAAATGCCGTCCTTACAGCCACCTGATGGAAAAGGGAACTCCATTCGTTTGGGATCACAAATGCCAAGGTGCACTAGACGAGATCAAGCAGTACCTGCAGAACCCTCCGGTGTTGGCTGCGCCGGTCAAGGGAAAACCCCTCATTCTTTACACGACCGCCCTTGAAGGTTCCTTGGGCGCATTATGGGCACAAGAGAACGATCAGGAGAAAGAGAGAGCACTCTACTACTTAAGTCGAGTTCTTCTGGGGGCAGAAAGCAACTACTCTCCCATTGAAAAACATTGCTTGGCGTTAGTCTTCGCGATAACAAAGCTCAGGCAATATGCGTTGGCGCATGAAGTCCGTCTCATTTCAAAGGTGGATCCCCTTAAATACTTGATGTCAAAAGCCATATTGACGGGACGACTCGCTAAATGGGCCCTGCTCTTGATGGAGTTCTCGATAACGTATCGACCTCTCAAGGCAGTGAAAGGCCAGGCCATTGCCGATTTCCTCGCTGAGCACCCGATACCGGCCGATTCTCCTCTGAACTGTGATTTGCCGGACGAGCATGCATTTGATGCGATTGGCGGCGGTAGCACCCGATGGGAACTCTATTTCGATGGAGCGTCCTCCGTAAAGAAACAAAAACATGGTATCCCAATGATCAAATCGGGGATAGGCCTCGTCTTTGCAACTCCACAAGGAGGGATAATGCGCTCCGCCTTCTCCTTAATAGAGCCGAGGACAAACAATGAAGCTGAATACGAAGCTCTGATAGCAGGCCTCGAAATCGCCATCGACCTGGGAATTGAAGACCACCTTATATACGGGGATCTCAACTAGTCGTTAGTCAAGTAAATGGTGACTACCAAACGTGCAAACCGGAGTTGGTGAAGTATGGCGAAAAGGTGCAACAACTATTGACCCAAATTCCCTCCTATACTTTGGAGAACATACCGCGTGCGGAAAACAGCAAAGCAGACGCGTTGGCCAAACTTGCTAAAGAGCTGGCGGACGAAAACCTCGATGATGTAAGAATCGTGTACAAAGCCGTCGAGTGCTCGCCCCGGCAGAAATACCTCCGGAATTATATAAAGAAAAGGGGGCGACTGAGCAGACGACCCTACAAATAAAAGACCGTGAGAAGGCTGAGGACTGGAGGGAAGTCTTCATAGACTACTTTAAGTCCCACCGAATGCCCAAAGAAGCGTCCTCAAGACATCAGCTCATGAAACGAGCTCTATCTTTCGCTTTCGTCAACGATACTCTATACAAGAGATCGTTTGATTCTCTATAGCTGAGATGCTTAGGACCTGACGAAGCAGAAAGAGTCATTCAGGAAGTTCACGACGGACTTTGCGGTTCTCACCAAGCAGGCCCAAAGATGAAGTTAAAAATTAAACGGATGGGTTACTACTGGCCCACGATGATCCAGGACTGCCTCGAGTATGCGAAGCAATGCCACTCGTGCCAGATTCATGGAGACTTTATCCACCAGCATCCGAATCCACTACACCCAACGGTGGCTATCTGGCCATTCGAAATGTGGGGGACTGACATAGTCGGCCCCATCGAGCCAGCATCGTCCCGGGGACATCATTTTATCCTGGCGACAACTGATTACTTCTCCAAATGGGCAGAAGCAGTACCACTAAGGGAAGTGAAGACGGAGAATATCCTCCATTTCTTCAAGACGCACGTCATCTATCGGTTTGGAACCCCACGGCGGATTATCTCCGATAATGGGCCAGCCTACCGAAGCCATAAGATTAGCCGCTTCGCGCAGCAGCACAATATAGACTGGAGATATTCTTCAGTTTACAACCCACGAGCTAACGGTCTGGCCGAGGCCTTCAATAAGACCTTGACGAAGATCATAAAAAAGACCGTTTCCCGGAATAAGAGAGACTGGCACGAGAGGCTGCAAGAAGCCCTTTGGGCTTATCGAACTACATTCAAGACGGCCACGAACACAACGCCGTACGCGTTGGTATTTGGGACGGAAGCAGTGCTCCCCCTCGAGATAGAGTTACCCTCTCTACGAGTTGCAGTCCACTGCGAGCTGACAGACGAAGAAAATGCTCACCTTCGGCTCGAAGAGCTTGATGCCCTCGATGAAATCCGGCTCATAGCGCAACAAAATATAGAGGCCTACAAAGTAAAGATGACGCGCTCGTATGAAAGATTGACTAGGCCGAGGACATTCCGCCAAGGCGAACTCGTACTAGTGGTCAAAAGACCTATGATCCCCAATCGTGCCAAGCGAGGAAAATTTGAGCCAAACTATGAAGGCCCGTACATCATAGACAAGGTCTACCAGGGGGGAGCCTATCTACTCATGGACATGCACGGTGAAAGGTCTTTTAGGCCAATAAACGACCGCTTCTTAAAGAAGTACTATGCTTAATGAGCCATAGCCTGGGTCAATGATAGATGACGACGACTATGTCCGCTCGCTATCTTCCTAAGCTCAGACTTTACAAGTAGTAGCCGGCCCTCCCCTGAACGATGGACCGAAACGTCCTTAAACTAACGACGGACCGAAACGTCCTTAAACTAACGACGGACCGAAACGTCCTTAAACTAACGACGGACCGAAACGTCCTTAAACTAACGATGGACCGAAACGTCCTTAAACTATCGACGGACCGAAATGTCCTTAAACTAGCGACGGACCGAAACGTCCCTAAACTACTACCGCAGCATCCTTAGGCTGACGAGATAAAAAAACATATAAAATAAAAAAAAAACGGTATGTCCACAAGCAAAATGGGCACGGATGAAAACCCGAAAGGGCTCCGTGAGTAAAAACAGCAGGACTACCGGCGAGTGTTTGTGAAAACCCGAAAGGGTGCAACCTCGTTAAAAAACACTTATAGGGTCCTCTCGACCTTGTAAGGAGAAACCACCTGCATGAGATCCTTACGACTCACAAAGGAGCAACACACATAGGGATCCTCACGATTCCTAAGGAGAAAATACACTTACGAGATCCTCACGACTAGTAAGGAGAACTCTCTTATGGGACCCTCACGGCTCATAAGATTTGAAAGTCTTAAGTTACAGAAACCTAAACCTGTTCTTAAGCAAATCCTCCACAACCTTCGATATTGCTCTACAAGGGACTCAATACTGACCCTTGTATACAATCCACGAGCGCGAATAAACATTTCCCCAGCAAAGTCCAACCCTTGTAGGTCCTCTCGACCCATAAGGAGAAAACCCTCTTGTAGGATCCTTACGACTTACAGAGGAACACACACTTAGGAATCCTCACGATCCCTAAGGAGAAAATACACCTGCAAGATCCTCACGACTTGTAGGGAGAAATACCTTTGTGAGACCCTTACGGCTCATGAAGTCAAAAGCCTTGGTCGACAGGACCCTTAACCCTGTTTGCTGAGCCACCTTTGTTCAACATCGACAGAGGCAAATGATGATTCGCTCCTGGCAATATTCCAGTTGTAGCGGTGCTGATGCCGATATCGGTGCCTAAAATCCAAGCTTGCGGCGAAAAAGCTAGCAAGCCACACATGCCTACGAAATAGCCGAAATGATGGGGCAACTTGCAATAAAAAGCGGCAAGTAAAAATGTATGCATGAAAAATAGCCGAAATGATGGGGCAACTCGCAATAAAAAGCAGCGAGTAGAGAATAAATAAATAGCCAAAATGATTGGGCACCGCGAAAAATAGCCGAAATGATGGGGCAATCGCGACCTCCGCGATATAAAAGCTGAAATGATAGAGCATCGCGGAAAAAGAAATAAAATATAAAAAAAAAAGGGCGTAAACAAAAAGGGAACATACCTCCCCCCCCCCAAGTTTCACCAAAGAATAAAGCTAAATCTCGACGGGCCACAAGAGACCTAGAGATCACCCCAACATTCGTCTCGTAACGACGGACACAACTTCAAGCTAAGCGGAACATCGGCAACTCCCAGTTCCATGGCTCGGTGGTATACATATCGCCAACAGTCAAACCTCCATCCCGTGAAATGCGGATACAATCAGCAAAATTCCTGGTTACGTGGAACGCGGATAACGTCACTCTTTGACCCCGTGGAAAACGTCCAGAGAGGATCCTGGTCCTCGCAGAGCACGGCAGTGAACCCGTGTGAAGCATCCAAAGCGGAGCCTAGTCCTCGCCGAGCGCGGCAGTGAACCCGTGTGAAGCATCTAGTGCAAAATTCCTGGTTACGTAGAACGCGGATAACGTCACTCTTTGACCCCGTGGAAAACGTCCAGAGCGGATCCTGGTCCTCGCAGAGCACGGCAGTGAACCCGTGTGAAGCATCCAGAGCGGAGCCTAGTCCTCGCCGAGCGCGGAAGTAAACCCGTGTGAAGCATCTAGTGCAAAATTCCTGGTTACGTGGAACGCGGATAACGTCACTCTTTGACCCCGTGGGAAGCATCCAGAGCGGAGCCTAGTCCTCGCCGAGCGCGGCGGTGAACCCGTGTGAAGCATCTAGTGCAAAATTCCTGGTTACGTGGAACGCGGATAACGTCACTCTTTGACCCCGTGGGAAGCATCCAGAGCGGAGCCTAGTCCTCGCCAAGCATGGCAGTGAACCCGTGTGAAGCATCTAGTGCAAAATTCCTGGTTACGTGGAACGCGGATAACGTCACTCTTTGACCCCGTGGAAAACGTCCAGAGCGGATCCTGGTCCTCGCAGAGCACGGCAGTGAACCCGTGTGAAGCATCCAGAGCGGAGCCTAGTCCTCGACGAGCACGGCAGTGAACCCGTGTGAAGTATCTAGTGCAAAATTCCTGGTTACGTGGAACGTGGATAACGTCACTCTTTGACCCTGCGGAAAACGCCCAGAGCGGAGCCCGGTCCTCGCCAAGCGCGACAGTGAACCCGTGTGAAGCATCCAGAGCAAATACTGGACTGTGGAGTCCTTAAAATCCACGGACTATGATGTCCTTAACCTCGACCGTGATGTCTTAAAACTAACGATCAACCACCCCGATTCCCTACGGATTTTTCCTTGGTTTAAGGGTACATCTCTTCACTCCTTTGATACCTGGCGTTGTAATTCATCAACGTCTTCAAAGAGGTGACGGGTCTCTGCAACCAAACATCGGACTGTGGAGTCCCTAAATCCACGGACTATGAGGTCCTTAACCTTGACCGTGATGTCTTAAAACTAACAGCGGACTGTGGAGTCCTTAAATCCACGGACTATGAGGTCCTTAACCTTGACCGTGACGTCTTTAAACTACAATACCTGGAGAAACCCCTGACTCCGTAAAACACGGACAAGGGTGGCCACATCCAGCACTTACAAGTCCTCACGACCTGTAAGGAAGAAAAACTCTCTTGTAAGATCCTTACGACTCTCAAGGGAAAACCCGCTTAAGAATCCTCACGATTTTTAAGAAGAACTTACACCTATGGGATCCTCTCGACCTGTAAGGAGAAAAACTCTTTACGAGACCCTCGTGGCTCATAAAATGCAAAAGCCTTAGGAAGCAGATCCTAACCCTGAGTCCTAAGCCATCGCCGTCCTGCAAGGAGATCAAGATAGAATATCCGCAGAATACATTCAATAAAAAGGGGATACACCATTGAGAGGAAAAATGTATCTTTTATTCATAAACCAAAACAGATACAAAGTACAATTCATGAAAGAAACAAAAAAAAAGAGATACTCTCAATCATGAGTATATACAAAAAAGGGAGAAAAGATACAAGTCCTCAAGCCGGCGGGCGGTGCAATAATTTTACCAGCTCATCGTTCTGTTGCTGAGCCACGGCTTCATGACGCAAGATCTCCAGAAGACGAGCCTCCGCCTGAGCTCGCTGAGCCTGATACGAAGCAAGCCGAGCTTCGAGCTCTTTCTCGGTGGCTTTATGAGCCTCGACCCTCTCACGAGTGAACGTGGCAGCTTTATCGAGAGCCACCACCTCTTTTATGGATTCCTGAAGCACCCTCCAGAGTTCGTATGCTTTGTTGGCCTTGGCTGTGAGGCTGGCATGAAGCTCGCTCAGCGCCTTAGAAGCCAGCTCTCTCTCCGAGAACTTGCGGCCAAGCCTCTTCTCGCATGACGTCATGTTGGCCGCACATCGTGCTATCAGACCCCGCAACTCCGCTTTTTCAGCCACGGCTTCCGAGGAAAGGCGAGAACATTCGAGAGCGTACAAGCAAGCCTCCACCTTCCTACAGAACTCCACCCAGACCTGCACCACCTCCTCGCTATGATAGGTGGCGAGAAAAGGAAGAGAGCCGTTAGCTTCAGCGGCAAACGCTTCGGCTGTGGTCGCACTACCAGCACGGAGCTCCTCGACGAAAGATGATAGGGAGACAAGGCTCAATTGGGCCAAGCGTTCTGAAGCCCGCAAAGCATAAGGACTGGGCGGCATCACGATGCGCGATTCCAAAGCCATGGAGACTGGCAGGGCTGTTCAAATTTGGGAAATGTTAGTAAAACTCTTAAACGCAGAACGAACGGGACTATAATAAAATGTCACTCACCGACAGTCATGCAAGTAGGAGCTGAAGGTTCCCCTGGCCCTTCAACGACCTCGACCTCATCGTCAGCTTCCAAAACTATAAGAGACATCAACGTCATTTCGCGAAATAGTAACAATGCTATGGTAAAAAATGGCGAATGACACTAACCTTGCCCAGAGGAAAGGACAATACGCTGAGGGGAGATCGCCTGCGGAACTGCCATCTCCAATAAACGCTGAAATGACTGTCGAGGCGACAGATCCGCGATAGTGGCCGCCAAACCGCGCAATTCTGGGAAAGATAAAAGAGTTCAGACTACGAAGGGGTTGCTAAATTAAAACGCAGAGGGATACCTTCAACACTCCTCCCATTCTGAGCCGGGGGGATAGCGGCTTCTACGGTCTCCGCCGTGACCTCAGGCTCCAACAAAGGAAGAGTAGTCCCGACTACCTCTCTTCCAGCCTCTGGGCCGCCCTCAGTAAAAGTCATTGGGCGGCGACCTCCAAAGGAGCCTCCCCCAAAGGGGCAAGGGCTCCCTGATCAAGAACCGCCGCTGGAGGCTCTACTATGAGAGGAGCAGCCTCATCAGCCCCCTCCACATCAAGCAAGGCTTCATTGAGAATTTCGGCGGGCTTCAACTTTAATGGGCCCGTAGGGAGCTCCCCCAGCGTCGAAGGTTCTGCACGATTCAAATAAGAATAATGATACATATGCACGGGCATAAATAATCGGAAAGACTGTAAAAGAAGCACAACGTACCTATACGCAAAGAAGCTCTCAATATGGCTTCTTCAAGCCGCCGCTCCTTCTCAAGTAGGTGGGCTCGCCGGGGTTCAAGGGTAGACTCATGACCGCCGGTCCATAAAGAAAGCGCATCAGCGGCGTCTTCTGAAGCGGCCTGCTTCAAAGCCCTTTCCCCCCATTCCTCCAAAGGGCCGATAAATCGTCGCCGAATCCACGAAGGGTCTTCATAAAAAAATCACAGCGGGATAAGACTTCTTCGGAACCTTGGCGTTATGAGACTCGTCTTTTGAACGCCGTATGGCCTCAGCCAACTGTGCGGCCTCCTCATCAGCCGAACTCGGGAAGAGAAGTCCAGCGTCTGACTCCTGCAGGGCCAATGGTTCGTCCTCAAGGATAGGCTCAGATTCCGCCACAGAATCAAGCGGGGTGGTGGCCGCTTTCCTCCACCGTTTGGACCCAGAGCCGGTCGCTGAGGATGACCGCTTCCTCCCTCGCGAAACCTTAGGGCGGCGCTGGCCTACATCGCCCTCAGCGCCCTCATCCCTGTTACTCTCGCTCGGTGCCACAACCGAGGATGACATCGCCATCATCGACGCCACAGGGGGCAGTGCCGCCGCCGGCAGGGGTGCCACCACTGGGGCCCGTTTACCCCTCGATCGAGAACCCAAAGGCATACCAGCTGTTTGTCACGCCCCGCTTCCCAGTGTACGGCGAAGTGGACGCGACGAGGTCCGCTACGTATGTACTCAGAAGTACATACGCTAAGCGTAGCTAAGCAATATAAAATATTACACAAGAGACAAGAGTATAAAAAGAACAGCAACTTTTATTTATTAACATTCTTTGTACAATACATGAAAGGAAATACAACTGAAATAAAAGATGCCTAACCAGTGGCATAACAGGAAATGAAAAGTACAGAAAGGAAAAGTATACAATAAAACTACAGTGCAGGGTCTTCAGTAAACTGCTCCAAGTCTTCTTGTGATGGCTCAATCTCTGCCGGGTCTAAATCACCTGACGACATTCAAAGAAGAGAGAAACAGAATGTCGTCAGCGAACAGGTCGCTCGGTAAGTCCCAAAGATAATAGAGAAATAGACAGAGAGTAAGAGAGGGAGAGTGTAGCTTTTAATGTTGTATTATAATATTGTAATGTTGTATTAACGCTGTTGTTTGTAGCCTGGTACAGAAGATGCCAGTGTATACGAGGGGAGTCCCACTTACACCGGGGACTTTGGTAACCTGTAGTACAAGGCTCCGTCGATAATACCACGGAACAACGGCATGGATGTAATTACGTCTTAAGTGACCACTTCGTGTCACCTTTAACATATTCCGTACCAGTCTACCCCTTAAACCCCGCGATGTCTTGTTTGTATTGTTATCTTGTAAAATTGTATTAATTGTAAGATTGATTAACTGACTGACCGAAACCATGATATCAGGAAACGGCTATAACCATAGAGTCATGTAAATGGAATACTGGGAATCATGTAAAAGGAATATCCATGGTTCGGTTCAGTCAAGTTATATAGATTGTTAACTGGATTCTGGGATTCATGTATTCATCTTGAGTTGAAATATAAAGAATATAGATTGACTTGAATTATATTCAAGTCAGAAATAGTCAGACTCTAACCCGAGTCAGACTAGAGAAGATAATTTGAAGTTCTTTATTTGTTAGAGGCCTTATTGTAATTTATAAAACTTGAGGGGGTTTATTGTAAAAAGTAATATTGTATAGTTTGCAAAATACACCTCAAGTATTTGTTATTCGTCTTTATTGTTATAATGAGTATGGATTTTATTTATGTTATTCTAGTGAACATATCCTAATAAAAATATTATTTGATTATTTGAAATTCATGGTATTTTAATGTAACTTTTAATCTTGTAATTTTTAGAAAAAAAAAATGGAAACTTGTTATTATAACAAAATAGGTGTTTAAATGATAATTATATATAATAAAACACATAAATGATTTTTAAATGAATATTTTATTTAAAAATATCACTTTCCTTAAATATCATATTTTAAAAACCTTTCGAGACCGAATGCTCCTTGCGGAGGTCTGAATCTCGCACTACTAGCCTGTGGGTGCACGATGAACCGTGGTATCCCTAACAGGTTCCCCAAAGATGGGTTGTAATGGCACTTTGCTCAGATTTTTATAAATACTTTTAATTTAGGGAAAAGGTTTTCTAAATATAGGGTATTTATTTGTAAAAGTATATAGTTCTCCATATTTTAGTTGTTAGGGTTTCCTAGGCCATCTAACCTATAATCTATGGTCTAAACGATGAGTCATTAGAAGCCTCAAATCGCCTCTTCACCGTCGAATGCAGCCAGGTAAGTGCCAGGTAAGTGGGAAGGAACCACTTCGTGGGCCTAATTAAAAACCACTAGCCTTAGACACACTTGCCTAGTCACACGAGACAGTTTAGATAAACGATCGACGTCCATGACCAATCGTGCTTTCATTTTATATAAGTTTTATTTAGAAAAGTTTACAATTTAAAGATTAAACTAAAAGTTATAAAGGTTATGGTATTTTAGTGAAAAAATCCTATAATATCGTATTCTGTATTTTTTTTTGTTATTTATCAATTAGGGTTATAATGAGTGTGTGTAAGGGTAGGTCATTACCCCGTGACTTATATTACGTTTTGGTGAAGTTTCAAGGTGAAATAAGCTATGTTAAACTTAAGGGTATTAAGGTGCAAGAATACGGTATTCATAAACGTTATCATTTCATGTGTGAAATTTCATTCAAATTGAATGAAACAAGTTTTGTTATCAAAATAAACATGATTAAGAGTGAGGGATCTATTTAGAACATTAAAATTGAACTTGATGGTATTTTTATGCAAGAAATACGGTTTTGTAAAGAACTTATCATTTCATGTAGAAAAGTGTGATTAAATTTGATTTAAGGGTGATTAATAGTCAACATGCAATAGGGTTGATAATACATTAGGTGACAAGTGGAATTTTAAAGAAAACCGGATTGGGAATCGGTTTGTCCGATTTCCGTCGGTTCCAAAAAGTCGTATTTTACAATTATAGAAAAGAGAGATAGAAGGTTGGGACTTACAGGTTTAAACTCTTCTAAAGAGTAAAGAGAATTAGGGAGGAAGGCCGAGGGGTGATTACGTCGCCGGTTGCTCCAAAACGCGTCGTCGGAATTCCGTCAGAGCTTCGCCGGGAACTCGATTTCGAAGCACACTTCTTGTGGAAACTTTTGAGAGAGTGGCTCAAGATTTTGTGGGGTGAGAGGGTAGTGTGTAGGGTTGGAATTTATAGGGTTAGGCTAGGTTAGGGTAGATGAAAAGTTAAAAATAAAAATATGATAAAATGTAATAAAAATGTATTAAAAGTGGAGTAATTGGGGGTTTTAAAGAGCTCTGGAAGTGGTATGAGGCTGAAACTTTGCAGGTGCGTAGGGAATACCAAAAGACACAACTTTCATGTTGTGACCCTCGCCGGAATCGGCCGAATCGGGGGTGACTCGGCCGTGACTCGGTCGAATCACTGAGTCGGCCGAGTCAAGGCTGAGTTGGCCGATTCCCGACCGAGTCCGGTGACCTGGATCTCCCCCGACGGTTCATCTACCCTCTGCAAGTGTTACATCATTGGGTGTAGTGGGGTTTTTGTGAGATATGCACGTGTAAACTCTTGGTATTCTAAAGGTTTTTTAAAAAATCAATATTAAAAATAATGTGGGGTATGGGATTCGAACTCTGATGGCTTGGTTCAGCAGTGCAAGGTATTACCAATGAGCTACAAGCTCCTTCTTGTAATTATTGTGGTATTTAATTACTTAAACTGATAGCAGCAAGAATAAATACTCCTAGTATACATTAAATTTAAAGTAAATTCTTGTACACTAAAAATTGAGTTATTATATTCTTGTAGCTTGTAATTAAAAACAAAATAATTACCTATATCTTGTGCTCATGCTAAAATACCCCTTTATGGGTTTTTGAAAAAAATATTTGAAAAAATTTTGTATAGGAAAATTAGGGTTGTTACACTGTTGGAGTAAGGTCTACCCCTGACTCCTCCGGAATGAGCGCGGTGCCAATCTCCCTCAAAGGGAAGCGGACTGGAACCCTCGGTCGTAGCTTAGCTCCCGAAACCTGAGGAGGGGCGTCGTGACCAAGAAGCACCCTTCTTTCTTCAAGAATAATTGGGCTGATCCGATGAAGATACTAGCCCGTAAATGCACCCACACATCGGGGCATGTACTCGGCTTCAGGGACCATGAAACGGGAGCCGGTGTTCAGCCTCATGAAATGATGAGCGGAATCGCGAACAGCATCGAGCGAAGGGATCGGGGCGACTATAAAAGCCTCGAAAGGAACGCCCTGGTCGTATCCGAGCTGTCGGGCGAATCGATGCGGATTGTACCTCATAAAAAGAGCTGCACTGTCCTAGCGAAACACCAAGTAGCCCGGTCTAATTGTATACAAATGCGCGGCCTCCCGGGGCTTCAAAGAAGGTGCGTTGTCTTTCGACTGGTCCCAGAGTTGTTGAACGGGACCCGAAGGAGTAGACAAGACCCGATCATTAAAAACCAACCCGCCAGCGGTGGCATGAGGAGAAATCAGCACCCGAATAGCCCCAAATTGAGTCGGGTCAGCAGCAGAAGCACCCACCAGTCACATAAGTCGCGGGAAGGGATAGGCGTCGTAAAAGGCAGGCCACTGATGCATAGCGAAAGCCCCCAGCACATGCATTTCGACCCAGGACGTGAAATAATGAAGCGAAAAGTTCACTACATCCACGCCGGGTGTAGAGGTGTTAGCTGCGGTGCCCAATCCATGATAGAGGTGCGCCAAGGCCGGGATGCCAATGGCCAACCGCGTCCCCTCAGCAATACGATGGGCTGGGTAGATGATTGAAGCTCTCATGAAGCGGCGGTGCATGGGGATAACGAACCAACTGAGCCAAACACTAACAAACCCCACAAAGAACGTCTCCTCGTCCATGCCTGGGACAGCAATGGATTCAAAAGATATCGGCGATATAATAGGGATGTAGTACTGAGGTAAATTTGATTCGGTGGTCGGCAACCTCTTCGGACCGAACCCAAAGGGGTCCCCAATGTTGGCAAACTTCGGGGCTGTCTTCGATAAGGCGTCCTCACGAAGGAAACGAGCAATGAAGCTCTTGAAAGTAACACCCTGCTCTTCCGATTCGGTGAATAATCGGTCAAAGATGCCTAGCGCCTTGATTAAACTGGGGCGCTTGTGGCGAACGGCATTCTCAGCAGACAGGACGTCAACCGGGGCGGGCTCGGGTTCAAAAACGTACTCGTCAGGAGGCAACAACTCCTCATACAAACTACCCCTGATTGGCAACCCCGAAATATCATAGAATTCTGCTAGAGAGATCGAGATCTCGCGATCTCCTAGGATGAAAGTGTTGGTGGGAAGATTCCATTGGTTTAAAAACACCTTGACCCACCAGACATGCGGGGACTTATAATGGAATAATGACGCGTATACGGCCTGATAAAGCCCGACTTTCTGCAACCGCGCACGATGGGCAGAAAGGATGTAGCGAGCCCAGAGAAGGTAGCCCGTAGGATGCCTAGGAGTGAGCCCTATCTTATAAATTTGCCCCCACGGGTGGGCCTCACCCTGGCAGATACGCCGTCCCAAGATGTCTATGGCCGGGATCGGATGGTTCGGAATACCGGTCGTCGAAGGTTCAAGCCTCCCCGTTGGAGTCCAGTTGGGCATTTCCACAGCAAAAATCGTCCTCGGAGGATCCATCGGTAAGAATGGGAAAGTGGGCTCCGTCGGTATCGCGCAAAGAAAACTCCGGCGACCCTGAACAATCTGACTATACCAAGATCCCCATTGAAGAAGGTTGGTACAGTTCGGGTCATGGGCCCGAATCATCGCCATCGCTTCCTCATCAGATGGCGACTGAGGAAAAGCAGCCTCCGAGCGAGAGAAGGGAAAGCGCGGAACAGAAGCCATCGCACCTGAAATCCAATAAAAGGAGATCGTTAAAAGCAAAGTCAGCGATATATATCCATGCATGAACATGAAGACTAGTTAAAGAAAGCAACAGCAGATTTTTCTGGGACCATTGGCTACAAAACACATGGGCCCCACAGAATCAGGATGGCGGCTCATTAATAGTGAGACCAAATAATTACAATAAAACAAAGGGAATATCCTCATTTAATAAAGAATGGTAACCCTACACATTCCCCCCAACAGGATCTGCTTCGGGCTCTACAATGGATCCAACAAGATCAAAGGAATTAAATTCCCACAGAAGACATCATTACAAAGCTCCTATTGCATTGATTGCAGAAGGACAACCTCGGGTCGAGAGCCCCCCAAGAAGCCTCCGCGTGAAGAAACTGAGTTCTTCATTGGAATTAAATTCCTTATTGAGAAAAGGGAATTAAATTCCCAGAAACATTTTTGGATGGAATTAAATTCCATGGAGTTGAAACGCCATCACCATTTCCCCAAAGATCATCTAAACCCTAAGAGATCTACAGTTCGAAGGTTAGGCGGTTTCATGTTATTATGGAAAAACTTGAAGAAAAAT